>OU830602.1:37198961-46328961 GCA_917563855.2 Limnephilus lunatus | reverse complement strand
AATTAATATTTAAAGAATACATTATTTTTGAATTGGTGGAGATTAGTACCTACACCTACGTTAGCTTCGGTACCTTCCTCTGAAATTCTACACACATTCATTTTACTACAACAATTTGTACGCTGTACACCCCATCATAACTCCCTACTAGAGTGCAAGCTCTCGACAGCAGACGCTTTTATTGATCATAAAAGCTACCACGTGCACACCGAAATACAGAGCTTAATCCTTTATCCGAACTGCACAGTTAAGTACAGAGCACAGACTGCGCGGTAAACAAGCGGAAGTAGAATAATAATAGTTTCAACCTACCTTCTGCGTGGCTATTCAAATTCAGGAAGTCTCTATGTTTATGCTTCCCCTTTTCCAGAAATAAACAGCGATGCACTATGCAATCTGTGCAGTGAGTGAGACGCAACACGGCAGCTTCCGTCCTCTTCTCGTTCCAACCCTCGTAGTCCTAGGGGTTGTGGAGGTAAACCGATCGATAACGCATGGGGGTTGCTTCGGGAGGACAATTCCAGAAACAATCGTCCCTTACCACGAAACCAGCAGCTGTTTAAATATAAAAATAATACCCAAACTTCTCAGCGGCTTGTGCCAACATCAAAACAAACACTGTCAAAATGTCGCAAGACAAATTTATTACTATTTATGTCAACGCACTCACGATCAAACACAGTTCAGACACAATGGAAATTATATTTTCATCACGATGGAAATAGCTAAGCACGACTCTAATCCGCTCAGTAAAGGAATTTGCAAAACGCGAAATTTACAAGCGCACTATTGAGTATTACATCAATTTTGAAATTAAACAAAAAACACTGCACAAATATCAAAATCACTACAACAAAGTTGTGTATGCATTGTGTTGTCAAAGCTCCTAAAACATGCACAGTTTGGAAAATATTTCATTGAATAAACAGCGATTTGTTTTTGGGTTTGTTACGGTTGAGTGAAAACACGGTTTGCAACATTTTTGCAAAAGAAAATGGCATTAAAGCGCTCTGGCCATTTCCCGCGAACCAAACGCCAAAATGAACTGACAAGGAGTTTTCCCGACCGGACTGTAGAGTGAATGTTCCCTCCCACAGCGTGACTTGCTGTGCGCATGACTGGAAACTAGAAAATTTATGGGTTTTCCGTGTTTACGTTTTTGACTTCAATCAGATTTGTAAAAATACTGAAAAGAATTCCTGGAAGTGAATATTAATATTTAAAAATAAACGTTTCTTTGTTTTTCTCTCATGCAATCTTAAACTCTCATGAGATGAAACTTAAGTGTTTCGATGTGCGCATGCCTTCGATGGTTTCTGTATATAATAGTGAGCTCTAGCGTTATGAAATTATTTCTTATAGTATTCATCAGATTGCGATGAATCTTAATATATAAAAATATGTTTCTTTGTTTATCCCTCATGTACTCCTAAACCATTCATCCCATAGAAGTAAATATCCATACTCTTAGATTCATCCGATAGCGATGAAACTTTGGTGTTTTAATGTGCGCATACCCGCGTTGGTTTCTGTATATAATAGTGAGCTCTGGCATTATGAAATTATTTCCTACACTATTTGTTATTTAATATTTGCATAATTTGGTGATTTGTTATGTGTACGTCCGCGAAACTTTCTACATATACTGGTGATCTGTGTCGTTATTAAATTTGTATAAAAGAATTGTAATAGGTAGCGCGCGAGTTGTTTGAAAAGTTAGTATATTTCATGTAGTTTAGCGGCAGGGATGGTAGGCGGGAGATGGAGCGGAATCTGGGAGGGGGGAAGGGGAATGAAGGGACGATTAGCGGGAAAGGGGTTGAGAGGTGGGGGAAGGCGGGGAAAGTGGAAAGTAAATGTGAGGGGGGATTTCGCGGGACGGGCGGAAGCGGAAAAGGGGAGAGGGAAAGGCGAGGAAGGTGAGATATTTATTACTAGGTATGTAGATAGGTACTTAAACACCTACCCACTTAATTAAAGAAAAAATAATATTTACTGAACCATTAAAACGGCCACCAGAACCGGAACGTAAAAATCGAAATTACAGGAAGACGAAAAAAAAATTACAAAACGCTTGAGTAGTCCCGAGTTAAACTATAGTTCTATCGCGTTCAAAATACATAGTATGTTTCTAATGTTCTCTTCTCATAAATCAAAGTCAAATTTACATTTTAAATAAGTAATTATACAATTTATCCAAAGAAACATCACTATCTCAATGACAATTCTTCGGGGCCATCCATAAATTACGTCACACCTTAAGGGGGGGGGGGGGGGGGGGTAGTATAGTAATTACATCACGAATGTCTTTCGAACCCAGGGTCACTAAAATATCCACAAAGATGTTCAAATTTCCCAAAAGTTCCCTTACTTCCAAAATGAAACCAAATTCATTTTCGGATTTGTTAACATCTTGGACCCAAATCAACCGTTTTATTTTCTTTCGTCAAAAGATTAAATTATTTACGTTGCAAGTTATAAGAACGGGATATACGATACACGATACTAGGGAATCCTACTAGTTGGGCAGTCAAAAAATTTCTTAAATAATGTATATAAATGTATAATCTTTTACTAAATAAAATAAATAAAGATTACTTTGTTTAGTTTCTAGTCATTTTACTGACTTCATTGGTTGACATTAATTTGACAAGAGCATGTGTGTTCGATTGTTGGAACCGAGCAAGCTCATTTATAAGCAATTGTGTACTGTTGATGAGCATGTGTGTCAGGTGTCAGTACCAAAGATATTGAAATAGCATAAGTAAATATACGGTTGCTAAATGAGAAATGAGGCACGACAGATTGGATATATCCAATCGTGATTGAATTGACGTTGACAGCTGAAAATAGTTGGCCTGGAATTTTAGATAGGAAATGGGGAGCAATCACTGAGATAAGGGTACAATGTTCACTACATCACGTGAGTCACGGATGTTGTTCCCAACTTTACGGTCGATCAATCTGAGTCTCCGATCAGCTAGGGGGCATCCATTAATTACGTGAGCACAAACGGGGGAGGGGGGGGTCCAGAAAATCTCACGTTACTTGAAAAAAATATACAAATTTATCTCACCGAGGGGGGGGGGTCTAGATTGGAAGAAAAACTGCTCACGTAATCAATGGATGCCCCCTAAGTGATTTATTTAGTAAAGGCTCAATTCACCTGTTGGTCGGAGAGTTGCTTTGGGAAGAGCGTATTTGTACATTTGAGGAGTATTGAGCCAAAATTTCAGCTCAACAGTTGGTCATAAGTCATTAGGATTGGGAACAATGGCCGTCAGTTTTTGTAAGATAATTAGATTTTTTGCTTTCATAGGATATTCAACAAATTCGGATGATTGTCAATATTGTCTAAATTTAACTAAAAACAATAGTTTTTGTGATGCATGATAATAATATAAATAAATTAATATATAATACATAACCAATCAAAAGCGAGTCATAAAATATTTTCACTTTCCGCAATTTTCATGTGCAATTACCGGGACTTTTCATAAAAATGGTATTCCCATTTTGTACGCTTTATATGATAAAAATAAAACCAAAGTTTGAAGCAGCCGTTGATTAAGGCTCCGCATCCGAGCTCAAAAAGAAGAAGATGGAGAGATATGAAGTTACGAATGTTAAAGGAGCGCGCTAAAATCGGAGCGATAAAATCGATGCGAAAATTGCGTAAATGTTAATTTTATTTAATTACAAAAAGAAAGAGTTGTAGAGTTGGAAAACCCGCTCTTTAATTTTTTGTTGGTAAAGATGGGACGCTCGTTCCCTGGAGTCCGGATATTTCATACATGGCCCGGGAATTTCAGTATTGCCATAAGTTCTAATCCCAAAGAAGGCGAAGGTAGGTACTAAAAATAAAACCAGTAATAATTTTTTATTTCTCTCATGGCAATAAACAAATGGTTGACGTTTGACAGCTGCTGTCACTCAATTTTGAGGTTAATCGCGTAAAAATCTGTTTGCGTGTTTATAAGTTTTCAAAGCAGATTGAGCCATAGATCTTACGTGAGCAGGTTTAAAACGCTGAGAAAATGTCTGACAAGTCAAGAAATAGAAAGTAAGTAAAGTTTTTCTTATAATAACATTCAATAAAAATGCAAATTGGTTCAATAAACAAATAGAAACAATTGCTTCTGTGCACGGAATTCTGTGTACGGAATGGTGAACACGGAATGCTGGATTTATAGTTAAATGCTACAATAATTTCCATAAAAAAATATTGGGCTTTGAAATATTATTTGTCAAAAAGTGGGATGAAGCCAGGTTTGTTCCATTTTTCTCAATTATTCAGTAAGAAGAGAGGTGTTGAAACCAATGACTTTATAAAAATACAAGGCACATTGGAAAACTTTTGAAATCACTGAACACGCTTAATAAGAATATTTTTTTAGAAAAACTGCAAAAGACAACTTTTTGTATTGGGGGCAATGGAAAATATTGCATTCAAAACTTAATTTTATGTAAAATGTCAACCATATGAGATCGCAGCCATTCGCGCAAGAAAAATGTAGCACCACTTATGAAAAGGAAAGCCATTCAAAGAATGTGTTTACGAATTTTTTTTTTTTTTTTAAGTGAATACCGCACAAGAATCTCAACTGCTCCCGTCTGGAGCCAGTGAGACTATGGCATCCCCAATTGGGGTATGTTGTGAGGCTGAAGGTAGTGGGGAGGGGAAGGAGGTGGGGAAGAGGAAGGTTGGGAAGTACCTGGCTATTCAGATCTGGTCACCAAACACGGCTAAAGCCATTTTCAAGCAACGTTTCAATTCTGAATGGTGGTCTTATACCAGGGCGATACTGATCGTATCTTCCACTCTGGAACGTGCCGCAAATATACTATATATTATTTTAAATGAATTAATTGTGAAATAACACAAATTAATCAAATAAAATTTATTTGCGCACGCCGGGTTCGAACCCGCGACCTCCGGTTTGTGAATGAAGAGTCTTAGCCACTGGACTACAGAGGTCCAATAAAAGCAAGGGTTTGAAAAAAGGATTGCAATTTATTGTTTCAAACATTTTCATACATTCACATTGTCAATAAATACATATTAAGATAAAATAACTTTTTTTTACTTCTTGGCGTACTGTAATTGCGTAGTGTGACAAATAAGGAACAAAATATTTTGAAATTGTTTTATTTTTAGAAGGTTCTGAATACAATTCAATTTTTTTTCTGGATAGATTTTTAAATCCATGATGTAAAGAGTTAGCCCACATTTTGATTGTAATTTAATTTAGCTTCTGCATAACAACGCTCTATTTTAAAACGACTTCGAAAAGGAGGAGGTTATCAATTCGACGGTATTTTTTTAAATATATATATTTTTTTATTATTGTTACCTCAGAACTTTCGATTGGGTGAACCGATATTGATGATTCTTTTTTTATTAGAAAGCTGGTGCTTCCCTTGTGGTCCCATTTTAATTTGGTCCAGTTCTGATAATGGGATCCATGACGAAACCATGTATGTCTTAAATTTGCAATAAGTATGTGCGCGACAAATGAATGAATAACTCAATATTACACCAACAGATTTCGATGATCCTTTTTTTAAAGTGAAACTTCTTTACGCACGCTCGTCACTAAAAAAAATCAAAAAATAAACAATAATTTTAACAAAACAAAAAACAACTTAAAAAAATGCACTAAAAAGTAAAAAAATTATTTCGTACAGTTGTTATTTTTGAAGTCGGTGTCAGCCAAGATCTCCACATATCACCTATAACTTACATATGTATGTAGTTACCTTGGCTGACACCGACTCCAAAAATAATAATCGTACAAAATTATTTTTTTACTTTTTAGTGCATTTTTTGAAGTCGTTTTTTGTTTTGTTAAAATTTTTGTTCATTTATTTATTTTATTCAGGGGTCAACCAGGAGCCAAAAGTGATAAACCTTACAAGGGGAATAAAAATACTAAGGGTGAATCCAAGGATCCAAAGAAATCATTCCGAGATGAAAGTCAGAACAAACGAAGCCAAGATTATAAACCAGTTGCAGGTAATCTTTTTCTTTATAATTAATTGAATTATCTAATTGGAAATTATCAAAAGCAACACTATATCTAGTATTAAAAAGGGAGAAAAAAAAAACAATCATGTAGACACCCAGAGCTGTCCATTACTTTAACTTTGTTTGACCACACTGACCAAATTATTCTTCTATAAGTATTGCGCACCCCACAATTCATTTCAAGATCTAACTTATAAATAGCAAAAACATTCAAAATGATGCTCCACTCTGCTTCCCTAATATATATTTTTTTCTGTCGAGACCCCATGTTTTAATTTCTAATTTATATTCACTAAATACTACGAAACTCCTGACTTAAGATTTTCACTATAAGGTGTACAGTTTGTCAAATAAGAGTAGAAAACATAGGAGGGCGCCACTGTTTATCAAATGGCAACACTAAACACATAACTCATGGTGTTAAAGTAAAGCTGTGTAATTACATTTTTATAAAAAATTAAAAAGGCATAAAAGTGGAAAAAATATTTTTTCATTGCAATATAGATACCCACTGATCTCAAAATTTGAATTGCAGTAGGTATATTATACCTTTGCAATTTTGTGAACATAATGAAGAATAATGATATTGTAATAAAATATAAAGCACAGTTTAGAAATTGCTGACATTTATTTAATATTATCTAAAGTACCTAGCGTTGTCCGGGCTTTAGATCATGTCTCTAATTTTAGATCTGAATATATTTAACTCATTCAGATCTAAAAGTAGTGTAACTAAATCACCAATTATGATACTTCCTTTCTATCTATTGTAAAGTTCAAATTTATGTTAAATTAAAAAAGTAAATCGCTTTATAAAACACCTTTTAATCAAATTTATATCATGAAGAAAAAATGTGGTTTACTGTGTTCTATACATTCAGTGTCATTTCGCTTAAAAATAATATTTGACAGTTAAATTAGTGCTGCCAGCCTAAAATTTTTGTAGTTCAATTTTTTATATTTTCTGCTCTTATTTGACAGACTGTAAGGTGTTTAATTTAAAATTTTATTTAATACATTTTCATTTTTACATGTGGTAATTTATTTGTATCTAGCGAAAATACATAAATTAGATATTAAAACATGAAAATCAGTAGAAAAATGTTCATGGGTATGTTAGGTTATCAGAGCTGTTAGGTTATCAGAGCTGCATTTTTGATTTTAGATCTTCATTTTAATTTTAGATGCTACAACAAAAAAATTATTGCTATTGTGTGGGGGCCATTAATATCAGCTTACAAATCTGTTATCGTGAATTAAATTGCATTTTTTTAATAAAATTCCAGCCCCTCTAAAAACAGAAGAAAATCCCGAAAATATGACAGTTACTTTAGATTCCAACCGAGATCCTGATGAGGTCCTCCAGATCAGCGATGGACCTACAAAATACTCCAAGCGTGAGATCAGAAGTAACTGGACCAAGTATGAACTGCCTGTGGATAATTATGACCTTGTGGAAGAGAGCTCCCATGGCGCTGACTTTGAAGTAAGCTTATAATACTACAATGACTTTTGCCTGAATGGAGAAAAGGGGACCACAAGTAAAAGAGCGAAACATGGAAGTTGATGACTTCATAAAAGATGATTGTGGGCCATTGACTGCTTTTAAAAATTCCACGGTAACGCAATGGCAACTGTAACAGCATCTTATTTCTTTAATACAAGTGAGGGAGATGTATGATAATAATTGCCATTTATCTTTTGGGGGAAGCAGACATATGCACATCGTTTGTCTCAGTATTATTTAGTGTGTAAGTAAGAGATGCAGTTTTATTGTGATAAATAAGGTACTGGTTTGTACTTTTTTTTGTACCGTTACCATGCCATTGCTGTAGGTGTTATAAAAGCGGCCAATGTGTTAAAATCTTTTGATGTGCATTATACCTCAGTGGTAAGCTACTATGTAGTAAATCTTCTTAGTTATAAACAAGAAATCTGTATAACTAAACCTCTTAATGTGTTTTTTTTTTAAATTTGCAGTTTTGTGAGAAATTTCTAGGTCAATGTAACTATTTTCGCGTCATGAAAGTCAAAGCATTTATTTTACTATAAAAAATAATGCAAGATATCTTCAAACAACTTATTTATTTGTACAATGTACTTATGAAATACAAACCCTAATTAACATATACAAAGGTGGCCTTTAAATGATAAAAATGACATAGAACGCCAAAGAATTTTACTCAGCGTTCGAGCCAACATGCTCGCCAGGAGATTCAACAGGTGCAGTTCTCCGGTGAAGAAGCAAATATTCCAGAGCTACTGCATGAGCTTTTACACCGGCGAACTATGGACAAGATACTCACAAGGCGTCATGAACACACTTCGAGTACAATACAACAACGCGTATAGGGCGCTATTCGGCCTACCTTGGCGATGCAGTGCCTCGCAGATGTTCGCAGAAGGAAGGGTACATGGGTTCGCCGCTTTGATGCGCCACAGAATAGCCGGGGTGAGTCAGCGCTACCAAAAATCGGAGAACACTCTCGTCCTGGCCGTGGCCCAGTGGCAGGGCGCGCCTCTTCACCAAACATGGAGAATTCATCTGAAGCCCCCGTAGTAGATATACGAGTACCTACTAAATATGTGTATATATATTTTTTTAAAATCTTTTTTATGTTATTTTATTTTTTATCTAGTAAATCCATTTTATGTAATGTATACTTTTATATGGCTGACAGAGTATTGCACCCACTGCTCTGTTCGGCTGAAATAAACAACTTATATTGTATATATATATATATGTATATATTTACAACACATCACGTCGAGCAGCATTTTTTGATCAAGTGTGGGTGTTTTTGTATAACTTTGTGGATCACATAACTGCTGATGGATCACACATGCAACAGCCCCGTAAAACTTTTTTTTTTCTTTCAGGAGCTTCTCCGAATGCCATTGTCCAGGGGGGGTCATTTCCAATTCAAACATGAGAAAACTTGGACCAGTAGCAAAAAGCCTTCTCAGTACAGTGATCTGTTCTCCTTGGATTTGAATTACATCTCTTCTGCTCTCTTGTGCGTACCTTTTTACGAAAGAAATCGGCTTGACTCAGCCATTTTTTCCGCTGATCAAGTGACAAGAATGACCAACACTGCCAACAAAAATATGGCAAAATTCAAGAGGAATCTACCTATTGAAAAAGAAGATAAAGAAATCTCTAAGAATTTAATGAAAAAACTAATGGGAAAAGAGGCGGAAAGCAAAACATTACAAAATGAAAATATCAACAGCGAGGAATTTGATGGTGAAATAATTGAAGATATAAAAATTAAACTGTCAATTGAACCGGTGAAAAATTTGGAGCAAAAATCGGAAGTTCAGACTAAGAAAGATTTAGAGGTTCCAGTAAAGAAAATAGAAAATATCGCCATTGAGGAAGAAGATGACCAATTGGATGAAATATTAGGAATGATTAATACAGAATCAGACTTGTTACAAGGTTAGTAAAAACAAACTTAACATATTACCTTAATATGCTAAATAGGTTCCTTCTAATAAACTACATAGGTATTTACTTTAAAATTAGAATGTAAAACATGGAAATGTACAATATACAAATGTATAATATGTACAATTTATAAATTTAGTAGTACTTATCTAACAGATCTGCATTTTATTTTTTTGCTTTTTTTGCATCTTTAATTGTAATCCTTTCAAAAGTGGCTGCTAGTTTGGAGAGCTGATCGATGATTGATAAGGAAGTTTTTGTTAATGTTTATTATTAATTTTGTTTGCAGCGAACAGCTCTGCTCCAAAATCTCCTGAAATTGTGACCAGCCCGGCCCAACCTTTGAACCCCACAGTATCGGATGATTTGGATTTGGACAAATGGCTTGACGACTACCTCGATTCTGAAACTTGATTCCAAAACAGCTGTTAAACATAGTCACGTACTTAAACATACTTGCATTTTTTCAAATAATACTCAGTATTCCCATGCAGATATTTAAGCTTAATTATTTATACAAACAGTAATAAAATTATTATGTTCAGAATTTTAAGTGAATTCATTTTTTAACCCCTCAAGCCTCGGGCCCAGTTTGTCGGAAGGTCAAAATATTTCCACTTTGCATTAAAATCCAATTAAATAGGTATCCAAAAACTAAAAACTGTTTTCAAAGGGTGATTTATAATTCAAAATAATCCTATAATATTTTTTAATGCAAACATAAAAAAGTTTTTAAAATTACTCACCTAGTTAGAAAAACGTCTAACTAAAATTAGTGATAATGAAAAAAAAAACACATTATTTTAGGCAAATGTATTATAGACGTTATCGTCAACTCACTTTTTTGTCGTTTGATGTAAAAATAATATTAATAAAAAATTTCCAAAGTTACATAATTTTTTTCCTAATTATGGTCAGAAACTTTGGATTCATAAAGGTGTACATTTTAATTATTTTGTTGTTAACTTTTAGATTTGAATGTAAAGCATGGTTTTTTCTCTTTCTAACACCGTTTAGATCATATTTCTAGTAAGAGAGTAGTTTCTAGGAGGGTTAATAAGGGAGAAACAATGATTTCTATGAGACCTAGATGAGTTGTTCTGAAAACCGAACCTAATTGAGGGGTTTAAGCCATTTTTAAAACTTTTTTATGTTTGCATTCAAAAATTTTATTTCGAATTATAAACAATATAGCAAAAGTATAACCCTGATACTCTATTGCGAAAAATGGTCAAGCAGTCCCAATATTTTTTCAGTGCAATAATTGTTACGCAGTATTTTATTTTATCGCAGAGGGAAGGATAAGTAGATTCGCTGCTTTGTTGCGCCAGAGTAGCCGACGAGGGATGTAATCAGTAATCGGAAAACACTCTCGTCCGGGCCGTCACCCAGTGACAGGTCGCACCTCTACACCATACGGCGAATTTCCCTCAAGCCACTGTAGCACAAGTGCTATGTTAATTATTTTAAATTATTAAAAATCCCTGGTTGAGCGTTGTAATCTGTATCCTTGTGATTGATTATTTTAATTATTGCGTTCCTTGCAAGGTGTTGATGATGGAGGGCTCTTTGGACAGCGGAAGGCACTGTCCAGCCGCCTTCGTGTGAGGTTCGTTTGGAAACCGGCTAAAGCCTCGCACTTGACCAAAATCAACACAGATGTCACCCGCTTGCGGTTTTTGGAGGACAATAAAATGATTCAATACGACAATATGTTACATTGAGATAATCAAACATGTTCTCTGTGAATTTGAAGTTAAGTTCAGTGTGAATTTTGAACCCGATGTGTATGTTTGACATCAGACTTATGTGCATTACATTAAAATATACGATAGATCCATGTGAAAGGACTAGATGTGAAGGCCTTCCATCTGCAGCAGAGCCAGAGAAATAAGGTCAGTGTTCTTTTTGTTGCCATTGAGTTTCTGCCGGATCCATCATCTTTGTAATTTTAGGTTAACGCAAGATAAAATTCACATTTGTTTTTTCTTTCTTGAGTATTAAACTCAAAGAGTTCTGGGCTATTTGCACGTCCAGAATTCATAAGTTACTGCATTCAGCCAATCCCTTATTCAATTTTATACAATGCAATTCAATTATATGGCAGACATATTATTATACTCACCCCTCTGTTCAGTTGAAATAAAAAAATATTATTTATTTCTTGATACCAATGCTGAAAAAGGAATCTTGTATTTAGAAAATAAAAAAAATCATAATACTACATCCTCACTTTTCTGTGTTTCATCGGAATCTGTTTGTCTAATGGCCAGTGGTTTCACAGACGTTCAAATGTAACATTGTCATCAAATGACCATTGGGCACCATTTTGTTTTTTGACAGTTGTAAGGTCCCCGTCAAATGCCGATTCTAAGTAAGTTTCAGCTTTTGAACAAATTGTGATCGGCAGAAGATGTTTGTATAGCAACTATCATGTTGCTAACCCTTAGCGGAACTTTCAGACTTTTTTACTTCAAAATATTGAACTGAATGACAAAAATGTCAGTAATTGTGAATGTTATTCAAATTTTTAATAAAGTTTTTGACAAGGACAAATATTTGGCAGTATTAGTTACTTCAATATATATGTTATTTTAAAAAGCTCACTGCTACATTAGGTTATAATTATTTTGTATGTGTTATCACTGGGATGCAACAATTCCGCTAAGGGTTAAGCTTGTCTACTTATTACAGTTTGATAAAAAGCTGAAACGCACCTAGAATCGGCGTTTTGTAAAAAAAAAATGGCGCTGAAGGGCCATTTGATGACCATGTCATATTTGAATTTCTGCAATACAACTGGCCCTAAGCAGTAAACTTCTTGAACCATGAAATTTACACAATATTTTCTGCCTGGAATTTCTGATCAGCGCTATTTTCATCTAGCAAAGCTTTATAATAATTATGTATATTATATTACATATAACTTTAAGACAAGAATCCATATTTTCAAAATCTCAGACAAGGAAGTCTATAGTAAAGCTAGCAATTGATTGTAAGGGGGCATACATTAATTACGTGAGCAGTTTTTCTTCTAACAATCTAGACCCCCCCCCCCCCCCCCCTCCCCTTGATAAGATAAATTTGGGCCACTTCATATATTCTTTTCAAGTAATGTGAGATTTTGCAGGACCCCCCCCCCCCCCCCTCCCCCCTTTTGAGCTCACGTAATTAATGTATGCCCCTTAAGTATCAATAAAAGTAAGTAAAAAGTGTGTAATATTAATACATTGAATTTATTTTGTCATGCAATAATATTGGTACATTGGGAATGTTTATTATATGCACATTTACATAATATTATTACAAACTAAGGAATGGTTGTTTTTGAAAGGTTAAATGATTATAAAGAAATAAAAATTTGATAATTTAACTTTAACTATTAACTAATATTAATACATTTAATTTCCTTTGTTCATACAATACTAGTGGTACATTCAGGAATGTTAATTTTATGGACATCTTAGAAACTAGAATATTGTTTAAATTTTAAGGTACATCAGTGGCGGCTCGAGCACTTCTTTAGTGGTGGGGATCGACTTTTTTACGTACCGGAATCTCATCACCCGTAGAATATTATTATTATTATTATATATTATTAAATTTCTCAAAAAATAAATTTTGATGGTCTAATTATGCTAGTCGGATATATTTAACACAAAATAATATAAAATGTCTATAGAAATATGCCAATTTACAATGAAATATAATAAAAATAAAGCTTTACCTTGCGAGATTATTATCAAACTAATTTGAACGCGAGCGATTCCCGCCCGTAACTTCGCTAACAAATGGTTCTATGGGGATCCAAAGGATTGTCCCCGCAGATGCTTGAACTCACATACTACTGCGCATGCGCAGTTGCATACGATCGCGAAACAACGCAAGGAAAGTATGGGGATAGTTCGGATTGTCCCCCAAGTGCGCAGTAATTCTGCGCACTGAGAAATAGACCTGCTTTTTTTTGCGCCGTGCATTGTTCGCTGTACGCGCGTAGGGTCTTATTAAAATCATCCGGAATAATTGTTTGTATTTTATTTCTGCTAATGTTAATTACTTTTATGTTTAAATAATTCATTCAATTTGGCGGCATCGACTGTTATTTCCTTTAGTAGGTTTTGAGTGTAACTGGTGGGGACTGTCCCCATTGTCCCCCTGTAAAGAACCGCCACTGAGGTACATGTAACATTTACTTTAGAAGTAACTACGGATTATTAGATATTATTGTAAACTTCAAATAAAGGTAACCTTTGGCTAAAGGCTAAAGATCTTAAATGAGTTTCCATACAAATGAACTACTCAGGATGTAAAAAGGTTTGTAAAAAAGCCGGGTCTCCAGTGACCAAATATTTTTCAAAACATTGGGTCGGTGCAGTAATGTTTTTTTGTTCCATGTTTGCAAAAACATTTGGTTCAATGTTTATGGTAATACAGTGACACCCTCTTAAGAAGTTCTCTCTTAAGACGTTTTGTGGCTTAAGAAGTTTGGTTTTTTCGGTCCTTCGGCTCAATATTGGCCCAATTTTTCCCGCATATAAGGTTTTCCTGCTTAAGAAGTTTGTTTTTTCCGGTCCCTTGGAAAACTTCTTAAGAGGGTTTCACTGTATTGTCACTGGAGATGCATCTTTATGCATAATTACATTAGCCTTTTAATTAAAATTTATACACACTTCATGCAACCCACGAATGGATGTATACTTTTTTGTTCATGTTTAAAACATTCTATACTATTTATAATATGTAACATACAATCAAATATTAAAAATAAAATTAAGACTCGCATTTTGTTACTCATTAAATTAGAGTGCACCAGAAAATAAAATGAGCTACTGATTAAACTTTTTTCAAACAAAGTATTACAATTAAACCATTTCCCATTGCGCCCATTCCAAAACATAGTAGCTATAACTCACAAAAAGCAAAGCAGGAAGACTAAAATAATAGGCCCCTTGCATCACATTTTTTATTTTTTTTTCCGGTTAAGGCAAATATTCTAAGACATTTGGTATTTATTGTTTTTCTTTTTAAATCGTATTTTTGAAACCCTGGCGATTTTTTGAAAATTTCAATGCAAAAAATCAGACCATTTTTTATAAACCGGAAAGACGGGACATAATTTTATAGGTGCGAAAAAACGATAATTACATAGCCGAAAATCATTTAAAAAAAAGAACGTTTTCCACACGAATAGCAATAAATTGTACGGGGTTCTCTTCGTAACATCTGTAAAAACACCGCCATCTTTATCAAAAAATCAAACCAAAGGATAAGTTCGTATAGAACAAACAATAAATCTAGTGAACGTTAAACGCAAATTCAAAAATTTGCCGGAAATCAAAGTGTTGCCATATAAAAAAAAAATTATCAGTGTGGAATTTTACAAAATTAAGGGAACATAATCGGAACATTTTCATGTAGTGATGTCACGAGCTCAAATAATGGATTAATTCATTTAAAAATAAAAAAAACTATACATTTCTAAAATTTTTTACTAATATTTTCGTAATCTTAGTAAAAAAAATTATCCACACGATTTTTTCTAAGTCGTTATGAAGATCATGCAAGTGGCCTATTGGTTCTTATTTAACCTTTTCGCATGGCGACTCATAAAGAGAAGATTTCGTAAACATCTATGATATTGAGCGCTTTTATTATTACCATGACGATCTGTGATTACGGTACCCTGACGACATAAAAAGGCAATAAACATACTTTCCTTATAACAATAATGCTGCAGCTCGTTCAAAATATGAGATACACAACGTACATAGGTCTGTTTCCTCCAAAGGAAAAAATTAATAATTTTTTGCTTCTCTCTCACACACCGCACCGTGAAGTCTCTGTAGACCCCTAAAATACTACTAGCCGTGATGATAATTTTGAAAGTATGGAATATAGTTACAAGGAATATGTGAGTGAATTCCAAAAATTATTCCATATTATGTCAATGTCAATGGTTTTTGCTTTTGTTCTTAAATATATAATGGTTCAGCCTTTGGAGGAAACAGTCACACATATTTTGTGTGTCTTATCTTTTGTCTCAATACTATTTGATGTGTAAGAAAGAGCTACAGCGTTATTGTGATAAGGAATGTGTGTTTATTGCCTGTTTATTGCCGTCACGGTACCGTAAATGTGGATCGTCATGGTAATAATAAAAGTGCCCATTGGCAAATACCAAGATTCATAATCAAAACGCTATAGAACTGCAGCTGTTCAACAATGATGTCAATCCCAGGGCTGGTCCTGTGCAGGCATAGTTGTAGCAATCTGCTAATAAGGACGCAGACTTGCCAAGGAACCAAGGCACCAAGGAGCCAATACCTAATACCATTAGAGCTCCCTCCGAGGTTCTTAATAGCTTCAGGTGCCGTGGTAGGGCAGGGTTTATTTGATTCTTTTTTTATATGTTAACATTAACTATGTAGCAATTTCTAGACATTTTGTTTTTAAGAGTTTTATTTTCCATGTACATTTGTTACTTAACCTCTCATCTGTGGTTCGCCCGCAGGCGGGCACAAAAAAAACCTTTGCTTTATTTTTTTTATGCGATTTTAACCCTTATGTATAAAGAAACTGTATGAAGGACAAGATCACAATCGCTTGCTCCAACATCTTTTTTGATTTAACACTTTATTTGATTAATCTTGCTTCTCGGAATGCTTTCAAATTTCTAAAATATTAGTGTGTCACTTTTAACAGCTGTCAATGGCGAAAATAACATAATAATGTTTTGAAGGGAGCATCAATGTCATTATTTCTTTGAAAACTCCTTTGAATTGTTTTTTTTTTTTTCATGTAGGGTCGTAGATATATATTTACATAGATGAGACATTTAGCGAATAAATTGGTTCAACGAAATCGTACGTTAGTACCTCCATTTCTGTGTGACGTATGAAAGTAGGATGAAACCATGAGCTTGAGTAAAAGGAAAGGACAGTCTGACGGCCGAGCCTTTCGACGCGGTGGCTTCAGTTAAAATTCACTTGTTCGTGCATGATTTGAACACGAATCTCGGAGAATTATGTGCGGGATAGCGCCTCTATAGTATATCTCGATGTGTAGGGTGTGTATTCAGGTTTGTTTAGAAATAATAAAATCAGTTTACATTCGTATGAATATATTTTTTTGATATTTGTTTGCCGAACGGGAGATTTTTATTTTTAATAAGTCAGCTATTCTGAGAAAACTTCTTACGATATTACCATGTAAAAATATGGATATTTAACCAGAACTCTTCAAGGTAATTTTCATGAAGTTTTTGAAATCTCATCCCACGTTCAACATGTTAAACTCCTCCCACTATTCTCCCCCTCCCCCAAAATCATACTCTCACTAGCCCCACCTAATAAAATCTAATCATTTCTGAACCTGTATAAATTTTAAGTTTGTTTTAAGTTTGCTAGTGAATGACACATGTGTCGAAACCGGTAGCAGATAAATAAAAAATGTAAGTAATAAATGTACACGTAAAATAAAGCTCTTCATTTGATTATCTTTAGAAGTGAATGAGTTACTACTATATAAATTATTGTAAAAAATAATACCAACGATTATTTAAAAAATTCATGGTTTAATTCATTTTAAACAATAAATAACGTGAAGTATTTTAACCCTCGACCCGTCGCCCAGGTTTTACAGGAATGCTAATTATGTACATTTTAAATGTTCCCACTGATTCCTTACTTTATGTAGCCTCCTAAAAGGTACCATACTTGACACTAGAACCGCCAACTTTCAGTCTGCGCATGTGCGATGTGAGTTCGGCGTGAGGCTCAAAAAAATCAACAAAATACAACGAAAAACCAAGTTTATATGTTTCTTCATTATACTTTGTTAACTTTTTTTGTAATAATAATAAGTCTGTATCAATTCAATAATATTATTATTTTATGTATAAAAACAGTTTATTATAAACGAGTTCTGCTTCGTAATTATTATTATGTGTTACAGCTGTTTCGCCCTCTAAAGGCATTATCAAACTGCCTTTAGAGGGCGAAACAGCTGTAACACATAATAATAATTACGAAGCAGAACTCGTTTATAATAAACTGTTTTTATACATAAAATAATAATATTATTGAATTTATAAAATAAATTAAAATTAAAATGGAGTTCTACAAAATAAACTTAATAACAATAAATAAGTCTGTATCAATCTCAAATAGTTATAAGTATGATAGAAATTGGTTAGATAATTTTTTTAGTGTTTTCTATTAAAAAAGTATGATTCAAAATTGTAAAAAATTGTTCCTTGTTGATTTTTAAGCTTTTACATTGAAAATAAATATCTAATTTTTAATATTTCTTTTTATTTCAATGTAGTCATTATCACCTGAATGTTATCAGTTAAAATAACACATAAAATATAAGCTATAACAACAATTTAATCATATTTATTTTTGGGGTCTTCAGCGACCCCGCGCGACACCTCGCGTTATAAAAAAGACGTGACGGGCGGAGGGTTAAGGGGCTATTTCTCTACGTGCCCTCTCAATAACTAAAATATAACATTTTTGTCACCTGATATTAGCGCAACATATTTGTAAAAAATTACCATTCAATAATAACAGTTAAATTGATTGGTTAGAACCTTTTTAGTGACAATATAGGGATATTTTGGAAAATAAGCAATAAAGGTATGGAATCAGCAACAATAAGCATTGCAATATTTAAATTAATTAATATTTGTTTAATAACTTAAATGCTAAACAAAAATAACATAATGTGCTTTAGGTGCAAGCATAAAACTAAAATTAATATAATTAATTAAGGTTACTGGCATCAAAGCAATCTAAATATAGTTAAAAATAATTTTAATTTAAATAATAGATTATATTAATATCTCTTCTAGAAGAGAATATTTTAAATTTCCATTAATTCTATAAAAAAATAATTATTATTTAACAAATAATACTAAAGAATAATGCAAATGAATTTGGCAAAAAAAGGTGGGCCTTTGTTTGGCATTTTCTACGATAACTAGTGTTTTCTGCACAAAATAATAAATTTACACATTTAGGATATTTTTGTACACCGATATGTAATAATATATCTACTTCTACTGATTACATAACACACCCCCTGTTAAAGATAATATCAGGTCAAAAAGTTGATTTTTGGATTAACAGTGAAGAAAAACTAAATTCTACATATTTATAAATATTTTATGATAACTTAAAATGCATTTTAATTAACTTTAGAAGAAATAATAGCATTATCATTTCGATTGAAATAAAATACCATGGAGAGAGCACTAGGCATACCAATAAAACATTCTGTCCAAATGGTTATATGAAAATGGCGGCCAAAATGGTTGCTGACAACATTGTTTTCATGGTTACCAATATAAATATTATTTAGTGGCTTGAAACAGTCCGGCTTTGCAGCCATCTTGGCCGCCACTTTTATAAAATGTTTGGACAGAATGTTCGGTATGTATTTGGATCAGTATGCTAAGCTTTTAGGTTTTTTGTTTAGTCATTGGTTTATTCCAGAATGTTAGCAGCGGTAGCGTAATGCAATACCTTCCATATTTCGAAAAAATTAGACAAAATAACATAAAAGTAGTCTCTCAAAGCCATTTTTGGTAAAAATGTATAAGTCTGCTTCACAGATAATACGGAATGTTCTTTGTCAAAGTGCGATACACGGAAAATACGGAATATTCATGTTTTAATTAATAGACAATCAAATAAGACATTTGTCAGAAGTACCAACCTTATAAAATAAATTCTTATCAAAATAGAAACAAAAGTACCTAATTCGAAATATTCCCGGTACTATTGGTACTGGGTTGAGGCTCAAGCTGCAGAAGCTGCATGTCATCATCAATATCCCAGGTTTTGAATGGTTTGTATTGCAAGCAGGGTTTGTCTAACGGGTGTGTGTAATTATTATAATATGTACCTTTCTTTCCATATTCTTCTGTTATAAATACAGGTTCAAACTTGTCAATAATGCGTTCACTTAATAACATGAATAAATTATTGTTCTACATGGTAATAATAATTTTTCTATGATTGGCAAGATTGATTGTCTATGAAATGTAATATAAATATGAATATGGCATAGTGCAGTTCTTATATCGTCTCCCCCCGGCATCACTTTTCGTGATAATAAAGGTAAATCTAACTGTTTGAATGAGAAATATTCCATATTAACCGAGAAGCGGAGTAATACAAGTTTAATCAATTTTTTTTTCATATATTATTGTCTTTAACTAGAGGTGTGCGATGTTAACATAATGAGAATAAGGAAGCATTTATCTACTAACATATCTCACAACTTCTATGATGTCATATTTGTAAGTTTAAAAACAATTATACAAATACTAAAACTTACAACACCCAGAATCAGATTTCAAATCATCTGTCTTGCCAGGTATATCTTATACATATTTTGTCATGAATTTAATCTCTATGGTGTGTGGTTTCAAGGTGAATAACTACTACTAAGGTAGGGGTGTTCCAAATTTAACATTGTCATGAAATGACTAATCAGCCATTTTGTTTTTTCTGACATTAGATTTCTATGAAACACCATTGCAGATGTCGATTCGATCCAGCGGTCTTTGCTTTTACAGCTGGCGATCAGTTTTGGTCGCTTTAGACCTAAATCTAGTTGTACTTTTGTAAAAGTGCGTCATTTTATCCGTATTATATTACTTTCAATTAGAGCTACGTAAAAATTAGTTTGTCATAATTCTATCAATCTATCTACACATCTATTTAATGTTATTGGATCGCAGACACGTTGTGCCGGATCTTTTCTTATCTAGATCACATTATTACTTTTGTTTGAGCCTTTAAGTGAAAATAAAAAAGCCATTTATCATACAAAGGAAAGCGGTGCAATGATAGAATGAGAATCGTTTACGTGGACGCCACAAAACTTCTACAATTATTAAAACACGTCTAACCATGGAAGATTAAAGATTACACTCCAACCATCGAAGAGATACACTGATGAAAGCGTGCTGTGGGCAGCCCCAGATCTAGGTCGGGGGGCAAACTGGAGCACCTGCCCTGAGCGGCAGTTTTAGGGGTACCAAAATCGTAATTTATACATTTGATTTAAAAAAGAAACTTGTGTCACAAAGTTGTTCTATTGATTATTCGTTTGATTTTAAAAAGCCCAGTTGGTTTTTGAACTCCTCTTTATGAACATATCCTAAGTCGATTTTGAACGCACGCATAGTGTATGTGATGTCTCTGCCAGGGGAATCCCCGTCGCAAAGTTGTTCTATTGATTATTGTGTCACAAAGTTGTTCTATTGATTATTCGTTTGATTTTAAAAAGCCCAGTTGGTTTTTGTACTCCTCTTTATGAACATATCCTAAGTCGATTTTGAACACATGCATAGTGTACGTGATGTCTCTGCCAGGGGAATCCCCGTCGCATCTAGAACTAGGGGCTACACGAGCTGAGCCGAATAAACCTGGGAGGTCATACGTCAAGCGGAGCGACGATCACTTGCCTCACGAGAGAGGGCGCTACTATCAGTTTCTGCCCTGAAAAAGTCGTAGATCAGTGGCTGGTTGTGGGCATGCCCGAAGTAAGATAAATATTCCCTTACTTCAAGTGAAATTAATCACACTTTTTCAAATACCAAAATTATTTTTTGAACAGATAGTGAATTTCGTTGGCTAATCAGGAGCCTAGTGTTTAAAGGACTTATTTTATTTTATTGTCTTGTGTCTATTTATCAGTATAGTTCGCTCTTCTAGTGATTTTCTGTTCAGTAACTCAAATCACTGATATTATAAATTGACCCTTGAGGAATAAACCCATGAATTGAGTTGGATAGAGGCTAAATCGATGAGTTGATACAAGTTTGGTGGGCAGTGTGTAAAGAATTTCAGGGTGAGATCATAAGGCCGATCAGTTTAAAAAAGTAATAATATTCAAACGTGTTAACTTTTAAGGTGGATCATTCTATTTTAGTTGTATAATATATACACTCTATCCCAGTGGTTCTTAAACTTGTTGAAGGTACTGAACCCCACTGGTTTCATAAGCGCATTCACCGAACCCTTCTTAATTGAAAAGCGGGGCGTGTCATCATGAATCATTTGAGTGGGGGGGTGTCTTGACCTCCGCCGAACCCCTGGGGTTTGATCAAACCCAGGTTAAGAACCACTGCTCTATCCAATTGTTTTTTTATTCATGTATGAGCAATGTGGCAAGATAGTCTGCTTATTTTTTACACAGTTTGTTCACAAATTCAAATGTAACAGTCATCAAATGAGCATTCAGCGCCATCTTGTTTTTTTTTAATTTGAAAGGTCCCTATTAAACGCGGATTCTAGATTCGTTTCAGCTTACTATCGAATTGTAATAAGCCGACAAGATTAACAACATAATTTTGTCCTATTCTCATAATCGCACGTTGAAAGTAAAATGAAACGCACCTAGAATCGGCATTTCATGGGAACCTTCCGACTGTCAAAAAAAAAACAAAATGGTGCTGAATGGCTATTTGGTGACTTTCTACGAATCAACTGGGTCTTATTATCAACCAATTATGCCTCTCGCAACATTACAATGCCACATGTGATCTCTCATTGGTAGCGAAAGTGGCAGTGATTATACACACCTTAAATGCGAATTCCATATAAAAAGTTTTATTCGTTCAGTTCCTTGTAAAGTAAGAGACGGTACTTAGAGGAATACCAATAGCACAATACAAGCTTAAGATAATTTGTAAATAAAATTCCCAATAAATGGCTGTGAGGTTAACCAACATATAACTAACCCTTTCACTGCATTCCCAATCGTTTAAAATGGTTGAAACTAGTGGATGAACATTCAAGTCCTGAAATATGTTTTACGGAGTAACCTGATTTACGACCTTAAAGATGTAAGCTGACGACATGATGCAGTTGCAAAGATACGCCAAGGTTGCAAAACCAATAAATCATATTTAAGTACTTGACAGAAGTTATCAAGAAAAACGGTGTCATAAGATGAAACATCAAGGTAGAACGATAAGATTTATAAACATATTTATAATTTATTGACATTGTAAAAGATCATTTACGACTTTACGTATATGCTATAACTTGATATGCATATCGCACATCCTATAGAAAAGGATTGCAAGTCTAAATTTTCTGTTTTATAAGATATTATTTTATCTCTGAATAGTAAATTGTGATTGTGATTATCTTATGCCCCACGAAAACCGTACTTAAGTTAGATCACTCTATCTCCGGGAGATGTCGCTAGTGTCTATTTTCGACGGGACCGCTTGTTTTGCCAATCATTGCTTGTTTTCGCTCTCCTATAAAATTTATTTTTTTGACTTACAATCAAGCTTTAAAAGGTAAATCGCAACTGGTGTTCCCCAAGGACCCCATTTAGGACCACTACTCTTTATTTTTCTACAGAATGTGCGATATATAATGCAAAATGAAATCAGAAAGGGTATTTATGTTCTGTTGAGGTTGTTCATAGTTCAGATGTTATTCCATGGTTAGACAGTGAGTGAGAAAGTGCAGCAAGAGATAAATAAATAAAAGAAGTGATTGACCTAAGGTTCTAAAGTAATAAACTACCAACTACTCTCGCTAGTCTACAGTGAGCTTTATAACTAAATCAAAAGCATTACATATTTACTGTTGGTAAAATAAAATAAAACTACACACAATACACACTTATAAAATGTACAATAAACAATGTGACAAGATTAAATCTTTTAATATTATTTGAAAGTGAATAAAAACTAGAAAAATAATCATCCTTTATTCAATAAAAATAAATTTATTTTGAATTCAAACAATTAAATTATTATATTGTAACCGGAACGGTGGTAACTTTGGTACAACTCATTTAGTAGGATGCTGCAAAATGAATATATTAAATAAACATATGCAAGAAAAAGTGATTGAATGGAAAAATTATATAGATAAACATTAACATAATTTTTTATAACAACAATAATATTATAAAATTCCAAAAATTTATTAATTATTTCATTTCTTCCCACAATTCTCTGTAACGATAGAAAGCATTGCATACCCAACCAATTTTTTTTTAAATCTCTTCACAGATTTCAAAAAGCTGTGATTTATTTTGAACTATCTTGTAAATAGGTGATAATAAAGGTTTTGTTTCAAGTCTTTATAATTTCGATGATAAAATGACAAATATTTCAGCTTTAAAAAAAGTTTTTCAGTAGTATAATACAAAATACCAAAAATATTAACGAATTTCATATAAAACATTACCCGATTTATTTTCACGAAACCCTTTTTTTTAAATTGGACATTGATTAAGTTAAATATGTTTTTGGGTATACATAAATTAATGAAAAATAGATTCCGTTTAACATTATACATTTTAACACTTTTAGGCACTTTTTACAAAATTGGTGTGAGAATTAAAAAAAATAAATCTAAGTTTGCCTGAAGAAATACGACATCAAAATGTCTCCGTGAAATAATTAAGATGAAATTCATTAAAATCAGTTGTCAGCTTTGTAAAATCCTACTTTTACCCTCATTTGCCTTCTTTTGCTTTACTTTAAATATTACTATCCAGCCAGCAGCCGCCAACAACACGATAATAAAATATATGATATCGTCGCTGCAAATCCATCAAAAGCATAGATGGGAATTCCTAGGGCAACCAAATCTTAAACCAGTTAACGAACAATCTCCTAGTAAGGCTGCCTTTACACTCATAAGTAAAATTTACGACTTACACAAGTTTTTGCTAAGTTACTCACAGGAGCGATAACACATGCATCCAACTTATTGTATTTAATGCTCATGGAAGTTGTTCCGAAGTTCAACTTATTGTAATTTGTGCTCATAGCTGTAAGTTTATTTGCAGTGAGATGGAAAAAGTCAACAATGATTTGCTGCTGTCATATTTATAAAATTTTGTCAATAAAGATGAAAGGGCCCAAATAGTAATCCAAATTATTTCATAAGCTGTGAGAAATTATTTCATGAGCTGTGGATGCGATTAGATCTGTCAAAAAAACTTACGAAAGAAGAACTTCTATAACTTGCTATAAGTGACTTAGGGTGTCGTTTACATTGGTAATTTTGCCATAAGCCACTTACGTATGTAAAGGCAGCCTAACAATGGCAAAACATCCTAAAACTAGTGCATAAAATTGTATTAATCAAAATTATTCAGAGCCATCCTCTTGTTGAAAAAAATTAGTTATTAAAAGCACATATGTATTTAAAAAATATATTATTTAGTACAAACTAAAATTTTATGAGAAACATTTGGTTGGCTCTTGGAATGTATAACATCTTTATTCTATAATAACAATGGAAATTAAGTGAAATATGTAACACATAACTGTGATTTGTGATGCAATATTTTTTTCAGATTCTTAACACATTTTACAGAAGTGTATTTTTAAAGGTGTTTTTTTTTAAATCCCTTGAAAAGTGACTAAATAATATGCATTATATTCACAAGGATGGATTCACACCGCCGATAAATTCTATTTTTAAAGCTACCTAGAGTAAAATGCAACTATTCCATAATTATTTACGTAATTTGACATCTCCGAAAAGACTGCCTTACTAAATATTTAAACCCCAAAATATCCAAATTTCTGACATTAAGAATAATTCACATTCAAAATAATCTACAGGCAAGTATGATATTATATTAGTTAAAAAAATATTTTTCGATAGTTTCAAAGGGTGTTTTTGGCTGATTTTTGGTTCCCATGTGTTGCCTTTCGGGATACCCTCCATGGGAGTCCTTGATAATCCAAAACGAGTCGATCACCTCTCCTTTTTTATCGTCTGAAACCTAAAAATAATAAAATAGTGTGTAGTAGTTATTGATTCTAATATATTACAAACAAATTTAGGTTCTATACTCCCACTGACTCCAAGCACTTGAGGCTCTAATATTTTCATTAAATTAATCAAATAATTTTGTTTAAACACAAAATTTATATATTTTTGAGAGTTTTAATTAAATTTACGATTTCAACCTTAGATCATAGATAACTTGATAATAAATTGATAAGACTTGTATCATGAAATCTGGGTATCATTTCGATGAGCTGGAGGCAAGCCACATGACCATCTTTTTTGCTCCAGGATGGTTTGAGAATGGTTTGTGAATGAATTACGACATCATTGACCACCGAAGAGCGCATATTAAAATAACCAGACCCTGCGCACAAAAGCAAAGTTCGCTAAAGTAAGGTAACGGATTGCAGCAAAATGTTTGTTTTTATCAGAACTGTCTACTAAATCACAGAAAGGGGAATGATCACGCCACTTGGTTTGTTCCCCTTTTTACCTGGTTCCCTGGTCTATAAATTTGAATGTCTATCCCATAGAGAAACAAAACAATAGAATTGCAAATGAGAGAAAGAAGATAGTCCTTTTTACAATATATCAGGCAAATTGTTGGCTGCATTAAAACTTTAACTGCAAATCCCAATATCGGAATATTTTGTTACACTATTTAGTTGACACTTTTACAAATGTTTTTTTTAATTTAATCACCTCATTCATTTTTGCATCGCTACGCAACCCAATTAGTAGACAGTTCAGATAAAAACAAACATTTTGCTGCAATCCGTTACCTTACTTTAGCGAACTTTACTTTTCTGCGCAGGGTCTGGTTATTTCAATATGCGCTCTTCGGTGGTCAATGATGCCGTAGTTCATTCACAAACCATTCTCAAACCCTCCTGGTGCAAAAAAGATGGTCACGTGGCTTGCCTCCAGCTCGTCGAAATGATATCCAGATTTTAAGTTAGAGCAAGTCCGCTATTTTGTAATGTTTGTGGTTTTAACAATGTAAAAACATATCACACATCCCGTAAAAGTGTTGTAAATCAAAATTTTCCATTACACGTTTTATCTGTGAAAAATACAGTGATTGTGAATATCTATGTCCCACAAAACCGTATATAAGTTAGATCACTCTATCTCCGCAGCATGTCGCTAGTATCTTTTTTCTACGAGACTGTCTGTTCATCATTCAATTATTTGTTTTCACTCTCCTGTAAAATTACCTTTTTTTTTTACTTACGACACTTTTCTACGGGATGTGCCATATGTATTCATATTATTGAATTACATTAAATTAAACAAACACATATGTACAATGAATAAAGAAGAACCTAAAATGTATTTATGTATGATTAGAATGGTGAACTAACTATATGTTGTATCAGGCAAACAAAGTGAACAAGGTGAATTATTGAAATGTGTATGAGTATTATTAGTATTATTTAATACCTGTTCCAAGTACAAGTGAGAACCGTTCATCGCTTTCATCCGGGTGTAGCCATAGTCCTGGCTGTGATAGGCAGACCAGGGAGGTGGTGTTACTGTCATTAAAAAGAGTCAATTTTAGCATTTTAACTACAATGTACCAACGGGGCCGAAGAAAAATGTCGTATGTGGAATTTTGTAGCTTTGCAGTAGAGCTGAATTTTCATTTCTGCATTTTTTACTATTTATGAGATCAAGAAATATAGCGTTATTTGATACATATTTTCTTTCATTCAAAATTTAGAAAATACAGACTTTTAACCTGTTGAACATGGGATGACATTTCGAGAACCGCGGCAAAATTACCTTTATGAGTTCTGGTCAAATATCGACATAAAAACAAAGCAATTGTTTTTTTTACATGATATATCGTACAAAGTTTTTCCAGAATAGCTAACTAAAACCAACAAGAAAAAACTCCCATTTTGGAAACAATTTAAAAAAATATATATTCATACAAATGTAAACTGATTTTATTATTTCTACACAAACCTAAATACAAACCCAATATGAAAAAAAAAACAATTCAAATGAGTTTTCAAGGAAATAATGACCTTTATACTCTTTGGAAAACGTAAAACATCATTATTTCCGCCATTGAAAGCTGGTTACAGTCTCGGTCAAATAATGTAGAAAATTCATTTGAAATCATTCAGAGTAGCTATAATGTTCAAATAAAAAGTAGGTGCCAGGTTGATATTGGCGAAAGCGATTCTAAGCTTGTCTTTCATACAGTTTTTTTATACATAAGGGTTAAAATCGAATTTAAAAATAAAAGAAGGATTTATTATATCCGGACGCTGGTGGGCAACCACAGATGAGATGTTAAATCAACAAAATAAGTCAATAAGTAAGCCGAAAAAATGATTTTCAATTTTTAGCAGATACGACATTGTTCTTTAGGATCGTCGGTAGGTACTTAATTCATAAATGTAGATAAGAATAACCATAAATTAATTAAATATTTCTTCAGACTTCTACTCCAGATATTAATTAGGAGCACAGAGGCAGGTGGTAAAACTGTCCTTGTTTACCAGTACTTCAACGGAGTTTTGAGAAAATAGTATCATTGATCTCTTCGGCACCAGTGCAGGGAACGGGTCTCTTCTATAACTCATTCTTGTGTTCAACAGCTCGGTTACGGAATGATTAGTTATTATCTAAAACAGCGATTGTCTATTGAAGGAATACAAAACGTAGCTAGATTAAGAAAGCCATGCAGACTAAGTC
This sequence comes from Limnephilus lunatus, assembly GCA_917563855.2. Lineage (NCBI taxonomy): Eukaryota > Metazoa > Arthropoda > Insecta > Trichoptera > Limnephilidae > Limnephilus > Limnephilus lunatus. The sequence continues at coordinate 46,300,979 of OU830602.1, read as the reverse complement.
TCTCTTTTTTAATGCCCGTTATCGTTACCGTGAAAATCAACTGCATATTTTGACAGTTTTTAATAAATGAGAACTGACAAAATGTGCAATTAATCATCACAGCAATGCGCATTAAAAGCTAGAAACTTAAATCCCCGGCGGAAATATCTCCAAAGAGCAGTTCATTGGTGTCAAATAACTAGACATATGCCCGTAAATGTGTACTAAAAATGCCAACAATGGTCTATTTAAGAACCAGTTTCACTCCGTTCCTTTCTTGAAAAGACCCTCCACACAGTATTCCCCAAAGATGACGTAAACCCTGAAGAAAATCATTTCAATTCAGGGCAGAGTTTAAAAAAAGGGTAACTAGGAAAAAATAGAAAAGAATGTTAGGTTATGTTTCTCACTTGTAAATGGTTCGCGTCCCTCCTTGCATCCGGCAGATCCTGTAATTATGTGGACTGGAGCACTGAAAACATTCACATTTTAAGTCAAATAAATCATGAAAATGTTAAAAATAAATGTTTAAAAGATCACCCGGTATAAAAAACATTTACTATAATACATCTATTTTCAAACGTCTTTTAAATTCTTAATTTTTTTTTAGTTTGACTGAGGATTGAACCTTTGTCCCCAGGGACTGGTGTCAACAACGCTAACTGGTCGCAAGACCTGTATATACTGGCTCTTAATTGAATCTCATCGGTAGGCCGGTGAAAGCCCACTCTCGACAGCCACTGCCTACCGGGCACCCCTGCTGGCGTCTGTCGGCAATTGACAGAAGCTCTTTCCCTGCTAGCATCTGTCGGCATACGATAGAAGCTCTTTCAATACATTACAGAAAACAACCATGTACTTACTGAGGATTTGTGTATGGATGTTCATAGGAGCCATTGTAAACATTATAGTCGTATATGGGCCAAAGTCGTTCGTAGGAATGTTCATGGGCCCAAATTTGCAAGTCAACTCCGTACTTATAGAGGAGCTCTTCCAAACCTACAAAAATACTCTTTATCAATTTAAAATAATCGACCATAATAATTAAAACAAATAAATTATCCGTTCATAAAATATAATATTATGTACACACATCTATTAGTTTCACACGGTTCCATGCCAACTAAGAATAAAGCCAACCTAGAACCACCTCAGAAAGGTCATTAAAAGCTATGAAAAAATAATTTTAAAATAGCCGGTAACCCTAACTTAACCTATTTAACCAATTTTTTTTATATTCTTATATCATCACTCTTAATGACATTTTTGAGGTGGTTCTGAGTTGGTTTCATTCTGAGTTGGCCGGTCACCGTTTCACACCACTCAAACAATTTGTTGATAACATCATAGATTTTAAAGTCGGAAACAAAAAAACTTTGCTTCAAAAGGCAATGTGAAAAGTGATTAATATTTCTAAGGAATATTACATGAAATAATTGTGATAAATCATAAGTAAGACATATCGCACATCGAATAGAAAAGTGTTGTAAGTCACAAAAGTTGATTTTACAGGAGAGCGAACAAAAGAGTGAATGATGAACAAGCTTTCCAATCGAAAAGACATACTAGTGACATCTTGCGTAGATCAAGTGATCTAATTTATCACTTTACTTATCAGAGATAAAACATGAAAGAGAAAATTTCGACTTACGTCACTTTTCTATGGGATGTGCGATATGTACATTTAATAGCGTGGTAATTAATATGCAATAAAACCTGTAATAAATATATGTTACTAGTGACCTATAAACATTTAATTAACGTGCTTTTAGTTTAAATGTCATAAAATCATTAATGTTCTCATTAATTTAAATATTTTTTCATATTTATTCAGCGAGACTTCTTTTTAAAATAATCAAAATTTGTAGATATTTATTTGTAGATGACCCGACATTTGATTCCCCGACAGTTGATCCCTGACAGTCGGCCCCCCAAAATTATAATTATTATAAAATTAGAATTTTTTGTGCATTATTTACCAATTTATAAACCAAAAATCAACTTCAAAAATACGTTTAATAACAAGTTTGTATGAATATCAAACAAATTTATTTATAGTGAGGATTTTTTGCACTTGTATGCTGGTATATTCAGTAACACAAGTAGTTTTATCCTTGATGCAATTGAATGAAAATAACACTTTGTGGGAATACATAATTATAATAAATAAATTTAAATAACATAGTTTCAATTCCACTTTATTTTATCTTAATCCAACCGGTTTCGGTGAAATGAAAATATGTTCGGAATGAAAAATAGTTTAATACTTTTGTTATTCGGCAGTTATGTTTTGTGTAAGTAAGTACACATACCATATTTTCCCCAAACCGACTGCATATTGCATATATATACGGGGGAAGGGGGGGGGAGCAACTCTTGGGGAATCAACTGTATTTGTGTAAAAACAACAGAATATTTTTAATTTAGCATGACTAACTTTTTGTAATTTTTGATAGCGGCAGTAAAAATGCTAATTTTCATCTTAAAACACAAACAAAGAAGCCATATTCACGTACATTAAAAATAACACAAGACTTCATATTAATCACAGATAAAGACCATGGTAACAAATAAATAATTATTTCTTTTTTTTTTATGCAATTAAAAGTTTATAGATCTCATATATGGTTCAGTAAGTGAAGCGAAAAATTGAAAGATTTTTATGAGCAAAACAAAGATAATATAAAAAGCATAAATTATCAAAACTTGTTGAGATATCACCAGAATGTTTTATATTTTAAAAAATCTGCAAATTTTTTAAGAGTTAGGTTCTTGTGAATTTTTTCACTCTAGAGATGAAATAATTTCTCGTAATGTTCGTCAATTTTTCGCATCAATCACACTTTATATATACCAATCACAATTTAGGTATATTAACCCCTCGGGCTAATTTATTCGCTTTTTGGAACAATTCATATAGATCTCATAGAAATCGTTGTGTCTCCCTTACTATCATAGTGATAAATATGATGTACATAAATGTAGAGAGAATACACCACGCTATATATTCAAAACTAAAAGAAACCACAAAAGAATTAACCACTCTAAACTTGCCATTGTGCAAGTTTTTTGTCTTAAACAAACAGTCAGATTATAAAAACTTTGTGTTATTTCCGCTTCACAATTAAAGCTCAATAATTTAAACATTTCTGAACGTAGCCGAATACTAAAAACTGTTTTTGAAAGGTTGTGAAATAAACTTTTAAATATTATTATTACAAATAAATAATAACATTTGTAAATATTAAAATTTAGAATGCAAACATAAAAAAATTGTAAAAATGACCCACGTGATGTTTTATGTGAAAACGGTACTAAAAATCACAGATTATGTAAAAAAAAAACACTTATTCTATTGGATAAATGTATAATAAACAATTTTTTCACCTCACTTTTTACCATTTCATACAAAAATATTTTAATAAAAAACTAACAATGTCTTTAACAAATGACAATCAAACAAGATGGAGGTTCCATTCGGCTCAGATAATTAATCTCTACGTTCCATAGATATTTTTGAATACAGACGCGTAGCGTTGTTCATTATCGATATTCCCTTTTTTATTTCATGGTAATCCGTATACTAGTGATGGAAATAAATCAATTTTTGTAAAATCTCGCGCGTTTTCATCAAAAGACGCTCTAATGTCTTGACCACTATTATTATATTTGCGTCTTTTGACGCTCTAATGTTCCGAGTGGTTAACATGTACATTGTACAGTGTACACCTTCATAAAACCAAAGATTATTATTTTTACATGAAGCAACAAAAAAGTGAGGTGATACTAATGTTTATAATACATTTGTCTAATAAATACAGTGTTTTTATTTTTTTCAATACCAGTAATTTTAGTTAGAAAAAACGTTAAGGTGAGCCATTATTAAAACTTTTCAAAGTGTGCATTATAATTTTTTTGTACTTAAAATAACATTTAACTTTAATAAGAAAATTTAAGAGTATTTTATCACCTCTCAAAATCAGTTTTTAGTTTTCAGATATTTTTACAATTATTCAATTTATTTTTATTTTATTTCAAAGCGGAAATATTCTGACCTACTGACAGAATATGATGGAGGCCTGAGGGGTTAAGAGTTCATCATGGAGAAGAAGAATGAATGCAAAAAGCAAAATAAATAAAGCTTAGTAGGATATATACAAAGCACAATCACTTGTGTGTACAACAATCTAAAAGAAAAAATTACAGATCAACTCAGTCAATAATACATTTCCACTAGTTTATTCAACTTCAATTAAAAAATGTTTTTTAGTATGCCACAAACCCTAAGATTTATTGTACAAGGGTTGTCCAAGAATTAAAGACCTTTCTTCATTTTCAGCGAAGCGGACATTATTTCTCAAAATATGGCGGCACTAGCGTATAGCTTAGAATATCACATACAAAACGAGCGGTGATCCGGCTTGGTAGCTGCTTCAGTGCGATCTTTGCATCCGTTTGAGATGGATACTCCGCTGTCGATTCGAACCGCGTGTGAGGTGCTCCATAATTATTCGCTTTCTCAACTAAGAGGGCGTCCGCCCTGTTGAAGTTCCTAAGCTCACAATTTTGATCCCAGACTTCAGTAAGTCTACCACACAAATGATTTTGAGGGAAAAATGGCATATACAAATTGCGTTCTCATTGGGTTCCCAAAATGTTGAAGAGCAAAATCGTATGGAAAGCGCTCAGATCTCTTTGAACAGTTTTTTCCAACCAATGTGAAGCTTTTTGGATTGAAACATGGGTTCACCACCTAACCCCAGAATCAAAAAGGCAATCAATGGCATAAATTGCATCTTTTTCTTCACCTGAAGCGACGGACATTTGGCCAGAAAACCTTTAGAGACCGACTAGGACGCGGAGGAGATGATATCATTTTTGGCAGTGGAGTTCTGCGATAAGATAATCAAGATCTAGTGCCACGGCTCACCAAGTTCATCAATAGTAACGGGGACTATGCACTAGAACGGTCTTTAATTCTTGGAAAACCCTTGTATGTCCAATAATTTTCATATTGCCTCGTATGTCCAATAATTTCAATTGTCCATATATTTTCATAAGGCATAACTTGAGATGAAAAGGGAGTAAGTCAGTAACCAAAAGTGAGTATGGAACTCGGCCTGTCTGATTGCTAGCCAAGCATCCATTTGGCCCCCGACCACCTCAATTCTACCACTTCTAAACAATCCAATTTGTTTAATGTTTAAAATTCAATAGTGGATGTTTTGTGGACACAATTTTGAACATAACATTTTATTTTACACATTTTAAATATTTTGTTTGGTGGCAATTTTATTTATAATCGACACTTCCATAAAAATTATAGTAAAACGATCATTGACCATTTTAAACTAAAAATTATTAGTTAGGTTAGGATGGGCTAGGTTAGGAGTTGTTAGGTATATTTTGGGTCAGGTTGAGCTATACTGCATTCACAAAAAAGAAAACATTTTCAAAAATGTATTCATTGTTACCCTTTCTCCGAAAAGGGTTAAAATTATGAAAAAAATGCAAAAACCAATCTTGTGTTTAATAAGGATTTATGTAGGTTTCATTGACATGCAATGCATAGGAAATGAGGATCTCCAGACATGATACAGACCCTGAGGGAAATTATTTTTCTCAGGGTTTCCTGTGTGGGGTTAATGTAAAAAAAAATATGCAAAGGACTGTAGTCACGATATATTTGCACATATATGACTGGGCACCAACCTTAAGTGGCATTGCAAAAAAATTAACTCTCATGTTGTCTTCATTTTTCTAAAAAACAATATGGATTGTTTTCAATTTTCTTTACAAATAAAGATAATTTTAAATAACAAGTATTTTATTTAATATTCAGATAAAATGAAAGAACTTAATTAATTTCCGCCTTTCATGGCACAAAAGCGTGTGGAGAATTGTTGTATTAAAAGCCAATTCTATTTCAACACTTTATTTGGGCCTTTTCGTCTTAATTGACAAATTCGCGTAAATTTGACAGTAGCGATCGTTGTTCACAGGAAGCGATCTTACCGCAAATAAATTTACAGATATAAACGGTTGCATGAGCAACGGTTGAAATTACCACATTTGTTAACGCTCCTGTGAGTAATTGTTGAAAACTTACGATAAGTCGTAAATTTTATTTACGAATATAAAGCTGGCCTTTATACTCGTAAGTACTTTGCACTTATGTGAGCAAGTTGTCTAGAATGAGAGAGAAAGAAGAGATAACGCCACTTAAAGTTTAATAATAGGCGAGGATATTGGAGCTAGTAAGTCGGGTGGGTGCAACATTCAACACAAACAAAGGGTATTTGTTAGTAACTAGCGCCTTACCAAACCAGTGAATGAAAGGTAAGCCGACTCGAGTTAGTGTCTCGTGGTGGGTACAATCATTCACGTTTAAATTACTGCAGTACATCGGTCGGTGGCCAAACACCACGATCCACGGCCGGCGCTTTCTGCAATCGGAGAGCAAAACAAGCGCAAACGGCTCGCTTAGTAACGCATAGTGGTATGAATGTAAATAGTGCGGGACTGGGACTCACCGAATGCATGCGTAAAGGGCAACCCGATGCGAGACAGGGTCTCGTATTTGGTGCAGTCGTCCTCGTTCAAGTTGCTACAATACATCGGACGGTGACCAAAAACTACGATCCAAGGCTGTTTCTGTCTGCAACGTTCCAGGCCAATTCACAATCAGACACTTTATAACATTAATGTTCAGTAAAGTTGTTACATTTATACTCGCAATACAATACAGACAGTTTATGGTCCAGTACACATCATGATCAAATAAAATGAAAATAAAACCTGTATTTTTATATTTTACTGTCAAAAATAATTGAAAAATAAGTGATTATTCATACATAGAGATTTACGCTCATACCACAAAAGTTCAGCGTGATACCCGCATTTTGTACCCGCAAGTTTGTACATTGCGTTTTTGTCCCACGAATTTGATTGGTTACATTTTATAGAATACTAGCGGGTAACAGGATGAAAAAATACTAATAAATTTCCAAAAATAGTCAAAATGAAAAAAAATAAAAAAATTTATTAATGTTGAAAAAATGTAGTAAGAGTCCAGCTTTACTTTGTATTTTCTCTGGTTACGAGCGTCATTTGCTTTGTCTGAGCATGAAACCCTATGTAGAAGCAATTCTTTTCATTTATGATATAATGAATATCATCAATTATTTTTTAAGCAGGGATTATAATCTTATAAGCTGGAGAACATTTTGATGATAGAAATGACTTTTTAATGTTACTGTTTTCTGCAAAAGTTAAACATCCGAATAATGTGGTATAAAGCACAAAAAAATAATTCAAAAATAGCCTTGACTCACAACTTTTCCACAGGTTTGAATGCCAGTATGAAATTTATTACAAAAATTTTTAAGTGAGTTTGTTTTTCTTTTTTTTTAATCCACCGGCATGAGTTAATTTAATAAATAAATGCTGTGAAAAAACAGAAATAACTGTGAAATAAATATATAATACAAAGAAATTGAAAGTTTCCATATTGGAAGATAAAAATTAAATGTACGATTCAAGAGGATGTAACTTAAATACCCCATAGGACTTAATTCAACTATTACTAAATTTAATAAAGCTGGCTGAGTGGGCATCACGTTTGGGTCCCATCTGGGCGTCGCATATTCGATTTTTCGGCTGACTAAGTCCTTCAACACGACACAAGCAACATTTTTCACTTACTGTAGTGGTAGTAGGGGATTTTCAAACATTGTTGGGTTATTCGTAACCCGGGAATGTTTGTCTTTCTTTAAAAAAAAGCTTAAATTAAAAAACCTATAGAAAATGCCGACTTTCGCAAGGACCTTCAAAGAGATTATGTAATGAAAGTTATGCATTAGTTGTGTGGCTGCTGTACTTAGATTCAAGCAACAATGATTTAATTCCCACATTCTTTTTAATAAGCATCCTGGAGAATACAGGTCCCAGTACTTACTAAATTACGAATGTCCCTCGCTTCTATTATCTATGATGTCACCGATCTTCGGTTAGCAGAGAATAACTCAGCAGTGCAAATGAGTTAGGGTAATAAAGAGTATGCGGCTTCAAAAATCGGGGTAACAAAAGTCCCCCCTTCGGAATGGGACAATTGAAAATATCAGTTGATATGCCAATGGGTTAACCAACAGAATCATTTTTAGATTAATCAGACAGTGTGGAAACAAAATTTACCTGTTTATAAATTTGTTTGCGATTTGTTTTCAAACGAAAAGCGAGTTAAGGTAATAAAGAGTATGCGGCTTCAAATAGCGGGGGTAAAAAAAATCCCCCCCTTCGGAATGGGATGATTAAAAATATGTATTAGATGATATGCAAATGGGTTAACTAACAGAATCATTTTAGATTAATCAGTCAGTGTAGCAACAAAATTTACCTGTTCTCAAATTTGTTGGCCTCTTTCAAGTCTTCAACGAGCCAGTCGTACTGCAAGACCAGCTGTTTAATACCATAGTTGATGAAGTAGTAGAACTCGGTGGATAGGGATATGAAGTGCACCGGGCCCAGGTTGAAGCTGTAGTACATGCTATCATGGCCCTCCATCGGCATTGAGAATCTGTTGCGATAGTTGCTGAAATTACTGGACCCAACGTAATACACAAGTTATTAATTAATAAACACAACTAAAAGCAATGTGACTGAAGGAGAATTAGTTAGTCTATTTGTGCTCATCAATGAAAAGGACAAAAACAGTTTCAATTCTGTTTTTACACGGTTTTGATATAACACTGTTATTTTTTTATTCTTCATTTTAAGCACCCGCTAAACTGCAAAAGCAGTTTGTCAGCAGGTCAATCTCTACATATTATAAATAAAAGTCCGCCGCTGCGTCTCTCTCTCTGTTTGCGATAACCTCAAAATTACTGAAAAGATTTTCATGCGGTTTTCATCAATAGTGAGTGATTCATGAGGAAAGTTTAGGTATATAATTTGTCAAGGTTTTGTGTAAATTGGTTGAAATATATAATTAAAGGAGAATGTCTGTACATGGTGGACGAGCGGGCTGGCAAGCGGGCGGTGTGGATTTGATTTGTATGCAAATTAACAGATGGCGGTGTAAGTTAAAAGGTTGGGTAACCATCCAGTAGATGGCGTTGTGTTTCGTTAGCCACAGTAACGCATGGCCGGATTGGCTAATAATAACCCCTCAGACAATAAAAACCCCTCAGATCTCAACCGTATTTTGTCAGAGTAATATGATCTAAATGGTGTTAGAAAGAGAAAACACCTTGTTTTACCTTCAAATTAAAAAATTACGCACAAAATAATTTAAATGAATATTATTTATATTATTATCTTTATGAATCCAGAGTTTCCCGCCGCAATTTGAAAAAAAAAACAAGTATGCTTTAGACCACACGACTGAAGTAAAACTTCACTAACTTATAAAAGAACATATGACATTGAAACACATTAAAAAAGGAAACGAAGCGTGGGCAAAAGTTGCACATGCTTCGTTTCCTTTTTTATTGATCACCGATCGCATCACACTTTTCGTAACAATCACACTTTTCATAACAATCACACTTTTCGTAACAATCACACTTTTCGTAACAATCACACTTTTCGTAACAATCACACTTTTCGTAACAATCACACTTTTCGTAACAAACACACTTTTTGTAACAATCACACTTTTCGTAACGTTTCATATTTTTTTGGAACATATTCATCATTTTACCCCCCAAGTGTCGAGCGTGCGTAAAGAAGTTTTACTTCAAGAATTATGAAACTTTTTATTAATTATTTTTGCATGAAATGACAAAAAAGTGAGTTAACAGTAACTTTTTTAATTCAATCATTTTAATTAGAAAAAACTTAAGGCGCGCCATTTTTCTTCTTATTTTTAAAACATTTGAATTACAACATTTTATATTTAAAAAATTATATGTTTATTTCGAATTATAAAATTAAAAAGCGTATTTCATCACTTTTCTAAAACAGTTTTTGGTTTTCGGATGCATTCAGATGCCCAAAATTACTGAAACCAGTCCCCTCGCACTGCTACTCATGTGAAAATGGTGGAACACGTTTCGACGAGATATTTGTACACAATGGCACCTCTTTTACTATCGTGTGATTTTTTCATGGGTCTGCGCTGGTATTCACATAAGAAAGAAGAATGTTGAAATCCCGGAATTAAAGTTAGTTACATATTTAAAAGTTATAATATTGTTTTTCCTATGAATGTGAAAATGACAATAACTGTGGATTTAATACAAATATAATAAATCAATTGTGTCATAAAATTGAAGTGAAAACACGTCAATTGTCTGATAATATTAATCCCTAGCATTGTCTGATAATAACATCCCTAGCATTTGTAAATTCATAAATACGGCCATATTTACCAAACACTTTTAACATAAAAAGGCGCACTATAGACGTAATGTAAATATTTTGAAATAATATAGAAAGTTATTTCCTACAGTAAAAAAACAATTTTTACATTGATAAATGAGTGCCCCCTTGAGATAAAATATATCTAGTGAATAAGTAAGTATATACAGGGTCTTTCAGTAAATATAAAATAATTATTTAAATAAATCTCGATTATAATTTTTTTTTATTTACTTAAAAGTATATTATATGGCGCCGCAACCGGGCTCAAAAAGAAGAAGATGGAGAGATATAAAATTACGAATGTTAGAGGAGCGCGCTAATATTTAAAGCGACAAAATCGATGCGAAAATTGTGAAAATGTTTAATAAAAAACGACTCTTCTAAAATAGAGCAAAAATTTCAAAGGGGTTGTCTTAAATAGCATTTAAAGAAAAACTATGAATTTTTTCATACGTATAACTTATAAAATAACCGAAACAAACGTGTTTATAATAATTTTTGGAGCATACTTTGCGATTTTTTTCTATCGAGGGAATTTTATAAAATTTGCATTTCGGCAAGAGGAATGTCTAGATATTATCTTCAAGAATAACATATATTTTTTTAAGAGCTTTAAAACTTAACGTGTTTAAGGGAAATATGTAAGAAATCGGTAGAAATTCGGGTAGCGGCGGCTTAAGTGTGGAATATAACATTGATCAAATGTCCGCCGTGGCGTTGCTTGGTGGCACGTATTTGGGAGGTCAAATTTTCAATAACTTTGTTGCATAAATCTGGCTGAATTAGCTGGATGGCATTTGTTATGTTGACTTTGAGGGTGTCAATTGTTTGCGGTTTATTCACATAGACCTGCGATTTAAGATTGCCTGAAAGGAGGAAGTCTAAAGGCGTTAAATCGTATGATCTCGGTGGCCAGATCACGTCGCCGCCGCGTGAGATAACCATGCCTTCAAACCGCTCGTGCAGAATGTCCTTCGTGGCATGTGCTATGTGGCCACGTAGCGACGACTTTATGGAACCATAAGTTATCAGTATTCATATCATCCAGTTTAGGCCATAAGAAGATGCTTCACATCGATCTGTGGTGCTTGCCGTTGATGGTTATGAAAATGCCAGTTTCGTTTTGGAAGAAGTATGGATTGATGATTGCGTCAGACCAAAATCCACACCGAACAGTGACTTTCTCGGGATGCATTTGGTGCTGGTTTATCTCTTGTGGATTGGTATCGCCCCATATCCAAAAGTTTTGCTTGTTCGCATATCCATTCATCCAAAAATGGGCCTCGTCGCTAAGATGATTTTTTTGGCAAAATGTGGATCAACTTCAAATCAGCGAACACACGGCGTTGTCTATGGTCTTTTAATGCCATGGTACACTTGTCATAAAATATACTTTCAAATAATAAAAAATTGAGTGGATATCTCAAACACAACTTGTTTTATTTACATTTTTTAAATCGAGCGTCCTTATTGAAAGACAGTGCATAATAGTCCCCATGTCCCATAGAGAGGTTGTTCATACATCATCGACGAACATCCTCTTCCCTCTCACACGTCTTATATGAAAAGAAAAAAGACAGAGGATACTAGAACGATGACGTCACATATGACCTTCCTCTGTACTATACCACTAATGAGACTTTCAATAACAATAAATAAAATAGATATAAATAATCATCAAACCACAGGCATTAGAAAAACCCACAAGAAAAATAAAGTTACTGCTGCAACCAGGATTCTAATGACGGAATCTTCGAATAACCAGGCAACTGCTCTAACCTGATTCTGTATATTCTAACGTGGCAACGTTCTGACCCGTTGTCCTCCTCAAAAAACATAATTTGGTATTTGAAGAACTTTTTTTTTTTATGTGAATATCGCACCAGAGTTCCAACTATAATATGAAGCCAGTGAGACTATGGCATCTCCAATTTGGGTATTTTTATAGGCTGAGGATAGTGAAGAGGATAGAGAACATAAAGATAGCAGTCAATTAAAATATGCGTTAAGAAAATGAAGATAATATTGGTAGTTCTTGGTTGAAGAATGATACGGTTAAATATGACCGAATCGGATAGGGACACATTAGCTCAGTTGGTAGAGCACTGACCCGGCAAATCACAGATGTGACCGTGTCTTTTTTTGATTTTTCTGTTTCAGATTTTCGGTTGAGGTTTGCTAATATTCTCTTCATTAATTACATATTACAATTTGAAGTTTTATTCATTAAGTTAGAAAAAAAAAACAATAAAATTGTTTAAAATAACGCCTAGATACCGTATATTTTTATAGGTAGCTGAATAAAACAGAACAGTTACAAAATAGAATATGATAAAGAAAAGGTTTAGTTAGGTTACTTAATTTTTCTTCAATGTTCTGTTTTGTCATGGTACCAGGAATAATTGAAGATATCAGGAATGTAACTTACTAGGCTTCTTCGTGGTTTCCGGGGCAGACCATGTACGGTAGATAGCCGGCAAAGGACTCAATCTGGTTCATGAACTCATCGCCGATGCGCGCATCGTCAGAGTCCATGTCGTAGGCAAAGTCCCCCACATGGATGGCCGCATCGTACATCCCCATCTGACCCTCCCTCTGCAGGGCTTCCAGGGACTGGAAGGAAGACGAATGGTAAAGGCTGGACCTCCGTTTTTATGTAAATACTGCACTAGATGGAGCCAGTGGGACTATGGGTCCTGACCATTATCATATCTACTAAGTTAAGTACCAGATCTAATCACTAACCACACCATTTCAAGCAACGTTTTGTAGGAACTATGATTTTTTTAAGCTGACAACATTTAACCAAAGGCAACAAGTGGGTTGGGCTCGGGACCTCAGCCGTCAGCTGCGCATTTGATTATATATAAATTCATTCTGTCCTGAGCGTTGGCTGCAAATCGTTCGTAGTTTTTACATATTTCCGAACCTCATGTTTCAAATCCTTCTGATTAACATTACGCGTGTGTAACATCTTATTTAATAAAGTTATCAGTTTTTTAACAAAATTACCTTTTATTTCATACATTTATTAACCACTCAGCAACGTAAGCAGATATACATGTTAATATGACAATAGCAGTCAAGTACAATAAGCGTGTTTTCACGTCAACGCGTATGTTTCCACAGAAATCGTTATAACTCCGTTATTGTTCTAGTGACATCCCTAAAACAAAAAGTAGAAGCTCCATAATAAATCAAGCTACCCATCACTATTCAAGTTGTCCATAGAAATACAAAAAAAAGACCTGTTCTGTCAGATACAAGGTAGACCGACAAATCCCCTTCCGCCGTTAGACATTGTTATTTTTTTATTAAATATTCTTGTATGAAATGATAAAAAAGTGAGGTGACTAAATTGTTTATTATACATTTATACAATAGAATAAGTATTGTTTTTTTACATAATCCGTGATTCAGTACAGTTTTTACATAAAACCACAAAGTGAGTCATTTTTACATTTTTTTTATGTTTGCATTCTAAATTTTAATATTTACAAATGTTAATATTTATTTATAATATAACAATTTGAAAGCTTATTTCGTAACCTTTCTAAAAGAGTTTTTTGTATTCGGCTACGTTCAGAAATGTTTCATTTATAGAGCTTTAATTGTGAAGCGGAATTAACACAAAGTTTTCGTAAATCTCATTTTGTTTAAGAAGTAAAAAGTGCATATTCGCGATAGATCGGAGTGGTTAACTAGAATCTGTCCCGTGCTATCTCGCGTTAACTGGTGACCCCGACATGATCTTGTGCGCAATCAAACTCGTGCCGGTGTTGCCTTTGGTTAAATGTTGTCAGCTTAAAAAAACCATAGTTCCTACAGTTTTTATTCTGAACAGTTAGTACTGAACTACCATTCCTCACCGCTGATAGGGTAATTGTATTGTGGATGGCAGAAGCCTGATCAAGGCCATGGAATCATGTGAATATGATTAAAAAGGCTCTTTTTAATTAACTCCACATAGTAGGTGTATCTTTGGGGATACTGTGCAGAGGATCTGTTTAAGGAAAGGAAGGCGCAAACCTATTGTCATAGGGACAATTATTTAAATAGTACATATACTTATCATTTTAGAAGGTACCTAAACATGCAGATAGAACCATATGCAACCATTTAGGGCATAATGATTAATTGCATAAGGTTTTAACTACATTTCCCTAATGCAATTCCAAGCTAGGGCCACGTCCTATTTAAATATTTTCCAATATGATAAACTAAAAATCAAAAAATTATTAAGTAGATTATGAAAATTTATCTCTGCTAATTTTTACACCTCAGAACATGATAACGCGAAGTTAGAACCCTGTTCAACCAAAGTGACGAATTACAATGTGCATCGTAACAAGGATCCACTGCCAAAAATGGAAACTGTAAAAGGTTCAAAGTGATGTCAGAACTTTATAGAAATAAATGGAGCTTGATGTTAGAACTTCTTCTGCGGAAATACAAATATGTAATTCCGGAAATGAGCAAAGTAATGGTTTTGCATTCAAAGGTCATTTTTGAAAAAATGTCAGTTAGAACCTTCTGAGATAGCGGACTATGAAATTACTTCAGCAACTCATTCCACAGCAAGCTGTAGAGTACATAAGTCATAAAAATGACCCACTATCATGCAGAAATATAATCAGTTTAAATAAAAAAGTTTATTTTTTTACTAAAATTCTAGATATTCAAGCAAATTCATTAA
The DNA here is from genome assembly GCA_917563855.2 of Limnephilus lunatus. Taxonomy (NCBI): domain Eukaryota; kingdom Metazoa; phylum Arthropoda; class Insecta; order Trichoptera; family Limnephilidae; genus Limnephilus; species Limnephilus lunatus. The sequence goes on along the minus strand of OU830602.1, from coordinate 46,285,942 downwards.
AAAGTTATAATTATTTCGTTGGATGCATAAAATGAGCAAATAAAGTTTCAAAGAGTATGATGAATATGTATTGTTTTAAATTAATTCCATAAATACACTGACAACAATGCACATTATGTACAATTAATCTGGTTTGTACCAATATATAAAAAATGTACATAATCATGGTAATATTCACTGCATTGTGTGTAATATACAGATGGAGAATATTGCAATGCGCAATTTTATAAACATTCCAACAAATCAATAGTTGTCTAATGTGACTCACTAAAAACCGCAGAGACAATAAAGATAAAATATGGGCAGCCTTTTTAAATGTGTGTGTGTGAGTGCTAATCATTTACTTCTGAATTGTAATTAATAATAATAATGTCATACTTGGGCATTCTCATTCCCCATATCCCCGAAGATGACCACGGAGGGACTCCAATTGTCCCCGGCGGGAACAGTCCTGAACCAGAACTGCGGAGATATTCCGACAGAACTGCCGCAATGGTACACTGCAAAAACGAACAAACATTTATATATTTTCCTAGAGAGCAAACACTTGGTGTTCGATTATATTTACATTCCAGTAAATTCAAATTGAATTTCCATCCTATCCATGGCGACACTTGCCGAGTGATTGGGCACTTTTACACATGCCGTAAATGCTCAAATGTTAATCTTTAATTGAGTACGGTATTATAGCCTGGGGAAGAGCTAACGCTGCTGTCATTGATCCGATTTTTAAAGCTCCGAAACTAATTATAAATATTATATTAAAACTATCAATCACAAGCAGTTTGGATGAAATCTTCAGGAAAATCTGTGTCTTGGACATTAGGTAACTTTATGCCAAAAACATACTAGCATACCTTTTCAAACTGAACTGCCTTTGAAAATGTCGAAATGCAAACTGCTCGAGATACCAGAACAAAGGGCTAAACTCTTAGGTATCCCTTTTGCTAAAAAAACTTTTGGCCAATGAAGTTTTAGATATTTTTCAACAAAACTATACAATTCATTTCCACTGGCCATTAGACAAAATACAATGTAACCTAAAGGGAATCTGACACAACATAAGTCCTGAATTACCATCCAAAACCGATCCAACATCAAAGATATGATCAAAACTAACTTATAAGTGAGTATTTTTTCAATGGTATGACGATGATTGTAATTTAATATTGTGTTATTATTTGTATTTTTAATATAAACTGCTCATGTTTTAAAACGCCTGCTCTCAGCACAGGTTTTTTTCCTAGTAAGACAGGCATAGGACATCACAAATTGTAAGTCTAGAATTAATAAAGATGAATTAAGAAAACAAAAATTAAAAAGGTGCCGCCGACTGCCTTAAATCAAAATTACCCAAAAACAAATTGTAAGTCTAGAATTAATAAAGATGAATTAAGAAAACAAAAATTAAAACGGTGCCGCCGACTGCCGTAAATCAAAATTACCCAAAAACCGAGTCCCCGTCAAAAAAGAACTCATTTGACAGTGGAAATAGTTCAATATCGGAATTATGATGTCAATTTTTACCAATGAATGAGAATGGCCCTATAACTAACTATATTGCAGTACCACGGAAAATATGTGATATTGCAGTCAGATTTATTAATTTATTTTATCTTTGTTTTACAATTTTTTAGAGAAAAATGTGTCCTTACTGGGGTACCCCGTTCTAAGGTCACATTGTACATGTTTAAAATATAAGTAAACACCCATGTTAAAATATTACAAGAGGAAAGTTATAAAGTTATGTCTAAGAGAAAGCACAATTCATTCATTAATCTTTGTTAGGTTGCAAAATTGAATCCATATCTTAATGCTTCTTTTGAAGTTGGTTATTTTTTTAAAGGTTTTTATTACAAGAAGGAGTATATTAAATAATTTTATAGAGAAGTATTGCATATTTCTTTGTCCAAAAGTCGTTTTAGTTATAGGTTGGTGGAATGTATGTTAATCGGCACGAGTTTGTCTGTGTGACGTTATCCTGGTTTTTTAATGCGTATATTAGAATATCTTTTGTATATAATTGTTTCAGTGACATTACATTCAGTGCTTTAAAAACGTAGTCTGTAGGAGTTCTGATGGGGACTCGAAGCAAATTGCCCTTTGTGCTACGAGGACTGGTTTTATAGTGGAATCGTACTAGCTTCCTGTTAGTTAATTAGGGTGTTAAGAAGAATAATGAAGAATGTTAAAAATTGTCAATCAATTAAAGCAATTGTATTGATTCTAAATTGGTGGTCTCTCGCCAAGAAATGTGCGCTTTTATAATTACCGCGACAATTCACGGTTATGGTACCGTGACGGTAAAAAAAGGCAATAAACATATGTTCCTTATCGCTATAATACTGCAATTCGCCAAATGACCTATTTAACAAATAAATCCAAATGTTTTACAGCTCGAGTGAATAATATCTATTATGCTTGATATGCGCAAAATGTTATCTAATTGAAATACATATTTATATTCTGTTTATCTCAGATCACCTCATCCGTTTCCTTCATGAACGCTTAATATTTTTTTTATTTTTTATTTTTTTTTTTGATACAACATTTTACATTTCATAGTACCATCCAATAATGTTGGTCTCACTGGGTGGCTTACCCGTGCTGTATATACAACTCAATTGTATATAATGATTTTATTTATTGTTTGAAACATTTACAGGGTGTTAACAATTATTACATTAATGAAATTGCCTTTGGGATGTGCTAGATATTAACACTGCAATTAAAAATGTTCACAGCATGCGTCAACCAAGGTTTAATTAGTGAAATAACAAAAATAATAATAAGCAAAATAAAATATAAAACATATTAAGTATTTACTTAGTGCAGAGAAAGAGAAGAAAAAGAAGAAAGAAAGAAAAGAAATAATAAACAATTACATCATGTTTAGTTCAAATACTAGCAGACCCGGTTACACGTTGCTGTGGCTAACGAAACACAACGCCATTACCCAACCTTTATAAAATCCACACCACCCACTTGCCAGCTGCCCGCTGCCTGAATTGAATATTTGAATTTCTCGGCTTTTCTCTACTATAATAAGCATGTATTTTACATATACACCTTCCTCTTGAATCACTCTATCTATTGGTGAAAACCACATGAAAATCCGTTGTGTAGTTTAAAAGATCTAGGCGCACAAACATTTTGAGCGACTTCATTTTTACTATGTAATGATGATGAATATTTGAATTTCTCGGCTTTTCTCTACTATAATAAGCATGTATTATACATATAAACTTTTCTCTTAATCACTCTATCTATTGGTGAAAACCGCATGAAAATCCGTTGCGTAGTTTAAAAGATCTAAGCGCACAAACATTTTGAGCGACTTCATTTTATAGTACGTAATGATGTCAATATAGTTACAATCTACACATTCGTTATTAAATAACTCAAGATGAAATGTTTTACGACTCCTTAAATAACCTATATTAGAAACTTTAATGTGAATATAGCTTAACCCTTCAGGCCTCGACCGTATTTTGTCAGAGGGTCAAAATATTTCCGTTTGGCAAAAAAAACCAAAAAAATGGAATATTTCTGAATGTATACGAAAACTAAAAACTGTTTTGGAAAGGTGATGAAATAGCTACGGTACAAATTTTATAATTCAAAGTAAACATATAATTTTTGAAATATAACATTTTTATTCAAACCTAAGAGTTAACCACAAAATAATTAAAATGTACACCTTTATGCATCCAAAATTTCCTGCCGCAATTTGAAAAAAAATCATGAAACTTTAGGAATTTTTTAATAATTATTTTTACATGAAACGACAAAAAAGTGAGTCGACGACAAAATTTATAATATTTTTTTTTGTAATCAATAATTTTAGTTAGATAAAACGTAAGGTGAGCAAGTTTTAAAACTGTTTTATGTTTGTATTCAAAAAAAATTTGTTTAACCTTCCGTTAGACGCAACTAATCTGTGAGATGAAGTGATCTGTTATTTTTGTGCCAAAGGGTAAATATCGCTGATCTAGGGGCATGGCCTCCTGACTTTTCCTCCTTCCCTACCACTCACGGAGGGCCAGTTTCCGTTCGCCTGGAAAAATCGAGCGAAAAATCTGTTTTGATCGGTTTTTCTGTGATTTAATCTCACAGATGAATGCCCGATCATGTAAGGATTTGCATTGCGCCTGACGGAAGGTTAAAAATAATACGTTTATTTCGAATTATAAAATTTGTAAGCGTGTAGCTTTCAAAAACAATTTATTTTTTCGAATGCATTCAGAAATATTCCATTCATTTGAATGTTAGTGCAAAGCCGAAATATTTTGACCTTCCGACAAAATAGGCTCGTGGCCCGAGTGGTTAAAAGCGATTTAGCACTTTTGTTGGACTAAACATTTCTCAACAAAAAGTTGGTTGTTATTTTTAAGCTTTCACTTTTGTAAAAAGGTCCCCTTGCATTCCTTGTGTTTCTTGGTTCGACACCTATACAATACTTATACGCCAATGTGCATCATTATTTAATGCAGCAGCAATTTAAAGAGCGTTGGCAATTTGCAAATTGCATCAATCAAAATTGGAAGTAGTCAACTAATCTATTCTATCTTGTAGTGTGCAAAGTGACCGGTACTTCAAGCACTATATACATATGGACAGTGCATCAAATCCATTATCTAGCCGGTGGTATTGAAATAAAATCCACACTTTTATACGGTAAACACAATTAGTCTTTATTGGAGTGGGTACAATCAATTTACAAGTATGCCACAGTTCAATAACCGTAAAACAGTACAAACCATAACAGTAGCTTTATGAGTATTTTAACAATAAATAACCAAAAGGAAACTAATTCCCTTACTGCTCGTTAGACCTTATAACAAAAGGATTACGAGTATCTTTACTCTCTCTGGAGACCTGAAGCTGGGCGGGCAAACCCGGGAGGCAAACATAAACTCTCAAGGTCCCGTATGTCTGTATACCAGTCAGACCATTTGTAAAACCTAGCGGTGGGATGCAAATTCATTAACCAATAGCATCCCTCGTCCCTAAACTGTAAGAGACAAGCGACGCGAGAAAGGGAAAGTACTCGAGATTGAACATTTATCAATGTATGCTCGAAATAATTAAATTTGCTACAATTATGTATATCATCGGCTACTTGTAAAACCTTCAAGTCCAGTTTGAGTGATTCATTTTTGTGTGTCGTAAAAGTTAGATTTTATATTATAATTATTATATATTTTACGATTCGCAGGTGATCACAAAAAAAATCTCTCGATTATATAAATGTTATCCATTGTCATAATTTTATGATTCTAAATAAACAATAACAATAATTATCTGTCATCCTTATCAAAGGACTTATTTACGAGTATAACAATAAATAAATGTCAATGACTAGTCATAAATCACAAAAAATAATAAAATCTAGTGTTTGCAAGAATGTCTCTTTCCGTATTTACTCTAGTGCTGCCGCCACCTGACATACTATAACTAAATATAAAAAACAGCACTTAGTCTTAGTTCAATAGTCTGTCCATTATTAGTTATTTTTGAAATGTGAAACACAAAACGATCTCGTTGAAAAATATTTTGACATATGAATAAACGTGAAGTTGACAACACGCCGCGAAATGCCAAATTGACCGCATTTTTCAGCTTTGGAGCAGAGTGTTGCTACCGTAAAAAAATCATAACCCATAATCCAGCTGTCGAGCAATATTATGATGATGAGTAAAGATTTTTAACCTGAGCAGTGTAGGCAGTGGCGTAGCTAGCATGGGCGGCACCCGGGACGGATAACGTGGTGTCACCCCCCCCCCCCCCCCCTATTAAAGTTGATGAATGCAAATTTCAACTTCATCAGAGAATTGTGCTGTTGGGGGTGATACTCGGTTGGGTGGCACCCGGGGCGGACCGCCCCCCCTCGCTACGCCACTGAGTGTAGGCCCCCTCCCCTGTGTAGCTAACGCGACGCTACAGCGTCGTGGTAGGGTTTCATTATGAGTATAATAATAATAATTGGACAATTTGTAGAGCGTCGTTCATGTGAAAAATCACCTCAAGGGAGCATAAGTAAGGTAAGAGTAAGGCTGATTAAGTTTAATATTGAGATAAGCTGAAGAACATGATAGGTTGAATAACAGGATACGTTGAATAATGGGGTATCTTGAATAACAGCAAAGTTGAATATCGAGGCTAGCTACTTAACATGTCAAGTTTAATAATGAGGGAAGCTGAAGAACAGATTAAGTTAAATAACGGGGAAAGTTGAATAACAGGATAAGTTGAATAACAGGGTAAGTTGAATAACGGGGTATGTTGAATAATGAGGTATCTTGAATAACACGAAAGTTGAATATCAAGGCTATTCAATTAAAGTGCTAAGTTTAATAATGAGGAAATCTGAAGAATAGGATGATAATAATAATAATAACATATATTTCTATAGCGTAGTTTTGTGTTATTTGAATTTAAGTGCGCTTAACTATAATAAACCTAAAAGTAATCCTACAGTGTTCCTTATGAGTCCTTACAAAATATTGATCAAATAATACGAAACAAAGAATATACAGTATTTACAAAGCAATGCCAAGAGAACAAAATTAACAATAACATGTTTTGGCACAATTTATCATTATCTATTGATAATGATAAACAATAATGGTGCCATTAAAACAAGAATCATTAAAACTAAAATCTTACTAATATTATAAATGCGAAAGTTTGTGTGGATGGTTGGATGGTCCTTACTCTTTCACGCAATAAATATCGAATGGAATTTAAAAATTCTTTCACTAATCGAAAGCTACATTATTTGCGAGTAACAAAGGCTATATATATTGGTAAGCTCTGGCGTTATGAATAAGCTGTGGCGTTATGAAATTATGTATCATACGTTTTTTGTCCCTAACAAAATCGAGTTATTGCAAACGTCAAACAACTTGTTACCTTGTGGAAACAATGTTTTTTTTTAAATTTTAGGCTCAAAAAGAGTGCTTTTTTGTGTTTAAAAAGAGTGCTTTTTGGCGTCGTAGTTAATATCTACCTATCTCTAAAAATGTTTATTGTCCGAACGAAAAGCATAGCGTTTGACGTGGACTGCCATTTTGTTATTTTTTTACGTTACTCTGGATTCAAATATGAATACAATACTAATAAAGGGAGTAGGTACTTAAAATAAATTTCTATTTCCATAATTTAAATATTTTCTAAAATAGAATTTTTATTTGCGAAATGTCATTCTCAAGAATTTTTTTTGTCTTATCGTTATTTGTTGTTTGTTTTATGTGATTTTTTTTTAAACAGAGATAATTGGAGGAATGGGAAATGACATAGGCTACTTTTTATCACGGAAAAAAATTTCATTACCGTGGAAAAATTCTTTATACAGTAAGTTCCCACTAATACCATGCGAGCGAAGCCGCGGGTAAAAGCTAGTATTAAATAAAACAGGAGGCAGTTTATGTTCAGAAATAAGAAACATTCTCAGTGCACATTAAACAGAAAAGTATAGTAAGGAGGAAACCGAAAAGAAACAATTTCCGGAAACTTGAGAACATGGTTTACTAGAGTATATTGAAAAGGAATTAATATTCAAGAATGGAATGATTTTATAAATAAGTTTGTTTTTAAAGCCCGTTGAAATTCAGCCAAGTTCCGGGTATTAGTAAGAGCTGAGGAAAGTTTACTCCAAATGAGCGGGCTAGTTACACGAAAAGATCGATCATAGTAAACGGCTCGATTTGACCTAGAAAGTTCGATTAAACGATTAGTAACATCTAGGTCTGCTGACTTTAGAGTAAGCCGTCTATCGTTTAAGTTTTGTCAGACACACAGTTCCGATATATAGGCTGGCGCCATTCCTTGCAATTCTTTGAAGGTCATTAAGCAAATCTTGAACTCAATTTTTTGGGACTTCAAAGCCAATGAAGGGGATCCCTTAGAAGCGGGGTTATATGACAATCCATAGGTATATTATTATTCACCAAAAATCATTCTCGCCGCAGCATTGAAAATGTATTGGATTGTATTGAATTGTTTCTTAGGTAGACCAGCGTACGCACTATTGCAATAGTCCATACGTTAGACAACTAACGAATTTATGAGTGACTGCTCCATCAGAGGGCAGACATCGCCTGATTGATTTTATCTGCCTTAGATGGAAAAGGCCTGAACTCCCAGCTTTTGAAATTTGTGATTCAAGAGAAAGACTATTGTCTGTAGTGAAACCCAAGAGATTATATCTGTATCTTGAATATGGATTGGACTGGGTTGATGAGGGCTTGCCTTCCAAGCTATCCAATTAGATATTAAAGTGAAACCCTCTTAAGAAGTTTTCCAAGGGACCGGAAAAAACAAATTTCTTATGTAATAACTTTGTCGGATTATGTTTGAATTTATTGACAGACATCCAACTTGAGACTGTGTTAATGAAGCTAAGTGTTTTGTTATATGTTTTATATGGATGAAAACACTGTTATTATAAATTAAGACTTTTATTGATTAGGCACTTTTTTCACCATTGACATTACTTTTAGAGTGAGAATGCAGAATTTTATGGACATGGGATTAGTTTTCCTTTCCAAGTGAATATTTATATCTCCTAGAATAATAACGTCGCAATTGTAATTAGAGGTGCATTCTATGAGACCTGAATTTATTGAAAAAATTAGCAGTCGGTGTCAGGGCCGGATCTATGAAATCTGGCGCCCTGTGCAGTAGGTACCGATGGCGCCCCCCCCTACATTTTTATTTTGATTAAAAATTCGTTCACCTCAATTTTTTAATTTTTTTTATTCAATTATTATTTTTTTTACACTAATTTATCAAATAAAATCAAGACTTATAAAGGGTGCAACTTTTCCAAGTGACCTGACGATAGCTCTCAAACTCGTTTTTTTTAAAGAGAGAATCGCCAGGAGCCCTATACTCTCTGAATCTATTGGGTAAACATAAAATTATGGTGCTATTTTAATTATTTTAGGAAAAACTCTTTTTGCAAGTTATGCTTTAAAATAATACAACGAATTATTTGTTTGTGCCCGTACCATGATTTTAAATATATGCGGGTGGTTTCGCTGAACTAGGTCCATTAGACATTCTTGAGATTTACTGCGTTTATGTATATACCCAACACGAATATTAATAGAAAAAGCAAATACAAAACGTTCTCATGGCAACGTACAACACAAGAATGGCATCTACAGCTTCTGACTAGCTCTAAAATCTAATAAGAATATAAACTCAAATTGTACCTTGCATTTCCCCTGTATTTAGCGAACAAAAGCCAAATTGAGCGAACAAACACCATGCAAACACTAAACACTGACGTATGGTATCAACGGCTTACGAAAGACGCTTACACTGACACCGTAAAATAACAAATCCAACAAATCTAATAGATATTAATTATACATTTAACGAACATAATATGTCAAATCAATGATGAAACTGCCAACACGTCCCGCAAATCCTGCAAACCGTGCGATGTTTTTGTTAATGGAATTTACTGAAGATTTCATAAGAAAATGGTCTTTAACTACCTTCTCCTAGAGACTTAAATCGTACAAAATAAAACAATAGCGAGCGTACGGATGACACACTAACTAAAATTGTCAGCATTTTGAAAGGCGCAAATCAGTTTGTTTGATTCTCTAGAACAAAAAAATCCCCCTTGTGATTGGTTATTGAATTTGGATCGCACCCATTCGTCGTAAAAGATATATGGAAAAATAGATCTTACGTTTAAACTAAATATATGGAATTTGTAAAAAAATTCTGTAACTGACTATAAATTCGTAAGCCGTTGATACCAACCTGATGCGTGCGCATTCTGTTTCTTTGGAAAGTGTTGCTAGAGCGTAATAATTATTTTTAAACGATTCAGGGAATATTATAACTAAATATTAATGCAATATTTATTTTCTCACGGCGCCCCTTCGGAGTTGGCGCCAGGTTTTTTGCACGTTTTTGAACGTATGGCAGATCCGGCGCTGGTCGGTGTGCACGATCCGGGACGGTAGATGGAGATTAACATGAGGGATGCACCTTTAGCAGAAGACTTGCAGCCGAAAAACTCAAAAGTGGTATACACCTGACGTATCCCTATACTGTCTAAGTGAATACCATTTTGCGCTACAATTGCAACTCCCTTATGATTTATAAATTAGTATCGCTTTTGTCAGTTTTACAGAGAACCCACTTAACCCACTTAAGGGTTATGGTGGAGTGGGAATCTGCATTTTCATGTCAAGTCTCCGATAGCGCCAAAATGTAAATAAATACCTTTGCCACTTATCAGATCCACAATATCTTTGTGTTTATTTGCAATGGATCTCGCATTCCAAGCGGCAGCGATCAGAGACTTAGTGCCTCCATACATGACGCTACTTACAAGCTACTCGATCCTCGTGCATCATTTGTGTCCGCTACTTATTCGTTTGACGTTTGACAGAAATGGCGTCAGAACGTGAAAGTAATGTTAGATTTGTTCTGGAAGTGGAAAAAAATATGTGTTTACCAGAATTACTTTACCAGAATATGTAAGAAAGTATTTAGTGGACAAGGCATTGATTGATGTTGGAAAAAAAGTCATTTGACATCGCTTGACATCGTGTGAACTCCACGGTTGCACGTGAAAAATGATCAAGTTCAGTATATTTCGGGGAGCGCCATGTATGGAAACCAGCAGTACATCTGCAGGGTACTTGTGGTTGCGTCACAATTATGTAGTTTGTAAGTATCTCCATGAACAGAGGGCCTTAGGCGGACGCAAATTCCTGGTTTGTACTAACCGCAGATTTTTGAAAAGTTTAACCTTCATTCTGGCTCTACACCCTCTTTTTCTTCCCTTATACGACCTTATATTGACAATAACAATAGTGTACTACATGGGGAAGTAGTACACTATTGTTATTGTCATTATCACTATCATTCTCCCTATTATTATTGTTTATTACCGATAAGGGTCATAAAGCACACAGTTCGTCCAAAGTATATTTTATCACGATTTATGACAAAAAGTTCACACAAAAAAAAGGCAACCTTATATCGGTCATCGCTTCACCCCCCCCGGCAGAAAAACAACATGCGTCTATTAACCCACACTGCACTGTTAAACAAACTATGTCCGTTAAAAATTTTTTGAATTTTTAAACCTCTTACTTTTAATATTTGAAATTGGCAATCTATTAGAATTAACACTATACAACTATTTTAACATTAAAAAAAAAAACACAACAATTGGGTTTATTGTACTAATAAGGACACACTTTCAGAACACTATTATACGAACTACCCCTTCAAAAGAATTAAAATCCGGGAGCTTATATAGATACGTGTCTGCAGCTTCTAAGCGCAAACACACGATAAATTGAATAACGGGGTAATTTGAATAACAGGGTAAGTTGAATAACGGGGTAAGTTAAATAACGGAGTAGGTTGAATAATGGGGTATCTTTAATAACAGGAAAGTTGAATATCAAGGATAGTCATTTAACATGTTAAGTTTAATAATGAGGTAAGCTGAAGAATAGGATAAGTTGAATAACGGGGTAAGTTAAATAATGGGTTAAGTTGAATAATGGAGTAGGTTAAATAATGGGGTATCTTTGATAACAGGAAAGTTGAATATCAAGGCTAGTCAATTAACATGTTAAGTTTAATAATGAGGTAAGCTGAAGAACAAGATAAGTTGAATAACGGGGTAAGTTAAATAATGGGTTAAGTTGAATAATGGAGTATGTTAAATAATGGGAATGTGTTAAGTTTAATAATGAGATAAGCTGAAGAACAGGATAAGTTGTAGGTAATAACAGGACAAGTTGAATAGTGGGGTACATATATTAAATAGTGGGGTAAGTTGATGGACTTACAATACTTGGTGCTTGGTTTCAGGTTGGTGAGGAGCACTCGATGTATGTAGATCTTGCGTTTCTCCTTCCCCCCGTCCACAAAGAGCTTATGGCTGCCCAGCTGCTTCATGTCCGTACCCTCGATACCGTACTCCACAAAGGTATCAGGGGTGGTGTCGAATGTGGTCCAAGTCACTGAGATGTCACTCACATTGTCTGAGGAAATAGAGATAAACCATATGAATACTACGTCAATTGATTAACATCTTGCGGTTGGCCTATGCAAAAATTTATAGATAAAAGAATGTGCTTAGACGCACGTCTCTTGTCATGTGCAGAAAGAGGGTGATTTATCACCAGTTTGCTTCATTGGTGGCTGCCAAGCCGTACTCGCTTCCTGCACCGCACTTCATTCCAGATGACGCTAGGGAAAGGTTTTATATGTTTGGTAACTATAACAAAAGGTATATTTGACTGGTCAGTTACTGAGTTGGCATCACATTTCGTTCAATTCCTCGGCTGGCTAAGTCCTCAATCACGACACAAGCAACATTTTCCGCTTCGAGTGGTGGTAGTAAGAGATTTTCAAATGTCATCAGGTTATTCGTAACCCAGAACGTTTGTCTATCTTTTAACCCTTTAGGCCTCGACCGTATTATTTCAGAGTGAAAATATTTCAGCTTTACAATAACTAACTAACTAACTAACTAACTAACCATCACGCCGCTTCCCCGCAGGGGTAGGCAGAGAGGACGGACCGCCACACAACTCGATCTTGGCACACACTCTTTGCCTCGTTCACATTCATACATCGTCTCATACATGCTCTTCTATTATTCCGACTCTTCACATGGCCCGACTCAAGTATCTGATTCACTTGGTCGTGCCATGTCTTCCTCGGGCGTCCCCGACTTCTTCTACCATTCACATTTGCATCATATATTCTCCTTACACTCCTTTCCTCGTTCATTCGCTCTACATGCCCAAACCATCGGAGAGTCCCTTTCTTAATCTTACACATCACGCTTACGTCAGCCTTGCATTCTTTGCGGATATCCACGTTTCTCTCACGATCGTACATGGTTTTACCACACATTCGCCTCAGGGATCTCATTTCTACAGCATTCAGTCTGCTTTCATCCTTCCTCTGCCAGTTCCATGCCTCACTGCCATACATCAGGGTAGGTACCAGCACTCCATTATGGACGGCTAGTTTCGCGTCTTTGGACAGTTTTTTATTACCGCCAACGGCATTCAGTCCTCCATTAATGGAGTTACTTTACAATAAAATCCAAATAAATGAATTATTTCTGAATGTATCCGAAAACTAAAAACTGTTTTTGAAAGGTGATAAAATACACTTTCAATTCAAATTATATAAATCGAAATAAACATATAATTTTTGAAATATAAAAAATGGCTAGCGTTACGTTTTTCCTAACTAAAATTACCGATAACGAAAAAAAAAAACACATACATATTTTATTAGAAAAATGTATTACTTATAAACATTATTGCCACCTCATTTTTTGTCATTCCATGTAAAAATAATTAATAAAAAAATCCCAAAGTTTTATAAATTTATTTCAAATTGCGATTTGAAACTTTATTTCATAAAGGTGAACATTTTACTTCTTCTGTGGTAAGTTTTGGTATTTAGCATTTAATATAAAGCATGGTCTTTTCTCTTTCTAGCACCGTTTAAATAATATTTCTCACTATGATAGCAAGGGAGATACAATGATTTCTATGAGACATATATGAGTTGTTCCAAAAACTGAACAAATAGACTTTAAGGATTAAAAAAAATTATAAATATATGTATTGTAATAATATAACCATGCACAATTATTTGCATGCAGACATTCATACATTGACTCATTCATTTATTATGTTTCAAAATAAAGTAGGTAGGTACCTACATGGAGATAAGAAGAAATTAATTTTATGTAAATTCCCTAATATCATTGTTTCTCAAATTTATTTCTCATCCCTAGTGTGTGTATAACAAAATATAGATCAACTCAAAATATAGGACAATTTCAAATACAGGAAGAATTTAATAATATCCAAGTGATCAACAATCAAACATATACATATGTAACAGCACGTAACTGAGGGATTTTAACCACTCCGATCTATTGGAAAACTTTTTCTTCTTAAACGAAATGTCATATTTACAAAAACTTTGTGTTATTTCCGCTTCACAATTAAGCTCTATAGTAGTTTACATCGAGCCTACCAGCCGGCCGAGCTAGCGAGATGGCAGATCGAAAATTTCCGAGTAAGCGGGAGTGCATGACACAAAAGTAATCCTATTGTTAAAGTAATAATATTGATTTTACCGTATAACTACTTAGATCTGGAGCTTCTACTTTTTGTTTTAGGGATGTCACTAGAACAATAACAGAGTTATAACGATTTTGGTGGAAACACACGCGTTGACGTAAAAACACGTTTATTGTACTTGACTGCTATTGTTATATTATCGTATATCTGCTTACGTATCGGAGTGGTTAACCCGTCAGGTCTATTGGTTCGGTTTTCGGAACAACTCATATTAGGTCTCATAGAAATCGTTGTGTCTCCCTTACTATCATGGTTAGAAATATGATCTAAAATCTAAACAGTGTTAGAAAGAGAAAATACCACGTTTTATATTCAAACCTAAAAGTTAACTGCAAAATAATTAAACTGTACACCTTTATGAGTCCAAAATTTCCGATCGTAATTTGAAAAAAAAGACAAGTGACAATAACCTTTATAATACGAGGGCTATTCAGAAACTAGGGAACGTTTCCGTCTGACGCCGTTAGGCGCGCGGCGATCACGTATGTTTTGGTGTGCGCGTGCTCGTAGCTTCAGTCGGCATCCAGCCATCAGAACGAGAACGTCTCCGCGCTGCCCGTTTTCCCAATATTCCAATTTAAAATGTGCGCTGCAATTTCAAATCCCGCCAGTTGTGAAGTGCGGTCCGTAATACGGTTTTTGTTAGCAAAAAACGAAAAACCGATAGAAATCTCGGAAACTGAGCGAAGTGTATGGCAACGACGTAATGAATGAAAGTTCAGTACAAAAATGGTGTATTCGGTTTAAAAATGGCCGAACCAACGTGCATGATGAAGAGAGGAGTGGACGCCCGAGCATTGTGATAGACGATCTTCTCGCCAAAGTTGATGAGAAGATTCGTGAAACCGTTGTTTCACAATAACGGAGCTTTCGCTTTGCTTCCCACAAGTTTCACGGACTTTGTTGTTTGAAATTGTGACTCACAAGCTTGGCTACCATAAATTTTGTGCAAGATGGGTGCCAAAAATGCTTACAGACCTCCATAAAGGTCAGCGAAAGGGAGCAGCCTTAACATTTCTTGACGCAGGCGGCGGATTTCTATGATGAAGGAATTTCGAAGCTTGTCCACCGCTACGATAAGTTCCTTAATTTGTTTGGTGACTATGTAGAAAAGTAGCATTTTAGTCACTCTTTCAGATGTATATAATAAAATATTTTTCCTGTACCTAGTTTTTGTTTTATTACAAAACGTTCCCTAGTTTCTGAATAGCCCTCGTACATTTGTCTAATAAAATATGTATGAGTTGTTATTTTTTCCGTTATCAGTAATTTCAGTTAGAAAAAACGTAAAGTGATCCATTTTTAAAACTTTTTTATGTTTGTATGCAAATAATTTTTATTTCGAAAATTATATGCTTATTTCCAATTATAAAATTTGAAAGCCTATTTCATCACCTTTCCAAAACAGTTTTTATTTTTCCGATACATTTAGAAATATTGAATTTATTTGGATTTTATTGCAAAATGGAAATATTTTGACCATCTGACAAAATACGGTTGAGACCGGAGGGGTTAATCAGCGATTCCTGAGCACATTTGGGGTACAAAAAGTACCGTTGTAATTTTGCTACCTTGTGATTTTTTTTTCTATTAAAAACAAAAAATTTCAATCACACGTCACCACTGATCACACTCCTAGACGTCTTGACGGGATCACTTGATAAGCACGCTGTTTCGTGTGTTACCTTGCTGCTGGAGCGAGACGGAATGCTTATCACGTGACCCGCTAGGCTATACCTGACTACTCCGCTGTGATGTGTGATGGAAAAATATTTATATTGTTTTTAATTGAAAAAAATATACAACCTTGGACAGTAAAATGACAAATACAATTTTTACTCCAAATATTTCCAGGTCAAAATATTTCCGCTTTATAATAAAATCCAAGTAAATGGAATATTTCTGAACGTATCCGATAACTAAAAACTGTGATAAAATACACTTTGAAATTTTATAAATTGAAATAAACATAATTTTTGAAATATAAAAATTTTGCACGCAAACTTAAAAAAGTTTTAAAAATGGCTCACCCTACGTTTGTTTCTTACTCAAATTACTGATATTGAAAAATTTAAAAAAACCATACATATTTTATTAAACAAATGTATTACAAACATTATTGTCACCTCACTTTTTTGTCGTTTCATGTAAAAATAATTAATTAAAATTTTCCAAAGATTCATAAATTCATTTCAAATTGCTATTCGAAACTTTGATTACATAAAGGTGGACATTTTTCTTCTTTTGCAGTTAGTTTTTTATTTCTTTCTACACCGTTTATATCATATTTCTCACTATGATAGTAAGGGAGATAGATACAAGGGATTTATATGAGTTGTTTCGAAAACCGAACAAATTGACTTTAGGGGTTAATTCCTTCCGGTATGTGCATTATTGTATATTCCTGTATATGTATGTATATTACACGCTTCCTGTATATTCATTACATAATGAATTCAATCATTTACTTTTAATTACTGAGTAATATGTTAACTTATGTTAAAATATTCCACAGTCACTTACTACGATTATTGTCAAATGGATTATTCTTAATGAAGTACGGACATAAAGAATTATTTTTAGTAATTTAAATTAGACGTTTTATAATATTTTGCACAATGTGTAAAATAGTGGAGGATGGGCATGTTATCAGAACTTTCCATTAACCCATATTATTATTGTGTGAGATTACATTTCCACATACCAAAATATAAATATAAAATATAATAAAGTAGTATCAATACAAAATAAAATATAAACATGTGTGCAGTTCACATGCAGTAGAAGTGTAACCTTCATAAAACTAAACTTCGAGAGAATGAGATGAATGCAGAATATCAGGAGTAGGATAATTGTAGGGTTTATTTATTATAATATTGTTACCAAGTTTAAAAATTATTTTTAATTTTATTCTACCAAGCACCGCACAAAGAGGACACCGATTAATCTATCTCATTCTCTCGAAGGCTAAATCCTATGATGTATATGATTGTCTCTTTTTAGTGTCCCTCGTTTCCGTTTCATCGAGTTTCAAATCACAACGGTGCTAAAGAAGTTTTCACTGCAAAAAGTAGTAAGTAAGATTACAATAGAAAACTATTTTCTTTGAAGTAATAAATTTATCAAACTATCTTCTACTAAAACTATTGATACACTGATAAATTTGTACAGTAGGTGATCACAACCATAAAAGTCAAACTTGATTATAACAATCATGGCAATAACATTGATATATATACATAGATGAGACATTTAGCGAATAAATTGGTTCAACAGAATCGTAGGTTAGTACCTCCATTTCTCTATTAGTACAACAACAACAACCGTCGACCGTGGCTGGCGTGTGACGTATCAAATTGAAAAGGATGAAACCATGGGCTTGAGTAAAAGGAAAGGACGGTCTGACGGCTGAGCCTTTCGACGCGGTGGTTTCAGTTAGAATTGACTTTCCCGAAGGCCTGTTCGTGCATGGTTTGAACACGAATCTCGGAGAATTATGTACGGGGTAGCACATCTATATTATATCTTGGCAATATAGAGTTTAGGCCAGAGGTTCCCAAAGTGGGTGCCGTGGCACCCTGGGGTGCCGCGGACAGAGGTCAGGGGTGCCGCGAGGCGCCCCTGATGTCTCTACTAAAAATTAAAATTGACATGAACGAATACAAACCTTTTATGGAATGGAAAATCACCCGCGAGGCCGGTCCACGCTCTGGGAATGGATTGGGTGGGAGGCACAGGAGTGGGGAAACGGTTGTGGTGCTGAGCTTGCAGCGGCCGTGGAAGAGAAAAATGGGTGATGATGGAGGCAAAGATTGTTTTCCAATATTGCAACAGTACATGACCCATAGCGGAGTTAAGGTTTCAAATACTTTGCTGACCCTTTTCACAGAGCACCTATCACAGTTAACTGACTGGTTTGCCAAGTACTTCGCAGAAGACCAAGTGGAGAAGTTTGTATGGATCCAAGATCCATTCCGTGCTCAAGTTCCCCAAGATTTTACTAAGATTTAATTGACCTCTCGACCGACAGCAGCCTAAAAATGTAATACGCTTGTTCGGATTTGACGGAGTTTTGGATATCAGTCAGAAATCAGTATCCGATTCTAAGTGGAAAAGCTGTAAGGGTCCTCATTCCCTTTGCTACTTCATATCTGTGCGAAGCTGGATTTTCAGCGGTTGCGGTTATAAAGAGCAAATATCGCTCAAAAATAAATGTGGAAAAAGAAATGAGGAGTAGCGAGGAGTAGGAGTATCAAGCCTTATTCCCCGGTTTGAAAAAAAATTGTGCAGCGAATTGATTCTCCGTCCGGGGGGGGGGTGGCTAGAGAATTGACACTCGGTCCCGAGGCTACCACATAGACATTATATGACAGGGGTACCGTGAGAAAATTTAAATTTTGTAAGGGTGCCGCGACTTGGAAAAGTTTGGGAACCCCTGGTTTAGGCTATAATGAGCAACTTCCGAATGATATTTTAGTTCAGGCTTATCTAAAATTAAATTATCCAATTGTTATTATATTATTACGAATCATTTTGTTAAAACCATTAATTTGTAACTACTTTAACCGGGCCTTACCAATATAATATCATGTCACCAAATATTTCCATATTCACCAAAGCCGATGACTCTTTCAGATGCAATTGAAAATATTAAAATTTTGAATGCAAACATAGATAAAGCTTTTAAAGTCACTTTACTGATGATTTTTATTGTGAGAGAATAATAAAAATTTATAAATTGGTAGAAATATAATATTTGAGTGTTTATTTAGAATATAATTATTTGAAAATAGAATATCGCATGTCTTTTTTTCTTTCGGATTCATTTTTTAAAATATAAAAACGAAAATTTGATTTTTTATATTATGACAACAATAAAAATGATAATCATAAGTTTCCAAAACTAAGACAAGATTTGAGATAGGAAAATAGAAAGTACCGTTATAAAATAGACAAAGAAAGATTTTTATCATGTAGCATCTTTATGGAAGCACAAATCGTTTTTTAAAAGGATTTTAGATACGACGCAAAAGAACAAAGAACCTCGGCAATTATCTTTAAAAAGGCGTTAAAAGATGGATAATTCTAAAAAATAAAACAGTAAATAGGGAAATATTGGATCTTACCGCCAAACGCCAAATGTATCTGCTCCGGCTGAGTCAAAAGCGCACAATTCGCCGCTTGGACAATAAAAATAAACGTCCATAATAAATGTAAAAAACCCATATTTACAAATCAGAACTGCAGCGTTCTGATTTATTACCGTCTCCAAACACTAATCAAACCCTTTTACTTGTTAAAGCAATGGAAAGAATGGCCTAATTGGGGCCTCGACACTTGATTTTATACTTTTTCACTGGTCTAGCAGAACAAAGAACATCAGAGAGAATACGGAACAACGGAACGCGACGTTCCCGTACTCGCTCAGCTGACATCTGTCAGAAAATTTCGGAAGAATATCGGTTTGGTTCTATTTCCAAAATAAACACCCAAAAAAATTATCAGTACTTATTTAGAACTACTTTCAACATAAAATCACTCAATAAAAATTGAGATAGACATTGATTTCGAGGCATGGTGTGCATATTTTGTTTTCATCTGGTGACAGAAAATCATAGAAAATAACGAAAATGTTTACTTGTCAAAAGTTTTTATTTTGACACATGGTTTAAATATGTCACTTCTTGATTGATTTTAATATTGTGTTTTAATACTACAATGTGCACTGCTTAGCAAATTTTAGTATAAGTTTTTTTAAGTAGAATTCAGAAAATTGCTTTCTCTTAGTATTTTAGTAATATTAAATCACTATACTCATAAAACATATTTAAAATGAATGGACTTTCGCTTAGAATATCCAACAATGGAAACAATAATACGAAGAAGATTGAATCGAATATTCCTTTATTTAATCTGAGTTATTTGGCAAGTCAACGTTTTGGTAAGTTATTATTTCTGGCGGGAACTAAACCAAAATATTGACCAACATAACCTCTGTTTTTTTTATATAAAAACTTGCCATAACACCTTTTTCTTTCCCAGGATCCAAAATAAATAATCTGAATGATTTAGTTGAAGCTCAAAATGTTACCAAACAGCTGGAATTCATTAGAAATGCCGCAAAGATTCTTGATGACGGTCATTTGGATAGTTCTGAAAGTGTAATTCAATTGTTTGTTGCGATTTTTCTCGAAGCCCCTCTGAAGCACCCATTGAAGAATACTTGCGCAAGGTTTGTTACTCCAACTCTTAACTCTGATTTATTTATTCATTGGAAGAAATGGGCTTAGATAAAAGTAAATTGACTGAATTTGCTTATATATTTTATTTGGTTTCAAGTGAACTCAACAAAGTGGCATTTCAACACCCTTTGTAAAGTAAAAGTAATGATTTTTTTATAGCACATAATGCAACCCATTTATCTAAGTTTTTTTCATCTCTTTTAATGACTTTTCAAAGGAGTGTTATAGTTGATTTATTTTATATTTACAGTTATAATTTAATACAGATGATAATTGATAACAAATTAATGATATGGCTTAAATAGCAGAAGAAAAGGGAAAAATGAAAAAACTTTGTTGTGTAACTTTTGTTTCTGTGTTCCAATTTTTGAATAAAATTTTGAATTCCTGAAAGCAGATCGTTGCCAGTAGGTGGATAATTAGGTAAGTACCTACTAGCAAATGCCAGTAGGTAGCTACTAGGAGTGATGAAGTTGCATATTGTTGAGTTGTCCATTCACCATTTTATTTACATTTCTGGATGACTGGACATGCTTAATACAAATATTTTTGAGAAAAAGCCTTTTGATTCACTGTTATTACTACAAAGACAACTATTTTGCATTCGGGGCAATGGAAAATACTGCATTCAAAATTTCAATACAAAAATTCATAGAATACGGACATAAATTATTGTAAACGGCTCTCAGCTGTCATCTCATAAGACGAAAGCAAGTTTTTACCCCAAATACAAATAGCTGTCTTTATAGTAATAAAGGTGAACAAAAAGGTTTTTCTAAAAAATATTTGTGTTAGGTTTGTCCAGTCATCCCGAAAGTTTACCACATTTAGATCATTTTATTTTATATTTGACATTTTTTTATTTTTTTCAATTCCACATTGGGAAAGATTCTCTCAGTACTAAACGTGGGTCCCAGCAATGTGTCTGTAGTTGTAAGTTAAGGTGATCCACTAGTCCTTGAAAAATTCTAAATAGGAATCCACGCCTCTTTTTGGGAGGGATTTAAAAATACTCGAGAAAACTATTTTGGAAAGGTTGGAGAAGGTATTTGAGAGTTGTTTTTTTTTATATATTGATTTCGTAAAGGCCTACAAAAAACATTAACTCCTTTCTTATTCATTGTTTTATGGCTTAATAGAGTATCGTAGCCGTTCACTTACTTAAACTAATACGATGCCATGTATGTTGATCCGGTATTAAACAATAATGACTCCAAATGGTTTGCAAAAAGCTTTAAGTTTATTTTATAAAAATACAAATAATAATACACAATCAATATTAAATAATCAGAAGGTTTTACGAGAATAAATTTAATGCAACCTACATTGAGAATATCGAAAATCGGAATGCTTGTTACGCGGGGTTGTGATGACAACCAGTTTTGCTATCCGCTTTGGGATGCCATGGATAAAAATCTGCCAGTACTTATTTATGTCGGTACTTATTCCCACAATTTATTATAATAACAAGGAAATTTAAAATCGATTTCACAGAACCAAGCGACGCAGAGTCTAGGGACGTCTATTCGCCACCGCGCTCGGGGCGTAACCGATATAAATTGAACATAGTCTTATGGCATTAGGTTTAATTCCAAATTCGTTGAACGCCGCCCATTTTGATTCATGCCGAAATAAACAGTGTTAAGTTGCAGTGTATTGTATTATTTTGTGAAATTCAGGCACAAATATTGAAATGTTTTCCGATTATTTTCTAGAGAACCTAATTTGCCACATAATATAATAAAACTTTATCCAAAAATAGATTCATTAGTAGGAGATTTTGGCACTTGAAAGTATTTTTTACAAGCCTGATACTTTATTTTTTTCCAGACAAAAAGACTTATTAAAGATTATTTCCAAGGCCAAAATGTGTTCTACTAACAGTATTTAATTGAAGCATCTATAATATTTCTAAGCGATCAAATTCTCAAACCAAAAACACATGATTTACGGCTTCATCTTAAAGTAAATGTTTCTCCATTATCTTTCTCGTGTTTCAGGATTTTGTCAAATAGAAAAGATCAACACCAAAACATTGAAGTTACACTATCCAAAGAGATTTTGAAGGCAATTACTTCTATTACCAGTTTGAACGATTTTGGGTCTGTCAACATTCTATCCAATACCATCAACAGTTGTTTTGAGAATTTTGCCCCGGGTGTGGCAGGTGTTCAGGGATCCTTGGACCATATCCTGATATTCATCAAGGCTGCATTGATGGCTTTTATTGAGAAATTGAGGTATTTTGTAATATTATCTCCCGTTAGTAACTCTTCCCACGGTTAGTGTGGTGTCAAGAAATTTGCCTAGATTATTCTTTTAAAAATTTCTAGGTTAATGCAACTGTTTTAAACTTAAACAAAATAAGTTATTGAATTGATTAATTGTTCATCAATACAGAAATTTAACACAATCAATCTCCCTGTATAGATTTATATATAGACACCCTTCCAAACTGAAAATCAACACCGTTCCGCCAAATTTAACCTAATCTACCTGGCTGTCGCATATGTGATCCATGAAGTTTCACTAAAACACATATTCTTAAGATTTGTAGGGTCCAAAGATATTGAAATATAAGTGACGTGCTATCGGCAGTTTTTACTGGGTGGGACCGTGTCGATATTATTAACCAATACTACTGCACACCTTAAAAAAATCAACTAAATGAACGAATTCTTTCCTTATTCAATCTTTGCCCATTAGGTAGTAGTCCGCCGACGGTCGGGTGATCATCATAGCATATCTCTTGTATTTCAATAACTTTTGTAGGGTCCTTCTTCAAATAATTAAAAGTCACTCCACAAGATTGACTACTGAGTTATTTTATTCACAATTTAGGTTAACATGATCAAACACTTTAAATATGACAAATTACTCCTTTATAGCCCGGTTCCCCATTTGAGAACGAAAAGCGATTAAGCCTCGTTTGCTTTTCAATTATTTTACAAAAAAAAGAGGAAGAAACTAAGGGAACCCGGCTCTTTTATAAAAAATCAACACATTGAAAAAGGTATTTACTTGTAGACAGGAAATGACTTCTAGAAGTGCAACAACACCCTGTTTTATCGTCCCATAGGCTGTCGGTACATAGGAACACTCTTAGCGAAGGCTCGAACCTTTTAAGAAGGATAATAAATGTAGAGGACAATAATTATACAATAATAATTTAGAAATAAATACACATATGTTGTGTCAATGTGTGTTCTTATATTTATTATATTGAAAGGGTTTTTCGTTTGATAAAAAAATTGTTCCAAATTTTATTTTTCAACTATGTACACAATTAATATGATACTAATTTCTTCTCAATTTTTTTTACAGGGTTGACGGTATTAAGATGTCACCGACTGAAAAGTTGGAATTGTACAACTTTATTCACAACGCATGCCGAGTATTCATATCCATTTTGAAAAAATGTGAGGTGGCTCCTTCGGATACTCTCAATGACGCATTTTGGAGGGAGTTTTCTTCTCTTTGTATATTTCTACAGAATCACTTTGAATTACCAATGGATACCAAAGGACTTGCCTCTATAGTTCTGGTTATAATTTCTAGATTGAGGTTTGGATTGGATTCTTGGATTATTGTAAGATTTTTTTATTATTCTCTTGTTAAACTTAACAACGCAGCTGTCACATGTGTGATACATGAAGTTTCGCTAAAACACATACATTGCATTAAAAGTGACGTGTGATGGGATAGATTATGTTAAAATGGCCAGCGTTGTAAAGATTAAGTAATATGCGGCACATTTCAGTGTCGTAGATATTCTCAGTATCGCCTTGGTGGAAGACCGTCATTCAGAATCGAAAAGTTGCTTTAAATGGCTTTAACCGTGATTAGTGACCATATCTAAATATTTCTGTGTTTCCTGACTGTGCCCGGTGCCGAAGGAATCACTGCCACTAGTTCCTCAGAGCATCTTCCATTAAAATACCACTAGAACAAGAATATCACTCCCACCTGACGCCTGCGCTCTAAAGATTGCAGTCGTATTCAATCGATTTGAACGATTCATCAAATTTTGAAGATAAAATTCAAGTTCTTGAACTTTCTTCAAGTTTTGTTACTATACAAGTACTGTGAAGCAAGCAATAATTTCCCTCAGGGGCTTATGTCTTCTTTGGGGATGCTGTGTGGAGGGTTTTAAGGAAAGGAAGGAGAGAGAAGGGGTGGTTAGGAATCTGGGGGTCAGTGTGTCCAGGAGTGATGGACGTATAAATCCATCACTCCCACTGCGGGCAAGGCAATGGGTCGAGAGAGTACTGCTGGAGAGATAAAAAGGTCTCCCTTATTGTGTCTTTCCAAATCTGGCCCGCCACACCATAGGTGTGCAAATGCATCCACCACCAAGATCCGGACAAACCTCACTCTGCCAAGTCATCAAACATAGCGAACCACTTGAGATGATCTATGGCAGAGGTGTTGGTTATCCAATAAATGGTTCCCGGGGCGGCAGTCCCCATACCCGCCTACCAAATTGATAATATTATTTCTATTTATTAACATACCTCTTTAGTGTAAAACTGGACACAAAAAGTCTATGCACTAATTTGTTGATACCTAAATACTATTACAGACTGATACAACAATGTTTTTTTCGGATTACAGCTTTTACAGAATGTTTATGGCATCCAGAACGATTCTAACCATCTCCTGAACACAGAGTACAATATGCTTGACTCTGAAACAGCTAAAGTCTACGTGTGCAGTGCCATTGTAAATATAGTAGACATTGAAGATATTGCCACAGAATCTATTAGCGGTGTTCCTGCATTAATATTTTTGTGTTCAAAGCTTGTGGAACTGAGTAAAGAGTGAGTTTTGTAACATACATATTGTTTTACTATATTTATTAGAAGATAAATTGTTATTTATTTATGTGATGGTACTGCAAAACTAACTGGCTTGATAAGGTTATGTTGTAAGCTTGAAGGAGGTGAGGGAGGGAAGAAGGGGTTATAGAAGAAGATTGTACCTGGCTGTTTATGTCTAGTCACTAAACTTAGTAAAAGCCATTATTAGCAATAATCAAAGTAAATAATAAATATATATAATTAAAGTATAAAAACTATGTGAATTTTGTAATCAGTTAACGCCACATTGGGGTGGCGAACGGATGTTGCTAGATTCTACGTTGCTTGGTTCTGACAAATCGATTTTAAATTTCCTCGTTATTATAATAAACAATGCGTAAGAAAGGAGTTAATGTTTTTTCCAGGCCTTTACGAAATCAACATGTAGAATACCATTCTCTAATACCTTCTCCAACCTTTCCAAAAAAAGGCTTTTTAAGTATTTTTAAATTCCTTCCAAAAAGAAGCGGGGATTCTGATTTCGAAATTTTCAAGGACTAGTGGATCACCTTAATAATTGAAATACAAGTCCAGCGGCAGAAGAAGTCAGGGGACGCCCGAGGAAGACAGGGCACGATCAAGTGAATCAGATACGTGTATAATCAGATAATGTCGAGAGTCAGAAAAGTATGAGATGATGTATGAATGTGAATGAGGCAAAGAGTGTGTGCCAAGATCGAGTTGTTTGGCGGTCCGTTCTATGTGCCTACCCCTGCGGGGAAACGGTGTGACGGTTAGTTAGTTAACTTTTTAAATTAAATAATTTTATTTTCCCAATTTGGGTTTCGAACCCGTGACATCTGGGTCCAGATCCGAGGAGCTCACAGCTCAGCCACAGATTTTGTTATTGATAATATTGTCTTTAAAATTAATATGTAATCGATTCTATTCTCTTTTAGGTTATCTGTTGACACAACCATAATCCTCGGTGTTGCCAGGACGATGCTGTCCCTATCTCGGTTACTGTATAAAGTTCAAGATGTGAATGTTGCCATCAAAGCGGCAGCGGACCTTTTGAACTTTGTCTGGTCTCACTTGGAGTACTATGTGGATAGTGTGCGACACCTGGCAACTCAAATCCTCACCAACATTGTGAAGCTATCTGTCGCATTAGAAAAAAAAGGTAATAGTGGCCTTACACAAGTCCTAATTTATTTATTTTTATTTTTCTTTATTTGGCAAACAAACATTTAAATGTACTTATTTTATAAAAAACTACTGCAGACCTGTGAAAAATCACGAGAATTTAAAATAAGGAACTCTAGTGATAAATATTATGGCTTAAAAATATATAAATATATTTACTAGCTGACCCGGCCATGCATTGCTGTGGCTCAACACAATGCCATTTACTGGATGGTTACCCAACCTAGATAACCAAGTGTTGTGTCGATAAATTAACTCCGCCATTTGTTAGAAACTTATGGAACTAACAAATAATTTCATGAACATTTAATTCGCAATAATAAATATTAAGGCCATTAATCTAGATAAAAACTATCCTATCTTTTAATTTCTATCAAATTACACACATTAAGCCAAATTTCATCAAAATCTGTGAAGTAGTTTTGGAGTTTATCTCGAGCAAACATTGTGGAAAAAAAATTCATCAAATGTCTAAGAACTTGTAGCTCATTAAATTTATTCATTTGGCCAAAGATGATAATTTAGTTTAGATAAAATGTTCAATATACATTTATCATATCTGAACTTAAAAAACCGCATACAGTCTACCTTTAGTCATAGAGCAATGTACAACTGCTTTATCTATACCCTCAGATGAAAAAACACGGCCAAAGAGCTTAAGCAAAGTTACCCATAACCCTATTCTTATAGAAGTTTTTTTATTCCAAGAATATTCTACTGTAATTCTATCTAGATCCTGCATACTTTGATTGATGTATCTGCTTGAATTCATTATGATTCGGTCCTTTGATGAAAATATTTAAAAAATTAAACACATGTGCAAAATTCATTTTAGGAAACACGCAGTTATCGAATGAAGTATTTTCTTCCGTTATGTTGCTGCCAAATGACCGTCATTCGAAATACAAGGGGCTGGCAACTCTTGGATCAGAATACGGATGTGTCTACCTGCTCGACAAAATCCCCAACCTTGTGGAAGAGTTACTCTCTGCAATCGACAATGTCATTGTCCCAGCTAATGTAGGCAAAACTCTTTTAAATAATAGTTTCTATGTACTTTCTGTCTATATCATTGTTTGCTTTCAGTGCACAATTGTTTTGATGAACATAGTTATTCCATATTATGTCCTTCTTATCATCTTCAAACATTTATTACATGACTTCCCTCCTAACTTTATGCTTTTTCCCTACCAAATTCCAAACTCTATTTTCCCGCCAATAATTCATCTGCCAAAATGACTATGTACTTTCCTTTTGTTTATGGCACTTTAAAAATCATAGAACAGATATTCCAATATTCTTTGATATCATCTATGAAAGTACCTAACCTATTTAAAAGCCATTTAGCAGCGGTCGAGAATTTTAATTTCGTCGAATAATGATCTTGCGATCGTACCCTTGCAACTGTACAGGGCGGTTCCGATGAGAAAGATTAATTATTCTCCATACCAGCATTTTAACATAATAACTCAATATCGATTTTATTTCGTTCAAAATTTGCTTTGATAAATACCTACATTCAAAAATGCTCAAACTCGTGATGATTAAAATATATACTTTTTGTAATTATTTTTTGATCATAAGTATTTATAATTTTTCAATAATATCTAAGCAAAATAAGAGTTGTAACACAATTGTTGGTAAAATGTTATTTATTGAAAGTAAGTTCACAGATCACATATAGTAAAAATAGTCACAATGTATCAAATCACAATAATAATTAACTGAGCAAGGGATCGGAGGGAACCTTGCTGATTAGTCTTTGGGAACAACAAAACTGACTCGTGCTGTTATGGTAACGGGCGGCGGCGACAGTGATCTGCTTAGAGGGTCGTACCATAGGACGAAGCGCAACTAAGGCAGCAGTCGGGGTCTGGTTGGTGCTTTGCTTATGGAAGTAGAATACTCCTTAGAGGGTCGTGCCAAAGGACGAGGCGCAACTAAGAGAGTGTACTAGCGAAGGGCGAGCTGCAGATGAACTGGTTGAATTAGGGCACGCAGCTCTTTATATAGGCCATTCCTTGTGGCGGGGTGTGGTTTATGGGGCGACTCGAGGGTAGGAAATGCGCAGAAGGCGTCTGCGCAGCCTGTTTCGCCTAGGTTTGGGTGAGCAGGATGGCGCTGTACGGGGGAAAAAGATGGTGTAGTGGCAAGCGTAAAAACGGTGCGCTACAGAGTGTAATTTTTTTTTTAATATATTAGTAAATACCGTAAATAAATAGACAAACTGAAGTATTTTCATCACGAAACAAGGGCGCGGATCTTTTTTTTATGATTTTATTTGAACTTAAATTAAAATTCTGAAAAGTAGCTTTCGCAAATAATTTATTGATTTATTTTACTGCATTATTATATGATTTTAAATGTAGTTTGTGTAATACAAAATTTTGTTAGAAAATTTAACAAATCTGCCAACGACCTACGTTAAAACCTTATTGTACTAAAAATAAACATATTTTCTCAAAATTTAAAAAATAGCTTTACTGGATAAAAGAATAGTATTTCAAAATCAATTTATGATTTTTTGTGGAAAAGAGTCAAGACATCTAAAATTTCATTTAAAAATGACATTTTTCCGGTTTTGTTTGGTTATTCCCTCTTAATTATTATACATATAGCCGTTACTACACGTGTCCAGTTTGACATGCTTATCTCTGCAGCAGGCCAAATGAGGAAATATAGCTTGACCCAAATAACTTTGCAGCCAGCCATAGAAGAAACTATGTACAATGTAACAAACAATTAATTTTTAAGTCCCTAATTTTTTTTCTATTCTCCGCATTAGTCATAATATTATAAATTTCCATACAAATTAATTAAATGCAATATTTATTTATTATGAAGAGTGACAGCTTCTTCCGTTGTATGTTGAGCCATTTTGCTTTATTAAAAATCCAGACCCCTTTCATTTAGTTAATTATTTTGAATATTATTATTGTGGCTTGTTTGTTGTATGACTCATCCTTTGTTAGAATCCATAACTCACCAATACTGCCTTCATAAGCAAAAAGGCCGCTAGGAATCAGGAAAGGTCTCATTCTGATGTACTTTTTATCGTAATATGTGAAAGTGTTAATAGTGAGTCGTATTTTGATTGTCCAGTTCATTAGGCAGACATCTCTAAAAAATCTAAATTTGAGTTGAGTATGCAGTTACATATATGTAAAAGTGTACCCACTTTCTAATACAATACTCAGATTACTCATAAACACCACCAAATCTTATAATGCAGAAAAACTTTTGGTGAAACTAACAAAAAAATATGTTTACTGGATCACCGTTAAAATATAGAATGTAGGACCATTATGTGTATCGGTGTTATTTTATAGCATATTTAATATGTCAAATACAGACACGTGTATTTATCACTTGATTTATGGTGAGCAATACTCAAATTGCTTTCATCGTTATCTCAAAACTTAGTATTTGAAAATGTCTGACTAATCAACTAGACATCGATATACTGAGTTTTGCTAATTCGTAGCTGCCTTTTTGCTTATGACAGCAGAATAGAAAACAATTAATGATCTTGTTCACTGTTTTGATGCATATCACGGATTTACAAAATACGCATTAAAAACATGATAAAGGCAGAAACATACTTGCGTGTTGTGGCGTGTCGTGACCATAAATAAACCAATCATCGTCGTGGCATGTCGACACGCCGCCTTATAAATATGTCTCTAACCATAGTAAATGTATGAAACCGATGTGCTTCTGGCGCGTCACGACACGCCACGACACGCAAGTATGTTTGTAAGCATCTTTAGGTGACTTCAAATTTGATTGTTCTGATCTCAAAATAAAAGAGTTGCTTAATGGATTGCGTCGATGTTTTTATATATCCTTCTGATATATTATATATGTTTTTATTTTTTTATGTGACCCCTCACAGAGTGCCTCTGTCTGTACAGTGTAATGACAGGGGAACTATGTCGCCATCCAGTTGAGCGGCTTTGTGAGGTGGGTTAAGGTAGGGGCTGTAGGAAGGGATTTATTAACGCAGATCTTGAAGAGGCCTGGAGGAAAATCAGATGTCGGTAGCTCATTCCACATATGAGCCGACTTACACAAAAAATGAGTTGAAGAAACGACTGATTCTCATAAATCCAACATCAAGTGTGAACATGTGTTCTGCTCGCGTCCATCGAGTTCCTTGATTATGGGAATCAATGCTGCTAGCTCCTTAGAGCAGGCTCCATTAAAATACCTCTAGATCAAACTACGCATTAGATATGACAATCGGTCTGTTAAAGACGGATTATCAATCAGATTGACCGCCCTCCTTTGCACAGAATCAAGTAGGTTTATCAAGTATTTGGGGGCTCCAGCCCGAAGATGGCTCCCAAATACAATTGTTTGGTGTACTTAACATAACATAACATCCTTCCCCAAGACATAAAACTAATTAAAAATCCTAATGAATACAAATCAAGAATAAAAATATGGCTATAAAAGAGATCAATGAAAAAACCATAATGGCACTAAAAACGACATAGAAGACAAATAAACCATATTTAAATAACTTTAGTCCGCCTCGGCACAGGACCCCCTAGTGAGGAGGATTAAGAAATACAATATTTTATATTTAATTTCACCATTATATTTTGTATGTAACAATTATTTTATATGTAGTCGCTAAAATAAAAATAAATAAAAATAAAAAACTTGAGATTTGTAAAGGATTAGCAGCTGGTCACTATTGAAGAATCTACTAGCTATACAAGACAGATATTCAGTAAATTCATGAATTTATTTAAGAGTACCTACAATCTACAAGCTCGCAAAATGCATTATTGCAATTGCATTCCTCCAGTCTAGTCTAAAGTGCACACTCCCTTAACTTACCTGACCTCATTAAATAAGAAAAACCATGCGCTTTTCAGAACAATATAAAACTTTCTCCGCTTACATTTGAAAATGATTTATTTTGCCGTCTGTCAATCTTTTATTAAGTATGGTACCATAAATCATATCATAAATGTATCATAAAAAAGTTTTTTTACTATAATACATCTATTTTCAAATGTTTTTTACCCTAGAAAGATAATCTTATTTTGACCTACATTAAAGATAAATGATACGTCTTAAAGACGTACTGAAGTTTAAAAGTGTATATTTGACATATTATCATACTTAAACCGTTTAAATGCAGTTGAATAATTAGTTTCGGGTTTTAAAACCAAAATATATTGTAATTAAAAAAATAACAAAATGCTGTAAACCTCAAATCAACTATAAACAACTAGTCTTTTTTTTAATGAAAAATAATTTTTTTATTTTATGTCTAAATCGTATTTTTTTCTATACTATGCAAGTTTAAATACTAATCAGTCGTTAAACTTAAAAATAATAACATCAAAAGAAGAAGTCCAAAATTTACACAAAGGATAATCTCGTGTCTTTCGAATTTATGGTGTATGTATGTCCCCGTAATTATTGTACTTGCTATGGTGACACAGCCGTCCCATGCAAGCTCTGTTTAGCAACTGAGATAACTTAGAGAAACAGCACGCTACGTTGCGAAAACATAAAAAAACAGCAATACTTGTCTCAAAGACTTGTATTATCTTTCTAGGTTAAATGAGAGTCAAGATCTTCTCAAACTTCCTCCTCCCCATCTCCATCTTCTTCCTCTCCCCGCTTTCTTCAGCCTCACGACATACCCCAACTCCCATAGGCCGTTTGCTATAGTCCCACTGGTTCTGACAGAAGGGAGAAATAGGCTTTGAAAATGTGACTATGTACAAATTTTAAGCATTGTACTTTTCTGTCATCAACTCATCTTCATGTATATTAATTTATGTGTTTTATATCAGGTATCTTATGCCTTTGACACCCTAATGACGGAGTATTCCAAAGAGTCTTCGATGGAGAAGTTGTTCAGCACCTGGATAACTCCGATTCTCAATGCGGTGATTGCCTGCAAGAGCCAGGACGACAGCAGTTCTTCTCCCACCCTGACCGTTCTAGAAGATATCCTGACTAAAGTGGTCAATTTGAATTCTTCCCTGGTTCCTTTGATGTGAGTCTTAAATATTCTTACAAATTTATTGTCACTAGATTAGTCTAGTCCTACCATTTTGGAGGTGGGTATGGGTACCGCCACCCCGGGAACCATTTATTGGATAGCCAACACCTCTGCCATAGGTCACCCCAAGTGGTTCGCTTTGTTTGGTGACTTAGCAGGGGTGCCCGGGTTCATAGAGTGAGGTTTGTCTGGATCTTGGCTGCGGATGCGTCGGCCCACTAACTTTGGGGTGAGTTGACCTCTCCAGCAGGACTCTCTCGGAACATTGCACCGTAGTGGTAAGAATAGATTCATACGTCCCTCACTCTTGGATACACCGACCCCAGTTTCCTACCCACCTCTCATACCTTTTTTCCTTCCCAGAACTTCCTGTCCTTCATTTTGATGACATAGGCTGAGGGGAATTATTTTCCTCTATGGGCCTCCTGTGTGGAGCTAATGTAAAAAAAAATTAAGAATTTTTTACATGAAATGATAAAAAGTGAGGTGACAGTAACGTTTATAATTCATTTGTCTAATAAAATATGTGTGTGTGTGTTTTTTTTTGTTATCAGTAATTTTAGTAAGAAAAAACATGATTTGAGTCATTTTTAAGT
Organism: Limnephilus lunatus; assembly: GCA_917563855.2. Classification (NCBI taxonomy): domain Eukaryota; kingdom Metazoa; phylum Arthropoda; class Insecta; order Trichoptera; family Limnephilidae; genus Limnephilus; species Limnephilus lunatus. Next base: position 46,252,900 of record OU830602.1, on the reverse strand, counting down.
TTTCGGATACCTAGCTCTCTTTGGGTGAATTGCCTTAAACAACAAAAAAAAAGTTTTCGGATATGTTGACAAATATTTAATTTATTTGGATTTTATTGCAAAGCGTAAATATTTTTACCTACTCACAAAATATGCCCGAATTTTGAATGGAATAATACCCATATAAAACCCTTCTAATTTATTCTATTTTAATGTATTCAGACATAATATTAATACCGTAAATATTACTGCAACAATAACTTTCGAAGGAATTGACGTATGGTCTTCCAGGAAATTTACTACCTGACAGTTACACTAAAAACAAACTCCTTACCTGTATTCTGAAATATTATTTCAATCTAATTAAATCGACAAATTTTTATACTTATGTAATATTATATTTTAATTCAACTTGGTAAGCCCTGACAAACAAATTAATATTAAAATATAATATATTCACAATAGGTCGTTATATTCATTGAAAAATTTGTAAGCCTTTGATTTTCGTTGACAATTTTATTTTATAAATGGTGCCTGTCGTAACTAAAAAATGTGATTAATGTGGTAGATTTTTTTTTTGTTTATTGTATTTGTGGGCTGTTGACCACTCGAGACTCTAGCCTATTGTGTCAGAAGGTTAAAATATTTCGGCTAAAATCCAAATAAATTGAGTATATCTGAACGCATCCAAAAACTAAAAACTGTTTTTAAAGGTAATATAATATGCTTTCAAATTTTTTAATTCGAAATAAACATATATTTTTTTAAATACAAAAATTTTGCATGCAAACATAAAAAGGTTTTAAAAATGGTTCACCTTACGTTTTTTTCTAACTAAAATTACTGATAAAGAAAAAAAAATGTGTACCTATGTATTTTATTAATCCATTTTTTTCTAAAAGTTATATCATTAACTCACTTTTTTGTCATTTCATGTAAAAAAATTTAATTAAAAACACCGAAAGTTTTGTAATTTTTTTTTTCAAAGTTTGTACATTTTAATTACTCTGTTGGTTAGATTTAAATTTAAATATAAATCGTGGTGTTTTCTGTTTCCAACACCGTTTGGATCATATTTCTAAAAATTATAGTAAGGGAGACACAACGATTTCTATGAGACCTATACGAGTTGTTCCGAAAACTGAACAAATTAGCCTGAGGGGTTAAATTGTTAAAAATCAGCAGAATGGATAGGATAGGTGGGCCCGGCTAGATATTGTTTTATTGAATGATGTAAAAAGTTTTGATTTATTCCAGGATATCTGCCATCTTAGAACAGAACACGCTGACTGGTAACCAAATGAGTGAAGGACAATTGAAATGTATACTCGTGTGTCTCCACGTGGCCAGGAAAATGGGGGTATTCGACTCCAAGGTCGTCTCGCAGCCACCGCCCAGCAGCGACAAATGGAAAAATGTTATTCAATACCATTTATTGATAAATTCAATGATTCATCACAAATCGGAGGTAAATTGAAGCCATTTTTATAAAATAATTTCAAATATTTTTTCACAGTGACCAGCTCAGGTACGGGGAATCCATGAAGCCAGAGTTAAGTTAGCCTCTCAGAAGCTGGGCGTACTGTACAGGTATTTATATTTCTATTTTAAGATGCTCCGAGGAATTAGCATCATCGATTCCTTCGGCATAACGGCGGCGCACAAAAGGTTCATCTAACGACTATGTTTACAATCTGACAGTTAGTGTAGCCAGTACAAGAGGTTAGGTTAGATTTTTGTCGGTAGGTACTTAATAGCACCAGACTAGAAGTGATTTCCCAATATGTACCTATATTATAATATGTAGTATAGCATACATATTTGCAATCTGCACAAAGTCTACTATAGTTGTGTACCAATCTAAGAAACAAAAAAAAATAACAAGTGTGCAGTTCACACGCAGTAGAAGTGAAACTTTCAGAAAACTAAAGACTAAAACTAGACAAAGAGTTAGGAGGCTACAAAGCACCGCACAAAGAGGAGACCGATTATTCTATCTCATTCTTTCGCCGGCTAAATCCTATAAATGTTTATGCTTGTCTCTTTTTAGTGTCGCTTTTTCGTTTCATCGAGTTTCAATTCACAATGGTGCTAAATTAGTTTTCACTTCCTTAAGATTAACAGTAAAAGAGGAATATGTACATTGCCAATGATGTAATACCAGCTTGATTAAAAAGTTTTAGGACCGGCCACCGGTGTGACGCTATCAGTCACCCGATGTGAATTATTTTTTTTGTTAGGTTACCACATCTGTCATTGACACTTCCCTCCAAATTTCAGCATCATAGCTTAACGTTTGTAAAAGTTGCGCTGTACCGAGTACCACTACCTTTGTGCGTGTTTTCGATTTTTTACAAGTCTGAAAATGGCATCAATTTTTAACCACAATAATGCACCATCGCACAATGCAATCCTTATCCGTGAGTTTTTGACCAAAAACAACACGAATACTATCCAGCAGCCTTTGAATTCACCTCATCTGGCTCCCTGAGATATTTTACTGTTCAACTTCAAGCTTCGCGGAACGCGTTACAGCACCCAAGAGAATGTTATGAAAAAATCGAAAACGTCTCTGATGGACATACTGAAAATTGAATACCAGCGGTGTTTCGATGATTAGATCAAGCGGTGGCGTAGGTGCGTTGCAGTTCTCGGGGAGTACTTTGAAGGGAACCATATTGATTTTGATGAATAAACTTGTATTTTCGATTTTATGAATTAAGTCCTAAAACTTTTTGATCAATATGTTAAATTCTTTTGATGTGTTTTCTGTTTCAGATAAGACTATTGGCTTTCTCCCTGATTGTGAATCCTCACAAGACCACGGAGACCTTCACAGAGAAAGAACTGGACTTGATTCTAACTTTCCTACACTATAACATTAATGTACAGTCCCCTGCCACTCGCCAGAGAATTATTGCTGTATCTAAGAAGGTTTGTTCTCACTCCATGCACTACTTCGGTGGTAAGAATCACTCGGGATTTAATAAGATAAATGCTATTCGCAGATTTGCAGAACTAAAACATTTTTGCAAAATTTGATTAATTTTAAGTATATGTATATACATATATATATATATATTTTTTTAAATTAATTTTAAATTACCTCTATCAGCCTTTTATTGTTTTTTTTTTAACCCGTTTAATCACAGGAGACCATATTTGTCCCAGCAGCTCACAGAGGTCTCATAGAAACCGTTATGTCTCCCTTACTAATCGTTGTAGTGAGAATAGAGAAGTCCAGTCCATTTTTTTTTATTTTTTTTATGAAAAATGACCTTCTAACTTAAATTACTGCATATTTTTTTTTTTTTTAGAGTTAGTTTTAATAGTTAAAATAATTTTCAAAGTTTTAATTTTTGGAGATCCCTCGAAAACACCCATATCTATGGTGAATTTTGTGACGTCATCTACTAAAATAACGATTCATATATTTTAGATTTTTATGTTGGTTTTCTTGAATCTCATATAGATTTGCGCAGGCGCGCGGCCATCTTGTTTATTATAACGCGTTGATTGGCTAATGGCTTATTTATTGCAAATGGCGAAATCAAATTCTTTGCAAAACAATGAATGACGTTGATGAATTTAACTTGCAGTTTTATGTTTTTGATGATAATTTTCGTTTAAATGATTAATTCATTGTGATATTAGTGTAATTCAGCATAAGTACTAATGCTGCCTGTACCTTTTTTCAGTTTTAGTCCTTAAATAATGTTTTTTTGGTGATTTAGTTTCGTTCGGTTTTTAGGTTACTGACATTACATAATCAAAGGTTACTTCTCTATAATTTTTATGACTTTTCCGCGTGAATTTAATAAAACTTCCATAAAAGTAATATTATTTGATAATGTAAAAGCCTTATGCATGTGTAAATAAATACAAATTCGAGAAATCAACGCATTAATTGCGTAAAACCGAGTCCAAGATGTCGGATTTTTTCAGTTATTTTTTCGGAATTATTATAATATTTTTTTTATCCTTTTTAATTGTATGAACGAGATAAAAAGTGAAGTGACAGTTTTATTCCAAATACATAAAGTAAGAGGACTATATTTTTTAAATTTTGAATTTTCCTAATTTTTTCGACCATTTAATAGAATATGTTTACAGTCGGCTGTTTTTTTTAAATTTTTTCATTTTGAAACTTAAAATACTGCATTTTTCAAACACAATCGTATATGTCAGATACAAAAATCTAAAAGGCAATTCTATTAACTTTCTATAAAGGTATATGCTTTTACGACATCTTCAAAAATAAGAAATATATAGAACATTCGCTTGTGTCATACCTAAATTCCCATATAAATGACGTATAGCTTAAATAAACCAGTCATTACCGTGATTACTATCGTGATGTCACCACAGAGCATTACACAGCATACCAACCTGACGCTGTGTTTTAACGAGAATATTAAAAATGCACTTTTTAATATTTTTTTAAAAACTGTACGTTTAATATTATTAAATAAAAGTTATATATTCAGAATCAGCGTTTATTGGTCTATATGAACATATTTTTTTAAAGCCATAATATTTTTCACTGGAGTTCCTTATTATGATATAAACGGTATTCAAATCTATAGGTTAACCACAAAATAATTATTAAACTTTGTGAATTTTTTAAGAATTATTTTTACACGAAATGACACAAAAGTGAGGTGAAAAATAATGTTTATAATTCATTTGTCCAAATAAATATGTGTGTGTGTTTTAATTCTTTTTTCATCGTCAGTAATTTTAGTTAGAAAAATCCTAAGGTGAGCCATTTTTAAAACTCTTTAAAGTTTGCATTCAAAATTTTTGTATTTAAAAAATTATAAGATTCGAATTAAAAAATTTGAAAAATCTTCACGTACAAAGAAAATTTAATCCTCTTTCATAATACTTATGTGTTTGTTATTTTAGCTTATGAAACGGTGGAAAGATAGTTTCGATGTCATCCTGAGGAATATTGTCATTTTCCAAACGAAGATAAAGGTTTTGCTTGATGCTGATACAACTGGCAATGACAAAACTAAACCATTTTTGATTAAATTCACCGATACTATATATCAACTGGTAGCCTTGAGGAATGCTTATATAAAGTTTGTTGAAAAATTGTGGACATTTTGCCTTGGGAACATATTTCCTGGAGCCAACTTCAGTAGGCGGAGTATTTCCTTGCAAATCTTGGTTTTGTGTCAAGAAATGAAATCGCCACATGTATCCTGGTAAGTCTATAGTTTTATTCCTAGCTTTTGTTTGTTCATTGTATTTCCAGCTAAGGCAACTCGTTTTGGAAGTTATTCTAATCCACTGAATAAATAATGTACACCTTCAAAAGAAATGCATTCCATGTTGATTTTAATGGAAACCAATGTCGCCATTGACATACTACCTTTTTTATAAATAATGAACACACCGCACACTAAAGGTACTAACTCGCCGGAGGACGGCATTCAAAGGGTTAAGAATTTTTCCAAGGGACTGGAAAAAACTTATGTTGAATAAATTGGACAATTTTTCAAATTCAGCCTTCAAGGAACTGAAAAATTAAGCGGAACTTCTTAAGAATTAATGCACTATGAATTAATGCAAAATCATTTGTTTTTTGTTTGAAACTTTCATGGCTTAGAAATGTTTTCGATGCTTTAATTAAATACTGCAAGTAGAAGTATAAGTTTGCGGCACGTTCCAGAGTGGAAGATACTCCCAGTATCGCCCCGGTGCCAAGGCCGTATTTACACTTTTCATTAGTATAGGCCACTTAATTTGCGCCGCCCCTTCCCCCTTCTTAGAAGTTGCCACCTATCATAATCACTCACTTGTGGGCTTTTATTAGGTGACACACAATTTTTAAAATAAATATTCAAATATAGGTTAAGTAGGTATTCAAAAATGAAATAAAGAATGAATCATTCATAAAGTAAAAGTGTAATGGCATGTTTTGAATTATTTTGAATGTTTGCAATTTAATATTTAGGAAGTGGACGCTGGATAATGAGAATTCTCTTTTGAATTACTTGGACGACAGTTATGAATGTAACAAACAGTTAGTTGTGGAGCTATTGCAGCACTGTCCTCTGAAAAGCTTTCAATACAATGTAAGTTGAATATTCCTTTACTATAATTACTTTTTAAGTCTTGTCATCCTATTCCATTATTTGTACGCTTTGAATTAGTTCTTACCTCTTTTATAATTTTTTAGAAAATATGTGAGTTTTGCATAAAAAGAGGAGCTAGATTATCTGAAAAACGAGCTATGAAGCTAAATCCCTTTTTTGGAGCTAAATCTAGCTCTAAAAGAGCCGACTTGGCAACACTGTCGCCAACAACTCTTTGTTTTCATTGCTGTATTCCGTTTTATTTCAGAATAGAGAAAGCATTGTGCATATTTTGGAAGATACTTTAAAACTTGCATCCAGTGTCAAACCAACCGATTGTATGACTTCAGCGTACAAATTGGAGCTTCTCACTAAGTTTCCCCAAGAACTTCTGCCTGTCTTACATAATCTGACGGATGAAAGGTAAATGATCGATACAACTTGATAATATAAAGGTTTTAGCCGAGACTTATTGTAAGTGGATGGACAGCCAGACGAACAATTGTGTCCGTCCTGGAAGAGCTAGGCATCCACAATAACCTTTCAACTATCTGCCTACAACGTATCTTAAGATACTTTGGACACGTTGCTTGCCAAACTGAGGACTCCAACTTGGAGAAACTTATATTCACTGGCAGAGTGGAAGGCAGAAGAAGCAGAGGAAGGTTACCAATGGAGCAGCCAACAGAATATTAGCTGGAGTGACAAAAATCACTAGCATCTGGTACTTCAGTGTCCACAGCTCTCAGAAATTGGAGTAGGGGTCGCGATCCTCATCAATGAGGAACCGACTTGAGAAGAAGAATTATAACTGAATCTGCAATGTCTGTTCTTTTCTCGGAAAATAACTTATTGTGTATTTCATTTTTACAGGAGCAATATTCCTTACGAGGTGCAGTACTTGATGATCAAGGTGCTCATGAAGAATCTATCCAATGAAATGGACGTTGCGCGTGATAACATTTTGATGGCGGCTGCCAAAGGTCCAATGTACGGCCTGCTGTTTTGCATCAAACATCTCTTGAACGATGTCCACTTTGGGTAGGTAATTGTAGCGACTAGCTAACTAACCGTCACACCATTTTTCTGCAAAGGCAGGATGAGAGAATGAGTTGCCACCCAACTCTGTCTTGGCACACACTCCTTGCTCCATGATTATTCATATTTGTTTTCTGTAATTTTTGGTATTATTCACATTCAAACACTATTAGTTCTGTGGGGGTACTTCTCAATAACAATAGGTCCTTCAAACAAACTGGTTTGTTATGTTTTTTTAATAATTATACTACAAGTCACATGACCTGTCTATACTAGCGGCTAATTAAATCTGAGCGTTAGGCTGGCGAGAACCACTCTCGACGGCCACCGCCTACCTACACCGCCTACCTGGGCACCCCTATCGGCAATCGATAGAAGCACTTTCCCTGCTGGCATATGTCGACATCTGATAGAATCTCTTTCAATGCATTACATTTTCTATTATAGGACAGGCTCTTGACATGATCCAACTAAAGTTTTTGTTTTATCGTGTCATATTTTTCTTCCTGAATCATTCCTGGCTTTTTCTTTTAACTGCTTGCATTTCATTTATTGGGTGACCAGACAACTCAACAATGCGCAACTTCCATCACTCCTTTAGAAAGTCATTAATCAAAAGTGAGGAAATATTTTCTGGCACTTTATTGAGTTGTCATGGAACCAAAATCTGAAAGAGTCTTTTATCTGCTTTCAAAAACAGTATTTTATTTTAAAATATGTTCAACAACGTCGAATTTATCTAGAATCAAATGTAAAAGTATTCGTCGACTTACGACCTAGGCAACTTACGACTGTTCGACTTTACAACCACAATTCACGATCAGTTGTTCATCTGCGCTGAAGGTGGCAGTAAAGCTTTCTTCACTTTCTTTTTCAGATTTAATTAAAACTGAAAAAACGTCCTGTGAAAAAAACACTGTCATGTTCCATATGCAACTATTCCTGCTCGTACAACAGAGTTAGCAACCAAAAGGCTTTTCTGGGGAAAAGCCTTTTTGTTGTATCCGATGCAACTATTTTTTTCGCAAAATGTAAATTTAAAAGATCGCATGCTTACTCACACCAAAGAAAAATATTTTACGTGTTCAGTCTGCAATTCTTCTTGTGCGCACAAACAGACATACCGTCATTTGTTAACCCAACGGCTGCCATTAGCACCGATCGGTGTACGAACGATCTGTGCCAGAACTGCCATTTACACCATACGATGTAAATCGCCAATATGAATTTGTATTGAAACACCGAAATAGCTGGCGTACGGTAGAGAAATAATGTTTTTGTTTGGGCAGCTATTGGGTTAACACACAGTGGCAACAAACCTTTTTGATGTCCCTACTGCAATGGTGTTCGAGTTCTCAAAAAGGACTTTTTAAATTGTCATATGCTAACTCACAGTGAAGACAAACCTTATTCTTGTTCAGTCTGCAACTCTTCTTTTAACCAAAAACAATATTTTAACCGTCATATGTTAACTCACAATGGAAACAAACCTTTTTCATGTTCTGACTGCAACTCTGCTTTTGGACTTAAAACAACATTTAAAACGTCATATGCTTATAATGAGGAAAAAAACAGTTTAATTTTCAGTCTGTAACTCTTCTTTTAGTCAAAAACAACATTTGAATATCATATGCTTGCTCGCAGTGGAGACAAACCCCTTTCTTGTCCCTACTGCTGCTATTCGTGTTCACATAAAGCAGGGGTGGGGAAAAAAATGATGAATATATATGTAATATGTAACGATTTTTACTGTACTTATTACTTCATTTTCGTTTTTTTTTTTTTATTCTTGTTGTATAATAATATCATCACGCAGCGCAAGTAATGCGCGTATATGTAAGGAAATTATTGCATGATCCGACTTATGACCAGATCCGACTTACAACCTATTTGCCGAAACCGATCGCGGTCGTAAGTCGACGAATACCTGTAATGTGAAAATATTTCTCGCACAATCTGCATTTGACAGTTTTCTTATGCTTTGCAAATATAGGAGTTTACATCCTTAGGGGAACACCTCATCAGGACAAAGCCGTCCTCTAAATAATAAAATGTAAGTTTTCAATTGTTTGATTTACAGGATCATCGCCTCAAACACCAAGTGGTCTTCAGTCATCTGTCAGTTGATCCAGGTATCATTCGAGGTGAATGAGATAGTTGGTCCAATAGTTAATAACTCATCTCCCGAGGGTCACCTGCCCATGGACTTTAATGCTGGCACAACCCAGGACGAGGGAACTGGAGTCCAGCTGGACTGCGGGATGAAGGTCACAGCACAAATGGTGTTGCTGTGCGCGTGGAGGTCTGTTAAAGAGGTTTGTCATTAAAAGTACAATTATGTGTACTTACACTATTCTTACTTACTCTATTCTTTTCGTTTACTCGGGGTCTTCCTGTTGCCAGCTGCTCAATCTATACAGAATTTGGATTATGATGCGTTTTTAATTTTTTATCAGGACGTATCTTAATAATAATAATACTTGGCCGATTTATATAGTGCCGTATTCGTTAGAAATCACCTCAAGGGCGCTGTACAAGTAAATATAAACTAAAAAATTTACCTATAACTAATATAATATGTAATTATAACTAGTGACCTAAATTTAAGACTTATAGCTAGTGGCTTATATTAGCTAGTGACTTATGACTAAGACTTTTAATAGTTGACTTAATGAGTGACTTAACTAACTAGTGACTAAATGAGATAAGTACGTATTTACAACTGTGTTCGGCTAAAATAAACATCCACAGAATTTTTAAACACGACCATCACACTGCTATGAAAAAAATAACAACATATTGAACATTGCTGCCATTCTATGATTATCTTTATTGGAAACTGATTAGTGCCATCTCATTTTAACGTGTTTTATCTCTTGAAATCTTTTATCTTACTAAAATTCAATAATTTTTTTTTCTTATTAGTACAGTTTTATTTTTATTTTAAAATTAAGGTAATATTTATTAAATTGTATGTTCTTATATGGTTTGAATTTTTTTTCAGGTGTCACTTTTGCTGGGAGAAATATCGAACCGAGCAGTCATCCTTGAAAATGAAGTGGGAACAATAGACGAAAAGACGGTTTTAGAAATTGGCGAACATTTTACCAATTTGTTATCAGAAACAAAACACCGTGGTGCTTTTGAGCAGGCATATCTAGGATTTTCTAAACTATGTTCCAGGTATAATATTTTTTATTATTATCCATATAAATAAAAATTAATCGCCGAAATATATGTACGCTCATAACTTCCGAACGACTGCACCAAATTGGATAATTTTTTTTTTTTGTTCGTTATTGTCAGGACAAGGTTTCTATAAAACTACTGGTGAGCTCTGGCATTATGAAATTTGTATAAAAAATTTCAATCGTGAGTTGTTTGAAAACTGAATGTATGGATCGCGGGAGTGGGCGGGGGGCAGTGGCGTGCACAGAGTTTTAAGTGAGCTAGAGTGCTAAGATTGAAAAATTCGACATAAATGATGTTGTTGTAGCTGAAAATGATTTTTATTTTTTTTCAAAATTTCAATATTTTGTATGAAGATTTTTAACTCAGGGTAGGCATACATATATGTATGCCTACGCTAGATAAAAATCTTCTCACAAAAAATTTTAATTTCGAAAAAAAATAAAAATCGTTTTCAGCTACAACATCAATGATGTTGTATTTTCCAGTCTTAGCCCTCTAGCTATCAAAAATTTCTGGGCACGCCCCTGGCTTGGGGGTGGGGGAAAGGGGAAGGGGGGGAGGGGGAAGAGGTAGGGGGTGGGGAAACTCAGGTGGGTTTGCGTGGGTTTGAAGAGAGGGGGAACCAGGGAGGGGAACCTGGGAGGGAGGAGGGGAACTCGGAAGTGGGTTCACGGGACGGGGGAAGGGGGGAACTGTTTGAAAACTGAATGTATCGAGAATGAATGTAGGGAATGCAGGAGGGGGAGGGCAACCCGGGAGGGCAGAGGGGAATACGGGAATGGAGTGAGGAGAGGGAAGGTGGAGATTGGAAACGCGAGAGGGGAAGGGGAGGCGGAAGGGGAACGGGAAGAATGGGAAAGGACACGCAGGGAAAAACAATTTCTTTATTAAATGACATAGCAACGCATGCCGGGTACCAGCTAGTTAGATTTATAAATATGTAATAATAAAATAAAATACTGTTTTGTTTAAAACCACGAGTTTTATTAATTTTCTGAACCGACCGGTTTCGCTTTACTCAAGCATCATCAGGGTACAAATTAATACTGAAACCGGTCAGTTCAGAAAATTAATAAAACTCGTGGTTTTAAACAAAACAGTATTTTATTTTATTAAATATGTCAAACCACAAAGTGATTGCTTTCTACAATAAATATGTAATAATTAAATTATTTTCCAAAAAGTACCAAATTATATTAAACTTTATAATAATGTTACTTTAGCATTAACATTGTTTGTATTTAAAGGTTATGGAAATGCAGCTCAGAATCATTGCATAATCTTCCACGACTCTGGCTGGATGATTTGATATCTGCAATAGCATCGGGCGATACCAAAAATTCTAAACTTTGCTCTACCAGGCGCAGTGCTGGGGTTCCGTACATGGTTCAGGTATTTCATTATCTCATTTATTTATTTATAAACAGAAACAAATAGTTCTGTATGGAGTGTACATCTTAATGGTATGTTAAAATTAACTAGGGAAAGAAGTTCGGTACAGTCAATGTTATTATTTAAAATTTTGTGTATAAATGTCAAATCAGCTATTGCTCGCCTTTGTTGCAAAGTTTGAAATGTGCATTCAATGTTATTGTTGAATTTGAAGGTAAGATATTTTATAAATTTGTTTTTAATATGTTCTATGCTATCTATGTATACATATGTACTTTATTCTGCGGGTTCCAAATTAGCGAGACATCTGTGTACTTCTGACTAATACAAATATAGCATTACTACTGTGCGCGGGTTACTGAACACTTTACTTATACGAAGAACAAAACCAAGCATTTTATATGACCTGTAAACGATTGAGTTGATGTGCTTATTAAATATAAGTTTGCTATCAAGATAAACACCAATAAGATGTAACACTCATAAGATGTAACAACTTTTTCTCCCAATGCAATAACACAGAACTCACTTACTCTTGATTCAATGAATTTAGTGAGCATACAAATAATAATTTATTGTGTTCAGGCTCTGGTCACAACGGAACTTCAAGTTAGCGGAAACCCACAATGTTTCCAGAAGTGCATGGCAACGCTGCTGAATCTCGCCAGGTTTGATAAAGCCAGCACCAGCCAAACTGACGCCTCTGTGGAGGTGCGCACGCACTGTCTCAATATCCTGAGAGCTCTATATCGCCACACGGCTTTAGGGGAACACGTTAATTCGTACGTGGCTGACGGACTTATGACCGCTATTGCAGGATTCAACGGTGCCACGTGGGCGGTAAGTAATTGCTTAAGTTTAAATAGTGTCAATAATCACGTAATTGATTAACGTAAGTCAGTTGTGTCCATATGTGTAAAGAAGAGTGTCTGTATTGGTGTGGCTTTATTTTTTGTACAAATCTACAATTTTATTCTGAGATTGATGAAATTTTGCACACTTGACCTTGTATACAAGAAATTTCTTAAAACAACCCACATCCCCTCTTCCCACTCCTTAGAACAGAATTTTGCACACTTCTTGATGTTCTTTTTTTATGTGAATACCACACAAGAGTTCCAACTGCTCCCATCTCTAGCCAGTAGGACTATGGCATCCCCAATTGTGGTATGTTGTGAGGCTGAAGGTATTGGGGAGGGGAAGGAGATGGGGAAGAGGAAGGCTATTCAGATCTGGTCACCAAACTAGGCTGAAGCCATTTCAAGCAACGTTTCAGTTCTGAATGGTTGTCTTACACCAGGGTTATACTGAAAGTATCTTCCGTTATATAAAAAAATATACTATACATAATTTTTAACGAGTAAATTGTGAATCACACAAATTAGACAAAAAAATTACTTATTCAAAACGGGATTTGAACCCTCAGGTGTAAGACCACCATTCAAAGTTGCCGAAAATGACTTACAGCATTTACAAATCAAGGCGGTGATACTATGCACAGTTATTGCTCGGTGCATTTTACACCACTCTGTGTATTGTGTAGAAAAGATTTATTCAATTGTTCTATCGTCCGGTACACTGAGTATCATTCGCTCTGTGACAAAATCAAAACCTAATGATTTGTAAAATCTTTCACTTTACATGTGTCTTTCTTGTTGTAGGAAAGAAACTCTTCCACTCTGTTGTTCAGCAGCTTAATGACACGCATATTTGGCGTTCAACGGACCAAAAACAGTGATGATTTGGGCATCAGGAATCGGATGACCGGTAGAATATTCTTTCAGCGTTATCCCAAAGTGTACGACTTCATTCATGTAAGTTTTCGTATAGTCTAAAAAATTTCCAATTTGGGTGGTTACCGCCGCCCCGAGACCCAATTGGATAACCAACACCTCTGCCATAGATTACCCCAAATGGTTTGCTATATATGGTGACTTAGCAGGGGTGCCCGGGTTCATGTGGTGAGGTTTGTCCGAGTCTTGGCGCCGGATGCATGGCTGGGAAGATCGAGAGAGACTGGTTGAGGGATGCCTTTTGACCTCTCCAGCCGGACTCTCAACCCATCGCCTTGTACTGCAGTGAGAGGGATGGATTCATACGTCCATCACTCCTGGACACATTCACTCCCAGATTCCTACCCACCCCTCATACCTTTACTGTCCCAAAACTTCCTCTCTTTCCTTTCCTTAAAAAACCCTCCACACAGCATCCTCAAAGGAACTAAGATTACCAACCTTAAAAGAAAGAAGAAAAAGGGGTGACTTGATCGAGACTTTCAAAATTTTATCTGGACACTACAGCTGCCCTGGCATCCAAGGAATCTTCACTACTAATAAAAATATAATTCTCCGTGGACACTCAAAAAAAATTACCAAAACGCCTTTTGCATCTAATCCCAGAAAACACTTCCTCGCAAACAGAGTGGTGGATGCTTGGAACAAACTCCCACAACATGTCATTGATGCAACTAATATAAACCAATTCAAAGCTCTATTTGATCCACATTTGGAGAGAAGAAAGGACTAACTTAGTTAAAAATTAAAACTACTCATTTACTGTCAAACTATTGTGGAATTAGAAATGAGGGCATCAGCAGGATGCTGCCTGCACATTACATAATAATAATAATAATAAAGATGACGTAGGCCCCGAGGGTAATTGTTTTCCTCGGGGGCGTCCTGTATGGAACTGTTATAAAACAAACAAAAAAAACATTACATATTTTATCAGTCAATGTTACATTACCTGTTTTTTTAATCCTCATTATATCTGCCACCTGCCCTGATGATAGAAACTGCGAGGCTGTCTGAAATGTTGTCTCGAGAACTAGGAAGAAGTTGATTTGTTGACCGTGTAAATCTTATGTTTTTTGTTTCCCTTTCAGGAGGAATTCAGTGATGTGGACGAGGAAATTGAAAACATTGGCAAAGATTTGTTGAAGCCGTCGCTCTACCCAATTCTGCTACTTCTAGCTAGACTCTATCCTTCGTCAGTTGAAGGGGTGGACTCCAATCTACAGGTTTATATTATTGTGTTCATAGACATCCAAATTGATAGACTAGCACATCAGGGAAATGGGAAGAAACCAAGAAGGGGCGTAACCGTCTGGCTATCTGTAATCAATACATATTATAAAAGAAAGTGTTGTATATTGTGCGTGCTGCTGAAACTCAGAAACGAGTCCCGGTATGATCAAGGTTGGCATATGGTGTGGTAGCCCTCTATCCCCCATCCATGAAGAAGGTTCCTATTTTTACTTGAAGGGCGTGCTTTCGAAGATATGAGGGCTGTAAGTTTCGCCTTCCAGAAATTTCTAGAACAGTCCAGAATATTCGAGAGTATTCCAGAATATTCCCGAACATCCCGGAACATTCTGGAATGCTCTGGAATAGTATGGAACGTTCGGGAACATCCCAGATCATTTTGGAAGATTCCAAAATACTCTCGAATGTTGTGGAATATTCTGGAACATTGTGGACCATTCGAAGCCTTTTTTGTATGGGTGGAGCTACCCATTGGTAGGGGTATATAAAGCAAGATCCGTTGTGGGTTCGAACGTCAGTTCAATCTCATGTTAACTCCCTGAGCGAAGTTTGTCGATAAATAAACCTGACAGTCTACAAGCAACTTGCATTGTAATACATATCACTATTTAGTCTGTCAAATAAAATCTGCTTAGAAATTACTAGTCCTTTCTACAATGGCTCGCAAGTTGCTGGCTGCCTAAAAACTCGATTACAAATTCTAAATCGGTTTAACGAAAGTTGGAGCTTGTTTACAAAATTTAATATTTTGTTTCACTATTTAGGAAGACATTTTTACATTTGTGTTATAATTTACCCACCTCACTCATTTTTAGCATCGCTACACAAACCCAATTTGAACAGGTTTTTGTTAAAAACAAACATTCAGATCCTACATAGAAAAGTCCAACATTTAACTGGATTGCAAACCGTTGACTTGACTTTTCTGCCCAGGGCCTGGTTTTTCAATGTACGACTGATGTCGTAGTTTATTCATAGCATTCTCGAAACCAAAACCTGGTGCCAAAAACATGGTCTGTAAAACGTCCTCCTGCTTATCCTAGTTAGAATTTAGATATCTTATCCTAGTTATCTTATCCTAGGTATCCTAGTTAGAATTTAGATATCTATGATTGTCTTTCTACAAACTATTTTAAATCTTCAATTATTTTGTTTCAATATTCCCCACTGGTTTTAACCGTTTGAATTGTTTCAGCTTGCTAAATACATACCATATTTGCTGACATGCGCTAAAAGTTGCGTGCTCAAAACTAGACGATTGGCGGCGAAAGCCATTGTGCCGCTTATTAACCTTGATACGTTAGTATATTTCTATATTTATTATTATCAAGTTCTGCAAGTATTTTAGTATAAATTTTACTTACAGCTGTTTAGGTTTACAAGGCCTAAAATGTAATACTATAACTAAAATCTTCGTCTTCTTCGATGGCGCTACAGCTTTGGCCTCCTGCAACAGTCGCCTCCAACTCCTCCTGTCCTCAACGGCTGACTTCCAGTTTGGTACCCGGAGAAGCTGTGCTGCATCCCCTCTTAGCTCATCTTCCCACCTCTGTAACTGTAACTAAAATACTTGCAGAACTTGATAATAATATTATTAAATTAAATTTTAATTAAATTAAAAAAAAAAAAAATTTAAAAAAAAAACTCTAGGTAGCTTAATTTTACATCTTGTATTCCTCATATTCACATTTGTTGATTTTTTTATCTTCATTTTTCTAGATTTCCTCGTCTTCATGTTTGTTGATATCTTAATCTTCATATTTGTTAATTTCTTCATCCTCATATTTGTAGATTTCCTCATCTTCATGTTTGTTGACTGTAGGCTGTGTTGGTGTTTATAATTTTTACTATTGTCTTAACGATTATTTCTTTCTTGGCATTCCAAGGGAGTATAATGATCCTCCACACTAGTGACCAAATTTTTGTAAAATTGTTACGACATCTTAGATTCAATCAAAGATTTAAGCCATAAATACTTATGTTTCTTCAATTTTTATAAGAAAAACTTTCTTTTTATATTTTTTTTTTTAAGGTTATTCCCATCAGTTGAATATTTGTTTAGACTTTCATAAAAGTTAATTGTTCCATATAAATAAATTCGGATATATCTATCCGAGACGCTATCCAGGTCACAAACCAATACTTAGAATGATTGTTTCCAATGAATAGGGTAGTTACCCGTAATATGGAGAAATATAATTAGTTGATAATAATGTAATTCTAAAAATTTTAAAATATGAGATTGACAATTATGACGTTTTGACAGAAGATGGCAATAGCGAAATTGGTTAACGCACTCGTCCCGGTTAGACGGAGAGGTCTGGGTTCGAGTCCCAGTTTCCGACCATTGCCTTTTTCTGTCTTTCTGTGTCTTGTTCTCTTTCATATTTTCGTTTAGATTATTGTTGTTAACTTATTCTAATATACTTATGTTTCTGTTTATTTCAATGTTTTAATTTGTAATTAATGTTTACCTGACCTTATCATGAAGATCTTAACATTTCTCGGCCACCTCAGGGAGCCGACTGAATTATCATGGACAACAATAAAAAAAATGCCTTGTTATTGATTTTCAGCTTAAATCTTCATTTGAATGTTAGAAACAAGAATTAGGTCACTAATGGATAGTGGCGAGTATGGAGGAACTTAATGTTGGTATATTAACTTGTTTTAATGTTTTCAGATATGTCCCACACTGCATGGAATTACTGAAGCTTCTAAGCGATAAAGAAATCAAAACAAATTATTGTCATGGTATCTTACTGCAGGTTAGTGATAACATTCAAGTGACAATCTCATTAACAAGTTACATTTTTTATTTGCCCAAACGTCTGGTGTACATGCTCTTTAAATTGACAATTTTTCACAAAGCAGCTTTACAAACCATCCCACTTTTCCAATTCTTCTCTGAACATAAATAATAATCATCACACCGTTTCCCCAGACGGGTGGGCAGAGATAATAGACCACCGCATAACTCTCTCACACTCCTCACACGCTACATTTATACATAACACCTTGATCAAAAAGTTTTAGGACTTATTTGTAAAATCGAAAATACAAGTTTATTCATCAAAATCGATATGGTTCCCTTCAAAGTACATACTCCCCATCGACTGCAACGCACTTACGCCAGCGCTTGATCTAATCCTCGAAACACGGCTGGTACTCAATTTTCAGTACGTCCATCAGAGCCGTTTTCGATTTTTTCATGACATCCTCTCGGTTTCTGTAAAGCGTTTCGCAAAGCAGTTTTTTAAGTCGGTCGAACAGGAAAAAATTGCAGGGAACCAGATCAGATTAATTCGAAGGCTGCTGGATAGTATTCATGTTGTTTTTGGTCAAAACTCATATAAGAATCGCATTGTGCGACAGTGCATTATTGTGGTGCAAAATTTATGCCATTTTCACACTTGTAAAAAATCGAAAACACGCACAAAGGTAGAGGTACTCGGTACAGCGAATCTTTTACAAACGTCAAGTTATGATGCTGAAATTTGGAGAGAAGTGTCAATGACAGATGTGATAACCTAACAACAACAAAAAAATTCCAATCGGGTGACTGACAGAGAGGTGGCCGGTCCTAAAACTTTTTGATTACTCTAGTGTTTTTTTTAATTTTTTTAATGCGCTATCAGCTATCACTCAAGTGAATAATAAAGATAACATTTTTAACTTACACATTTTTTTCAGCTCATCGAACTATTGGAGGTAGTTCCTGACAATTTAGTATTTAGTCAATATTCCACCGAGTTAGTAGGTTTATTTCAAAACAGCAGTTGGATTTTGTCTAACCTATCTGGAAATAAACCTTGCTTCGTGACTGCTGAGTCCTACGTTCGAATGGTGTTTCTTCTGAAAGGATGGTACGATGATTATATTATTTTTTTAATTACTCATTTTTGTTTCTTACACTTAAACCTTATTTCAATACTCTGGCCGTGATGAAAAAGCCAGATTACTGGATGTGGCAGATTAGTGAGATTCTACCTATTTCTTCATATAAAAGTGACATAGCTATTACTGATAAATCCAATTGATTAGTCAGACATCTCCAAATATTAAGTTTTGACATAATGAGGAAAGCAATATTTGAATACTCCCCATAAATAAAATATTATTTACACGTGTCTGTGTTTTACACGCTATATGCTATTAAATAACACTGGGAGGCTAACAGTCCGGTACATTAGTAAGACATTTTGAAATCTCCAACTTTTGACCCAGAAAATATCAACATTTTGTTTTTTTTTTTTTTAATGTTTACCTCACAAGAGTCCCAGCTGCTCCAATCTGGAGCCAGTTAGACTGTAGCATCCCTGGAATTGGGGTATGTTGTGAGGCTGAAGGCTGTGAGGAGGGGAAGGAAATGAGGGAC
This sequence comes from Limnephilus lunatus, assembly GCA_917563855.2. Classification (NCBI taxonomy): domain Eukaryota; kingdom Metazoa; phylum Arthropoda; class Insecta; order Trichoptera; family Limnephilidae; genus Limnephilus; species Limnephilus lunatus. Next base: position 46,233,791 of record OU830602.1, on the reverse strand, counting down.
AGGAAGGTGGGAAAGTACCTGGCTATTTAGATCTGGTCGATGATTGCTTGTGCTCGCAATTATACCAATGCAATGGAATGTTTTAGAAGGTTTGCTATGACTGAACTAGATGGCGTTGCCATAAACATCAGCCGCTTAGCCAAATTTTTATAGGAATCGATACTTGCCAAAAAGTACTCATTGAGTAAAAGAATCGAATATCGAGTACAAAAGAATCGGTATCGAAAGGAAAAGTACTCGATACTACAAAGTATCGATACTTTTTCCGTGTCCCTGAGCATGGCTAAAGCCATTTCAAGCAATGTTTCAATTCTGAACAGTGGACTTACACTAGGGCGATACTGAGAGTATCTTCTACTATGGAACGTGCCGCAAATATGCCAATTCACTAAAAGTTTTTTCTGCATTAGAATAATTGATTTGTTGGTGTTTATGAGTAATCTGAGTATCGTACCAAATAGAGGGTGCATATAACTGCAAACTCAAGTAAAAAAAATATTTTTCAGAGATTTCTGACTAATCAACTGGATGATCGATATCACCTACAGTCAAAGGATTCAAGTAAATTAATATCAGAATAGACAACATTTACATTCCTTGAAACTTATTTTGTGCCCTTGAGGTGATTTTCTCACGAAAATGGCGCTATAAAAATCTTCCAATAATTATTGTTATTATGTGTAATTTTCTTTTGCATTTTTCAGTACCTTTAAAATAGTGAATAAACAACCAGCCTACTTCTTGGATTTAGAAAAATCACTCTTAAATCCTGAAGAAGCAGTGAATACGCTAAGCATTCATTTTGGAAAAGAGGGCTTTTATATCCAATGCTTACATCTGAAGATCGGTTTATTGCTTTCCTTGGATAAAGCATCCGACATCGCTGCCGTACTGATCACAGCCTTAGCTAGCCCAATGTACGAAATCGTAGTGACGGCACTAACATACTTACTTTGCTTTTACGAATCCAAAAATCTGGGAGAAACAGCCGAGTTCGAACTGCCTAAAAGCGACAATTGTTTCTCTAATCTTTTTCAACCCCACGAAACCATAGATATATTGAACACGTTAAGTTCTTCAACAGAATATGAGGAACGTCTGTATGACCTTTTGAAGAAAGATGTCTATGTGCAATGTCAGCAAAAGGCTCTGGTGGTTTTATCGTTCAATCTCGGCAGTTTAACCAGGATTTTAGCACTTTTTGCACCAAGCGCAAAGTCTGCCAAAGCCAAGCTTAAGACTCTGCTGAAATTGGCCGACTCTGAAAACGAAAGTATTAATTACATTTATTTGAGATACATCAGCAACTATATGGAATGGATGAAGGGCAAAAGTCACTCTATTTATCTGTGCTTCACGGAAGAATCCATCATGCTGTTGAGCCAAATGTTATTTGAATGCTCTTCTTCGGATAAGTCATACGAAAAAAGACGGGAATGTGCAAATATATTTGTTGATCATTGGGAGTTCCTGGATTGGGAGAGAAATCAAGGCGACAGAGTTAGAGGTTTGTATTGTTTTATCAAATATACTAACTCTGCTTCTCAAATTTCCTTTAAAAGTGTCATTTTCAAAATTGAAACTGATTGTAATAAAGTGATAAATCAATTAAGTACCTACCTAAGTATAGCATTTTTAACAGAAAATTATTATCATTTTCAAAAATGGAATTGATTGTGCGAAGAATTCAAACAAGTGATAAAGTGCCTATACTACCTACCTATAATATAACAAATTTTAAGTGTCATTTTCAAAATTGGTACTGATTTTTCGAAAATTCAGATTATATTGTGATTTTACACATGTCTGCTCAAGTTGTATATATTTTTTTATGTTGATGTTTTAGTGATGGGTGTTCGCTTTTGCCATTCGATTTAATTAATATTGTACCTCCAAATATTAATATAGAAATATGTGAACTGCTTACTGCGGTTTAAAGTAATTTACCCATCTAAATTTCACCATGCTATGTATTCAAATTATTTGTTTTAAAATTACTGAAAAAATTGTTTTCGGTATAGAAGATACATGGAGTTTTATAGACAAGCACAGTAGACAAGTACAAATTTGTCCCATCAAGGAGCAAAGGGTTAAGAAAAGGGAATCCATCAAATGGAACGCCCGTTTCTGCACAGAGTCAATATCAGTTTTTTTGTTCCAGTCCAGGGAATAATACTCCAATGGTCTGCATTGCTGCAGCTAGCAGATGACGAAAATGATGAGATCAAGCAGAAGATTGCCACCCTGGCAAATACATTGATTAAAAAGCAAATTTCCAAATATAATGATACATTGCCGTATGAAGAATTCCTGTGCAACGAAAATAAAGCCAAGGAAATCATTGTGGAAGTCGCAGCCATGTGGATGAGCCAGGAATCCATTGACCACACCATCATCACGCTTATTATCATGGCTTTGGGATGTAACACCTCTATTTCTGAACAACTTATTGATGAAGAGGTATGTGAAATGCTTGTTTTACAAAATTCAACTAAGGCCCATTAACCAGCAGCCGAGAATTTAAATTACAAAATCCTTTCAGTTGTACAGGGCGGTTCGACAAAAAAGATTGATTTTTCTCCTTACCAACATTTGTAACTAATAACTCAATATCTTATTTTGTAATTATTTGTTGAAGTAAAAACTTCTTTAGCACCGTTGTGATTTGAAACTCGATGAAATGAAAAATAGCGATGACACTAAAAAGAGACAAACACATACATCTATAGGATTTAGTCTGCAAGAGAATGAGATAGTATAATCGGTCTCCTCTTTGTGCGGTGCTTCGTAGCCTCCCCACTCTTGTCTACTTTAGTTTTCTGAAGGTTTCACTTCTACCGCGTGTGAATTGCACACTCTGTTTTTTATCGCTCAGTATTTATAGTTTTTCAATAATGTCTAAGCAAAATACACCAAATGACCATAGATAAATATACAAACTGAAGTATTTTCGTCGTAAAACACTTGCGCGGATTTAATTTTTTTTTTTTATTGTAACTAAAATTAAAATTCTAAAAAGTAGCTTTCCTACTTTAAATGCAAACAATTTTAAATGCAAACATTACTAAATTACTGAAATTAAAGAAAATAAATAAAAACACACACATATTTCACTAGGCAAACGTATTAAGGCTCAGTTCCCGGCCCCAAAAAAGAAGAAGACGGAGAGATATGAAATTACGAATGTTAGATGAGCGCGCTAACATTTACAACGATAATGCAAAAATCATGAAAATCTTTAATAAAACACGACTCGTTTAAAATAGAGCAAAAATCTCGCGATAATTGTCTTAAACAGCATTTAAAGAAACGCTGTGAATTTTTTCATACATATAACTTATAAAATAACTGAAACAAACGTATTTATAATAATTTTTGGAGCATACTAAGCGATTTTTTTCTATCGAGGGAATTTTATATAATTTGCGTTTGGGCGCGACTAATGTCTAGATATTATCTTCAAGAATAACATGCTTAAAAACTTCAAATTTTTAAGGGAGGTGTAAATAAATTTTTAATCGGTAGAAATTTGAATACCGGCCTGTTAAAAAACTTTATAAAATAATTCCCAAAGTTTCATAATTTTTTTTTAAATTGCGGTCAGAAACTCTGGATTCATAAAGGTGTACTCTTTAATTCTTCTGTGGTTAACTTTAAATCATGTTGTGTATCTGTTATTAATTTGTTTTTTTTTTGTTGTTTTCAGTGCCGTGTATTCGAAAAAGGTGAAGTAAACATTTACCAAGAAGAAATCGCCCTATCGACATTTTGCATCGAACAAATTAACAAGATTTTGAACAGCGGACAATACTGTACAGAAGTCTGGAAGTCTTGTACATTTAAACAACGAACTATACATATCTTGAATAGTATTAAATCACATATGGAGCATTGGCCCAATAAAAACCCAAGCGGTGATTTGTCGGCATTCCTGATTATGTTAGAAAATTCTCTGAAAGAAGAAGGGGATTTGCAAGTTGAAAACGTATTTCAAAGCAAGATAAGTTATCACAAGGTCACAAATATTGTGTATAACTTGGGCTTAATTCAAAGTCCTCCATATTTATTATAATATTTTGTATTATTATTTTTATGTATGCCTTTTATATTTAGTTTGATACATTTTTTTTAATTTTCCATTCTTCTGCTCGTGGTCACATTAATCATTTGCTGTTGCGTGCGTCTGACTCCGTTGCAGAGCCTCATTTGGATATATGCAAGCAGGATGCAAGAACAAGTGCCGCCTTGTCCTTATTATTCATTTATAAGCTGGAATAAATTACAAACATTCAATTATAAAACATTGAATTTTGGGAAAGCGTTGGTATGGTTTTGACTATGGGAGCTCCATTGTAACCACTCTTTCTGTCTGGCATCCTTTGTGAGAAAAAGAGAGTGGATAGCGTTATTGGCGCACTCAACATGCAAACATTTTAAAAAATATTATCAAGCATTTTCTTTGACACGCTTGAAAAAGATTTTCAATTCCTGATTCTATCTTATCCAGATAAGGCAGGGAGTGATTCTGGATGCCAACTGAGCTAGGAAAGATTCAAAATATACTAATTGTACCCAATATTGTATGTAACTGTATTATCTAAATAAATTATTTTTTAAACTAGTTGCCGCTTTTTGTAAAATTTTGTTATCCTTCAAAAATATTTCAAAAGTTGGAACTGTATTTAGTGAATAGATCTGAATAGCCAGGTACTTTTGTACTTTTGAATTGCTTCCTCATGCACCCTATTCGTCAGATTTAGCCCCCTCGGATGATTTATTGCGTGGCAGCCATTCGCGATGTAGCTTTCCGCCCGCACCCGCCAGGTGTGAATTACGCTCTGTAATTCATTTTTAAACTTCCGCGAATCTGAATGACGCCACTTACGGGATTGTTTCTTTGTCGCTGGTGTCGTGTAGTGTATGTACCCAGGTGTCGTCCCCAGTCACAATTGAGTCTAAGAATTCCTCGCCATCGATGTCGCACTGTAGCACTCAAGGAATTCACGAGCTGCTTCAACCCGTTGTTTGTGATCTTCGGTGAGCATTTTTGGGACCCACCTTGCGTAGACCTTGTGGTATCCTAAATATTTTGTCAAAATCTTATTAATAGTGGTCTTACTGATACCAGGAACCATGTCACAGAGCTCCCGAACCGTCACCCGTCGATCTGTAAGCATTGTTTTTTCCACTTTGGCAATTTTTTCATCTGAAACTGATAGCCGTCAGGCACGTTTTTCATTATGAACATGTGTACATCCGTTTTTAAATTCTCTGCACCATTAGCGCACGTTTTTTGCATTCGTACACTGTTTTCCGTACACTTCACGTATCATTCTCAGATACGTGAAAAGTGTACGGGGTTTTGTTCTTTGCACACTAAAAACGAATTACAGAGGGTAATTCACACCTGGCGGGTGCGGCGAGTGAAGTCTCCATCGCGAATGGCTGCCACGCCGAGACTAAGCAACGCAGAGAGTGGTGGGGATTTGGCGTGGGGGAACCAGGCTACATGCCAGTGTTGCCGGATTGCATCTAAAATTGTTCACCGCAGCACCTTGGAGACCTCATTTTACAGACAGCCCTCGTATTTTCATCTTTATATCAGAACCACCAAAATGTAATGAGAGACACATATTGGAAAAGTAGGTCATTGGTGTAACAAAAAATAAACCCTAATGTTTATACACTTTACAAAATAATTTTTTTATGTAAAAAATGTAAACAACAACACAATCATATTAGGCCCTTCTTTCACAGGGATACGCAAGTATCTGATACTCGACAATTGGGGCAATCAGCATCCATTAAATCCGTCCATAAATACAGAAAAATGGCAGAAAATGTTACCATTAATTTTTACTGGTATTTTTTTTTTTACATGAGCTCCACACAGGAGGCCTTGAGGAAAATAATTTCCCTCAGGGCCTATGTCATCCTTGGGGATGCTGTGTGGAGGGTTTTTTGGGGACCAAAAATGCTATTATTTGGTGTCCAAAAATGCTATTATTGTGAAACTGCGACCTTCAATGCTAGAAGGCATAAACAGGACATATACATACATACCTTTCGCACTCACCCTCCACTTATTAAAATAAGGTCAGTTGCAGTTGATCTTCTGACAAATGTGCGGAAAAAATATACCAGTTTTAGTATTGGATACTTGCGTATTCCTGTGGAAGATGATCCTTATACTATTTATACTTTATAATAATAATGCTGTCAGCTTTTAAACTTTCATCTTCTTCTTGTTTTTCTTCTGGCTGTTTTGTGAGTCTCTTCTTTCTCTGTCAGATTGTGAATTAATCTCTGCTGTCTCCTCAAGTTACTTTCGCCGTTCATCTTAATTACTTCAACCTCTTTTCTAATTTCTGGATTGTGAAATTGAATTTTTCCACTACGTTGATTTTTTTGAGCCATCTGAATAATCTCGCTTTTTAGTGCATTCATTCCTCCGTCGGATATCGCAATGTTGTCTAATGACTTGTCAATTTCTGTATTTTCCTGTATTTTCTCATTATCTGTAAACAAGTCTTCGACGCTTACGAGTCTTGGCGTCGTGCTTTGCAATTTAGAGATATTTACATATTTTTTATCTTTTTTATTTATGTTATTGAATACTGACTCTAGACCCCACGGTTTATTCTTTGACTTGGTTTCTCCTGATTCTAATTGCCAGGCTGCGTTTCTAACTTCGATCCTTAATCTTTCACATTCCTCGTAACTGACATTTTTGCTAACGTTGAGCGATACTTCTAAAGGGTTGACGATGTAAAGCGCCGAGTGATCGGGTTTGGATATGGAGCGGCCTTCGTTGATTGACAGGGCGTAGGAAGAGAAGTCAAACGAAGAGTAGAACTCGAAGAATTGAAGTAGTAACTGGTCCAGGGTGTTTGTGTTTGAAGAGCCCTTGTGATTGATCTTGCTGATGTCACTTAGAAATGTGCAGTTCACTAGGTCGTCTGTTATGCGAATGTCACCTTTACCTGAAACAAGATATTGTGATATAGATTTGTATTTATTTATAAATTTATTATTGTATAATTACTGCCCTCTATCCTTCTTAAAAGGTTCGCTTAGAGTGTTCCTATGTACCGACAGTCTATGGGACGTTAAACAGGGTGCTGTCTAGAACTCGTTATTTTTATAAAAGAGCCGGTTCCTTTAGTTTCTTCCTCTTTTTTCGGTAAAAACTCTTACTCGCTTTTCGTTCTCTTGAACGGGGAAGTAAGAGTAATTTAAAGTGTCCTATCATGCTAACCTAAATTGTGAATAAAATAACTCGGTAGTCAATCTCTGGAAGTGTTTATTTGAAGAAGGAGCCTACGAATCTTAACAAGATTAATAATGTGCTCTCTTATTTGTTTTTTTTTTTTTTTTAATTCTTTGTTTTTTTAGGGAAAACAAGCAAGAGTTGATTTCTAAACTGTGTTTGGCCTGTAGCTCTTTTTGGAGTTTCATATTTTTTGTTTACTTTCTGAATATTTGTCATCCTTTCCTTCTCTCGTTAACATACTTCCCAAATACGTACACACTCATCAACTTGCTCCATGTGAATGAATGAATACTCACAACTATTCTATGTATATTGCATACTGTTTTCATACTCTCGCTTTCAAACACCATGACTTTAGATATGCTTGCATTAACTCATTCTTCAAAAATACTTGGTTCACCCTGGATACGCGAGAAATACTGTTACACATCATCACAAATACGACAGGCAACATACTTTCAGGTTGTTCATGTATTATTAAAAGTACCTGCAGCCTTCTTGAGGTAGTTGTAGCTGGGCAGGATGGGCCCGTCATTGGTATTCTGCAGGAAGAAGAGCACCATCAGCGTCAGGGGGAAGTTGGTGATCCAGCGGCCCGGCGACGGGTTGGTGATGGACCGGCTCTCAGCCCACCTCCTCACGGTGAACACCAGCGGCCGAACGCGCTGATCGATGCAGCCAAACGTATAGAGCAATTCAGTCATATAAACACCGGACCTGGAACATATTTTGAGGGAACATTGTATCTGAAATGATAATAGAAAGCTTTGAGGGAACATTGCATCTGAAAAGATAATAAAAAGCTATGAGGGAACATTGTATCTAAAATGATAATAAAAAACTTTGAGGGAACATTGTATCTGATTTTGGAAACTCTATATGTTGTTAGATGGTACGAGTCGCCAAAATGAAATGGGCTGACGATTGGAAGAGAACTGTAGACTTCGAAATGCAATTTATTTTAGATACGATATACAGACATCTTCAAAATGGTACTAACATACTAGCCATGGACAAATCACACTCCACGCCGGCATACTCCTGGTTGTACTTGATGATAGGGATTCTGGCCTGCAGGATGCGGCGCACATGACTGCAGCCCGGCACAAAGAGCTGGATGATGTCGCCAATGACCTCCATGTAGCGCTGCTGCTGCATGCGCCCTGTCGCAGTGGACTTCTTCGTGTGGAACACCAGGCGACCATCCTCTTTCTGAATAGAAGGAAAATAGGTTATGTTAAGATTAGATGTAAGTCGCCAAAGTGCTCCCTTGGAAGTCAAAAATATCTGTCACAAAGGGAGTCAAAATTAAGATTTTTTTTTTAATATTTGTGGACTTTTGGTGTCTGCTCATGTGAATAGTGACTCAAGAATAAATAAAAAAATTATGTATAGCTTGTCATTTTTATGCAAGAAGCATAATAATTATTATTATCTGCCACAGATTAATTTGGTTTAATTGGGATCTGACACTATCAGATATGTAAAAAAAAAAATTGAAACAAATTCTCCAACCTTCTGACAGCAACAGGCTCATAGAAATTGTTGTGTCTCCCTTACTTTAATGTTTTTATAGTTAGAAATATGATCTTAACGGTGTTAGAAAGAGAAAACACCATGCTTTATATTCAAATCTAAAAATTAACCACAAAATAACTAAAATTTACACCTTTATGATTCCAAAGTTTCCTGCCAAAATTTGAGAAAAAATTATGAAATTTTGGGAATTTTTTATTCATTATTTTTACATGAAACGACAAAAAGTGAGTTGACGGTAACGTTTATAATACATTTGCCTAATGAAATAGGTGTTTGTTTTTATTATTTTATCATTATCAGTAATTTTAGTTTTAAAAAAACATAAGATGATTAAAACATTTTTATGTTCACATTCAAAAATTTTGTATTTCAAAAATTAATGTTTATTTCAAATTATAAAATTTGAAAGCATATTTCATCACCTTCCAAAAACGGTTTTTAGTTTTCGGATGCGTTCAGAAATATTCAGAAAATACGCCGAAATGTTTTGATTTTCACACAAAAGAGGCCAGAGGCCTAAGTGGTTAAAAAAATAGCGGTCAATATGCCAGAGGCCTGAGGGGTTAAGAAAATATTTGTAATAGGATATTTGTACAGGTACCTAATAAACGCTTTGTATTGAAAATTATAAGAAATTGGATGAGGTTTAAAGTTTTATTGTTTTTCTTGAGTACATATTCTTGTTTAACGTGGCTAGGTCTGTTCTTCATAATTGTTCTTAGGTGAACAATAGAGTTCGAGTAACATTCTTTTCTAGGTCTTGGTACAGTTATTCGGCATAAGCAACTGCAAAAAAAACAAGATTGATAGGTTCTAAATATTACCGTTTCGTCATTTGAGAATCTTAAGAGTAAATCCAAATCACATCCTTTCTTTCCAAATCCATTTACAGTCGAGCCAAATGGTCGCACAGCCACATCAGGGTACATGCCTTTGAGGGAACATTCTATCTGAAATGATAATAAAAAGTTTTGAGGGAACATTGTATCTGAAAAGATAATAAATATATATGAGTGAACATTGTATCTGAAATGATAGTAAAGAGCTTTGAGGGAACATTCTATCTGAAATAATAATAAAAAGCTATGAGCGAACACTATCTGAAAAGATTAATAAATATCTATGAGTGAACATTGTATCTGAAATGATAATAAAAAAGCTATGAGGAAACATTGCATCTGAAATGATAATAAAAAACTTTGAGGGAACATTGCATCTGAAATGATAATAAAAAGCTATGAGGGAACCTTACATCTGAAATGATAATAAAAGCTTTGAGGGAACATGCTGTCTGAAATAATAATAAAAAGCTTTGAGGGAACATGCTGTCTGAAATAATAATAAAAAGCTTTGAGGGAACATTATAACTGAAATCATAATAAAAAGCTTTGAGGGAACATGCTATCTGAAATGATATCCAATCGTTATTATCTCTCATGTATCCAATGATTTCAAAAAGCAAACAAATTAGCCGAAGGGGTTAAAAATAAAACCTAGCATTGGAATACAGTTGACACAAAAAAAATATATATGGTTGAACCAAAATTTAAAAAAAAAACTGCAGGTTATGCAAATTAAAGCAAGATGTCAAAGCGTAGACTGTGCTCAAAATTTTGTTTTAACCTTTTCGCAGCTGAAAATTTAAAAAAAAAATCTAAATGCATGATGAAAAAAAAAAACATTTTTGAGTTCTTTATGTGATTCAACATTTTCTTGCTTGTGCTATGAGTTTCCGGACACCTATTATATAAATATTTTGTATACAAGGGCTTCTTCTCACCTGTCTGGCCACCATGTATCTCAGTCTGATGCCTAGATCGTCTAACCTGGTCATCTCATACAGATTGGAAATTTGATGGCTGAGGCTATTGGATTTCATCAGACCCTCTGACACTTCAGCCTCGGAGGGTATTTGGCAGCCGTTCTTCGTTGCCAGTTCCAAATCGGCGGGCGGGGTCGTCAAGTTGATCAAGTCTGACAGTTTCCGCTTGGAGTTCTTATCCTTGGCGGAACGGAACCAGAGGAACGAGGACTGCACAGGAATCACATCCAGCCCGTCGGAAAAACATCCCGAACCAATTAAGCTGGACGCTTCTTTTTCCGTGGCAAATTCAACCAACATGAAGTGCTGCAAAAAAAAATTTATTGTTGAAAAGAGGACTTACATATTTAAAGAATGTTTATCTTTATTATTTTATTAACCTTTACAACGCTGGCCTTTTCAACGTAATGTATCCCATCACGCGGCTCGTTGTGAAACAATATATATATCGTCGCATTAATTCGTAGAATGCGTAACCACCAAATGTCAAATTTTACAGGAGGCACAAAACACCTCATAGTGAAAAAAAATGAAAGACGGGTCATTGTTTTTATTTATGTTCCAAACATATAATATATTTCGAAATTTATTTTCAATCATTTAACTTTTGTAAGTAAAGGCTTTCTATTTCAAATCAGAGTTAGGAAGTTTACATAAAAACCGAGAATGGACATACGTATTTTACAAAGATACCTACGTACTTTTCTGCGAACAGTTTTATGAACAACTAGCTGAAGACTTAGGAGATAGGAATTTTACATTAAAAAAATAAAACAACAATACAGAACTGCAATATTGATTTTATAAATTACTCAATAACATCGTAATTGACTTTTATATTTAGTCTCAGTATGTAAGAATAACAGGATAAATATAATAGTACTTAGTACACAAGGCATAACAGCACAATACTAATACTACGAATAATTTTGAAGTTAAATAATACGACCTGAAATGGTAAATAAAATAAAGTATGTGGAGTAAAGGCGTTTCAAAGTATTCGCGAGTAAGAATAGCTCCATTGTGTTACGCAGTTTCCTAATTTGTGTTTATCTAAAAAGATATTTTTTTTTTGAATTTGCGAGTTTTAGTAGTCGATGCGGGACTAATTTTAACACCAGATGGCATTAAAAACATATTTTCGAAAAATTTGGAGTTACGCAGTCTACGAATTAATGCGACGATATGTTTTAGTGAAACTTTGATCACGTATTTGTGACATTCGCGTACGGGGACATATGGGGACACATACGTGAGAGCAGCGTAGATATGGTTAAATAAAATTAAGATTTTATACACATATATTAATAGAATATTATTAATAATATTCAAATTAAAAAAAACAAACAAGAAAATAGATTAGATTATGACAAAATTGACAATACATAATAATATTTATATTAAGCCATTTTGTGAACAATCGCCAATTAGGGCGCTGTTAGTTCAAGTCTTGATCTCAACCTAATCTTTTCTCTATGATTTTCTAATTAATTTGAATATAATTAATATAAATTCTTCAAAAATACTAATAATTTTCAAAGAAAATGGAACAAAGGAAGACAGAAAAAGATTGAGTTGAGTGTGAACTATCTAATTTATACCGAGACACTGTAAGAAAGAAAATATTTTAATAAAAGGGTAATAATCGGGACCCGCAGTAAGCTAACTGGATGTGTTAGGGTTCGGATGTGTTAGTTTGATTCAGAGAATTATTAGCTAATAAATATGTCACCTGTTGCCCGCCTCGTAACGCATAATGGTGTACTCCGAGAATGGTTCCAAATTGAGAGCAATACGAATGAAGTTCAGGGAACGATAAATCGGAATTGACTTGCACTAAAATACTCCGTCGAGCCTGGCATCTTCTATCATTCACGGATCCATCGAAGGGTCTATAACTTGAGTGAAAACCTAGAACCAAATTCAAATTGCATAAAACATAGCCAGTTTGGTTCATTCATAACCTAAAAGCGAATAGTATCTGTGTAACTCACCAGAAAATTTTAAATTGTTTGAAAGAGACACATTTGATAAACGTCCATCATATATTTTAGAAGCAAAGGAGTTATCTATGTGAAATACATGATTTGATTTTAAACTTAGCCTCCCGAACCGGACCAAAAGTGACATTTTTCGAAGACAACCATAGATAATATAGATAGGAGCATAGATAGGAGATTGCGGAGATTGCATAGGAGATTGGGAGATAAATTATAATTTTAAAAGTTTCATAGATTCGACTTCACCTTCACAGCCTGCCTACGATAGCAGCACGTGAATGTTTTGATTTATTTATGAACATAAATAAACCAAACCGCACACTTTATGAACTATGTGAGATTAAACTGACGTTCGAACGCACGACGGATCTTGCTATAAATACCCCTACCAATGGCTAACTCCACCCATATAAAAAAAAAGTTTTCGAATAGTCCAGACAAGTCGAAGATTCCAGACTATTACCGAACATTCCATAAAATTCTAGAAATTTTTAGAGGGCGAACCTTCCAGTCTTTATATCTTAAAAAAACGGGAACCTTCTTCTAGGATGTGGGAGAAGGCTACCACACCATTTAGCTCCTTTGATCGTGACGGGACTCGTTTCTGATTTTTAGCGGGACGCACATTGTACACTATCTTTGTTATATATATATTGATTATACACACACTTCGCCGCGCAGAAAAGTCTCACAATGAACTGCGCTGTAAACCGTTATCTTACTTTCGGACTTTACCTTTCTGCGGGACGTAGAGGTGGGTCTAATATAACGTTAACAGGTATGGATAACATAGTATTTTCAAATAACGGCGTACCTGTTACTGTAGCAACGCATAACAGGGTATGGAATAACTTCGTTATTTTATAAGCCGACCGTAGTAGGTAGGACCTTAGACCTTAGTTCCAGGAATTGCCGATCACCGAAGATTCCTGAAGAGAACTAAAGTATTGTTCGATAATCTGTTATTCCGTTCCGTCCGTTATTGGCATTATTTCGTTATTAGATCAGTTCAGTTATTTTGTATAATTTCGTTATTTGTAACGCTCGGTTATCGGCCCAAAATCATTCTCCGTTATTCCATTTTTTTTACATTACAAGTAATACAAGTTTATTATTTAAATCGTTTGTGAATAATATAGTGTGGTGATATTATAATTATATAGAGAACTAGAGGATTGTGGGGATATAAATGCATTATTATAGACTATTTATTTAAGTGTTGATTGTTTCGTTGTTTGTGGAAATTTGCGATGGATATTAGTATTTTTGTTGTGAAAAATTTCGCGTATAAAAGTTTTTAATCAAGATGTCGACCAGAAAATCGAGTGAAGTGTGTGCTTACCATTGTCTCGTTTATACAATGGTGCTTACCTGAATTTTAACGAAGATCCCACCTGAGACAAATTAATCAAAACTTGCATTTAATAGATTTAAAAAAATTGTGTAGTTTAAAGTTCATATTTATGTACACAATCAGGACAAGTACGTAATTAATGCATTTGTTTTTTTTGCATTTGTATTATAAAATGTCATATTATGGCGTGTTTTTATAAATAATTAAATACCTTTCACATATCATGAAAACTAGTAAAATCTCAATTTATATTCTATTTTGGATGAATTTGTTTAATTTTAACCTATCTGAGATACCTAAATATAAAAATATGTAAACATTTTAAATTTGTTTTTTTGGTTCCCGGGGCATTTCATTGAAGTTAAGACAATAATTAAATGACAAAGTGGTGTTATGAATACTGACAATTTAGTTATTTGAGATTTCTTAGAAATTTAGTTTCACTTACCTGTGCTATGTCACTAGTCTATTTTCATAAATTTGGGTATTTTTGGTGATTTAAAAATATTGAACCACAACAATTGAAGAGAAGAAGGTCAATATTTACATTTCTAAAGGAATGTTCAGTCATAACTGCATACTTTGGGTTTTCCAATTTTCAATGCTAGTTGATAAACCGATAATGTATTATATGTACCTAGTTACCCATTTAATATCATAAGTGGCCGCAGGATAAATACGAATTATATCGATGAATTATCATTATATATTATTGTTCGTACTTGCTTTCTTCTACTTTTGTTAAATATTTATCTAAGGCAAATAGTATAAATGACTGGATTACAGATATAATAGATTTAAAAAATATATTTAATCGATGTCTTGGCTGTTAAAAAAGTATTTCATAATATTACTACGATTTATATTATCAAAACCATTTTATTATAATAATTTGTGTCATATATGTTATCAAAACAACCTAAACATTTTTATGTTTAATGTAAGTAGATACTAGGTACGTATGCATATATGTTAAGAATAATAAATTAACAATTTGATTTGTTTATGAATGCACTTCTGAGCCTAAACAAATATTATATAAACGAAAATGTTAATAAAAAATACAATTTATTTAGTTATTGTATTATTCAATGCGGTCCTTTACCTATTTACCGCGTTACTATGACAAAAAGTAGTGGAGGGAAGACATTAACGACCATTCAAAATATGATTAAGTTTCTAGCCTGGAATGTGGATAAAATTTCCATTTAATTTTTTTTTACTTCTACGAAATCTATAGTTTCAAACATTAAAAAGTATTTGAAACCTTAATGTATAAAGTGCTAATTGGTAATGTGACGAGAGACGAGAAAAACAATAAATAAGCATATTACCAGAGGTCTGAATAATGCTTATTTTCCGATAACTAATAGAAGTAAAGATTTAAGATCACAATATGACGTATAACGTGTCATTATCGACTCAGCCCCCTAGCAATGAATAACGAATAACGATGCCGTCCCGTTCTCCGTTTCGTATCTACATTATTTAGAAGCTGTTATTAAATAACAGGTATGATACTCTGTTATTGAGTTGGGGTGTTATTCGTTATATTAGGTATCGGAAAAGAACCGTTATTCCCACCTCTAGCGGGACGGCCTAGAGTGGGGCGGTTCCGTCGCTCCGAAGTGGAAATGTAATTGCCTGTAATTAGTCCATCCGCTCATTGGGCAACTGAAAAAAATCAGTTGGCAACTCAATTGCTATCCACAGGAAAGCAACTTGCGAATTTCATAGGCGATCCCCACACAGGCAACTTCTCAAAGACCAGTTCGTCGCTTTAGTTCGTATTACTCCAACAGACCAAAACGTAAATCGTGAGAAACAGCGCTTTAAAGTTTTTTTTACGAAAAAGGCATATAAAATTAAATTAGCTAAATTGTAAGTCTACTAAAATGTGTTAAAGTATTACAAATTGTTTTTTTTAAGTACAATATGTTCTAAATGTATAAAATTACGCAGAAAACACGTTTTTAATTTGGATGTTGGCCAAAGTGACGAATTCTTGTTTGCGAAAGTTGGATATTGGACAAAGGACACTGGATGTTAGACAAGAGCGCGTACTCTTGCGTGAAGTTACTTTATCTAACGTGCTTGGTATTACAGGGAGATCGGAAAGCATTTCAATTAATTGAACTTTAATACTTATGGATGTATGTGTCCTATGTTTTCGCGGTGAGACCTAAATATTCGGATGTGATTTTTAAATAGTTTCTTAGAGCATTCGACAATTTTTTAGAAATACCTAATATGTTATTTGTTTGGGAACCAAATTTCAAGAGTAAGTTTTTGTTAAATAATAACATCGTTAAATCATCAATGAAAACGTATGTTTTCAGACAATCATACTTATTAAATAATGTTTCAGGTGGCAATATGCTCATCGATTAATTTATTGCATGTTTGATTGTTGATTGACGAGCAGCACAGTAAATGCAATCGTTCATGAATCAAGTCATCAACCGTTAGTTATAAGAAAGGTCCTACGTTTATTCATCGTTATTATTTGAGTGGCGGGTATGGGTGCCACCGCACCGGGAACCATTTATTGGATAACCAACACCTCTGCCATAGGTCACCCCAAGTGGTTCGCTACGTTTGGTGACTTAGTGAGTTTTGTCCGGATCTTGGCGGTGGATGCGTCTGCCCACTAACTGCATGGCAGGCCGGATCGGGAAAGACTGGTTGAGGAAGCTCTGTAGACCTCTCCAGCAGGACTCTCGGAACATTGCATTACCCGCAGTGGGGAGGGATGGATTCTTACGTCCGTCATTCCTTGACACACTGACCCCCAGATTTTTCTTCCCACAACTTTCTTCTACCTCCTTCCCAAAAATAACATAGGCCCTGAGGAGAATTATTTTCCTCAGGGCCTCTTGTGTGGAGCTATGGTAAGAAAAAAAGGTATCTCTAAGTGATTCGCTACGTTTGGTGACTTAGCAGAGGTTCCCGGGTTCATGGGGTGAGCTTTGTCCAGGTCTTGGCGGCAGATGAGTCTGCTCACCTGCTGCGTGCGGGCCGGATCAAGAGAGACTGCGTGAAGGAGTCCTTTGAACCTTTCCAGCCGGACTCTCACGACCCCATTGCCTTGCACCGCAGTTTGAAGGATGGTTTCTTAAGCCTGTCACTCCTATACACACAAACCCCCAGATTCCTACCCACCCCTTATTCCTTTTTCCATCCCAGGACTTCCTATTCTTCCTTTCTTCAAAAATACCCTCCACACAGCATACCCTAAGATGACTTAGGCCCTGAGGGAAATTATTTTCCTCAGGGCCTCCTGTGTGGAGCTAATGTAAAAAATATGTATATTGTAAAGCGTTTTTGCACTAAAACAATGCTATTCAAATTATCCACATATAATTTTTATCATATATCGGCGTATAAATCCGAGCTTTAGTATGATCCGACCCGAAAGGTTGGATTGATTTACGTGATTTTATTTTTATGTTAATACAACTGCTCCCAACCGCCTGGACCCAGGCAGGCTATGGCATACCCCATTTTGTGAGGCTGGATTTAGTGGGAAGAGGAAGCAGTTATGAAGGTTAGTAATTACCTGGCTATTCAAATCTAGTCACCAACCACGTCTAAAGCCATTCTAAGCAATGCTTCAATTCGAAATGGCGGTCTTACATCAGGGTGATACTGAGAGTATCTTCCACTCTGGAACGTGCCGCAAATACACCATATATATATATATATATATATATATATATATATATATATATATTTATGATATATATTTTTGTATTGATTTGTGTTATTTCACTATTTAAACAAAAAGAAAAAAAACACATATACCTACATATTATACTTTTTTTAATGATTCAGTTGTGAAATATATATATTTTTTTAGATTAGCTCCACACAGGCGGCCCAGAGGATAATAATTACTCTTTGGAGGGTCTTTTTAAGGAAGGTAAGGACTGGAACGTTTGGGAAGAAAAAGGGTATGAGGGGTGGATAAGAATCTGGAATCTGGAGGTCAGTGTGTCCGGGAGTGACGGATATACGAATCCATCCCTCCAATCGCGGTGCAAGGCGAGAGTCGGGAGATTCCGGCTGGAAAGGTCAAAAGGCCTCCCTTAACCAGTCTCTCTCTCGCCACGCAGCAGGTGGGCAGTCGTATCAGACGTCAAGACCTGTACGAACTTCATCCCATGAACTCGGGCACCCTTGCTAAGTCACCAAACGTAGCGAACCACTTGGAGTGACCTATGGCAGAGATGTTGGTTAACCAATAAATGGTTCCCGGGATGGTAGTACCCATACCCGCCCCCCCCCCCCAAATTATACAAATCTACCAAAATAAAAATTACTTGTGCACGCTGGGTTTGAAACTAACGACATCCGGATCGCTAGTTGAGAGCCTTACCCCTCGACCACAGGAGGCCGTCATGACGTGATAACAGAAGTGTAGTATCCAACATTTTAAAATAAAAAGATAACTCAAAGGATTTTGAAACACAATAGATAAATACAAGTTCTTTAGAAATATTTAAAACAATGTACGACGACTTCTTTTTAAAAATGATCCTATGTTCGAACACATGGAACGCGATTTACGTCTATTACACAATATAGACCTTGTAAAAAAAGAGGTCATAAAATATTCCTAACCACTAACCACATTTAGCTTCATAACAAATGTGTTCCGATATTTGAAGTACCACCTAGTTGGGCCAAATTATTAGAAGGGTTACAAAAGCGGCTGGAATAAAGGGACTGGGAATGGATCTAGGTAAAAAAGTCAAATGAAAGGGGTTCCTAATCATTAAAAATGTGCGAATAGTAATAAAGTTTTTATTGACATTCTGAATTCATTGCTCTGAACCAAATAAAACTCGAATAGGTAAGAAATAAACAAAAAAATAAGAAATATTAGCAACTCAATGTATAAAATAATAGATATGCTTTCATTGTCATTCAGTGTACAATTCTTTCAATTTCTAATTTCAGTAATAAGATATTTATAGGTATACAAATACAACTGATCTTAGGCACTAAATATACCAAAAATGTTTTCATTGTTACACGAAGATTTGGTTGATTAAAATAAGATACTGAATGTACCAAAAACAAAAACTTCTTCATTTCCTTATTCTAATACCTAATAAACATGTTTTAAATATCTCAGGTAGAATTCTGACACAAATGTTTGTTAGATAAACACATAAATATTAGGTACTAAATGCACCTTTATTTTAATACTCCTTTATTTTAATAAATAATTGTGTTTTGTATTACAAGTAGGCATTCTTACACGAAGATCTAAATAATTAGGTACAGGTAGATAAACAAGAAGCTATTAATGTGCCCAAAACAAAAACTCCTTCATTGTACTTATTCTAAAAATTGCCTTGTTTTAAATATCATAAGTAGAATTTTTACATAAAGATTTGGCTGATAAACATACAAACATATTTTAGGAACTAAATGAACCGAAAATTAAAACTATTTGATTTCCTTATTTTAATAATTGGCTTGTTCTAAATATCATAAGTAGAATAATTTCATACAAATTAGGTTGATAAACAAACAGATATTTTAGGAACTAAATATACCGAAAATTAGAACTCCTTCATTACCTTTTTCTAATTGTTGGCTTGTTTTAAGTATCTAAAGTAGAATAATGATTTCACTAAGATTTGGTAGATAGTCACATATATTATATTAGGTACTATAATACATCAGTCCTTATTAGAATAATTTATAGTAAATAAATTATTCTAATAATTGTGTTTTTTAACTATCACAAATGGGTATTTTGCACAAACATTTAAATAATCACGTAACTATAGGACCTATAGGTAGATAAAAATACCGATACTACGCATTAAATGTGCTTAAAACAAAAGCCCATTCAATTTTTTTTTTCTTATAATTGTTTTAAATATCATAAATAGGTATTTTACACAAAGATTTAAATAATTACCTATAGGTAGTTAAACATACCAATACTAGGTATTAATTGTGCTTAAAACAAAAGCTCATTCAACGTCCTTATTCTTTTAATTGTTTTAAATATCATACGCAGGTATTTTTACACAAAATTTTAATAATTACGGATAGGTAGATAAATAACATACAGCTACTACACACTAAATGTACCATTGGGTAATAATAACATAATAACATAATAACATTGGGTATTTCGATTATATATTATGTGTACAATTATGTATACCTACATATATTATGTATAGATAATTGTATACATAATACATTACATATAGTGAAATATTACAGGAAAAATTGAAAAAACCTAATTTCATTACAGTGTATACATAATATATTATATAATAATAATATAATATATTGTATAATGTTATTATAACCACCCTGTAACGAACGGCCAGTTGAAACAATTTGCTGAGAAAATAATGAAAAATTAATTACCTGCTATATTTTTCTTGGAAATTTTTATCCTTTTCTACAGTGTACATCATAAGGCACTTTGTGTGGAGAAATCTCCCAGAAAACCACTAAAATAACTTTGTAAATAGCAAAATCACAAGTAAAGATGTTTACTGCCGTGGGGCTAATGACCAAATATTTGAAATGAGAGCGGTCACGTGGTTCTCAGCTGCGACGCTATTGGCTCTTTGGTCTGTAAGAGAGATACGCCCGGAACCGAGAGTTCAAATTTCACACGTAGGCTAAGATACAGCTTGGATGTTGGAGAAATTTGTATGAAATTTAATTAAACGGCCGGTTTGAAAACGGGGGGTCTTTTTGGCCAACGTGTGGATGTTGGAGGAATACGCTCGAAATGTTGTTTCATTTTAGAGGATGTAAGACAAACTGCGTTTTGAAAACCCCTTACATAATTTTTTTAAATTTTTTTTTTCACTTGCATTGTAAACATAAAGACTTTCTGAGAACTACTGCATACTTAACTCAATTTCGCTAAAAATGGTCTGTTGGAGTAAAACGAACTAAAGCGACGAGTTGTCAAGGGCGACGGAAGCAGTCACTCGCAACTCGCAGCGCTGGTCGCCGCGGCCGGCGTGTTTCAGTTGCCAGATTGACAGGTTGTCATGGTTGCACCTCACGACCTATCAATTTTTCTAATAATTTGCGTATGTCAGAGCGGGAGAACATCGACTTTGTTCAGCAGGTTGATAAATTATTGTTATATACTAGCTGGTGCTCGGCACACGTTGTAATGCCATTCAAAGAAATAATTGGTTTCTCCCTGCATGTCCATTCCCACGCGTCCCCTTCCCCTCCTGCGTTCCCCTGACACCTTGCGACCCTTCCCTCTCCCTCGTCACCTTTCCCGCGAACCCTACCTCCTTCGTTACCCTCCCCCGCCTTCCCTCCCTGCCGCTAAAATATATGAAATACATATTTTTTCTAACCATTCACAAACCACCTGTAGTAATTTTTATCCAAATTTCATAACGCCAGAGCTTACCATTATATATAGAAACACTCTTCTGCTAAAATACAATGTTCTGGAAATTTTTTGAATAAATCCATTGATTAGGTACTTTCCGAGATTTAAGGTCACAAACATACGATTCATACATTATTATATGGTTGGTAATTTATATATTTTTAAAACAAGCTGATATAATTACTGAAATCGTAAAGTTGTGTTGCGTCGTAAATTGAGTTGCCAACCAGTTTTAGTTTGGTTTCGGTTTCAACAGCGAAGGGCCCTACTTTTAATAATTTTCAATCAACAATTTTTATGTTCAGGTAACCCTCGAACTCAAAAATATGTCATAGATTTTTCATGGATTTTGCTGTCATTTTGACTTTTGACAACAAGGTTGATGGTTTATAGGTTATTATTTATTATGTAAAAATATCGGATACGAATAGTGTTGAACAAAATAATAAGATATATTCAGATTCCCAAGATGAATATCTCTAGACTTCTTTTGGGTATTTCTACTCAGGTTTCTATGAATACTTTTATTTATAGAAGTATTCATGTCAGTGCCGCCTTTCAAAGAATGACTCTCGGCGTTACGAATTGCTTTGCACCATCTAATCTGTGCAACCCAGCTAGTTCTAGTTTACACCTCACCAGAAGTTATGCCAAAAGTAAAGACAGAGGAAAAGATAAAGGCAAGAAGTCAGGAGGCAACGTTCAAGCAAATTCAGCACAAATGAATGCAGTTATCGACTATGATAAACTTAAAGAGCAATTAGTAAGTGCAATGCAACACTTCCAGGAAGACTTTGATAAAAATCTGTCCATTCGGTCAACAACTGGTGAAATTGAATCATTGAATATTCAATTTGATGGGAAGGAGTACGAGTTGCAGCAGTTAGCACAAATCATTCGAAAAAACCCTAAAAATATATTATTGAATATGACGTCTTTTCCGACAGCTATTCCCGATGTTCTGAAGGCAATTCAGGGTTCAGGGTTAAACTTGAATCCTCAGCAAGATGGTACAACCATCATTCTGCCTGTTCCGAAGGTAACCAAGGAACACAGGGAACATTTAGCGAAGAACGCCAAAATTTTGCTTTACAAGCACCGAGATATTATCAAGAACATTAATATTACTCATATTAAAGAGGCCAAAGCCAAGACCGGGGTATCAGCAGACCTCATACACTCTGTTACAACTCAGATTTCTGCCATGACAGATAAATGTCTAGCGGATGCTAAATTGGTCTACAGCCGTAAGTGTGCGGATTTGCTCGGTAAAGACTAACTTTGCCTTTCTCTGCAGGACTGTGCCGGTAATTTGCACACATTGCTATGAACGATTAATCAGAAAACTCAATTATCATTGAAGATTGCAGCAGTCATCCAACCGAAGATTATAACCTTGATCTTCCATCTTACATCCATCTTATTCCTAAGTTTTTGATAAGTTTGAGAAACCATATTTAAAATCAAAGCATTTTTATTTTTTATTAGTGGTAATTTTTATACAACCACAATAAGTACATCTACTGTCTCATTATACTTATAATTATTAAGCAAATTATTGTGTTCGTTATTTTTGTAAGTTATTACATAAATGCCTACCTGTTGCAACATCTATGGAAATAAGAGTGAATCAAAACATGTATAGTAATAGTTAAAAGTAATTTGGCTAAAATGTCAGCATTTTATGTGATCCCAAAGCCTGATTAAGAATAAAAATAATTATGAGAACTTGTTTATTCTTTTATTTTTGATTTTCATTTACACCCTGCCAGAGTTGTAGTTGTAGTGAAAGACCACCATTAAAAGGATCGATATGTAGCTTGAAATGACTCTAGCCATGTTCTGTGACTAGATCTGAATAGCCAGGTACTTACTCTTCTCATCTCCTTCAGTTTCTGACTCTCTTCAACCTTACAACATACCGCAATTGGGGATATTATAGTCCGAACCTTAGTGCATGACCTGGAGATACTATAGTCCGAACAGACGGGAGTACTTGGGACTATTATACATCTAAAAAAATCAGAGTATGTAACCTTCAGAAAACTAAAGTAGACAAGATCGATAAGCTACAAAGCACCCCACAAAGAGAGACCGGTTATACTATCTCATTCTCTCGCAGGCTAAAACCTATAGATGTATGTGTCTTTTTAGTGTCATTTTTTCGTTTCATCGAGTTTCAAAATGGTGCTAAAGAAGTTTTCACTTCAAAAGCGGTGACCACTGATGTACACATAACTAGCAATTTTAAGGCAGAGTTTGAAGTATGTTAGGGAGGAAATGCTATAAATACTATCACAGTATTATGTTTATAATATTATTACCAGAAATCATTTATTTTTCCTATAAGCAATATTGTGAGTTATTTTATATTTGTTTAGTGCCATCTGTGGCTCGTAATGTAAAACTCCTACTTTCTAACCTAAACAATATTAGGTTTATTCTTTTTTTTATAAGATTACCGCACAAGAGTCCCAACTGCTCCCGTCTGAAGCCAGTGAGACTGTGGTAAGGCGGCCAACTTTATAAAATGTCAATGCGGGACACAGTGGGGGGGGGTGTAAATCCTTTATTTTTATTTTTTTTATTGTGACCTCTCTTTATGCCGATTTTTGTAACCACATATTCGAAAGAGTCTATAGTATCTTCCAATAAAAATCATGTTTGTAAACTGCTATCTCGGAAATCGAGAATGGTTACTCGGAAATGGGATAAATATGCAGCTTGTTATTTAATTTAAAAAATACACTTAGAATATGAAAATGGTTTCTTTGATTCTGGCAACACATATATAGTCTTCAACTAGAATTTCATAACTGCACTTCGAATAAGAGAATGTTTTCCTTCAAAATGTATCAGCAGATGAATCCACAGCAGATATTTTACATTCTGAACACAAAAGTGGTTTAAATTAAATCTGTATGTGGCGAATTAAAACGACACTCAGAACAAAAAATGGCTTCTCTTTGATTTTGGCAGCACACACATAGTCTGCAACTAGAAATTTATCAATACACTTCGAAAAAGAGAATATTTTTCTTACTAAAAGTGGTGGGGTCTTACGGAAAGTGGTGGGGTCTCCTCCAATGAACTTTGAATAAGAGAATATTTTCCTTTGAAATATGTCAACAGAGGAATCTAACTAGAATTTTTCATTCAGAACACGAAACTGGTTTAAATTAAATCTGTATGCGGCGAATTAAAATTACCTACATTCAGAAATGAAGGTAAATACTTTTGCCAAAAAGGAAATTCTTTTGGCAAGTCTTCACTGAACTTACAACATCGCCTTTTTGCTGTCGTCGGTATGGTCAACAAATTATTTGATTTGATTTGAATGATAAAAATGGGTTATTAATATTACGTGTCACGGCGTACTCCAATTTGTAAACAAAACAACTCAATCACTACTACACTGACGCTCTTTGACTCTTGCTTGAAACATAAATAAATCAATCCCTAGATCGATATCTTCGGTTCTTTTCTAGGGACAAATTTTGTCTGGCACTTTAAACCGAATGGCTAAAATAGACTATTGATAGAGAAAGTATATTTGACTTCCACAGACAATATTATAAAAAAATATACGAATGCGGGACGCTTCAGACGATTTGCGGGACTATTTTTGTAAATATTTAAATGCGGGACAATAACGGTCATTGTGGGACGGGCCCGCAGAATGCGGGACGGTTGGCCGCCTTAGACTATGGCATCCCCAATTGGGGTATGTTGTGAGGCTTAACGTAGTGGGGAGGGGAAGGAGATAGGGAAGAGGAAGATGGGGAAGTACCTGGCTATTCAGATCTGGTCATCAAACACGGCTAATTCCATTTCAAGAAACGTTTCAATTTTGAATGGCGGTCTTACACCACGGCGATACTGAGAGTATCTTCCACTCTGGAACGTGCCGCAAATATACTATAAATTATTTTGAATTAATAAATTGTGAAATAACACAAATTAATCAAATAAAATTTATTTGCCACGCCGGTATTCGATCCCGCGACCTTTGGTGTGCGAGTCAAGAACCTTACCGCTGGACTACGCCGGCCGTATTCTTCCATAATAGAACAGTGAATATGATCAATCTTACATAATATTATTTTTTAAACTGTCAAATAGCCTTTCATCTTCCTTATAATATTTTATGAACCTTTAGGAAAATTATTAACAGAGGACTGGATGCAACAGTCAATGTTTTTTAGAGTACTTTATTTTTTGTCACAAACATTCACTAATGATGATCTGCTAAGCGGAAATCAATACCCATTGTATTAGGAATGTTGTTTACATACATATCTAATAAGACATGCTTACTTATTTTCGGGTTCTCCGTAAAACAGTTACACATCAATATATTACAGAGAAGATTACAAATTTGAGGTACATGTAAATATAAAAAGGCATGGGGGTAATTTTACTATTTTGTGACATGCATCAAAAGATAGTTGCTGAATTTTCTGTGACGTTGAAAATGTCGATGGTCAATGCAGAATCGTTCAGCAGTTGAGTGGTTCTGTTGATTGACGCATTCTGATGGGCAGAAGTCCTCGCTTTCGGAGCTTAAAAATTTGCATGGGATCTCCCACGAGTATACTTGTTAGGGACATATAAGATAACCTCTTTCAACATAGGAGGATTGAGTATAATTCCAGAGATTGAATGTTTACCTAAAAATAAAATCGGTGGGCTTATAAGGAGTTGAAATCGAGCATTCCTCTTAATAACCATATCCCAGAAATAGAAAAAGGGCAAAAAAGGTTTGTGTGTTACCTGTATATGAGGGAATATACATCCTACCCATTCCTATCCATCATTGTTCTTAACAGGAATGCTCGATTTTAATACCCTAGAAGCCCACCGAAAAATATTTTTAGGCAAACATTTTTATAAGTTAATCTCCGGTAACATACTAAATCAGCCAATATTGAAAGAGATCAGCATGTCCCTAACACATATTCTCGTGGGAGATCCCACGCACTATTAGATTTAAAAACCGTGATATATAATATTTGCAACTTGATTTAATTTGTATAACTTAAATTTTTACTTTATTTTATTTATTTATTTAATTATTTTCATATTACATTAGGTTATAATAATGACGTATTGCCCATCTCACTAGGTGTGAAACACCTGTGTTGAGATGGCAATTTACAGAGTGGTTATAATCTATGATTTTGTTTTATTAATATTATGAACATGACAGGTTGATATAAAATCTTTTTTTCTAAGTAATATACAATTCAAGTATGTTATATGAACATTGCAGTAGGTACATGGTTACATATTTACACACAGTAGGCATAAAGGTAAGAATGTTATTAAATACTCCTGATAGATATGTTTATTTGAGGTGATCAATGATTCTACTTTTAAATGTACTTTTGCTTTGAGTGTTTCTTATTTCAGTAGGTAGAGAATTGAATAGCTTTGTTGCATTATATTTAAAAGTTCTTTGTCCATAAGAGGTTTGACAAACTGGGATGTTAAAAGATTTTACATTTGACTCTCTTAGGGCTCTAGTGTTTATTCGTTCCTCAAACATGTGTGTATTTTTAAATTGGTGAAGCAGAATATTTTTTGAATACAGTTTTTGCAGGTTAGGAACATTTAGTGTCTTAAAAATAAAATCAGTGCTCGTTCTCAACGGGACTTTAAGAATAACCTTCAAAATTAGTTTTTGAATCTTTACTAAAGGCTCCAGGCAAGTATTTGTGGCACTTCCCCAGCTAATAATACCATATTCAAGTGATGATTGTATGAGAGCACAGTAAACTTGTTTCAGTTGTTTTATATTTAATATATCTCTAACATTTTTAAAGAAATAGACGAATTTCCTCAGTTTTGTCGTTAAGTTTGTAACATGTGCGTTCCATTTAAGAAGATCATCTATTTGAATACCAAGATATTTAATACTGTCAACTCTACTTATAGAAGGACAGGTACATGGAGTTAATGAGGGGTTACAGCTGTGAAGTTTAAGGCTTTTTTGTGAAGGCAAGAGCTTATTTGATATTCGAAATATTAGAAATTTGGTTTTGTCTGTATTCAGGGTTAATATGTGAGCATTAAGCCAATTTTTAACAATACGAAAGCCATTCTCTGCCATTTTAAAGACTTCATCCCAAGATTTGGCATAAAATAGCAAAACCGTATCATCGGCAAAAGTTGTGATTTGTCCACAAATTTGTAAGTTACATAGATCATTAATATATACTAAGAATAATAAGGGTCCTAGGATGCTACCTTGTGGAACTCCACAAACTGTTTTTTGGGAACTACTACAGGTACTGCTTATTTTAACACATTGCGTTCGATCAGTTAGATAACTATGTAGTAATTGAAGAACTGTATCTGATATTCCTAGCCTCTTAAGTTTATCTAAAAGTATTTTGTGGTTCACAGTATCAAACGCCTTTGCAAGATCAAGGAAAATTGCTATACATTTATTTCCTTTGTCAACATTACTTGTTATGAAGTTTGTAACGTTAGCGATGGCGTCTGAGGTTGATAAGTTTTGGCGAAAACCAAACTGATTTGCTGATAATATTTTACTAGAGTCAAGGTAAGTAGTTAATTGATTTCTCAGTATTCCTTCAACAATTTTGGAGAGTGCACTTAGAACACAAATTGGTCTGTAATTGGTAATTTCAGATTTGTTCCCACCTTTAAAAATTGGAGAGATAATACCTTGTTTTAATACATTTGGGAAGCAACCTAGAGTGAAGCTCTTATTAATTAGGAATTTGAGGGGAACGGCTATATGAGATTTCAGTGATTTTAGTAGTTTACTTGGTATTTTGTCATGTCCAGGTGAAGTCCTCTCTTTCAGTGAGTCGATTTCTTTGATGATATCCTCCATCGATACATCTTTTAGAGTAAATTTTGCGTAAGTTTCTTCTCGGAAATTATCATCTGGTGGTGGAGTTTTAGTATTGCAGTTGATGTTTTCTTTTATTTTACTGGCCAAATTTGATCCAACGTTTGTAAAAAAAGTATTTGCATGATCGGCAATAGTCTTCGGGTCCAAGTTAAAATTCACATTCTGACCATCAATTGTAAGTTCCTCAATTTGATCTCTGAATTGCCTTGCATGTGTTATCTCTTTAAGAATTTGCCAAATCTTTCTGGAGTCATTATTACATTCAATAATTTTTCTTGAATAGTATTTATTCTTTACGTGTTTAATTAGTTTTGTACACATATTTCTGTATTTTTTGTAAAATGTAGTAAGTAAGTAATTATTTGGATCTTTCCTTATTTGTTTGTGAATATTATCTCTTTTCCTGATACATTTTAATAATCCAGGTGTAATCCAAGGTTTAGTGAATGAATTTTTTTTACTTGGTACCTCTTTCTGTTTGGTGTGTAGTTTTATTTGTTTTTGAATAAAATTGGTAAAATAATTCCATGCCTTATCATTATCAGTAATTGAGTACAAATTTTCCCATTTTTCGTTTTTTATGTTAAAAATAATTGTATCCCAGTCGATTTTATTTTTCACAATAGATATATTTACGGAATCATCTTTACTTTTATTTTCATTTCCAACTTCCAATATTGTAGAGTAGTGGTCTGTTACTGTGGATTCATATATTATTGTGTTGATAGGTTTTTTCGTTTTGCCTATTATATGGTCAATACAAGAAAAAGTTTCTTCAGTGACTCTAGTAGGTTTGTTGATGTAGCTAACAAGACCGTAGTAGCTTATGGCGTTGAGGTAATCGTCTTTTTGAGGATGTCCATTTTCTAAAATATTAATGTTTGTGTCTCCAATTAAAAACAGATTTTTACAGTGTTTTAGTTTATGTAACACAGTTTCAAGTGAAGTAAGGAATTTTGTAATATTGTTTGCGGATGGGGATCTATAAATAGCCAGTATATCAATTACTGACTTAACTTGTATATGTAGACAATTGGAGTCATTGATTTTGATTTCTTTGGTAATAGATTTCAGATTGTTTTTAATGTAAACTACAATTCCGTCATTTTGTTTAGTATTATATGAAGTGTTGATGCAATAGTAGCCTTCAATATTTTTTGGTGCATAAGAACTTTTAATCCAACATTCTGTTAGGATCATTACATCAAATTCGATGTTTATTAGTTTTAGGTTAATGAGGAATTCTTCGAAGTTTTTATTGATGCTTCTTATATTTTGGTGTATTATTTTCAAATTATTTTTTAGACATAGTTTTATGTTTTCTGTGTTGGTAGTAACAGTTTCATTTTCAAATAGGTGGCATGTGAGTTCTTCCAGATTAGTAGCCATTTTATGTATTTTAATTAATTTTTTTAACGATAAAATTAAATTTTACAGTGTTAGAAGATCTCTTTCATGTTTTATATTTATAATTTTAGATTCCGTTGATTTCTGCGTGAAAACTTTACCATTTTTAAACCACGTGTATTGGTGGTTTAGTTCCTGTGCTCGCTTCTTAGTTTTCCATAATAAGTCCTTATTATATGAAGACAACACTTCGCCGATGTACAAGGATGGACTTATTTTCTTGGTTAGGTTTTTTGCTGCACTTTACAACCATAACATGTATAATTTACTATCTGAAAACTTCACCCGACATAACACAGGGACATCCCTAGCATGGCGGTTGAAATAACACAAAAATAATATACAATGTACAATATTCTTATATTAAATAAATAAATAAATAAAAACTTTTTTATGCTCCGAAAGCGAGAACTTCTGCCTATCAGAATGCACCATTAAACAAGGCGACTCAACTGCTCAACGATTCTGCATTGAGCATCGACATCTTCAAAGTCACCTACAGAAAATTCAGTAACTATCATGTAACTTGACATACGTCACAACATAGTTAAACTGCCCCCATGCACTTTTTTTTTTAAATTTTGTATACTTGTCTATTATTTTTTAGGGTATAACTGTTCTATGGAGAAATAATAATAATAATATTTGGATGACTTGTATAGTGCCGCTTTTGTGAAAAATCACCTCAAGGGCGCTGTACAAATTTATAATACGTTTGTACAATCTTAATTCTAACTATAAACTAGACAAACCACTACAACAACTTATGGCTAAAAATTGCATCCACCGGTTCATCGATCACCGATATGAAACTATATGTGCAATGATTTGACCAATGAATGCGATGCTGCTGTAAAAATGTACTGTACAGGCAGAAAATATTTACAAGACCATACTTAACTGGAGGGTCACTAGAGATTAACACTGTTATTGTTTATTTAGAGAAATTAAGGCACAGTTCGCACGCAGAGGACATAATTGGGAACTATAATAATATATAATACATTCTGTAATGAGCGTATTTTGAAAAAAAAAGCAAAATTTTATGATACTCTCCGATAGGTATTTTTATTTAAGGGTATGAGAGCCCAAAAAGGTAGGTTTTTAATTCGGACCTAAATTCTGTTGGGCTTGTTATGTATCTAAGTTCCGGGGGGAGTTTATTCCAAGCCTTAGGTCCAGACACTCCGAAAGCGCGATCTCCAAATTTAGTACTTGGCTTGCGTTTAGGTTCCATTAGTCTGCCTATAGCTGATGATGTTGCTGGTCTAATGGTTGACTGCCTCGGACAAGTATTTTCTGGGACACATAGTTCAGAGATGTAAGATGGGGCCATTTCATTAATTGATTTAAACACCATCCAGCACAATTTGTACTGGATTCTTTCAGGGCACTTGAGCCAGTGAAGATTACGAAGGTGTTCTGAAATGTTTGAATGTTTAGAAACTCCGGTTATGAGTCGAGCCGCTGCATTAAACACGGATTGAAGTTTGTCAGTTTGATATTTTGGAAGGCTAGCGTAGATGCCGTTACAGTAATTGAGCCGTGAGACTACGTAGGAGTTGATTAGTAGTTTTAGAACCTGAATACAATAAATAAAACCAAGGATGGATACAGGAATAGATAGTATGTATATTCTTTCATATATAGGAAACACATAAACATCTTTTTCTATTTCTTGGATATGGCTTTGTTCAGAAGGGGCCCAAATACTGGAGTTATATTCTAGGATGCTGCGAACAAGTGTTTCATTTGCTTTCTTAAGGTGAGATTACACCAAACAAATGCTCATTCTAGTTTGCACTTGCAAATTACTTTGGTGTCAACAGTTATAGAGCATTCTTTCGGTGCTCAGATTGTGTTCACCAAAATTTAGTAGAATGCTTGTTCGTTTGAAGTAATCGCCGAAAGCGTGCCCAAACAGTTGCCTAGGCCTAGAGCATTCCTTCGTGTTCGGACGCGATCGTTCCCCGTGGCGGTTTCTTCAAAGTGTTCTTGTGTTCTGGGAACTCGCATCGACTTGTTCGTCCTAATTATGTATTAAGAGTAATGAAAAGTGTCTACGAATGATAGAAGCATACCAAAATTGCTGTGGGATCCAACTTATGGAAAATAAAAATAAATAATAATAATGAAAACTTAACAAAAATAAAATAAATAATTATATGAGTCTTCCTTCTTTTCTTTTTCAATAATTGAGTCAACACCAAATGCAGCTCTTGAAATCACAATATCGCTTTCACTGTCAGACATGGTGTAGTGAACACTACCACTGATTGTTGAAGAATGAGCAATGAGTATTAGCTCGCCCAATCTAAACATCCCAAGAATTCTGCTTCTTGATGTTCCCGTTCGTGTTCGTTGGTATTCTTTTGGTGTAAATGGTAAAAACGAATTAGTGTTTACACTAAACATCAAGAAAGAACGTTCTTGTTCCAGCTCTAGCTCTGTGCACGTTTTGTCTAATCCCACCTTTATACACCTGCAGTTATGGTCAAAACTATAGTTAGACTGATTTTAAAATCAAATTCCCTTGACTCAGCGATCCTAAACAATTTATTACAGGCCGATATCACTGGCAACAATCATAGCAAGAAAGGGAGGGTATTACTCGATATTATAAAACCCTGCCTGAAAACAAACGCATCCGGATGGGGCGGGGAGGAACAAAAGAGGGGGGAACTTTACTACCCCTGTGCAAGGGTAAATTGCACAGGGAGCAGGGAGGGGGGTTTCGACAGACGAATGTACATCGAAGAGTGGTGGGGGAAGCCGACGAAGGTGGAGGGGGAATGCAAGAGGAAGGGGTTCAAGAGAACTATTCCTTTATTTAAATGGCATTGCAACGCATGCCGGGAACTTACTAGTACATAAATAAAAATTATGTATAATTTTAAGGAGTTTCGCCAGAATAGCTAGTTATATTCAGATAAATGATTTTTAATAGTATCGAATGATACGCTGACAAACAAGAGGTTAAATAAAGGTATCGGACAAGGAGAAGCCATGTCCCCTGCACTCTTCCATGTATGTATGGATGACCTCACTCCTCAGTTGAACACGACAAAGGTAGGGTACTTTATCGGAGGAATCAGTACTGACAACATTTGTTATGCTGACGATGTGGCATGAAGCATCATGCCACATAAATCATATCATGTGATTTAGCAAAATCACATGATATGATTTATATTGAAACCAAATCCGTAGTGATATTATTTCGGTTTAAAAAAACCCTTTGTATTTATAACATACCTCTTTATTTATATTAATTTAAAGATCTTCACCTTTCTTTGCATTAATGAACTTGTGATTTTGACTTCCTTCGAAAAGGAAGTCTTATTTTTTTTAAAGTGAAAACTTCTTTAGCCTTTTTGAGATGTATAATCGGAGAATGAGATAGTATAATCAGTCTCCTCCTTGACACTCCTTGTGCGGTGCTAGGTAGCCTCCCCACTCTCGTCTGCTTTAGTTTTCTGAAGGTTTCACTTCTACCACGTGTGAATTGCACACTCTGTTATTTTCTTCTTGCAGAGTGATTAGGTATGTGTAAAAAAGAAAAATCGTCCAATGCCCTTACAACACAAATAGACATGTTATTGCTTCTCAGAAATAAATGTTTCCTGTAAATTCATTGATAGTGTAAATTGGAAAAGTTTAGAACATTAAAATTCATTTTGTGATATAACGTCGTTTCTCGTATCAGCCGAAATAGCTCAGTTGGGAGAGCGTTAGACTGAAGATCTAAAGGTCCCTGGTTCGATCCCTGGTTTCGGCATTCTTTTTTGTTGTTATTTTTTTAACAATATTTTCTTCATAAAGGAATTATTCAATAATAAATTATTATTTCTGAATAATCTTTATCTCGTTTTTTGTAATAGCGATAGGCACAATCGAGATAATATTATAATACCATGAAGGGCGATAATAGATACCTACCTACCTACCCATTCCGAAATAATCCATCATGAGATATTCCACATACATCATGGTAGACAATCGGTTAGTACCTCGGAATCAATAGTGTCTAGTCGATAATAATAATAATATTTGGCTGATTTATAAAGCGCCGTTTTCGTGAAAAATCACCTCAAGGGCGCTGTACATATAAGCATACAATAAAATAAAATTAATACGATAGGCTTACAACTAAGATTCAAATAATGTTCAAATACCAATTAAATCAAAAATCATTCGGAAACACGGACCGAAACAATCGTAGGATTTTCAACTTTCATTCGGAGACGCAATCCTAGAATAGGTAAATATAAATAAACAAATCCTAGACAATCGTTCCTCAACGAGGAATTGTATTTCGATGATTCCACAGTGATGTGATAAAACAACATTGAATAAAAGTAAAGAAAATGAACAAACAGCAAAACCTAACCATGTTATGTTAGGTGGTTAGGTCTCTGTTCTTTTTTATCCGGTATTTCGAGATACGTCAAAAAATATCTCGGACGACCGTTGGCTCAATTCTTCAATCAAGGCCGCTCGCAAATGCCGTCGAAAGGATATACATATAATATTGGTCGACTTTTTAATTCTTGAGTCTCGTCGAAGTTTCAGTCTCGCCAAACTTAAATGCCGACCTGAACTTAATACGATCCGTTCTCTCGCAGGTGCAGTCACCTGACTGACTTTACAATGACGTAAAACATAGGTGCGACAGAGAAAGGCTTAAACTCGCCTATCGCCTACTTCTCTCTCAAAGTCAGGTCGGTATTAAAGTTTGGCGAGTACTATACACATACTTAGACCCCAAAAGTCAGTACACTCGAACAATGAGTGAATCGAACCAACTGTCAAAATCTAAAACATTGTATCCTAACCTAAGATCATTTCCCGCGTGCTCAGAGCGAGCTGAAGCAAATGCTTTGAGACCAACAAGATCGTTTCGCCAGAGGGTAGATAGTTTTCATATGAAATTTACTGTAACTGCATTACATTTCTTTTCCGCGGGTGGTTATCAGCTGATTTTGGTTTTGAGTATTATACCCGCCAGCCATTTCGAAAAAAGTGCGGCTGTAATTTTATATTCACAGCATAGAAATGTCAAATACATCATAAACATAGACAATATTTACAGGGTGGCCAATATAATTATCTCTTCAACTCTTCGACAATCAAGAATACGCATAAATGAAACATTCGACAAAGTTCATCGACGACAGACGACTAGTAATTTTTTGATGCAGATGACACAATTCATAACGAATTACTCTTGATCGCTATTGGAGAATTGAGCTCCAGGAGCTGACCCCTTGTTTCGATTATGTATCACTAGTTCGTAGTAATTAATGTTGGTACATGATACCTTCATTGCGACATGCGGAAGTACGATATTGGTGGTCCTTAGCTTAAATACAGTATTTTGGCGCCGCGAGTCATCTGCCTCTTTAGCTCAGTGGTAGAGCACTGGTCTCGTAAACCAGGGGTCGTGAGTTCAATCCTCACAGGAGGCATCAGCTTTCCTTTTTTTTGATAATTTAACTCATTTCACAAACTCTATATTATTTTATTTATTTTATTATTAGAGATTTTTTCTGTATACAAAAAAATTAATCCTCTAATTGTCATTAAATAATTTACATTTTCATACTAATAAATGAAATAGTTTTATTTGCATACGATTAAAGGAATTTTATAATGTAATTACCTGGATTATTGTGCATTTTTTGTCGTGTTTTATTTTATTTTTTATTATATTACCATACCTATAATTTTATTTAATTTGTGAAGTTCAGCTATTACTGCCATCTGTTGAAAACTTTCAAAGCAACCCCAAGGTATATTACCTTTTTTCTTAGTTTGTTATTATTTTTGTAAAAATAACTAATTAACTAATGGGACGGATTGCCAAACAACTCGGTCATGGCACTCACTCCTTGCTTCATTCACATTCATACATCGTCAAATTTAATATATCTACCCCCGTATAATAATTCTGACTCTTGATATGGCCCGACTGAAGTATTTGGTTCACTTGGTCGTGCCGTATCTTCCTCGGGCATCTTATATTCTCCTTTCACTCCTTTCCTCGTTCATTCGCTCTTCATACAGCTAACCTAAGAGTATGGATATTATAATATATGCTTATTTCATCATAGTCCACGGCGCCAATCGGGTTCAGTTTTCGATTAATGGAGTTAACACATCTGCCATAGGACACCCTAAAAGTAGTTCGCGACGTTAGTGACTTAGCAGGGGTGCCCTCAGGGCCGGATCTACGAAATCTGGCGCCCTGTGCAGTAGGTACCGATGGCGCCCCCCCCCCCCCCCCCCCTACATTTTTATTTTGATTAAAAATTCGTTCAACCCAATTTTTTTAATAAATTTTTTTTTTTACACTAATTTATCAAATAAAATTAAGACATATATTTTTTATCGGTGCTTGAGAAATTGGAATAAAAAAATTCCC
Organism: Limnephilus lunatus; assembly: GCA_917563855.2. Classification (NCBI taxonomy): domain Eukaryota; kingdom Metazoa; phylum Arthropoda; class Insecta; order Trichoptera; family Limnephilidae; genus Limnephilus; species Limnephilus lunatus. The sequence continues at coordinate 46,197,681 of OU830602.1, read as the reverse complement.
AATGGAAACGAGTTTTTTTTAATGTCATTCTGCTCTTTAATTCTACGTTTTAGATTCTGCGAGCCTGAAAGTTTTTTAAAAATTATTATTCTATTCATTGTAATCCACAGTACTTTTATAACCTCTAACAACCAATAGAAATTTAGTTATACATTTAAAAATCTAATTAGAATATAACCTCAAATTTGTACCATGCATTTCCTCTGTGTTGAGCGAACAAACACCAAATTGAGCGAACAAACACTAGACACTGACGTATGGTATCAACGGCTTACGAAAGACGCCTACACTTACACCGTAAAATAACAAATCCAACTGCCAACAAATCTAATAGATATTAATTATATATTTAACGAACTTCGAATAACTGTCAACACGTTCAACCTGCACATCCTGCAAACCGTGCGATGCTTTTGTTAATGGAATTTACTGAAGATTTCATAAGAAAATGGTCTTTAACTACCTTCTCCTAGAGACTTAAATCGTACAAAATAAAACAATAGCAAGCGTACACACTAACTAAAATTGTCAACATTTTGAAAGGCGCAAGTCGGTTTGTTTGTTTCTCTAGAACAAATATACCGCGCTGTGATTGGTCATTGAATTTGGATCGTCGTAAAAGATATATGGAAAAATAGATCTTACGTTTAAACTAAATATATGGAATTTGTAAAAAAATTCTGTAACTGACTATAAATTCGTAAGCCGTTGATACCAACCTAATGCGTGCGCATTCTGTTTCTTTGGAAAGTGTTGCTAGAGCGTAATAATTATTTCGTACTATGGGTAATTTTTAAACGATTCAGGGAATATTATAACTAAATTTTAATACAATATTTATTTTCTCACGGCGCCCCTTCGGAGTTGGCGCCAGGTTTTTGCACGTTTTTGAACGTATGGCAGATCCGGCGCTGGGTGCCCTGGTTCATGTGGGTGAGGTTTGTCTAGGTCTTGGCGGCGATTGCGCCTACTGCGTAGCGGGCCGGATCGGCAGAAGCCATCGCTTGCACCGCAGTTGGATGGATGGATTCGTACGTGCGTCACTCACACCGGGAAAATCTCTACATCTCTACACATTATAAATTAAAGTCCTCCGCCGCGTCTGACTGTCTGTTCGCGATAAACTCAAAAACTGCTAAACGGATTTGCATGCGGTTTTCAACAATTTCATGAGGAAGGTTTAGGTATATAATTTGTCATGGTTTTGTGTAAATTGGTTGAAATATAATATAAAGAAGAATGTCTGTATGTGGTGGACGAGAGGGATGGCAAGCGAGCGGTGTGGATTTGGTTTGTATGCAAATCAACAATTTTATGCCGAGGTTGATGAAATTTTGCACACGTGACCTTCAAAACAAGAGGAAGGTCACTGTCTACATTTGATTTCGAAAACTCTGTGTAAAGCCCGGGCATCGACGGGGACTGCAGCTAGTAAAGAATAAACATACCTACATGTTAATAAATATTATAAAATATTACCTACCCTATACAGATTTATAAACATTGTGATATAGGATAGGAAGTCGGGAGATTAGGAATACCTATTACTGCTCGTTGCTTATTCGTCGGAATCTGGTGTATGCGTATGCCACATGTGGTCTAGATCCATAATAAAGGATGTTTAGGAAGTCTGTGGTATTTCTGAAAGTAAACTGGGCGAATTGTATTGTCCGATTTCTTGAATGAGTTGATTTTTCTTACGTCTCCGTAATTTGTAAAATTGTTCTCTGTCATGTAGTTTTTTCAAGATAGTTACGAGTCTCGTATTTTAATATATTATTTTTATGCAAAGATGGTTTTTACCTCAAATATGCTCAGGAATCGCTGGTTAGAATTCTTTGAGTACGTGCTCTTACATCCTGTATATAAATATCTTACATATTTTCCTAAGTTGTTTATTTATTACAATATAAAATAAATTTAAAAAAAACACCCTACCCATGCTGTTATTCAAGAAGCATCCTTGTATTTCCTTTCAGAATAGAGCTGAGTCTGGGGCTGCTTTATTTGGTAAAAATTACAAAAAAATAATGATACGTTTTATGCAAACATGCTTCTATTTGCCAAGCGGACATTTTTATTTCCTACGACGAAAAGAACGCTTTTGGAATAAACAAAATCTATTTCGTCCTTTCTAGGTTATTCACAAGGTGAAGCAAATTACATTCATAACCTCACTCAACGTTAAAATGTAGCTATTTACCTTCTGGTGTTGTTTTTTGGATCTTTTTCAGATACTCTATTTGTAGGTATGCACTTCTTACTTCTTACCTATGTTTTTTGGACCCTCGTGACGTGACTGCCGACACTGTGAAGATTTGGAATCAGTACTCTGTTTTCGCGCATTCATGAAAGTACTTTATAGACGGTTTCGTTATCGTACATTGTCTAGTCTAGATACTTCTTGGAGCTTGGAGTGCTGGGTTTGCATGAAGATCAGCGAAAGGGAACGATCCTGCCACTGAGAGCTCCGTTGGAACCTGTATTTATGTTCGTAGATCATAAGAGCAATTCGAATAATAAGAGAAAATTTCTGATAGAGCAACTGGTTTTGGAGTAAAAACTTCTTTAGCACCGTTGTGATTTGAAACTCTATGAAACGAAAACGCGACTAACACATACATCTATATGATTTAGCCTGCGAGAGAATGAAATAGTTTAATTCACAGGTATATTTATTTAATATTAATTTATAAGTCTCCTTTGATGTAGTGGTACAAAGCACCTGACGAATTTCAGCGGCCAGACATTTAGCTGACCATGGATCGAATCCTACGAAATCAATTTAAAAAAAAAAATCAATATGCATCTTCAAACTACTCCAAAATTAATAGGGAACAGAAGGCGACATCTAGCGACTTCGAAGAAGAAAACACAAATAGCTACTAATAAGATGACCAAGTGCATAGGAAAAGGTGCATTGGAATTTGACGACAAAAATATGGAAAAAATCATCCTTCACAACAGACTATCCAATGTTTTTACTTACAAATGTATCACATTAACTACAGCAAGCTGATGACAAAAATTTTCAAAATTGTTGGTAAATACCGAAATGACCAAATAGTGCCGAAGAGGCTTCACGTTGATAAAAAAGTGATTCGTAGTTTCCCCACCACTCTTGTCTACTTTAGTTTTCAGAAGGTTTCAGTTCTACGCGTATGAACTGCACATATGTATTTTTTTCGCAGTTTATTCAAAGCATTCCCGAACCCTCTTGGTGCCAAAAATATGGCCAAATGGTTTGTCTCCAACTTGTTGAAATGATACCCAAATTTCATGTTAGAGCAAGTCTATCAATTTGGATGTCTATGGTGAAACCGTATTTTAGCCTAGACTCGCCGGAAGAATTTTAATTTGCTAGCCTTTTCGTTTTCTAACGTCACTCGGGCACGTCTCAGCGCAGCGTGCCGTGACTATCATTGGGCACCGGTAGGGCACGTCGCGTCGTGCCGGGCATACGAGAGCGACGAGACCTAACGTTTCAATTTGGTCTCGTCGGAATTCTGCCCGTTCGTTTTACAAATCCCAACATTCCTTTGTGAACGAAATAAATAACGTTTTCAGCGCTCTCTGTGCTGAATTGGAGCAAGACGTGGATTGGATTTGGCGCAGGTTTTCACCGTTCGTGTTGGATGTTTGCATCAATTCATAGATATCCGAATTGATGGACCAGCTTATCAGAGAAAAGGGAACAAACCCATTTGCGAGGGCGACATGACCGGTATACCTTTCTGTGATCGGTCAATAAATGAATCTGATAGTATACAGGCAACTCATAATTCCGCCCTCCAAAATAAAATCTGCTTACGAATTATTAGTCCTTTTTACAACGGCGCGCAAATTGCCGGCTGGGTAAAAAACTTTGCTACAAATCCCAAAGTTCGGGCTTATTTCAAAATTATTATAATTTTATTATGTATTTCAATTCCGGCTCCGCAGACTCCACACCGAAGGAGTACAGTCATATAATTTGGTTACAATAGTAAGACTAATTATTGATTTATTTTCGTAGAGCAGATTAATAGACTACCTTGCTCGTACACATAAACACGATACGACGTCGCATCGTGCAACGACGCGGCATCATTTCACGATGCGACGTCGTATCGTGGGAATCTACATGGGAACGCACTAGACGTGTGAAAATGGACCGCACTAGACGTGTTCTCTTCATGCTGATATTAGGAAGACGAATAAAGAAAAACTGATTCACAGAAGATGCTGGTTACATCCATTTCTTTCAATTATGAATATCGAGCGTCATTTTAAGAAGAAACTCAATGTCGTCCGTCATCTTTGAATATTCAATAACAAATGAATGCGGCACCGGCGATACAGTTTCAACGACGTCGTACCGTTCATCGTGGCGCGTTGCGATGTCTTGTCGCTTGCTCGTCGTAGATTCGCATCGTGAAACGATGCTGCGTCGTAGCACGATGCGACGTCGTATCGTATTTATGTACACGAGCCCTAAGTTCAACACCTGGCACTTAATCGTATCTGTATATGCATGTAGTAGATAATCTTTGCTTGAAATGACCTTATCCGTGTTGGTGTCTAGATCAGAATAGCCAGTTACTCCCTACCAACAACTTTTAGCCTCATAACATAACATACCTCAATTAGGGAAACTGTGGTCGCACTAAATTCAGGCAGTGGGGATTTTTATTCAGTGTTCGCAACAAGGGTTTATTAGTTGGGTTTATTGAGAGGAAATCGGGCGGCGTTTAGTCCATATAAACGTAATCCACAATTCCTCCCTGAATTTTGACACTCGTGTAAATATTATTTTTTACCTGAGCCTCACACAGGAGGTCCTGAGGAAAATAATTTCCCTCAGGGCCTAGGTCATCTTTGAGGATGCTGTGTAGAGGGTTTTTTTAAGCAAAGGAAGGAGAGGAGAGTTATGGGATAAAAAAGGGTTTACGGGTTGGTAGGAATCTGGGGTTCAGTGTGTCCTGGTCATTCGCCTCCAAGACCTAAACAAACCTCACCCCATGAACCCATTTTTAATATAATTTAGATATCGACCACTAGTGTGTCGGTATGTTTTGCTTTTTTTATAAATTACTTCTTGTAGGAGCTAGAACCCTACAAAAGTCGATAAAATTGTCTGATTTGAACGCCATCAATAGGCATAATATACAAACTAGGAAATGTTTTTTTTATATCAAAAAGTACAGACGTAGAATATTTTCTTCTAATGCGGTTGGTAAAAAAAATGTCAAAAATCGATCCAGTTTTGTAGGAGAAAAATGGGGAATACAAAACATTTAATTTTATTTAGGTTTTATCAGCCATTGCTGAGTATTCTGAGAGGTAACAGTGACAGTGACAGCAACAGTTTGATTTTTTTTAAATTTCTCAGCGACCGTGCTTGTTGTGCGGAGAAGAATGTTGGGAAGAACCTTTCTATTAGATCTGAAGACTAAATACGTCTAAAGTCATTTGCTGCCGATGGCCTGATGATGGTCTCTCACCAAGGCGATACTGAGAACAGATAATATCTGCCTCCATAGTAATGCTGTACTTAGAATTATTTATTGCCTGAGTTTCAACACGATATTGTAATGTAATATACTGTTAGCTGCATATTTAAATATTGCCGCTCATCTGCCGCCAGAGGTACTGCTATCGCCTCTGGCGGCCAACAAGGAAACTACACCAGCTATTGCGGTCGGTAAAGAAGGGACGCTTCCTGGCTGGCGGCAATGGAGAAGACCTAGTTGATTTATGCGGACAGCCAACGGCTGGATTTACAAATGGCGGAACACGGAATATAATCTTGCTGATTCTTGAATGTTGTTATTGTCAGTTAACGTGGAGACAATATATTTCATCATAAATATTAACTTAGCGTTTTATTATTGCTAACATCAGAAGTGGGATTCGTAAAAGCAAGTGTTAATTGGCTTTTGCTTCGTTCACCTGACAAAAACTCGTGTTTTGTATACAAACGGCGTCCATCATGGCGTCTCTCGAGTTTGTTTATGTTTGATGCCGGTGATTTAAATGACAATCTGTGTATCGGACTTCTGAAAATATGTGAAATGTTTGGACTTCTGTTGTGAATTTACGTAAAAATGCCGCGTAATTACAGTGATGACAGATGCATTGATGCCCGATATCGGAGGAATGCGTGGATCGTGTTTCCGCCGAAAGGACGCATTGAAAATTTTAATTTGGTGCTTGAAAACTCATTTGTGGTTCAATGGGTTTGTCAAAAAGGCCTTTCCCTTTCGTGTTTATCATCGTGAGCCTAATTTGATGATCGAAGACATTTGTCCAAAATGTCAACAACGGTTGTCAAAATAAAGTCGCTAGCGTTATGCTGAGCGCATAAACTGAAATACATGGTGAATCAGAGAAGCTGACTTCAGGTCCAGAAGATAGCAGATGGATATGATCTCTTGATGGAAATTGGTTAAATGTTCGGAACCTCAAAATGTTTCAAAATTACGATGCTGAAAGTTTACGCGGCGATGACAGTATGATCTTGGTAGCCGTCTAGCTGACAAAAAGGGATCAATATGGTGATTTGCTTTTGAGTATGGACATCGCAGATGCCTTATTGCTATAACTAAAAGGAAATATGTTTGCGAAAATTAAAGCCCGTTTATGTGTGGCGAAAAGAAGTTGTAATCATGTTGAATTACAATTATGCCGACTATCTATGTCAAAACCTAGTATTATGGTTCGAAGTTATTTGAAATGGTATGGAGTTAATCGAAATGATTCAAAGTGGTTTGAAATGATTCGGAGATAATCAAAATGATTCGATGTTGAATGGTTCGAAGATATTCAAAATGGTGAACACCTAGAAATGTCAAGTGTGGCGTTCTTTGGATTCTTCATGATGAGATTGGACATCGAGGTGTTAATCAAACACTGGCTGCCGTCCGGGACAAATACTGGTTTCCATGGAAGAGGAATGTTATCACAAAATATTTGAAAAACTATTTTAAATGTTGGTTGGAAAATGAGATACTGGGCGATGTGATATGTGAGCCCGGGGTTTTTAGAAAATGGAGATGTCTTTTGCTGTTGCGTTGAGCAGGTAGATCAATTTACTATGATCTTTCGTGAAGAGCGTGAACGGAATGCTGCGTGTTATTGCTCTCCAGGATGGCTTCATGAAAAAAACTGCCGATTAGAGGCAGAGGCAGAAACAAGCATGAAAGTTGTCATCATGACAATTTTGGCGATGGCGTACCTTTTTGGGGTGCCACGGGTGCTTTTGATGAATATCAAAAGCGGCAGATGAAACGGTTCATCTCGAACCGATTCATAAACTCACAGGTTGATGAGTGGCAGGACCTTATGGTCATACGTGCTGAGACACGGGTGCTTTTGATGAATATCAAAAGCGGCAGATGAAACGGTTCATCACGAACCGATTCATAAACTCACAGGTTGGTGAGTGGCAGGACCTTATGGTCATACGTGCTGAGACACGGGTGCTTTTGATGAATATCAAAAGCGGCAGATGAAACGGTTCATCTCGAACCGATTCATAAACTCACAGGTTGGTGAGTGGCAGGACCTTATAGTCATACGTGCTGAGACACGGGTGCTTTTGATGAATATCAAAAGCGGCAGATGGAACGGTTCATCTCGAACCGATTCATAAACTCACAGGTTGGTGAGTGGCAGGACCTTATGGTCTTACGTGCTGAAACACGGGTGCTTTTGATGAATATCAAAAGCGGCAGATGAAACGGTTCATCTCGAACCGATTCATAAACTCACAGGTTGGTGAGTGGCAGGACCTTATGGTCGTACGTGCTGAAACACGGATGCTTTTGATGAATATCAAAAGCGGCAAATGAAACGGTTCATCTCGAACCGATTCATAAACTCACAGGTTGGTGAGTAGCAGGACCTTATGGTCGTACGTGCTGAGGCACGGGTTCTTTTGATGAATATCAAAAGCGGCAAATGAAACGGTTCATCTCGAACCGATTCATAAACTCACAGGTTGGTGAGTAGCAGGACCTTATGGTCTTACGTGCTGAGACAAGGGTTCTTTTAATGAATATCAAAGGCGGCAGATGAAACGGTTCAACTCAAATCGATTCATGCTTTTTGAAAGGCGGCAGATGAAACAATTCAATGCAAAACGGTTATTTAAACCTTCGTATCGCGTTGGCGATACAGTTTTAATACGGATTTCTGGGGGAAATCCGGGGTACAGAAAGTTGAAAGGTCGGTTTCGGAGTTTGCCTTATAAGGCGGTAGAAGTCTTGCCGAACGATCGTTTTGACGTGTACAAAAGTTGAAAGGTCGGTTTCGGAGCTTGCCTTATAAGGTGGTAGAAGTCTTGCCGAAGGATCGTTTTGACGTGGTGGGTACCAGACCCAATGGCAGCACTCACAGAGTGATGGTCGCATATGAAAATATGAGGAATTGACCAAATGAACAAATTTCTGCAATGGTCAGGAAGGGCGAGCAGGGTAATCTGTTTGTCAGTACCATTGTGGGGTTGAAAAAATTTCAATCCCTCTAATATTTTTTTTTCTTTTCTTTTAGCTTCCTGCTTTGAGGTCAAAGCAGTGGTCAGTATGGCCGTGTTAGCTGCATATTTAAATATTGCCGCTCATCTGCCGCCAGAGGTACTGCTATCGCCTCTGGCGGCCAACAAGGAAACTACACCAGCTATTGCGGTCGGTAAAGAAGGGACGCTTCCTGGCTGGCGGCAATGGAGAAGACCTAGTTGATTTATGCGGACAGCCAACGGCTGGATTTACAAATGGCGGAACACGGAATATAATCTTGCTGATTCTTGAATGTTGTTATTGTCAGTTAACGTGGAGACAATATATTTCATCATAAATATTAACTTAGCGTTTTATTATTGCTAACAATACTATAGTCATAAGAAAAAAGGTAGTAACTATTTGCAAAAGTCAAATTTTGAAATTCTTCAAACTAGTTCTGGGGACAAAAATATCTGCTTCCTATCCAAGAGTTTTCCCGTTTTGACGGTCTCCGTGGTCGAGGAGTAAGGCATTTGACTCGTAATCCGAAGGTCGCGAGATCGAATTTAATCAATTTGTGTTATTTCACAATTAATTAATTTAAAATAATATTTGCGGCACTTTCCAAAGTGGAAGATACAAAGACTACCATTCAGAATTGAAACGTTGCTTACAATGGCTTAAGCCATGTTTGATGACCAGGTCTGAATAGCCGGGTACTTCTACTTCCCCACCTTCCTCTTCCCCATCTCCTTTCCCTCCCCACTACCTTCAGCCTAACAATACACCCCAATTGGGGATGCCTTAGTCTCACTAGCTGGGACTCTTGTGAAGTATAAACATAAAAAATAGTATTATTATTCTTTTTTATAAGAAAGTCCAAATAAACACGACGATTTAATGAAACGGAACCAGAACGTACAAACATAATATTTACAGACAGAAGAATGCAAAACGGTCGAGATAAAACAGGACTACGCGGTCAATAAAAAAACTTTCTCTTTTAGATGAATGTTTCGGATAATGTTTCCTAATTTTAAAATGTAATTCTTTAAATTTCATAGTGTTTTTTTCATTATTTTGCTCTTAAAAAACACTTACTTATGAACATGAAGACTTTGCATAAAACCACAAACTTGCATACACGGTGTCCGAAAACTCATGGTACAAACGGGAATGATTCTAAATTTGGAGTCGATTTTTGAAGTGAAAACTTCTTTAGCACCGTTGTGATTTGAAACTGATGAAACGAAAACGCGACAAACACATACATCTGTAGGATTTAGCCTGCGAGAGAATGAGATAGAATAATCGGTCTCCTCTTTGTACGGTGCGTCGTAGCCTCCCCACTTTAGACTATTTTAGTTTTTTGAAGGTTTCACTTCTACCGCGTGTAAACTGCACACACGTCTTTAAAAGCGAAAATGCTTTTGCAGCATAGCTGCTCTAACGGATATCTTACTTCTTTGTCTCTCTTTATTCCCGATGTCCTACTAAGCATAGCGAAGTCCTCTTTCAACTCGACCACTTTGAATTTCATCTATCTGTAAATTTGTTTGCGTGTTCCGGGTCCGCTCAATCCTGTTAATATTGTAGGATTGTAGCCGTCTTTATATGCCTGTCAAATAGAAATAATTAAATGTATTTTTACATAGAAGTCATTTAAAATAGCTGCCTTTTTGCTTGTGATGAAAGAATCCATAGGTTGATACCCATTTCAGTAATAAAATTTATTTTGTCCATAAGAAATATCTCCCACAGTTAACAAATATATATTTATTTTAGTTTTAGAGATAAACGATTACGTCTTTGGCACTATGTGCTTACTACTTACTAAATAGTACTTACATTAAGTATACAGTATTAAAACCAGTGACACATCGATTGCAATGCGTCCTAACCGCACGATCAAGAAATGACAATGTTCGCAGAAATTCTGCACCTACTTACAAGCATTAAAAATAAAAAAAAAAGTTTAATTTTGAAATATGAGAAAGTGTCTCAAAATATTCTTAAAATGGGTTGATAGATACCTAACATTCTCTCCCTGAATATAGGAACATTTCCCTGCCTGTTTTAAATTTATATTTCCGCTGAAAACCGCAGTGCGGTGATACGCGGGCGGTCGGCCGCCCGCAACCGGTTCCTACTCGTACATATTACATACACTTTGTATGGCAAATAGCAAACTCCAGAACGTTCGTTATTCGTTCGTCAGTCTCGTGCGGTTTGCCGTCGCGTTTGGTTGTTTAGCTCTGTTCCTGCGGTCGGTTGTTTAGTAGCGTGCCTGCGGTTGGTGTGTCAAGTACCGGGCCTGCGGTTGCGTTGCGTAATAATGAATATCGACACCAGGCAACTGATCGAAGAGGTCGCCAAGAGGAAATGTCTGTGGGACGTTTCTAACGAAGACTATCCGAATCGTGCGCTGAAACTTAAAGTTTGGGCTAAACTGACCAAGAAACTCATCCCAGCGTATGACCGATTGGATGAATTGGAAAAAAGTAGCATTGGTAAGAAATCACTTGTTTTATTTTTAAAAAAGGTGATTTTTAATTGGTACACCATAATATTATACGATTTTGCCTATTGATAACAGAAACAAGGAAGATCGGCCATGGTCACTCACACTACTGCAAATCGCATCTAAGCTTTGCTGCGTCCCGCCTTTGTTTCTACTCGTATCTACAAACCAACCGAATGCCCGCGGTGGAACCGCATCGCCACGTTTGGTGATTTAGCGACATTTAGTGAGGTTTGTCCGGATCTTGGCGGCAGATGCGCCTGCCCTGGTTGAGAGACTGGTTGAGGACTTTCGATCTCTCCAACAGGACTCTCTCTGAATATCGCCTTGTACCGCATTAGGAGGGATAGATTCATACATCTGTCACTTCTGGACATACTGACCCCCAGATTCCTACTCGCCCCTCATACCTTTTTTCCTTCCTTTCCTAAAAATATCCTCCAAAGATGCCATAGTCCTTAATGGGAATTATTTTCCTCAGGGCCTCCTGTGTGGAGCTAATAAATATTTAAGCAGCGCGCTTCTATCTCTTATCTAACTTTCTTCTGTGGTTCTGCCGCAGAGAGCTTCGACTTGCTTCATGCGACGTTTATGAGAAAGAGGGAGAGGTTACGAAGGAGCTTTCAGCGGCGTGCATTTACAAGATTCAAATGTTATCATCTTTCGTAAAACCATAGGAGATTCCACTTCTGTCAGTCTCCTGCTGTCTCTCTTTAGGTTCTTATGTATGAGGAAGCGGTGATGTCCTATGGGTACTTATGTTGTTTCTTTGATGATCTTCCTTTCTTCCTGCTTGTCTTCAGAAATGCTCTATTTACCCGGTTTTAAGAAATAACGAACTTGTACCTTTTGTTTTAGTAACGAAGGTGCAACAAAGGTGGAGAAACGCTCGGGACAGCTATGGCAAAGCACGACTCGCTAAAAGAAAGCAAAAACCTTTACCAGGCATGAAGCAAAAACATTACATATTTTATGAAGAAATGCGATTTCTGGATAAGTTGGAGAAACTTAAAACCAGCGATTCAGCAGATACGATAGAAATCTGTCAGGATAGCACCGAAATAGAAATGAACTATGATAACGAATCAATAGAAAAAATGGAAACCTTTCCAGAAAGCTCAGAAATAGATATGGACAATGATAACCGCGACAGTAAAGATGTATTAAGAAAGGTAAAACCAAATAAAAAATATAAAATCAAAACTATTGAAGCAGTAGAAATGGCCGAGGCCTTCCCTGAAATCTTCATGGAAGAAACCAATGACAGTCAAGAAGTTTTCAAAAAGCTGGCACCAGAAGAACCAAAAATACCTAAAATAAGAAAGAGGAGTAATGAATTATCACAAAAGCGTTTGATTAAGATGAGGAGTAAGGTTTCCGACAGCCGAACTGACGACGATCTTGCTTTTTTCACCTCATTGCTCTCGATCGTGAGGCAGTTGAATTCACGGGATAAATTGGCGTTCAGGTCTCGAGTTATGATTAACCTGATGGAAATCTATGAACACCCTAACCGTATCAGTTACGCTGGAGCCAGCGGTAGTGCTTCTAGCAGTAGAAAAACCTCGTCACCGTTAAGTGCAACACCAAAGACTCCTTTTGACGAGATGGTCAACGATCCTCGCAGTTCACGACAAGCACACACTGAGGTAAGTCTCTTTTCAATCATTTTATTTTTACATGAATGACACCTCAAATTTTGTTGTTGGGTTGGGTAAACTTGAATGATGACTTTTATGATGACAATGTGGTGTAATTCTAAATGACCAGCTCTGGGGCTCTATCGAAGCCAGATTTAAGTTGGCCTCTCAGAAGCCGGGCGTACTGTAAAGGGCCTGCTGATACTTCAGTAGTACACAAATGATAACCCTGTACAAATCGCAATCGCCCCACGGTTTGAATTTAGCAGCCATCTCTGGTCTGGAGCCCCAAAATACCTGAAAGACTCTGCGCAGAAACAGGCGGTCCTGTCTTAACTCTCCTATCAGGCGGTCCTGTCTAATTCTCATATCTTAACAAACGGATTGCAATCTTTAGAGCACAGGCGTCGGGTGGGAATGCTGTCCTTGTTCTTAATGAAAGATGCTCCGAGGAACTAGCGTAATTGATTCCTTCAGCACCGGTGCACTGCGTGGTCGGGAAACACGCCAAACGCGCGCCCAACATATGCACACGGTTGACATTTGTCACGTGAGAACGGGTCGTTTCTGCGACTCGTTATTGAGTTCAACAGATGACTGTGGAACGATTTGCCAGCATCTGAGTTTCCCCCTTCCTCTCCTCAAAGATACTCTCCACACAGCATCTTCAAAGATGACATAGGCCTTGAGGGAAATTATTTTCTTCAGGGCCTCATGTGAACAGTTAAAGTTAAAAAAAATATATTTTGATAATGTCGTTTGTCTTCCAAAATTACGGACTTAAATGAACGGAGTTCAACTAACACACTAACAGGAAATATTGAAAGAAGTCATTACGCGATCCATAGACAAATAATTCAACTAAGACGCGAACTATTTATTCCATTCGATCTTTGAGAAACTAGAGTGGTTGAAATATGACTAAAGCCCTGATTAACTAATTAACAGCAGTTTAGTCTCAACAAGTAAAAGCGAACTGCCAATGCACATTTAGGTTAGTATTTCAATTCAACATTGTCAATTTATTAATATTTTTACTTACGTAATTGTTTGACGTTTTCAATTCAGAAATCGTGAATTCAGAGAAAACACCTTTAGTGTTGCCGGCATATATCGATTTTGTATTTATTCCCTGTCAATATCGGTACGGCTCTCAATGATGAAAGCGATATAAAATCGTCAGAAGTTACGCCGATCGATCCGATATTGTAAAGTTATAGATTCCAACGGGTTAGTGCAATTTGGGAGGCGGGAATGGGTACCGACCATTTATTGGATAACCAACACCTCTGCCATTTGTCACCCCAAATGGTTTGCTTCGGGGTAGCGTGGGTGTCCCGTAACCCGGGTTCATGGGGTGAGGTTTGATGCGTCTGCCGACCAGCTGCATGGCAGTAGAATAAAAGTAGGTGGTTGTGCACAAAAGCTTTGTACATCCTTCAAGTTGCTCTCTGATAGGAGCCCAAGGTAAGATATGCCTGTAATTGATACCCAACCCTATGCAGGTTGCATATATAAGGTCTTATCTAGGAATTTAGAACGAATTTGGTCTGCATTGTTATTCCAATCTCTATGGTGACGACTGACGACACCACAGACTACCGATGTTGCAATGATGTTATCGGTTTGTGCCTTATTTATCGCGAATATTGTATCGCGCTGTGACGTGAAGTGATGACGTAGGTTCAACTAATTATTATTACAAATTAAATCGATTATTTTATATTTTTTATGTGGAAACTTCTTTATAATCTAAGATCCGATCTAGAAACGACCTACACCCATCTGTTTAATGGATGAAAAGTATTTTATATCAAATTTAATGTATTTAAAAACATATCTCGAGTGGGTTGTCTAAAAAAATCATTACAAGATTATGATTAATTTAAAAAATATTAATTGAAAGAGCGCGCGTATGCTATTTAGAGAAGGATAGCGAGACTGAGCATTATTTTGGAGTAGTTAATTAAATTATTTACTAATGTATCGCTATTATTTTAATTAATCATAGTCTTGCCAGGAATTTTTTCGGCAACCCACTCGAGATATGTTTTCTAATGTGTTAAATTTGATATAAAATACTTTTCATCTATTAAACAGATGGGTGAAGGTCGTTTCTAGTGCGGATCTTCTACTATTAGCACCGTTGTGATTTGAATCCATGTGGGACTATGGCTGTGAGGCTGGAGGAAGTGGGTAGGAGAGAGAAGTTTGCAAAGTGTTTAATCATAATTTTAAGTACTGAATATTTGGGATTTCATTCAGGCATTCGGACAGACTTCGACGGTTGGAAGTTTTCTACGATATTCTAATAATCTGTTTTAAGCCCTCCTTGTCCCTCATTTTCCATTTTAACTCAAAATCATCCAGATTTAGGTTGCAAGTATTCACAATTAAAAAAGTATTACCTTCCTGAACCAAACTTCCTTCACTTCCTTTGCAATCAATTATTATCTTCGTCCGCTGTCTGTTTTGCGGTAGGCAGTGACAGGTGTGCTGTAATACATAATAAACTGTACTCTCCACAAGGCGGAGACACCCGGCGAACACGAGCCTTGCGGCAGTATGCCAGGTATCCGGCATGAGGGCTTATATTGTTATGTTATATCTTATATCTAGAGAGGTCGAACGGTCTCCTCAAGGCCACTTCCGATCCGGCCTCCCAAGACCTGAACAGTACTGAACACCACCTCACCCCTGACCGGGCACCCCTGCTAACTCATTAAAAGTAGCGAACCACTCTGTGTGACCTATGGATGTTGGTTATCCAATAAATTATTCCCTGGGCGGTGGTACCGATACCCGCCTCCCAAATTGGAATTTTTCACATTTTCATTGGGTGTTTTTGATTAAATTCGTCAATGATTAAATACAACACTGAAATAAGTCATCCCATCTTACTAAAATAAAGTTGCGAACCGTAGCAGACTAAAATGTCAATGCTTCAGAATATTATTGAACGCCGAGAGAGGTGTCGTTAGTTCCAAAATGAGGCACGAGATGGCGACAGTCACTACTGCACGGAGTTCAACATTACAAAGTACAAACTGCACGGAGTACCTACCTCGCGCGAGGAATCCGCCATTTTAGTCACCGCGTGTGTTGTCGGCGCGTGTATTTACTCCGTATTTTATTCAAAATGCCGGCTTGTTCAGTGAAAGTTTGTAAAAATAGGACCGGCCAAGTGAACTTTAAAACAAATGGAATAACATTTCACCAGTAAGTATAAACATGGTGTACGAAATTTATTTTTTCTATGTTTTTATTTACATATATAAGCCGCTTTGATCATTGTCAGTGATGTCACCTTTTCATGCTAATTATAAATGATGATGGAAAAAATACAACCCACTAACTAACCCTAACGCCGTTTCGGACAGGGGTAGGCAGAGAGGACGAACCGCCAAACCAATCGGTCTTGTCACACACTCGTTGCCTCATTCACATTCATACATCGTATCATACATACTCTTCTATTATTCTGACTCTTGACATAATCGATTCACTTGATCCTGCCATGTCTCTCTTGGGCGTCCCAGACTTCTTCTACCATTCACATTTGCGTCATATATTCTCCTTTTTTTACGTTAGCTCCACACAGGAGGCCCTGAGGAAAATAATTTCCCTCATGGCATGTGTCATTTTAAGGGATGCTGTGAGGGTTTTTTTTTTCAGGAAATAAAGGAGAAGACTTTCTGAGAATGAAATAGGTATAAGGGGTGGGTAGGAAGCTGGGGGTCAGTGTGTCCAGGAGTGACGGACGTATGAATTCATCCCTCTATCTGCTGTGCAAGGCGATCTGTCGAGAGATTCTGGCTGCAGAGATCGAAAGTCCTTCCTCAACCAGTCTCTCTCGATCCAGCCCGCCATGGAAAAACATCACCCAATGAACCCGAGCACCCCTCGTTACACTTCTTTCTTCGTGCATTCGCTCTACATGCCCAAACCATCTAAGAGTCCCTTTTTTAATCTTACTCATTACGCTTGTATCAGCCTTGCATTCTTCGCGGATCTCCACATTTCTCACTCATACGCCTCACACACACATACGCCTCAGGGATCTCATTTCTACTGCATTCAGTCTGCTTTCATCCTTCTTCTACCAGTTCCACGCCTCACTACCATATATCAGTGTAGGCACTAGCACTCCATTGTCGACGGCAAGCTTCGCTTCTTTGGACAGTTTTTTGTTGGCGCCTGCGGCGTTCAGTCCTCCATTAATGGAGTTCAATACCTCCATCAGCCTTCCCATCTCTCGTAAACATACTTCCCAAATACGCAAACTCATCCACCTGCTCAACTAATATTTTATTTTTATTTTTTTAACTTTGAGAAAAACCTACATACAAGAAGATAGCAGCCAATAAATTATGTGTTAAGAAAAATGGAGATTAAATTGTTAGTTCTTAGTCGAAGTATGATACAGTTAAAAATGATCTAATCGGATAGATGCACGTTAGCTCAGTGGTTAGAGCTGTGCCCAGGAAGCGGAAGGTCCTGGGTTCGAGTCCCAGAGGTGCCAATACCTTTTTCTGATTTTTCTGTCTCCAGATTTTCGATTGAGTTTCGCTAATATTGTCTTCATTTAATAAATATTTTTTGTTGATTTAAAAAAAGTAGGTAAGCTATGGTGTGATATAATCGATGGAAGAATTAATTAAATAATTTGCAGTTATTTATTGTTTTGTAATGTGGTGGATATGGTCAAACCTAAATTAATTTAAAGTTCCAATTTCTTTAAGCGGGCAACCATTACCTATATTGTGTTATTTCAGATTTCCGAAGGATGGAACGATGAAAGAGAAGTGGATAAATGCAATGGGGAGACCAGAACATTGGTTTCCTACTCCTAACTGTGCGGTTTGCTCCACACACTTCACAGCAGATGATTTTAAGACAACAACGAAAATTCGCATACTTTATCCTTGGGCTGTTCCTACATTAAAAATACGACTTGTAGGTATTTGATGAGGTGTGTTTACTATTTAGTTATACATATAAATATATATTTACCAGCGAGTTCCCGGAATGCGTTGCAATGCCACGAAATTGTTTCCGTGTTCTTTCCTGTTCTTCCCGTTCCTATTCCCCTTCCGCCTCCCATTCCCGGCACCCCCCCCCCCCCCTAAGTCACTAAACGTAGAGAACCACTTGGGGTGACCTATGCCAGAGGTGTTGGTTATCGTGGGTTGAACCATTCCCGTTTTAGGACAGTCAAATTAGGATGCGTATTAATATACGGAACATGATTTTTGTGAAACATCATCTCAAGGGCGCTGTACAAATGATGTCCTAGGTATCAACATAATGATGTAAAGTTTTTCGACATAGAAAACGATATGGTTTTCATATGGGACTCTATATTGAAATAAGTATCGTGTAAAGCTGTAAATTTAGGGTTGGTTACACTGTTGTTTTTGGTTAACAGGTTACACTGTTGTTTTTTTCAGAAGCGAATATAATACCAAGCCCTGTCAATAAAGCTAAACCCCCACGAAAAGAATTCAAATCGCATTCCATGCAAAAGCTTGAATTTTCTGCAATTCCAAATTTCACAAATACGGACAAAAGCCTCGTTGTAACCTATTTTTTCAGCACGCTGTTGCAAAAGTTGAATTTACTCGCTTGAGCGGAAGTGGCGGTGTATGGTTGGCCGCACACATCAGGTTTTTCCATCCGATTGTCTGATCAGACAAAAATCGATTCGAAAACCGGATTGGTTATGGGCCACGCCCGTTGTTGGACCGGATTGGACGGCCGGCGCGGCGGTAGTGAAAATAGGCCGCGCCTTTCCGCGCCGGCCATCCAATCCGGTCCGACAACGGGCGTGGCCCCGGTATTAATCGACATCGGCCGCTAGTCGACCGCTACGGACCGTCGGAAACTGTCGTGTTGTGGTTTGTTCGTGTTCGGGCGCGCTTTACTTTTGTTGTGTTCGAGTTATTTCGTTCTTCGAAAAAATGGTCGACTCCGAATTCTTAATTGCGTGTATAGAGAAGTTTCCCTCTATTTGGAACAGAGAGTCAGAGGACTACCATAACAAGGACCTCAAGGAAACTTCTTGGAATGGCGTTTGTCAAGAGATGTTTGCAGAATGGAATACACTAAAACAAAGTGTTAAAGAAGAGAAACGTAAGTTTTCTTTATTTTTTACTAGTGAGTATCTACCCGATATGCGTTGCGATGCAACATATGTTTCTCCCTGCGTGCCCTTTCCCATGCGTCCCCGTTTTCACCCCCGTTCCCCTCCCGCGTTTCCCTCGTAGTGCCTCCAGCGTTCCCCTCCGCCCGTCCCATGTTCCCTTTCCCCCTCCCGCGTTCTCCTTCAACCTTCCCTGCCTTCCCCTTCCCCCTTTCTTCTCTGCCACTAAACTATACAAAATACAGTCATTTTTCAAACAACTTGCGCGCTATCTATTGTAATTTATTTAAATATAAATTTCAAAACGCCAGAGCTCACAAGGATATATAGAAACCTTCACGGGCATGCGTACAACAAATCACGAAAGTTTGATTGCATTCCGATGAAAGGTTTAGGAACGCGTAAGGAAAAAAAAACGAAACATTCATCTTTATAAATTAAGATTTATATTACAAAGTAGTCAGAATACTGTTCAATATTTTTCACATGTTTCCATTGCTAAAACTGTATCTACATCTATCCTTTTTATCTGAAACTGTTATCGACGAAAATGTCTACTTCAGCACACTCTATCTTATTCTTAAAGTCGACACATTTAGTTCAGAGGACTGAAATATGTGATTTTATTTATAAAAGTATTCAGGCAAAACATTTTCTATCCATCATCCTTGCAAATAATAATAATAATAATAAAATAATAAAAACTTTTATTCATCAATAGATTTTTTACATTTTGTTCTTTTATCATTGAGTATATTGATGAAAAGGTCACTGCTCAGCTACAATTCAGGATTTCTCCTGGAATGCAGCTGGGTTTCAGCAGTGCCTCCAATATAAAAAAATAGAAAAAAAATATTAAATAAAGATAAAATAAATACAAAATTAAATCAAATCCCTAATTCAACTCACACAGTTTATAACAATATAAATAAATAAAAGAAATAAAAATTAATTAATTATGTAAATCAGAATTCAAAGTAAATCTATATTAAAACTCAAATACAAAATCAAATCAATTCAAATAAAATATAATATCTATAATAAAATCATTTTAATAAAAAGACAAATAACTTTGTTTACATCACTTTTATTGGTACACAATCAACATGTTTCGTAAACAATGTTTACTTCATCAGGATCAAACGTATACTAAACTTAAAAAATAAATATAGATTACTCATGGAAGGAAAGTGTAGGATGGAGGGGGAGGGGTAAGAGTGGGGAAAGTTTATCAATTAGGGATTTCAAAGCCATTGAAATCCCTAATTGATAAACTTTCCCCACTCTTACCCCTCCCCCTCCCTCCTACCCTTTCCTTCCATGTGTAATCTATATTTGATTTTTAAGTTTAGTATACGTTTGATCCTGATGAAGTTAACATTGTTTACGAAACATGTTGATTGTGTACCAATAAAAGTGATGTAAACAAATTTATTTGTCTTTTTATTAAAATAAATAATGCCATCACAAAGTGAAAACCTTTCCGAAGAAGTTCAAAGTTCAAATTCAAAATAAAATCAATTCTCGGGTAAAATATAATCAAAAATACAATAAAAAATAAATAATATTATCATATAAAATCAAAAACACAAGAAAGTATATCTTCAATTTTTTTTATTCAAGATGTTGTGCGGTTGACTGTGCAAATACTTATTTATTCACACATGTATCACACGTGTACGAGTATTTATAATATCCGAAGTCAGTGAAACGATTGCAACCCAATTTGGGATGGATATGTTGTGAGGCTGAAGTAGTGGAGAAAGGAAGGAGGTGGGGAGAGGACGGTGCGGAAGTACCTGGCTATTCAAATCTATTAATTAAACAAGGCTACCTACGAGCAACGTTTCAATTCGGAATTGAGGTATTTCACCAGGTGAAACTGACTACGGAACGCGTCGCAAAATATACAATATTTTATTTTAAGCTAGCAGACCCGGCAACACGTTACTGTGGCTAACGAAATACAAAGCCACGCCATTACGCCACACCGCCCGATTGCCAGACCGCTCCCTTTATTTATATATTTCAATCAATTTACACACAACCTTGACAAATTATATACCTAAAAACCTTCCTCATGAATCACTCTATCTATTGGTGAAAACCGCATGAAAATCTGTTGGGTAGTTAAAAAGACCTAAGCGCACAGACAGCGGGAGCGACTTCATTTTATACTATGTAAAGATGAGTGAATTGTGAAACATACCCACCTCCCAAATTAGCGATGCGAAAATTTAAAGACATTTCCCTGTAGATCCTGAGTAACTGAAACAACAAACTAAATTCATGTTTTTTTTTTTTCAGATATGGAGCTGAAGAAAAAGTGGAATAACATTAGAGATTACTTCAAACGAGAGCTAAACATTGAGCGTGAAGTAGAAAGCGGCCAACCTGCCAAAAAACGTAAAAAGTACGTTTATATGAATCTTTTGGAGTTTTTGAGACCCGTTTTCCTGGCGAGAGAGAGAAGCAAATCCGACAGATTGCCAACTCTACAGCAAGATATTGAAAACGACACCAATGACGAAGAATCGACTGAAGACTATTATATTGTGGAAAATAACTCCCAAACTTCTACGGCTTCTACAAACTCTACTATAAAAACACCAAAAGAAAAAAAATCTGTACAACCAAGTGCATTTGAATATTCTACCATTGGCAGTGATGAAAAATTGACAATTTGTTCGCAACACGAAGACGACCCTGATCTACTGTTCCTAAAATCTCTTTTATCCGACACGAAAAAGCTGAATTATAGTCAAAAGATGGATTTTAAATTGGGAATAATGAAACTGTATAAAGAAATAAAATATTCAACACCATTAACAAGAAGCACATCATCAGCACCGGCGCCAGCGCCATGTGCTCCCAGTCCTTTCACCAGTGGAGAGGTAATGCCACCAGTCACCAGATACCGGAAGAATATCAATTTTATAATAATGACAATAATAGTAACCAATCTTTTTTTTAATAAATCAAAATCACAAAGAGAGAGTACGAAAACAATGTGCGATACAGTTGTGAATGATGAATACTTGGAGCAGGTGGATGAGTTTGTGTATTTGAGAAATATATTTATGAGACATGGGAAGGCTGGTAGAGATATTGAAAGATGGTTAAATGCATGTAACTCCATTAATGGAGAACTGAACGCCATTGGTGCCAACAAAAAAACTGTCCAAAGAAGCCAAACTAGCCGTACAGAATGGAATGCTAGAAACTACCCTGATGTGTGAAAGTGAGGCATGTAACTGGCAGATAAAGGATGAAAGTAGACTGAATGCTGTAGAAATGAGATCCCTGAGGCGTATGTGTGGTAAAACCATGTATGATCGTGTGAGAAACATGGAGATCCGCATATAATGCAAGGCTTATGTAAGCGTAATGAGTTTAGACGCTCAGATGGTTTGTGCATCTAGAGCAAATGAACGAGGAAAGGAGTGTAAGGAGAATATATTACGCAAATGTGAATTGCAGAAAGACATGGAATGATCAAGTGATTCATGTCAAGACTGTCAAGAGTCAGAATAATAGAAGATCATGTATGAATGTGAACGAGGCAAGGAGTGTGTTCCAAGACCGAGTTATTTGGCGGTAGGTACGTCATCCATGCCTACCCCTGCGGGAAAACGGCTATGGTTTAACAAACGGTGATGGTTTGTTAGTTAAAAGTTAAAACCAAATTTTCCTCTGATAATCTTAAGATTTATAAATAGATGTCTAACACCTGCCTATTTAATTATATACCAAGTATGGTAAGGGGAACAAACCAAATTACATGGTGCTGAGAGCCGGCGGCGGCGTGACCGTCTCTCTTCCCGTAATTTGAGTAGGTTTATCAGTTTAAAGTATAGGCAACTCGCATTGTAATAATCACTATTTAGTATTCGAAAATAAAATCTGCTTAGGAAGTACTAGTCTTTTTTAAAAGGTGCGCAAATTTCTGGCTGCGTAAAAAAACATATCTACGAATCACAAATCGGAAAAACAAAAGATCGGAATTGTTTCCTCTTCTCACTCCAGGCTCTGTCTCACTGACACTCTCCTGACATCGTAGATCTCCATCGTATTTGCACTTCAAAAATCACGTTTAAACGCAGTTTTCCATTAGAAATTTAAGGCCCGATTGGTCAAATATTTGGATAAAAAAAACACATCAACAATACTTTTCATCTGTTCATGAAACGTATACGTAAATATGTATACGTAAATATATGCAAAATTTATACGTAAATGCATTGAAATAAAATAATAACAATAACTATGACTGGACAACTGAATAATGTGCACCTTCATCACTCAGTCATTAAAAGTGATTTAAAAAAAATTGGTTAAATAGGTTGCATTAGGTTAGGTTATGGAGCTATTAAATATAACCGAGTGTGCATTTCACGCGCGGTAGAAATCGGTCTACTTTAGTTTTCTTAAGGTTTCAGTTCTACCGTGTATTAATTGCTCATTGTTTTCTGCTTTTAACACTTTTTTGTCCTACTTGTGATCCTTTTTGTCCTACTTGTGATCCTTTTTGTCCTACTTGTAACCCTTTTTGTCCTACTTGTAACCTTATAAATTTATTATGCCAAACAATTTTTTGGTGTAAATTTTCTTCATTGCTTTGGTAATGTATTAGTTTTTATACTTAAAAAAAATAAAACCATCTATTGTATACTCTTCTGCTGTACCGACTGTTGCCATGACCCGACTCAAACGTTGATGGACATAAACCCAATTATTAATAGTACTGACACACGTGCTCATAAATAAGCTTGTTCATCCACTGTACATATTTGCTCATGAATGAGCATTGTTGGTTTGAACACGCTCAAAAATAAGCATGCTCAAAGCCAACAATTGAACATATACATATGTTTGTGTCAAATAAATATCAACAAATAGAGTCAGTTCCATCAGCCCAGAACTAAACAAAATAATATCATTGCTTGCAACGCAATTATTTAAGAATCTTTTTACGAAAACAAAGAGGTTGATTTGGGTCCAAAATGTCAACAAATCCGAAAACTACTAGAAAATCTTTATCCCGCTGTCTGTACGCTTAGATCTTTTAAACTGCCCAATGAATTTTCATGCGGTTTTCACCAATAGATAGAGTGGTTCATGAGAAAGGTTAAAGTATATAATTTGTCCAGCTTTTGTATAAAAGCGGGCGGTGTGGATTTGGTAATGTATGCAAATTAACAGATGGCGTTGGTTATAATGATTGGGTTATGGCGTTGTCAGTAGATGGCTTTGTGTTTCGTTAGCCACAGCAACGTGTGGCCGGGTCTGCTAGCAAACAATAAATGCTAATTTCAATAGAATTTGGTTTAATTTTGGAGGTAAAGGAACTGTTCGTTCCAGAATGCGATTTTTTCTATTTAGTCTTAAGTAAAACAATTATTCGTAATATTCATGTTATTTTAGTTACACGCAGTTTCTCTTTTTCAAATATGCAAACAAAATATTATCCCACGGTTTCTTCAAGTAAGGTCCCAACCTTGAGAAATAATATGTATTCTGCCTGGTATCATATAAATGCATTGCTTTGCAAAGATTTGGAAGAAAGTGTTTATTATTTAAATGGTTTTATTTTTAAGTAGGTATTAGTACGTTTCAAATAGGACCCTCAAATAGCACCTATAAACTATTTATGGCAGCCCCAAGGGAAAGTGTTTGCTGTCGGCCTTTTATGGCCCAACCTAAGAGGAACTTTTATTATAGTAATATTTGCAATATTTGTCTGTCCTTAAGTGTTTTAGATTTAGTTTTATTGGTGGCCCTTTTCGGCGACTTTTGAGCAATTGTTTTATTGCTAGATTTTAAAATCCAGTTGTGGGAACCGCTGAAATATTCTGTTCCCACAGTTAATGTACCATATTAATTATTTGTATTTGTATGTTTTTCTTTAAATATGGTGACGTGTTCAAGAGAAAGTTAGTATTGTTATTACGGGGGAACTGGAAGGTACACGAGGTGTATCTTCAATTGAGCAAAGGGAAAATAGGCCCTTTGCGTCAGTATCGTTGTTAAGATTGAACTGGGAGGTACATGTTGTACCTACAGTTCAGTATTGTAAAAAACTGATAAAGATATCGAAGTAGAGACTTCGATATTTGTCAGTGTGGTGTGATCGTGGAGATCAACCGATCAAAGGGTAAATAGACCCTTTTGTAATAATTGTATTTTTATTGCATTTAATAAATCGTGTTAAAGAAGAAGAAGAAGTGTTTTCCTGCAAACTCCATTCTGTTGTGCTCTCGTACCAAGATAGATAAGAAACAGGAACTTTTGGGAAATTTGAACATCTTTAGTGGGTATTTTAGTGACCCTGTGTTTCAAATACTTTCGTGACTCCTATAATAAATCCCGAAAAGAAAAGTCTTTCCGTCTCTCTAGAGAGCCATTTTTGATGTTTTTTCATATAATGAGCACGCACAGCTGCCGCGAACTGGGATCGAACCGAAACGAGCATGCTCGTAGCAAGCCTAATCACACATGCTTAGACAACTTCCTCTTCCAACCGCGAATCCAGTAGCATACCCAATTTCATTTTATGTTTTGCATTCACTCCACAAAGGAGGCCTTGAGGAAAATAATTTCTCTCAGGGCCTTTGTCATCTGAAATGCTGTGAGGAGGATCTTTTTGAGGAAAGGAAAGAATTAACATTGGTCTTGAAGAGACCTATGTTGTAGGAAGGAGGAAACACAGAGGCCGGCAAACTGTTCCACAGCCGAGCTCTTCTCACGTGACAACTGTCAACCGTGTACATATTATGTTGGGTCCGCGTTTGGCGTGTTTCCAGACTATGCACCGGTGCCGAAGGGATCAACGATGCTAGATCCTCGGAGCATTTTCCACTGAAATACCGGTAGAACAAGAATAGATCTCCCACCCGACGCCATCATTACAATCCGTGTATTAAGATGGGAGAATCTATCAATCGGACGGCCGTTTCTGCCCAGAGTCAAGGGATTTTGCGGGTATTTTGGAGCTCCAGACCAGAGGTGCCTGCCAAATTCAACCGTAGGGCGCACTTGCGATTTGTACAGGGTTAGCAGTTATTAAAGCATCTGCGGGCCCTGTACAGTACCTACGCCTCGTTTTTGGGAGGCTAATTTAACTCTGACTTCGATGGAGCCCACATACCTGAACTAGCCACTTACAGTTACACCAAGCTTCCATTCAAGGAGACTACTAGCACCGTCTCTGACACATATGCTACTAAGTAGCATGCTCTCGTGCTACTAATGAACGTATTTGTCGGTACCATATAACAATGCATTAATTTATCGTTTTCCTTTTTACAGGTGTATGACGGTCCAGAAAAATGGAAAAATTTGGCATCTACACTTCAGCAGGGTAACGCCGCGCTTAACGAACCGTATTATATACTGGTAAGTTTTTTATATATTTACTAGTAATACTCAGGTCAATTTACTAAATGTATAAAAAAAAAATTAAACAAATTGTTAATTACGAACCCTCTACCCCTGCTGTGTGTTATTTTCTCATTCTCATTATGTTGTGATTTTTTTTTAATGTGAAAATGTATTATTTTTTATATAGGTACCTACATGATTTCGTTCACATTATGAATCTTATATACTTTATTTATTGTTTTTTATTTCTTTTTTCTTTTTGTACGGTTTTATAATCATCTATGTTTTTCTGTTTATTCTATGAATTTTATGCGGAAACTTCGCTAGTTCATGCAACTATGTAATATGTAATTACTTTAAATAAATATGTATAATTGTTTGTTTACTTAATAAACTAAGATAAAATTTTTTAAAAAAATGATTTAAGAATAACACAAGAAGTGCCTTGTGGGTGTGTTTCATGGTCAAATTATAGGCCCTATTTAGGCCTACAATTCCATACAATACTGTGCTTTCGAAAATTAAATGGGAAGGAGATCTATGATTTCAGACGAGTATAAGAGAGATGGTATGTTGGGGGTTTGGGCCTAAATAGAATATTTGTTGTCATTCAAATTTGTATGGAAGGCACTTCTGTTGTTATATTATTTATTCTAAGCCTCTTCCCCATATCCTTTCCTTCACGATTCCTTGAGCCAAAAAACGTACCCCTAATTCGGGATACTATTGTCGCACTGGCTTCGGGAAATTGCAACTCTTGTGCAGTAAAAGAAAAAACTAAATGCATAATAGAAAAAATTAAAACAAATTGTTAATTACGAACCTACTACTCCTGCTGTGTGTTATTTTGTCATTCTCATTATGTTATTTTTTTTTTAAATCATTTTATCCTTGAACATTAATCTTATGATGTGAAAATGTGTTATAGTACGAGTATGTATTTAGGTTCATGGTTTAATTTCTTATCATCTATCCTACATCCTTTAATCTGTGGGTGTTTTTACTTCATAAATTTTTTTCTTCTTTTTCTACCACTTTAAGTTTTCTTTAGATACTATGATTTTTTCATAGAGATATACTATAGAGGCGCTATCCCATACATAATTCTCCGAGATTCGTGTTCAAATCATGCACGAACATGCCTTCGGGAAAGTGAATTCTAAGTGAAGCCACCGCGTCGAAAGGCTCGGTCGTCAGACCGTCCTTTCCTTTTACTCAAGCCCATGGTTTCATCCTTTTCCATCCTACTTTGATACGTCACACGCCAGCCACGGTCGACGTTTGTAGAACTACTAATACTAATAGAGAAATGGAGGTACTAACCTACGATTCCGTTGAAACAATTTATTCGCTAAATGTCTCATCTATGTATATATATATCAATGGATTTCTTGCGGAAACTTCGCTGGTTCATGCAACCGTGTAATATGTAATTAGAATTAGCTTAATAAAATATGTTTAACTGTTAGTTTCCCTAATAAACTAAAATAAAAAAGTAATAACATAAAACCAAAAATATAATTGTACTAATTATATTTCTTTTCAGAATATATTCATCTGACTATCCGTGTATGCATATATGGATATAGCTATAATTATACATTTTATCTACCTATAACTATATCAAACTAAATATATGTGCAACAATGATTTTTTGTAAGCGTTTAAATTAGAGATGCCACTGATAGTGAATTGGCCGGATACCGGATATCCGGCATACGATCAGATAGCCGAGTATCCGGCCAGTATTATGCTTGAATTGTACAGCAAGAAATACGTACGTTCAATATCAAACTCGTTCGTGAGCGCACGACAACAGACGACCATCGACGATCAGTTGCCCGAATTCGTTCGCTGTGTTTGGTCGTGTAGTTGGTTGGTGCGTTACGTAACAGTTTATAGAATTTAAATACAAATCCTTGGTTTATTATTAGTACTCTTTTTGGTAATACACATGAAATATAGGGTAAAATTTCACAATCTCTGGACACGTTTAATATTAATTAGTACAAGAATCAACTATCTACGTCGGTTGAATGATAAAAGATGCAATAAGTCAGGTACGCCTCGTAAGACATACGTATGTCTGGTAATGTTATATTAACGTGAAAACAAGCTAATGGGTACGAGTGGTTTTAAAGTTCCACTTTCATAAACATCTATTT
Organism: Limnephilus lunatus; assembly: GCA_917563855.2. Classification (NCBI taxonomy): domain Eukaryota; kingdom Metazoa; phylum Arthropoda; class Insecta; order Trichoptera; family Limnephilidae; genus Limnephilus; species Limnephilus lunatus. Next base: position 46,169,353 of record OU830602.1, on the reverse strand, counting down.
GAATGATATGATTTTAGATTTTCACGGCCAAAAGTATTTTTGTTATTTATTTTTGGGATGTTATGCCGTGTTGCGCTATCTCCTCCTTTAGCCAACATTTCGGACAGCGTTACCGCTGCCGTCACATCTGCCCTGATGATGGACACTGTAACGCTGTCCGAAAGGTTGGCTAAAGGAGGAGGTAGCGCAACACGGCATAACACCCCAAAAATCAATAACAAAATCTATTTGAATTTCTATTTTGTTTTTGTGAATGAATGAATACAAATCTTAGAAGTGCAAATTAACCCACTTTTCGACATCCGATTGAGCTGAAACTCGGCAGATAGACTCTTCTTCAATGTCAATGTTTTCTATCAACTTTTGGTGGCACTCACGCACACACGTGCATTTCTCTGAAATTATATGAAAATAAATATTATAGTAAAAAAATAGATGCATTATAGTAAAAAACACTTTGATTTTATTAAGAGGAAACCCGTTCGCCGAGAAATTTAAACAATAGGTATTTTACCATACTGTTGCTGTCACTGTCGCTTTTATTCCCCAAATACTGAGCAAAGGGGACATTTGCACCTCAGGCTGATAATACCTGAATAAAATCTTCAAAATCGGTCCAGTTTTTGAGGAGAAAAATGGGGAATACAAAACCTCGATTCTGATGATTTTATTTAGGTATTATCAGCCTGAGGTGCAAATGTGCAGTTTGGTAAAATACTTAGTGTTCAAATTTTTTTTTGGTTATTAAAAAAAATATTAGCAGCATATCCAGTGATTCTGTAATATTACCTAATACACGTGTTCTATCAAACTTAAAGATAACCCAACGATTCAAGTTTACCATTTAGAACCGATAATTTTGCTTTTAATTGACTTTTAATTGTTTGGAGATCTATTATTATCTGTATCGAAATTTTGTCGCGAGTGAATTGAAATGGCATCAACTGGTAACAAGAAGTCTCCCCTCTGGAAATATTTTACTGTTTGTGACAACCCTCGCTACGCCTTGTGTTCGCTGTGCAAAGTGAAGATTTCGAGGGGAGGGGAAGGAAAATATGCTGGAACCTCGTCTCTTTGGAACCACATGCAGATGAAACACCCGACAATGTATGGATTGCTTAAGATATTGAAGGACAAATCAGAAATGCCCATGTCAAAGAAAAATAAGGTAAGTACTTTTTTTTAAATTTACTTTGTCGTTTGAAATATGTTTATATTAACATATGGGGGAAGAAAATGTGTGAATGGTGTAAATAAGCATTTGATACAGTACTTTACATCCGATTATTAAATTAAATATGGTTTTTGTGGGGCATAGATAATCAAAATCACTGTACTTTTCAGAGATAAAACGTAAAATATAAAATTTTGACTTATGACACTTTTCTATGGGATGTGCGAATGTACAGGACGCAACGGCGCATACCTACCGAGTTTTAACCAGCGATTCCTAAGCATATTTCGACTAAAGAAAGTCAATGTCATTTTTCTGTCCAGTAATGTTTTTTTTTTCAATTAAAAACAAAAAATATATTGTTCCATCACACGTCGAAACTGAGTAGCACTCCGTCTCGTTCCAGCAACACGGTAACACACGAAATAGCGCACGTATCATGCAATCCCGTCGCGACGTGTAAGTGATCAGTGGCGACGTGTGATTGAAAAATATATATTTTTTGTTTAATAGAAAAAAAAATCATTAGAAAGAAAAATGACGCACATTTTACTTTTTGTACTCCAAAAACATGCTCAGGAATCTTTCGGGTACCAGCTGTTACACCCTGTATACAATACACATGGTGGGATATAGAATATAAAATATAATAGCGAAACAGAGATATTTAAGGTAGGTATATTTAAATTTAAATTCCTCAAAAATTCCTACTACCTCTTAACCCCTTCCTCTCTTGTTGTTCTTTTTCGTGTCTCTTTCTTTTGTATATATATATGTTGTCCCATTCTGTTGTATGCAGGTTTGTATCTGTCTCACTATTCCATTATTATTTTTTATATACCTACTGTCTCCGTCTTATACCCACACTATGTATTTTTGTTAAGCATAATTTTTTATCCTGTTGTCGCTTGAGCTAAGCGAAACAGATTTGTGAGGACATTAAAACAAATAAGATTTATAAAATATTTTTAACATTAACACAATTTAGAATATTTGGTAACATTTTTTATTCATCCAATTGGAATTTTTTTTTTATACTTATAATCTTCATCATAACACTCAGACTGATAGCAACTAAACAGTTAGGCTAAATACTGAAAAATGAATAAAATAATAAAATAAATATGGAACTTATTTCCACTTTAATTTATTTGGTTTGAAAATTGTTTCGTTTAGAAATATTTTAGATGCTTTAATTAAATTCTGCGAATAGGACACATATTTCCCTTTGAAACAATCGAGAATTTTTGTGATTGGTCTTTTTATAAGCCCAGAAAAAATAAAGTATCAGGCTTATAAAAACTGTTTTAAAGTTTTAAATCTCCTAGAATATCCGAAACCCCTTTTGAATTGTGGTTGCATTGTGTAGTGTAGAATATTAAATCCTTTAGAAAATGATCGTAAAACATTTGAATATTTGTGGCTGAGCTTTGCAAACTAAAATAAAACACACGCTTTCTTGGCGATATTTTTTTCTTGAACAAATCAAAACAGGCGGCTGGTGTTAAACGGGGATTTAAACCTTATCGCCATCTAGATAAGGAGTATTATTGTTAGCGATTATTTATAAACACTGTTTCAGAAACAAAATCTACGTGTTTCTGAAACAATTTAATATGTTTCTGAAACATGTGAAACTGTAAACACTAGGTGTTTCTCGCGATGTTTCTGTGCTCCCCGATTGGAGTGGAGAGCACGGAAACAAATCACTTTCGCAACAGCTGTTTACAAATGTGGATGTGTGTTTCAGTTGTTTATAAACATGACGGTAGCGTGGGACGACAACATCGTTTTTAAATTAATACAATTATTTTTTAATTATTCGTAAGTTTGTGTCTTATTTGGCTATAAACGGTCCAACCATTTGCAAAATCAATTCAAAATCCGATTTCGACATTCGTAGAGAATTTACAAATGATCCGTCAATCACGCGTAAATCATATAACACATTTTGCCTTCTCAACAAATAGTTCCTAACCGACTACCTTTTTTTCTTTCACCTAGCCATTGCCAAATAAATATACGCGGCACCCAACAAAACTACCTCCTCAGGCGACACATTTGAAACAACTGACGTTGACGGCCAAGTTCCCGAAACATTGTTTCTGTAAACATCTACGTATTGTTTCAAAAACTTTGTTTCCGAAACATTGTTTACAGTGAATACGTGGCTTAAACAATACGTGCCTCCGACCATGTTTCTGTGCTCCCGCTGGCGATGGAGAACACAGAAACCAGAAACAAATCAGTTTCGCAACAAACGTTGCTGAGTGTGGACGTGTGGACTTCTGTATCACTTTAAACATGTCGGTAGTGTGGGAAGATGAAACGATCTTTAAATTAATAGAAATCTTTGAGACAAAACGGATTTTATGGGATTGCTCGACTAAAGATTATAAAAACAAAATCAAAAAATGTGACGCGTGGGAAGACATTTCGAAAGCTTTGAAAATCCCAAAACCAGACGTTGAAAGCAAAATACATATATTGCGGTCGCAGTTTGCGAGAGAGAGGAAAAGAATTTCAGGATTTGGGAGTGCAGATGTCGAAAAATCTAAATGGAAATTTTATGATGCTCTAAAATTTCTGTTAAGTGTGATGACAAGCAGTAGTTGTTCAGATATCATAATTAAAACGGTAAGTGCTTTATTCATACTTAGGTGCACTTAATGTTTTATTTGAAAAACCTACTAGATTTAATTTTAGTATGAGGTGGATCATTTTACCTGGTTAAACCCCGATATAAACATGGATGACGTTATAATATATGTATAATTCAAAGAGGCATGATAGAAATCGCAAAAGTGGTAAACAAGAGACAAGGCAATTGCACTTTCTTCGATTTCGTAGCTTTAGTACCTACTCAACAGCCACGCGTAGCTTAAGGTTGTGTCTTATCAATACGTAAATTGCATTAAAAAAGCGCCAAAATGACCTTGAGTGTGATGAAAAAATGTTTGCATTACAAGCAAATTATTTATTACTAGCTGAAGTTCCCGGCGATGCCCGGGCTTTACACGGAGTTTTCGAAATCAAATGTAGACAGTGACCTTCCTCTTGTTTTGAATGTCACATGTGCAAAATTTCATCAACCTCGGCATAAAACTGTACATTTGCATACAAATCAAATCCACACCGCCCGTTTGCCAGCCCGCTTGTCCACCACATACATTCTCCTTTATATATTATATATTTCGACAGTTGACAAATTATATACCTAAACCTTCCTCATGAATCACTCTATCTATTGGTGAAAACCACATGAAAAGCCGTTCAGCAGTTTTTGAGTTTATCTCGAACAGACAGACAGACTCGGCGGAGGACTTTTATTTATAATATGTAGAGATTCAAAACAACTCAATTACTGTTAAACTTATTGTGAAACCAGTAGAGAATACAAGAACAATAGAAAAAAAAAGTATTTGCAGTTCACACGCGGTAGAAGTGAAACCTTCGGAAAACTAAAATAGGCAAGAGTGCCAAGCACCGCACGAAGAGGAGACCGATTATATTATCGCATTCTCGCAGGGTAAATCCTTTAGATGTATGTGTTTGTCTCTTTTTGGTGTAGCTATTTTTCGTTTCATCGAGCTTCAAATCACACTGGTGTTAAAGAAGTTTTCACTTCAAAAACGTGCAGGTATAAGTATATCCAAAATCCGAACTGTACAACAAAAGAAATTTAAAGTATTTGTATGCACCCAGCATGTTACAATAAAGGGTATAAATATCCGAAGGAGTTGTATACATGAACCCCCGTTTTCCGAAAACTAGTAGGGGAGACCCTAAACCGTATACCGGGGTAAAACCGTATACAATATTCCCGCCACATACTCCGCCACGTGTTGAACCCCGAAACCAACGCAAGTCATATAGAAACTTGTCAGTACAAGTCTGCCCGCTGCCGGGATAGCGTGTTTTAAGTTTTTCGGTGTCCTGGTGTAATTTTACGGATATTAAATAAAATAATAGTGTACTTTTTACCAGTCGCAGGTGAGTGAAACGTTAAATACTACAACTATGAATATTTAAACTTTTATTACATATGACGTTATAATATTGGGTAATTTTCGTAACGTTTGTGAAAGAATTTCTATAAGTAGGTATACAAGTTTCTCGAGGCACAACCGTGTGGGGTAAAATCGGAAATTATACGATTTTGACCCGGAATATTTTTATTAAAGCATTGTTTATTTCTTTGTAGACGTTACAAACATGCCGCGTATTTACCGTAGAAAAACTACCAGACAGGACTGGGATATAGAAAAAATGAGGACAGCAATTTTGAGTGTAGTTGAAGGAGGATTGGGATACCTAAAAGCAGCTGAAACCTACGGAGTACCGAAATCTACATTACAAGGCCGTGTCAATAAATACAGAAACAATCAAGATTTGGCTTTATCTACAACAAAAGGCCTCGGCCGTTATAAGGTGATTCACTACTAAGTAATGCAAAATCGTGTTTTTTTTTACATTAACTCCACACAGGAGGCCCTGAGGAAAATAATTTCCCTCGGGGCCTATGTCATCTTTGAGGATGCTGTGTGGAGGGTCTTTTTGAGGAAAGGAAAGAGTTAACATGGGTCTTGAAGATACTCATGTTGTAGGAGGGAGGAAACACAGAGGCTGGTAAATCGTTCCACAGCCGAGCTGTTGAACTCAAGAACGAATCGTAAAAACGACCCATTCTCATGTGACTAATATCAACCGTTTACAAATGTTGGGCGCGTGTTAGGCGTGTTTTCTGACTATGCACCGGTGCCGAGGGGATCAATGACGCTAGTTCCTCGGAGCATCTTCCATTGTAATACCGGTAGAACAAGGACAGCGTTCCTACCTGACGCCTGTGCTCTAAAGATTGCAATCCGTCTGTTAAGATGGGAGAATCTATCAAACGGACCGCCCGTTTCTGCACAGAGTCAAGGTTTTTTTTTAGGTATTTTGGAGCTCCAGACCAGAGGTGGCTACCAAATTCAACCGTGGGGCGCACTTGCGATTTGTACAGGGTTAGCAGTTGTGTACTATTAAGAGTGTATAAGCAGAGAAACCAGAAATATGTCATTTTTAAATCAGTGGTTAGACGTATTGACTCTTTTCCACAAAAAACTATAAATGGATTTCAAAAGATTGTTCTTTTATCTAGTAAACTTATGTTTTAGATTTTGAGAAAAAAAAAATATTTTTAGAATAATAAGGTTATACCATAGGTCGTTCGCAGATTTGTTCAATTTTCAAAGAAGTACATTTCTTATACAACACCCATTTCAAATCATATAATCATGCAGTAAAATAAATCAATACATTATCTGGTAAACGTATATTTCAGAATTTTAATTTTAGTTTAAATAAAATTATTAAAAAATATATACGGACATGTGTTTCTTGACGAAAATTGGTCGGTTTGTGCATTTATTTGTGCACTTACAAACAAATATATTTCGGATTTTTTTACATACTTATTTTGCTAAGACGTTATTGACAAATCATAAATAATTTGATGGTAAAAAAATTTCAGGAAGTATTTAATTTTAAATAATTTTGAACATCGCATTTTACCATTTTTATCGCAGCCCGTAAACACAAATTTCAGATTTCATTACGGGCCCAAACGCGGCCAGGAGAGCACGTCTTCGCGACGCTTTGAATAATAATATTTGGAAATGAAATTTGAAAACGAAATTTGAAATAAACACGAATTCCTTGATTCATGTTTGTTAAATCTACAGGGTTGCCCGAACGCAATTTTTCATGTTCATTGAATATTTTTTTGCAAAAATTTTTATAATTTCGAATATTTTTTTTATTTTAAATTTTTCTTGTGTGAATACCGCACAAGAGTCCCAACTGCTCCAAAATATTTTTTTGGGGTAAATCTTTTTTACGCACGCTCGACACTTGGGGGTAAACTGGTGAATGGGTTACGAAAAGTGGTGATAGTTACGAAAAATGACATGCGAACGGTGATCGATTGCTCGGCGGGTCGGGCCTTTACGCACGCTTGTTTTTCGTGTTATTGTTATATTGTTAATGGACTATTTGTCCGTAAATAAATAAATAAATTATATACAGCGGGTACCCGGCATGCGTTTCATGGGCACTGTAACCTCGCGGTCAACTAAACTGTTATGGTTCCATCACAAGTCCCGGGAATTATAATGCAAGCGCCTGCACTATATAACATTATATACAGCGGGTACCCGGCATGCGTTGCAAGGCCACTCAAAGAAAGAAAGGGTTTGTGCGCTTTAATTCTGTTTGTTGAAGTGCTTATTATTAATTATGCACACGAATAAATATTTCAAAATGCGACATTTTTTACAATCCAACTGAATATTACTCGTTTTTTTTCATGAATACCGCACAAGTCTGGAGCCAGTGGGACTATTGCATCCCCAATTTGGAGTATGTTGTAAGACTGAAGGTAGTGGGGAGGGGAAGGATATAGGGAAGAGGAAGGTGGGGAAGTACCTGGCTATTCAGATCTGACCACTAAACACGGCTAAAGCCATTTCAAGCAACGTTTCAATTCTTAATGGTGGTCTTACACCAGGGCGATACTGAGAGTATCTTCCACTCTAATGGCCGTAAAATACAATTTAAAAACAAAAAACCAAAATATTAAAAAGAATATAACAAATTGTTTATTCATGTAGCTATCTACTTAATACCTACTGTGTTTACGCATTTCACTTGTATCTATTTATGTTTATGCACTTCAATATACAAATAACTACTACTAATTAAAATTCTGGAAGCGAGAATAGTAATATAAAGTAGCAATAGTAGCGGGTAGCCCTAGCTCGAGTGAACAAAACCCTCAAAACTCGGATTGCCGCGGAACGAAATTTAGTTCTGAAAACGCCCGCTCGCGAGCCCTGATGTGTTAGCGCTAGTGTCGGAATCGAAGTTGTCATGTGCTGGTTATTCACTCTTAAAGTATCTGCGGGCCCTGCACAGTAAGCCCAGTTTCTGAGAGGCTAACTTAACTCGATGGAGCCCCCATACCTGAGCTGGTCACATAAAGGTCACTTGTGTTTTTGGTTTGAAAATTAGATCGCTTAGATACGAGTATATTAAGATGTTTTTTAAATTAATTACTGCGAGTAGAACACATATTTGGCCGTTGATATTATCAGGTATTTTTTGATAAATATTCATATATATATTTTTTTAATTACACTAGTGTAAGAATTTCTATGTACAAGTTTCTCGGGGCAATTGTACGGGGTAAGTCGGCCAGTATACGATTTTGACCCAGAATATTTTCATTTAGAGTTACGTGGGGTAACCGTATGCGGAGTGTAAGTGTTCGCGCTGTTTTCAGAGATGTTTCCGACAAGACCGTGTTTGATTCGCGCCCGCGCGTCCTTAATTCAGTTGCGTTTTGGGTCGCATTGGAGCAGGACGTGTGTCGTGTGTACAGTGAATCCTATTTTGAAAATAAAAACTGGTAAGTAAATTAAAGTACTTTTTTTCGTGTTTTTCTTAATTTTTTTTAACTCCGGATGTGTGCTATTGTGTAACCAATTGTGTCAGAAAGACGTGGTCTATGTTTTTTTTTGGTGAAATATTTTTAGTTACACGGGAGCAAAGTGGTATTTCTAATAAAGATAACCACTAATCTGATTTTTAAAGTTTATTGAATTTTGGTGTGGTGGGGTAAGCGTACGCAGTTGGATGAGTGCGAACACTTACCCCTCTACATAAAATTGATTTTGTAGCATAATGTTTCGAGTCTCGCTATTTTTTTACAGTGAAATATGCCGCGTGTGTATGTGAGAAAGCATCCGGAGAGGTCAGTTTGCACCCAAGAGCAGATTGAAACTGCAAAAAGGCTTATGGAAGAGGGGAAGAGTCAGCGGGCTGCTGCAAATATCGTTGGGATCAATGAAGCGACTCTGCGTAAACGCCTAAAACTACAATTAATAGCAACTTCAATGGGGAGATGTCGTCCGACCTCTACACCAGATAAAGAGGTAGATTTTGAAGTATTTTTTTTTATTTGTTTGTAGACGTTACGAACATGCCGCATAAAATTACCATAGAAAAACTACCTAACAAGACTGGGATACAGAAAAAACGAGGACAGCAATTTTGAGTGTAGTTGAAGGAGGAATGGGATACTTAAAAGCAGCAGAAATCCACGATACAAAACCGTGTCAATAAATACAGAAACAATCAAGATTTATCTTTATCTACAAAAAAGGCCTAGGCCGTTTTAAGGTAATGCACTAAGTTATACAAAATCGTGTATTTTTGGTTTGAAAATTAGATGGCTTCGAAATATTTTAGATGGTTTGATGCCTTTGAAATAATCAAGTATTTTTTTTAAAAGTCTTTTCATAAGCCCAGAAAAAAAGAACGTTCCAAGCTTATAAATACTGCTTTCAGGTTAAAAATTTCCTACTTACGAACCTCTTTTGGGTTATGGTTTTATTGTATAATGTGGAAAATTAAAATCTTTAGAAAATGATAGTAAAACATTTAAATATTTGTGCATGAACTTCGTAAAATAAAATAAAACACGCTTTTTGACGATGTTCTTGTGTAAATCAAAACAGGCGGCTGGTGATTAAAACCTTATCGCTAAAGACCGGATTATATGCAACAAAAACAGCCCAAAATATGCATGCAAATATGCAATAAAAATAGCTAAAATATGCACGAAAATCCATAAAAAGGGCCAAAATATGCTACATGAAACAGTACGGGAAGTCGTATTTTTAAATATTTTTTATTTTATTAAGCCATTAAGTTCTCAAGGATAACAATCTTTTTTTCGAAAATATCAATTAGAAAATGTATTTAACAATGAAATTTACAATTTTCCTTTAAAAAGTATATGACTAAGTACTGTTCTAAATGTTTTGTGTCTACGATCGCTTGATATATTTTTGTAAGCGGAAAGGAGCGTTCTACGTCTACTGATGTGACTTGACAGAATTTAAATTTGGGTTCGATTTTTTAACTTATTGTGCCGGGCAAAATTGCACCTGCCCCGTTGATGAAGCTATCAATTTGGCACAAGGGTTTAAACCCTGGGTTAATGTTTAGTAAGTTTTCAAACTTTTCTTTGAGCTTACTCTGGAGGAATAGCTTTGACAACGAGGAATTCATAAGGCGAATTTTCTTCATAACCTGAATAGATTCATCAACGGCAATCCATGAGTTTCAAGCATTTTTATACTTGCAGGTATGTAAGTGAAATGAGGGCTAATCATAGCTAGGTTTTTATTTTTTAATACTAGCATCGTCAAACACTTCTTTGCACTGGAAAACTGTCAAAGCTTCTGCACTATCGAAGTCATCCCTTGATGTCACTATGTGAGGTATCTAAACGATGGACGAGATCGAACGTAAATATGCAAGATCTCAATTTTTTTGCTAAAATATGCAATTACCGCTGAAAAGGGTCTAAATATGCAAATGCATATGCAAATATGCAATTGCATATAATCCGGTCTCTACTTATCGCTATCTACACAATGAGCGTTATTGTTAGCAGCCCGACTTCGAATTTTGCATGAGGTGGTCCATCGCCTTAACGCCTCGATTAATTCAAAAACGAAAGTTCAAATCAAAAAAAGCTTAGCCACAAAATCAAATGTTTTTTTTTTTTAAAGCAAGTCAAACATTCCCGGATTTCGAAAACCTGACAATATTTGAAAATCTCCTACTACCACCACACTAAGCAGAAAATGTTGCGTGTATTGTGGTGGAGGACTTAGCAAACCGAGGAATCGAACTCACGACGCATGGGTGGAACTCAAACGCGACGCCACTGACCAGTCGAATGTGATGAAGATTCACCAATTTCCCGCTTATATCACGAATTTCTGGGCACCATGTACGAGTATATGTCGCAGGTCAATCGTAAAAAGTAATGTTAATTCTTGTCTGCTTTCATAAAACGACGTATGTCGCCGTTCTTACAATAGGTAGTTGGTAGTGTAATGGTCAGCGTAGTTGCCTTCCAAGCAGTTGATCGGGGTTCGATTCACACACCGTGGAAATTTTTGAAGTAAAAACCTCTTTAGCACCGTTGTAATTTGAAACTCAATGAAACGAAAAATACGGACACTAAAAAGAGATAGACACAATAAACACATATATCTATAGGATTTAGCCTGCTATACAGGATGTTAAGAGACGTACTTGACTTACTACCAGTGATTCTTGATATTATTTGAAGACAAAAATGTCTTTTACATTTTTGTCTCCGGTGACATTTTTGAAAAAAAAAGGTAGGTGTTAGGCAGTTGGAGGCTGGGTTTGGGGTTGGTCGGTTTCTCGGCTAAGTGACCAGTGACGTCATCCAGAAGGTTTTTTTTTGTTTTCTTAAAAAAAAAATGAATGTTACCGGTGACCAAAATTTCATTCAAATTTTTACCCCAAATAAGGTCAGGAATCAAGTACCTCCCTTAACACCCTGTATATACAGATAGTATAATCGGTCTTCTTCTTGTGCGGTGATTCGTAGCCTTTTGGTCTGTTCTTTGTGTGGTTCTGCGTAGCCTCCCCACTCTTGTCTACTTTAGTTTTCTGAAGATTTCACTTCTATCGCGTGTGAATTGAATTACATAACAAGATAAAGACATAAGTACAACTAATAACTAAAGATATATTATACTTAGTACTTACAAGATAGGAAAATAAACAATTATTTATAAATAAGTATGATGGTATAACGCGTAGGTACTGTTACTCGTGTACTCTTGTTGAACTAATTTACGTCAATCAATTCTCATTGATGCAATCAATTGATCGTTTACAGAGGCAATTTTCATTTGCCACTTCCACTCGGGGGGGAATAATGAGTTATATTGATTGAACGCAATGAAGCGGGCCAGCCGATTGATCGTGTCACTGCGCGATTGACAATCGCTCGTTCGGTTTAGTTGCTCGCCAGACAGCTAACATGGCGGACGTGTCAAGCCCCCAGGAATTTTGTTCCATCGCGGAGAGAGATTTTGTTTTACTTATAATTGCATTATATCGCGATTGTCCAGAGTTATGGAGAGTGAAATCAATACATTACGCTAATAAAAATAAGAGAAGTGCCGCTTTACAAAAAATGCTTAGCGTTTTAAACAAATACAAACCTGATTACAGCGAGGATCAATTGAAAAAGAAGATTAATATTTTGCGTACGAATTTTAATAAGGAGTGTCAAAAGATAGAGCAAAAATTGCTTTCGGGTGCATTTAGTGATGAAATTCCCGAACCAAAGTTATGGTATTATAATGAAATTAGTTTCATAAAAGATCAAGAGGAGATTGGAGAAACTGTAAGTTTTGAGGTTAGTAAATAATGTGAATTAATTGACTGTATGTGCCTACCGTTTTCCCAGATGTACGCGCAGTGACTAGAGTGAACTTATTGACGTGTCGATTGAATAACAAATAACTGATTGGAAATTTCAATCGAAACCGTCAATCATGTTAAGGGGAACAGCTGCGCGGTCTTTTTATTATAAAACTTAAATTTGAATTTTAAGCCAAAATACCTGTCCAAATTGAATAATATTTTTTTAAATTGAAAGGTTTTGTAAACATCTAGTATGGATATGTGCTGCTTTATTTATTTGTGTTTTAAGTTTATAATATAGGCAATTAAAGAATGCATGATTTTATACATTATCTTCATTGTCATAACGCACATATTATTGGAAATGTTTTTATTGTTGAAATTTTAAATTTATGTGCAACAAATTTGTGTCTAAGGAAATCGGTCATTTGTAATTTCAATTTACTCCAATCGAAATGATATTTATAATAATTATCAATTTTATATTTAATCATATTTGAAGCAGCAAATGGATCATTTTTTTAATAATTATCTTTGACTGACAAATAATTGCCAAAGTTCCCTCTAAAATCACGAAAAATTGATTTATTTAATGGCCTATATTTCATAATTTAAAACAAAAATAAATAAAGTAGCACACATGCGTACTAGATAAACATAACTATACCTTTTGATAAAAAATATAATTTTTGTTTATTTCCATATTTAAGTTTTGTATGAAAAAGGCCGCACATTCATATTTTTACTGTCTCCTGTGTGCTCTTTGCACTTCGGGTAGCACGACACAATTCTATTTTGGTTTTTCACTCACTTTCATTCACTCTTCCGCCACAATCATTCGCATAATTAAAATAATCAATAAGTACCTACTTCGTTTCAACTTAACCAAACAAACCTTAAAAAAAAAATTTTATGGCTCATTTTACGTTTTTTTCTAACTAAAATTACTGTTAACGAAAAAAAAATAAAAACACACATATTTTTTAGACAAATGTATCATAAAGGTTATCATCACCTCACTTTTTGTTTCATTAAAAATTCACAAAATTTAAAATCGGTCGGAAATTTGGTTCCATAAAGGTGTAGGTATATTTGAATTATTTGAACTTTTTGATTTGAATATGTCGCGTTGTGTTTTCTCTTTCCAATGGCATTTAGATCATATTTCTTATTATGACAAAAAGGGAAACACAAAGATTTTTATGCGATGTATATGAGGTGTTCCGAAAAGTGAACAAACTAGCCTCAGGGGTTAACTACCTTATGTAATAAAAAAAAATTAAAATTACCAGATCTGGAAAATAATGCATTACAATAGCGTCCATTGTTATTTATTATTGTGAGTTTTTCTTTCCAATATCGTTCTATTTGTCGATAACAACCGTTAAATAATGTCACATAAATTGTCTAATAATGAAATTGTAAAACTACAACGTTATATTCATACTGATCGAACAATAAATGGATGTACGCTTATGATAAGGATAGCCACTCAAAGAATATGTCTGTGCGAATGAAATAGCTATACGAAGTGTCCACTCACTCTATTAATTATTCATCTAAGATTTTTATAGTAGGTAAACAATTCAACCGAATTACACGTAAAATTTAATTAAAAAATTCGACTGTTTTGTTCCGTTAATATTATTACATACCTCTAAGTAGGTATGTACTCTAACTTCCTTTTATATTGATTTTTACCATAGTGGAACCTCGCTTGACGAGCACCTCTCATAACGAGAAATTCGCAGTACGAGCCAAAAAATGTTAAAAAATGGCTCCCTTAACGAGCGACATTTCGCATAACGAGTGACGTGAAGGGGAGGTCCCCCTTCACGTCACTCGCTTGTGCGCTCACTAGTCTGTGTTTAGCACTTGTTCCGTTAGCATGTTAGTGTCGCTTGTGATCACACATTTTTACAAAATTGCGACAGAATTGATGATTTTTTGTGCAAAGTTTAATTACAAAAATGTCCCCAAAGAAAAACCTGCAAGAAGACAATCGTAAGAGAATAAAAATAACTCTAGAATTGAAACGTAAAATCATTGAAAAACGAGAACGAGGTGTTAGCGTGGCGGATCTAGCACGCACATACAATCGGTCCACATCAACAATTTGCACTATCCTTAAGAACAAGGACAAGATTAAGGAGACAGATGCTTCAAAGGGAGTGACAAGAATATCTACGCAAAGGTTACGTATTCTCGACGATGTCGAAAGATCGCTTCTTGTATGGATAAACGAAAAGCAATTGCAAGGCGACACTATTACCGAAAACATTATTTGTGAGAAGGCGAAAGCAATTTTCTCCGACCTCGTTAAGAATTCTCCAGAATCATCAACGGCCGAAGAAAAAGTATTTAAGGGAAGTCGTGGATGGTTCGAAAAGTTTAAGAGAAGAACCGGCATCAAAACCGTTGTGAGGCATGGCGAAGTGTCAAGTTCCAACATAAAGGCAGCAGAAGACTTTATCGGTGACCTCAAGATTGGAGATGCCATAGTCTCACTGGCTCCAGACTGGAGCAGCTGGGACTCTTTTGAGGTATTCACATTAAAACAGAAGTTTGTAGATTCTGAAGTGCTAGACTATGTCACAACCATAGACGTACAAATAGCTAGACGAGAACTTACAGATGAGGGGTAAAAACCAACTATGGTGGGACGGAGAGAGGAAAGAGACTTGTGATTCGCCAATAAATCAATCTAACAGTATATAGTCACCTCGCACTATAATATCACCATTTAGTTCTTGAAAGTAAAATCTGCTTTTGAATGAATAGTCCTTTTTATATGGGAGCGCGAATTGCATGCCACGTTATGAACAGATGTGTCAAGTCCAAATTCGCAAAGTAAGGTTCTGAGTATTTTCATAGTCGAATATTTTGTTTCCGTAGACACTTTTACAAATGTTTCATGATTTACTTACCCCAGTAAACAGCGGCTTTGTGTTTCGCGTCGCCATGTATCTCGATGTCATATTATGTGTTCCATAGCATACAACGTCCGTGCTTAAAATGTACGATAAGAGCTCGAAACTGGTCCGGACAAGAATGATGACGTCACCTTTTTTAAATTAACGCGGGGCTCTCGCAAGCCCAGCCGGTTCCGAAAAATGGTTCCAATGGGAGGGGAAAATAACACGCCTTTTAGCACGTAAGGGCATGTCCATATATTTTGTACGTCCGTGGTCACAACAGGTTTTTAATTGTGATGAGACGAGTCTCTTCTGGTTAAAGGGATGTACTAGCCACGGCCGAATTCGAAAACTGTCAAAATGTATTAATTATTACATCGCTAGATGTCGGTAGTAATGCCATCGCGAATTTTAAAACTTCAACATTCAACTTGTGTTATGTTATGACGTGCACAATATTTTTAAATATCGAAGTAAAAACCAAACCAATAACAAAGTGTGTTTAATTTATGGAACTTATTATTTTGGTAGAATATTTAGTATGATCCTTTTTACGAATGTTTCATTATTTGCTTGTTGATGGTTTTTTCCCATAGTTCACGTCAATCGTATACACTCGCGCAGCTCCCATTATAAACTACCGACGCGACGTTTGGAATCTCGTGGTGCATTTATTGTTATTAAGTTTATTTTGTAGAACTCCATTTTAATTTCTTATTTCTTTTATATGTTCAATAATATTATTATTTAATGTATAAAAACAGTTTATTATAAACAAGTTCTGCTTCGTAATTATGTATTTCGTATTTATGCATTGTATAAATAATTTTTTAAAAGTAAAACTTCTTTACGCACGCTCGACACTTGGGGGTAAACTGGTGAATGCGTTACGAAAAGTGTGATGCGAACGGTAATCGATGCGAACAGTGATCGATGCGAACGGTGATTAATGTTATTAAAAAAGGAAACGAAGCATGCAAAAGAAAACGGGGCAACTTTTGCCCAGCGAAAAAAAGACGCCTGAGTGTGTACTACTGTGTGAAATGCAACAAACCAAATTGTCTGGAATGTCAACGTCTATGTCACCCCAATGTCATATGTTCTTTTATAAGATAAGTGAAATTTTATTTCAGTCGTGTGGTCTTGCACAATCGTTTTTTATTTTTTTTAAATGTTCAATAATATTATTATTTAATGTATAAAAAAAAGTTTATTATAAACAAGTTCTGTTTCGTGATTATGTATTTCGTAGTTATGTATTGAATAAAAACAGTTTATTATAAACATATTCTGCTTCGTAATTATTCTCGTGGTTCACATTTGGAGTCGATTTTATGGTGTTTTTATTTTTGAACTGCCAGGCTGCTGGTCGGCAGACCAAGGAAATCATGAATGGGATGATCTAGATTACAGTTTTTTGTTAGTTTCGATCTTGTGTTCGATGTAATCGATGCAGCAGGGCATGCGAAACCGATATGAAACGGACGAGGTTCGGAAATTTACGTCGTTTTACGGATGAACACAGCTCTTACGGCGACGGTGCGTTGGTTGTTCGAACTTCCAACTAGTATGGACTATTTTGGCAATCTTAAAATGACTATTATTATTATAAATTTGTACAAAAATATGGACACGCGACAGCAGTGAGGGGCACCGCGGCAGGTTTTGGCTTATTTAAAAAAAATATGGCATTCTTATTTAAAACTATAATGAAATAAAAATAATAATTCAGAAAAAGAAAAATTACAATTTTTTTTTTTTTAAAGTCGTACCCAAAAAGCTGCCAGGCTGCTGGTCGGCAGACCAAGAAATTCTTAAATGAAATGATCTGGACTATAGTTATTCATTGGTTTAATTCGTGTACTCGATGACGTAAAATTTACTATTTTTTACCCCACTTTGACGCCGGCTGCCTGCGAACGTGCCAGGCTGTCGGTTGGCAGACCTGCTTTTTTCTCATTTTCTAATCGACTTTTATTATTCTCGTTGTTTTGATGTCGTAATTTTTTCGAAAAAAATCACTGACTATTTCCGTGACAGCGCGGCTCCTGCCAAAAGACGCACCGGCAGACCAGCTTTTTTAAGGTTTTATAAACGTCCATTATCACTACAAAGTAGTTTCATTCGTATACTCGATGACGTAGGGTTTACCTATCTTGTCTATTATACTTAATACTAATACTAATCATATAAGGTAATTTTTGTATCTACTACCAAACACAGCGTACATAATGTACCTACGGAGAAATGTTCGACGAGTGAATGAATGTCCACGACACAAACAAATGAACTAATACGAGACTAATACTGATATTCCGAAATACGTCACGCTACATATATTATAGCTGTGTGTGTGTACGCAGCATTGAATTCTCACACATACTTGCAAAACGTGCCCGTCGCCACACGCATGGAACAATATGAACATCGCACAAACCATTTTCGGAAGTATAACGCACATGAAATGTTATATTTTAAACGATTTATACAATATGGCGGTTGAAAAAATACAATTCGACAAACTTAGACTAAAAAAGAGAATTTTCGAGTACTTCCTGTTTTTGTAGCTTACTGAGTTTACTGCAGTGGTTCAAGTGAGTCGGTATTCTATGTTTAAAGCTATTAATAAAACATTTCGCCCGTATTTTCAAAATATATACGCTGTCAAACGAGGAGCGTACAGATTCCCTACCTGCCAACGGGAGATTCTAGCCCGGAATGAATAGAAGCTACGAAATGTGTTCGATTTTGGTGAAAAATGAAGTATTTATTTAATTATCAATATTCACAGATATCATAACGATAATAAGAGGCCGTACTTTTACAGATGTGTGTATTATGTATATATTTTAAATTTAAAATATTGTGTAAAATCATTATTTACGCGATAATCATAGACTAAAGTTTTAAAAGTGGGTTGAATGGTGTATCAATGTTTTTATTTTTCATGGTCAAATGCCTACATCGATTACAAAAAAAAATAAACAGATTGAAAAATAAAAGTCCATTATTTGGTAACAAAAAATATCAAGTCTAAGAATGACACACGAAAGGTAGTATTAAGCCGTTTTAGAGAGCCGTTTTTCAGCAAATTACAATTCTGCCCCTATAATATACTCTTAAACGTTACATATTAAAGATGTATGTTTTTCGGCATTGAACACATTATCGCATTTTACATTAATTTATATGGGAATAATTGTTTCCTTTAACGAATGTTTCGCATTACCAGTAATTATTATGGAACGAATTTGCTCGTTAAGCGAGGTTGTACTGCCTTATTTTTATCTTTTAGTGTTGATTTTTGCTATCTTTTAAGTGAAAACTTCTTTGGCACCGTTGTGATTTGAAACTCTGTGAAACAAAAAAGCGACACTTAGAAGAGACAAACACATACATCTGTAGAGTTTAGCCTGCTGGAGAATGAGATTGAATAACGGTCTCCTCTTTGTGCGGTGCTTCGTAGCCACTCTTGTCTACTGTAGTTTTCTGAAGGTTTCACTTCTATCACGTGTGAACTGCACTCCTGTAATTTTTTGAAGTGAAAACTTCTTTAGCACCGTTGTGATTTGAAAATCGATGAAATGGAATAAAAAGCACTAAAAATAGACAAACACATACGTTTATAGGATTTAGCCTGCGAGAGAATGAGATAGTATAATCAGTTTATGAATTCGGGAGGCGGGAATGGGTACCGCCGCCCCAGGAACCTTTAGGTATTGGATAATATTATATTCCTCTCCTGTTTAATATCTATATTAATGACATTACGAGTTGTTTTAAACACTGCAAGGCAATTTTATATGCAGATGATATGAAACTATACCTTCCAATCGATGATATCGCGTGCTGCTTAAAAATACAGGAGGACCTTAATAATCTCAGCGAATATTGCAAAATTAACTGCTTGTTCCTAAACATAGATAAATGTTACTCAATATCATTTACGAGAAATAGGACCAAAATAATATTTAAACTAGAAGTTTGCCTGTTGCAAAGCAACTAACGGGTTAAAACTAACTTGACTTACTTACTAACAGAAAAAAAAATATATTTCATAGTAAGCGGGTAGGTACCTGTTAAACATACAAATATATATAAAGCCACCCACAGGACCTAGCAGCAAAAACCTGCCATACGTTAGTATATAGACACCATTGTAGGCATGCACACATCAAATCTCCAAAGTTTCATCGCAATCGGATGAACGGTTAAGCAATGCGTAATTTCATGATGCCAGAGCTCACTTTTGTATACAGAAACCGTCGTGGGCATGCACACATCAAATCTACAATTTTTTATCGCAATCGGATGAATGCTTTAGCAACGCTTAGCGGTTAAACACACAATTATGTATAAAGCCGCCCGCAGGACCTAGCAGCAAAAAGCTGCCACACTACATACACTAATTCCCGGTACATTTAGTTTTCAAACAGCTCGTGCGCCACCTATTAAATTTTTTTATACAAATTTCGTGAAGCCAGAACTCACCAGTAGTTGTATAAAAACCTTGTATTAACAATAACGAACACAACAAAAAAAGAATTTTTCAATTTGTTGCAGTCCTTCAGAAGTTATGAGCGTACGTACATTTTCATAAAAATTTTATAATGCCAGAACTCACCAGTAGTTTTACTGCTTAAAAAAAGCGCTATACGAATTTAATACTTCAAATTCCCGTTCAACTTCGAGTAATTTCTGTAAAAGTTCGGTTCGAATTCCATTCAAGTTCTATAGATATATTTGTATTATGATGCAACTGGCATTTACTGATAAAAAAAGATAGAACTTACACAGAACGTGAAAATGAACTTAAAAAATTGTTCAATTATTCAGTATCGGTGAAACATAACCTTAGTAAATTAAATTGCATTAAAACCTAAATAATTGTCTAACTACCCATTCCGGTAGGTACCGGGGCTTTTCCTTACAAAATTCCGGCAATGGTTTTGCTTTTTTATCATATTTGCAATACTACCGAGATAAGTAGGTACCTACCCTGAATTAATAACATTTTGTACTGGCCGGTAAAAATCTACCCTTCAGAAGTGAATCTATGGACACGTATTTTCTTGTTTTTTTTGGAAAATTTTATAGGTTTTTCGGTGACCCTGAACTTTTTTACATGGGACAGACTCCTCATATTGGTATCAAAAGACGCGGAATGTTTTCGGGTACCGAATTTTTCAAAAACATCCAAGCCGGAATCGTTTTTCCGGCCGCAATGCCGTTTCCCGAAAAACAACAACCCAAACCGCTGAGAGATCCGTTTTGTTTTGACATGTAAGAATCCTGACCTAACTCAACATTCGTAGCAATTTCTTTTGCATTGAAACTAATGGCCAAAATGACATCTTTTTTTTGAAGTACACCTGTCGGCAGGAAATATAACTGAGCCGAATTGAGTACTTTTATTTGAGGTTCCAGTTTTTGCCGCTGATTTGCTTCAGTTTTCTGTGAATAAATCGCTAGCAAAAATGTAGGCAAACAAAATGCTTAATTTTTCAGTAGTTTTCTCAAGTACTGAAAAGTGTGCTTTCGTACCCAAAAAAGACTTTTTTCTTTCCCTTTTTGAGCCTACGCATACGTCGCGCCGTTTCAACGGGTGAACCTGACGGCGGGAAATAGAACTAAGCCGAATTTCTCCGTCAGTGAGAGATTTAATTGTAGTTTTCGCCGTTTGGGTGCGCTGCTAACCGTGCAGCGGTGTTTTGTGTGAAAAATGGTCCGTAATCTGGAGACTTTTGGCACGCTCCCCTGGATCCGATAATGGTCTCTGCGGTCTTTGAAACTCGAGGAGCGGAGAGGTCGTTTTCGGATCCATCAAAAGCACTGAATTTTTTTGGCAAGCCAAAGTGAACCTTGAGGTTGGTGAAACTCCAGGGGCGGTGAGGTCGATTTTCCCATCAAAAAAAAGTGAGCTCGTCTTCAAAACTGAGCATTAATATATAACTAGCTTATGCCCGTTGCAAATGCAACTAACGGGTTAAAACATTATGCAAATTGATGTGTGAACGTGGATGAAGCGAAGAGCGGGTGTTTAATTAAATATGTAAAGAAAAAAACGATGCGTAGCTGTTTGCCCGTTACAGGCAACTAACGGGTCAAAACTAACTCAACTTTAACTTAAAACTGGGTTGGATTGGTGTATTTATGGTTAAAACACAAAGCGAGGAGCGAGTGTTTAATTAAATATATGAAGAAAAACGATGTTTGAATGTGGATAAAGCGAAAATATAGTTCCTATTTTCAGTACCTGCCTACTGAGTGCATCAATTTATTTTGATGCACAATATCCGAACAGGTACCAATAGTAGCTTTTGCTCGTTGCAGGCAACTAACGGGTTAAAATACTATACGATTTGATGTGTGAACATGGATGAAGCAAGGAGTGTATGTCAATACTTAAATCAGTTATAGTCTTTGTACATTGCATTAAACGGGTTAAAACACTAAAAGATTTGACATGGGAACGTGGACGAAGCGAGGAGTGTTTGCTAATATTTAAATCAGTAGTCTTTGTATATCATATTAGTGCTTGTACATCGAAATAGATATTTTAATTAATACTTTCGTATATAACTTTTAATTTATGTGCCTTAAATTTAAAAAAAAATATAATAATATTATCTTTTTTATCGTTTTTCTATGATTTTTCTATGATGACACATGTCACATGTCAGTGAACGAAAATCAATGTTTTATTTTACATTCATTCATTAGAATAGGATGAATTCTAATTTAGAATTCATCCTTCCCGCTACGATAAGCAAATTAAGTGTTGAAAGGATAATATTATGAATTTCGTGGAGTTCAGGTCGCAATTGAAAGTACAAATATGTACCTTACATTACGATTTAAAAAAAAATTTGAGAGGCTAGTCTATTGATTTAGCAAACATTTATTATAATGGTAATTCTTCGGAACAAACGTCAACGGTTAATACGGAATATTTATTTCATAACAATCAATCATTATTACACAAACCCGCTAGGATAAACCCTGCCTTGCCCTCAAACCATTCAAAACCTGGGATGTTTTTTAAAATAATTTCAATACTGCTGAATTACCAACATATCTGGATTTAATAATATTGTAGTTCAGTGTTGATTCAAAGTAACATGGCAAAGCTATGATGAATTTCCCAAAAAATGGAGATCGTACGAAAGCACCCCATGCGTGGGGGTAGCTTCTTACATAGAGTGGGGTACATTCGTATTAATGGGGAGCCTCCGTACACAGTAATTGAAAAAGCTATTTACATGAAATTAAAAATTTATTGAGATTAAAATTGAGACAGAATAAACCTTAAACATAGTAATAATTAACAACATGTTGTTTTAAAAACTTGTTAAAATAAGTCATAAAATCATTTTTCATAGTTTCAGTGTTCATTAAAATGAACCATCAGGGTAATGTGTCATAATGACTGTGATAAACCCCCCCCCCCTACGAAGTAGAATCTAACTTTGATTTCCAAATGCTCCTACAGTGCTACAGCTACAGGCGCAACCCCGGCCGGCCTTTATAACTCGTAGCTCGCCCGTTCTCGCGCCTCTCCCCTGCATTCCTTTTGCAGCGCCTTTTCAACCCCATCACGTAATACTTTTATGCAAACGTGACGAGATGCTCTCAATTAATCAATTGTAATTAACCCCACAACGTTGTGTACTTTTTTGTTTTAGTGGTTTGGTATAGTTAATCCAATTTAATTAATAGTTTGTTTGTGGTAAACCCTTGTTCTTTTAGGTATGGCGTGTTACAATTTGCAAGGCTTCGAATAACAATGACTGGGTCTAACTAACTTGAAAAATAACTAATTATCTATCTATATTCAACCAGCTTCCTCCCCTAGCACCTGTTATACACCTACGCTCATCGACGACTATTTTTATTGAAGTAATCTGCATTTTCCCTCCTAGCATCTGGTATATAAATTTACATTCAAACGGCGAATTGAGAAGATCCTACCTTTCGATGCGATGTCACGTACTCTCTGCAGCTCTATAAAATGCTATCATGAAAATAATTTGACATTTATGTATATTCTAACAAAAGATTTACACTCAAAGCAGTACGGAGTGCACTAATTCTACACTTACAGTGCTAGATGCAGTTTGTTAGTTAGCTAGCTTGTTTTATTTTGTTAATTTGACTCTACGGGTAGGTATTTTGGATTAACATGAGACAGAACATGTGCTGTTTAAATAATTGGACTCCTCCATAGCCCAACTGATAAGGTGATGGTCATAGACCGCCGAATCAGCTTCCAATTCCAACGCCTCCGGAGAATGTTAAGGTCGCAAGCGACGAATGAAAATCGACATGTTTTGCCTTCTGTCGGGAAAGGGTTTGATGTGTGTTTCTGGATCATAGAGTGATAATGGGAATAATATCGACCACTACGCCGCCAAATTATAAATATGTTGATGATGATGATGAGAGGTCATCTCATACCGTTTGATATGAGGGTCTGCTCCGATTAATGGTGTGATAGCCGATGTCAGGAACTGTTCAGGAAATGTGTGGGTGGCACGAGGTTTTGGAACTTGACATCCTACTCTGGATTGATGATGATGTTGAAGTTCTTCAGCATGCCGATGACTTGAGTTCCATTAACTCCTAAAGCATCGGCATAAACATTAAACCGAAGTTGATTAGACAATCGGCAATGTCAGGAGATCGGTGGGGCCGCTCTCTCCTCTGATCTGGCGATGTATGAATTTAATTAAGGAAGATTTTGATGTCACCGATCCTCGCCTTGGCAGTCACTCATGTCCTCAATAGTCCCGTTCTCCGTCCAGCACGCCGCCTCGAACCAGTAGAAATAATGATTACGTTTTTCCTAGGCACGCTACAAAACATGCGCCAGCCTGCAATCGCGATGGTCATCGGTATTTGATTTGAATGAAAAATACGTCCTCTCGCATAACATACACAAGCGTAACTTGGGACCTTCCCCTATATGTGTTACGGGCATATGCTCTACGATAGGCGTACCTCAACCTCAAGCTCAAAAATCAGCTCAAAGAAGGAAGGTCAAGCTCGGCGTCCAGGGTGCTGGGTCCAAGAATGAAAGGCACCAGGTCGTGAATCTGGCTTCCCTCCCTTCTATTTCCCCCGCTGCACTTTCGTCCAGAGTACCTTCCCACCCTGATGCTGGATGATCCCTATTCCTAGTGTGAGGGAGTTAAGAGAACTTTTGCTACTTATGTAGGTGGATATAACGCATTACGCTTAAAATATGAATACCTACCGACGGCCTCGTTCAACCGACAATGTGAAAGTTTTTGCTAAATCGAATATATCGAATGAAATATACCTACCTAAGCGTAAACCAAAAGGTAGTTAAGAAAACTTATCCGGATTCCAACAAAGAACCGCCGATCGGTTGCCAAACGATTCCATATGTCATGTTCCCTTCGTTCCGCCGACAAGGCAGACCCCACACGAGCGTAACCTAAAAGGTAGTGAAGCCCACGCAAATTTCGTCACTTCGTTTCCCCCATGACGAAGGTAGTCCGGCCAGATCGTAATCTTCGTCCTGCATCAAACTGGCCTCCCGCGACGACAACTTTTATCCGCTGGTACCTCGGAGCGGCGGTAGAGGGAGGGGGAAATGGGTGCACGTCCTTTGTTCTCCTGAAGTCCCCCAATGCCTTAGTGACGTACATACGTCGACATCATGAAATGGCTCCGGCCACGCTTCCAATCCAGTCTAGAGCGGGTACGAGATCCACGTTACCGAGAAGTGATCACAAGGGATTCCAATTTGCTCGGACCAGACACGACCATCGCTTACTTCGCCTCCACATTAGAAAAATAGTGTAAGCCCACCTGCATTTCGATCACATCGCCCCCGATAAAGTCGCGTGAGATACTTCCTCATGGTGAAATAGGAAAGCCGGACCCGTTAATCCATTCGACAACCGCCGTCCATTCTCGAGTCGTAACCCGCTCAATTAAGTTTGAAGAAAAAGAGTTTGTTAATTAAGTAGGTGGATATAGCGCATTACGCTTAAAATATGAATACCTACCGACGGCTTCATTCAACCGACAATATGAAAGTTTTTTTTCTAAGTCGAAAGAAATATACCTAACCGTGAACCAAAGGTGATTATATGATAAGATATCGAACCAAGTTTATGCAAAGTCCTATGTAAGAGACTTGTTGTGATACCTAAAGTTTGGAATAAGGTGTGGGAAATTTTTGGAATGGGAATTCAATTATGTCAGATTTTGTTAGTAATCAAAAATGCCCATGCTACGCACCCTTCATAAACCGTTATATTACCCAATGCTTTTTCAAAAAACCTTCCTGAATATAGTCCCCTAGCTACGTTTATAAATATTATTGCGAGACTCGTAAATAATAATTATCACCTCAAAGGCGCTTTACACATTAATTTATACCTACATTCTATACCTATGTATTTTGGTACCCGTTATGTATTGGAGAATACCCAGTAACCTAGTTTTCTAGATCACCAACAAAGCACTTTTAAAGGATTTTATTATTGTTTTGTGGTTTTAAAATCCCGTCTTTTAAATGAAGTCTCTCGTCTAAGATTTATTGCCCGAAAGCGCACTTTGTGTTTCAAATGCTATTTAGTTAACTAAATTATTATTTTACAACGGTCTTGTCTCAAGAGTAACTTCACCCAACAAAGGTACTTGCTAGCCGGTCAACCCGGAAACGTGCAATGCTCCGCTCGACAAAAA
This sequence comes from Limnephilus lunatus, assembly GCA_917563855.2. Lineage (NCBI taxonomy): Eukaryota > Metazoa > Arthropoda > Insecta > Trichoptera > Limnephilidae > Limnephilus > Limnephilus lunatus. The sequence continues at coordinate 46,143,235 of OU830602.1, read as the reverse complement.
AAAGGGTCCTAGATTCCTAAGGCTTGTATATAAACCCTAATTGACTCTTTCCTGCAAGGCCCGTACTAAATATGTTAATAATTTTATACAAACTTACCAAATTCGCCTTGTTGCACAAAATAATTTCACAAATCAATTCACTACTCTAATATTTAACTCAAACAAGCATTTCTAAACCACAACCCGTCATGCAGTTATTTATTCCAAGATGCAGCCGTCAAACACAATTCTCGCGTCAATTCGTTGTAAAATTTTTCCTGACCCTCATAAACGCCCCGAAAGCGCGTCCCGTATTGATAATTGACCGCCTCAATTTACAAATTATATTATTTAACTTCACAGATATGAACTCGCAAGCCGCAATCTCTGACTTCCTTATTCGCGTGGACTCTTTTTGTTTAATAAAGACGAACTATTCTTTGTTTAATTAAAATGAAATATCCCCGATTTAGAAGCACCGAGCTGGTCTCCTCGCGACTCTCAGAACTTGACGATCTTAATTCTCAACAGGATCTCTCCTTGACTGTCCTCTAACACTTCCCTGCCCCGACTATCTATTATTATATATTACTATCTGAATTATTCCCGGTTTACGCGCACCAAATTATTACTCTGCCGTTTATCAAAACTCGATGATTTTTATCCCGTCCGCGCGCCTCCAGGTTCCTTCCCTCACTGTCCTTTCTTATTATATATTACTATCTGAATTATTCCCGGTTTACGCGCACCAAATTATTATTCTGCCGTTTATCAACACTCGATGATTTTTATCCCGTCTGCGCGGCCCTAGGTTCCTTCCCTGACCGTCTTCCAACACTTCCCTGCCCCCACTTCCTTTATTATTATATATAACTATCTGAATTATTCCCGGTTTACGCGCACCAAATTATTATTCTGCCGTTTATCAAAACTCGATGATTTTTATCCCGTCTGCGCGGCCCTAGGTTCCTTCCCTCACCGTCTTCCAACACTTCCCTGCCCCCACTTCCTTTATTATTATATTTAACTATCTGAATTATTCCCGGTTTACGCGCACCAAATTATTATTCTGCCGTTTATCAAAACTCGATGATTTTTATCCCGTCTGCGCGGCCCTAGGTTCCTTCCCTGACTGTCTCCCAACACTTCCCTGCCCCAACTTCCTTTATTATTATATATAACTATCTGAATTATTCCCGGTTTACGCGCACCAAATTATTATTCTGCCGTTTATCAAAACTCGATGATTTTTATCCCGTCTGCGCGGCCCTAGGTTCCTTCCCTGACTGTCTCCCAACACTTCCCTGCCCCAACTGTCGTAACCCATCTACTTGTGTGGTTTCAATAATTTCTTAGTCACTTTTTAAAACCTCAAGTGGGCACATCTCCCAATATGCATATTTCAACGTTTTTAATAGTGTTCTGTCACATTAGGTCCCAAATTTCAAGAATTCCGTGCAACTTTCATGTTTGCTATTTTTTTGTGTGTAACCTTTAGATAACAGAATACAAACTAATTTTGTCTGCGCCGGAGTCATAAACTATCCCCATAGCGCTTAAAAGAAGAGCTCAGTGGCGTACTTCAATCTAATACTCTTTCTCAATACTTGCGTTGACTATTGGTTATATAATAACATTATATATTCATTGTCCGAACACGCTTTTGTCCTTTCTACGTGCGTCACTATTTAACGAATTCTGCAATCCTATTTCGACAAATATGTCAAATATTTCAACCCGTAATCGGCGCGTCGCGCTAGTATATTTAAATGCACCAACGAGCAATCCTTATTGACTAATTTTCAATTTTCCTACTGCCATAGAAAATTCACCCGATAATTGTTTCGTAAATCCAATCTGCTCGCGTTAAAGTCAGTCACCACTCGGGCAAATATCCATCGGCCGCCCCTGACTTGATAATGAACCTGAAATATCCATTAGGATTCCTCCTCCAACCAAAGTATTTTGGCACACGTGTTTTTCCTAGTAATGGCCCGGTTTCATAAATCACCCTTAAGAGTTGGAACAGAGAATTGTATTCTGAAACCATACCCTGTTACAAAATTAAATATATTTCTAAATCGATCTCTCAATTTTAAAAGAATTATTTCGTAGGCCTAAAGGCGAGATCATCACAGTCTCCCCTTTATGGAAAAAAATAGTGGAGGTAGATAGAAATCCAAACTACAATCACCTATTTTGTTCCAGAACTTCAGCAGTAGTCAGCCCGTTTGGACTCGCCTTAAATCTTTGTGCCTTTTTTTTTCAAAATTGTAATGATGAATATTTCCTAATCCGGCCCTGTCCTGTACGTCATCGCATCCCTTCCCTATTCCGTTTCTTCGTCGGCCTTGCCCAATGTTTGTCTAATGTTGAAACTACGGTCAATGTACCTTGCGTTACGCCTACATATATTTCCTGGAATTTGTCCCGGTTACCACCTACAACGGTACCTAGTCATGGTACCCTAACTGTCTCCTATTGTACTCCCCACATAAGCCGACAATATAGTATGTGAGCAGTTAGGTATCTATTATTGCCTCTAAACCAATTAATCCAAATTTTAATTTCTGCCTAACTTTATCACCTATTTACGCTGATTTTAAATACCCACCGCTTCACAATAAACTCTGTTTGCGTAATTTGTAAACCCTTCCACAATCTACTACTAAACATTATAAATGTTCCAATGCTCCAAGTCTCACCTTTTCTAAATTATGAGTTGTAATCCGAATCTAAAGAAAATCATTAAATATTTTGCTATCTATGGCGTTACTTCGCTGACGGAGCCCGACCTTCACCAAACATTGTATTATAAATAATTTACCGCGGTTTCCTTTCTTTCTGTCAATGTTTTTACCACTCGTCCGTCCTACGGATGATACGAGTGTGACCGACCTTTCCTTATTTTTTTGTTTGTTTTTTCCCAAAATGGACCTGACCGTTGTTCTAAATTTAGCAATTTGGTACTGGGGACCAATATCATCTATAAATTTTTAACTGCTGAGAAATCAACTGTCTACAATACCTAGTCATTTTTTTATTTCCTTAGATTCATACGTTTGAATACGTAATTATTATTGTAGTCCTTTAAATCTAGTGCATTATTAGAATTAAACATTTTGGATACGCTTATTCTGTAAGTCGGGTTGAATATTAGCAAACAATTTATTTTTAAAATTTTAATTTGCCATCAAGAACCGACTTCCTCCCCTCACATCGGAATACCTTTTATTCCCTATACTTATCGGAGGTTGCCTAACATTTTACCTACCTCTCCTATCTTTAATTTGGTTTTATTGTCTTCACGCCTAATCCGGTTCACGTCACTAATGTTTATTCTGCATGTATTTTGTTTCTCAACAGATTCTGTTTCTTTGAACTATTTAGTTAAACTAATTTCGTTTAATCCTGTACAGATTATTTTGAAATTACGTTTCAAAATAATGCTTTTATTCCGACTGTCACCCACTTCTTGTGATGACCGGCTGTAGGAAGGGTTTCAATTTACCGTTACGTTAAACGCACAAACCTATTTGACACATATCTCCGCTAGTCGGCACTCGGTTTAATGACCTCCCTTTTTTTTGTTCTTCACGCTGAGTGTTAAATGTTTAAATGATCTACCCTCAAAATGAAAGGAACCCTTTTTTCTATCGTTTGTTGGTGCCCCTTTTTTTTGTTAAACTATCTCTATTCAATATAACGATTAGGGTAGATTATCTATGTTTACTCTGGTAAACAGAACTACTCAACGCTGGTCCGATTGCATAATTTTTAAACTAATCGTCCGGTATCCAATTTACCAAACGTTCAAACCCAATTAAAGGTTGACTAACATCAATATTATCACCCCGGCGATCTGATATTGAATGCATTATTGAAGGACTATCTCCCCTAATAACGTAACACCCTTTCTCACTTTATCGAAGGTGGGATATCATTAGTTTCTCTTGATTAATTTTTGTTCCAAATATTATTGGAGTACAGCGCTCCTCCCCTCAAAATATGATACCTTTAATCTGCGTCTTATCAGAAATTGGACATCATCAACCAACCTCTCCTAAATTTATCTGGTTAAGCTAACGTGTACATTATTGCACTACCTACTCTCTTGATTAATTTTGTTTCACCTTTTATAGACGTACGGCGCTACTCCCCTCAAAACATGACACCTTTAACCTGCGTCTCATCGGAAGTTGGAGATTATCGGCCTATCTTTCCTATATTTATCTAGTTAAGCTAATGTAAACGTTATTGTTTCTAATTCCTCTACCACACATCTATTGTCCTAATATTTTACTTTTTTTTTTCGTTGGGTTTTCAGTCATTTTCGGATGACATTTGAACCTGTTTCTAATTCCTCTGCTACACATCTATTGGCCTAGTATTTTACCTTTTTTTTCGTTGTGTTTTCAGTCATTTTCGGATGACATTTGAACCTGTTTCTAATTCCTCTGCTACACATCTATTGGCCTAGTATTTTACTTTTTTTTTCGTTGTGTTTTCAGTCATCTTCGGATGACATGCGAACCGTTATACCTACTGTATTATTTTTTTTTTTCTATTCTTGTTTAAGTCATTGTATAAAGCCCAGCAAAATGCAACACTTTGTAATACCATACCTCCTGGTCACTTAGCAAAACTGTGATAAACCCCCCCCCCCTACGAAGTAGAATCTAACTTTGATTTCCAAATGCTCCTACAGTGCTACAGCTACAGGCGCAACCCCGGCCGGCTTTTATAACTCGTAGCTCGCCCGTTCTCGCGCCTCTCCCCTGCATTCCTTTTGCAGCGCCTTTTCAACCCCATCACGTAATACTTTTATGCAAACGTGACGAGATGCTCTCAATTAATCAATTGTAATTAACCCCACAACGTTGTGTACTTTTTTGTTTTAGTGGTTTGGTATAGTTAATCCAATTTAATTAATAGTTTGTTTGTGGTAAACCCTTGTTCTTTTAGGTATGGCGTGTTACAATTTGCAAGGCTTCGAATAACAATGACTGGGTCTAACTAACTTGAAAAATAACTAATTATCTATCTATATTCAACCAGCTTCCTCCCCTAGCACCTGTTATACACCTACGCTCATCGACGACTATTTTTATTGAAGTAATCTGCATTTTCCCTCCTAGCATCTGGTATATAAATTTACATTCAAACGGCGAATTGAGAAGATCCTACCTTTCGATGCGATGTCACGTACTCTCTGCAGCTCTATAAAATGCTATCATGAAAATAATTTGACATTTATGTATATTCTAACAAAAGATTTACACTCAAAGCAGTACGGAGTGCACTAATTCTACACTTACAGTGCTAGATGCAGTTTGTTAGTTAGCTAGCTTGTTTTATTTTGTTAATTTGACTCTACGGGTAGGTATTTTGGATTAACATGAGACAGAACATGTGCTGTTTAAATAATTGGACTCCTCCATAGCCCAACTGATAAGGTGATGGTCATAGACCGCCGAATCAGCTTCCAATTCCAACGCCTCCGGAGAATGTTAAGGTCGCAAGCGACGAATGAAAATCGACATGTTTTGCCTTCTGTCGGGAAAGGGTTTGATGTGTGTTTCTGGATCATAGAGTGATAATGGGAATAATATCGACCACTACGCCGCCAAATTATAAATATGTTGATGATGATGATGAGAGGTCATCTCATACCGTTTGATATGAGGGTCTGCTCCGATTAATGGTGTGATAGCCGATGTCAGGAACTGTTCAGGAAATGTGTGGGTGGCACGAGGTTTTGGAACTTGACATCCTACTCTGGATTGATGATGATGTTGAAGTTCTTCAGCATGCCGATGACTTGAGTTCCATTAACTCCTAAAGCATCGGCATAAACATTAAACCGAAGTTGATTAGACAATCGGCAATGTCAGGAGATCGGTGGGGCCGCTCTCTCCTCTGATCTGGCGATGTATGAATTTAATTAAGGAAGATTTTGATGTCACCGATCCTCGCCTTGGCAGTCACTCATGTCCTCAATAGTCCCGTTCTCCGTCCAGCACGCCGCCTCGAACCAGTAGAAATAATGATTACGTTTTTCCTAGGCACGCTACAAAACATGCGCCAGCCTGCAATCGCGATGGTCATCGGTATTTGATTTGAATGAAAAATACGTCCTCTCGCATAACATACACAAGCGTAACTTGGGACCTTCCCCTATATGTGTTACGGGCATATGCTCTACGATAGGCGTACCTCAACCTCAAGCTCAAAAATCAGCTCAAAGAAGGAAGGTCAAGCTCGGCGTCCAGGGTGCTGGGTCCAAGAATGAAAGGCACCAGGTCGTGAATCTGGCTTCCCTCCCTTCTATTTCCCCCGCTGCACTTTCGTCCAGAGTACCTTCCCACCCTGATGCTGGATGATCCCTATTCCTAGTGTGAGGGAGTTAAGAGAACTTTTGCTACTTATGTAGGTGGATATAACGCATTACGCTTAAAATATGAATACCTACCGACGGCCTCGTTCAACCGACAATGTGAAAGTTTTTGCTAAATCGAATATATCGAATGAAATATACCTACCTAAGCGTAAACCAAAAGGTAGTTAAGAAAACTTATCCGGATTCCAACAAAGAACCGCCGATCGGTTGCCAAACGATTCCATATGTCATGTTCCCTTCGTTCCGCCGACAAGGCAGACCCCACACGAGCGTAACCTAAAAGGTAGTGAAGCCCACGCAAATTTCGTCACTTCGTTTCCCCCATGACGAAGGTAGTCCGGCCAGATCGTAATCTTCGTCCTGCATCAAACTGGCCTCCCGCGACGACAACTTTTATCCGCTGGTACCTCGGAGCGGCGGTAGAGGGAGGGGGAAATGGGTGCACGTCCTTTGTTCTCCTGAAGTCCCCCAATGCCTTAGTGACGTACATACGTCGACATCATGAAATGGCTCCGGCCACGCTTCCAATCCAGTCTAGAGCGGGTACGAGATCCACGTTACCGAGAAGTGATCACAAGGGATTCCAATTTGCTCGGACCAGACACGACCATCGCTTACTTCGCCTCCACATTAGAAAAATAGTGTAAGCCCACCTGCATTTCGATCACATCGCCCCCGATAAAGTCGCGTGAGATACTTCCTCATGGTGAAATAGGAAAGCCGGACCCGTTAATCCATTCGACAACCGCCGTCCATTCTCGAGTCGTAACCCGCTCAATTAAGTTTGAAGAAAAAGAGTTTGTTAATTAAGTAGGTGGATATAGCGCATTACGCTTAAAATATGAATACCTACCGACGGCTTCATTCAACCGACAATATGAAAGTTTTTTTTCTAAGTCGAAAGAAATATACCTAACCGTGAACCAAAGGTGATTATATGATAAGATATCGAACCAAGTTTATGCAAAGTCCTATGTAAGAGACTTGTTGTGATACCTAAAGTTTGGAATAAGGTGTGGGAAATTTTTGGAATGGGAATTCAATTATGTCAGATTTTGTTAGTAATCAAAAATGCCCATGCTACGCACCCTTCATAAACCGTTATATTACCCAATGCTTTTTCAAAAAACCTTCCTGAATATAGTCCCCTAGCTACGTTTATAAATATTATTGCGAGACTCGTAAATAATAATTATCACCTCAAAGGCGCTTTACACATTAATTTATACCTACATTCTATACCTATGTATTTTGGTACCCGTTATGTATTGGAGAATACCCAGTAACCTAGTTTTCTAGATCACCAACAAAGCACTTTTAAAGGATTTTATTATTGTTTTGTGGTTTTAAAATCCCGTCTTTTAAATGAAGTCTCTCGTCTAAGATTTATTGCCCGAAAGCGCACTTTGTGTTTCAAATGCTATTTAGTTAACTAAATTATTATTTTACAACGGTCTTGTCTCAAGAGTAACTTCACCCAACAAAGGTACTTGCTAGCCGGTCAACCCGGAAACGTGCAATGCTCCGCTCGACAAAAAAAAGGGTCCTAGATTCCTAAGGCTTGTATATAAACCCTAATTGACTCTTTCCTGCAAGGCCCGTACTAAATATGTTAATAATTTTATACAAACTTACCAAATTCGCCTTGTTGCACAAAATAATTTCACAAATCAATTCACTACTCTAATATTTAACTCAAACAAGCATTTCTAAACCACAACCCGTCATGCAGTTATTTATTCCAAGATGCAGCCGTCAAACACAATTCTCGCGTCAATTCGTTGTAAAATTTTTCCTGACCCTCATAAACGCCCCGAAAGCGCGTCCCGTATTGATAATTGACCGCCTCAATTTACAAATTATATTATTTAACTTCACAGATATGAACTCGCAAGCCGCAATCTCTGACTTCCTTATTCGCGTGGACTCTTTTTGTTTAATAAAGACGAACTATTCTTTGTTTAATTAAAATGAAATATCCCCGATTTAGAAGCACCGAGCTGGTCTCCTCGCGACTCTCAGAACTTGACGATCTTAATTCTCAACAGGATCTCTCCTTGACTGTCCTCTAACACTTCCCTGCCCCGACTATCTATTATTATATATTACTATCTGAATTATTCCCGGTTTACGCGCACCAAATTATTACTCTGCCGTTTATCAAAACTCGATGATTTTTATCCCGTCCGCGCGCCTCCAGGTTCCTTCCCTCACTGTCCTTTCTTATTATATATTACTATCTGAATTATTCCCGGTTTACGCGCACCAAATTATTATTCTGCCGTTTATCAACACTCGATGATTTTTATCCCGTCTGCGCGGCCCTAGGTTCCTTCCCTGACCGTCTTCCAACACTTCCCTGCCCCCACTTCCTTTATTATTATATATAACTATCTGAATTATTCCCGGTTTACGCGCACCAAATTATTATTCTGCCGTTTATCAAAACTCGATGATTTTTATCCCGTCTGCGCGGCCCTAGGTTCCTTCCCTCACCGTCTTCCAACACTTCCCTGCCCCCACTTCCTTTATTATTATATATAACTATCTGAATTATTCCCGGTTTACGCGCACCAAATTATTATTCTGCCGTTTATCAAAACTCGATGATTTTTATCCCGTCTGCGCGGCCCTAGGTTCCTTCCCTGACTGTCTCCCAACACTTCCCTGCCCCAACTTCCTTTATTATTATATATAACTATCTGAATTATTCCCGGTTTACGCGCACCAAATTATTATTCTGCCGTTTATCAAAACTCGATGATTTTTATCCCGTCTGCGCGGCCCTAGGTTCCTTCCCTGACTGTCTCCCAACACTTCCCTGCCCCAACTGTCGTAACCCATCTACTTGTGTGGTTTCAATAATTTCTTAGTCACTTTTTAAAACCTCAAGTGGGCACATCTCCCAATATGCATATTTCAACGTTTTTAATAGTGTTCTGTCACATTAGGTCCCAAATTTCAAGAATTCCGTGCAACTTTCATGTTTGCTATTTTTTTGTGTGTAACCTTTAGATAACAGAATACAAACTAATTTTGTCTGCGCCGGAGTCATAAACTATCCCCATAGCGCTTAAAAGAAGAGCTCAGTGGCGTACTTCAATCTAATACTCTTTCTCAATACTTGCGTTGACTATTGGTTATATAATAACATTATATATTCATTGTCCGAACACGCTTTTGTCCTTTCTACGTGCGTCACTATTTAACGAATTCTGCAATCCTATTTCGACAAATATGTCAAATATTTCAACCCGTAATCGGCGCGTCGCGCTAGTATATTTAAATGCACCAACGAGCAATCCTTATTGACTAATTTTCAATTTTCCTACTGCCATAGAAAATTCACCCGATAATTGTTTCGTAAATCCAATCTGCTCGCGTTAAAGTCAGTCACCACTCGGGCAAATATCCATCGGCCGCCCCTGACTTGATAATGAACCTGAAATATCCATTAGGATTCCTCCTCCAACCAAAGTATTTTGGCACACGTGTTTTTCCTAGTAATGGCCCGGTTTCATAAATCACCCTTAAGAGTTGGAACAGAGAATTGTATTCTGAAACCATACCCTGTTACAAAATTAAATATATTTCTAAATCGATCTCTCAATTTTAAAAGAATTATTTCGTAGGCCTAAAGGCGAGATCATCACATGACACATAACGGATCTACTAATGCTATACATAGTTAGATCTTTTTTAAATCTAAATATATTAACTGTTCTGCTGTAGAAGCAGATTTGTGTGGCGGCAATATACAGACGTCTGATAAGTAAACCGTTCCTTCGCTTTGGTATTACGTAGCACGAATCCTCCCCACTCATAACTGTGCGAAGGTACCCCAACAAAAACAATCGAACCATAAATTCAAAATAAAAATATCGGTTAAGGTTATCACAAAATTAATGTTTACACATTAATCTAAGGCACTTATTCAAAAAGCATGATAAATTACTTAAATAATTTGAGCAAAACTTATTACGAATGAATGTTTTCAAAGGTGAATCGTAAAACTACTGCTCGTAAACTGGTGCGAAAACGTATTTAACATGTAGAATAGTGTAGATATGACTACTGTACGAATGCTCCCTCCGTAGGAATCCTACCTGCTCTCCCCTACGCTAAATAAAACTTGATTTCCTACTTAATAAAGGTTAAATTGATAACAAAATATTGTGTAATTACATAAACCGCATACGGCTTCGGAGCAACACTTTGTCGACCTCTCAGTTAGATAATAATGAGAAGTATTTTAGTTTCCGGAAATGGAAAATGATGCATTTTAGTAGGTATTTCATTTAAAAAACAGACGATTTGATATCTTTTCTTCACTCCATGTTTTGATATAATAATATTAAATAGTTTTTCAGGTTTGTTTTTTCTTCTTCTTCTTTTCACTAAAGCCAAACTAAGAACCTATTAGTATAATAGGTCATAGGTTAATATTTTGGATTAAATAAGAGAAGAAAAAAAAAACAAAACTTTGACGACAATAGCCGCCAAGTGAATAATGGATTTTAATTTTAACAATATAACTATTAAAATTCATGATGGTCAACGCCCACTGTTTAAAAATTGGGTCAAAGTCCATGTTTAAAAATCGTGTCAGAACTTACTTGCTTACCGGTTTGTATGAAGTTATTCACACTTGCATTAATTGCAACCCTTGTCATTCCAGCGAGAACCCCACTACATCTCGACCCTTTAATTCGCCTGTTTCCCATTTGCAAGGAAGCATGCTTGCAGCGTCTTTGTGATCAACTGATATTATTGTCTCTCCATTTTAAACAGAAGTGTGAACAGGACACCCCACATCCAATTTGTGTAGTGAATTTTTTTAAATGGAGAAGTGAAAAGAGCGTCCGACAACAGTTTTTTTTCATCTGTTGTTTAAACAGAAATGGAAACAGGCTCTTAGACAATCATTATGGAAATAGACATAGATCTAAATGCCTGCTCTAGTCTAGCATTCTGCAGGGCGGAGTGCGCGCCAAATTCACATGTTCATAAATGGCATAGATCCTTAGTAACGGTCAATTTGATAGTTTTTGTTAATCCTTTGACCAGTCGACAGAGTGTTTTTGCATGTGTGGTCGAATGAAAACGATGTTTGAATTTAATAAAAGTATTTATTTTTTTATATGTTGGTTCAATGATATATTTTTTTATCTTCCGAAAAAGAACCAACTAAAGGAAACTGGAAGATTAGTTAAAAGTATGTAAAAGTATTCAACGGTCCTGAAGAACAATGTCCGATGTGCGATGTTGTAGTTCGGCAATAGTACTGTTTATCGTTTCATTTCTGCATATTTTTAGTTTTTTTCTACTGTTTTTGAGATCAAGAATTGAAAAAAAAAAAATATATATATGTATATATATGTCATTTCATGTCATCCAATATTTAGAATTATAATCAACAACTTTTTTTTGTAAATAAAACAACAGCGCAATTTTCAATTTTTAGCAGATCCGACATTGTTCTTTGTCAATATACAGTTGTTATTTAAAAATAATATGCAAAGATGGGAAATAAGAAGGTATTACAAATAAATTAGATCATTAAGGCCAATGGGTACATTTTACATTTCATTTTCAGTTAAGCTTAACATTTCAGAGACAGTACAAATGTAATTTATTAATTTAGATTTAATTTTTTTTAACTTAATAATCTAGATTTAATTTTTTTTATGTACAAACCTAGAAGGGAATAAATACGCAAAGCATGAAAATTTCTAAAGGAATAGTTCAAATTCTATGAAACTATCAAATATTACACAACACAGTGTCGATTTTTTCTGTACTTACGCGTTGGTATATAAAGTAAATAGTAAAGTAAATTTTTCTCGATGCATTTTAATGAAAATATGTTTTATTTTTTCGTTATTTGGCGGTACATCATCTCGGCATATCCCTACGGGGTCATTTAGTTATATTTTGTGTAATGAGGTATAACCTTCCTTAATGCAACTGTGCATTGTATATAAGTACGCCTACTGTCATGAAACACATAATAACAGAAAAAACATATAATACACAAAGATATATACAAAGAGTAAGAAGAAAAAATTGGCAATAATTATATACAAAGATTACATTGTATGTTTTTGTGAAAATCACCAGAAAAACAGAAAATTCAAACAAAAGATAAAAATATTTTCATGCTCAGACTTGTGGATTAAATTGTATGAAATGAAAACATATAAAATTAAAATTTACATAAATGGGGCACAAAATATAGTATAGTATGTACATATATGGTTGCAAATTATTATTTCATAAAAATGACTACAGATATGTGGTGATTACTTATTATTTAAAGTTAATAAAGTTCCCTTTTTTACATTAGCTCCACACAGGAGAACTCTGAGGGAAACAATTTCCCTCATGGCTTAGGTAATTTTTAGGGACTCTGTGTCGTGGATCTTTTTAGGAACTGGAAGTTTTGGGAAGGAAAAGGTATGACGGTATGGGTAGGAATCTGGGGCTCAGTGTGTCTAGGAGTAATGGATGCACAAATCCATTCCTTCGAGAGAATCCGGCTGGAGAAATCAAAAGGTCTCCGCCAACCAGTTATCTACTATATAAATAAAAATACGTGTGTTTGGGAATGTATGAGTACAGAAATGTCTACGTATTGCTATATTAATACATAAAATGTTTGAAACTTTCAAAACACCTTCTTCCCGTCCTTGCGTAGATAGCTGTATTATTACAACCACGTGACAACACATCTGAAAAGTTTTTTTAATCATGACAAAATATCTTACAAAACTTTTGAAAATGTGCTATCTCGCAATTTGAGAATGACTTTTTACAAACCACTTATTGTTAATTCAAAATTCAATTTTCGAAACTCTTTCAATTAATGATATTATTTAAAGTACTTATCTAATACTTTAAATCGAATCAAGAATTGTAGATGGGTATTTTAAATAGGTACCAACTTTGATTGATTGTTCTTATAATATACAAAAAGGAATATGTATTTTTATAAAAATGATCACAGATGTGGTCATCATATTATTTAAAGTTAATAAAGTGCCCTTTTTTACATTAGCTTCACACAGGAGAATCTTGATGAAAAAAATTCCCTCGGGGCTTACGTCATCTTTAGGGATGCTGTGTCGAGGATCTTTTTAGGGAAAGGAAATTTTGGGAAGAAAAAAGGTACGACGGTATGGATAGGAATCTGGGGGTCATTGGGTCCAGGAGTAATGGATGCATGAATCCATTCCTTCAAATGAGGCATAAGGTGATGGGTTGAGAATCCGGCTGGAAAAATCAAAAGGTCTCCGTTAACCAGTCTTGTCTGATCCTGACCGCCACGCAGTAAGTGAACAAACGTATCCGACGCCACGATCTAGACAAATTTCACCTCATGAATTCGGGAACCCCTGCTAAGTCACGAAACGTAGTAAACCACTTGGGGTGACTTGTGGCAGGGGTGTGGGTTATCCAATAAGTGGTTCCCGGGGCAGCAGTACCCATGCCTACCAGACGCGGTCCCTCTATACATACTGTGGATGCTGCTGTCCTTCCTTTTTAGGTGTATAATAATTGTTATTTATTTAATCTGAATTAAAAAAAAGCTCAGGCTTTATTTTACGTTAATGTCCTTGGCTATCCAGATAGCGCAGGATTGCGGGGAGCGGAAGAAAGATCCTTATCCACCATGGAAATTGAAGTAGGGTACATGATCCTCAGCAATGATGAATCTCCACGGTATTTACTCAATATTGGATCAACATAGCCAGTGGACATCAGTGCAGCTGCAGTATCTTGAAACACAAATATTATTTAAATTTAGTAATTACACAGCGAAGTTTGGTTTTCATATAAAATTCTTTATAGCAACGTCAGATAATATAATGACTTCGCTTATGTCGCTTATTATTTCACATTTTTAATCAATTATGTCCGGTTATAGTTACTGATATGATTTCTAACACAGTTGATTTTAATCCTAAAACACTTACTTTCCTTTAGCTGAATACAAAAACACACCCGTATTCAGAGTCGATCCTTTAGTTCAAGGAGCCTTTCTTTCCTTTAAGAAACACCGTTTTGTATTCAGAGACACATCTAAGGTCGGTGTGACGTCACATAGTAAGGAATCTACCTTCCGAGTGCCGATTGTCATCCGGGTGACCATATTTAAAGCATATGCGACCACATTCGGCACATTTTTTGTATTCAGAAACTGAAGTCTGGAAGTCTCTACGACACTGCGCACGCGCATTCTTGCTTACTTTGACTTCTAGCTGTCACAACTCAAGGTTGGTGGGATAGGTACCTTTAACTTGCCAAGTGACCGCCAATTTAAGGAGCGATATCGGTTGGAGAAAACAACTGTAATGCATTTATTAATTCCTATATTATTTCCAAATTACACTTTAGTAAATAATAGAGGCTTGCCCATACCTCCTGTTATTCAGGTAGCTATCGCGTTGAGATTCTACGCTACTGGTAATTATCAGGTAAATGCGTCTTTTTAGTAGATATCTATTGTAAAATTCTGTTCTACTTTTGTGAAACGAAAATATTGCATTTTGTGATGCAGCTATGATGAAACTTGTTATTTACATTATGTCTATACTGATTTGAAATCGACAAAGAATGAAAGAATGCATACTTATTTTGAAAACATGATGTTAACCTAAAATAAACCTTATGACGGGATGACTTTAGATGTATAAAAGCCGGCCGGGGACGTTACTTACCTTTGCTAAGGTAAAGCCGACACTTGACTTAGACAACTTTTAAGGATCGACTCTGAATACGGGTGTCAGTCTTACAGTCAATGGATCAAGGAATAATATGGTCACTCAAAACTAATGTTAGAAAGAATCTTGTGCTTAAAATGATAAATTGTCTTGATGCAAAAATAACGGTGCTAGATGCAATTCTTATGGCTGATGCCTGGAATAAAATGTCACAAAGTACCATTCACAACTGTTTCAAACATGCGGGATTCATTGAAAACCAAATCGGTTTACCTGTTCAGTCGTCATTGGTCATTTTTTGGTGTGCCTTGGCCCATTCTAGTCGATTTTTCAAGGGGGTGTTGAAATTCCACTTTGTTGAGTTTTATTGAACCCTCATTATACTATTTCACTGCTAGAAAATATAACGACATTTGAAATGAAGATGTTTGCACCCACAAATAAGTTCAGAAAGTAATTGTAGGTTAAAACAATAGGAAATACATTTTTAATAATAATTATCTTGTAAATTGCTGTTTTTTTAATGAAAATAACAAAAAATGGGAAATAAATACCTTCAATAATAATTATCTTGTAAATTGATAGATTCCTTTGTTCATTTTTTTGAAAGATTGCATCGTTATGTTATCACTGAGGATTTTACAGTATAAATAGGTAATTTCAAACATTCAATATTTATAGCGGCATTTTTCAACTTCATTCCTGTAAAAAAGAGGATGATTTAGGTTATATTTATTACTACTGACATAGCATTAGTCTGTTCATGTTGCTTGACACTATAATAATAAATAAATACCTTCAAAATGTGTGATTTTGTATTATGCCTCCCAAGGAAAGTGGATTCCATAAATCAAGATATGTTTTTGTCTTAACGTTGAAGTATCACTGGGCATAAATATCATACCAACATCTTATTTATAGTATAAATACATATCCAATATTATATCTAGGGGCATTTTCAACATCTTTCCTGTAAGTAAACAAATTACAATTTAGGAATACATACGTCTGACCGTGTTGTAAAAGTACCTTATTCCAAGCAAATTTGTTGAAAATTTATCAATGAAGTATTATTTTATATATTTTATCATTATCCTACCTACTTGCAGTCAGTAATTCATGGTAATTTAGTTCCATCAGACAGTATATTCTTAAAAGCCCGTAACGCCATCTTGTTTATTACCTTTACGAAAATAAAACTTTTAATAAGCTGTCAGCTTGAATACGTAGTGTCCAGTGATGCCATTTAAAAAAATACATGTTTCAGGGGTAAAAAATGTTAATGCTTACTAAGAAAAAACATGGTTTTCGTAAACTTTTTTTTATTGAGAACAAAGATATCTTAATAAATTAACTTTGATGCTTTATTTAAAAACAAAATTTTAAAATATACCTGTAAATAGCATGAAAAAATTATTTTTTTGAAAAAATAACAACTAAACACCCTAAAATTTTTTTTTTTTACATTTTTTTTTGCTGTTGTCAAGCGTAAAGTATGTAGAATTTCATTTAAAATATTATGTACTTTTAATATTATTAATTGAAATATTATTGAATATTATATATTTCAAATAATAATATGAAATTATAAATGAGTTGAAAAAAAAAGAACAAACAATATTCATGAAATGAGGTAAAAGAAATTCTTCCACAACTAGAATAATGTATTTTTTCTATTTAGTGTTGGTATAGTTACAGCAGTTAAATATTCACTATATTTTAATGTATCCATATTATTTATTGACAAAGTTAAAATTTTTAGTAAGAAACATTCTGAATATTAAAAAACAACATTCCAAAATTAGGCATTCCAAAACCAAGCATATAGCAACATTATACGAATACTGTCGTTATGTTGATTTCTCCTTTTTCGAGAAAATCGTGAAGCGAGCGTATTTATTTAAATTCAGACGAAGCTGCCATTTTGAACGGATGAAAATAGAACTACAATAGTATTCGATAGATATTTGATTTTTTCTTATGTGAATAATCCATACTTGTATTCCGCACCGCTAGATGTCTCCCGTAAAGTTTTGGCAAACATATTGAAATGTTTCCCCTATCAAAAAAAAAAACAACTGCTAGTGGCTGGAAAATAATCGACTCTTCGAAGGATTGTGAACTTTGAAGCGTTCCAAAACAGCGAGCGCTAATGTCCATTCTCGCGTGTCAGCCGTCGGGACAATTTCCTTCGAACAAAATTGAACCTTGAGGTGTGCGAAACTCGAGGATCGGAGAGGTCGTTTTGGCGTGCCAGCGGCATTTTTGCGTCGCCAAGCCAAATTAAACCTTGAGGTTGGTGAAACGCGAGGGGCGGTGAGGTCGATTTTCCCGTCAAGCGAAAAGTGAGTTTTTTGAAAAACCAAACAATACTATATAACTAGCTTATGCCCATTGCAAATGCAACTAACGGGTTTAAAACTAACTTAACTTACTA
Organism: Limnephilus lunatus; assembly: GCA_917563855.2. Taxonomy (NCBI): domain Eukaryota; kingdom Metazoa; phylum Arthropoda; class Insecta; order Trichoptera; family Limnephilidae; genus Limnephilus; species Limnephilus lunatus. The sequence goes on along the minus strand of OU830602.1, from coordinate 46,125,696 downwards.
TCGTACAGAATAAAATTATTTCATAGTGCGCGTGCAAGTACTTGACGTTGTTGTAATTTTTCACAAAAATGACGCTATAAAAATGTTTTATTCAGAAGTTCTTAGAAACTAAAACTTTGATTTATCAGAGCAAAAAAATTACAGAAAAAATCATTTTTCATAGTATGCGGGTAGGTACCTATTGCCCTAAGAGAGATTTTAAACAAAACCGGCGCTATAAAAATGTATTATTAAGAATTGTATTATTAAGAAAAAAATTAAGAAAATTGTATTATTAAGAAAAAAAAACTTTGATTTTCTGGAGTAAATAAATTACAGATTTTTTTTTTCTTCATAGTAAGCGGGTAAGTACCTATTGCCCTTAGTGAGATTTTAAACTAAAACGGCGCTATAAAAATATGTTATGAAGAATTTGTAAAAAAAAAAACTTTGAATTATTGGAACAAAAAAATTACAGAAATTTTTATTCTTCATAGTAAGGGGGTAAGTACCTATTGTCCTTAGTGAGATTTTAAACAAAAACGGCGCTATAAAAATATATTATTAAGAATTTCTATGAAAAAAAAACTTTGATTTTTGGAGTAAAAAAATTAAAGAAAAAATATTTTTTCATAGTAAGCGGGTAAGTACCTATTGCCCTTAGTGAGATTTTAAACCAAAACGGCACTATAAAAATATATTATTAAGAATTTCTAAGAAAAAAAAAACTTTGATTTATTGGAGTAAAAAAATTACAGAAAAAATATTTCTTCATAGTAAGCGGGTAAGTACCTATTGCCCTTAGTGAGATTTTAAACCAAAACGGCACTATAAAAATATATTATTAAGAATTTCTAAGAAAAAAAAACTTTGATTTATTGGAGTAAAAAAATTAAAGAAAAAATATTTTTTCATAGTAAGCGGGTAAGTACCTATTGCCCTTAGTGAAATTTAAACAAAAACGGCGCTATAAAAATGTATTATTAAGAATTTCTAAGAAAAAAAAACTTTGATTTACTGGATTAAAAAAATTACAGAAAAAATATTTTTCATGGTTAGCGGGTAAGTACCTATTGCCCTTAGTGAGATTTTAAACAAAAACGGCGCTATAAAAATATATTATTAAGAATTTCTAAGAAAAAAAAACTTTGATTTAAGGGAGTGAAAAAATTACAGAAAAAATATTTCTTCATAGTAAGCGGGTAAGTACCTATTGCCCTTAGTGAGATTTTAAACAAAAACGGCGCTATAAAAATATATTATTAAGAATTTCCATGAAAAAAAAAACTTTGATTTATTGGAGTAAAAAAATTACAGAAAAAATATTTCTTCATAGTAAGCGGGTAAGTACCTATTATTCCCGGTACATTTAGTTTTCAAACATCTCGCGTGCCACCTATTGAAATTTTTTGTACAAATTTCTTAATGCCAGTGCTCACCAGCCAATAACCAACACAACATAAAAAGAATTATCCGGTTTGGTGCAGTCGCTAGAAAGTTATACGCGTACATACTTTTCGGCGATTAATTTTATACAAATTTCATAATGCCAGTACTCGCCATTAGTTTTATACGAACCTTGTCCTAACAATAACAATAATTACATAAAAAGAATTATCCAATTTGGTGCATTCGTTCGGAAGTTATAAGCGTACATGCATTTCGGGGATTCATTTTAATACAAATTTCATGATGCCAGAGCTCACCAGTAGTTTTATACAAACTTTGCCCTTACAATAACGAACACAACAAAAAAAGAATTTTCCAATTGCTTGCATTCTTTCGGAAGTTATGAGCGTACATAAATTTCGGTGATTCGTTTTATACAAATTTAATAATGCAAGAGCTCACCAGTAGTTTTATAAAAACCTTGTCCAAACAAAAAAGATCACAATGTAAAAAGAATTATTCAATTTGGTTCAATCGTTCGGAAGTTATGTGCGGACATGCATTTTGACCATTCACATATAATAATAATATAAATAAATACTGGTAGATATAATTTATCGGGTCCCTACCTAGTTCATCTCAATATTCTAAAATTATTTTTTTCAATGCTGGCAAGACCAACGGAAAACATTGTCAAAAAGCACCTCAAACCAGGCCTGAAAATCGAATAAAGGCATCGTTTTTAAAAAAAATTCCATACAAATAAGCTCTCCTGGCCTTGCCGAGGGCTTGAGGTGGTATGTTGAGAATTGGAATATCATTCCATTTTCAGTGTTGCACAGTTGGGGAAAATTTAAATATCTGCCGAATTTTATAAGCGATTTTACAGGCTGCAAACAATTAACATTATCTATGAAAGTGAATTTTTCGCAAATGTCAGAAAAATGTCGAATTTGAATGCAATATTGTGAAACATTTTCAAGGGGAAGCTAAACATGTTTTGGTTTTAAAAGTTTCTAAAACTTGTATTGTTTATGTTTATTAAAAAACATCTCCGCCGGAAGGTGTACTTTTAACGCAATCTTTAATTCCGTAATGCCCCTATAAAATGTCAATTTTTCTAAAGAACTTTCTCGAAGCCGTTTAATTAATTAGAATAAATTCCTAGCAAAATCAGTTTTGTATGGGAAACTAACTTTTTTTTACTTCCCTTCTCGATCCGACGTTTTTAAAGGGGCGAACCTGTCGGCGGGAAATATAACCTAGCCGAATTGAGTGATTTTATGAGTAGTTCCAGTTTTCGCCGCAAATTTATATTATTTTTCGCTCTTAAAATGTATCAGTTCAATTTTATGTGAGTTTCCTGTCTAGTCTATTTTTTTTGTGAAAATCGTGAAGCTAGCGTATTTATTTAAATTCAGACGAAGCTGCCATTTCGAACGGATGAAAATAGAACTACAACAGTATTCGATAGACATTTGATTTTTTCTAATGTGAATAATCCATACTTGTATTCCGCACCGCTAGAAGTCTCCCGTAAAGTTTTGGCAAACATATTGATTACGATGAAAAATGTTTCCCCTATCAAAAAAAAACAACTGCTAGTGGCTGGAAAATAATCGACTCTTCGAAGGATTGTGAACTTTGAAGCGTTCCAAAATAGCGAGCGCTAATGTCCATTCTCGCGTGTCAGCCGAAGGGACAATTCTAGACTTCGAGCCAAAGTGAACCTTGAGGTTGGTGAAACGCGAGGGGCGGTGAGGTCGATTTTCGCATCAAGGAAAAAGTGAGTTTTTTGAAAAACCAAGCAATACTATATAACTAGCTTATGCCCATTGCAAATGCAACTAACGGGTTAAAACTAATTTGACTTACTTACTAACAGAAAAAAAATATATTTCATAGTAAGCGGGTAGGTACCTACGGTTAAACATACAAATATATATAAAGCCGCCCACAGGGCCTAGCAGCAAAAACCTGCCATACGTTAGTATATAGACACCATTGTAGGCATGCACACATCAAATCCCCAAAGTTTCATCGCAATCGGATGAATGGTTTAGCAATGCGTAATTTCAAAATGCCAGAGCTCACTTTTGTATACAGAAACCGTCGTGGGCATGCACACATTAAATCTACAAATTTTCATCGCAATCGGATGAATGGTTTAGCAACGCTTAGCGGTTAAACACAAAACTATGTATAAAGCCGCCCGCAGGACCTAGCAGCAAAAACCTGCCATACGTTAGTAAATAAACACCATTGTAGACATGCACACATCAAATCCCCAAAGTTTCATCGCAATCGTATGAATGGTTTAGCAATGCGTAATTTCATGATGCCAGAGCTCACTTTTGTATACAAAAACCGTCGTGGGTATGCACACATCAAATCTTCAAATTTTCATCGCAATCGGATGAAAGGTTTAGCAACGCTTAGCGGTTAAACATACAAATACATATAAAGCCGGCCGCAGGGCCTAGCAGCAAAAACATGTCATACGTTAGTTATAGACATCATTTTAGGCATGCACACATCAAATCCCCAAATTTTCATCGCAATCGGATGAACGGTTCAACAATGCGTAATTTCATTATGCCAGACCTCACCATTGTATGCAGAAACCATCGCGGGCATGCGCACATCAAATCCCCAAAGTTTCATCGCAATCGGATAAATGGTTTAGCAACGCATAGCGGACATACATACATACTTACTTGCAAATATTTTTTTGATTTTTATACATATAGAAGATAGCTGGTATCCGGCATGCGTTGCTATACCATTTAATAAAGAAAATGTTTCTACCTGCGTGTCTTTTCTCATTTGTTCCAATCCCCTTCCCCCCCCCCCCATTTTCCTCACCAGCGTCCGCTTCCCCTTTCCCCCACTTCACTCCTACGCTTCTCCGTCTCGTAAACCCCCTCCCGAGTTCCCCTCCCCCCTCCCAGGTTCCTGCCTTTTTCCACCCCCCCTGCCTCATTACATTCACTAATTCCCGGTACATTAAGTTTTCAAACAGCTCGCGCGCCACCTATTCAATTTTTTTTTACAAATTTCGTCAAGCCAGAACTCACCAGTAGTTTTATACAAACCTTGAACTAACAATAACGAACACAACAAAAAAAGAATTTTTCAATTTGTTGCAGTCCTTCAGAAGTTATGAGCATACGTACATTTTCATACAAATTTTATAATTCCAGAACTCACCAGTAGTTTTACTGCTTAAAAATAAGCGCTATATTAATTTAATACTTAAAAAATATCCCGTTCAACTTCGAGTAATTTCATTGTAAAATTAGAAAACTAATACTTATGCAATATCGTCGGATGATATCGAGTGTTTGTGTGCAGGTAGGAACCTACTTATATTCTGAGTATAGGTACTTGCATACATACGTAAAAAAGAACTCATATTTAGGCTGGGTTGTTTAACGAAATTAAAAATTCTTCAATTTTTCAAGTCAATTTTAACGTTCTGTAAAAGTTCGGTTCGAATTCTATTCAAGTTCTGTAATTATTTCAGTTTAATGATGCAACTGGCATTTACTGATAAAAAAACAGAACTTACACAGAAAGTGAAAATGAACTTTAAAAAATTGTTAAATTATTCAGTATCGGTGAAACAACATTACCTTAGTAAATTAAATTGCATTTAAACCTAAATAATTGTCCAACTACCCATTCCGGCAGGTACCGGCGCATTTCCTTACAAAATTCCGGCAATGTTTTTGCTTTTCTCATCATATTTGCAATACTACCGAGATAAGTAGGTACCTACCCTGAATTAATAACATTTCAATGTACTGGCCGGTAAATATCCACCCTACTGAAGTGAATCTATGGACACCAATTTTCTTGTTTTTTTTGGAAAATTTTATAGGTTTTTCGGCGACCCTGAACTTTTTTACATGGGACAGACACCTCATATTGGTATCAAAAGACGCGAAATGTTTTCGGGTACCGAATTTTTCAAAAACATTCAAGCCGGAATCGTTTTTCCGGCCGCAATGCCGTTTCCCGAAAAACAACAACCCAAACCGCTGAGAGATCCGTTTTCTTTTGACATTTCAATTTGCTGTTGAAGCGCGGGTAAATCTAGCGCTTTTGTATTAGGTACTTACCTAATATATCATACACAGACAGATAATATTCCATAATTATATTTTTTAAACAGGCAAGACCGATGCACAAATTTGCACAATTCCTGCTTAAATTAAGGCCCTGCCGAATCACACAAATTGAAATCCGCCATTAAAAAAAAAAATTCTTCATACAAAACCTATTAGGGCGGGGTCTGCTTTTTTTTAAGGTGGTAGTGGATTTTAACGCCATCACGACTCCATCTTCAGTGTTGCAAAGTTCGAGAAAAATTATAAAATTTTAATATACCAGCCGATTTTACAGGCTGCAAACGATTTGCATTTATCGATGAAAGCGAATTTTTCGCAAATGTCAGAAAAATGTCGAATTTGAATGCAATATTGTGAAACATTTTCAAGGGGAAGCTAAACATGTTTTGGTTTTAAAAGTTTCTAAAACTTGTATTGTTTATGTTTATTAAAAAACATCTCCGCCGGAAGGTGTACTTTTAACGCAATCTTTATTTCCGTAATGCCCCTATAAAATGTCAATTTTTCTAAAGAACTTTCTCGAAGCCGTTTAATTAATTAGAATAAATTCCTAGCAAAATCAGTTTTGTACGGGAAACTAACTTTTTTTTACTTCCCTTCTCGATCCGACGTTTTTAAAGGGGCGAACCTGTCGGCGGGAAATATAACCTAGCCGAATTGAGTGATTTTATGAGTAGTTCCAGTTTTCGCCGCAAATTTAAATAATTTATCGCTCTTAAAATGTATCAGTTCAATTTTATGTGAGTTTCCTGTCTAGTCTATTTTTTTTGTGAAAATCGTGAAGCTAGCGTATTTATTTAAATTCAGACGAAGCTGCCATTTCGAACGGATGAAAATAGAACTACAACAGTATTCGATAGACATTTGATTTTTTCTAATGTGAATAATCCATACTTGTATTCCGCACCGCTAGAAGTCTCCCGTAAAGTTTTGGCAAACATATTGATAACGATGAAAAATGTTTCCCCTAACAAAAAAGAAACAAAAGCTAGTGGCTGGAAAATAATCGACTCTTCGAAGGATTGTGAACTTTGAAGCGTTCCAAAATAGCGAGCGCTAATGTCCATTCTCGCGTGTCAGCCGAAGGGACAATTCTAGACTTCGAGCCAAAGTGAACCTTGAGGTTGGTGAAACGCGAGGGGCGGTGAGGTCGATTTTCGCATCAAGGAAAAAGTGAGTTTTTTGAAAAACCAAGCAATACTATATAACTAGCTTATGCCCGTTGCAAATGCAACTAACGGGTTAAAACTAACTTGACTTACTAACAGAAAGAAAAAATCATAGTAAGCGGGTAGGTACCTACGGTTAAACATACAAATATATATAAAGCCGCCCACAGGGCCTAGCAGCAAAAATCTGCCATACATTAGTATATAGACACCATTGTAGGCATGCACACATCAAATCCCCAAAGTTTCATCGCAATCGGATGAACGGTTTAGCAGTGCGTAATTTCATGATGCCAGAGCTCATTTTTGTATACAGAAACCGTCGTGGGCATGCACACATCAAACCCTCAAATTTTCATCGCAATTGGATGAATGGTTTAGCAACGCTTAGCGGTTAAACATACAACTATGTATAAAGCCGTCCGCAGGACCTAGCAGCAAAAACCTGCTATACGTTGGTATATAAACACCATCGTAGAAATGCACACATCAAATCCCCAAAGTTTCATCACAATCGGATGAACGGTTTAGCAATGCGTAATTTCGTGTTTCCAGAGCTCACTATTGTATACAGGAACCAGGAATCTCCCCCCCCCCTTCCTCACCAGCGTCCTCTTCCCCTTTCCACTCCGCCTCCCACACCTTCCCTCAGCCCACTTCACTCCTAGGCTTCTCCGTATCGTAAACCCCCTCCCGAGTTCCCCTCCCCCCTCCCAGGCTCCCCCCCCCTTCCTGTTTCCACCCCCCCCCCCCACCTGCCGCATTACATACACTAATTCCCGGTACATTTAATTTTCAAACAGCTCGCGCGCCACCTATACTTTTTTTTTTACAAAATTCGTATTGCCAGAACTCACCAGTAGTTTTATACAAACCTTGTACTAACAATAACGAACACAACAAAAAAAGAATTTTTCAAATTGTTGCAGTCGTTCGGAAGATATGAGCGTACGTACATTTTCATACAAATTTTATAATGCCAGAACTCACCAGTAGTTTTACTGCTTAAAAAAAAAGCTATGTTAATTTAATACTTTAAATAAAATATCTCATTCAACTTCAGTTAATTTCACTGTAAAATTAGAAAACTAATACATATGCAATATCGTCGGATGATACCGAGTGTTTATGTGCAGGTAGGAACCTACTTATATTCTGAGTATAGGTACTTCCATACATACGTAAAAAAAAAACACATATTTAGGCTGGGTTGTTTAACGAAATTAAAAATTCTTCAATTTTTCACGTCAATTTTAACGTTCTGTAAAAGTTCGGTTCGAATTCTATTTTAGTTCTATGGATATATTTGTTAATGATACAACTGGCATTTACTGATAAAAAAAATAGAACTTACACAGAACGTTAAAACGAACTTAAAAAAATTGTTAAATTATTCAGTATCGGTGAAACAACATTACCTTAGTAAATTAAATTGCATCAAAAACCTAAATAATTGTCTAACTACTCATTCCGGTAGGTACCGACGCATTTCTTTACAAAAATCCGGCAATGGTTTTGCTTTTTTCTTCATATTTGCAATACTACCGAGATAAGTAGGTACCTACCCTGAATTAATAACATTACAATTTGTACTGAAGTGAATATATGGACACCAATTTTCTTGTTTTTTTTGGAAAATTTTATAGGTTTTTCGGAGACCCTGAAATTTTTTACACGGAAAGGACACAAAATTTTGGTGTTAAAAGTTGCCTTATATTGCCGGGTACCGAATTTTTAAAAAACATCTAACCGGGGATCGTTTTTTCGGCTGCAATGCCGTTTCCCGAAAAACAACAACTCAAACCGCTGAGAGATCCGTTTTGTTTTGACATCTCGGATAACTGACCTGTCTCAACATTCTCTCTAGTATTTTCCATTGCATCGAAACTAAGGCCTAATTTGTGGTTTTTTTTTTAATGCGAACCTGTCGGCGGGAACTATAACTGAGCCGAATTGGTTGATTTAATGAGTAGTTCCAGTTTTCGCCGCAAATTTATATAATTTTCGCTCTTAAAATGTGTCAGTTCAATTTTATGTGAGTTTCCTGTCTAGTCTATTTTTTTGTGAAAATCGTGAAGCTAGCGTATTTATTTAAATTCAGACGAAGCTGCCATTTCGAACGGATGAAAATAGAACTACAACAGTATTCGATAGACATTTGATTTTTTCTAATGTGAATAATCCATACTTGTATTCCGCACCGCTAGAAGTCTCCCGTAAAGTTTTGGCAAACATATTGATAACGATGAAAAATGTTTCCCCTATCAAAAAAAAACAACTGCTAGTGGCTGGAAAATAATCGACTCTTCGAAGGATTGTGAACTTTGAAGCGTTCCAAAATAGCGAGCGCTAATGTCCATTCTCGCGTGTCAGCCGTTGGGACAATTTCCTTCGAACAAAATTGAACCTTGAGGTGTGCGAAACTCGAGGACCGGAGAGGTCGTTTTGGCGTGCCAGCGGCGTTTTTGCGTCGCCAAGCCAAAGTGAACCTTGAGGTTGGTGAAACGCGAGGGGCGGTGCGGTCGATTTTCCCGTCAAGCGAAAAGTGAGTTTTTTGAAAAACCAAACAATACTATATAACTAGCTTATGCCTGTTGCAAATGCAACTAACGGGTTAAAACTAACTTGACTTACTAACTAACAGAAAAATAATTCATAGTAAGCGGTTAGGTACCTACGGTTAAACATACAAATATATATAAAGCCGCCCACAGGGCCTAGCAGCAAAAATCTGCCATCCGTTAGTATATAGACACCATTGTAGGCATGCACACATCAAATCCCCAAAGTTTCATCGCAATCGGATGAACGGTTTAGCAATGCGTAATTTCATGATGCCAGAGCTCACTTTTGTATACAGAAACCGTCGTGGGCATTCACACATCAAATCTACAAATTTTCATCGCAATCGGATGAATGGTTTAGCAACGCTTAGCGGTTAAACACACAACTATGTATAAAGCCGCCCGCAGGACCTAGCAGCAAAAACCTGCTATACGTTAGTATATAAACACCATTGTAGAAATGCACACGTCAAATCCCCAAAGTTTCATCACAATCGGATGAACGGTTTAGCAATGCGTAATTTCGTGTTGCCAGAGCTCACTATTGTATACAGGAACCAGGAATCCCCCCCCCCTTCCTCACCAGCGTCCTCTTCCCCTTTCCACTCCGCCTCCCACACCTTCCCTCAGCCCACTTCACTCCTAGGCTTCTCCGTATCGTAAACCCCCTCCCGAGTTCCCCTCCCCCCTCCCAGGCTCCCCTCCCCCCTTCCTGTTTTCACCCCCCCCCCCAGCTGCCGCATTACATACACTAATTCCCGGTACATTTATTTTTCAAACAGCTCGCGCACCACCTATAATTTTTTTTTTACAAATTTCGTAATGCCAGAACTCACCAGTAATTTTATACAAACCTTGTACTAACAATAACGATCACAACAAAAAAAGAATTTTTCAATTTGTTGCAGTCCTTCGGAAGTTATGAGCGTACGTACATTTTCATACAAATTTTATAATGCCAGAACTCACCAGTAGTTTTACTGCTTAAAATAAAGCGCTATATGAATTTAATACTTTAAAAAAAATATTCCGTTCAACTTCGAGTAATTTCATTGTAAAATTAGAAAACTAATACGTATGCAATATCGTCGAATGATATCGAGTGTTTATGTGCAGGTAGGAACCTACTTATATTCTGAGTATAGGTACTTGCATACATACGTAAAAAAGAACTCATATTTAGGCTAGGTTGTTTAACGAAATTAAAAATTCTTCAATTTTTCAAGTCAATTTTAACGTTCTGTAAAAGTTCGGTTCGAATTCTATTCAAGTTCTGTAATTATTTCAGTTTTATGATGCAACTGGCATTTACTGATAAAAAAACAGAACTTACACAGAAAGTGAAAATGAACTTTAAAAAATTGTTAAATTATTCAGTATCGTGGAAACAACATTACCTTAGTAAATTAAATTGCATCAAAAACCTAAATAATTGTCCAACTAACCATTCCGGTAGGTACCGGCGCATCTCCTTACAAAATTCCGGCAATGGTTTTGCTTTTTTCATCATATTTGCAATACTACCGAGATAAGTAGGTACCTACCCTGAATTAATAACATAATTTGTACTGGCCGGTTAATATCCACCCTACTGAAGGGAATCTATGGACACGTATTTTCTTGTTTTTTTTGGAAAATTTTATAGGTTTTTCGGAGACCCTGAAATTTTTTACACGGAAAGGACACAAAATTTTGGTGTTAAAAGTTGCCTTATATTGCCGGGTACCGAATTTTTCAAAAACATCTAACCGGGGATCGTTTTTTCGGCTGCAATGCCGTTTCCCGAAAAACAACAACCCAAACCGCTGAGAGATCCGTTTTGTTTTGACATCTCGGATAACTGACCTGTCTCAACATTCTCTCTAGTATTTTCCATTGCATCGAAACTAAGGCCTAATTTGTGGTTTTTTTTTTTTAATGCGAACCTGTCGGCGGGAACTATAACTGAGCCGAATTGGTTGATTTAATGAGTAGTTCCAGTTTTCGCCGCAAATTTATATAATTTTCGCTCTTAAAATGTGTCAGTTCAATTTTATGTGAGTTTCCTGTCTAGTCTATTTTTTTGTGAAAATCGTGAAGCTAGCGTATTTATTTAAATTCAGACGAAGCTGCCATTTCGAACGGATGAAAATAGAACTACAACAGTATTCGATAGACATTTGATTTTTTCTAATGTGAATAATCCATACTTGTATTCCGCACCGCTAGAAGTCTCCCGTAAAGTTTTGGCAAACATATTGATAACGATGAAAAATGTTTCCCCTATCAAAAAAAAAACAACTGCTAGTGGCTGGAAAATAATCGACTCTTCGAAGGATTGTGAACTTTGAAGCGTTCCAAAATAGCGAGCGCTAATGTCCATTCTCGCGTGTCAGCCGTTGGGACAATTTCCTTCGAACAAAATTGAACCTTGAGGTGTGCGAAACTCGAGGACCGGAGAGGTCGTTTTGGCGTGCCAGCGGCGTTTTTGCGTCGCCAAGCCAAAGTGAACCTTGAGGTTGGTGAAACGCGAGGGGCGGTGCGGTCGATTTTCCCGTCAAGCGAAAAGTGAGTTTTTTGAAAAACCAAACAATACTATATAACTAGCTTATGCCTGTTGCAAATGCAACTAACGGGTTAAAACACTATGCGATTTGACGTGTGAACGTGGATGAAGCGAGGAGCGGGTGTTTAACTAAATATATGAAGAAAAAAACGACGTTTGAATGTGGATAAGGCGAAAAATTCAAAACTCAAAGTTTCATCGCAATCGGATGAATGTTTTAGCAACGCTTAGCGGTTAGACATGCAAATATATATAAAGCCGCCCGCAGGGGCTAGCAGCAAAAACCTGCTACACGTTAGTATATAGACACCATTGTAGGCATGCACACACCAAATCCCCAAAGTTTCATCGCAATCGGATGAACGGTTAAGCAATGGGTAATTTCATGATTCCAGAGCCCACTTTTGCATACAGAAACCGTCGGGGACATGCACACATCAAATCCTCAAATTTTCATCGCAATCGGATGAATGGTGTAGCAACGGTTAGCGGTTAAACATACAAATAAACATAAAGCCGCCCGCAGGGCCTAGCAGCAAAAACCTGCCATACGTTAGTATATAGACACCATTGTAGGCATGTACACATCAAATCCCCAAGGTTTCATCGCAATCGGATGAACGGTTTAGCAATGCGTAATTTCATGATGCCAGAGCTCACTTTTGTATACAGAAACCATCGCAAGCATGCGCACATCAAATCCCAAAAGTTTTATCGCAATCGGATGAATGGTTTAGCAACGCTAAGCGGACATACATACATACATGCAAACATTTTTTGATTTTTACATATATAAAAGATACCTGTTACCCGGCATGCGTAACTATGCCATTTAATAAAAAAAAAATCCTGCGTGTCCTTTCCCATCTGTCCCGTTCCCCATCCCCCCCCCCCCTTCCTCTCCCGCGTCCTCTTCCCTTCTCGCATTTCCACTCCACCCCCCCCCCCTTCCCCCCCTTCACATCACCCCCCCCATCTCCGTCCCGTAAACCCCCTCCCGAAATCCCCTCCCCCCTCCCTGTTTCCCCTTCCCACAACTCCCGCGTTTCATACATTCATTCCCGGTACATTTAGTTTTCAAACATCTCGCGTGCCACCTATTGAAATTTTTTGTACAAATTTCTTAATGACAGTGCTCACCAGCCAATAACCAACACAACATAAAAAGAATTATCCGATTTAGTGCAGTCGTTAGAAAGTTATGCGTGTACATACTTTTCGGCGATTAATTTTTATACAAATTTCATAATGCCAGTTCTCGCAATTAGTTATATAAAAACCTTGTCCTAACAATAACAATAACTACATAAAAAGAATTATCCAATTTGGTGCAGTCGTTCAGAAGTTATAAGCGTACATGCATTTCGGGGATTCATTTTAATACAAATTTCATGATGCCAGAGCTCACCATTAGTTTAATACAAACTTTGCCCTAACAATAACGAACACAACAAAAAAAGAATTTTCCAATTTGTTACAGTATTTCGGAAGTTATGAGCGTACATAAACTTCGGTAAATCATTTTATTCAAATTTAATAATGCTAGAGCTCACCGGTAAATTTATAAAAACCTTGTCCAAACAATAAGGATCACAACGTAAAAAGAATTATTCAATTTGGTTCAATCGTTTGGAAGTTATGTGCGGACATATTTCGACAATTCATATGTAATAATAATATAAATAAATACTGGTAGATATAATTTATCGGGTCCCTACCTAGTTCATCTCAATATTCTAAAATTATTTTTTTCAATGCTGGCAAGACCAACGGAAAACATTGTCAAAAAGCACCTCAAACCAGGCCTGAAAATCGAATAAAGGCATCGTTTTTAAAAAAAATTCCATACAAATAAGCTGTCCTGGCCTTGCCGAGGGCTTGAGGTGGTATGTTGAGAATTGGAATATCATTCCATTTTCAGTGTTGCACAGTTGGGGAAAATTTAAATATCTGCCGAATTTTATAAGCGATTTTACAGGCTGCAAACAATTAACATTATCTATGAAAGTGAATTTTTCGCAAATGTCAGAAAAATGTCGAATTTGAATGCAATATTGTGAAACATTTTCAAGGGGGAGCTAAACATGTTTTGGTTTTAAAAGTTTCTAAAACTTGTATTGTTTATGTTTATTAAAAAACATCTCCGCCGGAAGGTGTACTTTTAACGCAATCTTTAATTCCGTAATGCCCCTATAAAATGTCAATTTCTCTCAAGAACTTTCTCGAAGCCGTTTAATTAATTAGAATAAATTCCTAGCAAAATCAGTTTTGTATGGGAAACTAACTTTTTTTTACTTCCCTTCTCGATCCGACGTTTTTAAAGGGGCGAACCTGTCGGCGGGAAATATAACCTAGCCGAATTGAGTGATTTTATGAGTAGTTCCAGTTTTCGCCGCAAATTTATATTATTTTTCGCTCTTAAAATGTGTCAGTTCAATTTTATGTGAGTTTCCTGTCTAGTCTATTTTTTTTGTGAAAATCGTGAAGCTAGCGTATTTATTTAAATTCAGACGAAGCTGCCATTTCGAACGGATGAAAATAGAACTACAACAGTATTCGATAGACATTTGATTTTTTCTAATGTGAATAATCCATACTTGTATTCCGCACCGCTAGAAGTCTCCCGTAAAGTTTTGGCAAACATATTGATAACGATGAAAAATGTTTCCCCTAACAAAAAAGAAACAAAAGCTAGTGGCTGGAAAATAATCGACTCTTCGAAGGATTGTGAACTTTGAAGCGTTCCAAAATAGCGAGCGCTAATGTCCATTCTCGCGTGTCAGCCGAAAGGACAATTCTAGACTTCGAGCCAAAGTGAACCTTGAGGTTGGTGAAACGCGAGGGGCGGTGAGGTCGATTTTCGCATCAAGGAAAAAGTGAGTTTTTTGAAAAACCAAGCAATACTATATAATATACTAGCTTATGCCCATTGCAAATGCAACTAACGGGTTAGAACTAACTTGACTTACTTTTTAACAGAAAAAAAAATATATTTCATAGTAAGCGGGTAGGTACCTACGGTTAAACATACAAATATATATAAAGCCACCCACAGGGCCTAGCAGCAAAAACCTGCCATACGTTAGTATATAGACACCAATGTAGGCATGCACACATCAAATCTCCAGAGTTTCATCGCAATCGGATGAACGGTTAAGCAATGCGTAATTTCATGATGCCAGAGCTCACTTTTGTATACAGAAACCGTCGTGGGCATGCACACATTAAATCTACAAATTTTCATCGCAATCGGTTGAATGGTTTAGCAACGCTTAGCGGTTAAACACAAAACTATGTATAAAGCCGCCCGCAGGACCTAGCAGCAAAAACCTGCCATACGTTAGTAAATAAACACCATTGTAGGCATGCACACATCAAATTCCCAAAGTTTCATCGCAATCGCATGAACGGTTTAGCAATGCGTAATTTCATGATGCCAGAGCTCATTTTTGTATACAGAAACCGTCGTGGGCATGCACACATCAAATCCTCAAATTTTCATCGCAATCGGATGAATGGTTTAGCAACGCTTAGCGGTTAAACATACAACTATGTATAAAGCCGCCCGCAGGACCTAGCAGCAAAAAGCTGCCACACTACATACACTAATTCCCGGTACATTTAGTTATCAAACAGCTCATGCGCCACCTATTAAATTTTTTATACAAATTTTGTATTGCCAGAACTCACCAGTAGTTTTATACAAACCTTGTACTAACAATAACAAACACAACAAAAAAAGAATTTTTCAAATTGTTGCAGTCCTTCGGAAGTTATGAGCGTACGTACATTTTCATACAAATTTTATAATGCCAGAACTCACCAGTAGTTTTACTGCTTAAAATAAAGCGCTCTATGAATTTAATACTTTTAAAAAATATTCCGTTCAACTTCGAATAATTTCATTGTAAAATTAGAAAACTAATACGTATGCAATATAGTTGGATGATATCGAGTCGTTATGTGCAGATGGGTACGTACCTAAATTCCGAGTGCAAAAAGAGTGATTAAAAAAACACATATTTAGGCTGGGTTGTTTAACAAAATTAAAAATTCTTCAATTTTTCAAGTCAATTTTAACGTTCTGTAAAAGTTCGGTTCGAATTCTATTCAAGTTTTGTAATTATTTCAGTTTTATGATGCAACTGGCATTAACTGATAAAAAAACCGAACTTTCACAGAACGTGAAAATGAACTTTAAAAAATTATTTAATTATTCAGTATCGTGGAAATAACATTACCTTAGTAAATTATATTGCATTAAAACCTAAATAATTGTCTAACTACCCATTCCGGTAGGTACCGGCGCATCTCTTACAAAATTCCGGCAATGGTTTTGCTTTTTTCATCATATTTGCAATACTACCGAGATAAGTAGGTACCTACCCTGAATTCATAACATAATTTTTACTGGCAGGTAAATATCCACCCTACTGAAGTGAATCTATGGATTTTCTTGTTTTTTTTTGGAAAATTTTATAGGTTTTTCGGCGATCCTGAAATTTTTTACATGGAACGGAAACAAAATGTTGGTGTTAAAAGTTGGCTTATATTGCCGGGTACCGAATTTTTCAAAAACATCTAACCGGGGATCGTTTTTTCGGCTGCAATGCCATTTTCCAAAAAACAACAACCCAAACCGCTGAGAGATCCGTTTTGTTTTGACATCTCGGATAACTGATAACTGACCTGTCTCAACAATCTCTCTAGTATTTTCCATTGCATTGAAACTAAGGCCTAATTTGTGGTTGTTTTTTTTTTATGCGAACCTGTCGGCGGGAACTATAACTGAGCCGAATTGGTTGATTTAATGAGTAGTTCCAGTTTTCGCCGCAAATTTATATAATTTTCGCTCTTAAAATGTGTCAGTTCAATTTTATGTGAGTTTCCTGTCTGGTATATTTTTTTGTGAAAATCGTGAAGCTAGCGTATTTATTTAAATTCAGACGAAGCTGCCATTTCGAACGGATGAAAATAGAACTACAACAGTATTCGATAGACATTTGATTTTTTCTAATGTGAATAATCCATACTTGTATTCCGCACCGCTAGAAGTCTCCCGTAAAGTTTTGGCAAACATATTGATAACGATGAAAAATGTTTCCCCTATCAAAAAAAAAAACAACTGCTAGTGGCTGGAAAATAATCGACTCTTCGAAGGATTGTGAACCTTGAAGTGTTTTAAAATACCGAGCGCTAATGTCCATTCTCGCGTGTCAGCCGTCGGGACAATTTCCTTCGAACAAAATTGAACCTTGAGGTGTGCGAAACTCGAGGATCGGAGAGGTCGTTTTGGCGTGCCAGCGGCATTTTTGCGTCGCCAAGCCAAATTAAACCTTGAGGTTGGTGAAACGCGAGGGGCGGTGAGGTCGATTTTCCCGTCAAGCGAAAAGTGAGTTTTTTGAAAAACCAAACAATACTATATAACTAGCTTATGCCTGTTGCAAATGCAACTAACGGGTTTAAACTAACTTGACTTACTAACAGAAAAAATATTAATTCATAGTAAGTGGGTAGGTACCTATTGCCCTGCAGGCATGGTAAGTATGTGCTTATCAAAACCCAAAGTTTCATCGCAATCGGATGAATGGTTTAGCAACGCTTAGCGGTTAAACATACAAATACATATAAAGCCGCCCGCAGGGCCTAGCAGCAAAAACCTGCCATACGTTAGTATATACACACCATTGTAGGCATGTACACATCAAATCCCCAAAGTTTCATCGAAATTGGATGAACGGTTAAGAAATGCGTAATTTCATGATGCCAGAGCTCACTTTTGTATACAGAAACCGTCGTGGGCATGCACACATCAAATCCTCAAATTTTTATCGCAATCGAGTCAATGGTTTAGCAACGCTTAGCAGTTAAACATACAAATATATATTAAGCCGCCCGCAGGGCCTAGCAGCAAAAACCTGTCATACGTTAGTATATAGACACCATTTTAGGTATGCACATATCAAATCTCCAAAGTTTCATCGCAATCGGATGAACGGTTTAGCAATGCGTAATTTCATGTTGCCAGAGCTCACTATTGTATACAGAAACTATCGCGGGCATGCGCACATCAAATCCCAAATGTTTCATCGCAATCGGATGAATGGTTTAGCAACGCATAGCGGACATACATACATGCTTGCATTGCAAACATTTTTTGATTTTTTCGTCTCGTAAACCCCCTCCCGAGTTCCCCTCCCCCCTCCCAGGTTCCCCTCCCCCCTTCCTGTTCCCCCTCCCTGCCGCATTACATACACTAATATCCGGTACATTTAGTTTTCAAACAGCTCGCATGCCACCAATTAATTTTTTTTATACAAATTTCGTAATGCTAGAGCTCACCGGTAGTTTTATACAAACCTTGTCCTAACCATAACGAACACAACAAAAAAAGAATTTTTGAATTTGTTGCAGTCGTTCGGAAGTTATTAAATATTAAGTCATACAAATTTTATAATGCCAGAACTCATCAGTAGTTTTACTGCTTAAAAAAAAGCGCTATATGAATTTAATACTTAAAAAAAAAATCCCGTTCAACTTCGAGTAATTTCATTGTAAAATTAGAAAACTAATACGTATGCAATATAGTCGGATGATACCGAGTTGTTATATGCAGATGGGTACCTACCTAAATTTTGAGTGCAGGTACATGCATACATACGTAAAAAAAAACACATATTTAGGCTGGGTTGTTTAACGAAATTAAAAATTCTTCAATTTTTCAAGTCAATTTTAACGTTCTGTAAAAGTTCTGTTCAAATTCTATTCAAGTTCAGTAATTGTTTCAGATTTATGATGCAACTGGCATGTACTGATAAAATAACAGAACTTGAATAGAACTTACGCAGAACGTGAAAATGAACTTTAAAAAAATGTTGAATTATTCAGTATCGTTGTATAACAACCTTACCTAAGTATTGCATTTAATTGTGTAGCTACGTATTCGGGTAGGTACCTCCGCATTTGGTTCTATAATTCCAGCAATATTTGCTTTTTCATCATATTTGCAATACCACCGAAATAAGTACCTACCCTGTAGGAACATATTTAAACTGGCCAGTATAAATCTCCACTTCTGAATAATCTATGGCAATATGTTTTCTTCATTTTTTTGGAAAATTTTACATTTTTGTCGGCTAACCCTGAACATTTTTACATGGGACGAACATGTCATATTAGTGTTAAAAGTTGCGGAATATTTCCGGGTACCGTATTTTTCAAAAACATCTAAGCGGGGATCGTTTTTTCGGCTGTAATGCCCTTTTCCGAAAAACAACAACCCAAACCGCTGAGAGATCCGTTTTCATTTGACGTCTCGGATAACTGACCTATCTCAACATTTTCTCTAGTATTTTCCTTTGCATTGAAACTGAGGTCTAATTTGTCTTTCCTATTTTTAATGCGAACCTGGCGGCGGGAAATATAACCTAGCCGAATTGGGTGATTTAATGAGAAGTTCCAGTTTTCGCCACTGGTTCGTTTGAGAGAATAAATCGCTGGCGACATTAATTTTTTCGGCAAAAAAAACACCTCATTTCAGCGACTGAATTTCAATTTGACCGACAACGAACCTTAAGGTTGGTGAAACTCGGAGAGTGGAAAGGTCGTTTTGGCGTGCAGGGGGTCGTCTTAAAATGGTTTATCCGAAAGCGATCCTTGAGGTTGGAGAAACTTAAGGGGCGGTACAGTCGATTTTAGCGTGCCAGAAAAAGTGAGTTTTTCAAAAAACCAAACAATACTATATAGTATATATATACTAGAAGTTTGCCCGTTGCAAAGCAACTAACGGGATAAAACTAACTTGACTTACAAACAGAAAAAAATATATTTCATAGTAAGCGGGTAGGTAACTATGGTTAAATATACAAATAAACATAAAGCCGCCCACAGGGCCTAGCAGCAAAAACCTGCCATACATTAGTATATAGACACCATTGTAAGCATGCACACATCAAATCCCCAAAGTTTCATCGCAATCGGATGAACGGTTTAGCAGTGCGTAATTTCATGATGCCAGAGCTCACTTTTGTATACAGACAACGTTGTCGGCATGCACACATCAAATCTACAAATTTTCATCGCAATCGGAAGAATGGTTTAGCAACGCTTAGTAGTTAAACACACAACTATGTATAAAGCCGCCCGCAGGACCTAGCAGCAAAAACCTGCCAAACGTTAGTAAATAAACACCATTGTAGACATGCACACATCAAATCTCCAAAGTTTCATCGCAATCGTATGAACGGTTTAGCAATGCGTAATTTCATGATGCCAGAGCTCATTATTGTATACATAAACCGTCGTGGGCTTGCAAACATCAAATCCTCAAATTTTCATCGCAATCGGATCCCCCGAACCCCCTCCCGAGTTCCCCTCCCCCCTCCCAGGTTCCCCCCCCCCCCATCCTTCCCATTTCCACCTGCCGCATTACATACACTAATTCCCGGTACATTTAGTTTTCAAACAGCTCGCATGCCACCTATAATTTTTTTTTTACAAATTTTGTAATGCCAGAACTCACCAGTAGTTTTATACAAACCTTGTACTAACAATAACGAACACAACAAAAAAAGATTTTTTCAATTTGTTGCAGTCCTTCAGAAGTTATGAGCGTACGTACGTTTTCATACAAATTTTATAATTCCAGAACTCACCAGTAGTTTTACTGCTTAAAAAAAGCGCTACATGAATTTAATACTTTAAAAAAAATATCCCGTTCAACTTCGAGTAATTTCATTGTAAAATTAGAAAACGAATACGTTTGCAATATCGTCGGATGATAGCGAGTTGTTATGTGCAGATGGGTACCTACCTTAATTCTGAGCGCAGGTTCTTACACATACGTAAAATTTTTTTTATTTAGGCTGGGTTGTTTAACAAAATTGGAAATTCTTCAATTTTTCAAGTCAATTTTACCGTTCTGTAAAAGTTCTGTTCGAATTCTATTCAAGTTCTATAGATATTTTTGTTTAATGATGCAACTGGCATTTACTGATAAAAAAAATAGAACTTACATAGAAGTGAAAATAAACTTAAAAAAATTGTTAAATTATTCAGTATCGGTGAAACAACATTACCTTAGTAAATTAAATTGCATTAAAACCTAAATAATTGTCCAACTACCCATTCCGGTAGGTACCGCCGCTTTTCCTTACAAAATTCCGGCAATGGTTTTGCTTTTTTATCATATTTGCAATACTACCGAGATAAGTAGGTACTTTGTATTGGCCGGTAAAAATCTACCTTTCAGAAGTGAATCTATGGACACGTATTTTCTTGTTTTTTTTGGAAAATTTTATAGGTTTTTCGGCGACCCTGAACTTTTTTACATGGGACAGACACCTCATATTGGTATCAAAAGACGCGAAATGTTTTCGGGTACCGAATTTTTCAAAAACATTCAAGCCGGAATCGTTTTTCCGGCCGCAATGCCGTTTCCCGAAAAACAACAACCCAAACCGCTGAGAGATCCGTTTTGTTTTGACATGTAAGAATCCTGACCTAACTCAACATTCGTAGCAATTTATTTTGCATTGAAACTAATGGCCAAAATGTCATCTTTATTTTGAAGTACACCTGTCGGCAGGAAATATAACTGAGCCGAATTGAGTACTTTTTTTTGAGGTTCCAGTTTTTGCCGCTGATTTGCTTCAGTTTTCCGTGAATAAATCGCTAGCAAAAATGTAGGCAAACAAAATGCTTAATTTTTCCGTAGTTTTCTCAAGTACTGAAAAGTGTGCTTTCGTACCCAAAAAAGACTTTTTTCTTTCCCTTTTTGAGCCTACGCGTACGTCGCGCCGTTTCAACGGGTGAACCTGACGGCGGGAAATAGAACTAAGGCCGAATTTCTCCGTCGGTGGAAGATTTAATTGTAGTTTTCGCCGCTTGGGTGCACTGCTAACCGTGCATCGGTGTTTTGTATGAATTTTTTTCCCTAATCGGGACACGATTTGGGCACGCTACCCTAAATCGGATAATGGTCTCTGCGGTGTTTGAAACTCGAGGAGCGGAGAGCTGATTTTCGGATCCATCAAAAGTCTTAAAATGCTGTATCCGAAAGTGAACCTTGAGGTCGGTAAAACGTAAGGGGCGGTACTGTCGTTTTTCGCGTCAAGGAAAAAAGTGAGTTTTTCAAAAACCAGACATTAATATATACTAGCTTATACCTATTGCAAATGCAACTAACGGGTTAAAACCCTATGCGATTTGATGTGTTAACGTGGATGAAGCGAAGAGCGGGTGTTTAATTAAATATATGAAGAAAAAAACGATGTTTGAATGTGGATGAGGCGAAAAATTAGTTCCTACTTTCAGTACCTACTCACTGACTGCACCAATTTATTTTGAGACAGCTTTTGCCCGTTGCAGGCAACTAACGGGTTATAACATAAAGCGAGGAGCGGGTGTTATATTAAATATATAAAGATAAAAACTATGTTTGAATGTGGATAAATCAAAAAATAGTTCCTACTTTCAGTACATACTCACTGAGTACATCAATTTATTTTGAGACAGCTTTTGCCCGTTGCAAAACAACTAACGGGTTAAAACTAACTTTACTTATTAACTAACAGATAAAATATTATTTCATAGTAAGCGGCTAGGTACCTACTGCCCTTATTGTGCTTTTCCACAAAATCGACGCTATAAAAATGTATTATTCAGAATTTCATAAAAACTAAAACTTTGATTTATCGGGACGAAAAACATTACAGAATAAATATTATTTTATAGTAAGCGGGTACGTTCTTAGTAGGTATTGTTTTTAATTTCTTACAAAATAAAATTTAATTTATCGGAGTTCAATAATTATAGAAAAAATATAAATTTCATAGTAAGCGGTTAGGTACCTACTGCCCTTATTGTATTTTTTTACAAAAAACATTATAAAAATGTGTAAATCAGAATTTCCAAGAAACTTTGATTTACTGCAGTTTAAAAAATTACAGAAAAAAATTATTATTCATAGTATTTCATAAAAATTCACAAAAACTCATAACAACTCATTACAACT
The DNA here is from genome assembly GCA_917563855.2 of Limnephilus lunatus. Lineage (NCBI taxonomy): Eukaryota > Metazoa > Arthropoda > Insecta > Trichoptera > Limnephilidae > Limnephilus > Limnephilus lunatus. The sequence goes on along the minus strand of OU830602.1, from coordinate 46,102,903 downwards.
CATAAGAACTCCCAAGAACTCATAAGAACTCATAAGAACTCATAAGAACCCATAAGAACCCATAAGTACCCATAGGAACCCATAAGAACTTATAAAAACCCATAAGAACCTAAAAGTTTCCATAAGAAACCATAGGAACCCATAAGAACCCATAAGAACCGATAAGAACCTATAAGAACCCATAAGAACTCATTAGAACTTATAAGAACCCATAAGACCTTATAAGAACCTATAAGAACCCATAAGAACCCATAAGAACCGATAAGAACCCATAAGAACTTTTAAGAACCCATAAGAACCGAAAAGAACCCATAAGAATCCATAAGAACTCATAAGAACCCATAAGAACTTATAAGAACCCATAAGAAGCCATAAGAAGCCATAACAACCCATAAGAACCCATAATTTGCATAAGTACCTACTCATTTTGGCAAAAAAAAAAATAAAAAAAAAAATAAATCCTTCAATTTTAACGATCTGTAAAAGTTCTGTTCAAATTCTATTGAAGTTCTATAATTATTTCAGTTTTATGTTGCAACTGGCATGTCCAGATAAAATAACAGAACTTGAATAGAACTTACACAGAACGTGAAAATGAACTTAAAAAAAATGTTGTTGAATTATTTAGTGTCGTGGAAACAACACAACCTCAGTATTGCATTTAAACCTATTGTGAATTTGCCTTAAGTAAAACCTATTGTGATGCTGCCTTAAGTAAAAATTTCCACTTCAGAATGTTCTATGGCCACGCGTTTTATTCATTTTTTTGCGATAAATCAGTTCCCACTGATAAGTACGTACTGGCGAAATAAATGTGAATGCAGCATTATAAAATCTTTATCGTTTTATTTAGTTTTCTATGGAATTGAATACCTTCGTAGTAGTACGATTTGGTTTCATATACCTTGGTACTATTTATTTTCTGCATGTAAATTATTCGCCTTTCAACGCCGGTAGGTACCTACCAAGAATTCATTTTGACTGGCCGCAAAATTGTTCATTGTCGAGGACAGATTAATTTCAACAAATGTCAGAATTATTTCAATCTTTCACGCAAAATTGTGTCACATTTTTAATGAAATGCGGTACATGTCGTGACTTTAAAAGTTGATAAAACTTGTATTGCTTATGTTTAATCAAAAACATGTCCGCCGGAAGGTGTTTTTTTAACGTAATCTTTAATTCCGTAATTCCCCTGTAAAATGTCAATTTTTCTCAAAAATTATCTCGAAGCCGTTTAATTATTTAGTATAAATTCCTGGCAAAATCAGTTTTGTATGGAAAAAAAACTTAATTACATTCCGTGAAAAATGCGACGTTTTTAACGGGTGAACCTAGCGGCAGGAAATAGAACTAAGGCCGAATTTCTTCGTAGGCGAGAGATTTAATTATAGTTTTCGCCGTTTGGTGCGCTGCAAACCGTGCACGGGTTTTTTGTATGAAAAATTGTCCTAAATCGGGACACGTTTTGAGCACGCTACCCTGAGTCCGATAATGGTCTCTGCGGTATTTGAAACTCGAGGAGCGGAGAGGTCACTTTCGGATCCATCAAAAGTCTTAATCGACTTTACCCGAATGTGAACCTCGAGGTTGGTGAAACTTAAGGGGCGGTGTGGTCGATTTTAGCGTGCCAGAAAAAGTGAGTTTTTCAAAAAACCAAACAATACTATATAGTACTAGCTTATGCCTGTTGCAAATGCAACTAACGGGTTAAAACTAACTTGACTTACTAACAGAAAAAAAAATATTTCGAAGTAAGCGGGTAGGTAACTACGGTTAAACATACAAATATATATAAAGCCGCCCACAGGGCCTAGCAGCAAAAAATCTGCCATACGTTAGTATATAGACACCATTGTAGGCATGCACACATCAAATCCCCAAAGTGTCATCGCAATCGCATGAACGGTTTAGCAATGCGTAATTTCATGATGCCAGAGCTCACTTTTGTATACAGAAACCGTCGTGGGCATGCACACATCAAATCTACAATTTTTTATCGCAATCGGATGAATGGTTTAGCAACGCTTAGTGGTTAAACACACAACTATGTATAAAGCCGCCCGCAGGACCTAGCAGCAAAAACCTGCCATACGTTAGTATATAAACACCATTGTAGACATGCACACATCAAATCCCCAAAGTTTCATCGCAATCGGATGAATGGTTTAGCAATGCGTAATTTCATGATGCCAGAGCTCACTTTTGTATACAGAAACCGTCGTGGGCATGCACATATCAAATCCTCAAATTTTCATCGCAATGGATGAATGGTTTAGAAACGCTTAGCGGTTAAACATACAACTATATATAAAGCCGTCCGCAGGACCTAGCAGCAAAAACCTGCTATACGTTAGTATATAAACACCATTGTAGAAATGCACACATCAAATCCCCAAAGTTTCATCACAATCGGATGAACGGTTTAGCAATGCGTAATTTCGTGTTGCCAGAGCTCACTATTGTATACAGGAACCATAGCAGTCATGCGCACATCAAATTCCCAATGTTTCATCGCAATCGGATGAATGGTTTAGCAACGCATAGCGGACATACATACATGCAAACATTTTTTTGATTTTTATATATATAGAAGATAGCTGGTACCCGGCATGCGTTGCTATACCATTTAATAAAGAAAATGTTTCTAACTGCGTGTCCTTTCTCATTTGTTCCGATCCCCTTCCCCCCCCCCTTCCTCACCAGCGTCCTCTTCCCCTTTCCACTCCGCCTCCCTCACCTTCCCTCACCCCACTTCACTCCTAGGCTTCTCCGTATCGTAAACCCCCTCCCGAGTTCCCCTCCCCCCTCCCAGGTCCCCCTCCCTCCCTTCCTGTTTCCACATCCATCCCAGCTGCCGCATTACATACACTAATTCCCGGTACATTTATTTTTCAAACAGCTCGCGCGCGTTACCTATAAATTTTTTTTTACAAATTTCGTAATGCCAGAACTCACCAGTAATTTTATACAAACCTTGTACTAACAATAACGAACACAACAAAAAAAGAATTTTTCAATTTGTTGCAGTCCTTCGGAAGTTATGAGCGTACGTACATTTTCATACAAATTTTATAATGCCAGAACTCACCAGTAGTTTTACTGCTTAAAATAAAGCGCTATATGAATTTAATACTTTTAAAAAAATATTCCGTTCAACTTCGAGAAATTTCATTGTAAAATTAGAAAACTAATACGTATGCAATATTGTCGGATGATATCGAGTGTTTATGTGCAGGTAGGAACCTACTTATATTCTGAGTATAGGTACTTGCATATATACGTTAAAAAGGATTCATATTTAGGCTGGGTTGTTTAACGAAATTAAAAATTCTTCAATTTTTCAAGTCAATTTTAACGTTCTGTAAAAGTTCGGTTCGAATTCTGTTCAAGTTCTGTAATTATTTCAGTTTTATGATGCAACTGGCATTTACTGATAAAAAAAGAGAACTTACACAGAACGTGAAATTAACTAACGTAAAAAAAATGTTAAATTATTCAGTATCGGTGAAACAACATTACCTTAGTAAATTAAATTGCATCAAAAACCTAAATAATTGTCTATCTACCCATTCCGGTAGGTACCGACGCATTTCTTTACAAAAATCCGGCAATGGTTTTGCTTTTTTCATCATATTTGCAATACTACCGAGATAAGTAGGTACCTACCCTGAATTAATAACATTTCAATTTGGCCGGTAAATATCCACCCTACTGAAGTGAATCTATGGACACCAATTTTCTTGTTTTTTTTGGAAAATTTTATAGGTTTTTTGGCGACCCTGAACTTTTTTTCATGGAACGGACACAAAATTTTGGTGTTAAAAGTTGCCTTATATTGCCGGGTACCGTATTTTTCAAAAACATCCAAGCTGGAATCGTTTTTCCGGCCGCAATGCCGTTTCCCGAAAAACAACAACCCAAACCGCTGAGAGATCCGTTTTGTTTTGACATCTCGGGTAACTGATAACTGACCTGTATCAACATTCTCTCTAGTATTTTCCATTGCATTGAAACTAAGGCCTAATTTGTGGTTGTTTTTTTTAATGCGAACCTGTCGGCGGGAACTATAACTGAGCCGAATTGGTTGATTTAATGAGAAGTTCCAGTTTTCGCCGTTAATTCGTATGAGAGAATAAATCGCTAGCGACGTTAATTTTGTCTACAAAAAAACTCTATTTCCGCGATTGAATTTCACCTCCTCAGTAAACGGTCTCTCAGAAACAAAAGCTAGTGTCAAACAAATTCAAAGGATTGTGAACTTTAAATTGTTCCGAAATACCGAGCGCCGAGGTCCATTCTCGCTTGAGAAGACTGGCACATTTTTTGGCTGAATTTTTCCCATACAAAGGGTGTGCCGCGGGCCTTTGAGGGAGAGTAAACCTCGAAGTGTGCGAAATAAGAACAGGCTAGAGGTCTTTTTGGCGTGCCAGCGGCATTTTTGCGTCGCCAAGCCGATGTGAACCTTGAGGTTGGTGAAACGTAAGGGGCAGTGCGGTTGTTTTTCGCATCAAGCAAAAAGTGAGTTTTTCAAAAACTGAGCATTAATATATAGTACTAGCTTATGCCTGTTGCAAATGCAACTAACGGGTTAAAACACTATGCGATTTGACGTGTGAACGTGGATGAAGCGAGGAGCGGGTGTTTAACTAAATATATGAAGAAAAAAACGACGTTTGAATGTGGATAAGGCGAAAAATTCAAAACTCAAAGTTTCATCGCAATCGGATGAATGTTTTAGCAACGCTTAGCGGTTAGACATGCAAATATATATAAAGCCGCCCGCAGGGGCTAGCAGCAAAAACCTGCTATACGTTAGTATATAGACACCATTGTAGGCATGCACACACCAAATCCCCAAAGTTTCATCGCAATCGGATGAACGGTTAAGCAATGGGTAATTTCATGATTCCAGAGCTCACTTTTGCATACAGAAACCGTCGGGGACATGCACACATCAAATCCTCAAATTTTCATCGCAATCGGATGAATGGTGTAGCAACGGAGAGCGGTTAAACATACAAATAAACATAAAGCCGCCCGCAGGGCCTAGCAGCAAAAACCTGACATATGTTAGTATATAGACACCATTGTAGGTATGTACACATCAAATCCCCAAGGTTTCATCGCAATCGGATGAACGGTTTAGATATGCGTAATTTCATGATGCCAGAGCTCACTTTTGTATACAGAAACCATCGCAAGCATGCGCACATCAAATCCCCAAAGTTTTATCGCAATCGGATGAATGGTTTAGCAACGCTAAGCGGACATACATACATACATGCAAACATTTTTTGATTTTTACATATATAAAAGATACCTGTTACCCGGCATGCGTAACTATGCCATTTAATAAAAAAATCTTCCTGCGTGTCCTTTCCCATTCGTCCCGTTCCCCATCCCCCCCCCCCTCTTCCTCCCCGCGTCCTCTCCCCTTCTCGCATTTCCACTCCACCCCCCCCCCTTCCCCCCCCTTCACATCACCCCCCCCCCCCATCTCCGTCCCGTAAACCCCCTCCCGAAATCCCCTCCCCCCTCCCTGTTTCCCCTTCCCACAACTCCCGCGTTTCATACATTCATTCCCGGTACATTTAGTTTTCAAACATCTCGCGTGCCACCTTTTGAAATTTTTTGTACAAATTTCTTAATGACAGTGCTCACCAGCCAATAACCAACACAACATAAAAAGAATTATCCGATTTAGTGCAGTCGTTAGAAAGTTATGCGTGTACATACTTTTCGGCGATTAATTTTTATACAAATTTCATAATGCCAGTTCTCGCAATTAGTTATATAAAAACCTTGTCCTAACAATAACAATAACTACATAAAAAGAATTATCCAATTTGGTGCAGTCGTTCAGAAGTTATAAGCGTACATGCATTTCGGGGATTCATTTTAATACAAATTTCATGATGCCAGAGCTCACCATTAGTTTAATACAAACTTTGCCCTAACAATAACAAACACAACAAAAAAAGAATTTTCCAATTTGTTACAGTATTTCGGAAGTTATGAGCGTACATAAACTTCGGTAATTCATTTTATTCAAATTTAATAATGCTAGAGCTCACCGGTAAATTTATAAAAACCTTGTCCAAACAATAAGGATCACAACGTAAAAAGAATTATTCAATTTGGTTCAATCGTTTGGAAGTTATGTGCGGACATATTTCGACAATTCATATGTAATAATAATATAAATAAATACTCGTAGATATAATTTATCGGGTCCCTACCTAGTTCATCTCAATATTCTAAAATTATTTTTTTCAATGCTGGCAAGACCAACGGAAAAAATTGTCAAAAAGCACCTCAAACCAGGCCTGAAAATCGAATAAAGGCATCGTTTTTAAAAAAAATTCCATACAAATAAGCTGTCCTGGCTTTGCCGAGGGCTTGAGGTGGTATGTTGAGAATTGGAATATCATTCCATTTTCAGTGTTGCACAGTTGGGGAAAATTTAAATATCTGCCGAATTTTATAAGCGATTTTACAGGCTGCAAACAATTAACATTATCTATGAAAGTGAATTTTTCGCAAATGTCAGAAAAATGTCGAATTTGAATGCAATATTGTGAAACATTTTCAAGGGGGAGCTAAACATGTTTTGGTTTTAAAAGTTTCTAAAACTTGTATTGTTTATGTTTATTAAAAAACATTTCCGCCGGAAGGTGTACTTTTAACGCAATCTTTAATTCCGTAATGCCCCTATAAAATGTCAATTTTTCTCAAGAACTTTCTCGAAGCCGTTTAATTAATTAGAATAAATTCCTAGCAAAATCAGTTTTGTATGGGAAACTAACTTTTTTTTACTTCCCTTCTCGATCCGACGTTTTTAAAGGGGCGAACCTGTCGGCGGGAAATATAACCTAGCCGAATTGAGTGATTTTATGAGTAGTTCCAGTTTTCGCCGCAAATTTATATTATTTTTCGCTCTTAAAATGTATCAGTTCAATTTTATGTGAGTTTCCTGTCTAGTCTATTTTTTTTGTGAAAATCGTGAAGCTAGCGTATTTATTTAAATTCAGACGAAGCTGCCATTTTTAACGGATGAAAATAGAACTACAACAGTATTCGATAGACATTTGATTTTTTCTAATGTGAATAATCCATACTTGTATTCCGCACCGCTAGAAGTCTCCCGTAAAGTTTTGGCAAACATATTGATAACGATGAAAAATGTTTCCCCTAACAAAAAAGAAACAAAAGCTAGTGGCTGGAAAATAATCGACTCTTCGAAGGATTGTGAACTTTGAAGCGTTCCAAAATAGCGAGCGCTAATGTCCATTCTCGCGTGTCAGCCGAAGGGACAATTCTAGACATCGAGCCAAAGTGAACCTTGAGGTTGGTGAAACGCGAGGGGCGGTGAGGTCGATTTTCGCATCAAGGAAAAAGTGAGTTTTTTGAAAAACCAAGCAATACTATATAACTAGCTTATGCCCATTGCAAATGCAACTAACGGGTTAAAACTAACTTGACTTACTAACTAACAGAAAAAAAAAATCAAAGTAAGCGGGTAGGTACCTACGGTTAAACATAAAAATATATATAAAGCCGCCCACAGGGCCTAGCAGCAAAAATCTGCTATACGTTAGTATATAAACACCATTGTAGAAATGCACACATCAAATCCCCAAAGTTTCATCACAATCGGATGAAAAGCTTAGCAATGCGTAATTTCGTGTTGCCAGAGCTCACTATTGTATACAGGAATCAGGAATCCCCCCCCCCCCTTCCTCACCAGCGTCCTCTTCCCCTTTCTACTCCGCCTCCCTCACCTTCCCTCACCCCACTTCACTCCTAGGCTTCTCCGTATCGTAAACCCCCTCCCAAGTTCCCCTCCCCCCTCTTAGGCTCCCCTACCCCTTCCTGTTTCCACCCCCCCCCCCACCTGCCGCATTACATATACTTATTCCCGGTACATTTAGTTTTCAAACAGCTCGCGCGCCACCTATAATTTTTTTTTTACAAATTTCGTGATGCCAGAACTCACCAGTAATTTTATACAAACCTTGTACTAACAATAACGAACACAACAAAAAAAGAATTTTTCAAATTGTTGGAGTCCTTCGGAAGTTATGAGCGTACGTACATTTTCATACAAATTTTATAATGCCAGAACTCACCTGTAGTTTTACTGCTTAAAATAAAGCGCTATATGAATTTAATACTTTTAAAAAAATATTCCGTTCAACTTCGAGTAATTTAATTGTAAAATTAGAAAACTAATAGGTATGCAATATAGTTGGATGATATCGAGTTTTTATGTGCAGATGGGTACCTACCTAAATTCCGAGTGCAAAAAGAGTGAGTAAGAAAATACATATTTAGGCTGGGTTGTTTAACAAAATTAAAAATTCTTCAATTTTTCAAGTCAATTTTAACGTTCTGTAAAAGTTCGGTTCGAATTCTATTCAAGTTCTGTAATTATTTCAGTTTTATGATGCAAGTGGCATTTACTGATAAAAAAACAGAACTTACACAGAAAGTGAAAATGAACTTTAAAAAATTGTTAAATTATTCAGTATCGTGGAAACAACATTACCTTAGTAAATTAAATTGCATCAAAAACCTAAATAATTGTTAAACTACCCATTCCGGTAGGTACCGGCGCATCTCCTTACAAAATTCCGGCAATGGTTTTGCTTTTTTCATCATATTTGCAATACTACCGAGATAAGTAGGTACCTACCCTGAATTAATAACATTTCAATGTACTGGCCGGTAAATATCCACCCTACTGAAGTGAATCTATGGACACCAATTTTCTTGTTTTTTTTGGAAAATTTTATAGGTTTTTCGGCGACCCTGAACTTTTTTACATGGGACGGACACTTTATATCGTTATTAAAAGTTGCCTTATATTGCCGGGTACCGAATTTTTCAAAAACATCTAACCGGGGATCGTTTTTTCGGCTGCAATGCCATTTTCCAAAAAACAACAACCCAAACCGCTGAGAGATCCGTTTTGTTTTGACATCTCGGATAACTGACCTGTCTCAACATTCTCTCTAGTATTTTCCATTGCATTGAAACTAAGGCCTAATTTGTGGTTTTTTTTTAATGCGAACCTGTCGGCGGGAACTATAACTGAGCCGAATTTGTTGATTTAATGAGTAGTTCCAGTTTTCGCCGCAGATTTATATAATTTTCGCTCTTAAAATGTGTCAGTTCAATTTTATGTGAGTTTCCTGTCTAGTCTATTTTTTTGTGAAAATCGTGAAGCTAGCGTATTTATTTAAATTCAGACGAAGCTGCCATTTCGAACGGATGAAAATAGAACTACAACAGTATTCGATAGACATTTGATTTTTTCTAATGTGAATAATCCATACTTGTATTCCGCACCGCTAGAAGTCTCCCGTAAAGTTTTGGCAAACATATTGATAACGATGAAAAATGTTTCCCCTATCAAAAAAAAAAAACAACTGCTAGTGGCTGGAAAATAATCGACTCTTCGAAGGATTGTGAACTTTGAAGCGTTCCAAAATAGCGAGCGCTAATGTCCATTCTCGCGTGTCAGCCGTCGGGACAATTTCCTTCGAACAAAATTGAACCTTGAGGTATGCGAAACTCGAGGATCGGAGAGGTCGTTTTGGCGTGCCAGCGGCATTTTTGCGTCGCCAAGCCAAAGTGAACCTTGAGGTTGGTGAAACGCGAGGGGCGGTGCGGTCGATTTTCCCGTCAAGCGAAAAGTGAGTTTTTTGAAAAACCAAACAATACTATATATACTAGCTTATGCCCATTGCAAATGCAACTAACGGGTTAAAACTAATTTGACTTACTTACTAACAGAAAAAAAATATATTTCATAGTAAGCGGGTATGTACCTACGGTTAAACATACAAATATATATAAAGCCGCCCACAGGGCCTAGCAGCAAAAACCTGCCATACGTTAGTATATAGACACCATTGTAGGCATGCACACATCAAATCCCCAAAGTTTCATCGCAATCGGATGAACGGTTTAGCAATGCGTAATTTCAAAATGCCAGAGCTCACTTTTGTATACAGAAACCGTCGTGGGCATGCACACATTAAATCTACAAATTTTCATCGCAATCGGATGAATGGTTTAGCAACGCTTAGCGGTTAAACACAAAACTATGTATAAAGCCGCCCGCAGGACCTAGCAGCAAAAACCTGCCATACGTTAGTAAATAAACACCATTGTAGACATGCATACATCAAATCCCCAAAGTTTCATCGCAATCGTATGAATGGTTTAGCAATGCGTAATTTCATGATGCCAGAGCTCACTTTTGTATACAAAAACCGTCGTGGGTATGCACACATCAAATCTTCAAATTTTCATCGCAATCGGATCAAAGGTTTAGCAACGCTTAGCGGTTAAACATACAAATACATATAAAGCCGGCCGCAGGGCCTAGCAGCAAAAACATGTCATACGTTAGTATATAGACATCATTTTAGGCATGCACACATCAAATCCCCAAATTTTCATCGCAATCGGATGAACGGTTCAGCAATGCGTAATTTCATTATGCCAGAGCTCACCATTGTATGCAGAAACCATCGCGAGCATGCGCACATCAAATCCCCAAAGTTTCATCGCAATCGGATAAATGGTTTAGCAACGCATAGCGGACATACATACATACTTACTTGCAAATATTTTTTTGATTTTTATACATATAGAAGATAGCTGGTATCCGGCATGCGTTGCTATACCATTTAATAAAGAAAATGTTTCTACCTGCGTGTCTTTTCTCATTTGTTCCAATCCCCTTCCCCCCCCCCCCATTTTCCTCACCAGCGTCCGCTTCCCCTTTCCCCCACTTCACTCCTACGCTTCTCCGTCTCGTAAACCCCCTCCCGAGTTCCCCTCCCCCCTCCCAGGTTCCCCCTTCCTGTTTCCACCCCCCTGCCTCATTACATTCACTAATTCTCGGTACATTAAGTTTTCAATCAGCTCGCGCGCCACCTATTCAACTTTTTTTTACAAATTTCGTCAAGCCAGAACTCACCAGTAGTTTTATACAAACCTTGAACTAACAATAACGAACACAACAAAAAAAGAATTTTTCAATTTGTTGCAGTCCTTCAGAAGTTATGAGCGTACGTACATTTTCATACAAATTTTATAATTACAGAACTCACCAGTAGTTTTACTGCTTAAAAATAAGCGCTATATTAATTTAATACTTAAAAAATATCCCGTTCAACTTTGAGTAATTTCATTGTAAAATTAGAAAACTAATACTTATGCAATATCGTCGGATGATATCGAGTGTTTGTGTGCAGGTAGGAACCTACTTATATTCTGAGTATAGGTACTTGCATACATACGTAAAAAAGAACTCATATTTAGGCTGGGTTGTTTAACGAAATTAAAAATTCTTCAATTTTTCAAGTCAATTTTAACGTTCTGTAAAAGTTCGGTTCGAATTCTATTCAAGTTCTGTAATTATTTCAGTTTAATGATGCAACTGGCATTTACTGATAAAAAAACAGAACTTACACAGAAAGTGAAAATAAACTTTAAAAAATTGTTAAATTATTCAGTATCGGTGAAACAACATTACCTTAGTAAATTAAATTGCATCAAAAACCTAAATAATTGTCCAACTACCCATTCCGGCAGGTACCGGCGCATTTCCTTACAAAATTCCGGCAATGTTTTTGCTTTTCTCATCATATTTTCAATACTACCGAGATAAGTAGGTACCTACCCTGAATTAATAACATTTCAATGTACTGGCCGGTAAATATCCACCCTACTGAAGTGAATCTATGGACACCAATTTTCTTGTTTTTTTTGGAAAATTTTATAGGTTTTTCGGCGACCCTGAACTTTTTTACATGGGACAGACACCTCATATTGGTATCAAAAGACGCGAAATGTTTTCGGGTACCGAATTTTTCAAAAACATTCAAGCCGGAATCGTTTTTCCGGCCGCAATGCCGTTTCCCGAAAAACAACAACCCAAACCGCTGAGAGATCCGTTTTCTTTTGACATTTCAATTTGCTGTTGAAGCGCGGGTAAATCTAGCGCTTTTGTATTAGGTACTTACCTAATATATCATACACAGACAGATAATATTCCATAATTATATTTTTTAAACAGGCAAGACCGATGCACAAATTTGCACAATTCCTGCTTAAATTAAGGCCCTGCCGAATCACACAAATTGAAATCCGCCATTAAAAAAAAAAATTCTTCATACAAAACCTATTAGGGCTGGGTCTGCTTTTTTTTAAGGTGGTAGTGGATTTTAACGCCATCACGACTCCATCTTCAGTGTTGCAAAGTTCGAGAAAAATTATAAAATTTTAATATAGCAGCCGATTTTACAGGCTGCAAACGATTTGCATTTATCGATGAAAGTGAATTTTTCGCAAATGTCAGAAAAATGTCGAATTTGAATGCAATATTGTGAAACATTTTCAAGGGGGAGCAAAACATGTTTTGGTTTTAAAAGTTTCTAAAACTTGTATTGTTTATGTTTATTAAAAAACATCTCCGCCGGAAGGTGTACTTTTAACGCAATCTTTAATTCCGTATTGCCCCTATAAAATGTCAATTTTTCCCAAGAACTTTCTCGAAGCCGTTTAATTAATTAGAATAAATTCCTAGCAAAATCAGTTTTGTATGGGAAACTAACTTTTTTTTACTTCCCTTCTCGATCCGACGTTTTTAAAGGGGCGAACCTGTCGGCGGAAAATATAACCTAGCCGAATTGAGTGATTTTATGAGTAGTTCCAGTTTTCGCCGCAAATTTATATTATTTTTCGCTCTTAAAATGTATCAGTTCAATTTTATGTGAGTTTCCTGTCTAGTCTATTTTTTTTTGTGAAAATCGTGAAGCTAGCGTATTTATTTAAATTCAGACGAAGCTGCCATTTCGAACGGATGAAAATAGAACTACAACAGTATTCGATAGACATTTGATTTTTTCTAATGTGAATAATCCATCTTGTATTCCGCACCGCTAGAAGTCTCCCGTAAAGTTTTGGCAAACATATTGATAACGATGAAAAATGTTTCCCCTAACAAAAAAGAAACAAAAGCTAGTGGCTGGAAAATAATCGACTCTTCGAAGGATTGTGAACTTTGAAGCGTTCCAAAATAGCGAGCGCTAATGTCCATTCTCGCGTGTCAGCCGAAGGGACAATTCTAGACTTCGAGCCAAAGTGAACCTTGAGGTTGGTGAAACGCGAGGGGCGGTGAGGTCGATTTTCGCATCAAGGAAAAAGTGAGTTTTTTGAAAAACCAAGCAATACTATATAACTAGCTTATGCCCATTGCAAATGCAACTAACGGGTTAAAACTAACTTGACTTACTTACTAACCGAAAAAAATATATATTTCATAGTAAGCGGGTATGTACCTACAGTTAAACATACAAATATATATAAAGCCACCCACAGGGCCTAGCAGCAAAAACCTGCCATACGTTAGTATATAAACACCATTGTAGGCATGCACACATCAAATCCCCAAAGTTTCATCGCAATCGGATGAACGGTTTAGCAATGCGTAATTTCAAAATGCCAGAGCTCACTTTTGTATACAGAAACCGTCGTGGGCATGCACACATTAAATCTACAAATTTTCATCGCAATCGGATGAATGGTTTAGCAACGCTTAGCGGTTAAACACAAAACTATGTATAAAGCCGCCCGCAGGACCTAGCAGCAAAAACCTGCCATACGTTAGTAAATAAACACCATTGTAGACATGCATACATCAAATCCCCAAAGTTTCATCGCAATCGTATGAATGGTTTAGCAATGCGTAATTTCATGATGCCAGAGCTCACTTTTGTATACAAAAACCGTCGTGGGTATGCACACATCAAATCTTCAAATTTTCATCGCAATCGGATGAAAGGTTTAGCAACGCTTAGCGGTTAAACATACAAATACATATAAAGCCGGCCGCAGGGCCTAGCAGCAAAAACATGTCATACGTTAGTATATAGACATCATTTTAGGCATGCACACATCAAATCCCCAAATTTTCATCGCAATCGGATGAACGGTTCAGCAATGCGTAATTTCATTATGCCAGAGCTCACCATTGTATGCAGAAACCATCGCGAGCATGCGCACATCAAATCCCCAAAGTTTCATCGCAATCGGATAAATGGTTTAGCAACGCATAGCGGACATACATACATACTTACTTGCAAATATTTTTTTGATTTTTATACATATAGAAGATAGCTGGTATCCGGCATGCGTTGCTATACCATTTAATAAAGAAAATGTTTCTACCTGCGTGTCTTTTCTCATTTGTTCCAATCCCCTTCCCCCTCCCCCATTTTCCTCACCAGCGTCCGCTTCCCCTTTCCCCCACTTCACTCCTACGCTTCTCCGTCTCGTAAACCCCCTCCCGAGTTCCCCTCCCCCCTCCCAGGTTCCCCCTTCCTGTTTCCACCCCCCTGCCTCATTACATTCACTAATTCTCGGTACATTAAGTTTTCAAACAGCTCGCGCGCCACCTATTCAACTTTTTTTTACAAATTTCGTCAAGCCAGAACTCACCAGTAGTTTTATACAAACCTTGAACTAACAATAACGAACACAACAAAAAAAGAATTTTTCAATTTGTTGCAGTCCTTCAGAAGTTATGAGCGTACGTACATTTTCATACAAATTTTATAATTACAGAACTCACCAGTAGTTTTACTGCTTAAAAATAAGCGCTATATTAATTTAATACTTAAAAAATATCCCGTTCAACTTCGAGTAATTTCATTGTAAAATTAGAAAACTAATACTTATGCAATATCGTCGGATGATATCGAGTGTTTGTGTGCAGGTAGGAACCTACTTATATTCTGAGTATAGGTACTTGCATACATACGTAAAAAAGAACTCATATTTAGGCTGGGTTGTTTAACGAAATTAAAAATTCTTCAATTTTTCAAGTCAATTTTAACGTTCTGTAAAAGTTCGGTTCGAATTCTATTCAAGTTCTGTAATTATTTCAGTTTAATGATGCAACTGGCATTTACTGATAAAAAAACAGAACTTACACAGAAAGTGAAAATGAACTTTAAAAAATTGTTAAATTATTCAGTATCGGTGAAACAACATTACCTTAGTAAATTAAATTGCATTTAAACCTAAATAATTGTCCAACTACCCATTCCGGCAGGTACCGGCGCATTTCCTTACAAAATTCCGGCAATGTTTTTGCTTTTCTCATCATATTTGCAATACTACCGAGATAAGTAGGTACCTACCCTGAATTAATAACATTTCAATGTACTGGCCGGTAAATATCCACCCTACTGAAGTGAATCTATGGACACCAATTTTCTTGTTTTTTTTGGAAAATTTTATAGGTTTTTCGGCGACCCTGAACTTTTTTACGTGGGACAGACACCTCATATTGGTATCAAAAGACGCGAAATGTTTTCGGGTACCGAATTTTTCAAAAACATTCAAGCCGGAATCGTTTTTCCGGCCGCAATGCCGTTTCCCGAAAAACAACAACCCAAACCGCTGAGAGATCCGTTTTCTTTTGACATTTCAATTTGCTGTTGAAGCGCGGGTAAATCTAGCGCTTTTGTATTAGGTACTTACCTAATATATCATACACAGACAGATAATATTCCATAATTATATTTTTTAAACAGGCAAGACCGATGCACAAATTTGCACAATTCCTGCTTAAATTAAGGCCCTGCCGAATCACACAAATTGAAATCCGCCATTAAAAAAAAAAATTCTTCATACAAAACCTATTAGGGCGGGGTCTGCTTTTTTTTAAGGTGGTAGTGGATTTTAACGCCATCACGACTCCATCTTCAGTGTTGCAAAGTTCGAGAAAAATTATAAAATTTTAATATACCAGCCGATTTTACAGGCTGCAAACGATTTGCATTTATCGATGAAAGCGAATTTTTCGCAAATGTCAGAAAAATGTCGAATTTGAATGCAATATTGTGAAACATTTTCAAGGGGAAGCTAAACATGTTTTGGTTTTAAAAGTTTCTAAAACTTGTATTGTTTATGTTTATTAAAAAACATCTCCGCCGGAAGGTGTACTTTTAACGCAATCTTTATTTCCGTAATGCCCCTATAAAATGTCAATTTTTCTAAAGAACTTTCTCGAAGCCGTTTAATTAATTAGAATAAATTCCTAGCAAAATCAGTTTTGTACGGGAAACTAACTTTTTTTTACTTCCCTTCTCGATCCGACGTTTTTAAAGGGGCGAACCTGTCGGCGGGAAATATAACCTAGCCGAATTGAGTGATTTTATGAGTAGTTCCAGTTTTCGCCGCAAATTTAAATAATTTTTCGCTCTTAAAATGTATCAGTTCAATTTTATGTGAGTTTCCTGTCTAGTCTATTTTTTTTGTGAAAATCGTGAAGCTAGCGTATTTATTTAAATTCAGACGAAGCTGCCATTTCGAACGGATGAAAATAGAACTACAACAGTATTCGATAGACATTTGATTTTTTCTAATGTGAATAATCCATACTTGTATTCCGCACCGCTAGAAGTCTCCCGTAAAGTTTTGGCAAACATATTGATAACGATGAAAAATGTTTCCCCTAACAAAAAAGAAACAAAAGCTAGTGGCTGGAAAATAATCGACTCTTCGAAGGATTGTGAACTTTGAAGCGTTCCAAAATAGCGAGCGCTAATGTCCATTCTCGCGTGTCAGCCGAAGGGACAATTCTAGACTTCGAGCCAAAGTGAACCTTGAGGTTGGTGAAACGCGAGGGGCGGTGAGGTCGATTTTCGCATCAAGGAAAAAGTGAGTTTTTTGAAAAACCAAGCAATACTATATAACTAGCTTATGCCTATTGCAAATGCAATAAACGGGTTAAAACTAACTTGACTTACTTACTAACAGAAAAAAAAAATTTCATAGTAAGCGGGTAGGTACCTACGGTTAAACATACAAATATATATAAAGCCACCCACAGGGCCTAGCAGCAAAAACCTCCTATACGTTAGTATATAGACACCATTGTAGGCATGCACACATCAAATCTTCAAAGTTTCATCGCAATCGGATGAACGGTTAAGCAATGCGTAATTTCATGATGCCAGAGCTCACTTTTGTATACAAAATCCGTCGTGGGCATGCACACATCAAATCTACAATTTTTTTATCGCAATCGGATGAATGGTTTAGCAACGCTTAGCGGTTAAACACACAATTATGTATAAAGCCGCCCGCAGGACCTAGCAGCAAAAACCTGCCGTACGTTAGTATGAAGACACCATTATAGGCATGCACACATCAAATCCCCAAAGTTTCATCCCAATAGATGAACGGCTTAGTAATGCGTAATTTCATGATGTCAGAGCTCACTTTTGTATACAGAAACCGTCGTGGGCATGCACACATCAAATCCTCAAATTTTCATCGCAATCAGATGAATGGTTTAGCAACGCTTAGCGATTAAACATACAACTATGTATAAAGCCGCCCGCAGGGCCTAGAAGCAAAAACCTGCCATACGTTAGTATATAAACACCATTGTAGACGTGAACACATCAAATCCCCAAAGTTTCATCGCAATCGGATGAACGGTTTATCAATGCGTTATTTCATGATGCCAGAGCTCACTATTGTATACAGAAACCATCGCGAGCATGCGCACATCAAATCCCCAAATTTTTATTGCGATCGGATGAATGGTTTTGCCCATTGCAAAGCAACTAACGGGTTCTAAAACTATGCGATTTGATGTATGAACGTGGATGATGCGAAGAGCGGGTGTTTAATTAAATATATGAAGAAAAAAACGATATGATGACATGCAGCTTTCGTAGTTTAACCTTAACATAAAAATGGAATATTCCTTATTATCCGTGAATCAAACTTCGACAACACGAACGTTCTGTATTATCCGTGAGGTGGACTAAATGCATATTTACCGAATATAATAATTATATTATATTTGTATGTCTAATTTGCAATTGAAGTTTCATCCAAGGAAAATATTATTAAATTCTTTTGCTCAGTTACAAATTAGGTACTTCCAGTCGAGCGATTCTATATCTTTTGTGGGATCATTATTAGATAACGGACGTGATCTTTTTGTACATATTTTAGTTTAAATCGTTTTAAACATGAATTCTTGCAAGTATGCACAATTATTTATCCATTTAATGTACGTTGTACAAAGAAAAACCAAATAACAGCCATAAAAACCACACAAATCTGACAGGAGATCACGTTCATTATCAAATAACGATCCCACAAAAGATATCTAGTACGAAGAATAATTAATCTTTCTCATCGGAACCGCACTGTACGATCATAAGAACATCTTTCGACGAAATTTGAATTCTCGGCTGCTGGCTGGTTAACTACTCTTAATATATTCTACGTCAACTATTGTTTGTATGTTAGTGATCTGCATTTGTCCTAGAGAACGATGAGAAGTTACTGAAAGTTATCCTATCAACCCTTATCTATGCCCCATGCTAGGACTTCTGATGTTTCAATATTGGTATTGATGAACTGTTCTATTAAATTAATAACAATTTTCTTCTTGTTTTACGGATAAAGATTTGTAAAAGAATTCCTGGGAATTTATTTAATGAACTTTTTGCAATGGATGATACAGTAGAATCCAGATATAATGACCCTCAAGGGGCCAGCGATACTTTGTCATACTAATCGGACGATGCACAAAATGGCCGGCCAAAACAATTTAAGCTTGTTTTTATTATATTAATGTTATTACTACTACTATAATACGGGCATGTGCCTAGTGTGGCAGTCGAAAAACTGTCTACCTGAAAAAATATATGTTTATGAATAAAGAATAATTATTGATATGAAATATGTAATAGTATAAATTTCTTTTTAGGTAAATAAAACATTTAATACAAATTATAACTTTCTTCTTCTTCCTTGCGCTTTCCCAACTCATTGCCTAGATAGGCTGCTGGGGTCGGCTCAGGTTGTAGCTTCTACGGTTCTGAGTATCGCCTTCATCCAGGCCGTTTCTCCCAAGTATTTTGGAGCATTGAGTCATCCAGGATTTCTTTGGTCTTCCTTTGGATGACTGTCGATGAAGCTCCATAGACATTGCCTGCTTCACTGTGTGGTCTGATGGTCTCCGTCTTATGTGCCCATACCATCTAAACTGTTGTTCCTCCAGCTTACTGTTTATGTCCGTGACACCTAAACTAACACGAATGCGTGAACTTTTAATCTTATCTTTTAGTGATACTCCTGCCGACCATCTAAGCATTCGCATTTCTGCTGGTTCGAGTTGCTTTGAGTAGGAGTTGTACATAGTCCAGCATTCAATACAAATTATAACTTTAATGGTACTTCTACATATACTTAAGACCCCTGCCACACACAGCAATAAAATATAAAAGATCATCGCATGCTAAATAATGCTCTCCATACAATCCCTTCGGATCTGTCACATCTAAGCAGTTTATGCGCAAATCAACCATAGACAAAACATATCTTATGTCGTAACCGCTCCTGATGTGATATGTGAAAAGTTGTGCTACCTCCTCTCCTCCAAAAAACAGGAGGGGCTCATTTTAATGACGGAGCTGCCTAAACGTGCAGATGACAGTTGTCTAGTTAATAGATTCAGTACAAAGAAATGGTATTTCGTGGTGCTCCCTAATTCATCAGACCCCTTCTCCTACCATAGGAAGAAATATTTGATAGCGTCGTCTGACGATACAACACATACTCAATCGCGGTTCAACAAATATTTGCTTGTGCTTTTATAGCTGTGTGTGTCAGGTGCATAATGTACTGTAATACAAAAAAATACAATGTACCTACATTCTGCAAATAAATATTTATTTATTTTTTCATGTTTTCCATAAAATAGTTATACACTAATATATTATGGAGAAGATTACAAAATTAAAAAGTACATGGGGGCAGTTTCCGTAGTTTTACTATGTTGTGGCGTATATCAAAAGATAGTTGCTGAACTCTTTGTAACATTGAAGATGTCAATGCAGAATTGTTAAGCGAGGTATTGATACATAGGTTTTGTAAACAAAACACTGCACTATTATATTTATTAAAATTTTAATTACTTTAATAATATTAAAAACATAAGGCACACAGTGAGGAGAATAAAGAACCACAATTCTAACTTGTAACTGCTTAAATTTGGTAAACACATGCGGGTGAGTTGAGAAACAACTAACTAACTATTACCAAATAACTCAGTCTTGGAAAACATTCATTCACATTCACACATGTTTTCTTATTATTTTGATTCTTGACATGGCCCAAGCATCTGATTCACTTAATCGTTCTATGTTTTCCTCGGGTGAGCCCAAACCATCTAAAAAAGGTCACTGCTCAGCTACAATTAAGGATTTCTCCTGGAATGCAGCTGGTTTTCGGCAGTGCCTCCATATAGATTTTTCATTCATTAGCCACATCTTTAAAATTATCATACTTAAACTCTTATTTTACTCAAAAGCAAAGTTATTTTTGATATTATTCAAAATCACTGGCACAAAATTCTCCAGTGTTCAGTTTCCATACATTTATTTGCTATTTTAGGTATTTTCAGACCTTTTTTCTGTGAAACGTGTGCTGTGACTATGTACCATTGTTTTTTATAAGTACTATCTCCCCAGTTATCCTTTTAATAGCAAGGAACCAGAATATACCCTTCTTATAAGATGAATTGCAAAATACTATACCTTATTTATTTATTTAAAATAATATTAGAAAAGTTTCATTATATTACATTTCAACCTATTCAAAATCATGATTTCTTATCACAGCTGATCCTTTGGGTTATGACAAATCATGATTTGTTATAACTCAAAGAGCGCCTTGTGCGGAGATAATTTTGACATCCTTTTCCAGTAGACAAAGTAGGTGATTTCTGTAATCAATCTTTCTTTCTTCTTTTTTCTGGCGCTGTCCCAACTCATTGCCTAGGTAGGCTGTTGGGGTCGGTTCTTCTCGTTCTCAAATTAGAGTTTCTTCGGTTCTGAGTGCGTTTCTTTAAGCATTGAGTCATCTAGGAGTTCTTTGGTCTTTCTCTGGATGACTGTCGATGAATCTGCATAGACATTGCCTGCTTCACTGTGTGGTCTGATGATCTCCGTCTTACGTGCCCATACCATCTCAAATGTCGTTCCTCCAGCTTACTGTTTATGTCCATGACATACACCCAGGCTACGACGAATGCGTAAATGAACTAACGTGCTGTAATCAATAATATTTTATAAGATTAGTTTTATATTTCATAGAATTTGAATATTTGCACTTCGCTCGTTGTAGCCATTGCATTAGAATGATATATTTTTCTGCGAGTTTTCTATAATTTGTGGAAAAAATTTGAAACTATTCATCAAATAAGGAACATTTCAATAATGGGAACACAGGTTTTTTTCTACAGACAGGAAAAATTAAGAAAGCATATTGCATTAATTTAATCTTTAAGTTTCAATTGTATTTTCACCTTGTTGTCCTTCGTTGATTTGAGTATATTTTAGATTTCATCAATAATTTTGACAACGCCAGCCGTCACCTGGCATTTAATAATACACGGGGTCGGTTCTTCTCGTTCTCAAATTATAGTTTCTTCGGTTCGGAGTATCGCCTTCATCCATGTGTTTCTTTAAGCATTGAGTCATCTAGGAGTTCTTTGGTCTTTCTCTGGATGACTGCCAATGAAGCTGCATAGACATTGCCTGCTTCACTGTGTGGTCTGATGATCTCCGTCTTACGTGCCCATACCATCTCAAATGTCGTTCCTCCAGCTTACTGTTTATGTCCATGACATACACCCAGGCTACGACGAATGTGTAAATGAACTAACGTGCTGTAATCAATAATATTTTATAAGATTAGTTTTATATTTCATAGAATTTGAATATTTGCAC
The DNA here is from genome assembly GCA_917563855.2 of Limnephilus lunatus. Taxonomy (NCBI): domain Eukaryota; kingdom Metazoa; phylum Arthropoda; class Insecta; order Trichoptera; family Limnephilidae; genus Limnephilus; species Limnephilus lunatus. The sequence goes on along the minus strand of OU830602.1, from coordinate 46,081,055 downwards.
TTCGCTCGTTGTAGCCATTGCATTAGAATGATATATTTTTCTGCGAGTTTTCTATAATTTGTGGAAAAAATTTGAAACTATTCATCAAATAAGGAACATTTCAATAATGGGAACACAGGTTTTTTTCTACAGACAGGAAAAATTAAGAAAGCATATTGCATTAATTTTATCATAAATGATAAGTTTCAATTCTGTAACTCAGAAGAAAAAGGTCGGTTGTCCAGTATTTGTGAAAATGAGTTATGTATGAGGCCTTTTTAGTTATTTCAGTATCTACACACAGGTATAAAGAATGTTGTCCTACGACAACGGAAAACAAAGTTAGGTCAACATAAAAGGTCTGGTGTATTTTGAGTATTTTTATTTTCTAATGCTATAAGGTCGGATGTCCGCTAAAAACGTTAAAAACCATAATATTAATATGTGCCTTAAGACAAATTAAAAAAAACAGGAAAAAAATTACATAAATTTAACCATCAAGAGATAACCAATAGACTAATTATTTTACTATTTCCTCTCTCCTGAACAATTTCAAAAATGTGACAACCGACCTTTTTCTTCTGAGGTACAGAATTGTATTTTCACCTTGTTGTCCTTCGTTGATGTGAGTATATTTTAGATTAAATCAATAACTTTGACAACGCCAGCCGTCACCTGGCATTTAATAATACACGGGGTCGGTTCTTCTTGTTCTCAAATTATAGTTTCTTCGGTTCGGAGTATCGCCTTCATCCATGTGTTTCTGCATTGAGTCATCTAGGAGTTCTTTGGTCTTTCTCTGGATGACTGTCGATGAAGCTACATAGACATTGCCTGCTTCACTGTGTGGTCTGATGATCTCCGTCTTACGTGCCCATACCATCTCAAATGTCGTTCCTCCAGCTTACTGTTTATGTCCATGACATACACCCAGGCTACGAAGAAATGCGTGAACTAACGTGCTGTAATCAATAATATTTTATAAGATTAGTTTTATATTTCATAGAATTTGAATATTTGCACTTCGCTCGTTGTAGCCATTGCATTAGAATGATATATTTTTCTGTGAGTTTTCTATAATTTGTGGAAAAAATTTGAAACTATTCATCAAATAAGGAACATTTCAATAATGGGAACACAGGTTTTTTTCTACAGACAGGAAAAATTAAGAAAGCATATTGCATTAATTTAATCTTTGTTTCAATTGTATTTTCACCTTGTTGTCCTTCGTTGATTTGAGTATATTTTAGATTTCATCAATAATTTTGACAACGCCAGCCGTCACCTGGCATTTAATAATACACTGTAGTCAATGTCCAGCTCCTCAAAAACCTGTAAAAAATGGTAATTCAATGTTATGTTATAATAATAATAGGATAATTATATTTTATGTGTATTATCTAACTCGGATAATAACTGTATAAAGGTTGAAAAGTGATCTCACCTGCGCATTTGTAATCCTGTCAACACGGCGCGTCAATTTCGTCAAAAATAACAAAGTTCAGCTTATTAAATGTCCCCATCAGGCATTTTACAGTATAACATAAATATAGCAAACCACCCACCAGTATAAATTGTATCATTGCGGCATTTTATTCCTTCAGAGGAAGATTTAGGTTATATTTATTTCTAAAATAACGCGTTTCGTGACAATTTTTAAAGCTAATGGGCAAAGAAAAGTTACATAAATTTTATAATGAAGTAATATATTAGTATTATATTATTATCATACCTATTTTAATCCGCAAAATCGTATTTAAAATCACAGTCATGAATAAACAAATAATAAATGAACTAATGAACTGACTGGTTTATTTATGTAATGAACTAAAACTAATACCAAACCAATCCATAAAAAAATTATAAAAAGTTGTCATTTTGAATATGAAGTTTAGTAATGCCATATCTCAAAAAAACATGTTTCAAGGGTAAAAAATGTTAATGCTTACAAAGAAAAAACATGGTTTTCGTAAAATTTTTTTTATTGAGAACAAAGATATCTTAATAAATTAACTTTAATGCTTTATTTAAAAACAAAATTTTAAAATATACCTGTGAATAGCATTAAAAAATTATTTTTTTGAAAAAATAACAACTAAACACCCTAAAATTTTTTTTTTTACATATTTTTTCGCTTTTGTCAAGCGTAAAGTATGTAGAACTTCATTTAAAATATTATATATTTAAGATATTATTAATTAAAATATTATTAAATATTATATATTTCAAATAATAATATGAAATAATAAATTAGTTGAAAAAAAAAGAACAAACAATATCCATGAAATGAGGTAAAAGAAATTCTACAATAATGTATTTTTTCTATTTAGTGTAGATATAGTTACAGCAGTTAAATATTCACTATATTTTAATGTATCTATATTATTTATTGACAAACTTAAAAATTTTAGTAAGAAACATTCTGAATATTAAAAAACAACATTCCAAAATTAGGCATTCCAAAACCAAGCATATAGCAACATTATACGAATACTGTCGTTATGTTGATTCCTCCTTTTTCAAGAAAATCGTGAAGCGAGCGTATTTATTTAAATTCAGACGAAGCTGCCATTTCGAACGGATGAAAATAGAACTACAAAAGTATTCGATAGATATTTGATTTTTTCTTATGTGAATAATCCATACTTGTATTCCGCACCGCTAGATGTCTCCCGTAAAGTTTTGGCAAACATATTGAAATGTTTCCCCTATCAAAAAAAAAAACAACTGCTAGTGGCTGGAAAATAATCGACTCTTCGAAGGATTGTGAACTTTGAAGCGTTCCAAAATAGCGAGCGCTAATGTCCATTCTCGCGTGTCAGCCGTTGGGACAATTTCCTTCGAACAAAATTGAACCTTGAGGTGTGCGAAACTCGAGGACCGGAGAGGTCGTTTTGGCGTGCCAGCGGCGTTTTTGCGTCGCCAAGCCAAAGTGAACCTTGAGGTTGGTGAAACGCGAGGGGCGGTGCGGTCGATTTTCCCGTCAAGCGAAAAGTGAGTTTTTTGAAAAACCAAACAATACTATATAATATATATATATATTCAATAAACAATGTCGATATTAAAAGAAAAGAATCAGTTCGGGACCTGGGTGTTACCTTAGATTCCAAACTTACATTCCAATTACATATTAATAACATTGTCACTAAAGCCACCCAAATGTTAGGATTTATACTACGAACATCAAAACTATTTTATTTTCTCGATACATTTATTTTGCTTTATTATACCTATGTTCGTCCGCACCTAGAACACGCCTCACAAATTTGGAATCCAAGATACATAACATATGTTCATAGAATCGAACGTGTTCAGGAAAAATTTCTCTCCTACATAAATTTTCCGTCGTTTTATGCATTCCTATCAAATGAAGATATTCGTCAATTCTTTAAAATCCCGAAATTAAATTGTAGGAGAATTATTTCTGATCAATTGTTTTTGTACAGAATCCTAAATAATACGATATCTTCCCCGTATCTTTTACAAAAAATAGATATTAGAGTTCCTGGTCGCAATGGCAGAAACGTATCCCTTTTTTATAACAGCCGCTCCAACACCAACTACTTACAAAATGAATTCGTACATCGAGCCTGCCACTATCATAACACACACCTCACATATACAGACATCTTCAATATAACTTTCAACAAATTCAAAGCAACACTATCAGATAAATGTAATGCATCACAACACACCACTTAACATCCATATTTATATTTATTTATTATATTATTAATCAGATTCCTTTTCCTAATTTGCAATATATTTTCATATTCCCTAATTACATAAAAATCATCCATATACTCCTATAAGATCATAAGCTTACCCTTTATTGTGTTTTTCTATATTTTATCATGCATTATTTAAGTATTTAGCTTCTCCTTACTATTTTTTTTTTCTTTTTCTTTCTTAGTTTTTCTTTATGTTTAATTTAGCTTCTCTTAACTATTTTTTTCTCTTAACTAAATTTTATCAGCGAAAACATGTTTTTAGGCTTACTGTTTTATTTTAGCACTCTTTATTTTTATGCATCTTTGTAAAGCTGTTTGTTTTCCAAATAAAGATTATTATTATTATTATTATAACCAACACCTCTGCCATAGGTCACCCCGAGTGGTTCGCTACGTTTGGTAATTTAGCAGGGGTGCCCGGGTTCATGGGGTGCGGTTTGTCTAGGTCTTGGAGGCGGATGACCAGGACACACTGAACCCCAGATTCCTACCCACCCCTTAAACCCGTTTCCTTCCCAGAACTCTCCTCTCCTTTAAAAACCCTCCACACAGCATACCCAAAGATGACTTAGGCTCTGACAGAAATTATTTTTCTCGGGCCTCCTGTGTGGAGCTCATTAAAAAAAATGTATCATCTTTGTGCGGTGCTTCGTAGCCCATCAGCCTCCTCTTTTTGAGGTGCTTAGGGGGCATCCATTAATTACGTGAGTACAAACGGGGGGGGGGGGGTCCAGCAAAATCTCACGTTACTTGAAAAAAATATACAAATTGGCCCAAAATTATCTCACCGAGGGGCAGGGGGGGGTAATCACGTAATAAATGGATGCCCCCTTAGTAGCCTCCCCATTATTGTTTTCTTTAGTATTTTGAAGCTTTCACACTATCGCGTGTGAATTGCATACTCTGTTTTTATTTAATGTTAATTCTGTTATGTGCTACAGTCCCTATATGGATAATTGAATTGCGTATCCCATTCACGTAGCTGGGAATTAAACATATTATTTTTCCATTATCATTATGTTAATTTAAACGCACTATTGTAATTTATAGCGAATTGATTCACGAAAAAACCCTAGGGGTTAAATAAGTTCAATTTTAAAAATTTATTTAATATTATTTTTATTTTGTACGAAATTGCTGTTTAAATACGTTTTTCAATCCCGGTTATTTTTATATTTTTTGAAGTGAAAACTTCTTTAGCACCCTTGTGATTTGAAACTCGATGAAACGAAAAATAGCGACAAAAAAGAGACAAACACATACATCTATAGGATTTAGCCTACGAGAGAATGAGATAATATAATCGATCTCTTTGTGCTGTGCTTCGTAGCCTAAATTATGGTAAAACAAAGTATAGCGGTACGTCGAGATAAGAGCCATTAACATCTTCAAAACCAATGTTCATTCCTTTCTCTCCTCAAAAAGACCCTCCACACAGCATTTCAGATGACAGGCCCTGAGGGAAATTATTTTCCTCGTGGGCCTCCTGTGTGGAGTTAACTTTAAAAAAAGAAAGAGTAAGGTCACTGTCTACATTAGATTTCGAAAACATTCTTTATAAAACCCGGGCAACGCCGGAGGCGTCAGCTGATTGTAAATATTTAGCTTAAATTAATTGGGTACCTAAGAATAAAAAAAATCATTTAAATAAGTCATCATATGTGGCCTACCGTAGTTTGATAACAGATTTGAACAAACGCCGAAACAGCTGCCACAATAACAAGGAAAAAAACTTGCAGAACTTGTTTAATTTCATTTATTTTACAATTCCTCTGTGTGGTATTGCGTAAAACCGATTTTATATTACGAAACTAATTTGTTTCACGACATTAATTTCACTAAACTACGTAAACATATTTATACTTTCATCATGCATGCATTAGCTTTATTAAACCAAATTGTTGGCGCGCCTGATGTGTTGGCAACACTAGTGTTTTGCAACTGATTTCATTCGTGACGAAACTAGTGTCGCGGAACGCTACTGCTGAGCGGACGTGTGTGTTTCTTGTATAGTTGCGTGATAATTTTGTAGTCGAAAATGGCAAATCAACGCTGGCATGCTGATAAAAATATTCAGTTTATCAATGAATACCAGCTAAACGAGTGTCTCTGGGATCCGAAACATCCTCAGTACAAAAGTAAAGATGCCCGAGAAGTGGCCTACAAGGCAATTATGGATGTCATGGAGATGGAATCCGTCAAAGATGTCGTTTGTAAAATACGAACGCTTCGTAATACCTACAATAATGAAAGAGTGAAGGAAAGAAAATCCTATACTTCAGGAATGGCAAATGATCGAATATATATTTCTAAAATTCCGTGGTTGCATTATTTGGATTTCTTAAAAAATATTGACAGTTACACGAGGGAAAGCGCAGAATATGTGGTAAGTTTATTTATTATTACAGGTCTTTTCTTTGTTTTGTACATTACCATCTGTGCAACAATTATTGTAAAAAAAAAAGTTTTGATGCTGACGGTGCAATGGCTGTCGTGATCTTAAGATTTCACCGACAGTTTCGTAATGTTAATTCGGCTTGTTTGGTGACTCTGGAGACAGAGATCGCGAGTTCGTAACTTAGCATTGTTTTTTTTTGCACATTTGGAATAAACATTGTTTTAACTTAACCACTTTTATTGTTTAAAAAACCAAGTAAGCAATGTTAACTTCATTAAGATTTTGCTTAAAACTAATTAGAACCTTTAATTATATATTTATAATCAAAGATTACAACAAGACTTGAATATGTGAATGGATGGGGGGGGGGGGTGTAATAGGGCGTAATTTAGAAAGGGAACAAAGGGTCACTTAAAAAGAGCTTTTGATTATTGATAATTTTTCACTCTTGTTAAAATTAAGTATTTATTAATTTTTAATTAAAATGGTGCCACAAAAAGTGTGCTGTATAAATAAGTCTTATCTTTTTTGTTTTGGTTTGATTTTTTATACGCCAAGCTGGGATTTGAGCTTGGGAGCTGGTTTATTTGTTAAGACAAAGAACATATAAATGTGCACAACAGCATTAAAACAAAATATTTTACAGTGCAAGAAAGTAAAATGTGGATAAGGAATAAAATATTAATTTTGTGTTACACTAGCTAATACAGAGTTTTTCGAAATCTAATATAGACATTAACCGTTATCCTTCCTCTTGTTTTCAACGGCAAGGGTGCAAAATTTCATCAAGAAGCATAAACATCTGTTTTAAAGGGTGGGAAAAGGGAATAGGGGTGGTTTGGTAAAATCTCATTTAGATAATGTCCTTATTTTTTTGAAGGACAAGTGTGCAAAATTTCATCGTTTTCAGAATAAAACTGTAGATTGGTATGAAAATCAAAACAAGGCCTTCCGCCATGGATAATCCACATGTATGTATTATGTAGATAGATTGACTAGATTCAGAAAAACGATTGGAAACACCACTAAATCCTGTAGAAGTGTTTTGCTGGTGTGCTCGAAGTCAGGAGGTCACATTCATCTTAAATTTTTAAATATGTATCAAATTTCTTTTTTTCGCAGTCAAATCAATTTTATTGACCTGTCTGAGGCCGACGAGTCAAATGATTTCGTCTAAATTAACAACAGTATATAAAATATTACTATTTATTAATACTTGTTATATTAAATACACCAACAACCCGAGTTACTTAACTCATTAGGTGGTACTTAAAAAGGAAATGTTGAAAATTTGCAACAATCAAATATGTAGGTAGAACTAATTACCTGCGTAAAAGTTTACAACCATCTATTGTAATACTTGAAGAGGACATGAGAAAAAATCACGGTATGTAACAATTGTAGGATTTGTGAAGCTGGAAGTAGGTACATAATTACAAAAAAATATTTTCCTTAGAGTCATTGCAATTTTAAATTACGACATCTATTCAATGACATTATAAAAATACAAGACACTTTGGATGGGTTTAAAAAAAAAAACGCAAAAATATCAATTGTTATATTTTTTCCGTATATTCGTCAGGTTGCATGTACAGTTGAGGATAACTGTACAGTTTTATTAGATACACGCTAGCTAGGGTTTGTCTATCGGTTATGCTTGTAAGGTCGTAATTATCATGCAAACTCTAGCGCAGCGGTCGGCAATTAGTTTTGGTGGGGGGGCGTACGAATATGAATTTGTCAATTTTTTCGGGGTTACGCGTCCGTCGACGTCACTAGTACGGAGGCGAAAAATATTAACTGAACAAGACATTTTTTAAAATATGACGATCAACTGTTGTTAAATCTATATTACAATACGGTATTATAAGCTGGGGAGGAACATATGATATTATTTTTAATCCTCTCAAAATATTTCAAAGATTGATAATTAATTAAAACCATCGAAATTTTCTACTGAAAAAATCTTTTGAATATTCAATGAACCTACAATAGACAAAATATATATTTGATACCAAGCACATTCAAAATACCTATCGGAATCTAGGTATGACTTATTTCAACAACCCACCATAAAATCTAAAAATTATCGAAAATAATCATGAATTCCAATATAAATTAAAAAATTACCTGAATCTACTATAAGAGTTCATATCTATTATTATTATCATTTCTTTTAATATTGAAAATTTTCTTTATGTGTTGAGTTTTTCTTACTTATATTTTTGTTATTATTTCAAAATACATTTACAATACAATTAAAGTAGATAAGAGTGGAGAGGCTACGAAGCACCTCACTGATTATTAAGAGGATACTGATTATTGTATCTCATTCTCTCGCAGGCTAAATCCTGTAAATGTATGTGTCTGTCTCTTTTTCCTTTCATCGAGTTTCAAATCACAACGGTGCTAAAGAAGTTTTCCCTTCAATAACTGGTTGGTAGCGTGATAGTTATTGATTCCCCGTTGCGAGTTCGATCTTCTATAACTAGTTTAGTCCTCCATCATTGAACAAGCTACTTTTTCTACTGATAATGATGAAAGAGGGTGCATTTTCAACATTCTGAGATTATTTTTATGTAAGTATATAAGTATGGTAGCACATACACTTTGTAATATAGTAGTTGATTCCCACTCGGGCATTCGTAAAGGAACTCTTCCTTCTGCTTCCGCGGGCAAGAAGGTAGCCCTTCGCAGGCCGGATCTGGCCCGCGAGCCGCCAATTGCCGTTCGCTTCCCTAGCGTGTCTGGCCTGCATAAGCGCTGGCTACATGCTCATGCTTTACCGCTCATGCAAGCGCCTGCGCCTGCACAAACCAGTTTTTGTCGGGAAGTCAGTGTGAATAGACGGCAAGTCTGTTGTAGCTCGCCCAAACGGAAAAGCGCGGCCATTGTAATTTATTGATTTTCGAACGGTTTTGCGTGTACGACCTCAGTTTGCGCGGTAAAGCTTGACCTTGTGTACGGAATACGGCGTAAAAGTCGAGCTTGATCTTGGTTCAAGAATATTGTGGTTAAAACACGTGTTTATTTAAAAATGACGGATGTGCGATGCTACACAAGGCAGTTCGTGGCGGACTTCATTGCATTGTATGAATCTTTACCTGCTGTATGGAAAGTTAAGAGTATTGAGTATTCCGATCGCAACAAAAAGAATGACGCGTATGAAGTATTGGTTGATAAACTGAAAAAGGTACGTTGGTATGGAAAGTTAAATTCATAAAAAAAATAATTTCAAAGAAAAATGACTGAAATTATAATTAGTTACGTAATTATAATTATCAATTTACCCCCATCTTTATAGGTAGAACCAGACGCAAATAGGGACATGGTTACAAAAAAAATCAACTCATTGCGAAGTTCCTACCGCAAAGAAAAGAAAAAGGTGAAAGATTCTGAAAGATCTGGAGCCGGAACTGGCGATGTATATAAACCTTCATTGTGGTATTACAATCTACTTAATTTTTTGGATGATCAAGAAACTACTAGTAATTTTGACAATTCAATCTCACAGGTATGTTAATAATAATAATAATATAATATTTGGATGACTTGTATAGCGCCGTTTTTGTGAAAAATCACCTCAAGGGCGCTGTACAAATTTATAAAACGTTTATACAATCTTCTTTTAAACTATATACAACAACATCTTATGGCTAAAAATTGCATCCATCGGTTCATCGATCACCGATACGAAACTATATGTGCAATGATTTGACCAATGAACGCGATGCTGCTGTAAAAATGCACTGTACAGGCAGAAAATATATACAAGACCATACTTACCTGGAGGGTCACTAGAGATTAACACTGTTATTGTTTATTTAGAGCAATTAAGACACAGTTCGCACGCAGAGGACATAATTAAGAACTATAATTATAATATATAAAATGTTCTGTAATGAGCGTATTTTGAAAACAAAAGCAAAATTTTATGATACTCCGATAGGTATTTTTATTTAAGGGTATGAGAGCCCAAAAAGGTACGTTTTTAATTTGGACCTAAATTCTGTTGGGCTTGTTATGCATCTAAGTGTTAAGCATCTAAGCACTATTTGGAATCCACATTACTGCAAATATGAAAACATTGTAGAATCAGTTCAAAAAAAATTACTAAGAATGTTATCCTTCAAATGTGGACTACACGACCATCTCAGATCATACGATGTACGTCGTGATTACTTCAAGATTGATACACTTAAAACTAGAAGGCAATTGACTGATCTAATATGTTTACATAAAATTATTCACGGCCATCTTGATACTACATTATGTCTTAACAGTATTGAAATTAATGTCCCCAATTCCCATTGTTTAAGACGCCATAACATTTTTCATATGAATACATTTAAAAATAATATCGCCTACTTTAGCCCTCTGACCCAGATGTGTCGACTGTATAACAAGATAGAGTGCGCTGATGTAGATATTTTCGTTGACAATTTGTACGGATTTAAAAAAAAAGTTCTAGCGCTGTTAAAAAGTACTAACTAATTATGTTGTGTGAATTGTCTTTCTATGCATGCTCGCGTATTTCATATGTCTTTTACCACTCATTGTAATGTGTTACTTGAGTGACCTTGTATATAATTCTGTATTTTTATTTGTGATGTTTTTGTTTTTCTAATTGTATTTATTTGTATTTAATTGTATGTAATTGTAGATTTTTATAATTGTGTAATAACTGAGTTTTATAACTGGATTGTTCTCATGTAAGTGTAAACATCTGTAAAACCCAGTATAAATAAATAAATAAATAAATAAATAAATAAATAAGGAGTTTATTCCAAGCCTTAGGTCCAGACACTCCGAAAGCGCGATCTCCAAATTTCGTATTTGGCTTGCGTTTAGGTTCCATTAGTCTGCCTATAGCTGATGATGTTGCTGATCTAAGGGTTGACTGCCTCAGACCAGTATTTTCTGGGACACATAGTTCAGAGATGTAAGATGGGGCCATTTCATTAATTGATTTAAACAACTGTTGTTTGTTTTATAGACTTATACTACGCAAGAACGTTTGATTTACGTACATTTCTTACATGAAAATATTGAACTAACTGATTATAATCTTTAAATGATCATAACTTATATTTTGCCTTCGTTATCACAAGGAAACCGGTCGGCGTTTAGTCCATGCAAATATATTCCCCAATTCCTCTCTGGATTTTGAAACTAGTGCAATTTTTACAAACTGGACAACGTATTTAAAAAAAAAGCAAAACTTGCAGACGTAGAATTATTTCTTCTAATACAGTTGCTAGAAAAATCCGAGTATGCAATTTACACGCGGTAGAAGTAAAACCTTCAGAAAACTAAAGTAGACAAGAGTGGGGAGACTATGAAGCACTTTTTTTATCAATGTGAAAGATGATGTTTTCCATATTTTTGTCGTCGAATTCCAGTGCACCTTTTACTATAAATTTGCTCGTCTTATTAGTATTTGTGGCGTGATGGTTAGTTAGTTAGGACAACAAGGTATTACTAGTAATCTTGCAAGCTGGAAACTTTAACTACATTTAAACAGAACTAGCTTTGTTTTTATCCTAATAAGATGGTAAGGAATGGAGTACGCTAACATCTCGAGTTAGAACAGTAATCGATAGGGTTGTATTACATAAGCTAGTAGCGCTTCCCACCACTGAAGTTACTATCCTGGCTTTGTGTTTGGATTTGTGCGGTCGTTGAATCTAGTATCTAGTACGAGATCGGCTAGTGCACGGGAGCGACGCGTTAGTGTATTTTCTGGCATTCCGCTATTACGATTTTCTGCAAAAATGCCAAAACTATTTAACGATGTTAATAATTTAAAATTTGTACAACTCTATCGGGATGAAGAATGTCTGTGGAACGCCAGTATTCAATCTTACAGAGACAAGTCTATGCGTAATTCATCGCTACAAAAAATTTGTGCCCAGTTGATGACGGTCGGCATAGTAATGTCTATTGAAGATATTAAATATAAAATTAAAAATTTAAGAGCGACTTATTGTCAAGAGTTGACAAAAATTGAGAAATCGATCATGTCCGGAACAGGAGAAGAAGAGTATAAGCCAAAAATAAATTGGTTCGAAGAAATGCACAGTTTTATAAAAAATGTGCCAATGAAAAGAAAATCAACGGTTAGTTACATTGATTTTTATTATTTACTAGCGAGTAACCGGCATACGTTGCAATGCGATTTAAAGAAATAAATTGATTCTCTCTGCATGTCCTTTCCCGTGCTTCCACGTTCACCTCCCGAGCCCCCTTCCCCCCCGCGTTCCCCTTCCACCTTCCCCGCCCTCCATCTTCACCCCTCCCGCGAACCCTGCCTCCCCCTTTTCTGCCGCTAAACCATAAGAAGTACCTACACTCGATTTTCAAACAATCTTTTTTCACCTATTGTAAATTTTTAATATACATTTCTTAACGCAACCATTAACCATTCTTTACCATTATATGTATACAGAAACCTTCGCGGACATACGCACAACAAATCATTATTTTTTTATCGCAAGCGGATGAATGGTTTAGGAACGCATAAGTGATAAACAAAGAAACATTTATTTTTATATTAAAAGATGTATGTGGGTCTCACTGGGTGCTTTACCCGTGTTGTGAGTTTCGACTCCAATTTTACAGTTTTATAAAATATCCTTTTTTAATATAGTTTTTCTAGCAACTCTTCTAATAATTTGTCCAATGCAACATACGAGTGGTACACTTTCCGTAGTAACTGTTTTAAGCCGCGATAACATTAAGCGATGTATACATATACAGTACAAACTCACTAATCCGGCACTTCAATAGACCGATACGTCCAATAATCCGACATCCTCCGCCCGCACCTCCCTCGCCCCTCTTCGCCTATGTGCTCAATCGCCGCGTCGCACCTCCTCGTCTAGCAGTCTAACCTCAAAGCTTATTTCGTGTGCACGTACGTACGTAGGTACCTACGTTTATTAAAAATTCATTAATTAAAATTTTAAAAGTAAAAGATAAAAAAATATCAATTTATAAATGAAAACAGAACTCGACTCAAACATGTTTTTCTATGTCCAAAACTAAATGCGTCTTTTGCACAAATTCCTTACGCTTACCAGGGAAGAACGTTTATCAATCGTCTACCAGAATAAATCAGAAGCGTTAATAATAAAACCCGAATACTGCTCTCTGTCAAGAGACATTTTAAAAATATTCTTAAGAAAAAAAACTACTGTCACTTAATTAATCTCGCAAACATCCGTAGTTTTCCATAACATTCTTGTTTTTAAAAAACACCATTATCAAAATAAATACTACAGGCGGTACAGCACACATATATTTATGTACAATGAATAATTAAGTACTAACTAAAAGCAACACTTATGTTCACTCCCCTTCCATACACAAGCAAATACTTTCAATAGAAGAGTAGTAAAAAACTTAAGATGTAAAATTATCATAAGCAACGCATGCCTGGAACTTGCTAGTAACTCTATAAAAAATGGTATTTTTATTTTATGTACATTGATGGATTTGGACGAGATTATAAAATATACTCATTAATTATATACAAAGATATTTCAATATCTTTGATTAAATATTTTATCAAACGGAAAACGTGGAACATTTTCTGACTGTAATGACTGTGGTCTGTAAATCCAAAAGGATTCTTGGTAGGTATAGTGTTGTCTTTTTCTCTTTTACATGGTACCTACGTCGGCTACTAGCAGCTGCAACGCTGTGTCCTTCTCCATCGCACTGAATAATACATGCAATGCTTCTCTGTCGCACCCTGTTTAAAATTGCGACAACCGCGAGTCTTCACCGATTTTAGTTAGACAACCTAACACTATCGTGTTCGTAATAAAATTATCTGTATTTTAATTAGAGCGTGTAATGTTTTTCATTACCGCATAAGCGAGATTAGAAATGCGAATTTCGCGGTATTAAAAACGAAGTGAAATCCCCGCTACGAACAGCGTGTCGGGGAATTTCCGATTTCCCCACAGCGAACTAAAGTTTGTTTGTAGTATTTCGTCGTACTCAGTTTCAGTTTTCAGTCTCACTCGCAACTCCTCGTGAGTCGGACAAGTGAGTGACTAATCTGTCATATTTTATTTGTTTACTACGTGAAAGCGTGAAAAAATAATTATTTTGACTAATATATTAACATATTGTACTCGTTATCTATATATCCAACTTTTTTTTTGTAAAAAATGAATACTACAATTAATGGTATTGAATTCAAAGACTTCATAAGTTCTAATATAGTGTGGAAACATTTTTTGCGATCTCTAGATCGTCAATCGGCGAAGTGTAAACTCTGTCCAGTTATTATTAAAACTAGAGAACGGTCAACAACTGGACTACATACTCATTTACGCGCTAAGCACGGAATTGGAACTAAAAATGTTAACTCCGACGAGATATCAGAAAAGGTTGATTGTCCTAGCGCAGGGTTTCCCAAACTTTTTCTGCAATGGAACACTTTTTGAACCCGTAAATTTTAACGGAACACCTAGGTTATTTTATAGGTCATAAATACCTAGGTTTTAAAAACGGAAGTAAAAAATATTAGCTTGTTTTGATAAATTTGCTTTTGACAAACTCGTCCAGAAATAATTTAAAGGCTGATCTTTGTATTTTTGTTTCAAGTCAGAGTCGCTTATTAAATCAATTAGATTTTCATATTCACTTGCGCTTAAGCCTACTGATTTATCACAGAAAATGGATTCCAAACACAGGAATCGTCCTTATCAGTTTTCGGCCAAAAGAGTTGTTTTCAAGTTATGTAGGTTGTACGTATTCTTAAAATTCTTTAGAAACTTTTTCTAATACTTTAAAATTTAATTCATTCAAATATTCATGTAAAACTGCCGTGGTCTAGGGGTAAGGCTCTTGAGTCTTGACTCACAATCCGAAGGTCGAGAGATCGAATCCCGGGGGTGGGAAAATAAATTTTATTTAACTATTTCACAATTAATTTATATACGAATAATATTTAGTATATTTGCGGCACGTTCTAGAGTGGATGACACTCTCAGCATCGCCCTGGTGCAAGACTACCATTCAGAATTGAAACGTTACTTGAAATGGCTTTAGCCGTGTTTGGTGATCAGACCTGAATAGCCAGGTATTTTCACACCTTCCTCTTCCTCTTCTCCTTTCCTTCCCCACTATCCTCAGCCTCACAATATACCGTAATTATGAATGCCATAGTCTGACTGGCCCCAAGACGAGAGCAGCTGGGACTCTTGACAGGAATTCACATAAAAAATTTTAAAAAAGTCAGAAAAAAATCAATATGATTCGATTGAACCATGGACGTATTGATCGATGGATTGAACTGATGAAATCCAAAAATGTCATTTTTTTAAAAAAATTTACCAAATTTACGGCACCATGCGCGTTTGTAGTTCGACTAATTGCTAACAAGGATGTAGTAAGACTTATTGATTTTTACATTTCTTTACTTTCAGGTAAAGTCGATTTCGAAAAAAATGGTTGGGTTCCTTGGGAACTGAAATTTCGTGAAACACGTGCAGATCCGTTATCCCGTTATTATTGTTTCCACATCGCACAGATGCAATATTATTGACTTTTATCACAGTATTACACAGCACAGTAATAAATTTCAGAGATTTTGTTTTGTATGTAAAATGAAGGCTTACTGTTATAACAGCATAAACGGCTCTTACTGTGTCTGTACCTAGAAGGAACTAGTACCTAACTTAATATTGTAAAATATTCATACAAATAATAATTTCTTGTGAATAATATCAGTAGTGTTGAAATATGAATATGCGTATATTATGTTAAATGAACTTCTTCCGACAAACCGTCGCGGAACCCCTATCCAGGTTCGGCGGAACCCCAGTGTTCCGCGGAACACAGTTTGGGAAACCCTGTCCTAGCGCAACACCAACCACGAGCCGCAGCCAATCTACCGAGGTAGCAGTTAAAACCGAATTATATTGAAATAGAAGCACTTGAAATTAGAAATAATCCTCAGTATTTAGAATAACCAAATTAATTTATCTTTTATTCTTGACATATTTCCTATAAACCGCTCGGTTCTTTCAGGAAATCCCGTAATTAGCCCTTTCCCTTTGCTCACTACCCCTAAAATTTGTGTATATGTCTGTAAATATTCTGTATCGTAGGTTAGTTCTAATATTCTCCTGACGAAGGAAGGGTTCTTCCGAAACCGGTATTGTGAATAAAATAAAATAAGTGGTCTGTAATTTTTTTTGTGTTTTTATTGTAAATAATGGCGAACCACAAAGTTAATGCTTTTTACAAATAAGTAAATACTTTTACATCAGTATAGTGTTGGCTATGTGTGTGTATGTTACAGTTAAAACCCGTTCTTAGTTACAACGGGTATTCTCCAGTATAAACTAGTTTTCACTAAATGCCTTTGCTATAACTAGAATTAGTCGCTGTTCAAAAATGAATATCCATGAAAACCAGTTCTAACTAGACAAAACGCGTTTTCTCGAAATGATTCAGAAAACTGTTTCGTGCTTTAATCTGATTGGTCGAGAAACATCACCTGATCCGACGCGACGCGCGGAGAGGGAGTCAACTCACTGACTCGCTCTCACTCAGACTACTCTATCCTCTATCCTGCGTTGTTATAGTTCTGATAAGCACGTATCGATTTGAACGCATTTGTCATGGCAAACTTAAATCAGGGAATGCGATGGAAACAAGAATTTATAAATAGTTTATTAGCGATTGGTGAACACGAAAAAAAAGAAGACCATTTCAATATAATGACAAAAGGAACTTACGACAATTTAGTGGATGAAATCGAAGAAGCACAATCAGCTAATAAGAAAACTCAGAAGCAGTACAGAAGATTGAATCGATTCAAGGTTATTAATATTTGTGGAACACGAAAATTAGTGACAAGAAAAGATCCCATGAAATACTACTTGCATGTGGATGAAATATTTGATATAATTGAAGCAGCTCATGTGGCCGTTGGTCATGGAGGTCGAGATAGATTAAAAATTGAAACTTCGCGAACATTTGCAAACATAACATTAGAAATGATAAATATTTTTCTGTCGTTGTGCGAAACTTGTCAACGTAAAAAAAGTATGAAGAAAACGGGGCTTGTTATATGTCAACATGATGATTTATTTGATGTATGTATTGTTATTATTTATCAAGATTTTATTATTTCTTATTATGTTATGTACTAATATTATTTTAATTTTAGCGAGATGCTGCAGACCCCGGCGCGTTTTTCCAAGGAGAAAGCGTTGATGAAAGTACACCTGGAAGCAGTCAGACAAACATTATCTCAGGTATATTTTTCATTTGTTTTGCATCAAATCCACGGCTATATAACGTGCTTCACGCTCATAACGTGAAATTTCAAGTGAGATTTTGATCCCTAGTGGTGGCTTTTTACCAGGGCGAAACTAAGAGTATCTACGTCTCTAGAAAGAGTATCATTTTCTATATGTGTATCTTCTCTTCGATGGCGCTACAGCCCATATCGAGCCTTGGCCTCCTGCAACAGTCGCCTCCAACTCCTCCTGTCCTCAGCGGCTGACTTCCAGTTTGGTACCTGGAGAAGCTGTGCTGCATCCCCTCTTACTTTCTATATATTTACCAATCATTTTTACCCCGACTTTAATAACATTAGATTTTTTTATTTTATGAAGTTCAGTAGGAATTCGGATATAACGACTTGGCTTATAACGGCTTATCGTTTTTAGCGACGAAAATGTAAACTCATGCTATTTAGTTGTTGTTGTTTTGTAATGAGAGGTCGCGCCGCGTGTGCCGCAATTTCCTTACATTTACTTTACATTTGTATCGGTGTCTTATGAGTGATGATGGCAGATGAAATGAAAAAAACGTTTCTATGAAACTATCACTGTACTTATTGCAAGTAAAGGAAAAAATAATCAGTTGTTTACAAATGATTAATATTTTTCTTTAATTGTAAACGTAAAAGAATCAAAGATCAAGATTACTAAGAAAACACCAGAAGATTACCAGCGGCTAGCAAGATACGATGTCGTCAAAATTGGAGCATCAGAAAAAACTAATAATTCCGGTGAAAAACGAAGGTGATTCCATTGTGTACTATGCTCACTTAGACGAAACTTTTCAAATAATCCACGATTGTCATATTAGTATTGGACACGGTGGTAGAGTCAGAATGATGAAAGAGTTAAGATTAAAATATAAAAATGTAACTGCTGAACTCGTCACAGTGTATTTGAATCTGTGTGAATCTTGTCAGAAAAAAACATGTTTGCCAAAAAAAGTTCTTGTTGTAAAACCGATTATCGGCAACGAGCTTATTTCAAGATGCCAAGTTGATCTGATAGACATGCAGTCACAAGCTGATGGTGATTATAAATTCTTTTTAATTGTTATTTTTATTTTATTTTTATTTTTTATTCTTCATTTTAAGCACCCGCTAAACCGCCAAGGCTGTTTGTCAGCAGGTCAATTTAACAATATTAATATAACACTAAAGCACAAATATAACAAGAAACCACAATATTCAAAATAGATACAGCAAAATAACTTTTAAGTAGAATACAAAGACATAAAATATACAGACAGACAGATTTAATACAGGCAAAGTCATATTTATACATAAGATTACAAACAATATCAATATAAAAAGTTTTGATCCATTAGCCATTTTTAATTTTTTTTTTTGAAATCGGTGGTGCAATTTGATTCGATTTTTATGTTCATTGGCATCTTATTGAATATGGTAGGGACACGATAAGTGAGAATCCGGTGCCCGTATTTATTTATAATTTTTACTAAATCTAGTGCCATGTGCATGATCAACTTTTTCTTTGCATATTGAATCCGACAATAGGTTTTGGCATACAATTTTAAACCATAATATCCCTCGAACAGGTAATATATTAACTGATTCATATAATAATTTTATGTCTCTTCTTTGTGCATAAGTACTTTTGCTTACCAAGAGCTTAGTCGAAGAGTTTTGAATTGTTTGAATGTAGCCTATATTTGTCTTGCACGAGTTTCCCCAAGACGTCATTCCGTATCTGATAGTAGATTCCGCTAGTGGCAAATAAATTATTTTTAACGTGCTTATGGGCTTAAAATATTTAATTTTGTAAATTCGCCCAGCAATAGAGTATCCCATTTCATGTGCATATCTACAGTTATCCCCAAATATACATACGTTTGTACAAGTTCAATGGTTCCGCATTTGCAGGATTGTGACGAATTGTGTATACATTCAAATGTATGCGATTTTATTAAAGGCGTGATGGTATATTTGGCGTGTGGAGATCGTATGTGCATTAATTTAGTTTTTTGGGAATTTATTAAAAGACCCGCATCATGTGACCATTTCTGTAGGGAAAAGAAATCATGCTGCATGAGTTTTATTGCAATGCATAATTCTTCGTGCGAGATGACTAGTGCCGTATCATCAGCGTAAACGTAATGTTTAACGAATGTGAAAATTTTATTCATGAGTGAAACGAATATTATGTATAATGTTGGGCCGAGAATTGACCCCTGCGGGACCCCTGATGACATATATTCAGCTTTGCTGTAAATTTGGAAGAGTTTAACTTTAATTTGTCGATTGTTTAAATAGTTTTTGAGTAGTTCTAGTAATTTTCCCCTTATTCCTATCACCTCCAATATCTGTAATAGTTTTGTCGGATCAATGGTATCGAACGCTTTAGAGTTGTCTATGAATAAAACCAGAATATGTTTTTTTATTATTGAGTCTTGTAGTAACATTTCAGTGCTTTTATTTTTTTGAAAACCGTATTGGTTAGGATCAATAATGGAGAAACTTTCTAGATATTTTATTAAATTTACGGAGATGTATTTTTCTAGAATTTTTTCAATAGCTGGCAGTATAGATACTGATTGGTCTGTAATTTTCTATCTCAGTATGTTTTCCCCCTTTGTATATTGGCCTAATAGTACTGCATTTAAGCTCATCAGGTATAACTGCTTGAGACAAGATTTTATTATTTAAATGGGTAATTACCGGACATCGAATAGTTATATGTTTTTTAATTTCGAACATTCGAATATTGTCAATGCCCGGCGATTTGGAATTATTCAGTTGACTGACAATCCTGCATATATCTTCACAGGTAGCTCTGGGCAGGTACATGCTATGTGGCAACTCAACGGGAGCTATGTTAGACGCTTTGTAGTCGCATTTGTGTAGCATCGAGCTGATACTGTTGGAAAAATACTCAGTGAATCTATTTACAACGATTTCCTCTGTTTGCCCATTTTTATTTAGCATAAACTTTGAAATAATTTCATCGCAGTTTGTTTTGGTTTTACATCCCAATAATTTGTTTATTTGATCCCACGTTTTTTTTGGAATTGCTGAAGTAGTTTTTAAATGTTTCATTAAAATGTGTAGTTTTACTTTTTATGATTAATTTGAAAACAGTATTTCGGAATAATTTGCAGTGTTTTTCGTAGTTTTTATTGGTTGGTGAATTTTTCCATCTTCTGAACAGGGAATCTCGGATTTTAATTTTTTTCTTAGATGTCATCCGTTATCCACATTTTTGTTGCAAATGGTCTTTTTTTGGGGTTTGGACAGAAAGAGATTTTACTTTTTTCATATGGGTCATTAAAAAAGTATTTGAGTTTATTATATATGTCAACGCAATCTTGTTCCGCAAGCAGGGCATTCCAATTATAATTACGTATGTATTACGTAAAAAAATGCAACAGATTGGGATAGAAGGTACTTCCCTGAAATGGTTTGAAAACTACCTAACACAAAGAACACAAACAACTGTCATTCAGTCAAATCAAGAATATAGGAGTAAATGTTTACCAATCTCCTACGGCGTGCCCCAAGGAAGTGTTTTAGGTCCGCTCTTATTTCTCATATATATGAACTCCTTATTAAACTTGAATATTGACGGTAATATAATATCTTTCGCCGATGATACTGTTATCATATTTACAAGTAAAACGTGGAAAACATCAATTGAGAAAGCAAATTGTGGACTTAACATAATTAAAAAATGGTTAGACTCTAACCTCCTTACCTTAAATGTTCAAAAAACACAATACATACTTTTTTCTATCCGAAAATTATCTCTCCCAGAAAACCTTCCTAAACTAATCATCCACACTTGCCCACAAAATCTAGACACTTCCCCACTACTTCTTATAAATAGCTGTTCGTGCCCAATACTTAAACCGTCTAATGAAATAAAGTACCTAGGTGTCATTATAGATTACCAATTACGGTGGGAGGCCCAAATTAGCTCCATAACACAAAGACTCCGTAAGTTATGTCATATTTTTTACTCTCTACGATCAATTCTTGATGCAAAAACTCTGAGAAGTGTGTATTTTGCTCTATTCCAATCTATATTAACATACGGCATTATAGGATGGGGAGGTTGTGCAGCATCCATTCTCTACCCTCTAGTAACCGTTCAAAAACTTTTACTAAGGATCATCTTCAAATGTCCCCCCTCTCATCCATCAGAGCCACTTTTCAAGAAGCTCGCAGTACTAGACATTCGTCAACTGTATATGAAAATAGCTCTCATATATATATGGAAAAATGGTCTCATAAACTCCACACAAAAAGATATACACACACGCTACTCAACACATGGAAAATGCAAAATACCTAAAACAAAAACCACATTTTCACAGAGACAATACTCATACATCGCACCTAAAATATTCAACGCATTAAATAACAACATCAAAAGATCTGATACAATTACTCATTTTGCATGCGGTGTCCAACAATGGATATCCGGAAAGGGGCGAAGTTTCTTTAAAGATTTTCTTCAAAGAATATAGATTAAAACTTTTAAATAGCCGTAAAATAAAACTTTAATTTTTTTTCTATTGAATTCTTTTTACAATTTTCTTTTTCACTCATGACTTTAAATTGTTTGGCACAACTGATATGTTCAATGTACTCTACTCACTCTACTGCCTTACTTGTATTCTGCTGAGATAAAAATTGTTAAAATAAGAATTCACTGCAGTATAAATAGGATGAATACAGGAATTTATTTGTACAAAAATTACTAAAAATTAAAACTCCTTTAGTTATTATTTATTTTAGGGAAATCAACACTTTACAATTGGATTAATTTATACATGTATGATTTACCAAAACGAGAAACCAATTATAGATTTTCGCATCATACCATTATATTGTGTCTAGAAATTAAATACTAATCTTGCAATTACATTATTATAACAAGAGGGAAGTAGTACAAAATATATGTCAATATATTTATGCAGTTTTGTACTCATTTAATACATTTCTAATGCACTTTTGACGGAGTTTTTATATTTATATTTTTTTTTTTATAATTATGTTACATTATATTACACGAACGTCTGATTGTTATTGCACTTAATTATGTTAAATCGACCACCATAACACGGGCACCAGCCTAGCATGGTGGTCGAAAAATCCACTAATGTTACCTCAATTTTTGATTTAATGAATAAAGAAAATTTAAAAAAAAAAAAATTTATCAATTCGTTTTTGAGATAATATTGAAATACTTTCCCCGCGTTGTTTTGTTTTTTTAAATTTTGTATGTGATGTTCAGAGCTGTCGCGAAGTGATCCGCTATAGTAAAATCATAAATACAAGATGAAAGTGAGTCAGTTTGTTGCTGCCTGCTATTAAACCTAATAAAAATGTGATCAATGCACGTGCGTGTAACATTGCCGGCTACTAATGCCTCCCTGGTTACTCGTTGATACACTGTATTTAATAATGACTAGATAATATATTTTCGTGCGACATAATAACAGGGTTTTGAGGGTTTAATAAATCTAAATTAACATCCCCAAAAAATAAATCTTGGGGGTTGATGACATTTGATAAGATGGATGAGATTTCATTCAGAAACAGTGATTTACTATGATTTGGAGGGCGGTATATTGTTAAAATGTTAATTGATATATTATTAGGTAAAGTTATGATGCCAAATACACTTTCAAAATATTTTGTTTCTAGTGATTTTTGTAGAAAAGTGATTTCATCTCTAACATATAATAATATCCCGCCTCCTGTTTTTTTTACTCGACAATAGCTATAAGATTTGAAACCAGGAATTTCGTAGAGACAAGCAAGGTCATTTGTAATTGCTGTTTCACATAACATCAAAATATCTATATGCTTCCATCAGGTATTAAGATAGATGTTAAGAGTGTCCCAGTATTTGGAAATGGACCTTAGTTGCACAATATTTACTTGTTCCCTGTTGCAACCCTTATGTGTTGCAGCACTGTGTATTTTTTCCTCAAACCATTTTTGAAGATCACTGGTTTTGAAAAAATCAACCTCATTGTCCTCCTCAAAATAATAATTATTGGACGCCATAGTCGATCGTAGCAAGGTCCTTTTTTAGTGCAGCTTTGTAGGCAGGGCAGTTGTCCCTGTCTCCAGTCGAATGCGCCGCTGGCTTTCCGAATTAACACAGTTTTTTTTTAACCTTGTCTTTATTTATGAATACCCATTTGAATTCAATCCTGAAGATTATCACATTTGGTATAAACATTAGTTTGACAACTTCAGTAAGTATTTCAATAACAATGTTGTAAATCAAAATAAGTTTTGTGTAACCGACTTCAACACGCTTTGGCTTAAAATTCTCAATTTTGAAATAATCATTACTTGTTTTTTTTTTTAATAAAAGCCTAAAACGAAACACGATGTATGAAAGTTTTGCATATGTGTAAGTACTGTGATGAAACCAACTTAACTTGATAGACCTAGCGAGGAAAATATATCCGTTTACTACGACTCGGTTTTATGCGACCAACTGCTTAAAGCGACGTATTTTAATGATTATTCGTCCCGTTAGGACGAAGCGCATTATTTTGTTTACAAAAGCAACGCACCAATACCTCGCCGCCCCGCGCCCGGCTACTTCTCGCGCTCTAGCGTCAGTCAGTGATTATCATTCGTTGTGAATAGCTAAGCTCAACACAATGAGTTCCGTGAAGCGAAGGTGTTTTTCAATTGAAGAAAAAAGTTCTATATTACGCCGTTTAGAAGCCGGTGAATCAAATTTAACCCTCGCGAAGGAGTTCGGCGTGCCTCATTCTACAATATCTGGAATAAAGAAAAATAAAAATAAAATAGAACCCCTGTTTAATGCCAATGTTTTGAAATGTAAACGTGTCAGGACATCAACTCAAGACAAGATAGATCAGGCATTGTTACAGTGGTTTAAGCTTCAGCGTAACCGGGGAAAACGCGTTATGGACCCCAACTTCAAGAAAAAGCTAACTGTTTTGCCGAAGAGTTCAATATTCCTAACTTCAGTTGTTCAATGAGTTGGATAAATCGTTTTAAAGTAAGACACAACATCGGCGCTGGTAAGATTGCTGGTGAGTTTTTGTCAGTTCAACAGAGTAATTAAGTTATCTATCTATACTATTATAATTTCATAACAATAATTACAATAACATTAATATGTATCATAATAAAAACCAGCTTTAATTATCCGGCTGTTTTGTGCGTCGTCCGGTTAGTATGACAAAGTTGCCAAATGACAAATCGCCGGTCCCTTAAGGGTCGTTATATCCGGATTCTATGCATTAGATTTTTGAAATGAAAACTTCTTTAGCCCCGTTGTGATTTAAAACTCGATGAAACGAAAAATTGCAACACTTAAAAGAGACAAACACATACATATATAGGATTTAGCCTGCGAGAGAATGAGATAGTATAAGGGGCCATCCATAAATGAAGTCACACGAATTTCATAATTTTTGACCGCCCCCTTCCCTGTCACACGACGTCATATATTTAGCAATTTTACATGTAAAACTGATAGTCCTTAATATTTTAAAGTCTATCGTCAACATTTAATATCGTCACGGTCATATTTAAATGGAGAGGGCGTAACGGGATACCACAGCGGAGGGGCAGTCGTTTTGTGCATGTGATGTCACAAAGCTGATGACCCCCCATACCCCGTGTCACACTTCTCTACTCCCCCCCCCCCCCCCCCCCCCTTAATGTGTGACGTAATTTATGGATGGCCCCTAATTGGTCTACTCTTTGTGCAGTGCTTCGTAGCCTCCCCACTCTTGTCTACTTTATATTTTGTGAAGGTTTCACTTCTACCACGTGAGAATTGCATGTTCTGTTTTTGAAGTGAAAACTTCTTTAGCACCGTTGTGATTTGAAACTCGATGAAACGAAAAATAGCGACACTGAAAAGAGACAAAGACACACATTATAAGATTTAGCCTGCGTGATAATGAGATAGAATAATCAGTCTCCTCTTTGTGCGGTGCTTCGTAGTGCCCACCCTTGTCTACTTTAGTTTTCTGAAGGTTTCACTTCTACCGCGTGTGAACTGCACACTTAAAAGTAATTTTTATTTATTTATTTATATTTTAATTAAACCCATTAGGTCCCATTTCTCTATATATGTTTACCAATAATTTTTACCTACACTCACTTTTTTTTTATTATTAAAAGCGGAGACGGTTTACGACTAGTTCCCGTGAGCACCTAGGCCCATTGTGCTTTCCCCCTTTTTATATGAATCCTTTTACAATAACCCAGTCCTTTTTATAAAGTCACTATAGCAGTTGTCATTGGATATGTGGCTATGTCTTCTGGTTTTATGACCAAAGTCAACATTTTTCGCTTTACGCGATCGCTATTTTTATCTCTATTTTCATATCTACGATTTCAGTTGGCATCACAGCAAACAGCATGGTTCGTGTGTTGTTTGCAGTGATGACAATTAAAATCGCAGATATGAAAATAGAGATGAACATAGCGATCGCGAAAAGCGAAAATTGTTGACTTTGGTCTCTAATTTGAATCGGACTGAAAAAAGATGTCGTGTCTTGTAGGCATGTGCCACGCGGAGTACGACAAGGCTGTATCCTGTCGCCACTATTATTTAATCTCTATTCCAACTATGTCTTCAAAAGAGCCCTAAGTAATACCGAGAAGGGTATCAAGATCAAGGGAGTTGTCATTAATAACATAAGATATGCAGATGATACTGTATTACTAGCTGAGTGTATCGGTGGCCTCCAAGACCTATTAGATCTTGTTAATAATGCTGGTGAGCAACTGGGCCTAACAATCAACGTCAATAAAACTAAAGGGATGACTTTTGGACGACTAGATCACTCTGGATCGGTGAAATGATTCTTCAAAGCAAATGTATCTTGGCGATATTTCCTGCACTGATGGACAATCCATATGCGACAATTTTAGTGATTATTTTAGGTCAGTTTTTGTAGAAAATTTCAACTCTCGCCCCAATCTTATAAACTCTGAGAAAGATGACGACAACTCTAATCTACATATACACACTATTAACTTTAATCAATCATGTGTACTTAGTTATTTAAAAAAACTTGATCCGAATAAAAGTGCGGGATCTGATTTAATTCCATACATATTTTATGTAAAATGCCGGGACCAATTAGCTTTTCCTCTCTCCTTGCTATTTAAAATGTCATTTGAAGAAGGCCACTTCCTCAACGTCTGGAAACAAGCAACTCATTACACCAATCCATAAAACGGGGACAAAAATAACATCGCTAACTACAGGCCCATCTCCAAACTCCCAATTGTCAGCAAGATCATGGAAAATATAGTTCTTGATCAACTTTTTCCAGCGGTACAAACAATCGTATCTGAAAATCAACACGGCTTTTTCAGAAAACGGTCATTTTATTTTAAATTATTTTAAATCAAATAGACTCTATCTATACGGATTTTTCAAAAGCCTTTGATAAAATTAACATTGAACTGCTTTTGAAGAAGCTGTTAAAAATCTGGATTAATGGTGACCTTCTAAGATGGATCAAATCATATGTCACAAACAGAAGTCAAGCAGTTAGAGCTAAGGGTTTCTCCTCGCGTTTTTACAATATACCTTCAGGAATTCCACGAGGATCACATCTCGGACCTCTCTTATTTATTTTATATATCAATGATATAGGTAAATGTTTTAAAAATTCCAAATTCCAAATTTTTGCTGATGACACTAAAATTTACAAAAAAATCACTAATATTAATGACAGCCTTGAATTGCAAGAGGATATTAATAGGTTTGGAATATACTGTGCGAACAACCAACTGTTCCTTAACCTGGAAAAATGTAACACAATATCGTTCACCAAAAGCAAGAACCCCCTAACATTCCCGTACAAAATCAATAACGTAGAAATAAAAAGATGTTGTGAAGTGAGGGAGTTAGGAATAATAATGGACTCTGGAATGTCTTTCCGAACACATATAAATTCTATCTGTGACAGGGCATACAAACTTCTAGCATTCATCTTAAGAGTGACTAAACCATTCAGGTCACCACATGCAATCAAAATACTGTATGTCTCTTTTGTCCGCTCTATATTAGAATTCGGATCAATCATATGGATTCCCCAATACAAAGTTAATATTTTAAGGTTAGAAAGAATTCAAAAAAGATACTGAAACACCTAGACTTTAAATCCTTTCGAACATCAGAAAACCTACAAGACTCATTAACATTCCATAATTTATCAACCTTAGAAGATAGAATAAATATATCCGACCAGAAATTTTTATTCAAAATTATTAACAACGTTGTTGACAACAACTATCTTCTAGAACACATTAATTTCCACTGTCCAACAAGAAATACAAGGTCCAACCAACTATTCCACATCCCACACTCAAAAACCAATTACACACAACATTCATTTTTCCGAAGGACGTGCACAAAATACAATGATATGTTTTACGAAGCTGATATTTTCCGTTTGTCCTCAGGCCAATTTATTAAATTCATAACTGAAAAAATTAAAACCAATTGTTAATTGCGAACCCTCCACCCCTGCTGTCTGTTGTTTTTTCATTCTCATTATGTTGTTTTTCCTTCTTAGTATAAAAATAATTATATTTGGATGATTTATATAGCGTTATTTTTTGTTGTTGTTGTGAAAAACCCCCTCAAGGGCGCTGGCAAATGGCTAATCATTTATCCTTAAACGTTTTCTAATGATGTGAAAATGTGTTAATTTTATATAGGTTCGCTGTTTAACTTCATCTTTTCTTTCCTATGTGCTTTAATTTGTGTTTTTTCATTTCTGTTGTATACATATATTATATTTTTTTCTTTTTTTCTAACACTTTATTTTTTCTTTAACGTTTTAATCTGTGTTTGTATATTATAATTTTTTGCGGAAACTTCACTGGTTAATGCATTCATGTAATATGTAATTACCTTATAATATGTACAACTGTTTGTTTCCCTAATAAACAAAAACAAAAAACAAATAAATGGTTGTAATGTCGAAAAGGTGGAGAGATTTAGATACCTCGGCAGTATTCTCACGGAGACTCTTGACCCAGGTATAGAGATTAGGTGCAGAATTGAAGCAGCAAGAACTGCGTTCATAAAAATGAAATCCCTCTTCTGTAATGACAATATCAGCTTAAAACTAAGGTAGAGAATGCTAAAATGTTATGTGTGTTCGGTCTTGCTGTATGGTTGTGAAACATGGACCTTGAAAATAAATACCATGAACAGGTTAGAGGCTTTCGAAATGTGGCTTCACCGGAGAATGCTCAAGGTCCCATGGACCGACATGATCACCAACACAGAAATTCTCAGGCGGGCTAGAGCAGATAGAGAACTGCTTACATTAATTAAAATCAAGAAAATTTCATATCTGGGTCATATACTTCGAGGGGAGAAGTATCACTGCTCCATTTAATATTGAAAGGCTAGATAGAGGGTCGCCGAGGGCCTGGTAGGAGACAAATGTCTTGGCTGCGAAATATATGAGAGTGGACCGGCATTAGAAGTGTGGAGGAGCTATTCCGGGCAGCGCAAGACAGAGAGACCTTTTCAAGAGTGATCGCCAATGTCGGGGGGGACCTGATAAGGCACACAAAGATCAGAAGAACCAGATAAAACCAGAAATATTTCATTTTTTATTTTTTTTATTTTATTTTATTTTTTTTTTTAACTTTATTTATTCTCATTTCTTTGTACATATAATGTATAATAGCATATTGTAACATAAAAACATAATAACATATAGTATAAACAAGAAATGAAAACCCACTAAGGCACTGCCTGAGTGTGGGTAATATTAGAACAAAATACTATATTTCTAAGTACACAAAGTATAAAATAAACTTTAAAAAAAAAAACATATAAAATATAAAGTTAGTATTTCATAGGTAGAGTAAGTGAAAAAGGTTTTTTTCGACTATTATATAAGTAAAATAAAAATATGGATAAAAACATACTGATTTTAAATATTTTTTTAAATATATATTTTTTTTTTTTTTTAGTTATTAAAAAAAAAATAAACAGAAAACATATTGAACTACAGTTTAGAAAGTTACAGAAAGTGAGTTGTATGAAGATGGATAAATTTATAGAAAAAGCGTTTCAATATCTACATTATTCAACCATAATTTTACCTCTTTTATATATTTTATCATTTTATTTATCATTTGAGTTTGTAGTGGTAGAAGGTTAAATGTACGAGGACCAATGAAACTGCTATGTGTCTGTAATAATTTAGTATTGGTTTGTTACGATTTCCTTGTATCATGCTTGTAAAATCTACAGGGTAGACCGAACGCAAAATCTCATGTTCATTGAATATTTTTATGCTAAAATTTTTATAATTTTTAATATTTTTTATCATTTTTAAAATCAGTGGTTAGATGTATTGACTCTAGTACACAAAAAAATATAAATTGATTTCGGAAGATTGTTCTTTTATCTAGTAAACGTATGTTTTAAATTTTGAGATTTTTTTTTAGTATAATAAAGTTTTACCATAGGTCGTTGGCAGATATGTTAAATTTTCAAGCAAGATTTTGTATTATACAACACCCATTTCAAATCATATATTTATTATATTTATATTTATTATTTTATACAGTAAAATAAATCAATACATTGTCTAGGAAACGTATGTTTCAGAATTTAAATTTTATTTAAAATAAAATCATTAAAAAATATATACGTACATGTGTTTCTTGACAAAAATTGGTCAGTTAGTGTATTTATTTTCGCACTTACAAACTAATATATTTCAGATTTTTTTACATACTTATTTTGCTAAGACATTATTGAACAATCATAAAAAATTTTGATCGAAAAATCATTTTAGGAAGTATTTAATATTAATTAATTTACACCTTCGCATTTTACCATTTTCTCATAGCACGAAGTACAAAATTCAGAGCGCTTATTCCGAATTCCGATTCCGCCGTCAATCTCGGCTTTGTAAAGACGTGTCCGCAACACTCTTGTTCATAACATTTTGAAATGATATTTGGAAACGAAACTTTAAATAAATACGATTTCCTTGTATCATGCTTGTAAAATCTACAGGGTAGACCGAACGCAAAATCTCATGTTAATTGAATATTTTTATGCTAAAATTTTTATAATTTTTAATATTTTTTATCATAAATTATTCGTATGTGAATACCGCACAAGAGTGCCAACTGCTCCAAAATAATTTTTTTGAAGGGGTAAGCTGGTAAATGCGTTACGAAAAGTGGTTATTGTTACGAAAAATGTCCTGCGAACGGCAATCGATGCGAACGGTACTCGATTGCTAAGCGGGTCGGGCCTTTACGCACGCTTGTTATTCGTGTTATTGTTATGTTGTTAATAAACTATTTGTCCGTAAATAAATTATATACAGAGGGTACCCGGCATGCGTTGCAAGGCCACAGTAACTTCAGGGTCAACGAAACTGTAATGTTTCCATCCCAAGTCCCGGGAAACTACATTATAATGCAAGCGCCTGCATTATATAACATTATTGTATATAGCGGTCACCCGGCGGGCGTTGCAAGGCTGCTCAAAGAAATAAAGGGTTTGTGCGCTTTAATTCTGTTTGTTGAAGTACTTTTATATAGGTTCAGTACTGGTTCACATATATTTTTGTATTTTCGTCCGACACGTCCGCAGGTTGCATCAGCTGTCCGTGTGAGAAGCATGATTTTTTTTCCAAATTTACCGTTGTGAGTTAGTGACGTTTTACTTCAGTCGCGTGGTCTGAAGCACACTGATTTTTATTTTTAAATTTTATTGTTAAGTATTGATATGATGATACCGCACAAGAGTCACAACTGCTCAAAAAAATTATTTTTTTTATGTGAATACCGCACAAGAGTCCAACAGCTCCCAAGGGTGGGAGGTTGAAAAAGAGTTGGGGTGAGATGAAAGGGGTGGCTGTAAAGGATGGGGGTTAGAGGTGGGAGGTATGAGGGGGGGGGGGGTGAGAGGGGGTAGGAGGGTAGGCCTTTTTTACATCCATTTTTTGTTTTACAAAAATAACAAACATGAGAATCGAGTATGGGTACCACCGCCCCGGGAACCATTTATTAGATAACCAGCACGTCTGCCATAGTTCATCCCAAGTGGTTCGCAACGTTTGGTGACTAGCAGGGGTGTCTGGGTTCATTAGGGTGAGGTATGTTCAGGTCTTGGCGGCGGGTGCGTCTGCCCACCAGCTGCATGGCAGGTCGGATCTGGAGAAAGTTGTTGAGGGAGTCCTTTTG
The DNA here is from genome assembly GCA_917563855.2 of Limnephilus lunatus. Lineage (NCBI taxonomy): Eukaryota > Metazoa > Arthropoda > Insecta > Trichoptera > Limnephilidae > Limnephilus > Limnephilus lunatus. Next base: position 46,049,413 of record OU830602.1, on the reverse strand, counting down.
ACTTCTCCAGCCTTACTTTCAGTATCGCCCTGGTATAAGACCACCATTCAGAATGGAAACGTTGCTAGAAATGGCTATAGCCGTGTTTGGTGACCAGATATGAATAGCCAGGTAATTCCTCGCCTTCATCTTCCCCATCTCCTTCCCCTCCCCACCACCTTCAGCCTCACAATATACCCCATAGTCATGTCATCAGTGTTGCCAGCCGTGTCTTGTAAAAAGTCACCTAAAATATATAAAAAAGTAATCTTTTTGTGTGAAAAATAACCTTTCATATTTTTTCCAGTGGTATGGTAAAAAATTGATGGAATACATTAGGAGCTCAATATCAAAGTGGGACATAAGCCATTTGGATTATTTTTCAGTAGAGCGAGTTTTTTTGTTTCGAATATACCAGTATGAAAAATCTGATATTTTTTCTACCTTCATAATCCTTGCGCGTAAAGAATCACAAGCCATAATACATAATATTCTATAATTTAATACTCTTAGCTGTTTTATTTTTAAGTTTAAAATGCTTATGTTTGCTTTTGATATAAGGAGCAATTGTCCGTTTATGAAACGCATGAACTTGTAATTGTCCGTTTTTGATACAAAGTCTTACAAGGGTCCAGGATCCACAATATGGAATAAAAGGCTGTTCAATTTCATTTTTAAGAAGTTTATTTTTTTAATAACATAATAATAAATTGTAACAACCAATATTACCCACTTAGTGATAAAAATAAGCCGTTTCCGTTTCGTGTATAGTATATGGTTTTGTATGCCGAGCCAACATGAAAAAAAAAACAAAAGAGCGTTCCGTTTGACGTTGGTTCTAATTCCGTATGGAATTAATTCTAAGAATTCGGAAAAATCACCTAAAAGTAACCTTTTGAGTAGTGTAACCTGAAAGAAACCTTTCGTAGTTAAAAATCACCTAAAAGGTTACAAAAGTAACCTTCTGGCAACGCTGCATGTCATAGTCTCACTGGCTCCAGACGGGAGCATTAGGGTCTCTTGTGCGGTATTCACTTTAATTTAAAATAAACAAATTATGCATACGAATAAATATTTCAAAATGAGACATTTTTTACTATCCAACTGAATATTACTCTTTTTTATGAATACCGAACAAGAGTCCCAACTGCTCCCGTCTGGAGCCAGTGGGACGATGGCATTCCCAATTGGGGTATGTTGTGAGACTGAAGGTAGTGGGGAGGGGAAGGATATAGAGAAGAGGAAGGTTGGAAAGTACCGGGCTCTTCAGATCTGGTCATTAAACACGGCTAAAGCCATTTCAAGCAACGTTTCAATTCTTAATGGTGGTCTTACACCAGGGCGATACTGAGAGTATCTTCCACTCTAATGGCCCTAAAATACAATTAAAAAACAAAAAATATCAAAATATTTAAAAATATATAACTAATTGTTTATTCATGTAGGTATCTACTTAATACCTACTGTGTTTACGCATTTCATTTGTATCTATTTATGTATATGCACTTCGATACATAAATTACAAATAACTAGGTACTACTCATTAAAATTCTGGAAGCGAGAATTCAACATCTTCATCTGACCCATCCTGTAGTCCTAGCTACGCGTGAGCTAGCAGATTCACAAAACCCGGCTTGCAGCTGAACGAAATCTAGTTACAAAAACGTCCGCTCGCGAGCGCTGGTGTGTGAGCGCTAGCGTCGGAATCGGGATTATGATTTGCTGGTTATACACTCTTAAACTATTCTTACGAAATTTTATGTGTATTATAATCGGACTGTTTTTTTTTTCAGAAAACGTTCCGACAATTTCACCTCCTCCACTTACGAATTTGAAGCAAAGATTTCCAACACAGAAACAAATCATGCCAGTTCCAGTGACAACCAACCTCCGGCTCAGAAGGACCACGCCAGTGAGTAAACGTGCGAACGAAGCATTGCAAATAAAAGGCGTACCGGAAAAACGCATTAAACGACACGACTGCGAATTATACTGTGAGCTTTTGTCAAGGAAGTTGGCAAAGTTAGATGAGAGTACCAGACAAACTGTTATGAACGCGATCGACAATTTGGTTTTTACGGCAATGGGTAATGTACATTACGCGACGAGCGAGCCCGACCATACACCCACTGACCCCGGTTTTCCAGAGGAAACCCTGCAGCACTTATCTACACACAATATCTCGCAAGTAAGTCAATTTAAAAAAAAATATATTATTTAATAATTTTTTGTAAGTTACAGTTTTTCGTAATTTTTTTATTAGCGTACTAGGATAATGCCAGTTTTGTGGTGGTCAATATTCAGTAGGTATATTATAATAATATGACCCTTCCGTTTCCACGCTAAAACATAGATGAAGAAAAGTGAAGGAAAAAAGACTCAAGGTGTATTAAGTATTTTAGAGCTTCAGCCCAGATGAGCGATTCTGTATTTTTTGCGGATACGGGAAAGATCCCATACGGAATCGACTGTCAAATTTGTGTGATTTTCTATTACTTTCGATTGCTTTTTCACTGGGTGTTGTGGGCCGATGACAGCTGCCGCCAATTTTAACTAGTTTAAGAAAGGGGAAGGAGGTCTTTAATGGAGTTGGAGAAAATTCTGGCTAAACTTCGTGAATACCGCCATCTGGCAGTTCTACACCTCGCAATTTCCATTCCAGGAGTCAGCAAATCAACGATTCAAACCATTTTAATGAAAAAATTGGGGTATAGGAAGGTGTGCGCTAGTTGGGCGCCGAAAATGTTGACAGACGTTCACAAGGAAAATCGACGGAATTTTTTCGACGTAAGCATCTCAAACTGTGTTAGCTCCGTGTATCCCATTTTTATATTTTTTAAGCTAAGTTTAATACCGTATTTTTTTCGATCTGGGTACTTTTTATGAATCCATCACCGCATCATAGTCCCACGGAGTATTTCGGTTTTAAAATAGTCCTTGCATGACTTTTTCTAATGTAATTTATTGGTTTGCGGAAATGTATTGTTTTATGTTCATAGTTTTTGTTGTTTAATAATGTATACATCATTTCCTTCTAGTGTATATATGTATAATCAGGCAATTTATTGCTATAAAATGGAAAATAAACAAACAAAAAAAAATCTAGGAATTCCTATGAAAAACAGCGTTAGGTTTTGGTTATTCTTCTCTTTTTTCTTCCAAACATACTTTTTAAGTGCAGTATCTATGCAAATGGCACCACAGACATTCAAATTAGGATATCTACGATCCAAGATTCGTAGAAAATGCGTTTAACAAGGTTAGTCCATATGGGCCTTTTTCGAAAAAAAAATAGAGTGTGTAATTCACACGCAAAATTAGTGAAACCTTTACAAAACTTAAGTAGACAAGAGTGGGGAGTAATGAGGAGGCTACTAAGCACCGCACAAAGAGGAGACCGATAGGCTACAGAGCACCGCACAAATAGGAGACCGATTAATAATAATAATAATAATATTTGGATGACTTGTATAGCGCCGTTTTTGTGAAAAATCACCTCAAGGGCGCTGTACAAATTTATAAAACGTTTATACAATCTTATTTTAAACTATATACAACAACATCTTATGGCTAAAAATTGCATCCATCGGTTCATCGATCACCGATACGAAACTATATGTGCAATGATTTGACCAATGAACGCGATGCTGCTGTAAAAATGCACTGTACAGGCAGAAAATATATACAAGACCATACTTACCTGGAGGGTCACTAGAGATTAACACTGTTATTGTTTATTTAGAGCAATTAAGACACAGTTCGCACGCAGAGGACATAATTGGGAACTATAATTATAATATATAAAATGTTCTGTAATGAGCGTATTTTGAAAACAAAAGCAAAATTTTATGATACTCCGATAGGTATTTTTATTTAAGGGTATGAGAGCCCAAAAAGGTACGTTTTTAATTTGGACCTAAATTCTGTTGGGCTTGTTATGCATCTAAGTTCCGGTGGGAGTTTATTCCAAGCCTTAGGTCCAGGCACTCCGAAAGCGCGATCTCCAAATTTCGTATTTGGCTTGCGTTTAGGTTCCATTAGTCTGCCTATAGCTGATGATGTTGCTGATCTAAGGGTTGACTGCCTCAGACCAGTATTTTCTTGTACTATCTCATTCTCTCGCAGGCTATATCCTATATAGATGTATGTGTTTGTATTTTTAGTGTCCCTCGTTATCGTTTCGTTGAGTTTACAATCACAACGGTGCTAAAGTAGTTTTCACTTCAAAAGTCGTCGGGCCGCTTTCGAAATTCCGAATGAGTGACGTAGCTTGAAGTAAAACACTGCCTCTTGTATTGCAGTTAATCCAAATCTTCCATCAGAGCGAGGACTTCAAGCTAAGTCACGGTTTTTTGTCAATCACCGCTCTAACCCCTCGATGAGCTATCCTTTTCAACGAACTTTGGGTAAGAACTTCGATGTGTATGAGCGCTAGAGCAACATGCAGCGCGCTATTCCGCAGTTACCGGTTACAGGCACCGCCTTTACCGCAGTAGCGCTCTGTTCTCTGTTCGGCAACGTGTATGTGCGTCCTTCGAACCGCCTGTCTGCGCGCGCCGCCGCGGCCGTTACACATCAAATTCCAACAACTTTGTATAGACAAATCGTCAGAGCGCATGTTTGAATGTATTATAAGATACCAAATGCACTCGCCAAACTTCACACGGGGATTAACATACAGTCAAAACTCCGATAAACCCAAACTCGAAAGACACTCCACCATTATATTTGAATATTTAATATATTATTTAATATTTATTCGATTTAATATACTTTATTAATGTCATTTTGACTCCATTTATTCGGTGTGATTGTAATTACATATTGTGTGATCTATATCAGTGCGTTTAGTAGATAATACATATCTAAAATGGTGAATGTAAATCAACGATACGAATTGCAGGCAGGTGAAAAAAAGATAGTTTATAATGTTATCAAGTTTTTCCAAAAAATCCGTGACAATCCAGAATACATCAAAACATTGAACTTCAAGCAAGTACATTTATTGGCAACAGAGGCTTGCGGCCTCAACCTGTCCAACATTCGAAGAGTGTCGTCGGAAGCTTCTCATTTTCCGGACGCAGAACTAAAAATGTTCCATCAGCCTCGTAAAAACTACAAAAAACCTAAAAAGGTAACATACACAATGATACATATTTTTATTAAAGGAATGTGTTTAACCTAGAAGCACTCAACTTTTTCGTGTTTTACCTATGTGTTAAAATATATAGTTATTCGTTTTTACAGTTTATTAATCAATTATTTGTTTTTTTTTTGCATCAATATTATGTTTGTTATTCTGTTAATTTAGTTTTCATCTTATTTATTGTCAAATTTGTTACTACTATATATTTATTGTCAAGTATGGTATTGGACTACTTCTATGACAAATTTCGTGAATTAAATAAATATGTGTATCTACATGATTTTCGTGAACTGTAAAATATATATTTTTTAAACAAATAAAAAGAAAATACTTTGTTTTACGTCGCTTTATTCAAATTTTTTAGTAAAAATTTAAAATGTTTATTTAAAAAAAACAATTTTTTAAAAATTTAAAATGTCAAACAAAAAAAAATAATTACAAATAAAAATTTACCGATGTATATTGTATTGTAAAAAGTATGTTGTTCTATTTTTGTCTTTAAAAAATAAATTTATAAAATCACAGACGCGGGTAAAAATCAAATATTGTTGAATTTAAATGTCTCATAAATTTGTTACCGCATTATTAATTAGCATCAGATAAAACCCGTCCAAGAATTTTCTTGATTCTGAAATATGTATGTAATATGAGGTACCGGACACCTTGTAGTTACGAGTATTTTTAAATACCTACGCTTTTTTATTCAATCCTTAAGTCCAGACTTGAAGGCACTTGAATTCCGTCCCGAAGATAATAAAAACATTTTGTTAAATAAAATTAATTTTAAGTCGTGAACCTTCTCGTGTTTCTTTACCTGTACATTTTATTATTGACTATGGACTTTGACCGCTCATTTAGTTTCTGTTGTATCACTAGCAAACTGGTTCCAACTAGACTGGAATATCCGCTCGCGGTCCCCTCTGATTCCTCAGTAGTACAGGGTGTGTCGTTACACACGTTTATCTTAATTTATAAATACTGACGTTTTAGTTTAAGTTTTCGAGTAAAAAGGAAAAATATTTTAAAGATATCCTTGCTCTTGTATCAGTTTAGTCTACTTGATGGATTTAAAATACAGATTACTTACATTTTTAACGCTTGAAGTTTGAATGCAAATTTAAAAAATATCTTTATTGTACCAACAAATTTTTTATTTTTTTTAAATTTTTTATTAGTGACTATTTAGTTACAGGTTTGATGACAATTACAAGATATGATGATATATATACATATTTAATCCGTTTTTTCTTAGTCCTCCTCACTAGGTGGTCCTGTGCTGAGGCGGACTGGTAGATTTCTTTGATTTTCCGTTATTTAGTTTCTATGATGTTTTTAATACATTCTTTAGTATGTCTGCATTAATTTCTTTCACCCATGTTTTGATTTTTTCCTTAAACTTATTTATCTTTTCTATCTTTTTCAGACTTGGAGGAAGGATGTTGTAAAGTTTAGTTGCAAGATATATGTGGTTTCTTTGGCCAAAACTTGTTTTGAATTTTGGAACATCTCGTATATCCTTTTTTGAGGCTCTTGTGTCATGGTATCCGAGTTTCATTAGGAGATTTTCTGTTTTTAAAATGATGTATAAGAATATTCTTGGCATATATTTGTTTTAAATTAAGAACGTCAAAACACTTAAAAATATCTTTTGAGGGGTTTCTGATGGGTAATTTTAGTATGGTTTTTATAATGCTCTTCTGAGCAATATCTAAGTGGTTAATATGATTGGCTGTAGCATACGTCAATGGCTGTAGCAGATCCCCATACTAGAATTCCGTACTCAAGACGGGAATGACATAAGGCATAAAATACTTTTTTTATGTCTTTCCTAGGTAGTATGTTTCTTAGGTTTTTGAAGAAATATACAAGTCTCGTGAGCTTTTTAGTGATTCCATTTATGTGTATGTCCCATCTAAGGTTTTCGTCTATTTCGACTCCTAGATATTTAATACTTTTTGCCTTTGTTATAATAGGGCAAGAGCAATGTGACTTATTGTTTTGACACTCGTGCAATTTGAGAGTGTATTCTTTACCCGGTTGACCTCTTGAGTTTATTGAAAAGGCTAGATAATTAGTTTTAATTACATTGAGCGTAAGAGAGTTCATCCGAAGCCAATTTTGAAGTACAGTTAGTCCATGTTCTCTTTATAAGTGTCCATCCAGTCCTTTTCGTGGAATAACATAACAGTATCATCAGCAAAACTAATTATGTTTCCATTGATGGGAAGTTTGGTAATTTCATTTATGTAGATGAGAAATAAGATTGGTCCCAAGCAGTGGCGGCCGGTGGTCAAAATATGTGGGGGTTCACCAGTCATTAAGGCTCCGCAACCGGGCTCGAAAAGAAGAAGATGGAGAGATACGAAATTACGAATGTTAGAGGAGCGCGCTAACATTTACAGAGACAAAATTGATGCGAAAATTGCGAAAATGTTTAATAAAACACGTCTCGTTTAAAATAGAGCGAAAATCTCGGGGAACATCTTAAGTATCATTTAAAAAAACATTGTGAATTTTTTCACAAATATAATTTATACGATAATAGAAACACACCTGTTTTTTGTTTGGAGCATACTTTGCGATTTTTTTCTATCGAGGGAATTTCATATAATTTGCGTTTCAGCGTGGGCAGCATCTAGAAATTATCTTTAAAAAACAACTTCATTTTTTTTTAAACTTCAAATGTTTAAGGGAGATGTGTACGAAATCGGTGGAAATTCGGGTTGCCGAGGCTTAAGTTAGACAACACAAATTTAGTAAAGGTACAAACCTACTTATAAAGAAGTTCTATTCTCCGTTCCTTTTGTTTAGCGAAACGATCTGTTGATCTTAATATATTCCACATTCAAACTCATTTTGAATGTATACAATGAACAAACACAAAAATAAACATGGGTTGATATAACCTGAAATTAAAGTTTAAAACTTCGCAGTGCAAGAAACGTTCCGAATTCGACACATAATGACCGACAACGGCGACAACTAATCAGCTAATCTAAGCTAATCACTCATTCCATAGTGACCATAGTAACATGTTTTGACTTGAAAGAAGAAAGCCCAGAACATTCGTTAGAAATAGTAGCACTCCTGTTAAATTGAAGACAAAATGTCGACAACTACATTACACGTAAGCGTTCTCGTTAAACACGCCACTGTATGACCCGCTCCTTTCGCTGTGGTGGTAAAATGTCGAACGACGTTCGCGCTTTTGTAAAATTTGCAAAGAAACGTATGTACCCACGCTTACGACTGTTCAACGAATTTGCTCACAAAAGTAGTAAGATTTTGGAACGCATCGAAAACGAACTGCTACGAATGTAGGCGCAGTCTCGTCGCTCGTCGCTCTGAAAGAAAGCACGTATAATAGGTACCTACCTACGTACTGTACGAGATCTTGAGAAAATATTATTATTTATAACAATTATAACCGAACGGCGCGGCGTTTCGTTTCAATTTTTGTGGGTTGTGCGGCGCTCGGGAGCTCTTATTAACTAGCCGCCACTGGTCCCAAGACACTTCCTTGAGGGACGCCGTAGTTTATTGGAAGAGGATTGCTTTTTTGTTGGCCTATTTGTACTTGTTGTGTTCGTCCTGTCAAGTACGTCATCAGTAAATTTAGTGGAGTGCCAGATATGCCAATTTTTTATGTTTTGTGAGAAGAATTTTATGATCTATTGTGTCAAAGGCTTTTTTTAGGTCTATAAAAACAGCCAGACATTTTTTTCCATCGTCTAAACTTTTTATGGCTATTCTTGTAAAATGTTCAATGGCGTTCACGGTACTCAAACTTTCCCGAAATCCATATTGTGCCGGGGAAATTTTTTAATAAAATTCCAGAAAGTGAACGATTTGGCTTTTCAAATTTTTTTCTAGGATTTTTGAGAAAATGCTTATGATACTTATAGGGCGATAATTATTTATATCATTTTTGCTTCCATTTTTATAAATTGGTAAAACTGTAGCATTTTTTAGACAAGAAGGAAAAATCCCCTTTGATATAGAGAGATTTATAAGGTATGTCAGGGGGAGGATCTACTCATCTTGGAGATGTTTTATAGTTTTGATTGAGATAGGATCATTTCCTGAAGAAGTGTTGTTATTTAGTGAAGCAATCACTTTTCTTAGTTCGTTGCTAGTTATTTGGTTTAGATTTAGTGTGTTATCTTGGATTAAGTCTTCATTATTTTAAATAAACATAAAGTATAAAAGTTTGGCTTATAGTTACATTATAATATTTCTTATAGTTAACTCAATGAACAAACATTTAAAAACATCGATTTCTGAGCTTTTTTTGAGTTAAAAAAAAAGTAATTTTGCTGTCTGGTGGTATTTATTTATATAATATTTTATTTATATTCTCGAAAATGCATTTTACTGATTGTTACAGTGGTTTACATAGATAATAAGTTTAAGTAATAAAAAAATAAATTATTTTCAGTAACTGTAGGTATATATAAATATGTAGGTTAGTAGTAGTGTTTTGTGAACAACTCACTAGCAGTGGCGGCTCGTGACTTTTGGGTGTGTTAGGTTAGGAAATCCGTGCCTGTTTATTGTTTGCACCGAAACGTCAAGGGTTAAAAAGATAAATAATAGTACTTAATTTTATGAACCATCCAGTCCACCATCCCAGTACTACCTACCTACCTACCTATTCAATCAAGAATCTCTTTATTGTTATTTAGCCTTAAAACGTGTTCCTACGTCGCGTCGCGTCATAAATTATATAATTAGTCGACGGTAGATTGTTCCGATCATTTTCGTTATTTGTTTTTGGGGTGTTATGCCGTGTTGCGCTACCTCCTTCTTTAGCCAACGTTTTGGACAGCGTTGCAGTGTCCACCATCTGCCGGATCTGCCCTGATGATGGACACTGCAACGCTTTCCGATACGTCGGCTAAAGAAGGAGGTAACGTAACACGGCATAACATCCCGAACAAATAACGAAAAAAGACCCCTTTGTTCGTTTCGGATATCCAAGAACAGGCCATCACCTACCATTCCAAGTTGAAGAGTCCACTGCCCAAAGGGAAGCAGAAGTATCCGTTTAATGCCGACTACGTTTGGTTCACTCAATTCAGGAGACGTGTCGCTCTGAAGCGTAAAAAAAAATTTTTTTTTCGAGGATGAACTACCCATTGTACCCAATGGTGGTGGACAAGATATGTGATTTTGTATTTTAAGAACTGGTTTATTTTAAATATTTTAAGGATGTTTACACAATATGTTAAGAATAATCACAAAATACGTTAAGGATATTTACAAAATATGTCAAGGATATTTACAAAATATATCAAGGATATTTACCATAGACATATGAATATTAATAGACCAGAACATAAAGGTGAGGGGTAGAAACCAACTACAGCGGGACGAAGAGCAAGAAGACGGCTTTGGTGATACGTTATTCGTCAAAACTCAATCTGACAGTATATAGGCATCTCTCACTATAAAATCATCATTTAGTTCTTAAAAGTTAACTCTGCTTTTGAATGAATAGACCTTTTTACACGAGAGCGCGAATTGCTCGCCGCGCAATGAACAAATTTGAAGTTCAAATACCTGAAAGTAAGGTCGCCTATAAAGTCGAGTTCAATATTTTGCTCCTGTAGTTAGTTAATACCCTTTTACAAATGTTTCATAATTTACTTACCCCAGTAAACAGTGACGGGCACACGCCATGTATCTCGGAGTGATTGGTGTATGTATTGGTGGTTTGGTATATTTATGGTGTATGTTCAAAAACGATCATATTATGTGATCTGAATTAGCTTAAAATAGTGTAAAATAATGCTTGCTTATGGAATGTAATACCACAATTGGGTTTATTCTCTTTTTCTCTTCTATTTTTACACGTTTTTATAGCACAAGCCACCATTTTTACCGTGTTATTTACGATGAGAGCTCGACACTGGTCCGGACAAGAATGATGACGTCACATTTTTTAGATTGACGCGTGGGTCTCGCAAGCCCAGCCGGTTCCGAAAAATGGTTCCAATGGGAGGGGGAAATAATACGCCTTTTATAGCTTAGGGCAAGTCCATGTATTTTGTACGTCCGTGATATTTACACAATATGTTGAGGATATTTACAGAATATGAAAATGCTATTTTCACAATATGTTAAGGATATTTTCGCAATGTGTTAAGGATATTTAAGTATCGATGGATTTTTGCACAATATGTACGATACAATATTATAATATATGCAGTCTCTCAAAATATATTTGAGAAATATAGAGAGCCCTAGTTAAAATAATATAATTGACGTTGAATGATTATTTTTGTACACTAATAACACACAGGTGGCCCAGAGGAAATTAATTTCACTCAGTGCTTAAGTCATCTTTGGGGATGCTGTGTGGAGGGTCTTTTTAAGGAAAGTAAAGAGATGAACTACCGGGAAGGAATAATGTATGAGGGTTAGGTAGGAATCTGGGGGTCAGTGTGTCCACTTACGATTCCATCCCCCCCCCCCACTGCGGTGCGAGACGGTGGGTCGAGAAAGACTAGCTTCCATTCCAAACAAGATATTTTTCATGTTTTAAGTAATAAATATCTATTAATGTTTAAAATATTCAAGAAAGCACATCATTATCAACTTGGTTTTCTTATTTTTGTCTTGACGAAGCTATGATTATTCAGAAGCCTACAAACCAAAGATACGACTCCGTATTCATTGTATGAAATTCCATTCTGCATCGCGGCATTGCGGCAACTGTTAAAAAGTTATCTAGATATAACCAAGCGATTATTAAGACTAAAATATTTACCAAATGGAGTTCAAAGAAATACATGCAGATAAGCAAGTAAGTAATAATTCATAACCAATGTTTCATCAAAAAGTGAAGGATGATATTTTTTCTCCATATTTTGGTCGTTGAATTCCAGTGCATCTATTCCTATACATTTGGTCATCTTATTAGTATTTGTGTTTTCTCCTTCGGAGTCGCTAGCTATTGTTTTCTTTTGCCCGTTCATTTTGGAGTGGTTTGGAGATTGGATATTGATTTTACAAAAATATTTGTTTTGGTTTGGTTCGTCAGACGCTTTATACCACTATATCGAAGGAGATTTGCGTGTGACCATGGATTAATTGTATTATTTTGAAACCGAGTATAAAATAAATATTTTATTGCTATCTCATTCTCTCGCAGGCTAAATCCTATAGATGTATGTGGTTGTCTATTTTTAGTTTTGCTCGTTTTATCGAGTTTCAAATCACAACGGTGCTAAGGAAGTTTTCACTTCAATAATAATAATCTCTTTCTAAACTATGTATGTAATATTTATTTGTTTTATTCATTGAAACTTTCTTCTTATGGAGAGCGCAATGATAGGGGACAGTTGAAAAGCGGGTACGGTTGAAACGGGTCATGATTATTCTGTCTCGTTCTCGTACGCGTATCGCATTTGTTACGAATTGAGAAGGAATAGTTCCCCTTTGACTTCCAGAACTACATTGTACTACAAACGAACTCAGTCAACCGCTGGACTTGATCACGAACGGATCTGTGTCAACGTAAAATATACTTTTTGTGCTTTGAAAAACGTATAAAAATCGACAAAAAAGGTAAGTGCTTCATTTTCTATCTATTTATTCTATTTAAAATATTTGAGACATTTGGAACAGGGATAGTTGTAACATGTTTCAATTGTTTGTATTGATTTTGTGTAAGTGTACGGTAAAATCGTAAGTTCTTTGTTTAGGACATCTTTACAAAACATCGGGTCCATTGTAATGGGGACAGTTTTGCAACTGTTTTCTAACGAAAGTAAGTTGGCATATGTGAATTTTATTTTATTGCTACCTATATTATTAACCGGCCTAGTGGTCGAAACCATTGGGTTCCCAACCTTGGCTTTGTCCCCCATTTAACTATGATAGTGGTAAAAGGATTTCTTAAAATATTGTCAGATTATTTGTAACTCGGGAATTTTTATATATTTATAAATTATATTAAAAGTTCTTTGTTTTGTGTATATTGTAGAAAATACTTTGACGACGCGACGTTTTGAATGGGGACCGTTGTAACAATTTCCTAGATTTTATGTACCTAAATTAAAGGTAGTTACGGGTTGGATATGTACATCATATAGATTTATAAATACACTTATTAATGACAGTAAAAATAGTCTTCGATATCTCCAAAAGAAACGTAGTTATGAGCTTTCAAAGTGAACTTAGGTAAAACGTATGCAACGGTGTCTTGTGTCAGGAAACACGATACAGTGCAATAATAATAATAATAATATTTGGACGATTTATATAGCGCCGTTTTTGTGAAAAATCACCTCAAGGGCGCTGTACAAACTTACCATACATGCCTAAAATCTAGAAATACTACAAGCTAGACAAACAATTAAAAACAACTTATGGCTAAAAATTGCATACACCGGTTCATTGATCACCGATACGAAAATATATGTACAATATTTTGACCAATGAACGCGATGCTGCCTAAAAGTGAATTAATTAATGATTTATAATAAGGAAGTTGAGTCCATTTTTTTAAATTTTTTTTATCAATGTTTGCATTCAAACTTAAATACTGGTATTTTTTTTTTTTTTTTTAAAGTTCGTTTTCATAGTAAAATTAATTCTCAAAGTTTGAATTTTATTAAGCCCGCCAAAACGAGCAAAATCCGAGCGGTAAGAAGCGGGTTGTGCGGGGTGTGGGTGTGACGTCATTTAAACTGAGAAAACCACGTCGCTTCTGCATTTTGTATGGAGATTTTGTTTAATTCTTCAATAAGGAATTCTAGTAATTCTTTTTATTTATGTTAACCGTCTATCAGAATTGATGTTATTTTAAAAAAAGAAAATTGATCAAGATTTCATAGTTAAATTAATATTTAAAAGTAGAATTTTTGTTTCTCGCGCCAAAACTCTTAACAACACGGTATTACCGTCGCTGGCCGATTGTCGTTAGTTGAAGTGCCAGCCGCCAATTCAGGCCGCCGCGCAAAAAAGTAAAGACCGAAAGTAAGATAACGGTTTACAGCGTAGTTCACTGTGAGACTTTTCTGCGCAATCAATAAATTTAATATACTTGCACAAAACTAGTGAGGTTTATGGCCAAACATCAGATGTCAGATGGGTTAGAATACGTAATGATTATTATTTAATACTGTAAAAATGTATTATATTTATTGTAACATACAAATGAACACAATTAATAATTTGATGTATTTACTTGGAAGCTTTAACTCCACAAATTTCAGCACTAATGTGATCAGTATTATCTCTATTAAATATAAAATCAACATGTCAGAATCAACGATTTGTAGGTAGTCGGACTGGCCTTGAATATATCCGATTTCTGACACGGTATGTGGTTTTTTAAACAGATTTTTCATTACATAAACTTTGTTTACTAAACCATTAAATATACCAAACCACCCATTACTAAACTTAAAAAGACTTTTAGGGGATAGAATGCAAAACCGTTTGGCCCATAAGTAAACGACGTTTGGCCTATACACCTCTCTCATCATACACAAACCATCTCTCGTGTAATAGAAAGAGATGCACCATAGACATTTCGGTGATCCGCTCTTCATACAAACTGAGGTTCCGATGACGTCAGAATTCTTTCGACCATTCATGAAGCGTTTGTAGTTCGTGGCTTTTTGATGGATTTTTAAGAAGGTTTAATTAATTCTAAGAATAACAATATAGAAACATATTTATATATTTAGAATCGATATTTTTTGGTCTACATGAACATATTTTTTATAAGTCAAAATATTTTTCACTCAACTTCCTTATTCGAATGGTATAGCTGCGGCACCGCCGCACAAGTACCTAGATGTCACAAGCTTTTCAGCCGGCCGCAAATATCAACATTTTGACGGCTACATCTTTGGAATTTTTCGATATTTTCAAACAATTCAAAAAGTTATGTCCTCAGTCGTCAGCATGATCTAATTAATGTGATACATTTGTAAAACCCATCAAATATCGTTAACAATAAAAATAATATTTGGTTGATTGGTTGCCGTTTTTATGAAAAATCACTTGAAGAGCACTGTATAAACTTATAATATGTTTCTACAATCTTACTTCCAACTACAAACTAGACAAACCATTATCAACTTATGGATAAAATTTGCATCTACCGGTTCATCGATCACCGATACGAAACTATACGTAGGTACAATGATTTGACCAATGTTCGCACGTAGAGGACAGAACTGGGAACACATATTATTTACATTTTAATAATAATACATACATACATATCTATTGAAGGAAACGTCCTAATTGCTTTGAAACCCACTGCCTACAGTTTGAACGGGGACAATTGTAACACGTTTGAACTGTCCATGTCATGAATTTCAAGTAGAGTAGAATATGAATTTCGTTGTTGAATATAATTGTATGTACGTTTTTTTGGCAGAATGCCACGTGTGAGAGTCAGGAAGACTAACAGAGGGCTGGCTCCCATCACGGCCTATGAAACCGCCAACCGGGAAGTTCTGGAAGGAAAATCCCTCAGGTCTTCTGCAAAGAAACATGGACTGAATTACGTCACGCTGCGGAGATATGTATTAAAGACGAAAGAAGCTGAGAAGAATGGATCTACAGCTCGCGTCACGATGGGTTATTTTTCTTCACTGAAAAACAAGAACAAGGATAAAGTTGCTGATCATGTTGTGAGAGCGCCATTTTTATTTTATATTTTACAATAGCTCCACACAGGGGGCCCTGAGAAATATTTTCCCTCAAGGAATGCTGTGTGGATGGACTATTAAGGAAAATGAAGGAGGGAAAGTTCTCTGGGTCTGTGGGCCAGGAATCTGGGGTCAATGGGTCCAAGAGTGACGGATATTTGAATCTATCCTTACCACTGCCGCACTGCGGTGTAAGGAAATGTTCCGAGAGAAAAAGCCACGCAATTGGTGGGCAGACGCATCCGCCGCGCCGTTAAGGTACGGACAAACCTAACCACAAACCTAAAACACACGGGCACTCCTGCTAAATCACCAAACGTAGCGAACCACTTGGGGTGACCTATGGACGACATGTTGGTTTAGCCGCATCTTGCACGCGATCACTGTTTTCGAGCCATTTAGCAAATTAGTGTTACACATCAGGTGACTACGTACTTGCGTAAATGTGATTATTCGAATAATTTGACTGCTTACATTGTTTCAAAGTCCGACAACCCCCCCCCCCCCCCCCCCCCCCCTGCTACCCTGGCAGGAACAAATATGGTATCAAATATAACAAACAAATAATAAGATTGGAAGTGCGGATCGCATATTCGTAAATACCCGGCGCTTTATCCATTCGGGATATTCCGGCAGAGCTCGAGCGGTCGGTGCTCGGCTCGACGCGTCCGGTATATTTCGCCAGTAAGTACTCGACGTCTCGCTACGACTGACGACACGTCAGCTATTTACGTCTCTCGTAATCAGTATCGTCCCAAAGTTCACACTTCGTGCATTGTTTTTGACGGAAAAAAGTAAATTTTTATACAATATGCGTGATTTAAGTGACCTACCGGAAAATTACGAATACCAATCAATAGTTGACAATGATGAGCATTGTATTTTGACAAAATTTAAGTCAAAACAAGAGGTTGAAGTAAGTACAAATGTTTTTAAAGTTTTGAATATTTATTTTATTGTGCCAGAATATCACATTTTATTTAGGTAAGTAAAATTGACTAACAAAAATATTTATCACATTAAGATTGAATGCATATTCAAAATTAAATTTCCCATATTCCACCGCAGGTATTTACTTAAAAAAATCGAGCAATGTTTGTTTGTTTATTATCCGTCGACCAATATACCGGTATACTTGGTCGATGTTATTATCTTATCTTGTACTCTAAAATATATTATCTCCCCTCAAAATTTTATTATTTTGTATATTGTAAAAGCAACCTGTTTTTCTAATATAATTAATTACTGTTTTGAGACTGCAATGCTTTAAGCTATCTAGCTTGAAAATTTGTTGGCTTTACGTAACAATTCATAGAGGTTCCTTGTCTCCCTTACTATTATGGTTAGAAATATGACCTAAACAATGTTAGAAAGTGAAAGCACCACGCTTTATATTCTAATCTTAAAAGTTGACTATAAAATACTCGAAATGATGAAACCTTTATGGAACCAAAGTTACCCATCGCAATTTAAAAGAACATTGTGAAACTTTGTGAATTTTTTAAAATTATTTTAACATGAAACGATAAAAAAGTGAGAAGACGATAACGTTTATAATACATTCGCCTAATAAAATATAAGGTGATTTTTTTTTCGTTATCAGTAGTTTTAGGTAGAAAAAACGTAAGGTGAGTCATTTTTAAAACTTTTTTAGTTACATCTTTCTTTTAATTATTTTGTAACTACTTTAGCATATTTTAAAAATTATGTTTTTATTTCGTATTTCATCACCCTTTTAAAAATAGTTTTTAGTTTTCGGATGAGTTCAGAAATATTCTATTTATTTGGATTTTAATGTAAGGTGGAAATATTTTGACCTTCTGACAAAATAGGCCCGAGGCTTGACGGGTTAAATGAATTAATGACAGAATAATATTATGAATAGAGAAATTATTTACTTAAAACTTTGACGAAAAACTGTGTTTTTTATGTTTTTTTTGTAATTTTGTATAGTTATCAGTAGTAATCACTTTTTTTTAAATTACACAATCTGATAAAATCCAGTAAGTTGCTATACAAACATTCATCAATAACATTTTTTCACTTAATTTCTTTTTTTTCTGTGGGGTTCGGAAATCGGAAAAACGGTTCGAAACATCAACATAAAAATTAAAGAACATCTGCTACGAGTATGTTTAAATAATAACGCATTTTCAGAATTCGCGAACAACTTACTTATATAATATAAACAAATCACTATTTCGATAAAACCTCTGTAATCTGTAACTAAAATATTACATAACAATGGAAAAGGAATTAGATTAAATAATTTAGAAGCCCTCGTATTTAAGAGAAACGTCAATAATAACTCTAACATAATTTATAATCAAATAAAAAAATATTAAATAATAAAGAATATAAAGAAATATTATTAACTAATAGTCCTGTTTTTAATCTGTTCTTCTCTATAGTCCTATATTTAATCCGTTTAACGTCCGCTGAAACTGTTTCTCCTACAAAAAATTGTCGTTTTCTCTCACCAATAAGGTATCTTATTATTTTATGTTTGTTTATTTTTTTGTCATTGCATTATTTTCTTACATATATTATGTGTCTGTATTTAATTATAATTTGTTACAATATAAGCCATGTGTGTTTTTATTGAATATTAATTGATTTTGTTACAGATATGGATGGCTGACCTACAGAATTTCACAAAAGAAACATGGACTATTGAGAAAACTTTTAAAGTGCCTCCTAACACTCCTCGAAATGTGTTCAAAAGAATATACAGATGTCATTTCAACACTTCAACGAAAAATAAAGCAACAACAAACACTGAACATGAAACTCAACCCAACAAACGTAATAGGAAGTCAAAGAATACAGACTGCAAAGCAAAAATAAATATCGTTATAAAGAAAATATTTGAGGAGTCTAAGTCAAAGATACAGACATATTTTACAGAGGAATGGCCTTGTATGATAAAATTTCAAGATTCTCATAATCACAGAACTGATGTTGTGGAAGCACTGAGAGAAAGACCAATAGGCGATGAAGCCAAAAGGCACTTGATGGAAATATTCAACCGAGTTCACTCTGCTTCTTCTGCATATCACACTTTTTGTGTGGAGAAAATGGAAGAATATGGAGATGATTATACAACAATGTTATACGATAGGTAGGTATCTAGTTTTTAAGGTTTCAAAGGTTTCGGCGGAGCCTATATCTGCCGTCGTAACTAAAACCACAGTAATTACCAATGTTAAATATCTTTTCCATAAATAAATGCCTAACTCTTTTATTTCCAGGTTCTATATGCCAACTAAAAATGACGTCGCGAATTTGTGGAAGAAGAAATTTAAGGAGGACTTCGGTGACAGAAAGGGGTTAGAAAAACTAGAACAAGGAAACACTACTCAGAAGATGTCAGTAGAAATAGAAATTGGTTGTATTGACACTCCAAAATTTCTCAATGATGGACCAATTAATGATGTTGATGACGTTGAAAAAAGGTACCCACAAAATTGTGATACGATGATAAAAATGTTTAGAATAAGATTTGGAGAATTTTGCGCCAGCCACAATTGGAAAATTAATAATACATAATATATAGGTTCGAAAACCACACTAATAGCGTTTTATGTACTGCCATCAAGTTGGAAAAGAGCATAAGTTTCACAGATTTTTTTTTTTACATTAGCTTACCACACGAGGTCCTGAGGAAGACAATTTCCACCAGAGCCTATGTCATCTTTGGGTATGCTGGGTGGAGGATCTTTTGAAGAAAGGAAGGAGAGGAAGTACTTAGTAGGAAACAGGGATGAGGGGTGTCTATAAATCTGGGGGTCAGTGTGTCCAGAAGTGAGGAATGTATGAATCTATTTATTCTCGTACTCTAATCTCCTTTTTTTTAATCTAAAAATACCCTTCACACAGCTTCCCCAAAGATAACATCTCCTGGGATATTGTTTTCCTCAGAGCCTCCTGTGTGGAGCCAATGCAAAAAAAATTAGAGAAATTAAAATAAGCCAACGGTTTTTTAGAAGTTCCAACGTGTTCTTTGGGACCGTTGAAATTATAAATTGCACTTGAATAGAGCTTTCGCAGAACTTTAAAATTAACTGGCCCTAACACAATTCTATTCTATGAGGTATCTCAGCAAAAAAACCCTTCCAAGAACAATTTGATTAGGTTAATTTAGAAACACCGTCCGAAAAGATTTACGACTGATAAAATTCTCTTTAGGGTAAATTTCCTTTTTCAAAAAAAAAAAATTGCCAAAAAATTTAATAAACAAAAATATATCCTTTAAATTCCGACTTTTTTTTATTTGCTGTTTAGTTCAAATAAAAATGTAGTATTCTTCTAAAGGTGGGTTTAGATCAAACGAGCATAGAGCTAGAATTCTTGCGGATGTTTGAGAGCCCGTTCACACTTCCGTCGTAAAAACGGAGAGGGGTTCCGTCGTTAAGACGGAAGCCCAAGGCCCCTGTTCACACTTCCGTTTTCAAGACGGATCCTACTCTACGAAAACAACGACCAAAACATTTTATCATTCTTCAGTAGACGGTCGTGCGCACTGCGCAATGCGCAATGCAAATATTGCAAATTTTACTATTATAAAAGTTCCTCTTAGTTTGGGCCGTAAAAGGCCGACAGCAAAAACTTTCCCTTGCCTACTAAAAAATAAAACAATTTAAATAATAAACTTTTTCTTCCAAATCGGGAATGTATTGATGTAATACCAGCCATAAAATTACTTCAGGGGTCGGACCTTATTTGTTCAAACCGTGGGAGAATATTTTGTTTGCATACTTGAAAAGGAGAAAGTACGCGAAAATCATCTAGCAATTATTATAACTAAAATGACTAAAAAACATGAATGATATGACTAAATATTTTCTTGAGATTAAATAGAAAAAATCGCATTCTGGAACGAACATGTATATTATATAATAATATTATAAACGCCAAACGCGCGCCCCATAAAAACACAATTTGCCTGCTCGCTTGCGTCTGGGAGCGGGCGGTGGTGAAGTGTGAAGCGGGGTGTGGCGGGTTCAAAACGGATCCGTCGTCCCGCCGTATAGTGTGAACAGCTCCATTGAAATGTATGAGCCAGCGCGTTCCTTTCCGGCTTCACGACGGACACTCTGCGTAGGCGAACTCTCCGGCAAAAAATGACGGATCCGTCTTCACGCCGGATCCGGCAAGTGTGAACAGCTCCATAGAGCCACTACAGCGGCTAGGGCCTCCGTCGTAATGACGGAACCCACCTCCGTTATTACGACGGAAGTGTGAACGGGCTCTGAGGGGTGTTTAGATCAGGCGAGCAAATTTTCATTGCCCAGAGCCCAGTCTCCCTCAGTGCCTCAGTCTTCAATAGTCAGTGGCAGCGTTCGGTTGTGTTCACCACACCATGTATGACAGTGAGAGTGATGTTGTAATTTCAAGTGCTGCGTTTATCGTTATGACGCAATTATTGAAAAATAAAAAGATGAAGAAACGTCGGTGAGTGAATTTAATTAAATTATTGTAGTTGCGATTTCCCGCCAAGCATCTTCTTGTGCGAATTATTTTTAATATTTTCATAAGTGGGATAGGACAGATATCTGAAATTTTGGTACACTTTTATCGTTTGTTTTTAGAATTTGGGAGGCGGGAATGGGTAACGCCTCCCCGGGAACTATTTATTGGATAACCAACACCTCTGCCATAGGTCAACCCAAGTGGTTCGCAACGTTTGATGACTTAGCAAGGGTGCCCGGGTTCAGGGGATGAGGTGTGTCTAGATCTGGCGGCGGATGACCTGGACACACTGGACAGAACTTACTCTTCTTCCTTTCCTCAAAAGAACCTCCACACAGCATCTCCAAAGATGACATTGGTCCTGAGGGAAATTGTTTTTCTCAGTGCTTATGTAAAAAAATACATTTTTATTATTCCAATCCATAATTAGTACAAACAAGTCGACCCGAGATCCAAGAACACAAGTACACACGAGGAGCGATTGTGTTCGAGAACACGAAGGAATGCTCTAGGTCAGTGGTTTTCAACCTGTAAGTACTCGTACCCCTGGGGGTACGCGAAGCCAAATTGGGGGTTCGCAATAACGTCGCACGCATGTAGATTCACTGGTTAAAATGCCTGAAGTCGTGTTACACTCTGTATAAAATTGCATTACTTAATTTTATTCGTGTGACATGATTGTTAATTTCATGAAATAATTAAAGTATTAAAAATTACAAATGAAACACGTCTTTCATTACACGTGTAAAAAGATAGATAGAGGGTACGGGGAACAACAAATTTGTAGTGAGAGACAAGGGGTATGCCGGCTCAAAAAGGTTGAAGACCACTGCTCTAGGTAACTGTTCAGGCGCACTTTCGGCATTAACTTCAAACGAACGAATGCTCTACAATGCGTTCTACTAAATTTCGGCGAATGCACTCCGCAGTACCGAAAGAATGCTCCAAAATAATTTGCAAGAGCAGACTACAATGAGAATTTGCTCGTTTGTTTTAAATCCACCTTAAAGTACCTGCAATTGACGTGCTATTCTAAGACGTCTGGTATTTACGATGCCACTTCGGGCGTATTACGCGTCGGGTATTTACGAATATGCATAAGGGTTGGGCGGGTGAAACCGGACACCAAAATGCCGTATACATTTTTACTTCAAATACGCCCAGGAATCGCTGTTTAAAGTATGTCGGAAACGTCCTGACGTCCTATACAATATAATATTATACATATGGAAAATCATGCCCAATAGCCCTCTAGAGTTTCGCTTTACGAATATACTCTATACATATTTATATATATATAATATTAAAGTTTTTCTTATTTCAGGAATCAACAAGCGGGACATCATCAAACGAATATATCGGTATAGTATGAACATTGTTACAAAGAGAACGGGTCGCTTTTACGACACGTTCTAGAGTTCAACAGCTCGGCTGTGCAATCGACCTCTGTGTTACATCATCCCCCCAACAACATGTGTCGCTTTTTCACTCCTTCCTCTCCCCAAAAAGATCTTGCACAGAACATCCTCAAACACGATATAGGGCCCTGATAGAAATTATTTTCCTCAGGACCTCATGCGTGCTATTAATGTAAAAATATAATCATTCTTACTTTCAACGTCAAATACATTATTATTTTAACTAGCATTCTCCAAATTTCTTTACTATATTTTGTTAGCTATCACTGGATGACAGTGGATCTGAGGAATGGGCTATTTTTGGAACCGGTTCCTATTGCGAAGCGGGTTTTTAACTGCTAGTATTATATTAATGCGTAAATGGTCACCAAACGATTTTAAATAAGCCAGTTCTTTAATTTTTCCCATTTTTATTTTGTAGACCGAATCGTTTAGTTATAAATATCTGTAGGTGACCGTAACAGGTTGAAAACGGTCCGGTCCACGAATAGTGGAACAAAGTTAAACATTGTTTTATTTAAAATCATCACGGTGAAATTCCACCACATATAATAATTATTAAGAGTTTCATAACGAAATATGTGCCGTAAATAAATTGTTAATAAATTGTGAAGTACAGGGTGTCTCAAAGAAAAGTTTATATTGGTTTCGCTTACTGAGTGAACGCAACTTTGTGGAGGGGTGATGTCAATCAATCACGATTTAACGGGAATTTAGAGTTGGCAACACTGCTGTTGGGAATTCAGTCATCCCGGTCATCCGGTGATTCAGTATTCAGTCGCTATAGCGTTTCTGTGGAGCGGATCGCACATTGTGCGTGCGCGAGTTTTACAAAAATGGCGAGTCGGCGACTGTAGCGCGTAGAAGATTCTGCAAAATTCGAGGTTTTCGCCACTTAAATGATGCGCCAAGCATTCCTCTCATTCGAAAATGGGTCAAAAAGTTTGAAGAGACCGGTACAACGCTGGCAACACCAAAATCCGGGCGACCAAGGTCATCGAGAACGGTAGAAAGCTTAGAGGGTGTAAATCAGTCTCTTCGTGACGACCCAAACCTTTCGATTCGGAAACGCGCAAGTGCTTTAAATGTGCATAGATCATCATTACACCGAATTTTGCACAAAGACCTAAAGCTGCACCCCTACAATGTGAAGTATATTTTGAGTTTTTATTAAACTGTAATGAAAATTTCCACCAAAATAGTACATAGGTACAAACATTTTGATTAATTTTGTTGATATTTTCACCTAAATATGTCATTTAATAAGACATTTACAGTTGAACAATAATTGTGATAAAAATTTGTTTTTCACATTTTATTCCATCGGTTAATATTATTAATTTATTAATGTTGGTGTAATGGTGTAAAGCGCCCAACGATCTCTGCAGACATTTAGCGGACATAAATCGAATACTACGAAATCAAAAAAATAAATTAAATTAATATCCAATCTTCAAACCACTCCAAAATGAACAGGCAAAAGAAAACGCTAAAGGAAGCGACATCTAGCGAATCTGAAAAGAAAACACAATTACTAATAAGATGGCCAATGGTATTCGACGACTAAAAGATGGAAAAAAATCATATTTCACATTGATAAAAAAGTGCTTCGTAGTCTCTCCACTCTTGTCTAATTTAGTTTTATGAATGTTTCACTTCTACCGTGTGTGAACGGCACACTTTGATTTTTTTCCCGAGGAGATCGCGGGTTTTGTTTGAATGGTTTTCAGTCGCAACTAGTAAACTTGCAGTGGTCGATGGAGGATCGCATTTTTTGGTAGATGCCTGCTTTTCATACTCGCGCTCAACCGTCGCCGTGCAGCGGGCTTTCCGTTTACAGTTCGCAGTCCCCCCCGCGGTCTTATCCCTTCCCGGCCATCGATTTTAGGGTGAGGAGATGCATTTGGGGGTTAGGAAATGTGTCTGCGATAAGAAGACGACCGCACAGAATCGTTACAACTCCGGAAAACGTTGGGATAGTTACAGTACCCATCCTTCAATGGTTGCTTTTCGTATTCCCACGGCGACAATAAACGTATGTTCCTTATCAGAATAATGCTACAGCTCTTTCTTAGACACTTAATGATAGTAAAATAAACTATGTATATACGTATGTCTTCTTTCTCGAAAGGAGAAAAGTAATAAATTTCTTGCATCTCCCTCACGCGTATTAAGGGGGGAGTCTGGTCCAGCCGATCCAAAAACTTTTTTTCTATACATGTGGAGAATACGTTCCCAAAGTTATAGCATCAAATTCGACCTTGAAATATAGTTGGGAGCGGCGCGCGCCAAGCAGACAGAAGGGAAAAGGTTCGAAGATTTCATGGCAATCAGCATGTCACAGTCGTAAGTATTGAAAAACTTGTGCTTTTTACAAGCGAAAACTTTAAACGCGTTTTTCTCAAAACCACGCTTTTCAAGTTGACTGGAATCTAGCTCATCGGATTTTCATCCGATTCACTTCAAGAAAGTTTATATGCGGATGAACTTCGATTTATGAAAAAACCTTAATATAGGACAAAATTATTGGAAAATTAAGGCCGATTCTTTTCGTCAATTTTCATTTTATGTCCGCTATTTTTGCAATCAACATTTTTTTGCAAACTGTGATACATGCGCATTTGCAACTTTTTTTTTAAATTTCATGTTTTAGATAATTTCCAAGAACTCCAGGATTTTAGTCGATTTGGTCGGACCCTCCGATTGCGGCCGCTATATCTATATACGGGTATATATAGAAATTCAAACCATATATTCAATAATGTTTTTTCTTGTTCAAATGTACCTTTACGTGTAACAAAAGTTTCTTGAATGCAAATAAATTTATCTTTGAAAAAAAAAATTCGGCTAGACAAGTTCATCGATCACAGATACGAAACTGTATGTACAATGATTTGACCAATGAACGCGATGCTGCTGTAAAAATGTACTGTACACGCAGAAAATGTGCAGGATAATACTTACCTGGGAGGTCACTTGAGAATAACACTGTTATTGTTTATTTAGTGAAATTATGTATGTAATAAAACGTTTTAATCCTGTTTGTATTCAAAATAATATAATAAATCGATAAAAAATGTTAATTTTAATTGATTTTTATTTTATTTTGTAAGTAGAATTATAAAGGAACTTGTGGGGAAATTGCTGGGAATTTGTTATAATTTTGGGAAATTGAACATTTTTTGCGGGTATTTTAGAACATAAGCATTGGCAACCCTGGTTACGCTCTACCGTTTTCAGTACGCATCATGCTTTGGACAGGAGAGCATCGTGGCTTCGCCGTCACAACTTTTTTACAAAAAGGCCGTTCTGTCATCGCAACGCAGAGAGCCATGCGCCTGCGTTTCAACATTCCGCGCAACGTTTCGGTTCCTGGTGGAAATACAATCAGACATTGGGTTCGTGCTGTGGAAGATACTAGATCCACGTCAAAGCCTCGTGTTGTAGGTGGAAGACCCAGAACTGTAACAACGCCCGAAATTGTGGCGTTGGTGAGGGAAGCAGTCGAACTATCACCTACGCGCTCTGCTCGGAGTCACGCACTTGCATTGGGAATATCTAATCGTTCTCTAAGGAGGATTTTGCACAATGATTTGTCTGCGAAATCTGTGGTATGTAAAGTGCCTCAATGGGGAGAGTACGATTTCCGTGGCGTCGCGATTTGACGCTACCTGAATACATCGTCAAATTGCGGTGCCACGGAAATCGTACTAGTCCCTAATCAATCTTTGTTTATGAATTGCTCAACCGAATCCCTGAAACGTCAACTTTTTGGAGCATTGATGAGGCCCATTTCCACCTTTCTGGTGCTGTTAACAAACAAAATTTTCGGTACCGGTCCGACATCAACCCACGGGAACTTGGTGAGAGGCCTCTTCACTCAGCAAAAGTAACTGTTGTTTTGCGCCATACCCAAATTTTGGATCATTGGACCTTACTTTTTGATTTCTTGATTACAGGAGTTGAGTGACGAGATCAATTTGACGATGGTAACTGATGATTTTACCAATACTTAATTTATAATTTCTTTTATTGCAGGTCACCCCAGAAAAGCATATGTCAACTCAGAAACCGACCCAGGCCTCTACACTTCAACAGACCAGTTCCTACGTAAGCACAATTTTATGTTATGTTATAATATATTGTCGTCACTTGAGTAACGGGCGTTTTACATGACGTTTGTTTTTCAAACCGACGCGATCCTCACACGGAAACTATATGGAGACCCGTATCAAAAATCTTTGATTTACATTGTCATTGTTTTCATACTTACGATTTAATTCGTTGATATTAGAGAAGAGGTAATTAAAATAACTGCTTTCAAAGTCGTATACATCTTGTGCACGCAATTAAGGTAACGGCTTTCAAAGTCTGTGGACGCAATTAAGATAACGGCTATTAAAGTCGTATACACATTGTGGACGCAATTAAGATAACGGCTTTCAAAGTCGTATACATATTTGGACGCAATTAAGGTAACGGCTCTCAAAGTCGTATAAGTATTGTGAATGCAATTAAGATAACGGCTTTCAAAGTCGTATACATATTTGGACGCAATTAAGATAACGGCTCTCAAAGTCGTATAAGTATTGTGAATGCAATTAAGATAACGGCTTTCAAAGTCGTATACATATTTGGACGCAATTAAGGTACCGGCTCTCAAAGTCGTATAAGTATTGTGAATGCAATTAAGATAACGGCTTTCAAAGTCGTATATAGGTACATATTGTGGACAATCAATCACTTCATCGATGACCTGCAAAAGTTTGAATTGCATTTTTTAAACCCGCACTTTTCAAAATCGTCATTTCTAATAAGCCATCATTCCATTTATCCTGGGATAGTCGGAGAGAATGGACTTCCACACAACAAACTTTCTTGTCTTGATACGCTGTTGATCCCGATTTTGACTTTGCTTGTGCCATTTTTTCTTCGTTCCATTCTTCTTCGTTCCATGCTTTTTACTGGTCTTCAATACAACCCGTTTGAACTTGAGGCCACCATAGCCCCCGGGACCTCTCCAACGCCATTCGCCACCAGAGGGCGAAATCGTTATATGTTTGAAAAAATTACAAGTTTGCAGTTTACATGCGATAGGAGTGAAGCCGTCACAAAACTAAATTAGATAAGAGTGAGGAAGCACGTGCTGATACATCCTGTATATCTACCCTTCGGAACACAAGGTTCTAAGTCCATCAAAATGCATAAAAATGACTTGATGGAGATCGACGCTTTTTCCTCCATTCTTTAAGGCACGCTCAAAGGCAAATCAAAGAAAACAACAGCATTATGTCGACACCCGCTATGGCTGCTCAAACTTAAAATTACAAGTGTGCAATTCACACGCGGTAGAAGTGAAACCTTCAGAAAACTAAGGTAGACAAGAGTGGGGCGTACGAAGCACCGTACAAAGAGGAGACCGATTATTCTATCTGATTCTCTCGCAGGCTAAATCCTATAGATGTGTGTTTGTCTATTTTTAGTGTCTCTTTTTAATTACATCGAGTTTCATATCACAACGGTGCTAAAGAAGTTTTCACTTCAATAATCGGTCTCCGCTTTGTGCGGTGCTTCGTAGCCTCCCCACTCTTTTTTATTTTGGTTTTCTGAAGATTTCACTTCTACCGCGTGTGAGTTGTACACTCTGATTTTTTAATCTATCCAGTATACCACCACGCAGGCAAGAATCTCTTTATTATGTACTTAATAGGCCACTTGCATGGATTTCATAACGACTTGGAAAAAATCGTGTGGATTGATTTTTTTACTAAAATTACGAAAATGTTTTACTAAAATTACGAAAAATTTTTGAAATGTATAGTTTTTTTATTTTTAAATTAATAAATCCATTATTTGAGCTTGTGACGTCACTACATGAAAATGTCCCGTCTCCGATTATGTTCCCTTAATTTTGTAAAATTCCACGCTGATTAATTTTTTTTAATATGTCAACGTCAACACTTTGATTTCCGGCGAATTTTTGAATTTGCCTTTAACGTTCACTAGATTTATTGTTTGTTCTATGCGAACTTATCCTTTGGTTTGATTATTTGATAAAGATGGCGGTGTTTAAGAACCCCGTACAATTTATTGCTATTCGTGTAAAAAACGTTCTTTTTTTTTTTAAATGATTTTCGGCAATGTAATTATCGTTTTTTCGCACCTATAAAATTATGTCCCGTCTTTCCGGTTTATAAAAAATGGTCTGATTTTTCGAATTGAAATTTTCAAAAAATCGCCAGTGTTTCAAAAATTGATTTAAAAAAAAAATATTGAATGTCTTAGAATATTTGCCTAAACTGGAAAAATATTTAAAAAATGTGATGCAAGTGGCCTATTCTTTCTAACAGATGTTTGACATTCATTCGATGTTTGAAAAAAACTCAGGGTTTTTGATATCGCGCGTCTGGGGGGTTAAAACCTACTCTAGCGTGTTAAGGTGAAACAGATGTGACCATTCCCATACAATCTATTTTTCAACCGCATTTGAAAACTACAGATAATATTTTATTTATTTTAATGTCGAAAAATAATACTCATAATGAAATATTCGCGAACGAAAATTTCACAGTTCTATCACTTATAATAACCCAGTAATTAAATTAACAAAACTAATTATTTTGTGCAAAAACTGCGAGCCAAAATGCCCTAATCTGCGTTAGAAGGAGACAAACCTATGTGCGAGCCATACGTTTCACGTGCACGCTTTCAACCCATTCCTATGGTGTTAAAGGGGTCAGTATATTTGTAGTAAAAATGTCAATTTGCGTGGCGCGATTTGTTATTCTGATAGAATGTTCGTTTTGCTTTTTTATGAATGTTCCAGTATTACTCGGCGCAAGGAACATTTGCGGTTTTGGCACGCAGTAAAAAAGGAAAAAAGTCGTTCTCACTAATTATAGTGAGAACGACTGTAATTATTTAGAACTTTCTAAAATCTCCAACTATCACTAGACGCCCGCCTAGTTATTTTGTTATTGAGACTTGCTAAACAATAAAATGCATAGATCGAGCTGGGTACCTACATTGTACATTCTGTCCGATTCTCGTCCGATTCCGTCTGTCTTCCAAGTTGAAGCTTTTTTCGACTTTGTACAACGCATTATTGTTATTCCATAAAAATGAGGCGTGCTCTTTATAAGAAACAAAAGTATTATTAGAGAGCATACTTGGTCGAAGGTAGAGAGTGAATCCAAGACTAAGTTACAATTTTTTTTACAAATATTTTATCGGTAACTACCTAACTAACCATCACGCCGGTTCTCCGCGGGGGAAGGCAGAGAGGACGGACCGCCAAACAACTCGGTCTTGGCACACACTATTTGCCTCACTCACATTCATACATCGTCTCATACATAGTCTTCTATTATTCTGACTTTTGACATGACCCGACTCAAGTATCTGATTCATTTGATCGTGCCATGTCTACCTCGTGCGTCCCCAACTTCTTCTACCATTCATATTTGCGTCATATATTCTTCTTATACTAGGTACCTAGGTACTTTCTTCATTAATTCGCTCTATATCCACATTTTCTAGGTACATTCTGAAGTAATTTATATAAAATTAAAATTAGATAATAAATATTTTAATTAATAATAGATATTTTATATACTAAAAAATATTTTAATTACTATTTTAATTTTAATAATGAAATTATTTTATTCTGCAGTAATTATTACATTCTGTAGTAATTGTGTAATTTTTACTAATTATCTATCCCCGTTTTCTCGCTGAGAGGATGGGTCACAACTAAGAGTTGAAAGAGAATGTGAAGAATGCGATTATTCACATTCATACACATCTCTTCTATTATTCCGACTGACTGTTCCCAAATAATTAATTCGCTTGATTGCGCCGTTTTTTGCGAAAAATTATCTCAGCGAGCTGACACCAAATCACACCACATAGGCATATACTATATTATTATGCATTGTTTTGTTGTTATGTGAAGCCATCGTATCCTGACTTGAGCACACGACAAATTTGTTTCTCCATCTGGCAATTCTAACCACTTCGTTGGTTTGATAAATGCACCCCATAGAAATGTAAGAATTAAATGTAACTTTTTGACTTATTCACGAAATATTAACGAGCAAGCAACCGAGAGGTATGTACCTACATCGCTTGTCATGAATAAGCCTGTTTAGCAAAGGCGGCCTCTAAAAAAAGATCCAGTTAACACCAGCTCCCGCCACACATGCCGTTGTTCCCAGCCGGTTCCTTTTATAAATTTATTCAATCTTCCCAGGCGTTGATTTAATTTACTGAATACAACAAACCTCTATCTCGCGTCTCTCTTCCACGCATGCGAGACATCGTAAAATTTTTGAAATACATCTTTTTCGCGAATGTTTTTTGGTTGGGTAAATAAAAATGTTCTTTACCAACGCGCGCGGAGCTGTGGAAAATGTCTTTTGTGCATATTTTTTTGCAATGAAATTGTGTATTTTTCACCCGTTCTCTACGATTATGTAATTATAGGTACCAATTTTTTTTTAAATATAGATTAATATTACTAATATACGTTCGCGAACCAATAATTCATCTCAATATTAAAAAGCATAACGTGTTAAAAGTGTTTTATTAGACGATATTGAAAATAGCACCATCTATCGGCGTAAAGTTTCTAAAAATATTTTGAGAATACCCTTAAGACGGAACGCCGCGCGCACGGAACAAAGAGCTTCGTGACTCGTCGGCTATCTCCGCCTTGCCGCCATTACTATGTGCGGGGAGGCCGACTGTATGGCGTGACGGAACGACGCTTTATAGCTTTATTCGCTCTCATTTCTCCGCCCGTTTTGTTGTTTCCTCTACCACACGCTCACCGCTTCATACAAAAGTACATCGGAGAGAATATTAAAACAAGAACGTCGTTTCGAGCAGAGCTCCGTTTTCGTAGTGTTTATTAAATTTTAATATGAGTGGCAGTTACGTCAATAGTTTCAGTGATAAAATTAAAAATCATCAAAAATTAATGCAATACTTACTCCATGTAAAAAAATAACCGATCTGCAGGTCACAGTAGTAAAATGCCTCCGCCATGTGCTGAGCGTTTACTAAAAAAGACCCGATCAAGTGATTCAAGTCAAAAGTTAGTCTATTGGTTATTTTTTTCATATATTTATCTATTAGAATTAATTTATTAGAATTAATCTGTATTAATGTACCTGCTAGACTAACTCGCAAT
The DNA here is from genome assembly GCA_917563855.2 of Limnephilus lunatus. Taxonomy (NCBI): domain Eukaryota; kingdom Metazoa; phylum Arthropoda; class Insecta; order Trichoptera; family Limnephilidae; genus Limnephilus; species Limnephilus lunatus. Next base: position 46,017,529 of record OU830602.1, on the reverse strand, counting down.
AAAGATATTTTCAATTTTAACAATACCCTCAATACTAACTATTCTATTAATTCACCAATCCCTAGAATGCATAGCCTTGCAAATAAACATTGTGAATCTATAGATATATTTGGTGTTGACAGTTTTGCAATTTTCAAGAGACAACTCATCTCTATTTTATCTGTTAATAATTAACTTTTCTTATTTTTGTTCTTTTCATAAAACCTCCTCTCATTTAAAATCTTACCAGTAATTTATAACCTTATTTTATTTTATTTTGCTGTTCTATTTAGTTCTGTTTTATCATTGTTCATTATTATACACATATAATTGTTTGTTTGTACCTACTAACTAGCTTTTACACATTGCACTTTATTGTATTTCTGGTCTTATTACTGATTTTTTTCTTATTACTCATAGTATTTAATTTCTTTTATGATGTTTAATTTTTTTATGTTTTTAATTTCTGTTGTAAAAGCCCACTAGGGCGTAAATAAATAAATAAATAAATAAATAAATAAATAAATAAATAAATTATAATCTCACTCATGCACGCTTTCTCTCTCGCATTTAGGAGGAACGGCTGCACAGCTTTTTTCATACAATGCTTAATTTTAGATTTGAGGCCAAAATACTTAAATTAAAATACCAAATTGAATAATTATTGTTTTTTTACAAAAGATAAGGCAAATGTGTAGTACGGATATGTGCAATTTTTTTATTTATTTAAGTTTAAAATAATAAAATATAGGCCATTAATATAGAAATCAAGTGTGCATAATTATTTTAAAAAATAATCTTGCCCTGTCTATAGTGTATATGTAATGAAAATTAGTATAAAAAACGTTAAAAAAATTCTTGGATAAAATTAATATAATAAACACACGTGCTCTTCAAACCTTCTCTCTCTCACGCTCACTCGAACCCTCATTTGCATCTATCTATCCTCGGGCAAGCACGGGCACTCAACAAAACTACTTTTGCTCAGTTGGATTTCCTTACACTAATTAGATTTGATATTTATAACATATTTCATCCTACATATTATTTTTAATGTTATTATTATTTAAAATCCAAATTTCGTTACTTTAGAGTGGTCAATAAGGATGCTCTAAAAAAAGCCCGGCAACAAAGATATCGTGAAAAACACCGTGAAGAAATTAACAAGCGCAAAAGAGATGGTAGGATAAATAAAGGAGGCTCTCAGAGCCTTCAGAAGGATACTACGAGGAGTGAGCGTAATAGAATATATATTGAGCGGCACAGAGAAGAGATCAACCAGCGAAGAAGGGATCGCCGACAACTTCAACGAAATGAACAGCGTTTTGCGACAGAACAAATTGCTGAAGCAAAGTCAAATGATCCAGTGAGTGCAAATTGTTGTTTTATTATAAAAAAAATATTTAAAAACTTTTTACTTTCATGTAGGTATCAAACGCAAAGATAAAAGATCTTCGCACGCACAATATCGCTCTGCATTAGCGATATGTCGGTTCAGCTGGAATGGGCTCATGTGATCCGCTCCTTTGCGGAAGCGGTTCCTACTCCCACTCCTTTTTCAAATCGACTACTCAAAGATAACCCTGTCCCGGAACTCGGGCTCGTTCCCAAACCCGAAACTCGGATACCTCCACCGGCCTGCGGGCGTCGCCGTGTTCGCCGCGAGTACTCCGGTCCTAGTGAGTAGTAGGAACTAGGAACCACCGTCCGGCGTCCCCCTCCGGCGCGCTCCACTCTCCGCTCCACTCCCGAGTCGCGAGTCTCGGGTCCTCAGAACTGCGTGAACCGTGAAACACTCCCCGCGACCCGCGACCCGCCAACTACGACACTTCGCCTTGAGTCACGACACGTCGCGACCAGTGGGCGGTGGATGGGCGGCCATTCGATCGCTCATCGCTGTCCGCTGCTCGACACACATGTGCGTGACAGCTTCGGCTAGACATGGAGTCGTTTTTAATTAGAGCGTGTTATCTGGTATTGTTAATCAATGGGTGAAGTGCATTGTACAATAATAGTTTATAATAAAGCATTACAGCTTACAGCTAATTTACTTATTTAAATTCTCAATAAAAGACCGTGCAATGTAGGTACATTGAATGTACCTACATTGCACGGGAGACGGGTCCTAGCCCTCGTGCGGGTCTTGTCCGGCTCCGGGGTTCTGAGTTCTCGTGCCGGTTCTACGAGTAGGTCCTGGATCCGAGTTCTCTGAACCCGTGCGTCCCGGTTCGGTGCGCCGCAACAATACCCAGTGCTCAGTCCGCACCTAAGAACTCGGACCCGGGACCTGCTCCTAGAACTCGTGTACTTTTAACCCGTTCAGACCTGAATTATTGTTAAGCGAGAAAAAATATATTTAACAGTGGATTAGGCTTCATTGGGGTTTTAATAAAACAAAAATATTTTGAATATATATTTTTTTGTATTGTTTATTAGGAAATTAAACATGTGCATAATTATGCCCAATAGGTCTCAACGTACGCAGAAGACTGAAAGGATTATGTTGTTGAATAGGTTGTTAATAGGTTTTTAATATGTTTTTAATGTATTTTTAATACAAAATTTTCCACAATTATTATTTTTAATTTTTTTACATCAACTCCACACAGGAGGCCCTGAGGAAAATAGTTTCCCTCAGGACCTATGTCATCTGAGATGCTGTGTGGAGGGTCTTTTTGAGGAGAGGAAGGAAAGAGGAAACACAGAGGCCGGCAAATCGTTTCACAGCCGAGCTGTTGAACACAAGAACGAGTCAAAGAAGTGACCCGTTCTCATGTGACAAATGTCAACCGTGTACATATGTTGGTCACGCGTTTGGCGTGTTTTCCGACTATGCACCGGTGCCGTAAGGATCAATGACGCTAGTTCCTTGGAGCATCTTCCATTGTAATACCGGTAGAACAAGGATAGCATTCCCACCTGGCGCCTGTGCTCTAAAGATTGCAATCCGCCTGTTTAGATGGGAGAATCTATCAAACAGATCGCCCGTTTTTGCACAGAGTCGAGGGTATTTTTCAGGTATTTTGGAGCTCCAGACTAGAGATGGCTGCCAAATTCAACAGTGGGGCGCACTTGTGATTTGCACAGGGTTAGCAGTTGTGTACTATTAAAGTATCTGCGGGCCCTGTATAGTACGCCCAGTTTTTGACAGGCTAACTTTACTCTGGCTTCGATGGAGCCCCCATATCTGAGCTGGTCACTTAGAGTTACACAACTACAAAAGTAGTTTTATCTTTATTAGTATACCTCTTCGTTGATGACAGTATTAGTAGAAATTTTATCTGCACCTATTCTAACTTGTTTTGTAGAAGTCGAAGGTTCACGTTCCAAAGCATTGTCCTCCAAATGTTTTTCACGTCAAAGTCATCATCGTCACTCAGGTCTGCGTCAGAATCATTCTACAACAATCTGAAAATCACCTCCAAGTCTTCTTTATTCATAGGATTATACATTTTTCCTAAAATAAACAATTCAAAATAAGTTTTCCAAATCATAAACAAAGATGTGCAACATTTTGTGTACATCGTGGAAAGGTGCCACAGAGACTGATTGGGCACAATTCTGCACATCAAAATTCAAACACGCCTATACGCTTATTTATTTCATTATTTACATTTTCAATGCATACATTATTGGTTTTAACATTTTAAAATTGCATCTGCGTAGGTACTCCTTTTGTTAATATTTATGAAATTTTAGTAAAAACAATGAAAACAAAATGTACTTACCAGCACTCTTGTCAAACGGTTCAGTCGTACTAATTGAAAGAACCAATATTTATAAATTTCACTGGTAGATGTCTCCACTAGGCTTCTGTCTTTTTAGGCAATAATAATGTTGCTAGTATAATAAAAACAGGGGAAACATTAAAAAAAATTAATTAAATTATACCTTATATTATGCTTTGAAATTAGTTTGCATAATTATGCTCAAGGGGTCTGACTGGGTTAAAAGGAAGCAAGTCTCGGAGGCTTCCGGCAAAATGCAGAACTTACCCACCTCTACTCTGCATACAATCCCGTACAGATCTGTCACAGTGTCACACCCTCGTCACACCTAAGCAGATAATGCGCCCGAAGCTCAAAGTTATACGCGGTAACCGTTACTCGCTAGATATGCAAAAAGTTATGCGACCTCCTCTCCGCCGTAAATTAGAGAGGGGGGTCATTTTAATTACGGAGCTGCGTAATCATGCGGATGACAGCTATCAAGTTGACGAAATTTCGAAGTTTCGTATCTGCAAGGCGTATACTTTTTTTTCCGTTAGAAATGTATGAACGCATATAAGAGACTTTTTTTAAATACAATTTTATGGCTACAATAATTATCTGTGATAGTTTACATTGATTAATTAACATTATTTTCTGTCTTGTAAAATTATTCACTAAATTATTTTGGAAAAATTATTAAATAAATTAAATTATTTTAAAACCACCTTTGCGCTTGTAACGTGACCTGTGGACCTCGTTCGCCAAGCGATTTTTATGCCTATTAGGTACCTACATCCGTGGCGATATTTATTTATTTACGTCCAGAAGCTTTTACATAAATAAATAAAGGCACTCATGATAAATATAATTGGAATATGAGAAAGAAATAATATATGTATATATATATATATATATATATATATATATATTGACCTCTTCTCGTAGTATGCTGATCCAGTAAGAAGTTATTCGACAGTGTTGATCCACCTTTAACACCATATAACTTGGCTTTGATGGAATACTTCTGTATGATTTGGCAACAACGTTACATTAAATAGCACGGTTGCCAGTTTCCCAGTAAAAGTAAACGAAATACTACACATAAAATTTTCGATATTTGTATGGAAATCATACGCTTCGTAACTGTTGATCCGCCCAAATCACCATGCGTTGATGATCCGCCCAAATTGCCATGCGTTGTTGATCCACATAATCGTATATCTTATGTACCTATATGTGCTTTTACTATAAAATTGTTGATCTGACCATGACCAATCAGAATGACGTTCAAGATGGCGTCATGAACGAAGCCTTCTGATTGGTCATAAAAACACATATACCTCTATCTGGTTTTACTGTTCATTGGTTGAGCCGATATGGAAGTTGCAAAACGTAATATTATAACGGCCGCGGCAGCGACTTAAAAAATATATCTTTTTGTATTTTATAAAATTCTAATATTATACTTCCGCGGGTTTTTGCGGCTAGGCTCCGCCGCCCGGGAAACATTTATTGGATAACCATCACATCTGTCATACGTCATCCCAAGTGGCTCGATACTTTTGATGACTTAGCAGGGGTGCCCGGGTTCGAGGGGTGATAATGGGTTGCATTACGATCTTCGCTACGAATTCGGAAGTCGCAAGTTCAAATTGTGGCGTGCGCAATAAATTTTACTATGATAAATATGTATGATTCCTCGATAATGCATTGCATTATGATCCTTGACTACGAATTCGGATGTCGCAAGTTCAAAGTTGGCGTGCGCAAGTAAATTTTATTTTTTTAAATTTGTATAATTCCTCGATAACACTATGCATTACGATCTTGGTTATGAATTCGGAAGTCACAAGTTCAAAAATAATAAATTTTATGTTCGTTAATATTTAGATATAATTCCTCGATAATGCGTTGCGGTACGATCTTGACTACGAATTCGGAAGTCGCAAGTTCAAAATTGGCGTGCACAAGTAATTTTTTTTTTGATAAATATCTATGTATGATTCCTCAATAATGGGTTGCATTATGATCCTTGACTACGAATTCGGAAGTCGCAAGTTCAAAATTGGCGTGTGCAAGTAAATTTTATTTTGATAAATATCTATGTACGATTCCTCAATAATGCGTTGCATTATGATCCTTGACTACGAATTCGGATGTCGCAAGTTCAAAATTGGCGTACACAAGTAAATTTTATTTGATAAATTTGTTTAATTCCTTGGTAACGCGTTACATTACGATCTTGGCTACGAATTAGGTTAGGAAGTCACAAGTTCATATTGTATTTTATTTTGATAATATATGAATAATTCAAACGTCACCTCATGGTTCGCTACTTTTGGTGACTTAGCAGGAGTGCCCGGGTTCAAGGAGTGAGATTTGTCTAGGTCCGTACGGGGAACGCGTTTTCCCACCTACTGCGTGGCAAGCCGGATCGGGAGAGACTGATTGAGGGATATTTATATTTTTATTTTTTTATATATGAAGAAAATATACCCCTCAGGGGGACTATGTAATCTCTGCGGACGCTGTGTGGAAGGTATTTTTAGGAAAGGAAGGAGAGGAAGGAGAGGAAGTTTTGGGAAGGAAAAGGGTAGTAGGAGTGGGTAGGAATCTGGGGGTCAGTGTGTCCAGGAGTATGGCGGTCGTATAAATCCATTTCGGTGTAATTTTCAGAGAGTTTCAGAGAAAGGCTGAAGAAATCGAAGAGACTCCTTCAACTACTCTCTCCTGATTCGGCCTGCTATGCAAATGGTGAGCAGATGCGCACAAACCTCACCCCATGAACCCGGGCACCCCGGCTTAGTAAGTCACCAAACGTAGCGAACCACTTCACCTGGACCTACAGTTTGGGAGGCGGGTATGAGTACCGACGCCCCGGGAACCATTTATTGGATAACCAACACATCCACTCCGAGTGGTTCCGTAAATTAAAACCAAATGTTGTTACAAGTCAGATGCGCCTCCTACGTTATTCGTATGTATACCCACATTAAATTATTGTGAAAACGTGCTTTTATCACAATATGCAATTTTTTTTTAAACCAACGGGATTAGCAGACCGGAAGTCGGCGTCTCCTCAGGAATAGGCAGAGAGGGCGGACCACCAAACAACTCGGTCTAGGCACATACTCTTTGCCTAACTCATATTTATACATCTTCTCATACATTCTCTTCTATTATTCTGACTTTTGACATGGCCCGACTCAAGTATCTGATTCACCTGATCATGCCATGTCTTCCTCGGGCGTCTCCGACTTTTTCTACCATTCACATTTGCGTCGTATATTCTTCTTACACTACTTTCTTCGTTCATTCGCTCTACATGCCCAAAACATCTGAGGGTCCGTTTCTAAATCTTACTCATTATTCTTACATCAGCCGTACATTATTTGCGGATATCCAAATTTCTCACACGATCATACATTGTTTTACCACACGTACGCCTCAGGGATCTCATTTCAATAGCATTCAGTTTACTTACATCCTTCCTCTGCCAGTTCCATGCCTCACTGCCATAGTATGTTTACGAGATAGGTATGTTTACACTGGATAGTATGTTTACGAGATATATTGATAGTAAGGCTGATTGAGATATTGAAAGAAGGGTGAATGCCGGTAACTCCAGCAATGGAGGACTGAACGGACGGACGGTTTCATGTAATCAGTGGGTGATATTTTTTATTTATTAAAAGAAAATAACTTAGTTTACATCACTTTATTACATAAATTTAATAAAGTGATGTAAACTAAGTTATTTTCTTTTAATAAATAAATAATGACATCACAAAGTGACAACCTTTTAGAAGAAGTTTTCTTCGAAAAATTGATATTTTTTACGTTCTCACAACAGGTCAAACTCATGATATCTTTCCAATGAAATGTCCGAATTAAATAATTTAAAAAGTTGTATAAAGATATTGAAACAATCTTGAATATGAAGTAATTTATTTTTATAAGGATTAATACCAAGATACAAATAAAGAGTCTTTTCTAGCGGCGATATTATAATTAAATTTTTTAAATAAAAGAACACTTATTGTTGCATAACTATAATAGTTAGACATGCTGTCGCGAGACTTTTTGTAAATAGTGATGTTTTCTGCGAAGTCGTGGTACATTATTTTATTCTATCTATAATAGTTTTCGCAGCGCACGCGATGTAAAGAATATTTTAGGTATTTTTTTTACACCTTGGGCTACATTTTGGGAGTTTTAGTAAGGATCCATAATTTTTTTGAAAATATAATATAGCTTATGTCACCCGAGGATAGTGTAGCTTCCTAACAGTGAAATAATTTTTCAAATCAGTTCAGTAGTTTCGGAGCCTATTCAATGCAAACAAACAAACAAAGAACCAAATCTTTCCTCTTTATACATATAATAATAGTGTGTTAGATGTTGTCCAGCTGTACTCTCTCGCCTTTCAGAACGGTGACCAGACAACTCAGAATGAAACAACCTCTTCTTCTTTTCCTAAAAAATACGCTCCACACTGCATCCCCAAAGATGACATAGGCCTTGAGGGAATTTATTTTCTTCAGGGCTTAGTAAGTTATTTTCTTAGAGCTAATGTAAGAAAAAAAAAGGTCTCCCTCAACCAGTCTCTCCCGATCCGGTCCGTAACGCAGTAAGTGGGCAAACCCGTTCGCCGCAAAGACCTAGACAAATCTCATCCCTTGAACCCGAGCAGCCCTGCTAAGTCACAAAAAAAATGTTGGGATGACGTGTGACGAGTTGGTTATCCAATAAATGGTTCCCGGGGCGGCGGTACCCATGCCTGGCTCCCAAACTACAAGTCTAGGTTAAATGGTTTGAATGGTTGAGGGGGTTCCTTCGCCGTACTCTATCGGAAGATGCCATGAACCGCAATGGGAGGGATAGATTCATGGAACGGGGACGCACGGGAAGGTGATTCCGGGAGAAAAATGTATTTATTTAATATGGCGTTGCAACGCATGCCGGGAACCAGCCAGTTCTAAAATAAAGTCAATCCGACGACTTTAACCAGCCATTCCTGATCTTATTTGTAATAAAAAGGGTAGTTTTTATTCGCTCTACATGCCCAAACCATCTGAGGGTCCCTTTCTAAATCTTACTCATTATTCTTACATCAGCCTTACATTATTTGCGGATATCCAAATTTCTCACACGATCATACATTGTTTTACTACACGTACGCCTCAGGGATTTCATTTCAACAGCATTAAGTTTACTTCATCCTTCCTCTACCAGTTCCAGGCCTCACTGCCATACATCAGGGTAAGTACCAGGACTCCATTGTGGACTGCTAGCTTCGCTTCTTTTGGCATTTTTTTTTGCGCCAACGGCATTCAGTCCTCCATTAATGGAGTTACTGGGATTAACCCTTCTTTCAATATCTCTATCAGCCATCCCATCTCTCTTAAACATACTATCCAGATACACAAACTCATCCACCTGCTCCAAGTATTCATCATTCAAAACTATATTGCATACTGTTTTTGTACTCCCTCTTTCAAACACCATGACTTTAGACTTACTTACATTCATCATTTAGCTTCATCTTAATGATAAATTAATTTAGGTAATCAAAAAAAAATTATTCAGCAAAAGGTATCGCATTACTATTTTTTTTTAATATTAAAGTATTCGTATTTCCCATCCCACCTCGTCTTGTCGCAGTAGTACTAAACGAGCGAGCTGCAAGCTGGGCGGTAAAAACTACTAAAAACCGCATTTTGATAGAAAGGACTGTTTTGTAATAATTGAGTCAGGCTCGCTTTCCTACTATCGCTTTTACCATTTTGCGTTAAAGCTGAAAACTGGACAATGGTAACCGGATCATTCCGTCTCGGTAGCATCCGGTCTCTGGCTAGGATTTTTTTAGAAACATTAATAAAATTGCATTTGTCTCTGTTTCTCATACGAAATACAAACAGATTAGAAAGAGAGATTTATTTTATTTAAAATTGAACTTGCGGTGCAAGGCTGAAAAAGTCGAAGGGACTCCCTCAACCATTCTCTCCCGATCCGGCCTGAAATGCAAATGGTGAGCAGACGCGTTCGTGGCCAAGACACCACAAACCTCACCCCATGATCCTGGGCACCCCGGCTAAGTCACCAAACGTAGAGAACCTCTTAACCTATACTAAAAGTTTGAGTGGGTATGGGTACCGCCGCCTCGTGAACCATTTTTTGGATGACCAACACCTCTGTCACGTTTCGCTACTTTTGGTGTCTTAGCAGAGGTGCCCAGGTTCATCGGGTGAGGTCAGTCTAGGTCTTTTCGGCGAATACGTTAGCCCATCCACTGCGTGGCGGGCCGGATCAGGACAGATTGATTGAGGGAGACCTAACCTGACTTTGTAGGGGTGCCCTGGTTCAACGGGTGTGGTTTGTATACCGTGTACCTGCTTGTGTACCGCCACCCCGGGAGCCATTCATCGGATAACCAACACCACTTCCGTAGGTTACCCCAAGTAGTTCATAATTTAATTTTAAAAACCTTCACATCCTATAATATTATTTAATTATTTTAAAAAAATAATACTTTTTCTCTTCATCATTGTTACCAACTTACAAATAATGATAATATCTTACAAATGTAGCTATTCTTATTATGTTGTTTCCAGATTTTCTTAATTTTTATTGTTTCATTGGAAAGAAGGTTCGTTTCCTGTAGTGACGACTGGCGTAGTCTAGTGGTAAGGCTCTTGACTCACACACCGAAGGTCGCGGGATGTAATCCCAACGTGGCAAAAAAAAAAAAGATTAATTTTTGTTTGCACAATTTATGCTTTTAAAATAATATATAGTTTATTTGCGGCACGTTCCAGAGTGGATGATACTCTCAGTATCGCCCTAATGTAAGACCACCATCCAGAATTGTAACGTTGCTCGAAATGGCGTTAGCCGTGTTCGGTGACCAGATCTGAATAGCCAGGTACTTCCCCACCTTCCTCTTCCCTTTCTCCTTCCCCTCCCCACTACCTTCAGCCTCACAATACACCTCAATTGAGGATGCCATAGTCTCACTTGGCTGACTAGACGGGAGCAGCTGAGACTCTTGTGATGTATTACTGTTAAAAAAAATTTACTTAACATGAAATATATTTTACTTATTATTTACCCACCATTAAACATTTTCAAACTGTCTCTTTAAGTTAAATTATTTGCATATATTATAAATAGAAATATTATTTCATTGTTGCAATATTGTAATATTTAAATACCTATCGTAGCAATTTTATTTTCGATGTTTAATCTGCCCAACTATATTAGGTAGGTATATCTTTCTCAACTAGATTAAGAAAGGGACCAAAAAGATTAAGAAAGGGCCCTTCAGATGGTTTGGGCATGTAGAGCGAATGAACGATGAAAGCAGTGTAAGAAGAATATACGACGTAAATGTGAATGGTAGAAGAAGTCGGGGACGTCCGAGGAAGACATGGCACGATCAAGTGAATCAGATACTTGAGTCGGGCCATGTCAAAAGTCAGAATAATAGAAGAGAATGTATGAGACGATGGATGAATGTGAGTGAGGCAAAGAGTGTGTGCCAAGACCGAGTTGTTTGGCGGTCCGTCCTTTCTGCCTACCCCTGCGGGGAAACGGCGTGATGGTTAGTATCAACTTTTTCTTACATGTTGGTCGTTTTCGTGCTTGGTTGAATTATTTCCCCTGAGATTCCCTATTTTGTTGAAAAATTATCTTCAATATTACACGAACAGCTTTTAAAAACTGACAGATATCCAAGTTTCAAATATTATGATTTTAAAATTAAATTGGGAGATGTTTACTGGGTTTTAACACTACATTCTATGTTATTTTTAATCTTAAAAATTATAAACCTCAAAACGTTTACCAAGTTCTATAAAAATCAGCTTTTTCTCAGTATGTAGTGAAAATTAAAGGGGTATTGATATATTTCATATTACTAATATTCCCACATTTCTCTAGTAAAATACATAATTTTCCATAAATACTGGGAACTTTTCTACCTCTCAACACCGAACACCTGCTAGTAGCGTGCCAACTTGTCCATCATCGCCTGTGCAAATTGCTAGGGCTTTCAAAACATGGAAATATAAAACAACGTTGTAATGTTAATTCATTTATTTAAAAGTTTAGGTTTTTTGCAAAATAGAATAAAATAGTTTTTATAAAAAAAAACACAAGCTTACTTCAATACATAATTCTTTAAATACGTTTTTGATGCTTCAGATTTTACGTCCGGGTTAAATCTTCCCCACAGGAAACCCTTCCATACACTATTCCAAAAACGATTGTCTAGTAAATCCACGCAATGTAAGTGCGCTATATAAGTATAATAAATACAAAACAATATAAGAACAATACGCCAATCCACCAGAGACCAAATGGGAAAGTAATTCACCGACTCCAGATATTTTCATATCAGACGGTTCGGCTCGATAGAACTCAGAACATTATACTCATAAACAATGCAGGAAACGACTAGTTTAAGAAACTTGCACAAAAAAATAAAGTAATAATATTATTGAATTTGATCAATAAAGTTTGTAGGTAGGTACAAAATATAAAAAATCCATTGATATGAAAAAATCCAAAATAGTTACACTTTTTTTCTTTCCGCCGACAAAATGCTGTTAAATGTGTTAGTTAATTTAAATAGCTTTAACAAAATATTCCCCTACTTGATGAAAAAACTTCAATAAGGTTTGCTTAAATATTACAATTGATGTACTAAATATATCAACAACATCGGAGTTTTTGTTTTCTAGCTGTTGAATCGTCGCATAGGAGTGTAATATTTGGATATTGATGTGGAATTGCTACAATAATATGGTAGGTACTGTCTTGTGACTGACCTACCTGGAGTATGAAAAGAGATTACATAGAATAATGTCTTGCTCTGGTGGAATTTATTTATTAACTTATTTTTATTAATATCCTAGTGGCGTTAACATACATACATGAAAATATTACAATAAATTATATTTTTGTACCAATTAAAAAACTGATACAATTTAGAAAATAAAACTTGACTTTAAAGCTAAAATGTAGCCATACGGATACAATTGTTCATGTGTGTTACAAACAATAAAATAAAGATATGATGTACTCGTACGGTATCAAATTTTAAAAGAGCAGAATTTTGTAAAAAGAAAAAAAATAATAAAAGTTAATTATAAAAAGATAGACTGGCGGGAATATAACACCGAGATCTCGTATCTGCAATACTCGAAGAAACTTAGCACCACTCATAAAAAGGGGAAAATGAAAAGGATTTTTATTTTTGTAAAAATTTAAAAGTAATCTGGCATTTACCAATATTTCACATTCCATAGTGAAAGAAGATACTCTCAGTATCACCTTTATGAAAACCACCATTCAGAATCCAAGGGTTGCTTGAGATGGCTTTAGCCGTGTTTGGTGACTAGATTTGAATAACCAAGTAGTTCCTTTCCTTATTCAAAACGGATACTATATTATATGAGAAGATGCAAGAATTTGTTACAATTTTGATAGAAACAACAGTTTTGTTTTCATAAGGAACATAATACAAGGTAAAAGACAGAGTGTACATGGCCGGTATTAGTTATAAACATTTCACACAGAGCGCATGCAAAAAGATAGCTCCATAAAGATCATCTGAATTAATAGCGTATAATAAATAAAAAGGTTAAACTAAAGGTATCAAGAAATATTTCACAAAACGTGCTAAGAAAAAATAATAAAGTGTGTGGCTGTAGTGGGTTCATGAATGTCATACACACTTTGATCCTAAAAAAACATAATCATGTGTGAATATTTTTGATAATTTACCCAAATAATCATTATTTGATGTTGCTTACTGTTGAAACTATATTCGTAGGTAGTTCAGTACTGAAATTTTCAGAAAAGTTATCCTCGACAGCATTCTCTTCTATTCCCTGAGATCTTCGAGAAATCGATCTGTACACAAAATAGTCAAGTTTAATTTGATTAATTTGTGTCATTTCACAATTAATTCATTTGAAATAATACACAGTATATTTGTGGCACGTTCCAGAGTGGAAGGTATTTTTAGTATCGCCCTGGTGTAAGACCACCATTCAGAACTGAAACGGTGCTTAAAATGGCTTTAGCCTATAAATTTTATGCTATAAATAGGTAAAAATCATACTTTTTCATTCGGAGTCTATTGAGCTGACGCCAAGTTTTGGAACGCCATTTGTTTCCCATATTTAAATTTTTATACTGAAAAAAAAAACAAAAACTAATTAAACAAAGTGAATTTTTTGTAATTATTCAATAAGTAATGTTCATTTCTTTGAATCAACACGATAATAGCTAGATTAAATACTTAAATGATTATAATAATTATTCACCTATTTGCACAGCCCTTAAACTTTTGTCGGATGTAATATGATATCTTCAAATATATTGTATCGTTTCAATAATGTATTGTTACAGTGGTCTCGCTCTGACATACCCACGGCGCCGCGCTAGAGAAAGAGATCACAATACAATTAAAACTTGCTTTGTTGTTCAGAGTGGTATAGGGCCCTGTGCGAAGCTATTTGAAGGTAACATGTGAGAAGGTACAATATATCTGAACGTTCGCGTTCTAGGTATTCTAGTAATTTTGTCCCTTTCCACGTGCTCCGTTTGAAAATTTTATAGAGTACGCTGTTTCAAAAAAGCGCGCACAAATGACCCTGTGCAAAGCTATTTGAAGGTAACACATCAGAAGTTACAATATACAAGAAAAGGCTGAGTCCTTGCCACGTACTTTAACTAATTCCTTTTGACATGTTTCTTTTTAAATGATAAACAGGTTAAATGTGGAAAAGTTAAAGCATATCATCGTCTGTCTCCTTGCTACGCACGTTTTTGAAATCCTTTTTGACACGCTTCCTTCAAATTACACGAACAAATTATACAGTTTGATTTCATTCATACAGTGTATATGGATTCATCTTAATAACTAATACACTTACGTTTTTCAACATAGCTTTACGGAACAGAGCGTCACAGACAATCAGTCGGGCGGATATCATCAAATAAACAATTGATTTTTTTAATATTAATTTATACATTGTAAAGTTAAACTACTGTTTTATTTGGTAATATTTTTATTAAACAGAAAAAGAATGGTTTTTAGTACAAAAAAATGATTTTAAAGTACGTTGATTTACGTAGTTTAAAAAATTTTAATACGTCATAATTAAGCTACATTATAAAAATATATTAACAGGTTGAGATGTTTTCCGTATCAAAATATTTTTATATATCTTTTTCATATTATATACGATTACAGATGGAAAAAACCGGGGGTCGAGTGACAATTTATTGAAAACTGCTATTTTATAAGTTTAAAGTAAGAATAACTTTTTTTGTTAATATTTAAATTTAACTGGGGGCTTACAACATACATACATCTAATAAAATATTTTGACAAAAAAAAATTTTAATGTGCTGTTACGTGCACAGAAGATTTTGAAAACACGCTAAACCACAAAACATCGAAAAATATTGAAAAATAAAAATGAAAATCCCTTGTGCCCTATAAAAATTAAAATGTTATGAATAAATAAATAGATAATAAATAAATAGTGTTTGGTGACCTAATAGGGGTGCCCGGGTTCAGAAAGTGAAGTTTGTCTAGGTCTTTGCAGGGAATGCGTGTGCCCAACTACTGCGATTGGGAGAGACTAATTGAAGGAGTCCTAACCTAGAACTCCCTTGACTCGCCTTTAAACTGGGAATAACATGGGAGGTTAATAAGTGTACCGTCGCCCCGAGAACCATTTATTGGATAACCAACACCTCTGTCGTAAGTCATCCCAAGTGGTTCGCTACTTTTGGGGACTTAGCAGGGGTACCCGGGTTAAGGGGCGAGATTTGTCTAAGTTCGTGCGGCGAACGCGTTTGCCCCACATAATGCGCGGCAGGCCGGATCGGGAAAGACTGGTTGAAGGAAACTTCTTTTTTATGAGCTTCACGCAGGAGGCCCTGAAGAAGATATTTCTTCGGAAATTATTTTTAGGAAAGGACGGAGAGGAAGTTCTGAGACCGAAAAGGTTTGTAGGTGTGGGCAGAAATCTGGGAATCAGTGTGTCCAAGAGTGACGGACGTATAAATTTGTTCTTGCGACTTCCGAAATCGTTATGATCGTAATGCAATTTGTTCTTGCGACTTCCGAATTCGTAGAGATCGTAATGCAATGCATTATCGAGGAATCATACATATTTGTCAAAATAAAATTTACTTGGCCACGCCACAATTCGAACTTGCGACTTCCGAATTCGTAGTCAAGATCGTAATGCAACGCATTGTCGAGGAATTATATCAAAATCTTTATCAAAATAAAAATTACTTGCGCACGCCACAATTCGAACTTGCGACTTCCAAATTCGTAGCCAAGATCGTAAGACAACGCATTATCGAGGAATTATACATATTTATCAAAATAAAATTTATTGGCGAATGCCATTTAAACTTGCGACATCCGAATTCGTAGTCAAGATCGCACTGCACTGCATTATTGTTGTATTATACAAACGTATCAAATAAAAATTACCTCTGCACGCCACAATTCGAACTTGCGACTCCCGAATTCATAGTCAAGGTCGCAATGCCCCTTAGATGTCGTTGAATTATACATTTAAATCAAAATAATATTTACTTGCGCACGCCACAATTTGTTCTTGGGACTTCCAAATTCGTATTGATCGTAATGCAATTTGTTCTTGCGACTTCCGAATTCGTATTGATCGTAATGCAATTTGTTCTTGCGACTTCCGAATTCGTAGAGATCGTAATGCAATGCATTGTCGAGGAATCATACATATTTATCAAAATAAAATTTATTGGCGCATGCCATTTAAACTTGCGACATCCGAATTCGTAGTCAAGATCGCACTGCACTGCATTATTGTTGTATTATACAAACGTATCAAATAAAAATTACCTCTGCACGCCACAATTCGAACTTGCGACTCCCGAATTCGTAGTCAAGGTCGCAATGCCCCTTAGATGTCGTTGAATTATACATTTAAATCAAAATAATATTTACTTGCGCACGCCACAATTTGTTCTTGCGACTTCCGAATTCGTAGTCAAGATCGTAATGCAACGCATTGTCGAGGAATTATATCAAAATCTTTATCAAAATAAAAATTACTTGTGCACGCCACAATTCGAACTTGCGACTTCCAAATTCGTAGCCAAGATCGTAAAACAACGCATTATCGAGGAATTATACATATTTATCAAAACAACATATTTTGAGTGATCTGAAAATATGTTGCCTGTTGTATGCTGATGATGCGGTGCTGATTTCTAACACTATGGAAGATGTACAGTCTCTCGTGTCTAGGATGAACGAAGTGTGTATGCAAAATGAGTTAATGATGAATGTAAGTAAGTCTAAAGTCATGGTATTTGAAAGGGAGAGTACGAAAACAGTGTGCAATATAGTTGTGAATGATGAATACTTGGAGCAGGTGGATGAGTTTGTGTACCTGGGTAGTATGTTTACGAGAGATGGGAAGGCTGATAGAGATATTGAAAGAAGAGTAAATGCAGGTAACTCCATTAATGGAGGACTGAATGCCGTTGGCGCTAATAAAACACTGTCAAAAGACGCGAAGCTAGCAGTCCACAATGGAGTCCTGGTACCTACCTTGATGTATGGCAGTGAGGCATGGAGTTGGCAGAGGAAGGATGAAAGTAAACTGAATGCTGTCGAAATGAGATCCCTGAGGCGAATGTGTGGCAAAACCATGTATGATCGTGTGAGAAATGTGGATATCCGCAAAGAATGCAAGGCTGATGTAAGCATAATGAGTAAGATTAAGAAAGGGACCCTCAGATGGTTTGGACATGTAGAGCGAATGAAAGAAGAAAATAATGTGAGAAGAATATATGACGCAAATGTGAATGGAAGAAGAAGTAGGGGACGCCCGAGGAAGACATGGCACGATCAAGTGAATCAGATACTTGAGTCGGGCCATGTCAAAAGTCGGAATAATAGAAGAGTATGTATGAGACGATGTATGAATGTGAGTGAAGCAAAGACTGTGTGCCAAGACCGAGTTGTTTGGCGGTCCGTCCTCTCTGCCTACCCCTGCGGGGAAACGGCGCGATGGTTAGTTAGTTAGTTAGTTAGTTATCAAAATAAAATTTATCGGCACATGCCATTTAAACTTGCGACATCCGAATTCGTAGTCAAGATCGCACTGCACTGCATTATTGTTGTATTATACAAACGTATCAAATAAAAATTACCTCTGCACGCCACAATTCGAACTTGCGACTCCCGAATTCGTAGTCAAGGTCGCAATGCCCCTTAGATGTCGTTGAATTATACATTTAAATCAAAATAATATTTACTTGCGCACGCCACAATTTGTTCTTGCGACTTCCGAATTCGTATTGATCGTAATGCAATTTGTTCTTGCGACTTCCGAATTCGTATTGATCGTAATGCAATTTGTTCTTGCGACTTCCGAATTCGTAGAGATCGTAATGCAATGCATTATCGAGGAATCATACATATTTATCAAAATAAAATTTATTGGCGCATGCCATTTAAACTTGCGACATCCGAATTCGTAGTCAAGATCGCACTGCACTGCATTATTGTTGTATTATACAAACGTATCAAATAAAAATTACCTCTGCACGCCACAATTCGAACTTGCGACTCCCGAATTCGTAGTCAAGGTCGCAATGCCCCTTAGATGTCGTTGAATTATACATTTTATTCAAAATAATATTTACTTGCGCACGCCACAATTTGTTCTTGCGACTTCCGAATTCGTAGTCAAGATCGTAATGCAACGCATTGTCGAGGAATTATATCAAAATCTTTATCAAAATAAAAATTACTTGTGCACGCCACAATTCGAACTTGCGACTTCCAAATTCGTAGCCAAGATCGTAAGACAACGCATTATCGAGGAATTATACATATTTATCAAAATAAAATTAACTGGCGCATGCCATTTAAACTTGCGACATCCGAATTCGTAGTCAAGATCGCACTGCACTGCATTATTGTTGTATTATACAAACGTATCAAATAAAAATTACCTCTGCACGCCACAATTCGAACTTGCGACTCCCGAATTCGTAGTCAAGGTCGCAATGCCCCTTAGATATCGTTGAATTATACATTTAAATCAAAATAATATTTACTTTCGCACGCAACAATTTGTTCTTGCGACTTCCGAATTCGTATTGATCGTAATGCAATTTGTTCTTGCGACTTCCGAATTCGTAGAGATCGTAATGCAATGCATTATCGAGGAATCATACGTATTCCCCGATAATGCATTGCATCCCCAAAGAAGACATAGGCCTTGACGGGATTTATTTTCTTCAGAGCTTCCTGTGTGGAGCTAATGTAAAAAAAATAAGGTCTCCCTCAACCAGTCTCTCCCAATCCGGTCCGTAATGCAGTAGGTGGGCAAACCCGTTCACCGCAAAGACCTAGACAAATCTCATCCCTTGAACCCGAGCAGCCCTGCTAAGTCACAAAAAATCAGTCTCTCCCAATCCGGCTTGCCACGCAGTAGGTGAGCAAACGCGTTCGCCGCACGGACCTAGACAAATCTCACTCCTTGAACCGGGCACTCCTGCTAAGTCACGAATGTCACTGCAAAGTGACATATGACAGAGGTGTTGATTACCCAAAAATGGTTCCCGGGGCGGTGGTAATCATACCCGCCTCCCAAAATTAAGGTATACCTTAAGTGGTTCGCTATGTTTGGTGACTTAACCGGGGTGCCCAGGTTCATGGGGTGAGGCTTGCGGGTCTTAGAAGCGGAAACGAAAACAAAATCAAAATCAAAATCAAAATCGAAATTGAAATCGAAATCGAAATCGAAATCAAAAATTAAAATCAAAAACAAAATCAAAAATCAAAATTAAAATCTCAAACCAAAACCAAAATCAAAATCAATGTCAAAATCATAATTAAAATCTCAAATCAAAACCAAAATCAAAATCTCAAACCAAAATCAATATCAAAATCAAAATGAAAGTAAGAATCAAAATAAAAATCAAAATAAGAATGCAAATAAAAATTAAAATCAAAATCAAAATTAAAATCTCAAACCAAAATCAAAATTAAAATCTCGATCCAAAATCAAAATCAAAATCGAAATCCAAATCAAAATCAAAAACAAAATCAAAATAAAAATTAAATCTTAAACCAAAATACATTAAAAAAGAAATGAAATAGAACGAATTGAAATAAGAACGTACAGGTACCTACTAAAAGAAGCTGAAAAGTACGACAGACGGGCACCTTTGTTGGCGGTCAAAACTTGGCATTTATATGGATCAACAAAAAAAAACGTGTAAAATGTATAAGACACCGAACAATGGGCGTGGCTTACAGCGAAATCTTGATGGTATAAATTGATCCACATGGATCAGGATGTGTATGCCAGCTTGTGTAATGGATCAGCATATCCGGATGGATCAACACGTCCGAACGGATCAACTTAAAACTGGTGTACCGTCGCGCAAGATCAACGTTTTACGAGAGGAGATAAATATATATATATATATATATATATAATATATATATAAATATATATATATATATATATATATATATATGTATGTATAGTTACGGTAGAAAAAACAATACATACCTACATGAAATAAACCTACAAGCAACAAAAATTTAAAAGTGCAGTGAGAAATAATAAAAACAAATCAAGAGTGTGCAATTCACACGCGGTAGAAGTGAAACTAGAAAATGGCTAGATGTCGCTTTCTTTTCTTTTACCCTTTTATTTTAAAGTGAAAATGTTTATTTTTTTTATTTGGTAGGATTCGAACCTCCGTTCGCTGGATGTCTCTCTAGCCGCTGAGATTGGTCAGGCGCTTTACGCCGCTGCGCTATCGGAGGCTCGTGCGGAGCCGTAAATTTACCGCATTATATTAGAACCGAGGACCCGTCAGATAATAAATTTTAGTGACCCACTTTCGTTTCATCAGAATTTAAAATCACAACGAGGTGAAAGAAGTTTCACTGCAACAATAAAGTAAATACTAACAACAAAAATTTAAAAGTAAGGTGATCAGATAGGTTTACAAAATTACAACAGTAAACACGTCAATCACACCAATATTGGTTTTGCATAGTGCGAAACCGCTGATATAATAATACGAGGGGGGACCCAAAAGTAACGGGATTCAGGCGGTAGAGAGGAGAAGTTGAGGGGGAACGGGTTTTGTGTGGTCGGCTGTTGTATAGAAACTATTTCTCATTCTCAGGCAGTTTGCGAGCCGCGTCGCTGTGGGACCACGCGTTCGTCCAAAGTTTAATTTTTAGCAAATCAAGATTTCTTCTTTCGGCGAAAACGCGAAATGTCGGACGCCCGTGAGCAACGTGTTGCGGTAAAATTTTGTTTTCTGTTGGGAAAAACGGTAGCGGAAACTCATGCAATGCTACAAACAGCTTACAAGAATGCAGCAATGAGTAAAAATCGTGTCTTCGTGTGGTTTTCGCGTTTTAAAAAAGGGAAAATGACGGTTGAAGACCAACCGCGCTCTGGGCGCCCCTTAACCTCTAGGACCGACAAAAATGTTGATAAAATCAATACTCTTGTACAAGAAGATCGTCACAGAACAATTGATCAACTGTCAGAAATGACTGGAATGTCATGGAGTTCAATTCAGCGGATTCGATCACAGGTACCTACTACATTTTTTGAAGAAAAAACTTCTTTAGCACAGTAAAATAGCGACACTAAAAAGAGAAACGTTTGGTGACTTAGCAGGGGTGCCCGGGTTCATGGATTGAGGTTTGTTTGGTCTTGGAGGCCGATGCGTCTGCTTACCTGCTGCGTAGTGGGCAGGTTCGAGGGGGACTGGTTGAGGAACGTCTTTTATCCTCATATCACCATTCCAAAAATTTTTCGGATACGTTCACAAATATTTCGTTTATTTGGGTTTAATGAAAAATTTGCCCTTCTGTCAAAATACGCTCAATTTTTGAAGAGCCGTTACTTTTTCTTCTTCGTTTTAAGCCCCTTGGCCCTAGAATATAAAATATAATAACAACGCATACCAGGTGAGAACGGTAAAGTATTAAACTTTTTACCTGCGTATCTGGAGGCATTGTGTTGATTGCCTACCTGGGTTTGCCTGCTCACTGCTCACTGCCGAATGCTCGGGTAGATTACGTTACCTGCAAAGACCTTCTTTGGGTACAGAAAGTAGAAAATACCTAGCTGTTATATTTGCCCATCAGCTGTGCTCTACGGATATGGGAATTAAAATATTTACGAGAAAACTGTACACGGCAGCTGTCGACTTTTATATTTAATTTTCGTAGTGTTAACTTTTAATTTAACCGAATACTTGGATTCGTTAAAAGCTACAAAATTATTTAAATATAGTACCTAAAGTATTTAGTGAAAATAATTGCAAATGAAAACAATTACAGATTTACTGATAAACACATACATCTATAGGATTTAGCATGCTAGATAATGAAATAGTATAATCGTTCTCCTCTTTGTGCGGTGCTTCTTGTTTGAATTAAATAATTCCAACTTCATACTCAAAAACGAAAATCAAAAAAAGTTATCATAAAAAAGTTACCATAAAATCGACTTCAAATGTGATGCAGATATAAGTTTCCAAGCACCGTGTTTATACGAATACGTAACCAGTTATACAAAAAATATTGATCGATTTTTGAGACGAGTTAACCCTACCAAGGGGGGAGCGCTTGGCTAAATGGGTGCGGGGTAAGACGGGGTACGGGGCGAGACGAAGTGGGGGCAAGACAGGAGTCGAGTCGACCCTTCAGTACCGCGGCCGCAGCTGTTTGGGGTGGACTCTTAAGCTATTTTTGCGCTAACATCGCGTGTGTGGTTGAAAATTTGAAAGATTCTACACTCTAGTTGTTCTGGTATTGACTCGATAAAAGATTAGGTAAGTTTATTATTTTAAACTTTACTTATTGAATTGAAATGTTGCTAAAATATAAGAGTTAAGTTCATTATTATAATAAGACATAGTGATTGATTGTGAGTGATACAACAACCCTTATTTTCTTTTAATGTTTGTGTACCTATATAATACATTGATAGTAGAAACAAGTGAGATTTGCCATGAAAAAATATTATTGTTTGATGGAACGACCTGTTTGATAGGCGTACTGTCCGCGTCGGAAATGTTAAATTTATGCAAATCTTGCACTGGGTCACAGATATCTGAAATTGTTTTGTTTGCCTGCAGAATGGTCCGAAAATACGTTAGGAAGTCCACGAGGGGATCTTGGCCAAAGGAAGGGATGGTGAAAGCTGTTGAAGCAGTGATGGAAGGCTGGATGGGATACAAATTAGCATCCGATACTTTCGGGGTACCCAAGACGACGTTGGAGGGAAGGGTTAAGTTAGCCAGGAAGATGGCTTACGAAGAGGTATCTTTAACCCTAAAGATGATTAACTAACCGTCACGTTTTCCCGCAGGGGTAGGCAGAGAGTTATAGATCGTCACACATCTCTCTTTTAGCAATCACTCCTTCCTTCGTTGACATTCACACATCGCCTCATACACACTCTTACGACGACTCAAGTATTTCGTCCAGTTAATCGTGCCATGTCTTCCTCGACCATATATTCCTCCGTACACTGCTGTTTTTCGTTTACTTTTTATTCATCTAAGCATCCATTTCTCTGTTATAAGTAACGCTAACGTCAGCCTTGCATTCTTTCCGGATCTGCACACTTACAACACCGACATAAATCATTTTACCACACATAAATTGTAAAGCGCCCTTGAGGTGAATTTTCACAAAAACGGCGCTCTACAAATTGTCCAATTATTATTATTATTACAAGGGATCTCACGTTTTCAGTTTTCAGTCTACTTTCATCCTTCCTCTGCCAGTTATAACTATTGTATTCGTAAATTATCTAGTTAAGCTATTTTTCAGAATTTTAATTTAATTTTAATTACTTGAAATATAATCCCTAATAAAAAAAATCGGAGCAGTTTTATGATAAAATCTATCAATCCGTCTCTTTATTGTAGGTATACGGATTTAAAAATTGATATATTTATATAATAAAATATGTGACATCACGCTAGAGTGAAGAGGGTCTCACAAATGTGACAGGGACGGAGAGGGGGGGGGGGGGGGGGGTCAGAAAATCATGAAATTCGTGTGACATAATTTATGGATGGCCCCAAATTATAAAATAATTGATATTAATAAAGCATTATAAATTCTCTAATTAGGTACCGGTGCTTTCTAGTTTATATTCTCAATAAGAAGCTTACGAAAAACATGTTTTTTTATCCTTCAAAATATGGTTAAGACACGACTTATTTTAATCCCTGAAACGTGGTTTTTCATTTTTGTGACATGGTAATACTGCTGATCACCGCCATTATCTGCCGAAATACCGAGTAGTCATCTCGTCCGCGTCGCTCTTGTTAAACATTATTTTAAAGAAATTCCTCGGATAAATATGGGCAGAAAAATACTAAAAGAAAAGAGTTTCACTAGAAACACAAGTTACAACATCAAAAATATATTTGCAAGAAAAATAACGAGAAAAAACAAAGGTTAGTGGTGGTATTAAATTATATTGTAGGTATAGGGTTGTATGAACGATTAAATGGTTTTCAGTTAGATTTATAAAATATATATTTTTATAACATTTAGCAATAATATTGTGTTGTTCAATTTCTAGGGAAAAGAATCAACTAATAATGAATTATTATTGTTCTGAAGCCAGATCATGTCTGTAAAAATCAATCGGTAGGTATGTGTACTTTATTTTATATTAATTATTATTGTGTAAATAGGTACACTTTAGGCATTTACCTACAATACAATGTGAGGCAGGGATGGGTACCGCCGCCCCGGGAACCTATTTGTTGGAAAACCTGCCATAGGTCATCCTAAGTCAGTGATTATCAACGGGGGCGCCAGCGCCCCCTGGTGGGCGTTTTGGAGGTCTGGGGGGGGCTTTTTTAAATTTTTAACATTTAGGGGGCACTGCAAAAGTTCGAGTGGGCATTGTGTCTATATAGAAAATGATAAGCTCATACCACAAAAATTTTAACTGAGGTTTAATAATCAATATAAATGTAATAATAATGTGTTTTATTTATACTTTATGGACTACTAAAATGTGTTTGTGTAATTTTAATTTTCGTTTCGGTGTGAAGGGGGGGGGGATGGATAATTTTACTGTGGTAAAGGGGGCGATTCTTTCAATAGGGTTAAGAAGAAACACTGTCCTAAGTGGTACGAGGTGATATGCATAGCGTATATACTTACTTACCACTGAATTAGAAACGGAATTCCAAATAAAGCAACTTTGAGAAAACGGAACTTGAGACTTAAATTTTTTTCCGAGGTCCCTAGTTATCTTTTTAGATAAATAATTTGATTAAATAAGATAGACCAATAGACAGATTCAAGAGGAAGGTTTATATGTTTAATACATGCTTATTATAGTAGAGAAAAGCCGAGAAACTCAAATATTCAATCCAGGCAGCGGGCAGCTGGCAAGCGGGTGGTGTGGATATAATACGGAAGAAATCCGTTATTCTGGAAGGAAGAGGAATATTAGACTTGTATATGTATTTTTAAAATCAATTAAATAAAATATCTTAGCACGACTCTCTTTCGAAAATTCGTTCCATACAAAATGTATGAAAAAATAATTTCTTAATTACTTTTTTTTTCGTGAATGTGTACGATGTTTTAATAGTTATTCTGCTATTCGGGGCGGACACAAATCCAACAAATCAAAGATCATGAAAATCGGTCCAGCCGTTCTCGATTTATAAATGGCGTAACTAACCCGACTTTGTTTTATGTTTTAAGATTATTTTTAGTATTCCTAACTGATATAATAATAATGATAAATGATAGCGTTTATAAAAAAAAACAATCTTATGCTTTTTGCATTACATAATTATTTTTTATAATTTTTTGTAAACAATAATAATAAATATTGAAGATGACCGATATTTTATTTATCTTGCCAATATATTCAGATATAAATATGATCACATATTATGAAAATGATGCGTAATTGAATACCGTATTGTTTTGTGACATCTGTCAATGAAGAACATGTCGGTTATGAGCATTGACGTATGATATCTAGACAAGCCCTGTGAAATTCAAAATGACGCAAGAAGCCAGCAAAAGCAGGCTCAAGGCCAATTTATGAAAAAGTGCCTGCATTGTTTTGCACCGTTCAGATCGCATAGTGCTTTGTGTTGTATATTTTATAGGTCTACAAGATCTACACTGAAACTAATTTGTGTGTCAGCCATCCGGACCGAGTTAATTTTTTTAAAACACAAAAATATACCACTTCCGAATATTGTACAAGGTACACACCGCGGACTTTATATTTTTGAAAATGTAGTCAGCTATCTGAATACAACAAAAAAATATACCTTACAGATGTCTTTTAGGCAGCGTTTCAATAAACGTAATTACTTTTGGTCGAGCAATATTTCTGACGTCATGCCACGTAGCCTGGTTCGTTCACTAATACATTGACATACAGGCTCAAAACAAAACATAACGGCTTGTTTAAAATTAAAAGACCACATCTTGTCACACACTGAACGCCCTCGGGTTATTTCTTCAAGCGACTTAGCGAGCGTGTACGGCTAGTTTATACCAAGTAGGAGTGATAAATTCAACTCCACAATACGTGTCGCGTGATATTCAAGGCATCTGATTGGTTGATGAATGTCAAAACTACATAATGGGATTTGAGGAACGAACTTTGTGTTTTAGGAACTGGCTTCTCTAGGCTTTTTGAGCGAGGCGGTGGAATACGATGAAGAGTTGTATTGTTAACATTAATATCATGGCGTCATTATTCACAGGCAAGTTAGTTAGGTAGGGCTTATCTAGACTTAATTGATCGAAGGTTATGAGTCATAAGTTACTGCCTACCGTCTAGCAGTGTAGTTGATTGAATCGAATAATTTATCAAACAAGTTTGATCGAAATCAGATAAGAGTCATAAAATCATGTGCTCCTTCTGCAATAAGTCATTTTTCTCTCAAAATATACCTAAAACATGTACATTCAACTTAAGGCGATCCACTAGTACAGGAAAAAATCGAAATAGGAATTCACGCCCTTTTATGGGAGGAGTTTAAAAACTCTTGAGAAAAAGCTTTTGGAAAGGTTGGAAAAGATATTTGAAATTTTTTTTTTACATGTTGATTTCGTAAAGGCCTGTAAAAAACATTAATTCCTTTTTTATGCATTGTTTATTGTAAAAAAACGGAATTTTTAAATTGATTTCACGAAAATTAGCGGCGCGGAGCATAACACGTCTTCTATCCGCTCCGTTCGGAGGAGTCAGGGATGTGATGCCCAAAAAAATTGTTTCCCTAAATTTCGAGTTGAAATTTCCCTAGAATTTCCCTAGATTTCGGGGGTACTACCTTGGCAAATCAAAACCCGTGTCGGGGGGGGGGGGGGGGTGCATACCATCCGTATGAAGTCACCACCTACCCTGCCGAACGAAATGACAGCAACCATAAATGCCCGCGAAATCAGTATGTGACGTAAAATTTCACTTTCATTATTGAAATTTTAATTGCGTTGTTTCCCGTCGTCCCGAATGCAAAAAGTTGCCTTTTATAGTCAAGGGCGAATTTGATGGTTTTTTTCTAAAAAATGTACGTTTTTTTATATTTTCTTAGTATTTAAAAAATGTTTTTTACATATTCTAAATTTCTGAAAAATATTCATATTATTAAAAATATCGTAAGTATTCATATATGGCTAGTTCGATCGAAAATTTCCCATAATTTGAAAGTATGTACTTTACCACTGAATTATAAACGAAATTCCTAATAAAAATCACATTGCAAAATAAAAATCAAACGCAATCACTGAAACTTAAGAAAATTTCTTGTAATAAACATAGATAAAAACGTAACTTGAAACCTAAATAAATTTATTTTTTTAGTCCCCATTTATCTTTTTAGGTACATAATATCATTTTTAGTTGTCAGTATTTTTAAAACAATATTGGTTGATGTACTTCATCAACAATATTTAAGATACATGGGAATTCCAAAAAAAAACGACTAGCAATACCAGTAATATTGTCATATGTAAAAAAAAAATTGCCAGAGTTCAAAATTTCCCTAGATTTTGTGCTGATTTCCCTTTTCCCTAAAAAATATTTTTCTCCCCTAGATCTAGGGAAATTTCCCTAGACATCACATCAGTGCGGAGGAGTAATGACAGAAAATCGGGGCGGCTGCCAGTCGTTCTTCGGTGGAGGGTATAAGGTTCACTTTGATATAACAAATTCGTCGACTGCCGTATTGTCGCCGTGATGTCAAAAATACCAACGCAAAAATGCATATTATATTTTATTTTGTGAGGTTCGGGCGTAAATATTTTTTTTTTTCGCGATAATTATATAAGAAACTGAATTTGCCACATTATGCAATAAAACCATATCCGAAAAAGTGTTTATAAGTAGGAGAGTTTTCAGTTAAAAATGTTTTTTATAGACCTAATACTTTATTTTTTTCTAAGCTTATTAAAAGACTTATTAAAAAATGACCGATATTTTTAAGGGCCAAGGTATGTTCTACACGCAGTATTTAATTGAAGCATCTATAATACTTCTAAGCGGTCAAATTTTCAAAACTAAAACATACGATTTTGTATGATTTTGCATTATTTAGTATGGCTTCATCTTAATAAACATATTTTGAAAGATGCCCATTATTAATAAAACGTTTTATGTTCAAACCTTACTCAAGGGTACCATCTAGTCTAGATTTCACCTCACTTCATTCCTCTCCACCCCGAAATATTATTTCTAACATTCTAACTAACCTCAGAGTAACAATATAAAGAGGGTACAAATCGTCGACAAATTCGGAAAATATAGCTCTCCCTTTCCGCTCGTTTCCATGAACGTATGAGAAACAGAGACAAACGTTTCCTGTTAAAAACATAGGATTCAAACCATATGTAGCCACTTTTGAAAGCGCGCGCTGTTCACTAGTGTTCACTCGTTCACTGTTCACGTTCACTATTGTGATCTGTCAGACGTGCGTACGGTCGAAAGTGCAAAAATATTGATAAAATTTCTTTAATTGAGAGAAATTTTAAAAAAAAACGCTATGGCTATATGTGCAGTGTATGGGTGCTTCAATCGTAGTTCAAAAGGATCAAAAAAATTCAGTTTTCACAGGTATTTATTAAAAAAAACATGTTTTTTGCCTTGTGCAATCTTTAATCTCAAATATTTAATACGTTTAACTACAAAAACCATAAGTAACTTCCACCAATATTTAAACAATCCTTTCACTATTTGTGTCAATCTAATAAACTTTCGATGTGTTTGCGTTTTAACGCACTTTTAATGTTTTAGAAATAAGAAATCTTGCCGAATTATAAGAATGCAACATACCGATTTCAATCGGCGTCTGAATGTATCTCTGTCTCTTCCTATCTTATAATACCACCGTTAAATTGTTGGCGAACGTATAGAGACAGAATAATCTTTGTCTTTGCTTTTCTTTTTCGTTGTAAAAAAATCAGGGCTGTGCTAAAATTGGTTTATTATTAAATATTTATCTATTCACAGATTTCCAAAGGATGAAAAAAGGCTTAAAGAGTGGATTAAAGCAACTAATAGAGAAAATTGGTCTCCAAAATACCATAGTGCAATATGCTCAGCCCATTTTATAAGTGAGCACTTCAATACGACCCAAACAAAGGTCCATCTGAAGGATTTCGCGGTGCCTTGTAATTCAAGAGTCTTGGTACAAAAGGTAATGCATATTTTTCTTTCGTCCGTTTTGACACCACCGTGAAAAACTATTTGAAACAAAATGTACTTATTGTTAGCTATTTAAAAAAAAGTAATTACTAAAACTACTTACTTTCTATTGACTAATACAGAATAATAATTTCAGATTATGCCAAAAAATGTGTCCTCCCCGACTGGGTCAGAACAGGCGCTTACATTAAATTCGAAAATAGATGTAAGTATATCGTGGGTAATAAAAATATAAATATAGCCATGAAAACAAAATTGAAATAAATAATTATTGGGTTGCGCTTTTACAGAGAAACCACTACAAAATAAAAAATTTAAAAAAAAACAAATTTAAATTTTTTTTTTTTAATTTTTATAAGAAAAACTTTCTTTTTATACTTTTTTGAAGGTTATTCCCATCAGTGAAATATATGTAAAATAAATATATTGTCTTTTTCTGTTCTTCTGTATCTTGTTCTCTTTCACATTTTCGTTTAGATTATTATTGTTAACTTATTCTAATATAAAACAAATTTTACTTATTATCAATATTTTTTTACGTAATGACTAATGACTAATAAACTACTTACTACCAACTAATAAAAATTTATTTTCAGATAATACCAAACTCAAATGTGTCCTCCCCTTCTGTGTCAGAACAGACGCTTACATTTAATGCAGACATAGGAACTGGCAGAGGAAGGATGAAAGTAAACTGAATGCTGTTGAAATGAGATCCCTGAGGCGTATGTGTGGTAAAACAATGTATGATCGTGTGAGAAATGTGGATATCCGCAAAGAATGTAAGGCTGATGTATGCATAATGAGTAAGATTAAGAAAGGGACCCTCAGATGGTTTGGGCATGTAGAGCGAATGAACGAAGAAAGCAGTGTAAGAAGAATATACGACGCAAATGTGAATGGTAGAAGAAGTCGTGGACGTCCGAGGAAGACATGGCACGATCAAGTGAATCAGATACTTGAGTCGGGCCATGTCAAGTCAGAATAATAGAAGAGAATGTATGAGACGATGTATGAATGTGAGTGAGGCAAAGAGTGTGTGCCAAGACCGAGTTGTTTGGCGGTCCGTCCTCTCTGTCTACCCCTGCGGGGAAACGGCGTGATGGTTAGTTAGTTACAAACGAAATACAGCCATGAAAACAAAAGAGAATTTTTTTTGATTGAGTTTCATGTTTGCAGATTATGGAAAATTCAGATGACCTTGGACCCGGAACTCCCGTCCCAATACCTGAGACCCCACGAAAACTAATTTTAAGGCGTATTATAAATCGGCGTAACACGAGAATTGTTAAGTTAAAAAGAAAAATCTTAACATTGCAATAGGCAAAGCGGCGACAGTTGAAAAAAATTTGTAATTTGACAAAAATAATTCGGGACTTAGATAAAAAGGGCTTTGTTGAAAGTGAAGGTATTGAGATTTTATCATCAATGGACGGGCCCAACAAAGATTTTTTAGAGCGGCAAATTTCCAAGGTAAGTGAACTTCCTTTTAACAAGACAGTACTCTTCTGAACTAAGGAAATTTGCAATTACCCTGCATTTTTACTCTCCTAGCGCATACAGTTACGTAAGGAAAACTTTCAATACGTGCTTGCCTCATCCCAAAACACTTGCGAATTGGTATAAACAAGTTGATTGTGACCCCGGCTTCACACAAGAATCGTTTGATGCAATTAAATTGAAAGTTCAGTTGAGTGATAAACCAATTCTTTGCTCACTTGTTTTAGACGAGATGAGTATTCGTGAACATGTGGATAGAGTTGGCGAAGTTCAATTGGGGCATGTTAACTTTGGTACCAATTCGGAAGGAGATAATATACCCCTAGCTCGTGAGATACTTACTTTTATGATAGTCTGTATTAACGGATCATGGAAAATACCCGTTGGATATTTTCCGATCAGAAGCTTGACGGGGGAACAAAAGAGCACGTTGGTTACCCAATGTCTCACTTTACTAAAGGAAAGCGGTATTCGGACAGTTTCTTTGACATTCGATGGTGCATCTTCAAACGTTCTCATGGCTAAACATTTGGGTTGTTTTTTTGAAGAGCATTTTTTAAAACCATATTTTTATTTTGAAAATGAGATAATTGTGGTTTTTTTTATCCATGTCATATGCTTAAATTAATTAGAAATTTACTGGGAGACAGAAAAAAATTGTAGACAGTAACGGGGGGATAATTGACTGGGGATTTATAGAAAAATTAAATATTTTACAAGAAAATCAAGGGCTTCACTTAGGTAACAAGTTACGCAGAGCACATGTAGATTATGTGCGACAAAAGATGAAGGTTCGATTGGCAGCCCAGTTGTTAAGCGATTCTGTTGCCAATGCGATAGAATTTTGTGCTCAAGAACTTAAGTTGCCACAATTTTTCAATTGTGAACCAACAGTACTTTTCATAAGATGTATTAACAAGTTATTTGACATTTTTAATTCACGAAGCATTGCTTCGCCAAAGTGGAAAAGACCCATTTACCTAGGAAATCATTTAGAGTTTTCTGAGTACCTTAGAAATGTTAGTATATATTTGTCAAATTGGAAGTTTTTGGATGGGGTTAAAATTGTACAATCTACCAGAAAAATTGGATTATTGGGTTTTAAAATTTGCATTGAAAGTTTACAATTATTAATAAAAACATTTCTAATTTCTGAGTTTCCAATGTTGAAATTTCTGACAATGTATATAAATTTAATCAGGACCACATAGAACTATTTTTTGGAGCAATTCGATCTCACGGTGGTTTCAATAATAATTATGTTTCAATAAAATAATTTTCGTTAGAACATTTAGTTAGTAGAGTTTTTAAAATATTTGTAAATACGGATTGTTTTGATATATTACTTTTCCACTTGTTAGACCAATCACCACTGGAGAACCACACTGTGCACCTAATAAGGGCAGTTGCTTCTAAATATTTAAATATCAGACTTGATTTCCTGGCCAAAACGGCTGTGGAGCGGACTAAACGAGTGAGAAAATATTTTAATAAATTGACATTGTTTCTCAACCAATAGGTTAATACTATTTTCTTAATTCGAATTTCTTAATGTTTTGGAGTGTCAATTAGTTGAAAAAAACGTCAATTTATTAAAATATTGTCTCACTCGTTTTTTTATAAAAATGTATTATGGAAATTAATTTTATATATATAATTATTTTTTGGTTTATTACTCTTTCTCTAAAAACTATGTTAAAATGTTATTTAAATCTCCGCCTGTAATTGTACCATTAAGATTAATAAATAAGTAAAAAAAACGTTTCGTTTTTATATTTTTATTTATAATCTATATTTAAAAAAAGATATATGTGTAGGTATATAAAACAGAAATTGCTTTTAATTATTTACGACTCGCTACAAAATACCTAATTGTCTTAATTTGTGACAACCCTGCATCAGTTTGTAAGCCACATCCCGATTAGTCATCTGAAAAAAACCATTGGGCACAATCTGCTAACAACATTTCGCATAGCGCTCTCTCTTTATATTGTTACTCTGAGTAACTAACTAACCATCACGCCGCGCCGCACAGTGGTTCGTTTCATACAAGCTAGACGCTAATAAGTCACTTTTGAATTCCCAAACAATGACGTCATGGCGACATTACCAGATAGACAGGATAATAAATACATGCTTAATTGGGGTGATTAGTGCATGCATTGACTCATACCAGAGACCTAAAGTCGAATAATGTGTTTTGAATTTACCATTTGCATTTATTCGCTCGTCGCAGTTCGACGTTTAACATTGTGTACTAAGTTTTAAAAGTGTTTTTTTTTCGGTTCTGTAAAATGTAAGCTACTTTGGAAGGTATGTTTTAAAGTTTTTTCTTAATATTTTAGTGTAAATAATTTTAGTTGTTTTTTAAATAATAAATAAGTTTTGTGTTTTTTTTGGCCTAAACAATATTAAATTTCTAACTTCTCGTGAGCTTATCTCAGAGAGTATATCAAAATCGAACGATAATTTTTCGATATTAACCCGCACGAATCTACATAATAATTATTTTTTAATTTTACAGGAACCACATACAAGATTTCCAGGCTGGAATTGTTCGTGACATGGAAGAGTTTGCCGAAGAAAGAAAGGCTTGAGGGAATGTTTAACAAAATTTTAAGTACATTTGAACTTGACAAGCTCAGTGTGCAAGTGGTGAAAAAAAGTTGAAAAACCAAATAAGGCTTATATCTTTAAATATAAACAGAAAATGGACAGCATCCTGTGGAAATCTCGAAAGATTTGTTGCTAAATTTAGTGAGTGGCTTCAAGGCAGTGAAAAAGTTTTGAAAAGTAAAGACATAGCTGGTTCTCCAGTTGAGACGAATCAGCCATCTACCTCCATTGGAAGGCCCGAAAAGGATTTTGTGGTCTGCAGTGACCGTAATTTTAGCAATTTATTACACTTTTTTTTACTTTTTACATTTAATTGTTTTATTATAAACCTCAAATAATACTTTATTAACACATTATTTTAAAATTATAAAAAAAAACGATAGGAAAAAATATATATTAATAATTTTTAAGGTGTAGTCAACACTAATTTCATGAAAATTAGTGTTGACTACACCTCAATAGAGGGTTAAAAATGATTAAACATGTGTAAGAGTTTTTGGCGTCTAGCATGTATGAAACGAAAACGTAGGCAGAGAGGAAGGACCGCCAAACAACTCGATCTTGGCATACATTCCTTGCCTCGTTCACATTCATACATCATCTCATACATACTCAATTAATTAATTTAATGGAAGTACCTAGGTACTCACCTATGATACTAACCAAAATCGAATAATTTGATTGATTGTTCTTATAATGTACAAAAATAAATTTTTGTAATATCTGCAAATTACAATAGGAGACACAATGTTTGAAAATCTGAATGTACCGGTACTGAATATATTGAACGCGGGAGAGGCGAGGGGATCGCGGGAAAGGGAACAGGGAAGGCGCGGAAGGTGGGGGGGGGGCGGACGTGTAAGGGGAAGGGAAGGGGAACTGGACGAAGGGGAAAAGTCACGCAGGGAGAAACAATTTCTTTATTAGTGGCATTGCAACGCATGCCGGAAACTCGCTAGTAGATTATAAAATTGTGGACAATATTACATAAATTAAGTTTTTAATCTACCTAGCCATTGTGGTTTGTTTTTCAAATGTGTTAAATGTTCTAATAAATAAATAAATAAAACTTATTCGCTTTCATTTTATTTCAAAAAATTATTATTATTTATTTCATAAAACATTTATCGTGACTGACATTATCTCTTTCCTGTCATGTTTGTATGTCAGTTAAAAGTCAGCCAAAATTAATTTGAAAATTATTTCATCCTACAGGTAGCCGGAGCTTCAACATCCACGGCAAATCTGCAAACTGAAATCGATCATGTGGACGTGGAAGTCAAAAAGGAAGCCATCGACGAGGACTCTGACGAAACTCCGGACGATCCATCCTGGTTTGAGTCCACCGACAACTTCAAAACTGAACGACAAGATGACCCATACCTCTCCTCTGAAAATTCTGCCATTACCGAAGTACCCATCGACAATCTAGGTCCTGCGGCGAAAAGGCCACGACCCGGATCCTTTTTAGGAAGTCAGGTTCCTATAGAAAAGAAAGAAAATGACAAGGAAACGAAAGAAACGGAATTTGATATGTTTGGAAGAAGTATAGGAACACAGCTCAACAATATGCCACTCAGAGACGCCCTAGAACTTCAGTTGGCATTGCAGAAAGTGATAACAGATTATAGACTGAGCAAGTGTGTAACATGATCAAATTTAATGGAACCTTGTGAAGTTTAATAACTTTTTCATCGAGTTTTTTTTTATAAAAAATCAAACACAAATCGTGACCCTTTTTAAATTCATAAATACAAAACGTACCCGAGAGACTTTAAGACCCGGCATTCCGAATTTCTTCCGATTTATTATATATTTTTCTTAAATAGGTACTTTAAATTTTTAAGTTCTTAAGAAATTTACGCTAATATTGAAGATAATGTCTATACATTCTCCACGCCGAACGGCAATTATATTAAATTCCCCCGATAGAAAAAAATCGCAAAGTATGCTCCAAAAATTATTATAAACACTTTTTTTTCAGTTATTTTACTAGTTATTGTCTGAAAAAATTCTCTGTGTTTCTGTAAATGCTATTTTCGTGATTTTTCCTCTACTTTAAACGTGTTTTAGCGCGCTCTCTCTAACATCTGTTTTTACATATCTCTCCATCTTATTCTTTAAGAGCGGCTACGCTGCGCCTTATTGGAGTAAAAAAATGTAGACATCATTTTGCTGTCCGAAATTTCTTTTCAATTAAAAACCAAAAAAAATAAATTAATATTCTGGAAAGCATTTTGTGTTTTGACATATTTAACAAAAATAAGACACTTATTTTGTGTAAAACCATTAATTTATCTATTTAACGACCGGTTTCGCTTTGCTCAAGCATTATCAGGGTATAAATTAATACAGTATTAATTTTTACCCCGATGATGCTTGAGCAAAAGCGAAACTGGTCGGTAAATAAATAAATTAAAGTATGTGGTTTTACACAAAATAAGTTTTTTATTATTATTTTTAACCAAAAAATATTATTTTACCACACGTCGCGTTATAATGGATCTCGTGGTACTCTTTTTCTGTCTCATATGTGCATGATGTACTGCTAGGATTTACCCAGTGGCGACGTGTGATGATTTTTTAGTATTAATTTTTTTTTAAATGTCAGACAGAAAAGCGACATACTCATATTTACATCAAACAAGCTCAGGAATCGCTTGTTAAAGTCTTTCGGGTATTACTAACATCATTACACAACATACAAATAGTGCTAAAAATAGTCATTGATATTATCATATATTATCGACCAATATGATTTCACAAAAAATGTTTTTTCTTTCCTTCAAAATTATTCAAAACAAAATGTCATTGGTAGGTACTGCTAACATCTTGAAATGAAGAAAATTTCAGACTTTTGCGATGGTTTGCAAAAATCTTATTCTACTACGACGGTCCCGAAGAACAATGTCGGATCTGCTAAAAATTGAAAATCGAGCTTTTGGCTTATTTTATCTTATTTTTGTTGATTTAAATGTTTGAATTTTGGATGAAATCAAATTAAATATACATATTTTATTTTATTTACTATAACTCTTGATCTCGAAAACAGTGAAATTGCAGAAATAAAACGTTAAAATGCTCTACTGCATATCCAACAATAAATCGCATATCCGACAATAAATTGAATATCCGACGATAAATCGCATATCCGATATTGTTCTTCGGGACCGTCGACCAACCACTGGTCCACCTAAAAGGTTCCATATTATGAGACAACATGAAGCAATTTGTTAACCGCTTTTCGTTTCAGTATTTTTGTAATAGCATTTAAATTACATCAATTAACAATGAATTCGATTGTTAGAAAGAGTGTAAAAATATTAAGTGTTTGGTTTATATTGAGACTAGAGTATAACTGACGTTTATTATAAATATTACCTAACTGTGATTTTTAGGATTTAAATTTCTCAATTAAAAGTAATCCTATCAAAGTTATGTTTAGCAAAGTCATTAATTAATAATGCTGTTAATATAATATAATAATAATTAATTATCTCTCGTGTCTGCAAAACCTCAGAACTTTTAATTTTAAATGTGTTACCTCACAAGAGTCCCAACTGCTCCCTGCTTAATTGAGTCAGGGAGGAAATCAATGGTCTTAAGAATATCTGATAGCTTATCCATACGATAACGAATATTTAAAAATGAACAAATAAATACTGGGCAACAGGAAAAAACTTATCCCTTATATAGCCACTGTTCACTTAGACTTTTTAAATAAATTAATCTTGTTTAATCAATCCAAAATGTACGTTATCGTATGCATATTCTATGAGGGTGGTGAAATATCTCTCATACTTTATGTTCCTGTTCAGCTTAAAATTTATTTCCATTAGGTTAAATAAATTTACGGTCCCTAATAATAGTATCAGATTTGCTAATTGGTGATTTTGCATTATTAGAGCTATTTGTATGCTTTCATTTAGTTTCGTGTGTTCGTACATTTTTATTGTTTTCGAAAGTAAGAAATGTGAATTTTTTTAGTTTATGTATTATGGCAACAATATACAACTCTCATCTTTATTTACCAATTTGCACATTTGACGTTGGGACTCTAGAAATGTTTTTATTTTATTTTTTTTAATTAATTAGTTTTTTGGCTTTTACCAACGCCATCAAACAAATAGAAATAAATATATTGTTCATAAGATATTAATAGGCATAAAATATCAATTACGCAGGTTTTTACTAAATTTTAATTCTAATTATCTATTTAACTGTACAGTTATGCGTTTAATTACAGTTTTATGTTAAAACAGTCACCAAACTGTTAAATTATGTATTATAAAATTGTTTTGTGTTTAAATTTACGTCATTTTAATATTAATTTTCTTTTGAATTAAGTTTCTCTTGATTTTTTTTTCTCATTTATCTAAACTTTCGTTTTATCTTAAATCTTAGCCATTGCTACTAGAATTCACCAGCTGTCACTGGTTATATTGTACCAATGAAGAAAAAAAAACATTCTTATATTTCTTTGGCGTATTACAATACTAGATAAAGTTTAACGCAGTTTATTATATTTTTGTAAAAAAAAACTGTAAAATGTGAGTGTTTTGATGTATCTGATAAAGTTTTTTTTTTGTATTTTTTCGATTAAATTCAAAAATGTAAAAATAAAATAATTGATTTTTTATTTCTTATTATCCTAAAAAAAACGAGATACCTACATTATTTATAAATGGCGAGTTTTTTCACAAAGGGAAATATCTACAAAAACTTTTTCTTCATGGGACAGTTTTAAGTTTTAAAAGAATCTTGAGGTTCATATTTTGTGCTAATCATGGAATGCACATTCAAAACTGTTACCTTAACCCAGCGTTGCCAACTCTACGTCTTTTTACGTAGATCTACGTATTTTAGGTCCTTCCTGAACATCTACTAACTTCAGTCCAGAATCTACGTATTTTTTGTCAAATTGTACAAATTTGCAAAATAACATAACTCATTATACTGAAGAAGCATATTTTCCGTTACTTTACGGTGGCGCCCCCGTCTGCGGGGCAAAGTATGTGTGGCGCAGACTCCAACAAACGTTCCGTTTCATACTAGAGTCCGCGCTGGGGTTGGGATGTCTAGGGAAATTACCCTAGATCTAGGGGAGAAAAATATTTTTAGGCAAAAGGGAAATCAGCACAATCTAGGAAAATTTCGAACTATTACCATAATTTTTTTATTTATTGGAGTTGTATATAATCTTCTACTTCCCGGTAAAATGCACCATTTCAGACAAAGGCATCGCTGAGTTATTTATTGCTAGTATTTGACCTTAACTGTTTACTCCATATTCATGTTTTTTTTCCCTAAATATTGCCTATTACCCCACATTTGCATAATTACCAAAACTATATTTCGTTTCATTTAAACCTTAGGTTCTCAACGTGGGCAATAAATAACGCCCCCTTGTGGACGTTTGAGACTTTCAGGGGGCAGTAGAAGACCCAAAGAGAGGGCGTTGAGGTGGCACAGTGATGGCAAGGGCAGGTAAAAAATATAGTCTAAAAAGAAGAAAAAAAACACGCTCATCACGTACTAATAAAGCAAAATAAACTTTAATATTGGTAAATTTTTGTTATTTTATGTATTGTAATAATTTTTATCACGTGTGCAAAAATTCACATGTTTCGGTAGTTGAGGAAGTGGAAGTAAATTGAATCCATAAGAAAAAAGGGGGTCTCTAAAAAAAATCTCAAAGTGGGCGGTGGGCAAAATTGAGAACCAAGAGTGAGAGGTAAGGTTGAGAACCTATGATAAATCATAAAAAAAAAAATTAAGATTTGCAAAAAATGCATTAAAAATAATAGATACATTTCAACTTAATTACTACAAGAAATACCTAATTACGTTCACCTACCCTAACTTCTATATTTCACTCGGAAAAAAAGTACGTAGATCTACTAACTTTTCAAAATCCAAATTATACGTTTCTACGTAATTTTCTAGTCCGATCTACGTCTTTTTCAAAAAACGGGTTGGCAACACTGCCTTAACCTGTTAACTTAATCTCCGTTAATTTTTTTTTTTAATTCATTGTGTTTTTATAATTTGAACTGGTTTTTTGTTTTCTTTGACTCACCACTTCCTCGAGATGAACCCGAATCACTGAAACAGGCAACATCACTATTATTAATATCAGCCGACATACTCATCACATCACTAACATACACAAAAGTTGAAAAACAACATACGTCCACAAGGCGGAAGTTGCAGCAACGGAGACGGAACCTGCAGCACGTGGTGGACATTGGCGTAGCGAGGGGGGGGGGGGCGGACCGCCCCGGGACAGACCAATTTTTTATGTTTCGAAATTAGTGTTTGTCAACTTAAATGGGGGGGGGGGGGGTGACACCAACCACGTTATCCGCCCTATCCACCCCGGGTGCCATCCATGCTAGCTACGCCACTGGCGGTGGAGGGAGGGTTTTCGGAATTACAGATAAGGACTTTAGCGGCGATTTCGATATTACTTAAGGATTAGGAATATTCCATAAGAGGATACCTTTTCCCGAAACCATAAGAGAAATTAGACCAATAGGTATTTTACCAAACTGTTGCTGCCACTGTCGCTCTTACTGAGCGACTGGGACAACTGCACCTCAGGTTGATAATACCTAAATAAAATCATCAATATCGAGGTTTTGTTTTCCCCATTTTTCTTCTAAACTAGACCGATTTTTAAAAAATTTCTACTAACTGTATTAGAAGAAAATACTCTATGACTGTACGTCTGTTTTTTTTTTAAATATATTGTCCAGTTTGTATACTGAGCAATTTTAACGAATTTGGAGGGTCCTAACTTCTATAAGAAGTACGTGTCAAAAATCACATGCTAGTGGTCGATATCTACTATATTATAATAAAAGTATTTGCACTAGTGTCAAAATCCAGAGAGGAATTTGGGGAATAAGTTTGCACGAAGGTGAGGAGGTTCTGGGAAGGAAAAAGGTATGAGGGGTGGGTAGGAATCTGGGGTTCAGTGAGTCCTGAAGTGACAGACGTATGAATCCATCCCTCCAACTGCGGTGCAAAGCGATGCGTCAACAGAGTCCGGCTGAAAAGGTCAAAAGGTTCCCCTCGACCAGTCTCTCTAGATCCGGCCGGACACCCAGCAGGTGGGCAGAATCATTCGTTGTCAAGATCCGCACCCCATGACAGAGGTGTTGGTTATCCAATAAATGGTTCCCGGAGCGGTAGTACCCATACCCGCCTCCCAAATTTCGTTTATTCAACAAAGTAATCTTTTCTTGCAAAAGCTAACGCATGCTGCCTGCAATTAGTTCCGTAAAAAGGCGCAAGATGGCATTATAGAATTGTTTTCGAACCAAAATGGAGTCTGACAGTTATATCTGGTCATCCTTCAGCTGACACAGCTGTGAGTTGATAGCCCTTGATGGAGACCTGGACGGTGAGGAGTTGAGAAGCCTGCTTCATCAGCGCAATGAGGAATTACAATTCGTATAGTGGCATTGATTCATATTGAACATACCGTATAGGTCACCCCAAGTAGTTCGTTACGTTTGGTGACTTAGCAGGGGTGCCCGGGTTCAAGGGATGAGTCCGGTTCATGGGGGGTTTGTCTAGGTCTTGGCAGCGGATTCATGTGGCAGACCGGATCGGGTGAGACGACCGGCTGAGGGAGATCTTTAGATTTCTACAGCCGGAATCTCAACCCATCGCCTTGCACCGCAGTGGGAGGGATGAATTCGTACGTCCGGCACTCCTGGATTGAACCCCAGCTTTCTACCCACCCCTCATACATTTTTCCTTCCCAGAACTTCCTCTCCTTCTTTTCCTAAAATGACTCTCCACACAGCATCCCCAAAGATGACATAGGCCCTGAGAGAAATTGGTTTTCCTGCGTGGAGTTATTGTAAAAAAGAGCATACGTAAGTATAATTTTGATTTTGATAATATTTTTTGTACGATTAATTTTTAAAAAATACAAATCTGAACGTTTCGGTTCAGCTCTGACGTCATACATAACCGCCTCGGACAAGATAGACGACTATGTGACGTCATCTGAGGCAACATCCCTTGGCGCTATTGGACACTTCAGATTGGATTGTTTTCACGATTTACAAAATACTAGGTATCTTTAAAAATATATTACTTATGTATTACTGTGGAAAAATGATAATAAAATGCTAAAATGTTAGTCAGTGATAATTTGTTAAAAAAATGGTTAAAATTCATCATTTCAGTTATAATACAAGTTATAATACTTTTTTAGTTTATTAAGGGACGGAAAACCTAAAAATATGAACGATAATGTTAACTTTATCGAAGGAAGCAAATACTTTGTGGTGTAACATTATATAAATGAAAAAAACACACGTTAATATAATAGCCCTGATGAAGCTTGAGCTAAGCGAAACCTGGTTGGCTGTTAAATAATTATTAATTCAAATAAAGTGGTGTTTTACAATGTGTCTTTTTTTCATTTAATGGATAATATTAACATTTAATTAAATGAAGACAATATTAGCGAAACTCAATCGAAAATCTGGAGACAGAAAAATCAGAAAAAATATATTGACTCCACTGGGACCGAACCCAGTACCCTTTGCTTACATGGCAAGTGCTCTACCAACTGAGCTACGAAACCTACATCCAATATCCAATAGGGTATTTTCACAAACTGGGGATACCGCTAAAAACATGTGGAAGATTTAAAGATTATTTTTCTGATTACGATTATCGCATTAAAAAAGTTTAATATAATAATTATCCACAACAACAAATGTAATAAAATCACATGTATTCAAGACTGTTCAACGTTGAAATCAGTATCAGAAACTAAATATCTCGGAGTGATAATAGAACAACATATGAAGTGGAAGAGCCATATCTGTGAATTGGTTAAGCGTATCAGAAAGTGTATATATATATTCATAAGATTAAGAAATATTTTAAAACTCAACAATCTAAAAAGAGTATACTATACACTAATCCAGTCATTAATTCAATATGGAATTATTGGATGGGGGGGGTCTTACAACAATATTCTAAACCCGATCAAAGTGATCCAGAAGCTAATCATTAAAGTAATCCTAAAGAAACCCTCCACATATCCAACAGAAACGCTTTTCGCAGATTTTACGGTGCCTCGAGTAGAGAATATCTTCAAAAAAAATGCAATTATCCAAAT
This sequence comes from Limnephilus lunatus, assembly GCA_917563855.2. Taxonomy (NCBI): domain Eukaryota; kingdom Metazoa; phylum Arthropoda; class Insecta; order Trichoptera; family Limnephilidae; genus Limnephilus; species Limnephilus lunatus. Next base: position 45,974,783 of record OU830602.1, on the reverse strand, counting down.
TTACAAAGATAATATCATCAAAAAATTTGAAACCTACCAATCAATAAGATATCAAGACAACATCAAAATACCAAAATTTAATACCAAACTAATGCAAAACAATTATATCTACTTAGGAATAAAGTATTTCAACAACCTTCCAATTGAAATAAAAAAAACCAAAGACATCAATAAACTGAAACTCAAACTGAAGCTACACTTCATCAGGAATAATTAAAACTAAATAATTACCTGTTTTTCTCTTTCTTTCCATTTATTATAAATTATATTCATCTCTATTTTATTTAGATTTTTCGAATTTCGTACCGTATCCTATGTATGTACACCTACACATATTGATGATCCAGAAGGCTCAATTGTTCGTATTATATACTTACCTTTTGCATAATGTTATTCTATTTCTGTTATAATTAGTGTAACTCGCTCATCAAGCACAAGAACTAGCTTCTTCTTTGATGAGATTGCAATTTTAAATAATTTCTGTACCGATATGTAATTTATGTAACACCTTTGTACACTTATATATCTATATTAAATAAATAAAAAAATAAAAAAATAAAAAATATTTTCATTCATAATTATTGATTTCAAAATAGGCCTGCCAGCCTAATACGGCAAACGGCCCGATTGGTTGAAAGACTAATGACGTAACGCCCGTCAACGTTCAGAAGTTTATCACCGTGTTACTTTCAAAAGTTTAAACATTCTCGACTTGTTCGCGGTTATTGACGGTTTTATTTCATTTTTTAAGATGCTTGTGTCAGTGGCGTAGCGTGGGGGGGGGGGCGGCCCCCGGGCGGCACTTTTAAGGGGGGGCGGCAATTTTGCCAGAATGTGGACCGTCATTTAACAATTCCGTCCATATATTTTAGAACAATTTTGTTTTTTGCAAAAGGATAAATAAAATAGCCTATAAAAAGGAACATTTAAAATGCGTGGGAAGAACCGGAAATTTTGTGCGCAAACCTTGACAGGCAAAAGTTAAAAGATTTTTTTTTCTTATTCTTCGAAGGGTTAAACCAGTTTTTGGAATGTAAAATTAATTTAAACCAGTTTGGTGTTCAGAATGCAAAATTCCAGTTGGATTCATCTGCTGACACATTTCGTAGGAAAACATTCTCTTATTCGATGTGCAGTTGAAAAATTCTAGTTGCAGACTATTTATTTGTTGCCAGAAACAAACTTCATGTTCTGAGTGTAATTTAAATTCACCGCATACAAACTGGTTTTGTGTTCAGAATACAACGATAAATTAAATAACGAGTTGCAGATTCATCGTGTACCGAGTGAAGCTTTACATTTGAGTTGCATACCAAATGCTGCAAAATTCTGAGAAATTGATTGTTCCGTGTGTAACTATTATTTGGGGACTCTAATCAGAATCAATTATTAATCGTTAGTTAAAACCGATGTTGAAATCCTTTTACACGGATTCTCGATTTCAGACAGCAGTAGCAACTTTGTAGTTGAAAATCGGCTTGTATATACACCTAACAGTCGTAATAAAAAAATCTGATTTCCACATGCACCTCTCCCCCCCCGCCGGCGCTTGTAGCCATATAAGGGGGGCGGCGAAATTTTCCTCCGCCCCGGGCGGCCAACACCCACGCTACGCCACTGGCTTGTGTTATGTTTCTACAGTTTTATATAATATATTGTCCAGCTGTAATGACTGACAATGATTTTTTTGGGGATTTACGATATTTAAAATATTTTGTACGCACAAACTCTCATTATATCCGTTATATTATATTATTTTAACAACATGCGCCCAAAATAGAGTTAATTCTAGAAGTATTAAATTAAATTGAACAAAACAGCACGTAACCTAACTTCCCTGTCATAAGATAATCTTTAAAATTTTGGCTATTCTACAAGTAAATTTCCTTAGGTATTTTAATGAATACCGATTAACTTCCGAACTACTTACTTTCAACCATCTGGAGCCAGTGAGACTATGGCATCCCCAATTGGGGTATGTGTTGGGGTTGAAGGTAGTGGGGAAGAAAGGAGATGCGAAAGAGGAAGGTGGGGAAGTATGTGACTTTTCAGATCTGGTCACTAATCACGACTAAAGCCATTTCAAGCAACATTTCAATTCTGAATGGTGGTCTTACACCACGGCGATACTGAGAGTATCTTCCACTCAGAAACATGCCACAAATATATTACATATTATTTTAACGGACAGCGTAGTCCAGCGGTAAGACTCTTGTCTTACACACCGAAGGTCGGGGGATCGAATCCCGGCGTGGCAATTGAATTTCATTTGATTACTTTGGGTTTCATTTGATTGCTAATCGAGAGCCTTACTCCTCGACCACGGAGGCCGTCATTATTGTGTAGATATCCATCTTACGACTGTAAACATGGGTGTTTCCACGTTTAAATTATGAATATAAATGGTCAATAACAAAATGTTTTTAATTGTAATGTTAAAAATCAAATCTGCAAAAAAGAAAGCCGACTCCGTCGAAGCCAGAGTCTAGTTAGCTTATAAGAAAAAGGTAGTAATGTATTTTGTACGTCCGTGGGGTTGCCAGATGGCCGGGAAAGTCACGAAATTTTGCGTGTGGTCCCGTGTCCAGTAATTACACCTTACTGTCCCGAAATTCATGAATACTAGTTTTTTTAAATTATGGCATCACGGGGCGACCAACAAGAAAATATTGCCGCGGACTGTAGGTATGTGTCGTCGGTCGTGTCACACACACAAGTCACAGAGCCTGTGTAAAGCAGGGTCCATTGTGCGGGCAAACGCCAGACTTTTGACAGCCTAACACAACAATCAAGGTCATAAATTTTTGTTGTTTGTTTTTGGGGTGTTATGCCGTGTTGCGCTACCTCCTTCTATAGCCGACGTTTCGGACAGTGTCCATCATCAGGGCAGATCCGGTAGATCCGACGATCTGCAACGCTGTCCGAAACGTCGGCTATAGAAGGAGGTAGCGCAACACGGCATAACACCCCAAAAACAAACAACAAAAATGCTTTTGGCCGTGAAAATCTAAAAACTTATCCAAGGTCATGGTCATAAATGTTTAACAATTTTTGCCAACACTCAAGGCCATAACTTTACACCAACATCGTTTGGGTTGGGGTGAAGTTCGCGCGGTCCACACAATTTGACAAGTGGTCTGAGGTACGGACGTGTCCACGGCACGCTTACACCTGACGTTTGACGTTTATATCAATATTAAAATGCGTTCTGATGACAAAAGAGATGTATTAGGGAGAAAACACAAATATTTTAATGGATATTTATTTATCAGGAAAGGTTTCCGACTAATACGCACGACCTAAAGTTACTATTTATTAAGAATTTAGAGTGAATACGTTTTGTTGCTACGTAAATAATTACGTAGCATCAAAAATAGAATATCGATTTATAATGGTCAATTTCTCCCGTGTCTCTGAAACCGATTAATAAATTAATAGACTTTATTTACAAGTGAGTTCACGAAGGAAATAAACATCGATTACGACAGTGTGTTTATTTACAACTTAAAATCATAATTATTAGGTCCGCGTACCAAAAAAATTGACGTTTATCGTTTGCATAAATGTTAAAATGCGTTCGATGTACAAAAGATGCTACCTGCATCAGGAAGAAAACACAGATCAGGGTTTATCAGGAAAGATTTTCGACTAATATCGATTATTGCACCAATGACATTATATAATAACATCATTTTATTGCACGACCTAATTTAGAACTATAGAATCTAAATTCTATTATCTAAATTCTATTATCTATCTAAAATCTAATTCTACTCTAAAGTACGTAAATATTTACGTCAACAACAGAATAATTATAAATATTTGATATTATATTATCAAATATTTCTATTATTATATTATATTTAGGTATAATAATATTTTAAACTCGTGATTATGTTCGCTCATACATTATACATAGCACATAACCACAAAAATCCGTTCCGATTTTTCTACATACACGGACCGCACCGCGCGACTTCTGTCAAAAAATGAATTCTCCCCCCCCGCTGGCCCCCGCCTGCCATCCCGCTTCACCCGGGATGAGATGTGTTTTGTTTTCCGCCGAACACGGCAAGCTCAAACACTACGGCCTTGAGTGTTGGCAAAAATTGTGACCTTGATTGTTGTATGGGACTGTCAAGCAAAAGTCTGGCGTTTGCCCGCGCAATGGACAAAGCTTGAGAGTGGGTGCGTGAGGTGCAAGGGGAGGTGATTTTAAATACTGGATTGGGAAAAAAAAGAGTTCAGTGCAATTTGTAAAACATGTAACACAGGTAACTCATGAAGGTCGGCGTTGATAGTAAGTCACCATTATTAGGTATGTTTTAAATTTGATTTATTTATTGGCGACGCCAATTTGGCGTCGTCGATTTTTTACTGTAGGTGAAATGTAAAAGTAGGTATTTAAGTATGCTTATATTGCATTGTTGTAGATTCACGCCAATAGTGCCAAGCATAAAAAGATAGTGTTAGTCAAAAAGACTTCAAGGCGCATGGGCACTTTTTTCATAAAGAAAGATACTAAGGAAGAAATTTCGATCGTAAATGCAGAAGTAGCATTAGTTTATCATAATGTAAAACATGGTTTGAGGTATAATAGTTTAGACGGCTTGGGTAAAAAATACACAAAATAATTCCAGATAGTAATAACTGCAAAAATAACATGTGGACGTACAAAGGCTTCGGCAATCACACGCAGTGTTTTAGGGCCCTATTCGCAGGAAAAAATTATATCTGATTTAAAAGAATCTCATTATTTTTCAGTAGTAGTAGAAATGTCCAGGAAAAGATAATCCCGTATCTGGCAACCTTAAATGTATTATAGGGCCCACAGATACAGCAAATAGTACACAACTGCTGACCCTCTACAAATCACAAGTCCGCTTGTTGAATTTGGCAGCCAACTTTATTCTAGAGCCCCAAAATACTAGAAAAACCCATGATTCACAAAACAGAAACGTGCGGTACGTTCGATAGATTTCCCTCTCTAACAAACGGATTGCAATGTTTAGAGCACAGCCTTTGGGTGGGAATGGTGTTCTTGTTCTACCGGTATTTCAATAGAAGATGCTCCGAGGAACTAGCGTCATTGAACCCTTCGGCACTGGCGTCAAACACATTAAACGCACGCCCAACATTTGTATACGGTCGACATGTTTTATCGCTTTAGAAAGGGTCGTTTCAACATCTCATTTTGGTTTTTTCTTATAATATTTGTATACATGGGTACCAAACTATACAAGTTTCGCAAGTAGGAAGATATAGGATAAATATAACTACATAATTCGAGCAAACTGGAAGTAGCGCCCTTGAGGTGATTTCAGAACTTAAATTTGGGCGTTTTCAGAACTAAATTTCGTTCCGCGGCAATCCGAGTTTTGAGGGTTTTGTTCACTCGAGCTAGGGCTACCCGCTACTATTGCTACTTTATATTACTATTCTCGCTTCCAGAATTTTAATTAGTAGTAGTTATTTGTATATTGAAGTGCATAAACATAAATAGATACAAGTGAAATGCGTAAACACAGTAGGTATTAAGTAGATAGCTACATGAATTAACAATTTGTTATATTCTTTTTAATATTTTGGTTTTTTGTTTTTCAATTGTATTTTACGGCCATTAGAGTGGAAGATACTCTCAGTATCGCCCTGGTGTAAGACCACCATTAAGAATTGAAACGTTGCTTGAAATGGCTTTAGCCGTGTTTAGTGGTCAGATCTGAATAGCCAGGTACTTCCCCACCTTCCTCTTCCCTATATCCTTCCCCTCCCCACTACCTTCAGTCTTACAACATACTCCAAATTGGGGATGCAATAGTCCCACTGGCTCCAGACTTGTGCGGTATTCATGAAAAAAAACGAGTAATATTAAGTTGGATTGTAAAAAATGTCGCATTTTGAAATATTTATTCGTGTGCATAATTAATAATAAGCACTTCAACAAACAGAATTAAAGCGCACAAACCCTTTCTTTCTTTGAGTGGCCTTGCAACGCATGCCGGGTACCCGCTGTATATAATGTTATATAGTGCAGGCGCTTGCATTATAATTCCCGGGACTTGTGATGGAACCATAACAGTTTAGTTGACCGCGAGGTTACAGTGCCCATGAAACGCATGCCGGGTACCCGCTGTATATAATTTATTTATTTATTTACGGACAAATAGTCCATTAACAATATGGCTTAATGTTGGAGAGGAAAATTTTTACTCCTTGAGTGGTTACAAAAGTGTTTTTGCCTCTCGCCCCAACGAAGGAGGAGGCGGCGTAGCAATATATGTGATTGATACTATGAAGTGTGCAATTATTGAAAAATTCTCAAATGAAAATTCCTTCTTAGGTATAAGTCTTTGTAGCAGTGATAGGAAACCAGTCAACATTTATGCTATCTATCGAAAACCTAACACAAACATGCAGGATTTTTTAATACACCTAGAAAACATACTGAACGAAAGTAGACAAGATACATTAATATTCGGAGACTTTAACATTGACGTATCCATATCCACACACTCTTCATTAAATTTTTGCAACATCTTAGAATCTTACAATTTCTCAATACACAACAAAACATTTCCCACGAGAGTTACTGATACAAGCAGCACCATTATAGATCACTTCATATCAAATAGGCAAAACATTCAGACTACTATATCGAATATTGATGATCCACTTAGTGACCATAACATACTTATTGTTGACTATAAGAACAACTTAAAAAAATGTTTTAATAATAGAACCAAATCCCGGATTACGAGACCTATCATCAACAGTATGTCAGTAAAATCCTATCTTCTTGATAACAATTTCACGATCGACTTAAGCAACTCAGAAGACCCTTTTAAAAGTTTCAATTATCACATTAAAAAGGCAATAGAATCAGGTACAACCAAACCAAAAACAAGATTAGGAAGTCGGGAACAACTGAATACTCCATGGTTTGATTCCAAATTAAATTCCTTAATCAAAGAACGAAACCAGATTCACAAACAGTGGAAACAAGACCCTGGTAATATTACTCTTGTAACACTTAAAAAGAGATTGAGAAATACCATTACTAATTATAGGCGAAGTCTAAAACACAAATATTATGCGAACAGCTTTCAACAAAACCAAAATAACCCTACTAAAACTTGGAAAATCATAAACTCTATTCTGTCAAACCGAGCACATAAACCAACCAACGAAATAGAATCCCTCATCGTAAATGACTGCGAAATTAAGGATCCGGATCAAATAGCATCGGCATTTAATGAGTTTTTCCTCTCGATAGGAGAAAAGTTAGCAGCTACCATTTCGTCATTCCCGGACGACTGCAATACCGTCCTTGTAGAACCGAAGGCTTGCCAATCCTTATACATGGCTAGGACAAACAAAGATGAGGTATTGAGGATCATCTCTAAAACAAAGCTGAAAGCAGCACCGGGACTCGATGGAGTAACACCATCAGTTCTTAAGGCTTGTAAAGAAGAACTAGCGGGTCACCTAGCAGAACTTTTTAATTGGTCACTGTCCTCGGGAAAGTTTCCGAATGAATTAAAGCTTGCGAAAATAATACCTATACATAAAGGAGACTGTAAAACATGTATTTCTAACTACCGTCCTATATCACTTTTATCGGTATTTTCAAAAGTGTTTGAGACCATAATCAAAGATAGACTCCTAAAATACATATCTGCGAATAATATCCTTACACCACAACAATATGGCTTTCGGAAAAATTCTAGTACTCAATGTGCCACCTTTGATTTTATCTCTACCCTTCAACAGTATATAGACCAGGGTGAATATGTGGCAGCCATATTTATAGATCTCAAAAAAGCCTTTGATACGGTCAATCATGAAATACTCTTAAAGAAATTGGAACATTTGGGTATTGTTGGGAAGCCCCTAAACCTCATACGAAGCTACTTAGATGATAGATTTTGTCTTGTCGAAGTCAAAGGGGTCTCGAGTGGCTTAGGTAGAATCACATGTGGAGTGCCACAGGGATCAATTCTTGGCCCTCTGCTTTTCTTGCTATATGTCAATGACATAACTAAATGTGGTATCTCTGGAAAACTCCAACTTTATGCGGATGATACTGTAATCTACTATCACAGTAAAAGCCTGAGTGACCTGGAGTCTCTAATGAATGTAGATGTCTCAATTTTAGCTAATTGGCTCCGTATTAATAAATTGAGCCTCAATATAAAAAAAACGCACTATCTAACATTCGGTAATAAGGATTATGGGTCCATGAATATTTCACTTGGAACTGATAAACTCCAAAATATGGAAGTTACGAAATATTTAGGGCTATTAATAGACTCTAAACTTACGTGGAATTCCCATGTTGAGCATGTGAAATCAAAAATTTCCCCAATTACCGGTGTACTGTACCGACTCCAAGGTCTTCTCTCCATATCTCTACTACGGGCCACTTACTATGCAATGATTCACTCCCATCTGAGTTATTTAGTTAGTATCTGGGGCACTATTACTAAAAAACAAATATCAGAAATACAGGTGATTCAAAATCGAGCTATAAGGAATATCTACCATCTACCGTGGGATACACATATCAAACATATATATTCAAAGACAAACATACTTCCTTTTACGGTTCTACCTAAATACAATATCACTAGTGCAATATTACAAATCATACATAGATCCGCACACACTAACATCAGACCAGCCTTTAATTCAGACATACACCAGCCCAAAACACGATCCCAAAATCAAATACACTTAGCATCATCTACCCACACAACTAAATTTGGTATTAACTCGTTACAATATATCGCATATAGACAATACAATGCATTACCTAATGAAATAAAGCATTCAGTAGCTAACAAAAAAATATTTGTTAAAACGCTTAAAGAATATTTCCTGAAAATGTATTTAAACCAGTGAATATTGGCTCGCCTTCATAAGTTTGTTTTTTATGTTTTATGTGTATGGATGTCTCTCAGTATTCCTAAAATCTCTATTCTTGACAATGCATTTTTTATTTATTTATATATATTTTTTTATTTTTTTCCCTTTTCAATATATTGTATTTTTTAAACGTGTAATATCTGTGTAAAATGTACTTATATCTATCTGTCCTTCCCGTAATGAGTTTTCTTCTCAACTCATTGGGAATAATGTGTTACTTGTCATATTTTTGTAATACATTATAATTAATAAATAAATAAATAAAATAATATAACAATAACACGAAAAACAAGCGTGCGTAAAGGCCCGACCCGCCGAGCAATCGATCACCGTTCGCATTGATTACCGTTCGCATGTCATTTTTCGTAACTATCACCACTTTTCGTAACCCATTCACCAGTTTACCCCCAAGTGTCGAGCGTGCGTAAAAAAGATTTACCCCAAAAAAATATTTTGGAGCAGTTGGGACTCTTGTGCGGTATTCACACAAGAAAAATTTAAAATAAAAAAAATATTCGAAATTATAAAAATTTTTGCAAAAAAATATTCAATGAACATGAAAAATTGCGTTCGGGCAACCCTGTAGATTTAACAAACATGAATCAAGGAATTCGTGTTTATTTCAAATTTCGTTTTCAAATTTCATTTCCAAATATTATTATTCAAAGCGTCGCGAAGACGTGCTCTCCTGGCCGCGTTTGGGCCCGTAATGAAATCTGAAATTTGTGTTTACGGGCTGCGATAAAAATGGTAAAATGCGATGTTCAAAATTATTTAAAATTAAATACTTGCTGAAATTATTTTACGATCAAATTATTTATGATTTGTCAATAACGTCTTAGCAAAATAAGTATGTAAAAAAATCCGAAATATATTTGTTTGTAAGTGCACAAATAAATGCAAAAACCGACCAATTTTCGTCAAGAAACACATGTCCGTATATATTTTTTAATAATTTTATTTAAACTAAAATTAAAATTCTGAAATATACGTTTACCAGATAATGTATTGATTTATTTTACTGCATGATTATATGATTTGAAATGGGTGTTGTATAAGAAATGTACTTTTTTGAAAATTGAACAAATCTGCGAACGACCTATGGTATAACCTTATTATTCTAAAATTTTTTTTTTTTTCTCAAAATCTAAAACATAAGTTTACTAGATAAAAGAACAATCTTTTGAAATCCATTTATAGTTTTTTGTGGAAAAGAGTCAATACGTCTAACCACTGATTTAAAAATGACAAAGTTCTGGTTTCTCTGCTTATACACTCTTAAGATGAAGCCATACTAAATAATGCAAAATCATACAAAATCGTATGTTTTAGTTTTGAAAATTTGACCGCTTAGAAGTATTATAGATGCTTCAATTAAATACTGCGTGTAGAACATACTTTAGCCCTTAAAAATATCGGTCATTTTTTTTAATAAGTCTTTTAATAAGCTTAGAAAAAAATAAAGTATTAGGTCTATAAAAAACATTTTTAACTGAAAACTCTCCTACTTATAAACACTTTTTCGGATATGGTTTTATTGCATAATGTGGCAAATTCAGTTTCTTATATAATTATCGCGAAAAAAAATGATATTTACGCCCGAACCTCACAAAATAAAATATAATATGCATTTTCGCGTTGGTATTTTTGACATCACGACGACAATACGGCAGTCGACGAATTTGCTATATCAAAGTGAACCTTATACCGTCCACCGAAGAACGACTGGCAGCCGTCCCCCTGTCTTCCGTCATTACTCCTCCGAACGGAGCGGAGAGCGGTCGTGTTATGCTCCGCGCCGCTTATTTTCGTGAAATCAATTTAAAAATTCCGTTTTATTGCTATAAACAATGCATAAAAAAGGAATTAATGTTTTTTACAGGCCTTTACGAAATCAACATGTAAAAAAAAAATCTCAAATATCTTTTCCAACCTTTCCAAAAGCTTTTTCTCAAGTATTTTTAAACTCCTCCCATAAAAGGGCGTGAATTCCGATTTCGATTTTTTCCTGTACTAGTGGATCGCCTTAAATAAATAACACAAACTGCATCTTACTAACTGACTACAGTCACTTGGGCGGCGATCGCGAGATGTTCGGCGGCGGTGACGTCACGGAGCCATTGGGCAAGCACAGGGCGCGAAAACATCGTTTTGGCGGCATTTTAAAAAGGGGTATTTTAAAACGATATAGAAAGTTTATTCGCCGTCATAAAAATAAAATAATTTTTTTTTTTCATAATAAAAAAACTGTGAAAATACCTTATTCGGTCACTTTTAACTGTAACATACTTCGACTAAGAATATTTTAATATTAGAATTAGAGATTTTACTCATGAAGTTAAAAATAAAAATAAAGATAATTATCATTGACGTATGATATAAGTCGAAGATAATTATCTTAAATTTCATCAAATTTAATAATATTACCATTAAGTTTTGCAGTAGATTGATGAAATGATGCTGTTGAAATGAAATCCCTGAGGCGTATCTGTGAAACAATAGTGTATGATCGTGCGAGAATTGTGGAGATCCGCAAAGAATGCAAAGCTGATGTAAGCGTAATGAGTAAGATTAAGGAAGGGACCCTCAAATGGTTTGGGTATGTAGAGCGAATGAAGGAAGAAAGGGGTGTAAGAAGAATATATGACGCAAATGCTTTCTTTACATTCACCCAAAAACTTGATAAATGGGAATTTTTATTTTTATCAGGTAGGTACTGGAAAATAATCCCGAAACGAATATACATAGCGATTATGAGAATTTTGGTGGCATTTATTTATTATTGTTAAATGGTTCAGAGATGAGACCGCGGACACCGATACATATATTTGCGGACCCCCAGGGGTCCGCGGACCACAGCTTATGAATCAATGCTCTAAATAATGTCAGAAATCACTGGTAAAATAGTAAGTAAAGTACGTCCCTTCATAAAGCTCGGCATTCATAAATTTCTCTCTCTTCATACAATCTCGGCATTTATATTTTTGTATATCGTCTAAATGCTTGGTGTTACTATCCTTTTAAGATAAAATTATAAACATATGGCTTTGTTTTACATAGAAATACACTGTATGCTGCTATTTTAGTTATGGGGTTCAGAATTTAATAGAGAACATTTCCTCTAGTACCTAAGTTCAAAGTGATTTAAAATATAGCTGCATTTTTGCTTGTGAAGTATCCATAGGTAGATACTCATTTCATTCATAAACTTTATTTTTGTTAGCGTATGTGAGGGTAAAACTCTTCTTGGATTTTATGTAGTAGGTACCTACTAGCGCGGACCCGTAAAAAATTACGGGATAGGCGCTATTATTACAATTTGGGATGCGGATATGGGGATCGCCGCCACGGGAACCGTTTATTGGTTAGCCAACATTTCTGCCATAGGTCATCCCAAGTGTTGCCCGGGTTCCTGCGGGTGAGGTTTGTCCAGGGCTTGGCGGCTGATGCGTCGCTCAACTGCTGCGTGGTGGGCAGGATCGTGAGAGACTGGTTGGGGGAGATATTTTATCCTCTCCAGCCAGAATCTCTCAGTCCATTGCCTTGCACCGCAGTGGGAGGGATGGATTCACACGTCCGTCACTCCTGGACACACTGACCCCCAGTTTTTTAACCACCCCTCATATCTATTTCCTTCCCAGAACTTTCTCTCCCTCCTTTCCTATAAACAGTCCTCCACACAGCATCTCCTAAGATGTCATAGGCCTCGAGGGAAATTATTTTCCTCAGAGTCTCCTGTGTGGAGTTAACGTAATTAAAAAAATAATAATTGTGTATTAAAGCAATTTTTTTCGCTTTTCGGAACAACTTCACCGGTCAGTGGTTGAGTGGACATAGCGCTTGGGTCCCACCCGGGCGTCGCATGTTCGATTCCTCTGCTGGCTAAGTCCTCCATCACAACACAAGCAACATTTTCGGCTTTCTGTGGTGGTAGTAGGAGATTTTCAAACATTGTTAGGTTATTCGTAACCCTGCTTGCAAATGCTTGTCTTTCTTTTAAATAAAAAAATAAAATAAAAAAAAAACTCTTTAGGTGTCTTAGAAATCGGTGTCTCCCTTACTATCGCGGTGAGAAATATTATCTAAACGGTGTTAAAAAGAGAAAACACCATGCACTTTATTCAACTCTAAAAATAACCATAAAATAAGTCAAATGTACACCTTTATGAAACGTTTCGGATGCAATTTGAAAAAAATGTATAAATCTTTAGGAATTTTTATTAACTATTTTTAGTGAGATAAAAATTGACGAGATAATAACGTTTATAGTACATGTGTCTAATAAAATATGTTTGTGTTTTTTTGTTTTGTTATCACACCAGTAATTTTGGTTAGAAAAAACCATATAAATTACAATTTTTATATTTAAAAACTTATTTGTTTATTTCCATTTATAAAATTTTGTAGCGTATTTTATCACCTTTCAAAAACAGTTTTTAGTTTTCGGATACGTTCAGAAATAATCCATTTATTTGAATTTTATTGAAAAACGGAAATATTTTGACCCTCTGACCAAATATGGTCGAGGCCTGACTGATTATATTTAAAAAAATAATTATTTTAATTTTACAGACATCCGATGACTACTCGCCAACTATATTTACAAAATTAAAACCAGTGATACATCGATTGTAATGCGTCCTAACCGCAGAATTAAGAAACGGCAAATATTGTGCACCTACAAAAAATAATGTTTAATTTTGAAATATGACAAAGTATCTCAAAATATTATTAAAATGAGTAGGTAGATATATACCTAACATTCTCTCCCTAAATATATGGAAATTTCCCGTAGTGAAAACCGCAGCCCGGGGAACGCGGGCGGTTGGCCTCCCGTAGCAGGTTCCTACTCGTACATATTACATACAATTTGTATGGCATACGGCAAAGAACGTTCGTTATTTGTCCGCCAGTCAGCGTTGCCAACTATACGTCTTTTTACGTAGATCTACGTATTTTAGGTCCTTCCTGAACATCTTCTAACTTCAGTCCAGAATCAATGTATGTTTTGTCAAATTGTACAAATTTGCAAAATAACATAACTCATTAGGCTGAAGAAGCATATTTTCCGTTACTTTACGGTGGCGCCCCCGTCTGCGGGGCAAAGTATGTGGCGCGGACTCCAACAAACGTTCCGTTTCATACTAGAGTCCGCGCCGGGGTTGGGATGTCTAGGGAAATTACCCTAGATCTAGGGGAGAAAATATTTTCTAGGCAAAAGGGAAATCAGCACAAATCTAGGAAAATTACGAACTATTACCATTATTTTTTTTTTATTGGAGTTGTAATCTTCTACTTCCCGGTAAAATACACAATTTCAGACAAAGGCTTCGTTATTTATTGCTAGTATTTGACCTTAACTGTTTACTCCATATTCATGTTTTTTTTTCCTAAATATTGCCTACTACCTCACATTTGCATAATTAACAAAACTATATTTCGTTTCATTTAAACCTTAGGTTCTCAACGTGGGCAATAAATAACGCCCCTTGTGGACGTTTGAGACTTTCAGGGGCAGTAGAAGACCCAAAATGAGGGCGTTGAGGTGGCACAGTGATGGCAAGGGCAGGTAAAAAATATAGTCTAAAAAGACAAAAAAAACACGCTCATCACGTACTAATAAAGCAAAATAAACTTTAATATTGGTTAATTTTTGTTATTTTATGTATTGTAATCATTTTTATCACGTGTGAAAAAATTCATATGTTTCGGTAGTTGAAGAAGTGGAAGAAAATTGAATCTATTAACCCCCCCCCCCCCCATAAGAAAAAATGTCTCAAAAAAAAATCTCAAAGTGGGCGGTGGGCAAAATTGAGAACCAAGAGAGAGAGGCAAGGTTGAGATTGTTGAGAACCTATGATAAATCATAAAAAAAATAATTAAAATTTGCAAAAAATGCATTAAAAATAATAGATACATTTCAACTTAATTACTACTAGAAATAACTAATTACGTTCACCTACCCTAACTTCTATATTTCACTCAGAAAAAAAGTACGTAGATCTACTAACTTTTCATAATCCAAATTATACGATTCTACGTAATTTTCTAGTCCGATCTACGTCTTTTTCAAAAAACGGGTTGGCAAACTGCCGCCAGTCGTCAGCAGTGTTGCCAATTTAGCATATTATATGCTAAATTTGGCATAATTACAAATGTGTTTAGCATACTTATTATGCTTTTAGCATATAGCATATTTATTTGGCTTATTTTTACAGAAACATGAACATAATAAAAACCATTTTTTAACAAAACTATATCGATAACTTTGTTGGTTTCCCCACCTTACTTGCACTATGGACAACCCTTTTTCGGGCGTTTGTTGATTCTCTATACCGTCTATACTATAGGATTCCCCTAACTAGTCGCATTTTGTCTCGCGTGTTATTTTAAGAGTAAAGTTTATTACTGTGCAATATGTGTGTTTCTGCAATTTGATTTTGATATCATCATGCCGCCTAAGTATAATCAACATTACCGGTCAGACTGTGTGACTTTAAAGAGTGGTTGAAACCTCTTGAAAACGATAGATCAAAAGCCTATTTATTGTAGGGCGCATACATTAATTACGTGAGCTCAAAAAGGGGAGGGGGATCAAGCAAAATCTCACGTTACTTGAAAAGAATATACGAAGTGGCCCAAATATATCTCAACAAGGGGGGGGGGGAGGGGTTTAGATTGGAAGAAAAAGTGCTCACGTAATTAATGTATGCACCCTAAGTAGGTACTGCAAGTGCGACATGATTGCAAAAATGTCTATTTTGAAGCTACATATTTTATCAACAAAGCACAGAAAATCAAAAGAGCCAATGAAAAGTCAAAAAATCATTAACTTTCCCATAGTAAAAAAAATTTGAACATTCAGAAAGCAGAATCTTCACCTTCACTAGTTTTGTTTGTTTGCGAGCACTGTTCAATTATGGCCGTAGATTAGACATGGGCAGATTCATTCCTAGAACTGAATCGATTCAGTCTGATTCCCCCGGCCTTTTGAATTGATTCCTTTTATTCATTCCTTTAATTCAAAAAAAAAAAAAAAAATTAAAAAAAAAAAATTAAAAAAAAAATAAAAAAAAAATTAAAAAAAATAAAAAAATAAATCACTAAGAGGAAATTGATGATACGATCTCATTATTTCGCAGATTACATCCTTTAGATGAATGTGTTTATTTTTCGTTTCATCGCGTTTCAAATCACAACGGTGTTAAAGAAGTTTTCACTACGTATAGGGTGAATTTTGTCGTTCTGAAAAATTGTAGGTACCAAAAATATTATTATTTTGCAAAAAAAAATTTTTTTGATCAGAAAAATATATTTATAAAGGCTAGCAATTAAATCTTAAAATTAAACAATTTTTATGGTTCACCCTACAGTTTCACCAATTTTGTTTTATTTATTAAACTTAAAATTGTTTCACTTTACGTGATCTAAACTTCCCACTACCTTCAGCCTCACAAAATATCCCAATTGGGGATGCCATAGTCTCATTAGCTCCAGACGGGAGAAGTTGGAACTTGTGCGGTATTCACATAAAAAAATATAAATATACTATTATCACGCTTTCGTATATCCGATCCGGTCACCTGGAATAAGCTCCACTCAAATATATAACTGAGTTTTATAACTGGATTGTTCTCACGTAAGTGCGAACATCTGTAAAACCCAGTATAAATAAATATATTTTTAAATGCACCTACCTCAATGGTGAAGTAAAAACCATGCGTCAAATATAAAACTAATTAAAAGTCTGAGCGACACGCGTCATACAATTTATTCCAAAAATAAAGGAACAAATCACTCGATTATCATTTATCACGGTACGACAGCGACTGATGTTTGTTTTGTTTACGGCTATCGGCTAGATAGACAATATCATAAAAAAAAACAATAATACATAAACATCGTTTTGTTGCTAAACGCATTGCATAATTTACGCACGTGTGAGGGAGAAAAATATAGGATTAACTTTCGGCTTTTTATTAGCAGAAGTTCAGAGTCCGAAGTGAGAAGTTTCGCCCTAATATGAGGCTTGGCGCGCGAGGACTAACGACGAACCGATTCTCTGCGGGCATATCAAGGAATAAATTAGGAACTTCTGACTAATATGTGCTGTTTGTCTTGCTGTGACTTGAATAAATTGCATTCCGCGGACCATAGCCTCGATACAACATATGGGAATTGAATTGTCGGCCGAATCAACTCGATACGTGGGACATGGGAATTGGGACAACGACGTCACAAATGAACAAGAAACAAATGTTTTGATTCCTTGAATAAAAATGAAACATTGATTGAAGTTGAGAATTGAACGCTACGGTCCGCGTAGACCTGTAGGACTATGATGAATAGTGGGACCGGCACGCTACACTCGAATCTCAGAATTATTTGACTCCTTGCCTCTTGGCTCTTGGCTGATTCGGTTGGCGGTTATGTCGCTTTGTTACAAGATTGAATTTATTCATTTAATTCAATCATTCAATTTTGCCCACGTCTACCGTAGATCATTTATCGGAGTTATGCAAACCGATTTTCTGACAGCAAACACAGCGACATAAGGTTACATCGGACAAAATTCACGAATATTAATTATAAAAAACGTCTTGGCATATTTTTTGGCATTTTATAAAGTAATTTAGCATATTTCTGGCATATTTTTCACATCACTTTGGCATATTTTGAAGTAGTTGAGTTGGCAACACTGGTCGTCAGTCTCGCGCGGTTATCCGTCGCGTTTGGTTGTTTGCGGCTGTGCCTGCGGTTGCGTTGCATAATAATGAATATCGACACCAAGCAACTGATCGAAGAAGTCGCCAAGAGGAAATGTCTGTGGGACGTTTCCAACAAAGACTATCCGAATCGTGCGTTTAAACTTAAAGTTTGGGCTAAACTGACTAAGAAACTCATCCCAGCGTATGACCGATTGGATGAATTGGAAAAAAGTATCGCTGGTAAGAAATCACTTGTTTTATTTTTAAAAAGCTGATTTTAAATGGTACATCATAATATTATACGGTTCTGCCCATTGATAATAGAGACAAGAGAGACCAGACATGGGCGTGACCCATATGTAGTATGTCACTCACACTACTGCAAATCACATCCAAGCATTGCGGCGTCCTGCCTTCGTTTCTACCGGTATCAACAAGTATTTTTGTAGTATATTTGCGGCACGTTCCAGAGTGGAAGATACTCTCAGTATCGCCCTGGTCTAATAATAATAATAATAATTGGATGACTTTTATAGCGCCATTTTCGTGAGAAAATCACCTCAAGGGCGCTTTACAAATTCATTTATAGGTACATTAAATCTATACGTCTATACCTATATACTACAAGTGGATTATAACTAAGATTGATAAATAATGACATACAACTAAGACTTATCTCACTAGTGACTTAGAACTATACTTATTTTTATAACCGAGTTTGTACTTGCAAGTCATTATACGAACAGAGCAGTTTTGTTACTGTCCTATTTGTATCATGACTTGCAACAGTCTTACAATTAGTTATTTACGACTAACATACATATTTACATTTATAACCACATATTGTAATGGTTACTGCCATAATACAGTTATAATACGAATAGAGCAATATTGTTACTGCTCCATTCGTATTATGACTTGCAACTGTCTTAAAATTAGTTATTTAGGACTAACATACTTATTAACATTTATAAACACATATTGTTATGATTACTGCCCGTGCTGTCAGTGTAAGTCATGAAAATATAGCAAAAAAATAAAAAAAAGTTTATACATAAGAAATTGTGAAATATTGTCAAAAATTGCGTAACATCGTAAAAGGTGGTAGTGAAGATATATCAATTTAGGTAAGTCCCGTGGACTGAGTAATGGGATACTACTGAAAAAAGGCAGTTATTTTTCTGGATATGATAATGTGAAAAGGTGAGTTTTGAGCTTTGCTCTGAACTCAGATGTGCTGTCGGTCTTTCGCAAATATGAAGGGAGTTTGTTCCAAGCTGTTGGGCCTGCCACTGCAAAAGCCCGGTCTCCGAAATTGGTATTGGGATTGCGCATAGGTAGGTACTGAGAGTCTACCCATGGCTGTTGAAGATGCTGAACGAAGGGTTGCTTGCCTAGTGTTGACATCATTTGGAATGCACAGTTCCGACAGGTAGGGTGGCGCCATGTCGTGTGTTGCCTTAAAAACCATCCAACAGAGTTTGAATTGGATTCTCTCAGGACACTTAAGCCGATGAAGGTTCCGCAGATGTTGGGAAATGTGAGAATACTTGGAAACGCCGGTTATCAGTCTTGCTGCAGCATTGAAAACTGACTGAAGTCTGTCAGTATATGTTTTAGGGAGATTTGCATATATGCCATTGCAATAGTCAAGTCGTGACACAACGTAAGAGTTTACCAGCATCTTTGTGGCCTTAGTCGGAATATTTCTCCTTATAGATTTGATTCGACGCAGGTGAAAGAATCCCGCGCTTACTGTTTTATTAATCTGGGATTTGAGGGAAAGATCTTGATCTAGATGTACACCTAGGAGTTTAACGCCATTTTTAGGGATGATGTTACAGCCAGAAGTAATGAGAGGTGATTTGTCTAATATTGACTGACGCTTTTTTGTTGCTGTCCAAAGAAATTCTGTTTTGGTTGGATTTAGTTTTAGTTTGTTAGAAGACATCCAGTCTGTTATGGCAGCGATGAATTTAACAGTGATATCTTTTAATCTATCTCTCTCATTCGGCGCGCAGTAGAAATAGATTTGCTGATCGTCAGCGTAGCAATGGGAAAGAAGTCCGAATGATTCTATTATTTTGGCAACATCGTTGATGAACAAAATGAAAAGTAGGGGTCCCAGCTCTGAACCCTGGGGGACTCCAGAAGTGAGGGTTACAATGGGAGAGTTTTTACCACCGGCTTGTACAGATTGTATAGCCAAATTGTATTGCCAGATCTGAATAGCCAAGTACTTCCCCACCTTCCTCTTGCCTATCTTCTTCCCCTTCCCACTTCCTTCAGCCTCACACCATACCCCAATTGGGGATGCCATAGTCCCACTTTCTCCAGACGGGAGCAGTTGGGACTCTTGTGCGGTATTCATGTAAAAAAAATGCATATCCGCGGTGTAAAAGCATTGCTACGTTTGGTGATTTAGTGAGACTTTGGTGAGGTTTGTCTGGATTTTGGCGCCAAATGCGCCCACCAACTGCGTGGCAGGCCAGATCGGGAGAGACTGGTTGAGGATTTTTTACCTTCCCAGCAGGACTCCTTGCCTTACACCGCAGTAGGAGGGATAGATTCATATATCCGTCACTTCTGGATACACTAACCCCTAGATTCCTTCTCACTTCCCCTCTTTCCTTTCCTTAAAATATCCTCCACCTCCAGCATCACCAAAGGTTACATAGGCCTTGATGGGAATTAATTTGTTGGGAATGACTTTCCGCAGGGCCTCCTGTGTGGAGCTAATATAATATATAAAAAATACATCTCGGCGGCAGTCACCACGCTTCTGTGTCTTATCTCCATTTCTTCTGTTGTTCTGCCGCTGAGAGCTCCGACCTGCTTCATGCAACGTTTATGAGAAAGAGGGACAGGTTACGAAGTAGCTTTCAGTGGCGTGCATTTACAAGATGGACCTTTATCATTCATATATTATCATCTTTATTAAAACCATTGGAGAATCCACTTCTGCTGTCTCTCTTTAGGTTCGTATATATGAGGAAGCGATGTTCACCTCTATACATATTAGCTATCTCAATTATTTGATGGTCTTCCTTTCTTCCTGCTTGTCCTTCCGAACTGCACTAGTTACCCAGTCTTACTTACTTGATAATGAACTTCCTTTTTGTTTTAGTAACGAAGGTGAAACAAAGGTGGAAAAACGCTCGGGAGAGCTATGGCAAAGCACGCCTCGCTAAAAGAAAGCAAAATCCTTTACCAGGCATGAAGCTAAAAAATTACATATTTTATGAAGATATGCGATTTCTGGATAAGTTGAAGAAACTTAAAACCAGCGATTCAGCAGACACGATAGAAATCTGCCAGGATAGCACCGAAATAGAAATGAACTATGATAACGAATCAATAGAAAAAATTGAAACCTGTCCAGAAATCTCCGAAAGAGAAATTAACAATGATGAGAAATACAGTAAAGATGTATTAAGAAAGCTAAAACCAAATAAAAAATCTAAAATCAAAACTATTGAAGCAGTAGAAATGGCTGAGGCCTTGCCTGAAATCTTCATGGGAGAAACCAATGAAAGTCAAGACGTATTCAAAAAGCTGACACCAAAAGAAACAAGACTGCCTAAAATAAGAAAGAGGAGAAATGAACTGTCTCAAAACCGTTTGATTAATATGAGGAGTAAGGTTTACAACAGCCGAAATAACGATGATCTTGCTTTCTTCACCTCGTTGCTGTCGATCGTGAGGCAGTTGAATTCACGGGATAAATTGGCGTTTAGGTCTCGAGTTATGATTAACCTGATGGAAATCTATGAACACCCTAACCGTATCAGTTACGCTGGAGCCAGCGGAAGTGCTTCTAATTGTAGAAAAACCTCATCGCTGTTAAGTGCAACACCAAAGACGCATTTGGACGAGTTAGGCAACAATCCAAGCAGTTCACGAGAAGCACACACTGAGGTAAGTCTCTTTTCAATGATTTTATTTTTACGTGACACCTCAAATGTTTTGGTGGGTTGGGCAAACTTGAATGATGATTTTTATGATGACAATGTGGTGTAAATCTCTGTGACCAACTCGGGGGCTGTATTGAAGCCATAGCTGAACAGGACCCGCAGATACCAATAGTACACAATTGCTGACCCTGTACAAATCACAAGTGCATCCTACGGTTGAATTTGGCAGCCACATCCGGCCTGGATCCCCAAAATACCGGAAAAAACCTTCGACTCTGTGCAGAAACGGGTGGTCCGTTTGATAGATTATCCTATCTTAACAAACGCATTACAAGTTTTAGAGCACAGGCGTCGGGAGGGAATGCTCCTTGTTCTACCGGTATTTCGTCATTGATTCCTTCGACACACCGGTGCACTGTCGGGTAACACGCCAAACGCGCGTCCAACATTTGTTCACAGTTTTACATTCTTGAGTTCAACCGCTTGGCTGTGATCGGTTTCCGGAATTCCTCCCTCCTATAATATGGGTTTCTTCAAGACCCAGGTTCATTAATCAAAATGACCCTCCAGACAGCATCCCCGAGGATGCCATAGGCCCTGAAGGAAATTATTTTCCTCAGAACCCCTGTGTGGTGTTAATGTAAAAAAAAAAAACAAAACAACACTGGCAGCCTTGGTATATCTGATTAAGAAGGAACTTTCTGAGTTTCTATATATACTGGTGAGCTCTGGCGTTACGAAATATGTATAAAAGCATAGAAATATGTGGCGCGCAAGTTGAAACGAATAAGCGGAGAATATGGAAGGGGAACGGGGGCGAATGAGAAAGGACACACAGGGAGAAACAATTTCTTTATTGAAGTACGTAGCATTGCAAAGCATGTCGAGACCTCGCTAGTATAATATAGAAGGCCGTGCACAAAGTATAACATGTCGAGACCTCACTAGTATAATATAGAAGGCCGTGCACAAAGTATAACATGTCGAGACCTCGCTAGTATAATATAGAAGGCCGTGCACAAAGTATAACATGTCGAGACCTCGCTAGTATAATATAGAAGGCCGTGCACAAAGTATAACATGTCGAGACCTCGCTAGTATAATATAGAAGGCCGTGCACAAAGTATAACATGTCGAGACCTCGCTAGTATAATATAGAAGGCCGTGCACAAAGTATAACATGTCGAGACCTCGCTAGTATAATATAGAAGGCCGTGCACAAAGTATAACATGTCGAGACCTCACTAGTATAATATAGAAGGCCGTGCACAAAGTATAACATGTCGAGACCTCGCTAGTATAATATACATATGCGGTTCTCAATCTATAGATCCATCAAACTAAATTTGTTTGCTAGTACCACGTAAATATTATAAAATGCATCATGTAAACATAATATGCCTACCAGTACTTCACACTAAACTAATGTACAAGAAATCATAGGTACTTGTAAAATTTATCATATTATATCGGATAACATAATCCAGGATTTTTTACTTGTTGTATTTTATATTTAAATCTTTGTAGGTACCATTTAGAGATATGTTATATATTTAAATTTTACTTTTTATTGTTTTATTTCTCACTTTAAATTTTTATTTTTACTTTTTCCCTAATAATTTATAGTTTATAGTTTATATTTTATACTTTATAATTTACTTTTATACATTTTATTCACTGCTTATTACCTTACTTGTTTACCTTTTTTCTTAAATTTCACTAACATTCTTCATGTTGTTGTACTATTTATAAGTATGTCAATTATGTTAATGGCACGTGTTGTGCCGTATATATGTAAATAAATAAATAAATATTACTCCATCGTCTATAAGTGATTATTAAACGGTAGTGACATAACTTTAACTTACCCCCTATCGAGGTTAAGTTTTAAAAATTTACATCGAAGGATTCGCAAGATGAAAAAAGCTGAACTCTGGTAAGTTATGAAATTGTTATGAAATTATAATAATGTTATTGTCAATTTGCGGCACTTTTTCAGTGTAAATTACAAAATGCATTTCATGAATCGAAAGCTTGCTTAAAATGGCGTTAGCCGTGTTTAGTAACCAGATTCGAATGACTACTCAGTTAGTTACTATACTCAGGTAAACTTACGTTTTCCAATAGAATTATATTACGGATCTTAATAGGCTTGTAATATATTGTGTGAACAACCAACTATACTCGTATGTATCTCTTGGAAAAATAAAATACAATATCATTCACCAAAAGTATTAACCCCCTAACATTCCCGTACAACATCAATGACATAAAACTAAAGTGATTTAGTGAAGTAAGGGACTTAGGAATAATGATGTACTCCCGAATGACTTTCCGATCAGATATAAATTTCATCTGTGACATAGCCTACAAACTTCTCAGATTCATCGTAAAAGTGACGAAACCATTCAGATCACCACATGTAATTAAAATACTATATGTCTCCCCATATATATTCCCTCAATATTATAATTCGGGTCAGTCATATGAAATCTCCAATACAAAGATAACATTAAGGAATTTTAACAAAATGTTTTGAAACAATCAGACTATAAATCCTTCCGAACACCAAAAAATCTACATAAAAGACTCGTTAACGTTCCCCAATTTATCAACTCTAGAAGATAGAAGAAATATATCCGACCAGATACTTTTATTCAAAATCATCAACAACATTGTTGACATTAACCATCACCAAGAAAACATTTATTTCCAATGTCCAATACGAAATACAAGATACAACCCTCCATTCCACATCCCACAATCAAAAACAAACTACAGACTAGATTAATTTCTCAGAAGGACGTGCACAAAGTACAATAATATCTTTTCAGACGCTGATATTTTCCATTTATCTACAGGTCAATTTACTAAATGTATAATAGAAAAATATAATAAAAATAATGTTAATTATGAACCCTATATCCCTACTGTGGGTTATTTTCTCATTCTCATTATGTTATTTTTCTTTTTTTATAGGTTTATTTTATAGTTAACATTATTTTATGATGGGAAAATGTATTATTTATTTATAGGTAGGTACATGGTTTTATTTCACATTGTGTATCTAATATAATTTAATTTGTGTTTTTTATTTCTTTTTCTTTTTTCCATAACTTTTTGTTTACATCATTTATGTTTTTCTGTGTATACTATAAATTTTATACGGAAACTTTGCTGGTTCATGCAACCATGTAACATAAAATAAATAAAAAAATTAAAAAAGTTATGACAAGAAATCATTAATATTATTGTACTCTTCTTCTTTTCAGAATTTATTCGTGTGACTATCCGCGTATGCATATATGGTTATTTTATCTACCTACCCTTTGGCAAGTACATAACTACAACAAACAAAATATTTATGCAACAATGATTGTTTGTAAGTATTTATATTAGAGATGCCACTGATAGTGAGTTGGCCGGATATCCGGCGTACGCCTTGATCGTATAGCAGAATATCCGGCCAGTACTAAGCTAGAATTGTACAGCAAGAAATACGTACGTTCAACGCATACTCGTTCGTGAGCGCACGACAACAACAGACGACCATCGACGTCCAACGATTAGTTGCCCGGAATTCAGTGTTGCCAACTTAGTGGATTTTCCACTAAAACTGGTGGTTTTCATACTTCATTTAGTGGCTGGTGGATTTTTTTAGTGGTTTCGAAAATTTTTGTTTCATTACTAAAACTACAATCACTCAGCCACTAAGCCACTTCTATTTTTAATCTTATTCATCCTTCTTCGTTCTACTTTATTTAATTTTAAATGGGATTTACGTTTAATGTGTAGGCAACATCAGTGGCACCAAATTCATTAATTGAAATGGAGTGAGATGAGACGAAAAGCACAAAAAAAAATTGGAACGAAGTATTCAATTTCAAAGATTCTCAAGGAGAGCTGAGGTTTAAGGAATTAGTGACTTTTGCTATTAGTCTCCTAATACTGCCTAATTCTAATGCCGATGTTGAGAGACTATTTAGCAGTATGAATATAATAAAAAACAAACAGAGGAATAGAATGAAGTTAGGTAAATCATCTAACTGCTATATTGAGAGTACGTTGTGGTTTGAGGTTAGAAGGAAAATGCTGCAATGATTATAAAACTCCAGTAGATGTTGTAAATCAAATCGGTACCATACATCGGTCATATCAATCTGAAACCGACTATTTTGGTGCAGGCAAAAATGGTTCGTCTGAAGAAGACGACTTAATGTAGAATTAGTCGTAATTGAATAATTTTAAAATGTTGATTTACCTACAAATGGTGTGTTGGTTTCTAATTATTCTTTTTGTAATAATAAAGAAAACAAATAATTTATAAACTTATATTCTTTCATTAAACTTTATTTTAGGGGAAAATTTAGCGAGTGTGAGTGTAGTAGGTATTATATTTTTAGTGTTTTTCTGGTGGATTTAAAGGTTGAATCTGGTCAATCTGGTGGAAAGCTGGTATAACTGTTGGCAACACTGGCCCGGATTCGTTCGCTGTATTCGGTTGTGTAGTCGGCGCGTTACGTAAAAGTTTGAAGTTATTTAAATACTAATTCTTAGTAATATATTTCTGCTCTTTTCGGTAATACACGCACTTGAAATATACGGTAAAATTTCAGAATCGCTAGACACGTTTAATACTAATTTTTATTTGGTTCTCCCAGGTTGGCAACCCTTTTCGTTTATAATTGTTTTACGGGGAATCCCTCGACTGTATTGTACGTCATTTTTATTTTATTTTCGTTGAAAGTATTCGTTAGTGTTTTAAACACGAAGTACGCATAAGGTATTTAAGTGATTTTCTAGTACTTTGCGCAACATAATTGTGACTTTTTGGTAAAAAATAGTCCCTTGGGTGTTACGTGACGTTTAGGGAGGGGGAGGGGGTGGTACAGAAAAACGTAACGGCGCATTACACGGGGGGGGAGGGTCAAAAATCTTCAAAAATTGCGTTACGTAATACTTGAACGCCCCCATATTTAGAAGCCACTATATACCTAGGTACGTCGGGGGAAATGATAAAAGATGCATTAGTTCCACTTTTGTAAATATCGTACTTATTTTAAATTCGATTTTTTTTTCGTGACTATTTTTTTTTCAGTTACGTTTTCTCATTTATTTAATTTAGTTTTCTTGAATATATTATTCATTCTTCCAAATCTTGAAAGTGAAAATTAACGCACTTCCCGACATCTGATCTAGCTGAAACTTGGGGGGATAGACTCGTTGTCGACGACAATGCATTCTGTAAACTTTTGGCCACCAAAAGTGCACGAATTTTTTCTGATATTATGTGAAACTAAATATTATGAAAATTTTATATGTATAGATTTTAAGCGCCCTTGAGATGAGTTTCTATAGCGCCGTTTTCTTACGAAAATGGCGCTGTAGAAATCATCAAACATTATTATTATTATTAGATTTACGAGTATTATGGTAAAAAAAACTTGGTTGTTTTTTTTAAGTTCGACGAGAAATTTGAACAACAGGTATTTTATCAAACTATTGCTGTTACTGTTGCTTACTGAGCGAAAGGGATAAAACTACGTGGGATAGGGATAATCGTGGTTTTGTATTCCCCATTTAAGTATTATCAGCCTGATGTGCACGTTTGTCCCTTTCTCTCAATATTCGGGGGAGTAAGAGTGACAGTGACAGTAAAACAGTTTGGTAAAATACCTATTGTTCAAATTTTGTTTCAAAGTTATTTAAAAAAAAATATTCGTAGCGTATCCAGTGATTCAGTGCCAATAATATAATATCCAGTGCCAATAATAAATTGTTGGTGATTCTTTTGTATTCTACATTTAACTATTATTGTTTGTCATTCAGTTTTGCATATTTAAGATTAACAAATTATTTTTAATACTACTTTTGTTGTAATTTAAATCATCCATGTATGTAATTTTTTGGGCATAATTGCCTGTTTTATGTACTTAAATAAAAAATAAAAAAAAAAAAAAAAAATAAAAAAAAAAAAAAATAAATAAATAAAAAAAAAATAAAAAAAAAAATAAAAGATTCTCCAATATTACCTAAATTTATAATATACTAAACATTTTTAATGATAACCTTACGATTCAGGTTCATCATTAAGGATCGAAACTTTCGCTTGTAATTATTGACTTTAACTGTGTTTGGAGATCTATTATTATTATCTGTATTGAAATTTTGTCGCGAGTGAATTGAAATGGCATCAACTGGTAACAAGAAGTCTCCCCTCTGGAATTATTTCACTGTTTGTTGCAACCCTCGCTACGCCTTGTGTTCGATGTGCAAAATGAAGATTTCGAGGGGAGGAGAAGGAAAATATGCTGGAACCTCGTCTCTTTGGAACCACGTGCAGATGAAACACCCGACAATGTATGGATTGCTTAAGATATTGAAGGACACATCAGAAATGCCCATGGCAAACAAAAATAAGGTAAGTACGTTTTTTAGAATTTACTTTATCATTATCGTAGAAAGCAAACACTTTGTGGCTTGACATTATATAGAATGAAACAAGTACTTTGTTTAAAAACCACATATTTTTATTTATATTCGTCGACGGGTTTCGGTTGAACTCAACCTTCTTCAGGACAATAAACATATAAACTAATAGTTTATATGTTTATTGTCCTGAAGAAGGTTGAGTTCAACCGAAACCGGTCGACGAATATAAATAAAAAAAGTGGTTTTTAAACAAAGTACTTGTTTCATTCTATATTTACTTTATCGTTTGAAATATTAAGTTTATATTAACATATGGGGCAGAAAAGGTGAGAATGGTGTATATATCAAATAAGGGGTCGTCCATTAATCACGTGAGGCCCGAAAGGGGGGGGGGGGGGGGTCGAAAAAAAATCACGAACCACACGAGGGGGGTTGGGTCAATATCATCGATATCACGTGTATTTATTATTCATTGAACGCACGATTTCTAAAGGTGAACGTCTTATACTTTGTACTAAAAAAAATACACGTGATTTAAGGGGGGGGGGGGGGAGTTAGCCTTAAACCTCATCACATATCACCAGGAGGGGGGAGGGGGTCAAAACGTTGCTAAAAACATCACGTGATTAATGGACGACCCCTAAGCATTTGATACAGTATTTACGAGTTTATTGAACAATTTACATCCGATTATAATCGCACTATAATTTAATATTTATTTAAAGAATTTGTACGTGAAAGCGGGAGTGATCAAGAAGCGATTTTACAAAGCTGTTAATTCTTCGGCAGTTTAGAACTAGAGCTAGTATGAGGAACCAATAGGAATGCTTCGCGGTTTAAGATCGCTGGCCCGTTTGCCTCCCACAAACACTTTTTCCGCAAGGGTAGGCAGAGAGGACGGACCGCCAAGCAACTCGGTCTTGGTACACACTCCTTACCTCGTTACCAGTATAACAGTAACGTATTCTGACTCTTGACATGACGTTCACTTGGTCGTGCCATGTCTTCCTCGGGCGTCCCCGACTTCTACCATTAACATTTGCGTCATTTATTCTCCACACACTCCTTTCCTCATTCATTCGCTCAACATGCCCTTTCTTAATCTTACTAATTTCGCTTACATTGGGTATTACCTTAACACAGGCATTAGCCTAGTATGGTAGTAAAAAAAAAACTTATAAATTTTACTTTAAGAAATCTGTAAAATAATTATTTTTTTATTTTTTTAAATCAGCCTTCCATTCTCCACGTTTCTCACAAGATCGCACATGGTTTTATCACACATACTCCTTAGGGATCTCATTTCTACAGCATTCGACCTGGTGCATCTCCAACGTATGAATAGTTTCTCCTGACTCTAGTCATTTATTCACCGAGAAACAATTGTTTATAAACAATGTTTCAAATACAAAATCTACGTGTTTCCGAAAACCCATTAATGCGTTTCTGAAATAGTTAAAACTATTGCTATAAAGCCATGTATTCCCTAAAATACAATTTATGTAATTTACGCACGCTCGACACTTGGGGGGTTAAATGATGAATGCGTTTCGAAAAAGAACCATATACCTATTTAATGTAAAACGCTATGAAACGCATATTTTACGAAAAAATATGAAACGTTACGAACGCTAATGAAAGTGAAACTCTAAACGATATGAAACGCTAATCGATACGAACGCTAATTAAAGCGAATGTTTAAAGTTGTTATGAGTTTTAATAAGTTGTTGTAAGTTGTTATGAGTTGTTGTGAGTTGTTGTGAGTTGTTATGAGTTGTTATGAGTTGTTATGAGTTGTTATGATTTGTTATGTGTTGTTATGAGTTGTTATGAGTTGTTCTGAGTAGTAATGAGTTGCTATGAGTTGTTATGCGTTGATTTGAGTTGAGTTGAGTTGAGTTGAGTTGATGGGGATGTTGAGGGGATGAGGATATTTTTATTCCTGTTATTGTTATATTGTTAATGGACGGCATAAGTTAGTGAAGTTTTACTTCAGTCGTGTGGTCTAAAGCACACTCGTTTTTATTTATTTATAAACACTGTTTCAGAAACTAAATCTTTCTGTTACGGAAACATGTGAAAATGTTACGGTAAACACTAGGTGTTTCTCGCGATGTTTCTGTGCTCCCGATTTGAGTGGAGAGCACGGAAACAAATCAGTTTCGCAACATCTATTTACAAGCGTGGACATGTGTTTCAGATTTTCGTTGTTAGTTTTTGGGGTGTTATGCCGTGTTGCGCTACCTCCTACTATAGCCTATAGGCTATAGTAGGAGGTAGCGCAACACGGCATAACACCCCAAAAACTAACAACGAAAATGCTTTTGGCCGTGAAAATCTAAAAACTTATATGTGTTTCAGATGTTTATAAACATGGTGGTAGCGTGGGACAACAACATCGTTTTTAAATTAATAGATTTATTTGAAACGAATCCGATATTATGGGATTGCCCGACTACAGATTACAAAAACAAAATTAAAAAATCTCTTCAAGCGACATATTTGAACGTGGACGGCCAAGTTCCCGAAACATTGTTTCTGTAAACATCTACGTGTTGTTTCAAAAACTTTGTTTCCGAACTTCGATCAATAAACTTGGTCGAAGTTTCCGAAACATTGTTTACGGTGAATACATGGCTTTACGGTAAACAATACTTGTTTCCGGTCATGTTTCTGTGCCCCCGCTGGCGATGGTGAACACATTAACAAATCAGTTTCGCAACAAACGTTGCTGAGTGTGGACTTGGGGTTTTTGTTTCAATTATTTAAAAATGGCGATAGTGTGGGACGACGAAACGATTTTTAAATTAATAGAAATTTTTGAGGCAAATCGGATTCTATGGGATTGCTCGACTAAAGATTATAAAAACAAAATCAAGAAAAGTGACGCGTGGGAAGACATTTCGAAAGCTTTGGAAATTCCAAAACAAGACGTTGAAAGCAAAATACATATATTGCGGTCGCAGTTTGCGAGAGAGAGGAAGAAAACTTCAGGAGTTGGAAGTGCAGATGCCGAAAAATCTAAATGGAAATTTTATGATGCTCTAAAATTTCTGTTAAGTGTGATGACCAGCAGTGGTGGTTCAGATACCATAATTAAAAAGGTAAGTGCATTATTCATACGTAGGTGCACTTCATTTTTATTTATAAAACGGTACCTAGTAGGTTTAATTTTAGTATGAGGGGGATCGTTTTTACCTGGTGAAAACTTCGATTATTTTAAACAAAAATCGATGTCGTTTATAATATATAATTCATAGAGGCCTGGTAGTAATCGCAAAAGTGGTAAGCCAGAGACAAGGCAATTATATTATTTTCGATTTCGTAGCTTTAGTACTCAACATCAACATCCACGCGTGTCTTACCATTAAGGCGATCCACTAGTACAGGAAAAAATCGAAATCGGAATTCACGCCCTTTTATGGGAGGAGTTTAAAAATACTTGAGAAAAAGCTTTTGGAAAGGTTGGAAAAGATATTTGAGAATTTTTTTTTAAATGTTGATTTCGTAAAGGCCTGTAAAAAACATTAATTCCTTTTTTATGCATTGTTTATTGTAATAAAACGGAATTTTTAAATTGATTTCACGAAAACAAGCAGCGCGGACCCTAACACGTTGTTTCTCCGCTCCGTTCGAAGGAGTAATGACGAAAGAATGGGGCGGCTGCCAGTCGTTCTTCGGTGGACAGTTATAACAAATTCGTCGACTGCCGTATTGTCGCCGTGATGTCAAAAATACCAACGCGAAAATGCATATTATATTTTATTTTGTGAGGTTCGGGCGTAAATATAATTTTTTTTCGCGATAATTATATAAGAAACTGAATTTGCCACATTATGCAATAAAACCATATCCGAAAAATGTTTATAAGTAGGAGAGTTTTCAGTTGAAAATGTTTTTTATAGACCTAATACTTTATTTTTTTCTAAGCTTATCAAAAGAATTATTAATAAAAATGACCGATATTTTTAAGGGCCAAGGTATGTTGTACACGCAGTAGTTAATTGAACTTAATACTTCTAAGCGGTCAAATTTTCAAAACAAAAACATACGATTTTTGTATGATTTTGCATTATTTAGTATGGCTTCATCTTAAGTAAATTGTTTTAAAAAGGGCAAAAATGCCCTTGCGTGTGATGAGAAAATTTCCATTATTAAATAAATACACGCAAATTGTTTATTATTTTAAAGACTACAATTAGATGGTTTTTTTCGCCATTAGAGAAAGCGAGATAGCAAATATAGCAACAATTTAGTATAAAAAGGACAACCAAGGACAGTAGGTCGTCTCATACAGCATTCCATATTCGTCTGGGTGTAAGCGAGTAAGTGTATCTTGGCATCTCAGTCACACCCGTGATGTAGAATGTAGTATTCGGCGTAAATACATAAACGTCTCCCGGTCCTACACCTATGTCGTTCATACACATACATTCTTTGAGTGTCTATCTTTATCATACGTGAAATACTTTTAAATTAAGAATTTACTGAAAATATAATAGTGTTTCTTACTTGTTACATTCTATAATGAGTTTGTGAGACAATGGCGAGCCTAGATGCAGTGTTTAACCCCATTGTGAATCGTAAATCGAACATAAATCAAGTAAAAAATCATTTTAATAATAAATCATACGAAACACTTGGAAGTAGGTATACTACAACATAATGTATACTTGGAAGTATAAGAAGCATGGAACAAACTTCCAGAACATGTCATCGATGCTACAAACATAAACCAATTTAAAACTCGATCGGATTCTTCTTTGGAGAGAAGAAACTATTAGCATATTTCAAACTAGCTGACCCGGCCCCGCATTGCAGTGGCTAACGAAATACAACGCCATCTACTGGACGGTTACCCAACCTTCATAACCACCGCCATCTGTTAATTTGCATTCAAATCAAATCCACACCGCCCGCTTACCAGCCCGCTCGTCCACCACATACAGATTATATATTTTAAACAATTTACACAAAACCTTGACAAATTATATACCTAAACCTTCCTCATGAATCACTCCATCTATCAGTGAAAAACGCATGAAAATCGGTTCAGTAGTTTTTGAGTTTATCGCGAACAGACAGACAGAAAGACGCGGCGGAGGACTTTGATTTATAATATGTAGACATTTAAAACAACTCAATTACTGTTAAACTTATCGTGAAATAAGATATGAGCGCATCAGCAGATTGATGCCTGCTCATTAAAAATAAACAAAATTTTAACAAAACAATAAAACGACTTCAAAAAATGCACTTAAAAGTAAAAAATAATTTCGTATTCTTCTACAACTTAATAATCAACTTACTTTTTCTACTCATCAATATGTAGGTACGATTGTTATTTTTGGAGTCGGTGTCAGCCAAGGTAGGCATAAGCACATTTCACCTATAACTATGTATGCAGTTACAAACCTACCTTGGCTTACCATATCGTTCATATCAATATCGGATCACCCAATCGAAAGTTCTGAGGTAACAAACATAAAAAAAAAAAAAAATTTAAAAAAATACCGTTGAATTGAGATCCTCCTCCTTCGTCGTCGAAAAGTCGTAGTCGATTAAAAATAATTAAAAAGGAACAATAGTAAAAGCAAAAAACAACAAAAAAACATTCGTGCAGTTCACACGTGGTAGAAGTGAAACCTTCAGAAAACTAAAATAGACAAGAGTGGGGAGACTACGAAGCAGCGCACAAAGAGGAGACCGATTATTCTATCTCATTCTCCCGCAGGCTTAATCCTGTAGATATTGTATATGTATGTGCTTGTCTCTTTGTAGTGTCGCTTTTTCGTTTCATCGAGTTTCAAATCACAACGGTGCTAAAGAAGTTTTCTCGTCAAAAACATGCAGGTATAAGTATATCCAAAATCCGAACAGTACAACAAAAGAAATTTAAAGTGTTTTTATGCACCCCGCATGTTACAAGAAAGGGTATACACGGTTTCCTAAAAGTATTAGTAGGGGAGACCTGTCCTAAACCGTCTACCGGGGTAAAACCGTACTTCTCTAAAATATACCCGTCACATATCCGCCACGGCGCGGCGCCACGTGATTCGAAACTTAAGGGGTCTCCACACGGTGCTGCCGCAGTAACAACTGCCGAAGAACTGACTAAAAATCGTATAGTCTGTAGTCAAAAGCGCGAGCCGTATTGTTATTATAATAACAATACGGCTGGCGCTTTTGACTACAGTCAACCAAAGTTCTGCAGCAGTTGGTGCTGCGGCAGCACCGTGTGGAGACCGTCTTAAGGGGTCTCCACACGATGCTGCCGCAGCACGTTCTGCCGCAGAACTGACTAAAAATCGCATGGTCTGTAGTCAAAACCGCCAGCCGTATTGTTATTATTCACCAACCGTATTATTATTTCCCTTCTGCCGGGCCCCCCCACTCCTTAAAATTGGGCCGTTAGTGGGCGGAACGCCTTCGGTATTGTTATTATTCACCAGCCGTATTATTATTTACCTGCTGCGAATTCGCTGTTGTTGCAGCCGCTGAAGGTCCGCCCTCAACTTGACATGTTAGGACACGTCATTTCTT
The DNA here is from genome assembly GCA_917563855.2 of Limnephilus lunatus. Lineage (NCBI taxonomy): Eukaryota > Metazoa > Arthropoda > Insecta > Trichoptera > Limnephilidae > Limnephilus > Limnephilus lunatus. The sequence continues at coordinate 45,940,261 of OU830602.1, read as the reverse complement.
CATTTCTCGTCGGAGAGCGTTTCGCGCGGTCCTTGACAGCGCCTTGTACGAAGTAAATATTATTATTTTACTCATCGCGCCTGAAGAGGAAAAAGAAGTTTGGGTAGGAATTTTGATTTATACAAGACTTGTACAAGGACCTTCGATGCTTGTGGGATATTTCCGACAAAAATTATTTGCGGTGAGATATTGGTAATAAAGTCATGGAGTTGTTGATAATAACGTTTATAATAAAATATGAAGGTATGGGTTTTTATTTTTTTAATATAAAATCCGGCTAATTTGTTCGGCTTTTGAAACAACTCATATAGGTCTCATCGCTGTGTCTCCCTTACTACCGTAATTATAAATATGATCTAAACGGTGCTGTGTCAGAAAGATAAAACACCACGTTTTATAATCGAATCTAAAAGTTAACCCCAAAATAACAGAAAACGTACTTACACCTTTATGAAACTAAAGTTTCCAACCAAAATCTGAAAAAAAATTGTGAAATTGTGGGAATTTTTTAATTAATTTTATTTTTACAAGAAACGACAAACATGTGAGTGGTTGATAATGTTTATAATAAATTTGCCTAATAAAACATGCTTGTGTTTTTATTTTTTTTTTCTTTATCGGTAATTTTTGTTAGAAAAATACCAGGACGTAAAGGGACATTTTTAAACCTTTTTTTGTTTTGCGTATTAAAATTTTATATTTCGAAAATTATACAGGGTGTAAAAGCACGTACCCGAGAGATTTTAACCAGCGATTAACAGCTTAACTAACTAACTAACCATCACGCCGCCGTTTCCGAAGACGGACCGCCAAACAACTCGGTCATGGCACACGTTCCTTGCCTCGTTTACATTCAAACAACGTTTCATACATGCTCTTCTATTATTCTGGGTCTTGAAATGGCCCGACTCAAGTATCTGATTCACTTGATCGTGCCATGTCTTTCTCGGGCGTCCTCGACTTCTTCTACCATTCACATGTGCGTCATATATTCTACTTACACTACTTTCCTGGTTCATTCGCTCTACATGCCTAAACCATCGGAGCGTCCCTTTCTTAACCTTACACATCACACTTACATCAGCCTTGCATTCTTTGCGTATCTCCATGTTTCTCACACGATCGTACATGGTTTTACCACAAATTCTCCCCAGGGATCTCATTTCTACAGCATTCAGTCTACTTTCATCCTTCCTCTGCCAGTTCCATGCCTCACTGACATACATCAGGGTAGGTACCAGCACTCCATTATGGACAGTTTTTTGTTGGTGCCAACGGCGTTCAGTCCTCCATTAATAGAGTTAACAGCATTCATCCTTCTTTCAATATCTCTATCAGCCTTTCCATCTCTCGTAAACTTACTTCCCAAATAAAAGAACTCATCGACCTGCTTCAAGTATTCATCATTTACAACTATGTTGCACATTGTTTTCGTACTCTCTCTTTCATATACCATGACTTTAGACTTACTTACATTCACGATATCGTCTTTTGAAAGTGGAAGAAATTTGGCAGACGTACTATTTCTACGAAAAATAGCTACCTCTATTATATCTACCATAGAGGTAGCTATTTAATTAACTAAGAGTGAATTACTAGAAAGAATTTAACTAAGTGTGCATATCAGACAAACCAGACAAAACCACGCATTATACATTCCTCAATGCAACACTAACTCTAAACAAAATACAATCATTCACCGCGCTTCACTCATCTTTAACATGACATACAGGGAATTCGACTTATTTAACACAGTACCTAACATTTTCAAATCTAAAATGAATAAATTACATTTAAAAATACATACTACTATTTACACAGAATTAATCCATCCCTTTCCCCTCCCTTTCACCATCCCATCCACATAACCTAATTTAACTATTTTTCTTTATACCTACTCACTTAATAATTTAATATACATCAGTGAAAACCTGTTATTGGTAAAATTTTTATGCATATGTATTTCATCAAACATTATTTTTATAAACTGTTGATTTTCCAAATAAAATAAAATTATTAACTCATTCTTCATGCATACTTCGTTCATCCTGGACACGAGAGACTGTAGACTGTAGATCTTCCATACTGTTAGATATCAGCACCGCATCATCAGCATGCAATAGGCAACATTCTTTCAGATTACTTAAGTTAAAGTACTTTATAGTACTTTAGTACTTTTTCCCGAGATTATTTGGAGTAAAAAAATTTAAAATCATTTTGTGTTTTCATTAAAACATTTAAAATATTATTCCATCACACGCCGCAACTGATAATTCAATAGAGAACTCGTTTATGGCCTAGCGGTCATTTGACAAGCGTTGCGTCTCGTTCTAGCGGTACTTTACGCAAACGAGACAGCGCTAGTTTACTCAAACCCATCCCATCGTGATGGGATCAGTAGCGTCATGTGATCGAAAAACACAAATATTTTTGTTTTTAATAAAAAAATATATCATTTTTTGCTCAATAATTTCTTTTACAAATCGGATTATTATTTTCTGTTGTCAATAAAGCCAACGCTAGTCCAATACGTTGAAATTTCGAAAGTATTGATCGATGTGACGGAGCCATGACACGTTTGCGCACAGCGCGGGCGCTCCGAACACGTCTGCACAGCGCAAAAACTAAGACCTTTCTGCAAATTGAATGGTGTAGTGGCAACCGTCAATCTGCTGTACAGCATGCAGCACAGCAAGAAGTGACTAGAAATCGCATGGTGAGGAGGCCACTTAAGACGGTCTCCACACGGTGCTGCCGCAGCACCAACTGCTGCAGAACTTTAGTTGACTGTAGTCAAAAGCGCCAGCCGTATTGTTATTATAATAACAATACGGCTGGCGCTTTTGACTACAGACTATACGATTTTTAGTCAGTTCTTCGGCAGTTGTTACTGCGGCAGCACCGTGTGGAGACCCCTTTAGTCAGCAGAAACTTGTCAGTACAAGTCCTCTGCCCGCTGTCGAGATAACGTGTTTTAAGTTTTTCGGTGTCCTGATGTAAGTGTCCTTTTTACCAGTCGCAGGTGAGTGAAATGTTAAATACTACATCTATGAATATTTTAACTTTTATTACATATAACTTTTGGATGATTTTGGTAACATGTGAAATAATTTCTACATATAAGTTTCTTGGGGCTCAACCGTTCGGGTTAAAACCGGCCAGTACACGATTTTGACTGGAAATATTTTCATGAAAGTATTTTTTTTATAGACGTTACAAACATGCCGCGTATTTACCATAGAAAAACTACCAGACAGGACTGGGATACAGAAAAAATGAGGACAGCAATTTTGAGTGTAGTTGAAGGAGGATTGGGATACCTAAAAGCAGCAGAAATCTACGGAGTACCGAAATCTACATTACAAGACCGTGTCAATAAATACAGAAACAATCAAGATTTGGCTTTATCTACAACAAAAGGCCTAGGCCGTTATAAGGTGATTCACTACTAAGTAATGCAAAATCATGTTTTTTGGGTTTGAAAATTAGATCGCTTAGATACGAGTATATTTAGATGTTTTAATTAATTACTGCGAGTAGAACACATATTTGCCTTTGATATAATCAGGTATTTTTTTGATTAGTCATCAGATTTTTTTTTTGAATTACACTTGTGAAAGAATTTCTTTGTACAAGTTTCTCGGGGCACAATTGTACGGGGTTAAATCGGCCAATGTACGATTTTGACCCGGAATATTTTCATTTAGAGTTAGTGTTACGGTAACCGTACGCGGAGTGTAAGTGTTCGCAGTTTTCGCAGAGATGTTTCCAACAAGACTATGATATTTTTTGGTGAAATATTGTTAGTTATACGGGAGCAAAGTGGTGATTCTAATAAAGATAACCACTAATCTGATTTTTATAGTTTATTGAATTTTGGTGTGATGGGGTAAGTGTGCTCGGGTAAGCGTACGCAGTTGGATGAGTGCGAATTCTTACCCCTCTACATAAAATTGATTTTGTAGCACAATGTTTCAAGTCTCGTTATTTTTTTACAGTGAAATATGCCGCGTGTGTTCGTTAGAAAGCACCCGGAGAGGTCAGTTTGCACCCAAGAGCAGATTGAAACTGCAAAAAGGTTTATGAAAGAGGGGAAGAGTCAGCGGGCTGCTGCAAATATTGTTGGGATCAATGAAGCAACTCTGCGTAAACGCCTAAAACTAGAATTAATAGCAACTTCAATGGGTAGATGTCGTCCGACATCTACACCAGATAAAGAGGTAGATTTTTAAGTTTTTTTTGTTTATTTGTTTGTAGAACATGCCGCTTAATTACCATAGAAAAACTACCAAACAAGACTGGGATACAGAAAAAATGAGTACAGCAATTTTGATTGTAGTTAAAGGATGAATGGGATACTTAAAAGCAGCAGAAATCCACGATACAAAACCGTTTTAATAATTACAATCAAGATTTGGCTTTGTCTACAACAAAGTGGTTCTAGGCCGTTTTAAGGAAATGCACTAAGTTAGGCACAATTGTGTATTTTTGGTTTGAAAATTAGATCGCTTAGAAATATTTTAGATGCTTTTATCAAATACTGCGTCTAGAACACACAATATATTTGTCTTTGAAATAATCGAGTATTTTTTGGAAAAGTCTTTTCATAAGTCCAGAAAAAAATGTATCAGGCTTATTTTAAGATTAAAAATCTCAAACTTACGTACTCCTTTTAGGTTATGGTTTTATTGTGTAATATTTAATTAAGTGCTTTACAAAATGGTCGTAAAACATTTAAGTATTTGTGCATGAATTTCGCAAAATAAAATAAAACACGCATTTTCGAGATTCATTTATACTTATAATGCTTGAAAACAAGCTTATGGGTGCGAGTGGTTAATGACTCGATTTATTCAAAAACGAAAAAAAATTCGATTAATTCAAAAAGTTAAACCACAAAATCGACTTCAAATGTTACTTTGTTTTTAAACCAATACAAACTTTTCCGAGAAACGAAAACCTGACAATATTTGAAAAACTCCTACTACCCCAACAACAAGCAGAAAATGTTGCTGGTGTTGTGATGGAGGACTTAGCCAGCCGAGGAATTTAATTCACGACGCACGTCTGGGTGGGACCCTAACGCGATGCCAACTCGGACGCTGATCGGTCGAACTTCACCAGTTTCCCGCTTGAATCACGAATTTTTTCCATGATTTTTCACGGGTCTGCGCTTGATTAGTCAGACATCTCCAAAAACCATTTTTTTAGATATAGAGGAAAGCAATTTTCGGATGCTCACCATAAATCAAATATTATTTCACATGTCTGTGTTTTACACAGTAAATATGCTATAAAATAACACCACGAGGCATAAAGGTCCGGTCCAGTAGTGACATTTTGAAATATCCCACTAGTGACCCAGAAAACATCAACATTTTGTTTAATTCTAACCACAAGTTTTTCTGCATTTTAAGTGATTTGGTGGCGTTTAAGAGTAATCTGAGTATTGTACCAGATACTGATAGTGGGTACACTTTTACATATAACTGCACACTCTAATTTCGATTTTTTTTGAGATGTCTGAAAAATCAACTAGACAATCATGAATTTATGATTGTTGATGTAAAAACTTCTTTAGCGCACTTGTGATTTGAAAATAGATGAAACGAAAAATAGCGACATTAACAATAGATAAACACATAAATCTATAGGATTTAGCCTGCGAGACATTGAGATAGGATGATCGGTCTCCTCTTTGTGTAGTGCTACGTAGCCTATCGGTCTCCTTATTGTACGGTGCTTCGTAACGTCCCCACTCTTGTCTTCTTTAGTTTCTGAAGGTTTCAGTTCAACCGTTGTTGTTTTCTTTAGAGTACATAATAATGTGATTACACAACAAAATTAAGACTAGTCAATGTTACTCATTGAAGCAATCAATTGATCGTTTACAGAAACCATTTTCATTTGCCACTTCCACTCGGGGGGGGGAATAATGAGTTATATTGATGGAGCACAATGAAGCGGGCCAGCCGATTGATCGTGACACTGAGCGATTGACAATCGTACGTTCGGTTTAGTGTTTAGTTGCTCGCCAGACAGCAAAGATGGCGGACGTATCTAGCCCTACTGAACTCTGTTCCATCGCGGAGAGAGATTTTGTTTTACTTATAATTGCATTATATCGCGATTGTCCAGAGTTATGGAGAGTGAAATCAATATATTACGCTAATAAAAATAAACGAAGTGCCGCTTTACAAAAAATGCTTAGCGTTTTAAATAAATACAAACCTGATTACAGCGAGGATCAATTGAAAAAGAAGATTAATATTTTGCGTACATGTTTTAATAGGGAGTGTCAAAAGATAGAGCAAAAATTGCTTTCGGGTGCATTTAGTGACGAAATTCTCGAACCAAAGTTATGGTATTATAATGAAATTAGTTTCATAAAAGATCAAGAGGAGATTGGAGAAACTAAAAGTTTTGAGGTGAGTAAAAAACGTAAATAAATTGACTGTAGGTGCCTACTGTTCTGTAGATGTCCGCGCAGTGACTGGGACGGACTTATTGACATGTGGATAACCGAATGGAAATTTCAATTGAAACGGGGAACGACTGCGCGGCCTTTTCTTATAAAATTTAAATTTGGATTTTGTGCAATAGTTGACCAAACTCTTTTTTTTTTAGAAAGGTTTAGCAAATATCTAGTACGGATATGTGCTACTTTATTTATTTGTGTTTTGAATTATAAAATATAGGCCATTAAAGAATTAAATTTTTCATGATTTTATGGGCAATTTTGACAATTTTTTGGTAGTTAATGGCGATTATTAAAAATAATATTCTAACCCAATTTACTATGTAAATATAATGAAATACCTTATTAAAAATATTCACATCTTGAGAAAGGCGCTTTTAGTGTTGAATTTTAAATTTTATATGCGATAAATTTTGTGTCTAAAGAAAATCGGTCATTTTTGTAATTTAAATTTTCGCCAGGCATATTTTACTGGTTGCTCTAATATTTTTTATTTTAATTTTATATTTCATCACATTTGCGTGGTAAATGGATCAATTTTTTTTAAATTTTCATTAGCTCACAAATAATTTCCAAAATTGCCTCTAAAATCATGAAAAAAATATTATTTGGTAGCCTATATTTTATAATTAAAAACACAAATAAATTAAGTAGCACATATCCGTACTAGATATTTGATAAGGTATATTTTGATTACAAAAATAATTATTTAGTTTGGTTTATTATTATGGACGTGGTTCTAGGGAGTAGTCGATTTGAAAAATGAGTAGGAGTGGGATCCGCTTCTCGTGAAGAACCCGAGTTCAAGAGTCCACACCAACTGAACCTATTCATCGCATATACGAAGTATATTGTAAAATGTGTCCACTCACCACTGGACCTATTCATTGAGATTATGCACCTTGTCTCAGTAACGTATCTTCTTCAATCTATTAATTATTTTTCATCTTATATTTTGATAGTAGCGAAACAGTTCAATGTAACTTATTTTTTATGTTGATTTTTACCCTAATGGAACCTCGCTTAACGAGCATCTTTCATAACGAGTGATTCGCATTACGAGCAAAATAAATTGTAAAAAAGGCTCCCTTAACGAGCGACGTTTCGCATAACAAATGACGTGAAAGGGGAGGTCCCCTTCACGTCACTCGCTTGTGCGCTGGGACTTTCCGTGCCAGTATTCTGTGTTTAGCACTTGTTCCGCAAGCATGTTAGTGTCGCTTGGGATCACACAATTTTCCAAAATTGTGACATAATTTGTGATTTGTTTGTGCAAATTTTGATAACCCTTACAAAAATGTCCCCGAAGAAAAAGCTGCAAGAAGACAGCCAGCCATAAGAGAATAAAAATAACTCTAGAATTTAAACGTAAAATCATTGAAAAGCGAGAACGAGGTGATAGGCCGTATAACGGCCGTTAAGGGTGTTACAGTAATGACGAAATTCTGAAGCTCTCTCCATGATGCGATGGAGAAACAGCTGATGGTTTGGGTGACGCATAAGCAGCTTACAGGCGATACCTTAAAAGCGTATATCCAGCCAGCGGCCGAAAATCCACATTTCGTCGAAAGAGGTTCTTACGATCGTACAGGGCGGTTCCAATGAGAAAGATTAATTACTCTCCGTACCAGCTTTTTAAAATTATAACTCAATATCGATTTTATTTTATTCCAAATTTGCTTCAATTTATACCTACATCCAAAAATGCTGAAAGGGGTGTTGATAAAACTATTAAAATGATGTACTTTTTGTAATTATTTTTTGATCATAAGTATTTATCATTTTTCAATAATGTCTCAGCAAAATAAGAATGTAAAAAAAATTGAAATATATTAGTCTGTAAGTGAGCAAATAAATACACAAACGGACCAATTATCGTCAAGAAACACATATACTTATATATTTTTTTATGATTTTATTTAAACTAAAATTAAAATTCTGTTACATACGTTTACCAGATAATGTATTGATTTATTTAACTGCATGATTATATGATTTGAAATGGGTGTTGTATAATAAATGTACTTTTTGAAATTTTAACAAATCCGCTAACGACTTATGGTATAACTTTATTGTACTAAAAATTATAATTTTTTCTGAAAATTTAAAACATACGTTTGCTAGATAAAAGAACAATCTTTCGAAATCAATTTATAATTTTTTGTGGAAAACAGTCAATACGTCTAAACACTGATTTAAACATGACATATTTCTGGTGTTCTCTGGTTATACGCTCTGAAGACCATCGTCTGCAGCCGGCCAAATAACTTCGCGTAAGTTGAATTGTTTGGAGTATTCTGTGCTGTGTCACCCGCTCTAGCGAGAATAGGGCGAGGGGCGATTGGCGGTGACCGGAGGGGGTAGTTCTGGGTAGGTATTGTATATCGCGAGGGACCAAAAAAACTTTAATAATATATGGTGTTGAACAAAACAAATAATACAGTTTTATGCTTGAATATTTGCACGAAGCCGATGAAATGCCCCTTTTGTTTAAAACATTAGCATTAGCGAACACAAATCTCGGGGTCTCTCGACATAATATTATTATGTAGTAGTGTTAGTGCCATACCAAATTAAAGACCCCTTTATACGCTACGATAAGTTGTAGTAATTTATCGTAACGATCAGATTGTTACAATTTATCGTTGTGTGTAAACGGGAGATTGTAGCGATTATTTGGGATTGGAGTTAGAGTGGATGGTTGAAGCCGGCCCGCATCAATTTCTGGGAATCTTAACGATGTGTTGGAACGTGTAACAGTTGCACCAATACCAATTTATCGTTACGATTTCACTCAGTGTAAAATCTGTTTTTGCGCTGTAAGGTTGTTTCGTGACAGAGTGTTGTAGGTAATCATGGCAGAAAATGCAAGTAAACAAACACCTCGTGAATTTTTAATTGAATTTATAGAACTTTATAGAAGTTTTACCTGTTTGTGGCTCGTTAAGAGCAAAGAATACTCCGACAGGAACAAAAAAGACCTAGCTTATATTGAGCTAGTTAAAAAGTTCAAGGAGTTTGATCCATCGGCAGATAGGAACACTGTCGTAAAAAAAATTAACGCGATGCGTACGGTTTATAAGAAAGAACTTTTGAAAGTTAAGAGTTCGGAGAAATCTGGGGCTGGTGCGGATGACATCTACAAACCTAGTTTGTGGTATTTCGACCGTCTTCATTTCTTGTACGACCAGGACTTTGCAAGACCTAGTAGAAATACAATGAGTGATGTCGATGCAGTAACACAACAAGACGTAAGTAAAAATGCATTTTATTTATAGCATAAGTAGTGTAATGATTTGGTTCAATTGTTACATCGTTACATATACTCAGATAAAGATATAATATTTCATATACTCAGATAAAGATATAAATTTTCAACATCATTACATACTAGTACCATATGTTTACAGGTTTATTTTATTTACATGTTTGTTTTACGCACTTCTTTTTCTCTTTTCTATTTTTTATTATAACTTTACCAATTTAACCATTTGTTTACACTTGACTACACTCAAAGTTACTATCCTTAATTAATCACCATGAAACAGGCATTCGCCTAGTATGGTGATTTAATAAATCTTATCTATAGAAATTTCAAATATATGTAACATGTTATAAATAAAATAACTCTGTCAATAGTGCATTAAGTAATTGTCTTCAAAAAGCCTAAAAAGTCTCCTAACCCTTTGTCACTGATCTGTAAAATACTAAAATAGGCCTTTTTTGGTCAGCTTTTGCGATTTCAAAATTTGAAACTCGATGAAACGAAAAATACAGACACAATAAACACATATATCTATAGGATAATTTAAAAAAATTATCCTATAGGTAGATATATGTTAAAAAATCGTACACAAAAATTTGCCAGGCTGCTGGTCGGCAGACCAAGAAATTCTTAAACGGAATGATCTGGACCAAGGGTGGCCAACATATGCACACATTATTTTCTTCTAGTGTGTATAAAACCGGATTTCTCAAAAATAAGCCTGTCTCGAGAGACTATTAGTAGGCGTGTCGACGACATTGTAAAACATATTGAAGATAGTTTGAAAAATCGAGCATCTAAGTTCATATTTTATTCTCTAGCATTGGATGAAAGCACTGACCTAACAGATACCGCCCAAGTGGCGATTTTTATCAGGGGTGTTGTCATCCATTTTATCTAAATAGAATAATTAGTGGCACTGTATCCATTTAAGGACACTACTTGCTCACGATGTTTGTTAGGAGCTGTTACACCGACATTGAATCGATTTTCGTTACAACTCAACGACCTATCGAACCTAACAACAGATGGTGCTCCAACAATGGTTGGGAAACACGAAGTTTTAGTAAAATTGATTAAAAATGAGACCTGCAAAGTTGGTAATACTTCCGTGCTAAATTTTCGTTGCATTATTCTTCAATAGAATTTATCTTAGTCCCTTAAAATTGATCATGTCATGAAGGTGGTCATCAAAACGGTGAACTTTATTAAGTCGAAAGGGTTGAATCGCTGACAGTTCCAAGAGTTTCTCAAGTTTTTGGATTCATGACGTTACATTTTATGCAGAAGTAAGGTGGTCGACCCGTGCCAAAATGTTGAAAAGAGTGTTTGATTTGAAGCAAGAAATACAATCATTCTTCGCAAGCAAGTCAAAAAGTATCCCAGAATTTGAAGACAAGGAGTGGGTTAGCGACTTTGCATTTTTGATCGATATAGTTAGCCACCTAAATGTTAATAATACTCGTCTACAACGGAAAGACGGATCAACTAATTAATAACATGTATGATCCTATTTCCGCATTCCAAATGAAACTTCGGCTTTGGGAACAACAGCTAAGAACAAAAATCTTCACTCACATTCCTACATTGTTATTGAGCCAGATGTCACACAAATGGCGGCGGATAAATACCGACTTGAACCTGGAATTTCAAAACCGATTTCAAGATTTTAAAAAGCATCGTGTGCTTTTTTGCGGTATTTGCAACGCCATTTTCCGTAGACGTAATTTATTGCCAGGAATTTTACAAATGGAACATTGTGAAATGTGTTGTGATGCTAATATAAAATTTTAATCGAAACTGTAAGTTCCTTGCTCTGTCTCCTTCCTTCCCTGTCGAGGATGTTTTGTCCGTAGGATATTTCGTCCTTGGGATATGTGAATCTAATACATATGTTTGATTCTAATTTTTGTTCTATCTTAAAAATATATACATTTATTTCTTGTTTGCTTTGAATAATAAAATAAATTTTGTTGTGCGGCCCGGTAGGAAATCTCATTTCTAAAATCTGGCCCGGCTGTTAAAAATGTTGGCCAGCCATGATCTGGACTATAGTTATTCATTAGTTTCATTCGTGTACTCGATGACGTAAAATTTACTATTTTTTACCCCACTTTGACGCCGGCTGCCTGCGAACTTGCCAGGCTGCCGGATGGCAGCCCTGCTTTTTTTCACATTTTCTTATCGACCTTTATCATATGAAACCATTCCCGTTCGTGTACTCGATGACGTAATTTTTTCGAAAAAAATCGCTGACTATTTCCATGGCAGCGCGGCTCCTGCCAAGAGGCGCACCGGCAGACCAGCTTTTTTAAGGTTTTCTAAGTGTCCATTATCATTAAAAAGTAGTTTCATCCGTGTACTCGATGACGTAGGGTTTACCTATCTCGTCTCCTAGTCTATTATACCTAATGATGAAAGTGTGTTGATCTTCAATATTCTGAGATTTTTGGATTCATAAGTATGATAGAACATACAGTTAGTAGCGTGGTAGTTGAATCCCACTCGGTCGTTACAACCATTCGAAATTCGGGGGTATTTTGTCAGTAGGTAAAAATATTTCCGCTTTGCAATAAAATCCAAATAAATGGAATATTTGTTAATATTTCCGAAAACTAAAAACTGTTTTCGAAAGGTGGTTAAATACGCTTTCAAATTTCATTTTTGGAAATAACTATGTAATTTTTTTATTATAATTTTTTTTATTGCAAACTTTAAAAAGATTAAAAAAGGTCTCACCTTATGTTTTTTCTTACTAAAATTACTAATACTGAAAAAAATAACATATTTTATTAGACAAATGAATTATAAACGTTATAGTCACCTCACTTTTTGTTGTTTAATGTAAAAATAATTCTAAAAAAATTCACAAAGTTTCATAATTTTTTTTTAATTGCTATCGGAAACTTTGGTTTCATAAAGGTGTACATTTTAATGATTTTGTGGTTAATTTTTAGATATGAATAATAAAGCGTGTCATTTTATCTTTCCAATGACGTTTAGATCATACTTCTTTCACTTTGATAGTAAGGGAGACACAACGATTTCTATGAGACCTATGTGAAGTGGGACAAATATAGTCTCATGTGATTAAACGGGTTAAAAACTTATATTTATGTTTTCTTAACAAGAGTCAGAATAATAGAAAAGTATATATGGGGTGATGTATGAATGTGAATGAGTCAAAGAGTGTGTGCCAAGACCGAGTTGTTTGGCGGTCCGTCCTCTGCCTGGTTAGTTATTAGTTAGTTAGTTAGGACAGCAAACTATTGCTAGTAATATTGCAAGCTAGTAATTCTAGCTACATGTAAACAGAACTAGCTTTAGTTTTAACCTAATAAAATGGTAAGGAATGGAGTACGCTAGCATCTCGAGTTAGAACAGTAATCTATAGGGTTATATTATATAAGCTAGTAGCGCTCCCCACCACTGAAGTTACTATCCTGGCTTTATGTTAAGCTTCGTGCCGTCGGTGAATCTAGTTCTAGTACATGTTCGGCTAGTGCACGGGAACGACGCGCTGTGTATTTTCTAACTGATAACGCTCGTCTGCAAACATGCCAAAACTATTTAACGAGGTTAATAATTTAAAATTTGTACAACTCTATCGGGATGAAGAATGTCTGTGGAACGCCAGTATTCAATCTTACAGAGACAAGTCTATGCGTAATTCATCGCTACAAAAAATTTGTGCCCAGTTGATGACGATCGGCATAATAATGTCTATTGAAGATATTAAATATAAAATTAAAAATTTAAGAGCGACTTATTGTCAAGAGTTGACAAAAATTGAGAAATCGATCATGTCCGGAACAGGAGAAGAAGAGTATAAGCCAAAAATAAATTGGTTCGAAGAAATGCACAGTTTTATAAAAAATGTGCCAATGAAAAGAAAATCAACGGTTAGTTACATTGATTTTTATTATTTACTAGCGAGTACCCGGCACGTGTTGCAATGCGATTCAAAGAAATACATCGATTCTCCCTGCATGTCCTTTCCCGCCCGTCCCCGTTCACCTCCCGAGTCCCCTTCCCCTCCCCTGTTCCCCTCTCGCGAACGCACACCACCTTCCCTGTTCCCCCCCCTTCCTCCTGCCTTTCCTCCCTGCCGCTAAAATATATATAAAATTCACACATTTTTATTTATACAAATATCATAACGCCTGAGCTTAAAGTTTCATTGCAATCGGATGAATGGTATGGCATCGCATACAATGCGAACACTCAAACAAACAAACAAATAATGATTTTTATATGTAAGATTTTTTGATAATTCTATTACAGTTTTTACATTATTATTGGTAACTAGCGAGTACCTGGTATGCGTTGCAATGCCACTCAAAGGAGTAAAGTTTTAGTGTTTTTAATTCTATTTATTGAAGTTTTGGATTCATAATATTTGTTGTTTTCTGACTGGCGCGTACACGTATAGATGAGATTTTTTTCTGACACGTGGCAGGTCACGTACAGCTGTCCATATGAGAAGCGTGTTATTTTCTAATCCCCCATCTATATTATAAACTTATATCACTGCACTTCCCATTTTTCATAACATTCACATTTAACATAAGCATTCTTCATTTTTTCTCTTCACTTATTATTTTTCTCATAATTACAAAATTGTGTATTTAACCAAAGCTAATATAAGGTATTCAATTGTAAAACTTTTTTCCTTCTTTAAATAATATGTTATGTAATGAAACAATGTAAGAAAAAATTATGATATGAACTAAATTTGTCAATTTGACTGGCCTAAAACGGGATCCATTCCTAGTTGGCTAGTCAAAGTTTCCGCATATGTTTATTGTATAATTTTATATGAAATAAATTATTATTATTATATAGAAACCTTCGCGGGCATCCGCACAACAAATCATTAAAGTTTCAACCTAATCGGATGAATGGTTTAAGAACGCATAAGGCAAAAACAAAGAAACATTCATTTTTATATACAATAATGTATGTGGGTCTCACTGGGTGCTTTACATAGTGAAGCAACAAAATTCTGCTTCCGCTTCTGCAGAAGTTCCGCAAGTTTTTCACTTCCGTTTCCGTTTATGTTCCGCAAACTTTATAACGAAGAATACAGCGAGGAGCGCGGGGGTGGGGGGCGCGCGGATGACTAGAAAGGGGGCGGTACACAAACGTGTGGCAACGAGTTCGTTTGTTCATTCTCATTCTTCATTCGGTTCATCACCGCGCCTCGTGACGTTTAGCATAAGCGCGTAAATCTTCTGTGTATTTACTTATATTTGTTGTTTGTTTTGTTACTTATTAGTTTTGTGTTTAGTGCAATTATGAAACCAAAAACAAGTCCCATTTGGAACTATTTCGTTGAGATTAATGATTCAAGTGCCAGGTGCAAACTCTGTGAAAAAGTTTACTCGCGAAAAGGTCGCACGACTACAGCCTTAAAGAGTCACCTAAAATCGATTCATGCAGAACAGTATGCAGAGTATGAGAAGTTAGATGATGCTGTCAAACTTTCATTGGAAACGATAAAACGAAAGGTCAGTAAATATTTATTTATTACTTTATAACTACGAAACGATAAAACGAAAGGTCAGTAAATATTTATTTATTACTTTATAACTTTATTAACTTTGCGTAAGTGAGGTCGTGGCCTAGTGGCGACTGCGCGGTCGTTCGATCACGCAGTTTAAGAAAAGTCGTGCGCAATCAGTCTTTGGATGGGTGATATTAGTATCTAAAAAAAAAAAAAAACTAGTATCGTATTTTTTTAAAATTTGATTGATGCTTGAACAAACAAGACTTTCTTTATTGTTTTGTATTATACGTGTTTTATTTTGTGAAGTTATCCTAATTTAATATATATGAAGAACACCGAAACAGACTCAAAGGTGTAAAAGCAGCCAAATGTCTTTATTATTAAATATAATTTACCTCTGTTTAATTGCAAGTAAAAAAATACAAATTTAAAAGTTCAAAATAAAAATTTAATTAAATAAATCTTAAAAACTAAATTGTGCTTGTTCTTCATAGTATTAACGCTTCCGGTACCGCTTCCGCTAAGATTTACTTTTGACATCTGTTTCCGTTTCTGCTTCCGTTAAGATGACCATATACCCTAAAATATATTCAGAATCTTAACGTCGTAAGTAAAGAAGCCGTGTATACAAATAGAGTCTCGCGACCCGTGTATTGCACGGAACCACTGTCGACTTTGCCCTATCAAAGAAAAGAAGAAGAAGACAAATAATGTGGGAATCTTAACGACGTAAGTGAAGAAAGCGTGTAAACAAATATGCGCCCGCTACACGGCGTACTAGATGAACGTACGGTGGAATTCACCCTAGCAGGCATGGAGATTAGACCTTTTCACCGCGTTCAATTTAATTAATTCTGAAGAATGTGTTACAAATATTGAAAATGTGGGATGATGTCGCACTGCCGAAGTTATTAATTTATCGTCTAGAAAAATAAAATCTGGTGCTTACCGCTAACTTTAGTTGTACAACGTATTACAAATTTTTAAAGGCGTTCTACATAAAATATATTAATGGTAAGGTATTGTTTTTATTAATCTTAAAGACAAAGAATTTACATCCCCAGGACAACATCTGAATAAAAAAGTTAATATAGTTACGAATTCGCCGGAAATGATTAAAATGTGAGTTTTGAGCAAACAAAAATTATTAGGATTGTGTACCGCCTTCGTTGTATCACTAGGCTTTACCCGTGTTGTGAATTTCGACTCTAATTTTACAGTTTTATAAAATATCCTTCTTTTTTAATACAATTTTTCCTAAAATATTTTTTCCTTTTTTTGTCTTGTCCAAACTCGTTTTTCTAGCAACTCTTCTAACAAAATTCGTCCAATGCAAATACGAGTGGTACAGTTTCCGTAGTAACTGTTTTAAGCCGCGATAACATTGAGCGAGTTTAACAAGCTAGGTAAGGTACTAGCCGGCCATTTTAAAAGCGGGCGGATCGGCAAGTGCGATTGTCATGATGACGCACAAAACTTTCCACTCGCTCTTTCGCTCAGTGGCTCAGTATCGAACTAGCTAGCGAGTTGAAACCACGTGTCGCTGTGTTTTTCTTATCTAAACTTTCTGGGTGTTCTAGCGGTAAACATGAAGTGGAACGTAAATCATATTGTGAAATTTCTTAGCGTCTATCAGCAGTACCCTGTGTTATGGAATTTAAACGACAAAGACTATTGCAACACCAAACTAAAAATTGAACTCTTCCGATGTTTGTTTAATGAACTCGATGAGCAGCACTTGATTATGGGAATGGATTTGCAGAAATTGAAGTCTAGAATCAAATCAATTAAAGATGTGTACAGACAAGAATTAAACAAAATTGAGAAAAGTAAGATAAGTGGCTGTGTAGTTTATTGGCCAAAACTGGCATGGTTCGATGAAGCAAATTTTTTGGCAGATGCTGTGGGTACAAGAAACTATAAATTTAAATCAATGTTGGTGAGTAAAATATATTAATTTTATTGTCTTTAGCAAAAATTTCAGCATTTCAGGCAAACATTTCGATATTGTTGATTCCGGAACTCGAAACATGTATTCTAGAGACTTAAAAGAATCGCCAGTAGCTTGATAACGTAACTAGGATAATTTCCAGTTTTGTGACGACTGTGATTGCCGTTCTCATTTTAGTATCTTTTTTATCAATCCATCTACCATCTGCAGTAAATCATCAAAATGGGTACAGCTTATGTTACTTACATTATTTTATGAATTAATAATTATTCATTTTTCATAAGAAGCAAATGCATTGTGACTTGACATTTTAAATAAATAAAAAGTATACAAGTACCTACTTGGTTTTAAGACTATAAAATATCAAGTGATTTAAAACCAAGTACCTATATTATTTTTATTTATTTAAAAAAATTTAATAACAAGAAATGTTTTGATGATTTTAATAATTTCATCACAAATCATGAAGCAAGTAGGTACTTACATATTAAATTATCATCTATTTACCTATAGGTATATAACAATATTTATGGGGATATGTGAATATATTAGTTGTCTATGCGTTGCTAAACCATTTTCCCGATTGCGATGAAACTTTGGGTATTTGACGTGCGCATGCCCGCGATGATTTCTTTATACAATAGTTAGCTCTGGTATCATAAAATTGTGCGTTGATAATTATTCATCCGATTGCGATGAAACTTTGAGGATTTAATACGGAAACTAATACAGTACAATCTCACTAATGCGGCACTTCAATAAATTGATACGTCCAATAATCCGGCACCCTCCGCCCGCGCCTCCCTTGCCCCTCTATATGCGCTCCATCGTCTCGTCGCGTCGTCGGTCGTCGTCTAGCAGTCTAACCTCAAAGCTTATCTCATGTGCACGTGCGTACGTATTTACCTGTTGTTTTGAAGT
This sequence comes from Limnephilus lunatus, assembly GCA_917563855.2. NCBI lineage: Eukaryota > Metazoa > Arthropoda > Insecta > Trichoptera > Limnephilidae > Limnephilus > Limnephilus lunatus. The sequence continues at coordinate 45,922,137 of OU830602.1, read as the reverse complement.
GAGAATAGTGTGTAGTTAAAAATGTCAATTAAACGGAAACACAAGACACTAGATTTGAAAGATAAAATTTACATTTTAAAGAAGTTAGATAGGGGAGAAAACATGTTCAAATTGGCAAAAAAAATATGGTGTTGGGCGTGCTACTATACACGACATTAAGAAAAAAAAGCAAAAGATAGTAGACCACGTGAAGACGATGGAATCTGGACCAGGAAAGCGTAAAACATTAAGAGTTGGCGATTGTCCAATGATGGAAAACGCTCTCTACATGTGATTCATGCAACAGCGATCTAAACACACTCCTGTATCTGGAGAAATTCTGAAAGCACAAGCAATCGAATTTTATAAAAAAATTACCAAAAAAGATGATTTTCGTGCCAGCGATGGATGGCTGGATAAATTTAAAAAGCGATTTGGTATCCGTCTGTTAACCATATCGGGTGAAAAATTATCAAGCAACGAATCTGAAGTACAACCATTTATCCAGCATTTTAAAGACAAGGCCGAGGAACTGAGTCTTCTTCCTGACCAAGTCTATAATGCAGGCGAGAGTGGTCTGTTCTGGAGACTGTTACCCAATAAAACATTCGTATCCTTAAAGAAGCGAGCACACCAGGTCGTAAAGTGAGTAAAGATAGAATCTCATTCATGCCGTCTTCAAATGCTACTGGAACGTACAAATTGGATTTGTTAGTGATTGGTAAAGCTAAAAATCCATTGCGTATGATATCTAAATTGATGGTTTTTATTACATATACGTATATATATATTTAAGAATTAGAAATTTTCTATAAAAATGGTCTATAAAAAAATCTGTATTTAATCTACTGTGCCTTAGTTCAATCCACTTACAATACGCTATTATTAGTTGGGGCTCCGCGTATAAATGTAACCTTCTTCCAATAGAAATTGTACAAAGAGCAATTATTAAAATTATTTTAAAAAAATCCTTGGACTACCCAACAGAATAATGCCTGTTTGATGAATTCCAAGTACCTACGTGCATTTAAAGATTTATATATTATAACTACATTAGTTCAAATTATAAATGAAAAAGTTAAATATCAATTTTTTTATGAAAACAGAACTCGACTTAAACATGTTTTTCTATGCCCAAAACTAAATACGTCTTTTACACTTACCAGGGAAGAACTTTTTTCAATCGTCTACTAGAAGAAATCAGAAGCATTAATGATAAAACCCGAATACTGCTCTCTGTCAAGAAACACTTTAATAATATTCTTAAGAAAAAAACTACTGCCACTTAATTAATCTTACAAATATCTTAAGTTTTACCATTACATTCTTTATTTTTTAAATACACACTTTTATCAAAATAAATACTACAGCACACATATATTTATGTACAATGAATTATTTAAGTACTAACTAATAACATCATTTATGTTCACTCCCCTTAATACACAAGCAAATGCTTTCAGTGGAAGAGTAGTAAAAAATCTAAGATGTAAAATTATCTTTAGCAACGCATGCCGGGAACTTGCTAGTAACTCTAAAAAAATGATATTTTTATATTATGTACATTGATGGATTTGGACGACATTATAAAATATGTTAACTCATTAATTAAATATTATATCAAACGGAAAACGTGGAACATTTTCTGACTCTAATGACTGGTCTGTTACTCCAAAATGATTCTTGGAATATTAGTACAGTGTTGTCTTTTTCTCTTTTCCGTCGGCTACTAGCAGCTGCCACGCTGCGTCCTTCCCATTGCGCGGGTCACATTATGCTGGTTGCCAGCCGCGAGTTGAAGAAGCCGCTTCTGCCAGCCGTCGACAGCGTTGCCAACTCTACGTCTTTTTACGTAGATCTACGTATTTTAGGTCCTACCTGAACATCTACTAACTTCAGTCCAGAATCTACATATTTTTTTGTCAAATTGTACAAATTTGCAAAATAACATAACTCATTAGGCTGAAGAAGCATATTTCCGTTACTTTACGGTGGAGCCCCCGTCTGCTGGGCAAAGTATGTGGCGCGGACTCCAACAAACGTTCCGTTTCATACTAGACTCCGCGCCGGAGTTGGGATGTCTAGGGAAATTACCGTAGATCTTGGAGAGAAAAATTTTTTAGGCAAAAGGGAAATCAGCACAAATCTAAGAAAATTTCGAACTATTACCATTAAATTTTTTTATTGGAGTTGTAATCTTCTACTTCCCGATAAAATATACAATTTCAGACCAAAGCATCGCTAAGTTATTGCTAGTGTTTGGCCTTAACTGTTTACTCCATATTCATGTTTTTTTCCTAAATATTGCCTATTACCCCACATTTGCATAATTACCAAAACTATATTTCGTTTCATTTAAACCTTAGGTTTTCAACGTGGGCAATAAATAACGCCCGCTTGTGGACGTTTGAGACTTTCAGGGGCAGTAGAAGACCCCCAATGAGAGGGCGTTGAGGTGGCACAGTGATGGCGAGGGCAGGTAAAAAATATAGTCTAAAAATACAAAAAAAAGCACGCTCATCACGCACTAATAAAGCAAAAAAAATTTAATATTGGTTAATTTTTGTTAATTTATGTATTGTTATCATTTTTATCACGTGTGGAAAAATTCACATGTTTCGGTAGTTGAGGAACTGGAAGAAAATTGAATCCATTGACCCCCCCCCCACCATAAGAAAAATGGGGTCTCTAAAAAAAATCTCAAAGTGGGCGGTGGGCAAAATTGAGAACCAAGAATGAGAGGCAAGGTTGAGAACCTATGATAAATCATAAAAAAAAAAATTAAAATTTGCAAAAAATGCATTAAAAATAATAGATACATTTCAACGTAATTATTACAAGAAATAACCAATTACGTTCACCTACCCTAACTTTTACATTCACTCAGAAAAAAAGTACGTAGATCTACTAACTTTTCATAATCCAAATTATACGATTCTACGTAATTTTCTAGTCCGATCTACGTCTTTTTCAAAAAATGGGTTGGCAACACTGGCCGTCGATCAGCTTGGTGTGACAACAAAATTCGGCGCTGGCGTCGCCAGCCGGCGAGTATTTGTCAGCGGCTGACGAAGTTGGACATGTTTAACTTTTGGTAGCAGGCAGCGGCGAATAATCAATCACGTGACCGCTGGCACCAGCCGGCAGCGCAGTCTGACCACTATTGCGTCTATCAGCAACGAGAAAGCACGTGTTTTTTTGTGAAGTTGTTTAGTTGTGACTATTTTATAATTTGTAATTTTTAATTGATGTAATTAAAGTTATTTATAATGTCTGAGTTAAAGTGGACTGCGAAACAAATAATAAAATTTTTAAACGTTTTTCAAAAGTATCCTTGTTTGTGGGACGTTACGTCGAAAGACTATTTAAATAGAAACTTTAAAGAGGTGTCGTACAACAAACTATTAGACAACTTAAACATGTCAGATATACCAGGATCACTTGATTCTTTGAAAAAAAAAATAAAAAGTTTACGTGATACCTACCGCAAGGAATTGCAAAAGATTGGAAAATCAAAAAAAGGTGGTGCCGGTGCAGACGATGTATACAAGCCAAAGCTTGCATGGTTTTCTTCAGCTGAAGTATTCTGGCAACGATCTATCATAGGAAGAGAATCGTCTTCAAATTTGGTAAGTAAATAGATAAATAATAAAGAATCAATTATCAATAAATAAATATTAAGGGCCAGGTATCAAACCGCGCTAACGCTGCAGTTAGGTATTTCTTGTACTTGTAGACAAACACGGCCACAGCTGGCCGCCTGCGTCTGACTAGAGGAGATGTGGGTATACTAGACACTACGGACTTACGAAATAAAAATATACTTGCCTTATAAAATTAAAATTTAGTTTCTACTATAATGGATACAGCTTAACATACTAAGAATCATATTGTGGAATAGCGTGGATAGCTCATAGCGCCTGGGTCAAACTGCCCATTCACTGCAGTTAGGTATTTTTGGTAGTTGCAAACAAGCTCGGCCGCCGCGAGCCGCGAGCCAGCCGCTCGATCTACTGTGTATTTCGGTTAGATTCAGGCACAACTCGTCAGCATTTAGATAAAATACGGAATAAAAATACACTTGCTTTATAAAAAAATTAATTTATTTGCAACATAATTGATACAGATCGACAGACTATAAATCATATTATGCAAGGACAAGGATACATAGACTTTTTTTAGCCCCTGGACCTTTACAGACGTCTTAGTTTTTGACTCAATATGACATAGAATCTCATGGTGTTTTGATGTGGAAAAAATTTCTGGTTCATATATGGTTTGTTTTCAATTGCAGCCAACACTTTCCTAAAAAAACATTTAAAATAAATTTATTTGTAATAATACAACCCAGAATTTACCCAACATCGAAATTCATTCGATTTTTCAATGGATCTGACAGCCGTTGTTTTCAATAAAACTTAGTGACTATTTTAACGGAATCGGTAGAGAACTCAAAATGGTCGTCGAAATTATGCATTTTGACATTAAATTCGAGTTCAGTGCACTTCCAAACGCCCGAATCCTGATATTGAACCAAATCGGTAGATAACTAGAGAAATTCAAGATGGATGCCGAAATTTTGCATTTTGACATTAGATCCGAGTTCAGTGCACTTCCAAACGCCCGAATCCTGATATTGAACCAAAACGGTAGATAACTAGAGAAATTCAAGATGGATGCCGAAATTTTGCATTTTGACATTAGATCCGAGTTCAGTGCACTTCCAAACGCCCTAATCCTGATTTTGAACCAAATAGGTAGATAACTAGAGAAATTTAAGATGGATGCCGAAATGTTGCATTTTGACATTAGATCAGAGTTCAGTGCACCTCCAAACGCCCTTATCCTGATTTTGAACCAAATAGGTAGATAACTAGAGAAATTCAAGATGAATGCCGAAATTTTACATTTGGACATTAGATCCGAGTTCAGTGCTCGCCAATACTCCCTAATACTGATTTTGAACCAGATCGGTAGAGAACACGAGAAATTCAAGATGGATGCCGAAATTTTGCATTTTGACATTAGATTCGAGTTCAGTGCACTTTTAAACGCCAGAATTCTGATATTGAACCAAATCGGTAGATAACTAGAGAAATTCAAGATGCCGAAATTTTTAGATGTCAAAATGCAAAATGACTTCAGTCCACCTTCAAACTACCTTTGATAGAAATCAGTAAAAAATTTAAATGTTGACATTATTACCTTATTCTCCTTTTCTTCCAGTGGGTGGGTCTATTTTTATGGCACGGTAAGCAAGGCTTCCTTTATTTTTACCCATTTTGAAGGTACCTGAAGTTTAAAAAAAAAATAATAAATAAAATCTGTAAAACTGTAAATCAAGTTAAAAATAATTTATTAGATAATAATAAATATATTTTATTTCTACTTACCCGGTTTCTGTAACACCTATGTCCTCAATGATTCCTTCAAAAATCAAAGACACAGCGAACAAAATTGCCGCGAAAAAAATATGCGTGCTCCCACCGTGACCGCTTTCTCACAACTGAATGAATTCTGTGAAATTCAATAGACATTTAGACAGCGCGCGGCGCATAATTCCGCCATACATTTTTGTATGGCGGAGGATAGTTGAAAAATTCAGAAAGTTTAGGCGAATTACAATAAAAATCTAGAAACACTGAAGTGCTTTAAATTTAATAGCGTGTTTTAACATAATGTTTACTCTGAGATTACGGAAGGATTTTTGTTAAAAACGTTTACAACAGGTTCAGGAGAGATAATCGCGAAGGCCTTTTTCAACGTTTTAACTAAAGTTGCAGCATGTATAACTTATAGAATTTGTAAGATTACAGTAAAAAAAGTTTAATCACTAGTAACTTTACACATTTTTCTAACTACCCCTATATAATTTTCTAATATTGCTGCTACTAGATGCGGATGCTACTGATAATGCGGAGCGATGTTTTCCAAACCCTACCCTTAAGAATAATATATTAATACCGAAAAAATACTATAAATTGAATAATTATAAACCTTAAGAATGCCTCAAAGTTAAGATGAAGCCATACTAAATAATGCAAAATCATACAAAATCGTATGTTTTAGTTTTGAAAACTTGACCGCATAGAAGTATTATAGATGCTTCAATTAAATACTGCGTGTAGAACATACCTTGGCCCTTAAAAATATCGGTCATTTTTTTAAATAAGTCTTTTAATAAGCTTAGAAAAAAATAAAGTATTAGGTCTATAAAAAACATTTTTAACTGAAAACTCTCCTACTTATAAACACTTTTTCGGATATGGTTTTATTGCATAATGTGGCAAATTCAGTTTCTTATGTAACTATCGCGAAAAAAATGATATTTACGCCAGAACCTCACAAAATAAAATATAATATGCATTTTCGTGTTGGTATTTTTGACATCACGGCGACAATACGGCAGTCGACGAATTTGTTATATCAAAGTGAACCTTATACCCAGCGTTGCCAACTCTACGTCTTTTTACGTAGATCTACGTATTTTAGGTCCTTCCTGAACATCTACTAACTTCAGTCCAGAATCTACGTACTTTTTGTCAAATTGTACAAATTTGCAAAATAACATAACTCATTAGGCTGAAGAAGCATATTTTCCGTTACTTTACGGTGGCGCCCCCGTCTGCGGGGCAAAGTATGTGGCGCGGACTCCAACAAACGTTCCGTTTCATACTAGAGTCCGCGCCGGGGTTGGGATGTCTAGGGAAATTACCCTAGATCTAGGGGAGAAAAATATTTTTTAGGCAAAAACGAAATTAGCACAAATCTAGGAAAATTTCGAACTATTACCATTAATTTTTTATTTATTGGAGTTGTAATCTTTTACTTCCCGGTTTACTTAAATTGTGTATTTTAATACACAATTTCAGACAAAGGCATCGCTAAGTTTATTTATTGCTAGTATTTGACCTTAACTGTTTACAATATTATCCATATTCATGTTTTTTTTCCTAAATATTGTCTATTACCCCACATACGCATAATTACCAAAACTATATTTCGTTTCATTTAAACCTTAGGTTCTCAACGTGGGCAATAAATTACGCCCCCTTGTGGACGTTTGAGACTTTCAGGGGGCAGTAGAAGACCCAAAGAGAGGGCGTTGAGGTGGCACAGTGATAGCGAGGGCAGGTAAAAAATATAGTCTAAAAAGACCAAAAAAAACACGCTCATCACATACCAATAAAGCAAAATAAACTTTAATATTGGTTAATTTTTGTTATTTTATGTATTGTAATCATTTTTATCACGTGTGCGAAAATTCACATGTTTCGGTAGTTAAGGAAGTGGAAGAAAATTGAATCCATTAACCCCCCCCCATAAGAAAAAAGGTCTCTAAAAACAAATCTCAAAGTGGGCGGTGGGCAAAATTGAGAACCAAGAGTGAGAGGCAAGGTTGAGATTGTTAAGAACCTATGATAAATCATTAAAAAAATGCATTAAAAATAATAGATCCATTTCAACTTAATTACTACAAGAAATAACTAATTACGTTCACCTACCCTAACTTCTATATTTCACTCAGAAAAAAAGTACGTAGATCTACTAATTTTTCATAATCCAAATTATACGATTCTACGTAATTTTCTAGTCCGATCTACGTCTTTTTCAAAAAACGGGTTGGCAACACTGCTTATACCGTCCACCGAAGAACGACTGGCAGCCGCCCCGATTTTCTGTCATTACTCCTCCGAACGGAGCGGAGAGAAGACGTGTTATGCTCCGCGCCGCTTATTTTCGTGAAATCAATTTGAAAATTCCGTTTTATTGCAATAAACAATGCATAAAAAAGGAATTAATGTTTTTTACAGGCATTTACGAAATCAACATGTAAAAAAAAATCTCAAATATCTTTTCCAACCTTTCCAAAAGCTTTTTCTCAAGTATTTTTGAACTCCTCCCATAAAAGGGCGTGAATTCCGATTTCGATTTTTTCCTGTACTAGTGGATCTCCTTAATGTATCTATTAACTGTATCTAGGCATGTATTTATTAAAGTTTCATATTTAACCTTAGTCCTTACCAATTGAAATGTATTATATATATAATATTAATAATTATACTTTTCATAAAATAGTTTATAATACTTATTTAATAAAAACAAATATCAAAAATCGTTTGCGGCTAAATCGTTGTTTTACGTGATTTCGTAAAAGTTTAAATTTCAAACGCACATAAAAAAATTTAGTTTAGTCTAGTTAAGAAAAACTTATGGAGAACTATGTATCTAAGTTTTGAACCTTAGGTATTTATACTTAAAATTGTATGCATTTTTAACTACAAAATAACTTTAAATTTTCGCGATTTTATCATACCATTTTATACGCTTATAAAAAAAAGTTGTGCCATACGAAAAAAAACGTGGAACATTTTCTGAATCTAATGACTGGTCTGTCACTCCAAAATGATTCTTGGCATATAGTACAAGTAGTATAGTGTTGTCTTTTTCTCTTTTACACGGTACCTACGTCGGCTACTAGCAGCTGCCACGCTGCGTCCTTCTCTATCGCACTGAATAATACGTGTAATGCTTCTCTGTCGCATCCTGTTTAAAATTGCGACAACCGCAAGTCTTCACCGATTTTAGTTAGACACGCCGACACGTGTTCGTAATAAAATTAAGAGGGTGCAATGTTATACCGACGAAATGTTTAGAATTCAAGCCACATTAAGAAATCATGATGTCTAGACAACAAAATAAAATAGTCAACCTGCAAACAGCCTATTGGAATGCCAATGGATCTGTCATCACCCACAAAGGTGAAATAATTGATTTTCTTAAGGAATACAACATTGACGTATTCCTCATTAATGAAACATGGCTCAAACCATCTAAGAAATATCGATTACCTAACTATATCACATACCGTGACGACAGATTAACCAATAAATGCGGCGGCACGGCTATTTTAGTTAAAAATAATATTGACCACCGTCTAGCACATTCATTCTCTAGTAATAACATAGAATCCACCTCGGTAATAGTAAATACATCTTCAGGACCACTTAAACTCATCTCCGTTTATGTACCGCCGAATCGATTACTGATCCCGTCCGAACTGGACAGCCTATTAGAAGAAAATGTCCCCACCATTATAGCCGGGGACATGAACGCTAAACACGGATCGTGGCATTCCATACATCCAAACCAAAAAGGTAATGTACTGGCAAATTACGCGAGCACTAAAGCAATAGTAGTAGACGCTCCGGACATGCCAACGCTACACCACGCTAACGGTAGTCCGGACGTGATTGACATAGTTATCTTAAAAGAAACAAATCATTTACACTCATTAAAAGTAGTTAACGAACTAACCTCCGACCACGATCCAGTTCTTCTAACATTAACAGGAGGCTCAAATCCATTGGTCCCCCACGTACCTATAAAGAAAAAAATTAATTGGAAAAAATTCAGCGTCTTATTAGAAAATAAAATCACAATACCGACTTCAATACCCGACGAAGTAGCATTAAATACTGCCACCTCCGACTTAATTAAATCACTCAAAGCTTGCATTAACGAATCATCATCTGAAATTACAAAAAAAGACAACTCATCTAAATATGGTATTCCCGAAGAGGTCAAAGACCTTATTAGGGAAAAAAACCAAGTGCGTAAGGAGTGGCAAAGTTCCTATAACCCTATTGTAAAACAACATTTAAATAGATTAAATAGGGAAGTACGCGAAGCTCTTAGAGATCACCGTAACGAGCAGTGGAATGTATTCATTTCCTCCCTCGAAGACGACAGAGACGCCTACTGGAAACTCTCCAAAGCTCTTAGACGTCCTGTAACAAATATAGCTCCGCTTCAAGGCCTAAACGGTAAAGTTTTTTCTGCAGCCGATAAGGCAGAAGCCTTCGCAGATAGCCTTGAAGCGCAATTCACTCCTAATACGGAACACGATGACCCAGCCTTCGTAGCTAAGGTGGATTCTAAAGTAGAAGCAATTTTAAATCTCGATCCTCAGGACCCGCCCATTAAAGCAACATCTCCAGATGAAATAATAAAAATAATCAAGGGTCTTAAAAAAAAGAAAGCGGCCGGTCCTGATGGAATTTCTAACAAAATACTCAAATGCCTACCTAAAAAGGGCATCTGCGCCCTGACTGCCATCTGCAACGCAGCACTTAGACTGCGCTGCTTTCCAAAGGACTTCAAAGAAGCTGACGTAATATTAATTCCTAAACCAGGCAAGGATCCATTATTAACGGAGAACCATAGGCCAATAAGTCTCCTTCCTTGCTTGGGTAAAGTCCTGGAAAAAGTAATTCTTGTAAGATTAAATGAAATCACAAATAAATGTAAATTCTTGCAGACTTTCAACATGGTTTTCGAGCAGGTCATTCAACCTCTCATCAACTCCTCCGTGTCGTGGAACACATCACGGAGGGATTTAACACGAATAAAAAAACGGTAATTCTCTCTATGGACGTTAGTAAGGCATTCGACAGGGTCTGGCATGACGGCCTAATATATAAAATGTACTCACTAGGTTACCCACTTAGAATCATTCAACTTATAAATAGTTTCCTGAGAAACCGCTCATTCAGAGTAAAAATAGACAACATTTTCTCCACTACACGCCCCCTGTCAGCTGGGGTCCCGCAAGGCAGTCAACTCTCGCCGTCATTATACAATATTTATTCGAGTGACATTCCTAAGCCAATAGACCATAACATCATTATCACGCAATTCGCTGATGACACTAACATCGTTTCTAGTTCTTCTGTCGAGGCCACTGCTACACGCCGAGTACAGAAACAAGCCACTCTTACAGAAAAGTGGTGTAAACAGTGGAGAATTTCAATTAATCCGTCCAAAAGTGTCGCGACCGTGTTCCACAAATCACGGCCAAAACGACCCCCTTTCATTAAACTGTTTGGGAAAAATGTTCCATGGGAAAAATCATTAAAATATCTCGGTGTCACTCTAGACAGTAAATTAACTTGGAAAAAACACATAGATGAAAAAACAAAAGCTGCAAATCGTTATCTATCATCCCTCTATCCCATGATGAGTAGAAATAGCCGTTTATCAACTGACAACAAATTACTTCTTTATAAAACAACCATCAGATCATGTTTCTCCTACGCTTGCCCAATCTGGGGTTATGCAGCAAAAACCCATTTAAAGAAACTTCAAACCTTTCAAAATAAATGCATTAGACCGTCACCCACGGTATAAAGGCCAAGACCCAGTTTACGCCTCTAGCGGTAATAATCCTTCTAGGAGGCTGAAGCTAGGCGGCTGGAAACGTCAGATTCATACGTTACGAACCTCACTTCTATGGATATTATTATCGCGGTGCATCGCGTGCGTTTTGATTTAGGCAAAAAACTATAAATTAGAAGTATTACATGTACAATACATACAAAAGTTTGAGCGACGTTACGTATTAATTCTCTACAGAAGTGTTTTAAGTTTGAAAATGGTTAATAAGTGCGTTGTACCTCGTTGTAAAGGAAATTATGACAACAAACCAAAACGTCATGCATTCAAGTTCCCAAATGATGTTATATTACGTAATAAATGGGTTGAGTCCATTCGTCGGGATTTCATTCCAACAAAATATTCAACGGTAAGTGAAATGTGCTTATTTTTTACTGCAAATACAGGATTCAACTTTGTACATAACCTCAATATACCTATATGAAAAACGTCATAAAAATCTATTGTAATGTGGTGTTTACACATGTTTATTCGTATTATTTTGATTTTAAAATGTGTTTATTGTCTAATTTAATGATGTTAGCTCATATCGTTGTTGTCTAATTTAATATTGTATCGGTTTTGGCAGCTTTTTGGTTTGAAAGACAACACCATGAAAAAATATAAGTTTTCAAAGTGCCTAGATATTTAATATTTTAAACGGCTAAATAACACTATTTTTAGGGGTGTACTGTACAATTGAAATCTATTATTGTCGTGCATTGTGAAAATGTACCTACATTATATTAACAAGCACAATTGAATGCATATTGATTGTTATGTTTGTACATAACCTCAATTTATAAAAAAGTGCAACTGCGATTGTGATGTGATGCTTACACATGTTTATTCATATTATTTTGATTTGAAAATGTGTTTATGTTAACGTTGTTGTATAATTTAATATATTGTTTCGGTTTTGACAGATTTTTGCTGTAATGAATGAGTGCCTAGATATTTAATGTTTATTGAACATAAATTAACACTAAAGTAATAACTTTTCAGGTTTGCGAGCTGCATTTTAGAAAGGAGGACATCATTACAACCAGTGTTCACACCAACATTCAAACTGGAGAGCAATGCATAATGAAGTACAAGAGGGTGAAACTTGCTCCGGGAGCCATCCCATCAATTCTGCCAAATTGTCCAGCCTACCTGTCAGCGACTCCGACATTATCCCGAGAAAGTGTGGACGCAAGGAAGAGCAGGAAAGAACTTATTAATTTACAAATAGCAGTAGAAAAGAGCATAGTTTATAATGCAGTCTTTGAATCTCAGAACCATTTTTCAACTTTTAATGAATTTTTAGGTTGCATTGACAAACATAACTTCCCAACTGATTGTATTACCGTGAAAAAAGAAAGTTCTGTAGTATTTTTTTATCTTGCGAAAACTCCATTTCCAAAAGTCATTGCATCTGCCGTTGTCGATATAAATTTACAGTTGAGTTTATTTGTTGAATGCGTAGAATTAATGTAAAAACACAGTAAAAAAAAAAATGTTTTTGACCGATTGATATACCCACATACACCATTCCCTCATCACCATTCAACATTTCAAAACAATATACCTACATCTAATATTTATACTACTTGTGTACTACTTTAGTTGTTATTATTTTCAGGTGCACGTTCTACAGCAGCCAGCCTTCAACCTCCAGAGACTGCAGCAGACTACTCTACAATCTCAACTGCCGGCAATCATATCCACCAACTACACAACATTCATATTATACATATTCCAACACATATCATTATAATCATATTTCGTTATTAAATGTAATCAATCATTAATTTTGTTTATATTTAGTTTATTCTTTAGGGCCAGTTGTTTCGCAGAATAACAATTCATCAAATTTCAAAGTTAATTTTCAAGTTCTGTTGAGGTTCTACTCAAGTTCTGTTATTATTTCAGGTATGTGGAATAACTTGCCCATATTGGTTTAATAACAAAACTTAAATAGAACTTTCACAGAATTTTAAAATTTCCATTGGAATTTGATGAATTGTTTAAATTCTGTGAAACAACTGGCCCTTATTCTAAAAAAATTATCTTTTTTTGATACCTTCTCCAATTATAAGTACCAATACACTGTACTTAGAAATGTTGCATTTTTAATAAAGGATATTATTGATTTTTTACCAAGAAATTTTGTTGCCTTATTTTACCCGTCAATACTTTTTCCCCGATGTGCCATGAACCTATGTTTTTTGCACTTCAGTGTGTAATTAGTATAATATTTTCTCTCTTCAGATAACTATTTTGCCATAAATGGCACCTTATTAGATTTTTTAATCCACACTCATCAGCCTTCAGCGGCGGCCATCTTGATCCAGTGTCCTGGCCTTGTGGAGTCTAGGAGGTTTTGATTAGACTCGCCTTAAATGCACCTAGCTGGAGTAGAATCTCTACTCTCCACGATGAATCCAACGTCCCGTTGGTAAAAGATCTTATTTTTGCACAGGCTACTAGGTTTTACGCTGGCCTAGAAAGTCACTCTAATCCCACGATTAACTCTCTCGCTAAATACAGCGAGAATGAACATCATAAATACAATAAGCCAAAATCAATCTTACGTAGAAATTAATCTAAAAACGTAAAGAACATTCCTGCATAAAGCCGCAGTAAAAAAAAAAAAAAAATCTCTAAAACACTCAATTACATTAATAACCACGTGAAGCATCAATAGATAATCCTTTTTTAAATATGTTAGAGCAAGTAAACTTAGGTTTAGGTACTCTGAAAAATAAATGAATCCAAAGTCCAAAGTCGTTACCAGAAATGCGAATTTCACGGTATTAAAAACGAAGTGAAATCCCCGCTACGAACAGTACGTCGGGGAATTTCCGAACCTACAGCTAACTAATGTTTGTTTGTAGTATTACAAACAAACAATGAATGACTAATCTGTCCTATTTTTTTTGTTTACTACGTGAAAGCGTGAAATAATAATTATTTTGACTAATATATTAACGTATTACACTCGTATTCGTGTATCAAACTGTTTTTTTTTGTAAAAAATGAATACTTCAATTAATGGTATTGAATTCAAAGACTTCAAAAGTTCTAATAATATTGTGGAAATATTTTTTGCGATCTATAGATCGTGAATCAGCGATGTGTAAACTCTGTCCAGTTATTATTAAAACTAAAGAACGATCAACAAGCGGACTACATACTCATTTACGCACTAAGCACGGAATTGGAGCTAAAAATGTTAACTCCGACGAGATATCAGAAGAGGTTGATTGTCCTAGCGCAACACCAACTACGAACCGCAGCCAATCTCCCAAGGTAGCAGTTTTTTTTTTAATTTTTAACCTTAATTGACGAAGATGACCACGTCGAAAAACTACAATCACTGGCGAAAAAAACAAGATATCACACTGTTTCGAAAAAACTGATTCTCTTTCTATGAAAGTGTCCGGTATGTTGGCAAAAGATGGATTACCATTTAAAGTTTTCGGATGTTCAGAAGATATACAGTCTTTGTTACTAATTTCGCAATATCGCAAATTTTGCGGTATTGTCCGATACCGCAATATCGCGGTATTGAATATATACTGCGTTTTTGCATGCTCTAATTTGACTACATATTTCAATAAGAAAACAGTTGAATGTAGATATATAGTATTAACTCACCTATTTATACCTGAAATCCTTTGTAGGGACCTGAAAAATATAGACAACCCAACCGTTTTTTGTCCCTTATGCTTCGAACTCAACCAATACTGATTTCGTTTGGTTAACAAATAAGTGAACAGTTAGAAAAAACATTAATTACGTTAATTTTAATTAAGGGTAGACTTGCTATAATTTCATCAGGCAACCTATTCACAATATGTTTGTTCATGTATTATGATTGTTAAAAAATATTTTCTATTCGTAAGCAGATGAGATGGGTGAAAGTCGATCTTAGTCGGGATCTTTTAAGGGTTTTTATTTGCTTAACTTAAATATTTTCACAATAAAAACACATAAATTTGTTATAGAGCATTTTAATTTTATTTTACTTACACTCTAGCGGTTTCGGAACAACCCTTCCTTCGTTAGGAGAATATTAGAACTCACCTACATTTCAATATAATTCAAGTGATAAATTAGATAACTTACAAGCACTTGAAATGTATCGAAATCGAAGCACTTGAAATTAGAAAATCCCGAAATAATAACTAATAGATAAATTAATTTAAATAACCAAATTAATTTATCTATTCGTCCTATTCTAGACATTTTCCAATATACCGCGTTGTTCTTGCAGGAAATTCCGTTATTAGCCCTTCCCCTTTGCTCACAACCCACACAAACACGTGAAGTTTGTGAATAGTCTGTATCGTGGGTTAGTTCTAAAATTCTCATGAGGTGTAGGTGGGTTCTTAAGAAACCGGTAGAGGACAAAAAAAAATGTCTATAACAAATTTATGTGTTTTTACTATAAATTATGGCGAACCACAAAGATAATGCTTTTTCAATAACGTAAATATTTTTTTTCATCGCTATAGTTTTGGCTATCAGTCTGATTGTGTGTATATGTTATCAGTTAGGTAAAACCCGTTCTTAGTTACAACGGATTTTCTCTATTTATTTATTTACATACATATATATTACAATACATTACAAAATGATACTTTGTCTGTCCAACTGGGAAGGATACCCGTTTTAGGACAGCCAAATTGTATATTTAGTTCATAATATTTTTAACAAGCGAATGGTTTCTTTCAAGATATCACAGGAATGAGCCTCTGTCAAGACAACTTTTGAGAACATTAAAATTTGTTTTCTGAACGTAGCGATGGTTTGTTGCATGTCTTTGAAAGAATCGCAAAGATGTGTTTTTTTTTCAAGGTCATTTTGAAGAACATTAATACTTGCATTCAGAGTAAATGAGTGGTTTCTTTAGTGATATCACAAGTAGGAGATTCTTTCCAAGTCATTTTAGAGAACATTTACAATTGTATAATTAGGATTTATATATATGATATAAATTCCAAGTATATTTATGGCTTTAATAAAGTACTACAAATTTTATAATTTCATAAGCAGTAGAATTTACACATTTATAAACCCAATATATGACAAATGAAATTATCAGGCTTGTTTTGGAGAACATTAATTTATTTGGTTGTTTATTTATTTATTTTATTTTACGTCCTGCCGAGCTATTCCCTAATTTTTGTGAGATCTTAAGATAACGTGCGAGATCTCCTGTCAAATGAGTGTCAGATTTGGGTGGTAGAGTTGGCAACGCTGCCTGTCATAAACTCGGATATGGGTGATTTTCTATGGCTGTTATTTGCTTTTTCTATGGATATCAGCCAGCTTCGCCGTTTTTAAATAGTTTTAAACACGAAATACTGTAAATATACATGATTATTTATCCACTTAAAGTATGTTTAAAGTTGTATACCGTGGATTTGACATTTGCGAAATTTCTGAATGAATTACTTAGTTTATCAAAATTAATCAAATTATATTTCACTCGTATTTGTTTGAGAGAATCAAGTTTGTTTATTCTCTTTAGTTGCTGAATGTATAATTGTAAGTGGCAGATAATGCCGGAAAAACACTTTATTTAGAAGAAATCTAACCACAGGCGAAGTACAATCGTCGCAATAGTGACTTTAGAACTTCAAACTTGTATTACTTAAACGTATGTCAGTAAACTAGATGACAGCCAAACGTCAGTATGAAATTCGAATATTCGACATCTCCACCCGTTGCTTTTTTATTTAATAACTTTGTCGTGCAAATTACCACAGTATGCGATTAAAAACGTAAAATAAATAATCACGCATTCATAAAATATGTGACAGCTATGACAGCCAGCGTTGCCAACTCTACAATCTGACACTCATTTGTATAGGTACCTACCTTCTTTACTCGTACCTCTCTCTGCAAATTGCAGGAGTTCGGAATGAGGATTTTAATATTTTAGATAAGAAGTTAAGTCCTTTTTTTTCAAAGAATTTTCTGAGACATTACATTTAATTACATCCATACTTGCATTCAGAATAGGTGAATGGCTTCTTTCGGGCGATCACAATTTTGAAATTCTTTCCAGGTCTTTTTGGAGAACATTAACAATTGCATATTAGAATTTACACATTTATAAACGAATATATGACATATTAATTCCCAATGTATTTATGACTATTTAATAAAGTGATATAAGTAAGTAATAGAAATTACCCATTTATAAACCAGATAATATGACATATAAATTTCCAATGTATTTATATAGAGAGTTTCAAAACTTATTTTTGAAATGGCTAGTCGTTATTTTACAAGAATCAAAGAACAGTCGTTATTTCACAAGAATCAAAAACAGAAATACATAGGTATGTGAGATTGTGTTAGCATATGTTCGCTCTTGACTCTCTCCATATCTAGAAGCCAATTGCTAACCCATTTCCGTAAAGTGCTTGCAAAGTTTAAAAATTTCTATTATAAACTTGTTTTCACTAAATGTATTTGCTTCAACTAGAATTATGTAGCTGGTGTTCAAAAATGAATATCAGTGAAAACCAGTTCTAACTAGACAAAACGCGTTTTTCTAAATGATTCAGTTAAAGCTGTTTTGTGCTTTATTCTGATTGGTCGAGTGACATCACCTGATCCGACGCGACGCGCGGTGAGGGAGTCAAATCGCTGTCTCGCTCTCTCTCAGCCTGCTCCAGTGCTCTGTACATCCTCTATCCTGCGTTGTTATTCTTCTGATAAGCACGTATCAACTTGAACGCATTTGTCATGGCAAACTTAAATCAGGGAACGCGATGGAAAAAATAATTTGTAAACAGTTTATTAGCGATTGGTGAACACGAAAAAAAAGAAGACCATTTCAGTATTATGACAAAAGCAACTTACGACAATAGGCCACTTGCATCACAATTTTTTAAATTTTTTTCCGGTTTAGGCAAATATTCTAAGACATTCCCTATTTTTTATTTTTTTTAATCGTATTTTTGAAACCCTGCCGATTTTTTGAAAATTTCAATCCGAAAAATCAGACCATTTTTTATAAACCGGAAAGACGGGACATAATTTTATGAGTGCAAAAAAACGATAATTACATAGCCGAAAATCTTTAAAAAAAAAGAACGTTTTCCACACGAATTAATAAATTGTACGGGGTTCTCTTCGTAACATCTGTAAAAACACCGCCATCTTTATCAAAAAATCAAACCAAAGGATAAGTTCGCATAGAACAAACAATAAATCTAGTGAACGTTAAACGAAAATTCAAAAATTCGCCGGAAATCAAAGTGTTGCCATATAAAAAAAAATTAATCAGTGTGGAATTTTACAAAATTAAGGGAGCATAATCGGAGACGGTACATTTTCATGTAGTGACGTCACGAGCTCAAATAATGGATTTATTTATTTAAAAAAAAAACTATACATTTCTAAAAATTTTTACTAACATTTCCGTAATCTTAGTAAAAAAATCTATCCACACGATTTTTTCCAAGACGTTATGAAATCTTTGCAAGTGGCCTATTTAGTGGATGAAATCGAAGAAGCACAATCAGCTAATAAGAAAAGAAACAGTACAGAAGATTGAAGCGATTTAAGGTTATTAATATTTGTGGAACACGAAAATTAGTGACAAGAAAAGATCCCATGAAATACTACTTGCACGTAGATGAAGTATTTGATATAATTGAAGCAGCTCATGTGGCCGTTGGTCATGGAGGTCGAGATAGACTAAACAATGAAACTTCGCGAATATATGCAAACATAACATTAGAAATGATCAATATTTTTCTGTCTATGTGCGAAACTTGTCAGCGTAAAAAAAGTATGAAGAAAAAACGGCTTGTTATATGTCAACATGATGATTTATTTGATGTACGAGTATGTATTGTTATTATTTCTTAAGATTTTATTGTTTATTATTATGTTATGTACTAATATTATTTTAATTTTAGCGAGATACTGCAGACCCCGGTGCGTTTTTCCAAGGAGAAAGCGTTGATGAAAGTACAGCTGGAAGCAGTCAGACAAACATTATCTCAGGTATTTTTTTCATTTGTTTTGCATCTAATCAACGGCTATATATAACGTGCTTCACGCTCATACCGTAAAATTTCAAGTGAGATTTTGATCCCTAGTGGTGGCTTTTTACCAGGGCGATACTAAGAGTATCTACGTCTCTAGTAAGAGTACCATTTTAGTTTTTTTCTGCACGCAGTGGGGGGAAAATAAGACAGTTTGTTTTTTGAATGTGAAATACCTCGAAAGTAACGGGTGAGTCAATGAAACGGGATGATTTCAAAAAATCAAAAAAACATTCAATAAATCATCTTTTGCGACAAGGCTTAAAGAAGTGTGAGAAAAAATGGAGGCCGCCCTTCATGCACTATTTAAAAAAAATATATATTGTTTGCTCTTAAAAAATATTTCCATTTTAGGTCCCACTTTACTGAACATTTACCAATCATTTTTTGCCCTCACGCTAAAAATATTAGATTTTATTCACTTTTATTATTTAACTAGCGAGCTCCCGGCACTTAAAAATAATGTCACTTAAAAATAAAGACATTGTTTCTCGTCCGACGCTAGAGCTCTCGTTTTTATGTACTATATGTATAAACAATAGAATTCGGATATAAAGACTTCGCTTATAACGGCTTACGACGACAATATAAACTCAAATTAGGTTTCATAGTAAGTTAGTAGGAAAACATATCCATTAAGTGCAACTCCCTTTTTTTACTTTATTGACAAACCAATACCTCGCAGCCCCGCGCCTCGCCCACTCCCCGCACTCTACTACCCGGCTACTTCCCGGCCCCGCGCCGCTAGCAATGCTAGCATCAGTTAGAAGTGTGCCGATTCACTCATTTTACGGAATCAGTTCCGGACCGATATTCAACTGTGTGCACTCGATTCACTGGACTCGTTCCTTTGATTCCGCCCGTCTCGCCGAATCAAATTCATTGCGGCGCGCGGCGTTCCGCCGGAGTCCTTGAATCGGCCAGAACCAAACCGAGATTTGATTCCACCGGACTCACGGAATCAAACGCATTGTAGCGCTCCGCCGGAGTCGTTGAATCGGCCGGAACGAAACTCTGTTTGACTCCGGCTGATTCAATGCCGAGTTTTGATTCCGCCGGACTCACCTGAATCAAACTGATTGTATCGTTCCGCCGGATTCATTGAATCAGCCTGAGCCTAATTCAGTTTGACTCCAGCTGATTCAATGCTGAAAGTTGATTCTGATGGATTCTCTTACCTGGCGGAATCGTAGAAGGTCACGGAGTTAGGGATCAATTATTCAACCCACTGGGGTTAATTGGGGAGTTAAAAAAATAAGGTTATTGCTTTTCAAGATTTGATATTTTTTAATTTTTTATTATTATTTAAATGGCACTCACCATCTGGTGTTCTCAACAAAAGTGGAGGTTAATTTACTGGTAAATGTTGGAAGTAAAATATTAACTAACTAACCATCACGCCTTTTCCCGGCAGGGGTAGGCAGAGAGGACGGACCGCCAAACAATTCGGTCTTGCCGCACACTCTTTGCCTCACTCACATTCATACATCGTCTCATACATTCTCTTCTTTTATACTGACTTTTGACATGGCCCGACTCGAGTATCTGATTCACTTGATCGTGCCATATCTTCCTCGGCGTCTTCGACTTCTTCTACCATTCACATTTGTGTCGTATATTCTTCTTACACTACTTTCCTCGTTCATTCGCTCTACATGCCCAAACCATCTGAAGGTCCCTTTCTTAATCTTACTCATTATGCTAACATCAAACTTACATTCTTTGTGGATATCCACATTTCTCACACGATCATACATTGTTTTACCACACATACGCCTCAGGGATCTCATTTCAACAGCATTCAGTTTACTTTCATCCTTCCTCTGCCAGTTCTATGCCTCATTGCCATACATCAGGGTAGGTACCAGGACTCCATTGTGGACTCCTAGCTTCGCTTCTTTTGACAGTTTTTTATTAGCGCCAACAAATGTGTTTATGTGTTTGTGTCGAGCCGTAGCCGCCAGCCGGGCGTCTATGTTATTGTTTATTGTGAGATTATTATTTCGAGAAGTCTTATCTTTTTATAGCTAATAATAATCTGTTTGGGATGAGTGATATCATATGTCGGCTTTATGAGAACCGTGTAAGATAATATTTACGTTATATTTGAAATTTACGAACAATGAAGTCCTTGTACCATGTGTTAAAAAAATGATCCTCATAAAACAAGTAATTATCGCCGGCGCGAACTTGCCGGAAAGTGAATTTGCTCCGTGCAACAAAAGGTAAAAAGCAATGCTCGTTACTATCTTTTAACAACGAGATAATACTATGCCTATTTCTTTTTGAAAAATGTTTTCGTGACCAGTTAGAGCGGTACACTGTGCCCCGGCCCGCGCCGCGCGCCTCTTCCCTTGAGTGATTCCTGTACTCTCACTCTCTCTCTCGTTCCCGAGTGAGAGAGTAAGACCGCCCCGCTAGAGAAAATTCACCTCGCCCGGCCCGCGCCGCGTACTTCCTCTCATTCTGTCACTTCATTGATATTGCATTTATTGCAATGTTAGATTTTAAAAGGATACATATTTTACATAATTAATTAACTAACATTATGACGTTTCCCTCAGGGGTAGGCAGAGAGGACAGACCGCCGAACAACTCGGTCTTGGCACACACTCCTTGCCTCATTCACATTCACATTTCTATTATTATGACTCATGACAGGTCCGACTCAAGTATCTGATTCACTTTGTCGTGCCATGTCTTCCTCGGGCGTCTCCGACTTCTTTTACCATACACATTTGCGTAGGAGTATTAGATTAGGAATAAAATTATAATGGACTCTATATAAACAAATTTTATTTTAAAACATGTGATAAAATGACAATAGATTTAGGAGCGGAAATTTAGTACCTATAGCATTATAATTTTATCACATGTTCTAAATTTTAAAGTAATTACTGAATGAAAAATCCATATATACACATATTGCGCTATAAATATATTCAAATGCCTTGTCGTTACTTTATAAAGTGCATATTTCCAGAGAATACTTGTATTTTAAAAATGATCTTCATAAAACTAGTAATTACTTACACCCAAGTTCGTAGGCGCGAACTTGCTGGAAGCCAAATTTGTTACCAACAAAAGGTAAAAAGCAATGCTCGTTACTATCTTTTGAATACGAGATAATGCTATTTCTTTTTGAAAAATATTTTCATCATTGGATTCGTTCCGGCCGGAACGACACACTTCTAAATTCTGAACTCGGAACGAATCAAACGCATTCGGACTCGTAGTCATTGGATTCGTTCCGGCCGGAACGACACACTTCTAGCATCAGTCAGTGTTTATCATCCGTTGTGACAAGGTCGACACAATGAGTTCCGTGAAGCGAAAGTGTTTTTCAATTGCAGAAAAAAGTGCTGTATTACACCGTTTAGAAGCCGGCGAATAAATTCAACCCTCGCGAAGAGTTCGGCGTGCCTCATTCTACAATATCTGGAATAAAGAAAAATTAAATAGAACCCCTGTTTAATGCCAATGTTTTGAAATGTAATAGCCCGCACACACAGAGAGCGGTCAGAGTTCTGCGTTCTAGTGACCGTTGACCGCTCAAGAGTTCCAACGCACACATGCGGCGTTCAAAATCTCGCGTTCTAGTTTCGTTTGGGTCTTTGCACATGCAACATGTCACTAGAAAGTTCATCATCCGATGAAGAATTATTGCTCTTGTGGAGCTTAGCAGCTTCTAAAAAGAAAAGGAAGTATTGGGTGCACCCAATCAACACAACGCGAGAAGAACAAGGTGAATTTAGTATTATTTTTCAGGATTTACTTAAAGATGAACAACGATTCTACATTTATTTAATAGTTTTAATGAATTGTATAACATCATAATACCTGATATCAAAAAACAAAATACCAACAGCGGAACTGTGTTTCATCAAAAGAAAGGTTGACTGTATTTTGAAGGTATGTATGTATTTATTAAGAATTAGAAAAGACATTAGAGTATTTAGAAATAATAACAAAATATACGAAAGGTTCATTTGTTAATCGAATTATGTAACGAATACGATATATTTTCGTAATATTCTGTCGGCGTTCAGGCGTTCCCTGTCTCGGCTGGAAAAGAACTCTTAGAACGCGACGTTCCGCTTTGACCGCCGCCGCTGTGTGCGTTGTTGTTATAGACTCCATACTACATTCTAATGAACGCGGAATTCGGAACTCCTGACCGCTCTCTGTGTGCGCAGGCCATAAACGTGTCAGGATATCAGCTCCAGACAAGATTGATCAGGCTTTGCTATGGTAGGGGAGGCCAAGCAGGGATTTTGGGATTTACTCAAGCGCGTCAGATTAACCAAGGGGAGATGCCTTGCACCCTGTTATGGACTACCGCCATATATGAACCCATAATATTGGTGGGTGCATCTAGGACAACCGAACAGATTATTAAAAAAAATCGATCCCCAAAAAAATACTCGAGCGTGTCAGATTAAGATAATGTGAGTTAATTACATGTAGAAAAGTTTACATTTCAATAGTCTGAAGATTTGAACGTGACGTAAGAAAATTGGCTGGTCACAAAGTAGCAAAAAAAACGTCACTTGGATTTACTCGAGCGCTGTTAATATTTTGAAGGAAATAATGTAAGGATAACGGAAATAATATAATCTGACGATTTCTACATGCCAAAGTGGCTAAACTTTGTATATCCGCTCTGCGCATCGGTTCCCTTCTTATGGCCGTTTCACACCATCTCATTTTTCATGTGTTGTTTGCAGTGATGACAATTGAAATCGTAAATTTGAAAATGCATGGCCACTTGTATCACTTTTTTTTTCCGGTTTAGACAAATATTCTAAGACGTACTGTTGTTTTTTTTAATCGTATTTTTGAAATCCTGGCGATTTCTTGAAAAATTTTAATCCGTAAAATCAGACCATTTTTTATAAACCGGAAAGACGGGACGTAATTTTATGGGTGCAAAAAAACGATAATTACATCGCCGAAATTCATTTAAAAAAACGACGTTTTCCGCACGAATGAATGGCACAAGAGAATAACGAGGCATACCAAAAATATTGATAAATATCTCATAAATATGTTTTTCCTTGATCCATCTTATTGATCATTAATCATTCTAATGTTCAACGTCTATATATGACTAAATCCAATATAATAAATTTGTACTTGTAAATTATAATAATTATTATTATTTACAAAAATTAGGTTTTCTTCAAATCAGCAACATTACCATTGTACTAAAATACGTACAGAAGGAATAAAATGTACGGGGTTCTCTTCGTAACATCTGTCAAAACGTAAAACCAAATGATAAGTTCGCAGAGAAAAAACAATAAATCTAATGAATGTTAAATGTTAAATTCAAAAACTCTCCTGAAATCAAAGTGTTGCAATATTTAAAAAAAATCAGTGTGGAATGACGTTACGAGCCCAAATAACGATTTATTTATTGAAAAATAAATAAAAAAAACTGTAAATATAAATAAAAATTTTAACATTTCGTAATCTTAATAAAAAAATCTATCTACACAATTTTTTCCAAGTCATTATGAAATCCATGCAAGTGGCCTATTGGAATAGGGCTGAAAAAAAGAGATGGTGTAAAACGGCCGTTATACACGAGCCCGATTTTCAGCCCGTTTCCAATTGGAGACAAAAGTCAACATTTTTCGCTTAACGCGATCGCTGTTTTCATCTCTATTTTCATATCTACGATTTCAGTAGGCATCACAACAAACAGTATGGTTCGTGTGTTGTTTGCAGCGATGAAAATTGAAATCCTAGATATAAAAATAGAAGTGAAAATAGCGATCGCGCAAATCGAAAAATGTTGACTTTTGTCTCCAATTGGAAACGGGCTGAAAATCGGGCTCGTGTATTACGCTCATAACTCTTTCTCTATCTCGCACTCTTTCGTACCCTCCACGGATGTCCCGAGTGCTGCGTTGCACTTGACCCCAAGGGCGCTTGCTCTAATAGGTAGGTATATTCTGTCGCAGGCAGAGCCGGATTAGCCGGTGGGCCACGCGTTCGTGTTCGTAGATTTACAATGCTTTGGTTTATTCATTATGTAAAGAAGCTTAATAAGAGAAATACGGCGAGTTTAATCTGTACTACGACAATGAGTGAAAATAGCGTGTGTGTAATTTGTGGACAAGAAACATTTGAAAAAATTATAAAATTAACGCCGGAATCATTACAAAAATGCATAGCGGTTTTGGACTATCGTCGAGCCAAACCGGCTCAACGAAAATCACGCAGCACCTATACTGAGACAGAAATTTCAAATGAAACAACTTTAAATGACGGCTATCACGTGCAGTGCTATAAGCTATTTACAGCGATAAAAATACCGTCTGATTTTCGAAAGCAACAGGGAAGTGCAACGGAATTTAAGTATACACCGGGAGTTTCTGGCGAAAATGCTGCTGAGAATGGCCCGAAAATTTCTGGAAAAAAATTCGAATTGTCTATTCCTGGTCTTCCACGACAACTCGGGTTGCTGGCACAACAACAGACGAGTAAGTGCTAATATCACTGATAATATATTATGTATCATATTTCATAAGTACTCTTTTTTTACCTATATAAATTTTATTTATTGAGAAGATTTTAAAATATATTTCTGGAATAAATTGTTACGTAATGTTATCATTAGTAGTCGGCTGGCGGAGGCAAAACGTAAAATTCCAGAGCAGCTCATTATTAAAGGCAAAATAATTAAAGTATCGTTATTTAACCGGTCAAGATTGTTTTATAGATCAAGAAAGGAACGCTCCGATGGTTCGGGCATGTAGAGAGAATGAACGAGGAAAGGAGTGTAAGGAGAATATATGATGCAAATGTGAATGGTAGAAGAAGTCGAGGACGTCCGAGAAAGACATGGCACGACCAAGTGAATCAGATACTTGAGTCGGGCCATGTGAAGAGTCGGAATAATAGAAGAGCATGTATGAGACGGTGTATGAATGTGAACGAGGCAAGGAGTGTGTGCCAAGACCGAGTTGTTTGGCGGTCCGTCCTCTCTGCCTACCCCTGCGGGGAAACGGCGTGATGGTTAGTTAGTTAGTTAGTTAGTTAAGATTGTTTTAAACACAGTATAGTATATGCAGGTAGCTAGCGAATACCACGAGAAATTTTGTGTGAAGAAATTCTCAATTTTGCATTATGTTAGCAAAGAAAGTGTTAAATATATTTGCAGCTTTTGACGGGTTTTCTTTAGGGGAAGGGGGGGCAAAGTGGAAAGTTCACATAAAACAAAAAATAGCTACTTCTCCCCTCGCTATGCTCACTTACCGCAAGTATCATGTCGCCCTTGTGCCCCTGGAGAAATTTAGTGCAGCTGCGGCGACCCAGCGCGATGTACCTATATGTTGAGTGATTTGTGCAGATTCCTTACGAAAACATTCAAACTTCAACGGTTGATTTTTCATTGAAAGGTAAGGATTTAGCTATATGCTGTATATTATTGTATTGCGTATAAGTATTGTTCAAAGTTATTTTAATCAGAGGCGGCTCTAGGGCTCCAGCTGTGGAAGGTCATTTGAAAAAAAAGTGATTAATCTTTATTTGATATTGAGAAAAATGCCGATACATTATTATCAATCAATTTAAAGAGAGGTAGGGTCATGAATCCGCAACTCAAATTACATAGGTATTATTTGTAAATTGCAAAGTCGCTACATAATGCATGTACTTGAAGGCACATCATTTTAAAGAGGGCACTTTTCCATATAGTTGTGCACACCAATAGTACCTAAGTATCCAAAATTTAAAAACAAAATTAGATTAGAAATAATATTCAATGTTTATAAGAAAAACTTTATTTTTATAATGTTTTTGTTTTAATGTGTCTTGTTCTCTTTCATATTTTCGTTTAGATTATTATTGTTAACTTATGCTAATAGAAATAATAGACACCGGTACCTAATACCTATATAAAAAATAAAATAAAACAAAAGCTGTTTTCTATGTCCGTTGAAAATTGATCATAATAATATAATAAATAATCTTTGAAAAGATCTACTTCCCAATGTACTACCAAATTAAAATTGAAATGTCGCAAATTACATCAATAACAATGTGAATAATTATTTCAAATCTCTCCCGAACTGTTCAATTAAAAAACAACCATTGTTTCATGCGAGACATACGTGCAAAAAGCAAAACCGACATATGTTTATATCACCATCTCTTTCAACAACACATAACATTCATAATGGTGTCTCCCTCACGGACATAACCCAAGCGTAGTTAGGATTTCTTTACTACCTATGCGGGAGAATATCAACTCCAGGCGAAGAACATAGTGCCATCTCATTTGTTGTATGGCGCGCATAGAGAGAGAAGATCGGGCATTGGCAAAATTGACCCAGGGAATACTGTGTGAATGGGAGCTTCCATTTTTTGCAATAGATGTCACTGCTCGTCTATGTCGCCGCTAGCCTGCCGTTATTTCGCGATTCATTTCAAATAAACAATTCGATGCTTTGAGCAGTTTTATCCGTAAAAATGTATTATTATGTCTTATAATTTTGGGGGGTCAAACACCCATTGTCCTAAGGGGAGAGCCGCCACTGATTTTAATAAGTCTGTGATATTTTGATATGATTTTTCGATAATTTTTTTTTTTTTGTTCTCTTCATACCATTAGGGCAAAGTGGAAAGTTGTATGTATGTAAAAAAAGAAAATTCTTAAAAACAAAAACAAAAAATCAGCAAGAAAGAAGAGAAAAGAAAGTCAAAGTGAAAATTAATTTTTTACCTCGGCCCGGCATATCAAAACAACAAAATTTGACACTTGTTTTGCAAATAAATTTACATTGATCCTCCAACTGAAGATTGGATTCAATGTAATGTCTGCCAAGAATGGGCACATGAACAGTGTGTCAATATTGATAATGATGGAGAATGTACCAGCTTTAATTGCCAATCCCATTAGAGGAAACATGCTATCGTATTCTTTATTTTATTGTTATTTATTATATGTTTCCACTATAGCCTTTCCATGTTTCCACTTTGCCCTCCTATGCGGGCAAAATGGAAAAAAGTGACGTTTTCAAAACTGGGTCTCCATTACCAAAACTGTTCTCTTTTATTATTATTTTTTATCAATTACCAAAAATAGGTTAGTTCCTTATTTCAATAAACTTTTAAAAACTAAAAAAAAACTTACATTTTCTTAATTAATCTGTACACTGAAGTTAAGTTTTCCACTTTGCCCCCCCTTCCCCTACAACATATTATCGTGAGTAATAGCACTGATTTCATTATTCCTGCATTTTTTCTTATCAAGTATTTCATTTATAACCGTCCACATTTTATCATTTTCCGCCTGATCCATCTTCTGTTTATAGTAAATTTCTTTTCTGTGTTTTATAATATATGAAAGTTGGTTTTTATATGCCTTAAAACGGTTTAGTAAATTTTTATTATTTGGTTGTTGAATAGTTAACTTGTAAAGGACTTGTTCATGTCGTACAGATATTATTAAACCATGGGTGATCCATGGTTTTATAGGCTTGTACTTAGATTGTTTGGATTTAGGAATACTTATTAATATTCGTTTATGTATGTGGATATTATTTCTTCGAACAATTTGCAGCAATTATTGACATTATTACATTGTAGTAATTTATTCCAGTTTTCTGTTTCTAATTTATATTTTAACGTATTAAGGCGATCCACTAGTACAGGAAAAAATTGAAATCGGAATGCACGCCCTTTTGTGGGAGGAGTTTAAAAATACTTTAGAAAAAGCTTTTAAAAAGGTTGGAAAAGATATTTGAGAATTTTTTTTACGTGTTAATTTCGTAAAAAAAACATTCTTTTTAATGCATTGTTTATTGTGTTTATTGTAATAAAACGGAATTTTTAAATTGATTTCACGAAAACAAGCGGCGCGGAGCCTAACACGTGTATTCTCCGCTCCGTCCGGAGGAGTAGTGACAGAAAATAGGGGCCGCTGCCAGTCGTTCTTCGGTGGACGGTATAAGGTTCACTTTGATATTACAAATTCGTCGACTGCCGTATGCTTTTGTATGATTTTGCATTATTTAGTATGGCTTCATCTTAAGTACTTTTTTTGAGGCATTATTTTGTTTAGGTAATGGAGAAGATGGATTATTGTATTTATAATTAAATATACATGAATAATGGATCAGTGATAGTCGTATGTATGACAGCTGAGATTATATTTTTAATGCAAGGAATATTTGTAAATATATGATCTGGACACGAAGACCGTTGACCTCGGACGTTTCTTGTATAATTATGTATGCACGATATGTAGTTTAGTTCGGCCATCATATTAAAATAATCCTCTTTATTCTTACTAGAGGAATCGCTTGTCATATTCAAATTCGCATCTTTAACAAGAATATTATTTTTATTTCTAAAATTTTGTAAAATGTTTTTTATTTTCTCTATAAATTGTTGTACTATCGATTTATGTGTACGATAAATAGCAATAATATTATAATTATTATTTATGTCTTTGATTTCTATATTTAATATGTTAACATTACTAATATTAATTATCTCTCTTAAATTGATAATATTATGTTGGTAATATAATATTATAATACTCCTTAGTGCAATGTGGGCAAATGGGGGGTTGCGTCCTGGCGAGACATTTTTGGACTGTGTGACCGAATTTGAGGCAATGGTAGCATTGTGTGAGCGGATTGCAATCTTCTACGTACACTCTTTGGAATTAGATTTTTTCTATCTACTAGTATTTTTCTTAATTTACCGGTTGTTTCAATAATATAGTTAGTGGTGTCGTTTTCTTTTCCTTCATTGTACTTGTTTTTTAATTCCTTAATAAGTTTAATGCTATTTTTGTCTTCTATGGTTAATCCTTCATTTTGTTGAACAATCCCAATTATAGTTTCTTCTTCAGTCAATTGGCATTGTATCCTTATCAACATTAACCCTAGAGTTGGCTCGTTTTCCCGTTAAACGTCAGTGGGCGCGTCTTTCCGCTAAACGTCAGTGGGCGCGTGGGGAGCATTTTGCCGCTCGTTTTCGTGGACAATTTTAAGTAGGAATACTGTAATTTAATTTTTAAAAAATTTCAGGGTTTAAGTAACACACAAATAAGGAATGACAAATCAACATATTTATTGAAGTCTGTTTAAGGAACTTTGGTTTACAGTCAATTTAAGAAAATTTAACATTTTAATTTACTTTTTTGAGCTATCCTACATTATCTATCTTAATATTTATTTCTAAATCTACAAGATATGCTTTGTCGAAACAGTTTGCACATAAGTATGTGCAATGATCATTTGTTCATTGCACAGTAAATTTGAGCATCTGCAACACCCTTTTCCCCCCAAAATACTGTAATTTATTGTCGAACTAAGAGTGTCTGACTACGTATTTAGAATATAATTTCTATTTTATATATGTACCTAACATGTTTTATTTAAAAATGTTATACTGAAAAAAAAAGTAATATTAGTTTATTTATTTAGAAGTACCTACCTTATTCATGAGTTAATCTTATATTTATTTTTAAGTATCACTTGTATTTTTCATAATAAGTGAAAAAATGTATTAAACCGTATGACAATTTTTACTTACGTGTGTGGGCGCGCAGTGAGCAAATCGCCGCCGGACGACACTTGTTAGTAAAAACCTCCTTCTCCAGCGACCCCCACGCACTGATAGCGTCCAATCTTTCGGAACGGGTTGCGAACTACAGTGGGGCCAGCTATCAAAAAGCTCAAAATTTACGCGCAATCATGCGCAATAAATTTAAGAATTATCAACGTTTTTTTAAAATTATTTATTTTATTACGAATTATCAACGTCAACAAGGGCGGCAAAATGCTCATAGCGCGCCCACTGTAGGGTTAAGGACGTTTTCTTTTTTTTTATTTCTTCGGCTGATATTTCTTTTCCAATTACCTTATTTATTTCTACAGTTAATTTTTCTGCTTCTTCTTTTTTTGGGCATGAAATCAGTAATTTCTGTTCTACGATCTTTTTTACTCCATTAACTCCGACTTTTATTTTTGATAAATTCATATTTTTTTGAATTTTTATTTTTATATCCTCGAACTTCAAGGTGTTTTTTGAAGTAATTAAGATGGAGTATTTTTTTGTCACTTGACATTCGCGTTACATTTGCGTAGGATTTTTTGTTATGATGAAATTCTTCAAGTTTCTGTGTGTAGTGATGATTATTTTTAATATTAGTTTATTGTAAATCTATAATCTTCTATTGTAGACTAATTAGTTCGTGATTTTTTTTTCCAGTGTCATAATATTTTGTTCTAGTATTGATTTTATTTTTGAGTCCTTCACTGAAGTTATTCTATTTATTAACTCTTTGATGTTTTTAAAAATTACTTCTGTTTCCATATTGGGTGAAATGGATCGCCCAGAGGGGCGGGTTTTTTAATGTATCTAATAGTAAACTATATTTATTGTTTTACTTGTCATAAGAATTTCGCGACTGTACTCCTTCGACGCGGAGCAATGAATGTAAGTTATAATGTTCATACATTATAAGATTTAGCCTGCGCGATAGATAATGGGATAGAATAATCGGTCTCATCTTTGTGCGGTGCTTCGTAACCTCCCCACTCTTGTCTACTTTAGTTTTCTGAAGATTTCACTTCTATAGCGTGTGGACTGCACACTTGCATTTTTATCAAAATGTTTTAAATAATAATATTAACCACCTACCAATGTACTTCAAACGTTGCTTGAAACTTCTTTAGATTTTTTAAAAAGTTTTTGCATTCATTTGTAATTTTAACTGTATGAGCGAGAAACACGTTCCGTCATTAAATTTAAACTATTCTTACGACATTTTATGTGTATTATAATCGGACTTCTTTTTTCAGAAACAGTTCCGGCAATTTCACCTCCTCCACTTACGAATTTGAAGCAAAGATTTCCAACTCAGAAACTAACCATGCCAGTTCCAGTGACAACCAACCCCCGGCTCAGAAGGATCGCGCCAGCGAGTAAACGTGCGAACGAAGCATTGCGAATGAAAGGCATACCCGGAAAACGCATTAAAAGACACGACTGCGAATTATACTGTGAGCTATTGTCAAAGAAGTTGGCAAAATTAGATGAGAGTACCCGACAAACAGTTATGAACGCGATCGATAATTTGGTTTTTACGGCAATGGGCAATGTACAGTACGCGACGAGCGAGCCCGACCATACACCCACTGACCCCAATTTTCCAGAGGAAACCCTGCAGCATTTATCTACACACAATGTCTCACAAGTAAGTAAATTTTTTTAAATTTTTATTATTTAATAATTTTTTATAAGTTACAGTTTTTCGTAATTATTTTTACTACCGTACTAGGATAATGCCAGTTTTGTGGTAGTCAGTATTCAGTATATTATTATACATGTCCCTTCCGATTCCACGCCAAAACATATATGAAGAAAAGTGAATGAAAAAAACTCAAGGTATATTAAGTATTTTGGAGCTTCAGCCCAGATGAGCGATTCTGTATCTTTTGCGGATACGGGAAAGGTCCCATACGAAATCGACTGTCAAATTTGTTTGATTTTCTATGACTTTCGGTTGCTTTTTCAATGGGTGTTGTGGGCCGATGACAGTTGCTGCCAATTTTAACTAGTTTAAGAAAGGGGAAGGAGGTCTTCAATGGAATTGAAGGAAAAATCAGGCTAAACTTCGTGAAGACCGCCGTCTGACAGTTCAGGACCTCGCAATTTCCATTCCAGGAGTCAACAAATCAACGATCCAAACCATTTTAATGGACAAATTTTGCAAATTAATTTACAAAAAGCGCCCTTGAGGTGATTTTTCACAAAAACGGCGCTCTACAAATTGTCCAATTATTATTATTATTATTTTTATCGGAAAGTATGCGCTAGTTGGGCGCCGAAAGTGTTGAAAGATATTCACAAGGAAAATCGCCCCCAGCTCGTCGATATCAGTTGCACCTGTTTTAGCTCCGTGCCTTCCATTTTTATATTTTTTAACCTTTTCCACTCCGACCATTTTTTCTCAAAACTGTTTAGCTACTCCGACCAAAAATGTGAGTCATATTTTATATTTGAAATGAAATTTTTGGTTAGTTACTTTTGCGGCACCCTATCGGATAATTCATGTGACCATTAGTTGTTTGGTATATTTTGTATAAAATACTTGTTAAATCTCACATTTTGTAACTAAAAGATAATACATTTGATTTCAACGTGTTTTATTTGCATTATATCTTTTATTGCACAGCAATAATTTGTATAATGCGGGTAAAATATGCAGACAATCCAATGTAAATTCTTGGAGAAATTTCTTTCTAGTTGTCCTGTACCGCACAGCGGCTGACCAGCGACTACCTGAAACTGGTTGTGCTTAGGTTTTATGGGTAGTGTATGGTTTCTTATTTTGCATTGGTTACGTTATTTTAGGTTTCGACCCTCTTTCAGGAAACAAAAGATAGACCAGCCCACAACACATAAAATAGATAATAAGTTTGGCAAACATTCTACACGGTGTTTACAAATTAGAGTATCGTACATATTATATATACATAATATAATACTGTCACATTTTGAGTACATTTATCTCACATTTAATATTACAAAAAACTCACGATTCGGTCCAATGTTATCCCACATAAAATGCAAGTTTGTTTTCACAACTTTTACAGTGATATATTGTTCATTTAATTTGCCCTCCTTCTCTATCATAATCAGAAC
Organism: Limnephilus lunatus; assembly: GCA_917563855.2. Taxonomy (NCBI): domain Eukaryota; kingdom Metazoa; phylum Arthropoda; class Insecta; order Trichoptera; family Limnephilidae; genus Limnephilus; species Limnephilus lunatus. Next base: position 45,888,211 of record OU830602.1, on the reverse strand, counting down.
CACTAACGATTTTTTTACATTTGCTCCACACAGGAGGCCCTGAGAGAAATAAATTCTAAAGGGCCTATGTCTTCTTTGGGGTTGCTGTGTGGAGGGTCTTTTGAAGGAAAGGAAAAAAAGGATGGGAAGGAAAATGGTATGATGAGTGGGTAGGAATCTGGGGGTTAGTGTATCCAAGAGAGGCGATGCGTGAATTCATCCCTCTCACTGCGTTGTAAGGCAATGGTTCGATAGAGTCCGGCTGGAGAGATCAAAAGATCTCCCTCAACCAGTCTTTCCCGATTCGGCCCACCACGCAGTAAATGGGCAGACGCATCCCCATGAACCCGGGAACCCCTGCTAAGTCACCAAATGTAGCGAACCATTTGGGGTGACCTGCGGCAGAGGTGTTGGTTATCCAACAAATGGTTCCCGAGGCGGCGGTACCCATTCCTGCCTCCCAAATTGAAAGCGATGCAATCCCTAATACTTTTTATGCATTTTAGGCATTATTACATGTAAATTGACATGATTTAACCGCTGTTCTGGATTGACCGAATGGCTTCCTTTTCTTGTTTTTACACCTTCTCTATAATTTCCAACTAGCCGAATAATTAGCCTATCCACAAATTGAAGATGACTCATTGGTATTTCCAATAGAAAAAAATATTTGTTGTTGTGGTGTATTCGGTGTATTGGTATACATTCAATTCCAATATTTTTTTCTGAATCAGAAAAGCTTGACGGTGTTGGATTGATGGATGTTGAAGGTTGTTGCGGAATTACAATATTTTCTACATCACTACCTTTACTGAAATAAGCGCATCTCCTTCTTTTGGGTGGGATAATGTCACATCCACTATCTATATCACTTGGATCGTTACCGACTTCTTCACCATCACTTCGAAGTAAAACTATCATTATTTTCTATGACAGTTAATTAACTATACCTATTTATAGAATACGTAAATAAGTAATTATTTTACTTTCAATTACTAATATCAACATCAATAGTTCCACAAAACGAAAAAATGTGGTTACTAAAAGTGGGAGTAGCTGCGGAGAACCGTCGTAAACGCAGGATAACGACTGACTGTTCCGAAAATATTGTAAGAAAACAAATATTTCGTGTGTTAAAATGATGCATCTGTTTTTAAATGAATATATCTAATTAACGGCAAATTTAAATGAAGAAATGTTGGTTTATCTAATATTTTGCGACGATTCTTTGTAATTATCGGAAATAATAGTTCGTAGAATGTACTTAGGAAGATAGAAATTGGTGATTAAACTTATACCTGCATCGGGCCAGGACCTCTGGCCGACGGAGCTGCCTACCAAAATCGTTTGGGCCAGTATGTCTGGCCTACGGAGTGGAAAAGGTTAAGCTAAGTTTAAGTATTTTGGAGGAGAAGTGTGCAAAAATTCATCAATGTCATAATAAGACTGTAGATTTACAAACAAATTCACGCCATCTGCCCTGTGTCCTGTCACAGACACTCTTCTTTATATAAATGAGGTTTTACGTACTTACTATTATCTAGTCCCATATTTAGTTTAATTTTAAGATTAACTTAGTGTTTATAAAATATTTTACATGTACTGTTGTCCATTTCCGACATGATTAAAAATGTCAAAAATGATTAGATTTTTTTAACAAGATCGGGAACCATCTTGGCTAGTGTGTGGTATACGAGGAGGTTTTGTTTTCGCTGATACGTCAAATGTAAAAAACATCCCAATGCATTGTGTTCAAGTGATGCCAACTTAACGGATTTCTCGTCATATCTGGCGGATTGGAGTGTCCCGGAATACGGGAGAATTTTGTGTCTAACCATGGAACTAATATTGAATGGAAGCGGCATACCCAGCTTGGAATGGCCAAAACCGCCAAAACCAGAAGAGGGGTTAGAGACGCGGGGTTGCCACTCAGTGAGCGGGGGGAGGGTTACGCTCTATAAGAAGGGCCGAACTGGTTTAACATTATTTCATTTATTTTTAATAAAAAAAAAACTTTTGTCAGTTTTTTTTTCATATTTTAGGCACAAAATATAATAACCCATTACGCAGTATTTGCTGAACGAATTTCTTTATCAAAATTAATGGTTTACTTAGTTTTAACCACGTTTATTGTTTATAAAAAATCGACATATTTCGTGAGCAATGCTCACTTCCGCAGGGTTTACTTAATTTAAAAAAAAAATTAAGACAATATTATCGAAACTCAATCGAAAATCTGAAAACAAAAAAAATCAGAAAAAGATATGGGCATATCTGGAAGGTTTTACTTATAAATTTAAATATAAAAAAAATATCGTATGTTTGCAGAAAAGTCAATAGATGTCGTATATTAAAAATAAAATGGATAAAACTGTATCCCGACACTTTCTAGATAGCATTTAGTTCGGGTTTGAATCTTGCAATCATACATGTAGATAGCAGCCGATAAAATATGCGTTAAGAAAATGAAGATAATGTCAGTAGTTCTTAGTCGAAGTATGATACAGTTAAAAATGACCGAATCCGATAGGGACACATTAACTCAGTTGGCAGAGTTGCGGGCCCGGAAAGCCGAAGTTCTTGGGTTCGTGTCCCGATTTAAAGGAAGCGGCAATACTGTTTCGAAATGTATGTAGCCATGCAAATTTGTAGTTGGCCAGTGAGAAGGGATGGGGACGGGGCGTGTGACCGGCGTGCGGGGGGAGGGCGGCGCGCTGGAGATAAAGGTCGAAATGTGAACGGGAAACATTATTTTATTTATTTAATTATTTTAAACATTTGAATATTTTTTCTCACTTTTTTGACGTAAAATATAATAGCCCAATTGAAAAATAAGTTATGAGGAAATGGGAGTAACAAGAGACTTATGTGTTGTTTATATATAACGTATATATATATAACATAAAATTCGAACATTTATTTATATATATGTAAATAACAAATAATCGAATATGTAGATATGTATACATATCTCACAAGAATCCCAACTGCTTCCATCTGGAGCCAGTGAGACTATGGCGTGTATCTTGTGAGGCTGAAGATAAGTGGGGAGGGGAAGGAGATAGGGACGGGGAAGGTGGGGTACCCGTGAAGTACCCGTCTATTCAGATCTTGTCAACAAACACAGCTAAAGCCATTTCAAGCAATATTTCAATTCTAATTGTTGGTCTTACACCAGGGCGATACTGAGAGTATGTTCCACCTGGAACGTGCCGGAAATATACCTTGTCTTATTTTTAATTATTAAATTTTGAGAACACAAATCAATCGAATAAAATTTATCTGCGTGCACCGGGATTTGAACCCGCGACCTCCGGATTGCTAGTCAAGAGCTTTATCCCTCGACCACGGGGGCATGTCAATGTGACTTTTACATAACAATACAGTGATTATATGCTATGAATTAAAACTGTAAACATATGTAAAGGGAGTTTTAAAATAGTAGGAAAAGAAATAAAAATGTCAGTGCAAAAAAGCTTTATATTTGTGCGTTATGTTAATAAAAAAATAAAAGTTTTTTGTTAACTTTTAATTACTATAATTTAAGTTGACTGATTCGGCCCATTGCCAGTCGGAGTTCACGTGATAACATGCGATGGCGGTTGAAATGAACACGTCGACAATTATAAAATGTATATTTAAGCTATGTTTAAACACTTATATATGAAAGGTAAGAGCGTCTTTCTTCTTAAAGGTCTTCATAGAACTACTTTTACACAATTTTACGGCGCATTGGACCATTTTTCTATGTTTTATGAACGTTTTACTGGGAGCTCTGTACACGACCGAGGTGTAAAAGACAATGTCAACCGTCTAAAAACCGTTCGGTAAAATTTTTGAATAGGCGCACTTTGGGCCAGTGGGCACACTTTACATGCCGTCTCTCTAATAATCCAACTCTTAGTGTCTAACTGAATTTACAGGATGACGGATTTTCTGGCGGATTCGAAAAAGTATTAAATCCATAGACAATATATTTGTACGTCGGTGAATAAATCATATTTATGGATAAATTTTGACCCTCAAATTTCTCTAGCCACCCCCCCCCCCCCCAAGATGGACGAAAATATGGGTGTCTGACGGAATTCTGAACGTTGATCCGTCACGATTTAATGGAAACGGTGATTTCAAGTTGACAACATTGGACTGCTCAGTAACGCCATTCTTAGCGAGGCGTATGGACGTCCACTGCCGCACTGTGGGTTAAAAGTTGATTCTAGGAACGAACAAGTACATTGATTAGATTTTTACCAATTCTGAAAATCTAATCGCACAATATAATTAGATTACTTCGTATTAACTTACAGTTAATTTAAACGTAAATGGACCATTATGGTCCATTCGCACAGATCAGTCACGTGCCAGTTTAGTCACAGTCAGCGTCTGTGCCGTTCGTATTACATCAGTGATGAGACTGATGAGTGATGACTGATGACTGATGACGCACACATCAGCACTTTTTGCAGTGGTTCACATGTGTAAGACAGTAAAATAGTTCTAAAAATTTTTTTCAATAAATGAATCGGTCATGGTAGCCATACTTTTGGACAAAGATGAGGAAATGGAAATGAAAATAATAAAAAAAATGTACGTAAGTACATAATTATGCCCTTGAAAAATATTTTCTATGTGCAGTGTGTAACAGAACCTACCCGAAGCGTTTTAACCAGCAATTCCTGAGCATATTTGGATTACAAAAAGTAGATATCATTTTACTGTTCGATCATATTTTTTCAATTAAATACTTTTTTTTCAACCACACATTGCCTCTGATCACACCTATACACGTGTGATCAGAGTGTTATCATGTTATCAGAGTGATCACGTGTGATCTGTTACGTGCTGGCGGAATGAGACGGGCTGCTTATCACGTGACCCGCTAGTCTATCTCCGATTACGGATGGAAAAATTAAATATTTTTATTTTTTAAATTGATAAAAATATCATCGGACATCAAAATGACATCTGCACTTTTTACTCCAAAAATGCTCAGGAATCGCCGATTAAAATCTTTACATAGTATCGTGTTTCTACACTCTGTACACATGGGTACTTACTATTTTTTTGGATTCTTCTTTTTTTATTCCAAACATACTTTATAAGCGCATTATCTATGCAAATGTAAAGCAATGTACGAAACTATTTTTAAAATTCATAGATTTTTTTATATACACCATAGACAATATAGACATTCAAATTGAGATATCTACGATCCAAGGTTCGTAGAAAATGCGTTTAACAAGGTTAGCTCACACGAGCTTTTTTCGAAAAACGTGTGTGCAGTTCACACACGGTAGAAGTGAAACCTTCAAAAAACTAAACAAGGAGAGAATGAAACGAATGCAGTGTATCAGGAGTAGAATAATTCTAGGTTTTAAAAATGTTTAATAGTTATTTTACGTTTTATTCTACGAAGCACCACATAAAAAGGAAACCAATTAGTCTGTCTCATTCCTCGCAGGCTATATCCCATGATCGACCGCAGGGGAGGGGGGGGGGGGGGGGTAGGGCACGGGGGGGGGGGGCACTTGCCCCCCCTGGATTGATTGAAAATAGTCAAATAATATTACTTTTATTTTAAATCACTTTGTGTTAGCATAAAGAAAGTGTAGAGATACAGAACGTTGGCCAGCCTGGAGCAACATCATCGCCAGGTTGGCGACGCACCAGTGTGACTACAATAAAACATTACTAAAAATATTTTGCCCCACCGTACAAAATTTTCTGCGGGTGCCCATGCTATATCCTATTGATGTGTTTGTCTCTTTTTAATGTCGCTATTATTCGTTTCATCGAATTTCAAATCACAACGGTGCTAAAGAAGTTTTCACCTTAAAATATCGTGTGCAGTTAACACGCGTAGAAGCGAAACTCTACCAAAACGATCTCAACCAATAGGTTAAGATTGTTTGTTGAAAAGTGAGGTCATAATCGAAGCGGCCAACGATCGCAGATCTAGCGTCATTTCTGTTCCATATCTCAACCAACAGGATCCTTGAAAAGTGACATCATAATCAAAACGGACAATGAGCGCAGTTTGATGCTTTGCAGGTACTGTAATGCGTCATTTCCGTTTCTTCCAAATTCCAAATAACAACGATACTAAATAAGTTTTCACTTCAAAAACTCATCGGGCCGCTATCGAAATTTCGAACGAGTGACGTAGATTGAAGTAAAACACTGTCAGTTGTATTGCTGTTAATGCAAATCTTCCAGTAGATTGAGGACTTCAAGCTACGTCACCAATCACCGCTCTAACCCCTCGATGAACATTTTTCTAAGAACCTTGGGTATGAATTTCCATTTGTACAATGAAGCGCTAGAGCGGCGTGCAGCGTACAGAGGACCGTTCCGCAGTTACCGGTTACAGGCACCGCCTTTACCGCAGTAGCGCTCTGTTACTCTGTTGTGCCGCATGTATACACGTTCGAACTTCGAACGCCGCGCGTCCCTCGAACCGCCTGTCTGCGCGCGCCGCCGAAGCCGTTCCATTTCAAATTCCAACAACTTTGTACAGACAAATCGTTAGAGCGCATGTTTGAATGTATTAGTGCACACTGTAGTATCGCGAGCAAGCTGGTTCGAACTAGACTGGAATAACCTCTGCGGTCCCCTCTGATTCTTCGTAGTACCTACCTACTGGGTGTGTAGCGACCGCGACGTTTATCTTAATTTATAAATACTGACGTTTTCATTTGAGTTTTCGACGAAAAAGGTAAAATATTTTAAAGATACTCTTGCTCTTGTACTAGTTTAGTCTACTGGGTGGATAAAAATACAGATTACTTACATTTTTAATGCTTGAGGTTTGAATGCATATTTAAAAACTAATCTTTATTGTACAAATAAAAAGTAAAGATAAAATTTTTGGCTTATAGGTACATTATATTTCTTATACGAGTAGTTCTGTACGATACTGCTGCGGAACGATACGGGAGTGCGTATCACGTGAAGCTTTAGATTGTACCCAGTGGCCACGTGTGATGGTAAAAAAAGAATACATACATTTTTTTATAATATTAAGAAGATGTGTACATATTTTTTTTGTTCCATTGAAAAAAATATATCGTCCGACGGCAAAATTACATCTATATTTTTTTAATCCACATATGCTCACCAATCGCTGATTAAAATTATTCGGCTACGTCCTGATAAACCCTGTATTATTTTTAGCATTATACATGTGTTCAGTGAAATTATACCTAATAATATTTACTTAAATCTACATCCTGTATATTTTTCATCCGAAGATTATGGGACTTACATAAAGCTTTTAAATTTTACACAACTGATAAACAATCTTATGGTAAATGGATGTTTATACATAGCTGTATAAAATTTTAAATACGTTTGTAAGTAAGGGGTTATATGTCTATTATATTTATAATCTAAATTTAATCGTCAAATATTTGAGTGCTGATGCTGGATGAAAATAATTATTTTTAATTCAATTACGTAAGATTTTTTAAATATATAATATATATTTATTGATTAATATCTCTACGAACCCAGTATCTTCTGCCATTTTCGGAGTAAGAGGGGAATGAGGGCGGGTTATCCAAACTAATTCTAACTTTTTTAAAACTGTTAATACTATCGGCATGCACAAATAAATTCTAATTATTTGCCTGTACTTAATTTTCTCTCGTTTAAATAAGCCTGTTATTTTTAAAATGGAGTCAAAAATTGAATCCGGTCGTGGTAAACCATTGACTAGCCAAACAAAAGAACTTTTATTCAATCTTTATAAACATTTTGAAGCGGAAATTAAAAAAGATATGAGTTCTATTTCTACACCAGCACAGTTAGTTGCAAAATCAACTGGCATCTCTATAGGATCTGTTCGGAGAATAGTGGCGGAGAGCAAATCATTTCCTGAAGGGCGTACTGAATTTTCGTCACCTAAAAAGACGCGATGCCGGAAAAGTACTATTGAAATTGATAATTTCGATCAGCAAGTGATAAGTGACATGTGTGAAATTGTTTGCACCGAAACGTCAAGCGTTAAAAAGGTAAAATTAGTCCAAATTTTTTTTTATCCATCCATTACACCTTCTCTGTATTACCTACACAAGCAAGAATCTCTTTATTGTTATTTAGCCATAAAACGTGTTCGTACGTCGCGTCGCGTCATACGGAAGTATTCGACCGTATATTGTTCTGGTCATATTAAAACAAATTATTACAAGCCAATGGTTCTGTAAATGAATATATGCTATTGGTTTTGTAAATTAATACATCTATTGTTTCTGTAAATTAACATAAGCTATTGGTCTTGTAAATTAATACAAGATATCGGTTCTGTAAATTAGTACAAGCTATGGGGTCTGTAAAGTAATACAAGCTGTTGGTTTCTGTAAATTAATACAAGTTATCTGTTCTGTTAATTAATACAAGCTATCGGTTCTGTAAATTAATATATTCTATCGGTTCTGTAAATTAATACAAGCTGTTGATTCTGTAAATTAATACAAACTATCGGTTTTGTAAATTAATACAAGCTTTTAATTCTGTAAATTAGTACAAGCTATCAGTTTTATAAATTAATACAAGCTGTTGGTTTCTGTAAAGTAATACAAGTCATCGGTTCTGTAAATCAATACAAGCTATCGGTTCTGTAAATTAATACAAGCTATCGGTTCTGTAAATTAGTACAAGCTATGGGGTCTGTAAAGTAATACAAGCTGTTGGTTTCTGTAAATTAATACAAGTTATCTGTTCTGTTAATTAATACAAGCTATCGGTTCTGTAAATTAATATATTCTATTGGTTCTGTAAATTAATACAAGCTGTTGATTCTGTAAATTAATACAAACTATCGGTTCTGTAAATTAATACAAGCTTTTAATTCTGTAAATTAGTACAAGCTATCAGTTTTATAAATTAATACAAGCTGTTGGTTTCTGTAAAGTAATACAAGTCATCGGTTCTGTAAATCAATACAAGCTATCGGTTCTGTAAATTAATATAAGCTATCGGTTCTGTACATTAATACAAGCTAACGGTTCTGTAAATGAATACAATAATAATAATAATAATAGTAATTGGAAAATTTGTAGAGCGCCGTTTTTGTGAAAAATCACCTCAAGGGCGCTTAAATCACCTCAAGGGCGCTTACAAGCTATTGATTCGGTAAATTAGTACAAGCTATCGGTTCTGTAAAGTAATACATGCTAGCGGTTCAAAATTAATACAATTAAACTATTGGTTCTGTAAATTAATAAAAACTAATAGTTTTGTAAATCAATAAAAACTATTATTTATGTAAATTAATGCAAGCTAACGGTTCTGTAAATTAATACAGGTTATTGGTTCTTTAAATAACCCACGTTATTATTCAGCTTGTTCATTGTTATGGCAACGGTATATCTATTTTTTAGGAATAGTAATAAGAACTAGCGTAGACCAATGAAAAATCACGGGAAATTTTAATTACAATTTTGAAAAAGACAAATAAAATAATTTTCTGCCAAAATATTATATTTTAGGTAGGCAATTACTTTATCGCTTTTCTGAATTATTCTTCAATTTTGAAAATGACACTCTAATTCAAAGCAAATTTGAGTTCATTGAGCTTGAATAATTTCACACGGGAATAACGCGCGTCAAGGACACCCTTAAAATTGTATTAGGTAAATCAATATTTTTGGTGCCAATTGATTTCGAATATTTTGGGATCATTGTAGTTGTTAATTAATATTTTTATTTCAATAAATATTATACATAGATTTTTATATAGCTCGTTGAAAGTGTTTGAAAATGTCTTCTGCGGAAAATATGCGTTTGAACACCTTGAGGTTGTCCCGGAATAGAAATAGCCTGATGAAGGATACAGAGTTGAAACTAGTCCCCTGGATCAGAAAACAAATACGATCAAAGGTCCCTTTGTTCGTTTCGGATATCCAAGAACAGGCCATCACCTACCATTCCGAGTTGAGGAGACGACTACCAAAAGAGAAGCAGAAGTATCCGTTTAATGCCGACTACGTTTGGTTCACTCAATTCAAAAGACGTGTCGGTCTGAGGCGTAAGAAAAAAATATTTTTCTTCGAGGATGAACTGCACAATGGTGATGGAGAAATTAACAAGGTATGTTTTTTTATTTATTTTAAGAACTGGTTAATTTTAAATATGTTTAGGATATTTACACAGTACGTTAAGGATAATCACAAAATAAGGATATTTATACAATATGTTAAGGATATTTACACAATACGTTAAGGATATTTATAAAATATGTAAGGATATTTACACTTAAGGATATTTTCGCAATGTGTTAAGGATGTTTAAGTATCAAAGGATTTTTACACAATATGTACGATACAATAATATTATAATATATGCAGTCTCTCAAAATATATTTGAGAAATATGGAGAGCGCTAGTTAAAATAATATTATTGACGTTGATGTGCCCATTTAGGTAAGTATTTTTGTCTTTAAAAACATAAATTTATAAAATCCCAGCCGGGGGTAAGAATCAAATATTATTTAATTGTAAATGTCTCATAAATTTGTTACCGCTTTATTAATTAGCATCAGATAAAACCAGTCCAAGAATTACATATATAATATAAGTTACCGGACACCTTGTAGGTACGAGTATTTTTAAATACCTACGCATTTTTATTAAATCCATCTTTGGGAATGCTGTGTGGAGGGTCTTTTTAAGGAAAGTAAGGAGATGAAGTACCGGGAAGGAAAATTTATTAGGGTTAGGTAGTAATCTGGGGGTCAGTGTGTCCAGGTACGATTCCATCCTCCCCGCTGCAGTGCGAGACGATGGGTCGAGAGAGACCAGCTTCCATTCTAAACAAGATATTATGCAAGATTCAACTAATATCTATTCGTGTTTAAAATATTTAAGAAAGCACATCATTATCAACTTGGTTTTCTTATTTTTGTCTTGACGAAGCTATGATTATGCCGAAGCCTACAAACCGAAAAATACCACTCCGTATTCATTGTATGAAACTCCATACTGCAACGCACTCATAATCAGCATCGTAACGACATCGCCTCGCCTCGGGACCAGCTAGTGAGCGGCAAGCGGTTCGTGGTCAACTCGCAGTCACCTGCTATTTACTTCTCGACGTCACCGCGGCGATGGCGCGCGGAACGCCTGTTGTGAGTGGTCCCCGCGCTTACGCCTCGCTTGCGCCCCGCTCGCCGTATCACAAAGTGACTTACTGCCGGTCGTGCTGCATGCGAGTTTTGCTGTGAATTTCTCAATTGTTGCTAAAATATGTCTCTCCGAAGAGAAAAACTGATCGAGGAAGTGCGAAAATATCCATATTTATATGATTTAAACGACTCTAAATATAGTGACACGCTAAAAAAGGATGAGACATGGAAACAAATTAGCACCACCTTGAAGCAACCAGGTAAGCCATCCATTTTTTTTTATTTATTTTTTTTTTTTTTATGAAGTAGAACCTGACACTCACAATAACATCTCACCACACGTTTCCATTGACATTTTGATGTCTTTGCCCGTCTCTAAGTAGTTATTACAGAACAAAAGTTTTTCAGATCCATGCAATGACATTAAATTTATCTAAGTATCCATTGGTCTAATTATAGGACCAGGAATTTTTATGGCAAAAAAATAACAGTGATAATTTATTGATTTTTCATTCCTTTAAAAATTATCGATTTTAACTAAATTATTTTTTGACAAAGTTTTTTTAATTTTTTTTATAGGTTTTTTATGCAAGTTTTACCGATATTAGCTATCGTTACCCCAGTTCTGTCTGATTTCAATGTCAAAATCTTTGTAAAAAATTGATAATCAGGAAAAATGGGCGGAAAAATAAAAATATGCAGCTCGATAAGTTTAAAAACTCGATAAATCACGACGTGCAACCCGTTGTACAGTTTTAATTCCGGTAGATATATTACTTTCTTCACGCCACGCTTTGACAAAATAATATTCAAATGATTTTGATTTAAATAAGGAAAAAAACTATCCATAAAACTTTGTCGATAATAATAATAACTGTTCTTGCATACGCAGATTTATGGACCCAAATTTCGGCAAATTTTATTGTTTGTGTGCGCGTACCCCTTCAATCAATATTACAATTTATTTATTCAATTGTTAGCGCCATTTTTAGGGGCTTTTACATGGGAATTCATAGTAAACATTATACAGTAATATTCATTGCTGAACTGTCCCGTTAACAGTATTTTATCAATCCAAATCAATAACAAATATTTCGTATTGCAATTAGACCTACCTCTTGTACTATCAATCTAATACATAGTTGATTCTCTTAATCAGTAGCTTGATGGCTAATGAACTTCCACTTAATAAGTACTTAAAACAATAAGAATACAAAAAATCGAAAAATTTGTTGATTTCGTCTCAGAATCGGAAAATAAGTGGGTGTCAAATAAAACGGTTGTACAGATACACATTACAGTGTTTATTATATTTGTTACTCTCAATTCGCAAACATTGTACTCACTCCCTTTTGCACATCTTTCACACACATCCTTATGTACTTTACAGAATATTACAATAAAATAATAAATATTATCATGTTTTCTGTCAGAATCCGTGTGCAAGAAAATTTGGTTGAACTTAAGAGAGTCTCACCGAAGAGCTATCAAAAAGAAAAGAACAAAAAGTGGCGAGGCCGCTACAACGATAAAGAAATGGTTGTACGAAGATGAAATGAGTTTCCTAAATTCACACTACAGAGAAAGACAAACCATCTCGTCGGTTACAGATTCAAGCAATGCAGAAGACGATGATTCAGATAGGATTTTTATATTTCCAAATGATGATTCCCAGAATTCAACAAATACAACTCAAAATGTAACTCAAACTGATCGTCCAGGGTCTTCTGTATCTTTAGTTATAGCCACTTCACCAAAAATAGCTAAGAAAAGGGTAGCTGAAAACGATTCCACGTCAGCTGTGTTCATCAATTATACAATGGATGAACAAAAAGACAGGAAGGAAAAAGAAGACGATGACATAGATCAATTCTTTAAAAGCATTGCGGCAACTGTTAAAAAGTTATCTAAATATAACCAAGCGATTATTAAGACTAAAATATTTACCACAGTCTCTGAAATGGAGTTCAAAGAAATACATGCAGATAAGCAAGTAAGTAATAATTCATTACCAATGTTTCATCAAAAGGTGAAGAATAATTATTTTTCCATATTTTGGTCGTTGAATTCCAGTGCACCTATTCCTATACATTTGGTCATCCCATTAGTATTTGTGTTTTCTCCTTCGGAGTCGCTAGCTATTGTTTTCTTTTGCCCGTTCATTTTGGAGTGGTTTGGAGATTGGATATTGATTTTACAAAAGTATTTTTTTTGGTTGTCGCGGGATTCGATCCTTGGTCGACTAAATGTTTGCAAAGGTTCGTCAGACGCTTTATACCACTATATCGAAGGAGATTTGCGTGTGACCGTGGATTAATTGTATTATTTTGAAACCGAGTATAAAATAAATATTTTATTGTTATCTCTTCCTCTCGCAGGCTAAATCCTATAGATGTATGTGGTTGCCTATTTTTAGTTTTGCTCGTTTTATCGAGTTTCAAATCACAACGGTGCTAAGGAAGTTTTCACTTCAATAATAATTCTCAACTATGAATGTAATATTTATTTGTTTTATTCGTTGAAAATTTATTCTTATGGAGAGCGCAATCATAGGGGACAGTTGAAGAGCGGGTACGGTTGAAACGGGGTCATATTTATTCTGTCTCGTTCTCGTACGCGTATCGCATTTGTTACGAATTGAGAAGGGAATAGTTCCCCTCTGACTTCCAGAACTACAACCGAACTCAGTCAACCGCTGGACTTGATCACGAACGTAAAATATACTTTTTGTGCTTTGAAAAACGTGTAAAAATCGACAAAAAGGTAAGTACTTCATTTTGATCTATTTAAAATATTTGAAACAGTTGGAACGGGGATAGTTGTAACATGTTTCAATTGTTTGTATTGATTTTGTGTAAGTGTACGGTAAAATCGTAAGTTCTTTGTTTAGGACATCTTTACAAAACATCGGGGTTGTAATATATACAATTGTAATGGGGACAGTTTTGCAACTGTTTTCTAACGAAAGTAAGTTGGCATATGTGAATTTTGTTTTATTGCTATATTATTAACCAACCTAGTGTTCGAAACCATTGGGTTTCCAACCTAGGCTTTGTCCCCATTTAACTATGATAGTGGTAAAAGGATTTCTTAAAATATTGTCAGATTATTTGTAACTCAGGAATTTTTGTATAGGTATTTATAAAGGCATTCATATAAGTTCTTTGTTTTGTGTATATTGTAGAAAATACTTTGATGACACGACGTTTTGAATGGGGTCCGTTGTACCAATTTTCGAGATTTTATGTACCTAAATTAAAGGTAGTTACGGGTTGGATATGTACATCATATAGATTTATAAATACACTCATTGATGACAGTAAAAAATTTCTTCGATATCTCCAAAAGAAACGTAGTTATGAGCTTTCAAAGTGAACTTAGGTAAAACGTATGCAACGGTGTCTTGTGTCAGGAAACACACTGGAGGTTATCCACCACATACCCGCCCCGGTATAAGTAACTTATGGTTACTCCTTCAGGGCTCTCACAAGGAAGCTAATTTTTTTTTTATTTGAACGTCTACATTTAATTAAACAAAACTAGACCCCCAATGTCCCCGCATACGGTGTTAACGAGCAGTATGCAAGTGCTTTATATGTACAGGTTAGTATTAAATAATTAAATGAATATATACATTACCTCTTTCTTTGGGGAAAAGCAGAGGGGAGAAATAAAATTTTCAAGTGTAGGCGGTATGCCTACCCTGCCGGTTTATTGTACATAAAAAAAAAAAAAAAAAAAACATCACTCAATTTTCATGTGGTTGCTGATAGGGAGCGAGTGTGTCACAGATACACCCGGCAGTCCTGTTGAGAGGTGCATGTTTTCAGGAAAGCCAAGCTTGAGATTGGTTTCCGCGCCCCTAAGCCGACTTCCCGGTGATGCATTGACGACACGGCTATTTGGAAGTGGGTGACAGAACGCCCAAAGACTCTAGGAAGGACAGCGTCGGGTTATCGGAGGCAGGGCGGAGGGTCCCCTTACTCGCGCAAGACACCCTTACGACCCACACCTCTCCCCAGGGGAGGCGCGGATGATCCATGAGACAGCGCTCCGGTTCGGCTTCTCTTCAGTGTCCGCATGCAGGGACGGGGTCACAATCCACCCCAATAGTAGGGATATGGACGAGACACAAACGCTGGTTCAGCTTTCGTCTCTGAGACGTTACTATAGAATTTTTCCGCTGGAATGTTAACCGGGTACCCAATAAACAATTACAAAACCAATAAAAATCAAGTTCACAAAACAAAGAAAACTAATTTAAATATAATAAAAGAAACGGTAAGAAAGGAAACCATAAGTGGCTACTGTGGGTGCTCTCAGTACTATTATCAGAGAACACAAAAGAGCGAAGTAATTAAGAATATTCCATTTTAGTGATAACTTATTTTATGGATGCATACAGTACTTGCGAGTGGTTTCTTAAAAGAAAAATAAGTAAAAAATAAAAATAAATAAAAATGGAAAAGAAATTGTTCCCATACTAGCGAGTGGTTGCAGTACGAACTTGTAAGCGGTTCCTGATTACTGGCGCAATTCCTAAGCCCCAGGTTAGTGTAGCAGTAAACACATTGAAGTGGTTTCACTATCACAAAATGGTAGGGTCAATCCTACAGTAAAGGAAAGAAGTATAGTATTGCATATCGCACCCGGGGCCGACCCATGAATTGTCAAGAAGATAACCACTGGAATAGTGGTTACAAAATGGGCAATCCGTGTGGATGGCAATAGTGACAAGGAGAAAAACGAAAAAAAGATAAAAATAAAAATAAAATAAGCCTCAGGTGTGGTAGCAATATGAACATCGGAGTGGTTTAGGTAACTAGAAACATAAGTCAACAACAGAAATAAATTAACAATTATGAGAGGCAATCATACAAGTGTTGCATTATGGACACACAAACGGCTTTCTGATTTAAGCTCAGATTAAGGTAACTCGGGCCCATGCTACAGTGAACACACCGAGATGGTTTCCTACGCTTGGGATTTATTTGATAGCTGTCCTTGTCAGTGATGCATACTGCACATATAAGTGGTTTGTTGGAAAAGCTCAGATAAAAATTTTGAAGATTGTTTACTATCTATATTTTTGCATCATCTATATTTTTTTGGCTCTTTTCCTCCAATCATAAGCTCAATTAAGCGCTTTGTTTATGGTTAATGTTGTTTTGTCTATGGTTTTTTAACAAGTCTCTATGTGGAATATTCTAAAATGTCTTTGGTCTCTATTAACTCTGGGTGTGATTCACCTACCTCAGTGTGATCACGGCAACAAACCCCCAAACACAGTAAAACCCGGTTTGTGTTACCATTGCAACATATTAATACCAATGTTAGAGAACAATAAAAAATGAATAAATAAAAGAAATATTGAGGTGCACGGAAGTTTATGAAATGATGTCTCACGAAGGCGCCAGCACAGCAAGGTTTTATTTTCTTCCTGTATGTCAAAAGGATACATAGTTGTTGTAGTGTTGCATACAACACCCGAAACCCGCTTGTGTATTATTGTAGGAGTTTAAGTGGACAACTGGTTGCGATATAGGCACTCCTTGTTGGGGCAGTGTTGACAATGGAAGGGTTTCGTGTGCTGCATCAACACCACATAGCAATATTACGCAAAAATTGGTTGGATAAATTTTGGATAGGGGAAACAATAAAGTGTAATGTTGCATACCAAGCCCAAAACCGGTTTTTGGATTGTTAAGAAGGTAATAACAGGCTAGTGATTTCAAGGTGGGCATTCCTCGCGGAAGGCAATAGTGACATGAAATTGGCTTCGGGTGTGGCAGCAATAAGTACATAAGAATGGTTAGGAGAGGAAAAACATGAAATAATAGAAGGAAAGAAAGCATAAACAATAATAAAATAAGTTCAAATCGTAGTCATTTGGTCCAGGAGCTAGTACACCTGGTGTCTATTGATTTTACACTAATCTTCGACTCTAAGAGCAGACCATCTTTCAACCCATCTCCTTGTGAACTTCTTCAGACACTCAATATTAACCTTGTTCGATACGAGATCGGAGTTCCAAACCGGTCTCGTAACCACTTGCAAACCATCCAGTAATTCGTCTCTAGCATCCGTCATGATCTCGCAGTGCCACAGAATGTGCTCGGCAGTCTGATCTGTGCTGCCACAGGTGCAATTTGGATGGGGAGATAGGGAGAGTCTATGCAGCCTCCCCCTGAACTCCCCATGCCCGGAGAGTAGCTGCACCATGTGATGGTCCAGATTGATATACGCCCCTTCCATCCTGAGCTTAACTGATGGGAAGAAGGAGAAGGTCCATCTTCCCATATTCGATCTATTCCAGCGAGATTGCCACTCATCGAGTGTTAGCTCTCTCATTCGTTTAAGTAGCCCGGGGAGAGTCCCGACTCCACCTGGTGTTAGGACAACCCCGAGGTGTATGGCAGGGAGTCCCCTGGTCAACTTCTTCTTTGTTAACACCTCCCTAATTTCTAGATCGATTGGCAGAACACCTGCCAGCCGGGTAGTGCGTCCGAAGCTACCGTTCTGTAGGCACCAGAGAGTGCCAGCAAGGGAGTTCGCTGGCCTCTTTTGAGCGCCGAGAGTATTAGAGAATTATCCAGGCGGTGCTCCCACACAGAGGCGCAGTACGCTACTTGCGTTACGTACACTCCCCTGTATATCAAACGAAGCGCCGGACTTCTCAGTCCCCACTCAGTCGTGGAGATTCTCCTCAGCTTCAGGAAGAGTGCCTGGGCCTTGCTGGAGACTTCCTTAACATGGGCAAGAAACGAGGACGATCGATCTAGAGTAACTCCAAGATATTTAGCTGTCTCAACAAATTTGATTCTGGTATCTCCCATTCTGATGGTTGGGTTTCTCTCTCTACTGAGATAGCCCTTCATCAGGAGACCCATGGTCTTCTGGGGAGCGAAGGTCATTTTATTTCTCTCGCCCCATTGGAGGAACGTGTTCAAACCTTCTTCAGACTTGCTTTCTACCTCTCTTCTGCTGTTCCCCGAGACCAGATAGAATTTGTCATCAGCAAAATCGACCGCGATACAACCTTCAGGCAAGGGCAACCTAGAGGAGTCATCAAACAATATATTCCAGAAATCTGGACCGACATTGGATCCCTGAGGGCAGCCCATGTCAACCTCTCTCTCAATGGAAAAGTCACCGAAAGAGAGAATGACTGTTCTTTTGCTCAGGTAATTTTCAACAGATTTAAATAGTTTAGGAGGACACTTCCTATTTTTCAGTTTGATGAGTATCATGGCCCATGATGCATAATCGAAGGCACCTGTGATATCTAAGAAAATAGCAATGACATACTTCTTTGTGCAAGCCTTCACCCATTCAAGCGCAAACGTTAGAGCGTGCTCCGTGGACTTGCCGGGGACGAAACCGAATTGAAGCGGGCTGGGGGGGGACAAGGTACGTCGTAGCCTCTCCTTAATCAGTTTTTCTAAAATTTTTCCAAGGACTGGCAGCAAGGTGATGGGACGGTACGCCTTCACGTCCGAATTCGGTTTTCCGTTTCCCTTTGGTATAATCCTGAGCACGCCCCTCTTCCATTCTGAAGGGAAAACTCCTCTTCTCAGACATGTCTCCATCACCTGAAAGAGTTCCTCTTTGGCGTGGACCCAGACTTGCTTCGCTATCACGCCATTGAGCCTATCGTGCCCAGGTGCCTTCTTAGGACTCAAACCCTTTATTATATTTTCAACCTCTAATGTCGTTATTTTCATGCTATCCTCCTGGGTGGGGTTATTCGGTGGAAGCCGTGACAGGATTCTGACCTGTTTGTGGTGGTCGCTTTCCCCAGTGACTGATTCTAAAGGGACTAGCTTGCCCAGAAGCGTTTGGAGAGTGGTTGCCACGTCCACAGTCTCAACGTCCCTGCCCTCAAAATTTGATATAACGCTGGAAAGATACCGGTCAGAGCCTTTTTTCGTCTTTTCAATAGCGCTGTGGACATCCCACGGGTTGGCGTTACCCACTTCTGAAACCCACTTATGCCATTCAGCTCGTTTCGCCGAGAGCACGGCTAATTTGAAGGCACTGCGAGTAACCCTGACGCGCGCCTTCCGAGCAGTAATCTCCTCCTCCGTGATACCGCCTCGTCTGGTAGCGCCAAAAGCCCTGCAGGCTCTCTTATAAGCCCCCTTGAGCGAAGTCAGCTCTATCGACCACCACGGCGTCCTGATAGTCTTCTTTGGGTTTACTCTTCCCAGAGAGGACTCTGCGGCTGATACCACGGCCGCGTTAAAAAAGTTCCCCAAATTATCCGGATCGTTTGCCGCTACGTCATGGAATCCCCTTAAAGTATCGCGCAGGGCTTCTCCAAAGTTATCCCAGTTCGCCTCTGTGGTTTTGAAGCTCCAGGAGGATCTAGGGGCTCCGGTTTTATTAACACCCACTTTGAAGGTAATGAGCCTATGGTCGGAGGCTATAGCGCAATCGTGTACCTTCCATTGCATTATCTTGGCTGCAACTGATCCAGAGCAGAGAGATAGATCTATGTTGCTCTCACCAGCGGTATTCGAGAATGTGCTTAATGAGTGAGGCTCATTTAATATAACCAGACCTTGCGCCGCAATCAGGTCCTCGACGGCGTCTGATCGTTCCGTCCTATGTCTAGCATCATAATCGAACCATAAAGGTGAGCGAGCGTTAAAGTCTCCTCCGATAACTACGTTACGTCCTTTAAGCACGTTCAGAGCGCGCGTCAAGCTCAAGATATGCGGTCCAACCGGGTTCCCATACTTAAAATAGACCGAGATCAGAACGATCTCAGTTTCGCCAAATCTAAGAGATACACAGGTTTGGTACTCGTCTGACAGGCCCGCCAGCAGGAGGGGGCTGATCAACGAGGTGTTGACCAGGACACCCGCCTGCGGTAAGGTTCCGACCTCGAGCACCATGCCCGGATGACTTACCGGTGTCTTTCCTGACCAGGTATACTGCTCCTGGATGAGCAGAATGTCGATGTGAAGATCAGACATGACCCGCATAACGTCCAGTGTGGCGGCCCGGGAGCGCTGCAGGTTAATCTGACCTACGGAAAGAGAATTAGTGGCCATAATCGGTCATTTTGACCTGGATATCAACGGCGGCCTGGTGCGCCGGGCATGACCGGTCACCCGTGGGATGATTGGAAGGCTTCTTAAACTTTGTGCATGTGGCACAGACAGCGGGCTGTGCCTTCTTGAGGCAATCCTCTATGTCGTGTCCGCTTTCGGCGCAATGACGACAAGTTGCACCCACCTGCGTGCAGGACTTTGAGATGTGGCCATAAAGGTGACACTTGAAGCATCTCGTGGCTCCTAGGTAATCTCTCACCCGACAGGCATTCCAGCCAAGAAAGCACAGGCCGCTGTCTCTCAGAAGCCTTCTAGCTTCCGGATGGCACGTGACGATCATATGCATCGTTCCAGAGTCCCGCTTTCCAAAGAGAGACACTCGCCGCATGGTCCTTAGATGATCCTCCCTGGAAAGTGAGCACTTACCTTCAATGTTATTGTCAAAGATTTCAGAGAACAAAGCAGCGTCCGTGGAGGGTTCGCCTCTGGGAACGTCATAAATTACCACCTTCGGGAGGCGTCCCTGAGGGGAGATCATCTTGATACCTGCTGCAGCCAGTTTTTCTTCAGCCTTTTTTAAATTGGCTACTCCTCCAGGAGAGGTAGTTTGTATAGCAACGCCGGCGCCCTTTATTTTGCGCGTCCTGACCACCTGAAATCCATCCTTCCTGGGATCTAAGACGGTCGGAAGCAACTTCTCCATTTGCTCGGAGGTTTTACCCTCTGGGATGGTGGGGTAAAGGAGCACCGTTGGCTGCCTGGAAGGGACAGGTCTTTCCTGTCCTCCCGCCACGATAGACCTCGACGGTGGTCCTCCCAATATTGCGCTCGCGTACGTCTTCCGGGCGGTGGGGGGGGGGATGGTGTTCCCTTCTGATCTTGTGCACATTTTCTCAACCTTTTTAGCCAGCTCTGCGTTATTATGTAGAGCGTCGGATAAGGTCTCTGCCTTTCCTACGGCAGCCGAGTGCGCCATGGCTGTTTTATGTAAGTGCTTTCTGATCTCCTCTATAGCTGCACCGATTGTTGTCCTGTCTTCTTTGTTTAGTCTATTCTTCCCCTCAGTGCACATCTGCTTGATGGTGTTGAGGAGAGCCCAGATCGGGAAGATCAATTCAGTGCTAAGAGAGTCAGCCGAGGTTAGTTGAAGACTGGCCTCTTCCTCCCTTTGTCTCTTCCTGTTTGCCTGGTTTGGCGATTTAGAAGGCCCTGGCGCATTATGTGCCTCAGTCTGGTTTGGTAACTGGGGAGCAGACCACACGTTGGCCGGTGTTGGCAAACCCTCGACTTCCGGTTGGTTTACCCTACCTGGGGGCCTAGCTTCCTTCATCAGATGGCTGCTATGCAGGCTTCGAAAGGGCGAGGTGGAGCGCACCTCCCTGCCCGCCTTTAAGTCGCTGATAATCGACTTTAGTATCGAGTTTTCTTCAATGATAGATCGTTGGAAGCACTCAGCGTCGGAGTCGTCTGAGTCTGATGCCATGTTAAAGTCTATGGTTAACTGTAGTTAGCCATAGAAAATGGACACAATTTAGTTTTAATCACTTCTATGAATTTTTAAATCACTGGAAGTTATAATGCGAAAGTTTCTGTGGATATCACTAAATTGTCTATGGTTTATCGGTTTGACAAATGCAATGTTTTATGAGATTTTTTTAAACTAATAACTAGGAAATACTTACGGGAAATACTATAACCGAGATAACGTTAATCGGTGGCGTACCGACCGAGCCTAGTCACAAGCTTTTCAGCCGGCCGCAAATATTTTTACATTTTGACGGCTACATCTTTGGAATTTTTCGATATTTTCAAACAATTCAAAAAGTCATGTCCTCAGTCGTCAGCATGATCTAATTAATGTGATGCATTTGTAAAACCCGTCAAATATCGTTAACAATAATAACAATATTTGGTTGATTGGTTGCCGTTTTTGTGAAATATCACTTGAAGAGCACTGTATAAACTTATAATATGTTTCTACAATCTTTCTTCCAACTACAAACTAGTAAGGGTCGACCGAGACAGGTTTTTCGTTCTCGGCCGAGACCGAGACCGAGAATAAATTAAAATCTCGGCCGAGACCGAGAATAGATAAATTGAGCAAAAAAATGGAATAGCGCTATTTTTTGCATAATATACTATATTTTTAAGAATGTAATAATGTTTAATTATATAATAATTTGAGATTTTATATAATATATCTAATATTAAATATTTAATTATACAATAATTTGAGATTTTATATAATATATCTAATATAAAATATTTAATTAAACAATAATTTGAGATTTTTCCTCACAATGTTAAAAATAAAAATAAAATAATTGAGATTTTATGTAATATAATATAAAATATTTAATTAAATAATAATTTGAGATTTTACTCACAAAGTAAAAAAAAGAAAAAGAAATAATAATTTGTTTTAAGTACATAGTTTTAAGTTTTAGTAATCAAAATTGAATAACATGATATTGTAGCACATAAATAGCAATTTATCTGCATTTTCACCCTTCAAAGAGTGTCGCCTCATGTCGTATAATTGACCAGCTCTGCTAAAGAGCTGTTCACTTGCTACACTAGTAGGCGGTGCTGACAAAAACTTTTTTGATGCAGGCCTAAGTACTTTATACGATGACGAATACCAATACTCAAAAATATTAGCATTTCTTTGCAGTCTTGGTTCTTTAAGAAAGCTATCAAGCGCTATTTCTATTACAGCACTTGTGAGCTGTGACTGCGACTGCTGTGAGTAAAACCCGCCTCCTGTCAGCCGACCAATCACAATCGACAGCTCTCTCACGCACTGCGTGTCACGCAGTGCGTGAGAGAGCTGTCGTGACGCCAAGTGACGAATTTGGACGCGCGCGGTAGATTTGAATCCCATTATCCTATACCGTACCTACTTACTACTTACAACGGTCTCGGTTACTGTCTCGGTAGAATTTGTAGCCGAGAATGCCGAGACCGAGACCGAGACCGAGATCTCAATCGACCCTTACAAACTAGACAAACCATTATAACAACTTATGGTTAAAAATTGCATCCACCGGTTCATCGATCACCGATACGAAACTATACGTACAATGATTTGACCAATGAACGCGACGCTGCGTAAAAATGTACATTTTAAATTGTTTTATATATTTTCTGTACCTGCAGAAAATATACAGGACCATACTTACCTAGAGATATTTATGTACCGTTCGCACGTAGAGGACTGAACTGGGAACACATATTATTTACATGTTAATAATAGTACCTAATACATACCTATATAATATGTTCGTTGAAGGAAACGTCCTAATTGTTTTGAAACCCCAGTGCCTACAGTTTGAACGTGGACAATTGTAACACGTTTTAACTGTCCATGACATGAATTTCAAGTAAAGTAAGATATGGACTTCGTTGTTTAATATAATTGTATGTACGTTTTTTTGGCAGAATGCCACGTGTAAGAGTCAGGAAGACTAACAGAGGGCTGGCTCCCATCACGGCCTATGAAGCCGCCCACAGGGAAGTTCTGGAAGGAAAATCCCTCAGGTCTTCTGCAGAGAAACATGGACTGAATTACATCACGCTGCGGAGATATGTATTGAAGACGAAAGAAGCTGAGAAGAGTGGATCTACAGCTCGCGTCACGATGGGTTATTTTTCTTTACTGAAAAACAAGAACAAGGATATAGCTGCTGATCATGTTGTGAGAGCGCCATTTTTATTTTATATTTTACAATAGCTCCACAAAGGTGGGCCTGAGAAATATTTTCCCTTAAGGAATGCTGTGTGGATGGACTTTTAAGGAAAAGGAAGGAAAGAAAGTTCTCTGGGTCTGTGGGTAAGGAATCTGGGGTCAATGGCTCTAAGAGTGACGGATATTTGAATCTCTCCTTACACGTTACTTTTGGGTCACCCCTCGTACATGTCTGTGAGGAAGATGTCAGAATTCAGACTTTATTTTGAAGTTTTATACCTTGTCCAATTTACCGCCGCCCTGGGAACCATTTATTGGATAACCAACATGTCACCCCAAGTGGTTCGCTACGTTTGGTGACTTAGCAGGAGTGTCCGTGTGTTTTAGGTTTGTGGTTAGGTTTGTCCGTATCTTGGCGGCGGATGCATCTGCCCACCAATTGCGTGGCTTTTTCTCTCGGAACATTGCCCTACGCCGCAGTGTGGGCGCATCATTTAAGTGACGAAAACCTAGAATTTTGCAGAATCTTCTGCGCGCTACGGTCGCCGACTCGCCATTTTTGTAAAACTCGCGCACGCACCACGTGCGAGCTGGGAAACGCGCCATACTCCATAGCGATTGAATTCCCAAGAGCAATGTTGCCAACTCTGAATTCACGTTAAATCGTGACGTACCCCCACTGATTGACACCCCCCCTCCCCCCCGCGCCATTCTGCAAAGTTGCGTTCACTCAGTAAGCAAAACCAATATAAACTTTCTTTTGAGACACCCCTGTACTTCAAATTTTACTAACAATTTTATGTAATAAAATAAAACAATATTTAACTTTGTTCCGTAGTTTGTATTCGTATACTTGACCGATTTCAACCTATTACGGTCACCTAAAGATATTTATCACTGCTCGGTCTATAAAATAAAAATGGGAAAAATTAAGGAACAGGTTTATTTAAAATCGTTTGGCGACCGGCTTGTGGTTCCGCTTCGCTCTGTTAGTGTCGGTGACCATTTTATAAATCCAATAGGATCTGGTTCCAAAAATAACCCGTTCCTCGGATCTACTGTCGTCAAGTGATAGCTAGTCACCGGGACCCGGGACGGAAAATTACCCTGAAATTTACTTTTACCCTGAAATCGATGAGATGCAGGAGTTCGCAACAATCTAATTCAGAATGAATAATTTTAAACAAACAAGTTAGGTCATTTATATTTCTTCTGTTTTCTGGGGAATGCAATTTAAGTGCATTTAGTAAGGATGTGTAGTTAATGTGTTGAATAGGTATGTGTAACTTGAAGTTAATAAATCTTAAAAATTTGTGCTGCACTCTTTAGATATTTTTTTTATATGAATTTGATAATATGGGGACCAAACTATGGAATTGTATTCCAACAAGCTGCGTACGAGTGACAAATATACCATTTTCATAACTTCCAACAAGTTATATATGGGCATATATAGATATTCAAACCAAATTTTCAATAAGATTTTTTCTTGTTCAATTGTACCTGTAACAAAAGTTTCTTGAGTGAAAATAAATTTATATATAAAAACAAAAAATTCGGCTAGACCAGATCATCGATCACTGATACGAAACTGTATGAACAATCATTTGACCAATGAACGCGATGCTGCTGTAGAAATTTACTGTACAGGCATAAAATATACAGGACCATACTTACCTGGGAGATCACTTGAAATTAACACTGTTAATAATAATAATAATAATATTTGGACGATTTATATAGCGCCGTTTTTGTGAAAAATCACCTCAAGGGCGCTGTACAAACTTACCATACATGCCTAAAATCTAGAAAGACTACAAGCTAGACAAACAATCAAAAACAACTTATGGCTAAAAATTGCATACACCGGTTCATTGATCACCGATACGAAAATATATGTACAATATTTTGACCAATGAACGCGATGCTGCCTAAAAATGAATTTATACAGGACCATACTTTCCTGGGAGGTCGCTTGAAATTAACACTGTTTATTGTCTATTTAAAGAAATTTAGATAGAGTTCGCACGCAGAGGACATGATTGTGAACACATGTTGTTTAATCCTGAAAATAATTTAATATTAATATGTAATATATTCTTTAATGAGTGTATTTTGGAAAGTAAAAGCAACATTTAATGGTGGGCGGTGCAGTAGTACAAGGATTTGATCTTCCGAGAGACAGATTGATGTGTAAGGATTCGAGTAATTTTAATGCAGTATGAAAAGTGTGATTAAGACATATCATAGACAATACAAGTATGATACTCTCAGATAGGTATATTTAAATTAAGTTAAGGGTATGAGAGCCCGAAAAGGTAGGTTTTTAGTTTGGACCTAAACTCTGTTGGGCTTTTTATGCATCTTTATTTATGCATGTTATTGTTAATTTAGAGAAATTATTTATATAATAATATGTTTTAATCGTGTTAACGTTCTAAATAATATAATAAATTGATAAACAATGTTAATTTTAATTTATTTTTATTTTATTTTGGAGGTAGCATTATAAAGGATATTGCGGTGAATTTGTTATTCCTTCTCAGTTTCGCTGGAAGCTGCGGCCAGCTGCGGCTGAATGCGAGTTAATCCCTTGAGCAGGGCCATCATCAGTTGGACGACACTCCTTGCCTCTCCTGCGGGCAGCTGCGTGCGGGGCTGCGAGCGGGGCTGTTCCTCCTGTCGCTCCTCGCTCCTTCCGCCGGCTACGCTGGCCCAGGTGCGTCCATCTGTCTTCGGCGCCTGCTGCGCTTGAGGATGTGGCCTGCTGGCTTCTGGGGCCTGGCGACGGGGCTGTCGCTGGTGCTGCTGGAGCGAGGCGACGTAGGCAACCCTCTTCGGGCAGCCTCTGAAGTTGGCAGGATGGGGGCCTCCGCAGTTGCAGCACGCGGCGGGCTCGTCCCTGGTGGTCTTGGGACATTCGGCAGAGGCGTGCTCCACTAGGCATTTTACACACTAGGCATTTTTTGGTGCGCAACCGCTGATATAAGGCACATACAGAATATAATACCGGCTCCAAAGACATGGCAAGCCTCCGCAAGCGTCCACAAGTCCCAGCGTCTGGAGCGCGCGTGTGACTTGGCTTGCGTAGGCTTGCAAGAGCTTGCGAGAGCTTGCCGCCGATCCGATCGAGGTAAACGCTGGCGTGGCATCCACACGTTGGTACAACTTACGGACAATAAACAAAATATTAGAATATTAAATGAATTACCTGGTACGATTTCTATGGATTTTAATCATCCACTATCTTCTCTTTCGAATTCTTCGCTTTCTTTCGTTTTGTTTCGCTTTAAAATAGAAATAGGTTAGCGCAAAAATGACAGCTGATGCAGCTGCTTCGACGTCCGCCATCTTTGGGCGCTGGGAATCAATGACGTTATATAAATAGACTCGCCATAGTCTCACATACTCACAATATAATGTGGAAAGCAAGCAACACTCTTTTGTTTTCAGCGGTTTTCAGTATAATTTCTAAATTCAAAACTTTATTCCTGTGTGATAAAGATAGACAATCAAAGAATGTACTGTGTGAATGTCATAGATATATGGTAGGGCGGCTTAATAATTTCTTCGACGAATACTGCTTTCACATCACGGGTGTGACTGAGATAACAAGATACTCTCACTCGGTTACACAATGGACATGGAAGGGTAAAGAATACAATGACGTATTATTATAAAATTAATTGTAATAATTGATAATAATAAGTAATTTGTGTTTACTTACAAATGAAGTGTTATTCCTTCGCCTTTACGACTATTTGCCGTGTAATTGAAGCATTTTCTCATCACACAGGACACGACCTCACTCGACGCGTAGCAGTTTAGTACTAAAGTACTAGAAATAGAGACAGCTACAATCATCTTGTGTTTGGCTTCCCACTTTGAGATTTCTACCCCGCGTCCAGTATTAATGTCATTGCTGCGAATGTACTGGCGCGCTTGCAAGTTTGGGGACGCCAGTCATTCGCTTGCCAGAGCTTGCCTGAGCTTGCGACAAGCAGCTTGTCGCAAGGGTCTGGACGTAGCATGAGGAGGATTTTGCACAATGATTTGTCTGTAAAATCTGTGGTATGTAAAGGGACTCAATGGGGAGAGTACGATTTCCGTGGCATGATTTGACGATGTAGTCATTTTCGACTTGTTTTGGGCTGTTCTGTTCTACCTGAATAAATCGTCAAATTGCGGCTCCACGGAAATTGTACTCGACCCGCCTCAATCTTTGCCAAGAAATGCTCAATCGAATCCCTGAAACGTCAACGTTTTGGAAAATTGAAGAGGCCCACTTTGTTGTTGATTCTGTTAACAAACAAAATTTTCGGTACTGGTCCGAATAGTTCAACCCACGGGCACTCTATGAGAGGCCTCTTCTCTCATCAAAAGTCACTGTTTGGTGCGCCATATCCAAATTTGGGATCATTGGGCCTTACCTTTTTGATTTCTCGATTTCGGGAGTTGAGTGTCAAGATCAATTTGGGGATGGTTTTACTGATGATTTTACCAATACTTAATTTATTATTTCTTTTTTTGCAGGTCACTCCAGAAAAGCATCTGTCATCTGAGAAACCGACCCTGGCTTCTACACTTCAACAGACCAGTTCCTACGTAAGCACAATTTTATATTACTAGCAGTTAAAAGCCGCTCGGCGTCGTCCAGTTTGATGACCATTTTAAAAATCCGACAGGAACTGGTTCCAAAAACAGATTATTCCTTAGATCCGCAGTGATCCAGGGACAACTATTCACCGGGACAAAGATACCGCGACAAGCAATGACGTCATATGTAATATAATAGCCGCGTGTATTATTCACAACTGCCAGTTACAATAATAATCATATCATCGTCAATCTCTCCATATCCGGAGAAATACTCAAAATTACAAATTCATAGTCTGTTAACTAACGTAAATCTGTTAACGTAAGTGACGCCATCCTTTGGTGTTTTTGGCTACTTGCTTGAATTCGGTTATATTACAAAAGTAGATTCGTATACAAACTCCACGTACGAAAACGGTTTATCGGAAGGCGAGGCGTCACAGTTGCCTTTTTAGCCGGATTCTTTTGTTTCAACCGTACTGACGTAAGCCTATTAATAATAACATCCAATGTTGTCGTCACTTGAATAACGGGCGTTTTACACAAGGTTTTTTTTTCAAACCGATCCCCACGCGGAAACTATAATATGGAGACCCATATCAAAAATCTTTGATTTAGGTACACGATTTACGTAACAACAAAATAGGTACACGATCTTTATTTTCATACTAACGATTTAATTCAGATGTTGCTATTAGAGGAAGAGGAAATATTTTTTTTTCGGTGTTAATTTTTCAATGGCAATTCTTTGAACTTCTAATCATTTGCTTTTGCCGTTGCCGTCAACAAATCATCAAAAATGCACGCGAAATTCTCAACACCGAACTGTAATATGTACACGTAGTAAACAAATATTATTATAGTATTTTTTTATCAATACTTTAAATAAACGGTGTCTGGAAATTAGTGGTGCATGCGGGTGAAAAGTGGTAAATCTACATAACTATCCACATTTTGGTTTTTAGATTTGAGTTATCTTTTATTCGAGTTTTTTATATTCGAGTAAATTCGAGTCCGAAGTTGGAATTTATTAGGTTAAGTTTGAAAAAAATCGGTCGCCTTGAGGTTAATTAATATCAGCTACGTTATTTTGAAAGTTCGTCGAAGCGTAGTTTCGGCTCCCTTAAAGTAAGTGAGCTCCTAAGTTTTTATTTACTGTGTTCCTTTTTTAGGCACAAAGTTTAAAACAATGCTCAGATTGAAAAATGTCTAAAATTATGTGCTTAATTCTTTCCTACCAGATATTTGATATTAATAATTCACTGTTTTAAATACTCCCGGTTTTTGATATTGTGCGTTTGGGGGGTTAAAACCTACTCTAGCGTGTTAAGACGGGACGACGACGCGCGCACGGAACGAAGTTTCATTCGGCAAGCTTCGTGACCCGTCGGCCATTACTATGTGCGGGAAGGTCGATTCTTGTGTGGCGTGACGGAGTGCAGTCTCTTCGCGGAATGACTGGTTTATCCTAGATTTGACCAAAGCCTTCGGGCTAACCCCGAAATAAATTCCAATTTCGGCCTTAATGTATTTTTAGTCAAACCTAGAAGTTCTTAACTTTTCAGTCAAACGTCGAAAGTAAAATAATCTGTTTCGGGCTTTGCCTAGTCGATCCTAGAAGCGACTGGCAGACTCGGTCAAACGTCGACTGTACTTGTAACACGTTTAAACAAGTTTATACTTGCGGTGTTCATGCAAGCAAGTTTATGCTTTCTCTGTAATTTATTTTATTATTTCATGTTTCGACATTAAGCGTGCGGGTGTGTAAGATTAAAGATGAGTGAATCAATTAGTGGTGTTACTGAAAAAGTGGACGAAGAAGGTTTAAAAGTGAAGTTTACGGAGAAAATTAATAATTTGAATAAAGATAAGTGTTCATTTCATATAAAAAATAAACAGATGTATGAGCAAATTATCTGTGAGGTAGAATCAGCTAAAGTAGATAAAAAGAAAACGTCTGTACAGTATCGCCGTCTTAAACGCTACGATGTTGTGTGTTTTGGGGACGAAAAAAAATTGGTTAAGCCATTATCAGATAGAAAAAATATACAATACTACGTTACAGACGACGAGTTATTCGACGTGATTGAACGTGTTCATCTGGAATGTGGTCATGGTGGTAGAGACCTCACAATGAAAGCCTTGAATAAAAAGTATGCAAATGTCACAAAAGAGTGCGTAAACTATTACTTGGATTTATGCCAAACGTGCCACAAGAAAAAGAGTCACCCTAAAAAGGGGCTAATCGTTAAACCGTTATTATTTAAAGAGATTCACGCACGGGGACAAGTGGATCTTATAGATATGCAAACGTGTCCCGATCGTGATTACAAATATATTTTAAACTATCAAGATCATTTGACAAAATTTTTGATTTTACGCCCCCTACGCACAAAAACAGCACAGGAAGTAGCTCACGTTCTCCTTGATATTTTTTGTATTTTGGGTGCACCTTCTGTGCTTCAATCAGACAACGGACGAGAATTTGCCAACCATGTCGTAGAAGAGTTAAAAGTTATGTGGCCCGAATTGTCCATAGTGAATGGAAAACCGCGTCATTCTCAAAGTCAGGGAAGCGTTGATCGTGCGAATCAGCATATACAGCAAA
Organism: Limnephilus lunatus; assembly: GCA_917563855.2. Lineage (NCBI taxonomy): Eukaryota > Metazoa > Arthropoda > Insecta > Trichoptera > Limnephilidae > Limnephilus > Limnephilus lunatus. The sequence goes on along the minus strand of OU830602.1, from coordinate 45,857,159 downwards.
TATTGTTCGCCTGGATGGACGATAGTAAAACTAATCATTGGAGTGAGGGACTCCGATTCTGTCAACTGCAGAAAAATTGCGCATACCATCATGGCATACAACAATCACCGTTTGAAGTTATGTTTGGTGAGTATAATCCCTATCTATAAATGCGAAATACGAATAGGTAGCTTTAAGTAAAAGTAAACAAGCACGTCGACAAGAACGTCAGTGGCGCAACGGCTAGGTCGGTTGCCTCTCATCTGGGAGACGCCGGTTCGAGCCCCACCACGTACCAATGTATCTCAATTTTCGAATACATATGTACGTATATTCAACGATCTTACGGTGAAGGAAAACATCGCGAGGAAACCTGCACACACAATATTGTGTGTGAAGTTGACGAACACGCCTGGGCCAGTGCCGTCGACTATGGCCTATTCACCCTAGTTTAGGGTAGGTTCTTGCCCCTCGGTGGGGAGCTGATAACGAAATAAGCATACTTTAACGTATACTTTCGAACACGTTTCTTTTCAACTATTTTATTCCGGAATGTAATTAATTGTTTTTTTTATCTAGGACGAAAAGCTCATGTTGGAATTGAAACACAGCCAGATTCAATAAAAAAGGTTCTCCAGACAGAAAACGCTATCAAATCAATTTTGGTAAGAGGCAAATTGATATTGATGATACTCGTAAGTAGCAACTCTATCATTAAGTTCTGGAATTTTGGATTTACATAATTATTCATTTCGATAATGTTTCTTTGATGAATGAATTTTGTTTTAGCTCCAAGAGATGAAATGGAAATATCTGGACCGTCATCGTCAAAAGTAACTTCAGATGTGGTTTGTTATATATTAACTATTAACACTATCACTCGTGCATGCTTTCTCTCTCACACGAGGAACGGCTGCGTGGCCATTTTCATTAAAACTTAATTTTGTATATGAGGCCAAAATACTTAACCAAATTGAATAATTCTTTTTTTAAACAAAAGATATAGCAAATTTTAAGTACGGATATGTGCTACTTTCATAAAAAAATAATCTTGCCCTGTCTGCTTTGTTAATTTAATAAAAATACATTTAAACAATTTATTTCAAAAAACTTTTTCTTGGTAAATTTTTTAATTTATATACGACAAATTGGTATTCCAACGAACAATCAGTTACATATTTGTAATTTAAATTTACGACCGTCAAATTGCTTTTTTTAATTAATTAAAAAAATTCTTATGTGTTTCGTCATACGTCTATAATAAATAGGGAAAAACACGGACGTACAAAATATGGACATGCCCTAAGTGATAAACGGCGTATTATTCCCCCCTCCCATTGGAACCATTTTTCGGAACCGGCTGGGCTTGCGGGAGCCTCGCGTCAATCTAAAAAATGTTACGTCATCATTCTTGTCCGGACCAGTGTCGAGCTCTCATCGTACATTTATGAAATAACACGGCAAAATGGTGGCTTGTGCTATATAAACGTGTAAAAATAGAAAAGAAAAAGAGAATAAACCCAATTGTGGTATTACATTCCATAGGTAAGCATTATTTTACTCTATTTTAAGTTTATTCAGATAATAGGAATATAATATGACAACACATACGACGCACAGTAGCAACGCGATACACGGCTAGGGAAACACAAAGCCGCTATTTACTGGGGTAAGTAAATTATGAAACATTTGTAAAAGTGTCTTAACTAAATACGGAAACAACATATCCGCCTATGAAATTAGGTGAACTTTACTTTGACATGTTTGGACTTCGCAAAATTGTTCATAACGTGGCTAGCAATTTGCGCTCCCATGGAAAAAGGTCGATTCATTCAAAAGCAGATTTTGCTTTTAAGAACGAAATGGTCATATTATAATGCGAGATGCCTATATACTGTTGGATTGATTAATGGACGAATCACATATCATTTCCATCATTTTGCCGCTCTGCGCCCCGCTATTGTTGGTTATTACCCCTCTCCTGTCTGTTCTGGTCTATCAATATTCATATGTCTATGGGGAAAAATATTTTTATTTGTGAGTAACACTAACTCACAAATAATTGTCAAAGTTTTTTCTAAAATCACTAAAAATTGATTTCTTTAATGTCCTATATTTTATCATTTAAAACACGAATAACAAAAGTAGCATACTTGCTACCTTTTGATTAAAACAATGTTTTTATTCAATTTTCATTAAGAAAATTATTATTCAGTTTGGTTGGATATTTTGGTCTCAAATCCATAATGAAGTTTTAAATTTAAAAAAAAAAGGTTGCGCAGCCGTTCATTCTATTGCATTTAAGATTGCCGCATCAAAGCCATACAAATATCAACAAACTTGTTGAGTGTGTTTGAGTGATTCGTAAACCCACGTGCTCAAACCTTCTCGCGCCCCGCTATTGTTGGTTATTACCCCTCTCCTGTCTGTTCTGGTCTATCAATATTCATATGTCTATGGGGAAAAATATTTTTATTTGTGAGTAACACTAACTCACAAATAATTGTCAAAGTTTTTTCTAAAATCACTAAAAATTGATTTCTTTAATGTCCTATATTTTATCATTTAAAACACGAATAACAAAAGTAGCATACTTGCTACCTTTTGATTAAAACAATGTTTTTATTCAATTTTCATTAAGAAAATTATTATTCAGTTTGGTTTGATATTTTGGTCTCGAATCCATAATGAAGTTTTAATTTAAAAAAAGGTTGCGCAGCCGTTCATTCTATTGCATTTAAGATTGCCGCATTAAAGCCATACAAATATCAACAAACTTGTTGAGTGCGTTTGAGTGATTCGTAAAGCCACGTGCTCAAACCTTCTCTCTCTCCCGCTCACTCGAACCCTCATTTGCATCTTTTTCTGACTCCTCGGGCACGCAAACGCGCACTCAAGAAAACTACTTTTACCGAGTTGGATTTACTATCAGCACTAATTAGATTTGATATTTATAACACATAGTTGGGGTACCCGACTTCTCTCAGGGAGGTGATATGAGATTGAACTGACGTTCAAACCCACGATGGATCTTCCACAATGATCTGGGATGTTCCGGAATGTTTTATTCCCGAATATTACACAACATTTCAGAATGTTCCGGGATGTTCTGGAACGTTGTGGAATACTCTCAAATACTCTCAAATGTTCTGGACTGTTCTAGAAATTTCTGGAGGGCGAAACTTCAACCCTCATATCTTCAAAATAGCACGCCCTACAGGTAGAAACGGGAACCTTCTTCATGGATCTTTCTCCCTTGATCGTTCCGGGAGTTTTAGCGGCACGCATATTGTACACTTTATTTTATATTATATATATTGAATACTATTTATTTTTAAATGTTATAACTATTTAAAATCTAAATTTCGTAATCTTAGAGTGGACAAAAGGGATGCTCTAAAAAAAGCGCGGCAACAAAGATATCGTGAAAAACACTGTGAAGAAATTAACAAGCGCAAAAGAGATGGTAGGACAAATAACGAAGGCTCTCAGAACCTTCATAAGGATGCTACGAGGAGTAAGCGTAATAGAAAATATATTGAGCGGCACAGAGAAGAAATCAACCAGCGAAGAAGAGAACGCAGACAACTTCAACGAAATGAACAGCGTTTTGCAACAAATCAAATTACTAGAGCAACGTCAATTGATCCAGTGAGTGCAAATTGTTGTTTTATTATCAATAATAATATAGAAACTTTTTTACTTTCGCGTAGGTGTCACACGAAAAGATAAAAGATCATCGCACGCACAATATCGCTCTGCATACAATCCCGTACAGTCCGTCGTAAAGAGGAGAGGGGGTCATTTTAATTACGGAGCTGCACAAACGTGCGGGTGACAGCTGTCAGGTTGACAGATCGAATATAAATAAATTACATTTCGCGGCAGCTCTCTAATTCAGCTGACCGCCTCTCCTACCATAGGAAGAAATATTTAGCGTAGTGTTTCGGTACAACACATAAGCGCTCGCGGTTCAACAGATAAGTGCTCGCGCTTTTAACGCTGCTTCGCATCTGCAAGGCGTAAATTTTTTTTTCGTTAGAAAGTATGTACGTATATAAGAAACAACTTTTTAAAAAATCAGTTTTATTGCTACCATTATCTGTGACAGTTTCCATTGATTAACATTATTTTCTTTCTTATAAAACTATTCACAAAATTATTAAAAATCACCTTTGCGCTTGTAACGTGACCTCTGGACCTCGATCGCCAAGCGAATTTTATGCCGGTATCCGATATTTATTTACGACCATAGAAGTTTTAGGTACATACTCGTAAATATATAAAGGCAGTCATGATAAATAATTGGAACATGAAAAAGAAATAATATTCATACAGTAACTGTAAAAAAATATATAATCAATATATATTATAAAAGAAAGTCCAAAAAACGTGCGGCTCGCAAAAACTCAGCAACGAGTCCCGGTACGATCAAGGGAGGTATCCGTTTTTCCCTGAAGGGCGTGCTTTTGAAGACATAAGAGCTGGAAGTTTCGCCCTCTTGAAATTTCTGGAACAGCCTTCCCGAAAGTTCTAGAAGGTTCCATAGAGCTCTAGAAAGTTCTGGAAGGAGTTGCGGAGTATGTCGTGGAATTTTCGGGAATAGGGAATCGGGAACATCATTGTGGAACATTCCAGAACACTCTCGAATTGTCCTGAGCGAAGCCGGATAACCCAGCTAGTATAAATATAATATAAAATAAATAATATATAGTGAAATAAAAATACAAGCCACAAAAATTTAAAAGTACAGTAAGAAATAATAAAAATAAATCAGATTGTGCAATTCACACGCGGTAAAGTGAAACTAGAAAGTCGCTAGGTGTCGCTTTCTTTTCTTTTGCCTGTTTATTTTTAAGTGGTTTGAAGATTGGATATTAATTTTCCAAAAATAAAAATGTTTTTTTTTTGATTTGGTAGGATTCGAACCTTGGATTGGATGTCTCACTGGCCGCTGAGATTTGTCAGGCGCTTTGCGCTGCTGCGCTATCGGAGGTTCGCGCGTTGCCGTGAATTTACCGCATTATATTAGAATCGAGGACCCGTCAAATAATAAATTTTAGTGACGCTATTCCGTTTCATCCGAATTTCAAATCACAACGGGGCCAAAGACGTTTCATTTCAAAAATACATACATGAAATAAAAATACAAGCAACAAAAAATTAAAAGCACGGTGATCCAGATAGGTTTACAAAATTACAACATTAAACATGTCAATGACACCAAGTATTAGTTTCCCATGGTGCGCAACCGCTGATATAAGGCACACACAGAATATAAGAATACGAGGGGGTACCCAAAAGTAACGGGACTCGGGCGGTAGAGGGGAGAAGTGGAGGGGGAACGGGTTTTGTGTGGTCGGCTCTAATATAGAAACTCTTAAAACTCTTTATCATTCTCAGGAAGTTTGCGAGCCGCGTCGCTGTGAGACCACGCGTTCGTCAAAAGTTTAATTTTTAGCAAATCAAGATTTCTTCTTTCGGCGAAAACGCGAAATGTCGGACGCCCGTGAGCAGCGTGTGGCGGTTAAATTTTGTTTTCTGTTGGGAAAAACGGCAGCGGAAACTCACGCATTGCTTCAAACAGCTTACAAGAATGCAGCAATGAGTAAAAATCGTGTCTTCGTGTGGTTTTCGCGTTTTAAAAGAGGGAAAATGACGGTTGAAGACCAACCGCGCTCTGGGCGCCCCTTAACCTCTATGACCGATGAAAATGTTGATAAAATCAACACTCTTGTCCATGAAGATCATCACCGAACAATTGATCAACTGTCAGAAATGACTGGAATGTCATGGAGTTCAATTCAACGGATTCGATCAAAGGTATCTACTATATAATTCTCATAAGTACAAAATTGTGTATTTATCTAAAGATTATATGAGGAATTCAATTGTATCACATATTTTCCTTTAAATAGTATGTTATATAGGTACTTAAACAATGTAAAAAAAAATTTATGATATGAACTAAATTTGTCAATTTGACTGGCCTAAAACAGGATCCATTCCTAGTTGGCTAGTTAAAGTTTCCACATATGTTTAATTGTATAATTTTTATCTGAAATAAATTTATTATTATTATTATTATTATATTTTTGATGAAAAAATTTCTTTAGCAAAATAGCGACACTACAAAGACGCGTTTGGTGACTTAGCAGTGGTGCCCGGGTTCATGGGGTGAGGTTTGTTTGGGTCTTGGCGGCCGATGCGTCTGCTCACCTGCTGCGTGGTGTGCAGGTTCGAGAGGGACTGTTTTTTTCGGATACGTTCACAAATATTCCATTTATTTGGATTGCGGTAATATTTTTACCTCCCCTCAAAATACGTCCAATTTTCGAGGATCCGTTACTTTTTTTTCTTCATTTTAAGCCCCTTGAAAATATACTAACAACGTATACCATATGAGAACGGTAAAGTGTTTAGCTTTTTTCCCCATCTACCTGATGCATTGTGTTGATTGCCTACCTGGGTTGCCGGCTCCCTGCTCAGATAGATTACGTTACCTGCAAACGACCTTCTTTGTGTTCAGAAAGTAGAAAAGACCTAGCTGTTATATTTGCCCATCAGCTGTGCTCTACGGATATGGGAATTAACACATTTACGATAAAACTGTTCATTGCAGCTGTCGACTTTTATATTTAATTTTCGTAGTGTTAACTTTTAATTATTTAATTTAACCTTGGATTCGTTAAAAGCTATCAAAATAGTTAAAATAATTAGAAATGAAAACATTTACAGCTTAAGTCCATCCGCTCATTTTTTTTTAAAAATTAACTCCACACAGGAGGCCCTGAGGAAAATAATTTCCCACAGGGCTTATGTCATCTTTGAGGATGCTGTGTGGAGGGTCTTTTTGAGGAAAGGAAGGAGTGAACATGGGTCTTGAAGAGACCCATGTTGTTAGAGGGAGGAAACACAGAGGCCGGTAAATTGTTCCACAGCCGAGCTGTTGAACTCAAGAAAGAGTCGTAAAAACGACCCGTTCTCATGTGACTAATGTCAACCGTGTACAAACGTTGGACGCGTGTTTGGCGTGTGTCCCGACTATGCACCGGTGCCGAGGGGATCAATGATGCTAGTTCCTCGGCGCATCTTCCATTGTAATACCGGTAGAACAAGGACAGCATGCCCACCTGACGCCTGTTCTCTAAAGATTGCAATCTGTCTGTTAAGACGGGAGAATCTATCAAACGGACCGCACGTTTCTACAGAGTCAAGGGTTTTTTTTAAGGTATTTTTGAGCTCCACACCAGAGGTGGCTGCCAAATTCAACCGTGGGGCACACTTGCGATTTGTGCAGGGTTAGCAGTTGTGTACTATTAAAGTTTCGGCGGGCCCTGTACAGTACGCCCAGTTTCTGAGAGGCTAACTTAACTCTGGTTTCGATGGAGCCCCCATACCTGAGTTGGTCACTTCGAGTTACACCAAGCATACCAATGGAGGTCCTGTTCGGAAGAATGCTTCCGTTGAAGGAGACTAGATTATCATTTCGATCCTAGGGCTCATCGGGCAACTGAAAAAAAAACAGTTGGCAATTCAATCGCTATCCACCGAAAAGCAACTTGCGAATTTCATTGGCTGTCCGCACACTGGTAACGTAACTTCTGAAATACCAGTTGTCGGTGCCTCGCAGTGCTAGTCACCGCGGCCGGCGCGTTTCGGTTGCCAGGTTGCTGTGGTTGCGTCTCACGACCTGTTAAGTTTTCGAGTTATTTGCGATATGTCAGAGTCAGAGCAGGAATATCGATTTAGTTCAGGAGGTTGATAAATTATTAAAATGAAAACTTCTTTAGCACCGTTGTGATTTTGAACCTCGATGAAACGAAAAATAGCGATAATAAAAAGAGACAAACGCATACATTTATAGGATTGAGCATACGGGAGAAAGAGATAGTATAATCGGTCTCCTCTTTGTGCGGTGCTTGTTAGCTTCCCCACTCTTGTCTACTTTGAAGGTTTCACTTCTACCGCGTGTGAATTGTGCACTTGTAATTTTTTTAAAGTGTAAACTTCTTTAGCACCGTTGTGATTTAAAACTCGATGAAACGAAAAATAGCGATGCTAAAAAGAGACAAGCGCATACATTTGTAGGATTTAGCCTGCAAGAGAATGAGATAGACTAATCGGTCTTCTCTTTGCGCGGTGCTTTGTAATCTGTAGTGTAGAGGCACATTTATTTTAATAATAATAAAACGTTAATTCTTCAATAGATTTTTTACAATATTATATATATATATATTTTTTTTTTTTTCATTTATTCTATTGACGAAAAGGTCACTGCTCAGCTACAATTCATTTCTCCTAGAATGCAGCTGGTCTTCAGCAGTGCGTATTAATAATATACTACCTTTTGCCCGTTGCAGGCAACTAACGAGTTAAAACACTAAGCGATTTGACGTGTGAACGCGGATGACGCGAGGAATGTGTGTTTAATTAAATATGAAGAAAAAAACGATGTTTGAATGCGGATGAAGTGAGGAGTGTGCGCCTACAAAGGGCACAGACCTCTCAATTTTGTACACATTAGATATCTGTTGAAAAGAAGACTCCTGAGCCGAGCCACTTTGGTCACCGACACTTAAAACGCCCAGAGAGCTTACCGCTCAATTCAGAACGTCTGCTGCTGATCCAATCCAGCCGCCCGACTCAGGGCGTTCATTTAGAAAAAACTAATAGAGCCTTTTCCCGAAAAAAGGGACCTAGGAGTTTACCGCTCAATTTTTTCACTCATCCTTTCGGATTATGTAGCTCGAGACACGTAATTTGACGTCCTTCTCGTATTAATAATAGGTGTATATCTTTATTTTTAACGAAATTCAACATTTACAACCAAAAAAGTACATGTTCAGCGTAATTTACAAAGGTTCATAAATTACATTAGTTCAAAAAGTTATAAAACAGAAAATAATATAATAATAATGAACAGTAGATTAAAGAATACAAATATTTTGTTTAATATTTTTAATTTTTCTCTTCTGTCTAGACCCAAACTTGAGGTTTTTGGAAAAATGTTAGAGAAGTGTAGTAATAAGTTTTAATTAGTTATATTTGTGCAATAAATCTGTACTGATTTGCCTGAAATTGGCATCACCTTGTCCCCAGTCTGTTCTACAGATTGGCGTATATCCCGTCTCGCTCCCTCCCCTCGACAAACAGATGGGCAGTCGCTATACCAGTGGTACACAACCCGCGGCGCTTTGCTAAATAAAACAAATTACGATCACCCTGCTGAAAATTCGTAATTTTTACCTGTTTCCTACGTCTTTGAATAAAACACAGTCTTTGTATTTATAACGGTGAACCAAAACAAATTTTCTTCTGCAGGTGCATTTTTAAGTGCTGTCATAGAAATATTTTCTTAATGTCCGAAAGGACTGTTTTATAAACAAATGAAAGAGAATGTGATTAAACTAGCATTAAAATTGGGGATTTAACGATATCTTTTAGGTACCTACCGACATTGTCGACTAGACCGACATATCGGATGCGCCGATAAAATTAAATTAAGTTAAATGCATCTATTTGATTTTAGATTTTGTTTTCGTGAATGAATGAATTGAAAGTGGAAACTGAAACACTTCCTGGCATCCGATCGAGCTGAAACTCGGCAGAAAGGCTCATTGTCGATGACAATGCATCCTATCTATTATGGTGGTTCTCACGCATTACACCCACACACCCAAGCATTTATCTGAAAGTTTCGAAATTAGCTTAATTAAATTAACTTTTATAATACATTTTTCTAATAAAATATTTACGTGTTTTTTTTTTCGTTATCAGTACCTAAGTTTAGTTAGAAAGTACGTGATGTGAGCCATTTTTAAAAACTTTTTTATGTTTACATTAAAAAATATATATTTTTAAAAACTATAGGTATGTTTATTTCAAATTATAGTTTGAAAAAGTATTTCATCGCCTTTCAAAAACCGTCTTTAATTTTCGTTTTTGTCCAGGAACATTCCATTTATTTGGATTTTATTGTAAAGCGGAAATATTTTGACCATCTGAAAAATACGGTAGATTTCTGAAAGGCTAGATAAAATGTTGAGCTTCTCTGCACTGCGCATATACCGCTATAGACCGCTGCAGCTGTTGAGTGCGACTGCCCGGGCAGTTGTTGCCAGTGTTGGCAGTTGGTCTGTATCTTCCGTCCCGCTCTGTTCCCGCGCTTTGTGCCGCCGCCATCTTTCTTGCGCCATCTTGGCTTGCGATAAAATGTACGACGATTTTTACTTTGATAACCTCGAATTCATAAACGCAGTGAAATCTCAAGAATGTATCTGGAACTACACAATTGAGGAGCATTGCGATAAACTTTTAAAAATAAATGCTTGGATGACTGTATTTGAACACATAGTACCTAATTTTAATGAGAAAACTATAGAGGACAATATAATTGGTAAGTTATCCATTTATTACGAATTAATCTAATTTTTGTACATGGTGTCAGGAAATTTGTAGAACGAGCGAGAAACTTGTGAATCTACATCACAGTGAAACAAAAAAAAAACGATTTGAGCATTCAAAATTGAAACGTTGCTTGAAATGGCTTTAGCTGTGTTTAGTAACCAGATATGAATAACCAAGTACTTCCCACCTTCCTCTTTCCCATCTCCTTCACCTCCCTACTACCTTTAGCCTCACAACGTACCCCAATTAGGGATGCCATAGTCTCACTGGATCCAGACGATTGGGAGCAGTTGAGACCGGTTATGAAATAAAAAACATTTTTCTTTTTTTTGGCAAAAGGGTTGAACACTTCTGGAGCCAAGTCTAAGTCTTCTACATTTTAAAAATACATAAAAAAGCTGAGGTTAACCTACTAGCCACCGATATTTTTTTATAAATTAACTGACTAACCATCCCGCCGTTTTTCCACAGGGGTAGGTAGAGAGTACGGACCCCCATACAACTCGGTCTTGGCACACACTCTTTGCCTCACTCACATTCATACATACTCTTCTATTATTCTGGTTTTTGACATGGCCCGACTTAAGTATCGGATTCACTTGATCGTGCCATGTCTTCCTCAGGCGTCCCCGACTTCATTCTTCACATTCATTTCACACAATTTTTTTCTTTCATTCGCTCTACATGCCCAAACCATCTGAGAGTCCCTTTCTCATTATGCTTACATCAATCAGCCTTGCATTCTTTGCGGATATCCACATTTCTCACAAGATCAGTCAAACATGGTTTTACCAACCACACACTCGCTTCTGGGATCTCATTTCAACAGCATTCAGTTTACTTTTATCCTTCCTCTGCCAGTTCCATGCCTCACTGCCGTACATCATGATAGGTACCAGGACTCTATTGCTGACTGCTAGCTTCGCTTCCTTTAACAGTTTTTTTATTAGCGTCAACGGCATTCAGTCCTCCAAATTAATGGAGTTTACAAATCGAAAAAAGTTATACCACAAAATCGACTCCAAATTAGATTTTTTACAGTTTTTACATAGGAGGCCTGGAGGAAAATAATTTCCTTGCCTGTGTCATCTTTGAAGATGCTGTGTGGAGGGTCTTTTTGATGAGAGGAATGAGTGAACATGCGTCTTGAAGAGACCGATGTTGTGGGAAGGAGGAAATACAGAAGCCGGCAAATCGTTCCACAGCCGAGTTGTTGAACTCAAGAACGAGTAGTAAAAGCGACCCGTTCTCATATGATAAATGTCAATCGTGTACATAATTATGTTTAGCGCGCGTACGACATGTTTCCCGGCTTAGCGGTATCGAGTATTGTAATGTATATTAAGACTGTCAAAATGAGAAAATTGTACGGTAATTGGATAATAATCTGTTGTACAATTAAAAAAAAATTTAAAAAATTTGAGCAGTTTTCCGCTTGCATTTCGAGTTTTCGTAAACCATATCTATAAGTACATTATATTAGCAAACATGAAACTTATATACTTATTTATTTCATTGAAACACTAACCTAACTGTAATGTATGTCATTGAAAGTTAGAACGAAAGTGTATGTGTGTAATAGAAGTGTCTATTTACGATTCTACAATGCAATATAATAATATTATAACGTAACAGATAGATTCAAAGAGTTTAAAGAAATAACGCAGAAAAAGCTCAGATAATATCAAATCAAATCATATCAAACCAAAAAACAGTAATATTAAAAAAACTTTTACCATTAATATTAATTTATTTGTTTTTATTTCAGTTGAGTCATTACAAAAGAAGTGGAAAATATTACGAGGCGGGTTTACTAGATACGCTAAAAAACATAAAAACTCGAAAAGTCCTTCCGGGACATTGAATGCCCGACCTTACACATATTTCAAACCATTGTCTTTTTTAATACCATTACTCGAAGAAAGAATCGAAAAGGCGGATAAAAAAAAAAAAATAATCGCAGCTATGGAAGTCGTTTTGGAAGATAAAATATTGACCAACAAAAATGAGAAACCAAGTATGAAACTGACTGAAAAATTAGGTAACTTTGAAAAGTATCAAGACCGATTATTTTTTATTAAATCACTTGTCAGTGATTTTCAGAAAATTTCTGATCAATTTCAACTACAAGCCAAAACAGAAATTCTCAAAGTAATAAAACATTACACAGAAATTTCAAAACAATATCCAAGAGACACTCAAAATTGTTATGATAATTATTTTACCGCGTCCTCCACCAATCCAGATCCGTATTATAGTGCAAGTTTATCAACGATGGAATCCTTTTCTGAATCTCTACATGTTGTCCTTGAGGACGAAATTCTCTCCGAGGTAAGCACGTCCTAGCAATGCTGCGATGTTAGACGCTCATACCTAATACTTATGCTCTATGAATCTACAACACATTTGGAGTCGATTTTGTGAAAGTGGATTTTTTTTTAACACCGTTGTGATTTAAAACTCGATGAAACGGAAAAAAAATGTTACTAAAAAGAGCGAACACAAAGCGAATGAGATAGCATAATTGGTCTACTTACTCTCTGTGCGGTGCTTCGTAGCCTATCGGTCTCCTGTTTATGCGGTGCTTCATAGCCTCCCCGCTCTTGTCAACTTTAGTTTTGAGGCTTTCACTACTACCGCGTGTGAATTGCACACTCAGTTTTTAATTTTTTTTATTTGAGCTCTCATTTTAGAGTAAAACTTGTCTGAAGTTGGAATTTTAAAGTTAAATTTGAAAATAATCGGTCGCATCAGAAGAACTATTTTTTTTTCGATCATACCTAGTATTTCGATGTTTTTGAAAAAAAAATTGGCAAACAAAGGGTTAAAAAAACTTTTGGAGTCGGACCTGTTTCGACACATTTTGAAAGAGATTAAACAGTTGATATCAACTCCCTAGTGAACGATTTTTTCAAGTTTGATTGAAGTAATAGGCCACTTGCATCACATTTAAAAAAAAATTCCGGTTTAGGCAAATATTCTAAGACATTCTGTATTTTTTATTTTTTGCCACGCAATGAACAAATTTGAAGTTCAAATACGTCAAAATAAGGTCGCCTATAAGGTCGAGTCCAATATTTTGCTCCTGTAGTTATTTAATACACTTTTACAAATGTTTCATAATTTACTTACCCCAGTAAACAGTGACGGGCACACGCCATGTATCTCGGAGTGATAGTGTATGTATGTATGTATGGGTGGTTTGATATATTTATGGTGTATGTTAAAAAACAATCATATTATGTGATCTGAATTAGCTTAAAATAGTGTAAAATAATGCTTGCTTATGGAATGTAATACCACAATTGGGTTTATTCTCTTTTTCTCTTCTATGTTTACACGTATTTATAGCACAAGCCACCATTTTTACCATGTTATTTACGATGAGAGCTCGACACTGGTTCGGACACGAATGATGACGTCACATTTTTTAGATTGACGCGTGGCTCTCGCAAGCCCAGCCGGTTCCGAAAAATGGTTCCAATGGGAGGGGGAAATAATACGCCTTTTATCGCTTAGGGCAAGTCCATGTATTTTGTAAGTCCGTGACATTTATTGATTTTTGAGAAGAGTTAACCCTACCAAGGGGGGAGCGCTAAATGGGTGCGGGGTAAGACGGGGTACGGGGCGAGACGAAGTGGGGGCAAGACAGGAGTCGCCCCTTCAGTACCGCGGCCGCAACTGTTTGGGGTGGACGTTTTTAGCTATTTTTTACTCTAACATCGCGTGTGTGGTTGGAAATTTGAAAGATTCTACATTGTGGTTGTTCTGCAATTGACTTGATAAAAGATTAGGTAAGCTTTATTCTATTAAACTTTATTTTACTAATTTAAGTATTATTTGTTCACTAAAATAATAATAATAGTGATTGATTGTGAGTGATATAACACCCCTTCTTTTATTTTAATATTTGTGTACCTATATAATACATAGATAGTAGAAACAAGTGAGATTTGTCATGAAAAAAATATTATTGTTTGATGGAACGGCCTGTTTGATAGGCGTACCGTCCGCGTCGGCAATTTTTAAATTTATGCAAACTCTTGCACTGGATCACGGATATCTTGTTTTGTTTGCCTGCAGAATGGTCCGAAAATACGTTAGGAAGTCAACGAGGGGATCTTGGCCGAAGGAAGGGATGGTGAAAGCTGTTGAAGCAGTGATGGAAGGCTGGATGGGGTACAAATTAGCATCCGACACTTTCGGGGTACCCAAGACGACGTTGGAGGGAAGGGTTAAGTTAGCCAGGAAGATGGCTTATGAAGAGGTATCTTTAACCCTAACTAACCGTTATTTTTCCCCGCAGGGGTAGGCTGAGAGTATAGATACATATTTTATTTTATTTTATTTGGGAGACCAACAGTTTACATTCATAACAGAGCATAATAGTAATTGAGTCACAATAATTGAACCATTTACAGGTTTCCACATGGGTATTGTATACAAGTGTAGTGGTTCCAGAGATATTTGCTAAAGGAAAAAAAATTACATTTCAAGAGACAAGTTAATTAGGGGGGAATAGGGAGGGGGTAGGATGGGGGGGGGGGAGAATGGGTTAGGTTGAGGTATAGTAATAAAAATATGAGTAAACAAATATTAAAAGAGAAAAAAAAAGGAATTTAATATAATGGTGACTGGTGGTATTAGAAATTATTTATATAAAGTATCGAGAGAGCGTCTGTGTGATTTTAAGGAATGTGGTGCAGAATTAAATATGTCAAATTTTTTGTAGTGTGTGTTAAAAGTATTGGACGCACGATAGATGAAAGAGTTATGCTTAGAATTAGTATTGCACCGAGGGAGGCTAAGAATCATGTCTGACCTGGTTCGTCTGTTAGGAACTCGTATCTGTATACGTTGTAGGAGTTCTGGGCAATCAACGACGGATCTGGCTATTTTATTTTATTTTATTTTATTTGGGAGACCAACAGTTTACATTCATAACAGAGCATAATAGTATTGAGTCACAATAATTGAACCATTTACAGGTTTCCACATGGGTATTGTATACAAGTGTAGTGGTTCCAGAGAAATATTCGCTAAAGAAAAAAAAAATTACAATTCAAGAGACAAGTTAATTAGGGGGGATAGGGAGGGGGTAGGATGAGGGGGGGGGGATGGGTTAGGTTGATGTATAGTAAATATGAGTAAACAAAAAATTAAAAGAGAAAAAAAAAGGAATTTAATAGAATGGTGACTGGTGGTATTAGAAATTATTGTTGTTATAAAGTATCGAGAGAGCGTCTGTGTGATTTTAAGGAGTGTGGTGCAGAATTAAATATGTCAAATTTTTTGTAGTGTGTGTTAAAAGTATTGGACGCACGATAGATGAAAGAGTTCTGCTTAGAATTAGTATTGCACCGAGGGAGGCTTAAAATCATGTCTGACCTGGTTCGTCTGTTAGGAACTCGTATCTGTAAATATTTTTTGAAGAAAGAGTACATCGGCCGAGTTTCTTCGAACTTCCAATGATAGTATATTGAAGTGCGCGGCTGAATCTTTGTGACTTAGGTGTGGGCGGTAGCTCCATATATACACACTCCTTGCTTCGTTGACATTCATACATCTTCGTTCGTTTTTTAAGCATAGATCACGTTGGGAAATCCTGAGATCAGGAAAAAGCACGGTTCATTAAGACTCTTTATCTAATTTAAGTTTGTCAAAACTGTCAAAAGACAAAAAAAAAACTGTGAAAAGAAGCGAAGCTAGCAGACCACAATGGAGTCCTGGTACCTACCCTGATGTATGGCAGTGAGGCATGGAACTGGCAGAGGAAAGGTAAACTGAATGCTGTTGAAATGAGATCTCTGTGGCGGATGTGTGTAAAACGATGTAAGACCGTGTGAGAAATGTGGATATCCGCGAAGAATGTAAGGCTGATGTAAGCGTAATGAATAAGATTATAAAAGGAAACCTTAGATGGTTTGGACATGAGAGCGAATGAAAGAAGAAAATAGTGTGGGAAGAATATATAATGCAAATGTGAATTGAAGAAGAAGTTGGGAACGCCCGAGGAAGACATGGCACGATCAGATGAATCAGATAATTGAGTCGGGCCATGTCAAAAGTCAGAATAATAGAAGAGTATGTATGAGACGATGTATGAATGTGAGTGAGGCAAAGGGTGTGTGCCAAGACCGAGTTATTTGGCGGTCCGTCCTCTCTGCCTACCTCTGCGGGGAAACGGCGTTGACATTGTGTGACAAGCGGTATGGGGGAGTCATCAGCTTTGTGATGTCACATGCTCAAAACGACTGCGACACATGCAACTGCCACAAAAATTACCCTCCGTCCTGGTTTCCCATTACACCTCTTCCGTCGTGGTATCCCATTACGGAGGGGCGTTGTGGTAAATATGGCCATGACGATATGTTGACGAAAAACTTTTAAATATTGCGTACTATTATTTTCACATGTAAAATTGAAAAATTTAGTGACATCACGCTAGAGTGGAGGGAGTCTCACAAATGTGACTATGTGTGACAGGGATGGAGGATGAAATTCGTGTGACGTAATTTACGGATGGCCCCAATTTATAAAATAATGGTTTTTATTAAAGCATTATAAATTCTCTAATAGGTACCGGTGCTTTCTAGTTTATATTCTCAATAAGAAGCTTACGAAAAACATGTTTTTTTATCCTTCAAAAATGGTAAAACGCGATTTATTTTAATCCCTGAAACGTGGTTTTTCATTTTTGTGATATCATCAGCATTATCTGCCGAAATACGGCAGCGGGTACGTGTAATCCGCGTCGCTCTTGTTAATCATTTTAAAGAAATTGTTCGGCTAAATATGGGCAGAAAAATACCAAAAGAAAAGAGTTTCACTAGAAAACGCAAGTTACAACATCAAAAATATGTTTGGAAGAAATATAACGAGAAAAAACAAAGGTTAGTGATGTTTAATTATATATTAGATATAGGGTGGTCTGAACGAATCAATGGTATTCAGTTAGATTTATAAAATATATTTTATGATATTTGGCGATAATTTTATGTTGTTCAATTTCTAGGGAAAAGAATCAACTAACAATGTATTGTTGTTATTCTGAAGCAAATCATATCTGTAAAAATCAATCGGTATGTGTAATTTATTTTATTTCATTATTGTTATTGTGTAAATAGTTGCACTATAGGCATTTACCTACAATACAATGTGAGGCAGTTATGGGTACCACCGCCCCGGGAACCAATTTTTTGGTAAACCTCTCATAGGTCATCCCAAGTGGTTCGTAAGGTTCCGTTACGTGTGCCCGAGTTCATATGGTGGGGTCTGTCTAGGTATTGGTGGCAGATGCGTTTGCCCACCTATTACGTGGCGGACCGGATCGGGTGAGACTGGTTGAGGGAGGCCTTTTGATTTCTCCAGTCCGACTCTCGATGCCCATCGCACCGCAGTTGGAGGAATGGATTCATACGTCCCGCATACCTGGACACAATGACCCCCAGATTCCTACCCACCCCTCGTAGCTTTTTACCGAGAACTTCCTCGGCTTCATTTCCCTAAAAAAATCCTCCACACAGCATCCCCGAAGATAACACAGGCCCCGAGAGAGATTGTTTTCCCAAGGGGCTGGAGATATAGTAAAAAAATAACACTCGTAGGGGAGACCGGGGACAGTTGTACCAATTTGACTTTTACCATTTTCTACATCTTAGGTATAATGTTTATGAAAAAAATGCTCATACTCAACGGCAGATAATTTAGTTGTCTACCAAATTCTTATTCTATGATTTTTCTAAATCTTATAGAAATTAAGCTATAAGCGCATGAACAGATCGGGGGAAATGCTACAACTGACCCCTACCCCGGGGTTAGTTGTACCAGTAGCGGAATTTAAATTAAAACACAGAATTTATCGATAAATGTGTTCAATTTTGATAATTTCGTTTAGGAAAAACAGTTTGTTTGTTAGTTTATAAAATTACTATTCATAATTTCAATTACATTGAACGTAATACACCATTTATCTGACCACAAGAAAACTCTTATAGAATTCGTCAGTTCAAGTGTTACCAAGGATCTTAACTATTGTAATATAATAAAAATACAATACAAATATATATTAATACCGTAGCATCTTTAAAGCTCAAGAAAAAGAGAAGAAAAAATAATTAAAATTTTGTATGAAAACACTGTGGTACAATTGTCCCCGCGGTACAATTGTCCCCAAAAATATGTATATATATATATATATATATTATATACATTTTGCAATAAAAATATTTATTCATTTTCTATGACAATATACAACGAACAATTAACTACACGGGCTCAAACTTTTACATATTACAGTCTTTTTAAAATATAAATAATTATAATACAAACTTGTAACCATAAAATACATATATTCAAATATGATTTGGTGATGAAAATATAAAATTTATCACAAAAAAACACAGTAACAAACATAAAATAACAAAAATGCTGGCAAAATAACAAAATAACTAAAAAAAGTATAAGTAGGTATTAAATAACATATAAAGGTACGTCTAAGAAACTAAGAAGCAAGAATAAAATTATTATTATGAATATGTTATTATTAATTAATAACATTATAAAGGTAGAGATCATTGACATGGTAATTAAACAAACATTAACATAAATCCATAAAATGAAAGGGGTTTGGACTCTGAAAGTATAACGGACGAACATTCATTTATGACTTGAGAGCTGTGCTCACAGAATCTTAAAAAAAAACCTCGGGGTTAGTTGTAGCACGGGGTCGATTGTACCGGTACAATTGTCCCCGGAAAAATTGGTACAACCATCCCCGAGGGGTCATTTTAAATTAAAACGCAAATTTTTGGTTAATCCCTACTCTAGAACGCTTCAAAACTCATCCTAAAATAAACTCAAGTGTCCAAAGAAATGTGTACATAGCAAAATACTAATAAACAGAACATAGTAATTGTAATATTAGAGAATGAACGCAATCGAAAAAATTACGATTTAGGGCTCAAAAATTTCTTCTTCCGATTGCGAACGTCCGGGTTCCACTATGTCCCGCGTGCTACTGACGTTTGTCCGCACGCATAAAGGCTATCCCCCGATGACATATAGTATACGTACCTATTATAATTAGGGAGTTATTCGCCTTGGTACTACTGACCCGTGGTACTACTGTCCCCGGTCTCCCCTACAACGTAACCTTGTATACGCGGTGTGGGGAAATTCATGGTTGGTACATTAGGATCACCGATTCATCTTCACCTATAGACAATAATATACCTGCATTCAAATCCGGCGTGATGTTAGTTACCCTAATTACGAATATTAACTTGTATACACGGTGTCGGGAAACTTGTGGTACATTACGGTCACCGATTCAACCCTAAATACGGCAGAAATTATGAACCGTAATACTCCAGCATTTTTTTAAAAAGTGAATACTTCTTTAGCACCATTAGTTCCAGAACTGCGCGCACGTCAAAGAATATTCAAACGGCACGTATTTCATTGGAAAAGATCCGTCCGAAGATCCGATGAAGCTTAACTCTCGAATTAATCTACAGCAGAACGAGAACAATTTTGCATAAAAAACTCATTATCATTCACATAAAATTCAGATTGTTTAATCTCTCAACATTCGAGATTATGTCACTCGATTAAGGTTTTGTGAACAAAAGAGCGCATCAATTAAAACGATAAACTGCTTCATAATATTCCCTTGTTAGAAGCCTAATAGAACATAACCCCATACATAGTCTGTAAAGAATTCGTATTCAGAATGTTGGAAGAATTCAAAGAAAATTTCTTCGTTTTGTAAAATTTAAACTTAATATCTCTTTATAGCACGTAAATTACCAGTCGTTAATGAATATTTTAAATATTCCAACTTTAGAAAACAGAAGAAAAATAAACCTAACATTTTTATAAAAAAATATTAAATTCTAAATTCAATTGTTGTGAACTCCTGCTATTATCTACTAAAATCTACATGTAGGAGGGGCGTGTTGTGACATTGCGTTTAAAATTCCCGCTCGTGGCGCTAGTTGACTTAGGGCGCGCATCGCGCCGTTTCGTGTGAACCCCGTACCGCCAGTTTCTGTCAAAACAGTGGTGCCGTGCGGTTGACATAATTAAAGTTATACGATATAGTGTGATTTTTAAGTGCTAAACGAACTTTTCCTGCAAATTTTCTAAGTAATCTGCTAACCTGCTAACACTCGGTAAGTCGCTATATATTTTTTCTCCTAATACTGTGTCTTTTGACTGTGTTATTAGTTAATTGATGAAATGCGTACGTCAAGTAAGTTTACTTGCGTGAATATTTTAACGTAAAATCGTTGGGTGGGGCGAGTTGTGACATCAACGGGTGTGACAGTCACAACTAGCCCCCAGAATTTAGTTTTCACTTACCTTTATATGAAACTAAAGTGTATTATTTAAAAATGCGTATTTTCGTAACATACTATGTATGTATTACCCAAAGATATTGAAATATAAGGAGATGTGCTATCCGCCGTTTTTACTAGGTGAGACTGCGCTTCCGGGTGTCGCCGGTGTTGTTTACCAATTAACGAATAAACTAAACGAACGAATAATTAACGAATAAACTAAACGAACTACCGGCCCCTGTGTTTCCTACCTCCTACAACATGGGTCTCTTCAAGACCCATGTTCACTCCTTCCTTTCCTCAAAAAGACCCTCCACACAGCATTCTCAAATATGACATAGGCCCTGTGGGAAATTATTTTCCTTAGGGCCTCCTGTGTGGAGTTAATGTAAAAAAAAAAAACGAACGCTAAATGAACAAAATCTTTCCGTATTCAAGCTATATTGTTAACCAATAATAGCACACCTTCAAAAAATCAAGAAAATGAACAAAGTCTTTTTGTAGCGCTTTTGTAGTTCGGCGACAGTCGCGCGGACATCATAGCATAGCTCTTTGTATTTGAATATCTTTGGTATTACCTATACATATAAATTTCGTTTTTGTGCCTTTTTGTCATTCAAAATTTTGGTTTTCAGGCTTGCGAAATGGTCCGAAATTATAAAAAAAAGACGAAGAGGGGGGAAATTCCTAAAAAGGTTTATGAACAAGCTGCTTCTGAAGTCATGACTACAAACGTGTCACTTCGAAAAGCTGCAGCATCTTTTGGAATTTTGAAAAGCGGTTCATCGATAGGAAAAAAGCTAGTCCTCTTACAAGTTATAAGGTGGGATATTTCAGTAGTTTTTACTCATGCTCAGGAAAAATAATTTGCAGATTACATAGCAAAATGTAGCAAAGCTTACTATGGGCTAAATACAACTGATGCGAAAAAGCTTGCGTATGAGTATGCTTTCCAAAATCTAACGAAAATTCCGGAAAACTGGAAGAAAATTCAAAGCGCTACAAAAGATTGGTTAATCAGCTGGAGGTATGCTGTATAACTACAACCACTTTCATTAACTGACGAAAATATATTATCAGGAGTATTGTTTTTACCAATTTTATTACGTACCTACCTACTTCTTTTACTTAATTATCTGTTTGTCTCAACCTGCCGCACCCCTGTCACAAATGACCCCACGGGTAGGGCAGGTTGTGAAAATTACCATATTTTGTAAAATAATATTTTATCGCTTTATTCATATGTAAAAAAGGTTAATAATACCAAAATAATGTACCCAAAGAGTTATCTATTTCCATTAAAATGTTAAACCTTTGATTACATTAAAGATTTTTCTACTTTACTCGAAATTTAACTTGTAATTTAGTCACAACACGCCCCACCTTCCCTACCTACACGAACAACTAGACAAATATTAACATTTTATTTAAATACTTACATACATAACTACAAAAATATACATAACTAGACAAACATTAACATTTTATTTAAATCCAACTGTAGTTTGCATTCCCCAATACAACAGTAACAAATACCTTTTTTTATATATTTGGCAATAATGATTAAAAATACATATAAAGCTACATGGGTTACATAAGTTTTTAGCAATAAAAAAAAAAACTAAAAATTGCCTTTTCTCACCATAAAGAGACAAAGCTCTTGTGTTTGGTGAGGGAATTCTAGCTCAATTAGTCAATTAAAAGGTCTTGTAAGTTAGTAATAACGGCTATTGTAAATAATAAGTAAGGTTAGAAAATCGTGTATAAATTTAAAAATAAAAAACATGATAAGTTTAAAAATCATAATGTAAATTAAAAAATTATTATAAATGAATGCATCTAGTAAGTTTGGAACAAAAATTATTATAGCTCAGTGGTCAGAGCAGCTGACCGGCAATCAGAGGGACACGGGTTCAATTCCCGTTGGCGGCCAGTATCTTTTCTCGGAAGATTTTTTCAATGTTGATGAGTGTTTCAGGTTGATAATTATTGATTATAATATTTGTTATCTACCTTTGTGCTATGCATAAAAATCTTGTTTAAACGTTAGTTTATCAATTAAAAAATAATAATTAATATTTGACAAGTTAAAGTATTTCAGCAAAAAATGCAGACACATTTATGCCTAGATAAAGATAGGAATTTTGAACGTGATTATTATTAAATTTTGGGATTTTAATAGTTTTCTGGTATCTTGCTGGTGTATTTCTTTGTAAATTTGAAGTATTGAACATTTTTTCTACATTTTGTCTATTGTAGGTACATTGAATATTGAAAAAAAGGTTTTTTAGTGGAAAATTTAGACGGTTTTTTCAAGATTACCTCAATTATCAACATTTGAACTATTTTGAGTGGATTTAAAATACTATCATATGTTCCTCCCCAGCCAATAATACCTTCTTAAACAATTGTATTTGACAACAATTTGATGGCAATTTTAAAACTCCGTATGAGCCAACCTTTTCAACCTATTTCATAAAATATTGTGAAGACCAATTTTAAACATTTTTATTTATTATTATTGTTGATTTTGAGGATATTGGCAGATTATCTATTTTTATTTAACTTACATTCTGTGTTACCTACTTTGGATCAATTCTTATACCGGCTCCAAACACATGGCAAGCCTCCGCAAGCGTCCGCAAGTCCCAGCGTCTGGAGCGCGCGTGTGGCTTGGCTTGCGTAGGCTTGCGAGAGCTTGCCGCCGATCCGATCGAGGTCGGATATTTTGGCCACAAGCGGCAAGCGCTCGCGGCAAACGCTGGCGTGGCATCCACACGTTGGTACAACTTAACTAACTAACTAACTAACTAACCATCACGCCGTTTCCCCGCAGGGGTAGGCAGAGAGGACGGACCGCCACACAACTCGATCTTGGCACACACTCTTTGCCTCGTTCACATTCATACATCGTCTCATACATGCTCTTCTATTATTCTGACTCTTCACATGGCCCGACTCAAGTATCTGATTCACTTGGTCGTGCCATGTCTTCCTCGGGCGTCCCCGACTTCTTCTACCATTCAAATTTGCATCATATATTCTCCTTACACTCCTTTCCTCGTTCATTCGCTCTACATGCCCAAACCATCGGAGAGTCCCTTTCTTAATCTTACACATCACGCTTACATCAGCCTTGCATTCTTTGCGGATATCCACGTTTCTCTCACGATCGTACATGGTTTTACCACACATTCGCCGCAGGGATCTCATTTCAACAGCATTCATTCTACTTTCATCCTTCCTCTGCCAGTTCCATGCCTCACTGCCATACATCAGGGTAGGTACCAGCACTCCATTATGGACGGCTAGTTTCGCGTCTTTGGACAGTTTTTTTATTACCGCCAACGGCATTCAGTCCTCCATTAATGGAGTTATCGGCATTCACCCTTCTTTCAATATCTCTATCAGCCTTCCCATCTTTCGTAAATATACTACCCAGATACACAAACTCATCCACCTGCTCCTTACAAACAATAAACAAAATATTAGAATATTAAATGAATTACCTGGTACGATGTCTACGGATTTTAATCATCCACTATCTTCTCATTCGAATTCTTCGCTTTCTTTCGTTTTGTTTCGCTTTAAAATAGAAATAGGTTAGCGCAAAAATGACAGCTGATGCAGCTGCTTCGACGTCCGCCATCTTGAATTACTGATTATCCATTCAGAATGTACTGGCGCGCTTGCAAATGTGGGGACGCCAGCCATTCGCTTGCCAGAGCTTGCCTGAGCTTGCGACAAGCAGCTTGTCGCAAGGTTCTGGCCGTAGCATTATACTTTATGTTACCTGTATTTGGGTGCGGCAGAGAGGACGGACGTTTTTGAGATGGGTAGTTTGAGATGGGTAGTACTCTCCCCTCTGTCTACGAGAGAGGTGGGGGGGGGGGGGGGTGCCGCTTGACTCCTGAGTTCCTAGCATTGTTTTTATGTTTTACCAGTTGTCGTCATGGAGCCGTGGACGGTGGAGCACCGCGTTTTCGCCTATGATTGTTTCATCCGAAATAATAATTCAGTCACCGTCGTACAGCGTGAGTTTCGTCGCCACTTCAACATTCATCGGAATAGAGCTGTTCCCTCTCGAAACACCATCCTTCGTTGGGTTGAATCCACGGAGGAAGAAGTTCCTCCGTGGTTGAATCACTTAGCAGGCGTGGTGAACTGATCAATAGAAGACCAAGAGGAGCTCCGCGAACAGTTCGAACTCCTGAAATAAATGTACGAATATAATAAATAAATGTATTATAATAAAACATGTATGCATTATGTATAAATAAAAAAATAATAATAGTTCAAGGCGTAGGCTATACGTTCAATAAATATCATGATATTTGATAATCTGCGAATCACGATATTTGATATTCTGCGAATCACAATATATTGAACGTTTATAACGTGTATAACATTTATAATGTGTATTTTTTTATGTATGTATCCAAAAATCAAAATATGTTATTTTCTATGTATATGAGTTGTCTGTGCATTGCTATATTAAGAATAGAAAATGTTTGAAACTTTCAAAATATTTTCTTTTCCTCTTGCTAAGGTTTCTGGATTATAACAACCACGTTACAATGCATCTGAAAAGTGTGTTTAATCATTACAAAAACTCTTACGAAACTGTCAAAAATATCACAATTTGAGAATGACATTTTGCAAACCATCGTTTGTTAAATCAAAATTTAATTTCCGAATAAACTCTTTAAATTAATTATTGAAGTACCTTCCACCTATGTTACAAATCAATCCTTTGAATCTAATCAAAAATTATATTTATTTTAAATAGGTACCAGATTTGATTGATCTAATTAATGTACACAAATAAAATGTTAGTAATATATGAAAAATGAAAATTTGTAAAAATAAATTGGCACGAGTGGCACGCGAGGTGGCACGCGAGATGTTTGAAAATGTGAATTAAACGGGACTGAATATATTGAACGCGGGAGAGGGGAGAGCATCGCTAGGAGGGTTCGCGGGAGAGGGAGAGGAAAGGCGGGAGAAACAATTTCTTTATTAGTGGCATTGCAACGCATCCCGGAAACTTCCTGGTAGATTATGAAATTGTGCATACTATTACATAAATTAAGGTTTTAACCCGTTGAATGGCAGGAGACCATATTTGTCCCAACGCACATAGGTCTCGTATAAAACGCTGTAACTCCCTTACTATCATAGTGAGAAATATGTTGTAAACGGTGTTAGATAGGGAAAATACCACGCTTTATATTCCAATCTAAAAAAATAGCCACCAAAAAAGTATAATGTACACTTTTATGTATACAAAGTTTTGAATCGTAAATTGAAAACAAAATTTGAAACTAAACTTTTTTATAAATTATTTTTACATAAAGTAAGATTACAATATGCGTTTGTTATACGTTTGTCTAATAAAATATGTAAGTGTTTTTATTATTTTTTTATTATCAGTAACTTGAGTTAGAAAAAAACGTAAGGTGAGCCATTTTTAAAACTTTTTATGTTTTTATGCAAAAAATTTATAATTAAAAAAATATATGTTTATTTCGAATTATATAATTTGAAAGCCTATTTCATCGCCTTTCTAAAAAAGTTTTTAGTTTTTAAACGTGCTTAGAAATATTCCAAATATTTGCATTTTATTGTAAAGTGAAAAGGGTTTGTACCTAGCCATTGTTGTGTGTTAGATGTGATAATAAATAAATAAATAAAACTTATTCGCTTTCATCTCATTTAAAAAAAACTGTTATGTTAATAAATTTAAAAAAATAATGTTACTAAAACATTTACCGTGACTGACATCCTCTTTCCTTTCATTTTTAGATATGTGTCAGTTAAAAGTCTGCAAAAATTAATTTGAAAATTATTTTATCTTACAGGTAGCCGGAGCTTCAACATCCACGGCAAATCTGCCACCTGAAATCGAGCATGTGGACGTGGAAGTCAAAAAGGAAGCCATCGACGAGGACTCTGACGAAACTCCGGACGATCCATCCTGGTTTGAGTCTACCGACAACTTCAAAACTGAACGACAAGATGACCCATATCTCTCCTCCGAAAATTCTGCCATTACCGAAGTACCCATCGACAATCCAGGGCCTGCGGCGAAAAGGCCACGACCCGGATCCTTTTTAGGAAGTCAGGTTCCTATAGAAAAGAAAGAAAATCACAAGGAAACGAAAGAAACGGAATTTGATATGTTTGGAAGAAGTATAGGAACACAGCTCAACAATATGCCACTCAGAGACGCCCTAGAACTTCAGTTGGCATTGCAGAAAGTAATAACAGATTACAGATTGAGCAAGTGTGTAACATGATCAAATTTAATGGAACCTTGTGAAGTTTAATAACTTTTTCATCGAGTTTTTTTTTTATAAAAAAATCAAACACAAATCGTGACCCTTTTTAAATTCATGAATACATCATGTACCCGAGAGACTTTAAGACCCGGCATTCGGAATTTATTACATATTTTTTCTTAAATACTTAAAATTTTAAAGGTCATAAAAAAATATTCGTTATTCTTGAAGATAATATCTATACATTTTCCACGCCGAAACGGCAATTATATTAAATACCCCGATAGAAAAAAATCGCAAAGAATGCTCCAAAAATTATTAAAAACACGTTTTTTCAGTTATTTTAATAGTTTTTGCCTGAAAACAGTGTTTCTCTAAATGCTATTTTAGACATTCCCCACGAGATTTTTGCTCTATTTTAAACATGTTTTAGCGCGCTCTCTCTAACATTCGTATTTACATATCTCTCGATCTTCTTCGTTTTGAGCTGCTACACTGCTCCTTATTGGAGTAAAAAATATGTAGATATGTCATTTTGTTGTCCGAAGTTTTTTTTTCGATTAAAAACCATAAAAATATTATATTATTGTAGAAAGCATTTTGGGTTTTTGACATAAAAATAAAACACTTGTTTTGTGTAAAACCATAAGTTTTTATTAATCTATTAACTGACTGGTTTCGCTTTGCTCAAGCATCATCAGGGTATAAATGAATGCACTATTAATTTGTAATATTATTTTACCACACGTCGCGTCGCCAATGATTATAGTGCTACAATGGATCACGTGGTACGCGTTCTGTCTCATATTAGTGCCATGTGCGTGCCGTACCGCTAGGATGTACCCAGTGGCGACGAGTGATGTAATTTTTGTTATTTTATTTTTAAATAAATGTGATTAGACCGAAAATTGACATTCTCATACTTACATCAAATAAGCTCAGGAATCGCTTGTTAAAGTCTTTCGGGTATTAGGTATTACTAACATCATTATACAACATAAAAGTGCTAAAAATTATGATTATCCACCAATATTATATATTATTTGCAAAAATATTTTTTCTTTCCTTCAAAATTATTCAAAGGGTTTTAGTAAACAAAATGTCATCGGTAGGTACTGCTAACATCTTGAAATGAAGAAAATTTCCGACTTTTGCGAAGGTTGCAAAAATATTATTCTACTACGACGGTCCCGAAGAACAATGCGGATCTGCCAAATATTGAAAATCGAGCTGTTGGCTTATTTAAACTTTTTTGTTGTTGTTTTAACACTCTGAATTTTCGGAATTGTATATGAAATGAAATTAAATGTAGATACCTACATGTTTTTCTTAAATGCTTTAATTCTTGATCTCCAAAACAGTGAAATTGCAGAAATAAAAACTTTAAACTGCTCTACTGCATATCCGACAATAAATCGCTTATCCGACATTGTTCTTCGGGATGGTGCCACCGCTCTATAATATCTAAAAGGTTCCAATTATGAGACATTTCAGTATTTTTATAATAGCATTTAAATAACATCAATAAACAATGAATGTGATTGTTAAAAATAGTGTAAAAATATTAAGTGTTTGGTTTATATTGAGACTAGCATATAACTGATGTTTATTATAAATATTAACTAACTGTGATTTTTAGGATTTAAATTTCCACTTAAAAGTAAGTAGTCCTATTATAAATGTTATGTTTGGCCAAGTCAATAATAATGCTTTTGTTCATATGAAGCAGTTACTTTGTGATGTGACATTATAATTTAAAATAAAACAATAACTTTGTAAACACCACTTTTATTTTTTATACTATATGCCGACCGGGTTTCGCTACTGTGAAATATAGAGTTATGTGTGTCGATATATACTTTTACAAACAGTGTCTAAAAATGAAAGTTTTTCCTAATTATCTAAATGCAAAGTTTAAATATATGAATAATAATCCAGCCATAATAAAATCATCTTTATTTCAAGCAAAACTTGCATGGTTAAAAGAAGATCTTAAAAGTGCATATAAAAAGCGAAATAATATCAAATTAACACTAAAAGTTTTACACATTGAGTTGGTGAACGAACTACATCCGGTTGAATGGGATTTGTTTGACGACAAAGCTCGAACCTTCGCTTCTACTAAAGCCTACAAGAAACGTGAAATTATGAACAAAAAACTGAAAAACCTAAATCTTTCTCAACATACAAATAACAATGAAACAGTGAAATACACCCATCAGTTCTTCGATCGAGTCCAGAACCTCTCAGCCGTTCAATTCCAGCCAGAAGAGTTGACCCTGTTATCTAAAGGCCTGAAATATAATTTAGAATATAGTAAAAATAACATAATTAGTGCAGTAGAAAACGTTGCCGTGGACATTGAAACTGCGTTATATAATAAACCTGGACCACCTCTATATAAAAGTGCAGAAACAATAAAAAAGCTAGTTCCTAATCTTAAAGCTAGTTCTAACCGTGAAACTTCCACTATGATAAACATTCGTAATAAATTAAAAAATGAACAACTAATACTAACTAAAGCAGACAAAGGCAATACTGTCATTATATTAAATAAAAGTGATTATAATTCTAAAGTGCAAGAATTTATTAATACGGACAAATTTGACATTCTACCTAAGGACCCTACTACCAAATTCCAAGAAAATATTAAAAGTGCTCTAAGATCATGTAAATCCGCAATCTTCCAAGACAACTCGTATCAACAAGTAAAATTTTTTACAAAAAATCCAAAAGCCCCTAAATTATATGGTTTCTTAAAACTCCATAAACTTGCCAAACCAATCAGGCCGGTCGTATCAAGTTGCAATTCCCCAAATTTTAAAATAGCATCATTTATCACTAATGT
The DNA here is from genome assembly GCA_917563855.2 of Limnephilus lunatus. Classification (NCBI taxonomy): domain Eukaryota; kingdom Metazoa; phylum Arthropoda; class Insecta; order Trichoptera; family Limnephilidae; genus Limnephilus; species Limnephilus lunatus. The sequence goes on along the minus strand of OU830602.1, from coordinate 45,827,298 downwards.
ATTCAATAACTCAAAAGTTTTTACTCCAAAATACACAATTAGAAATTCCTTTGACTTGATTGATGAACTTGAAAACTTACATATCCCCAATAGTGCAAAATTAGTCTCCTTTGATGTCGTTAACCTTTTTCCAAATATTCCCGTAGCCGAAAGTAAAAATATACTGTCTAAATTACTACAAAATTCAAAGTTACCAAATAATTTCTCTAAGGAATTATCTCACCTGTTTAATATATGTCTGAACCAAAACTATTTCCAATACAACGAACGTTTTTACCAACAAAAAGAAGGCCTGGCCATGGGGGCACCGACATCGCCGCTAATCGCTGATATATTCATGGACAATTTAGAAAATAATATCTTTAAATGTAAATCACCATTATTAAAAAACTTACTTGTATGGAAGCGCTATGTTGACGATGTGTTCTGTGTTTGGTTAGGAACTGAACGACAACTCAATTCCTTCCTGCTATTAATTAATTCTTTCCATAAACAAATTAACTTCACAATAGAAATAGGTACCAATTCTACATTAAACTTTTTAGATCTTTCATTATCAATAATAAATAATAAAATTGAATTTAAAATCTACCGCAAACCGACGTTCACCGATATAACTATTCACAATTCATCTAACCACCCCGAATCCCATAAACATTCAGCTTTCCATTCCATGGTACACAGATTGGTTACAGTCCCTTTATCAAATACCAACTTTGCATTAGAATTATCTATGATCAAACAAATCGCAATAAATAACGGTTACAGTCCAAATATAGTCAACAACATTCTAAATAAAAAAAAATAAAAAATTATCCACAAGTAAATTCTTATACAACAGTCCACCTCATAATAATAATATACCAAGTAATAATAATCAACCTTATCAATGGCGTAGAATCTTGTACATAAATAATTTCTCTAAAAACAGCGTTAAAAACCTCCCATCAGATATCAAACCAGCATTTTACACTAATAATAGTATAGGTAAGCATTTAATGAACGGCAAGGACAAAGATAATAGTCTATCTCACTCGGGAATTTATTCACTTCAATGCAGCGACTGTCCCTTTTTTTATATCGGCAAAACAGCACGCAATATAAATACCCGTGTCAAAGAACACCTTAGATGTTTACACAGCTCTGGATTTTCGGAATTTGCTAACCACTTGATCGAAAAAGACCATAAATTTGACAAAAATACAGGCGCCACACTAATTCATAAAAACAACATCGGTATTAGGCTAGACAATCTAGAAGCACTTGAACTAAGGAAAGCCATAAACACTAACAGTAAGGTAGTTAATAACCAACTAAATTTAAATAAAAGTCCCATACTAAGATTGTTCCCTATTGACAAAGAACACGCCCGTTCCCTTCCCAATTCTCCATCTACACCTATACCTACTTCCTCCGTTACTTGAGGAGTCCAGCCCATTTGGTTAAATCATGTATTAGTTATAAACACACATGTAAATTAATTTTAGTAGAGATTGTACTGCCCTGAAGAAGCTACGGTTGTAGCGAAACCCGGTCGGCATATAGTATAAAAAATAAAAGTGGTGTTTACAAAGTTATTGTTTTATTTTAAACAATAATAATGCTGTTAATATAATATTATAATAATTATTGCTTTCTCTTGTCTGCAAAATCCTCAGAACTTCTTTCTTTTTATTTATTTTTTTCTTTCAAATGTGTATACCGCATAAGAGTCCCAACTGCTCCCTGCTTAATTGAGTCAGGGAGGAAATCAATGGTCTTAAGAATATTGAAGTAAGCTTGCTTGTCAAAATATGCTTTTCGTATTAATGTTATTATTAGATATTATTATTTAGATAATGGGGATATCATAAGGGGTATCATCCTCCTGATAGCTTACCATACAATAACGAATATTAAAAAATGAACAAATAAATACTCGGCAACAAGAAAAAACTTATCCTGTATATAGCCAAGTACCGAATAGTATCTAAACTTAGACTTTTTAAATAAATTATCCGTGTTTAATTAATCGAAAATGTAGGTTATAGTGTGGATATTCTATGAGGGTGGTGAAATATCTCTCATAATTTATGTTCCTGTTCAGGTTAAAATTTATTTCCATTAGGTTAAATAAATCTACGGTCCCAAAGAATTGTATCAGATTTGCTAATTGGTGATTTTGCATTATTTGAGCTATTTGTTTGCTTTCATTTAGTTTAGTGTGTTCGTACATTTTTATTGTTTTCGAAAGTAAGAAATATGATGTGTTTTAGTTAATGTATTTTGGCAACAATATACAACTCTCATCTATATTTACCAATTTGCACATTTGACATTGGGATTCTAGAAATGTGTTTTATTTTATTTTTTAATTAAATAATTAGTTTTTTGGCTTTTACCAACGCCATCAAACAAATAGAAATATATATTGTTCGTAAGATATGAATAGGTACAAAATATTAATAATGCAGATTTTTACTAAATTTCAATTCTTATTATCTATTAAACTGTACAGAATTGTGTAATTTCAGTTTAATGAAAAAAAGTCACCAAATTCGTTAAATTATATTTTAGAAAAATGCTTTGTGCTTAAAATTACGTCATTTTAATATTAATTTTCCTTTGAATTAAGTTTGTCTTGTATTTTTTTCCTCATTTATCTAAACTTTCGTTTTATTTTATCTCATGCTTTATTTTCAAGCCGCCACTGGTTGTATTGTACCAATGAATAAAAAAGCATTCTTATATTTCTTCGGCTTAATATTATAATACTAGATAAAGTTTAAAAAAATATATCCACCATAATTTGAAAACTGAACGCAGTTTATTATATTTTTGTAAAAACAACTTGTAAAATGTGAGCGGTTTGATGTATCTAACAAATTTTTTTTTGTATCTTTTCGATTAAAAAAAAATGTAAAAATAAACTAATTGATTTTTTTATTTCTTATTATCTATAAAAAAAAACAAGATACATTTTTTTGTAAATGGCGAGTGTTTTCACAAAGGGAAATATCTATTTTTTCATGGGACAGTTTTAAGTTTTAAATGAAACTTGGGGTTCATATTTTGTGATAATCTTGTGATAAGGTAACAGTTTTGAATGCACATTCAAAACTGTTACCTTAACCTGTTAACTTAACCTCCGTTAAATTATTATTTTTTTAAATAGTTTTTTTTTTTAAAAATTGATTGTTCTTTATAGTTTGAACTGTTTATTTTATCTTCTTTACTAGACTCACCACTTCCTCGAGATGAGCCCGTATCACTGAAACAGTCGTCATCACTATTATTAATATCAGTCGACAAACTCATCACATCACTAACATACACAAAAGTTGAAAAACAACATAGGTCCACAAGGCGGAAGGTGCAGCAACGGAGACGGAACCTGCAGCACGTGGTGGAGGGAGGGTTTTCGGAATTTAGGTCAAGGAATTGTCCTTAACCTTAAAAATAAGGACTTTAACGGCGATTTCGATTATAGGATTAGGAATTATCCACAAGAGGGAACCTTTTCCTGAAACCATAGGAGAAATTAGAACAACAGGTATTTTACCAAACTATTGTTGCCTCTGTCGCTCTTACTCCCCTGAATGCTGAGCGAATGGGACAACTGCACCTCAGGCTGATAGTACCTAAATTAAATCATCAAAATCGAGGTTTTGTATTCCCCATTTATCTTCTAAACTAGTCCGGTTTTTAAGATTTTTCTACTAACTGTATAAGAAGAAAATACTCTATGATTGTACGTCTTGCTTTTAAAAAAAATATATTGTCTAGTATGTATACTGAACTTCTGAACCTGGTGATGACGTTGAAACTAGGCAATTTTAACGAATTTGGAGGGTCCTAACTTCTATAAGAAGTAACTTGTCAAAAAAGCAAAACGTACCGATACGCTAGTGGCCAGTGGTCGATATCTACTATATTATATTAAAAATATTTGCACTAGTGTCAAAATCCAAAGAGGAAATTGGGGAATGAGTTAGTACGAAGAAGAGGAGGTTCCGGGAAGGAAAAAGTTGTAAGCAGAATGTATCCATCCTTCCAACTGCGGTGCAAGGCGATGGGTCGAGAGAGTCCAGCTGAAGAGGTCAAAAGACTCCCCTCGACCAGTCTTTCTAGATCCGGCCGGACACCCAGCAGGTGGGCAGAAACATTTGCTGTCAAGATCCTCACCCCATGACAGAGGTTTTGGTTATCCAATAAATGATTCCCGGGGCGGTAGTACCCATACCCGCCTCCCAAGTTTCGTTTATTCGACAAAGTAATCTTTTCTTCCAAAAGCTAACGCATGCTGCTTGCAATTAGTTCCGTAAAAAGGCGCAAGATGGCATTATAGAATTGTTTTCAAATCAAAATGGACTCCGACAGTTATATCTGGTCATCCTTCAGGTGACACAGCTGTGAGCTGATAGCCCTCCATGGAGACCTGGACGGTGAGGAGTTGAGAAGCCGGGTTGAGGAGCTGCTTCATCAGGGCAATGAGAAATTCCAATTCGTATACCTAGTGGAACTAACGTTGATTCATATTGAACATATCGTATAGGTCGCCCCCAAGTAGTTCGTTACGTTTGGTGACTTATCAGGGCCCGGGTTCAAGGGGTGAGTCCGGTTCATGGGGGGTTTGTCTAGGTCTTGGCAGCGGATTGGTGTGGCAGACCGGATCGGGTGTGAGCGGTTGAGGGAGATCTTTTACTTTCTACAGCCGGACTCTCTGGACCCACTGCCTTGCACCGCAGTGGGAGGGATGAATTCATACGTCCGGCACTCCTGGATACATTGAACTCCAGATTCTCACCCACCTCATACATTTTTCCTTCCCAGAACTTCCTTTTCTAAAAATACCGTCCCAACAGCATCCCCAAAGATGACATAGGCCGTGAGAGAAATTGGTTTTCCTCAGCTCCGGCGTGGAGTTATTGTAAAAAAAAGAACATGCGTATGTAAGTATTTTTTGATTTTGATAATATTTTTTGTTACAATTATTTTTTTTAAAATACGAATCTGAACATTTCGGTTCAGCTCTGACGTCATAGATAACCGCCTCGGACAAGATGGACGACTATGTGAAAAACCTCAAATTGTTGTTGATAATTTTCATCCTTAGTTTTTAATTTTTTTATTTGAACCAAATTTAATAATGTTATTATTAAATTCTGCATTAGGCTGAATGTCGTTGAAATGAGATCCCTGAGACGTATGTGTGGTAAAACCATATATGATCTTGTGAGAAATGTTTAGATCCGCAAAGAATGTGAAAGCTGATGTAAACGTAATGAGTAAGATTAAGAAAGTAGTTCTCAAAGTGGTTTGGGCATGTAGAGCGATTGAAGGAAGAAAGAGGTGTAAGAAGAATATATGACCCAAATGTGAATAGTAGAAGAAAGTCGGGGACGCCCGAGGAAGACATGGCACCATCAAGTGAATCAGATACTTGAGCCGGGCCATGTCAAGAGTCAGAATAATAGAAGAGTATTGTATGAGACGATGTATGAATGTGAGTGAGGCAAAGAGTGTGTGCCGAGACCGAATTGTGTGGCGGTCCTTCCTCTCTGCCTGCCCCTGCGGGGAAACGGCGTGATGGTTAGTTAATTAGTTAGTGAAACTATATTTGCGGCGTTTTGTCACAAATAAGGTTTATAACAAACTTCATCCCAATCAGGTTGTTAATGTACTTGACTTACTTTAACCAGTGATTTCATTTACATTTTTTGCTCTAAGTAATGTCAGAAATCACCGGTAAAGTAGTAAGTAAAGTACGTCTCTACATAAAGCTCAGCATTCGTACATTTCTCTCTCTTCATACAATTTCGGCATTTATATTTTTGTATAAATATCGTCTAATTGCTTTGTGTTACTGTCCTTTTAAGAAAAAAATTAAAACTTATGGCTTTGTTTTACATATAAATACATTGTATGCTGCTATTTTAGTAATGGGGTTCAGAATTTAATAGAGAACATTTCCTCGTATTTAGTTCATAAGTGATTTAAAATATAGCTGCATTTTTACTCATTGCATTCATAACATTTATCTTTGTAAGCGTATGTGAGCGTAAAATTCTTCTTGGATATTATATAGTAAGTTCCTACTAGCGCAGAACCGTGAAAAATTACGGGATAGGCGCTATTATTTACAAATTTGGAGGCGGGTATGGGTACCGCCGCCCCGGGAAACATTTATTGGATAAACAACACCTCTGCCATAGGTCACCCCAAGTGGTTGACTTAGCAGGGGTGCCCAATTACATGGGATGAGGTTGGTCCAGGGCCGGATCGAGAGAGAATGGTTGAGCGTTTGACCTTTCCATCTCTCAAGCCATCGCCTTGCACCGCAGTTGGAGGGATGGATTCATACGTCTGTAACTCCGGGCACACTAACCCCCAGATTCCTACCCAACCCTAATACATATTTCCTTCCAAGTGGTTATTACGTTTGGTAACTTAGCTGGGGTGCCGGGGTTCATGCGGGTGAGGTTTATCCAGTTCTTGGCGGTCGTTGCGTCTGCTCACCTGCTGCGTGGTGGGCAGGATCGCGAGAGACTGGTTGAGGGACGTATTTTATCCTCTCCAGCCAGAATCTCTCGAGCCATCGCCTTGCACCGCAGTTGGAGGGATGGATTCATACGTCCGTCACTCCTGGACACACTGACACCCAGTTTCCTAGCCACCCTTCATTCCTATTTCCTTCCCAGAACTTCCTCTCCTTCCTTTCCTTATAACAGCCCTTTACACAGCATATCCTAAGATGACATAGGCCCCGAGGGAAATAATTTTCCTCAGAGCCTCCTGTGTGGAGCTAAAAATTTATTTGAATTTTATTGCGAAACGGAAATATTTTGACCCTCTGACCAAATATGGCCGAGGGGTGAAGGCTTATATTAAAAAAAAGATTTATTTTAATTTTACAGACATCCAATGAATTCTCGCCAATTATATTTACAAAATTAAAACCAGTGTTCCATCAAATGCAATGCGTCCTAACCGCAGGATTAAAAAAAAGGCAAATATTCTGCACCTACAAAAAAAAAAACAATGTTACTTTTGAAATATGATAAAGTATCTCAAAATATTATTAAAATAAGTAGGTAGATAAATACCTCACATTCTCTCCCTGAATATAGGGAAATTTACCGGCGTGTATAATATTTATATTTCCGCTGAAAACCGCAGCGCGGGGAAACGCCACGGGCGGTTGGCCGCCCGCAGCCGGTTCCTACTTGTAGGTACACATTACATACACTTTGTATGGCACACTCCAGAACGTTCGTTATTCGTTCTTCAGTCTCGCGCGGTTATCCGTCGCGTTTGGTTGTTTGCTGCTGTGTCTGCGGTTGGTTGTTTTAGTAGCGTGCCTGCGGTTGGTTCAGTACCGTGACTGTTTTTTCTTTACGTAATAATGAATATCGACACCAAGCAACTGATCGAAGAGGTCGCCAAGAGGAAATGTCTGTGGGACGTTTCCAACGAAGACTATCCGAATCGTGCGCTGAAACTTAAAGTTTGGGCTGAACTGACTAAGAAACTCATCCCAGCGTATGACCGATTGGATGAATTGGAAAAAAGTAGCGTTGGTAAGAAATCACTTGTTTTATTTTTAAAAAGCTGATTTTTAATTGGTAGGTACTTATTAATATTGTACGGTTCTGCCCATTGATAATAGAAACAAGAGAGACCGGACTTGGGCGTGACCCATATGTAGTATGTCACTCACACTACTGCAAATCGCATCCAAGCATTGCGACGTCCCGCCTTCGTTTCTACTCGTCTCTACAAACCAAGTATTTTTTCAGTATATTTGCGGCACGTTCCAGAGTGAAAGATACTCTCAGTATCGCCCTGGTTAAAGACCACCATTCAGAGTTGAAACGTTGCTTGAAATGGCTTAAGCCGTGTTTGGTGACCAAATCTGAATAGCCAGGTACTTCCCCACCTTCCTCTTACCTATCTTCTTCCCCTACCCACTTCCTTCAGCCTCACACCATACCCCAATTGGGGATGCCATAGTCCCACTTTCTCCAGACGGGAGCAATTGGGACTCTTGTGCGGTATTCATGTAAAAAAAAACTGCATACCCGCGGCGTAACCGCATTGCTATGTTTGGTGATTTAGTGAGACTTTGGTGAGGTTTGTCCGGATCTTGGCGCCAGATGCGTGGTAGGCCAGATCGGGAAATATTGGTTGAAAATTTTTGACCACCCCAACAGGACTCTCCCGGAACATCGCCTTGCACCGCAGTAGGAGGGATGGATAGATTCATATAGCCGTCACTTCTGGACACACTAACCCCCAGATTCCTTCTCACTTCCTCTCCTTCCTTTTCTTAAAAGACGCTCCATTTCCAGCATCCCCAAAGGTTACATAGGCCTTGATGGGAATTAATTTGATGGAAGAGAATTTCCGCGGAGCCTCCTGTGTGGAGCTAATATAATATATAAAAAATAATAAAAAATGCATCTCAGCGGCAGTCAGCACGCTTCTGTGTCGTATCTCCCTTTCTTGTGTGGATCTGCCGCTGAGAGTTCCGACCTGCTTTTTGTGACGTTTATGAGAAAGAGGAAGAGGTTACGAAGTAGCTTTCAGCGGCGTGCATTTACAAGATGTGCCTTTATCATTCATATATTATCGTCTTTAGTAAAACCTTCGGAGAATTCACTTCTACCAAGTCTCTCTTTAGGTTCGTACGAGGAAGAAGTGTTCGCCTTTTATTCATTTGAGCTATCACAATATCCTAAACGTATGTTGTTTCTTTGATGGTCCTTCTTTATTCGTACCTGTTACCCAGTCTCAAGGCATAACGAACTTATACCTTTTGTTTTAGTAACGAAGGTGAAACAAAGGTGGAAGAATGCTCGGGACTGCTATGGCAAAGCACGCCTCGCTAAAAGAAATCAAAAACCTTTACCAGGGATGAAGCAAAAACATTACATATTTTATGAAGAAATGCGATTTCTGGATAAGTTGGAGAAACTTAAAACCAGCGATTCAGCAGATACGATAGAAATCTGTCAGGATAGCACCGACATAGGAATGAACTATGATAACGAATCAATTGAAAAAATTGAAACCTTTCCAGAAAGCTCCGAAACAGAAATGAACAATGATAACAAAGACAGTAAAGATGTATTAAGAAAGCTAAAACCAAATAAAAAACATAGAATCAAAACGATTGAAGCAGTTGAAATGGTCGAGGCCTTCCCTGAAATCTTCATGGAAGAAACCAATGAAAGTCAAGAAGTATTCAAAAAGCTGGCACCCAAAGAAACAACACTGCCTAAAATAAGAAAGAGGAGGAATGAACTGTCTCAAAAGCGTTTGATTAATATGAGGAGTAAGGTTTCCAACAGCCGAAATGACGACGATCTTGCTTTCTTCACCTCATTGCTGTCGATCGTGAGGCAATTGAATTCACGGGATAAATTGGCTTTTAGGTCTCGGGTTATGATTAACCTGATGGAAATCTATGAACACCCTAACCGTATCAGTTACACTGAAGCTTCTAACAGTAGAAAAACCTCTTCACCGTTAAGTGCAACACCAAACACGCCTTTGGACGAGATGGTCAACGATCCTCGCAGTTCACGAGAAGCACACACTGAGGTAAGTCTTTTTTCAATGATTTCGTTTTTATGTGACACCTCAAATGTTTTGTTAGGTTGCGCAAACTTGGGTGTGCAAGTGAGAATGATTTTTATAATGACAATGTGGTGAAACTCTAAGTGGACAACCCAGGTACAGGGGGCTCTATCGAAGCCAGAGTTAAGTTACGTCGGGAAACACGCCAGACGCGCGCCCAACATATGCGCACTGTTGATAAATGTCAACCGTGTGCATCGAGTCGCTTCTACGACTCGTTCTTGAGTTCAACAGCTCGGCTGTGGAACGTTGGCCATTACGTCCGCAACTAAACCCAATCGCAATCCTTCTCGCCAGTACATGTGCATCCAAGGGTTGGGGACGTATCCCAAGATAAAATCAATGCTAATGAGCTTCTTTAACTCCACGACATTCGTATTTAAGATACGGCCAGTGTGGCGCATTTTTAATTTTTTTTCAAATAATGTACACGCACGGTTGCTGCAAACTGGAATCGGACCGAAATGGGCATGCTCATAGCAAGCCTATATTCACACATGCTTAGACCACTTTCCTTCCAACCGCGAATCCAGTAGCTTGTTCAATACATTGTACAATACACATGCCACTAAGTTGTATTTGCTTATTATAAGCATGCTCTCGTCTCGTGCTGCTAATGAACGTGTTTGTTAGTACCCTAAGGCAATAACCAATGCATTAATTTATCGTTTTTCTTTTTATAGGTGTATGATCGTCCAGAAAAATTGAAAAAATTGGCATCTACACTTCAGCAGGGTAGCGCCGAGCTTAACGAACCGTATTATATATTGGTAAGTTGTTTTTATATTTATTTACCTGTACATATTAAAAAAAAAAAAAATCAATACTGCCTACAACATGCTGCAGTTCTCAATCTATATTACTCCATCGTCTATCGTTTACCAGGCATGACTCCGGAATGATTTTCCGATCACATATAAATTTCATCTGTGACAGAGCCTACAAACTTCTCAGATTCATCGTGACAGTGACAAAACCATTCAAATCAACACATGTAATTAAACTACTATTTATCTCTTTTATTCGCTCAATATTAGAATTCGGGTTAGTCATATAGACTCCCCAATACAAAGTTAATATTGAAAGGTTAGAAGGAATTGAAAAAAGGCTAGACTTTAAATCCTACCGAACACCAAAACATCTAAAAGATTCATGAACATTCCACAATTTATCCACTCTAGAAGATGGAAGAAATATATCCTACCAGAAATTTTTATTCAAAAGCATTGTTGACAACAACTGTCTTATAAAAAACATTAATTTACACTGTCCAATACGAACTACAAGGTCAAACTAACTATTCCACATCCCACACTCAAAAACAAACTAAACACAAAATACAATAATATCTTTTCAGGCGCTGATATTTTCGATATGTCCTATGTCCTATCTATCCTATCCTCATGTCAATTTACTAAATGTATAATAGAAAAAATTAAAACCAATCTTTACTTACGAACCTTTTACCACTGTTTTGTGTTATTTTTTTATTCTCATTATGTTGTTTTTCTTTTTTTTTTACCAGGTTTGTTTTAGAGTTAACATTATCTTACGATGTGAAAATGTATTATTTTTATATAGGTAGGTACTTACATATATGGTTTCATTTCACATTATGTATCTTATATACTTTATTTGTGTATTTTGTTTATTTTTTTATTTTTCTACTACTTTTTACTTTAATCATCTATGTTTTTCTGTGTTTATTATGTAATTTTATGCGGAAACTTCGCTGGTTCATCCAACCATGTAATATGTAATTACTTTAATGAAATATGTATAACTGTTTGTTTCCCTAATAAAAAAAATAGAATTAAGAGTGACACAAGAAGTGCCTTGTGAGCGTGTTCCATGATCGAATTATAGGCCCAATTTAAGCATATAATTCCATGCAAAACTATGCTTTCGAAATTCAAATGGGATGGAGATCTACGAGTTCAGTCGAGTGTAAGTGAGACATAACACTAGGGGGCTAGGCTAAATATATAATTTGTTTACATTCAAATTATCACTTCTTGTGTTATATTCTTTATTCAATGCCTCTTCCCATATCTTTTCCTTCCAGCTTCCTTCAGCCGAAAAACATACCCCATATTGAGGAAACGACTCTCACATTGGCTTCGGGCAATTAGAACTCTTGTGCAGTAATAGAAAAAACTAAATGCATAATATGAAAAATATAAAACAAATTGTTAATTACGAAACCTCTACTCCTGCTGCGTGTTATTTTCTCATTCTTATTATGTTGTTTTTCTTCTTTTTTTTTAACTGTTTTATCCTTGAATATTTTCTAATGATGTGAAAATGCATTATTTTTATTTAGGTTGACAGTTTAATTTCATATTATCTTTCCTACAAACATTAATCTGTGTTTTTTATGTATATTTTTTTCTTCTTTTTCTTCTATTTTATGTCTTCTTTAATGTTTTAATTTATATTTTTCTATATATGCTATGAATTTTTGCAGAAACTTCGCTGGTTCATGTAATATAATAAAATTATGTATAACTGACCGTTTCCCTAATAAACTAAAATAAAAGAAAAAAGTAATGTCATGAAACCAAAAATATTATTGGACTTTTTTGCATTTCAGAATATTTTCGTATGACTATCGGCGTATATAAAATATGTAGATATTACTATAATTAAATGTACATATTTTATCGACCCATTGGCAAGCACATAACTACATTAAACTAAATATATTTCCAACGATGATTGTTTGTAAGTTTTTATATTAGAGATGCCAGTGATAGCGAATTGGCCGGAAACCGGATATCCGGCGTACGCCTTGATCGGATAGCCGAATATCCGGCCAGTAGGTACTAAGCTTGAATTGTACAGCAAGAAATACGTGGGTACGTTCAATGTGAGACTCGTTCGTGAGCGCACGACGACAGACGACCATCGACGATGACGACGATCAGTGTTGCCAACTCAGCTCCTTTAGAGCTAGATTTGGCTCTAAATCGACGTCGTCAGCTCCAAAAAAAGTCATTTAGCTTCTTAGCTCGTTTTTCATATATTTCAGCTCTTATTCACGTGAAATAATATTGAAAAAAATAATAAATAATATTAAAAAATGCAACATTGGGACGAGGACTTCCCAAAAAAAAGAGATTCCCTGAACTCCTGCACAAGTAAACAGTTACTAAATATGCTATGGTGGAAACATCGGTACAGGGACTATGGTACTAGGGCTATTGCGTATTGCATATTGCAGTGGTCTTCAACCTTTTTGAACCGGCGTACCCTCTGACTCTTACTACAAATTTGTTTGTTGTTCCCCGTACTCTCTATCTATCTTATGTACACGTGTAATGAAAGACGTGTTTCATTTGTAATTTTGAATACTCTAATTATTACATGAATGTAACAATTTTATGCAGAGTGTAACGACTTCCCACTTGTTTTACCCGTGATTCTACATGCGTGCCATGTTATTGCGTACCCCCAATTTGGCTTCACGAACCCCCAGGGGTACGCGTATTACAGGTTGAAAATCACTGGCATATTGCATTGCGTCTTTTAGAGGACCAGTCGCTGTCTAACAAAAAAATCCAATATAAAAATCCTGAAGACAGTCCCCCCCCCCCCCCCCGGAGAGGAAACTGGGATTTTTTCTTCTTCGAAATTCTCTAACAACCCCCCCCCCATGCTTTAGGTAATTTTCAAAATTTTTGCTCCTTTTTGGCTATTTTTTGGGTTTCGCTTAGCTCTACTTTAAAATTCGAGTTGGCAACACTGACGACGATCAGTTGCTCGAATTCGTTCGCCGTGTTTGGTCGTTTAGTTGTAGTTGGTCGGTGCGTTACGTAACAGTTCATAGTATTTAAACACTAAACCTTAGTAAATATATCCGCTCTTTTTGATAATACACTTGAAATATACGGTAAAATTTCAGAATCGCTAGACACGTTTAATATTAAAAACTTAATTACTACAAGAAGCAACTATTTACGTCGGGGGAATGATAAAAGATGCATTATGTCAGGTACTTCTCATACGGCATTACATATGTCTGGTAATGTTGTAGGAAGCTTGAAAACAAGCTTATGGGTCCGAGTGGTTAAAGTTACATTTTTAAATACATCTATTGGAATTTAAATTTTGTTTTCGTGAATGAATGAATAGAATACAAATCTTGGAAGTGCAAATAAGTCACTTTCCGACGTCCGATCGAGCTGAAACTCGGCAGATAGACTCTTCGTCAATGAAAATGGTTTCTATCATCTTTTGGTGGTACTCACGCGCACCCATGCATTTCTCTAAAATTATATGAAAATAAATATTATAAAAATTGAATATCTATAGATGCATTATAGTAAAAAAAACTTTGAGATTATTAAGAGGAAATCCGTTGGCCGAGAAATTTGAGCAATAGGTATTTTGTTGCTGTCACTGTCGCTCTTACTCCCCGAATACTGAGCAAAAGGGACATTTGCACCTCAGGCTAATAATACCTGAATAAAATCTTCCAAATCGGTCCAGTTTTTGAGGATAAAAATGGGGAATACAAAACCTCGATTCTTATGATTTTATTTAGGTATTATCAGCCTGAAGTGCAGTTGTCCCATTCGCTCAGTATTCAGGGGAGTAAGAGTAGCAGTCAGAGCAACTGAATATCTATTGTTCAAATTTTGTTTCAAAGTTATTTAAAAAAAAATATTCTCAGCGTTTCCAGTGATTCTGTAATATTACCTAATTTTATAATATACTAACAAAATTTAAAGATAACCTAACGGTTCAGGTTCATCATTTAAGATCGAAACTTTCGCTTGTAATTATTGACTTTAACTGTGTTTGGAGATCTATTATTATTATCTGTATTGAAATTTTATGGCAAGTGAATTGAAATGGCATCAACTGGCAACAAGAAGTCTCCCCTTTGGAAATATTTCACTGTTTGTGACAACCCTCGCTACGCCTTGTGTTCGTTGTGCAAAGTGAAGATTTCGAGGGGAGGGGAAGGAAAATATGCTGGAACCTCGTCTCTTTGGAACCACGTGCAGATGAAACACCCGGCAATGTATGGATTGCTTAAGATGTTGAAGGACACATCAGAAATGCCCATCGCAAAGAAAATGAAGGTAAGTCCTTTTTTTAAAATTTACTTTGTCGTTTTAAATATTAAGTTTATATTAACATATGGGGCAGAAAAGGTGTAAATGGTGTAAATCAAATCAGCATTTGATACAGCAGGTACTTACAAGTTTATTGAACAATTTACATCCGATTATAATCGCACCATCTACATATATAAATAAAAATCAATTGGTGTTCGTTTGTATCGCTAAAACTCGAGAACGGCTGGGCCGATTTAGCTGATTTTGGTTTTGAAATGTTTGCCGTAGTTCAGGGAAGCCTTAAAAGGTAGAAAATATGTAAAAATTGCGAGGAAGATGGTTAAAACAACAATTTCATTTTCCCATATAAACTGTTCAGAATATTTCAAACGTCAGAAGAAAGCAAACAAATTGTTGCCTTGGAAACGATGTTTTTTTTTTTAATTAGGCTATTCACCCTACAAAGAGTGCTTTGTTGGCGACGTAGTTAATACATATCTCTAAAAATGAATCGCCGAATTGTATGTATGCACCTAACTTCCGAACGACTGCACCAAATTGCATAATTGTTTATGTATAAAACTAATATTGAGCTTTGAATAAAAAATTGTAATAGGTAGCACGCGAGCAGTTGGAAAACTGAATGTACCGGGAATGAATGTAGGGAATGTGAGAAATGGGAGGGGGAGGGGGGAGGGTGTGGGGAAAGGTAGGAGGGTGGGGTGGAGGTGTTGGGGGATTGAGAGGGGGGAAGGAAGGGGGGGGGACCGGTGTAGGAGGGGGGAGGGGTAGAGTTGGGGGAGGGGTGGGGGAAGGGGATGGCGGGAGAGGGGGTGGTAGGAGTGGATTGGGGAGAGGGAAAGTGGAAGGGAACTCGGGAGGGGGAAGGCGAATACGGGAGGGGGAGGGGAACTCGGGAAGGGGTTCGCGGGACGGGGGAAGGTGGGGGAAGCTGTTTTAAAAATGAATGTGTCGGGAATGAATGTATGGAATGCAGAAGGGCGGCGGGGAACCCTGAAGGTCAGAGGGGAACTCGGGAGGGGAATACGTGGGAGGGGGTTCGCGGGATAGGGGAAGTGGAAAAGTAGATTGAAGAGAGGGAAGGTGGAGGAGGAGGAGTGGGAACGTGAGAGGCGAAGGGGACTTGGGGGGAGGAAGGGGAGGAGTAAGATGAATGGGACGAATGGGAAAGGACGTGCAGGGAGAAACAATTTCTTTATTAAATGGCATTGCAACGCATACCGGGTACCAGCTATTTTGTACAAAACTGAGGGTGTGGTGGAGGGGTTGGGGGAGGGAGAGGGGGGAGGGAAGGAAGGGGGGGAGGGTGTAGGAGTGGGGAGGAGTAGGGTTGGGGTAGGGGTGGGGGAGGGGTGGGGGAGGGGAACTCGGGAGGAGAATACGCGGGAGGGGAATACGCATGAGTGGGGAGGGGAACTCGGGAGGGGGGGGGGTCGCGGGACGGGGAAAGGGGGGGGGGGGGAATAGAGTGAGGAGAGGGAAGGTGTAGGCGGACGAGCCGGAACGCGAGAGGCGAAGGGAATGAGGAGAACGGAAGGGGCGGAGGAAGGTGAACGAGACGAATGGGAAAGGACGCGCAGGTAGAAACAATTTCCTTATTAAATGGCATAGCAACGCATGCCGGGTACCAGCTAGTAATTTAATATTTATTTAAAGAATTTGTACGTGGAAGTGGGAGTGAACAGGAAGCGATTTTAAAAGCTGTTAATTCTTCGGCAGTTTAGAACTACAGCTTAGAGGTGACTCGTGAGAACTGAGGATCCCTATTGGCGTATGAGGAACCAATAGGAATGCTTCGCGGTTTAAGATCGCTGGCCCGTTCGCCTCCCACAAACACTTTCTATTTAACTACTAATTGATTTTGATTTATTCCCCAATTGCGTCGCTTTGATAAAGCTTTATCAGGGCAAAAAAAAGTAATGCTAAAGAAAAAAAACATTAAATTAAATTTATTTATTTTAAAAACATTACTAAATTAACATTTCAAAGCGTTTTTAAAAGAGAGAAAATATTTAAGGTAAGATAAGCAGATTTGAACTAACAGTCACAAAGCTTGCCGTCTAAATTGTACTTCAACTTCATTGATGACAAACATATTGATACTCAAAGTGATTCCATACAACAAGACAGCTCTCCCGACTGGCATGACCATTGACAAGTTAGTTCTGAAAGCTGGGAGATAAAAAAATGTATGCTGTCGGTGACGGAGATAAACATAAAATCGCTGGTTAAATCCTTCCGGTACTTGCTGTTGCACCCTATATACATACATACAGAGGGATATAGAATATAAAATAGAATTATCGAATAATGAAACAGGAATATTATGTATATTTAAATTTAAATCCTTAAAAATTCCCAGTTCCTCTTAACCCATTTCTTGGTGTTCTTGTTCATGTGTCTTTCTTTTGTATATATAATGTATGTTGTCCCAATCTGTTTTACGCAGGTTTGTATTTGTCTCACTATTCCATTGTTTTTAATAATAATAATAATATTTGGATGACTTGTATAGCGCCGTTTTTGTGAAAAATCACCTCAAGGGCGCTGTACAAATTTATAAAACGTTTATACAATCTTATTTTAAACTATATACAACAACATCTTATGGCTAAAAATTGCATCCATCGGTTCATCGATCACCGATACGAAACTATATGTGCAATGATTTGACCAATGAACGCGATGCTGCTGTAAAAATGCACTGTACAGGCAGAAAATATATACAAGACCATACTTACCTGGAGGGTCACTAGAGATTAACACTGTTTTTGTTTATTTAGAGCAATTAAGACACAGTTCGCACGCAGAGGACATAATTGGGAACTATAATTATAATATATAAAATGTTTTCTGTAATGAGCGTATTTTGAAAACAAAAGCAAAATTTTATGATACTCCGATAGGTATTTTTATTTAAGGGTATGAGAGCCCAAAAAGGTACGTTTTTAATTTGGACCTAAATTCTGTTGGGCTTGGTATGCATCTAAGTTCCAGTGGGAGTTTATTCCAAGCCTTAGGTCCAGACACTCCGAAAGCGCGATCTCCAAATTTCGTATTTGGCTTGCGTTTAGGTTCCATTAGTCTGCCTTTAGCTGATGATGTTGCTGATCTAAGGGTTGACTGCCTCAGACCAGTATTTTCTGGGACACATAGTTCAGAGATGTAAGATGGGGCCATTTCATTAATTGATTTAAACACCATCCAGCACAATTTGTACTGGATTCTTTGAGGGCACTTGAGCCAGTGAAGATTACGAAGGTGTTCTGAAATATGTGAATATTTAGAGACTCCGGTTATGAGTCGAGCGATTGAAGTTTGTCAGTTTGATATTTTGGAAGACTAGCGTAGATACCGTTACAGTAGTCGAGCCGTGAGACTACGTAGGAGTTTACAAGTAGTTTTGTTGCTTCTATAGGAAGATTTCTTCGGACTGACTTGAGTTGTCTTAGGTGAAAAAAACCATTGCTTACTAATAATCTTGTGCCCACAATATGTATTTTTAGTATAAATTTTTATCCCGCTGATGCTTGAGCTAAGCGAAACAGATTGGTGAGGAAAATTTTAAAAAAATATTAATATAGGTATAAAAACTTATATCAACTTTGACAAATCTTCATCACAATACTCTGACTGATAAGCTAAATATTGAAGAATGAACCCTAATGTGAAACACTACTAAGAAATGCAAGACCATGTGATTTTGTTTGAAAATAATATCGCTTAGAAACATTTTAGATGTTTTAATTAAATACCGCAAGTAGAACACATATTTGCCTTTGAAATATAAGCCCAGAAAAAAATAAAGTATCAGGCCTATAAATACTGCTTTAAAATTCTAAATCTCTTACTTCCAAAACTCCTTTTCGATTATCGTTTTAAAGTATCATGTAGAAAATTAAATTCTTTTAAAAATTATCGTAAAACATTTCAATATATGTACCTGAACTTTGCAAAATCAAGTAAAACACGCTTTTTGGCGATGTTTTTTCTTGAACAAATCAAAACAGGCGGCTGGTGATAAACGGGGATTTAAACCTTATCGCTATCTACATAAGGAGTGTTGTTAGCGATCCTGATCCAGAATTTTACGCGACCTGGTAACTAACCATCACCCCGTTTCCCCGCATGGGTAGGCAGAGAAGTCGAGAAGAACTCGGTCTTGGCACAAACTCCTTCCCTCGTTCACATTCATACATCGTCTCATACATGATCTTCTATTATTCTGACTCTTGACATGACATTCACTTGGTCGTGCCATGATTTCCTTGGGCGTCCCCGACTTCTTCTACCATTCACATTTGCGTAATTTATTCTCCACACACTCCTTTCCTCATTCATTCGCTCTAAATGCCCTTTCTTAATCTTACTCATTTCGCTTACATGATTACCTTAACACGGGCATTAGCCTAGTATGGTAGTAAAAAAAACTAATAACGTGTACTTTAAGAAATCTATAAAAAAATACTTAATCAATTTTTTTAATTCAACCTTGAATTCTCCACTTTTCTCACACGATCGTACATAGTTTTATTTACATACACATCAGGGATCTCATTTCTACAGCATTCGACCTGGTGCATCTCCGACTTATGAATAGTTTCTCCCGACTCTAGTAATTTATTCACCGAGAAACAATTGTTTATAAACACTGTTTCAAATACAAAATCTACGTGTTTCCGAAAACCAATTAATGCGTTTCTGAAATAGTTAAAACTATTGCGATAAAGCCATGTATTCACTAAAAAACATTTTTTTATAAACACTGTTTCAGAAACAAAATATTCGTGTTTCTGAAACAATTTAATATGTTACTGAAACATGTGAAACTGTTTCAGATGTTTATAAACATAATGGTAGCGTGGGACAACAACATCGTTTTAAAATTATTAGATTTATTTGAAACGAATCCGATATTATGGGGTTGCCCGACTACAGACCTAACCGACCTCAAGCGACATTCCCGAAACATTGTTTCTGTAGACATCTACGTGTGGTTTCAAAAACTTTTTTTCCGAACTTCGATCAATAAACTTGGTCGAAGTTTCGGAAACATTGTTTACAGTGAATACATGGCTTTACGGTAAACAATACGTGTTTCCGGTCATGTTTATGTGCCCCCGCTGGCGATGGAGAACACAGAATCAAATCAGTTTCGCAACAAACGTTGTTGAGTGTGGACGTGTGGGCTTCTGTTTCAATTGTTTAAAAATGGCGATAGTGTGGGAAGACGAAACAATTTTTAAATTAATAGAAATCTTTGAGACAAAGCGGATTTTATGGGATTGCTCGACTAAAGATTATAAAAACAAAATCAAAAAAAGTGACGCGTGGGAAGACATTTCGAAAGCTTTGAAAATGCCAAAACAAGACGTTGAAAGCAAAATACATATATTGCGGTCGCAGTTTGCGAGAGAGAGGAAGAAAATTTCGTCTTCGAAAACTTCAGGAGTTGGGAGTGCAGATGCCGAAAAATCTAAATGGAAATTTTATGATGCTCTAAAATTTCTGTTAAGTGTGATGACCAGCAGTGGTGGTTCAGATACCATAATTAAAACGGTAAGTGCATTATTCATACGTAGGTGCACTTCATTTTTATTTATAAAACAATACCTAGTAGGTTTCATTTTAGTATGAGGGGCATCGTTTTTACCTGGTGAAAACTTCGATTATTTTAAACAGAAATCGATGACGTTATAATATATATACATAGAAGCCTTAGAAATTGCAAAAGTGGTAAGCCAGAGACAAGGCAATTGTATTGTCTTCGATTTTGTAGCTTTAGTAGTCATTAGCCACGCGTAACAAGGTCGTTAACAGTAAGTAAATTGCATTAAGAGTGAATAACCAGCACATGACAACTTCGATTCCGACACTAGCGCTAACACATCAGGGCTCGCGAGCGGGCGTTTTCAGAACTAAATTTCGTTCCGCGGCAATCCGAGTTTTGAGGGTTTTGTTCACTCGAGCTAGGGCTACCCGCTACTATTACTACTTTATATTACTATTCTCGCTTCCAGAATTTTAATTAGTAGTAGTTATTTGTAATTTGTATATTGAAGTGCATAAACATAAATAGATACAAGTGAAATGCGTAAACACAGTAGGTATTAAGTAGATAGCTACATGAATAAACAATTTGTTATATTCTTTTTAATATTTTGGTTTTTTGTTTTTCAATTGTATTTTACGGCCATTAGAGTGGAAGATACTCTCAGTATCGCCCTGGTGTAAGACCACCATTAAGAATTGAAACGTTGCTTGAAATGGCTTTAGCCGTGTTTAGTGGTCAGATCTGAATAGCCAGGTACTTCCCCACCTTCCTCTTCCCTATATCCTTCCCCTCCCCACTACCTTCAGTCTTACAACATACTCCAAATTGGGGATGCAATAGTCCCACTGGCTCCAGACTTGTGCGGTATTCATGAAAAAAAACGAGTTATATTCAGTTGGATTGTAAAAAATGTCGCATTTTGAAATATTTATTCGTGTGCATAATTAATAATAAGCACTTCAACAAACAGAATTAAAGCGCACAAACCCTTTCTTTCTTTGAGTGGCCTTGCAAAGCATGCCGGGTACCCGCTGTATATAATGTTATATAGTGCAGGCGCTTGCATTATAATTCACGGGACTTGTGATGGAACCATAACAGTTTAGTTGACCGCGAGGTTACAGTGCCCATGAAACGCATGCCGGGTACCCGCTGTATATAATTTATTTATTTATTTACGGACAAATAGTCCATTAACAATATAACAATAACACGAAAAACAAGCGTGCGTAAAGGCCCGACCCGCCGAGCAATCGATCACCGTTCGCATTGATTACCGTTCGCATGTCATTTTTCGTAACTATCACCACTTTTCGTAACCCATTCACCAGTTTACCCCCAAGTGTCGAGCGTGCGTAAAAAAGATTTACCCCAAAAAAATATT
This sequence comes from Limnephilus lunatus, assembly GCA_917563855.2. NCBI lineage: Eukaryota > Metazoa > Arthropoda > Insecta > Trichoptera > Limnephilidae > Limnephilus > Limnephilus lunatus. The sequence continues at coordinate 45,805,652 of OU830602.1, read as the reverse complement.
TTGGAGCAGTTGGGACTCTTGTGCGGTATTCACACAAGAAAAATTTAAAATAAAAAAAATATTCGAAATTATAAAAATTTTTGCAAAAAAATATTCAATGAACATGAAAAATTGCGTTCGGGCAACCCTATAGATTTAACAAACATGAATCAAGGAATTCGTGTTTATTTCAAATTTCGTTTTCAAATTTCATTTCCAAATATTATTATTCAAAGCGTCGCGAAGACGTGCTCTCCTGGCCGCGTTTGGGCCCGTAATGAAATCTGAAATTTGTGTTTACGGGCTGCGATAAAAATGGTAAAATGCGATGTTCAAAATTATTTAAAATTAAATACTTCCTGAAATTATTTTACGATCAAATTATTTATGATTTGTCAATAACGTCTTAGCAAAATAAGTATGTAAAAAAATCCGAAATATATTTGTTTGTAAGTGCACAAATAAATGCACAGACCGACCAATTTTCGTCAAGAAACACATGTCCGTATATATTTTTTAATAATTTTATTTAAACTAAAATTAAAATTCTGAAACATACGTTTACCAGATAATGTATTGATTTATTTTACTGCATGATTATATGATTTGAAATGGGTGTTGTATAAGAAATGTACTTTTTTGAAAATTGAACAAATCTGCGAACGACCTATGGTATAACCTTATTATTCTAAAAATATTTTTTTTTTCTCAAAATCTAAAACATAAGTTTACTAGATAAAAGAACAATCTTTTGAAATCCATTTATAGTTTTTTGTGGAAAAGAGTCAATACGTCTAACCACTGATTTAAAAATGACATATTTCTGGTTTCTCTGGTTGTACACTCTTAAAAAAGCGCCAAAATGCACTTGTGTGTGATGAGAAAATGTTTCCATTACACGCAAATTATTTATTACTAGCTGAAGTTCCCGGCGATGCCCGGGCTTTACACAGAGTTTTTGAAATCAAATGTAAACAGTGACCATCCTCTTGTTTTGAAGGTCACATGTGCTAATTTTCATCAACCTCGGCATAAAACTGTACATTTGCATACAAATCAAATCCACACCGCCCGCTTGCCAGCTCGCTCGTCCCCCACATACAGACATTCTTCTTTACCAATTTACTAATAATATTTTATAATCTATTGGTGAAAACGAGAGTAGTTTTTGAGATTATCGCGAACAGACAGACGCGGCAAAGGACTTTAATTTATATTGTGTAGAGATTTAAAACAACTCAATTACTGTTAAACTTATTATGAAATAAGATACGAGCGCTTCAGCAGATTAATGCCTGCTCATTAAAAAAATAACTAAAAAAGATCAATAGTAAAAACAACAAAAAACATGCAGACATGTAGAAGTGAAATCTTTAGAAAACTAAAGAAGTAAGAGTGGGGAAACTACGAAGCAGCGCACAAAGAGGAGACCGATTATTCTATCCCATTCTCTTGAAGGCTAAATCCTGTAGATAGCTTTCTCTTTCATCGAGTTTTAAGTCACAACGGTGCTACAAAAGTTTTCTCGTCAAAAACATGTACGTTATATATGCATGTATCCAAAATCCGAACGTGTACAACAAAAGAAATTTAAAATATTTTTATGCACCCCGCACCGCATGTTACAAGAAAGGGTATAAACATACCGTTTCCGAGAAGTATTAGTAGGGGAAACCTGTCCTAAACCGTATACCGGGGTAAAACCGTACTTATCTAAAATATTCCCGCCACATCTCCGCCACGTGTTCCGAAACCAATCCAAGTCAGGTAAGCAGAAACTTGTCAGTACAAGTCTGTCCGCTGCAGCGATAGCGTATTTTGAGTTTTTCGGTGTCCTGATGTAATTTTATTGACTTTTTACCAGTCGCAGGTGAGTAAAATGCTAAATACTGCATCTATGAATATTTTAACTTTTATTACATATATAACTTTTGGGTGATTTTGGTAACATTTGTGAAAGAATTTTTACATATAAGTTTCTTGGGGCTCAACCGTACCTACTTGGTAAAACAGGCCAGTATACGATTTTGACCGGAAATATTTTTATGAAAGTATTTTTTTTATAGACGTTACAAACATGCCACGTATTTACTATAGAAAAACTACCAGACAGGACTGGGATACAGAAACAATTAGGACAGCAATTTTGAGTGTAGTTGAAGGAGGATTGGGATACCTAAAAGCAGCAGAAACTTACGGAGTACCGAAATCTACATTAAAAGACCGCGTCAATAAATACAGAAACAATCAAGATTTGGCTTTATCTACAACAAAAGGCCTCGGCCGTTTTAAGGCGATTCACTACTAAGTAATGCAAAATCGTGTGTTTTTGGTTTGAAAATTAGATCGCTTAGATACGAGTATATTTATGTTTTAATTAATTACTGCGAGTAGAACATATATTTATTTGCCTTTGATATAATCAGCTATTTTTATGATAAGTCTTCATAATTTCATTTATTTTTAATTACACACGTGAAAGAATTTCTATGTAAAATTTTACGGGGTTAAATCGGCCAGTATACGATTTTGACCCGGAATATTTTCATTTAGAGTTACGTGGGGTAACCGTACGCGGAGTGTAAGTGATCGCACTGTTCGCAGAGAAGGCCGTGTTTGATTCGCGCGTTCTTTAATTCAGTAGCGCTTTGGGTCGCATTGAAGCAGGACGTGTGTCGTATGTACAGTGAATCCTAATTTGAAAATAAAAATTGGTAAGTAAATTAAGTCCTTTTTTAGTACTTTTCTTAAATTTCTCATCTCCGTTACCGATGTGTGCCATTGTGTAATCAACTGTATCAGAGCGAAATGGACTATGATATTTTTTGGTGAAATATTGTTAGTTACACTGGAGCAAATTATTAATTCTAATAAAGATGCCCACCAATCTGATTTTTATAGTTTATTGCATTTTGGTGTGATGGGGTAAGTGTACTGGGTAAGCGTTCGCAGTTTGATGAGTTCGAACGCTTACCCCTCTACATAAAATTGATTATGTAGCATAATTTTATATTAATTTTTAATAATGTTTATTTCTGTTGAATGTCATACTATGACATTCCCCAGAAATAAACATGTAATTAAGTACTCTTATTCACTCAACAATGAACCTGTCATCTCTAAAACGGTATGTAAAGATCTTGGTGTTTACCTTGTTAGCAAACTTATATTTAATAATCACACCGACTCAATCGTTCACAGGTCATATAAAATGCTTTGTTTTGTTCTTCGTATCAGTAAAGTGTTCAGTAACCCGCGTACAGTTATGTTATATTTTGCATTAGTCAAAAGTATATTGGAAAATGCCTTGCCAATTTGGAACCCCAGTACAAAGTATACATAGATAGCATAGAACATATTCAAAACAAATTTATAAAATATCTTACCTTCAAATTCAACAATAACTATGAATGCACATTTCAAACTTTGCAACAAAGACGAGTAATTGCTGATTTGACATTTATACACAAAATTTTAAATAATAACATAGACTGTACCGAACTTCTTTCCCTAGTTAATTTTAACATACCATTAACGCCATACAGAACTATTCCACACGTTTAATTACAAGACAACTGCAGCAACTAATTCACCAATCAATCGTGCTCTATATTCAATAATATTAATCTAAATTCTAACATCGACATTTTCTCCGATTCACTGCCCAAATTTAAAAAGAGCATCATGTCAATCATATAAATTATTTAATGCGCATACTTACATACATACATACACGCATATTCACACACACACACACACACCTTCCCACTACACATATTACCCGGTAATTACTTAATATGCATACCATAAATAAGACACTACAATGAAACACATAATAGGTACCCACCATGAATTATATTTATTAATTGTAAATTTTCACCAATGGATAATATAATGTACTGTTTGTTTCTGTTTATAAATAAAATAAAATAAAAAAGAATGTAGCAACTCTCGTGTTTCTTTTACAGTGAAATATGCCGCGTGTGTACGTGAGAAAGCACCCGGAGAGGTCAGTTTGCACCCAAGAGCAGATTGAAACTGCAAAAAAACTTATGAAAGAAGGGAAGAGTCAGCGGGCTGCTGCAAATATTGTTGGGATCAGTGAAGGCACTCTGCGTAAACGCCTAAAACTAAAGTTAATAGCAACTTCAATGGGGAGATATCTTCCGACCTCTACACCAGATAAAGAGGTAGATTTTTAAGTATTTTTTTATTTGTTTGTAGACGTTACAAACATGCCGCGTAATTACCATATAAAAATTACGAGACGAGATTGGGATACAAAAAAATGAGGACAGCAATTTTGAGTGTAGTTGAAGGAGGAATGGGATACCTAAAAGCAGCTGAAACCTACGGAGTGCCGAAATCTACGTTACAAGACCGTGTCAATAAATACAGAAACAATGAAGATTTGGCTTTGTCTACAACAAAAATACTATGCCGTTTTAAGGTTTGAAAATTAGATCGCTTAGAAATATTTTAGATGCTTTCATTAAATACTGCGAGTAGAACACATATAAAGGGTGATACGTTTTTTAGATTTTCACCGCCAAAAGCATTTTCATTGTTTGTTTTCAACACGTTATGCTGTGTTGTGATATCTCCTTCTTTAGCCGACTTTTTGGACAGCGTTGCAGTGTCCATCATCAGGGCAGATCCGACGATGTGTGATTGTTAGTGTTGAGTGTGTGCTTATTTACTTGGAAGCGATACCGTATATAAAGGGTGTTTTTTTTAGAGGTATAGAACTTAGAAATGGAATAAAAGAAGGACGAATTTTTAAAATTGACATGAAATTGACTTTATTCAAAAGATAATCTTTTGGAATTATAATTTAAATATGATTTCTGGCATATGACCGCCACGGCTGGCTCGGACGTAATCTAATCTGGAGGTCCAATTTTCAATCACTTTTTCCAACATTTGTGGCCGTATATCGGAAATAACGCGGCGAATGTTGTTCTCCAAGTGGTCGATCGTTTTGAACTTATCAGCGTAGACTAGCGACTTCACATATCCCCACAGAAAATAATTTAGCGGCCTTAAATCGCACGATCTTGGAGGCCAATTCACGGGCCCGAATCGTGTAATTATGTGGTTACCAAACGTTTCCTTTAGTAAATCAATTGTGGCACGAGCTGTGTGACATGTTGCGCCGTTTTGTTGAAACCACAGCTCCTGCATATCATGGTTGTTCAATTGAGGAACGAAAAAGTCAGTAATCATGGCTCTATAGCGGTCACCATTGACTCTAACATTCTGGAAAGCATCGTTTTTAAATAAATACGGACCAATGATTCCACCAGCCAATAAATCACTCCAAACAGTCAGTTTTTCTAGATGTAACGGTGTTTCAGCATACACTTGAGAATTATCTTCACTCCAAATATGGCAGTTTTGTTTATTGACGTAGCCATTCAAAAAAGTGAGCTTCATCGCTAAACAAAACTCTCTTATCGGGATCAATGGCAATCTTGTTTTGGACCCAATCACCGAATCTACGCCTTGTTAGGTAATCGTGTGGCTTCAATTCTTGCACGAGTTGGATTTTGTAAGCACGTAAACAAAGATCTTTCCGCAAAATCTTCCATAAAGTGGATGGACACATATCCAATTCCTGTGCTCGATGGCGGATAGACTGATTCGGGTCTTCCTCTACGCTACGCTCTACAGCAGCAATGGCTTCTTCTGTAGGCACTGTACGACGTCTCTGTGGATGCGTATTATCATTTAGAGAAAACATAAACGTTCCATAGTTAGTCGAATTAATTGCTCTGATGGACTAATGTGGACCGTAAAATTTATGTAGTGCACGATACGTATTTCGAACAGAACCATTATTTTCAAAATAAATTTGCACTATTTGGAAGCATTGTTCAGGCGTCAGTCTATTCATGTTGAAATGCCAGACCAAACTAAACTCAAATCACTTAACAGCTGATAAAATGGCCGCCAGTTAAAACAGTGTTGCCAACTTAAAGTTTTATATCTCTAAAAAAAACACACTTTATTTGCCTTTGAAATAATCGTAGAAAGTATTGAACCCCCTTTCGGGTGGTGGTTTTATTGTATTACATGGAAAATTTAATTCTTTAGAAAATAATCTTAATTTATTTTAATATTTGCGCCTGAGCTTCTCGGTTTGAATGGAGTTGAAACAAAATCTCTGAGGCGTATGTGTGGTAAAACCATGTATGATCGTGTAAGAAATGGGGAAATCCGCAAAGAATCCAAGGCTGATGTAAGCGTAATGAGTAAGATTAAGAAAGGAACCCTCAGATGGTTTGGGCGTATAGAGCGAATGCATGAAAGAAAATTAAAAAAATTATGTTGATATAATTTAATATGTCGATCGTCTATTTGATTAGTCAGACATCTCCAAATACTAAGATTTGAGATAATTAGGGAAGCAGTTTTCGATTGCTCACCATAAATAAAATATTATTAACACATGTCTGTGTTTTGCTTACTAAATATACTATAAAATAACACCGGGAGGCATAACGGTCCTGTCGAGTTGTATGGCATTTTTAAGTATCCTACTATAAAACATTTTGTTTAATTCACTACAAGTTTTTCTCCATTATATTTAATTGATTTGGTGGTATTTAAAGAATACCCAATCTGATGATTGTAGGGTAGACTGGGGATGGTTGAAACACTTTTACATACTTTAACTAGGTGTAGTAATATTTCTTTTGTAATTATGGATAAGATGTTTTTACCAGATGTTCTATGATCTATCGATTTATCAAATTAAATTTATTGGATGGCCACAACTCGTACAGGTAAGCTACAATGACCACTTAAAGACGATGGGGAAAACTGTTTCAATTATCCCCATAGAGTGGACGATTGAAACAGTATGTGGGGACAATTGAAACACTCTAAATATCTATGGAATAATTGGAACAATTTTAATCAATGTTTAACATTTTCATTATTAAAACAGTACTCAATGAGATCATGAATAGTGATTAAACATATCATAAGTATTTTAAAAATTATAAACATAAATGTCTTGAAATGAAACAACTTTAAATATATTTTTTATTATTTATGTTTACGTGCTCTTAGTTATACTTATTATGAGTATTTGGCATACTTTTACTGCGATATTATCCTGGAGCAGAATAGAACGGTATTTTTTTTTTTTTTTTTTTAAAAAGAAAGACAAACATTCCCGGGTTACGAATAACCCAACAATGTTTGAAAATCTCCTACTACCACCACAGAAAGCCGAAAATGTTGCTTGTGTTGTGATGGAGGACTTAGCCAGCCGAAGAATCGAACACGCGACGCTCGGGTGGGACCCAAGCGCTATGCCCACTCAACCACTGACCGGTCAAATATTAAAAATAAGTTTTTTGCTTTTATACATTGCTTGTTTCAACCATCACACTGTTTCAAACATAACAATGTAGAATTTACCTCTGAATTAAGAGCATTTTTTGTGTGTAAAATTCAACAATTAAGAAGTCGAAAAAATAAAAATTTATGGTTTGGGATGTGACATCATTATATAAAATATCGCAATATTTTAGTTTTTTTTTAAATAATCTGTTAAGTGGCATTAAAATCTATTAAACAAGTAAATATTATCTATTAAAAGAAAAGAAAAATCTGGGTGTGCAATTCACATGCGGTAGAAGTGAAACATACAGTAAACCAAAGTAGACAAGAGTGGGGACTACGAAGCACTTTTTTTATCAATGTGAAGGGTGATTTTTTTTCATATTTTTGTCCTCGGATTCCAGTGCACCTTTTCCTATACATTGGTCATCTTATTTGTGGTTTCTTCTTCGGAGTCTCTAGGTGTAGTTTTTTTGCCTGTTCATTTCGGAATTGTTTGAAGACTAAATATTGATTTTACAAAATAATATTCTTTTTTGATTTCGTAGGATTCGACCGCGATGAATGATTATCAAGTTATAAAAGAATTTTGCGATCTAAGGACGAAATTGTGTATTTTTGTAAATGAATAAGAAATTTGGTAAAATGTTCTTCTTGCATCCAGACAGATTTGTTCGTGGTACCGATACTATCAATCGGACTATCTTTTAAGAAATGGCTTAATTGATACGTAGAAATGTGAACATCGGCGGAATTGAGTTGCCAATTGCATTTGCCGCTACAGACATTTAAGAAAGTTCCTCGTTCGGCCGACGTTACCTCCTCTTCCTCTCCTGGCTATAAAACGATTAGGTTTTTGAACAGTTGTGACACCGGTCTCATCTACGTTATAGACGTCCTTTGGTTCAAATTTAAAACTATCCACAACGTTCGCTAAATTGTTGAAAAATTCATCAACATTATGTCAATTAAAACTTGTTGCTTGTGCCATACTCGTGGCTTGGGCACATCTTATAGATAATAAATTCTGGATGGCGCGCAAAAATCCTCGGAGCCATTCTATTCCGGCCATCCCATTTGTGTACCATGAATCTGGCCTTGCCAGGTTGTACCGTGTGGTCAAATCAAATGTCAATTGTCTTAAATCTTTTGAAGATAGCCCAAAATAGGTTGGCCGTTTTTTTAGCATAGTTTGCAACCTCGGTTTCTTGAGAAGGGGAACACACTTTCTTCATAACATAATTTTTTTCTCTGTTTTGTACTTACATAATTGATAAAACAATGTATACTATTAACGTAGATTTTTTTAGTTTTAAATGTAAAAAAATCAATAAAGATATGTTATTACGAAATTGTCACGTGAGGGTGTGTGACGTCGAATGTGGTCGAATGAGATCGACTTCATCAACCAAGATCACAGAAGTTCACCATTCAAGATCACAGAAATACATTAGACTTATTGATTTGAATTTGAATAATACTTAATGATTTAAATTTCTGACCTTCTTTCATTATAAGTTTTAAATTTTCTCTCAGTGTGGACGATTGAAACATGGTTATGATTGAAACGTTGCAATCATCCCCACACGAGTTGTTTCAAACATCCTCACGCTGCATTTTCTGCTTCAAAGTCAAAAACATGCCTTTTAAATAGACATTAACGCCACGCAAATGCATTATAAATACTCTTAAATAGATAAAGAAGAAAATGTAATGAAACATTTCGTCAAGCTGCGAGAGTAAAATGAGTTATAAGATAAGCAATAATGTCTTAAATATTTACGTTTTAGTGCGAAATTCAATAATGTCCCCTAAGCACAATTGAGTCACTCGCCGGCTAATGCGCTTTTGTAGAAACGTCACAACAGACCTGACGGAGTTTCGAGTGTTGTATCACACTCTTAGGTGTTATAGTTTTCGAGTAAATTGAGATGTTTCAATCATAACGTGTTTCAATCGTCCCCAGTCTGCCCTACTGGATAGTGGGTACACTTTTACACGTAACTGCACACTCAAATTTCGATTTTTGGACATGTACCTATATGATTAATCAATTGGACAATCATGTATTTATGGTTGTTGAAGAGAGAATTTGGTTGAAGATTTGAAAATAGATGACACGAAAAATAGCGACAATAAAAAGAGATAAACACATATATCTACAGGCTTTAGCCCGCGAGAGAATGAGATAGTATAATCGGTCTCCTCTTTGTGCGGTGCTTCGAAGCCTTTCCACTCTTGTCTACTTTAGTTTTCTGAAGGTATCACTTCTACCGCGTGTGAATTGCACACCTTTTTTTTTTAAATATGTTAGTGCACGTTATTATGCGTTAAATGAAGGGATAATATATTTTCTTTAGAGTAGATAGGTACTCGTACATTACAATGTGATTCACTGATTACATAACAAGATAAATAAATAAATGCAACTAATAACTAAAGATACATTCTACTTAGTAGGTAAGAGAGGAAAATAAACAATAATTTATGAACAAGTTTGACAGTACAACGCTCACTGTTACTCGTGTAGGTACTCTTGTTGAACTAATTTACATCAATGAAACCATTGATGCAATCAATTGATCGTTTACATAAGCAATTTTAATTGCCACTTCCATCTGCGGGGAATAATGAGTTATATTGATTGAGCGTAATGAAGCAGGTCAGCCGATTGATCGTGTCACTGCGCGATTGACAATCGTTCGTTCGGTTTAGTTGCTCGCCAGACAGCAAACATGGCGGACGTGTCTAGCCCCTCGGAATTCTGTTCCATTGCGGAACGAGATTTTGTTTTACTTATAATTGCGTTATATCGCGATTGTCCAGAGTTATGGAGAGTGAAATCAATACATTACGCTAATAAAAATAAACGAAGTGCCGCTTTACAAAAAATGCTTAGCGTTTTAAACAAATACAAACCTGATTACAGCGAGGATCAATTGAAAAAGAAGATTAATATTTTACGTACAAATTTTAATAAGGAGTGTCAAAAGATAGAGCAAAAATTGCTTTCGGGTGCATTTAGTGATGAAATTCCGGAGCCAAAGTTATGGTATTATAATGAAATTAGTTTTATAAAAGATCAAGAGGAGATTGGAGAAACCGGAAGTTTTGAGGTGAGTAAAAACATGAATTATTTTACTGTAGGTATGTGTCTACCGTTTCTGCAGATGTCCGCGCAGTGACTGGGTGGACTTATTGACGTGTCGATTGAATAACTGAATGTAAATTTCAATTGAAACTGTCAATCACTTTAAGGGGAACGGCTGCGCGGCCTTGTTCTTATAAAACTTCAATTTGAATTTGGTGCCAAAATACTTTTCCAAATTGGATAATTTTTTTTTAATCGAAAGGTTTTGCAAATATCTGTTACGGATATGTAACGTGCAATGTAAAAAAACGCGGCGTTTTTTTTTTACATAAAAAAATAATTTTCAATGTAAAATTTTATTTTTCAATTTATATTATTTTTTTTTAAGCTAAAAATCATGGTAAATATGCATTTAGTAAACCTCACGGAAAATACGGAACTTTGAGGTTAAACTACGAAAGCTGCATTTCCTATTGACAAAAAATAATTATTCAGTTTAGTTTATTATTTTGGACCGGGTTCTATGGGAGTAGTCCATTTGAAAAATGAGTAGGAGTAGGATCCGCTTCACACGAAGAACCCGAGTTCAAGAGCCCACTCCAGCTGAACCTTTGCATCGCTAATATGAAGTATATTGTAAAATGTGTCCACTCACGACTGGACCTATTCATTGAGATTATGCACCTTGTCCCAGTAACGTATCTTCTTCAATCTATTTATTATTATTCATCTAAGATTTTGATAGTAGCTAAACAGTTCACTGTGACTTACTTTTTATGTTGATTTTTACCCTAATGAAACCTCGCTTAGCGAGCACCTCTCATAACGAGAAATTCGCATTACGAGCAAAAAAATATTTTATAAAAATGGCTCCATTCGACTGGTATTTCACATAACGAGTGATGTGAGAGGGAGATCCCCCTCACGTCACACTCGCTTATGCGCTGGAACTCTCCGTGCTAGTACTGCTAACTGCTAGTAGTAGTCTGTGTTTAGCACTTGTTCCGTTAGCATGTTAGTGTCGCTTGTGATCACACATTTTTACAAAATTGTGAGAGGATTTGTTTTTTTTTTGTACAAAGTTTAATAACTCTTACAAGCATGTCCCCGAAGAAAAAGCTGCAAGCAGACAGCCACAAGAGAATGAAATAACTCTAGAATTAAAACGTAAAATCATTGAAAAACGATACCGAGGTGTTAGCTTGGCGGATCTAGCACGCGCATACAATCGGTCCACATCAACGATTTGCACTATCCTCAAGAACAAGGACAAGATTAAGGAGACAGATGCTTCAAAGGGAGTTACAAGAATATCTACACAAAGGTTACGCATTCTCGACGATGTTGAAAGATTGCTTCTTCTGTGCATAAACGAAAAACGAGAAGCCGTCAGTAATTTTCGCTGACCTCGTTAAGAAGTCTCCTGAATCGCCAACGGCCGAAGAAAAAGTATTTAAGGGAAGTCGTGGACGGCTCGAAAAGTTTAAGAGAAGAACCGGCATCCACACCGTTGAGAGGCATGGTGAAGGGACCAGTTTCGACACAAAGGCAGCAGAATACTTTATTGGCGACTTCAAGATTGAGGATGCCATAGTCTCAATGGCTTCAGACTGGAGCAGCTGGGACTCCTGTGAGGTATTCACATTAAAAAATAAGGTTGTAGATTCTGAGTTGCTATACTATTCCGTAACAGGTATTTAATTGTGATGAGACGACTCTCTTCAGGTTAAACGTTACATATTAAAGATGTATATTTTTCGGATTGAACGTTATCGTATTTTAGATTAATTGTTAATTTTTCTCCTAACTAATATTTCGCGTTACGAGTAAGATACTGAAACAAATTATGCTCGTTAAAGCGAGATTTCACTGCGAGTATTACGTTGACTCATTTAGTTCCTACCTAATTTTTAAAGTGAAACTTCCTTAGCCCCGTTGTGATTTTAAATTGGGATGAAACGGAAATGACGCATTACACTACTTACGAAGCTTCAAACTGCGCTCATTGGCCGCTTTGATTATGACCTCACTTTTCAAGGCTCCTATTGCTTGAGATATGAAATGGAAATGTCGCATTACAGTACGAAGCTTCAAACTGCGCTCATTGGTCGCTTTGTTTATGACATCACTTTTCAAGACTCCTTTTGGTTGAGAATGTGTGGGCGAAGGTACTGCACTTATGGCCGTTATTCCTTTTTTCAGCCCGATTGGAGACAAAAGTCAACATTTTTCGCTTTACGCGATCGCTGTTTTCATCTCTATTTTCATATCTACGATTTCAGTAGGCATCACAACAAACAGTATGATTCGTGTGTTGTTTGCAGTGATGACAATTGAAATCCTAGATACGAAAAAAGAGGTGAAAATAGCGATCGCGTAAATCGAAAAATGTTGACTTTTGTCTCTAATTGGAATCGGGCTGAAAAAAGGTGTCGTGTATAACGGCCAACTGCACTTGATATTTTTTATTTAATTCGGTTATTTGCTTCAATTCCAATATGGATAAATTGAATTGCGTAAACCGATTCACGTAGCTGGGAATAAAAACATCTTTTTCTATTATTATTATGTTCATTTAAATGCACTATTGTAATTTATAGCGAATTGATTAATTAAAAAGCCCTAGGGGCTAAATAAGAAAAATTTTCCGAATAATTTTAAGAAAATGATTTTTAACTACACTATTTTTCAATGGCAGTCAGTTGCGAAAACATCAATTACGTCGTATTTTTCAATCTTAGCACTTGATGAAAATTCACGGACCGCCACTGGTACTTAGGGGTAAAAAATCACATAAATAAGTCATATTTCTGTGGCCTTACCTTAGTTTGATAACAGATTTGAACAAACGCTGAAATAGCTGTCATAATAATAAGAAAAAAAAAACTTGTTTAATTTGATTTATTTTACAATTCCTCTCTGTGGTATTGCGTAAAACTGAATTTACATTACGAAACTAATTTGTTTCGTGACATTACTTTCACTAAACTACGTAAACATATTTATATTTTCATCATGCATGCATTAGTTTTATTAAACCAAATTAGTTGCGGGCCCCACTTGATGTGTTGGCAACACCAGTGTTTTGCAACTGATTTCATTCGTGACGAAACTAGTGTCGCGGAACGCTTCTGCTGAGCGGACATGTGTGTTTCTTGTATAGTTGCGTAATAATTTTGTAGTCGAAAATGGCAAATCAACGCTGGCATGCTGATAAAAATATTCAGTTTATCAATGAATACCAGCTAAACGAGTGTCTCTGGGATCCGAAACATCCTCAGTACAAAAGTAAAGATGCCCGAGAAGTGGCCTACAAGGCAATTATGGAAGTCATGGAGATGGAATCCGTGAAAGATGTTGTTTGTAAAATACGAACGCTTCGTAATACCTACAATAATGAAAGAGTAAAGGAAAGAAAATCCTACGCTTCGAGTATGGCAAATGATCGACTATATATTTCTAAAATTCCGTGGTTGCATTATTTGGATTTCTTAAAAAATATTGACAGTTACACGAGGTAATACACAGAAAATGTGGTAAGTTTGTTTATTTATTATAGGTCTTTTCTTTATTTCGTTCATTACTGTGTGTGCAACAATTGTAAAAAAAAGGTTTTGATGCTGACGGTGAGGTTGTCGTGATCATTTTGTTGGTTGTTGTGAGTTTTTATTGAAACTGTCGTGAGTTTGGTGGCTCTGGAGGGGTTCGTTACTTAGCATTGTCTTTTTGCGTATTTGGAATTTAAATAATATTTACCTATTTCAAAATTAATAAACACTTGGTTTAAACCACCTTTATTGTTTAAAAAACCAACACTTTTCGTTTAAGCTAAGAAATGCTGACTTCAGCAGGATTTACTTAAAACTAAATACAACAAGACTCATTAAATATGTGAATGGATGGGTGGGAAAGGGGAGGGAGTGTAATAGGGCGTAATTTAGAAAGGGAACAAATTTAATAAAGTGTCACTAAAAAAGTTTTTTTGGTTATTGATAATTTTACACTGTTTCTAATTAAAAAAAAAATTAAAGTTGTTAAAACCAAGTATTTTTATTAATTTTGAACTAAAATGGTGCCACAAAATAAATTTGCTGTGTTTGAAGAAGTCTTATTTATTTGTTTTGGTTAGAGTTTTTATGCGCCAATCTGGGCTTTTGCATGTTTATTGACAAAGAGCATAAATGTGCACAACAACATAAAAACAAAATTATTTATAATGCAAAATGGAAAAATAATGGATATGAAATAAAAACTTGAAAAATAAAATTTTGTTAGATATACACTAGGTGAAGTTCCCGGCGATGCCCGGGTTTTGCAGAGTATTTCAAAATCTAATGTAGACGGTAACCAGTATCCTTCTTCTTGTTTTGAACGTCAAGTGTACAAAATTTCAAAAAGTTTCAAAATTAGATTTTTAGGGGTGGGTAAAGGTTTTAAGAAATCCTACGTAAATAGTGACCTTCTATTTGGTTTGAAGGACAAATTTCATCAATCTCGAAATAATACTAGATTTATATTCGAAAATCGTCCGCTACAGACAATCTTCTTTGCATACATAAATATATGTACCTACTATGCAGATAAATATACTAGATTCTGAAACACCACTAAAGCCTGTAGGAATGTTATGCTAGTGTGCTCGAAATGAGGTCATATTTAAGTATCTAAAGTTTTCAAATGCCGAAATTCTTTCTAACTAACTAACTAACTAACTAACCATCACGCCGTTTCCCCGCAGGGGTAGGCAGAGAGGACGGACCGCCAAACAACTCGGTCTTGGCACACAGTCTTTGCTTCACTCACATTCATACATCGTCTCATACATACTCTTCTATTATTCCGACTTTTGACATGGCCCGACTCAAGTATCTGATTCACTTGATCGTGCCATGTCTTCCTCGGGCGTCCCCTACTTCTTCTTCCATTCACATTTGCGTCATATATTCTTCTCACATTATTTTCTTCTTTCATTCGCTCTACATGTCCAAACCATCTGAGGGTCCCTTTCTTAATCTTACTCATTATGCTTACATCAGCCTTGCATTCTTTGCGGATATCCACATTTCTCACACGATCATACATGGTTTTGCCACACATTCGCCTCAGGGATCTCATTTCGACAGCATTCAGTTTACTTTCATCCTTCCTCTGCCAACTCCATGCCTCACTGCCATACATCAAGGTAGGTACCAGGACTCCATTGTGGACTGCTAGCTTCGCGTCTTTTGACAGTGTTTTATTAGCGCCAACGGCATTCAGTCCTCCATTAATGGAGTTACCTGCATTTACTCTTCTTTCAATATCTCTATCAGCCTTCCCATCTCTCGTAAACATACTACCCAGGTACACAAACTCATCCACCTGCTCCAAGTATTCATCATTCACAACTATATTGCACACTGTTTTCGTACTCTCCCTTTCAAATACCATGACTTTAGACTTACTTACATTCATCATTAACTCATTTTGCATACACACTTCGTTCATCCTAGACACGAGAGACTGTAGATCTTCCATAGTGTTAGAAATCAGCACCGCATCATCAGCATACAACAGGCAACATATTTTCAGATCACTCAAATTCGCGCCCAATCCCATCTCTTTCAATTCTTGCATACAATTATCCATGTATAAATTGAATAACCATGGTGACATTACGCAGCCTTGCTTAACACCTTTTGTGATGTCAAACCACCCCGTAAAACCACCGTTCACCCTAACACATGCAACGCTTCCCTCGTACAGAGACGCAATTGCCTGTATGAGATTTGTATTCACTCCATACTTGGACAACACCTTCCATAGCTTTTTCCTGTCGACTCGGTCGTATGCTTTTTGTAGATCTACAAAGGCACAAAAAAGTTTTTGGTTTTTTGCCAGAAACTTCTCAGTGAGCATACGCAAGGAGAAAATCTGGTCCATGCATCCCCTTCCACTCATAAAGGCACCTTGGACATCCCATATTTTATCCTTTGTTTCCATTCTTACCCTTTCAATCAATATTCTTCCGTACAACTTGCCGACTGAACTTAGCAGGCTAATAGCTCTATGATTCCCACATTCCATACGTGACCCTTTACCTTTGTATAATGGCATGATTACAGCCCTTCTCCAATCTAATGGCGTGTAACCCTCCTCTAAACACTGGTTAAAAAGTTTGCACAACCATGTGAGAATAATATGGCTATCTCCTTTAAAGTATTCGGCCGCAATATTATCGAAACCTACAGCCTTACCATTCTTCATGCATTTTATCGAATTTTTAATTTCATCCATGCTGATTTTGATAACATTCACTCCGTCATCGTTCATACCCGATTCGCCGCTGGCCTCACTATCACTCAAAATATTTCATCCATCTCTCATTTATTTCTTCCTCATTCGTCAACATTCTTCCATCTTTCGATTTTATCACTTTTAGGCTCCCATTCTCTGGACCGCTCCGGGACTTTTTGACCTCCTTCCAAAACAGTTTAATGTTTTCTTGGAAGTTTTTTGTCATTTTTATTCCCTCTTCCTCTTCCAGACGTTTCTTTCGTACTTTCACTCTAACACTTACTCTTTTCTTGCATCCCTTATATACTTCTTTCGCTCTATCTCTCTCTTCGCTAGAAGCACTGCCAGCCGCTATCAGACATAACCATGCTTTCTTCTTCTCTGAGACCAGTGCTTTAATCTCGTCATCCCACCATGCGTCACCTTTCTTCCTACCTTGCGTACTTATTCCACACACATCTCTAGCAGATTCACAAAGACTAACCTTTATGTGGTTCCATGCTTCATCAATGCTTAGACCATCCATTTCCTTCTCATTCAATCTCGTCTCTGCACGCTTCTCATACTCACTTCTGACATTAACTGCAAAACGAAATTCTTTCTTTCACAGTAAATCAATTTCATTGGTCTGGGGCCACGGAGTTGAATAATCTTGTCTAAATTAATTAGCACCGTTGTGATTTGAAACTCGATGAAACGAAAAAGTGACACTAAAAAGAGACAAACATCTCTAGGATTTAGCCTGAGAGAGCATGAGATAGGATAAACGGTCTCGTATGTGTGTGGTGCTTCGTAGTCTCCCCACTCTTATCTACTTTAGTTTTCTGAAAGTTTCACTTCTGCCTCGTGTGAACTGCATACTTGTAACTTTGTTTTATTTATTACTTGTTGTATTACATACACTAATAGCCCGAGTTACTTAACACGTTATTTAGGTACGTACATTCGCAAGTAGGTACTTAAAAAGGAAATTTGCATTCTTTAAAATACGAGTAGAGCTAATGATGTAAAAGATTACAACCACAATAAGTGGTTGTAATCTTTTACACTTAATGTGGTTGTACCGAATATTAGTAATCTTGAATTACGACATCTGTCCAATGAAAATGTTAAAATACAAGACACTTACGAGTCATATATGTAGTTTCAAAATTTTTTTAAATTTAATATATTTTGCCGTACATATTTTTATTTTTGTAAAATCAATATCTAATCTTCAAATTTAGGTCATACTTCCACCTATGATAGTAAGGGAGACAACGATTTCTATGAGACCATGCGAGCTGGGACAAATATCGTCTCATGTGATTAAACGGGTTAAAAACCTACATTTATGCTTTCTGCAAAATGTAGATAGTAAAAAAAAAATATCGTGACCGATGGTACGCCAAGAGTGGTGGGAAGGAATGTATATGCGTACAGGGACTCTTCCTTCTGGGTTTTTTCGTGGAACTGCACAGTGCACGGGCAAACCAGTTTGATCCGGGAAGTCAGTGTGAATAGACGGCAAGATTGTTTGTGGCTCGCCCAAACCGAAAAGCGCGGCTATTGTCATTTATTGATTTTCGAACGGTTTTGCATGTACGAACTCCGTTTGCGCGGTAAAGCTTGACCTTGTGGACGGAATACGGCGTAAAAGCCGAGCTTGCTCTTGGTTCAAGAATATTGCGGTTAAAACACGTTGTGTGTATTTAAAAATGAAGGATGTGCGATGCTACACAAGGCAGTTCGTGGCGGACTTCATTGCCTTGTATGAATCTTTACCTGCTGTATGGAAAGTTAAGAGTATTGAGTATTCCGATCGCAACAAAAAGAATGACGCGTATGAAGTATTGGTTGATAAACTGAAAAAGGTACGTTGGTATATAAAGTTAAATTCATAATAGAACTATTTTTAACGAAAAATGACTGAAATTATAATTAGTTACGAAATTATAATTATCAATTTACCCCCATCTTTATAGGTAGAACCAGACGCAAATAGGGACATGGTTACAAAAAAAATCAACTCATTGCGAAGTTCCTACCGCAAAGAAAAGAAAAAGGTGAAAGATTCTGAAAGATCTGGAGCCGGAACTGGCGATGTATATAAACCTTCATTGTGGTTTTACAATCTACTTAATTTTTTAGATGATCAAGAAACTACTAGTAATTTTGACAATTCAATCTCACAGGTATGTTTTTTGTTTTATAGACTTATACTAGGCAAGAACGTTTGCTTTACGTACATTTCTTACATGAAAATATTGCAATAACTGATTATAATCTTTAAATTATCATAACTTATATTTTGCCTTCGTTATCAAAAAGAAATCGGTCGGCGTTTTGTCCATGCAAACGTGTTCCCCAATTCCTCTCTGGATTTTGACACTAGTGAATTTTTTTTAAATATGATAAATTTTATGAAGAATTAAGCAAAATTACGAGCCCATTTATTTATTATCATAATAGTTGCCAAACGATTGCATTCTACACACTACAGAAAAAAATAAGGTAATGAGATCAATCAAAAACTTGGAAGTATGTATTATCACCAACAAGCATTTGATGAAATGAAAATATTTATTGTCACGGACCTATGCTAGCCAGAACCGCCTGTTATTGTAATCACTTTCTTATCGCTTAGTCAAACGGCACCGGTGCATAGTCGGGAAACACGCCTGACGCGCCCAACATATAAATATATACACGGTTTAGATTAGTCACATAAGAACGGGTCGTTTCTACGACTAATTTTTCCCTCTGTTTCCCTCCTCCTACAACATGGGTCTCTTCAAGACCCATTTTCAATACTTCCTCTTCTCAAAAAGACCCTCCACACAGCATGTTCAAAGATGACGTAGGCCCAGAGGGAAATTATTTTCCGTAAACGAAGTATGTGTGAAGAATCAGTTAATGATGAATGTACGCGTAAGTAAGTCAAAAGCCATGGTCTTTGAAAGAGATAGTACGAAAACAGTGTGCAATATCGTTCTGAATGATGAAAAGTTGGAGCAGGTGGATAAGTTTATGTATCTGGGTAGTATGTTTACGAGAGATGGAAAGGCTGATAAAGATATTGCAGGTAACTGCATTTACCCTGAACTTAATGTCATTGGCGCTAATCAAAAAACTGTGAAAAGAAGCTAAGGTAACTAAGGTAACAGTCCACAATGGAGTGCTGGTACCTACCCTGATGCATGGCAATGAGTCATGGAACTGGCAGAGGGAGGATGAAAGTAGGCTGAATGCTGTAGAAATGAGATCCCTGAGGCGTACGTGTGGTAAAACCATGTGTTATCGTGTGAGAAATGTGAAAATAATGCAAGGCTGATGTAAACAAATAAGTAACATTAAGAAAGGGACCTTCAGATGGTTTGGGCATGTAGAGCGAATGAACGAAGAAATTAATGTAAGAATATGTATTTATGACGCAAATGTGAATCGTAGAAGAAGTCGGGGACGCCCGAGGAAGACATGGCACGATCAAGTGGATCAGATACTGGAGTCGGGCAGTGTGTGCCAAGACCGAGTAGTTTGGCGGTCCGTCCTCTCTGCCTACTCCTACGGGAAACGGAGTGATGGTTAGTTATTAGTTAGTTAGTTAGGACAGCAAACTATTGCTAGTAATATTGCAAGCTAGTAATTCTAGCTACATGTAAACAGAACTAGCTTTAGTTTTAAGGCGATCCACTAGTACAGGAAAAAATCGAAATCGGAATTCACGCCCTTTTATGGGAGGAGTTTAAAAATACTTGAGAAAAAGCTTTTGGAAAGGTTGGAAAAGATATTTGAGATTTTTTTTTTACATGTTGATTTCGTAAAGGCCTGTAAAAAACATTAATTCCTTTTTTATGCATTGTTTATAGCAATAAAACGGAATTTTTAAATTGATTTCACGAAAATAAGCGGCGCGGAGCATAACACGACCGCTCTCCGCTCCGTTCGGAGGAGTAATGACGGAAGACAGGGGGACGGCTGCCAGTCGTTCTTCGGTGGACGGTATAAGGTTCACTTTGATATAGCAAATTCGTCGACTGCCGTATTGTCGTCGTGATGTCAAAAATACCAACGCGAAAATGCATATTATATTTTATTTTGTGAGGTTCGGGCGTAAATATCATTTTTTTTCGCGATAATTATATAAGAAACTGAATTTGCCACATTATGCAATAAAACCATATCCGAAAAAGTGTTTATAAGTAGGAGAGTTTTCAGTTAAAAATGTTTTTTATAGACCTAATACTTTATTTTTTTCTAAGCTTATTAAAAGACTTATTAAAAAAAATGACCGATATTTTTAAGGGCTAAAGTATGTTCTACACGCAGTATTTAATTGAAGCATCTATAATACTTCTAAGCGGTCAAATTTTCAAAACTAAAACATACGATTTTGTATGATTTTGCATTATTTAGTATGGCTTCATCTTAACCTAATAAAATGGTAAGGAATGGAGTACGCTAGCATCTCGAGTTAGAACAGTAATCTATAGGGTTATATTATATAAGCTAGTAGCGCTCCCCACCACTTAAGATGAAGCCATACTAAAGAATGCAAAATCATACAAAATCGTATGTTTTTGTTTTGAAAATTTGACCGCTTAGAAGTATTATAGATGCTTCAATTAAATACTGCGTGTACAACATACCTTGGCCCTTAAAAATATCGGTCATTTTTTTAATAAGTCTTTTAATAAGCTTAGAAAAAATAAAGTATTAGGTCTATAAAAAACATTTTCAACTGAAAACTCTCCTACTTATAAACACTTTTTCGGATATGGTTTTATTGCATAATGTGGCAAATTCAGTTTCTTATATAATTATCGCGAAAAAAAATGATATTTACGCCCGAACCTCACAAAATAAAATATAATATGCATTTTCGCGTTGGTATTTTTGACATCACGGCGACAATACGGCAGTCGACGAATTTGTTATATCAAAGTGAACCTTATACCGTCCACCGAAGAACGACTGGCAGCCGCCCCATTCTTCAGTCAGTACTCCTCCGAACGGAGCGGTGAAACAACGTGTTAGGGTCCGCGCTGCTTGTTTTCGTGAAATCAATTTAAAAATTCCGTTTTATTACAATAAACAATGCATAAAAAAGGAATTAATGTTTTTTACAGGCCTTTACGAAATCAACATGTAAAAAAAAATCTCAAATATCTTTTCCAACCTTTCCAAAAGCTTTTTCTCAAGTATTTTTAAACTCCTCCCATAAAAGGGCGTGAATTCCGATTTCGATTTTTTCCTGTACTAGTGGATCGCCTTAAGTTCCTATCCTGGATTTATGTTTAACTTCGTGCGGTCGGTGAATCTAGTTCTAGTTTCTAGTACATATTCGGCTAGTGCACGTGAACGACGCGCTGTGTATTTTCTAACTGGTAACGCTCTTCTGCAAAAATGCCAAAACTATTTAACGAGGTTAATAATTTACAATTTGTACAACTGTATCGGAATGAAGAATGTCTGTGGAACGCCAGTATTCAATCTTACAGAGACAAGTCTATGCGTAATTCATCGCTACAAAAAATTTGTGCTAAGTTGATGACGGTCGGCATAGTAATGTCGATTGAAGATATTAAAAATAAAATTAAAAATTTAAGAGCGACTTATTGTCAAGAAGTTGACAAAAATTGAGAAATCGATCATGTCCGGAACAGGAGAAGAAGAGTATAAGCCAAAAATAAATTGATTCGAAGAAATGCACAGTTTTATAAAAAATGTGCCAATGAAAAGAAAATCAACGGTTAGTTACATTGATTTTTATTATTTACTAGCGAGTATCCGGCATGCGTTGCAATGCGTTTCAAAGAAGTCCAGAGTCCCCTTCCCCTCCCCCGTTCCGCGCCGCTAAAATATATGATACACAAATTTTCATTTATACAAATTTCATAACGCCATAGCTTACCATTATATATAGCCTATAACCTTCGCGGGCATGCCCACAACAATTTACCAACGTTTCATCGCAATCGGATGAACGTTATGGCAGCGCATAAAATACGAACAAACAAACATACAAACAAATATGGATTTTTATATAGGTATAAGAAGATTTTTTGATAATTCCACTACAGTTTTCACATTATTTTTGGTAACTAGCGAGTACCTGGTATGCGTTGCAATGCCACTCAAAGAAGTACAGTGTTTGTGTTTTTAATTCTATTTATTGAAGTTTTGTATTCATAATATTTGTTGTTTTTCTACACGAATAGATCAATTTTTTTCTGACACGTGGCAGGTAACGTACAGCTGTCCATATGAGAAGAGCATATTTTCCGAATTTACTTCTAGCTATCCCCTACCGCTACTATGAATCCTTCCCTCGTCCTCCACCCTTCGTCACCCCACCCCTACGTATCCTTTTTCATCCATCCCTGTTTCCCTACCGCGTCTCCTTCCCCTCCCGCGTCTCCTTCCCTTCCCGCATTCCCCTACCACCTTATCTGCCTTCCCCCCTCCGTGGTCCCCTTCCCCCGTATTCCTCTTCCAACTTACCTTCCCCCCCCCTCGACCCCCCCCCCTTCTTTCTTTTCCCCCCTCCCCCTCACTCCTTCCCATCCTGCCGCTAAACCAAATGAAGTAGATACGTTTTTAAATTTTCACGGCCAAAAGCATTTTATTTCCGACAGATATCGGATCTGCCCTGATGATGGACACTGCAACGCTGTCCGAAACTTCGGGGAAAGGAGGGGGTAGCGCAACATGGTATAACACACCAAAAACAATTTTTTTTTTTTATTTATTTTTTATTTTAATTTTAAATACATATAATCGAGTACAAAAGTAAGAAAAATAAAATTATTACATAATAGTAGTTTTAAACTTAAAAACAACATACAATCATTTTGTGTATCACAACAAAAAATAACAAAAAAAGAACAATGAGAAATATCATCATTTCATTTCAACATTTAATGAAAAATAATTTTTGAGTGCATGTTTATATTGCGCTAATTTTAAGAAATAAATGTCGCCGATGTTAGCATGTTCATTTCCCAACATGTGTAATCGACTGATTGGTGAGTAATAATGTGATAATGTATGAGTGTTATTATAGTAGAACGGTAGAGTGAGTCTATTGTTAGCGCGACCAGGGCAATGAAATCGTATTAATTCTATTAAGTCAGGGGTATCCAGGACCGAGTGAATTATTTTATATAATATTAATAGATCACAGATTTTTCTGCGATCTGATAAATTTACGAGATTAGTCCAGTTTAATAACAAATTATAGTCCATAGATTCTCTTGGAATATCTAATTTTAAATTAATATACCTAAGGAATTTATGCTGGACTTTTTCAATCGCTTGAATATGGATATTGTAATGTGGAGCCCAAATCGTAGAATTATATTCCAAAATGCTTCTCACTAGCGTTATGTATAAAATGCGAATAGTATCAATGTTACAAAATTGTTTGGTTATTCTAATAATAAATCCTAAAATCTTCATTGCTCTATTAATAATAATAGTTATATGGCTAATAAATGTAAGTTTTGAGTTAAAAATAATACCTAGATCATTTATTGTTTCTACTGAGTTTAATATAATTTTGTCAAGATAACGCATATGAAGTAGACAAGCAACCTTTTTTCACCTATTGTAAATTTTTTATACAAATTTCTTAAGAGTTAATAACCAGACAAAGTTAAAAATTTCATTTTTGAATGAGCTCATAGATGTGTCGAAGCTTTTTACAGAAAAGCGATAAATTGATTTCGAAAGATCGTTATTTTATGTGGTAAACGTGTGTTTTAAATTTTGAAAAAGTTTACATTTTTTTAATAAACAAATAGTTTTACTGTTGGTCGATGGCAATATTTGTTAATTTTCAAAAGAGTTAAGTTATTATACAATACATATATCATACTAAATAATCATACAGTATTATAAAACTGTTCATTATCTAGGCAATCTATGTTTTAGAATTTTAATTTAACTTCAAAAAAAATCATAAAAATAAAAATCCAGGCACCCGTTTTGTGCCGAAAATACCACAACTTGACTTATTTATTACACACTTACAAATTGATTTCTCTCAGAATTTTTAACACAGAAATTTAACTTAGACGTTATAGAAATATTAGAAATAATTTGTAACCAAAAATATTTTCGTAAGTATATAATTCTATTGAATTTGCGACACGCTTTTGTGAATATTTTTTTCAGTATTTTGACGCGCATAGCGCTAACCAAAACTGTTAGTATCTGTCGATTCACGGCAGCGAGCGGTGGTGTTGTCCGCGCCGGTCCAGTTCATAACATTTTAAATTTATTCGTCCGCTTAAAATGGGGAGAAAAATTAGTAAAGAGAAAACTTTCATAAAAAAATCAAAATCACTACACCAAAAACATAACTGGGAGAAATATAACGAGAAAAAACGAAGGTTAGTAATATTTAATAATCAATAAACGTTGTACATACCTTATATGCTACAGTGTTGTTGGAACGAATCTATCAGATTTATTGTGTATTTTTTATAACATGTTGTTTAATTTTCAGAGAAAAGAATCAACATTCTAAAGTAGATAATGACTGTGAAGTTTCATCGGTATGTGCAATTCAAATTTTTATTATATATATATTATTATGTACGCGTAAATGGGCTTGGACAAAATATATTTGATCAATGTAAATGGGTAATAATTTCAATACGTTGTGATTCATGGA
This sequence comes from Limnephilus lunatus, assembly GCA_917563855.2. Taxonomy (NCBI): domain Eukaryota; kingdom Metazoa; phylum Arthropoda; class Insecta; order Trichoptera; family Limnephilidae; genus Limnephilus; species Limnephilus lunatus. Next base: position 45,780,294 of record OU830602.1, on the reverse strand, counting down.
TATTACGGTGACCGATTTATTCATTTATACCGCAGAAATTATAAACTAGCAATACTACCCAACCTTACCGTGTATACACGGTGTCGGAAAATACGTGGTACATTACGGTGACCGATTCAATTGTAATTACCGCGGTAATTATAAACGATAATTTACTAGCATTAATACACGCAAGCAACATTACCTTATATACCCACTCGAACGATCGCGCGGTTTTTTTTTTTTTTCTCGGATTGCTCGCGGTTTTTTAGAGACGATTTTGAATATTTTCCGCCCACATTAAAAAAATCATACCTCCGAATTTTAATATGGAGACACAAAAACTGATTATGGTGCTATACAGCCAATGAATTCACCTATATTGTACTAATTATTCTATATTTTTAGAATTGATAGATAAATTATTAAAAAATCTTTAACTTTATAAATGCGCGAAATTTGTGTTTTACTGATTTGAAATTGCCGCTAGTGGCGGTTTTAAATATCTATATTGAATATTTTCTACGGTTTTATGTTCTCTATGGCCTATTTGATAACCACAGATGCAAGTATATACTAGAAAACGATTTTTTTATCTGTTACGATCTATCCAAAAGTTTGATTAGAAAATTATTTTATAGAATTTGAGTGCGTGAAGTGTCAAAATTGAAATCAATACATTATACTATTTAATAAATTTACCACAAAAACCTGGTATTACATTAGGAAGATACATTAACTGCCTACAGTTATCAATAAGAATAGTCGCCGTGTTTGCTGTATTTGAATCATTTGACGAATTATACTGAGAGCCTATTTTACGTTGTCAAAATCATGGTGCTACTTTTTAAATAATTGCAAATCATACCTGGAGATTTGTAACCATGTTTTTATATTTCGTGGTAAAGCAAGAAATACGTTTTAAAATAAAACATATCTCATAGATATACACTTTGCCAATATTTCAGGGGGATACTTTGAAATTGATGAAATCTGCAAATATTCGACAAAAAAACACTACTGACAGCCATCTTAAGGTCCACACACACAGGGGTAAATGAGAATATGTAAAATGATGATGATGATAAAACTGTATATATATATCAAACCTTCTGCATAAGCGTTTTTGCATGGCAAATAAAATCATAATGATAATTTTATATTTAAAAGCAAAGATATGGAAAAAAAATAGTGGAAGGGAAAATAATTGATGGAACAAATAATTGATTTATTTATTTATTTAAGCCCTAATAGGTTTTACATTAATTAAATTAATATTACAGTTGTATGGTTACAATGGAAGAACAGTATATCGATTTAAACATTGTTTACACATTTTGTCGTAATAAAAATATACTCAATTTATATTGGTTTTTTCATAATTTAAGTATATCAATACATAATAATCATTATACCTCGCTCTAGAGAAATACTCTCAGTATCGTTCTGGTGAGAGACAACCATTCAGAATTGAACATTGCTTGAAATGGCTTAGTTATGTTAAGTGACTAGATCTGAAAAAGCCTCTTTACAGAAAAATTGACAAAATATAAATAAGACATAAAAATAAAACAAGTTATTTAAATGTGTACAATAAACAGGGAAAAATGAGAATACCTGTGCATTTGTTAACATGCATATTTCAATGATCAGAATTGAAATATACATATTAAATGTCCACCGAACCTTATCAGATAGAACCTTCGAGGACAACATAACATATGATGTGAGTATGCGGAAAGAAATGACTTGGTCCAGCCATCCAGGCCATCATAATTGATGTTCAGACAAAGTTAATTAAATTTATAAATTAGAATTACACAACTAAAAAACAAGAAAAGAAAAACATGAAATATAAAAACCACCAGCAATTCTATATTGTAGTGTGATATGGCTTCATGCAATCAGAGCATAAAGCCACTTCACAAACATCACACTTTGTGAGGGTCCTTTTGAAAATGTTATTTATGTTGCACCACACACATTTCACCTTTTTCCCGCTACGGACTACGAAGTGGTTGCCTTTCAGGATAGGTCGCAAAATCTTTCCTTCAGCTATTAGGCCAATGGTCCGCACAGTCGTGTCAATTTGACTACGACAGAACAACAGAAGAAGATCATCCGCAACCTCACTCCTGAAGTTTCGGTACAAAATGTGTTTATTTTCCTTGCGGAGCTTTGAGCTGTACAATATATACGCATTCTGCACCGAAACGCTTAGTAGTCTCCTGAAAAGCTTCTTGTACCAGATCAGGTTTCGCTGTCGTTCAATGGGGAAGCCTGCCAAAAGCTGATCTTTTCGGTCGACCCCCCCCATTACTTTGTTATAGTCTAGTACCAGTTGAGGTTTGTATGTCCAGGTACCAAACTTTTCAGCAGCCCCAATTTCTGCCTTATGGTAGGTGGACAACATACTTACCAGGTTTTTGTCCAACCAAACCATAACATTGAGGTCCCCGCAGTTCGAGTATACAAGCTCACCTTCCCTCAGTTTTGTCCGGAGATGGGACTTAAATGCAGAGGGCACAAATTCTCGGTTTAACCGCAATGTGCCCATGCAGTCCATTCCATTTCTTTTGAGGCATCGCGCCAATAATGGACTATTATAAAAGTTGTCCATTATTAGCGTATACCCCTTGTTAAACAGAGGGCTGGCCAGGTCGTACACTATCTTTGCAGTGGCCCCAACTGGGCAGATATTGTGAGCACCCGAAAAGTTGACCTGTGTCATGTCGTCTGTCATATCTTCTGTTATGTCTTCCGTCATGTCTTCCTGGTCTGGATTTGTCGATTCAGCCTGTATAGAAATGGTCTTCCCCGTATAAATTTGGAATTTCCAAAGATAGCCAGACTTGGACTCACAAAGCTCGTAAGATTTTATACCCGCGCTGGCCGCTTTGGTTTTGATCATCTGGACGAATCCCAAACGGCCTTTATAGCAGAGTAAGGATTCATCCAGAGAGATGTCTTGCTCGGGCAGGTATAAAGTCTCAAACTTATTTGAGAGGTGGTCCAAGACGGGCTGAATCTTTTGTAACCTTCGCACAGATAATGGTACATCAGAAGAAAGACTTCATTGTTGGTGAAGTGAAGGAATTTTTTTATTAGAAGAAAACGATTATAATCCATGGCTCGGCTGAAATAAGGCATGGCGGTGATTTTTTTTTGAATAGAAGTAGTCTTTTTCAACGGGAAGGGGAGAGATACCTTGATACATTAAAATTGCCAAGAATACGTATATTTCCCGTTTATTCGTGGGAGCCCATTTATTGGTACGCGCATGGCGCTGAAACTGTTTTTTCGCAATCCATTGATCTGCATACCTGTTGGTCTCTCTCGCGATCAGTTCAACGAAATCTGCATCGAAGATTTTAAGAAAGGCATCCACAGGTTTGCCCATTTCGTCGGTATTGAAAGTTGGTCCTGGCGTACCTGTAAATGTCTCCCTTATCCCAGTAAAACGTGAGATATCGCTGGACCAATCGAAAGAGTAACCATCAGGCGGCAGAATCGAACGCATTGCCTCACTATCTACCTGGTCTTGTTTACTAAAGTCTATATCCATAGCGGAATAAGGTGAAACGTTGATAATATTATGATAAGGTATTGGTGGCATGCAGAAAGTATCCTCATCGCTCTCTTCGTGGTCGCCGTCGCTCGCTTCATCGTCCACGTCGCTTGTTCTGTCCATATCCATTTCTGCAACAACAGAAAACCCAAATTATTTAAACGTGTCTATATTACGATTACCCGCTGCCTCTGGTACAACGTTTCAAAATAATGAAATCTTGGTACGATCCTGTTAATCAAATACTTGAGGCGGGCAATTTCAGGAGTCAGAATAGCATAGTCAGGTAGGTATGGATGAATTTGAATGAAGAAAAGAGTGTGTGTGTGCCAAGACCAAGTTGTCTGGCGGTCCATCCTCTCTGCCTACCCCTGCAGGGAAATGGCGTGAAGGTAAGTTAGTTAGTTTTATAACTCACGGTTTTCAATGATCGACTCTTCTTGATAGAGAGCTGCCTCGTCTACATTGGTGCTGTCCATGTCTGTCTCTGAAATAATAGAAAACACAAATTTACAATAGAATTCGGATATAATAACTTTGCATATAACGGCCTACCGTTTTAAGTGACGATAATGTAAACTAAAGTTAGGTTTCATAGCTTTTAGTAGGAAAACGTATCCGTTTAAAGCGACCAACTACTTAAAGCGACCTATTTTAAAGATAATTCGTCCGGTTTCAAAACCCACCCACCAATACCGCACCTCGCTTGGAAGTGACTAGGAAGCTCGACAAAATGAGTTCCGTGAAACAAAAGTGTTTTTTCAATTGAAGAAAAAAGTCCTATATTACACCATTTAGAAGCCGGTAAATCAAATGTACCCTCGCGAAGGAGTTCGGCGTGTCTCATTCTATAATATCCCTGTTTAATGCCAATCTTTTGAAATGTAAACGTGTCAGGACATTATCTCGAGAACAAATAGATCATGCTTTGTTACAGTGTAAAACTATGATTTCGGTATTCCCAATGCTGTGCGAAGTTCTTACTATCAAACAAAAATTGGCCAAAACCAAACTCAAATTTCAGACTTTCTACTTTAGCAACTACATATTTACTTGCATAGAACGTAGGTACATTGTATCTTTTCGGATTACAATACATTATGTATGTTTGTTATGTGGAATTTTTAAGTACTATGCTTATTTCCTGCCAATATACCAACAGTGAAACTGTGCTAGGGATATCAATATAAAATCAATTATCTATCCGATATTGCAAACTTATCGAATTCACCATACTAGAGCCCCTGGTATGTATGACATTTCAAAAAATAGACTCACCGTTCTCAAACTCCGACAATTCTTGGTAGAACGGCACGTCCACCCACAGCTCACTGTGGTAGCCGCCCTCCGGAGAGAAGAGTTCGCCACGCTTGAGTTCCCCACCCCGCGATGTCCCAGGTAAGGGCTCCGGAGATGCCGCCCGGATTGGTGCAGCAGGCGGAATTGGAAGATTGGGAACCATTGACTGGGTCTGTGCGGGAGTGGACATCCACGGTGGTGGGACGGGTCTTGGCAACGGTGAAGGTGTCCCTTGTGAAAAGGGACACGGTATTCTCTCCGGAGATGGAATTCTGAAAACATATACATAAATCATATGAATCGTTCTCATTCACGCGTGAAACAGTAAGCACAGTAAATAAATAAACAATAAAATTAGAACTCTGTACATTATGTACTGCATAATGCACAGAGCGCTGATTTAACGAACTCTCACTGTAACAGTGGAATGCTGTCGGAGAAAAAACAATAATATTGTATCAAGCATCTAAATACGATAACTTACTTTTGTTTAGTTTTTCTTGCAATTGCGGTAGGGAGCAAAATGCGCGCCGCCTGCTTCCTAAATTTTCGGCTTTCCAGCTCTAGCTGGAAGGAAGCAGACAGGGCCCTAACAGCCTTTAGGGCCTTAACCCGATCATCTCGCACCAGTAGCAAAGCAGGGTCACTGTTAAAATAAATAAAAATATATGATGAGTTCAACGGCCACAGCGACGTACTTTCATAAAAAAACATTAAAAAATACTCACACTCCAGACCGCGCAGCCAATGCAGCTCTGCGTTGACTCCCGCGTCCACGTGCAGTTAGTCCGGCACCAGCTCTTTCTGCACCTCTCCCTCTTCCTCTGCCTCCTCTTCCAGTCAGCACTACTCTATATATTTTAAATTGAAAACACTTCATAATATACAAATGTTTAAATTTTGTATACTGCACTAATATAAAATATGAAAAAAAATTATTTAAACCTGGTTCGTGGAGTGCTCCCTTCTTTTCCTTGACGATTGCTGTTTCTGCACAATTTTGGTAAAAGAAAATCAATTAATTAATTGGTATACAACGAAATAACTAAATTTTTATTGTGTGACGGAAGCTTTATGTCAAAATTGACTACGAAAGTTGTCGCTTTTTTGACATATGACATAAATAATTGGATAAGCAAATATCTGCATTAATAATGAACCAATCCATATAAAACTTATATTTATCTCTTTGTTATGAATCACTCTGATTAAATAACTATATTTCAAATACACAAAAGCAGTAATTATTAATATTTTTGCAAATCAAAAACGATGACATTTTCGGTTGATGCATTTTTACAAAAAAACTTCCACCGAGACAATATATTAGGAACAAACAAATTAAAAACACATTTCAAAGATAGATTATTCAATCACAATTACACTGATATATAATTATATGTTAAAAACACAATAAATGAATTACTTACGGCATTTTAAGCAGAGAGCAAAATTCGTTGAAATATTGAAAACTTGTAAGTTGATTTCTGACAGGACGCTATTAAAAACCCGCCAAAACTTGTTATAGCATACTTCAAAGACAATCAATAAGGTCATAGACTGAAAGAATATTTTATCAACTATTCGATAATATAAGTAGCTGCCCATGTAAAGGTTTTAAATAATTACAATAAATGTTTTACGAATGGTAGAAAAATCGGTCCGTTTTTGGACCGACATCAATCGGAGAAAAATAAAAGTGGTCGATTTTTCGACCGAAATCGTTCCAGTGGATACACGGTGGCGGGAAACCCGTGGTACATTCCGGTGACGTAATTATAAACAATAATTCACTAGCACCATAGACATACAAATAACTAGACGAGAACTTACAGATGAGGGGTAAAAACCAACTATGGCGGGGCGAAGAGAGGAAAGAGACTTGTGATTCGCCAAGTCTTCTTCATTGTCTAAGTATGTGTTTCATAGACATACAGCGTCCGCGCGTAAAATGTACGACGAGAGCACGACATTGGTCCGGACACGCCCAGCCGGTTCCGAAAAATGGTTCCAATGGGAGGGGGAAATAACACGTTTTTTTAACACGTAAGGGCATGTCCATATATTTTGTACGTCCGTGACTAGCACTAATACCCGGCGTTGTGCAAATTATACGCTCGCAACATTACCTTGTATATGTATGTCGTAGGCCGATCGTAAAACCAGGCAGATCATGATGCGCCTAGCCACATCATGATCTGCCGCATCGTGAAATGATGGCAGATCGTGATGTGCCTGAGGCGCATCGTGATCTGCCTGTTTTTACGATTGGCCTGCGACATATACACGGTGTCGAAAAATACGTAGTACATTACGGTGACAGATTCATTGTTATTACCGTGGTAATTTATTTATTTATTTTTTTATTGATCTATATACGTGATGTTTACAATATATTATTCGATGCCTGTCTCGCTAGGGTATACCTGTGTTGAGACAGGCGTAGAGGTACATAATTACATATCATATATAAGAGTAATATAATTAACAATTAAACATAAAGATGATTGAAAGTGCGGGTAAATCACATAAAGAGAGTTTTCTTATAAATGAGGGAAGAGTTACAGTACAGTAGTAAATCCTGTCAAATCTATTTATGGATTTAGATTATTTAGGATTTTATAATTTTAATTTGTTTTAAATGGGTAAGGAAGTATGTAGATGGATATTTCTGTCTATTTGTAGTTTATTTTACAGATGTTTGCAATAGTGTGACGACCAGTACTTATAATCCATTTCTTTACAACTTGTTTGAATTTGGTCATTGATTCGGTTTGTCTAATCGTAGCTGGTAGTGTATTGTGTAGTTTGCAAGCTATGTATTTAAAGTGTCTTTGTCCAAATGTGGTTTTAGAAAAGGGAGTTTGGAGGAGTTCTTTGTTTTTGGCTCGGGTATTGTGTATCGATTGTGTTGCTTTGTATAGGGTTATGTTGTTTTTATGTAAATTAACTAAGATGGATCTTGCGTAGAGCTGTTTAATGTCCATAACGTTGAAGGTGTTGAAGATCGTATCCGTGCTGGTAGTAAGAGGAAGTTTAAGGATTATTTTTATTATTAGTTTTTGTGCTTTAATGATGGGGTCGAGGGCACTAGAATAAGTGTTACCCCAAGCTAAAATTCCGTATTCTATGTGTGATTGGCACAGTGAGTAATACACTGTTTTTAGAAGGTGTAGGTTGAGGAAATTACGTGTTTGTTTGAAAAAGTATATGGATTTGCGGATTTTGTTTGTAGTGTTAAGTATATGTTGCTTCCAATTTAGGTGTGTATCAAAGGTTATTCCTAAATATTTTATAATGTTTACTTGTTCAAGGCATGGGCAGTTACACTTCAGGTTCGGAGATGAGTTTTTACATTCGTGTATTTTTAATTGGGGGTGGAGGTTTGGTTTTGTGATATTGGTGAGACTAAACAGTAAGTATTTTGTTTTCTGTACATTGAGAGTTAGTGTGTTTGAGTCAAGCCAGTATTTAACCTTTTGAATGCCTTCCTCCGCTTGCGAATAAACGGTAGGCCAGTCTTTCGCTTGGAATAGCAGGACAGTGTCGTCAGCGAAGCTGACAATAGTGGCATCGATATCTAGGTTACACAACTCGTTAATATATATTAAGAAGAGCGTTGGACCTATAACACTGCCTTGTGGGACACCGTAACTAATGGGCAAATTCTGACTCTTTGTAGCTCTGAGTTTAACGCATTGGGATCTATCAGATAAGAAGCTGGAGAGTAGGCTTAATTCATTATTCCTAATACCTATATTGAACATTTTGCGTTCTAATTTGGCGTGTGATATTGTATCAAACGCTTTACATAGGTCAAGAAATACGGATAGACATTTTGAGCCCTTATCGAGGTGGCCAGAGATATAGTCAGAGACGGTGGCTATGGCATCGTTTGTGCTTTTATGGTTTCTGAAGCCAAATTGCCGCGGCGAAAGTAGGTTGTTGGTTTCCAGGTATTCCATAAGACTATTGTTGACGATCTTTTCAAATACTTTGGACAGGGAATTGAGTAACGTAATAGGACGATAATTACTAATGTCAAGTTTGGAGCCTGTTTTGAAAATAGGGATAATAAGACCTTGTTTTAGAATGGTTGGAAATAATCCTTGACGGATGCTAATGTTCAGCAGATGAGTTAATGGTTGAATTATAACAGGAGCAATTTTTTTAAGAACACTGTTGGATATTTCATCAATGCCGGTGGATGAAGAGTTTTTTAAAGAGTTTATTACCATAGAAACATCTTTCTCTGTAACCGTTTTAAGAACAAAGTGGGATGTGAATTCATTATTGGGGGGGTGGTCGCTAGGGCCTAGCATATGGTTATTTGGATGGATTTTTTTTGCTAGTTCTGGACCTATATTTGCAAAATAACTGTTTATATAGTTGACAATTGTGTTGGGGTTCGATGTAAAGTCTACAGTGGTATCACTGATATTGAGAGAGTTTAAAGAGTCGGTGGCTTTATTTGAATTGGTAGCTTCCTTGAGGACTTTCCATATTTTTTTAGGGTCATTGTTACACTCGGAAATTTTTTTATTGTAGTATAGATTTTTGGCCTTCCTAATGACCTGTGTGCAAATATTTCTGTATCTTTTGTAGAAATTATGGAGTGTGATATCATACGGATTCGTGGCACATTTTTTATGTATAGAGTTGCGTTTCCGAATGCAGTTGATGATAGTATGGTTTATCCATGGTTTGATAGGTTTGATAGCTCTAGGAATGGTTTTTGAGGTGATTTTTGTGTTTTGTACAAGGGTGTCTTGTAGGTAGGTAGAAAAGTAGTTCCAGGCCTCCTCTACGTTAGTTATATTGTATAGTCTGTCCCAGGATTTAGAACTAATCGTTTTGTTGAGGTGTTCATAGTTAATTGTTTTCTTTGTTATTTCGGTTGGTGTTTGGCTTTTTACATTGATTTTGGAACTCATTATGAAGGAGGTAGCGTAGTGATCTGTAATTGATGACATATGGATTTCAGAGGTGTATTGGTTAGATGATTTAACCATAATATGGTCGATGCAGGAGGAAGAGTGTGGTGTACATCGTGTTGGTGAGTTTATTGTGCTTTCCATTCCATGGTACATGATGGTATTTAAGTAATCTTGACACTGGGGATGTTCATTGTTTTTTAGAATATTAATGTTTAGGTCTCCAATTAAAACTAGGTTCTTTGATTTTTTTAGCTCGGTAAGATAACAGTTTAAGTCATGCAAAAAGGGGGAGATGTTAGGTTTAGAAGGAGAGCGGTAAAGTGCAATGATACATGTGTTGATGCTGTATGTTATTTGAAGACAGTTTGAGTTTGTGATGGTAATTTCTTTGACGTTATTTGTGTTGGGAGAGTTGTTTAATGTATATAAAACTATGCCGTCGTTTTGTCTGTAGTGATTTGAGGTTTGATGGTGGGTATAATTGGGGATGTTTTTAGGAGTATAGTAAGGTGTTAGCCAACATTCTGTCAGGATAATTAGATCATATTTGATTTTAGTAAAGTCGAGTTGGATGAGAAAATGGTCAAAGTTTTTGTTTATTGATCTGATATTTTGATGGTAGATTGATAGGTCTGATTTGTTAGGCGTTATATTAGTAGTTGCAGAATCCATTTTTGTATGATGTTGTAGATTGTGATGAAATATGAGAGGATAAATTTTCCAATATTTTAAGTTATTTTTTTTAGGTCATCTACATGTTTAATATAAGTAATTTTTTCGTTCGGGAGGCGTCTCATCATGATTCTTCCATCCTTGTACCAGACATATGCATAATTGTTTTCATTGGCAAATTTTTTTGTTTGCCATAAAAGTTCTTTATTATATGGGGTGAGTTCTTCTCCAATGTATATCTTGTCTTGTGCAAGTCCTTTGATGGCAGCGTAGTTGATGTTTTTTCTTACGGCGAGGAGGTTGTCTCTTGCGGTTTTGTTAACGAAGTGAACTAGCAGTTTGGGGGGGGCATCAGTACGTCTGTCCGGTATTCTTTTTACGTCAGTTATATCGCCATATTTGATCTCCAGGCCAGCTGCTGCAGCAACTTTTGTAACTATTTCGGCCGCCACTTCGCCACTTGAATGCTTGATGCCGGCTATTTCCAAGTAATTTGAGCGGAATTTAGTTTCAAGGTCAGATAGTTTTATTTCCAAATGTTTTATAGTGGTATTTTTGTCTTGTTGATCCTTTTTAATGATTGCAATTTCCCCTTCAATTTTCTTGTTTTGAATGAGAGTTAGATCTATCTTTTTTATTAGTACGTCATATTGATTACTAATAAATTCTATACTTTTTTGGGTTTCAGCTGTGATTTTTTCCATTTTTGTTATAATTTCTTTTTTAATATTTTCCATATTTTTGGCGATGTGTAGGATAATTTTTTCCATATTTATATCGTCTAATTCGGGTGCATTTTTTCCTGTAGATTTGGTAGTCTTATTAGTATTGAGATTATCCTCTTCAGAATCGCTAGATGTCACCTTTTTTTGTGATTTCTTCTGCCTGTTCATCTTGGGAAGGTTTGGAACTCGGATATTTATTTAGGAAAAAATAAAAATATTAAAATTCTTCTGGATTAGGTAGGATTCGATCTCGGTCCGTCAGGTGTGCCTGAGCGATCGCGTTAGCTATTACACTATTGACCACATATGACGTAGCGTCAAGTTAGTGCAATATTTGTTGATTTGGGCTCAGTATTAGTTGATAGGTACTTGTAATAATCGGATATTTATTTGGGCAACAATATTCACTTAACTGTCACTTCGTATAGATTGTTCAAAATGATTAAATCACTTTATGAGACCGCTCATAAATCATTAATGTAGATCTTTCGCTGAATAGATCTTAACGAAAACAATTGCCGGTAGAATTATAACTTTTTCGGTATTATTCGCTATAAATTTAAACGATTTATGAGGAGCGGTATTTTGGCGTGCACTCTGTGTGAAATTACTCTAAGTTTTTATATATTATAAACAATAATTTACTTGCATACCCGGCGTTGCGCGAGTTACACGCATACTTCATTGCCTTATATATGTCGGCGGCCGATCGTAAAACCAGGCAGATCATGATGCGCCTAGCCACATCATGATCTGCCGCATCGTGAAATGATGGCAGATCGTGATGTGCCTGAGGCGCATCGTGATCTGCCTGTTTTTACGATTGGCCTGCGACATATACACGGTGTCGAAAAATACGTAGTACATTACGGTGACAGATTCATTGTTATTACCGTGGTAATTATAAACAATAATTTACTTGCATACCCGGCGTTGCGCGAGTTACACGCATACTTCATTGCCTTATATATGTCGGCGGTCGATCGTAAAATCAGGCAGATCATGGTGCGCCTAGTTACTTCGTGAAGTGCCTCAGATGCATCAAGAACGGCCTGATTTTACGGTTTGCCTGCGACATATACACGGTGGCGGGAAACCCGTGGTACATTACGGTGACCTAATTATGAACAATAATTTACTAGCATTAATACCCAACGTTGCGCAAATTATAGGCATGCAACATTACCTTGTACACACGGTGTCAGGAAATTCGTGGTAGAAGCGGAAAACTGAGGACTCAATGAATGGTCAAAAAGGTTTTAGGGTGCGTGAGCAGGAACCTAAGCGATTCCTTCAAAACATTGTTTAGGGTGCTTAGGGTGTAAACGTACTGAAAGTCCTGACGGTGAGTTAAGGTGTGGCGGGGAGGTCCCAATTTTCAGGTTTCCGCTTATATCTCGAAAACGGTGCGTTGCAGAGGAAAATTTTCTTAAATTAAGTAAAAGCTCATAAAATCATCTCCAACTTTTATCCTTTATGTAATTTTCGAAATCCCAGCCGTTTTCGAGTTACACGTTCTACAAACGTAGATATTTTTGAAAAAAATCATTTTACCTCACATTTTTCATCAAACATTCCTTCATGTCGTCTAAAATATTCATCAAAGAAAATAAATTTATATTAAAGGAGTTGTAAAGAATTTAATTTACTTTTAGAATATAAATATCTATATATATACTCGTATGTTTAGATGAAAATTAATCTCCAACCAGTAAATATTTACAACAATTTTAAGTTTTTTCGTAAAATATCATTTTCAGACAAAGCTGTTTTTATCTCATTACTGACACACAAATTTTATTCGTTCGCCTAATAATACGTGTGACCACAGTTTAAAGCCAGTTTTTAAAGAAAGTATACAAAAATAATATTACTTGAAAAATTTTTAATTGTATTTTATAATGAAAATTATAATTATCTCATGACAAAATTTTACGAAAAAACTTAAAATTGCTGTAAATGTTGACCGGTTGGAGATTAATTTGCATTTATTCTAAAAGGAAATTAAATTCTTTATAACTTCCGTCAAATAAATTTATTACTTTAATGAATATTTTAGACGATATGAAGGAATGTTTGATGAAAAATGTAAAGTTAAATGATTTTTTCGAAAATATCTACATTTGTGGAGCGTGTAACTCAAAAACGGCTGAAATTTCGAGAATTACGTATAAAATAAAAATTGTAGATAATTTTACAAGCTTTTACTTATTTTAAGAAATTTTTCTCTGTGACGCACCATTTTCGAGATATAAGCGGAAATCCGAAAATTGGGACCTTCCCCCCCTCCCCCCGCTAGCTCACCACCTAGACGTCAGTACTTTTAGTATGTTCAGACCCTAAGCACCCTTAACAAGTTTCTGAAAAAATCGCTTAGGGTCCTGCTCACGCACTCTACACCTCCTTCCTTGACTAGGACTAAATGTGCACATCAGCGTGGAAAATGAGACAACGTGTGTTTGCCTTTATGGGCGGGCTTATTGCCTAGGTATATTTACTTATGTTATTAATTGTTTATTTCATAGATTATTGCAGCACAATCGATTGATGAAAATTATCTGCCACAATCTGATATAAGACATCAACAGAAAATGCAAAATGAAAAAAAAAAAATTTAAACTTTTCAATGAGTGGACGACGAATCGTTGATATGGCCTTCATCTTTGAACAGCTCAAGAATATAGCCACACATGGTCAAACATTTGGATGCTCAATTTTAAATTTATGTTTTATGTCAGAAACGCGTGAAGGTTTCTCTAGTAAATATTTAGTTAAGTGTAATATGTGCAATGCAATATTTACAATATTTTCGGAACGTAAAGATGTTAACAAAATTGATATAAATCACGCAATTGTTTCGGGAATTATGAGCATTGGTTGTGGTTTTACTAATTTTGAGGAGTTTATGTCTGTCATCGATGTTCCATATATTAATGTTAAAACTTATGCTAAAGTGCATGAAACTGTTTGTGATTGGTGGTCAAAAAGTGCCACAGACCAAATGGAAATTGCTGCAAATCGTGGAGCAGAATATGCTAGATCTCTGGGAAACGTCTCAAAAGATGGAATTCCTATAATAACAGTTGTCGCCGATGGTTGTTGGTCAAAAAGATCATATCGTACCAATTACTCTGCACTGTCAGGCGAAGCTGCAATAGTAGGACATCACTTTGTTTAGGTTTTATAAATGCAGGTACGAAATAAATTTTGTATGACGTGCACACGTGCAGTAAAGAAGGGTGTAACATCACAGGAACATCGTTGTTTTAAAAATCATACTGGAAGTTCTACGAGTAGGTATGGAGTCCAGTATTATCGTGGAAGGTTTTAAAAAATCAATAGATATGTACGGTCTGATATATTCAAGGCTGATTTCAGATGGGGATTCAAGTACATACAAAAAAAAATTAGATGCTCGGCCATATGCGGACATCACAGTTGAGAAAGTAGAATGCAAGAACCATTTATTACGTAATTACTGCACAAAACTTCGTAATTTGACAATGGATACGAGGTTCCCAATAAGTCAGCGTCGCCTTTTGATCGGTCGATTACTGAGATTAAGAACCGCGGTAATACGTGCGGTAAATTATAGACTATCGGAAAATTATTCTAACAGTGAGAAAATTAAATTATTGCTCTTAAATAATCTAAATTAAATTGAATTTCAAAAACCTCACCCCATGTAGCTGGGTTCATTTGTTTGTCCGGATCTTGGCGGCGGATGCACCTGCCCACCAACAGCATGGCAGGCCGGATCAGGAGAGACTGGTTGGACCTGGGAGATCTTTTACCTACCCAGCAGCACTCTCCGAAACATCTCCTTACAGTGGAAGGGATAGATTTTTATGTCCGTCACTCTTGGACTGACCCCCAGATTCCTACATGCCTCTAATACCTTTTTTCTTCCCAGAATCCCGAACCCAATTTGGGAAACGGAACTCAATTTAGACCTCTAGATTCCTACCACTCCTGGAACCTTTTTCCTTCCCAGAATCCAGAACCCAATTTGGGAGGCGGGTATGGGTACCACCGCCCAGGAAACCATTTATTGGATAATTAACACCTCTGCACGGAGAAAAATGTTCGGCGAAAGCATTCGGAATTCTTGACGGGTTATTCGGAAATACGGTTAAAAACGGGACTGCAGTTCTTACGTATGAATTAACAGGAATTCTAGAACGAATAAATATTAGGTCGGAGACTGTCAATATGTCCCGATAAATTACGAATATATTATCATGATTGCTCGCAATTTCCACATCGTGTGCATGACAGTTCTAATATTTTTGCATTACAAGTACGAATATCTTAGGAGTATTCATGTTACTTGACTAGTAATTACTAATATTTTATTCGTCCTTGTACGAAACTTTTGACAGCTGTCCTAATATTTATCAGTAAAACAGCCATTTATCCGTTCTTATACCAAAGTTACTTACATTTTATTCGTTCTTATACGAAAACTCTACAAGGCCTTACTGATATATTATAGGTAATTACGAACCTTTTATTCGTTCTCATACGAATTCTTATAGGGTCTTCCTGATATTCCATAAGGAAAGTACTGATAATCAATTCGTTCTTATTCTAATACTTTATGCATACTGTCATATTAATTGCCATTTACTTACTGATAGAATTTAGGACTTCTTACTAATATTTTTAAGGATTACACTAACATTACATCATCCCGGCCAAAACTGGAATTATGTAATTTCAGCACAATCAAAAAAATATAACTAAGAAGATCTACAATATTATTCTATCAGTAAGTAATGGCGATTATTTAATTAACATGACAGCATACACAAAAATATCGATAAAACTGGAACAAATAAAAAATACTTAAATTATTTTATCTTCCGTGGAGCCAGTGGGATTGTGACATCTCATTTGGTGTACACAGTGAGGATGAAGGGGTAGGGGAGAAAGGAGAAGGAAGGAGATTGGAAAGAAGACATGAAAGAGGAAGGTTTTTTCATATACATATAACAATCCATAAATATGTGTAGTTTTCATAAAGTGTATATTTTATTAATAATTATAAATGCCATAATGCAACAAATTGGATAATCTATTATTATTTGTGCCATTTTTGAGAAAAATCACCTTCACAATAATACTGCACATACACGTCACATAGAATAAATTAAAAATAACAGGTACTCTGGATGCCGGTGGTAAAGTTGTTCTCTAATTAATGTCCGATTAACAACCCGTTAGCTTTTTACTCTGAGCCAAACTCAACAATCCGCCTGTGTTCCTTACTGTATGAAGCGAGGCTCGTCTCTTTTTTGTCTTATTCAGCACTTCCAGAACCTTCAAAAAAACATTCACTTAGTATATAAAGTCTTTTACATTGAAAAGCTTCAAAAGAAATAATAATTACACTTACATATAATATATACTAAACCATAAATATATTGATAACCATTTCGTTAGATTGACTGATTCAGTAGTAATTTCAGATTCTGCTTCAACCGGTGATGTTTGATAACCCAGGTTCGTATAATAGAGGGAGTCTAGCGCCATCACTCTGTATATAAAAGAAATTCACAAATATTAATACTTGATGTGGTTTTTCAATAATATAAACAAATAAATATAACATAGAAGAAGATAATAATATTAATCTAAACGAAAATATGAAAGAGAACAAGACACAAAAAAAGACAACGGTCGCAACTGGGACTCGAACCCAGACCTCTCGTCTAACCGGGACGTGCGCGTTAACCAATTTCGCTACTGCCACCTACCGTCATATTTCTCAATTTCATATTTAAATTTTAGAATTAACAATACATTTTATCTACAACTAATTCTTTTTACATATTACGGGCAACTATCCTTTTTATTGGAAACAATCATTCTAAGAATTGGTTTGTAACCTGGATAGCGTCTCGGATAGACAATGGTCGCAACTAGGACTCGAACCCAGACCTCTCGTTTAACCGGGACGTGCGCGTTACCCAATTTCGCTATTGCCACCTTCTGTCAAACCGTCATATTTGTCAATCTCATATTTCAAATTTTAGAATTAACAATATTATCTTCAACTAATTATTTTTCCATATTACTGGCAACTATCCTTTTTATTGGAAACAAACATTTTAAGAATTGGTTTGTAACCTGGATAGCGTCTCGGATAGATATTATTTTTATAAAAGAAATGAATATTCAATTTTATAAGAAGACTTTCTTTTTATAACTTTTTGAAGGTTATTCCCATCAATGAAATATATCATAAGAAGAAGATAAATATAAAATGTCAACAGAAAAGGGACAGTTATTGCAATGAATTCATAAAATTTTACTTTGAAAAGCATCCTAAACAACTAACATTATCATACCTGCACAATACAGGTACATAATTATCGCTATCATATATTGATAGCTATGTCGTTAGATCCAGACTTATCCATTGTCATTAGATCCATAGTGTCCATATTGTCGTTAGATCTATATTGTCATTATTATCGTTACAGTCATATATATGATCCATATTGTCGTTAGATCCAGTATTAATTTCCCATTCTGTTTCAACTGGTGGTGTTTGATATCCTAGGTTTTTATAAAGCAGAACGGCATCACTCTGTGTACAAAAGAAATTCACAAATATTAATAGTTGATCATTGAAATAAATACATAGTTGATGTGGTTTTTCAATAATACAACCAAATAAATATATAATATGTCAACCGAAAAAGGACAGTTATTGCAATGAATTCATAAAATTTTACTTTGAAAAGCATCTAAAAAGGTAACATATCATACCTGCACAATACAGGTACAAAAATACCACTATCATATATTGAAAGCTATATCGTTAGATCCAGTCGTATCGTTAGATCCATATTGTTAATATTTTCGTTAGATCCATATTGTCAATATTGTCATTATTGTCCATATTGTCGCTATAGTCATACATGATCCACATTGTCGTTAGATCTAGTATTAATTTCCCATTCTGTTTCAACTGGAGGTGTTTGATATCCCAGGTTTTTATAATGCACCGGCATCACTCTGTGTACAAAAGAAATTCACAAATATTAATAGTTGATCATTGAAATAAATACATAGTTGATGTGGTTTTTCAATAATACAACCAAATAAATATATAATATGTCAACCGAAAAAGGACAGTTATTGCAATGAATTCATAAAATTTTACTTTGAAAAGCATCTAGAAAAGTAACATATCATACCTGCACAATACAGGTACAAAAATACCACTATCATATATTGAAAGCTATATCGTTAGATCCATATTGTCAATATTGTCGTTAGATCCATATTGTCAATATTGTCGTTATTGTCCATATTGTCACTATAGTCATACATGATCCACATTGTCGTTAGATCTAGTATTAATTTCCCATTCTGTTTCAACTGGAGGTGTTTGATATCCCAGGTTTTTATAATGCACCGGCATCACTCTGTGTACAAAAGAAATTCACAAATATTTAGTTGGTATGGCTTTTCAATAATATAAACAAATAAATATAAAATGTCAATAGAAAAAGGACAGTTATTGCAATGAATTCATAAAATTTTACTTTGAAAAGCATCTAAAAAGGTAACATATCATACCTGCACAATACAGGTACAAAAATATCGCTATCATATATTGAAAGCTGTGTTGTTAGATACAGTCTTATCCATTGTCGTTAGATCCATATTGTCAATATTGTCGTTAGATCTACATTGTCATTTTTGTCCATACTGTCGTTTTAATCATATATGATCCACATTGTCGTTAGATCTAGTATTAATTTTCCATTCTGTTTCAACTGGAGGTGTTTGATATCCCAGGTTTTTATAAAGCAGAGCGGCATCACTCTGTGTACAAAAGAAATTCACAAAAAAAGTTGATATGGTTTTTCAATAATATAACCAAATAAATATTAAATGTTAATAGAAAAGGACAGTTATTGCAATGAATTTATTAAATTTTCCTTGGTTGGATGCAAAGCTGAATAAATGAGCAAAAAAAAAAAACAAACATTCGTTTTTCATTCAACATGTATCCAAGTAAATTTGCAGGTTCGCTATATTTTTGATCGTATTCCCAATTACCTATATGAATTTTTAGCATTCCAACCTGCATTGCTAATTGCTACAAGCTACAATGCAAAGACATTTAAAGTCATTGCTACAATGTAGGCCGTTGGAAAGGGTAGCGGCCATTTTTAAATAATACTTTACACTTCACAAAGAAGGGTCTTTTACATAGTTGCAATAGTAATTTTATAATAAAAGCTACACAATTTAGGCAACATTACTTAATAATAAATAATATCTAAAAATGAACAAGTATAAATACAGTTTACGTGTCGTAACATGTAAAAAGTTTGGAAATATAATTTGATAAAACTTACCAGCTGTCGATATTCCAATATTCTGATTTTTCTAACACATGAGTGTGTTGAGACTGTTGAGTGTCGATCCATTTTAGTAGGTTTTAACTTTATAATCAAAATATTAAACTAATGTTATTTAAAAACGCTAAAAACAATGCACCTAGCGCCTGACAGCACAACAGTAAACTGATGTGAAGTTAGCACCAAACGTTCTCAGATGGTTCTCAGCAAAGCACGCTTCACGTCGGATCATACGGGCACTGCGTTTTTATTCGTCTGGACATTGTGACGTCATCGTATTATGTACGTAATACGAATAAGTTATTAGGACAATATATGTAAACATGTTTAAATATCAGTCAAATTATTAAAAAAATATTCGGTGTGGCATACCCATTATATAACAAGAATAAGACGGTGTATGCATTAGGAAAGAAATCACGAATGAACCGTTCGTACGAACAATATAACAGGAAAGCCTGACAATGCGTAGTAACAGTAATGTCTTCTTATGGAGTCACTTCAAATATCAGGACGTCATGATAGATAATCAAAGCATCAGAATATCGTTGAATTATCATTACGTTAAACGAATACCTTATCAGGAAATCGTCTAAATAAATTATCAATCATCAAATTTTGAACTTATATAATATTGTTATACCGTATTTCTTTAGTATTGTCATGATGTATTATCAAATTAGATCGATAATATATCCTTAGAATGATATTTCAATAATTAGTCCTGTTATTTTATCGTTAGGGCAAAAATCGATTTCTCTCCGTGTGCCATAGGTCACCCCAAGTGGTTCGTTTCGTTCGGTGACTTACCATGGGTGCCCGGGTTCATGGGATAAGGTTTGTTCGGGTTGAGAAAAGTAAGATAAGTGGCTGTGTAGTTTATTGGCCAAAACTGGCATGGTTCGATGAAGCAATTTTTTTGGCAAATGTTGTGGGTACAAGAAACTATAAATATAAATCAAAGTTGGTGAGTAAAATGTATTAATTTTATTGTCTTCAGCAAAAATTTACAAACATTTTGATATTGTTGATTCCGGAACTCGAAAGATGTATTCTAGAGACTTGAAAGAATAGCCAGTTGCTAGATAACGTAGTATAATTTCCGTTTTGTGACATCTTGGATTGCCATTCTCATTTTAGTATCATTTGTTATCATTCCATCTACCATCTGCAGTAAATAATCAAAATGGGTACAACTTATGTTACTTACTGTTACGAATTAATAATTATTCATTTTTCCAAAGAACCAAATACATTGTGACTTGACATTTTAAATTAATTAAAAATATATAACTACCTAGGTACTTAGTTTTAAGATTATAAAATATCAATAAAGTGATTTAAAACCCAGTATCTATGTTCTTTTTATATATTTAAAATTTATTTAAGAACAAGAAATGTTTTGATGATTTTAATCATTTCATCACAAATCATAAGCAAGTAGGTACATATTAAATTATCATCTAAATACCTATGGGTATATAATAATATTTATGGGTATATATATGAGTATATGAGTTGTCTATGCGGTGCTAAACCATTCATCCGATTGCGATGAAACTTTAGGGATTTGATGTGCGCATGCCCGCGATGATTTCTATATACAATAGTAAGCTCTGGTATCATAATATTCTGCGTTGCTAACCATTCATCCGATTGCGATGAAACTTTGAGGATTTGATGTGCGCGTGCCCGCGATGGTTTCTATATACTAATACAGTACAATCTCACTAATCCGGCACTTCAATAAATTGATACGTCCAATAATCCGGCACCCTCCACCCGCGCCTCGCTCGCCCCTCTACGCCTATGCGCATCGCTGCGTCGTCGTCTAGCACTTCTAGCAGTCTAACCTCAAAGCTTATCTCGAGTGCACGTGCGTACGTATTTACCTGTTGTTTTGAAGGGAGAATAGTGTGTAGTTAAAAATGTCAAGTAAACGGAAACACAAGACACTAGATTTGAAAGATAAAATTGAAATTTTAAAGATGTTAGATAGTGGGGAAAACATGTGCAAATTGGCAAAAAAATATGGTGTTGGGCGTGCTACTATACACGACATTAAGAAAAAAAAGCAAAAGATAGTAGACCACGTGAAAACGATGGAATCTGGACCAGGAAAGCGTAAAACATTAAGAGTTGGCGATTGTCCAATGATGGAAAACGCTCTCTACATGTGGTTCATGCAACAGCGATATAATCACACTCCTGTATCTGGAGAAATTCTGAAAGCAAAAGCAGTCGATTTTTATAAAAAAATTACCAAAAAAGATGATTTTCGTGCCAGCGATGGATGGCTGGATAAATTTAAAAAGCGATTTGGTATCCGTCTGTTAACCATATCGGGTGAAAAATTATCAAGCGAAGAATCTGCAGTACAACCATTTATCCAGCATTTTAAAGACAAAGTAGAGGAACTGGGTCTTCTTCCTGGCCAAATCTATAATGCAGACGAGAGTGGTATGTTCTGGAGACTGTTGCCCAATAAAACATTCGTATCCTCTAAAGAAGAGAGCTCACCAGGTCGTAAGGTGAGTAAAGATAGAATCACATTCATGCCGTGTTCAAATGCTACTGGAACGCACAAATTGGATTTGCTAGTGATTGGTAATATAAAGCTAAAAATCCCATCGCGATGCGATCATCCGATTGCGATGAAACTTTGGGGATTTGATGTGCGCGTGCCCGCAATGGTTTCTATGTACATATATGTATATATATATTTTTAAGAATTAGAAATTTTCTGTCGATAAAAAATCTATATTTAATCTATGCCTTAGTTCAATCCACTTTACAATACGCTATTATTAGTTGGGGATCCGCATATAAATTTAACCTTCTTCCAATAGAAATTGCACAAAGAACAATTATTAAAATTATTAATTTAAAAAATCCTTGGACTACCCATCAGAACGCCTGTTTGAAGAATTTCAAGTACCTACACATAAAGATTTATAAATTAAAAATTAATAAATTCAAATTATAAAAGAAAAACATAAATTTCAATTTTTAAATGAAAACAGAACTCGACTTAAACATGTTTTTCTATGTCCAAAACCTAAATACGTCTTTTACACAAATTCATTTCACTTATAGGTCTCGCAAGTTAAGTTGACTTCATCACAGTACCCATTGACGTACGGTATACTTGGTCGAAGCAGTACTCACACAGATGCAAAACTTTCATACAGCGTGTTTCGTTTTAGGCTTAAAAAAAAAAAAATGATTATTTCACAATTGAGAATTCGAAGCCAAAGCTTGTTGAAGTCGATTGGTTAAAAAAATTGTGTTAATTAAAAAGATTAATTTATTATAATATACATACATAAAATTTTATTAAGTAAATAATCCACAAGCCGCCACAGACATGCCGCAAAACGTTTAATAGGCATAGATTTTGAAAAGTAAACTACTTTTAAATGTACCTTATTACCGAAATAAACATCGTTTTTGGCCGGGATAGACGGAAAAATATGCATTCTAAATCGATTTTCATTCAATCAAAGATAAAAATTTCCCATATAAAACATCTCAATTGCCGTTTTCTGTTTTGTATGGATTTGACATTTGCAAAGTTTCGTTATAAACTCAATACGCATGAATAACTTAGTTTACCTAAACTAAGAACCTAATAACTTATTTTGTGTACGTAAACTGTTCTTTCTTAAAGTAATTGTTGAAATGAAGTGTGATTTCCATAATCTGTGCTAAAAAATGTGGCTGTTTATGGATTATATTATTATAATATTTAATTTTTATAATTATGTGTAAGAAATTCACCAACAGTAATTATTTAGTAATGTATCAGTCATCATCAGCAAATCTGTACGTATATTATCTAAAATATAACAGATTACTAACACAAAGGTACAAAAGATTAACTTATAAAAATAAAACACAAACACTTTGTATTTAACCACGAATTTATTATTGTATATATCGACCGGTTTCACTTCGACCAAGCTTCTTCAGGATATAAATAATAACTCATTAAATTTATATCCTCATTAAAATAAGTTATTATTTATATCCTGAAGAAGCTTGGTCGAAGTGAAACCGGTCGATATATACAATAATAAATTCGTGGTTAAATACAAAGTGTTTGTGTTTTATTTTTATAATATAATGTCTAACCACAAAGTAATTGCTTCCTATGAAAAAAAAAAAAAAAAAAAAAAAAAAAAAAAAAAAAAAAAAAAAAAAAAAAAGATTAACTGTTGAATTCTAGTCTATAATACTCCAGTTGCCTTAGACGTCAAATAATATAAGTCATTCATGCTTAAAAATTGACCACCGTTTTTTTTATATTATGCATAAAATAATTAAACACGCAGAATAAAATTTCACGACTTTGTCCATTTTGTGATTTGCCACGTCCCGTTTTGATCCACAATGTCATATTAAATATTACACCTGCACACTTTACAAACTCAATTAAAAATAAGGAAAAGTATTCATTATTTCAAATTTAAAAACTAGTAATTATTTCACTTCCGGTATGAAGGAATATATATGTTTATATCACATTACGAACTGAATGAATAGGACAGCCTGTAAGTGCACCAAAACAATATTCCATCAGTGCAATAAAAACTTGCTATCTCTTCTACACTAGTTACAATAAAGGGGTCTCCACACGGTACTGCCGCAGTACCAACTGCCGCAGTACCAACTGCCGCAGAACTGTAGTTGACTGTAGTCAAAAGCGCCAGCCGTATTGTATTATAATAACAATACGGCTGGCGCTTTTGACTACAGTTCTGCGGCAGTTGGTACAATATGCTGCTAGTCCTACGTCGGCTACTAGCAGCTGCCACGCTGCGTCCTTCTCTATCGCTGAATAATACGTGCAATGCTTCTCCGTCGCATCCTGTTTAAAATTGCGACAACCGCGAGTCTTCACCGGCTTTAGTTACGACAGCCTAACACGATCGTGATCGTAATAAAATTAAGAGCGTGCAATATTAAATCGTTACCGCAATTTCGCGCTGTTTTTCAGTACCGCAAAAGCGAGATTAGAAATGCGAATTTCGCGGTATTAAAAACGAAGTGAAATCCCCGCTAAGAACAGTGCGTCGGCGTCGGGGAATTTCCGAATTCCCTACAGCGAACTAACCTTTTTTTGTAGTCTTACGTCTTACTCAGTTTCAGTCTCACTCGCAACTCCTCGCAAGTCGGACCAGTGAGTGACTAAGCCGTCCTATTTTATTTGTTTACTACGTGAAAGCGTGAAAAATAATTATTTTGACTAATATATAAACGTATTATACTCGTATCCGTGTATCCAACATCTTTTTGTAAAAAATGAATACTACAATTAATGGTATTGAATTCAAAGACTTCAAAAGTTCTAATATAGTGTGGAAACATTTTTTGCGATCTATAGATCGTGAATCAGCGATGTGTAAACTCTGTACAGTTATTATTAAAACTAAAGAACGATCAACAAGCGGACTACATACTCATTTACGCACTAAGCACGGAATTGGAGCTAAAAATGTTAACTCCGACGAGATATCAGAAGAGGTTAATTGTCTTAGCGCAACACCAACTACGAACCGTGGCCAATCTCCCAAGGTAGCAGTTTTTTTTTAAAATTTTATTTGTATAACCTAAACCTCAATTGACGAAGATGACCACATCAAAAAACTACAATCACTCGCGAAAAAAAGCAAGATATCACATTGTTTCGAAAAAACTGATTCTCTTTCTATGAAAGTGTCCCGTGCGGTGGCAAAATATCGATTACCATTTAAAGTTCAGAAGATATACGGTCTTTGTTACTAATTTCGCAATATCGCAAGTTTTGCGGTACTACATGTCCGATACCGCAATATCGCGGTGTTGAATATATACTGCGTTATTGCATGCTCTGTTTGGACTACACATTTCAATAAGAAAACAGATGAATGTAAATATATGGACTTGGACTTGGATATTATTTATTCACAGAGTTCCTAAACTTCACTGAGTTTACTGACTCTAGCATAATTACAATGGATTTTCTATGAAACTTTACGTTGAGGAATTTTTTTTATTTTTGGGGGTGAAAAATGAAACTTAATACTATACTGCGACTTGATGCAGGAATTATTATTTATTTATATATATATATATTTTTTTTGTTGTAATTTTTTTAAATATGTACTTAATTGCCTACTCCTTGCGGAGTAGGAGGCAGTGCCTTAGTGGGTTTTCATTTCTTGTTCATACTAATTGTTATTATATATTATGTTATTATATAATATTTGCTATTATACATTATATGTACAAAGAAATGGCAATAAATAAAGTAAAAAAAAAAAAAAAAAACAGATGAATTTAAATATGTTTATAGTGATGAACCTGTTTCACTCCGGTATAGGTGGGTAAAATTTTTTTTTAAATATAGAATATGATCACACTATCGACATCTTTCGGGTGGTTTTAAAATCAATATTAAAGGAATCTTTTTTAAACTTTTGGGGTTTCCTTGCCACGAAGGGGTGTAAACAGTTAGGAAAAAAAAAACGACTATCCAATCGGAATAGAGATGAGGACAGTAGGTGCGTCTTAAACCAATCACAGGCTGGGGGCGTGGGATGAGAGATTTGAAAAATTAAGATTCCAAGATTATCTCACGGTTTGGTCGGGCAGATATTTTAAGGGGATAGGACCACTTCTAACTTGGTCATAAATCGCAATTTTATGGGAGCAGGAGGGGATCGATAACAGTTGATTTCACGTCTGGAATCGGGAAGTTTTGCGGGGATCTCGGTGGCGGAAAAATTCAAAAGGGCAAAGGTCATGCACTGATTAATTAAAGTAGCAAGCGATCTCGATTACTTAGTAATCGTGAAACGGGAGTGGACATTGACGGTTTTAACCGCTTTTTCCAGACAAATATCTAGCAGATTCTGCAGGTAGACGGTGGGGAAAGTGTTAGACGTGGGAAACCCACATGAGCCGATTTCGTCGAGGTAGTCGAGGGAAAACAATTCATGTTAGTGACCATATGATATCTAAGATTTTGTATTTGATTTTGTCCGCTAGTTTAGAGGGGAGGGAAGGTTTACGATCTCTTGTTACTTAAGTGGGTCTCGAGTGTGAGACATCGGACATGATTTTGGGTCTCTAAGGTACGCATTAAGCTGAAATCACCACTTGATTTTACATACAGATGATAGGAGAAAGAAATTAGTGAAAAAGCATAAAATTTAACGACCTGTCAGGATTTTAAATTATTCGAAAACTCAAGTATTTTCTTGATCACTAGGCGAGAAATTACGGGAGAATTATCGGTTTTGGTGCCAGAGAAGGATGTAAGATGTAGGACGAACTAGAAAAAAGGAAAAAAAAAACGTTCGAAGGCAGGATTGGAATGGGATCTTTGCAGTAGTTATAGCCCATAGGAAAGGAGAATCGAGGTTGTAAAAGTTTAGATTATTATAAAATAAGGTTCTAAGAGCATCACGACTTTGCGGGGAGATGACCAAGTAATTGGAGTTTGCACTTGGGCATTTGCAAACGCGAGAAATATTAAAAATTGTATACGAACACAAGAAACGCGACATGTAGCCAGAAACGGACACGGCTGAGTGTGCACACTAGCGGTACGTTCGATACAGGATATTCAGTCACGAATTTATTAGAAAATCCATAGCCAAATGTTAGAACGTCGGAATATCTAGGCAGTGACGTGTTGGGAGTAGCTAAAATAATATATGCATAATAGATGACAGTCGGAACATATTATAGGTTGCTAGGTTGAAATCGGACTTGGGGATTTCGAGAAAAGTATGGAAAATATATCGAAAATTCAGGATACGCCGTACCTGGAAGCGATTTTAAAAATGGTAGAACGGACACGATAGGATTTCGAGAAAAGTTGAATTAATTAGTCACATGATAAAAGGTAGATTATATTAACTAATCATGCGGAGATTCGTGTGGGAATCAGATGTTTAGACCCGAATACGCCCCTGATCGGTGGCAACAGAGGAGAGTCATCGTAGGGAGGTTGGTCGATCGGAACAGGACGTTAGAAGGAAAAGGTAGTAACCGGCGTGATAGGATTATGGAAAGGGAAAGGACGATATTACGCGTTCATTAGAAGTCGAATTTGCAAAAATTAAAATTGATTTATGTGGAAATGGATGATCAAAAAGGGAAGTTGAGAGGAGAGAGGGGACAGTTCGTGACAATTCGGGAATACAGGGTGAGGTCTCGGGAAGAAAACGCGCGAAACTGGGGTATTGGAAATTTACCGGGGATCAAATGACTATCTGAGCGATTTGACTAGAGTGGATTTTTGTGCAAAGTGTATCGGACTAGACTCAGTGAAAAGATAATAACCTAATAGAGTGGATTTTAGTCGAATCACTTAAATTCTAAAAATAATAATTAATCAATCGATAAAATCAAAAGGAAGGAAAACGGTGAATACGTCTGTGAAGTTAACGGAATTATATTGTTCCCGGTGTTGTGTTTAATTCCCCGGTCTTAATATAAATAATCATCTTTTAAGGTGCACGAGAGAGAAAAGATATTTTCTATAAATATCTATTCTAAATAATAATCACGGTCTCGAATTTTAATAATAATAATATAATGGTTCAAATTCAGGTTGAGGAAGTTTTACTAAATCAGATTAAGCCTAAATAATAACTGAACAGTCGTTTAAAACTACAATAATAGACTCGTTTTATAATAAATATATATTAGAGAACTTCCATATTGCACTTAAGGGTCGTACAATAATAATAATAACCTACGAACGAATGTTTAGCTTAGGTATATCACAGTACGTGAATTAGGGAGTCACAATTTAGAGTCACAATTGCGCAATACTCGGAATGGAGCTACGAAGATACCAGTTTATATAAAGCTTATAAGACAGTAGGGAGGTTTTTTTGTTTTTATATAGGTACAGGACCACGGGATACGTAATTAAGACATCATTGGTTGTGTTTACCCGACTGGAAAATTAAACAATTACGTACGGGTAAGTTAATGAATCTATAATTGAATTACAGGCCATTGGATGCAGAAGGACGGAATAGAACGCGAATCCTGGACAGTTACTTTCATCCGTTCCAGCGGCGAGGAAAAATTAATAACACCTTATCAGCTGATATGTTAACCGTATTATGTAACGCATGGGATAGAGAACATCTTTTGTTTCAGTCATCTGGCGACGGAGGGTCAGGGAAACAAACAAAAAATGAACGAGATATGGTGCTTACACCGCCGTGGGTGCTGTACACTCAACCAAATGGAGAATGTTTTCAAGTGTACGAGACACCAAATAGAAAGCGACTGTCTGCAACCTAAACAAACGTAAATTTAAAACTAACAGGTACTCCTTTGAATTCCTATTTGTTGAATTGCGCCTTTTAAACTTTATGGTTGAACAATGTGGTGGTGACACCGAGGCTATACATATGTGTCAACGTCTGGTCCATCGGTAAGGGTCTTCCCACATTGTCCTGTTAGGAGGGGATGCTCACCATAGACTGATCGGGTCACGCGAGATGCTGGAAGCAATTCCCTTTCGCGGGACCGTGTCGAGAGAATGGGCGTGACGAGACGGATTTGAATTGAGTTGCCAAACGGTATGAAAGGACGCGGTTCGCTGACGGAGGCGTCTTGGCCAAAAGCATCTCGGGTTGCCGGCAAGGTAGTGTGGGAGGAGCATAAGCAGCACATTTTGTGGGAACAACCCCTCAGCGCTTGCACATTTTTTAATTCTATCGACCTAGAAGCAAACATAAAGCCTAGACAATACTTAGGTAGTATGTTCGCTACTAGAGGTGGTTTATTCGCTGGCCAGGTCACGCAGGAGGAAGGATCTGTCTATCACAAGCTGTAGCCACATGTTCGCGAGTAGAGCCGTGACAAGGGACGAATTGGATTACCCCTTCTAGAGCCAGTAAAGTAGTCCTGGAGGTGTTCGATACTGGGGTTGATTGGGAAAGGTTTGAAGGCATGCCGTCCTTCCTTGGTTATGGAAGGGTCCGGGTATCTGGTTGGTCGTCAAGAGATCTTCTGGGTGCCATGGGTATAGCCTTGACATGCTTTGGTCGGGAGGTCGTGTCCGGAGAGCCGACCACCTGGTCAATTTGGTCAAGTGGAGGAGCCAGTACTAGATTGCAAAAACTGCATGATCCATATCCATCCCTCCCTTATCCCTTCCATCTTAGGTACGAAGTTTGCGTTTACTAACAATATAATATTATCATAATTATGTATAGGGTCCTGCCATGGAGAGCGGCGCGAAGGAGCCGCCAAATAACTAAATGAAACATTCTAGGTATGTATTTTAAAATCTATTAAGACGTATAGGATCATAGATCAACTTTATAGGCTTCCCAGAATTACAGGGGGTACTGCGAGAGTATTAAAACAACGTGCAACATTAGAGACGTAATGGGGATATATTTAGACAATAAGTATCCTTCTTACGTTCAAGAGATACAGAGAAATTCTTCCACACCTTATCTAAAAGAACCAAAAGTTACCACATATAGACATTAAATACCTACTCTAGATTTTCTAGAACCTTTGAAACAAAAATAAAACACAACGTAAAGGAAAGGGTTTATTGTAAAGTTTTCCCGGAAGGAGAAAGCCTTTTGCTGTGTTCAGTCACAGGGGTGGGAAAAACGAGTCATGATTCAAGACATTATTGGCGAATCAAATAGTACGAGAGAAGGATCTACCGTCCGGAGATCGAAACGCAAGAGAGGAGAGGTATTAAAACCTAAGTAAAGGGTTTGACCCATCACAGTATTAACTCACCTATTTATACCTAACAATTCTTTGTAGGGACCTGAAAAAGATAGACAACCCAGCCGTTTTATTTTCCTTATGCTTCGAACTCGACCAATACTGATTTCGTTTTTTTAACAATTAAACGAAAGTTAGAAAAAACGTTTATTACGTTAATTTTAATTAAGGGTAAACTTGACTTCATTTCATCAGGCAACCTATTCTCAAATGTGTGTTCACGTATTATGTTTGCTAAAAAATATTTTTCATTCGGTAAACAGATGGGTGAAGGTCGATCCTAGTCGGGATCTTGTAAGTGGTCTTTACTTCCATAACTCAAGGTATTAATTAATGATAATATAAATATTATCACAATAAAAACACATATTTTTTTTACAGTGCACTTTAATTTAATTTTATTCACACTCTACCGGTTTCGGCAGAACCCTTCCTTCGTCAGGAGAATATTAGAACTAACCTACATTTAAATATAATTCAAGTGTTAAATTAGATAACTTACAAGCACTTGAAATTAGAAATAATAACCTTAGTATTTTGAATAGCCAAATTAATTTATCTTTTAGAAGTATTATTATTTATTCTAGACACATTTCCAATAAAACGCTCTGTTCTTGCAGGAAACCCCGTAATTACCACTTCCCCTTTGCTCGCTACCCACACAAACACCTATAATTTGTGTATATGTGTCTGTTTCGTAGGTTAGTTATAAAGTTCTCCTTACGAAGGAAGGGTTCTTCTGAAACCGGTATAGTGTGAATAAAATAAAATAAAAGTCGTCTCTAAAATTTTTTTGTTTTTCTTGTAAATTATGGCGAGCCACAAAGTTAATGCTTTTTACAAATACATATATTATGTAGATATTTTTACATCGGTCTACCTGGTCTTGCTATCAGTCTGAGTGTGTGTATGTGTATATGTTACTGTTAAAACCCGTTCACAGTCACAACGGGTTTTCTCTAGTATAAACCAGTTTTCACTAAATGCCTTTGCTACAACTAGAATTAGCTGCTGTTCAAAAATGAATATCAGTGAAAACCAGTTCTAACTAGACAAATTTTCTCGAATAATGATTCAGTTAAAACTGTTTCGTGCTTTATTCTGATTGGTCGAGTGACAAGACCTGATCTGACGCGACGCGCGGAGAGGGAGTCAACTCGCTGTCTCGCTTTCACTCAGCCTGCTCTATACTCTATCCTGCGTTGTTATTGTTCTGATAAGCACGTATCGACTTGAACGCATTTATCATGGCAAACTTAAATCAGGGAACGCGATGGAAAGAAGAATTTTTAAATAGTTTATTAGCGATTGGAGAACACGAAAAAAAAGAAGACCATTTTAATATTATGACAAAAGGAACTTACGACAATTTATTGGATGAAATCGAAGAAGCACAATCAGCTAATAAGAAAACTCAGAAGCAGTACAGAAGATTGAAGCGATTTAAGGTTATTAATATTTGTGGAACACGAAAATTAGTGACAAGAAAAGATCCCATGAAATACTACTTGCACGTAGATGAAATATTTGATATAATTGAAGCAGCTCATGTGGCTGTTGGTCATGGAGGTCGAGATAGACTAAAAAATGAAACTTCGCGAACATTTGCAAACATAACATTAGAAATGATAAATATTTTTCTGTCGTTGTGCGAAACTTGTCAACGTAAAAAAAGTATGAAGAAAAAGGGGCTTGTTATATGTCAACATGATGATTTTTTTGATGTATGTATTGCTATTATTTCTCAAGATTTTATTATTTCTTATTATGTTATGTACTAATATTATTTTAATTTTAGCGAGATGCTGCAGACCCCGGTGCGTTTTTCCAAGGAGAAAGCGTTGATGAAAGTACACCTGGATGCAGTCGGACAAATATTATCTCAGGTACATTTTTCTTTTGTTTTGCATCAATTCCACAGCCACCTTGAAATTTCAAGTTAGATTTTGATCCCTAGGGGTAGCTATCAGGGCGATACTAAGAGTATCTACGTCTCTAGAAAGAGTATCATTTTAGTATTTTATTTTGGGGGGATATTAAGATATTTATCTGTTTATAAGTGAGACAATGAGCGGGGTAAAAAATGGTTATGGAATATGGTTAGTTTTTTTTTCTTTATATTTAACTAGTTGACCCGGCGAACTTTGTACCACCTCAGAATCAGTAACTGTTGTTTTAACTTATTAGCTGAATTAAATTCAGTTTCTTTATTAGTTAAAAATTACACAATGAAGCAATTATCGATGCGAAAATGTTCCTTTTTTGTTTTTGTCAGAATCAGAGATGTAGTTGTACTTACCTACGGATTTATATTTTTTGTGATTGACTAATTTTTCCACTTACTTACGGGAATTGGGTTTCATTTTCTTTATAGAAATCTTATATCATAAAAATCGATCCAGCCATTCTTGAGTTATAAATGGTGTAACTAATCCGACCTTGTTTTATATAAGTATAAAGATTTAACCCACTTTAGGTCCCAGTTTTCTATATATTTACCAATCATTTTTACCCTGACTTTAATAACATTAGATTCTTTTATTTGATGAAGTACATTAGAAATTCGGCTATAACGACTTGGCTTATAATGGCTTATCGTTTTTAGCGACGACAATGTAAACTCATGTTAGTTCTCATCGTTATGAGAGTTGGAAGCAATAAAAATGCTTAGAATTGATGGATTGGTGTATCCGTCCATTTACCCGAAAAGGCCATCTATCTTGCTTTCGCCCACTAGCTGTAACTAGTGTAGAAGAGACAGAATGATTCTATTAGTGTACTTACGGAGTGTCATTCATTTCGTAAACATACATGAAATAATTAATAGTTTTCTTTATTTTTAATTCGAATCTTTATTAGTAGTGTTATAGTATGCGTCAACAGTTAATCTTTAGTATCTTTATCTTAGTAATATGTTATATTCTATTTATCAAATTAGTCATTTAATTTGTGTATTGCATTGGACCCATTGCAGGTCTTTCTATATAACTATACGTATATACATAGATAGTTGCTGATGATGATCGATACATAAATATACAATATTTTGTGTATATAGTGATTAAATTATATTATAGCTATTATACATAATGATTGGTCATTATATGTAATAACAAAATTGTGGTCGACAATGTGATAAATGAATCACTTTATCCGGATATTATTCATAATATCGGATCAAAGTTAGCCAAAGTAATAAATACGTTCCAACTGACTTGACGTGGTGTGATCTCGTGGCGACGCAATAGTCAATAGTGTTCGTTGTTGTTTTGTAATGAGAGGTCACGCCGCGTGTGCCGCAATTTCCTTACATTTACTTTACATTTGTATCGGTGTCTGATGAGTGATGATGGCAGATGAAATGAAAAAACGTTTCTATGAAACTATCACTGTACTTATTGCAAGTAAAGGAAAAAATAATCAGTTGTTTACAAATGATCAATATTTGTCTTTAATTATAAACGTAAAAGAATCAAAGAACAAGATTACTAAGAAAACACCTGAAGATTACCAGCGGCTGGCAAGATACGATGTCGTCAAAATTGGAGCATCAGAAAAACTAATAATTCCGGTGAAAAACGAAGGTGATTCCATTATGTACTATGCTCACTTAGACGAAACTTTTCAAATAATCCACGACTGTCATATTAGTATTGGACATGGTGGTAGAGACAGAATGATGAAAGAGTTCAAATTAAAATATAAAAATATAACTGCTGAACTCGTCACAGTGTATTTGAATCTGTGTGAATCTTGTCAGAAAAAAAAAAGTTTGCCAAAAAAAGGTCTTATTTTGAAACCGATTATCAGAAACGAGCTTTATTCAAGGCGTCAAGTTGATCTGATAGACATGCAGTCACAAGCTGAAGGTGATCATAAATTCTTTTTAATTAACACAGTTTTTTTTAACCTTTTCGTTATTTATAAAAACCCATTTGAATTCAATCCTGAAGATTATCACATTTGGTATAAACTTTATTTTGATAACCTTCAGTAAGTATTTCAATATCAATGTTGTAAAACAAAATAAGTTTTGTCTAACCGACTTCAACGCGCTTTGGCTTCGAATTTTCAATTGTGAAATAATCATTAATTGTTTTTTTTTAATAAAAGCCTAAAACGAAACACGATGTATGAAAGTTTTGCATATGTGTAATTACTGTGATGAAACCAACTTTACTTGCTAGACCTATACTAGGAAAATATATTCGTTTACTACGACTCCGTTTTATGCGACCAACTGCTTAAACTGCTTTCGTTCGGTTAGAACGACGCGCAGTATTTTGTTTACAAAAGTAACCCACCAATACCTCGCCGCCCCGCGTCTGGCCACTCCTCGCCTCGCGCGCTAGCGTCAGTCAGTGTTTGTCATCCGTTGTGACTAGGTTGTGTCGTGACACAATGAATTCCGTGAAGCGAAAGTGTTTTTCAATTGAAGAAAAAATTGCTATATTACGCCGTTTAGAAGCAGGTGAATCAAATTTAACCCTCGCGAAGGAGTTCGGCGTGCCTCATTCTACAATATCCGGAATAAAGAAAATTAAAAATAAAATAGAACCACTGTTTAATGCCAATATTTTGAAATGTAAACGTGTCAGGACATCAACTCAAGACAAGATAGATCAGGCATTGTTACATTGGTTTAATCTTCAGCGTAACCGGGGAAAACGCGTTAATGGACCCCAACTTCAAGAAAAAGCTAACTGTTTTGCTGAAGAGTTCAATATTCCTAACTTCAGTTGTTCAATGAGTTGGATAAACCGTTTTAAAGTAAGACACAATATCGGCGCTGGTAAGATTGCTTGTGAGTTTTTATCAGTTTAACAGAGTAATTACGAGTTATCTTTCTATACTATTACATATTTCATAACAATAATTACAATAGAATTAATATCAATCATAATAAAAACAAGCTTAAATTATCCAGCCGTTTTGTGCGTCGTCCGGTTAGTACGACAAGGTCGCCAAATGACAAATCGACTGTCCCTTAAGGGTCGTTATATCCGGATTCTACGCATTAGATTTTTTGAAGTGAAAACTTATTTAGCCCCGTTGTGATTTGAAACTCGATGAATCGAAAAATAGCAACACTTAAAAGAGACAAAATCATGCATCCATAGGATTTAGCCGACGAGAGAATGATATAGTATAAGGGGCCATCCATAAATTAAGTCACACGAATTTCATAATTGTTTGACCTTCCTCCCCGTCCCTGTCACACATCGTCACATTTGTGAGACCCCCTCCCCCTACCATGACGCCACATGCTTAGCAATGTTACATGTAAAAGTATTAGTCGGTAATATTTTTAAGTCTATCGTCAACATTTAATATCGTCACGGTCATATTTAAATGGAGGGGGCGTAACGGTATACCACAACGTAGGGGGCGGGGGGGTCGTTTTGTGCATGTGACGTCACAAAGCTACCGACCAACAAAGCTACTTTAAGCTGATGACCCCCCATACAATGTCACACTTCTCTACTCCCTTCCCCCCCACTCTTAAGCGGCCACTACCCGAATTTCTACCGATTTCTGACATTTCTACCTTAAACATTTGAAGTTTTTAAGCTCTTAAAAAAATATATGTTATTTTTTAAGATAATAATTCGTGGGCTTGCTGCGAAAAAGCACTAAGTGAATTTTTTGCTGTTTTGACTTAATGATGCTGTTTTGTTACTCGGTGACCAATCTTTAGTCTACAATACTTTATCTTTGCACTTTGTCCTATCTATAATACTTTTCGAGTTATTATCTGAACTAAGTCAATTATGCATAAATCTTTTCAGCGAATGAGCACTAAGGGACTTCGTGCATATTCCTTGACTATGTTGATATCGTACCGTGACAAATAATTATAACTATACCGTGTGAAATAGCACTAAGTCAGACTTAATGCAATTTTGTTGAAAGATTTTTGTTGATCTGCGGTTGTGAATTGCATTAAGTCAGACCTTATGCAATTTCGTTGAAAGATTTTTGTTGATCTGCGTTATTCAAAATTTGACATTTAATAATAATAATAATTGGATAATTTATAGAGCCCCGTTTTAGTGAAAAATCACCTCAAGGGCGCAGTTGTGTTAAAGGTAAGTTTCTCGCTGACTGAATTACAAAAATGTTGCCAAGAGCGGCAAAAATATTACAAAAGTAGATAATAATATTTAATTCTCATTATTGAAGTCCGTAATATACGTAGGACAAATAGGCGACAAGACAAATATAAATAGGCGACAAGAAGTCATTGATCAGAATTGTTTGATGTCAAAATTATACAACAAAATGATATCAATATCACATTCCAAGAAAAAGTATTTGACAGTTTAATGTGATAAAAAATTATACCATGTGAGCTTCAAAGTTCTTGTGTCGACGTGTTCGCGACAGCGAAATCAATGATAATTATATTAATGTAGCGGAAAAAATGGTTTTATTAAAATAAAAATGTTACACCACCAAACTATTTTTACTTCGGTGCTTGCAATATTAACTAATTTTAAGACAGTTGCAAATCATAATGCAAATATAGCAGTAACAATACTGCTCTATTCGTATTATGACAGTAATCATAACAATATGTGATTATAAATGTAAATAAGTATGTTAGTCGTAAATAACCAATTTTAAGAGACTTGCAGGTCATAATACGAATAGAGCAGTAGCAATACTGCTCTGTTCGTTTCGTATTGTATTATGGCTTGCAATTACATGTACAAACTCGGTTATAAAAATAAGTATAGTTCTAAATCACTAGTCACAGATCACAGAAGTCTTAGTTGTAAGTCATTAGTTTTCAATCTTAGTTATAATATAAGCCACTTGTAGTATATAGGTATAGATTTAATGTATAAATGAATTTATAAAGCGCCCTTGACGTGATTTTCTCACGAAAATGGTGCTATAAAAATCATCCAATAATAATAATAATTATTATTATGTGTCAGCGAAAAAGCATTAAGTCATGCAATACTCTTCTACTTTTTAAAAGATAGTATGATTTTTTTTGTTATTTTTAAATAATAAGTACGGGCATAAGTAGATAATAAAACAATCTATTTTACTTTATTCGTCACTATAATGACTCCAATATATTTAAAAAAAGTTAACGTTGCTCAAACTTTCAAATTCAATTTTCTCGAACTAGTATTTTTGACTTAGTGCTTTTCCACAGTAAGCCCACATCTATACATTCCCCACGCCCGCCGCGCCGAAACGCAAATTATATGAAATTCCCTCGATATAAAAAAAATCGCAAAGTATGCTCCGAAAATTATTATAAACACGTTTGTTCCTGTTAATTTACACAGATGTGAAAAAATTCACAATGTTTCTTTGAATGATACTTAAGACGCTTTCTACGAGATTCTTGCTCTATTTTAAACAAGACATTGTGAATTGCATAAACATTTTCACAATTTTCGCATCGATTTCATCGCTTTAAATATTAGCGCGCTTCTCTAACATTCGTAATTACATATATCTCCATCTTCTTCTTTTTGAGCATGGATGCAGCGCCTTAAGGTGTGACGTAATTTATGATGCCGCGTGAGAATTGCACACTCTGTTTTTGAAGTGAAAACTTCCTTAACACCGTTGTGATTTGAAACTCAATGAATCGAAAAAGCAATACCAAAAAGAGACAAACACATATATTGTAGGATTTAGCCTGCGAGATATGGGATTGAATAATTGGTCTCCTATTTGTACGGTGCTTCGTAGCCTCCCCACTCTCGTCTACTATAGTTTTCTGAGGATTTCATTAAAATCGCGTGTGAACTTCACACTTTATTTATTTATTATTTATTCGTATATATTTTAATTGGTCCCTTGTAGGTCTCACTTTTCTATATATTTACAAATCATTTTCACCCTCACTCTAATAACATTAGATTTTTAAAATTTAATTAAGTATTTATATATATATGTATAAAAAAACGTGCTTTAGACCACACGACTGAAGTAAAACTTCACTAACTTAAATCTCCCTCTTATCCTTACCATCCTCATCCTCATCCTCATCCTCATCCTCATCCTCATCCTCATCCTCATCCTCATCCTCATCCTCATCCTCATCCTCATCCTCATCCTCATCCTCATCCTCATCCTCATCCTCATCCTCATCCTCATCCTCATCCTCATCCTCATCCTCATCCTCATCCTCATCCTCATCCTCATCCTCATCCTCATCCTCATCCTCATCCTCATCCTCATCCTCATCCTCATCCTCATCCTCATCCTCATCCTCATCCTCATCCTCATCATCATCCTCATCCTCATCCTCATCCTCATCCTCATCCTCATCCTCATCCTCATCCTCATCCTCATCCTCATCCTCATCCTCATCCTCATCCTCATCCTCATCCTCATCCTCATCCTCATCCTCATCCTCTTCCTCTTCCTCATCCTCATCCTCATCCCCATCCCCATCCCCATCCCCATCCCCACCCTCGTCCTTATCCTCGTCCTCGTCCCCTCGCATCACACTTTTTCATAACGCATTCACCAGCTTACCCCCCAAGTCGAGCGTGCGTAAAGAAGTTTTACTTTAATAACAATCTGAACCAAAAAAAGTTTATGCATTAATTTTCAATTTTGGTTGTATGAGCGAGAAACGCGTTTCGTCATTAATTTTAAACTATTTTTACGAGTATTTTAATTGAACTTTTTTTTTCAGAAAACGTTCCTACAATTTCACCTCCTCCACTTACGAATTTGAAGCAAAGATTTCCGACACAGAAACTAACCATGCCAGTTCCAGTGACAACCAACCCCCGGCTCAGAAGGACCACGCCAGTGAGTAAACGCGCGAACGAAGCATTGCAAATGAAAGGCGTACCCGAAAAACGCATTAAAAGACACGACTGCGAATTATACTGCGAGCTATTGTCAAGGAAGTTGGCAAAGTTAGATGAGATTACACGACAAACTGTTATGAACGCGATCGACAATTTGGTTTTTACGGCAATGGGTAATGTACATTACGCGACGAGCGAACCCGACCATACTGACCCCAGTTTTCCAGAGGAAACCCTGCAGCACTTATCTACACACAATATTTCACAAGTAGGTCTATTTTTTTAAAATTTTATTATTTAATAATTTTTTATAAGTTACAATTTTTCGTCATTTTTTTACTACCGTACTAGGCAGTGTTGTGGTAGTCAGTATTCAGTATATTATAATAACATGTACCTTCCGATTCCACGCCAAAATATAAATGAAGAAAATCAAAAAAAAAAAACTCAAGGCTTCAGTCCAGATGAGCGATTTTGTATATTTTGTGGATACGGGAAAGATCCCAAATTTGTGTGATTTTCTACGACTTTCGATTGCTTTTTCAATGGGTGTTGTGGGCCGATGACAGCTGCCGCCAATTTTAACTAGTTTTAGAAATGGGAAGGAGGTCTTCAATTGTTTTAGAATATTCGAGCTTAACTTCGTGACAACCGCCACGGCGCACCGTCTGACAATTCGGGATCTCGCAATTTCCATCCCAGGAGTCAGCAAATCAACGACCCAAACCGTTTTAATGGGAAAATTTGGGTATTGGAAGGTGTGCACTAGTTGGGCGCCGAAAACGCTGTGAGACGTTCACAAGGAAAATCGCCGAAAAAAAAACGTAAGTACTACAAACTCTCCCCAACATTCTCAATAGCTGCAGTGCCGGTTTTAGTTCGGTGTCTCCCATTGTCATATTATTTAAACTAAGTATTTTTTCCAATGTTTAGAGGAGGGTTATACGCCACTAGATAGGAGGAGGGCTGTAATCATGCCATTGTACAAAGGTAAAGGGTCACGTATGGAATGTGGGAATCATAGGGCTATTAGCCTTCTTAGTTCAGTCGGCAAGCTATATGGTAGAATATTGATTGAAAGGGTAAGAATGGAAACAAAAGATAAAATATGGGATCTGCAAGGTGCTTTTATGAGTGGAAGAGGGTGCATGTACCAGATTTTCTCATTGCGTATGCTCACTGAGAAGTTTCTTGCAAAAACCAGAAACTCTTCTGTGCCTTTGTAGATCTACAAAAAGCATACGACCGAGTTAACAGGAAAAAGCTATGAAAGGTATTGTCCAAGTATGGAGTGAATACGAATCTCATACAGGCAATTGCGTCTCTATATGAGGGAAGCGTTGCATGTATTAGGGTGAACGGCGATTTTACGGGGTGGTTTGACATCACAAAAGGTGTTAAACAAGGCTGCGTAATGTCACCTTGGTTATTCAATCTATACATGGATAATCAATTGTATGCAAGAATTGAAAGAAATGGGATTGGGCGCGAAATTGAGTAATCTGAAAGTATGTTGCCTGTTGTATGCTGATGATGCGGTGCTGATATCTAACAGTATGGAAGATCTACAGTCTCTCGTGTCAAGTATGAATGAAGTATGTATGAAGAATGAGTTAATGATGAATGTAAGTAAGTCTAAAGTCATGGTGTTTGAAAGAGAGAGAGTACGAAAACAGTATGCAATATAGTTGTGAACGATGAATACTTGGAGCAGGTGGATGAGTTTGTTTATTTGGGAAGTATGTTTACGAGAGATGGGAAGGCTGAAAGAGATTTTGAAAGAAGGGTGAATGCAGGTAACTCTATTAATGGAGGACTGAACGCCGTTGGCATCAACAAAAAACTGTTCAAAGACGCGAAACTAGCCGTCCATAATGGAGTACTGGTACCCAGCGCCGGATCTGCCATACGTTCAAAAACGTGCAAAAAACCTGGCGCCAACTCCGAAAGGGCGCCGTGAGAAAATAAATATTGTATTAAAATTTAGTTATAATATTCCCTGAATCGTTTAAAAATTACCCATACTACGAAATAATTATTACGCTCTAGCAACACTTTCCAAAGAAACAGAATGCGCACGCTTCAGGTTGGTATCAACGGCTTACGAATTTATAGTCAGTTACAGAATTTTTTTACAAATTCCATATATTTAGTTTAAACGTAAGATCTATTTTTCCATATATCTCTTACGACGAATGGGTGCGATCCAAATTCAATAACCAATCACAGCGCGGTATTTTTATTCTGGAGAATCAAACAAACCGACTTGCGCCTTTATAGCGGCCAAAACAATATTTTTATATGTGATTTTGACCCTTATATATAAAGAAACTGTATGAAAGTCAAGCTCAGAATGACTTGCGCTAACAGTACTGTTTATACCGCCAAAAGTTTTATTCATATGGCAGCACTGGAATCTGGAATATTTAAAAAAGCATTTTCTGTGGAGTACGAACGTCATATTTTGCCACAGTTGAACTGTCAAAAGTCCGTCGATGTTTGGTCACAAAAACTTATAAAAACCTATGAATTCATCAAATAAACACAAGTAATAGTGTTTTTATCGATAGTTTATTGTTCAAAGAATGTGTTTCAGTCAATAAAATATACGATAGTTCAAAATAAATGCACAAAATATTACTTCAAAAGTGCTCTTTCCGAGATTTTATACGAAGTATGGGCAACAAATCCTGGCACAAGAAAGGTTAAATGTATAATTAATATCTATTAGATTTGTTATTTTACGGTGTCAGTGTAAGCGTCTTTCGTAAGCCGTTGATACCATACGTCAGTGTTTAGTGTTTGTATGGTGTTTGTTCGCTCAACACAGGGGAAATACAAGGTACAAATATGAGGTTATATTCTTATTAGATTTTAGAGCTAGTCAGAAGCTGTAGATGCTATTCTTGTGTTGTACGTTGCCATGGAAACGTATTTGTATTTGCTTTTTCTATTAAGAGTGTCTTACCAGCTAATCATTATTCTGATTCCTGCGCCAGCGCTCTCATATCAGAGCTTGTTAGCGGAAGTTTTTGGAATTAGATAACGTTCCGCTGTAAACTGGCTTTTGTGTATCGCGCGGAGCTAGGGCGGCTACATTGCTACGGTATGCTTATATTCTAGCGTCCAGAATTTTAATTAGTAGTAGTTATTTGTAATTTGTATATCGAAGTGCATAAACATAAATAGATACAAGTAAAATGCGTAAACACAGTAGGTATTAAATAGATACCTACATGAATAAACAATGTGTTAAATTCTTTTTAATATTTTGGTTTTTTGTTTTTTAATTTTATTTTACGGCCATTAGAGCGAAAGATATCTCAGTATCGCCCTGGTGTAAGACCACCATTAAGATTTGAAACGTTGCTTGAAATGTCTTTAGCCGTGTTTGGTGACCAGATCTGAATAGCCAGGTA
Source organism: Limnephilus lunatus (assembly GCA_917563855.2). Classification (NCBI taxonomy): domain Eukaryota; kingdom Metazoa; phylum Arthropoda; class Insecta; order Trichoptera; family Limnephilidae; genus Limnephilus; species Limnephilus lunatus. Next base: position 45,737,749 of record OU830602.1, on the reverse strand, counting down.
CTTCCCCACCTTCCTCTTCCCTATATTTTTACCCTCCCCACTACCTTCAGTCTTACAACATACCCCAATTGGGGATGCCATAGTCCCACTGGCTCCAGACAGAAGCAGTTGGGACTCTTGTGCGGTATACTTATGAAAAAAGTGTAATATTCAGTTGGATTGTAAAAAATGTCTCATTTTGAAATATTTATTCGTATGCACAATTTTTTATTTTATATTTATCTGAATACCGCACAAGAGACTTAAATGCTCCTACTGGAGCCAATGAGACTATGACGTGACTATGGGGTATATTGCGAGGCTGAAGGTGGTGGGGGAAGAGGAAGGCGAGGAATTACCTGGCTATTCAGATCTGGTCACTAAACAACATTTCAATTCTGAATGGTGGTCTTACACCAGGGCGATACTGAAAGTATCTTTTACTCTAAAACGTGACGCAAATATATTATTTTTAAATTAAATAATTGTGAAATAACCCAAATTAGTCAAATAAAATTTATTTGCCTATGCCGGGATTCGATCCCACTACCTTCAGATTGCTAGTCAAGAGCCTTACCCCTTGACCACGCCGGCCGTCAATAGGTAGTATCAGTAATTTGGAAGGTACATCCACCAACTACATGGAAGGCCGGATCGGGAGAGACCGTTTTTTTTACACTCGCTCGACACACTGCTTATCTCTTCTTTGGGAATGCTGTGTGGAGGGTCGTTTTAGGGAAAGGAAGAAGAGGAAATTCGGAGAAGGAAAGGGATATTAGGGGTGAGTAGAAATCTGGGGGTCAGCGTGTCCAGGAGTGCGGATGTATGAATCCATCCCTCCCACTGCGGTGCAAGGCGATGTTCCGAGAGAGTAAGGCTGGAGAAGTCAAAGGGACTCCCTTAACTTTTCCAGATCCGACCTGCCATGCAGCTGGTGGGCAGACGCATCCGCCGCCAAGACCTAAACAAACCTCACCCCCTTGAACCTAGGCACCCCTGCTAGTCACCAAATGTTATGAACCACTTGGGATGACCTATGACAGACGTGTTGGTTATCTAATAATTGGTTCCCGGGGCGGTGGTACCCATACCCGATTCTCGTGTTTATTATTTTTCCATCAAAATTATTTATGATTTGTCAATAATGTCTTAGTAAAATAAGTATGTAATAAAATCTGAAATATATTAGTTTGTAAGTGTGCAAATAAATAAACAAACGGACCAATTTTCGTCAAGAAACACATGTACGTATATATTTTTAAATAATTTAATTTATCTATTTATTTACGCAAAAATAGTCTATTAACAATAAAACAATAACACGAATAACAAGCGTGCATAAAGGCACGACCCACCTAGCAATCGATCACCGTTCGCATCGATTACCGTTCGAAGGAAATTTTTCGTAACAATCACCACTTTTCGTAACACATTTACCAGCTTACCCCCCAAGTGTCGAGCGTGCGTAAAGAAGTTTTACTTGAAAATAAATATTTTGGAGCAGTTGGGACTCTTGTGCGGTATTCACATAAAAATAATTTACAATAAAAAAAATTTCAAAATTATAAAAATTTTATCATAAAAATATTCAATGAACATGAAATTTTGCGTTGGGGCAACCCTATAAATTTTACAAACACGAAATCCTATTTATTTTGCTTCGTTATTCGTTTGAAAATGTTGCGATGTAGAGCGCCGCGAAGACAACCGCCAGTGGCCGCAGTTGCGGTCTGAATGAGCGCTCTCGATTCGTGTTTTCGTTGATAAGAAAAATTGTGAAACGCGAAGCTGTAAATTAATTAATATTAAATACACCCTAAAATTATTTTTCCATTAAAATTATTTATGATTTGTCAATAATGTCTTAGCAAAATAAGTATGTAAAAAAATCTGAAATATATTAGTTAGTAAGTGCGCAAATAAATAAACAAACGGACCAATTTTCGTCAAGAAACACATGTACGTATATATTTTTTAATAATTTTATTTAAACTGAAATTAAAATTCTGACAAATAATTTTACCAGATAATGTATTGATTTATTTTACTGCATGATTATATGATTTGAAATTGGTGTTGTATAATACATGTACTTTTTTGAAAATATAACAAATCTGCCAACGACCTATGGTATAACCTTATTATACTTAAAATAAACATTTTTTCTCAAAATTTTATCCATACCTTTACTAGATAAAAGAACAATATTTCAAAATCAATTTATAATTTTTTGTGGAAACGAGTCAATAAGTCTAAACACTGATTTAAAAATGACATATTTCTGGTTTCTCTGGTAATGTCCTCTTAATATTCGCGTTGGGTATATACATAAACGCAGTAAATCTCAAGAATGTCTAATGGACCTAGTTTAGCGAAACCACCCGCATTGTCTCGTAACGTATATTTTAAATCATGGTACGGGCACAAACAAACAATTCGTTGTATTATTTTAAAGCATAACTTGCAAAAAGAGTTTTTCCTAAAATATAATTAAAATAGCACCATAATTTTATGTTTACCCAATAGATTCAGAGAGTATAGGGCTCCTGGCGATTCTCTCTTTAAAAAAAACGAGTGTGAGATCTACCGCCAGGGCACTTGGAAAAGTTACACCCTTTATATGTCTTGATTTAAAGTATTTGATAAATTAGTGTAAAAAAAAAATTAAATAAAAAAATTGGGGTGAACGAATTTTTAATCAAAATAAAAATGAAGGGGGGGGGGGGGGGCGCCATCGGTACCTACTGCACAGGGCGCCAGATTTCGTAGATCCGGCCCTGCTGGTACCTACCCTGATGTATGGCAGTGAGTCATGGAACTGGCAGAGGAAGGATGAACGTAGACTGAATGCTGTAGAAATGAGATCCCTGAGGCGTATGTTTAGTAAAACCATGTATGATCGTGTGAGATCGGAGATCCGCAAAGAATGCAAGGCTGATGTAAGCGTAATTAGTAATGAGTAAGATCAAGAAAGGAACGCTCCGAAGGTTCGGGCATGTAGAGAGAATGAACGAGGAAAGGAGTGTAAGGAGAATATATGACGCAAATGTGAATGGTAGAAGAAGTCGGGGACGCCCGAGAAAGACATGGCACGACCAAGTGAATCAGATACTTGAGTCGGGCCATGTCAAGAGTCAGAATAATAGAAGAGCATGTATGAGACGATGTATGAATGTTAACGAGGCAAGGAGTGTGTGCCAAGACCGAGTTGTTTGGCGGTCCGTCCTCTCTGCCTACCCCTGCGGGGAAACGGCGTGATGGTTAGTTAGTTAGTTAGTTAGTTAAGTATTTTTTCGATCTGGGTACTTTTATCAATCCATCACCGCGTCATAGTCCCACGGACGCTTGGAGTATTTTGCTTTGCGCTAAACCTGTTCGATTTAGGTATAAACAGCACTAGAATATTGCGGTTTAAGATAGTCCTTGCATGACTTTTTCTATTGTAATTTATTGTATTATATTCATAGTTTTTGTTGTTATTTGCTTAATATTTATAAAATTATTTGCATAAACTCTTCTTCATTTCCTACGTGATTAGAATGCAAAATGTAAGTTATGATTTTTTTTTTGACAAGATCGGCGGCCATCTTGGATAGTGTATGGTTACTAGGAGGTTTTGCTTTCGCTGAGTTCGTCCTCCTGGGGTGAGAGGTGTTCGATGGAGTCTTTCTCCTTCCGTCCAGAAGGGTTTTCGAGACTTCAAGCGGCATGCTGGGTGAAAAACGAAATTATCGTGCAATGGTATTGCGCTTTTTTGCAGCGCCTTCTTGTATTCCCTCAGTGTTGCAATCTCTCGCCTGATATTTGGCGGGGTTATGTTTGCAAGTACGGAGAGCCAAGGAAGAGGAGTCGATTTTAAGGTTCCGCTGATGGTTCGCATTGTGGCATTAAGCTGAACGTCGACCATGGAAGTGTGGGCGCTTCTAGCCCATACTGTAGTACAGTATTCAGCTGCTGATAAAACCGCGCGATTGGAAAATCCGGGAAAGGTTCTGATCGGTATTTGTCAACAGTAATTGGGTTAACAGATGGGAGGAACGCTGAGACTGTGGACGTGGCCTCCACTCTCAAGACACTATTGGGCGAGTTAGTTCCTTTAGAGTCAGTAGTTGGGGAAAGTGACCACCATAAACAGATTAGAAATCTAGCACGGCTACCACCTAGAGACCTCGCCCAAGAGGCTAACTTCACTAGAGTCACTAAAGCTGAAATTGATGTGATAATTAAGGGTTTGGGTCCTAAGAAGGCACCAGGGCATGATAGGCTCAATGGCGTGATTGCGAAGCAAGTCTGGGTCCACGCCAAGGAAGAGCTCTTCCAGGTGATGGACACGTGCCTGAGGAGAGGAGTTTTCCCCTCTGAGTGGAAGCGCGGCGTGCTCCGGATCATACCAAAGGGGAACGGAAAACCACTGACCGACATCAAGGCGTACCGGCCAATTACCCTCCTCCCAGTACTCGGCAAAATTCTGGAGAAACTGATACGAGAGCGACTTCGGCAAACCCTGTCTCCGGCAAGTGACCTGCAGTTCGGCTTCGTCCCCGGTAGATCCACGGTGCACGCCCTGTCGTATGTGCTTGACTGGGTGAAGGCTTGTCCAAAGAGGTATGTAGTTGCAATCTTCCTCGATATCACTGGTGCCTTCGATCACGCGTGGTGGGACATGATACGGACAAAGGTGAAAAACAGGCAGTGTTCCAAACTTTTGTTCCAAGCAATCGACGATTACCTTTCCAATCGTACTATCACGATTTGCTTCGGAGACTTTTTGATCCAGAGGGAAGCTGACATAGGATGCCCGCAGGGCTCTATTCTTGGACCTGACCTGTGGAACATCAACTTTGACGACTCCTCCAGGTTACCCTTGCCTGAAGGATGTATCGCTGTCGACTACGCTGATGACAAAACGTATCTGGTCGCTGGGGACAGCAGAAAGGAAGTTGAGAGCAAAGGCAGTGAAGGTTTGAACATGTTCCTCGATTGGGGGAAAAGAAACAAGATGACCTTCGCTCCCCACAAGACCCAGGGCCTCCTGATGAAGGGCTTTCTCAGCAGAAAAAGAAATCCTGTCATCAAAATGGGGGACTCTACTGTCCGATTTTGCGAAACTGTTAAATATTTAGGTGTTACACTAGATCGATCGTCCTCTTTCCTGGCTCACGTTAAAGAAGTATCCAGCAAGGCCCAGGCTCTCTTCTTGAAGCTGAGGAGACTCTCCACAGCTGAGTGGGGATTGCGAAATCCGGCTCTGCGAACGCTATATAGGTGTGTGTACGTGGCGCAAGTCTCGTATGCCGCCTCTGTGTGGGAGCACCGCCTGGACAACTCGCTGATTCTCTTAGCTCTCAAGCGTGGCCAACGAACCCCCTTGCTGGCACTCTCTGGTGCGTATAGAACCGTTGCTTCGGACGCTTTACCCGTTTTGGCTGGCATATTGCCAATCGATCTGGAAATTAGGGAAGTGCTCATTAAGCAGAAATTAACCAGAGGAACCCCGGCCACTCACCTAGGTGTTGTTCTGACACCGGGTGGGCCGGGGACTCTCCCTGGACTGCTCCGTCAAATGAGGGATCTGTCGCTCCAAGAGTGGCAGGTCCGTTGGGATAGGTCGAATATGGGAAGATGGACCTTCTCCTTCTTCCCATCAGTTAAAATCAGAATGGAAGGGGCATATCTACAACTGGACCACCACATCACCCAGCTTCTGTCCGGGCATGGGGAATTCAGGGGGAGACTTCACACCCTCGCCCTGTCTCCCCATCCCAACTGCGCATGCGGATCGACGAACCAGTCAGCCGAGCACATTCTGTGGCACTGTGAGATCTTGACGGATGCGAGAGAGGAAATGCTCGATGGTTTGGATGTACCTATCAGACCAGTATGGAATACTGATCTGGTTTCGAATAAGAAGAACTTCGAGTGTCTGAAGAAATTTGCAAGGATCTGGGTTGAGAGATGGCCTGAGCTTAGAGTCGCTGACTAGTTGACTTTGACACCAGGTGTACTTGTTCCTGTTTTACCACGGACTATCGACTACTCGACTTTTATAATTGAATACTGTACAGTATGTATATTTTTTATGTTTTTTTTACAGTTTGCTTTTTTTTTACATATGTAATTTTATGCTGTTTTTATTTTTTACATCTTGATTTTTATCTTTTATCATGTTCATTCATGTCCGCGTGATTTTACGCTCATGTCTTCTTTTTTTTTTTTTTTTTTTTACACTTATTTTTTTGCCATTTTTTTTTTATACTTTAGGTATTTTGGTTCCGGATACATATAGCGTAATTAAACGCACATGCCTATTTCATATTATTTTGGTTTTCTTGGTTGCTTTACTGTTTTTTTTTTTCCATTTCTTTTAGTTTTGTTTAACGAGAGAGAACTGAACTCCGTTGCCCGTTTTGTATCGTCCTTATCCCCATTTAAGGGATCGGACCCTAGAACGTGTCCCCGTGTACGTGCCATGGCCGATCTCTTGGAACTGGTGGGGCTTCACCCGGCCACCGCGCTACCCCCCGTGACATGAAGAGGTTGGGGAGAGGGCTAAACGTCATCCGAAAGCTGTCCGTCCCGCCTCCAGCGACCCGACGCTTCTCTCCCTAGGGTCTTCTTTTTGATTTCCACACACTCCTCGTCTAGGCACCACCGGGTAGCTGGCTTACGGACGACGCTGCCGGTTATCGGGAGGCCTGACAACCAGCCTTCTTCACTGTCTCTGGGACTGCCGGTGGCTGGATTTCGGTATCACCAGTTCTACATTGTAAATATGTTTATTTTTTCTTCCATTTTTTATTTACAGTGCACGGTGCTGCCTGCTGGATCATTGTGTGGTCCTTCGCCGCCATGAGCTTCCCACTCATGACGGTTGTCGTTCATTTTGTTTTTTTCCTTATATTTTCTCTATTACCTAGTTTTGTTACTAACACCTTGTTTGACTGTCCATGGGGCTCACTGCTTTAGCAGTGATTACCTTCATGGGCTTTAGAATTGTAGAATTGACCATCACAGTACATTCCTGTAGGTGCGCCTGCATACCGCCCTCTAACAACGTATGCGGGGACATTGAAGTTCTAGAATCGTTACATATTTTAAATGTAGAGTCGTTCATTCAAAAAAATTAGATTCTTGCGAGAACTCCGAAGGGGCGACCATAAGTCGCCTATACCGGGGTGGGAATAGGTGGGTGAAAGCTTCAATGCTGATAAAACCAGGGCAATGCGTTTAACAAGATTAGCTCACATGGGCCTTTTTCGAAAAAAAAAATCAGGTGATACCTTCAAAAAACTACACTTCGAGAGAATGAGACGAATGCAGAATAGTAGGATAATTGTAGGGTTTATTTATTATAATATTGTTACCATGTTTAAAAATTATTTTATTCTACGAAGCACCGCACAAAGAGGAGGCCGATACACTACGAAGCGTCGCACAAAGAGGAGACCAATAAGTCTATCTCAATCTCTCGCTGGATATATCCTATAGATTTTAGATCTGTTTGTCTCTTTTTAGTGTCGCTCGATTCCGTTTCATCGAATGAATATCAAATCAGAAGTAGTTTTCACTTCGAAAACTCATCGGATCGCTTTCGAAATTTCGAAACCATAACGCAGTTTTTTTTTTTTTTTTTTTCATATACTAGATTCTTATGTTTCTTGAAGAGATGAATCATTTAAATTTACTGAATTTAAAGTTAATGTTCTTTATAAATAGAACGGCGTCATATGCGCCTTGCAATTTTTACCTCATGTGGGTATTTTTAAATGTTACCTGGCTATTATAGACTTAAAGGCCTTGTATTTCATCGGTAGGGAAAAATTGTTATCTAAAAACCCTACTAAAATTGCATGTTTTGCTAAGCTCCATCATCATCAAGCAGCCACGCCACCGGCAGGCGCTCATGCATACATACGTGTCTGTTTGTGTTATGTTGGGAGTGGGAAGGAGTCGGTCATGTCTTTATTTTTGGATCTCTTCCGCATTTGCCTTCGGGAATGAGGAAACCATGAAAAACCTCATCCGGGAAGAGTCAGCCGAAAGTCAACATGAAACTTGTCGGCCTTCAGTGAGTTCAATATATGAAATCCTGCATTGTGTGGTGAGGGGTGTGAGTGTCTGTTTTTATGTGAGATATATATATACATACTATATGGGAAATTTATAATAAACTTACATAAACATACATATTATACAAAATTAAATAGATATATACATAGATATGTAAACATAAGTTTTGGGGGGGGGGTCTGGTGTTTAGGAATACCTACTGCTCGCTCAGTCGTCCGCGTCTGAATCTGGTTCATACCAGATGTGGTCCAGGTCCATCAGGATATGTTTGGGTAGTCTGTGTGTATATCTGAAAGTAAAGTCACTGGGTGCATTGTATTGACCGATTTCTTTGATAAGTCTATTTTTACTATGTCTGAGAGATTTGTAAAATCGGTCTGTCAGTCTGTGCGTGTATTCAAATAATGTAGGTATGTATTCTCTGGCATGTAGTCTTTTTAGATTCGTTCTGATTCTAGTGTTGTATGCGATTTTAATGCAGAGATTTTGTAGCGTCTGTAGTTTCAAATGGTCAGAATGAGAAATACTACTCCACACGGGAATAGCATATGTCAGTACCGGTCGGATGAGCGAGTAGTAGATCAGGAGTTTGGTTCTGGGACGCAGCGGACTTCGTCTGTTGAAGATGGGCTTCATCGCGCCGACTGCCTTTCTGGCTCTTGCGTGTATCTTGGCTATGTGAGATTTCCAATTGAGACGTGAGTCCATTGTCAGGCCCAGGTAAACGACTTCATCTTTCCATTCTAGGACGTGTCCTCCCATTTCGATGTTGACGTCTGGTGTTCTTCTTTTTCGTTTCCTCGTGTACATTATCACTTCGGTTTTTGCCTCATTTAATTTGAGTCGCCATTTCTTGTAGAACTCTACTAGAGCGTCGAGCGCCCTCTGTAGGTATATGGCCGCCATGTCTGCTTTCAGCGAGGAAACGTAAAGTTTGACGTCGTCTGCGTATATGGATAAGTTGCATCTCTCGTCTCGGGGGATATCATGTGTGAAGATGTTGAAAAGATGAGGTCCCAGTAGACTCCTTTGTGGCACGCCTTTTGGAATCTCACGTAGTGTTGAGAGCGCTTTTCTGATAAAAACTCTGAAGGATCTGTTCTTTAGGTATTCTTGTATCACTCTCGTTAGGTATATGGGCGTGTTGAGTATGTGCAACTTGTGCAGTAGCCCTCTGATCCAAACGGTGTCAAATGCCTTCTCCAAGTCTATCAGCGCAGCGGCGGTGAAGCGATGTTCGTTGAATCTTCTGGCGATGAATTCCGCTACTCGGGAGAGCTGGTGGGTAGTGGAATGCCTTTTCCTGAATCCGAACTGCTCGTCTGGCAATGTGTCTTCGTGATGTGGTAAAAGTCTGTTGAGAATCACTTGTTCAAATACCTTGCTCAGTGTGGATAATAAACTTATCGGCCGGTAGTTCGTCGGCTGCCTCTTGTCTTTGTTAGGCTTCGAGAAGGGCAGCACGGTTGCCGTTTTCCAGATTTGAGGGAAGTGTCCGGTGATGAGGCAGGCATTGAACAGCTTTGTGATGAAAATTATTGCTTTCTGCGGTAGATGTTTCAGTAAGATGTTATGTATTTGATCGCTTCCCGGCGCCTTATTTGTCTTCAATCGCCTGATAATGACGGCTACTTCGCTCGGCGTGCAGAAATGTATATCGGCGGTGTCCGTCTGCTCTGCTTGATCGAGATGTTGTAGAGACTCATCTACGAGTCGATCCGTATCCGGGTCGCGTAGGCCGTCCGTGGCTGCGTAGGCTCTCTCAAATCCGTCGGCGAGCGCGTTTGCCTTTTCTTCTAGTGAAAGTGCCAGCCCTGAGCCGTCTAACTTCTCAAGCGGGGGGATTGTGTTATCTTCGTGTCTCAGTGCTTTCGCCATTTTCCACAGGCTGTTATCTTTGGGCGTGAGTGACGTAACTTTCTTCGTCCAAAGTTCGCGTCTGAGATCGGTGATTTCTTGTTTGATCTCACGCTGCAGAGTGTTGTAGGCAGTTTTGAAGTAGCCGTCGCGCGTTTGATGGTAGATGCGCCGCAGGCGATTTTTCTCCTTGATGAGCGATAGGACGTACTCGGGAAGCTTGATCGTAAAAGTCTGTTCGTCTTTGTATGGTATGTAGTTGTCTTGTGCAAGTTGGATGATTTCGGTCAGAGTGCTTGCGGCTTCGTCGATTTCTTCCTTCGAGCGCAGGGTTGCCGACGATAGGTATATTCGTTCGTTTATCTCTTTCTTGAATCCTTCCCAGTCGGCCTCCTTGTAATTTCGCCGTTTTCTGGGGCTCCTTGAAGTCGTCCCTCCAATACTGAAGCTCACGGGCAGGTGATCTGATGATAACTCATCCAGCGTACGCAGTGGCGAGATGGTCTTGGCGTTTTTCTCAAGTACGATGTCTAGAGTACTTGGATACTTTGCGTATGCTGGATAGTGAGTCGGTTTGTCCGGAGCCATAATCGTGTAGTTGTGCGTCTGCATATGTGAAAAGAGCGTTTTCCCATTCGCGTTGCCTCGGTAGTTGTTCCAATAATTGTGCTTGGCATTGAGGTCTCCTCCTAAAACAACAATGGGGCGCAAATTAAGTAATTTATCCAAATCTTCTCTTACCAGAAGTTTGGGGCAGTAGGCGGCGATGATGGTATGCGCTCTATCCTCTATGGTGACTTCGATAATTGTGGCTTCAGTATGCTTCAGCTTCGGAGTAGGGATTCTTGTAGATGTGATGGTTTGACGAACGAATATGGCGGTGCCTCCACCTGCGCCCTCCAGTCGGTTGTCTCGATGTACTTCGAAGCCGGGCACTCTCAGGGGTATGTCAGGTTTCAAAAAGGTCTCTGTAATGAGAAAAATGTCAATGTCAGTATTGTTTGTCAGAGCGAGCAGTTCGTCGGTCTTGAAGCGGATGCTGTGGGCATTCCACAGGAGAACGTTCACCATCTCGGGATCAGACATTGATGGTGGACGTGATGAGACCCATCAGGATCCATGCTCTCGCAGCTTCGCTGGAAGCTGCGGCCAGCTCTGGTCGCAGGCGATCTAGTCCCTCGAGCAGGGCCATCATCAGTTGGGCATCGCTTCTAGCCTTTCCTGCGGGCTGCTGCGTGCGGGGCTGGGTGCGGGGCTGCGAGCGGGGCTGCTCCTCGTGGCGCTCCTCGCTTCTTCCACTGGCCACGTTGGCCCAGCTGCGTCCATCCGTCCTCGGCATCTGCTGTGTATGAGGAGGTGGCCTGCTTGCTCCTGGGGCCTGGCGCTGGGGGTGTTGCTGGTGCTGCTGGAGCGAGGCGACGTAGGCAACCCTCTTCGGGCAGCCTCTGAAGTTGGCGGGATGGGGGCCTCCGCAGTTGCAGCACGCGGCGGGCTCGTCCCTGGTGGTCTTAGGGCACTCGGCCGAGGCGTGCTCCACCAAGCACTTCACACACCTCGCGGTATGGGCGCAGTTTCGGGATCCGTGCCCGAAGTTTTGACAGCGATAACACTGCGTCCCATGCTGTAGGTGATTGCTCCTGTGCTTCTGGAGGCGTATTCTGCAGTGGCACAGGTACTTGACTGCTGCCCTCAGCTGGCCCATATTTATTTCCTTATCGAAGGTGGCCAGGTACATGGGATATTCGGCCGAGGCTGTTGTCATCTTAACGACCTTCACCGGGGGGAAGCCTTGTTCAGTCAGGTCGGCCGCGATGTCCTCCGTCTCAACGTTCGGTAGGCCCTTGATAACGGCCTTCTTCAACTTTTCGGCCTCCGCCGTATACGTATGGAAGCCTCGTGCCTCCGCTCGCAGCCCGTTGGTGAGAGCACGGTGGTCCGCCATGCTCCGCACGAAGATGTTAGCTGTTCCGCCTCGGTTGTAGCGGAACGTAAAATTCGGGTGCCCGATGTGGCCCTGCACCGCCGAGGTGATTTGGGCGTGAGTGAGAGTCCCCAGGGTCATCACAACCGGGGGGACACGATCTTTTCGGGCAGGCTGGCCGCTGGTACCTGCGGGAGAGAAAGCAGAATTAGTGTTAATGCGCTTTGGTTGCGGTGCGCCGCCGCCTTCGCTTACCTCACGGAGATTTCCGAAGCGGTTGCCGACAACAACCGCCCGGGGTTCCTGAGGTGACAGGGGCCTCTTAACGGGGTTGGACGGCCTCGTCCAACCTTCCTCCTGTCTGATCGTCTCCATGTCCTGGGGGGGTAGCGTGGGTCTGGGGGGTGGGACGTAGCCCGAAGCTGGGCCTACTGCGTGGCGGCTGGGTCCGGGTGCGGGTGCTGGGCCGGTCGCGGGCATCTCGGGGGGCGGCAGGGCGATAGCCGGCTGCGTCCTCGGGTCAGGGTGGCTCTGCTGGGGCTGGGAGGCAGGGATCGTAAACAGGATCGACCCCGTCTTTGTTTGACGTCTGTACTGGCGGGCTCCCGGGGGGATCTCGATCGGTGAATCCTCCGGGTTAGCAGGTTCCATCCGCCCGGGGAACATCCGGACGGCGGGGATTCTATTTTTCCTCTTCTGGATGGAAATTGAAGTGTGTGATCGTCTCGGTGGGGCCAGGTCTTCCCTCTTCTTCGGTGCCTTGATAAAGGCAGTTGGTGGCGCGGTGGCCTAGGTGGTGGGCTGGTCGGGGTCCAGCCAGCTGATGAAATAGCAGGTGTCTGGCCGTGTAAACACAAGCCAGACAAAAGCGAATCGGGGGCGAAAAGGGGCTCGTCTCAAAGGCGACTGTCGCAGGCGGCAGTCAACTCCAAGATCCTCTGATCTGATCTGATCCTGATCTCAACCATAACGCAGCTTGAAGTTTTAGCTAATCACCCCTCGATGAGAACCTTGTTAAACGCATTTTCAACGAACCTTGGGTAAGAATTTCGATTTGTATGATAGTCTAAATTATGTGTGTACATTTTTTGTTCAACAGTTTTTTTTGTAAGTTTAATAGGTAACGAGTTACAGTGGCGGAAATAGGAATATTTTTCTAAAAAATGGTGAATTTCCCAATTTTTCTTATTTTTTCGGGTTATTCATTACATAATTATAATAATTTTGTAAACTCATTTCCACACCACCATGAGGTAGAGAAAATGGCGCATTTCTTTATTGTCGTATCCCCAGTAGGTTATCTTCCTCTTCAATGGCACTACAACCCATTTAGAGCCTCCTTCAACATAAGCCTCCACCGCCCTCCGTCCTCTGCGACATGGAGTAGTATTCTTGCATCCTTCCTGAAATCATCCTCCCATCTCAGCCTAAGTCTGCCCGCCTTTCGTTTACCTCCTGGTTGTCCTGTTAGAACCTTCTTCGGTACTCGTGTGCTTGGCATTCGATGCACATGTCCCATCTTATGGATAGAGGTCCATGAGGCTTAGATGGCTCGGTAAATCTCTGGTCTAGATTGAGAATACCGGTTTCTCTTCGCAAACCCAGTTATAAAAGAGAAATAATTGAAGCGATTATTCAAGCATGGTTCGATGACATCAAAACTGAAAATTTGTGACCTTTAGTGGACTCCATGCCTGGAAGAATTGAGAAAGTTATTAAACCTAAAGGATTTCAAAAGAAATACTAACTTTAAATGTTAATTTTAAATACTATACAAAATCTTCGTAATTAATAAATATTTTTTTTTTTTTTGCCATGTCGTTGTTTTATTCAGCATTTTTGTTATTTTTCTTAAAAAAACATTTGTATCTATTCAAAATATAACAGTATAATAGGTTGTTCAATTAATTAACTAACAAAATTACACTTAAACACCAACGTGATTTAAAAAAGAGCGAACGAACATCAAAAACAAGAAATTTATACTTAAGTCCACTAGTGTACATGTAAAATATATATTTTTTAAATAAATAAAAAGAAAATACTTTGTTTTACGTCACTTTATTGATATTTTTTAGTTAAAATTTAAAATGTTTATTTAAAAAAAAATATTTAAAAATGTCAAGTCACAATATGTTTGCATCTTTTGAAACAATTTTTTTAAAATTTATTATAAATAAAAAATTTACTGATGTAACATGTATATTTTATTGTAAAAAGTATGTTGTTTTATGTTGATGTGCCCATTTAGGTATTTTTGTCTTAAAATAAATAAATTTGTAAAATCCCAGCCGGGGCTAAGAATCAAATATTATTTAAATTTGAATGTCTCATAAATTTGTTACCGCTTTATTAATTAGCATCAGATAAAACCAGTCCAAGAATTTACTTGATTCTGAAGTATGTATGTAATATGATTTACTGGATACCTTGTAGGTACGAGTATTTTTAAATACCTACGCATTTTTATTCAATCCATAAATTCAGGCTTCAAGACACTTGAATTCAGTCCCAAAGATAATAAAAATATTTTGTTTAATAAAATTAATTTTAAGTCGTGAACCTTCTCGTGTTTCTTTACCTGTACATTTATTACTGACTGGACTCAGTAGTACTGAGTGTGTAGCGACGTTTATCTTAATTTATAAATACTGACATTTTAGTTTGAGTTTTCGAGGAAAAAGGTAAAATATTTTAAAGATATCCTTGCTCTTGTAGTAGTTTAGTCTACTGGATTGATTTAAAAATACAGATTACTTATATTTTTAACGCCTGAAGTTTGAATGCAAATTTAAAAAATATCTTTATTGTACCTACAAATAAATATAAATTATAAAAGGTTTGGCTTATTGGTACATTATATTTCTTATAGTTAACTCAATGAACAATTATTTAAAAACATCGATTTGTGAGCTTTTTTGGAGTAAAAAAAAAAAAGTACTTTTGCTGTCCAGTGGTATTTATTTATACGTATAATATTTTATTTTTATTCTCGAAAATGCATTTTACTGATTGTTACAGTGGTTTACATACATAATAAGTTTCAGTAATATTTTTTTTTTATGTTCAGTAACTGTATATAAATAGGTTAGTAGTAGTGTTTTGTGTACACCTCACTAGGTGAACCTGTGCTGAGGTGTTCCCATGTTTAGGATTAAGTTCTATTCTGTCGACATAAGTAAAAACACCGTATTCTCCTATATAGGAGAATACATTATATCTCCTATACACCTGTAAGGGCTTTTATAAACATGTGATATATCTACACAATAATTTTGTGTTACAAAAATCATGAAGTAAAGTATGCTATTTAAAAGATTATACACAAATAGTATTAAGGAAACATTGTTTTTTTCTGGTAGCCTTCTTTCAACTACGTTCCGTACAGTTGAACACAATATGATTTTATGTATTTTAAAACAAATAAAAACAATATTTTATCACTCGTCGCCGTTGATCACACTACACACGTCCCAACAAATTACTTAATACGCGCTCTGTCTCGTCTGTTCGGTGCTGCTGGGACGAGACGGAGTGCGTATCAAGTGAAACTTTAGATTGTACGCTGCGGCCACGTGTGATGGAAAAATATTAATACAAATGTATTTTTTTATAATACAAAGAAAATGTGTATATTTTTTTGTTCAATATATTTAATGTCATCTATATTTTTACTCCAAATATACTCACCATTCGTTGATAAAAATATTTCGGGTACGCCCTGTGATACACCCTGTATTGTTTTTTAGCATTACACATGTGTGTAGTGTAAATATAATATGTTTGCGTAAATCAATGATTCCCAAAGTGGTCCAGGATTGATTTATTGGCGACTCACAGTCTCTTTCCTCTCTTCGTCCCGCCATAGTTGGTTTTTACCCCTCATCTGTAAGTTCTCGTCTATCTATTTGTATGTCTATGATGATTTGCTATTTTTTTAGGAGCTACGGATCTCATGCAATCCTAACAGGTTGTTTAATAATTTTGAAATTTTTAGGCTTTTTTTTTAGTCCACGGGATTGCTTTTTTGTCAATTAGGTCTGCATATGAATCAGATAGCCTGTTTATTTAGCATTAATTTCCTTTTTTTTAAAACCTCCCTTAATCTTCTCTCTGTTATATTAAGTCTGTAATCATATTATTTTAATAAATAGTATCTACACAAGAAAATATACTATTTTTTCTCTTTATTTTACCACTCCTTGAAATTTTACCACTTTGTTGGAACTCAGCCGCGACGCTAATCTTCACATTTTTGACGAGTTTTGGAAATATGGTAAGTAGAAATGTAGCAGCAGGGTATCCACCGAAACCAGTAAAATTATTTTATTCATCGGTTTTTTCTTCATTTGCATCGGTTCCGTTGTCCTATATTGGAAGTAGTCATATAATTTTGAAATGGCCCTCTGAATTATGCCTCGCGAAGTGATGATAGTCGCCACTCGAACTCTTCCATCAGTGCCAGGATGTATGGCGCTCACCCGTCCCAGCCTCCAGTAGCAAGAAGGGACGTTGTCCTCCTTCAGTATGACCATGTCGCCAGGCCGCAACTGTCTTTGACTCCTGGTTTGTAGCTCTGCCAGGTACTCCTTCCGCCACCTCGACCAAAATGATTGAACGATCTGGATTAGTTTTTGGTAATTATTTAATCGATTGAATGTGATATGTTCCAAATTTTCCTCTGGAATCGCTGCCAAACTAGTTCCAATGAGAAAGAGACCAGGGGTTAAGGGAGTAAGGTCATAAGGATCATTTGATAAGGGAGTCAGTGGCCTGGAGTTTAAACAAGATTCAATTTGACACAACACCGTATTAATTTCTTCATAAGTTAATGAAGCGATACTCGTTATTCTTTTTAAGTGATATTTAACTGATTTTATCCCAGCCTCCCAGAGCCCCTCAAAATTTGGAGCATGAGGTGGTATAAATTGCCATTGTATTCCTAATGCGGATAAATAATTATCAATTTTATCATTAGACACATTAAAAATTATAAATTTCCCTTAGTTCATTATTAGCCGCTTTAAAATTGGTTGCATTGTCTGAGATCATTTTACTTGGTCTACCACGACGCGAGATAAACCGCTTCAAAGTATTTGTGTCAAAAAAAACTCTGTGCGCTCAAAGACAGCACAACTTCTAATTGAATGGCCTTAGTGGCCATGCATACAAATAAACAAATATATGATTTTTAACGCTATGTGTTTTTCTGTGAATACCTGACTTTATCTGTATTGGTCGGTCCGCCAGTAGTCCACTCCTTTCATTTGAAATGGCCTACATTCAGTTATTCTTTCAGCTGGTAGGTCGCCCATCAACTGCTGTTCTGGTTTGGGTTTACATCAATAACAAATTATACATTTTTAAATTATCTTTTTTACAACATTTTTTCCTTTAATCGGCCAAAATTTCATTCTAATCAACGCCAATAATGACTGCGTTCCCGAGTGTAAGTTCAAGTAATGATAGTGTCTTACAATTAGTTCTGTTATTTTATGATGCGAAGGTAATAAAATTGGGTGCTGTTGGCTTTCGGTTACCAGTTTACCTTTGAAAGCCTTCCCCCCACATGAATTAGATCCCTTTCAATAAAAGGATCTAATAACTTTAATGTACTATTCCTAGGTATATTCCCGCCATTATTTAACCCTTAGAATGGCAGGAGGCCATATTTGTCCCAACGCACATAGGTCTCGTATAAAACGCTGTAACTCTCTTATTATCATAGTGAGAAATATGTTCTAAGCGGTGTTAGAAAGGGAAAACACCACGATTTATATTCCAATCTAAAAAATAGCCACCAAAAAAGTAAAATGTACACTTTTATGTATACAAAGTTTTGGGTCGCAAATTGAAAAAAAAAATTTAACTTCGGGAATTTTTTATAAATTATTTTTACATAGAGCGACCAAAAATCAGATAACAATATGTGTTTGTTATATGTTTGTCTAATAAAATATGTGTCTTTTTATTTTTTTTTAATATCTGTAACTTTAGCTAGAAAAAACGTAAGATGAGCCATTTTTAAAACTTTTTTATGTTTGTGTGCAAAAATTTTTTAATTAAAAAAATATATATGTTTATTTAGAATTATATAATTTGAAAGCGTATTTCATCACCTTTCTAAAACAGTTTTTAGTTTTTGAATGTGCTCAGAAATATTCCAAATATTTGCATTTTATTGTAAAGCAAAAATATTTTGATCAACCGAAAAAAATGCCAATTTTTTTGAAGGGTTAAAGCTCGAATTTCGTCGCTGAAACAGTATGATTGCGCCCGAGATATTAATTTGTTTACTGAATTTTCCAACACACTAACTGTCAATTTACCGTAGCGGCGCTGCGAAGGGTTTTTACAATTAAACTGAAATCTAATAATGTATGCTGTTACCCTTTGTAATTTGGAAAAACTAGAATATCTATTAAAAATGTCCCAGTCCTGTTTCATTGCAGACAACAGCGCCGAGCTTGTCTTGATCTCTGGTGGATCAATACAACATGTGTCAGTATTCGGCCAGCACGCTGAATCCAGCATCAGCCAAGCTGGACCATGCCACCAAATGCAGGAAATTAACAATTGTGAAACCCCGGTTCCTCTGGAGAGCACATCTGCTGCATTGTCTTCCGACCTTACATGGTTCAATTGCTCCGGCTGACTGGTGTCCTGGATTTCCGCCACCCTGTTTGCAACGAAAGTGTGCCATCTTGCAGGCTGCTCCCTGACCCAGCACAGCACTATTTGAGAACCGCACCAGTATTTAGTATGTATATCCGGTGTACATAAAGCTTCTTTTATAAAATTCACTAATCTTGTCAATAATACAGCTCCACATAATTCTAATTTGGGCAGAGATACGCTTTTCAAAGGCGCTACCCGTTATTTGGACATTATCAAATTGAGTATTTCTTACCCAATTTATCAGTAGATATCATGTAAACACAGGCTGAATATGCCTTTTCTGAAGCGTCACAAAATCCATGTAGCTGTAAATTTACATGATCTTGACATATTATCTTTCTACTTATTCTGAAATTATTCTATATCTGAAAAAAAATATTTATATTTAGATTGATTTGTATGAATAATGTTGAATTTGTAGATATAAATAAGATGTAAAATTATAACATTGAAAATTTACACGTAACTTAATTATAAGCACCTGCTGACGAGCCAATTCAATTGGTTTAGCAGGACTTGTTTGTGATTTGTAATAACTATTCTTACAATAATAAATAAATAAATAAAAAATAAAAAAATAAATAATAAAAAAATTTAATAGAGTTAGTTCATTTACATAGGCTTCCCATGTCTTCAACATGTCACATGGAATAGGTTCATCCCACTGAACCTTCGCCTGCCACAATGTGCCATTCTGTCTACGTGTCTACGGAAGTTGACATACGCTGTGCTGCATTTAACCAAAAACAGTTCATCACATGTTATCAATATTAGTTGTGCACATATGAAACACAATATAGCACCATACAAATATAAAAATACATACATCATTGGGAAGGTCTTCGGGCATATTTGATTCCTTCAACCGCCTTTGTTCTCCATTTCGTGATGCACATTCCATAAACTGTTTGATGATCAAAACGCTGAAAAATAATTTTACGCCAATTAACGTCACATTACTTAATTACAAATATTTTTCTTATAACATTCTTAACACAACAATACAGTAAAAAGAATATTATTCTGTAAAATATTAATTGAACTGTCTCGATTTTTACTTGAAAAACGTAACCTCAAATCACAGACATAATATTGTTGATAATTCGGTTCGAGCCAAATATAAGTATATTTATATGCTTTTAGATACATTATATAGCATTTACTTGCCTCATTATTGCTTTGTGCAGCAAAATATCGTTAAATAACCGAACCGACATGATTGATTGTATTGAAATCGTGACAGCCATCTCCGCCATCTCAAATCTTGGCTCGGCGGCATCTGTCACTTTTAGAAGTAGTGAATGAATAAAAAGGTCATTACCATCATGTGTGGTAGGTACCTTTTACAAAACGAAAATGTTCGATAAACGGCTTTTTACGTTATTTTAAAATAAAATGAGATGTGCATAAAATGCAATACAACAAAAAGTAATTATTTAAAAAAAAATGATGAAGAACCTTGCGTTTCTTGATTGTTTTTAATTTATCAGTGTTTTCAAAGAATCTCTTAACAGTCTTAACGACTTTTGTTTATATTTTTTTACTAGGTCTCTCGTCTTACCCGCTCCTGTAAGGACAACGGAAGAAACAGAATCGCTTAATTGAAAATGGATGTAAGGCTACGACAAATTCGCCTCCTTAGAAGGGACTGCCGTATTAGTGAACGCTAGCAGTTGGTTTAACGCAAATAGAACGGGAATCGCACTCCTGGTCATCCGCCTCCAATACCTAGACAAACCTCACCCCATGAACCCGGGCACCCCTGCTAAATCACCAAACGTAGCGAACCACTTGGGGTGACCTATGGCAGAGGTGTTGGTTATCCAATAAAGGTTACCGGGGCGGCGGTAACCAATCCCGTACCGGAAGTTCACTTGAGATTAACACTCTTGTTGTTTATTTAGAGAAATTATGTATGTAATAAAATGTTTTAATTCTGTTAATGTTCCAAATAATATAATAAATCGATAAAAAATCTTAATTTGAATTGATTTTTATTTTATTTTATATAAAGGAACTTGTCGGGAAATTGCGACGAATTTGTTATTTTGTTCTCCCATTTTGGGAATTCGAACATTTATTGCGGGTATTTACACGACCGTTTTCAGTACGCATCATGCTTTGGACCGGAGAGCATCGTGGCTTCGCCGTCGCAACTTTTTTACAAAAAGGCCGTTCTGTCATCGCGAAGCAGAGAGCCATGCGCTTGCGTTTCAAACTTCCGCGCAACGTTTCGGTCCCTGGTGGAATGATAATCAGACGTTGGGTTCGTGCTGTGGAAGACACTGGATCCACATCAAAGCCTCGTGTTGTAGGTGGAAGACCCAGTACTGTAACAACACCCAAAAATGTGGCGTTGGTGAGGGAAGCAGTCGAACTGTCACCTACGCGCTCTGCTTGGAGTCACGCAGTTGCATTGGGAATATCTAATCGTTCTATAAGGAGGATTTTGCACAATGATTTGTCTGTAAAATCTGTGGTATGTAAAGCGTTTTCCTGGAATGAAACCTCAACCAAATTCCTCGAATGAAACTTTTTGGAGCATTAATGAGGCCCATTTCCATCTTTTTGGTGCTGTTAACATACAAAATTTTCAGTACTGGTCCGACATCAATCCACGCGAACTCCATGAAAAGCCTCTTCACTCATCAAGAGTAAAATTGGGCCTTACTTTTTTTTAGGAAAATGACCGTACTGTGACAGTTACAACGACAGCACATGCTATGTTTAAAAAAAAAATTCTTTGGGCCTCTATTACAGGAGTTGATGATTTTACCAATACTTAATTTATTATTTCTTTTATTTCAGGCCACTCCAGAAAAGCATCTGTCATCTCAGAAACCGACCCTGACCTCTACACTTCAACAGACCAGTTCCTACGTAAGCACAATTTTATGTTACTAGCAGTTAAAAATCCGCTCTTCGGCTTTTCGTTCGGCTTCGCTCAGTTTGAGTGTTGGTGACCTTTTTATAAATCCGATAGGAACTGGTTCCAAAAATAGCCGGTTCCTCGGATTCACTGTGATCCAGTGACAGCTAGTCACCGGGACAAAGTAACCGCGACAGGCGATGACGTCATATGTAATACATAGCCGCGTGTATTATCCACAACTGTCAGATTCAATAATAATGATATTATCGTCAATCTCTCCATATCCGGAGAGATAATCAAAATTACAAATATTTATACTTGCCGCTGGCAAGTATAAATACTACGTATTCTTACGATCTGTTAACATAAGTGACGCCATCCTTTGGCATTATTGGCTACTTGCAAGAATTCGGTTCTTTTACAAAAGTAGATTCGTATACAAACTCCACGTACGAAAACGGTTTGAACGTTCGAAAACTAAAATTATTTTTCGATCAAAATTATTTATGATTTGTTAATAATGTCTCGGCAAAATAAGTATGTAAAAAAATCTGAAATATATTAGTTTGTAAGTGCGCAAATAAATACACAAACTGACCAATTTTCGTCAAGAAACACATGTACGTATATGTTTTTTAATGATATTATTTAAACTAAAATTAAAAATCTGAAACACACACTTCCCAGATAATCTATTGATTTATTTTACTGCATGATTATGTGATTTGAAATGGGTGTTGTATAATACAAAATCTGAAATTGAAAATTTAACAAATCTGCCAACGACCTATGGTAAAACCTTATTTAGTCTGTTTATTTTATAGTGGTTGGATATTGATTTTACAAAAATAAAAATGTTTATTTTTTTGAATTTGGTAGGTTTCGAACCTCCGTTCGCTGGATGTCTCTCTGGCCGCTTAGTCAGGCGCTTTACGCTGCTGCGCAATCGGAGGCTCGCGCGGTGTCGTGAATTTACCGCATTATATTAGATCCGAGGACCCGTCAAATAATACATTTTTGTGAGGCACTTCCGTTTCATCCGAATTTCAAATCACAACGAGGTTAAAGAAGTTTCACGTCAAATTAATTAATAAAAAATTACGTAGATACATGATATAAAAATACAAGAAACAAAAATTTAAAAGTACGGTGATCAGATAGGTTTACAAAATTACAACATTAAACATGTCAATAACATCAAGTATTGGTTTCCCATAGTGCGAAACCTCTGATATCAGGCACACTGAGAATACGAGGGAGGACCCAAAAGTAACGAGATTCGGGTGGTAGGGGGGAGAAGTGGAGGAAAAACGAGTTTTGTGTGGACGCCTGTTGTACGGAAACCCTTTCTCAGTTAGTTTGCGAAGCCGCGTCGCTGTGAGACCACGCGTTTTTCCAAAGTTTAATTTTATAGTCTAGTCAGTGGGGGATAAAAAAAAGCCTCCAGCTTGCAAAAGGTCACGTAGTTGCGATTTTGATATATATTGTTTCGATTGGGACTCTAAAGAAAAAAAAGTTTTCGACCTTAGGGAAGTCGAGCTAGAGCCGCCATCTTGGATTGAAGTTGTCAAAATTTGTTTTTTTTTTTAATTATTCCTCAACGGTTGACTTTAAAACAAAAATGTCTCCCACAAATTTGAAGAAGACTAAATTACATACATTTTTGTTTGAAGATTTTTTTAAATATGAATCTTATACATAATGACTTACAGCGGTAGAAAGAAGAAAATTCTGACCAAAAATCGTAAAACTCAAGTTATCTTGATAAATTTTGTAAGGAATCACAATAACACAATATCATTTTATCGTATTTCCACAACACAATATAATTATATAAGTAGCAAAATCTTTTTCAAATTACAGTTATTTTTCGTGTCACATAGAGGAGAGACAGAGACGGCAACATAACGCTTGCCTGCAGTCCTGATGTAGCGTTGCTAGCTCAGCGCCTATCTTGCTACAGACTAGGATCCCACTATGAAAAACCCTACGTCATCGAGTGCACGGATGAAACTACTTTGTAGTGATAATGAACGTTTATTAAGCCTTAAAAAAGCTGGTCTCCCAGTATATAGCAGATGCAGGAACCACGCTTTCTTGTTGCTTTGTACGGGGGTGACATGGGTGAAGAAATCTTTGAAGAAGTCCGCTACCAACGTTTCGCAAAGTTGACAACAAAAAACTTGTCCCTTTCCCACCGACGAATGGCGCTGCACGGTACCATGCATTTAGGACATACCATCAAGTTCAAAAATGCCATGGAATCCAAAAAAATCCAGAAAACTGGGGCTGGAAACGTGGCACCAATGGACTTGTTTTTGTAAGAATGACAAAGAAACCAGCGCCCGAGACTTAATTTAAATTTATTTCTTGCGATTGAATATGTAGAGATTTTGTCAATGGAAGCCCAGAATCTCAGTACTACAGGCAACGAGTTAGATCATGAAATTGACGAGGAAGACTATAAATAGATGTCAATATTAACCAACCGGGATCGGCAAAAAATATTATTACGCATTAGCGAATATGTAACATAATTACTAATTACGAATACTAGTCGAACTCTGTGCGGCTCAAGCGCCATTTCGAAATCTACTATCGCTGGAATATCTGTGGAATAGACCTACCGACCTTTACATTTTCGGAAGATCTCTACAGAATGTAATAGAGGAATTTGGAGACTGCGGCAAGAGGGGTGGGTTTGCAAATCAATGAGAAAAAAACTAAAATAATGACGCAAACCAGAACCCCACATCGCAGAATGAAAGATAAAATGATATTTAAGGACACGTATAATTTCGAAGTGATCGAAGAGTTTACATACCGGGGCTCCATCATAATGCAGGACAACGAAGACCCAGTAGAAGTAAGAAAGCGTTGTTACCAGTATTCAAATTCCGCAACGTCTATAGGAAAACCCTATATAAAACAATTATCAGAACGGTCTTGGTCTATGGATGTGAGGCGGGAACACTGACAGCAAAGTCTGCGGAACAGCTGAACACCTTCGAAAGAAAGGTACTTCGAAGAATCTTAGAAGCGAAGCGAGAGGGAGAGTCATGGAGAATCCGCCCCAACAAAGCTCTATGATATTTAACAAGCTCCCAGACTCTCTATCCATCTAAGGCTCACGGGCCTCTATCCATAAGATAGGTCGGTCATGTGCATCGGATGAGGACAGAGGGCGGTGGAGGCTTATGTTGAAGGAGGCCATGGCTCGAAATGGGTTGTAGCGCCATTGAAGAGAAAGATAACCTACTGGGGATACCACAATAAAGAAATGCGCCATTTTCTCTATCTCATTATAATTATGTAATGAATTACCCAAAAAACAAAAATTGGGAATTTCACCATTTTTTAGAAAAATATTCCCATTTCCGCCACGATAACTCGTTTCCTATTAAACTTACAAAAAAAGTTGTGGAACTAAAAATATTAGAAATTTTATTTTCTCTTAGTTCGTCTTGAACAATTTGGTTGTAAGATCAACCATTGCACAATTATTTTGAAAAAAAAACAAATTTTGGCACCTTCAATCCAAGATGGCGGCTAGAGCTCGACCCCCTCAAGGTCGAAAACTTTTTTCTTTCTTTGGAGTCTCTTATCTTCTTGATCTTAACAACATATATCAAAATCGCTACTACATGACCTTTTGCGTAAAACTCCCCACTGACTGGACTAATTACCAAAATGGAGAAAGTTTGGTCCGTTCTAGACGACTGTTTCGCTTACACTACCGTTTACCTCCTCGCGCTCTTGTACCGTCTAACAACGCCATTCAAACGTTGGGTTAGGAACTTTAAAACCTTTTTTTTCAACGCAAAAACGAGATAGCGGTGTCAGAACTGCGCGCACGCTAAAGAATATTCAAGAGGTACGTATTTCATTGGAAGAGAGTCCACGAAGATCCGTCCGAGGATCCAACGAATTAATCTAAAGCACCACGAGAAGAATTTTGCATAAAAAACTCATTACCATCCACATAAAATTCAAATTATTCAATCTCTCAACATTTGAGATTACGTCACTCGATTAAGGTTTTGTGAACGAAAGAGCGCATAAATTAAAACGATAACCTGCTGCGTAATATTCCCCAGAAGCCTAATAGAACATAGTCTGGTCACCCTTCTACAAAATTTGTATTCATAACGTTGGAAGAATTCAAAGAAAATTTCTATGTTTCGTAAATTTTAAACTTAACATCTCTTTATAGCACATAAATTACCCGTCGTTAATGAATATTTTAAATATTCTACCTTAAGAAGACAGAAGCAAAATAAACCTCACCTTTTTATAAAATATATTTAACTCTGAATTCAATTGTTGTGAACTCCTGCAATTAATAAATCTACGTGTAGAGGGAGAGAGGGCGTGTTGTGACGGGAGCAGGTTGTGACCTTAGAGCAACCATACTCAACCTGCGGCCTAAATAATTATTGGCCTAAAACATTTGGCGGGTGGGAGATAAGCCGACGTAGCTCAGTTGGTAGAGCAGTTGACCGGATATCAGAAGGACGCGGGTTCAAGTCCCGTCGGCGGCATTTTTATTTTCTCGGGAGATTTTTTTAAATGTTGATGAGTGTTTCAGGCTAATAATTGCTTATAATAATTGTTACCCTTTGTGCTATGCATAAAAATCTCTAAACATTAGTTTACCAATTAAAAATAATAATTAAAAAATAAATAAATAATTTTATGTTACAAATGTATCTTTATAGAAAATAAAACTTTTCAAAACAAAATACTTAATAGACGTTTGTTGTATCTACATTGTAAGAAGTCAAATTATTCAAATAATCACATTTATGCAAGTACAGGGTGCGCCAGAGAAACTTACTTATTTGAAAAAATTCCCGACCGTTGAGTTGGGCAGGTAGAGGGGCGGGAGGGGGCGCATCTGGAGGGGGACGTCCCCAAGTTTGTTTCCCATTCTCGTCTGTTGCCATTATGCTGTGGTCTAGAGAGCAGCGGGCCTTCGCCGTCGAGAACTTCTTTTGTAACGGTCGCTCAGTTGTTGCTACGCAACGTGCCTTTCGCGCTCGCTTCGAAATTCCTCCTCACAGACTCGTTCCTGGCCGTAATTCGATTTTGTCGTGGGTCAACTCATTTCGGGAGTGTGGAAGTGTCGCTAAACCCAGAAATGGACATCAACGGACCAGCAGAACACCGGAAGCTGTGGAAAGAGTGAGGCAGTCAATTCTGCGTTTTCCCCGGCGTTCGGCTCGCAAACATGCAGTTACTCTGGGAATTCCGGAAACCACTGTTAGACGAATTCTCAATGAAGAACTTCATGTACGTAATCACCTGACTGTGTAACACTAATCCTATTATATGTGCATTCATTGGAAAGATATCGGAACCTAGATGAATTTTTAATACTGTGCTTTTCCAAATAAAACACTTTTTATACTTACTTACCACTGAATAAGAAACGGAATTCCAAATAAAAATCACTTTGCAAAATAAAAATCAACCGCAATCTTCGAGAAAACGGAAGTTTAGACTTAATTTATTTTTTCAGAGGTCCCCATTTATCTTTTTAGATACATATAATACTCGTACCATTTTGAGTTGCCAAGTATTCAAAAATAACATTGCTTGATATGCTTGTAGGTACATCAACAATATTTAAGATTCATGGGAATTCCAAAAAAAATGTAATACCAGTAAATATTGTCGTACGTAATAAAATTTTTGCTAGAGTTTGATATTTCCCTAGATTTTGTGCTGATTTCCATTTTCCCTAAAAAATATTTTTCTCCCCCAGATCTAGGGAAATTTCCCTAGACACCATCACTGCAGGACACAGGTTTGACAGAGGTTGTTTCCCGTCAGTATGCGAGATGGTTTAAGAGTGAAAGGACGTTAAGTTCTACAAAAAATAAATACGTAAATGTGTTGGCACGTGAGAAAAGGGGTCACACTAAAGGTTAGTTGTTATGTTATTTCGTATTATTTCAGTACCAAGTTGGTTTTTTTACTAGAAATTTCATTCCGCGGCCGGGTGTCTACAACCAGCGGCATAGAATGTTTTAGAGTGCCCCTTCACCAGAATCTTATTCCTAGTTTTATTTATTTACATAAATTTATAATTATACAGTTATGTTCGTTGTAACAATGGTATATCTAATAAATTATGGTAAAATAAAATGAGTTACAAAGTTATAAAAAAGTAACAAAATTTTAAAATAGGTTAAAAAAGTTGCAAATAAACAAAAAGAATT
This sequence comes from Limnephilus lunatus, assembly GCA_917563855.2. NCBI lineage: Eukaryota > Metazoa > Arthropoda > Insecta > Trichoptera > Limnephilidae > Limnephilus > Limnephilus lunatus. The sequence continues at coordinate 45,710,148 of OU830602.1, read as the reverse complement.
CTACACACTCTTAAAAATTTAATTTAGGAGTCTGTCGACTCAACGAAAAAAAAATGTTTAAACCTATTTTAAAAAAAAAGGGAAAATATAAACAATAAAAAGTGTGTGCGTGGAGTCCACGCGCGACAGAAGTCAAACTTCTTGTTTATTAGGTAAAGATATTATTTGTATTTTTTTTATTGAATAAGAGATAATAATTGAGAATTGTAGGGAAAAAGTTTCTTAAAAACACGAAACGATCCTCACCATAAATCTCCCAGTACGAATCTAACGAACCTAGCAGCAATAATTAAAACTACCAAACGTGGATAACCAACAAATTGTGAAATTTCATGTAGAAACACGTTTTATTTCTATTTTTGAGACTGATAATTAATTATTCATGGTGGAATTCCATTATAATATATTATAATAAAACAAATATAAAACTTATTTCCACTTTAATTTTTTAACCGTGTCCGGTTTCAGCCTGTTAAGACCATCTTCAGACTGGTAAAAATTATTCATAATTCACGGTTTTTGTACACAAATATGATGTTATCACTTTGTTGGTTTTCTGTAGATCGACAATTCAAGTATTTTGTTAATGATTTCAATACCTATGTCAAGGAAGTTAATTTTATTTCCCTCCATTTCCATTGTTAATTGGATCGATTTATTAATTTTATTTACCCTAAAGTTAAATTTTTCTAAAAGATTCAATATAATAACGGTTTGACAACAATAGAAATGAGGTCATACATGAGGAATGCATATTACTTGTAAGGTTTTTCCCAAACAATATTGAAAAAAGGCTACAAGCCCGAGGTAATTAAGCCTACTGAAAAAACCAATAAAATTTGAAATTTGACAGCCAAAGACCACTTCGTAACAATTGTAAGAAAACCCATTTATTCGAATAAAATCCTTGTAAACCACCCCTCTCCCCCGCCCCCATATTTGTGTATGTATACCGTGAATTATGAATAATTCGTACCAGTCTGGAGATGATCTTAATAGGCTGAAACCGGTGACGGTCAAAAAATTAAAGTGGAAATAAGTTTTATATTTGTTATATTATAATATATGAAACATGTTAGTTCACAGTCCTGCCGCAGGTTTTTAATGAGAACTGTGGAATGTATGAAGTATTTTTGTAGTTTCCTTGGCTATAATATAAATGGCAAATATTGTGATGTAACACTTACTTAATATTCGCCTCGGAAATCGGAATTTTCATGGCACTCCAAAATTTCAGACCCCTCAGCAAAGAAGTTTAACTTAAAAAATACAACATTTAGAAAAGGAAAAACATATTATTTACTAAGGAGTGGTATTCTCTTATATTTCAAAGAAGTGTTTGTGAAGAGTTCGTTATTACTAATACGGAATCCCCAAATATATCAATAATTTTATAACCTAGATCAGTGTTCCGCAAACTTTTTGTGTTCAAGATACACCTACCAAATCAAGAAATTTTAGCGGTACACCAATGAAAGAACCAATGTTTATTTATTATTAACTAACTAACTAACTAACTAACCATCACGCCGTTTCCCCGCAGGGGTAGGCAGAGAGGACGGACCGCCACACAACTCGATCTTGGCACACACTCTTTGCCTCGTTCACATTCATACATCGTCTCATACATGCTCTTCTATTATTCCGACTCTTCACATGGCCCGACTCAAGTATCTGATTCACTTGGTCGTGCCATGTCTTCCTCGGGCGTCCCCGACTTCTTCTACCATTCACATTTGCATCATATATTCTCCTTACACTCCTTTCCTCGTTCATTCGCTCTACATGCCCAAACCATCGGAGAGTCCCTTTCTTAATCTTACACATCACGCTTACATCAGCCTTGCATTCTTTGCGGATATCCACGTTTCTCTCACGATCGTACATGGTTTTACCTCAATATATGTATTATGAAAAGACGTTTAATGAGAATTGTGAGCCTGCTTTACTCAGCACAGGCAATCAACATTTGAACCAATCGTTGATAATGCTGCTCTCATATATTCGTCGATCGTCCTCAGGCGCTCTCTTTTTTATTTAATTATAATGAGAGTTGAAACCCCTAATTCGTATGGGTGGATCATGTACATATTATATGGCAAATGGTAAGAGAATTGCAATAGCACGCTTTGGAAGCAGTGGAAACTCCTTTTTTTTAAATATAATAATAATAATGTTTTATTCCAGTATGTGGGGAGGATAGTGCAACCCCACACGTCCCATAGAGTTATATATACATATTTTATACAACAGATAAAGTTATGAAAAAAAAACATATGCGATAATAGAAATAATCAATTATAATGTAGGACGTGGTCTAGAGTGTGCTCGGGCCCAGCGCTCGCTCAGGAGTGGCGCTTGGTGCTGGAAGGCTGCGATCACCACTGTGTTATCGGAGGCCATTAGCCGCATCCTGGCTCCAGTGACCCGGTGTCTCATCAGATAAGCAAATCCGTGTAGTCCTAGCTCCGTAAACATTGTAGATGCGCTGCTGTATCTTCTGTATCCAAATATAATTCTGCAAGCATCATTATATTGGATCCGGAGTCGTTCTATTGAGCTGGTTCGGTAGTGACACCATGTTTCACACGTATATAGGTTAGTGCAAAATGCATTAAACAATGTTTTTTTAACATTGTTACTGCATTTGAAGAATCTTCGGGCAATCATATTAGACAGTATACTGATACTTCTCCGCTGTCGTTCAATATCACCGTCATCCGAGAGGTCTTCAGTAATAATGTGTCCCAAGTATTTTACATTCTTAGATGCGTTTATGTTTTCCTCATTAAGTTTTACGGGGAGCATTTTCTCGGGATTTTTTCCATGGTGGAATGCGATTAGTTCCGTCTTCTTGGGGTTGTATATCATATTGTGGTGATTTTCATATTCTTCACAGATTTTTAATAATGTTCTCAACCCCTTGATCGATGGAGCTAGGAGAATCATGTCGTCCGCATAGCTTATGTGATTTAGGCATAAATTATTAATACGACAGCCCGCTCTGGTGTCCAGGCGATTTGATAACTAGTCCATGTATACATTAAACAGGATTGGGGACATACACCCTCTTTGCCTTACTCCTGTTCGCAAATATATCGGTTGGGAGTACGTACCTGCCCACCGTACAACGTTTTCCTGCTGGGAGTGCCATCGGGATAGTATGTTGATATATATAGTAGGTATATTTCTAGCTTTCAATTTCTCCAATAAGGTTTTAATACAGATTCTGTCGAACGATTTGCTCAGATCTAAGAAGCATCCGTATACAGTATTTTTTCGTTTTTTGTAAAATTCTATTATTTGCTTTGCGGAGTATATTGCCATATTAGTGGATAATCTGTACTTAAAACCCATCTGATTGTGTTTAGAATTGAGTTTACTTTCTATTTCATTCAGAATTACCCTTTCAAATAGTCTTGCAATTATTGTTGTCAGGGATATTGGCCGGTAATTACTGGAGTTGGTCATATCGGGCTTTCCTGATTTCAGGATCGGGGTTATAATGGTTTTCGTCATCGCACTTGGTAGATGGTTGTGTTTGAGGATTGCATTGAACAGAATGTTTAGTAGTTTGGGTATGTATCTACCTCCGTACCTTGTGTTTTCAATACTTAAACTATCATGTCCCGGAGATTTACCGGCCTTAGTAGCTTTGATGGCCTTCATTATATTATTTTCAGAGAGGAAAACGTTTTGTCCGTCATATTCCATAAAATCAGGAGCAGTCGGTGCTTCATTTCCGGAAATATCTGCAAAGGTTCTTCTAAATTTCCTGGCGATTTCCTCCGTATTTGTGGACCCGTCAATTTGGCTGGCGATTTGAGCGTTTGGTTTGATCAGATTGTTGCTTTTCTTCCAGAATTGAGCAAACTGTTTTGTGTCAAGCGATTTTACGATTTCGTCCATCTTTGTTCGTTCGGCAGAGCCTTGGCAGTGTTGAAGGGCTCTTTTGAACTCCTTCCTTTTCTGTTTTCTTTCATCCGCAATGGGGCCTCGTGATGGTCTCCCATTTTTAATCCACGTCATCAATGCCGATCCGGATTTTTCGTAGTATTCCTTAACTTTTTGATTCCACTCGGAAATGTGACGATATGTTTTTGGTTCCCTTTGATTGGTCTCCCGATAAAATACAGTGCTGGCAGCCATTCTTAGGGCTTCCACGATATCTGTGCACATATTGTCCATGTTTTGTATATGATCACATTTGTCACATGTAGACTCAGAATTACATATGGATTCAGAGTGTTTTTGATAAATTACACTGAGTAATGCTTCTGCCACAGACGTATATTCGAACTGTGTAGTATACACAATTGATTTTATTGTTGTTAGTCCTTCTCCATATTATGTTATTATAAGATGATATAGGCTGTTTCGGGGTATTAAAGTTGGTTGCAGGTAGGTTTTCAGCAGCGATTACACAAGATGTCGGCCGGTGATCAGACCAGTCAGTATCGTAGTGTATTTTGTCCTTGATATTATTAGTGCACATACAATGATCGAGCCAGGAAGTGGTATTGTGTGCATCGCTAATGTATGTATAGGTGTCATTGGGTAATCTTTTCATATCGATAAAACTGTAGTTATTTTCAGTGTTGAAAAATGATAACTCTTTCCCAAATATAGAAGATGGGTGAGCGTTGAAATCTCCCATTACGATGGTTTCAGCATATTCGTTCTCTTGAATGATTGTGTGTATTTTGGACAGGTAGTTGGTGAAGTCGGTAAGGTTATCCGCATGACATACCGGCATGTAGACAGTCAATACACATATTATTCCTCCTTTGGTGGTTATTTGTATACCAGCGATGCGGTCATCTCCACATGGTATTACGGAAGCCTGCAGTTCGTTCCTCCAAAGTGCCGCAACTCCTCGTTCCCGAGGTTGTCCCCGCAGCGGTCCATTAGCTTAATCTACAACAGACGTGCCCCATCCCTGAAAGTTCGGATGAATTTTGGAAAGATTAGATGTTTCGTTTTGTAAAAGCCACGTTTCTTGTAAAAGTATTACATCATAGATATTGCACATATCTACAATGAAGTTAACGTTTCTTTTATAGCTTTTACAGTTTATTGAGATTATCTTAATTTTGTTCTTTTCCATTGTATTTTTTTTCAATAAATTTTCGGAAGCCAGTACCTATTGGCCAAAATTCTTTGTTCATGTAGGTTTTAAAATCCATATTCGGTATGGTCAGCTTAAAGGATCCAAACTGTGTGGGATTTCGTTGTGTTATTTTTTCCACTTAGATGTTATTTCCTGTTATTTTGCTATCGATAAAGTTCCGAATATTGTTCTCGGTTACGCTATTGTCGAACCTCGACACGTAGAGCGTTGTTTTTAGTTCAGCTATTTTGGGTGAGTTGTCCATCGCAGTTCCTGTTATATTTCTTGATCTACATGGTTTTCAGTATTAGAGTTCGTTATCTCTGGTTTATATGTATTTTTGTCATATTGTTTGCGTACATTTTGAGCTACTTCAAGGTGTTGTACCTGTGATGGTTTTAGTTGCAGTGCAGTGTTGCAGTGTTATATGCAGCTAAAAAAATTGCTAGTTTTGTTTCAGAAAATTTTAGTTTTAATTTCCGGTCAGTTTTTCGTACCGTGAATTCTTCCTGCTCGTTTATCGGTAAGTTTCCAAGGGAAATGCTATCTGATAATGGATTTCACACCCAGTCCATAGGATTGTTGCAGGTCACTCTTAGGAAAATATGAGTTCATTTTTTATAGTGTTTCACTATCAAAGTCTGCACTATTTTTTCTGTATCGGCAGCCATGGCATTTGGGAACATTTCATTATTACCATTGGTGTTAGCGCGAAAGCTTATAATCTTGTCCGGTGGTGTTAAAATATTAGAATTCCGGCCTTGCATTTTTTTTTTAGCAGATGCCCGTGACAATGTAGCATTTCGCTGAGGCACACCAACTAATGACCACGGTACACCACTGTGCCGCGGCACACACTTTGCGGAACACTGACCTAGATTATGCCGTCGATTTATAGGTGTGTGAGCTTGGTAGTTGGATTGAATAAAAACACAGGTTATAAACCTTTTAAATTGGTTTAACTAGGCAAGATCACAATGGAGTTAGTGGATAACACTGTCATAGTTTAACCTTTTTAATTAGTTTGACAGAGCGCGTTGTTACTTCTAACATTCATCCTCAACTATTCAATACAAAAACCAAACTATATAATCCGTAAATATTTTTTCCATAGGATACTAATTGTTTAGAATGGGCAACAAAGACAAGATGAACAGGTATCCGCTAGTAAGCAGGGTGAAAAAAATCAAAAGGAAAAATAAAGAACGCAGACAAAAGATCCTTTTAATGCTTGCTTCTAGATCCAGCGATACTTTACCACCTCTACAATTATTGAAGAAGGTAATTTACATACTTGTATATACCCGTCTATATGTACTTATACACTCGCGTGTCCAATGCCAAAATTTTATAGAAAAATGAATTAACATAATTTTTCTGATATTGTTTTTATTTCATCAGGAAAATTCTGAAAATTTGTCAGAAGGGCCGATGTCAGAAGGAGCGATGTCGCCTGAGAAAAATACTGAACAAGTAATAACTGATTTAAACATATATTTTTTTATGAATGTATTGAAGTCGTAAAAAGATTTTCAAATACGTATTTCCCAAACATATTGTTTTCAATTGGTGTAAATAAAGTTAAATTTTTGTTTACACAGGAAAAGAAGAAATCGTTTATTCTGGAAGGAAGAAGAATAGTAGACATGTATATATATTTTTTAAATCAATTAAATGAAATACCGCAGCACGACTCTCTTTCGAAAATTCGTTCCGTACAAACTGTATGAAAAAGTGAATTTTCTTCATAACTTTTGTTTCCTGATTTTTTCCGCTGTTTTAATGGTTGTTCTGGTATTCGGGGTAGAGACAAATCCAACAAATCAAAGATCATAAAAATCGGTTCAGCCGTTTTCGATTTATAAATGGCGTAACTAGCCCGACTTTGTTTTATATTTTAAGATTATTTTTAGTATTCCTAACTGATATAATAATAAAGTATGGCTTTTATATAAAAAAATCAATCTTATACCTTTTGCATTACATAATTATTTGTTATATGTAACTTTTTGTAAACAATAATAATAAATATTGAAAATGACCGTTATTTTATTTACATATCTTGCCAATATATTCAGATATAAATATTATCACGTATTATGAAAATGTTGCGTAATTAAATACCGTATTGTTTTGACATCTGTCAATGAAGAACATGTCGGTTATAAGTGATAAGCTACTGCCTACTGTCTAGCAATTGATTGAATCGAATAATTTATCAAACAAGTTTGATCGAAAAGAGTCATAAAATCATGAGCTCCTTTTGCAATAGGCAATTTCTTTCTAAATTTACCTAAAACATGCACATTCAACTTAATAAACATATTTTGAAAGATGCCCATATTTATAAAACGTTTCATGTTCAAACCTTACTCAAGGGTACCATCTAGTCTAGATTTCTTCACTGCTCTGACTTCGTCGGCAAGCGCGTAGCGTGTTCCCCGTTCAAAGTTACTTCATTCCTCTCCACCCCGAAATATTATTTCTAATACCAGGTCCAAACACATGGCAAGCCTCTGCAAGCGTCCACAAGTCCCAACGTCTGGAGCGCGCGTGTGGCTTGGCTTGCCTAGGCTTGCGAGAGCTTGCCGCCGATCCGATCGAGGTCGGATATTTTGGCCACAAGCGTCAAGCGCTTGCGGCAAACGCTGGCGTGGCATCCACAAATTGGTACAACTTACGGACAATAAACAAAATATTAGAATATTAAATGAATTACCTGGTACGATTTCTATGGATTTTAATCATCCACCATCTTCTCTTTCGAATTCTTTCGTTTTGTTTCGCTTTAAAATAGAAATAGGTTAGCGCAAAAATGACAGCTGATGCAGCTGCTTCGACGTCCGCCATCTTTGGGCGCTGCGAATGTACTGGCGCGCTTGCAAGTGTGGGGACGCCAGACATTCGCTTGCCATTCGCTTGCCTGAGCTTGCCTGAGCTTGCGACAAGCAGCTTGTCGCAAGGGTCTGGACGTAGCATGACATTCTAAAAAAAGCTCTGCTGCACTACTCGCTTCGACGAAGTCCTCGACGAAGTTAGCCGAAGTTTCAAGTGCGTGTCTACTGTCTACACATTCGTGCAACTTCGCGATTCGCGTGGAGCCCAGTTTGGCAGTTTCTCAGAGTCTCAGAGTAGAAGTGTGCCGATTCACTCATTTTACGGAATCAGTTCCGGACCGATATTCAACTGTGTGCACTCCATTCACTGGACTCGTTCCTTTGATTCCGCCCGTCTCGCCGAATCAAATTCATTGCGGCGCTCCGCCGGAGTCCTTGAATCGGCCAGAACCAAACCGAGAGTTGATTCCACCGGACTCACGGAATCAAACGCATTGTAGCGCTCCGCCGGAGTCGTTGAATCGGCCGGAACGAAACTCTGTTTGACTCCGGCTGATTCACTGCCGAAATTTGATTCCGCCGGACTCACCTGAATCAAACTGATTGTATCGTTCCGCCGGATTCATTGAATCAGCCTGGGCCAAATTCAGTTTGACTCCAGCTGATTCAATGCCGAAAGTTGATTCTGCTGGATTCCCTTACCCGGCGGAATCGTAGAGGGTCACGGAGTTAGGGATCAATTATTCAACCCACTGGGGTTAATTGGGGAGTTAAAAAAATAAGGTTATTGCTTTTCAAGATTTGATATTTTTTATTATTATTTAAATGGCACTCACCATCTGGTGTTCTCAACAAAAGTGGGGGTTAATTTACTGGTAAATGTTGGAAGTAAAATATTAACTAACTAACCATCACGCCTTTTCCCGGCAGGGGTAGGCAGAGAGGACGGACCGCCAAACAATTCGGTCTTGCCGCACACTCTTTGCCTCACTCACATTCATACATCGTCTCATACATTCTCTTCTTTTATACTGACTTTTGACATGGCCCGACTCGAGTATCTGATTCACTTGATCGTGCCATATCTTCCTCGGCGTCTTCGACTTCTTCTACCATTCACATTTGTGTCGTATATTCTTCTTACACTACTTTCCTCGTTCATTCGCTCTACATGCCCAAACCATCTGAAGGTCCCTTTCTTAATCTTACTCATTATGCTAACATCAGACTTACATTCTTTGTGGATATCCACATTTCTCACACGATCATACATTGTTTTACCACACATACGCCTCAGGGATCTCATTTCAACAGCATTCAGTTTACTTTCATCCTTCCTCTGCCAGTTCTATGCCTCATTGCCATACATCAGGGTAGGTACCAGGACTCCATTGTGGACTCCTAGCTTCGCTTCTTTTGACAGTTTTTTATTAGCGCCAACAAATGTGTTAATGTGTTTGTGTCGAGCCGTAGCCGCCAGCTATGTTATTGTTTATTGTGAGATTATTATTTCGAGAAGTCTTATCTTTTTATAGCTAATAATAATCTGTTTGGGATGAGTGATATCATATGTCGGCTTTATGAGAACCGTGTAAGATAATATTTACGTTATATTTGAAATTTACGAACAATGAAGTCCTTGTACCATGTGTTAAAAAAATGATCCTCATAAAACAAGTAATTATCGCCGGCGCGAACTTGCCGGAAAGTAAATTTGCTCCGTGCAACAAAAGGTAAAAAGCAATGCTCGTTACTATCTTTTAACAACGAGATAATACTATGCCTATTTCTTTTTGAAAAATGTTTTCGTGACCGGTTAGAGCGGTACACTGTGCCCCGGCCCGCGCCGCGCGCCTCTTCCCTTGAGTGATTCCTGTACTCTCACTCTCTCTCTCGTTCCCGAGTGAGAGAGTAAGACGGCCCCGCTAGAGAAAATTCACCTCGCCCGGCCCGCGCCGCGTACTTCCTCTCATTCTGTCACTTCATTGATATTGCATTTATTGCAATGTTAGATTTTAAAAGGATACATATTTTACATAATTAATTAACTAACATTATGACGTTTCCCTCAGGGGTAGGCAGAGAGGACAGACCGCCGAACAACTCGGTCTTGGCACACACTCCTTGCCTCATTCACATTCACATTTCTATTATTATGACTCATGACAGGTCCGACTCAAGTATCTGATTCACTTTGTCGTGCCATGTCTTCCTCGGGCGTCTCCGACTTCTTTTACCATACACATTTGCGTAGGAGTATTAGATTAGGAATAAAATTATAATGGACTCTATATAAACAAATTTTACTTTAGAACATGTGATAAAATGACAATGGATTTAGGAGCGGAAATTTAGTACCTATAGCATTATAATTTTATCACATGTTCTAAATTTTAAAGTAATTACTGAATGAAAAATCCATATATACACATATTGCGCTATAAATATATTCAAATGCCTTGTCGTTACTTTATAAAGTGCATATTTCCAGAGAATACTTGTATTTTAAAAATGATCTTCATAAAACTAGTAATTACTTACACCCAAGTTCGTAGGCGCGAACTTGCTGGAAGCCAAATTTGTTACCAACAAAAGGTAAAAAGCAATGCTCGTTACTATCTTTTGAATACGAGATAATGCTATTTCTTTTTGAAAAATATTTTCATCATTGGATTCGTTCCGGCCGGAACGACACACTTCTAAATAGGGTACATGCATTATATGTAATATAGTGTTTTCAATGCATTTAATACAAGTTAAAAAAATAACTAAACTCGAATATCACACCTAAAACCCCCGAAAAAATTTATTAAATTAATTAATTCACTTTTAAAGTTGTATGAAAATTCATATATCAAAAACGAGTCATCATTGACTTGCGAGATTGTGACGTCACAACGCACCCACCTAGTCCCACGTCAAATTGTTTTTGACAGTTTTTGTTCCAGCTGCTATGCTGGTTTGAATAAGTTTGATAGTCATAATCGTTTAGTTATGCATCCTAAGCCCATTCGTTTGTGTAAAACATACATTGTAAATACATACTATCATGACAGACAGTGGTTTTCTACAAAGACAGTCTGATAATTTGCCAAAAATCGACGCGATTATAATGGCAGTTACATGTACCTTTTCATCGCATGACACCGCTTTTTACACATAATAACATTATTTGTGACGTTTATAAATAGTTTGTTTGGTGTTGAAGATGTTGTATTTGTACACTTTAGTACAATACAGTATTTATAAACGGTATCTACGGACATTTTCTTCGATAAACAAATGATCAACTGCAGACTGATTACTGGATTACGACTTGCGACTTATGACATCTGTCAAGAAGTGCGCAGTGACGTCACATGCCAAAACCGCGCGAAAAGGGCGTTTTAGCGCTAATTTGAAAATTGAATATTCAAAACGTTATTGAAGGACTATTTCCTATCGTAAAAAAATTTTTTTTGAATATTCCAGTTTGTAATTTTTTTCTTTAATTTTTGGTAAAACAAAAAAAAAATGTGATTGTACCCTATTCTGAACTCGGAACGAATCAAACGCATTCGGACTCGTAGTCATTGGATTCGTTCCGGCCGGAACGACACACTTCTATCTCAGAGTCCGCGCGCGAGGCAACATGGTCGTTCAAGTGGCAGCTGCCGTCGCAATGTGCACTTTCACGTATTATAAATTATAACTACGTGCAAATTCATCATACATTTTTTACCTGTACTTATTGATGTAATTTAGCACTTTTGTTCATATTACTCATGCACATGCAGTGTCTTAGTGCAGTGGTCCCCAACCTATGGGTCGCGGCCCGGTATTGGGCCGTGGACCAAATGGTACTGGGCCGCACAGCGACTTGCTTTAAAATCAAAATACTTTTGAAAAAAAAGTTAAAACTGGTATCTATTATCTTTGTTCTTCTGTAAATTTAAAATGCAGATTTTAAAGGTTAATAATGAATGTAAGAAAATTATTTAATTGTTTTTTTGTTACCTGACCAAATAACGAAGATATTTTCAACTATCTAATCCAAACAAAAACATTGGATAATAAGGAAAATCCTCAGTCGAAAAGGAGTTGTGGGAACGGCGCGTGAACAGAGGCATTTTTGGCACGTATCAGACATTGGCGGGGATTTTAGGCGAGACTGAGCCAGAACATTCATTCTCCCAGTTAGTGCAAGATCACCTGTTTCTACCTTTTAAAGAGTTTGAGCGCTACTTCCTAACCAAAAAAGACCCACGAACTGGCAAGAAATGGATCCAGGACCCATCTGTCAATAAACCACGCAAATCTAGCATGCCTGCGAAATAATAACTGCGATCAACTGCTGAATATTGCATATGACGGCAGCCTTAAAACTATGTTCGAGACAACAACTCTGACGGTGTTCTGGATTAGAGTCATGGCGGAATACCCTGAGATTGCCACCACAGCACTAAAATTCCAATTGCCATTTCCGACATATTATCTGTGTGAAGCGGGGTTTTCTGCAGTGACAGCAACCAAAATAAAACAAAGAAATAAACTGGACATAAGCAAGACACTTCGGGTGTCACTATCTCCTATTATCCCCCGATGGAACCATCTCATTTCAATGAAGCAAGCTCAGGGTTCTCATTAATTTAGCATTAAGTTAAAATATTAAATCTGTTTATATTTATACTGCCACCTTGGAAAAGGCTCAGACTAGTGAGGTGGTATATACCATTTTTTAATGTATTTTGTATACACATATTATCATATTATCTTGGTTAATAAATATATATATATTTTTTAAAATAAACTGTCTTTTATTTTGAAGGCATATTTAACCTTTTCCACTCCGACCATTTTTTCTCAAAACTGTTTAGCTACTCTGACCAAAAATGTGTGTTATATTTTATATTTGAAATGAAATTTTTGGACAGTTATTTTTGCGGCACCCTATCGGATAATTCGTGTGACCATTAGTTGTTTGGTATATTTTGTATAAAATACTTGTTAAATCACACATTTTGTAACTAAAAGATAATACATTTGATTTCAACGTTTTTTATTTGCATTATATATTTTATTGCATAGCAATAGTTTGTATAATACGGGTAAAATATGCAGACAATCCAATGTAAATTCTTGGAGAAATTACTTTCTAACTGTCCTGTACCGCACAACGGCTGAGTAGTGGCTACCTGGCCCTGATTGGCTTAGGTTTTATGGGTAGTGTATGATTTCTTATTTTGCATTGGTTACGTTATTTTAGGTTTCGACCCTCTTTCAGGAAACAAAAGATAGACCAGCCCACAACACATAAAATAGATAATAAGTTTGGCAAACATTCTACACGGTGTTTACAAGTTAGAGTATTTTACATATTATACATAATATAATACTGTCACATTTTGAGTACATTTATCTCACATTTACTATTACAAAAATCTCACGATTCGGTCCAATGTTATCCCACATGAAGTGCAAGTTTGTTTTCACAACTTTTACAGTGATATATTGTTCATTTTATTTGCCCTCCCTTTCTATCATAAATTAGAACCACAAATGATTTTTTTACATTAGCTCCACACAGGAGGCCCTGAGAAAAATAAATTCTCAGGGCCTATGTCATCTTTGGGGTTGCTTTGTGGAGGGTCTTTTGAAGGAAAGGAAAAAAAGGATGGGAAGGAAAATGGTATGAGTGGGTAGGAATCTGGGGGTTAGGGTGTCCAAGAGAGGCGATGCGTGAATTCATCCCTCTCACTACGTTGTAAGGCAATGGTTCGATATAGTCCGGCTGGAGAGATCAAAATATCTCCCTCAACCAGTCTTTCCCGATTCGGTCCGCCACGCAGTAAATGGGCAGACGCATCCCCATGAACCCGGGCACCCATGCAAAGTCACCAAACGTAGCGAACCACTTGGGGTGACCTGTGGCAGAGGTGTTGGTTATCCAATAAATGGTTCCCGGGGCAGCGGTACCCATTCCTGCCTCCCAAATTGAAAACGATGCAATCACTAATATTTTTCTGCATATTAGGCATTATTACATGTAGATTGACGTGATTTAACCGCTGTTCTAGATCTACCGAATGGCTTCCTTTTCTAGTTTTTACACCTTCTCTATAATTTCCAACCAGCTGAATAATTAGCCTATCCACAAATTGAAGATGACTCATTGGTATTTCCAATAGAAAAAAATATTTGTTGTTGTGGTGTATTCGGAGTATTAATAGACATTCAATTCCTTTTTTTTTCTGAATCAGAAAAGCTTGACTGTGTGGGATTGATGGATGTTGAAGGTTTTTGCGGAATCACAATATTTTCTACATCACTATATTTACTGAAATAAGCGCATCTCCTTCTTTTGGGCGGGATAATGTCACTTCCACTATCTATATCACTTGGATTATTACCGACTTCTTCACCATCACTTCGAAGTAAAACTATCATTATTTTCTGTGACGGTTAATTCAAAGAATATTAATTTAAACAATACGTAAATTCTTTTACTTTCAATTACTAATATAAACATCAATAGTTCCACAAAACGAAAAAATATGGTCACAAAAAGTGGGAGTAACTGCGGAGAACCGTCGCGTCGTAAACGCAGGATAACCACTGACTGTTCCGAAAATATTTGAAGAAAAAAATATATTTCGTGTGTTAAAATGATGCATCTGTTTTTACATGAATGTATCTAATTAACGGTAAATTTAAATGAAAAAATGTTGGTTTATCCAATATATTGCGACAATTCTTTGTAATAATCGGAAATAATAGTTCGTAGAATGTACTTAGGAAGATAGATATTGGTGATTAAACTTATACCTGCGCCGGGCCAGTACCTCTGGCCGACGGAGCTGCCTACCAAAATCGTTTGGGCCACAATGTGTGGCCGACGGAGTGGAAAAGGTTGAACACGATTCAATTAAAATTATTAATTAAAACACAAATCTTCAACATCAAAACCTTTGAAGAAAATATATAATTAACTTGCAAGTTAATACATCTGCAAGATATCAGAATAATAAAATCCCGATATTAAACCCTAAGCATTGCCAAATTTTTTTGAAAAACATACTTTCAACCTTCCGTTGAACCTTAAAAATGAAGAAAATACCCATGAATCCCAAAGCTAATTGAAAAATGATCTGAAACTTCTGGAATAATTATTCATTGTTATTATATATTTTTTCTTCATTTTCCCACAAACCTTGTGTTTTCTCAACTATTATTTGTCACTACAACTTATGTACCACAATCGTAATTTTTATTACTATACAACAAATATTTTGTTATTAAAAAAAAAATCATTCAACTTGACCAAATTAAAATGGGA
This sequence comes from Limnephilus lunatus, assembly GCA_917563855.2. NCBI lineage: Eukaryota > Metazoa > Arthropoda > Insecta > Trichoptera > Limnephilidae > Limnephilus > Limnephilus lunatus. The sequence goes on along the minus strand of OU830602.1, from coordinate 45,694,886 downwards.
CCACACGGGAAGCACCAGCTTTCTAATAAAAAAAGAATCATCAATATCGGTTCACCCAATCGAAAGTTCTGAGGTAACAAACATTAAAAAAAAAAATACCGTCGAATTGATACCTAACCTCCTCCTTTTCGAAGTCGTTTAAAAATGGCCAGCAATGTGCAAGGATAAGGATATCGTTGCCGCAAGAAAAAAAACAATACAAAATGACTTGAGGTCAAAAACTGGCCTGGTCATAGATATGTTGAGATCAGGTTTCGGCAACTCTAACGATGGAAATACTGCGCGCCTCTTTTTAGATAATTATAGAAAATTAGCGTAAATAACTGGCATCGACAGTAATCTGATTCGAAAATTTCATCTTATTTTAATTACAATTACTTGTGGGTTCGAAATCGACCGAAACAAGTATAAAGATTTTTGTCTGGAAGTAGCAAAAGACTATATAAATCTTTACGCATGGTATCCTACTATGTCTCCAACAATTCACAAGGTTTTGATTCACAGCGCTGTATTACGAAGTCTATTTTTTGATTCACAGTGCTGATAGTATTACGAAATCCAATTGGAAATCTTTCAGAGGAGGCCCAGGAAGCAAGAAACAAGGACCTAAAAAATTATCGTCGCGACTTCTCCAGAAGGTATTGCCGCCAGAAAACAAATGAGGATAATCTGAACAGACTATTGATTTCGTCGCATCCAGTTATCTCCAGCTTAGGAAAAATAAACAAAAGGATAGGGAAAACATTTCCAAAAGAAGAACTGCAATTCCAAAGGTACCAGACCCTAATACGACTACAGGGAATGATTCGGTAGTTGAACAAAGTAGTGATGACGATAGTATATTGTCACAAGATGATGAAGACGATCTATTCTGTGAATAAACAGCTTATGAAATGAAGTGATCCTAATGACTGATTTAATTTATTTTATATTTTTCAATTTTATATTTTTGTACTAAATATGTGTGCACTTTCGAAAAAAAATTTTCACCAATTTTTATAAACATGTCTAAACGGAATTAAAAATAGAAAAAGGTTTGATGTAATTGCAACCACTGATTTAATGCCGACTTTCGGTGTCATTCACCCCATTGTGCGCCGTTTCCCCGCAGGGGTAGGTAGAGAGGACGGACCGCCAAACAACTCGGTCTTGGCATACACTCCTTGCCTCGTTCACATTCATATATCATCTCATTCATGCTCTTCTATTGTTTTGACTCTTGACACGACCCGACTCAAGTATCTGATTCACTTGGTCGTGCCATGTCTTTCTCGGGCATCCCCGACTTCTTCTACCATTCACATATGCGTTATATATTCACTGTACATTCCTTTCCTCGTTCATTCGCTCTACATGCCCAAACCATCTGAGCGTCCCTTTACGCTTACATCAGCCTTGCATTCTTTGCGGATCTTCACGTTTCTCACACGATCGTACATGGTTTTGCCACACATCCACCTCAGGATCATATTTCGGTTTTCGTAAATTACCCCTATAGGGTTACCCCATAGGCAATGTTTGAAACTTTCAAAATATCTTCTTTCGACCTTCGCGAAGGTTTCTTAATAAGGAAGTTGAGTGAAAAATATTTTGACTTATAAAAAATATGTTCATGTAGATCAAAAAATATCGATTCTAAATATATAAATATGTTTCTATATTGTTATTCTTAGAATTAATTAAACCTTCTTAAAAATCCATCAAAAAGCTACGAACTACAAACGCTTCATGAATGGTCGAAAGAATTCTGACGTCATTGGAACCTCGGTTTTTCGAAATGTCTATGGTGCATCTCTTTCTATTACACGAGAGATGGTTTGTGTATGATGAGAGAGGTGTATAGGCCAAACGTCGTTTACTTACGGGCCAAACGGTTTTGCAATCTATCCCCTAAAAGTCTTTTTAAGTTTAGTAATGGGTGGTTTGGTATATTTAATGGTTTAGTAAACAAAGTTTATGTAATGCAAAATCTGTTTAAAAAACCACATACCATGTCAGAAATCGGATATATTCAAGGCCAGTCCGACTACCTACCAATCGTTGATTCTGACATGTTGATTTTATATTTAAGAGATAATACTGATCACATTAGTGCTGAAATTTGTGGAGTTAAAGCTTCCAAGTAAATACATCAAATTATTAATTGTGTTCATTTGTATGTTACAATAAATATGATACATTTTTACGGTATTAAATAATAATCATTACGTATTCTACCCATCTGATGTTTGGCCATAAACCTCACTAGTTTTGTGCAAGTATATTAAATTTATTGATTGCGTAGAAAAGTCTCACAGTGAACCGCGCTGTAAACCGTTATCTTACTTTCGGTCTTTACTTTTTTGCGCGGCGGCCTGAATTGGCGGGTGGCACTTCAACCAACGGCAATCGGCCAGCGACGGTAATACCGTGTTGTGAAGAGTTTAGGCGCGAGAATCCAAAATTCTACCTTTAAATATTAATTTAAATATGAAATCTTGATCAATTTTCTTTTTTTTTTAAATAACATCAATTCTGATAGACGGTTAACATTGATAAAAAAAATTACTGGAATTCCTTTTTGAAGAATTAAAAAAATCTCCATACAAAATGCCCAAGCGACGCGGTTTCCACAGTTTAAATGACGTCACACCCACACCCCGCCTCTTACCGCTCGGATTCCGTTCGTTTTGGCGGGCTTAATAAAATTTAAACTTTGATATTCAATTTTACTATGAAAACGAACTTTAAAAAAAAATACCAGTATTTAAGTTTGAATGCGAACATTGATAAAAATAAATAAAAAATGGACTCAACTTCCTTATTATTACAACCACACGACAATATATCTGAAAAGTTTGCTTAATTATTACACAAATTCTAACGAAACTGTCAAAAATGTCACAATTTGATAATGACATTTTGCAAACCATCGATTGTTAATTCAAAATTCAATTTTCGGATAAACCCTTTAAATTAATGTATCTACATATTTAATCGAAGTAACTACTAACCTATGATAGATACTAACCAAAATCGAATACCTTAAATCTAATAACAAAATAATATTTATTTTAAATAGGTACCAGATTTTTTTGATTGTTATTATAATGTACAGAAATAAATGTTTGTAACATAGGCGAGGAGATCGCGGGAAAGGGGACAGGGATGGCGGGGAAGGTGGGGAGGGGAACGTTTATGGGGAATGGACATGGGAGGGGAAGGGGTATGGGACGAAGGGGAAAAGACACGCAGGGAGAAACAGTTTCTTTATTGGTGGCATTGCAACGCATGTAGGAAACTTGCTAGTAGATTATAAAATTGTGCATAATATTAAATAATTTAAGTTTTTAATGTACCTAGCCATTGTTGTGTGTTTTTCAAATGTGTTAAATGTGCTAATAAATAAATAAATAAAACTAATTCGCTTTTATTTTATTTTGAAAAATTATTAAGTTAATAAATTTTTTTAAATTAATTATTTTACCAAAACATTTTTCGTACTCTTTCCTGTCATTTTTGAGTGTCGTTTAAAAGTCTGCCAAAATTAATTTGAAAATTATTTTATCTTACAGGTAGCCGGAGCTTCGACATCCACGGCAAATCTGCAACCTGAAATCGATCATGTGGACGTGGAAGTCAAAAAGGAAGCCATCGACGAGGACTCTGACGAAACTCCGGACGATCCATCCTGGTTTGAGTTCACCGACAACTTCAAAACTGAACGACAAGAAGACCCATATCTCTCTGAAAATTCTGCCATTACCGAAGTACCCATCGACAATCTAGGTCCTGCGGCGAAAAGGCCACGACCCGGATCCTTTTTAGGAAGTCAGGTTCCTATAGAAAAGAAAGAAAATGACAAGGAAACGAAAGAAACGGAATTTGATGTGTTTGGAAGAAGTATAGGAACACAGCTCAACAATATGCCACTCAGAGACGCTTTAGAAGTGCAATTGGCATTGCAGAAAGTGATAACAGATTACAGACTGAACAAGTTTGTAACATGATCAAATTTAAGAGAACCTTGTGAAGTTTAATAACTTTTTCATCGAGTTTTTTTTAAATAAAAAAAGCTAACACAAATCGTGACCCTTTTTAAATTCATAAATATAGCTAGTACCTGAAAGGTACTAACCCTTAATTAGGCGCATTAAAAAAATCACACAATTAAGGCAGAAACACACTTAGCCCACGCGACGCGACGCTACGTAGGTTGACGTCACCATTTCCATATCTGGACTACTTATCTTCCATACATTTTCTATGGAAACGGGCTTTAGAATCACACTAGCCCCACGCACAGCGTTGCCAACTCTACGTCTTTTTCGTAGATCTACGTATTTTAGGTCCTTCCTGAACATCTACTAACTTCAGCCCAGAATCTACGTATTTTTGTCAAATTGTACAAATTCGCAAAATAACATAACTCATTAGGCTGAAGAAGCATATTTTCCGTTACTTTACGGTGGCGCCCCCCTCTGCGGCGCAAAGTATGTGGCGCGGATTCCAACAAACGTTCCGTTTCATACTAGAGTCCGCGCCGGGGTTGGGATATCTAGGGAAATTACCCTAGATCTAGGGGAGAAAAATATTTTTTAGGCAAAAGGGAAATCAGAACAAATATAGGAAAATTTTGAACTATTATCATAATTTTTTTTTTATTGGAGTTGTAATCTTCTACTTCCCGGTAAAATACACAATTTCAGACAAAGGCATCGCTAATTTATCTATTGCTAGTATTTGACCTTAACTGTTTACTCCATATGCATGTTTTTTTCCTAAATATTGCCTATTACCCCACATTTGCATAATAACCAAAACTATATTTCATTTAATTTAAACCTTAGGTTCTCAACGTGGGCAATAAATAACGCCCCCTTGTGGACGTTTGAGACTTTCAGGGGGCAGTAGAAGACCCAAAGAGAGGGCGTTGAGGTGGCACAGTGATGGCGAGGGCAGGTAAAAAATATAGTCTAAAAAGACAAAAATATACGCTCATCACGTACTAATAAAGCAAAATAAACTTTAATATTAGTTAATTTTTGTTATTTTATGTATTGTAATCGTTTTTATCACGTGTGCAAAAATTCACATGTTTCGGTAGTTGAGGAAGTGGAAGAAAATTGAATCCATTAACCCCCCCCCCCCCCCGCCCCAAAGGGGGTCTCTAAAAAAAATCTCAAAGTGGGCGGTGGGAAAAATTGAGAACCAAGAGTGAGAGGCAAGGTTGAGAACCTATGATAAATCATAAAAAAATAATTAAAATTTGCAAAAAATGCATTAAAAATAATAGATACATTTCAACTTAATTACTACAAGAAATAACTAATTTTGTTCACCTACCCTAACTTCTATGTTTCACTCAGAAAAAAAGTACGTAGATCTACTAACTTTTCATAATCCAAATTGTACGATTCTACGTAATTTTCTAGTCCGATCTACGTCTTTATCAAAAAACGGGTTGGCAACACTGCCCACGCAATGTACATTATAATATATAAACCGAGGTGCCCTACGCGACGCGGATCTGCCACAGCCAGATCGGCGTGGGCCGTTAGTCGCGTGGGATCATTACTGACCTCAAATAAATAAATAAAAATGGAGTGAAAGAAATAAATAAAACGAAGTATGTATTATTATAATTAACATAAAGAAAAAACATAACTTTGACTTTAAACAATTAAAAAGATAAAACATTTTCTAATCTCGCTTAAATAGCCCGCGGGAAGGTAGGAAGCTAGTAAGAGCGATGTTGCATTCCAAACACTCTTGTTATCAATTTGAAAAGGTCTTCCATGCGCCTAATTAAGGGTTAATCACCGATTCCTGAGCATTTGGAGTAAAAAGTATTTTTTTTTAAATTAAAAATCAATAAGTATTATATTACTGTAGACAGCAATCATTTAAAAAAAATCAGATGTTAGATAAGAATAAAACACTTTTTTTTATAATATCACGAATTAAAATTATTTTATTTGCGCGACCGGTTTCGCTTTGCTCAAGAATTGTCAGGGTACAGTATTAAGTTGTACCCCGATGATGCTTGAGCAAAGCGAAATCGGTCAGTAATTAAATTAATTAAAACTCGTGGTCTTACACAAAATAAGTGTTTTATTTTATTTATTAACCAAAAAATATTATTTTACCACACGATGCGTTGCCAACGATTATGGTGCTATGATGGATAACGTGGTACGCTTTCTGTCTCATATGTGCATGATGTACTGCTAGGATTTACCCAGTGGCGACGTGTGATGATTTTTTAGTTTTTAATTTTTTTTTAAATGTCAGACAGAAAAGTGACATACTCATATTTTCATCAAATAAGAACAGGAATCGCTTGTTAAAGTCTTTCGGGTATTACAATCATCTTTATACAACATACAAGTGCTAAAAATATATAGTCATTGATATTATCATATGTTATCCACCAATATGATTTTGCAAAAAATATTTTTTCTTTCCTTAAAAATTATTCAAAGGTTTTAGTAAACAAAATGCCATTAGTAGGTACTGCTAACATCTTGAAATGAAGAAAATGTCCGACTTTTGCGAAGGTTGCCAAAATCTTATTCTACTACGACGGTCCAGAAGAACTATGTCGGATCTGTTAAAAATTGAAAATCGAGTTGTTGGCTTATTTTAACTTCTTTTTGTTGTTTTAAAAGTTTGAATTTTCGGAATTTTGGAGATGAAATTTAATGTACCTACATATTTTTCTTATTTAGTTTAATTCTTGATCTCCAAAACAGGGAAAATACAGAAATAATACTTTGTACTTCTCTACTGCATATCCGACAATAAATGGAATATCCGAAAATAAATCGCATATCCGTCAATAAATCGCATATCCGACAATAAATCGCATATCCGACAATAAATCGCATATCCGACATTGTTCTTCGGGACCGTCGACCGACCACTGGTCCACCTAAAAGGTTCCATTTATGAGACAACATGAAACAGTTTGTTTCATTTCAGTATTTTTATAATAGCATTTAAATAACATCAACAAACAGTGAATGTGATTATTAAAAAGAATGTAAAAATATTATGTTATTACTTGGTTTATATTGTGAGATTAGCGTATAACTGACTTTTATTATAAATATTAACTAACTGTGATTTTTAGTATTTTAATTTCTCACCTAAAAGTAAGTAGTCCTATTCTAAATGTTATATTTAGCCAAGTCAATAATAATGCTGTTAAATGTCTGCAAAATCCTCAGAACTTATTTTTTTATTATTATTTTTCTTTCAACTGTGTATACTGCACAAGAGTCCCAACTGCTCCTGCTTAATTGAGTCAGGGAGGAAATCAATGGTCTTAATAATATCTTTGTAAGCTTGTAAATGCGTTTGTCATCGTTATTATTATTATTAAGATAATGAGGATATCATATTATAGGGGTATTTCTCCATCCTCCTGATAGCTTATCCATACGATAACGAATATTAAAAAATGAACAAATAAATACTCGGCAATAGGAAAAAAAACTTATCCTATATATGGCCACTATTCATAGTTTCAAATACCGAATAGTAAACCTAGACTTTTTTAATTAATTAATCGTGTTTAATCAATCTAAAATATACGTTATCGTATGTATATTCTATGAGGGTGGTGAAATGTCTTTCCTAACTCTCATACTTTATGTTCCTGTTCAGGTTAAAATTTATTTCCAATTGGTCAAATAAATCTACCGTCCCAACGAAAGATATTCAAATACAAAAGAAATATGCTATGATGTCCGCGCAACTGTCGCCGAACTACGGCCTAATGAGCGTAGTTTGCATACAAAAAGAATTTGTTCATTTTCTTGATTTTTTGAAGGTGTGCATTATTATTGGTTAACAATATAGTTTAAATACGGAAAGAATTCATTCATTTAGTTTAGCGTTCGTTTAGTTTATTCGTTAATTGGTAAACAACACCGGCGACACCCAGAAGCGTAGTCACCTTGTAAAAACGGCGGATAGCACATCTCTTTATATTTCAATATCTTTGTTCCCAACGAATAGTGTCAGATTTGCTAATTGGTGATTTTGCATTATTAGAGCTATTTGTATGCTTTCATTTAGTTTCGTGTGTTCGTAAATTTTTATTGTTTTCGAAAGTAATTTTAAGATTTTTGGTTACTATGGCAACAATATACAACTCTCACCTACATTTACCAATTTGCACATTTGACATTGGGAATGTAGACATGTTTTTATTTATTTTTTTATTTAATTAGTTTTTTGGCTTCTACCAACGCCATCAAACAAATAGAAATAAATAAAACGTTGTTCGTAAGATATGAATAGGTATAAAATATTAATATCGCAGGTTTTTACTTCTTATTATCTATGAAACTGTACAGTAATGTGTAAGTTCAGTTTCATGTAAAAACAGTCACCAAATGTTTTGTGCTTAAATTTACGTCATTTTAATATTAATTATCTTTTGTTTTAAGTTTCTCTTATATTTTTTTCTCATTTATCTAAACTTTCGCCACAAGAATTCACCAGCCGTCACGGGTCATATTGTACCAAATAAATAAAAAAGCAGTCTTATATTTCTTTGGGTTAATATTATAAAACTAGACAAGTTTTCTTAAATATATCCACCATAATTTGAAAACTGAACGCAGTTTATAATATTTTTGTAAAAAAACTGTAAAATGTGAGTGTTTTGATGTATCTGAAAAAGGTGTTTTTCTTGTATTTTTTCGATTAAATTAAAAAATGTTAAAATAAAATCATTGATATTTTTATTTCTTATATTAATATCTACAAAGAAACAAGATACTTATATTATTTGTAAATGGCGAGTGTTTTCACAAAGAAAAATATCTACAAAAACTTTTTTTCATGGGACAGTTTTAAGTTTTAAATGAATCTTGGGATTCATATTTTGTGATGATCTTGGAATACAACCTTAATCTCCGTTAATTTTTTTTAATTGATTGTTCTTTATAATTTGAACTGTTTTTTTGTCTTCGTTACTAGACTCACCACTTCCTCAAGATGAGCCCGTATCACTGAAACAGTCAACATCACTATTATTAATATCAGCCGACAGACTCATCACATCACTAACATACACAAAAGTTGAAAAACAACATAGGTCCACAAGGCGGAAGGTGCAGCAATGGAGACGGAACCTGCAGCACGTGGTGGAGGGAGGGTTTTCGGAATTCAGGATAAGGAATTGTCCTTAACCTTGAAATAAGGACTTTAGCGGCGATTTCGATACTACTTAAGGATTAGAAATAATCTCGAAGAGGATAACTTTTCCAGAAACCATAAGATAAAATAGAACAATAGGTATTTTACCAAACTATTGCTGCCACTGTCGCTCTTACTCCCCCGAATACTGAGCGAATGGGACAACTACCCTCAGGCTGACAATACCTAAATAAAAACATCAAAATCGAGGTTTTGTATTCCCAATTTTTCTACTAACTATGTATAAGAAGAAAATACTCTATGACTGTACGTCTTGCTTTTAAAAAAATATATTGTCTAGTTTGTATACTGAACGTCTGAACCTCTTGATGACGTTCAAACTAGGCAATTTTAACGAATTTTGAGGGTCCTAACTTCTATAACTTGTCAAAAACGCAAAAGAATTTGTGTTTGTTTTTAAAGATATATTTCATAGTTTACGAAGACTGAATAGTTTAAAGTCTTTATATAATGCATCTGTCGAAAAAGTTTTACTTCTATTATACATAACTTTGATAATATAATTTTGAGTTATTTGTGAAGTAAAAGCATCACGCGCACCACCCCATCCTATTATTGCGTACATGAGTGAAGATTGCACCAGAGAAAAATAAATCATTTTCAGTTTGTCAATACTCAGTACTTCTTTAAGTCTGTAAAATTTGAACGTAAGATATCTTAATTTAGAAACGGTATTATTTATTTGCGATTGCCAATTTAAATTTGTATCAATATATATACCCAAATATTTGATCAACTTTTCCAAGTTCAAAGCAAGAAGAACATGTTACGTGATTACAGTTAGCATTATGTATTCTAATATTAAGGTTATAGGGGGGCTTATTTTTACTGTTTTTATAAAAAGTAAGGTAAAATGTTTCGTTGTAGTTTAGGAAGAGTCTATTACTGTTTAGCCATGATGAGACATATGCAATACATTTTGATGCCTTTAAAAAAAGTTAATGCATGCTTCCTGCAATTAGTTCCGTAAAAAGGCGCAAGATGGCATTATAGAATTGTTTTCGAACCAAAATGGACTCCGACAGTTATATCTGGTCATCAGTGGCGTGCACAGAGTTTTTGATCAGGGTAGGCAGTAGGAAAACCGCCAAATTGATTCAAATAAATATAAAAGAAACTTGCCACAGATGGCTCCCTTCGTACAAGTTTTCGCTAAGTGTACTTGCTGCTGGCTGTAGATGATGTAGGTTTGGATTATCTAAGCCACTTTAAATATACAATAATAATAATAATAAATAATCGCTTCATGTATGCGTATTATAACAAGCCAATCAATGGATATCCGAGGTGGCCTTGATAAAAGCAATAAGGAAGTTGAGTGAAAAATATTTTGACTTATAAAAAATATGTTCATGTAGATCAAAAAATATCGATTCTAAATATATAAATATATTTATATATTGTTATTCTTAGAATTAATTAAACCTTCTTAAAAATCCATCAAAAAGCTACGAACTACAAACGCTTCATGAATGGTCGAAAGAATTCTGACGTCATTGGAACCTCAGTTTGTATAAAGAGCGGATCACCGAAATGTCTACGGTGCATCTCTTTCTATTACACGAGAGATGGTTTGTGTATGATGAGAGAGGTGTATAGGCCAAACGTCGTTTACTTATGGGCCAAACGGTTTTGCATTCTATCCCCTAAAAGTCTTTTTAAGTTTAGTAATGGGTGGTTTGGTATATTTAATGGTTTAGTAAACAAAGTTTATGTAATGCAAAATCTGTTTAAAAAACCACATACCATGTCAGAAATCGGATATATTCAAGGCCAGTCCGACTACCTACAAATCGTTGATTCTGACATGTTGATTTTATATTAAAAATAGATAATACTGACCACATTAGTGCTGAAATTTGTGGAGTTAAAGCTTCCAAGTAAATACATCAAATTATTAATTGTGTTCATTTGTATGTTACAATAAGTATAATACATTTTTTCAGTATTAAATAATAATCATTACGTATTCTCTACCCATCTGACATCTGATGTTTCGCCGTAAACCTCACTAGTTTTGTGCAAGTATATTAAATTTATTGATTGCGTAGAAAAGTCTCACAGTGAACCGCGCTGTAAACCGTTATCTTACTTTCGGTCTTTACTTTTTTGCGCGGCGGCCTGAACTGGCGGGTGGCACTTCAACCAACGGCAATCGGCCAGCGACGGTAATACCGTGTTGTGAAGAGTTTAGGCGCGAGAATCCAAAATTCTACCTTTAAATATTAATTTAAATATGAAATCTTGATCAATTTTCTTTTTTTTTTAAATAACATCAATTCTGATAGACGGTTAACATTGATAAAAAAAATTACTGGAATTCCTTTTTGAAGAATTAAAAAAATCTCCATACAAAATGCCCAAGCGACGCGGTTTCCACAGTTTAAATGACGTCACACCCACACCCCGCCTCTTACCGCTCGGATTCCGTTCGTTTTGGCGGGCTTAATAAAATTTAAACTTTGATATTCAATTTTACTATGAAAACGAACTTTAAAAAAAAATACCAGTATTTAAGTTTGAATGCGAACATTGATAAAAATAAATAAAAAATGGACTCAACTTCCTTATTATTACAACCACACGACAATATATCTGAAAAGTTTGCTTAATTATTACACAAATTCTAACGAAACTGTCAAAAATGTCACAATTTGATAATGACATTTTGCAAACCATCGATTGTTAATTCAAAATTCAATTTTCGGATAAACCCTTTAAATTAATGTATCTACATATTTAATCGAAGTAACTACTAACCTATGATAGATACTAACCAAAATCGAATACCTTAAATCTAATAACAAAATAATATTTATTTTAAATAGGTACCAGATTTTTTTGATTGTTATTATAATGTACAGAAATAAATGTTTGTAACATAGGCGAGGAGATCGCGGGAAAGGGGACAGGGATGGCGGGGAAGGTGGGGAGGGGAACGTTTATGGGGAATGGACATGGGAGGGGAAGGGGTATGGGACGAAGGGGAAAAGACACGCAGGGAGAAACAGTTTCTTTATTGGTGGCATTGCAACGCATGTAGGAAACTTGCTAGTAGATTATAAAATTGTGCATAATATTAAATAATTTAAGTTTTTAATGTACCTAGCCATTGTTGTGTGTTTTTCAAATGTGTTAAATGTGCTAATAAATAAATAAATAAAACTAATTCGCTTTTATTTTATTTTGAAAAATTATTAAGTTAATAAATTTTTTTAAATTAATTATTTTACCAAAACATTTTTCGTACTCTTTCCTGTCATTTTTGAGTGTCGTTTAAAAGTCTGCCAAAATTAATTTGAAAATTATTTTATCTTACAGGTAGCCGGAGCTTCGACATCCACGGCAAATCTGCAACCTGAAATCGATCATGTGGACGTGGAAGTCAAAAAGGAAGCCATCGACGAGGACTCTGACGAAACTCCGGACGATCCATCCTGGTTTGAGTTCACCGACAACTTCAAAACTGAACGACAAGAAGACCCATATCTCTCTGAAAATTCTGCCATTACCGAAGTACCCATCGACAATCTAGGTCCTGCGGCGAAAAGGCCACGACCCGGATCCTTTTTAGGAAGTCAGGTTCCTATAGAAAAGAAAGAAAATGACAAGGAAACGAAAGAAACGGAATTTGATGTGTTTGGAAGAAGTATAGGAACACAGCTCAACAATATGCCACTCAGAGACGCTTTAGAAGTGCAATTGGCATTGCAGAAAGTGATAACAGATTACAGACTGAACAAGTTTGTAACATGATCAAATTTAAGAGAACCTTGTGAAGTTTAATAACTTTTTCATCGAGTTTTTTTTAAATAAAAAAAGCTAACACAAATCGTGACCCTTTTTAAATTCATAAATATAGCTAGTACCTGAAAGGTACTAACCCTTAATTAGGCGCATTAAAAAAATCACACAATTAAGGCAGAAACACACTTAGCCCACGCGACGCGACGCTACGTAGGTTGACGTCACCATTTCCATATCTGGACTACTTATCTTCCATACATTTTCTATGGAAACGGGCTTTAGAATCACACTAGCCCCACGCACAGCGTTGCCAACTCTACGTCTTTTTCGTAGATCTACGTATTTTAGGTCCTTCCTGAACATCTACTAACTTCAGCCCAGAATCTACGTATTTTTGTCAAATTGTACAAATTCGCAAAATAACATAACTCATTAGGCTGAAGAAGCATATTTTCCGTTACTTTACGGTGGCGCCCCCCTCTGCGGCGCAAAGTATGTGGCGCGGATTCCAACAAACGTTCCGTTTCATACTAGAGTCCGCGCCGGGGTTGGGATATCTAGGGAAATTACCCTAGATCTAGGGGAGAAAAATATTTTTTAGGCAAAAGGGAAATCAGAACAAATATAGGAAAATTTTGAACTATTATCATAATTTTTTTTTTATTGGAGTTGTAATCTTCTACTTCCCGGTAAAATACACAATTTCAGACAAAGGCATCGCTAATTTATCTATTGCTAGTATTTGACCTTAACTGTTTACTCCATATGCATGTTTTTTTCCTAAATATTGCCTATTACCCCACATTTGCATAATAACCAAAACTATATTTCATTTAATTTAAACCTTAGGTTCTCAACGTGGGCAATAAATAACGCCCCCTTGTGGACGTTTGAGACTTTCAGGGGGCAGTAGAAGACCCAAAGAGAGGGCGTTGAGGTGGCACAGTGATGGCGAGGGCAGGTAAAAAATATAGTCTAAAAAGACAAAAATATACGCTCATCACGTACTAATAAAGCAAAATAAACTTTAATATTAGTTAATTTTTGTTATTTTATGTATTGTAATCGTTTTTATCACGTGTGCAAAAATTCACATGTTTCGGTAGTTGAGGAAGTGGAAGAAAATTGAATCCATTAACCCCCCCCCCCCCCCGCCCCAAAGGGGGTCTCTAAAAAAAATCTCAAAGTGGGCGGTGGGAAAAATTGAGAACCAAGAGTGAGAGGCAAGGTTGAGAACCTATGATAAATCATAAAAAAATAATTAAAATTTGCAAAAAATGCATTAAAAATAATAGATACATTTCAACTTAATTACTACAAGAAATAACTAATTTTGTTCACCTACCCTAACTTCTATGTTTCACTCAGAAAAAAAGTACGTAGATCTACTAACTTTTCATAATCCAAATTGTACGATTCTACGTAATTTTCTAGTCCGATCTACGTCTTTATCAAAAAACGGGTTGGCAACACTGCCCACGCAACCCAAACCGAGGTGCCCTACGCGACGCGGATCTGCCACAGCCAGATCGGCGTGGGCCGTTAGTCGCGTGGGATCATTACTGACCTCAAATAAATAAATAAAAATGGAGTGAAAGAAATAAATAAAACGAAGTATGTATTATTATAATTAACATAAAGAAAAAACATAACTTTGACTTTAAACAATTAAAAAGATAAAACATTTTCTAATCTCGCTTAAATAGCCCGCGGGAAGGTAGGAAGCTAGTAAGAGCGATGTTGCATTCCAAACACTCTTGTTATCAATTTGAAAAGGTCTTCCATGCGCCTAATTAAGGGTTAATCACCGATTCCTGAGCATTTGGAGTAAAAAGTATTTTTTTTTAAATTAAAAATCAATAAGTATTATATTACTGTAGACAGCAATCATTTAAAAAAAATCAGATGTTAGATAAGAATAAAACACTTTTTTTTATAATATCACGAATTAAAATTATTTTATTTGCGCGACCGGTTTCGCTTTGCTCAAGAATTGTCAGGGTACAGTATTAAGTTGTACCCCGATGATGCTTGAGCAAAGCGAAATCGGTCAGTAATTAAATTAATTAAAACTCGTGGTCTTACACAAAATAAGTGTTTTATTTTATTTATTAACCAAAAAATATTATTTTACCACACGATGCGTTGCCAACGATTATGGTGCTATGATGGATAACGTGGTACGCTTTCTGTCTCATATGTGCATGATGTACTGCTAGGATTTACCCAGTGGCGACGTGTGATGATTTTTTAGTTTTTAATTTTTTTTTAAATGTCAGACAGAAAAGTGACATACTCATATTTTCATCAAATAAGAACAGGAATCGCTTGTTAAAGTCTTTCGGGTATTACAATCATCTTTATACAACATACAAGTGCTAAAAATATATAGTCATTGATATTATCATATGTTATCCACCAATATGATTTTGCAAAAAATATTTTTTCTTTCCTTAAAAATTATTCAAAGGTTTTAGTAAACAAAATGCCATTAGTAGGTACTGCTAACATCTTGAAATGAAGAAAATGTCCGACTTTTGCGAAGGTTGCCAAAATCTTATTCTACTACGACGGTCCAGAAGAACTATGTCGGATCTGTTAAAAATTGAAAATCGAGTTGTTGGCTTATTTTAACTTCTTTTTGTTGTTTTAAAAGTTTGAATTTTCGGAATTTTGGAGATGAAATTTAATGTACCTACATATTTTTCTTATTTAGTTTAATTCTTGATCTCCAAAACAGGGAAAATACAGAAATAATACTTTGTACTTCTCTACTGCATATCCGACAATAAATGGAATATCCGAAAATAAATCGCATATCCGTCAATAAATCGCATATCCGACAATAAATCGCATATCCGACAATAAATCGCATATCCGACATTGTTCTTCGGGACCGTCGACCGACCACTGGTCCACCTAAAAGGTTCCATTTATGAGACAACATGAAACAGTTTGTTTCATTTCAGTATTTTTATAATAGCATTTAAATAACATCAACAAACAGTGAATGTGATTATTAAAAAGAATGTAAAAATATTATGTTATTACTTGGTTTATATTGTGAGATTAGCGTATAACTGACTTTTATTATAAATATTAACTAACTGTGATTTTTAGTATTTTAATTTCTCACCTAAAAGTAAGTAGTCCTATTCTAAATGTTATATTTAGCCAAGTCAATAATAATGCTGTTAAATGTCTGCAAAATCCTCAGAACTTATTTTTTTATTATTATTTTTCTTTCAACTGTGTATACTGCACAAGAGTCCCAACTGCTCCTGCTTAATTGAGTCAGGGAGGAAATCAATGGTCTTAATAATATCTTTGTAAGCTTGTAAATGCGTTTGTCATCGTTATTATTATTATTAAGATAATGAGGATATCATATTATAGGGGTATTTCTCCATCCTCCTGATAGCTTATCCATACGATAACGAATATTAAAAAATGAACAAATAAATACTCGGCAATAGGAAAAAAAACTTATCCTATATATGGCCACTATTCATAGTTTCAAATACCGAATAGTAAACCTAGACTTTTTTAATTAATTAATCGTGTTTAATCAATCTAAAATATACGTTATCGTATGTATATTCTATGAGGGTGGTGAAATGTCTTTCCTAACTCTCATACTTTATGTTCCTGTTCAGGTTAAAATTTATTTCCAATTGGTCAAATAAATCTACCGTCCCAACGAAAGATATTCAAATACAAAAGAAATATGCTATGATGTCCGCGCAACTGTCGCCGAACTACGGCCTAATGAGCGTAGTTTGCATACAAAAAGAATTTGTTCATTTTCTTGATTTTTTGAAGGTGTGCATTATTATTGGTTAACAATATAGTTTAAATACGGAAAGAATTCATTCATTTAGTTTAGCGTTCGTTTAGTTTATTCGTTAATTGGTAAACAACACCGGCGACACCCAGAAGCGTAGTCACCTTGTAAAAACGGCGGATAGCACATCTCTTTATATTTCAATATCTTTGTTCCCAACGAATAGTGTCAGATTTGCTAATTGGTGATTTTGCATTATTAGAGCTATTTGTATGCTTTCATTTAGTTTCGTGTGTTCGTAAATTTTTATTGTTTTCGAAAGTAATTTTAAGATTTTTGGTTACTATGGCAACAATATACAACTCTCACCTACATTTACCAATTTGCACATTTGACATTGGGAATGTAGACATGTTTTTATTTATTTTTTTATTTAATTAGTTTTTTGGCTTCTACCAACGCCATCAAACAAATAGAAATAAATAAAACGTTGTTCGTAAGATATGAATAGGTATAAAATATTAATATCGCAGGTTTTTACTTCTTATTATCTATGAAACTGTACAGTAATGTGTAAGTTCAGTTTCATGTAAAAACAGTCACCAAATGTTTTGTGCTTAAATTTACGTCATTTTAATATTAATTATCTTTTGTTTTAAGTTTCTCTTATATTTTTTTCTCATTTATCTAAACTTTCGCCACAAGAATTCACCAGCCGTCACGGGTCATATTGTACCAAATAAATAAAAAAGCAGTCTTATATTTCTTTGGGTTAATATTATAAAACTAGACAAGTTTTCTTAAATATATCCACCATAATTTGAAAACTGAACGCAGTTTATAATATTTTTGTAAAAAAACTGTAAAATGTGAGTGTTTTGATGTATCTGAAAAAGGTGTTTTTCTTGTATTTTTTCGATTAAATTAAAAAATGTTAAAATAAAATCATTGATATTTTTATTTCTTATATTATCTAC
This sequence comes from Limnephilus lunatus, assembly GCA_917563855.2. Classification (NCBI taxonomy): domain Eukaryota; kingdom Metazoa; phylum Arthropoda; class Insecta; order Trichoptera; family Limnephilidae; genus Limnephilus; species Limnephilus lunatus. The sequence goes on along the minus strand of OU830602.1, from coordinate 45,677,165 downwards.
AAAGAAACAAGATACTTATATTATTTGTAAATGGCGAGTGTTTTCACAAAGAAAAATATCTACAAAAACTTTTTTTCATGGGACAGTTTTAAGTTTTAAATGAATCTTGGGATTCATATTTTGTGATGATCTTGGAATACAACCTTAATCTCCGTTAATTTTTTTTAATTGATTGTTCTTTATAATTTGAACTGTTTTTTTGTCTTCGTTACTAGACTCACCACTTCCTCAAGATGAGCCCGTATCACTGAAACAGTCAACATCACTATTATTAATATCAGCCGACAGACTCATCACATCACTAACATACACAAAAGTTGAAAAACAACATAGGTCCACAAGGCGGAAGGTGCAGCAATGGAGACGGAACCTGCAGCACGTGGTGGAGGGAGGGTTTTCGGAATTCAGGATAAGGAATTGTCCTTAACCTTGAAATAAGGACTTTAGCGGCGATTTCGATACTACTTAAGGATTAGAAATAATCTCGAAGAGGATAACTTTTCCAGAAACCATAAGATAAAATAGAACAATAGGTATTTTACCAAACTATTGCTGCCACTGTCGCTCTTACTCCCCCGAATACTGAGCGAATGGGACAACTACCCTCAGGCTGACAATACCTAAATAAAAACATCAAAATCGAGGTTTTGTATTCCCAATTTTTCTACTAACTATGTATAAGAAGAAAATACTCTATGACTGTACGTCTTGCTTTTAAAAAAATATATTGTCTAGTTTGTATACTGAACGTCTGAACCTCTTGATGACGTTCAAACTAGGCAATTTTAACGAATTTTGAGGGTCCTAACTTCTATAACTTGTCAAAAACGCAAAAGAATTTGTGTTTGTTTTTAAAGATATATTTCATAGTTTACGAAGACTGAATAGTTTAAAGTCTTTATATAATGCATCTGTCGAAAAAGTTTTACTTCTATTATACATAACTTTGATAATATAATTTTGAGTTATTTGTGAAGTAAAAGCATCACGCGCACCACCCCATCCTATTATTGCGTACATGAGTGAAGATTGCACCAGAGAAAAATAAATCATTTTCAGTTTGTCAATACTCAGTACTTCTTTAAGTCTGTAAAATTTGAACGTAAGATATCTTAATTTAGAAACGGTATTATTTATTTGCGATTGCCAATTTAAATTTGTATCAATATATATACCCAAATATTTGATCAACTTTTCCAAGTTCAAAGCAAGAAGAACATGTTACGTGATTACAGTTAGCATTATGTATTCTAATATTAAGGTTATAGGGGGGCTTATTTTTACTGTTTTTATAAAAAGTAAGGTAAAATGTTTCGTTGTAGTTTAGGAAGAGTCTATTACTGTTTAGCCATGATGAGACATATGCAATACATTTTGATGCCTTTAAAAAAAGTTAATGCATGCTTCCTGCAATTAGTTCCGTAAAAAGGCGCAAGATGGCATTATAGAATTGTTTTCGAACCAAAATGGACTCCGACAGTTATATCTGGTCATCAGTGGCGTGCACAGAGTTTTTGATCAGGGTAGGCAGTAGGAAAACCGCCAAATTGATTCAAATAAATATAAAAGAAACTTGCCACAGATGGCTCCCTTCGTACAAGTTTTCGCTAAGTGTACTTGCTGCTGGCTGTAGATGATGTAGGTTTGGATTATCTAAGCCACTTTAAATATACAATAATAATAATAATAAATAATCGCTTCATGTATGCGTATTATAACAAGCCAATCAATGGATATCCGAGGTGGCCTTGATAAAAGCAATAAGGAAGTTGAGTGAAAAATATTTTGACTTATAAAAAATATGTTCATGTAGATCAAAAAATATCGATTCTAAATATATAAATATATTTATATATTGTTATTCTTAGAATTAATTAAACCTTCTTAAAAATCCATCAAAAAGCTACGAACTACAAACGCTTCATGAATGGTCGAAAGAATTCTGACGTCATTGGAACCTCAGTTTGTATAAAGAGCGGATCACCGAAATGTCTACGGTGCATCTCTTTCTATTACACGAGAGATGGTTTGTGTATGATGAGAGAGGTGTATAGGCCAAACGTCGTTTACTTATGGGCCAAACGGTTTTGCATTCTATCCCCTAAAAGTCTTTTTAAGTTTAGTAATGGGTGGTTTGGTATATTTAATGGTTTAGTAAACAAAGTTTATGTAATGCAAAATCTGTTTAAAAAACCACATACCATGTCAGAAATCGGATATATTCAAGGCCAGTCCGACTACCTACAAATCGTTGATTCTGACATGTTGATTTTATATTAAAAATAGATAATACTGACCACATTAGTGCTGAAATTTGTGGAGTTAAAGCTTCCAAGTAAATACATCAAATTATTAATTGTGTTCATTTGTATGTTACAATAAGTATAATACATTTTTTCAGTATTAAATAATAATCATTACGTATTCTCTACCCATCTGACATCTGATGTTTCGCCGTAAACCTCACTAGTTTTGTGCAAGTATATTAAATTTATTGATTGCGCAGAAAAGTCTCACAGTGAACTGCGCTGTAAACCGTTATCTTACTTTCGGTTTTTACTTTTTTGCGCGGCGGCCTGAATTGGCGGGTGACACTTCAACCAACGGCGATCGGCTAGCGACGGCAATACCGTGTTTGTGAAGAGTTTTGGCGCGAGAAACAAAAATTCTACCTTTAAATATTAATTTAACTATGAAAACTTGATCAATTTTCTTTTTTTAAAATAACATCAATTCTGATAGACGGTTAACATTGATACAAAAAATTACTGGAATTCCTTATTGAAGAATTTAAAAAATCTCCATACAAAATGCCCAAGCGACGCAGTCTTCTCAGTTTAAATGACGACACACCCACACCCCGCTTCTTACCGCTCGGATCCGCTCGTTTTGGCGGGCTTAATAAAATTTGAACTTTGAGAATTAATTTTACTATGAAAACGAACTTTAAAAAAAAAATAAAAAATACCAGTATTTAAGTTTGAATGCGAACATTGATAAAAAAAAATAAAAAAAATGGACTCAACTTCCTTATTGGCGTTGTCTCACTTTCATACTTCAGATAACAACAGATGTCACTGTCGTCACTGATTGCCATTTGCTAATTTGTTCCAGAAAGCACTGCCTGATACTAACAAAAAAAACCATAGAAGCAAATTCAAACGACAGTTCTTCTCTATGCTACATGCATTTCGTAAACATTGATATTATATCTTGTATGAGGTTAGCTCTAAGCAGAAATAATTCCTGCTTAGCCCGCATTTTAGTGAGGTAGTCGGAGGGCGCGTGTAATTTTTAGTTACAGTTTATGTCACATTTGTAGTATGCCGTTTGATGTAACGGTCGCGTAGTTTTGGTTGCTCAGCTTTGTCACGCTTATTTTTGAAAGTGTGTATTTATTTTTAGCAATAGTTTAATAAATTATAATATTATTTACATGCTTACGTTTTACAAATACGCTAGGGTAGGCAGTGCTTATGTGCCTATATGGAGTGCACGCCCCTGCTGGTCATCCTTCAGCTGACACAGCTGTGAGCTGATAGCCCTCCGTGGAGACCTGGACGGCGAGGAGTTGAGAAGCCTGCTTCATCAGCGCAATGAGGAATTTCAATTCGTTTAGTGGAACTAACGTCGATTCATATTGAAAATACCGTAGGTTTAGGTCGCCCCAAGTAGTTCTTTACGTTTGGTGACTTAGCGGGGGTGCCAGGGTTCAAGGAGTGAGTCCGGTTCATGGGGGTGTGTCTAGGTCTTGTGGCAGACCTAGACACCTGAATTGGGTGAAACCTGTTGAGAAATACCTTTTGATTTCTACAGCCGAACTCTCTCGACTCATCGCCTTGCACCGCAGTGGGGGGAATGAATTCATACGTCCGGCACTCTTGGATACATTGAACCCCAGATTCCTACCCACCCCTCATACCTTTCTCCGTCCCAAAGAACGAACATCCTCTCCTTCCTTTCCTAAAAAGACCCTCCACACAGCATCCCCAAAGATGACATAGGCCCTGAGAGAAATTGGTTTTCCTCAGGGCCTCCTGCGTGGAGTAATTTAAAAAAAAGAGCATACCTAAGTAACCTAAGTATAATTTTGATTTTCACAGTATTTTTGTGAACAATTTTTTTTTTTAAATACAAATCTGAACGTTTTGGTTCAGCTCTGACGTCATAGATAACCGCCTCAGACAAGATAAAAGACTATGTGACGTCATCTGAGGCAACATCCCTTGGCGCTATTGGACACTTCACTTTCGTGAGCACAAACGGGAAGGGGGGGAGGCTCCAGCAAAATCTCACGTTACTTGAAAAAAATATACGAATTGGCCCAAATTTATCTCACCGAGGGGAAGGGGGGGATCTAGATTGGAAGAAAAACTGCTCACGTAATTAATGGATGCCTACTATATTTACTGTGGAAAAATGCGAATAAAATGCCAAAATGTTAGTCAATGATAATTTGTTTAAAAAATGGCTAAAACTCATCATTTCTAAACGAGTTATAATATTTTTTTAGGTTAGTATTAAGGAGGAAAAACCTCAAATTGTTAAAATTTAAATCTTAAATTTTTTTTTATTTGAATCAAATTTAATAATGTTATTATTTAATTCTAAATTAGACTGAATTTCGTTGAAATGAGATCCCTGAGGCGTAGTTATCTGTAGAACAACCATGTGTGATCATCGTGTGAGAAATGTGGAGATGCGCAAAGAATGCAAAGCTAATGTAAGCGTAATTAGTAAGATTAATAAAAGGACCCTCAGATGGTTTGGACATGTAGAGCGAATGAGCGAAGAAAGGAGTGTAAGAAGAATATACTTATTACTCAAATGTGAATAGTAGAAGTCGGGGACGCCCGAGGAAGACATGGCACCATCAAGTAAACCAGAAACTTGAGTCGGGCCATGTCAAGAGTCAGAATAATAGAAGAGTATGAATGATACGATGTATGAATGTGATTGAGGATCGACGATTGATCTCTGCCTACCACTGCTGAGAAACGGAGCGCGTGATGGTTAGTTAGTTATTTAAATTCTGGAAGAATTTTCTGATAGTCTGTAAATGACCTCGTAAGTCGAAACAGCTGTCACAATGAAAACAAACTAAAATACTTGCAGAACTTAATAATAACATTCATAAATTTGATTTAAATTATTTTTTTATAGAATTAAATAAACTCCTATGAATTGAATACTTACAAAAACAATCAGTCAAGAAAATGTTGAAGGAGTTAAATATCTTGTCATTTACTTAAACGAATTATTTACTTCAATACTATATTGTTAATCTACAAAATAATCAATGGCCATACCTCTATTGAATTCCTAAGAAAAATTAATAACTACAAATCAAACATACACATGAGACGAGGAAAAGAAATGAACCTAGATTCCTCCTCAGGAAAGAGTCAGAAGAAATAAAATTGGAAGAGAGCATAAAGGCATTTAAAATTAAATTGCGAAGATATGTGATTGATTTCGTATAGATGTGAAATTTTAAAAAGTTGTATATATGTATAAGGATTGTATTAGGACATAGATAACTATGTACCTACCTATTTAAAATACCGTAATAAACAGTAAACAAAACAATTAATATTTCGGTTTCAAATATATTTTGAAATTCATTACCCAGTTCAAAACAACAAGATAACCTATAAATATGCCATTTGCGACTAGATAGGTATTGTAAAGCGCGGCGCGAATTAAATGGTATACCTACCAAAATTGTGTATTATTACATTGAACGTAAAATCGCATTTACGTGTATTCTCTTTTCTCTATCGAACGAATAGTGTCTGCTAAAAACAGTCTCGCCATTGAGAGCTCCATTTTAATCTCTCTCTGTTGCACACGTACCTACTTTATGACAAAGAGAGAGAGGTAGTAACCGGGGAGCCGATAAGCTCGTTGCGCTAAACGGCCGCTGGAGGCGTGGCATACCGCTTCTATGTTCAGCCAATACGGCATACACCATTTTGAAAGTTTTAGTCCGCTGAGTGCACGCCCTGAGAGAGTGTGTCGCTGAGTTGCCGATTAGCTTGAAACCCGAGACTCTTTTGTTTTCAAAAGGGTACACTGCGCAGTGTTTACAGAGACAACAAGGTAAAGTATACGTATACAATTATTGTCGTATTATGTATAAATAAAATGTAATGTTCGTGTGCCATATAGTTTCAAAAACTAATACCGATGTCGCTGAAAATTTGAAGGTTTTTGTTTAAGAGGAACGCCTTCGCTGCCTTTTTCACACAACAGTTAAATTTGAATTTAAGGCCAAAATACATAACCAAACTGGAAAATTATTGTTTTAATCAAAATTTATAACAAGTATCAGGTAGGTATCTAACATACAGGTAATTAAAGAAATCAATTTTTATTGATTTTAGAGAAAATTATTTTTTAAATTGATATAATTACCATAAATAATTGCCAAATTTGCTTCTAAAATCAATAAAAATTGAATTCTCTAATGACCGATAACGCAATTCAAATCAAAATAAATAAAATGGCACCTAGTATTATTTAAAAAATAATTATCCAGTTTGCTTGTGTATTTTTGCCTCAAATCCTAAAAGTTTTGTATGAATAAGGCATCGCAGCCGTTCCTATTAAAGTTAAACGGAACCTATGTTAAAATGTATGCATTCTCAGATGGCGCCTGTTCAATTATGTTAGGTTACAACACTTTTTGCAAGTTATGCTTTAAAATATTAATGTGAGTTAATTGTTTGCGCCCGTACATACATACTCAAAATTAATATGAATAAATAGTTTCGTCCCTAAACAAACTCAAATCTTTCATTGATTATAACGAAGTTTCAGTTTAACCTTAAGATTCGGCATCCCGAATTTCTACCATACTTTACATTTATAACATACTTTCCTTTTAAAGATTTTAAGCTCTTAAAAAATAGATAATATCTATTCATTTGCCATACCAAAACGGTAATTATTTGAAATTCCCTCGGTAGAAAAAAATCGCTAAGTATGCTCCGAAAATTATTGTAAACACGTTTTTTTCCATTATTTTATAAGTTATATTGATGAAAAAATTCCCTTTCTTTCTTTACATGCTACTTAAGAGTGTATAACCAGATAAAACCAGAAATATGTCATTTTGAAATTAGTGTTTAGACGTATTGACTCTTTTCAACAAAAATTTATAAATTGGTTTCGAAAGATTGTTTATTTTTAGTATAATAAGGTTATACCACAGGTCGTTGGCGCATTTGTTAAATTTTCAAAAAATTACACAGCACATGTATTAAACAACACCCATTTCAAATCATATAATCATGCAATAAAATAAATCAATACATTATCTGGTAAACGTATGTTTCAGAATTTTAATTTTAATTTAAATAAAATCATTAAAAAATATATACGTACATGTGTTTCTTGATGAAAATTGGTCCGTTTGTGTATTTATTTGCGCACTTACAAACTAATACATTTCGAATTTTTTTACATTCTTATTTTGCTTAGACATTATTGAAAAACTATAAATACTTATGATCAAAAATAATTACAAAAAGTACATTTTAATAGATTTATCTTCAAGCCCTTCAACATTTTTGGATGCAGGTATAAATTAAAACTAATTTGGAATGAAATAAAATCGATATTGAGTTATAATTTTAAAAAGCTGGTACGGAGAATAATTAATCTTTCTCATTAGAACCACCCTGTACGATCGTAAGAACGTTTTTCGACGAAATGTGGATTTTCGGCCGCTGGCTGGTTAAACTTCCATGAGATTTTTGTTATATTTTAAACGAGTTATGTTTTATGAAGCGTTTTCACAATTTTCACTTAATTATAATCTAATTAATTTTTCACTTCGTGATGACATTATTTATTTTAATGAAAAGACAAATAATTTTGTTTACATCACTTTTATTTATATACAATCAACCAACATGTTTCGTGAACTATGTTCACATCATCAGGATCAAATGTATATGTAGTTAATCTGTATTTAATTTTTAAGTTTAGTATACTTTTGATCCTGATGATGTGAACATCGTTCATGAAACATGTTGATTGTATCTATATAAATAAAAGTAATGTAAACAAAGTTAATTATTACTGTCGATATTAGCGAGCATCCCCTTCTCCTTTTTGAACGTTTATCCAAAAGCCAAGCTTGAGGCTTTTCCTACCCTGTTCCATTGAGTAGGATTAAAATGAAATTATTATTTACTCTATTAAAAATATAAGCGTAAACTACAAAATATTGTTTTTTTTTCATTAGAAATGTATAAACCCATATAAGAACTTTTTGAAAATACAATTTGTGGCCAAAATTAACTGTGGCCAAAATTCACAATATAAATAAAAAAATAAAATTTTGCCCTTGAAAACGTGACCTCTGAACTCAAATATTCGTGGTGAAACAAGGCACATTAAAAAAACATACATTTTGGGCTAGTGACTTCCTCTTAAAATAGTTTATGTGTAGGATTTCCTGCGTATTTGGATAATTACAAAAAATGATGAACTAATGTAATGTAGTATATTTGTAGAAAATTCAGCGATGGGACGAAAATACTCGTATGTTCGAAAAACAAATCGCCAGAATTGGTGCAAAGAAGAGATGCGGAAGGCTTTAGAAGCGGTGCAGAGAAACGAAATGGGATGGTTGAAGGCATCCAAGACTTTTAATATCCCCGCGTCCACACTGAGACGGCATGCTTTGGGGATGAACAAGCTTTTACCGAAGAACCAAAAGGGAATGGGAAAGTATTCGGTAAGTTTTCAATTTTGTATGTTTTTGATGGTTCCTTGACAAAATAGAACCGTGACGAAGTAGAAAATAGATGAAAAGTAATGAAAATCATAACTTATGTAACCCAACCTAAACTAATCTTTTTTTTTAAATCATGTGTTTTATCCGAATGCCGATTTCAATTTGACATAGTTTTCTATCAATAATTGGATAAAAGGGCTTGATAAGTATAATATATAATATCGTCCAAGATTGTCCAGTGTCTCTTCTCTTCATTATCTAAAATAATACATTGAGTTATTTACTGTCTATTGTCCCCCTACTTCCCACTCACTATCGTCAAGGCATAACCGAGAAACCGGCTAAAGGACGCGGACGTTGGGATTCGTTCACGGCCAGTCCGACAGCCATACACATTCTCGCTGGTACTGCCTCATGACGAGAGAGGTATCCCACCCGACATTAGCGTTTTTCACCATACTTGTTTTTATTATCATTTCTTGCAGATGCTTGCAACATACGCAATATGCCAATACCTTGCGAGCAGCAGCCTTTAATGTTTATGATTTTAATTACTCTATGCTTGAAATACTTAAAATGTTATTGATTATATATTATTCGCATTTTGTATATTATGTAAGCACTTGCATACTGCTTCCTAAAACCCTCTGCAGGGACACTGGAGGTCTAAATTCGTTCAAACATAAATGTAGATTCGTTCTATTCAAAAAATTAGAGTCCTTGCGAGAGCCTTGAAGGAGTAACCATCTGTTACTTATACCAAGTCGGGTAAGTGGTGGATAACCTCCAATGTCTATTGGCCATTATAAAGCCACTCTAAAAAGTCAAATCTAATTTTAAAACACCATTAAACCATGGTCAAAGACATAACAAAAAAAATCTAATCATATTTAACCATAGTGTTTATTCTGGACCACGAAGAGATTTCGTTTAAAAGCATCTTTAACCAAACATCGATGGGTAGATTGCTCATGGCCGGTGCTCATATTCACACCGATGCATGCGCAAACACTCTGTGTTGCCAGTTTGAAAAAATATATTTCTTTTTTGTTAGTAGTAACAAACGAAATTTTTTATTGCACTCTCGTTGTAGAATGTGTAACTAAAATACCGTTTAACAGTTCTGAAGTGATTACTTTGTAGTAAGACTGATCCTGTTTATTCTGGTACTCTGCTGTTTTTGACGACTTTTTCTTATTTCATTCCATGAAAGTGCCCTGGTCCTGCGGTGGACAGTGGAACTTATATGGAATTCACACAGGGGAAAGTTATTTCATTTGAGTGCAAAATCTGAACATTTCAAAGCTGACACAACTTATGTAGGTAACTTGTGTTACAAATTAAAACATTTATATATTTTTTTCTAGTCTTACAATGCACTAAAATATGCTGAGAATAATGTAAAAAGTATCACTTCAACAGAAAATGAGATTGTTGTCAAAGAGGGATCTTCAACAGACCACATCGAAACTGAAATAATAAAAATTGAAAACGAATTCTTGGATTATGATGGAGAATCTCTCAACATCAGCACACAAGACGAAGACATCTTTGCAGAAGAAGAAGATACCATACAATATGTGGAAACCAGTGAAGTATCGGACCAAGAACCAACGCCAAATCAAACCAAGAAAGAAAAGCAATCGTCCGATAAAGTTGTTTGTGAGTTTGATATTTTTGGCAGACTTATATACCATCTTTAAAAATACAATTTTCGTCATCATCATCTTCTTCCCCTTGTCATTCAAGGCGCCTCCATACGTTCCTGTCTCAAGTACCTCATTTCGGGATTTTAGCCATAAAATACAATTTTATGGCTAAAATTATCCTGTGACGGTTTCCATTGATTCTTATTCTTTTTTTGTAAAATTATTCAGAAAGAAAATAAAAATAAAACACATTATTGCTTGAAATCGCGATCTCTATACTCCGTTTGCCAAACGATATTTATGCATATTACGATATTACCTATATTTATGGCGATACAAGGCACTTAAAGAATACAAATGTTTTTGGCTTGTGACTTCCCCTTTACATAATTTGTTCGTTTTTGGATATTTACAAAAAAAATATAAATTAATGAAATGTAATGTATTTGTAGATAATTCAGCGAAGAGACGAAAATATGTCCGAAAAACATATCGCCAGACTTGGTGCAAAGAAGCGATGAAGAAAGCTTGCGAAGCGGTGCAGAGAGGAGAAATGGGATGGTTGAAGGCATCCAAGGCTTTTAACATCCCCGCGTCTACAATTAGGCGGCATGCTCTGAAGAACAAAAAGGGAACAGGAAGATATTCTGTAAGTTTTCAATTTTGTATGTTTTTGATGATTCCATGACAAAATAGAACAATTACAAAGTAGAACATAGATGAGAAGTGATGAAAAATGTAATCTTAAGTAACCTAATCCAACCTTGATATAAAATGACGTGTCAAATCATATTTAACCATATTAAGTTTATCTTGTACTTTGCTGTTTTTGACGAGTCTTTCTCATTTCGTACCCTAGTCCCAGTGGAACTGGACTGTTGTGTTCTCACAAACAGTATCTCCAACACTTCTTGGAAGGATAGGATTTCACTTAGGAAAGAATAGAGTTTTTTGGACAACCTGTGATTTGTTGTTAGTTAGTCAACCTAACTAGGAGCTGGCTATAATTGATTTAGTTCCCACATTCTTTTGTGGGAACAGCTGCCCTCGGCCCTCTAGTGATCTTGCTGGAAACCAATCCTGCCGACATCTTGCGGACTTTATGTAAAGCTATTATACCTGCCATCTTTGTGACAATACAGGAAGCTTTTATACATACTGCAGTGCAACTCTTTATAAGTGGGATTCACACAATGATACAAAAACTAGGTGAAAGTTATTTTATTTGAGTGAAAAAGAACATTTCAGAGCTGACACAACTTGGTAGGTACTGTGCTACAAATTACAACATTTATGCGTTTTTTTTCTAGTTTTACAATCCACTAAAAGATGCTGAGAATAATATAAACAGAATCACTTCAACAAAAAATGAGATTACTGTCAAACAGGGATCATCTACGGACCACATTAAAACTGAAATAATAAACATTAAAAACGAATTCTTCGATTGTGATGGAGAATCAGTCAGCATCAGCACACCAGATGAAGACATCTTTACAGAAGAAGAAGATACCTTACAATATTTGGAAACCAGTGAAGTATCGGACCAAGAATTTGATATTTTTGGAAGGCTTGTTTCAGCCCAGCTGAAAAATATGCCACTTAAAGAAGCCTTACGTCTGCAGATGAAAGTTTGTAATTTGATGGCTAACTTTCGCATTGAATTGTTTTCAAAAATGAGCAATGAAGATGAAGCAAAATAAACAAAGTATTTGAAATTTTATATTATATCTCGTCTGGAAATATAGCAACCAGGGGAGGAACTAAATATGATATGTTTTTATTTTATTATTTGGTTGTCAAAATTTATCAGTTGGGGTATTCAAACTCTTGTGATAATATTATAAAAAAATCTATTAACAGTCTTGCTCGAACCATTATTCAATACCATCAGCCTCACAACATACCCTAATTAAGGATGCTGTAGTTTCACTGGCTCTAGACGGAAGCAACCTGGGACTCTTTATGGTATTCACAAAAAAAGCATTAGGTAGACATGCATTTCATTATTTTTACGTATATTCTAATTCTTAATAAAAATATTCGTCTCAATATTTGCATTCTAATATTTGAAAACTCTAACATACATTTCAATGATAGTAATAAATTATTTATTACAAATAAAGCCTTCATCTGGAGATTTGCTCTCCACTTTTATCACTAATACCTATGGTGAAAACGCTCGTGCAATTGGCTGACCTGCCCTGTGGGCTGATTTGATGTATTTGTTTATTATTAAATAGAAAGGTAAATATTCACGGAACTAACTCCTATCTAACTAATGACTAACTACTTAAATATTAACCTGACAATATTTATGAAACTCCTACAACCATCCTTAAAACTGGGAGGTGTTGCCTGTCTAATGATGGAGGATTTAGCCAGCAAAGAAAATTGAAAGCCTTGTTGGGAATCAGAAACCAATCAAGTCAATTCTAGCAACTAGCCTAATCAATCGCCTACTCCTCTTGTCGCCAACTCCCCCGCCTACCGAGATACTACAGTGCTACAGAAATGTTCCTGGAGGGACGAGTGTACATATTCAGTCACTACTCCGCCACCGCATGGGAAACTTATGGCCCAAACTGCGCCAATCGAAGATTGCGATCACCACTGCAATAATTGCCTGGTTGGAAACCCCCTGATGGCCTTCTGGAGACGGGAGACGGTGAAATACCCTCCGTAAATGGCTGCTGCGTTCATTTTAGTGTTTAATATTTTTTCAGTTTCATTTATCATATTTTTCATGCTTATTCGTTTTTTTTTAAATTTTATTTATGTATTGTTAGTTACCTTATATATTTTTTGTCTTTCTTTTGTTATTTTGAAATATGGTGTGTATTGCATTGCACTATCCCTGCGTACATTCTGGAATAAACAATTATTATTATTATTTAATGAAGCAAGAGTGTGTCCAAAGACCGAGTTGTTCGGTGGTCTATCCTCCCCCTTGGTTAGTTAGACCACGAGTTTAGCATTTGCAAACATCAGCTCACGATCCTCCATCGTGGGTATGTTCTTGTTTATGTTTACTGCTTAGGAATTCTCCGCCAATGGCTGAAGTTCTCTAGTGACAAATTCGACCGTGAATTTACATGTCACGATTAGATAATATGTGGCCACAAAAAATGATACAATCGATTCGTGATTTCTTGGTGAAGGTCAAAATGGATCCAATTTAAAAACTGAATACAAAATCTATGTAAATCAGTTCTATAGTGTTATGTCATAAATATACATGTCCGCTATTTGCACGTTAGATATACCTACATTTATAATACTGAAAGCGATGATAATGTTTGAATTTTAAACTTTTTATTCAAAAAAGTAATGTTACACCATTTACAATGAAATAAATGTTACAATTTTCATAATAATGGTTTCATGTAATCTTTACATAGTATAAAATGAAGACGCTCACGCTGCATGTGCGCTTAGATCTTTTAAACTAGACAACGGATTTTCATGCGGTTTTCACCAATAGATATAATGATTCACTAGGAAGGTTTTTAAGTATATAATTTGTCAAGGTTTTGTGTAAATTGGTTGAAAAACATAATACATATTATATCTGGCAAAGCGGCAGCGGGCAGCGGGCAACGGGGAGCAGGCTGACAAACGGGCGGGGAGGATTTGATTTAACAGATGGCGTTAGTTATAAAGGTTTCGTTAGCCATACCAACGTGTGGCCGGATCTGCTAGCATAATATATAAGATGTACCTCGATAATCGTGTTTTTGCTTAATATGCCTACTGTTTTGTTTTTCCTCGGTACAAAAACAGGTATTTAACTATATTACCCACGCACAGGCTGCGCCTTAGTGGGTCCCATTACTCTTATGATTTTCAAAATATTTATTATTTTTTTTGTTATTTTATTTTTGTACGACAGACAGGTAAGTCCAATTATGGTACAATTTTCTTACAACTAACAATACATGTACATAATTTTTTTTAAACATGGTATAGTGATATTAAACACATCTACATATATATGCTGGTAGGGCATTAAGCAATGTCATACCTCTTGTCATGCTATGTTGCGCCATGACATCTGTCCGACCCTGCGGTATGCAGAATAGGGTCTTGACGTGGAGTCCACCAACTGCGTGGAAGGCTGGGTCGGGAAAAACTAGTTGAGGGAGACCTTTTGACCTCTCCATCAGGACTCTTTTGGAACGTTGCCTTGCATCGCAGTGGGATGAGGTAATTTTAAGGGAGAAAGCCATACCTTTCTTGACGTCATATGCTGCTTGGATCCAATGATGATGATAGCTTATCTTCCAAGATGATAGCACAAGGGTTGGTTAAACTTCACCGTCACTTAAAGGTTTTAAATATTATTTTATGCGAATTTTAAGCGAGAGTTTTAGAGAGAGCTGTGTAGGTACTATTTCACGACAATTTTCGACTGACTTAAAATGTAGGTATTTTCAATTTTTCGCAATAATATTGTGTATTAGCAAGTAGGTAGGCATCATCTTCTTCTTCTTTTTATAATAAGTAGGGACTTTCATGGAAGTACAAGTACACTTGGAGATCATTAGCAATGCGAGGACCTTGGGAAAATGGGTTTTAGTTTATGAGCTGTTTCAGAACTTGGCAAAATCAGTGAGATCAGTCTTATGGTTCTGTGAAATAAATCATACATAGAATAGATAAAACATCCCAGCTTCATTTAGTGATGCTGGTGGCATCCGCGTCCCCAGTCACGAACTTGTCCTCTCTGCGGTAGGCCGGTGGCGACTATCGCCGCCCCTTCGCCAGCCTATGATGTCCGCTTCACGACCGCGATCCGCTAGTTGGCCAGTTTCTGAGCCGGATAGATTATCGATTGTTGAGCAAGGGATAAAAATATATTTACAGATAGGTTCAGGTGTCGTCAAGCTCTGAAGTATTAATTATGAAGATGCAGACGCACACGCGGTAGAAGTGAAACCTTCAGAAAACTAAAGAAGACAAGAGTGGGGAGACTACGAAGTCCTTTTATCATATAAAAGATGATTTTTTTCCATATTTTTGTCGAATTCCAGTGCAACTTTTTATATGTATAGATTTGCGCTAATAAAAGACTGTCAAAGAAGCGAAGCTAGCAGTCCACAATGGGGTCCTGGTGCCTACCATGATGTGTGACAGTGAGGCATGGAACTGGCAGAGGAAGGATGAAAGTAAACTGAATGCTGTTGAAATGAGATCCCTGAGGCATGTTGTGGTAAAACCACATATGAGAAATGTGGATACCCGTAAAGAATGTAAGGCTAATGTAAGCATAAATAATGAGTAAGATTAAGAAAGGGAACCTCAGACGGTTTGGGCATGTAGAGCAAATGAACGAAGAAAGTAGTGTAAGAATAATATATGACGCAAATGTGAATGGTAGAAGAAGCCGGTGACGCTCTAGGAAGACATGGCACGTAAATATCAAGTGAATCAGATACCGGAGTCGGGGTATGTCATAAGTCAGAATAATAGAAGAATAAATAATAGAATAATATATGAGACGACGCACGAATGTGAGTGAGACAAAGAGTGTGTGCCAAGACCGAGTTGTTCGTCTGTCGCCTTCGTCAACAGAAATAAAGCCATTTTTTTTCTCAATATTAGGACTCATAGCACAACCAAAAGTCACGAACCGCCACAGGTCGCTTTCTTTTGCCTGTTCATTTTGGCGTTGTTTGAAGTTTGGTTATTGATTTTACAAAAATAAAAACCTTTTTTTTGGATTTCGTAAGATTTCATCTTGTTCCTCTAAATGTCTGTTCGCTGAAGTTGGTCAGGCGCTTTATACCATTACACTTGGAGAGTTGCGTGGGACAAATGTGGATTTATCGTATTATATTGGAACCGAGTATCCGTTAATAAAATAAATATTTTATTGCTACCTCATTCTCTTGCAGGCTAAATCCTATAGATATAGATGTATGTGTTTGTCTCTTTTTAGTGTCGCTCGTTTCCGTTTCATCGAGTTTCAAATCACAACGGTTCTAAAGAAGTTTTCACTTCGAAATCTCCATTTTTCTAGATCCAAGGAGAGATCGTATGGGGCTTCATGGTTCTAGTTCGTATCATCTGACAAAACAAGACGCATGAGAAGGAAGATGACGAACGTCGATGACGCCCACTGGGATTAGTTTAGGCAATATCTTTGTGTTCTATTTGACTTGTCTTTACGTCTTCATAATTCTTCTAGTTTTTTCACGTTCTCCGTAAAACAGTTTTACAATAAACCAATGAATTTTAGAGACGATTACAAATTTAGAACAAATACGAGTACCTACTTAATGTAAACCTTGTATTGGGGAATGCAAACTATTTTAATTTTTTTACTTTTTATTTTATTTTTTTTATCGTTATCAAGTTTATTTTGTAGAACTCCATTTTGCAAACTATAGTTGGAATGGGATGTAAGTATGTACATAAAATGTTAATGTTTGTTAAATATGTACATGTAGATTTATTAATTGCAATAACTCACAACAATCGAATTTAGAGTTCAATAATTGATAGATAATAAAAAAAGTTAGGCTTAATAATATAGTAGGTACGTAATTTGTGTAAAAAGTTGAAAATAATTTATTAATATTTTTTGGAATTCAAACTCTGATTACATCTGCCTCATTTTTGCATCTCCCATTTCATGGATTAGTTAGATCCAGTATTAGTAGGTCTTTTGTCCTGTTATTTTTGGCTGCTTTGTCCTTTCGGCTCTCTAGCATGTCTGATTCTGATATCTGTTAAGAGTCTCCAATACGTCCTGATGAGTTATTATTGTTGTGGTCTACTAGATGTGGGGAACTCAGCAGCGTTTCCACATCATTAGAAATTAACAAAAGGAATGTAGGAGTGAATTAAATGTAATGAAGTAATATCTCATACGACCTCTCAAGATCCATTGGTTATTTATAAGTACCGGGACCAGTATTCTCCAGGACTAAAGGTGCTTATTGAAACACTTAGGTTCTTTGAATCACAGTGACTGTTTACTGACGTATCCCAATTTATTTAGTTAGTTAGGAGGACTCCTTTCTACCTGGAAGCTAGATTTTGTCTGCCGAGCTCTAGTATTATAATGATTCTGTACACCTTCTGTAAACGAGGCCATGTGACCCGAAGAGCCCATAGACAACTAAAGTAATGTGATAACACTGATAACTAATTATGATATTTTACAAGGAACAAAATGCGAAACAACCATAGACATATGAATATTGATAGACCAGAACAGACAGGGGTAATAACCAACAATAGCGGGGCGCGGAGCGGCAGGATGATTGAAATGATATGTGATTCGTCCATTAATTAAGGGCCGGTTCTCCCAAATCAGAATTTGCGATTCGGTTCTTTCTACGATTAATACTTTGAAAACCTTCCTGCAGAGGTTCCATCGTCTCATTAAAATAAATAAAGAAATGAATGTTTTGCCTTAGCGCCATCTGTTAAAATGACTGCAAAGTAACACGATTTTTATCAATATTGTTCGTTGATAAAGTCAGTAGTTTTATTGAACAGCAATCCAATTCAGTTTGCTTTACGTGCCCATTTACAAAAAGGACGCGTCGTAACATGGCAGAATTTAGGTCACTTTGTGCTTCGAGATTTGCGCTTTTTTTTCTCTATAGTCTTGAGCGCGTTTATTTTATTCAATCACAAAAATAACCCAGTTCCAGCTACTTTAGAGGGTATGCATCGCGGACTTTATTTTTAAAAATGTAATCAGCTATCCGAATACGAAAAAAAATATATACCTTATAGATCGTTTTAGGGCAGCGTACAAACAAATGTGAAAAATTAAAAATTTTACATTTACTTACAAGCAAAGTTTCTGACGTCATGACATCGTCGCGCTTGGAAGCGCACGTGTTCCTTCCTACATATCAGGGTTGTATTTCATCATCATTGGCCCGCGGGTTTTTTTTTTTAATAATTTTTTTTTAAATTTTAGTTCTATGTTGCTATATTAATTACGTGTTTCTTTTTGTTGAAAAAACACATCTTACAAAATCGAAAGAGATACATACCTTTTATATTAACTCTTGAGCAATTTTGAAACGTTACTTCATAGATATTACCACCGCAACGACGATTAGCTATAATTTCAATTCGTCAGTACTTAAATGAAAAAATATCGATAAACGATAGAGATACATACCTATACCTTTTTTATTACTTACTGAGCACTCCCACACACGTCACAGATTCCTACCCACCCTAACCCTAACACCTTTTCCTTCCCAGAACTTCCTCTCCTACCTTTCATAAAAATCCCCCCACACAGCATCCCCAAAGATAATATAGGACTGAGGGGAATCATTTTCTTCAGGTCCTCTTGTGTGGAGTTAATGAAAAAAAAATTATATATACATATATATATATACTATATATATATTTTTTTTAAAAAAACTAAATTAATTAAGGTTTTTCTCATAAGGTTATCTATACAGGGTTTCCGGGGATAAAGTGTACAAACTTCAGGAGAAGATTCTAAATGTAGTAAAATATGTAAAAATTACAACTTTTTTTCGAAATTTCAATGTTTTTTTTCCTAATAAAAATATTTTTCCGTAGAAGAACATACTTTTTTATAAGCAAACAATTCAACTTTTTTACCCGAAAACTACCTAAAAACGTTAGAAATAAATTATTTACCTCTTTTACTTGTACTATCATGTAGAATCACCTTCCTTCATCATCACCATTCAGAATCTTAACGACGTAAGTAAAGAAGTCGTGTATACAAATTGCGACTCGCGACCCATGTATTGGACGGACCTACTGTCGAATTTGCCCTATAAAAGAAAAGAAGAAGAAGAAAAATAATGTGGGAATCTTAACGACGTAAGTGAAGAAAGCGTGTAAACAAATATACCCCCATGGCACGGCGTATTGGATGAACGTACGGTCGAATTCTCCCTAGCGGGCCTGAAGATTCGACCTTTCCGCCGCGTTCATTTTGATTAATTCTGAAGAACGTGTTACAAATATTTAAGATGTTTCTAAATGTTTCCCTCCCGAATTTATTAATACATCGTCTAGAAAAATAAAATCTGGTGTGTACCGCTAACTTTATATTTGAAAAAATCGGGTTATAAAGTTTTAAAATTGTTGTATGTAAAATAAATTAATGTGTATATATAACCGTGGCCGGTTATCCCATATATTTCTGGACTCCTTTCTATGGATCCAGATTCCTCTGAATATAGTACTCTCCCTACAGGGTGATAGCAATAATAAGTCGTAGGTAGACTATTGATGTTTATTCCGGGATAAAGTACAATGTTATTCTAAGGAAGTCTGATGCTAAGAGGACGAATGGACAACAATCGCACCCTTTTATACGTTCCTCATGTTGTCTCACTCATACACGCATGTCTCTTTCATACCGCAAGACATACGTTCACCACAGTAACGTACTGTTTTTATTAATCTAAAATATAAAGAACTTACATCTCCGGGTATCGGTTTGAATAAAAAAGTTATTATAGTTACGAATTCGCCGGAAATGATTAAAATGTGAGTTTTGAGCAATCAAAAATTATTAGGGTTGTGTACCGCCTTAAGAAGAGAAGACTTATAAGAAGACTTTTTGTAATTATTTATTTATTGATTTAAACAATTCAATAATAATTATAAAGAGTAATATAACATTTATGCATCATAAAATTACATTCCAACATTTTTTATGATGATCTCGAAAAAGCAGTTTCTGTATTTATGTGTGGAGGGGACATTATTTATTCACATAGGTAAGAATTTTTTGTTACTACAAGTACTATTTTTAATAGTTTAAGTTATCAGTGAACTTTCAATTTAATTTTGAACTTTATTGGTTATAATTTACGATCTACTTTTAACTTCTCTAAATCTTATTTGTTTAAATTGTCAAATATAATTTAATCACTAACATAATACAATGAAGAATTGGTGGTTCCGAGATGGGCCAATAAAAACGGTGAAAGAACCCTAAAATATGTTGTACCAAGTAAAATACAATAAATTTTGCACATCAGAGGTATGTTAACAGCCGTCAAAAACTCGGATAGTTGAGCAAGCCCAATTCCCGCAGGAGTCATCCCCGATACTGCTGCTGAATTTACATCCATGGTATGTTTAGGTTTTGGGTCGCATGTGTTGACTGTAAATTTGGCGCGACACATGTTACATTCAAACAGTATTTTGGACATTAGGTCAACTCTTTTCTCAGATTTAACAGTAAGATTTCCAAATCCGCATCCGAAAGGAGAATGGTCCGATATGGATTGCAGTTGGCTTACAAAATAGAAAATGTCGACGATGCGTCTTTCTTCTCCTCCTTCGACTGCATCATTTTTATTCAACCTAGAAAAGCAAAAGCAGCATTAGAATGGATACCGATTTATAAAAAAAAAAAAAAAAAATTAAAATGGATATCGATAATGATTTGCATGCCAATATCATTATAAGTATGATAGACTTTTTAATATCTGTATTACAGATTTTTTTTCGAATAAAGCGGATGTTTTTTCACAAAAAGCAGAAAGTTTGTAGATTAGTAATTCACATCATCGGAACATATGTTTTTTCGTTAGTAAAATAAAATACATATATTAGTTTAGTGAAATAAATCACCATATCATACCAATTGTAAATGCTTTGTGAAAGACCTCTCCGGCCGATGAGTTTCTTCCTAAGATGTTTTTTTTGTTCACGTATACGTGTGCTTCAGATTTACCGTAATAAAAAATAAAGTTAACAATATTTTTTTTTTTACAACACGATAGTTTTATCGAAAATCTTAAATCCATTTTACCTTTATACATTATGTACATTGTCCTCGGCAGGTACGTTATCCCGTTTTTCGTGGAAGCTAGAACAAAATATAATCGTTGATTATAATACATTTCAAGAAGAGACCTTTTAAATAAAAGTGAAGGACTTAAATGATTTTATTGTTACCTCAGTGCTTCAACATATTTACAAGATGTGGACATAACGTTCTGAAGTTGAGTATATTCACATCTGAAATATAATAACAGAGTTTATTTTAGACATCCCTGAGGCGTATATGTGGTAAAACCATGTTTGATCGTGTGAGAAATGTGGAGGTCCACAAAGAATGTAAGGCTGATGTAATTCCCTAAAGTTTGAGATGCACCCCTGGAAACCGATGCTCTTGAATACATTAGACAAAACGCAGCGCGCCGCCGGCAGTATGCATCCACCAAGTAAAAAGGTATTATTAAATGTACGAAATCATCGGTAGATCGGAGATCTGACCAGGACGCTTTCTACATATTCTAGGTACTTACATAGTTATTATACATATTACTTGTCTCATAAGGAAAGCACTATTATACTACAAGATATTATTAGTTGTTTGTTGCTAACGATGTAAAGATATGAGATGTCAAAGTTTGCAAAGACGATTTCTCATTATTTATTTACCAATTTCTGATTTTGAGGTTGAATCTTTTGTAAAGTATTTCAGATTAATATTTTTAAAATTAATAATATTTAAATAGGACATATACTTACCATTTTTGAACGTACCTAAACATGCAGATAGAACATGATGCAACTACCAACGGCATAATAATTCATTGTACTAGGTAGATTCTAACTAAAGCAATTCTGTACTCTGGCAACGTTCTAATTAAATATTTTCCATTAAAATATGACGAAAAAAAATATTTTACATAAGATTGAACCGCAAATAAAAAAAAGTTAAATATATTACGAAAATTCGTCTTTGCAAACTTTCAAAATATGGAAAGGCGAAGTTAGAACTCTATCAAAACTCTACAAAGCGCAGCAAAATAAAAAAAATACGTGATATTAGAACCTTGTAAATTAAATGCAGGTTGATTTTTTGATTTTATTTCCTAACTATCTACTAACTGTCAAAAATAGAACTCAAATGGTTCTGAAAATTATTTTGGTTATAATGAGCAAAAGAAACGATTTTACATTCAATGGTCATTTAAAAAAAGTAAATTAATTAAAAAAGCTTAGCCGGGAATTTCAGTTTCCGAAGCATTGGAAATATATTTATTTCCCAAAGTACGCATTCTGTAAAAGATAAAACAATAACTGTCACCTTTGTTATATAATACACAAATAAATTGAAAATTATTTTGTTATAATAAGAATTACATAAATAATACGAGTATCGATTTTTGATATAATGTTTACGCTTAGAAATACGACTTTTTTGTTTTGTTCTTCCCATTTTCGTAAACAATATTATTATTTTGGCACGTGTATAAATCACGAAACGTAGGACTACACGTCTGTATAGCGAGCTGTCTGGACAGCGAATGACGAATATTTGAAAGGCACATAGGTTACACGCGCGTTAAAAAGAGATGGCCTGTAAAAATGATCTTTAGAATTAAAAAACGTAAGCGCCTGTTGTTAAAATATTTAATTAATCACGGTTTATTTAAAAAAGAGCCAAAATCTCGCGATAATTCACTTTAGTTTTATTTAAAGGAACATAGTGAATTTTTTCATTGACATAACTTTTAAAATAATGGAAAGATTCTTGTAAATCATAATTTTCGGAGTATACTTTGCGATTAATTTCTATCGAGGGAATTTTATATAATTTGCGTTTCGGCGCGATAAACCACTAGATAATATCTTCAAGAATCACATATATTTTTTTAAGAGCTCAAAAACTTTAAATGTTTAAGGGAGATTTGCAAGAAATGGGTAGAAATTCGGAGAATCGGCTCTTAAGAGGAATATAAACGCCAGAAATATTTCGATTCTTGTGTTTTATTAAATCTAAAACCGAGCGCCGTGAACCGTCATATTTTGGTCTGATTTGCACGAGGCAAGTAATTTGAAATAAATACTGTTGCTATGACGTGGTGCTTGCAATACGTAAGAAGCGCCCTGCGAGATCTCCGTTCGCCGATGTTTCTATACATACCTTGTTACCCGGTGGATGAATACCGTCAATTCTATTTTACCAGCAGCGGCCGCGACGTGAGCGTTGTCGATATTATCGAGAATCCTCAAACTATGGGGAATGCTAATAAAAGTAAATGTTTATAAAATTTGAATTGATTTTATTTATTTACAATCTAAAAAATTTTATGAAAGTGAATTATTAATACATATTATTTTAAATACATATAAATATTAATAAAAAGAAACTTGATTCAAGTTAAATATAATATGTATATATGTTAACAAAATGTAACTAATACGTACTTTTATAAAACTAGGTATAGGTATGTACTTTTATCAAATTTACATACACTTTCAAAATACCCAAATTACATATACTCAAATTTCCACATCTAAAATTTTTGTAAAATTCATTTACGAAAATATTTTTTTTGGGAACAAATCAATACACCAATCACAGTATTAGAAATGATGACGGAACAACTCACAGCTAGGTTTAAAAATATTCTACATTAGATACATCAGTTTATTGAAACATACACTTAAAAAAAAGGGTGAAAATAAATAACTTGCATCTACATATGCTGAATGTATCCTAAAAGAGCATAATTAAAACGAATACAATATAATATTTTAAAATAAAAAGTAAAATTTCGACGGTCTCCATGGTAGAGGGGAAAGGCTGCCAGCTAGCGATCCGGAGATTGCGGGTCTTAGTATTAGACATTATCAAGGAACAGTTCCCAGCTACATGTATTAATAAAAAGAAACTTGATTAAGTGAAATGTAATAAATATATACAAATGTATACTTTTACAAAATTAGGTATATGTACTTTTATCAAATTTACATACACTTCAAATTTCCGCATTTAAAATTTTTGTAAAATTAATTTACAAATAAAACTTTTGGAAACAAATCAACAAACCAATTTCAGTATTAGAAATTATGACGGAACAACTCACTAGGTTTAAAAATATTGTACATTAGATACATCAATTTATGGATACACACACTTAAAAAAAACGGTGAAAACAAATAACTTGCATCTACCTATGCTGAATTTATCCTAAAAGAGCATAATTAAAACAAATACAATATATATCGCGGGTTCAAACCCCGGCAAACAAATCTTAGTATTAGACATTATCAAGGAACAGCTCCCAGCTTCATATATTAATAAAAATAAACTTGATTAAGTGAAATATAATATGTATATATATATTAACAAAATGTAACTAATACATACTTTTACAAAACTAGGAATATGTACTTTTATCAAATTTACATATACTTTTATCAAATTTCCGCATTTAAAATTTTTGTAAAATTCATTTACAACTAAAATTTTTGCAAATAAATCAACAAACCAATCTCAGTATTAGAAATGATGACGGAACAACTCACAGCTTGGTTTAAAAATATTGTACATTAGATACATCAATTTATGGATACACACACTTAAAAAAACGGTGAAAATAAATAATTTGTATCTACCTATTCTGAATTTATCCTAAAAGAGCATAATTAAAACAAATATAATATATATCGCGGGTTCAAACCCCGGCAAGCAAATGGGGTTTGTCAGTATTAGACATTTTCAAGGAACAGCTCACAGCTACATATATTTAAAAAATATTCTTTTAAAATATTAATCCTACCGATAATGAATTTAAGCATTATATTCGTCAACCTAAAATCTCTCAAATGATATAACATTCTGAACATCAAAAGAGTTGAAATCAGGAATAGTTGATGCTGACTCATTTTGAGCTCACGCTGTTTGAGAACCAAAAATGCTCGCTGTAACAACGAATCCGCTACGTATATTGCAATTAAAAAACTTCGAAAACACGGGCACAGATCCCACGTCCGTTTCTGGCCACGGCTCGCGGCATTATGGTGGAATACAAGCGTTGGCCGCAGATCGTATGAATTAGTACGGTTCTAAAAATTTGACGTAAGCGCCAAAGCGGTTTTTATTTTTTTTGTGCATAATTTAATAAGAACGAAAAAAAGTTAGAACGTAGAAAACGTCAAAAATAGTCTTAGCCATAAAGGGGTATTTTTTAAAAATTGTTACTTACATTACTTCATAGTAAAGTCATGAAAAAACTTTTTTTTTAGTGGTTTACGCTTATTTTTTTTGTTACGTAAATAATAATTTTATTGTTATTCTGTTACGTAGAAAAGGTAGTTAAAGCTTCAATTTATCCGTAGCATATTTTTTTATATTCGTACTGTAAACCGATTCGTTGTAAAGATTAATCTAAATAGTGATTTCACGTATAGCTTCATCTTAAGCCAACAGTATGTAGGCATCTCGCATTATATGATATGACCATTTAGTTCTTAAAAAATAAAGTCTGCTTTTGAATGAATAGACCTTTTTACATGGGAGCGCGAATTGCTAGCCACGTTATGAACAATTTTGCGATGTCCAAATATGGCAAAGAAAAGTTCACCTATTTTCATAGGCGGATATGTTGCTTCCGTATTTAGTTAAGACACTTTTATAAATGTTTCATAATTTACTTACCCTAGTAAATAGCGGCTTTGTGTTTCGCAAATTTATAACTACATGGAAGACGGATTTATTGTAGATTGGCATGTACGTTAACAGTCATAAGCACTAGTAAACAATTTTTTGTATAAGTAGATATATAACGAAATCAAATATTTTATAAAAGATCGGAGCTATAGATCACAAATAAAAGAATATGCGGATTTGCTACCTTAACATAATTGCAAGTCAATTTTTACACGTGCAGACTCTAATAAAGAATTACTCACATCCAAAAGATGTCTCAAATTACAAAACCATTAATTGCTGATGCAATTGAAGCCGGCAATTATTACTCAGGAAACAGATGACAGAAATACCCATATGATATAAAGATAATGAGCTTGTAATTCAAGCCTTCGTGATAGGTACGCAAATAAACAACGGATGCAGAAGTAATGTAATATGACGTTTGTGATAATAATATAATATAACTGTAAATATTGCGCATTCCACGTATTGAACAGCAATAGTTAATAGCAAAATAATAGCTTATAGAGAATTAATGACCATACCCACATCTTGCTAGGTAGTGTGAAGCAGTGCGTCTCAAATAGTCCAATGTTCCACAAAAGAGTAGGGAAAATCGAACCCAAAAGAAATTTTCCCTTTGACGAAGAAGAAACCGTTGAATAATAATATTAATTCTCTCAACAAGTCTCTCTTGATCCGGCCCGCCACGTAGCAAATGGGCAGACACATCGGCCGCCAAGACCTTGACAAACATCACCCCCATGAACCTGGGCACCCCTGCTTAGTCACCAAATGTAGCGAACCACTTGGGGTGACCTTTGGCAGAGGTGTTGGTTATCCAAAAAATGGTTTCCAGGGCGGCGAACGCGTACCCACCTCCCAAAATGCAATTATGCATTAATCTTACTTTTTTTGTAATTTTTTATTTAATGGAGATCTTATACAATTTTATTTGTGTATATTTATGACATACTTAACCTTTTGTTGAGTTGGTTTTTGTAATTGTATGAGTGAGTATCTATTATTTGATTGATAACTGAGTTTTTATAACTGGTTTGTTCTCAATGTTCTCATGTAAGTGAAATCCGTAAAAACCAAGTATAAATAATACAAACATTTGAATCTGTAAAAACCCAGTACAAAAAAATAAATACAAACATTTAAATCTGCAAAAACCCAGTATAAATAAATAAAAACAAACATTTAAATCTGTAAAAACTCAGTATAAATAAATAAATACAAACATTTAAATCTGTAAAAACCCAGTGTAAATAATAAAATACAAACATTTAAATCTGTAAAAACCCAGCATAAATACTTAATTAAATACAAAATTTTTAATCTGTAAAAACCCAGCATAAATAAGTACATACAAACCTTTAAATAGTCACATCGCACATCCCGTGACAAGGGATCGTAAATCAAAAAAGTATATTTTACCGGAGAGCAAAAACTAATGACGATAAATTAAAAAGCGGTCTCGTCGAAAAGATACACTAGCGACATCTCGCGGAGATAGAGTGATCTAACTTTATTGTTTTTTTTATTGGTCAATGATATGATTATATCTAACACTGTTATATATGTACTTGTAATGACTGTTTATAACGCTAACTAATAAAATAAAAAAATAACTTCAGTAGGTACCTACTGTTTTCGTGGGGCGTAGATAATCACAATCACTTTACTATGAGATAAAAATAGAATTTTATAAATGTATGTGTATATTTGTATATGTATGTACTTGTGTATGTGTGTATATGTATACGTGTATGTAAGTGATGGTGTGTGTGTGAGTGTTGCAAACATTATAAAGGTAATTTTCTATGCTTAGATTATTGAGATTTGAGATGGTATTTTGTTGGGTATATTATACTCTACAGAATGTTTTTTTAGTATTGTGAAGCGTAAGTATTATATTAATTATGTTATCAATGTTGTGTTTGTCCTTAATTAGTGTTAGTATCAACCATGTTCAATTTAACTGTACCTACTTGTGAGTCTTGTGACAAACCTTTAAAAAAGCACAAAATGTTGACTTATAATTCCGTTTCTAAGGTGAGGATATTTATTTATGCTGGGTTTTTACAGATTTAAGTGATTGCATTTATTTGTGCAATACGTTTTATTTTTTTTATTTTCCTAAGGCACTCGTACTACATTTGTAAGTTAACAGTCAAACGTCACAGTGCGATGCTAATTAGTTAATTACTAATTCCAACTGAAAAAAATCGTGTGTGATAACATCTCTTTACGACTTATGTAAATCGAGTTGTGTGGTATCCATTAGTAATTAGTTTGAACAGAACACAGCCAGGCATTATGTTCACTACGTTCTGGTAGTCAATACATATTACCGTAGGCGACGTAGGCATGTTATGTACTCGTATGTTGTTGTAGTGGGTGAAGCCATGTTGGCCTTATTATGCACCAGTTGTAAGATGGACCTGAGATAAAACAAAACAAGTATAATTTTTTGAAGTGAAAAGTTCTTTAGCACCATTGTGATTTTAAACTCGATGGAACGGAAACGAGCTACACTAAATAGAGACAAACACATACGTCTATAGTATTTAGCCTGCGAGAAAATGAGATAGAACGAAACCTTGGGTAGGTACATACGCACAATACCTGCGCTCTGTCAGACTGTCTTTTATACAGGTAGAACAGCATTTTAAATAATCCGCCAGAAGACAAAACATAATCGTTGTAAAAAGCAACGAAAGTTTTACATGCTGTAGTGTTCTCGGGGATTTTTTTACACTTTGGCATTATTTTATGAATATTACAAACTATTAATTTCACTGTTTACCTAACCGAGGTATTGTGTACAACGGTCCAAGTGTGCGCATTGGTCGCTTTCATTATGGGCTCACTTTTTAAGGCTCCTATTGGTTGAGATTGTGTTGAAAATTTATGATACCTCTTGTTTAAATATAGAAACTAATTTTTGAAGTGAGAACTTCTTTAGCAGCGTTGAGATTTGATGAAACGAAAAAGCGACAATAAAAAGAGACAAATACATGCATCTATAGGATTTAGCCTGCTAGAGAATGAGATAGCATAATCGGTTTCCTCTTTGTACGGTGCTTTTTAGCCTCCCCACTCTTGTCTACTTTAGTTTTCTGAAGATTCCACTTTTACCGCGTGTGAATTGCACACTTGTATTTTTTTTGTTCATATGAAGCAGAAATTTTGTGACGACTTCTCCGAATTTATGAACCATCTCGTTGAAACAAACCATAAAATTAATAGTACACTTGTACACATTTTAAAATCTACAGTTATTTGAAATATTGTTATTATGTAATTTTGCTGTATAAATGTAACTAATGTAATAAAACAAATAAATAAATAAAAATACAAGCGTCATCTTGATCTTATTGCAAAGAACGGAATAGGTATCAGATTGGATAACTTAGAAGCATTTTGCTAAAGAAAGCCAAAATTATTAATAGATAAGTAATTAAACAACCAAATAAATCTTCTACGGCGTTTGAATTGCACATTGTGATATTTTTATGTTGTAGGATATTAAAAACACAAAAATTGGCATATATTCCAGTTTTTAATATCATTCTACTTCCGAGCACACGAGTCTTTATTATTATTTTACGCCTACAGGGCTTTTTCATAAATATTATAGGTATCTCATTCTCTCGCAAGCTAAATCCTATAGTTGTATGTGTTTGTCTCTTTTTAGTGTCGCCATTTTTCGTTTCATCGAATTTCAAATCACACAGTTTTCACTTCAAAAAACATTTTAATTTAAATGTACTTGCCGCGTCTTACCTCAGAACAGTCGAGCGTGACTCATGGACTATATATAAGAACACAAAGCGTCATTGAGTCAGAGTGTTGCCTTTTATAGAAGTAGGTCCCGTCTTGTTGTGCTGGGCGGCCCTGACCTCAGGGGTCCATGACTACTACATAACAGGCCACAGACTAAAGGCCCCCAGACTAGAGGCCTCAGACTACAGGCTATTAGAGGCTGCAACCGCCCGCCTTATGTAACTTTCTGCAATGGTAGGATTAGCCATATTTGTTGTTATTTTAAGCGCATAGTTTGAGCTGCATGCGACACTAAAAGAAGAGACAAACGCATACATGTAAAGGATTTAGCCTGCGAGAGAATGAGATAGTATAATCGGTGTCCTCTTTGTGTTGCTTCGTAGCCCCCTTACTCTCCTCTACTTTAGTTTTCTGACGGTTTCACTTCTACCGCGTGTTAATTGCACACTCTGTTTTTTTATTATTATATTATTGTATTTATTAAGGGACTTGTGTCTTATTTACTTAATAAGTAACACGAAATAGAAGCAGAATGTAAGTCATAGTTTATGGATTAAGCAGAAACAAATAAAGACATATCGACATAAACAAGTAATAAGTCAAGTGGTTCGCTACGTTTGGTGAGTTAGCAGCGTTTCCCGGGTTCGTTGGGTAAGGTTTGTCTAGGTCGTGGCGGCGGATGAATTTGCCCACTTTCTGCGTGGCGAGTCGGATCGGGAGAGATTGGTTCAGGGAGACTTTTTGACCTCTCGACCCATCGGGAGGGATGGATTCATAAGTTCGTCAATTAAGGCAAGTTGACCAAAGATTCCAACCCATTCCTCTTACCTTTTTCATTCCCAGAACTTCCTCTCCTTCTTTCCATAAAAACACCCTCCACACAGCATCCCCAAAGATGACATAGGTCCTAAGGATATTTTTTTTCTCAGGGTCTGCCATCACGCCGTTTCCCCGCAGGAGTAGGCAGAGAGGACGGACCGCCAAATAACTCAGTCTTGGCACACACTCTTTGCCTCACTCACATTCATACATCGTCTCATACATTCTCTTCTATTATTCTTACTTTTGATATGGCCCGACTCAAATATCTGATTCACTTGATCGTGCCATGTCTTCTTCGGGCGTCCCCGACTTCTTTTACTTGTGGAACTAATGTAAAATATGTTGACTCCTCCCTTCGTTCTCCCCCCACCCTCTCCCAAAATCACTCCTTCCACCACCCATCCAATGGTCCAATAAAATCTAATCATTTCTGTACATGTATAAATAAAAGTTAAGTAACAAATGTACACGTGAAATAAAACTCTTCAAAACAAAATGAAAAAAAGGCCTAGCTTGAAGCTATTACAACATTTCTTCACTTGCTTAGTGCCTATACTGCCTATACGAAAGATAAAATAGTTTATACAAAAAAAAAATCAAGGTCTTGTCTTGAGTTGACCAGTCTACACAATTCTGAACAATAACAGTTCTCATTTTAATATATTTGAATAGTAACAGATGTTTTAGTACATATTTGCTGTTTATGGACTAAGTTTGGATTGTAACAAAATATTGTAGCATAACCACTGGAGCGACAGTGCAATTTAAAACTTTATTCTCCGATTACTTAAAATTGGTTAAATATTTTCTACCCACATAATAAAATCATACATCCGAATTTGTTATGGAGATATACACTCTGATTATAGCTCTTAATGGCCAATGAATTCACGTATCCTTTGTTGATTATCACATATTTGTAGGATTTATAAAAAAAATTATAAAATCGTAAACTTCTACTTAATTACTTATAAATAAAGAAAATTTGCCAAATTTGGCAGCGAACCAATCTGAGATATTTTAAATAGTGCCATGTTGTGGCAAAAAGCGCTCCAGTGGATAACTCAAAATTGAAAAATTTATTTTCAAATGTGTACCTACATAGTATTTTGTTTGTTAGGATTAGTTCTTGGTCGGTCTGTTCTTTCTTTCTCTGGCTGATCCGTTCTGGTGCCGGCGCGACGTAAACACCCATTGTTCTTTATTCAAAATGTCTGCATTGTTCTTTTTGTTTTACTTCCCGCCGTTCGTCTTCTTCTTTTTTTCCATGGGTGTATGATGAATATATCCACGGATTCGTTCGCTCGTACCGCGTGAGAGCCAACAACCACTAGTCTGTACATATTTTACACAGCATGGAATAAAGAGAATATTCAGGGGTACATGTATATGTACATATATACGTACATGTATGTAGGCAGCCAGCCAGCGCGGGAAGGTCATGGTTAAAGTTTCGAGTGTGAGGTTATGGGAGAATTTGTTGGTGCTACTATTTTTATATTGTTTGTTAATAATTGGATGCTAAATTTGACTGTGGGAGTTTTAACGAAATAGTAGAATAAATGCATGATATCTAATTGTTCAAGAAACAAGACCTCTATGGCAGAGTGTTAAGTTCTTGGTTGTGTGGAAACGTGGACACTCATAGCCAGCGAAAAACGGATAGACACCCTCGAAATGTGGTGCTGGAGAAATGCTTAGGATTCCATGGACGGCCAGATGCACAAATGTGTCCATCCTGGAAGAGCTAGGCAATCTGGACATCGACAATAGGCTTTCAACTACAACCTTTCAGCTTTCAACTACTTAACACGTATTTTAAGATACTTTAGACACGCTGCTCGCCAAACTGAGGATTCAAATTTGGAGAAACTCAGTTACTGGCAAAATGAACATTCAGAAGAAGCAGAGGAAGGTCACCAATGCGCTGGCGTATTATCACTGGCGTTTGGTACGTCGGTGTCCACAGCTCTCCACGCAACGCAGAACCTCGAGGAGTGAAGGAGCCTTGTCCCTAATTCTATGTAAATATATTTTTTTAAATTCATAACATTTTTAACTAGAGTTCCGGTTACCTCGAGAGTGTTTTCTCTTGGGGTAAAAATAATTGAATTTAATGTTTCAAAGACCCAATAATGTCTGATTATGTCTAAGAACGAATCCGGACACCCTGCTAAGGCACCAAACATAGCGAACCACTTGGGGTAACCTACGAAGTGTTCTGTCCTACTCTCTCAGTATTTCTAACAAGTTTCTCCTGAATTTATTTGAATACATACCTAGTTAAGAATACAAATTAATAACACCGAGTTATTTTCGTTTTTTTTTTTAAAGAATCAAGGATGAATCGTGCAGGATCGCGATAATGTTATTTACATTGAAGACGAGGCAAGAGGTGCCGTAATGTCTAAATTCTAAATACAGCGCTCTTTTGAATACGTAATGTCCGATAACCGGCTCCGGCTGATAAACAACAGGGACAGGGAGAGACGCCTTGCAAATCGTATCACGAATAACTGGAATGATCAAGTATACTGCACACTACTATGCAGCTTATCACTATTATTTACTTAACCCCTTTAATCGCAGTATTCTTCCCTAGAAATATGAAGGATTTTTTTATTTTTTATTATTCATCTTTATTAATTTTTTACTTACAATTTGTTTTATTCTATGCCTGTCTCACTAGAACCTGTGTTGAGAGCAGGCGCTTAGCATGAGTTGTTTATAATAATAACACATACAAAATACAAATAATAACACAATATTACAAGTAACAGTTAATCATCAACGTACCATTGAAAAAATAAATATGTAGATAGGTACTTATAAGTTAGTTTTGAAAATAATCTTTGATATTGGATCTGTTTTGGCTGGTAATCCAGGACTTGGTGTCAGATTTATATTTAAGATACATTATGTTTTGTCCAATTGCCAGTGGAAGTGTATTATATAGTTTTGTTGCAAAGTATCTAAAATTTATTTGGCCAAAAGTTGTTTTAGCAAAAGGGATAAGTAGGAGATTATGCCCTTTGGTTCTAGTATCTCGAGCAGTTTGGACATTTTCAAAGGTAGTTCTGTGTTTGAAGAGTTATGCTATTATGTTTTTGGCATAAATTTGTCTAATGTCCAAGACACAGATTCTCCTATAATTAATATATTTGAAATAATTAATATATTTTAAAATAGAACAATAATTTTGTAAATAAAAAATAAAAGTGGTATTTACAAAGTTATTGTTTTATTTTAAACTAGCAGACCCGGAAAATGTTACTGTGGCTAACGAAACACAAAGCTATATACTGATAACGCCCTTACCCAACCTTTATAACCAACGCCATCTGTTAATTTGCATACATATCAAATCCACACCGCCCGCTTGCCAGCCCGCTCCTTTTATAAATTATATATTTCAACCAATTTACACAAAACCTTGACAAATTATATACTGTATTAATTACTTTTCTCATGAATCACTCTGTATATTTGTGAAAACCGCATGAAGATTGAAGATCCGTTGTGTAATTTAAAAGATACGCTATACGCTTTAAGCTTACAGACAGTGGGAGCGACTTTGATTTATACTATGTAAAGATTATTATGTCATATTACAAATTATCTGTTTCATATGATCGAATTATATCTTGATTTTGTGAAACAGGTATATCTTTAGAGCGTCTATTTTGTTGGGAGGCGTTTTTTTTTTACATTAGCTCCACACAGGAGATGTCATCTTAGGGGATGCTGTGTGTAGGGGTTTTTTAAGGAAAGGAAGTTCTGGGAAGAAAGTAGGTATGAAGTATGAAGGATGGGTAGGAATCTGGGGGTCCGTGCGTCCAGGATTGACGGACGTATGAATCCATTGATGATTGACCTGAATCGCTGGTTTAAATCCTTCGGGTATCTACGTGTCGTTACACCCTGTTTATTTATTTTATTTCTATTCTTGAACATACCTACACTTTGGGAGGCGAGAATGGAAACAACTTACAATTTGGGAGGCGGTAATGGGTACCGCCTCCTGGGAAACCTTTATTGGATAACCAACACTTCTGCCATAGGTCACCCCAAATGGTTCGCTACGTTTGGTGATTAAGCAGGGGTGCCCGGGTTCATGGGGTGAGGTTTGTCTAGGTCTCGGAGGCGGATTACCAGGACACACTGAACCCCAGAATCCTACCCACCCCTTTAACCCTTTTCCTTCCCAGAACTCTCCACTCCTTCCTTTCCTTAAAAAAACCCTCCACACAGCATCCCAAAAGATGACATAGGCCCTGAGGGAAATTATTTTCCTCAGGGCCTCCTGTGTGGATCTCATGTAAAAAAAATACACATTACAGATTATTACATTGGTTTACATAGTTAATAAGTTTAGTAATATGAAAAAAAATGTTAATGATCCATAACTGTATGTATATAGGTAAGTATTAAGTAGTATTTTGTGAACACCTCACTAGGCGAACCTGTGCTGAGGTGTTCCCATGTTTGGGAATAAATGCTATTTTGTCGACATAAGAAGAAACGCTGTATATTTTTATATGTGTAAAAACATTAGTGCGGTGCTGAAAAGGTTAAGCCAAGAGGTTGTTATGACGGAATGACCCGAGCTGATTCAAATGTGGCGTCAATACAACAATATATTCCAACACTCATGTGCCATATATACATATGGTGGGTATCAGAATTCACACACTCGCAACTTCCTGAACACTGTCGTACTAAAGATAAAATACATAAAAAAATGTATCAAGTTGATCCATAGAGATAATGGACTTGAAGTTTTGCATCTTCTCTGTGCATAATGATATATTATTTATAAACGTGAATCAAGAGTTTCATAATAATATTATGTACCTACATCACTAAATTAAGGAATGAATTGAAATGTTATCTAGTTTTAGAGTCCAAAAAAGTTAATAATTATTCTTAATTGATAAAGTAATTTTTAAGACAAGATTTTTATGCATAGCACAAAGGGTAACAATTATTATAAGCAATAATTATTAGCCTGAAACACTCATCTACATTGAAAAAATCTCCCGAGAAAAAAAACATGCCGCCGACGGGAATCGAACCCGCGTCCTTCTGATATCCGGTCAAATGTTCTACCATTGAGCTACGTCTTATCTCCTACCCGCCAAATAATTCAATTCATTTGACCGGATATCATAAGGACTCTGGTTCGAGTCTCGTCGGCGATATGAATGTATCTTTTCTTGGGAGATTTTTGAGTGATTCAGGCTAATAATTATTTATGTTTGCTTTTTAATATTTCTATTTTTGAAACTGTTAATTCGTGGTGGAAGTCCATTATAATAGATTACAATAAAACAAATAAAAAACTTTATTCCACTTAATTTTATTTGACCGTAACCGGTTTCAGCTCGTCAGAGCCATCTTCAGACTGGTACAAATAATTCTTAGCCTACGGTTTATATACATAACATATGGGGGAGGGGGAGAGGGGTAGTCTACAAGGATTTTAATGAATTATTTTTATTACTGAGTCGTTTTAGACTGTCGAATTTCTAAGTATTTTGGTAATTCCAGTGGGCTAAAACCCAAAGTAATTAGTCTAAAACGACTCAGTAATAAAAATAATTCATTAAAATCCTTGTAGACTACCCCTCTCCCCCTCCCCCATATGTTATGTATATAAACCGTAGGCTAAGAATTATTTGTACCAGTCTGAAGATGGCTCTGACGAGCTGAAACCGGTTACGGTCAAATAAAATTAAGTGGAATAAAGTTTTTTATTTGTTTTATTATAATCTATTTATGTTTGCAATCTTTGAGTTTGTTTATTGTTAGTAGTATCGTAGTATAATAAATAGTTAGAAATGTGGCATTTTTGCTGTGTGTTCAGTTAAATGACTTTACTCAAAGCACCCGATTTTTGGCTTATGACATTGTAGTTGATAAAATAAGCATTGGCAACATAGAAATTCATTTAGGTTTATTTACAGTTTTAACCCGTTAAATTACAGGACAGGAGATCATATTTGTTCCAACTCACATAGGTCTCATAAAAATCATTGCGTCTCCCTTACTATCAAAGTGAGAAGTATGATCTAAACATTATTGGAAAGAGAAAACAATAGGCTTTATATTAAAAAAATAATCACCAAATAATTAAAATGTACACCTTTATGAAGATTCAAATCGCAATTTAAAAAAAAAAGAAGAAATTTCTTGAATTTTTTAAGAATTATTTTTTACATGAAAAGACAAAAAAGTGAGGTGTCAGTAACGTTTATAATTCATTTGTCTAATAAAATATATGTGTTTTCTATTTTTTTTCGTTATCACTATAAATAATTTTAGTAAATATATAAGGTTAGCCAGATACGTTTTTAGATTTTCAAGGCCAAAACAATTTTCGTTGTTTGTTTTTGGGGTGACATGCCGTGTTCATATCCGACGTCGGATCTTCCGGATCTGCCCTGACGATGGACACTGCAACGCTGTCCGAAACGTCGGCTAAAGAAGGAGGCAGCGCAACACGGTATAACACCCCAAAAACAAACAACGAAAATAAGGTTAGCCATTTTAATAACTTTTAAAACGCATTTAAAAAACTTATATTAACATTTTTTATGGTTATTTCTATCTAATAATAAAATTTGAAAGCGTATTTCACCAAATTTTGAAAACAGTTTTTAGTTTTCGGATTCGGTAAAAATATATACCTATATAATATTCCATTCATTTGGACTTTTGGATTTGGATACTGACAAAATACGCCCGATTTTTGATGGGTTTTTAAAAAGAAGTGATGGGTGTAGGTACTAGTTTTCCACTTCTTATATTAGGTATATGAGAATATATTTATATGCTCTATCCATAGAACGAAATTTTGGGTTTCAAATAGATTCAGATGAAATAGATCAGATGAAATCCCAGCCTTAGGCTTTGATTGTTTCTTTTCTGTTATAGTGCCATCTCCTATCGTCGTTCGGCGATCACCGGGAAAATTAGATCTTTAGAAGGTCTTTCACACAGACAGTTTATCTCTTCAAAGGCCCAAGTAGGAAACTTGACTAGAACATATATATTAAATATAAGCACTGTATGAAATACACTAAATATTGTTGAATTACAGCGGGTGAAATGAACCATCCTGAAGCCACGAAGGAATAAATCTGCGAGTGCCGAAGCCGAAGCGAGGAGTGCCAATTACCGAATCCACTGCTCTCCGATCTCCGGTTGCCGGACACCGGTCCACAGCTAGTAGGCTGTAACTCGTTGCTTATTGCCTGAAACCGGTCGTCCTTGGAACCACGACATCAACAACACACCACGACACCGCGACACCGCGATCACGAGATACGCCGCACTCGTGCAGGCTATACAAACAAACACTGCGATACTACGGCAATATTTCAACACCACGACATTCCGCCAATACTACAACACCAAGATCCGCGGTTCTCCGCCAATACTACAACATCTGACAATGTCAATATACAACATCAGCACGTTGCTTACCAAGCTTACCACACACATCCTCCCCCGAGAATACATATATATATTATGCATACACGTATCGCCAATACAGAATTTATAAAAACAGGTTAAAGTAAAACGCAGAGATCTTCAATCAAAAATTGTGGCTTAGATATTGCCTTCCGCATTTATAAACTCCAGTGTGACGAATGCAACTCTGTTTATGTTGGAAAGTTGTTGTGAACTTTTAAAACTCGTAATAAAAACAGTGCAATTTTAAGTAAGAAACATTGAAATTGGCTTCTTATGACGTCACATAATTGTCGATCTCATTTGCGATATGGTCCCTGGTGGTACCTATGACGTCGGGAGCGTTAAATTTTTGTTACATATTTAATAATGTTACTATTCTTCTGAAGTCGGTTCCTCATTGCTGAGGATCGTGACCCCTACTCCAATTTTCTTGGTGGACAAGGCTCCTCCATTCCTTGCGGTTCTGCGCTGCATGGAGAACTGCGGACTTCGATGTACCGGACGCCAGTGATACCTGGTCACTCCAGCGCGTTGGTGACCTTCCTCTGCTTCTTCTGCCAAACACTCCTCTTACTGCCAAACGGCTTCTGTGGTCGAGGGGTAAGGCTCTTGACTCACAATACGAAGGTCGCGGGATCGAATTAGCAATTTATTTGATTAATTTGTGTATTTCACAATTAATTCAATAAAAATAATATATAGTTTATTATCGGCACGTTCCTGAGTGAAAGATACCCTCATTATCGACCTGATATAAGACCATACTTCAGAATTGAAATGTTGCTTGAAATGGCTTTAGTCGCATTTGGTGATTAGATCTAAAGAGCCAGGTACTTCCCCACTTTACTATTCCCCATCTCCTTCCCCTCCCTACTACTAAATGTATGTAAATATTTGGTCATCATGTCTGTCTTATGTATATGTAGGTAACATTAAAAAAAATCAGAGTGTGCAATTCACATCGCGTAGAAGTGAAATCTTCAGAAAACTAAAGTAGGCAAGAACTACGAAGCACTTTTTTTTATCAATGTGAAGGATTTTTTCATCTTATTAGTATTTGGGTTTTCTTCTTCGGAGCCGCTAGATGTGGCTTTCTTTTGCCTGTTCATTTTGGAGTGGTTTGAATATTGGATATTATGTTACAAAAATAATTATTTATTTTGGATTTCGGAATTACGGAAAGGGGTCGTCCATTAATCACGTGATGTTTTTTACCAACTTTTGGACCCCCCCCCCCCCCCCTGGTGATATGTGGTGAGGTTTTAGGCTAACCCCCCCTCCCCCCCCCCCCCCCCAAATCACGTGTATATTTTTAGTACAAAGTATAGGACGTTCACCTTTAGAAATCGTGCGTTCAATGAAAAATAAATACACGTGATATCACATTTTACCCCCCCCCCTCGTGATATTTCGTGATTTTTTTCCGACCTCCCCCCCTTTTCGAGCCTCACGTGATTAAGGGACGATAAAGAAGTTTTCACTTCAAAAACAAAATGTTATCAATTTGGAGAGCAACGCGCGCAAAATATTTTAAAATGCGTATTATTTTTTCTATATCATTAAATTGTTTCTTCGGAATTACTTAACTATTTGTATCTTTAGTTTTCCAGCCAGAAGAAGTTGATAACCCCTTCTTTAAGTATCTACATACATAAATAAGTGCGGTGAGTTACTACATCTTGCTCAGCATTCTGAGCTTGCAAAGTCCTACTTACTGATGACCGTAAATGGAAGCGAAAATAACATTAATCATTTATAAACGTGAAATAATATTATTAATTAAGCGCAGAAGTAGCGGTAAAGATTCACGGCCATTTTAAATACTGAATTCAAATGTAAAGTGTTTCTGAAATTCATAATAATTTTATTATTACTACACTATTCGGAATCCACATTACTGGGAATATGAAAACATTGTAGAATCGGTAAAAAAAATACAAGCAGTTCACACGCGGTAGAAGTGAAACCTTCAGAAAACTAATGTAGACAAAAGTAGGAAGGCTACGAAGTACCGCACAAAGAGGAGACCGATAGGCTACGAAGCACCGTACAAAGAGGAGAACGATTATACTATCTCATCCTCTCGCAGACTAAATTCAATAGTGTTTGTCTCTTTTTGTATCGCTATTTTTCACTTCAAAAACGCTAAGACTATCTTTCAAAGTGGATTTTTTTTTATTTTTTTTATTTTTTTTTATTTCCAACAAAAACACAAATTACATAAATATATAATTTAGACAATTTATCGGTAGTCCCGCGAAGCTGCCACATGGCTGCTTGTCTGCAGGTTCTACCTTAATATACACTCGTTTATATTAGAAGTTAAAAATATATATATGTATAATATCAAAAATCGTAATGGAAAATGCAAATAATGACATCCTAATCCTAAAAAAACTGATGCGATACAAATCTAATTACAGCCTTACAAAAAATGCAGAAAAAAAAAAAAAAAAACTTTATATTCTCAGTGAATATGTTTAGAACTTACCCTAACATTGATAGAATTTACTCTAATTTAAACATAAACATAACAAAAAATGTGACAAAGATGTCTGTAATAATTCATGTACCATATTAAATCATACGACAAAAAAAAAAAAAAAAAAAAAAAAGCCACGGTGTAATGAACACACATGAACATCTTAGATCATACGAAGTATGACTTGAATAGGTACTTCAAAATTAATACACTTAAAATTAGAAGGCAATTAAATATGATAATGTAATATTTTTAGATAAAAAAAAATAGGTGTACCTTATATTATAATATCGACGTTTCGACTTTTGCATTATGATAATAGTAATGAAAATATTGGCGGCCCTAATAAGGGCCTTTTGTTTTGTTTGACTTGGACGACGATGTTGAACACATAGCACAGCAGAAAGTGAAGGTAGTTCTTAATGGAAGTATGGTACAGGTAATACGACCAGGGAGGTAGGATAAATTAGCTCAGCGGTTAGAATAGAGCCTTGGCATGGCTAAGATCCTAGGTTCAATTCCTAGAAGTGATCTTTTTGAAGAGAAACTTCTTTAGCCTCGTTGTTATTTGGAATTCAGATGAAACGGAAGTGCGTCACTAAGATGTATTATTTGACGGGCCCATGGTTCTAATATAATGCGGTAAATTGACGGCTCCGCGCGAGCGCCCAGAGATACATCCAGCGAACGTAGGTTCAATCTCTCAAAAAGATTTTATAGAATAAGTCAAATAAGTAACACTAATAAATTGATCATTGAACACAATATTAGCGGCTTTCAAACGAAAATTTTAAACAGAAAAAAAAATCAGAGTCTGCATTTCACACGCGGTAGAAGTTAAACTAGATAGTGGCTAGATGTCGCTTTCTTTTCATTTGCCTGTTTATTTTAAAGTGGTTTGAAGATTGGATTTACAAAAATAACAATGTTTATTTTTTTTGGACTTATTTATTGCAAATGGCGAAATCAAATTCTTTGCAAAACAATGAATGACGTTGATGAATTTTACTTGCAGTTTTATGTTTTTGATGATAATTTTCGTTTAAATGATTAATTCACTGTGATATTAGTGTAATTCAGCATAAGTACCAATGCTGCCTTTACTTTTTTTCAGTTTTAGTCCTTAAATAATGTTTTGTTGGTGATTTAGTTTCGTTCGGTTTTTAGGTTACTGACATTACATAATCAAAGGTTACTTCTCTATAATTTTTATGACTTTTCCGCGTGAATTTAATAAAACTTCCATAAAAGTAATATTATTTAATAATGTAAAAGCCTTATGCATGTGTAAATAAATACAAATTCGAGAAATCAACGCATTAATTGCGTAAAACCGAGTCCAAGATGTCGGATTTTTTCAGTTATTTTTTCGGAATTATTATAATATTTTTTTATCGTTTTTAATTGTATGAACGAGATAAAAAGTGAAGTGACAGTTTTATTTCAAATTCATAAAGTAAGAGGACTGTATTTTTTAAATTTAGAATTTTCCTAATTTTTTCGACCATTTAATAGAATATGTTTACAGTCGGCTGTTTTTTTTTAATTTTTTCATTTTGAAACTTAAAATACTGCATTTTTCAAACATAATCGTATATGTCAGATACAAAAATCTAAAAGGCAATTCTATCAACTTTCTATAAAGGTATATGCTTTTACGACATCTTCAAAAATAAGAAATATATAGAACATTCGCTTGTGTTATACCTAAATTCCTATATAAATGACCCAAATGAATTACAGTGAATCATCAGTGAATCTTCCATCGTGACGTCACCATGACAGCATTACACAGCATACCAACTTAACGCTGTGTTTTAACGAGAATATTAAAAATGCACTTTTTAATATTTTTTTAAAAACTGTACGTTTAACGTATTGCACTCCGATAGCCAATATAATGGCTTTTGAACATTTGGTTGCTGGCTCCGATAGCCAAAATAGTGGCTTTCCCAAGCGGTAACTTTGAAGCTCTGTTTTCCCCATTTACCGATAATATTCTGTGAATTTTATTTCACAATGGTGTACATAAAGGATTAAATATTCCATTAAATGTATTCATAGTCAAAATACATTATAGGATTAGCTCATATATTGTTTCTTAGAATTTTTGTCATTTTTGACCTACTTTGTATTTTTCTGTGTGCCGTTTTATTTAGTCAGTCTGTATTGGTTCATTGTTCGCGGCGGAGCACCTCCTTATACTCTAAGAGCACCTCCTACTGTGGTGACCATTATTCTGTGAAAGTTTCAAAACTAAAATAACAATTGAATATTTTTATCACCATGGATAGATTTAATGAATATTTCGAAGAAAGTAATGAAAACGATGTGTTTAGTAATATTAACCAACAAAGTGAAATAATAAATCAATGTGTAAATAATATTGAATCTTCCTTGAACAATGCTTTTGAAAACATTGAAGACTTCCAACCTGACGGTGATGATGACCTTTTGATATTTGATAATGTTGACTCTATTGTGAATAATTCTATGTTAAATGGTAACGACTCAGATAGTGGAAGTGATATCGAAGTGCGACCAAGTAAAAGAAGGCTAGCTGTTTTTTTCTGAAAG
Organism: Limnephilus lunatus; assembly: GCA_917563855.2. NCBI lineage: Eukaryota > Metazoa > Arthropoda > Insecta > Trichoptera > Limnephilidae > Limnephilus > Limnephilus lunatus. The sequence goes on along the minus strand of OU830602.1, from coordinate 45,634,185 downwards.
TGAAAGTGATACAAACAGTGAAACTAATAACTGGGAAATTTTAAGTAATATTTTTCAACCAAAAATTATTGATTTTTCCATTGGTAGCAGACATGCTGGTCCTAATATTTCATCAATTTGTAATGAGCCGCTAGATTTTTTCAAATTGTTCTTTACTGGTGAACTAATAAAATCCATAGTCAGTAATACTAATAATTACGCAAATAATATTATTTCAAAAACCCAAAACTTAAGTAAAAATTCTCTTTGGCATTCTTGGAGAGATTTGAATGAAGGAGAATTTAGAGCTTTCTTGGGAGTCATGTTAAATATGGGAATGAGACCACATCCCAATCTTCAAGATTTCTTCTCGACTGCTTTTGTCGCTTACTCCCCATTTTTCAGAAATGTTTTTAAAAAAGATCGTTTTTTACAAATATTTTGGATGCTACATTTCAATAACAATGAAACAGATAACAACGAAACCCTTGAAAAAAGAGTTGAAAAAGTAAATGGATTTATGCAACATATAGGTAGCAAATGTAGAGAATATATGATACCCCGTAAAGAAATAGTGGTAGACGAATCTGTAGTCAATTTTAAAGGCAGGATTTGTTTTAAAACTTATAATCCAAACAAACCAAACAAATGGGGCATCAGGATATACATTTTGGCGGATTCGGGATCGGGATGGTTATATTTATTCATTTGTTCCGTATTATGGTGCCGTAACCACGAATAGGTTAATTAGACCTGATCTCCCATTTACTTCAAGAATCGTTTTGAACCTATACAACAATTTATTAATTTCCATTCCTGAAGCTGAAGGCTATCACATGTTTACTGACAGAAAATGATGAAATTGATGAAATTAAAAACTCATCTAACTGGTACAATAATGACGACTAGAAAGAATATCCCATTACCAATAAAACATGCTAAATTGAAGTCAGGTGAAACGATTACATGTGTAAATAACAATGAATTGCTTCTTGCTTGGAAGGACAAGAGAATAGTTACAGTATATACCAATCATTATTCAAATGATTTTAAAACTGTAAGAAGAATAATGAGAGGTGGCGAAGAAGAAACCATAATGAAACCGAATATAATAATAAATTATACTAAATATATGGGAGGCATAGATACTGCAGACCAGTATACTGCAGCTTACCCATTTTTGAGAAAAACTTTAAAATGGTGGCGAAAATTATTTTTTTGGGGTCTCGAAGTTTCCGTTGTTAACTCATACATTTTATATAAGAAAAACAAAATCAAAAGAAACTAAAAGCTATGACACATCTTGAATTTGTTGACAAACTAATCATTCAATTAGTCGGAAATCACAGAGGAGGATTAAATTGTACAAAAGGCAGACATTGTCTTGATCCAGAACAAAGGTTGGACGGAAAATTACACATACTAATGCCTCAAAATGAAAAAAAATCTCGTGAGTGCATGGTGTGTACGGATAAAAAACAACGAAAAAGGACCATATATTTTTGTAAAACTTGTGACAATAAACCTGCTATGTGCGTTGGAGTGTGTTATGAAAAATATCATACCTTAAAAATTTATAAGTGATTAATTTTAACATGACAATAGACATTTACATATAGTGTTAAGTTACATTTTTTTTTCTTTTTTTTTCAAATGTGTGTCAAACTGTTTATACCTGTCTCTTCAAAAACACCGTGTATCTGTTCAGATTCTTCCACATACCTGCTCCGCCTCCTGGGAAGGTCCATCTTTTGTTTTCGGCGCCATTTTCAAGTAAGTATCATATAATAACCCAAAACTAGAGCCAATGAGGATAGATATTCCCGGAATACAAAGAGCTGGTAAACCATTGATTTACAATCCAAGACCCTAAAAGCCGAACTCGCAATAGAGTGGTCGCAAAAAAACATCCTTACAAATATATTTCAAATGTTTCGAACAAAAAGACACTTCTTTTAGATAATAAGATCTTCAGATTTTTAAGAAATATTTTCCTCATAATTTAAATGGTTTCGTAATTATCTTGATTTTAAATAATCGCATTTAGTGACTTTCTTCAAATAATGTCGCCCTAATACGTTACCGCGCTGCATGGTCACCACATAGAAGAAACAGGTTGTCTAAAAAGAATGAGTATAACATTTTTATTTTTTTATCTTTTACGGAAATGATGTAAATTTTTTTCAACCCCAGAGTAGACTACTGGTCATTAGTGAATCCAATAGGAGTGCAAAGTGTTAATATTATTAAATAAAAGTTATATATTCAGAATCAGCGATTATTGGTCTATATGAACATATTTTTTTAAAGCCATAATATTTTTCACTGGAGTTCCTTATTCGCGTAATATAAATAAATCACAGATTGTCCAAAGAACTCTATTCTTTCCTAAGAGAAATCCTCTCCTTCCAAGAAGTGTTGGAGACTTGGAGATACTTTTTAAGAGAACACAACACTTTCTAACAACATTTTAGATATTTTCATAGCGTTTTTAGTTTTTGCTGTTTCAGATATACGACTAACCTAACTCGTATAATAAAATTACACTGTCAACTTTTGTCTGGCTACCTGCTGAGGCAGATTGCTGGAATCAGACATAAATATTACAATTAAAATTATTGTAATAGCAATTGAATGGAGATTGAAGGATGATTGCATGAATTATTGGATAGTGGCAGTCACGGGAATGCTTTCGTGATGCCATCCATTCCGAGCACAACTCATGAGAAACGAATATTTATATATTCACTTGCGTGCGTGTCTCGTGCCCGTTCGTGGTCCCGTGCTCTCGTGCTCTCGTGCTGTCCTGTTCTGCACTCATTGGGAGTAATGAGCTAGCTGCGTGCGACACGCGATCCTACACTTACCCAATGGCTTACCCCGAGGGAAGGAAACCATACAAATTGTACATACGTTTCGTCATTCCTCACGCCAGGAGCACCATGTGGCGTGAGAGGCCATCGCATGCACTGGCTCTACCAGTTCCACCACTAGCACGTATCCACTAAATGGATTGCCGGGAAGTAAAAACTACTCCACAAAAATGCTTGCAATTTTTTTTCCGAACTGTGCGCAACACCCCCATACGGGCACAAGCTTTTGAATTCCAGTTAAAAGAATTACAAATATTTCACAATAAAGTTATCCTGTTAGTTCTGGGATCTCCAAAATGAATAAGAGTTTCCGAAGAGATACGATGGTTGCCGTACAATAAGGTCTCCAAGGTGCTGCGGTCGCGAGGAACAACTTTACGCGAGATCCGGGAAAACTGGCATGAAACCTGGTTTCCCTACGCCAAATCCCCACAAAACTGTACTCTCTGCGACACTTAGTCTCGGCGTGGCAACCGTTCGCGATGAAACTTCTGCTCGCCGCACCCGCCAGGTGTGAATTACGCTCTATAATTAATTTTTTGTGCGAAGAACAAAACCCCGGTAAAAATTCATTATCAGCTATTTGAAGTGTACGGTAAGCAGTGTATGAGTGCGCAAATGGTGCAGAGAATTTAAAAGCGTGCCAGACGGCCACCGGTTTCAGATGAAAAAATTGCCAAAGTGGACAAAACAATGATTGTAAATCGACGGGTGACGGTTCGGGAGCTCTGTGATATGATCCCTGATGTCAGTAAGACTACTATTGACAAGTTTTTGACAACAAATTTGGGAGACCACAAAGTCTGCCCAAGGTGTTGACAATGGGTTGAAGCAGCCCGCAGATTCCTTGAGTGCTACGACATCGACGGCGAAGAATTCTTGAACTCAATTGTGACTGGGGACGAGACCCGGTTTACTAAACGACCCCAGAGACAAATGAACAATCCCAGTGGCATCATTCAAATTCGCCGAAGCAAAGTTTAAAAACGAATTTCAGACCTGGCGGGTGCGGCGAGTGGAAGCTCCATCGCGAATGGTTGTCACGCTGAGACTAAGCGTCACAGAGGGTGCAATGTGGTGGGGATTTGACAAGGGGAAACCAGTCTACACGCCGTTAACAGGATTGCGCGTAAAGTCATTCCTCGCGACCGCAGTGCCTTGGAGATCTTATTTTACGGACAGCCCTAGTAGTTGGTTTGTTGTTGTAAGAAGAGAGGAATTAATAAAGTGATTACTGTGGCAGCCCGTGTACGCCGTGTAGCCCTTCTTAACAAAATATTAATTTTCATAAATAAAAATGAATAATAATTGACAATTTTGAAAGGGTCTGGTTGGCCCAGTACTATGCCAATTTATCAATAAAATAAAAAAAATAAAATAAAATACACATTTGCCATTGGATAATAATAATAATATTATGCTTTGTTGAAAATTATGATACTGCCAAATTGTTCTCACATGGTATCACCAAAAACAATTTGAGTCCTAGCATGTTGCGTTGCCACCTGCTCAGGCTGTTGGCAGTTATTTTAGACCCCGGGTTGAAGGCTGGACGTTACTTTCCTTTTTGAAACAAAGGATAATCGGTTAAAATAGTGAGCAAATGATTCAGCTGTAGATTAATATGACCGTATTTAAATTTTAAACGTAGGCTCGATGAAGGTTTTAATCAATTTTATCGGTTATTAGTCAACTTTCGGCAGCATACCCGCAATCAGCAATAACATCGACAAAAATCTACATAGTTTTCGTAATATCCATTCTATGTAGGTATGCCTATAACACGAGGAAAGCCCAAAAACATTCACCCCACCTTTTTAAACGGTGATATTCTGAAAACGGTAGAATCCACGATAGGATACATCATCAATAATAAGTTAACGGATGATGAAGATATTGACAAGCAGAGGCAAGTATTGAGACATGCTCAGTAGAAGATTTAAGCTCTGCAGTCCACAGGTGAAAAGGACGCTCTTTTTAGCATTTTGCACCACCCTGTACACATGCGAGCTCTGGGCTTCGGGTACAATGCAATAATGCATCTACGTATTAATGAATCTAGGTAGAATAATAGATATATAACTCCTCGATCTCTTTTTAAAATACCAATCGGTCAAATTTACTGGACTCTCAAATCGAAGATTTATTTTTGACTTAATATTTATGTTTAAAATTGTAAACGGTCGTATAGACAGTCATGATATAATTGATTTAATTAACCCATGAGAATTTAATATACCCATGAGAGTTACTCGTTCCAAAATCCTGTTTAAATGCAACAATGCCAGGACTGAGTATTCCAAACACTCGCTTGTACCTGGTTGGGTACCATGCTGGGATGCATGAATAGATCCGCCACATCTAATTTCTTGTCGACACTTATAATTGTGGAAGTCTTTCTGGACTTTTTGTCTGAAGTCTTTTTGGACAATTATAGTTGGAAGTGTATAAAATTGTAGAATTTGCAACTATACGATTAGCACGGTCAATCAATAAAACTCTATACCAATACGATATTGACTAAATCCGACATCTATTGTCAGTTATCAATATTGATAAGTAGCGTCTTACCGAACTTTCGGTTTCGGTTTCGGTTTCGGCCTAGTTTCGGTCAAAAGACGAGTTTCGGTTTGGTTTCGGTTTCGGTCGCCATCCAGCAGAAACTACGGCCGAAAATAAAACTGAATTTGGGAGGTTTCGTCCTGCGATCGGACATGTTCGGTGCACTAAACTGCGAGCCACGAAGAGTCATTTTCCTGCGTCCGCGCTCATTGTCGTATCAGGACTTGATTCATGTGAAAAATCTATTTATTTTCATTTTTTTATTGTAGGTAGGCACGTAATTTTTAATTTTAATTATATTATAGTTCATTAAAAAGAGTGTCATACAATATGACCAAAGTTTAGAAGAAATTATTTTGTTCTTAAGATGAAAGCTCTTCATTTAGTCTGAGAGAAAACGCTTCTTTTTTTTCATGCATTTAGTATTATTTGTATCTATTAAAAATATTTTATTTTATTTTAGTAAGTAGATACTTTTTAATTGTATCCATTTATATTATTGTAGTTCTTTAAAAAGAGTATTATTTGCATTAAAAATATTTTGTTATTGTCGGTAGGTAGGTACTTTTTAATTTTAATTTATTTATTTATTTTATTTATTTATTTATGCATCTGTATAATAAAGTTAACATTTTTTTTGGCCTTGCCTGTCTCACTAGGAAATCCTGTGTCGAGACAGACTAGTTTACAAATGACAAAAAATTCAGGTTGGTAGTAGTGGTAACAATAATGGGATAGGAGGATTATATTTGGGTGAGGTGACTAATTATTGCACGACCTTTTTCGACGATCCATTTTTTTATCAGAATTTTGTATTTGTTAATATTATTCGATTGTCTTGTTTTGTCAGGTAGGTTATTGTATATTTTAGACGCAATGTATTTGAAATTTCTTTGACAAAATGTTGTGTTTGTTTTAGGTGTTTGTATGAGTTCTTTGGTTTTGTGCCGCGTGTTTACAATATTTTGGGCATTTTCATAAAATGTATTTGTTTTATTTTTAAACAGATGAGTTAAGATTGTTTTTGTGTAAATTTGTCGAATATCTAATACATGGAATTTGTTGAATATATCTACAGTACTTGTTATTATGGGAACTTTAAGAATAACTTTCATAATTAATTTTTGTGCCTTCGATAATGAATCTATAGCGGATAGTGTTGCACCTCCCCATGCGATTATTCCATATTCAATGATTGATTGACAAAGGGAGTAATAAACAATTTTCATAGATTTGGAATCTAGTATTCTAGTGTTTCTAATGTTTTTGAAGAAATAAATATGTTTTCTAAGTTTATTCGTGATGAGTAGGCAATGTGTATTCCACTTAAGATATTGATCAAATGTAAGACTAAGGTATTTGATATGGTCCGTTCGATCTAGGCAAGGACATTGACAGAATGTATCATGAATACAAGAACATTCATGTACTTTTATTTCAACATCTTGATTAGGTTGGCCAACGATATTAATACTAAAAGTAATGTATTTTGTTTTGGTAGTATTTAGTGCAAGAGAATTAATATCTAGCCGTTTTTTAACAGAGTTAATTGATGTCTCAGCCATTTTGTATGCGTCTAACCAAGTGTCGGATTGAATGAGTAGCACAGTATCGTCAGCAAAACTTACAATTTTTCCGTTAGGTTACAAAGATCGTTTATGTATATGAGAAACAAAGTAGGGCCTAATACGCTTCCTTGGGGAACTCCGTAGGTTATAGGGAGGGGTTGGCTGAATTTGTTTTCGATTTTGACACTTTGAGTTCGATTAGTTAAGTAACTTTGATTATATTGTAGTTCATTGAAAAGAGTGTCTTACAATATGACCAAAGTTTAGAAGAAATTATTTTGTTCTTAAGATGAAAGCTCTTCGTTTAGTTCGAGAGAAGACGCTTCTTTTTTTTCATGCATTTAAAATATTTTTTTTATTGTAGTACATAGCTACTTTTTAATTTTATTTATATTATTGTAGTTCTATAAAAATAGTATTATTTGCATTAAAATATTTTGTTATTGTCGGTAGGTAGGTAATTTTTAATTTTAATTATATTGTAGTTCATTAAAACGAGTGCCATACAATATGACCAATACAAAGTTTAGAAGAAATTATTTGGTTAAATACAAAGTGTTTGTTTTAATTTTATAAGAAATTAGTTTGTTCTTAAGATGAAAAAGTATTTTTCGTTTAGTGTACCTACCTAAACAAATAAGGTTTAAAAAAATAATTTTGTTTTCTACGTAATTTAGTTATTTGAAATAAGGAGTGATAATTATGTTATGTTTATTTTGAGTTCAAATATCAGAGACTGAATGATTGATATATGATTTAAAAATAAAGGCTGGCTGATTAAGATTGACTATTTTTTTCCACGAAAACATGACCTTATATGGAAGTTACGGTTTCGGTTTCGGCCGTAAAATCTAGATAAATTTTAGTGTTGCCTTCATAATATGAGATGAGTTTCGGTTAACTGACAATATACGCAGATATTTGGATAATATCGTTAGGAATGCAAAATTACTAGCTTATTAATGAACGGAGTTCAACTAACTCAGCTCTTAGAATTGAAAGAAGTCGTATACGCGATCCATAGACTAAACAAAGACGCGATCAGTTTAATCCATTCGATCTTTAAAAAGCGAAAGTGGTTGTAATACGACTAACTAGTTAACTAATTTACTCCGATTTAGTGTCAAAAAGTAAATGCGGGCTGCAAATGTATATTTAGGATAGTATTTTAATTCAACATTGCCAATTTATTAATATTTTTAAGTAATTGTTTGGCGGTTGACGTTCCGGAATGTCAATTCATTGAAAGCCAGCGCATACCGATTTTATATTTATTCCCTGTTAATATCGTTGAGGCTGTCAACGGTAAAACCCTGCTCGGGACATCGATATAACATCGTCGGAAGTTACGCCTATCGATACTATAAAGTCAACGATTCCAATGTGAAAGGCATATTTAGTATTATTATGAGATTTGTTCGAAAAAAAATTCTCGGCCCTTCTGAAAGTTTGGCATGAGTATTTATTTAATAAAAGCTACCCTCTTTTCGGCAACACAACATTAAATACGAAATCATAATATTAGTTTTTCTTACAAATTTAAAAACAGTTCTCTTCTAATTGACCTTATAGTAGTACGTACGATCGGGTTTAGGATGGTTGTGCAAGGAAAGATGGCACGTGGCATCGCATGTCATCGCGTGCCGAGGGTTCGCGTGTAATCGGTAAACTGTGGTGACTACCGATGAGTCGTTTAGATATTAAAAAAAGTAAATAATAGTACGTATATTAAATACTGGTAGGAGAACGCCACATGAACACTTTTATAGGCTGAAAAAACTCTATTCTGAACAGAAAGAGGTTCTCCTGTGATATCTTTTAGATTGATCTTGAAGGACTTAAAAACTTCAATTGTCTCTACCAGGGAAGTATTTTATTATTAATTCTGGACTTACAATTTGTGATGTCCTATGCCTGTTTCACTGGGAAAATCTGTGTTGAGAGCAGGCGCTTTGAAACATGAGCAGTTTATAATAAAAATACAGCTAATTATACAATATTTCATTTAAAGCGCCCTTGCTAGCGTCGCTATATAAATCATCCAAATATTATTATTATCAATAAGTAACAGAGAATCATCTTTGTATCATTGAAAAAATATGATGATTTTGAAAATATCATTGATGTGGGATTTGTATCGGCTTCTAATCCAGGATTTGGTGTCAGATTTATATTCAAGATGGTATTTTGTTTTATGGCCAGTGGAAGTGCATTGTATAGTTTTGTTGCAAAGTATTTAAAATTTATTTGACCAAAAGTTGTTTTAGCAAAAGGGATAAGTAAGAGATTATGCCCTATGGTTCTAGTATCTCGAGCAGTTTAGACATCTTCAAAGGTAGTTCTGTGTTTGAGAGGTATGCTAGTATGTTCTTGTCATCAAGTTGCCTAGTGTCCAATGCACAGATTCTCATGAAGATTTGATCCGAACTGCTTGTGGTCAGTGGTTTTAATATAATCTTTACAATTAGTTTCTGGGCTTTAAAAATCGGATCAATAGCGGCAGTGTTAGCTTCTTATTATTTTTAATTGGTAAACTAATGTTTAAGACAAGATTTTTATGCATAGCACAAAGGGTAACAATTATTATAAGCAATAATTATTAGCCTGAAACACTCATCAACATTGAAAAAATCTTCCGAGAAAAGATAAATGCCGCCGACGGGACTTGAACCCGCGTCCTTTTGATATCCGGTCAACTACTCTACCAACTGAGCTACGTCGGCTTATCTCCCACCCGCCAAATAATTCAATATATACTAGTGTTTCATTCAACAATTACTGCTTATTACATTTTTTTCCCCTGAAAACAACCAACTTTATTTTTTGTGAGAAATGCATTATAAGTGCTTACTCTCCCACTAGACGGCGTCGAGACAAATTATGTCTACATTTTTTGGTGGAATACTTTAACTTGTCAAATATTAATTATTATTTTTAATTGGTAAACTAATGTTTAAGACAAGATTTTTATGCATAGCACAAAGGGTAACAATTATTATAAGCAATAATTATTAGCCTGAAACACTCATCAACATTGAAAAAATCTTCCGAGAAAAGATAAATGCCGCCGACGGGACTTGAACCCGCGTCCTTTTGATATCCGGTCAACTACTCTACCAACTGAGCTACGTCGGCTTATCTCCCACCCGCCAAATAATTCAATATATACTAGTGTTTCATTCAACAATTACTGCTTATTACATTTTTTTCACCTGAAAACAACCAACTTTATTTTTTGTGAGAAATGCATTATAAGTGCTTACTCTCCCACTAGATGGCGTCGAGACAAATTATGTCTACATTTTTTGGTGGAATACTTTAACTTGTCAAATATTAATTATTATTTTTAATTGGTAAACTAATGTTTAAGACAAGATTTTTATGCATAGCACAAAGGGTAACAATTATTATAAGCAATAATTATTATTAGCCTTAAACACTCATCAACATTGAAAAAATCTTCCGAGAAAAGATAAATGCCGCCGACGGGACTTGAACCCGCGTCCTTTTGATATCCGGTCAACTACTCTACCAACTGAGCTACGTCTTTATCTCCCACCCGCCAAATAATTCAATATATACTAGTGTTTCATTCAACAATTACTGCTTATTACATTTTTTTCACCTGCAAACAACCAACTTTATTTTTTGTGAGAAATGCATTATAAGTGCTTACTCTCCCACTAGATGGCGTCGAGACAAATTATGTCTACATTTTTTGTTGGAATACTTTAACTATGTAGCTCAGTTGGTAGAGTAGTTGACCGGATATCAAAAGGACGCGGGTTCAAGTCCCGTCGGCGGCATTTATCTTTTCTCGGAAGATTTTTTCAATGTTGATGAGTGTTTCAGGCTAATAATTATTGCTTATAATAAGTGTTAGCTTCTCCCCAGGCCACAATACCATACTTGATTAAATTGTTTTGAGTTGATTCAACGTAAAAAAGTTGAGTATTTGAATATTGGCTGTCTTCTTACCAGATATTTGAGTCTTCTTCCAATATCTCTCCATACATATTGACCAAGAAACAGGTCTACAAATTAGTGACTAACTAAACCCACAATATCCATAAATACGCTGTGCCGAGTTAACGAGAAATGTGTACATGATCAGTAGTTGATGTTTGCACGCCCGTCACATTGCCTACTGTTTGTTGTCGAAATTTCTAACAAGGAACGTGACGAAACATGAGAAATTGATATTACGTGTTCAATATTTACAATTCGGTCAGAGTTAAAGCCGAAATTTGTTGACTTTGATGGAGTGACTTCTGTATATTAGGCTGTGTTTATTCATTTTTATTCTTGGAATTATAACAAAAAAAATATTGGTTTGGCGCAACCTTGACCTTTATTTAAACCAATTTGTTTAGGCCTGTTTTTTTTCGATTGATTTTTAAGATATTGAGTCGTGTTGAACTATGTACTTCCTACTTTAACATTTCGGAATTTGCCTTCTTTAACAGTTCGGTTTTATTCGTAGTCATATCCGATGCAGGATTATGCAATACTGCCCGAAACTGTTGAATCAAATCAAACAAAGAGGAGTAAGCGCAACACGTTTGGATGCTAAAATAGAAAAATAAAAACTTTTAGGGTTTAAGATTCCTTCTCCCAGAACCAAAGTTTAGAAGACCTGTGTTCCGAATCTGCCCTTACCTTGCAAAGCTCAATAGGGAGAAAAAACTACAATATGGCTAGTACCATGGCTAGACCCTTAAAATGTCCTGAATTTGGCCTGATAGAAGATACTGCAAGGCTGTTCAAAACATGACTCAAGGAGGAATAATACAACAAAGCTAGTAGGTACCATGGTTAGACCTTCTAAGTAACATATCATACAGGGTGTCCCAAAAGAAAGTTTATATTTAGTGGATTGATTTTTTAAAAGTAAGGGTTGTATAGAAAAAATGTTTATTAAATACTAAAATACAGAATTTGGGAATTTATTTCTTAAAAATAATATCGCCCAAATGTAAACCCTCGCGTTCGCGGCATTCATTTAATCGAAGAGTAAAATTTCTTATGACGGCTCGGCAGTTAGGCTTCGTGATGGCTGCCATTTCGTGGCGGATATTTTCTTTTAATTGCATCAGGGAAGTCAGATTGTTGGCTTAAACTTTAGGTTTGAGATGACCCCACAGGAAAGGGTCCATAAAGGTTAGGTTAGGACTACGAAGAGGCCAATTTATGTCACCTCTCCTGGAGATCAATTTTCCAGGGAAAATTTCACGAACTCGTGGCAAGGACGTATTGGACGTATGTGATGTTGCTCCGTCTTGCTGGAACCATGTTCTTTGGTTATAGCCAGTATGTTTTTAGGGGTGTCTTTGTGCAAAATGCTGTGGAACGATGATCTATGCAACTTTAAAGCATTAGCGCGCTTCCGAATCGAAAAGTTTGAGTCCTCACAAAAAGACTGATAAACACTATCTACGTTTTCTACCGTTCTCGATGACCTTACGTGCTACAGTCGCCGAAGCACCAATTTTTGTTGAACTCACGCACGCACAATGCGCAGTCGCTCCCGAGAAATGCTCCAAAGCGACTGAATTCCCAAGAGCCAGGCTACTAATTGACATAACCCCCGCGCTCCTCGAAAAAATTGCATTCACACAGAAAGCAAAACAAATAAAAACTTTCTTTTGGGACACCCTGTACAATAAGGGACATATCACCACAGTTGACCTAAAAGACATCGAGGATATGGAAAGGCAAAGAAGAGCGATATCTGTTAGAGCAGGTATGCTGTCAAGACGTTTTCACGCAGTCCAAGCGTAAAAATAATACCTACTGTTTAACGCTTTCTGCACATCGCTGTATACGTCAGAACTGCGGGTTGACTACACTACATCCCAATGGCATAAGATAAAAGTAGAATACAATAACGCTTATCCTTTATCGCCAACTTTTCCACCTACCGAGATACTGCAGTGCTACGGAAATGTTCCTGGAGGGACGAATGCACACTTTCCGAGCACTTCTTTCCCACCGCATGGGAAATTTATGGCGCAGACTACGTCAATCGAAGAATGCGATCACCACTGCCATGATTGCCTGGACGGAGTCCCCCTGGAGACGGGAGATGGTAAAGTACCCTCCGTAAACAGCTGCTGTATTCATTTCAGTTTTTAATATTTTTTTCAGTTTCATTTCTCATGTTTTTCATGCTTATACTTTTTTTCAAATTCATTCATGTATTGTTATTTACTTTTTACCTCATACATTTTACTTGGCTTTCTTTTGTTGTTTCAAAATATGGAATGTATTGCATTGCTCTATCCCTATATCTATCTTCATACAAAATATTGAAAATTTGTATGAAGATTTTCAGGATTCTTTCAGTTTGGGGAAGCGCCGCATACACATTTCAGTTACATGCAAAAAGTTGAAATTTTGAAAAAAAAAATCATTTTTAGCTACAACAACAACAATAACGTCGTATTTTCCAATCTTAGCACTCTAGCTTACTGAAAACTCACGGACCGCCACTGCTCCACACTCATCAGAATCTTAGACGAAACTTACAAACAGACATAATTTTGTTTATTAATTTTGTTAAAAACTGTAAAGTCTCTCTATAGTTCTCCAAAGAGATATTGTCATTTATTAGTACTGGCCAGAATCTCAGTACTATTTTTTTTATTGACAGAAAAATTACAGTTCTTTAAGATCACAGTGACTGTTTAGTGCTATTTCGTTAATATACACGTCCTTGTAACTCGGAAGCTAGTTTTTGTCACATGAGCTCTTGCAAAATCATTAATTTGCGAGATTACTTGCCAGTCTGTGTTCGGTTATCTTCGACACACGTCGTAACCGACACCACGAAACCCGAATATAGCATATACAACGGGAAACAATGCTGAAACTGATCATTATTAGTTTTGTTAAAACGGATGCTGGGTGTGGTTTATACAGGTTTATCAGGCTGAATGCAATTAACATTTTTTATTGGTAATTGCCAAATGATTTGAGACTATTTTTTATTCAGGTGCTTACAGGGTTTTTCTTATGATTCAATGCTACCTCGTGAGCTTCTTGAACGAGTTATATTTTGCTTTAACAAATATTTTTGATTGTTTTACTAACCTGATTTGTTGTATTATTATTATTTGTTGTATTTTTTTCCTATTAAGCACTTGCATACTGCTTTCTAACAACGTATGCAGGGACACTGGAGGTCTAGATTTATTAAAAAGAAATTCTTATTTTCTCATTATTATTCTCATTTCTTAATTTCTTTATATTTAAGTCTACTATTATTTAAATCTTGCGTTTTTTCTTACATATTATTTACTCACTAATTACAATTATTTCTGTTACTAACCTACATGATTCATTAATTTAAAATGATTTTTTAATTTATATTATGATATTTTTAAACTTATCATGATTTTTATTTAATTTTTCATAAATTTAAAATCATTTTTTAATTTATATTATGATTTTTTAAACTTATCATGATTTTTATTTTTAAATTTATACATGATTTTTATTTTTAAATTTATTCATGATTTTCTAACCTTACTTATTACTTACAATAGCCATTATTACTAACTTACACAATCTTTTAATTTACTAATTGAGCTAGAATTCCCTCACCAAACACACGGACATTGTCTCTTTATGGTGAGGAAAGGCATTTTTTTTATTTCTTGGTTAAAAACTTATGTAACTATGTAACCGATGTAACTTTATATGTATTTTTGGTCAGTTTTGCCAAAATATATAGATAAAAAAAAATATATATGTAGCTTCGTTTAACAAAAAAAAATTAGAATCTTGCGAGAGCCTTGTAGGAGTAACCATCTGTTACTTTACCAGGGCGGTTAAGTGGTGGATAACCTCCAAAGTTTTGTTAAAAACATAAACATTTAGGTAGTTAAACCACCTAACCACTTGCAGATGGGCATTCATCTTTTAAAATCAACTATTCTTCTTTAGTCAATTGCTGAAGAACCTTTAGGTACTTTAGTTACGCATCTTATGTTAGTTATGGGCATCTTGAGAACATGCTAAATTATGAAATGTGGATATTTTCAACATCTACAATATGCCTTCCGTATTGCTTGGTTTAGTGTCATCTGTTCTGAAAAAAAAAAACAAAGCACAAAGATGTATGTCAGATAGGTGTTGCGTTTTCATTAAAAAAATAATAAGTTTTTCTCACATGTGTACTTTTATTGTTATTAATGACGTAATTATCTGTGCAGAATATCGGCTGAAGAAAACAAATTATTGTGAAATCAAACAAATGTTGTGTTTCTACGTAACAACAGATCTGCACTCTTCTTTTGGTTGGTGTTATTGCTTTAGTAATTTAATTGCATTAAAACGACAAATAATGTTGTTGAAGAACCAGCTATCTAAAAATATGTAAGTAAACGTAAATTAGGCCTAATAATAAATAACTGGTAAATTACCTAATAATAAATTATTGGTAAATTACCTAATAATAAATAACTGGTAAATTATCTAATAATAAATTATTGGTAAATTAGCAAATAATAAATTACATAATATTAATATGATAATAATTATTGTGGATTAATATCATCCATTTTCATTTCTAATTTAACGGAAAACAGACGATAAATCATTGAATTCATTCGTTGAAGAGTAGAACATTGAATTATTGATTAACTAAGATCTAGGTTAGGTTAGGTGGATAATTATTGCTGTGAAATAAGCTGTTTCTAACCTAACTTCACATATTTAATAATAATACAGGTACTCACGGTGAAGAGCAAAGTGTTGTCTATCTCGACCATTCCCAGAACATTAAATTTGGGTCGGTGATGTAGTATGTATTGCGAAAATAGATTCAACTAAAAAAAATATTAAGCCCCCTTTACAAGCGTTCAAAAAGAAGAAGAACTAACTAACTAACCATAACGCCGTTTTCCCGCAGGAGTAGGCAGAGAGGACGGACCGCCACACAACTTCAAAAGACACTCTTACTCCAGTGAAATGATCTCATCATACACAATGTCAAAAGACACTCTTACTCCAGTGAAATGATCTCATCATCTATATCCGTTTATTACCAGAACTGTGGTGGTATTAGGACCAAAACTCAGGGACTATTAATTAATGTATTATCGAATAACTACGACGTTATAGTTCTAGTTGAAACGTGGCTTGTAGCAAGTGTAAATACGGCTGAATTCATAGATTCGCGATACACGGTGTTCCGACGAGATAGGGACCGTACACATACTGGTAAGATGGACGGAGGCGGTGTACTGGTAGCAGTACGCAAAGAGCTCGCAGCTTCCCGGCTCGATGACTTGGAAAACAGTCAAATCGAACAAATCTTCGTATCTATTCCGGTAAAGTCTTCCAATCTCATCATATGTGCAGTATACATACCTCCTGTCTCGCCACCAACGTTTTATGATATTTTCTCCAAAAACCTGGAATCTGTATTCTCATCTGAACCAAATAATATGTTTTGTGTACTGGGAGATATGAATCTACCTACTCTTACTTGGTCATTTTCCGAAGGCTGCAGTCAAGGTCTCGCCTCCTCAAACACGGCTGCATCGCAAACTTTACTTCAAACAATGTCATTGATGAACTTGTTCCAATATAATTGTATACCTAACCATAATGATAAATACTTAGACCTCATATTCTACAGTCACGAAACAAATGTAACACGTAGCAATGACCCTCTGCTTTCAGAGGACAGACACCACCCAGCCCTTGAATTTGATATATCCTCCGTAATTCAACCAAAAATCAAAAACAAAAAAGAACGTAGGCGCAATTTCAGGAAAGCCGATTATGCTCAGATTAATAATGACATTAATTGTATTGATTGGTTATCCGAAACCGCAAGTTTATCAGCCGAAGAAGCAGTTGATCGATTCTATTTAAAAATAAATAATATAATTGATAAGTTTATTCCAGTATTGGCACGACGAAATGACAAATTTCCCATATGGTTTACTCCCGAACTTATTAGGCTATCACGGAAAAAAGATAAAGTCTGGCTCAAATGGAAGACATATAAAGGTCTTTCTGACTATCGTGAATTTTCCTTCTTACGTGCTAGATACAAAAAATTGACCAGTGAATCCCGAAAGTTATTTTTTGACAACATCGAAAGTTCATTGCAAAATAATATCAAAAGTTTTTGGTCATACATATCTTCATTAAAATCATCTGATGGATACCCTGCTGCTATGTCCTTCGAAGGACGCAAATCTAACGATGCCCAGGAAATTTGTAATATGTTCTCTGAATTCTTCAAGTCAACATTCGAACCCTCCTCTATCAATGACACAATTAACATCGACCAACTTGAAGCAGTTCAGGACTCTGGACTTGCGCACATTCACACCGTTGAACTAACGGAAAAAGAAGTGCAATCGAGTTTAAAATCACTAGATATTAACAAGGGTGCGGGTCACGATGGAATACCGGCGTTTTTTCTTAGATCTACTGCATCGTCATTGTGTGTGCCGCTCACCATAATATTTAATAAATGCCTGAGTGACGGGGTTTTCCCTGATAGGTGGAAGTTGGCCTATATTATACCGGTCCACAAGGGTGACTCACGTCACAGAGTGGAAAACTATAGACCAATATCCATTCTCTCGGCGATCCCTAAACTTTTGGAAAGACTTGTCCATGATAATATATATCCCCAGCTTGCCGCCAAAATTACAGAGCAACAACACGGGTTTGTAAAAGGCAAATCTACCATGAGTAATTTACTCATTTATGCAAATTTTTTATTCAATAGCATGGATCGAGGCCACCAGGTAGATGCAATATATTGCGACTTCAAAAAAGCTTTTGACAAGGTTGACCATCTTATTCTTATTCAAAAAATTATATACAACGGAATTAGGGGTAACTTATTACGTTGGTTTGTCTCGTATTTAACAAAAAGACAGCAAGCTGTATCATTACGAGGACATACTTCTAAGTGGGAACCAGTTACTTCTGGCGTGCCACAGGGGTCAATCCTGGGTCCGCTATTATTTATACTTTTTATTAACACCGTTACTAAATGTTTCATGCATTGTTTATTTCTTTTGTACGCTGATGACATAAAAATATTTGCCATTGTGAGAAATTTAAACGATTGTCTGCTCATCCAAAGCGATTTAGTAAGGTTCGAAGCATTTTGCAATGAAAACAAAATTTACCTAAGTTACAACAAATGTAAACAAATAAGCTTTACTAAAAATCACAACGCTATCATACACAATTATTGTATTGGTAACTATTTACTCGAGCGCGTTTACTGTATAAGAGATCTAGGCGTACTTTTTGATTCCAAACTACATTTCGATGCGCACATTGAGAATATTGTGAATAAAGCTTACTGCATGCTAGGATTTGTCATCAGAAACAGCCGCGAATTTCGAAAACCTGAAACCTATCTTCTTCTTTACTACACGCTGGTCCGTTCTCAACTTGAATACTGCTCCTCCATATGGACTCCACTTTACGGTATCTATAAAGACAATATTGAAAGTATTCAAAAGAAATTTTTGCAATGCCTCAATTACAGAATGAGCGCACCTAAACGGGGGTACATAAATATGCTCTCAAATTATAACGTCTCTACTCTATCTAACCGGCGAACATACCTTGACCTCATGACTCTATATAAAATCTGCAACAACGTTATTGACTGTCCTGACCTACTGAAACTAATAAACTTCAAAATACCACCCAGAGTAACAAGGCTTAACGACTTATTCCACATTAGCCGGACGCGTACAAATGCTGGTGTCAGGGATCCAATCAGAAGAATGTGCGAATTGTTTAATCGAAATCAAAACCTCAAGGATTCCGACTTATTTTTCGACACACGCAGTACTTTTAGTAGAAAATTGAAGGCTGTTTTCCTACAAAGTATAATAACTTAGACATTACTTGGCTTATAATTTTAACTAATTCTCTTTTTTTTTTTTAAATTTCTGTATAATATTATTTTTTATCAATATATATGTTTTTGAACTTACCATCAAAATTTTTCCAAAGATAATTTGTAAACTTTTATAGGGTTATTGCGCACTTTTTTCATCTCTCTATTTGTAAAATAATTTTCTCATATTTACATACTTCTTTTCCATATTTATAAGTAAAAATATTTGTATATTTTTTTTATTTTATCTGCTGTTAATGTTAATTCGTGAGAAATAGTTTGGGTGCAGGTGAGTTCTCTAGTTATTGTTTTGTATATTATTGTTAATTGACATCTGTATCTGTATTTTCTCCTAAATAAAAAAAAAAAAAAAAAAAAAAAAAAAAAAAAAACTCGATCTTGGCACACACTCCTTGCCTCGTTCACATCGTCTCATACATGCTCTTCTATTATTCCTACTCTTCACATAGCCCGACTCAAGTATCTGATTCACTTGGTGGTGCCATGTCTTCCTTGGGCGTCCCTGACTTCTTCTACCATTCACAATTGCGTCATATATTCTTCTTACACTCCTTTCCTTGTTCATTCGCTCTACATGCCCAAACCATCGGAGAGTCCCTTTCTTAATCTTACACATCAGCCTTGCATTCTCTGCGGATTTCCACGTTTCTCTCACGATCATACATGGTTTTACCACACATTCGCCTCAGGGATCTCATTTCTACAGCATTCAGTCTACTTTCATCCTTCCTCTGCCAGTTCCATGCCTCACTGCCATACATCAGGGTAGGCACCAGCACTCCATTATGGACGGCTAGCTTGGCTTCTTTGGACAGTTTTTTGTTGGTGCCAACGGAAGAAGAAGAAGATGACTAAAAATGGTTTGAAAGGGAGATACATAAATACAAATGATTATAAAATGCGACTATTGTGAAAATATTTGTTAAAATACGACTAATTTAAAATAGGGCAGAAATCTCTCAACATCTGAGTTAAGTAGCATTTAATGAAAAACTGTGATTTTTTAAACTCCTGCTACATGCTAAATAACAGAAACAGACGTGCTATTTATAATTTTCGGAACGTACTTTGGGATTTTTATCCAATCGATGAAATTTCATGTAATTACCCTTTACCTATGTAAATAGAGATTATCTTAAAAAATAACACCTATTTTTTGAAGAGCTTAAAAACTTAGTGTTCAAGGGAAATATTTTTTATGTCAGTAGAAATTCGGAATACGGGGTCTAGTATACAAACTCTGCAGAAAAGCTTTAATGCTAAGGAAATTTAAAGATAAAACTTTGTTCCTTATCTTTTCTTATTATTCAACACCTACGTATGGCAAATACCTATAGATAAAGCAAAATAATTTTGCCCACATAGCAGAATAAAGTTCCGTTGTGATTGAAGTAAGTTTTCCTTTAGCACAAAGCATTAAATTATTTCACTCCATCCCATTCCCACCACCCTAGAAATATGTACTGGCTGGGTATGTACTTACTTGTCGCCAGCTGTACTTGTTGCTTTCATAAATCTTCATTTTATTTACAAGAACTGCTGTTCTATTTGCCTGTATCAAAAATACAAGAACTATATTATTAACTTTATAATAAATAATTTATCATTCATAAATATTAAAAAAAAACGAAATGGGCCCCAGATGGGAGCCTTGCGGTACTACACTTGTCGCTACAAAGACGTGTGAATTTGTGCCATTTATTTTCGCACTAAGACTTCTTTCGGACAAATAACTAACAAATCAATTTAATAAATTACCATAAACTGCAAGTGTCGCTAATTTATTGATTAATGTTCACGTATATCTGTCATATATTTTCTAAAGATTTAGAAGTTAAATTATCCTATAATAAAAAAAATTGTTAATGTAGATTTATTTGAACAAAAGGTATGTTGATAGGGTTTTATTTTTTTTTTATGTGTGTAGATATTTTGTAGAGTACAATTTTTTCTAAAGTTTGGGTAGGTATCGATGATTGACTACATATTGGTCTGTAATTATTTGTAACGTCCGTTTTGTCCCTCTTTTAAAAAATAGGTGTAAGAAAACTGTGTTTACATGTATCAGGGAAACATCCTGTCTCTAATGATTGGTTAAAATTAGAAAAAGATTAATAGTCAGGC
Source organism: Limnephilus lunatus (assembly GCA_917563855.2). Classification (NCBI taxonomy): domain Eukaryota; kingdom Metazoa; phylum Arthropoda; class Insecta; order Trichoptera; family Limnephilidae; genus Limnephilus; species Limnephilus lunatus. The sequence goes on along the minus strand of OU830602.1, from coordinate 45,613,165 downwards.
CGTTTAAACATTATTTAATTAACATCGTTGGAATATTGTCAAGTCCAGTATTTTTACCGTTATCTAACAAATTTATATGATTTTTAACATCATTAATTTCTACGCGCCTTTCAGATACATCTACACTTCTACACTAAGATTCGTTAAGAATTTGGGAATTTTATTGCAAGGTATATTCTCTTCATATACAGACTTTAGTCGCTTCACAATCTGGATCGCTTGTAATTTTTAAGCCTTTTTATTATATGTTGAAATAATCAATTCAGGACTAAACTAGCTTGGAATACGAATTTTTTTATTTTGTCGAAGGGGCACAAAATTTGCAATACCATCTTTTAGAATTGCATCAAATTTATTTACATTATTGTTAATATCTATGTTTTCCAGAAAGATGATGTGTTGTATGTTGTATGTAATCAGATATTTTAGAAAAATTTGCTTTAAAGAAGTTAACAAAGGGAATAATTATATCCATAGGAGAATGGTAATCATCTACAAGTAATAGCTCTTAGAAATATGTATATTCGGTAGCAGAGGACTCACTGCAAAAAATTTTTTAATTAAAAAATGCATTTTTCGATACTTTTCTTATTTTTGTTACAACTGTTTCGGCTTAAAAGCCATTTTCAAACTGGGGTTAAACCACTTTAAATCAAAAATACGACTCTTTACATTAGCGACAGTGTATAGTTGTGGGATTGATAAGTATTTCAACATACACAGATTCTCTCTCTCACTAGAATTAGTAGTTGACATAATATGTATTAGGTCCTTACATATGAAATTGGCGTTTTGTATGGGAGGAACTTTGTATGGGAGCTTATGGGAGTTTTGTATGGGAGCTTTTTTCACCTTCCCAATTTGCTTCAAGTGGATTAAAACAGTTTTATCTCTAACACCGCAGCCTGCAGCTAACTCGAACGTGGTTTGCGATGGATTTGCTTCCACAGTAGCCTTCAATTCTTCATTATCAACTTTGGTCTCCGGCCGTCCACGGGGCTTATTCTGCAGGTCGAAATTTCTAGAACGAAAACGTTGGAACCAAAAACGCACTGTGTTTTCTTTTGCGGCACCGTCGCCATACACATCATTAATCCTTCGAGCCGTTTCTGCAGCACTGGTGCCACGGTGGAACTCGTACTCGTAAATAACGTGATATTTCAAGTTTTCCATTTTGTAAACTAAGTGACGCAAAGAAAAAAAACAATTAAGGAAAAAACAAATGAATTATTATTTTCGAAACAAAAATACATGAGTAAATAGCTGTATAAATTTGAATTTGGAATTCCTAACCAAAGAGAAGATATTTGAGATCAAAGTTGCCAGTACGGCAAAACGCCAATTTCATATGTAAGGACCCAATATTAACACCAGATAATTCAGGGTCCTCATATTTCCAAAGCAAGTTATAGTCATATATTACAATAAGTTTGGCACTGGGATATTTAAACCTTAAAATTAACACATTCTATAAAGAAGCCACGTAAAAATAATTAATACTGCATGATACTTACCAAAAATTTGCAGCGAGTGCAAGTGATCATGGCTTCAACAGACTGGAAGATGTACAGAACAATGCTTATAACAGCTGAAAAAATGAACAACACATCTCTCGCACAAAATTCTAAATCTTTGAAATCAGCGCACAACCTAAAGAATCTTATCACATCCACTTCAATTATCACCAGAAAGATCACCGCTAGTTTCAACGAGTAAGCCTTGTTAACACTCCCAGTGAAATCACAAATTTTATCGTAACCTCTGAGTAAGATCTTTATTCTATCCTCAATAACAAAATCTCTCTCAGGTGTGGCCATGCGTCTCAAGATATCCGATTGTCTGAGTTTGGTTTTAAATGGGTCTAATTTAACATCTTTAGCATCGTATTTCGACATCAATTTCTTCTCAGAAAGCAGTTCCAATTCTGAATTTACGATTTTCAAATTCTGATTAGCTTGATTCACCAAAGTATTGAACTGCGTTAAAATCGTCATGGAAAAACACCAGGGGAATTGCACAATATGTATAAACATTACGATTAATCCTATATCTGAGACGTCATTTATTACTTCACTACACAAAACGTTACAAATATACATCAAGATTTGTTTGACTATCCAGTTAAGTAGTCTACATTTCATCTTTGGGGATTTTTTTTTGATTCCAGCGTTGTTAAAGATGTCATCAATTTCAACCAAATGCGTCAAAGTGTGTCCGTAGTGTGCAAAGTTGGAAAACGGTTCAAAGTGCAAAAAGAAGACTAAACCAAAAAGTATACATAATCTATTGTTAGATTCTATCGCACTTTGTAACCAAAATTTAGATTGTGGTTTTATGTCATCAGTATGACCATACGATGCACGAATGTAACAACAGTAACCAAAAAAGAATGTACTGATCAATATTAGAGTTACAGATATCTTGTTGATTTCGGTTTTCACGATTCCCATTTGGTAAGTGTATTTTATGGGAAACCCTAAAAGCTGGCCAATACATATAAAAGGCTGTTGGGCAGTAAGCACTGTGCTGACTTTTAAATTGTTATTGTGAGTATTGCACTTTATTTTCAATCTCCTCATTTTCTTTGTTGTCAAGAAATCCATGAGAAAAAATACAAGATTCTTTTTACTTCTTTTTCGATTTGGCTTGTTGTTTGTTGGTTGGTCAAAATTATAACTGCGCGTCGTTGTCGATTCCTCGTGCTATTATTCAACATCTAAATATATAGTTTTACAGAATTCTGCATGTTTGTATAGAGTCAAATCATTTTAATTACTTGTGCAATATTTGTGCATTTAGCTTCCTAATGGGGAATAAACATTTTATTGTCCACTGCTATAGTACATAATAATAATTCCAGTAATAAAAAGCAGAAACTAATACTGAGGTGTATTTACGTAATAATATGCATAAATGTTTTATAATTAAAGTTATTTTACAACCGCAATATTTGTATGGAAATAACCCTAAATCAAATACCATTACATTTAAGTATATATATTACATATCAGTTTCAGTGCCGGCAACCCGGGCGTTTATTTAGTATCATGGTTATTTACATTGTTTTCTTTTCTTTTACCCGCCTCACTAGACAAAGTCTGTTCCGAGGCGGGTAAATCACATCTATGTTTGTTCCAAAAGAAATGTGTTTAAACAAATATATATATGTATGTGGAAAGATAAAAAAGATAAATTATATGTTGGTATATTAAATATTTACATACATACTTTGTTTTTTTTTTTATTTTTTTTTATTTTTATTAGTTACATTTCCATGAGAAGATTGCATATGTTATATAGATAAAAGTAAATAAAAATTTTGTGACAGTTGAATATAGCGGTTACATAATAATTAAATATTGCAAAATTGCAGTTTCTCGTGTTTGTTTTATTTGAATATTATATAATTTCGTGAGAACTTGTATGAAATGTTATTTATTTAGAATATTTTGAATGTCTGTTCTTTATAATAATGTATAATAATGTTTCATATATAATAATGTATATGTTTATGTATACATATATTATTATAATTTTTCTTTTGTTATTTTTTCGTACCATCATTTAAGATTAATATATTTTATTGTATGATATTATTTGTCTTTTTTATTTTTTCGGCATTTTCTTTTTTATGGATATTTTAAAAACGTTTGTAGCTCTGGGAAGGAAAAATGTATGAGGGGTGGGTCGAAATCTGGGGGTCATGTGTTCAAGAGTATGAATCCATCCTTCGCTCTGCGGTACGAGGCGATGAGTCGAGAGAGTCTGTCTGGAGAGGTCAAGAATATGTCTGCCTCAAGCAGTCTCTCCCGATCTGGCCCGTCATACACTCGCCACCAAGACCTAGACAAACCTCACCTTTTCAGGAGTATGAATTCATCCCTACCTCTGCGGTGCAAGGCGATGAGTCGAGAGAGTCCGTCGGAGAGGTCCAGATTATCTGCCTCAAGCAATCTCTCCCGATCCGGCCCACCTCGTAATCGCAACCAAGACCTAGACAAACTTCACCTATTCAGGAGTATGAAGCCATCCCTCCCTCTGCGGTGCATTGGAGGTTGGCCAACCACTTTCCCACGGTGTTCTAAGGAAACAGATGGTTTCCTCCTTCACCGTACACCTCAGGACCCTAATTTTTGTTTATAAAGAAGCTACTTTTTATTTAAAATGATTCTAGACCTCCAATGTCCGGGCATACATTGTTAGCAGGCAGTTTGCGAGTGCGTACATGTTGTTAGTTATTTATTTCACAGTATCACGTCTCATCTCCGCCACTTGATGTAGCTGAAATAAAAAAAAAATCATATTAGATGAGATTGTTTTACTTAACCAAAGCAGCTGAGCTGCAGTCGTCCGGCAGTCCCGCCGAGAATAATCGGAGCCTTCAAGGTGCAAGGCGATAGGTCGAGAGAGTCCGTCAGGAGAAGTCTTGATTGTCTGCCTCCAGCAGTCTCTCCCGATCCGGCCCGCCACGCCATCGTCACTAAGACCTAGACAAACCTCATCCCAAGAACCCGGAAACCCAGGGCAAGCGTGATGGTTATCCAATGAATTGTACCCGGCGCGGCAGTACCCGTACCCGCCTCCCAAATTTTAGATCAATTTCAACAGAAGTAAGGTAAAATTGTACTTACTTCGGCAACACGGATACTTCCACATCACACTGCTTTCGGTTTAGCTCTTCAGTGCAGAGAACCTTTCGTTTTCAATTTCCTTAACTTTCATACTTCCTTGAATTTCCGCTAGATGTCACGAACGTGCCTATCTTTTCCAAGAAGAAATATTTTTAATGATATCACTGGGTACATTTCGTTGAAATCACCACACAATTCCATAAAGTTTATGTATGGATGGTTTGTTATATTTATGGGTTATGTCAATTAAGAGGAACGGTTGCGCGGCGTTTTGCATACAATAATTAAATTTTGATTTGATGCCAAAATACTACGGATATGTGCTTTTTAATTTTTTTGTGTTTTAAATTATATAACATAGGTCTTGGTTTTAAAATAATAATATTGCCAAATTTACTATATAATAATGAAATGTTAAAGAAATTTTAAAATTATTAAATAAGCATTTTGGTGGGCGCTAAAGGAGTTTTTCTATCTACAGGATTTAGCCTGCGAGAGAATGAGATAGTGTAATCGGTCTCCTCTTTGTGCGGTGCTTCGTAGCCTCCCGACTATTGTCTGGTAATGCGCGTTCACATCGCGTAACAAAATAACTCCGACAAAACATCCTCCAACAAAATATCTACTAAAACCTAACCTTATTTTACATTTTACTATTTTTTAACAATAATTTATTGTCTTTACAGGATGTCTGTATTATTTTTGTTAGGTTAGGTTCTAGTAGATATTTTGTTGGGGAATGTTTGTCGGGGGTTATTTTGCCGGAGGATATTTTGTCGGAATTATTTTGTCGTTGGATGAAAAGTCGCGGAACCGTCTTTTGTACTTTAGTTTTCCGAAGGTTTTTACTTCTACCGCGTGCGAATTGCACACTAAACTTTTTTAGCACCGTTGTGATTTCAAACTCGATGAAACGAAAAATAGCCAAACTAAAAAGGTAAAGAAACATACACATACACCTATAGAATTTAGCCTGGGAGAGAATAAGATAGTATAATATGTGTCCTATTTGTGCGGTGCTTCGTGGCCTATCGGTCTCCCCTTTATGCAGTGCTTCATAGCCTCCTCACTCTTGTCTACTTTAGTTTTCTGAAGGTTTCACCTCTATCGCGTGTGAACTGCACACTTCTATTTTTTGATAAGTTACTTACTAAGGAATTAGGACCCTCCAAAAATCGCCTGATTTGAACTCCATTAACAGGCGTTCAGTATACACACTACTAAATGTATTTTAAAATATCATAACGTTCAGATATAGAGTATTTTATTCTAATACAGTTAGTAAAAAAAATCTTAAAAAAACGGTCCAACTTTGACGGAGAAAATAGGGAAAACAAAACCTCGATTTTGATGATTTTATTTAAGTATTATCAGCCTGAGGTGCAGTTGTCCCTTTCGCTCATATTGGAGGGGTTACAGCAGCAAGGAAAATACCTATTTATTAAAATTTCTCGGCGATCGTGTTTCCTCTTAATTAATTCTCAGTATCAGTATGATACATTTAACGTAACATCGTATATTATAGCAATTATACATATTCTAAAGGGAAGCGGTTATTAGAGTCATTTCACACATGGTTGTTCAATTTTACACAATGGCCTCTTTAACAATAAAACTATCAAATTCCTTTTTATTCCAACAAATGTGGGAATCTTCACACGCATTCAGAGAGATTCTAAAAAAGCAATTAAACTCAGTAGGTACCGTATTCAATGAGACTGGGATCAACGTAGTTGTCTTTATCTGCTCGAGAAATCCTCATAAACTGAGAGACATGGTATGAATCAAAAATAGGTAATAGAAACAAGGTAGATGAACTATGAAGCATTATTATGACAACGCGGGCATAAAACGTGTCGCCAATATCGTTCACCCATATTACTGCATAATATCGCATAGCGCTGCACACAGAAGTAACCAAAGGCATAGCGTGCAATTTGGTCGTAGCTGGGCGACAGTAAGCTCGCTTCTATGTCCCTTGTCCCTTCGTTTCTATTACCCTTTGAAACATTGTTTTATAGTTCAAGCCACTATACAAATTCATTCCCTAGGGGTCGTCCATTAATCACGTGAGTCTCGAAAATCACGAAATATCTCAAGGAGGGGGGGGGGTATAATAAGATATCACGTGTATTTAATCAGATTATACCTGTGTTTGAAGAAAATATTCGGAAAATTTTTATGTACTTTGTACTCAAAAATACACGTGATTTTCGGCGGGGGGGGGGGGGGTAATTGGTAATGTCCCATTGGTACACTTTTATATTATGTATTATTGGTTCACGTATGTTGTCTTAAATTTACATTTTTTTTTTTTTTTAAAAAGAAAGACAAACATTCCCGGGTTACGAATAACCCAACAGAAAGCCGAAAATATTGCTTGTGTTGTGATGGAGGACTTAGCCAGCCGAGGAATCGAACACGCGACGCTCGGGTGGGACCCAAGCGTTATGCCCACTCAACCACCGACCGGTCGTACCAATAGTATCTACCACCACGTGTACCAATAGTATCTACTTACATGTAGATACTATTGGTACTTGTGTATATGTACTATTGGTACATGTTATGTTGTCTTACGTTTACGTTTAGGTACTATTGGTACATGTATGTTGTTTTACATTTACATGTAGATATTATTGGAACTTGTGTAGGTATATGTACTATTGGTTCATGTATGTTGTCTTATATTTACATGTAGATACGTATTGTAGATTGGTATATGTGTTTATGTACTATTGATATGTATATATCTATACGTATAATGATATGTATATATCTATATATATAAGGTACAAGTATGTTATCTTACATGTAGGTACGTCTGTTATTGGTACATTTAAGTGACCTTACATGTACATTTAAGTTGTCTTACATGTTCTTTGTATATTGTGTGACACTTCTGTACTAATTTTTTAGTCGTCCTAAATTAATAAGGCAGGAAAGACGGGTGTCAGTAGCTCGTTCCACGTGCGTACATTGCGCACCTTTTTTCATAGTAACGATTAGGATAAAAGACCCGTTCTCATGCTGCTGAAATCACTGTGAACGGGTGTTCCCATCTGCTTTCTTTGGCAGCTTCTCAAATTCCTCAGATGTCTCACTGTTGAGTGTTAAAAATCCAAGAAAGCTGGAATCGTCCGAAGAAAATGACTCACATAGAAGTTGCTTAGCTACTAAACAAAGTATAATTTTGACAATATTAATAACTAGTATATTATTCTAACTAACACTAATTCTGTGAAAAGTAAATCTCGCGTCAAAAAATTATGTTTCTAATTTTCTCTTCTTTAATAAATAAAAACCAAAATTTCCCCGGAAATTATAAGATTTGTAAGTAGGTACCTACCTTGTTAAATATTTAAGAACTTAAATGCACCGTATACCTATTGTAATCTTCCTCTCTTTCCTTTCCTGAAAAGACCCTCCACACTGCGACCCCTAAGATGACATAGACCCTCAGGGAAATTTTTCCTCAGGGTCTCCTGTGCAGAGCACCATTTCAAATGAAAAAAAATTTTAGTAGTGTTACTGGCTAACGAAACACAACGAAATCTACTGGATGGTTATCCAACCTTTGTAACCAAGTGTTATTAACTCACACCGCCATCTGTTAATTTGCATACAAATCAAATCCACACCGCCAGCCCGCTCGTCCACCACATAGAGACATTCTCCTTTAATTATATATTTAAACCATTTTACACAAAACCTTAACAAATTACATACCTAAACGTTCTTCAAAATCCGTTCAGTAGTTTTTGAGTTTATCGCAAGCAGACGCGGCGGAGGATTAAAATTTATAATATTATGTTGAAATATATTTTCGGTGATCTTAATGTAAACCATTTCGTAGCAAAGATTAATCTAAAATGATAGTTTCAAATAAATTTCGCCATGCTTATTTTTTGCTTCACTTATATGAACTTTTCTTCCATGTTCTCCTTTGCCATGGAACGGCTTGGTTCAGTCCAACATAAAATTTCCCACGTTCACTTGATTCGTTTGACGTCACGACCACAACTCGGCTTGGTATTTTTACACTTTTATCTTACATTGTAGGTCTTGGGCACACGCAGGGCTTAAAGGTCAGACGGCCATGAAACTATTGTTAGCCTAAAAACCATAAACCTTAGAGAGGGACCTACTTTTTAAATTAATTACATATTTAAACGCTGAAAACAAAAGTTTATTCTCGCTTTCGGGGTAGCATTTATTTTCATAGTCACGCTATTTTGGATTTTTAATCAAATATAGATGCTAGTTTCGGTCACCCGACAGTAGATCCCTCTACAATTGGCCCCCCGAAATTATAAATTATAATTTTTGTATGAATTTTTTACCAATTTAAAACATAAAATCGACTTCGAAAATACTTGTATGAATATCAAACGAATTTCTTTAGTGTCGATTTTGTGTATTTATTCGCTGGTGTATAAAGTATAATATAGACAAGTAGTTTTATCCTTGATGCATTTGATTGAAAATATGTTATATATTTTAGTTATTCGGCGGTACATCCTCTCTTTATATTTTGCCTAATTAGGTATACCGCATTATTCCTGAACCGAGTACATCTCTACATATTGTTATAAATTCTATAAACTCAAAAACAACTGAACGGATTTTCATGCGGTTTTCACTAATAGATAAAGTGGTTCATGAGGAAGGCTAAGGTATATAATTTGTCAAGGTTTTGTGTACATTGGTTGAAATATATAATATATAAATAAGAATGTCTGTATGTGGTTGGCAAGGCTGGCAAGCCGGCGGTGTGGATTTGATTTGTATGCAAATCTAGAGTTTTATGCCGAGGTTGATGAATTTTTTGCACATGTAGATAACCTTCAAAACAAGAGGAAGGTTACTGTCTACATTTGATTTAGAAAACTGAAAAGTCTAAAGCCCGGGCATCGCCGGGACCTCAGCTAGTATGAAATATATTATTTATACCCACAAAGTTAGAAGAGTGTATTGTATAATTAGGTTATTTTATTTTTGTAAAATTTTTTTATATTTAAAGAGTTAATTAATAAAGACCGTAAAATTAATTTCAAACATAAAATAGACTTTAAAAATACCTCTATTAATAAGTTGGTATGGATGTCAAACGAATTTATTTACAGGGATGATTACAAACGCTGATATATACAGCATAATATAGAGAAGTAGTTTTATACTTGATGCATTTGATTGAAAATATGTTTTATATTTTTGTTATTCGGCGGTACATTCTCTCTTATCATCCCTTGGGACACTGAATTATAAGTAGGTAGGTATACCGTATTTTCCTGAACCGACTGCATATTGTATATAAGTACCTATGCCGTAGGGCCAACTTTCAGGGGATCAATTGTCATGGAATCACTAGTTCCGGTTGTCTCTGCTGTGCGTCAGTCCTGATTGCAATCTGGTTCAATGAACTCAAACTTTTTTTTTTTTTTTTTTACGCACAGAGGGCTTTTACATAAATAATAAAGACACTAGGTACATCTTAAAAATGAGAAAGAAATAATATAAATAAAGTTACGATAGAAATAAAAAGTACATACATAAATTAAATAAAAATATAAGCAACAAAAATCTAAGGTACAGTGATAATAACAATAAGTTATGTTAAAAAAATACATACATAATATAAAAATACAAACAACAAAAATTTAAAAGTTTTTAGTTTACAAAATTGCAACATTAACCATGTCTAGTAACACCTAAGCTTTGAATATGAGTGTAATTTTCAAAAATTGAAGAATGCAGACACACGATAAAGTTCTTACGTATCTATAATATAATATTTAACGGAAAATTATTTAAAATGTGTAATTTTTTAAATTGTAATTATAATATCCCATCCCTGATGTTTGAAGCTGGTATGTATGAAGATTTTTTTTAGTTCATTTCCATTAGCTGATTTTAAAAATCATACAACAGGGCGTCTTTTCACTCTTTTTACCTTTATGTGCACATGTTTTTAAGTTCAGTACCAATTTGGGAGGCAGGTTTGGGTACCGCCGCCCAGGAACCATTTATTGAATCACCCCTGCCACAGGTCACCCCAAGTGGTTCGCTACGTTTGGTGATTTAGCAGGGGTGCTCGGGTTCTTGGAGTGAGGTTTTGTCTAGGTCTTGGCGACTAATGTAGAATCTTTAATTGCAATATAGGCATTTGTCGAGAGATTTTTGCTCTATTTTAAACGAGTCGTATTTTATTAAACATTTTCACAATTTTGGCTAAATTATTATCGTTTTTAATATTAGCGCGCTCCCTCTAACATTCGTATTTACATATCTCACCTTCTTCTTCTTTTTGAACGCTTAATTCCGGACTTTAACATGGTTAGGTAACTACGTTACAGTCTTAACACATTTTGCTTCGATTAATATGGGACATGTATCGAGAATCGTAACAATATCTGTTTACAGAGAAATTAAAGATAAGTCGATTACATAGAAAAAATATATCGAGAGGTACAAAATACATATATCGTTTGTTCATAGAAAAGATAGATATCTAAGTAGTTACACCGAAGAGATGAAAATCCGTGGTTTATAGAAAAGGTAGATAAGAAAGTTAGCTTGAAAAAATATTAGATACATTAGCGAAGAAAAACATTTTCAAGAGGAAAATAATTCCCCTCAGGGCCTACGTGATCTTTGGGATGCTGCATTTTTTTAACTTTACATTAACTCCTAAATATTTTTCCTCAGGGCCTATGTCATTTTAGAAGATGCTATGTGGAGGGTTTTTTTGAGGAGAGGAAGTGGTGAGGAAGCACGGAGGTTGGCAAATCGTTCTAAAGCCGAGCTGTTGAACTCAAGAACGAGTCGTAGATACGACTCGTTCTCATGTGACAAATGTCAACCGTGTACACATGTTTGGCGTGTGTTTGGTGTGTTTGGCGTATTTCCCGGCTATGCACCGGTGCCGAGGGGATCAATGACGCTAGTTCCTCGGAGCATCTTCCATTGAAATACCGGTAGAATAAGGACGACATTCCCAACCGATGCCTGTTCCCTAAAGATCGCAATCCGTTTGTTAAAATGGGATAATCAATCAAATGGAACGCCCGTTTCTGCATAGGGTCGAGGGTTTTTTCAGGTATTTTGGGGCTCCAGACCTGACATGGCTGCCAAATTCTACCGTGGGGCACACTTGCGATTTCTAGAGGGTTAGCAGTTGTGTTTTTGAGAGGCTAACTTAAATCTTCGATGGAAATGACGTAGAGTTACACCAAGCATATCAATTAAGGAAATGTTCGGAAGATTGCTTTTTTTCTTTTTTTACAGTGAATACCGCACAAGAATCTCAACTGCTCCCGTCTGGAGCCAGTGAGACTCTGGCATCCCCGATTGGGGTATGTTGTGAGGCTGAAGGTAGTGGGGAGGGGAAGGAGGTGGGGGAGAGGAAGGTTGGGAAGTACCTGGCTATTCAGATCTGGTCACCAAACACGGCTAAAGCCATTTTCAAGCAACGTTTCAATTCTGAATGGTGGTCTTACACCAGGGCGATACTGATAGTATCTTCCACTCTGGAACGTGCCGCAAATATACTATATATTATTTTAAATGAATTAATTGTGAAATAACACAAATTAATCAAATTAAATTTATTTGCGCACGCCGGGTTCGAACCCGCGACCTCCGGATTGTGAGTCAAGAGTCTTAGCCACTGGACTACGGAGGTCGTCGTCGTCGGTTCCGCTGAAGAAGACCAGATTTTCGTTTCAATCCCCTTTAGACGTAATCAGACATGATTGGGTCTTTGAGTTTCCTCCCTCCTACAACATGGGTCTCTTCAAGACTTTCACTCCTTCCTCTCCTCAAAAATGCCCTTCAAAGATGACATTGCCCAGAGGGAAATTATGTTCCTCAGGGCCTCCTGTGTGGACTGTAAAAAGCCGGAACATCTAAGAGTAGGACTGATATTTTTTAAATATTATACAGACGAATTCCACACGCCCATTTCGTGATGCATGTCCCCGAATTCAAACAAGCGCATTTCACAGAATTCCTTCAACCATTTAATTATATTCACCCTGCTGTATTATTTTCACGGTGGAGCACAAGTACCACTCACTCAGTCATTTATTAGTTAAGAAACATTGAGTTGTCTGTTCAGAATAGCGTGAGACTCTCATTACGGTCATTACAATGAACTTCCTCCAAAATGTGGAAACAAATGGGAAACAAGTACTTCTTATAATGGTGAGATTTTGTCTTCGCTTTATGACGCGTAACGACTTGGAGCATACATTGCTAGAGTAGAGGTCAGTTGTAAATCACAACAATACTACTGCATACAACTTTGATACAAACTAATCGAAACTACAGTCCTAATGAGTGAATTTGATTATTTGTGTAGGAGAAGAATAGGTTGTTGAAGATACTCAAGATACAAGGAGATTCTTCTTGGGGTTAATGATCTACCTTTGAAGTTGTAGTACTGTATACAAATTTGATACAAACTGATCGAAACTACAGTGCTAATGAATGAATTTGACTCTCGATGTGAGAGAAGAATGGGTTGTTGAAGATTCAAGAAGGTTCTTTTGAGGTTAATGATCTACCTTTGATGTTGTAGACCTACTGCATACAATTTTGATACAAACTAATCGAAACTACAGTCCTAATGAGTGATTTTGGCTCTCGATGTGAGAGAAGATGTATTGAAGATATAAAGGGGTCTTCTTGAGGTTAATGGTCTACCTTTCATGTTGTAGTACTGCGTACAACTTTGTTACAAACTAATCAAAACTACAGTCCTAATGAGAGATTTTTGCTCTCTATGTGAAAGAAGAATGGGTTGTTGCAGATACAAGGAGGTTCTTCTGGAGGTTATTGATCTACCTATGATGTTGTAGTGTTACATACAACTTTGATATAAACTAATCGAAACTACTGTCCTAATGAGTGATTTTAGCTCTTGATGTGAGAGAAGATTTTGTTCAAACAAGCAGTTCCATTTTTTTTTAAATGACGCTTGAATACAAATGGCGTATTTATTTTCCAATTTTGTATCATGATTCCTAGCAGACCACTGCGCATTTTTTTACTTCGAATTACTTTTAATGGAGATTAGCAATCTCAAACAACATAATTCTCAATCTCTTTATGGACTCAATTGATCCGGCATTAATAATATTATGATTTCTTGGTCCTGATTTGCATTTTCTAAGAAATATTATTCATTCAATCGAACCATAATATTTTCACAGACTAGGTTATCTAATCAAAGTAATCAATTATTGTCTGTTATTGTTGATGCACTTGGCTTTTCAAAGTTATGAATTAATCCATCTGCTGTTTTTCAGTATCAGTAACACCTGTGATTCATTTGACTGTATTTTTTCGCTATAAAACAGAACACCTGCCGAACACAGTGAAATCGATAACTTTAATCAGATTGATAGGCGTAACTACCGATGATTTTAAATCGTTTTCCTGAGCACTGTTGACAGCCAGTGCTATATTGACAGGGAATAAATAGGATACCGATATACGATGGCAACACTGGCAGATAGATCTGTATGTAACTAACTAACTAACTAACCATCACGCCGTTTCCCCGCAGGGGTAGGCAGAGAGGACGGACCGCCACACAACTCGATCTTGGCACACACTCTTTGCCTCGTTCACATTCATACATCGTCTCATACATGCTCTTCTATTATTCCGACTCTTCACATGGCCCGACTCAAGTATCTGATTCACTTGGTCGTGCCATGTCTTCCTCGGGCGTCCCCGACTTCTTCTACCATTCACATTTGCATCATATATTCTCCTTACACTCCTTTCCTCGTTCATTCGCTCTACATGCCCAAACCATCGGAGAGTCCCTTTCTTAATCTTACACATCACGCTTACGTCAGCCTTGCATTCTTTGCGGATATCCACGTTTCTCTCACGATCGTACATGGTTTTACCACACATTCGCCTCAGGGATCTCATTTCTACAGCATTCAGTCTGCTTTCATCCTTCCTCTGCCAGTTCCATGCCTCACTGCCATACATCAGGGTAGGTACCAGCACTCCATTATGGACGGCTAGTTTCGCGTCTTTGGACAGTTTTTTATTACCGCCAATGGCATTCAGTCCTCCATTAATGGAGTTACCGGCATTCACCCTTCTTTCAATATCTCTATCAGCCTTCCCATCTTTCGTAAACATACTACCCAGATACACAAACTCATCCACCTGCTCCAAGTATTCATCATTCACAACTATATTGCATACTAACAAATATTATAATCAATAATTATCAGCCTGAAACACTCATCTACATTGAAAAAATCTTCCGAGAAAAGATACTGGCCGCCAACGGGAATTGAACCCGTGACCTTCTGATTGCCGGTCAGGTGCTCTTGACCACTGAGCTATGGCGGCTTATCTAATACCCGCCAAATAATTCAATATATACTAGTGTTTCATTCGACAATTACTCATTATTACATTGCCAGTATCTTTTCTCGGAAGATTTTTTCAATGTAGATGAGTGTTTCAGGCTGATAATTATTGATTATAATATTTGTTATATACCCTTTGTGCTATGCATAAAAATCTTGTTTAAACGTTAGTTTATCAATTAAAAATAATAATTAATTATATTGCATACTGTTTTCGTACTCTCTCTTTCAAACACCATGACTTTAGACTTACTTACATTCATCATTAACTCATTCTTCATACATACTTCGTTCATCCTAGACACGAGAGACTGTAGATCTTCCATACTTCTAGAAATTAGCACCGCATCATCAGCATACAAAAGGCAACATACTTCCAGATTACTCAATTTTGCGCCTGTATCTGTATGTAGGTTTACGTAAATGTCAAACTAAGTTAAAAATACTAATAATTTGGCAATTTCGAATTGAAATACTAATAACTTTAATATATCTACATTTACACTTCACATACTTATTTTACTTTTTGAGACTAATCGGGAGTTATTGATTAATGAGATATTTAGTCATTTTTCAAACACTTTCGTTTCTCCAAGATCGAACGGAATAAATCGATCGAGTTTGAGATGAATTCTGTCTATGGATCGCCTCCGTGATTTCTTTTAAATCTTAGAGCTTCGTTAGTTTGCCTTCATTAATTAATAAGCTAGTTATTTTGCATGACGAACGACACTATTCAAAATATTTTGTATATTGACAGCTTGTCTTTCTTACAGTTAGGAGGCCGCGCTAAAATTTGACAATGGTCGATCGGAATATTTCTGATAAATTGTTGACTGTGCTCGCAAATATTGATAACAGACCATAGTTAAGGGATTTAGTTAATATCGTATTGATATACGGTTTTATCGATCGTCCGTGTTAGAACTCCTGTGTATTCCTGACGATATGAAATCCTATCGACTTTCTCTTGGGCATGCTCGGTATGAACCATCTACGGATTAGAAGGGATGTGCTCACTGAAACACATTTTTTCAGACTGATTCGTGGATGCTTCGAAAACTCAGCTATCGTGGAGAGCATTAGTTTAAATGTTCCCGATGGTTATCTCCATCACCGACAGCATAGACTGTTTTATCTCCCAGCTTGCAGAACTAACTTGCCAATGATCATGCCAGTCGGGATAGCAGTCTTGTTGTTAAATACAATCACTTCGAATATGTTTAACATCAATGAAACACAATTTAGACGGCAATTTGTTGCTGTTAGTTTAAATCGGCTTATCTAATCTTAAATATTTTCTGTCTTTCAAAAACGTAATTTATCTAATGCATTTAAAATTAATAAATTGAATTGAATCTAGGTCTGCGAGCTAGTCTTGGGCCTGAGGTGTAGCGCTGTGGGCTATCTTGTTGTTAAATAGAAACACTTAGAACAGAGGTTCCCAAAGTGGGACAGAGGTCGGGGGTGCCGCGAGGCGCCCAGAGAATTGTGCTCTTGGGGGTGACACTCGGTCCCGAGGCTACCACAGATAGACATTATATGACAGGGGTGCCGTGAGAAAATTCAAATTTTCTAAGGGTGCCGCGACTTGGAAAAGTTTGGGAACCCCTGACTTAGAATATCGATATATTTAACATCAATGAAGAGCAATTTAAACGACAAGCTTTGTTGCTGTCAGTTTAAATCTTCTTATACATATATTTAAAATATTTCATACATACTTTTTTTTTAAAACGCTTTGTAATTTTAATTTTGTAATGTTTTTAAAATAAATAAATTTATTCTTTTGAATGTAGCTATAACTTTGTGATAATTCGTTATAGATAAATGAAACAATGTTACTTTGTTTGAACCACTTGCATATTTGTTTGAAGCCGACCGGTTTCGGAACGACCGTTCCTTCCTCAGGGCAAACATATACTGATTTGACAGTTTCAAAATAGTCAGTAATAGTATATGTTTGCCCTGAGGAAGGAACGGTCGTTCCGAAACCGGTTGGCTTCAAACCAATATACAAACATAGTAACATTGTTTCATTTATTTATAAATAAATTTAATTGAATTGAATTGAATTGGAAATCTGTACTAACTAAAATTCAAGGTTAACGCAACCTATTTTCTGTTGAATCTATGGGATGATACAGAAAGATTTTTCGCACGATTCGCAATGATTTCAGCGTCTTGAATTAGCACAGCCTTTTCTGTTTGGATTTTTCTAGTCCATGTCTTAAAAGTAAGGTGACGTATTGCCGCATAAATACTTTACTTGGCATGGTAATACAAGTCAACCGTTACAATTTTAAATCAAATGACGTAACTTCGTAACACTTTTCCAAAGAAAGAAACCATTTATCAGCAAATTAAACAATTTCTGAGTAATGACGAGTTGGCGTGCAACAATTTCTGAAGAAGCTGGCCTTGTTCTGTGACGTCATTTAATTGGAGTATTTCAATTTTATTTTTACTTTTAGTAAGCACCCCTAGGCGAGGACTCACGCACGACCCGTTTCGAATCAGATTCTCGGAATTCAGGGTAATAACATTGTTGGTCTACTAATCCATATTTCTTGATGCTTCGCGTTAAAAACAAGGTTCCTAATTATTATGTCTCATTTGAATTTGGATCACAGGAAACTCTACAGTTGAGAAAGTTGACCTTGCCTTTTGTAATAATCAAATCCCTGCTACTTTTGAATATATGGAAAAGTTGGAAATCGATGGGCAAGGCTCTCGACTAACAGCTCTAACTATATTTCCTTAGAAATTTGAACAATAGGTATTTTATCAAACTTTTGCTAATATTGTCACTACTACTCTATCGAATACTGAGCGAAAGGGAAAACTGCTCCTCAGACTGATAATACCCAAATAAAATCATCAATATCGATGTTTTGTACTCCCCGTTTTCCTCCTCCATAACTGGACCGATTTTTTAAATTTTACACTATATTAGAAAAAAAAAATACTCCATGTCTATGTACGTTTTGCTTTTTAAAAAATACACTGTCTAGTTTGTATATGCTTGTATATTTGTTGATGACGTTTAAAGCAGACAATTTTTAACGATTTTCGGAGGGTCCTAACTCCTGTAAGAAGTAACTTATCGATAACTATATTAGGTACCTATATTAAAAAATATGTGCAGTAGTGTCAAAAACTAGAGAGGAAATTGGGGAATACGTTTGACGGCCGGCGTAGTCGCGGGATCCCGGGTGGCAAATAAATTTTATTTGATTAATTTGTGTTATTTCACAATTTATTCATTTAAAATAATATATAATATTTTTGCGGCACGTTCCAGAGTGGAAGATACTCTCAGTATTGCCCTGGTTTATGACCACCATTCAAAATTGAAACATTGCTTGAAATGGGTTTAGCCGTGTTTGGTGACCAGATATCAATAGCCAGGTACTTCCCCACCTTCCTCTTCCCTATCTCCTTCCCCTCCCCACTACCTTCAGCCTCACAACATACCCCATTTGGGGATTCCATAGTCTCACTGGCTTCAGACGGGAGCAATTGGGACTCTTGTGCGGTATTCCTATTAAAAAAAAAAGTACGGTCAAAACGTCGCCCGGTTCCTTATACTTCTATTCCAAGCTAGGGTCACGTTTTAATAATTAATACGACACCTAAAAACTACATACAACTATCTATATTAAAAACATCTGTTGAAGGATGTCGAAACTTCATGCATAATCCTATATACCACAAATGTGAAAAATATGAATGTGAAAATTATGACAAAAACAAACTCTGATTTTTTTGTGTAAAGGGCTTTTGCTCTTGGCTGAAGACCAGAAGTCATCGACCAAATAATACATATATCTCTTATTATATCAATGTCATAAAGGGTAGGAAAGCAATTCGCCAAAATTGTTAGCTGGGGAAAACCCAGACATTTGAAGGAGGCCAATGTTCTAAGTAGTACCCCAGAAAGTTTTTAAAGAAGTAGAAAACTTGACCTATTTTAGTTTGGTTTTCGTAGTATTCTGACGTATGGATGACGCCATAAAATGAGACGTTCGTCTCTTACTATCTGTGACAATGCCTTGCCACGAAACAAACAGGAAAAATTAATACATAATGTACCTAGTACTGTAAATACTTTGTTGAAAGATAATAATTATCACATATGTATTTAATGGATAATATAGAACAAAGACCATAACAATTTTATCTTCAGTGTTGTGTCAGCACTTGTTTTGTCAAGTCTACGTTTTATCGCAGACAAATAATAATTAAAATGATAATGAACCTAACTTGTTTTCTTCTTCGCGACAAAACTAAGTTATTTTTTTGCTATCACATAACAACAAGTTATATTGAGTAATACGTCCAAAAATACCCTTATCGAACGTATGGTTTATTTCAGACGAGACAATAGTAATAATTCATAATGTCAGAATTTGTAGAGGAGACTGTATGACTCTGGTGCCAAAATCCGAATAAGGAATGTAATATCTAATGTAGATTGTATCTATAATCTAAAATTCAATCTTATAGGTCAAGATTTTGTATTGTTTCAGTGAGTTGTAAGGATTCATTGAACTCTGCAATTGTTGTTTGCTGCAAAAACTTGACCTGATTAAATCTTCAATCATATAATTGATTGGTTTCATCTCATTTTGTGAAGATTGTGGGTAGGTATATTTGAATAATGCAGGCTGTAACGTACCGGCTCTATGTTCGTTGTCACACCAAAGATATTCAAATACAAGAGATATGTTATGGTGTCCGCCCGACTGTCGGCGGGATTACTTCCGAATGAGAATAGTTTGAATACGAAAGTACTAAATTGATTTTTTAAAGGCGTGCAGTAATATTGGTTGAAAATATACTTTGAATACGGAAAGAATCCGTTCATTTAGTTGATTTTTAAGTGTACAGTAGTATTGGTTAACAATATCGGCGACACCAGGAAACACAGTCCACCCAGTAAAAACTGCGGGTAGCACATCTAACACATTATGATAAAGAGGAAAGATTTGATTGTTTGTTTGCATTGAATAGGCTTCGAAACTGCTAAACCCATTTGAAAAATTCTTTCACTATTAGGAAGTTACACTATCCCCGGGTGACATAAGCTATATAATTTATAAAGTTAACTAGGAAGAGGACGCGGGAGGGGAACGAGGACGTACGGGAAAGGTGATTCAGGGAGAAAATGTATTTATTTGAATATGGCATTGCAACGCATGCCGGGAACCAGCTAGTCTCTTATATTTCAATATCTTTGGGTCACACCAAGTGGTTCGCAAGGGTGCCCGGGTTCATGGGGGAGGTTTTTCTAGGTTAACCGCAAAACTCAAAACCTCTATCAATCTAACAAGTCTAGTGTAAGAAATTATAAATCTCAAAAATTAAAAAACTAAATATCACATAATTTGCATCAGATTAGAGGCATTGTATCCAACATCAAATTTCGGTAGTGTTGTTACTTCACACAATAAATGAACAAGCATACGTTAAGGATTCAGATCCAGAGACTCCAGAGACTCAAGATATCTTGTACTCATATCAGTAAATTTAGTTTTTGTTAATGACTGTATAAGATACAATTATTATAAAGTATTTATAATTATAATTATTAGAATTTATTTATATTCACAGTGATTCCTGTTCCGAGGCGAATTGTAGATAGTTTGGTTGGTGTTATCCCGTCTTCAAAATTTTATAATTTCTTCATCTTCGGTTTACTTAGCCATATTTTGATTGCTTTTTAAAATTTATCTTTTGTACTTACACAGTCTGCATATTTTTTATGATTTCCCCATCTTTAATTGTATGTACCTTTCTTAAAGGAATTATATTAATAAGTATTCAAAAAGCTTTGCTGATAATCAACAAAAATTTTGACGAAGAAATAAAAAAATTAAGATAACGATAAAAATCACGGCTTCCCGAAAACACTGGAAATCCGTTGGATGTCATACATAATATATTATTAGTATTTCAATCAAATAAAAAGATAAGTAAATGGGTCATGGAATATCATCTCAGAATACGAGTGCATTTCAGACGTGATAGATGTCACAACGACTGTCACCATTCGAACAAATATTATTTATTATATTATCAGATTAGGGAAAACCGAAAACTTATCTATCATTTATTTATTCAATGAACATAATATGAAACCGCGAAAGAGGAAACCACATTGATTATATTTATTAATAAATTTATTGAAAAAAAACCGAACATCGCATTTTCAATAATTTCCTGGACTTAGCAGAAAAACCAGAACTCTTATCGATGTTACATTACCAGAATTTAAATAATAAGTAATGATTAGTTTCTCGGTGGGCTCATCATAAAATAAAGATAAATTCTTTATCAGGCCACAAAATTGTGTTAAGTCCTAACATAACAATTGGGTCACAAAAATATTAATTAGGTGATTAGGGATTATCATTATACGTCATAGGCCTAATCTCCGTAACTATGCCCAAGCTAATTCTAATCAAAAAAATAATCTCAATAAAACAGTTGTTCAACAGGCAGAAAAAGTTTAAAAAAAACACCACACAACTTTTCAATTATCCAACTTTTTAAGTAATCCAAGCATAAAAGTAAAATAGAGATATGAAGGTCTTGGTCTTTTTTGCCAAAAGTGCTTTAATTAGATATTTTTCTTAAATGAAGACAAAACATTTAGTTTACCCTCTTTCCCCAAAAAACAAATGCTGAAATTGTTTGTTGTGCAATGATGGAGGACTTGATTTGAAGAGGTTTGAACTCTCTTGAAGTCTTGGTGGGAACCGGTCACAATGCACCACTCATCTACAAACCAGTCATTAATACAGTTTAATATTAGACATATTATCAAACTAACTATAAATAATAAAATGGGTAAATACGATGTGCAATCCAAATTCAAAGAAACTTGATACTCATCCAATCAAACAGACTGGCCTGATAACGTAACGTGTTTTTGTGTTGCCTGGGGTTTGGTTCCCATAGATAAAAGTGTTTACTCAAAGACTGTTTTTTAAGCAATAACAGATATAACTTGTTATGTCTGATTCCGCGTCGTAGTGTCATCGCTTCGACGCATCAAGCAACGCGTTGTGTTATACAATATTATCATCAATCAAAATACGGTCATCATCAGATTGTGATTAGGAGATTTTCGGATGGATGGAGGATGGAAGACTATTGAGATCTGAATCATTCTTTCGGATCTTTTTCAAAATACAAACATCCCTGAAAACTTGCAATGAATATGCACTGACATCCATAAATAGCTACATCATAATTCCAGCTTCTTCTCCAGTTCACTTCTTCTTTTGAGTTATTGTATCAATGCTGAGGATAACCCCTACTCCAATTGCTCTGAAAGCTCCTCAAATGCCATCTGACTTTGATAAGTTCAGCATATCGTTTAGTGTTTTTTTTTGTTCAAAATTATCAACTGCATTATTGACTCACCTACATTATTACAATTCATCTCATTTATTATACCTTCTCGCAGACTGAAATAAAGAACTGCTCTTCCTCAATCAACACTAATTATGGCTATAATTCACCACTGTCCATAATGTGTAGAATGGTCAACTCACGTCAAAACCTTGATTTTTTTGGTATAAGACATTTGAAGATATTTTATATTACTCTAATTTTTGCAAAGTCTTGACTTGGCTTGACACTTCTATTTCACTTCTATTTCTTATGTTTTCCCTGTTTGTCTTTGCTTTCATATACCTACCTTTATTCTTAAAATGTACATTTTCCCAAATTTCGTGTCAGCTTGTTGTAAATTGGACGTAAGTCCGTTAATAAATAAGTAAATAAGTAAATATGGGTGATCTTCTTTCTTCCTCCTCTGTCTCACTAACCTTCTACTTTGCAAGTGACATGAGTGTTCTTCAAGGAGGTTCGAGTCTCAGTTTAGCAAGTAGTCACACAATTGACAGCATAATTTGGATGCCTTTTCCTCCTTGGTGCACCTGAAAAACCATGGAATTCCTCTATTTTCAATGGCATACCTCCAGCTCTCTAGCCAACTTTATTCTTCGTCCACCCAGTATTAAGAGTTCCATTGTAAATATTTTTTTCACTCCCAAAGCAAAATTTTACCGGGACCAAAATGATATACTTACCTACACATTTTTAATTTCAAATAAGCTTAGTAATCGCTATCGGAAGTCGGAACCTGTATAATTTAAATCAAAACTTAAAATAACACAATTTAACAAAAAAAAGTCCAGCAAACGTGCCACAATGCAGCTGGTCTGATAGTTCTACGAACTGTACACGAGGTTTTATTGTTTAGCCCAAGTATCATCAATCCGTTCTTGTTCTGAGCAATACATCTTTAATCGTGCTCGTGTCAGCTACACTTAGCTCATTGATCTTGTTCTATGTACTCTGAATATGTAATGCAGTTGTAGTACGTCATGGCCAGTTTTAGATTGCATTGACCGGCGTTTTACTGTTCATTAATCGGTTAGTTATCTACTACGGACATTCACATGGATATGCTT
The DNA here is from genome assembly GCA_917563855.2 of Limnephilus lunatus. Classification (NCBI taxonomy): domain Eukaryota; kingdom Metazoa; phylum Arthropoda; class Insecta; order Trichoptera; family Limnephilidae; genus Limnephilus; species Limnephilus lunatus. The sequence continues at coordinate 45,589,642 of OU830602.1, read as the reverse complement.
ATCGCTTCTGCATATTTCCGGCCTTTTCATTTACTGAGTAGGTAGTATGGGTAAAATATGATGACCTCTGTATTTAGACAATATCTTAAAAGGGTACCAACCTAATTGTTTTTTTTTCAATATCTTCATCTTCCGAAGATAAAGACGTTATCTTCCGTGTTCCATATTATTTTGCATCTTAAGAAAAATGTTAGTAACAAAACATTTTATTTAACAAATTTTCTAGGTCAGTGCAACTATTTCGGAAGGCACTATCGTTTCAATAACTTTCAATAGGCTTTTATCAGACCAAATTTAAAAGCTTATGATGCCTAATTCTTATTTCCATATTTTACAAACGTATCTACAATAACAGGATTTCCATTAAAGTCTTTTGAAAATTGTTGTCCAAAGTCGTGTAGTTGCTACTAGTATTTCAAATTCAACAACATGATGCTTAAGTCGCATTTTGAAAAATCTTGAAAATTGATGGTAAAGTTTTTCAGTCACAGGTCACAGAATAATGATAGCACTTTGTGTGTCTCACTGTAACCATGGTTGCAGTATACAGTTTGTTATAAAAGTAAATGACTGTTAAATATTTCGGTTTGATCGAATATTGACCACCCTCTTTCGGCCCACAATCTGCACTCGGTTCAAGATTACGTTTATCAGTTTCGTGGTTTTATCAGTTTACTGTTGTTATCTGTTTCGTGCTGTTATCAGCAGTTACGTGGGCACGCGGTGTGTGTGTTATAGTAATCCTGCTGATATCGAAAGTTACCTCGTGAGCTATTGTTATCTCGCTGTCAACTTTCTTTCTGTTGCTATCTGGCTGTTGGTTGTACTTACCTGACCGGTACGACATAACAGCGTATTAAGAATTATGATTATTGGTCAAATGATTGCACTCAAGTGTGTGTTTGGACTTTGGTTCATGTCTGGGGACAGGGTGGTCACACTTGTACCTTTGACTCATGTCTGAATTAGATAATATCGGTTGTAAAATAATGTATATGCTGGGCTTAGGGTATCTCGTTGTCAAGCAGAAATTGATGAATGTGGTATCAAAGAAAGAAATAGAAGCTCTATACATATATTAATAGTCCTTCTCACCGGGGATTCATAAAGGAATTCTTAAAGGGACTGAATATTTTTTTGTTGGTGTTATAGGTGTTCAGCGTCCCTTCGCACATTTTATAATTTCTCCATCTTCATGTTTTCTTAGCCATATTTTGATTTGGTTTTCAAGAAATAAAATCATCATTTGATTTTTTGATTCTTCTTCTAGTGACCTCTCACAGATTGGCTGACATCAAGTTAATCTTCACCCTGCTTTCTGTAGGCTATATAGAGGGTACAGCCTGGAACAACTCAGCAGAACTGAATTTTTACTAATCACATATATTTCGAAGCGTGACATCTTTTTCTACTTCTTCTGCCTTCCGTCTTTTCCTGGATTATAAATGAGACAAACTTGCATATTTGTCATTCTTTTTATATGTACAAGATATTGGAGTTTATTTCTTTTCAATAATACAATTTCTCAACTTTTGACTTTACGATGAAGAATTTATAATGTACCCTGTCGTTCAATCCAGAGTATTTTCAGGACGATCATGTACTACGACACTGAGCAGTGAGCTCATTTATGAAAATTACACTACAGTTTTTGCCATGTTTCAGCCCGCAACAATTTTCCACCATGAATTACTCATTTCCACATTGATCTTTAAAAATCTATTAAGCTATAAATAAGACCCAAAGCATTTTTTTGTTACATAGGTCAAGTGTCGTGCGAAGCCAGGCAGTTATCTAGTAACTACTGGTACAATTAAAAATATTAATTTCGGTTGTGACTGTCTGTTACTCCGGTTCAATGAACTCTAGGACTTTTGAAACGAATTTAAGTGTTTTTTTCAATATTGGAAATGTTCGATTTCAGAAATCAGACACGCAATAAGCGACCTTCCTTTAATACATTTTTTAACTGGAACTGATTTGTCGTGTATTCAGACTATCTGAGATTTTTCACGGTTATGAAACTGTAGGTAGGTACAATAAATAATAAAAGTAGAAATACCTGCGGACCAGAACAAAATACCAGAAGCAAAGAAATATGATTGGGTTTTTCCATTTGGTTATTATTATAAACAGTTTTTGCTCAGTGACAGCAGTTTTTAGAAGTCAGATAACTAGGAAACCATTTATATTTTTTTAAATAATTTTATTTTTATTTTTCAGGGGTCTTCGTTAATATACAATAATGTAAGTAATAATTTTTGTCATTGGTCGATACCGTTGATATTTTAAACTAATGAAGTTCTTGTCATGATTACATCTATCGAACATACATTCAACAAAAAACAATATTTTTGATGATAGAAATCGGAACAATGAATGTTTCTGTTTGTTATTTTCAACGTTCCTGTGCGATGTGGTCTTTCATTGATATGTGTGGTAGTGACTTGTATGGTAGTGAATTGTGTGATAGTGAGTTGTGCGGTAGTGATTTTTATGGTAGTGGAGCAAATGTAATTATTTCGAGCGTATATTATAAGTTTTCAATCTCGAATACGTTCTCTGTCTCGCATCGCTTCGCTCTTACAGGTTAGGGACAAGGGATGCTATTGGTTAGATGTTGCACCCCGCCGCTCAGGCTTACCGATTGTCTTACAATAACGTCACGTGTCCTCTCAAAGTATGTTTGCCTTCCGGGTCTATCCGCGCAGTTTCAGGAAAATCTCTGGCAGGTCTGAAATACGTTACGATACGCTACACAAACAATAATACTCGTAATCCTTTTGTTAAAAGGCGGTTAAATGCAATTAGTTTCCTTTGGGTTATTTATTGTTAAAAAAACCCATAAAGCTACTGTTATAGTTTTGTACTGTTTTACTATTATTGAACTGTGTCATACTTGCAAATAATTGTGGATTTTATTTAATTATCACATGTGAGTTGTATAGTAGTGAGTTGTATTATCACATGTGAGTTGTACAGTAGTGAGTTGTATGGTAGTGAGATGTGTTGTAGTGAGTTGTGTGGTAGTTTGTTTTATGTGGTGTGTGGGTACTTTGCATTATTGATTACGCCGTATCACCACCGCTGCTTTTATTGTGTGTTTTATCTTGCCCTTATCAGCAGTTTCCTATCAAAGGTTGTCAACCTCTGCCGCCGAGTAAACAAGAGCCTTATCGCCCTGATAAAAGCAATGGGGAGAGGAAAATTCCGTAGGATATACTCCGTTTCTGTTATCGGCGCAGAGTCACGCGTACCAACTCGTTTACCCAACCGTATTTAGAAATGAGTGCATTTTACTTAAGGCTCATATTTCCTGACTCTTTTAAACAACGCAAACAAAATACACTTGTAACGGAATATTCAAATAAATGTGCGCAATATTTTGAGCGTATATTGAGAGTTATTCAATGTCAAATACCTTCCCATTCCCGCATCGCTTCGTCCCTTACTAATTAGATGTCACAGCTGGAATGACCGATATAAGATCATGTGACACCTTCAGAAAATTGAGTTGCCTTCCGTTCCCACCCGCGCATCTTCAAGAAAAGCCTCATACAGATGCAAAATTTCAACCCTGAACACTTAATTTTTTATAAGAATATTCAATTTTTTATAAAAAAAACTCTATTTTTATAACTTTTGAAGGTTATTCCTATCAATTAAATATATTATTGAAGAAGAAGATAACAATAATAATCTAAAGGAAAATAAGAAAGAGAACAAGACACAAAAAAACAAAAAAAGACAATGGTCGCAAGTCGCAACTGGTAGAGTAATACAATTTTCATTTATACTTTAAAAAAAAGTCATAGTTCCACATGAATACATTCGGATATATTTATCCGAGACGCTATCCAAGTTACAAACCAATTCTTGGAATGATTGTTTCCATTAAAATGAGTAAAAGTTGCCCGTAATATGGAAACAAATAATTAGTTGAAGATAATATTGTTAATTCTAAAATTTGAAATATTAGATTGACAAATATGAGGGTTTGACAGAAGGTGGCAATGGCGAAATTGGGTCCCGGTTAGACGAGAGGTCTGGATTCGAGTCACTGTTGCAACCATTGTCTTTTTCTGTTTTTCTGTGTCTTGTTCTCTTCCATAATTTCGTTTAGATTATTATTGTTATCTTCTTCTTCAATGATACTATACAATGTCTTTATTTTGGGTACAATCGATTTGCAAGTATGGCACGTATTTAAAAGCAGTTCAATAATAGCAAGACAGTTTAATAAACTTTAGAAAACTTTAAGCGTTCACTGATAAACGGTTGTTGCTGTCCTCCCAAAGGAAAATTATTTTTTCCCTTAACCGTTTGTTTTACCAAAAATAGTTTTTATTTTTTATTTTTTTATTAGAGATAATATATTACAAAATTATTTCATAACATTTATAATACATTACTCCCAATGAGTTTAATAAAACTCATTTCGGGAAGGACAACATTATACATCTAAAGCAAAATTATGTTTACACAAGAACACGAAGATCAGTGAATAGTTCATAGATTTTTAAATGGACTAGACACACTTGATACAAGTTATTGAAGAATATATCAGAATTACAAAGAAGACAGCTAAATTCGTCAATGGTTAATAAAGTTGCTGAGAAAATATCCTTTTAGAGCCTTTGCCAATATTTTGTTGTTTGATGCTGGAAGTTTTAGGACATTAGGTAATGCGTTGTATTGCGTATTGTAAATTGTAAGGAGTTAATGCCAAATTTAGTTGTGTGAGTAGATGACGATAGGTGCATTTGATTTTCTAATCGTGTTTTGTGCTGGTGTATATCGGAATTAAAGGCTGGTTTAGTGTTGGTTTCAACAATTTTTTTCTACCTCTAGGTTAGCTGAGCTCCAAAGCGTCTCTTGGATCAGGCCTGCCAGAGGTTCACTTGAAGTAGCGCGGTAACTTGCTCTCCAGCACTAAAACTTTGCCTTTTATCCATCATCAAAACTGTGACATCCCTTCCAGGTTGGTCGAAGCTTCCAGGGATCATATCTGTAATTCTGAGCGGCCGCGGCAGTGTGAAAAACTACCCAATAGCATCCCTCGCCCTAATTATTAAGAGACGAAGCGATGCGGGAATGAGAAAGTATTCGAGATCAAAGAACTAATCAATATACCTATGTACGTTTGGAAATCTGATAACAATTAGTTGGTTTGTTATATACCGGTTATTCTGAATTTCAATACATTTTAGGGTGTGTGACTAGCTTAAAGTGGTTTGGGTATAAGGCTAAAACGTTGTCATGCATCACGAAAGATTTTTTATTGGTTGCACGCATCGATCACGCGTCACGATGTGTACCAGACTTGTGAGAATGCGAATAATGTTCAGTTACGAGCTTATTCATATCAGGTGCCTAAATACCAAAGCTGAGACTTGTAATATCGGAATGCCGCTGATAGATACGTTGTAACGTCATCCACTTTCGCATGCCCGTGCAAGGAGGTAATAATTAGAGGGTGTTTTAACAGATCTTTCAATGGCAGGAGCAAAATACTTCCTGCCAAGGGCTGTCGGTGGTGAACCTTTTTTAATGTGAATGTCACACAAAAGTCCCAACTGCTCCCAGCCACATGGAGCCAGTGAAACCGCTGCTAAAACTCTAGAAACGAGTCCCGGGACGATCAAGGGAGTTATATGGTGTGGTTGCCCTCTATCCCCCATTCATGAAGAAGGTTACCGTTTTTACTTAACCTCTATGGTACGACCAACTACAAAAGCAGTGCAGTGAAATCATGACTACACCTACAAATACACTGCAAAGTGTGGTTGTAGAGCTGGTTTTAGAAGTTTTTAACGCATTTTGTTACTTTCGGTGAAAATTCGAAAGCAAAAAAAAGATATTGTAGATTAGCTTGTTAATTATTTCAAATTTTATTTTCAATATTATATTTGGTTTTCAGATATTTACAAAATACTACCCGTCTTCTAGGGCGTGCTTTTGAATATATAAAGGCTGGAAGTTTCGCCCTCCAGAAATTTCTAGAACAGTCCGAGAGTATTCGAATTCCACAACATTCTAGAACAACCCGGAACATTCTGGAATGTTTGGGAATAGTCTGGAACGTTCGGGAACGTTCGGGAACATCCCAGATCACTGTGGAACATTCTAGAACACTTTCGAATGTTGTTGAATGTTCTGAAACATTGCGGACCCTTCGAAGCCTTTTTGTATGGGTGGGGCTACCCATTGGTAGGGGTATATAAAGCAAGATCCGTCGTGGGTTCGAACATCAGTTCAATTTCATGTCATCTCCCCGAGCGATGCCGGGTACCCCAGCTAGTAGAAAAAATACATTAGACTCAATTCGACCCTTCCTACATTCCTACCGACCACCTCTACTTTCAATATCCATTTATTACTTTCTGGCTTACAAAAATTCAAGTTACAACAAATTCATTATACTAGCGAGTTCTCGGAATGCGTTGCAATGCCACTTCCCCTCTCCCGCTTTCCATATATTCAGTTGCGATACATTCAGTTTTCAAACAGCTCGCGTGCCACCCATTGCAAATTTTTTTTATATAATTTTAAATTTTTCGTAGAATACGAACATTTATTTTTGTATATTATAAAAAAAATCAATCAAATATGGTACCTAACATTGGTACCTTTTTAAAATATCTATAATTCTTGATTAGATTCAAAGTATTAGATTTTTGTTATTATCATAGGTGAGTACTTCAAATAAATTCAAGTTTATAAAAATAAAACACAAACACTTTGTATTTAACCACGAATTTATTATTGCAAATATCGACCGGTTTCACTTCGACCAAGCTTCTTCAGGATAAAATAATAACTCAAGTCAACTAAGTTATTATTATATCCTGAAGAAGCTTGGTCGAAGTGAAACCGGTCGATATATGCAATAATAAATTCGTGGTTAAATACAAAGTGTTTGTGTTTTATTTTTATAATATAATGTCTAACCACAAAGTAATTGCTTCCTATGAAAAAAAAAAAAATAAATAAAATAAAATTCAAGTTTATTCGAAAATTGAATTTTGATTAAACATTCGATAATTTGCAAAATGTCATTCTCAAACAGAGACGTAAGAGTTTTTATAATGATTAAAAAAACGTTTCAAATGTATTATCATGTGGTTGTAATAATCTAGAAACCTTCGCGAGGGTGGACAGAAGGTATAGTTTCAAATATTTCCTATGCTTACCTAATATAGCAATACATAAACAACATATATACATACATACCAGCAAGCAATCAAACATACATTCATTTTTATATATTCAGATGGATACAAAATTCAGTACGGGTCAAACCTAATAAAAGTGGCACGTTCAACATTCGTCATATTAAGTCCTAACTTAGTTACCGCATTAATAATCCATGTGTGCGCCGCACCAGAGTTTCACTGGTCGGGTTAGGTTAGTATTCACTTCCCGTACGGTCGGGTCTCTCCATTAGCGAATAAACTGGCAACAATATGGTTCAGTCGTATGTTCCATTCGGATCACGTAGCGGAACATGACTCCTGGCTCCGGGCCCCTGTGACTCGCATAGCTAATGGCCGATTACCCGGGAACTTCTATACTGCTGGTGCAGACATTACTGTAGCACGAAGCACGTAGCACGCAAGTGCGGAATCTGGAAGCCAAAGCTGGAGACTGCTACCTGCTGAGAGACAAGGAACAGAATTATTAGCAGGGCCGTATTTAGGCATGCACAACGCAGACAGCTGCATAGGGTGGCAAATTCTAGGAGGCGGCATTGCGTTGACACAAAAAAACATTTTTTTTTTTTTTTAATGCCGGTAACCCGGGCGTTTATTAACATCAATATTCCACATTTTGCAATTTTTTGATTTTTGGTTCTTGCGACTAAAAGCCTCGTCAAACAAAAGGCGTTATTAACGCAAAGGCGTTATTAACGTCACGTCGCGTACTTTCTATTTGAACGGCTTCGGCGTTAGGCAGAGAGTAGATCCGATTGATTTATTTCAATTCCAATGTCCTCCCACAATCTTGCCTTTACAGGAACATTTTTGTACGCACTGTTCCTCATTTCATACGAACAAGGATGTTTTCGGACACATTCAATTAACCTTTCAATATTAATTTTTACCACTGTCAAGCAAGAACGCCCGGCGTTAAACAAAATTTTGTAATACAACGCGACGTTCTTGATGCTAACGCTCTGTTTGACTGGTCTAGACATGTTCAGTACAACACAACGCAGCGTTATTAATGCGGCTTTATTCACGCCTAACGCCGCGTTAATAACGCGTTCTGTTTGACGAGGCCTTAAAAGCATTACGATAAATGATTTTTAAGGTAGGTCGGGAGTAAGGCTCTTGACTCGCAATCCGAAGGTCGCGGGATCTAATCCCGCGTGCGTAAATAAATTTTATTTGATTAATTTGTGTTATTTCAAAAAAATAGTACATTTAAAATAATATATTGGACACAACTCACAACATACCCCAATTCGGGATGCCATAGTCTCACTGGCTCCAGACGGGAGCAGCTGGGACTCTTATGAGGTATTCACATTAAAAAAAAACGTATCTTAACATCTACAAAGAAGATAAGACTGTAGCAAGAAGGATCACTAATTTTAATAAACCTAAGAAGTAATAATATAATATTCTTACTTCAGATTTGAAAATTGATGTACATAGGTACTATCAAAGTCAAGATCGAAAAGTGTCATCAGATACATATCAATGTCTCACACTTCTATTACAATAAAACGTTCATATGAAGTAAAGATAACTTTCGTCTTATATTTGTGAGTTTTACCTGTAGATATTTTGCTCTCAAACATGTAGCAACGGGCTGTTGAAAAATTGAAGGGTGCCATCAAAAACATATCACAGCCTTACGAGCGGAATTAACGACAAAATGGATCAAAACGGTTACTGATAGCTTTTGCTAACCATTCTTGGAAATGCCGAGGACAGGCACCAAGATCAGGAGATTAGAACCATCAGTGTTGACGGCACACTTCACACGGGAATATTTTCCTCATTTGTCTTTGATAAAGGTCTGATAAAATCAAGATCTATTGATATTGCTTTCTGTTGAATGCGTTAAACATGCAGAAGATTTTAAACGACAGTTGTGCTTACATGTCAAGATTTTGTAATGCATTACGCACTGTTATATTGTTTAGATTTTAAAATCGATACTTTGTTTATTTTGTGATCTTATTGATAATATTTTACCATTGTTTTTCTTACGCCTGTATCTCCGGAACGAGTTCCAGTGTCCACACTAGTATCGTTATTAGACGTGAACCAAATCTTCGACACCATATTTTAGGAGAATAAAACGTTGCAATAAATAAAAACGTAGGCCTCCAGTTGAGAAATTTTAAAGAGTATTTAGATAGAGATGTTGGCTTTTGAAGGTTACCTCAATTGTATATGACGCCACCCAGTTAATGAAAAATGAAAGGTGTCAAATTTAAATATTTTTAGTTAAAATTTCTAAAACGCATTTTTTTAATAACTCTTTAAAACCAATTTCGGAGGTTTTTCACAAGCAAAACCACGCTAAAACACAAATTAATGCCACCGACTACGTTGTAAAATTGTTTTACCATTTAATTTGATAATAATGTCACGGTATCTGGTTTATAAGCCTCATAACTTATTACTGACGTCAAGCAACTTGTAAAGAAGCAAATAAGTCGACAATTAAATGTGTTTCTACACAGTTTAAAACACGAGTTTTATAGCTTCGGCTAATCGCTACTTATTCTCAAAGAACGGGGCTTATCGTGGACGGCATTGTAAATAATTGTTAGGGGACATGCGATTTTCTTGTGACATACTTGCCATGAGGTCATTCGACGCGCAAACATTTGGTACACATAATAAAGCAGATTGATTTGATGCTGACGTGGCTCAGGCGTTGGCAGTTAAGCCAATAATGAGAAGCCAAACATAATTCAAATTCAAAGTCGTAAACATTCAATATTCTACTAGGGAGTGATTACTCCCTCCAGGTGATTACCTGGAAGTGGATTATAACAAAAGTTGAACAATGAATGGAAAAAAATGGTAGACAATGAATTAAAAATATGTTAAAAATATGAGATGAAGACAGTTAACTAAAGTCACATGGATCTCACGGTCAATACAAGACCGATCCACCTTCTTTATAGAACTGGAGAATTAAATCTACAAATGATTGTTGGCTCTCCCTGAATGATCCTCTTTTAAAGCAATTTTTCATCTATCAACAGGACTTGAACAATTATCTTTCCGTAGTTAGAGCATTGTCTTGCTTTTGTAAAAAAACAAAAAGTAAAATTTCCTTTTAATTTTTTTAGATCGTGGTTCCTTTTCTTCTTCGTGTGGTGAGAGTTATTTATGGTTTCCATAAGAATACGGATATACTTCAGCTATCAATAATTAGATTCGAACAGCATCGATGTGCCCCCGGACTGGTGTGGACATTCTTCAACAATGTGCTTCGTGGATGGAACATGTCCACATACGCCCTTTTTCAGCCAGTCTTCATTCTTGCCATATGCACATCATGCAGTTTAAATGCATACTTATCATAGATGTGCTTTAAATGTGCTAATGCCATTTTGAGTTTCATAACTTTTTGTCAATTTTCAGAAAGTGAATTTAGCATTTGGCAACGTGATTGGAAAACAAGATAAGTGGAACCACCATCATGTTATTCTGACAATATTATACATTTATTCAATACAAGCGTGACGATTGGTTTAGGCGTGTCTAAGAATTACAGGATGGAAAGTGTTGTGCTGTCCGTCTGTAAATACACGGTTCAATGATTAGTGGTCTTGGTGAATCTCCTATTGAGGATATTGGGGACATAAAGATACATGAAGCAATGTCGTGAAACAGGGCTTCCCAAACTTTTTTCAACTGTGACGCCCTTGGGAAGTTGCCATATTTTTGCGACGCCCCCCCCCCCCCCCCGCTCCCGGTGACTAAAAATCTAAGCCCCCGCCGCTCATTTGTACCAAGCGTAGTATTTTGAAGCCCCCCCCCTGAACGGGTCACCACATAGTATGGGTACGTTACCTTATAACAATTTGTCAGAAAAACTACAAATAGTATTTAATTTTTTTATTAGAAAATAAAGAACACAACATAAAAACAAAAATGGAAGGAAACAGAAAAGATAAAAAAGCGATTTTTTCTTTGGTAATAATGAGAAGGATGTGCTTGCTTTTCTGAGCATAGTTTCTCAAAACGAGGTTTAGCACTAGCCTCCGCTCCCACCGGCAACCGCATCATCACAATGTGCGTGGCGCTCACTTGAGTCGGTCGCGTCAACACAGACAGCAAACCTATTAGCGTCTCCCACACGCACACTTCAGAGCGACCGAGTCCCGCGCCACTTCAGGCGCAGAAAAGTAAAGACCGATAGGTTTACAGCGCAGTTCACTGTGAGACTTTCCTGAGCGGCGGCCTGAAGTGGCGCGGGACTCAGTCGCTCCGAAGTGTGCGTGTGGAAGACGCTATAAAGATTGCCTCACGACGCCCCTGGGATGATCCCGCGGCGCCCCGGGGCGTCGCGACTCACAGTTTGGGAAGCCCTGTCTTGAAACATTATTGTTCGCTTTAGTATTAGAGTCTAGAATCCTAGAAGATCGTGACGCTGACGACAGCGCATACTTTCCTGATACGAAGGCAATTAACTCTACAAAATGGTGCCAACGCTTGTATGACTTAATCACGAACTGTTTCCGTGATAGCTTGTTATATCTGGTACTCAGAGTCCTATCAGCGGTTCTCTAATCAATTTGTGAAAATGTGTAGTAAGTAATAACTTTGTGCTTATCTTCTATTCTGGGGGACTCTGACGCAGTTTTCTGTTTTATTTTTGTATAATGATTACAACACTGTTTTCTATCAGCTATCTCTTTGTGACTTCATAACAATTCCATAGTAACGGTTCGGTGAGATAAATCGGGGGATAACATTAATGATATTCTGTGAACAGCCGTTGCGGTTCAGAGATCACACTTTTGCCAAAGTGATAAAACCAGATATCGTTGAGAAAATAATATTATGTTTTTCTGATGCTCCGGCGCTTTCTATGTCACAATGTTGAACTGTCTTCACTGATTCAGCCCGGCTGAGTACCCAACTAACTATTTAACCATAACGCCATTTCTCCATAGGGGTAGTCAAGTTTTGCAACGACATTCAACTAAAATTCTTCTAATAATTGTTACCAAGTCTTCCTAGGACTTCCCGACCTCTCTTTCTTCTAATAATCCTGCTCTGTCCCTGGGATCTAGGTTCTACTTGTCCAAACCATCTTAGCGTCCCACATTCATCTTATTCGTTACACTGCCTTTTTTAAATCTTCTCGTTCGAAATACAAATTATAGACACGCATGGGTACTCCTCACTGATTTCTATTCACGATTTCTACAATTGAAATACTTAAATTAATTATTATTATTACAATTCCTTTATTAATCGAAATACTGCGTGATGCCTACTGTCACTTACGGCCGTTGTTGCCAACTTTTCGAACGATCAATCTGAGTCTTCGATCAGCTAAGTGATTTGTTTAGTAACGCCGATTCGCCTATTGGTCGGAGGGTTGCACTGGGAAGAGCGTATTTGTATGTACATTAAGTTAATTAGTAGGATTGGAACAACGGCCGTTATTATCGCTTTTTCTTTAAACGCCGTTTTAGTGAAAAATCACCAGGACACTGTAAATAACCACAAGGGATCTACACAAGTATTTCACTAATTACCATAAAGGGGTACAATATTGGTAAATCTTATTACGGCAGAGGTCGAACTAAGAACTAGCGAATTTATGAATTCTCGTACCAAGATCGGTCGACAAATGTTTCCATGAATTCCAATAATGCGAAGCCATCTGCAAGCGTCTAGCCGCCCAGCATAATCTAAATCTAAAACATACAAAATATTATAATACCTGTGTAGATATATACTGTACCTACACATTGAATTCGTATTATCTTTCCACTGCTTTGGTGTCACACCACTCACACACTAGATTAATTCATTAAAAATGTACTCCTGGGAATTTCGTGACATAATTAATAATTACCAAGAACTTCATCACGCCATGACGACGCGACATCGATATGCTTAAAATGTTACCTTATTGGTACCCACTACCAACTATTGTGACTTTTCCTCGTCCGCTGCGGTTTCGTGAAGCCCCAATGAAATAACGAGGGGACCCTGAATCTAAATAAAGAAATGTATAAGAAGACCTCGCCATTGAATTTATAGTAAGCGTATGACGTAAGAACGTGCAACGGTGCGGTCGTAAGAACCAAGAACCGGCTTGTGGATGTGGATTCAGATATCGCATATCAGTGGGGATAAATTATAAAAGACTTTATTGTTACTGTACACAGAAGACTCTCGATTTAGCGGAACGGTCTTAAAAACCGGTTAAAATGATTATTATGGTTAATCAAAAGTATCCATAACTTTAGAAGATATTTTTCAAGATGATGAAACTCTTCCTTGACCCAAGATTATGAAACCTTGACCCAAGACTAAATTTAAGAATCGAAATGTTTATTTCTATGTTATCTCTATTATTATTACTATATGTATTAAAGGACGAGAATAAAGTGAGATATTATTTATAAATAAATTAAACAATTTTACTTTGTTTGAACCACTTGTATATTTGTTTGAAGCCGACCGGTTTCGGAACGACCGTTCCTTCCTCAGGGCAAACATATACTGATTTGACAGTCCCAAAATAGTGGGTGGGTATAATATATTATTACAAAGTGTGTGCAAATTATTACAAAGGTGGAGGTGTGGTTAGGGATTATTCAAGAGTGGGGGTGGGGGAACATATCCATGATTGGAGATATTATTTATTTAAATTAATGGACTTGACTTCCAATCTATGTACAATAAAATAACACGAATTGTAAAAAAGTGTAAATTATAAGATTAAAGGATGATAAACGAAAACGAAAACAAAGACAAATTCACAGATAAACATAAGAAAATAGAAGTGACAAGCCAAGTCAAGTCTTAGCTAGAAATCAAAATACATGGTTATAAAATATCGTCAATTGTTTATCGACCGACTAAAATCATTTAGACTTGTACAAAAAAGTAAAGGTCTTGACTTGAGTTGACCAGTCTACACATTCTGGACAGAGGTGAATAATATTCATAATTTTAGTAGGGTAAAACTGTTAATTATTTCCGAGTCTACGGGAAGGTATATTGAAAGGGATGAGTTGTAGTAATGTAGGTGAATCAATAATACAATTAATAATTTTGAAGAAACAAATGAGATCAATTTTTTTCCGATTGTCTTCTAAAGGAGAAAAGTTTAGGGTGAGTACAATATCATCATAAAAGCAATTGCCTTTTTATAATCCTAGCCTCCTAGCAATCCTTATTAAAACCGATGTTAAACAGATTCAATATGACGGATGCCTTTGAACGACTTTGAATATGACAATATGAAATGTGTATATGTGTATGAAATAATATATTATGCAGGCGTATTCAATAGCAAAAAGTAAGGTCATGGAATGGCCAAAAAGTATGAAATTGTACTCGTAATCAAAATAAGAAGCTCCAAAATTAATGAGGAGCGACAAATACAACATTGCCGAAGTGAAAATCCAGGGAAGGTTTATGGAAAACGTAGAAGAAACACCGAAGTTTTGGATGCTAGTGATACTTAATCAGTCCAACTCATCAGTGATCTTCCTCTGCTTTTCATGTCTTCCACTTTGCAGTGGGTATGAGATCTCGAGGTTCGAGCTATTAGTTTGACGAGCAACGTGTCCAAAATAACTTTAGATAAGCAGTAGGTAAACACATGTCAGCCAATTTTAGATGCCTAACTCTTCCAGAATGGACAGAGAGGTGCGTTTCCAATTTCCAAATTATCTTGCAACAGGCTAAATCAATAAATGCCGACTTACTATTACATGTTACTCCTGCAGTAAGCAGTTCCCTTACTAATGCGGAGGGATAACTGAGACTACATTTCGCAAAGCAAATAATGAGAAAATAAAATAAATATAATGAGCGCTGTCCATCCTGCAAAACTTCACCTCAACCAACCTCTACTTCAACCAACTGTATGTAAGATGTGTTGATTGAAATTTAAAAAAATCCTCTGAACTCGCCTCCCACAAACAGTCAAGTCAAGAATGATATGTCTAAGTTGAAAAATTCGTCGACTTCAATAACTGAAATTTAGACGAGTTCACAAAAATATTCCAAGCAATTGAACAGACGACGAGGACAGTCGATCAACCGGAAAGTATTCTCCCTCCGATACCAACAAAATGGAACAACGGATGAGATTGCAAAACACCTAGATTAAATTAAATGAAGACTAATCACCGAAATCTAGAGAGACCACGAAAGAAGAAACAGAGAATCTCTCTAAAATTTCTAAAGAATACTTGTCTGAAATTTCAAGGGATTCCAGAATTTTAGGAAGAAACAATAGAAACCATGAGAGACATCATCTTTAAGGTGAAGTTATACGTGAAATCCTATTTAGATACTATTTAGATTCATCTTTACGACGAATTGACATCAGTATGAACATCAACAAATATGCTACGGATATATTGAAGTTAAGTTTTCTATGTAACGGAATTACAATAAAGTTATTATTTACATAACCAAAAAAATAAACGTAAACCACTATAAAAAATGTTTTTTCATGACTTAACTATGAAGTAATACAAGAAACATTTTTATAAAAATACCCCTTTATGGCTAAGACCATTTTTGGGGTTTTCTATGTTCTAACTTTTTTTCACTCTTATAAAATTATGGACAAAATAAATAAAAACCACTTTTTCGCTTACTTGCCTCGCGCAAATAAGACGCTCGATTGCAAATTTTGCAGGCACGAGAATCGAAATATTTCTAGCATTTATATTCCTCTTAACGCCAGCAAAACAATGAACTGCCAGCTCAACACGAACGACGTAGAGAATATATATAGAGTCACACCACGAAATATTTGTAACTATCCGTCAAACCGCTCCAAGATTTTGTATAGCTTAACTTCCTAAATATTAGAATGAGACTAATGTTCTGTGATCGAGAGTCTACTGTATTCGTAAGCGGTTGGCACCGTTTCAACATAATGATATTACGAGAATATCCCTTGTTAAATTCCGTCCAAAAATACTCTCGGTTTCTGTTTGGTTCTTAGTTCTTAGCCCAGCGCTTGCAACTACCATACTACCAACAAGTCTTGTTGCTTTATTTTAAACCGTTTCTACATCTATTAATACGCATTTTACTCCGAGTTGATGTTCATTCAATAGCTAAGACCTAAGACATTTTTGTTTACTATGAAGAATTCCTAATAAATACGTCAGCGGTGACGTTGAAGAGTGAACTTTATGCCAAATATTTTTGAGAGGAAGTTGCTATACTTGTAGAGTATCTATGTATGACATTTTTGAAGATGTGAATTTCTGAATATCACACTACATACCTTTCACAGGGATTCGGTAATTTTCAGATATTTCTTGTCGCGTTCATTTTACCTTGTTTTCAATAGGGAAGATGTGTTTTCAATAGGAAAGATGTGTTTTCAATAGGTAAGAATTTGTGTTTTCAATAGGTAAGATGTGTTTTCAATAGGTTAGTGTATTTTTGGCCAAAATATAAAGTCAAACGATCCGAAAAGATTCCATTTGTGTGGGCAAAAACAGTGCTAAATAAGTCAGAAGCTAAGGCCAAATTATATTTTGAAATTACTGGCTAGATTTATTTATTTACGGCAAATCGTTTTCATTTATACATGTATTACAATTATTACAAACTATGTGATCAAATAATTATTACATAGACGGCAGAGAAGAAGAACACAATAATAGGTTGTAGAAGGAGCAAGTATTTATAGCGGTTGACATGCTTTCCTGTCATTCCTATCTCTTCTTTTGGAGTGCATATATAATATTTCAGTTTCTATGACCATGTTTACTTGTGAGCTGTATTTCTAGACTAAATGTATAAATAATGCACCTGAAATACTAACTAACCTTCCGCGCCATCGCAGCGCTTCGAAAAAATTAGCCTAAGTCCACTTTGAAAGCATGTATCCCCGTTTCTGAGTCACAGGGTCCTATCTCAAGGTGAAAAGACAACATCAATTTAGTGTAAAGTGCACTTGAGGTGAACCATCACAAAACTGCGCCGTGCAAACCCATTATTATTTAAAAAAAACTCCTTAATTAGATAATGTTCTAATATGAAAGGATCAATTAACAAGAAACTGTTACAAATCTACACAAAAAGTGTGTAAGTGACTTCCTTGGCATAATTTTTTACAAAAATATGAAAATCGCTGAATGTTCGTTTAAATTCGCTTCCTTGGTCTAATTTCTAACAAACGTGAAATTCGCTTGAGTGAAAAATCCAAAAGTTTATGAGTAGAGTGTAGCATTTTACTAGACGGTGTGTTCTGTGTGTTGTGCTGAGCCACGGCTATTTGCGTTTCGCTCGCACAATCGGCACACAGCAAACATGACTTAACAAATGCAAATTGACTTGTCGACTAGAATTTCTAAAGGTTGACGTCAATGGGCGATTAGTGTGCCGTTGATAATACAATTTCTACACTCACGACACACGTCCAGCGAGCAGTGGGAACAGTAAGAACACCTTCATTAGTGGCTGAACAATGCATCAGTGGTACGGAACGTCGAAAATCTCTGAATCGACTCATCTTTCCAGCTCCCACAATTTAGATCTTTAGCCTTGTTCGGACGGGGGAACTGTGAAATCTTCTTTGTCTTTGTACGGACCTTCTGACGTTCAGCTTTGTACACAAGCCTCTCTCAATATTTACTTTGCAACTGTCACCCACACGAAGCAAGATTTTTTTTTCTTATCGTTGGC
Source organism: Limnephilus lunatus (assembly GCA_917563855.2). Lineage (NCBI taxonomy): Eukaryota > Metazoa > Arthropoda > Insecta > Trichoptera > Limnephilidae > Limnephilus > Limnephilus lunatus. Next base: position 45,571,757 of record OU830602.1, on the reverse strand, counting down.
TCACTTCATCCTTTGGCGATCTCTGCTTCTCTTTCATAACCAAGGATGCCATTCAATGCTACTGTGAATCTAATAGCCATATTACACGGTTCAACCAAATTGCCTCATTTTGTTGAATGACGCAGAAGTGAAAGGGTATGCCGTTTCCCGAAAAAGTGAACTATTTGATTCACGATGTTTTCGAATTGATTGATCCAATTGATTGCTGAGGGTGTCTTCGAATCAGATCGTTGCTTGGGAATTACGTTAATTTGTGATGATTTGCTCTCGAAGGGACGCAGATCGTAGATAATTGTCTGGGATATCTTCGTCATAGACACTTTTGAAGTAATCAGCAAAATAGTTAACCTTTACTTTCATATCAGTACTACTCTTTTCTTTGAAGTGCATTGAGATATTGTTTGTTTGTTTTTTCTAAGAAAGTTAACATGTATGAAAAAATTTTACATATTAGAAGGTATGGCATTTTCGATTACATTTTTTATATAATTAATGTACGATTTTTTTGCATTGATTCATATTTGAATAGTCAGCTTTGGAAAAATTAGGCAGAATATTTGTGTTATCTGGTGAGTTATTCGTCTTGATGGTTATGCTAAGAGCGGGTGGTGGCAGTCTTGGGGGAGGAGCACGTCAACTGATTTAACAATATGAATTGAGAGATCACTACGGAATACTAAATCCAGCAGCCGATTATAGTTACTGTAGACTTGATTGACTTGATGTAGAGAGAGAAAGTTCGTCATGTCTATTATTTTGCGAGCATTTTCTGGCAGGCTTGTTGTTATAAGAGTTTTTATTCATCCAATTAATGCTAGGGGTATAATAGTCACCAAATAAAATTGTTCTGGCATCAGGATATTTATTTTTAAACGTTTCCAGGTCATCAATGTGGTTTCTACAGACCGTGGTGTTGGATCCAGAAGGAATGTAGACAAAACCCAGTATAATGTTGGCTGATTTAGTTTTAGTAATACAAATACCTGTTCCATGTCTAGATGTTTGCAAATTAATCGAGTGGATAGCAGTGATTTTTTAACGGATATGAGAACTCCTCCTCATCTGGTGTTATTGCTGGTGGCTGGATTTCTGTCGTAAGATGAAAATCTAAGTTCCTCGGTATGAATATCAGGATCAAGCTAGGTTTCAGTAAGTATAGGGTAAGTAAGTAGTAAATTGTTAAAAATGCTTTGTAGATAAAAATTAAAACATTTCTTTATTATCAAACATTAAACCATTTCGATTTATATTTATTTACATTTCAAAATATGTCTCATGGCTCATTTCCGGATTATTTGGATTAAACCTCTTCTGTTGGGCAAAATGCACAATTTCTAACACTTTTATTTATTTATTTTTAAATGTGAATACTGCACCAATGGGTCCCAATTGCTCCCGTATGCAGCCAGTATAACTAGGACATCATCAATAAGGGAATGTTGCGAGGCCGAAGGTAGTAAGTTAGGGAGGTGAAGGATATTTATTTGATTATTCTTTTTCGGGAAATCGACAACTTAAAATTTATCAGTACGTGTTTAGTATAGCCAAAATAAACCAATTATCAATTTCTTCCTTGTGACTGTGACCTTGTGACTTTTATGGGAATGAGGAAGGTGGAGAAATACCAAGCTATCAGATCTTATCACCAGGCTAAAGACTTTTAAAGCAAAGTTTCAATTCTGAATGGCGGTCTTACACCGGGGCAATACTGAGAGTATCATCCATTTTGGATCGTGCCGCAAATATACTTAATTTTATTTTTAATTAATTACTTGTGAAGTAAACAAATTAATAAAAAAAATGGATTTGAAACCGGATACTAGTCGAGAGCCTAAACCCTACTACGGATGCCATCGAAAACTTCTTAGTCAATGTATTTTTATGCTGAAAAAATGATATTCAACACCTCCTTTGTAAAGTGATGAAAAAATATTTTTAAAAATTAGTTTTCCTATTACTTTTGATTGGTATGAGCTTTTTTTTTAAAAAAAATCACGACTCTTAATGTCTTTTGAAAAGGGTGTTGAAATTCCATGATTCTGAATTGTCATGAAACCGAGAATTCTGTCTCGAGTGTTGTAATAAATCGTCGAAAAGTTTATTTTTGACATGTTCTCGACTCCTGGTGATTCCAATAAAAATATATTTTATAATATCACAATTTGCACTTAGTACCTACTGTGTGTCCTCTAACTTACCATATATTATAATACTATGTATCATGCCCATGTGATGTTCATTATTGTTTAATATGTACATACATAGTAAATATGCACGTGTTTGTTCCATTCATTGGAGTTTTAAATTTACTTATAAATGTACAATTGTCAATCTTTATTTTTTGTTATGTAATCTTGTCAATCTCGTGACTTTTTCCAGCAGATGTAACAAAATTAGTTATATTACGTTGTATGTACGAGTACAATAATATTGTTATATACTTGTTATCTTTTACTGTATTTTGTTACGTTTTGGGGTGTTGTAACTTCAAATTCAATTTGGGAGGCCGGTGTGGGTACCGCCGCCCCGGGAAACATTTATTGGATAACCAACATCTCTGCCGTAGGTCACCTCAAGTGGTTAGGTACGTTTGGTGACTTAACAGGGGTGCCAGGGTTCATGGAGTGAGGTTTGTCATCTTTATTATAATTATATTTTATTGTCATGATTACACGTCGATAAAATATCTTTACATAAACCTATTTCTTGTATACGAGACACAAATAAGACAACATCCACAGAGATCTTCAAAACAAATATGTAATTATAGCCAATACGACCTAACTCCACTGAACTATCCCCTATTATTACCATCATTGCTAAAACGTGACCTTGTGCTACTAATTTACAGCAATTTACCTGAATTAACATTACTATACAAACACCGAACATCAAACAATTTCGTCAGCTGATGAACAAATATTGACTAGTCGATATTTGAGAACCGGAATTCTCCCATATTTTTGTATCGATTATCGTGCGTTGTCCACGTACCAGTCATATATGTATAAATAGCGGTGACAAATTATTATTGTACATAATTAATATTGTACATAATATACAATAATAATTTGCCCTCAGGCCTCGGGCCTATTTTATCGGAAGGTCAAAATATTTCCGCTTTGCAATAAAATCCAAATAAATTAAATATTTCTGAACGCATCCGAAAACTAATTTTGAAAGGTGATGAAATTCAAATTTTATAATTCAAAATAAACATATCTATAATTTTTATCGCAAATATAAATCAGTTTTATAAACTACTCACCTTACGTTTTTTCTAACTAAAATAAACACGTTATCGTAAACTCACTTTTTTGTCGTTTCATGTAAAACTAATTAATAAAAAAATCCTAAATTTTTTTGACATCAAAAAGAATACATTTTAATTATTAATTTAGGCATACAAAATAATTAATAAATAGAAGAATTTGTTTATAAATAAACCGTTTTAACAAATTAAATTATAATTTTTTTAAATAAATACAATTTTTTTTTTTTAATATACCTACTCGTAAGTACAATAGAAATAAAAAAATAAAAAAAAATGTGCAACTTCATCACTCCTATAAAAAGTCATTAAAAATTATGAAAAAAACATTGGTGAAAGTTATGTTAGGATAGGTTATGGGCAATTTTTTAAAATTATCTTAACTTTTAATGACTTTACAAAGGGGTGTTGATATGCCACTTTGTTGAGTTGTTATGCAAACTATTGCAATAAGAAATAATTAATAGGGCAAAGTCGTAAATAAATACATTTGTCAAAGAATCAAGAAATCCATACAACTGAACTAGAAATCACGTCTCAACAATTGTCGACCACAAGTTCCACAAATAACTTTAAAGGCTCTAAGTCGCAACACCCTGCAGCGTACAGTGTACAGTCTGCCCTTGCGTACAATCAATACTACCAAGGGGAGGACTGTACCGAAACACCTCCTGAATCGTGTGACGTCATCAGGTTATATCGTATCCTTGGCAGGGCGCATGTTCTGGTTTAGGGGGGGTGGGAGGGTTGCTTCGTGGGGTGAAGGCTCCAAGGGTGGCTGTGACGTAAGCGACCCTTTCCAGGGACGGGCAGGATCGATAGCGCGGGGATTCTTTGTTTGTTATAGTCCTTTGTCAGTGACTTGCTCGTGGCTGGTTTCTCAGCTTATTTGGAGTTCAGTTCTTGATTTGTTGATGTTGATTCAAGATGGTCTAGTCTAGCCTGATTAAACTGTACTTATTTACATTTGAAAGTGTTGAATTGAGATATTTTTGAGTCAATTTTAATTATTATTAAATTCATCTATTTGAATTATTGTTTTTTTTATTAAATGGCTTGTTGATTGGAAGTGGAAATTAACCTACTTCCTGAAATCCGATCGAGCTAAAACTCGGCAGATAGACTCGTTGTCAATGACAAATAGCTTTAGCCATCTTTGGTTGCCAGATCTGAATAGCCAGGTACTCCCTTACCTCCCTCTTCCCCATCTCCTTCCCCATCCCCACTACCTTCAGCCTCACAACAACCCCAATCAGGGATGCCACAGCCTCACTGGCTCAAGACGGGAGCAGCTGGGACTCTTGTGAGGTATTACTATAAAAAAGCATTCTAACTACTTTTAGTCGCAAATCACGCACATACATGCAGGTAAATAAGCATTTTTTCTGAAATTCGAAATAATTAAAGTACCTACTTCATACGAAATAAATTTCGGCTTTTCGGCCCGATTGGTTCGGCGGTTGATTCCGATCACTGGATAGGAAGGTTCAAAACTCAGTCAAACAAAATAAATAAATATATATATTTTTTTTAATTTTAGAAGACATTTGGAAATGGCGTTGGTAACGCGGTAGATTCCGATTACTTGGTAGGAAGGTTCAAACATCTGTTAAACCAATTTTTTTAAACTTTTTATACTACATTTTATAATCCGGCTGATTTTTTTATATACTTTCGATCCAATTTAAAGTTTTATGTAGCGCCAAAAATATTCACGTCATATTATAGTAAGTTGTTAAGGCTGACTAGAGTACAGGCCTGGGCGTGTGACGCAGACGAAATTTGACGGCCTCCGTCGTCGAGGGTTAAGGCTCTTGACTCGCAATCCGAAGGTCGTGGGATCGAATTCCGGGGTGGACAAATAGATTTTATTTTATTAATTTGTGTTAATTCACAATTAATAGTACCTATGTTTGTGGCGCGTTCCAGATTGGAAAATACTCTCAGTATCGCGGTGGTGTATCCAGTGGCGTAGCGTGGATTCCGGCCGCCCGGGGCGGAGGAACATTTGGCCGCCCCCTTATTTACTTCAAGCGCCGAGGGGGATGGGGGGGGGGGGTGATTTTTTTTAGTACGACCTATTTTTATACGAGCCGATTTTTTTTATAATCACAGTTGACCAGTATTCTTCCGACGAAAATCGTGTTTATAAATTCTACTGCTAAATTCTACTCTAAAGTTTAACTGCTGTCGGAAATCGAGAAAACACACGGAACATTCAATTTCTCAGAATTTTTCAGCGTTTAACTCAAATGTAAAGCTTCACTTGGTACATGATGAATCTGCAACTCATAATTTAATTTATCGTTGGATTCTGAACACAAAACCAGTTTGTATGTGGTGAATTAAAATTACAATGAAACTGGTTAAAACATGAAAATGGTTTTTCTTTAATTCTGGCATTAAATAAACAGTCTGCAACTAGAATTTTATAACTGCACATCGAATAAGAGAATGTTTTCCTCAGATGAAATGTGTCAGATGAATCTTCCATTCTGAACACCAAACTGGTTTAAATAAAATCTGTATCTGTCGAATTAAAAGTACACTCAGAACATGTAAATGGGTTTTCTTTGATTCTGGCAGCACATACATAGTCTGCAAGCAGAATATTATAACTGCACTTCGAATAAGAGAATGTTTTCCTTCGAAATGGTCAGCAGATGAATCCACAACTCGAAGTTTACATTCTCAACACAAAAATTGATTTAAATTAGGTCTGTATTCGGTGAATTAAAAGTACATTCAGAACATGAAAATGGGTTTTTTTTTATTCTGGCAGCACATACAGAGTCTGCAACTTGATTTTAATTACTGCACTTCGAAAAAAATAATGATCTCCTTTGAAATGTATCAGCACATCAAAACTGAAATTAAATCGTTACATTCTGAACACAATTCTGGTTTATTTAATAGTGAATTTGTTTGCGAGTTCCCAGCTTTTAGAATTGCTCTCATAATATGCCTACGGTTTTCCTACGAATTACGAAATTTGCTGCTTAAAAAATATAATCACTGACATTTATGATAAATAATAAAATAAAGAGTTGAATTCGTAAACGAAAGTATCGTAGAACATTTTCAAATAATTATTAAACATTTGAAAAAAAATAGCTTACTTTACTGAAATTTATTTCCCCCCCCCCCCCCTCCGCCCCCCAACCCCCCAAGCTACGCCACTGGGTGTATCTCCATTCAGAATTGGAACTTGCTTGAAATGGCTTTAGCCGTGTTTGGTGACCTGATCTGAATAACATCCCACTTTCCTCTTTCCCATCTCCTTCCCTTCCCCACTACCTTCAGCCTCATAACATACCCCAATTTGGGGATGGCATAGTCTCACTTGTTCCTACTAACTATTTTTTTTAACTGTAGATCCATTTTTATAAATGCCACCGAATGCAAAGTTAAATTTGTCAAGCTGTACATAATATTTTTGTTTCTGAGAATGCTTCGTTATAAATATTATCAATTAAATTAAATTGTAAAAGGCAAATTGTGAAGTTTGTACTGAGCGAGTTAAATACTTGCTAAATTCGTATCAATATACTCGGAAACATTTGCAAAACGTCTTGTGAATAATATATTGTCTTTGATTAGCATAATATCTTTCTTGTTCAGAATTTCCGTTATATCCGATGTCTTCTAAGAATTGAACGATTTACGTCTGATTTTCCGCAACGTGACGTCATTACGATCTGCTCCATTCGCCTTGTTCCAGCGAGACTTGAAGTTCAAAGGTCAATAAGTCACCCCGTCTGCACTACCTTGGGTTTTGTGTAAACTGCGAGGTTATTTTGCTTTGTATTGCTACAGAGGCTGAATTGAGATGAAAATGGATAATTCTTGGTTGGAAGACTGAGATGAATAGGGATAATTCTTGGTTTGAATGTTGAGATGAAACGCGATAATTCTTGGTTTGAATACTGAGATGAAAAGCGATAATTCTTGATTTGAATACTGAGATGAAAAGCGATAATTCTTGATTTGAATGCTGAGATGAAAACGTAAATTTTTTGGTTTGAATGCTGAGATGAAAAAGCGATAATTCTTGATTTGAATGCTACGACGAAAACCGATAATAATTCTTGGTTTGAACGCTGAGATGAAAAGTGATATTTCTTGGTTTGAGCACTGAGATGAAAAGTGATAATTCTTGGTTTTTATGATGAGATGAAAAGGGATCATTCTTTGTTTGTACGCTGATATGAAAAGGGATAATTATTAGTTTGAATGCTGAATGTTTGAAAAATGAGTGTATTTCATATAGTTTAGCGGCAGAGGGTAAGGAGGGTGGGGGGGGACTCTGGGACGGGCGGAGGGAAACGAAGGAGGGGGGGATTCGCGGGATGAGTAAAGCGGGAGAAGGGAGGGAGGAATGCGGGGAAGGTGAAAGGGAACGGGGTAAAATAATAAAATTGGCGCTATCTAAGAACGCGTCGATTATAACGTGTTTTCCGTTTAACCTTAATGAAGGTTTCCAATTTGGGAGTTTGTTCCTGTTGAAATTAGTTTTCATTCGTCGAGTGAATTTCAAATGAACGAAGATATACGACATACATGTATTACGTAGGCATTCAAATGGTTTTTATTTGGATAGAAAATGAATAGCTACCTAAGTAAATTTTTGCCAACATTCTAATAATTACTGTTGAAGATACAAAGGGGCAAAACTCTACTATTTTACTTAATTGGGTGAAGCCCACCGAAAAACCGCCTGCAGGATTTAGCAGCAAATAACCTATTTATCTACTAGTAACCATTATTAAGCTAGTCATACGCGAGACATATAACGTATCTAATAATTGGACGAAGCCAATCAATCTCATACAACCGTCACATATATCGATTCTGAAATGTGAATCGATTGTGAAATGACATCAGAGATATAATTAAGAGATATAAGTACATACAAAATTATATAGAATGGATAAGGTAGACTTATATTAAATTAATATTGATTGAATAGATTTGATAGCATAGCCCTCTTGTACCTATTTTCCGTGCAGTTAAATAGATCTACGTCTCTATTACTAACTTCATGCATCCTAGGTACAAGCGAGTGTTTAAAATACTCAGTCCTGGTATTGTTGCATTTAAAGAGGATTTTGGAACGAGTAGCTCTCATGGATATATGAAATTCAATGAGGTTAATTAAATCAGGACTGTCTATACTGCCTTTACATTAATTTTGAACATAAATATTAAGTCGGATATAATTTTCCCGCGTTTCTATTATCTATGTACGAATCAGAAAGCAGACGTTACACAAACCCATTTATATAAAGTATGCCATTACCTGGGTCATTAAAGTAACACATTATACCTATTTCAGTCTGATGACTGCTTAACCTTATGATGCCCCAGAAAGGAAATACCCCGTCCCATCCCCTAAATATAAAGGGTAGAAGCTAGCAGCAGACGTAGAATGTAAAACTTGAAACTTGTCCAATATTCCTTGTGTACGTCTAGGACCTAGAAGCAGAAGACCTAGAAGCAGAAGACCTAGAGATTATAAGTATACAGTGGTACACAGGAGGGTATCAGAATTATATTAGGAACAAAATACGAATGTATACAAAAATAATATCACTGAAGTGATTCAGTTCTTATTAGAATGTAGGAACTACGATATTCAATTAAACTTAACTCTTAAAAAATCCGCGACTCATGGGAAAGATATTTACGACTGGCAGGCGTAATAATCAATTCCCCATAAGAAGTACATTGAGATAATATTGAAAGAAATATATGTACTCGTGTAATAGTTAAAAAAATATACCACGATTAAATAATACTAAGTATGATGTATGTATGATAAAAGCTAGTATTTAGACAATTTTACAATTAATTAATGAGTGTTACAACAAAAAAAACGAATATGAAGTAGGTACTCTTAAGATAGAGAATTTTATAATAACAGGGAACATTTTATTTAAACAGAATAAAAAAATGTTTAAAAAAAGATGACTTGTGATTTAGCCTGCGAGAGATAGCCTATCGGACTCCTTTTAGTGCGGTGCTTCGTAGCCTTCCCACTCTTGTCTACTTTAATTTTCTGAAGGTTTCACCTCTACCGCGTGTGAATTGCACACACCGATTTTTTTCTGTACGTAAATATGATATATCTACGAGTAATATTATAATTCGATTATTGTGAAAGTATTACATAACGAGTACCTACCTACCTTATGGGCATTTATGCAATGCTTTAAATTGGTTATATTATATTACTACCTGGTTCCCGGCATGCGTTGAATTAATAATGCCATATTAAAAGAAATATATCATTTCTCCCTGAATCACCTTTCCCGTGCGTCCCCGTTCCCCTCCCGCGTCCCCTTCCTGGCTAGCTGTATAAATTATAGCCTATATGTTATTCTGATGTATGAGCTATATTATTATAAAGTTTCATTAAAATCCATTCAGTAGTTTTGGCACGAAAGAGTAACAAACACACATACATCGATACAAAGTTTCGCGTTTATAATATTATAGTATGATAGTGTTTCTAAACATCTAGTTTTACTAAGGATCCTTAGTGGGGTTTTAGACTGCCCCACCCCCTAAAGAAGTGGTGTGTATTCGTGTGACCACTCTAGTTTCCACAGTATGCGCTACTTGACTTCTATAAATATATATCCCACTTACATAGAGAGAGTGTCCTCATTGTCTGGTACAGCATCGTATCCCAGGAATTTTCCACCTTTCCCGTTTCCCATATTTCCTATGTTCCCGAGTGTTTCCGAGTCTTCCCGACTGTTCCCGAAGGGTCACGAGCGTCCTGGCCAGACCGTGACGGCTGGATCAATAGCGTCAGCTGATTCCCTGCCCCTCCCGTTCCCTCCCCAGGCCTCTTCCCTCCTCCCGGCCTTTGTTCCGCCCCTGTGGTATTCCCTCGTCCCTGGATTTTATGACCTTTTGTGCCTGCTTCGCACAAGCGCCCGAGAACTGGTTTTCAGCTGAATCACCCTGAAAACTTACTGTTGAACCTGCATACTTAACTATATTCCAACGTAGTACAAATTTATCAGTTCATAATACGCAATGTCTTATAGCATCGTACCACAAAGTAATAAAAAATCATGAGTTTTTGGTTTGAAAATTTGATCGCTTAGAAATATTATAGATGCTTCAATTAAATACTGCAAGTAGAATAGATTTTGGCCTTTTGAAATGATCGAGTGTTTAATTGAATAAGTCTTTTTTAAGCCCAGAAAAAATAAATTAACAGGATTATACAAACTGCTTTAAAGTTCAAAATTTCCTACTTACAAACCCCGTTTCGGTTACGGTTTTATTATATATACAATGTGGCAAAATAAGTTCATTTGAAATTTTTTGTAAATCATTTAAATATTTGTGACTTAACGTCGCAAAATAAAATATAAAAAAATTCTTGCATAAATCAATACAGGCTGCTGGTGCCAAGAGGGAATTAAACCCTTATCGCCATCTATATAAGGGATGTTATTTTTAGCGACCTGATTCCAAATGTTACATGATATATATGGTTACATGATATGGTGTATATATACATCGCCTGGAAAAAAATAAAATTACAAAGTTTGTGTTAGATTACATATTATTAAATGTGATCATTTGCTGCACAGAAATTAAAAAATTTTACAAATATTAATTATCAGAGTTTGTAATTTTGGAAAATTCCAAATAAGTACCAAAGACATAAGCCGTCAAAATGTTAACTCGTCGAATAGCTTGTGATATCACAGTTATAAATTGTACTGAATCGTGTATTGTCTGATACACCATTGGATACGTTTTACCCAAGATCACATTCAAAGCTTATAAATTTTAAACCTCAAACAGCCTGAAGCCAGTAAGACTATGACATCCCCAATTGGGGTATGTTGTGAGACTAAAGGTAGTGGGGAAGGGAAAGAGATGGGTCAGAGGAAGGTGGAAAAGTACTTGGCTGTACCAAACACGGCTAAAGCTACTTCAAGTAAAGTTTCAATTCTGCATGGTGGGCTTACACCAGGGCGACACTGTAAGTATCTTCCGCTCTGGGATGTGCCTCAAAAATAACTCATTTATTTTATATTTTAAATTATGAAATAACGGAATTGAATCAAATAAAAATTATTCGCGCACGTCGGATTTAAACCCACGACCTTCAGATTGCTAATCGAAAGCGTAGCCCCTCAGTTCAGTTCAGTAACCTTTCTCATTACAATTTGAGACTGCCGCGTGGAAATATAATAATAATAATTTATTGATAAAGTCGATATTTTCTTAGCATTGTCCTTCATGTTAAAATACTTCAAATACACGTTTTCTTGAATCAACTTGAGTAATACAACCTTCCCAGAATGAAAATAGCAATTAAATGTATCCTGTGACAAGGTTATTGTCCAGAGATTCCGCCTACGTGAGCGTTGCTCCCACTTCCCTCGCGCGGAAGTCGTCGGGACGCTCGTCGTCGTAAAGCGTAAAGGGCGTCGCTACTCGCTCAACTTTAAAGCCCACGTTCAACTACAAATTAAAAATGTTGCACACATATTTTACATGCGATATTTTATAAGAATATCAAATATACTAAACGTACGTTAATCATTCCTGCGTATTTTTTTAAAGTTCATATCATTCAAATTTGATTTGATTTTAGTGTAATTAAAAGTGATTGCGAAGTATAATTCAGAATAGTATTAAATGATTCCTATGGTTAGAAAATTATTTTATTTTCGTTAGTTCATTCATTAATACAGTAAAAACAAATATTGAACTTTTTCCGCTTTTATTTGTGATGGTAACCGGTTTCAGTCTGTTAAGGACATTCTTATACTGTTTACAATTGTTTCTGTTACCAGTCTGAAGATGGGCTTAACACGCTGAAACGGGTTGCAGTCACAAATAAATTAAGAGGAAAAAAGTTTTACATTTGTTTTATTATATTACTATAATTGAATTTCACCACAAATTGTATCAAAAATAGCAATATTTAAAAAATCATTAATAATTTTGCATGCTGCATTTGAATTGTAAATTATTTTGTTTAAATTTTTAACATATTTTGTGATTTTTCAAGTTTACTAACGGTTCTGGGTATCTAGGACGGTCTATCAATACAGGTTTTATCGATAATTAAAGTAACTTGTGTTCTTTATATATTCGACGTGAACTGTTGTTTCTACGTTATCGAATTCGGGAACGATGCGAAGTTACCGACATTATCGATAAATCCTTTATTAATCGACCATGCTAGAGCCCATCAACTCTAAAATTGACAATATTTATTTTTAAATGATTCTGAGGCAAACTTTTTATAAATACATTAATGTTAACAAATTCTGCAATCATGCTTTCCCGTGATTTTTCACGGGTCTGCGCTAGTTAATATTTTCCAATCAACTCAGCCCATTATTTTTTTATCTATTAATTACGAAACTACTTCACACGTTCCGGGCTTGAAAAATACCCACACACTTGTTTATAAAGTTCACAATACAACCTTCGTGGGCTTAATTCATGTATACTTTATTCATCTATACACATACCCGCCCATGTAGCGGGTAGGCGGTAGGCTACACCTCTCCACGTCCTATGACCTGCGCACTAGGGCGGGGCGGTAAGGGCGGGGCGGTAAGGGAGGGGCGGTAAGGGCGGGGGTGGATGAGCGAGGGGCGGAGAGGATCCGGATGTTGCAAGAACTGAGATCGATTCAAGGCTTTGTAAAGCAAGCACGTATTTCCTGTATAGTAGATAGTAGCCATATAATACTGAGTACGAGTTTGTATATATGATACTACGGCTTATATACATATTACGAGTTTGTAGCTAAATAATAACATTATATGGTTAGATCTTCTTCGCTAGCTTAAGTGGCCTCCTCACCATGCGATTTCTAGTCACTTCTTGCTGTGCTGCAAGCTGTACAGCAGATTGACGGTTGCCACTACACCATTCAATTTGCAGAAAGGTCTTAGTTTTTGCGCTGTGCAGACGTGTTCGGAGCGCCCGCGCTGTGCGCAAACGTGTCATGGCTCCCTCACATCGATCAATACTTTCGAAATTTCAACGTATTGGACTAGCGTTGGCTTTATTGACAACAGAAAATAATAATCCGATTCGTAAAAGAAATTATTGAGCAAAAAATGATATATTTTTTTATTAAAAACAAAAATATTTGTATTTTTCGATCACATGACGCTACTGATCCCATCACGATGGGATGGGTTTGAGTAAACTAGCGCTGTCTCGTTTGCTTAAAGTACCGCTAGAACGAGACGCAACGCTTGTCAAATGACCGCTAGGCCATAAACGCGTTCTCTATTGAATTATCAGTTGCGGCGTGTGATGGAATAATATTTTAAATGTTTTAATGAAAACACAAAATGATTTTAAATTTTTTTACTCCAAATAATCTCGGGAAAAAGTACTTAAGTACTATAAAGTACTTTAACTTTAGTAATCTGAAAGAATGTTGCCTGCTGATGATGCGGTGCTGATATCTAACAGTATGGAAGATCTACAGTCTACAGTCTCTCGTGTCCAGGATGAACGAAGTATGCATGAAGAATGAGTTAATAATTTTATTTTATTTGGAAAATCAACAGTTTATAAAAATAATGTTTGATGAAATACATATGTATAAAAATTTTACCAATAACAGGTTTTCACTGAAGTATATTAAATTATTAAAGTGAGTAGGTATAAAGAAAAATAGTTAAATTAGGTTATGTGGATGGGATGGTGAAAGGGAGGGGAAAGGGATGGATTAATTCTGTGTAAATAGTAGTATGTATTTTTAAATGTTATTTATTCATTTGAGATTTGAAAATGTTAGGTACTGTGTTAAATAAGTCGAATTCACTGTATGTCATGTTAAAGATGAGTGAAGCGCGGTGAATGATTGTATTTTGTTTAGAGTTAGTGTTGCATTGAGGAATGTATAATGCGTGGTTTTGTCTGGTTTGTCTGATAGGCACACTTAGTTAAATTCTTTCTAGTAATTCACTCTTAGTTAATTAAATAGCTACCTCTATGGTAGATATAATAGAGGTAGCTATTTTTCGTAGAAATAGTACGTCTGCCAAATTTCTTCCACTTTCAAAAGACGATATCGTGAATGTAAGTAAGTCTAAAGTCATGGTATATGAAAGAGAGAGTACGAAAACAATGTGCAACATAGTTGTAAATGATGAATACTTGAAGCAGGTGGATGAGTTCTTTTATTTGGGAAGTAAGTTTACGAGAGATGGAATGGCTGATAGAGATATTGAAAGAAGGATGAATGCTGTTAACTCTATTAATGGAGGACTGAACGCCGTTGGCACCAACAAAAAACTGTCCATAATGGAGTGCTGGTACCTACCCTGATGTATGTCAGTGAGGCATGGAACTGGCAGAGGAAGGATGAAAGTAGACTGAATGTTGTAGAAATGAGATCCCTGGGGCGAATTTGTGGTAAAACCATGTACGATCGTGTGAGAAACGTGGAGATACGCAAAGAATGCAAGGCTGATGTAAGTGTGATGTGTAAGGTTAAGAAAGGGACGCTCCGATGGTTTAGGCATGTAGAGCGAATGAACCAGGAAAGTATTGTGAGTAGAATATATGACGCAAATGTGAATGGTAGAAGAAGTCGAGGACGCCCGAGAAAGACATGGCACGATCAAGTGAATCAGATACTTGAGTCGGGCCATGTCAAGACCCAGAAAAATAGAAGAGCATGTATGAAACGTTGTATGAATGTAAACGAGGCAAGGAATGTGTGCCAAGACCGAGTTGTTTGGCGGTCCGTCTTCGGAAACGGCGGCGTGATGGTTAGTTAGTTAGTTAAGCTGTTAATCGCTGGTTAAAATCTCTCGGGTACGTGCTTTTACACCCTGTATAATTTTCGAAATACAAAATTTTGATACGCAAAATAAAAAAGTTTTAAAAATGTCCCACTTTACGTCCTGGTATTTTTCTAACAAAAATTACCGATAAAGAAAAAAAAATAAAAACACACGCATATTTTATTATGCAGATTTATTATAAACATTATCAACCACTCACATCTTTGTTGTTTCTTGTAAAAATAAAATTAATTAAAAAATTCCCACAATTTCACAAATTTTTTTCAGATTTTGGTTGGAAACTTTAGTTTCATAAAGGTGTACCTAAGTACGTTTTCTGTTATTTTGGGGTTAACTTTTAGATTCGAATATAAAACGTGGTGTTTTATCTTTCTAACACAGCACCGTTTAGATCATATTTATAATTATGGTAGTAAGGGAGACACAGCGATGAGACCTATATGAGTTGTTTCAAAAGCCGAACAAATTAGCCGGATTTTATATTAAAAAAATAAAAACCCATACCTTCATATTTTATTATAAACGTTATTATCAAACAACTCCATGGCTTTATTACCAATATCTCACCGCAAATAATTTTTGTCGGAAATATCCCACAAGCATCGAAGGTCCTTGTACAAGTCTTGTATAAATCAAAAATTCCTACCCAAACTTCTTTTTCCTCTTCAGGCGCGATGAGTAAAATAATAATATGTACTTCGTACAAGGCGCTGCCAAGGACCGCGCGAAACGCTCTCCGACTGATGAAGAAATGACGTGTCCTAACATGTCAAGTTGAGGGCGGACCTTCAGCGGCTGCAAGAACAGTGAATTCGCAGCAGGTAAATAATAATACGGCTGGTGAATAATAACAATACCGAAGGCGTTCCGCCCACTAAAGGCCCAATTTTAAGGAGTGGGGGGGCCCGGCAGAAGGGAAATAATAATACGGTTGGTGAATAATAACAATACGGCTGGCGGTTTTGACTACAGACCATGCGATTTTTAGTCAGTTCTGCGGCAGAACGTGCTGCGGCAGCATCGTGTGGAGACCCCTTTAGTTACGTTATACATAAAGCCATCTGGGTTATAGTTTACAATATCTAAATGAAAATCTTATTTAGTACCTAGTTATAAATTATCATATATATTTATAGTATTCAGATATAGCCCGTATTAACTATACATACTTATTTGTACAAAAACGGTTGTTTTAAATAAAGTTTATCCAAAAAAATTTCTGTCAATTTAAATATCGGAATTCATTAATGTAATCCACCAGTAAGTCTCCAGTCTCAGTAGGCCTCGGTGGTCAAGCGATAAGGCTCTCGACTAGCAATCCGAAGGTCGCGGGTTCAAATACCGGCGTGAGCTGATAATTTTTATTTGTGTGATTTCACAATTTAATCATTTAAAATAATGTAAGGTATGTTTGCGGTACGTTAAAGAGTGGAAGATACTCTCAGTATCGCCCTGGTGAATTAAAACGTTGCAGTTCTGAAGAACCAGGTAATTCCCCACCTTTCTCTCGCCCATCTCCTTCCTCTCCCCTACCATCAGCCTCGCAAAATACCACAATAAGGGATGCCATAGTCTCACTGTCTCAAGATGGTTGAGATCAGTTGGGATTCTTGTGCGGTAAAGTAGAAATCGCTCATGAAAATTTTTATAAGGTATCCTAAAATTTGAGCAGGCCATTCAAAGGTTTTAAGATAAAGTCACTTTTTTATTCATCTTTTGAAAAATACTTATTTATTAACCAAAAATACATAGTTATATAAAAAATAATATTGGTTTTTGTATAAATCACCTCACGACGCTTATCTACACAATCGTAGCAACTATGCATAAGAAGAAACTGCCCTGATGATGGACACAGACAGGTTGTCTGAAATGTTGGCTAAAGAAGGAGGAACCGCAAAACGGCATAATCTCCCGAAAATCAATCACGATAATAAAAAAAGCTATTTTAATAAAATACATATTACCTAAGTAGGTATAATTTAAACAGACGGGGTAAATTACATCAACTGTTACATTGACCCCTGTTTACTTTCCATTTATTTTAGCGTGAAATATCGTAAACACAATCCCACTCCATATAAAAAATAATGTATTATAAATAAATACATTAGAGCTTCTGCAGTTTTCACCGGAGTGCGTATTTACAAAGCCAATAGCACTTCAGCCATGGTGACGACTGCAATAGATTAGCTTTTGTTTGTGCAAGCCTAACCTAACAAATGACATTTTTGTCTTACGGGCGTTCATGTAGAGAACTTCCATGAAAAAGAAATAAATAAAATAGGACAAACAGCGCGCTTGAAAAGACCAACGCAGGATTAGGAGAGAGAGAATTTTTTCTCGCTTTTTTAAACTTCGATTAAACTTCCAATGATATATAGGCCACGAATCGCCACTGTACCTAACCTTACCTACAGATGCATTTTTCATCATAATGTTTCTTCCAAAGTTTATGGATTGAAATGGAATAGGTTTTCTAAATGATTTTGCACAAACAAAAGCTAATCTATTATTACATAGTCGTCACGATTGAAATAGTATATGCTTTGTAAATACGCTGCCGCCGCGCTGGTGTGAAACAATCAATAGTTTATAACTCGTTATAAAAAACCTGTTTTTAATAAATTGGCCAACGTATTTATAATAAAGTGTGTCCACTAGTCATTAACAACACGCGGGGTCGAAGAGGTGAAGGGGTGCAACGCAACGATCGCGTGGTATCGGTAGTAGGTAACACCGCGTGGTGATGCACGCGGGCGATAGCATACAGCCTGACGACCGGGGATCGATAGAACCTTCCCTTCCCGCCGCACGTGCTGCCTGCTGTTTCTCTCCGTTTCAACCCCCTACCCTGGTCCTTGTTTCTGCTTGCCTACTGCATTCGTGCATTCTACTAACAACTAACCTAAATCACCGAATCAAATTAACATTTGTTACCTACGCTTTTGGCGCAAATCAAATTTAAAATTAGAAATTTTATTTTAAACATCAATTTCACACAGGAGGCCGTAAGGGAAACTGATGTTTTAAGCATCGTTTAAAATTTGGGTGGAGTGTCTATACAAGGTGTCCGGGGGTAAAATACACAATCTTCGGGAGGTGATTCTACATAACAATACGATACGAAACGATACAAATGTACCACCCCAGCCAGGGGTACTCTTGTCCCGGTAAGACCGGTGTACCAGAGGCACTTATTTCTTGGGACTTGAAACACGTGCTCCGAGGATAGGAAGAAGGTTGGAGTTTAATCGACCGGTGTACATGGCAACATAATAAGTCAATATTTGAATTTAGGATAGGCAGGAATTTTTTATTTTTTTTTATTTATTTATTTATTTTTTTTATTTTTTTTATTTAGGAAACAAACAGTCATACAAAATGATAATACCTATAACAAAGAACATTCATATGTTGTAGACCAATTAAGTTCCATTAAGTTAAAATTTTGATATAGTTTTTTTACCTATTCAACTTCTGTGACAAAAAAATAAACATAATAAGGAAAAACATAAAAAAGAAAAACATAAAACGTAATAACTTTTCTTGACTTTCTTAGTTTCTTCCTATATCTTATTACTTCATCCTGCCTTCTCATGAATTTTCTTAGCTCTTCTTGTCTCTTCTTGCCTCTTTTTGCTGATTTTTATATTTTCTTGCTTCTTCTAGCTTTTTTGCTCTTCTTGTATTTTCTTGCTGTTTTTGGCTCTTCTTGAATTTTCTTGACTCTTTGACTGTCCATGATTTTTCTTGGTTCTTCTTGGTTCTTCTTGGTTCTTCGTGCTTCTTCTGGATTCCCTCGCTTCTTCTGGCGATTCTACACGACAAGTAAAAAAAAATTAACTATTCTCGAAATTCCAACTTTTTCAGGTGGTTTTCGGGTAAAAAAAGTTGAATTGTTGATATGGAAAAATATTATTCTTCTACTAAAAATATTTTTATACAAGAAAAAAATTTTTGATTTCGAAAAAAATTCCTCCGAAGTTTGTGCATTTACCCCCGGACACCCTGTATCTATAGCTATCGATTGATTGTAATGTGGAGCGTCTTTGATGTAAAATGTATAATAATATTATAAGTATATTTGTCCCATTACAATATTCTCATATTTCTACCCCTAGCTTCCTCGTTCTTCCTACCGCACCATCCCCCGTCGCGGCGCCGATCGATGACCGCCGGTATTGGGGTGGCGGGGGACGCTGCGACGCCCGGGAATAGTCGCGGGAAGCGGGTAAGGAGTAAGGAAGGGCCGAGGAGGGGAGGGGCCGGGGAAGGAAGGGGCCGCCTTGAATGGGGCCACCGGACACGCGATAGACAGGGGACGGATAGAAGGAGGGAAGAGGCCCTGCACTTGTTCCGCCCAATTTCCACGACGCAATGGAAGGTCGCAGTGGTAATGGCCGTCACGCGGAGCTGCACTGTAATTTGTTGCGAAAGATACCACGAACGCGTCACACTCAACTGAATCTATTCACAAAAAAAACAACTACTCTCATACATACGAAGGTATCTGTTTTATCAGACCAAATATTCAACAGCTTTGACGTAGGTACTAGATATATTTTTTTATTTTTTTTAATATTTGCATTTTTTTACAGTAAGTATACTTGTTGTACAGTGTTATAAAAGAATATAAAAATAAGTATTCCTCACCATAAAGAGACAAGGCTCTTGTGTTTGTTGAGGGAATTCATGCTCAATTATATTATGAAATCATTAAAGTCTCCCATCCTAACAGACGGATTGCAATCTTTAGAGCATAGGCGTCAGGTGGGAATGCTGTCCTTGTTCTACCGGTATTACAATGGAAGATGCTCCGAGGAACTAGCGTCATTGATCCCCTCGGCACCGGTGCATAGTCGGGAAACACGCCAAACACGCGCCCAACATTTGTACACAGTTGATATTAGTCACATGAGAACGGGTCGTTTTTACGATTCGTTCTTGAGTTCAACAGCTCGGCTGTGGAACGATTTACCGGCCTCTGTGTTTCCTCCCTCCTACAACATGAGTCTCTTCAAGACCCATGTTAACTCCTTCCTTTCCTCAAAAAGACCCTCCACACAGCATCCTCAAAGATGACATAGGCCCTGAGGGAAATTATTTTCCTCAGGGCCTCCTGTGTGGAGTTAATGTAAAAAAAAAAAAAAAAAAGTAAATAATAAAATTTATCAATAATAGATTTCAAGATTTAAAAGAAATAATAATACAGTAGTTTCAGATAATTTTTCAATTTAAACTGGAATCCATGATTATTTTCGATAATTTTTAGATTTAACGGGAGGTTGTTTAATAAGGTCACCAACACCTCTGCCATAGGTCACCCCAAGTGGTTCGCTACGTTTGGTGAATTAGCAGGGGTGCCCGGGTTCATGGGGTGAGGTTTGTCTAGGTCTTGGAGGCGAATGATCAAGACACACTGAACTCCAGATTCGTACCCACCCCTTAAACCCTTTTCCTTCCCAGAATTCTCATCTCCTTCCTTTCCTTAAAAAAAACCCTTCACACAGCATCTCCAAAGATGACATAGGCCCTGAGGGAAATTATTTTCCTCAGGGTCTCCCGTGTGGAGCTCATGTAAATTTTTTTTTTTTTTTTAAATAAGCTTATACCAAGATAGAGATACATAGGTATGTTGAATGTGCGTGGTATTAAAATTTGGGATTTTAGTATTATTCTGATAATTTGCTGATACATTGAATTGTAAGTTATTTAGATTTATTTAAAGTTTGTGAAATTGATTATTTCATATGTTTTGTCTATTGTGGGCACATTGAATATTGAAAAGATTTTTTCGGTAGAAATCGAAGATGGTTTTTTTCAAGATAACCTTAGTTATCAATCTTTAAAGTTTAAAGATGATGAAAAGAAGATATTTTGAAAGTTTCAAACAATTCCTAAGCTTAGTATATAATAGCAATCCATAAACAAACAAACAAACAAGCAAGCAAACATACATTCATATATATAGATTTTCACCTTCATAGAGCTAGAGTTCAACAATCAACAGTGCTGCCACCTATCAATTATGACGTATCACACTCAGTCAGTCCATTAGCAATTCTCAGAAGTAAATATAAACAAAAAGGCTTGCCGATCAAACGCGGTTACGTAATTATACTCTTTTCCCTGTCGAATTAACCGCCTACTCGATTCTCAGCATTTTAATTACAACTTTATATTATCTTTTTGTGGCTACCTAAAATAACACGCCAATTCACGATCGATATCCCAACCGAATTAACATGTTCTGCTATGTAATTATTATTAAGCGTGACAGTAGTTTCGCCTTCTGAAGGTATTATCAAACTGTGGTGATATCAATTACAGACGGTGTATTTATATTATTTCTAGACTAGAATCTGTATTTTAAATTTTAATTTTTACAATAAAATTTAATTAACTTTTTTTTAAATTTGTAATAAAACTGTCATTTTACTTTTTATCATATTCATACAATTTTATTTAAAAATTAAGTATTTGTTACGTCACAAATTGACGCTAAATAAAATCATCACTTAAAATCGGGTTTATAAAATATCTGAACAATATAGCTCATATATTTTTAAGGCAATAAGAAACATTATTTCTTTCGCTTTCTAACATAAAAGAAATCAAAAATATTCCCATGACAGGAAGAGAGATATCTAACTTTTAATAACGCACGGTCGCTCTGGGACAATTTGGGTCTCCTGTTATTATAACGGCATATTTGGGACAACCTGGGTCTCCTGTGATTGGTTATTATCATTTTAAAGTTTCCCCAATTGCTGCATTGTTTAAATTCGACTAAAGGTCGTTATTTATTCTTATCATTGAGTTATTCCCAGTTATTCATGGTATTATTTTCTAGCATAATTAATTATTTCAAATTGGCTTAAACATATCTAAGAGCGGTGAGTGAATTATATTTTTTTGTTCATTTATCGAAATAGCTTTCTGATTATTTATTTATTCAACGCCCAGAGGGCTTTTACGTGTTTCGTAGTACAATTAATTCATGACAGATGATTTTTAAACTGATAACGAAATAATAATAATAAAATTAGATAAAAAAAAATACACACAAGTCACAAAAATACAAAAAAAAAATACAAAAATACAGCGATTTGATAGGTTTAAAAAAATACAGATATATTTAGGAATAGTGTTGGAATAAGTTTTTTACAAGATCCACAAAATTCGCCAAGTTGATGTTAAATATGTCAACATCACCTAAGTACCTACTGATTTCCCATAGTGTGAAATCGTTATATCGGAGAGTGGGTAATATAGTTCCGCTTATGAATGCTGCAGTAGAATAGTGTATTTTGTCGTGTGGTTATTAAAATATTTGTTAGTTTTAAAGCAGTTGGAAAATAACAAAATGTATTCGAGATGAATCAATGTAATTGTGACGTATTTGCCAACTGATCTTTGTTATTTGTGTATGTGAATGAATGTGCTTAGTAATAAAAATAATAATGTCTTTTAACCAGTTTTTGCTGTATTAAAAGCCGTTTATTTATCGTGTTTGGTTTTTTGGCTATCGTCGTGACATCATTCCTGGTTCCTATCTGTAATGTTACATCGGGGAGTGAGACATGTTTTGGTTTCGCGGATATTTGCTTTCTTAATGTGTAATATATTAGAGGTTTTGGTTGTACCTCTCTGAAAAAAATGTCTTCTTTTCTATTAAGGCCAATCTAAAACTACCTCCCTCCATTCAACATTCCATCTGTGGTGTATTTTTAAAGTACTTACCAAAATTTTTGGTTTTATGAAATTATGATTTTTTGTACTATATAAATCTTTTAACAATTTCTAATAATCACATGTTTCTAGCCTTTAAGAAGATATTTTATAAATATTTTTCTCTTTTTTTACTCTTGATTCGCATACTTTTTAATTTTCATATCTATTTTATTAAAATTTTATGTACTTCTTTTTATTTTTTTATAATATTTTGTAGTATTATTGTTTTTGGTTAACTTTCTAACTCGGACTTCCATGAGACACTCATGTCAGGGATATCTATTCAGTTTCCGGTATCCTTCCAATCCCAATCCTTCCTAAACATGAAATCACAAGCACCATCCTACAAATTACTCAACAATCAAAAGACATTAACATCAAGCCACTTTACAATCAAGACATCTACAACCAGAATTCTCGAAATAGCAGTAAAACAAACAGCAATAAAACAAAATTAAACACACTACTGGGATAAAATCTATGAACTATATTGCCTACACACTATTACATAATAAAAAATTTAATGTACTTAATATATATATTTTTTAAAAGTTTTATTTATATATTTTTTACATTAGCTCCACACAGGAGGTCCTGAGGAAAATAATTTCCCTCAGAACCTATGGCATCTTAGGGGGTGTTGGTGAAGAGTTTTTTTAAGGAAAGGAAGAAGAGGAATTTCTGGGAAGGAAATAGGTATGAGGGGTGGGTTGGAATTTAGGGTCAGTGTGTTAATCCATCCCTTCAACTGCGGTGCAAGGCGATGGGTCGTGGGATTCTGGCTGGAGAGGTCAAAAGACCTCCTCAATTAGTCTCTCATGATCCGGCCCGCCAGGCAGCAGGTGGGCAGACACATCGACTGCCATGACCTTGACAAACCTCACCCTATGAACCCGGGAACCTCTGCTAAGCCACCAAACGTAGCGAACCACGTGGGGTGACCTGAGGCAGGGGTACATGTGGAAATGAAAATGTAATTTTTTGTCATCTCTCATTTTCTCTCCTTTTCTTTCTTTTATTTGTAATGAACCATATTTGTATATCCTTGTTTTTTTTTCTTGTTTTTCTCTTGTTATGAAAACCTAACCTGCCTTTTTTGTTTTGTTCTACATAACCTGTCTTTTATTTTTATGCTGAAACTTATATTTTTATTCTAAAATATTTTAGTAAAATTTTACCCATTACCTCCCACCTCCCACCTATGCATTGTAAGTTCCTCCCGTTCTAAAATGAGTTTAGCAAGGAATAAAAAAAATTAAAGTTAAATAAAATATAACATTATCAGAATATTTCATATCAATAAACGTCCTAATTGCTGGCAAATAAATTAAACTCAAACCTAGAAAGTCGCGTGAGCACCACATCTACTGTTTTTACTATTTTATAACGGAATTTTAATGTTAGTCATATAGCTCCAACTATATCCGTATCATGAAAACCAGTCTTGACTCATGATAGAGTAGTTTTTATAGCGGTCTTGGGTACACCAAAGATTTGGTCAAGACTTTACAAATTTAGATCTCAAAGATTTTGTATTATGTATCCCATATGGTCAATAATTGCCATTAATTTCCATTTTCAGCTTTGGGTTACTCGAACATCTGGCCAGTTTGTGGCCATTTTGCGGTTTAGCTTCGTTTTCCTTTTCATTATGGAAATGTGCCCTAACAGAGGCTTTAAATTTTATTTGTTGTTTTTGTCTTTAAAGGAAAATATCTTTTAATATGAAATTGACCGGAAAACATGACAGGATCAAGTGAATCAATTAATTGTGTCGGGTCATGTGTCATGTGAAAAAGACACTCAGAATTATCCAGAAGTACTTACAGAAGAGTCATTATGATATGATGTATAAATTTGACTGAAGCGAATATTCTGTACGAAGTCAGAGGTATGTGGGTATATGTAATAATATGTTGTTTTAGTGAAAATATCTTCATATTTTAAAATATTTTTATAACTGGTTGAATAACCTGGTTCTGCGAGATATTTCTCGTTTTTGAACGAATTGAGTATCTGGTATCTTACAAACAATGCTATGGCGTTTAGTCTTATCTTTAAGCTATATATATATATATCAAAGCTCCAGAGCACATGATTGAAATTTTTGTAATTATAAATCATGTCAAGGAAAGCTGTAGAAATTTCGCGGCTCCAGAACTCAGATATCGAGTGTTTTTATTGTAATCATGCAAACAGATTGCATATTTGATTTTAGTACGTCATCCAAATGGTAAAAGTGATGCCAAACTTCTAGACCGACTCCCTTCGTAAAAAACACATTTTAAATTTTACACAACTGCTAAACAACCATTTACCCTACATTAATGTTTTATTATCGGTTGTTTATATGTAATTTAAGTCACGTTTATTAGTAAGCCCCATAGCTGGACCCTAGATAATAGGTTTAACCTTACTATATAATACGCGAACTAGAAAAAATGTGATTTTTTTGTTAATAATTTTGAACTTGGGACATTTTTTTTTATTTTTGATTCACTAGATTCTTGAATTCTTGATTCTTGATCCTTGAAGAGGGAATAATTTAAAACTACAATTGCTGTTATTTATACAAATAGAACGGCGTCTAGCAATTTTTACCTCATGTGGGTATTCAAAATGTTACCTGGCTATTATAGACTGAGAGGTCTTGTATTTCATCGGTAGGGAAGAATTGTTACCTAAAAACCCTACTATCAACATCATCAACCATCAGCATCAGCAACTGGCGACCATATACACATACATACGTGTCTGTTTGTGTTATTTTGGGAGTGGGAAGGAGTCGGTCGTGTCCTTTTGTTTGGGAATTCTTCCGCATTTGCCTTTGGAAATAAGGAAACCCACGAAAAAACCTTATTCGGGAAGATGCGTCCTTCTGTCAGCATGAAACAGGGTCGGCCTTTAGTGACATCATATGATGTCCTGCGTTGACTGGGGACAATCTTGAAGTAGGTATATGAACTGAACATAGACTCGTGTAACGTCGAACATAACATGAGTAATCTGTGAAGTCACTGCGAAGGTCATCAACTCTCTTTATTTTGTGTATAAAAATATGTGGAAAATAAACGTAAACTGGTATTTTTAAGCTGATGGCATCTATCTCCGCATCTGTTTGTTGTCCTAACAAATTTGAATATATTTGTCATATTTTGAGTATTCTCTACACTCTAAAGCTAAATGAAGGCTAAATCTCGTATTATTCGGGGTTAAAAGAAGACTTTAACGCCTCACGCTCATTTGTTCGGTTTTTGGAACAACTATTATAGATCTCATAGAAATCGTTTTTCCCTTACTGTAATGGTTAGAACTATGATTTAAACAGTATTAGAAAGAGAAAATACTACGCTTTATATTCAAATCTAAAAGTTAACCACAAAATAATTAAAATGTACACCCTTTGCATAAAAATTTTGCGATACGTGTCATTTGAATAGTGTAGTAGAAAAACAATAGTTTGAAAAATGAATGTATTTCATAAGGTTTTGCGTCTGGAAGAGAAAAGGGAGGAAGGCGGGGAAGGTGGAGGGAGAACGAGGGAGGGGAAGGGAGGCGGAAGGGAAACGGGGATGAAATTTTGCGCAGGGGAAGAAATTAATGTCCTTTCTAAAACATTATGCCAATCGATACGATCCCTGAGGCGAATGTGTGGTAAAACCATGTACGATCGTGAGAGAAACGTGGAGATCCGCAAAGAATGCAAGGCTGATGTAAGCGTGATGTGTAAGATTAAGAAAGGGACTCTCCGATGGTTTGGGCATGTAGAGCGAATGAACGAGGAAAGGAGTGTAAGGAGAATATATGATTCAAATGTGAATGGTAGAAGAAGTCGGGGACGCCCAAGGAAGACATGGCACTACCAAGTGAATCAGATACTTGAGTCGGGCCATGTGAAGAGTTGGAATAATAGAAGAGCATGTATGAAACGATGTATGAATGTGAACGAGGCAAAGAGTGTGTGCCAAGATCGAGTTGTGTGGCGGTCCGTCCTCTCTGCCTACCCCTGCGGGGAAACGGCGTGATGGTTAGTTAGTTACGAATCAAACAATTCGATAATTTCGTAACTTTTCTCAAACACTGATTGCGAACATTTTCCACTTTACGAGTTGCAGACTTTCTAGTATAAAAATATGAGCTTATTGATTTATTTAATGATATTGAAATAAAGATATAAAATGTTGAACTGTATAATTTACGTAACGCTCTTATGCATGTTATTATTATTACGATGTAATGCGATATAGGCCCGGTTTATAAGTTGATTATAAGCTCGGCTTGGTTGGAATGTCAAGCTTTGCCCATAATCCACATAGCTTGGAACATAATCCGTATATAGGTCGAAATCCTAGATGTTACCAATACTATGTGCATTGTCTATGAAATTAATAGAGGAACGTGCTTCTTTTTTTTGGAAAACAAATCTATTGTCTACATGGGTGGTATTGGTATATCTATGCTCTCTACTGCCATCTTCATCCAGACATCTCTATGCACCGGGAAATCACGACATTGTGATCGCGATATTTCAAAAATGACGGTTGTTTATTTTTAGGCGGGTTTAATTTACTTAGTATTTGTTTTACTAGAGTCAGTGCACTAATGAAATTAAGCACCGAAAACAAACCGTGCTGACGTTGAAACCTTTAAAATCCCTTATCAGACTATTTTTGATTGATTATCAATTAATAACATCACCATTCCTCATGACTCATGATTCATGTAATAGTCTACAGTTATAAAATTAGACAATTAGAAGTATTAAAATATTATTTACGTAATTGTCAGATTTGGCATATGACTGCTAGCGCCTCGGCGTCTAAAATAGGAACTATTCTGAGGCTTAGCAAAGCATGAGCGATAGATTTAGTCCGCTTAAATTGGAGCGAGGAACTTAGCAAGGATACGAACTGGCTAAAATACCGGGCCACAGGCAGGTATCAACGAGTATTGTACGAGCAGTGCGTACTATGTAGTTGTGTTGTTATGTGATGTATTTATGTTTATCAGCCATGATGCTCAGATAAATAAACCTGTACCACGAGAACTTTCTAATTTATCTCCATGCTATACCAGGAGACCAAAGGTTGTTTATTATATGAAATGCAACAAGCAGACATCTGTAGTGATGTGCATATCATCAGAACAATTCGATTATGGAAATTTTGAGTTAGCATTTAATGATAATCTTTCAAATGAATTGATCTGAAGCAGGCGGTAACGGCGATGTCGAATTTCTCTCTTGTCGAAGTACTCTATTCCCGGTGCAACTAGTACCTGCACCAGGCTTCGAAGATCGAAAGGAGGTTGGAATTTAATCAACCGGTAAACACAGCAACCAAGAGCCTTGCTTATGTTTGAAAATTAAATATACAATTTGATATCCAAAATTAAATATCCATTGCTCACAATGGAAATTTCGAACTGAAAATAGTTGCGTCGCCTTCAGAATCCAAGCAGAAAAATGAAGGCAATTTTTTTCACGCGAAAGCTATGTTATGTGCAACACGCAGTTTATCTGTTTCATACAAGTTATGCAAGATGACAATTTTTTTTTTCATTAGCTCAAAAAAAAATAATTTCCCCCAGAGTCTATGCCGTGTAGAGGGTCTTTTTAAGAAAATTAAAGGAAGTTCTGGAAAGGAAAAGGGTATGAGAGGTGGGTAAGAATCTGGGGTTCAGTGTGTCCAGGTCATCTGCCGCCAAGACTTATATAAACCTCACTCATGAACCCCGCCACCCCTGCTAAAACACCAAAGTAGCGAACCATTTGGGGTGACTTACGGCAGAGGTTTTGGTTGAAAGTGGTTCCTGGGGCGGCGGTACCCATTCTGTCTAAAAAAAATTACGGATTGTCATTGTTCAAATGGATAGTATTAAAGTTTACTTGGCATTTTAATGTTTCGATTAATTTTCTCCATTATATTTAAAATAAAAAAGTTAGATGTTTCTTAAGAACTTTTCGGAGATTAAAGTTTGTTTTCAGAAGTATGTTTGTATTAATCTCAATAACTCTCATCACTAGTGTTGTAGATGCCGTTCACACGACCGTCTGAGGTATTTAGTAGCCCGCAGCGTCTGTTGGTTGAGGATGGTTCACGTTAGTGGTACGAAAGGTCAAATAACTCGAGAGAGGTCGCCCGAGCGGCTGCTGATCATCTCCGTAACACAACTTGTTGTAATCCATAGTACCAGTCGTTGGTAATACCAAACAGCTACCTTGGCGCTACTAGCAGTAGCTGCATGAGTATGTGATACAGCTATTTATAGTTAATGATCTAAATACATAATAATAAGTTTATTGAAATAACTGGCATTTGCCTACGAGAACAGCAATTCTTTATTTGCTCAATGAAAGTTAAAATTGTAAACCAGTTGTTTTTGAATTTGACCCGCTCCTCAAAGGTCCATTAGAATTCCTAAAATTCAAAAACGTCAAATCTTTTTCTTATAGCCGTTTTACAACATCTATTTTTCAGCCCGATTCCCGTATAATAATTTATAATAATAATATTTGGACGATTTATATAGCGCCGTTTTTGTGAAAAATCACCTAAAGGGCGCTGTACAAACTTACCATACATGCCTAAAATCTAGAAAGACTACAAGCTAGACAAACAATTGAAAACAACTTATGGCTAAAAATTCCATACACCGGTTCATTGATCACCGATACGAAAATAAATGTACGCGATGCTGCCTAAAAATGAATTAATACAGGACCATACTTACCTGGGAGGTCGCTTGAAATTAACACTGTTTATTGTCTATTTAAAGAAATTTAGATAGAGTTCGCACGCAGAGGACATAATTGTGAACACATGTTGTTTAATCCTGAAAATATTTTTATATAAATATATGTAATATATTCTTTAATGAGTGTATTTTGGAAAGTAAAAGCAACATTTAATGGTGGGCGGTGCAGTAGTACAAGGATTTGATCTCCCGAGAGACAGATTGATGTGTAGGGATTCGAGTAATTTTAATTCAGTAAGAAACGTGTGATTAAGACATATCATAGGCAATGTAAGTATGATACTCTCAGATAGGTATATTTAAATTAAGTTAAGGGTATGAGAGCCCGAGAAGGTAGGTTTTTAGTTTGGACCTAAACTCGGTTGGGCTTTTTATGCATCTTAATTCCAGAGGGAGTCTATTCCAAGCCTTAGGCCCAGATACTCCGAAAGCACGATCTCCGAACTTAGTATTTGGCTTTCGTTTGGGTTCTATTAGTCTGCCTAAAGCAGATGAAGTTGCCGATCTAAGGGTTAATTGCCTCGGACCGGTATTTTCCGGGACGCATAATTCAGAGATGTAAGTAATCTCCCTCTTCTTATTACCCTTGCTGTTGATAATCTCTTCAGAAATCTCCTGTACAGTTACAAACTTCTTTGCGCTGGATTTCTCATAATTACAATTTCAGCACAGAGAATCTGGTGTTAGTGTGATCTATTCTAAACGAACGGTACCTGTGGATTATTTATCACGTTTTGCCACTATGATCTACGATCTGCCTAGATTCAACATCCGTTTACCCGAGAGGTAAGCCAGCCATTGCATGCAGCCGTCTTTATGCAGAACACAGATCCGCTAACCTCAATGTGGTTGCATTCAAGCACATAGATACAGTGAATGATACTGGTAACTGGTAACCCCACCACTGTAAAGTAATCATGATCAATATTGTGAGCAAGTCAGTCAGACAGAAATAAACGTAGATTCATTTTGTTCTTCTATAAATTCTACTGTTTGTTATGGTGTCAATATGAATAACATTACACTGCATATCCCAAAACGTAGATGAGAATTAAACTAAAATATTTAATATGCATAGACATACAAATATATAGACGAGAACTTACAGATGAGGGGTAAAAATCAACTATGGCGGGACGAAGAGAGGAAAGAGACTGTGATTCGCCAATAAATCAATCTAACAGTATATAGGCACCTCGCACTATAATATCACCATTTAGTTCTTGAAAGTAAAATCTGCTTTTGAATGAATAGACCTTTTTATATGGGAGCGCGAATTGCATGCCACGTTATGAAAAAGTGTGAGAAGTCCAAATGCGGCAAAGTGAGGTTCGCGTATGTTCATAGTCGTATATTTTGTTGCCGTAGACACTTTTACAAATGTTTCATAATTTACTTACCCCAGTAAACAGCGGCTTTGTTTTTCGCGTCGCCATGTATCTCGATGTCATATCATATTATGTGACATGAAATATGAATAAACTTAAAATAAAGTAAAATAATACTTACCTATGGAAGGTAATACGACAATTGGGTTTATTCTCTTTTTCACTTCTATTTTTACACGTTTTTATAGCACAAGTTACAAATGTTGCCGTTTTATTTCATAAAATGTACGATACGCTTTGTATGCACCACTTATTTAATCAAAATTATCAATTGTTACGTAATATTATATTAATATATAAAACAAAGTCGGGTTAGTTACACCATTTATAACTCAAGATCGGCTGGACCTATTTTTATGTGATTGGATGGATTTGTCTCCGCCCCGAACAGCAGAATAGCTATTAAAACATCGGAAAAATTCACGAAAAAAAATTAAATTCTTTTCCTCTTACATTTTGTAACGAATTCTCATATTTTGAAAGAGCTGCATTGTGATAAGTACCTATAATATTGAATAGTGAGTGAATTTCAAAAATTCAAAATTATCAAATGTCAATGCGCTGATTATATTGCTTTTGTTCTTAAACATATAATGCTGCCCTTCTTTCTTACACACTAAACGTCAACAGTCGAAATGAGACAAACGGTGAACGAATGTCGAATAAAATAAATCTCCCATCACAAGTATAAAAAAAAGGAAATGTATTTCCCGTAAGTACGTGGAAAAGTAAGAAAATCACAAAAAATATAAATCCGTACACAACTCCATCTCTGATACTGACAAAAACAAAACACAGACAGTTTTGCATCGATAATTGCTTCATTGTGTATTTTTTAACTTAATAAAAAAACTGAATTTAATTCGGCTAATAAGTTAAAAAAACAGTTATTGATTCTGAGGTGGTACGAAGTTCGTCGGGTCAGTTAGTGATTAAATAATTGATACCTACAAAGTGATTTGTTTTCATTAAAAAATATCTTATTAATTGTTCCGTAAGCCGCCGCACTTTAATTAGGCACAGATTTTGAAAAGTATACTACTTTTAAACTTAGTTACCATAAAAAATATCGGTTTCAGTCGGAACCGGTGGAAAAATATGCATTTAAATTTATATTTCATAAAAAAAAAATTGTACGTAATTTCTCGTTACGGCTGACATTTCTTATTACATTATTTTGCATACTGACCGATTTCCAAGGTACCAATCGATAAATATTAAAAAAGATTGCCATTCGCAAAAAATCACACATATTCGAGGAAGGTACTAAAGGTTGCACCATACAAATTTTCATGTTCTGAATAAATACATAATTGTAGTATATTCTTTTGAATCACAAACCATGTTACACAAACCTAACGTAGCCGCTAAACTACTTGAAAACTGGGATGTTTTTCTTGAGGTAATAATTTTTCGGGTATGGCAACCTTTATTAATATTTAAAAATTGGTACCCCTTCAAAATGGAAAGAATACATCATGAAATGTCATTCGTAAAGGAAAAATTACGTACAAAAAAGTTTTTATGAAATATAAATTTAAATGCATATTTTTCCGCCTTTTTCGACTGAAACCGATGGCGATGGTTCTTGTGGTAATTAAGTTTACGGGTAGTTTATTTCTTTAAATGTATGCCTATTTAAAGTGAAGCGGCTTGCGGCCGTTAGGTAAAGTTTTACCAATATCTTATCTACGCTATTTGATTCCACACCTAAAAAAATCTTGTGGTTTCTGTGAAAAAAAAAGTTGATTCGTGTTTAGGCGATATTCTTCGGGGATTTTTAGATAGAGTTTCACAAAAAATAAAATTGTATTGATGGCGAACTTTTTTGGCTTAATTCGAGATGGATGATCGATATGACGAAGCAATTTCAAACTTATCGCATCCAGCGAAGTAATTATGTTTTGGTAGCTATCGAATTTCAAGGACTTCTGACTTCTGAGCACATGTCTATACTTTCGAAATTCGTCGATTTGGGAATTTTTCGTTGCGAAATACGCAGATCAATGATCTTTCAAGGAAGTGATACACACACACGAAACTGGTCACTGAAAATTTCAAATAGTTTTGTGTTAAGTGGTCTTCCGATATATTATGCTTTCGGCGAAATTATATGGAGAGTTTTATTATGAAATTACTCATTGGTAGACCGAATTATTCGACTGAATTTGTAAGAAAAGCCACATTTATAGTAGTTGATATATCGATGGTTCTTCCATTAAAAGCATTTGCCTGTATTGTATTTACTTTACGACTTGGCATAATATGCATCATTAAACTGTCTCTTAAAAGAGACGACAGTGTTGCGCATATTCCTCAGGAAATGATCATTTTGTTGTGGCCGTACAAAGAAACTGGAAGACATTGTTATATGCATACATGTTTGTAGATTTCAGACTACAAACACAAAGTCGATAGAAATGAATTGCATGGCGATAAATTAACGTCAAGTCAAGAGACAGCCAATGTGGGTCATTCTCGTATAATGCATAATCCAAGGTACAGTGCACCGAGTGTCTATTGACGAAGCGAGATAGGAGTGCAACAAAGTCTGTTATTTCAGTATCGATTTCAGATCATGACCGGTTTAGCACACAAAGTATTCCCATGACCCGCTGGTTCGTGGCATTTACATCTCCGGTCGTATGACTATTGACTACATTGAATGTACAGGACCGCACAAAGCATTAAACTGATTCTAAGGTCTGCAGAGCTTCCATAAACACTCAGGCCATAGGCCCTTTGTGCTCTCCCATATTTCATTTTAATACAAAAGATACAAAAGTTTAAAAAAGATATCAAATTATGGTTAAGTAAACAGGACGATGAGGAAATCATTAAACTTATGAAGTAACCCCAATGCAACCTGCAGACAACAAACCAATACTTTTATTTTATTTATTGTTTATTTTGTTTATCTATAATCAAGAAACTAGAAGATGAGGAAATAAAGATCAGCACCCATTCAGCAACATACAGTCCGCCTCGGAACAGGAAAACCTAGTGAGGAGGACTGTAAACAAACCACGTAGCTTGGTATTTTTACTTATTGTGTAATTTTACTTTATCTTGTATTGTCATTAAATAAAAAAAAATAAAAAAATTACATTCAGTCCCACTATTACACCTCTATTCCACAACGTGACCTCTCAGGTTATGTTGTGGAATAAAGGTGTAAAGTTCTTTTCGAAATTGGCATTAAAAACTAAAGTATATTCATTTTTCATCCTCTTTCTGTAGATAATTTTTAGAGCGCCGTTTTTGTGACAAATCAATGTCTTATGAGGTCCGATGCTCTAATTTTTTCTTATTTACAAACAGATAGGTACATAAAATATACCCGGTAGGTCAATCCCGATAAACTTTTATTACAAAGTTTATGCTTGGAGAAGATAGGTATGACTTTGCAAGTAGAGGATGTATTTAAAACACTGGCCATTACATGATTTTAGATTTCGACGGTACCGTTTTGCAGTAGAGCTGTTTAAAAATTCGTTTCTGCATTTTTAGTGTTTTTGAGATCAATAAACATAGTGTTTTTTGATATTTGGCATTTTATATAATTTCATTAAAAATTCCGAAAATACAGACTTTTTCTTTGGGATCATCGATTTGCTACCCTCAATTAATATTGATATTACAGTTATGAGAAGATCAATGACAAAAGTAGTAGTAGTAGTAAGATCAATGACAGTTTGGAAAACTGTAGAATTTAGGGCTCTTCGGACTGGATAATTGTTGTGAAATGACCCTAAAAAGCTTTTGTTTACATTTTTACACTATTAGTTATTTATAATGTCACAGATTATGAAGGTAATGAAGGCAGGTGAAGGTGAAAAGTTTGAATATTTTTTTACTTTATGGACATGACTGTCTAAAAAGACAGTAGGTATGTCCGCTAAAGTAGCCGCATTAACCCTGTTCTCCCTCAGTGATTTTAATTTTTTACATTTGCTTGTTTTTGTTGGGTTATTCTCCAATTTCTTATTGTATTTTTGTTTGACATGATCTTATTGTCGCTGTCGTTCATCGTATGTCCATCTTTTGTACAATGCAACCCTGTTTGTCTATTGGATCGAGCCTACAATCACTACAACGTCGAATAGTGTCTTATAGCAGCATTAGACTTGTTGATAATGTTGGTGTATTGTTTCCCGAACATGCCTCGCTTAACCCACAGCGTATTCCCATGACCCGCTGGTCCACAGCCCCTCCACCTCCTTTGGATGCTGCGCCTTGTGACGGAAGTGTCACGCTGTATCATCTAGCATCATCAGCCCATCTGCACGACTTGACATCACTTAGCTGTACAAGGTACTGTAAGATGCTAAGTATCGCTTAACTCAGCTTCATTGTACTGTTTGCTCCGAAGAGATTGGAGTTAGTTTCCTGTTTTTAATCGATCATGTATTCAATCATATTTCGATAATGGTGGAAATAACATACAATAAAACAACTGATTAACCTTCACTTCATTTCTCCACAAGGGTAGACAGAATGGATGCAATGCACACACATCATTGTCTTACATATCCGGAACACGTTCCTTATTTCAGCATAATCGTTATAATTTATGTTACATCGACTTGAAATTTGAACTGAACCCAAAAATTCATACAATATTCTAATCCTAAGGATTAACTAAATAACTACAGCTCATCTATTTATTTATTGATTTCATTTTAGTAATTTGTACATTAAGGTTTACAAATTGCTAATTAATCATAACATAACTTATTGCATACTATATTTTTTCCAGTTTGATGTAGCTCCCACAGTACATCTTGAACCTTCCAATTAGTGCTGACTTTAAGGTTTCTGGTAGCGTGTTATAAAACTTCATCATAAACTATTCTGCGTATACGCTTTGTCCTTTTTTAAAGCCTAATTTCCTTGCACGTCCTTGTGTTATGTCAGTGAATGTCCTTTTTTGTATTAATTTTATTTGATAAGTATTTTGGTAACAGGTTGTTTACTATTTTATGGATGAATATCACCATGCTTAAGGTCAGCATATGTTTCACGGTTAGCCAATTTAGTTCCTTTAACATTTTATTTACTTTACGTACTTATTTCTCAACAGGGGTAGTCAGATATGAAGGAATGAATATCAAACAATGATCTCTTGTAACTACTTAGTAATTTAAAAAATTCAAACATTCATTCAAAATTATGCAAGTATGTACATGTTAAATCAATATAGTGTCACAACTTTCTACAAAATGTTAAATATCAACCACAACACGTGGAGAATGAATTGTAATTAAAAAAAAATCTGAGAAATGACAGGAAAACCTCGTATGCGTACTTCCCAAATTGCTATGGTTGCACTGTTGCATTACTTATAATTTATAATAAATGATAATGCATTTCTTATAAAGAAATTGACAGTTGAAATACATATTTTTGGTCAACATAATATTATGAGAGGTGCAGTAATTCAAAATTTCTGAGAAGTACTTAAATGAATGAATTTGTGTTGTCCTTTTTAATTTGATATAATAATATATAGCAGAACAATGAGCTCTATACTCTGTTTAAGGAGATTACATTTATAAAACTAGGAAGATTTCGGTGGCTGGGTCATGTGGAGGGAATGAATGAGCACCAAGCACCAAAGTCCCTGCTGAACTCAAGACCGATAGGGCGAAGAAGCCTGGGAAGGCCAAGATTAAGATGGAGCGACAACGTACTCAAAGATATACTATCTACCTTAGAGCTTTTAAACTGGAGAGAGAGAGCTGGCAAAAAACCGAAATGAGTGGAAGAAGACTCTTGGCCAAGACCCACCAGGGGTTGTAGAGCCAAGAGTAAGCGTGATAATAATAAATATGATAATGATAACAAACAAATGCTCAACCACACCAAACACATCAGCCATCCTCATTCAATTCAATAATGTTATTATGTAGTTCTGCAAGTATTTTAATTTTAATTTTTGTTACAGCTTTTTCGGCTTTTTAAAATGCCATTTTCAAACTTTAGTTAAACCACTTTGAGACGACTTGCAGAACTTGATAATAACTTTATTAAATTTAAGTAATTTTTTAAAAAATTAATTGGAATTCTACGAATTAAACACAAAAACAATTATTTTTTTTATAAGAACAATTCTCTTTTAATAACTTTTTAATTTAAGGTTATTTCCATCAATGTTATACTTCCGAAGAAGAAGATAAAACTAATAATCTAAACTTCTAAACGAACGTATATGATAGAAGGTGGCAATGGTCGAATTGGTAGAGAAGCCCGTCCCGGTTAGACCAGAGATTCAGGGGTTCGTGTCCCAGTAGCGAACATTATCTTTGTAATTTTTCTAAACAATTAAACACAGAAAAATTACAAAGATAATGGTCGAAACTGGGACAAACATAAGAGAGCAAGACACAGAATTTTTTTGTTTATTTCATTTTTAGTGCATTTTTGCAAGTCGTTTTTTGTTTTGTTAAAATTTTTGTTTATTTTTTGATTTTAAGTGACGAGCGTGCGTAATAAAGAAGTTTTACTTCAAAAAAAGAATCATCGAAATCTGTTGGCGTAATATTGAGTTATTCGTCCATTTGTCATAAACATATATGGTTTTCTCATGGATCCCATTGTCAGAACTGAACCAAATTAAAATGGGACCACACGGGAAGCACAAGCTTTCTAATAAAAAAGAATCATCAATATCGGTTAACCCAATCGAAAGTTCTGAGGTAACAAACATAAAAAAAAAATTTAAAAAAATACCGTCGAATTGATAACCTCCTCCTTTTCGAAGTCGTTTAAAAAATAATTTCGTACGATTGTTATTTTTGGAGTCGGTGTCAGCCAAGATCTCCACATCTCACCTATAACTACCTATGTATAGTTGTAGTTACCTTGGCTGACACCGACTCCAAAAAATAACAATCGTACGAAATTATTTTTTTACTTTTTAGTGCATTTTTTTAAGTCGTTTTTTGTTTTGTTAAAAATTTTGTTTATGTTCTTTTAGATTATTATTGTTATCTTCTTCTTCAACAAAAACAATTATTATACAAAATTATTCAGTTTTAATTTACAGGTACAAAAGATTCAAAGTATTATTGACCGAAGAGTACAGATATTTATAATAAGAGCCCGCAGTCCGCACTGTGAGTGTGCAGTGAGTGAACAAGTACTCGTTGCACCAACCTTTCTCAACCAAATCCAATTGAATCTCACAATCTTTATTATCGGATCATTTAGGATGCAGTTAAAGCCAGCGTGGAGGCAATAAACCGACTGACCAACTCAGGAATGCGGGTTTCAGTAAGCAGTGAGCAGTGAGCATGTATAATTTTAAATGGTGGTCCGGCCGCTTAGCGGTTCGAGTGCCTCCATGAACTTTCTTATAACTGGAATAACTGTTAAATCATGGTCTGGTCTGTATTCTGTAGTCTGTGCTCCACGGGACGTTTTGTTGCCGAGTCACGTCCACGAGGCAACCGATCGAAAAGTAGGACTAGTTTTGTTGGGAAATGATAATAATCTGCTTTTTCTAGTGACTTACACTTTTTTATGGTGTTGTGGTATCTCTCATTCTATAAGCTTGTTACAGCTCTGGATTACTGTTTAACATGGGTAACTTTGCGGTCGGTGTCATGGTCAGTGTAAATTTTGTAGATAGAACAAAAAATATGACCACAATTTGAGAGGCGGGTATGGCTACCGACGGCCCAGGAACCATTTATTGGATAACCAACACCTCTGCCATAAGTCATCCAAAATGGTTCGCAACGTTTGGTGACTTGGCAGGGGTGCCCGGGTTCATGGGGTGAGGTTTGACCTGGTTTTGGCGGCGAATGCGTTTGCCCATAATGTAGTTGAATCATTTAGATTACTTTAATTAAAATTTGTTATTTATATAAATAGAACGACGTCACATGCGTCTCGCAATTTTTATCTCATGTGGGTATTCAAAATATTACCTGGCTATTATAGACATAGAGGCCTTGTATAGGATGTCACAAAATTAACGTAAGATTTGAATTTGCCGCCATGTGTGCAGTAAATTTTTGGCAACCATGAAAAAAAAACAAATTTTACAGCTGAGAGTTTAGGGTTAGTAAAAATGGAGCGTTACATGATACAACAACGTGTTTTCATTATTGAACAATTTCTCAAAAATTATAAAAGTTAAGATAAAAATAAAGTTAAAATAATGGTATGATTACACAGTTCTTTCGGCCGAAATTGATGTAGCCAATATGTGAATTCAACAAGACGGTGCCACATGCCATGCAGCCCGTGAAACAATTGAATTACTGCATGAGACATTTTCTGGTCGTGTACTCTCTCGTTTCGGTGATCAGAATTGGCACCCTAGATCTTGTGATTTTACCCAATTAAATTTCTTTTTGTGGAGTTATTTGAAGTCAAAGGTCTACGTCAACAAACCCACAACCACCCGTGCATTACAGGAGGAAATTAAACGCTGCATCAACAAAATTGTGTCACATTTATGCAGAATGGTCATGGAAAATTTTGACAAAAGAGGGCGCATGTGCCGGTGGAGGCCATTTACCCGATGTGTTATTCCATAAGTAACCCTAACCTATGTACTTTATGATTCAATAAAAAAAATAACATTCTGAAGACTAAAAACTGTGCTTTTTATTTAATTCAAATCTTGCGTTAATTTTGGGACATCCTATATTTTTTCGGTGGTGAAAAATTTATTACCTAAAAACCCTACTAAAATTGCGTGTTTTCATCAACATCATCAGCCCGAGCATCACCATCATCAACAGCCTACTGCGGCCATATATATATATACGTGTATATTTATGTTATGTTGGGAGTGGAAAGGAGTTGCCCACGTCCTTTTGTTTGGAATTCCTCCGCATTCGCCTTTTGGGAATAAGGAAACCCATGGACAAACCTTATCCAGTAGGAAGCGGCCGTCTGCCGACGTGAAACAGTTCGTCATACCATCATCCCATTCTTTTTATTCTTCTGAATAAATTAAACAGCAACCTTCGCTCCTAGAGGTTCTAAGCTTCGTGAAAAGCTATTGATACCGATACTGCGGACGCTTGTAATCAGTCCAGTCCACCGGCCAACTTCCACTGCTGCTACCGCCTGATACATTGCCAATAAAAACACTATTGTTTGTTTCATTGAACGTCTTATTTGTAGACAATGCCACAGTTTCTTTCAGTTTTTGTCGGTTAATTCACATTCTGACACTGTATTCTCAATCCACCAGTTTCCATCACTTCCATTGTCCATGCATTGAAACTCTGTATACATATCAGAATGGAAGCCAGACGTTCCATTGTAAACTTGAACTTTATTAGCCGAAGCCGTAGAGTGTATATAGTGTACAGTGGATACGGATAGGTACTGTACTCTGTACCTGCACTATCGTATATTTTTGCAATCATCCGTCGACCTGCTGCTATACAAGTTACGTCTATCGATCCGATATTGTAAAGTTATCGATTTCCAAGTAGGTAATTCAATATCTGTTTCTGTTTCTGATCTGCTACAAAGCCTGGTAAGATGGCAAAATTTGTGCGGCGCCAAATGATATGCGGCGCCCTTGTGGTGTTTTTCGCAAAACCGACTCTATTCCGCTGTGCAACCATTTGCCTAGTATCGGTACCTACCTACGTAGTTGATATACTGTTCCGTGGGTGGAAAACAAAATAACTGTTCGATCGCGTCCTGCGCCTAGACTGCCTTGTGTCACGGGAATTGATCGGCTATTGAAAGAGTGAAGACGGTGGAATTCCTCAACAAGTTTATACATGACACTCCTTTTTCAAGAGCCGCTTGGCTGGCGTCATGCCACTCGTCTCTACAAAGAAACCCACTAGCTGCTTAGCAACAAACTAACAACTTATCTATATAGTGTACTCGTCTTCATCTCTCTGCCGTGCTTCATCTGAAAACAGGACGACTTGAAATTGGTGTAATTTCAATTTTAATCAACATGTTTTTTTTAATTGACTGCTGCAATTAGCCATATATCGACTGTCTAAGGGTGTATATGTCGCAGACCGATCGTAAAATCAGGCAGATCATGATGCGCCTAATCACATCGTAAATTGCCTTGCGGCAGATTGTAAAGTGCCTGAGGCGCATCATGATTTGCCTGATTATACGATCGGCCTACGTCATATTATATAAGAGGAGTTTTGTTAGGGCATAGGTTCTCAACGTGGACGGTAGTGCCCCCTTGTGGGCATTTGAGAATCACGAGGACTGTAGAGGACCCAGAAAAAATTAGGGGGCGTTGATATGGCACAGTGAGGGCATGGACAGGTAAAAATATATATTCTAAAAAAGACAAAAAAACACGCTTATCACGTACTAATAATAATAATTAAAAATTAACACTATATCATGAATACACGAAGGAAGGAGGTAGCAATCCGGTACTTAAAATACAAAAAAAATGCTTTTTAATTAGGTTGAGAATCTATGGGTTAGGAAATTCACCTCCCCCCCTTCCCCTCCCCCATATTGAAAAAAAAAAGAATAGTACACCTACTCGTAGATTACATTCCTGAAAAAATATGAGGTTTTGGGAAAGAAAAAGGTGACAGAGTCCTGATGGAGAGGTCAAAAAGTCTCCCTTAACCAGTGTCTCCCAATCCAACCTGCCATGCAGCTGGTGGGTAGATACATCAACAGCCAAGACTTGGAAAAACCTCACCCCGTGAGGTCAGATAGGTTCCATAGGTGGATGAGGTGTTAATTATCCAATAAACATTTCCCCGGGCGGCGGTACCCATACTCGTCCAGTTAATAGGTCTCATAAAACATATTTCACCAGGTGTGTATATTATTTTGTCCAGTGAAAGGCTAAAAATAACCAATTTGAAAAAGGCCTGCATATCCTGTTAAAGTCCGGCCTGCGACAGTCCAATCATAGAATTTAATTATAAGTCGTCAGAACGTTCGTTACGTTTCCCGTTAGTTGATCACTGTTCTAATTTAGCATACCCCATAGCCCGCCCGCGCCGGCTCCTAACGTTATTCGTTTAAACGACGGGTGAATAACGAATTCTATCTTACGAACGTACGCCAACGAGGCAGCACTGGGATTTTAAACCTACGTGACGTATATTATCTATGTATACATATAGAACTTACGTAAAAAAATCAACCAGTTCAAAATTTTATTTTGAAGTAAAAACTTATTTAGCACCGTTGTAATTTGAAACTCGATGAAACTAAAAAAAGCGACACTAAAAAGAGACAAAAAATACATCTATACGATTTAGTCTGTGAGAGAAAGAGATAGTATAATCGGTCTCCTCTTTGTGTGGTGCTTCGTAGCCTTCCCATTCTTGTCTAATTTAGTTTTCTGAAGGTTTCACTTCTGCATGTGAACCGCACACAAGTTTGAGAGTCGTTAATATTGTCTTGGATGATTAAATTTTATAATAGGTATTACTAATTATAATTATACTAGCTGACCCGGCCACGCGTTGCTGTGGCTAACAAAACACAATGCCATGCACTAGATGGTTACTCAACCTTTATAACCATCGCCATCTGTTAATTTGCATACAAATCAAATCCACACCGCCCGCTTGCCACAGACACTGTCCACCACATACAGACATTCTCCTTTATATACTTATTATATATTTCAACCTTGCTCATGAATCACTCTATTGGTGAAAACCGCATGAAAAACAGACAGACGCGGCGGAGGACCTTAATTTATAATACGTAGAGACTATTGGTGCTGTGAAGTGTGTATTATTTGTTCTGAGTGATTTTAAGTTCATGCAATGTTGCTATAGAATAGATTATTGTAACTAAAAAAGCTTGGGGGTACGGAAACCAAGTAAATATGACGGCATGTCGATAAGGGTTGCATGTTTCGTAGCGATTAGTCCCAAACGAACAGTTGTCATGTGAAATAACGCTTCCTGCCTGAGCGTGCAGCTAGTGTAGGAGGGGGGGGGGGGGGGGAATGAGGAGGGGAGAGGGGACAAGTGATTCTGTAAAAGTGTAAACCTTGACAAATCAAGGGAAAACATTAGGCCTGAAACAGACACGCACAGTACCTACTTCAAGCAAACGGGGAAGTCCAGTGACTCAGAGGGTAGGTCACTTTTCCACATTTCACCTCACACCAACTTCAAGTAAAAGCATTAGGAAATTTATTATGAAATCGAAGATTTAAACTATAAACATACATCGAAAATGCAACCTTCCTAGGGTATTTCATGATGCCAAAGTCGTCATTCGATAGTTTCTACTACTTCACAGGTACCTACTATCTCAATTTGTGAGGCGGGCATAGGTACAGCCTCCCCGGGATCATTTTATTGGACAACCAACAGCCCTGCCACAGGTCACCTCGAGTGGTTCGCTACGTTTGGTGACTTGCCATGGGTGCCCGAATTCTTGGGCGAGGTTTGTCTGGGTCTTGCCCAACCTACTTATCGATCCAGTATCCACAAAATATATAAAATCGCTCTTCATGTTTTAAAACGCCCGCTCTCAACACAGGTGTTCCTAGTGAGACAGGCATAGGACATCACAAATTTTAAAACTAAAAATAATAAAAATTAAATAATAAAAAGTAAAAAAAGTATGTCTAGTAGGTGTGGAACTATGTGGGTGTCTCACTGAATCAACGATTCAACACTCGCTTCGTCCCATCGCTAGTCTCCCATTGTTCTCTCAGACAGAATCAGATCTTCCCCCCAGTGTGGATGGGCTAGTGTCTGGTGACAGCATTGTTGATGCATTATGTCCTATTGGATTCCAATCACGCCAGCTTTTGGCTGCTGGAAGTGCCGCGATTAATTCACGTCACACTTCCCGCTTCCGATGGTCTACCGTCTGCCTAGCTTCTTCCCCTCCCCGG
This sequence comes from Limnephilus lunatus, assembly GCA_917563855.2. Taxonomy (NCBI): domain Eukaryota; kingdom Metazoa; phylum Arthropoda; class Insecta; order Trichoptera; family Limnephilidae; genus Limnephilus; species Limnephilus lunatus. The sequence continues at coordinate 45,527,939 of OU830602.1, read as the reverse complement.
AATCTGCTGCCTGCTCACGACCCGCTCTGCCAATCCAGAATGTCAATTAGTCTCCTCGCAGTGATGGCAATTATTATTTTTTCGTAATCAACTGTGAACATTGTGAGGCTCGAACTGCGAAATTGAATCAATTGTGATCATTGTTTTAAAATGTACAAGATTCCCCTTTGAGCCCATGTCTGTGTGCCACACAAAATAATAACCTACACATACCATTTTCATTTTATTTATTAATTTTAAAAGCCCTGGTGGGCTTTAACATGATTGCGAGACACAAGATTATGATATAGGGACACAATTTTATAAAAATAAAATAAAATCCTAACCTGTTGAACGTTGGATAGTATTTCGAAAAACCGCTCGAAAAATTACCTTGATGAAATCTGGTTAAATATCGTTTTCGGTTTACCAAATAATATATCTTATTATTCATGTATATTACATGATAATATCGTAAGAACTTTTCCCATAATAGCTAACTAACTTTAAAAAAATTTTCCATTTTGGAAATAATTGTCAAAAAATATATTCTACAAATATAAACTGGTTTTATTATTTCGACACAAATCTGGATATATACTCAAGATGAAAAAACACAAATCAAAGGAGTTTTTAAATAAATAATGACCTTTATACTCATTTGGAAACGTAAACGTAGACTTTTCATTGCAATTTTCAACCCGCAAATTTCATAGAAAATTATTTAAAAATATTCAGAGTGTCAGCTACAATAATCAAATAGTACCTAGGTCCTATGTACATTAAGGTGGGTCACGATTGTATGGAGGAAAAAAAAAACTTGTTTTGGTTTGTCTGTTAGTGATAAAAGGGTGTTAAATGAAGATGTAAAATAACGTAATTTTTTTAATAATATTTGGATATCATCTTCTTCCTCCGGATTGAGTTTGAAATTTCACAAAATAGAGAAAAACCCACCCTTATTAAATCTCTAAAAAATATTAGATTAACAATTAAAAATGAACTTTTTTTCAATAAAACACAAATTAGAGAGAATATTCTGACTTATTTATTAAAAAAATATTTGATTATAATTAACATTATCTCAAGACAGTGTATTCAAATACCAGCAAAATCCTTCTTACTCTCAAATTTCGGCATTATTTTGCGAGACTCAATCTTTGCCTTAATAAGACCTTCTCTTGCAGACTTCGTACATAAAGTAGTCGAGGCTTCAGTAACAGTCTTTACAGCTCTTTCAACTGCTTGAGTATGACATGGCAGACGCAGAAGAGGCAATTTACCTTCTCCCCCCTGTGCTACAAATAATTGAAGATCTTCATACGATATATTCTTCAGTATTGGGGGTTCGGTTACATTTTGCTGCCAATTAATAAGGTCGTAGTAATATGATGCATCGAAATTTATGTTTGGAAGTTGGAACAGCCTTGTTTTACTTAGTTTCTTACTGCGTGCTTTTAGAACACGACGCGCAGCTAATTCCCGGATATGCCTGTGAGGGTCAGTTAACATTGCAAGTAGTAAATTTTCGGGGTGTGCGAAGTAACTGTTTCTTTCTATGACTGGATCAATTATAGTTTTAGTTCAGGGGATAAGTATCTAGACGCTGAAATTAGCTGCCATAGGTGACGTGCTCCATCTTTACAGGTGGGATGAGTTTTGATACTGAACCAAGTCGGAGCATAAACTTTAACAACGTACGTTGCTAAAATATTAAGATTCTCTGTAGGAGCTTCCGTTGCAACATAAAGACGAAGAATTCGGTTAGCACGCGTAAGCCATCTGGCATGAGACATTTTTCCAGGAGATTTGTGGCCTAAATCTTCAGGTAATCCCCCCACCGTAACTGCAGATACGATTTTTTACAAATATAACTGATCTGTACTTAGGTCTTTAGTTAATAATTCAGGCAACTCTCTGTCAATTTTCTGAAAATGAGCAATAGGCTTTTTTTCACAGTTTTCTAAAGCTAGTCCTATTGTCCCTGAATATGTTTGAGGTCCAGATGTCTTACCGTCAAGATGTGTGAACAAATGACGAAATGGTAACTCGTTCATGTGAAGCAAGCAAATTATCCATTGCAATGGTTTATCCAAACGTTTTTCAAGCAAACGTATTATACCTCCATGTTTTCCAACGTTCACGTTCGTTCCGTCACATCCAATAGCCATTAATGGTTCAAATGGTATTTCTTCTTTTAAAAAATAATCGACAATTGTTCTTTCTATAACTTTCGACGTGCCAGAGTTTGGTGCAATATAACTCAAATATATTGAGTCTGGCTCTTTTATCATTGAAATATGCTCTTCAATGATTAGTTCTCTGTAATGCCTCCCCCCTTTTTCCCTGATAATTAATGTTTTATCTTTCCGGCCATCAAAATATAATGCGGGTATTTGTAAAACTATGTGTTGTGCCTTAATATTTTCCCTTGTTTTTTTTCGTTCTCTGCGAAGTTTACTTTTGTCAATAACTGGAATATTAGACTTGATGTCATACAGAACTGCTGAGGCAATGGCTGCCGCTGCTCTATCCGAAACTCCATATCTATCACAAGTTTTCGACAATGTAGAATAATCAATAGTGACCGCAGCCTGCTTCTGAGGCATTTGAGATACAACATTTGGTTTGAAAACATCATTTCAATCGGATTCATTTGATGCAGAAGACGTGGAAATATCGATTAGAGAGGTAGTTGGCTTACCTGTGCTTTCCTTTTTAGACGTACGCAAGGATTTTTGCTTCAGAAGTTTTCTTTTCAACGCAGTTTTCATTCGTTTTGTTGTAGCTGTATCCACAATTCCTATTATCATTTTTCGTGTAGTACGTTGGTCACTAATGAAACTCTGTTCATTTACAGGTATTTTTTTATCTTTAGGACAGTCACATTTACTGAAATCTTTGCATTTGCAAGACGAAATATCAAACAGCACTTTACTTCTGCGACGGAATTCCTCCATTTTTTTCTCCGGTATTTTAGGATGTGATTTAAGAAGGTTTTTGCATTTAAAATGATATTACCTCAACATGCGTGCTACTCGCGAGTGTGTAACGATGGGAATAGAAGCCTTTCTCCATATTTCTTCAATTCGTGCTGTCACAGTACACTCTATTTGCTGAAATTTGGGTTCTAGTTTGGTCTCTTGATTTAATTTTATTTGATGCCTGGTCCACTCAAAAAACTTCATAACATCACAATAAGTTGGTAAAACATTGTCTTTAACGTCGCAAATTTCACCAAATATGGGACTTTTTAACGCATTCCGAGTACGTTCCATTGCGAAAACTTGTGCAACGCGACCTACCGATTAAAGAGCCGTAGCGATACTGACTCCAAACCTCCAAACTCCGACGTCGGTTGCGCAGAGTCGCTGCGCTTAGTGCAATCGGTGCCTCCCCCGCCCTCACCTCGAGCCACTAATAATCAAAACTCGGATTTTTTGTAAATGAATTCGTAAATACGTACCATATTAGCCATAGAATATTACAAAAAATATAGTATAAAGGATTCGTAGTAACTTTTATACACACTAGAAAATACCTCTAAAAATGAAAATTTTCAAAACTTTGAAGTGAATCCGGAGGAAGAAGATCGTATCAGAAATTTAAAAAATTTTAAACACGTCGGTTTGAACCCATTTGGCACCCTTTTATCGCTAACAGAATCTAAAATTATCATTTTTTTTTAAATGACCCACCTTAATGTACATAGATTGATATTGGCGCAAGCGATTCTGAACATGTCCTTTATGCATTTTCTTTATACATAAGGGTTAAAATCGCATTTAAAAAAAAACATTAAAGATTCTTTGGCCAGCGACACATGAGAAATGAACATCATCTTATGATGGGTATAAATGTTCATTTAAATGAAAATAAAATACAAGAAAAGAGAGAAAAAAAAACCGAGACCAGCTTTTAAATTGCAGATCGCATAAAAATTATAACATAGTGCAGGTTAATAGTACAAATTTCCAGGTGAATAGTGATAAAGAAAATGAAAAGGCAAATGAATAAAAAAAGAAAAGAGAGAAACAAGTTTTTATATTGTAGATAGATAAAAATATAGGCAATAGCTCCTACGCGATGATGCTCCTTAATTATAAAAATATCATTCTTGTATCGCTTTAAAACTGGTAAACTTCAAATCATCCAAATATTATTATTAATCATGAAAATATTACTTCCATTTTCCCCTTAAATTATACCCAGTGACGAACAAAAGACCTTTTCATGCAAAAAAGTAACGGTAGCGTAGAAATCATCCACCCAATTTTTTTTTCTTTGCATCAGGTAAGCAGTTCAGTTCAGTTAAATTTCCTGAGATGACGATAATAAGCCATAATAGCTCATCTAGAAGTATGTATGTCAATGGATCAGCGTACTAAAGCATGATTTACTGCCTTCCCCGTTCTCTCTCTCTATTTTCATGACTAATCTGCTTTTTATTACTTCATTATTCGCGTTCAATAAAAAAAATACGAACCTGACTCATGGGCCATAAATAATTATGACCTTAAATAATGTCGAGACGTTTTAGGATTCGATAAACAAAAATACTCGTGCAGCGCACTATTGGTCAGCGACTGTTTGTCTATTATCTATAAATATTTAAAATTAGCCGAAGCACTCAGCGTTGCAAGGGGTTTATTCTGATTTGGAAGGGAAGAGAGTGTAGTTTTTGATATCAAGTGTGCAAATTTTCATCAACAATCTCGGAATGAAACTGTGGATTTTGAGTAAAAAACAAACCCACAGATTTTAATTTTTTATGGTAATATAATGACCCCCCCCCCCCATGAAAAGATATATTTGGCCGACTTCCTATATTCTTTTCAAGTAATGTGAGATTTTTCTGGACCCCTCCCCCCTTTTGACCGCACGTAATTAATGTATGCCCCTTATCAGAAAATAAGAGATCTTGTGCCTGATAAAGGAGCCACGATTCTTATTTAGGTTATATGTTTTGTATAAAATATTAGCTTTTTAATATAAGTTTTTTTCTTTTTAAATTTGTTTAATTTTATTTATTTGTCCTGATTGGTTGATGATACGGCGCAATTCAGAGGGAGGCTATATTTTTTTTATGGTTTGGAAAATATAATGGTTTTGCATTTGAGTGATTTTTTAAATTATGTTAAATTGATTAACATTTCTCTTTAGTTTGTAAAATTCTTGAAATTCTTTGTTATTTTTTTCTTTACACATTTTTATAATGGAAGCTTACTATGTCATCGACATTTGATACGGAAAACAATTTAAAAAGTGATTCTGTTGAGAAAGGTATTCTTCTTTTTATAATATTATATAGATATAGCATAGATTAGTTCATCGTCCATAAGTACCTAGTGAACAGTCATCAACTAATAAATAATGTCCTTTTTTATTTAATAAGTATTTCCAATATTAATAAGCACACAAGGATTTAAGTATGATTCATAACCTAATTAATTCACATATAGTTTCCTCGAGATTTGCATCATTATCCATTTATCATCTGATATTTCCATAAGATATGGTAAATTAACCACCCACTTAATTTGTTGCAAACTTAATTATTTTAATATACTTTAACCCGTTTAATCACAGGAGACCATATTTGTCCCAGCTCACATAGGTCTCGTACAAAGATATTCAAATCTTAAATTTCAATATCTTTGGTCTCATATAAATCGCTGTAACCCCCTTACAAAATATGCTCTAAACGGCGATAGAAAGCCACGCTTACATAATACCACGCTTTATATTCCAAAAATAACCAACAAAAAAATAAAGTACAATTAAGAATTTAATAATACAAAGTTTTGAACCGCAATTTAGAAATTAAATTTGAAACTACGGGAATTTTTTATAAATTATTTTTCTAATAAGATATGTACTTATGCGTTTTTTTTTCTTTACCGGTAATTTTAGTTAGAAAAAACGTAAGGTGAGCCATTTTTTAAACTTTTTTATGTTTGCATATAAACTTTTCGTATTTCGAAAATTATATATTTATTTCGAATTATAAAATTTGAAAGCGTACTTTGTAGCCTTTCTAAAAGAGTTTTTAGTTTTCGGATATATTCAGAAATATTCAACTTATTTGCGCTTTATTAAAAAGGGGAAATATTTTGACCATATGAAAAATATGTTAAATTTCTGAAGGGTTTTAAGTGAAAATAAAATATTAAAAGCTTCTGTTTTTTAACGCACGTTTCTATTGTTATGGTAAATTATTTAAATATTAGTGGTAATATTCAAACAACATGTGCTTTAAAATATTCACATAGGGAATGAAATGAGTTAGTGGTAGCGATTATATTTTCTCAGTTATCTAAATAAATTCTTCTCATCCAAGATCTGAAATCTGAATTTTTTCAATTAAAAACAAAGATACATTTTTTTCCATCCCACGCCGCAACTGAGTAGGTAGTTGGGTACAGCTAGCACGGGTCACGTGAAGCGCACTCCGTCTCATTCTAGCAGCACCGTAACAGAAGAGAAAAAGGGCACATAACGTGATCCCGTCGCAACGCGTGGTAATGTGTGATAGAAACGTAATTTTTTCTTTTCTTTTTAATTGAAAAAATATAAAATCGGAAAGCAAAATGACATCTACGATTTTTACTCCAAATATGCTCAGGAATCGCTGGTTACATCCTGTGAATACGCGTGGTACAATCCGTTAATATCGACAAATACTGAAATACTTTAGAATATTAATAACTCTAAACTGTTAAAACTTTGGGGAATTTATTACATGTATTTACATTTATCTCCGTTCGAAAATATCATCAAAAAAACAGCTTCACAATTCAACCGACAACAATATTATGTTTGAATATAACTAGAAACCAACTAGTTTGACACTATTTATTTTTGAGTCTTTGCCCGAAAAAAAATCATTTAAAAAAAGCGAGTATTTTCTGAGAGGTTGCGAGAATTATGAAAATATCAAAATCGCCCCTCGATTCAAAATTCGCCCATAATTACGGTATTTATTAACATACGAACAGTTGAAATTGTGTGGATAAATCTGTCGCCGCGGGTTCAACCCTCTGCTAAGTAGGAGCTCCATCATTGCACAAGCATTTTTACCGATTATAATGATGATGGTAGGCTAAATTCAAAAATTTATTCAGGTTATTCGAAACCGGGGAATTCCTTCTTTTTTCTAAATAAAATTCTGATTGCTTCTCTCTGTTTAATGTTTACAGCTATTTTCCACGGGCTTAATATACATAATCCAAACAGGAATTTCTTTTACTTTTTAATCCATTTTATTAAATTGGTATAAAACGTCAATGATTTTAGTATTGATATCGTTTTTGTTCGTCGGTTTGGCACACTTTTTGTTGGGGATTTTCAAATTAGTGGCATTGGGAAAAACCCAGACTTGAAAACAATTTTTTACTTAACCACGTTTGATCTTTTATACGTTTTATTGAGTCATTTCTTTATATTATGAGCAACTGAGAATGGCATTGTATCATGTTTTCAATTATGTTCCTTATTATTTATTTTTGATACATAATTTGAACCTCCAAACAAACAATAAAGCGCAAATAAATATTGCGACCAAAGCTAAAATAAAATATTTTTATAATAAACATAACGCCTAATCAGCACGGATTTATGAAAGGTAGGTCTACAACATCCAACCTCGCCCTTTTCATTAACTTCTTGCATAGCAAGATGAACGGTAAGGAGCAAGTTGATACTATATATACAGACTTCTCTAAAGCCTTTGACCGCGTAATTCACTCAATTCTTCTGAAGAAACTCATCCTACTTGGTGTACATGGTGACCTATTTAGATGGATTAAGTCCTAGATTAGTAATCGCAATCAGGCAATATTAATCAACGGTGTCTAGTCGAAGTCTATAGAGGTAATATCCGGTATCCCTCAAGGTTCCCACCTAGGTCCGCTATTCTTCAACATTTATATAAACGACATCAGCTTTACGCTGATGACATGAAAATATTTAAAGTTGTGAATTCTCTCTCTGACTGTGAAGCGTTACAAAGTGACCTAGATAGGCTTTGCAAGTATTGCAAAGTTAACTGTTTAGATATCACTGTTTCCAAATGTCATACTATGACATTCACCAGAAATAAATATGTAATTAAGTATTCTTATTCACTCAACAACGAACCTGTCATCTCTAAAACGATATGTAAAGATCTTGGTGTTTACCTTGATAGCAAACTTATATTTATTAATCACATCGACTCACAGGTCATATAAAATGCTAGGTTTTGTTCTTCGTATAAGTGTTCAGTAACCCGCGTACAGTAGTTATGTTATATTTTGCATTAGTCAGAAGTATACTGGAATATTCCTCGCCAATTTGGAACCCGCAGTACAAAGTATTTATAGATAGCATAGAAAATATTCAAAATAAATTTATAAAATATCTTACCTTCAAATTCAACAATAAATATGAATGCACATTTCAAACTTTGCAACAAAGACGAGTAATAGCTGATTTGACATTTATACACAAAATTTTAAATAATAACATTGACTGTATCGAACTTCTTTCCCTAGTTAATTTTAACATACCATTAAGACGTACACTCCATACAGAACTATTCCACACGCTTAATTACAAGACAAATGCAGGAACTAATTCGCCAATCAATCGTGCTATTCATATATTCAATAATATTAATCTAAATTCTAAAATCGACATTTTCTCCGATTCACTGCCCAAATTTAAAAAGAGCATCATGTCAATCATATAAATTGTTTAATGCGCATACTTACATACATACATTCACACATATTCACACACACACACACACACACACACACACACACACACACCTTCCCACTACACACATTACGCGGTAATTACTTAATATCCACACCATAAATAAAACACTACAATGAAACACACAATAGGTACCCACCATGAATTATATTTATTAATTGTAATTTTTTTCTCACCAATGGATAATATAATGTAGGTACTGTTTGTTTCTGTTTATAAATAAATAAAATAAATAAATAAATAATGGTGACCAAATAACATTTTCGTTTTCGCTCATTTTCGTACAAATATAGTTCATTCAGATGTTAGGTTATCCTGTGACCCTGAACGGAACTCTTTTTTGTCGTGTTTTTTAATTATTTTAATTCAGTTTTCTTTCCTTCTTCGTGGTTTTTAAAATCATTTTGGAAAGTTATAAAACGAATTAATGAATGAATTTAAAAAAAAATAATTAATAATAAAAACGTGAAAAATTAGCTCAAAAACTAGCGCTAACTGCATTTAGTCCCCCATTAATGGATTACCTGCATTTATCCATCTTTCAATGTCTCTATCAGCCTTCCCATCTCTCGTAAACATAATTTCCAAATACACAAACTCATTCATCTGCTCCAGGATATAATTAAGTAATGTTTTTAACCAAATTCAGGCAGTCAAGAGTCAGAAATACATAACGGTACGTGTGATACGATGTATGAAAGTGAATAAAGTGGGTTAGTTAGAAAAATGTGCATCTAAAATCTAAACCGTAATGCTTTTTAAAAGTTACAAACTTTAGAATTTGTACATCTTGACATTTAAGGCGAAGCTTAAAGAGAAATGAGGGTAAAAATGTTTAAGCCCGCCTCAAGGATAATACGGAATGTTGCTTGTCGAAGTTCGATACACGGATAATACGGAATGTTCCTTGTCGAAGTTCGATACACGGATAATACGGAATGTTCCTTGTCGAAGTTTGATACACGGATAATACGGAATATTCCTTTTTTAATTAATAGTCAATAAAATATGACACTTTTCGGAAATACCAAACTTATAAAATAAATTGAAAAAATGCCTACTTCGAATTATTCCCAGTTCTACTGGGTTGAGGTTCACGCTGCGAAAGCTGCGTGTCATCCATTATTAAGATATACATCCCAGGTTTTGAATGGTTAGTACAGCAAGCAGGGTTTGTCTAACGTCTAAGGGGTGTGTGTAATTATTCTAAGTTTACCAATAGAAATGATACCTTTCTTTCCATGTTCTGTTATAAATATAGGTTCAAAATTGTCAATAATGTATTCACTTCATAGCATTAATTAATTATTGTTTTATATGGCAATAATAATTTTTCAATGATTGATTTATTGGTGTCCACGAAATGTAATATAAATAAGATAAAAAATGATAAATATAAAAATGGGGTGGCAATGTTCGTATACCGTATAATTTGGAAGGCGGGTATGGGTACCGCCGCCCCGGGAACCATTTATTTGATAACTAACAACAAGTGAGCCACCAAACGTGGCGAACAAGTGGTTCGCCACGTTTGGTGGCTTAGCGGGTTCAAGCTCCTGCTGCATGGCGGGCTGTATCAAGATATAAATCAAAATGAAGATATAAAAAACGCCATGACCTCAGACACTGAAAATGAACCCATTATTGTCAAGAAAAAGCTCAAGAACAAAAAATCGGAAAAATTATCAAATTTCATTATCGAAACTACAGCAAAACTAAGAAAAATAATAATATCGAAAGAAAGAATCAACATTGGATACTCAAAAGCACACGTAGAAGACTGCTTTCCACTCATGCAATGTTATCATTGTCTTGGATATGGACATACATCACTAAGATGCCTTGAAAACATGAAGAGTCCCAGATGCCTCCACTGTGCAGGAGAGCACAAAATACAAGACTGCCCCAAAAAACAAGAGCCTGCCAAATGCCACAACTGCACTAACAGAAAGGGTTACCAAAATGAATATCCAGGTAACAGTTACCTATGTGAATTCCGCAAGAAAATGTTAAAAAATGCACAAATGCGAATCGAATACGAGTACGTTTGCATTTTGCATACTTATTTTTTATCCCCTTAAATATGAATAATTTTTACACTAAACAATTAGATGATTCTCTTAATATTGCGGAACATATTTGTGACACTTTAAATGATTGTAATAACATTGTAGATAAAATACCGAATTCATTCTCAATATTACATTTAAATATTAGATCAATGAAACGAAATTTTAATGAATTCTTACTTTCAATTAATTTACTAAATCATAAACCGGACGTTATTGTGTTAACCGAAGCATTCACCAGCGATTACAATAAATTTTGTATACCTAGTTATAGTTACTTTATGACACAGCTTGCTATTAACCGAAATAGTGGTATTGTTGTATTTGTTAAATCCTGTTATTCAAACATCACAGTGAAAGAAGTACCTATGCAGCGAGTTAATTGCTTAGATATTAATGTAACTGTAAATAAAGTATGTTTTAATATTATCGCAATTTACCGAACGCACGGATCTAATGAGTATATATTCATGGATGAATTAAGAAGCATTATTTTATCAAAAAAAAATAATCAGAACATAACAATAATTGGTGATTTTAATTTAGATGTTTCTAACGAAAATAATAACAAAATAAAAACTGAATTTATCAATCTTATGTCAGAAATGAATTTTAAATTATGTATAAAAAATTATACTAGAGAAATTACGGGTCAACGTCCTTCATGTATTGATCATATATGGTGCAACACTAAACATACCGACAAATTACTTACGATAATATTAAAAAATAATATTACTGATCATCACACTTGTATCTCTATACAACAACTTAATAATAAACACAAAATTTCAGAAAGTAATGTTTTTACAAAAAAGTCATTAAACCTTAATAAATTAAGTATAAAAATAAGTACGGAAACGTGGCGACCCGTATTAGAATCTACATGTTCTGAAACAAGCGCAAATATTTTTGATAATATTCTCTGCAATTATATTACTGCATCGACTGATATTAAAACTATTCATATTAAAGCAAAATTCAAAAAAATAAAACCATGGATTTCACATGGCTTAGTCGTATCTATTAGAAAAAAAGAAGAGTTATATCACCTGACAAAGAAATTTCCTTTAGATAAAAAAATATTTACATATTACAAAAAATATAGGAACAAATTAACCTCTTTAATAAAAACAACTAAAGAAAACTATTACAAAAATGAAATTGACCTGGCTAAACAAAATGTAAAACACATTTGGAAAACGATAAATGAAATAAATAGTCGAAAAAACAAAAAAAATCTAATTAAAAAAATTTATATCGGAAAAAACTCTGTTGATGCCATAAGGGAACCGACAAAATGTGCTAATACCTTCAACAAATATTTCGCTAACGTCGGTCAAAATTTAGCTAAACGGATCGATGAAAATTATAAAATAGATGATATCGAGAAGGATTGTCTTAAACAAAATAATCTGCCAGTTTTCCAACCAGTAACAACAAATGACATAAAAAATATAATAAATGAATTAAAAGGTGGATCTGCACCAGGATTTGATGGAGTCACAGTAGAAATATTGAAAAAATACAACAATTTTTTAAGCATTCCAATTACACACATTATAAATATTAGTTTGAATAGTGGAATATTCCCTTCCATTTATAAAAAATCAATCGTAACACCCATTTTTAAATCAGGCAGCCCTGAGGAAATATCAAATTATCGACCTATATCTCTAGTCTCAAACATTGCAAAAATTTTTGAAAAGATCGTAAAAAAGCAACTCATGTACTACATTGATAAAAATAAAATACTTAGTCCTAGCCAATTTGGATTTAGAGAGAAACTAGGCACTCATGATGCCATTGCTGAACTAACCTCAACTATATATAATGCATTAGATAAAAAAAACAAATGCCTTGGCATTTTTATTGATTTACGCAAGGCTTTTGATAGTATCTCCCATAAAAAACTAATTAATAAATTAAACGATATCGGTATTATTGGTAAGGTTAGGTATTGGCTACAAAGCTATCTAACTCAAAGAAGTCAAAAAGTAAAATTAAATAACTCACTAAGTATAGATGAAACATTAGAATTTGGGATTCCCCAAGGGACTGTTATTGGACCAATTTTATTTATAATATACGTAAACCAAATGTTTAAATTATCACTAAATGGAAAACTTATATCTTTTGCTGACGACACTGTAATAATTATCGAAAAAAAGACGTGGAATGATATTACCAATGCAGCCAATCAAGACATGAAGGTTATAAAAAAATGGTTCGATAATAATCTATTATCACTCAACACAGAAAAAAACATATTATATTCCATTCTCTCTGCAAGAAGATGTGCCAAATAATTTAATTAACATAACAATTCATTCTAAAAATTGTGCAAATGACGGTACATGTAATACGGACTGCGCTAAGCTAAATCACAAATCTAGTATAAAATATCTTGGAATCTTAATAGATAAAAATGTTAAATGGAAAGATCATATCAATCTCACTGTGGAAAGAATAAGAAAACTTATCTATGTATTCTATAATATACGAAATATTTTAAACAAGAAAACCATAAAAATTGTATATTTTGCATTGATTCAGTCCTTATTACAGTACGGCATTATTGGGTGGGGAGGGGCCTTTAAAGCTTCCTTACAACCTATAATCATAATTCAAAGAATAATTATAAAAATCATCCTTAGGAAACCATACGACTTCCCTACTCTAGAGATATTTCGAGAATTTAATGTACCATCCATCACAGAATTGTATAAGAGAAACGCCTTATATCAAATTTATAAAGAGTACTTTATTAAAAAAATTCACCCCACTGATAGCATAAGCAATAGATTTAAAACGAATGGCTTAATAGCCATCCCTATGCTTAGAACTACCACGGCTCAGCACCACTATCTGTATCTAGGTGTAAGATGGTACAATATATTATTATCTAAAAACAAAATTAGTGTAACTGAAACATTGAAATATGAACAATTCAAAAAACAAATTAAGTCACTGAAATTGGATAATGATATATTGTACCCTTAATTTAATTTAATTTAATTTACCCTTACTTTAACTGTAATATTTAATATTTAAAAAAAAGTATTGACCTTGTATAACAATTTTTTTCCTAAATTACGAATCTATGTCAATTAATATTTGTTTTTATATCATAAGTTCTTTTATTATTTAAACATTTAATTAGAACATTATTATTATTTTATTTTTTGCGTGTGAATAAATACTCCTCCCATAAACACGAGCTCCCAGAGCTCAACTTATGGAGTAGTAGAATAAAAAAAAAATGTTGTTTAACCTTGCAAATGTTATCATTTTTTAATGTAAAAACAAGTCTTGAAATAAATAAATAAATAAATAAAAAATAAATAAATAAATATACTGGTTGAGGGAGGCCTTTTGGCCTTTCCAGCCGGACTCTCCACCCATCACCTTGCACCGCAGTTGGAGGGATGGATTTATACGTCCATCACTCCTGGATACACTGACCTCTTAGATTCTTACCCACCCCTCATACCTTTTTCCTTCCCAGAACTTTTTATCCTTCCCTGCCTTAAAAAGACCCTCCACACAGCATCCCCTAAGATGACATAGGTCCTGAGTGAAATATTTTCCTCAGAGCCTCCTGTGTGGACCTAATGTAAAAAAAAATACCGCGTAAGTAAATTAATTCAAAATTAAAATGTAACATGCATATTTTTTCGTTTTCCCGCGACATAAAATACTCACTTTTCGTGATAATAAGCTGATTGAATAATAAATAAGAAGCGAGTGTATTCGAGAAGCGAAGTAAGACATAAATAATTTATTCAAAACTGCGCAATATCATTTTTATGAATGTTACATTATTATTATTGTTATATTCTTCAATATTTATAACAATGTTTCTACGCCTGTAATAATACTACCACGACCTTATCTGTTCCATGTTAGTTGTCATTATTTATATAACAACTTATAGCATAACGCCATTTCTATATCTGTACTCGGACAATGATTGAGACTACATTGCCTTTTCAATAGGAGCTCCAGTTTTATTACGTACCAGTGGATTACCTCATTTAAATTCAACCTGTTCAATTATTGTGTTCATTGTACGCGGCCTCACAGAGGTGACTAACAGATCTAAAGGTTTACAAGTCTTGTTCTTGAACTTCAGTATTGTTAAACGTATTTTAAATGGCTTTGTTAGTCATTTTCAATCGTAAAATTCAACTACTAAAAACATTTTTTTTAATATTATTATAGGTGATTTGAATGTATGGTTTGTTGAAAAATGAAAAAAGCATTTAACACTGTATTACAAGTTTATTATAACAATTTACATCAGCATCATAATTTATATTGATACAATATTTGTACATGAAAAGTGGGAGTCAAAAAGTAGCGATTTACAAGCTGTTAAGTCGTCGGCATTCTGGAACAGAATGGTTTCTATTATTTTATACCGACAGTCGGTGACTAGGTGAAAATGTTGTGGGATCGCTATTGGCGTGTGAGGAGCCAATAGGATTTATTCCGCGATACAAAATAGCTGCATCGTTCGCTACCACACTATAATAAATCTATTTTTACGCAACGAATTGCTCGACCTAGTTGCGCCATCCCTTGGGCCGGATAGTGGTCAATTTCGGAGAAATGCGTCTGTGTGCGGGTGTATTTGCGTGAATGATTGCACTGGTACCACCAAAAGTTGATCGAATACAATGTCATCGATGTTATGCCGAGTTTCAAATCGATCGGACGTCGGGAATTTGGTTAATTTCCACTTACAAGATTTGCGCTCATTCAAGAAAACAAAATTGATATTCAAATACCTTTAAAATAGCATCAGCTTTATTTAATCCAGTATGGCTCTTTTGGAAAATCGCTTTGCACCGCAGTGGGGGGGTGGATTCATACGTCTGTCACTCCTGGATACATCAACCTCCAGATTCCTACCAACGCCTCATACCTTTATCTTTCCCGGAATTTTCTCTTCTTCCTTTCTTAAAAAGATACTCCACATAGCATCCCCACAGATGCTACACGCCCTGAGGGAAATTATTTTCCGCATGGCCTCCTGTGGAACTAATGTAAAAAAAGTTTTAATTTTTTTATATAATTTTGTTTTTAAAGCTCGTTTAAATTTAACCAAATTCTGGATGTTAGTAATAATAATAATAATAATTGGATAATTGGTAGAGCGCCGTTCGTGTGAAAAATCACCTCAAGGATGTTGTACAATTATTTATTTATTTATTACACGCCCTGATGGGCTTTTACATTATAGTTTATAAGTTGAGTATAAAAACAATGAAGAAAATATAATACAATGAGAAAAGAAAATGCGTAATACAATGTAACAACAAAATCACATAATTAAATAAAAAGTACATATGTAAAAATGATAAGAAGTCTCTCATTCAATATAAACAAAAATTGCAGAAATTATGTAAATCTATTTGTGTCTACAATAATAAAAGTGATAGAATATACAATACAATGGAGTAAAGATATAAAACATAACGAGTCAGGTCCGTGGATAGAAAATGAAGAACTCAATTGTTCAGACATTGAACAAATGAGTTTTTCTGATATATCGGTTGAATTGTTAGCCAAAATTATAAAAAGCACTCATAATTGGAAAGCCACGGGTTGCGATTGGATACATAATTTTTGGTATAAACGTCTGACTACTTTACATCCCCTTTTGGCAAAAAATCTTTCAAAATTTGTCAGAGAACCTCAAAATTTTCCAAATTTTCTAACTAAGGGCATTACTTATATGTTGCCTAAAAGCGAACATATTAATAATCCCTCTCAGTATAGACCCATTACATGTTTACCGACAATATATAAAATTTTAACCTCTTGCTTGACAGATTTAATATACACTCATTTAGATGAAAAAAATGTTTTATCTGAACAACAAAAAGGTTGTCGCAGAAAACATATGGGATGTAAAGAACAATTAGTTATTGATTCTGTAATTCTAAAACAGATTCAAACCCAAAAACGTAATTTACATATTTGTTATATAGATTACCAAAAGGCTTATGATAGTGTCCCGCACTCGTGGCTGATAAAAGTTTTAAATATATACAAAATTAACCCAATTATTATTAGCTTTTTGGAAAAAATTATGGCATTTTGGAATACCGATTTGCTTTTGAATTTGAAAGATAAGAAAATTATAGTACCGGGCATTTCAATAAAAAGAGGGATTTTTCAAGGAGACTCATTGAGTCCTCTTTGGTTTTGCTTAGCATTAAATCCTCTATCTAAAATGTTAATTAAAAGCAAGTTTGGAATAAAAATTAAAGGTAATACTAGAGAGAGAAATATAATTTCTCATTTATTATTTATGGGTGATTTAAAATTATATTCGAATTCTGAACCAAATTTAGAGAAAATGATTAAAGTAGTTAAAAATTTTTCAGATGATATTAAAATGACTTTTGGTTTAGATAAATGTAGAACGATCCATATAGAGAAAGGTAAAATTGTAGATGGAGACGAGGGTATATTTAGAAATTTCAAAATTGAAAGTATGAAAGGGGGTGAGGTTTATAAATATTTAGGATATCCGCAATCAAATAGATTAGATCATACTAGTATTAAAAATGATATTAGGATTAAATTTAAAACTAGGATCAGAAAAATTTTGAAATGCAATCTATCTGCTAAAAATTTAGTAAAGGCGATAAATACTTGGGCAATACCTCTATTAACTTACTCATTTGGCATAATTAAATGGTCTAATACAGATTTAGATAGCTTAGAACGATTGATTAGAACTACATTAACTAAATTTCATTGCCATCATCCAAATTCAGCTGTAGAACGAATTAATTTACCCAGAAATTTAGGAGGTAGAGGTATAGTCAAAATAACATCTTTAAAACATAATCAGGTTGAAATGCTAAGAAATTTTTTCCATAGGAAAGCTGATAGTTCAGAAATGCACAAAATTATTTGCAAGGCAGATAGAAATATTTCACCATTAAATTTATACGACGAGAATGCCAGCATTCTTATAAATACCAACCAGGAATTATTAGATTCCTGGTCAAATAAAATTCTTCACGCAAAACACTTCAATTATCTCAACCAAACATATGTTGACAAATTTTCGTCAAACAAATGGTTGAGTATTGGAGAGTTGAGCGCAGAAATAGAAGGCTTTATGCTTGCCATACAAGATAGAGTCATTAATACTAAAAATTATAGGAAGCATATCATCAAAGATGCAAATCAAATTGATGATTTATGTAGAAAATGTTTGGCTTTTCCGGAAACTATAGAACATATTATATCGGGATGTTCTGTATTAGCGCCGTCCGAGTATACATTTAGGCACAATCAAGTTTTAAAAATAATTCACCAAAGTTTGGTAATTAAACATAACTTGATTGAATGCCGTAATGTACCATATTATGAATATGAACCAAATTCATTTTTAGAAAATGAATTTTATAAAATTTATTATGATAAAACTATTCTGACAGACAGAAGAATTAGTCATAATAGACCCGATATAGTTTTACATGACAAAATTAAGAAAATAACTTATATCATTGATGTCGCTATTCCAAATTCTTGTAATATTCAGAAAACTGTTTCTGAAAAAATAAGAAAATATACAGATTTAGGAAATGAAATTAAAAGAATTTGGCATTCTCAGACTATAAAAATATTACCATTTGTTATTTCGGCTACTGGCATTATACCTAGCTCTCTCATTCAAAATTTAGGCGTATTAGATTTGTCAAAAAATTTGTACATAAAAATGCAAAAGTCGGTCATTTTAAATACATGTAGGATTACGAAAGATTTTTTAAATATTTATATTGAGGGATCAGTAGGATTTATCGGACCAGTTAGGATTTCATCAGAGCCGAACCCTCTGATATGAAAATATCTGGAGTCGGTGAAATATTTTCCCATTATGTTTCTGGTGGATTGACGTATTGTTCTTGTATTGTTTTATTCTTATATAGTGCACTTACATTGCGTTCATTTACTAGATATTCATTTGTGGAAAAGTGTGTGGAAGGGTTTAGTCTTTCATTTGGGAAAGATTCAACCCGGACATAAAATCTGAAGCACCGTAAAATAATAAATTAGCTTTAAGATGAAATGTGATGGTTTCGTAGGCTCTACCTAATTTTATTATTTACAAATTGATGAAAACATACTTACCTGGCAGGCCACTTCTGAAAAACACACTTTTATTAGAAAGTTTATGTTTAGTTAGTAGACATTATATTTAAAACATTGGCCATTGCATGATTTTACATTTGCTACCCCCCCATTACTGTTGATATTACATCGATGAGAAGATTATTGCCAAAAGTCGAGTTGATATTTTATTGAAGTGAAAACTTCATTAGCGCCGATGTGATTTGAAACTCGATGAAACAAAAAATTCCGACAGCATAATGAGACAAACATATACATCTACAGCATTTAGCCTGTTAGAAAATGAGATAGTATAATCGGTCTTCTCTTTGTGCGGTGCTTCGTACCTAGTCTTCCCACTCTTGTTTACTTTAGTTTTCTGAAGGTTTCGCTTCTACCGCGTCCGAATTGCGCACTCTGATTTATTTTTATTTTGAAAGACTGTGAGGAAAATTTATTCCATATGAGCGGGCCAGTTGCACGAAAATTGCGATCATAGTAAATGACTTGATTTGACCAAGAAAGTTCGACCCAAAAGGACACTAAATGAATTATAAACTTCAAAATTCGTCTCGATGCGTTGCTCCAGGCGCCATTTGGCCCAGGGTCGCAGTTATATATTTACCTGCAATTCGTCACCAGTCTGAAGATTTGATACGCATCTTCCATTCATTATGAAGTGACGTAGCATCCCTACGTTGCAGATATGTTTGTCTTGGCCGCTGCATTGGTGACGTAGCACAGCCATACAGACGGACACACACACAGACAGATACCGAGGAGCATGCATCTCGCCGGTGCATCTATTTATGGCTGGGTAGTCCACGACGATGTCACGTGGTGCGACCGTCATAACATGTGTGTGTAATGGCGTCGCAACTTGTGAGTGGAATATTTTGCCCTTTTTCAGAGGTTCTTCATCTTTTAAATGTAACATTTTTAATTTTTTTGAATAAAATTCTGCACCCTAAAAAAAAAATACAAAAAATATATAAAAGCAGTGCTGTTATAGCACAGACCAAAAATAATAAACAATAACGGTGTTATTAGCAGAGGACAAAATAAGAATATTAGAACTAAAATATAATACGGTTATAGAGGGGGAAGCACACACTCCTTGCTTTATACACATTCATATATTTTTTTAACATTAGCTTAACACAGGATGTCCCGGGGAAAATAATTTCCCTCAGCGCCGATGTCATATTTGGGGATGATGTGTAGAGGGTATTTTTATGAAAAGGAAGGAGTGGAAGTTCTGGGATGGAAAAGGTTATGAGAAGTGGGTGACGTGTGAAGACAAGTGACTAACGTAGACAAGTGACGAACGTATGAATTCATCTCGTCCACTACGGTGCAAGGCAATGAGGCGAGAGGTCAAAAGCTCTCCCTCAACCAGTTTCTCTCGACCCGGCACACCACCCAGTAGGAGGGCAAACAAATCCGCCCTCAAGACCTAGACAAACCTCACCCCATGAACCCGGGCACCCCTGCTAAGTCGCCAAACGTAGAGAACCACTTGGTACAACCTATTGCAGTTAGGGTCCGACAAATAGTTCCCGGGACGGCGATTCTCCCAAATTGAAATGTTACAGTGCAACCGTCTTCGAGACTCTTCTTTGTACAATTGATTCTTTGGAATAACAAGATTCCTTCACTTGCAGTAACGTCATGTCATAATGGGAACAAAAAGGACAGTAAGCTACTTTAGATTTTATTATCGCATGACATTACCCCCAACACATATAATAATTTTTTGGAATATATATTTATTCCAAAATAAATATACTAAATTATAAATATTTTATTTGGAATATATATTTTTTCCAAAGGGTCGTAATGTGATTAAACTACTGATTCTCAAACTCAATTGGAGTAAAAATATGAAAGCCATTTGCTTCAATTTTCTTAACTTCTTTTAAAACTAAAAATAATGCAAAATATTTCTAAATAATGCTACTTTAACTTTTGATATATTGGCATACAGAGCTCCGGATGAAAAGGGCCCCCTTTCTCTTTCATCATTAATTTAAAAAATGGTTGTTGGAAAAATAGAATTAAGTAAGGTGGTGTCCAACATTTTTTTGCAAGAGAACATGGCTGCAATATGGGTAGATTTAGATTTTACGAAGAATTTACCGTAAGTTAAAATGTTCAATGTTATAAAAATGCTATAAATTCGGAATGCCTTGGTTTAAGATGTGATCTTTAAGGAGAGAGTATCTTCAGAGTCCCGGTGGAGCTGGAAAACCCTTATCCATTTGGGAGCTACCTTAGATATTCTGATGGCTTTATTTTGAAATTTTTGCAGTTTTTTCAAGTGGGCAAATAACGCGACGTAGTAGCTACCTACGCACCATCCAATGCCACATTTGGCAATGTTTTAAAATATCTTGTAATATTCTGTTTCGAGCAACACCGCGCCGGTTGGGAACCTCTGCCTCAATCAATACCCACCTCAAAACTCTGCTGCATCTTGTTTGTCGTGTATTGTGTGTTATGCAATCATAATATTATCTTAAATTAATGTCGTCGTGATAACGACTATAAATTTAATAAACAATATTAACCAAACATGATCAAAATGCAGAAAATAGATTATATTATCGTATAGAACTGGTTGTAACAGGTTATTCAATTACTTATAAGTGGGATCCGGGATCATTTTCGCAAAATCAAACGTATTGATTATACATGGTGTCCGGAAACTCGAAGTACAATCGGGAAACTGGTGAATCTTCATCACACGTCACATAGAGAACTTACAGCTTGTCACTTCACTTTTTATCTTGTTCACGGAATTAAAAATTATTAAAAACTAACAAGGCATGCCTTGCAATGCCACTTAAAAAGAGATAAAATTTAATGAAGAAATTGTTTCTCTCTGCGTGTCTCAAGCGTTCCCCTCCCCCCTTCCGCGTTCCGCTTCCACCTTCTTCGCCTTCCTCCATCCCTCGTTCACTCTCCCGAGAACTCACCCTCATTCGTTGCCCGCCCGGATTTACCTCCACCTCCCTCCTTCCCTCCATCCCTGCCGCTAAACTATGTGAAATTAACTCATTTTACGCAAATTTCATAACGCCAGAGCTCACCAGTTTATATATACACCATCAGGGGGTGTGCATAATAACTCACCAAAGTTTCATCGCAATGGAATGAATATTCTATAACGCCAGAAATCACTCCTGTATGTATATGGAAACCATCGCGGGCAGGCGCACATCAAATCCCAAGAGTTTCATCGCAATCGGATAAATGGTTTAGGAAAGCATAACGAACAAACAAAGAAACTTTCATTTTTATTTATTTAGATTATAATGATTCCCCCAAAATAAGCAAAAAAAAATATCTGATTTTGGCTTCATTACTGTGCAATACGAAAGTTAATTTTTTAAATTTCTATTTATTATTTATACATGCACATGGAATTTATTAAAAAAACATCACTTACAAGGAAATGTTTCCGAAATAACCTATCTTTTACCGATAATGAAACTAAATTTGCAACATGACATTATTATTGTATTAAAACTGACGCAAAATAAAACAAATAACAGTAAATATATTGAATAATACTAATTTAATAGTGAATTGGTCACTAGAATAGAAATTATAAAGAAAAATATGATTTGAATCACGTATCACAATCAAAAATCAAAACTGTCGTTTTGCAGGGAAAATTGCGCGCATGGCGCATGCGCCAGTGTATCAAAATGCAATGTTGTCAGTTCTTTCGCAGCACAGTTAAACACGTTTTTATTAGTAAGAAACAGAAAATGTACAGTATTTACTCAATATGTAATTAAAACACCGTTTAACAATTGGGAAATGTTTTTTATTAGTACCTAGGGCTGTTGATGTTTAAAGCTTACGTAGCTGAGTCTACGCTTCGATGCATTTTAAAAGACGCTAAACAACTAATATTAACCCACCAACTGATTTATTTTAAATTTTGCCTTATAAAATTGAAACTTCATACTCGATTTACTCGAAAACAAAGGCTCAAATCAAAAAAGTCGTTATGCAAAATCGACTTCCAATTTGATGTCGATCTATGTAGATTAACCAGTTTGTACGACGATTTTCGGTCGCCGTGTAGTACATCCCAGAGTGGTGATGCACTCAGTAACACCCCGGTGAGAGATAGGCATTCAGAATCTAAGCGTTTAAATGGATTTATCCCTGTTTTGTGGCCAGATTTGAATAGTTTCCCTACATACCGAAATCGGTGTATAAATTGTCCCATTTCGAACCTGAGTTATCTGTTTCCAGAGACAAGGAACTAGCCTCTCTGCCACAGAGGTCAGACAAAAAATATAACAATATTGTACACTTGTGAAAACCACCGATTTACTTTTTTTGATCCTATTGATAAACAAAATCTAATCTAATGGTTATAACCTATTCGCTGATCGATATCAGATACTTTTCGAATTCGAATGTGCTAATATGCAGGTATACGCAAATATAAAATCAATCAGGTATTTTATACGTAATACATATATAGGTATATGTAAGTTCGTAATTTATCTAGTGAATTATTAACGTACATTTTTTTAATCTTTACTGACGTGTTTTATATCACGTACACTACGTAATAACATCCGTCTCGTAACGTAATATTTTTCAAAGTTCGCATAATGTCTACAAATTATTTATTGGCAGCTATTCAAATAGGTACTTAATGGAGATTTTTTACGAGTTTATTTACATTTCTGCCAGAAACAGCTTTTGACATTTTAGCATTTGAAAGGAGGAAAACGATGTTTAATTAATAACATTATATTAATGATTTATTCAACATTTAATTTCCAGGTGACTGTTTAAAATTAAATTCGCAACTGTTTTATTCAATGTTAAAATTAGATTAAATTTCTGTTACCACAGAGCAGGCTCAGCCTTTGTGTTTGTGTGTATGTTGGTTAATAAATAAATTAAATGTAATAATATCCACTAATAAAATATGGTGGTTGGAGTGTTGAGGATTTATCAAATATGAATTGAGAAATCGATATGTAATAGTAATAGGTAAAAGGAAGACTAAAAGAACTTTATAATCTTAACCTATTTTCGAAAAATGGATAAAAATTTATGCAAGTTGCTACGTAGTTCGTGTTTGAATCTTGAAATCATACATAAAGAACGCAGCCAATGAAAATATGCTTTGAGAAAATGGAGATAATGTTGGTAGTTCTTGGTCGAAGTATGATACAGTTAAATTTGACCGAATCGGATGGGGACACATTTAGCTAACTTTGTATAGTTGCGCCTAGCAAGGCAAAGGGCAAGGGTTCGAGTCGTAGATGTGACCTATTTTTTTAAAGATTTTTCTGTTTTCAGAATTTCAATTGAGTTTCGCTAATATTGCCTTTAGATATTATTTATGTATTTTAAGGACACAATCCATTTTTTTCTTAACTGTTTATAACTTGGAAGCCTGTGACCTAACTTTCTCTAGGGGCATAAAGGCAAAATACAACATTGAGGCATTGTAATTACTATTATCATTAAACTTTTTTTTACTTTCGTCATTACCATGACGACTCACGACTACGGTACCGTGACGGCATAAAAAGGCAATAAACATACGTTCCTTATCACAATAATGCTGCAGCTCTTTCAAAAGATGAGATACACAATGTACGTAGGTCTGCTTCCTCCAAATGAAAAAAGTAATAATATTCTTGCATCTCTCACACCGCACAGTGATGTCTCCGCAGACTCCTACAATATTACTAGCGTGACGATAATTTTGAAAGTATGGAATATAGTTACAAGGATAATATTAATTGAAGTGTGAGTAAATTCCAAAAACTCAAAAACATTAAATGTCAATGCGCTGATAGTTATGCATTTTTTCTTAAACATATAATGCTGCAACTCTTTCTTACACACTAAATTACATTAGTCGAAAATGAGACAAACGGTGAACGTATGTCTGCACCCCCCAAAGGAAACATAAAATCATTATCATACATCTTCTTCACACGTATAAAGGAAATGAAACGCAATTCCCGTCACCGTGGTTGAGCCATAATAAGTAATAAGATATATCTGTTTCCTCCAAACGAAAAAAGTAGTACTTTGGAGGGTACACTCACACGAATTTTGTGTCTCATCTTTTTTCTCACCATTATTAAATATTTAAGAAAGAGATGCAGCATTATAGCGAATAGGAGTTATGTTTATGTTTAGCTGTGCCGTCACGGTACCGTGAACGTGGATCCTCGCCGTAATTAGAAAAGCTCCCGTTGCGTTGGAATAAACAAAGATTGGCAGCTAACATTACCGCCAACGGCTGGATCGAGCGATCCCGATTACCTGCCAAATTATTATTGAATAACTGTAAAATGGATCTGTTACCATCAATTCATCTACAAAAAATGTGAAATGGCGTGGCAGTCTTGTGGTTTTTAAATATGTTTTTCTTGCGAAATGAATTTCGAAGTGATTTAATGTTCTCCTGACCTCATCTTCCTTTCGTGTACCAGTATTACTTATTACTTATTACACAGATGAATGGCGTCATAGTTATTCAAGATAAAAAAAATCATCTATGACGAGATTCTGAAAATCTAAAGAATGTCACGTAGGACTTATGTTGTGTTAGTTGAGATTCCGAAACAACTTCTAAGCGAAGATCACATTAAAATTCATGAAACATTTACTAATGTTGTAAAAACTATTTCTTAGGTAACGAATCACATGCTTTAAGTGTAATTTTTACCAAAAATTGTGGATTTGAGATCTCATGTCACTTTGGTCGGAATTGATTCTATCTTCACTTTACCTTGTTTTGAGATGAGGTGTCAAAGTTTGCAATAATGAAGATTTTAAATGAAAATGTTTAAATAGGACGTGTACTTGCCGTTTTTAGAAGTAGACAAGAGTGTAGAGGCTACGAAGCACCGCACAAAGAGGAGACCGATTATACTAATTCTCTTGCAGGTTAAATCCTATATATGTATGTGTTGAGGCGTATGTGTGGTAAAACAATGTATGATCGTGTGAGAAATGTGGATATCCGCAAAGAATGTAAGGCTGATGTATGCATAATGAGTAAGATTAAGAAAGGGACCCTCAGATGGTTTGGGCATGTAGAGCGAATGAACGAAGAAAGCAGTGTAAGAAGAATATACGACGCAAATGTGAATGGTAGAAGAAGTCGTGGACGTCCGAGGAAGACATGGCACGATCAAGTAAATCAGATACTTGAGTCGGGCCTTGTCAAAACTCAGAATAATAGAAGAGAATGTATGAGACGATGTATGAATGTGAGTGAGGCAAAGAGTGTGTGCCAAGACCGAGTTGTTTGGCGGTCCGTCCTCTCTGCCTACCCCTGCGGGGAAACGGCGTGATGGTTAGTTAGTTAGTTAGTTCATGTGTGAGACAGGTTGTGGGAGACCTTTTTACCTCTCCAGTAGGACTCTCCTGGCACATCGCCTTGCACCGCAGTGGGAGGTATGAAATCATACGTCTGTCACTCCTGGACACACTCTCCCCCAGATTCCTTGTACATTTTTCCTTCCCAGAACTGTTTCTCCTTCGCTTCACTTAAAAGACCCTCCAAACATCTGTGGAGACACACCCAAAGGTGATACATGCCCCGAGGGAAAATGTTTTCCTCAGAGCCTCTTGTGTGGAGCTAATGTAAAAAAAAACCTGAATCTAAAATTTAGGCGGAGTTTTCTTATTTTTTAAGCATCTAATTTATTTATTTTTTGAAATGTTTACAGGGTGTTAACAATTATTATAATTAATTTAAGAAAATTGCTGTTGGGATATACATAGATATTAACACTCCAATTAGAAATTTTCACAGCATGCGTAATCAAGGTTTAGTTGTTAATAGGCGGAGATGTTACTAGTGCAATAACAGAAATAATAATAATCAAAATGAAAAATAAAACATAACATAAAAAAAGAGAAGAAAGAAAGAAAAGACATGATAATAAAGCAATTACATAACTGTTCTCCATAACATATCATGGTAGAAAATTGTTAATATGTTAATGAAGAAACTCCAAATTAGTCACGGTATATTTTGAGGATCCATTTATTAAACGAAATTTAAAAGCTTCTAATAATATGCTTCGTTAAGTGTAGAATTACATTTTATTAATAATAGTTCAATCCTGTAATATTTTTAATGATTCACGACTAAGATACCATACTGGTCTGGCTGACGGTTCCAAACGAGTTTTTGTTAGTAGGTACCTACCTACCTGCCAGTTCTTCTGCGATTCTGTTTGAGGAAACTGTTGACTCTAGGATTTCCCCTCTACCTCTACGAGAAGTTGTTTAGCCTTTAGGCTTGAAGTATTATTACCGTCAGGTTGCTCAACGTCTTTCCTAGTGAGCAATGCAGTCTATGGTGCCAAGTCATTTCGCCACAGGTCAACAACTTGCCTAGCTTACTAGGAACAGTCATTCAATACGGCATTACCTTTAAATTAATCACAAATACCTTCAAAAGAAATTTCGGTGGTCTAGCTAACCTCTCTTGACTATCTCCTCTATGACTATACTTCGATTAATCTATAACTTTGATAATCTATGACTTCAATAATCCATGACTTCGTTAATCTATGACTTCGATAATCTAAGACTTTGATAATGTATAATAATAATAATAATAATTGAATAATTTATAAAGCGCCGTTTTTGTGAAAAATCACCTCAAGGGCGCTGTACAATTTATTCAGAATTCTTAGGTTCTATCTAATTTTAATATTTGCAAATGGATACAGAAACATACTTACCTGCAGGTCACTTCCGATTTAATTAGAAAGTTTTTGCTTGGAGAAGATACGGCTTTGCACGCGGAGGACATTATATTTAAAACACTGGACATTGCATGATTTTACATTTGCTACCCCCATCACTATAAGTATTACATTTTAAAAGATTAATGGCAAAAGTGGAGTTGATAATATCAAAATATGTATTTTAAAAGACTGGAGAATTTAGGACTATTTAAGGCTGGAGAATGTTACTGAAATGACCTTTAAAAAAGCTTACAAATTGTTATTTTTTTATTATTATACGACTGTCTGTAAAGGTGGGTTTTAAGTTTAGCTCTAAATTCTGCCTTGCTAATCCAAGACTTCGATAATCTAAGACTTTGATAATCTTCGACTTCGATAAACTATGACTTCGGTAATCTATGACTTCGATAATCTATGACTTCGGTAATATTCGACTTCGATAAACAATAACTTCGATAATCAATGACTTCGACTTCTTTTTGTCTATGATTCTATAATCTAAGACTTCGTCTATATATGACTTTGATAAAATCTATGACTTCGATAACCTATGATTTCGATAATCTATGACTTCGATATTCTATGACTTCAATAATGATTACCGATAATCTATGACTTCGATAATCTCTAACTTCGATAATCTACGACTTCAATAATCTATGACTACGAACATATATGAATTCTATAATCTATGACTTCGATAATCTATGACTTCGATAATCTATGACTTTGATAATATATAACTTCGATAATCTACGACTTCGATAATCTATGACTACGAAAATATATGACTTCTATAATCTATGGCTTCGATAATCGACGACTTCGATAAACTATGACTTCGATAATCTATGACTTTGATAATCTAGACTTCGATTTACTTCAGTGAGCTATTCCATACATTTTTGGACGTCTTAACTCTTCATATTTTATAAGAGAACTTCTAAAAGTGGCTCTACCTAATTTCTTTAGAACTGCTACAATAGAAAACCAATTAAAAATTATGTGTTGCTCTCTCATAATAGGTACCTACAGTCCATCAGTCAATGGTACAGTCAGAATAAATGGAAAACATAAAAAAGATTCAATCACAAAATAAAACGAATTAAATCACTGCAACTGTGCAATTTCCATTACAGATAGACATCGAGGTAGGACGATTGCGCACTCTGTCTCAAGCATGCTTTGCTTAATTCACGTTCATTAACATCTCAAGCATACCCTCATGTTATTCATATAAAAACATCAAAAAAATATCAAACGTGCCATAATCTATGACATCAATAATCTGTGACTTCGGTAATCTATGACCTCGATAATATATGGCATCGATAATATATGGCATCGATAATATATGACTTCAATAATCTATGACTTCGTTTGGATTCAGTATGCTATTCCATGAAATTAATGGTTACCAGACAACACAGAATGAAATCGGCTTAATACCTCCTTTGAAAAGTCATTAAAAGTGATAAAAAAAATTAGGTTATGGGCTATTTTTTTCATAGCTTTTAATGACTTTTTAAAGAGGTGTTGAGTAGATTTGATTCTGGAACCGAAATGAATGAGCTATTCTTTGAGATGAATGGCAGTGAAAATCTTAAAACTACAAACAACAACAACAACAGCTGAACATTTAGTTTTTTATTGTATTTATTTGGGCCTCATGGCCGCCTAGCAATGATCAATCTAATCAACGACTCCGCTATGTGTGTCTACCTACAACTATTTAATAATCAGTTTGATCTCTATTTCTGCTACTGTTACCTACTCGCGAAAGTTGTAGCGTCGTGTGACTATAATAATATAGTAGGGTAGACTGGGGACGATTGAAACATGTTATGATTGAAACATCTCAATTTACTCGAAAACTATAATACCTAAGAGTGTGATACAATACTCGAAACTCCGTCAGGTCTGTTGGGACGTTTCTACAAAAGCGCAGTAGCCGGCGAGTGACTCAATCGTGCATAGGGGACATTATTGAATTTCGCACTAAAACGTAAATATTTAAGACATTATTGTTTATCTTATAACTCATTTTACTCTCGCAGTTTGACGAAATGTTTCATTACATTATCTTCTTTATCTATTTAAGTGTGTTTATAATGCATTTGCGTGGCGTTAATTTCTATTGAAAAGGCATGTTTTTGACTTTGAAGCTGAAAATGCAGCGTGGGGATGTTTGAAACAACTCGTGTGGGGATGATTGCAACGTTTCAATCATAACCATGTTTCAATCGTCCACACTGAGAGAAAATTTAAAAATTATAATGAAAAATGGTCAGAAATTTAAATCATTAAGTATTATTCAAATTCAAATCATTAAGTCTAATGTACTTCTGTGATCTTGAATGGTGAACTTCTGTGATCTTGGTTGATGAAGTCGATCTCATTCGACCACATTCGACGTCACACACCCTCACGTGATAATTTCGTAATAACATATCTTTATTGATTTTCTTACATTTATAACTAAAAAAAATCATCGTTAATAGTATACATTGTTTTATCAATTATGTAAGTACAAAACAACAGAGAAAAAAATTATGTTATGAAGAAAGTGAGTTCCCCTTCTCAAGAAACCGAGGTTGCAAACTATGCTAAAAAAACAGCCAACATTTACCTATTTTGGGCTATCTTCAAAAGATTTAAGACAATTGGCATTTGATTTGACCACACAAGGCCAGATTCATGGTACACAAATGGGATGGCCGGAATAGAATGGCTCCGAGGATTTTTGCGCGCCATCCAGAATTTAATATCTATAAGATGTGCCCAAGCCACGAGTAGGTATGGCACAAGCAACAAGTTTTAATTGACATAATGTTGATGAATTTTTCAACAATTTAGCGAACGTTATGGATAGTTTTAAATGTGAACCAAAGGACGTCTATAACGTAGATGAGACCGGTGTCACAACTGTTCAAAAACCTAATCGGTTTATAGCCAGGAGAGGAACTCGGCAAGTAGATGCAGTAACGTCGGCCGAACGAGGAATTTTCATAACTGTCTGTGGCGGCAAATGCAATTGGCAACTCAATTCCGCCGATGTTCACATTTCTACGTATCAATTAAGCCATTTCTTAAAAGAGAGTCCAATTGGTAGTATCGGTACCACGAACAAATCTGTCTGGATCTGGTCTGGATACAAGAAGAAGATATTACCAAATTTCTTATTCATTTTCAAAAATTCACCATTTCGTCCTTAGATCGCAAAGTTCTTTTATAACTTGATAATCATTCATCGCGGTCGAATCCTACGAAATCAAAAAAGAATATTATTTTGTAAAATCAATATTTAGTCTTCAAACCATTCCAAAATAAACAGGCAAAAAAAACTACACCTAGAGACTCCGAAGAAGAAACCACAAACAAGATGACCAATGTATAGGAAAAGGTGCACTGGAATCCGAGGACAAAAATATGAAAAAAAAATCACCCTTCACATTGATAAAAAAAGTGCTTCGTAGTCTCCACTCTTGTCTACTTTGGTTTTCTGTATATTTCACTTCTACCGCATGTGAATTGCACATCCAGATTTTTCTTTTCTTTTAATAGATAATATTTACTTGTTTAATAGATTTTAATGCCACTTAAGATGAAGCCATACTAAATAATGCAAAATCATACAAAATCGTATGTTTTAGTTTTGAAAATTTGACCGCTTAGAAGTATTATAGATGCTTCAATTAAATACTGCGTGTAGAACATACTTTAGCCCTTAAAAATATCGGTCATTTTTTTTAATAAGTCTTTTAATAAGCTTAGAAAAAAATAAAGTATTAGGTCTATAAAAAACATTTTTAACTGAAAACTCTCCTACTTATAAACACTTTTTCGGATATGGTTTTATTGCATAATGTGGCAAATTCAGTTTCTTATATAATTATCGCGAAAAAAAATGATATTTACGCCCGAACCTCACAAAATAAAATATAATATGCATTTTCGCGTTGGTATTTTTGACATCACGACGACAATACGGCAGTCGACGAATTTGCTATATCAAAGTGAACCTTATACCGTCCACCGAAGAACGACTGGCAGCCGTCCCCCTGTCTTCCGTCATTACTCCTCCGAACGGAGCGGAGAGCGGTCGTGTTATGCTCCGCGCCGCTTATTTTCGTGAAATCAATTTAAAAATTCCGTTTTATTGCTATAAACAATGCATAAAAAAGGAATTAATGTTTTTTACAGGCCTTTACGAAATCAACATGTAAAAAAAAAATCTCAAATATCTTTTCCAACCTTTCCAAAAGCTTTTTCTCAAGTATTTTTAAACTCCTCCCATAAAAGGGCGTGAATTCCGATTTCGATTTTTTCCTGTACTAGTGGATCGCCTTAACAGATTATTCTAAAAAAAAATCTAAAATATTGCGATATTTTGTATAATGATGTCACATCCCAAACCATAAATTCAATAAATTTTTATTTTTTCGACTTCTTAATTGTTGAATTTTACACACAAAAAATGCTCTTAAATCAGAGGTAAATTCTACATTGTTATGATTGAAACAGTGTGATGGTTGAAACAAGCACTTTTGTATGAAAGCAAAAAACTTATTTTTAATACCGTTCTATTCTGCTCCAGGGTAATATCGCAGTAAAAGTATGTTGATTATGCCAAATACTCATAATAAGTATAACTAAGAGCACGTAAACATTAATAATAAAAATATATATTTAAAGTTGTTTCATTTCAAGACATTTATGTTTATAATTTTTTAAATACTTGTGATATGTTTAATCACTATTCATGATCTCATTGAGTACTGTTTTAATAATGAAAATGTTGAACATTGATTAAAATTATTCCAATTATTCCATAGATATTTAGAGTGTTTCAATTATCCCCACATACTGTTTCAATCGTCCACACTATGGGGATAATTGAAACAGTTTTCCCCATCGTCTTTAAGTGGTCATTGTAGCTTACCTGTACGAGTTGTGGCCATAC
Organism: Limnephilus lunatus; assembly: GCA_917563855.2. Taxonomy (NCBI): domain Eukaryota; kingdom Metazoa; phylum Arthropoda; class Insecta; order Trichoptera; family Limnephilidae; genus Limnephilus; species Limnephilus lunatus. The sequence continues at coordinate 45,495,261 of OU830602.1, read as the reverse complement.
AATAAATTTAATTTGATAACTAGATAGATCATAAAACATCTGGTATAAACATCTTTTCCATAAATACATAAGAAATATTACTACGCCTAGTTAAAGTAAAAGTGTTTCAACCATCCCCAGTCTCCCCTAGTGTTTGGATGGTCGGGTATTGAAAAACAGGCCGACCGTTGGTCGTGACGTAGTCGTCCGCGCTCCGCACCACAAACCTGTCAAATACCAATATACAGGTTTTGGCACAAACACATTTCGCCATCGTCGTAATTCCAAGAGGCTAATGGAAACCGCAAGAGCTGCTTGTCGATTTGTTTGCACACCGCACACCTACTTTGGATAAACGGAACTTCGTGTTCTGGTGTTTGCGCCAACAACCAAGTCGTTTGTTGATCGGGTGATGTTGGGATGGTGAAGAGAGCAAATATTACGATTTTTAAAATCTTAACATTCGCTGATGTTAATTTATATATTTATTTAACGCCCAGAGGACTTTTACACGTTGGTAGTACAATTTTAACATTATTTGTCTTTAGGAATAAGAGTTGGAATAAGTTTACATGATCAAAGACAAACATTCCCGGGTTAAGAATAACCCGACAATATTTGAAAATTTCCTACTACCACAGTAAGCTGAAAATTTTGCTTGAGTCGTGATGAAGGAGTTAGCCAGCCGAGGAATAGAATACGGAACGCCTGAGTGGGACCCAACGCGATGCCCACTCAACCACTGACCGGTCATTCCCAATAGTGTGAAATCGTTGTGTCGGAGAATGGGAAATGTAGTTTATGAATGCTGTAGTAGAATTGTGTATTTTTTCGTTTTGTTACTGTGGGTATTCGTAAGTTTATGAGTTGCAAAAGTTTGCAACAGTCGAATTTTGATTTTAGTATTTTAAATAAAAATGTTATATCTAATGAAGGTGATTTTACCGTAGAAACTGCCATCTGATGATGAAAATGTTAATCTCATTAGTCTAGCTTCTACTTCTAACTTCAAGCAGCCAAAAATAAAGCCAGTCGGTAAAATTTTTACTCATTTGTTTGCATAACAATGTTCCTCAAATAAAACTGAAACATACAAAATTTTAAATATCTACAAAGAAAGATTATAATAATATATAAATAATTATTAACCAGATGTAAATAATTCTGTATATAAATAATTCTTAACCAGACCGCAAACAAAGTATGAAACATTTAACAACTACATGGCATTTTTCAACCACCTCTCTCCCCTGTGTCGTCTGTAAATCGAAAATGGTATGTAATAATAATAATTGGATTTAATTTTTGTAGAGCGCCGTTTTTCTGAAAAATCACCTCAAGGGCGCTGTACAATTTATAAAGAATTCTTAAGTTCTATCTCATTCTACTATTTACAAATGGATACAGAAACATACTTACCTGACAGGTCACTTTTGATAAACACGCTTTAATTAGAAGGTTTATGCTTGGAGAAGATGCGGCTTTGCACGCAGAGGACATTATATTTAAAACACTGGACATTGCACGATTTTACATTTGCTTTCCCCATCACTATTAGTATTACATTTATGAAAAGATTAGTGGCAAAAGTAGAGTTGATATTTATTTTGAAAGACTGGATAATTTAGAACTCTTTAGGGCTGGAGAATGTTCATGAAATGACCTTTATGAATGCTTACAAATACGTTTTTTTCGTACATGTTTACAAATAAGTTATTAACAGTGTCACGGGCATTGAATATGAAGGTATAATAATCAAGGTATGACCAATGAAATTAGTAAATTCATAGAGAAGGTACTTAACAAAAAAAAAATTAAATTCTATCTTTCCTCTCAATAATTCCTATCGTGTAGCGGTGCAGCTATCGCACGAACTGATTATTAAATATTTTTGCTTTTGTAGAACGTAGAACCCGCATCCATGACGTTCCTATACACAATGCACTCATCATAATAATCTCCATTAATTTCTATTATTGGAGTGGTGGATCGTGTCGTCACGCAACACGATATGAGATATGATGGATATGCAGTATGCAGGCGACGCGCGATGCACTTATATTATGCAACATGCACATTCAATATTCCCATCAATTCTCGTAGTTCTTCGGACACTGCATCGTCACGATGGTATTAATATATGTAGGTATCTAAGAAAAGAATTCCACCACACGAGAGGCTGAATATTTTTTACATCCATCCAAGCAAAGGCTCTCAACACAGGATTTCCTAGTGAGACAGGCACAGGTCATCACAAATTTAATATAATTAATAAAGTTGAATAAATAAATAAAAATAAAATAAACTATCAGCTTATGGGGATGCATTGTTAATGGTCCAGAATCTACAATGCACAAGTGCATAGTATAAATGGTGTAACAGAAGGTACCTGAAGGATTTTAACCAGCGATTCCTGGACCCCTAGCATGGTCAATCGATAAGGATTGTTTTGAAAACTTTCGATAACTTCTCATCATTCCCTGGGTCAATTACAGATCGCTAACGTACAAACAAAGAACACTTTGTCATTGTGAACTGTTATTTATTCGTTGGCGATGTGCAGTCATGCTATGGAACGATGAGAAGCTGTATAGCCCTGAGGTTTAATTATTCTACAAGTTCGTGTGTCAATTTTTACGAATCGTTCAGGAATCGACGTGCAGATTGTTTACCAATTTCTTTGCGTAAATAATATTTTGACTTCTATTTTACACAGTCCACAATTTCATTGATCTAAAGCACAAAACATATTTATTCATAGCATTCAAATAAGGATGTTTTAGAGTACCTAAATCGAATGACCTAACAGTAATAATATTCAATTACATATGCCTGGTAAATCGAGTAAATTTCACAGTCTGATACTTTAGTCATCATTATTTCTTGTTCACATTGTGACACAAACAACAAATACATATAAGATTATCCAACTGGTAATCCAGAATAGGATTGATTGAAGACACAGCAGAAAAAGACCCTGCACTTCCTGGCTTCGATACTTACTAGACAATTACGAAAAGATTACCCTGGTGATAACCAATCGCCGCGCCGTTAGAAAAAAGGTAACTTTAGAATTTTTTTTACAAATACTTTGTTTAGTCTGAGTCGAGCCATCATCATAGGCGCTACAGTTCTTGGAGAGTTCTGACTGTCTCTAAGAAACAAATCCGGTCTTGCTATCTTGCCTTACGCCTCAGAATGGACTTTAGTAACACTTTTTCCCTCGGGATTATTGTAGAAGCCTCTTCGATTGTCTGTTATCTTCCAACCTTTCTACATGCTATCCCTGTTTGAAATCTTATTTTTGACTGCTATTCAAACAATTGGTATACGAGTAGCTCGTTGTTGTACTTTTGTTCTGATAGGTACCATTTTATCATTTGGTTCTTAGTTCACAAGTATTGTCTTAGAAGCATCATCTCAAAAATGGTTAATGCCCTTTCGCTTTCCTTCTGATGAGTGTTTTTAAGGAGACTGGATTTACTTTTTTCTGATATTATTTTTTCCGATTTTCAGCCCGTTTCCAATTGGAGACAAAAGTCAACATTTTTCGCTTTACGCGATCGCTGTTTTCAACTCTATTTTCATACCTACGATTTCAGTAGGCATCACAACAGACAGTATGGTTCATTTGTTGTTTGCAGTGATGACAATTGAAATCCTAGATATGAAAATAGATGTGAAAATAGCGATCGCGCAAATCGAAAAATGTTGACTTTTGTCTCCAATTGGAAACGGGCTGAAAATCGGGCTCGTGTATAACGGCCTTTAGTCATTAGTTATTGTTATTACGTATTCAATCCCATAAATGGATATGCAACCTTTGAAAACAAACTGGTAGGTATAATTATGCTTACCTCACACTAACGAGTACATTATTATCTTCCATTGTTAGCTTGATTAAGCCGTAGGCGGAATGAGTTATTCTTCTCTTTCAGCAAACGATCATTCAGTTCCTCTGTCTAATGCTCGATTCAATATTTATGCGATGTGCGCAGATGTTTTATGCCAATTTTGTGTATTTTGGCAACGATTAAACGTGGAAAGGAGAATCGAACGGCAATTTTGTAAATTACAATTTGTATTAAAAAGTGTTTAACGTAAGGGTAGACAAATATCCAGCATTTGTTGAAGTGATAAGAGATTATCATTAGGGTGCTATATTCCATGGATTAAGCCTCCACAATAAATTCCTCTCCACTAGGGCAGTCCTCAAGCCTTCTGTCCTTCTTCAATCCTCCTCCACACCGTCTAACAATTTCTCCCTTAGTATGCCTCTGAATCCCAAACAGTCATATTTTAAAAATCCGAAATAAATCTTCTGGATGGATCAGCTCCCTGCAGCCATTTCCGCAATATAATACTTTGGTTTCTTTTCAGTAAATTGTTAATATTAGACATATGAGTTTAGCTCCCTGACATATTGCATTGACAGTTTCATGGATGGTTTCAAAGGTTATGTAGGTAGCAGTACTGATGATTTTATAATGATTGGATATCTATTTATCCATAAAACCGCCACCCCTTACACCATGCTGATTGAAGTAAGGAACTTTATCAAATAGCTCACCCGGCCAGGCGTTGCTGTGGCTAACGAAACACAACGCCATCTACTGATTGACTACCCAACCTCTATAACCACCACCATCTGTTTATTTTCATGCAAATCAAATGCACACCGCCCGCTTGCCAGCCCGCTCGTACACCACATACAGATATTTTCCTTTATACATTATATATTTCAACCAATTTACACAAAACCTTGACAAATTATATATCTAAACCTTCCTTATGAATCACTATATCTATTGGTGAAAACAGAATGAAAATCCGTTCAGAAGTTTTTGAGTTTATCGCGAACAGACGCTGTGAAGACTTTAATTTATGTTATCGTTTTTGAAATACCGCGATCATAAGATCGCAATTTCCCGGCGCAAAGAGACTTCTCGGTGAAGATGACAGTAGAGAGCACAGATGTACCACTCATGTCAAAGATATGCTCATGTAGACAATAGATTTGTTTTTCGAAGAAAAAAGAAACACGTTCCTCTCTAAATTCATAGACAATAGGTACACGTAATATTGGTGACGTCTAGGCTTTCGACCTATATCAAAATCTTCTAGATCACAGAGTGATTAGTGATTGATCTAGGAGGTTTTGCTTATATACGGATTATGTTCCAAGCTGTGCTTAGCTCGACATTCCAACCAAGCTGAGCTTATAATCAACTGATATACCGGGCCTTAATCTTCCAACACGCTAAATAGCAATGGACGTTTGCTGGCGCTTTTGAGCAAACAAAACAAAAACGTTCGCAGGTTCAACGGCCGGTCGTTTTGTTTTCCTTATTACATTGAGAGAGAGAGAGAGAAACCGAATGATTTCCGGAAACAATAACGTATTATTAGCACAATAAATAATCTAACCACTACTGGCGCTGAGGCAAAAGAAGGTTCATAGTCACGGTTTTAGCTAACTTGGAATGTTGGTGAAATAGAAAATAGACGTTTTTAATATTTTCACGTTTACCGAACAGCGACGGCACAAAAAAAAGAAATAAACATTCGTTCCTTATCACAATTATGCTGCGGCTCTTTCTTTCACATTCAATAATGGTGAGACAATAGATGAGACACACAAGGTACGTATGTTGTACAATTTTTTTCCTTTGGAGGAAACAGACCTTCGTACATTGGGTGTCTCATCTTTTGTCTCACCATTATTTAATGTGTAAGAAAGGGCATTATTGTGATAAGGGACGTTTGTTTATTGCCCTTTTTGTGCCGTTGCCGTTCCGTAAACGTGGGAATATTAAAAGCCTATTTGCTAAACAATAATGATTTAGTGATTTGAGAGTAGGTATTATTGTTGGTTGTATAATGTTATAGTAAGGGTTATCATAGTTTTCCACAATAAATACAATGATGGAATAAAGTAATGGATTGAGCGTCATGATTTTTTTTTCTTTATGCCTTCCTTCTTTTTGCCTCTTCTCGGCTTTTCTTGTCTCTTCTCATCTCTTCTTGCTCCCTATTTTCTCTTCTTGGCTCTTCTTGCTTCTTCTTGAATGTTCTCGCCTCTCCTTGGTTAGTCCTACTTGACGGCGGGGCGAAGGTCGCGGGATCGAATCCCGGCGTGGCAAATAAATTTTATTTGATTAATTTGTGTTATTTCACAATTTATTCATTTAAAATAATATATAGTATATTTGCGGCATGTTCCAGAGTGGAAGATACTCCCTGTATCGCCCTGGTGAAAGACCACCATTCAGAATTGAAACGTTGCTGGAAATGGCATTAGCCGTGTTTGGTGACCAGATCTGAATAGCCAGGTGCTTCCCCACCTTCCTCTTCCCTATCTCCTTCCCCTCCCCACTACCCTCAGCCTCACAACATACCCCAATTGGGTATGCCATAGTCTCACCGGCTTCAGACGGGAGCAGTTGGGACTCTCGTGCGGTATTCATATAAAAATAAATTTAAGTATTGTCTCTTCTTCTCTCTTCTTGAATCTTCTTGTCTCTTCTTGGATTTTATCATCTCTTTACGACTCTTTTTGACTCTTCATGGCGTTTATTCTTGTCTATTCTTGCCTCTGCTTCTCTCTTCCGGAATATTATTTTATCTTCTTGGCCCTTATTGCTCCTTCTTGCATTTTTTTGCCCCTTCTTGCTTTTTTGCATCTTCTCGCTCCTTCATGGATCGTGTAAAAATACGCACTAAAAAAAGAATTCCGCCTCGAACGGAGCAATAATTTCCAAAATATAATTGTTGGTTCACAAATTTTGCAAATGAAAACCTTATTTATGTCACCTGTTTCGTGTAAAAATTAGCAAGAAGTTGTATGAATTAAACAGCTGGCCATCAATTATTTTAATTAATCGTGTGTCGTGAAAGGCGAATTTTACATCGGCCAATTATTAAAAACAGGTAATTTAGTTAAATTCGCAAATTTTATAAATGCGTAGTTACCACCTCATAACATGCAACCTGCAAATGATGTTTTTGCATGTTGCCGTGGAGACTGTTAATTATTTAAAAATAAAACAAATGATGGAAAATGCATGCAAATAAAATGATTTCATACCTAGATTATAATTAGATTGAATTCGCTATCGAAGAATTGGGCAATATTGACATGCCTACATCAATTTTTCATATTATCGATTTAAAGTCAAGTAAAATCCTCTATTTACAACATTGTAAACACTGTAACATAGTATTTAAATTGTTTATTGTGTGTATTGGTGCGTATGTAATCAATTCCAACAATGATATCTTTTACAAACATTACTGAAAAACAGCGTGTTTTTTTATCATGCCTTTAGAGAGCCTCCGTGGTCGAGAGCCTTACCTCCGAGTTAAGGCTCTCGACTAGCATTCCGAAGATTGCATTTTCAAATCAGAATTGTTTTATTTTACAATTTAATAATTTAAACCAATAAATTTGCTGCACGTTTCACAGTGGAAGATACTCTCAGCAACGCCCTTGTGTAAGACCACCATTCAGAATTTAAATGTTGGTAGAAATGGCTTTATCGTCTTTGGTGACTTGATCTGAATAGCCAGGTACTTTCCCGCCTTCCTCTTTTCCATCTCCTTCTCCTCCCCACTATCTTCAGCCTCACAATATACCACAATTTGGGATGCCATAGTCTCACTGGCTCCAGGCGGATAGGAGCAGTTGGACTCTTATGTGGTATTCATATAAAAAAAAATCAACGAGATAAAGTTAAAAAGTGTACAAGATCATCGCTTAAATATTCGTAAGAGTGTTTTTTTTATTACAATAAAGTGAATTGAACTTTTTAAAATTTTAATTATAATTATAGATAAAAAGGTAAATATACGATAAATATTCATTTTTAATATATTTTTTCCTTTGATTTGTCAATATAACAAGTAATTGCTGTTAAAAAAATTTATTCCAAATCAAAAAGAATACAATTAAGTCTCCTCCCATCTTCTGAACTCATCGTCGAGACTTTTTATAGACGTTCAAAAAGTACCAGTTATTTTCTAATCGTGATCTTCGTTCCTCGTTCTACTTGTTGCTTTTTACTGCTTTGTTCGCTCCGCTGGCTTTACTCTTCGCCTTGCAGTTGGTTACTTGGCAGCCAGTCGAGAGTGGAGTGCATTAAACCGAAGAGAGAGTTGACCAACTCTATACAGAACCAGGTAAAACGGACACTCAATGTTCTCTCAATCTCCGTTAGTTGAAATTATTCGAAAACATTCCTTTTTCAACAGTGCTGGAACGTTTAATTCGAAAACGTTCGTTTTTATCAACGAAGCTGGAATTACAATTATTTTAAAACGAAAACATTCCTTTTTCAAATTTGCTGGAACTTTTAATTCGAAAACGTTCTTTTTTTTCAACGAAGCTGGGGAATTTGAAAACATTTCTTTTTCAAATGCGCTGGAAAATTTTATTAGAAAAACGTTTCGTTTCGGCGGCGCGGCGTCGCATATTTGAATTGAAAAGTGTTCCTTTTTCCAACCGTGCTGGAATTTAAATTTATAATTTACCGTTTTATAACGAAAACTTTTCTTTATAAACCGCAATGAAAAATTCAATTCACAAGCGTTTTTTCCCTGAAATTAATGACAACATTTTGTTTTGCTGATTGCATAGTTTTCGGGAAGTGTTAATTTAATTAAAAATATATCTGACACCATCCTCTTTGCCTGATATTGAATTTTATTACGTAATAACTGAAGAGTTATATAAGTTTGCAAATGACTATCATTGTGTCAATGACCTGCTAAAGCAAATGTCGACAATTTCAGAATGCGAAAATTACAATTTTTATGTTATTTAATATTTTAAATAACATAAAAATTGATTCTATTTTTATGTTATTTAATTTTTTAAATAACATAAAAATTGTTATCGTGCAACTGCCTGGAATAAGTAGAAGGTTATAGGAATAGGGAAAGGGTCGCTAAACATATCTAAATCCATTTAGTTTCGATTCGGACTGGCGGTCTCACATGGGGCGTTTCTGTGAGTAAATCACTTAAATTCTATTTTTATATGAAATATCATTTGTTTTGCTTAAAGCTTTATATAAATAATAATATTTTCCTGGTGCTAAAGGGTACTAATATACTAACCCGTAATCAAAATGAAAACCTGAAGGATTTTCACCATTGGATAGTGCTACGATTCATGGGGAAGGTTTAGATATATAATTTGTCAAGGTTTTGTGTAAATTGGTTGAAATATATAATATATAAAAGAGAATGTCTGCATGTGGTGGACGAGCGGGCTGGCAAGCGAGCGGTGTGGATTTGATTTCTATGCAAATTAACAGATGGCGGTGGTTGGCGATGGTTGGCGTTGTGTTTCGTTAGCCACAGCAACGCGTGGCCGGGTAAAATAACTATTAGTTCCTCCTTTAGCCGTTTACATCCGCGTAGAGCTGTAAGTAAGTATCAATTCTTATTATATGTTTATTATTTGCAGATGACAGCAAATAGGATGCGCTCCATCGCATCTCCGGCCTGGAAGACTCGAAGAAGGTAAAACTGTAAACCCGGAACCAGGCATTGAACGCCAGCTAGAAAGGGGGCCAGCCTGCCCTACCCGGAACGCGAACTGGTCGCAGCGCTGCATGCAACAGTAAAAACAACTATCGCGAGTAAAAACTGAAATGTTGAGCACAAGATTACGTGGATGAATGCATGACCGGATGGCTGGAGACGAAGCATCGGTCATGCAACAAAACGACTCGCTCGCAGACCACAGAACTCTATTGCGTGTCAGGTCAAGGCGAGGCATTCTACTTCTACTATCCATTCTACTCTTGGACATGTATTAAATGCTTTGTATAGAAGTATATGTGCTCACGATTACGTGCAGCTTTTTTAGTTTGTAGTTTTTATTGATTTCATCAAGTACCTACCTAATTTTTGGCAATATTTTGTTGATGTTATCTTTTTCAGGCAGATTGATGGAAGACGCGGCAACTCATAGCTGTGAAACCTGTATTCATTAATTCTCAATCTTCTTCTTTCCTGTTTTCTTCCCTTTCCCACTTACTTCAGTCTCACAACATATCTTAATTGGGGATGTCATTGTCTCACTAGTTGGGAACAGTTGTGTAGCTCTTATGCGGTATTCACATTAAAAATTAAAATGCTATGATTCTAAATTGATAAAATTATCGATATACTAAGCAGATCCAGCAAGATTACATAAACTAACGTCGACAGCTTTGTTTCTTGAATTGATATAGGTATTGTCTATGAATTGATATTCCGAAATATCAAACACCAAACAATTTTGTAAAAATATTAATAAATTGGCAATATTGAATTGAAATTCTAATCTAAACATTCATTGGCAGTCTGCATTAACTTTTTGGGAGGTAATGAGGTATTTATTCACAAATTGTATGTGAACAACTTTCGGTTCTCGAATCAATGTAGTGTTATTGGCCCGAACGGATATATACGACTTCTTTCAATTCGAAGAGCTTCCTTAGTTCAACTCCGTTCATTAATAAGCCAGTAATTTTGCATAACAACAATATGTGTATATTGACAGTTAACCCAACTTATCTGATACTATGGAGGCCATGCCAAAATTTATCAGTCGTCGTCGGAACATCCGTTAACAATGAATCGTAGACTCGCTCGTAAATATTGATAACTGACCATAGATGCCGGATCTAGTCAATATCGTATTGATATAGTGTTTCATCGATCATCCACGCTAAACCTCCTGAGCATTACAAGATCCATGTAGGTAGAACATTCGTGTTCCTGTAAGTTCTGTTCACAAGCCATCACACTCTATACTAGTACAATCCACAGCATCTTATTCACTGACTCCGTCTCCCTTGGCATCTCGCGTCGCGTCTCACGAGATCGAGACCAGGAGTTTCGGTCCAACACTCCGGCTGGCCGACACGGTGTTGCCGCTTCTAAAAATAAAAGTCGTATTAAAAATAATACAACACAATCGTTCGAGGCATTTGTATGCAGGGGCCCCTCGGTTACGTCACTAGTCGCTGGCTGACTACAGTGACTAGCGAGCCGGCTCAGGCTGTTTCGGTTTGCGACTGCCGTGGCTATATAACATTATAATACCGAGATATAGTCGTGGCTCGTGCATAATGTATTTATGGCTTCTTTACTGTTAGCAGCGTATTTGAAAGTAAAATATCAGACGCTCTAACGTCGCTTTCAGCTTGTTTGTCGTGTTTCTTTGCTATGGATCAAATATTTGCGTTTTGAATCAATTTTATTGAAACTGATTAGCAAATTTTGTTCGCAATTCGCGACGCTCGTGAGCTGTACACTCTACACTGATATGTGGGAGCGAACGAGCTCGGTAAACTAACCATATATTTGTCGATGTAAACTGTCAAAAGGTCAACTAATCAACGATAGTGTTGCGTTTTAAATAAATTTTATTGAAACGGATTAGCAAATTTTGGTGTCAATTAGCAACGCTCGTGAGCTGTACACTCTACATTTATACGTGTACAACCAGGGAGTGAACGATAAACTAACCATATATATGTGTCGATGTAAACTTTCAAAAAGTCGACTAATCGACAAAAGTTTAGATTCCCTTCCATCTACCTAATCTGTAAACTACACTGATACGTATATAACTAGGTAGTGAACGAGCTCGGTAAATTAACCGTATATTTTTACGATGTAAACTGTCAAAAGGTCGACTAATCAACGATAGTGTAGCGTTTTGAATCAATTTCATTGAAACTGATTATCAAATTTTGTTCGCAACCCACAACGCTCGTGAGCTTATACCTACTCTACACACTGATATGTGAAAATGTATATATTTGTCGATGTAAACTGTCAAGAGGTCGACTAATCAACAATAGTGTTGAAATTATACTTGTTTTACAATTTCTTTATTTAAATGGCATATTAATAAAAATTGTTGGGTTGTGGTTGTATAACAGCACTGGATAGTTAAAGAGCCATAAGAACATTTGGTGTCTTGCTGTTCGAGACAATTATTAAGTTTTCATTGTTGAAACAATCTAATTTTAAAGTTAAGGTAAAATTCATATTTGAACGCCTTTATTTTTTTCTATTATTTTATGGGAAGACAAAACTATGAAATTTCTATTACTTAAACTTTAAAACCTTACTTTAAAGTTCATGAAACATACTTTACCTATTAAACTGTAGAAATTTAAAAATCATGTTGTTATTAAGTGATTTTTCCCAGAATGAGGACATACAACAACTACAAAAACGGTTCCATGACAAATAATCACTTCACTTTTTTAAACAGTTTTTATGACATTACTAGCGCAGACCCGTGAAAAATCACGGGATATTAATATTGTAGGATGTGTGAAGCTGGCCGAATATTTGCCACAGGACCAGGGTCCACATCACATTGCCTATAATTTATATAATTATAGTTTTATTAAACAATTTTGAGAGATTTCTGAAACTTACCTTTCGAATGAACACCATAAACTTGAAAAGTTCTCTGTCAAAAATTATAAAAAACTTTATAGCTTTTCTAAATTCAAACAATTTTCTAAATTCAAACAATTTTTCAAGTTTCAACTTGGAAAATTTCAAAGCAAATTTGAGTTCGTTGAACGTGAGGAATTTTTCACATCATCAAAGAAACCTATTTCATAAAATCTATATTAAAAAAATTTCAGATTTTTCCACTTACCACAAAACAACAGCAATTTAATGACGACAGCTTTTTTTGAGGTTGATAAAACAGGAAGCCGAATAAGCGATTTAATCTTATTGCGAAATAAGTATGATGCCCCCGCAGAAGAATAGTCACTGAACAAATAACCTCTAGAAGCGTTTACGACTTAATTGGCCGCTATTCGAATTTCTACCGATTTCTTGCAAACCCCCCTTAAACATTTGAAGTTTTTAAGCTCTTAAAATATATGTTATTCTTGAAGATAATATCTAGACATTCGTTGCGCCGAAACGCAAAATATAAAATTCCCTCGATAGAAAAAAATCGCAAAGTATGCTCCAAAAATGATTATAAACACGTTTGTTTCAGTTATTTTACAAGTTATACCTATGAAAAATTCACAGCGTTTCTTTAAATAAAACTAAAGACAATTATCGCGAGATTTTAGCTATATTTTTAATGAGTAATGTTTTATTAAAGATTTTCATGATTTTTGCCTCAATTTTATCGCTGTAAATGTTAGCGCGCTCTTCTAACATTTGTAATTTTATTTCTCTCCATCTTCTTCTTTTTGGGGCCAGTTACGGAGCCTAAACTAGAGAACTGATGTGGCCAATTTACATAACCGTGTAATGTAGTCAATTTAAGAGTACCTACTCGCCTACGTATTAGGACATATTTCAATGTTACCATTCGCAAACAATTTCTATAGCAATTCCTCGCTTACGTAGTTAAGCAAAGGAATATATCAATGATAAAGACATTTTTGTGTAAAAACTTCAAAGTTTAAAACATACATAAACAATTTTTTTCATGAAAAGATATTATTTCTGATAATTTCAGTTTATTATTTTTTTTATTTAATCAATTTGTAAACAACCGTAATTTAAGAAATTATTTTTGGCAACCTGTTTTTTATTACTAAACCTTGTATAAAAAATTGTAAACATTATGCACCCAATGAAAAGGTCCCATAGGCGTATACAAGATTAAGTAAATATTAATTAATATCGACCCCTAGGACTAGGACCCAGAGATGCCAGTGCAATCCTTTATCTGTCAGAGATAAATTTCAATGTTTTTTTTCTTATTTTTATCCACACAGAAGGCCCTGATGAAAAGAAAAATCTATAAGGGGTGGGTCAATCTAGGGATCAATATGTCCAGGAGCGTAAATCATCAAACGTAACGAACCACTTGGAGAGTGACCTATGGCAGAGGTGTTGGTACTGTTGCCAACCCGTTTTTTGAAAAAGACGTAGATCGGACTAGAAAATTACGTAGAATCGTATAATTTGGATTATGAAAAGTTAGTAGATCTACGTACTTTTTTTCTGAGTGAAATATAGAAGTTATTAAGTTGAAATGTATCTATTATTTTTAATGCATTTTTTGCAAATTTTAATTATTTTTTTATGATAGGTTCTCAACCTTGCCTATCACTCTTGGTTCTCAATTTTGCCCACCGCCCACTTTGAGATTTTTTTTTAGAGACCCCCTTTTTTCTTATGGGGGGGGGGGGGTTTCAATTTTCTTCCACTTCCTCAACTACCGAAACATGTGAATTTTTGCACACGTGATAAAAATGATAACAATACATAAAATAATAAAAATTAGCCAATAAAAGTTTATTTTACTTTATAATTACGTGATGTGCGTGTTTTTTTTTTGTCTTTTTAGACAATATTTTTTACCTTCCATCGCCATCACTGTGCCACCTCAACGCCCCGTCTTTGGTTCTTCTTACTACTGCCCCCTGAAAGTTTCAAACGTCCACAAGGGGGCTTTATTGCCCACGTTGAGAACCTAAGGTTTAAATGAAACGAAATATAGTTTTTGGTAATTATGCAAATGTGGAGTAATAGGCAATATTTAGGAACAAAAACATGAATATGGAGTAAACAGTTAAGGTCAAATACTAGCAATAAATAACTTAGCGATTCCTTTGTCTGAAATTGTGTATTTTACCGGGAAGTAGAAGATTACAACTCCGATAAAAAAAATTAATGGTAATAGTTCGAAATTTTCCTAAATTTCGAAAATTTCCCTTTTGCCTAAAACATATTTTTCTCACCTAGATCTAGGGAAATTTCTCTAGATATCCCAACCCCTGTGCAGACTCTAGCATGAAACGGAACGTTTGTTGGAGTCCGCGCCACATACTTTGCCCCGCAGACGGGGGCGCCATCGTAAAGTAAGAGAAAATATGCTTCTTCGGCCTAATGAGTTACGTTATTTTGCAAATTTGTACAATTTGACAAAAAATACGTAGATTCTGGACTGAAGTTAGTAGATGTTCAGGAAGGACCTAAAATACGTAGATCTACGTAAAAAGACGTAGACTTGGCAACGCTGGTTGGTTATCCAATAAATGGTTCGGCGGTACTCATACCAGTCTCCCAAATATCGATGTTTGATAATCAATATATATTATAAAAGGAAGTGTACAATGTGCGTGCAGCTAAAACTCAGAAACGAGTTCCTGTACAATCAACGGAGTTACATGGTGTGATAGCCCTCTAACCCCATCCATCCATGAAGATCCATCCCACTATTCCCAGATTCATGAAGAAGGTTCCCGTTTTTACCTAAAGGAGGTGCTTTTGAAGATAAGGGTTGGAAGTTTAGCCCTCTTTAATTTTCTAGAACAGTCAAGAACATTAGAGAGCATTCAACAACATTCCAGTACATCGTCGTGCAATGTTGTGGAATGTTTCTTCTTCTAAAACTTTAAAAAAAAAACTTCTTAAAAATTCTAAAACGTTCGAGAACATCCCGGAACATCCCAGATCACTGTGGAACATTCCAGAACACTCTCGAATGTTCCGGAATATTGTAGACCACTCGAAGCCTTTTTTGTATGGGTGGGACTACTCATTGGTAGGGGTATATAAATCAGGATCCGTCGTGGGTTTGAACTTCAATTCAATCTCCCTGAGCGAAGCCGGATACCTCAGCAAGTGTTTGATAAACTTGAGCAGAAGTAAGGAAATATTGTGCTTACTTCAGGCACTCAACACACTTCAACTAGTTTTAACTCTTCATTGGAAGCACTGGTATCTAATGATTGTGCAGAATTCGCGGCAGGTGTTGCGCAATGAAATTTCTCATACAGCTTTGTTTAGAAACCGAGTTACGTAAAGTATTATGATCAAACAAGTTCATTGCAGTTTGGCAAGCAGCGACGTCACGAGCGGAATCAACGGACGAGAATTAAATTAGTCACCGTCCACTGACCACTCTGACTGAACACTCTGAGCAGCAAAGTGGCCTTGCCCCTTTCACCATCACAACATTGTGGCTGGTGGCATCACGGCATCATCATCATTTTAAGGGGAAGTAAGTAGATGGTTCGCCGCACAGTGGTCAATAATCCGATTCTAGAGGGGAAAAAAGCAAATAATAAATGTACAAGTATGCAGTTCACACGCGGTAGAAGCGGAACCTTCACCCATACAATCTCAACCAATAGGAGGCATAGGAGCCTTGAAAAGTCAGCTCATAATCAAATTGGCCACTCGTTTCCATTTCACAACACAGTGTTGTTTCAAATTACAACGGTGCTAAAGAAGTTTCAATTCAAAATACAAGTGTGCAGTTCACACACGGTAGAAACGAAACCTTCAGAAAACTAATGTAGATAAGAGTGGGGAGGCTACGAACTACGAAGCACCGCACAAAAAAAGAGGTGTCCGATTATTCTGTCTCATTCTCTTGCAGGCTAAATCCTACAGAGTATGCGTTTGTCTCTTTTTAACATCGCTTTTTCGTTTCATAGAGTTTCAAATCACATCGGTGCTAAAGAAGTTTTCAGTTAAAAAAATTTCCGTCACAGTATCGTACAAGTCAAGTTTTGCATATTTATTTTAAATTGCCTACCATTAAAGTGAAAACTTCTTGAAACTCGGTGAACGAAAAAGAGAAACTAAAAAGAGACAAACGCATACGTCCATAGGATTTAGCCTGCGAGATTGAGATAGTATAATCAGTCTCCTCTTCGTACGGTGCTTTGTAGCCTATCGGTCTCCTCTTTCTGGAGGCCTCCCCACTCTTGTCTACTTAAGTTTTCTGAAGGTTTCACTTCTACCGCGTGTAAACTGTTCATTCTGTTTTATTTTGGTTTATAGCAATATCTTTGTAAGTAATTAAAACCAGCATCTCGATGAGATATTAAATTTAAAAAAAACCGCATAAAATAACACTTATGATAAAATAACTATTGTGATCTGGTCACCAAACACGGCTAAAGCCATTTTAAGCAATGTTTCAATTCTGAATGGTGGTCTTATATCAGGACGAAACTGAGAGTATCTTCCACCCGAAACGCACCGCAAATATACTATATATTATTTTTAATTAATTAATTGTGAAATAACACAAATTAATTCAATAAAATTTATTTGAACCCGCGATCTTCGGATTTCTAGTCGAGAGCCTTACCCGTCCACCGCGGAGACCATCAAAACGTAAAGATGAACATAAGACAAACGTGAAGTTATTTTTCTTCATAGTTATAAACAATACCTATGTGAGCAGCGATCTTGAATCGGAAGCATTCATATTGGTTCCTCACACGCCAATAGCGATCCCTCAACATTCTCATATAGTCACCGTCTGCCGTGATAAATTAAACGGGACCAATCTGTTCTAGACTGCCGAAGAAGTAACAGCTTTGCAAATCGCTTATTGTTCGCTCTCACTTTTCGTATAAGACTTATTTATAAATTATTATTATATTAAATTATGGCTCGGATGTAAATTGTTTTAATAAAGTTGTAAGTAGAGTGTTAAATGCTTATTTGTATTGTATTTATACGCAATCCATCCACACCATACATATCCCCACACATACCTATTTTAGAACCAATTGATTAATTCCCGTAAAAAATTGACCTTTTTACCACAGTGCGGCGTCTGAACAAAATGTCAACCTGTACGTCACGTCCATGCGGCAGTGTGGTATTAAAAGGTGTGCTTCAGTCATGCTTCAATTGATACGGATTGTGAATTATGAATTACTGTTTGTCTGTACGCTAGCTGAATATATAATTTAACTAAATGAATGTAAAAATGCAGCCAAACTAAAAAATATAACAACAATATACGACGCGCCTAGTATGGTGCCAGTATCAATTCAAGCCAACCTTGCCCAAATTGATTGGGTATCGCTGTATTTACGGACATGTTATTTAGTATTTACTCAGAGACTTTATTATTCTGACTCTTAACTCCTCGAATTTGGTTCATAAACATTACTTAATGTAACGTCGGAATCATGGGGCTATTAGCCTGCTAAGTTCAGTCGGCAAGCTGTATGGTTGAATATTGATTGAAACAAATAATAAAATATGGGATGTGCATGGTGTTTTATGGGGAAGTCTAAAGTCATGTTTTTTGAAAGATAGAGTATGAAAACATAGTGCAATATAATTATGAACGATGAATACTTGGATCAGGTGGACGAGTTTGTGTATCTGGAAGTATGTTTATGAGAGATAGGAAGGCGGTAGAGATATGTAAAGAAGGGTAAATGCTGGTAACTCCATTAATAGAGGACTGAACGCGGTTGGCGCTAACGAAAAAATGTCCAAATAAGCGTGGCTAGCTTCAATGCACACACAATAGAGTGCTGGTATCTACTCTGATGTATGGTAGTGAGGCATGGAACTGCCAGAGGAAGGATAAAAGTGGACTAAATGCTGTAGAAATGCGATCCTAGGGCGTATGTGTGATAAACCCGTGTATGATCGTTTGAGAAATGTGGAGATCTGCAAAGAATGCAAGCCTGATGTAAATTAAGAAAGGGACACTCAGATGGTTTGGGCCTGTAGAAAGGAGTGTAATGAGAATTATGACGCAAAAGTGAAAACAAGAAGAATTTGGGGACGCCCGAGGAAGACATGACACGATCAAGTGAACCAGATAAGTCGGGCCATGTCAAGAGCAAGAAAAATAGAAGAGTATGCATGAGACGATATATGAATGAGAATAGTCAAAGAGTATGTACCAAGACCAAGTAGTTTGGCAGTCTGTCCGCTCTGCCTAACCCTGCTAAAAACAGCGTGATGGTTAGTCAGTAGGCTCTACACGTGTGAAATACGAAACAGAATGTGAATATTTACGCAATCGGGTCGTGGTAATATGTACTAGAATATGTTATACATCCACGGTTAGCGTTGACCATTAAAAATTCAAATTTTGGTTGTACGAGTATGTCTGTACGTGTAACTCTGTTTCAGTTTCAAGAATTTGCTTAGTATTCAAGTGTCATTTAAAAAAAAACTCATCTCACATGTCAATAATTCAGATTATTCCGTGATATTTCACGAGTCTGCGCTATTGTATATTAAAATACTAATTTCGGTTGTGTTTGTCTATAACTCCAATGAAATCTAGAACTTAGATTTAATTTGGTTTTCAAAATTGGAACTGGTGATGGAAAACTGAACAATTGAGTGGATGGACTAAATATAACAAGTGACCAGCGGCTGTGACCCTTGGAAGACCAAAAAAGAGACCGGATGAGTATGTGGCCTTCTTCCCAACCTTACGTATCCTTATGCATATTAGAAGATTGTGGCGGGTTACCCGCCGGGTATTATTATAAGTAAATAGTCATTTTTCACAACGTCAAGTTTATTTATCTTTCATAGGGTTCACAACTTATAATTTTAGCAAAGAGTACAGAACAGTTTAGAACAAAATAGAATCACTCAGCGTTTTTAGCTAAACACCCCAACATAGGACCCGTGGTCCCTTAGTTGGGAAAAGGTGCCCGGCAAGTAATGTCCACCAGAGCACTGTTACTTTAATTCCCAAGGAGGACCCAGAGGGTTCTCTCGACTTGGTATTGGTTTTGTTAACTGAGCACTGACCACGAGGATGCTGTTGCTTAGTTCAACCAGGAGTCCGGCTACACTGATTTGATATAGGTCAGCACTGTATTATATACCCCTTAGGGTAGGGCCGGTGCAGTGGCTGGCTGTCGGACAAAATACCAAGCGCTACACAATTCAATTTATTATTTGGTTTTTGACGCAATCTGCAGCGAAAGGAAGTATTTTCATAATTCGCGCAATCAATCATTGATTCCAAAACATGTCAATATATTGAAAACAGTGGTTAAAACAACGTTTTTTAGTATTATTTACTTTTTTAAAATTTCAACTAAGTACGCCAATCAACAGTTAAAAATAAATTAATAATAAACAGGCTGGGAAATTTCACTGGCAACAAGTCAAACACTGTCCATATTGTTTGTGAAAACCAATGAATCATGGGCTTCATGAATAATTAATTTTATAATGAATATGTAGTATCTACTAAATACCAAATAATGTAGACCATTTCCTGACTGTCTGGGAAGACGAACTACAAGGAATTCTTTGAATCAAAGTTATACTAAAAATGGTCATCACGAAGCAGAAATTTATGTTTGAATTTTGAACCCATACCGTCTCTCAAGCCCAAGCAAGTTTTAACAATATCTACGCCGTAGAAAAGTAATATAGTAATAAGTATTTAGTCAAGTTTTTCACTATCTCGACCTTACTGGATTATAAGTAAAAGGTTTAGAATTTTGAATCAGCAAAAACTACTATCAGATGGTTTACTTTGGTGTCATAAAAGCTGCACATCTTTTTGTGTCTGACATTTCAAGATCTACGCAGCAGTTTTCAAATCATAATATTGTTTTCATCATGAGTAATTGGTATTTTAACATCTATCCATGTGTCACAAAATAAGACTAGACGCCATTAAAAAATTTTATATTTTTCAAAATAATATTGTTTAATTCGATAAAAAATCAAACCGTAACAAATACAAAGTTTTTTTTTATAAAATACATCTATTTTCCATTTTCGAGCCATCTCTCGGTCCGGTTATTAGCCAATTAGAAACACGTGTGTGCGCGCGTGTTTGTGTGTGAGTTCCACTAATCTATCAGTTGATATATTGCATTGTCAACGACAAGGAGTCTATCGGCCGAGTTTCAGCTCGATCGGATGTCGGGAAGTGTGTTAATTTCCCCTTCAACGATTTGTATTCTTTCAAAAAATAAAATCAAAATTCAAGCAGATGCGTTTAAAAAGCGGATGAAAACTTGAGCAAACGTGGAAAACTTTTAAATTAAGTATTCAAAATAAATTTATGTAGGTTATATGCAAATCTTCAGGCCGACTTTTCTTTTGAATTCATTCTTGTTGATCTATGTATATCTTTCTTACATTTCTTCTTCTTCTTGGGTCCGTTCAACGGACGTTGGCTATCATGTTGGCTATGCGGACTTTGTTTAGGAACTGCGGCCCGGAACAGCTCTAAGCTAGACTGGCCAAACCACTGTCAGCCATGAGGTTCTCCTTCTTCCAGGGCCCCATCTTCCGGCAATCTTTCCCTGCATTATGAGATGCAAGATCTCGTACTTCTCTGGATGTCTCATCACATGTCCAAGATATTGAAGTTTTCGGATTTTTATAGTCTTAATAATTTATTTTTCTTTATTCATCCGAACCATAACATCTTTATTCGTAACCCTGTCCATCCAGCTTATTTTAAGTATTCTTCTGAAGATCCACATCTCGAATGCCTCAAGTCGCCTAATTAGTTCTTCATAATATCGAAAACAAGTAGCGTCTGACCATTCGCATTCGTAATCCAAGGTTGAGATCATGATCATCATCTTACATTTCAGCAAACAAAATTGAATAGGAGTGACCTTTCACGAAAATAAGACACTCATCAAAGGTTGCCCTTATCGTTCAACCATACTAATGCAAATCACATCTATATACAGCGGCGCCCCGCCTTTATTTTTCCTACACCCCACACTCAAAGCTTTCATTGGCTCTACCACGCGCACCACCTTGATAGTCCGTGCAGTTTGGTCGTAGTCTACGACGTCTATTATAATGTATAGGTATTTAAAGGCCCTTCAAGAAATTAAATTCACTTGTTCAGCGGTTGTTTGAAACAAGAAAGCGACATTACCAACACCACCCAGCAAACGCCTGCTGCATTCTAATGAATGGCTACTGGCAATCTTTACCTAAAGTCCTGAATAGCCAAGAATACCTATATACTAGCAGCCATCACGGGTGCATGACGCCATCTGTCTACACTGGGTGCATTCTAATGCACTGCTCACTGCACACAGTCAAAGTGTGCAGGTACTGCATGTTATGTTATTTATTATTAATGCGCAGTGAGTCATGTGTATCGCCATTTGCATCGGCGCTATCGCACTGGCTGACTATTGACTATAGGTATTACTGGGTATACTTTGTCGAAGGTATTACTAGATTATCTTGTAGCTTGCACTAGTACCTCATGCGAAGAAAACTATTTTAGGGACATTTTGTCAGAGGATATTTTGTCGGGGATATTTTTTCGCAGGATGAAAACGCGCGGTACCATACAAACGTGCTCCCCTATTTACTCTCTGGTTTTTGACACTAGTTCAAATATTTTTATTTATTTAATATAGATATTTATTACTGGCATACCTCCACGTTTTACTTTTTTTTAATAAGCTACTTCTTTTAGCAGTTAGGACCCTCTAAAAGTCCTTAAATTTGCCTATTTTGAACGCCACCAACCGACGTTCAGCATTCAAAATTGACAATGTATTTTGAAAAAAGCAAAACGTTAAACTATAGAATATTTTCTTCTAAAACAGATGGTGAAAAAATGGTGAACCGGTTCATTGATAATCGTACAAAAATATCTAATTTTAATATTTTCCTCCAAAATTATTGATTTAAAAAGCGATAAAAAAACCGCACATTCCGAAACGCTTCCCACTGACTACAACGTCATTATGATATAAAAAACGCAAAATAATGTCTGGTAAGGCTACTGTCACCAATATTGCCCACAAATTACAAATCAAAAATGCCACATGTTAAAACGATGTAAAAATTTATTCGTCAATGTAAAAATATAATACAAATGCCTTCATTGTCGTAATACCTATTTTTCGATAATAAAAAATACTCTTTTCGGATTAAATTTATCGAGTGAATGCAAAGAAAATTTTATGGTTTTACATTTTATTTATGGAATTTCCCGTTAGAATACGTAAATTACCACCTCTTACAACACTTTATAATCATACATATTTTAATTAAACGTAAAATAAATCTCTTAAGTTTTTTCAACAAAATATGTATTTTAATAATATTACAAATATTTTAAAATGTGTACAAGTGTTATTATGCCTTATTAGGTCGATATTGGTTCTTGTTAGGTTGATAAAGGAACAAAGTGCGTGAAAATGCCTAATTTAAGGTGTAAAAATGTTATTTTAAAAAATATATATATGTATTATTTTATTATTGCATTAACTAATCAGACATAATCAGAAGATTGAGAGCAAGATGACTTTTACATGTTTTACTACAAATATGGTGGTCGAAAAATCCACTAATATAACCCTATTTTTGTATTTAATGAATAAAGAAATTTTTTTTTTTAAATTTGCTCAGGAATCACTGGTTAAAATCCTACGAATTTCGAAGAAAATGGATGTGCAAATAACAGTAGGTACCTACCTACGCCAAAGTTCAGAATTCGAAATTTTTATACAGTGCCTTCAGAGAACAGATTTCTGCTTTATTTTTGAAACGGCATTTTTTTTGTTTAAAATCCTTGTATCATATTTCAATGCGCCATCAGATATCACCGTTCAAGAGTTATTTTCACCCCATAACATAGATGTCTACTTTATGTGTTAAAAAAAATTTCATATTCTTTCCCTGAGAGCCCGTTCACACTTCCGTCGTAATAACGGAGGTGGGTTCCGTCGTTATGACGGAAGCCCTAGGCCCCTGTTCACACTTCCGTTTTCAAGACGGATCCTACTCTACGAAAACAACGACCAAAACATTTTATCATTCTTCAGTAGACGGTCGTGCGCACTGCGCAATGCGCAATGCAATTATAGCATATTTTACTATTATAAAAGTTCCTCTTAGTTTGGGCCGTAAAAGGCCGACAGCAAAAACTTTCCCTTGGGGCTGCCATAAATAGTTATAGGTGCTATTTGAAATGTACACATACCTACTTGAAAAAAAAACAATTTAAATAATAAACTTTTTCTACCAAATCGGTAAGGGAATGTATTGATGTAATACCAGCTATAAAATTACTTCAGGGGTCGGACCTTATTTGTTCAAACCGTGGGAGAATATTTTGTTTGAATACTTGAAAAGGAGAAAGTGCGCGAAAATCATCCAGCAATTATTATAACTAAAATGACTAAAAAACATGAATGATATGACTAAATATTTTCTTGAGATTAAATAGAAAAAATCGCATCTGGAACGAACATGTATATTATATAATAATATTATAAACGCCAAACGCGCGCCCCATAAAAACACAATTTGCCTGCTCGCTTGCGTCTGGGAGCGGGCGGTGGTGAAGTGTGAAGCGGGGTGTGGCGGGTTCAAAACGGATCCGTCGTCCCGCCGTATAGTGTGAACAGCTCCATTGAAATGTATGAGCCAGCGCGTTCCTTTCCGGCTTCACGACGGACACTCTGCGTAGGCGAACTCTCCGGCAAAAAATGACGGATCCGTCTTCACGCCGGATCCGGCAAGTGTGAACAGCTCCATAGAGCCACTACAGCGGCTAGGGCCTCCGTCGTAATGACGGAACCCACCTCCGTCATTACGACGGAAGTGTGAACGGGCTCTTGACATGCTTATCTGTATTAGAGATGCCACGAATAGTGATTTTGCCGAATACCGAATACCGAATATTCGGCTAAGCTCTCGGCCGAATACCGAATATTCGGCGACACTTAGTACATTTCACGGGTGATAGGTTCCGACCGACATCATTGAAGTGCGTGTACGTATTTGATTCATTTGCCAGTAGGTATTGTCACAACGCGCATTATTTGTTGATTGTTACATCAAATTGTGTTACTTATAGTGTGTTTCACGTCTGCTTGTTCGCGAAAAGCTTTACAAAATGGCACCATTTTATAAAAAATCACCTATTTGGGAATATTATGAAATTTGTAGGGAGGACAATAAATGTTAAATATTAAATTTATATGCATTTTTTTCATCATTTGGTATTCGGTATTCGGCCGAATGGTTCGCAGTATTCGGCCGAATACCAAATTGTAAAAAAAGTGGCCGAATAGGCCGAATACCGAATAGTAGCCGAATATTCGTGGCATCTCTAATCTGTATACAATATGGGGTCCCATAACAGTTGTTCCCCTGACAGTACGACTGTACAATATGCAGTCGGTTTAGGGAAAATACGGTACCTACTTTCACAAAATATTACAAAGTGTCCCCGAAGGAGTGTGCACTGTGCAGAGATGATGTACCGCCGAACACGGATGTATATAAGGGGGGGGTCTTGGGGGTCTGGACCCCCCCCATTGCACCGCGCCGATTGTAGAAAACGATAGTTGCTTAAGTCCGCCACAGTGCGGGGAGCGGGGGAATGGGCAGTGCCGACGACAAGGGCGACGCCATCGATAACTGCGATGATCAGTTTTTCCCTTTAATAAAAAAGCTTCTAATTATTTTAGCCACACTCCCAGTGTCCACTGCAACCCCTGAAAGATCTTTCTCTACATTAAAGAGGTTAAAAACTTACCTAAGAAATAAAATGGACGACGAAAGACTTACTGATCTGGCTTTAATGAGCGTACACCGAGATCTGGCGGTGCAACTTGATTCCGAAGAAATTATTAATCAGTTAGCAATTAAACGTAAAAGACTAAATGTATTACTTTAAAGTAGTGTCCGACCGAACTTTCGGTTTCGGTTTCGGCCAAAAAACGAGTTTCGGCTTAGTTTCGGTTTCGGCCGCCATCCAGCCGAAACTACGGCCGAAACCGAAACTGAATTCGGGATATTTCGTCCTGCGGTCGGACATGTTCGGTGCACTGAACTGCAAGGGCGGATCCAGGATTTTTTTCTGGGGGGGCACAAGGGGGGAGGGGGGGCGGCCCGCCCTGGGTGCCATAATTCCCTCCCCCCCCCCCCCCTCTCAGGACGGGCCAATTTTTTATGAAGTCGAAATTTGTGTTTGTCAACTTTTTTTGGAAAAACCCCCCAACATGGGGGGTTTTTCCGACCGTGCTTTCCCCCGACCGTAACGCTCTCACAAACGCTGATTATCATCTTTCATTTGCAAGTGCATGAATGGGATGCAACGAAAAAAAATTTCAATTCCAGCGAGAAATAGACAAGAGTTTGACTCATGTTCTTTCTGTTATTTTATTAATATATTTTAACAACTCTGATAATTTGATTTGCTTCTAAGTATTTACTGTGATGGAATCTCCACAGTACACAAAAATACCGTCCTGGGGGGGGCACGTGCCCCCGTGCCCCCCCCCCTAAATCCGCCCTTGCTGAACTGCGAGCCACGAAAACACTTTTTATTTTCATTATATTCAAATAAGTATTATTGCATTAAAAATATTTTGTCATTGTAGGTAGGATGGTACTTTTTAATTTTAATTATATTGCAGTTCATTAAAAAGAGTGCCATACAAAATGACCAGAGTTTAGAGGAA
Organism: Limnephilus lunatus; assembly: GCA_917563855.2. Lineage (NCBI taxonomy): Eukaryota > Metazoa > Arthropoda > Insecta > Trichoptera > Limnephilidae > Limnephilus > Limnephilus lunatus. The sequence goes on along the minus strand of OU830602.1, from coordinate 45,469,069 downwards.
ATTATTTTGTTATTAAAATGAAAGAGTATTTTTTGTTTAGTGTAGGTAGGTACCTGAAGAAATTAGTGCACCTAAAAAAGTAATTTTGTTTTCTACCTTTTATTTTATGTTATTCGTTAATAATGTTCACACAGGTAATACCTAGATACTGTTTATTTTTTTATATTATTTACGAAGAAGTTATAACTTATTTAAAAAAGCACAACCATTTATTTGAAATAAGGAATGATAATTTTTAATTAATAGTAGTTGTAAAACAATGAATCTCGTGTCAGTTTTTTTTGTTTGAGATAAAACTACATTTATTTTCATGTATAACTTGCATTTACAATATTTTGTTAGTGTTACTGTAGGTAGGTAGGTAATTTTTAATTTTAATTATATTGTAGTTCATTAAAAAGAGTGTCATAATAATACGACCAAAGTTTAAAAGAAATTATTTTGTTCTTAAGATGAAAGCTCTTCATTTAGCTTGAGAGAAAACGCTTATTTTTTTCATACATTAAGTATTATTTGCATTAAAAATATTTTGTTATTGTAGGTAGGATGATACTTTTTGATTTTAATTTTATAATTGTAGTTCATTAAAAAGAGTGCCTTACAATATGACCAAAGTTTAGAATAAATTATTTGGTTATGTGGTTAAATAAAAAGTGTTTCAATTTTAAAACAAATTATTTGTTCTTAAGATGAAAGAGTATTTTTGTTTAGTGTACCTTAACAAATTAGGTATAAAAAAAAGTTATTTTGTTTTCCACCTTTTATTTTATGTTATTTCTTTTTTTATGTTATAAACTATTAATTATGTTATTTTATTTTTAGTTCAAATATCAGAGACTGAATGATTTATATATATAATATTTAAAAATAAAGGCTGATTGATTAAGACTGACTATTTTTTTCACGAAAACATGACCTTATATATTTTTTTTTAATTTGCGGACCCCCCCCTTATCAAAGCTATATATACGTCCGTGCCGCCGAATAACTAAAGTATAAAACATATTTTCATTCAAATGCATCAAGGATAAAACTACCTGTCTATACACTGTGTATACCAGCTAATAGTACAAGAAATCTTTAAATAAATTCGTTTGATATCCATACCAACTTATTATTAAAAGTATGTTGGAAGACGATTTTAAGTTTGAAATTGATAGATAAATAATGTACAAAAAATTATAATTTTACAATAATTATAACCGGTCGGGGATCACTTTTAATTAGTTCAACTTATTAAATAAACGTCCTGCCGTTTCTCCGCAAGGACCGCCACACAACGTCTTCCCACACACTCCTTGCTTCATTCACATTCATGCATGAATTTTTTTAATGTGAAACCTATATTTAACAAAATTTTTCAATACATATATTATCAATCTTGTACATTATGTACCTATGAAGCTTTTTCCACTTGATGGGTAGGTACTAGTATATTCTTTATCACCCTGTGAATAGAGGAAGACTGCTAACTGCAAGTAATTATTAATCTTTCAACACGAGACGTGAGAGCGAGCCAAGGACTTTATCTATTCTCCGTGGAATAAACACTTTTTTCTGTGTGATGCTGCATTTATTATGTGCGTGGTTTTTGGCAACTCCGGCAGTTTGTTTCGATCGTACGATGGTATTTACATAATATAATATCTACACGACTCTATTTCGGAATCAGAGCAATATTTTTATTTACGTTGCGAGAGTTGTTGGACGTGCCCACTTTTTATTTATTTTCAAAACTCAACTGTAACGTTATCCTGTGTTTTTTAGCGGATCGATTCATTATTCTTTGCTTTTTTTAATTACTTAATGAAAATAGTGATCCTATTCATTTTTTCGTTAAGAGGAAGTCACAAGCCAAAAATATATGTATTCTTCATCGCCACGTTTCTTTTGAATACTTAAGTTTTTAAGTTTCTTAAAAAAATGGAAGTGTGCAGTTCACACGCGGTATTAGAGAAACCTTCAGAAAACTAAAGTAGACAAGAGTGGGGAGGCTACGAAGCACCGCACAAAGTGGAGACCGATTATTCTATCTCATTTTCTCGCAGACCAAATCTTTTAGATGTATGTGATTGTTTCTTTTTAGTGTTGCTTTTTCGTTTCATCGAGTTTCAAATCACAACGGTGTTGAAAAGTTTTCATTTCAAAAATACATTTTATTTTTGAAGATAATATCTCAACATTTGCCACGCCGAAAGGGTAATTATATGAAATTCCCATAGAAAAATCGCAAAATATGCTCCGAAAAAACACGTTTTTCCGTTTGTGTTTCTTTAAATGCTATTTTAGTCAATTTCCACGAGATTTTTGCTCTATTTTAAACGAGTCGTATTTTACTAAACATTTTCTCAATTTTCGCTTAAATATTATCGATTTTAATATTAGCACGCTCCCCCTAACATTTCTATTTGCATATCTCTCCTTCTTCTTCATTTTGAGCGGGTACCCTCTTCCTATCTGATTAAGTTATTACTCCTCACCACTTTCTAGTCTTCCTCTTCATTATAACTTCTAGTAGGAGGTGGGAATGAGTCACATCATTCCATAAACGGGGATGCCATAATCCACTGACTTCGAGCAGACAGATCTCTTCTGCGGTATCACATACAAATATAAGAGAATAAAGCCTAATATTTATTTATGTACGTGTTTAACATTTCAGCTTGTAAGAAAGCGGCACAGAGCGGTGACAGTGGGAGTCCCGGGGATCGGAATTGGGAATTCTGTTCACTGAACTGGACCGAGGTGAGAGCCCTGCGGAATACCGCACCGAATGTAAAAGGTGTGACGTGGAAATTTCTCAACGGTCACGTACTCGGCTTTCTCAAGTCTCAGACACACGCCGCGATGGCGATTGGTCGGCTGGTCACGACGGAAATACTCGGCACACGCACCACCGACCGTCGCGTGTTTATTTTCCTTTCGTTTTGTGAACCGGCTGGCGGCCATGTTGTTAGCTCAAACACCTCGGCCCATTCTCAATAATTCTCAACCGACACGAATGCACCGAGCTTCAAATTAAATTCTATAGTCGCGCGTACATGATCGACGATATCGGCAGTACTTGGTAGGCGTGCGCGTTATTTAACGTAACTAGATACAATAACTAGTTTCGTTAATGAAACGGAAATAACTAGTTTCGTTAAAATTACAAGTAGTTATTTTTGTAAATGCGTTATTCTTGTAACTGTGATTGTTGGTGTTGGGTGTAACGTGAGTAACTGAGAAACTGAGTAGTTTCGCATCGTTTCGCATCGCGCCTGCTGGCCGGCCGAGCTAGCGAGTTGGCAGATCGAAAATTTTCGAGTCAGCGGGAGTGCGTGACACGAAATCCGAAGTAATCCTATTGTTAAAGTAATAAAATTGATTTCACTGTATAGCTACAAACACTTAGATACTAGATAGTCATTTAATTTATTTTCGTTTCGTGTGTAACTATATAGTTAGTGGAGGTATTTACTAGCTGAATGAAAATAACTAGTTACAAAAATAACCTGTTTTGAAACAGGTTACGCCGACCAAGAAACTAGTCTCGTTACGTTTCTTGAAAACGTCGTAACGACCCACATCTAGTACTTGGTGCTGAGAAAACTTCATAATATTTTATAATATTCATAATATTTTCAGAAGCTCATCAATACTTCTGTCAATCCATCAATATCTTATGATTACCCAAAATTTTGATACTAGCGCACAAAATTCTATGGTCGCCCGATCACGATCGATCATATCTTAATCGGTTACCTACAGTTCTGAGAGTAAATAAGAAAATAAGTCATTGTTTTCATAATATTTTCGAAAGTTCGTCAATCCACCAATTTCTTACTGAGAATCTCATAAGTCTGTCACTACTGCACCGTGCTTGAACTTGATAACTGAATCATAACTCGATGAAAGTCGTTGGTGTAAGTATTTTTAGATTTAATACTTCTTAGCTTATATATCTAGTCGAGAAATGAGACTGAAAATTGTATAAACATTTATAAAAGGTGTTTAAAATTACATAACAAATCAAATTACTACTCAAATGTGCACAGATTCATTACTACACGTCATTAATCGTTAAGAAAACTCGATGTATGTGTGATCTATAAAGAGAGGTCTGAAAATAATAATTGGATAATGTTAATGTTAATATTATGTTAATAACCAAACGGATAATTTGTGGAGCGGTGTTTTTGTGAAGAATCACTTCAAGAGCGCTGACATTTGATTATGAGTAGGATCTGTCTAAATTTATCATTTACAAACAGACACAGAAAATATACTTACTTGGCAGGTCACTTCAGATAAACATATATACTTAGTAAGAAAGTTTATGTTTGGAGAAGATACGGCAGAGGACACTCTGGACACTGTTTTTGAAAACACTGAAAAATTGCATGACTTTACATTTTCTACCTCCAATACTATTGATGTTATATTTATGAGAAGATTAGTGGCAAAAGGAAGGTCGATATATATTTTCAAAGACTGGAGACTGATATAAATTTTGAAAGTATTGAGGACTGTGTGGGACTTGAGAATTTTTACGAAATGACTTTAAAAATGCACGGTGATAAAAAATAATACCTGGCATTATTTAATAATGAATGTAAAAATTGAAAATAGGTATTAGTTTGAAAACTATTTCTTTAATCTAAAAAGCCATCATGTCTTCTCCGCAGTTTGGGCAGAAAGAACGGAAATTATTTCTAACAACATTATGACTAACTTACATAACGATATATCCGCAAGTTTTAACATAGGTAGATACCTACAATTTTCAACTATAATATTTTATACAAATAACTTATTTCTAACCCACGTCTAACTACCGTTTAACAACTCACCAATCACTGCACGCTCCTGGCACCCATGCCAAAAACGATGACGTGACTGGCGAAAATTAAATAAATTGATGAAATTTCAAAGTGCCAAAAAGCACGGAAATTGAAAATTTCAAAAAAACTTTACCACAGTCGTTGCGGGATATTAGTTTTTACATTACGGTCCGCTCTGTGAGCTTTGGACATAAAACACGAATCCCAGGACATTAAAGCGAACATACTTGCTTTTTAATAGTCCCTGTGCCAAATGCATACACAATATTCTGAACATGCACATAAATAGATTTGATACATATAATAAATAAGTTATCTACAACACGATAGTCGTTTCGTAAATGGCCTTTCATGATCATGTACACGCGGCTTATTATTATTCCATTTATTTATTTGCTCACGAAACTTTATTTATGTATAATGAGTTTAGTATAAAACGCGAAAAGTTCGTTTCTCGATCGTGTGAAAATCAAATATACCTACGTGTAATAATAATTGTGTTATGAGATCACTGCATATCGATTGATCCTAGTAGATCCGCTATCCCAAATCTACTAAACTTGAGATTTAGGTATTTATTTATTTAACACCCAGAAGGCTTTTACATGTTAAGTAGTACAATTAATTCATGACAGATGATTTTTAAACAGATAAAGAAATCAAGTCACACAAGTCACAAAAATACAAAAATACAGCGATTTGAAAGGTTTACAAAAATTCAGATATGTTAAGGAATAGTTTTGGAATAAATTTTTTACAAGATACACAAGACGATGTTAAATATGTCAACATCACCTAAATACTGATTTCCCATAGTGTGAAATCGTTGTATCGAAGAGTGGGCAATGTAGTTCCGCTTATGAATGCTACAGTAGATGTCATGTGGTTACTGTCGGTATTTGTAAGTTTATGAGTTGTAGGAGTTCGCAACAGTCGAATTGAATAAAAATGTTAAGTCGTTTATTTTACGTCTGTCTTCTAGTGTGTGTATTTTTAGAATATTTAGTAATAGATTATATTTTAAGTCTTCTAGTGGGATATTTAATTTAAATTTTATAAAACGCAGAATTTCGCTCAATGTGAATTTTGTAAGATGGAGACCAAACAACCGAGTTATATACTATTTGGCTTCTAACTAGAAATACATATAATAGTTTAATGGCTTCTATGGAATTAAAGTTTTTAATTGTTTTAATACGCAGCCTAGTGTTTTCATACCTTCGTTCATAATTTGGTGGATATGATTGGCGAAATTTAGTTTTTCATCCAAAATAATTCCAAGATCTCTCATTTAGACCATATTTGTAATGTATCCGCTTCGATTGGCATTGCATGGGTTGATTTACGATGTATGTTGTTTCAAGAATATGGGTGGAGTATTATTATAAACAGTGAAAAGTATTATCTTGACAAACGATCGAAAATTTCGATAGCGGAGGTACAATTAAATAAATACCTAATGTAAGTTATAATAAAACTGATCTCAGACAGTAGGTATTAGGAGTGTACACCTTGAGGTGATTTTTCACAAATACGGCGCTCTAAAAATTGTCCAATTATTATTATTATTATTATTTAAAAAAAAAACGACCAGCGTAACCATAATAGCTCGTAACTTTAGATCTTAAATATTTGCAATAGGCCAAATAATAAAATTATTTAGACCGTTACCCAAACAAGGGAAATCCTCACCTTTAGAGATATAATATTTATCTTTTTGTCATCTTTGGGGATGTTTTGTGGATTTCAAGTGAAATCGCAAATATTTTTCAACGTAATTGAATATTAATTGGATGGTTATCAATATATTACAGACGATATCCGGAAACTCGTAGTTCAAGCAGGAAACTGGTGAATCTGTGAATTTTATTTATTTTCACATGAAGGACTAAAACTACTAAATAGATTGTCGGCGTGAAGAGAACTGATGAGAATTGAACTGAACTGAAAAGAACTGAGGAAATTAATTTGGTGTAGGCATGCCGCATGTTTATAGCTGAATTCCAATACAAATTAATACGAAGAAAACGACCACATTTCGAGTTTCTACCACATCCTGCGTTGTCACCAAATATAAAAATCCTTGTTTTTTTCATCGACATTATGTTCCATATTAAAGAAAAAAAAACTATTTCGCGGTCGTCCTGAAAAACTTCTTTATTATACATAAATAACAAAAAAAATTATTCCGGTTTACAAATGAAAACTAGTTTTGCTTGTCTACTGGTAATATAATAACTGTGATAAGTAATGTAATACTACCAACATATAAATATGATTAGGATTTTGTGAATTCGTTGACAGACACAACATACTAGATGGTTTACATGAAAAACGGTCTATTAAAAATGAAAGGTTTCAGAGCATTATCAAATTTAAATGTAATTACTACAAATTCTAAAAGATATTATAATGATAAACCAAACTTTGGCGAGGAAATCAGGTAAACTTCCAAAATGTGAACCTTTACGAGCACCCTAAGTAAATTATTACTTTCACACAGGAGACAACATATTGTAGAGATTCTTCATCAAGTTTAGCAGCAAAAAATGCGAAAATTCTGAAAAACTCTGGAATATCTTGAGCACGTAATGAAAAGCATCAATTTATAAAAAATATACGTCAGAAAACTACAGTAGACAAGAGTGAGGAGACTACGAAGCACTTTTTTTTATCAATAAAGAATGATTTTGTCCATATTTTTGTCGTTGAATTCCAGTGCACCTTTTCTTATACATTTGATCATCAGTCATCATATTAGTATTTGTGTTTTCTTCTTTGGAATCGCTAGATGTCGCTTTCTTTTGTGTTTTCTTTTGCCTGTTCATTTTGGAGTGGTTTGAAGAGTAAATATTAATTTAACAAAAATATATTTTTTTGATTTCGTTGGATTCGTCCCTTGGTGCACTAAATGTCTGCATATGTTCATCAGCCGCTTTTTAATACTACACCAAAGGAGACTTGCGTGCGTGCGACTGTGGATTTATCGTATTATATTGGAACCGAGTACCCGTGAATTAAATAAGTGTTTTATTGCATCTCTGGCAGGATAAATCCTATAGATGTAAGTGTTTGTCTCTTTTTAGTGTCGCTCACTTCCGTTTCATCGAGTTTCAAATCACAACGGTGCTAAAAAAGCTTAGATAGTATCTAACTGAGTATCCTATAGATGTAAGTGTTTGTCTCTTTTTAGTCTCGCTCACTTCCGTTTCATCGAGTTTCAAATCACAACGGTGCTAAAAAGCTTAGATAGTATAAAACTATAGATAGTATCTAATTACATACATTCGTTGAAATATTATCCTAGAATTTGTGCCTGATGTCTCATTCGTTGACCGTCTCAAATTTATATTACTACCTATCCATATTATTTTTGAAGTATCTTGTCTTGTAAAGTAAACTGGTTGACCTTATATCAAAACAGGTAGAAGATGAACAGCATCTTAGATTTCAATTGTTAGATTGACCTTAACTTATTGAGATAAATTCAACACCAACACATAAAGCTATTCAAAACACATTGTTGGTCTGTGGACTTGAAAGAAATCTCAACGTGTAATTTTTCAGGCAGCTGCGAGTTATTCATCTAATTATCTTCGAAATAAAACATATCGTTACGATTTTTTTGACACAGGAGGCCCGTAATAAAATAGTTTCCTTCAGAGCCTACGTCATCTTAGGGCAAGCTCTGTGAAGGGTCTTTTCAAGGAAAGGAAGTACTAGGAAGGAAAAAGATACGAAGGGTGAGTAGTAGAGATGGGTAAGTTCTGCATTTTGCCGGAAGCCTCTGAGGTTTGCTTCATTTTAAAAGTACTCGTGTTCTAGGAGCAGGTCGCGGGTCCGAGTTCTTGGGTGTGGACTGGGTTCTGGGTGTTGTTGCGGCTACCGGGACGCACGGATTCGAACTCGAACCCGGACAAGAACCCTCACGACTAGCGATTGGCTCGGACCGTGATGAACACGAGGACGCCGGTGCCGGTGGAGGCATTAAAAAAAGCCTAGGAGTAGGATCCGCTTCCCGCGAAGAACCGCGAGTTCAAGAGCCCACTCCAGCTGAACCTACACACTGCTAGTGTGTAGAGATCTGGAGGTCAGTGTGTCCAGGAGTGAGGGACAGATGAATTAATTGAGAGGTCAAAAGGTCATCCTTAACCAGTCTTTATGGATCCGGCCCACCACGCAGAAGGTGGACCGGATCGATGGGCTGGAAGTCACCAAACGTAGCGAACCACTCGGGGTGACCTATGGCAGAGGTGTTGGTTTTAATACTTCGGGAAATTAAATGCAATATAAATAAGATAAAACAACAAATGTCGATGTACAGATCAAAGGTCTTCTGACGTAATTCTACACGTTCACTGCGCTATTGCGTAGGATTGTGGAGAGATTGACAACTACCATGATGTCATCTGATTCAAAATCTACTGAATCTTTTATTGCATCGCATAATCGAAAAGTATCTAATATTGAAATTTTTGGAAAATTCGTCTAACTTTGGAAGCGGACTTTTAAATTTGATGATCTTTCTGCAGAGATTTACATCAACCAATTTTCATTGTTTTATTCAGACGTTGCTATCGTCAACGATCATAATTGCTTTTTTGAATGGAAGGTTCTGATACGTAGGTTTAATATCTTTTTTTTGTAAATATTTTTTTTTAGTTAATTGAATTTATTTATTTAAGCGACTGTATAAAATAATTCTATAAGTACGCAAAATATAATGGTTATGTTAGGTAAATACATTGTATTTATAGTCCTCCTCACTAGGGGTTCCTGTGCCGAGGTGGACTAAAATGGTTTAATTATAGTTTATTTGTCTTCTATGTCGTTTTTAGTGTCTTCATTAGGGTGTTTTCGTTGACCTCTTTCAGCCATGTTTTTATTCTTGGTTTGTACTCATTACATTTTTATAGCAGTTTTGTCTTGGGGAAGAATATAATGGAGTTTAGTGGCAAAATAAGTGTAGTTTTTTGTGCGAATGTGGTTTTATAACTAGGAATGTTTTTTATGTCATTTTTATTCGATCTAGTGCGGTGGATACGCTATCTAATATAATAGACGATTCAGTATTTTTGAATAGCTTCAAAAATATATTTTTGGTAAATATTCGTTGTACATTTGGTACATCAAAGAATTGGCGTTCTAATAGGTACTTTCAGTATGGTATTTATGATTCATTTCTGAATTGTATTCAGGTTGTGTAGTATTTATGTGTAGTAGATTCCCATCCTATAATTCCATATTCAATTTACATTGCTGAAGCTATTTTCATTTTATTTCATGTCATATTTCCCGAATTTGTTACTTTGTAAGTCGTATCGCGGATATAACATACGAGAATCGTGCTTATTTGCAGTCTAAAAATAAAACGAAACATTACACTTCAGATAATAGTTTTATCTAAGGTATGCGACCGGCTGATAACAGACCGCACCTACCACAGCCGACACCCGACAGTTAAAATGTTTTTTTGTGAGCCACGCACCTAGCCTAGGCATCCTACCCACTGCCAATGGTACACTAACACACGTAACGGCTAACCACCTGTTTGATACGTGGACTTGATTATAATAACATACACAAACATCATTCATAAGTGCGCTCGATGCTTATGCTTGTAAGCCTTTTGACTCATTGATTTATTCAGCATAAATTTCTATGAATTTCATCATAGTGTAGATCGAAGTTGTTAACGTAAAAACCAGAACTTCGAAAAAAAACGGTAAAGAATATTACGAAAAACTTACTTGGCATTATAAATACATAAACATGTAGGACAAAGGTTTACACATAATAATACTGCGAGGAAGTTAATTAACGTAATGAGTCTTCTCATGAGCATCACTATTAGGTAGAAGGTAGGTTAGTTCAACATCTGAGGAACCTGGGAATAATTAAAAGTCTGTGTGAAATTATCCGGGACATAATTTCCTATGAGAATCATATGTGGTATTGATAATACTCCGTTCAGAAGCTTAGAAGCCATCAGCAGTAATGTAACATCCATTCTGGAACTAAGGCTGCAGATACCCGCACTATAGAGGTAGATGTTATTGGAAACAGCCACGAGTAAAAACCTAACTCCTAAACCTAATCTAACTAATTAGTGGACTAGTGGTAAAAGAAATAGTTAAAAGAAGTCGAAAAAGAAAAATTAGGACCAATGCCAGCAGTTTACAGTTTTAACAGAACTATAATAATAATGTATTATGGTGTATAGGTAAAGTGTATAAACCAAAGATACCAAAGGACTAGGGAAGAAAGCTAGGGACGGGAGAAATTGGAAAACAATTGTGGGGGAGGTCAAATACCATGCTGATAAATCTAACATTGGCTTTGTCATCTTATGTTCATTTAAAGTAGAGGTTAGTTTTAAAGTAAACTTCGTGCTGTTAGAGGAACGTCATAAATCACTACTGGATGATTAGACTTTTGATTCTTCAGCAGCAGTTCAAAAATTTTATTAAAATAACTGGCATTGTTAAAAAATGCTATTATCCAGTGTTGATTAGAATACATTCACACATCATCGGGGCTACAATAGTCCTGGTCTACGAAGAGTCTTGGTTATCTCCAGGAAGAGCTTTTACTCCGTCTTCAATTATCTCCCTTCACTACCTTATGCCTGAAGACAACGTGTTCACCGTCCAGTCGCCAATTCTCTTTTGTCCTGCAGTTGTATCATAAGCCTGTTTGGTGGCCGGCCGTATTCCAGTCTTGCTGAAGGCTCTTCCAACAGTTTTGCTTAGGATATAGAGCCTATTTTAGAAATATCAGAGTCAATAGACGCTTGATCACTAAACCAGGTCTCTAACTGGCTTACAGAAGTGGTATGGAAAGTTAATCCACTTGCTAATCTTTACTAATCCGCAAATGTCGTCAGTGAAATCGTCTCGCAATCTGATTTGAGCCAGAATTGAATAATAAAATTATGGATAAATCCAGAGTCTGTTGAGATATGGAAATATCAAGTGAATAAGGAAGCTGATAAAATTGAGGAAACCTAAGAAATAACATAAAGTAAAAACGATAAAAATCACCTACAATTAATAATAAAAAAACAGATAAAATTGAGCATAAAAGTATGAAATACTTGAAAGGAAATCATCCATAAAATGTAAAAGAGATGTAAGAGATGTAATATAATCTCTATTATATTTTAATTTTTTTAATTAAAATATAATAGAGAAGTGCTGTTTTACTAGCAAAAACGCTTACCATTTGAATAGGATCTCGCTGATGCAACATAATATATTATGTCCATATTCCAAGCTATTATGACCATTGGTGAGTTGGTACTTTAGACCCAGGGTTCGAAAACGTGATATTTATTTTTCATGTTCTCCAAAAGGGCAGTTCTCATTTACTTTTTGACACTAAACGGGAGTTAATTAGTTAATAACTGTATTCATATTTTAACCATTTTCGTTTCTCAAAGATCGAATGAAATAAATTGATTACGTCGTAGATGCAATATTGAAGTCTATGGATCGCATATACATCTTCTTACATTTCTAAGAGCTTAGTTTGTTCAATGTGTTTATGAAATAAGCCAGTATATGCACAAAGAACGATATTAATAAAAAATATGTGCATATTGATTGTTAACCGTAACTTATCTCACACTATGGAGGCCGCGCTAGAATTTATCAATGATTATCATCGTTAACAATCGTAGACCATGCTCGCAAATATAGATAACTGGCCATAGATGACGGATTTGGTCAATATCGTATTGATTCAGGGTTTTATCGATCGACCATGCTAGACCTCCTGATATTGTATCCGTGCCTTCGTACCTTGTTGAAACCTAATATGATCATAATCAATCAGAAATATCTCCATAACAAAGACAAATTAATGATTGTAGCAAATATGTCCCTCATTATTAAATTGTTTAGGATAGTCAAATTGTTTTGTTTATCTGAGCCTTCGTGTTCCAGAAATCAATCAGGACATGATTGATTTGTATATGTATAACATCAATTCCTGGCAGTTATTATTCTTGTCGCAATCCGTTCCATTGCAGCCAATGTCACGGTTTGCTTGGGTAATGGATGCAATATTGCAATCAGTTTCATTGCGGTATACCGGATGCCACGTAATGGCGCGTCACTCTTCCATTTGGCTGCCAGACTTCAATTGCATGACACAAATCAAGAATTAGGTACAGATTAATCCCCTCGTCCCATATACATCGGCCATTTCGTGGCTGGCTGCTATCGGAGGAGCATGCTCAAGCGAAATTGAGCAATTCATTTTGCCAAATGGGTAACTCTGAAAATTTAAAGCGTATGGTCCAATGATTTCGTTGCATGCTTAACCTCGATGATATGCACTCAAACTAATCAGTCATTACTGGGTGTGTTAACGGAATAATTACTGGCAAAGAAGCATAACTTTCGACACGATTGCAGAATTGGCGTTACGCCTATTTTGTAACAGTCGGAACTTGTCTATCAAATAGTAAACATAATTTAAACCGTATAATTTTAGTCAGTTTAGTCTAAGCATGAAGAGTAAAAAAAATCGACAATTTAGCACGTTGCGTTGGTACAAATTTCTTTATCATATTCTTCATGAGCCTTTTGCACATTGTATCACAAGATGGTAAAAGGTGAAATACCATAATTCAGAATGAAGACGTTCTTAAAATGGCAATATTTGTTTTTAGTGATCGTAGATCTGACGTGCCAGATTGTTCTTTTTTTATTATTTATTTGTTTTTGTTACAAAGAATACATCAGTACAAAGAAGCTTTGACTGTCCAACTAGGAGTCTCCCGTTCTATTACAGTCAAATTGACAGATACATTTTGATAGGCGTAAATTTAATTTACAGTTGACCGATTTATATTGGGACACAAATCAAAAAATCATCGCGAAATAACTTTATCTTTCTTACTAAAGCTCATGCAAAAAATATTTAATAATTTATAATTAACGGCACAGTGTCCTTTACGTATCTAAATGTTTTTTTTTATCAAAATAGAAAGAAGAAAGAAATGTTAAATTTTAAGATTACTTCCAAATAAACCAAAGAAAAATAGTACATACATATTACTTAAATAAACCAAAAGATTACTTGTAAATAAACCAAAAGAATAATACATATCAGTACAAAGTTAGTGAAAGCAGTGAAGAAGAAACAAACAGAAAATACCTGTTATACAGTGACTTTGTTAAAATATGTATTGCTAAATTGTTTAATTAGTACAGCTTTATACTTCAGTAGAGGCATACAAAAAATATCAGAATCATAAGCATAAAAGGTTTTCAAAAATGTTTAAGTGTTTTCCAATCGTACTTTAAAGAACTAATCAGCCACTACAATCAAACTAAATCCGAAAGAAGCTTCGTAAGCGATTAGCACATTTCTACACATTCCAAAGCTGAAACTATGAAGCTTTGGAATGTGTAGAAAACATCAAATATCTAGGTGTTACTATAGACAACCATCTCAAATGGAAATATCACACAGAAAACCCTTCAACAAGGGAAAGAAAATTGAGTTCCGAACCTTCCTCTTTCTTATCTCTGTCTCTTTCCTACTCCCTCCAACCTCACAATTGGAGAGTCATAGCCTCAATGACTCCTGACATTTTGAGACTCTTATGCAAGTCAATAGTAACTGCCTAAAATATTCATCCCTGTCCATTTTTCCAGTACGTTGCGTTAGGAAAAAATCTTAATCTTCTTCTTGTTTTCTACACAATATAATCAATGTATGGTCAGGTTTAACTGTAGACTGCACATGTACAAGTATATACCTTCTTAAATGTGAGTCCATCCATAAGGTCCGTACCTCCGCTGGCCACTAGTGCCCCATACGTAATATATTGATATTTTTTCCTCATTTAAACGGTGGATAGTAGATAGCGAGATCGACCCACAGATACCGCGCAGACCGCTCGAGACTATCATGTATTACCGTAACGTGAGAGTGGGTAGCTCTGCTAGGTACCGTAGCGCAAGTAGTTAAGTGCAAGTACCAGGTAGGCAGATACCAGTTCGAGTAAGCGGGTACCTGTGTATCGTGTGTGTTGGTACCGGGCTGGTGGTACCCGGTTGAGGCCGCATACGACTAGGACCGGTTAGGCGGCATTCCTTCGGCCGATTCAGTCAGACTCGGCGCTCAGCGCTCTCAGGCACCAGTTCTTACTGTGGGCGCTTCTGTTGTACTGGTGGATGTTGTTATGTGGGTACTCGATGGGAACTGGCTTGTCGTACTCGAAAACAACGCTAAAATAACATGTTGAATTTTATGCATCTGCATGCATAATCTCTTGTTACAGGCTACGGGAACGCCGAATTCACAGTGGATTTTGGACAGTCATATAAAAATGTTTCTAAAATATCCATCTACAGCTTGATACAGACAATTTCGAAATCTAAATAATTACAAGAAGTACCGAAAATCTTCAAGGATTAGGTATTTATTACCTATCGTTAAATTAATAATTTGTATAACTTATTATTTCTATAGTAAACATTACACCGCCGACTACAGACCCACTATTGGATAAATAAAAAAAGGAAACAAGCCCAACCTAACGACTGACAGACTAAGCAAATCCCATTGAAAATTGACATTTTCTACTACGCTTGCAGAGAATTTAGCATCTATCTTTTTACGCATGTATCTACCAATATAGCAAAACAGCCCGCATGGCTGTTTATACTTCTACGTTGCTCTATTTCCTTTCAAAATTTTCTAGTTTTACCAACGTAACATACTCGTAACACAATAACGTCAGCTCTTCCATTTTCATTTGAGATTGTTTTCTTTAGGATTATTAAATCTTCAATATAATAATAATAACGAAATATTTGTAAAGCGCAGTTTTGTGTTATTTCAAGTTTTTGTGTTTTTTAACAAAATGACACCTACGTTGTCTACTCCAAATATGCTCAGGAATCGCTGGTTAAAATCCTTTGGGTTCAAGCTTTTATTCACTGTCTTCGTCTCAAAGTGTACAAAAGTACAAATAAATACATTTTATTGGATTTTGTATCAATTTTGTAGTAAAACCATATACTTTGTAAGCAAGGCCCGTGGAAGGACCATTAATAGAACCTCGTAAAGTGGAAATTACATTCCGCCCGTAAATTCTAAGTAAACCGCACAAAGCAACTCAACAAATACATAAATCAAAAACAGAAATGCAGAGCTAAAAGCTAATTTGTTGCAGTTTCAAAGGAAACGAATATAATGTAGATCTACCTCTGAGATATACTTACCTACCGTTGATAGTAGCTCCATCGCAAACTCTCACTCATTCTCACTCAAACGAGATACCTACATATGCAACAACAGAAATAAGTTATTATCATTATTTATTTTATTCATACGCTCGTACATACAGTTGTAAAGTATGCAATCAGTGTTTCCAATTAATTTGAATTAATGATCTGTGATCAACTACTGTACGCTTGAATACGAACCGATGCGACGGCGACGTGGTTGCATTAGTGGTAAATCTACAACCACAAATCTTTTAACTTTCACAGAGTACCTCTAGGGTAACCTGGATAATAGAATACAAGAATATACTGTCCATACCGTCTATAGTAAAGCGTTTGAAAAGGTTGATCATAATGATCATTCAACCCTGTTACAAAAAACTTTTAAAGATTCACTGTAATCCTTATCGTTGACTCTCTTCTTGTTTTCAAACAGTAGTCAAATAGAAGTGGTTGCAGGATTTGAATCTGATCTGTTGCTCTCACATCGGGAGTCCCTCAAGGCAGCTAGTTGGGAACCTTATTATTTAACATCTTTATCAATATTTTGGTAAATGTTTTTTTTAATTCGCAAACCATCCTGCATGCAGATGACATAAAATTTTTCAGCTATAAATTCCATCGAGGACTAGCAGAAGCTGCAAGATGATTTGCAACGTATAGCGATGCCCATTATCCGGAAATAAACATTTTAAATGTTTCGTCTTGCGCTTTACTAGAAATAAAAAACGTATTTATTCATGAATACTCAATTAATTATCTATCGTTATCTACTAAATCAGAAAGTGATGACAGTGGGGTTTTACTTGATAGTTAATTGAATTTCAATAAACATACGGACCATATACCAACGCATCTTCTTTGCTTGGTTTTGGAATCCATTCCTGTAAACAAGATCGTACTGCTTTCAAAATACTGTTTTTCTCAGACGTTTGTAGTATTCTGGAATATGCATCTCAGGTGTTGAACAAAAATAGAATTGAAAGCATTAAAAATAGATTTGTAAGGTACGCCAACTTCCGCTTTTTTCGATCTCGTCTTAGTAATGAAGATTCAGTAAAGTTCTTTAATATACATACATTATCATGCCGAAGCAATATAACGGATTCGGTAAAGTTATTTAAAATCACACATACCTTAATTGATTTTCCTAATCCTCTTCAACGTCTCTCATTCCATATTTCAAATCGCAACAGCAGACAGGTTTGCAAGCTCAACTCAAAAAACAATTCCTTTATCTACAGACCCACAAATTACCAAATTAACATTTTTAACTCGACTCTACCGGACATAAAACAATAATTTATTAAACAACATGACCCAAACTAAATCATTCAATCGGTGACCGGACAAGTCAGAATGAAACCAACTCAGAAACACCCAAAAAAGTCCATAGGAGTGATGAAAAAAACGGTTAAATAGGTTACGATAGGGTTATGGGTTATTTTAAAATATTTTTTTAAATAGCTTTTAATGTTTTTTTTTTTTAATTTTCACAATAAAATTACCAGAAAATATTTGAACAATCATATATCAATAATTTTTTAAAAAGTTCATATGAGTTTTTTTATACATATTCAATTTACCAATCAATTGAGTTCATGGTCCCAGAAATAAATCAAATATTAAAAATAAGAAAAAAATATATAGCTTACGATTTCGTGAAAATTACGTGCCCTAGCTAAAATCATCAATTTTATTGTAAGTTTTTGAATTCTAATCGTTAAAAAAACCTTTTTGGTAACCTGTAACAAAGGCATTATCTTCATAATGACCTAACTAGCCGAAATCACTTAATTTAATTTTAAAGTTAGGTAATTTTTTATTTGTTTTTAGCTTTTCAGTAATTTTAATTGAAAAAATTATTTACAAGATTCTTTCTAAGTCATTTATTTAAAATGTTTGCAAGAGACCAATAAAACAGTAAGGAAGATATTCTTGGATCTCCCTTCTCTTCTTCATGGGCGATAAGTAAGTTCTCTTACCCGACTACTCGCTGCACCGCCTGCCTGTTGTTCCTGTTCCCGAGTTGTGGAACCACAAAACCGGTTTGTATTATGTGCAAAACTCGTCGCAGTGATTGGTTGTTGGATTGCGATGCATTTTACTGAAAAGGCGCCATCTTACTTGTACATTGTAGCCATGGAACAGAAAAATCGTGGATAGTGCGGTTTACACAGATTTAAAAGAAATCTGCCTCAATTCATGGTTTTTGATTCTGAAATCCACTGAAAGCACTGAACAGATAATCCGTAGAACTGAAATCTACAATAATTACCTACATCTATGTTGATAAGAAAGAAAACTGATGTACCCAATTTACATAAGACCTTTCGAGTCATAGACAGACCAATGTGTTTGACTATCTGTTCAAGAATGAATTTCGATATTTAAAAATGTTTCATCAACTTCACGAGACGTAAGCAACAATTACACACTGATACTTCTCTTTCGTGGTTCTTCTATCTCTTTAGAGATTGTAGCATTCTGCTTGCAGATGTCACGATTTTTGCCCATTTTGTCACTATTTACTTAGAGAAGAACAATTTTTTTAATCCACGATTGATTAACTTATTAAAAAATCTTGGATATCACTCCTTTTTGTTTGTGAATTTGATTGCTTGAAATTGTTATAAAATCTTTAATAAAATACCGCCAGTAGAGCACGTGTTTTGCTTAAATTTTATCCAACAATCTATTAATAAGCCATATCTTTCTATACGCCAAAAAATGCTTTGAAGCTATAATTTTCAAAACTTCGAACCCATTTTTCTGATTAGGTTTTATTGTATAATTATTGCAAAATTCCAGAATGTGTGCTGTAGGTATTCATATCAAGAAATACTTTCATAATGTTTGTAGATACGTACTGTCATATTGAAAAGCTAAAAAAAAAACAATCGAAAGACAAATCTTTGTAAATTTCAAGAGTGTTTTGTGTAACACGTACAGCTAAGACTGTTCCTTCCATCGACCAAAGTAATGTATATCAATGTGCACAATATATATCGATGCTTTGTACCTTCAGTACCTACGTACCACACACGTAAGTAAGTTTAATGTAGGTAGACGATCACGTTTTAAACCTGTTATTCAGAATGCTGCTCTTACGAGTTGCTGTAGAGGCCCTTCCAAATACGTACCAACTCAGGCAGCAATGCAGACACCTTCACCAACATCACAGGGTCTGGCATTGGACCCTCTCTTATTAAATAACGGTGTATTATGGTCTCACCTCGCTACTTCAGTATCTGTATTCAAATAATAATCAATTGGTTTTACCGTTGTCTGTGGTTTTGATTTTTCTTGTGTTTTTATTCATTTTGTGTAATGCCAAACGCCCCATCATAAATAACAGAAACGAAAGGAATTATGACATGGTTTTTGAGGTGAAAACTTCTTTAGCACCGTTGTGATTTGACACTCGATGAAAAGCGACAATTAAAAGAGACAAACACATACATCTATAGGATTTAGCCCACGAGAGAATGAGATGGAATAATCGGTTTCTTCTTTGTGCGATGATTCGTAGCGTATCAGTCTCCTCTTTGTGTGGTGCTTTGTAGCCTCCCCACTTTTGTCTACTTAAGTTTTCTGAAGATTTCACTGCTATCGTGTGTGAATTGCACACTCTATTTTTTTCTCTTTTTTGAATTTATTCTTTAAATATCTCTCTCATTCTATTTATATTAAAATCTATTTATTTATCTTTTTTTATTTTATATGAATACCGCACAAGAGTCCCAGCCGTTCCCGTCTGGAGCCAGTGAGACTATAGCATTCCCAATTGGGGTATGTTGTGAAGCTGGAGGTAGTGACGAGGGGAAGGAGATGGGGATGAAGAAGATGGGAAAGTACCTGATTATTCAGATCTGGTCATCAAACACTGCTAAAGCCATTTCAAGCAGCATTTCAATTTTGAATGGTGGTCTTACATCTGGGCGATACCGAGACTATCTTCCGGTCTGGAACGTGCCGCAAATATGCTACATTATAATTTTAAGTAAATTAATTAATTGTGAAATAACACAAATTAATTAAATAAAGTTTATTTGCGCACGCCGGGATTCGATCCGGCGAGAGCCTTACCCCTCAACCACTGTTTGTTTATATCATATTATATGGTCTTTACTATCATGCTGATTCTTGCAGTGGTAGACAAATAGGATTAACCGCCATACAACTGCGTCTTGCCACGCACTCGTTGTTTCACTAACATTTTCACACGTCGTCTTTTCCAGATGTTTTGGACATGTAGAGCGGATGGACCGAAAAGGGAGTGCCAGGAGAATATATTATGACGTGGGGGTATATGTAAAACGAAAACGTGGAAGTTGCACAAACATGCCATCATGAAGAGAATCATCCATCATATTTCTTTTTTTAAATAATTTCTATCCTCTTATATACAGTTTACAGTTAAAAAGATGATTAGTTCAAGTAATCTAATAAATGTATCTGATAATATAAAACATTGTAGTAGGGTGTGAAAAAATCAAAGCATTGAATTTTTCGGTAATGTCTAAATGACTTTCGGCAGTCGATATGCAATGTGTAATTTTAAAGCCTTTTAAATCCATATTCAAGCGACTTGTAGTTATCTTCTATATGTACTTATATTATATGTAAATTGTCAATGCTCTTCATTTATATGTACCTACTCTTATTTCGTTGTCATCTCTTTTATTTAATTCGTGTTATTGTTAATGGACTATTTGTCCATAAATAAATAAATAATAAATTAACTGTAGTAATGGTTTGTGAATACCTAGTCAGGAGAACCTGTGCTGAGGTGTTCGCAAGTTTCAGTCTGGTCGAGTCAAAGATCATTACAACAAAGGAGAATGTACGAAAATGAATGAATCAAGGGTGTGTACCAAGCAGAATAGTTTTGTGGCATTACATCTGCCTTTCTTCGGGGGGCAAAGCTATGACGGATAGTTAGCAATTTGGAATCCCTGCATTGTATAAATGTGAAAATATTGAACTGGTTTAAGAATATGTTTATTTAGGTGTTATTATTGACTGTTTTTTCAAATGGGATTTACAAATAAATAAAGTCTGTGAAGGACTGAGATGTATTGTTAGTAGGTTATATAAATTAAAATTCTATGTTCCAATATGCAGACTTTAAAAAATTTATTTATAATTATCTGAATCTATTATAAGGTATGGTATTACAGCTTGGGGACTTTACTGTAAAACAAATGTAAATCAATTAAATCAGTTGAAAATTCATTACTTAAATTTATTATCAGCTCACAAAGTTTATACGAACAAAGGCATAATATTCCATGCTTTTACCAGAATCTCAAAATTCTCTCAATAAGAGCAATTCTGTGGTAGCATGTAAGTAGCTCCATATACATAAATAGACTGGACCACACTTACAATACCTACTCGTTTAACATTAAATGAAGGACTAATCGTACCTAAGCATTTAAACCAATATGGACAAATAACACTTGACTACATGATACCTAATTGCCTAAATATGTTACCAGCCGAAATTAAAAAATGTACTAATGTAAAAACAAATATGTATTTGCTGAAAGAAATAGTTTGTATTAGATTCTAACACAAACAATTTCTAACTGTAATAAGTTTTATTTTTATCTTCAAAGTAAAAGCACCCATTGACAAACTACTGAAAAGTAGGTTTTCTTTTTTTCTGTAATATTTTTATTTTCCTATTATATTGTATTATTTTGTCTTTCATTGTAATAAAAAAATATAGTTGTTTTATTTTGTTAAGTTATGAGTTATATCTAAGCGTATTTTTATTATATTATTTCTAACTCCGCAGTTTGGCACAAGCCTGGGGTCGTTATATCGTCTATCTAATATCGTATGCTGTCTCCGACCTGCTTATCGACCTCGCTAATAATGAGGTAAATCTAGGAACAGCTGATCTGAATTGCAATACAATTCATTGCGACAAGAATAATGGATAAATGCATAAGAGCCGCAGAATATTTGCATGTGTTATTGTTAGTCTGGGGCATGGTTCGGCAAACGATGGCCCCAGGAATTCAGAAGATGTATTATCTCCCCAAATCAATATTTTCTTTTCATATCCTCAATTTGAGGTTTCCCTCGAGGTTATGTCATCTTACAAATTGTTGTGGGGAGGGCTTTTATGAAAACTTAGCCCTTTGAATGAACAAAAATATCGTTTAACCTATTATTAAGGAATTCCAACTAAAATACATCAGTACAAAATACTTTAAGTTTCCGTTCCCGGCCCCAAAAAGAAGAAGACGGAGAGATATGAAATTACGAATGTTAGAAGAGCGCGCTAACATTTACAACGATAAAATCGATGCATAAATCATGAAAATCTTTAATAAAACACGGCTCGTTTAAAATAGAGCAAAAATCTCGCGATAATTGTCTTAAACGGCATTTAAAGAAACGCTGTGAATTTTTGCATAGGTACCTATAACTTGTAAAATAACTGAAACAAATGTGTTTATAATAATTTATGGAGCATATTTTGCGATTTTTTTCTATCGAGGGAATTTTATATAATTTGCGTTTGGGCGCGACTAATGTCTAGATATTATCTTCAAGAATAACATATATATTTTTTAAGAGCTTAAAAACTTCAAATTTAAGGGAGGTTTGCAAGAAAACGGTAGAAATTCGAATCCCGCCTCTTAAGAAACGCACACAATATTTCCATATAGAAACGTCGCGGTCGTGACAAAAATTACATCAAATTTACTATCAAAATTATAAAAAGCCATTGGCCGCAATCAAAACCAATATCATTCACCGTATTCAAAGAAACCCTGAAACTTTTCATATTCCTTTCCAAATAACCAAACAACCTTCTCCCAATCTCTTGTGCAAATTAGCGATGTAGGTATAGGTTCAGTTAAAGTGGGCTCTTGAACTCAGGTTCTTCGCGGAATGCGGATACTACTTCTACGGTTTTTTCAAATATACTGTTCCCAGAGAACCCGGTCCAGGATTCGGACCCAAACCCGAAACTCGGAGCAGGACCCGGAGCTGAAACCCGATTGTCTCGTCCACGTGCGGGTCATGGTCCACGCCATTCGCGTGTTGAGGGTTCTTATCCGGGTTCAAGTTCTTGTACGGGTTCTATCTGGGTCCGGCTCCGGTCGAACCCAGTCCGCACCCAAGAACTTGGACCCGGGAACTGCTCCTAGAACTCGAGTACTTTTAAAAAGAAGTACGCCTCTCTTGAAAAATCCCTTTTTTGAAAAAATATGTCCACTGTAGTGGCAAGATTCTGGACATATTTAGCGATAGCCTCCAAAAAAAAACAAAATTTCTCTAATCTCTTGTTTTCACTTGACCAAACTTTATTGTAGGTGTCTTTTGGTTTGTTTTATTTTTTTACATGTTTTACACTTTGTTTTACACTTTGCTTAGTTTATTCTTAGTTTTATTCAAATTGTTTTGCACAGTTATTGTACGGTTGGTATTTTTTATATCCTTGTTAATCCTCCGTACGTTGTGTTCATTATAAATAAATTTTAAAAATATATAAAAACTTCCAAAAAAAATCCGTTTAAAAGGGAAAAAAATATATTTTAAACGTTTCTGAACCCCTGCACGAAACATAATAAAACATAAATTTAATGGTACGTGTTAGTAATAGTTTTCTGGTATTAATTTATCATAATTCTTATTCACGGACATTCGTTATTATAATAATTATTGAAAAATCTCTTTGAACAACATATCCCAAAATAGGATAATAAATTATATAACTTATCGTATCAAAAATAGTCTGTAAGCACAATTGAAAGGTAAAAAAAAATAATAAATTTAATCTTTCAAAAAATCTGAGTCAGAAATTCCTGATAACATTTGCTGATAATTTATGTTTTATTTAGCGCCACCAGGAGGCGCTGAGAAAAATAATTCCCTTGGGGGCAGGTTCCAAGGGAGTGCTGCTGGATATATCAAAAGGTTGCCCTTAACCATTCTCTCCCGATACGGCCTGCCACTTAGTTGATGGGCATACATATACACCGCCGAGACCCGGACTAACCTCACCCCATGAACTCAGGCACCATTGCTAGCGAACAAGTTGGGGTGACATATGGCAGAGATGTTGGTTATCCAATAAATTGTTCCCGGGGAGGCTGTACCCACACCCGCCTCCCTTATTAATTTGCTTTAGGTATATTTAAAACATAATTAAGTAGCAGACAAGACAACAAGTTCTTTGACACCGTTCTTGCGAAATGAGGCGAAGAATTTTCCATAATCAATATTCATTTTAATCCTTTAATTCTTCTGCAGCCCAACCCACGTTTTGACGTCTTCAAATAAATATCTCGACTAAATATCACCAGATTGTAGCTTATCTATTAAGCCGCATCTTTAAAATAGGAGAATCGCTTGACTAAAGATTAAAAGTGAACATTTTAATTAAATTTTCGGAAAAATCATTGCCAAGGACTTCTAAGTTCTAGTGTACCTGACATCAATTTGTCCAACTTGTGAAGATATTAGGTAAATCCCCCGAGAACGACGTTTACTGACGTCAATGAATGAACATAATTAAAACAATTTCTAAGATCTATCATTTCGTATATTAGCTGTGCGTTACGCAAACGATCTTTGATAATAAAATCCATTAATTCAATTATTATTACCAGCATGTTGGTATAATCATTTTTACGTCCAGTCAGATAAATAAGCCTATTGAAAATAGATAAGATAAAAACTTTGTCTTTATTGGTTTTATCTTTATCTGTAATCCTTTTCATGTTATCTGGATCAATAATGATTGGTACGAGACGAGAGCACAAACAGGCCATCAATAAATTATTAATGGTAAGTACTCAGTCTAAGCATCATCAAATCTTGATGACGGCTCTATAACCCGTTTATGTAATGGTTTTTCAATAATAACGTTATCTGACTTGACACATTTGGCAACAGGTAATAAATAATCAATTTATGGAATCGATTCCATCTAAGCCTAAAAGTGTGTCAATGGCTTGTTGTTAGGGTCGATAAAACATTAAAGTTCGTACTCAAAACGTGAGACTGTGATTTATTTTCACCTGTGGACTATTCATGTGTACTCAATTATTATTCATATGTGGGTATGTCATCAATATTTTATTCCATAATACGTCAAACGTGACGTGTTCATCAGAAATATTCATTGACGTGGGTATACTTGGTCGAAGGAAATATTGGATTAAAATAGAAGTAGGTAGAAGTGAGATCCCTAAGGCATTCCCTTTAGTGTGGGTCTCCAATGCATAGTGGATTATTTAGAAATGTATTGTGCATATAATTATTTTATAACTTCCTTTTAAGTTTCCTAAATGTTGGTTTATACTGAGTCTGTAATATTATTTATTTTGACTTTCACACCTTTTTAACTGGGCTTTAATTTTGCTGTGGAGTGAATTAAGATGGTCCAGAAATCGTTCAGTTTCTCTGTTCCATGAGGCCAAATAACGAGGACATCATCGACGTAGCGCCAACATACTTTGGGAACAGCAGAAGCTGTGCCACTTCTTCATACTTCTCCATAAAGAAATTAGCTAGTACTGGCGACAACGGACTGCCCATCGCATTTCCTTCCACTTGCTCAAAAAGCTCACCCTGGAATGCAAAGTATTCCGTTTAGAGGCAGTGTTCAAAAAGTTTACAGATGTCTTCTTCATATATCTCACTGATCATTGTCATAGAGTCTTCTAGGGGCACATTCATGAAATAGATACTACGTCAAAACTGACAAGAATATATACAGGAGATGTTAATACTGTTTATATTTTGTGTTTGGTGCGTTAAAATACGAGTTGTCAACAACATCTTAGCCAAATTCTGTATTCGGCGAATGGGAGTAGGTACACAAATGTGATTCCGTGTTGGAGTTCTCACAATCAAAGGATACATTTTGTGTGTACATAAATATATTATATTATACAAATATTAGAGAAATTTTATAATAGATAAAATAGATTTTTTTTCAGTTGTTTTCTTAGTTTGATGTCTCGAGTATAAATCAAACAATGGATTTTTCATTTATTTTCCACGGTTCTACTAAATTCTCTAATTGCCGGCTGCTATCAAAAGTCACACTTTAAAAATACATTTTATTGAACTCGAAAAAATAAATTAATTTCCCTCTGGGCCTATGTCATCTTTGGGGATGCTGTGTGGAGGGTTTTTTTTAAGGAGAAAAAAAAAGGATAGGAGAGTTCTGGAAAGGAAAAGGGTTTAAGGGGTGGGTAGGAATCTGGGGTTCAGTGTGTCCTGGTCATCCGCCTCCAAGACCTAGACAAACCTCACCCCATAAACCCGGGCACCCCTGCTAAATCACCAAACGTAACAATTGGTTGTAATGTACATGTTGCTCGCTTCCTTGGGAAATATACCACAATCAAATCATAGGAACCTGACTAATATGTTAAAATAATATTTTTGGGGACCAATTTTTTATGAATTTCTTATTGCTTTTGCTAACTTGTTTACTGACCTTCAACATGGTCTGTACTGCTTCTGAGATCACTAATGCTTGTGGATTCCGGTCCCCAATTTAGAGACCATTGCTTAACTATTCATTATATAATATTTGATATTTGGATGACCTGTATAGCGCCGTTATTGTGAAAAATCACCTCAAGGGAGCTGGAAGTAGGTAATGTAAATACTTTCAATATCAAAGTCCTAAGAACGAGTTTTTCATAAACCAATCATTAATTCATACTGATTGAAACTTCTTGGAACATATTTGCGACAGACGCATGTGTGCGACACCGTAAAAAGTATGAACATATGACCAGTTGACCAGTATACTCAACTATAAGGTTAAAACACATTATTATTACTTCTGTCGTCTGAATTCCTTAGCCCGCATGATGTAGGTATCTTTCAACAGTGAGTAAGACAGTAGGTGACCAAATAATTCCAACTTTCCAAAATTCTTGGATCACATTAGTGACAGTCGCGTTGTCGCGCATGGGGAACGCCATTAAAACATCAAATGTGATTCAGTTGCATCTGAAGGATAAGTGGTTTATTATTTCTGTCGTCTAAATTCCTCAGCTTGCATGATGTATCAACACTGGGACAGACAGTGAGACAGACAGACAGACAGACACAGTTAGCTGTAGACAGACGTAAAGGAGACGAGACGAGACGATGTCGTCACAACCCGGATGCGACTTGCCGGTGGCGGCACTAATCTTCCAATTGTTGTTTGATAACCCTGAGACCAGAACATATGGACTTTTCCTTGTGTCGTCTGACGACGTCACTTGATAACTTTCTGTACTCCTGGAGGTCTAGCGTGGACGATCGGTAAAAAACGATATTGACCAAATCCATTATCTATGGTTACTTATCAATATTTGCGACCATGGTCTACAATTGTTAACAGATATTACAGGGCGTCCCCGACTTCTACCATTCACATTTGCGTCATATATTCATCTTACACTACTTTCTTCTTTCGTTCGCTCTACATGCCCAAATCATCTGAGGGTCCCTTGATTTATCTTACTCATTATACTTACATTACTTATCAGTCATACATTCTTTGCGGATCTCCACATTTCTCACACGATCATACATGGTTTTACCACACTTACGCATCAGGGATCTCATTTCAACAGCATTCAGATTACTTTCATCCTTCCTCTGTCAGTTCCATGCCTCACTGCCTTACATCAGAGTAGGTACCAACACTCCATTGTGACTGCAAGTTTCGCTTCTTTTGACAGTTTTTTATTAGCGCCAACGGCATTCAGTCCTTTATTAATGGAGTTAGCTGCATTTACCCTTCTTTCAATATCTCTATCAGCCTTCCAATCTCTCCTAAACATACTACCAAGATACACAAACTCATCCAACAACTTATAATATTCATTTACATAAATATATGATTTCTATTATCAGAAATTGAAAAATATGGAAAAATGTCAGAACTGATCAGTCTAATACTGATAGCTTTTTATGCGCTATCCAAGCCTCACTTATTTTTCAAGTGGCAATTAATCTGGTGACGTACCATGTAGCATTTTTTTTGTCTAGCTTTGACGTACATAGTAGAACGTGCCGGTTAGCAATGCTCGTGGCTAGTTCTGTAGTTGTGTTCTGCACTGTTCATATTTGTTCACTGTTCAAATCTTCTGTTTCCTGCAAGCGCGTCATCACAGCTTTTGGCGACAATTTATTGAAAACAACAACTAATTTATGTTCAATTATAACCTGATGAAGTTTAGTGTCATAGGCTCCAGACCTTTGATGTCAGAACCCGAACCTCTCCGTGCAGCACAGGACGTGAGAATAGTTGGAAACTGGTTCATCGAGACAATTGCAGTAGGTCACGATCCTAATCAATCGATCAATCATTATTTTATTCATTTTTAAAACATTTTTTTCTCAAGCTGGTTCCTTATTGCTGAAGATCGTGACCCCTACTCCAATTTCCATGGTGGACAAGGCTCCTCTACTCCTCGCGGTTCTGCGCTGCATGGAGAGCTGTGGACACCGTTGTCACTCCAGCTCATTGGTGACTTTCGTCTGTTTCTTCTCCCTTCCACTTGCCAGTGACTATGAATTTCTCTATGTATGTTGGAGTCCTCAGTTTGGCGAGCAACGTGTCCAAAGTATAATACATTGAAGGCAGATAGTTAAAAGCCTCTTGTGGATGCCTAGGTCTTTCTAAATGGACACATTTGTGCGTCTGGCTGTACGTGGAATCCTGAGAATCATTTCCAGCACTATATTTCGAGGGCGTATAACCGCTTTCTTTCGCAGGCTCTAAATGTCCAGGTTTCCACACCTTGTAGAAATATGGGCGAATCAACCACCGGATGAGTCTCATCCTGATGCCCTCGTTATGCCCCTGTCACTCCATATCTTTTGCATATTACTTATGGCGTCTTTTTTCATGCAAATTCTTCTTTTAAAAACATTTCAATTAGTTTTTAAAGATACATTCATAAGACAGTTGAAGTGCTGTGAAGCAGCGACTCAAGAAGAATTAATTAACCAAGATATCTTATCTGTGATAAAATATCTTGAACGGTCTGTGTATGACCTGCCGAGCTCTGATGTCATTAGAACCCATTCCTCTACTTACTACAATAAGAATGACAACTGATTTGGCTACATGTGACGCTATGCATACCGTCTGTCATTCAAAGTTTTCAAACTAAATGCATTTCAAAACGTGCCTATTTTCACAAGCCACACAATATCTAACTTTAAAAAACTATTCTACTGGGAACACAATCATAATAAATAACAGCGTTTAAGCTAGACGATAAAAATAATTGTTAAAAAAATAAAAGTGGTGACGTATCGCGAAGCATTGTTGCTTTTGTTTAGCTTGGACGTAATAGAGCATGCCAATAGCGGCTGCCAAAACTTTCAGCTATATATTATAGGTTTGTGTTCTGCAATTTGTTCTGTAATGTCAGTTCTGTTCCACCTTCTCCTGTTGCCTGTTTGCCAGCATCCGTGAGTTTAATCTAAGATTCCTAAATAAACATCTCATCACAGGCGGTGGTGTTTATTTTAAATCTGGCAACACCACACTCATCAGGGCTAGTCTAATAAAATATCTATATAATATTACAGTCCTGTAACTTTTGCACATTATTGCTAGGCAATTTGGCATACATTTGATTACGCGCTTTATCTAAATCCGTGTATCTGGTCGAATCAAGCAAATTTAAAATCAAAGTATGACACAGATCAGTTTACATTTTGGTTTTAGTGCCAACTTTTATCATAGTTTTAGTAAAAGGGTGCTGATTCTTGCATGTTATCTGGAATCATTTTACTTCTTGGCATTTTGGCATTTTGGCATACCTTGGTAAGTACATTTAATTAATTTAATTTAAATTGAACTTTTAATATGAACAATTGAATAACTCTAGGATCGGTTCTCGTTTTAATTTTGCTGCCAACTTTTAACATAGTTTTGTGAAAATGGTCTTAAAATATCTGTAAATGTTGAAAATTTCATGAAAATTACTGTCTATATACATCTGAATTCGAAAAACGCCAGGGTCTTCAGTTAATATGTATATAAAAGCAAGGGCGTATATAACGGGGTTTTAGAGGGTTGCCCCCCCCCCCCCCCCCCAATCTCCCTCCATTGGCCTCAGTATTGCATAGGATATAAGATAACAGTCGGTACTCTTAGATTACATTCCTGGAAAATATAACATATTATTTGACTCATTTATCAATGTGATGCAAATTATAAGATGTGATAAGTAAAAGACTTCTAATGAATTTTCCAACCCTACCCCCCCCCCCCCCCCTCCCTGCAGGATCAAACACTTCCATGTGAATGCTATAGCTACGCCCTTGAATATAAGTATTATAAATTAATATGAACTGAAACTTTAACTTCGTAATAATAATATTGCGGAAATCTCATTATTTCAAGCGCATATTGATAAGTATTCTTATCAATCTCGTATACTTTATAATTAGGCTATTGGTTAATATGTCACAGGTGTCATAGCTGGGATGACCGATGTAAGGTCAGGTGGTACCTCGAGGAAGTTAAGTTGCCTTCCTGGTCTATCCGCGCATCTTCCGTAAGCCTTTTGTTAAAAGGTTTAACGAGCAGTTGAGGGAATTAGTTCCATTGTGTTATTTATTGATATAGTTTTGTACCGTTTTACTATTGTTGAACTGTCGTACTTGCAAATTGATTAAACCTACACCAAATAAAGACTAATTCCGTTATCCGTACAGTAATTGTGGATTTTATTTCATTACCGCCGCTAAAATATGACTGTATCAAAACTCACAATTAGCTTTATAATGTCACGTAACATATTATAAATTCAACATCGTGTACATTTTCTTCATCACGTAGAGTCATCGGATCAAATGGTTTGTCTACGCAATGATGCAATTTTCACTTTAATTTGTGGTAATTAGTTGTCCCAAAAAACTGTCCGATAAATTTTCCAACCGTCCCCCCTTTCTACCTTGCTCCCCCTCCCAGGATCAAACCCCCCCTTAGGGTCGAGCCCCCCATGTGAATGCTATAGCTACGCCCTAAATTAATATAAACCCTGCCTTGAACTAAGCAATAAGCTTTATAATGTCACGTTACTTATATGACATTTCAATTCAACATTATGTACTTTTTTTTCATCACGTACCTACCTCTAGCGTCATCGGATCAAATGATTTGTCGGTACAATGTTGCAGTCGATACAATGAATATAAATAGTGATATAAGTTTTTATCTTATCTTATAATTACGGCACTTTCATATTAATTATTTTCATCACCAAATTGCAAAGTATTGTGTATAAATTGACTTGAATTAACTACGTGAAGCTTGTAATTTAAATTTTTTTTTTTTTGTAATTTAAGAAAATCAGCATGTTTGAAGCAGGAAAACTCTTAAACGGTGAGCAGTGCACTCATGAAATTTGAATAAGTTTTTCTGTCTTGAATTTGAAATTGCTATGTCTTTTCCACCATGAGATATGACCATTAAAATATGCGTGTATCTATCATCAAATAGACAAAATGGCATATTGATTTTTTCCGGTTCAATGAATATCAGAAGCATACAACTTAAACACCCAAAAGCCATTAAAAGCTATTTTTTTATTTTTTTTATTTATTGTTTATGAAAAGAATAAATAAAAATAGCCCATAACCTAACCTAACGTAACCTATTTAACCAATTTGTTCCATCACTTTTAATGACTTTTCAAAGAAGGTGTTGAAGTTGCACGATGCTGAGTTGTCCAGTCACCGTTTTTCCATATTTTGCAATTTTTTAGTAAGAATAACTACCTACGTACAATTTGACACGGTTAACACAGTTAGTCAAAATAAAAACTTTTTTTAAATCCGTTGATTAAGTGGTTAAGATTAAGTTAGGTTAAGCTAACCTAACCCAAGTTAGGGCCAGTTGTTTCACAGAATATGAACAATAGATCAAATTTTTAAGTTAATTTACAAGTTCTGTGAAAGTTTTATTCAAGTTCTGTGTAACAACCTGTCCTTAATGTAAGAATCTGGTTTTTCTTCTGGAACCCTCTACCATCGGAGATTAGATATCATCAGCGTAATCTTCACCCTACAGATTGCAGCCCTGAACAACTCTGCGGAACTGCACTCATACCAGTCGCGTAGATTTGGAATCCATGAAGTGCGACGTCTATCTCTGCCAATTATTTTTATCTCCTGAATTATCATTTTTTCTATCATTATCATATGCTTAATTAGAATTTCTTCCATCTCAAAATTTGGCAAAGAATAATACGTGACTCTTCTTCTACTTTTATGGACTATTTTTTTATTTGTTTTTTTTACAATAAGTATATATATGTTATGCAGTGTTAAAAAGGAATATAAAAAGAGCCTTTCCTCACCATAAAGAGACAAGGCTCTTGTGATTGGTGAGGGAATTCACCTTCAATCATATGAAATCATGTACCTAAGTAAGTAAAAAATAAAATATTGCAATAATAATAAAAAGATAAGAAATAAATACTCAAGATTATCAGTAATTGATTTCAAGACTTAAAAGAAATAATAATGAACTCTTACAGTAGTTTCAGGTAATTTTTTAATTTAAACTGGAATTCATGATTATTGTCGATAATTTCGGGAATTCGAATTAAATTATACCAGATTGAGAAAGGTATTTTGAATGTGCTTGGTATTAAATTTTGGGATTTTAATATTATTCTGATATATTAAATTGTAAGTTATTTCGCTGTAATTGTTTGAAAGTTTTCTATATGTATATGAATATTTTTTGTAGGTACATTGAATATTGAAAAGATTTTTTCAGTAGAAAATGTAGATGGTTTTTTCAGGGTAACCTTAATTATCAATATTTGAACACTTTTGACTGGATTTAAAATAACATCATGTGTTCCTCCTCAGCCTGCAATACCGTATTGTAAAATAAATTGAACAGTTGCATAGTAGACTCGTTTTAGGTTTTCTAATTAATAAAAATCTGAATCTGGTGGACTGAAACCTTGCAGTAAACCAATTAATTCCATAAAATAAAATATATTGTGAAGTAAAACTTATTTAGTGGATATTATAGAGGAAGAGTGGTCTGCCCCTGAAAATCAGCCCAGTCGGAAATAGGTCGGCTGGTATATGTATGTACCGCGCTGACCTATGAAGCAGCGTGACGTCACGACCAGTTGATGTTCAGTGTTGATATGCCAACATTTGGGCAAGCCCAATACCTACTAACACTGTTGATGTACACTCTCTAATGACTTTCTGCTCCCCTGGTATTTATTCCCAGGTTTATTATTAAAGATATAAAACCACGAGTTTTTAATTAATTTATTACCGACCGGTTTCGTTTTGCTCAAGCATAATCAAGGTAAAAATTAATACTGAACAAGAAATACATACTGGGTGCTTATATATAAATACAAAGGGAGACAACATAACAAAAAGTGAAACAAACAGTAAATAATTTGGACGCACTAGAAATAAAGGAATAAAAACCAATACTTCATTTGCCTTAAACTCACCTTTTGCGACGATTTCTGTATCAACGTCATGTCGGCATTAAAGATTGGCGCTTACACTCACCTATACGCTTACCCTATACCTCTACACTCACCATTCTCCATCAACTTTCTGCTCCCTTGTATTACTCATTCCTGTTGTATAGCTGTTTCTGGTTCAAAAATACACCAGTATAATAAAATATTAATTTAGAAATATTAACGAAAGATACGTCTTAATCCAGCGTGCGTACCTGCCGTATTCAAACCAATGCCAATGTTGCGAATGACTCGATTGTACAATAAATACTGCGAACATGAAGACTTGGGTATATTTAATTAATAAGAGATAACTTTGTATAAACCACTTTTTTAATAAACAATATCGACATGTTTCAATAACAATGTTGTCTTCTTCAGGATAAAGAAAAATAAAATAAAATAAAAATAAATACTTGGATATATTTTTGAATTCAATCACTACCTTCAAAAGGAACTTATACTTGCATATACCTGACGATCTCCTCACTTTGTAATTTATTGAATCATTCACCTACTTATGCATTGGCTCTATAATATCTGCATTAATGTATATGTGTGTGCGTGTGTGTATGTACATGTAAGCATATTGCATATATACATGTATGAATGTGTAAATACGTAAATGTGTACGTATGTATTTTATATAATACAAATTCAATTTTTATCCTCTTTGTGTTATGTACCTACTTGTAATTTAATTCATTATTATATATTACAACTTATAGTCACGTTAAAAATGTTGAGACGAATGGTGTGCTCACCTTTAATTGAAATCAATCGTTGACGATATTGAAAATGTAAATTAATGTAATAATTATAATGACATGTGATGTATTCTGTTGGCGAGCCAATAAATAAAATAAAATATAGTACTACAACGTTTGATTCTTTACCGAGTGTAAATAACAGCGACCATTCCAAAGCACACAATGAAAGAGTGCGATTTGAAATCTTCATCATGATATTTTCGGTTTTTTTCGTTTTTATGCAAGACGTGAAGGAAGTACCGTAAATTGTGCATCCACTCTTTATCAACTTTCTGCGCCCTGATTACTTACTCATTCTTGTTGCATTTCTTTTCTCTTTCAAAAATACAAAGCTAATTGAGATTTATGTTCTTCGTTTTTCGTCTTATGTATCGGTGTGAGAAAAATGCTAAACAGATGGTTAGATAAAGATCTAAGATGTTCGAAAAATAAATCATCATTACGGATGTATTCATTATCTAAGATAGCTTTAATAGTTATTTTTAAAATCCTTATTTTTATGTTGCCCTCTTAAATCGTAGGTCAGCTATCAGCTGGCAAATCTTCACCCTGCAGACTGCATCCCGTAATAACTTAGTGGCAATGCACTTTGGTTTCGAAGCCATGAAGATTGGCATCTTCTCTTCATCACCACCATCATAACACGGACATGGGTCTAGCATGGTGGTAAAATCCTCAAATTATAAAACATCTTCCGCTCACTCAAATCCCAGATTAATAAAACAGTAAGCGCATTGTTATTTCAATCAAATCTTTAAGGAGAAATATTCCGACTAAGGCCACAAAGGTGCTGGTAAACTCTTACGTTGTTTCACGACTTGACTATTGCGATGGCAGATATGCAAATCTCCTTAAAATGTACACTGACAGACTTCAGCCAGTTTTCAATGCTGCAGCAAGACTGATAATAACCGGCGCTTCCAAATATTCCAATATTTCCCAACATCTGCGGAACCATCATGTTGGACCACGTCCTGAGATAATCAAATTCAAACTCTGCTGGATGGTTTTTAAAGCAATACATGACATGGCGCTATCCTACCTGTCGGAACTGTACCTACATTCCAAACAATACTAGGCAAGCAACTCTTCAATCGGCATTGTCAACAGCCATAGGTAGACTATACCAATTTTGCAGACCGGGCTTTTTCAGTGGCAGGCCTAACAGCTTGGAACAAACACTCCCTTCACATTTGCAAAATATCGACAGCACACCTAAGTTCAGCACAAAACTAAAAACTCACATTTTCAAATTACCTTAATCCAGAATAATAACCGCACTTCTTCAGAAGTATTTCATTACTCAGTTCATGGGATTTACTTAGATTCATCTATCTTTCTCCTTGACTACCCGCTTTTACGTTATTTATTATATATGTATTTTATTTAACAATTTTTTATGCGTAAACTTTTATTTTTTTGTAATATTTTTCATAACTTACCACTAAGAGCACAGGCAGTAATCATAACAATATAAATTAGAATGTTTGTCGTAAATATATACTTTTATTACAGTCGTTAGTCATAATACGAGTAAAGCAGCATATCTAGTACAATTGGACAAATTTTGGAACTGCAAAATTTTTTAGGCACCCTGTCTGTATACGTATATTATGTAAAGCATATTGCTATTTTCCATATTATATAACCAATAATATAATAACCTGTCACATCTTTTTCTGTTGCAATAGTTGTACAAATACTCGTATCAGCGCTGAGATTAATTATAGAATCTCTTGTTTACGTTTTGATTCTTGTTTCTTTCGTAATTGATGTGACTATTTTTCCACTGCCAATGAATGAGTCTTGTCTGCATTTAGAATTTTATTTGCCTTTGTATGCTTTATTAAAGTGTCATTACTTTTAATAGTATCCAAAGTGCTAAGTCTTCAATAAAATATAAAATGGACTTGATCGTAAAAATATACCTGCAAAGTGCAACCATATATTCTCAACTCCAATATCTTGGTCACGTCAAACAGCGGTAAGGATTGAGATTATTACGATATTAGCTAATTTCGGATAGGAAATAGGAAAGTGCATCAAAAAGTGAATTCAATAAAAAGCATTCAGACATTAAAATGGACTGAGTGATACTCATTTATTGGTTAAAAAAACCCTTAACTTAAATATATATTTATGGCACAGAATTAATGACTAATTAAAATGTTTTACATATTTTTAAACACTCTTCGTCAAAAATATACCATGGTCCAGCAACAGGGAGCT
Source organism: Limnephilus lunatus (assembly GCA_917563855.2). Classification (NCBI taxonomy): domain Eukaryota; kingdom Metazoa; phylum Arthropoda; class Insecta; order Trichoptera; family Limnephilidae; genus Limnephilus; species Limnephilus lunatus. The sequence continues at coordinate 45,432,482 of OU830602.1, read as the reverse complement.
CCGTTGTAGGCGTTCTTTACAACAGAGACGGAAGATGCAGAACTGTAAGTCAATGCAACAACTTACCTAAAGAATTGTTAATTCCTTATAGTCACTTGAATCATCTGGAGACAGAGATCCCGAATCCAGCAATCGGTTATCCATCACTAAATGACTAATCAGAGGCAAGGAAGGCAGGGTGTGACGAGATGGCAGAATTTGACAAGGTGGTTCAAGGATCTCAAAAGACTGTTCAACATGAGGCAGAATTTCGCACGGTTTCACATCACAAGGCTTAATAACATTAGGAAGAATTTCACAAGGCGTCACTTTAGATTCATCACAATGTTCAATAACCTCTTCTTTATTAATATGATTCTCTATTACAGGTAAAGGTGGAGACGACTGACTCGACTGACTTGAAGAAAGCTCTATACAAGTCACCGGACTAACGTTTAATCCAGAAGTATCAGTGCTAGAAGGCTTTTGCGGAGGGGTTTTAATTTCCGATTGCCTACTCAGTTGAAACATCATGCCTTTGAACAACGCCTGGTTGATCAGGTTTTCTGCAAATAGTCTCTGGTCGTGGTACATCTTCCTCAGCTTTGATGCAACAGTAACGCCTATGGAATGGCTTTCATCTCCGTTGCTGGGGGCGACAGTTTGTTGAGCTGTTGCCAGGGGGTCTGGAATTGGCTTTGGTGGGGTCTGTTTGCGTTTGCCGACCATCCTAGACTTGAGCCAAGACGGCGTCATCGTTGGGTCTAAAATATCCTAGAAATAATAAATGTATTAGTCGATAGTTTATAATTCATGTGCAGCGAGCGTTGTAATTATAGGTTTTTGTTTACAGAAGTAGTTTTCCACCTGCTAAACAACTTCAAGTGGCTTGGCGGCAGGAGCGTACAGACAAAAATAATCAATGGATTATAAAATGTTGTAATACACATTAGAAATGAAGAATGAAAAGAGAATTTCCCCATTTCAAAGAAACATTCAAGACAATACAAAAATATAACAGTAAGTTAATTTTGGGAGGCGGGTATGGGTACCACCACCCCTTTATTCTGACTCTTGGAATTGACTATTTCTGACTTATTGACTATCTCTGACTATGACCCGACCCAAGTAGATATTTGCGGATTACCTACCATTTATTAGATAACCTGCTCCTCTGCCATAGTGATTCGCTACGTGGGATGCCCGGGTTCATGGGGTGAGGTTTGTCAAGGTCTTGGTCTTTAGGACATGGCAGACACAATTCATCTTTGGGGATGCTGTGTGAAGGGTATTTTTAGGAAAGGAAGAAAAAGGAAGTTCTGGGAAAGAAAAGGGTATTAGGGATGGTTGGAATCTGGGAGTCAGTGTGTCCAGGAGTAAAGGACGTATGAATCCATCGCTGCCACTACGGTGCAAGGCGATGTTTTGAGAGAGTACGGCTGGAGAAGCCAAAGGGGCTCCCTCAACCATTCTTACCCGATCCGTATTCGTGGGCAGACGTATCCGCCGTCAAGACCCGGACAAACCTTACCCCATGAACCCGAGCACCCCTGCTAAGTCATCAAACGTAGCGAACCACTTGGGGTGACCTATAACAGAGGAGTTGGTCATCCAATAAACGGTTCCCGGGGCGGCGGTACCCATACCCTCCTCCCAAATTGAAATTTGCACTCCATACTCCAATCAATCCAGTGAAAGAGCGTTTTTGTTTAAATCACGCGTTGTGTATGTATTTAACCATTATCTTGGATATATGGATACACCATGAGGAATATTTGATGCATTGCAATGTTTGCCATAAAAATGGAGCAAAATGGAACATCAAAATAAATTGATTAATAAAGTTAATTTAAATATTTCATGATCTCGTTTGGTCCACATCGTGCAAGAGTGATCTGATAAGGGACTATTAATGATGTAATAACCGCTTACAGTAAATTGTAGCAAAGTATCTAAATGGCTATTAGATTGGTAGCAGCACCCATCCTCTTTAGCCAATTGATGGATGTTCGAATGAATGAGTACTGTTTTTGGTATTGCAGACTCGGGTTATTGCACGAATTTACTAAGATTCTAGATTACCAGATATCATATTATAAGCCATTTTTTTCCTTTATTTTTTCAAAAATTTGATATTTGATATATACAATACTAGGAAATCATACGAGCAATGGGAACCCACTAAGCCACAGCCTGTGCGTTGATAATACAGTTATAAACATTACATTACATTAGTTATATACATTACATACATACCTAGAAAGAAACAAACAGTGAGCATACAAAGCAAAAACAGTTAGCTTATAATGAAAATTTGTCTAAACAGTTTGTACGAAAAGTGTAAGTATACAATAGTGTATAGTGTAATAAGAAGTATATTGTTTGTGAGAAACATAAAGTGATATAAATGAAATAAATAAAGTTTCAAAATCTGTATTGTCAAGCCATAATTTTAACTCTTTTAAACTATTGAGGTAGTTTAGTTGTCACTTGAATTTTTTTCGGTAAAAGATTGAAAATACGAGGTCCAAGTGTATTGCATTTGTTTGGTATTTGTTCAAGGGGTATAAAATACATTATTATATCTAATGTTGATTCTGTTTTTTTCATTTTCTTCGGAATGGTTTTTATTTTAAAAGATATTTAAAACAAAAACCATATATAGTTTGCAGCATAAATAGTTTACGGAGGCTGAATAGTTAGGATTCTTTGTATAATATTATATAACTTTGATAATATAATTTTGAGTTATTTCTAGAGGTTTTATAAATTCATCAAGCGCACCACCCCATCCTATTATACCGTACATGATTGAAGATTGCAACCGAGAAAAATAAATCGTTTTAAATTTGTCAATATTTAGTACTTCCTTAAGTTTGTAAAGTTTAATTGTCATTGTCTGTCCAAAACACCATACATAACTGATGGACAATTAACGAAAGTCTATTAACGGGTCGCTGGAAATCTTGACTAAGTATGTGCCCCAGTACAAGCGACCTAGGAACAGTTAGGAATGAGGTGGACGACTTGTATGGCAGAAGATTCGAGAAAGATGGAAGACTGGAGGCGAATGGCTAGGAACTTGAGGCAGTGGAGAACATCATTGGAGAGAAAGCCAAATCTCACTCTAAGATGTTGTTATAGGTTAATTTGGCCATTGTTATACGTCATGGAGTAAATACTACCCATGTCAGTGTAATTTTACCACAAATCAACTTTTGGTTAGTAACGAACCTTTTGGACGCCAGTCTACGACTAAAATAGTCGTAGAATGTCGATCTGCGGTAGAGCACTCCTTCTATACTCAGAGCGTGGACATTATTAATATGACATTCCTGTAAAGGATTGGTTAAATAGGTTCTTTACAAATAAAACAGGTATTGAGAAAATATAAAGACTGTGTATTGTAGCGTTATCCACAAGGTTACACGTAATTAAAGAATGGTAAAAACTCACCCGGGACCAATGTAAATCATTCCCTAAACTGACCTAGCTACTAATCTTTCACCGCTGTAGCCCTGATGGGGAGATGGTCAAATAACCTCCTCATGGAGACGGAGAAATCCTGGCCTCCTGGTGGTGACGGAGAAGTCCTGTCATCGGCGTGGCTTATACCTCGTTAGCGGTCGCCTAGTAAGAAAGGGCCCCCTTGAACCCTTGGAGCTCGGACAGGCTCATCAGCATTCCGGGAATTATAAATGGATGACTCGATACATGTTGGCGGCACCGTCCTTCGGAGGCTCAGCGAGCTTCCGCATAAATCGATAAATATATCCCCAACGGGAATTCGCTTGCTGCGGTTATAGCGATTGCGGGCGTAGAGTATTGTTAAACGGTTCGATCTATCGGATTCTCCCTGAACATTATCCGTACTGCAATCGGTCCGGCATTAACACGAGGGCAACTCACAGCCCGAGACGGAATCTCGCGTTTTACGCGGATGAATCGAACGAAACTTTTAAATTATTATAATGACATATTACTCCGCCCGAATGTAAACAAACACATGACTCCCGATCGATCTAGCACATAATATCTTATGCAATAATTGAATGTTGTTTTGAAAGCGGCCGCACTTTTCGCTCCCAAAACTAGAGTGACGCCGGAAACACAAACTTATTTCCACATAGACAAAATCGTCTGCAGTGCCGCCAACATTAACAATAAAAACTCACTTAGGAAAGTACTTGACTAATCGATAATTAAAATTGCTTCATAACAATGTGGCGTAGTGATAGCCCCGGATCTACGACTTTTTAAAACCGGGGCAGAAACTTGATAAGGGCGCCAATATCAAATGGAGCCCCACTCAAAACCGCTTGGGTTTATTCGGCTCATCTCTTGTAGCCACTGGTTCTAGATGCGACGGGGATTCCCCTGGCACAGACATCACGAAAATGAATAACCAACAGAACAATGTGCGCTAGACGCCAGGCGTTTTATGAATGATTTTTTTTCCACTCAAACAACTAAATTACGATTTTGGCGACCCTAAAACTACCGCCCAGTTATCGTAAACAAATATTATACAAGTAGGTAATATATCAAATAAGTATTTTTTCCCTGCCTTGAGACAATTAGAACAGCAATGATTTTTTTTTTGTTTTCCACCTTATTACAATGGATAACACAGCGCAGCTCCATTTGACAAGGCCGCGGTTTGCAGGCTTTTTCACATCGCAAGGTAAGGACTGAAATATAAATAAAGTCTTACATACTATAAGAATGTTCTCTTTATCCTTTACTTACCAAGTGGGTTATAAACTAAACCTAGAAATAAATAAAACAATACCTAGCTATCTCGTCACATTCAACAATTTTAATTAAGTAGGTGTTTTACGTTATAAATTTGTGCAGCGCCCTTCAGGTGATTTTTCACAAAAATTGCGCTATACAAATCATCCAAATATTATTATTATTATCACAGTGAAGTGTCATGTCGTAATAAACGTAAAAGATGAGATGAAAGAAAAACCACTGCCAATGTACTGGGACTGAATGTATGGAATGCGGGAGGGGGGAGGGGAACTCGGGTAGGGGGTTTGCGGTAGGGGGAGGGTAAACCGGGAGGGGTGAGAGGAACCTGGGAGGTGGAGGGGAGGCAGAAGGGGAACGGGACGAAAGGGAAAAGACACGCAAGGAGAAACCATTTATTTATTAGTGGCATTGCAACGCACGCCGGGTACTAAATAAATAAAACATTAGAGCAGGTGTTTTTATTTGTTATTTATTATTTTTAACTATTAGGTTCCGACCATAGATATGAATGGTTCGTACGAACTACATATTTATTATGGTACAGTAGAATCAATTGTAAGAGTATTTTCCCTTTAAATTGGTATACTGTATAACTGTATAAAATACCATAGTTTGACACCAAGATTGTTAAAAAAAATACAAATTCAGGGAAAGACGCAGCACCTGACAGTGGAAGGCGGGTAGGGGTACCGCCGCATTGGACAACCAACACCTCTGCCATAGGTCACCCCAAGTGATTCGCTACGTTTGGCGCCCGGGTTCATGGGGTGAGGTTTGTCTAGATCTTGGCGACGAATCCGTCGGCGAGAAAGGTTGAGGGAGACCTAACCTAGACCTCTCCAGCCGAACTCTCTCGATCCATCGCCTTGCACCGTAGTGGGAGGGATGGATTCATACTCGTACGTCCGTCACTCCTGGACACGTTGACCCCCCAGATTCCTACCAAAGCCTCGTATATTTTCCCTTCTCAGAACTTCCTCTCCTTCCCTTTCCTTAAAAGATCATCCACAAAGCATCCCCAAAGATGACAAAGGCCTTCAGGATTTTTTTCCTCAGGACCTCCTGTGTGGAGCTAATGTAAAAATAAAAATCCTAGCTTTGAAATCTACGTGCTGGTACGAGTGCAGAAAGGTTCCGGGCAAAGACAACTGCAGTCTTCACTGAAGACCGGCTGTGTTCCGGGCCGTTCAAAACGTTGGAGGATGCTGCTGCAGTACATAATACAAATAGATGATCATGTTTAAAAAATGTTGATTTTTTTATTTAAACTTTGTTGACGCTTGTAAGTTGTTAACCTTCTGATGATGAATTACCAGATGCCTCTGAAGAGATTCGTCTTTTGACACTAGTTCTTGGAGGTGAACACACACCTTCTCTATCAATTTTTGAAGTGTGCGGTTTTTGCTTGTGTGACATCTCCTGGTTACGTCCCGGCTTCTTCTTGGGAAGGTAATATCCTGGAGGAAAATCAGTAGTCCGAATCTCAGACAATTCCGTCAATTGGAATAGAAGTCCTTTGTAAAGTGCCTGGTTGATTATATTCTCAGCAAATAACTTCTGGTCGTATGACATCTTCCGTAATTTAGCTTCCACCGTTATTCCTATTGCTGTGTATTCGTCGTCTTTTTCCTTTGCGTTTTGAGTTTCTGGCGATTCTTTACCTGTCGTCAAACTACTTGAAGGTTTGGAAGGCAGTGGAGACATTTCTACTTTTCTATGTTTGTGGGCGAGCATTTTTGACGTGGACCAGGAGGTGACGTCTCGACAAGAACTGGTATCCTGTAAAAAATGAGACTTTAAAAATATATACCTAATTTAAGGTTTATTGGTTTTACTGCCATATGATTAGAAAAAATGTTGTTCGACACCTAAATTTGCGCTATCGTTAAAAGATGGCTATTGGAATCAGATTTTCTGTATTGACTGACTCCTGGTGCACGTTCATTTTTTTAGACGCATTCTTATTATTTTTTATACTTATTTATGTTTTTTTCTTCTTCTATTGCAGTATGCTTAAGACATTTTATTTTGTACAATGTTTTTGTCCACACTGTTTACCTGCCGACAAGCTACTTGCAGTAGCTTTGTAAAAATGTAAACATGAAAAAAATCTATTTTCTGTAATAAAAAAATAAAAGACTAAATTTAAGAATCTAAATTATGAAAAAAAAAAGAAAAATATCGCTCGGCTAGCAGATCGAGGAATAAAATCTAGGCCACGCCCATGCGTACGGGCGGCAAACTAGTGAATCTACATCACATAGAGAACCCTATTATTTCATCGATCTGAGCATTTTGATATATCATAAATATTTTTTTTCTTTTATTATGGCTTTTCCAGTAGCTATTATTTTTTTTATGTGAATCCCGTACAAATGTTTCAACTGCTCCCAACCGTCTGGACGTTATCTTACTTTGAAACAATGTTAGAGCTGTCCTAAAGGTTAAAACAAACCCTTTGGGCCGAGTCTAATACGCTTCTACTTATTTGATTCTAGACATTACAACCCCCAGCGACCGATTTTTTTTAAAATTTGACCTAAAAAAATTCAACTTCGGTTAGTAACGAAAGCTCAAATCAAAAATTTATATGTTCTACAAAATCGACCAGAAATTTAATGATAGATAGGTATTATGTAGATTCACCAGTATCTCGCTTAAACTACGAGTTTCTGAACACCGTGTATATTTATTTTATATTACTCGTCTGTGACGACTGTATGGGATTTTATGGCGAGCGATATCGATGAGATTGGCCACGCCCACATTTATATTTTCTTGTTTTATCACTCGTCTGTAACAGCCTAAAGACAGATAAATTATATTATATTTATCAAATCGTTAAAATAAACTGTCGGTTCAGTTGTTTCACAGAAATTTAAATTTAACATTGTCAGCGCCATTTTTTTAGGTGCCTTTCAGCTTTCTTTCAAATTTTTATGAGCTGCAAACTTAACAACATTATAGTGTTCCTCTTCTACTGATCAAATGCTGAAAGGAACTGGATGGGTTGTTTAAAAAAAATTGAACAATTCATCAATTATTAGATGTATTCTGTGTAAGTTCTATTCAAGTTCTTTGATTACTTCAGTTTTATGAAACTACTGGCCTATAATGATATTCTACCAGAACTTGAATAGAACTTACACAGAATACATTAAATATTTGATGAATTTTTCATTGTGTTTTTAAACAACCCATCCTTAGAACCGACATTTAACGGGATCTTTCAACTGCGGCCGCCGTGGTCGAGGTGTAAGGCTTTTGACTCGCAATCCGAAAGTCGCGGGATCCCGGCGAGCGCAAATAGATTTTATTTGATTAATTTGCGTTAATTCACAATTAATTCATTTGAATATAATATACATATTTTATATAGTTGCGGCACGTTCCAGAGTGGAAGATACTCTCATTATCGCCCTGGTGCAGAACACCATTCAGAATTGAAACGTAGCTTGAAATGGCTTTAGCCGTGTTTGGTGACCAGATCTGAATAGCCAGGTACTTCCCCGCCATCCTCTTCCCCATCTCCTTCCCCTCCCCACTACATTCAGCCTCACAACATACCCCAATTGGGTTCGCCATAGTCTCACTGGCTCCAGGCAGGAGCAGATGGGACTCTTCTGAGGTATTCACATAAAAATTTAAAAAAATAAAACTTTCAAAAAACCAAATAGCGCTGAATGGTTATTCAATGGCAATGTTATAGGTGAATTTCTGTGAAACTAAAACCCGTACCTACTTAATAAAAAAATTACTCACCACCTCTGGTCCGTCTCCAAGAGGGTCTTCGTCATCATCAGTCAGGCCTCTGACGAATCTGAACGCATTCCAAAACCTCCATTTCGGCGTCATAACATCTTCCGGGGCATCATTTTTCCTGCTCTTGTCCAATTTCCTCTTTTCCCTCCGATACGAGGCGAACAAAGAGTCTATCTTCCGCTTGCAGATTTCTGGATGAACTTTAACCTCAGTAGATATCTCGTTCCAGGCATTCGCCTTCAACTTTCTATCGTGGTAACCGCGAGCTTTTGGATCCCAAAGAATTGGGAATTTCTTATAAATATTGAGAAGCACAATCGTCTCTTGGTGTGTGAAGTCCATTCTTCTCCAGGTATTGGTCATAGATATTTGTTCGATTGTATTCGCAAGCGAAACTCCTAAGCGAATTCCGCAGTTATTTCTCCGGCTTTTGTTGTAGATTATGTAGGGAAACGAACAACGAACGTCTCGGTGCAGGTCTGCAGTTTGTGGCCCGTACTATCGGCACGACGTCACTGCCCGAACTGCCCGTGAGCAAGCCCGAACTTACCCGAACGTGCCCGAGCAATGCCGAAGCGTTCGAAAACGAATGCTCGGTGTTCACGGAATATTGTACGTGCGTCCGCGAGCCGTAGCTCGGACAAAAATAATAATTAAGTACCTGTCTACATAATAAACATTATTTTATTGTGAAAAATTACATAACTTTATTATTGTTGCTAAGCAATGATTCTCAAATGAAATTATCAAGCAAAAATTTAATAATGATCTAAAAATGTGAATCCTGGTGAAACTATTAAAAAAATACAGTCTTGGAGATCGAATTGGCGGATGTTTTCAATGGGCTAGATAGGTAGGTACTTACCTAACCTAACTTTTGGTTTTTCTAGTAACATAAGTAGGTTAACTAGTTTCAGTAAGAGCTCGTACGGACGTTATCGACGTTCGTCCTCTTCCTTCTCACGCATATTATTTGATAACAAAAAGTCAGAAGATCGATGACGTCACGAACTATCTCTGCCTGGTGGTATACTTTCCAAGATCAATTTACAGCGATCTTACGAACAAAAAAATAACTGCTACAAACGGTGACCCGATAGTTGATCTACGACAATTGGCCCACCGAGATTATATTTTTTGTGCATTATTTACCAATGTCAACAAACCTAAAATTGACTAAAAATATACCTAATAATAAGTTGGTATGGATATCAAACGAATATATTTATAGTGTCGATTTTTTTGTACTTATACGCTGATATAATGACAAGTAGTTTTATCCTTGATGCATTTGAATGAAAATATGTTTTATACTTTTGTTATTCGGCGGAACATACTCTCTGCACAGTCACACCCCTTCGGGGACACTTAGTTATATTTTGTCTAAGTATGTACCTATACAGTATTTTCCCTAAACCGACTGTATATTTTACATAAGTATGCCGAGGGGAAAACTGTAGAGGGAAAAAATGTTATGGGACCAGTGCAAACAATGGCCTGTCTCGGCACAGGAACTCCTAAGCATGGCAAAAAACTACACATGATTTCTAGAATGAAAAAGCGACCCCAGAGCTTACCGTTTGAGAACGGTTTTTTTAATGTGAATACCACACAACTGGGACCGAGGTGGAGAAGGAGATAAGGAATAGAGGAAGAAGGTTTCGAAAGTACACATAGATTTTCTGTTTTACAGTTTGAATTACCTGCTCTGGAGCTGTTCCTAGAGGGTCTTCGTCATCATCTTCAAGTCCTCTCAAGAATTTGAAAGCGTTCCAATACCGCCATTTTGGATCGTAGATATCTTCAGGCTTTCCAGAAGATCTACTCTTGATAATTTTTATCTTCTCCCTCCTGCAGGACGACACCAGGGACTTCATCTTCCTCTTGCAGACTTCGGGATGTATGGAAGACTCAGCAGCGATAATCTTCCAAGCTTCTTCTTTGGTCTCTCTGTTGTGGTATCCCCTCACGTGGGGATTCCACAAGATGCCATGCTTTTTGAAAGCGCATATCAAACGCATAGACTCCGTATACGTCAGATCCATATTCGTGTCATCATCCATGTTGGAAAAGGAAACGTTTGCCGCCAAAAAGTTAAAAAGTAATTTTAGTTTTTATACTATGATGTTTACATGAAATGAGAAGAAGTTTCAACCAATCTATCAGTCGTAACACGCCATTGTTTGGTGTAACCAACGGTATTTAAATGTTTAGGATATCAACAAGATTTATAATATCAAATGGCGACAATAATTGATTCCACGTGTCTAAAAGGACAAAGGAACCAACATTACTAGGTATATCATTATTATTGATTAGGAACCGGTTCCCGCAACGTTTGTGCGTTTTCAATGTCATGAATAAAGCTAGGCAGGTTGTTGCGAAAAAAACAATGAGAAAATGAGCTGACTCAACATTTAACTATTACACCTGCGCCCACACTACAAGCTTGTTATATTAATAAAATGCGATTCATAAACAATTTTTCGCATTCTTGAATATATGCCCATCACTAATTTCGATTTTGTAAGCTGTGAAAGGTATTTTATATTTTGTTCTACGAATGGAACAAAATTCAAACTGCGAACGATCCCGGCTAGAGGACTGCGAGAAACTGAGTTGCCGCGCACCAAATACCCATCCATGTCCAAATGCGACGCTTCTATCGCCGCAGAGACGTGCCTTTGTCTCCCTCTCGAGCATGGCCGGCGAACGAGGGAGACAGAGACGCAAATATTTCTGCGCTCGGATTTCACTAGTATAAGCTGTTTGCGGGTGTGTGCGTTGTGGACAGACGCTCAAACTTGCGTTCAAAATTAGGTTATTCAATATTTACTAACATTTTTATAAATTAAGTTATTCCTCGTAGAGATTTGATGCAAAAACTCCAAACTGTTTTTTTTAATTAAGAATTCAAATAAGTTTTATTTTATTTCAATAGGTAGGTACTTATTTCCATTTTAATGTAAGTTATACACTAAGTGCAGACTGCAGTCTACAGAATTTGATATAGAAATAAATTTTCACGGTCGTTACAACTTTTATGTAGTATAGGTACATTACCATTTTTCCATATATTTTTTATAAAACAAAAAATATAAAGTAACATTTTCATCACTAGTACAACAACTTATGGGCTTTATCAGAGTTTCAACACACGTTTTTGAAATGAAAACTTCTTTAGCACCGTTGTGATTTGAAACTCGATGAAACGAAAATTGCGACGCTAAAAGAGACAAACACATACATGTATAGGTTTTAGCTTGCGAAATAATCCTCTTTGTGCGGCGCTACGTAGCCTTCCACTGAGTAACTTTCGGTTTTCGGAAAGTAGAAGCGAAGAACTTAAAAGTGATGTAAAACAGACGGTTAAATTGATTGAAAAATGCATTTTTTTGTGATATTTAACTGTAGCAATATCTTGTACTCTAACTTTTTCGCTACCAACCGTTGAAAAAGACGGCCCTAAGTATGACAGGTAATTGAAAAAAGTTAGAAAAATAATATGGCGTTCGACTTTTTTTATTGTTAATCAATAAATATAAATATGAAATCAATGAAAATTACGTTGAGAGCTCAATATAACTCCAAAATAATGTTTAATACAAAATAATAAACGGTGGTGATTTAAACCGGAGCAACGTTCTGGTTTTTTGCATGTTATGAAATAAAACATTAATTTAATTTATTTTACTGGTGAACTTATGACAGTGACGTAAGGCTTTGGATAATATATTTAATAAAATAATTTTAATCGCCACGTTTTATGAGCTTCGTTCAAAACGCCTTTAATATAAAACTACATGTTGACAAAATGATAGGTATGCGTAGTCCACCGCCGACAGTTTCCTCAAAAACGAAGCATAAAACCAAAATAAATTTAACGACTAAGATAAAAAAATCGTCCATTCATTAGGTAGTTCCCTTTCCTAAATTTCCGTTTTAATCACCTTGTTTATTTTTAGCTTTCTTACATTTTTATTGCCGGAAACACGAGCGTTAAATGCGTTTTATTTATCGTTATGTGTAGTGGAACGTGATTTCAATTCATTTTTAGTTCGGCGATTTTTTTTAGAAAATATTCCTTTAAAGTTTGCAGAGCGAGTCCCAGTCGAAATATCGATTTCTTGGAATTATATTGTTGTCTCCCTTTCTCTCACACTATGCAAGTGAGTGAAAGCAAGATGCACTGCTCAAACTTTCCCAACTGAATACAAAAGTTTTACTCCAGGATACAATTTACAAATAATGCAGTTTGTTTTCTAAATGAAATAAAATAAAATTATATCAAAATATTTGTTCTCTATTTTTTAAATCTAACATAATTTCGTCGTCAATAAAACATTAGCTTCATTATTACTACATTGTACCTACTAAAATAATTTTACATTTTTTATAACATATTATTCTAAAATCGTAATTCTAAACCACAGGCTTACAAACGTTGTTGCTTATAATATTTTATTATCAACAATAATAATTATCGTTTGTTTCTACCACAATGAAAAATATCTACGTTGTAATACAAAGGTAGGTAATTAATTTTAATATGGCTTCACCAGTCGTTAAATTAATTGGTGTTAAAATTTAACCTGTTAAAATCAACCACAACAAAGAATGCGACTGTGAAAATTATAGATATGAGTTGGGGACGTCCCAGAAAGACATGGCACGATCGAAGTCAAGAATCGGAATTAGTGGATGAAGCAGGGAGTGTCCGAAATTACGATATCAAATTTCTCCAATATCAGAACATGTGTTATGAAAAATTACGAAAAGCTCTTCGTATGTCTGTGCTCCTCGTAATTCTTAACTCCTATTCCTCGGATTGGCTTAACTTTGGCCATTCATTTGAACTTGCGAGTAGATAAAACTCTGGACCCTAGAGAAACTTTCTTGGAAACTATCTAATCAATTTGACTCGGTAGTTTTCGCAGTTTACGACCGAATTCAGGAACCAAGTTTATCTGCACTCTCTCAATTTGTTTGTTTTATTTACTTCGTATTTCCAAAATTTCAAATATTTAGGTACTTTCGATTCCTACAGATTCTTGATTTGGTTGAATCTGCACCACTTGAAACTGGAAGCGTATTAGGCTTTTTTTATAAGCTGGTGTCATTGTGACATATTGTTTTTGACACTGGTATGCTTGCCTATCACCCCTTTATTTTCTTTCTTTCATCTACTTAATATTTTTAAGATTGATTTGTTTTTTTCCTTTGGGCATTAATAACAATTTCACAGCAGAATTTGTTTAAACTCATCGGTCGACTCTTGTCTCGGTTGAAGCTGCACCACAACTGGGAGTGAAGGCTTGTTGCTATAAGCAGTCGTTGTTGTGAACGCATGCGTTTGCCACTGGTCTGCCTGCTGATGTTGTGTTTCTTGCTGCTGAGTGTGCTGGGGAACCATCCTATGATGATGCAGAAACTCTGCTTCTGTCTGGGGAGTCAGTTGGAAAAGCATGCCTTTGTACAGTGTCTGGTTAATGATATTCTCGGCGAAGAGTCTCTGGTTTTCTTCCATCTTGCGAAGTTTTGCAGCTACTGTGATGCCAAAGGCGTCATGTTCGTCTCCATCTCGTTGAGGTTTCTGAGCGATCCACTGGTTCTCTTCTATTTTCGATATCTCTTTAACTTTGCGGCGTTTTCGAGGAGGTCTTCTAGCCGATGGGGACCATTGGGGCATCAATGGCTGTGAAAGATCCTGAAAAAAATTGACACAATTTAATAAAAAGCTGCATCGATGCGATGTTGTACACGGGGATCGTTTGTATAGTGCCATTTTTGCCCCCAATTTCAATCCACTCAGATTTAAAGATCATCTAATCGAAATATTTACATTAATTTGTAACATGTCTTTATCGAGAGAGAGTTATCTATAAATAAATGGATGCAAAATCGCTTGTTTAACACATGATTATTGCTAGCGATGGACCAGGCAGCAATATAGCATTTTATAGCGGTTTGCCAATTAAACTTTCTTCCATATAAACTCGCTATCATAAATTACAATTGCAACATTAATATTCAGTAGACCAATTATACATTGTAAATATTAAAAAAAAAAACAAAAATCATATCTACATAGCTATACGTGTAAAACAATATTGAATAAATATCGGCCAATAATTAATTAGGCATGCACATGCGCAATAAAAAAATGCATTTTTTAAACTAACCCGACATTCTTCGCAAATGCCATATTATATATTGTTTTATACTCTATACAAGTAAAGCATAAATCTTGCAAACACACAAAAACCTCGCAATCAAATAAAGGCACAAACATTATTACTCCCGTGAGAATACGTATTTCCATAAATAGATTATTGAGTTAAAACAACATTTGAAAGATCGCAGCATTACACAACGATATTAAATAAATAAATTTAATATATTTCACAACTATATTTTGCCTACAGAGTATAAATAAAACAATATAAAGTGTACTAATAATAATTATGTACCTTTTTACGCAACATCGCGTTCATTGGTCAAATCATTGTACCTACATATCATAGTTTCGTATCAGTGATTGATAAATCGTTGGATGCAGTTTTTAGCCATAAGTTGTTTTAATGGTTTGTCTAGTTTGTAGTTGGAAGTAAGATTGTAGAAATATATTATAAGTTTGTACAGCGCCCTTTAGGTGATTTTTCGCAAAAAAAAAACAATCCAAATGCTGTACAAATAATCCAAATATTATTATTTGTATATTTTTTTGTAATATTACGCAAATTTATTTATTGTTACTGTTTTGTTGCAAAATTCCGGAATGCGTAGCGTTCCGATGCGTTTTTTTTTTCACAAAAAAGCACTGGAAAAAAGTGAGAAAAAATAACTTGCTTACCAAATTTTCGTCAAGCGCATCCGCTTCATCGTCCGGTACTCCCCGCAGAAACTTGAACTCCTTCCAATAAATCCATTTCGGTTCATAAACAAACTCCGGTTCGTCCGTAGTCTTGCTCTTGATGATCTTGTTCTTCTCTCTCCTGCAGGAAGCCAGCAAGGACTCTACCCTCCGCTTGCAGATGTCGACGGGTATCCCCACCTCAGTTTCCACCGTGCCCCAAGCTATGGCCTTCTTCTTCCTGTCTCTGTAGGACTTGGATCTGGAGTTCCATAATATTTCCTGGCGTTTGAGCGAACGAATCAACCGAACCGTCTGATCCCGCGACCATTCCATTGCCATTGCGCGGCGTCACTAAACACGCCGGTGTTCGTCGAACTCGCTCGAGTTCGAGATCAAGGCGATACCCGAGCGGTTCCGGAGAGCGGCGAACACAAGTTGTACGCAGCAAACAGGGCGAACACAAGTTGCGTTTTGGTCCTTCGAGGTGGATAGAGATAATTTTTCGGGCAGTGTCGCCTTTTCACGTACGGCGTGCGGCTAAACGACGAACAACGCTCGGACCGAACGTTTATCTTCATGATTTCGTGTCAATTGGACACAGTGTTCGCTTTGCAGGTGATTCCTTCCGTCGGGTCCGCACGAATTCGTTCGGCACAAATATAACTTACCTAGATATTTGATTTCTTATCTACTTATAAAATATCTCGTTCTTTTAACATTACGTACATTTTCTTTATTATTTTTACCAATTAACCAATTTAACGAATTTTTGCAAAGGGCCATTTGGGCATAATGTAATTAGCTTCAATAATACATGCCATAATATGTGTGTGATAGATCTACTAGGAACAAGAAACACATGATCGCATCCATATAAAACATAAATATATATACAATGATTAAGATTTAGATAGGTAGGTGAGTACTTTTTTAATGTTTCGTCACTCTCTGATTTAATACACAATATTACTTATATGTTTTCTCCTCTGTAAAAAGTGATTCAAGTGCTTGAGTATGGAAATGTCACGATTCAGTATAGAATATCGCAAGTGTGCATGTAAATGAAGCAAGGGGCATGTGCAATGACGCAGATGTCTAGCATTCAATAATAAAGTATTTTTACTTCCGATTATTAACATAAAACCTTGAAATTCTACATTGCTAACTGAAATGAACTTGTTTGAACCTTATTGTTATTTCTAAACCATTTTAGTGTGTGTTAGTTTTGTGCGTAAATAGAACAGAGTGAGATCCATGTTTATTCTGTTGTTTAGTGTCCAAGGTCAGTCAGCTATCCGGGTGATCTAGCAACATCTGCCAACAATGAGCGGAACAAACCAATATAAAACTCTATGATAGTAGGTAACAACTTAGCCTAAAGTCATTTCCCTTTGGTATTATAAGAGCACAACAACATCGATGACCTAAGCACCTCGCTTCTGCTCGAAGTCTACTTTCCTCGATCCATTCCATAAAGGTACTGACACACATGCTCACAGAATCCGGCTTATGAGCATGCTCATTAATGAGTAAGCTCCTGTCAAAAATAGTCAACTGTACACATTTGCTCAGTAATGAGCTGGCTTGGTTTGAGCTTTCTCGTGAATGAGCGTGCTCAAAGCCAACATTTGAACACACATGCTACTTAATGAGCATGCTCATGTCAAAAAATAAACGTCATCGTCAAGTGTCAGTTCCGTTCTCCCAGAACTAAACAAAGTAATCTTATTGCTTGCAACGCAATTATTAATTATTTAAGAATCTTTTGACGAAAGAAAACAAAACGGTTGATTTGAGTCCAAAATGTCAACGGTTATACAGTTACAAGGACATAATAGAGTCAGTGCCATCCGCACAGAAGTCAATTTGATTTCGTAATTGGATCACGAGAAGAGCAAACCTTGGAGCAAGTAATCCATTTGTTGTAGAAATACGAGAAGAAGATGTCAACGGATATAAAAATCATTTACGAATGCTTCCGCAGAAATTTTTATTTTATTCCGGCTAAAGTAAAATTGGAAATTACATTGAGATATCTAGCTGTCGGAGATTCTTTGTACATATTATCAGCGTTTAACAGGGTTAGAAAGTCTACTATGGCTAAATTTATATTTGAAGTTTGTGCTGCAATATTATGACGTGCAATATTATGTGATTATGACGTTTGATTTGGGTCCAAGACTTCAACAAATCCGAAAATGACTAAATATTAAGAAATAAATGCTAATTTCAATAGAATGTGGTTTCATTTTGGAGGTAAAGGAGCTTTTGGTGAATTCGGAAATCTATTGTGTGTATTTTAGTGACCTTTCGTTCCAAGTATATTCGTGATACCCATAATAAACCACGAAACACAAGGTTTTTTCGTCTCCCCTGCGGGCTATTTTGACATTTTTGCTAAGAATGCGCAGGCGCGAACTGAGATCGGATTGACATGAGCATGCTCATAAACTAGTCTGTTCACACATGCTACAAAGCTTCCCCTTCCACCCGATAATCCAATGAGCATGCTCATTAATCAAACGTCTGTTGATTTGTGAGCAAGCCCATTCGGCTTGAAATGAGCATGCTCATTACTAGCAATGTCACTGACACACATGCTACTAGGTAGCAATTGCTACTAGGTAGCATGCTCTTTGGCTTCAAATGAGCAAGTGTGCCCGTAGCATTATGTATTCATTATTATATAAGCGGATGAACACGTCCAAAACGCTGTTAATTCACACGAGAATAGCGATCGCAGCTGTTCTGTTCCACATCCGCCTTGCCGCGCGGATTAGAAAGGTTTATAAATATGTGCAATTATTGTTTCACGAGTCGTGTTTATATTTTGGTACGTGCTCGGCAGTAGCCGATAAGGCATGTTCATTGCTCATGCTACATGCACCGGGCACCCGCCACCCGCCACCCGCTGCCGGTGCCCGGTGCCGCTGACAGCCAGGAGTGCGGAGTGCGGAGTGCGGTACGGACCTACCCATTTAGTGGACTCGCCGACTCGCTGAGGCGGCTGAGGCGGCCGTCTCCGGTTTTTGTAAACAACTCAAATGTGGTAATGCTCGTATACTACGTGTAATGACGCGTGTATGCGAGAGTACGGCCACCACTACCGGCGCATCACGCACACAGACAAGGGGGTATTCGGGCCAAGTAACATTAACGGTAAAATTTAGGCGGATTGTTCCATTCCGGCAGGCGGTAGGCGGGAAGAGCTATGGATCGGTCTGCTCTGCCGACTGCTGGCTGGGCGGCGCGCGCAGCGCATACGTGCCGCTGCCTGACGTGCTGTGACGTTGGGTCTCCTCGCCGAATTAATCACCTTGCGCCTGCGTTCATCAATACTTTTTTTCTTTTGATTAATTCTAAATTTTACCTGAACTTACATAATATCAAACTATATTAAGAGATATAGTCGTGGTGGTTGAAATATATCACCTTTAAAACTTGCTATCGCAAGATATAAAATTAATAAAAGTGAGATTTATTAGTGACGTCTGGACAAAGTCACTTCGTTGGGACACGGTACATGCGCTCCTCGACCGGTGACGTCACGCGATCAATAATGGCCGCCCGAGTGCCACTGCCTCCTGGGGCGAGGGGCGAGGGCAGAACGGAGCCCCCACCGCTCGGCTCGGTGACTCCCCGCAGCCGCCACTCCGCCACTCAGTCAGTCGGGAAACTTCGTCAAGCGAGTGCGCTCTTTGAATATCCGCGCGTTGCCGAGATCCGGTGTGACGAGTTCTGTCCGGGTGTAGTAATATGTAGCCCAGTGAGTGTTTACTAAGGAAGTTTAACAGAGTGATAAAAGACGATATCCGCCATGTCGGTAATGCAACAGGCTAAGCGGCAGCACTGCTACCTGTGCGACCTGCCCCGCATGCCGTGGGCCATGCTCCACGACTTCACGGAGCCCGTGTGCAGGGGCTGCGTCAACTACGAGGGGGCGGACCGCATCGAGCTCGTGCTGGACGGGGCCCGCCAGATGAAGCGCGCGCACGGCTTTCAGGAGGGCCGGCCCGGGCACGCCGCCAAGGGACACAGGCTGGAGGGGCACCAGAACGGTGCCCCGCCGGGTGCCCACCACCAGCTGGGCCTGCCGCTGCATCACGCGCGCTCGGGCCTGCTGGCTGAGTACGGGGGCGCGCGAGCCCTGGCGCTGCACCACCGGCCGCCCGTGCCGCTGGGCCTGAAGCGCGGTGCCCCCGAGGAGGACGAACACCACGAGGGGGCCAAGCGCTTGGCCGAAGAGCACCCCCGGCCGCCGCTGACGCGCGGGGAGTCTCTTCCCGCCGTGTCGCTGGCGGCCCCCTTCGCTCAAGAGCGGGCCTTTAAGCAGGAGAAGCACCCCATCCGAGCTCCCTCCTTCGACACCGCAACCGGATTCAAGCCTAACGGTGAGTCCACCGAATAAAGAAAAAAAAAAAACTTCACATACCCGAACACCACTCAACACACTTACGCTAGGCGCTAGGTAAATCGGACATTTTCCTCGAGTCTGAAGCCAGGCTCTGTTATTTCTCAATTAGCTTATACCTACAACGTAATATACTTTAAAAAAAACTTCCCAGTAGGAAGTAAGAACTTTGTAATCAAAGATTTTTTTAGGAGTGGGTGGGTAGGTAGGTAGGTACCTTACTACAAACTAGAGAAAAAAATACACTATGTGTAGTAATTTAAAATCGACTGTATTCGAAAAAGGCTTTGAATAAATTAGATTTTTCTTTGACCGAGTAAGGTTTGAAGGTTCCATTGCATCCTCTTACGAAATATTTAATCGATATTAGTCTGGGGTTAACCACCACTGTTAGGGATGCACTAAGTTTCGATTCTCATTAACTTCTATAAATAGTTATATCTATGGTTTTAATTCTCCAGAGAATGTTCAATTTTCAAATATTAAAACTTTCCTCCCGATTTATTGAGATTTTGATGAAATTTTTCGTGGAAACACATCGCAATCCAAATAATTCGTTTTTCCTTCATTATTTTGTCAGTTTGCCAAAAGTTAGCGTGCGTGTACATAGATATGTATTCATTTAATTATATTTATGTGATTCACTGATATTTTGTGAAACTCAGTAACAATTTTTTTCTTTTTTTTATACATTACTCCACACAGGAGACCCTGAGGAAAATAATTTCCCTCAGGGCTTATGTCATCTTTGAGGATGCTGTGTGGAGGGTCTTTTTGAGGAAAGGAAGGAGTTAACATGGGTCTTGAAGAGACCCAAGTTGTAGGAGGGAGTAAACACAGAGGCCGGTAAACTAATAGTATACATATAGCACAACTTTATGTCGGAGAATAGTGAAAAAATTATATTAATTCAACATTAAAAGGCAATAATAATTGTGATATTACTATTCATCATATTTTGCTTATTGCTTAAATACTGAAGTCAGTGTGTGTGTTTTTTTAAGTGAATCAGTACATTCATATATTTTTTTTATTTATTTAAATAGTACCTACACCTATCTAATAATTTTAATGAAAAAATGATTTATATTTATGGACTTTTTTACGAAACTATTCCATTTTACTTCGTTGGCCTGCATTAGGTACTTAAATTATTTATTTAAATTTTTAATAATATCTAATCGATTTCTATACATATATAAATTAGTTAAAATCCTTTATTACGCGTATTTCTATTTCAATAATTATTATTCCAAAAAAATTTAATAGCTTAGCACAGAAAAAGATTAACATTCCAAGTTTTATAATCCAAGCGAACTGTAAAAACCCAGCCCTAGTAAAAATAACGGCATTCCAAGTTTAAAATATTTTAATCCTAAGTGATCTGTAAAAAACCCAAATATGCATACGGTGATAATATTTACGGTAACGTTCGTTCTAACGGTTCGAGTAATTACTTTTATTGGGGTACCTACTTACTTCATTTTATTGGTAGTAATAATAAAAAGTGCACTCTTTCTTCCTTTTAACTTTCTCCGAAAGGCTGTGCAAGATAGCATCGGTATTTTAAGACCCCGTTAGGTTTTGTAATACATTAGGTTTTTATTTTAGGCCACTCTTCCGGGTATAATAACGTCTCTATTTGGGTTCTTTTATAATCTATAATACCTATAACTTGAATTATTGTAGAAAACTCTCTTCGGGTTTCAGACATTAATTTTCAAAGTTAACCGGTAACTAGGTAGGTACAAACAAGTGAAAAAACTTGTGAAAAAACTTCTTTAGCACCGTTTTTGAAACTCGATGAAGCGAAAAATAGCGACACTAACAACAGACAAATACATACATCTATAGGATTTAGCCAGCCAGATAATGAGATAGCATAATCGGTCTCCTCTTTGTGCGGTGCTTGTAGTCTCCCCACTCTTGTCAATTTTAGTTTTCTGAAGGTTTCACATTTCGATTAGGTAGGTACATTGAGCGAGTTTACAAGCTATTCACTAGCAGATAGTGAATACGCCGGCTAGTAGCTTGTAAACTCGCCCAATGTACCTAATCGAGGCTTAGCTAGGGTAAATTTAGTTACATCTACCAAACTTTTTAATTCTGATGTTGATCCACAGATCAAAGAAGTCTTCGTGTCAGTGCGTTGAGCTTTTTAATGCTTTTTATGTGAATATCGCACTATAAGACAGGATATTTCTTTTTATCAGAATACTGATCTCTTCTCTTAACTTTTACCATTCTCCTAAAGTCGTCATCGTATATTTTCTATAATTTTATCAATGGGCTTATTGGATTTAACTCCTATTTTAAAAATAACTGGTTATCAATAAGATTCAGCATTTTTATCGGCTTAGAAAAATTTGAAGGTAGATAATAGTATTTTAATCTATTATTTACACATCTCTTCAAAATACATCAGGTAAATATTTATACTGATTCGAATACATAAGATAACGCGGGAATTAATAAATTCACCTCTGCGTTCGTGGAAGCAAAAATTGAATCATATATTTGAAAAAACACAGCTTGTTCAAACATTTATTTAGTCAATTGAGTCATAAATGCAATATTTTACCTCCTAACTACGTATTTTTCACTACCTGTTAACAAATATACTTTTCTACAATAAAATAGAACGAACATTTAGGAACTTAGTATTTGAAGGCCGCCATATTGTTTTAATCTGTCAAAATTCCATTTTTCTTTATATTTAAACTAATGGTTAACCAGTAACCAGTAGTGTTTTACACTCATCTGTCATTAGATGTCTGTCTTATTTATGAAATTAAATCTAATTCAGGTGCTCAATTTGTGTTTTTTAATCCAAACGACCCAATTCATCCCTTGTTAGATTCTAGGGCTGATTACAGTTTTATTTACACGAATCGCGTGCGAACAAACCCGATAAGACTTCTCGGAACGACGCAATAGTAACCACCTTATTATCAACAAACGTGCCTGCCGCAATCTACATCAAACACTGACTCCGTTGGCACTGCATAAGAAATGACATTTTTATGCGAATACCTCACAAGAGTAATTCCCCGGAACCAGAACTACGGCACCTCCAATTTATTGGAATAAGTTGATCATTATATGTTCTGTCCCTTTCATGAAAACACAAACATAATAAATACACCTAGTAATGCATTATACCATCGTCCGGCATGACGAAGACGTAGTTAAGTACCTAGGTACGAACAAAATAAATAGAAACCGACAGATCCTTCAGAAGCCCTATCGCAGCCATTCCCGTATTATGTAATTTCTTATATCAATAGTAAATTATACCTATGGCAATTCATCAAGAGTCAACAAGTTAGAGAAAATCTCTAAACTTGCTTCAGTACCTACATAATATGTGTAGGTACCTATGTATTTTAATTTTGTGAACAGTCAGCACACACTCTTCATTTTCACGTGGCATTTTTATCAGTTTACCGCGACTAATCTGAACCTCATCGACTAAAATAGCCTATTTGCTATCGCGGTAACAACGACTGGCCCTTTGTTTATATTATGTGCATACCGTCGAGATGAATAATAAACAATATTATAATAATGACAATGAAATAATGGCGGCGCCTCCCACCCAACGTTTGGCAACGCGGCGTTGGTCGTTTGGTCGTGACGACATTTTTGCACTGTTGCAAAATCCGTAACCGCGAAACGGGTGGGCGGAGTTGCCGCGCATACCTCCGTAGGCACCGGGCTCTGCTAGGGATGGGAGAGGCGGGCCGGATCGATACAGAACCGCTCTATTATAATAATGCGAGGTCCGTTATGGTAGGTCTGAATTATGCACATGTAATACATTTGCTATTTTCTCGTCTTGCGGAATAAAACCGTAATAATCTGTATTATTTTTTCAGTTTAATCTTTTACTGAAGTTTTTACAAGCATATTTCTATAATAATATTTCGGTTCTAACGCTTGGAAAATTTTCCCGTGATATTTGACAGGTAGGTACCTATGTCCCTGCTGCTGAGAGTTCCGTTTTAATTTCTCATTTGATAAGGTACCTACATGCTACATCGATTATCGGAAAGAGCGGAAAGTTCGAACTGAGCTAGGAATAAGCGGACTTTACTACCTAGCTATAATAATATAAATAATAATGCATTTATGCTGAATAAATTAAGTACTTGGAAACTCATCGCAAGCGTAAAATCCACGCAACTAATGAGAAAAAAAATTCGGTGATAGGTACCTACGTGATATATTTCACTTATCTTTCTTAAATGAGAGTATTGGTAAAGAGCCCAAAATGAAGTATGCGTATTTTATGACTAGGTAATTGGTGTAGAAAGTGTACCAGCCGCACTATCACGCTTTACAGATTTAATAATGAGACGATTTATGAATGTAAACGAGGCAACGAATGTGTGTCAAGACCGAATTGTTTGGCGGTCCGTCCTCTCTGCCTATCCCTGCGGGGAAACAGCGTGATGGATAGTTAGTTCAGATTTAATACATTATTAAATCTGTATGCCTAGGAGAGTAACCTCCAAGACGTCAACATTGCGACGTCTCTTCGTAGGTACTTAATATTAGAAATGATCAAATATTATTCATTAGTTTGTCGATGCACATTATACCTATCTCATTCTTATTAATTTTACATTATGTAGGTTCAAGTGTTATCGATTGATGAGGGATGACTTCCAATTGTTTCCCCAGTTAGTTTTCCAATATTTATTATATTATGTACCTTGACAGTTATCGACTGCCAGCATAAATATTAATATTGATTAATTGCATTTTCCAAGTGGATTTTTATTGATTTATCATATGTATCCTTAGAGATATACCTACATGCCAAATCTTCTCTTTGACCAATCATATATTTTCTTAGATCAAAATGTGTGATCGCAATGCTGAATAACAATGTAATGTGGGAATATTTGTGTTATTATATCTTGTTTAAATGCACAGAAAGCTGTAAGTACCCAATAGCATTAATAAAATCGCATTACTTATATCAATATTTATCATCCCACCGAATGAGTTGTGCGTTAAGGCTCAGTTCCCGGCCCCAAAAAGAAGAAGATGGAGAGATATGAAATTATGAATGTTGGAAGAGCGCGCTAACATTTAGAGCGATAAAATTGATGCAAAAATCATGAAAATCTTTAATAAAACACGACTCGTTAAAAATAGAGCAAAAATCTCGCGATAATTGTCTTAAACAGCATTTAAAGAAACGCTGTGAATTTTTTCTTACATATAACTTGTAAAATAACCGAAACAAACGTGTTTATAATCATTTTTGGAGCATACTTTGCGATTTTTTTCTATCGAGGGAATTTTATATAATTTGCGTTTCGGCGCGACAAATGTCTAGATTATTATCTTCAAGATCAACATATATTTTTTTAATAGCTTAAAAACTTGCAAGAGAGGTTTGCAAGAAATCGGTTGAAATTCGGAGAACCGCCTCTTAAGTCCTTTTGTTAAAATAGCCCAAATATACAAATTATATAATGGGGTTACCGAATCATTCACTCTTCACGGATCGTAGACTTATCGTTTTTTATGCTGCTCAAAAAACATAACCGGTTTTCGCCGTCACGGCAGAGTTGCGATGCAACGTCGGGCACGACAGCCGCGACACGCTACGCGGTTACAGGCCAGTAGTGGTGGCTACGTGGGACATGCATCGCTCTCTTTCGGTTGTGTTGGTGTCCGCTTTACGGCGCCCAACACTAGCGAAAGGCGGCCGTGACGTCACAGGCCTTGGCAGATCACGTGGGTACCGGATGGCCTACAATGCCCTGCAATGTCTGTCTCACAGCCGCCCGTCATGACGTGTTTTGTGATTACTGGCCCCCTTTTTTAATGATTTATATACTCGAGAGAACGCTGTCAACACATCTCATCAATCATAAGACTGATTTCAAATTATACACTTTTTTACCCATGAGAACACAGTTTATCTAAATAAGTAAACCTACCAAAAGTTATGTTTTAGTTTTTTTTTAAATAGTCAAACGCATTTGGTTGGAACACAATGAGACATTGCATTCATATTTTCATTCAAAGATTCATTAAAATTAATCATTTTCAGAGGCGGCTCTAGGGCTCCAGGTATGGGAGGTCATTTGAAAAAAAATTGTGACATTACCTTTTTTTGATATTATGAAAAATGCCGACATATTATTATCTATTTCAATTTGAAGATAGGTAGGGTCATGAATCCGCAACTCAAATTACATGGGTTTTATTTATAAATTGCAAAATCACTAAATAATTCATGTACTTGCTGGCACATCATTTTAAAGAGGGCACTTTTCAATGTAGTTATGCACACCGATAGTATGTACCTAAGTATCCAAAATTTAAAAACAAAATTAGGTAGGTAGATTAGAAAAAATAGAAACCGATAATATCAAAAATTTAAAAACAAAAATTGACTTTGAAACACACATCCGCAGTCCCCTTTTACCCCTAAAATGCCCAAAGATATTGGGTGAGAAGAGACATTTATAAATTTTATTTAAATTTAGACTTGCGTTTCAATTTGACAATGTTTTTTTTTGCATTTTTCAGCTACCTAACAAAAACAGATTTATTATTAAATTATGTTAGATATTTTTTATCTATCTAATACACCACTACACAAGCAAAGGTCCCTTTCAAATGATTTATCTGTAACTAGATAATTAAATGTATAGAATCTGCTGTCACTTAGGTTAGGAACCTAAAAAACGAACATTGTTTTAAAAGCTGTTTTCCATGTCCGTTGAAAAGTGATCATAATATAATAATTAATAATCTTTGAAAAGATCTACTTCTCTATGTGCCGCCAAATACTAAATTTGAAACGTCGCCGATAACAACGTAAATAATTATTATTCCAAATCTTTCACGAACTGTCCAAATACAATGGACGATGCATGCGTGCAAAATGCAAACCGAGCTATGTTGTATCGCCATCTCTTTCAACAACGCATAAGAGACGTAATGCTGTCTCCCTTCCACGACATTCGGTCATGTCCAAAACGTCGCTAGGATTTCTATGGTACCTATACGCGGGAATTTTTACTCCAGGATAAAAACATAGTGCCATCGCGTTTATTGTATGGCGCGCATAGAGACAGAAGATATTCTTCGCGGGGACATCTCGAAAATTGACCCATGGATCTAAATATTGTGAGAATTGGAGCTTCCATTTGACACGATAGATGTCACTGCTCGTCACTAACTCGTCGCCGCTAATATTAATTTGCGGTTCATTTCAAGTAAAGAATTCAATGCGTTGAGCCGTTTATTCCGTAAAAAAATATTAATATTATGTCTTATAATTTTGGGGGGTCAAACACCCATTGTCCTAAGGGGAGAGCCGCCACTGATCATTTTATTATGATACTTCCACTAAGAGTTCCGTTGTAACTTCTCTTTCGGTGAGTCAGGTTACATGAGTCGTTCATGAAAACGAAGAGGTTGCAACGAATCAGCTATTTTATTCATTTGATTGTTGCGTGTCTTCCTGGGACGTCCCCGATTTACTCCCTCTACTTCCGCCTTAAATAGTATTGTCCTGGGACCCCTTTATCTGGAATCAAGGGTTAAAAACTGAGAACTAGTTCTTTTAAGATTCGATAAGCTCTTTTTTAGTTTTGCTGTAGGTATAAATACCTAGGTACCCAGTCGAAAATGAAAGTGAAAAACAAATGTTGTCCTAGGTAATAAGCGACCTAAATCTGTGCACGTGTATTTTTGGAATTAGGTTAGTTGCCAACAGACAATATTATGTAATAACAACTTATACCAAGCTTGTAATTAATCATGTTTTACTATTAATCTCAATTTAAATTTCTACGTTAATTTCTCGGACTTCACAATATACAGTTTATAAAATATTGTAATGGTCCAAACCACCACGAAACCTTCGGCCATTCGTATCCGCCATACTATTTTGCTAGTGTTTATACATGACGCGTCGACTACGGTTTTTGACGCCAGTTACGCGCTACTGACGGTGTTATGCGTCGATGACACAGGGCGAGTTTAGAAGCTACTATCTCGGAAATTCACTATCTGTTAGTAAACTCGCTCAGTGTCATCGTGTTACTTGCTAACTAGCAGATTGTTGACAATCCACGGAAAAAGTTGAAAGGTCCTCAACTTTACACGCTACAAGCCGACTCGTGATTGGTTTATTAGTGTTTCCAATATGGCTGCCAAAAACCAGCTGATTTCGACTGTCAACTGTCTGAAGGATTAGTTCACGTTATTTCCGCTATTGGCGCTAGCAACTACGTGCGAGTCCAGTTTCCTACAAAAATGTCGCGAGCTACTGAGCGAGTGGACAGTTTTGTGTGTCATCATGACAATCTCACTCGCCGATTCACCCGCTTTTAAATTTAGTAGATAGTAGCTTGTGTAGTAGATGGGATGTGCAAGGTGCCTTTATGAGTGGAAGGGGATGCATGGACCAGATTTTCTCCTTGCGTATGCTCACTGAGAAGTTTCTGGCAAAAAACCAAAAACTTTTTTGTGCCTTTGTAGATCTACAAAAAGCATACGACCGAGTCGACAGGAAAAAGCTATGGAAGGTGTTGTCCAAGTATGGAGTGAATACAAATCTCATACAGGCAATTGCGTCTCTGTACGAGGGAAGCGTTGCATGTGTTAGGGTGAACGGTGGTTTTACGGGGTGGTTTGACATCACAAAAGGTGTTAAGCAAGGCTGCGTAATGTCACCATGGTTATTCAATTTATACATGGATAATTGTATGCAAGAATTGAAAGAGATGGGATTGGGCGCGAATTTGAGTGATCTGAAAATATGTTGCCTGTTGTATGCTGATGATGCGGTGCTGATTTCTAACACTATGGAAGATCTACAGTCTCTCGTGTCTAGGATGAACGAAGTGTGTATGCAAAATGAGTTAATGATGAATGTAAGTAAGTCTAAAGTCATGGTATTTGAAAGGGAGAGTACGAAAACAGTGTGCAATATAGTTGTGAATGATGAATACTTGGAGCAGGTGGATGAGTTTGTGTACCTGGGTAGTATGTTTACGAGAGATGGGAAGGCTGATAGAGATATTGAAAGAAGAGTAAATGCAGGTAACTCCATTAATGGAGGACTGAATGCCGTTGGCGCTAATAAAACACTGTCAAAAGACGCGAAGCTAGCAGTCCACAATGGAGTCCTGGTACCTACCTTGATGTATGGCAGTGAGGCATGGAGTTGGCAGAGGAAGGATGAAAGTAAACTGAATGCTGTCGAAATGAGATCCCTGAGGCGAATGTGTGGCAAAACCATGTATGATCGTGTGAGAAATGTGGATATCCGCAAAGAATGCAAGGCTGATGTAAGCATAATGAGTAAGATTAAGAAAGGGACCCTCAGATGGTTTGGACATGTAGAGCGAATGAAAGAAGAAAATAATGTGAGAAGAATATATGACGCAAATGTGAATGGAAGAAGAAGTAGGGGACGCCCGAGGAAGACATGGCACGATCAAGTGAATCAGATACTTGAGTCGGGCCATGTCAAAAGTCGGAATAATAGAAGAGTATGTATGAGACGATGTATGAATGTGAGTGAAGCAAAGACTGTGTGCCAAGACCGAGTTGTTTGGCGGTCCGTCCTCTCTGCCTACCCCTGCGGGGAAACGGCGTGATGGTTAGTTAGTTAGTTAGTTTAGCTTGTAAACTCGCCGTGTGTCATCGAAGCTTTAGTAAGCTACGCGAGTCGCATACGGATCTACAGATTGACAGATATGGCGTTTTGAATGTTAAATTTGTTCTGGATGTGGGAAAATGTCCCACTTTTATATAACTATAATTTACCGGAATACCTAAGAAAGGTTTCGTGCGTAATGGATTGAGGTTAGAATAAAAGTCAATATCTTTCTTATGTATTTTCTTGGCGGCAACGAATGCCCTACAATTATTAGTATTTATTTCGTCGCACGAGAGAACCCATTTTTTTTAGTTCATTTTGAGCGGTACTTGTTGTGTTCACCGCTAGTCACTTTACATCGTATTTATTCCACCGCTGCACGTGAAAAAATTATCAAGTTCAGTATAATTCGTGTGTAACCTGATTTAAAGAGTAGCATATCAGTAGACGGATTGTGGTTTCATCACAGTCACCTAGCTTGTAGGTAAGTATCTCTGTACGAAGGGCAAAATCTGAAGGGTTTACATGCTAACTGCGCAATTCTAAAATAGTGCAACGATATCGATTGTAATTTAAGGCACAACCCTACTATTCGACGGAATGTCGTTTGCTTGTGTGCGTGAATACCAGTGAACATATAAATAATCAATAATTACGCATACATGTTTATTTATGCGTTCGGCTTTGTACGCATGCGTCACCATCTGTGCTGGGTGCGTGTGCGTGCCAGACGTAGTGCGTGATCAAAGAGAGAGAGAATATTATTATATTGGTATGCGTGCTCGCTACGCTACAGAAATTCCACGGCGCGCGGCGTCTGGTGTATTCGTGTCTGGGTGTGTTGGTTCCGTCAGTAGGGCGGCGCTTGTGGCGGTGTTGGTGAATCGTCTATGACGTCACATACCGTGTCAATACTCCCGGTTTTTTTTTACGATGTTCGACGTTGCTCGTTTGCTCGCCTACTACACGACGATTCTTGCGCCCACCGACATCTAGCGGACGAATCGTTCAACGCAAAAGTGTTATTTTTACCTTAAATTTACTTTTAGTGCCTTCCACGCTACCAACATAGCTTCCTGTTCCTAACTGATAGGTTTTTCACTCTTCTTACCTCTAAAATTCTGAAACAATGAGGACATTAAATAAGTCCATATAATATTTAAAAAAAGTAAATCGTTATACCTACCTAGTTTTACAGTTTTTAGATTAGAAGTGTGTATTTATATAGATGTAGTTAAAAATGTAAATAAATAAATTAAAAATGTAAATACACAAAGGTAATTATATTTTCTAAATTCATATATCATGCTGTCAGGTGCCTAGGTACCACCTACCTAGTTAGTTATATCAAACGTTTAATAATGTGCTTATCACTTGAAGAATGTCTAAAATCTTGTTTAGTTTCGAGACATTGGCATTGAATTTATTTAGTGAATCGACCTTAGCACAACACTAGTGACTTGTGACGTCATTCTAAGTGGGCCAAAAAAGTTAGTTTATGACTGTTGTGATGTCACTCGAACAAAGAACAACTTGTTTTGTTCCTTTTATTGATTCAGTAATACCTACTTTCCTACTTATATTCCTTTTGAAAAACAAACATTCCCGGATTACTGACATTTGAATTCCTCCTAATTCCATTATAATAAGCGAAAATTTTACTTGGCCAATCAATAATGGCGAACTTCGAAGAACGGCTGCGGGGCCTTTTTCATACAAAACTTAATTTTGAATTTGAGGCCAAAATACCTATCCAACCAAACTGAAAAATTATTTTTCCAATCAAAAGGGCAAATATCTAGTACCGATGTGTGCTATTTTATTAATTTGTGTTTTAAATGATAAAATTAATATAGATCATTAAAAAAATCAATTTGTCGTTGGTTTTAGAGACAACTTTGACAATTATTTTTATTTGTGATTTGCTGCTAAAACGATTTAATATTGTGGGTGACGTCATGCCGGGCAGGACATTTAGCAGTTCACGTTTTTAAATTGTTAAAAATAACAATTAAATTATAAACGAAAACATTAAAAAAATTAAACCGTAAAAAACAAAGTTTTTAACCGTAAAAAAGCTGTGGTTTGAACCTTCCTACCCAATGATTGGAATTAACCGCGTTACAAACCGGGCCAAATCCGAAGTTGGTGAGGCCGACATTTAATTTGTTTTTAATTTCTTCGAATTTCATAAAACTGCATAGATTGCCATCAAAAGTTGTCCCCGACGACATATCTAGGGGAGACCGGGGACAGTAGTACCACGGGTCAGTAGTACCAAGGCGAATAACCCCCTAACTATAATAGGTACGTATACTATATGTCATCAGGGGATAGCCTTGACGCGTGCGGACAATTGTCATTAGCCTGCGGGACATAGTGGAACCAGGACGTTTGCAATTGGAAGAAGAAATTTTTGAGCCCTAAAAGTTACTTTTTTCGATTGCGTTCATTCTCTAATATTACAAGTACTTTGTTCTGTTTGTTGGTATTTTGCTATCTACAATTTTGTATTTTCATCACTAAATCGTATTTGAATATGTGTATTTTATGGTTACAAGTTTATATTATTATAATTTTAATAAGACTGTAATATGTAAAAGTTTGAGCCCGTGTAGTTATTTTTTCGTCGTACATTGTCATATAAAATGAATAAATATTTTTATTGCTAAATGTATATAATATATATATATATATACATATTGCCTGGGGGCAATAAGGAACTCCAGTGAAAAATATTATGGCTTTAAAAAAATATGTTCATATAGACCAATAAACGCTGATTCTGAATATATAATTTTTATTTGATAATATTAAACGTACAGTTTTAAAAAAATATATTAAAAAGTGCATTTTTAATATTCTCGTTAAAACACAACCTCAGGTTGGCATGCTGTGTGGTGACGTCACGATGGAAGATTCACCTGGTGATGGCATTTTGAAATGTATGAGGCAAGCCGTTCAAACACAACATTTCGTGTTTTTTTATTTGGTTTATTTACGTACTGTTAGTAGAGATTTAGACATATAATAGTTGTTGTGTTTATTGAAACATTATTTAGGCCTTCACAATTAAAATTATGACGGAAAAGGGCTATATTTGCGGACGATCTGATATTTCCAGGATAATGTTTTTCAAATATAATACGGACTGTGTACCTAAGTGCTGAATTTCGTGGGATAAAAGTTGGTTAGTAAATAAATCATCTTATTACTCTTATTAGTTGTTTTTGAAAGTCGTAAGCTTTAAAAAAAGATTTTTGATAATCTTCAGTAAATGTGGCCTATTTGAGGTTAAAGTCGTGTCAATTTTGACATTTTGTTTATCTACCATAACATCGATCGTATTTTCGAATTGGTTTATTATCAAGGGCTTTTTATACAAGTCATGATAAGTGTATTATAAATACCAGTGTTTCTGTATGTGTTATATGTTAAAGCAAAAGTCACACCTGAACACAAAATTCTACGGCTTACGATATCATTTGCAGTCATTTTTAATTGCAATGAAAAAGATGATTAATTGTTATTGTATTGCACTTTGCTATAATACAATAACAGTAGCGATGAGATGTCGACATTTTACCTAATGTTTTTCTATATTAAAAGCAGTTAACCGTGAAGAAAAAACGCCTCGACTTGTCACACCTAAAGTCATTCGGCCATCGATTTTTCAATATAAAATGAGTAAAATGACAGCACCCGTTGAAAGTGAATAAAACTATCGATGGCGTGATGACGTCACACAATGCGTCATAGATATGGTGTTTTTCAAG
Source organism: Limnephilus lunatus (assembly GCA_917563855.2). Lineage (NCBI taxonomy): Eukaryota > Metazoa > Arthropoda > Insecta > Trichoptera > Limnephilidae > Limnephilus > Limnephilus lunatus. Next base: position 45,399,297 of record OU830602.1, on the reverse strand, counting down.
GGATCTTGAAAAATCAAAACTTTGAAAATTATTTTAAATATTAAAACTAACTCTAAAAATAAAAATAAATATGCAGTTATTTAAGCTAGAAGGTCATCATTATTCATTAAAAAAAATATAAAAAATTGGACTAGAGTTCTCTATTGTACCGCGGGGACAATTGTACCACAATGTTTTCATACAAAATTTTAATTATTTTTTCTTCTCTTTTTTTGAGTTTAAAACATGCTACGGTATTAATATATTTGTATTGTATTTTTATTATATTACAATAGTTAAGATCCTTGGTAACACTTCAACTGAAGAATTCTATAAGAGTTTTCTTGTGGTCAGATAAATGGTGTATTACGTTCAATGTAATTGAAATTTTGAATAGTAATTTTATAAACTAACAAAAAAACTGTTTTTCCTAACCGAAATTATTAAAATTGAACAACTTTATCGATGAATTCTGTATTTTAATTTAAATTCCGCTACTGGTACAACTAACCCCGGGGTAGGGGTCAGTTGTAGCATTTTCCCCGATCTGTTCCCGCGCTTATAGCTTAATTTCTATAAGATTTGGATAAATCATAGAATTAGAATTTGGGAGACAACTAAATTATCTGCCGTTGAGTATGATAATTTTTTTCACAAACATTATACCTAAGATGTAGAAAATGGTCAAAGTCAAATTGGTACAACTGTCCCCGTTCTCCCCTATATGCCGAGTTTCAGCTCAATAGGAGGTCGGGAAGTGGATTAATTCCTACTTCGAAGATTTCGCTTCATTCACACATTCGTACCATCAAGAAAAAAACGTGAAATTAAAATACATAGATGTAAAATACATAGATATAAACTTTCTATTAAAGTGTGTTTTTCGGAAGTGACCTGCAGGTAAGTATGTTTTTGTATCTTTCTGTAATAGGAATTCATAATGAATTGTAAAGCGCCCTTGAGGTGATTTTTCACAAAAACGGCGCCCTACAAATTGTCCAATTATTATTATTATTATTATTACACATATTTTTGTATTTAAAAATTCACATTATTGATAATATGATCAGAATCTGAAAAAATAGACTTAGATCACAACGCAAAATAGATCCTCAACACTTACCTAGTTTGTGAAAAAACCTCACGTAGGTACCTAGATACCTATTTGATAAATTTGTTCACTTTATTTCAAAATTTTGCCTCAAATTTTCAGAAAATAAAATTTTTTGTTTTGTTTTTTTTTAATAAATTCTTTTAATATTTATTTACATTTTTTTTTCAATTAAGTCGCGTTAAACTGATTGAAATCAGTTTGTCAACGGGTTCTTATTACATTTAAGTACTTTATTTTATAAAATTACCTAATTTCTAAAATTGATAAAATATATACATATAGTGATAAATCTAAGTATTTTATGTTGTAGTTATTATAGATACGCATCCAGTGTTGACACGCACACATATGCATTGCTTGCATATGTATAGCATGTTTCACACTTGAACTGTGTGCATTGGTCCATTTATACATATTTGAATATCAACGGCCACGCATCGAACACCCAAAATGTTTCATGATTATATTAATTGGAGCTCAAGAACCTTTAGAATTTTTGGAAAATACCGCTAGCAAATATAGAAGCCATCAGAATGTTAATATTTTCGGCCGGCTAAAAAGTGTGACATCACCGCCACTTGCGCGGTGCATTATTATGCTACGGCCAGACCCTTGCGACAAGCTGCTTGTCGCAAGCTCACGCAAGCTCTGGCAAATGGCAAACGAATGGCTGGCGTCCCCACACTTGCAAGCAGTGTTGCCAACCCGTTTTTTGAAAAAGACGTAGATCGGACTCGAAAATTACGTAGAATCGTATAATTTGGATTGTGAAAAGTTAGTAGATCTACGTACTTTTTTTCTGAGTGAAATATAGAAGTTAGGGTAGGTGAACGTAATTAGTTATTTCTTGTATTAATTAAGTTGAAATGTATCTATTATTTTTAATGCATTTTTTGCAAATTTTAATTAATTTTTTTTAATGATTTATTATAGGTTCTCAACCTTGCCTCTTACTCTAGGTTCTCAATTTTGCCCACCGCCCACTTTGAGGTTGAGGAGAAGGGGGGGGGGGGGGGGCTAATGGATTCAATTTTCTTCCACCTCCTCAACTACCGAAACATGTGAATTTTTCCACACGTGATAAAAATGATTACAATACATAAAATAACAAAAATTAACTAATATTAAAATTTATTTTGCTTTATTAGTACGTGATGAGCGTGTTTTTTGTATTTTTAGACTATATTTTTTACCTGACTTCGCCATCACTGTGCCACCTCAAGCCCTCTCTCTGGGTTTTCTACTGCCCCTGAAAGTCTCAAACGTCCAAAAGGGGGCGTTATTTATTGCCCACGTTGAGAACCTAAGGTTTTAATGAAACGAAATATAGTTTTGGTAATTATGCAAATGTGGGGTAATAGGCAATATTTAGGAAAAAAACATGAATATTGAGTAAACAGTTAAGGTCAAATACTAGCAATAAATAACTTAGCGATGCCTTTGTCTGATATTGTGTATTTTACCGGGAAGTAGAAGATTACAACACCAATTAAAAAAAAAATTATAGTAATAATTCGAAATTTTCCTAGATTTGTGCTGATTTCCCTTTTGCCTAAAAAATATTTTTCTCCTCTAGATCTAGGGTAATTTCCCTAGACATCCCAACTCCGGCGCGGACTCTAGTATGAAACGAAACGTTTGTTGGAGTCCGCGCCACATACTTTATCCCGCAGACGGGGGCTTCACCGTAAAGTAACGGAAAATAGGCTTCTTCAGCCTAATGAGTTATTTTTGCAAATTTGTACAATTTGACAAAAAATACGTAGATTCTGGACTGAAGTTAGTAGATGTTCAGGAAGGACCTAAAATACGTAGATCTACGTAAAAAGACGTAGAGTTGGCAACGCTGCTTGCAAGCGCGCCAGTACATTCGCGGCGCGCAGCTCCCAAAGATGGCGGGCGTCGAAGCAGCTGCATCAGCTGTCATTTTTGCGCTAACCTATTTCTATTTTAAAACGAAAGAAAACGAAGAATTCGAAAGAGAAGATAGTGGGTGATTAAAATCCATAGAAATCGTACCAGTTAATTCATTTAATATCCTAATATTTTGTTGTTTGTCCGTAAGTTGTACCAACGTGTGGATGCCACGCCAGCGTTTGCCGCAAGCGCTTGCCGCTTGTGGCCAAAATATCCGACCTCGATCGGATCGGCGGCAAGCTCTCGCAAGCCTACGCAAGCCAAGCCACACGCGCGCTCCAGACGCTGGGACTTGTGGACGCTTGCGGAGGCTTGCCATGTGTTTGGAGCCGGTATTATGAATTGTTCTGAGCCGTATCTTGAGTGACGTCACGAGACGTAGACAACGTGATGCGGTACTTACCTAGCTACTCAGGCCTCGAGCCTATTTTATCAGAAGGTTAAAATATTTCGTCTTTGCAAGAAAATCCAAATAAGTGGAATATTTCTGAACGCATCCGAAAACTGTTTTTAAAGGTGGTGAAATACTTACCATATATTTTATTAGACATATCCATATGTATTTTTAAACGTTGTCAACTAACTTTTTTGTCTGTAAAAATAATTAACAAAAAGTTTAATAATTTTTTTTTTCAAATTGCAGCGGGTAACTTTGGATTCATAAAGGTGTACATTTCAATTATTTTGTGATTAATTTTTAGATTTGAATATTAAGCGTGATGTTTTATCTTTCTAACACCATGTAGATCATAATATTTCTAACCATTATAGTAAGGGAGACAACGATTTCTATGAGGCTTATTATACCTACGAGTTGTTCCGAAAACCGAACAAATTAGCCTGTTAACAAATTTGACATATTTTTTTATACGTTAGGTTTACAATATTTTTGTTCGTTTTACATAAATGTCAACGGTGTTTTTACAACCAATTAGGTAATTACTTAGATTAATACTAGTTTCAGTTCTTTGTGCATGGGTATTGTGAAATATTCGTGCGTAATGCTTAACATTATTAAAGTTTTATAAACTTTTACTACTTTTCGAAGTGTGTATTTAATTTATTTTAATGTTTGACATTTTTTTAATAGAGTAATTAATATACGTTAGACGTTAGTGAGACAAAGTGCGCGGGTTTCACTAAACTAGGTCTAATGGACATGGGCTTCATAAAGCCATTTCATTCGTACACACATATTCTTTGAATGGCTATCCTTTTCATTAGCAGTGCTACATTTTTTGTTCGATTAATATGAATATAACGTGTCTTGTATTTTTTTTATTATATCACTATAAAATACATACAATTTATAAAATACTTTCAGCTTATCAAATCCTACGATTATTATAACCCTTGAATTTTCACAGGTATGCGCTTGTGTTAGGACTTTCAAATTTCAAATCAATCTTCTTCCCTGAATTTGATATCTAGTTTTAAACATACTTTATGCAAGCAATTCATATGTGTGAGTACTGCGCTCGTTTTAATATTTCTGCCTGCGATACCCATACAAAAAAAATCAGACTGCAATTCACACGCGGTAAAACCTTCAGTAAACTAAAGTAGACAAAAGTGGGGAGTCTACGAAGCACCGCACAAAGAGGAGACCTAATATTCTATCTCATTATCTCGTAGGCTAAATCCTATAGATGTACCCATAGCCTATGTGCTTGTTTATTTTTAGTGTCGCTTTTTCATTTTATCGAGTTTCAAATCACAACGGTGATAAAGAAGTTTTTACTTCAGTAACTCGTGTTCACTAAAAATGTTTCACGTGATATTATTGATACGAGCACGAAACCACCTCACCCAGATCAATACACACTATAATTTCAGTAAACAGGTACACTGTACTTGCATTTATTTTTTTAATGTGCATTATGTACAGATTTATGTAACAATATTCAATAAACATGATGTATACCTAAACCTACATAACTTTAAATGAAACATTTTGTAATAGAATATATTTTAGAGGGAGGCGTTTACTAATATCTACAGGAATTCCAAAAACTGAACAAATCGGACTAATATATATGAGAACCAAAATGAGGGCGAATATCTACAGCTCAAACTACTGACTCATATCTATGGAACAGGTGATGTCGACGAATATCTACAGCACTGGCAGAGTTGGATTTGCAATTATGTATAGCATATTGGCATAACGTAATATTGCGTACGCAGTTTAAAAGGCTTAATTTATGTTAAGTTAAGTTAGGTTCGGTTATTATTACGTAATTGAAGTAATTTATGCTTTTCCGTACAACCTCTTGCTCAGCTGCCCTCTGTAGATATTAGTCCCACCTATACTCCATAGATATTCGTCACTCATCACCACTGGGACCGTCTTAGATATTTATCCGACCTTAGCTCTGTAGATATTAGTCTTCACTCTGAAGTTCACAGATATTTGTCCAACATATGAGCTGTAGATATTCGTCCGACATACGGGCTGTAGATATTAGTATCTGGAGTCATTTTAGAGTTGTTGCCTAAAATGACTCTTGAAACCTTCACGGCTAGTGTTGAACATGTCAAGAGGTCTACATAGATGCATGTAGGCGTAGGTAATATTTAATTCTGTAGTAGGTACATATTTGGTAATATTGTATAAAGCCTCGATGACACACGGCGAGTTTACAAACTACCATCTACTAAATTTAAAAGCGGGTGAATCGGCGAGTGAGATTGTCATGATGACACACGAAACTGTCCACTCGCTCAGTAGCTCGCGACATTTTTGTAGGAAAAATGTCTTTGGGAAACAGGACTCGCACGCAGCTGCTAGCGCCAATAGCGGAAATAACGTTAACTAATCCTTCAGACAGTTGACAGTCGAAATCAGCTGGTTTTTGGCAGCCATATTAGAAACACAAATAAACCAATCACGAGTCGGCTTGTAGCGTGTAAAGTTGAGGACCTTTCAACTTTTTCCGTGGATTGTCAACAATCTGCTAGTTAGCAAGTAAGACGATGACACTGAGCGAGTTTACTAACAGATAGTGAATTTCCGATATAGTAGCTTGTAAACTCGCCCTGTTGCATCGACGCATAACAGTTTTGTATGTGCAAATAGCAACTCGGAAAATGCCTCTATTTTTGCAAGTCATAGATGACATAGATAATAAAGTCTGTGCAAGTGAACAAAACATTATAATCTATGGATTAACTTTTATATAGGTTCCTAAGTACTGAATACCTAACTGCATCTCAATAATATTACGAATTAATATGTTTTACAGCTAGAATTTATTGATTGAATGAGTCTAGCGAAGTCCTTGTTTAGATTTAATCTGTCTTTAAATTTTTATGTGCTTACGTTCCATAGACATGTTACGTTCCATTTCCGTTTTAGAAAATCTGCTGCATTCAGCTACATCGACTTTATTAAACCTTATGTGCCGTTTCCACGCTTGCCAAGCCTACGCAAACCTCCACAAACGCCAGCGTGGAAACAGGTCGTTTGTCTTGGCTTGCGTAGGGTTGCGTAGGGTTTGCGTAAAATTTCAAGAGCTTGCCGCCGATCCAGTCGGGGTCGGATCCAGCGGCAAGCTTCGGCAAACGCTCAGTGTAATTTCAGAACTGACGGCGAATGCACGCCGTTTTTGCTCCATGCGGTATATCGATAATTAACATTACGAGACATATGTATGACGAAAGAGGCATGCCTGACTTATTAAAATGTATAAGAACATAATTTGAATGCACTAATTTAATTTATTGGATTTACCTAAAAAGTCAATATAAATAAATAATCTTTTATTGATGATTTATTATTTATTACAATAAAAAAACATATGATTTTTGTTGGAATAACTTTTTTTTATAATACAAGACAATATTATATTGTTTTTTTTATAATTTGCTTGTATTTCAAATAAAAGTATGTTAAACCAAACGCAATAGCCTACACAAATTCGGCGTCCGCCATGCTCGGGTGTTGGTAGCTCACTGACGCAGTCACAAGTCACAAGCGTGTAAACGGCTTCCAAATGCCAGGCGAGATTTGCGTACGCTTGGAGCGTGTGGAGGTTTGCGTAGGCTTGGCAAGCATGGAAATGTACCATTACATTGACTAGATGGCTAACTTTTTGATTAGGTGGCTAATTTTGACCAAGTTATCATTATACTACCTGAAGAAAGTTTGAAAAGAGTGAGAATTTGAGATCTGGTGACGTTTTTTTTTAAACGTACTTATAATTTCTTATTTGAAATAAAAATTGTCAGATTTTGACTACAGTATGGTAAATATAATACTATTATAGTTTTGTGAACAGTAGAACCTTGTGCCCAAAAAATAATATTTCTTATTTTCTCTTATTTAATAAATCAAAATCTAAATTTTCTCAGATACCATAAGAATTGTAGGTAGGTTCTTAAATACCATAGAATAAAGTAGAATAATTAAATACCCACCTACCTATTTAACCATAAACCATAATAAGATAACACTAATAATCTAAACGAAAATATGAAAGAGAACAAGACACAGAAAAATAAAAAGAAAACGGTCGCAACTCGTACTCGAACCCAGAACCTCTCGTCTTATCCTCAACTTAAAGTGCGACCGTTATCTTTCTATTTTCTATGTCTTGTTCTTTTTCATATTTGCGTTTTGATTATTTGTGTTGTCTTCTTCTTCAATGATTTATTACATTGATGGGAATAATCTTCAAAAGTTATAAAAAGAGAATTGTTCTAATAAAAAAATTCATAATAATATATTTTATGTAGGTAACATTTTTACCAAAATATCATTGTTGGGTCCCATTTATCGACCCACCAAATCTAGACAGGGCTTATGGGGCAGGGGCACACACTTCTTGCTTCATTCACATATTATAAACACACTCTTCTCTTATTGTAACTTTTGACCTGACTAAAATATTTAATTTACCCAGAGATCTCATTTCTACATTGACAACTCAACACATCCCTGAAAAGTGATGAGTCATGGAAAGTGATAAAAGAACAAGTTTAAATATGTTAGGTTATGGGCTATTTTTTTTTAAGGCGCTCGACTACCAATCCAGAGGTCGCTGGTTCACATCCCGGCACGAACAAGTAAATTTTATTTGACTAATTTGTGTTATTTCACAACTTATTCATTTAAAATAATAAATAGTGCAAGTGGTTCGCCACGTTTTGTGACTTAGCAGGGGCTAGGTTTGTTCAGGTCTTGGCGGAGGATGCGTCTGCCCACCAACTGCGTGGCGGGCCAGATTGAGAGAGACTGGTTGAGGGAGGCCTTTTAAACTCTCCAGCCAGACTCTCTCGACCCATTGCCTTGCACCGCAGTTGAGAGATTATCATACGTCTGTCACTCCTGGACACACTGACCCTCAGATTCCTACCCACCCCTCATACCTTTTTCCTTCCCAGAACTTCCTATACTTCCCTTTCTTAAAAATACCCTTCACACAGCATCCCCTAAGATGACATAGGCCCTGAGGGAAATTATTTTCCTCAGGGCCTCCTGTGTGGAGCTAAAAAAAGTAGTATATTTGCGGTGCATTCCAGAGTGGAAGATACTTTCAGTATCGCCATGGTGTAAGACCACCATTCCCAATTGAAAAATTGCTTGAAACGGCTTTAGCCGTGTTTGGTGACCAGATCTGAATAGTCTAGATACATATAAGGCATTGTATACTGTGGGCAAAAAAACTATACAATATAACAACTCTTTTCCTCTCAAATAATAATTATTATTTTTATATTTCTTATTTTTCTTAAATAATTATTTTAAATGTCTTATTAATTATATAATTATTTATTATATTTCTCATCTCTTTTCTTTTTCACTTTCCTTCATTCTATTTATCTTTTCAAATATAAATTAAAATTTTTTAACTTATTTTATCTTACAAGATTAATTATTCAAAATTTAATTAAACTTCAAACTGTAAAAAAAAAGTATTTTGTGCTCGTATTATCTTGGTTAATAAATAATTTTAAAAAAAAGATACTTCTCCATCTTCCTCTTCCCCATTTACTTCCACTTCCCATTGCCTTCAGCCTCACAACTCACAACATACCCCAAATGGGGATGCCATAGTCTCACAGGCTCCAGACGGTTGGGAGCAGCTGGGGACATTAATGACTTTATTTCAATTTTCAAAGGTCTATTGAAGTGTCTCTGTGTTAAGTTGTCACGGAACGCACTTATGTATTATTAATTATTTTTCTATTTAAAACCCATTCCTATTTAATTACAGCATTCAGTCTACTTTCATCCTTTCTAAATATTAATCATAAATTTATTTTTTCAGGTTATGCAAGTTCGGTATGCCTCTCCAACGGGCAGTCCTCTTCCCCTCCCGGCGCCCCCGTGCAAGGCCCTGGGCAGAGTCAGGGGGGCCAGGGCCAGACCGGCCCCTCACCCATGGCCGCCCTGATGTCCGTGGCCGACACATTGCCCCCCGGAAGCCCCCGCTCCGCCCCCTCAGCCTCCCCCCCTGGAGCCCCCCAACAGCAGCGGTCCGCTAGCCGCTCCAGTCAACACTCGCCCAACTCTTCAGGTAAATTATAGGTATTTATTTTTATTTTTTTGTTTTTCGTGTTACTCTCAAGGCACTAATTAAAGGAACATCCTAGAAAGCTAACTTCATTTTAAACTGACAACCAGCTTGCTCTAATTTAGTATCATGAGAAAACACTTCGGTTATAATAGTATCATGGGAACGCTCGTGTCGACACTTGTTAGAGGAACATTTATCAAATATATTTTCATTTACATAAGATAAAGTAACATTAGCCGAAATAGTATCATGAGAACACTTATAAAATGACTCATTAATATTTGATTCAGTTCTGAAAGTATCATGGAATCACTTACGGAATGACCTGTTCAAATTTGATTCAGTTCTAATAGTATCATGGGAACGCTTATAATATAATGGCACATTTAGATTTGTCAACGCTTCAGCTCTAGTAGTATCATGGGAATGCTTATAGAATGACACATTTAGATTTAACAACCCGTCAGTTCTAATAGTATCATGGAAACGCTTATAGAATGACACATTTAGATTTGACAACCCGTCAGCTCTAATAGTATCATGGAATCGCTTGTAGAATGACATATTTAGATTTGACAACCCGTCAGCTCTAATAGTATCATGGGATCACTTATAGAATGACTTGAATGAAAACCCGTCAGTTCTAATTGTATCATGGGATCGCTTATAGAATGACTTGACAACCCGTCAGCTCTGATAGTATCATGGGATTGCGTATATAATGACTTGAAAACCCGTCAGCTAGTATCATGGAATCGCTTATAGAATGACTTGAAAACCCGTCAGTTCTAATAGTATCATGGGATCGCTTATAGAATGACTTGATAACCCGTCATAGTATCATGGAATCACTTATAGAATGACTTGAAAACCCGTCAGCTCTAATAGTATCATAGGATCGCTTATAGAATGACTTGAAAACCCGTCAGCTCTAATAGTATCATAGGATCGCTTATAGAATGACTTGAAAACCCGTCAGCTCTAATGGTATCGTGGAAACACTTTTAGAATGATATGCTTAGGTTTTTTGGGATATCTCTAATAGCACCATGGGAAAACTTATAACTTAAAGGATGACATGTTCAAGACTTAATAACATTGCAGTGCCATGTCGTGCGGCTGGGAGGCATGAGCTCACCTTGTGGTGATGCCATGAGGCTCGCGGCTTATTCTTTAGCACAGTGGTTAATAAAAAAAGGGGAGAGAGAGACGCTTGCTCAGGGTCATCGGGGAGGCACAGGCATAGATTCCTGCCCCTAGGGATCGGCGGTCACCTCACATCGTAAATGAAACAGTATATTGGAGATAATCACATTGTATTTGCACAACAGAAATAACGGTACTTAATAATGACCCTATGAGAACACGTCTCTCCTACCTTACTCTCTCAGAATGACGATTACTATGGCAGTTACTAAATTTACGGGAGGCACAAGAGATTAGAGGAATTTGGGGGTGACTCACAGCTGCTGTCGAGGCTCCAGTGGCGGGTGGCACATAATTGTTGGTTCACAAAAACAAGATTACGTGAAACGGCTTCTGGTTTGGCGGTCGCGAGAAGTGAGTGGGGGCGGGCGCGCTTCCCTTGTGGAATCGCGAAAGGACCGGTGACTTCTCGCGGCGTGATTTTAGAACGTTTGTCGGGGTAGCAACTAGTCGCCTGTGTGTTGTAACATAACAACATATATCAGCTTTGATAGTATCATGGGAACACTCTTGTGAAAAATCATCTCAAGGGTGCTGTACAAATATGTTTACTAGGCTCTATCCGATAACGAAAAAAAAAATTAAACACACTTATTATTTTATTAGGAAAATTTTTTGTTATTTCATGTAAAAATAATTAACAAAAATTCCCTAAATTTCATAATTTACTTTCAAATTGCGGTTGGATTCATAAAGGTGTACATTTGAATTATTTTGCGGTTAACTTTTTGATTTGAATATAAAGCATGGTGTTTTCTCTTTCACCTTTTAGATCATATTTCTAGCCATGATAGTAAGGAAGACAACAATTTATATGAGACCTATATGAGTTGTACCAAAAACCAAACAATTTGGGAGGCGGGAATGGGTACCGCCGCCCCGGGAACCTTTAATGGATAACCAACACCTCTGCCATAGGTCACCCCAAGTGGTTCGCTACGTTCATGGGGTGAGGTTTGTCTAGGTCTTGGAGGCGGATGACCAGGACATACTGAACCCCAGATTCCTACCCACCCCTTAAACCCTTTTCCTTCCCAGAACTCTCCTCTCCTCACTTTCCTTAAAAAAAAACCCTCCACACAGCATCCCCAAATGACATAGGCCTTGAGGGAAATTATTTTCCTCAGGGCCTCCTGTGTGGAGCTCATGTAAAAAAAAAAAAAACAAATTAGCCTGAGGGGTTAAAAGTACCTGCCATAATAGTTTAAAAGACACTTTAACTTCTACACTACATATTAGCTTTTAAATGATCATGGGACTATAATATTACAATGCTTATTATGAGGTTTTATTTCTTTCCGGATTGCACCCAATAACTGGGGTCTGTGTTAGGAATTGGTAGGGTGCTTTCTTCAATTTAAAAACACTGAGAATTTTAACGGAGTTATTATATTTACAAACTTTTTAGGTTAAAAACATGATGAAACACTTTAACTTGCTACAATTATTCTGTTCTTTAACCACTGTGCAACGTAAGCAGATATACACGTTAATATGACAATAGCAGTCAAGTACAATAAGCGTGTTTTCATGTCAACGTGTATGTTTCCACAGAAATCATTATAACTCCGTTATTGTTCTAGTGACGTCCCTAAAATAAAAAGTAGAAGCTCCATAATAAATCAAGCTACCCATCACTATTCAAGTTGTCCATAGAAATACATAAAAAAAACCTACTCTGTCAGATACATGATAGACGGCCAAATTGCTTACCAACTGTTAAGACATTGTTATTTTTTTATTAATTGTTTATTGTACAATTTATATGATAGAATAAGTATTGTTTTTTTTTTATATAATCCGTTATTTTAGTACCGTTTTCACAAAAAAACATTACTTGAGACATTTTAACATTTTTTTTAATGTTTGCATTCTAAATTATTTATTTGTAATATAACAATTACAAAGCTTATTTTGTAACCTTTCAAAAACAGTTTTTGGTATTTAGCCATGTTCAGAAATGTTTCATTTATAGAGTTTTAATTGTGAAGCGGAAATAACACAAAGTTTTTGCTAATCTGACATGTCGTAATACGTAAAAAGTGCATATTCAGTGCAAAGGCCAAACAAGTCTTAGTTTATTGTTATAATATTAGTAATAAAAAGAGGAAGAAACAGGCTTTTTATTCCAAAAAACACTGCTTTGTCGTCTGACAGTCCTGACACAAGCGCCATCTGGACACACAATAGAATCCTGTATTATCGACATATAGCCTGTCGGTAAATAAACTAGATAAAAGCTCTGCACAGGGCAGTAACTGCATCAATTCAATTACAATCTTCAGTCTTCTTTAACCCAATTAACATAATTCATATTTACAATATTCATCAGCAAATCTATATTCCATGTTTTATCAAATTATATAATTTGCCTGACTTACCCGCATCCTCACCTATCTCATTACATTTAATAATATGTGTTTTGCATGATGATTACACTACCTGCACATTTTCATAATGATTACACTACATATCGTGTTCATACTTCAATATAAAGATAATAATCATTCTGTTTCTTAGAAAACATTACATATTTATTATTGGTTTGTGTTGTAGCACATAAAAATAATATGTTTATTATTTAATTACTTTTTTATACAATTGTAACATTTGTGTTTATTATTTATTATTGTTTTTACATCCATTATGCATTATCTTAGCACAATTTATTAATCTTTTTTGTGTACCTTGTCTTTATCTTTCCTGTAAAATTTATTTATAAAAAAAATCCTCAAGGTTTCTGTGCAGTCACAAAATCAAATTGCAATATTTTTTTTGTAATATGGGTCAATTATTAAAGCAGAAAAAATAAATCTGAAGATCGATTCTGTATCTTTTGTGGATACGGAAACGATTGCTGTCAATTGCTTCTCTGTGGGTATCATAGGCAAATTTGGTTTCATAAAGATGCACATTTTACTTCTTTTGTGTCATACAAATGTTAGTTTTTATATTAGAGTATAAAGCGTGGTATTTTCTCTTTCTATTGGCGTTATAAGTATATCATATTTCTAACTATGATAATAAGGGAGATACAGATGAATTGTTGAGACTTATGAGACCTATGAAATCTATATGAATTGTTCTGAAAACCAAACAATAGACTTTAAGGGTAAAATAAATTTTAGTTCTGTTTTGGCGCAGAATATCACTGATTAAACAGTGTCCTTGGTTCCAGAACACTTCCCAACATCAGGCACGTCAAGTGGGCGCCGATCTTCAGGCTCTCGGCACGTGTCCTCCACCACCTCGGTGACGTCCTCGGAGGCTGTGGGACCTGCGGGGCCCGGGCCGGCGGGGCCTACCACGCCCGGAGAGGGCGGGCCCGGAGTGGCCGGCCCGGAGCCCGCACCCGCGCCCCCCGCCCCCGTCGCCCCCACGCTCAAGTGCACGCTCTGCCAGGAGCGTTTGGAAGACACGCACTTTGTGCAGTGCCCCTCGCAGCCGCATCATAAGTTCTGCTTCCCCTGCAGCAGAGACAGTATCAAGAGGCAGGCTGGAACCGAAGTGAGTTGACCTACTTTTATATCATCGTTCATCCATCTTTCATTGCTTGAATCAATTCCTTCCTATCACCATTACAGGTTTCAGCTTCTCGACTCACATCACACAAAGGTCTAGTAAAGATCCATTTTAAACTTTGATCATGTAATATTTGATTAGCAAACAAATGGATAATTTGAATTTTGGTTGGACTGTCAGTGCGTTTTAGCTTTTGATCAAATTGGGTTCAGCTGACAAGCATAACATGACCGTAACGATCCACAGTTGACCAAAAGCAATGACAAAAGTTCTATGATTTTATGTAATTTGAAACACTCAATACAAACAGTGCTTTGTGTCACTTGCAGGTTCACTACAGGCCCCCTAAAAAGCTCAGTCAATCGATAAGGATTGATAGGATAACTTTCGGTAACTTCTCATTAGCATGACTGCAGATCATCAATGACTAAGTGTTCTTAATATATTCGATGTCAACTGTCGTTTATACTTTAGCGATCTGCAGTTGTCCTAGGGAACGATGAGAAGTAACCGAATGTTACCCTATCAATCCTTATCGATCGACTGTGGGCCAGGTCTGATTAGGCTGTGCATTTTTCATTCAGACACACTTACAGCATCTCTAACTTCCGTGTCTTTCTTTCATTAATTATTCATTGCTTATGTGTTCCTATTCATTCCCCACCTGCCAATGCTGGTTTTTTTAAAAATCGTGTTTGCACTTCCCCCATCATTCATCGCTTGGTTTTATTACTACCATTTGCCCCAGCAGTCGTTTTCATATTTTGCAAAAACCTCTATTTTTTCTTTGGAAAAATATATTAAACAAACTTTGAGCATCTTTAATTCTTTGTTACTGATTTGCACAACTAAATATTGTTCTATGATAAAACAGAACATTGAAGAAAAAGAAGAAACACGCAACATGCCTAACCTATTATTTAATCCACAATTAATCACCGTTTTATCTGTTTAGCATACAATATAGGGACGAAATTACCTCATTGAGAAGTGACTAATTTGTGAACTTTGTTTGTGTTGCAGGTGTACTGCCCGAGCGGAGAGAAGTGCCCGCTGGCCAACTCCAACGTGCCGTGGGCCTTCATGCAGGGCGAGATCGCCACCATCCTCGGCGAAGAGTTCAAGCCCAAGAAGGAGCGCGACACCTAGGCGCCGGGGCTAGCGCTCCTCTCTTTGTCCCCGGCAGCGTGTCCTAAGCGCACCCGGCCTGCGATCTACCCAGGCCGTGACGTGGCGTGACCTGCCCAGGCGTGCCCTGGATCCCGGGTCCCCGATGGCGGCCCTCGAGGCGTCGTACGCCGCCCGATGGAGAAGTCTCTTCACCGCACGTTGGCGGCTTGTGGAGATGTTAGATTGGTCGTGTCATTAAATAAGTAATAAGCATTTGTTGGATATGTATAAATTTTATTTGGCTCTCTGTGCGGTATGTTGAGGGAAACTTTGCCAGTAGTAACACTTGTAGATCCGTCCGTCTAATGGCTGAGGACGGCACTAGGCCGCAGCGTAGCGGACGGAATCCAGGTTTTGTTATGTTTGAGCGTGAACGCTTCCAACCACATTGGAATCAATCGTTACTTTTTATTATTCAGTCTTGGTTTTGAGAGACCGTGGGTGAATTTGGACGTGTATTATAAAGTGGTTTTAGTTTTATGTAGGTTTTTTGATATCGTAACATGGCATCATGTTGGATCTGATTTTTAAGGTTCTATTTCATACTACTCCTTTTGAAGGGGATCCCCCGCATCCCGTAATCCTTGTAAATAATTGTAAATAGATGTTAGAATTTTATTTGAGAGTAATATTTAAATCACTTGTACAAATTTTATTATAACTTATCACATAGGACACAGTCTACAAGTAGGAATATAATTTAGTAAGTTTTCTTGTAGTTGACAATACTGTCAGCTTCACAATGTATAATTATTGCAGATCATGAAAGCATTATTTTGTCATCGTTTAACCGTTAACTTATCTTGTATTATATTGACAATCAAAGAGAAATTCACGTAAAGTGTGTTGAGACCATGATGTTTCCTTGTTGATTTGATAAATAAAATTTGTTATAACTTTGTCAGTGTGAGGTGGGTTATACTTTGGTTCTCCAAGAGTGCCCACAGAATGCGGTGGCCGTCTCGTGATTCCCACCGTCTCTGGTCTCTAGGGATAGAACTGCTGGTGGGTTGTCTATGGTCCCACTGGGAATGTCCGCTGTCGTATGATAAACTTAACCTAGTCATTTGAATTGTAATAACTGCCCGCAAGCCCATTTGCTGCGGCGTATATAGGAACTCTAAAACTCGCTGGTATATGTGTAAAAAGGAACATAATTACCTTATAATGTCTACATTTAGTATGTTACTTTTGTTTAAATATCTCTGTTTATAAGAGGCGTTCTGCCTCGCTTGTTATGGAATGAATCCGGACTGATGTCTGTGGCTCTTCTTCTGGCCTGAATTCTCTGGAATGTTTTGTAAATAACTTACGGCGTTAACAATACCTATCCTGTATATTTCAGTGAGTATCCAGTGTTCTGTTTCCGATATATATATATCCATATTTTGTTTAGCAAAACGATGTAACATTTTGGAAGGATTTTAAACTCACAATGGATATCGGCTTGAAACTAGTGCTAAGTATTAATGTTTATGAATAAATGTGATTGTATTGTACGCAACTTTCTTTTATTTATACCTTTTATTTCCTACCAGCTTTTTTAATGAAAATTATATTGATATTTCAATCCTCTGTATATAGCTCATGATAAAATTACATTGGGAGCTGAAATTGTCACATTAACCTAAAAAATTTCAAACAGTGAAAGTTCTGCAAATATCATAAATAATAATAATATTTGGATGACTTGTATAGCGCCTTTTTTGTGAAAAATCACCTCAAGGGCGCTGTACAAACTTCTAATATGTTTCTATAAACAAAAACAAACCACTATAACAACTTATGGCTAAAAATTGCATCCACCGGTTCATCGATCACCGATACGAAACTATATGCACAGTGAATTTGACCGATGAATGCGATACTGCATAAAAATGTACTGTACATGCAGAAAATAAATACAGGACCACACTTACCTGGGAGGTGCCTTGAGATTAACGCTGTTATTGTTTATTTAGAGAAATTTTGGTACAGTTCGCATAGAGGACATCATTTATTGGGAACGCATGATATATTGATATGTTGCCAGAGTTCACCGTTTGGGAGTTTTTGTTGATCTATTCTGATAATAGTGTGTGTAATAAAATTGGATATCAAAAATAGGCATAAAATAATAAGTTGTCATAATTAAACTGCTATCGCAATGGATTTAATTTTTTTTTTTTGAGAAATAACTGCTCCCGACCGCCTGGAGCTAGTGAGATTATGGCATCCCCTGAGAGGATGAAGGTAGTAGAGAGGGGAAGGAGATGGGGTTAAATATGGTTAAAGCCATTTCAAGCAATGTTTCAATTCTGAATGTTGGTCTTACTCCACGGTTACACCGAGAGTATCTTCTACTCTGGAATGTTCGGCAAATATACCTACATAATCGCATAAATAGAAAGTATTGTTTTGGTTTAGATTACCAATTGAATACGCCGGCGCTAATGAATACAAATTTTTCGTATTTTTGGCGCCTGAGAAGTTAATATGTCTCAATAGATGTTTCAGAGGAGGAAAACTTATATCACTCGTATAATAAAAATCACAAGTTCGCAGTTCACATGCGGTGGAAGTGAAATCCTCAGAAAACTAAAAGAGTGGGGAGGCTACGAAGCACCACACAAAGAGGACACCGATTATTCTGTCTCATTCTCTTGCAGGCTAAATCCTATGGATGTATGTGTTTGTCTCTTTTTCGTTTCATATAATAACGTAATTCACAACGGTGCTAAAGAAGTTTTCACCTCAATAATACGTATTTCAGAATGGATAAACCCGTAATTTATTTTCGTCCGAGATCAATCTCGCTAAAAAAGGCCGAGAACTCGCGAGTTTAACGAGAATGCACTCGAGCATAAAAACTTCTTATTCGAAGCGCGGACTGACACGAACAGAGTTGCGATCTGTCGGTTTGTTATCTGGCCAACAAAATAAAAAAAATTCCAAATAATTCGTAATAATGGCTTGGGATTTGAACTGAATAAATCTTTCATTTGATTGGTATATTTTGTTAATTAATCCGTAATATCTAATGGATCTACTGAGTATATATAGTTTTATTTAATTGATAATAATATCTTAGCTTAATAGTCAAAATAGCTAATAAGTTTTTTTTTTTACTTCTCGTGGTTTTGTTTGTTATAAAAGAACTGTTTTATTACTAAAAGATTTTTGTTTGATGTTAGAAGAGAAGACTGGTTGTTTCTTTCATTTGTTTTTTGATAGATAGGTATGTCAAAGTTTACTACTTAGAAGTTTATTAAAAAATTATAGACAAATACGTCAAACAATATTTGATGCATAAAAGTCTATTGAAAAAATCGTGAAAATAAATGTTTATCTTATAATACTTGTACATTTTATTATTTTTTCCTAATTTATTCAAATATTGTGATTATTTGTAAAAAAACACACAAAACTGCCAATCTCGCGAAATCTCGAAATTGGCGAGATCTCGCAGTATTGTTATTCATAAACTCGCAGGATCTCTCTTGAGCCCCAATCTCGCGAGATTTGCATTCCCTACCGTCAATGTTTGTCTTTAAATTTTGATTATTTTCCAAGCCGCGCTAAGCTCGACATTCTAACCAAGCCGAGCTTAAATTTAGCTCGTATACTTAACCTAGGAGACGAATTTACCTGTACTGAATTATTTATGAAACATTTTATTAGTTTACCTACTCTGAAGTATTTATTATAATTGTAAGACTGAAATGTACCTTTTTTCAATTGAAGTAAGCTAAGATATTATTATCAATTAAATAAAACTATATATACTCAGTAGATCCATTAGATATTACGGATTAATTAACAAAATATACCAATCAAATGAAAGATTTATTCAGTTCAAATCCCAAGCCATTATTACGAATTATTTGGAATTTTTCTTATTTTGTTGGCTAAATAACAAACCGACAGATCGCAACTCTGTTCGTGTCAGTCCGCGCTTCGAATAAGAAGTTTTTATACTCGAGTGCATTCTCGACTCCGAGATCTCGCCCTTTTTCGTCCGAGATCAATCTCGCTAAAAAAGGCCGAGAACTCGCGAGTTTAACGAGAATGCACTCGAGCATAAAAACTTCTTATTCGAAGCGCGGACTGACACGAACAGAGTTGCGATCTGTCGGTTTGTTATCTAGCCAACAAAATAAGAAAAATTCCAAATAATTCGTAATAATGGCTTGGGATTTGAACTGAATAAATCTTTCATGTGTGTGTAGGTCGTAAGCCTAGATATCACAAATATTTCAAGTATTGTCTAGGATTTTAGTTGAGGAAAGTGTTTCTTTTTCCTTTGTAAAACCAAACTACTGTCTGGGGGAGTGATACATCTACGCTCTCTACTGTCATCGCAAGATCCCTGTCTTTCAAAATATCCACAATGGCAGATTTAGGTGGGTTTACGTCTTGTGTAACTTATGTCTCTGCTAGACATTTCAAAGTAGGTAATCAATAACTGATAATAAAAAAATACATCATATTAATCAATGAAGAATAGTATAATACTAATCAATCTAAACGAAACATGAAAAAGAACAAGTCATTGAAACATAAAAAGGTAACATATGTACATATAACACATGTCGGATAATATAGAACTATGATCTGAGCCTATGTGGTTACTTAAGACCAGTTCATATATTCTTCAAAGCAAAAATTAAAATTAACTGCTCTATCAAAATATATGTAATAAATGCCTCCACAAGACAGGCAAAAAACCTACATCTTTAATAATAATATTTGGACGATTTATATAGCGCCGTTTTTGTGAAAAATCACCTCAAGGGCGCTGTACAAACTTACCATACCTGCATTGAGTACGAAACCCATCTACAAGCCGCCGGCGGGGCCTAGAAGCCATAAAATTTAGGATTAGGATTTTAGTTTTTACCTTCTGCTAGTAGTTATAGCACCGGACAGTCAAAGTTTGAATTTGCCGCCTAACAAAACATTATATATTGCCATATCTCCCAAAAATATTAATCCTAAAATTTATATCGGGATTTTTTATTTTGTTTATGGCTATACTTATTTTATATGGTAGTCAGCAGGGTTCCCAACTTAGGGATTTTCCCCCCAAATCTGGGGGGAAAATAAGTTGAATGGGATTTTTTTACGGGTTTAATATATTTAGGGGTATTTTTAGGGTTTTTGTGACTCCATATTATTGCACCAATTCATTAATAAAACATGGAAGAATACATCTACTTCAGCTGATTTTTATTACGAAGTTTACAATAATTGTGAAGCAGCTGGATGGAAAAATATTAAAATATCTCAAAATTTGGATTAGCGTTTGTCACGGTTCTAATTTCAAACGCAAGTATCGAACCTGCATTCTCCATCTATAACACCGTCAAAAATAAGTTGCGGGATAGACTCTCTATTGAAATGTTACAAAGCATGATGGTGGATCAGTTCACACTAAATAGAAATGGTGGATCTTGCACAACATTCAATCCATCTCCTAAAAGTTTATTCGATGTCAACATTTGATCAACAGTAATATATTATCACAGCATAATATAATTTAATTATTATTCATTATTTTTACAAAATATTTTTTTAGGGGTATTTTCAAGCAATTGGCGGGATTTTAGGGGTTTTTGATTTTAGTTTTCGGGATAAATATTTTCGGGAGTTGGTAACACTGTTAGTCGGTTACCATTGGCAACCAAATGAAAACAAAGTCAAATGAACTTGACGTTTTAACTGTTTTTCAATAATTTTGTATACAAAGCCAGTACTTTTAGAAGGCAAAAAATGTATTAACAAGTTTTGACTTTCATAGAAACGACCACAAAAAATAATAATGTATTCAATCAATAAGTTAAAAGCGTGAAAGTTATTTGGTGTTTTTTTTTAGAAGTTTGATTCTCCAGTGTCAAATTACAAAAGAAAAAGTAAGTAATACAGTACCTAGTTACTTTTAAAAATGAATTATGTATTAAAATACAGTAATGTTTTATACACAAACCATTAGAGTTGTAAATTAGTTGTTTCTTGAAGTAATTAAGTTAAAATGTAGTGTAATTTCCAAAATCTGTACCTAATAAAAGTGCGGCGGTTAGTGGAATGTTTACCACTTCTCAATATTTCAGATCCGAGGTGATTATGGCAGCTGACAATACCGAACAGGCTTTGAAGTCGAAGGAAAACCAGTACACATATCCATTGCAAAGATATTTGGTGAGTTTATGTAAATTGATTATAATTCTTGTTATTTAACACTTGTGTAGCTAACTACTGGCAATTGCTAGCTGGTACCTACCTACCTAATTATCTACCTACTGGCAACAATCTAATTTCAGGAATTCAAAATTTTATTCAAATATTGAAACACAAACAAAAGCTACACAAGAACATTTTTCTTCCTTCCCTGCTGCTTGTTGAGCCCAATGACGTTATATACTTTAGACGCGGGGTAGAAATCTCAAAGTGGTAAGCCAAAAGCAAGGCAATTGCACTATAGTCAAACGGATTCCAAATGCACTCCCAAAATTTCACACGGAGATTAACGTACATTAATAACTTCGAAAAACCTAAACTCGAAAGGCACTCTACCATTATATTATTAATATTTATATCTTATATATTAATAATATAATGGTAGAGTGCCTTTCAAGTTTGGGTTTTTCGAAGTTTTTAATGTAAATACGTTAATCTCCGTGTGGAATTTTGGGAGTGCATTTGGTATCTGTTCGACTATAGTCTCGATTTCTAGTACTTTAGTCCTAAACTGTCACTCATCGAGTAAGGTCGTGTCTTACGAGTAGGAAAATTGCATTTAAAAAGTGCCAAAATGCCCTCCTGTATGATGAGAAAATGTTTCCAATACACGGATAACAGTTGTAAAAGTGAAGAAATAACATTTCATTTATATGTACACACAAATTACTTATTATTATCGATTATTATAAGCAATACAATTAATTTTCATGTTTCCCGTCCGACAGTTTTATGCATCATTAGAGAAAAAACACACATTCTTTGATTGTCTTATGGAACCGCCACACTGAGGCCAACTTCCAACTTCAAACTTTCGGACTCTCTCTTTGTGTAGAAGGGTAGTTCGTGCGTTGGAAGTGAAGTAGCATATCTTTTTAATACATGAATAACTTTTGAATTAAGAAATTACTGAAACCTGCTGAAAACAAAAGAGTGTTGCTTACTTGTCGCATTATTTTGCGAATATGTTTGTAGCAGCTTGCCACCGCAGCTAAATACCTTTGCAGGATGCTGACCTCAAAACCATAAAATCAACACGAGCGGGATTGCGAAGAAAGCTGAATCAACAATCAGACAGCAATACATTACGAAACACTAATTTAAATATCGATCAATGACACCCGAGACGAAAACCGCTGATCAGGCAAAGGCATTGCAAAATATTCATTCAATGATGACCCGGTAGACGAAATACTGTACTCGTGCTAAAATAATAAATAAAATGACACCGTCAGCGATCCTGCGGGTTCGAGGTCCAGACGCTTTACCCCCACCATGGAAACGAGAACAAAGGGATCATCACCTATATAAACGGAGGAAGATTACTCACTCACTCACTCTCTCCGACAAGACACACTCTCTCCAACACGACCGTCTCTCTCCGACACGACCGACTCGCTCCCTCGCGAACACGCTGTACTGAATCTTATCGACTTTACATTTTACACGTATTTAATTTGTTTCACCATTAAATATATTTAAACCTTCTGCTGAGTTTGCTGTCCATCCTCTCCGGCGTAGTATCCGAATACCTACAGTGGTGACCCCGACGTGATTTACAGTGGTGACCCCGACGTGATTTACATGTTTGACTATGGCGAGTCCATTTAAATAACGTCATTGGTTGAGCCCGTGTCATTTTATTTGTTGTCCATTATCATCTCTATTAAACTATAAATAATAACTGTAAATATACAATAAATCAACTTACACAACACTTATAATGCGGCTACGGGAGTAGAAAACATCCATAACTGTTAGAAATGTGAAGAAGAGTTGGTTTAATTTATTTTAATTTATTTATTTATTTTTTCTTTGTTTTACATTTTTTCAGAGAAAAATGTGTTCTTACTGGGGTACCCCGTTTTAAGGACACATTGTACAAGTTTTTTTGTTTGAATATAAGTAAATACCTATTAAAATATTACATACGAAAATTATAAAGTTGAATCTAAAAGAAAGTACAATACATTAATATTTGTTTGATTCAAAATTGTGTCTGTCTTCTTCCTTCCCATGTCCATAATCCATATTTTTATGTTTCTTTTGAAGTCGGATATTTTTTCAATTGTTTTTATTGTAAGAGGGAGTAAATTAAATAATTTTATGGAGAAGTACTGCATATTTGCATATTTGTCCAAATGTCGTTTTAGTTGTAGGTTGGTGGAATGTATCCAATGTATGTTGTAGTGTAGATCTTGTGAATCGACTCGAGTTTGTCTGTGTAAAGTTATCCTAGTTTTTGAATGCGTACATTAGAATATCGTTGTTTTTAATTTTTAATTGTTTGTCTAGCTTTTTTTTTTTTTTTTTACAGTGAATACCGCACAAGAATCTCAACTGCTCCCGTCTGGAGCCAGTGAGACTATGGCATCCCCAATTGGGATATGTTGTGAGGCTGAAGGTAGTGGGGAGGGGAAGGAGGTGGGGAAGAGGAAGGTTGGGAAGTACCTGGCTATTCAGATCTGGTCACTAAACACGGCTAAAGCCATTTTCAAGCAACGTTTCAATTCTGAATGGTGGGCTTACACCAGGGCGATACTAATAGTATCTTCCACTCTGGAACGTGCCGCAAATATACTATATATTATTTTAAATGAATTAATTGTGAAATAACACAAATTAATCAAATAAAATTTATTTGCGCACGCCGGGTTCGAACCCGCGACCTCCGGATTGTGAGTCAAGAGTCTTAGCCACTGGACTACGGAGGTCGAGCTTGTAGTCTTTCTAGATTTTAGGCATGTATGGTAAGTTTGCACAGCGCCCTTGAGGTGATTTTTCACAAAAACGGCGCTATATAAATCGTCCAAATATTATTATTATTAATTGTTTCAGTGACATTAAGTTCAGCGCTTTAAAAACATAGTCTGTAGGGGTTCTGATGGGGACTCTAAGTATAATTTTCAAAATTTCCCTTTGTGCAATGAGGATTGGTTATATTGTGGAATCGCACGAGCTTCCCCATCCGATAAGACCATATTGTAGATGAGATTGGGCTAATGCGTAATAGATTTTAATTAGCTGTTCTTTATCTAAAGTGTTTCTTATTGTTTTGAAAAAATAGGTTAGTTTTTTTTTAATTTGTTGCTCACATTTTCCACTTGGGAGTTCCAATTTAAGTTTTGATCTATAATTATTCCAAGGTATTTTATTGTTTGTATTTCATTCAATTTTGGGCAGTTGCAAGGAATTTCTCGGTTCACATTTATACAGTCTTTATGATTTTTTTATGTTTAGGTTTGTATTGAGGTTATCTGTCTTTTGTTGTGTATTTTGAATTTAATATATTTAGTTTTTGTATCATTTAATGTTAGTGATAACTAACTTACTAGAAACTAGTAACCAAGTTAGTAGTAAGTAGTAACTAATCTCCTGGATTTGAAAACTGGTGTAATGAGAACACATTTCCATCGATCTGGAAAGATTTCTTCTTTTAACAATTAATGAAAAAGCAATGGTAGAGGCTTCGATATTTCGTTGCTGTGCATTTTTATAAAATAGGATGTTATTTTATCACATCCTTCGCCCAACGACCAAGAGATATTATTAAGATTTTTTTTCTATTTATTCCTTGAAAACTGAAATAGAAGAAATATTTATGCGATTGTTTGCTCTGGGATTATTAGCTAATGCCTTGGGCATTACATTATGGTTACAGGTGGAGGCAAAGTGTTTTGAAAACATATTACATATAGGTGAAGGATTGTTAGCAGTTGCATTCACTAGTTTCATAATATCGGGTAACCCTGATCTATTTCTTTTACTTTTAACACAAGACCAGAAATTCTTTGGGCCATGAGATATTTTGAGTTTTGCATTTGTTATAAATTGTCTATGACATTCGTTGGGAACATTTTTTTTGTCTCATTCTCAGAGTACAGAATTCTTGGTAATCTAAAGGATTTGACCATTTTTTCCACTTTTTAAATACCTTGTATTTTTCTTCAGTCAATTTTATTAAAGCCGGGCTATACCAGTAAGGATATGAGCTGTTGACCTGAATTTTTTTTGACGGAAAGTTAAAGTGAATAATTTCATGTAAAATATCATAAATATGGTTATTATCTCTATTGGTTGATAGGTTTAAAATCCCGCATCCTACATTAATTACAAAACTAGCAGTTAAAATTCCACTTTGCAGGTTTTTGCTGCTAGGCCCTGTGGGTGGCTTTTGATTCGGCTTCGCTCAGTTTGAGTGTTGGTGACCATTTTATAAATCTGGTTTCAAAATTAGCCGGATCCACTGGGATCCAGTGACAGCTAGTCACCGGGTTAGTCAAAGTAACCGCAACAGGCAATGACGTCATATATTTATTTAAATTTACGGCACAAAGTGCCATTTACAAACATGTGTTTATTTAATATTTTTTTAACAGTTGTACATTGAAGAAAGAAAAGATTTTTTTTTAAATTCTACACATAACAATAGTAAAACAAAATAAATTACTAACAACTTAATGAAAGCATTAATTGCGCATGTACCAAAGATATTAGAAACCCGAGATATGCTATTGGCAGTTTGAACCGTTTAGAACTGTGTTACCTCGTGTCGCCGAAATTGTTAACCAATACTATTGCACACCTTCGTTTACGCTAAAGTATTCGCCCCTTTTCGAACTCACACTTGAAACTTGTCGTTTTCGTTGGCACTAATACTTAGGACAGATTTCTATGCGTACAAGTCTCGACTGCATTCGCAATTAGCAATTCATTCAAATGACAACGAATAAAGCTTGCACGAATATAAATCGATAGAAATCGGTATTTTATTTTAAAAATTATTCCAGTTAAAATTTGGATGAAAAATTCTTATTCTCAGAACCGATAAATCGGAATAAGTGTGTCCAAATCGTAACGTGTCCCATTCGTAACAAATCCACATCAATTGTTTCTAATCTATAATTAGATAGCTGAATTTTATCAGTTTTTGGTTTTGTTCAATAACACTCACACTGTGCTTTTGTTGTTAAAATCCATAAAAAGAAATTCTAATTTTTTACTAATGTTAATTTATTTTGTATTTGAGTACTTCACAAGGGTCCCATGCATCTGTGTACCATCCCACTCTGAATGCTGTCTAACAGCCATCTCATCTTATATGCTTTGTAAAAACTATATAGAAAATACACAGAATCATAGTATGACCGGTCAGTGGTTGAGTGGGCATCGCGTTTGGGTCCCACCCAGGCGTTCCGTGTTCGATTCCTCGGCTGGCTAAGTCCTCCATCACGACTCAAGCAACATTTTCCATGTACTGTGGTGGCAGTAGGAGATTTTCAAATATTGTCGGGTTAAACTGACAAACTACATAAGTAGTTTAGCGGGTTTAAATGTTAAATAAATAAAATAAAAAAATTCGTAACCCGGGAATGTTTGTCTTTCATTTTAAAAAAAAACGAGTGTGCTTTAGACCATACGACTGAGGTATAACTTCAATAACTTATAAAAGAACACATGACATTGGGGTGATATTGACATGTCACCCCAATGTCTTTTTTGTTATGCTTCTCCCCGTCCCGCGAACCCCCCCCCCTTCATCCCTCTCTCACCCCCGCCAACCCCCACCTTCGTTTCCCTCCCCCACCCCCGTAAACCTCTCCCTATCGGATCTCTCGTCCCGGATTCCCTTCCCCTTCCCCTTCTCCTTCATCACGCGTCAAAAAATATACAAATTTGATAACGCCAGAAGTTACCGTTAAATGTATATAAACCTTTACAGGCGTGCCCACACCAAAATACCAAAGTTTCATCCCAATCGGATGTATGGTACAGGAAATAATTTCATATTGCTAGAGCCCACCATTATACTCGTTTATAGAAACCTCCGCGGGCTCGCGCACAAAAAATCAGCAGTTTCATCAAAAGTTTCATTGAAAATCGGATAAATGGTACACGAACGGAGTAATCGGATAAATGGTACACATGCAGAACAAACAAAGAAACATTAATTTTTATAAAAAATAAAGATTTTAAAAGAAAAGCATAGCATTTGTTTCTACGACCAATCAGCATCTACACCAATTATTATCTACAAAAAAAATTCAAAAGAAATAATATGTTTGCATATATATATATTTTTTACATAGCCCTGCTAATTTTACGAAATATCGATAGTCGGTATGTATTTAAAAGAATTCGCGTCCCCCTCACTAGCTTCGTAATGGCGGCGATGTTTGCTTTCCCGGGGCCTTACGTCAATTATAACTTTGAATAATCATTAAAAATTGATAACGTACTTTAATTTTGTATTTAGCGGTGAAATAAAACTCAATTTATCTTGAAGTTCACATTGCTTATCGTATTTTTACATAGTTGCACTGAACAAGATGGCATTTTGAATAAAATGGGCACAAACCGTGCTCGTTTACGACACAAAATCAACTAAATGAACGAATTGTTTCCGTATTCATACGACGCGCATTACGCCGTAGTCCGCCCACGGTCTGGCGGACAACATAGCATATCTCCCTTTGTTTTCTTATCTGTGGCCTGTACATACGCAATATGAATATGAATAAATAGTTTTGTCCATAAAAAAACCTGAATCTTTCAAGAAAGGCTCAAAATTATATCGGTGATTCAATCTTGCATGTGTTAGCCTTTCTCGAAAGATTTGAGTTTGTTTATGGACAAAACTATTTTTTCATATTCATATTGCATGTGTACGGGCGCGAACAATTAATTCATCTTAATATTTTAAAGCATGACTTGTGAAAAGCCTTCCCTAAAATAATTAAACATGCGCCATCTATGAAAGAGTAGATTATGAATTCTTTTAAGCATCACCTTAATGTGTAGTTGACAGTAATACACAATTTTAGTACTGAAGTCTTGATAACTTCGTCTCTCTTTTCATGAACCACCTGCATCTGAATATTGCAATTCCTGTTACACTGCTCCGTATCATTAATTAAATTTAGTTATAAAAACCTCTTGTCTCCGTTGAAGATATTGCATATTTTATTTACTTACCTTAATTATTATAATAACTGGGCTCTTGTCAAAGGGATAAGATGAAACAAGAGGGTTAGCCATTGGTGTTTTTGTATTTAAAAGTTGCATTGAATAGTACATTACGGGTGCGAATGAGATGACCCTGCGCGGCGGAAGCAGTATAGCTTTCTTGGGTTTGTGATATCGCAAGTTCATAACTTTGCGTACTTACATAACCGATTGCAGATCTCTTTTCTTTGTCTCTTATATTATCTCTTGAACGTTACTCTTATTTTCAGATTGCGGTGTCTTTAATATTATACTAACTATGTAAGTACCTGCATACTGCTTGCTAACCCTGTAAGCAGGGACATTGAAGGGTCTAGACGTGGAGTCGGTTCAAACTTCAGATTTTACGGAGCCTCTGCGAGGTGTGTGGATGAGGGATATCATGTTGCAACCCATATTGCACAGTTTTTTTTGGTATCCCAATAGATCAAAAATGAAGCCGACATGTTCCTTGGATATTCCAATGTGGTTTGTGATATGCTTTAGAATGATCCGCCGGTCATTTTGAATCAAATCATCGACAAGTTTGTGATTTTTATCGTCTGTGGCAGTAATTGGACGTCCGCTGCGTGTTTCATCAATATTTATGACTTTTCCAGGCTCACAATCACGAAATTTTATTGTCCGTCGATTTACAGTAGATCTATCAACAGCATCGTCACCATAAACATTCTTACGATGATGAATCTCAGTAGGAGTCCATTTTTCAGCAGTTAAAAATTTGATAACTGCATGCTGTTTAACTCACTTTGACATAGCACTAGAACACGTCTCCATACTTTCGCTTCTCAAAATACACTGGATGAATTCAACGACCTCAAACCTGTATATGCGTATAGAGGGGATATGTCACTTACACATTCCACCTGGTGCGCTTCTGAAGGTCATTTTGTTTGCGGTGTTCAAGCCTGTGTGCATTACTTTTTAGCCTACCCTTATAAAAATATATAGATAAAAAAATTTGCCTTGACGTGTGCGGTGAAGGAGAAAACCATACAGTTTGTCAAATAAGAGTAGAAAATAAATGAGGGCGCCACCGTTGCCCAAATGGCAATACTCAAAATATAACCATGGTGTTAATCTAAAGCTGTGTAACCTACATTTTTATTAAAAATTAAAAAGGCATTCATCATTGCTATATAGATACCCACTGATCTCAAAATTAGAATTACATTTAGGTTATATTATTATTAAACATTTGAAATTTTGTGTTAACATAATGAAGAATAACATTTTGCAATTTTATGTTAAAATAATAAAATATAAAGCACACTTTAGAAATTGCTCATTTTTATTTAATACTAACTTAAGTACCTAGCGTTGCCCGGGCTTTAAATCATGCCTCCAATTTTAGATCTGAATATATTTAACTCATTCAGATCTAAAAGAAGTGTGACTAAACTCACCATTAATGATTCTTCCTTTCCACCTACTGTTAAATTCAAATCTAAGTTAAATTAAATGAAAGCCAATCACTTTGTAAAGCACGATTTAATCAAATTTATGTCATTTCGTAGGTACCTTCACAATAGTGCTTATTCGATTTAATTATTTTTTTTAAGAACAAAAAAATGTTTTTTTAAATGTGTATACAGTGTTTTGAATTTTCTGTGTCATTGCAATTTTAAAGAATATTTGACAGATAAATTGGTGTGGCCAGCCTAAAAATTTCTTAGTTCCATTTTATTTATTTTCTACTCTTATTTGACAGACTCTATGTTTCCTTATAACGCTGTTGAGAAAGTGGTGGTTTCCCCTCCAATGACACTGTGCTTACTCACTTACACTAAGACGAATATGGAACACTACATGATACACCCTACTGCCAGTAGGCTGTTCTTATACTTAGGTTGCTTCATTCGCTATCTCACTCTCTCTAATGGCACTTAAAATCTTCAGGAAACAGGAAGCAATTGAAATAATTTGTTATTTATTATAATAAGTAATATGCATGTATTTTCGAATGAAATTTTATTCATTGGCTTTTACTCCCTTGTATTACATCCACTTTCTCATCACACGCGAGGGCATTTTGGAATTCATTTACGCAACCTCAAGTGAAATGTGACAGTTTAGTACTAAAACTACGTGCTAAATCGAAAGTATGACAATTACCGTATCTTTTGCTTACCGCTCTGACATCTCTACCACATGTCTATATGTTTTGTGATGCCATTGGTAATAATGAAATATTTTATAAAATTTCTATCCATTAATTCATCTTAATTTTGTTACAGAAAAATCATCCTAGCCGGCAGATAACTTCTGACTTACAAGGTTCACTTACAGAAGAAGATGTTGCAAAACTCGAGGTCATCAAAAATATAGTCAAATCTGCTGAGATAGAGATCAACAACATCACAGCCAGCTTGACGCAGAACAGAGAACAGAAGACAATTCACCTCCCTGAACCTAATTACTTCGACCAGGATTTTGATCAAAAGAGTTATATTCAGAGTCTCGTAAGTGCCAAAATTCAAGGGATGAAAGTCGTCGAACAAGATACGGCTGCTTCTAAGATTCAGAAGATCATGATTCTTAAACAGGCCTTAGAGACTATCAGCGACAGAAGAAGTGATGGCCATGAAACTAAACGATCCAAAACTTCACAAACTTCAGGTGATGGAAGTAACAAGGCTGCCGGAAAGGACGTAAACTTCAAAAGCCAAAATTCCCCAACGAAGCAAAATGAAATAAGTCATTTTTATTCAAAGAATGATGATTGTGTCGTATCAGAAAGTAGTTTTAAGAGTTCTAGAAATGAAATACCTTCAAACGAAAAGATCAGCAAAGCAGAAGGAAGATATACAAGGCTGTCCATTAGAAATCACAAGCTAGTTGAAATCAAATCTGATGTAGCTGAAGAAATTATAAAAGCTCCCGTTATAACCAATTGCAGATTGTCAATCACTGCAATGCCCAGCGTCAATATTAGAAGTGAATTAATCGAACAGAAGATTCCTTCTTTGGACATTTACCCCGAAGACCAAAACAACATTCAACCAGGAAAGGCAAGTAACGTAGGCTTAATACGATCAGAACATTCGGAAAAGACAACAGCTAAAAGGGTACAAATAAACCTCCCAGAAGAACAAATCTCCGAAATTAAAGGAGGGGATGATATACTGCAAACAGACATGTTTAAAAATTTTACAGGTCAGCAACAAACATTAGAAGATAAAAATATGGAAAGCATTTTGGATAAATTGGCTATGCAGGGAAGACATAAATCTCCAGAAAATTCGCAGACCAGACATAAAAGTGTAGGAACAATGTTAAAAGATTCCAATCAACCATTTTTATTTTTCGATAGATCTAAGAGTGACAATCAATATAGCAGCATTCCTTCCACATCGTACTCAAAAAATGTTTCTAAATTAAAGAAATATGCCATACCAGAAATACAGAAGATTTATAATCCTAAATCCAATATTAGAAGAACCGTTTCGAAAAAATCATCCATTATTTCTAGTAGTTATTTTACCCAGCAGAGCAAACATTCCTCTGTAATGAAAACTCCACAAACATTTGACAGCAAGCTATACGATGTGCCAATTTTAAAAGGTAGTAAAGGTAAAAGCTATCACTCGTCTACAGAATACATCCCTTATTCTAAATTAACGGTGGGGGGCTTAAATGCTGATGAAATGAATAAGTATATCCACGAATCCGATAAAAAGATAAGTGCGAATACAACACAATTAACAATAAGTTCTGGCGAAGCATCAAAAAGGAAGCAATCCATTTCAGGAAATGATTTGGATGATACTAAATCTGAAGCAAATGAAGATGGTAATATATCTGATCACAGCGATCACAGCGAAAGTTCTAAGGAGCGGTCAAAGAATAATAAAACTTCATCCGAGGCCGAATCTTCATCTAGTGAAGAGAAATCACCAAATGATTATGTAGATGACTTTGATGATGATTCTAAATCTGATTCTCAACAAAAGTCAAAGTCAGACACCAAAAGCAATAACAGTAAAAAAGATACACATAATATGCCGCAAACAAACAGAAAAAAACCCATCACACTAAAATTAAAGAAAAGTGTTGAAGTGTTTGACTTTATTCATGCCATAGAAACCAAAGATGATTCAACACAAAGTGGTGTTGGTTTGTTTTCAAATTTCAAACAAACTCAAACAAGTCCCAGAGAAATAGAAACAAAAGAATCTGTAAATGAATTTAAATTGAATGTTGCGGAAAATTCCAGTCAAAAAGTTGACATTGCAAATCTTACATTGAGAGATATGATGCAGATACAAAAAAGTCTAGCTTTACTTAATATAAACTTTTTTACAAATCAATTAAATGATGTTAACACCGATGACACACCTGCTTGTAGCAAAGACCAAATTGAATGCAATGAACCAAAATTAAATAAAAATAGTAAAGATTTACTGAATGTACACAGTTTGGAAGATTTGATCGTAAACAAACTGTCCCTTCCGAAAGATACTCAGACTTCGCCATTAAAAAGTTGTCACGCCATGACATCTCCGACCGAAATGGTAAGCCGGATATTGTCTCCAATATTCCGAGACGTAAAAATAGATGCAGGCACGAGTCCCTGTGACATCAATGTGTCACTAAACTCTGAAGAGTTAACGCATAACGATGTGACATTTCCCAAACCGCAATCCGCCAACATCCAATCTTCCGCTCGGGAAGCATTATCAAATTTAGAAACAGCGTTGAAAAATAATGTTCTCCAAAATAATTCAAGTCTTGGAAATAAAGATTTGAAAGAGAAATTAATTATAAAACATTGTGAAAGTAGTCCCAATCGAACGTTGAAAGATTCCACAGAAACATACACGGACGTTTCACATTCTGAATCCAGTGAAACTCACAGTTTGGGCGAAATCAATTTAAGAATTCTCAGGAAGAAATCTTTCATTATTAGAAGACAGGCGAAATCAGATTCCAACAGCAATATTAATTCACCCATTACAAGTAGCAGCAGTGATGTTCAGGTTGAGAGGACAAGTTACGGAGGGAAGAGTGACGGGGAATTAAGTACGGGTCAAGTTATAATAGAAAAATAATCTGGTAAGTTGTACGAGGTGTGGCTATTAAATAACGAGATTGACGCTGGAAAACATTTTATTTTGATTTCATACATATTTACCTTCAATATACACCGCTCTTCTATCCCTACAACGCTCTATGCGAATCTTCCATTGTTCCAAACAATGCTGGAAGTCATCTTCTGTCAGCTCCTTTAGGACTAAAATCTTGTTCCTTTAGTTTGATAAGGGTTTTTAAGGCACGCTTCGCTTTTCCGTATAGAAGCCAACAACACTAATGCAGCAAATAATGCAGATTTCACCTTAGGAAACAGATGGAAGTCGCACGGTGTAAGATCCGGTGAATTAGGCAGTATAAAGTGTCAGTACAAACATTTTTGTTGTACAAATGTTTTGAGAATTTTAGGCACCATTTTGGCACACACTTTTTGCATGTTAAAATTGTTGTCTAAAATTTGCCCTACACATTCTTTGTCAATTCCTACAGTTTTAGCAATCCCACAAATACTTAACCGAAGGTCGAATTGAACCAGATTACCGATTTTTTCGATATTTATTTATTTACGCCTATTTAGGCTTTTACATAAACATATATAACAATATTTACAAAATTCTACTCATAAATAGTGCAGGAAACGACTGTTTAAAACACTTGTATAAAAATAAATAAAAAGTAAAAATATTATTGAATTGATCCACACAGTGTGTAGGAACAAAATATACAATACGAGTAAGAAATCCAAAATAGTTTATTTCTTTCAGCCGACAAAATACTGTTATTAAATAGCTTTATAAAAATATTCCCCTTCTTGATGAAAAAAACTTCAATAAGGTTTGCTTATATAAATTGATGTACTAAATATATCAACAACATCAGAGAATTTGTTTCCTAGCTGTTGAATCCGTCGCATAGGAGTGTAATATTCGGATATTGATGTGGAATTGCTGCAATAATATGGTAGGTACTGTCTTGTTACTGACCTGCCTGGAGTATGAAAAGAGATTACATATAATAAATCAGGGGTATCAAACATTGAATAATTGATTTTATACAAACAGGTTAAATCGGAAATGATTCTACGATCAGATAATTTTATTAAATTTAATGAAGAAAGTACGTTATCGTAATTTAGGCATTCACTAGGAATGCCCATTTTAAAATTTACGTATCTTAAAAATTTATTTTGGATTCTTTCAATGGCATGTGAATGAACCTCATAATTTGGGGACCAAATCGTGGAATTTTATTCTATATGACTCCTTACTAGTGACATATAAAGGGTCCGCCAAATAACTTTTTTTTTTTGAAAATGCTATAAAAAAAAAACTACTGAATATTTTCTCAAATTTCTTTTTTTATTTATAAGTAAAATCCTTCCGGTTAATAATGAAAAATAATTTCATTCAAATGGCTGCCTCGGCTGGCCATGCAGTAGCCTACACGATCGGTCCAATTTTTAAGCACATTATCGATTGTGTGCAGCTGTATTTCACCAATGGCTTCACGAATATTGTCCTTTAAAGCGTCAATTGTCTCTGGCTTGTCGGCGTAACATTTATCTTTGAGGGCACCCCACAAATAATAGTCCAACGGTGTCAAATCGCAGCTCCGAGGTGGCTAAACGACATCAGCTCTGCGGCTGATAATGCGATCTTCAAAAACAGGGCGCAAAACATCGAGTGTAGCTTCGGCTGTGTGGCACGTAGCGCCGTCCTGTTGAAACCAAATGTTGCCAATATCCTCCTCTTCAATTTTTGTGAACAAAAATTCGTTCAACATGGCCCGATAACGATCGCCATTGACTGTAACGGCCACTCCTTGCTCATTTTCAAAAAAAAATGGCCCAATTATGCCTCTGGACCAAAATCCGCACCAAACAGTGACTCGTTTTGGGTGTACCGGCTTTTGACGCTTTAAAGGACAATATTCGTGAAGTGGGCCAATTGACGCTTTAAAGGACAATATTCGTGAAGCCATTGGTGAAATACAGCTGCACACAATCGATAATGTGCTTAAAAATTGGACCGATCGTGTAGGCTACTGCATGGCCAGCCGAGGCAGCCATTTGAATGAAATTATTTTCCATTATTAACCGGAAGGATTGTACTTATAAATAAAAAAAGAAATTTGAGAAAATATTCAGTAGTTTTTTTTTTATAGCATTTTCAAAAAAAAAAAGTTATTTGGCGGACCCTTTATAATGTTTTTACAGTATTGACATTATTGAAATCATTAGATACCCTTAAAATAAATCCCAACATTTTCAAAGTTTTATTGGTTATTATTTCTATATGCTTGATAAAGTTGAGTTTCGTGCCAAACCAAATACCTAAGTCATTAATTTCCGAGACAGATACTAACGACATATTGTTAATGGAATAATCGAAAAATATTGGATTCTTTACTCGATAAAACCTCATAATTTGAATTCGTTTTATTGTCATGCGTTTTTGATGTGGAAGAGGGTCCCGGGCGTGAATCATCTTAATCGTCTTCTTGGCCATCTTTAAAAAAGTTTTTAACCTCTCAAAAACGGGTGCACACAATAAAAATTCATTCTTTCAATAAATTATAAGTTTCAGTACGGTTTTTCAAAGTTTCATGTGAAATTTCGCAATAATTCTATTCTAATATCTTTTTGTTACACTTAATATTTTACCAGTGAAACAAAAAAAAACAACTCTAATGTGAGCAAAGGCTTACAGCTATAAGGATTTGTTTACAGAAGCGAGAGATGCATTCTAAAGAGAAGGCTTCAAGCTAAACAGCTGTCGGTCGCTGGCATTTGGCGCATGCGTACTTTTTGGTGTAGCGTGTCAGTCTCGTTATTTAATAGCCATACCTCTTATACATCGATAGCGACATTAATTTGTGTCAATAAATATTATCTAGGTCTTATGCTCTGATGCAACATATTAAATAATATGTTGACATCTGACCTATTTGTCCATTTCGAATCCAAAACCACATTGGGGTACAGAATAATATAATTAGCCTCGAATAGCAATACGTATTATTATTGTTGCAAGGTGGGCAGGCAATCTTCCAGTTGAGCATTCATGGACGCACAATGAATTGAATTAGGAGTACAAAGGCACATTCAGTGCAGCAATTCAGAAGTAGAAATTAGATTCTGTTTGTGTAGGTGAATTTTAACAGCGGTTAAAGTGAATATGTAAAATTGTTTATTTTTCATAGTATCCATAAAACCGATGGGTTTTTTGAAAGCAAATATTCTCTAACCTCTTCCTTTATGATGTGTTCCCTTATAATAATTAAGTGCTACTTGTATTTTGGTAGATAGGTAAGTTTGTAACATTTTTAACTTAAAATATGTACCCTCACATTATATTAGTTTTTTTTTATACATGACTATTTTCTGTTTCAGCCAAAAATTAACCCAAACCTTTTATAAATATTATCTATAGCATTATTAGATTGTCCAGTAAGTCAATAAATTAAAAATTTCAAACCATTTTTGACTTGGAAGCCAAAACGCTACCATGTTGTGAATACATTATTTGTAATCGAGGTATTTCATAATTGTCTGTGTGCTAAATTATTAAAACAATTTTGTATATTTTTTATTAGCAAATTGAATACACTTCGCCATACAGGCAAAAGTCACCAAATCACAAAACACATTTTTGAGATACTGCAAATTTGAAAGCTAAAATATTTTATAAATTAATAAAATAAACATTAACACAGCGAGCGTAAGGTTGGGTAAAATTTACCTGAGCCAATTTATGTTATTCGATAATTTTATTCTGCACGGGGACAGTCTGTAAGGAAGCGACAAGAAACGAGGATTTAGTCAGGCGCCGCTCAGTGAGGTAGTTAGGCTTCGTCAAAGTTGTCGGCGAGTGAGTTTTACCCACCTAGCGCTTTGTGTTACTATTTTTCGAGATAAATAATAAAGTCTGATTAGTTGTAGAAGAAAAAACTATTTAAGTCATCAGTGTTTGTTATGATTAAAACTTAAGAAGAATTCATTTTTTGTGATTTTATTTTATCCCTTTCCGACCGGCTTCATATGAGCATGAGTTTGTCTTAAATCTTGACAGAATATAAATCTGTTTTTGGGACCAAAAGCGGTGTGGATGGAACGTGCGGGAGCTGCTTGTGTAGGGTACCTTCAACGTGTTTCAACCAGTAAGTCACCGAGCACCACATTTTTGCCGGTTGGAAAGGGATATGTAAAAATGGACAATTAAGTGCCATAAGTTGAATTCTCCAAGAAAAATGTTCTATTAAAATAAAAATGATTACACTAATAATTATAACACTTTTATTCCTAGTTTCTAATAACTAGTACTTGGAAAACAGGTAAAATAAGTAAACCATCTACTTTTTTGACAATTTATGCTCAGGACGGCAGATTTTAACCATTTCAATGTTTTTATGCTAACTGGCAGTCTTTCACCATTTTGAGCATTTTGACAGTTATGATCGCACATGTAGTAAAAAAATGCCCGCAGACAAACCCTGCTTTCCATACAAACCATTCCAAACCTGGGATGTTTATCTTGTTTAAAAGAAAAACGCGTGCACGTTAAATAGTAATAAGTCGAGAATAAAAAAAACAATCTAAGTAAGAATTTTGGGTGAAAATTACCGAACCTTACGCTTACCCAGACTTGGCAGGGTTCATGGGATGAGTTTTGTCCAGATCTTGGCGGCGGATGCGTCTGCCCACCAACTGCGTGACAGGCCAGATCGTAGGAGAGACTGGTTGAGGGAGACCTTTTGACCTCTCCAGCAGGACTCTTTCGGAACATCGCCTTGCATCATAGTGAGAGGGATGGATTCATACACCCTTAGATTCATACCCACTCCTCATACCTTTTCCATTCCCAGAATTTCCTCTCCTTCCTTTCCTAAAAAGACCCTCCCCACAGCATCCCCAAAGATGACATAGGTCCTGAGGGGAATTATTTTCCTGTGTGGAGTAGCGATGTGTAGGTTCAGCTCGAGTGTACTCTTGAACCCCGGTTCTTCGCGGGAAATGGATCCTACTCCTACTCCTTTTTCAAACCGACTATTCCCAGAGAATCCGTCTCTGGACTCGGACTCAAACCTGGAACTCGGAGCATGAGGGTTCTTATCTGGGTCCGAGCATTGATATATATATACATAGATGAGACCTTCAGCGAATAAATTGGTTCAACGGAATCGTAGGTTAGTACCCCCATTTCTCTATTAGTAGATACAACAACAACAACCGTCGACCGTGGCTGGCGTGTGACGTATCAAAGAAGGATGGAAAAGGATGAAACCATGGGCTTGAGTAAAAGGAAAGGACGGTCTGACGGCCAAGCCTTTCGACGCGGTGGCTTTAGTTAGAATTCACTTTCCCGAAGGCCTGTTCGTGCATGATTTGAACACGAATCTCGGAGAATTATGTACGGAATAGCGCCTCTATAGTATATCACTATGGGTCCGAGTTCTTGCGCGGGTTCCATCTGGGTCCGGCCCCGAGGTCTGGCTCCGACCGAACCCGTGCGCCCCGATAGCCGTAACAGCACCCAGAACCCAGTCCGCACGAAAAAACCAGGACCTGATCCTAGAACTCTAGTACTTTTAAAAGGAAGCACACACTCGGAGGCCTCTGGCAAAATGCAGAACTCACCGATCTCTACTGTGGAGCTAATGTAATAAAATAAAAAAAAATTATTTAGACAGCTGGTGGGTGCAAATCATACAAAAGATAAATTGACACCCAGACAATGCAATTAAATAATCAACATCATAATCCCTCGGATAAAAACATAATCTTACATTCTATTAATAATCTATTTGTACTTTATCTCTATTGTTGCCAACCTAAAGTGGGAAAACTACAAAAAGTAAATTTTATTTAGGTTATCTCCTTCATTGTAATTTCACGTTATTTACAAATGTATCATATTGTCGCCATTCAGCCAATAATCACCAAACCACAACCCACATTATTTGTGAGATTCTGCAAATTTGAAAACCAAAATTGTATTTTTTTTTTTTACATTAGCTCCACACAGGAGGCCCTGAGGAAAATAATTTCCCTCAGGGCCTATTTCATCATAGAGGATGCTGTATGGAGGGTCTTTTTAAGGAAGGAAAGTATAGGAAGTTCTGGGAAGGAAAAAGGTAGAGGGGTGGGGGTTAGGTAAGAATCTGGGGGTCAGTGTGTCCGGGAGTGACGGACGTATGAATCCATCCCTCCAACTGCGGTGTAAGGCGGTGGGTCCACAGAGTCCGGCTGGAAAGTTTGAAAGGCCTCCCTCAACCAGACTCTCTCAATCCAAGTGGGCAGACGCATCTGCCGTCAAGATCTGGACAAACCTCACCCCATGAACCCAGGCACCCCTGCTAAGTCAACAAACGTAGGGAACCACTTGGGGTGACCTATGGCAGAGGTGTTGGTTATCCAATAAATGGTTCCCGGGGCGGCGGTATTCATAACTGCCTCCCAAATTGAAATTAACTTGTGCTTGTGGGTTGGTGACTTAAGCCCGAATGGCTTCAATATTTTTTAGAGCATTCTGATGACACAACTTTTAGAATATTTGGAATACATTAAATAGTACCGAAGATATAAACCATCAAAAGGTTGAAACCTGCGGCCAGCTGAAAAGCGTGTGTCATCACAGTTCACGCACAGCGATAGTGCAGCATTGCCATTCGAATTAGGAATCGTGTCTAGTATGACGTCACGAGTTACAATTGCATACATTTTACCAATGTTCACTTTGCAAGCTCATAACTTTGTCATTTTTGGAGATATCGAAAAACTAATTTTACAGTTGTTATTAACTCTTTATATAAAATTATATAATGAATTTTCGTGAAATGAAATGACTCACACTCATCATGTGATAAATGTTAACAGTGTACAAATGTTGCGAGCGCCTTCGCACTTTTCCCGACTGCACACAGGTTCCGAAGGGATCAATGACGCTAGTTCCTCGGAGCATCGAAATACCAGTAGAACAAGGACAGCATTCCCACCAGACACCTGCATTCCAAAGATTGCAATTCTTTTGTTAACAACATTCTTTAACGACATGGTCTTTAAAAGGTTAAAGTATCTGCGAGCTCTGCATGGCATGCCCCGCTTCTGAGAGACTTCCTTGAAAGTTGCTTGGCTTTTCTTACCTCATTACTACTTGTGATGATAAAAATAGCACTTAAGTTTACCATAATAATTAATCCGAGCTAAAAAAAAATTGTCATGAATTCTGACTTGTTCCCTTCTTACTGTCCACTTAATTTGCAACTCAATCAAGATTTGCTAGAAAATGGATGTAGATATAGTCTTATTTTACACAGCTTTACTTCATGGTTCATAGTATGAGTAAAACTGTTGTGAACATAGGGTGACCATACAATAATTTCAAAGAAAACAGCATAGTCTACAATTAATAGGTTAGTATTTACTAAATAAAATTTTACATAACTTTGCAATAATATAACTAACTGATTTAATTTTTGATTTCAAATGTTCCAACTTTATTATAGTTTGTGTTATTCAATTACTTTTTTTTTTTCAAATGCTTACAAAAGTTATGTAAATAGGTAAATATCGAAGAAGTGGCTTTTGCAAAGAAAGCGGTATCTTTAATTTGGGAGGCGGGTATGGGTACCGCCACCCCGGGAACCATTTATTGGATAACCAACACCTTTGCCATAGGACACCCCAAGTGGTTCGCTACGTTTGGTGACTTAGCAGAGGTGCCCGTTCATGGGGTGAGGTTTTTCCAGATCTTGGCAGTCGATGCGTCACCCACCTGATGCGTGGTGGGCAGGATCAAGAGAGACTGGTTGAGGGAGGTCATTCATCCTCTCCAACCAAAATCTTTCGACCCACCGCCTTGCACCGCATTTGGAGAGATGGATTCGTACGTCCGTCACTTTTGGACACACTGACCCCCAGATTCCTAACTACTCCTCATACCTGTTTCCTTCTCAGAACTTCCTCTTCATCATTTCCTTTTAAAAAAACTTCTACACAGCATCCCCTAAGATGGCATAGGCCCTGAGGGAAATTATTTTCATCAGGGCCTCCTGTGTGGAGCTAATGTAAAAAAAAATATTGTTCTGAAGAAATCCTTTTTTTGTTCTATATATTTTTTTATAAAAATCACAGACTACTAAACTATGAATAAATAATTATAAATAATATCGAAGTTCTGACGTGTGTACCGGATCCGAAAATTCCGAAAATAACAAACCGTTACTGCTATTGTACTTTGTGGACGGATTTCTCATTTCTATTTCCACTTTTGTAAAATACCGATTATTTAGGTCAATAAGCTATTTTTTTCAGTAATTAATAGAATATTGTAAAAACAAAGCACACAAACAGCGAAAGCATTAATTTTTAATGTTGACTTAAATTTTAAATAGCACTCAAATTAAAACTTGTTTTAATTTAAAGAAATTAGCTAGAATTGATTAAGCAAATATCCAAAGTATTCGTATTTATTATTCTTATTTCTGATAAAAAGTAAAATTGAATATTTATTTTTGGATCAGTCATTCAAACATGACGAATACAATGCAAAAGGTATAACAAGCTATTATTTAAAAGATAAAATAGGTAATTATTTTGCCTTGAATGCATTAATTTCCCGAGTGACTCGTTCGAGAAATTGCAGACATTACAGCTTATCTGGGATATTACTGCAAAAGCAATGTTGAGCGAACAATAGAGGGTTTGGAAATTGGTCACTAAAGAATATTATTTTATGCAACCAGTTTCTTATACTTTTACATATCTTCACCTTTAGTAAGTTTTTTAAAGATGACGATTATAAAATATTCTTTGTGCTTATTGGAGGAAACGCGAATACGGGAATTAAAAAATATATACATTGTTTACAAACATCATTTAATTACAATACTCTGCTGTTCTTACAATGGTTGTGTAGAGAAGCGGTGAACACGCAATACGTAAATCTTTTAATGACCAACTTTTATACTTTATGTAATTATGAAGTAAACGAAGTTAAGGGCATAGCTATAACGTTCACATGGTTCGAAATAATAGGGGGGTGGGGTTAGGTTAGGTTAGGTAATGGGGAGGATTGGAAAATTTATTAGAGACTTTTTTGGACCTCTCTGTTGTATTTTTCAGGAATGTAATCAATGAGAACTATTTTTTTTCCTTCGCAAATACTATGGCCGATGGGAGGGGGGGTGGGGGGGGGGGGGGTTGAACCCCCCTATACACCTTGAATGGAGGTGTTGCTCGCAAAGCGGTTGATTGGTGACAAGTTATATTCCCTCCCTGCGTGTCCTCCCTCCCGTGAACCATACTCTATTTCGTTCCTCTGCCCGATTCCCCTCCCTCTCCTGCCTTCCTTCCCTACCGCTAAAGTATTTGAAATATAACGTGTCACCTATTGTAAAAATTTTAAACAAATTTCACAACGCCACAGCTCACCATTGTATACAGAAACCTCCGCCGGCGTGCGCACAACAAATCACCAAACTTCATCGCAATCGGATGTACGGTATAGAAACGCATGCGGTATAAATAAAGAAACATTCGTTTTTATCTACAAAGAAGATTGATTGAATGATTATTGCCCACTAAAATCAGCTGTCAAACATCATGTGTATTTTTATAGTGGATTAAAAATTTTGGGGGGACATAAGTCTTGATGGATTCAGTCAATAGACCGAGAGTAATAATTATTAATCATCGTCGTCCAATTATTGTGTCACAAAATATAATTATACTTTGAAAAGTTGTAATAGTACTTCTTGTAGGTGGAAAAATAAATTTCAAAAATGGTTTTACCCATAATACACAAAATTGATTAGTCCGGTCAAGTTAGCCCAAAAATAGGGGTACCATAGAACAAATTCCCAAGAAGCTGAAAATTTACAAAAACGTTAGGGATACCATTATAATGAAATTGTGAAAAGTCCCAATCGATCCCATGTGAGGAAATTTTTTTATTTAAAGTCAAAGTTCGCAAAAACGGGTTTTTTGAATTTTTTAGCGAAACGGTTAGTTTTATGATAAAAATAGCTCAGGCAAAAATTGTAGATAATGCAATTATCTACAAAAAATGTATTTACACATTTTCCCCTAAGATTAATTATTTCTGAGAAAAAGCGATTCTAAAATTTATTAAAGTTGTATTCACTATACTATGCACACGTTTCCATGCCACCTGTCAGGTAGTGTACTTGACGCGTTTTTTTAAACGTGGTTTTCCCAGTAGGCCTACTCCACGGTCTATTTTATTTAATCCTAGTAGAATAAAAGGTCTTCTCATTCAATTTCTTCTTCTTCTCTTTCTCCATCTACATCTCCAGCAATTTATGCGCCATTTCAAAAAGGACTAGTGCCTATATCGTAAGCGGATTTTATTTTCGCTGAACAAATCGTTATCTTATACTGTCAGATTCATTTATTGACAAATCACAGAAAGGTAGATGGTCATACCCCTCCCCGCTCCACGTACTTTGGTTTGTTCCTTTTTTCTTGATGGGTTCATCTATCAGTTTGAATGTCTATGGCTTTGTAGAAACCAATGTTCAATATGGTTCAATAGTAGCAACATACATATAAGTGTCTGCACGTGACCGAAAGATTATTCGATGAATGATTCCATGGCCGAAACAATTATCACTCAACACGCAAAGTCCATTAGGCTGCTTATGTACGTGCGAGCTGAACCACGATTTATAGGAAAGGAACGAAGCAACTGCAGACGGCGCGAAACGCCACTTGCAGTTGATTTATTCCTTTTCCGCACAACATTTTTTAAAATTTTTTATTAGTAACAAATAGATACATATATTACAAATAGATTTTATACAGTAATTAATTACATAATAGATATATTTGATTCGATATATTGTTCATTGTTCGCAAATGTGTAAGCAGCGTACACATATACACTTTATAATTCATATTTTATTGATTTATTGTCATAATAAAAAACTACTATGGGAGTTTGTCAACGGGGACCATATTTAAAAATGTAATTTTTTTAATATTCTAACTGTCCAGAGCCAGTCAGACTATGGCACCCCCAAAGGGGTATACGTATACACATGGTACGGCTGGAGGTGGGGAGAAGGGAAAGAAGATGAGGAATAGGAAGGTGAGGA
The DNA here is from genome assembly GCA_917563855.2 of Limnephilus lunatus. Classification (NCBI taxonomy): domain Eukaryota; kingdom Metazoa; phylum Arthropoda; class Insecta; order Trichoptera; family Limnephilidae; genus Limnephilus; species Limnephilus lunatus. The sequence goes on along the minus strand of OU830602.1, from coordinate 45,354,501 downwards.
AGTCCCTGGCTATACACAACCAAAAGGTCATCAAATTTGGCTAAAGCCACTTTAAGCGGTGATAATGAGAGTATCTACGCCTCGTTACCTACAATATGAGTGGGGGGAAATAATTATGCCGAGTCAGTGGACATATTCAATTTATCACCAAATCAAAAGATTCTCCATGGGGCAGTTCAGTTATGTAAAAAAATAAAGAAAAAACTGTATAATTTTACTACACATTTGTAAAATCGCCTTAAAAGGGCGTGAATATTTTATTAAATTTGCGAAAATTGTTGCTTCTGCAGTGATGGAAGACTTAGTTAACATAAAATCGGACCCACACACCTGGGGATATTGACCAGTCGATTTACAGATGCTGTTAATTTAATATAAGATAAAAATATTTATATACATAAATAATATTTATCTTAACTAATCAATAATAATAATAATAATTTTCTAATTTATATAGCGCCGTTTTCGTGGAAAACCACCTCAAGGGCGCTATAAAAATATCATTTTGGCAGCGGTGGGATGTAAAACCTGGAATTGTAATATTTAATTAATGAAGAAAATATTCGAAGACTCTCAATCAGCCGAGCTATTCCGTATCTTTTGTGGGATCGTTATTAGATAGTGGGCGTAATCTCCTGTCAGATTTGTGTGATTTCTATGGCTGTTATTCGCTTTTTCTATGTACAACGTACATTAAATGAATAAATAATCATGCACACTTGTAGGAATTCGTGTTTATCGATCTAAACTAAAATATGTGACAGTAATTATGTAAAAATCACACAAATATGACAGGAGATAACGTCCATTATCCAATAACGATCCCACAAAAGAAATAGAATCGCTCTTCAGAGCACCCGTCCCGGCAGGCCTAATAATAATAATAATAATAACGTAATATTTGTATAGCGCAGTTTTGTGTCATTTCACTTCAAGTGCGCTTAACTATAATAAATTTAAAAGGTCCTGGGTTTGATTCCACATCTTTTCTGATTGTTTTGTTTCAAATTTTCCACTGAGGGTCGCTAATATTGTCTTCATTAATTAAATATATAATATTATATATATAGGTACATTTTAGCAGTCCCGTTTACGCTTGTCGATTGGTCACCCTACGAAGAGACAGCAAGGAGCTAGATAACCACAGCGAATTAACGTGAGTTTCTCACTATCCAGTTGTGTGAACCGTGTTCGGGTGTCGAGCCGCGCTTTTACCATCCAACATGTGGCCAACAGCATCTGATAAATGTCAAAACTCGATCAGTTTCATCGCTTTCAAATTGACATTATTGACAGTTCTCATCGGCTTTTTGACAGACAGTGTTGTCAGCGAATCGAACGGTAAAACAATTCAAATTTTTTTCGGGTGTTGCCTCAATTAAATGTTTTATTTCCCAAACTCCGGAGGAAGTACCCGTGTGGGTTCTTGCTTAACTACATACAAGTATTTTTGCGTGGTAAATGGTGCTGCAATTATTATAAGGAGGCGTCTACTAATATCTACAGGAATTCCAAAAACTGAACAAATAGGACTAATATCTATGAGAACCAAAGTGAGGACGAATATCTACAGCTCAAACTGCTGACTAATATCTATGAGAACCAAAGTGAGGACGAATATCTACAGCACTGGCAGAGGTTGGATTTGCAATTATGTTTTTTTTTTTTACAGAGAATACCGCACAAGAATCTCAACTGCTCCCGTCTGGAGCCAGTGAGACTATGGCATCCCCAATTGGGATATGTTGTGAGGCTGAAGGTAGTGGGGAGGGGAAGGAGGTGGGGAGGAGGAAAGTTGGGAAGTACCTGGCTATTCAGATCTGGTCACCAAACACGGCTAAAGCCATTTTCAAGCAACGTTTCAATTCTGAATGGTGGTCTTACACCAGGGCGATACTGATAGTATCTTCCACTCTGGAACGTGCCGCAAATATACAATATATATTTTTAAATGAATTAATTGTGAAATAACACAAATTAATCAAATAAAATTTATTTGCACACGCCGGGTTCGAACCCGCGACCTCCGGATTGTGAGTGAAGAGTCTTAGCCACTGGACTACGGAGGTCTACAAAGTAAGTGTGTAGCATATTAGAATAACGTAATATTGTGTATGCAGTTTGAAAAACTTAATTTATGTATGTATGTAAAAACCCCTAATACCGGACTATTGGACACATTTAGCTGATTATTAAGGATTTGCCCTCTGTAGATATTAGTCCCACATAAGCTCCATAGATATTAGTCACCACCGGGACCGTCATAGATATTAGTCCGACCTACGTTCTGTAGATATTAGTCCTCACTCTGAAGTTCATAGATATTTGTCCAACATATGACCTGTAGATATTCGTCCGACATACAGGCTGTAGATATTAGTACCTGGAGTCTTATTATAATGATGACACGACAAAGGGTTTCCGTTTTAATGATATAAATAAATGGTTTGCGAGTTAAATAGATAAATTAAATAATAATTGTAATGAGTACCTACCTACTTCTGTGATTGTTTCAACTAATATCGTTTAGTGTAACTTTTTTTGAGGCGGATTTTATTTATTTATTAAAAACTATTTCATAAAGAGTATTTATACTCCAAACAAACCACTCATACTTTTCAAACAATAGATACTCGATAGGATCAAATGCAAATTGAGTTTGGATAGAAAAAATCCGTTCTTGAATACCGACTTTGTTTTCTTGATTGATTGAATGAATGAAATGAAATCTTGGAAGTGGTAAATTAACCCACTTCCCGACCTCCGATCGAGCTGAAACTCAATTATGTTCGTTGTCTGTGACAATGCATTCTATTAACTTTTTGTGGCAATCACGCATACACACGCTGACAAATGCGCAATTCTCTGAAATTGGCTGACATTATAACCTACAACACGGCCAGACATATGTAATGACGTATGGGGCGTACCTGAGTTATTAAAAAGTTTACAGCAGTTAAAATACGAAATAAATCTCTGTCCTATGCAATTTTATTGGGATTTGGTTCGGTTGTTAGCGGTGTTGACTCCAGTCCCTAGGGAGGAAGGTTCAACCCTCATCAAACAAAATGTTTTAACAATCTGAAAATTGGTTGGAAAATAGGTCGGGATTTTTATTAATGAAAACATTTAAAAAATAATCTTTGATTTTGTTATTTGAAGTTTGGAAGCTTTTCTCGTTTGGAAATTTTTGATCTCGGAAAATTTGATTTTTCTGAATGAATTCTTCTGGGAAAATCGGTCGGAAAATGGGTCAGGAAGATTTTATAAAAACATTCAGCTTTTCGATTTTGCTTTGTGATGTTTGGAAAATTTTAAAATTTTTGGTCTTTTGGGATTATTTTATTTTCCGAGAAAAATGGGAAATGGGAAAAAAATTGTTCCGAAAATTCGTCGAAATTTTTTTTTTATTATTTAATGACAATATAAGTTAAAGTAAAATTACAAAATAAGTAAAAAATACAAAGTTAAGTGGTTTGTTTACAGTCCTCCTCATTAGGTATTTCTGTTCCGAGGCGGACTGTATGTTGCTGAATGGGTGCTGATTGTTAAAAATATAAAGCAAAATATAGATTACTAGCTGGGTTACCCGGCTTCGCTCAGGACAATAAGATAGTGTTCTGGAATGTTGCACAATGATGTTCCCGATTTCCTATTCCTGATCATTCCACTCCTTCCACAACTTTCTACAGCTCTATGGAACCTTCTAGAACTTTCCGGAAGACTGTTCTAGAAATTTCAAGAGGGCAAAATTTTCAGCCCTTATATCTTTAAAAGCACGGCCTTTAGGTAAAAACGGATACCCTTATTCCCTAGGGGGGATAGAGATCTACCACACCATATAACTCCCTTGATCGAACCGGGACTCGTTTCTGAGTTTTTGCGAGCTGCACGTTTTTTGGACTTTCTTTTATAATACATGCCATATTCAAATAAATAAAATGTTACTCCTTACATGTCCTTTCCCGTGCGTTCCCCTCCAGCGTTCCACTTCCACCTTCCCCGCCACCGCTCTCCCGCTCCCCCGTCCCGCCAACCCCCCTGGCACTGCATTTCTTGACTCCTCTCCCGCGCGGCCCGTAGCCGAAACTTTTTTCTAATACTAACATTTTTAAACTCGTGATATCTTTCTAATTAAATATCCGAATTGAAAAATTCAAAAAGTTAAATAAAGGTATTGAAGCTGTCTTGAATATGAAGTGATTTATTTTGATAAGGATTAAAACCAAGATACAAATAAAGAGCCTTTTCAAGCGGCGACATATTAATTAAAATTTTAAAATAAAAGAATACTTATTGTGGCACAACCATAATAGTTAGACATATGCTGTCGCGACCTTTTTTGTAAATAATGATGTGTTATATAAAGTCGTAGTACATTATTTTATTCTATCATCAATAGTTTTCGCAGCGCACGCGATTTAAAGAATATTTTAGGTAATTTTTTTACACCCTGGGTTACATTATTGAAGTTTTAGTAAGGATGCCTATTTTTTTTAAAATATAATATAACCTATGTCACCCAGGGATAGTGTAGCTTCCCAACAGCGAAAGAATTTTTCAAATCGGTTCAGTAGTTTCGGAGCCTATTTGATGCAAACAAACACACAAACAAACAAACAAACAAACAAACAAATATTACCTCTTTATATAGTGTGTTAGATGTTAGATGTTAGACTACTAGCGCCATCTGTTGGCCTATATTCATAGCAAACCTACCTGTATGCGTGGTTTGGTATATTTATGCCTACCTGTTAATTTTGTATTGACGCAAATAAAGTGCCTCTTCAGTTCTCACGTAAATACCTGCGTTTTATTACACTGATCTTTATTTCCTCATCTTCTAGTTTCTTGATTTTCACAAAATAAACAATAAATAAAATAAAAGTAGGTATTTATGTTTGTTGTCTACAGGTTGCATTGGGGTTACTTTATAATTTGAATGATTTCCTCATCTTCCTTTTACTTAACCATAATTTGATATCTTTTTTAAACTTTTGTATCTCCATGGCGTTCTTAATTTTAATTGGAAGGGCAATATATAATTTTGTAGCATGGAAATTATGTTTTTTTCTGGCCAAAAGATGTATTTAATTGCGGGATGTTCAGTAGTTTTGAGGATTTTGACCTTGTGGTGTAGGTGTGTTGGTCAACAGGGTATTCATATTTTTCTTTAAATTTGAGTAGTGCATTTTTTGAGAATAATTTAATAATGCTGAACACATTAAAGTTTTTAAAAATTTCTTTTGATGGAGTTTTTATGATTGTTTTTATTATTGCCTTTTGCGTTTTAGCTAGCTGCTTCAAGTGAATGTTTGAGGCAGTTCCCCGTCCTATAATCCCATTTTCTATGCGTGATTGGCAAAGAGCATAGTAGACTTTATATAGATCATTTTTATTAAGTAAATTGCGTATGTTTCTAAAGTAGTATATGAGCTTTGTAAGTTTCTTTGTGATGCTATTTATGTGGGAGTCCCATCGAAGATTTTCATCGATTTCAATGCCGAGATATTTTATTTTTTTAGAATGTGTTATGGTGGGGCAGTGGCATGATTGGGTTAAGTTTTTTCCTTGACAATCGTGTAATTTAAGAGCATAATCCTCAGCTGGTTGTCCTCTGGCTGTTATAGAAAAAGTTAAATATTTAGTTTTGTTAACATTAAGTGTAAGTGAGTTTTTGCAGAAGTACAAGTCCGTGTTCAGCATCTTTGAAAGTGGTTAACCAATCACTTTCATTAAATAAAATGACAGTGTCATCGGCAAAACTAATGATTTTTCCTTTGGTGTGTAGGTTGCAGATATCATTTATGTATATCAAAAATAATAAAGGTCCTAAGACACTTCCTTGCGGTACACCGTAATTGATTGGGAGAGGCTTACTTTTACGCTTTTCAATTTTAACACACTGTGAACGTTCTGACATGTAACTTATTAGCAGATTTAAAGTTGTGTTAGACATCCCAATTTTTTAAAGTTTCTTGTTAAGGATTTTATGGTCTATCGTATCAAAAGGCCTTTTGCAGGTCTATAAAAATTGAGATTTATTTCCCTTGTCTAAGCTTTTTGTGATCGTATTTATGATATCGTCTATGGCGTCGGCAGTACTCAAGTTTTGTCTAAAGCCGTACTGGGATTTCGATATTAGTTTATTTTCTTCTAGGTACATTATAAATTGTTTTTTTAGTACTTTTTCCAATATTTTAGAAAATGTACTTAGAAGGCTTATCGGTCGATAGTTATTGATATCATTTTTACATCCTTGTTTATATACATATAAGTATAACAGTAGCATCTAAGGGACATGGGAAATATACTTTTAGTTATAGATAGGTTGATGAGGTGTGACAGTGGGAAAGTAATTTCTTCACTGAGCTGTTTTATTGCATTTGTTGAGATTACTTCATCGCCTGATGAAACATTTGGTTTTAAGGAAGTAATTATATTTTTGATTTCATCAACGGTTATTTGTTTAAAATCAAGTTCCCTTTCCAGATTGCGAGCTTCATTTGGTTCAACTGCATCATTAACACACCGTGTTATTTGTTTTGCTAAGTTTGATCCAATATTTGTAAAAAAGTGATTAACGTGATCTAGAATTTTGTCAGGGTTTTCGGCATATAGAGTGGGAACCTTGTTTGTGTTCAGTTCATCTATCTTAGATGTATTACTGGTGGAGTTAGAATTGGTCACTTTATTTATAATTTGCCACATTTTTCTGGGATTATCGTTACTTTCGTCTTTTTTATTTTATTTTTTTTTATTTATTTTTTACGTTTACGTATTCATTTATTTTAATAATATAATGATAATAATATCTTTATTTGGAAAACAAACAGCTTTACAAAGATACATAAAAAAGAAAGAGAGCTAAAATAAAACAGTAAGTAAGTTTATTTTTATAGTAGGATTCTTTTGTGGTGTTTATGATATTCTTGCAAATGTTTCTGTATCTTTTGTAGTATCGTAGCTTGTGTATGTCATAAGGATTTTGTTTAAGTTTTTTTTATGTAATTGGGATTGGGAAATTGTATTAAAGTTTTTGAAACTGAGAAACCCCAAGTCTTGTAAAATTTGTTTTTGAAATTTTTGAAGGGATGATCTTTCAATGGGTCTTTTTGAAAAGAAGAGGGGGGGGGGGGGGGGGGGTAGCTCAAGTCATGGAAGTACTGGGTTGCTACCTTCTTCCTTCTTGTATTGATGATATTTTTTATTTTGTTTATTTGCAAATATACTGTATATTATTTTAAATGAATAAATTGTGAAATAACACAAATTAATCAAATAAAATTTATTTTCCACGCCGGGAAACGATCCCGTGACCTTCGGTTGCGAGTCAAGAGCCTTACTGCTGGACTACGCCGGCCACACTCCAGCGGTAAGGTATATTATTAATTCATAATAATAATATGTACACATTAAATTATTAGACCACTTTTTTAGACCATATTTGTTTTCACCTGCCCACTCCCTCACTGTGCCATCTCAATGCCCCCTAATTTGAACAAAATAATTAATAACAAAATTTAAGAATCTTAAAAAAACTATTTGCTTGTATGTACACTGAATCTGGTAACTCGTAGTACAAGCAGGACCCTGGCGAATCTATATCACATAGAGAAGCCAAAATAATATATTTTAAAATTTTTTTTAAAAGGATATCGATTTTTTTTTCGACAATGAAAGTATTTTTCAATTAAAACTTTTGGATTCGGGTAAAAGCTTCCGTACTTTTTAGAAGACATTAGCTGATATTAAAAAAGTTATAGATATCATAAAATCGACTCCAAATAATGTGATGTGGATTTAGGGCTCGCCCCGAGCTGAACAGAGCCTAGTGCTAGTAAAAACGTCAAAGGGTGCTGTGTTAGGTATTGTTGGTGCCTTTTCAGTGAGCCGGAGCAGACTGCTCCAATTGCACTTGCATAGTGCCAGCCCTGTGTAGATTCACCAATTTCCCTTGTAGTCGCAAAGAGATTGCAAATCATTTGGACTGTAATCAATAATTTAAAATTTAATAAAAAAAATATGGCATTTCAATATGACGCAACTATGGAGATGTGAACAGTGGACACTGGAAGGTAATTTGACTCACCTGGATTTATTATGGCACCGATAAATCACTTGGCTAAGCACATGCACAAGTCTCCGTTTGAATCGATATTAAAGAACCAAGGAGGTGATAACTGCACTAGTTCCTTGTTACCGTGGGATTAAGTGGCTGCAATGTACATTATTGAAATGCTGATTATCATGAGCAAGGTGCACTCAACATGGCAAATGCAAGGATTAGGTTCTACATAGTTTAAAATGAGAAGAAGATATTCGAAATAGAAAAGTATATTGTGAATAAAAAGGACATCCTGAATCTAAAACTGTCTCTTAGTAGTAGGTTGAAATGGTGATACCGTGATAAATAGTAGTGGCTGAAGCGTAGCTTGTAGAAAACTTCTCGTTTGGAAGAAAGAATCCCAAATCGTGAGAATGGCCGGGTTGCAGATAATTGGCTACCACCCAAAAGGGCCTTCCAGAAGCAGGATAAGCTGATGATTTCAGATGCCATTCATCCTTCCAGGATGTTTTCCAGTCAGCTCTGAAAATGGCAAGAATCCCCTCCAAGATCCATGATCAAAATCAAAGCGATTTTTAATTGATTCGTCGTATTTTAGTCCAGAGGATCGCCCCATGCTCTGGGCTGCCACACAAAAAATAACCCGCTTCCTTTTCAAATCTGCTCATTTGAATGCTGCCTGCAGGATTGACAACGGTTCCTTTCCAAAATATTCCAGGCAGGCAATCTGACCAATGCTCAATGTCAGTACCCTTTACGCGTAGAGTTCCGAGCGGGACGTGCCCCGCGCCAATTCAGGCCGCCGCGCAGAAAAGTAAAGACAGAAAGTAAGATAACGGTTTACAGTGCAGTTCACTGTGAGACTTTTCTGCGCGGCGGCCTGAAGTGGTGCAGGGCACGTCCCGCTCCGAACTCTACGTTTAAAGGGTACTAATGGGCAAGTACTGGAGGTGCCACACACCGAGACCTTAAATATAGTATGTATAAAAGGGTGCAAACACCTTATTGCAAATGCTTTTATGTAACATCCTCCTACAGACTGATTACACACACGAGAGATCACTGGATTGGTAATCTCAGCACAAAGGCTTCTTTAGCATTGTCGATATTAAGAACTGAGAGATCAACTCCCATACAAGATCGTTGCACTGGTTCCTAAGAGACTTCTTTAACAATCAATATTAAATACACCGAGAGACCACTGTGGATCTTTGCACAGCACATAACAGATTGATTCTACCTTGGGAGTTATTGTTCCACAATATTACAGATCGACAGTAATCGTCACGTAGGCAATATTGGCACACATTATCAGATAGGATAGGTATGGAAATTCATATAATTTTAATAATTTTAAATTAACAAAATTCTGTCCATAGATGCAGCTTACTGGAACAAGTTGGCTAGGACAGAGCTAGAAGAGGCACTTGCAGTGCAATGGAATACGCGGAGAGCGAAGAATGTGATTCTCTTTGTGGGGGACGGCATGGGACCCAATACAGCCACGGCCACCAGGATATACAAGCACGGGGAGGGGGGACATCTCTCCTTCGAGAAGTTCCCTCACGTCGGCTTATTGAAGGTAGCTATGTCTGCTTGTTCAGGAATAAATACATCCCAAAACACGTAATCGCATTATACTTTCATAAGACCAAAAACGTCCCGAGCGACCTTACATTTTAAAAGCTATACCTATATCTCTCTTCCTCTCATGCAAACATATGTATTTTTCTTTTAACCAGAAAGAGAACGAAATAATGCTTCTTATTGTCTATGAAATATGAAAGCTATCTTGCATAAATATTTTACAATCTCGATCCAAAGTGACGGTTTGACCGGTTTGGCACGAAAGCAAGGCTTCCGGATTGTGAGGTGCGAATATATTGAACCAAGCAGACGGGTTAAAAAAATGTGATTCGTTTATCCGCTCTACATGCCGAAACCATGTAAGAGAGCATTTCTTATCTTAACCATTACACTTTATATTTATTTATTTGAGACACAAACAGGACATTATTTTTTTATGAAACATGCTTGTAGGTTATGCACTCTGCGGTCGAAGAGTAAGGCTTTCGACTCGCAATCCAAGGTTGCAGGATCGAATCCCGGAATGCACAAATATATTTTTTTAATTTGTGTTATTTTTTCACAATTAGAGTAATTACAAGATACTCTCAGTATCGCCCTGGTGTAATGTTGCTTGAAATGGCTTTAGCCGTGTTTGGTGACCAGATCTGAATAGCCAGGTATTTCCCCATCTCCTTCCCCTCCCCACTACCTTCACCCTCACAAGGCACCGAAATTGGGGATACCATAGTCCCACTGACTTCAGACGGGAGCAGTTAGGACTCTTGTGCAATACACACATAAAAAAAGATAAAACAAAAATTATTAGATACTATTCAAATATAAATGTAACCTAGATTAATGCATTTACACTTTTTAGACTAACTTACATTCATCATTCACAACTCATTCTTCATATATACGAGTGGGTACTTCGTTCATCCTTTAAACGAGAGACTGTAAAATCAGTACCTGTTTTTTATAATCCAGCAAATACCACTATTGTAATATTAATGAATTGATTATTTATTTAGACATATTCAAATGACAAGCAAGTGCCGGATTCGGCCTGCACCGCCACGGCCTTGTTCACCGGAGTCAAGGTGAACTATGAAACTGCAGGCGTTGACTCGAGTATCAAGCTTGACGACTGTGAAGGAACACTAAGGGAAAACGCCAGACTGAAGTCCCTCGCTGTATTGGCAAAAGACGCTGGAATGAGCACAGGTAATTACAGCCGGATATATGATACAACGGAACACTTATTAAAAAGTAATGAAGAAAAACTAACCTAACCTAAATTAATCTTACCTAAAACCACCGGAGCGTTTTTGGGCACATTTAGGCCAATTTGCAAACAATCTCGAGTGTTTGCTGGCTAAAATGTGGACAATTTGATGACATATTTTAAATATTTATTGGAATTATTTCAAAAGTTCCCGCATGTTGTAGGCTTCGATTAATTACAAAGATAACTTAGTAGTTCTATTTTTTAACACGAGATGTCTCACATTTCTCTTCTGAATTATTTTCTCTTTTTATTCCAAATATGCTCAGGAATCGCTTGATAAAATCCTTCGGGTAGGGGCTGTTACCCCCTCTATAAAGAAGATTGTTTGTGGCAGTCAGGGGACACTTTGCACTTGCACACAGGGGGCGGCGTTTGTTTGATATTTATCCAAATCTTGTTTCATTCAGAGATTGATGACATTTTGCACACTTTAAAACAAGATAAAGGGCACTGTCTAAGTCTGATTTATAAAAACTCTGTGTAATGCCTGGGCAACACCGGGGACTAGTCAGAAATAAAAATGATCATCTTTAGGTGTGACATCATCAAGTATAGAAGTATATATTCGGATTGTGACAAAAATAGACAGGCTACATACTACTGCAATACAAAACTTAACTTCCCAGTCCATTGTGTCTTTGTGTCTTTTCACATCTCCTCTAAAATGACGTCAATAGATTTTGAGTCCATGATTGTGTTAACGATATGATTTGCAGGATTTGTGACGACAATGAGAGTGACGCACGCAACTCCGAGTGCTCTGTACGCATACACGGCTAACAGACGATGGGAGTGCGAACACAAACTGCCCCCAGGAGCAAGTCGCTGCAAGGACATCGCCAGGCAACTTGTGGAAGACCTACCAGGCAGAGATATCAATGTAAATATATCCTATTTTATTTTATGAACTTTTTACAGATTTATAGTATAGAGCAAGTATAGTGTGTAGAGCTTGTATTATGGGGTTTGTAATAATGAAACTGGTGAATCTAATCTCACAGAGAAACCAAAAAAAAAATTTTTTCCTAATTAAATGAAGACAATATTAGAGAAACTCAATCGAAAATCTGAAAACAGAAAAAGATACAATCACATTGGAGGACTTGAACCCAGGACCTACACCTTGCCGGGAGCTCTACCAACTGGCTAATGTGTTCTTATCCGATTCGTTCGACCAGAGCCGAAACCCACAATAGAACTCGAACCCGGCCTGCTCCCGACTCGTGAGTGCCTTGGACCGAGACGCACGGGTTCGACCGGAGCCAGCAAACCCGGGACCTGCTCCCGACTCGCGAGTGGCTCGGACCGCCGAGTGCCGGGCTTGGGTCTGGTACTGGACTGGGTTCTCTGGGAGTAGTCGATTTGAAAAAGGAGTAGGAGTAGGATCCGCTTCCCTTGAAGAACTCAAGTTCAAGAGCCCACTCCAGCTGAACCAACACATTGCCAATTAGCTTCACACAGGAGGCCCTAAGGAAAATAATTCCACTCAGGGCCTATGCCATCTTTGGGGATGCTGTGTGGGGGGTCTTTTGGGGCTCAAAGTTTGGTAGGGTCACGGAGATGCAATTTTTGCTGGGAAAAATGTGTCACTCAAATACCGTGTAACGCCACAGTTGCATTCCATCAGCAACACTACCAATAGTCCTACTCCTAGCGTCCACGAGTGGTCTCTTAAGCCCCGCGAGCCCTGGGCAATGTGGCCACTGGCAATACCATCAGCCATAGCAGATAGGAGAGGATGAATGGCGAATTTCCGGCGCCACAAAACCGGAACCCCCCAGCTAAGGGATGGAAACCCCTACAGAAAAACCCTGGCCCTCCTGGTAGGGGGTTGGGCGAGAGGCTAATAACCTCTCCCTGTAAAAGCAAAGCTATTACGAATCCTAACACAGAGCCTCGGACAACTACTGAACTTAGGAAAGGACCCGGCAAACGAAATAAGGACTTGAAAATTGCTACTTGGAATGCAAGGACGCTGTATAGAAGTGGAGCCCTAGGAGAGATCACTAGGGAGATGATGAAATACAAAATTGACATAATGGCGGTGCAAGAAACAAGATGGATAGGATCTGAGCCATTTGACACAAGAACACATACGATACTGCATAGTGGAAATGAAAGACATCATAAATTCGGAGTGGCCTTCATTGTGGACCGGAAAATGGAAAAATGCATTCTAGACTTTAAACCCGTTAACGAAAGAATGTGCAGCTTACGTATAAAAACGAAATTTTTCAATGTTACATTGATCAATGTACATGCTGAAACGGAAGATAAAGAAGATATAGTGAAAGATACATACTATCAGAAACTCGAACAGGTCTACGACGCATTACCATCTAATGACATTAAGATGGTTATTGGGGACTTTAACGCCAAGATAGGACAGGATCCTCTGCTCCAACACATTACAGGAATGAACAGTCTACACAAGGACGCTAATAATAATGGAACCCGAGTGATTGATTTTGCAGAATCAAGAAACCTAATCGTGGCCTCAACTCAATTTCCAAGAAAAGACATACACAAACGGACCTGGACATCACCAGATGGTAGACACCATAACCAAATTGATCACGTCCTGATAGAAAGAAGGGGGGCAACGAGCATAACAAATGTAAGGACTTATAGGGGCGCCAACTGTGATTCAGACCACTACATGGTGGTAGCCACCTATAGGAGCCGAATTGCAAACAACAGGACACGGAAACCACCAACTATTCCAAAAATCAATACGGAGGCTCTAAAAACACCAGAAGGCAAAGAGCACTACCACAACGCCCTTGTAAATAGCTTACCAGGTCAGATCACTGAGCAGAACTCCCAGGAATCACTCGAAAAAGACTGGAATGATATAAAAGAAGCAATTGTAAGAGCAGTGGAATCAAGTGTCGGAAACATGCCCAAACAGCCCAGGAACCCTTGGTTTGATGAAGAGTGTGAAAGAAAGATAGCTGAAAAGAATACACTCAGAAAGAAATACTTGGAAAGGTCAACAAGAAACAAAAGACAGGCGTACGAACAAGCGAGAAAAGAAACGAATAAGCTGATAAGGGGAAAGAAAAGAAAATTCTTGAATGATATACTGCTTAAAATGGAACAGGACTTTGTTGATAATAATACTAGAGAGGCATATATGGGAGTAAACTTCTTCAAGAAGGGTTTCAAACCGAATACAACACTATGTAAAGACGTTGATGGTTCAATTATATCTGATAAGGAACGAATTAAAACAGTATGGAAAAACTACTTCTATAAACTTCTTAACCCTAATAGCGACCTGAGAAGCCACCCTACTAACATCCCCACTGAATCAAGTAATGAAGAATCAGCGAACCCACCAACAATGTCAGAAATAAATGCTGCACTAAAGAGACTTAAAAACAACAAATCACCTGGGAAAGACAACCTGCCGGCAGAGTTGTTCAAATATGGAAATGAGCACCTGAAAAATCTGCTACTTAGTTTAATAACAAAAATATGGAAATTGGAAAAAATCCCAGAGGAATGGCAAATAAGCATAATATGCCCAATTCACAAAAAAGGTGACAAATTAAAATGCGAAAATCATAGAGGCATTTCACTTCTATGCACAGCATATAAAATCTACACCATGATACTGAAACAAAGAATTGATAAGTATGCAGAAAACCTGCTGGGAGAGTATCAAGCAGGCTTCCGCACAGGTAGATCCACAACAGACCAATTGTTCACCGTCAGACAGATCTTGGCAAAGTGCTGGGAGTTTGATATAGATGTACATCAACTATTCATAGATTTCAAGCAAGCATATGATAGCATAGATCGGGAGTGTCTATATGACATACTACTTCAATTCCAGATCCCACCTAAATTGGTTAGGCTCATCAAGGCCACAATGTCAGACTCAAGATGTCAGGTCAAAATAGACGGAGAACTGTCGGAAGAATTCACGGTATCGCAGGGACTAAAACAGGGGGATGGTCTGGCTCCCACTCTCTTCAACATTGTGCTCGAATATGTAATAAGAAAAACGCTAATAGACACTGGCTCCAATATTTGTTTCAAGAGCAGTCAAGTTGTCGGATATGCGGATGACATCAACATTATCGGAAGATCAATCTCAGCCATTAAGGAGGTCTTCGACCCTTTAGAAACAGCGGCACGAGAAGTAGGACTGCGGGTTAATGTTGATAAAACGAAAATGATGGTACAGAGCAGGAACCCTTCACACAGAAGAAGAAGTAGTGCACAATTTAAAGACAACTACTCATACGAAGTGGTCGATCAATTCACCTACCTGGGCTCCAGTCTAACAGAGAACAATGAGGACCCAGCAGAAATCAGAAGGAGAATCACAGCAGCCAACAAAACATACTTTTCTTTGCTGCCAGTGTTTAAGTCACGTAGTGTCCACAGAAAAACCAAAATAACCATATATAAGACCATTGTGAGAACGGTATTGGCATATGGATGTGAGGCGCTGACACTGACGGCAAAGATGGCTGAAATGCTGGATACTTTTGAAAGAAAAGTGCTGAGAAGAATATGTGGACCCGTGAAAGAGGGCGAACAGTGGCGCATCCGGCACAATACAGAATTGTATGACATATATAAGGCCCCTAGCATCTCAGCACATATGAGACTCCTCAGGCTGAGATGGGCTGGGCATGTACAGAGAATGCCGGATACACGCGTCCCAAAAAGAATTTTGACTGGACACCCAGGTGGAAAGAGAAAAGTGGGAAGACCCAGACTGAGGTGGGAAGACGAGGTAAGAGGGGATGCAGCACAGCTTCTCCAGGTACCAAACTGGAAGTCAGCCGCTGAGGACAGGAGGAGTTGGAGGCGACTGTTGCAGGAGGCCAAGGCTCGATATGGGCTGTAGCGCCATCGAAGAAGAAGAAGAAGAAGAAGAAGTGTGGGGGGTCTTTTTAGGGGAAGGATGGAGAGGAAGTTCTGGGAAGGAAAAGGGTATTAGGGGTGGATAGGAATCTGTGGGTCGGTATGTCCAGGAGTGACAGACGAATGAATCCATCCTTTTCACTGCGGTGCAAGCAAAGCAATGTATGAGAGAGTCCTGACACATCCGCCGCCAAGTTCCGGACAAACCTGACCACATGAACCCGGGCACCCCTGCTAAGGCACCAAACGTAGTTAATCACTTGGGTGACCTATGGAGAGGTGTTGATTATCCAATAAGTGGTTCCCAGGGCGGCGGTACCCATACGTGCCTCCCAAATTGACAAATATGACATTAGGGTGACTTTTATAGATTTTAAAACAGTACCCAAACTATTGCCATGACCTAGCACTATTATGCATTTATCTTTAGGTGATTATGGGTGGCGGTAGACAATGCATGAAGTTCAACGTTACCGAGACCCCCGGAGACCCCATAGACACGTGGGCCTGCCTGAGGAAGGACGGGAGGGACTTGCTGGAGACCTGGACGCAAGACAAAAAGCAGCGAGGCCTCAAGTTCTCTATGGCCCAAAACAACGCAGAGTTGAGAAACGTACAAATAGATTCTACTGATTATTTTCTAGGTAAGAATTTTTGGTACTTCCGGATTACACAACATTATATGTTTTAAGGTTAGTTTTGAATATTTGCCAAATTACATTGTTTTCTTAATTTGCTAATAGATAATCTAATTTAAGACACTTCAGGCAGGCAAAATCAAAGTACCCGTTTGAGAAAATGGAATTTGTTTTAAACCGATAATAAGTGCCTACATTTGAATGATTAGTGCTCACCATACCACAAATATAAAAGTATTATACAAAACTATAACCTACTTTGTGATGGGACTCAATAAACAGAAGTTAAAGTCAGTGTTGGTCTATTTAGTGACGTTTTATGTGTAATAAATGTACATGGCTAAAGCCATTTCAAGCAACGTTTCAATTCTAAATGGTGGATACAAGGGAGATACTAGATATTATTTTTAATTAATTATTTGTGCAATAACACATATTAATCAAATAAAATTTATTTGCGCATGCCGGTATTCGATACCGCGACCTTCGGATTGTGAGTCAAGAGCCTTACCCCTCGATCACGGAGGCCGAATGCCTGTTTATTTGAAGTAAACCCTGCAAGCGCGCCTAAACAGTTTCCTAGAGCATTCCTTCGTGCTCGGATGCGATCGCTCCCCGTGGCGGTCTCTTCAGTATTCTTGGATCTTGTGTCGACTTATTCATACTAATTATATTATATTATTGGAGTAATGAAAAATGTCTACAAATGATAGAGGACGTACCAAAATTTCGGATGTCTGTGGGATCAAATTTATGGATATTATAAAAATAAATTGCACAAAAAAAATGCTTGGCGGCAATTCGCAGCTATCATGAAATGTAGTCCTGTAGAGGAAGTTAAAAAGTTTTGTATTGACCACTACCTTCAGCCTCATAACATACCCCAATTGGGGATGCCATAGCCTCACTGGCTCCAGACAGGAGCAGTTGTAACTGTATACACTAATAATAATTTGCAAGAGCCAACTGGAATGAGCATTTGTTCATTTGGTTTTATATTTATTTGAGACACAAACAGAATATTTATAAAACATTTTTGTAGGTAACATAAAACAAATTATAATACAAATATAAATTTCCATAGACTAATAAATGTGTCTGCAGTAATCACATTTGCAGGCTTAATCCCATCTTAAGGCATTAGTATGAATTCTCAAAGTTAATTAACCGCTTCTGTGCCAAGAGCGAGATTTCTCGTATCCTTGGTAGTGTCCAGCAGGCCGGCCATAGAAAAATAGCGAGTTTACTCGCTCTTTTTGAGCCTCTGTATCATACATATGTCCCGTTTTTTATTAATTTAAAATATGGAACACACAGAGACGACATTGGGATGATTTTGGTTTTTTTTTTTTTTTTTTGATTTTGATTTTTTTATTTTTATTTTAAATAAGATGTAAAAATGATTTATTTTGATTAAAAGTTCACGGCTTGCTGTACACAGCTACACTTCTACCTACTGGCATTTAAAAGGTTAAGCATCTAGCTGTTGAATCAAGTCGTTGTTTAAATTTATTTATTTATTTATTTCTATATATTACAGTTTTTACCTTATATTTAATATTTTTACATAATATATTTTATATTATGTAAAAATATTAAATATAAGGTAAAAACTGTAATATATAGAAATAAATAAATGAATAAATTTAAACAACGACTTGATTCAACAGCTAGATGCTTAACCTATTACAGTTTTTACCTTATATTTAATATTTTTACATAATATATTTTGAAAATTTTTTTACATATTAATATTACATTTTATCATGTTAGGTGTAAGGTAGGTTTGAGAAGGTGAAACTGTTAGTTGATAATGTTATATGTTCGTGAACACCTCACTAGGAAAACCTGTGCTGAGGTGTTTACGTGGTTATGATTCAGTATGACAAGTACAGGTACAAGTAGGTGTGTTGTAGTAGAAAGTTAGTTTTTTGTTTCTTTATTTTTTTTTACATTTAATGGTTATTGTACATGGATTATTTAGAAGAAAAAAATATATAAAGTATATTTAAATATATATGTATATATGAATAGTTGGTAAATTCTTGAAAGACATGTTTAATTATTTTACTAGATGATATTAGATGATATTAGTACCAATATTTTAAAAATAGTTATGCAATATTAATCAATTATAATATAATATTTACAATGTTAGCTGTAAAAGATAGTCATATTTGGATGGGATTTGGATGTCACCAAAACAAAGAGGTTTTTTGTTGAGGATTTTACTGACGAAAAGTTACAAAAATGGTTAAATACATTATCTATGTAAAAATACTAAATACATTATATTTCATTAAAATGATTAAATGCATTATCTATGTAAAAATAGTACAGTACAATCTCACTAATCCGGCACTTCAATAGACCGATACGTCCAATAATCCGGCACGCTTCGCCCGAGCCTCCCTCGCCCCTCTACGCCTATGCGCTCCATCGCCACGTCGTCGTCTAGCAGTCTAATCTCAAGACTTATCTCATGTGCATGTGCGTACGTATTTACCTGTTGTTTTGAAGTGAGAATAGTGTGTAATTAAAAATGTCAAGTAAACGGAAACACAAGACACTAGATTTGAAAGATAAAATGGACATTTTAAAGAAGTTAGATAGTGGAGAAAACACGTGCAATTTGGCAAAAAAATATGTTATTGGGCGTGCTACTATACACGACCGAAAAAAAAGCAAAAGATAGTAAACCACGTGAAGACGATGGAATCTGGACCAGGAAAGCGTAAAACTTTTTATTTATTATGATGTGTTTCTCTATAATCCAGTAATCCGAACATTCCAATAATTTTGCACCCTCTGGTTTTTAATAGTGCCGGATTAGTGAGATTGTACTGTATATCTATGTAAAAATAGTATATCTATGTAAAAATACTTTTGTCCCATTCAAAACTAACCTGAAAATACTTACAATCTTGCTAAATTAAATACAATGTTTAAAAATCAGTAAATTAAGAAAAAAAAACGATTTATAGGCAATATTACAGATTCATTATAAAATAAAAAAAATGCATTAAAAACTTATAATTTTAAAAATATGTATTGACGCTGGAAAGGAAAAATGGCTAAAGCACCGTATAGTTTTATGGCACCTTAGCCATTTTTAATTTCCAGCTGTACGGCGCTTTAGCCATTTTTCCTTTACAGCATCGATTACAGAAAAAACATAGGACTTTTCAAAGCCAAGAAGATAAATACTAAAACTTAAAACTAATACAAAATTAAACGATATACTTTCAATTAAAAACTTTGAACAAAATGACACCAATTGTCAGATAGGTACCTACTTATAATTAAATTGAACATATTTTATCTTTAAAAACATAGGAAAATGTATTTTGTTTACATCTATTGAGATAGATATTTTTAATATCCAAATTCCAAGTAAAACTGTAACGATTTCCTCCCACCCATGAATTTTCCTCCTGTCCTAAAATGAGTTCTGTAACTCATCGGGATTCCTCTAGCAAGTAATAAAAACAATAAAAAAAAATTATAAAAAAAATAATATAATTTATATACAGTGCAAAAAAATAATTAATTCATTCAAATAAAGTTAAAACGGCAGATTGAAATCAAAATCATTATTGAAAATATATTTATGATTAAAATTAAACAGAAGGTTGTTGTTATATTTTACTTTAACGCTTTGCAATCGGCTTCATATGAGCATGAGTTTGTCTTTAAAAAAATCTTGACAGAAAATAAATCTGTTTTTGGAAACAAAACCAGTGTCGATCGACTTGCGGGAGCTGCTTGTGTAGGGTACCTTCATGCGCACATGTTTCAACCAGTAAGTCGCCCAGCCCGACGGGATCATAATTAAAAGCTTTACTGGTGGGGCCTACCAATATTTCGAAATTTTTTGCCGGTTACAAAGGGATTAGCCTCCCTCAGTACACTCATTTTCAATTCAGTGGAAATTTTGTTGTTTAACCACTGGATCACGCGAAATAAATAAATTTGCCTCGATTGCTCGAGATTTACCAGAAGGTAATTTTTTTAATTTTTCGCCAACATTAAAAAAATCATACCTTTGAATTTTAGTATGGAGACATTCAAACTTATTATAGTGCTATATAGCCAATGAATTAACCTGTATTTTACCGTTTATCTCATATGTAGGATTTATAAATTATATATAAAAAAATCGTAAAATTTATAATCGCGCGATCCTGTGTGTTTTTTACTTGAAACTGCCGTGAGGGATACTTATTCGAGTCAACATAGAATATTTTCGATTTCTGTGTATTGTCTGTGGTATACTTGATAATGCATATCTATGGAAATGTGGTATACTTGATAATGCATATCTTGAATAATGCATATCTAGTGCATATCTATGGAAAAAGGACTTCATTTTATCCGTAAACAGCTGATCAAAAATTCAGCGGGAAAAAAATATTTTTAACATCATTCTAAAATAGTCTACGAAATTCGGATTTGCGACATCTATGGTCATAATAGATAAAGCATTTCAATAGCTTCGTTTGAAAATAAATGGCTGGCCAAGGAAATGTTTTAAATAATTACAATAAATATTTTACGAATGGTAGGAAAATGTGATTCATTTTTGACCGCACTCAATAACAGAAAAATAAAAGTGGTTCATTTTTCGACCAAAATCGTTCCACTGGTTAAATTTTTGCTGATTTGGCTAATAAAACAACTAGACTATTATTCATTTCTTGTGCCCAACTAATGCGAAAGGTGGCAATTGTTTAACAGGCAAATTAGATTAGCAAAGAAAGTAATACGGCCCTACTGCTCTTTCTATTATTCGGGTAGTTGTGAGAAAGGGGAGGTTGTGGAATGTTTTTACTCACATTATAATTTTTGTTAATTCAGGTATTTTTGCAAATGGTCATCTTAAAATGGAGGACGAGAGAGACGGGAGCGATGAGGGCATGCCATCCATAACCAACATGACAGAAGTGGCCATTAAAATACTACAGAAGAACGCAAAAGGATTCTTTTTGATGGTAGGAACCACATTATAACAAATTTAACTATTAACACTAGAAAGACCGAAGCCTTCATTTTGACGGCTGGCCGAAGTAATGTGACGATACAATGCTTAATAATTATTGTATTGGTGTGATTTTTTTTCACATTTCACTATTTATGATTTTACAACTATGGTGAAAAAAACAGGTACGGGTCTTATTTAGTTTTTGAGATATATTGACTTATACCTACAAAGACCGCCGCCGTCAATGTGACGGTTTGGGCCATAATGCTGAGTTTGTTTACAACCTTCTTTACCCAAGTTTACAACAGGCCCATTCCTCCTCGTTTATGATAGAACCACGATAGTACTAATACGTCTGTCTCTTTCTTTCGCTATCGCGTATGATATAATTTATAAAAATACCAAAAAAATATATCTCTGGCCCAAATTTATTTTTGGCTCGTCGGAGAACTAAAGACAGGGTATGCATACATATACCAGAGTTGGTCCAGCTGGGTTAGCTCCTGAAGAACTGGCAGAATCATTTATTGGATAACCAATACCTGGATAACCAACCCGCAATAGGCTCCCCTAAGAGGTTCGCTAAGTTTGGTGACTTAGCAGCAGTGCCCAGGTTCATGGGGTTAGGTATTTTTTTTTTACATTAGCTAACAGGAGGCTCTGAGAAAAATAATTCTCCTCAGGGCTTACGTTATCTTTGGGGATGCTGTGTAGGAAGTATTTTTAGGTAAGGAAGGAGAGGAAGTTCCAGGAAGGAAAAGGATATTAGGGGTGGGTAGGTATCTGGGGGTCAGTGTGTCCAGGTGTGACGGACTATGAATCCATCCATCCATGATGTTCCGAGAGAGCACGGCTGGAGAAGTCAAAGGGACTCCCTCAACCAATCTTTTCCGATCTGGCCTGCCATGCAGCTGATAGGCAGATGCATATTTATTTGTACAGGTCCTTGAGGTGATTTTTCACAAAAATCGCGCTATATAAATAAGCCAAATATTATTATTATCTGCAGCCAAGACCCTGACAAGCCTCATACCATGAACCCGGATACCCCTACTAAGTCACCAAACGTAGCGAACCAATTTTGGTGACCTATAGCAAAGGTGTTGATTATCCGATAAATGGTTCCCGGGGCGGTATTACCCATATCCGCCTCCCAAATTGGGAATTTGTACGGGGAAGGTGTGTTCTGATCTTGGTGGCGGATGCGTCTACCAAACGACTGTGTGGCAGGCCATATCGGGAGTGACTGGTTGAGAGAGATCGTTTGACCTCGCCAGCAAGACTCTCGGAACATTGCCTTGCACCTCAGTGATAGGAATAGATTCTTACGTCTGTCACCACACTGATCCCCAGATTTCTACCCACCCCATTTAATTCCCATAACTTATATTTCTTCCTTTCTCTATAGGTACCCTGCACACAGCATCCCCAAAGATAACAATGCCCTGAGGGGAATTGTGGAGCTAATGTAAACGAAAAAAGAAAAAAAACCGGGCCGGGAGTTGTTGTGTGGAGGGTGTTTTTAAGGAAAGGAAGGAAAGGAAGTTCTGGGAATGAAGAAGGTGTGAGGGGTGAATAGGAAAAATTGGTAAATTTATCCAGGAGTAACGGATGAATGAATAAGGTGTGAGGGATGAATAGGAGAAATTGGTAAATGCATCTAGGAGTTATAGACAAAAGAATCGATCTCTCCCACAGCGGTGCAAGGCGACAGTTCGAGAGAGGTCCTGCTGTAAAGGTCTAAATAAGGTATCCCTCAACAAGTGTCTCCCGACCCGGTCGGCTACGCAATAGGTGGGCAAACGTATTCACCACGTAGATCAGAAAAACCTCACCCAATGAACCCGGGCACCCCTGCTAAGTCACCAAAAAGAGCGCGAACCACTTGGAGTATCCTATACCAGAGGTGTTGGTTATCCGATAAATGGTTCCCGGGGCGGCGGTAACCATATTCGCCCACCAATTGGCAAAAAATGATCAGCCGTCAAAATGACGGTTGTGGTCTTTATAGGTATGGAGAAGTACCCGGTCTTTCTAGTGTTAAAGTACCTAATGCAAGGAATGATATTTTGCAAGAAATACCGCCATACCAAAATACATAAATAAGTAAACTGAATGGTTATTTGGAAGGATGGTGCAAAATAAAATATTAAAGTAATTTTCAATGATCAACAGGAGGAGAGTACGATATCTGTGATGCCGCGAGAGACGTAGCACAGTGCCCTGAAGTGATTTTTCACAAAAACGGCGCTATACAAGGCATCCAAATATTATTATTATTGAGCACACAAAATCTAAGCGAGATATCAAAAATCTTTCTTCTTCATTTTCGTCTTATTTGGGCTGTTCTACCTGAATACATCGTCAAATCGCGGGGTCACGGAAATCGTACACGTGCCATCAACAGACAATACCTACACATTGCTATTTGGTTCTAATGTATTTAACTACTTCCAATAGTATCCACATTTGGCAAACAATGCCAGTACTAATAAATGATTTGTAGTTACCAACATTTCATTTTATCTTAAGGACTGAGCACAATTTTATGGGGAAGATTTTATTGTGAGTAGGTACTTTTGCTTCTGGGTACAGCAAGTCACCAACTTAGATTAGTTCCTGCACATCCCTGATCAGCTGGACCACTTGGTTTTCTACGTCGTGAAGTGTAGCAAGGATTAATTTAAGTTTGATCCTTTGCTCCTTTTTGTCGCCAACATTTTCAAGAACTTCCGATTCCGACTTTTTGATCTCTTCACTGTTTTGTTTGCCGAGAGCTGCTGCAGATTTATCACACTTTTCGACAGTATCAGGTTTCTTTTGAGCGAGTTTAAGATAGCCTTCACTTAAATCGTATTTTTTGTCCAGTTTGAAGTGGCAAGACCAGCTGGATTCATCTACAAACTCATCTACAAGGTGTTTTAAGGCTTTAAAATCTCCGTCACGGTGAAATTTGCCATCTTTACTCAAGAAATCTTCAAAAACAAAAACTGATGCTCCGAAACTCGGATATTTGCGCATAATGGTCTTTAATGGTAATATTACAAGACTCAAATTCCGGTCCATGGACTGGCTCTTGCCGTGGTGCAGAACTAAAGTTATTTTTTGGTTTCCTTGTCGTTTAAGTCTCTCCATCCAAAAAAACATGTGTTCAACAACATCCTTGCTACTGTCTAAATCCCCTAATTCTGATAAATCTACAAACAGTACCTTGAATCCCCTGTTGTCGGTTCCGACTGATTTGACAGCCTTTGAATACTTTTTATCCTGTTTAACATTGTACTTCATATACAAAGTATTCACGCCGATCAGCTTCTCGAAATACCTTTCAGCCAGGGCACAAAATGCAGCATCCAATTTGCCACCGTTAGAATCCAACACGGATCTCAGCTCGTCCTTCATCATCTGCTCCATGTCTGATGGGTGGGTCTTAATGAAGTTTGATTCTACAAACTGGTATGAAATGTATCTTAGAAATTCCGCAGTAAGTGTAGTTGAAGCGTTACAATCCATGATAAGAGTATTGATGTTCTAATAATTAGCAGTGTATATTTTCCAATGTCCTTTGAAAAAATAAAATGTGTCTCCGTTACGAGAAATACGTACTGTAGGTAACTTTTTGTGAAATAACAAATAACTTTGTCGAATGTTGAAACCATCGGATCTGACTGGATCCCACCC
The DNA here is from genome assembly GCA_917563855.2 of Limnephilus lunatus. Taxonomy (NCBI): domain Eukaryota; kingdom Metazoa; phylum Arthropoda; class Insecta; order Trichoptera; family Limnephilidae; genus Limnephilus; species Limnephilus lunatus. Next base: position 45,329,392 of record OU830602.1, on the reverse strand, counting down.
ACACCCACAAGTAAACCAATACCACCATTGCAGTTACAACATTCATTACACGAATGATAGTATGTAGCAAAAAATCGGAAATATTAAAACCTAGTATAAGATGACCCAGGGTTTCCCAAACTTTTTCTGCAATGGAACACATTGCAAACCCATAAATTTTAACGGAACACTAGGCTTATTTTTTAGGGTGGGTACAAAGCACTCTTCTTATGGTGAATGGCCTATTTCAAAAAATTCCTAATAGTAAAAATTTAAAAAATATATTATTAAACATATTATTTATTTAGTACACAAAATACAAAAAATGGAATGTAAACAAAAAAGTGGAATAAATAAAGCACAGACTTTGACGATTTTGAGTCCGTAAATTGCATAGTATCTTCTTGAGATCAGGCACAATATTGGTAAGTTGGATTTTAATATCTGGTGTGGCATCGAGCCTGTTCCTACGCTTTGACTTTGTTGCAGTATAATTACAAAATCCCGCTTCGCATAAATAGGTTGTAGAAAAGGCAAATGAAAAATAACAATTTGTTTTGATAAATTGGGGTCCCTTTCTGACAAACTCGCCAGAAATCTTTTAAGGGATAATTTTGTATTTTATTTCAAGTTAGAGTCACCAATAATTAAATCAATTACACATTGTATTTCCTCCTTCCTACAACATGAGTCTCGTCAATACCAATGTTCATTCCATCCTCTCCTCAAAAAGACCATCCCCACACAATCTCAGATGAGGTCCCGTGGGAAACTATTTTCCTGCCAAATAAGAGTAGAAAATAAAAAAAATGGAACTAAGAAATTTTTAGGCTGGCAACACCAATTTATCTGTCAAATATTCTTTAAAAGTGCAATGACACTGAAAATACAAAACACTGCATACAAATTAAAAAAAACATTTTTGTTCTTAAAAAAAAATCGAAGAAGCACTATTGTGAAGGTACCTACTAAATGACATAAATTTGATTAAATTGTGTTTTACAAAGTGATTGGCTTTCATTTAATTTAACATAGATTTGACTTTAACAGTAGGTGGAAAGGAAGAATCATTGGTGAGTTTAGTTACACTACTTTTAGATGTGAATTAGTTAAATATATTCAGATCTAAACTTAGAGGCATGATCTAAAGCCCGGGCAACGCTAGGTACTTAAGCTAATATTAAATAAATGTGGGCAATTTCTAAAGTGTGCTTTATATTTTATTACAATATCGTTATACTTCATTATGTTAACACAAAATTGCAAACGTATAATAATATTATACCTACATGCAATTCTATTTTGAGATCAGTGGGTATCTGTATTGCAATGAATTTTTTTTTCTCTTTTATGCCTTTTTAATTTTTAATAAAAATGTAGGTTACACAGCTTTAGATTGAAGTAAAATCATGTATTGGTTTCATAGTGTTTTCACACAAACGAAGTATTGAAATCCGTAAGTCTAAACTTAAACTTTAGGTCGCACAGTTTACACCCGCGCTGTGCAAGCGGGTTCCCCACAGAGCATCGGACCATCCCATGATTATATTTTTAGTATTGCCATTTGGACAACGGTGGCGCCCTCATATATTTTCTACTCTTATTTGACAAACTGTAATTTAGCTGTCACAGAAAATGGATCCCGTACCTAGGAATCGTCTTTACTAGTTAAATATTGCAAAAGAGTTGTTTTTAAGTTATGTACGTGTTCTTAAAATTCTTTGGAAACCTCTTCGTCTGCTTTAAAATTTAATTCATTTAAATATTCATGTAAGGCAGGAAAACAATCAAAATGATTAGATTGAACTTATGAAATCTAAAATTCTGATTTTTTTTTTTACTTTTTCACCAACATATACGTCACCAAGTGCATTTACAGTAAGACAGATTTATTTGTCCATTATTTTAATTTCAGGTAAAGCCGATATCGTAAAAGATATGGTTGGGTTCCTTGGGAACCGAAATTTCAGAAACACATGCAGATCCGTTATCCCGTTGTAATTGTTTCCACATAGCACAGATATTCATATTACTGACTCTTATCACAGTATTATTAACCGTAGTAATAAACTTCAGAGAGTTTTTTTAGTATGTAAGTTTTACTGCAATAATAGTATCTTAAATGGCTCTTTCAACTTCCATAAAGCAGTCTCTGTACCTGGAAGGGTCTAAAACCTAACTTAAGAACTATTGTGAAATATTTATACAAATAATAATTTCTTGTGAATAAAAGCTGTAGTGTTGAAATTATGTGTAGATTATATTAAATGAAATTCTTCTGACAAATTGTCGCAGAACCCCTATTCAGGTTCGGCGGAACCCTGGTGTTCCGCGGAACACAGTTTGGGAAACTCTGAGATGACCCATACAACAGGAGAACATTGAGAAGAGTCCGATGCTGTAAAAGTAAAAATAGTATGAATAAATAGTGTATCGTCAAAATTATAAATAAAAACTATGAAAAAAAAAACATAGATGTATTATAAAAGTACTTCTTCGTGAACACAGTATAATTCTGAAAATAATGATGACCGTCTGTGGCCCTATTTTGATATCAGCTGTCATATGGTGTCATCCCTGGTAATTGGGATTCCCAAGTATTCGCCAGGGCCCTACTTACCGATTAGCGTCTTCCACACGCACACTTCGGAGCGACCGAGTCCCGCGCCACTTCAGGCCGCCGTGCAGAAAAGTAAAGGCCGATAGGTATACAGCGCAGTTCGGCCTTAGCATAACAAACACACATACATACATACAAACTTTCGCGTTTATAATATTAGTTAGATTAAGCATCATTGGTTTGCAGGCTGGTCACACTAAATAATAATATTAATATTAGCAGATAAATTTGCAGAGAATTCAACGGCAGTTCTATTGGGATTGGTTATCGGCTGTAGATTAGTGATGACCGCATTTCCTGGTAGCTAGTTTGGAGCCAGTGTGTACACGTGTACATTGTACAAACGTTAGTGTATTGGGAATGTAACTCTCATTAACGCTCTGCAAGTTTTTGCTGCTAGACCCTGAGGGTGGTTATTGGTTAGGCTTCGCCTATTTTATTTATTTTTTTCATTATTTGTTTTTGGTGTGTTATGCCGTGTTGCGCCATCTCCTTCTTTAGCCAACATTTCGAACAGCGTTAAAGTGTCCATCGTCTGCCCTGATGATGAACACTGTAACACTGTCCGAAATGTTGGCTTAAGAAGGAGGTAGCGCAACACGGCACAAAACCCCAAAAACAAATAACGAAAATGGTTTTGGCCATGAAGATCTAAAAAGGCTTCGCCCAGTTTGAGTGTTGGTGACCAATTGATAAATCCGAAAGGAACTGGTTCCAAAAATAGCCGGTTACTTGGATCCTTAGGGATCCAATGACAGCTGGTCACCGGGACAAAATAACCGCGACAGGCAATGACATCATGTATTATATTAATATATAGAATTTATCATATACAATTTTATATATAATATTAGATTTATTGTTTATTTGTACAAGCCCAATTAGGGCTTTTACATATGATAAAATTAAAAATACATTTGATATAATCAAAGAATTCAAGAGATGCGAGGTATTATCATTCACAACTGCCAGTTACAATATTAATCATATATCGTCAATCTGTCCGTATCTGAGAGAGTTACGAAATTACAAATCCAATAGTACTTACGCCTGCCAGGTGTTGCTCCTCACCCTAGCTGTTAATGTAAGTGGCGCCATCTTTTGGCATTACTTTAATTCGGTTCCATTAAAAAAGTAAATTTATATACAAACTCCACGTATGAAAACAGTTTTGCGTAAGGTGCGGCGTTAGAGTTGTATTCGTAGTTGGATTCTTAAATTTCAACAGTACAGCCACTAGGCTATTAATACTGTTTGATGATTGTTTCAACTCAGTGCGTGGAATTATACCTATGTAATGTTTAATGCAGGTGGAAGGTGGTAATATAGATATGGCCCACCACCGCGGAAAGGCAAAGAAAGCCATCAACGAAGCTGCCACGATGGACGAAGCTGTGAAGAAGGCTTTGGAGATGACGGACTCCTCGGACACCCTTATCATAGTCACAAGTGACCACAGCCACACTCTCTCCATCAATGGGTACGCCGATAGAGGGGCCGATATATTTGGTGAGCAACCTTTCTTTTCAACGTTTCCGGCACCGTTTGCAATAGACGGAGAATAGGAAGGCAAATTTTAATTTTGATATTAAATACATACCTAGTCGAACGGTTTACAAAAGATAGAATGTTGATTAAGCCATATTGAGGCAATTCTCAGTATGGCTTAATAGAAAATAGAACATTTTTTGTGCCTGGAACGTTTCGGTGTGACCCAAACGGTTGCACTGGACATTCCCAAGGTTTTTATTCGGGTTTGCCACCGAGGACTTGTCAACAAACTGCCTTCTTACACACTTCCCGCATCCTTGTGTACTTTTTGAGGGAGAGGTCGATTCAGTAGCGTTTCGATTCGGTAGCCGATGGTTTCACCTCTTCCTCACACACGATAAATGCTGGCATCCCACAGGGATCAGTTCTGTCTCCGACTTTTCTTTTTATTGTACATCAATGACCTTTTGTCATGTGCACCAATTCATTGTTACGCGGATGACAGTACAGTAGATGATGGCTTTTTGTTTGACAAGCCCCCAAAGGGCAGTTTGGAGGGCTTTGAAGCAAAGATCTTACCTCGAGAGTGTTTTTGGGGTGAAAATAATCTTGTTGAATTTAATGCTTCAAAGACTCAATCATATCTGATTACTTCTAAAAGGAATCGAAATGAAAATATAGTCTCCTTCAATGGAAGCAATCTTCCGAACAGGTCCTCCATTGATATGATTGGTGTAACTCTAAGTCACCAGCTCAGGTATGGGGACTCCATCAAAGCCAGAGTTAAATTACCCTAGGCTAGACTCCAAAAAAGATACTTTAATAGTACACAACTGCTAATCCTGTACAAATCGAAAGTGCGCCCCACGGTTGTATTTGGCAGCCATCTCTGGTCTGGAGCTGTGCAGAAACAGGCGGTCCGTTTGATAGATTCTCCCATCTTAACAAACGGATTGCTATTTTTAGAGCACAGGCGTCGGGTGGGAATGCTATCCTTGTTCTACCGGTATTTCAATGGAAGATGCTCCGAGGAACTAGCGTCATTGATCCCACGGTACGATGTACACGGTTGACATTTGTCACATGAGAATGGGTCGCTTCCTCGACTCGTTCTTGAGTTCAACAGCTCGGCTGTGGAACGATTTGCCGGCCTCAGTGTTTCCTCCTTCCTACAACATGGGTCTTTTCAAGACTAATGTTCACTCTTTCCTCTCCTCCACACAGCATCTCAGATGACATAGGCCTCGAGGGAAATTATTTTCCTCAGGCCCTCCTGTGTGGAGTTAATGTAAAAAAAAAATCAACAATTGCCTATTGAAAGTGCGGCGGTTAGGTAAATATTTACCCTAGTCCGACTAGCCAGGAATTTCCAAATCTTCCCCTCCCCACTTCTTTCTGCCTCATTACATTATCCAAATGGGGATGCCCTAGTTCCACTGGCTCTGTTCACTTGGAACTCTCACAGTCCAGAACAACTCTGCAGAACTGCTGTCATACAAGACCTAAATCAGATTGTGGAACTTTGAATCATGTTAATTGAAAACATTCACCTTCCAACTCTCTTACATATAGTACATGCCTAAATTTAAGACCGGCCTGAACATGGTACGATTCATTCGGCTCGGTTACCCAGTTTTTAAAAATTATTTATCTATAAAAAAGTAAATTAACATTGGGTGTTTTTGATGCCTGTCTCACTAGGATATACCTGTGTCGAGACAGGCGTAAGTTTCCAATGAGTGTAAGCGAAGGATGCGTGAAAACATATGTGCGACAGAGAAAGGCGTGGGAGGGGCGACATGCCACTTTCCTGTCCTTAAACTCGTGTACTGCGACAATTTTTGATCAACTTCAGGCCGGTCTTAATTTTCGGCTTGTACTATACCTTACTTAATACGTTAACCATTTATAAATAATATTGTTTTTAGGAATTGCTTCTGCTTCAAAGATGGACTTCAGGAATTACACAAGTCTGACCTACGCAACCGGTGGGCCCGATTCTTTTCAATATTCCGTCGTAGAAAAGGATGGAACTCCCGCAGTAGAGAGAAGGGACCCGAGCGTAGATAACATTACCCACTTTGACTATGTGTCTCAGTCGGCCATTTTGACTGATGAAAATACTCACGGAGGGAATGATGTTATTGTATATGCAAAAGGTGAGCAATTTGTTTAGTTAATGAATAGTTGGGTAACACTAAGGGAGCTAGTAGGACTATTAACAGGACACCGCCACCTCGGAAGCCATGTGCAGCTGTTGGCAATGGAAATCACCAATAGCTCTAGCAAATATAATGAAGGAACCCTGATTCAACTATAGAAGAAAGCTCAGATACCTGAGACACGTTGTTGACCCAGGAGACATGTTGAAAACACCCAATTACGACCCTGGTGCACTTCCTTACCTGGGACTGGGCTACTTTTAAGGTAATAAAGGTGGAACATGGAAGAAGGCACAACAACCCTTAGAGAGTGTTGGGCGACTTAACAAAAAGCCTCCACTGTATCTTCCTCCATGAAGCCTAATTTTATTGCTCCCAATGCTCCCAAGTCCTGCAGGTTTACTAAATAGCCTCTTTGGCGGACAGCTTTCTTCCATTCTTGCTAAGTGTCCTGCCCAGCGAAGCCGTCCCACTTTTATAAACCGTGTGTTTGATGACTCTTCAGGAATATTATACTTTGCAGAATATAAATTATTAATATTATAATTTCAGGTCCATTCGCCCATCTTATTCACAACATTCACGAGCAGCATTACGTGACGCACGTCATAAGCTACTCAGCAGGAATTGGTGATTTTATCAAGTACCGTCCGTCCGGTGGTTCTGTCCTGAAAGGGCCATCTATTCTATCATTAATATTTGTTATGTTTACACTAGTCACAAGAGCTATGCTTTTATAAAGTTGCAATAAGTATTTATGTTGTTGAATAAATATAAATTTTAAATTTGATGTCTTTATCATTTAAAAACTTTATGCCTGACCTCTGGGAATGGAATTAGGTGACAAAACAAACAAAAAGTGTTTTTATAGATATAAATCAGTGCACCGCAATAACGTATATTGAATACTATTAGGGCTCTCACACTTCCCTCATGAACAAGTACACTACAACTCCTAACTGCTAACACTAATACTAGAGACAGTCTTTTGTTGTCAATTTGATGTGATTCTGAAAACGGGACATTTTGGCGTCCTGAAACTTTCATTGGACGGTGCCTTTCAAAAGAAACTCATGGTCACATCATCTCTTACATACACCACACAACCACTCTAGAATAAAATCTCATTACATACTAATTTGATTAAAAAAAAACAGAAATATTGTAGAAAATAGGAACCACTAATAATCACTAATTCTATGCAACTGGATGGAGTAACATTAGCCAACTGTGACTCATTTAAGTATCTGGGTTCACCCATTCACAGAGACGGAGGATGTGCAGTGAATGAAGACCATAAAATAGGTGCGGGATGGATTAAATTTAGATCCGTAACAGGAATATTGTGTGACTCGAAAATGCCTATAAAACTTAAAGGAGAAATATACCAGACTATTGTTAGACCCGCGATAATGTATGGCTCCGAATGCTGGACTATGTACAACTCCTACTATAGGCAACTCGAAACAGCAGAAATGCAAATGCTTAGATGGTCAACAGGAGTATCACTAAAAGATAAGATTAAAAGTTCACGCATTTGTGGTAGCCTGGGTGTCACGAACATAAACAGTATGCTGGAGGAATGACAGTTGAGATGGTATGGGCACATAAGACGGAGACCTCCAGACCACACAGTGAAGTAGGCAATGTTTTTGCAGCTTGCTATGGCGCTTTCGCTCTTTCTACAATTAGATATTGTGTATAGAACACTAGCGCAACCTATCTCTCTTGAGATTAACTTTGAGAAATTACGTTCATTTCTACGCGCCAATTCAATGTTACTGTGTCAAATGAAATGTCAATCTCAGGAGAAATAGGCCTCGCATAATTAGGGCAAGGAATCTCAATGGGTCGTGGGGACTAGTTAGAGTCCTGAGAGGTTGTGTCATTAAGTGAAACTACTGTATTTAGCTCCAAGAGTTGAAAGTAATGTATTGAAAAAAACAACATAACATATTTTGGGTTTTACATACTACAGGTTATAAATTTACAAGAAACTTACCCTGGACCGTTATGGAAAAATTGATTAGCTAGCTACATTAACATTACGCGTGCGCGACAGTATTTTGCTCTCCGGAGTAGCGCCCTTCATCCAGCATCTGTGGGAATCCGCTCGAGGCTCGTGTCCACAACATAGCCTCTCCTATGTCAGCAAGTAGTCACCCGGTGTACCAGTTCCAGGTTCAGCTCCTGGTTGCGGCTCAACGATTGGTACTTAATTCCATCGGGATCGATATGATGTCGCCGGTGGCCAGCAGCCTGGAAGCGGTAAGGATGCGGCAGATTTGGTTAAGGCAGATTGAACGAGGTTCTCCAACCTCAGATTCGCATGCTCGTTAGGGGTAATCTTATTGTGGCACTTTTGCGAATCTCAAGGCTCCACGCCTAGCCTAAAAGTTGAAAAATGTAGTGAATAGTGCTGTAGTATACCTGAAAGTTGTATTATTTTTATTTTTTGTCAAAATATATGTAGTCATTTAACGACTGTGGTGTAAATCTCACGTGAGGGGGAGGGGGGGGGTCGCACCAAATCTCACTTAATCTCACCAAGGAGGGGGGGGGAGGAGGAGTCTAAATTAAAAAAAAACAGCTCACGTAATTAATGTATGTAAGTATGCCCCCTTAGTAGTTTTGCTGTGCCATTCAGTGCACGATAAAGGGCTGATGATAAATTAGTAGCTTTGTATCTTTAAAGTATTTACATCTAACACACTATATAAAGAGGTAAGATTTGTTTGTTTGTTTGTTTGTTTGTTTGTGTGTTTGTTTGCATCGAATAGGCTCCAAAACTACTGAACCGATTTGAAAAATTCTTTTGCTGTTGGGAAGCTACACTATCCCTGGGTGACATAGGCTATATTATATTTAAAAAAAATAGGCATCCTTACTAAAACTTCAATAATGTAACCCAGGGTGTAAAAAAATTACCTAAAATATTCTTTAAATCGCGTGCGCTGCAAAAACTATTGATGATAGAATAAAATAATGTAGTACGACTTTATAGAACACATCATTATTTACAAAAAAGGTCACGACAGCATATGTCTAACTATTATGGTTATGCCACAATAAGTAATCTTTTATTTTAAAAATTTAATTTAAATGTCGTCGCTTGAAAAGGCTCTTTATTTGTGTCTTGGTTTTAATCCTTATAAAAATAAATTACTTCATATTCAAGACAGCTTCAATACCTTTATTTAACTTTTTGAATTTTTCAATTCGGATATTTAATTAGAAAGATATCACGAGTTTAAAATTGTTAGTATTAGAAAAAAGTTTCGGCTACGGGCCGGGCGGGGGAGGAGTCAAGAAATGCAGTGCCAGGGGGGTTGGCGGAACGGGGGAGCGGGAGAGCGGTGGCGGGGAAGGTGGAAGTGGAACGCTGGAGGGGAACGCACGGGAAAGGACATGTAAGGAGTAAAATTTTATTTATTTGAATATGGCATATATGTATTATAAAAGAAAGTCCAAAAAAACGTGCAGCTCGCAAAAACTCAGAAACGAGTCCTGGTTCGATCAAGGGAGTTATATGGTGTGGTAGACCTCTATCCCCCCTAGGGAATAAGGGTATCCGTTTTTACCCAAAGGGCGTGCTTTTAAAGATATAAGGGCTGAAAGTTTCGCCCTCTTGAAATTTCTAGAACAGTCTTCCGGAAAGTTCTAGAAGGTTCCATAGAGCTGTAGAAAGTTGTGGAAGGAGTGGCGGAGTATGTCGTGGAATGATCAGAAATAGGGAATCGGGAACATCATTGTGCAACATTCCAGAACACTATCTTATTGTCCTGAGCGAAGCCGGGTAACCCAGCTAGTATAATATATATTTATATTTTGACTTGAGAAAACCTAAACCGTTTAGTTAGGGCCCCAGTTTTTTTTTGCACCAGGGCCCTTGGTTACCTAGCAACGCCTCTGGACTGGCATTAATAATATAATAATAATAATAACGTTTACCTATTCATCAATAGATTTTTTACAGTATTATAGAATTTGTTCTTTTTTCACTGAGTCTATTGATGAAAAGGTCACTGCTGAGCTACAATTCAGGATTTCTCCTGCAATGCAGCTGGTTTTCAGCAGGGGGATACAAAGAAGTAATGTGGATTCTAACTTTATGATTTTAGAAATACAAAAATAAAATTACTTATAATTATTTTGCAATCTCGTTAAAACAAGGAGCAACAGCTCCAATTGTTCTTTGTTTTTTGAAAAACAAAATTATGTTCCGTAATAACAGCAAAGAGTAATAACGGTACATATTTACTTAACCACCGCATCATTAGGCACATATTATGGAAATTACACTTTGTTTCAAAAATTACTACAAGAAACAACTATATATTTATTATTAGTTCGTTTGGGTTAATTAAGTAAGTACTTAATTTACTAAAAAATATCCAAAATGGTGGCAAACTGATCGTTTTCTATGGGAAATTTGAACTTTGATCGAGTGAAAATGGAATTTTAATGTATCTTTTGCCATCTCTTCCGAAAGTAAATATGTAGTTGTTTCTTGAAGTACTTACACAGGAGGCCCTGAGGAAAATAATTCCCCTCAGGGCCTATGTCATCTTTGGGAATGCAGCATTACGTGACGCACGTCATAAGCTACTCAGCAGGAATTGGTGATTTTATTCAATTCAATTCAATTTATTTATTCTTTTAAAAACATTACAAAATTAAACATTTTAATGAGTTTTTAAAATACAATTGTAAAAGTATTACATTAAACATAAATATAAATATAAAACAAATGGCAGGCAAAAACTATACAAGCATTAATAGAGCTTGCCTTTTAAAAGCAGCTTCACTAACGCTAAATATGTCGATATCCGAATTAATTCTGTTCAACAGCAAGATTGCTCTCCCGATCGGCATGACCATTGGCAAGTTAGTCCTGCAAGCCGGAAGATAGAACAGTCTATGCTGTCGGTGACGAAGATAACCATCGGGAACATAGAAGTGAATGCTCTCCAAGATAGCTGTATTTTCAAACCATCCACGAATCAATCTGAAGAAATGCGTAGCAATGTGTACATCCCTTCTGACCCGTAGATGGTTCATTCCGAGCATACCCAAAAGAAAGTCGGTAGGATAGAGCCACGGGTAATAGCCATACTCCCTCATGTACAAAAATCTCAGAAATTTTTTCTGAACTCTCTCCAACATGAGGGAATATTTTACTTGGTGTGGACTCCAAATCACCGACCCACTCTCAAGTCTACTCCTTACTAAGGAATTGAATAGGATTATGAGAACCCGGGTATCTCTAAAATTTCTTGCAGTACGCAGAACAAAACCCAGCATTCTCAATGAAGTGCTACAAGCCATCTGAATATGAGTATGAAATGTCAGCCTACTATCAAACATGATTCCAAGGTCCTTCATGATGGAGACACGTTTTAGACTTCGGACGTTCATCGTATACCGGTAATACCAGGTATGACACGCCCTAGTGAATGACAAAATTAAACATTTAGATATATTGAACTCAATCCGATTATCAAGTACCGTCCGTCCGGTGGTTCTGTCCTGAAAGGGTCATCTATTGTATGGTTAATATTTGTTATGTTTACACTAGTCACAAAAGCTACGCTTTTATAAAGTTGCTATAAGTATTTATGGTGTTAAATAAATGTACATTAAAATGTGATCTATTTATCATTTAAAAACTTTATGCCTGACTTCGGTGAATGGAATTAGGTGACATAATAAACAATAAGTGCTTTTATAGATATAAATCAGTGCACCGCAATAACATATATTGAATAATATTAGGGCTCTCACACTTCCCTCATGAACAAGTACTACAACCTCATCTGCTAACACTAATACTCAAGACAGTTTTTGATGTGGCATGTGCCTGCTTTCTGAAAACGGGACATGTTGGTGTCCTGAGTCCTGAAGATTTCATTGGACGGTGCAGTTCAAACGGGACCTATGGTCACATTATCTCTTACATACTCCACACAACCACTCTGGAATTAAAATCTCATTACTAATTTGATAAAAACAGAAATATTGTAGAAAATAGGAACCACTAATAAATATCAGTATTTCCCAGACTCCGGTTACAGAAAAGTTCTATTAAAGATAATACTATTAAGATTGTACTATTGTAATGCAAAGAAAAACATCCACTCAATAATATTTAATAATTAATACCGAATCTGCTGAATTCCTGAAATCCACAAGACCCCATAAATATTTATAGGGATCACGGTGCTAAGCTTAATATTTCTTCTTATCCAGTAATAGACGGCTATACCAAAATAAATGCAATAAGCCACTCTAAGAGGATTAACCCTAGCAATGGTATCTCTTCTAAAGAACATAAACACACATTTAAAAAAAACACATACTTAAACATAATCTACCCTGATGATGGACACTGCATTGCTATCCAAAACATTGTCCAAAGAAGAAGGAAGCACAACACAGCATAATAATCTAAAAGATAAATCTTCAGAATATTTTGAAATTCTTTCGGTTTCTTTTGATTGTTCTTCAACAGCCCATCCCTCTAATAAAACCTTTTGTTTTTAATAAGTAAGGTAAGACTCATATGTCAAGGGTACTTTACGGTCGGTCGATAAGGATTGATAGGATATCTTTCGGTAATTTCTCTAGGACAACTGCAGATCGCTAACGTACAAACCAAAGTTGATGTCGAATATATTAAGAACTCACTGTAAACTGTTACTTATTCGTTAGCGATCTGCAATCATTCTAGGGAACGATGAGAAGTTACTGAAAGTTATTTTATCAATCCTTATCGATCAATTGAGCTAGAGGGCTTGGTAATGTTATATTGTCATGAAAACAAGCTTATGGGCCCGAGGGTTAACCAAGATAATATATTTCCTCAACCAACAGAAGCAATACATACTTCAAAAGCGCTTTTATGTGAAAGGTAGGTATGGTGATATTTGGATGTAAGAAAAACCTTTGGTTTTTTAAAGAATTTATTGACAAAAAAATTACAAAAATGATTAAATTTAAGTTCGTACTTATAATAAGTATTGTTCATTGTCATTCTAAAAAACGTACAATTTGTTAAACTAAATACAATGCTTTAAAATAAGTAAAATTAAGCGAACACAGCAAAAGGAAAACCTTACAAAAACGATAAAGGCATTCAAAATTTATCAAATAAAAATTACGTATTACAGCAAACAAAAATGAGACTTTCAAAGTCTAGAAGATAACTTACACTAAATAACATAAAACAATTACAAAATAAAATGATAAATATATAATTAAAAAAATTAAAATAAAATGACACTAATTGACAGATAGGTAGTTATTACTTTTACAATTAAATTGAAAATATTTTATCTTTAACTTTCCAGTAGTCGCACCCTTGTGCCGAACATAAGCAGTTGCGCAAGGTCTGTGATTCCGCAATTTTATATATTAATATTCCGCAAAAAACGACTGAATATTTCATGATATTGTATATGTATAGCATATAATAAAAAAGTCTTTTATCTATAGTATAATACATTAAAAAAAAACATTAATTGGTAATCCCTTATTAATTTGTAAGTTTTAGTTTAAGTCTGTAAAATCTCAAATTTTTAGACATCTGACACAAAACAACGCTATAAATCAACATAATAACGGAACAAGACTTATAATAGAATTGAAATTAAAAAACTTTTTTCTTTTTGATCCACTTATTTATTATTACCAGTTGAAGAGTTTCAACTACCAGTCTGAAAATGTCCGTAGTAGGATGAAACCGGCCCTGGTAATAATAAATAAGTGGAACAAAGTAAAAAAAAGTTTTTTTAATTTCAATTCTATTACAATGGAATTCCACCACGAATTAACAGTGCAAAAACTAGACTCATTAAAAACTACTTATATGCGTATAATGTATTTACGTAAAATAAAACTAAGTTCTAAATAATATGATACAAATATCATAAAATACTCATCTAGCTCTCAATATTATTCAAGAGATTTTTCAAGTACAAAACCAGTCGCACGCGGATTCTGAGACCGAAAATATAAATAAAAGAACTTGTGCATTTGCGACGAATGTCACTGGGGTTCTGAGGGGGAGTACCCCCCCCCCCCCGAGAATATCACGGAAGGGCAATTGTTTATTGCATAGCGCATAATCAGTAAAATAAGTTCGCTGCGGTCACACAGACCACCCGCGACCGCTGAAGGGTTAAAAAAAAAGGAAAATGTATTTTTTTTACATCTACTGAGATAATATAATTTATTTATACAAAGTGCAAAATAAAATCAATTCCTTCCAATAAAGTCAAAAAAGCAGATTGAAATCAACATCACTAGGTATTAAAAATACATAATTAGTTTTGTCACATTCAATAAACTATTATTTTGGAACTTATTCTGGAATAAACTATTATTAATATTATTAAAACTATCCAAAAAATTACTTAAAATAATAAAATGATCAAAAACTTAACAAAAAAACTTACACAATAGATTTAAAGGTAAGGTAAAAACATAATTATTTTAATTAAAATAGACATTCAAAATCAACAAAATAACAGTTAAAAAACATATTATATTTTCACTTCTTCAAACACAGCAAGCTTATATTATATTATAGCAAACAAAGGGATTTCAAAGTTTAGAAGATAAATAAAAATACATTTATGACCAAACATATAAATGTTATTACATTTTACTCTAAGCCTCCCCCCCAGTGCACTCATCTTCACAGTCATGGATACTTTCTATTGATTTATCATAGTGTCTGAATGTTTTCTGATTTAAATAATAAAAAAAAACTAGACCATTATTAATTATTTCTTTTGCACAACTAATGTGAAAGGTGACAACAGATAAAATGATTCTAAATGCTTTGGTGATTATATTCTTCTAATATTAGATTAGCTAATAGACTAGGAGACGAGATAGGTAAACCCTATGTCATCGAGTAAACGGATGAAACTACTTTTTAGTGATAATGGACACTTAGAAAACCTTAAAAAAGCTGGTCTGCCGGTGCGCCTCTTGGCAGGAGCTGCGCTGCCATGGAAATAGTGAGCGATTTTTTTCAAAAAAATTACGTCATCGAGTACACGAACGGGAATGGTTTCACATGATAAAGGTCGATTAGAAAATGAAAAAAAAAAAAAAAATCAGGGCTGCCAACCGGCAGCCTGGCAAGTTCGCAGGCAGCCGGCGTCAAAGTGGGGTAAAAAATAGTAAATTTTACGTCAAACAAATGAAACTAATGAATAACTATAGTCCAGATATTAAGTTTAAGTTTTTAAAACCATATTGAAATAAAAATAATAAAAAAGATATTGAAAATATTTTTTTAAAAATTAAAAAAAAAATTTTAACTTAAAAAAATCGTACACAAAAAAACTACCAGGCTGCTGGTTAGCAGACCAAAAAAGTCATGAATGGGATGATCTATACTACAGTTTTTTGTTAGTTTTGATCTTGTTCTCGAGTAATCGATGTAGCAAGGCAAGCGAAACCGATATGAAACGGACAGGGTTTCGGAAATTTCCGTCGTTTTACGGACGAACGCAGCTCCTACAGCGACGGTGCGTTGGTTTTTCAAACTTCCAACTACTATGGACTATTAGGCAATTTTAAAAAGACTATTACTGTTATAAATTTGTACAATAATATTGACACAGGACAGCGGTGAGGGGCACCGCGGCAGGTTTCGTAAGTGGTTTGGCGTCGAACGGCTCACCTGACGGATGGGTACACTCGGAACTCTCAAATTATTTTTTTTAATTATTATCGCTTATATTTTTAAAATATGGCAATCTAAGTTTTTAAAAATATAATGAAATAAAAATAATAATAAAGATAAACGAAAAATTACAAAAAAAAAAAAAACTTTAAAAAATCGTACACAAAAATTTGCCAGGCTGCTGGTCGGCAGACCAAGAAATTCTTAAAGGAATGATCTGGACTATAGTTATTCATTAGTTTCATTCGTGTATTCGATGACGTAAAATTTACTATTTTTTACCCGATTGGCAGCCCTGCTTTTTTCTCATTTTCTAATCGACCTTTATCATATGAAACCATTCCCGTTCGTGTACTCGATGACGTAATTATTTCGAAAAAAATCGCTCACTATTTCCATGGCAGCGCGGCTCCTGCCAAGAGGCGCACCGGCAGACCAGCTTTTTTAAGGTTTTATAAGTGTCCATTATCACTAAAAAGTAGTTTCATCCGTGTACTCGATGACATAGGGTTTACCTATCTTGTCTCCTAGTCTATAAGAAAGTAATGCCCCGCTGCTGTAACCTCTCTTTCTGTTACTGGGAATGAATGTTGTGAGAATGAGGGGTTTACAGGGGAGCAGTGGAAAGTCTTTAAGTACATTATTATTTCTGATAATTTGGGTATTTTGCAAATGGTCGTCTTAAGATGGAGGGCGAGAGACACGGTGGCATGCCATCCATAACCAATATGATAGAAATGGTCAAATACTACAGAAAAGGATTATTTTTGATAGTAGAAATAGCAAGGAATGATATTTTAAAAGAATTACCACAAATTAGTTAAACATGTGGGTGGGATGGACCAAACAAAATGTGTTAATTTTTTTAATGATCAACATACAATACCCATTGCCAATTTTTGGTTCTGATGTACTTCTTAACTACTTTCAACAGTATCCACATTTAGCAAACGAAACTAATACTAATAAGTGATTTGTAGCTCCCAACGTTTCATTTTATCTTGAGGACTGAGGACAATTTTATCGGGAGGATATTTTTGTACTTTTGCTTCTGGGTACAGCAAGTCACCAACTTAGATAAGTTCCTGCACATCCCTGATCAACTGGAACACTTGGTTTTCTACGTCGTGAAGTTCAG
Source organism: Limnephilus lunatus (assembly GCA_917563855.2). Classification (NCBI taxonomy): domain Eukaryota; kingdom Metazoa; phylum Arthropoda; class Insecta; order Trichoptera; family Limnephilidae; genus Limnephilus; species Limnephilus lunatus. The sequence goes on along the minus strand of OU830602.1, from coordinate 45,312,302 downwards.
CAAGGATTAGTTTAAGTTTGATCCTCTCCTCCTTTTTGTCGTGAACATTTTCAGATTCCGGCTTTTTTAACTCTTCACTGCATTGTTTGCCGAGAGCTGCTGCAGATTTATCACACTTTTCAACAGTATTAGGTGTCTTTTGAACGAGTTTAAGATACCTGTCACTTAAATCATACTTATCGTCCAGTTTGAAGTGACAAGACCAGCTGGATTTATCAACAAACTTAAATTCGTCAATGAAATATCCGTTTTTGCAATAGTTCCTCAAGAAATCTACAAATATAAAAATTGATGCTTTGAGTCCCGGATATTGGTGTAAAATGGTCTTTAATGGAAGGATCACGAGACTCAAATTTTGCTCCATGGATTTGCTCTTGCCGTGGTGCAGAACTAAAGTTATTTTTTCGTTTCCTTGTCGTTTAAGTCTCTCCATCCAATAAACCATGTGTTCAACAACATCCTTGCTACTGTCTAAATCCCCCAATTCTGATAAATCTACAAACAGTACCTTGAATCCCTTGTTGTCGGTTCCGACTGGTTTGACAGCCTTTGAATACTTTTTATCCTGTTTAGCATTGAACTTCATATTCAAATTATTCACACTGATCAGCGTCTTCTCAAAATACTTAAATATCAGGGCACACGATGCATCTAACAAGTCACCACCCTTGTTATACACGGATTTGAGCAATTTCTCGTCCTTCATCATTTGCTCCATGACTGATGGGTGAACCTTAATATAGTTCTCTTCTGTAAACCAGCAGAGTACGTCTCTTAGAACAATATGTGCAGACGAAGCCCTCCTATCCATGATGCGGGCGTAAAACTATTAAAATTCCAATGTCTTTGAAATCAATTAAAATGCGTCGCAGTTACGAAATACAGGTATTGCCGGTATTGCAATAATGCAGTAATTTTTTTGAGAAATATCGTCAACGTTTTCGAATGTTGAAACCAGGGGTCCCACCATTGCAGTTACAAAAGTCATGATTTCACGAATGACACTTTTCATTACGATTACGTAGGTAATATTGCAGAAGTATTTGATAAGGTGATTTCGTGAAATAGTTTTTTTATTCAATTCATTCAAGTCAATAATTTCTGAAAGTAGTTTAACCGAAAATATTATGAAAATTAGTGTAAGATGACCCATTCAATTCAATGTGAGAACATTGAGAAGAGTCCTGTACTGCAAAAGTCAGCAAAAGTATTACACAATAATATGAATACATTAGTTTTGTAATTAAATAGTGTATTATCAAAATTACTTATAATAATTTCGAATGTGAAAATGAGCCCTTTAGTACTTGAACGTGAGCTTAACATAATAATACTGAAAATAATGATGACCGTGTGTGGCCCTCTTCTGATATCAGTGCGCCAGCCTTGGCAATTGGGATTCCCAAGGATTCGCCACGGCCGGGCCCAGCGATGGTATGCCTAGGTAAATTTCCCTAGATCTAGGGGAGAAAAATATTTTTAGGGAAAAGGGAAATCAGCACAAAATCTAGGGAAATTTCAAACTCTGGCAATTTTTTTTTTACATATGACTATTTTATTGGTATTGCTAGTCGGAATTTTTTTTTGGAATTCCCATGAATCTTAAATATTGTTGATGTACTTACATAAATCAAGGAATATTGTTTTTAACACTGACAATTTTAATGATATAATGTATCTAAAAAGATAAATGGGGACTTCTTAACAAAAAAAGTTTAAGTAATGTTTTTATCCATTTTTGTTTTTAAAGACAAACATTCCCGGGTTACGAATAACCCAACCATATTTGAAAATCTACTACCACCACAGTAAGTCGAAAATGTTGCTTGAGTCGTGATAGAGGACTTAGCCAGCCGAGGAATCGAAAACAGAACACCTGGGTAGGACCCAAATGCGATGACCACTCAACCACTGACCGGTCAAATCTATGTTTATTACAAGTAATTTTCTTCAGTCTCGATGATTACGGTTGATTTTTATTTTGCAAATTTATTTTTATTAGGAATTCCGTTTATAATTCAGTGGTAAGTGTGTATACATACTTTTATATTATTATTTAACTTAGCAAAAGTTGTTTTATTTGGAAAAGCATAGGATTAGTACATCTCAGATCCGATATATTTCTAATTAATAAACATTTTTTTATTATTATTTGTAATACATACATATGACAGATTTACAAAAGAAAAATAAAGGAACTAATTACAATAAAGTAATTGTTTGTTAATGAAATTACCCAATTTAAAGAAAAACATTTCTCGTGTTTAAATTGGGGGGTCGTGTCATTACATTAAAAGATAAAGAAAAAATAAAACTTTTTTTGTTTGAAGTAAGAAATAAAATAAAACTTAATATTACTTGTTATAATGATAATAGAGATCATGTTATAGAAGGGAGGTACACATTTATAACTGCTCTCAGAAATCGAGAATGGTATCCATGTAATAGGATTTCGCATCTAGAATTTTAACACTGAGTTGAGAACACAAGGCAGGTTTTAGCTTAAGATTGATTCTGCGTCCCCCAAATAATAGTTACACAAGGAACAGTCGATTTCTCAGAATTTTGTAGCTTTTGTTATGGAACTTAAATGTAAAGCCTCACTCGGTATATGATAAATCTGCGATTTAAAACTACATTCAGAACATAAAATGGTTTTTATTTGATTCTGGCAGCACATACATATTCTGCAACTAGAATTTTATAACCGCACTTCGAATAAGAAAATGTTTTCCTTCGAAATGTGCCAGCAGCTGAATCCACAAAAGGAATTTTACATTCTTAACAAAAAAATGGTTTAAATTAAATATGTATTCGGCGAATAAAAACCTACACTCAGATGAAAATGGTTTTTATTTTTTCTGGCAGAACATACATAGTCTGCCACTAATATTTTAATTTTCTAAATGCATTTCGAATAAGAGAATGTTTTCCTACGAAATGTGTCAGCAGATGAATCCACAACTGGATTTTTAACATTCTGATCACAAAACTGGTTTTAAATTAAAATTGAAAATGCTTGCGAGTCCCCAGATTTGATTAATATTACTCAAGGTATGGTTTTCCTACGAATTATGAATTTTTAAGGGGGGGAATTAGCCCGCCCTGGGCGGCACTTTTGAGAGGCAACAAAATACCACAATTTTTTTTTTAATTAGCTCCACACAGGAGGCCCTGAGGAAAATAATTCCCCTCAGGGCTTGTGTCATCTTTGGGGATGCTGTGTGGAGGGTCTTTTTAGGGAAAAAAGGTGAGGAAAGAAGAAGGTATAAGGGGTGTGTAGGAATCTGGGGTCAGTGGTTCCAGGAGTGACGGACGTATGAATCAATCCCTACTGTGGGTAAGGCGATGTTCCGAGAGTCCTGCTCGAGAGTTCTGCAGTTCTTCCTCAATCAGTCTCTCCCGATCCGGCCTGCCACGCAGTTGGTGGGCAGACGCATATGCCGCCAAGATACGGACAAACCTCACTCCATGAAGCCGGGCGTCCTTGTTTAGTCACCTTAGGGACCTATGTCAAATGGCAACCTATGGCAGAGGTGCTGGTAATCCAATAAATGGTTCCCGGGGCGGCGGTACCCATACTCGCCTCCCAAAATTTAAATAATAATAACACCTTGTAAAATAATTATCCATTTCATTTCATGGATCGATGTGTTTCGAAAGAAACCATCCATGTGTTCAAAGTAGAAAAATAGGATGAAAACCATTTTCATGTTCTGTGTTTCAATTAAAGCTGAGGACTCGCGTGCAGATACAGACGCGGATCCAGCCCTCAAAAAAGGTTGTGGGCACAGCCACCCGAAAATCGTCCAAGTGCTCGCTCATGAACAATCGTGACTCATGAATGACTTTCGAATTTGATTATTTCCTTTTTTCCGCGCATCAGTACTTTTGCCTAAGAAATGGAAATAATCATTTGAGGAAGTGTGAGACCCGATTTCTTCCAATTAAATAGTCAAACAGTTTCGATTAAATTCCAAACCAATTTCAATCAATAAATTATTATTTTTTTTTATTTTTCTAGTAGCCAGTAATAAAGCCAATATAGGGACTAGGGACACAAGACTGGGTAAATAGGTATCTTGAAGATGTCTCAGGAGTCGTACGTATGACCAGTAAGTGAGATTCACCGGGCGATACTTAATTATTAGGCTACCAATACCATTAAAACTACTGAACCGATTTTGATATTTTATCTTCAAAGGATAGGTATGAGGTATAGGTATGAGGTATTACGTATATCACACGATAGAAAAAGACAATAAAATTCGATCCAATTTTTTTTTTTTAATTATTTCTGGCTTTCACCCTTCAAGGGTGTTCTAGGCCATCATTTAAAATTACATAGAAAGGGAAAGGTGAATTTATATATTAATTTTATTTAAATGTACAAATTTCAGAATTATATGGAAGATTGGAGTCGAGTTCAGACTTAGAAGAGATGAAATGTTGAATGGAGGGGAGGCAATTTTAGATAACGCTTGATAGAAGAGAGGATATTTATTTAGAGAGGGACAACCAAAAAATATGTGATCTAAAGAGCCCACATCTAGACCACAGAACGTACAATCTGGGGATTCAAGGATGTGAATTTTAAAAAGGTGAGAAGGAACGGAACAATGACCGATTCTCATTCGAATAAGTGAGGAAATTTCTTTTTTGGAAAAATGGGGAAATTTTTGAAACCACGGTTTTGATGGGATAGTCCTTTGTATTGAGGCGTAGCGAGCTCCCTTGGATTGACTGGCAATGTTCCAATACTCTGTCCAAACATTGCGGGATCTATCTTTGATGATGGAAAAAATATCAGATAGGGGAATATGGTTTACGAGGGTAACAATAGGGTTGGACGCTCCTTGTTTTGCCAAAGAATCTGCAATATCGTTACCCACTATGCCAATGTGTCCAGGGATCCAAACAAGAATTACGGTTTTTCCAGAGCTTTGAATGGAGGCTATCAGCACTCTAATGAGGCATACAAAGTGATCATCAGGATGAAGAAGAGGACAGGATTTAAGTTTTTGGAGGGAACTGAGAGAGTCAGAGAGAACAAGGGAATGTTCATAATTATTTTTGATTATATATTTGAGTGCTTCAATTATTGCAATGCACTCAGCAGAGAATATTGAAAATTGGTTTGAAATTGAATAAAATATTCTATCATTAGAATTATTGTGGTAAACGTTAATACCTATACCACAGTTAGGAGAGTCAGGAGATTTGGAGCCATCAGTAAATAAAAGAGAAGAGTTGGGCCATTTAGAAGAAATAATGTCATTGAACATATTATTAACAGTACGGGCTGGGAGATTAGAATGACTTTTAAGGATGCCGATCACTTCCAAAATTGTTGGGGATAGGGTGACGTGACTATATTTTAATTTGTATAGTGGAAGAAGATCATTTTGGATAATTTGAAGCTCTGAGAGAGAGCGAAAATTTTTACAGATGGCAGGAAGCGGTTTAGTTCGAGCTCTGATTGTAGATGAATGTGTTGAGTCTTTGAACAACGAAACTCTGGGAATAACCTGATGACATTTAGAATTTAAACATTTAAGAACAAATTTATCAGCAAACAGTTGTCGCCTTAAATAAAGTGGGGGATCAGAACATTCCACTTGAAGGGAATTGATGGGCGACGACTGCATTGCTCCAGTTATTATTCGCAATGACTTCGATTGAATTTTGTCTAATTTACTGAGTGCATTTTTGGAGGCAGTACTAAAAAGTGGGCAGGCATAGTCGAGATGACTTCGAATAAGTGCATTGTAAAGCAACTTAATGCAGGTAGGGTGAGCACCCCACCAAACGCCAGTCAATGATCTGATGATATTTAAATTTTTTTCACATTTAGTAACTATATTGTGAATATGGGAAGACCATTTAAGTTTCCTATCAAATGTTACTCCCAAAAATTTTACTTCAGAGGCGTTGGGGATTGGAGAGTTTTTAAATAAAATTTGAACAGGAGGATTTTTATGACGGTTTGAGAAGGTGACACACTGACTCTTTTTAACTGAAAGTTCCAGACCATTTAAAGTGAGCCATGAGCAAAGGGCATCCATGGCTTCATTAAGATATTTGACGGCAAGTGGGATGATTTTGGATGATAAGTAGAAAGCTAAATCATCTGCGAACTCAATAACTTTTACTTGAGGGGGAATAGAGACATGCATATCGTACGTGTATATATTATACAGTATAGGGGATAATACATCGCCTTGGGGTAAACCTTTCCAAATTGATCTACTCTGAGGAGTAACATCTGGTAGTTCAATGAAAATTTTTCTATCAAGAAATAGATTAATAATAGATTGGACAAACATGGGGGGAAGGCCAAGGCCTAAAAGTTTTTTTTTAAGGATTGGGATGGAAACATTGTCAAAGGCACCTTCTATGTCTATAAAGACTGCAAGACATACTTCATGGTTAGAAATGGATAAATTAATATCAGTGCTGATGATGGCAAGGTTATCTTGCGTAGATTTTTTTTTCCTAAATCCAAATTGAGATGGAGAGAGAAGCTGATTACTTTCGACAAAAAATTCTAACCGGTTTTTAATTAATTTTTCATAAATTTTACTGAGGGTGGATGAAAGAGCAATTGGCCTGTAGTTGGATCCAGAATTGGGTGATTTATTTGATTTTAGGATTGGGATGATTATTTGAGAACTCCAGTCATCAGGCATTATGCCAGACTGAAAGATTTTATTTAAGATGCTTAGGAAGTGATTTAGAACATTATCATTACTATTTTTGATAATGCTGTATGGAATACCATCTCTGCCTGGAGATGAGTCTTTGACTGTTGATAAACAATTTTTTAATTCAATTAAAGTGAATGGAGAGTCTAGCCAATGATCAGACGTAGGAGTGTTGTGGATGAGAGTTATATCATCTAAGTTAGGTACAGAAGGGGGGGCAATTTTGTCCAAGAACTCATCTATCCATTTAGAATGAGACGCTCGAGGAGATGTTGAACTGAAGGAGGATCGAAATCTTCGAATCATAGACCAAACTTCCGAAATTGGAGTATTCGGAGATACTGAACTGCAGAAGTTGTACCACCCGGATCTTTTTTTTGACCTCAATACCCTTTTGGCATTGGCTTCGGCATTTTTGTATATAAGATAGTTCTCCATAGTCATATTATGACGATACGAAAGAGATTTAGCTTTCCGAATTCTCACTACCTTAGAACATTCCTCATCCCACCAGGGAGTCGGAGGGAGTTTTTTAAGAGATTTGGTTTTAGGGGGAGGATTTGATTTATGTATTGCAGTTATGAGCACCGATTTGAAGTTATCGTAGTCATCTTTGACAGATAATACATCGGAAGAGGGTAAATTTTGTATAAACTTATCCATAAGCGAGTTAAATTGGTCCCATTTGGTGTGTTTTGTTTTAATCTTCGTCGAAATATGGGACTTGTCAGAATGGAAAGAAGTTTGATAAGTGATGGTGATCGGAAAATGATCACTGGAGCAAGGATCGGGGGACACCACCCACGAGGAGAGAGGTGCCAGATTTGTATAGCATATGGAGAGATCCACTGCACTGGGGTTTGTGTTGGGGCGAGAGATTCTCGTAGGAGATCCGTCGTTCAAAAGGAAAAGGTTGGATTCATCTAAAAAATCCATAACATTTCGACCATCTCGATCAGAGAAAGCAGAACCCCAGACGGGGGAATGGGCATTAAAATCGCCCAATAAAAAGAATGGAGGGCTTAGTTGACGGACAATTTGTAACCAAGCTTGCTTATTGAAGTGAGATGATGGGGGAATATAGATAGAAACAAAGGATGTGTCCTTTATTTTAGCTGCAACCATTTGAAAGTCAGCATTGGGGGGTTTGATATTATTTATTGGGGAAAACGGAAGGGATTTTTTAATAAAAAGGGCAGCACCACCGCCCGTACCTTCCAGGCGATCATCACGGAGACAGGAGTACCCTCCCACATTAAAGTGGGTGGATGGAGTAAACCATGTCTCCGAGACAGCAGCCACAGAAACAAGGTTTGAATTTAATAGGTTAAGAAGGTTCGATTTGTTAGAAATAGCACTGCGGCTATTCCACTGAAGTATTCTGACATCTTGAAGTGCCATTTTGAACAAATGATTTTAACGTGGAAATAATAGAAGCAGCGTTGGTCGGTAGATTAGTTTGAGAAGAAATTAGGTCAATTAGAAGCATAATAAGAGTTTGTATAAATGAAGAATTATCTTGCGAGAGTTGTTCAGAAAGCTTTTGATGGTTTGTTGAGGACGAATTATAGTTGTTTGCGCACCCATTTGTGGCATTTGAAAGAGGAGAACCATTGGGATTTAAGAGAAGTGAGTTGTGTTGTTGCCGATCGTATCCAGGAGCCGGTTTAGAGACAGGGTTTTTGTACATAAATTTAGTTGATCGAGAAGATGTTGAGGAGAAGGGGAGAGGGTTGGATGGAGAGTTACTGGATAAAACCTCGGCAAAAGATTTTTTGACAGGCGGGAATAGTTTAGAAGCCTGCAGAAAAGACAAGTTTTCAGAGGCCATGGAAATTTTTATATTTTTTTGGCGAGTTTGTTCAGGACAAGAAGAGTGAATGGCGGAATGAGCGCCTGAGCAGTTAAAACATTTAGGTGAAGAGAGAGAAGAACATTGGTCAGCCGTGTGGTTTTCTCCACATTTGAAGCATCTGGGAGGGGATCTGCATGCAGCTTTGGTATGACCAAAACGGCAGCAATTGTAGCATTGGGTGGTGGGGTAAGTATAAATTTCAACTGGTAAGGAGTTGAAAAATAAATAGATATGGGAGGGAAGAGATTGTCCTTCGAATGTGATCACAACAGATTGGGAGGGCTTCCAGGAAACATTGCCCTCAGAGGTGTCCTTATAATTTAGCCTCCTGGCTTTTATGGGATTGCCGATATGTTGAGGGGTTGAAAGAGAAGACAGAATTTCTGGAATGGACAGATCGGTCGAGATACCCCTGACCAGGCCCATACGAGTGACATTGAAAGTTGGGATGTACGCCTTGAATTTAGAATTAGATGTAATAAAAATGTTTTTAATAAAGTTGTTGGCGGCTGAACCTGAGAGGAATTCAACAGAGATTCGGAAGCGACCCTCGGCTTTTACACCTCCGGGCTTAATCGAAAGGTTCTTGTTGGTTGAAAGGAATTTACCAAATTCAAGAGGATGTATGGTTTTACCTTGCTCAGTTTTTTTGCGCATAAACAATGTAGGGGCCACAGGAATGAGTAGAGTAAAAATTGGTTGGAGGAGGTTGATGAAGATCTGGTAGAGACTGAGAAGTAGAAGGAGAGTCATGCTTTACTGGGGAAGAGGGACTAAACTTCCTTTTTTTTGTGGAAGTTAGAATGACAGATTCACTGTCAGAAATTACAATATTTTCACCATCTGGAGGGTCAGGGGGAGGATCTGGGGGCTTTTTAGGATGTCCAGGAGGGAAATCCTCCTCCATTGTTCACAAAATTACAAAAAAAAAAATATGTATGGAATGTGACAGTAGTGAAAAAAAGGTTATAAATATCTGGAAATCAGCGACGAAAAGTGACTCCTGGAAGATCAGAGGGGAGAAGAATCCTCAAGGAACAACACACTACACTTTCTTGACCAGAAAACATAAAAATATTAGTTAAAATAATAAAAAAGATTATTTTTTTAAGAGAGAAAACAAAACAATTAAAAATGAAATAAAAATCGAAATTTAATTAATAACAGATAACTTTGTATAAACCACTTTTTAATAAACAATATCGACATGTTTCAATAACAATGTTATATTCTTCAGGAAACATGTCGATATTGTTTATTAAAAAGTGGTTTATACAAAGTTATCTGTTATTAATTAAATAATAAATAATGCCACAAAATTATTTTGCAAAGATTGAAGAAAAAATCGAAATGTTCAGTCGAGATAGCATGAAATGCACCAACAATATGTACATAATAATTTAATTAATGGTTTATTATTAAATTAGAGTCACAGTTGCGAGGCCTGCGAGAGTAGCTGAAGGATTTAATTTAATAGATAGGTACTTAGTCGGGGCCGTTCAAGTATTAAGTAACGCAATTTGGGTGGAGGGTGGGGGTCTTTTAAAACAATACTGTGCGGTACCGGGCGGGAGGGGGGTTCGAACAACGTGTTACGTAACATTTTTTTAAATTTAAATAAAAAAAACTAGGGAATTAAAATCTTCCAAGTTGGCAACCCTTTTAGTTTATGTTTTACGGGGAAGACAACATGAATAAATAAAATAAACACTATACTGACTATACGCATGTCTGTAATTCAATACACACGTCTGCCGGATCTGCCATGATGATGGAAACTGCGACGCTTTACAAAACGTTGGCTAAAGAAGGAGGTAGCGCAACACGGAATAACACCCCAAAACAAATGACGAAAATAATTTTGGCCGTGAAAATCTAAAAAAACATACCCAATTAAAAAATATATATGAAATGATAATATGCACAGTACCTACCGGAATGTTATTTATCCATCCTACCCTCTCCAACCATGTCATCTTGCTGAAGAAAGCAGGGAACAATAACAACCGTATTGAGAGCACTACGAGATTGCTTGTGACATTTGAAGGAACTGTTTTTCGTTAGTTATGAGGTCGCCTTCTAATTTGGTAAGTGCCTTGGTTTTCCTTACTTCTTAGTAGGTAGTCTTCGACCAAATAATTTTACCAGACACATATAATCATTCAACTTCAAACAAACACTCTTCGTTTTCGTATTTACAATCCATTTCGCCAGTTGAATTTGAGGCTGTCATTTTCGAAGACAGTTTCGGATGCAACAGCTGTAGTCGGTTGTAGTCTGTAGTTGTAGTTGTAGGTAGGTACTATAGTGAGTTTGTAGGTAGGTACTATAGTGTCCTCAAAAGCGGGAGATTTACGTCATCAGCTGTTCTTGACCTATAAAGTCTCTCATGCTCACTTGCCAGCGCAGCTATGCCAAAATAATTCCAAAGAATTTTGGAAACCAGAAAAAGAAAAATGCATGGAACATATAAATGGTGTTATACGAGAGTTCAAGGTGACGGCTTCCCTTTAAAGCACCTAAATAGTTGAAGTCAGGACACGAAACAGGTTTCTCTCCACTTTGAATCAGCGAGTGCGTTCTTGGACGTCCCTTTTTAAAACATGAATAGTTGCAGTCGGGACACGAAAAGCTTTTTGTCCAATATGGGTAAATATGTGACGTTTTAGTTGTTATTTTGTAGAACATGTATATTTGCAGCCGTGATACGAAAAAGGTTTTTATCCACCATGGGATAACATACGATTTTTATAGATTTCTCTTGGTAGTACATGCATGGTTACACTTATTACATGAAAAAGGTTTTTCTCCACTGTGAATCGCGCTGTGGATAGTGTGGATTTTCAAATCTCCCTTTTTAGAACTTGAATAACTGCATTCGGGAAAAGAAAATGTTTTTGTCCGCTGTGGATAAACATGTGATTTTCGCGGTGCCTTTTTGTAGAACATGAATACTGAATAGTGCAGAAGAAACATGTAAAAGGTTTTACGTCACTATGAGTCAGCAAATGATTTCTAAGAAGTTCCTTTGTACAGCATGAATAATTGCAGTCGGAATATGAAAAAGGTTTTTGTCCAGTGTGGGTAAACGTGTGAATTTTTAGATACCGTTTTGTAGCGCATGAATAGTCGCAGTCGCGACAAGAAAATTTTTTTTCGTAACGTGCCGTTTTAGTTTTTTTTTCCGAGAAGAATAATAGTTGCAGTCAGGACATGAAAAAGGTTTTTTCTTCTATGAATCATAATGTGGATATTTAAACCTTTCTTTTGAGAACTTGTATAACTGCATTTGGAACATGAAAAAGGTTTTACTCCACTATGAGTCAGCTTGTGAATCATAGTGGAGTGTTTCTCCACAGGGAAACCTTAGGAAAATTACTTTCCTCAGGGCTTCCTCAGTGGAGCTAATGTAAAAAAAAGTATGCATTGTAAAACCATGTAGGTACATTATAGGTAAGACATTGTTAAATTGTGGAGATCCGGAAGGAATGCAAGGCCGATAAAATATTTTTTTTTATAAAATACACTATGAATAAATAAAATAAACAATATACGCATGTATTGCTGGTTAGAAATCTCTAGTGTTATTTATTACCGCAAACGCGATAAAACAAGAACAAACGTATTTTAAGCGAATTTATTGTGATTTGTGCAACTTAATTGTGACTTTTAGGTAAAAATCGTCACTTGGGTGTTACGTAACGCTTAGGGAGGGGGAGGGTGAGTTACAGAAAAAACTTTACGGCGCCTAATATGGGGGGAGGGAGGGTCAAAAATCTTCAAAATTGCGTTACGTAATACTTGAACGCCCCCTTATCTATTGGTAGACGCCACAAAAACCTCTCCAAGAAAACAAACTTTTTGATACCCACACCACACAAACAAACAATAAATCGATAAACATTGGAATACCTAAGTGTTTTATTGCATCATATGTAACTTCGTTTTAGGTATTATAACACAAAGTCACAAATGATGGTACAAATAATTATAATTTGATGAAATAGAAATAATTTTATTAAAATAACTTTACCACTGAATTTTATTTATTTATTGTTTGAAAATATTACATAATACAATATAGTGAACTTAAAATGTCCAACTAGGCAATTGCCCGTTTTAGGACATTCCAGTATGATAATGTTTTTACATGTAAATTATAGTGTTGACTATTCTGTTGGTAAAATAATACATATGTATATTCATATTCTAGAATACTTTCAGTTATACCACGACATTTTTTACTTTTGTTTAGTTGACATAATAAACTAAAGAAATATTAATAGATAAAACAAGAAAAATGAATTTGAAAATGAAAATGAATGAAGAAATTCTGTTGGTAAAATAATACATATATGTATATATTCATAATCTAGTATACTTTCAGTTATATCACGACATTATTTTGCTATTGTTTAGCTGACATAATAAACTAAAGAGATGATAATAGATAAAAGTGGAAAATGAAAAATAAAAATGAAAGTAAAGAAGGAACTTTTCCTTTAAGGAAAAATATCACGAAGAATTGAGCAATTTTCGAAGTTACTTTATGTAAAAATAAAAAATACAGTTACTGTAATGCTAATATAATACCAATTTAAATTAAAATGTAAAGAAAAACAAAAATTACAATTCAATTACTGTTGTTTAGCATATTCTCGCATTCAGCTCTCCCCAAGACCAGAAGCCAATTAGTAACCTGCATACGCAGAATATTAGTACTCATTGCCTTCCATGCATCAGGTATGAGATTGAGCAATTTAGGGCCTAGGTATGAGAATTGTCTCTGTGCTAAAGATGAGGAAGTGGTGGGCGGAACTATTGGTTTTTTTTGCATGTCTTGTATTATGACAGTGGTTTACGGAAGCGTAGTGGTGCCTCTGTTTTTGAGTGTGTAATATGATTTTCCTTATGTATAATTGTCTTACATCAAGAACACGAAACTCTGCGAACAAAGAATCGCTGGGGTACCTGAAAGGTTTTTTCAGTATGACTCTTATAAGCGATTTCTGGGATTTAGCTAAGGGATCGAGTATAGTTTTAGCACAACCGCCCCAACCTAAGGAAGCATAGTCTAATATGGAATTACACATTGCAAAGTAAATTCGTTTCAAATCATTTACGCATAGAATATTTCTTATTGCTATGAACAGATGTGTATGTTTCCTGACCTTTGTGGAAGTTAAGGCTATATATTTGTCCCATCTCAGAAATTTATCAATGATAATTCCTAGGTATCTTATATTGTCCACACATTCTAAGGTATTGCATTTACATGTAATAATGTCGTTGCAATGGTGTATTCTAATGTTAAGGATTTCTTGTGGTTGACCCGCTTGAGTTGAACTGAAGCAGATGAATTTTGTTTTATCCGAGTTTAGAGTGAGGAGATTACTATCTAGCCACTGTTTAACTTTGTTTATGCCGAATTCAGCTTTACTGCAAGACTCATTCCAGGTTTTGCCTTCAAATAAAAGTACTGTATCGTCAGCAAATGTAATAATGTGGTCTGCAAAGGAAGTATTACATAAGTCATTTATATAAACATTAAACAATATGGGACCTAGAGTACTTCCTTGCGGTACGCCATATTTAATATTGGCTGGATCACTTAGAGTACCGTTAATATCCACTCTTTGGCTCCTGTTTTCTAGGTAACTAACCAACCACTTGAAAATTTGACCCTGTATCCCAATTCGCTGTAGTTTATTCAGAAGAATTTTGTGCGAGATAGTGTCAAATGCTTTAGCTAGATCTAAAAAAAGTGCAATGCATTTACTATCTTTATCTAGGTTATTGGAGATGATTTTTGTCAAATTAGCGATGGCGTTTTCAGTGCTTAAACCTTTGCGAAAGCCGAATTGTCTACTAGAAAGGATGTTGTTATTTTCTAGATAATGGGTGAGACGGTTCTTTACAATTTTCTCCAAAATTTTTGAGACCGAGTTGAGCAGGGAAACCGGCCGGTAGTTATGTATCAGTGATTTGTCCCCACTTTTATGCAGTAAAATGACGATTGACTGCTTTAAATGGTTAGGGAATTTCCCTGATTTAAAGCTTAGATTCGCAATGAACGCAATCGGTAATGCTATGTATACTTTAATGATTTTTAGAAGATTCGATGAAATCTTATCGGGACCACATGCTTTTGATGACTTAAGGCCGTCAATTATCTTCATGACTTCGTTAGATGACGTTGTGATTGAGTCTATTTTGTGACCGATATTAGTAATAATATCGGTCACAAAATAGACTCAATAATTAGAAATATAATTAGAAATGGAATTCCTAATAAAAATCACTTTGCAAAATAAAAATCAAACGCAATCACTGAAACTGAAGAAAATTTCTCGTAATAAACATAGATAAAAACGTAACTTGAAACCTAAATTAATTTATTTTTTTAGAAGTCCCCATTTATCTTTTTAGGTACATAAAATCATTTTGAGTTGTCAGTGTTTTTAAAACAACATTGCTTAAATGTAAGTACATCAACAATATTTAAGATTCATGGGAATTCCAAAATAAAATACGACTAGCAATGCCAGTAATATTGTCATATGTATTTTTTTTGCCAGAGTTCGAAATTTCCCTAGATTTTGTGCTGATTTCCCTTTTCCCTAAAAAATATTTTTCTCCCCTAGATCTAGGGAAATTTCCCTAGACATCACATCAGTGGCGACGCGTATGGCCAGTGTGAACATGGACAGGAACTTTGCGTAGCGTCGCGTCGCGTTGCGTGGGCCTAGTATGTTCCTACCTTTAGTTAGGTTAAAACAAGTTTCATGTTCCGAATGATCTGTCAAAACCAGTGTTGCCAACTCAGCTCCTTTAGAGCTAGATCTGGCTCTAAATCGACGTCGTCAGCTCCAAAAAAAGTCATTTAGCTTCTTAGCTCGTTTTTCAGATATTTCAGCTCTTATTCACTCTTATTGAAAAAAATAATATTTGCAATAATATTCCAAAAATGCAACATTGGGACGAGTACTTCCCAAAAAAAGAGATTCCCTGAACTCCTGCACAGTTACTAAAAATGGTATAAAAAAAATTGGAACAATAGCTGTATACGAAAAAAATCTTGATGAAGCCGGTCCTAGTAGCGCGATGTACAGGAGCTGGAACCTGGATGACTACGTAGATTTTTTAGAGGACTAGTCGCTGTCTAACAAATTCTAAGACTTCGATGACATCAAAAATAAGTGTATTGAAAATTAAAAAATAAACAAGTGTATTGTGAGTGTTTGTTATGAGTTGTTCAAAAGCAGCTAAGTTTTTTTTGTCAAAAATTCTACAGTCCCCCCCCCCCCCCACGTAAATTGGGAATTTTTCTACTCTTCTGAAATTCTCTAACAACCCCCCCCCCCCCCCCCATGTTTTATGTCATTTTCAAATTTTAGCTCCTTTTTGGCTCTTTTTTGGGTTTCGCCTAGCTCTACTTTAAAATCCGAGTTGGCAACACTGGTCAAAACTCCAGCGGATTAATCTACGGACGCATTTCGAAGAAAATCGTTCCAATATTTTGAGTGGAGTTAAAATTTTTGTTTGAAACCATTTTTCAAAATTCGTAATTCGTAGGAAAACCATTTGCACATTAAAATTCCAGTTGTGGAATCATCTGCTGACATATTTCAAAGGAAAACATTCTCTTTTTTAAAGTGCAGTTATAAAATTCTAGTTGCAGACTCTATGTGAGTGCCGACAGAATCAAAGAAAAACTATTTTCATGTTCTAAGTGTGTTTTAATTCGCCACATACAGACCACCATAACACGGGCATCAGCCTAGCATGGTGGTCAAAAAATCCACATTTAATGTAACCATAATATTTATGTAATGATTCCGGTAAAATCTGCTACAAATGCTAAATCACATTGCCAGTCTAAATCACACAGTTGCTTATATAATCATCACCCCTCTCTTCAAGAAAATTTGTTATTACGTCCAATAACATGATGAATCGGCATTTGAAAATCACTCAAGATGTTAGGCGCAGCTCTTGTGCAGGTTCTTGTCCGGATACGGGTCACGGGTCCGAGTTCTTGTGCGGGTGTGGGTTCTATTGGGTTCGAGTCCTTGGCCGGACCCGTGCCTCCGATCGACTGGACTAATGGCCGCGATCGACCGGTTGGCCATCGCTGTTATAGATCATTAATAGGTCTCTGATATCTCGGCGTTGATAAAGAGATTTAAGGTTTACGGGGACATAGTTTTCATCATTTCGCACGCGATAAGAGACATATTTCATAAACTTTTTCTGAACTATCTTTCTATACCTATTTGCTTTATAACAAAGAGATATAAGATCACATTAGTGATAAGACCGCTCATTGTACTGTTGTTGTTGTACATTGTACATTGTACTGGGGTGATGGCATACCTTCGTGATGTAATTAAAAAACAGATCAATTATGAATAAAATTACGTCGTGTAGAAAATTTTTTTTTTGGTAGTTAGAAAAGGGTAAAGTGCAGTGGTATACTAAGCTCGTCAGAGGCTCGGGGCGGCAAAGCAGAATGAGCCCCCCCCCTAGTTTAAGAAGTTGATGTAATTATACAAGCTTTCATATTCAGTTCACACGGGCCTCTGAGTCTGGGGGCCTCCAAATGCTTCCATGTTCCCTTGATCAAATCCTAAAGGACACTGTAAAAAAGTAATTTTAAAATTAATTTTCTGATAGATGCATTTGTTTAAGCTGTCACCAAATGTTTTAAGGAAATTCGTAAAATTGACGGAGATACAAAATTTTATATGAAACAATTTTAAACAGTTTGTATGTTAAATTATCCTTCAGCAAAACTTTGAACGCGTTTTTAATTATAGATATATCTTGATATCCGACAATGTTGTGTAAATTATTTAGGTGCTGGATATCTGGTGGCAGCAAAATTTCTTTGTTTTCGACAATATCATGAAGACTGAAGACGGGGATCATTTGACTGCTGGACACCTGGGAGTATGATATATTATCTATGTATCCGACGAGCCTGTAGGGTGAACTTGTATATGTCTACCATCCTGAACTGATGAAAGCAGTATAAACTCTTGATGCTTTGAATCATTTTTTTGATGAACATCTGGTATCAGCAAAATATTTTTTAGTATCCAACAGTAATAAGTTTCGTCATCAGTCGGAATAATTCAACATGAAGTTGGTCAGATAATCGTGTCTTCCGTTAGGTTTTTTTTTTTGAATTATTGTCACATTTCATGTCTGTTTTTTATGTGATTGTTTGTGGTCTGGATGAGTAACATACATCAGGACATTTTAAAAATTAAATAATGTAGTCTCAAATTACTTAACTTACTCAAAAGTCTTTTGTTAAGTACTTCCCTTTCCTCATTACTTATTTTTCACCACCATTCTTGTTCAGAAAACAACTATTATACATATGTTCAAAATGTATAAAAAAATTACGAATGTTTTTTTTAATAAAAAAAAAAAGTGAAGCCCATTCCCAATTCGGCCCTTATCTCCTGGCGGCTGCCCTCCCCCCCCACGCCGGCCGCTTTATCCCCACTTCCCGGCGGTCACAAATTTTTAGAGCTACACTGGTTTTGGCGGTTTTATACATTCCGGGCTAGGTATGCCGCTTCCATTGGATATTAGTTCCATGAGAAAAACCATACATCCGATTTGCACGCACTAAGTCTTAAACTGTTTTTTTTTATAAAGGGTCCCTTTCTATTTTTCTTTAATGAAATGAAAATTTTCATAAGAAATCGAAAATAAAATTCGATAGGCCGCAATTTTTATTTTTTTAAGATATAAAAAATCCCCTATGTCAGAGGTTCCCAAAGTGGGTGCCGCGGCACCCTGGGGTGCCGCGGATAGAGGTCAGGGGTGCCGCGAGGCGCCCCTGAGGTCTCTACTAAAAATCAAAATTGACATGAACGAATACAAACATTTTATGGAATGGAAAATCACCCGCGTGGCCGGTCCGCGCTCTGGGAATGGATTGGGTGTGAGGCACAGGAATGGGGATACGGTTGTGGTGCTGCGCTTGCAGCGGCCGCGTGCCGCATTCACTTGTAGTTTTTTCATTCAAGATTTCATTATTCAGGAAAAAACTACAAGTGTGGAAGAGAAAAATGAGTGATGATGGAGGCAAAGATTGTTTTCCAATATTGCAACAGTACATGGCCCATAGCGGAGGTTTCAAATAACTTGCTGACCAAGTTTGACTGACTGGTTTGCCAAGTACTTCGCAGAAGACCAAGTGGAGAAATTTGTATGGATCCAAGATCCATTCCGTGCTCAAGCTCCCCAAGATTTTACTACGCAGGAAGAAGAAGATTTAATTGACCTCTCGACCGACAGCAGCCTAAAAATTAAATACGCTTGTTCGGATTTGACGGAGTTTTGGATATCAGTCAGAAATCAGTATCCGATTCTAAGTGGAAAAGCTGTAAGGGTCCTCATTCCCTTTGCTACTTCATATCTGTGCGAAGCTGGATTTTCAGCGGTTGCGGTTATAAAGAGCAAATATCGCTCAAAAATAAATGTGGAAAAAGAAATGAGAGTAGCTGTATCAAGCCTTATTCCCCGGTTTGAAAAATTTGTGCAGCGAGCTGCAGGCTCACCCGTCGCACTAAACGGTTTTTGTACTCGTATTATGTTTTATTTATGTTTTACATTTTCTTTGTAAGTTTTCCTATGAATAAATGCACTTATTCATTTTAAAAAATTGATCCTCCGTCCTAGGGGGGGGAGGGGGTGGCTAGAGAATTGGGGTCTTGGGCCGGTCCCGAGGCTCTCAGGGGCGTGCACACCATATAGGCACATAAGCACTGCCTACCCTGCCGTATTTGTAAAACATAAGCTTGTAAATAATAAAATAATATTATAATTTATTAAATTATTGCTAAAAATAAATACATACTTTCAAAAATAAGCCCGAAAAAGCTGAGCAACCGAAACTACGCAAGCGCCACATCAAACGGCATACTACAAACGCGGCATAAACTGTAACTAGAAACTACACGCGTGCCCTCCGACTGCCTCACTAAAATGCGGCCTAAGCAGGAATTATTTTTGACTAGAGCTAACTTCATACAAGATATAATTTAATGTTTACAAAATGCACAAAGCATAGAGTAGAACTGTCGTTTTGAATTTGCCTCTATGAGGTTTTTTGTTAGTATTAAGCAGTGCTTTCTAGAACAAAATTAGCAAATGGCAATCAGTCACGACAAAAACATCTGTTGTTATGTATTTCTATGAAATAGTTGTCTTTCATAAATGCTAATTGTCGGTTCAAAAACGTTTGTCGTACTTTAATTCTGAAATTATCTGATAAAATAGGGAAAATTTAACCTGTGAAACTTGTTGTATTTTCCTACTGCCTACCCTGATCAAAAACTCTGTGCACGCCCCTGGAGGCTCTCATAGATTATATGACAGGGGTGCCGTGAGAAAATTCAAATTTTCTAAGGGTGCCGCGACTTGGAAAAGTTTGGGAACCCCTGCCCTATGTGGTGCCACAGACACTAGATTTTCGAACAGTTTAAGACTTGATGCGTGTAAATGGGATGTATAGTTTTTTTTTTAATATGTCGTCAATCAGGTTGAAAAACGTGTTAAAAAAAGTTTCGAGATAAACGCATTCATAGTTTTGCCGAAGGATAATTAAACGTACAAACTGTTTCAAACGGTTTCACATTAAATACTCTATCGCCGTCAATATTTTGAATTTTTTAAAAACATTTGGTGAGAGCATTTTTAACAAATGCATCTTTCAGAAAAATCTTTCTTTTTAAAAAAAATTACAATTTTTTTTATCGTGTTCTGGTGCCGTGTTTAGGATTTGATCAAGGGAACAAGGGGGCGTTTGGAGGCCCCAGGACCAGAGGTAGTCCCCCATTGGTAAAGGGGCCCAGAGACGCACATTGCCTAGGGGCCCCGACATGGTTAATACGGCCCTGTCCTTATGCCTAATCGTATTTCTCCCAAGTACTGCAGGTTTACTAAATAGCCCCTTTGGCGGACAGCCTTCTTCCATTCTTGCTAAGTGTCCTGCCCAGCGAAGCCGTCCCACTTTTAAAAACCGTATGTTTGATGACTCTTCAGGAGTATTATACTTTGCAGAATATAAATTATTTTAATTCTTTTTATTATTGTGCAGAATAGCAAGACTTGCTTTCCGCCTAGTTTCTAGACTCACAGAATCAGTTTCCTCAAGTAAGTTAATATGGTGCATGAACCTTGGATAAGTTCCATGCTTCCGCATATAAACATACCTGAGGAATTTTTCTGGATTTGCTCTAACATATCAATGTACTTCTGGTGGTACGGTGCCCAATCATCGCTCGCGTACTCCAGCTTGCTTCTCAGTATGCCACCGAATAACGCTAGCATAGCTTTTTGGTTATCAAACTGCTTACAAGTCCTGATGATGAACCCAAGAAGTTTGTAGCAAGACTGAGTGAGCTGCGATATATGGCAAGAGAATGTCAGTTCGGGATCAAAGACGACACCGAGATCCTTCACGGATTTTACAATGTGATAATCTTTATTTTATAATCGTAAACTATGATGTTTTTACAACGAGTGAAGGACATTGTGACACATTTTTTTGTATTAAAATCTAATTTGTTTTCCAACGACCATTCAGATAGTGCATCCAGATCAGTTTGCATTTTAAAGCAATCTTGTTGGCAACTTATTTCCATCATAATTTTAAGGTCATCAGCAAATAGTAGACATTTGCTGTTCCTAACACACTTTTGGATGTCATCTATTAGTATTAGAAACAACATGGGTCCGAGGTTAGACCCTTGAGGAATTCCAGATTGCGCTTGGAATTTTTTTGAATTATGTAAATTTATCTCGGGTCAGTTTCCATATCTGGGGGAACGTAAAAGTCAAAATACTAGTGTTAAATATATAACAAAGGGCTTCACTTATCATTGACGCTATGCTAATGATAACAAATACTTGTATCATATACCTATGTATATACTAGCTTTTATCATACATACTTCACATTTTTTTTTATGTTAGGTCTTTTATAAACCTCGCATATTATTTAAATATTGCTCAACTATTTTATTTCTGTTATTTTTAACATACTGATATCCTCCTGTGAACCATTGTATCATGTATCACTTGAATGTAAAAGCCAAATTTATGGCGTTTAAATAAATAAATAAATAAATAAATACTGGAAGGAATTCCGTCCGGTCCTGTAGCCTTTCCCGTCTTCAGCTTACGGATGTAGGCTTCTACCTCTTTCGGATTAGTTAATCCAAGAGATATGTCACCTAAGTTCCACGGAATTTCTGTTTTCGTAAATTCCGTAATGAGATCCGAGGTTTTACTATCATATACAGATCGAAAGTAGTCTGCGAACATCTGACAAATAGATTCTGAATCTGTTATAAATTCGTCTCCACTCTTCAGGCCATTATGCGACCTGAGTTTGCTTTCTGTGAATTTGTGAAATCCCAGAAGCACTGACATCGTCTTTAATCCCATCCTGAATTGTTTTTAAATATAGTTGTTTGAATTCTTTTTAAATATAGCTGTTTAGTTATGGCAATATCGCAGAAAACAAAAAGTAGTCAGACTGCTTCTTGTGCAATCTATGCCTTCTGCGATGCGCTTCCTTGCTTTTTATTTTGTCAATAATTGATTTTGTGAACCATATCGGGTAGGTTACACTCACATTTATTGATTTCTTAATTGGTACACATACAAAAATCAAAAACCCTTGCTAAAACATTAAAAAAATAATCTACCGCAACATCAACAGAGTGTATGCTTTTAAGAAATGTCCAGTAAAAATTTTTTACATCTTGTTACGTTCACGTCATAAGCTGGAATTGGTGATTTTATCAAGTACCGTCCGTCCAGTGGTTCTGTCCTGAAAGGGCCATCTATTGTATCGTTAATATTTGTTATTTTTACACTAGTCACAAAAGCAATGCTTTTATAAAGTTGCAATAAGTATTTATGTTGTTGAATAAATATACATTTAAAATGTGATGTATGTATTTATCATTTAAAAACTATATGCCTGACCTCAGTGATTGGAATTAGGTGACAAAATAAACAAAAAGTGTTTTTATAGATATAAATCAGTGCACCGCAATAACGTATATTGAATACTATTAGGGCTCTCACACTTCCCTCATGAACAAGTACTACAACTCCATCTGCTAACACTAATACTCGAGACAATCTTTGATGTGGCATGTGTCTGCTTTCTGGAAACGGGACATTTTGGTGCCGTTCAAACGGGACCTATGGTCACATTATCACTTACATACACCACACAACCACTCTGGAATAAAAATCTCATTACTAATTTGATAAAAACAGAAAATAGGTACCACTAATAAAAATCTGAATAAAAGTCTCCCAGACTCGGTTAAAGTTAAGTTCTAGTAAAGATGATACTTACTATTAGGATTATTCTATTATTATACAAAGAAAAAATATCCAATAATATTTATTAATTAATACAGAGTGCGCTGAATTGCGGAGACAATTGAAATCCACAAGACCCCATTAATATTAATAGGGAATAAGCCTAATATCTCTTCTTATCCAGTATTAGTCAGCTACACCAAAATAAATGCAAAAAAACCACTGTTAAGAGGATTAACCCTGCAATGGTATCTCTTCTAAAAACATAAACATACACTTAAACAAAATCTACACATCTACCCTGATGATGGACACTGAAAAGCTGTCCGAAACATTGTTTAAAGGAGGAAGCACAACGCAGCTTAATAAACCAAAAGATAAATATCCAGAATATTTTGAAATTCTTTTGATTGTTCTTCAACAGCCCACACATCTAATCAAACCTTTTGCTTTTAAGAGTGTATGACCAGTGAACCAGAATTCCAATTTTGTCACTCGCCTCTGGGTGAAACAATAAAATCTTTGTTTTATTATTCAAAATGAAAATAAGTTTTTTGATGTTGGGACTTGTATTTCATGGTGAAAATTTTCTTATTTGGACCTTTTGTAAGCAATTTGACCGAAATGATAACATCAAAATTTTGCTGGGAAGAGCGTCAGAGACACGTCCTACCTAGGCCGCGGTTCGGGCTGGAAGCCAGAATGAATTGGCTTGGAACTTATGTTTTCGGCTGGTATAAAGATTACCAAACTCGAGTTGGTAAATTAATTAAAAACATATATTTACTAAAATCATTTTTGTTTAAAACAATTTATTATTTTTCAATAATGTCTAATCAAAATATGCGTTTAAAAAATCTGAATTATATTAGTTAGTAAATGCGCAAATAAATAAACAAATAGACCAATTTTCGACATGAAACACGTGCGGGGATTTTTTATAATAATTTTATTTAAACTAAAATTTAAATTTTGAAACACAGCTTTACCAGTTAAGAGGACATTACCAGAGAAACCAGAAATATGTCATTTTTAAATCAGTGTTTAGACTTATTGACTCGTTTCCACAAACAAATATAAATTGATTTTGAAAGATTGTTCTTTTATCTAGTAAAAGTATGGATTAAATTTTGAGAAAAAATGTTTATTTTAAGTATAATAAGGTTATATATACCATAGGTCGTTGGCAGATTTGCTATATTTTCAAAAAAGTACATGTATTATACAACACCAATTTCAAATCATATAATCATGCAGTTAAATAAATCCATATATTATCTGGTAAACGTATGTTTTAGAATTTTAATTTTAGTTTAAATAAAATCATTAAAAAATATATACGTACATGTGTTTCTTGACGTAAATTGGCCAGTTTGTGTATTTATTTGCGTACTTCCAAACTAATATATTTCAAGATTTTTTTAAACGCTTATTTTGCTAAGACATTATTGACAAGTCATAAAAATTTTGATCGAAAAATAATCATAAGAAGTAATTAATTTACAGCTCGCGTTTTACCATTTTTCTTATAGCTCGACGACTCGAGAATTGAGAATTCACTCTGCCCGCCATCTGCCCGCAAACGTGGCAGCCGGCGGTTGTCTCCGCGGCGCTCTGTATCGTAATATTTGGAAATGACAAATTTAAAATGAAACCAAATAATACGATTTCATTGTTTCGTGTTTGTAAAAACTACAGGGTTTACCGAACGCAAAAATTCATGTTCATTGAATATTTTTATGAAAATTTTGAATATTTTTTTTATTGTAAATTATTCTTATGTGAATACCGCACAAGAGTCCCAACAGCTTCAAAATAATTTTTTTGAAGTAAAACTTCTTTGCGCACGCTCGACACATGGGGGGTAAGCTGGTAAATGCGTTACGAAAAGTGATGATTGTTACGAAAAATGTCCTGCGAACGGTAATCGATGCGAACGGTGATCGATTGCTAGGCGGGTCGGGCCTTAACGAACGCATGTTATTCGTATTATTGTTTATGGACTATTTTTCCGTAAATAAATAAATAAATTATATACAGTGGGTACCCGGCATGCGTTGCAAGATCAATGTAACTTCGGGGTTAACTAAACTGTAATGATTCCATCCCAAGTCCCGAGAAACTACATTATGTTGCAAGCGCCTGCACTATATAACATTATATACAACGGGTACCCGGCATGCGTTGCAAGACCAATGTAACCTCGGGGTTAACTAAACTGTAACGGTTCCATCCCAAGTTCCGAGAAACTACATTATATTGCAAGCGCCTGGACTATATAACATTATATACAACGGGTACCCGGCATGCGTTGCAAGGCCACTGTAACCTCGGGGTCAACTAAACTGTAATGATTCCATCCCAAGTCCCGGGAAACTACATTATATTGCAAGCGCCTGCACTATATAACATTATATACAGCGGGTACCCGGCATGCGTTGCAAGGCCACTATAACCTCGGGGTCAACTAAACTGTAATGGTTCCATCCCAAGTCCCGGAAAACTGCATTATAATGCAAGCGCCTGCACTATATAACATTATATATAGCGGACACCCGGCGGGCGTTGCAAGGCCACTCAAAGAAAGAAAGGGTTTGTGCGCTTTAATTCTGTTTGTTGAAGTGCTTTTGAATAGGTTCACATAAATTTTTGTGTTTTCGTCCGACACGTCCGCAGGTCGCATACAGCTGTCCGTTTGAGAAGCACGTTTTTTTTTAAATTTATTGTTATAAGTTTGTTAAGTTTTACTTCAGTCGTGTGGTCTAAAGACTCTAAAGCACACTAAATTAAAAAAAATATATATATATATTGTAAATTATTGTTATGTGAATACCGCACGAGAGTCCCAAATGCTCCAAAAAATATTGTTATGTAATACCGCATAAGAGTCCAACAGCTCCCAAGGGAGAGAGGTTGGAGGAGAGTTGAGATGAGATGAAAGGTGTGGCTGAGGGGGGGGGGGGGGCGGTAAAGGAGCCGGGGGGTGGAGAAGTGTTAGAGGTGGGGGGTGAGGGGTGAGGGGAGGGGGGTTTAGGGGGGGGGGGTTGAGAGGGGGTGGGAGGTAGGCCTTTTTTATATCCATTTTTCGTATTACAAAAATAACAAACACGAGAATCGGGTATGGGTACCACTGCCCCGAGAACCATTTATTAGATAACCAACACGTCTGCCGTAGGTCATCCAAAGTGGTTCGCAACGTTTGGTTCGTGGGGGTGAGGTTTGTTCAGGTCTTGGCGGCGGATGCGTCTGCCCACCAGCTGCATGGCAGGTCGGATCTAGAAAAAGTGGTTGAGGGAGTCCCTTTGACTTCTCCAGCCTTACCCTCTCGGAACATCGCCTTGCACCGCAGTGGGAGGGATGGCCTCATACATCCGTACTCCTGGACACACTGACCCCCCAGATTTCTACCCACCCCTAATACCCTTTTCCTTCTCCGAAGTTCCTCTCCTTCCTTTCCCTAAAACGAGCCTCCACACAGCATTCCCAAAGTAGAGATATGCAGGGTGTCGAGCGATTGTAAAAAAAACGGTCTCTCCTGATCCGACCTTCCACGTAGACGAACCTCGCCCCATGAACCCGAGCTCCCCTGCTAAGTCACTTGGGGTGACCTATGGCAGAGGTGTTGATAATCCAATACATGGTTCCCGGAGCGGCGGTACCCATACCAGCCTTCCAAATTACTGATACTACCTATTAACGGCCGGCGTGGTCAAGGGGTAAGGCTCTTGACTCGCAATCCGAAGGTCGTGGGATCGAATCCCGGCGTAGGCAAATTAATTTTATTTGAATAATTTGGGTTATTTCACAATTATTTAAATTAAAAATAATATATTTGCGTCACGTTCCAGAGTGGAAGATACTTTCAGTATCACCCTGGGTGGTGTAAGACCACCATTCAGAATTGAAACTTGCTAGAAATGGCTATGACAGTGTTTAGTGGCCAGATCTGAATAGCCAGGTAATTCCTCGCCTTCCTCTTCCCCATCTCCTTCCCCTCCCCACCACCTTCAGCCTCATAATATACCCCATAGTCACGTCATAGTCTCACCGGCTCCAGACGGGAGCATTTGGGTCTCTTGTGCGGTATTCACATTAATATAAAATAAACAAATATGCTCATGAATAAATATTTTAAAATGAGTAATTTTTTACAATCCAACTGAATATTACTAATTTTTTTTTTCATTAATACCGTACAAGAGTCCCAACTGCTCCCGTCTGGGGCCAGTGGGACTATGGCATCCCTAATTGGGGTATGTTGTAAGGCTGAATGTAGTGGGGAGGGGAAGGATATAGGGAAGAGGAAGGTGGGGAAGTACCTGGCTATTCAGATCTGTTCACTAAATACGGCTAAAGCCATTTCAAGCAACGTTTCAATTCTTAATGGTGGTCTTACATCAGGGCGATACTGAGATATCTAATGGCCGTAAAATACAATTAAAAACAAAATATTAAAAAGAATATAACAAGTTTATTCATGTAGGTATCTACTTAATACCTACTGGGTTTACGCATTTTACTTGTATCTATTTATGTTTATGCACTTCGATATACAAATTACAAATAACTACTACTCATCAAAATTCTGGAAGCGAGAATTTAACATCTTCATCTGACCCATACTGTGGCGTCTATACAGTCCTAGTGCGTAAGCTAGTAGATCTCGAAACCAAGCCTGGAGCGGAACGAACTCTAGTTCTAAAAATGCCCGCTAGCGAGTGTGTAGCGCTGACGTCGGAATCTGAATTTAAATTTGCTGGTTATTCGCTCTTAATGAATTGATTTATAATACTGTATGATTGTATGGTATGAATTCTGTCTAGTATAAAAATATTTCTGGTTTTAAAATTAATAAATCTGAGCATCGACTAACAGCATAACTTTTTTTTAATTAAAAAAATTGAAACTTTAAAAAAATATAAAACACCGCTTTACCAGATAACACAACAATCTTTCGAAATCATATAATGTTTTTTTGTAAAAATGTTTCGTAACTTCTAGAATTTGGTTTAAAAATGACAAATTTTCGGTTGAGTCTAGCCAAGCCCTCTTAATGAGTCAGAAAAGCCTCATACGTCATACATATGTCAGGATTCCTAGCATGGTCGGTCGATAAGGATTGATAGGATACGGTTAGCGATCGAAGTTACCGAAAGTTATCCTATCAATCCTTATCGATCGATTGAGCTAGAGGGCCTGGTAATGTTACATTGTCATGCAAGCTGATGGGATCGAGGGTTAACCAAGATAATATATTCCCCCAATCAACAGGAGCAATACATACTTCAAAAGCTTTATTATGTGAAAGGCAGATATGGTGATATTTGGATGTCACAAAAACTTTTGTTTTTTTAACAAATTTATTGATAAAAAAAATTACAAAAACGATTAAATATATGTTTCTATGTATAATAAGTATTGTTCATTACTATTCTAAACTACCCTGAAAATACTTACAATTTGGAAAATTAAATTCAATACTTTAAAATAAGTAAAATTAAGAAACCACAGCAAAAGGAAAACCTTAGAAAAACTTTCACTTTTTTCACAAAACGGGACTTTCAAAGCCTAGAGATAACTTCTACTAAATAACATAAAACAATTACAAAATAAAATGATAAATATTTAATTAAAATAAAATGACACCAATTGTCCGATAGTACTCTTACAATTAAATTGAATATATTTTTATCTTTAAAAAGAAAGGAAAATGTATTTTTGTTTATATCTAATGAGATAATACAATTTATACAAAGTGCAAAATAAAATCAATTCCTTCCACTAAAGACAAAAAGCAGATTGAAATCAACATCATTATCAAAAATACAAAATTAGTTTGGTAACTTTCAAAAGTATAAAAAAAAATAACAATCCTTTTAAATTAAATACAATGTTTAAAAAGCAAGTAAAATTAAGCAACCAAAAACTTACACAAACTATTTAAAGACAAGATAAAAACATGATTTTTTATTTATTTTGATTAAAATAGGTACAGGGATTCAAAGACTTATAAAATAATGTTTTAAAAATATGTTATATTTTCACTTCTTCAAACAGAGCAAGCTTATATTATATTATAGCAAACAAAGGGATTTCAAAGTTTAGAAGATAAACAGAAAAGATCTTACAAAACTTTTCCAAAATAAAACATTCAATAAAAATATTAAAATAAAACTACACTAATAATGAATCAATTAATCAAATCCACAAAAACGGGAGACACTGCGCAGAAAAGTCCCAGAATGGCTGCGCTACAAACAGGAGAAAACTTTACTGTTCTGCGCAGGGTCTGGTGTTTGTTGATTTGGTACTGATTCACCACAGGCTTGATTAATTTCTTCCAACAAAGCCAAAGGGCAGATTTGCAAAATCAACAGAATTATCAAAAGTACATTTACGATCAAACAGATCATTGTTATTACATTTTACTTTAAGCTTCTCCCAGTGCACTCATCTTCACAGTTATGGATACTTTCTATTGATTCATTATAGTGTCTGAATGTTTTCTGATTCAAATAATTAAAAAATTAAACCATAATTAATTATTTATTTTGCACAACTAATGTGAAAGATGGCAACTGATAAAATGATTCTAAATGCTTTGATGATTATATTCTTCTAATATTAGATCAGCTAAGAAAGTAATGCCCCGCTGCTGTAACCTCTCTTTCTGTTACTGGGAATGAGTGTTGTGAGAATGAGGGGTTTACAGGGGAGCAGTGGAATGTCTTTATGTACATTATAATTTCTGATAATTCGGGTATTTTGCAAATGATCATTAAAATACTGCAGAAAAAGATTATTTTTGATGGTAGAAACATCATTAAAAAAATTAAATAACCAAAGTAAAGCAAGGAATGCTATTTTAAAAGAATTACCACAAATTAGTGAATCATCTGGTTATTTGGAAAGATGGAGCATAGCTAAATGTTAAAGTAATTTTTAATGATCATACAATACCCGTTGCCACT
Source organism: Limnephilus lunatus (assembly GCA_917563855.2). NCBI lineage: Eukaryota > Metazoa > Arthropoda > Insecta > Trichoptera > Limnephilidae > Limnephilus > Limnephilus lunatus. Next base: position 45,282,405 of record OU830602.1, on the reverse strand, counting down.
TGGTTCCGATGTACTTAACTACTTCCAATAGTATCCACATTTAGCAAAGAAAACTAGTACTGATACATATAAATGATTTGTAACTACCAAAGTTTCATTTTAACTTGAGGACTGAGCACAACTTTTTTTGGTGAGAGTACTTTTGCTTCTGGGTACAGTGAGTTAAACTTAGATTAGTTTCTGCACATCCCTGATCAGCTGGAACACTTGGTTTTCTACGTCGTGAAGTTTAGCAAGGATTAGTTTAAGTTTGATCCTCTGCTCCTTTTGGTCGCCAACATTTTCAAGAATTTCTGACTTTTTGATATCTTCACTGGATTGTTCAACTTCACAATGTTCAACAATATGAGGTTTCTTTTGAGCGAGTTTAAGATAACCGTCACTTAAATCGTATTTTTCGTCCAGTTTGAAGTGGCGAGACCAGCTGGATGTATCAATAAAAGTAAATGCGTAAACGAGATGTTCGTTGAGTCTAAGTTCGTAATCGTTACTCAAGTTATCTACAAATATAAAAATTAGTGCAACGAAACTCGGATATCTGCGTAAAATGGTCTTTAATGGTAACATTACAAGATTCAAATTCCGCTCCATGAACTTGCTCTTGCCGTGGTGCAGAACCAAAGTTATTTTTTCGTTTCCTTGTCGTTTAAGTCTCTCCATCCAATAAAACATGTGTTCAACAACATCCTTGCTACCGCCTAAATCCCATAATTCTGATAAATCTACGAACAGTACCTTGAATCCCCTGTTGTCGGTTCCGACTGGTTTGATAGCCTTTGAATACGTTTTATCCTGTTTAACATTGTACTTCATACTCAAATTATTCACGCCGATCAGCATCTTCCAAAGATTCATTTCAACCAGGGCAAGTCCTGCAGCGTACAAGTTACCACCCTTAGAATCCAATATGGATTTGAGCAATTTCTCGTCCTTCATCATCTGCTCCATGTCTGATGGGTGAAACTTAATAAAGTTCGCCTCTTTAAACCAGTAGAAAAGTTCTCTTAGAACTTCAGCATTACGTGCAGTCGAAGCCTTGCAATCCATGATGCGGGCATAAAAAAAAACCAATCAATGAAACGGGCGTAAAACTATTAACATCATAATGTGCATAAATAATGCTAATGTCAAATGCTAAATTGAAATGCACCTCCGTGAGTTGGTAACACTGGCAGTGTTACCAACTCTCGAAAATATTTATCCCTAAAACTAAACTCAAAAACCCCTAAAATCCCACCAATTACTTGAAAATACTCCTAAAGAAATTATATGCTGTGATAATAATAATTAAATAATATAATGTTTTTTAATAATCTTTATTCATAAATTATTTAATTCATCAAATATAACTGTTGATCAAATGTTGACATTGAATAAACTTAACATTTTAGGAGATGGATTAATTATGAGATGGATTGCAAGATCCACCCAGTGTGTTTCATTTAGTGTGAACCGAACCATCATCATGATTTGTAATGTTTGTTTCGTAAGAAAGTCTATTCCGCAGCTTATTTCAATAGACATTATAGATGGAGAATGTACGTTCAACTTTTGCGTTTCAAATTGGAACGGTGACAAACGCTAATACAAATTTTGAAATATTTTCAAAACGTTTACATCCAGTTGCGCTTGCGTAACAATCATTGTAAACTTGGTAATAAAAATCAGCTGAAGTAGATGTATTCTTCCATGTTTTATTACTCAATTGGTGCAAACATATGGAGTCACAAAAATCCTAAAAATACCCCTAAACATATTAAACCTCTAAAAAAATCTCATTCCACTTATTTTCCCCTTAAATTTGGGGGGAAAACCCCTAAGTTGGAACCCTGGTAGGTACTAGCAGAAATAAATCTTGTTCATTTTGATTTTATTGAAGGTGAAAGTGAATTATTTTCAGGGTTTAATATTGAATATTTGTACAAGAAGAGTCCGGTGCTGCAAAAGTATTGAAAATAGTATGAATAGATTTTATTTGTACATTATAATTAATTGTATCATAAAAATTACTAATAATAAGTACGAAAAAAAATACATAATTCAAACTTGAACCTTTTTATAGTACTTATCGTGAGCATTAACTAAAATAATGGTGATATTGTGTGGCCCTATTCTGTTATCACTATCGGTGCGTCGCGCGTCGTCTCTGGCAATTGGGATTCCCAGTTCCCACTGAAAGATGTCCATAATGACTCATTCAGATGGTTCAATTTTAGTTAATTAACTCTCAGTTGAATGACACCTGAAAGCTTATTGACAAGTGTGAACACTCTTGACCAAAGTTGGTCAAGTTTTTAGTTGAGCAACTTGAAAGCCCGTCTACTTTTCCGTTCAAATATGACTCATCGTTAGAATCTCACGCCGAATCGCCACGTCTGAACACTTGTTTCAACTCACTTGCGATTATTAGTATTATTATTGCTACTGTGCAGGCGGTGCTCCTGTTTCCATGATATTAATTTCGATTCATAAAGCTAAAAAAATAATAATTTCAAACAATTTTTATGCAACTCTCTCGTAATAATATTGCGCGGACTGATGTGCTGGGCCAACCAGTACGAACCAGCCATCGCCGATCACCTCGGATGCGATCCCGGGCCAACTCGAACTCCAACCTTCCCACTCGAACTTCCAACGCACGAACTACCCCTCCACACAATCGTCCAAACGTTTTGAATTGGAAGTTGGCTGCCTAACCATTAGATTTATCAATCTGTTATAAAGCCACCCCTGTCTTTGGGTTCGAAAACCAAATCTGTATACAAATAAAAATGGCCGGGACATCACATTAAAATAATATGTTTTCTAAATAGGTGTTGCGAGATTGACTCCATTAGATGTTAAAAATGAGACATTTAAAACCATGGGCGAGAAGAAATTGGGATTTAGTAATGAAAGAAAAAATAGTGGAGACTTGAAAATGAATCTCCCGTTGCCAGATTTTTATAGATCAATTTATTTGTAATTTTGGTTTTACAGTGATTGTAAAATTTTTAAAACGTTTCGCTCGCATCAGAATCCTGTTTTTGAAATTTATCTTGAATTTAACTTGAAGAAAGGTAAAAGTTCATAAATGTGTTCTAATATTTTAATATTATATCTCTCAAAATAGTATAGATATACCTAATTCAATTCATAGAATCTATTTCCCAAATACGACGATTTTGGTGCGTTTTTAACAATATATTCTCAAGATGTCATAAATTATAGAGACGCACGCACTAATAATTTCAGTTGACGCCTTCTTGATGAAGAATTTTTTTTCGTTCAATAAAAGTTGTTCAATTTTACGATTACGTAATATTACAATAGTATTTTATAGGGTGATTTCGTGAAATAGTTTTAATTCAATTCATCAAGTGAATCATTTCTGAAAGTAGTAAAAAGTCGAAAATATGTATTAAGCCTCGATGACACAGGGCGAGTTTACAAGCTACTATCTGGGAAATTCACTATCTGTCAGTAAACTCGCTCAGTGTCATCGAGGCTTAATACATATTTTCGACTTTTTACTACTTTCAGAAATGATTCACTTGATGAATTGAATTAAAAGTTGACGACCTATCAACTTTTTTCGTAGATTGTCAACAATTTGCTAGTTAGCAAGTAACACGATGACACAGGGCGAGTTTACAAGCTACTATCTGGGAAATTCACTATCTGTTAGTAAACTCGCTCAGTGTCATCGTGTTACTTGCTAACTAGCAAATTGTTGACAATCTACGAAAAAAGTTGATAGGTCGTCAACTTTACTCGCCACTCTCGCTAACTCGTGATTGGTTTATTTATGTTTCTAATATGGCTGCCAATAAACAGCCGATTTCGACTGTCAAACATCTGAATAATTAGTTCACGCAGGCGTCGTTATTCTTGCTACTTGCGCTAGCAGCGACCTCAGTTTCCTACGCTGCAGAGCAACTGCTGCGAGTGGACAGTTTTGGGTGTCATCATGACAATCTCACTCGCTGATTCACCGGTTTTTAAACTTAGTAGATAGTAGCTTGTAAACTCACCCTGTGTCATAGAGGCTTTAAGTATAAAAATTTGTGTAAGATGACCCATTCAATGGGAGACCATTGAGAAGAGTCCGTTACTGTAAAGTTATTAAAAATACAATGAGTTAATTTGATTTGTAAAACAATAAAATAGTGTATCATCAAAATTACTAATAATAATTATGAAATTTAAAAAATGTTACATTGAGCCCTTAAACCTCGATTATATTGAGCGAGTTTACAAGCTACTAACCGGTAAGTTTGAAAGCGGGCGAATCGGCGAGTGTGACTGTGATGATGATACATAAAACGTTCCACTCACTCAGTAGTGAACTAACTAGCGAAATGCTGAGCTAAAATACTCTCAACATTTTGTATAAATTTCTCAGACTGTACAATGAATAATCCAAATCAAGCAGTAGTTTGACAGTTACGAAATCAGCTATTCGAGAGCCACCATCTTGCTACCCGCTGTACACGCTAGCGAGTAGCGAGCAAAGTTGACCCCCTTTCAACCTTTTTCGTAGGTTGTTCACAATCTGCTGGTTATAGAATAGGAGACGAGATAGGTAAACCTTACGTCATCGAGTACACGGATGAAACTACTTTTTAGTGATAATGGACATTTAGAAAACCTTAAAAAAGCTGGTCTGCCGGTGCGCCTGGCAGGTTTCGTGAGTGGTTTGGCGTCGAACGGCTCGCCCGACGGATGCGTACACTCGGAACTCTCAAATTATTTTTTTTATCATTATCGCTTATTTTTTAAAAATATGGCAATCTAAATTTTTAAAACTGTAATGTGATAGAAATAATAATAAAGCTAAACGGAAATTAAAAAAAAAAAAAAAAAAACATAGAAAAAAATAGTTATTCATTGGTTTCATCCTAGTCTATTAGCTAGTAATACGATTACACTGAGCGAGTTTACTAGCAGATAGTGAACTCACCGGCTAGTAGCTTGTAAAGTCGCTCAATGTCAACGAGGCTTTAGTAGTTCTTAACGTGAGCACAACATAATAATGATGACCGTGTGTGGCTCTATTCTGGTATCAGTACGTCAGCCGGAGCCCTGGTAATTGGGATTCCCAAGTATTCGCTACTACCTCGTTCTGTTATTCGTGAACTTTTGTAACTGCAATGGTGGGATCGGGTACCGGGGTTAGTAGTTAACTAGTTAGTATATTTATGGTGGGACCCCTGGTTTCAACATTCGACATTCGACAACTTTATTTCTCAAAAAAATTACTACAACGGCTAGTAGTTACGTTAGTGTATTTATGACTACAACTACAATACCTACATCTCGTAACGGAGACGCATTTTTATTGATTTCAACCACATTAGAATTTGAATAGTTTTACGCCCGCATCATGGATTGTAACACTTCGACTGCACGCACTGTGAAAGTTCTAAGATACAATTTCTACCGATTTGCAGAAGCGAACTTTATTAAGGTTCACCCATCAGACATGGAGCAGATGATGAAGGACGAGAAATTGCTCAAATTCGTGTTGGATTCTAACGGTGGTGACTTGGATGCTGCATTGTGTGCCCTGGTTGAAAGGTATTTCGAGAAGATGCTGATCGGCGTGAATAGTTTGAGTATGAAATACAATGTTAAACATGATAAAAAGTATTCAAAGGCTATCAAACCAGTCGGAACCGACAACAGGGGATTCAAGGTACTGTTTGTAGATTTATCAGAATTGGGGGATTTAGACAGTAGCAAGGATGTTGTTGAACACATGTTTTATTGGGCGGAGAGACTTAAACGACAAGGAAACGAAAAAATAACTTTAGTTCTGCACCACGGCAAGAGCAAGTTCGTGGAGCGGAATTTGAATCTTGTATTGTTACCATTAGATACCATTTCACGCTGGTTTGGAAGTTTCAAAATACCAATTTTTATATTTGAAGATTTCTTGAGTAACGATAGCAAACTTTACCTCGACGAACATCTCGTTGATGCATTTAAGTTGGTTGATGAATTTAGCTGGTCTTGCCACTTCAAACTGTACGAAAAATACGATTTAAGCGACGGGTATCTTAAACTCGTTCAAAAGAAACCTCATAATGTTGAGAAGTGTGATAAATCTACAGCAGCTCTCGTCAAACAATGCAGTGAAGAGGTCAGATGGTCGAAATCTGAGGTTTTTGAAAATATTGGCGACCAAAAGGAGCAGAGGATCAAACTTAAACTAATCCTTGCTAAACTTCACGACGTAGAAAACCAAGTGTTCCAGCTGATCAGGGATGTGCAGGAACTAATCTAAGTTTAACTCACTGTACCCAGAAGCAAAAGTATTCCCACAAAAAATCTTTCCGCGATACAGTTGTGCTCAGTCCTCAAGTTAAAATGAAACGTTTTTTTATAGTATTATTATTAGTAGTATAAGTTTTGTTTGCTAAATGTGGATTCTGTTGGAAGTAGTTAAGTACATGGGTATTGTATGTTGAACATTGAACAAATGGCGATGGGTATTGTATGTTGAACATTGAAAATTACTGTAATATTTTGTTATGCTCCATTCTTACAAATAACCATATGATTACCTAATTTGTGGTAATTGTGTTACTTTCGTAATTTAATTTATTTTAATATGGTTCCTACCATAAAAAAGATTCCTTTTGTATTTTTATGTAGTATTTTAATGACCATTTATATCATAATATTGGTTATGGATGGCATTCCCTCATCTCTCTCATCCTCCATTTTAACACAACCATTTGCAAAATACCCAAATTATAAGAAAATATAATGTACATAAAGATATTTCACTGCTCCCCTGTAAACCCCTCATTCTCACAACACTCATTCCCAGTAACAGAAAGAGAGGTTACAGCAGCGGGGCATTACTTTCTTAGCTAATCTAATATTAGAAGAATATAATCACCAAAGCATTTTGAATCATTTTATCAGTTGCCATTTTTTACATTAGTTGAGCAAAAGTCATAATTAATAATGGTTTAGTTTTTGAATTATTCGATTCAGAAATGATTCAGACACTATGATGAATCAATAGAAAGTATCCATGACTGTGAAGATGAGTGTACTGGGAGAGGCTTAGAGTAAAGTATTAAAACTATGATCTGTTTGATCATAAATGTATTTTTGGCAATGATGTTGATTTTATCTGCCTTTTTGGCTTTCTCGGAAGGAGTTGATTAGGCCAGTCATTCACGGGCGTAGGCAAGGTGGGGCGTTTTCCCCCCCTGGCTGGCCGATGCATGACCTCTGAGATTGTCGACCGAGTCACTTTTTAAATTTACTGCACTTCATATGAAAGTTTTTCTTACTTCCATTCATTTTTCTTGTATTCATAGAACCTAAAGCATAGATATGTTGTATAAGCCAATTTTTTTTTCGGCGTCTACTCTAGATTTTAATTTTTTGCCCCTCCCCAAATGAAAACCTGGCAACACTCATGCAGTCGTCTCACTGAGTTGAATCAGTATCAAATCAACAAAAACTGGAGACTCTGCGCAGAACATTAAAGTTAACTCTGGTTTGCAGCGCAGACATTCTGGGACTTTTCTGCACAGTGTCTTTGGTTTTTATCGATTCAATACCGACACCGATCCAATAATTTTTTTCTTATTGTTGTATTCTTATTATTGTAGTTTTATTTTAATATTTTAATTGAATGTTGCTGATTTTATTTGGGAACAGTTTTGTAATTTCTTTTCCATTTATCTTCTAAGCTTTGAAATCCCTTTGTTTGCTATAATATAAGTTTGCTCTGTTTGAGGAAGTGAAAATATAACATATTTTTTATTGCCTTTGAATGCCTATGCTTATTTAAAAAAAATGTATCATTATTATTTTTATCTCTCCTTTGAATAAATCGTTTATGAAAGTTTTTAGTTTGCTTAATTTTACTTGCATTTAGCTTTTTTTAGCATTGTATTTAATTTAAAAGGATTTAAAGTATTTTTTTGATAGTTTTGAATTTGACAAAACATGATTTGGTTTATTTATGGACAAAACTAATAATTTAAGTATACATTATGTATTTTTTTCATAATGATGTTGATTTCAATCTGCCTTTTGACTTTATTGGAAGGAATTGGTTTTATTTTGCACTGTGTATAAATTATATTACCTCAGTAGATGTAAACATAATACATTTTCCATTGTTTTTAAAGATAAAGTATGTCAATTTAATTGTAAGAGTAATAACTACCTATCTGACAATTGGTGTCATTTTATTGAATATTTTTCATTTTATTTTGTAATTGTTTTATGTTATTTGGTAGAAGTTGTCTCATAGGCTATGAAAATCCCATTTTTGTGTTCTATATTTTGTATTTTTTATATTTAATAAATATGTATATTAAATAAAATAATATTCTTATTTATTTTAGTTTTTAATGTCTTTATTTCAATTTTTAAATTATGAATGATGTAAGATTGCCTTTATCATTTATGTAAGTTTTTTTTTTTGCTTTGGATTTTCAAGTTAGTTTTGCATGGGACAAAACTAATTGCATATAGTTACATGTATTTAATCATTTTTGTAATTTTCCTTTAATAAACTTTAAAAAATAAGTTTTTGTGACATATACACCCAATTATTTTTGCCAGTTAACAGTATGGTCAATCCCACTCCGGTCGGTATGAATTCAACAAATACCACTTTAAATATTTAGCAAGATTTCAAAAAAACAGGAATTCCTTTGAAATAAATTGTATACCGCAGTGAGGAACCATGTGTGAGTCTACGTAATGCAATTTGACCCAAAATTGTTTGCATTCTTATTGTACGCAGTCAGCCGACCTGTGAGGTAGCAGTTCTGTCGGAGCCTGACAACCAATCACAGGGCGATTAAGATTTTATTTATTAATTTTTAATATATGTTTAATAATAATAATAATAAGCCTTTTGTTCTGGACTTCGGTTAGGTGTAAATACTAGGCATGTTCTTGTTTGTTATAATATATCCCGAAGCTCAGTTTGCCTCTTGACATAGGCCTCCTCTAACATTGACCTGTCACGCGCTACTCTTCTCCATTGATGTCCAGCCGTGAGTTTTAGGTCGTCTTGCCATCTTATTTGCTGACGTCCTCTACTTCTCTTGCCATCTCTGGGATACCAGTCAGTGACATTTTTGCACCATTTCTCTTGTGGATCGCTGATCATGTGACCTGCATAAGCAATACAAACATATAAAAATATAAATAAAAAAAATCAGAGTGCGTAGAAGTGAAACCTTCAGAAAACCAAAGTATACAAGAGTGCGGAGGCTACCCAAATAGACCAACAAAAGTGGAGATGGAAAGGTCACATGATCCGCAATCCAAAAGAGAAATTTTTAATTACATACAATATATAATAAAACATACATTTTAATAATCAGCATTTATTGATCTGATTATGATATTAGTAATTGGTGGAACTTTTTTTTGGTTATAAGCAAAAGATTAAATACAGGGTGTAACGACACATACCAGTGATTCCTGAGCATATTTTAAGTACTAAAAGTATACACCATTTTGCTGATATTTTTTTTCACAAGAACAAAGAGCAATAACGGTAATTATTTACCTAACTTTATGCACCGATTATGGAAATTACACTTCATTTCAACAATTACTACAAGAAACAACTATTCAGCACAAAATATATTATTAGTTGGGTTAATTAAGTTATTTAAAGAAACTAAAATCTCGCAAACATTAATCCATACTAAAAAATATTCAAAATAGCGGCACAGTGATGGTTTTATATGAGAAATTTGAACTTTGAATGAAAATGGAATTTTAATGCATCATTCGCCATCTCTCCCCACTTAAATAGTTGTTTCTTATAGTAATTAAGTTTGACATCCGGCGTGGTCTAGAGGTAAGGCTCTTGACTCGCAATCGAAAGGTCGCGAGATCGAATTCTGGCATGGAAAATAAGTTTTATTTGATTAATTAGCGTTATTTCACAATTAATCCATTTAAAATAATACAGGACCGTGAACAAACTGCTTTACTTTGTATTTTTATATCGTATTTAATAAAAAAATAACTTTCAGCCGTGTTTGGTGACCAGATCTGAATAGGCAGGTACTTCCCCACCTTCCCCTTTTACCCATCTCCTTCCCCTCCCCACTACCTTCAGCCTAACAACATACCCCAATCGGGGATGCCATAGTCTCACAGGCTCCAGACGGGAGAGTTGGGACTCATAAAATTAAAAAAAGATGAAATGAAGTAGGTATAATTACCATAATCTGTGCTTATTGAAAGTGCAGTGGTTAGGTAAATATTTACCCTAGTCCGACTGGCCAGGAATATCCAAATCTTCCCCTTCCCCACTTCCTTCAGCCTCATTACATTAACCAAATGGGGATGCCGTAGTTCCACTGGCTCTGTGCACTTGGAACTCTCGCAGTCCAGACAACTCTGCAGAACTGCTGTCATACAAGACCTAAATCAGATTGTGGAACTTTGAATCATGTTAATTGAAAACATGCACCTTCCAACTCTCTTACATATAGTACACGCCAAACTTTAAGACCTGCCTGAACATGGTACGATCATTCCGGCGCGGTTACCTACTTTACAATGAGTGTAAGCCAAGGAGAAAGATGCGTCTAAACATACGTGCGATAGAGAAAGAAGTGGGCGGGGGGGCATGCCACGTTTCTGTCCTTAAACTCGCGTACTGCGACGATTTCTGATCAACTTCAGGCCGGTCTTAATGTTTGGCGTGTACTATACCTTACTTAATACGCTAACCATTTATATATAATACTGTTCTTAGGAATTGCTTCTGCTTCAAAGATGGACTTCAGGAATTACACAAGTCTGACATACGCAACTGGTGGGCCCGATTCTTTTCAATATTCTGTCATAGAAAAGGATGGAACTCCCGCAGTAGAGAGAAGGGACCCGAGCATAGATAACATTACCCACTTTGACTATGTGTCTCAGTCGGCCATTTTGACTGATGAAAATACTCACGGAGGGAATGATGTTATTGAATATGCAAAAGGTGAGCAATTTGTTTAGTTAATGAATAGTTGGGTAACACTAAGGGAGCTAGTAGGACTATTAACAGGACACCGCCACCTCGGGAGCCATGCGCCGCTGATGGCAATGGAAATCACCAATAGCTCTAGCAAATATAATGAAGGAACCCTGATTCAACTATAGAAGAAAGCTCAGATACCTGAGACACGTTGTTGACCCAGGAGACATGTTGAAAACAACCAATTACGACCCTGGTGAACTTCCTTACCTGGGACTGGGCTACTTTTAAGGTAATAAAGGTGGAACATGGAAGACGGCACAACAACGCTTAGAGAGTGTTGGGCGACTTTACAAAAAGCCTCCACTGTATCTTCCTCTGTCTTCTGCTGTTTCCCTCTAGTTCCTTATGCCTAATTGTATTGCTCCCAATGCTCCCAAGTCCTGCAGGTTTATTAAATAGCCTCTTTGGCGGAAAGCCTTCTTCCATTCTTGCTAAGTGTCCTGCCCAGCGAAGCCGTCCCACTTTTATAAGCTATGTGTTTGATAACTCTTCAGGAATATTATACTTTGCAGAAATAAATTATTAATATTATAATTTCAGGTCCATTCGCCCATCTTATTCACAACATTCACGAGCAGCATTACGTGACGCACGTCATAAGCTACTCAGCAGGAATTGGTGATTTTATCAAGTACCGTCCGTCCGGTGGTTCTGTCCTGAAAGGGCCATCTATTCAATCGTTAATAATTGTTATGTTTACACTAGTCACAAAAGCTATACTTTTATAAAGTTGTAATAAGTATTTATGTTGTTGAATAAAATACATTTTAAATTTGATGTCTTTATCGTTTAAAAACTTTATGCCTGACTTCTGTGAATGGAATTAGGTGACAAAATAAACAAAAAGTGTTTTTATAGATATAAATCAGTGCACCATAATAACGTATATTGAATACTATTAGGGCTCTCACACTTCCCTCATGAACAAGTACTACAAATTCATCTGCTAACACTAATTAATACTCAAGACGGTCTTTGATAAGGCATGTGTCTGCTTTCTGAAAAAGGGGCATTTTGGTGCCCTGAAGCTTTCATTGGATGGTGCTGTTCAAAGGGACCAATGGTCACATTATCTCTTACATACACCACAAAACCACTCTGGAATAAAAAACTCAATACTAATTTGATAAAAACAGATATATTGTAGAAAATACGAACCACTAATAAATATCAGTTTCTCCCAGACACGGGTTAAAAATAAGTTCTATTAAAGATAATACTTACTAATAGGATTGTACTATTAAAGTAAAGAAAAAATAACCATTCATTAATATTAAACAATTAATACCGAGTGCACTGAATTACGGAGACAATTGAAATCCACAAGACCCCGTAAATGTACATAGGTATATATTTTTTTTAATGTCATACATGTATATTATCGACGCTTCTGACTCACACAATGTTGTCATTTCCCGGTAAATATTAATAGGGACGATTGGGCTAAGTTAATATTTCTTCTTATCCAGTACTAGACGGCTATACCAAAATAAATGCAGAAAACCACTCTAAGGGCCTTCACTTATGGAGAAACTGAAATGAAAACCGCACTGGTTGTGTGGCAGTCGCTTTTCAGTTGCATTGTTAACAGGTTGCATGGTAGCGGCGCACGAACTCTGTTTTCGAGTAATCTGCGATGTGTCAGATCAGAAAAATATCAATTTTGTTCAGGAGGTTGATTGCGATTGCGTCGACAACTGATTTCATTTCAGTTTCTCCATTAGCGAAGGTTCTAAGAGGATTAACCCTTGCAATGGTATCTCTTCTAAAGACATAAACACACACTTAAACATAATCTACCCTGATGATAGACACTGCATTGCTGTCCGAAACATTGTAGAAAGGAGGAAGCGCAACACACCGTAATAAACCAAGAGATAAATCTTTTAAATATTTTCAAATTCTTTCCAAATCTTTTTAATATTCTTCAACTGCCCATCCCTCTAATCAAACCCTTTTGCTTTTAATAAAAAAAATGTATTCCCTCAACAACAGAAGCAATACATACTTCAAAAGCACTATTATGTGAAAGGTAGTTAAAGTGATATTTGGATGTAAGTCACAAAAACCTTTGGTTTTTTAAAGAATTTATTGATAAAAAATTACAAAAATTATTAAATTTAAGTTTGAACATATAATTAGGATTGTTCATTGCCATTCAAAACAACTTTGTTAAACTTAATGCAATGCTTTAAAATAAGTAAAATTAAGCACAGCAAAAGGAAAACCTTACAGAAAACGAAAAAGGTTTTCAAAATTTATCAAATAAAAATTACATATTACAGCAAACAAATATGGGACTTTCAAAGCCTAGAAGATAACTTATACTAAATAACATAAAACTACAAAAAATAAAATTATAAATATTTATTAAAAAATTAAAATAAAATGACACCAATTGTCAGTTAGGTAGTTATTACAATTAAATTGAAAATATTTTATCTTTAAAAACAAAGGAAAATGTATTTTGTTTACATCTACTGAGGTAATATAATTTATACAAAGTGCAAAATAAAACCAATTCCTTCCAATAAAGTCAAAAGGCAGATTAAAATCAACATCTTTATCAAAAAATACATACATTATGTATAATTAATTAGTTGCATCACATTCAAACAACAAAAAAACTTTAAAAATTTCTAAATTAAATACAATGAGCAAGTAAAATGCAAACAAAACATTTACACAAGCTATTTAAAGGCAAGATCAAAACATGTTTTAAAAATATGTTATATTTTCACTTCTTCAAATATAGCAAGCTTATATTATAGCAAACAAAGGGCTTTCAAAGCTTAGAAGATAAATGGAAAAGAAATTACAAAACTGTTCCAAAATAAAACGACCAAAATTTAATTAAAATATAACATTAATAATTACTGGCTCGGTATCGGTATCGAATTAACAAAAACCGGAGACACTGCACAGAAAAGTCCCAGAATGGCTGCACTACAAACCGGAGAAAACTTTACTGTTCTGCGCAGGGTCTGGTGTTTGTTGATTTGGTACCGATTCAACCCAATTGATCAATTCCTCCTAATAAAGCCAAAAGGGCAGATTGAAATCAAAAGCATTATCAAAAATACATTTATTATCAAACAGATCATAGTTTTTATATTTTACTTTAAACCTCCCCCAGTGCACTCATCTTCACAGTCATGGATACTTTCTATTGATTAAACTAAACCATTATTAATTATGACTTTTGCTCAACTAATGTAAAAAATGGCAACTGATAAAATGATTCAAAATGCTTTGGTGATCATATTCTCCTAATATTAGATTAGCTAAGAAAGTAATACCCCGCTGCTGTAACCTCTCTTTCTGTTACTGGGAATGAGTGTTGTGAGAATGAGAGGTTTACAGTGGAATGTCTTTAAGTACATTATTATTTCTGACAATTCGGGTATTTTGCAAATGGTCGTCGTAAAATGGAGCAAGACTAACAATTTAGAAATGGTCATTAAAATAGAAAAACACAAAAGGATTCTTTTTCATGATAGGAATCACATTACAATAAATTAATAAAGTTACACAAGTAATGATATTTTAAAAGAATTACCACAAACCAGAAAATTTGTAAACTATATGGTTATTTGGAAGGATGGAGCATAACAAAATGTTAAAATAATTTTCAACGATCAACATACAATATCACCTGATGTGCAGTATCATATCACCTGATCCAACAGTATCCACATTTAGCAAACAAAACTAGTAACAGTACATAAATGATCTGTAGCAACCAACGTTTCATTTTGTCTTGAGGACTGAGCACAACTTTATCGGGAGGATATTTTTGGACTTTTGCTTCTGGGTACAGTGAGTCACCAACTTAGATTAGTTCCTGCACATCCCTGATCAGCTGGAACACTTGGTTTTCTATGTCGTGAAGTCCACCAAGGATTAGTTTAAGTTTGTTTCTCTGTTCCATACTCGGCTCCTTTTCTTTATCACCAACATTGTCAAGAATTTCAGATTCCGGCTTTTTGAACTCTTCACTACATTGTTCGCCGAGAGCTGCTGTAGATTTATCACACTTTTCAACAGTATTAGGTTTCTTTTGAGCGAATTTAAGAAACCCGTCGCTTAAATCGTACTTTTCGTCCAGTTTGAAGTGGGAAGACCAGCTGGATTCATCAACAAACGTAAACTTGTCATCGAAAAAATAGTCAAGTGTAAATTTGCATTTGGTACTCACTAAATCTTCAAATATAAAAATTGATGCAACGAAACCCGGATACATCGGAAATACAACATCTCTAAGTAATATCATGACATACAAAGCTCGCTCCATGAACTTGGTCTTGCCGTGGTGCAGAACAAAACTTATTTTTTCGTTTCCTTGACGATCAAGTCTCTCCATCCAATAAATTACGTGTTCCAGAAATTCCTTGTCACCGCTGAAATTACACAATTCAGATACCTCTACGAATAGTACCTTGAAGCCCTTGTTGTCCTTTCCGACTGGTTTGAAAGCCTTTGAATATTTTTTATCCAGTTTCACATTGTACTTCTTGCTATTCACGTCAAAGTGCTTCCTCCCATTATTCCTATCAACCAGGGCTTGTACAGCAGCCATCAAGATACCACCCTTGGAATCCAATATGGATTTCAGCCATTTGTCATCCTTCATCTTCTCCCTGTCTGATGGGTGAACTTCAAGCAAGTGCTCTGCTGCCACATAGTAGAAAATGTCTCTTACAACTTCCAAAATACGTGCAGTCGAAGCGTTACAATCCATGGTGCGGTGCGGGTGTAAAGTAAAACTATTAATATTCTAATTTTAGCAATGAAATATCATTCAAATGCGTCTTTGTTTTGAGTGTGCGTACCTATTTGGGCGTTTTGTTAGTTGTTCGTAAAATTAATAATGACGAGACACGCGACGACGCGACAGCGTCCGATAAGCAATACTTATGATTATAAGATGACCCATTCAATGAAAGAACGTTAAGAAGAGTCCGGTGCTGCAAAAGTAATAAAAGTAGTTTGAATAGATTGGTTTTGTACAATAAAGTAGTTTATCATAAAATTTACTAAACATAATTATGAAGAAAAAAAACCTAGAATGCAATATTGAACCTTTTTAAAGTACTTATCGTGAGCACTAACTAAAATAATGATGACCGTGTGTGGCCCTACTTTGTTATCACTATCGGTACATCGGCCCTGGCAGTTGGGATTCCCACTGAATAGATGTCCGTTAAAGGTACTGACACACTTGCTCACACAAGCCGGCGACATAAGCGACATGAGAACGCTTATGTCAAAAATAGTCAACTGTACACATTTATTCATTAATGAGCAGGCTTGGTTTGAGCTTTCTCGTGATTGAGCGTGCTCAAAGCCAACATTTGAACACACGTGCTATTTAATGAGCATGCTCATGTCAAATAATAAACGTCATCGTAAAGTGTCAAGTGTCAGTTCCGTTCGCTCAGAACTAAACAAAATACACTTAATGCTTGCAACGCAATCATTAATTATTTAAGAATCTTTTGACGAAAGAAAACAAAACGGTTGATTTGGGTCCAAGATGTCAACGGTTATTTATTTATTTATTTATACAGTTACAAGGACATAATAGAGTCGGTTCCGTCCGCACAGAAGTCAATTAAGTAATTTTATTGCTTGCAACGCATTTACTGAAGAAACCTTTGGCGAAAAAAAAAAGAAAATTAAAATATCGATTTCGGTTCGTAATGGATCACGAGAAGAGCAAACCTTGGAGCAATTAATCATTTGTTTGAAACATGAACTCTAGGCACTTAATGTACAGCTGTAGTAATTACAGTGTAATTTGTCGAACTTGATTAACATTTATTTGCACAAAAATTGGTTTAATAATGTACCTACCAAACTACCAATATAACCACACACATTTAGATTTGCAACATAATAAAATCCTTTCTTATTTGCTTACCATATAGTACTCACTTTTATATTATATATTTTATAATTACATCCTTTTGTATTCTTTCGTTATATGATTTCTATGTTTTATACTTTTCATATTCTTTTGTATTCTACTACATTCTTTCTAACTCTTTTAAATTTAAATTCTTTTATATTATTTTGTATTCTTTAATATTATATTATTTTATGTATATATTTTCTATTCTTGCACATTATTTATATTGCATATGTTAATGTACCTACTGTATAGAAAATCGACCACCACAACACGGGCATGTGCCTAGCATGGTGGTCGAAAAATCCCCAATTTTATGTAATAAAAAAATTTCAATGAATAAAGAAAACTTGAAAAAAAAATACCTGAAGTTTGTGCTGCAATATAAAAGACGTTTGATTTGGGTTCAAGATGTCAACAAATCCGAAAATGACTAATTATTAAAAAATAAATCCTAATTTCAATAGAATGTGGTTTCATTTTGGTATTTTAGTGACCTTGTGTTCCAAATATATTCATGATTCCCATAATAAATCACGAAAAACGAGGTTTTTTCGTCTCCCCAGCGGGCTATTTTGATATTTTTGCAAAGTACGCGCATGCGCGAACTGAGATCGGATTAAAACGAGCATGCTCATAAGCTAGCCTGTTCACACATGCTTAAAGTCTTCCCCTTCCACTTAATAATCCAATGAGCATGCTCATAAATCAAACGGCCGTTGATTTGTGAGCAAGCTCATTTGGCTTCAAATAAGCATGCTCATTACTAGCAACTTCATGGACACACATGCTACTAGGTTATTGCTACTAGCATGGGCGCCCGCAAGGGGGGGGGGCACTGATTGAAAAATTGGGGGATTGATTGAAATAGTCAAATAATGACCCAAGACAGTGTGGAAGATAAAAGCATTGAAGCAATCAGGGAACCATAAATGTTAAAAAGTACTTCAGACAAACAATTTAACATTCCATACTAAGATTCTCTAATTAACTCAATGAAGAGTCGATTTTGTGAATACAACAGTTCACAATTTAATTTAGAGTTGCTACATGCTTCGAAATTGTGCAAACTGAATCGTCAAAACAGTTTGAGGATATAATGTCTACTATTAATCAGGTATACCACATTGATAATTTTGAAGCTGAAATCTTCAGTTGGTTTGATTTTTGGAAAACGCGAGAATACAAAAGTAGCCAAGATTTCATCGACTTGTTTATTTTTTTTTACATGCCACACAGGAGGCCCTGAGGAAAATAATTTCCCTTAGGGCCTATGTCATCTTTGGAGATGCTGTATGGAGGGTTTTTTTAGGAAAGGAAGGAGAGGAGAGTTCTGAGAAGGAAAAGGGTTTAAGGGGTGGGTAGGAATCTGGGGTTCAGGTTCATCTGCCTCAAAAACCTAGACAAACCTCACCCCATGAAACCGGGCACCCCTGCTAAATTACCAAACGTAGCGAACCACTTGGGGTGACCTATGGCAGAGGTGACTTGTTACCTTTTACAAAGTTTTTTTTTATGAATACCGCACAAGAGTGCCAACTGCTCCCGTCTGAAGCCAGTGAGACTATGCCATCCCCAATTAAGGTATGTTGTGAGGCTGAGGGTAGTGGGAAGGGGAAGGAGATGGGGAAGAGGAAGGTGGGTAAGTACCTGGCTATTCAAATCTGGTCACCAAACACGGTTAAAGCCATTTCAAGCAACGTTTCAATTCTGAATGGTGGTCTTACACTTAAACCAGGGCGATAATGAGAGTATCTTCCACTCTGGAACGTGCCGCAAATATACTATATACTATTTTAAATGAATAAATTGCGAAATAACACAAATTAATTAAATAAAATTTATTTGCCACGCCGGGATTCGAACCCGCGACCTTCGGTGTGCGAGTCAAGCGCCTTACAGCTGGACCACCCCGGCCGTCAATTATGCCTTAGTAGTTTTGCTAACATTACGTCGGGTAAAAACATGGCTTAGATCTTAGATCTACAATGTCAGATGAACGTCTGTCTGAATTACAGAGACAAAGTGAACTGCAACAAAAAAGACTTTGTGGACAAAATTGTAGATATGTTTGGTAGCGATAACAAACAACTCCTGTTTTTGTTTAAAAATAAATTTTATTTTGAATTTATGTTATAACATTTTTTGTAATATACATATATTGTGTTAAAAATATTGTTGCTACAGTATGCCCTTCATTGCTACAGTGTCCTGTCCGTTCGTTCAAAATACAAATACGCTACAGTAAATTAAAACTACATTAAAATAATACAAAAATATTTTGCCCATTCTAGAAAATTTTCTGCGGGCGCCCATGGCTACTAGGTAGCACGCTCTTTGGCTTCAAATGAGCAAGTGTGCCCGTAGCATAAATCAAACGGCTGTTGATTTGTGAGCAAGCTCATTTGGCTTCAAATGAGCATGCTCATTACTAGTAACGTCACTGAGACACATGCTACTAGGTAGCAATTGCTACTAGGTAGCATGCGCTTTGGATTTAAATGAGCAAGTGTGTCCGTAGCAAAGATATTGAAATATAAGGAGATGTGCTATCCGCCGTTTTTACTAGGTGAGACTGCGCTTCCGGGTGTCGCCGGTGTTGTTTACCAATTAAGGAATAAACTAAACGAACGCTAAACTAAATGAACAAATTCTTTCCGTATTCAAACTATATTGTTAACCAGTGGCGGCTCTTCACATGGGGACAATGGGGACAGTCCCCACCAGTTACACTCAAAACCTACTAAAGGAAATAACAGTCTTCGCCAAAATGAATGAATTCTTTAAACATTTGCATAAATAAAATACAAACAATTATTCCGGATGATTTTAATAAGACCCTACGCGCGTACATCGAACAATGTACGGCGCAAAAAACAGCGGGTCTATTTCTCAGTGCGAAGAATCTAATGCGCACTTGGGGGACGATCCGAACAATCCCTATACTTTCCTTGCGTTGTTTCGCGATCGTATGCAACTGCGCATGCGCAGTAGTATGTGAATTCAAATACCTGCGGGGACAATCCTTTGGATCCCCACAGAACCATTTGTTTCGAAGTTACGGGCGGGAATCGCTCGCGTTCAAATTAGTTTGATAATAATCTTGCAAGATAAAGCTTTATTTTTATTATACTGTATTGTAAATTGGCATATATCTACAGACATTTTATATTATTTTGCGTTAAATATATCTGACTAGCATGATTAGACCATCAAATTTTTTTTGAGAAATTTTATATTATATTCTACAGGTGGTGAGATTACAGTACATTACGTGAAAAACGTCGATC
Organism: Limnephilus lunatus; assembly: GCA_917563855.2. Classification (NCBI taxonomy): domain Eukaryota; kingdom Metazoa; phylum Arthropoda; class Insecta; order Trichoptera; family Limnephilidae; genus Limnephilus; species Limnephilus lunatus. The sequence continues at coordinate 45,262,187 of OU830602.1, read as the reverse complement.
CCCACCACTAAAGAAGTGCTCAAGCCGCCACTGTTGTTAACCAATAATAATGCACACCTTCAAAAAATCAAGAAAATGAACAAATTCTTTTGTATGCAAACTACGCGCATTAGGTCGTAGTTCGGTGACAGTCGCGCGGACATCATAGCATATCTCTTTGTATTTGAATATCTTTGGTCCGTAGCATAATGGCTCGTTCAGACGATTCAATTTTCATTGATCAACTCTCTGTTGAATGACACTTGAAAGCGTATCGACAAGTCGCTTGCTGAGGATTGGTTTGTAGGTTTGTACTATGTATTATCCACAAAACCTCGTAACAAGGTTTAGTTTAAAAAAAAAAATTGTTTCCTTTATTTGAAACTAATTGTTCTAATTTTTTAAAATACAATGGTTAATCTATCTAGGTATAAGTAAAATAACAACACATTTGGTTTAATTTTTAACTGAATAAAAGTTAAAGGACAAGGTTTTTTTCAACAAAGTAGCAAAAAAATGATTATTGGTTTGTACCATGTCCATACCGAGTACTGGTTTGTACTATATTTATACTGTCAGTGGATATATATCACACCAACAGTAAGTTAATCCTTTGCCACAGTTTGGTTATTATAATAAAATGTATGGAATGATCAAAAGTTTTACAAATAATAAAAAATAAATAAAAATCTTCGTTAGAAATTAGAAAATAAAATAGTTCATATGAATTACAATACAATAAAAAGGCAATGCCCATTGTTTTCATCATATTTTCTTCCTTTGTACTATACTAAATACTATAGTGTACTAAAATATTCTCGTTGTTTTTATTATGGTAAGGGTCAGTTGTTTTACAGAATTTGAACACTTCATAAAATTTCAAAGATAATTTTCGAGTTCTGTGAAAGCTCCGTTCAAGTTCTGCCATTATTAAGAGAAAATCAACATGGCTTCTTACCGAGGAAATCAACGGTAACCAACTTACTCTCTTTCTCTCGACGGGTAGCAAAAGGCCTAGACTCACTAGGGGCCGTCTGTTTCAACAGAAAGCTATATCGTGTCCTAAAGTTAAATTTTAACTGTCAGTTAAAGTAACAAGGATGTTAAATAGGACCGCGCGCTGTTTCAAGTGTATTTTCGCTAAAGTAAAAGTTGTCAGTGTGGCCAGTCTAAAAAGCAGAATATTCCTCGGAATTATGTTAAAACACGCATCGAAATATTTTTTGATGTGACAACACCGTAAACTAAATCCTAAAATCGGAACAACTGTCAAAATATTCGGTTGTATTTTGTTTCGCATCGTAGGACGACGGGATTGTTCCGATTAAAAGTATTTGTATGCATATTTACAAATAAGTGACGACCTATTATAATACATATAATATACAATATGAATGTAATTTACTTTCCAGTAGTTGTGATATTTCCTTGAATTTGAAGTGTCACATATTTTACGAGATCTTCAATTCAATTTATTTATGGTATCGAAAACAGAAAAACATACATTTTATAGCTTTTTAAAAATCCGTTTGAGTATTACATTAAAGGTAAGTAGTAGGTGTACAAACTATACTAGCATTAATAGAGCTTGTCTTTTAAAGGCAGCTTCACTCGCTAAATATGTGGATATCCGAAACGATTCTGTCCAGGCGGTTCAGGCTCTACCTACTACTCATGTTATATTTTTGTAATGTTTATGAGACAATTAATTGATTTGAAGATATTGTAAAACTTGCGATACATCCATTTATAGAGCTTGTATTTAAAAGGTAACTCTAAATATGTCGATATCAGAATTGATTCTGTTCAACAGCAAGATGTTTTCGATATGCGGTGCCGCGCCAATAATTCGAGATCATCCCGGATAACCAAATTATTGACGCGGGGTCGAAATGTTTTTGGTTTTCGCTGTCAGACATATTGGATGAGGAATTCATCGGCTTCTACAATATATTTATCATGATTACTATGTTAAAGCACGGAATTTCGTAGATTACCTCGAGCAGAACTATCATAAATAAACTGAGAACTGTCAAATATGCCAATATGGCGGAGTAACTCAAGAGTAACTATCGGTTTTCGGAAAGTAAACAAAAAAGTTAAAAGTAACGTAAAACAAGCAGTCAAATTGATTGAAAAACGCATTTTAGTGAAATTTAACTTTAGTAACTGCGTTTTGCTTTACTTTTGCTTTAGCGAGCGTTGAAACAGACGGCCCTAGACTGTAGGCATCAGACGGACGTAATCTACGCGGATTTCGCAAAGCCATTTGACCAAGTAGATCATGATGTTCTATTAAGAAAGATGCACAAAATAGGTTTCAATCAACCCCTACTGATATTTTTTGCGTCATATAAAGATAAAAGCCAGTATGTATATGTAAATGGATACGACTCCCATAAGTTCGTAGCTCTGTCAGGAATTCCTCAAGGATCGAATCTTGGCCCCATGTTATTCCTTATTCTGATAGATGACAATCAGGACTGCATACGTCAAAGCTCATGTCTCCTATTCGCGGATGACATTAAACTGATGATGGAAATCGAATCAGATGACGATTATTCCAAACTGCAGGTTGATCTAGATGTAACGGACGTATTATCGGGGAAATAGAGGACGAGGAGTGTTTGCTAAACTTCCTCGTCAGGAGAACACAGAAAAGAGGGTAGTTCCAGAGGTTGCAACGCCCGTCACGCGAATCGTGGCGGAGGTTATGACCTACGAAACACACATTTGAACGCCTAGGGTCGCACCGAATCCTCCACTCGGTTGAGGCAGGATTTTGTATAAAGAGAGGTGCGAGGTGCGACCAGTACCGACAACGCATTCCAGTACCGACACGACAGCTACCTTTATCTCTCTGCAAACCGGACACATCTCTCGACGGAAATTTACTACAATTTGGCTTTGATTTCACGAGACACAGCGGCTGCTATAGACTATAGACTACCCGGCGCCCTATCTTACAGTCTGTGTGAGGGACGGAAACGTCTCTTATAGCCGGTTCACACGGTTCAACATTGTTGATCAACTCGACAGTTGAAAGCTAATTGACAAGTGTGAACACTTTTTCAACAAAGTTGATCAAGTTTTTTGTTGACTAGCTAAAGTTGAAGGCCCGTCTACTTTTGACGTTCAAGTATGACCATCGCCATCTTGGTATGACTCATCGATCAAGTTTCATAGAGAATCGACGAGTATGAACACATGTTTCCACTCGCTTGGGTTTTTTCGCGGGCAAAAGTAAACGTCAAACGTGTTACCTTGTTTCTACCGTCATGAAATCGGTAACGAAAAAATATCTGAAATGGTCGGATGATTTGATGTTCAGGTTTTTGGATCTGTACCAAAGCCATCCCTGTCTTTGGGATCAAAAGAAAGAAGTATACAAAAATAGAAATGCCCGTGATACTACGATAAATAATATCATTTTTGAAATGGGTATTGTGGAACTGACGCCGACAGACGTAAAAAATAAAATAAAAACTATTAGAACGATGTACAAGAAGGAACTAGGATTAATAAATAAAACAATAAAATAAATGTTGGCAAGCAGCTCATCAAAATTGTTTTTCTGTCATCCTCAAGTGATTTCTATATCCTTCAGAGTCTTCTAGGGCCATCTCTTTCAAAATTGTGTTGGATGCGCCTAATTCACTCCTTCTCATGATCCATTTTCTCGCCCAAATATGACGTTTTTTATGCTTTTTCATAATCTCGAGCTCGTCTCGCAGAACATCAGAGAGACGCACGCACTGACAATTTCAGTTGACGCCATCTTGAATGTCAAATTCGGTTCTACTTAAATTGAAACGTGTGAACATAATCTCATTCAACTTTTAACGTTCAATAAAAGTGGATCAACAAAAATCGAAACGTCTACATAATACAAAAAAATGCGTCGTTATGACTTATAGTCGTTCACAAAATCCGTTATTCTACCAGTATAGAATGAATGGAGACAAGGGCGTAGCGAGGTACAAGCATCTGGGGAGCATCCCTGAATCTTCTAGGGGGGGGGGGGGGGGGGGGGCAGCTGCCCCTGATGCTCACAAACCGTAAAGTAATATTACATCGGTAGCCTAATGTTTGTGTAGTGTTAGCAATAATAAAACGCTAAGTTAATATTTATGATGAAATATATTGTCTCCACGTTAATTGACAATAACAACATTCAAGAATCAGCAAGATTATATTCCGTGTTCCGCCATTTGTAAATCCAGCCGTTGGCTGTCCGTGTTGTTGGTAGTACTCTCCTTTACCGGCCGCTGTAGACGGTGTAGTCTCCCCGTTGGCCGCCAGAGGCGATAGCAGTACCTCTGGAGCCGTAAACGTGTGAAGCGGCAATATTCAAACATGCTGCTAACACGGCCATACTGACCACTGCTTTGACCTCAAAAGAAAAGAATCCTAAAAGAAAAGAATTAAAAAAAAATATTACAGGGATTGAAATTTTTTTCAACCCCAAAATGGTACTGACAAACAGATTACCCTGCTCGCCTTTCCCGACCATTGCAGAAATTTGTTCACCCGGTCAATTCCTCATATTTTCATATGCGACCATCACTCTTTGAGTGCTGCGATTGGGTCTCTTACCCACCACGTCAAAACCATCGTTCGGCAAGACTTCTACCACCTTATAAGGCAAGCTCCGAAACCGACCTTTCAACTTTTGTACACGTCAAAACGATCTTTCGGCAAGACTTCTACCACCTTTCAACTTTCTGTACCCCGGATTTCCCCCAGAAATCCGTATTAAAGCCAGGAATAACGTCAAACGCATGTCCAACTTTTTCTTATATTCATAAATGACCTTGGCAAAACTGTATCGCCAACGCGATACGAAGGTTTAATTAACCGTTTCGCATTGAATTGTTTCATCTGCCGCCTTTGATCTGCATCAAAAAGCATGAATCGGTTCGAGTTGAACCGTTTCATCTACCGCCTTTGATATTTATCAAAAGAACCCTTGTCTCAGCACGCAAGACCATAAGGTCCTGCTACTCACCAACCTGTGAGTTTATGAATCGGTTCGAGATGAACCGTTTCATCTGCCGCCTTTGATATTCATCAAAAGAACCCGTGCCTCAGCACGTAAGACCATAAGGTCCTGCTACTCACCAACCTGTGAGTTTATGAATCGGTTCGAGATGAACCGTTTCATCTGCCGCCTTTGATATTCATCAAAAGAACCCGTGCCTCAGCACGTAAGACCATAAGGTCCTGCTACTCACCAACCTGTGAGTTTATGAATCGGTTTGAGATGAACCGTTTCATTTGCCGCTTTTGATATTCATCAAAAGCACCCGTGTTTCAGCACGTAAGACCATAAGGTCCTGCCACTCATCAACCTGTGAGTTTATGAATCGGTTCAAGATGAACCGTTTCATCTGCCGCTTTTGATATTCATCAAAAGCACCCGTGGCTCAGCACGTATGACCATAAGGTCCTGCCACTCACCAACCTATGAGTTTATGAATCGGTTCGAGATGAACCGTTTCATCTGCCGCTTTTGATATTCATCAAAAGCACCCGTGGCTCAGCACGTATGACCATAAGGTCCTGCCACTCATCAACCTGTGAGTTTATGAATCGGTTCAAGATGAACCGTTTCATCTGCCGCTTTTGATATTCATCAAAAGCACCCGTGGCTCAGCACGTATGACCATAAGGTCCTGCCACTCACCAACCTGTGAGTTTATGAATCGGTTCGAGATGAACCGTTTCATCTGCCGCTTTTGATATTCATCAAAAGCACCCGTGGCACCCCAAAAAGGTACGCCATCGCCAAAATTGTCATGATGACAACTTTCGTGCTTGTTTCTGCCTCTGCCTCTAATCGGCAGTTTTTTTCATGAAGCCATCCTGGAGAGTAATAACACGCAGCATTCCGTCCACGCTCTTCACGAAAGATCATCGTAAATTGATCTACCTGCTCAACGCAACTGCAAAAGACATCTCCATTTTCTAAAAATCCCGGGCTCACATATCACATCGCCCAGTATCTCATTTTCCAACCAACATTTAAAATAGTTTTTCACATATTTGTGATAACATTCCTCTTCCATGGAAACCAGTATTTGTCCCGGACGGCAGCCAGTGTTTGATTAACACCTCGATGTCCAATCTCATCATGAAGAATCCAAAGAACGCCACACCTGACATTTCTAGGGGTTCACCATTTAGAATATCTTCGAACCATTCAACATCGAATCATTTTGATTATCTCCGAATCATTTCAAACCACTTTGAATCATTTCGATTAATTCCAAACCATTTCAAATATCTTCGAACCATAATAGGTACTAGGTTTTGACACAGACAGTCGGCATAATTGTAATTCAACATGATTACAACTTCTTTTCGCCATACATAAACGGGCTTTAATTTTCGCAAACATATTTCCTTTTAGTTATTGCAATAAGGCATCTGCGATGTCCATACTCAAAAGCAAATCACCATATTGATCCTGTTTTGTCAGCTAGACGGCTACCAAGATCAGATTTCGTCATCGCCGCGTAAACTTTCAGCATCGTAATTTTGAAACATTTTGAAGTTCCGAATATTTCACCAATTGCCATCAAAAGATCATATGATCATATACATCTGCTATCTTCTGGCCCTGAAGTCAGCTTTCCTCAGATTACGCGCGTAGCACAATGCTGGCGACTTTATTTGACAGTCCTTTGTCGACATTTTTGACAAATGTCTTCGATCATCAAATTAGGCTCACGATGATAAACACGAAAGGGGAAGGTCTTTTGACGAATCCATTGAACCACAAATGAGTTTTCAAGCACCAAATTAAAAATTTCAATGCGTCCTTTCACTCCTTTCGGCGGGAACACGATCCACGCATTCCTCCGACATCACAATAATACATCTGTCATCACTGTAATTACGCGACATTTTTACGTAAATTCACAACAGAAGTCCAATCATTTCACATATATTCAGAAGTCCGATACACAGATTGTCACTAAATACAATAATTTCACATATATTCAGAAGTCCGATACACAGATTTTAATCACCGGCATCAAACATCAAAAACGTAAACAAACTCGAGAGACGCCGTGATGGCCGCCGTTTGCATACAAAACACGAGTTTTTGTCAGGTGAACGAAACAAAAGCCAATGGACACTTGCTTTTACGAATCCCACTTCTGATGTTAGCAATAATAAAACGCTAAGTTAATATTTATGATGAAATATATTGTCTCCACGTTAATTGACAATAACAACATTCAAGAATCAGCAAGATTATATTCCGTGTTCCGCCATTTGTAAATCCAGCCGTTGGCTGTCCGTGTTGTTGGTAGTACTCTCCTTTACCGGCCGCTGTAGACGGTGTAGTCTCCCCGTTGGCCGCCAGAGGCGATAGCAGTACCTCTGGAGCCGTAAACGTGTGAAGCGGCAATATTCAAACATGCTGCTAACAGTAGTTTATAATTTTTTTGTGCATCGTGGAAAGTTGGGATAAACATTAGAAAAGCTTTTTTTTGTACCCGCATAACTTATTTGTATTTTACTTTTCCTTTTTTTGTGTATTATTTTTAAGTGCGTTTGTAAAACTTCAACCATGTACTGTTCCAAATGTTTTCAAGCAGGGGGCCTAGTCCCTATCTTTTACGTTTTACTAACAGCATGAAGAATATTTAGCATTGCATTAAATTTGAACCCGACTAATTAGAAAAAAAAAGTTCCTACCTACAGTGGTTTTCCCATAGATACTAAGTTCCTACAGAAGCTATCTCCGTGTACATAACAGCGCGTGCTAGCAAAAAGTGACCATCTTGAATGAATTCTTTTATTTCATATCATTAATTTTCGATGTAATTTTTAAAGGAAAGAATACCCTACAATCTACATGAGCCGGTACCTACCTGGTAAATACCGAGATAAAGAATATTCGAGTACGCATTTTCTCAATAAATACTGCGTCAAGATTACGAACTTTATTACTTCCTTAGCAAATTTGTATTAATTCGATGGAACAGTAGGTACCTACCTCGTAATAAAGTGTGTCATATTCTTATGGCCAGCAATATCCACACTCTCGAGGAATTTGAGGACACGATTTTGACATGAATTTCTTCTTGAAAAGTGTAAACTTTGGCGGCTTCTCTTGAAATATTTAATATGAATTGCGTATATAATATTGGTACCAAAAGTTTCGGAATCCTCTACTTTAAAATATTTTTAAAAAACATCTAAGCCGGGAACGATTTTTCGGTCACAATGCCGTTTCCCGTAAAAGACGACGGAAAACTCTGAAAAATCTGTTTTATTTAGGCTAAAATTTGACATTAATTTGACATCTCAGAGATCCTAACCTAGGTCAACAATCATAGATTTGCATTGAAACTAATGACCGAAAAGATGTCTTTTGTTTTTTATGCGAACCTGTTGACGGGAAATATAATCGAGCCGAATTGAGTATTTTTATTTGAGGTTCCAGTTTTCGCCGCTGATTCGCTTCAGTTTTCTGTGAATAAATCGCTAGCAAAAATGTAGGCAAAAAAATGCTTAATTTTTCAAAGTACTGAAACTTGGCTGAATTGAATTCAAGTTAAAACGAACCTCGAGGTTGGTGAAACTTAAGGGGCGGTGCGGTCGATTTTGGCGTGCCAGAAAAAGTGAGTTTTTCAAAAACTGTGCATTAATATTTAGCTTAAGAGTGAATAACCAGCACATGACAACTTCGATTCCGACACTAGCGCTAACACATCAGGGCTCGCGAGCGGGCGTTTTCAGAACTAAATTTCGTTCCGCGGCAATCCGAGTTTTGAGGGTTTTGTTCACTCGAGCTAGGGCTACCCGCTACTATTGCTACTTTATATTACTATTCTCGCTTCCAGAATTTTAATTAGTAGTAGTTATTTGTATATTGAAGTGCATAAACATAAATAGATACAAGTGAAATGCGTAAACACAGTAGGTATTAAGTAGATAGCTACATGAATAAACAATTTGTTATATTCTTTTTAATATTTTGGTTTTTTGTTTTTCAATTGTATTTTACGGCCATTAGAGTGGAAGATACTCTCAGTATCGCCCTGGTGTAAGACCACCATTAAGAATTGAAACGTTGCTTGAAATGGCTTTAGCCGTGTTTAGTGGTCAGATCTGAATAGCCAGGTACTTCCCCACCTTCCTCTTCCCTATATCCTTCCCCTCCCCACTACCTTCAGTCTTACAACATACTCCAAATTGGGGATGCAATAGTCCCACTGGCTCCAGACTTGTGCGGTATTCATGAAAAAAAACGAGTAATATTATGTTGGATTGTAAAAAATGTCGCATTTTGAAATATTTATTCGTGTGCATAATTAATAATAAGCACTTCAACAAACAGAATTAAAGCGCACAAACCCTTTCTTTCTTTGAGTGGCCTTGCAACGCATGCCGGGTACCCGCTGTATATAATGTTATATAGTGCAGGCGCTTGCATTATAATTCCCGGGACTTGTGATGGAACCATAACAGTTTAGTTGACCGCGAGGTTACAGTGCCCATGAAACGCATGCCGGGTACCCGCTGTATATAATTTATTTATTTATTTACGGACAAATAGTCCATTAACAATATAACAATAACACGAAAAACAAGCGTGCGTAAAGGCCCGACCCGCCGAGCAATCGATCACCGTTCGCATTGATTACCGTTCGCATGTCATTTTTCGTAACTATCACCACTTTTCGTAACCCATTCACCAGTTTACCCCCAAGTGTCGAGCGTGCGTAAAAAAGATTTACCCCAAAAAAATATTTTGGAGCAGTTGGGACTCTTGTGCGGTATTCACACAAGAAAAATTTAAAATAAAAAAAATATTCGAAAATTTTTGCAAAAAAATATTCAATGAACATGAAAAATTGCGTTCGGGCAACCCTGTAGATTTAACAAACATGAATCAAGGAATTCATTTCAAATTTCGTTTTCAAATTTCATTTCCAAATATTATTATTCAAAGCGTCGCGAAGACGTGCTCTCCTGGCCGCGTTTGGGCCCGTAATGAAATCTGAAATTTGTGTTTACGGGCTGCGATAAAAATGGTAAAATGCGATGTTCAAAATTATTTAAAATTAAATACTTCCTGAAATTATTTTACGATCAAATTATTTATGATTTGTCAATAACGTCTTAGCAAAATAAGTATGTAAAAAAATCCGAAATATATTTGTTTGTAAGTGCACAAATAAATGCACAAACCGACCAATTTTCGTCAAGAAACACATGTCCGTATATATTTTTTAATAATTTTATTTCAACTAAAATTAAAATTCTGAAACATACGTTTACCAGATAATGTATTGATTTATTTTACTGCATGATTATATGATTTGAAATGGGTGTTGTATAAGAAATGTACTTTTTTGAAAATTGAACAAATCTGCGAACGACCTATGGTATAACCTTATTATTCTAAAAATATTTTTTTTTTCTCAAAATCTAAAACATAAGTTTACTAGATAAAAGAACAATCTTTTGAAATCCATTTATAGTTTTTTGTGGAAAAGAGTCAATACGTCTAACCACTGATTTAAAAATGACATATTTCTGGTTTCTCTGCTTATACACTCTTAACTTGGTGGTTTGAGCAAAGTTGTCACAACTGGCTAAAATGGTAGTTAGTAAAACGTAAAAGATAGGGACTAGGCCCCCAGTTTAGGTATTTATAATTTATGACTTAATCCATAGAGGCCCTCGAACCCTTTCCTTAGAAATATGTATTCTCGAAGTAAAAAAATGTGTCTTTAATTGTTTTATTATTGCTTCTTTTCTTATATTTTAAAATACAGTTAGGGCCCTGAGGGCCTCAGACACAGCATTGGGACTTATACTCAAGTTAGTCACCTAAATTTTTTGTTAGTTCCTCATAAACAAAATGCCCACATGAACTAAAGTGCGTCAAGGTCAAGTTACGTCACACGAATTTCATGATTTTTGACCCCCCCCCCCCCCTGTCCCTATCGTCACATTTGTGAGACCCCCTTCTCCCCCCCTAGTGTGACATTACATATTTTGCAATTTTACATCTAAAAATAATCAAAAGAGTAGTTAATTTTTTTTTCACGTAACGTCACAGAGCAGGTGACCCCCCCCCCCCTGTCTGCCCACCCCTTAACAAAATCCTAGCTACGCCCTTGAATGGAGAAGTAGTAACAGGCGTAAATATCATTAAGGATCTTGGGGTGATCTTTGATCACAGGCTGACATTTTAAAATCATATAGTGCAGCTTACTTTGGCTTGCTCCAAATTCCTTGGTTTTTTTAATTAGAACTTGCAAACAATTCAATAACATAGAAGCAATGACCGCCATGTTCAACGGAGTGGTCAGAAGCAAGCTGGAGTACGCTAGTACTTTCTGGATACCTTATCAACTTAAATACATAAATATGATTGAACAAATTAAAAAAAAATCCTTAGGTATGTTTACATGTGATCACACGGAATATATCCGAAATTCATGCATCACGTGGAACTGCTAAAGGAGACAAAGAATCAAAGCCTGGAGACCAGGCGTAATGCCGGACTCATGGCATTTGAATTAAAGTTAATAAAAATTTTTATCGATTGTCCATATCTCCTGTCATGCTGTGGCTTATTCGCTCCTGATAAATACTGTCGAACTCGTAGCCACGCCCTATTCTACATACCGCAGGGGCGGACAGATGTCATGGCCCAACATAGCATGACAAGAGGTATGACATTGCTTAATGCTCTACCAGCGGATATAGATGTGTTTAATGTCACTAAAACATGTTTTAAAAAATTATGTATATGTATTGTTAGTTGTAAGAAAATTGTACCATAATTGGACTTACCTGTCTGTCGTACAAAATAAAAAAATAAAAATAATTTCATTCTGGACTATATATGTTTCACAAAACGGAAACATTAAAAGAACTTTCAAACTGAAAATAATTAGAAATTTGATTGAACTGGCCCTCACGGACTTTTTGTCATCATCAAATTTTTGTTTGTAATAAACATGAAAATATGCGTTTTTGTATGGTGGACATTTTCATATGTGTGTAAAGAATCGCGGAATAATTAAAAACCTTTGCGGCCTTCGAAGAAGTCTGCACTGAATACAATGTCGCATGAAAGTTTTTATATTTAACAATTTAAAATATCAATTAATGGTGTATCATTCTATGAAATACACTGTTGTTAAATGAGATTTAATATATAAAATGTTACATTAAACATCACCAAATTCAAATGTTTTAATAGTTCCAATGTGTATAGCTGTTGCGCGCGCAGATATTGGGAAGCGATGAATATTGGTTTGTACTATGTCCACAAAATGACGCATTTCTATTGTCCAGAAGGATATCCAATCCTTATTTTTTTTTGTAATTACTGTGGACTGTGAAGATAGAATAAAAATTGATGTTCAAAATGTAAGTTCCCGGCGAAAATGTGTTTTTTTTTCTGTGTGGACATGGTAGATAAAAATATAACTAATATTACTGGTACTGCATTGACAGTTTAAAAAAAAGCAAAAATGGACATAATGCAAACCAATCCTCAGCAAGCGACTTCGCTTGCTATGTCCATAAAAAACTCGTATTGATAAAACAAGGTTTAAAGTTTAAAAAAAAAATATATATATATATTTTTCCCTTTATTTCAAACTGATTATTATATATATTTTTTTAAATACAAAGGTTAATAACAAATATTATAATCAATAATTATCAGTCTGAAACACTCATCTACATAGAAAAAAATCTTCCGAGAAAAGATACTGGCCGCCAACGGGAATTGAACCCGTGTCCCTCTGATTGCCGGCAGGAGCTCTGACCACTGAGCTATGGCGGCTTATCTAATACCCGCCAAATAATTCAATATATACTAGTGTTTCATTCGATAATTACTTATTATTACATTTTTCCAACTGAAAAAAACCAACTTTATTTTTGTGAGAGAGGTATTGTTAAGTACTAAATATCCCGCTAGGTGGCGTCGAGACTAATTATGTCTGCATTTATTGCTGAAATACTTTTAACTTATCAAATATTAATTAGTATTTTTAATTGATAAACTGATGTTTAAACAAGATTTTTATGCATAGCACAAAGGGTACATAACAAATATTATAATCAATATCAATCAGGCGGCCAGTATCTTTTCTCGGAAGATTTTTTCAATGTAGATGAGTGTTTCAGGCTGATAATTATTGATTACAATATTTGTTATCTACCCTTTGCGCTATGCATAAAAATCTTGTTTAAACGTTAGTTTATCAATTGAAAATAATAATTAACAAAGGTTAATCTATTTACAAGTGAAGAACAACATATTTGGATGAATATATAACGAACTAATATTACTTACTGCATTCACAGCTTAAAAAAAAAACGAAAATGGAAAGAGAACAAACCAATCCTCAATCCTGCTGAGGCCCTGGTAACGTCCTATTGTCATGAAAACAAGCTTATGGGCCCGAGGGCTAACCAAGATTATATATTTCCCCAACCAACAGAAGCAATACATACTTCAAAAGCGCTTTTATAAACCTAAGATCACCTTACTTTAAATTTTGGTTGTATACATTTTTATATTATGTTTGTATTCTTTCTTATCGTAACTTATTGATAACACATATCTCACTGTACTTAAATTTATATATTTTTTTGCTCATATCTTTATTTTATGTATATGTTTTTATTTCCATCATAACTTTATTTGTTCTAGTTTTTTTTCTCTTAAAAAAAATATAACAAATAAAGTGACGTATATGAAAAAAAAAGTATATATATATCATTTGTCATAATGTATTGGGTATATAAATGGTTTCTTTCAGGATATCCTATGATATCTTGAAAGAAACCATTCACCTGTTAAAAATATTATGAACTGAATATACAATTTGGCTGTCCTGAAACGGGTATCCTTCCCAGTTGGACAGACAAAGTATCATTTTCTAACTTATTGTAATATGTATGCATATAAATAAATAAATAAAAAAATGTGAAAGGTATCTATAGTGATATTTGGATGTAAGTAACAAAAACTTTTGTTTTTCAACAAATTTATTGAAAAAAAAATTACAAAAATGATTAAATATATTTTTCTTATGTATAATAAGTATTGTTTGTTCCCATTCTAAACTACCCTGAAAATACTTACAATTTGTTAAACTAATAGACTAATAATTGTGTTTTGTAGTGATGTTATTTCAAGCTTCCATGAGTCTTCGATATTGATTAATATTGATTCAATTTCGGTTTTAGCTTCTTTGGCAGCTTTTGTACTGCCAATTTTGTTAAGTTCCGTAAGTATTTTTTCAAAATTTATTTTGAGTTCCATTTTGGAACATGGTCCCGAAGGTGTTAAATTTATGTTTGTAAGCAGTTTATTTTTGCAGGGTCAGTCACGTTAAATGATAATACAATGCTTTAAAATAAGTAAAATTAAGCAAACACAGCAAAAGGAAAACCTTACAAAAATGATAAAGGCAATATTACATCCGTAATTTAAAAAAATAAAATAAAGATATTCGAAACATATCGAATAAAAATTACATATTACAGCAAACAAAAATGGGACTTTCAAAGCCCAGAAGATAAATTATACTTAAATAACATAAAAAATTACAAAATAAAATGATATGAACATATTTTATCTTCAAACAAAGCAAAATGTATTTGGTTGACATCTTCTGAGATAATATTTATACAAAGTGCAAAATAAAATCAATGCCTTCCAATAAAGTCAAAAGCAGATTGGAATCAACATCAATAGGTATCAAAAATACATAATTAATTTTGTCACATTTAAAACTATCAAAAAAATGACTTAAAATATTTCAAAATTAAACACAGTGCTGCAATGAAAGCAACCAAAATTATCAAAAAACTAAACAAAAAACTTACACAAACGATTTAAAGGTAAGGTAAAAACATAATTATTTTGATTAAAATAGACATTCAAAACCACCAAAATAATGGTTTTATAAAAATATATTATATTTTCACTTCTTCAAACAGAGCAAGCTTATATTATATTATGGCAAACAAAGGGCTTTCAAAGCTTAGAAGATAAACGGAAAAGAACTCACAAAACTGTTCCAAAATAAAACGACCAACATTCTATTAAAATATTAAAATAAAAAATACACTAATAATAATAAGTATCGAATTGACAAAAACCGGAGCCACTGCGCAGAAAAGTCCCAGAATGGCTGGGCTACAAACCGGAGAAAACATTACTATTCTGCACAGGGTCTGGTGTTTGTTGATTTGGTACTGATTCAGCCCAGTGGGACGACGGGCTTGATCAACTCCTTCTAGTAAAGCCAAAATGGCAGATTAAAATCAACATAATTATTAAAAATACATATAAATGCTGTTACATTTTATTTTAAGCCTCCCCCAGGGCATTCATCTTCACAGTCATGGATACTTTCTATCATGGTTCATTATAGTGTCTGAATTTTGATTCCTATAATTAAAAAAACTAGACCATTATTAATTATTTCTTTTGCACAACTAATGTGAAAGATGGCAACTAATAAAATGATTCTAAATGCTTTGCTGATTATATTCTTATAATATTAAATCAACAAAGAATGTAATGCCCCGCTGCTGTAACCTATCTTTCTGTAACTGGGATGAGTGTTGTGAGAATGAGGGGTTTACAGGGGAGCAGTGGAATGTCTTTATGTACATTATTATTTCTGACAATTCGGGTATTTTGCAAATGGTCGTCTTAAAATGGAGCGAGACAGGAGAGATAGGGCATGCCATCCATAACCAATATAATAGAGATGGTCATTTAAATACTAAAGAAAAATACAATATGATTCTTTTTGATGGTAGTAACCACAATAAATTAAATTACTAAAGTAAAACAAGGAATAATATTTTAAAAGAATTACCACAAACCAGAAAATTAGATAACCATTTGGAAGGTTATTTGGAAGGATGGAGCATAAGAAAATGCTAAAGTAATTTTGAATAATCAACATACAATATCCATTGCCACTTGGTTCCTATCAAAGATATTGAAATACAAGAGATATGCTATGATGGCCGCCCGACCGTCGGCGGACTACAGAAAGAATTCGTTAATTTATTGATTTTTTGAAGGTGTGCTGTAGTATTGGTTAACAATATCGGCGACACCAGGAAACACCATCCCACCCAGTAAAAACTGCCGATAGCACATCTCTTCTATTTTACTTAACTATCCAACAGTATTCAAATTTAGCAAACAAAACTAATACCAATAAATGAATTGTAGCTACCAACGTTTCATTTTAACTTGAGGACTGTGAACAACTTTAACGGAAAGATTTTTTCGTGCGAGTACTTTTGCTTCTGGGTACAGCGAGTCACCAACTTAGATTAGTTCCTGCACATCCCTGATCAGCTGGAACACTTGGTTTTCTACGTCGTGAAGTCTAGCGAGTATGTGTTTAAGTTTGTTCCTCTGCTCCATACTCGACTCCTTTCCTTCGTCACCAACATTGTCAAGAATTTCAGATTCCGGCTTTTTGATCTCTTCACTGCATTGTTTGCCGAGAGCTGCTGTAGATTTACCACACTTTTCAACAGTATTAGGTTTCTTTTGAGCGAATTTAAGATACCCGTCGCTTAAATCGTACTTTTCGTCCAGTTTGAAGTGGGAAGACCAGCTGGATTCATCAACAAACGTAAACTTGCCGCCGAAAAAATAGTTGAGTGTAAATTTGCATTTGGTACTCACTAAATCTTCAAATATAAAGATTGATGCAACGAAACCCGGATACATCGGAAAAACAACATCTCTAAGTAATATCATGACATTCAAAGCTCGCTCCATGAACTTGGTCTTGCCGTGGTGCAGAGCCAAACTTATTTTTTCGTTTCCTTGGCGATCAAGTCTTTCCATCCAATAAGTTATGTGTTCCAGTAATTCCTCGTCACCGCTCAAACTACATAATTCAGATAAATCAACAAACAGTACCTTGAAGTCCTTGTTGTCCTTTCCGACTGGTTTGACAGCCTTTGAATATTTTTTATCCAGTTTCACATTGTACTTCTTGCTATTCACGTCAAAGTGGTTCCTCCTATTATTTCTATCAACCAGGGCTTGTACAGCAGCCTTCAAGTCACCACCCTTGGAATCCAATATGGATTTCAGCCATTTGTCGTCCTTCATCTTCTCCCTGTCTGATGGGTGAACTTCTAGCAAGTGCTCTGCTGTCACATGGCAGAAAATGTCTCTTACAACTTCCAAAATACGTGCAGTCGAAGCGTTATAATCCATGATGCGTTGCGGGCGTAAAACTGCCAAACTGCCAAACTGCCAATATTCTAATTAGCAATGAATCAATGAAGTATCGTTGAAATACCTCTTTGTGCGTGTTATCAGTAAAATAGGAATGACGCGATAAATTGAAATCAGTGGACCCACCATTCCAGTCGTAAATAAACCAAGCAAATTTCGATACATATGCATTCATTGCATGCAATCCATGAATGAAATTGCGGCCCTTTGGAATGTCCAGTTCCATCTGTCACGATAACGTCATGCGACAATTAACTCTAAAATAGCTTACTATAGATGTTATTTTCGCACTATGTTACTGCTACAGATAGAACCTTGTTATTCCGAAGGGTCGATAATGCAATACCGATTACGATTGTAAGATGACCCATTCATTGAGAGAACACTAAGAAGAGCGGTGTTACAAATGCATTAGAAATTGTCTGAATATTTTTGTTTTGTACAGTAAAATGGCGTATTATAATAAATACTAATAATAATTGTGAAAAAAACATAGAATGCAACATTGAACCATTTTTATAGTACTTCTTAAACAATGATGACCGTGTGTGGCACTATTTTGTTATCGCTATCGGTGCGTCGGCCTGGCAATTGGGATTCCCACTGAATAGATGTCCGTAATATTGGTACCACGCAACGAGTGGCTACAACTTTTATTGACGTTTGAACCACCAACATACTGAGCTGTCAAAGTCAAATTCGTCAAATCGAGTAAAAAATAAACAAAATACGATTAATAAACCCGCAAATATACCAAACCACCCGATTAACCAGTGGAGGTCCGTGACTTTCAGTGAGGTAGAGTGGTAAGATTGAAAAATACTACATTATTGATGTAGCTGAAAACAATTAGTTTTATTTTTTATTTTTTTTTTTATACTTCAGAATTATTCTAAAAAAATTCAAATTTTCAAAAGAATAAATGCTTTCAGCTATAACATCAACAATGTGGTATTTTTAAATCTTACCACCCTAGGCTCACCGAAAAGTCGTGTACACCAGTGGATTTAGCCAACTTCATGATTTTAGAAATAAATCGAATTACTTATGATTATTTTACAATTTCGTTAAAACAAGGTGCACTAGCTTCACTTTCAATTTAGAAAAATGATAACCATATATTTCATTTTTTATTAAAGAAATGTTTTCTATAACAACAACTTTGAAAAATAACAATAATATTTTTATGCTGTGATGCCAAGAGATAAAAACATGTAGGTACGAGGGTTAGCTCAGACTTAACCCCTAAAAAACTAACAATCCGGCTTGGTAGCTGCTTCAGTGCGATCTTTGCGTCCATTTGAGATGGATTCGTGCGCTCAATTATTCGCTTTCTCAACTAAGAGGGTGCACCGTATAATCAAAATTATCAACATGTTTCGAAACCAACAGTTTCTTCGTTTGGTTGAAACCATTGGTTTCGAAGCATGTTGATAATTTTGATGAAATAAGTGGCATATATAGAATCTGGTTTGTTTTTATTTAATTATAATGACGCCACAATGTGAATTTGCGAATATACAAGAATATCAGTTCACTGCAATAACGTATATTGAATACTATTAGGGCTCTCACACTTCCCTCATGAACAAGTACTACAACTCCATCTGCTAACACTAATTCTCGAGACAGTCTTTTGTTGTCAATTTGAAGTGGCATGTGCCTGCTTTCTGAAAACGGGACATTTTGGCGTCATGAAGCGGTGAACGGTGCCGTTCAAACGGGACCTATAGTCACATTATCTCTTACATACACCGCACAACCACTCTGGAATAAAAATCTCATTACTTAAAAACAGAAAATAGGAACCACTAATAAATAAATATCAGAATTTGCAAAGTAGCCTTCATGAACCATTATCTCTTCTTAAATAAGACTTCCAGACACAGGTTAAAAATAAGTAGAAAGTCAAATTCATGTTAAAAATGTTTAATAGAAATTATAAAAGGATCTCTAAAATTAATTAAAACAGTGCACAATGTAAAGAAAAAAAAAACTAAAAAAAAAATCATATTTTTCCTCTTTACAATCGAGAGTGAGTTTATCTTTGAAAACATCCTGACAAAATAAATCTGTTTTTGAGAATGAAAACGGTGTTGATGATACTCGCAAGGACCTTCATGCGAAAGTATTTGAAGTTGTCCTGCTGCAGGGGATCATAACTAAGAGCTGTACACATATTAGATTAATTTCTGAAGATCCTGGGTCAATTGACATACTTGATTCTGAATGTCTTGAGCTTTTGCAAGAAGATTTTTCAATTCCTGCTTAATTTTTATTTCATCTTGATTATTGCCAATGGCTTCTCCGAGCTCCGCTCCAGATTTGACATCATTATTGTCTTTTAAAGAAGCCAAAATTTTTTGTACATCGACAATCTTCAGAATATTTTGAAGTTCTTTGGGTTTCTTTTGATTATTCTTCAATGGCCCATTGCTCCAATCAAAGATTTTGTCCAGTACAAGATGTGGATGGTAAGTCTGTTCACTAATTAAATGTAAATTGAATTTGACATTGCGAACGAATTTATCTTTCATGAAATCGTAAAACACGAACAATGTTTTGATTAAATTAGGATATACTTTCCTAACCAGATCATCGATCAATGTGATAAATGAATTAAACCGGTCAGTTGACTTTTCACTGCCGTGGTGTAAAGCAATGGAAATGTTTCCACCAAGCGTCTGTCGCTCCAGTCTTTCCAACCAATAGAGGAGATGGTCTTGTTCTTCTTCATTAGTATCGATAAGTTTATCAATTTCTGTCATATCGATGAAGAGTAGGGTGTTTCCTTCAATATCCATCCCGACTGGTTTTATCGCTTTTGAGTGCAGAATGTCTTGTTCAGTGTTGTATATTTTATCATCGATGCCAAAATGTTTCCTTGCAAGACATCTGTTGACAGTTAGCGTGGCTGCAATGCTCACATTTGACGTGCATTTCAAAATGGTAACCAGATATGTATCATCTTTTACCCTCTCTAAGTCTGAGTTATGCAACTCCAACTTGTGGTTTTCCAACACTTGGTAAATCACCTTTCTTAAAAGCGTCACTTGACTTTGGTTCGGTTTCATTTTATTGTTTGGTATATTACAAAACCTGTCATTAACAACACCAATATATTATCACCATCAATGGAAATCAAAAGACAGATAACAATCACTACAGGTTTTTGGAATGATTCTGCAACAGAGTGTGCGCTTTTATAGGCAGTTTAGTTTAGTCAACTGAGCTACAAGCTAACCTGTAAATTGGTGCCAAAATAATTACTGATTCTTAGGTACAGGGTGAGCCAATAGGGACGGCCTGCTTTGAAACATTCATATTAGCTTTACTTCAAAAAATCATAACATATTGTACTTCGCTTGGAGATTGTGAGGAAATTTCGTCTATATTTGACCTCCGAAGTTTTTTGAGCTTCGAATGCTCAACTCCTTGGTTTTTTTATTGCGAAAGGACGTGCTTACCGTAGCTATTTCTGTAGTGGTCATTGTCACAAAGTTCATTCTGTAATAATAATAATAATATGTAGAAGACCTTTTGGATTCAAGTTTTAAAATAGGTATAGAAAATCAGATCAGTAAGATTGAGAGAAGAAAAAATCTGTTTTAGGGAATAAAACAGGTGTTGAAGAAACACATGGGAGCTGATTATATAGGGTACCTTCATGCAAACTTGTTTGAAGTCACCCTGCCCCAGGGGATCGTAAGACTTTTATTCTGAATATCTTGAGCTTTTGCAAGAAGTTTTTTCAATTCCTGCTTCATTTTTATTTCATCTTGATTATTGCCAGTGGCTTCTCCGAGCCTTGCTCCAGATTTGACATCATTATTGTCTTTTAAAGCAGCCAAAATGACATCTACATTTTTTACTCCAAATATGCTCAGGAATTGCTGGTTAAAATTCCTCAGGTACGTGCTGTTACACCCTGTATTTACTTAATACTGAACACAAGTAGTAGCAATTATTATAAGCAATAATTATTAGCCTGAAACACTCATCAACATTGAAAAAATCTCCCGAGAAAAGATAAATGCCGCCGACGGGACTTGAACCTGCGTCCTTCTGATATCCGGTCAACTGCTCTACCAACTGAGCTACGTCGGCTTATCTCCCACCCGCCAAATAATTCAATATGTACTAGTGTTTCATTCAACAATTACGCTTATTACATTTTTCACCTGAAAACAACCAACTTTATTTTTTGTGAGAAATGCATTATAAGTGCTAACTCTCCCACTAGATGGCGTCGAGACAAATTATGTCTACATTTTTTGGTGAAATACTTTAACTTGTCAAATATTTGTTACCCTTTGTGCTATGCATAAAAATCTTGTCTTAAACATTAGTCTACTAATTAAAAATAACAAGTATGTAGTAGCAATCAGAGTTAGCACAAACTCGGAGTTAGAGCAAACACAAACTCCTACCAAGAATGTTAGGTATTTTTACTTTAAAAAATCTGTTGAGTCTTTGAAAAGTTTCAGTAAAGCTGGACACCAAATATCGACAGTCTGCTGTAAACATATTTGCATTAAAAATAATAATGTAACATTTGGAAATTCAATTTGTGGCGTAATTTACGTTACTTGTTACATTTTCAGTGGGTCACCCAGTACAAATAATGAAATATAATATATGTACTATTTTCAGATGGCAAGGATCAAGACAGGTATTTATCGGATTTAAGTCTTGATTGGTTTATCAGCGCATGTAATCTGTCTGTTGGTAGAAAGATAACAGTAAAAGAAACAAAACAATTTTCCCTTTCAGTTGCACATTCCAAATAAATGATGCAGTGTTGTTTTCAATAGATTTCTTCGGGTGAAAATTCTTATTATATTTAACCTTTTGGATGTGTTTAGCAATGAACAATATTTCCTCAATCACTTATGCAAAACAGTAAAACTTTGGGTGATGTCAGTCAATTTAGATGTTCAGCAGAAATATTTTTCCAGAATGTGGTTTGTATTTGATATATTTTGGCGAAAAGGCTGAGAATTTCTGTAGTAAATTTATTTTATCAGATAGGCTGCTTAAGAATTTTAAGTGCCGGTAGCCAATTGGACTACGAAATCCCCAGTCAGGGAAATTATTGTGAAGTCGACATATATGAAAAACATAATATTGTGCATTTTGTCTAAAGTAAATATAATAATGCGTATAGTAAACATTTCCAATTTGGGAGACAGGTATAGGTATCACCGCCCCGGGAACCATTTATTGGATTACCGAAACCTCTGCCATAGGTCACCCCAAGTGGTTCACTAGTGACTTAGTAGGGGTGCCCGGGTTCAGGATGAAGTTTGTCCAGATCTTGGTGGCGGATGCGTCTGCACACCAACTGTGTGGCAGGCTGGATCGGGAGACCTTTTGACCTCTCCAGCAGGACTCTCTCGGAACATCGTCTTGCACCACAGTGGAAGGGATAGATTCATACGTCCGTCACTCCTGGGGTCCTAGCACGGGCGATTGATAAGGATTGATAGGATAACTTTCGGAAACTTCTCATCGTTCCCTAGCATGATTGCGGATAGCTAACGAAAAAGTAACAGTTCACAGTGACTGAGTGTTCTCAATATATTCAACGTCAACTGTTGTTTGTACGTTAGCAATCTTCAGTTGTCCTAGGGAACAAATTATTTTCCTCAGGGCCTCCTATGTGGAGCTAATGTATAAAAATATATATAATATTATGCATATTGTCCAATATAATAATTTAATAGGTGTAATAAACAGATATGTTTCAATTCTGAATGGTGTGATACTGTGGTTTCTTCCCTCTTGAACGAGGTGCAAATATACAATATTTTAACTGATAAAAGTAGGACAATTTACGTGGAGAACTTTTTGTGACAAAATCACCTTATTGCTTTCTTCTATTTTCCAACGCTGTTTTTTGGAACTTTTTTTGAACTGACTGCATTGTGTACTGCGGTTCGCTTCGAATAGGTTAAACAGATATAAGTACTTGGAACTGATAATTGCGAAATACTTAGTCGATGACCAGCACAAACAAATAATATCATTAAAATTTACTCTGATAACAAATTTGTATCTTTTAAAATGTCAGCGATTTTTGATGATATCAGCCAGGATTCCTGGAAACCATATCACTGAGCTCTTTAAAAATACTATCTGTGAACAACTGGCGGAAACTTCTGCTAGGCCTGGCAGGTAACATTTAAGGTCTCCCCACGCAGCAGGTGAGCAGACTCACTGCCGCCAAGACCTTGAAAAACATCACCCCATTTGAGGCCTCCTCAACAGGCGAGACCTGTTGAGGAAGTCTATTGACCTCTCCAGCCAGATTCCCTCGACCTTGCAACACAGTTGAGGGGATGGATTCATACGTCCATCACTCTTCCTAACCAACCCCTCAAACCTATTTCCTTCCCAGAACTTCCTTTCCTTAAAAAAAACCCTCTGCGAGGGAAATTATTTTCCTCAGGGCCTCCTGTTTGGAGCTAATGTAAAAAAAAGTAACTTCTCTACACATTATAAATTAAATTCCTCCGCCGCGTCTGTCTGTTTGCGATAAACTTAAAAACTACTGACCAGTTTTTAATGCAGTTTTCACCAATAGATAGAGTGATTCATGAGGAAGGTTTAGGTATATAATTTGTCAAGGTTTTGTGTAAATTGCTTGAAGTATATAATATATAAAGGAGAATGTCTGTATGTGGTGGACGAGCGGGCGGTGTGGATTTTTATGCAAATCTATAGTTTTATGCCGAGGTTGATGAAATTTTGCACATGTGGCCTTCAAAACAAGAGGAAGGTCACTGTCTACATTTTATTTCGAAAACTCTGTGTAAAGCCCGAGCATCGCTGGGGACTAGTTATTTATATTTCTGGTTTTATAATTATGAAAATATAAATATTAATTTTCTCTATTGAAAACAATTTCATCCCTAAAATATTTAGGAATTTGATTTTTCATAACTTTACACACAAAAATGAACACATTAAATAGCAGTCTCTTTTTATTGGAATCCAATTTAGTTCCTCTCTCATTTGATTAACCCTTGAGTATTTGCCTTTCCCCAGTATACGTCTCATATCTCATACAGAAGATTCTAGCTTGTTCAAATTTCCTTCATTGGCCAAATATGACAATTAGGAGCAGTAATCTAAATATGGAGCAACTATAGTTTTATAAATGAGCTCTGTAGTGTTTCCATTTAGTTTGTTCTAAGGGCCTTCGCTAATAGAGAAACTGAAAACTGGTTAGCAACTCAATTCAAAGCACAACACAATTTATCAACCTCCTGAACAAAATCGATATTTTTATGATTTGATATATAGCAAATTACTCGAAAACTTGATAGGTCGTGAGCCGCTATCATAGCAACCTGTCAACAAGGCAACTGAAACGTGACGGCCGCGGCGACCAACACTGCTAGTTACTGCGGCTGTCGCGTTTCAGTGGCCTTGTTGACAGGTTGCTACGGTAGCGGATCACTACATGTGTGCGGACCGCCAATGAAATTCACAAGTTCCTTTCCTGATTGATTGAGTTGCCAACTGATTTTTTTTCAGTTTCTGCATGAGCAGATGGTCTTAGTTCTTCTTCTAAGAAAAATTACTTTTTTATACATTCTTTAGCATATTTGTTCCAAATTTGGTGTGAAAATTAGTTTTGAATCCAATATTACATCAATCTTTCTCTTACTAAGGAACGAATCACATTTAGGAAAATAAATATTCTGATCAAATCCTTGTACTTTTGTACCACTCATCATAAATTTTGCTTTTGTTTTTAAAATATGCTCATTAAAGAACATATTTATTATATATTATAGTTCCCAATTATGTCCTCTGCATGCGAACTGTACCTAAATTTCTCTAAATAAACAATAACAGTGTTAATCTCTAGTGGCCTCCCAGGTAAGTATGGTCCTGTATATATTTTCTACCTGTACAGTACATTTTTACAGCAGCATCACATTCATTGGTCAAATCATTGTACATAGTTTCATAGCCCTACTTTTTGCAGATGGTCTAAAATTGTTTAAAAGAATACGAAATATATATGATTGCCTAATTTTACAAGCTAACTTAGATGAATTTTTTAAATGGTGCGAACAAAATATGTTATTTTTGAACATTGAGAAATGTCAAATGTCAATTAATACGATTTTCCAGAACTTATTCTCATATCTTACATGAATATAATTTAAATAATGTTAAATTAACACCAGTATCACAAATTCGTGACTTGGGAGTTATGTATATTCGAATCACACTTAACATTCACAGCACATATAGATGATATAACTAATAAGGCTTTAAAGATTCTTGGCTTCCTTTGTAGAACCCTAACTGATTTTAAGTCCTTGGATTGCATGAAAACACTCTACATTTCACTATTTAGAAGCCAAGTGGAATATAATTCACCTATTTGGTCTCCTTTCTATAAAGTACACTCTAACAAATTAGAACGGGTTCAACACAAATTTCTTAGGTACTTAAATTTCAAACTCAAAATTCCAATAGAAAACATTAATTATGTAAATTTGATGAATCGACTTAATTTAATTACGCTGTCTGACAGAAGAACCATTTCAGATCTAATTTTATTATACAGAGTCATGAACAACCTTATTGACAGCCCTGCCATTGTTGCTGCTATTAAACTCTATGTACCGACAAGGAATACTAGACAAAGTACAACATTCTTTTGCGACACATACACAACCAACTATCAATCACACAAGTTTGGTGGTATTATAGATATATTTGCTGATTCCCTTTATAATCTTAAATGCAAATTAAACCAACACTTTGTGGAATCCTACAAATTATTGTAATGTGGGTATAATATATTTAACGATTTGATGTGTTATTGTAATGTTTTATATTATGTTATTGTCAAATACTATATTGTTTAAATTATTTCTTTACGCCATATTCTTCAAAAACTACTTTTATAACTTTTGGTATAAATTCTAACTCGATAACTTATGTAAAACTTATTTATAATCTATGTAAAAGCCCCTATGCGCGTATAACAATAATAAATAAATTAATAAATATCGGTGATCGATGAACCGGTGGATGCAATTTTTAGTCATAAGTTGTTATAATGGTTTGTCCAGTTTGTAGTTGGAAGCACGATTGTAGAAATGTATTATAAGTTTATATAGCGCCCTTGAGGTGATTTTTTACAAAAACGGCACTATACAAGTCATCCAAATATTATTATTATTACAGCCAGGAATTTGATTTCATTTATATTTTCAATTTCTTCATTATCAATTGTCAAATTGAACCCTGTGGTACAGTGGCGTAGCGTGCCTTGGAGGGGCCCTTGGATTGCTGAAAAAATGAAGAATGTTTGGGCGTTATTTTATAACCTCCTCTCTTTTCTCTCTCCTACTTTTTCTTTTCATAGCTCCACTGGGATAATCTCTTTTCCTTTCACTCATTCTTTTCACAAATCAAACTAATTAACCAATAAATAATCAGAAGAACAAGATTGTATTGTATTACAATGTAATGAATAACTTTTGAACTCCGTGGTTTGTCATTGTACGTCGGTTATTGCGGGATTCCCCCATTTAAGTGAATGACTTAAACGGGGGAATCCAACAATAACTGATGTAGGATGTTGCCAACTTTAGGATGTTGCCAGCTTTTTTTGACTTTCGTCATTTCTGGAGTGAAAACTCTGTAGGCACGTATGACAGTTTTTTTATATGTTTTTTTTTTACCGGGAATTAAGTGACATTGTGGATAACATTTTACTAATTTTTACTTACACACGTTAGGGGCCCTTGTATCCCGGGGGCCCCGTATCATTGATACGGCTGATACGGTGGTAGCTACGCCCCTGGTGTTTTACCTATGCGTTTTATAGCCTAATTCCATTTTCCATATACTTTATTTTGTTTATGTTTAGTTTCAACATGTTTAATTTCAGCCATTTTGCTATATTTTGTAAGTTATTTATAGGGGAAAATTATGTAGACATTTAGATACTAACATTGTAATAATGTAGACAAATTATAAAAATTAAACACCAAAATACACAAGTATTTTTATTGATATAGGTTTTCACATCAGAAACTATCAAAAGACAATACATAATAATATTAAAAACTTAAAATATTACTTATTTGATATTCAAATAAAATAATATTGTAGTATATCACCTGAGAAATAAATTCTCTATTGTTCATTGTGCATTTATAAATACAAAAAAAATATGTAGAAAAATTTATATACAAGCGTATATTATGGTACATGCGCAATAGAAATTATAGCAGTAGAAATGCAATCCTCTAAAAATATATTACATACATTATTTATTATATTATAACAATGGATCCGCTTATATTTACTGTGATGATTAACGGTAAAGGTACCGTGGCGGCAATAAAAGGCAACAAACATACAGGGTGTCCCAAAAGAAAGTTTATATTTGTTTTGCTTTCTGTGTGAATGCAACTTTTTCGAGGGGCGCGGTGGGTATGTCAATCAGTAGCCTGGCTTTTGAGAATTCAGTCGCTATGGAGCATTTCTCGGGAGCGACCGCGCGTTGTGCATGCGTGAGTTTAAAAAAAATTGTGATTCGGCGACTGTATAAATTTGTGGGTTAGTTTTTAGCTAGGACTCACACCTCTCAAAATATGTAGTTAAAATGAATTGTTTGTTTGGGAACCAAACTAATTAATTGTAGGAATTATTAATAGATGTCGCTAGATGCAAACTCCCAGGAAATAATTTATAAAAGATCGAGTTGCGGTTTTTTTATTTTTTTTTTCTGGCCGAGTACAGCGACTGTAGCGCGTAAAAGATTCTGCAATATTAGAGGTTTTTATCAATTCAATGATGCGCCAAGCATTCATCTCATTAGAAAATGGGTCAATAAGTTTGAAGAGATCGGTACAACGCTGGCAAAACCAAAATCCGGGCAACCAAGGTCATTGAGAACGGTAGAAAACATAGATAGTGTTTATCAGTCTTTCTTTTCGTGACGACTCAAACTTTTCGATTCGGAAGCGCGCTAGTGCTTTAAATGTGCATAGATTATCGTTCCACAGCATTTTGCACAAAGATACCCCTACAAACTAACTGGCCATAACCAAAGAAAATGGTTCTAGCAAGACAGAGCAACATCACATATGTCCAATCCGTCTCTGCCACGTGTTCGTTAAATTTTCCCTGGGAAATTGATCTCCAGTAGAGATGACATAAATTGGCCTCCTCGTAGTCCTGACCTAACCTCTATGGACTTTTTCCTGTAGGGTTATCTCAAATCTAAAGTGTACGCCAACAATGTGACTTCCCTGATGCAATTAAAAGAAAATATCTGTAACGAAATGGCAGCCATCACGAAGCCTAACTGCCGAGCCGTCATAAGAAATTTTACTCTTCGATTAAATGAATGCCACGAACGCGAGGGTTTACATTTGGACGATATTATTTTTAAGAAATAAATTCCCAAATTCTGTATTTTAGTATTTAATAAACATTTTTTCGATACAACCCTTACTTTTTTAAAAATTGATCCACAAAATATAAACCTTCTTTTGGGACACCCTGTATGTTCCTTATGCTGCTACAATGCTGCAGCTCTTTCTTACACATTAAATAATGGTGAAACACACAAAATATGTGTGACTGTTTCCTCCAAAGTACTACTTTTTTGTGATTATGATATGTATTTGCATTTCATTTTCTTTATACATGTGACCAAGATGTATGAAAATTATTGTACGTTTCCTTTGGGGGAGTGCAGACATACGTTCACCATTTGTCTCCTTTTCGACTGTTGTCATGTTAGCTCCACACAGGAGGCCCTGAGGAAAATAATTCCCCTCAGGGCCTATGTCATCTTAGGGGATGCTGTGAGGAGGGTTTTATTTAGGAAAGTAAGGAGAGAAAGTTCTGGGAAGGAAATAGGTAGAATCTGGGGGTCAGTGTGTCCAAGAGTGACAGACGTATGAATCCATTCCTCCAACCACGGTGCAAGGCGATGGGTCAAGAGGATAAAAGACCTCTGTCAACCTGTCTCTCTCGATCCTGCCCACCACACGGCGGGTGAGCAAATGAATCGGACAAGACCATCAGACCTGGATAGACCTCACTCCATGAACCCGGGCACCCCTGCTAAGTCACAAATATAGCGAACCACTTGGGATGACCTATGGTTGTCCAATAAATGGTTCCCGGGGCGGCGGTACCCATACCCGCCTCCCAAATTGTAAATTATATGTATAAGAACATCAGCGCATTTACATTTCACGTTTTTGAATTTAAGGAATTCACTAACACTTCAATATTATCCTTGTAGCTATATTCCATACTTTCAAAATTATTGTCAAGGCTAGTAATATTGGTAGGGGTCTACGGAGACGTTACGGTGCGGTGTGTGAGAGAGATGCAAGGAAATGATTACATTTTTTCCTTTGGAGGAAACAGACCTATGTAACTACGTACATTGTGTATCTCATCTTTTGAAAGAGCTGCAGCAATATTGAGATAAGGAACGTATGTTTACTGCCTTTTTTATACCGTGACGATACCATTACCATGAATCGTCTCGGTAAATATAAAAGCATCCAATAAAAGTTAATGTAACGCAAGTTCAAAGTGTTTTTTTTGTTGTTGTTGTATTGTATTATTGAATCTTCATTTTGTAAAAAGTTTACTGGTCGGCTTAAGAAAATGGTGTTTCAAGTAGGTACAAAAAAATGAACCTTTACTGATAGATGAATATGTTTAAATACGACACTGAAGGCCCAAAATTGGCTCCACCCAATTGGAGACAGAAAATGCCAAGATGTTGGGACCCAATATTAAATTAAACAAAAGAATATACAAGGTGCCTGGAAGTAAGGAAACATTGAGAAGTGGTTGCACATAAATAGAATAGTATGAGTACAAGTATAAAAGATTAATAACTTTTTCAAAATTCAAAGTCATTCTTGCTGAAAATCTGTAGTATAAGGTCGAACTTAAACGATAAATACAACGGGAGTTAGGAGTTTATTATATGTGAATAACGCACAACAGTCCCAGCTGCTCCCAACCATCTGGAGCCATTGAGACAATGGCTTGGGGTATGTTGTGAAGCTTAAGGTAGGGAAGGAGGTGGGAGAAGTACCAGACTATTCAAGTAGATTTCATTATTCATTTCAAGCAAGGTTTCGATTCTGAATGACGGTCATTCAACAAGGCGATACTGAAAGTATCTACCACTCTGGAATGTGGAATAAAGTTATTTAACCTTATACCAGAACACCTTGCATTATCAATTTGTATTATACAGTGAAACTCTCTTAACCACTACGACCCGTAAGCGTGTTTACACGACAATATAACAATAGCAGTCAAGTGCAATAAGCGTGTTTTCACGCTCGAAAATGGTTTTAACTCTGTTATTGTTCTAGTGACAACCCTAAAACAAAATGTAGAAGATCCATATTAAATCAAGATTCACATCTCTATTCAAAGTTGTCCATAGAAGTACATAAAAAAGACTTATTTTATAGAAACAGTTTTCACATGCCAAATCGCCTACGTGCCGTTAGACATTGTTAATTTTTTATTGAATATTATTGTACGAAATGGTAAAAAAGCGATGTGACAAAATTGTTTATTATACATTTATACAATAGAATAAGTGTTTTTTTTACATAATCCATGATTTCAGTACCGTTTTCACATTAAAATAATCACGTGAGTCATTTTTACAGTTTTTTTTGTTTGCATTTCTAAATTTTAATATTTACAAATATTAATATTTATTTGTAATGTAACAATTTGAAATCTTATTTCATAACCTTTCAAAAACAGTTTTTAGTATTCGGCTACGATCAAAAATGTTTCATTTATAGAGCTTTAATTGCGAAGCGGAAATAACACAAAGTTTTTATAAATCTATAGTTATATTTTTATATACCTGAGTGGTTAAGAAGTTTTTTAAGGGACCGGAAAAAAAAGACTTCTTAAGTGGTAAAACCTTAAATGTGGAATAAATTTGGGCCATTCAGTCTTCAAAAGACCGAAACAACAAAACTTCGCGTGAAAACTTCTTAAGAGGGTTTCACTGTTTTATATTTTAATTTAATTAAAATGCTACGAACTTATGCATTAATTCAAATGAAAACTATGGTTGTGACATTTGGTCGGGTATCATCTTCAGATTCCATTTTACAAGAGGTAACGCTTCACCAGGAAGGCACATCCAACTACAAAGCACAGCCCACTAACGCCCATGATTATGTGGCATTTTTTACAACTGAAAAAAAAAAAGAGAAAACATATTATAAAAGGTTAACTTCTCAAAGGATTTCACATTGTCGGATGAAAGGAATTACAGTTAATGACTTGGCACTAACCTAACCTAACTTAACTTAAAACTACTATATATATTTGGTAAAACTTGAAGGGAAGTTGCTGTCAACAGATTGGAAACTTCTTTGTAAAAAATTTGGATAAAAACTTTAAATCGTAGAAATTTTTTCTGCTGTCACATAAAGATATATAAATTGTATTTGTAATTAGAGACATAAAGTTAAAAAATTATAAAAACACAACAAAATCTAGTTTATTCGGGTGACATAAACATAAAATTATTAATAAACTGCTCATTCATAGATGGCGCTAATTATTTTAGGCAAAAACACTTCTTGCAAGTTATGCTTCAAAATATTAAAGAGGAATTGTGGTTTGAGCCCATACACACGGAATATATATTTTTTAATATATTAAAGGTAATGTTACGTCATTTACAGAAAATATGTTACAACGTACATAATAATAATTTCATATAGTGTAATCTTCGACCAAGTATATCTAGACAAGGGGTGTGGGTCTTAAAAATGACACCAGAACCAAAAACATTGGTTAACAAAAACATTTAACAAAGAGAAAGTGCATTATCTCACAGTCAAAACATCACAAGAAGCCTTGGTTTTGAACTTTTGTTGGTCTGCATGAAGCTAATTTATTTTCCAGCAAGTTCGTGGCAATGGAATTACTAATTTTGTGAGGATCATTTTTAAAACACAAAACTGAAGCAGTTAAGCCTCGATTACATTGAGCGAGTTTACAAGCTACAAGCCAGCGAATTCACTATCTGCTAGTAAACTCGCTCAGTGTAATCATATATACTAGCTAACTAGCAGATTTTACACTGAACAGTTTATTAGCAGATAGTGAATTTGCCGGCTAGCAGCTTGTAAACTCGCTCAATGTAATCGAGGCTTTAGAAAAATTTTAGGTATGTGCTATAGCGGACTTTATTATTGGCAATTTAAAAAGTTTTATGAATACTTAAAAACATATACATTTTTAGATTTTCACGGCCAAAAGTACTTTCGTTATTTGTTTTTGGGGTGTTATGCCGTGTTGCGCTACCTCCCTCTTTAGCCAACGGTAAAAACATACATATATACGTAACATATAGATTCGGGGCAGCGTATCAAGAAAAGTAACATATGATATAAAATGTTTAATTTCTTCCTAGCAAAACAACTTCGTTAAACAAGAGATGCGACAGAATAGGATGGGTAGTTGTATTATGAAATTACTCATAGGTGGTGTTACTTTTGGATTGAAATTAGGTAAGGGAGGGCTATATAAAGACGTACCACCATAATAAAGCTAGGCTTGTGTATGTCGGGGATTTGTTATTATGTTATGTTATATCTTTATTTATATGTTAGAGTATTCAGTTTAAATTTTCAGTGCGTTTCTTAAGGTCATTTAAAAATGCTATTTTTTTTTTTTTTTTTTTTTTTTAACCGCTTCTGTGCCAAGAGCGAGATATCTCGCATTCTTGGCCGTGCCCAGCAGGCCGGCCATAGAAAAATAGCGAGTATTCTCGCTCTTTTTGAGCCTCTGTATCATACATATGTCCCATTTTTTATTAATTTAAAATATGGAACACACAGAGAGATCTATTGGGATGATTTTAAATTATTTATTTTTTTTAAATAAGATTTAAAAATGATTTATTTTGATTAAAAGTTCACGGCCTGCTGTGCACAGCTACACTTCTACCTAATGGCATTTAAAAGGTTAAATAAAGACAAACATTCGGGTTACGAATAACCCAACAATGTTTCCCAAAATCTCCCACTACCATCACAGAAAGCCGAAAATGTTGCTTGTGTTGTGATGGAGGACTTAGCCAGAAGAGGAATCGAACATGCGACGCCCAGGTGGGATCCAAGCGCTATGCCCACTCAACCACTGACCGGTCTGAAACGGTTATATTTCTGAAACTTTCTGGTAATGAATTATGTACATGAATAAATAATTTTGTCCGTATAAAAACTAAATTCTTACAATCCAATATTGAATTTGTATGTGGGTGTTTTATTCAAGGGTGTTAAAAAAAGTAAAAATAAGAGATGGGACTACGAACTGGAGGTTAGAGAGCCCTACTTAACCTTTCAGCGGTCGCGCGCGGTCTGTGAGTCCGCAGAGAACTTATTTTACTTATTATGCGCTAACTATAAATCATAGACAATTGCACTTCCGTGATATCGTCGGGGTTAAAGACATAAATATTTAATTTCAACTTACCAGTCTGGTTCAGGGTCAGCCACATCTGAAAGTACTCCGATCTGGAAGTCTTTTAACATTTCCCTGGAAAAAAAATACTATTTAATATGTATGAACCACATAGTGGTGTGTGATCATCCAGTTGATTAGTCAGACATTTCCAAAATCTTGAAATTTGAGTTGAGTATGCAGTTATATGTTAGTACTCTCTTTCTGGTACAATACTCAGATTACTCATAAACACCACCTAATCATTTTGTTTTGAAGAATTTTATTTCACATGAACATTTGTTACGTAAGTAATTAACAAATTTGTGTTATTGCAAACATCAATTTTTCGAGTCTCTAGTGATTAGTGTTAATCTTCTTATGAAAATGTAAAACTTAAAAAATGCAAATGAAATTTTGATCTTCGGTGACATTTTTGTTGGGTTTTTTCAACTAAAACATTGTATTGGACATTTACGGTCAGGGCACGGACGTATAAAATAGGTGGACATGCCCTAAGTGATAAAAGGCGTATTATTTCCCCCTCCCATTGGAACCATTTTTCGGAACCGGCTGGGCTTGCGAGAGCCTCTCGTCAATCTAAAAAATGTGACGTTATCATTCTTGTCCGGACCAGTGTCGAGCTCTCATCGTACATTTATGAAATAACACGGCAAAATGGTGGCTTGTGCTATAAAAACGTGTAAAAATAGAAAAGAAAAAGAGAATAAACCCAATAGTGGTATAACATTCCATAGGTAAGCATTATTTTACTCTATTTTAAGTTTATTCAGATAATATGAATATAATATGAAACACAAAGCCTCTATTTACTGGGGTAAGTAAATTATGAAACATTTGTAAAAGTGTCTTAACTAAATACGGAAACAACATATCCGCCTATGAAATTAGGTGATCTTTACTTTGACATGTTTGGACTTCGCAAAATTGTTCATAACGTGGCTAGCAATTCGCGCTCCCGTGTAAAAAGGTCTATTCATTCAAAAGCAGATTTTACTTTTAAGAACGAAATGGTCATATTATAATGCGAGATGCCTATATACTGTTGGATTGATTAATGGACGAATCACATATCATTTCAATCATTTTGCCGCTCCGCGCCCCGCTATTGTTGGTTATTGCCCCTCTCCTGTCTGTTCTGGACTATCAATATTCATATGTCTATGGGTCAGGGTCAATTACTCGGCTGACGAAGAAATGTTTATTTGTTTGTTCATGAAAATAAAAATAATTAAAACATAAATAGTCGCCGGAGACCATAATTTTTTATTCCAAATAATGTCAAGAATCACCGGTTAAAGTAAGTCAAGTACGTCCCTTATCACCCAACATATTATAATATACTTACTTTGCATCTGCACTATGTCCTACATTGTCAAACTCATCGGTGGCATCTTTTCCGGCAAATTCTAACAGAATGTCTGGACCCCCGGGATGCTGTAAAGAAGTAATATTTATTTGTAAAATATTTAGGTAAGTACACGTGACCAATGAGATTACAATATATATAGACGCATAGTAGAAATCTCAAAGTAGCAAGCCAAAAAGAAGTCGATTGTGTTGTCTTTCATTTCGGAGTTATAGTACCAAACTGTCAAGCGCCGGTAAGGTTGTGTGCTACCTCTAAGTATATTGCATTTAAAAAATGCCAGAATGCCCTCACGTGTGATGAGAAAATGTTTTCATTACTCGGAAAATACACGCAATTGACTTAAATTATTGATTATTACAAATAATACAATTGTTTTCCAGCTGAAGATTTTATGCATCACTAGCTGAAGTCCAAGGCGATGCCCGAGCTTTACACAGTTTTCGAAATCAATTGTGACAGTGACCTTCCTCTTGTTTTGAAGGTCACATGCGCAAAATTTCATCAACCTCAGCATAAAATTGTAGATTTGTACACAAATCAAATCCACACGGCCTGCTTACCAGCCCGCTTGTCCACCACATACAGACATTCTCCTATTTGTATTATATATTTCAACCAATTTACACAAAACCTTGACAAATTATATAACTAAACCTTCCTCATGAATCACTCTATCAGTGAAAACCGCATGTATATCGTCAGTAGTTTTTGAGTTTATCGCGAACAGACAGATGCGGTGGAGGACTTTGATTTATAATATGTAGAGATTAGAGAAAGCAAGGCCTACTAAAGTATAGGGTTTGGGCACGAAACAGCCAAATTACAAAGTCAGTGCTGTCGCTAAGTAAACTTTACAGTTTAATTTAGTCTAATCGGGGGGCGGGAATGGGTACCACCGTCCTGGAAACCATTTATTGGATTACCAATGCCTCTGCCATAGGTCACCCCAAGGGCTTCGCTAGGTTGGGTGATTTAGCAGGGGTGCCCGGATTCATGGGGTGAGGTTTGTCTACATCTCGGCGGTGGATGACCAGGTCACTCTGAACCCCAGATTCCTTCCCACCCCTCAAAGCTTTTTTCCTTCCCAGAACATTCCTCTCCTTCCTTTCCTTAAAAAAACCCTCCTCACGGCTAATTTGCTTAATTGCAATAGCGCCCTTGAGGTGATTTTTCACAAAAATGGCACTGTATAAATTATCCATTATTATTATTATTTAGAATGAATGCCGGTCTTGCCTCAAAAATTTCCCATATTACCCCACATTGAAAAATAATTTACAGGAAGTTTTGATTGGAAGTTTTTGGGTGTTTTACTGTGGATAACTTGATAAATAAAAATTTACTCATATAGTTAAGAGCTAAGGGTAACATTAAAAAATTAAAAACTTTGTGGGAACACAAAAATTCCAAAGTGGACCAATGATCAAAAAAATCATCTCATCAAAAAAGCATACAATCTTACCCCAACTCACCTTAGATATAAGTTATGTAACAACTTGTGCAATTGTATTTAAAAAAAAATGCATTCCAAAAATTAAGATCAAATAACGATACTTTTCAAGTAATTACTGTATTTGACAGATATTTTTGGTAAATATTTACCTAACCGCCGCAAGCCGCTTCACTTTCAATAGGCATACATTTAAAGAAATAAACTACCCATAAACTTAATTACCAAAAGAAACATCGGTTTCAGTCCGGATAGACGGAAAAAATATGCATTAAAATTCGATTTTTATACAATCAAAGTTAAAAACTTCCGTTGCCGCCATTTTTGTTTTGTATGGATTTGACATTTGCGAAGTTTTGTTTCAAACTAAATACGCATGAATTACTTCATTTACCTAAACTAAGAACCTAACAACCTATTTTGTGAAGGTAAATAGTTGTGTCTTGTGTTAATTATTGAAATGAAGTGTGATTTCCATAATCCGTGCTTAAAAATGCGGCGGCTTACGGAACAATTAATATATTTTTAAACAAAAAAACGTTTGAAATTCCAATAAATTGATGAATTATTAGTTGAAGGATTAGTTATAAAACCTACCTCCTTCAAAAACGCAGACACGTTATAAACATTATCATGTATAACCATCCACAGGCTCTTCGCCGTGTTGTTCTTCTCGACCTGCTCAATCGTAATTCGTCTCGACATTGTGTTAATAGATATGATATTCTTTGAAATAAAGATGTACTGCAAAAAACCCTGTTAATTTGATAAATTACAAAACAGGATATCGCTAACCAAGTCCGTAGGTCAGAGATGAAAATAATTATTTTGGAAGGTGTTTTTTATGACAAAACGTCACGCTGACAGCTACACCAACGTTGCCATGTCAGAAAATAAAAACAGGTGTAAAAATTCCGTACGTTGTACTGCGTTGTACACTCGCGTTGTAAAGCGCCCCGTTTATATGCCCCGCCGCCAACTTAGGGGTTTTCCCCCCAGATTTAGGGGGAAAATAAGTGGGATGGGATTTTTTTAGGGGTTTAATATCTTTAGGGGGTTTTGTGATTCCATATATATTTTTAAATTTTTATTACATCATATACATGGAGCACTCACATACTTCACAATTTTATTTGTTGACTTAGGGCGACATCTAGTGCAATTATTATATTCAAACTACTCTGTGGTGACTAGAGTTCAGGCTTCAAAATAAAATCTGGCTTCGAAATGGTGGATCTTGTACTAAATTTAATCCATCTCCTGAAATGTTAAGCTTATTCAATGTTAACATGTATGATTTTTTTAAATCTTATTCTTCTCAAGAAAATGATGTAATATTTGATGTACTAAATAATTTATAAATAAAGATTATTAAAAAACATTACAGCATATAATTTATTATTCATTATTTTTACAAAATATGTTTTTTAGGGGTATTTTCAAATAATTTGCCGGTTTCTAGGGGTTTTTGAGTTTAGTTTAGGGATAAATATTTTTGAGAGTTGGCAACACTGCCCGCCGCACATCCCCACACTCGCATTGGCTGTCATAATTTGCTCTCACGTGTCGACGCAGGCACGTACATGAGCGTGTACGTGCGTGTCGGCTAGGTGACCGAGACATTGTTTTCGAGTGACAGTGGCGCGAGTGTTTGCAAAATGGAGGAACTCATTGAACTTGTTCGAAGCGAAAAATGTTTATACGACGTAAAACACCCAGATTATATGAATACAAAATTAAAGGATTCTATTTGGAAACGAATCGCAGAGGTGCTACATCTCAAGGATGGTAAGTATTATTTGTATTCTTACCCGGGTTGCCAGGTGTTCGGGATTCTGATTTGCCAAGGTACCCACTGAAATCTAGGGAAATTCACCAAAAATTTTAAAAACCTCTTAAAACCTGTTTGGTATATATTTGGAAAAAACCCTGATTCTTACTGATATTATAAATGTGAAAGTATGGATGTTTGTTTGTTCACGATGTAAAATATAGTCTAGTATTTTATATAAAATAGATGGTAAATTTTTGAGATCGCTGGCAATGGTTAATACGCACTTTTTTTGAAAAAATCTTTTGATTCACCTTAATTACATTAAAAGACAACTATTTGCATTGGGGGAAGTGGAAAATATTTCATTCTACATGGTTTGTGATACAAAAGAAAGTGCCCCTTTATAACGCCTACTCGCGTCAAGGCAAGAAAAACATCCCAGTTTTCAAGTAGTTTAGCGGCTACGCTAGGTTTGTGTAACATGGTTTGTGATTCAAAAGAAAGTGCCCCTTTATAACGCCTACTCGCGTCAAGGCAAGAAAAAATTTAGAATGAAATATTTCCCACTTCCCCCAATGCAAATTGTTGCCTTTTAATTTAATTAAGGTGAATCAAAAGATTTTTTCAAAAAAAAGTGCATATTAACCGTTGCCAGCGATCTCCAAAAATTACCAAATAGATTATGTAAGGTATTAAAAAAGGTAGGTAACAAAGACTGAAACTGTTGTGTAGGTAGATATGAAATTTTAACATTTATTTAAATACTCATATGTGCATTTTTTACAAAATGATTAAAAGTTCCATGGTTGTAAACGATATCAATACGCTCCCTGTTGCACGCTGTGGTTTTGCCAGGGCACTCGTCCTTCTACGGACTACGAAGTTAAAATAATCCGTAAATTGGTCTCTTATTTCAAATGCCCTTTTCGAAATGCGTCCTCTTAATCGAGGCAAAGGCAGCAATTGTTGAAAATTTGGTAAATTTGCATTTTCCAGGTCCAGGTCATCAATCATATTTTTACTTATACTTTTTGTGCGTAAATAGTTATGCAAGACACAACTCACGATAACAATTTTGTCTTCTGTTTCTACTTTCATTTCAAGTGGCCGTAAAAATATTCTGAAACAGGAACTCAATATGCCGAATGCACATTCAACCGTTTGTCTTGCTCTTGAGAGTCTGTAGTTAAAAACTTTGTTTTTATAAATGTCTATCACTTGTCTCTGAGGAAAAGGTCTCATAAGATTTTCCATTATAGGAAATGCCGCGTCACCAACAATAACATAAGGCACAACTATGTCATAAATATAGGGTAAACTATGTCTTCTCTTCCAGGTAGACCCTTAGACTCGGGCAGGTGAAGCCGGTGGCGCACACAGAAAAAAAATTCGGGGGGGGGGGGGGGGTTTACAAAACATAAAATGCATGCTGTATCCATATCTATTCAAACGTTTATATACTAATGTACAGTGTATGTCAGAGGTTTCTAGCCTTATCTGGCTCACTGCTTACTGTGCACTATCCAACTATACTATTCTCTTCAACGCCCCTCCTCCCGTCATTAAGAAATGCGTGACAATACGTACAGAAAAAGTGCCGCAGACGAAATTTTTTTGAATGTGAAAGTTACATAACATTTGCAAGGGGAAGCTCATCAACGCCCCAGTCAGTGTTGCGGTATCATCCCACTTGGGAATCACTGGTGTAAATAAATAAAACACTCCATTAAATTAAATTTTAAATGACAAGAATTTTTTTTTAAGTAGGTATGAGTACATTTCTTCGCGCGGTGCGAAATTATTTGACTCTGAATAAGCCATGACAGTTTACATCAGCAATTAATATAATTAAATTATGTAACATAAAATAAGAAGCTCCCAGTGGCGGCTCGAGCACTTATTTAGTGGTGGGGATCGACGTTTTTTACGTATCTACTGTACCGTAATTTAACCACCCGTAAAATATAATATAAAAGTTCTCAAAAAAAAATTTGATGATCTAATCATGCTAGTCGGATATATTTAACACAAAATAATATAAAATGTCAATAGTTATATGCCAATTTTTCAATATAATATAATAAAAATAAAGCTTTACTTTGCAAGATTATTATCAAACTAATTTGAACGCGAGCGATTCCCGCCCGTAACTTCGCAAACAAATGGTTCTATGGGGATCCAAAGGATTGTCCCCGCAGGTACTTGAATTCACATACTACCGCGCATGCGCAGTTGCATACCATCGCGAAACAACGCAAGGAAAGTATGGGGATAGTTCGGATCGTACCCCAAGCGCGCATTAGATTCTGCGCACTGAGAAATAGACCCGCTGTTTTTCGCGCCGTACATTGTTCGCTGTGCGCGCGTAGGGTATTATTAAAATCATCCAGAATAATTGTTTGTATTTTATTTCTGCAAATGTTAATTACTTTTATGTTTAAATTTATTCATTTTGGCGAAGACAAAGCATCGACTGTTATTTCCTTTAGTAGGTTTTGAGTGTAACTGGTGGGGACTGTCCCCATTGTCCCCCTGTGAAGAACCGCCACTGGAAGCTCCGATAACAATCCAAAAATAATCTGACAAACAAATAACTGTGAAATAGAAAAATAAAATAAATAAACCAGCCAAAGAAATTGAAGACGAAAATAAAGTAAAAAAATGCTAATGAAAATCCAAAAATGCGCTAATGTATTCAACTCCTTCTTCGCAAAAGTTAGGCTAAACCTCGCCAAAAAAATAGTGTGACAAAAGGATCGATTACATTGATGATATACAAAATCTAAACTAATTTTATGATTTATTATTTTTTTATTTTAGGAAAATCAACAGTTTACAATAATGATTAATTTATACATGTATAATAATCTAACTGAGAAACCAATTATAGATTTCCTCATTATACTATTACATTGTGTGTCTAGAAATTAAACAGTAATCTTAGAAAATTAAAAGATAGTACATTAAAAGATATTGTAAATAAATATTATAAAGATCTACATAAACTAAAATCTATTGTTTGGAAAACTAACATAACGGATCATCATTCATGCTTACTTCTGTATAATAATAATATTAAACATAAAAAACATAATTTAATAACCAAAAAATCAATGATAGATATGACTATTCTCTCTGAAAAACTAAAAAAGGAGGATTGGAACAATGTTTTGAGCAGTGATGATACCGAAATATGTTCGACTTACTTTGAAAATATCCTGTCACAACACATTAAAAATTCGACAACTGAAAAAACACACATAAATTCCAAATTAAGATGTTTAAAGCCTTGGATTACCAAAGGACTTATAATATCTATCAGGAACAAAGAAAAACTTTACAAAACAACTTTAAAAAATCCCCACGATGAAAAAGCATATATTTTCTATAAAAAATATAAAAATAAATTAACATCTTATTTTAAAAAAAGTAAAGAAGAGTTTTTTAAAAATAAAATATTATCTTCAGAAAATAACCATAAACAAATGTGGAAAACAGTAAATTTGGCCATAGACAATACAAAAAAAACACAAAACATTAAGTACATTGAACACGATAAAAAAATTATAGATGCCAATATGCAACCTAAACAATGTGCAAACATTTTTAATTCCTTCTTTGCAAATGTTGGAAAAAATCTTGCGAAAAATATTCATAAGCCTTCTGACCCGGAAAAATATAAAAATAAAAATTTACAGAAACGTAATATACTTTCAACATTCGAAACAACAACAGAATGTGAAATCTTAAAAATAATAGAAAATATGAAAGGAGGTTCGTCTCCCGGTTTTGATTCTATTACGGCACATATGTTAAAATCTATGAAACCTTACTTATTAAAACCCATCACTCATTTAATAAACTTAAGTTTAATAAAAGGAATATTTCCAATGAACTACAAAAACACAATAATCTCACCTATTTACAAATCTGGAGATCCACACCAAGTAACAAATTATCGCCCAATCTGTCTTATTTCTAATATAGGAAAGATCTTTGAAAAAATAGTAAAAAAACAGTTGGTAAATTTCCTAGATAGTAATAAAATAATACACAAAAACCAGTTTGGTTTTATAAAATCACTCAGCACACAAGATGCTATTGCTAACGTAACTTCATACATTTACGAAACAGTAGATAAAGGTAAAAAATGTGCGGGTATATTTATTGACCTCAGAAAGGCATTCGATAGCATATCTCATGAGATGCTATTAAAAAAATTAAATAATATTGGCATAAAAGACAACGCGATTAAATGGATCACCAACTACTTAAAAAACCGCCCTCAAGTGGTAAAAATCAATCATGTTAATAGCGATCAAGAGCTTTCAAGCTTTGGAATCCCCCAAGGTACAGTGCTTGGACCAATCCTATTTACTATATATGTAAACGATATTTTTTTTCAACCTTTACATGGTCAAATTACATCATACGCCGACGATACAGTATTAATAATAAGTGGAAAGACTTGGGAAAATGTAGAATTAAAGGCCATAGAAGACATTAACACGCTTAAGAATTTTTTTGACACTAATTTACTATCACTAAATAGTGAAAAGACATTTGTAATTCCATTTGCAATACATTTAAACGATGCTCCCAAAAATTTTAACATTGTCATTCATGAAAATACTAAAATTCACAGCCAAAACTACTGCAAATCAAACTGTACAATATTAAAAACAACAAATAAAATAAAATATCTAGGAGTAATTATTGATAAAAATCTGAAATGGAAGGAACAAATATGTCAAGTAGTAAACAAAATTAGAAAATTAATATACATATTTTTAAGAATTAGAAAAATTTTTTGTCGATAAAAAATCTATATTTAATCTACTATGCCTTAGTTCAATCCACTTTACAATACGCTATCATTAGTTGGGGATCCGCATATAAATGTAACCTTGTTCCAATAGAAATTGTACAAAGAACAATTATTAAAATTATATTAAAAAAATCCTTGGACTACCCAACAGAACGCCTATTTGATGAATTCCAAGTACCTACATTTAAAGATTTATATATTAAAAATTCATTAATTCAAATTATCAAAGAAAAAGATAAATACCAATTTCTAAACGAAAACAGAACGCGACTTAAACATGTTTTTATATGCCCAAAACTAAATACGTCTTTTGCACAACATCATTACACTTACCAGGGAAGAACTTTTTTCAATCGTCTACCAGAAGAAATCAGAAGCATTAATGATAAAACCCAAATACTGCTCTCTGTCAAGAGACATTTTAAAAATATTCTAAAGAAAAAAACTAATGCCACTTAATTATCCTTACAAATATCCTTAGTTTTCCATAATATTATTTCTTTTATTTAAATGTATACAAATATCCTTAGTTTTCCATAATATTCTTTCTTTTCTTTAAAAATATACTATTATATACTATTACAAGACACATATATTTATGTAAATGAATTATTTAAGTACTAAGTAATAACCACATTTATGTACACTCCTTTTCCATACACAAGCAAATGCTTTAAATGGAAAAGTAGTAAAAAACCTAAGATGTAAAATTATCACTTAGCAACATGTAAACATATGAATGAAAATAAAAAATAATTACAAAAAAAAAAAAAATATTATTATAATTTTCATTCTGATTAAATTAAAAAAAATTAATTAAAAAGTTAATTCAGTTGATTGTCTAATTTCCTTGGTTTTTCTGCCAGTTTATCTAAAAAAGAATCGACTGTTGGAGTCATGTTTCTGTACACATGCAGAAGAGTCAACCCATTTAACCTATTTTCCGATGTAGAACTCCTTAAATAATTTTTTAATCTACGCAATGTGGAAAATGTTCTTTCATTTCTTTATCTTTTTTTAAGTACACGCGATTTTTTTTTTATCAAGTTAATTTACAGAACTTTAGTTTTAAATTAAATAATAATATTATTAAACACAAATAATAATAATAAAGTTTTTTCAAATCCATGAGATGAGGTAGAAAAAAAATCCTCCATTATTCAAATAATTTATTTTTTATACATTTATCATAGGTCTAGGGCCTTGTGAACCCCTAACCGTACTGAAGTTCAGAGTTTAAGGACTGTATTCCTGAATTCATCA
Organism: Limnephilus lunatus; assembly: GCA_917563855.2. Taxonomy (NCBI): domain Eukaryota; kingdom Metazoa; phylum Arthropoda; class Insecta; order Trichoptera; family Limnephilidae; genus Limnephilus; species Limnephilus lunatus. Next base: position 45,217,701 of record OU830602.1, on the reverse strand, counting down.
TTTTCCCCTACACGACCCTTGCTAAAAAAACGTATCCCGAAAACTGCCTTGGTGATCGGTAAAAAAAACAGGTTTTATTAAAAATGTTTAATTTTATATAACATGGATGTATAAATTAACCAATGTACAATGCATCTAGCAGCACTATCTGTGCACGGTTTTAGAGAGAGGTGGGACGGGCGGGAGGGCAGAGTGGGCGGGGACATCCGGTCATATTGTAAACTTTTGCATTTCGCACAACGCACGCAACGCACCGTGCGGCGATCGCGAGTGATACTGGTAGCTGGCTGCCGGCCAGCTGTAGCACCAGTTACACCACTAGATAAATCTGTACGCAGAAATTTTGCGTACAGATTTATCTAAACGTTTCTTATGTTGCTTTTGATTGGTAAAATATATGCTTGTCGTCGAAATTCGGGGGGGGTTTAAACCCCAAAATCCCCCTCGTGTGTGCGCCAATGGGTGTAGCTGTCTGTTCATCATTTTTCTCTTTAATATGCAATTATCAAATATATTTCCATCTGGAAATCTGCCTTTAGAACCGAAATCAATAAATACAAATTTATAATTTGCGTCTACTACCGCCAACAGCATAATAGAATGATGATGCTTATAATTTAAAAATGAGGATCCACTGTTTATAGGTTTCTTAATTGTCATATGTTTTCCATCGATAGCGCCCACAGTATTAGGCATTTGCCATATATTTTGGAAATCGATGGCATTTTTTCCATATATCCAGTGTAGGTTCCGGCAAGTGAATAGGTTGCATGTTCCTCCAAATAGCTGAAGATACCTTGGTTATAATATTTGAGATAGTCCTTTCTCCCATTCTGTAACTATAAGCAATGCTCCGATACGAGTTACCGCTCGCGACAAATCTGTAAAGAGAAAAAAATACATTTATTATATTTTATACAGTCGTGATTATTAATGATGACTAATTTTATTGCAGGAAGTGAAGCCAAGAAATCTTGGGAAAAACTGAGAAACAATCACCGAGATGCGCTTCGTCGGCAGAAAATTTCGAAACCGAAAAGTGGATCAGGGGCTGTTAATAAGCATAAGTCATGGCGCTTTCAAGAAAATATGGCGTTTTTAATCCCTCATATGGCAAATAGGCCAAGTAACACCAATGTTAATGAAGACATACTAAATGACGAATCATCTCATAGTAATTCAAATACTATAGAAAATGACTTTCAAAACAATGTTAATGATACGGATATTCATGGATCAGGAGTTGAAGAAACTAATGAAACCTCTGAATTACAATCTACTGGTACAGCAGCTGATCAAGGAAATAAAAGACGACACAAAAAGAACACTTTAAATAAATCGATTGAGGACCATGAACGTAGAGCAGCTAAAAGACAGCAAGAACGGGAGCGCTTAATTACTAACACCAATAATGATTTCACCATAAGCAATGTTAAAAATGATCCACTTTTTCATTTTTTTATTAGTATGTACGAGACTACAAAAAGATTGCCGCCACTTTCTCAACACAATATTAAAATAAACATATTTTCATTGGTGTCCCAAGAAGAATCTAAAAACTTGGTGGAATATTCGCCTCGTTCACATTCTTCCTATTCACAGAATAGTGATGCAAGATCATATTATCATCATGAGTGCCCTGAAGATGGTCTCATTCAGTGATGGTTTGTCTAGGGAAATTTCCCTAGATCTAGGGGAAAAAAATAATTTTTTTAGTGAAAAGGGAAATCAGCACATATCTAGGGAAATTTTGAACTCTGGCAAAAAAAAAATCATAAGACAATATTATTGGTATTACTAGTAGCAATTTTTTAAGTAAAACTTTATGCACGCTTGACACTTGGGGGTAAACTGGTAAATTCGTTATGAAAAAGAATATATATATATTTAGAAGCGAACGCTAATCGATGCGAACGGTGATCGGGTGAGGCGAACAATCGGGCCTTTACGCACGCTTGACTTATAAGTAGGGGTAGGGGTGAGGATAGGGAATAGGGAATGAGAAATGGGGAATGGGACAGGGATAGGGATACCTGGCATGCGTTACAAGGCCACTTTAATGTCGGGTCAACTACACTGTTATGGTTCCATCCCAAGTTAGTGAAGTTTTACTTCAGTCGTGTGGTCTAAAGCATACTCTTTTTTTTTTTTTTGGAATTCCCATGAAGCTTAAATATTGTTGATGTACTTACAAGCAATGTTGTTCTAACACTGATAAGTTTCAGTGGTAAGTGTATACATATGTACTTTGAAATTATTATTTCACTTAAAAGCACAGTATTATAAGTTAATTGTTTATTATGTATTTTGTTTTTTAAAAGCTTTATTTTCTATATACATTTGTTAAAGAGTAGTATATCAGCAGGGTACTTGTGGTTTCGTCACAATTACGTAGATTGTAAGTATCTCCATGAACGTAGGGCCTATGTCTCACTACGCTTGGTCAATCTAATGTAAATTATTTACATTGGTGATTCAGAAGCCGTATTATGAACTACTTTATTTTTATTTTTGTTCTGGAAATTGTAATGAATGGTGTATGTAATAATAAAATAATTGTAGGTATGTAATATTACAAAAAACAAGGGAATACTATTCATACAATAAATAAAACTTTTTTTGTTTGCAAAGCACTGTTTTTGAGGTACCTACTTAATGACATATGTTTGATAGTTTGATTCAATAAGTGGTCTTTTACAAAGTGATTTGCTTTCACTTAATTTTTTTTATTTTTTATATAATATACAATGTACATTTATATGATATAATTATTTAAGTACATATGTTCAAATATTTTAATACCCCTCTTTCATGGAAGCATTAGCTTGTGTCTGGAAGAGTAGTGTACATTTTTTAATGCTATATTGTAAGTAAATTACATGTAAAGGTAAAAAAAACAATAAGTTTGGTGTTATGTAATTAAAAACCCTACTATCAAAAATTTTTACTCTGTATATGAATAATATATCTCGAAATATTGTTATTAGTTATAAAAAAAAAAAAAATTTTTTTTGTAGAATGGTGTATCACTTGGAAATTGAGTTATAATTAAGTTCTCAATTTTAAATTAGTCACAAACTTTTTTTTTTGAGATTATTTTTAAAATATTTTTTTACAGTGTTTATTATACGGATTTTATCGTTAATGTTTCTAATTTCTTCCGGTAGTTGATTGAAAAAAGTCTTCCTTGGTAAGTATAATAATTTTGTGCAAAGGAAGTGTTTAATTTTGGGCATGGAAAAATATATTAAAAATATATATGTCTAGTACGGTTTTCAGTTATAAATAATTGATACTTTGTAACACAATTGTTGGTAAAATGTTATTTATTGAAGGTAAGTTCACAGATCACATATAGTAAAAATAGTCACAATGTATCAAATCACAATAATAATTAACTGAGCAAGGGATCAGAGGGAACCTTGCTGATTAGTCTTTGGGAACAACAAAACTGACTCGTGCCGTTATGGTAACGGGCGGCGGCGACTGTGTTCTGCTTAGAGGGTCGTACCATAGGACGAAGCGCAACTAAGGCAGCAGTCGGGGTCTGGTTGGTGCTTTGCTTATGGAAGTAGAATACTCCTTAGAGGGTCGTGCCAAAGGACGAGGCGCAACTAAGAGAGTGTACTAGTCAAGGGCGAGCTGCAGACGAACTGGTTGGAATTAGGGCGCGCAGCTCTTTATATAGGCCATTCCTTGTGGCGGGACGTGGTTTATGGGGCGACTCGAGGGTAGGAAATGCGCAGAAGGCGTCTGCGCAGCCTGGTTCGCCTAGGTTTGGGTGAGCAGGATGGCGCTGTACGGGGGAAAGAGATGGTGTAGTGGCAAGCGTAAAAACGATGCGCTACAACTTGTCTTTTTTTTTTTTTTTTTTTTTTTTTCATAGGAAGCAATTACTTTGTGGTTAGACATTATATTATAAAAATAAAACATTATATATATTATATATATAGACATTATATATATAGACATTATATTATATTATAAAAATAAAGTTTCTGTGCCATTGACTGACAGTAATTTTTCAAAAGAATTATCTCTTATTCAGCAAATAGCGATAAACAATGGCTATGATCCGGATTTAGTTAATAAAATACTTAATAAAAAACTAAAACAAATAGCTACAAATAAATTCCTGTATAAAAGCACCCCGGATAACAATAACGATACACTAAATTACCAGTGGCGTAGGATTTTATTTATAAATAACTTTTCTAACCTAAGTGTTAAGAACCTTCCTTTCGATATAAAACCGGCTTTCTACACAAATAATAACCTCGCCAAATTGTTAATTAATACTAAGGACAAAGAAGATAAGTTAAGCTTCTCCGGTATTTATAAACTTAGCTGCAGTGATTGTCCTGCGTTCTATATTGGCAAAACAGCACGTAATGTCAACATTAGAGTAAAAGAACATTTACGCTGCTTAAATGGAAAAGGTTTCTCTGAGCTCGCAAACCACTTGATCTCAACAGATCACACATTTAATAAAATTTCAGGAACTCGCATCTTACATATAAATAGTATAGGTATAAAACTAGACAACTTAGAAGCTTTAGAAATTAGGAAATCTTTAAATACAAATATGTCAGAATACTTACTCAATAATCAAATTAACTTATCAAATCAAAAAAATACACCCTATAGTCCTATTTTTAACTTATTTCCCGCAATCCATCCTAACCCATGATATTATTTATGTGTTGTAGCGTGATTCATTATTAATATTATCATATATCGAAATATTGTCCTTTAGTTAATGTAAAATACAACAAACTTTTTAATATCTCATAGATTACAGTTAACTGTTGTTTGTTCATTTACTTGTGATTATGATGTGTATTGATGTTTCCCTCCCAGTAATTGATTATTGTATTGTTGTCTCCCTCCCACTGCTTGATTATCCACTTTACCTATGTCAAATACTTTGTCTCCCTCTAATTTTGTTCTTTCTCCCTCTGTCACTCTTATATATTAGCCATAACTCTGTCTTAGCATTTAGTTATTATTTATATCCTGAAGAAGCTTGGTCGAAGTGAAACCGGTCGATATACGCAATAATAAATTTGTGGTTAAATACAAAGTGTTTGTGTTTTATTTTTATAATACTTGTCTTTTTCTTTTATAATTTGAATCAATACATCTTTATTGTACAGATCTTTAAATGAAGGTACTTGGAATTCTTTAAATAGTCGATCTGTTGGGTAGTCATAGTCGTAGATTTTTTTAGTATGATTTTAATTATTAGCCCCTGTACAACTTCAATTGGGGAAATATTAGTTTTGCATGCGGATCCCCAGCTAATGATAGCATATTGTAAAGTTGATTGAACCAAAGCGTAATAAATTAAATATAAGTTTTTTACAGATAAAAAATTTCTTATTCTTAAAAATATATACTTCAATTTTCAAATTTTTTTTACAACTTGACAAATTTGTTCCTTCCATTTCAAATTTTTATCGATAATTACTCCTAAATATTTGATTGTGTTTGTTGTTTTTAATATTGTGGAGTTTGGGATACAATAATTTTTATTATGTGTTTTGGAATTATCATGAATAATGATTTCAAAGTTTTTAGGGGTATCGTTTTTGTGTAATTGCAAATGGAACAACAAATGTTTCATCGGTGATAGTAAATTTAAGTCGAAGAAATTTTTAAGAATATTTATGTCTTCGGTGGCTTTAAGTGTTACGTTTTCCCAAGTTTTTTCGCTAATTATTAGAACCGTATCGTCGGCATATGAAGTAATTAATATAATTTAACAAAAAAAAATTAAACAAAAAAAGGAGTACAAAGGAAGAATCATTAATGGTGAGTTTAGTTTTAGATCTGAATGAGTTAAATATATTCATATCTAAAATTAGAGATATGATCTAAAGCCCAGGCAACGCTAGGTACTTAAGCTAGTATTAAATAAATGTAAGCAATTTCTAAACTGTGCTTTTTATTTTACTACAATATCAACACAAAATTGCAAAGGTATAATATACCTATATGCAGCTCTAATTTTAAGATCAGTGGGCAATGAAAAAATATTTTTTTTTTACTTTCGTCTTTTTAATTTTTTACAAAAATGTAGGTTACACAGCTTTACCACCATGAGTTGTATTTTTAGTACTGCCATTTGATCAACAGTGGCGCCCTCCTATATTTTCTACAAACTGTACATTTGGTCACCATATTAGTATTTGCGTTTTCTTCTTCGGAGTCACTTTCTTCTGTGCTTTCCTTGCCTGTTCATTTTGGAGTGGTTTGAAGATTAAATATTGATTTTACAAAATTTTTTTTTTTGGTTTTCATAGGATTCGACCCTTGGTCCGATGAATGTCTGGCCACTAAGGTTCGTCAGGTGCTTTATACCACTAGACTAAAGAAGACTTGCGTAGGACCGTGGATTTATCGTATTATATCGGAACCGAGTACCAATGAAATAATTAAATATTTGGTTGCTATCTCATTCTCTCACAAGCTAAATCCTATAGATGTATGTATTTGTCTCTTTTTAGTGTCGCTCACTTTTGTTTCATCGAGTTTCAAATCACAATGGTGCTAAAGTTCGCTTCAATTTTTTTTTTTTTTCTGTTTTACATTCACCTCACACAGGCCCCGAGGAAAATAATTTTCCCTCAGAGCCCACGTCATATCTGAGGATGCTGTGTAGATGGTTTTGTTGAGGAGCGAATATGGGCCTTGAAGAGATCCATGTTGTAGGAGGGAGGAAATATAGAAACGGCCAAATTGTTCCGCAGCCGAGCCGTAAAAACGACCTGTTCTCCTGCGATACAAATGTCAATCATGTACAAATGTTGGGCACGTTTTTCCCAATCATGCAACAGTGCCGAAAGCATCACAGAAGAAAGTTGGGTAAATTTTTCCCAAGTATGCAACAATGCCAAGGCATCACAGAACTCATTCCTCGCAGCATCTTCCATTGAAATACCAGTAGAACACGGAAAGCATTCCCACCTGACACCTTTGCAATCCAATTGTTAAAATCGGGGAAGCTATCAAACAGACCGCCCGTTTTTGCACAGTCAAGGGTTTTTTCTTTAATTTGGGCTTCAGACCAGAGGTGGCTGCCAAATTCAACAGTGGGGCGCACTTGCGATTTGCACAGGGTCAGCAGTTGCATATTCTCAATATAAACTGTTCCGAGAAAACTCTGCAATCATCCTATTAATATTATAAAGGCAAAAGTTTGTATCGATGTATGTATGTTTGTTACTCTTTCATGCAAAAATAAAAAATGAATGGACATAAAAAATTCTTTCACTAATATAATAGAAAGCTACATTATTTGCGAGTAATATAGGCTGTACATATTGGTAAGCTTTGGCGTTTTGAATAAGCTCTGGCATTATGAAATTATTTATTATACGCTTATTGTCCAGACGAAAAGCAAAGCGTTGTTTGGTAACTGTAAGTAATTATTTGACGTGCGCTGTCATTTTGTTTAGGATACTATGGAGATCCCTTATGTATGGAGGGGGGGGGGGGGGGGGGGAGAGTTGAGGAGGGGGGAAGTGGAGTGGGAACCCCCCCTAATACTATGCGAGCGAAGCCGGGGGTTAAAAGCTAGTTTATAATAAGTCAATAAACTTTTATTTTTGACAACATATTCATCTTCTCATGTGCTTAAAATCTAAAAATAAGTGTTTAATAGGTATGCGTTTTTGTGAGCTTCAAAAATTAAGTTATTTTTTCCCCATGGTTCAGCTTTGTTGTAGTGTTGCCAGTAGAGAAAGAAAGTGTGGTAAGTCGAATAAAACGGTAAATATAGGGAATAAACATGCGCGAAACACAAATTAAAAAAATGTGTGCAGTTCACACGCGGTAAAATTGAAACCTTCAGAAAACTAAAGCAGACAAGAGTGGAGAGGCTACGAGCACGAGGAGGGGACTGCACGAAGAGGAGACCGATTATTCTATCTCATTCTCTCGCAGGCTAAATCCTATAGATGTATGAGTTTGTTTCTTTTTCGTTTCATTGAGTTTCAAATCACAACGGTGCTAAAGAAATTTTTACTTCAACTCTCTCTCAAAATGGATTCCTGCCATCGACGGAAACAAAACATAAATTTTATTGGTAGGTAAAATTCTTTTATTTTTTTCCCTTTAGTACAGCATTATTATGGTAATCATGTGACCGTGTCAATTGTAATTGACTTTCAAAAAGTGTATGTGTTACTGCAAAAACTATCCAAAGATTTTTACCAACTTTTAATGTTGGTTTTATAACATAAGATTTACCAATTTACGAGATTTTACTGTAACATATGCACCAGACCAAAAGGATAAAATAAAGTACTTAACATAATCTTTTACTTTTTTTTATATAAAAAATGGAAAAATTATTTTGATGACAAACACAGTTTCATAATTGAATAAAACAATAATAATAACATGTAGGTACAATATTCAATACTATACGTCACAATATTATTACAGTTCCTACAATAAACAATTTACAAACTAACAAATAAAATAAACAATTCACAAATGAGAATTTTCAATTTGATTTACAAACTATTAATTTTCAGAAAATAATTCACATACTGTGAGGATTTAGTTAACGTAAGACACATTTATTCAGTCTCAAAATAGAATATTTCGACGGTTAACAACCAAAAATCTACATTTTTTTTAAACTTAAGTCTTTTTGGCACATTTTGAAAAGGATTTAAAAATTCCCTAGTGGCAATTTTTACACTTGGGGTGGCACTTTTTATTGTTAACTCTACAGCGGCAGCCCCCCGAGGTGTCCCCAGGCCCCCCCGGGCCCCAGCGTGGCCCCTGAGTGACCCAACATATCTGCGTCTTGCACCTCAAACAAGATAAAAAGTCACACCCGTCAATCTTTTGTATAACCACTCCGCAACTCGGACATTTCATCGCATTTTTACTGTCTAACATTTGCTTCAGTAACTTCTCGGTGTGTCCATTTGGATCTTTCTGCGTTTGTGCAAATTCTTTGCAGGTTATGATTTTTGGGTCGTGAAGGCTCTATAATTAGAAAATAAAACATTAATCATTAACAAATTGTGATTGAGCACTTTTATAATTGCCGTGACGATTCATGATTACGGTACCGTGACGGCACAAAAAAAAGGCAATAAACATGAATTCCTTAAAAAAAAAAAATGTTGCAGCTCTTTCAAAAGATGAGATACAAAATGTACGTGGGTCTGTTTCCACCAAAGGAAAAAAAGTTATCATTTTCTTGCATCTCTCTCTCACACATTTTGAAAGTACGGAATATAGTTACAAGGATAATATTGAAGTGTGAGTTAATTACAAAAATTCAAAAATGTCAAATGCTTTCGTTCTTAAACATATAATGCTGCAGCTCTATCTTACACACTAAATAACAACAGTCGAAAATGAGACAAATGCTGAACACATGTCTGCACTCCCCCCCCCCCCCCCCAAAGGAAACATACAATAATTATCGTACATCTCCCTCACATGAATAAAGAAAATGAAACAGCATTTCCCCGTCACTTTAGCTGAGCCATAATAAGATATATCTGTTTCTTCCAAAGGAAAAAAAGTAGGACTTGGAGGAAACAGACACACGTACATTGTGTGTCTCATCGTTTTATCTCACCATTATTTAATGTATAAGAGCTGCAGCATTATTAGAATAAATAATGTGCGTTTTATGCTTTTTTGCACCGTCAAGGTAATAGTAGATGTTCACGGTAATAATAATAAAAGCGCCCATTTCTCAGAGAAAACGCTTTTTAATATTTCAATAGGAAATGCAACGTAATACTTACGCACCTTACATAAACAGCAATTAATTTTTTGACAGATGGGGCACACAAAATAAGTACCCCCCTCGACATAGAACCAGCCATTGCAATCTGTAGACTGACAGTTGCTAGCTTCTTTGACTCCATGCATTGTAATAGAAATGGACTTCTGCAAGAATTTATCAAACACGCCTTGGCTGACAATTTGTTTGATTTCTCGATGTTGAATAACCTTATCACAGCTATATTGGTCATTTCGAAATGGACATTGTACTACCACATCGGTGGTCATTTCAACAATGGATGAAATACATTCTTTACAGAATACATGGAGACATTCTGTTAATATGACCCCCATGTGAGGCTCACACTCTGTCAGGCAAACCCCACATTCAAAGGGTTCCCGGTTTTCCACTATATGTAATTTATCCAGAACGACCAGCTCTTTGAACAAGTCAACTTTGATTACTTCTTTGCTTGTTTGAGGTGTTTCTGGAATATCTTCTGTAACTCTACAAATGGATCTTTCTAAAAATCTTTCAAACAACTCTGAGTTAACAATTTTCATTAATTCTCGGTGTGGTATAACTTTATCACAGCTGTATTCGTTATTTCCAAATGGACATTGGATTTCAACTTCGTTTGTTGTTTCCACAATTTGTGAAATACATTTTTTGCAGATAGAATGGATGCATTCTGTTAGGATAACCCCTGTTTTAGGTTCACAGACAGTCAGGCAATGATCACATATGAAGAGTTCTTGGTTTTCTACTAAGTTACCATCATCAAGCGCCTTTAGATCTTCGTATAAGGTTGAAGGAGTGGTGTGGAATGGTTCATCTTCAACACCTTTAATGGTAAATGGTTTTAGGTTTTTACCAATAGAAGGGCCTGCCTTGTTGAATTCTTCATCTTTAATATCTTCAACGTTGTGAGGTTTTTCAACAGCACCTCCAATGTGGAATGCTTTATCTTCAATTGTACGTAATTTTTGGTTTTTATCAATGGGAGGACCTATGTGGCAAGACTCACCTTCCACTCTTTCAATGATAGAATTTTTATCTCTATCAATAGGGACTGCAATTTCGAATGTTTCATCTTGAATGATATAAGGTATTTCGTTTTTAATAGTGGGTGGATCTGTAAAGTCGAAAGCCTTATTTTCAAATTCTTCAATTATGTAAGGTATTTCGTTCACAACAGTAGGCGAATTGGAAAAGTTAAATGGCCCATCTTCAACTCCTTCAACACTACAAAGCTGTTTGTTTATCAAAATATATTTGCAGGAAGTTTCCAATGCTTCTTCCTCTTCATCGGAAGATATTACAATTAAGTCATTTTGTGAATTATGAGCCTGAAATAAATAAAGCATCTTTATAGGTTATAATGTTAATATTTATGTATAATAAATAAATCATCAAGTGATTGTAGTAAGTACTGGTAAGTAACTTATTTTATTTTGTTATTCTTAACTTTCTTTTATTCTACTTAATTTTGGTAAATATTTACCAAACCACTGCCCTTTTAACAGGCACAGATGACATAAGGTTTCAACTTAATAACTACAAGAAACGGTAAACTTTTGGGATGACTAAAGAAGAAACCTTTTGATTCAGCTTTATTAAAAGACAATTACATATTTGCATTTTGGGCGACGGAAAACACTGCATTCAAAATTTTTATCCAAAATGTCATAGAATACGGATAATGGCTGTAATCTCATACGACGAAAAACAAACTTTTATTTTATGTAATTTAAATTTTAAATGCAGTATTTTCCTTTGCCTTGAATGCAAATAGTTTTCCTTTATAGAAATTAAGGTGAATCAAGAGGTTTTTTCTAAAACAAAAACTTAGGAATTAAGAAAAAAAAACTATTTATGTCGTGAGAGATGGTTTATTCAAAATTTCCGTTATAAAACGATCTTGTGTTGCACTTTTTCGATTTCTTTTAGTACCGAGTGACGTTTGCGCGAGGTTTCGTTTCGATCTAAATACGTACAAATTATTTATAACCCAAACTAAAAACCTATTTTGTGCATGTAAATAGTTGTTTCTTGTAGTAATTTTTGAAACGTAGTGTAGTGTACTTAATTTTTTCAAAATCTGTGACTAAAAGTGCGGCTGTTAGGTTAATATTTACCTTTTTGTATTTAATATTGTGTAATATTTATTCGAATTTATAAATCTGAATAAGCAGATACTTACCTCAAAGCAATTCCTTTTATTCAGAATACTTGAAATAATTCCGGCATCCCGGCGTTTCCTTGAAGTCGCAATACCAATAATGGCAAGGGAAATATTGGGATCATAATTTTCTTCCATTACAATAATTTTGACAACCAAACGAAATCAAACACGTTTTAAATTTTGAACAATAAATAAAAATAAAGTTTTGTTTTGACAGAATATTGAACAAACTAGAGATTAGAGATGGTTGATATTTTACTTGCTGCCCCGATTACCTAGAACCGATTCCTTTGCTGTCACTGGAACCGTCAATATTTTTTCCACGAGGAAACGATTCCTTTTATATGCTACTACTGCACTGAGGCCAACTTAAAATGTTCGGTTTTGGTGAAAGGTAGCATATATGATGACTGGTTGATTTATGCATATATGCATATATGCATTGAAGTTCGAGTTGGAAGGTCGTTCAAGGAGAACGCTCAAGAAGAAGTTAAATGTGATAAGTAACCCGCGGCCCGTGAGCCCATTTCATATGGCCCGCGATTTTCGTACTTCCCTGTTCCCAATTGGCTAAACAAAATATAAAAAGTTTGTTGTAGAGAATATTCAACGGTTTCGGTTATTTAAAAAAATAGTTGGGCAGAAAACTTCAAAAAGTTTTGAATCGAGCGAAAAGGTTTGAAAAAAGGTTCGTACACACTTGCATGTCGTGGCGCGCCAGAAGCCATTGGTTTCATACATTACGGCGACACGCCATGACCTACAAATATGTCTCTAACCATAGTAAATGTATGAAACCGACGTCCGCTCAAAAGAGGTAATAATTTGTTTCTTAAAGGTAAGACAAAATTTCGTGGGACGAAATTTCGGTTCGACCTTGTAGAAAAAATACATAAATTTTTCGCCTGCGACATTTTGATTTTCGCATTTTATAATTTATAATGTTGACAAACTAGCGGAGTACCTGGCATGCGTTGCAATGCCACTCAAAGAAAGAAGATATTTGTGTTTTATCTATTTTTATTGAAGTGCTCTTCGTAACAATTTTTTTTTCCGAATGATGCTTAGACGAAAATTCATCACTTTTAATGACTTTTCAAAGGGGTGGTGAAGAGGCACTTTGTTGAGTTGCCTTTTAACCCCGCAACCGTACGTCTCGGTACCTGCCATGGCTCCCAGTACCCAGCTCGTACCAAGAAATTGGATCCTGGAATCATTCCTAGAACTCTTTCTTTCAATTTACCTTTGTTGAATATTTGTGAAAAAATTTTACTGCATTTTTTTACTAATTTCTCATTTTAAATAAACCATCGTTGGATATTTGTAAAGAAAAAAAATATTTGTAGGCACATAAAAAAGGTTTATTTAAAATTACACAGTAAAATACATATAAAACTGGCCTGGCTTGCATGGATCGGCTCGGTCATGTCCCTAACTAACTACATAACTAACTAACCATCACGTCGTTTCTCCGAAGCGGTAGGCAGAGAGGACGGACCGCCAAACAACCTGGTCTTGGCACACACTTTTTGCCTCACTCACATTCATACATCGTCTCATACATACTCTTCTATTATTCTGGCTTTTGACATGGCCCAACTCAAGTATCTAATTCACTTGATCGTGCCATGTCTTCCTCGGGCGTCCCCGACTTCTTCTACCATTTACATTTGCGTCGTATATTCTTCTTACACTACTTTCTTCGTTCATTCGCTCTACATGCCCAAACCATCTGAGGGTCCCTTTCTTAATCTAAGTCATTATGCTTACATTAGCCTTACATTATTTGCGGATATCCACATTTCTCACACGATCATACATTGTTTTACCACACACCCCCTAATTTTATTAGGGAGACTTCGTGTTTGAGCGGCAAGTAAAAGTAAAAACTAGCCCCTAGAAATAAAATTGGCGTCTGATTTTTTCACATCTGGCTACTGATATAATTTTTTTAGCCATGGCATTACTGTGTCAAATGTCAAATTTGCGGCAGAAGGGTGTGCAAGGGTGTGTTTATACTTTCAAATTAACTTTGAATTATTCAACTTTTGCCTACTCTAGTTTTGACAACCCACTTTGAAAATGTCAGAGGTAAACAATAACTTGGGCACTCTGAAGTCAAAAATAATCGAAATAATAGCCGATTGTAGTGGAGAAATCGATCAAAATGCAAAATCTGTTCAGAAGTGGTTTTCTTCAGGAGAATACTTGAAAGGTAAATTAACTTGTTAGTACTTACTTAGATTTTAAATAGCAGCTGCTTTGTAGTATTTTTTAGCACTCTCATGATATTTCAGAAACTGATCAGTTTCTTTATTTTACTAAAGCGGAATCACATTAAAAAATGTATTTTGTTAATTCCCTGAGCAACCTCAAATTTTCAATATTTTTTTAAGTGAAAACTTCTTTAGCACCGTTGTGATTTAAAACTCTATGAAACGAAAAATAGCGACACTAAAAAGAAGCAAACACATCCATCTATAGCATTTATCTTGCGAGAGAATGAGATAGTATAATCGGTCTCCTCTTTGTCGGTCTCAAATTTTTTTTTCTTGCTTTATTATAATTGCCAAAACACAAAAAAAAAATTACCGTCTATTTCAGAACTTCAAAAGTATAAAGAGAGTCAAGAAACGGAAGAAAAGATGGACTCTATAGTGGAGAAACTGCGTGAAATGCTGCCCTGGGAGGCTGTTCTCCCCACGGAAAACATAACTAACCCCATCAGCGGGCCAAACTCCGACTGTACCAGTGAAAACACGCACCACTTGGACGGCTTCCTGTACGACGATACTGAAGTTTATAAAATGCTGGAAGACAAGGACATAAAACAAAGATTTTGCAGCGACTGTGGCTCTCGTAATATCGAGGCAAGTATTAAATTATATTAAGTAAAAGCTTCTCTTAAAAAGGGGGGTCAGACTTAGTAGAAGTTTGCCCCCTTTATGTTAAGTTTAAATTAGCTCCATACAGAAGGCCCTGAGGAAACAAAATACCTATACTGTCATCTTTGGAGATGCTGTGTGGAGGATCTTTTTAGGGAAAGGAAGGAGAGGAAGTTCTGGGAAGGAAAAAGTATGAGGGGTGGGTAGGAAGCTGGGGTCAATCTGTCCAGGATTGACGGACATATGAATCCATCGCTTCCACTGCGGTGCAAGGCGATGGGTCGACAGGAGAGGCTGAAGAGGTTTAGGTTAGATCTTCCTCAACCGGTCTCTCCAGATCCGGCCCGCCACGCAGTAGGTGGGCAAATGCATTCGCCGCCAAGATTTAGACATGAACTTGGGCTATGATGCTCACCTGAAGCTCAGATGGTATGGGTATGTAGAGCGAATGAACGAAGAAAGGAGTGACAATACTTTTTATTTTTATATTAACTCCAAGCAGGAAGCCTTTCGGAATCATTCCCTCAGATCCTATTACTTCTTTGGTGTTGCTAAATATTTAGGACTAGTTTTTTTTGCAGAAATTCACATGTGACAAAATTATCAAATGGCCATTCAGCACTATTTTGTTTCTTTTGACAGTTGAAAGGTTCCTATTAAATGCCGATTCTAAGTCCGTTTCAGCTTTCAAACAAATTGTGATTAGCAGAAGAGGACAACTATCATATTGTTAAACTTGGCAGAACATCACAATTTGATAGAAAGCTGAAACACACCTCAAATCAGAGTTTACTAGGACCTTTTAAATGTCTAAAAAACAAAACGGCGCTGAATGGTCATTTGAAGAAAATTGTTGTTACCTAAGAGTATGGATATTAAAGAGACGGCATGTGAAGTGTGCCCATGCGCTCAAAGTGTGCATTTTCTAAAATTTTACCGAGACCGCTGACATTGGCTGTTACACCTCGGTCGCATATAGAGCTCCCAGTAAAAAGTACATAAGACATAGAAAAATGGTCCACTGCGCCGTTAAATTGTGTAAAAGTAGTTCCATGAAGACCTTTAAGAAGAAAGACGGTCTTGCCTTTCACATGTAAATGTTTAAACATCGCTTAAGTATACATTTTATAATTTTCGACTTCGAATTTTATAGTGTTCGTTTCAACCGCCATCGCCATCGGCTCGTTGCTATCACGTGTACTCTGAATGGTAATGTGCCGAATCAGTCAACTTAATTTATAATAATTAAAAATTACCAAAAAAAATTTTTTTTATTAAACGTAACGCCAAAAATATAAAGTTGTGATTTACTCGTGTCATAGGTACGCGTTTTTCATAATTTAGGTCTTTCATTTTTAAACATTTTTACTTCGTCTTTTTTGCACTGTTATTTTTATATCTTTTCCTACTAATTTATTTAACACTATTGTTACATATAATATTTGGCTAATTTATATAGCGCCGTTTTCGTGAAAAATCACCTCAAGGGCAACAATGTTTACAATGTTATAATCAAAGTATATAATAACTGTATTGTTATGTAAAAGTCACATGACAAGCCTCCGTGGTCGAGGAGAAAAACTCTTGACTAGCAATCCGAAGGTCGCGGGTTAAAATCCCGGTGTCCGCAGATAAATTTTGTTCAATCGATTTGTATTTTCACAATTTAATAATTAAAAATAATATAAGGTATATTTCCGGTACGTTCCAGGTGGAAAATTCTCCCAGTATCGCTCTGGTGTAAGACCACCATTCAGAATTGAAATGTTGCTTGAAATGGCTTTAGCCGTTTTTATTGAGTAGATCGGAAAAGCCGGGTACTTCCCCAGCTTCCTCTTCCCCATTTCTTTCCCCTCCCCACTTACCTTCAGCCTCACAACTTACATGCTCCAGATGGAAGCATTACAGCCTATATGTTATTCTGATGTATGAGCTAAATTATTGTAAAGTTTCTTTAAAATCCATTCAGTAGTTTTTGCGTGAAAGAGTAACAAACACACATACATCCATACAAACTTTCGCGTTTATAATATTAGTAAGATGTATAAAAAAAATGATACTAACTAATAAAAAAAAATTAAAATCTAATTCAAACTGATGAGTTACGCAATGATAACTTTTAAAGGGAACAAAACTTAAGTCTTTTGTTACTCCACTTTCCTCTATTCATTGCTTATTTTTCAATTAAGCTATTATATTTTATGTCCAAAATGTGATAAAAAATTTACGAAAGTTTAAAAAAAAAATGAGTGTGCTTTAGACCACCCGATTGAAGTAAAACTTCACTAACTTATGCCGTCCGTTAACAATATAACAATAACAGGAATAAAAATATCCTCATCCCCTCAACATCCCCATCAACTCAACTCAACTCATCATTTTACCCCCAAGTGTCGAGCGTGCGTGAAGAAGTTTTACTTCAAAAATAAAAATAATAATCATTTCCATTCACAGTTCGGCCCTTATCTCCTCCCGCACGCTGGCCACATTCCCCCTTCCCATCCCCTTCCACTAAAAGGCTACAAATTTGCAGAGCTACACAGGATTTCGCTTGTCCCCATAAATTCCGAAAGTATTGCCGCTTCCGTTCAATCATAGTTCCATGGTTGTTACATTTGAATTTACAAAATGTTACATTTGAATTTACAAAATGTTACATTTGAATTTATAAAATGTTACATTTGAATTTACAAAATATTACATTTGAATTTACAAAATGTTACATTTGTTTTTATAAAATGTTACATTTGAATTTACAAAATATTACATTTGTATTCATAAAATGTTACATTTGAATTTACAAAAAGTAACATTTGAATTTCTGCGAAACAACTGGTCCTTCATCTTCAATATAATATTAGTGAACAATGTTTATATGAATAACCTAATAATTGAACTTCTTCTATTTTTGCAGGACATCAACGTTATTTCACACTCTTTATCCAGACAGAAGTTGCAATATGTCTTCAAAGTCTTGTTGCCTAAAGACTGTTCAGCTTCTAAAATATTGGATGTTGGTTCACGAATTGGCGCAGTGCTTTACGGGGTAAATAAATCACTTAGTCATATTTAACACATTTTTTTGTAGAACAGACTAATTTCCTGCTGCAGTCTTAAACTGAGGTTAGTGTGTTTTACAGAAATTAACCACTCCGGTCTATTGCGAATACGCAAGTTTTTCGTCTTAAACGAAATGTCATATTTACAAAAACTTTGTGCTATTTCCGCTTCACAATTAAAGCTCTATAAATGAAACATTTCTGAATATAGCCGAATACTAAAAACGGTTTTGAAAGGTTATGAAATAAACATTTCAGCTTTCTGTCTAGTAGTGGTCAGCTAATAAGCATAACAACATGATGTTGTGTTTTAATTTTTTTTTAAATTACTGGTATTGAAAAAAAAGAGCTGATGACCCCCCATACCCATTGTCACACAATGTCACACTTCTATATTCTATTCCCCTCCCCCCCCCTTAAGGTGTGACGTAATTTATGGATGGCTCCTAAAAGATTTAAGCCATGTACCGCCATACACGTAAAAGGTTTAACATGACCATATCCATCTGTAACCAGATTTCTAAGCTTGTTTGAATTTATTTTAATTATTCTTGTGTTCTATCGTTTCAGGCATATTTCTACACGAATGCGGCACAAATATTTGGCATTGAATTGAACAAAGAGTTGTGCGATATACAGAATAAGATTGTTAGCGCACACGATATGGCGAGCAGAATAAAAGTGGTAAATGGCGATATTTCCGAGCAGGAGGACATTGTGGCAACTAGTGATATCGTCATTCTAAATAATGTATTTGAATTTTTCATGGATAGAGACGCTCAAATAAAAATATGGAGATTTTTGAAGAAAACTCTAAAAAAGGGTTCCATAGTCATCACCGTTCCCTCGTTGGAAGAAAGTCTAGATGACCTGGATATATACGAGGAGTTTTCTAATTGGATTGAAAAAATTCCGGCGTATCAAGAAAATAATATGCATTTCGATGAAGAGACCATGCTGTCCTTTCATGATATTTATTTATACACGGTCAAATAAACTGCTGTTTTGTTGAGTTTTTGTTTTATTTAAAAAAAAAATTAAATTGTTCAACCCCCTTAGCTTATTTATGAGGGTTCCATAACAGTTGATCCGCCGACAATTGGCCTCCCGGCGTACTTATATACAATGTGCAGTCAGTTTAGGGAAAATACAGTATATCTAATTACATAAAATATAACAAAATGACCTCAAAGGGATGTGCAGAGAGGACGTACCGCCGAATAAGAAATGTATTAAACATATTTTCATTCAAATGCATCAAGGAAAAAATCTACTTGTCTATACACTGTATATACCATCGTATAAGTACAAAAAAATCGACGCTGTACATAAATTCGTTTGATATTCATACCAACTTGGTATTAAAGGGTATTTTTGAAGTCGATTTTACATTTGAAATTGGTAAATAATGCACAAAAATTATAATTTTATAGTAAATATTATTTTGGGGGGCCTAATGTCAGTGGATCAACTGTCTGGTCAACATTTACGAGTACCTAAACACCACTAAACTTTTAGGTACCTACCTACCTGTCGCATAAAAGACAGATCTCTAAATATTTGCACATTTCAGAACACCTTTGTGACCTTTACTGGCTCAAGTTCCCTGTAAGAATCCAGTACAAATTGTGCTGGATGGTGTCTAACCCGTTAAATCACAGGAGACCATATTTGTCCCGATTCACATAGGTCTCATAGGAATCGTTGTGTCTCCCTTACTATCACAGAAGTATGATCTAAACCAGTGTTTCTTAACTGTATTGAAAGAATCGCCCCCTTTACCACAGTAAAATTATCTAGTAAAAAAAAAACTGTGATGAAATACACTTTCAAAATTAAAAATTAGAAATAAACCTAAAATTTTTGAAATATTAAATTTTTTAATGCAAACATAAAAAGTTTTAAAAATGGCTTTCTTCTCGTTTTTTCTAATTAAGATGAAGTTATGCGAAATCATACAAAATCATGTGTTTTTGTTTTGAAAATTTGATCACTTAAAAGTATTATAGATGCTTCAATTAAATACTGCGAGTAAAACACATCTTGGCCTTACAAAATATCGATAATTTTTTTGTAAGTCTTTTTGTAAGCTTAGAAAAAATTAAACATTAGGTCTATCAAAAAACACTATCAAGTGCATATTCTCCTACTTATAAACCACTTTTCGGATATAATTTTATTGTATAATGTGGTAAATTCATTTTTTTTATAATAATCGCAAAAAAATTTATATTTATGCCTGGACTTCACAAAATAAATTTTTCTACATTTTCATGTTGTTATTTTTGACATCAATCTAGATTGCTGGCACTCAATTTGGATTTTTAAAGTGAACCTTATGCCATCGACGTAAGAACCATGCACTTATCACACCCATTTTGTATCAGTCCCGCCCTGTCTGCGATGGAGAATAGACGTCCCTATACCCTGCGTCGCTTAGTTCCGTGAAATCAATTTTAAATTTCCTTGTTATTAGAATGCAATGCGTAAGAAAGGAGTTAAAGGCTTTTACGAAATCAACCAGTAAAAAACAACTCTCAAATATCTTTTCCAACCTTTCTAAAAGCTTTTTCTCAAGTATTTTTAAATCCCTCCCATAAAGAGGCGTGGATTCCGACTTCGATTTTTTCCAGGACTATTGGTTCACCTTAGATTTTAAAAAATATTACTCAATCCTTAAAAAAAAAATTGTGAAAAATACCAAAAAGTGGTGCAAAGTAACCTTAGTTTACAGTACTGAGAGTACACACCTTGTATTGATTACATAATAATAATAATAATATTTGGACGACTTGTATAGCGCCGTTTTTGTGAAAAATCACCTCAAGGGCGCTATGCCACATAACCTAGGTACACATTATTTTATTGGATTGGATTGGATTGATTGATTGATAGACACAAGATTCTCAGAAAATTATAAATACATCATGGCTCATAGACTATTCCCAGCGAGAGGTCATATGTGACGTCATCGTTCTCATTTTTTAAATTTATTTAATAATCAGTTTACAAAGTATAATAATTTTGATTACAAAAATAAATTACATAAGTTTTCACAGATTTTTTGATTTTTTAATGTTTCTCTTCTGTAGAAGCGGACGCTTGTGATTAGAAGAGGGACGAGTATCGGGATATTCGGGATCATATCGGGATGAAAAATATAATTTGATCTTATAATTTTGTATCTATAAAAAAAAAATAGACAAATTTGAAAGTTATATTAGTTATGAAGATAATTTCCACATTTTGTTTTTTTTTTACATTGAATTGCTCTTTAATTGCTTTTAGTAGGCATTTATCCATAATCCATATCCATAAATATACCAAACCACCCACCATTTATTATTATCTTCTGTCTTTTTCGTTTTCATAAAAGACGTGTGAGAAAGAAGAGGATGACGGCGTACGAGCTCTCGCTGGGACTGGTATTTATTTATACGCATAAATGAACTAATACCTAGATCGATATCTTCTGGCTTTTTGTATGGAACGGGCGTCAACACTATTTGACCATAAATAATGCTCATTTCGCGATTATGACGTCACATACCATCGACAAGGATAGAGGAAAGTAAAAAAAAAAAAAGATACCACCTCACACAATATTAGTACTTACCCAAATCTTTAGCCTAAAAATTATTCTAAATATAAAATGAAAAACTCGTAATTGCATGTAGTATTTTATTGCTTTATACATAATAACACAAAAATGGAAATACAATCATGTGCAAACTCATTTAGAAGGAACTGATTACAATATCTCAGTAATTTCACCTGGAAAGGGAAGGTTTTTTTTAATCATAACTAATGAAAATATGATTAATAATAATAAAAAAGGAAGTGTTTGGATAGATTTTTAGCCCACATGGGAGGCCTTGAGGAAAAATTCTCTCAGGGCCTATTGTCATCTTTAGGGATGCGGTGTGGAGTCTTTTTAGGGAAAGGAAAGGGAGGAAGTTTTGAGAAGGAAAAATGTACAGAGGGGTAGTTAGGAATCTGGGGGTCAATATGTTCAAGAGTGATGGATGTATGAATCTATCCGTCTTACTGTGGCTAAGGCGATGGTTGACCGAGTATAGGTCTGAAGACAATGTAATAACAGAGTGCAATTCACACACGGTACGCTGCTCAGCCCAGGGAACATGTTTGGTTCTGAAATAAACATATTCATCACATTAACCAAAGTTCGCAAGCAAAACATAGAATATTATCTCCTTTAATGAAATATAAATACAGATGTATACCTGTATAATCTTCCACTACTTTTTTGGCAGCAAAACGCACGGTACTCGGCCCAGGTAGAACACATTTGGTTCTGAAACAAAAAAAAATTCATTACATTACCCAGCCTCATCCTATGAACTATATCCTCCTACCAGTGCAGAGTATAAAAGAGAAAATAAATGAAGAACAACGACCACGCGTCTCGGATATGCGCCTGTCATATTAAATATCTTAATAATAATGGAATTGCTGTGTTTGAAGAAATAATAAATGTATTGAATATCTTTATAATAAGACTCGGTGAATCAACATCTATCTCTATGAATAAAATAGGTTGATGACATATAGAGTATAGAGAAGACATTATTTATACCTTTTATACTGTAATTGTGGTCTTGGACGGCACCATTCGTGCTGGACACTCCAGGTAGAATATGGATAAAGTCTAAAAACGAAAATAGATACAATTTTTAGGTGAAGTTAGGGAAAATATACAAAGTATATTAGGAACACTGAACATACAAAAGATTCGCACCTGTATTTTGGTATCCAACGATCGTTTACGTTTTTTTTTTAGGTAAACCCCGATGTGTTCCGATTCCATGAAGATTAAGGGTCGGCAAAGCGTCTTTTTTTAACGTGCCATTGGAATTTTTGCAGTTATTAGTGAAATGGGAACCAAACATAACCACAACTTCCCAAAATCGGATAAGCAATAGTCAGATTTGCCGATTTTCAACGCCCATTCCCATAACGACTCTCATTATTTTCGCAGTTAGGTACTCTGTGTCGAACTGAAAACTATCCTCACAGCCTTCGACACTGAAACGATATTTAGGAAGAAATTTTTCAAAATATTTCGTTGTTTTGAATGTTCGGATCGTTTCGGCCAACGTGCTATTTGACATATAATACTTTTTTTTTTTTTTTTTTTTGATTCTACGGATTCTTTCGTAATCCTCTAACTAACTAGGGCTTTGCAATACCCTTTCATGTCTAGCTAACTAGTATTACGGCTCATTTGGCCTTTTTACTATTACCTTCTGAAGATAGTATTTAATTGACTGAGTTTAAATTATACATTAATGTCATCGTGAGGAAAAAGTCTTTACTGGATAAAAAACCTCACTCAAGTTTCAAAGGAAAAATGGAACAAAAGTTCTGAACTTTATTCAAGGAGTTTTACATTTATTTTTACTGAATGTAAGTATTTTATTTCTTCAGGTCTGCGTCTCGTCCTTGGAGCTGGTACTGGTGCCTATGTCTAGTGGAGGAAAGAGGGAAGAAAAACATCATTAATTTCGGCTCGATCTGCGTTGGTTTTTACGCCAACGCCCATCGAGCACAAAAAATCCGAGTGAACTCGCCCACTCTACGCCACTGGATGCGCAGATGGTGTGCGCGTGTTTTGGTCGGCCGGCAGTACCGTGCAAGGCTTGTTCGAGCGGGAATGTGGAATGTTGTGGCAGGTCGGGTATTGTTGTGGTAGGTCGGGTATTGTTGGTATAGGTCAGTATGTCGGTAGGTATTTGCGTATAAATGGCGTCTTGTCAGTTGTCATCTATCTCGTCTTCGCTCTCAGGAATTTTTAGTATGAGGTGTTTTGGCATCCTATGTTTGTAGCGGAAAGGAAGATCATCTGGTGACTTGTAATTGCCCAGCCCTTTGATGAGTGGATTATTCTTGTTCAGAGTTCTATAGAATTGCGTAGTTAGTTGGAATGCATATTCTTGAAGAGTCGGGATTTCTTTTCTATCGTGCAGTTTTTGTAGATTGGTGTACCTCGGGGTATTATAAATGATTTTAATACATTTATTCTGGAGGACTTGAAGTCTCCTGTAGGTTGAATTTGCTATATTGCTCCACACGGGGAGTGCGTAAGTCAGGGCTGGGCGAATTTGTGTCAGGTACAGAAGTAGTTTTTTCTTCTCAGCGAGAGGGCTTTTTCTGTTGAAGATCGGCCCTACCGAGCCTGCTGCTTGTAGCATTTTGGTTTTTGCGTTCTGCAGGTGTGATTTCCAGTTTAGTCGGGTGTCCAGGGTTAGGCCAAGGTACTTTACTTCTGGTTTCCACTCGAGCGCAACTCCACTCATGATTATTTTCTTTGGCGGTATTCTGTTTTTAATCCGTCGCGTGAACATGATGGCTTCTGTTTTGGCCTCATTCAGCTTCAGGCGCCATTTTTTATAATAGGCTGATGTTTCGTCGAGGCCTTTTTGTAGGTTTTTAATGGCAATTGCGGCCTTGGCAGATGTGGCATACAGGCTCATGTCATCGGCGTAGGTTGCCTTTTCGCATTTCACGAGTGGAGGGATGTCGTAGGTGTATAAGTTGAAAAGGTGCGGACCGAGTAAACTTCCTTGTGGCACGCCTTTTGGCACACCCCTGGATGATGATTTCGCATCTCCCACCTTAACGGTGAACGTTCGGTTTTTCAGGTATTGACGTATTATTCTTATAATGTATAAGGGCGTGTTGGTGATATACATTTTGTATATGAGCCCGTCCATCCATACTGTGTCGAAAGCTTTTTCGAGATCGAGTAGTGCCATGGCAACGTATCTCTTGGTGTTGAAAGCTCTCGAAATGTCTTCTGTGACACGTGTCAGTTGGTGGACCGTCGAGTGGTTACATCTGAAACCGAATTGCTCGTTCGGCAGGGTCTTGTTTTCGTTATGATGTGGGAGGTATCGATTGAGGATGATTTGTTCCAAAACTTTGCTCATTGTGGGCAGCAGGCTGATAGGGCGGTAGCATGACGGATTCGAGCGGTCTTTTTTTGCTTTGTGAAACGGTAGAACGCACGCATTTTTCCAGGATGACGGGAAGTGGCCCAGCAATAGGCAGGCGTTGAATATTTTCGTTATGAAAATAATCGCTCTCTGCGGTAGGTGTTTTAGCAGGGCATTGGTAATTTGGTCTTCGCCTGGGGCCTTTTTCTGTTTGAGGCGCTTTATAATGCTGGCCACCTCCTTCGGAGTGCAAAGATGTACATCCTCCGTATCCGTTTGATTGAGGAGTTCAAGTTCTTCAAGTGCTCTGTTCACCGTTTCATTTACAACCGGGTCCTCCATCCCATCGGTGGTTTGATATGCTTTCTCGAATCCGTCGGCCAGGGCGTTTGCCTTTTCTTCGTCCGAGAGTGCCAGGGTTGTCGAGTTGGGCCACTTGAGAGGCGGGATGCTGTTATCCTGATAGCGCAGGGCCTTTGACATTTTCCATATCGAGTTATCCTGCGTACTTAGGGATGTTACTTTCTCTGACCACAGAGTATTTTTCAGGGTCGCTATTTCGTCTTTTATTTCCCTTCCCAGAGAGTTTACTGCTGTCTTGAAGCACCTCTCATGTGTATTGTGGTGGATTCGGCGAAGTCTGTTTTTTTCTGTGATCAGAAATTTTATGTGCGGTGTTAGGATATCCCACTTTATATACCACTCAGTTCTCAAAAGTTTTTCTATGGAAATTGTAAGATTCCTATTGGTAGTCGTTACTATGACGTCGCAAACCACGTGACCGGGTTACAAAAACTGAAGGAGTTATACCCCCCTTTTATACGTATACGACTCGAAGTCCTGTAACTAGAGATGGTTGGTACCGGAAATAACACGTCACTGCGGTTCCAGCATAAATATACTACGGAGACCGATGTGAGATTTACGGAATCGGCTCTTCAAAAAAAAACATGCGGGGTGACTAGAGTAATTCCATGAAAAATCGAAACGTTTCCTTAAAAATTTCAAAATAATTTATTCGTCCTGTATAATTGTTCTAATATTTTTCATTTTTTAATAAATATTTGAAAGAACCGGTTCCTCAGAGAAATAAATGTGTTATAGAAGTTTTTTCAAGTCAAGTGACGGACGATATACTTCCAAAGAGACATTGTGAACCTGTACCGTACTGAAGTTCAAGAACTACATTCCTGAATTCGAGGTTTCCCCCAAGCGACCCATGCTAAAAAATCGCATCTCCCTCAAAATTACACATTTTGGTAAACGATAAACAATGATCTCTTTTTTATTTTGAATTTTAAATTACTTTTGTTACTATGTTTGTTATTACGTTTGTTATTTATGAATACACACATGATATGCCAAAACTCAACCTTATCCTTTTGTAACAGTGGCTCTCGAAAAACTGAAGTAAAGCGTCGATTTTATCGAAATTCCTGAAAGTGCCAATATCTTTGTAAACTAACGACTTTTTACTAAATAAATATTACGATATGTCATATACGGTCCGTCACGAGTTAGCCTATCAGCCCTCCAAATGATAACGTTGAGTCTTGGAACACCCTGTATTTTTTAATGTTATAATATTTTTCACCCGAGTTCCTTATTCAAAGGTCATACAAAAGAACCGTTTCCAAAAAAAATGTAGCGATTCAGTGACAGAAAGTCACCACCGGGACAGGAACAGGGTTCCGATTATAGCCATCTCTATGATCTCTAATCTCTAGATTTCTCAATCTCATATTCTCAGTGTTGCCAACTCAGTTCCTTTAGAGCTAGATTTGGCTCTAAACCGACGTCGTCAGCTCCAAAAAAAGTCATTTAGCTTCTTAGCTCGTTTTTCAGATATTTCAGCTCTTATTCACATGAAATAATATAAAAATAAATAATATTAAAAAATGCAACATTGGGACGAGGACTTTCCAAAAAAGAGATTCCCTGAACTCCTAAACAGTTTCTAAAAATGCTATGGTTGAAACATCGGTACAGGGACTATGGTACTAGGGCTATTTCGTATTGCATATTGACCATATTGCATTGCGTCTTGTGTCGGTCTCCTTCGAATTCGAATGCGCTTTGCATGTATGTATCATTACGCAGTACGTGATTATTTACCTGAAAGTAATATTTTTTGCTAAATTGTTGTGGTGTTATCAATTATTAGTTGTCTTAAATCGTCACGTTAGTATATTTAGTAACTGTGAATTGTGAAAATAACAAATATTTTTTTTTATAATTACAAAAAATTGGAACAATGGCTGTAATAGTCGCTAATCGCTGTCTAACAAAAAATATTTAAAAAAAAAAACAGTAAAAAAATCCTTGACAGTCCATCCCCCCCCCCCCCCCCACGGAGGAAACTGGGAATTTTTCTTCTCCGGAATTCTCTAACAACCCCCCCCCCATGCTTTATGTAATTTTCAAAATTTTAGCTCCTTTATGGCTCTTTTTTGGGTTTCGCCTAGCTCTAATTTAAAATTCGAGTTGGCAACACTGCATATTCTCATGATCTCAATCAGGGCAACACTGCATATTCTCATGATCTCAATCAATCTCAATTCAAATCAATCAATTGGAGTTGGATTTATAGGGATTGGTTTATTGGGTTTATTTATGAATCTATTGTTTCCTGAATAAAAATGTCGACGGTTTTATTTATG
Organism: Limnephilus lunatus; assembly: GCA_917563855.2. NCBI lineage: Eukaryota > Metazoa > Arthropoda > Insecta > Trichoptera > Limnephilidae > Limnephilus > Limnephilus lunatus. The sequence continues at coordinate 45,190,193 of OU830602.1, read as the reverse complement.
TTTTCAAGTGATTGGTTTATTTATGTTTTTCGCTGTCTCCCCAGATTCTTGAGTTTATATGAACGTGATTTTGTAGTTGGATGATAATAATAATAATAAAAGTAAGAAACTTTGCAATTTTTCATTCTCTTATCCTTATCTTAATAACTTCGAGATAATTTTGAGAAATTTTGACGTCATGCCAATAAACTTGTAAAGTTTCTCGCGATAATTTATTTGATTTGTGTGAGGAATTGTTTGTTTTAGGTAAGATGGATAAAAAACTCGTAGTTGTCTTAGGCTCCTGCAGCGTCGATTTTACAACGTAAGTGTCGATAAACAAAGATTATTCTCTATTTTATAAAAAAAATTAAATAAACCGTTTTTTACGCAAGAAAATAGTTGGTTAGCAAATTACGCTGTCGACTGTCAGCTTTGATGTCAAATTTCCGCCTGTCCATAACTTTATTTTTAGTTGTCTCGAACATTAGCCCTATTTAAATGATATAATTGTATTATTTTGTGGATAATACACTGTCCCATGTCTTTGTAGTTAATTTGGCGAACTCATTAATAGGTTGATGATGGTACCTACGCCATAATAACCAAGAACAATATTATTAGAAATATCTGAATGGCACATGACAAAAATAAAGTTGTGAAACCAAAAAGTCAACTTGTTGAATCCCATACGGACCACTCAATTTGGTTAGTTCAACCATTGCCATTGCGTGTCAATCGTTGAGTGTTGCATACAAACGATGCTATGGTTAGTTCAATTTCGTCAGTTGCTACTCTGGGTAGCACATCTGGATCCTGCATAACGGATCCCGCATTGGAGTGTACTTCAAGTCTTACGAGGGCTTGATGTTAATAAAGCTAGTGGGCCTGACGGAATACCTGCCCTGGTATTGCAGAGGTGCGCTGCAGAAATAGCTCCAATTTTTAAGAAGCTTTTCAAAAAGTCCCTGAAGTCTGGCTCTGTTCCATCTGGTTGGAAAAAGGCACTCATCCATACTATTCCAAAGAAGGGTGACTGCTCCAACCTGGCCAACAACCACCCCAAAGCGATCACATCAGTTCTGTCCCAAGATTTTATGATGGAATGTGTGATCAACGACACTCATTATATATCACGGAAATTATTTTCCTCAGGGCCTCCTGTGTGGAGATGTAAAAAAAAAACATGCAGAATGCCTCCCACTTTATCAATAAAACAAAGACAAACGTGGGAAAAAAAAATGGATCATGAAACGAAAAAAATTCAGTCATATAATGATATTAAAAGAATTAAAATTTATCTTTTTTCGATTTTAATCCTTACATCCTTTTCAATACATTTGTACTGATCCAAAAGAATTACAATAGCTTCGTTTGTGGCATCTTTATCAGAGTATATCTTGCTTTTAGCATCCCACGAGCAAGTTAAATCTTTATATAATGTCAAAAAATCCATCAAAACTCCACTTTTGTTTTTATTTATGTTTATTTGTTAAATGTACGATCACACAAAATTACGCACGACGGCTCCAGATATACACTGAGTAAAGTTGTTCTACCGCTCAATCATGATACAGACGATCCAACTTCGATACAACCGCTAAACCAAAAATGTAGGGCCCATTAGTTACGAACTGCCTAGAATACTAGCCGGCCAATATCTGGATATATTATTGATATTTATTATGCTATTGATATCAATACATATATATTTTTTTTAAGAAAGACAAACATTCCCGGGTTACGAATAACTTAACAATGTTTGAAAATCTCCAACTACCACCACAGAAAGCCGAAAATGTTGCTTGTGTTGTGATGGAGGACTTAGCCAGCCGAGGATTCGAACACGGAACGTCCGGGTGAGACCCAAACGTGATGCCCATTCAACCACTGACCGGTCTAAATGCTATTGATATCGGATGCTACAACACAGTTTGTCAGATAATTAAGACTAGTTGATTAGAACTTAATAGTACACAACTGCTAACCCTGTACATATCGCATGTGCGCCCCACGGAGCTCCAAAATACCTGAAAAAAACCCTCGACTCTGTGCAGAAACGGGCTGTCCGTTTGATAGATTCTCCCATCGTAACGAACAGACTGCAATCTTTAGAGCACAGGCGTCGAGTGGAAATGCTATCCTTGTTCTACCGGTAATTCAATGGAAGATGCTCTGAGGAACTAGGGTCATTGATCCCCTCGGCACGGGTGCATAACACACCAAACGCGCGCCTAACATATGTTCACGGTTGACATTTGTCACATGAGAATGGGTCGCTTATTCGACTCGTTCTGTTATTTGCCGGCCACTGTGTCCTCCTTCCTACAACATGGGTATCTTCAAGACCACTGTTCATTCCTTCCTCTCCTCAAAAAGACCCTCCACACAGAATATCAGAAAACATAGGCCGTGAGGGAAATTATTTTCCTGGGGCCTCCTAAAGTAAGCCGTGTGTAGATAAGAATGCACATATCAAATATAGAATTAAAATAATATTATCTGCTAAAATACATTATATGTATATAAGTTGGTACCTCGTACAGATGAATGGTCACATGGGAAATTATGTTGTAAAAGTGCAAAATACCTTAGTATGTTAATAATATGCCCAACTCAACATACTGGCAACTCTGGCTAGTGTAGCATGATGCATTCCTTCCAAGACAATGGCGGCAAATAATTGAATTTATATAGATAGTACTTGGTGGCTGTGGTAGGCTTATAACTATGCTACTTATAGTATGGCTACTACCCGTGGCTCTACCCTACTGACTTTCTCTTGGGCATGCTCGGTATGAACCATCAGGTCAGAAGCGATGTGTTCATTGTAACACATTTCATCAGGTGGTTCAAAAACTCAACTATCATGGAGAGCATTAGTTTCTATGTTCCCGATTGACATCTCCGTCATCGACAGCATGGACTGTTTTATCTCCCAGCTTGCAGAACTAACTTGCCAATGTCCATGCCAGTTGGGAGAGCTGTCTGGTTGTTAAATAGAATTACTTCGAATATTGATATGTATAACATAAATGAAGCACAATTCAAACGACAAGCTTTGTTGCTGTTATCTCATCTAAAATATTTTCTCTTTTAAAAACGCTTTGAAATTGTAATTTTTGTAATATTTTTAAAATTAATAAATTGAATTGAAAAAAATGTGAATACAAACCTAATAGCTGCTTTATTTTTTTTATATACGAGCAAAAAGCAATAAGTTTGTAAGTAGGTTACATCACATTTATTTTTTAATTTTCAATTTCTATAATTTATTATCGTAAAATAATGAAAATAGTTTGCATAAAATAATTAAAATGTATAAAAACAAACCAAACTGCATAGCTCGCGCCGCTAGGAGTTTTTAGTGTAGTATATTGTCATCATAATGTATGGGAGGTATTATAACTATTCAACGGTATACTAGTCACAGCGAGAGATCACACATGATATCATCGTTTCAGAATCTTCTGTCTGATTCATTTTCAAACAAGACTCGCTGGGACTGGTTTATTTGCTAGTGCAGACCGTTCCAATTTTGAAATAATTAATTGAAACATTTCGTTCTAAAATTACAATCCAAGTTCTAGAAATCATTGATCCCGAGTTACAAACAGTTAGACAGAGTCTTAACCATAATTAGTATTTTTAATAATAACGTGTTTTGTAGATATGCTGAAAGGTTGCCGGGGCCAGGGGAGACCCTGCACGGGTACAAGTTTGCCACCAGCCACGGGGGCAAGGGGGCCAACCAATGCATGGCGGCTGCCAAGCTGGGCGGAAACACTTCCATGGTGGCAAAGGTAAATAAGCGTATCTAGTATCTGATTAAGGCTACTTTAAGATTCATTAAGATTACAAGTTGCTTTATTACATAATAAAAGTGGTGCCATAGTGACTGGATTTTCAAACAGACTTTGTGCATGCAAATCAGATGTAGGGATAGTTTTTCTAATATGTTGGCAACCTGGTTGAAAAATGAAGTTTTGATAAAAACGATTTCAAAGTTTTGCTAAAGAATAACACAAAAACACATATAATGTGCTATAATAGCTACATACTTACTGAACAGCAGTGGCGGTTCTTTACAGGGGGACAATGGGGACAGTCCCCACCAGTTACACTTAAAACCTACTAAAGGAAATAACAGTCGATGCTTTATCTTCACCAAAATGAATGAATTCTTTAAACATAAAAGTAATTAACATTTGCAGAAATAAAATACAAACATTTATTCCGGATTATTTTAATCTACGCGCGTACATCGAACAACGTACGGCGCAAAAAACAGCGGGTCTATTTCTCAGTGCGCAGAATCTAATGCACACTTGGGGACGGTCCGAACTATCCCTATACTTTCCTTGCGTTGTTTCGCGACCGTATGCAACTGCGCAAGCGCAGTAGTATGTGAATTCAAATACCCGCGGGGACAATCCTTTGGATCCCCACAGAACCATTTGTTTGTGAAGTTACGGGCGGGAATCGCTCGCGTTCAAATTAGTTCAAAAATTAGTTTAGCAAGATAAAGCTTTATTTCATTATACTACTAGCTGACCCGACGAACTTCGTACCGCCTCAGAATCAATAACTGTTGAATTAAATTCTAATTTTTCATTAAGGTAAAAATTACACAATGAAGCTATTATCGATGCACAACAGTCCGTTTTTTGTTTTTGTCAGTATCAGAGATGGCGTTGTATACCAATTTATATTTTTATGATTTTCTTACTTTTCCACTTACTTAAGGGAATTCGCGAGGCGGGTACGGGTGCCACCGCCCCGGAAACCATTTATTGGATAACCAACACCTCTGCAATAGGTCACCCCAAGTGGTTCGCTAAGTTTAGTGATTTAGCAGGGGTGCCCGGGTTCATGGGGTGACGTTTGTCCGGTTCTTGGCGGCGGATGCGTCTGCCCACCTGCTGCGTGGCGAGCCGGATCGAGAGAGACTGGCTGAGGGAAAATTTTTGACCTTTCCAGCCGGACTCTCTTGACCCATTGCCTTGCACCGCAGTTGGAGCGATGGATTGGATGGATTCATACGTCCGTCACTTCCAGACACACTGACCCCCAGATTCCTACCCACCCCTCATACCTTTTTCCTTCCCAGAACTTCCTATCCTCCCCTTCCTTAAAAGACCCTCCACACAACATCCCCTAAGATGACATGCAGTCAGTAAGACCTGAGAGAAATCATTTTCCATAGGGCCTCCTGTGCGTTAAACTACATTTCATTTCAGAGATTTATTATAATTATTGTATTTTTCCTTTCGAAGGGTGCAGACAGGGTCGGATCTAGGAGGGGAGGCAAAACGGGGCGCCTGCCCCGGGCGGCAATCTTAGGGGGCGCCAAAATCGTAATTTACATTCGAAAAAAAAAACTTGATTCACAAAGCGCCTGGCATCCAGCGCACCTTGTTCTATCGATTATTCATTTGATTTTAAAACGCCCAGTTGGTTTTTGAACACATCCTAAGTTGATCTATGAACGTATCCTAACCACTGTCCACTGGAGGAGACGGCGCGATTTTTATTTTTTTCCTCGGATTGCTCGTGATATTTTGGTGACCGTTTTGAATATTTTTCGCCCACCTTAAAAAAATCGTACCTCCGAATTTTAATATGGTTTACAAACTGATACAAACTGATCATAGTTCTATATAGTCAATGAATTCACATATTTTTGGTTGACTGTAACATATTCCTAGAATTTATTAAAAAATATTGTAAAATTGTTAACATTTTAAACGGAACTATTCTCAGTAATTTCTCCCTATAAACTCGCATAGGAAGTTTAATTTTGCCTCCCATTAAATATTTTCTATTAAGTTTCTTTTAAACTGTCTAATTCTTGGTTCGAGGCTGGGTGCAGACATACGTTCACAGCTTGTCTCATTTTCGGCTATTGATACTTAGTGTGTAAGAAAAAGGGGCAGCATTACACGATTAAGAACAAAAGCAAAACAATTAGCGCATTGACATTTGACATTTTTGAATTTTTGGAATTCACGCACAGTTCAATATTATAGGTACTTATCACAAAATGCCCGCAGCTCTTTCAAATATGAGAATTCGTTCCATACAAAATGTATGGGGAAAAGAATTTTCTTAATAACTATATTTTTCGTTAATTTTTGTGATGTTTTAATAGTTATTATCCTATCCGGGGCGGAGACAAATCCAACAAATTAAAGATCATCAAAATCGGTGCAGCCATTCTCGAGTTATAAATAGTGTAACTAACCCGACTTTGTTTTATATATTAAGATATTGTAAATTGGCATATATTTATAGACATTTTTTATTATTTTATGTTAAATATATCCGACTAGTATGATTAGAACATCAAATTTCTTTTTTTGAGAAATTTTCTATTATATTCTACGGGTGTTGAGATTACGGTACAGTCGATCCCCACCACTAAAGAAGTGCTCGAGCCGCCACTGCTGAACAGACCCTTCGGCTTGAATCGTAACCATTCGTACATTAGACACGAAAGACAATAGATGATACTCTTAAAAAATACTACTAAAATAATACTTAACAAATCTGTTGAGACACCACAATACTTCGTAAACTATCTATACTAACAACGTCTGTTGAAGGATGTTGAAACTGCTAACTAACCTATATACCACAGCGCATAACCTGCTTGGGGGAATTTATATAAGTGCATCGGCAACTGCATAATAATTCTTTTCTGGAGAGCATAAATAAAAAGTGCAATCGTTGGCCTACTTCTATAAGACGATAATTAAAAAAATGTCGATTTTGAGTTAGTAATGCAATTTCATTACGGATTGTGCTCTGCTCATTTTTCAATAGAGAATCAACTCAAACATTGTCTAATTTGGCAGGGAAAACAGATTTTTGCGCATTTCTGGAAATACACTTTGAAAAAGTGTTAATTTTGTATTTTTATAAAATATAAGAGAATCACAAGTACGCATGAATTTCCTATTTCTAAAAATGTGTGGTAAGTCAGTTTATTCACTAGAGCCATTTGAATTACGATATAATTTTAGTATAAAAAAATTTCAAATGCCCATTCTAGGAAACTGATTTTTATAGAAATAATGCTTATTAAATATTAATTAACTAACAATAAACTCTATTAATCTATTTCTAAACAATTGTGATGTAATTATTAGGGGAAATTTGTAATAATTTCACAATCGATCGACCCAGCTCTAGTTCATGGCCCATCTCCCTTTTTTTCTTTTATCTATGACACAGGGTAACCATTGCATATAATTATGTACTAAGGTCACGTAAACAAGGCGCTTTTGTGTGCACATTTTCCAAAAGTGTACTTATATCGATCATCCAGTTGATTAGGCAGACATCTCCTTAACACCAAAATTCGAGTTGAGTGTGCAGTTATAAATATGTACCCTCCATCTGGTACAATACTCAGATTACTCATAAAAAACAACCAAATAAATGATTATACAGAAAAACTTGTAGTGAATTAAACAAAACCAAAAAATGTTTTCTGGGTCATTAGTAGGATATTTCAAAATGTCATACTAATGTACCGGACCGTTATGCTACCTGGTGCTGTTTATAGCAGATTTAATGTGTAAAACACAGACAAATGTAAATACTAATTGATCCGTTGTGAGCATTTGAATATTGCTTTCCTCATTATCTCAAACTTAGTATTTGGGGATGTCTGACTAATCAATGGGACGATCGATATGCCTTAAGTATGTTTAGATGTTCGTTACCCCCATGGGGGTTCCATTTTCAAAACTTTAAATCTTATTCTTAGTGATTGTTTGTTGTTTTGGTTCCAACAAGGACCATGAGGATTCCATTTTCAAAACTTTAAATCTTGTTCTTAGTGATTGTTTGTTGATTTTGTTCCAACAAGCTACATGAGGGTTCCATTTTCAAAACTTTAAATCTTTTTCTTAGTGATTGTTTGTTGACTTCACTTTCACTCCAACTATTTAAATTTCAAGGTTGGCGGTGACATTTGGGGTGACAAGTACATAAAACACTTCAAGGATCACGGAATAGACACCACCTTCATGTCTGTTGTCCCTAACGAGTGCACCGGGGTCGCTCAGATCAATGTGAGTAAGTCCGGAGAAAACCAGATTGTCATAGTAGCTGGATCCAACAATCTCTTGACACCCGGTGAAGTTGAAAAGGCTAAGGAAATGATTGCTAATGCCTCTGTTTTGGTCTGCCAATTGGAAACACCCATGGAATCGTCAGAAAGGGCTTTTGAGCTCTGCAATGGGGTAAGATTATATTTTAACCAGATTTAATGGTCATCATTAAGGCAACTGCGCACCACTGTTGAATTTGGCAGGAACCTTTGGTCTGGAGCCCCAAAATACCTGAAAAACTATCGACTCTGTGCAGAAACGGGCGATCCGTTTGATAGATTTTTTTTTACATTAACGCCACACAGGAGGTCCTGAGGAAAATAGTATCCATCAGGGCATATATCATCTAAGATTTTTATTTATTGTTATCAAGTTTAATTTGTAGAACTCCATTTTATAATGCCCTCAGAAGGCGAAACAGCTGTCACGCGTAATAATAATTACCAGCAGAACTTGTTTATAAATAAACTGTTTTTATTAATTTAATAATAAAATTATTGAATATATAAAAGAAATAAAAAAAAATATATATATATCATCTAAGATGCTGTGTGGAGGGTCTTTTTGACGAGAGGAAGGAGTGAACATTGGTCTTGAAGAGGACCGATGTTGTAGGAAGGAGGAAATACAGAGGCCGGCATATCGTTCCACAGCTGAGCTGTTCAACTCAAGAACGAGTTGAAGAAGTGACCCGTTCTCATGTGACAAATGTCAACGCGGGCGCGCGTTTGACGTGTTTCCCGACTATCCACCAGTGTTCAGGGGATCAATGACGCTAGTTCCTCAGAGCACCTTCCATTGAAATACCGGTAGAACAAGGATAGCATTCCGTCTAAAGATTGCAATCTGTTTGTTAAGCCCTATCTTAACAAGCGGATTGCAATCTTTAGAGCGCAGGCATCAGACAGGTATGCTATCCTTGTTCTACCATTACAATGGAAGAAGCTCCAAGGAACTGGCGTCATTCCTTGACTTCGGCATCGGTGCATAGTCGGGAAACATGCCAAATGCTCGCCTAACATGCGTACACGGTTAACATTTGTCACACAAAAACGAGTCACTTTTATAATTCTTTCTTGAGTTCAACAGCTCAGTTGTGGAACGATTTACCGGCCTGTGTTTCCTTCCTCCTACAATAGGGATCTCTTCAAGACCCATGTTCACTTCTTCCTCTCCTTAAAACGACCCTCCACACAGCATCTTCAAAGATGACATAGGCCCCAAGGGAAATTATTTTCCTCAGGGCCTCCTGTGTGGAGTTAATGTAAAAAAATAATCATATATATCATCAGTTGTTATCACAAAATCATCCAAGCTGAATCTAGATGAAGAAAAACTGTTCCTAGATTATATCTGCAACATTGAAAATACTTTCTTTAAATAATTTGATTTCTTATTGGGTACATGCAATACATTACGAGTGTGACATTTCACAAAATTGTAACTGATGTACCTATGTGTTAAGTTTGGTTATGTGTTAAAAAAAATTATAAAAAAAATATTTTTATTTCAGACAAGCGATTAAGTACCTCTGTAATATATATTTTATGGTAAAATTATTTTTATTCTATTTTTGAAATGTGCGTCCATTTGGCTTACTTTGCAATCTATTCTAAAAATCAAAGCTATTAAATGTGCGTGTGGGTAGAGTAGAATTTTTTTACTCTTTTGTAATTTTTCACTGTTAACTTCAAACAAATTTCAAAGTAAGGTGAATAGCAACTATTTTCTGTTTTCATATTTGCAGTTCTCGTTTCATTTCATGATTTTCACAGGCTATGACTATACATTAAAAAAAATCAATTTGAATTTTTTTTGTTTGTAGATTAAGATATTGAATGCAGCCCCCGCTCTCTCGAACATAAGCAGCAAATTACTCAAATTGACTACCATATTGTGTGTAAACGAGTCGGAGGCGGCCTTGATGACTGGGAGGCCTGTCGAATCGCAGAGGTAAATATATGACATAAAATTTTTTTTTATAATGATGCTGGCGGCAATTACAGAAGGAAGACATGCAGTTGGAGAAAGCAGCTGCAGAGGGGGCTGCAGTGGACAGAGGCTGCTGAAGAAGCACAGGACAGTAGTCTGGATGAGCATCTAGGATAAGAAAATGATGATCTATGATTCTAATTTTATTACCCATCTTCTTCCGTTCCATTCTTCCGCTCTATTTTCTTATCGAACTTCTTAATGAAGAATTGACCAATTAGTGGCTGAGTTGGTATCGCGTCTTGGTCTCACCCAGGAGTCGAGAGTTCAATTCCTTGGCTGGCCAAATCCTTCATCACGATGCAAGCAACATTTTCCACTTACTGTGGTGGTAGTAGGAGATTTTCAATTTATTGTCAGGTTATTCGTAACCTGGGTTTGTCTTTCTTTTTAATACGAATATTATGGCATTTTAACAAAAAAATGTCAAATTGATAAAAATTCTAACCTAACCCACCAGAGAGCATAATCGTAATTTATGTGGGGATTGACCAAACAGGGCAATAATAATAATGGAGGAGTGCTGTTAGGTTAGGTTAGGTTAAAAGCGTCATGCACAATGTGATTGTGAGCATGTCAACAGTCATGTAAAAACTTGCAGTTTTATTTCCAATTGTATTTTGCATCCGTGTAACATTCAAGTACCTACTGCTTTATTTTTATTGAAGTGGAAACTTCTTTAGCACAGTTGTGATTTGAAACTCGGTGAAACGAAAAAGTGAAACTAAAAAGAGAAAAACACACATTATGTACATCTATCTATAGGATTTAGCTTGCGAGAGAATGAGACAGAATAATCCTCTATGTGCAGTGCTTCGTGGCCTCCCGACTCTTCTGAAGGTTTCACGTCTACCACGTGTGAATTGCACTCTGATTTTTGTTTTTTAATTAAGCTTTGTGTAATAGATGTTTTGTATTTGCAGTGACATTGCTACAGCAATTCAAATTTTACTAGGATTTGGATGTGAAATTGTTATAATAACTCTGGGAGCCAACGGAGCAGCTTTCGCAACCCAAACTGAACCAACTCCGATCCATGTTCTTTGTGAAAAAGTGGTCCCTGTTGACACTACTGTAAGTAGTCTCCTACTAAAATGTATGATTTAATACTTTTTTATGTGATTAAGACTCCCAACTGCCTGGAGCTAGTGGGATTATGGAATCTGAGGGGAAAGGCAATCTTTCCACATGAGAGAAGTTTAATCTCCATTATGTTAAAAAACCCAAATATCCAAACAACCAATCTTGCACTTATGCCAATGGCTGTGAAATAAATAATGAATCATTCTAGTTGTATTAATAAGTCAGGTACGCTTCCTACGTCATACGTATGTCTGGCAACAATAAATTATCATGAAAACAAGCTTATGGGTCCGAGTGGTTAAGTTATGTTAATTTCGGTTCCACAACAACTCAACTAAGTAGCATTTCAACACCCCTTTGAAAATTCATTAAAAGTACTTAATGAATTTTTTGTTTATTGAAAACTTTTTTAGCACCGTTGTGATTTGAAACTAAAAGCGACACTAAAAAGAGACAAATGCATACATCTAAAGGATTTATGTGAGAATGAGATAGAATAATCTGTCTCCTCTTTGTGCGGTGCTTCGTAATTTCCCCACGTTTGTTTACTTTAGTCTTCTGAAGGTGTCACTTCTACCGCGTGTGAACTGAACACTTGTAATATTTTTTTAAATAGTTCATAACGAGGGCCGGATCTACGAAATCTGGCGCCCTGTGCAGTAGGTACCGATGGCGCCCCCCCCCCCCCCCCTACATTTTATTTTTGATTAAAAATTCATTCACCCCAATTTTAATTATTATTTTTTTTACACTAATTTATCAAATAAAATCAAGACATATAAAGGGTGTAACTTTTCCAAGTGACCTGGCGGTAGCTCTCACACTCGTTTTTTTTTAAAGAGAGAATCGCCAGGAGCCCTATACTCTCTGAATCTATTGGGTAAACATAAAATTATAGTGCTATTTTAATTATTTTAGGAAAAACTCTTTTTGCGAGCTATGCTTTAAAATAATACAACGAATTGTTTGTTTGTGCCCATACCATGATTTAAAATATAGGTTACGAGACAATGCGGGTGGTTTCACTGAACTAGGTCCATTAGACATTCTTGAGATTTACTGCGTTTATGTATATACCCAACGCGAATATTAATAGAAAAAGCAAATACAAATCGTTCTCATGGCAACGTACAACACAAGAATAGCACCTACAGCTTCTGACTAGCTCTAAAATCTAATAAGAAAATAACCTCAAATTTGTACCTTGCATTTCCCCTGTGTTGAGCGAACAAACACCAAATTGAGCGAACAAACACTAAACACTGACGTATGGTATCAACGGCTTACGAAAGACACTTACACTGACACCGTAAAATAACAAATCCAACAAATCTAATACATATTAATTATACATTTAACGAACTTCAAATAATATGTCAAATCAATGATGAAACTGTCAACACGTTCAACCTGCAAATCCTGCAAACCGTGCGATGCTTTCGTTAATGGAATTTACTGAAGATTTCATAAGAAAATGGTCTTTAACTACCTTCTCCTAGAGACTTAAATCGTACAAAATAAAACAATAGCGAGCGCACGGACAACCACTAACAAAAATTGTCAGCATTTTGAAAGGCGCAAGTCGGTTTTGTTTGATTCACAGGAACAAAAACTGCGCTGTGATTGGTTATTGAATTTGGATCGCACCCATTCGTCGTAAAAGATTCATGGAAAAATAGATCTTACGTTTAAACTAAATATATGGAATTTGTAAAAAAATTCTGTAACTGACTATAAATTCGTAAGCCGTTGATTTCAACCTGATGCGTGCGCATTTTGTTTCTTTGGAAAGTGTTGCTAGAGGTAATAATTATTTCGTACTATGGGTAATTTTTAAACGATTCAGGAAATATTATAACTAAATTTGAATACAATATTTATTTTCTCACGGCGCCCCTTTGGAGTTGGCGCCAGGTTATTTGCACGTTTTTGAACGTATGGTAGATCTGGAGCTGTTCATAACCTAACCTATTTAAGGGTATTCTCAAAATATATTTAGAAACTTCACACCGATAGATGGCGTTATTTTCAATATTGTCGAATAAAACGCTTTTAACACGTTATGCTTTTTAATATTGGGATGAATTATTGGTTCGCGAACGTACATAAGATATAGTAATCTGCTTAAATAGTTTTTTATACCTTTAATTTTATAATATTAGAATGCGGCTGAAAAAAGCACAATTTTATTATAAAATTAACACGTAAAAATACATTTCCTACAATCCCGCGCGCGTTCATACAGAAATACCCAACCGAAACATATTTGCAAAAAGGGTGCATTTCATAAATTTTACGGAAGAACCAACGCGTTCAAAAGAGACGGAAGACTAGAGGTTTAATGGATCCAGTAAATTAAATCAACACCCGGGTAGATAGAATAATTTATAAAAAGGGCCGGCCTGGTTACAAGAGCGTATCTTGCGGTTGCTGGCGTGAACTGGACCTTTTTTTTAAAGACCGCTTGCAAGATTTATTTCGCTGTGTACGATGTTCGGGCAACAGAGATGTCCGTATTACATGGTTCCAGAAAACTTTATTGTATTTTTTTCTAGTGATTTATATTTTTTCAACGAAAAGTTCCAAGTTTTATGGAAGTTTCCGTAAATATTATGTGCTGCTGTTGAAAATTTCGCACTCCTTCAACGCCACCTGTAGTTTTAATAACCCTCTTCAGTGTGTAAAATTAATTAATTTCGACGTAGATACCTATCGCTTCAATAGAAAAATCGTCAACAGTATTTTTTTCTTGTGTGGAAGTGGTTTATCCTTCAAAATATTGCACCAACCTTCACGTAAATTCTTCGAGATGTATCAGTAGCATCACTTGCTCAATGAAGAACGTTGTAGTACAAATTATATTTATTTAATAATTTAAAGTGCTTGCCCACGTAAGGGCCTCCAAATAAGTGGAGTAATTTTAATCAGTTTTAAATATTTTAGTTACTATAATAGTGTTCAATGAGATCGCGAAGAGTCAGTATGTATAATCAATATTGATAATATAATATATGTATATATTATAAAAGAAAGTCCAAAAAAACGTGCGGCTCGCAAAAACTTAGAAACGAGTCCCGGTACGATCAAGTGAGTTATATGGTGTGGTAGATCTCTATCCCCCTCCTGGGTGACGGTTTCCGTTTTTACCTAAAGGGCGTGCTTTTAAAGATATAAGGGCTGGAAGTTTCACCCTCTTGAAATTGAATTATTGTTACTGGCTAACAACTAAGATTTTTAATAATAACTATTCCTTTACATCTAAGCTCAAACATGATTGCAAACGCTGTTTTTTTTTCTAATACCAGGCATCATTTTTCTGACAAGTTTTCAGTTTTTAAATAAAAAAACTAAATGCTTTATCGTGTTTAACGGGCTCTTTCACCAAGGACGCAAGGCTCTATGCAGGTACTCTCGCATCCGCACGTGCTTGCTTTTTTCTAAGTTTGTCAAAAAGCAATAAATGAGTGATATTTGTCAAAAGGTTAGGATCTATTCCTAGATATATTTGTATGCGGCGCATTTATCAAAAAAACAAATTGGTGAGTATTGCTATATCTGAGAAATGGTTTCTCGTGTGCTCAATCCAGGGCACATTCACAACTTCATACCTACGTAATAAAAAATAAGTTTGTACCTATTATGAGTTTGCTAATAGGTAATAATATTATTGTGAGACGATGTTGGAATATGACTTGATAGTAAAGGGTAAAAGAAGACAGAGACGCCCGATAAAGGCATTTCAATTTGAGTGGCGGGTTATGGTACCGCCGCACGCCGCCCCGGGAACCATTTATTGTAAAACCAACATACGTCACCCCAAGTGGTTGATTTTGATTGTGTTTGATGACTTAGCAGGGGTTCCCGCGTGATGGATACACAGTAAATAAATAAATTAGATGATAATTACAGTACCTACATAGCAAATATTTGTAAAAAGAATATGTAAGTATTTCACCCGTTCTGGGATTCGTTTCTTCCCAGAATATTTGTTTATAAAAGGCATGCCTAATGTTTTAGAATAACGCTAAACTGTGTTATGATAAAACAATGTTATTTAGGTATTTATTTTTACTATTGAAAAAATAAATAAAAAACATTATTTTCTCAGCTATGGCTACAATAGGAAAATAATTTCCTCCAGGGCCTATGTCATCTTTAGGGATGATGTGTGGATTGTATTTTAAAGGAAAGGAAGGAGATGATGTTTTGGGAAGGAAAAAGGCATGAGGCGTGGCTAGGAATCTGGGTTCAGTGGGTCCAGGAGTGACGGACGTATGAATCCATCCCTCCCACTGCGGAGCAAGGCGATGGATCAAGAGAAGAGTGCAGGAAGGCTCCTCAGAATGGTCCCCCTGAACAAGTTCCTCGCGATCGGATTTATGAAAAGTTCAGCACCTCTAACTATGTATATCTCCATGTCTTGAGGTAATTTTTCGAAAAAACGGCGCAACCAAGTGGATAAATTATTTGAGAACGGTGAGTCGGAATAACAGAAGAGATATATGATGATATGAAGACCGACAGATCATCTGATCATGTTATGTGACAGAATGTATAAACTCACGCAGCTCGATCTATTCATTTTATTGTTTAGTAAGTCGCAACAACAAAATAACTAGGCAAGTCTCTAGTGATAGTTACAGATTTACGAAAGTTATAAATTATTACAGTGGCCCTTATTATCATAATGTAGTTAATTTTGCCTCTTTTACTGCGTGCCTCTACCGCAAATATTACCTGCGCCCAGAAACACTCATAGAAAATCAGAATAGCAACTTGACATTTTTTCGACAAATATCCAACTACTGCACCATTGAAATGTGCTGAAAGCGTGCACGAGACGGGCTTATCGGGACCGCTCGCACAAGTTTGTCGCCTTCTAACATACTGATAGGTATTCCCGCGCCCCGCATCCTGCAGCCGGTGTCGCGGATTTTAGCTACCTGTGTAGGCTAAATCTGATGAAAAATAATTACTTTTGTTAATGTAATAACTTGGTTATTATAAATCATATGACAGTGAAATTTTCGTTCGCGCTAATTACATTATTAGTTTTATTTTTTTGTACTAAAATAAATAAAATATTATCTGCAGTTTTCGAATGCGGCTGAAAACCAGATTGTATGAGAATTGTCGCTTCTGTTTCACCTTAACCAATTTTTTCATCACTTTTCAAAGGAGATGATAAAGTTGTATGTTGTTGAGTTGCCCGGTCATTTCTGTTAAATTTTACGTGAAACATGTATTAAAAGATCATTTAATTAGAAAGATCTTAAGAGATGCATTATAAATCCGGTCATTGTATTTACATAAAATATTGGTAAACCATCACTGCGTAAATCCTCCTGAAATGCCACTGGACAGAAGCAATATTTCCACGATCCTGAAGAACAATGTCAGACGTGTGATCTTGTAGTTTTTGAAATCAAGAAATATAGTGTTTTTAAATTTTGTATTTATGTAATTACATTTTATTCAAATTCCGAAAATACAGACTTTTAAATCATCAAAAGGAAAATTATAATAAGCCAACAAAATGATTTTCAATTTTTAAAATATTCGACATCGTTCTTCCAAACCGTCGACTTATATGTACATATATTCATTGGTAAATTTAAAATTAGATTTTTTAGTAAGTGATTTATCTACAAGGAAAAGAGTTTTACCATGCATCTCAAATAGCTGTTTGCATAAAATTGCCAATGGTTTTTCTTCCCAAAGTGGCCAAATATCATTTGCATTGCCGACGACAATATTTTTTTTATTTTTATTTATTTATTTCAAGACTTGTTTTTACATTAAAAAATGATAACATTTGCAAGGTTAAACAACATTTTTTTTTTATTCTACTACTCCATAATTTGAGCTCTGGGAGCTCGTGTTTATGGGAGGAGTATTTATTCACACGCAAAAAAATAAAATAATAATAATGTTTTAATTAAATGTTTAAATAATATTCAAAGAACTTATGAGATAAATACAATTATTACAATTGCCATTCGTTTTAAATCTATTGCTTATGATATCAGTGGGGTGAATTTTTTTAATAAAATACTCTTTATGAATTTGATATAAGGCGTTTCTCTTATACAATTCTGTGATGGATGGTACATTAAATTCTCGAAATATCTCTAGAGTAGGGAAGTCGTATGGTTTCCTAAGGATGATTTTTATAATTATTCTTTGAATTATGATTATAGGTTGTAAGGACTGAATTAATGCAAAATATACAATTTTTATGGTTTTCTTGTTTAAAATATTTCGTATGTTATAGAATACATAGATAAGTTTTCTTATTCTTTCCACATATATTTAATAATGTAATATTATTTTCTCAGGGAGCGGGAGACGCATTCATCGGTGCCTTGGCAACGCTTGTGGCAACACCGTACGAGTCTCTGACAAAGGTGATAGGGGCTTCATGCAAGGTGGCCTCAATGTCCGTCACCAAAGAGGGAACTCAAGAAAGTTACCCGTCCCTCGATGTAAACCTCCTGATGAAAGGGGATTATGAAAATAAAAAACTCTTGTAAAAATAAATCATTTATGGTGGACATAATAACTGCTACACGTCTTTCAATTACACATTATTCCATACATTATAAAATTTCATGTACTCGGTAGCGCAACCACTGCCCGGTGGTTGGTTTAGTGCCACGCTAAAGGCATCCAGTGAAGGCTCGGTGATTTGTATAAAGTATTTGGTACGACACAGGTTTTGCAAACTCTGCTATGTTTGGGGTAAAAGGCTGCCCAGAGTCGCAGCGCTACCGTGTACACACATATTCTTAAGCACACCAATTAAATAGAAATAAAATTAAGAAAAAAAACAGATTTCTGATTCAACTCAAAGATTGATAAAATATTGGGATAATTAAATTCAACTCTTACAAATAACATTAAAGCTATCTAGATTTACTTCGTCCACTATTTGAAGCAAAATTTGTAAATCTTCAGTACTTGTCATATACTTGGGAGCTCCGAGCAGTTCCACCTCTTTGTTGTTGATCTTGACCGTGTACTCAAGATCGGATTGGAATATCACCAGCCTGTCGTAGGTCTGTTTGTCTGAAGAGAACCTTCTAAACACCACACTCGTTATTTCATCGTCTTCATTTCCCGAGATTTTTACTTCATCTGTTGAATGTTTATTCTCCGCACTGTCTGCAGGCTTGTCAGCTTGTTGAGCGATGGATTCTTTCAGTATATCTTTCAAGCATACTTCTTCGGAATTACTAGAGGGAGGCTCTAGGTTGGGTTTACTGATGCTTTCATCGGGTTTTTTCTGTGAAATTTCACTTTTATCAGAAGTTTCTTCCTTGGCCTCTTTGGAGTCATCTGTTATGCTTGTAGGTGTATCATTTAGGAGATCCATTATTGAAGGAAATTCTTCAGGCACCTTGGCAGGTTCGTCTTCGGGATTTGTGGTTTCTACAGAGTTTTTAGACTCTTCTTGCTCCTTTATTGTTTGGCCTTCTTCCAGTATACTCTTTTCTTCATCATCTTTCACCATCTCGTTTTCATTAATCTTTTTTTCATCTAATTTTATAATTTCTGCATCTATTATTTCCGGGGTAATAATTTTCTCATCCTTTTTTTCATCGATTACATCTTTAATATCGATTGGTTCATCATTTTTATCATTGGTTGTTTCTTTATTATCTAAAACATCTAATTCTGCTTCTTTTGCACCTTCTTTAATATCTTCTTCAATGTCCATTTTTTCATCTTCCGTAAAAATGTCTACTTTAGCTTGAACTTTCTCATTTTCCTTAAAACTTTCTTCTTTAGCTTCAACTTGCCCAATTTCCATAGAGGTTTCTTTTTTAGTGCAATCTTTGGGATCTTCTGAAACAGCTTTTTCAATAGAGTCGTCAAACTCCATCGCCTTGTCGGTAATTACCTCAGCTGAAGTTGTAATATCTTTTATTAAATTCTCTTCCTCATCCCCATTTGATTTAACTGTATTTGTTGAGGGACTTTCATCATCTTCATTGGATTTTGGTGGCACTTCATTGAGGTCTCTTAGTAGTTCTTCATCAGTTTGGTTATGGTCGGTATCCATGCTCTCCACAGGATCATGACTCACTTTTTCCACCAGTTCGGTATTCACATTTTCCACAGGATTGTTTATATTTTCCACAGAATCGGTGTTCATACTTTCCAAAGGATCAACTTTTACCTTTTCCGTCAGTTTAGTATTCCCATTTTCGACAGGATTGTTTATATTTTCCACAGAATCGGTGTACGTCCTATCCAAAGGATTGGTATTCACCTTTTCCACCAGTTCGGTATTCACATTTTCGACAGGATTGTTTATATTTTCCACAGAATCGATGTTCATACTTTCCAAAAGATTGGTATTCACCTTCTCCACCAGTTCGGTATTCACATTTTCGACAGAATTGTTTTTATTTTCCACAGAGTCGGTGTTCATACTTTCCAAAAGATTGGTATTCACCTTCTCCACCAGCTCGGTGTTCACGTTTTCAACAGGATTGTTTATATTTTCTACAGGATCAGTATTTATACTTTCCGAAGGATCGGCCTCCTTTTCCACCAGGTCAGTATTACAGCTTTCCACAGGATTGGTGATAACATTTTCCACCAGATCAGTATTAACCTTTTCCATAAAATTGGGTTGCTCAGTGTCGGCCATGAGAGCATCCAACTCTGCAGCTATGGCATTGTAGGTTACATCAGACTTGGTGTTGACCAGGAGCGGAGGCACTCGTTCCACTTCCCAGATTTTGGATGGCAGTTTATCCGTGTTCAAGAGATCGGCTAATGATAGCAGAGTTGGATCTATCACTTTCCTACCGTTAGAGTTTATTGGGTCAACAAACACTATTTGATATTCTGTTTCATTACCCCGGGCGCGTTTCAGGCCATTCACTTTCCTCGGTTTGCTGATTTTGTTTTTAGGAACGCTGCGGCTGTTGAATGAAGGCTTACCAATCTTTAACTTGTTGTTCTTGGGGTTCTTTTGTCTCAATCCACGCCCCAATGGCTCATTTTCTTTTTGTTTGGTGGAAGAATTATTTCTTGAGTGAATTGCTTTACGATTATCTTTACTCTGTGATGAGTTTCCATATTTCTGTGAACTTTTATTTTCTTTTTTGTCTTTAGTTGTACTTTTTGATTTAGATTTCTTACTGTCGAGAACTTTCCTGGCTGGATGCTGGTTGTAAAATGACCTTGGCAACAAGACCATACCGTTTTCTTTTCTTCTCAAACGACTTTCAGTTCGAGGGCTCAATGGAGTGTTGGACAAGACGGAGGTGTCACTGGCATGACCTTCTAATATTTGGGCCACTTCCTTATCTGAGAGGGGTTTCGTTTTTTCCAAAACAGCGTTGATATCCACTGCACTCACTTGGACCGAGCATTCCCTGCATTGGGACTTTTGATACAACTCCAAAATTTTCCTGTTATACGGAAATGCCTTCCGTGTCTTTCTCCTCGTCTCCATTTCTCTATTCCCATTCCTTAAGTTTTTTGACATTCTGCTAGTTTTCCATATTACGGGAGATTGAAGTCTCGGTCTGGTTATCTATTGACAACACTTCTTAGTACCTGAAAATGTTAAGGGAATCAGAGTTGAACACAAAATTCACATGAATTATTCTAAATAATGAAACACTTTTCGTTATATTTGGCATTACGTCAATTCGTTGTTTGGTATTTTTGTTAGAACTGTGAACGCCACCTTTCCCGCGCAAGAAGTATGCAATATCGGGTCAGGCGAAGCGTCTTAGGATTTGATGTTCGGTGAAAGATTATTTAAATATAATTGCAATGATGGTGGATTTAACAGTGTGTAAATTACCCAAATAGTCGAAAATGATTGATAAAGAATTTCGAGTACTGTCAACATGAGCGAAGCATTTATATCAAAGACAAATAACAAACGGCTACACAGAACAGACGAAGATATAAATCAGACGGGGCTCGCGGTTTCCATAGACAACAAAACAGAGTGAGAGTAATATTAATTATTTATGATGAGAAAACACGGCACACACGTTTCATCGTCGCGTCATTGTAAAGCTTTGTCCATTGCGCGGGCAAACGCCAGACTTTTGACAGTCCAACACAACAATCAAGGTCATAAATGTTTAACAATTTTTGCCAACACTCAAGGCCATAACTTTACACCAACATCGTTTGGGGTGAGGTTCGCGCGGTCCACACAATTTGACAAGTGGTCTGAGGTACGGACGTGTCCACGGCACGCACACTTGACGTTTGACGTTTATATCAATATTAAAATGCGTTCTGATGACAAAAGAGATGCATCAGGGAGAAAACACAGATATTTTAATAGATATTTATTTATCAGGAAAGATTTCCGACTAATACGCACGACCTAAAGTTACTATTTATTAAGAATTTAGAGTGAATACGTTTTGTTGCTACGTAAATAATTACGTAGCATCAAAAATAGAATATCGATTTACAATGGTCAATTTCTCCCGTGTCTCTGAAACCGATTAATAAATTAATAGACTTTATTTACAAGTGAGTTCACGAAAGAAATAATCATCCATTACGACAGTGTGTTTATTTACAACTTAAAATCATAATTATTAGGTCCGCGTACCAAAAAATTTGACGTTTATCGTTTGCATAAATGTTAAAATGCGTTCGATGTAGAAAAGATGCTACCTGCATCAGGAAGAAAACACAGATCAGGGTTTATCAGGAAAGATTTCCGACTAATATCGATTATTGCACCAATGACATTATATAATAACGTCATTTTATTGCACGACCTAATTTAGAACTATAGAATCTAAATTCTATTATCTATCTAAAATCTAATTCTACTCTAAAGTACGTAAATATTTACGTCAACAACAGAATAATTATAAATATTTGATATTATATTATCAAATATTTCTATTATTATATTATATTTAGGTATAATAATATTTTAAACTCGTGATTATGTTCGCTCATACATAGCACATAACCACAAAAATCCGTTCCGATTTTTCTACATACACGGACCGCACCGCGCGACTTCTGTCAAAAAATGAATTCTCCCCCCCCCCCCCCCCGCTGGACCCCGCCTGCCTTCCCGCTTCACCCGGGATGAGATGTTTAAGTTTTGTTTTCCGCCGAACACGGGAAGCACAAACACTGCGGCCTTGAGTGTTGGCAAAAATTGTGACCTTGATTGTTGTATAGGACTGTCAAGCAAAATTCTGGCGTTTGCCGGCGCAATGGACCCCGCATAATAAGAAAGGAACTCAGGTGAAAAATATTATGGATTAAATAAATATATTTTATACTTTTGAATGTAGCTATAACTTTGTGGTAATCCATTATAGATAAATTAAACAATGTTACTTTGTTTGAACCACTTGTATATTTGTTGGAAGCCGACTGGTTTCGGAACGACCGTTCCTTCCTCAGGGCAAACATATACCTTTATTTGCCCTGAGGAAGGAACGGTCGTTCCAAAACCGGTCGGCTTCAAACAAATATACAAGTGGTTCAAACAAAGTAACATTGTTTAATTTATTTAAATATATTTTTATTTATATTTCATTAATTCATTAAAAAACTATACTACGTACCAGTAATTTCTGTAGTTCGTTTGTAAACAACTTCCAAATTACATAGGAGCTTCTTCGCGCAAAAATCGGCTAGGCAGCGTTGAAAAACGCAGTATATAACATCTCTTGCACCACTGCGTATTGCTTTGTTCATTTTTATTCAATTCAAACAATGAACAGGTAAACAATGAAAAAATATTTATTAAACTAGCGATCTTCGGTGTGTTCTACACGATTTAAGTCAGTAAAGCCAAGAGCCATGCGAAACGTCATCGAGAAAAAATGACAAAGCGAGTATTTCGGTGTTATCATAGCAATGACAAAATTTAGTTCCAAATTAATAAATTTCTA
Organism: Limnephilus lunatus; assembly: GCA_917563855.2. Lineage (NCBI taxonomy): Eukaryota > Metazoa > Arthropoda > Insecta > Trichoptera > Limnephilidae > Limnephilus > Limnephilus lunatus. The sequence goes on along the minus strand of OU830602.1, from coordinate 45,167,104 downwards.
CACTTTCTTGCCAAACTATAACTGACCATTACATCATTCCTCCGCAGGGATGCAGAGGAATGATGTAATGGCAGGACGCCAAACAACTCGGTTTTGATCATAGACATATGAATATTACTAGACCAGAACAGAAAGGTGAGGGGTAGAAACCAACTACAGCGGGACGAAGGGCGGGAATGCGGGAATTTGGCGATGTGTGATTCGTCAAAACTCAATCTGACAGTATATAGGCACCTCGCATTATAATGTCACCATTTAGTTCTTAAAAGTAAACTCTGCTTTTAAATTAATAGAACTTTTTACATGGGAGCGCGAATTGCTCGCCGCGTAACGTACAAATTTGCGAAGTCCAAACACAGCAAAAAAGGTCGCCTATTTTCAATTGAGACCAATATTTTGCTGTCGTATTTAGTTTTAACACTTTTACAAATGTCTCATAATTTACTTACCCCAGTAAAGAGCGCGGGCACACGCCATATATCTCGAGTGATAGTACCTATATGTTACAAAAACGATCATATTGTGTGATCTGAATTAGCTTTAATAAAGTAAAATAAGGCTTGCTTATGGAATGTAATACGATAATTGTATTTATTCTCTTTTTCACTTCTATTTTTACACGTTTTTAAAACACAAGCCACTTTTTTATCGTGTTATTTCGTAAAATGCACTGATGAGTGCTCGATGCTGGCTCGCAGAAGAATGATGACGTCACATTTTTTAGATTAACGCGAAGCCATACTCGATCCCAGCCGGTTCCAATGGGAGGGGGAAATAATACGCTTTTATCACTTGGGGCAGGTCTAGTAATATTCACATGTCTATGGATTTGATACAAACTCTTTGCCTCATACACATTCATATTTATTCATCGCCTCACGCAGGTGCAGAATTTCGAGGAATAAGCTCTAAGTAAGAACATCATCTTATTACTTATGTAAAGTCATAGTTTGCTAAAAAAAACATTGTTAATTATGTATGTTTCATGACTGTTCGAGGTCATGATCATGCCATATTAAATTTGACATTTTATTTACAATAATACCGATTTTATATTCAAATTGGTTTCAGCTCCTAGGAACTTTAATAAACATATAATACTACAGTCGTCACGGTTATTGTATTATAAATACCAGTATATTGTTCAGACGTAACTCGATGCATTTTTGTTCGTGGTAATGCAGATTTTGGAACACTGATGAATTCTTTATAACAGTGGTTCCCAACCCATGGGCCGCGGCCCGATACCGGGCCGTGGACCAAATGGTATAGGGCCGCGCAAGGGCTTGCTTAAAAATCAAAATACTTTAAGCTTTTTCATTGTTAGTTTTTGGGATATTACGCCGTGTTGCGCTATCTCATTCTTTAGCCGACGTTTCGGACAGCGTTGCGATGTCCATCATCAGGAAAGATCCGGTAGATCTGACGATGTGTCGGATCTACCGGATCTGCCCTGATGATGGACACTGCAACGCTGTCCGAAACGTCGGCTAAAGAAGGAGATAGCGCAACACGGCATAACATCCCAAAAACTAACAATGAAAATCCTTTTGGCCGTGAAAATCTAAAAACTTATCATACTCTAAGCTGTTATTATCGTTGCTCTTATGTAAATTTAAAATTCAGATGAAGGTTATTAATTAATGTAAGAAAATTGTTCAAATGTCTGTTTCTATGTTGTTGTAAACTGTATTTATTTTGAAGGCATATTTAAACACGATTTAATTAAAATTATTAAATCAAAACACATAAAACTTCAACATCAAAACTTTTAAAGAAAATAGATAAATAACTTACAAGTTTATATCTGCAAGATATCAGAATAACATTGAAATCACTATATTAAACCTAAGCATTCTCAATATTCTATATGTTTGAAAAACATACTTTTAACCTTCCGTTGAACCTTAAAAATATAGAAAATACCCATGAATCCAAAAGATAAGTGAAAAATTATCTGAAACTTCTGGAATAATTCTTCGTTGTTATTATATATATTTTCTTCATTTTTCCCACAAACCTTATGTTTTCTCTACTATTATTATTTGTCACTACAACTTACGTACCTACCATAATTGTAATTTTTATTATTATATATTCTACAAATATTTTGTTATTAAAAAGAAAAACTACATTTAATGTGCCTCCCCCCCCCCAGTGGGCCGCGGTAAATTTATGAAACTTTGACCGGTCCGCGGCGACAAAAAGGTTGGGGACCACTGCTTTATAAGATGGGTTCACGGATGTATTTTTGCACTTAGTTAGAATACAACGACAGTGATTCGTTGCTGACATTTTACCTAATGTTTTTCAATATTAAAAGCAGTTAAACGAATAAAAAACGTCTAGACTGTCGACGCCTCCATACAAAATTCTGTGCCCTGCCCATAGCAATAAAACATAGGCTTTTTGAGACTGGTGAAGTCACACAGATTTGACACCCGAAAAATTAAAACTATTAACTAACAACAGCAATAAAAATTTATATTGGTATCCTCAAAGGATATTATTGATTTTTAAAAATATATAAAAAGGCACTGAAGTTCCAATACAAATAAATTATAAATAATTATAATTTTCTGTGTATAGCATACTTTTTCCATAGACTAGAGAGTTCGACCATTGATTCTTCCGACTCTTCCTATTATTCCTATTCGCATATTCCAATTTCCAATTCGTTTTCGGACATTTTCGGTGGTTTTGGGATCGTAGCGCGTTGATAATTTTTATGCTTTTTAATGAAATAATTTGACGCTCACCAGATAGTTTTGCCCGAATCCTCAAGTATTCTTGAGTGCTCAGCGCCCTGTCTGCATTTTCATCGCCATAATTACAACGGTTGGTGTTTTGTTTCTTCCCGCTTCCAAATGTGCAAAGCTTTGGCAATAATAATAATTCCTAGCCTGTAGTGTTTTTGACAACGATTCTTATAATTTGTGGTTTTTGCAGGGTTTTATTAAATTATAATTACAGGTAAGTAATTTATTTGTGTACAAAAAGTGCCAGGATTGTTGCTGTTTAGAAACCAATGCAAGTACACATTTTTGTTTTGCTGATTTACTACAACAGTGAAAGAGTAATAAGGCAAGAGTGCTTTATTATTAGGATATCAGCTCTTTCACTTTAATTTTCATTAGGGAATTTTCTAGAAAGTTGAGAGTGGAGAGCGATTGATTTCTCAAAATTCCCACAGGTTCTGGTTCATTTGTTTCAATTTCTAAGACCTGAGAGTTTACTGTTGGTTTGTAAATGCAATTGCATGGTACAGATGTGTTTATTGTAAGGTAATCAATACTCAAGTTCAAATAGAAAAACAAAAGAATACAGAAAAAAGCAACTAACAGAACGCAGTGTTGCCAGGATCGGATCGTCAAATTTGCAACATAACAATCATGCGTTAGCCGCAAGGGTAGAGGCAGAGAGGATGGACCGCCAAACAACGGTCTCGGCATACACTCCTTGCCTCATTCACATTCATACATCGTCTCATACATACTCTTCTATTATTCTGACTCTTGACATAGCCCTCAAATATCTGATTCATTTGATCATGCCATATCTTCCTCGGGTGTCCCCGACTTCACAACATTTATCACATAATAACGGTGTTCCGGTTTTGTCCAACTTTATCATTTGTGCCAGTCAGTCGAAAGTGACCAAAATTCGTAATAAACATGTTATCATCGTCGTATTCACCGAGGTATTGTGATTCTCTAAAGCTCTAGACCTAGTAACTGTCTCTAAGGCGGCTCCCGGTATCGGCCGGTAAGGAATCCACATAAACCAAGTGCTGTAAGACCCTGTGCAGAAAAGTGAAGTTCGCCACAGTTTGTTGTGGGACATATCTTTTATAATGTATGTCTCACATCGTAACCACTACGTCGCGCGTCGGTGATTGCTCTGTCCATAAACATATCTGAGCTATTTGTTTACATGTTATGTATTTTACATACATGCTCTAGAAATTGTCCAATTATTATTATTATTTTACTCTTTTATGCACCCATGAGAATTTTACATTGATCACATGAAATAGTTATAATTTCTAATATAATTGTTAGTATTTTTACCTGCCCACGCCCTCTCTGTGCCATCTCAACGCCCTCTAATTTTCTCTGGGTCATCTACTGCCCTCCTGAAAGTCTCAAACACCCACAAGGGGGCATTATCGCCCACGTTGAGAACCTAAGGTAATAGATCTTTGGATTTGATCTTCGATTGAGCTGTAATGTTGATTGCTTGGTTCTCTCTGTCCAGAACTGACTATGTTTTTAGTGCAAAATATTCTTCTCAGATAGCGAGAGCAATAATTAATATTTCTTGAACGCTGCTGGAAAGACAATACATTCAGTGAAATTTCACATAGAGTGGTTTACTCTCATCCGTATTGAACAATAATTTTAATTCGGGAGTGCTCTGGTTTCTGAAAATTACCCATTACTCTTAACATAATGCTAATTAAAACACTAAACAAACCTTGCATATTATTATGGATTTCTTAAGTATTGTTTACCTTAAAAGGCCATTGTTTATGAGGTATTGTTTTATCATTATAAAACGTAAAATTATAAATTTTCATGTTAACTGATTCAAAGTAACTACGTAATATTTGAGCGTTTTCTTTTATTAATACGTATTTTTGAAAACAATTTTTGATACAAAACTTAATTTAAAATATTACTCATGGATCGAAAAGAGAAACATGCATAGTAAAAATAATTAACTACACAAATTTCAAGAACTACACCATGTCTGATTATGTCTAAAGTGATTGAAATGAAAATCTGGTCTTCTTCAACTGAAGTAATCTTCCCAACAGGCCCTCTATTGATATGCTTTGTATAACTATAAGTAACAAGCTCAGGTATGGGGGCTTCATCAAAGCCAGAATTAAGTTAGCCTCTCATACCGTACAGGGCCCGCAGGTACTTTAACAGTACACAACTAACGTTAACGTAAATATTTATAATACATTTGCCTAATAAATTATGTATGTTTTTTTATTATTTTTTATCATTAGTAATTTTAGTTAGAAAAAACGTAAGGTGTACAAAATTTTTATTTTTCAAAAATTATGTTTATTACGATTGGGGTCATCCATTAATCACGTGATGTTTTTTAGCAACTTTTTGACCCCCTCCCCCCCCCCTGGTGATATGTGGTGAGGTTTTAGGCTAACTCCCCCCCCCCCCCTTTAGAAATTATAGGACGTTCACCTTTAGAAATCGTGCGTTCAATGAAAAATAAATACACGTGATATCTCATTTACCCACCCCCCCTCGTGAAGTTTCGTGATTTTTTTTCGACCCCCCCCCCCCCCCGAAATATTCCATTTATTTGGATTTCATTGCAAAACGGAAATATTTTGATCCTTTGACAAAATATTGTTGAGGCCTGAAAGGTTAAAATTTCAAAATCAAGTCACGGGGGGTGGTGTCTGCCGCATGATCTGATTAGTTGAACAGTGTACGAGTAAAAAAATAATTTTTTTTTTTTTTTTTTTTTTTAATTATTTATTGACCAAGATATTGGAATACATATATACAAAATACAATGTACATTTTTTTTTTTTTTTTTTTTTGGTATAAACCACCTCACTAGGCTGAGCCTGTTCCGAGGTGGCAGGAATTTAAACTAATTTAAACTAATTTATATAAAATTAAACTAATTTAATAAAAACTAATTTAAACTAATTTATATATAATAAATTCTTATATTATGTAAAGATAGTTCAATCTAATGTATTTTGCAGCTGTCTCCTGAAGCAGCGTGATGTCCTGGCCGATGTGGAACCAGCCGGTGGCCCAGCCCGACGCGATAGCGGGCCTCAGCGGGTTCACTCCGGAGCAATGGGCCTCCATGCAACAGCAGCAGTGGACCCAGTGGGCGCAGTACCAGCACCAGTACTCCCAGTGGCAGATGGAGTACGGAGACAAGGTACCTTTAAGCCGCTCTTGTCATACAAACTGGACACTTTAATCTTGTGCCCTCCATCATATTCATTCCCCTAGCTGATCACGATGTGATCAGCAATTGAAACTGGCCCAAAATTGGCAGTCAACGGAAATCATTTGAACATCGATTTGATGGAATTTGAAAAACTGCAATTTAATAACTGTATTATACACACTATTGCATCTAGTTGACTACCTAGTAGCTACCTTGACTCAGATTGTGTATTATTAGTTATGTAGTTTTGAATGTTTCTGTTCTATTGCCATGAATATTTTGGTTAGGTACTATAAAATGTCACAGGTTATTTTAATTTCCTTTCAGTATTCGGAGCAGATGAAAGGAGCGCAGCCTCCCCTTCCCGCCGTGATGCCCACCGCGCCTCCTCCGCCGCCTCCTGATGCTCCCCCTCCTTCCTCCCACTCCCATCAGCCGGACAAACCTTCCAACTCTGCGGCAGGCTCCAGAGACCTGCCCAAATCCAACGCCTACGGTGGAACTTCCGCCAGGGCTTTTGATTCTCAAGTTCCTCCTCCGTCTTTCGACCAATCCAACACGTCACAAAGCTATGGCCACCAAAACAACAGTCGAGATTCTGCGCAGAAAAACTATGATAACAGCAATCAGGGACAGACTAATTATGATAATTCCAATCGCAGTGGATATAGCACGGTGCAAGATCAGAATGCTGGGAAAGGTCCGAGGGACGGCTATAACTCCTCTCAAAATGAACAACGGCCGGGAGCTAATCGCCGCTCCAACAACTTCAACCAAAATGCTGACTCTTGGAATGATAACAGCCGCTCTGATAATTCAAACTATGGAAATAATAATTATAATGCCCCCCAGAACAAATCTCAGAGTAATACTTCCGCTTCAACTATCAAGGATACGAAGCAAAATAAAACTGAACCCGCACCCAACCCTGCAGATCTCATCACTGAAGAAGAGAAACAGTTTGATAATCAATTCAAGAAGTGGGAAGAAGACTTCTTTAAATGGAAGGAACAGAATGTTAACCATCCTGACAAAGCCGCCTACAGGGAATATGAACAGACTTTCGAAGCGTGTCGAGACCAACTCATTCAGAGGAAAGAGCAAATGAGAGCCAGGAGAAATGCTTCCTCGAATGTTGAGAAACCAAAACCCGCTGATAATATCCAAAAGGACAATGCTCCTTACGAGGATTCCAATTCTCAGAGCATGGACAAAGATTCTCCGCAAGAATACTCCGGTAACAACTATGATGATTACGATAACTATGGCGACCAAAATTACGACGGAGACAATTACGAGGATAGTGGTAACCAATCTAATGATTATAATCCTGAAAGTGGAGGCGACTTTCTTAATTCGCAGCAAGGTAAAGGCATACCCGGCTTGGATCTGGTAGACGAGGACAGTAAGGCTGTTGTGGATATGGATGAAGACCGGGAAGCTTCTCAATCATCCGCTGGCACTTCTAAAAAACCAGAAAAGCCAGATCTTTCAGAAATATCCAAAGGAATCAATAGCATCCTCGGAGACACCAAGCTACTTCAGATGTTATCCATGGTGAGGCAGAACATGAGCGCTCCACCACCCCAAGCAAGCAACAGTGCTAAGCAAGATGATGCAAGAGCCTCTCGGTGGACTGGTCAGGTAGAAAACAACACTCCCTCTGGCGGAGGAGATAATAATCGGACAAGCATTCCAAATGCTTCTCTGATTATGGCTGGAGGCAGTGGCGGTGTGAACTTTCAGGGTCAACAGGCTATGCCCTTTCACCCCAATCAGCAGGCGTTTATGGGGAACAACGTGGCAGGTATGGTCCCTCCCCCGGTACCTATGGCCACTCAGCTCCCCTCACTGATGGGCGGCATGGGTCCAAAGATGGGATTGTTGCCTTCACCGGCTCCTCAAGGAAACATGTGGAACATGCCCCCCGGGATGACCAACATGCCTCCTAGCATGGCAAACATGCCTCCTACCATGGCAAACATGCCCCCTAGCATGGCAAACATGCCTCCTAACATGGCAAACATGCCCCCAGGGATGAGGGCTAACATGATGCAGCAAACAATAGGAAATGTTCCCCTCCAAAGCAACCAAGGCTTGAGAGGCATGCCTCAAGGAGTGGACAGAATGTCTCAGGGAATGGACAGAATGCCTCAAGGAATGGACAGAATGTCTCAGGCAATGGACAGAATGCCTCAAGGAATGGACAGAATGTCTCAGGGAATGGACAGAATGCCTCAAGGAATGGACAGAATGTCTCAAGGAATGGACAGAATGCCTCAAGGAATGGACAGAATGTCTCAAGGAATGGACAGAATGCCTCAAGGAATGGACAGAATGTCTCAAGGAATGGATAGAACTCCTCAAGGAATAAACAGAATGCCTCAAGGAATGGACAGAATGCCCCAAGGAATGGACAGAATGCCCCAAGGAATGGACAGAATGTCCCAAGGAATGGGCAGAATGTCCCAAGGAGCGGACAGAATGCCCCAAGCAATGGACAGAATGGCACAAGGAATGGATAGAATGCCCCAAGCAATGGACAGAATGCCCCAAGGAATGGACAGAATGTCCCAAGGAATGGACAGAATGCCCCAAGGAATGGACAGAATGCCCCAAGGAATGGACAGAATGCCCCAAGGAATGGACAGAATGTCTCAAGGAATGGACAGAATGCCTCAAGGCATGGACAGAATGAATCCTACACCTAATAACTTGCTCCAGGCAAACAACCGCCGTCCCTTGATGGATACACCTATTTTACCCCAAAATATAAACAATTCTGATACCAATAGAAACAACTCCCATAATAATTCTGAAAACAATCCCATGAGAAACAACTACCAAAATAACAACATGAATCAACTGCCCATGGGAGCAGGGGGGCCAGTCTATGACAACATGGATCAGAAGAATCCACCAGCAATTCCTGAAAAGGAAAAGCCCAAATGGCTGGTCTTCCCGCTTATAGAACCGGTGACCATATTAGATTATCAACATCAAACAGTGAAGAAAGGTATGTAGATTTCATGATATTTATTATGTAACAGCAAATATATTTTATGTAATTTTTTATAAATAGCATTTTCATAAAAAAAAAATGTGGCTTGTCATTTATTTAGAGTAAATGAAGCAAACTTTATTGGTTTAATTATGTTATTTCAATTTAAGTATTTTACAAGTTTAGCATAAATATTTATATGTACATAATTATTTACTGTACTAAAATAAAATGCCGGATATAACACATAGTAAACAAAGATAAAAATCATTATTACATAAATGCTGAATTTTGTATTTTCATACAATGTACATAAATAGGTTAATTATATTTAAAATTAATGCAGTGCTGAAGAAAGCAGATAAACGCAGAGAGGAGTGCCAGGAGAAAATGTGACATGAAAGTGAATGATAGAAGAAGTCAGGGACAACCGAGGAAGACTTGGCACGACCTGAAGAGTGATTCTATATCTTTTGTGGGATTGTTATGAGATAACGGGCGTGATCTCCTGTCAGATTTGTCTGATTTTTACATATTTACTGTCACATATTTTAGTTTAGATCATTTAAACACAAATTCCTGCAAGTATGCATGATTATTTATACACGTACGTTCATGTACTTTGTACATAGAAAAAGCAAATAACAGTCACAGAAAATCACACAAATCTGGCAGATTACGTCCGTTATCTCATAACGATCTCACAGAAGATAAAGAATCGCTCTTCAGGTGAATCAAATACTTGAATCAGGTCAGAATAACAGAAGAGTGTGAGACAATGTATGCATGTGAATGAAGCAAAGGGTATGTGCCAAGATACATGGTGGTATATCCTCTCTGCTTACCCCTCAGAAAACGGCGTGATGGTTTGTTTATTAATTTTGAAATATGTGTAAATAAAAGTATCGAAGCTTTTGTAGAACCATAAAAAAAAATTATTAAATAATATATTTTTTGAATTTCATGTAAAATTTCATAATTTCGTACATGTAATTGATAGCATAGATAAAAAAAATAGCAATTGGATATATAATGTTACTTAAGGATTCTCCTTAAGTAAATAAATTAATATAATTTTGTTTTTAATTAACATGACCTTATTTGTCAAGCACAAATTGGCATCAGTCATCTAAAAATCTGTCCACGTAATTTTCTAAAAGTATTTTTTATCCAATTGCTATTTTATCCAGTCTGCTGGGTTATGTTTATTTTGAACTTTTGCATCTTTTAAATATAATTTGTTGATTTGCAACTTAACGGTTTAAATTCTTTACAGGGGCCGATTTCTTAGAACCTGTGCAAACTTTTGACTATAATCATGTGTCGACTAAAAAAGCCGGACAAACTGAAACTATAGACCTCACGCGGAATGATAACGATGGTTATTCCAGGAGGCCGGATCGACCTGTAGACGGGAGAAGGGATTGGGATAGAAATTCAGATTATCACTCTCCAGCAGGTTCTAGAGTTGGAGACAGGTATAAGGATGATAAGAACACTGACAGATTCGGCAGGCGAATCGATAGGGAGAGAGACAACAGTAGGAGAGATGACCGCGATAGAGATTTCAACAGGAGAGACGACCGAGATAGAGACAACAGGAGAGATGATAGGAATAGAAACTGGAACAATGACCGTAACTACCGGGATAGAAGTCGAGATCGTAGCCGAGATCGTAGCCGAGATCGTAGCCGAGATCGGAGCCGAGATCGGAGCCGAGATCGGAGCCGAGACAGGAGCCCTGACCGGAGCCGAGACAGGAGAGGAAGGAATGACAGGAGTGATTCCCGGGACAGGAGGAACGGCAGGAGATATTCAGAAAGCAGGGATAACCAGCCCAAGCAGGGCCAGGGTCAGGACCAGGAACAACAACAGCCAGCTCAATCATCAGAAACTCCCAAGAATATGGTCATGATTGATGATATTCTTGAATCACCCGGCAGAGAAGTTAGACCAGGAAAGATTGCAATCATTTTAAGAGGTAACGCACATTCATATTCTTATCGAAGAACGCAAACACTTTGTGGCTTGACATTATACAAAATGAAATGAGTTTTTTGTTTAAATCACTTAATTTTAATTTATATTCGTCGACCTTCAAGCTTCTTCAGGACAATAAACATATAAAGTCAGTTTATGTGTTTATTGTCCTGAAGAAAGTTGAGTACAACCGAAATCGGTCGACAAATATAAATACAAATAAAGTGGTTTTAAACGGAGAACTTGCTTCATTTTGCATTCATATTCTTTTATGTTTATAAAATTTTGCACGCTTTATGAAACTAATATTATTTTTTTTGTTAAAAAAGGATTACCGGGAAGCGGAAAGTCGTATTTAGCAAAATTGATCAAAGACCGTGAATTAGAAAACGGAGGTTCCCCACCTCGGATATTGTCCATTGATGATTATTACATGTCGGAAGTTGAAACGGACGTTATTAATTCTGACAATGGTCGAAAGGTAAATATCCTATTTCTATTACAAGCTTCCTTTCCTCAAACCACTTGAATGTGTGATAATAGTAGGTATGTAATGATTCGTGGCTCCACCCTACCAACTTTCTCTTGGGCATGCTCGGTATGAACCATCTACAGGTGAGAAGGGATGTGCTCATTGTAACTTGTAACACATTTCTTCAGACTGATTCGTGGATGGTTTGAAAACTCGTCTATCATGGAGAGCATTAGTTTCTTTGTTCCCGATGGTTATCTTCGTCACCGACAGCATAGACTGTTTTATCTTCCGGCTTGCAGAACTAACTTGCCAATGGTCATGCCAGTGATGAGAACTGTCTTGTTAAGAATCGCTTTAAATATCGATATGTTTAACCTTTCCTTTTCTGTGATGTGTAAATACTACACATTGCTTCTAATAACTTTAATATCAATATAAATATAATGAATTCTGGGTTCAGATTTTAGGTATTCCTCCGTTACACATTTACGCACTGAATTAAAAAAGAAATATTTTAAATAATTTGCAAATTCAATTCAAAATCAGAGATTTTGTTAAATATCGGGAATAAACCACACATACAATCAACCGTGTGCCTGTGTGGACCTAGCATAATCATATAAACATTTCGATACGCGAATAGTGTGTGGGGAGATGACACGCTATGTGACGTCTCGCTCTACTTCACTATACGGGAACACGAGAAACAGAGATAGCGGCATCGCGGTGTTGCGCGCAGTTGTGTTTCGGCCATCGATACCTACTACCGCGTTGTAGCTTCTTCCCGTGACAAACTTGACAAGACAGGGGTAGTAAATTGAATCATTATTTTCGTTCATATTATAATAATATTTTTTGGTAAGTACTTTTTCATGTGTTTCCGAATACTGTATTATATTATTACCATATCGTCGGCCTACTGGCAAATTCCACTAAGTCACTAAAACACAATCCTGAGATAATCGCATTTCAATATTTGGCAATTTTGGAAAGGCTATAAGTGGATGAATATCTCCAAAATATGTATTTTTAAATATTTTATAATTTAGAATGTCCCCTTAAGTACCTTATCTATACAAAATATTAGTTAAAAGCAATAACAGCAACCTTAAATCATAGATTTACAAAAAAATGAGCCGGACTTAGTGGGTTTTACCAGTCAATAATGACTTAGTGTACTTTGCTTGTTAAGATTACTGCTAAATTGTTAAAATTGATGCCGTGAAATGCCTTTTAGATTATTTTTAAGCTGACTTGGTGTACTTTGCTTGTTAAGATTACTGCTAAATTGTTAAAATTGATGCCGTGAAATGCCTTTTAGATTATTTTAAAGCTGACTTAGTGTATTTTGCTCGTGTTTTAAATATTTTAAAGCTGACTTAGTGGATTTTGCTTGCGTTTTAACGGTCTAAATTGATGTATTATTGACATTTAGAGTATAATGTTTGACTTAATGTGTTTTGCTTGTCAATAATATCGGATATATGACTTATGGTAAATTTAAAAACACTTCTAAATCGAAAACGATTAAATATACGACTTAATGGAGTATGCCAGTCGAAAGAGGACCATTTTTTACATAAGACCTCATATTTAAGTCATTTCATGAAAAAACGTGACTTAGTGGACTTTGCCAGTAGGCCGACGATATATAATATTATTATAAAGTATGAATTACGTAACTATTTCTCCGTGCGCTTTCGTCATTCATTCATTTATCTAAGAGTTATTTTTAAATATTTATTTCAAATGTTGTATTTTTTATTTCTTTTTCATTACTAGCTGGTTCCCGGCATGCGTTGTAATTCCATTTAAAGAAATAAATTATTGTTTCTCCAAGCATGTCCATTCCCATGCGTCCGCGTTCCCCTCCGGTTCTTAGCTGAACCCGGCATGCATTGCAATGCCACTTAAATAAAGATATAGTTTCTCACTGCGTGTCCTTTTGAATTCGTCCCCGTTCCCCTTCCCCCTCCTCTTCCCTTCCTGCGTTCCCCCTCCACTTTTCTCACCTTTCCCCCTCCCCTTTTCCGCTTACACCCGACCCGCGAACCCCCCCCCCCCGTTCTTCACTTTCCCCGACCTTCCTCCCTCCATCGACCCCCTCCTGCAAAACTAGCCCCACCCCCTTAATGCCCCTCCGCCCCACCCCTTCCCGCTAACCCTCCTTGCGGCTAAAATATATGAAATACACTCGTTTTTCACAGAATTCGTGTGCCACCTATTACAATTTTTTTATACTTATTTCACAACGACAGAACCCACCAGTGTATATAGAAACACAATTTTGATAAAATGAAATGTTTTGTAAAAAACTTGAGTCAATCCGTAGGTAGATTACTTTCCGAGATTTGCGAACCCTTGATTTTTATATATATAGATAATATCTGAAAATACTGATATAGTAGGACTTATTATAAAAAGAAGCACTATAGTTTGCCATATTTGTCAAAAAGCTGTATGCACAAGCCACCGAAAAGAAAAAATATATATTTCCTGCTGGAATTGCGATACAGTTTAGATTTACAATATGTTTGGTTTATTTCGCTTTTGGTTCTATACTTTTTTTTATAATAGATTAAATATAATAGATAAAAAAAATAAAAAAACTTTGTTCCACTAAATTTTATTTGACCGTAACCGGTTTCAGCTCGTCAGAGCCATCTTCAGACTTTCAAAAATAGAAACTTTTTTTAATATTTTATTTGTAATATTTAATAAAACAAATAAAAAACTTTATTCCACTAAATTATATTTGACCGTAACCGATTTCAGCTCGTCAGAGCCATCTTCAGACTTTCAAAAATAGAAACTTTTTTAAATATTTTATTTGTAATATTTAATTTGTTTGTTATATTTTAATATGAAACGTGCGAAATATTGTTTATAAATATAATATTTTTTTATAAAACACCATTTGTTTATTTTGTTTAAAAAAAAAAAATTATAAAAAGGTTTTAAACCCCTGGCAGAGGCGATTAGCCGCGTGAACATGCATAGCTGTATGTATGTATTGGGTAGTAGTCCAGCGCCTCAGTCAGTCGTTCGCGGGCAATCGTTTGAGATGGTCTCCTCGCCCGTTTTTTGAGCAACTGCCGATGGTTTTTTCATGTTTTCAGCAATTATATTACAATTATTATCACTTTTAACATAAACTATGATAACCAAAAGCTATAAGCTATGAATGTTCATATATTTCCTATATAAAATCGCTGATTTTGACATGTGTATTCATTACACAGCACCGGAGCGCGCGGATTTTTTTAGCACAGTAAGGGAAAGGTTAACATCAACGAAGCACAATTAATTTTTCAATTTTCTCTTTTAAAAATGCTTTGAAATGTTAATTTTGTAATGTTTTTAAATTGAATTAAATCTTTTTCTGATTTATAGGAAAGGGTTTGTGAAATGAGTTATAAGTACGATAGTTCCATGGAGGAGATGTACATCACGTCACTTATAAAAGCCTTTAAAAAGACCCTAACAGACGGATTCTTCTCCTTTATCATTGTTGACGCTATTAACGATCAGCACCACCACTTCAGAGACATGCTGCTCCAAGCCAAGCAGTGCGGCTTCATGGTAAGAATTTATTTATTAATTACATACACGTTTTATAATATTTTTGTCATTCATATTGCCAGACATAAGGCACAGTTAATCCTGTTTTTATACGGTGGATATGTTCCACAGAATACCTCATAAAACATTTAACTGTAAAAAAGACTGTACATTATATACATGGCTGATTTTACACACATAAGTTTTTTCCTGTAAGTTGCTCATGTATGCGAGTTATGACCAAAGACACTAAAAATCGCTTACCGTAATTTATAGCAAGTTACAGTTGTTTTGCTTAAGTTTTTTGGCAGGTCGAATCCTATCCGCGCTACCATCCACCTTTTTCACAGCTTATCAAATCAGTTTGATAAGTTGAGATGGTTACCGTAAGAAATAGTACCAATATGCGTCTTTGCGAGATGTCAAAAATTAAAAGACAGTGGTTTTTGTAGGATTTTTTTCTATAAAACTAGTATTTTTATTATTTTAACTTTAGCACTACCCATGAAAACAAATTTATACAGAAAGAAACTATTCTAATTCCAAAAACCGAGGAGATATCGTATTGTATTTAATTATCGGTCCAGTCCTTTCTAATCTCAATGTTTCTATATCATTTCAACGTATTTGAGTTTGAAGTCGGTCGCTCTCAGGTAGCTATCATTCCGATAAAATGAAAGAACTCAATTAATTTCCGCCTTTAATGGCACAAAAGTGCGTAAAGAATTGTCTATTTCAAGCCAAATTCTATTTCATCACTTTATTTGGGCCTTTTCGTCTTTATTGACAAAATTGCGTAAATTTGTTGCCAGGAAGCCATCTTAATAAATTTACCGATGTAAACGGTCGCTATTGTGTTGCTATGAGAACTTCGGAACAACTTCCCTGAATGTGAATGTTCCTTAATTACCATAAGTCGGATGCATATGTAAAAACTCCTGTGAGTAACTTATCAAAAACTTTAGAAGTAGTAAATTTTACTTATGAGTGTAAAACTAGCCCAAGAAAAAAGTAATTGGTAAGAAATCAATTGAATTTCTATCTCAATACTATCTTGAATCTATTCTAATAATGAATAAATATTACCATTAACCTTTGTTGATAGTTTTATATCAAAATCGTGTAAAAATAGAATTGACTGTGTATGCATCAATGACTACAAATGGACCAAATTTGTAAATGCATGTAATTCAATGTTATGACTATTTATGACAAGTCTTTACAAAATATGACTCCTAAAATTTTTTAGACCTACATCTGCGAAATGGATAAAGATCCGCAAGCGTCTCAGCGAGCAAACATCCACGGAAGAAGCCTCCCAGAGGTAGTGGGGCTGGCCACCAAGTGGTTCCCCACTCCATCGGGCCTGACGGTGCTGGACCCCACCACTCTGCTGCAGAGCGCCGCCATCGACCACGTCAACATGGAGGACGTCTCCGATGAAGACGTCGTGGAGATGGAACAGGCGGAGAATCCTGATGAAGATGAGGTAAGATTGTGTTTGATGAACGACGCACGTGGAGAGGCATCTATCGCCTAAAGGAGTCGGAACAAAATACACCCATCACCCCAAAGATAAAATTGCGCTGTGCCTCTTAGATTTACAATTTACTTTGCATCATCGTTGTCATCGCCTCAAGAAATAAAAACAAACCCTAATGTTTCTTAGAAGTTTTGTTGCATCGTCGTTGAACCAAGGAATAAGAATACAGTGTCGCGCCCTGGAGACAGTTGGTATGAATTATCAATGTTTATGTAAATTTGTGTCATTCGTGCGTCCAATTGATCGTTTACAGAGCAATTGAGGCGATCATCAAATTGTATCTTCTCATTGATGGGTATTTTGATTGAACGCATTGAAAAACGCCTTTGCCGTGGCGGTTTGATTATTTTTTTTTTTTTTTTACACTAGATCCACACAGGAGGCCCTGAGGAAAATAATTTTCCTTAGGGCCTATGTCATCTTTGGGGATGCTGTGTTGAGGGGTCTTTTTAGGAAAGAAAGGAGAGAAAGTTCTGGGATGGAAAAGGGTATGAGGGGTGGGTAGGAACTGGGGGTCAGTTTGTCCAAGGATGTATGACTCCCACTGCAGTGCAAGGCGATGATCCGAGAGGGTCCTGCTGGAGAGGTTAAAACATCTCCCTTAACCGGTCTCTCCCGATCACACAGTTGGTGGCTGACGCATCCGCCGAGACCTGGACAAACCTAACCCCTATGAACCCGGGCACCCCTACTAAGTCACCAAACATAGCAAACCACGTTAGGTGACCTATGGCAGAGCTGTTGCCGCCTCCCAAATTGGTTGTTTCACTGTGTGATTGTCAATCATTCGTTCAATTGCTACATCAAAAAATGATCACTGTACTTGCTGTTGATGTCTACAGAGCAACTAGGACAAAATATTGACGGTTCGTTTGAAGTTCCGTTAATGGCAATTCAATTGAAATTGTCAATTGCAATCACAATATTGACAATTGATATTGATGTCTCCAGGGCACTAACATTAATCAGACATTTGAAGAAGTGTTTGAACTGCTTGGTTACAAGTTACACACCACTGCAGCTATATTAACAATGTCGTCATCTAGATGTTTGTGGGAGCACAATGAATTGCAAACGGAGGCAGCTACTACACCAGGTTCAAATTTCAATTTACATATTTATTTCCCTTTGAGATAAAAAATTAATTTCTATTGTTTTGTCTATTTTCATATTATTAATCTTTTTTTTTGGATTTATTAATAAAATTGTTGGAGATTCTCTTGAATTTTTTGAATTAGAGGCAGCTAAATGATTGCCAGCTCATTTGTAACCTTTCTCTCTTTCTCATAAGCGACACATGAAACAGAAAGAGAGATTACAAAGGAAATCTCGAGAGACAGAACCATAACATTGTCAGTTGGTACCAATACAAAAATTTGGAGAAGCAAATTATTTTGTTCATCGACAATCTGCCTTTGAGTTGTTGAGATTCAGTAGAATTGTTCCACTAAATATTCCATTAACCGATGCTCCTTTTTTAGTCGCATATTTTGGAAATTACACTACGTTTCAACTTAATTACTACAAGAAACAACTAATTACGTTTTGATGGTAAAAGATGCATTAAAATTCCATTTTTATTCAATCCAAGTTATAAAATGGTTCCCGTATAAAATGATTCCTTTGCTGTCATTTTAATTTATTTTTATATGGGTTCACTTTTGTGTGAGTTTTACTTCAATCTAAATACGCATGAATTACTTATTTTACCCTAACTATGAACCTAATAATCCATTTCTTGCATATAAATAGTTGTTTCTTATAGTAATTGTTCAAACAAGGTGTAATTCCCACATTTTGTGCCTAAAAGTGCGGTGTTTAGTGGAATAATTACCCAACTATTTACAATATGATAAATTTTAATATTATGTATGTGTATTCTATTTTTGTGTGTTACCTATTATGTTTTTTTTTCAGAGATAATTTTTATAATTTAAAGTCGTTAAAATAATTTCATGTTTTATGCAATTTTTTTAATCTTCGCCTGCCAACCAGGAAAGACTTGTTCAAAGACATGCTTCATTTGACTACACTAGTTTCAGGATATGTTGGACTTTGTGACTATTGTCAGCCTAAAAAAAAACTTCTTGGAACAATGTGCTTTATCTTGTTGCACTATTTTTTAGGATGTGTTTTGGTTGGGCTTTGCACTTAATACAAGCCAAACTTGTCTGAACGAATTTTCGTCCAAACTTGTTTGGATGAAGAAGTGCTTCATTTGGCATTAGATATGTTGGGCTTCGTGACCAACATCAGCCAAAAAAGACTTGTTAGAACAAAGATGTTTCATCTTATTGCACGAGTTTCAGGATGTGAATTGGTTGGGCTTTGCAATTAACCGCCCTACCTTTGGGTTATTATTCAAAAAGGAGGTAAAAAAACATTGGGTTTTTTAAAAGGTTATATAAGCCGCGCAACTTGCGTAGAGAGTAACACTGACTAGCGGAGTGACTTGTATGGGAGAGACGAAAATTCCCGAACAAATCCCTTAGCTTTGCGATAACGCAGGAACAAACTTGATGTATACGAACGTATCACAAACGTTTTGTGGGTTTCGGGTATATTTATTTTTTACCTGAACGTACGGGATACGGCTTGTTGCATTCGGGTGATAATATAGCGGACGCATACGTTCGTATGGGTAGGGCGGTTAATGCCAGCCAGAGAACTTTGGACCAAGATGTGCTTCATTGGGCAGTAGATAGGCTGGGTCTCGTGACTAATACCAGCCAAAAAAGACCTGTTTGAATGAAGATGTGCTTCATCTTACTTCACTAGTTTTCAAGATGTTTATTGGTTGAGCTTCGTGATGTTGGACGAATATGTGCTTCATTTGACCGCACTAGTTTCAGGATATGTTGGGCTTGGTGATTAATATGTGTACCATGTTTATACCCCTTTTGAGTATTTAGCCTGTCTAACATAAAGCTAAAGATGCCAGATGTCGCAGGTGCAGACTGTTTTTACTTCCAAGTGGGACCAAATGGACCAAACCGACAAACTAGGTACGTTTAATCCCTCGGAGCTTTCTTTTAGAAATATGTACATAGCACATTGCGCAATGAATTGTCGCAATTACCATTATTACTGTACATTATACTATGTGTCATCACACAAGATCAAGATCCCCAATGCTAAAAATATTATGTTGTTTGATCCTTGGGGTGTTAAGCCATGCTGAGCTTTCTCGTTCTTCTTGCATTCCTGATGATGGACACTGCAAGGATGTCTGAAACGTTGGCTCAAAAAGGAGGAAGCACAAACGGCTTAATACCCTAAAAGTCAACTCAATTTCCATATAATTGAAAACTGTTCTTCTGAAATACACATAATTTGTTTAATATAATATCGTGGGGTTACTGCCAAAATTAAATCTATCCATTCCATTTTTTTTTTCAATAAGTGAATTGTATCTTTATGTGAAATTTATTGGTTCTTTCAATTTATCTGGATAGAACAATTTATCTAAATAGAACAATTTATCTGGATAGAACAACTAATCTGGATAGAACAATTAATCTGGATATAACAATTTATCTGGATAGAACAATTTATCTGCATAGAACAATTTATCTGGGTATAACTATTTATCTAATTAGAACAATTTATCTGGATGGAACAATTTATTTGGATATAACAATTTATCTGAATGGAACAATTTATTTGGATATAACAATTTATCTGGATAGAACAATTTACCTGGACAGAACAATTTATCTGGATAGAAAAATTTTTCTATAAAGAACAATTTTAGCAATATGATTAATTGCATGATCAAAACTAAGGCATTACAAATCTTAACATTGGCGTTGTTGGCTAAAAAAAGTCAGCTTTTGTGTTTTAAGGTGATGCAGCACCATTTTGTGTAAAATTCGGGATCAGGCCGCTAACAATAACACTTCTTATGTAAATGGCGATAAGGTTTAAATTCCCGTTTAACACCAGCTGCCTGTTTTGATTTATTCACGATAAAAACAATGCCAAAAAGCGTGTTTTATTTTATTTTGCAAAGCCAGGCACAAATATTTGAATGTTTTACGATCATTTTCTAAAGAATTTTATTTTCCACGTTATAAAATAAAACCATAACTGAAAATGGATTCGTAAGTAGGAGATTTTGAGCTTTAACCCTTTTTAGACGAGCGTCATGTATACATGCCAACCGATCGCGTGCCTAAAAGACGAGTGTCATCTATACATGATGCATATGTATGAGAATTTGAAATACCAGTCCATACGGGTTTCGCAAATTCTTTAACAGGTTAAAGTAGTTTTTATAATCCTGATACTTTTTATTTTTTTCTGAGCTTATAAAAAGACTAATCGTAAAAATACTTATTATTTCAAAGACAAAATGTGTTCTACTCGCAGTATTTAATTAAAGCATCTAAGATATTTCTAAGGAATCTAATTTTCAAACCAAAATATCTTGATTGGTAGTGCATCACCTTAAAACGGCGGTCGGGGAACCGGGGTAATTACCCCAAATGGGGTAAAAATGTTTTTTTTTTTGGGTAATAAGGAAATGTTTCTAGTTTGCTATTTCATAAATGTGATAGTATTTTTACATCAATTCAGATGTGGCATCAAGGATACAGTTATAAAACATTTTACCAAACTCAGAGAGCGGTTCTCTGACTACTTTCCAGATCTTGATAAACATACTTTCAATTGGGTTGTAGATCCTTTTTTTTTTTTTTTAAACTTTATTTATTCCCATTTCTTTGTACATACAATGTATAATAGCAAATATTATATAATAACATAACATATAATAACAATTAGTATGAACAAGAAATGAATACCCACTAAGGCACTGCCTGAGTGTGGGTAATATTAAAACAAAATACTATATTTCCAAGTACCCAAAGTATAAAATAGACTTAAAAAAAAACATAAAATATAAAGTTAGTATAAAAAGTTAAAAAGTTAGTATTACATAGGTAGAATAAGTGAAACAGGTTTTTTTCAGCTATTATAAAAATAAAATTAAAAATATGGAGAAAAACATACTGATTTTTATTTTTTTTTAGTTATTATAAAAAATAAATAAACAGAAAACATATTGTACTACAGTTTTAAATGTGAAGTTGCTAACATACCAGAAGAACCTCCGGGTTTGGCAGAAACAATACTTGAACTTCGATCTAATACTGAAGCACGTATTAAATTTGAGCGCAAAGCCAATCTGTCTTTTGGATGTCAAAAGCTACGAAGGCTTTCAAAATTGCACATTAGGAGGCGGTAAAAAAGTTGCTGCCATTTGCAACAACCTGTCTTTGTGAAGAAGGCTTTTCCACTCTAATGAACATAAAAACGAAGAACAGAAATCGATTAAACGCCGAAGACTGTATTCAAATTGCTCTTACATCAAAAAGTCCCAATTTTTAAGTAATTGTATCAAACATGAAGCAACATCATTTCTCCAAAAACTGAAAGGGAAACCTGAAAATCTGAATTTTTGTTTGATTCAATTTGAGAATTTTATTTTGTTTGTCTATTACATACCTACTTACTATTTTCATGTAACTTTTTTTTATTTTCCGTGTAAATTAATTCAATAAATAATTTTTATTTAAATATACATTGATTGTCTTCTTTTCAAAATGGGGGGAAGGGGTAATATCGACTTATGCAAAAATATTTTGGGGTAATGGTTAAAAAAGTTCCCCGACCGCTGCCTTAAAAGCACTAAATCACAGAATTCATAACTGATTATGACTTTTTATCTGATTTTTTTTTCTTCTGTCATGCTGAGAGTTTGAACAGATGGTGTTTGCGTGTTCCAATGATGGATGGGAGTGAGGTTATGTCAGTAGACGGACATTGATTGTTTGGTATGATTGTTTCAGCCCGGCTCGATGGAACCAGCAAACCCCTCCGACACGCAGCAGGCACCATGGAAGATTTCCTACAGCTAGACGAGTGGACATCCAAGAAGAACGTACAACCTGGAAAGAAGACGGTACGTTACAAATTTTAAAAATCAGACACTCACTAACAGTTTCTTCTAATTAAACCTATAAAAGCCGGAAAAAATCCACTGAGCAAATCATTTTTGATAAACTCGGGTTTTTTTTCCAACCTTGGGACTGTCACCGAGCTGAGACTAAACTTCACAGATTATCAACGCTGGGAGCTAATGAAAGTTATGCTATTTGTTGTGTAGGTAGAAACAAAGGTGGGGCACTGCTGTAGATGCGATTTGCAGTAGTATGGTTGAAGGGATTTGTCTTCCTCTACCCAGTCTTCGCCTCCAGTCCTCAGGCATTCCCATCCTCCTCCAAACCTCTTAGACTCCTTCAGTGCACCTCTTATTCGGTATGCCTCTGGGTCCCTTCCACTGAGGTTACTGATTTTGTCATGATTTTTATTTTACTACAATAATAACGTTTTATTCCAGGATATGGGGAGGATAGTGCAATCCCACACGTCCCCTATAATAAACAAGTACATAAAATAGGAAAAAAATACTAATAAAAATAAAACAAAAAGATAAAATAATTTTACCTACCTATAAAATTTATATTTGTGTTCCGTATCGATGCCTGGAATCCATTATGAGAGAGCTATCTCTTTCGTCCTTTTATGTATTACCGTTTCGCGCGTGTTTATTCCCTTTTATTCAACTTCATACTTTCTTCCACTATTGGCAACACTGCGGTGATGCGAATGTGGGGCGTGGTCTGGGGTGAGTTTGAGCCCAGCGTTCACTCAGGAACGGTGTTTGGTTTCATTCTGGAATGCTGTAGTTACCACCATGTTGTCAGAGGCCATTAGCCACATCCTGGGTCCAGTGACCCGGTGTCTCATTAGGCCGGTGAATCCATGCGGTCCTAGCTCCGTAAACATTGTCGATGTACTGCTTTTCCTTCTGTATCCAAATATAATTCTGCATGCGTTATTATATTGAATCCGGCGTTGTTCCATCGAGCTGATTCGGTAGTGACACCATGTTTCACAGGCTAGTGCAAAATGCATTGAGCAATGTTTTTCTTTACATTATGTGTTGCTGCATTGGAAGAATCTTCGGACTACTGCGATTTTGAATTCTTTCCATATGGTCAGAAACATCAATGAATCTTTCTCTCAAAACACAATATACTACAGCTCTATACAATAGCCCTATACAACACGTCTTTTGCCATACACAGATAGGGTGTGCTTTATTATTAAGTCGCTAGCATTCGTTGGTGTCTTGTCATGCCACACCGCGCCTCATTCCGGAAGTTTATAAACACTGGTTTATTTTCAAACTATAAATAACAGATGTTTAAATTATTTATCGATGGTTGCAGGTGCGTTGGGCCGACATTGAAGAGCGCATGAAGCAGGAGAAGATGCGCGCCATCGGTTTTGTGGTTGGCCAGACCGACTGGCACCGCATGACCGACCCCACCAAGGGATCCGCAGCCCTCACGCAGACCAAGTACATCGAGAGAGTCAAAAAGTACTAGCGGGCCGGCACATCCAACACCAGCACCATTCACAAACGTCTCCACCACAATTCTACACAACTTGTCCCTATCGTTAAGGTTAGCTTCTAGATAAAACAGTAATTTAGACAATTTTAATATTTTAAAGTTCTAATTCAAGAGTTCTGATTGTCGAAATACAATTAATATTAAGAGAGGGTTATAATTCACACAAAATAACTCTGTGCTATACCACTGTTTTTGTTTACGTATTATTGCTGTGTCGGCTTAATTGGAGCAGTTGGAGACGACTTGCTAAGAAATCAAAGCACTGATAATATCCAATACGTAACACAGCTCCCTTGAAGTTTTTACTAGCGCCAGTTGGCTTAGGGCCGGCTCTGCATCCACTTAGTCACGTTTCCCTCGTTGGCATTCAAAATATTCATTCAAAGTGGTTTACAGTAAGTTATTGTGTTATAATTAATGTGTACATATTATATAAAGTGGCAAAAGTGGTGATGTGTTTGCTTTCTACAATAATAGGTTATAATTCAAATAAATGCTCTGACAGTCACGACATAACTACGACAGGTTCGCACCATTTGAACCAACACATTTTATTACATAATTAGAAAAATGTCTCGGTGAGCCTGAACAAAATTTCACACCATTCTTAATGACCGCCTTACTCATAATCGCAGAATAAGATAATACCAAATACGAACGGGTTAGGTGAAATTTGTATGACAATTAATTTCACCTAACCCGTTTTTACCGTGGTATTTATCTTATTCTGCGATTATAAGTAAGGCGGTAAGTTTGTAGAGATTACTTTGTTAGCAAGTTTTTAATTTTGTAGTGGATGCTAGGATTCAAAAGTTTAACTGTCGACAGAAACAGTTTTAGCTTGTCAGAATGCAATTAGTTACATAATTAATAATTTCAGTAATTAGTGTTATGTATATTTTGGTTTCTTGATTAAAATATATTGTAATAAATCAACTGAAATCAAAGAGACGAGGAAATATATATTTAAGTAAAGCTGTGTACACATATATATTCAGGCTTGACGGTTTGGCTTGATCAAATATTTTGACTTGGAACTTTGTTTGTCGTTGCGTCTACATGCTCAAGCAGCTCGACACAAGATGCCATATATATAACACCAAGACCCTCAGTCAAATCGTAAACTTATGGTACATATGTTGATACATGTTTGAATGAGCGTAAAACCATCGGGCATGAACGGGCGGGGTACATAGCTTAAGAAATACATTATTTTATTATATTTTCGACAATCTTCTGACAATTCCTTTTTTGTAAATAATTGCTTCACATAATTTGTTCCTGCTTTTTGTTATTATATATGCACATAAGTGTGCATAACTTTTGATGAGCGAAAAGTTACTTTTGGTTTTATGCATAGAACTTGTCAGAAATAATGTTATTTTCTGCTCTTATGGTAAGTATTTTAATGATAAACCCTCCCCAGAACTCCAAAGGCATGTTGTTGAAGTACAAAGCAACTTTTGATATTGCGTAGCAGATAAAAAAAACTACATGAATTTTGAATTAAATTTTGATTAAAAAAAAAATTATTCGGTATGATTTGTCAAGTCTATTAAAAAGAGTAAATTAATTAAACATTGTATAAATTGTGAAACTTTGTCATCTACATCTTTCAATTGCTGTAATATTATTTAGGAAAAGCTGTATTTGAAAATCTAATATATAGAGTTTAAGTAAGTACCTTAAATGTGATGTCTGTTCTTAGTTTGCTAGACTCGAGGAAGTTCATATCGTCTTGTAAATTCACTGCACATCGTAAGTCATCCCAAAGTACAAGTACTTTATGGGTAAAATTAATTTGAGATTTTTCTTTTGTGTTGGAATACAATACATTCCTTCAACGATAATAGTATCTACATGCACTCTAACGGCTGTTGTTCCCAGCTTTTCGATCGACCAATCTCAGTCTGCGATCAGCTAAGTGATTTGTGAGTATTTTACAGGGTAAAGCTCGATTCGCGTTGTTCCAAATATTTTATCGTTGATTATCTTAAGTGACCCCTCCCAACTTTCATAGACAATAAAATGGCATCGAAGTAAAAACTTTCAATGTTAAATTAATATTACAGAGTTAATTATTGTATTTATCATTAACACACATAATTTATTTTAAATACTGTTATTCATAAACTGGCATTTTATATTTTTTAAACAAACGTATAAAATATATTAAAAATAAAGTGTCAGCTTTTGATCTTTGCCGCCGTTGCGTCGGTACCTCGGTACTTGGCACTTGGCTTAATGCCACTCTGTTGACACTTTTTATAACTTTGCTTTGCTGAGACGAGCTTAATCCACCAGTCCGGTTTCCTTAGATTGAGCGATGCTTGTGTGTTGGAAAGAGCGTAATTGTGCATTTGAGGAGTGTTGAGCCTTAGTTTCGGCTTAGCAGTTGATTAGTAGGATTGGGAACAGCGGCCGTAAATGCTTAAAATTTCTGTCAACTTGGTGGCGTTTGATTTACAACTGTCTGCATGTTTTCATCTGTAGTGAGGAAATCCAGTGAAAATATTATGGAAAAGAAAAAAATCTTATTGAATATAGATCAACAAACAATGATTAAATCGTTTCACATGTTTTTTGAATTTTTGTTAATTTATTTTGGGATTTTGTGTAAACAGAATAGATCGTTGTTTATTGTCTCCTGGAAGTTAGCAAAATTTGACTTATGACTTATTTGGTGGATTTGAATTGACGATACGAAGCTTGATTTTTCATCACTAACATGTTGGAATAAATAAATAATTTAATTTTAAAAAATTACTTCTTGTTGTGTATGGAACAATGAAATGAAGTTTGTTAATGACAATTGATTTAACTAATTTCAGGATAAATTCTAATTCATAACTGTTGTAGCTAAACGAATATGTTGAAGACCAACCAAATTTATGTCGGAAATGTATAAAAGTGATACACAAAGTGGTTGGTTTCAATTGTAAAACTTTCAACAAAAAGTTAAAAATTTCTTATTATTCTGGGTCAATCATTTTTTTACTGTATCAGATTACTTGTTATTTTTAATTGTGTAATAAATAAAATAATGGAAATTATTGTGTTTTAATATAACAAAAAAATTACTTCCCTTTTGATACTTAGGAAAGTTCGAGTATTGGTTGAAAGACAATTCAGAAGTGAAATTTATGTGTACACCGCACACAGGGTTGGTTCTGTGCAGGCGCAGTTTCAGATGTCTTACTAATCAACTGGATGATTGATATATCGATGGTTTTACCCCTCGTGGCAACGGGAAGGTAAAAAAACATGCTCAAGCTATTATTGTTCTGTGATGATTTCTCCAACACCGTCACCCATGGCGTTAACGAATTTTGGATAAACTCCTGCAGATTTGTCATCTTTAACTTCTTCTTCATCAACATCTTCGGGGTAGGCTCTTCCGATCCCATCGATCAGGGTGTATGTTTTGTCTTCAAAGACGGGGGTGATTTTTTCTTGTTTGACTTGCGGAACTGGTTCTTCTCTTCCGGAGGACATAACCATCACCTGTGGCGTCATGGTGGTCATCTGGTCCTTGAGACAGGACTGCAGGATGTTGAGGAAGAAGAGGAAGGACAGGAGGGTGAGGGCTGACATGGCTGCCCCCCCACCTGCCCCACCCCCTCCCTTTCCACTACCGTGGCTAAAGCTGTAACTGGAAAAATGGACTTCATTATTGTTAAGAAATATTAAGACAATCCACTAGCTCTGGACCAATCAGAATTGGGCGGAGTAAGCGACTCTAGGGCGTTGACCAATAAAAACCATAATCAATAGCCAACAATGGTGTTTTGTTATTCCGTAAGTATATTTTTACAGAAAAAAACAAAGAGCAAGGCAAGTCTATTCGCCTCGAAATCTGGGATCTGGGAGGCGACTGAGTGCGACTTAACGATGCACTATCGGCCCTTCGGCAGATTGCATAAGGATGAAATTTGCGGTTGGGTAACGCCTCTTTTAATTCACTGGAAAAAGCATCGCCAAAATTCATGTTTTATTTTATTTTGTGAAGTTGCATCGAAACAAAAAATATTTGTTAATGGCTTTTAATAAAAATTAGAGATGGGCCGACTATGGACTTGGCCGACTAACCGACTAGATGACTAGTCGGCACTCAAATGGCCGATTAGTCGGCCGACTAGTCCGCATTGCCGATCATTACTAAGAAGCTTTGTTTTTTGAAGATTACTAGTTACTGTATTACTAAGAAGCATTGTTTTATAAAGATTACTAACTACTACTGTATTACTAAGAAGCATTGTTTTATAAATATTACTAACTACTACCGTATTACTAAGAAGCATTGTTTTATAAAGATTACTACCTACTGCATTACTAAGAAGCATTGTTTTAAAAAGATTACTAACTATTGCATTACTAAGAAGCATCATTTTATAAAGATTAATAACTACTGTATGACTAAGAAACATTGTTTTATAAAGATTACTAACTACTGTATTACTAAGAAGCATTGTTTTATAAAGATTACTAACTACTGTATTACTAAGAAGCATTGTTTTATAAAGATTACTAACTATTATATTACTAAGAAGCAGGGGCGTGCACTCCTTAAAGGCACATAAACACTGCCTACCCTGCCGTATTTGTAAAATATAAGCAGGTAAATAAAATTATAATTTACAAAATTATTGCTAAAAATAAATACACACTTTCAAAAATAATCTACACGCGCGCCCTCCGACTGCCTCACTAAAATGTGGCCTAAGCAGGAATTATTTCTGACTAGAGGTAACTTCATACAAGATATAATTCAACGTTTATGAATTGCACAAAGCACCGAGTAGAACTGTCGTTTTGAATTTGCCTCTATGATGTTTTTTTGTTAGTATTAAGCAGTGCTTTCTAGAACTTCTTCTTGTTATGTATTTCTATCAAATAGTTGTCTTTCATAAATGCTAATTGTCGGTTCAAAAACGTTTGTCGTACTTTAATTCTGAAATTATCTGATGAAATATGGAAATTTTAACCTGTGAAACTTGTTGTATTTTCCTACTGCCTACCCTGATCAAAAACTCTGTGCACGCCCCTGCTAAGAAGCATTGTTTTATAAAGATTACTAACTGTTTGAAGACGTGTCCACTCGGGGGAGGCTGGTGGTAAGTAGGTAAGTGCTGTATTCCCCCGTGGCCCCCGTAGTAGCCGTGCCCCGAGCCCGAGGGGCTGCTGTGGTGGAACCTTGGAGAAAAAATGTCATTTTTATAAATGGGTTCACTTGACGAATCTTTGGGCTCATCGTTACGTCATTGATGGTGAGGTGACAATGATAAATAATTTTAAAAAATTGTTAATACCCCACTTCAATCTGGGAGGAGAGTATGGGTACTGCCGCCTCGGGAACCATTTATTGGATAACCAACACCCCTGACATTGGTCACCCCAAGTGTTTCGCTACATTTGGTGACTTAGTGTGGATGCCTGGGTTCATGGGATGAGGTTTTTCTAGGTCTTGGCGGCCAATGCATTTGCCCACCTACTGCGTGACGGGTCGGATCGGGAGAGTTTGGTTGAGAGAGACTTAACCTGGAACTCCAGTCAGACTTTCTCGATCCATCGCCTTGCACCGCAGTGGAAGGGATGAATTCATACATCCATCACTCCTAGACATATTGACCCCCAGTATCCTACCCACCCCTCATACCTTTTTCCTTCCCAGAACTTCCTCTCCTTCCTTTCCCTCCACATAGCATCCCCAAAGATGACATAGGCCCTGAGGAAAATGTATTTCCTCAGGGTCTCCTGTGTGGAGCTAATGTAAAAAAAACAAGACTCCCTACTACTCCTAACTATACGGAGTGAGTGGGACTATTGCATCCACAAAATGGGGTGTGTTGTGTGGAAGTGGGAAAGAGAATGAGATGAGGAAGAGGAAGGCTGAAAAACCTGGCTATTCTGATCCAGCCACCAAACACGGCTAAAGGAAATTAAAAAAAAAAAAAAAATATATGTATAAAAAAGAAAACCATAGAATTTTTTTTTTCTTGAAATACGTTTTTGTTATGTAAAGTAGGTACGAGCCATAACAGATGTAGAATTTTCATAATTTTAGACGAAACCCCAATTATTTATGGCTAAATGAAAATTATGAACAAGAAGATCTTGGGTATGATTTTAGATTTTCACAGCCAAAGTGTCCATCATCAGGGCAGATGTGTAGGCATCACTACTACATCATGTAGGCATCATCTGCCCTAATGATGGACACTGTAACACTGTCCGAAACATTGGCTAAAGAAGGAGGTAGCGCAACATAAACAAAACAATAATAAATCTTTCTTCCACTAGTCATGTAATTTGTGAATATGATAATATTTAATTAATGAAGACAATATTAGCGAAACTCAATCGAAAATCTGAAAACAGAAAAAGA
This sequence comes from Limnephilus lunatus, assembly GCA_917563855.2. NCBI lineage: Eukaryota > Metazoa > Arthropoda > Insecta > Trichoptera > Limnephilidae > Limnephilus > Limnephilus lunatus. The sequence goes on along the minus strand of OU830602.1, from coordinate 45,136,726 downwards.
TACGGTCACATTTAGGACTCGAACTTGCAGAAAAATCAATAGATGTCGCATATTAAATAAAAAATGGATAAATACATCTAAGACTCTAGATGACATTTAGTTCTGGGTGAATTTTGCAATCATACATAAAATTAAAAAGATAGCAGCCAATAAAAAAATGCATTAAGAAAATCAAACAATTTGTTTTTTTACATTAGCTCAACACAGAAAATAATTTCCCTCAGGGCCTATGTCATCTTACGGGATGCCGTGTGGAGGATTTTTTTTAGGGAAGGAAGGAGAGGAAGTTCTGGAAGGAAATAGGTAAGAGGAGTGGTTAGGAATCTGAGGGTCAGCGTCATGTCCTGGAGTGACGGAAGTATGAATCCATCCCTCCAACAGCGGTGTAAGGCGGTGGGTCGGAGGATAAAAGATCCTCCTCAACCAGTCTCTCTCGATCTTGCCCACCACGCAGACTCACCTAGACAAACCTCACCCCATGAACCCAGACACCCCTGCTAAGTCACCAAACGTAGCGAACCATCTGGGGTGACATATGCCAGAGGTGTTGGTTATCCAATAAATGGTTCCCAGGGCGGCGGCACCCGTACCCGCCTCCCAAATTGTATTGGTAGTTCTTGGTCGAAGAAATATAGAGTTATATAAATAAAAAGTTATATAATTATCTTTAAATAACAAATAAAACAACTACAATACTAGATCAACCCAACACAAATTATAAATTTTAATTTCACAGAACGAATTTGAACCGATTAGTAGTAATTGATCAAGTCTTAATTAGGATATTTGATACTTTAGTTCAAAATTAATCATTTGATTCCTTCATTAATTAACAAAAAAAAAAAAAAATTATAAATTAATGTATTCTTCTCATTTGCACATATCCTCTTAAAATATTTCATCAGCATTTGAACTGAAATGTAGCGATTATTGTTGTAACTTAACATTATGTACCTACTCCTGCAATTATTATCAGCTAATCCAATTGTTAGAATCAACTATATGTACTTACCATCTAACACCTACCTATTACGAGAAATGTAATAATATTATTTTTACTTTTAATTATCTATACTACATGTATCATGTATATCTATTTTAGTAACTGCTATGTCAGTAAATTTATTAATCAATATTTGTTATCATTCATAAGATTATTTTCTTAATTTAAAAAAAAAGATTATATATATATAGATTATATATGTATATTATTTTTTCTTTATCTTTTGCTATAATAGCACAACTCCCCAATTCAAACACGAGAAATGTTTTCTCTTTTAAATTGGGTAGATTCATTAACAAGAAATAACTTTATCTGTAATTAGCTTTTTATGAACCAAATATTTTCTTTCTGTAAATCTGTTATATATATGCATATTTCAAAAAAAAAAAAAAATATTATATGACCAAATCGGATAGGTACACATTAGCTCAGTTGATAGAGCACTGATCCGGCAAGTCATAGGTCCTGGGTTCGTATCTTTTATGATTTGTCTGTTTCAGATTTTCGATAGAGTTTAGCGAATATTGTTTTCATTAATTAAATATTACAATTTGAGGTTTTACTCATCAAGTCAATCAAATAAAATAAAAAAGATTGCTGTAAAGATAGTGTTGAAATTTCAGGTCTATGTATTACTTTTTGTTTTGAAGAGAGTTGTTGACAATATTCCCTTGTTATGTTTGCCTCCTTCCACCGTTCTCTCCCTCACCCAAAATCACCACCCCACCCCTACCTACTTAAATCTAATCATTCCTGTAGGTACCTACTAGGTAGTCTAGGTACTGTATAATTTTGAAGTTGAAGTTAGTTCAAGTTGTTTAAGATTGCTAGTGAATGACGCGGACGTGACGAAACCGGTAGCAGAAAAACAGAAAAGAAGCATGTACATGTGAAATAAAACTCTTCAAAACAAAATGTCTAGAAATTGTTACAAAGTAAATGCCCAGGAAATACAAAAAACATATTTTAAAATAATAATGTCTAGGGTAGGTACTTAATGTATTTTTTATAATTTACAATTAAAAATTGTTTCGAAAACGTTTACAAAAACATGCAGATGATTCCATTTTACATGCCAAAATATTTTATTTTTCACTGGGTGTTTGATTGATTTTAAAAAAGCTATACCTAATATGATAACTTCTTCAAACACAGCAAACTTATTTTGTGGCACTATATTAATTCAAAATTAATAGAATAATTAGTTCAAAACCACGCGAATTGTTTAAAAAAAACCATAAGCATTTGAAATAAGCAATGCTTACTTCATAAATATACCAAACCATCCATGCTTACTTCATAAGGGTTTACCATAAATAAACCAAAAAAACAAATGACAATAATATACAACATAGACTTAAAGGCATCTTAAAGGTGTCAATGGATAGGCGGGAGTGGGAAATTTATAAATAAATTAAAGTGTAGGTAATGATTTTAGATGTTTCTTTTATGTAAGTAAAACTTCGAGAAATCTTGAAATAAGGATAATGAGATGTACCTATAACCTAAATAATAGCTCAGTTGGTAGAGCTCTTGTCATGTCAACAAAGGGCCCTGGGTTCGAGTCCCATTGGAACCAATATCTTTTTTCTGATTTTTCTGTCTCCAGATTTTCGATTGAGTTTCGCTAATATTGTCTTCATTTAATTAAATAAATAATAATAGTTTCTCGGAGTTTGCCAATAATTTGTTGGAGACGAATCATACTTTTATTGCTAAAAAGCAGGAGAATATTATAACAGTTATAGTATTCTCCTTCGTCAGGAGAATACTATAGTGGTCTACAACAAATATATGTGTTTTTTTTATTGTAATCATACATTTGATTTAAAAAATGGAATAGAGTTAGGTACTACATTGTAATGCCAATGGTTTTTCATTTGGACAAATTAGAAATAGCGTAAATATGAATTTAAATATTATAAACCAAAAAAAAAATATTTTTAAATGACCCATTATTAAACTTGTTCCCTTTGTAAATTATGCCCTATTACCCCCTCCACCTTCCCACTCCCACATTTCCATTTGCACCTTATGTCTATTGACGTAAACCCTGATGAAGTAGGTAAGCATTGCTTATGAAACATGTTGGTTTTTTAAAACAATAAACGTGGTTAAAACCAAGTAATCTAATAATTTTGAAATAAAGTATGATTGTTTCTCTTTTACAATCTTTTGTTTCACTTACGTGAGGGATATTTTCACATGAAATAAAAAAAATCGACATACTTAAAATACTCCCGCGTTGTTATGCGGGAACCCCTAATATTAGATAAATAGGTACATATTTTTTAAAAGCTTACCTGTCGAGAACTTGTTTTATTGGCCCTGCACCGTGTTCGTCTGTTACATGTTTGAAAGTCATAATTAACACATTAACATGAATGTAAAAATAATCCCTTCGTTCGGTTTCTTCTAAATTGTTATACTTTTCAAATACAATGTTGCTTCTATAGCATTTTGAAACGAACTGAAGGCGATGTAAAACGGTGGTACTGTTTTGAATGCCAGTTGAGTTCATTGTCATGAACGCATTTTGGCGGAACAAATTGCTTTGAACCACTTTTGTCATGATGTGTAACACCTGCATTGTGCATGTGCAAAAAATAAAATATACTATAAGAAGCCACCGCTTTAACCTACGGTAAAATTCGGTACTTTGACCCTTGAGGAGTAACTTTTCAGATAATAAAAAGGTATTTTTTGACATTGGAACTTGTCTTGTTGATGTCTTCACTGGAAAAAATTCAGTAGGAAGAACAACTACGAGGGTTGTCCTTTCCGGCGATGCGGACATTATTTCTTAAAATATGGCGGCATTAGGTGTAGCTCAGATTTTCCCTTTAAAAAAAAGCGGTGATCCGGCTCGGTAGCTGCTTAAGTGCGATCTTTGCGTCCGTTTGAGATGGACGCTCCATCCTCGAATCCCGCCGCCTGCGAGGTGCGCTCAATTATTTGCTTTCTCAACTAAGAGGAAGTCCAGCCGTTGAAATTCGTATGCTCGCAATTTTGATCCCAGACGTCAGTAAGTCTACCATACAAACAATTTTTAAGGAAAAATGGCGTATGCAAATTGCGTGCTCGTTGGGTTCCCAAAATGCTGAAGGGCATCCGTTTTTCCGACCAAGGTGAGGCTTTTTGGGATGAAACATGGGTTCACCACCTAACCCTGGAATCAAAAAGGCAATCAACGACATGATTTGAATATTTTTCTTCACTTAAAGCAACATTTGGCCGGAAAACCTTCGGAGACCGACTAGGATGTGGAGGGAGAGGTGATAGCATATTTGACAGTGGAGATCTACCATAAGGGAATCAAGGACCTAGTGCCACGGCTCACCAAGTTCATCGATCGTAACGGGGACAATATCGAAAAACAGTGGGGATATGTACCTAAAATGTCATATGATTTTAAGCAAGTCGGCGTCCGGGATCGGACTGCTCCAATTGCGACCAGCCCTGTCCAAAACTAACTTTGTTTTTTGTTATTGTGTTTAATTCGTACCTAAAACTTAAATTGTTTTTCATAAAATATTAATAAATAAAATTATTATTTAGTTCTGCAAGTATTTTAGTTTTTATATTGATTACACTGGTCAACACATTTTTTGTCCCTTTAACGAAAGTAGCCAAATCTGACATGAAATTTCACGCTGATTTCAGATATGTGAATAGTTTTTTTCTATCACGTCAGGTTTTTATGGGTTTTAAGTTTTACTAAAATTTGTATTAATTCATATTTATTCATGAGTTATCATGGATTTATTTTTTATTTTATCATTGATTTTAGTATCTTGGTTTCATATTATGTCATGGATGACACTTTATGTTACTGTCAAGACATTGAAGGTCTGTTCGCAGCTCTTGGCTTGGAACATAACGTAGCAAATTGGAGACTTTTCATAGACTCGTCGATAGTAACTTTGAAAGCTGTTTTAATTCCCAATGGAAATACTCAACCATCCATTCCACTTGGTCATGCTGCAAAAATGAAAGAGAACTATGAGAACATTAATGCTGCTGACAACAAAAATTAAATATGTAAAATACGAATGGAAAATATGTGGTGATCTAAAAGTAATAGGGCTCCTACTAGGACTGCAAGCGGGATACACAAAGTATCTTTTCTCGGAAGATTTTTTCAATGTAGATGAGTGTTTCAGGATGATAATTATTGATTATAATATTTGTTATGTACCCTTTGTGCTATGCATAAAAATCTTGTTTAAAAAAAACGTTAGTTTATCAATTAAAAAATAATAATTACTACATGTTTAATTTACATTACTACATGACCTAAAGTTTAAGTTTAGACTTACGGATTTCAATACTTCGTTTGTGTGAAAACACTATGAAACCAATACATGTTTATAACTAATTCATATTAATTTCTTATAATTAAATTATAATATGTAAATGAAATCCTCAGCACGGGAAATCCCAGTGAGGATATCATTATCTTTAGATGTTTGTAAAGAAAGGAAGACAATAAATCATTATTATTATTATTATTGTTGTTTTCTGTGCGAGTGGGACAGCAGAGACAGGAAAAACCATTATACCAAGAAGGACTGGCCTACTAGAAAGCACCTTAAACCTGGCACGAAGAATGTTCAACATGCTCCCTTAGTAAAATCTAAAGATATGTTACTTCCGCCCTTACACATTAAATTGGGTTTGATGAAAAAAATTGTAAAAGGCTTGTCTAAGGATGGAAATGGCATGATTTACTTAAAGCAAAAGTTTCCTAAGATCAGCGATGCAAAAATTAAAGAAGGAATATTCGTGGGACCACAAATAAGGGAGGTCTTGACTGATGCGAATTTTATAACAGTGTTGAGACCAGTCGAGCTAGCCGCTTGGTCAGCCTTCAAGAATGTTGTCGAGAACTTTCTTGGAAGTCATAAAAGTGAAGACTATCAGCATTGTGTCTGAAATGCTCATGGCCAATAAAAATATGGGATGTAACATGTCACTAAAAATACACTTTCTTCACTCTTATTTGAATTTTTTTCCCGAAAATATGGAGGATGTCAGTGACGAGCACGGCGAACAATTTCAACTGGACATTGCGGCTATGGAAAAGCGATAACAAGGAAAGTGGAGTCCATCTATGCTAGCAGACTATTGCTGGACCCTGTAGAGAGACTCTCAAGATACTCACAAGCGCAAATCAGGAGAAAAAAAAATTAAATTGAATTTGTTTTGAAATTTTGTTAAGTACCCGTTAAAGTACTATGGAAGAATTATGTAAAAAAAACTTTGTTAAGGCGATCCACTAGTACAGGAAAAAATCGAAATCGGAATTAACGCCCTTTTATGGGAGGAGTTTAAAAATACTTGAGAAAAAGCTTTTGGAAAGGTTGGAAAAGATATTTGAGAATTCTTTTTTACATGTTGATTTCGTAAAGGCCTGTAAAAAACATTAATTCCTTTTTTATGCATTGTTTATTGTAATAAAACGGATTTTTAAAATTGATTTCACGAAAACAAGCAGCGCGGACCCTAACACGTTGTTTCTCCGCTCCGTCCGGAGGAGTAATGACGGAAAAATGGGGCGGCTGACAGTCGTTCTTCGGTGGACGGTATAAGGTTCACTTTGATATAACAAATTCGTCGACTGCCGTATTGTCGCCGTGATGTCAAAAATACCAACGCGAAAATGCATATTATATTTTATTTTGTGAGGTTCGGGCGTAAATTTCAATTTTTTTTGCGATAATTATATAAGAAACTGAATTTTCCACATTATGCAACAAAACCATATCCGAAAAAGTGTTTATAAGTAGGAGAGTTTGCACTTAAAAATGTTTTTTATAGACTTATTAAAAAACTTATTAAAAAAATGACCGATATTTTTAAGGACCAAGGTATGTTCTACACGCAGTATTTAATTGAATCATCTATAATACTTCTAAGCGGTCAAATTTTCAAAACAAAAACATACGATTTTGTATGATTTTGCATTATTTAGTATGGCTTCATCTTAAATAATAAAAAAACCTGACCTACAAAAATTTTTTTTTGTTTCATTTTTGGATACTAAATACATATAAAAAAATTAGCTATGCTTAAGGGACTGCACTTAAAAAAATAAATGTCGACCAGTGTTATTAATGTAGTTTAAGCTTCCTTCAATATATGTCGATGGCTTAGCTAGAAATACGAAGTTTTGCTATATCACAACAGATGGCGAATAACGCTAACTATTAATGTACATGGGTTCCTATTTTATGATACTGCCATTGTTTCGAAAATGTAATTAATTTCAAGAAATGGCCAAGATCACCGTTAATGAGTGAAAGCCAAACAAATAATTAAAAAAAAAAAGTCTATGAGTTGTCTACGCTTAAAAAATATCAATTCACATCAAGCTTGCCGCCATCAAGTAGATTATTTGAAGCAAACCACAAGCTTCCTCTGTAGACTGTCAAACCGCTTGGCTCAAACAAAAACTACGCGCAGTGTTACCAACTTAACGAAAAACTACGTGTTTGACAGAAACTACTATTGATAGTGTCGGAATCTCTTTAAATGACTACATATTTATTTTCATAAAAAATAAAAATAATACAACTGTCAGGTATACTATAGCACCATTCACTACAACATTCAAATTTTTACAGAGGGTAGGATTATTTTGCATTCTATAGACAAAATCAAAAACACTAAACTCTATTTAAAAGTGCTTAGATGAATTCCAATCAACCATAAATAAAGTGCTTAGATAAATACCGATCTACCTTCTCAAGCATACCATCCACGCTCGTGACGGTTCCACCAACCCAACATGGATTCCGACTCTGAAAATGAGCATATTCTATCGAATTCTGTACTCATACAGGAGAATCTGCGAGCACGCTCTCGAACAGGAACAGGAAGCTAGAGCAATGGATAGATCTATGCTTAGCAGAGAACCTACACTCCCTCCTGGCTCGCGCCTAAGATCAGAATCTCCATTCAGTAGCATTCATGGGAGCCTGTTAATGGAGACCTCAACTTCGACAAGCCAATCCAAGGTGCCAACAAGGCAAAAAATAATATTGCCAACAAGGCAAAAAAATAATCCGATAATGTGACTGCTACAAAGACCAGAAACCATTCCAATGTTGGGAATGCTATTATAAACGAAAGCCACCCAATGTTCGGGCTGCTACCTCTACGGTACAAAACCAAACCATTGTTGCTAATGTGCCTATTTTCAGAAAAGGCCCTGAAGGCTGTAAAGGCCCCAAATCAAGAATTTGGCGTTTTTTATTGTCAATTAATATATTGTTCGTAAAGTTTGCCTAGTCAAAGGAGAAGATATTTTATTTACATTCCAAAGGTGGGAGAATTCGTAGCTAATCGTTTGACACGATCGATAGGTGGCGGTAGAAAATGTATACAATAATTTACTTAACAATAGTGTTTCTCAAGTAATTTTTTTTTCTGGTGTATACTGGAACTCGAACATGTATAGTTATTTTTTCAAGTAACAGTTTACAGAAAAAAAATTGCAAATAATATAAAGTTTTCCATAAAACCTCTCACCTATTACCCTCAACCTATTTTATTTACATTCCAAAGGTGGGAGAATTTGTAGCTAGTTAAATATGAGGTTTACTGGTTACGGCGCCTCGGACCTTGTTGTCGTGTTGCAACCTATTTTATTTACATTCCAAGGGTGGTAGAATCTCTAGCTAGTTAAATATGAGGTTTGCTGGTCAGGTCCGAAGGCCCTCTGAGCTTGATGGCCCCGGTGCACTGCACCCCCTAGCACCTTAGTAGCTACACCACTGCATTAAACATGAGATACACAATGTAAACAGGTCTGTTTCCTCCAAAGGAAAAAAGTGATCATTTTCTTGCATCTCTCTCACACACGGCACCGTGACGTACCTATCCGTAGACAGCGTAGACACTACAATACTTCTAGCCGTGACGATAATTTATATGGTATGGAATATAGTTACAAGGATAATATTGAAGTGTGAGTGAATTCCAAAAATTTATTTTGCGTTTGTTCTTAAACATATAATGCTGCAGGTTTTTCTTACACACTAAATAACAACCGTCAAAAATGAGACAAACGGTGAACGTATGTCTGCACCCCTCACCGTGACTGAGCCGTAATAAGATATATATGTTTCCTCCAAAGAAAAAAAGTAGTAGGTAGGTCCTTTGGAGGAAACGATCACACATACATTGTGTGTCTCACCATATTTACAATACAAAACTTGGAATTCTCAGTTTGAAAAAATGTTCCAAAAACAAATTCCTGACCAATTTTCGGTGCATATTTTTTTAACAATTTCCCCAGAACAAATTTTCCGGATTTTTTTTCACAAGATTAAAAATTTTCCAACATGAAAAATTTTCAAGCTTTACGAACTAAATCAAAAAGATTAATTTTCTTATATAAATTTGCCGACCCATTTTCCGATGCATTTCCCGAGCTACAATTAGCGAGCGAAAAAGAAATTTTTCCTAACAATTTCAAAACTTCACATAATATCAAAAAATTGATGACTTTATAAAAATTTCCCGACCTATTTTCTGATTTTCCCAGAAGATTTTTTTTCAAATAACAAAATCAAAATAAAAAGTCAAATATAAAAATTGAAAAGAAAAACAATCTAGGTATATTCCTGTCACAGTTTTTTTGTCATGTAATGTGTAAGAAAGAGCTGCAGCATTATAGCGATAAAAAACGTACGGTTGCCTTTTTTGCTATCACGGTACCGTAAACGTGATACATAATGGTAATAATAAAAGTGCCCCATACAGCAGACTAGGTCGACTCGAATGGCATGAAAATGTTCTTTAATTCGCAATTGCCGCGACAAATAATACCTGTTTAAAAAACATAATTTTTTTTATGAGATCCAAAAAAAATCTTCAAAAAAAGGGACGTTGTTACCCCATGAGGGGCAAAGTAAGACATAAGCTCTCCAGATTTGTGCAATTGGTGCATTTTTATGGCTAGATTAATTTACTGGCGTTGACCTCCTTCGAGAGAGATCTAGATGAAACGCAATAAGATAAGGTCATATTAAATTATATATTACAGTATTATCATTATTTATTTTTCTCGCCAACAGAATACATCACATATGACTATTAGGCTGGGTTTACACTCGTAATTTTTTCCTGTAAATCGCTCGTATAAGCGATTTATGGCCAAATTAACAATGTAAACGACACCAAAAGTCACTAGCAAGTTACAGAACTGGAAGTTTTTTGACAGGTCTTATCGCGTCCACGCGATTTTCCAGCCTTCTTACAACTTATAAAATCAGTTTGATAAGCTAAGAGACTTACCGCAAGAAATAGTACCAAAATGCGCCGTTTCGAGATGTCATAAATTAAAAGACGGTTGTTTCCGTGGGATTTTATCCTATAAAACTAGTATTTATTTACACTTATTTAAGTTTTCTGAAAATGAGCATCCTTCTATTCAATTATCGGTCCAATCCATTGTATTCTCTATACTTCTGGTTTTAACATTACGTATTTTTGAATTTGAAGTTGGTTGCTGTCAGGTAGCTGTCTTTCAGATAAAATGAAAGAACTATAAAAACGTCGTAAATACGCAAACACTATACAAGACAAGATTTATTTAATTTTATTTTGTACTAGCTGACCCGTCTATGCGTTGCTGTGGCAACGAAGCAAAACGCCATCTACTGGATGGTTACCCAACCTTTATAACCACGATAAATTAACTCACACCGCATTCTGTTCATTTACATACAAATCAAATCCACACCGCCCGCTTGCCAGCCCGCTGGTCCACCACATACATACATACAATCTGCTTTATATGTTATATATTTCAACCAATTTTCACAAAACCTTGACAAATTGTATACCTTCATCATGAATCACTCTATCTATTGGTGAAAACCGCATGAAAATCCATTCAGTAGTTTTTGAGTTTATCGCGATCAGACAGACATACGCGGCGGAGGATGTTAATTTATAACATGTAGACATACGATTATTCCTTTGTAATCCTCTAACTAGCTAAGGCTTATACAGGGTGCGGCAAATCAAACAGTGCAGTTTTGAAAGGCTATTAAAAAAAAACAGCGCCACTTAGAGAAATGGGGTTGATTTTATTTTATTTGGTACATCATGCCGTTTTATGCATCAAGTCCTGAAGATGACATCAGAAAGATGATGGCGTCGAGCAGCGATACATTGATGAAGACGATTTCTGAAGTTTTCGACTGCATTTTGGCACATCTCGATGGGCATAATGGCGATATCCTCCCGAATTCGATCCTTGAGTTCTTCCAAGGTGTGAGGCCGATGTGTGAAAACTTTGGTAAATGTTCCGCTATTGAGTCCACGCTCAGAACACACTTTAAAAAATTAAAATAAGTTATACTAGGTAGATAATAGTTAGTAATAAGTAATTCAGTAACCGAAATTTAAAAATATTGCGTTTTAATGATTATTTTGTTAACTTTAAAAATGCGAAATGTCATTTTTCAAGGACCGCCATGTTATTAATTACGACGATGAAATATGCAATTTTAAAAGTAAAAATCACTCTCTGTCAGATACACAATAGTAAGAACGAATTTCAATCTTCGAAAATGATAAATAATGCGTATTATTATCATTATTTTGTTAGGTTTCGTAAATTAAAAAAATCATCACTTATTACGCGTGCATGACGCGAAACGCAAGCCTATATGAAATGTGAAACTGTTCCTTAAATATACCAAACCATCCACAACTGTTCCATGTGAAACATGTTTTACATGCAATTTGCAAATGAACCAACCTAAAAATAAAAAAAAGCATTCACGAAACGAGTAGCTAAAAGCGATACATAGACGATATTATTACGAAAGTACCTGATTTGCCAAATTACGTATGTAATTATTTTAATACCTAAAACGAAAATAAATAAAAGAATACGCACGCGTTTTTCTTTTCAATAACACCCAAGTTTTGAAAGGTTTGTACTGCAAGTAGGATTAGTATTATAGACAAGTTTGTACCTGTATTTATAACAGAAGAACATGGAAAGAAATGTCACTTTCTTTTGTATCACAAACCATGTTACACAAACCTAGCGTAGCCGCTAAACTACTTGAAAACTGGGATGTTTTCTTGCTTTGACGCGAGCAGGCGGTATAAAGGGGCACTTTCTTTTGTATCACAAACCATGTTACAAAAACCTAGCGTAGCCGCTAAACTACTTGAAAACTGGGATGTTTTTCTTGCCTTGACGCGAGCAGGCGGTATAAAGGGGCACTTTCTTTTGTATCACAAACCATGTTACACAAAGCCGCTAAACTACTTGAAAACTGGGATGTTTTTCTTGGTAGGTTATTTTACAACAATTAATTGTTATTATATTATTATAAATGGAATGTTATATTATTCATGCTCGTGAATTTATTATGTGTTACTGCATAGTATTTTGATCAGTTGAAATGCCGAGTCATTTAAAATCTAACGCAAATTCTTTTTATGGATGGTACTACGGATATTATGTGCAAAGCTCGTGGAAATGATCGCGCTGATCAATCGCTTGTCTGTAATTTTGGTGCTCGCAGTGCTTATTTTGACTGCTTTTGTGTCCAAATAAGCACTGCGAGTTGATGAGTTGTGTTTTCTGTTGGCATTTCGTAAATAATGGAGCAAATGAAACCACAATTGGATTTGCTTGGTATCCAATGCGCCTGCTACTGCCATCAACTCTGTTGAGATTGTTTTATCACCACTAAATGCTTCATTGAAGATTGCAGGATGCTGATTATTGTCCTGGATGCATTTTCTTAAAATATTGCAATTGGTTACAAAGTCTAGATCAGTGGTTCCTAACCTGTGCTTGGCTATCTTTCTGTTTTGCTTAGCATTAAATCCTCTATCTAAAATGTTAATTAAAAGCAAGTTTGGAATAAAAATTAAAGGTAATACTAGAGAGAGAAATATAATTTCTCATTTATTATTTATGGATGATTTAAAATTATATTCGAATTCTGAACAAAATTTAGAGAAAATGATTAAAGTAGTTAAACATTTTTCAGATGATATTAAAATGACTTTTGGTTTAGATAAATGTAGAACGATCCATATAGATAAAGGTAAAATTGTAGATGGAGACGAGGGTATATTTAGAAATTTCAAAATTGAAAGTATGAAAGGGGGTGAGGTTTATAAATATTTAGGATATCCGCAATCAAATAGATTAGATCATACTAGTATTAAAAATGATATTAGGATTAAATTTAAAACTAGGATCAGAAAAATTTTGAAATGCAATTTATCTGCTAAAAATTTAGTAAAGGCGATAAATACTTGGGCAATACCTCTATTAACTTACTCATTTGGCATAATCAAATGGTCTAATACAGATTTAGATAGCTTAGAACGATTAATTAGAACTACATTAACAAAATTTCATTGTCATCATCCAAATTCAGCTATAGAACGTATTAATTTACCCAGAAATTTAGGAGGTAGAGGTATAGTCAAAATAACATCTTTAAAACATAATCAGGTAGAAATGCTAAGAAAATTTTTCTATAGGAAAGCTGATAGTTCAGAAATGCACAAAATAATATGCAAGGCAGATAGAAATATTTCACCATTAAATTTATACGACGAGAATGCCAGCATTCTTATAAATACCAACCAGGAATTATTAGATTCCTGGTCAAATAAAATTCTTCACGCAAAACACTTCAATTATCTCAACCAAACATATGTTGACAAATTTTCGTCAAACAAATGGTTGAGTATTGGAGAGTTGAGCGCATAAATAGAAGGCTTTATGCTTGCCATACAAGATAGAGTCATTAATACTAAAAATTATAGGAAGCATATCATCAAAGATGCAAATCAAATTGATGATTTATGTAGAAAATGTTTGGCTTTTCCGGAAACTATAGAACATATTATATCGGGATGTTCTGTATTAGCGCCGTCCGAGTAAACATTTAGGCACAATCAAGTTTTAAAAATAATTCACCAAAGTTTGGTAACTAAACATAACTTGATTGACTGCCGTAATGTACAATATTATGAATATGAACCAAATTCATTTTTAGAAAATGAATTTTATAAAATTTATTATGATAAAACTATTCTGACAGACAGAACAATTAGTCATAACAGACCCGATATAGTTTTAAATGACAAAATTAAGAAAATAACTTATATCATTGATGTCGCTATTCCAAATTCTTGTAATATTCAGAAAACTGTTTCTGAAAAAATAAGAAAATATACAGATTTAGGAAATGAAATTAAAAGAATTTGGCATTCTCAGACTATAAAAATATTACCATTTGTTATTTCGGCTACTGGCATTATACCTAGCTCTCTCATTCAAAATTTAGGCGTATTAGATTTGTCAAAAAAATTGTACATAAAAATGCAAAAGTCGGTCATTTTAAATACATGTAGGATTACGAAAGATTTTTTAAATATTTATATTGAGGGATCAGTAGGATTTATCGGACCAGTTAGGATTTCATCAGAGCCGAACCCTCTGATATGAAAATATCTGGAGTCGGTGAAATATTTTCCCATTATGTTTCTGGTGGATTGACGTATTGTTCTTGTATTGTTTTATTCTTATATAATGCACTTACATTGCGTTAATTTACTAGATATTCATTTGTGGAAAAGTGTGTGGAAGGGTTTAGTCTTTCATTTGGGAAAGATTCAACCCGGACATAAAATCTGGAGCACCGTAGAAACAACTGGTTACGTAAATGTTTTTGAATTTTTAGGTTGGTAGTGTGTATTTACAATTTGCGTATTGCAGTTTCACACGGAACAAGAATGGCCTTCTTATTTAAAAAGATGGCGGTCCTTGAAAAATTACATTTCGCATTTTTAAAGTTAACAAAATAATCATTAAAACGCAATATTTTTAAATTTCGGTTACTGAATTACTTATTACTAATTATTATCTACCTAGTACAACTTATTTTAATTTCTTAAAGTGTGTTTTGAGCGTGGACTCAATAGCGGAATATTTACCAAAACTTTTTCCTTCAGATAGTCCCAAAGGAAGAAGTCGCAAATGCTTAAATCAGGTGAGCGCGCGGGCCACCCCTCAGAGAGGCGAGGCGAGAACATCTGTCGCAGTTTCGTTACTGGAACTCGAGCAGTAAGGGCCGTAGAACCGGTGTCTGTTGAAACCAGATGTCTCCCAGATCTGTTTCCTCCGTTAGTTTTTCCAATTGAGGTTCAAATAAAATTTCTAACATGGAAACATAACGTTGAGTGTTGACAGTCAAGGTTCATTCATTTTCCTCGAAAAAATACTGCCCAATCACTCCAAATTTCGAAATCGCACACAACACGGTCACTTTTGGGGAGAGAAGAGGTCTCTCGTGAAGTTACCTCAGGTTATTTTCAGTCCAGTACCGAAAATTTGGTTTACTCACTGCTCCACAGAGATGGAAGTGGGCCTCGTCACTTCTCCATTTTTGGTCATTTTCAAGATACGTGCGGACGGCAAAGCCCCGGTGTTGTCCGGACCCATAAATATACCAATCCCTAGATCGATATCTTCGGGCCTTTTCTATGGGACAAATTTTGACATCAACTTCACCACGGAAAAACAATCCCGATATACGTAGATGGGAGTTCAAGGCCATTTGTCATAGACAAAAGCACAAGGCCTATCATAGACAATATACTCGACCTACTTCAATAGCCCAATAAATTATTAAAAAAAAATTGTAAAGCAGAAAAATGTAAAAACTTTTCCCCAGGACAACAAGGTTCCATGTGCCAAAGCTGGTTCTGAGAAAATGAGATTTACATAGTTTTTTACAGTTCATTTTCTCAGGAGGGAGCTTTGTCAGACGGAAACCTGTTATCCTGAGATGAAAAATGAAAAACTCACAGGTGCATGTTTTAAATATTTTTTATTTTCAAAAAGACAAAGGATAAACAACACATAAAAACGCAGAGTCGGTTCGACTGATAGATTGAGCATGAGTCAGAAACTAATGTTGACTGGGCCATAATGTATTCAGGCCTGTATTACAGCTTATCCTCGAGGTACATTGTACTTGTTATATAATTAACAGTAATAATATGACAATAACAATGTACCTCGAGGGCTTAATATAATTAACAGTATTGATATTATTACTGTTAATATAATTAACAGTATTAATATGACAAGTATTATATAATTGTTCATATATCCAATGGAATATCCATGAATACATTATTTGGCTTAATACGATAACTCTGTAATCTTTTATATAAAATGTGCAATAAATACAAATACACAAAAAATAATATCACAAATTATAAGCACAAAAACAGTAGACAAAAAAAAGCTTTATACAAAAATATGTAAACATTGGAGGGTGCCCACCACTTTCCCACAGCGTTCTAAGGAAACAGATGGTTTCCTCCTTCACCGTACACCTCAGGACTCTAGTTAGCAGGCAGTATGCGAGTGCGTACATGTTGTTAATTATTTATTTCACTTTATCTTACGTCTCATCTCCGCCACTTGATGTAGCTGAAATAAAAGTTTATTAATATAAAGGAAGAAGATTTAAGGCAGTCCCGCCGAGGATGAGCGGAGCCATCAGTCCAGTATACAGCAAGTGCCAGTGACTTGTCTTCTTTGCTGTATCTCCGTCCTTTTTTGTGACGTGGGCTAAGTTTAGCTTGTACTAAAATGAATCTAGAGAGAATGGGGATTGAACTTGAAAGAGAATCTTCCAAGCTGTTTCTTACTCTATATCGAGTTGCTATCATCAAATGTTTCTTCAACGAGCAATTATTACACTGGACATAATGCAGCCGACGCCTGGTCTTCAAAATTTCCATATTCACCTTCTTCTTCCTGGGAGTCAGGGCTGCGTTCTGAAATTAAAGTTAAGTTAAAATACTCTTCCTATTACCTAGAAAGACAATATTTGAGAAAAATTATTAGATTTTTCATAAAAAAATATACCAAACCATGATCTACAAACAAAAAGCTATAAAAATGCTTACGTTTAAAATGTTCATTTTGGTGTGTTGCGAATGCATGACTACTGCCGGTGCCGGGTCTCACAGGAATGCTTATATCTGAAAATAAGAATATGTATCTTAGTTCTTGAAGGAATGGAAGAAGAAATCTACATGTTAGATGAACAAAATGTAGAATTACTATTCCCTTTCAACCAAAATAGTAAGGAGTAATGTTAATGTTCAGTTTATTATATACTAAACTCTTATTATTATACTCCTGAACAACTTATGTGTATTCTCTTGAAAATAACGTATACATGTAAAAGCCTTCAAGGCGCATTTACTCATACCGTTCATTTTTTTTCGTGTGCCTAAGTTTACTAAATGTACATACCTTCGTTAACTCCTGGGACCCCTTTGGCAGGAACAATCTCACTGCTGGTGCCTGCATATCTGAAATAAAAATAAACAAAGACCGGTCAGTGGTTGAGTGGGCATAGCGCTTGGGTCCCACCCGGGCGTCGCATGTTCGATTCCTCGACTGGCTAAGTCCTCCATCACAACACAAGCAATATTTTCGGCTTTCTGTGGTGGTAGTAGGAGATTTTCAAACATTGTTGGGTTATTCGTAACCCGGGAATGTTTGTCTTTCTTTTAAAAAAAAAAAAAAAAAATATATATATTTAATATATTAACTAAAATTTGGGAACAAAAACTACTCTATTTTTTCCCTTTCAAGAAATATGGGATACTTGGCAGGAACAACCACACCGATGGCCCTCGGGAAGTCATTATGCACTGAAATCAATATAATTAACCAAAGTTTGTGAACAAACCAGTGTTATACCAAAGCTAAATTGAGGATTATATGTTGCTCAAGGTGCTTCTGACAGAAATAAAAAGGTGCTTCAGAAATTAAAAAACTATTCAAGTTCTCATGCTACGCTTTGCAATAATGTAAGCTTTGTCGTCAGCAAACGACATTGAGTATGCCGATTAAATCTGAATAAATATAAAAATGAATAATGATGCAATTTAAGATTACATACCTTTTTAATGTTTGATGTAATCTTAGTCCATTACGGCATCACAATACATAATACTGTACGATTTCGTCGAGTTGGGGTCTACAATGAGAAATAAATTCAGTTTTAGGCAAATAACAACAAAATGAAGCATCAACAAAAACATTGTAATACCTAACGGATGAGAGATTATTACCTGTAATTTCGTCACCATAACTTTCATTTGGCTTAGTCCTTTTCCTTTTTTCAGTTGGCTTAGGTAAATCCGTGAATTTTCTAATTTCTAATTTCCTCGAAGTGCTTTGGCAAGAAACATTTTAACTTCAAAATATTTACGTATTGGCATAACGCGACTGACTATTCACTGACAGTTGAAAGCATAATGCATAAATAAACCAGTCAATGGATAATGGCCTTACCGGATATACTGGTTCAATGGCGTATTTGTCATTTCCGTTTACTATCTACAATTCAGTTCTTCTATGGTTCCCGATATTTTTTGGAGGTTCAAGGTTAAGTAAAGAGATATACGCCCCTGTCCGGACCAAAAGGTGGCAACGAATAAAAACGGCATGACCCTTCCGACACAATGAGACCACTCTCAGGTTTCTACTCCCAACATACGGGATGTACGGGCCTTTCAAAACTGCACTGTTGGATTTGCCGCACCCTGTAACTTATAACTACGCCCTTTTATGTTTCTAACTAACTAGTAATGCGGTTCATTTGGCCTTTTTACTATCACCATCTAATGGTTGTATTTAATTGACTGAATTTATGTTACAATAATATCAGCATGAAGAAGTATTCCTAACAACATAATGAATCCGATGGTATTATTATCGTAATGACTGTACAGTTTAGGATTGTTGTAAACGGCAGTGGTGCTCTCTTTTATTTTTAGAAAGGAACCGTTGAAGTTTTCGAACAGCATCACCAACGTAAAAAAGAAAATTTACAAAACTTGGAATTTCTCAGTTTGAAAAAATGTTATACAAATTCCTGACCAATTTTCGGTGCATATTTTTTAACAATTTCCCCAGAACAAATTTTCCGGATTTTTTTTCCCAAGATTAAAAATTATCCAACATGAAAAATTTTTAAGCTTGACGAACTAAATCAAAAAGATAAATTTTTTTATAAAAATTTTCCGACCCATTTTCCGATGCATTTCCGGAGCTACAATTAGCGAGCGAAAAATAAATGTTTCCTAACAATTTCAAAACTTCACAAAATATCAAAAAATTATAAAAATTTAACGACCTATTTTCTGATTTTCCCAGAAGATTTTTTTTCAAATAACAAAATCAAAAAGACAAACCAAACTTAACTTAAAGTCAAATATAAAAATTTAAAAGAAAAATAATCTAGGTACATATATTACTGTCACAGTTTTTTTGTCAAGAAACATATAATGCTGCCCCTCTTTCTTACACACTAAATGTCAACAGTCGAAAATGGGACAAACGGTGTGTCTGCACCCCTCAAAGGAAAAATACAATAATATAATAATAAATCTTCCTCACACGTACCTATAAATAAAATGAAACGCAATTCTCGTAAGTAAGTGGAGAAGTAAGAAAATAACAAAAAATAGAAATCCGTACACAATGCTATCTCTGATAATAACAAAAACAAAACACGGACAGTTGCGCATCGGTAATTGCTTCATTGTGTAATTTTTAACTTAATTAAAAAACTAAATTTATTCCGCTTAAAAGTTCAAACCACAATTCTGAGGCGGTACCAAGTTCGCCGGGTCAGCTAGTATTATATAAACGGCAATCTTGAAATTTCTTAACTCTTAAACCGATTTGGTCAAAATTGCTACAGAGGAGGTTAGAGTAGGGTTGCCAACCGTCCTGTTTTCCCAGGACATGTCCTGTTTTTTGGGGTGTCCTGGGCTGTCCCGGATAGTTTTGAATTTTTAAAGAGTCCTATGTTTTAAAATTAGCGCGCCACTACTCTCTCCAATCGTTTTGTCACTGGGCTCGCGCCGAGCGTGTGAAGGTAGTTGACTCTTTTTTCAGTGCAATATAACTATAACAATTAGGTACCTACTGCTCTTATACATATATAGTCCTGGCTTTAAACCGAAATTTCCTGGTTTTTTGGCGTTTTTTCACTTTTTGAGTTCTCATTGGCAATAAATTTCTTAGTTTACCTTTTATTGGATAACCAACACCCCTACGTTTGGTGACTTAGGAGGGATGCCCAGAGCCAATGAGTGAGTTTGTTTAGGTCTTGGCGGCTCGGGGGATCGGGAGATAATGGTTAAGGGAGATCTTTTGACCTCTCCAGCAGGACTCTCTTGATCCATCGGCTTGCACCGTAGTGGGAGGGATGGATTCAACAATCGTCACTTCTGAATACATTGATCCCCAGATTCCTTCCCTTCTCACCCTTTTCCTTCTACGATATTCCTCTCCTTCCTTTCCCTAAATAACCACCACACAGCATACCCTAAGATAACATAGCAGATTCCGAGAGAAATTGTTTTCCCCAATTTTGGCATTCACAAATGATTTTTATTTGGACAGAAAAATGAGTAGGTACCTACGGTTAAGTAATTTTTTGTACACATTCTAATAATTCTGTTGTGCATACAAAGGGGGCAAACATACTATCAGGGAACATTACTAAGTTGGGCGAAGCTCATCAAAAAGCCGCCTGGAGGGCCTAGCAGCAAAACACCCGGGGTAAGGTGGTTTTATCTGCTAGTTATTAATTTTTACTTAAGAGAATCATCGCTTCTCCTGTATGTCTACAATCCTACAATGTGAGGATGGCATTATAATTTTCAAAATTTAATATCATTCATTATATTGGATAACTTCAGTCACATGTATTCTTTACCGCCTCATGGTCGAGGGGTTAGGCTCTTGACTCGCAATCCGAAGGTCGCGGGATTGAATCCCAGCGTGGGCAAATAAATTTTATGTGAGTAATTTCTATTATATCACCTTTAACCCTCCTTGTATCAGGTGGGGTGTGATATACACCAGTTCTTCAAAAATCGCAATCATTTCAAAACTGTGATAGTTCCGAAGTTCGAATTCTCAGTAGCTGCAATTGTGACGTTGCCGCTCCGGTCAGTGTTGCTAAGTCAGTCCGGCTGTGACCGCCAAGTAAGTAACATGCCACTAGAGTGCGTACGGGTATCATACCCTACCTCGTATGGCGCGTTGATAAAAAGGTAGGTATATATCTTTCCTATGTTTGATTTATGACAAGTTTAATTATTAGAACGATTGTGATAATTAAAAGTGGCATTTACAATTAGTACATAAAAAAATATTGTTAAGTTCGAAAGATTACAGAACTTGTGTTTTTTTGTTCTTTTATAATAAAAATGTTTTAATTCATGCTTTATACTTTAATCAAATTATTACTATGTATTTATAAATACCAAATTTTTAATTCCGCCGAAAAAAATAAACATGATAATTTTATCACGTTTATATTTTGGGGTATGTCATACCCCACCTGGTATGGGAAGACATTTTTAGTCACCCGGTACACGGAGGGTTAATTATTAAAAATAATATATAATATGATACGTTTTTAGATTTTCACGGCCAAAAGCATTTTTATTATTTGTTTTTGGGGTGTTATGCCGTGTTGCGCTACCTCCTTCTTTAGCCGACATTTCGGACAGCGTTGCAGTCTCATCATCAGGGCAGATCCGGCGGATCCGACAGATCACACATCTGTCGGATCCGCCGGATTTGCCCTGATGATGGACACCGCAATGCTGTCCGAAACGTCGGCTAAAGAAAGAGGTAACGCAACACGGCATAACACCCCAAAACAAATAACGAAAACATATAGTATATTTGCGGCACGTTCCAGAGTGGAAGATACTCTCTAAGAAATGGCTTTAGCCGTATTTGGTGACCCTCTTCCTCATCTCCTTCCCCTCCCCACTATCTTTAGCCTCACAACATACCCAAATTGGAGATGCCACAAAGCAGTTGGGATTCTTGTGCGGTATTAAAAAATCATAATTAGTATAAAAGGCTTCTTCTCGTGTTAAAAGAGCCGAATAACAAAAGTGTAAAACATATTTTCAATCAAATACATCAAGGATAAAACTACTTGTCTGTATACAGTATGTATGTATATACCAGCGTAAGTACAAAAAATCGACACTATATATAAATTCGTTTGATATTCATACCAACTTATTGTTAAAGGCATTTTTGAAGTCGATTTTACTTTTGTAATTGGTAAATAATGCAAAAAATATAATTTTATAGTAAATAAAATTTTAGGGGGCCAATTGTTGGCGGATCAACTGGTCGTCACCGATTTGTAATAGTACTGAAAAATATATAAAATTTACTAGCAAGATTCGAGGCTTTTATTAAGGGGGCATCCATTAATTACGTGAGCATTTTTTCTTCCAATCTAGACCCCCCCCCCCTCGGTGAGATACATTTGGGCCAATTCGTATATTCGTTTGCTTGAATTGGGCGCCACAATTGAAGTTTTTTCACTATAACATTTTCTATACCTAATATATTTAACCCTGTTAAATGAATGGTTGGATAGATGGTAAGGGTAAAAAAAGAGTATTTTTCATTTAATTTTTTTATTTAACAATGTACATTCTTCCTTTCATTCTTCATCTATCTATACGCATTCTTCTTCACACAAATTACATATATAAATATACATCAGTCATTCAGACTACGGTGTCTCTCAATAATTTACATATTTATTTAATATTCCGTTGGCCTGGCAACACTTGTTTAGCCATAGACACATGATAATGGTAAAACGTGCAAGACATCGAGAGCAGAGATTTCTATTACCTCTTTTTATAAATCTCATACCTGGCAATCTTGCACCATAACCATAGAAAATTCAGACAAACACATAACATATTATCAAAAGTGCTAATTTTAAATCCAGCTATAACTTAATCTAGCACAAAACGGGCTTCAAACACACGCCCATAATAAATAATGAAATAAATAATTGTATCACTAAATCAAAAGTTTAAGTAATATTCTACGCCCACGCAAATGAATAATGCTTCTATGACATTATTCTGGTCGCGTCATGGCGTTTATTAATAAAAATTCGATACACCTTTTCGGATAACACGAACATAACAAATATCATCGTATCGTCTGATCACTCAAGCTTTGGTCAAATAATAAATTAAACATAAATATTCTTTACTATTGAATGGCGGGTAATTTAGTCAAACTTATAAGATTAAAAGTCGTAAAAAGTTGTCCTGTTTTGTCTCTGGTAAAATAAATGTCAATGAAATTGAGGTTTTTGTTACTTATTTTACCGCCAGAGTGTCACGGCCAATTGCAATTTTGGTTTTGATGAAAATTATCTGCAATTAGACTTGTACTGCCATTTAGCAAGTATACAACAAGCGCTTTATTTTTTAAAGTATTCATTTGTCTTTTACGTCGAATCAATAAAATTGTATGTTAAGTAGATGTTTTCGATGTTGGTTGTCTCCCGTCCTGTCGGGATTCTATGCTTTGAATATTTTTAGTCTTCGTCTCGTTCAGTTTGGTTGGTCCATTTGTTGTTAGTAGGTGAGGTATGTTCTGGTTTAGTTTTGTTTAGACTTCGTTGCACTGGAGATAGATCTGGCGACAGTCGACTCCTGATCGGCCCTGTCTTCCAGCCTCGTAGAACTGGTCGAAGGTTGATCTGGACTGCCTCTCGAGAACGAAACTGGTGGCATATCTACAAAGAAAAGAGAAGACAATTTAGGACATATATATTGACTTTAGTCACAATTAACCCGCTCGAAAATTCTAGATACTTTGTTTTTTTGGTCGTATGAAAGTACGCTAGGGCAATACAAATAACATGGGTTAGCCATAAGGCTACATTTTCTTAATTTCAGCACACCAACTTTGATCAAACCGATACTATTGTAGAAAACAGAATGTGGGCCAGAAAGATTTATGAAAAGCTCTAAGAATCTCTGAGGGTGGTTTGAGTACGACATACTTCATTCCTTATTCTGGATACTTAATCAAATACAAAGATAATTTTTTATGATCTCCGGTGAGGTGACAAGACCTCAAAAATCATGACCATGTCGAAACGAAGAGACACAGAGGCAGATTGAGGAAGAGGTGGACTAACTGCGTAGAAGAGTATTGGAATAGGATGAAAAGACTTGGAGACTGTAGGCAAATGAATAGGGATCACATCCACAAAGCAAGTGGACAATCTTTGTGGATGTCAAAAACCGTATAGAGTGTTGATGACAGAACACCAAAAATCATAACCAAGTGGATGTCCAAGTGTAAGCGATCCAGAGGCGGACAGATTGCATAGAAGAGGAATGGAGCAGGATGAGAAGTAAATGGATAGAAAATACCGGAGATATGGAAAACAATTGTGGATGATGTTAAATACCACACTTTGGGATGATGATGACAGAACACCTAAAATCTAAGGGTAAGCAACCTAGAGGCAGACTAAGAAGAGGTATAGATGGATTTCATGGATGAGGATTGGAGCTTGGAGGATGGGAAATTAGAAGGCCTGAAGGCTAAAGTTCGGTTTAGTGGCGAAATTCCTAAAAATACAAACTAGTTATTTTTATACTAACTATGGGCCGGGGAATACGAATCTGAAAGAATTAGGCGGCGGCAAGCAATATTAACTGAATTATACGACTTTAAAAATTTTTTTTACACACATAGGAAAATGGCCATTTTGGAAGCATTCTGATTCCTAGAAAATCAAACTAGTTATTTTTATACTAACTTTGGGCCGGGGAATCCGAATCTGAAAGAATTAGGCGGCGGCAAGCAATATTAAATGAATTATACGACTTTAAAATTTGCTATATACAGACACAAAAAGAAGACATTTTGGAAGCACTTTAACATAGAAAAAGAATAAAGATGTTACACCACATAAAATTAAGTGTTGCCATTAAGCAGTAATATCAATAACGTAAAATAACATGTTTATAATTTAAGTACTTACTTTTTATAAATTTTACTCACTTTTGTATCACAAACCATGCTACCTAAACCTAGCGTAGCCGCTAAACTACTTGAAAACTGGGATGTTTTTTTAAATTGACGCGAGCAGGCGGTATAAAGGGGCACAAACCATGTGACACAAACCTTGCGTAGCCGCTAAACTACTTGAAAACTGGGATGTTTTTTTAAATTGACGCGAGCAGGCGGTATAAAGGGGCACAAACCATGTGACACAAACCTTGCGTAGCCGCTAAACTACTTGAAAACTGGGATGTTTTTTTAAATTGACGCGAGCAGGCGGTATAAAGGGGCACAAACCATGTAAGGTATGTTCGATGATATTATTGTTTAATGGCCACACTTAAATTGTTGTTTTTCTATGGTTTTCATGTGTCAAAATGCTTTTAATGGCCGTTTTCTTATGTGTGTATTGAAAATTTAAAAGTCGTGTAATTCAGTTAATATTGCTTGCCGCCGCCTAATTCTTTCAGATTCGGATTCCCTGGCCCATAGTTAGTATAAAAATAATTAGTTTGATTTTTTAGGAATTTCGCCACTAAACCGAATTTTTTCCGGCCTGAAGACAGGCAAAGAGATAGGAACTATCCATATCAAGCGGAAAATATTTGTGAAAGATGTCGAATATCATCGTAGGATGTAATTAGAAGAATCTGACTGTATCTGCATACAGGAAATCAATGCAGAGTTTTGAGCGATCAAATATTACAGGTAACCAGAACGTTGATGTCCTTGACTCTCTACGCAGGGCAGGACCGCAAGGAGTGGAGGAGCTTTGTCCACCATAGAAATTGGAATAGGGGGTCATGATCCTCAACAACGAGTAAACGATTAAAGAACGAATAATGAAATTTAATAAATACATACGTTCCCAGCTGACAGAACACGCTCTTCGAGCCGATGTCCTTGGAGCACTCATTGCTGGCATCGCAGACGAACTTCTGCAGGCACAGTTCATCGGTGGTGGAGAAAGACTTGACGTAGCTCTTCATCATGGAAATGCCAGCGATGGCAGCGTCGCTCATGGAGTCCTTCTTGCCGAGGGACCTGGCGGCCATCGAGCGGTGGGAGAACGAGGTCTTCAGGGCGTCCAGCAGATTCACGACGATGTTGATGAACTGTTGGCCGGAAAGGGACATTTATAAGTTGCGAACTATATATCTAAGAATCGGAAAATACCTCTATACCTTTTTTCAAGTGATATTGTAAACCTTTGAAAAGAAGGAAAGATTGATTTTTCCGTTACATTAACGATCTGGCAAAAAATATTGGTACATTCTCAAGAAAATCCTTCATTACGATTTTTTAAAATTTGTCCAGTTTTTAAGAATTTAAAGCAATGATATGTAATATTCATAATTAAATATAATTTTTGAAGTTCGGGACGAGTTGAAACTATACCTACATTTTTAAACACATGTTTAAGTAGAACAATTTTAAAAGTTGCTGAAAAATATTGATCATAACATTATTGGTGTGTTTTATAAAACAGTAATACAAATTAGTTTTCTATTTTCTATCATAAATTATTATTCACAATTTCACCATCCCCTTGTTATTTTTTTATTTACAATTCACAGATTAACAATATAATAATGTATTTAAAGTGCGACCTGGAACAAATTGAAAGTACACTAAGTAAATCGATACGTGTGCCATTTTCTAGTTATTTATGACATACGTAAGAGGCATGGAAGTAATGCTCTCTAATATCTTTATTTGATTTGCACGTAAAATTATGATATTTAAAATATTTTTGCGCAAACGGGACAATATTGCCTGTATGCAAGTGTTTAGAACACAAATTCAATCAATAAACTGGGGAAAATACTTGAAGAGGTTTCTTTATCATTTGATAAATGGCGAATAATTTAAATGGGAAATTTTATTGGATAAAAACTAATGCAGGTGAAAACAAATTAGATACTTACTAAGGACTCGCGACGTAACAACACAAAGTTGCAGTTCCATTATAAAATTAGGTACTAATTTGCAACAGGTTATTTATTAAGACAGATCGCTTTCCATTTAATTTTAACTTCCACATCGAAAATACAGTGGATCTACTGGACATTTGACATAAATCTAATTGATTGCGGGGGATGCAAAGGAATCTGGGACACAACACCACAAATTGAGACTATTTAAAATAAGGATCAGTGTAGATTAAATACCTTGTTCCGGTCGGAATGAATAAACTAGAAAGTGTCTTACCTCTCCTGCCTGTTTCGCCATGGTCGAGACCTGGTCGGGATCCTTAGTTCCGAGCACTGCTGATAAGACTGCCGCCAAGATACCCTGAGGAAAGCCAAAAAGAGGGTTCTGGTGCCGTAACCAATTCTCAATATGTACAGATATACATACTAAACTACTCTGGTGAATGGGTGAGCCAAGAGGCTTGTAGGACCGTATTCAGACAGCCTTTCAGCGAACAAGGGAGGCTTTCAAACATTACGAACATTTATTACAGAATAATAATGTCTTGACTATAAGAATTTAACAAAACAGGTTCTATATCTGTCAAGGATTGTATTCTTGACAGAAAGTATTTAATTCCTCTTTTAAATAGCCTTGTTGGAACAAAAGACTCCTTCAGCAGAGCTTAACTGAAGTTAGATTTAGTCCATTATCGTGTCTAGTTATATTTTATTATATTGTTGTTTAATGTCTTTGTAATAAATATTTCTTATTATGTTTGAATCGCTTTCATTCAAATAAGAGTAGAATGCGGAACACACTAGTTAGGATTGTCTTGATAGTAAATATTTCTACTTCTTTATCAATCATCTTGTTTGGAGAGGAACTATAGAACACGGATAAAGCTGATTCTATTAATGTCAAGATTTTTTAATTATTTCTTTTTTCCTGTGGTTCAATTACCTCGTTCGTTAAAAATGTCTGCCTGTGGTCATTTAGAATGATTATTATTTTAGTATGTTTGCAAATCGACAAAATCGTAACGTTTGACTTTGAACCCGAAGTGAGATCAGGCACCTTTTGAGTTTTTATTCTGAGACCGGATCGGCGCATCGTGAAAGCAGTATTTTTTTACCCGCGAACTTGGACTTTATTGCGAGCGTGTGATTGGTTCACTTCCATTCCTTTCACTTCAACTATCCAATCAGAGAAAGTAAGTCTTTCGCGGTTTTCTTTTTTTCTGTACGTGTGCCACCGTACGAGCGCTCACTTGGGATTCGAATCGTCGTCACATTGTGGGAAATATTAGTTGCGAGTCAATATAATATGAAAAAACAAAGCGATTTGTGAACACTACCATGTTAGCTAATTCATGGATATAATTATACAAACAGATAACGGGAATATTGCACTCGAGATGCAATCTCCGTGACTCATTAATTACAGTGGTGATTTTGAATAATTTGCCCATCATAATAAAATTAAAAATGGATTCAAATGTGATTGGATCATTTCACGAAAACTTGTTACGGGGAGCATTGTTACTTGAATGAGGGAAAGTGGATGATTCGTCTTAAAATCTTTTGGATGTATAAATTTATGCAAAATTTGTAAAAGTTTCATGGATTGGTGATTTGTGCATTGGACATTTGAGTCATTCTTGTGTATTTTTAAATTGATCGTAATTATAAAACAAAAGCAGCTGATTAACTGGACATGAACAGGGAAAGGAGCTTAAATATTAAATACATACTCAATCCAAGCGATTTTGTACTAAATGAAAGCGTTTTACCAACACCAGCAGTTTGGATGTAAAATCTATGATAACAAACGGTGATGGTGTGATTAATTCCCTCAGCACTGAAAAAGATGACCTTTCAATCCCTCAAAGATGACATGATTGCAATTGTGAACGAACTCACCCAATAGATCTTCGTATATAAGACCTTGTAGAATATATCAGTAGTATAGCTATGTATACCTAACTACCATTTCTAGACGAGACTTTACACTAGGTATATCAATTATGAGTTAAGATTCTTACGACTAACAGTATCATGTTGTTTTACTTTTTTTGGTATTTCGCAGATAATATCTCCCAGATGATGGACACTGCAAGGCTGTCCAAAAGGAAGCGCAACACAATGTGATACAACGTAAGCCTTCACACCATCCGTTTTCTATGGATGCAAACAGTCATTAGGCGTGCATGGCTAAAATTGAACAATCTGAATAACGTTTTGTCATGGTATTTAAATACATCTTCAACCCAAGCAATGATGTTTACTGTCACGGTTGACTCTTGATACAAATTGGTATCGGAGACTTTTGGTTTGAGTTTGTTCACAGTTGCATCACTTTTGATATTTGTTGATATGTTAAGTTTGTTTGGTTCTAACCTGCATGGGAGATCCACCGTTGTCCACTTTGTCGATTCCGTCATTGGAAGCGCCTCCGCCAAGGATGGCAGTTAAAATCTTCAGGCCCATGGAGAGAAGGTTGGCCCAGGGGGAAGGTGCCACTCCGGTGTCAGTGTCGAAGTTGTCGCTCTTGTTGGGTCCAGTCGGCCCGCCGTTGAAGAACATTTGCATGAGCATGCCTGTTGAAGATGCTGTCGTTGAATTGAAAAATTCACACAGGTGTCAGTCTCGTGTTAATTTATGTACAGTATGTCAGTTTTGGTCGCACAAAAATACAACAACATTGATGTTGTTGATTTTTCTAAGGGTTAAAATATTTACAGTGTCAACAAAATATTAGTAAGTCTTGGTCGCACACTTTCTGTGTTTAGGTCAATATACGATTAGTGAAAACATTACATAGTAATTTGATAATAATGGTTATATTGGTCATGGTCAATATTGTTAGGCTGCTTGGTTTGGTTTTTCCATGCTTCAGTTCTCTTCCATTTTACCTTCATGATTAGCTTCTGCTTTAAATCCAGGACTTCTTACAAAGAAAGCGATGAATAATTTATGAAACTTTATATTCCAGAAATTATACTATCATTTTCCGAATCGGTCCAAAAAGTTTTTTCGAATTTCATTAGAAAGGGGGTCTCAAAAGTTGGGCATTCGAATGCTGTTAACGTAAAACATGTTTCATAGTAATTTTGGCCCTTCTTCAGAGACCGCAGTAGTCGTTTTTAAATAGTAGTACGTAGTTGCTTTAACATTTGATTGTCCCATAGTTAAAATAATCATTTTCAAGTTTTTTAAGTCTAACGTACCTAGCATGTTGGACCATGAGAAACCAGAGTCTTGGATCTGGTTAGTTTGAATGTCGTCAATGTCGTCTAAAGCCACTTTCTTCATGGCGTTTGGCTTCTCGGCGAACTTCCTGTTGTCTTCTGCTGGGGCGGCTCCTGCATAGTACTGTGGGCTTTGCGATCTGACCTGACCAGCGACCTGAAAGATGCAAACAACCATTGGTAACTGCAAGAAACCCTGGAAATAATCTAAAGTAAAGCTAGCAAACCAATAATAGATATTTTGAAGATTACGTAGTAAAAACTGACACAAAACTTTGCGATTTTATCTTCCCAGTGATCTGGAATAAACTATTTGAGACTAAAAGGAACCTTGTAGTCTCAAATAGTTTATTATAGATATATCGTTTATTATATATAGTTTTTTTCTTTATAGTTTATTATTAGATTGGATATTATATCATCAGATATTTTGAAGATGACTATATGATTCTTGAAGTGAGGACCAACATTAAACATGTTACAGTAACAAAGAACAAGAGTTGAAAACTTATTCTGCAGAAGCTGCACTCTGAGCCACGCTTCAGATCGTAGTGATGATTTCCCTGATGGCGTGGCGGGTAATAATAATAATACCATGGTTCCAGGCCTGTCTTGTGCCTCGTCCACAGTTTTATATATAACAGCTGGGGTACCGGGCTTCGCTCAGGGAGTTGATATGAGATTGAACTGACGTTCTTTACATGACTCTGACCTTGCTTTACATACCCCTACCAATGGGTTGCCCCACCCAAAAAGGCTTGCAATGGTCTACAATTTTCCGGCACATTCTAAAATATTCGGAAGTGTTTTGGAATGTTTCACAATGATCTGGGATGTTCCGAGATGTTCCGGGATGTTCCCGAACGTTCCATACTATTCCGGAACATTCCACAACATTGCAGAATGTTCCTAGATGTTCTGGAATGTTGTGGAATGCTCTCGAATACTCCCGAATGTTCTAGAAATTTCTAGATGGCTAAACTTCAAGCCCTTAAATCTTCAAAAGCACGCTTTCAGGTAAACACGGAAACCTTCTTCTTGGATGGGGGATAGAGGACTACCACACCATATAACTCCCTTGATCGTACCGGGACTCATTTCTGAGTTTTAACGGCACACACATTGTAAGCTTTATTTTATAATATATGCTGATTTACTTTCACTCACATGATATTATTAGCAATTATTGTAAAAATATTTCAAACATTTCGTGAATTCAAAACATAATAGCTTAAAACTATGGGCAAGAAAATTAAGGACTCCATACCTGTGATACTTGTAACGCCTGTTGGGGGTAGGCAAGGGTGGTGAGGATACTGGTGCTGCAGATTAATGCCAGGAAAGCCCAGCCGGTGGTCTGGTGGTGAAGCATCCTGCAACAAGAGATGAACATACGTCAGTCAATTTGAATTTCCCAGATAAAGAAGACCACCTCCTGAATTTCAAGCGTCAACCTGGAGACCAAGTACGATTTGTTTTACAATGTGCCTCACTTTTTTTCACATTAGCTTTATACAGGAGGCCCGGAGGAAAAAATCTCTCAGGGCGTATATCATCTTTGGGGATATGTGGAAGATTGAGTGATGTCTGGAAGGTCCTTTTAGGGAAAGGAAGGAGAGGAATTTCTTGGAAGAAGAAAGGTGTGAGGGGTGGGTAGAAAACTGGGTGTCAATGTGTCCAGGCGTGACGAACGTATAATCCATCTATACCTCTGCGGTAAAAAGCGATGGGTCGAGAAAGTCCGGCTGGAGAGGTTTAGGTTAGGTCTCCCTCAAATAGTCTCTACCGATTCACGCAGTAGGTAGGCAAACGCCGCCAAGTTGATGGATGTTATCAGATGGTATTGTTGAGTGATATTGATTTTTATCTTTGTCTAACAAACCTCACCCCATGAACCCGGGCACCCCTGCAAACGTAGCGAACCACTTGGGGTGACCTATGGCAGAGGTTTTGGTTATAAATGGTCAAATAAAGTTTGGTGTTTGGCAAATTCAAACAATTACTAAAACCATTACGCTAATAACTATGTGTTACGTATGCATTGTGTGGACATGACTGACATGTTTTACAAAAGTGACCCTAATTTCACGCACTCTTCAATTCACACAATGCTTCTTTGTTACATTTTTCATTTCCTTCATACCAAACCTATGCACTCATTATATTCGCTATGTACCTATGTCGAATGTCGTTGGCTTGGATAGGATTGTTCTTTATTACGTAAGAAAATAATTAAATTTCTTCACTTCTTTCTGACACATAAAACTACAGAGCCTCAAACTTCAAACCATGCTACTTGTTTTACACTTGGAAGAAAGTCTAACATCCTTTTAAATTCTTTATTTCTTAAATTCAATTCCCTCTACATCATAATATTTATGTATAAGCTATTGAAAGAGTATAAAATAAATTATTTAATTTTAAAAAAATTAAATGGCTATTCCAGCAATTATGTTGAACTCCAACACTCTTCTGAATGATATGAATATGCTTTAATTTTAAGTCAGAAGGATTTTCATCGACTTGGTATGTTTATATAAAATATTAAATTATGTTGTTGATAGTCCTGGATTGCTTACATTGATTAGCTTTCGAATTCCACTACGTATTACTAGAAATCGGGATTTAATTTAGGCACTAACTACTATATGCATTTCTCTTTACCCGGAATAATTATACCAATTCAGTGGACTTCTTCAATTTTTCACTAAACAAATACAAAATGTTGTTTCTGAAGCAGTTCAGTTGCGTACAATAAAGACTGTATAATTTTTACTATACATATGTAAATGCCCCATAAAAGGGCGTTAATGAAAAAATAAATAAATACAGAAAAACTTTCCTAGATTACAAATAAGCTAAAAGTATTTGAATTCCTCTGAAAGCATCTATAATTTCTTTGGCCAAAAGTTGTTTTAGCGAAAAGGATAGGTAAAAGAATCACGTTCAATGTGGCCTGCGGAACACGCTTTCAGACACATACCTACATCTGAAATCGCTTGTCGTGTATTACGCGCCATCGGACCGATGAAGGTTTAGTTCTAAATAATATTGTTTAGTCACCAGCTAACTGTAATGTATTGAAAATAGCCCATTCATTACTTCAATTTACTTTCGAGAAAAAATTTCCCTTGTGAAAATAACAACAATCATAAATAAATAAATAAATAAACTACACATTGATGATTCAGTAATTTTCCAGCATGGGATAACCAGACTTCTTTTGTCGTGATTTTGTTCCACTTTTACTTGATGGCAGGTTCGGCTGCAACAAAAGATTACTGGACCAATTTATTAGTAAGTGTCTCTAGAGGCTGTCTTTCACGGTCAACTCTCCATCGAGGTTAGTTGATGCGCATGAAATAAAAAATAAAAACAACACAACGCAAATCGACAATGGACAGTCGAATTACTAGCAGTCGTGCTGTTTTTAAGGCAGTAGGTACTTGTACAAAGTAATTCAACGCTGTGTATGAATGGTGGTCTGTACTTTAATGGACATATAAAAATAAAATTGGGTAAGTATATCCCAGACCCTATTTAGCATTTCAAAATTCGGGCATATTTTGTCAGTAGGTAAAAATATTTCCGCTTTGCAATAAAATCCATATAAATGGAATATTTGAACACTCTTTTTGAAAGGTCTCTTTAGGATGAATCTTTAAAATAGGCATAAAAAATATATGTAACTACTTCCCTTCCTCTGAAAATATAATATAATGGTTTGTTTATTCCTTTAGACCTTTAGAGCTATACTATCTACATATTATAAATATAATATATCAATGGATGAAATACGCTTTAAAATTTTATTATTAGAAATAATTATTTAATTTTTTAAATATAAAATTTTTGAATGCAAAAATTTAAAAGTTGTAAAAATGGCTCACCTTACGTTTTTTCTACCTAAAATTACCGGTAATGAAAAAAATCTAAAACCCTCAAAGTTTTTTAAAAATTTTTATGTTTGCAATAATTTTACATCATTAAAAAAAATATATATTTATTTTGAATTATAAAGTTTGAAAGCGTATTTCATCACCTTTCAAAACAGTTTTTAGTTTTCGGATGCGTTCAAAAATATTTAATTTATTTGGATTTTATTGTAAAGCGGAAATATTTTAACCCTCTGACATAGATTCGGGGCCTGAGAGGTTAAATAATATGACAACGAGGTTTTTAATAAATAGAAAAGAGTTCAATCAACGAACTACAACAGGTAATTAACTCAAGTACAGTAGATCTTGTACTCTCTTTAGAATGAATCTTTAAAATGGGCATAAAAAAATATATATATCTATCTTTCTAATGGTTTGTTTATTCTTTTATTGCAGTAACCCTCTGGATGAATGAATAAGGTTGTTTTAGGTTAGATTTTGATTTAGAATTCCTTATCTACACTCTATGGTTATGTCTAAATTCTTTGGAATAGTGCTGAAAATCTATGAAAGCTTTCGGGTCCTTGAAAGAACTAAGTATCTGACTCGGCAAAGTTACGCGATATTGAACTCTAAAGTGGCATTTTGTAGAGACCATTATCTCGTGACATTGCCGTCAGATGGAACCATGTTGTTTCAAAGGACCGCTTTGAGTATAAGTCATGGCGCCAGTTTTATTATTAACGATTTTGGTCCTTCTTAAGTGCCATTATTAGTACTTCTCAGTACCGTAATCAGCGCAAATGACTAGTCCGCATATAGACAACCTTTTTATATTTGTTATTTATTTTTTAGGTGTTATGCCGTATTGCGCTACCCCCTTCTTTAGCCAACGTTTACACATCTGCCCTGATGATGGACACTGTAACTTTGTCCGAAACGTTGGCTAAAGAAGGAGGTAGCCCAACATGGCATAACACCCTAAAAATAAATAACGAAAATACTTTTAAAATATAAAATCGAAACCTTTTTATATTATATTAAATAGGTAAATTGAAACAAGATCACAAAGATCTCCAACGTTAAAATGATTTTGATTTCTTCCTTCCTTTATCTTTACATTACTCGATTCTTGGCACACAATTAACCCTACAGACTTCGACCATATTTTGTCAAAGGGTCAAAATATTCTGCTTTGCAATAAAATCCGAATAAATGTAATATTTCTAAACATATCAGAACACTAAAAACTGATTTTAAAAGGTGATAAAATACGCTTTCAATTTTTATAATACGAAATAAACATTTAATTTTGAAGTATAAAAATAAAAAAAAAAATGTAGTGGAAAGGGGAAGGAGCTCGGGACGATGAAGGTGGGGAAGTACGTGGCTATTCAGATCTGATCATCAAACACGGTTAAAGCTATTTCAAGCAAATATTCAATTCTGAACGGTGGTCTCTTATACCAGGGCAATACTGAGAGTATCTTCCACTATGGAAAGTGCCGCAAAATACTATATATTATTTTAAATGAATTAATTGTGAAATAACACAAATTATTCTCTTTGCGATTCTTTCAAGGACATAAAAAAAACACCCTCGTTACGAATGCAATTATTATTGTTCTCAAAAGTTGTCTTGACAGAATCTCATTCCTGTGATATCTTGAACAAAACCATTCCTTTGTTAAGAATATTATGAACCAAATATGAAATTTGGCTGTCCCGAAATGGGAATCCTTCCTAGTTGGACAGACAAAGCAACATTTTGTAATGTATTGTATCGTAATATATAAAAATAAATAATAATAAAATAAAATTTTTAAAAATCAAATAAAATTATTTGCGCACGCCGGGATTCTATCCCGCGACCTTCGGAGTGCGAGGCAAGAACCATACCCCTCGACTCGTGATTAAAAGTTTTAGGTTTGAATAAGACTTTTTTCACGTTCGTGTGCCAACGATTTACTAACTCTGTCAGGAATATTTTAGTAGGTTAACCTTGCAAGAGATAATTTGTTTTGTATTCTTCACGACAGGTAAAAAACAGTCATAGCAAAATAACAACAATAATAATAATAATAATGGTCTAATACAGATTTAGATAGCTTAGAACGATTAATTAGAACTACATTAACAAAATTTCATTGCCATCATCCAAATTCAGCTGTAGAACGAATTAATTTACCCAGAAATTTAGGAGGTAGAGGTATAGTCAAAATAACATCTTTAAAACATAATCAGGTTGAAATGCTAAGAAAAATTTTCCATAGGAAAGCTGATAGTTCAGAAATGCACAAAATAATTTGCAAGGCAGATAGAAATATTTCACCATTAAATTTATACGACGAGAATGCCAGCATTCTTATAAATACCATCCAGGAATTATTAGATTCCTGATCAAATAAAATTCTTCACGCAAAACACTTCAATAATCTCAACCAAACATATGTTGACAATTTTTCGTCAAACAAATGGTTGAGTATTGGAGAGTTGAGCGCAGAAATAGAAGGCTTTATGCTTGCCATACAAGATAGAGTCATTAATACTAAAAATTATAGGAAGCATATCATCAAAGATGCAAATCAAATTGATGATTTATGTAGAAAATGTTTGGCTTTTCCGGAAACTATAGAACATATTATATCGGGATGTTCTGTATTAGCGCCGTCCGAGTATACATTTAGGCACAATCAAGTTTTAAAAATAATTCACCAAAGTTTGGTAATTAAACATAACTTGATTGACTGCCGTAATGTACCATATTATGAATATGAACCAAATTCATTTTCAGAAAATGAATTTTATAAAATTTATTATGATAAAACTATTCTGACAGACAGAACAATTAGTCATAATAGACCCGATATAGTTTTACATGACAAAATTAAGAAAATAACTTATATCATTGATGTCGCTATTCCAAATTCTTGTAATATTCAGAAAACTGTTTCTGAAAAAATAAGAAAATATACAGATTTAGGAAATGAGATTAAAAGAATTTGGCATTCTCAGACTATAAAAATATTACCATTTGTTATTTCGGCTACTGGCATTATACCTAGCTCTCTCATTCAAAATTTAGGCGTATAAGATTTGTCAAAAAATTTGTACATAAAAATGCAAAAGTCGGTCATTTTCAATACATGGAGGATTACGAAAGATTTTTTAAATATTTATATTGAGGGATCAGTAGGATTTATCGGACCAGTTAGGATTTCATCAGAGCCGAACCCTCTGATATGAAAATATCTGGAGTCGGTGAAATATTTTCCCATTATGTTTCTGGTGGATTGACGTATTGTTCTTGTATTGTTTTATTCTTATATAGTGCACTTACATTGCGTTAATTTACTAGATATTCATTTGTGGAAAAGTGTGTGGAAGGGTTTAGTCTTTCATTTGGGAAAGATTCAACCCGGACATAAAATCTGGAGCACCGTATAATATGATGTTATTTCTACTCGTTAATAAACTTCGCTTTCTTTTTTATTCGAAGCATTACTCATTCCGAACATCCGAACGGTTTCAATAATTGACATTATTCAATATCGTTTCAGTCTGTTTGCTTCAAAATAAACCCATTTTTTAAAAAGGAAAACAAACATTCCCGGGTTATGAATTACCTCGACTAATTTTCATTTACCTTTAACTCAAAGCACCACAGCTATTGGTGGCAATAACGTTAGATGAAAAAATCAGAGTGTACAGTTCACACGGGGTAGAAGTGAAACCTTCAGAAAACTAAACTAGATTAGAGTGGGAAGGCTACGAAGCACCGCACAAAGAGGAGACTGACAGGCTACGAAGCACCGCATAAAGAGGTGACCGATACTACTACTTCATTCTCTAGCAGGATAAATCCTATAGATGTATGTGTTTGTCTCTTTTTAGTGTCGCAATTTATCGTTTCATCGAGTTTCAAATCACAACGGTGCTAAAGAAGTTTCCACTCCAATATTTCACATTTCTCGCAAAAGAATAAAGCGTATTTCATTATTTCTCAGCCTTTTCCGCGAATGTCATTTAAAATAAACCTAACCTAACCATATGTTTTTTGACTCGCAACAATAACATTTGACTGTCAACAGTTTTTTTGTTTTGCTCTTTCAAAAATCATCTTAAACCAATCTTTTAATTGTTTTTTGGCTGTAAAAAGTGTAGTGTGTTGTGTCTTGAGGACTCTTCTGCCCCTGATCTTCCAGGAGTCACTTCTTGCTGCTCATTTTCAGATATTTATATACTTTTCTTTCTACTTTTACTTCTGTCACTTTTTTTACTTCCTGTAACTTGAACAATGGAGGAGTATTTCCCTCCTTTACCTCCTACAAAGCCCCCAGATCCCCCTCCTGACCCTCCAGATGGAGACATTTCGGACATTTCAGAACCCTCAAACATTTCAGACCCTTCAAACATTTCAGACAGTGAATCTGTCATCCTAACCTCAATAAAAAAAAGAAAATTCAATCCCTCTTCCCCAAAAAAACATGATCCGTCTTCGTCTTCACAGTCCCCACCAGCTCTTCCTCAACCTTCTCCAACAAACTTTTACTCTACTCATTCCCGTGGCCCCTTCATTGTATATGCGCAAAAAACTGAACAAGGTAAAACCATACATCCTCTTGAATTTGGTAAATTCCTTTCAACCAA
The DNA here is from genome assembly GCA_917563855.2 of Limnephilus lunatus. Lineage (NCBI taxonomy): Eukaryota > Metazoa > Arthropoda > Insecta > Trichoptera > Limnephilidae > Limnephilus > Limnephilus lunatus. The sequence goes on along the minus strand of OU830602.1, from coordinate 45,098,060 downwards.
CAAGAACCTTTCGATTAAGCCCGGAGGTGTAAAAGCCGAGGGTCGCTTCCGAATCTCTATTGAATTCCTCTCAGGTTCAGCCGCCAACAACTTCATCAAAAACATTTTTATTACATCTAATTCTAAATTCAAGGCGTACATCCCAACTTTCAATGTCACTCGAATGGGCCTGGTCAGGGGTATCTCGACCGATCTGTCCATTCCAGAAATTCTGTCTTCTCTTTCAACCCCCCAACATATCGGCAATCCCATAAAAGCCAGGAGGCTAAATTATAAGGACACCTCTGAGGGCATCGTTTCCTGGAAGCCCTCCCAATCTGTTGTGATCACATTCGAAGGACAATCTCTTCCCTCTCATATCTATTTATTTTTCAACTCCTTACCAGTTGAAATGTACACTTACCCCACCACCCAATGTTACAATTGCTGCCGTTTTGGTCATACCAAAGCTGCATGCAGATCCCCTCCCAGATGCTTCAAATGTGGAGAAAACCACTCGGCTGACCAATGTTCTTCTCTCTCTTCACCTAAATGTTTTAACTGCTCAGGCGCTCATTCCGCCATTCACTCTTCTTGCCCTGAACAATCTCGCCAAAAAAATATAAAAATTTCCATGGCCTCTGAGAACTTGTCTTTTCTGCAGGCTTCTAAACTATTCCCGCCTGTCAAAAAATCTTTTGCCGAGGTTTTATCCAGTAACTCTCCATCCAACCCTCTCCCCTTCTCCTCAACATCTTCTCGTTCAACTAAATTTATGTACAAAAACCCTGTCTCTAAACCGGCTCCTGGATACGATCGGCAACAACACAACTCACTTCTCTTAAATCCCAATGGTTCTCCTCTTTCAAATGCCACAAATGGGTGCGCAAACAACTATAATTCGTCCTCAACAAACCATCAAAAACTTTCTGAACAACTCTCACAAGATAATTCTTCATTTATACAAACTCTTATTATGCTTCTAATTGACCTAATTTCTTCTCAAACTAATCTACCGTCCAACGCTGCTTCTATTATTTCCACGTTAAAATCATTTGTTCAAAATGGCACTTCAAGATGTCAGAATACTTCAGTGGAATAGCCGCAGTGCTATTTCTAACAAATCGAACCTTCTTAACCTATTAAATTCAAACCTTGTTTCTGTGGCTGCTGTCTCGGAGACATGGTTTACTCCATCCACCCACTTTAATGTGGGAGGGTACTCCTGTCTCCGTGATGATCGCCCAGAAGGTATGGGCGGCGGTGCTGCCCTTTTTATTAAAAAATCCCTTCCGTTTTCTCCAATAAATAATATCAAACCCCCCAATGCTGACTTTCAAATGGTTGCAGCTAAAATAAAGGACACATCCTTTGTTTCTATCTATATTCCCCCATCATCGCACTTCAATAAGCAAGCTTGGTTACAAATTGTCCGTCAACTAAGCCCTCCATTCTTTTTATTGGGCGATTTTAATGCCCATTCCCCCGTCTGGGGTTCTGCTTTCTCTGATCGAGATGGTCGAAATGTTATGGATTTTTTAGATGAATCCAACCTTTTCCTTTTGAACGACGGATCTCCTACGAGAATCTCTCGCCCCAACACAAACCCCAGTGCAGTGGATCTCTCAATATGCTCTACAAATCTGGCACCTCTCTCCTCGTGGGTGGTGTCCCCCGATCCTTGCTCCAGTGATCATTTCCCGATCACCATCACTTATCAAACTTCTTTCCATTCAGACAAGTCCCATATTTCGACGAAGATTAAAACAAAACACACCAAATGGGACGAATTTAACTCGCATATGGATAAGTTTATTCAAAATTTACCCTCTTCCGATATATTATCTGTCAAAGATGACTACGATAACTTCAAATCGATGCTCATAACTGCAATAAATAAATCAAATCCTCCCCCTAAAACCAAATCTCTTAAAAAACTCCCTCCGACTCCCTGGTGGGATGAGGAATGTTCTAAGGTAGTGAGAATCCGGAAAGCTAAATCTCTTTCGTATCGTCACAATATGACTATGGAGAACTATCTTATATACAAAAATGCCGAAGCCAATGCCAAAAGGGTATTGAGGTCAAAAAAAAGATCCGGGTGGTTCAACTTCTGCAGTTCTGTATCTCCGAATACTCCAATTTCGGAAGTTTGGTCTATGATTCGAAGATTTCGATCCTCCTTCAGTTCAACATCTCCTCGAGCATCTCATTCTAAATGGATAGATGAGTTCTTGGACAAAATTGCCCCCCCTTCTGTACCTAACTTAGATGAAATAACTCCCATCCACAACACTCCTATGTCTGATCATTGGCTAGACTCTTCATTCACTTTAATTGAATTAAAAAATTGTTTATTAACAGTCAAAGACTCATCTCCAGGCAGAGATGGTATTCCTTATAGCATTATCAAAAATAGTAATGATAATGTTCTAAATCACTTCCTAAGCATCTTAAATAAAATCTTCCAGTCTGGCATAATGCCTGATGACTGGAGTTCTCAAATAATCATCCCAATCCTAAAATCAAACAAATCACCCAATTCTGGATCCAACTACAGGCCAATTGCTCTTTCATCCACCCTCAGTAAAATTTATGAAAAATTAATTAAAAACCGGTTAGAATTTTTTGTTGAAAGTAACCAGCTTCTCTCTCCATCTCAATTTGGATTTAGGAAAAAAAAATCTACGCAAGATAACCTTGCCATCATCAGCACTGATATTAATTTATCCATTTCTAACCATGAAGCATGTCTTGCAGTCTTTATAGACATAGAAGGTGCCTTTGACAATGTTTCCATCCCAATCCTTAAAAAAAAACTTTTAGGCCTTGGCCTTCCCCCCATGTTTGTCCAATCTATTATTAATCTATTTCTTGATAGAAAAATTTTCATTGAACTACCAGATGTTACTCCTCAGAGTAGATCAATTTGGAAAGGTTTACCCCAAGGCGATGTATTATCCCCTATACTGTATAATATATACACGTACGATATGCATCTCTCTATTCCCCCTCAAGTAAAAGTTATTGAGTTCGCAGATGATTTAGCTTTCTTCTTATCATCCAAAATCATCCCACTTGCCGTCAAATATCTTAATGAAGCCATGGATGCCCTTTGCACATGGCTCACTTTAAATGGTCTGGAACTTTCAGTTCAAAAGAGTCAGTGTGTCACCTTCTCAAACCGTCATAAAAATCCTCCTGTTCAAATTTTATTTAAAAACTCTCCAATCCCCAACGCCTCTGAAGTAAAATTTTTGGGAGTAACATTTGATAGGAAACTTAAATGGTCTTCCCATATTCACAATATAGTTACTAAATGTGAAAAAAATTTAAATATCATCAGATCATTGACTGGCGTTTGGTGGGGTGCTCACCCTACCTGCATTAAGTTGCTTTACAATGCACTTATTCGAAGTCATCTCGACTATGCCTGCCCACTTTTTAGTACTGCCTCCAAAAATGCACTCAGTAAATTAGACAAAATTCAATCGAAATCATTGCGAATAATAACTGGAGCGATGCAGTCGTCGCCCATCAATTCCCTTCAAGTGGAATGTTCTGATCCCCCACTTTATTTAAGGCGACAACTGTTTGCTGACAAATTTGTTCTTAAATGTTTAAACTCTAAATGTCATCAGGTTATTCCCAGAGTTTCGTTGTTCAAAGACTCAACACATTCATCTGCAATCAGAGCTCGAACTAAACCTCTTCCTGCCATCTGTAAAAATTTTCGCTCTCTCTCAGAGCTTCAAATTATCCAAAATGATCTTCTTCCACTATACAAATTAAAATATAGTCACGTCACCCTATCCCCAACAATTTTGGAAGGGATCGGCATCCTTAAAAGTCATTCCAATCTCCCAGCCCGTACTGTTAATAATATGTTCAATGACATTATTTCTTCTAAATGGCCCAATTCTTCTCTTTTATTTACTGATGGCTCCAAATCTCCTGACTCTCCTAACTGTGGTATAGGTATTAACGTTTACCACAATAATTCTAATGATAGAATATTTTATTCAATTTCAAACCAATTTTCAATATTTTCTGCTGAGTGCATTGCAATAATTGAAGCACTCAAATATATAATCAAAAATAATTGTGAACATTCCCTTGTTCTCTCTGACTCTCTCAGTTCCCTCCAAAAACTTAAATCCTGTCCTCTTCTTCATCCTGATGATCACTTTGTATGCCTAATTAGAGTGCTGATAGCCTCCATTCAAAGCTCTGGAAAAACCGTAATTCTTGTTTGGATCCCTGGACACATTGGCATAGTGGGTAACGATATTGCAGATTCTTTGGCAAAACAAGGAGCGTCCAACCCTATTGTTACCCTCGTAAACCATATTCCCCTATCTGATATTTTTTCCATCGTCAAAGATAGATCCCGCAATGTTTGGACAGAGCATTGGAACATTGCCAGTCAATCCAAGGGAGCTCGCTACGCCTCAATACAAAGGACTATCCCATCAAAACCGTGGTTTCAAAAATTTCCCCATTTTTCCAAAAAAGAAATTTCCTCACTTATTCGAATGAGAATCGGTCATTGTTCCGTTCCTTCTCACCTTTTTAAAATTCACATCCTTGACTCCCCAGATTGTACGTTCTGTGGTCTAGATGTGGGCACTTTAGATCACATATTTTTTGGTTGTCCCTCTCTAAATAAATATCCTCTCTTCTATCAAGCGTTATCTAAAATTGCCTCCCCTCCATTCAACATATCATCTCTTCTAAGTCTGAACTCGACTCCAATCTTCCATATAATTCTGAAATTTGTACATTTAAATAAAATTAATATATAAATTCACCTTTCCCTTTCTCTGTAATTTTAAATGATGGCCTAGAACACCCTTGAAGGGTGAAAGCCAGAAATAATTTAAAAAAAAAAAAACCATATGTTTTTACTGAAATTTTTTTTTTCCCAAATAACTGATCTCTAAATATTAGTTGACCCTTTTTTTCAAAGACGTACTATTTTTATTCAATGAACCAAACGGTGTTTTTTTTAAACATGTATAAAATGAGATACGCGGTGTTGTAAGTTATAAAGTGAGGAACGATATATTATTAGGATCGTTTAAACATTAAACTGTTTGTTTAGCGCCTCCAACTTCCTTAATAATTTTTAAATTAATAATTAATTGCTTCCCGCATTTCTTCCGATTTATTGGATTTATTACATATTTTCCTCAAATGCAAGTTTTAAAGATCTTAAAGAAAAAATAAGATAAAATCTCTACATTTTTAAGATAATATTAATACATTCCCCACGCCGAAACGAAAATTATATAAAACTCCCCAAGTAAAAATTAAAAAAAATCGCAAAGTATGCTCTTAAAATTATTATAAACACGTTTTTTCAGTTATTTTACAAGGGTGAAAAAATTCACAGCATTTCTTTAAATGCTATTTTGGACATTCCCCGCGAGATTTTTGCTCTTTTTTAAACGAATCGTGTTTTATTAAAAAATTTCACTATTTTCGCTTAAAATATTATCGTTTTTAATTTTTGCGCGCTCTCTCTAACATTCGTATTTACATATCTCTCCATCTTCTTCTTTTTGAGCGGGTACACCGCACCTTAAATGATAGATATTTAATTGCACAAAGTCTTAATAGATAATTGATTGCCCAACATCTTAAACGGTAGATAATTAATTTTGTGACATCTTAAATAACAGATAATTAATTTTGGAACATCTCAAATGACAGATAATTAATTGCACAAAGTAGTAATTCATCCGATTGTCTGAAAGTCTTGGAGCTAGCTGTGACTAAAGCGAGTGTGAGTAGGGCAGATTGCTGATTATTAATTCTTCGTGAAGACTCAATGCCAACTACAGTTGTGACCGCAGAGCAGTTTTACCGTAAGAAGAATAACGTGTTAATGGAACACTAGTTACTTACACATATGATTTCCAGACTATAGCATCTTTGAAGATACTGTAATCCCCAGCAAACAAGTGTATTGGTGGGTAACCAAAATTGAAAGATTACAAGTGATCTACAAATATCAGAACCAATTGAAATAATTAATATTAGGGCCAAATAAGATTCCTTGAACCCCTGTCACATTTGTTTTATTATCGTTAATCGTCATTAACCTTCGATTCGATTTTGATCAAATTGTGACCAGCAGTCAAGCATAACAGCATTACTGTTTTGTGTGATGGTTGATCAAAATTTGCGTCCATCGAAGACCGTCTAAATCTTAAAATTTGTGGATATAGATAATTTTTATTAAAATTTTTCTCGAGTTTAATTTCTAAATTTCAGTATGCCAATATTTTACCTATTGATCTGAAATAAATGTATGTAAAAATGTTTGCGAAAACTGTGTTATTGTCTAATAAAACATCTTTTCAATGTTTTATAAACCTTAAACACCGTTTTTTTTTATTCTATGTGATATGTACTAAATCATGTAAAGTAAAAAAAATCGTGTTAAAGCCCATCAGGACGTTATTATTAAGTTTAATAAATAAAGAAAGTTAAATCACAATACTATAAAACTCTAAAGGTGGTGACGTTACAAGACCTAAGGAAAGGATTGTTTTATAGAATAGTTAATTTACCAAATTTAAATTCAAGTTCAGTGTTCCGTGAAAGAACTATTCAAGTTCGATTATTATCCAAGTATTGTGAAACTATTTGCCCATGATGAAATTGAATAGAAATTTCGAAGAACTTGAATGCTAACCTTGAAAATTGGTGGATTGTTCAAATTTTATGTAACAACCCGTCCTAAGAATGACCACATCATAAGACTTGGTATGGGAACCGCATATCTCTGGATTCGTCAAAAGGGAAAATTCAATAACGTACCATGTTAAAATATACAAAACATGTGCGACCTCTCCTGAATATGCTTTCCAAATATGGAATCCATATTTTGCCAATGATATAGAACTGAGATGTTACAGAGACGATTCATAATAAAATACTAGGAGCTTTGAAAGACCTGCAATATGGAAATAGATTTGAGGAACTAAGGGAGGGAAGGGGTGACTCGATTGAGACTTAAAAATTATTTGGCCATTATAGTTGCACTGGTATTCAAACATCTTCACCAATAACACAAATGTAAAACTTCGTGGACATTTTTTTTAACAAAGCCCCTTTTGCACACAATCCTTGCAAATAGAGTAGTGGAAGCATGGAAAAAACTTTCTGACAAACAAACAAACATGGACAAACTGTCATCGATGCTCCAAATTAATTATATAAATCAATTTAAAGCTCGATTTGACTCTTTTTTGGAAAGAAGAAAGTAGTAATTTATTTTTCAAATTTAAATCTACTAAAGTATTGTTGCACTTAAGGATTTTACAGGGTATTACAATGTTTATTGTTGAGCAATAATATCCAAGGAAACTTCTTTATGTCAGGTCACCCCAGCTCAGTACAAATGAATGTAGTATGGATGCTGTGAGATTCCTGTTAGAGCGGTGGCCTCAAGCCGTGATATGTTAATGAATTGAACCGTTATGTTATTGACCCACAGACCAGGAGAATGATTGATTATTTACTGGCCGTGTAGGTACGAACAATATTAATAAGTGTTTAAGACCCCGCAATCCGTATCTGTGTCTGTGAATGAAAGGCGCATATCTATGTAAAAACGGACTTAATTTTATCCGTAAACAGCTGTTAAAAAATTCAATTTTTATTTTTAACATCATTCTAAAATAATAGTCTACGATGTTTGGATTTGCGACATCTGTGGTCATAATCAGTGGCGGCTCGTGACTTTTGGGTATGCTATGCTTTGGAGTGCAGAAATTTAAAACAATGGCATTATTGACGTTGTCGTAGATTTTTTTTTTTTAATTAAAATCAGTTTTTGTATGAAAAATTTCAGGAAGTTTCAGTTTGGCCGTTGAAAAAACTCCTACGACAACATCCATAATGGTATTTTTTTTTAAATATCAGCACACCCGCACACCCAAAAGTAACGGGCCGCCACTAGTCATAATAGATAGAGAATTTCAATAGCTTCGTTTTAAAATAAATGGCTGGCTAAGGAAATGTTTTAAATAATTACAATAAATGTTTTACGAACTGTAGGAAAATTCCAGGTTCAAAATTCGGTCCATTTTTGGACCGCTATCAATGGCAGAAAAATAAAAGTGGTCCATTTTTCGACCAAAATAGCTCCAGTGGATAAAACTCTGAGAAATAAACAGGTTATTCTATTTGATTTATATAATATAACATATATAGTATACACATATGACATATGCATGAGAATGTTCCCTTAGATAATTATGTTTTTTTTCCGATAAAGCGTATAAAACATTGCATTTTATTTTATTAGTTTTTTTAATTACTAAATATTTTAAACTTAAATTGTTATTTTGAACCTCTTCTATATGCACTATGCCAAATATTTATTACGTTTGACTAAAGTCTGGGTTACTCCATCGTTTTTTTTTAAATTATTTTTGGTTTTGAGACTAAAGGCTCAGTCATTTATTTATTTATTTACGCCCTTTTTCGGGGCTTTTACATATGAAATTTAAAAATTACAATAAAAATACAAATCCTATATATTTCTTCATACATAACTGAACTGCTTTAGTAACAATATTTTGTATTTTCTTAAAAATAAATTGAAGATGTCCACTGACTTGGTATAATTATTTCCCTCTATTAGTATTGTTGGCAAAGAGGAATACATATGATAGTTAATTCCAGAATTTCTGCTCTGAAATAAATCCTGACTTAGTAGTAATTAGTAATCCGGAAGTTTATCAATTCAAGCAATACCGGATTATCAACTAAATCATTTAGAATTTTATATAGAAATACCAAGTCAGTGAAAATTCTTCTGTCTGACAATTTGAGCATATTTATACAATTTAAAACAATATTGTAGTTTAACATAATTGCTGGAATACCCATTTTAAAATTTAGATAACGTAAGAATTTGTTTTGTATTCTTTCAACAGCTTTTACATGTATATTATAATATGGGCTCAATGGGAGAAGTGTACTCAAGTTGACTTCTAACAAATGAAAAATATAATAGTTTAATACACTTTATATTGTTAAAATTTCTAGTTAGCCTTGTAATAAATCCCAACATTATTAAGCCCTTATTAGAGATGAGATGGCACAATCTATGAATTAAATTAGTAATCCTCAAACTAGATTTTGGGGAATCTCCGACCGACCGAACCGTAGAGCTACGAACATATAAATAACAGACAATATTAATAAGTAAAATATTTTTGTGGCAATATTCTACCTTCGTAAGATCTTTCACGATGCGGGTGGCTCTCGCCGCCCCCGACGCCCCCTATGTATGCCACGCTTTGCAACTACTACACGCATTCCTCCATTGATAGAATTCCCAGCATCCACATTTCTTTCAATGTCTTTATCAACATTCTCATCTCTTGTAAGTCGGAACAACGGAAGTTGCCAAGGCAATAATATGAATTTTAATGCCATGAAATGATGTCTCGTCCCTTTTATATAAGTAAGCACATTCCATTAAAGATATTATTATGTTCTGTGTATAGTGTGGAGGCATGTCAGTGACCTACATGTCCTCAGCATGATCGTCGAATTATCCAACAACGGTATTTTGTACAGCCTTGACTCCACGCTAAGTGGCCCATGCCTGTTTTCGTTCGTCGTAACGGTATCTAATTATTATTGTAATTTTTCAATTCGTTTTTATGTCATAACAAGTTCAACCTAGTGTCTAGTCACAAGTGTTTAGAGTCGTAACAAACACAGCCTCGAATATAGGCCATAGAAGTTTGGCCTGAATGAATAGAACACTTCGATTTATTAATTATTGTAAGAATGTAAAACTTCTTTGGTAAAATCAAAAAACATATTCTCTTTAAGAGGAGCCGTTCTTGTTACGATTAAAAACAATGTGTTTATGGTGTGTTTTTTTAAACATCCATTTAATACATCGTACTAATGAACAAAAATGCAACCGGCGCATGTTATAAAAAAATCCGAGTGTGCAATTCACACGCGGTAGAAGTGAAACCTTCAGAAAACTCAAGTAGAAAAGAGTGGGGAGGCTACGAAGCACCGCACAAAGAGGAGACCGATTATTCTATCTCATTCTCTCGCAGGCTAAATCCAATAGATTTTTTTTTAAATAAAGACAAACATTCCCGGGCTACCATTGTTGAAAATCTTCTAACACCACCACAGTAAGCGGAAAAAGTTGCTTGTATCGTGATGGAGGACTTAGCCAGCCGAGGAATCGAACACGGGACGCCCGGGTGGGATTCAAACGCGATGCCCACTCACCACTGACTGGTCCGGACCAGATGTATGTGTTTGTCTATTTTTAGTGTCGCTTTTTCGTTTCATCGAGTTTCAAATCATAAACGGTGCTAAAGAAGTTTTCACTTCAAAAATAGCGACACTAAAAAGAGAAAAACACATACATCTATAGGATTTAGCCTGCGAGAGATGAGATAGTATAATCGGTCCAGTCTTTGTATGCGGTGCTTTGTAGTCTCCCCACCCCCACTCTTGTCTACTTAAGTTTTCTGAAGGATTCATTTCTACCCCGTGTGAATTGGACACTTTGTTTTTTTTGTTCGTTTTTTCGTTACATCGATTTTCTCATCAAAAATCATTATACATGTTCAATTATTTGGTAAATTGCGTCAATGATTACAGTTATCTTCTTCTCATTTTTACATAATAGAGAAGCATAACTGATAACAAGGCCTGATATAATAAAAATTATGAATCTCTTCGTGAAGATTAATAACAATAACGGGTTTTCAAATCAGCAAAAAATACCATTAAATAACTGTCGGCCTGTATAATTCAGATTAAAAAACACGTTATTTTTACGAAGGAGACTTGATATAACCTGCAGGGTCTCTGCATACAAAATGTATTAACATTTTGTAGGGATGCTGTGTAAAGGGTTTTTTTAAACCCATCAAATCTATTTGTTCGGTTTTCTGGACAACTCATACAGGTTCATGGAAATCGTTGTATCTCCCTTACTATCATGGATAGAAATATGATCTAAACGGTGTTAGAAAGAGAATATACCACGCTTTATTCAAATCTAAAAATTAAGCACAAAATATTTAAAATGTACACCATTGTAAAAGTGTATTAACTAACTACAGGAGCAAAATATTGGACTCGATCTTATAGGCGACCTTGCTTTGACGTATTTGAACTTCAAATTTGTTCATTGCGTGGCGAGCAATTTGCGCTCCCATGTAAAAAGGTCTATTCATTCAAAAGCAGAGTTTACTTTTAAGAACTAAATGATGATTTTATAGTGCGAGATGCCTATATACTGTCAGATTGAGTTTTGGCGAATCACGTATCACCAAAGCCATCTTCCTGCCCTTCGTCCCGCTGTAGTTGGCTTCTACCCCTCACCTTTATGTTCTGGTCTATCAATATTCATATGTCTATGTTAATAATGCATTTGCCTAATAAATTTTGTATGCGTTCTAATTTTTTTTTATTGTCAGTAATTAAAGTTAGAAAAAACGTAAGGTAAGCCATTATTAACGCAATTTTTTTATATATTAAAACTTATTAATTTATTTCACGCCATAACATTTGAAACCGTATTTCATCACCTTTTAAAAACAGTTTTTAGTTTTTGGATTCATTCAGAAATATTTCATTTATTTGAACTTTATTACAAAACGGAAACATTTTGATTCTCCGACAAAATACGGTCGAGGTCTGCGGTATGTGCATTGTTTCAAATACATAACTTATTACATTGTCTTAATTTTTTGCTTATTTTAAAAATACTTATTACCTACCTACTTTCTAAAAGTTCCCGGGTACATACATGAATCATGTGTTTTTCCATTGAAATGTCTTTATAATGCTATTATAAACCATTCAAAAAATTATGGATTTTTTGCTTCAACAGAACACGTTGTACTTTAAGCCAAAGAAATTGTATTTTTCATAACGTCAAATTTTAAAGTTTATAAAATTCTTGTCAAAAAACGCTTCACACAACGCTCGAACATAATGCTAATGATTTAAGACAATTTAAAGTCGTATAACGTGATAATTAAATAAGAAATCTCGCGAAGGAGCTGTTTGCGAGTAGCGGTGACTTTGGCCACACTAAATGTGTGTCACGGAACAAGCAATCTGCCACAACGGGGTCACCGTGAACTTGTAGAGCTACAGTTCATTATCAACGTTTTGCCCCATCACTAGTTTTACAAGCACCTACTTATCTCTCTTATTTTTGTATGTAACTGTTTTTATTTTTTATTAATTCTGTAGGAAACTATCTAATAAATAATCTATGGAAAGTATTACTGCTTGACATTGATGTTTTTTAATGCGCACTCGGCCTTACTAAAAAAAAACACAGCACGACCGATTACCTGTGTTTTTGTAGCATCATGGATACAACATATTTACACTAAAACACGAAATATTAGGTACTAAAAAAGAATTTCACTCTAAAACACGTGTTAAATTTGGCAACACTGCAATTTTTCAAATTTTCCATACAAAATTTTTGTTTTCATTCATAGCCGCTAGATGGTGATGACGTCGCGCCTGCACAACTTGCCCGCGCAAAAAACAGCAGTTGGTTTTCATGCATGACGGGAATATTTTTACTAAATGTTGAGATTTTACTGAATGATTTCTATTATAGTGACCAATTCACTCTTCTATTCATGTAATTAATATATTTGCCGTGTTATTTGTGTGGTATTACATCAGTTTTATCAAGTTATTACACAATAAACAGTATTTAAAAGTTGAACTGTCAAAATATTGTTTTGGGTTACATAAAAGTTCAAATTTATGTTTTTAAATCTTTATTTTATGAGAATTTCTTAAAAGTGGTGTTTTTTTAAAATATTAATATCAAATTCACGTGTTGGTAAACTTATCAAAGAAATTAACATCTTTAGTGATGCAAGAAATGTGTTGAAATGTCAGACATATTTTATAGGTTATTTTTTTGGCATTAAAAAAAACTTTGAAATTTTTTATAATTTTTTTATTGTATGCAAGAGGAAAAAGTGAGGTGACAGTTTCATTTCAAATTCATTATATAAAAGGTCTGTATTTTTTTAATTTTAATTTTTTAAATATTTTTGTACACTTTCATCAAAAATGTTTTGTTAAGAAATTATTTTACATTTTTTTCCGTGTTTAAATCTTAAAATATGGCAGTTTTTTAAAACTAAAGTGTATTTCAAATACAAAAATCTAAACGGTAATTTTATCTAGTTTTTAAAAATGGTATTTGTTTATACGGCACCTTCAAAAATAAGAAATATATAGAAAATTAAAAATACTTAGGAAAATTCCAAATTTCGTTCATACATCATCCCTAAAACAGAGATAAACTACCCCCCCAGGCTGTGTAAACGGCGTGTATTTTTTTCCAAGAACAATTTTTTAATTAGTAATGTTTTCACATCCGCGGCCGTTTGTCAATTGAATAAATTTTTCACAGGGTTTTTTAGTAAGGCCGTTGAAGTTTTAAAGCTCTTAAAAATATATGTTATTCTTGGAAATAATATCTAGACATTCCTCGCGCCGAAAAGCAAATTATATAAAATTCCCTCGATAAAAAAAAATCGCAAAGAATGCTCCAAAAATTATTATAAGCAGGTTTGTTTCGGTTTCGCTTATTTTACAAGTTTTATGTATGAAAAAATTTACAGCGTTTCTTTAAATGCTGTTTAAGACAACCCTTCCGAGATTTTTGCTCCATTTTAAACGAGTCGTGTCTTATTAAAGATTTTTCACAATTTTCGCTTCGATTTTATCGCTGTAAATGTTGGCACGCTCCTCTAACATTAGTAATATCATATCTCTCCATCTTCTTCTTTTTGAAACCGGTTACGGCGCCTTAAAAGAAAAAAATAATTTAAGAAATCATCATTAAAGTCGTATTTTCATTTTTAGCACTCTTGCTCACTTAGAAGTCATTGGTCGCCATCGACTATGGGTACAGCATTTATAATGCCTATATGTTTTTCATAAAAAAACCATTCATATATTATTATTCGTGAAATTTTACCTACCTGTACATAGAATCACTTTGAACAGGGATTCCCAAAAAAAAAACTATGGAGACAACTCCACCGACGCAAAGTTAACCGTGTCAAGTCGTAAGGCACGTGCCATAAATTTTGTGGTAATAGAGAGGTACCTACAACTCAATCATCGCGTGCCTTACCTGGTAACACAGGTGACCGGGTCGCTGGGTATTTGTGTCAAGTAACAGGACACCCACGGCCGAAGGAATTCGCGAGCGGCAAATCCCCGGCACTTTCGGCCACGAGTTGACCGACCTTTTTCAATAGACTGAAAAGTGAAAACGTATCGCAAACTTCCTCCGTTTTAATTTTATGGCTTTTGATTTGTAAGGGAGTGAGGTCAGTAAGTCCATACGCCATATCCAAAGCACGTTTTAATATTTAATTTTATTTTTTATTCTTCATTTTAAACACCCGCTAATCTATCAGCAGGTCAATTTAACAATATTAATATAACACAAAAGCAAAATTATAACAAGAAACCACAATATAGAAAATAGAAACAGAATAATAACTTTGAAGTAATTACAATATAAAGGCATAAAATAAGCAGACAGAAAGATATAATACAAGCAAATTACTCATAGTCATATTATACACAAGATTACAAATAAAATCAACATAAAATCAATGTGATCAAATATTAAGTGATATCTATAACGATTTGAAAGACGTAAAACCTTCCGAATTCTAGGCCCCAAAGAGATCAATGAAATATGCATTGATTTTCTGATCAATTTGAGCTTATTTCGAGAATACGAACACACCTACAACAGTTTTATAATTTGGGAAGCGGATATGGGTACCGCCGCCCCGGGAATCATTTATTGGGTAACCAACACCCTTGCTATAATTTTAAAAAATTGGGTCACCCCAAGTGGTTCGCTACGTTTGGTGACTTTGTATAGGTGCCCGGGTAATGGTGGTGAGGTTTGTCTTGGGCCGGATCGATAATTTTTGTCGGAAAATTTGTTGTCATATTTATTGTACATGTTTAAACTCTCAATCATATATGTTTTTGAGGAGTAAAAAAACGTGGTCATTAAAGTCAGCTTTCGGAGTGGGGTGACTTCGACCTACCATTTTTATAAGTAAAACTTATTACAACAATACGCCAATCCAAAAACAATTGTTAGGTATAATTAAAGTTGGAGCAAGACAGTAATATATTTTAATTATTTAATCACCATTTTATTTATTTATTAATTATTTGAAACATTTACAGAGTGTTATCAAATTATTACACTAATTAAATTGCCGTTGGGATGTGCATAGATATTATCACTCCAATTTAAAATGTTTACATCATGAGTAATCAATATTACTAGGTGGAGATGCTGCTAGTGAAATGACAGAAATAATAATAAGCAAAATAAAATATGAAGCATTGTAAGTATATAGTAAAGAGAAATAGATGAAAGAAAGAAATACAATAAATAATAATAAAAAAAAATTTAATAAAGCAATTACATAATTTTTAGATCAAATACTTCTATTAACTATGGCTTATAGCAAATAAAATTAGCACATGTTTTTTAAATATATAATGCTGTTCATAAAGATGTTTTTATCACATCGCTTTATTAATTATTAATTTTATTTATCATTAATGTTATTAAACGATACGTTTAGTGCTAATCCATGTTACCGCTCAAGCTAGCTATCATAATTATTATATTGATATAAATGTTATGCTAAAAAGGCCAATTTTTCATAAAAATAAGTAGGTTTTGCGGATATGCAATATTTTAAGTCGTTCTTTTGTCAAGAAATCTCCCCATTATGTTAATAAGAAAGTTGGCATCCATTTTAATGTGCATTTTAGAAAATATCGGTCGTTCTTTACATAAAATCGATGAAATGCATTAATTTCGATAATACGTCAACCAATTTCTCTTTGAACTGGCATTTTAATATTTATGTTGGCAATATGAATTATTTATTCTGAAACCGACATTTTTTATTGGTATCTTTAGGATCAGAGATGTTAAGCTATTCAAAATCAGTATGTACTATTTTATAAAAAGGTAGGTACCACGCAAAATTTTTACATTCAGGTATTTACCAACTTTCCTCTTTCCCACCTTTGAAAGATAAAATAATACAATATAACAGGAAAATAAAAATATTACCTACAGAAAACAGAAAAGTCACAATAAAATACTTTTAAGTAGTTTCTCAATGGGTGCTTTTACTTTGAAGATAACAATAAAACTTGTTTTACTTTACTATGCAGTAAGATGTTGTTTGTGTTAGAGTCTAATATAGACTATTTCTTTAAGCGAGACAATTCTTCAACACAATATTTGTTTTTACATTTGTACATTTTTTTAATTTCTGCAGATTATTTAAGCAATTAGATATCATGTGTAGTCCAGGGTTCTTTGTCCATGTTTGTGTAAATGCTTAGGTGCGATTAGTCCTTCATTTAAAGTAAAACGAGTATTGTAAGCGTAGTCCAGTCTATTTATGTATATAGGGCTATTCACATGCTACAAAAAAATTGCTCTTACTGAGAGAATTTTGAAATTCTATTAAATGTATAAAATATTATGCCTTTATTCATATAAACTTTTTTGAGCTAATATTTTAACTAATGAATTTTGGATTGATTTAACATGATTTATATTTGTTTTACAGGAGAGTCCCCAAGTTGTAATTCCATACATTATAATAGTAATTCCTTACCTAATTGTGTTTAACGTACAAATTGTGGATTTTATGTAATTGTTTCGCTATTTTATTTAATTTTGAACTGATTGAACATGATTTACATTTGTTTTACAAGAAATTCCCCAAGCTGTTATTCCATTACTTATAATAGTAATTCCATTCCTAATAAAAAAATGTGTTTTTTTTATTGTCCCGCTACTTGTCCCGAGATTGATAGAGAAAGTGTTGCTGCAATTTGGTTATGTTTTCGTTTTATATTCTTTGATTGATTCCTAGAAATAATATTTTTTTTACAAGTAATTTGTCGCAATATGGGCGGCCGTTAACGTGTTATTGGTCAGTAAACTCTGTGCATGTTATCACAGTTGACGGCAGGACGCGAGGCGCGAGCATGGTCACGTATTTCGGGAATGGTTTGAAGAAAACAACAATTATTAATTAATAGTTATTATAAATCATCTATGGCTGACTGTAACACTGTCGTGAGGTGTCGGGCGACGGACATTTAGGTGCCGTGTCACACGCAGCAGTGCTTCTAGAACCGTATCCAGTCACTGTGCGCGCGGCGCTTGGCTACGATTTCACCAACTACATAACTGACTAACGTGAGTTTATATTAACTAAGTCGATAATATTGTTAGTATTTCGGTTAAATTAATAAATTAGACACCTACTGCCACTAGGAAGCTAATGGCAACAATTTGATGCTTGGAGTACCTAAGTACATCCGACCGGCTCAAGCTCCACAGAAGCCCATGTAAATCCATATAACTGTTTTTTTTATAATCGAATGTTGGTTACAATAATGTGTAAGTTAGTTTGATGTAAAACTTACAGGAGGCGAGACTTACAAATGTTCACATTAAAACGGAAATGTGGCAAATTGAATTCATTATTATTATTTTGCCGCGTGGAAAGAAATATATTTCCTTAGTAAGTTATTTCAACGAACGGTTCTATACAAAACCTGCATTGAAAAACATGTAAAATATTTCTTTTCGTGTACACTTGGTATAATTGCGGTTACAATCAACCATCGCAAAGTAGGTATAAGATTACGTTCATTTACTAATTTATTTAAAAAAAAAAAAATCTTTTCATCAATAATATTATTATTTAATTTATAAAAACAGTTTATTTATAAACAAGTTCGGCTAATTATAATATAATTGCACACATACAAGAAATTAATTTAATGTTTTATACTCTAAACATAATAACAATAAATAATAATACTGCGAATTTGTGTAATTTGGGGGGCGGTTGTGGGTACCGCCGCGCCGCCCCGGAAAACATTTATTGGATAACTAACACCTCTGACATAGAGGTCACCCCAAATGGCTCGTTAGGAGATTTGGCAGGGGTGACCGGGTTTACGGGGTGGGGTTTGTCTAGGTGTTAGCGGCGGATGACATGGATACACTGAACCCCAGACTCATGCCTTTTTCTTTTTCAGAACTTCCCCTCTCATTCTTTTCCAAAGATGACAGAGACCCGGACGAAAATTATTTTCTTCAGGGCCTACTCTATGGAGCTAATGCTTTTAAGTAATTTTAGTATCCTTTTATTATTTTTAAGCAATTAACTAGCTCCTAATTTAGACCTGATTATATTTCTCCACTAACTGGGTAATCAAATTATTTGATTAAGAATGTCATGTAACATATTATTAATTTATTTCATTGCTTCACAATTTCAATAAGTTTTTTTTTGTTTGAGCGAATAGCCAGGTACTTCCTATTCCCCATTCTTTCTCCATCCATACTCCCTTCAGCCTCACAGTCTAATCCGATTGAAGATGTCATAATCCAACTGACTTCAGGCAATTCCAACTTTAGTGCGAAATTTTATAAAAAGTTAACTCTTAGTAATTTTCCACTTTTTTTTTTTTTTTTTACAGTAAATACCGCACAAGAATCTCAACTGCTCCCGACTGGAGCCAGTGAGACTATGGCATCCCCAATTGGGGTATGTTGTGAGGCTGAAGGTAGTGGGGGGGAGAAGGAGATGGGGAAGAGGAAGTACCTGGCTATTCATATCTGGTCACCAAACACGGCTAAAGCCATTTTCAAGCAACGTTTTAATTCTGAATGGTGGTCTTACACCAGGGCGATACTCATAGTATCTTCCACTCTGGAGCGTGCCGCAAATATACTATATATTATTTTAAATGAATTAATTGTGAAATAACACAAATTAATCAAATAAAATTTATTTGCGCACGCCGGGTTCGAACCCGCGACCTCCGGATTGTGAGTCAATACTCTTAGCCACTGGACTACGGAGGTCGTCAAAACAATACTCGGTGAATCTACTAGGTGTGCTATTTTTGGTTCCGTGACAATTGATCCCTCGACAGTTGCCCTCTGGCATACTAAGGTATATTCAATATGCAGTCGGTTTAGGGAAAATACGTATACCCACTCACAAAAAGTGTAGATAGGATGTACGGCCGAATAACAAAAAAAAAATTAATTTAATTTATAATTATTAAAAAAAAAATACTACATAATACCTATATGTTTATAACTAATTCATATTAATTTCTTATAATTAAATTGTAATATGTAAATGAAATCCTCAGCACGGGAAATCCCAGTGAGGATATCATTATCTCTAGATGTTTGTAAAGAAAGGAAGACAATAAATCATTATTATTATTATTATTACATTGAAGGAGGCCTTTTGACATTTCCAGCCGGGCTCTCTGGACCCATCGCCTGGCACTGCAGTTGGAGGGATGGATTCGAAGGTCCGTCACTCCTGGACACACTGACCCCCAGATTCCTACCCAACCCTTATATCTTTTTCATTCCCAAAATTTTCTATCCTTCCCTTCCTTAAAAAGCTAATGTTAAAAAAGAAAAATCGATGAAAAACCCACTTGTCTCTAATGCGCTTCCAGCCCGCTGCCCGCTTTCCAGCCCGTTCCCTTTATATATTATATATTTCTACCAATTTACACAAAACCTTGACAAATTATATACCAAAACCTTCCTCATGAATTACTCTATCTATTGATGAAAACCGCATGAAAATCCGTTGCGTAAGTAGTTTAAAAGATCTAAGCGGACAGACAGCGGGAGCGACTTAGCTTTATACTATGTAAAGATATCATTTCGGGATGCCCACCGTCGGAGGATCAATTGCCGGATCATCCTATTTTTTAATCCAGTTATGTTATTTTACCGCATGTCACACTAACCAATAGAGGTGGGATCAACCTGATTTCGTAGCAACTTTAGATTGATTCGAACCGTTATTAAGTCTATGGGAGGCTGCAATCTGTACCAATGCTATTCAGGTACTTAGTTTGATCAAAGAAAACTTATCTATGGTCATCATATAAGTCGATAACGGATACCAAGACGGGATTCGAACCGGTGCCGCCAGGAATGTGATGGCCGCTTCCTTCTATATAGTCTATCAATACAGCAGGTGTACACTACATCATACTGTATGTGTACTGCTACAACTCAATTAAAATAATCTACAAATCAAGCAGCGTTATCAGAATTGCAGTAATCATTGCATCTAACATCTAAGGCAAAGTATCTGGTAGATAAAAACCTAATAATTATCGCTATTTATTTTATTTATTACAGTGATCTTCATCAGAGTAGATGTGTCCGAAACGGCTAAATAATGAGGTAGCGCAATACGGCGTAACACCCCAAAATTAAAAACTAAAATACTTTTTGCTGTAAAAATTTAAAATCAAAATCATATCTGACCTAATAATTACTTTGAGTAAGCCCGAAAGATTTAGAGTTTTTTTTTACATTAGCTCCACACAGGAGGCCCTGAGATATATGTATATAATTTCCCTCAGGGCCTTTGTCATCTTTGGGAATGCCGTGTGGAGGATATTTTTATGGAAGGAAATACGGGAAGTTCTGGTGAGGAAAAGTTTAAGAATCTGGGGTTCAGTGTATGAAGGGGTGACGGGCATATAAATTCATCCCTCCCTCTGCGGTGCAAGGCGATGGGTCGAGAGAGTCTGACTGGAGAGGTCAAATGGTCTCGTAGAGGTGGACAAACCCATCCGCCGCCAAATCTATACAAAGGTCCCCCATGTGTCCGGGCACCCCTGCTAAATCATCAAACCCAGGGCAGAGGGGTTGGTTATCCGAAAATTGGTCTCGGGGTGGCGGTACCCACACCCGCCTCCCAAATTGAACTGAATTGCATATTATTCAAGATCCAGATATTCCATTGTGATATAAGCTCACGCTGCTATTTAACTTGTATATTTTTTCAAAAAATATTCAATATTAAGATTCTCGGTAAGCGAAAGTTAATTTATGAAGATATATAACAGGTTTCCGGAAATTGGTATTTCTGGCAAAAAGGTTGCCGGAAATTGGTATATGTGGCAAAAAGGTTTCCGGAAACAAAACTAGGTACTAATGCGTTGTAGACCGTGGTTCATCGCGCAAGGCTCGACCAATTCAAAGAGACTGAAATCGGAACATACGAGCTTTTCAAACTTTTATTGTTTCTCTTTTTTTACATTAGCTACACACAGGAGGCTCTGTGTGTAGTCGTCTTTGGGGATGCTGTGTGGAGGGTCTATTTAGAAAGAAAGAGATAAGGAGAAGTTCTAAAAATAAAAACGATATGACGGGTGGTTAGGAATCTGGAATCAATATGTCAAGTATGAACGTATCAATCCATTCCTCCTACTTCAATGCGAGGCGGAGAGAGTCTGGATGAATAGACCTAGGTTAGGTCTCCCTCAATCAGTCTCTCACACTTGAGGTGACATTTTTTTACATTAGCTCCACACACGAGGACCATAGGAAAATAATTTCCCTCAGGGCCTATGTCATCTTTGGGTATGCTGGAAGGAGGGAGAGGAAATTCTGGGAAGGAAAAGGGTATTAGGGGTATGTAGGTTTCTGGGGGTCAGTGTCCAGGAGTGAGGGACGTATGAGTCCATCCCTCTCACTGCGGTGCAAGGCGATGGTTCTAAGAGAGTCCGGCTGGAGAGGTTAAAGGTCTCCCTCAACCAATCTCTTCCAATCCGGCCTACCACGCAGTTGATGGGCAGACGCATCCCTGCCGCCAAGATCCGGACAAACCTCACCCCATGAACGCAGACACCCCTGACAAATCACCAAACGTAGCGAACCACTTGGTGTGACCTATGGCGGAGGTGTTGGTTATCAAATAAATGGTTCTCGGCCGGATTTATTTTGATGATTCCGTTAATATTCCTTGAATTTCTTAGAATCATTGGAGATAACTGATACATTATTTCAGTTAGTCACCAACATGTAGGTGATTAAGTATGGCGCAAATTAGCGTGGAGCCATGTGCCATTGTATTGATAAGTGAAAGCACAGCAGTGCATTATTCACATATTTGCCAACCGGACTTTCTCACTTTCAAACGTCTTCACATTTAAATACAAATTCATTATAATAATACATTACGAAGAACAATGTACTTTGACATTCATTCAGTTTGCACATTAAATTTACAGTAACCACAGTGAATTTCTTAGAGATTTACAATTAGAAGAGCAGAACAATTGTTTTAGAATCGTGATTGTGACCGTTGGCACCCCGGCATACTTATATACAATATGCAGTCGTTTAGGTAAAATAAGTATAACTACTTACACAAAATATAAATAAGTTTCTCCGGGGGATGTTTAGAGAGGATGTACCGCCGAATAACAAAAGTATAAAACATATTTGATTCAAATGCATCAAGGATAAAACTACTTGTCTACCTTGTCTACAAGGGGACCAATTGTAGTATGTCATACATACTTTTACTATATATTTCTCAATTAATGGCCAAAACTAACTAAATGCGTCGTGTAAAATTACCTTTTAAGGAATCATGTTATTTTACTACAAAAATAAATATACATTTTGTGAAATAATACATAGTAGTATGCTGAATTTGTCATAAAATGGCGATGATAAAAAAGCAGGTGGTTATTTGGTTAAAAATCTAAAAATTAATAAAAAAACCGCATTGCTTTTATAAAAGTTTAAAGCTGATTTAAGAAGGTAGAAAAATGTTTTTTATAAAAAAAAAACTAAAAATTCGATTTTTAAATGAGAAATCTAACTTGATTATTTCATTACCATCACCAATCTAAGTATTTGTATCTCAAATTAAACGATTTTACACGAAAAGAGCCACGTTTACAGGTTTTATTAAAATAAATAAAATATAAAATAGTCAAAAATCTTACCTTGCTTCGTTTAAACTTCACTTCACTAAAATCACTCGCGAAAAATTAAAAACTAAAATCTCCAAGTCTATTGGAAAGATATTCGAGAACGGTGAAAGCTTTCTCTGTGCTGTTAATGGCACGTTAGTAACAGACGATGGTCGGACGAGTATTGAAGAGAGTGATGCCTTGAACTTGGGTATATATACCGTGACCCACTTTTGAGTGAGCCACGGAACAGAGAGGCCTACCGGCGTGCTGTGACCAGGTTTACCAGTTTGTCTTGCCTGTACCTAGTACCTACTCGTCACTCCTTACCCACTAGTTACTTACCACTTACTACTTAATACCTGTTACTTGTTGCCTGCCCAGTGCCCAGTCTTAAGGTAGTTAAAGATACTGAAGAAGACCGTCTGATGTAGTTGATACTGCTTTAAGTTCGGGGCTATCTATGATTTGAATTAAGTTTTTAGATGGGTTATAAAAATTTACTTCCCTATGAAACAGTGCTTGTTTACTTTACCTAGATTTTAAATACTGGATACCATATTATTTTTTAATCCAAAATTAATAAACACTTAGTTTTAACCATTTTTATTTTTTTTAAAACCAACAAGTTTCATAAGCAATACTTACTTCTGTAATCTGTCTACTACCAAGGGACGAATCAAATTTAGGAAAATAAATATTTTCATCAAATCCTCTACTATTATACCACCCATCATAATTTTTTTTCTTTGCTTTCCAAAAAACGCTCATTAAAGAACATATTATTTTATTAAAATATATAACAGGATTAAATATCACGTGTTCCCAATTACGTTAATTGTTCTGTTTACGAATCTAAACGTCACAACATTTATAAAACTGGGAAGACTTCGATGGCTGGGTCATGTGGAGAGAATGACCGAGCATCAATCACCAAGTCCCTGCTGAACTCAAGACCGATAGGGCGAAGGAGCCTGGGATCCCCAAGATTAAGATGGAGCGACAACGTTCTCAAAGATATATCTACCTTGGAGCTTCTAAACTGGAGACAGCTAGCACAAAACCGAGTTGAGTGGAGGAAGACACTTGAGGAGGCCAAGACCCACCAGGGGTTGTAGAGCCAAGAGTGATGATGATGATGAT
Organism: Limnephilus lunatus; assembly: GCA_917563855.2. Taxonomy (NCBI): domain Eukaryota; kingdom Metazoa; phylum Arthropoda; class Insecta; order Trichoptera; family Limnephilidae; genus Limnephilus; species Limnephilus lunatus. The sequence continues at coordinate 45,074,030 of OU830602.1, read as the reverse complement.
GTTCCCAATGTTATGTCCCCTGCGTACGAACTGTACATAAATTTCTCTAAATAAACATTAAACAGTGTTAATCTCAATTGACCTCCCAGGTAAGTATGGTCCTGTATATATTCTAACTGTAAAGTACATTTTTACGCAGCATCGCGTTCATTGGTCAAATCATTGTACATATAGTTTTGTATCAGTGATCGATGAACCGGTGGATGCAATTTTTAGCCATAAGTTATTATAATTGTTTGCCTAGTTAGAAGTAAGATTGTAGAAACATATTATAAGTTTATGCAGCGCCCTTGAGGTGATTTTTCACAAAAACAGCACTATAAAAATCATCCAAATATTATATTATAATTTCAACAGGGTTTATTTAAAATTAATTACAACAACAGAAATAAAGATGTGAATTGATGGGTGGGAGTGGGAGAGGGGTAGGGGGTAATAGGGCATAATTTACAAAGGAAACACATTTAACAAAGGGTCATATTTAAATCCATAATTGTTGTAATTAGTTTTCAGTAATCCCGTATGAAGTAGGCATTGCTTATGAGAAATGGTTAAAACTTAGGACTGGTAGATTCAAAGAAATTGACAATTCAAATTATTTAATTTTTATTGAAGAAATTGGCCCACAATAGTGTAATAACAGAACTATAAAAGAAAAACTATAAAAGAACTTGAAAATTAGCTTCGAAATCAAAATTGATCAAATTCTGTGAAGCAACTGGCCCTATGAAATTTTGAATTCAAATGGTGCCACAAAATAAGTTAGCTGTGTTTGAAGAAATGTTATTGTCTAATTTGAATAAAATGTCTGACCGGTGGAGAGCAAGAGTCGAATGCCGAGGGGTAAAGCTCTTGACTCTCAATCCAAAGGTAGCGGGATCGAATCCCGGCGAGGGCGAACAAGTTTTATTTAATTTTTGTGTTATTTCACAATTAATTCATTAAAAATAAAATGTGGCATATTTGTGGCACGTGCCATAGTGGAAGATACTCATCTTGCTATAAGACCACCATTCAGAATTGAAACGTTGCTTGAAATGGCTTTAGCCGTGTTTGGTGACCAAATCTGGATATGCAGTCCGTTTAATGAAAATACAGTATATTTACTTCACAAAATCTACTTCACGAAATATAAGGGGTGCGCAGAGAGGATGTGTCACTAAATAACAAAAATATAAAATAAAATTCATTCAATTGTTTCGAGGATAAAACTACTTGTCTTTATACGGTATACCGGCGAATAAGTACAAAAAATCGACACTGTAAGTAAATTCGTTTGATATCCATACTAATTTATTATTAAAGGAAATTTTGAAATTGATTTTAGGTTTGAAATTAGTAAATAATCCATAAAAATTTATAGTTTTATCAAATTATTATTATATATTTTGGGGGGCCAACTATCGGGTCGCCAACTTTCACACAGATACTTTAAGTACACGTTTAGGAATTAGGCTAAATAATAATTTTACATTAAAGGTATATTTTTGGTAGTAGTAATATTTGTAGCTTTTATAGGGACATTAAATGCTTAGGCTTCGGACCTATTTTGTCGGAAGGTCAAAATATTTCTGCTTTGCAATAAATCTCAATGAATGGAATATTTCTGAGTGCGTCTAAAAACTTAAAATTGATTTTGAAAGGTGATGAAATACTCAATATTCAAATTTTATAAATCGCAATATACTCGTACATACGATATTTTAAGAATAAATTTTTTGAATGCAAACATAAAAAGTTTCAAAAATGGCTCGCCTTACATTTTTTCTAACTAAAATTACTGATAATGAAAAAAAAAATTTCATATAAATATTGTTTTAAGCAAATGTATTATAAACTTTATCGTCAACTCACTTTTTGTCGCTTAACGTAAAAATAATGAGTTAAAAATATCTGAAGTTTATTTTTTTTTTCAAATTGCTGTCGGAAACTTTGGATTCATAAAGGTGTACATTTGAATTATTTTGCGGTTAGCTTCTAAATTTGAATATAAAGCGTGATGGTTTCTATTTCTAACACCGTTTAAATCGCATTCTCAAATGGTAGATAAAATACAAAAGAAGTTTCTGAGATATTTATATCTTGGAGACTTCGGATTTTATCCCTGGTTATATCCATCGGTATTAACAGCCTCGCCGATAGAAGGAAAACTGCTTTGCTGACAACAGCATATTATAATCTACTAAACGGTAATATCTGTATTCCCGATATCATACAAAAATTTGTTTTTTATGTTCTCGACAACTTCACAAGAGCGCGCAGACGCAGAACTTTTGTTGTTCCGACAAGCAAAACTAACTTAATCATTAGTAAAACCGCTCGAAAAAATTGATTCTGTTACTAAATTACCTGTCCCCTGACATAAATATTTTTCAATTAAATTTTCCCTTATTTTTACTTAAAAAATATAATGTTTGTTTATGATTGGTTTTATGTAAAACTGAAGACAAATATGCATTTAAAATAAAATAAATAAATAAAATTTCCAACTGAATTTTTTTTTTCCTGAGGGTTTAACAAACCAACATTAGATATTATTTATTTGCCAGTGTTGGTAACCCACGTAATTGTTACAATATCTAGTAAGTTCTAGATATTAGAATAGGAGAGCCCATAATAAGACATGTACTAGAAGTAGCTACTACAGTAGAAATAGAGTGATGCATTCTTGTAACTAATTGAAGACACAGCAGCAGGCAGGTCAGGTAATGCGTTTGAGGCATCGGGACATTCGTGACGGAGCGGCGAGCTATCAACATTGTGAAAGTAAACATTTGGTGACAGTTCACTGGCGTGCCTAACTAACTAATGAACACTTCAAAATGATCATGTGAAAAAAACAAAAAACACTGTAACAGATATTATTTCTTATAAGTTTTAACAAATCTATTAATTTATTATATCTATCATTAGACAGCTTCTATAGTAGATATATCATATTGTTTGCTGTGTTTTTTTTTCTTCTTTTTTTGGTCTTTTAATTGAACTTGTAACATTCATTCTTATAAAATATGCACAAATGCAATAATAACAGTGCAGACTGTTATTATATTGTAGTTTTTAACTGTATTTATTCAGTTACTCTTTTTAAATCCCTAATGTATAATATATACTTAAAATCTTCACTTTAACCATAGAAATAAAAATAAATATTATACCCACGCACAGGCATTGCCTTTGTGGGATTTTTTTTGATACATTTATTGTATTAAGCTTTTTTATATACTTTTCATTATTTAATGTATTTATTAAATGTATTGTATCAAAACTTTTCAATAAAAAAAATTAAAAAATGTATTTTTTTATAGTTCAGAGATTTTTTCCCATATTTTGGAAGACGGATTTTATTGCTATTTCGAGTATTGGGAATGTGTATGTATTGTAATTTGGCTTGATAGTAGTGTGAGTCGATTGTTTAGTAATTTGTAGGCTGGCGCTTGTGATTTCATGTTTAGGAAGGATTGTGATTGGAAGAATATCGGAAACCGATTAAATGTCTCTGACATGGGTGTCTCATGGAAGCCCAAAAGTCCCAGTTAGGAAAGGTGTGAACGTACCATGTCATAGTACAGTGAAGTGAGTAAAGGAATAAGTAGTAATCCTTGAGGCATATATAGTACACTAGTTATGGGAGCAATTTTCTCCTTTAGGTACATGATTTAAGTGGAGATCCTACGAGAGTTGGGAATCTACGACCAGGCCTAAATATTTTGTGCTAATTTTCATTTCGAGGCCGTTATCACCAACTTTGATATTGATGCTGAAATTTTTATAAGTTATAAATAAATATTATATAGTGTAGGTACTTCCAGCACGTTCCAGAGTGGAAGATATTCTCAGTGTCGCCTTGAGGTAAGACCACCATTCAGAATTGAAACGTTGCTTAAAATGGCTTCAGCCGTGTTTGGTGTCCAGATCTGAATAGCTAGGTGTATACTTCCCCACCTTCCTCCTCCCCATCTCCTTCCCTTCCCCATATCCTTCAGCATTAAAACATGTCCCAATTTGAGGTGCCATAGTCTCACTGGCTCCAGACGGGAGCATCTTATATTGTAAGGCATTCAAATAAAAATAATAGTAAAAAAGAGAAGATATTTTTACCCTCTGACAAAATACGCCCAGAGATTAAATTCAATTCAATTCAAATTATTCATTTTAAAAATCTTGCAAAATTATCAAAGCGTTTAAAATATAAAAGACTAGCTGACCCGGCGAACTTCTTACCGCCTCATAATCAATAACTGTTCAATTAAATTAAGTTAAAAATTACACAATGAAGCAATCATCAATGCGCAACTGTCCGTGTTTTGTTTTTGTCAGTATCAGAGATGGCGTTGTGTACGGATTTATATATTTTTGTTATTTTCTTATTTTTCCACTTACTTACGGTAATTTGGGAGGCTGGTATGTGTGCCGCCGCCCCGGGAACCATTTATTGGATAACCAACACCTCCGTCATACATCACCCATAGGTCAGCCCAAGTGGTTCGCTACGTTTGTTGATTTAGCAGGGGTTCCCGGGTTCATGGGGTGAAATTTGTCCGGGTCTTGGTGGCGGATGCATCTGCCCACCAGCTGCGTGGCGGGCCGGATCGAGAGAGACTGGTTGAGGGAGGCCTTTTGACCTTTCCAGCTGGACTCTCTCGACTCATCGCCTTGCACCGCAGTTGGAGGGATGGATTAATAAGTCCGTCACTCCCGGACACATTGACCCCAGATTCCTACCCACCCATCATACCTTTTTACTTCACAGAACTTCCTACCCTTCCCTTCCTTAAAAAGAGCCTCCCCACAGCCACCCCTAAGATGACATAGGTCCTGAGGAAAATAATTTTCTTCGGGACCTCATGTGTGAGCTGATGTAAAAAAAAAACTTTTCATTTTCTTTATACGTGATGAGGGATTTTTATTATAAATATTGTATCTTTCCTTTGGATGGGTGGAGACATACGTTTACCGTTTGTCTCATTTTTGACTATTGACATTTAGTGTGTAAGAAAGAGAGGCAGCATTATATGTTTAAGAAAAAAAAAACAAAAGAATCAGCGCATTGACATTTGACGTTTTTGAATTTTTGGAACTCACTCACTACTCAATATTATAGATACTTATCACAAAATTCCCGCAGCTCTTCCAAAATATGAGAATTCGTTCCACACAAAATGTATGGGGAAAAGAATTTTCTTAACAACTATTTTTTTCTTTAATTTTTGTGATGTTTTAATAATTATTATCCGGGGCGGAGACAAATCCAATAAATCAAAGATCATCAAAATCGGCCCAGCCGTTCTCGAGTTATAAATAGTGTAACTAACCCGACTTTGTTTTATATATTAAGATAAAATAAGCAGATTTAAACTAACAGCAACAATACTTGCCGTCTAGATTTGTGCTTCATTGATGATAAACCTACCGATATTCGAAGTGATTATATTTAACCACATGACAGCTCTTCCGACTGGCATGGCCATTGGCAAGTTAGTTCTGCAAGCCGGGAGATAAAACTGTAGATAAAGTAGATGGTAAAATAGTGGATGCCATAGTATCCAGACGGGAGCAGCAGGGTTCCTTGATAGGTATTCACATCAAAAAGCGTTTTAAAAATTGATTTGTATTTTTTCAACTCTACAAATTTCAATGCACTGCACTGTACGTAACGGAACAACGCGTGCCCAAATGAAACTCCAATAGTAATCGTAGTATGCATGATCATTTAGGTAATTCTGGTCAAATTATAGTATCTGTAACTCTATATTATCATAGAGAAGAGAATACAGAGGATGATGACCATTGACAATTCTCGGTCTGGTAATAGCTGTGTTTACAATAGTCATTACAAGCGCCCTGAATTCCATGTCACAAAGTGAAATGTTTATTCCCTCGTGTCTCAGTTATTAACTCAATTGAGCCCTGGTTAAAAAAAATTACAAACATCAACAAAGATTTCAAAAGAAACGTGTACAGAAAAAAAACACACAATAGAAATGAAAACTTCAGAAAACTAAAGTAGACAAGAGTGGGAAGGCTACGGAGCACTTTTTTTATCAACGTGAAGGATGATTTTTTCCATATTTTTGTCGTTGAATTCCAGTACACCTTTCCTATATATTTGGTGATCTTATTAATATTTGTATTTTCTTCTTCAGAGTTGCTAGATGTCGCTTTCTTTTGAGTTTTCTTTGCCTGTTAATTTTGGAGTGTTTTGAAGATTGGACATTGATTTTTGAAGTGAAAATTCTAAAGCTCCTTTGTGATTAGGAATTCCGATGAAACGGAAATGACGCATACAGCACCTACGAAGCATAAAACTTCTATCAACCTATTGATTGAGATATAAAACGCAAATGGCGCCAGGTCTGCGCTCATTGGCTGCTTTGATTTACGACTTCACTTTTCAAGGCTCCTTGGTTCTTCATCGGTTTCGCTTCTACCGCGTGTTAACTGCACTCGAATTTTTTAAACCTAATATTATTTTTTTTTGATTTTGTCAAATTCCCCCTTGTCAACTGCATGTCTGGCCGCTAAGGTTCGTCAGGCGCTTTATACCACAACACTAAAGGGGACTTCCGTGGGACCGTGGATGTATCGTATTATTTTATATTTACTCTAATTTTTGGAATGTCTTCACTTGACTTGACACTTCCATTTTCTTATATTTTCTCTGTTCGTCTTTGTTTTCATGTACCTACCACCCTTTATCCTTACAATGTATATTTCCAAATTTCGTGTTACTTTGTTGTAAATTGGACGTTAGTCCATTAATAAATAAATAAATTAAATATTGGAACCGAGTACACTTGAAATAAATATATATTTTATTGCTATCTCATTCACTCGCAGGCTGAATCCGATAGATGTTCGTGTTTATCTCTTTTTAGTGATTTTTCTTGATTTTTTGTTTTATCGAGTATCAAATCGAAACGGTTCTAAAGAAGTTTTTACTTCAGAAAAGCGTTAGATTAAATTCAATTCAATAAGTCTTACGGTGGTCTTACGTCTGACTACAGATTATCAATTGTTTTCGATGTAATTGAGCGCTATCGGTTCATTATTTTTTTCCTTTCCATTTTCTCGTAACGGAGACTAGCGAAATTATGTTGCGATTTGTTGCGAAATGAACGCATATATAAATATCTGATAAGTTTGGAGGCTCTATCCGGCGAGTTCATTGACCGCTAACCTAACACACGCCCCACACTGACTAGTGGTTACTCGGTAGTACTTACCACTTCCTAGCTTTTCCTTGCTACTACGTGGTAGGTTCAAGGCGTTTACCTACTCACATGTCACTGCAGAGTCACTATAGTTAAATAGTGTATTATTTTATTTTTTTATTTATTAGTGATAATAAATTACAAAATTATTACATAACATTTATAATACATTACTCCCAATGAGTTTAATAAAACTCAATTCGGGAAGGACGTCATTATACAACTAAAATAAAATATTTTTTACATAAGAAATTTTTTACATAGAAATATACGAGAGTGGACCGGCATTAGAAGTGTGGAGGAGCTATTCCGGGCAGCGCAAGACAGAGAGACCTTTTCAAGAGTGATCGCCAACGTCGGGGGGACCTGATAAGGCACACAAAGAAGAAGATAAGAATATGAACTCAAAGGGTAGTTCAATGAACAGTACATAGATTTTATTCCGGACTAGACACATTTGATACATTGGAGGTTATCCACCATCTACCCGCCCTGGTATAAGTAACAGATGGTTACTCCTTCAAGGCTCTCGCAATGAATCTATTTTTTTTGAAAGAACGAATCTACATTTAAGTTTGAACGAATCTAGATCTTTAGTGTCCCTGCATACGGTGTTAGGAAGCAGTATGCAAGTGCTTACAAAATATACAAAATGCGAATAATATAAAGCAAGTCAGGGATAAACTAATTAAAAAAGATAACAGATAAACATAAAAGGCGGCTGCTCGCAGTGTAATGGCATCTTGCGTATGCTGCAAGCATCTGCAAGAAAAGATAATGAAAACCAGTATTGTGATATGAAGAACGCTTGTGTCGAGTGGGATACCTCTCACGTCATCTGACAGTACCAGCCAGAATGTGTATGGTGGTCGGTCTGCCGTGAATGAATCTCAACGTCCGCGCCCTTTAGCCGGTTCCTCGGTTGTGCCTTGACGATAGTGATTGAGAAGTAGGGGTGTATTTGATACGGTTTGAAGAATGTTCAAGGGTTACAGAGAAAGACAGCTAAATTCGTCACTGGTTAACAAAATCGCTGAGAAAATATCCTTTTAGAGCCTTTGCCAATGTTTTTTTGTTAGATGCTGGAGGTTTTAAGTCATTAAAATGCCGTAATGCATTGAATTGCGTATGTGCGACATATTGTAAGGAGTTAATTCCTAATTTCGTCGTGTTAGTAGATGACGATAGGTGTATTTGATTTTTGTGATCGTATTTATATCGGAGTTAAAGGCTGGTTGAGGACAGGGTTGGTCGTCAACGTTTTGTCACTGGTCGCTTTGCCGAGTCACAACCGCCCAGTCCCCAACCTAACCCAACCTAGACCCTAACTACCTATATAAAACCTAGTAACTTTTCAATTTCAAAAAGAGGCAAACATATATCTATAGAATTTATTCTACGAGAGAATGATAATGAAGTATAATCGGTCTCCTCTTTGAGCGGTGCTTCGTAGCCTCCCCATTCTTGTGCAATTTAGTGTTCTGAAAGTTTAATTCTACCGCGTGTGAATTGCACACTCTGTTTTTTTAAAGCATCTTGTGATTTGTGATTTGAAACTCGATGAAACTAAAATAGCGACATTTAAAAGAGACAAACACATACATCTACAGGATTTAGCCTGCGAGTTAACCCCACTCTTGTCTTTAGTTTACTGAAGGTTTCACTTGTACCGCGTGTTAATTGCGCACTCTGATTTTTTAAATTTTGTATCTAATATTTTTCTTTTCTTTTTTTAAAATTCTTTTTACCTATGTATGTTATTTTGTCTATTTTTAGATTTTTTTTTCGAAATATGCATTATTTTAATGCATTGCATCACCCCTACGAAGATTGTGGAATGATATATATATACACAATATATATTATAAAAGAAAGTCCAAAAAAACTCAGAAACGAGTCCCGGTACAATCAAGGGAGTTAGATGGTGTGGTAGAGTTCTATCCCCCCTAGGGAATAAGGGTATTCGATTTTACCTAAAGGGCTTGATCTTGGAGATATAAGGGCTGGAAGTTTCGCCCTCTTAAAATTTCTAGAACACTCTTCCGGAAAGTTCTATAAGGTTCCATAGAGCTCTAGAAGTTTCTGGAAGGAGTGGTGGAATATGTCGTTGAACAATGAACAGTACATCATTGTGGAACATTTCAGAACACTCTCGAATGTTGTCCGTCCTGAGCGAAGCCGGGTAACCCAGCTAGTTCTATATATTTTATTATTTATGTAGTGAATGCAGTTATTATTTAAATTCTTATTTAATTGCAGGTGCATAAAGAAAGTGTTTTTTTTGTTTACATTAGCTCAACGCGGGAGGTTTTGAGGAAAGAAGAAGTCTATGACGTTCAGGTCATCTTTGGAGATGCTATATGCAGGTTCATCTTGGGGAAAGGAAGGAGAGAAAGTTCTGGTAAGGAAAAAGGTGTGAGAGGAAACGGGGGGTCAATGTGTCCAGGACTGACGGACGTACGAATCCATCTCTCGGTGCAAGGCGATCGATCGAGAGAGTCAAATACATAAATGCAATATATGTATAAATACCGTTCAGGAAAAAAGCTAATATTAATTATTTTGCAGGTCGTTTTATAGATCTTGTTAGTTTAGTTGGTCTGCGTATTGTGAGACAGATTGAGATGGACGTTTCGCAATTAATTTTACAGAACGCTTTTGAAAGACATAATCAATAATTAGTTTGAAATATGCCAGTGTTACGGTATCTACGTACCTGCCAAAATATTAATTTAATACTACAGAGTAAAAAAGTGTTAACTCAAAAAGTCCCGTTGCCGCGGCTGCTGGGAAATGGGCCTGTTCGCCAATATGATATTCGTACAACGCAAGAATGTTGATTCTCTCATTTGTGAAGAAAATTATTCAATTTTGTTCCCAAGGGGCCAATGAGGTGAAAATCGTAATTATTGTCTATTATTATTTTTATGATTGTTTAATATTTTTATACTTCGTAATAAAATTCACGAAAATTGTTGCGGCATCTGTAGTTTATCGAAGATTTTTACCAAAAATCACCCAAAATTTTTAAATCTCAGATCTGCTTTGAAATTTTTTTTGCATTATATTTATTCTTTTACGACTTTATGTCCGGGTTAAATCTTCCCCACAGGAAAAACTGAACCATTCCACACTTTTCCACAAATGATCATCTAGTTAATCCACGCTATGTAAGTGCACTATATAAGTATAATAAATACAAAACAATACAAGAACAACATGTCAATCTGCCAGAGACCAAATGGGAAAATAATTCACCGACTCAAGATATTTTCATATCAGAGGTTTCGGCTCGGTAGAAGTCCTAACTGGACCGATAAAACCTACTGATCCCTCAATATAAATATTTTAAAAATCTTTCGTAACGTAATCGTAATCATACGTATTTTAAATGACTGATTTTTTATATTTTTATACATAAATTCTTTGACAAATCTAACAAGCCTAAATTTTGAATGAGAGAGCTAGGTATAATGCAAGTAGCCGAAATATCGAAAGGTAATATTTTTATATTCTGAGAATGCCAAATATTTTAATATAATTTTCTAAATCTGTATATTATCTTATTTTCTTATATTTTTTATATTATTAATATATTTTTTGCTTTAATTCACTATTAATTATTATTAGATCAATGTACTCTTTCCTCTTCTATAAAATACCTTCCAAATAGCATCCCCAATGATGAACTTTGCCCTGAGGAAAATAATTTCCCTCGGAGCCTATGGCCAAAACCTAAATAAATAATAAAATAAATAAACCTATAATAAAATAAAAGTAAATAAATATAAATAAAACCATCAGCACATTGACATATGACGTTTTTGAAGTTTTGGAATTCACTTACACTTCTATATTTTCCTTGTAACTATATTCCATACTTTCAAAATTATCGTCACAGCTAGCAATAATGTAGGGGTCTACGAAGACGACACGGTACGGTGTGTGAGAGAGATGCAAGAAAAGTATGAATATGATCATTGAAGGAAACAGACTAACTTACATTGTGTATCTCATCTTTTGAAAGAGCTGCAGCATTATAGCGACAAAAAACGTACGAGTATGATTTTTTGCCGTCACGGTACCGTAAACGAGAATTGTCACGGTAATAATAAAAGTGTTCATTCGATAATGATAAATGTTAATGTAATAGGTTTGAATTTATAGGTATTCCCAACGAACATTCAGGAGAATTAAAAGTACCGAACGCATTTATTGATCCGAGTCTTCAGTCTTGATAATACTCGGTATTTGATATAGAGTAGATATAATAAAAATTAAATATAATTGGATACCTCTCATACCAATTAATAAAAAAAGCATCTGTGCATGTACCTACGAAAAAAATCTTGCAGGTATGCAAAACATATTATTTGCAATGTATTTGCTAATAACGAATTCAACTCAAATTAATAATCTTCTACCTATGTCTTAACCTTGATAAACTCGGGTCGAAGAACTGTAAACAGGTGAAAGTTTATATTGGTGATGGCACGTTTTTCAAATAAAGTTATCAACTGTGAGTGTAAAAAGTCGTTAAGATACTTTCGAAAACTTACGTAGGTATTACAATACTACCATGAAATTAACTTATCTTATTAACATTTTTGTAATAGGACAGACCTGATTTAATATTGTATATAGGAGATGAACAAGACATATCTAATAAAATGTTTATTTATATTTCCCTATTTCAATAATTTTGCAAAATTACTTTGTGGCATCATTTTAAATTAATGAAAATTATGAATTATAAACTCTGTTTAAACCACTATTTTAATAAAATTATATCTGCATGTTTCAAAACCAAAGTTCCCATTGGTTTATTTATTTCCATTTAGTTTATTCTTTTTTTAGGCATTATCTTTTGCTTCATGTTATCCATGGTAAACACAGCTGGTTAAACATTATAAATTAAAAACTCTTTTCCCGATCATATTATGATTCAACAGCAATGGATCTACAATTTTCAATTTGGGAGGCGGGTATGGGTACCGCCGTCCCTTGGAACCATTTATTGGATAACCAACACCTCTGCCGTAGCTCTCTCCAAGTGGTTCGCTCTTGGTGACATAGCAGGGGTGCTCGTGTTCATAATAATAATTGGACAATTTTTAGAGCGCCGTTTTTGTGAAAAATCACCTCAAGGGCGCTTTACAATTCATCATGAATTCCTAGGTTCTATGTATTTAGTTTTATTATTTACAGATGGATACAAAAACATACTTACCTGCAGGTCACTTCCGAAAAACACACATTATTAAAAAGTTGCACTACTAGTTTCACGTGTGAACGTAGTTTCATAAAATAAAATCGCGCTAGCGTGAAATTATAGAACCACCAGTTGTATGCAACTAATTGCGTAGAGAAAAAACCTGATGTAACAAGTGTCGCGAAATCATTTTATTGACCGGACGTGTGTGTTCCTTGTAACTGTGTTGATGTCGAAAATGACAAATAAGCGCTGGAATGCTGACATAAAGTATTACAAGGGGTGAGGTTTGTCCGCGACTTGGCACCTGCTGCATGGCAGGCCGGATTGGGAGAGAATGGTCGAGTGAGTCTTGTGTTTGGTGTTTGTGAATGGTCAGTGATTTGACTTCTCCGGCCGTGCTCTCTCGGAACATCGCCTTGAGTCGCAGCGACGGGTAGATTTATAAGTCCGTCACTCCTGGGCACACTTACCCAAATTCTTACCCACCCCTAGTACTCTTTTCCTTCCCAGAACTTCCTCTCCCTCCTTTCATAAAAGACCCTCCACACAGCATCCCTAAAGAAGACATAGGCCCTGAGGGGAATTATTTTCCTCAGGGCTTATGTGTGGCGCTAATATATAAAAATCGAGTGCAGTTCGCACGCGATGGAAGTGAAACCTTCACAATAACTTCATTAACACACAATCTCAATCAATAGGAGCCTTTAAAAGTGAGCTCGTAATCAAAGCGGCCAATATGGCAAGTTTTCATTCTATCTCATTCTCTCGCAGGCTAAATCCTACAGATGTATGTACCTACATGTCCCTTTTTCGTTTTATCAAGTTTAAAATTACAAGGGTGAAAAAGATTTAAAAAATAGACGTTTTCTGTTGTTATATTGCTTTTTATTATATTTTTATTGTGTTTGTCATGGACTGGAGGGAATAAACGTGGTCTACAGACATTCCTCTTGTAGTAGTTAGTACCTACACACTACACAGTCACCTGGGGAGCTTAATGTGTCAAAGTTAAAGTCATCGACCACTGACTACGGCAGCTATAAAGAAATGGTTTTACCCGCTAAACGTCTCAGCTCAATTCAAGGAACTCAAACTTTATTATTGTTGGGTTATTCGGAAGTGTAGAAAGTGGGTTAAATATAACTACCTATCTATCTGAAAGAGGAAAATAACTTACTTATTTACGTTTCAAGTTATTAGATTGTATAATATATATTTTTTTTATTTCGTCGCAACTTTGTTCGCATACCAAATTGTTGGAACTTTTGTGGGAATAATCATTTAACTAACTAACTAACCATCACGCCGTTTCCCCGTAGTGGTAGGATGAGAGGACGGACCGCCAAACAACTAGGTCTTGGTACACACTTCCTTCACTCATATTCATACATCGTCTCATACATACTCTTCTATTATTCTGACATTTGACATGGCCTGACTTAAGTATCTGATTCAATTGATCGTGACATGTTTCATTCCATTCCATTCACATTTGCGTCGTATATTCTTCTTACACTACTTTCTTCGTTCATTCGCTTATGCCCAAACCATCTAAGGATCCCTTTCTTAATCTTACTTATTATATTTACATCAGCCTTACATTCTTTGCGGATATCAACATTTTTCACACGATCATACATTGTTTTACCACACGTACGCCTCAAGGATCTCATTTAAACGGCATTCTGTCAACTTTCATCCTTCCTCTATCAGCTCCATGCCTCACATCCATACATCAGGATAGGTACCAGGACTCCATTGTGGACTGCTAGCTTCGCTTCTTTTAACAGTTTTTTATTAGCGCCAACGGCATTCAGTCCACCATTAATGGAGTTACGGAGATTCACCCTTCTTTCAATATATCTATCAGCCTTCCCATCTCTCGTAAACATACTTCCCAGATACACAAACTCTTCCACCTGCTCCAAGTATTAATCATTCATAACTATATTGCATACTGTTTTCGTACTCTCTTTTTCAAACACCATGACTTTAGACTTATTTACATAATTGATTAAAATAGGGGGTAGGAGTTTGTCGACACGCCACTGAAAACAATTACCAGGCTCTTAAGCACGGTCGATCGATAAAGCTTCATAGGATAACTTTTGGTAAGTTCTCACCGTTCCCTAGCATGACTGCAGATCTCCAACGAATAAGTAATAGTTCACAATGACTACGTGTTCTTAATATATTCGACATCAACTACTGTATGTACGTTAGCGCTTTGTGAAGTTACCGAAAGTTAAAGATGAGAAGTTACAGAAAGTTATACTATCAATCCTTATCGATCGACCGTGCTAGAGCCCAGATAGCCACAAATCTTTTAATAAAATCGATAATTGTTAGATAATTATTGTAATTTCCTACAATCCGCCATGTCCAGCGAACGTACAGTAATCGAGTAATCGAGTAATCGTATTACGTACCCATGTGGCAACAATTACTAGCCGATTCTCGTCTCGGTCGATAGTCGATAATACAGCTGAAATTTAATAATCTTTTCTCTTGTCTAACGATCGATACTGCCGCACTGCCGAAACCGGTCGTGATTAAAATAAATAATCAAAAGTGAAATTTCTTTCTGTACGTCCGGCGGTCACTAAATGGCAAATTATATTATGTTGCTGATACGAGACAAGATTAAAATATTGTGGAGAAAAGAGAGTGATATTATTCAAGGGTTATTTTAATGTGTGAGAAATTTGCTGACATTTGAAGCCAGTAACGTTGATATTACTTGTGTGCGATACTAAACAATCTATCAACATTGGATTTTAGTACTTCATAAAAAATATGAAAAAAATTATATACCCACACGGAAACGGGGCGAGAAATGCAAAATACATAATTTTAGCCATTATGTAAGACAATTAGGAGCCGTAAAATTTACGATGAATTGGAAATTGTTGTTAAATATTTCAATAAATGTTTTATTTATATTAAGTGCGAAGCTTGGGGCCCGTTAACCAGCGGCCGAGAATTAAAATTTCTTCGAAACATGGTATTGCGAACGTAACTGCACAGGGTGGTTTCGAAGAGGAAGATTGATTATTTAATGTACCAGCATTTTTAACTAATAACTCAATATTGATTTTATTTCATTCAAAATACAAGTTTGCAATAAAAATGCCCAAACGCGTGATGATAAAATTATTAAAATTATGCATTATTTGTGATTATTTTGAAGAATTTATAATTTTTTAATAATGTGTGTAAACAAAATTTGAAATATATTGGCCCTTGGCTTGTAAGACACTAAATAAATAGATAAACCGAGATATTTTCGATAGAAAACACTTTTTTATTTGAACCAAAATAAAAATTCTGAAAAGTAGCTTTCCTAGATAATTTATTGATTTATTTTACTGTATTATATGTTTGAAAATTAAAAAAATCTTCCAACGACCAACGGTATAATCTTATCATAATAAAAATAAACATATGTATTATCACAAAATTTAAAACATGACTCTACTAGATAAAATAAAATATTGAACATTTTTATTATTACCTTTATGATTCATGGTTACGGTACCGTGACGGCAAAAAAGGCAATAAACATACGTTCCTTATCGCTACAATGCTCTTTCAAAAAATGAGATACACAATGTACGTAGGTACAAAGGAAAACAGTCATAATTTTCTTACATCTCTCTCACACACCGTACCGTGACAAACCCGTAGACCACTACAATATTATTAGCCGTTACGATAATTTTGAAAGTATGGAATATTGTTACAAGGATAGGTTTTCAAGGTTTTTAATTTGGGAAGTGGGAATGGGTACCGCCGCCCGGGAACCCTTATTGGATAACTAACACCTCTGCCATAGGTCACCCCAAGTGATTCGCTACGTTTGGTGCTTTAGCAGGGGTGCCCGGGTTCATAGGGTGAGATTTGTCTAGGTCTTGGAGGCGGATGACCAGGACACACTGAATCCCAGATTCCTACCAACCCCTTAAACGTTTTTCCTTCCCAGAACTCTCTTCTCCTTCCTTTTCTTTAAAAAACCCTCCACACAGCATCCACAAAGATGACATAGGCCCTGAGGGAAATTATTTTCCTCAGGGCCTAAAAAAAATAATGGGATAATAAGGGAGTGTGAGTGAATTCCAAAAATTAAAAAAAAGTCTGATGTCAATGTGTTGATGGTTTGGCTTCTGTTCTTAAACATATAATGCTGCAGTTCTTTCTTACACACTGGATAAAATCAAATGAGACAAATGGTGAAAGGAAACATACAATCATTATCATACATCTCCCTCACACGTATAAAAAAATTAAACGCAAGGAAACAGTTGCACTTTGAAGGAAACAGTCACTCATCTTTTGTCTCACCAGTATTTAAAGTGTAAGAAAGAGTTGCAGAATTATACCGACAGGGAACTATTTGCCTTTTTTGCCGTCCGTAA
This sequence comes from Limnephilus lunatus, assembly GCA_917563855.2. Lineage (NCBI taxonomy): Eukaryota > Metazoa > Arthropoda > Insecta > Trichoptera > Limnephilidae > Limnephilus > Limnephilus lunatus. The sequence continues at coordinate 45,057,186 of OU830602.1, read as the reverse complement.
TGGAGAATCGTTACTCCAATTATAAAAGCGCTCAGTCAATATGTCTAGAATTTAATTTAAAAATTATATATTTCCGATAAAATCACAAACCAGCGATGGAATATTGAATGGAGAGAACTTTGCCCCCAAGACAAAAACGAATTGATATTAGGAAAATGTAGGTAAGAGGATCTAGGTTAATTTCAATATATTATGTAAATTTAAGTTATTAACCACATTTTTTTGGAAAATTAAAAAAAGAGAAATTTACTTTGAGAGCCTCGTGTTAATGGAATCTACTTTTCATGATGACATGTATACCAAATCAATAAAATGAATTATCCGATTGAAAAGAAATTAAAATTAAAAAATAATTAAATGCGCATGGGTTAAAAAGTAACTAGCGAATTCCCGGTATGCGTTGCAATTCAAAGAAATTGTTTTCCCCTGCGTGTCCTTACCCGTGCGTTCCCGTTCCCGCCCGTCTTCCCCCCTCCCTAGTCTCCCCTCCTGCGAACCCCCCCCTCCTTCTTTCACTTCCCCCTCCAAGATCCCCCCCCCCTGCCTTCGCTCTCTGCCGCTAAACTATATAAATAAACACATTTTTCAAACAGTTTGCGCCCCACCTGTTGTAATTTTTTTTTCAATTTTTATAACGCCAGAGCCTGCCATTCTATATATAAATTTTCACGGACATGCGTACAACAAATCACCAAAGTTTCATCGCATTCGGCAGAATGATTTAGGAATGCATAAGGGACAAACAAATAAAAATTCATAGTAATTCAAAGTAGACAAGAGTGGGGAGGCTACAGGCTAAATCCTATAGATGTATTTGTTTGTCTCTTTTTTGCGTCGCTATTTCATTTCATCGAGTCATAACGGTGCTTAAGAAGTTCACTTAAATAACACATACTACAATGTAATATCTTAAAATGTCCCAATATTGGTTCAATAAGTCCATCTGTAACGAGTTATTGGTATTTCACGATGACTGCAAGTTGCTATAATCTGGCTGGTAGTAATGTAACGGGAAACCGAATCTGTGCCACTCGTATTTGCATTTTCTGTGTCAACAGAGTCATTTCCACTTCGTGAATGACGCCGGGTTTTTCACCTGAGAACTGCTATAACGTTTATTGTTCAAATAACTGGAATATTTGCAGTTTTTGTAGAAGTTTTGATGAATAAAGCATCCTTAGAATGCGGCGGGCAAGTTCTGCTAATGAATGTATTCTCTAATTTCGTGCCTGAAAGTTTGGTGCACGTGTTTGGGCGATTTGTAAAATAATGATTAGGTTATACAAAAAGAAAAGAAGTAGATTGGGAGTAGAGGATTTGAAAGTTATCAAATGCAAAAATCTTTTTTGCTGTTGTTAAATAATGGCAAACGTTCTCGGGTTACAAATTACCTGATGATGACCGGTGAGTGGTTGAGTGGGCATCGCGATTGGGTCCCACCTGGGCGTCGCATGTTCGATTCCTCGGCTGGCTAAGTCCTCCATAAAAACACAAGCAACTTTTTTGGCTTTCTGTGGTGGTAATAGAAGATTTCATTTTATTTCTCTTTCTTTTAAAAAAACCTACATTGTTTATGCAATGACTGGAAGCTAGAAGAGGAATTGAACCTAGGACCCCTGCTGGGTGGGAAGTCGAAGCATTTGTCCTCTCAGCTACTCCCCGAAACCTTATTAATATTGTATTAATAATGTAATACAAGTTATTCCACTTACTTAAGCCTCGGCAACCCGAATTTCTACCGATTTCTTACATATCTCCCTTAAAACATTTGAAGTTTTTAAGCTCTTAAAATGTATATGTTATTTTTGAAGATAATGTCTAGAATTCCCTCGATAGAAAAAAATTGCAAAGTATGCTCCAAAAATTATTAAAAACAAGTCTGTTTTTATCATCTTATAAATTATATTTGTCAAAAAATTCACAATGTTTCTTTAAATGATACTTAAGATGCGCCCTACGAGATTTTTGCTCTATTTTAAACGAGTCGTGTTTAGTTAAACATTTTCGCAATTTTTGCATCGATTTCTTTCCATCTTCTTCTTTTCGAACCTGGTTGCGGAGCCTTAAGTAAATCGCTCTACTTATATCTTATATCATAAACCATTTAGTTCAAAATTAATAGACTTTTTAGTTTTAACTACATTTATTGTTTATATAAAACCAACATATTTCGTGAGCGATGCTAATAAATATAATCATCGTCGTTAATCTATTAATTTTGAATTAAAATGATGCTATTTATTTTTATTGTTAACTTTATGAGTAAAACCTCAAATTGTAATGTTTTATTAAATGAAGACAATATTAGCGAAACTCAATCGAAAACCTAAAGACAGAAATATCACAACAAGATGTTGGCACCACTGGGACTCGAATCCAGGAGTAGAGCTGTTGCCATGAAATCTGAAGGTCCTGGGTTCGAGTCCCAGAGATGCCAATATCTTTTTCTGATTTTCCTGTCTCCAGATGTTCGATTGAGTTTCGCATATATTGTCTTAATTTAATTAAATATTACAATTTGAGGTTTACTCATAAAGTTAAAAATAAATATTTATCCTAGACTTGTATAAAAGTCAATAGATGTCGCATATTAAAAATAAAACGGATAAAAATGTATCCAGACACTATCTAGATAGCATTTAGTTCGGGTTTGAATCTTGCAATAATATATAAAGATATAATATGTGCGTTAAGAAAATTAAGCTAATGTTGGTAGTTCTTAGTCGAAGTATGTATGATACAGTTAAAAGTGACCGAATTGGACATAGACACCTTAGCTCAGTTGGTAGAGCTATTACCGTGAAAGCAAAAGGTCCTAGGTTCGAGTCCCAGACGTGCCAATATTTTTTTCTGCTTTTTCTGTTTCCAGATTTTCGATTGAGTTTCGCTAATATTGTCTTCATTTAATTTAGTTTGCTGTGTTTGAAAAAAACATTTAGATTTAAAAAAAAACCCATGCAAAGATAAGAAACTCTCAGTATCGCCTTGATTAAAGATCACAATTCAGAATTGAAAAATTGCTGGAAAAAAAACAAAAAAGTTGCTGGAAATTACTTTAGCCGTATATCTACTTTTCATCCCCATTTCCAACAGCTTCACAACGTACCCCAATTAGGGTTGGCAGCTTCACTGCCCCAGGCGGTTGGGAGCATTTGGGACTTGTGCGGCATTCACATAAAAAAATATTACAATTTTCAGCTTGGCAATAAGAATCTACTTAAAAAAGATAATTTAATCCCATCTGCTCTTCTTTCAAATATACGTGCGAAATTCAATCACGGATCAGTTTAATTATTGTCGAGTTGAATGATCTGAATTACCTCGCAGGTAGAAATAGAGATGGAATCACCACATTTGATTGATGTAACAGTTCTAATCGTTACTTATAAATCGACATTGAACACATCATATAGCTAACCAGAAGAGCGATTCTGTTTATTTTGTGGAAACGGAATCGATTCCACGCGTAATCTCCTGTCAAAGTTGAGGGATTGTCTATGGCTTGCAATTGATTTTTTTATGGACTGATAAGTCGGCTGTCTTATTTCAACTAGTTTAAAATCCGAAATGCATGATTATTTATTCATTTAATGTACGTTTAAAGTTGTATACCATGGATTTGACATCTGCGAAGTTTCGTTTCAATATAAATACGCATGAATTACTTAATTTACCCAAATTAAGAACCTATTTATTCAACCTATTGAGGCAGTATATACGTACAGAATATTATTATATTCTATAAATTAATTATTCCACTAATCGCCGCACTTTTAGTCACGGATTATGGGAATTACACTTCTTTTCAACAATAACTACAAGTTACAAATATTTGCATGCATAAAATATAGTTATTAGGTTATTAATTTGGGCAAAAAATAATTATTATCGTTTGCCTTATTTCTTTTTATAAGTAATTCATGCGTATTTAGATTGAAACTTCGTAAATATCGAATCCATGGTTTACAATTTTTAAACGTACTTTAAATGAATAAATAATCATGTATACTTGCAGCGTTTCGCGTTACTAGTTGGAATACGATAGCTGACACCATAAATAAACCAATCCGCTGACATATCAGTCGTAGAAAAAGAAATTGTAAGCCATAAACAATCACACAAATTCGTCATTGATTCCACAAAAGATACAGAATCGCATGGCAGTAAGCAATCGATACGCATTATATACATTGAATGGGTTTTGACCGCATTACGCCAGGAGTTGGGGCAGAGTCGAGTGTTATAGTACGAGAGCCCACGACCAAAACCATGTCTCATAGCAATACGGCAAAAACCCTATAAAATCGTTAGATTGTATGATTCTGAACCCGAATAGGTGTGTAGTAACGGTCGAAAGTGTAGCAACTGCGTGGGAGGCCATTTCTGCTGTGTCAAAAAAAAAAGACAGTCGGTATTATAGCAATACGTCTGATAGTGAAAATGTACATAGATTTTATAATTGTATTACGAAAAAGTTTGTTTTCAGACATTTTGCGCGTAGCATATAGCCTGAGCGCATTTTTGAAAATGTCAACAAATTTAGCCGACCTGTATCATAGCAATACGGATAATTTTTTTTTCAACTTTTCGTATTGCTGCCATGATTACCAAAAACCTGTTTTCAGACACTTTAAATGTAGCATATACTCCCAAAAACGAAAATAACGTTTCGGAGTCGCCTGGCCGACGCCTCTGTTAAATGTTTTTTTAAATTTACAGCCTTCATAGATATTCAAGAATCTCCCTCGTCTATTATATGTACTTTGACAGATGACAGATGTCATTACTTATTTCTTTTGTAAAAGTTACTCAACACGATTCCGAATCCGACAGCGATTGAATACGAGAATATTTTGTAACTTTGAATAAACCGTTTTTTTTTCAACTTCATCCCAGTTTCCTTTTGTGCGATTTATTTCAGTCCTTCAACTTCAATGTTAAGGTTTAGGGTAAATTCTTTGTTAATTATCATCTAATAAATTCAGGGTCGCAACGTATTCATTGGTTTGTAACAGAAAATTCAAGATGCCTCAATACGATTTTTAAATGATATCTGAGTATCGAAAAGTTGTCTGATAGAGAAGGTGCTACACTTAATTTGTCTGATATAAATTTTTTGAACATGTGGACAACTTATTTTATCATGTCCAACAATTTTCAGACATATTGCTATGATACCGATCGGTAAAATTTGTTAACATTTTCAAAACGGTCTCAAAATTTAATGCGTTCACATTTCCGTCTGAAAATTGTTTTGTTCGCATCAAATAACCAAAATTTACTAATAAAAAAGATTTTCAGACGTATTGCTATGAGACATTTTTTTTGTCTCATTTTTAATTTTTTTAAGTGATTTTACGGGTTTGCGCTACACCACTAACGTCTGAAAAATATGTTTCCGGTATCTCAGAACTATCATTCAACTACAGTCTGCAAATCAGACATATTGCTATGATGCAGTTCGGTAAAATTCTTTGACAATTTTGAAAATTCGGTCAGATCAAACGCTACGCGGAAAATGTCTGATATTGGTATTTTCGAGTTCAGGATAATCGTATCTATCGATTTGATGCGGTTTTGGCCGTATTGCTATGAGACAAAAATTTTGGTCGTGGGCTCTCGTACTATTATTATTAGCATCTAGTAACGGCATTCTGATATTTCAGTGTTAGCTATAATAATTATATTCAATTAGCTATGGACTGCTCGCACCTATTTACAAGCACTGTAATATCGGCCAAGTGTAAGTAGTATGAACTTTGAAATTAACACCGAAACCAAATATATTGGTTTAAGAAAACAGGTATCGAAAAGAAATTATTATTTTAATTTATAAACTAATGTTTAAGACAAGATTTTTATGCTTAGCACAAGGGGTGACAATTATTATAAGTAATAATTATTAGCCTAAAACACTCATCAAAATTTTTTTTAAATCTTCCGAGAAAAGATACATGCCGCCGACGGGACTAGAATCCGTGTCCTTCTGATATCCGGTCAACTGCTCTTTTATCCACTGAGCTACGGCGGCTTATCTCCTACCCGCCGGATATCAGAAGGACACGGGTTCAAGTCCCGTCGGCGGCATGTATCTTTTCTCGGAAGGTTTTTTCAATTTAGATGAGTATTTCAGGCTAATAATTATCACTTATAATAAGAAAATTCATCATTTCGCAGTCGAAAGATCGGAAAGAACATCACTTTTTGAAGTGAAACTTCTTTAGCACCATTGTGATTTGAAACTTCATGAAACAGAAAAGCGACACTAAAATTTAATATTTCACGGTTACTCGGTTCTAATATTATACGATAATTTCGCTGCTCCGCGCGAATCTTCGTTATAGTATAGCGGTATGAGGCGCCTGATGAAAATCCGCGGCCAGATATCCAGCGAACCAAGGTTCGAATCCTACGAAATTTAAAAAATTATTATTTTTTTTGGTAAAATCAATTTTATTTTAATATATTCGTAGTATAAAGTGTAAATAAATATTTTTTAAACTTCGTAACAATCTAAATATATAAAATAAAGTCGGGTTAGTTACACCATTTATAACTCGGGAACGGCTGGACCGATTTTTATCATCTTCGATTTGTTGGATTTATCTCCGCCACAAATAGCAGAATAACTATTAAAACATCCGAAAAATTCAGGAAAAAAAATTATAAAGAAAATTCTTTTCCTCGTACATTTTGTATGCAACGAATTCTCATCTTTTGAAAGAGCTGCAGGAATATTGTGATAAGTATAATATTGAACAGTGAGTGAATTCCAAAAATTTAAAAACGTCAAATTAATGTCAATACGCTGCTTGTTTTGCCTTTGTTCTTAAAAATATAATTCTTCCCTTCTTTCTTACTCACACTAAATTTCAACAGTCGATAATGGGACAAACGGTGAACGTATGTCTGCAACCCTCCAAAGGAAAAATACAGTTATAATAAATCTCCCGATCTGATAAAGAGTCGGCGATGTGTGAATGCGGTGCGGTGCAGACCACCGAACATGTGGTCAACGAATGCTCGCTCCATTCATTCCCCGGCTGGATTGATGAGGTCCATAAGGTAACGCATGAGGCCCCAGACTGGCTCGCAGACCTAAATGTCCCCCTCTGACCCCAACCATACGAAAGAAGAAGAAGATATTTCCCTCACGCGTAGGTATAAAGAAAATGAAACGCTATTCCCGTAAGTAAGTGGAAAAGTAGGAAAATCACAAAAATTATCTATAAATCCGTGCACAACGCCATCGATATTTGCTTCATTGTGTAATTTTACATTTAATTTAATTCAGCTAATAAGTTAACAACAGTTGACATCGATTTTGATATTTTGATTCTGATACTCTGCATTCGTTTCATTCTCTCGAAGTTTAGTTTTCTGAAGGTCACTTCTACCGCGTGTGAACTGCGTGATTCTTTATCTTTTGTTTGTATGTGTGGAGCAAATTTGTATTCCGGCAAATTCGTTCCAAAGCTTGTGAAGATCATTTTTCAAACACGAGTTTGTTGCAGTTAGAAATATTTTAGATAGGGGCTCTCTCGGAATTTAATCAGCTGTTAAAAAATATATCTTCTATCTTCTTCTATCTTCTATCTTCTATCTTCTATCTTCTATCTTCTATCTTCTATCTTCTATCTTCTATCTTCTATCTTCTATCTTCTATCTTCTATCTTCTATCTTCTATCTTCTATCTTCTATCTTCTATCTTCTATCTTCTATCTTCTATCTTCTATCTTCTATCTTCTATCTTCTATCTTCTATCTTCTATCTTCTATCTTCTATCTTCTATCTTCTATCTTCTATCTTCTATCTTCTATCTTCTATCTTCTATCTTCTATCTTCTATCTTCTATCTTCTATCTTCTATCTTCTATCTTCTATCTTCTATCTTCTATCTTCTATCTTCTATCTTCTATCTTCTATCTTCTATCTTCTATCTTCTATCTTCTATCTTCTATCTTCTATCTTCTATCTTCTATCTTCTATCTTCTATCTTCTATCTTCTATCTTCTATCTTCTATCTTCTATCTTCTATCTTCTATCTTCTATCTTCTATCTTCTATCTTCTATCTTCTATCTTCTATCTTCTATCTTCTATCTTCTATCTTCTATCTTCTATCTTCTATCTTCTATCTTCTATCTTCTATCTTCTATCTTCTATCTTCTATCTTCTATCTTCTATCTTCTATCTTCTATCTTCTATCTTCTATCTTCTATCTTCTATCTTCTATCTTCTATCTTCTATCTTTTCCACTTCTATCTTCTATCTTCTATCTTCTATCTTCTATCTTCTATCTTCTATCTTCTATCTTCTATCTTCTATCTTCTATCTTCTATCTATCTATCTATCTACATGTAAATAAAAATAAATCGCCGAAATGTATGTACGCGTATAACTTCCAAACTACTGCACCAAATGGGATTTTTTTTTTGTGTTCGTTATTTTCAGGACAAGGTTTGTATAAAACTACTGATGAGCTCTGGCATTATGAAATTTGCATAAAAAAATGCAAAAGGTGGCAAGCGAGCTGTTTGAAACTGAATAAACCGTGACTGAATGTATGGAATGAGGGAAAGGGGAGGGGGAGGGGAAGGGGGAGGGGAACGAGGGAGGATGGAGGGAATCTGGGAAGGGGGAGGGGGTTTCGCGGGACGGGGGAAGGGGGAGAGTGGAGTGGGGAGAGGGAAGGTGGAGGAGGCGGAGTGAGAACGCAAGAGGGGAAGGGGACGTGGGAGAGGAAGCGGAGGCGGAAGGGGAATGGGACGAATGGGAAAGGACACGTAGGGAGAAAAAATCTTTATTAAATGTAATAGCAACGCATGCCGGGAACCAGCTAGTACCTTATAAAAAATAGTTTCGGGGTTGCGCGGGTATCGATTAAAGCAAAAATTAATAAAATCTTACTTAACAAAACAACTACGTCAACAAAATAACAATTCGGAGGCGGGTGTGGATACCGCCGCCCTAGGAACCATTTATTGGATAACCAACACCCCTGCCGTACCTCAAGTGGTTCGCTAAGTTTGGTGACTTAGGGGTGAGGTTTGTCTAGGTCTTGGCGGCAGATAAGTTTGTCCACCTACAGCGTGGCGGGCCGGATCGGGAGAGACTGGTTGAGGGAGGTATTTTGACTCCAGCTGGACTCAAACCCATCGCCTTGCACTGTAGTGAGAGGAATTGATTCGTACAATGGTCACACTGATCCCAGAATCTTAACACCTCTCGTATCTTTTTCCCACACAGGAAATTTATTTCCTCCTCCTCCTTTTCCGTAAAAAGTTTCTCCGCACAGCATCCACAAAAAAGATATAGGTCCCGAGGATAATTGCTTTCCTCATGACCTCCTGTATACCTTCCTGTGTTGATCTAATTATTTAGAAAAATTACCAAGAAACACTTTTCTCTCACAAAATGAATGATCTTCATCCTTCGCTGGTTTCGCGTGCATTTTTAGTAGCTTGTACAAGTTTGCATGAAGAAGGAAAATTTTAGCAGAATCTTGCAGAATACATATTTCAGTAAGTCTTGTCGAAAGACTCGGCGAGATGAAGTGCAGTTGAGTAGTTATATAATTAATAATTATTCATAAATATGTTTTATGTTGTTAGTGTGAGGAAACCGTTGCATGCTCACTTGAAGAGCGACCCGCTGGAGCTGCAGATGTGTGGCAGAGATACGCGTAGATGCTAATTAATATTACTGTCAATAAAGCCTCGATTACATTAAGGGCCTTTAACCAGCCAGCGACCGAAAATCCACATTTCGTCGAAAGATGTTTTTAGGATCGTACAGGGCAGTTCCAATGAGAAAGATTAATTATTCTCCTTACCAGCTTTTTAAAATTATAACTGAATATCGATTTTATTTTATTGCAAATTTGCCGCAATTTATACTATTAAAATTATGTACTTTTTGTAATTATTTTTTTATCATAGGTATTTATAATTATTATAGTCTAAGCAAAATAAATGTATAAAAAATCTAATAATATATTAATTTGTAAGACCGTAAAAACAAAATATAGAAATTTTCGTCATAAATAAGTGTTCGGATATTTTTTTTAATGATTTTATTTGAACATGCGTTTACTAGATAACGTATTGATTTACAATAATGTATGATTGCATGATATGAAATATGTCTTCTAAAATAAGATTTTCCCTTTGAAAATTTAACAAACCTGCCTTTATTATTGTTCATCTGAATAGATGATTTATATATTTATTCTTATTTTTATGTCTATTATCCTTAAAATATTATTATTTGTTACTTTTATTTTTATTTGTTATTCTATTTTATTTTTATTGATATAAGATTCACCTACGTTAACTCCTTTCCTGTATGTGATCAGATACCAAATACTAGTATGAATATTTTTCTTAATATGTATGCTATATGTTTTTTACTTTCACCTACATATAGGGATGATTATACTAAATACATACTTTATATTTAATAAAACATCGCATGAATCTCGACAACCATAATACGGGCATTTGCCTAGCTTGGTAGTCGAAAAACCATGTAAAACCAACCTGTAATAAAAAAATGAATAAAGAAATATAAAAATAAAAAGATTTATAGATACTAAAAATAAACAGTTTTTCTCGAAATTTATAACATGCGTTTGCTAGATAAAAGAACCATCTTTCGAAATCAAGGTATATTTTTTGTGGAAAAGAGTCAATTCGTCTAAAATTTGATTTAAAAATGACATATTTCCAGTTTTCTCTGGTTATACTCTCTTAATATTACCTACTCTCAATACGCCAACGAGTTTACAAGCTACTATCCGGCGTATTCAGTGTAAAATCTGCTTTAACGAGCAATGGTGATGCCAAAATTTTAAGATTAATAATTCTTTGTGTAGTATCATCTCCTCATATTATTATTATTACGCCTTGATTTTCTTATACGATTTTACGGGCTTTTACCTCATTTATTATGCCCCAGGGATCTCATTTTTACAGCATTAAGTCTACTTTCATCCATCCTCTGCCAGTTTCATGCCTCGTTGTTGAAAATATGACAAGAACTTTTAAATCATGAAAAGCACGTTAAATTTTTTCGGAATAATTGAGAATATTAATAATTGTGCTTTGTCTATGCGTAAAACACTGCACTTGATTTTATTTTGTTGAAGATTTATATGGAAAAAAAAATAATAGTGCATTGTCTATGGGTAAAACACTGCACTTGAAACAATTAGGTTGAAGATTTAAATAAAAAAAAATTATAGTGGATTAGGTAAAATACACCACAATAAAATTAGATTTTACTCCATTGACTGTAGAGACAGTGGCGTAGCTAGCATGGACGGCACCCAGTGCGGATAACATCGTGTCACCCCAAGAATGAACGTGCTGTCAACCAAGAATTAGTAATCCTCAAACTAGATTATGGATAATGTCCTATCAAATATTGAAGAAAATAATTTAGGGGGTAAATAAAGCGAGGTTATTTGGTGAAATTTTTGATTTATCATCTTAGAAAAATAAGGATATTAAAAATTCAAAAATTACTGTTTAGGGACATTATTCAGCACATGCTTTAATTAAAAAGAAAAAAGGTAATAATAATTAACAAAGAAAACTTAATGCTAATCACTTAAAGATATAACTAATTTGGTTATGGGTAAGGTAATTTGGTTATAGAGTTTAATTAATTTGGTGATGCTTCTCCCTTCAACTGTAAATAGGTAAAATAACAACAAATGTGTTTTAAAATCTTCAACGAGAAAATAAAATATTGATTACACGTGCGTCACATCTGTAATCATCGTCGTCTTCTTATTTTTGACATTTTGTATAGTAAGTGGTGGTACAGAAATCGCATTGAATCCACTCTATTTCTGTTTTATATTGATCGTCTTCTGAAAGAGTTTTCGTACTCATACCACATTTCCAGTCAGTATCGATTCCACTTGGTTTTAATGATTATTCGGATAAATAACTAATTCTGCGTGACAGTGGTGGTTCTGACCGCTCTACCTTTTTAAAAAAGAAGGTTTTTCCGGAGCGAAGTTTTATGGATTTTGCGGATAAATAATTAATCCTCTGTGAGGATGATGGTACTGACTGATCTACCTTTTTTGTCAATGTTAAAGGAGGTGACACACATTTTGCGGGCAAATCTCTTTTAATTCGTGTCGTTGATGTTGGAATATTGTGGGGAATTTTTAAAGCATCTTCATGCTCTCTCTATTAATTGAGAAGGTGCCAAGGTTTCTTTATTAATTGGTTAATTACCGGACTTTGTGAAAACATTTTTGTTATTATTGTTTGAAAAACTGCGCACAAATGCTGGATTCAGAACAGGGTGAACATTATAGAGGTTTGGTTTTACGTTTGGAGATGACATCAAAAATTCATTCAAATTCCGATTCCAGGCTGCTTTCAATGGACGATGCATTCCGATATTTAGCGGCTGCAAGAGGTCGCTAGTATGAGTAGAAAAATGAAGAATTTTTTTTTGCTTTACTATCTCAAAGACTCCAGGATTGATGTGTGAGGCATGAGAATCCATTAGTAGAACTACTGGTCTCTCCGGAGAAATTGAATTTATAAAATAATTAAAATTTGACAGGTGACAGGTAATTTGAAGATAGGAAATTTGGTGATATGCTTAAATGGATGAAAACAGCATTAAAAATGTTCACCAACTTAATATGCAATATGATAATTCACCATGAAACCAGAAGCTGAATTATAAAATGAAAATGAATGTTAAAAATCGCAATTTGTTAAGTCCCAAAAAACTTAATATTAATCAAAAATTACTTAAGATCCTATTAAAAAAATATTACGATAGCTGCCACTTTGTTTAATTGTGACTATGAAGTATACTTTTTCTGATTATAATAAGTTGTTAAACGTATACATGCCTTCAGAAATCCCAGATTAATTGATACATTTCAACTTGAAGTCACCACAGCACATCTGACAGTTTGAATGCAATTATTTTCTGTTTTACTGACCACGCAATAACTTCCGAGGTTGATTTACTATGGTGCACAGGTAAGTTGTTCATCTATGATTTGAATTTAAAAGCTGTATACTACATGTTAAATTGAATAATGCCAAAATTCTACTCTATCACCATATTACCTGTATTAACAGATATCCTTTCTTTACCCTATTATGATAGGCGGCGCTAGTAAAGCGAGTGTGAACTCTTATCCAAATAATTGACAACTGAACGAAATCTGGGGCGCTCTTACATTTGGTCGACAAATTAACGACTAAACTACCTCAGTTAAATGGTGAAAACGTTTTTCGAATTCCTCCAAATTACTTATTAGCTATTTTTATTTCTTAAATATTTATTTATGTACACACAACAATGACATACAGAAAAAAAACGTACAGATTATTGATAATTTTTTTCCGTTAGTTATTGATCCATTCTACTATAATTGTATTCTAGTTTTGCGTTTATTAGGTATCGTTATTTCAAAAAGTGATCTAATCCACTTGCATTGTTTTTTTAGATGTCTTTCAACACTTTTTAATTTTTTTTTTAAGAATACTACACAAGAGTTCTAACTGATTCTGTCTGAAGACAATGAGACTATGGCATCCCCAAAGATATTAGAAACCCTTAGAAAAAAAGTTAGAGCTAGGAACGAAAAAAACAACAGAAAACGATCCATATAGCTACGAAAATATAAATAACAGATAATGATCATGTGTAAAATATTTTAGTGGCAATATTATACCTTCGTAAGTTTTTTTTTTGGTGTCACCACCCATTGTGTGGCCGCCCGCACCGCCCCGCTTCCCCCCCCCCCCTCTAGCTATGCCACTGTGCAAAGGTAGCCAGATTGTTTCTTGTGTAATCAAATAAATGGAGGCTACCGTTAGTGAACTTAGTAATTCAGTCTGTCTGATGCCAGGTCATGGGAATTTTGCTACTTAAAAACGTTTAATTTGTTCCCATCGTGAGTTCGTGTGTTTTTATCAATTTCAATAGAAGAATGCTAATCTGCCATCCCAATTACTACTGTTATAACGTCAAAATGTACTGCGAACTTTTCAAGTTTAATCGCTATATACATACATAGTAACTGTTATGAATTTATATAGGTAAATTCATTTCATAATATTATTAGAATTAACATTTGCACTCGACTGTGGGAAATCTCACTGCTTAAGACGATGCACTGCAAAGCAATGTAAAATCAAATGATTTTGATTTGGAAATTAGATCGTCAAGAAATATTTTAGATTTATTTTATTTATTTCATTATTTTAATATTACATTTGGTTACAGTAATGACGTATTGCTCATCACACTAGGTGTGAAACGCCTGTGTTGAGATAGCAATTTACAGAGTGGTTGTTATCAAGGTTTTTGTTTACATAATATTACGAAAATGACATTAAAAAAATAAAATCAGTATTTTTTTACATTATACAATGCAAGTATGAATGTAGAAGAATAAGACAAAATAATTTTGAAGCAATCAATGTATCGATAAATGATGATAAAAAAGGCAAGTGAAACTTAGTCAAATATAAATATATGCAGTACATAGTGTACATATGTACACATGTTTATTGGAGGTAATCGATGATTTTACTTTTATGTGAACTTTTGGTTTGCGTGTTTCTAATGTCAGCAGGTAGATAATTGAATAGCTTTGTAGCTTTATATTTAAAACTTCTTTGCCTATAAGAGGTTTGACAAAATGGGATGTTAATTTTTTTATATGTGACTCTCTTAAGGCTCTAGTAGGTACTTATTCATTCTTCAAACATGCGTGTATTTTAAAATAGATGAAGCAGGATATTTTTAGATGCTTTAATGTTCTGTGAGTAGAACACGTATTTGTGATTGAAATAATCAAGAATTTTTGAAGTGAAAACTTCTTTTGGAGCGATTCTGGTCGAAAAATGGACCACTCTTATTTTTCTGCGATTGATTGCAAAAATGGACCACATTTTCCTACCATTCGTAAAATATTTATTGTAATTATTTAAAACATTTCCTTAGCCAGCCATTTATTTCAAAACGAAGCTATTGAAATGCTTAACCTATTATGACCATAGATGTTACAAATCCGAATTTCGTAGACTATTTTAGAATGATGTTAAAAATAAAATCTTAAAATATTTTTTTCCCGCTGAATTTTTGATCAACTGTTTATGGATAATATTAAGTCATTTTTCCATAGATATGCACCTTTCATTATCAAGTATACCACAGACAACATACAGAAATTGAAAATATTCAATGTTGACTCGAATAAAAATCCCTCACGGCATTTTCAAGTAAAAAACACGCAGGATTCGAGCGATTATAAACTTTACGATTTTTTTATATATTTTTTTTGAAAATCCTACAAATATGAGATAAACGTTAAAATACAGGTAAATTCATTGGTTATATAGCACTAAATAAATTCTTATGTCTCCATGTTAAAATTCGAAGGAACCTATGCTTATTTTAATGTTGGCGAAAAATTTGAAAAAATTACCTTCTGTGAAATTTCGAGCAATCGAGGCAAATTTATTAATTTATTTTATTTATCTCTCCAGTGGTTAGCACCGTTGTGATTTGAAACTCGATGAAACGAAATATAGCTATACTAAAAAGGGACAAACACATAGATACATCTACAGGATTTAGCCTGCAAGTGAATGAGATAGTATAATAGGGCTATTCTTTGTGCGGTGCTAGTCTACCCACTCTTGTCTACCTTAGTTTTCTGAAGGTTTCACTTCTGCGTATGAATTGCACACTCTGATTTTCTATATATTCTTTTAGCTTCACAAGTCCTACAATTATAATATCCCGTGATTTTTAATAATGTCGGTGATCCCAAAATACCTCGGACCGTCAAAGGGCCCACTTTCTGTAACCGGTCTGTCGTCCTCATGTGAAATTACAGACAGAATATTCGAATACCTACCCGAGTAGTTTCTATAGAGAGGTTTTTACTTTCGTTTTTCGGCCATAATTTAAGACGCCGACATCGTGGGTGGGTGAACCCAAATTAACGAGAAGAAAGAGGCAGAGATAAGAGATATTAAATATGGTTGACGAGAAATTCTTGATAAGTGAGAAGAAGAAATAAGAGGTTAAGAAACATTTAATAAAAAGAAACATGTCAAAGTAATACAATACTTTCTCACTAATCCGCCATGCTCTAACCCAAAAACCGGATAAGTATTAAATTTTACTAGTTAAAGCGGCGGATTATAATAGTGCTTGCATACAAAAATGCTAAAAATTAAAATTGTTGTTTCATAATAATTTATGGTACTTCTCCAACATCTCCATGAGTTTGGTTAAATGTGCGATGAAAGTATTTTGACAATAAAAGTAAAAAATAATGAATACAGAACTATTTATTTGACAAGTATTTAATATTATTAATTATTTTTATTTGCAAAATCTAATTATTTTCTTGTTAGTAATTTTCTTTATCGCTTTTGTAACAAATTGATTTTTGCACCGTTTACGGAAAATTAATATTAATAATTTAACTTTATCGAAGGAAGTAAATACTTTGGGTAGTGAAGTTATATATTAAAAACGATATTGTTTCAACGAAAATTGTGAAAATGTTTAATAAAACACGTCAAAAATCTCGTGGGAAACGTCTTAAATAGCATTTAGAGAAATACTGTGATTTTTTTTCATAAATTTGTAAAATAACAGAAAAAAACCCGATTAAAAGAATTTTCAGAGCATATTTGCGATTTTTTTCTATCGAATATCGTATTTTTTATATTGTATATTTCTAATTAACGTTTCGACGTGGCAAATGTATAATTATTTTATTAAACATTTTCACTATTTTCGCTTAATTATAAACTTTTTTTTAAATATTAGGGCACTCCCTCTTACATTTGTATTTACATTTCTACCTTTTTTCTTCTTTTTGAACGCTTACTACCGGCATTAGGCAAATTATAGCACTGCCGCTAACATCTCCGTTGAAACCTTTCTTTCAGTTGCATGCGTCGCGTCGTTTAGAAACAGAGAGGTAACAATGGATCTACCAGTGGCATGCCATTCATTACTCAAGCTTTAATATTGATTGTTTATTAATTGATCAATTGTTTATTTTGTAATAATAATTTTATTGCCATAATTAAAATTGGCGTAGTTTAACTTAGCTTATACTTACCAGAGTTCAATCTCAGGCAACTTCTTAGCATATTTCAATCAATCTCTTTTCATTCAATCTCATTTCATTGAATCTCTTGTCATTCAATTTCTTCTCATTGAATATTCTTTCATTCAAACTTCGTTCATTTAATCTCCTTCCATTCAATCTCATTGCGTTGAATCTCTTTTCATTCAAAACCCGTTCCAATCTCCTGTCGTTATATCTCCGTTCACTCAATCTCCTTTCATTCAAACTCCGTCCATTCAATCTCCTTTTATTAAATCTCCGTTCATTCAATTTCCTTTTGTTGAATCTACGTTCATCCAATCTCCTTTCATTCAATCTCATTTTATTGAATTTCTTTTCATGAAATGAGATTTAATAGTAGGAGATTGAACAAACGGAGATTTAATGAAAGGGGAGTCTCATTTCATCCGATCTCCTTTCATTTTAGTTAGTGACAGATATTGCGCCTGTGGGCATCTCAGTTCACCTTGTAGTTTTCATGTGACACAAGTCACCCAGTTGTCTGGAGTCAGTATCCCAGTCGTTTGGAGTTGAAGTTTAATTTGAGGAATATTTTGAAGAAAGAGGGTATTGGGGAAGAAGAGGGGCAAGCGGGGAAGTAAAATACCAAACACTAATATTGTTGTCCTGCTGCTGAGGCTCCCCTATAAGCTCTCTTTCTGAAGGATATGGGGAAGGGAGGAGTTGGGAAACACGATGTTTGGGATGCAAGAACCTGGTAAATAAGATCTGTTCACTAAACATAGTTAAAGCCATTTCAGCCAGATTCTGATGGGTTGTCCTGAGATTATCCTCCAATTTCGATCAAGGTTTCCAAATTTATTATAAAACATTTCATTTAAATTATTGTAAAAAAAATATTTCTTCTTCCACATTCATTCTAGAAGCTTCGTCTTCTGTCTCCTTGGTCTGTCCCCAAGAAAACAAACCGGTTTCTCCGGGAAAGTTGTGTTTATCATCATGTGACCTTAAAGGCGATCATTGCCTCTGGAGACTAGTGAATGAGTGATGAATCACGACGAAGTAACAATAGAGAATGCTTAACAAATTTTATAGTAAAATATTTTTGTAACATCAGTTTCAATGAGATCCACTTACTTAAATAAATATTTGAAATATTCTTTTGAAAGATTTTTTAATTGTTTTAGAAAATTTCAAATTAATGGATTTTTCTGCGGAGAAAAAAAAGACGCCAAAACATTCGTACTTATAAATTTTGCAATGATTGCAATGAAGATGACAGAAATTGCAATGACTGAGTAAAATAAATGGAAATTGTAAGTTTAAAAAATTTATATTATTTTCGATTATGAAAGATATGATAGGTATCTAATCAAACTGACGGTAAAATTCAAATTAAGGTATTTAGTATGATCCATCGTACGGCGCAACGGAGTAGTCAGGTGTAGCATAACGGCAGGTCACTTGATAAGCACTTCGTCTCGTTCCAGCAGCAGGGTTACACACGAAATAATGCACGTATCACGTGATCTCGTCGCGACGTATGGCAATAGTGCGTTATTGTTTAGAATATTCACTGGATGGCCGATATAAGGTAATTTGGTAACTTGAGAAAGTTGAGTTGCCTGCCGGCCCTACCCGCGAAGCTTCAAGAAAAGCCCCTTGCAGGTCTGAAATTATAACAGCTAACCCAGAGTGGATACTACTAACCCGTTAAAAAGGTTTGATGAGCGGTTGAGGAAACAATTAGTTTTCTTTGGGTTATTTATTGTTTTTTATTGTTAACCTATAAAGTTATTGATATAGTTTTGTACTTTTTTTACTATTATGGAACTTTGTCATACTTAGAAATTGATTTTACCTACTTCAAATACAGACTATTTGTGATTGCCGTAAAATAATTGTGGATTTTTTCTAATTATTCCGCTACAATACCTATTTCTCACGACAGTTTAGTTGAGGCAATACGATTTGTACGTCATCGATATATTCTTTTAGTAACGCTGTTTTCTTTCCAGCTATTAAATATAATTCGGTGAATCATAGTAGAACTTTCTTCCCAGCCGCCTGTGCGTCAATGGACACCTATGCTGCGCATGCGCTGTTCAAGTAGACTGCACTCTGCTCTTCAGACAACTGACTTTGAACTGAGGTCTGTGAAATGTACTCTTCAAATTTCTGAATGACAACTGAAGATTGTGGAGTGATCTTGGTACTACTGACATTGGACTGAGGTCTTTAGGAGGTTAATGCACCATGATTTCGATAACTATCCATCATAATAAATGAATACCTACAAACACGCAACGAATATAAAACTAGACTAACTTATCAGGTTTGTGTCGTGGTGACCTCCGACATAGTTGATCCTCAAACAGTTTGCCTCCCGAAATGATATTTATTATAAAACTAGCTGGGGTACCCGACTTCGCTCAGGGAGTTAACATGATTTATTGATTGAACTGATGTTCAAACCCACGACGGATCTTGCTTTATATACCCCTACCAATGGGTAGCCCCACCTATAAAAAAAAGACTTCAAATGATCCACAATGTTCCAGAATATTCCACAACATTCAAAGTGTGTTCTGGAAAGTTCCACAAAGTTCTGGGCTACCACACCATATAAATCCCTTGATCGTACCAGGACTCATTTCTGAGTTTTATCGTGACGCACATAGTACTCTTTTTTTATAATATATATTCAGTAAATTCAATTTTTTTCTTTGTATTTAAAAATGTATTAAAAAATTTATTAAGGTTTTTGTGCATTATTTACCAATTTCAAACCTAAAATCAACTTAAAAATAACTTTAATAATAATTTGTTTTGGATGTCAACTGAATTTATTTGCAGTGTCGATTTTTTGTACTTATGCGCTGATATACACAGTTTACTGACAGAAGTAAGCTACAACCTGAGAACGAGAAGAGCCGACCCCAATGAGTTGGGATAGCGTAAGGAAGAAGATACACAGTATACTGACAAGTAGTTTTTCCTTGATGCATTTGCATAAAAATATGTTTTATACTTTTGTTATTCGGCGGTACATCATCTCTGCCCACCCATTCCGGACACTTATTTATATTTTATGTAAGTCCGTATATCGTATTTTCCCTAAACCGACTGCATATTGTATATAAGTATGCCGGGGGGCCAACTTTCGGGTGATCAACTGTCATGGAACCATATGTCGCCATTATTCATAGGTAAGAACCGAATGGTAAACTCGGACTAGAGGCGTTTTTTCCTTATTCTTGTGAAAATGGCAAAATTCACATTTTCGCGTAAAATTTCGCGTTTTCGCAAAACCCGTAAAGTCTATTTGTTCGGTTTTTGGAACAACTCATTTAGGTCTCACAGAAATTGTTTTATCTCATTTCCTACCATAGTAAAAAAATATGATGTGAACGGTGCTAGGAAGAAAAAAAAACACCACGCTTTGTATTAAAATACAAAAACTAATCGCAAAAGAAATAAAATTTACATCTTTATAAAACCAAAGTTTCGATTCGCCATTTGATATAGATTTATGAAACTTTGGGAATTTTTTATTAATTATTTTTACATGGAACGACAAAAAGTGAGGTTACAATAATGTTTACGATACATTTGTCTAATAAAATATTCCTTTTTTTAATAGTAAAACTTCTTTACGCACGCTCGACTTATGCGAACGGTAATCGATGCGAACGGTGATCGATGCGAACGGTGATCGGGCGAGGCGTACATACTGCACAACTAAGATAAGGCGTACATACTAACCCAAGGTCGTAGGTTACCCCAAGGTCGTAGGTCACCCCAATGTCGTAGGTCACCCCAAGGTCGTAGGTCACCCCAAGGTCGTAGGTCACCTCAAGGTCGTAGGTCACCCCAAGGTCGTAGGTCACCCCAAGGTCGTAGATTACCTCATGGTCATATGTCACCCCAATGTCATATGTTATTTTATAAGTTTGTGGTCGTGTGGTCCAAAACACACTCGTTTTTTTACTGTTTTTTTTTTGTTATAAGCAATTTTAGTAAAAAAACGTAAGGTGATCTATATTTAAAACTTTTTTATGTTTGCGTGCAAAATTTTTATATTTAAAACAATTATAATGTTTATTTCGATTTATAAAATCTAAAAGCGCATTTTATTACCTTTCATAAACAGTTTTGTTTTTAGTTTTCGTATACGTTCAGAAATATTATTTTTATTTTGATTTTATTGTAAGGCGGAAATATTTTGACACAATACACAATACCCTCTGACGTGAGCCCTGGGGGGTTTATTACGAGTATGAATATAATTTTAAATGAAAATATTAGCTACATTTTTTAACGTTTTCTCACCTGGGGACCTGGGGGACCTAGATAATAAGTAATTATAATAAATCAACAGATATTTAACGCCTTAACATACAACATTATCTGAGTTAATCACAACAGGTAACAGGATGCTGGTAAAGAGAGTAATAGGATGTAATGAAATCCTATGTAACACGACACATCTGTACAAACGAGAGATTGGAAATCCTTTCGCCTCAAATATGTGCGATTACGAAATGAGATATTATTTAGTCACCGGGAGGTTGGATTGTGTCTTGTGTTACGGATGTGCCTACATTATTCCATCACTTGATATCAGGGCCGGATTTAAACCTTTAGGAGCACCTAGTCTGGTGGGTGACGAATTTTTTACAGGAATTACCTTCAAGTATATTTTTTGTGAAAATAATGCCTGCACTGGGAACCACCTACAATATAGGAAAAACAGGATACGCCCGTCACTCACACTGATCCCTAAATTTCTGCCTGTCTTCAGTCCGTTTTCCTTTTCGGGATATCATCTCTTTCCTTTCGAGGGAAATTATTTTTCTCAGGGCCTCCTGTGTGGAGCTAATAAAAATATGGTACCTATAATAATAAAAAAGTATATACCCACCTATACAGAAAACAAACATTGGTAAAGCATTAAAAAAAAACTTTTGTAATAATTTTCGATATTTGTTTTTGAGGTGTTATGCCGTGTTGCGCTACCTCCTTCTTTAGCCAACGTTTCAGATAGAGGTAGCGCAACACGGTATAACATGACAAAAACAAAAAACGAAAATACTTTTGTGTTTCTATGTTAGTTTCTACCACGCTTGTAGTAAGTTACGGCGGTTCAACATTTATCCCACCACCTTTTCTACCTAATATATTTTTGTCATTTAACTTTGTAGATATAAGGCATCAAAAATAAAAGTGTAAACTTGGGAAGCGAGTTTGGGTACCGTGCGCCGCCCCGGGAACCATTTATTGGATAACCAACACCTCTGCCATAGGTCACCCCAATTAGTTCGCCACGTTTGGTGACTTAGCAGAGGTGCTCGGGTTCACGGGGTGAGTATTGTCCGGATCTTGGCGTACCCACCCTTCATATCGTTTTTCCTTCCCAGAACTTCCTCTCCTTCCCTTTCCTAAAAAACACTATATCTCCATACAGCATTCTCAAATATGACATGAGCTCTGAGGGTAATTATTTTCCTCAGGGCCTCCTGTGTGGAACTAATATTAAAAAAATTCAAATGACTCTAATCTCTAAATTCTTTCGGTGTATAATTCGTAGAACTCCATTTAGTTTGAAAATGGTCTTATAAACCAAAATAGCTGTAATAAAAATACATACTAAAATACTTGCAGAATTTGATAATAATAAGAGTTTATAAAAATATTACCATTTGTTATTTCGGCTACTGGCATTACACCTAGCTCTCTCATTCAAAATTTAGGAGTATTAGATTTGTCAAAGAATTTATGTATAAAAATGCAAAAGTCAGTTATTTTAAATATATGTAGGATTACGAAAGATTTTTTAAATATTTATATTGAGGGATCAGTAGGATTTATCGGTCCAGTTAGGATTTCATCAGAGCCGAACCCTCTGATATGAAAATATGTGGAGTCGGTGAATTATTTTCCCATTATGTTTCTGGTGGATTGACGTATTGTTCTTGTATTGTTTTGTATTTATTATACTTATATAGTGCACTTACATTGCGTGGATTTACTAGATAATAATTTGTGGAAAAGTGTGTGGAAGGGTTTAGTCTTTCATTTGGGAAAGATTTAACCCAGACATAAAATCTGGAGCACCGTCAATTAAAAAATAACAATATCAAATTTAATTTTAGTTAATTTTAAAAAAAGTCTGTAATCACATTTCCGAATAAATTATCGAATATTATCAATTTCAATTACCCTGCAAAATTAAGTTATGTTAATTAATTTTAATTTTCGAAAAATATTTTTAAAATCTTCGATTTGTTCGTGACGAAACAATCCATTCAGTATATTATCTTGAAATGCTTAGTATTCAGATACTAAACTGGTGAGTATTACAGTCGTTCTTGTGTCATTGAAGATCGATTGCATTTTTTATGCAATTAACTTTGAAAGATTGGGCACCCGGAAAGATAGGAGCCCTTGAACTGGTGCCTACTGGGCCTAATTGATAATCCGGCCCTGTTTATTACCTGTAATCGTCATCGCCATTTCCCCGGAAGTGGTACCTACCTGACTACCTTTGTGATTCATATTGTCGCCTCCACAATGCTTTGGGTGTTGATAATTTCTCTGAACAAAGTCTTGCAAACATCATTGTTTCTTATTATGCAATAATTTATTGCGATGTTTTTAATGAAACTAAGAGTTGTATCAGAATAAGTATGTTAAAAAAACATTACAGTATTTTTGTAATAATATGTGACACCTTAGTTTTATAACTATTCACACATCAGCACCTGTGAAACACAAGAAAACACTTGTATATTCTCAACGTTAAGATAAATATACTTAGCGACAAGACTTTACAACATTCTTCCAGATATAATAAAAAAATCCTAGTGTGTAATTCACACGCGGTAGAAGTGAAACTTTCAGAAAACTAAAGTACCTAGACAAGAGTGGAGAGACTACGAAGCACTTTTTTTAACAATGTGAGGGATGATTTTTTTCATATTTTTGTGGTCGAATCCCAGTGCAACTTTTCCCATACTTATTTTCTCACCTTATGAGTATGTGTGTTTTCTTCTTCGGAGTCGTTAGATGTCGCTTTCTTTTGTATTTTCAAATGCCTGTTCATTTTGGAGTGGTTTCAAGATTTTACAAAAGTAAAAATATTTATTTTCTTTGGATTTCGTAGGATTCGACCCTTGGTCCGCTGAATGGCTGCCGCCGATGTAAGTCGAGTGCTATAAACCACTAGACTAAATGAGACTTGCGTGGGTCTGTGGATTTATCGTATTGTATTGGAAACGAGTTCCCACGAATTAAATAAATATTTTATTGATATCTCATTCTCTCGCAGACTAAATCCTACTTATGTATGAGTTTATCCATTTTTAGTATCGCTCGCTTCCGTTTATCGAGTTTTAAAGAAGTTTTCACTTAAAAAAAAACATTTCGCATATCCCATGGAAAAGGGTCGTAAGACAAAAAAGTTAATTTTTCAGGAGAGCAAAAACAAATGTTGATTGATGAAACAAGCGATCCTGTCGCAAAGTGTGATATCTCACAGAGATAGAGTGATCTAACTTTTAAATACGATTTTCATGGGGCACAGATAATCACAATTACTTTACTATTCAGACATTTTTTTTTGTTTTGTATTGACTTACGACCCTTTTCTATGGGATGTGCGATGTGGTGTTGGCTCCTCTCAGTAGTTGGTACTATTCTGTAGTAGGTACCTACCTAAATATATCAAAATAATTATAAAATAAATCTTCATTAAATTTAAAATGGACACACAAAAAATTCTAAAACGTGAAATTTTTATTTAAAAACATAACTAGTGATTACAACTAACACATTTAACACTGAATTATTTTGCTGAACGCGGTGCTGTCATGATGTAGCGATTTCCAAGGGTTTCCGGCAATCATTTTATTAAAAACGTGCTGTAGCACACAGCGTTACCCGGGATTTATTCTGCTACAAGGGTGTGAAAGGGGGGTGGGGTGATTATTCGAAATCTCATGTAGACAGTGACCTTTATCTTGTATTGAAGGTCGAGTGTGCAAAATTTCATCAATCTCGGAAAAAAAACAGTAGGTACATTTGTATAAAAACAAACCCACAAACACTTTTCTACATAATACGAAGGTAATATAATACAAATTTACGGAAAACCGTTTTTTAATTTTTTTTTATGTGAATACCACACAACAGTCTTAACTGCTCTCAACCGTCTAGAGCCAGTGATCCCCAATTAGAGTATGTTTGACAGGCAGGTGGTGGGAAAGTAGTGAAAGTACCCGGATATTTTGATCTGGTCACCAAACACGACTAAAGCCATTTCAAGCACGTTTCAATTCCGAATGGTGGTCTTACACCAGGGCGATACTAAAACCATCTTCCACTCTGAATCTTGAAGGTTTCCTCGATTATAATAAAACAGAATAGTGAAAACATAGAACATGATGGTATATGATATAATATGTATTGGTTAGGTTAGGTTTTAAATTAACTTTTTCTTCATTTCTCTTATATGTTCTTATATATTCATTCATTTAGGTCTCATAGAAATCGTTGTGTCTCCCCTCACTAGCTAGTGAGATATATGATTTAAACGATATTGGAAAGAGAAAAAACCATGCTATATATTCAAATCTAAAAGTTAACAACATAAATATTAAAATGTTCACCTTTATAAAACCAAATTTTCCGATAGCAATTTAAAAAAATATATATATGAATTTTTATTAATTATTTTTGCATGACAAGAAAAAAAAATTTCGTTCCATTTTCAAAACTTTTTTATATTTGCATTGAAAATTTATAAATTTAAAAACTTGCGTTGATATTTTTAATAGCATAATCTGAAAGCGTATTTCATCTCCTTTCAAAAACAGTTTTTAGTTTTCGGATACGTTCACAAATGTTCCATTTATTTAGTTAATATTGTAACCTTTTGAAAAATATGGTCGAGGCCTGATTAAACTATTATAAAGATTGTCAAAAAAAATAAAATTTGAAAATGGTTGATTCAGAAATGGAATGTCACTATGAAAGGTTATTGAATGAATTTTGCTTATCAAACAAGTGTTATAAGTTATAATACCGTTGGCCGGCACAAATAAAACCGATGAAAAAATTCTTTAGTGATCCGTTATGAAGGAGCGGCAATTTTTGTCAATACTGATATTAGGTGTGTCAAGTATTCTTCTACAATAATACACAATAACGCCAATAGAATCGAAACTTTACTTGAAATGGCATCAGTGACCCGAAAGTTGATCCGCCGACAATTGACCCTCCGAAATGATTTTTATGTACTATAAAATTATAATTTTTTGCATATTATTTAATAATTTCAAACGTAAATTCGACTTCAAAAATACCTTCAATAATAAGTTGGTATGAATATCAAACCAATTTATTTAGAGTGTTGATTTTTTGTACTGGTTTATACGCTGGTATCAGTATACAGACAAGTAGTTTTATCCTTGGTGCATTCGAATGAAAATATGTTTCATACTTTTTTTATTCGGCGTTACATCCTCTTTGCACACCCCGTCGGCTCACTTAGTTATATTTTGTGTCAGTCCGTACACCGTATTTTCCCTAAGCCGACTGCATATTGTTTATAATGCCGGGGGACCAACTGTCGGCGGATCAACTGTCATGGAACTAGCCTGGTCGATCGATTGTATTGATATTTTTCGGTAATTTCTCATAGTTCCCTAGGACAACTGCAGATCGTAAACGTACAAACAACAGTTGACGTCGAATATATTAAGAACACTTACTCATTGTGAACTGTTATTTATTCGTTGAAGATCTGCAATAATGCTAGGGAACGATGAGAAATTCCCGAAAGTTATCGACAAGGATTGATAGGATAACTTTCGGTAACTTCACATCGTTCTCTATGGCATGATCGCTAACGTACAAACAACGATGTGATTAGCAAGATAATTAGCAACCATCTTACCCATCCCTTTATTCTGCCCACAAACATCACAACATATCCCAAAAGAGGATCTCATTAGTCCACTGTCTTCAGGGAGTTCGGATTCTTGTCACATGAAAAGGAAAAAGTTTCTCAATGTTACTAGATCTATAATATGTGTTTGCAGAAATCAAAGAACCCGCATTAATTGGATAGTACGTTGATTGCTGATTGGACATCTACAATAAATAACTACAATCTAACTGTAGGTTTATGTTATTATCTTGTCTCTTCCTTATTAGAATCTACCGAGCGTGACTACCTTCCGAGGTAGCTGCCAGCAAATAACACCAACAACCTTATTCTCACGTCTCAGACGAACCTACTAGCTACTAGTTCACCCTAATCTATTAATCTACATTCTTCGTATTTTTTCTCGCAGATGTCGCCATGCTCCAAGAACTCGCTCACTTCCGGCAGATGGCGGAAAAGAGCGTTCCCGCTACTTTTGCCGTCATTTTTTGTTCGGCCATCTTTGTTTTTCGTGGCGTTTTCCGCTTTTTGCAGTGTCGCCATCGCCCGCTGCATTCCCCAAACGAATGGCGCTGTTTTGCAGATTAGTAACTGCACGCAAGATGTGTCCGTCCCTTTCGAATGATCTCTGAGTGTGTGTAGGATTTTTTCAGGTAGATTTTCATCTTGCGCCGTGTTAATTAGAGCTTGAAGTGGTCCCGACGGGTTTTTCAAAATCCAGTCGATGGGAGAGCCATCTCTGAGCGTTCTCTCGGAGTCGATAAGTGCAGGATTCTTTGGTATAAGTGAAGTGGTTATCTGAAATAAACACAGATGGCGCAGTCATTATAATTAAATTTAAACAGGAATTGAAACTGGTGTACTTATTCGATAGATGTCAGTAGTAGGCAAATTTTAAATATTTTTTTTTTGACTGTATTCTGACAGTATTTTAAATTTTTATTTTAAGGCGATTCAATAGTCCAGGATAAAATCGAAATCAGAATTCACACCCCTTTGAGGGAGGAGTTTGAAAATACTTGAGAAAAAGCTTTTGGAAACTTTGGAAAAGGTATTTGAGAAAAAAAAATTTACAGGTTGATTTCGTAAAAACTTGTAAAAAGCATTAACTCCTTTTAACGCATTGTTTATTATAATAAAACGGAAATTTAAAATTGATTTCACGAAATCAAGCGACGCAGAGCCTAACGTCTGTTCCCCGCTACAGCCGGGGGAGGTCTGACTGAAAATGGTTGTGGCGTATTCAGTGGTTCTTCGGTGGACGGTATAGGGTTCACTTTGAAAAAAAAAATTTCATCGACTAGTGGCCGTATTGTAAAATAACAACGCGAAAATGCATATTTTATTTTAATTTGGGAAGTTCGGGCGTAAATATATTTTTTTGCGATTATTATAAAAGAAACTGAATTTTTCACATTATACAATAAAACCATATCTGAAAAGGGGTTTATAAATAGGAGAGTTTTGACTTGAAAGTGTTTTTTATTGTGTATTTAAGTGGCTAATTAAAAACTTATTAAAAAATTACTGATTTTTAAGGGCTAAGGTATGTTCTACACGCAGTATTTAATTGAAGAATTTATAATACTTCTAATAGATCAAATTTTCAAAACAAAAACATATGATTTTGTATGATTTTGCACTATTAAGTATGGCTTCATCTATCATGCCACCATAGAATTTTTTTCACTTGTGAAATCTATGAATAACCTGACTATATTAGCGTTTTGACCCATTCATCCACTAACCGGAAAACATTTTCAAAACAGATAGGTACTCAAAATAATTCATAATCTAGGT
Organism: Limnephilus lunatus; assembly: GCA_917563855.2. NCBI lineage: Eukaryota > Metazoa > Arthropoda > Insecta > Trichoptera > Limnephilidae > Limnephilus > Limnephilus lunatus. The sequence continues at coordinate 45,028,327 of OU830602.1, read as the reverse complement.
AGGTACTCTTTCATAATTATTTTAGGAAAAAACGCATTTTACAGTAGCTTTCAGAAATAAGTATAGATGCATAATTGTTTGGGCCAGTAAATATGCAATCTGAACATGAATAAATAGTTTTGAACTCAAATATTTCGAGAAAGGCTAACAAATGCAATATTTGATTGAATCACCGATACAATATTGTATTTGTTAGCCTTTCTTGAAAGATTTGAGTAGTCTATGGACAAAACTATTTATTCATATTAAGATTGCGTATGTACGGGCGCAAACAATTAATTAATCTTAATATTTCTAAGCAAACTTTTAAAAAGCTTTTACTCCTAAAATAATTATACCTACTGGCGCCATCTATGAAAGAGTAGATTATGATTTTTTTGAAATAGGCAATTCACTCTAAAAAGAAATTTTGAGTACCGTTACGAATCTGCTAGTTGAACTCCTTTGTACAACTTACTTATTGAATACTTGTACCTACTTGTGTTGTGTCAGCTTATGTCTTTCATGCTCAGTTTATAATTTATGTACTATATACTTATTATAATCTTCAAGGCGTAAATAAAAAAAAAAAAAGTAATTTAAGTCTATAAACTTATATTGAACTGATTCGAGTTTACTATGGTGCCTTGTTATTTTGAAGTTTAGGAAGAAATCCTAATCCTTAATTGGAACCGGAATCACTATATCTTATTAAAATGAAATACCGCCAAGAATCATATAAATATAATCAATTTTGTATTTTACTCACCAATTGCGCCAGGAATACAATTGCATTGATGACGATGGCTGAGATCTTGCTGGAGTCGAGGGACAGAGTCCTCATCACCCCCGCCAGCAGCTTGCTCCCCCAGCCCTGCTCGGGCTCCGGCCCCTGACCCTGCTTGCTCTGGGGCCCTTCGCCTCCACCGAAGGCCTCCGCCACGAGGTTGGCCACTCCGGATGCTGCTGCGTCTAAACCTAATGAAATGAAAATTTCAGATAGGTATATCCAATAAATATATTTCGGGTCAATTGCGTTGTTTGCTTAAATTTAGATTTGTTTAACGCCCAGCTGGGTTTTTACGTGTTAATTTTTTTTATTACAATTTAGGAGGCAGTTATGGGCAAGTACTAGGTAACCCCTGCCATAAGTCACCCCAAGTGGTTGGCTACGTTTGGTGACTTATCAGGCGTTTGGTAACCTAGCAGCTTAGCGGTGGATGCATTTGCCCACAGATTGAAATTCACTGGTTGAGGGAGACCGTTTGACCTCTCCAGCCGGACTCTTTCAACCCATCGCCTTGCGCCACAGTGAGATTGATGGATTCATACGCCCGTCATTCCTGGACACACTGACGCCCAGATTCCTACCCACCCCTCCGCGGAACTTCCTCTCCTTCCTCCTAAAAAGACTCTCCACACAACATCCCCAAAGACGACACAGGCCCTCTGGGCCTCTTGTGTGGGGTCAATGAAAAAAAAACATTTAAATGTGCACAACAACAAATAAAAACAAAATACTTTATAATGTTATTAATACTAGTGAAAGAACTTTTTTGTACTAATCTCTGGTTTTCCGCCTTCCGTTTTAATGTTTTTCCATTATTATTTTTCTTTGTTTCTTTTTCTTTGTTCTTTATTTCTTATAAATTTTATTAACAATATTTTTTCCAAAAATTTATGTTTTTATGTATACAATAGATAGGTATATGTAATGTAATAATGTGTATATTTTATGTATCTGTCTCAGTTTAAAAAAAAATGGTTTGTTAAAAGAACCCGTTGACACACTGATATCAATCAGTTTAACGGGACTTAATTTAAAAATGTAAATAAATAATAATGGAATTTATTATAATATAAATAACAATAAAAATATTAATTTTATATCTTGCTAAATTCTGAAACATAACTGAAAAAAAAACTAAAGAGATAGTCCGACATAATTGTTTCACTTCAAAAAAAAAATAATTAGCACCATAAAAGCACATTGAAAATCACCATTATTGACCTCCTCTCACCATTCTCCCCCTCTCCCAAAATCAACTCTTCCACTTCCCCATCTAATAAAATCTGATCATTTGTGTACTTGCATAAATCTTATGTTTTTATATTCCTAGTAAATGACACGTATGTGTCGAAAGCGGTGGCAGATAAATAAAAATTAAGTAACAAATGTACATGGAAAATAAAAATCTTTAAAGCAAAATGTCCAGAAATTGCAACATAGTTGATGGTCAAGAAATACAAAAATAAATGTTTTTTATTTCTTTAAATTTTACGAAAATGTATGAAAATTACTCGCCCAAAAGTTTCCCAGCCATTTTCAGTCCCGTCTTTAGCTTCCCCAGTACTCCGTCTTCCCCGCCTTCCCCCTTCATTCTGTCGAAGAAGCCCCAGCCCTGGGAGACGATGGCCATCAGCACCAGCAGCACCAGGGTCCTGGAACTCTTCCCGCTCATGGCTGATGCTGTACTGGATCTGAAGAATGGCGGGTGATTGCACTAAATCGTCTCGTTCCGCAGGTGACTTGATGACACTGAGATTGCGATTGAACTCAGTGGCGTGCCTCACATATGCTTACATTTAAATACTTTATATTATTTACAGTTTGTTTATTTACTTTTTTAGATTTTCACGGCCAAAAGCATTTTCGTTGTTTGTTTTTGGGGTATTGTGCCGTGTTGCGCTACCTCATTCTTTACCGCGGAGGAAGGGGGTAACGGAGGTAACGCTGTCCGAAACGTCGGCTAAACACAACGAAAAGTTTGTTTATTTACATTCTAATTGTTTACAGTTCAATTTTAAACTTTACTAGTACAACACAATGTTAAGATTAATAAAATAATCCAAAACAGAATAGAGAGAAGAATATTTGTTATCTTGACGTTTCTTATAAATAATGGGTAACTATAAAGTTGAAAGAAATTAATTTATTTTACCCTGAGGCCCTGAGGAAAAAAATCCCTCAGGGCCTGAATCATCTTTTTAAGGAAAAGAAGGAGAGGAAGTTCTGGGAAGGAAAAAGGTATGATGAGTGGGTGGGAATCTGGGAATCAATGTGTCCAGGAGTGAGAGACGTATGAATCCACCCCTCCCACTGCGGTGCAAAGCGATAAGTCGGGAGAGTCCGGCTGGAGAGCTCTAGATAATGTCTGCCTCAAGCAGTCACTCCGGACCGCCACGCAGTAGGTGAGGAAAAGCATTTGCCACCAAGACCTAGACAAACCTCACTCCAAGAACCCGGGCATCCCTGCTGTATCACCAAACGTAGCGAACCATTTAGGGTGACCTATTGCAGGGGTATTGGTTATCTAAAATATGATTCGCTAGGCAGCGGTACCCATACCCGTCTCCCAAATGGAACAATTCAACGATCATGATATTGATGAATATTGGAATAAAAATTTAGGGTGACAATGTGTTGATACATGATTTTAAATAATACTTTATTTTAATAATATGCTATTAATTTAATAAAGAAAATTATAGGTACTATTAAAATCATTTTTTTTAACTTTATGAGTAAAACCTCAAATGTAACATTTAATTAAATGAAGACAATATTAGCGAAACTCAATCGAAAATCTGGAAACAGAAAAATCAGAAAATGATATTTGCACCTCTGTGAGTCGAACCCTGGATCTTTTGCTTTTTAAATAATTTATACTATTAATTTAGAAAAGACAGAGATGAAAAAAAAAGTTAAAACAAATGTTTTATCAATCCTCGGCTAACACAAATAATTACAAAATCTTTTCAAAAGTACACAAGAATTAGATGACATAATAAGTGGAGCCTGATACAAATAATTTCTTTGCCCAAAAGAATATTTAGTTTGCCATAAAAAGTTCAGACCAGAGCCAATTCTAGTAGTACGAACTTACTTTGTTCTTTCTGCAAATTTATAGTTTTCTGTCAGCTTTGTCAATGACATTACAATCCTCATAAAGTAAATTAGTTAGACATAAAAAAAAATGTTGAACATAACTTTAAGAATCACTTTTTTGGCAATATGAGTTGTTCTATATTAGTTTTTTTACGTGGAGCAGCTACGAGTACATTAGAAGAAAATGGAGACTCGATTTTTACAAAATGTTAAATAAGTTTTCACTTCGGCAACTTCACAAAAAAAATATTTCCTAAAATCATCATCCTTTAACAATTCACCATTTTGGAAGAGAGCGGGTCTAATCAGCACGGTAGGTACTTATGTAGGTACTTTTCACGTCAATTGGTCAACAAATCTAAAGGAAAGAAACACTCAAAGATATTGAATACAAAAGAAATATGCTATGATGTCCGCATATTTCTTTACATAATGGGAATAGTTTGCATACGGAAATTGTTCATTTAGTAGATTTTTTTAAGGTGTGCGGTAGTATTGGTTAACAATATAGTTTGAATACGGAAATAATTCGTTCGTTTAGTTTATTCGTTCGAAGCACAGACCCAACCTATTTGTTATTATTAATATTTCAATATATTTGGCCCACTCGTTGATATCACCCGACGCCTCTGGTTTAAATTAGTTAAAATGGCGTTGACCGTGACGTCATGCCAGTGATGCTTTATGCACGAAAGAATTCTGATTGTATTACACCTACTGAACATACTGTACCAACTGTACCTAATTTATCTACCGTACTTAGTGAAACTTGGTCTGTAGAATTCGACCAGATGTAAACTCAGAGGAGTCGTACCGTGTAATTAGTATATTACTTTACCTCGCAGATTGAAAAAGTGTAATGTTTACCTGACAGTATTATGATTTTTGAAGTGAAACTTCTTTAGCACTGTTGTGATTTGAAACTTGATGAAACGGAAGCGAGCGATAATAAAAAGATACAAACACATACATCTCTAGGATTCAGCCTGCGAGAGAATGAGATAGCAATAAAATATTTATTTAATTTACGGGTACTCGGTTCCAATATAATATGATAAATCCACGGTCTCACGAAAGTCGTCTTTGGTTTAGCGTATAATTATTTTTTTATTGGAAAATTATCCAAAAATCCAAAAATTTTTTTTTTTGGAAAATCTCCGCACTCTTGTCTTCTTTAGTTTTCTGAAGGTTTCACTTCTTCCGCATGTGAATTACACTCCCTGATTTTTTTACGTTAACTTCACACAGGAGGTTCCGAAGAAAATAATTTTCAGGAAGTTAATTCAGACCACGCCCTTCATAATAATTGATTATTTATTTATTTTTTATTACTATTTTTGTTTTTTTCCTATTCTTTACTTAAAGCTACGTAACCGGTATCGAAAAGAAGAAGATGATAAATAATTACGAAATTACGAATGTTAGAGGAGAGCGCTAACATTTACAGCGCCAAAATCGATGCGAAAATGTTTAATAAAACACGACTCGTTTAACATAGAACAAAAACCTCTTGGGGAGCATCTTAAGTACCATTTAAAGAAACATTGTGAATTTTTACACAAATATAATTTTTAAGATATTAGAAACAGACTTGTTTTTAATAAATTTTGGAGCATACTTTGCGATTTTTTTCTATCGAGGGAATTTCATATGATTAGCGTTTCGGCTTAGGCAAAATCTAGAAATTATCTTCAAAAATAACATAAATTTTTTAAAGAGCTTAAAAACTTCAAATGTTTAAGGGAGATATGTAAGAAATCGGTAGAAATTCTAGTTGCGGCCCCTTAAAATCTATTGTAGATATAAATAACTACATGGGACGTGTGGGATTGCACTATCCTCCCCACATCCTGGAATAAAACATTTTTATTATTATTAAAGAAACCATAACAGGCTTAGTTACGTTTTTTAAACTCTTGGTAAAACCAGTAGCCACGCGAATTACATTACGATATAAATTGGATCGCCGTTGACAGATGCATCCCGGTTTTATGCGGGCCCCTGTTCACTGTTCAGGCTATACATCACCCGATGATTAATATTCATTTCAATTATTATTTGTTCATATGAAGCAGTTACTTTGCGATGTGACATTATAATTTAAAATAAAACTATTATTGATTATTTTTAAGGTCATCGTTTACACACACAGTGTGTACTGTGTACATGTCTCCGTGCTCACATTAAATATGTTTTTAAGATTGACGAAGGCTATACAACGTACAACAGGCAATATCGATGGGGAACATGGACTTATCACTTACTGAATTAAGGTGATATTCAAAAGAATTTGTGATCTACTCTTTCATAGATGGCGCGAGTATAATTATTTAAGGGGAAATCGCTTTTACAAGTTATGCGTACATACGCAATATGAATAAGAATAAATAGTTTTGTCCTTAAACAAACTCAAATCTTTCGAGAAAAGCTAACAAATACAATCTTGGATTGAATCACCGATACCATACAGATGATTATATTAGCTACTCAAGCGATAGCCGATGGAAAAATTAAAGAACCTAAAAAATATGAGGTAAACGTTGAAATCTAGGTGGATTCAATGGGTTTGAACCGCAGTAAACAGTTTGTGTTTCCTTAACCCTTCAGGCTAATTTGTTCGCTTTTCGGAACAACTCATACAGGTCTCAAAGAAATCGTTGTGTCTCCCTTACCATCATCGTTAGAAATATGTTGTAAACGGGTTAGGTAATTCCCAATCTTCCTCTTCACCACCTCCTTCCCCTCCCCACTACCTTTAGCCTCACAACATACCCCGATCGGGGATGCCATAGTCTCACTGGCTCCAGACGGGAGCAGTTGAGATTCTTGTGCGGTATTCACTGTAAAAAAAAAAAAAAAAAGTAAGCGAAAATACCACGCTTTATATTCAAATCCAAAAGTTAACTACAAAATAAATAAAATGAATGAAAAAAATGAAACTTTGGGAATATGAATATACTTTATGAAACCAAAGCTTCGAATAACAATTTAAAAAAAAAAATGAAACTTTGGGAATTATTTTTATATGAAACAACAAAAAGTAAGTTGACGATAACGTTTATAATACCTACACTTGCCAAATAAAATATATCTGTTCTTAATTTTTCGTTGCCAGTAATTTTAGCCAGAATAAACGTAAGGTGATTTTTAAAACATTTTAAGGTTTGCATTAAAAATTTTTTTACACCTGACAATATTCCAACTACCATTGTCAGCAGAATATATTACTTGTGCAATGATGGAGGACTTAGCAAGTAGAGGATTGAACCCATGATGCCTGGGTAAACCTGACGCTTTTAACTACCCGGCGACTAATTGGCGAAGAAATTGTATACATTTATAGTCTGTAGGTGGTTTAAACCACAGTTTGATATAGCCTTCAGAAGGCGAAACAGATATCACGCGTGATAATAATTAGATATATAGCATATTTTTTTAATAATGAACTGTTTTTATAAATTAAATAATAATAATATAAAATAAATTAACATTAAAATAGAGTTCCAAAAAATAAACTTGATATCAATAATTAAAATTTTACCATGGTTTTTGTGTAAATTAGCCAGGAAATGTATTATTATTTATATTGTTTTATGACAATTTTCATCGTTATATTATACGAGTAAAAGAAATGCACAATGCACATGTGATGACAGATTCGAAGAAAGATATCATTAGGCTCCTTCAACCATGAAGGGCAAATTTTCCTCAACACCGTTACTAGTAGCTCAGCAGCAGTTCTCAAACATTTTTTAATTTTTTTTTTAATAATTTTATTACCTACTAAGTTCTGCAAGTGTTTTAGATTTTTTATTATTGTGACAGCTTTGAGATGACTTATTTACCTATATTCCAAGAATGGGTTGTTTTAAAAAAAAAATTATTCATCAGTTTTTTTTCGTTAATTTTCACGTTTTGTGAAAGTTCTATTCACGATCTGTGATTATTTAAGTTTTATGAAGCAACTGGCCTGTAACGATATAATGACAGAGCTTGAATAGAACTTACACAGAACATGAAAATGATTAAAATTTCTTAAACAACCGGTCCTAAATTTCAATTTTGAAGGTGTCTAAATTGATTTATTACCTCAATAACTCGGTTTCACCGGTAATAACTCAATTTACACATTCAAAATTGAAATTTAGAATCCTATAAAAAAGTAGTCATAAAGTAGTACAACCACAGTTTGAAATGATAAAAATCACTAAAATACTTGCTGAACTTATTAATAACAATATTGTTAAACGACTTCGAAAAGGAGGAGGTTCTCAATTCGACAAATTAAAAAAAATAAAATTATGTTTGTTACCTTAGAACTTTCGATTGGGCTAACCGATATTGATAATTCTTTTTTATTAGAAAGCTGGTGCTTTCCGTGTGGTCTCATTTTAATTTGGTACAGTTCTGACAATGGGATCCATGATAAAACCATATATGTCTTAAATTTGCAATAAGTATGTGCGCGACAAATGGATGAATCACTCAATATTACGCCAATTTGAACAACGGATTTCGATGATTCTTTTTTTGAAGTAAAACTTCTTTACGCACGCTCGTCACTAAAAATAAAAAATAAACAAAAATTTAACAAAACAAAAAACGACTTCTAAATTTTTTTTTAATTTTAATTTAAATTAAATAAACAAAAATTTTAACAAAACAAAAAACGACTTCAAAAAATGCACTAACAAGTAAAAAAATAATTTCGTACGATTGTAATTTTTGGAGTCGGTGTCAGCCAAGATCTCCACATCTCACCTATAACTACCTATATATGTAGTTACCTTGGCTGACACCGACTCCAAAAATAACAATCGTACGAAATTATTTTTTTACTTTTTAGTGCATTTTTTGAAGTCTTTTTTTGTTTTGTTAAAATTTTTGTTTATTTAATTTAAATTAAAATTTAAAAAATAAATTAAATGGAATTTACGAAGTAAACACAAACACAATTAGTACGTTCTCAAACGTTGTAATTACTAAAGTAAATTTTATAAAGGGACGCAGGGTGTTAAAGGACGATTTTGATTTACTTTAGCGAGTGATTCCTGACATTATTTGGTGTGAAAATATAAACAATATGGTATATTGGTGTGAAATATAACGAACATTTAATTTAAACAAATACATTTTAATGTTTTTTTGGTGTTCGTCTTAAAACATTCAAAAAAATCTGTAGGCATTGGACATATAGGGTCGGGGAGAAGGGTTGGGCGATTACTTGGCCAGGTGACACGTGGAAGATTTTTTTGTCGTTGTTTGCTTTTGAAGAAAAAAAAAACCATGAAAAAGTCACAGGAGACCAAAATTCCGATAACACTTTTTACTCCAAATAAGGTCAGGAATTTTTGGGTAAAGTAAGTCAATTACGCCCAACCTGTACGAAGAAAATAATTATTCATACCAAATATACTGGTTTCGAGAACCCCAAATTATTATAACTAATCCTTGAATTCAGTGTTTGACCCTTCGTTTAGAATTATGTATTTCTGAAAATACAGAAGCATGTCCCAGTTTGCTTTTGTGTATTCTTATTTATTTATTTGATTAATTCATGACTTTCGTTGCTTACAAATGGTTTTCGTAACTACCTACTACATGAATTAGAAGTTTATTTTGATCGAACCCCTTTAACTCTCTGCTTGTGTATTTGAAAAATGAAAATGTCGTAAAATTGCAAAATGTTGAGAATATGTGATCTTTTTCAAGTTATAAGTTTATCTTACATTGCATCCACTGTAATTAGTTTACAAATGCAACGTGTTTGACAAGACGTGTTACTGTGACTTAACCTTTACTTGATAACTAACAGTACTATCACCAAAATATATCGTTGAAAACGAGGGATAATCAATGATTGAGAACTGTTTTAAAATTATTACACAGATTAACATAAACCTGCCAATGTTTTGTAAAATCGATCATTAATGATCCTATAGTGAAAACATCAAGATTTATAAGTCATCGAAATGTATCGAACGATCCAGTTATGGATTGTTATGTTTTTGTTCGTAAGTGCTGTCCAACTCGAAGAAACATTTGATAACTCAACAATGGTAAAAAATTATCAAGAGAAAGCTGAGAAATACCAAGACCTTCGTTTGCTTAGTGAATTGCCGATGGAGAAACTGCTTAAAGTCAAAAGTTCATTTGCAGACTTTTCCGAAAATGAAATAGCACCAACGACTTATAAAGAAGATGGTGGTGATCCATCTTCTAAAAGTCCAGAAGCCTTGGCACTTAGCACTGATGAAGAACCAGTTAGAAGAACGGATTTATGGTCGAAGAAAGGAAAAGGAGGCAAAATTAATACTTTGTTTATGCTCTCTGTTACAACTCTGTCCTTTCTGGCTTTTGGAGGTTACCTTTTGTGCCTTATTGTCCAGGCGATCAAAGGAAAGGGGACGAATTATCCGTATAACACTACGCTCACTGGTACCCAGCCTGTGATGCTGATGTCAGGATCCATCAAGAAGAAGAAGCCGCAGATAAACTACGGAAGAAAGAGGAGAGATGCAGATGAAGAGGACCCGGAAGAAATGTATAAGGTGATGATTATGTTGGCTGAAGGATATGCAGCTTGGGAACATCGCCATGGAAAATGATGAAAATTAATTTTTTTTATAGTTTAAATGGTGCATCAGTTTAATCGTGGCGTCGCAATCTCAATATTGTCAATATTGTGGTAGTAACCTGTGTAACTCTTTTTGTCGCCTACATAGATATTTTTAAAATTCTGTAACTACTATAAAATAGGTTCCATTAATTAAGAGATGTTTCGTAACTGGTTTGTGTGATCTATGGGTTTTACTGTGCCCGTTGGTGAAATATTGTTTAATGGTGCCCCAGTGCACTATGGCAGCGTATATTTAATGAATACATTTGATACAAGAAAATTTACATAAATATAAACGTTTAAATAAAGGACATGTACCAACACGTGCGTAGAGCAATATATTAAATTTGTAAATATAAGTTAAAAGTAGTTCCTAACTAGGCAAAAGGCTTATGCAAAATTATAGTTTATTAATATCTAATTATAAAGACTTTTCATTATATTAATTTGCAAGTACGTACAGTTGAATAGAAAAAAATGAGATGGGAAAAAATGAAGAGAGAAAAGAAATTAGTAAAATAATTCATAATTAAGAAAAAGCAACTCCTAATAAATTATTTATCAGATGACACCTTTCGACATTAGTTATGTTTCTGTCGTACTGAAATTTACTTTATGTTGAAGTTAATTTCTTTTATGTGTCTATATTTAGAAGTTTTAAGTTAGAATGACTTGATCATATAAGTAAAGCACCAACTGTTTTCCTTTTTCCTAACCTAATCTATACTAACCTAACACTTTTAAAATAAGAATGACATGTCTAATAAAATTATAAAACGTTTTGTAATATATTTAAATAACGTAAAAAGTCTGCTGTTTTTTTCAAAAAATATTTATAAACGAACAAAATTTATTTGTTTAATGAAATGATGTATTCATAAGAATGACAAACAATTTGTATTATAAGATTTATTGTTTGTCATTATTAGTGTTTAATAATTTATTAAGATTTATAGCAGGTGTTTAATTTATAAATGGCTCACACATTACTCAGCATGTTACCAAATGGCAGTTCTTTTGACTGGTGGTGTTCGACAGTGAGATCAGATCACAAATTTGTATTAAATCGAAAACCCACGTACAAACTATATACAGTAGGTTGGTATTAGTAGGTACCTATCCATCCCATTATAGATCTATGTATATATAAGCACTGAAGAGAAAAAAAGTAAGATTATTAAATAATTGCGTTGTAATTAATAAGATTATTTTGTTTAGTTCTGGGCGAATGGAACAGACTCCATTTGTTGACATTTGTTTGACATGAGCAATATGAGCATGCTTATAAAGAGAATGTATGTTCAATTGTTGGCTTTCAGCATGTTCATTCATGAGTATTCTCAAACCTAGCTTGCTCATTTATGAGCAAATGTGTACTTACAGTTGATCAGTATGCTCATAAATGAGCATGCTCATGCGCATGCATAAATGAGCATGCTCATGCGCATGCATAAATGAGCATTTGTTTCAGTATCATAAATAATAACACAAGAAATGCTAAGTGGGCGTGTTATTATTTTTTTAAACTTTAACTTCCTCTCCTTCCCTTTTTAGGAATGGAGGAAGAGGAAGTTCTGGGAAAGAAAAAGGGTTGGGTGGAATCTAATGATTGGGATGGGTAGGAATGAGGGATGGGTAGAAATCTGGGGGTCAGTATGTCCAGGAGTGACGGACATATGAATCCATCCCTCCCACTGCGGTGCAAGGCGATGTTCCGAGAGAGTACGGCTGGAGAATTCAAACGGACTCCCTTAACCATTCTCTTCCTATCTGGCCTGCTATGCAGCTGGTGAGCAGACATATTCACCTCCAAGACCCGGACAAACCGTACCCAATAAACCCGGGCACCCCTGCTAAGTCACCAAACATAGCGAACCACTTGGGGTGACCTATGGCAGAGGTTTTGGTTTTCCGATAAATGATTCCCTGGGCGGCGGTACCCATACCCGCCTCCCAAATTGAAAATTTTATCCAAAAGTCTGATAATTGTTTGCTCATATTTCATAAATAGGCAGAAACTGTATTTCATAAAATCATTGTCAAATTGTAATAGGATGGAAGTAAGAGGTATAGAGCAAATTGGGTGGAACCAAGAGGTACTAAGTTAGTGGTGACATTGTTTTCCATTCCAATCCATATGGGAGGTATTTCTTCATTATTCTTAGTTAGAAATGGATTTAGAAAGTTAGGAAGAACGTTGAAGTTGAAAGAATTGAAATATTAAATAAATTGAATAATAAGTAGATACCTACCTACTAGTTTTTTTTCCATATTTTAAAAACTTTGTTGAAATCTCGAGAAGGATAAGTTCAATTCGAAACACCGTGCAAATTTTTTGCACTTTTACGTAAGTGCATACTTAACTACCTATCCAAGAATTAATACTTACAAACTTGCAGCATTTGCGGTGACTCTTCTCATTTCTGTGAAAACGACAAAGCCTGACTTACGAGCACATTCTTCAACAACCGCCCACCATATTACATACTTCCTTGTCGCTTATAAATAAAAAAAAACGTACATACACATCAGCAAATAAATATGTCACACAGATTCATATATGAAATATGAGAACAGGCTCATTGACACAATATCAAAAGTTGTTAAAATTTATTGCAATGCCATATATATATATAAATCAAAAAGTCAATCGATCCACCAGATCATTCGATCAATCAATCAGCCGATCAGTTGTTATACGATCAGACAGTCGATTAGTCGATCAGTAGATCAGTCGATCAGTAGTTGGCGATCAGTCTATCAGTCGATCGGTCGATCAGTAGATCAGTCGATCAGTAGTTCTCGATCAGTGTATAAGTTGATCAGTCGATCAGTAGACCAATCGATCAGTCGATTAGCTGATCAGTCAATCAGTCGATCAGTAAAGCGGGGGGGGGGGGGGGCGGCCGTCCCGGGCGGCACTTTTAGGGGGGGGCGGCAAATTTTCACAATAAATAATAATATTATCTTGTAAAAATTTATACCATTTCATTTCATATTTTTGTCGCGCCTACGATTTGGACCGATTAAAATGAGCGCGGAATTTTTCATTACTTATTCTGTGACGAAACCGCGGAATACCATTTCTTTAAATGAATACATAATCATGTCACCTTGATGGACTATGTGATGAGATTGACAATTCTAAGAACGTTTCATTCATTACTGGATCATGAGTGACTAGCGGCGTTAGTAATTAATATATTTTTTACATTTTTTTTTATTTATGTTATTGTAGGTTTGACTATCTGATTCGTTGTTTATGATTAATTTATTAATAAAGAAAAATCAGAAAAATAAATTTCAGTTAAGTAAGTTTTTTTTTTAAACGTATAATTTTTTTTTTAAATGTTCTACGATACTTTCGTTTACGAATCCAACTCTTTCTTATATTATTTATTTTGAGGGTCATTAATTATATTTTTTTAAGCTGCAAATATAATTTTTTTAGTTTATTCTATTTTAAGTATATTAATTCGAATATTCGCAGGTGTGTATTTTTAAGCCAATTTACATTTCCAATATTAAAATTTTAATATTTATAAACAAAAATGTTCTAATGAATAAGCACGTTGGAAAAATTATTTAATCTAGATTTTATAACAATTTTGTTTGTTGCAAATGGGTAACAAATAATAATAAAAGGAACATATAAAATGCATGGGAAGAACAGGACATTTTGTGCACATACCTTGACAGGCAAAAGCTTATAATTTTTTTTTCTTATTATTCGAAGGGTTAAACCAGTTTTCAGGATGTAAAATTGCCATTGTGGAATCATCTGCTGACACAATTCGAATGAAAACATTATATTATTCGAAGTGCACTTATAAAATTCCAGCTGCAGACCAGTGCTCCAAGAATCAAAGAAAAACCATTTTAATGTTCTGAGTGTACTTTTAATTCGCCGCATACATACTTAATTTAAACCAATTTTGTGTTGAGAATGAAAATTTCCAGTTGTGGATTCATCTGATGACATATTTCGATGGAAAATATTTTCTTATTCAAAGTGCACTTATGAAATTCTAGTTGAAGACTATGTATGTGTTGCCAGAATCAAAGAGAACCCATTTTCAAGTTCTGAGTTTTAATTCACCGCATACAGATGTACATATATTTTTTAATTTTTCTTTATTCATTGCTTTGAATTTTGGGATTTTTCGACCACCATGCTAGTGTTAAGTTTTGTTAAACCAGTTTTGAGTTCAGAATGTAAAATTTCTGTTGTGATTTCATCTGCTGACACATTTCGATGGAAAACATTCTCTTATTCAAAGTGCAGTTATAATATTCTATTCTCGATCCAAAATAAGATCAACCCGTGTACGTACGCGCATGTCTCCACCCATTACCCCCACTGCTACAGCCGAAGACATACTAAATTCTTAGCGGAATGACTCGGGCGAGCAGAGTGCGGGTATAGGGACCGTAGCGGGGGGAGTGCAGTTATGTGTATGCTGCCAGAATCAAAGAAAAACCATTTTCATGTTTTGAGTGTAGTTTTTATTCACCAGGTACAGATTTAATTTAAACCAGTTTTGTGTTCAGAATGTAAAATTCCAGTTGTATTCATCTGCTAACATATTTTGAAGGAAAACATTCTCTCATTCGATGTGCAGTTATAAAATTCTAGTTGTAGAGAATTTATTTAATGCCAGAATCAAAGAAAAGCCATTTTCACGTTCTGAGTATAATTTTAATTCACCGCATAGAAACTGGTTTTGTGTTTTTTTTTAGTTGAGCTCCACACTCCTACACAGGAGGCTGATCTTTGGGGATGCTGTGTGGATTTTTTTTTAGGAAAGGAGGGAGAGGAGAGTGGGAAGGAAAAGGGTATAGGGGTGGGTAGGAATCTGGGGTTCAGTGTGTCCAGGTCATCCGCCTCCAAGACCTAGACAAACCTCACCCCATGAACCCGGGCACCCCTGCTAAATCACCAAACGTAGCGAACCACTTGGGGTGACCTATGGCAGAGGTGTTGGTTATTGAAGTTGAAGGTTAGAGAGTAAAGCTTTACATTTGAGTTGCATACCAAATGCTGCAAAATTCTGAGAAATTGATTGTTTCGTGTGTAATTATTATTTGGGGACTCTAACGCAGAATCAATCGTAAGTTAAAACCTGCCATGTGTTCTAAAAAAAAGTTCGGTGTTAAAGTTCGAGATGCGAAATCCTTTTACATGGATACCATTCTTGATTTCCGACAGAAGTTATAAACTTTGTAGTAGAATTTATAAACATGATTTTCGTTGGAAGAATATTCATATACGTGATTATTAATAAAATCGGGTCGTATATAAATAAGTACTTAGTTCGTAAAAAAATAATTATCGGCCGATTAGTCGATTAGTCGAACGGACAATCAGTCGATCAGTAGATCATTCGATTATTCAATCAGTCGAACAGTCGATCAATTTTTTTCTGTGTTTTTTTTAATCCATATTTCATTTAATATGCTGTTTGGTTGGGCAAAAGGTGTAACACGTATATTAAGAAAGGATAAGATGCTAAATTATGTATCCTTTTTCTCAAGCTGCAACAAAATTTCAATATATAATCACATATTTTCCCAACCGGAAGAGATTTGTTTGGCATTCAGATAATAATAAAGCGAATGATAAATTGTAATTTTATGGCTGCGAAAATGTTTTATTGTGCCATTTATCAAAACGTCTTTCATTAATGTGTGTTTAGTTGCTAAACTGATCTGATCGCAGTCATAATAATATTGCGTACGGCGTTTGTCAAATACGTGAAAGTTTCAATGAACTGAAAGTGAACACCTTGTGGAAAGGGGCTTTTTCATTTCTTGATAGCGATTTTTTCCAAGTTCAAAGTGTGGAGCTTTTTTACTTCGGGTTATTTAATTTATTGTAATTGCTTGCGTGGTCTAGAACGCGGTGCAATTTACAAACCGTGACAGGTTTTTAAAATGTAAAAAAATACGTGGTTTTCTGAGATAGGATGACGATCCTACTTTAGCATTTTACTTTGAGCCAGGAAAAAATTATAAAGCAAGGACCCTTTGAAGAAATTTGGGATAATAATAATGAAATTGTATGAAATGTTTAATTATCGGCTGGGCCAGTGGTATCCACACTATTTTTATTTTTCAAGGAACGCACGTGATAACTATTTCATATGAAATATTGTTTTGGATTTAACGTTGAAATACCTTACTAAACTGAATGTTAATTTTCTAAAAGCCACAGAAGAGTACCAACTGTTCCATGCTCATCGGAGCCAGTGAAAATATTCAAACTCAAAATAGGGATATGTTGTAAAGTTGTAAGATATATGGATAGAAATTAAATGAGGAAGAGGTAGGTGGAGAAATACTTCAATATTCAGATATAATTATTTCGATTCTAAATGGTAGTCTTTCACCAGGGCGATATTGAGAGTGCCTTGCACTGGTCTAACCACTATAAAGATAGCAGCCAATAAAAATATCCGTTAAAAAAATTATGATTCTGTTAGTTGTTCTTAGTCGAAGTACGATGCAGTTAGAAAGGAAGAGGGTCGAATTAGCTCAGTAGTTCGAGCAGAGCCACGGCAAGACTAAGTTCCTGGATTCAATTCCTATATGCGATCTTTTTTGATTTTTCTGTTCAAAATGTTCATTTGAGAGTCGCTAATATTGTTTTCATTAATCAATATTTTCCCCTAAAATGTTCGTTAAAACTTTGGAATTTCGAAAAAAACAATTTACCTTTTACTTATATAGATACTATCGTGGAGAATCACATCTTGAAGTTAAGTCCTTTCCTCCGGATTTTGACACTGGTGCAAACATTTTTGATATAATATAATTGAGTTTTGTGTTTTTTTATAAGTTTACTTCTTAAAGGAATTAAAACCCTTAAAATTGCTGTGTGAACGCCATCGACAGAATTTCCAAACACAATCTAGACAATACACTTAAAAAAAGCAAAGCAAACAGAGATAGAATTTTTTTTCTAATACAGTTAGTAAAAAAAATAGATTCAGTTTTAGAGGAGAAAAATAAGGAACACAAAACCTCGATTTTGATAAGCTGTAGCTCAATAGCTAGTACATGAATATTATTGTGTGGGTTCCAGACGGGAGAATTGCACCTACTCAAGTTGACTTCTAACAAAGGCAAAATATAACATAAAAATATGAAACTGATTAGGGCTTGTAAAGCGCCTGTGGAACACCTATGAGCCTGGTTTCTTTATGACAATGTCAGCGGGGACATGGTGTATTTTGTTAATATAATGTTCCTCCAGTGTTAGCTGTAAATTTTCCTTCGCCGTGTTACAACGTGTACACTGTACGTGTGGAGACATGGAGACTGTAGTATTAGTGATATTGTGGTATAGTGGTATAACCCCTCTATCCACTGCGGCCGGGCCGGGGAGCGAACTCAAAACCTCTGATTAACGACCGCGTGCGTAAACCACGTCGCCATCGGATGGTAATCGTCGATAATACCGTGTCGTCATATTTATTGGTGGATTTGTAGTATACATACTGCAGCTTAATGCGGCAATGTTCGTGATCATTTTTTTTTAAATTATCCCCTCAGACCTCGATCATGTCTTGTCAGAAGATCAAAATATTTCCGCTTTTTTTACATTAGCTCCATACAGGAGGTCCTGAGGAAAATAATTCCCCTCCGAATCTATGACATCTTGTGATGATGGGGACGAGGGGATGCTGTGTAGGAGGTCGAGGGATGGGTATAAATCCGGGGGCCAGTGTGAGCAGTTGCATCCGCCGCCAAGATCTGGACAAACCTCACTCCACGAATCCGGGCACCCCTGCTAAGTCACCAAACGTAGCGAACCACTTTGGGTGACTCATGGCAAAGGTGTTGGGAATCCAATGAATGGTTCCCCGGGCGGCGCGCGGCGGTTCCCATACCCGCCTCCCAAATTGAATATCCCGCTATTTTTTTTACATTAACTCCACACAGGAGGCCCTGAGGAAAATAATTTCCCTCAGGGCCAATGTCATCTTTGAGGATGCTGTGTGGAGGGTCTTTTTGAGAAAAGGAAGGAGTGAACATGGGTCTTGAAGAGACCCATGTTGTAGGAGGGAGGAAACACAGAGGCTGGTAAATCGTTCCACATCCGAGCTGTTGAACTCAAGAACGAGTCGTAAAAACGACCCGTTCTCATGTGACTAATGTCAACCGTGTACAAATGTTGGGCGTGTGTTTGGCGTGTTTCCCGACTATGCACCGGTGCCGAGGGGATCAACGACGCTAGTTCCTCGGAGCATTTTCCATTGTAATACCGGTAGAACAAGGACAGCATTCCCACCTGACGCCTGTGCTATAAAGATTGCAATCCGTCTGTTAAGATGGGAGAATCTATCAAACGGACCGCCCGTTTCTGCACAGAGTCAGAGTTTTTTTTTAAGGTATTTTGGAGCTCCAGACCAGAGGTGGCTGCCAAATTCAACCGTGGGGCGCACTTGCGATTTGTACAGGGTTAGCAGTTGTGTACTATTAAAGTACCTGTGGGCCCTGTACAGTACGCCCAGTTTCTGAGAGGCTAATTTAACTCTGGTTTCGATGGAGCCCCCATACCTGAGCTGGTCACTTAGAGTAACACCAAGCATATCAATGGAGGTCCTGTTCGGAAGAATGCTTCCGTTGAAGGAGACTAGATTATCATTTCGATCCCTTTTAGACGTTATCAAACATGATTGGGTCTTTGAAACATTAAATTCGACGAGGTTATTCTTACCCCAAGAGAAAACACTCTCGAGGTAACCGTCCATTCTCTGCTTCAAAGCCCTCCGAGCTATTGGGGTTTGTGTACTCTTTGGAGGCTTGTCAAACAAAAAGCTATCATGGACTGTACTGTACATGGCTATACAATAAAATCCAAATAAATGGAATATTTCCAAAAGTACCCGAAAACTAAAAACTGTTTTTGAAACGTAACGTAACGTAATACGATTTCAAATTTTATAAATCGAAATAAACATTATTGCAAATATAAAAAATTTGCATGCAAACATTAAAAAGTTTTAAAAACTCACAATAAGTTTTTTCTAACTAAACTTACTGATATCGGAAAAAAAACGTGTACACATATTATTAGGCAAACGTATTACAAACGTTACTGTGCGTTCACTTTTTGGTCGCTACATGTAAAAATAATTAATAAAAAACTTCCCGAACTTAAATAAATTAATTAATAAATTAATTTATTTCAAATTGCGTTTCGAAACTTTGGTTTCATAAAGGTCTACATTTAAATTACATGATTCCCAGTTGTTTAAATACCTACTGAAATTAAAAACTGTGCCCAAAACAAACAATTGATGAATTTACTGAAGACTTGGCTTACGGAAAGAATTCATTTGTATTAGCTTACAATGAAATATTATTCTAAAGACTTTAAAAATGTTATTTATGTTTTCAAAAATTTATTTTTTTATCTATATTTCTGTAAAAAATTAAATTTTATTTTATATAATTGTAAAAATGTAACTATTAAATCACTATAATAAGATCTTTAACGTAAAGAACCCGTTAGACAAACTGCTAAAAAGTAGTTTATCGGGACTTTTTGTCTTGTATTTGTAAAGTGTTTAAAATAAATAAAAAAAAAAAAAAAATTATTTTATTGTTAAAAACGTATATGTATATTTGAATATAAAGCGTGGTATTTTCACTTTCTAACACCGTTAATATCATATTTCTCGAATCGAGACAACGATTTCTACGAGGGCCAACCTAACCTGAAGTCGTTCCAAAAACCGAACAAATAAACTTGTTAGGTTAAGGCGAACCTGGCGAAGCACTATAAAGTAACGAAAAAACTAATTTTTGGTTTAAAAGTTTAGTTGATCGCTTGGAAGTATTCTATATGCTTTAATTAAATACTGCTAGTAGAACTATTTTAGTCTTTTTTTTATATGCCCAGAAAAAAAAATCAGAGAGTGCAATTCACAAGCGGTAGAAGTGAAACCTTCAGAAAACTAAAGTAGACAAAGGTGGCGGGACCACGAAGCAACCCACAAACAGGAGACCGAAAGGCTACAAACTACAATGCACCGCATAAAGAGGAGACCGATTATTCTATCTCATTCTCCCGCAGGCTAAATTCTATAGATGTATGTCTTGTCTCTTTTACGTGTCGCAATTTTTGTTTCATCGAGTTTCTAATCACAACGGTGCTAAAGAAGTTTCTCTTCAATAAAGTGTCAGGTCTACAAAAGCTGATTTAAAGTTAAAAATCAACTACTTACGAACTCCTTTTCGGTTAGGATTTTATTGTATAATGTAGTAAATTAACTTCTTTACAAAATTATCGTAAAACATTAAAAATTTGTGCCTGAACTTCGCAAAATATAATAAAACACGATTTTTGGCGACAATTCTTGAATAAATTAGAACATGCGGCTTTCGTTAAGCGAGAAATTAAACCTTAAATAAATCAAAACCAAAATTTGCATTGAAATCATAAGATAGGTAGTTAAATTCCTACTTACTTAATTATAAATCATTTTATATTTTGCTAGCAGACCCGGCCACACGTTTCTGTGGCTAATGAAACACAATGCCACGCCATTATCCGACCTTCATAACCAACGCCATCTGTTAAATAAAATCCACACAACTAGCTTACCAGCTAGCTGCTCACTGCCCGCTGCCCGCTTGCCAGCCCGCCTCCTTTATTTAGATATATTTCAAATAATTTACACAAAACCTTGACAAATTATATACCAAAAAACCTTCCTCATGAATCACTCTATCTATTGGTGAAACCCGTATGAAAATCCGTTACGTAGTTTAAAAGATCTAAGCGCACAGACAGCGGGAGCGTCTTCATTTTATACTATGTAAAGATGATGAAATTGTTATGCTGTGTGTAACTCAAAATCGCCGATTTCGGATTTACCTATGTCGTTATAGTATACCCCACGATATAATAGCGGAGTCAAACGTTTCGATTTTAGTTGATCAACTTTAAATTGAACGACCAAAATTGTTTAAAAACTTTGTTGGAAGTTTTTCACACTAAATGTGAGGTGTGAACCTTTATAAGCATATTGACAAGTCTTGTCAATTATTGACAAGACTTATATGTTCTCAAGTGTCGAGTTGATCAACTAAAATTGAAACGTCTAAACCCGCTATTAGGGATGGTAATCGTCGATACAACTTTTATGTCACATTGTGTTGATGGATTTTTGTTTAAATTAGTAACTTTGCTTTAAAAATGTTTCGTTTTTAATTTTTATTGTTTTTATGAACAAGAAATACTATAGAAGGTGTGGTTTTGATATTTTGCGCAAATTCCAATTCATTGCGCGATACAATTTTTTCTCCAAACAAAAAAATGGTGCCAGAATGAGCATTAAGGCAAGCGAGCTAACTATCTCTCTTAACTTTATCGGACAAAGCACTCTCTGTACTTCACTACTCTTTTAAAAAAAAAAAAAACTTTAGTGTGTAAGTATACTTAGCAAATACGGTGCCTCAGCAGCAGCGGTTTGCTGTGAACGTCCTTATAACATCGTGCCTGTTAGAGAGTGGTTCTGGAAATATTGCCAACACTAAACCAATTATGGATAAATCGAAAATTACGAAAACACGACCCGATCAACAATAATTCACCTCGTATTTGACATTATTAGTCGTTTGATAATACAAGTATTTCTATATAAAATCAATCTTCTAGCACGGCGATACTATAAAACTGATATATCCGCTGTACAACAAGTATCTTATAGCTTACAGGAATGATAATTTGAAGGAATTTCATGTCAGATTTATGGTTATTATTTTATTAACATAATTTCTATACAATTGATTATTAATAGCCATGTATTTCTGCATTGTGGCATTAGCTGTTCAAATCTAAATGTGGCGTCCCTTGACCAGGGGTACACAACTATTAACATTGTTTTTTTTTTTTTAAATATATATAAGACAATTTGTCTATTTGTTGTAATTTTTTATTAATAATGTGACATACAAATATCATGAGTTGCTTTGCTGACAAAGAAACTACAATTAAAGTTATATGTCCGTCTTCAAAATATTATATCACTTTGTAATTATAAACTTATTTTTCAATCTTCTTATTACTTCAATCTGTGCTACCCAGCTAGACAACAAAACAAAAAACCTCTATCATTTTCTGTCTCCATGACAACACCTATTTAAAATTCGAACATAAAGGAATCCTATGCATTTCTAGGTAGGTACCTATTCCTTTACATATATATTATTGTTATTGAAGTAGAAAAAAATCTAATAATGGAGAAAGACGAAATGAACGAAGAAAGGAAAGGGGAAATGGGAAATTGATAGGGGAAATGGGAAAGGAGAAATGGGAATGAGGAAGGGGAAATGAGAAAGGGGAAAGAAGAACGGGGAAATGGAAATGAAAAAGGAGAAAGGGGAATGGGGAAAGGGGCAAAAGGGGAATGCGGAAAGAAGGGGAAAAGGGTGATGGTAAAGGGGAAAGGAAAGAAGGGAATAAGAAATGTAAGAAATAAAAAATAAAATAATCAACTTTAAATATTGTTCTGGACATTAACCTCAATTTTCTAATAATGTAAGTGATTTATAAAATAATTCAAACAACAATTTTTTGATTTAATCTCCAGTCAGTAAAGATAAAAAGGGCCTTTGCCTTGCACAAGGTAGTCCAAAAAAATATTTCGATTTTATGTTTGTAAAGTTGGCACCCTTCATACAAAACGGCGACCTTAGCAGAGGTCACCCAAGATAGGAAACTTTTTTTCAGGGTAGGTAGCAATCTTTACAATAAAATATCTTTTTAGACCACCTTTTGCAAGGCTAAAACCCCAACTGACTGGATATAAAACATCATATATATTTTTAAATCTTGCATACCCAATGATTCAATATGATTGATGATGATAAATTAATGATGATAAGATAATATGATTGATGATGATGATGATAAATTAAAAAAAATGTATATTTAGCAAAAAGATCAGGTCCCACCGAGATTTGAACTCGGATCGCAGGATTCAGAGTCCTGAGTGCTAACCGTTACACCATGGAACCGACGATTATACCGGAGATTGTGAACAATTTTTATCATACGAATCTATCAAAAATGGCTTAGGTACTAGTTACTAGCAAGATGATTATTATTTATTTATAATTAAACATATAAATAGGTTTATTACTTAAGATAACCCCAGAAAATGTGATATAAACGATTGAATAGATTTATCTCTATAGCTACGGAGATAACGGTGTGATTATTTTTCGATGTTTATATACTTGCAATCAATTACATTTAAAAAAAATCACAGTGTGCAATTCACATGCGGTAGAAGTAAAACTGTCACAAAACTAAAGTAGACAAGAGTGGCGAGACTACGAAGCACTTTTTTTATCAACGTGAAGGATGATTTTTTTCATATTTTTGTCGTCGAATCCAGTGCACCTTTTCCTACACATTTATTCTTCTTCTTTGTGTACCTTATCAGGTCCCCCCGACGTTGGCGATCACTCTTGAAAATGTCTCTCTGTCTTGCGCTGCCCGGAATAGCTCCTCCACACTTCTAATCTCGTATATTTCGCAGCCAAGACATTTGTCTCCTACCAGGCCCTCGGCGACCCTCTATCTTGCCTTTCAATATTAAATGGAGCAAGTAATACTTCTCCCCTCGAAGTATATGACCCAGTCATGAAATTTTCTTGATTTTAATTGATGTAAGCCTACACATTTGGTCATATTATTAGTATTTGTGTTTTCTTCTTTGGAGTAGCTAGAGGTCGCTTTCTTGTTTGTTTTATTTTGGCTGTTAATTTTAAAGTGATTTAAAGATTGGATATTAATTTAACTTTTTTTGTATATTGCAGTATTCGATCCTTGGTCCGCTAAATGTCTGGCCGTTGAGGTTCGCCCGGCGTGTATTGCTTTACACCACTATACCAAAGTAGACTTGTGTGATACTGTGAATTTATCGTCTTATATTGGAACTTAGTACCCGTGAATTAAAAAAATATTTTATTGTTATCTCATTCAAGTTTCACTTCAAAAACAGAGTGTGCAATTCACATGCGGTTGAAGTGAAACCTTCAGAAAACTAAAGCATACAAGAGTGGGGAGGTTACAAAGCACCGCACAAAGAGGAGAACGATTATACTATCTCATTCTCTCGCGGGCTAAATCCAATAGATGTAATCCTATGATTCGTTTCATCGAGTTTCAAATCACAACGGTGCTAAAGAAGTTTTCATTTCAAAATCAGAATGTTGTGAGCCCATAACGAAATAGTAGCAGAACTTAAACAGAACTTTCCCAGAACCAAAATTTTAACTTTGAAATTTTATGAATGGTTTAAATTTGAATATTGAAATCGCGATCAAAATTGTGAGGTACGTAATTGCGATAATTACAAAATACAGAAGTTAGGACTACATAATATGTGATAATATCAAAAAATTATCTGCTCTTCAAAAAGGTTCACAACTCCTGTCTCAATGCGTGTGTTTAATTTGCATCACAATGTATTAATGGTATTTTTTATTAGCAAATAACAACTAAAGCGTTTTGTGTAACAATAAATCCAGTCCTACAATGAAACGCTTGTTCCCCACACGGCTCTGCTATTAATATTTGTCTAAGGAGTGTGTATTAGTTTATTATTTATGCCCAAACCATAGATAATATAACGAGCGTAGATGTAGAAGATGCAGCGCAGCAATGACATATATTTGGTGACCCCGCAACACACTGGCGATAAAAATATATACACACTGCGCGCGCTACGGGGCCATTTGGCCGGCTGTGCTACCTACAAATAACATATACACATAATTCTATCAATTTCCATAGTAATTTTTATGTTCGCAATACATATAACCCAACACTCTCTACTTTTGATTTTTGATAGATAAACTAGGCCCAATTTCTCTGTCATCGTGAGTTTAAAAAATGGTTGTTGGTTATTGGAAAAATAGAAGTGATTGAATTCAAAAAAAATTTTGCTAGGGAAAATGGTTGCAAAATCGGGAAATTTAGACTTTACGAAGAATTCTTTTGGGTTCTGACAGCGACACTGACAGCGTTCGTGCGTGAGTTTTCAGTGAGCTAGAGTGCTAGGATTGAAAAATACCACATTACTGATGTTGTTCAAGCTGAAAATGAATATAATTTTTTTTCAAAATTTCAAATTTTGTATGAAGATCTTTCGGTATGTGGATGCGGCGCTCCCTTGACTGAAAGAATCTTGAAGAAAATTCATTTTCAGCTACAACAACGTCAATAACGTCATGTTTTCAATCTTAGCGCTCTAGGTCACTGAAAACTCACGGACCACCACTGGTAAGTAAGTACTTATTAAATGTTTTGTGTTTAATTCGAAGAACTTCCATTATTTATTTTTTTTAATTTTTTTAATAGCGTCATTAAAAATTAAAAAAAAAATTTTAAGAACTCCATTTTTTTTTAAAATTACTTTGCTCCAGATTTTATGTCCGGGTTAAATCTTTCCCAAATGAAAGACTAAACCCTTCCACACACTTTTCCACAAATGATTATCAAGTAAATCCACGCAAAGTAAGTGCACTATGTAAATATAATAAATACAAAACAATACAAGAACAATACGTCAATCCATCAGAAACATAATGGGAAAATAATTCACCGACTCCAGATATTTTCATGTCAAAGGGTTCGGCTCTGATGAAATCCTAACTGAACCGATAAATCCTACTTATACCTCAATATATAAATATTTAAAAAATCTTTCGTAATCCTACATGTATTTAAAATAACTGACTTTAGCATTTTTTTATATAAATTCTTGGACAAATCTAATACGCCTTAATTTTGAATAGTAGCCGAAATAACAAATGGTAATATTTTTCTATTTTGAGAATGCCAAATTCTTTTAATCTCATTTCCGAAATCTGTATATTTTCTAATTTTTTCAGAAACAGTTTTCTGAATATTACAGGAATTTGGAATAGCGACATCAATGATATAATTTTTTTTTTAATTTTGTCGTGTCAAACTATATCGGGTCTATTATGACTAATTGTTCTGCCTGTTAGTATTGTTTTATCCTAATAAATTTTATAAACATAATATGGTACATTACGGCAGTCTTTCAAGTTATGTTTAATTACTAAAATTTGGTGAATTATTTTTAAAACTTTATTGTGCCTAAATGTATAATTAATTTAATAATTTTATTATTAAGTTCCGCAAGTATATTAGTTTTTCTATTAGTTGAACGACAATTAGAAAACAGTTTGAACCTCTGTTAATTGAAAAATAACAACAATATAGGTGTTGTTGTAGATGATTTTTTTTTAAATTACAATTTTTTTGTACGAAGATTTTCAGCTTGTGGTTGCTGTGTTTCCCTAAACATAAACCTTATATTTTCAGCAACAACAATATCAGTAGGTAATGTCGAATTTTTCAACCTTACCACTCTATTTTTATATTATTTAATTAATTTAATTTTTAATTTTATTTTAAATTGAAATTTAATTTTAATTAAATTTAATGATTTTATTGTTCGGTTCTGCGAGTATGTGGACATTTTCAATTGCGAACTTACCAAATATAAAAAGTCCATAAAAGAGTATTTCTCTGATGTGTTGTGAATAATGTTACGTTTCGATTGTTTATATTTATAATTATGTTATGATTTGATATGTATGTACAATAATGTACAACCTGTCTTCTCATGGTTACCAATATATTGATATTTTTTTGTTATATATAATTTTTGGCTTCATATTCCTTTCTTATAAATGTAACTATTTCTTATTCCTTATTATGCTATCTCACTAGAGGAAAAGTCACAAGGAGGAAATCCATAATTAGTTTTATTTTAGCTGTATTACTCGTGTACAAACTATTATATCCTAAATTAATTGTACAGTGAGTGACATCTGTAGTCGTTTTATCCTACTTGATTTTCCTAATCATATGTCAGTAATTCCGGTTCCTACAGCGCAGGCAAATGTCGCTAGGCGTAATGTTTACTTTTTTTAACCGACAGTTAGTTTGTGCCACAGAGTGGGAGCTAATATTTTATTTTATAAAAGGACTTTTTATATTATTGTTCTCCTTATTTCCATAAAGATCGTACTTGCGAGCCGGCAAATATATTAATACATGTTTTCAAGTGTGTTTGGATCATGTTTGTTAATCTCGCAAGAATTCTCGTAAATAAATGACTCATTAAAAATCGCAGTGTGTTTTAAATTGAAGAATGACCTCGCATAAAAACCCCAAAACAAACTGAAAAAATGTACACAGCCGATTTCCCTAATAAATAAATAAGTAACATACTCCTTTTGCTCTGTGATCATTAATTTTATTTGTATGATCTGTGAAAATCATTCTTGACGCCAAACTTTTGAATTTATTATGGGGAAATCGCTTGTAAAAAATAAATTAATAAACAATTTTGGCCGCAATATGGTAATTTAAAAATGAATATCATTATTTAATTCATTGCGAAAAATGTTGGCACTTTAATGAATGAAGATTTTTTAGAAAAAAAAAAGATATTTCATCGATTGGCTAAGAAAATTTCGTATTTAAATTTTCATCCCGGAAATATTTTGTAATAAAAACAATGTTTAATATTTAATCATTGCCATAAGGCATCGAAATGGTTTTTGTGATTAATTCAAGTCCATTTAATTCTAATATCTCTTTTTTGTAGATACCTACTTACCTATATTTTTTTACTAATCGTAGCAAGACATGTTTTAACCCGACCATTTTGAATTTTGTCTGTCTGTAAATTTGTTTGTACTTTCCGTTTCTGTTTCGAAATGGTGGCCGTATACAACAACAAAAACACCTACTTGTGCTTGTGATTATATATTTATTTTGAATTTTGATTTATACGATTTAATTTTATTATTTATTATATGTATATTATATCGGAGGCACTGCTGAAAACCAGCTGCATTCCGGGAGAAATCCTGAATTTACCTATAGCTGAGCAATGACCCATTTGCCAATAGAATCAACGTTATAAAAATGTTAAAAAGATGTGTAAATTTAAAAAAATCTATTGACAAAATAATTTTATTTTTATTATTATTGCATCATTCTTGTACAGAATTACAGATCAGACTAAATATGTTTTTATTTTTATTTTTAACTTAATGAGTAAAATCTCAAATTATAATATTTAATTAAATATAAAAAGACAATATTAGCGAAACTCAATCAAAATCTGGATACAAAAAAATCAGGAACGAGTCCCAGTCCCAGTGGAACCAATGTCTTTTTCTGATTTTTCTGTATCCAGATTTTGCTGAGTTTCGCTAATATTGTCTTCATTTAATTGAATAAATATGTTCAGTTTACATTTTCGTTTCAATGCCGAGATCCGAGTGATTTTGAAAAAGTGTGCATCAAAATAATATGAATCAAATTTCTGCCATTTTATTCCAAAAACACCCAATTTGGCAGGAATGGACAAGAGATATGAAAGCTTCCTCAATTGTTAATTTGTATCTTACGCCGTTTTGCATCTGTCTAAAGTCACAAGTGTGCTTGTGACTTTAGACAGATGCAAAACGGCGTAAGATACAAATTATTATCCATTTATTATTATTATTACTTGCAGATGAAAACAAGAAAAAGTGAAAATTACTGGCGAAACCGGCTACAACTGCTAATTTAACAAAATATCGAACAAGAACGTTTTTGTTTTTCTACGAATTAATGATAACATTATTATGAGAAGATTTTGCATTCCAACATTATTAAAAAATGTTCAGTATTCAAAGTACCTACAATTGAATTGTATAAAAGATATTCAATACCACAACTTTTCTAAGAAACACAGTTAAATAATGACGATTCAATATATTAGCAATATATCGGAATTATATTAAAATACCAAAATTTAAAACCAAACACCTTCAAAATACTTATCGATCTTAGTTATAATTTTAATAACCTCCAATTAATTGAAAATATTCCGATATATTATATATATAATGAGATAATATTTTATTAGGAAAACATATTATAAACGTTGTCATCACCTCACTATTTTGTCGTTTCATAAAAAGATTTGAATATAAAGAGTGGATTTTTCTCTTTCTAACACCGTTAGGATAATATTTGTCACCATGATAGAAAATGATATACAGCGATTTATACGAGACCTACATAAGCTAGAATAAAAATGGTATCCTGTAATTAAACGGGTTAAAAATTTTTTAAAGAAAAATTCAAGTGTGCAGTTCACACGCGGTAGAAGTGATACCTTCAGAAAATTAAAGTAGACGAGAGTGGGAGACTACGAAGCACCGCACAAAGAGACCGATTAATCTATCACATTTTCTCACATCCTAAATCCTATAGATGTATGTGTTTGTCTCTTTTTTAGTGTCGCTATTTCGTTTAATAGAGTTATAAATCACAACGGTGCTAAAGAAGTTTTCACTTGAAAAATATAAATTAATAAAATATTTCTAAAAAAAAGAATAAAATCATAATCTACTAATATTGTATGCACGCTTTTATCACCTTGCTTTAATAACTGGATGATTAACTGACCAAATAATTAAATTATCCCAAATTAGGCACGCCATAGAATGCCCAGGCCTTTTAATCGGTACAACGAATTTAGATTCGTCGGAGTTACAATAACTGTGTGGCTCGACATACTTATCTCTGCAGGCTATCAAAATAGAGCAATAAAGTCAGAGTGATTTTTATTATTCGGCTGTCAAAATATTTTCAGTAGGATTTCTTCGGTTTTTGTTTACGAGATATTGAAAAAAAATTACAAGATTGCGATAGAAGTGAAACATTCAGAAAACTAAAATAGTTTTCTTTCACAAAGTGGAGATCGATTAGTCTATCTCTTTCTCTCGTAGGCTAAATCCTACAGAAGTATGTATTTGTCTCTTTTTAGTGTCGCTATTTTTCTTTTCATGAGTTTCAAATCACAACGGTGCTAAAAAAAACATAAATAATAATAATAATAATAATCTTTATTTGGAAAACAAACAGCTTTACAAAGATACATAAAAATAAAGAGTGCTAAAATAAAACAGTAAGCCTAAAAACATGTTTTCGCTGATAAAATTTGTTTTTTTTTTTCGCTGACAAGAAAAACATAAAGAAAAACTAAGAAAAAAAATAGTTAAGAGAAGCTAAATTAAACATAAAGAAAAACTAAGAAAAAAAATAGTAAGGAGAAGCTAAATACTTAAATAATGCATGATAAAATATAGAAAAACACAATAAAGGGTAAGCTTATGATCTTATAGGAGTATATGGATGATTTGTATGTAATTAGGGAATATGAAAATATATTGCAAATTAGGAAAAGGAATCTGATTAATAATATAATAAATAAATATAAATATGGATGTTAAGTGGTGTGCTGTGATGCATTACATTTATCTGATAGTGTTGCTTTGAATTTGTTGAAAGTTATATTGAAGATGTCTGTATATGTGAGGTGTGTGTTATGATAGTGGCAGGCTCGATGTATGAATTCATTTTGTAAGTAGTTGGTGTTGGAGCGACTGTTATAAAAAAGGGATACGTTTCTGCCATTGCGACCAGGAACTCTAATATCTATTTTTTGTAAAAGATACGTGGAAGATATCGTATTATTTAGGATTCAGTACAAAAACAATTGATCAGAAATAATTCTCCTACAATTTAATTTCGGGATTTTAAAGAATTGACGAATATCTTCATTTGATTGGAATGCATAAAACGACCGAAAATTTATGTAGGAGAGAAATTTTTCCTGAACACGTTCTATTCTATGAACATATGTTATATATCTTGGATTCCAAATTTGTGAGGCGTGTTCTAGGTGCGGACGAACATAGGTATAATAAAGCAAAATAAATGTATCGAGAAAATAAAATAGTTTTGATGTTCGTAGTATAAATCCTAACATTTGGGTGGCTTTAGTGACAATGTTATTAATATGTAATTGGAATGTAAGTTTGGAATCTAAGGTAACACCCATGTCCCGAACTGATTCTTTTCTTTTAATATCGACATTGTTTATTGAATATTTAAATATTATTTTGGTCCTATTTCTCGTAAATGATATTGAGTAACATTTATCTATGTTTAGGAACAAGCAGTTAATTTTGCAATATTCGCTGAGATTATTAAGGTCCTCCTGTATTTTTAAGCAGCACGCGATATCATCGATTGGAAGGTATAGTTTCATATCATCTGCATATAAAATTGCCTTGCAGTGTTTAAAACAACTTGTAATGTCATTAATATAGATATTAAACAGGAGAGGACCCAAAATTGATCCTTGTGGAACTCCTGATGTAATATTGACCCAATTTGATTTGAAACCACTTAGCACAACAGCTTGCGAACGGTTTCTGATATATGAGTCTAGCCATCTTAGTAGATCTCCATGGATACCCGCGAGTTTTAGTTTTCTAAACAGAATGGAATGGTTAATTTTATCGAACGCCTTGCTGTAATCTGTATAAATGGCATCAGTTTGAATACGCTTATCCATATTATGAAGTATAAAGTTCGTAAAACAAGCTAAGTTAGTAGTGACGGATTTACCGCTTCTGAAGCCATGTTGGTGTTCACTAAGAATGTTCTTTAATGCGTTGGAGATTTGGTCTGCTGCAAGTTTTTCGAATAATTTTGAGAAAATTGATAGTTTGGATATTGGCCTGTAATTTTGTACAAGATTTCGCGGACCGGACTTGTATATTGGGGTTACAAATGCTTGTTTCCACATAGAAGGAAATTTACCTGTTTGTAACGAACGTTTAAATAATATTAATAATGGATACGCTAAATTCTTTGAGCATTTGGAGATAAGTATAGGTGGAATTCCATCTGGACCAGCACCTTTGCTAGAATCGATTTGGTTTATGTACTTCAAAATTAGATCATAACTTATCTCTAAATCACTAATTTCGGCAACGCTGTGGTCTGCATGAGAGTTTACATTGGGGACATCACATTTCTCGTATACTGAATAAAAGAACGACGAGAACAGCTGCGAAATTTCTTGACCGGTATGAGCAATTTCGTTTTGATAATTCATAGTACTAGGAATGGATGATGTTGTACGTTTAGATTTTATGTACGAAAAGAGAGATTTAGAATTTCGATGAATATTCCGTTCTGCATTGAGAACAAAATTTTGGTGACACTCTTTGGACATATTTTTTTGCCTTATTCGTAGAATTGAGAAAGCTTCGTAATCAGATGGATTATTATATTTCTTGAATTTCGATAGATATTTACGTTTTTCTCTTGTTATTTTAATGAGGGCAGGTGAGTACCATGGTGGATACTTTAGTACTTGAATAAATTTGCTAGGTATAAATTGATTTATAACAATGTTTAATTCATTATAAAATGTTTCGATTGCTATATCGATATCAGTGTTATTAAGTTTTGTAGGCCAGTCAATGTTAGATAAGTGAGTATTGATTTCATCATAGTTTCCTTTGGCGAATATGTATTTTTGAGATTTGTTATGTACAAGCGTGGATAAGATATTGAAAGGTAAGTCAACATGTAACGCTTTGTGGTGTATGTCTTCTGGAACTAAAGGTAATTCAGGCAATAAGACTTTCAGATTTATATTAGATAAGATAAGGTCTAGTATTCTTTCATTAGCATTAGTGAAACTGTTAAATTGTTGTAGGCCAGAGAAAGACAGATAATCTATGAACTGTGAACTAATCGTAGACTGATATTCTTCAGGAATAAGATATGAGTTATGATCATTTAGGGTCCATTTAATTTCCGGTAAGTTAAAATCACCAAGAATTATGAATTTATCATCCGGCAAAGACAACATTTTTTGATTAAGTTGCGTGGAGAAATTGAGCAATTGAGAATTAAATCGAAGATTTCTAGGAATATATACTGAGCATATATGTATGTTATCCATTCCACCTTGTTACGAGGGCACCCGAATTGTGATCCAAATATCTTCATCAGTCAATTTCCAGTCATTAACAGTTGCGTTAATGTAGCGTTTTACTGCTAGCAGTGTGCCACCTCCTCTTGATTGACCTGTGTCAGCTTAGTTTCTGTTGCGGATAAATACGTCATATCTAGAGTCAAAGAGTTCACCACTATTAATGTTATCATTCAACCAACTTTCAGTAATGCCTATTATATCATAGTCACTACACACAATATTTTTAATGAAGATGTCAGTTTTAGTACGCAATCCTCTTACATTTTGATAGTATATAGTGAACGCCATTAGAGGATTATATTAACTAATTTTATAAAATAAGTATGTAGATGATAGTGATGAGTAAGAGGATTCGAATTATATAGAGTGTAGAGAAATAAGCTCGAGACTATCCTAATTAGTGATAAAAAATAAATTAATAGTTTTTTCCATGGTTTACAATAAGTATTCATTAAAAATGTGTTGATATTAATATTAACTAGACTAAATAAGGAAGAACCCCGTCGCAAATGCAGTGGCCGTGTAATTGGTAACACGCCGAATTGTGTATTTATGTGTTGACAGTAAAGACGGTAAGTATTATAGGTGATACAGATAAGGATGGTTAGAATCACATTTAGTGTAGGTTTTAGTAGAGTATATATATATATATAAATGTCATTATGATGATAAAGTGTGTTACGATACGCCCTGTAGCGGATTACCTAGAGCACAGAACGCAGCGAGTCCACAGTTCGGCCGCCTCCTCTCTCCGCCCCGTTTCCTGTTTCCCCTTGCTTCTCCCCCGTGCCCTGCCACTCGGCATTCCGCTGCACTCGCCAGAGAAGATCTGAGCGCCTTTGCGAACGGACGCTCGCGGCCCACTTGTAGCCGGCGGACTCAATTCAATGGGGCCGCGATGTATTATTGAAATACCTTTGAGTAGAATCGGCCTTTTGCCGCACCATATAGTTCGGTCTATTTAGACTACGAAAGTGCCTGATGGAGCTGCCACATGAGACGAGGTTCCTGCCAACCTACATGTAAGCTGTATCTTGATTTCCTCCTTTAAATGTTGTCCGTAATCAGTGAAATGTAGGGCCCCCGCGAAAATCACCACTCGGAGAGTTTCGTTTTGAGAGAGAGGCAGTGAGAGTTAAACGCTTTAGCTAGGTTTGTGTAATTTGCATTTCTTGTAATTGAATTGTACTTAGAAACCTATGTATGTGTTTGAGTTTACAATACATGTCTTAATGATTTAACTTTGTTATTATTCTGCTACGGCGGGAGGATTGTTGACCAGTGTGGATCCCGTGGGTCACCGGAAGATGGAGAGAAATTCCATAGCTTTGAGCTGCTCACCCCCTGAATAGAGAGTACCATAGTCCCGCTGAGAGCTAGCCAGGGACGTGTTGGGCCCTGGTGTTGGTTTAGAAGCCGACATCGAGGCACCCTAACAACTGTCGCCCGAACGTGGGGTTGGAATTTTTTTTCTCTATCCCGGTCGCTTTGCGGGACCTTTCTTTGTCGAAATCCTTCCCGCATAACAACTGTTTTGTAAACATTAATTATGCCTTGATATTCTACAGTGAATCCTGTGAAAAAAACCACAGAAACCAATATGTAAATTAGATCCATAACAGATCTGATTGTAATTATGAATTAAATCGCATTTGAAACAACGGCCATTTTGAATACCCGAAGCGCCAGCCTTTGTCCGCGAATCTGATTGCGCACGCGTCACCAAACAACGAGTGCGTAGCAACAGCGATCCGCGCCAAATCTAACGGCCGATGTTTCACGCGATATGCCTTGTTCGCGCCGATATCCCAACGGACTGTTGCTAGGCAGCGTTTTAAATCCAAACCGCTTTTATGATTGAACAGGATACCAACGGAAATCATTATTATAAATTTGATTCTGGAACCCCAGTTATTTTGCGAATTCCTTAATGAAAATTTCGGACTTACGTATTTTTATTATTTCTGCACAATATACCAATTGGCCCACTTGTGTCTGTCAAATTAGTACAACTTAATGTTTCTCCAAATGGACAAAATAATGACTTTCTTTCCCCATTATACATTATAGGTACTGTTTTTTTTCAGCATAAGTGAAAGTGAATTGTGTTTTTTCCCTTACATAAGTGAAAAGTGGAATAATAATAAAGCCAATGACTGATTCCATGAATAAATAAAATAATTTTAATATGGTTGGATGCAATAAACCCCATATTCAGTCATTTTCATCCGGAAGTTTGTCCTTTATTTGCCAGAAAAGTGCCTTTTGTGAACTTTAGTGCCTTTCTCAGTGCAAAGTGATTTGTGAAAATAAAAAACCTGTTTTCTAAAGGTCAGTCCTGGCAAAATTTTTCTAAAATAAATAAATACTTGTGAATTTCACAGTTTTCTCAAAAGTGGTCAGTGAAATACAAAAACCTTTACCACTAAGGTCTTTCCACGCAAAATTTTTTCTCGTCTGCCTCCCCTTGACAAGAATTCTGGTGTCACGTATACCAAACACATTTTGGAAGTGCCAACAGTGATCACCAAGTGAAAAGTGCCTCACAAAAAATTAATTTTGCGCTTTCTAAAGGAAACCCCTGGCCAATTTTTTTTTCTTCTCCTCACCACCCAGGAAACTCACAATGGAGGACAAGCAAGCTATTACACCATCCAACTTGGGTACCATTCCCAATGTGCATAGTTTATCCAAAGCCCACTTACAAGCTGCTTTAAGGGATAGAGGACTCTCGCCATCAAGCAAATCTAAATCTACATTGAAGGCATATGCACTTTTATTCAACAAAAAGTACATTAGGAGAATAAATCTCGCCCCCTCCAACGAAAATAATTCACGTTCGGCTACGCAAGTTTTGGATAATCTTGACAAAGAACCTACGCCGCATGTAATGATAAAACAGGACGTCGCACCCATCTTGACACAAGATAAAACTTACGATTTATCCTCTTGGAAAGTCAAATATAATGGCGTCTCCGATGTGCTGGATTTCATTGACCGTATTGAAGAAACGGCTACAATCAAAAATGTCCCATTCGAGATTCTACGGAGAAACTTTATAGAACTCATCTCCCCAGAATTAATTCCGTGGCACCGCATCCAAAAGACTAAATGCAAAGATTGGAATAAACTCAGAGCTGCCCTAATCTCTAGCTTTGGAAAAAAGGAGGCCCAGCACCGGATCAAACTATCTCTACTATCTATTAAACAACTAGTAGATGAACCTGTGGCTACATTCATAGAAAGGGCTGAGTCCATCAACATCAAGCTTTCACATCCTGTTCCGGAAGCTGAACTATTACCAGTCATAACTGATGGCCTTTTAAGCAAATACGAGAACATCATCACCTCACAGAAAATTACATCCCTGGCCCAGCTAAACGAAGTCTGTCTCCTCCTGGAATCGTACCAGGATAGGAAGAACATAAAGAATGTGTCAAATAATGTGGCTGTGCCAAGCCGCTCGTCTGGTTTAAAACCAGAATTCGACAACAAAAAAGTGTGCTCCTTTTGCAAAAAAGTACGCCACCTGGCCGCTACTTGTTTCAAGCAAGCAAGACTTCTGGAATCCAAGGAACCCCGAACCTCCAAGAGACACCACTCTAGGGACCGCTCTCCTCCACGCGACGAACTGCGTAACATTTTTAAGAAATCAAGGCACAATGCAGAAAGGTTACAAAACCCAAGCGATGTCAGACCTCAGGTGGATTTCTCCAAGCCCCCACCAAATTTCTACATGAAGAGGCCAAAAAACTAAATAATAACCTCTCAGGCACCCATTCTGAACCAAGGTCTAAAGAATGGACTGATTGGTTATCACACATTAAGTATTTTAACCAGGCCTTAAATGTCTCCTCGGTTTGTTGCAAACAAGCTAAAGATGGGAGACCCTATGCTCTTTTCTCTGTTAACAATGTGCCCTTTTCCGGATTACTTGATAGCGGTGCATCTGTCAGCTGTCTTGGCAACAATGCTCACCTGCCTTTTGTTAACAGTGATTTTAAAATTTCGCCACAAACAACACACCTGACGACTGCGGATAATGTTTCCCAGCCGGTCATCGGTACCCTCGCACTACCAATTAATTGTAACAATAAAATAATTACAATCAATTTTCTAATAGTGCCCTCTATATCCCAGAATTTCATCCTTGGCGTTGACTTCTGGAAGGCTTTTAACGTTGCTCCCCAAGTATTTAATACTCTTGGCGAAACCTCCACTGCTGCTCAAATTAGTGAGATCCGCACAATAATACCTCACGAAAATTTAAGCACGGACCAAGCTCTCCAACTAAAGGAAATGGTCAATAAATTCGAATCAATATCTTTCGAAAAATGTGGATTGGGTTTGACAAATTTGGTAGAACACCACATTAAAACCAATGGCCCACCCATAAAGCAACGTTATTACAATTTAGCCCCCCAAAAGCTTAAACTTTTGGAAAAAGAACTTGATGAAATGTTAAAAATGGGTGTGGTGGTTCCCAGCAGAAGTGCATGGACCAACCCAACTCTTTTGGTTTCTAAAAAAGATGGCTCCGCACGTTTCTGTCTCGACAGTAGACGTTTAAATTCTTGTACGGAAGCTGACGCATACCCCTTACCTTACGTCCACGCGACCTTAGACAAACTGCGCAACGCCAAGTTCATCTCCTCTGTTGACCTAAGCAAAGCTTTTTGGCAAATACCTTTGGACGCAGAATCGTGTGAAAAAACTGCTTTCGTTGTACCTGGTAGGGGAATGTTCCATTTTAAAAGATTACCCTTTGGTCTAAAGAACAGCCCCGCCGAATTACAAAGACTGATGGACAAACTCTTCGGTCCTGAAGTCGATAACAGCCTGTTTTGTTACCTTGACGACCTCATCATCGTCAGCGACACCTTTGAAAAACACCTATTAATGTTGGAAAAGGTTTTTCAACAACTCAAGTTCGCTGGTTTAACCATCAACTTGAAGAAGTCTGAATTCTGTAAGTCCCGTTTACGTTATTTGGGATTCATTGTCGACGAAAAAGGTCTAAGAACAGACCCCGCTAAGGTGGAAGCCATGGCAAATTTTCCCCGACCCAAAAACGCGAAGGAAGTCAAAGGTTTCCTTGGACTTGCAGGTTACTACAGAAGATTCATCAAAGACTTTTCCACAATTGCAGCCCCCTTAAATAAAATCACCGGCACCCGTAAAGGTGTCAGCAACTTCCGATGGTCTGCTGAAACTGAAGAAGCGTTTACAACTTTAAAAAATGCCCTTCAAAAAGCCCCCGTTCTGAATTGCCCGGATTTTGCACTCTCTTTTACCCTCCACACGGATGCCTCCAACGTAGGAATCGGTGGAGTCCTAACTCAAGAATTCCCAGATGGCGAACACCCTGTAGCGTATTTTTCCCGTACATTAAATAAACACGAGAAAAACTACGGAATTACCGAAAAGGAGTTATTGGCTGTATTGGATTCTGTTCACCATTTCCGCGGTTACATAGACGGTAGCAAATTTACTGTAGTCACAGACCATAGTAGTTTGAAATGGTTGATCTCTTTAAGTAATCCCTCCGGTAGACTCGCTCGTTGGGCCTCCCGTTTGTCTCAATTCAATTTTGATGTTGTACACCGTAAAGGCGCGGACAATATTGTTCCTGACGCTCTTTCAAGAATTGAATTGGCTTCATTAAATGTTGACACAATTGCCCCCCCTCCATCTACAAAAGATGAATGGTACTTGAAAATCTTCGAAGGTTGTAAAAATAATCAACAAAAGTTTCCTAATTTTATCATAAAAGAAGGACAACTATACCGTAATTGCAAGGCACCACTATCCATCCTCGAAGATTACTCTTGGAAACTTGTCGTTCCCCTCGAAGGAAGAGAACAAATAATAATTGACAATCATAGTGCTCCCGACTCTATACACCCAGGAACTTTCAAGACGTATAAAAAGATTTCCTTGAAGTATTACTGGCCTGGTCTTTTCAAACAAATTCGCAATTACATCTCTAAATGTGAAACTTGTAAAGCCTATAAACATAGCACGGCAGCACCTGCCGGCCTAATGGGTAACCCCAAACGTGCCGACAGACCCCTACAGTCATTGTCAATGGACCTCGTCGGACCTTTTCCTCGAAGTTATGCCGGACACATGCACATACTTAGTGTAGTGGATGTTTTCACCAAATTCTGTTGGATCTTCCCTTTAAAAAGAGCCAATGCGTCCGCCATCATCAAACTTCTGGAAAAACACATTTTTATACCTTACGGAACACCCAGAACCGTAATTGTTGATAACGGAAAACAGTTTATTGCCCAGGAATTCAAAGAATTTCTTGCCAAATACGGAATCAAGGACATTTATTATAACACCTTGTACACTCCCCAAAATAACACTGTCGAACGTTACAACCAAACAATCAACACAGCTCTAGCTATTCTAGTTGATAAAGATCAACGCACTTGGTGTAAAAACCTAGATAAAATTCAGGCCGCTATGAACAACACTGTTAATCTGGCCACTGGTTACACACCTTTCTTCTTAAAACACGGTATGGAACAAGTCGTCCATGGTTCTCTACATAGGGACACAAACTTTCCTACGTCATCTGCCACCACAAGCAACCCTACCGCAGACTATGCCCATCGCTTGGAAGAACTGTCGGCCATTTACAGTGAAGTCACTGATGCTTTGCTCCTGGCTCACCAAAAGAGTGCGGACAGATATAACTTACGTAGAAAACATGTCACCTTCAATACAGGAGACATAGTTTGGAGAAAGAACAACACACTTTCCCAAGGAGCCATGTATTTCTCTGCTAAGCTGGCACCACGTTTCGTGAAGGCCAAAGTCCTAAGGAAAATATCAGACCTAGTGTACTCCTTGTCTGACTCATCTGGAAAGCACATTGGTAATTACCACATTAAGGACATTGTAAAGTCTGGAAGTGAGGAGTCAAGTAAAACTGCCCCCACTATCTCAGCAAACGTAAAATGATCCAGTATGCATCACTTTTTTTGTAAGCTTACAGAGTCTTACTACGTCAGGCGTGTATTGTGTCAATCACATGCCCATCGTTTCGTAAATGAAACAAGTTGTAAATTATTTTGTAAATTAATGC
Organism: Limnephilus lunatus; assembly: GCA_917563855.2. NCBI lineage: Eukaryota > Metazoa > Arthropoda > Insecta > Trichoptera > Limnephilidae > Limnephilus > Limnephilus lunatus. The sequence goes on along the minus strand of OU830602.1, from coordinate 44,987,816 downwards.
GTACTCTCCTTGAAGTCACTTTCAAATGTTGTTTTTGCACTGTTTTTTCTTTCCCTCACGGCAATTTTTTTCTTTTATTTTTTTTCACCTGTTCTAAAACTGATCACTTTGGAACGGAGACACTTTTCGAGTTTCAATGTTTGGGAAGTCGCGAGCCCATTTATTGTCTCAACACGTACACTACGCAATGTTCATGCCATGTCATACCCTGCCTTGTCATGTAATTTTGTAATTTTTTTTATTTATTTTTTTGTTGCATTTTTGTCGTGTGGAAAGGAACTTTCTCACCTGTTTATTTTGTTCATGTAAAGTAGTTGACAATTGCCCATCGGCGTGTCGTTCTAGAAGTCGGGTTTTGTAAATTCCAAAGTGTTAAATTCCGACTCAGAACCAGTTAACTATTTTTACAATTTTTTCCTTTCATTTTGTTCATCATGAGTTGTAAAACCTTCCGAGGTATCTCTAGCATGAAAATCAAACAGTGGTTACTTACATAGTCGCCCCTCGTGTATATAAGTTTTTTTCAATTTTTTCCTCTTAAATTAAAAATTGATGGCGTCCTACCCAAATTCATGCTCATGTACCCAAACTGGATATCGATACGTCCATTTTGGAACTCGTATTTATAAAACCAATGTTTGGTCTTTATAACCCTGTATATAAATCAATTTGGCTCGTTTCAACTAAAGTACGTAAAACCGAATCATCCGGTCTTTGGTTGTTATAACAAAGCCACTGCTTTTTTTGTTATTTTGTTTTTTGCCTGTACATTACGTATGTCTTATATGACACGTTTCAACCCTACGAGACAGGTTAATAAAACCTTATGGTCATCCTGATTTTGGAATTCACAACTTTTAGGTGTTCATTTAACCAAGTATTTGCAACCCAAATTGCACATAACCTGGTATGTTTGTAACTACACAAAGGGTATGTAAAACCGTAATTGGTCCCTTTTCTTTGGTCTCCCTCACTGTAGGTTGCCACAACAGACAGTATGTAAAACCATTATAGGTCTGTCTTTGTTTTAAATACTTGGTGTAAGTAGAATTATACTCTGCCATCACTCTTGTACTTTGTAACACATGAAGTGACATCCAATTGTCTATCTTCTCTGTCGTACGCTCTTGGGCTACGGAGTTAGTTAATCTAACGAATCTTTATAAAATGTGTTAAAACGAGCATCGTTAACGTTTATTGTGTTGTATTTAAACGTAACCCACCGTTATAGGAGAGATCCTTAGAACATCCACCGTCATAGGAGAGATCCTTAGAACATCCACCGTCATAGGAGGGATCCTTAAAATACCTGCCACGATACGAGAAGTTCGTCATAATCACTTTTGCTCATAGCTAAATGCTATTGAGTTGGTCGTGTGTCATTCATTTGTCATGAGTACCGCTTTTGTATTTTGGTCGTGTGTCATTCATTTGTCATGAGTACCGCTTTTGTATTTTGGTCGTGTGTCATTCATTTGTCATGAGTACCGCTTTTGTATTTTGGTCGTGTGTCATTAATTTGTCATGAGTACCGCTCTTGTATTTTGGTCGTGTGTCATTAATTTGTCATGAGTACCACTTGTATGTATAACTGTGTACAACCCTTGTACACGAAACGTGGAGACGTAATAACAACACTTACCGTGATTCGTGCGAACGACATAATATCGGCCTTGCCATCTTCTTTAAGAGGCATTGTATAAACTCTTGACTTCTGTCTACAATTGAGTTTTATCTTGTATGTACTTACATGTTTTTGTACACTATACGTGGAGACGTTAAAACACTTACCATGAGTCGTGCGAACGAAATAATATCAAACCTTTTGTGTGCGATCTACGAAACGTAGTCCACAACCCTTTGTTGTCATTCAACGCCAATGCCCGTGGACCTCCTGTTTTTTTTACTTCTTTGCAAAAAGGAAAGAAGCCCAGGAATATCTACTATCCCAAAAGGACTAGTTTGTAGCTTCACTGCTAACTATGGGGCATAGTGCTGTGGGAGTTAATCGATTGAGCACAAAACCACCCAACTCGTTGTCTGGGGAACGGATAAGAAAACCCCCAGGTTTGTGAAATTGGAGCAAGGGTCTGTCTTTTCTCACAATCACGCAGGAGTTTTTTAAAATGACCCCTAATCTTTTGCCCAATACACGCAAAAGATTAGTCTCTTTGTTAATGTGTATTCAAATTTCTCCTCATCCTTTTAACAATTGTAAAGAGTCAGGAAATCTGCTGGTTGATCATGTTTCATTCTCACATGGAGTTTGAAGTGGAAATTAGTCCAGTCTCTAGCAAGTTTCGTCACTCAACTCCTTTCCTTTTCCTTTCCTTTCTCCTCACCATCATGTTCTCAGGTATATGTTATGAAGAAGAAAATCTGTTGTTGACCATAATTCGCCCTCACTGGGAGTGCGAATCGGTAAATTGACCAATTATCAGCAGGCTTTCTCCCTCACTCTCTGCATATGTCTCACCTTTTGTTCTCGTTCTCAATTTTACGAAACACATTCATGAATGTTGGATATGTACGATATGCACTTGGCGTACCGTCTGTCTCCTTTTGACAACCTTTATTCATGAATTGGTTTCTCTGCTTTTACCGTGACTCATTCACGACTTCTTTGTCTTGTTCGTTGAAATTCTACAAAAATGTTACCACTTTTATGTTAACATAGGCCATGGAAGGCCGGTTGTTTTTTAACCAAGACATATTGTCACTCGGCAAACGCCAAGCCATTCTGGTAAAGGAAAATGTTCATGTAATCACAATGTAGTTAGAAAACTCTCTCTTCGTCACTCTCTGGGTCGGTGGTTAAAACTTCGTTTATTTCATTACCTGGACACATTTTGTTTCTCTCCAAACCTTTTCTTCATTGGTCCCTAGGCAGGTAAACTTCAAGAATTTTGCTCTAATAATAATTTCTCCCGGATTAAAAAGAAGCCCAGGCGGATGTCATCACCAACAGCCAAGCTGAGCTCCACTTCCTGACAGCACGCGCTGTGGTTACTAGGTCCCTCCTGCTGCCATTTTTCTACGCATTTGTTCCTGAAAGCACAGACCATACCGCCCATATGTATGTTGTTTTGTCGTGCCACAGCAAGTTGAGTTGTCCCACTATACATTATGACACTCTGAACCACCTTTTGGGCACGCTAGCTCCTAGGTTTGTTCTTACTCTTGCTATCGATGCCAACCATGTCGTCTCTTGCGCTGTCATGCAGTGACGCATATATCGTCATGTGTAAACCATCATTACCTTGACCTCCAGTATTCGCTGAATGCGTACCAATACAAGTTATGTTGAGCTACATTATGCTTCAATAACCATTATATACGATCCGTGTTTACCTTAATAACACTTAGGATTCGTACTGGCATGTCTGCAGACACTGGATTCTCCTCTTCAATGACCTCTGTAACCATAGTCGCGGCACAGCAACCACAGTCTCCACTTCATGAACTTCGACGTCTTCGACGAAACCAAGTGTTTTCTAAGGCCCAAGTGTACTTTTGAGTGTTATCTCAAAGGGGTCTGATTACAGTGATAATGTAATCCTTAGAATCTGTGAAACCACGTCCTCCTCTTCGAAATTCTCCGAAACCAAACAAATCCACGCTTCGCAAACTTAGCTCCCAGACCAATGAAACCTTAGAATCACACAGGCATTTTTGTTCTTGTTTTTTTGTTCTTCGATTGTACAAATATGAATTGTTATTTTTCAATTGCATAACCATGTATTGTTATTTTGTTCAATTGCATAACCATGTATTGTCATCTTTCAATTGCATAATCTTGTATGTTGTTTCACACCATGTACTTTCACCAAAACTGTTCTTTTCCAAACATTGTATGTACCCCTCACCCATTCCCTACAAACATTGTGACCTAAACTATAACATAAATTGCATGTTCTAGCTAGGCATCTCTCAAGCAACGAATCTCTCAAAAAACCCCAATGGAAGTTTAAGAGGATTTTTTTTTTCCTACAGCTCCATTGCCACGTCGCTTTTTTTCCAAGCGCGGGGGGAAGTGTTACGATACGCCCTGTAGCGGATTACCTAGAGCACAGAACGCAGCGAGTCCACAGTTCGGCCGCCCCCTCTCTCCGCCCCGTTTCCTGTTTCCCCTTGCTTCTCCCCCGTGCCCTGCCACTCGGCATTCCGCTGCACTCGCCAGAGAAGATCTGAGCGCCTTTGCGAACGGACGCTCGCGGCCCACTTGTAGCCGGCGGACCCAATTCAATGGGGCCGCGATGTATTATTGAAATACCTTTGAGTAGAATCGGCCTTTTGCCGCACCATATAGTTCGGTCTATTTAGACTACGAAAGTGCCTGATGGAGCTGCCACATGAGACGAGGTTCCTGCCAACCTACATGTAAGCTGTATCTTGATTTCCTCCTTTAAATGTTGTCCGTAATCAGTGAAATGTAGGGCCCCCGCGAAAATCACCACTCGGAGAGTTTCGTTTTGAGAGAGAGGCAGTGAGAGTTAAACGCTTTAGCTAGGTTTGTGTAATTTGCATTTCTTGTAATTGAATTGTACTTAGAAACCTATGTATGTGTTTGAGTTTACAATACATGTCTTAATGATTTAACTTTGTTATTATTCTGCTACGGCGGGAGGATTGTTGACCAGTGTGGATCCCGTGGGTCACCGGAAGATGGAGAGAAATTCCATAGCTTTGAGCTGCTCACCCCCTGAATAGAGAGTACCATAGTCCCGCTGAGAGCTAGCCAGGGACGTGTTGGGCCCTGGTGTTGGTTTAGAAGCCGACATCGAGGCACCCTAACAAGTGAGGGATGCGATATACATTAAGTTTAAAGATAAATGTTTTGCTAAAATCTAGGTTATAATAAATTCTACAAAAAATAAAGAAAAATGCAAGAACTATGTCATCCTTCCAAGGTCTACATCGCTTGAGATTAGCTTCGCTGGAGATGTATCGTTTTTTCGAAGAAAAATTTTGCAGTTCCGGACCCATACATAACGAAAACCCTTTTCTTTGGCGTATATTTTTGTTTTGTTTAGTAGCACCTTATTTGCAATAGTAAGGTGCTCGTTGATAAAAAAGCGTTGGTCAGTCCCTGGTAAATTGATTTCCTTTGTGCTAGTTGATTTCTTCTTTCTAGAGGCTGTGATTATCTTGTTTTTTTATATCAGATGAGACTTTCATGATAATGGGTTTAATTTTATTAGATTGGGAATCGCGGGGAGAGACACGTGTAATAAATTCTATATCATTTTTTAATATTTTCACATTTAAGAGTTCGCTAATGGATTGAGCAATTTCATAAAGATTCTCTCCGTTTCTCTCAGGAAGATTTCTTATTTCGATGTTGTTTCTTCTGTCATATTGATCACGCCTCAAGTTGTTCTCTGTCATTATGAGTAAAGTAGAATTTATTTCATCAATTTTGACTTCAAGTTTATTAATAGTAGCATTTTTTTCTATGTGATCATTTTTTAGAGTCACCAATTCATCATGAGTGCCACGCAGGGATTGAACTTCTTGTTGGAGACTGGCATTATCTTCTTGAAGGATTCTCACACATTCCAAGATTTTCTTGTACTGGTCTTTCCATTCACTAGACAGTACGTCTAATTTGTGCTGAACGGCATCAGTTGCAGTCTTGCTTTCAGAGCGCAAAATTTCCAATTTTGACTCGAAAAAGTTGATGAGGGAGTCAGTGTCAATGTTAATAATGGATTGATGCATCGGTGAGTCCAAGGGGCTGGATGTGGCCCCTAGTGGTGAGGGAGAAGTTGCTGATGACGTCAACACTTTCTTTGCACTGCAAACCTTGCCGCGAGATTTAGACATTTTTAAATTGAATTAATCAGACAATCAAATGATTTGATCACTCAAATGTTTAGAAAGTCACTTGTTTTATAACTTAAACTCAAAGATAAGATTTGTGCACTCTTGTAGACTTTGTAAGTAATTAGAACACTGAGAAAAACACTTTCACTCTGTTGTTTCTAAAAGAGAAATTGTCAAAAGGTCGAGGACCTTTGTCCCTGTACAATTAGTAACTAGTATAAAGAGGTAATATTTTATAAACTTAGTTTTTTAATTAATTTTGCGGGAGCAAAACAAAAACAAGCAGCTGTCACTTAAAAGTGAACAAACATAAAAAAACATGTGTAGATCACATGCAGAAGAAATAACTTTCAGAAAACTAAAGTAGACAAGAGTGGGGAGGCTACGAAGTACCGCAAAAAGGAGAGGACCGATTAGTTTATCTCATTCTCTCGCAGGCTAAATCCTATATATGTATGTGTTTGTCTCTTTTTAGTGACGCTATTTTTCATTTCATTGAATTTCAAATCACAACGGTGCTAAAGAAGTTTTCACTTTAAAAATAACAGAGTAGGCAATTCACACGCGGTAAGAGTGAAACATTCAGAAAACTAAAGTAGACAAGAGTGGGAATGCTACGAATCACCGCACAAAGAGGAGACCGATTATACTTGAGCTCATCTCGCAGGCTAAATCCTATATATGTATTTGTTTGTCTCTTTTTTAGTGTTGCTATTTTTCGTTTCATCGAGTTTCAAATCATAACGGTGCTAAAAAAGTTTTCCCTCCAAAAATCCTCAACATTTACAATGTTGGCAACAATGTCGACTGCATAGTTAAGCATGTGCATTTCTTAACAATAATAATATTTAGGTAGTATTTACACTGCGTGGATTTATAGTCCGCATTGGGACGGCGTCGTTGATTAGAAATTTAGCGGCCAGTGGTCCGGTCCGGTCGGGGGGCATAAATAACCCCATTAAAAGGTGCGGCTGCGCGGGACCCCGCTGTGAGACTTACGGGAAGACTTGTCCGGAGGTGCTTCATCACGACAACCTCCGACGCGACTGTGACGTCATTCGTACCCAGCCACCCAGTGTCTACAGGCCTTTCTAAAAGGACATTTTTTGATAAATCATCATCACCATCAAACAGTATTAATAGCCTTGCATGTCTGACTCCAAGCCGTACGCCCCGAGCCACATAAACATCTGTGTACATGAAATTTCAAACAAAGCTACCGTTGTAACTCGGTTTCGAATTCAAGAATTCGTCAAATTATGGCGCCACTTCCGTTAGCATATCGCACGAGGACTTGCCCCAGGCAGGTATAAGTACTACGTATTTGCAAAGTTGAGTACCTCTTCGGATATGGAAAGATTGACGGTAACTGTCACGGTTACTTTGTCCCGGTGACTGGCTGTAACTGGATGACGGTGGATACGAGGAACCGGCTATTTTTGGAACCGGTTCCTATCGGATTTATAAAATGGTTAAAATTGCAACTCCATTAATGGAGGACTGAATGCCGTTAGCGCTAATAAAAAACTGTCAAAAGAAGCGAAGTGCGCAGTCCTCAATGGAGTCCTGGTACCTACTCTGATGTATGGCAGTGAGGCATGGAACAGGCAGAGGAAGGTGAAAGTAAACTGAATGCTCTAGAAATGAGTTCCCTGAGGCGTATGTGTGGTAAAACAATGTATGATCGTGTGAGAAAAGTGGATATCCGCAAAGAATGTAAGGCCGATGTAAGCATAATGAGTAAGATTGAGAAAGGAACCCTCAGATGGTTTGGGCATGAAGAGCGAATGAACGAAGAAAGCAGTGTAAGAAGAATATACTACGCAAATGTGAATGGTAGAAGAAGTCGGGGACGCCCGAGAAAGACATGGCACGATCAAGTGAATGAGATACTTGAGTCGGGCCATGCCATTATTCAGAATAATAGAAGAGAATGTATGAGATGATGTATGAATGTGAGTGAGGTAAGGAGTGTGTGCCAAGCCCGAGTTATTTGGCTGTCCGTCCTCTCTGCCTACCAATGCGGGGAAACGGCGTGGTGGTTAGTTAGTTAGTGGTAATCATTAATAAGAAAATTTGATTACTTAATTTATTTATCACACCCTGTACTAGCCAACAATGATGAAAAATCAAACGGACTCGAAAAGTGAAATTAATGGTTTTTATTGGTTCATTTTATTACGATAACAATTTGAAAATAATTGATAATACACCATTATTTATAGTGACATTACATTACCTACAAGGTACATGCCAGAACAGGCAGAAAACGTGAAGGACTGCGGAGTGCTTGACGAATTGTGCCATATAAAGGCACACATTAGTAATAATAATATTTAAAATGAATAACATACAATTGTTACTTTAGCGACCTCCGTGGCCGATCGGTTAAGAGGAATGGTTGCGCGACCTTTTTAGTACTTAATTTTGGATTTGAGAGGAAAACATCCAACCAAACTGAATAATATTTTTTTAAATCATAAGTTATATTTAATATTTAATACAAATATGTGCTATTTTATTTATTTGAGTTTTAAATTATGATGTAGAGGTAATGAAAGAATTCAAGTTTGCTTCATCTTGGAGTCAAAGTTTTTTGTGAGTTGTCTCGAGCACGGAGGCCCTGTTTCCTACCCACTCGTGCCTTTTTCCTTGTTAGAAGATTCACTTCTTCCTTTCCATAAAAATGCCCTCAGCACAGCATACCCAAAGATGAAATTGACCCTGAGGAAAAACATTTTCCTCAGAGTTACTTTAGTTTATTTTTTAATCTACTGCGACCCTCTACCCACTCCAGCCTCACACCATTCCCCAATTGGGGGTGCCTAAGATCCACTAGCTCCGGGCAACCATTGTGAAAATGACCGTATAACAGTTTGAAAACGGTCCAGTTTACCAACAAGTAATATTTTTGTTCTTTTTAAGTCCTTTTTTAACTTGGGATTTCATCTGTTTACAATTTTATTGTTACGTTCCTTTTCCGGTTCAAGACGGAGGCCGTGTTGAATACTTTATTTTTATGCCGCCAGAGTTCGCATGATCGTGTATCGTACTACGAACTGTCAAATTCGAATAATCAATATTATGTGGGTACCTACCTGCATAAAGAATGTTGGAAATAAGAATTATCATTGTGTAATATTTCTTTGGACGAACTGTATAATTCCTAAAAATTGAATTACGGTACTTAATTACCTGCTTATAATTTTAGAGAAAATTTGGGTTTCATTTATAAGAATAAAATAAAAATATAAATAAATAAATAAATAATCTTTATTGAACAAAAATTTTGAGATTTATAACTACAAAAAAGAAGTACATCATATACTAGTTTAAGTGTTGCTTAAGTACAAAGGTAAATAAAAGAAAATAAAAATTTGCATATAAACAGTAGGTACTTAATTAATACAGATTTATAATTATAAATTTAGGTATCACGTAGCCTGCCTCACTAGGCTTTGCCTGTGTTGAGGCAGTAATTTTACATCAATTTATAATACTGTGAAACATACCTACACTTATATTAGATTATAATCACACAATAGATATGTTGCATTAATAAAAATAACATTGGTACAATAATAGCAGGATTGGTTCATTACTAATTTCGAATTTGGGTAAGTGCACCGGTAAAGGCTCTATCATTATTTTTTATCCAAATTTTTATGTTTTTTTTGAAATTTTTTTGTGTATCACATTTTTTTATACTAATTGGAAGAATGTTGTAAAGTCTTGTTGCAAGGTATATGAAACTTCGTTGACCAAAAGTAGTATGAGTTATGGGAATTTGTAGTAGATCTTTGTAATTGTTACGAGTACAGCGAGTATTTAATCTTTTTTCATAGTATTTATGCATATTTGTGTAAAGATGAGTGAGGATTGTTTTTGCATATATCTGCCGAACGTCAAACACATTCATACTCTTGAAGATTAAGTTCGAGTCTGTAAGTAGAGGTAGTCTAAGAATTATTTTTATAATAGTTTTCTGTGCCTTTATGATTGGGTCTAGTGCTGATGCAGTACCGCCTCCCCATGCTATGATACCATACTCAATAATGGATTGACAGACTGCAAAATAAATCATTTTCAAGTGTTGTAGGTCGAGAAAGTTTCGTATTGTTCTGAAAAAGTGCATGGTTTTTCTTATTTTGTTTGCAATTATTTGAGTGTGAATATTCCATCTGAGATATGGATCAATTGTGAGGCCGAGGTACTTCATCTGTGTGGTGCGCTCAATGTAGGGACACTGACAAGATTCATCGAAATTTAAACATGTGTGTATTCTAATAGAGGCATCATCATGAGGTTGACCTGTTATATTTATGCTTGATGTGACATATTTAGTTTTTTCGGTGTTCAATGTGAGCGTATTTGTATCTAACCACGTTTTTACAATGTTTATACCCGTTTCAGCTTTTTTGTATACAGCTAGCCAAGTGTCAGCTTCAAACAGTAAAACAGTGTCATCGGCAAAACTAACTATTTTCCCCTGAATATTAACGTTACATAAGTCGTTGATATATAAAAGGAACAGAGACGGTCCTAATATGCTACCCTGAGGAATCCCATAGTTAGAGGAGGCATGATCGCTAAGTGTTTTATTTACTTTAACTTGTTGCTTGCGATTGTTAAGGTAGCTTTTAAAAAAGTTAAGTTCGTTACCTGTAATACCGATTTTTATAAGTTTCTTTATTAATTTACTGTGTGATATTGTATCAAAGGCTTTGGAAAGGTCTAGAAAGATTGAAATACATTTTTTGCTTTTATCGAGGTTTTTGACAATGAAGTTAGTTACAGCGGCAATAGCGTCTGCGGTACTCATGTTTTCTTGAAACCCGTATTGGTTTTCTGATAATAATTTATGGCTAGCAAGAAATTTAACCAACTGAGCATTGACAATTTTTTCAAATACTTTAGATAGACTGGTCAGTAGAGTTATTGGTCTGTAATTGTTTATGTCTGTCTTGTTACCTGTTTTATGTATAGGGATAACCATACCATGTTTCAGGTTTGAAGGGAAGTGTCCTTGACTAATACTAAGGTTAATTAGGTGTTCTAGAGGCAATGTAATTTCCATAGACAGCGTTTTCAAGATCTTAGTGGTTATTCCATCAATCCCGGCAGAAGAAGTGTTTTTTAAAGAATTAATTATTTTTAGAATCTCCTCCCCTGAGACAGTTTGAAATTTGAATCTTCTTTTGGGAAATTGAAAGTCTGCTTCAGCAGCGTTCAGGAAGCAGGTACTTCCCACAATTTGGTAAACGAGAAGCAAGATTTGAGCCAATATTTGTAAAAAAGTTATTGATGTAATCCGCTACGGGCTTTGGGTTTTTTGAGGTGTCAATAATTTTTCCGTCAATACAAAGTTTACTTATGTCCTGTTTGTCTCTGGTGTTTTGTGTATTTGTGGCTTCTCTTAGAATTTGCCATATTTTTTTGGGATCGTTATTACTTTCTTGGATTTTGTCTCTATAGTAGATTTCTTTTGCCTTTCTAATGACTTCGCCGCATGTATTTCTATATCTTTTGTAGATGTTTAGTGATATTATGTCGTAAGGATTTTCTTTAACTTTTTTGTGTAGTGCGTTTCTTCTACGAATGCAGTTGATAATTGAAAAGTTTATCCATGATTTCAAGGGTTTAAGTTTGTTAGGATTTTTTTTGTTAAAATTGTGGTATTATTAATTAATTCATTTTTCAAAAATTCAACAAAATAATTCCATGCATCATCTGAGTTTTGTATTTGTAAATGCTCTTGCCAAGATTTATTTTTAATTATATTTTTTAAATTATCAAAATTAATATTATTGTATAGTAGAATTGACTGATCTCTTCTGTTTTTTGTGGTGTCGGATTGCAATGTGAATATTGTTGTGTAATGGTCTGTAATTGTTGATTTATAAACGATGCTTTTGTTTTGTTTATTAGTTTTGACCATTACGTGATCAATGCATGATGTTGATTCATTAGCTATTCTTGTTGGTGTATTGATAGTACTAATTAATCCATGAAACTCTAACATGTTCAGGTAGTCGTGACATTGATGGTGAGGGTTGTCTGGAAGTATGTTGATATTTAAATCTCCCATAATTATTAAGTTTTTAGTGTAGGAAAGACTAGAGAGTATGCTATTTAGACTGTTAAGAAATGGTGTTATATTGCGAATAGATGGAGAGCGGTATATAGCTAGAATGCACAAATCATTATTATACATTATTTGCATACAGCTAGCGTCCATAATGTTTATTTCAGTTACAACTGAGTTTAGGTAATTTTTTGTGTATACCACAACTCCATCGTTCTGACTATCATGTTTTGACGAGTTGAAGGAAGAGTAGTGATTTATGAATTTTGGAGTGTAAATATTTGTCAACCAACATTCTGTAAGAATAATAACATCAAAGTCTATATTTAGGTGGTTAAGCTGAATCTGGAGTTCATTAAAGTTTTTATTAATTGACCTAATATTTTGGTGCATAATAATAGTGTTTTTTGAATTGGTTGTTAGGTATTTACATATTTTCGCATCTGATGTTACAAACAAATTGTCTTGATCACCTAATTCTTCGTATGTGTTATTAATGGTAATAGCCATACTATAATTTAATTACAACAAAAAAAAAATCAGTTCGATTCCTTTAAATGAGAGCTCCACTAGTCCGTGGCCATTACTGGGGATTTCAACCTTTGATTGAAAGTGGTACAGGTGAATTATTGTTGCAGTTTGAAAATAGATGCAAGCAATATGATTCACTGAACTGAGGGGAATCGACCCAGTAAATGACCTGTAAAAGTGGGGCTCTCAATAAAATAAAAAAAAACTAATCAATTTTTTTAAGATCATCAGAGTGTTTGATATATATTACTCTATCACTTTCATTTTTTTTAACCATAACTTTACATTCCTTGTACCAGACATATTTATATCCCATTTCTTTTGCCTTAGTCTTCGACCTCCACAGAAGATCTTTGAAGTAGGCCCCAAGGGTTTCACTAATAAAAATCTTCTGGTATCCGTTTCCTTGAGTTGTGGTAGGGTTGAGTAGCTTCCTGTTCAGTAGAATCTGCCGTCTTTTTTGGGGGTTAGTGAATCTGACGTGGAATTTTGGGGGGACTCCAGGTCGTCGGTCCGGAATTTTCTTGATTTCGAGGATGTCATCGCCTTTTAAGTCGACACCTGCAGCAGCGGCCACCCGTTTAATTATTTCTGCAGGCTGCTCTACCTCTTTGTCTGGTATCCCTGCAAATTCAAGGGTATCTTCACGCGTTCTTTGTTCCACTTCGGCTAATCTAACTTCAAGGCTCCTTATTATACCATCTTTTGCTGTTATTTCCTTTCTCATGGCTTCTACTTCCGAGACCAGTTTAATTATAGTCTCCATCTTTAGGTGTATATCATCATATTGATGACTGATGAAGTCTCTTGTGTTCCGGTTCTCTTTATTTTCATCATCAATTTTTTTTATGATTGCTGATTTAAATGTTTCTAATTTTTTTTCCATCTTCATCTCAATTTTCTCCAACATGACATCAATATTTATTCCCTGGGGCTCAGATGTAACACTAGTCCCGGTTGTTTGACCTTTACTTCTCAGATTTTTATCTGTAGTAGACATTTTTTAGCACTGAATTTGATTTGTAAGGTCGAACACTGCCTATATTCCCCTTTACTTGACACTTGGAATTCACTTGTGATATCCTGTTATTGTTTCTTTTGTGAAACTATCAATTAATTATTCACAAGTGGGAAGGACACACTGTCTAAGTGTAAATTAAAATTCTTATCCGATTTATAAATGCACTGAAACGTTTGTTCACTAAAAACAGAAAAAATAATTATTTATTTCGGGAGCAGAGCAAAACACAGCTGTCAGTTGAGTGTAGGTATTGTTGTGATAAACAATACCTACACTCCATAAACATCTTTTTTTGGAAACAAGGTCCACTGTTCACAGAACTTCTAGTGGTACTTTGGGGTACATTCGTTGAAGTAGGTAGTAATTGATTAGCTGCTCGAGGTCGGGGGTTCGATTCCCGTGGCGTGCATAACACCCTGCGAACTTCTCTTGTGTCAAAAATTAAGTGAAACAATGATTTATGTTTATTATTATATATTATTCTTCCAGTAATATTTCTCACAGTTATGCTAAAACAAGAAAAATATTACACTGACTGGATGAGGAATGCAAAACTCAACTGATTGCCATCCAACAACTAATGTAAAATTAAATAACGTATTCTTTTGTACCGGACCGTCCAACAAGTACTGTTTTGTACTGGGTCGTCCAACAACTACTGTACAATTAAATTACGCACTATTTTGTACCGGACCGTCCAACAACTACCGTCCAATGAAATTACTCGCACTCTTTTGTACCGGACCGTCCAACAACTACTGTACGATGAAATTATGCACTCTTTTGTACCGGGCCGTCCAACAAGTACTCTACAATTAAATTACGCACTCTTTTGTACCGGGCCGTCCAACAACTACTGTGCCATGAAATTATGTTTTTTTTTTTACCGGGCCGTTCACCAACTACTGTAAAATTGAATAACGCACTATTTTGTAGGGGAGACCTAGGAGAGTTGTGACAGAGGAGAGTTGTGACAAATACGATTTCTCCCAACCTATAATAGTTAGCGATATTGTAACAACGCTCGTTTGTCGCTTTAGAGACGCTCTTCTTCACTCAGTACCCGCCGGCGGCGCAGGAGACGCGGTTGCGTAATTAAATTAAAATTAAATTAAAAAATGCGAAGAGTAAGTTTTTCTTCGAAATTTTGATTGAATTTACATCATGTCTTATTATTACATGTGCGTTGTTGTGTTATTTTTCTTAAGTTGTATGGTTATATGTATAAGTCTCAAAGCGTTGCATTGATGTTTTGTGTTTGAATCGTGTTTAGAAAATATGAATCATTATTCGGACCAAGTCGTAATTTTGAGCACCTAGGAGAGTTGTGACAGCCTGTCACGACTCTCCTTTTGACTTCATTTTTCTGCTGGGTTATTTCGATACTTTTTAAAATTCATTTGCGATGTCTGTATGTGTTTTAGTGCATTAGTATATTAAGGTCAAATCTTGTAAGTACAGTCCGCAATAAAAGCTTGTCCCAAAAAATTCATTTTCGATAAAAAAAAATATTTGGACTTGTGGTGTGATGTTGCATGCTGGATGACTACTTTTTTTGTTTCGGAATGCCTAATAACTTTACACGAAAGACTGATAAAGGCACTGCTAGTGTCCAAATAATCAAATAGTCTAAATACAGAGCAGTCACAACTTACCCCGGTACCTGTCACAACTTACCTCGGTGATAGGGGAGTTGTGAAAGAGGGAGTAGTTTTTATTTTCGTTGATTTTCTCGGAAACTATAATACTTTCATTAATTTTGATGGTTGTTTTGGAAAGGGAAGGAATTGTGCTATCATAATTCACATAAGTCATAACTGTGGAATGTTTCTTGAGCGAGATATGTCCCTTAAATTAAAAATTGTCACAACTCTCCTAGGTCTCCCCTACTGGGCCGTACACCAACTATGTACAATTAAATACGGACTGTTTCGTACCGGGCGTCCAACTACTACTGTACAATTAATACGCACTCTTTCGTACCGGGCGTCCAACTACTACTGTACATTTAAATACGCACTCTTTCATACCGGGCGTCCAACTACTACTGTACAATTAAATACGCACTCTTTCGTACCAGGCGTCCAACTACTATTGTACAATTAATACGCCCTCTTTCATATCGGGCGTCCAACTACTACTGTACAATTAAATACCCACTCTTTCGTACAAGGCGTCCAACTACCTTACAATTAATACGCACTCTTTCGTACCGGGCGTCCAACTACTACTGTACAATTTTGTACCGGGAAATTAACAATTCAGAAATTAATGAACATGAAAAAAAAACAATAAGAAAAATGTAAGCGATTAATATTCAGGATGTTAAAAGATGTAGGAACCTGACTTTTCAGAGTAGAAGATACTATCAGTACCTACCGCCCTGTTGAAATACCAATTTTCATAAATGAAAGGTTGCTTGAAATGGCTTTAGCCGTTTTTGAAGTTCGTTTTATCTACATATGAATAGAGAGGAAGATACTCCTTCCCCTTCCTCCTCCCCATTTCCTTCCCCTCCCCACTATCTTCAGTTTCACAACATACCCCAATTGGGGATGCACTAGTACCACTGGCCCCAGACGCTTGGAAGCAGTTGGGACTCTTGTGCGGTATTCGCATTAAAAATACAAAAAGATGTGCAAAGCGCATCACTGCCACGAAGGCAATTTCGTGAGAACTGAGAACGGAACATTATTCAGTTATTCAAAATAAAACTACAATGTAGTCACGACAGGGGCGACTTAGGTCGGGGTGTGGATGAAATTAACTTCTTTCTTACTTACAACTTATTAGTAGTTAACCACTCAGCAACATAAA
Source organism: Limnephilus lunatus (assembly GCA_917563855.2). Classification (NCBI taxonomy): domain Eukaryota; kingdom Metazoa; phylum Arthropoda; class Insecta; order Trichoptera; family Limnephilidae; genus Limnephilus; species Limnephilus lunatus. The sequence goes on along the minus strand of OU830602.1, from coordinate 44,971,536 downwards.
CAGATATACACGTAAATATGCCGACATCAAAGGGGATCTTACCGCAATCGCAGCATATTTGCAGGTTTTTGATGCAGTTTTTAGAAAATTTCTATATTGTTTATTAGAAAATAATATTATATTTTGAACAGATAAATTATTCTTCTAAATGGTGAACTAACAAAACGTATTAAAATGTTTAAAACAATTGCGTAAAAAAATATTTACGGAACCTCTAAAAATAACTCAAAGTTCGATTATATCCTTTAATTCTAAATACAGGAGAATTATAAAAATAAACATGATCACCACATCAATGTTTTCTAAACGGCTAGATAATAAAATTATCTTAAGGGTAGGGTTTGGAAAACATCGCTCCGCATTATCAGTAGCATCCGCATCTAGTAGCAGCAATACTAGAAAATTATATAGGGGTAGTTAGAAAAATGTGTAAAGTTACTAGTGATTAAACTTTTTTTACTGTAATCTTACAAATTCTATAAGTTATACATGCTGCAACTTTAGTTAAAACGTTGAAAAAGGCCTTCGCGATTATCTCTCCTGAACCTGTTGTAAAAGTTTTTAACAAAAATCCTTCCGTAATCTCAGAGTAAACATTATGTTAAAACACGCTATTAAATTTAAAGCACTTCAGTGTTTCTAGATTTTTATTGTAATTCGCCTAAACTTTCTGAATTTTTCAACTATCCTCCGCCATACAAAAATGTATGGCGGAATAATCGCCGCGCGATGATGTCTAAATGTCTATTGAATTTCACAGAATTCATTCAGTTGTGAGAAAGCGGTCACTGCGGGAGCACGCATATTTTTTTCGCGGCAATTTTGTTCGCTGTGTCTTTGATTTTTGAAGGAATCATTGAGGAGATAGGTGTTACAGAAACCGGGTAAGTAGAAATAAAATATATTTATTATTATCTAATAAATTATTTTTAACTTGATTTACAGTTTTACAGATTTTATTTATTATTATTTTTTTTAAACTTCAGGTACCTTCAAAATGGGTAAAAATAAAGGAAGCCTTGCTTACCGTGCCATAAAAATAGACCCACCCACTGGAAGAAAAGGAGAATAAGTTAATAATGTCAACATTTAAATTTTTTACTGATTTCTATCAAAGGTAGTTTGAAGGTGGACTGAAGTCATTTTGCATTTTGACATCTAAAAATTTCGGCATCCATCTTGAATTTCTCTAGTTATCTACCGATTTGGTTCAATATCAGAATTCTGGCGTTTAGAAGTGCACTGAACTCGAATCTAATGTCAAAATGCAAAATTTCGGCATCCATCTTGAATTTCTCGTGTTCTCTACCGATCTGGTTCAAAATCAGTATTAGGGAGTATTGGCGAGCACTGAACTCGGATCTAATGTCCAAATGTAAAATTTCGGCATTCATCTTGAATTTCTCTAGTTATCTACCTATTTGGTTCAAAATCAGGATAAGGGCGTTTGGAGGTGCGCTGAACTCGGATCTAATGTCAAAATGCAACATTTCGGCATCCATCTTAAATTTCTCTAGTTATCTACCTATTTGGTTCAAAATCAGGATTAGGGCGTTTGGACGTGCACTGAACTCGGATCTAATGTCAAAATGGAAAATTTCGGCATCCATCTTGAATTTCTCTAGTTATCTACCGATTTGGTTCAATATCAGGATTCGGGCGTTTGGAAGTGCACTGAACTCGGATCTAATGTCAAAATGCAAAATTTCGGCATCCATCTTGAATATCTTAAGTACTTTGACGATTTGGTTCAAAATTAGGTTTGAGGAGTTTGAGGTTCACTGAACTCGAATTTAATGTCAAAATGCATAATTTCGACGACCATTTTGAGTTCTCTACCGATTCCGTTCAAATAGTCACTAAGTTTTATTGAAAACAACGGCTGTCAGATCCATTGATAAATCGAATGAATTTCGATGTTGGGTAAATTCTGGGTTGTATTATTACAAATAAATTTATTTTAAATGTTTTTTTAGGAAAGTGTTGACTGCAATTGAAAACAAACCATATATGAACCAGAAATTTTTTCCACATTAAAACACCATGAGATTCTATGTCACATTGAGTCAAAAACTAAGACGTCTGTAAAGGTCCAGGGGCTAAAAAAAGTATATGTATCCTTGCCCTTGCATAATATGATTTATAGTCTGTCGATCTGTATCAATTATGTTGCAAATAAATTAATTTTTTTATAAAGCAAGTGTATTTTTATTCCGTATTTTATCTAAATGCTGACCAGTTGTGCCTGAATCTAACCGAAATACACAGTAGATCAAGCGGCTGGCACGCGGCTCGCGGCGGCCGAGCTTGTTTGCAACTACCAAAAATACCTAACTGCGGTGAATGGGCAGTTTGACCCAGGCGCAAATGTCTCTATGAGCTATCCACGCTATTCCACAATATGATTCATAGTATGTTAAGCTGTATCCATTATAGTAGAAACTAAATTTTAATTTTATAAGGCAAGTATATTTTTATTTCGTAAGTCCGTAGTGTCTAGTATACCCACATCTCCTCTAGTCAGACGCAGGCGGCCAGCTGCGGCCGTGTTTGTCTACAAGTACAAGAAATACCTAACTGCAGCGTTAGCGCGGTTTGATACCTGGCCCTTAAAAAGCATAAAAACAATGCTTATAAAAATAAAAACCGTTTTTCAATAATACTTTGTCTCGCGCCATTATATAAACCAAGGCAGAAGTTATTTCTCGTCAGTACGCGAGATGCTTTGAGAGTGGGACGACGTCAAATTTTACGAAAAATAAATACGTAAATGTGTTGGCACATGAGAAAAGGGGTCACACTAAAGGCTAGTCGTAGTAATATTGTGTATTATTTCAGAACCAAGTTGACTTTTTTACTAGAAATTCCATTTCTCGGCCCGCTGTCTACAACCAGCGGCATAGAATATTTAGAGTGCGCCTTCACCAGAATCGTATTCCTAGTTTTATTCATTTGCGCCCTACTGGGCTTTTACATAAATTTCTAATTATACAGTTATGTTAGTTTGTAACATTCGTATATCTAATAAATTATGGTAAAATAAATGAGTTAAAGAGTTATAAAAAGTAAGAAAATTGTAAAATAGATTATAAAGGTTGCAAACAAACAAAAAGAAGCCGACACACTCCTGAAAATTAAATATAGGATTAACGATAAAAAATATTGAAACCTATTTTGTATATAAAATGCGAAAATAAAATAAACCATAAAAATTATGTGCGTGGAGTCCACGCGCGACAGAAGCGAAACTTCTTGTTTATTAGGTAAAGATAAAGATATTATTAGTATTTTTTATTGCACAAGAGATAATAATTGAAAATAGGAGGCAAAAAGTTTCATAAAAACACGAAACGATCCTCATCATAAATCTCCCAGTACGAATCTAACGTACCTTGCAGCAATAATTAAAACGACCTGTAATGTTCTTTAATATACTTTGTTAATTACAACGCAAGTTCGTCTTGTATCTTATTTATTTAATTGGATTACAGCGGAATTAGTATTGTTGATAACGTGTAATTATTGTGGGAGCTCTCAGTTAGGAATGAATTAACGATTGCGCCCGAGCGCCCAGCGCTGTAAGTTCGGCAGCATTCGGCTACGCCCGAATGTCTCCGAACGAACGATAGCCATATACCACACCTTCCTCCCTCTAATTAAGCGCTACCAACACAAATACAATTATTCTTAATTATTAGGTATTTCATTTACAAAATCATATGTCTCCTTATTTACATGCTAATACATATTATACACACATTTATATATTATTTTAACCACACATTTATATATTGTTTATTCACAATTTAACACTCAATAGTTTTTGTTTCTTTCCTGGAGAGGATTTATCTAGGTCGGAGCCTTCCCGCCCATGAAACTGGTTGACACGATGTACTAGGAATTGCCTCATCCACCGTACTTGGTCTCGTCGTGTCTGCACTTTCCAGTGCCGTCTCCTCTCCTCTCGCAAGGCTGAAATCAGGAGAACAAACCGTTAGCTCACTCCACAGATTGGACAACTCCTTCTCAGACTGTTCAGTCCTCGAATCATCAGACGCGGAATTTGGCAAATCTGAGACATTATCGCTCCAGCTAACCGACAAGCCCCTCATCTGGTCAACATGACGTTTCCATATAAAATGTGAATCACAAATTTTAATCAAATACAATTTTTTTCCAAGTTTCTGTGTAATTATTCCCTTTACCCATGTAAATTTATTATTTTGCCTGAAATCCTTAACAAAACATTTTTGTCCCACAATAAAATTTCTAGTCTTGACACCACCATAATTTTTTGCCTGTTTACGTTGATTGGTCTCAATATTTTTATTCGCCAATTCATGTTGTTTAGACACAAATTGCTCATTATCTCTTGGAATGAGACTGTCAAATGTAGATCTCAGTTTTCTACCAAAAAGCAAAACTGCTGGCTCGACTCCAGTCGTACAATGTGGTGTATTTCTATAATCTGACAAAAATTGTAACAATTTATCCCTGTAATCAAACCGAAATTTATTTCCAACCATAAGTTTTTTAAGAAAACCTTTCGTATTTTTAACAGAGTTCTCAGCGGCTCCGTTGCTTTTTGGATGCATGACAGGAGATGTCATGAATTTGATATTGTTTTCCCGTAGGAATTGTCTGAAAATCTCGCTTGTAAAAGATGTACCGTTATCCGAAACAATGAGTTCAGGGTTGCCAAAATTTGCAAATAATTTTCTTAACTCAAAAATAGTATTAGCTGAATCTGCCCTTTGAACTTCAATACAGTCGACCCATTTAGTAAATGAATCGCAGACAACCAAAAACATTTTTCCTGCCAGTGGCCCACTGTAGTCTATATGTAACCTACTCCAGGCCTTTCCTGAATTTGGCCATACAGATAATTGACTCTTTGGGGGTGACTGTTTCGTCGAAACGCAGTCCGGACATTCCTGAACAATTTTCTCTAAATCCTTGCTCAGCGATATCCACCAAAAATAACCCCTTGCTAATCCCTTCATCTTTACGATGCCTAAGTGTGAACGGTGTATAAGCTCTAAAACTTTTTTATGCAACGAACTTGGAACAATAATCCTATGTTGCCAAAATAAACAATCCTTAACAATCGAAAGCTCATTACGCTTTATCCAATATTTCCACAAATTACCTTCGCGACTTATCCGTTTGGGCCAACCCTGCCTCAAACAAGTCATTACGCTCTGAATTTCCGTGTCAACTTTAGTGGCTTCCGTGATTGAATTTACGTCTAGATGTTCGCAATTACTAACAAAGTTAACGAAATCTGACCCGTAGTCCTCTTTGAATTCTTCGACCGAACTTTCTAATGGTAGTCGAGACAGAAAATCTGCCTGATTTTTGCAAGATCTTACAAATTCTGTTTTATAAGAAAAACCTGCTAAAATAATTCCGTATCTTTGAAGCCTATTTGCTGCCAGAACTGGAATATTCTTATGTTCCCCGAGAATTCTCATTAGAGGCAAATTATCTACGCACAGGGTGAACTCCCTGCCATATAAATATTGAAAGAATTTATTCAACCCGAAGACTATAGCTAAAGCTTCCAAATCTAAAATGCTATATTTTTTCTCTGCGTTTGTTAAGCTTCTAGATGCAAAACCTATCGGTCTCATTGCTCCGTTTTCGAAGATATGGACCAAACATGCTCCTAAGCCGGAGGTACTCGCGTCTGTGTAAAGTTTTACCGGAAGATGAGGTAGGTAATTAGTCAAAACCGTATTTTTACTCATCAAATTCTTTATCGTATCAATTGCGTTAGCGCATTCTGTAGAAAAAACCCATTTGACATCTTTTTTTAAAAGATTATGAAGTGGTTCTAAGATTGACGACATATTAGGTATGAAATTCCGATAAAAACTGAAAAATCCTAATATACTTTTTAGTTGATGAACATCCGTCGGATAAGGTGCATTTTTGATGGCTTCTAATTTATCCGTTTGCGGTTTGATTCCCTTTTCAGATATGACGTATCCCAAAAACTCTAACTCTTTTACAAAAAATTGACATTTTTCCGAATTTACACATAATCCGCATTCCTGCAATCGTTTGCAGACTGCCATGATATTGTTCATCAAATCCCTTTCATTGATCCCCGATATAATAATATCATCTAAGTAAAATGCCACACCCTTAATACCTTGCAAGCAACTCGCGATAGTTCGAGCGAAGATTGCTGGCGCGGACTTAAATCCGAAAACCAGTCTATTGTATACAAACAACCCTAAATGCGTGTTAATCGTTGTATATTTTTTACAACTATCCTGCAGTTCTAACTGTGAATAGGCTTGTTTTAAATCTAATTTTGCGAAAATTTTTCCCGAACTAACCTTGTGAATCACTTCTTCAATCCTAGGTAGAGGGTATTTTTCTAATTCTGTAATCAGATTTAAACTGCGTTTATAATCTACACAAATACGAATCTCACCGTTTTTCTTAACTACTGGTACGATAGGAGACGCATATTCGCTACTTTTAACGGGCGAAATAATTCCATCTCTCACCATGGATTTAAGTTCACTTTCGATCTTATCCCTGATAGCGAATGGAACCGGCCTTGCATTACAAAAAAACGTATTCGCATCTTTCTTCACTTTAAAATTCACTTTGAATTTATTAAAACGTCCTAGTTTCCGATCAAAAACTTCTGGAAATTTTCCTTTAATTTTATCCACTTTTTCCATTTCTGACGAAACTGAATTAATAGAATTTTGTCCCGGAATAATATTGAGGTTGAAGGTTTCCATGAAATCTCTCCCAACTATTAGTTCTGATCCGTTGTTTACAATAATAAAGGTTACAAACCTAACTATATTATTGTACTCGACCTTGAAATTTATCTTACCTACAACATTCAATATACTACCATCATAACCTGAAATCTTTCGTGTTTCGGGTGACAATTCTAAATTACTGAAATGTTTACAAAACAACATTTCTGGAATAACACAGACTGATGAGCCCGAATCAATCATAGCATTGAAATTTTTACCATTTAATTTCAACTGAGCTGTGATTGCTTTCATAAATGCTACAGTATCAATATTATTATCATTACAGTTCATTACTGATTTCACTGATCCGTACCTGCAATTTTTCCTTAAATGCCCTATTTTTCCACAATTATAGCACTTTGCTTCCTTCAATCTACAATTACGCGTGTCATGATTTAATTTCCCGCAAATACTGCATTTCTTTTGAGATGAAACGGTATTAAACTGTTTAAACGATCCGCGCCCGTCGCTACTGTATGAACGTTTATTCGGCGTACGAGCTGGTGAAGGTGATCTTGCACACTTTCTCACAGTATTTACTTCCAATTTAAGTTTAGTTGACTCGATTTCAGGACCTTTCGCGGTAACTGCCAGTTCAACTAACTGATTAAAATTTAACTTAGGGCCTTCAATAAACAATTTTACACGCACTGGACCCGGAAGTAAACCAATCGCAAAAACATCTACCAGATTAGCTTCTAATCTAGCCCCAAATTGACAATAAGTACTTAACCCTCTAAGTCTTGCTGCAAACTCCTTAATCGACTCGTTTTGATCCTGTTTAGCAAGAAAAAACAATTCGCGCTCCCGAAAGATAGATCTGCATTTTACACAATGTTTTTCGAGCAACTCAATTAATTTATCAAATGTAACATCAGTGATTTTAGATGGAAAACATAAATTAGTCAGAAGGGTCAACGATTCTGCTTCAAGCGAGTTTATCAGATAAGCCTTTTTCTTAATCTCCGTGATATCATCATGCAATAAGAGGAACTGTTCTAATCTGAGCCGAAATATATCCCAATCTCCATTTATGTGAGAAAACGGTGGAATTCTCCCGGATTCCATTCTCACGAGAGGAAAAAAAATTGACACTAGCCGTACAAGTACACGAACGACAACAATAACTTAACAAGCAAAAAAAAATACACAATTCGATAAATCCTCTACAAGAAAGAAACAAAAAACCTTAACTTCTGATATTGCGGCTGTTGACTTCCTTCTCGTATTGTGAGAGAGCCCTTTCCTCGGCTTCTCTCGGACTTTAACTTCCGTGGACAGGCTCGACTGGTCAATCTGCCAAGCCCCAAAAACGACCACTGCCTCCTTGAGTTTTTTTCTGGGTGCCCTTTCCTCGACAACCCAACAACCCAGACTGTGGCTCCAGGGATAGTATAGCTAGGACTTCCTTCCTCGGCTGTAGGTAGCCTTAAAAATCGGGATGACTTAGCCCTCCTTGCTTCGTGTAACAAAAAAATTTTTTTTTTTTTGTGTATGCTCCCACAATCCAATTAATTTTTATCCTTTGGCTGCGCCAGTTGTAATGTTCTTTAATATACTTTGTTAATTACAACGCAAGTTCGTCTTGTATCTTATTTATTTAATTGGATTACAGCGGAATTAGTATTGTTGATAACGTGTAATTATTGTGGGAGCTCTCAGTTAGGAATGAATTAACGATTGCGCCCGAGCGCCCAGCGCTGTAAGTTCGGCAGCATTCGGCTACGCCCGAATGTCTCCGAACGAACGATAGCCATATACCACACGACCAAATGTGAATAACCAACAAATTACGCTATTTAATATTCAAACATGTTAGTTCACATACGTTTTTAGATTTTCACGGCCAAAAGCATTTTCGTTGTTTGTTTTTGGGGTGTTATGCCGCGTTGCGCTACCTCCTTCTTTAGCCGACGTTTCGGACCTGCAACATCTCTCGGATCTGCTGGATCTGCCCTGATGATGGACACTGCAACGCTGTCCGAAACGTCGGCTAAAGAAGGAGGCAGAGCAACACGGCATAACACACCAAAAACCAATAACGAAAATGTTAGTTCACATTCCTGCCGCAGGTTTTTAATCAGAACTATGGAATGTATGAAATATTTTTGTAGTTTCCTAGGCTTTAATATCAAAGGCAAATATTGTGATGTAACTCTTATTTAGTATTCGCCTCGGAAATCGGAATTTTCGTGGCACTCCAAAATTTCCTTTGGAAAATCTCCAAAGGAAATTTTGGAGTGCCACGAATAATATTATAAACCTTTTAAATTGGTTTAACTTTTTTTTTTTTTTAAAGAAAGACAAACATTCCCGGGTTACGAACAGCCCAACAATGTTTGAAAATCTCCTACTACCACCACATAAAGCCGAAAATATTGCTTGTGTTGTGATAGAGGACTTATTATACTTTGAATGTTTGTACTCTTCATCAATGTTTACTTCTGGAATATTTAAATTTATTTTTATTACGTCTTTTACGATTTTTTTTTAAAATATCTAATATTCATGTTATACGAGGTTTTATTTTTCTTCAAATTTGTATTTATAATAGCTTACTATTATTTGTACTTTATTCTGTCACTTCGATATGTCCTTTTTTTTGTCACATGTACATTTTTTTCTTAATCATGTATATTCTGTACCATTTCAAATTATTGTAATTTCCATGTAAAAGCCGTTAATCGGCGTTAATTCATAAAAAATAAATAAATAATTATTTGTTATTTTATGTAACTTTTTGTAAAAAATAATAATAAATATTGAAAATGGCCGATATTTTATTTATCTGTCAATATATTCGGATATAATTATGATCACATATTATGAAAATAGTGCGTAGGTAATTGAATACCGTATTGTTTTGACATCTGTCAATTAAGAACGTATCCGTTACGAGTCATAAGCGACTGACTAACGTCTAGCAGTGTAGTTGATTGTATCGAATAATTTATCAAACAAGTTTGATCGAAATCCGATCGAAAGAGTCATAAAATCACGAGCTCCTTTTGCAATCGGTAATGTTTCTATCCAAATTTACCTAAAACATGCACATTCAACTTAATAAACATAATTTGAAAGATGCCCATTATTTATTAAACGTTTCATGTTCAAAGCTTACTCAATCTAGTACCATCTAGTCTAGTTTTCTTCGCTGCTCTGCCTTCGCCCGTGCGCGTAGCGATTTCCCCGTTCCAGCTTACCTCATTCTTCCCCGCCCCGAAATATTATTTCGGTTCGCGTAAATTACCCCTTTTATACAGAAATCGTCATAACTCGGTTATTGTTCTAGTGACATCCCTAAAACAAAAAGGAGAAGCTCCATAATAAATCAAGCTACCCATCACTATTCAAGATGTCCATAGAAATAGATAAAAAAAAACTTTTCTGTCAGATACATGATAGACCGCCAAATTGCCTATCCATTGTTCGACATCGTTATTTTTTTATTAAATATTCTTGTATGAAATGATAAAAAAGCGAGGTGACCAAATTGTTTATTATACATTTATGAGATAGAATAAATATTGTCTTTTATATAATCCGTGATTTTAGTACCGTTTTCACATAAAAACATCACGTGAGTCATTTTTTTTATGTTTGCATTTTAAATTTAAATGTTTACAAATGTTAATATTTATTTGTAATATAACAATTTGAAAGCTTATTTCATATCCTTTCAAAAACAGTTTTTAGTATTCGGCTAAGTTCGGAAATGTTTCATTTATAGAGCTTTAATTGTGAAGCGGAAATAACATAAAGTTTTCGTAAATCTGACATGTCGTTTAAGACGTAAAAAGTGCATATTCGCGATGTATCGGAGTGGTTAAAGGGGAGAGGAATAGGAATACGGGATAAGGATAGACGATGCTCTGGATACATTCCATGGTTATGTATTAATGTATGATCATTCACTTTACTTCTGTTCGATATTTCTGAAGGTTATTCCTAAGAATATCCACACTGTGAAATGTCATATTATACACATATATTTGGGTCAACTCTAACAGCCTTACTAATAAAAAAAAAGACTTAACGACCGTTAAACGGTGTTTCTGTTCCACGCCGTGTAAAGTGTACATTTTATTTTCTGCAACGTTACTAATAAAAAAATACGTTTTTATGTTGGCAGCATTGAACTTTGGTAGATTTGCGCATGCGCGGCCGCCATGTTTCTCATGTTCGCGGCAAATTTTCTAATGTGACATGTGGTATTTTACACGCAATTCATTTAGTGTTTTGAATATGATTTCCGTTGTAATTGTCAGTTCACTATTATATTAGTATAATTGAACGTAATTACTATTATTTGTGTTATTTTGGTCAGTTTTAGTGCTTTAATAATGTCATGTGGTTAATTTAAATTTGTTAACATAAAAATATAGGTTATTTCGGATAAATTATTTTTTATCCGTTTAATAAAACTTTCATAAAAGTAATGGGAATATAATTCGATATTATTATTATAATCATGTCATATGTAATGATAATAATGGTTCGGCTGTCAACGGTGAAAGACGTGTCGGGAAATCAATATAAAATCATCGATCCAATATCGTAAAGTCATCGATTTCTCCGTGCTAGACCTCCAGGGGCTCTCATCTTTGGGGATGCTGTGAGGCCATAATGTAATTATCGCATGTCCTCCCCTGGCCATTAGCGTAATATAATATAATTTATGTACCCGCCCGCGATAACCAACGACTTTGCTAATCGCGTGTATCATTTGAAGAACCCAGCATGGCTGTATAAAGCGCATCAGTTCTCAGTTCGCAGGCCGCGGCCGCCTTGCAGTGTGTGGCCTGGTCACAGAAATGATTTGTGTTGATTGTGCACACCGATAGGCGGCGTTGATGCCCGGACGGGGCTCGAGATTATTCGTAATTTTAAATAATTAAATAGGAGCAGGTTGCTTTATTTTTTTCGCGAATTTTTTGTTAGCATTTTGGGTTATGAGAAGTTGGGAAAGATAAACTAGGTAAGTTTAGATTAGGTGTCAGTTTGTGGGTGGGTGGGTGGGTATTGAAGATTGTTCTGATGATGGCCAAACTACTCGAACTACCATAATACGGGCATGTGCCTAGCGTGGTAGTCGAATCACCTGTAAAACTGTACACACATTATATAATGAATAAAGAAAGTTTAAAAAAAAAAAAAAAAAACTCCAAGAGAGGGTAAAGAAGAATAAAAAGAGAGGGTGATGAGTTTGATTTTAATCAAAGTTAGAAGAGATAAGTAGAGGTTTGTAGAGTTTAGACATTAAAATGGTAGGATTGTTAAAGGCTAGGCAAGGTTAGGCGTAGATTGGTGAGGTCGTGCTCGGTTAGTTAAGGTTAGGCGATGTTAGAAGAAATTATGGAAAGTTATTGAGGTTAGGTTAAGTTGGGCGATGTTAGACGAGCCTATTGAAAGTTAAGGATAGGCGATATTAGATGAGGTTATGGGAAATTAGGCTAGACGTAGTTAGTTGAGGTTATGAGATATTAGATGTGATTTTTGAAAGTTAGACTTGGTTAGGTGAGGTTAGGTTAGGTAAGGTTAGTTAAGGTTATGCGATATTATATGAGGTTATGGAAAGTTAGTAGGTTTTTTTTTTTTTTTTTTTTTTTTTTTTTTTTCCCTGAATGTTCTTTCTATTATTTACCTTGCTTATTATTTATCAAGGTTTATTTTCATCTATGAGTTTATTTTACTCTTTGTGTTTACTTTATATCTTTGCATGCGGGAGAGGGGTGGGTGTTTAGTACGACTGAGTACTTGAGGATGAGGGAAAGGATTTGGTCGGGTGAGGATCCTAACATGGGCTATTAACTGCTCCAATATTTATTTTACAGCTGGAGGGAACCATGGAAAACCTCAGCCGGAGCAGTGTTGAAGATCTGTAATAAAAATTTGGATGCCTCGTTAAGTGGATAGTTTCTTATCCATTTAACTTGGCCATTTTTTAGGAAGGGAAGTGTTCTTCTTATTTACCATCTTAAGTTTTGTTTCTAGTTTTGACGTTATGGTGCATTTCATTTTATTGACGAGTTCAAATACGCGTGATTTTACTGTTGACATTACTTTATTTTAGTGTTGCTTGAATATCATAATTTATGTTGCTTATTTTTGGGAAGGGAAGTATTCTTAGTTGCTTAGGTAAGTTTTGATTCTAATTTTGTAGTTAATGTGCATTTAATTTTGGTGACGTGATTTTTATTGAAATTGAGAGAAGCGATCTTCTGTATTACTGACGTAAGTTTTTACTCTAGTTTTATGGTTACGATACATTTAATTTTATTGACGAGTCCATAATGCGCGTATTTTTAGTTTGTACGTTATTTTAATTTTATGCATTCGGTGCATTTAAGATGTTAATAGCGAATTACTAATACTACGCGTGATTTTACTTTGTACGTTCCTTTGTGTTATTTGTTCTGCTCTCTTATTTTAGTCACTATATTTTTAGCGTAGTTGATAAAGATTTTTCTTAGATATCCATTTGCTATGACATCCGGGAGATCGCTTATATTGATATTTCTCCTCTGGCTCTCTTTTGTTAGGTGCCACCTTTCTTTAGAAAACATTGGGCAATCCAATAGCAAGTGCTGTATTGTTTGTTCCGATTGCTTGTCGCATGGGCATGCTGGACTGTCCTTTATTTTGAACCTGTGGAGGTAGGATAGATTTGCTCCGTGACCGGTGAGAATTTGGGTGAGCTCGAACGTAGGGATTGTCTTCTTTCTAAAATTTTTGGCTTCGCTTATACTTCTGAAGAATAGTCGGGTTCCTTTTCCTGTATCAGAGTTTTTGTATCTCTGATCCCATTCTTCATGAATTGTTTCCTTTATTTTGAGCTTCGCATAACTTAGTGGAAATTCTGAGTAGAGTTTACGATTCTTGTCTTTCAGAGCTGCGTCCTTTGCTAACTGGTCTGCTCTTTCATTGCCATGTAGTCCATTGTGCCCTCGGATCCACATAAACTTGCAGAAAGATCCTCTATCTTTTAAACGTAGAGAAGAGCATTGTATATCGAATACCATCGGATTGGTAGGTGTTCCACACTCCAGTGCGTGAGCAGCGCTCTGCGAATCTGTTAGTACATTAATTTTGTCCCAATGTCGCTGTTGTTCACTGACCCACTCTAGTGCTTTCATTATAGCAAAAAGTTCAGCTTGGAATACTGTGCAGTAGTCAGCCATAGGTAATTTCTTTGCCTTAATCTCTCCGCTTGTATTGAAAACTGTGTAGGCCGCACCAACTTTTCCTTCAGCTTTACTTCCGTCTGTGTAGATGTCTATTTCATTTTCTTCAAAGGATACTCTTTTATGCGTTTCGGGGAAGCTTACATTTTCCCCAATTTGTTTGCTCGGGTGAGGTAGTAGAGCCACCTTCACTATTCCTTGGTATTTCCGGTCACTTGGTAGTAGGTGTAACGTTCCACTTCGTTTGGTCTATACGATATTATATGAGGTTAAGGATAGTTCGCTGTTGTTAGGTTAGGTAAGGTTAGTTAAGGTTAGGCGATATTAGACGAGATGATGGAAAGTTAGGCGTGGTTAATTTAGTTAGGCGATATCATATGAGGATATGGAAAGTTAGGCGTGGTTAGGTGAGGTTAGGTTAGGCGTTGATGTTAATTAAGGTTATGAAATATTAGATGAGGTTATGGAAAATTAGGCATGGTTAGGTCAGGCGAGGTTAGTTTAGACGTGGTTAATTAAGGTTATGCGATATGAGATGAGGTTATGAAAAGTTGGGCAAGGTTAGGCATGGTTCGGTTAGGTTAGGCTAGGAGGAGTTAGGCGAAGTAAGACCAAATAAGTTGATATTGGCAAGTTTGGACGAAGTTTGGCATAGTTAGGTTGGGTTAGGTAAAGGTACAAAGAGGTTAGATTTGCTGAGATAACTTTATGAAATAAGGAAGAAATTACTACTAGTGAAAATAGATGTAAAAAGCATTAAACACGAAATTCTATCAAACCGATCGAATATTTCGAATTTAAGTATATTTAAACAAAAGAGAGAAGGGGAACAAAACTAATTTATTAAATCTTGAGTCGTGATTTGGGTTTCTGTTCCCACAATGTGTAGGTGTATAGGTACCCGTAATATTTCAAAATACAATAATTATTTGACACTAAAAAACAAAATAAAAAGGTTCGTCCTCATAAAGTGGCAACCCTGGAGGTGGTCTCCTCATAAAAGTATGAATAAATCGCGCTTCAGGTGTGGGGAGTGTGAGGTCCAATATATTACCGCACGGGCAGAGTAATGCCGAATTATGAGCGTTCACGTGGCTGGCGACTGCTTTATAGCGGCCACACGGTAGCCATACAGACACACAGACACACAGACACACAGACACACAGTAACCACACCAAAAGTAATTAAATCATGGGTAATCTAAAATATCTGCCGAATGCCTTGTTTAGTTCATCAACTTTCTGTAATGACACTTCGAGGTGATCCACTAGTCCTTGAAAAATTCGAAATCGGAAGACCCCGCCTCTTTTCACGAGGGATTTAAAAATACTTGTGAAGACTTTTTTGGAAAGGTTGGAGAAGGTATTTGAGTTGTTTTTACAGGTGATTTCGTAAAGGGCTGTGAAAACTCCTTTCTTAAGCATTGTTTATTATAATAACAAGGAAATTTAATATAACAGTCTACGGACATCTATTCGCCACCGCAGGCGGGGCATAACTGATTTAAAATGGACATTGTTTTTATGCGGACGGCATTAGATTTAATTCTTAATTCCAAATTCGTTGAACGCCGTCTATTTTGATTGATGAAAGTTTGAAATTACATTGTTTTGTTTTATGTTGTGAAATTCAGGCACAAATATTAAAATGTTTTCGGATTATTTTCTAAAGAACTTAAATCACCACATTATATAATGAAACTTTATCCGAAAATGGATTCATTAGTAGAAGATTTTGGCACATGAAAATATTTTTTATATGCCTGATATAGACTTACAAAAGGACTTATTAAAAAAAAATACTCGATTATTTCCAAGCCCAAGATGTTTTCTACTCGCAGTATTTAATTGAAGCATCTTTAATATTTCTAAGCTTTCATCATTTTATATGATTTTGCATTATTTCGCAT
This sequence comes from Limnephilus lunatus, assembly GCA_917563855.2. Taxonomy (NCBI): domain Eukaryota; kingdom Metazoa; phylum Arthropoda; class Insecta; order Trichoptera; family Limnephilidae; genus Limnephilus; species Limnephilus lunatus. The sequence goes on along the minus strand of OU830602.1, from coordinate 44,955,651 downwards.
GGTTTCATCTTAAACTTCAACGCCGAGGAGTTACCTGGGAGTCTGAGATACAACGATAGTCTTTGCGATGCATTTATTGCAATCCCGATATTCTCGATTAAACACAAATATACTAGGATAGGCTGAAAAGTAATGCACAAATGCTTGTAAAACACGAACAAAACCAAGTAGCAAGATCTAGCAAAAAGTACATTAAAGTACGTTTTATAAGCTTCAAAACCATATATTTATTTTTCAACAAAGTCACCGTCAAGGCAAACGCATTTCTCCCAACGTGTGACAAGTTTTTCCATTACGTAACTGAAATTTTTTCCGGCACTTCTCGAATCCAGGACATGACGGTTGCCTTCAACTCATCGTCCGAGGTGTAATGATTATCCTTGAGGTGTCTTTTAAGTAGAGGAAAAAAAATAAAAATCGCAAAGCGAAAGAGCGGGGCAGTAAGAAGGGTTTAGAATCGGTTCAAACTTCAGGTTTTGCACAGGCTCTAATCGACGCTGTTTGTTCTCGTCTGTGAAACGGCGTAGTACCCATCGTCCACAGATTTTACAGTATCCTAATTGTTTAATAATGAAGCCGACATGTTCCTTGAATATTCCAAAATGGTTTGTAATACGCTTTTGAGTGATTCGCCGGTCATTTTGAATCAAATCATTGATGAGTTTGGATTTTTTATTGTCTGTCCCAACGATCGGACGTCCGCTGTGTGTTTTATCAACAATTATTGCTTTTCCAGGCTCACAATCATGAAATTTTATTACTTATCGATTACCAGTAGACCTATCAACAGCATCGTCACCATAAATATCCTTTAAACGACGATGAATCTCAGCAGGAGTCACTTTTTCAACAGTTAAAAATTCAATAACGGCAAGCTGTTTACCTTGCGTTGACATAACACTAAAACACGTCTCCATACTTCCGCTTCTCAAAATACACTTGATGAATTCAACGACCTCAAACTTGTGTGTACGTATAGAGGCGGAATGTCACTTCCATATTTTACCTAGCGCACTTCTTTGCTCGCGCTGTAGAAGCATGTGTGCATTACTTTTCAGCCTACCCACGTATGAATGGAATCTGACAAGAGCATTCACACGGGAGTTGCAATCAGCCAACCATTTTTTTTCCTTTGCTGACTGCTGTGATTGGCCAGAAAAAGTCACTGGGAGTTTTTTTACTGCCAGTGTGAATGGGGCAAATTTATCATCAGTCACGCAAGTTTCAAAGTTATGATGAATTTTTATGAAAAGCGAAACAAAAGATGGAAGGTACCATCTTCTGTTGTGCTTTTCATCACCCTTCCACTGATGGGTTTCTTCTTGGGCCAGAGCTTCTTGACTCACAGGTCGCAGAAAACATAAATGGAATTGGCAGAATAAAGATGAAAGCAGACTGAATGCTGTAAACATGAGATAAATTTTAAATACTTTGTATGTGAGTACCGTACAAGAAACCTAACAGCTCTCATCTGTATGAAGCCAGTGAGGCTATAGCATCCTCAGGGGAAGGATATGAAGAAGAGAACGATGGGGAAGTATCTGGCTATTCAAATATGGTAAAAAAATTATTTAGCACCGTTGTGATTTTAAACTCGATAAAATGAAAAATAACGACACTAAAAAGATACAAACTTACATAATATTGTATACATCTATAGGATTTAGCCTGCGAGAGAATGAGATAGTATAATCGGTGTCCTCTTTGTCCGGTGCTTCGTAGCCTCCCCATTCTTGTCTACTTCAGATTTCCGAAGGTTTCACTTCTACCGCGTGGGAAGCACACTCTGATTTTTTTTCATCCAGGGAATTTCATACAATTACCGTTTTGGCTCTACAAATGTACAGATATTGTCTTCAAAATAACATATTTATTTTTTAGGAACTTTTAAGTGTTAAGTGTTCAAGACAAATATGTTATAAATCGGTATGAATTCGGAAAGCAGGGGATCAATATGCGCACATTGTGCATAAAATATCACTCAATTAAACAGTGTACATAATATATCACTCAATTAAACATTGTACATAATATATCACTCCTTTAGACATTATGCATAAAATAACACTCCGTTAGACATTACGCATAGAATATTACTCCTTTAGACATTATGCATAAAATATCACTCCCTTAGTGTACATCGACCCAACACCCAATATCAATACTTATCAATTATATTATTATTTGCACTCAGTAAAAGCAGAATTTGAATATCATTGGGGTGATGGGGGCTAAGCGATTACCCAATTCAATTAGGTTTTATCGCAGGTTTATGGGCTCGTGGAAACTGTAAAGTTATTCTCAATCTCAGATCATTTTAATCGCCTCCTTAAAAGTCGATTCCGAGGATCGATGTGGAGGAATACCAAAGACGCAAACAATTAATAATATTAATTGATTTTTTCTTAACGCTGTTTTTGGGAACACATTACAGAATTCATTAAATGTATTTTAATGAACCTATAAAATTTGATTGACAGTTCAATATTTAGTAAATTTAAATATTGAAGCGAAAAAATATACTGGTTGGAAATGCTTGTGAAAATAAATTTCAGGTGACGCCATGCGCCTGGCACTTTTCAAGCAATAAATCAAAATCCCCATCGAGAGTCCTAGGTCTAATAACAAGAAAGTTCTAATTTCACAAAATCTTGATTTTTTTTATTTTTTCGTATGAATACCAAAATCAAAAACATAGAAAGCTGTACACTTCATTTTGGGCCTCAAAATATCTTCAATTATTATATTAGTAGGTTGGACATTCCCGTTATGTAATAAGAATATATTTAGCATATTCAGAAAGTAAGTGTACTGTTTGTTACCATAACGGGCGGTAGTTTTTAGCTTTTTGAGGGTTGGCAACACTGAGTGGTAGAAGGGGTCTCCTGACCAGAACGAGCATCGCAGGAACATTTGTTCCCTTTTGCTTTGCAACTTGCGTGAGGTTTTTTATCCAGTAAAGACTTTTTCCTCACGATGACACTAATTGTAACTTAAATTCAGTCAATTAAATACGACCTTCAGAAGGTAATAGTAAAAAGGCCAAATGAGCCGTAGTACTAGTAGCTAGAAACATGAAGGGTATTGCAAAGCCCTAGCTAGTTAGAGGATTACGAAAGAATCCGTAGAATCAAAAAAAAAAAAAAATCATTTTAGTACGTAAACTCACGTTATAGTGTCTAGTTGCGTGAAAGGTGTACGCAAAAAATTCCGCCAAGTCTTAGTGCTGTGATCCGTTTTTTACTCACGGAAGGAATAACGCCTATAAGAAAAAAAAGGTGAGGATTTCTGAGCTCAATTGTGACTAGAGAATAATTCTCTGGGGGGGTTTAGGATCACAGGGGCCTATCTACAAAAACATAATTTTGAGATAAACGCAATTAAAGTTTTTAATGCTTTGAAACTTTGAAAATAAAGGGCATTTTAGTAAACAAAAAATATTTGTCAACGAATATATTATCACACTCTTTGAAAAACATGTTTTTAAGTAATTATTGAAGACTTATGATGATTAAAAAATATATTTGTGAGAAACGAGTGAGATATGCCTTTGTGTTCCTAGCTATAATAATAATAATAAATATCTTTTTTAAAATAAAATTTGAAGGATTTATAACTAAAAAAAAATAAACGTACATATTCAGTGTTAATATTTACAATGTAAGTAAAAAAGATTAACAACAGAAAATAATATAAATATGAACAGTAGGTTGAAGAATATAAAATAGTTATAAATTTAGGTTTTTCGTAATCCGCCTCAATAGGCTAGCCTGTGTTGAGGCAGTAATTTTTAAGTCAATTTATATTACTTATTAATATACCTACACTTACATTAAAGTATAATCATAAAATAGATTTTTTGCCTTAACAATAATTTTGAATAATAACAATAAGTATATTGGTTTAATTTCGAATTTGGGTAAGCGCGCCGGTATAGGCCCTATCATTATTTTTTATCCAAATTTTTATGTTATTTTTGAAAATTTTTTGTGAATCACATTTTTTTACTCTACATGGAAGAATTTTATAAAATCTTGTTGCAAGGTATCTGAAATTTCGTTGACCAAAAGTAGTATGCATTATGGGAATTTGTAGTAAGTCTCTGTTATTGTTTCGTGTACAGAGAGTATTTAATCTTTTTTCATAGAATTTATGTATATTTGTGTATAGATGATTGAGGATTGTTTTTGCGTATATCTGCCGAACGTCAAACACATTCATAATATTAAAGATAATGTTCGAGACTGTAATTAAAGGTAGTCTAAGGATTATTTTTATAATAGTTTTCTGTGCCTTTATGATTGGGTCTAGTGCTGATGCAGTACCGCCTCCCCATGGTATGATACCATACTCAATAATAGATTGACAGACTGCAAAATAAAACATTTTCAAGTGTTGTTAGTCGAGAAAGTTTCGTATCGTTCTGAAAAAGTGCATGGTTTTTCTTATTTTGTTTGCAATTATTTGAGTGTAAATATTTCATTTGAGATATGGATCAATTGTGAGGCCGAGATACTTCATCTGTGTAGTGCGCTCAATGTAGGGACACTGACAAGATTCATTGGAATTTAAACATGTATGTATTCTAATAGAGGCATCATCACAAGGTTGACCTATTATATTTATGCTTGATGTGACATATTTATTTTTTTTTACAGCAATACTTGACAAGAGAGATAAGGATCACAGGGGCATATCCACAGTTTTGATACTTTGAAACTCAGAAATTAAAACATATTTAAGTGTAATACTTTTTTATCGATATACCACATGGTCACACTTCATAAATTACATATTTTACACAAAAAAAAGATTTTGTTAACTAAAAATATAAAAATTGACGGATTGCCTTTGTGTTCCTAAATATTCAGCAATACTTTAAAATGGGTGATTTAGATCACAGGGGCCTTTCTACAAAAATATATTTTTTAGATAAAGATTTTAGAAGCTATTAAAATATAGCATATATCAGTCCAGCACACTGCACAAAAAAAAAATTAAAAAAATATCTTAGGCCCGGTACAATTGAATAACTTTATTGAGATACGACTATGTGTCCTTACCCATATAAATATGTAGCTATTATTATTATTTACAAACACGTAAAAGGACTAAAATCCTCTTGATTCCTATTTATCAATAGAGAAATAATATACAAATCATAACTAACTAACTAACTAACCATCACGCCGTTTCCCCGCAGAGGTGGGCAGAGAGGACGGACCGCCAAACAACTCGATCTTAGCACACACTCCTTGCCTCGTTCACATTCATACATCGTCTCATACATGCTCTTCTATTATTCCGACTCTTCTCATGGCCAGACTCAAGTATCTGATTCACTTGGTCATGCCATGTCTTCCTCGGGCATCCCCGACTTCCTCTACCATTCACATTTGCGTCATATATTCTCCTTGCACTCCTTTCCTCGTTCATTCGCTCTACATGCCCAAACCATCTGAGCGTCCCTTTCTTAATCTTACTCATTACGCTAAGGTACATCAGCCTTGCATTCTTCGCGGATCTAGACATTTCTCAAACGATCGTACATGGTTTTCCCACATATACGCCCAAGGATCTCATTTCTACAGCATTCAGACTACTTTTATCCTTCCTCTGCCAGTTCCATGCTTCACTGCCATACATCAGGGTAGGTACCAGCATTCCATTGTGGACGGCTAACTTCGCTCCTTTGGACAGTTTTTTGTTAGCGCCAACGGCGTTCAGTCCTCCATTAATAGGGTTGCCTGCATTTACATTGCATTGCAGTAAATATCACAATTTTAACAAAAACTATGAACTATCAGTAGCTGAGAGTAGGGCAGAGTTTTTTTTTTTCTCTTACGTTATCTTCACACAGGTGGCCCTGAGGCAAATATTTTCCCTCGGGACCTATGTCATCTTTGGGAATGAAACACAAAACATTTTGGGGGCAAATCATTCCACAGTCGGGAACTCAAGAACGAGTCGTAGAAACGACCCACTCTCAAGTGATGAATGTTAACTGTGGACACATGTTTTGGCGTGTTTCTCAACTGTGCACCGGTGCCGACGTGAACGATGACGATGTTCCCACCCGACAAATTTGCTGTAAAGACAGGGGATTCTATCAAATGGACCGCCCTTTTCTCCACAGTCAAATTTTTTTTTTCAGGTATTTTATGGCTACAGACCAAAGGTGGCTGCCAAATTCAAAACAATTGTAATTTGTGTATTATCTGCAGTACTTGCCGGCCCTACACAGTACGCCCTGTTTCTGAGAGGCTAACTTGACTCTGGCTTCGATGTAGCCTCCGTTCCTGAGCTGGTCATTTAGACATTTAGAGTAACACCAAGCACATCAATGAAAAGCTCATTGGGAAGATAGCTTCCATTGAAAGAATAATACCCACTATTCAAAAATCCTTCAAATCTTTCATATTTTCCTCTGTACCTAAATGGTATTGGAGTATCATATTGACCGGTCAGTGGCTGTGTTGGCATTACGTCTGGATCCCATCCATGAGTCGTAGGTAAGTTCAATTCCTCGGCTGGCGAAGTCCTCCATCACGACGCAGGCAATACTTTCCGATAACTGTGATAGTAGTAGGAGCTTTTAAAATATTGTCAGTTTATTCGTAAACCAGAAATATTTGTCTTTCTTTTTAAAAAATAAAGTAATAGGTAAACTTCTTCAAATTCATAGAAAGGTTCTAAATGCTTCATCAAAATTATATGAAAAATCGATCATGTGTGTTTTATTTTTTCGGTACCTATTGAAACTATTTGATTCAGTCAATTAACGTTTTGTTCTTCCCTGAATAATAAGTGTTGGGTCAGTGTGGCGGTAGTAATAAGATTTTTGTGCATAACAGGCGATATGCCCTTGTCCTTCTAATTTTATGTGTAAATTTGTAGATATGCTCACCATTATCTCTTAAACGGCTGTATGTTCGAGATAGAGCTTCGTGTCACTAATAGATATGATTACAAAATTTCCGAAACCAAGCTTAACTCAAAACACCAATTTTTGTATTTAGACCCCTGTGATCCTAAACCCCCCGATAATTATTGATGATAGTGGGTGACTCATTACACGCCTGGAAAAAAAAACAATCGTCAAACTGGCGTCACATCAATCTATAAAAAAATTGATAACCACATTTGCGGGCAAAAAAATCATGGCCTCGGTGTATTTGGACAGAAAAGGCACCATTTTGATCGAATTTCTGGATCAAGTTGAGACCATCAATGCACAACAATATTATGATACCCTAAAAAAACTCCAAAGGGGCATTCAAAACAAACGGAGGGGAATACTGACTAGAGAAGTGTGCTTTTTTCACGAAAACGTTCATCCTCACACAGCCTTAGAGACCAATACGCTCTTGAACTCATTTAGTTGGGATGTTTTGAAACACCCCCCGTAATCCCCTGACTTATCATCTTCAGATAATCATCTTTTCACCTTCCTGAAAGCATTTATAGATGAAAATAAATTTTCAATCGACGAGCAGGTGCAAAAAGTAGTCCTGAAGTGGGGGAAGGAGCTGCCGGGAGAACTCTTGGAGTAGGGTATAAAGAAACTTGTGCCACGGCTCACCACATGCATTGAACGTGTTGGCAATTATTAGGAAAAATAATCAACAAGTGCATCAACAATATCCTGTAATTTTTTTTCTAATACAATTTTACAAAAACAAAAACAAAAAAATCAGAACACTTACTTTCTGAACATTCCTCGTATATAAAGCCCCAAAGGCAATGAGAAAGTTTGTACATCTCTCCGCTAACATAATATTTAAATTTAAAATCGTGGGTTATCTTCCCCCTCGTTTCTTGAAACAGGAATCTGAGGTCTCACACCCAATCTGCAGGAGACAGTCATTGTGATCAGGAGACACATTAAATAACGAAGATTCAATTCAATTCTGTAAAAGTCACAACAATGCGAAATTCAATCCGGGACCTTTTGTTTTATTATTATTATGTTGTAACTAGATATTTGGGGTCCTGGACCTATGGACTTATAATGATTATAATATTTATTATATGCAATAATTATTAGCCTGAAACACTCGTTTACATTGAAAAAATCTCCCTAGAAAAGATACATGCCGCCGACGGGACTTTAACCCGCGTCCTTCTGATTTCCGGTCAATTGCTCTGACCACTGAGCTACCCGCCAAATTATTCAATATATACTATGTTTCATTCAACAATTACTGCTTATTACATTTTTCCACCTGCAAACAACCAACTTTATTTATATGAAAAAGGCATTGTAAGTGCTAAATTTCTCACTAGGTGGCGTTGAGACAAATTATGTCTACATTTTTTGGTGAAATACTTTAACTCGTCAAATATTATTTTTTTTTAAATGATAAACTAATGTTTTAGACAAGATTTTTATGCATAGCACAAAGGGTAACAATTATTATAAGCAATAATTATTAGCTTAAAACACACATCTACATTGAAAAAATCTTCCGAGAAACTCCTAAACACTGGTTAAAAAAACTCTAAAACACTATTTAAACGCCGGTTAAAAAGTCTGCACAATCATGTGAGAATGTACCTGCACGTTCAACACGCTCTTCTGTCCTGTTCGGGGTGGATCAATGCAAGACAAACTGTAAGCAGAATTCTTGCCTGAACAGACTATGCAATAGTTATAATAACGTATTATCCAATGTGGACATTTTCAATTGCGAACTTACCAAATATAAGAGGTCCGTAAAAGAATATTTCTCTGATGGTTCGTGAATAATGTTATGTTTTTATTGTTTTATATTTCTGTTATGATTTGATTTATATGTACAACCTCTCTCCATGGCTACCAATGTATTGATAGATTTTTTGTTTAGTAATGTTTCATTTTATATAAGAAAAAAATTGTTTCATATTTTTTGTTTTTTGTTTTATACAATTTTTGGATTCATATTGATTTTTTATAAAATTAATTTACACACTTATTATACTGTCTCAGTACAAGTAAAGTCACAAGGAGGAAATCCATAATTGGTTTTATTTTGGCTATTTAATATTATGTAGAAACTGAAATAAATGTAAACTGTCGATTTCCTGAAAATTAATAAATAAATAAATAATAAATAAATAATACGGCTTTCTGCTTTAAAGTATTTGGCAGCAATATTGTCGAAGCCCACAGCCTTGCCATTCTTCATACATTTAATTGATCTTTTTATTTCATCCATGCTGATTTTGGTAACATCCACTCCATCATCGTTCATAACCGATTTCCCACTGGGATCACTGTCACCCGGGTTACTTTCAAAGACTTCCTCGAAATATTTAATCCATTTCTCTTTAATTTCTTTCTCATTAGTCATTCTCATTCGTCATTGCTGTGTGTAATTTTATAAACCTTGACAATAAATCAAATCAAATAAATCAAGATTGTTATCTCCAAATATCTTTTCTTCGTGAATATTGCATATTTAAAATTATTGCTTTTTTTACTCAGAACACACAAACACACAGATTTGAAGGTTACTTTAATCTTATAAGATTAATATGTTACAAAGTTCCATTTCATAGTACAGGTGTTCCAGCATGGACGTATGTCTCAATGTTGCAATCATATTCTGGATTTCCTCGGAGTATCTTGAAGAATCCCTTATCCCCCCATCCTGCACTCCAGGAGTTGGCGCAGAGCCAATAAGGCGTGTTGTCTTCCATCCCCCAGCCGATTATTTTAATGGCGTGATTAGCTGAAATAAAATAATTCACTATAGTAAGTGCTGCACGTAATTCCATGTACATCAGTTGGCGCTCTAGCAACTCTGTGGTCAATGGTCAATACAGATGACAAGGAGTAGGCAATGACGTTAAATTACAAATAGACGTAATGGTAATGTCTCACAAAATTAACCAAACTGTTGCAAGAAACCAATACTCTTGGTTATAATAAATTCCGTCGCCTCGGGAACCATTTATTGGATAGCCAACATCTATGCCAAGGGTCAGCTCAAGTGGTTCACTACGTTTGGTGCCTTAGCAGGGGTGCCCGGATTTATGAGTTGAAATTTGTTTAGGTCAAGACCGCAAGCTACATGGCGGGCCGGGTCGGGAGAGACTAGTTGAGGGAGACCATTATTAGGCCCTGAAGGACATTATTTTCCTCAGGTCCTCCTGTTTGGAACTATAAGTTGCATTACATGTTTTGATTTTGAATATATAAGGTGTATTTTTATTTCTTTAGTAAAGAATTATACATTTATGTACATTATTTAAGATTTTTTTCGACTGCCCGTCGGAGGAGGATTCCCGTTTTAGGACAGTCAAATAAGGATGAGTATTAACATACGGAACATGGTCTGTAAATAATATAAAAAATATTAAAAAAATAAAAAATATAAAAAACAAAACCAAAATAAAAGATTAAAACATAGTGACTGTTCTTTGTATAGCAAAGTTTTTTAAAAATAATATTAATTACTTAGGTAGGTTCTTAATAACAGAGGATTAAAACATATAGGTTATTTGTGTAAGCATTGCATATCATAGTCCTACACACATGGGTTGTATAAAATAAGAAAAAAGAGAAGAGAAACAAATTTAAAGAAATTTTAAAAATAAAATAGTAATGATGTTTCTGGTGGATTGACGTATTGTTCTTGTATTGTTTTGCATATATTATACTTATATAGTGCACTTACATTGCGTGGATTAACTAGATAATCATTTGTGGAAAAGTGTGTGGAAGGGTTTAGTCTTTCATTTGGGTAAGATTTAACCCGGACGTAAAATCTGGAGCTCCGTTTTAAAGATGTTATTTTGGCTATACCTCTACCTCCTAAATTTCTAGGTAAATTAATTCGTTCTATAGCTGAATTTGGATGATTGCAATTAAATTTTGTTAACATAGTTCTAATTAATCCTTCTAAGCTATCTAAATCTGTATTGGACCATTTAATTATGCCAAATGAGTAAATTAATAGAGGTATAAAAAATATTGTGTAACCACAGAAGGGTTTTTTCTAAGAAAAATTTAAGTCAACTTACTGCCATCTACAGCATAGGTGGTGTGGTTATAAATACCACTCTTATATTCGGTGAACCCATCGTAGGCATAGAACGCTGCGGTAATGGTCCATTGTCATAGATTTCTTTTTGGATTTGCTGCACGTCGGCGTTGATGGAGTACGAATCTGCACCGTAATGTTTATCTGCTTTGTAGGGAATGGGGTAACCTTCTTCGCACGTTTTATTGCAGGGGGGTGTTTTTTCAGGATCCCAGTGGTCAGTTATAGTGTAAGGACGGCACCCCTCGTGGGAGTTATAATCACCTCCAGTCACTATGCCGTTTTTCTCCCAATATTTCAGCGCGTATTCTAAAAAATAAACATTTGGATTACAAAACGGTTTCCCAAGAAATCCACATTGTTTAGCAATGCCAAATATGTATATAGGGATTGATGGCTCTAGTGTACGGATCCAGGTTTGAGTTTCACTGCTACTCCAAGACCCAAAGCAATAAGAAACCTTACCAAAGAAAAAAACTGTTTAAAAATCTGAAGCAACATAGCAGCTCCCAGGAAAAAATGCAATGATTCATCGTTAAGTTATATATCTCAATGAATTCAATGAATCCTTGAAATAAATTAATAAAATCATAACTGAATCAAACCAAAGCTCTTACGCTTGTTCGTCGTCAAATAAGAAGGTAGAAATACGGGGACTTAATTACGATATCAAGTTATTAATTTATAAATATCTGGAGAGGCATAAAATATCTTAAATAATAAAACAATTAAAAATAAAACGATCTTCACTTATTTTATATATTTAGATATTCAAATTATTCACCCTCCAAACCTCCTTTGCATCCTCCGCAATGTTTATCCTTGCAACATGTCATGAGATCTTGAGGCGAGATTAGTACTTTCGTGATGCCTTTGGAATTGATGCAAATTCTATCAGAGATAACTTCTGCGACAGCAAATGCCCAACAGGAACTACAATTACTCTGAAAATACATTCATATAAGAGGTAAGCTCCAACAGGTTGCAGAAATTATCATAAAGACAAGAGAAGTATTGACATAAGTAAACAAATATGTTCAATGTTCTATTCCGGGTTATTTTATTTACTTACTTATTTATTTATTCATTCATTAAGTCATTCATTCATTCAGTTATTCATTCATTCATTCATTTATTCATTTATTCATTTATTCATTTATTCATTTATTCATTTATTCATTTATTCATTTATTCATTTATTCATTTATTCATTTATTCATTTATTCATTTATTCATTTATTCATTTATTCATTTATTCATTTATTCATTTATTCATTTATTCATTTATTCATTTATTCATTTATTCATTTATTCATTTATTAATTCATTAATTCATTCATTCATTCATTGATGCATTCATTCATTTATTAATTCATTTATTTATTTATATAAAATTTACGGCACATAGTGCCATTTAAAAACTTTTTTTTTATTTAAAAAAATGTTTACAGTCGTAGTACATTGAAGAAAAGAAGTTTTTATTTTTAAATTGCACATAACAAAAGAAAAAGAAGAAAAATAATTATTAACAACTCAATGAAAGCATTAAAAAAAATACAATAAAATCAAAAAACTTGTTATGTAGTGACCTCCTTAAAATATGTTACGCTGAAATGTTTATATTTGCCTTGTATTTCAGTAGGGAAATATTAAAAATATCAGCAACATTGGCATTAAAATTACCAATTGTGTAATCTATTTATAACAGAATTGTAGCCTGAGACAGAAGTATAATTGACACAATAATACATACTATGGAACCTTGTTCTAATGGTAGGTACATGAAAGTAAATCAACTTTAATATATCAGGGCTATCCAACTAATAATTTACAATTTTATATAAAAATATTAGATAAAAAATAATTATTCTGTCACTTAACTTCAACAATTTCAATGAATTTTAAAAAAATCATAATTTATTGATTCTAAAAGAATTCCCACTCAAAACTTTGCGTTGGACTCGTTCAATTATATTAATGTGATTATTAAAGACAGGTGACCAAATTGTAGAATTATATTCTAGAATGCTTCTAACGAGAGATGTGAACAGAATGTTTATGTGTGAATATTTTTTAAGTCTTTGGAAATCCTTAATATAAAACCTAACATTTTCATAGCCCTGTTGGCTATAAAAGTTATATGAGATACAAAGCAGAGTTTCTGGTCAAAAATGATGCCTAGTTCAAGTATTTCGATTACAGAGATTAAGTATATATTATCATAATTATATATTATTAGAAATTTAATTTTTTTTAACCTCATAACTTGGCATTTGTTAATATTTAGCTGAAGTTTATTACCTCAAACCATGTTAAAAGGTTGTTAAGGTTATCTTGTAAGATTATGCAATCGTGCTAATCATTAATGACTTCAAACAGCTTCATATCATCGGCAAAAAGTAAAACTTTGACATCATTGATGAATAGGATAAATAATAAAGGTCCCAGGTGCGAGCCTTGCGGGACACCGCTGGTAGCAATAAATTCGTGGGATATACAGTCGTCGATCTTTACAAAGAGTAATTGGTGGAGCGAATTAATTTAAATCCATTCGTTTACGGATGCGTCTCATTAACAAAATAATAATTTACTTAACCGCTCAAAATGCCTTGAGGAAGGGGTAGGTTTCAAAGAAGAATGCCAAAGACCTACCTTGCCTTTGTCGTCCTCGGTCTCCTTTTTCTTGGCTGCTGGTTCCTCGAGATCTATTATTTGCCGCTGGTTTCTTATCAAATGTCTCTCATAACAGTTCACACAAACAATGTAGTACAGACACGACTGCTTTGCCGCCCGGCGTGGGCGAACAGATTAGGCGGTAATTGAAAGTATCTACGGGTTTCAATTCACAATAAAATGCACGGTGTTCACTCAACAAATTAACACAACACGCGTACAGCGGGGGATATTACAATAAAGATATTTCAGAACATTAGCGGGTAAAACAATCCAATAACTACGATGCGCGTGGCGGGCCAGAACAATACACTTACGTTGTGCGAACGCGTTGTTTGCACATCAGGCGGGTCAAATACACAATGTTGTGCGAGCGCGTTGCTTACACGGCGGGCGGGTGAAATACAATGGCGGGCAATATACTCAATAATGAACTGCACGCTCGTCTGGTAACAATACTATATGCAGTTCTGGCAACCTTACAGGCCTTTGGCAAAAGGAATGGATAAGTCAAGCAGGAATGTATTAAAGGACAAAGCGTTTTGAGCAATAGACAATTTGATAATTAAATTATCAATTGGCGCAACCAGTAATCTATCATATAAGTTGTCACAAAGAGTATCTATCAGATATTTTTCGGAAATAGTGAAATCTAAATTGTCACAACAATAATATTTCTTGTTCTTCCATTTAAAATACAAAAGAAAAATATATAATTCTTAGAGCATCCTACGCAAAAACGCCATAACTTTGATTGCTCGTGCTTTGCCTTGGAATTATTTGGCAGTCATATATCTTCTCCAGTTATCGACAGTTTAGATAGCCCTTTGAATATTGGTAGTTAATAATGAATGCAGGTCAATATTGGTCACAAATTGACTCATAAAACATTTTTATATTATAGTTCACCGTGACAAAATCAAGGCATAATCCATTATTAGGTTATTTCACAAATTAAGGTTATTTCACATTATGTGTGACATTCCCAATGATTAACTTACTTGATATCTTATATGACCTATGATATTTTTGCATTCTGGCCATTTCTCACGAGCATCAAATGATGTCGGGAGATGTTCATCAAACTCCACCAGTTCTTTTTCAGGAAGTCGTTCGCCTCCTGGCAAGTGTCCCATGCTAAAATTGTGACATATTTTAATCGTGTCGCTCAAAAAGAGAGTGCACTAATAAATAACAACAAGATCGTTCGGGGGTATTGAAGATCAAAATTGACTAATAGAAAGAAATAAATGCTTCGTGTTTTCGTGAAAGAAAAAATGTTTTCTTTTTTCGCTTCGTGTCTCAACTCAACGGAGTTGAATGATTTCTCGACAAATCAGCTCCAATTTCTAAAATGGTTATTATTTATATAATTCAAGATTCATTAATTATAGCTAGGTACTTTATTGAACTCTGAAAAAAAAACTTCAAATTTTTAAAATGAAACTGAAATGCAAAGCAAAAGTTTAAGAGTTCAATGAATTGAAATTATGGACAGAGGCCGAGCCGAAATTAGCATGTTTAAGGCGATCCACTAGTACAGGAAAAAATCGAAATCGGAATTCACGCCCTTTTATAAGAGGAGTTTAAAAATACTTGAGAAAAAGCTTTTGGAAAGGTTGGAAAAGATATTTGAGATTTTTTTTTACATGTTGATTTCGTAAAGGCCTGTAAAAAACATCAATTCCTTTTTTATGCATTGTTTATTGTAATAAAACGGAATTTTTAAATTGATTTCACGAAAATAAGCGGCGCGGAGCATAACACGTCTTCTCTCCGCTCCGTTCGGAGGAGTAATGACAGAAAATCGGGGCGGCTGCCAGTCGTTCTTCGGTGGACGATATAAGGTTCACTTTGATATAACAAATTCGTCGACTGCCGTATTGTCGCCGTGATGTCAAAAATACCAACGCGAAAATGCATATTATATTTTATTTTGTGAGGTTTGGGCGTAAATGTCATTTTTTTTCGCGATAATTATATAAGAAACTGAATTTGCCACATTATGCAATAAAACCATATCCGAAAAAGTGTTTATAAGTAGGAGAGTTTTCAGTTAAAAATGTTTTTTATAGACCTAATACTTTATTTTTTTTCTAAGCTTATTAAAAGACTTATTAAAAAAAATGACCAATATTTTTAAGGACCAAGGTATGTTCTACACGCAGTATTTAATTGAAGCATCTATAATACTTCTAAGCGGTCAAATTTTCAAAACTAAAAAATTCGATTTTGTATGATTTTGCTTTATTTAGTATGGCTTCATCTTAACTGCATACAGTTTAAATGGAAATGAATATTGTGTAAATCAAATGTTTGATCATGCGCTAGTCCTTTTAGACTTTCTACGATCAGTTTTCAGCAGAAATTGGTCAAAATATTTTTATCGCATATTTGGCCGTACCTTTGTAATAATGACTTAGTGTCAAGGGCGGATTTAGGGGGGGGGGGGGCACGGGGGCACATGCCCCCCACAAGATGGTTTTTTGTGTACTGTTGAGATTCCATCACAGTACGTACTTAGAATTTTTGACTTACTAAAATCGGTTTCCTTCGGAGTCTTCGACAAAAAGCGGCCATTCTGTTTCTGCACAGAGTATAACATCAGGGAGAATAAATAAAAACACGAAGAAGTCCTTGCTCATTAGGGAGACCATGATTTTGCTGAAATAAATGCACTCATTGTTAAAGTGATGAGGCGACCTCCCTGATGGACGATAAATAATTAATTAATTTTATTTTATTTTTAATTTTATAGTTATTTTTTTTTTGTTGTTATTTATGTTCAAATTTTATTTTCATTAGGTTCCTACCTAATAATATGATTTTTAATATGATTTTTATTTACTCTGTATGTAATATGGCAGACTGGGATTGCACTACCCTCCCAGCCCTGCTGGAATAAAAACTAAAATAAATAAATAATAATAAATAAAGTGATACAACACAGGTAGCATTGGAAATTCACGTGAAATATTTCAATCAAATGCCAATGAAATGAATGAACTGTTCGGGAAAGAAATTCGTTTCAAATATGGTTAAAATAGCATTAGTAATATTTTTGTAAATAACTGAATAAAAATACATGAATTTAGAGTTATTTCGATTATTAAAATGAGAAAATTCAAAATATTTTAAAAGGGGTAATGGTAAAGTGCCACGTGCTTGTGGGCTTGGTCCATTTCAGAGTATTGCTCGTCATACATTTCCAATGGTAATGTATAGCGAGCGAATGATGTGTCGAAATAGGTCGGATATGGAAATAAATCAGTTTAAGCAATTAAGTGAAATCAACGTACCAACAAAAACGCTTCCTTGTAACTACAAGTAATGTGAATTATTTATGTTATTTATAAAAGTTTTGGATTTTAACTTTTGGTGATAAAAAAATCACACTTTCAAAAATGAACATAAATAAGTAATCATCGTTCACATTAAATTGAATTATTTATATCTTTTCCACATATCTTCATTTGTTTTTAACTAACTGTTGTGAATTATCCATGACATTTATAGAAAACGCATGATTTATTGGTATTCAATAGCAGCATTAATCATTTTAATATTATTTAATTTTAATGTAATTTAAAAGCAAAAAACATATAAATCATTATTTTCTTTTCTAGTTAGGAGATAGTAATTTAATTACTTTATTTACTGCAACATTATTAAGCAATTAATTTGATTTATTATATATAAGTGCTGCTTCCTTGATTTAAGTGGGTCAGTAGGTCATTTTTTGTGATAAAATTTAAAAAAAAATTATTACCTATTTATGTTTCAGTGCCGGCAACCCGGACTTTAATTGTATATTGATTTATGTCCACGTCTTTCTTTTCCACGCCTCACTAGACAAAGACTGTCCAAATTTGATTTATGTGTGTGTGTTTTTTTTATCACCAAACGTTAAAACCTAAAACCTTTATAAATTATGCAAATATTTGGCAGTAGTACAAGACGGAATCTGCATTGGTAAGTTGATACTATATTATTTTTTTTAAACTTTGCTCTTTTGAATGTTTCATCATTCAAAAAATATGAAGCCATTGTTATGTAACACAAGTAGGTACGTGGTAATTTTTGGGAAGAAGTGTTTCGTGAGTCGGCAACACTGGAAGTTTGCACTGATTGGAGCTGCCCAGTGGCCTGACCCAACGGCAGGCACCCTTTCCCCCGCTTCCCGTTTTGCTCCCCCCTCGGTCCGCAGAGACCACGCCAGCAGAAACAAACGAGCCGCCGAGGTAAGCTGACCCGTTCTCTCGCTCGCGCCGTGGGCCGTTAAACCAAACATGTGAATTTTAGCCAATTTACCCTGATATAATCCATGTACGATGTAACCAACTTTAGAATACAATACACTGCTTTTGTTACCCCGAAGCATTCTTTGTTTTGAGACGAATCATGTGTGGAGTTTCCCCAATTAACCATTTCTTGCTGCCCACCCGCCCCTGGGTGAAGAGAGCCTGCTCTGCACCGGAACGACTGAGCTAGACACCGGAAACAGGTTTGCTATAACTCGGGGGTCCTTTTTAGTTAACACTATTTAAAATTATTTTGTCTTTTCCATTTCTCATTAGATATAAACAATAAAGGCAAAATATTAATGTACCTACATGCTTATTTGTCTTCTTCTTGGCAATTATGTTGGCTATGCGGATTACGGTCCGGAACAGCTCTACGGTAGACTGGCCAAACCACTGTCTCAGGTTTTTCAGCCATGAGGTTCTCCTTCTTCCAGGGCCCCGTCTTCCGGCAATCTTTCCCTGCATTATGAGATGCAAGATCTCGTACTTCTCTACATGTCTCATCACATATCCAAGATATTGAAGTTTTCGGATTTTTATAGTTTTAATAATTTCTTGTTCTTTATTCATCGGAACCATAACATCTTCATTCGTAATTCGTAACCCTGTCCATCCAGCTTATTTTTAGTATTCTTCTGTAGATCAACATCTCGAATGCCTCAAGTCGCATAATTCGTTCTTCAGTAAGCGTCCATGCTTCCATTCCATAAAATAATATCGAAAATACGTAGCCTCTGACCATTTGCATTGTAATCCAAGGTTGAGATCATGACTGCAGAACATCCTTTTCATGCGGATAAAGGTTGCACAAGCTTGCTCAATGCGGCATTTGATTTCAACCGATCGATCCCATCTATCATTTACATTGCACCAAAGTATACAATACTCTGTAACTTCTCTAATTTTGTTCCAGCAATATAAAAGATTTTCATCCAATGCGTTATTTTTGCTTATGAGCATGTATTTTGTTTTATTTATATTCAATTCTAGCCCAAAATTCCACCGTGGCACCAGTGCTGTAGAAACGACTCGAACGATTAATGATGTGTAAGGCGACGGGCCGCAAAAGAAAACACAGTGCGTTTTTGGTTCCAACGTTCTCGTTCAGGAAATTTCGACCTGCAGAACAAGCCCCGTGGACGGCTGGAGACCAAAGTTGATAATGAAGAATTGAAGGCTGTTGTGGAAGCGGATCCATCGCAAACCACGCCCGAGTTAGCTGCAGGCTGCGGTGTTAGTGATAAAACTGTTTTAATCCACTTGAAGCAAATTGGGAAGGTGAAAAAGCTATCATACAAAACTCCCATAAGCTCCCATACAAAACGCCAATTTCATATGTAAGGACCTAATATAGGGTCCGCCAAATAACTTTTTTTTTTTGAAAATGGGGCGCAAAACATCGAGTGTAGCTTCGGCTGTGTGGCACGTAGCGCCGTCCTGTTGAAACCAAATGTTGCCAATATCCTCCTCTTCAATTTTTGTGAACAAAAATTCGTTCAACATGGCCCGATAACGATCGCCATTGACTGTAACGGCCACTCCTTGCTCATTTTCAAAGAAAAATGGCCCAATTATGCCTCTGGACCAAAATCCGCACCAAACAGTGACTCGTTTTGGGTGTACCGGCTTTTCAATGTATGCGTGCGGGTTTTCTGTGCCCCAAATACGACAATTTTGCTTGTTTACATACCCGCCAAGATCAAAATGAGCTTCATCCGAAAAGATGATTTTTTTGGCAAAATCGGCATCTTCTGTAAGTCGATCGCAGGCCCACTCAGCGAAGCGAAAACGCATTGGATGGTCAGTTGGCTTCAACTCCTGAACCAATTGGACTTTGTATGGCGTCATACCAAGGTCTTTATGCAAAATTCGTCTCAATGATGTCTCCGAAATGTTCAATTGTTGAGAACGACGGTGAATTGATGTTGATGGCGCTTCACGCACACTTTCTGCCACAGCATCGATATTCTCGGGTGTACGCACTGTTTTTGGCTTTTCACGCTTTGGTTTATCGATGAGGATGCCAGTTTCTTTCACTTTTTTCACAAGATAACGAACATACGGAGCTGACGGTGCTTCTCTTCTTCCAAAAACCGTACGCAATTTTCGCACACATTCTGCAACATTACCATGATTTTCAAAGTAATGTCGCAATATTTCCCAGCGTTGTTCAAGCGTATACACAACCATATTCGCTCAGCGGAAGGATAAAACTAATTATCTGTCAAATCAGACATGAGCTAAGTGTTACCATTCACGAAATAAGCACTAGTTGAAAAAAAAAACTTTAGATGGCGGACCCTTTATTATGACTGGCTTTTGAATACAATATTTCACATCCTTCCAGTATTTCATCACTTTAACAATGAGTGGATTGATTTCAGCAGTTGTGAACAGAGTGGCCGCGTTTTATCGGAGGAAATCGATTTCAGTAAGTCAACAAATCAATACTGAAATTATCAATCTAAAAATATGTATATTTTTCCTACTGTTAATTCTTCGTAAAACTCCATCGTATTTAAAGAATAATGAATGTTTGTTTTCAAATAACTTTACAATTGCTGTCAAGCATCAAACATGTTCTGTCACTGCCAGTTTTAATTCACGTCTGAAAGGGTAGGTACTGATGACAAACGGCATTGATGCCTAAATATCTGATTGAAGTTGTCTATGTTTTAATTGCGAAATCGCTTAATAGCTAGGAGTTCGTCGAAAGGTTTTTCAGCATAGCTAAAGACGACACAGGCTCTAAGTGAAAATTTTTTTTTTTGCGAATATTAATTAGAAAATGGTTTATTTTATGCAAAGGTGGCTGAAGACGCGGTTTGCTTTAATCATTGGTTATATAATAATTACCAATGACTATATATCAAAAGTCTGCATACAATATCAATCAGGTGAATGTCTATTTTCATTTCCACCGAAATTTTGTGTAACAATATAATAACAATCGCCTAATTTTAATGACATATTTAAAATGGTTCCATGACGGTAACTGTTGTCAATTGTGCCCCCCCCCCCACAGTTGGCCCGCCGACAGTTGATCTCCCCGATAGTTTATCCCTTTGACAGTTGATCCCCGACAGTTGATCCCCCGACAGTTGATCCCCGACAGTTGATCCCTCCGACAGTTGATCCCATAAGAGAATTATGATTTCAAGTAAGTATGCGAAGAGGATATACGGCCGTACAACCAAAGAGTCGTTATACTTATATCTGAAGGCATCTTGAGTGTAATGCACCGTAAAATATTTTTACTGACAACAATTTCGACTCTCCGAAGGAGATCTCTTAGGGGATCAATTGTCGGGCGGATTAACTGTCGCGGGGGTCAACTGTCGGAGGCAAATTGTCACCGGATCAATTGTCGGATCAATTTAAAATAGCCACGATAAAAGAACATAAGAATGACCTGGCTATTTTTAAATGCCTGGTATAGTTTTTGAGCGAAACGATCATAAGAATGTGACATTTTTAGGATGGGACGTATAACGGAAACCGAACGACTTCTTGAATAGAAGTTAAGACAATTTCTCCAGGAAACATTTGATGCGCATAAGAAATAGCCAGAATGCGAAGACATCATAGGTTTAATGAGAGATCAAGTAAGTAATCATTGGCGGTGGCAGTGTGGCACATGTATTTGGTATTCATTCCCGAGATGGGCCATATATATTTTTGTTTACTTAAGTTTATTTTAGAAAAATACGGTTGTACATAAAATCGTCGTACATTTTAATAGATAATATTATAATATAAACCATAGACCCATGTATAATAGTTTTTGTTATGATTACTGATTATGAAGCAAGTAGTAAAGTTATAAAACTACATAGCAAATGTAAGTAAAAATATTTAAAAAAATAAACAATTTTGAAAAATAAAAGTTAGGGTACAATGTATTGGTAGAGGTATGATGCGAATCGGCATGTAGATACCGATTTGGTGGAGTGAATTAAGATGATCCAGAAATTCGTTCAGTTTCTCTGTTCCATGAGGCCAAATGGCATCATCGACATAACGCACCATACTTTGGGAACAGCCAAAGTTATGTCGAGTGCCACTTCTTCAAAAATCTCCATAAAAAAATTTGGCTAGTAGTGGCGACAACGGACTGCCCATAGCAACTCCTTCCACTTGCTCAAAAAGTTTTTTTTATTTATTTATTTATTTTATACACTTTACAAATACAAGACAAAAAGTCCCGATAAACTACTTTTTAGCAGATTGTCTAACGGGTTCTTTACGTTAAAGATCTTATTATAGTGATTTAATAGTTACATTTTTACAATTATATAAAATAAAATTTAATTTTTTACTGAAATATAGTTAAAAATAAGTCTTTAGAACAATATGTCATTGTAAGCTAATACAAATTAATTCTTTCCGTAAGCCAAGTCTTCAGTAAATTCATCAATTGTTTGTTTTGGGCACATTTTTAATTTCAGCAGGTAACGTATTTAAACAACTGGGAATCATGTAATTTAACGTTCTTTGTCCATATTTATTCGTATGCTTAGGTACAATTAGCACTTCATTAAAGTTAAAACGAGTATTATGGTTGTGTTCCAGCCTGTTAATATATGAAGGATTATTTATGTGCTAAAATATAATTTTGTACCACAGAATTGCTCTCACTGAAAGAACTTTGAGACTCTGATAAAAGTATGGAATATTATGCCTTTCTTTGTATAAATTTTTTTCAGCTAATAATTTAACCAGTGAATTTTGCACTGATTGAACATGGTCTATATTTGTTTTACAGGAAAATCCCCAAGCTGTTATTCCATACCTTATAACAGATTCAGCTAGAGATATATAAATTATTCGAAGTGTGCAGATAGGAACAAAAAAATTTAGTTTAAACAATCTGCTTACAATTGATCTTAGACGTGCACAAACTTTATTTATTTGTATATCCCACTTGAAAAAGCAATCAATAATAACACCTAAATAAACATATTCTGTAACTAGTTCCATATTTTCACATGTTCACGTTGCAGGAATACCATTGTGTAAGCAATCTGATGTATGTGTCTTTATTTCAGGTGTAATATATAACTTAATGTTAGGGGATCTTATCTGTAACAATTTAGTTTTTTTGGCATTTATAATTAAGCCAGAGTCATGAGACCACTTTAAGAGTTCAATGTAGTCTTTTTGTAAAAGATCTATACAAGTTTGCAAATTACTGCTAGAAATCACTAAAGCAGTATCATCCGCATATACAAAGTACTTTACATGTCTAAAAATTAATTTAATAAAATATATATATATATAATATACAGAATTGGCCCTAATATGGAACCTTGAGGAACGCCGGCAAAAAACTTCTTTTTTTTTACTTAAAGAGTTTAAGAGTTTTAATTTTACGCATCGGTTGTTTAAGTAATTTTCAAAAAGTTTTATAATTTCTAGTATTCCTATGATTTCTAGTATTTTAAATAATTTACCATGATCAATATTATCAAAAGCTTTCGAATAATCTATAAATAAGACTAATGTATGTTTTTTACAGTTTAATTCATTATTTATCATGTTGGCAAATTTTTGAAGCAGCAATTCTGTACTCTTTTTTTTTTGGAAACCGTATTGATTAGTATCTATTATAGAAAAATCTTCTAAATATTTTATTAATTTTATTTGAATATATTTTTCAAGAATTTTTTCTAGAGATGGCAAGATACTAATTGGTCTGTAGTTACCCAATATAGTGTGGTCGCCTCCCTTATATATAGGTCTTATGATACTACATTTTAAGTCATTGGGGATTTTTGCTTGAAATAAGATTCTGTTTATAAAATGGGTTATAATTGGACCTAGGATTAAAATATGTTTTTTAATATCGCTCATTCTAATACTATCAATTCCTGGAGAAGAACTCTTCATTTGTCTAACAATGCTTTCTATATCCTCCGCTGTTGCCCTCGGTAGGTACATGCTTTGAGGCATCGCCTCTGGTTCAAATTTAGTTGTCTTATGGTTGCACTTATGTAACATATTGTAAACACTTTCAGAGAAATAATCAACAAAATCATTAATTAAACCTTCTTTTGTTCGACCTTTCATCAGATATTTAGAAGCATTTTCATCGCAGTCATTTTTACATTTAGTTCCTAAAATTTTATTACACTCCTCCCATGTTTTTTTTTGAGTCTTGAAAATAGTTTTTGAATTTATCATTATAGTAAGAAGTTTTTAATTTAACTAATAATTTATTTAACACATTTCTAAAACATTTACATATATTCTTTCTCGTAATATTTGTTTGTTGGAGAATTTTTCCAGCGTTATCTCTTTTTTTAATTTTACATAAAACATCGAAAGATATCCAATCGTTTTTCGCATAAGGCCGGGTTTTGGATTTTTTACTTATCACAATTGTGCTATTTTTATACAAGTCATCAAAATAATTCTGAAATTTTGAGTAAATAATAGAAGTCATTTTCTTCTAAAAGTGAATTCCAATCATAATTTTGGATATTATTGTCGATATGTCTCTGCGAAAGAATCGTTATATTTTCAGTTTTGTTCAAGTTTACTTGTTCTATAGAATCTAACTAATGATCGATACACGAGCTGTTTATTTTCTGTTGAACTATCACTTCTCTTGTTACATCATCTATACATTTTGCAAGGATATTTTCATAAGTTATTATGACTGAATCATTTCTATTTAATAAGTTTAAATTGATGTCACCAAAATATATGACACTTTCATTTGGGTCAATATTAATTTTAAACACAGAAGATATTTCAGACAAAAATGCTTGTTTATTGAGATTTGGAGGTCGGTATAAAGCTAAAAGATTTAAATTTTTGTTATTTTTAAATGTCAATTTTCCAAAAACGTTTTCAAAATATATTGTGTCTATAAATTCTTCTGTCTATAATTTCTGGTAAACATTCCTATCCCCCGTGGTATAGCTCATCATTAATAAAACTTATTCGCGAAAAGCAGAAATTTCACAGATTATATACTACTTATAAGAACCCTTCCGATTACATAACTTTTTCTAGGCTACGCACCAGACAGAAAAAAATGGCTAAGAAGTGTCATGAAGATTTTATTAATAATGCTGAAGAGAATATCGCCAAAGATCCCAAGGCATTCTGGTCATATGTTAAATCAAAAAAACTATCAGCATCTATTCCTAGCGTATTAAATCTTAAGGATTTAACAGCCGAGGGTGGCCAGGCAGTCTGTGATTTATTTGCTGAATATTTTCATTCCGTCTATGAATCGGCTGACCCTCTGGGGACTTCCTGCCACGACTCCGTAGTTAATCAGGTTTGTGAGATAGGATCAGTTTTTATCGATGCTGATCTTGTATCTAAATATTTAAAACGGCTCGATTCCAGCAAGGGTGCTGGGCCAGATGGTATCCCACCACTGTTCATTACCGAGTGTGCAAATCATTTGTCAATTCCGTTATCAATACTGTATAATATATCGCTTAAGACTGGTACATTTCCAGATATATGGAAAAGAGCCTACATCACACCAATTCATAAATCGGGAACTAAGTGCGAAGCAGATAATTTTAGACCCATTTCCAAGCTCTGCATTTTTTCAAAGGTGTTCGAAAACATAGTCTATGACCAGTTATTCCCTGTGGTAAAGAATTCGATCAACGAATTTCAGCATGGATTCTTTGCAGGTCGCTCTGTTGCTACAAATCTTATAACATTTATAAATTTCTTGTCTGCCTCTATGAATAAACGTGTGCAAGTTGATACAATTTATACTGACTATAGCAAAGCCTTTGACAAGATCAACCATAGGATCCTGCTTAGAAAACTTGCTAATCATGGTATTCATGGAGATCTCCTTTGTTGGTTATCTTCATACATAACAAACAGGTCCCAGGCTGTGACAGTAGGTGGATTTTCTTCCATCTGGAAAATCATTACTTCTGGTGTGCCTCAGGGGTCCATTTTGGGTCCTTTGCTTTTCTCTATCTATATAAATGATATTACGACATGTTTTCACAACGCTCAAATTTTACTATTTGCCGACGATATGAAGATATACCTTCCTATAAGCTCCCATGACTGTTCTGTGCGTTTACAAGAAGATCTTGACCGACTGACGGATTACTGTCTCAGAAATAAGCTTTTTATCAATATTTCCAAATGTTGCAAAGTCACATTCACACGTAACCATAAAAAAATACTGCACGAATACACCATTTCTGGATCTCTGTTAACAAATAAAGATTATATACGTGACCTCGGGGTTATTTTAGACTCTAAACTTACCTTTGATAAACACATTGATAATATTGTCACCAAAGCAACAAAGAGTCTAGGCTTTGTACTGAGAACATGCAAATTTTTCAAAAACACTAAGACTTACCTGATTCTGTACAATTCACATGTTCGTCCTCACCTGGAATACTGTTCACAGGTTTGGAACCCGCGCTATATTGTTTATGTTAACAGGTTAGAAAGAGTTCAGGAGCGATTTCTCAAATTCCTCAATTTTAAATCATTCAACATATACAATTCTTACGACGAAATCGAGAAACATTTTCGAATCTCGAAACTGCTCAATAGGAGGCTTGTCGCTGATCAGATGCTCCTGTACAAAATTATTAACTCAAAAGTTGACTGCCCGGAGCTGCTAAATAAAATAAATTTCCACACGCCGACTCGATACAGCAGACAAAATACCCTTTTCTACATTGATAGATGCAACACTAATTCCAACCAAAATGAATTTATACAAAGGACATGTAAATACTACGACTTAACATCTGTATTATTATTTTTTTTTTAAATTGCTGCTTAGTTCTGTTTTTATTTTTTCTGTTTTTCTTAAATTTTCTAGTTTACATTCATTTACTTTTATGTTTCTAAATACCTATTTGTGAACATTAATAATTGGTCTGTTTTTTTGCCATCCTCTTATGTATATTTTATTACTATGACTGTTTATGTTCCTTAAATAAATAAATAAATAAATAAATATTTGCGAGAAGGTGAGATTATTTCTTACATATAACAAGATACCTCTACCGCATTTGTAACTTCTGCAATAGTGATATGAATTAAATCCGGGAATTTTATATAAACCAATCCAGTTCCAGTTCACCCTGGAATGCAAAATATCCCGTTTTTAGGCAGTTTCAAAATAATCCCACCAACAAAATTGACCTGAAGACAAGGGAGTTAGTAAAAGCTTTCAGTATTAGGAAAGAGGATCGATCTGGGCTTTTCGTAAAAGCCTCCAGACCTTCTGCCCTGTGCGGTCTTCCTAAAATACATAAAAATGATATCCCAATGCGACCGATTGTTAGTGCTATTGGTGCACCGACGTACAAACTTTCCCAACACCTTTCGAGATTGTTGCAGATGCAAACTTGGAAAACTGAATCTTGGATTAAGGATTCCACAGATCTGATCAGTAAGCTTAAAAGGGATAAGACTGAGGAAGGAGATATCCTTGTCAGTTTTGACGTATTGTCCCTTTTCAAAAATGTGCCTCTAGAAGACTCCATGACAATGCTCAGGGAGATCTATAAGGAAGACATTTGCAAACTTTTTGAACACTGCCTCAAAACGGGATACAAGTTAGAATCTGCTTTTTTGGTTAGGCGGGTAATTTCTAGAATTATAAATTACCCATCTAACTAAAAATTAGTATTTATTTAACGATGCACCATCACAAAGTAACTAATTTCTTAACCAGCTTCGTTCTGTAATATGTTTAACAAGTAAGGTACCCACAACATTATTAATTGTTCAGAAATAACTCCATTTTAATGCGTTTTCAGTTGGTATGTTAATATAACGTAACAAATTAGTGTGTTCTGCGGGCGTTCTTTATAAAATATTTCATACCTACAATAAAAATATGTCGGTGCATTTTCTAGTTGTACAGATAATTGCAGTTAGTCAGGATGTCAGTATCGCATTCTGCAGAAAATAAAAGAAAAAGCGTTGCATTCGTTGCATCTGCTTACTGGTTTTATTAGTTCCCCGATGCTATCACGATTAAATACGGCTGTTAACGAGTTTTCAATAAATATTCTTAATGTTTTTTTTTTTAAATAATAGTAAAGCTAGAAATAGTCTACTACATGGACTGGCAAGGTAAAGCAAAATAATAAGTTCTGTGTATAGCATTTAGATATTGCGCTAAAAAAAGCATTGTTCTATTTTTTCCTTATTAAAGAAATACCAAAATTTCACCTGAAATTACAATATGTTTATGTATGAAGGTACTGAAACGGCGACTGCAGTTGATCCGCCGACAACCGGCCACCCGAAATGATATTTACTATAAAATTATATTTTTTTGTTATTTATTGTTATTATTTACCAATTTTAAACCTAAAATCGACTTCAAATAATAATAATTTGGTATTATTACGGTTCCCAACACACAATTCTACGATTTAATCATACTTGTTGATATATACAACAACCGATTTGTCGGATTGAATACCATCTTATAATTTTTGTGGGGTCCTAATTTAATGATTATGATAACCGATAATTGTTATTACGGTCACCTTACAAAAAACTATAACACATTTTGTTTTCTTGGTATTAACTGTTAGAAATTTAGGTTGCGTTATTGTTGATTGTAATTCCAACACATGAAGTAATTTGACACCTCGTTTCTTGTTTTCAATATTACGGGTGGTCGTTAGAGGTTAGGTTCATTTTTTTTACTTTAATGCGTCATTTTAAGTATCTAATAATAATTATTGTGGTTTTTATTTGAATACTAAATCTTCGCGTGAATTCAATAGGTTCAACCCGTCAAGTCTATTAGTTCGGTTTTCGGAACATCTCATGAGGTCTCACAGAAATTGTTGTGTCTTTCTTACTATCATGGTTAGAAATATGATCTAAACAATGTTAGAAATAGAAAATACCACGCTTCATCTTTAAGTCTTAAAGTCAACCCTAAAATAATAAAAAAATGTACGCATTTATGAAGCTAAAGTTTCCGACCGTAATTTGAATAAAATGTATGTAATTTTGAGAATTTTTAATTAATCATTTTTACATGAAACGACAAAAAAGTGAGTTAACAATAACTTTTATAGTACATTTGCCTAAAATACATTACGTAGGTATGTTTTTTTTTCGTTATCAGTAATTTTATTTAGAAAAAACGTATGGTGAGCCATTTTAAAAACTTTTTCATGTTTGAATGCAAATTTTTTATATTTCAAAAATTATGAGTAGGTATATATCTAATTATAAAATTAAAAGGCGTATTTCATCGCCTCTCCATTTCAGTTTTCAGATACATTCAGAAATGTTCAATTTATTCGATTTTTATTGCAAAACGAAAATATTTTGACCCTCTGGCAAAATACGAAAATGAAAAGTTAAACCGGAAAGATGGAAGCTGTAAGTAAAAAACTTTTTTCCTAATAATCCTGTTCGTTAAATATAAATAAAGCAGTCCTTCTTGAGTCGTTGTTTCATTGCTTAATAGTAGGGGAGACGTGTCCAAAACCGTATCCCTAAGGTAGGAGCTCTGTAGTTTAGTAAATTAAAATTAAATTCGGTTTACAATAACAATTTTTATTAATGAATTTACTAAGAAACAAAACACAAGAGAAATATGTGAGAAAATCCTGGTCATAAACGTTTGAAAGAAAAATACAAGACCTGTAATATTTTCGATTTTTCCCCGTGAGGTGGTTAAAACCATGAACTTTTATAGGCCTTTTGTCGTAGATAAAGCAAACTCTTGATTGTTTTATAGGCACTCCTGCTTTTAAGTATCCCATTGCTCCTTCAACTACTCTCAAAATTTCTGTCCTATCTTTTTCTGTATCGAAGTCTTGTCTGGTAGTTTTTCTTTGGTAATTACGCGGTTTGTTTGTAACACGTGTAAACAAATTTAAAAAAATCTATAATGAAAGTATTCCGGGTCACGTATACTGGCCGGTTTTACCCCATACGGTTGTGCCCCGAGAAAAAAATACAGACATTATTTTGCAAACGTAAAAAAATGTTACGAAAATCACCCAAAATAGTAATACTCGTACATAAAAAAGATAAAATATACATATTTATAGTATTTGACATTTCCCTCACCTGCAAATTATAAAAGCTTCACTATTAAACAATTCAGTATTCGTAAAAATTACACACATACGTTAAAAAGGAAAAAATATACATATTTATAGTATTTGACATTTCACTCACCTGCAAATTATAAAAACTTCACTATTAATCAATTCAATATTCGTAAAATTTACATCAGGCCACCTAAAAACTTAAAATATCTTATATCACGCCAGCGAGCAAACATATACCGAAAAGTTTCTGCTGACTTGCGTAGGTTTTGAAGTCGTACGCGGGGCGGATTGCGTGGAGGGAATATTTAAAGTAATAAAGCTTTTTTAGAGAAATACTGTTTTACCCCGGTATACGGTTTTGTACAGGTCTCCCCTTCACAATTGCTGTCCCTGTGCAAATGTGCGCCCCACTATTGAATTTGGCAGCCAGCTCTGGTCTGGGGCCCCAAAATTCGTGAAAAAAACCTCCGACTCTGTACAGAAACGGGTTGCCCATATGATAGGTTCACCTATTCTTACAAAAGGATTGCAATCCTTAGAGTACAGGCGTCAGGTAGGTAAGATGTCCTGGTTCTTCCGGTATAACAATGGAAGATGCACCGAGGAACTAGCATCACTGATTCCTTCTCACCGGTGCCATCCGGTGCATACACGGGTGAAACTTGTCACACGAAAAGAGTTCGCTTCTAAGACTCTTCAGAACCCATGTTCACTCCTTCCTCTCCTCGTAACCCTCCACCCTCCACAGCATCCCCAAAGTTGACATAGGCCCTAAGGGAAATTATTTTCCTCAGGGCCTCCTGTGTGGAGCTAATGTAATATTAATATTAACCTTAAATATTCATGTAACTATGTTTATATACAATTATGTATCTCTGCGTCTGTCTCGACACAGATATATCCTAATAAGACAAGCATCGAAAAAATCGCATTTTTTTCATAATTATTATTTTATTTTTAATAATATGTTTTACATGGTACACAATGATAATTTTACATCTTAGTTTTTTTTACTACTCTTCCATTGGAGGGGAGTGTACATAAATGTTGTTTTTAGTTAGTACTTAAATAATTCATTGTACATAAATATATGCTTGCTGTAGTATTTATTTTGATAATAGTGTGTATTTAAAAAAAGAAAGAAAGTTATGGAAAACTAAGGATATTTGTGAGCTTAATTGAGTGACAGTAGTTTTTTTCTTATTTTATTTCTATGTAAATAAACTTTATGTAGAAATAAAATGTACTTCCCCACCTTCCTCTTCGCTATCTCCTTCCCCTCCCCACTACCTTCAGCCTTACAACATACCCCAATTGGGGATGCCATAGTCTCACTGGCTTCGGACGGGAACAGTTAAAACTCTTGTGAGTTATTAATATTTAAAAATATATATATATATATATATATATATATATATTTTTTTTTTAGATTATTACAACCGCATGACAATACATCTGAAAAAGCTAAAAAGCTTTGATTTTTCTTGCGAAACTGTAAAAAATGTCAATATTTGAGAACAACATTTCCAAAAAATAATTATTATAACAAAATTCAATTTTCGGATTTTATTTGATAATACTTTGAATCGAATCAAGAATTATTATAGATATTTTAAATAGGTATCTATATTAGGTACAGAATTTGATTTATTGTTCTAGTAATATACAAAAATGAATATTTGTAATACATGAAAAATGAAAATTAGATTAAAAAAATTGTAATAGGTGGCACGCGAGCTGTTTGAAAACTGAATATATAAAACGCGGGAGGGTGGTTGGCGGGACGGGGGAGCGGGAGAGGAAGGGATAAAGCGTGGAAGGTGGAAGGAGAACGCGGGAGGGGGAGGGAACGCGGGAGGGGAACAGGGACGCACGGGAAAGGAAATGCAGGGAGAAACAATTTATTTATTTGAATATGGCATTGCTACCTAACCAGCTAGTAAATCTATACTAATATTATAAATACGAAGTGCGCGAGTTTGTTTGTTAATATAGGATAAATCCTATAGATGTATGTACTTCTAGGTGTCGCTCGATTCCGTTTCATCGAGTTTCAAATCACAACGGTGCTAAAGAAGTTTTCACTTTAAAAACTGATAAACTAAGCATTCTTATCCAGCACCATATTTCGTTGGCGTCTTTTTATATGATTTAAATTTTGAAATAATCATTTTTCTCAGACAGAGACAAAGTCTTGTACACAGTCCAGCGGAACATGAATCACAGTATTGTCGTGTAATATTCCTACTTTCACCTTGTAGATTACGTTTGGTTTATGGTAAAAAGTGATGTATTTTATGATAAGCGGGGTCGGGCTGGGGGGCCCGGGCTGAGCCGGGGGCCACAAATTACTATTAACAACGCCGGGAGGTCAGTTAAACACCCCTGGCTTGTGACTGGGTGTTCGGGGTATCGTTAGGAAAATTCAAAATTACAAAATATTTTTTTAAGGTGATCTGTCTGTTTCGACGCATAGTAATTATAACCTATAATCTGCATATATCCCTTAAAAATTTGGGCGTATTTTGTCAGTAGGTAAAAATATTATTTGTCCAAAATAAGCTTTGCAACAAAATTGCTTATTTGTCCAAAATAAGTCTTAGTATGAAAATAAACGGCACACATTCTTACAAATTTATAGCAGCAAGTGGAGTGCCGCAAGGCTCCCATTATGTTTATTATGTTTATAAATAATATTGTTGACATATTTACTAACATGAACGTGCTACTGTTTGCCGATGACATGAAACTATATAAAGAGATTAACCACATTAATGATTGTATTACACTTCAACTAACTTGATATATCTCTTTGAATGGTGCTCTATCAAAAAAATAGCATTTAAAAAAAAAATCAGTTCATTCATTTTTCCGAAATAAAAAATCCTATATTTTTTCAGTATTCATTAAATGATGAAAATTTTAATTGTGTTATTGAAATTATGGATCTAGGCATTATGTTCGACAGTAAACTCACCTTTGTATGTCAATGGTTTAGGCACATTTATTATGTTATATAAAACCCTTGTCAGATGCCAACTTGAATATAACTCTACGATATGGTCTCCCTTTTTCAATATTCATTCAAACAACATTGAAAATATTCAATGGAAGTTTCTAAGGTTTATAAACTATAAATTGCATATTCCTATACTAAACATTGATAACAATTACCTCCTGGATAAAATGTCTCCATTCAAACTTTCTGAAAGAAGAAAAAGCACAGATTTAATGCTATTACTCGTACATAAAATACTGCATTACAAAATTTACTGTCCTGAATTACTTCAATTTATCAATATCCATGTTCCCAAAAAATCATGTCGACATTTATTACCCTTTTACTTCAATAACACCAGGACACTAGCTTATCAAAATTCTCCGTTTCCGAGACTTCACAATCTCGGAAATAAATATTCTAATCTTGGTGATATATTTCATCTTAAAACTAATCACTATAAATGTTGTATATTCTACCATTTTTATTCTTCTAGACGCACATAGATTTACGTAATTTCTGCAATTTTTGAAGTAAAACTTCTTTACGCATGCTCGACACTTGGGGGTAAAATGTTTAATGCGTTACGAAACAGAACCATATATTTAATGTGAAACGCCATGAAACGCATGAAACGCTGTGATACGCTATAAACTTTGTCAAATATTAATAATTATTTTTAATTGAATCTTGTCTTAAAAAACGTTAGTTTATAAATTAAAAATAAGGATTAATATTTGACAAGTTAAAGTTTTTCACCAAAATATGTAGACATAATTAGTCTCGACGAGAGATTTAGCACTAACAATGCCTCTCTCACAAAAATAAAGTTGGTTGTTTTCAGATTTTTAAAAAATGTAATAAGCAGTAATTGTTGAATGAAACACTAATATATATTGAATTATTTGGCGTGTATTAGATAAGCCGACATAGCCCAGTGGTAGAGCACTGACCGGCTATCAGAAGGATACGGGTTAAAGTCCCGTTGGCGGCATGTTTCTTTTCTCGGAAGATTTTTTCAATGTAGATGAGTGTTTCAGGCTCGATAATTATTGCTTATAATAATTATAACCCTTTGTGCTGTGCATAAAAATCTTGTCTTAAAAAACTTTAGTTTATCAATTAAAAATAATAACTATTATAATCCTTCAAAGTTAGTTAGGAACCGTTTATTCTAATTTACGAAAATTTTACCGTTAAATTCTTTTTTTATTAAAAAGCCCAACAATCCCATAATATATTAAATAAATATTTTTAAATTTAACACTATTAATTAAATTGAAAATTTCCTTAACAGCATCCCGAGCATCTGTCGCTCTCCCAATAAAGCATGCGAGAGGCGCGAGCCCGGACCCAGTAAATAAATATTCTTTATAGGTTTTGTATCACAAGGCCCAGTCGGGACCTCGGGTCCCTTGCCCGGGCATATAAATATTAACACGCATACCTAATATGCGACTAATATGGACATAATTCACCACGCTACTAAACCCGTTCATCCACCAGATCTTCTGATCTCCTGCTAGTGAATTACTATTATGTCCAATTCTCGGGATGCTTTTATTGTGTGTAATGGTGCCTTTTTTTTATGTTTATGGTCGTGTTATGAATGTTTTAATAGGGATTGTACAAATAGCTGGCATTCTTTCTTTCTTTACATTGATGTATCTGAAGTTAGAATGCCTGTATCTAATTTATCGAGGGTAGAAAGATGGACGGTTTCTGTAAGTTCTGGTCTAAGTTTTTAAGTTTTGTGAGATATTGGATACGATTCCGATAGCAGACCACATATGAGTATTGGTAACTATAAAATTGGTGTTTTTTTATGTTTTTGTACAAATCGCAATTGGCGTCGTAGGAAAGTCAATTTTTTCTGTATCATTTTTTTAAAGGCAAAAATTATGCAAAACTGTCACTTGGTAGCTTGTCTGCCATTTTTCAACATACGAGTAGGTTACATAATTCAAAATATTTTTTTGGTGAATTCAGTTAAATTTGATGTTTATATGTAAAGCACTATTAAACCTCTTTTTCCTTGTCCTTTTGGAGTTTGGTGTATTTATTTGAATACCTCACAAGAGTTCTTTCGTCTGGATCCAGTGAGACTATGGTATCCCCAATTGGGGTATGTTGCAGGGCTGAAGATAAGTGGGGAGTCATGTACTTCCCAACCTTTCTCTCCCATTTCCTTCCCCTCCCCACTACCTTCAGCCTCATTGAAGATGCCACAGTTTCACTGGTTCCAGACGGTTGGGAGTAATTGGGAATCTTGAGCGGATTCATATAAAAAGGAGAGGGCACCAGAAGAAGAATACGTTAAAATAACCGTATGTCTAGCATAGACCGTCGATTGAATCATAGATCGCGCAACACTTTGACAAGAATTTTGGTCACTAGTGTAGAGGGTCGTTAATATAACGATGGGTTGAGGGTTCCGCAACGTTTCATCACACGACAAAATATCCTCGACAAAATATCCTCGGACAAAATATCCTTCAGACAAAACATCCCCCAACAAAATATCTACTAAAACCTAACCTGACCTAATCTGACCATATAAAAAATGGGACAAAAATAATACAGGCATCCTATAAAGACAATAAATTATTGATATCTGATATATTTTTGTCTCATTTTACTATTTTTGAACAATAATTTATTGTCTTTACAGGATGTCTGTATTATTTTTGTCCCATTTTTGTTAGGTTGGCTTAAGTTTTAATAGATATTTTGTTGGGGGTTGTTTTTTTCTTCGTAGGATTTTTGTCGAGGATATTTTGTCGCGGGACGAAAACGCGCCTTACCGTTAACCAGGGGCCCGTAAGTTTGCCAGTAGGTACGCCACTGTATTCACATCTAACCACTAGATGTATTAAAGAGTGCAGTGTTGCCATAAATGGAAGCAAAAAGCTAACGGAAATACTGCCACTATGTCAAGGGCTGATGTGCTGAGGGTATTCAATAACCAGCATTTTGCAGGTGGTCAAAGTAAAAGTTGAAAGTTTAATTCATAAATATCTTGCGTCAAATAAAGGGGATGTTTTTTTCGATATGAACCCGAATAAATTATATAATGTCAGTTTTGTTCAATAGGTACAAAATTTTATTTCTCGACTGTGCCTCAAATTCAGTGGCGGTTTCAAAATTCAGCAAGAAAAAAGAAAGTTTAAAAAATTCACGTGGGATTTTCGAGTTTAGTTTAATGATGGATTGAACTTTGGGTTTTGATTCTGCAATTTTTTTGAGGAGAATGTTAATATTGGATGATGACGACGATAATATAGCGTGTAAAGAATTTTTACATATCTGACGGTTTTGGGTGTTCGAATTTAACAAATTATAGACAAAAACGAAAAGCCTTTAAATATTATTTTAGTAATTTGTGTAATTTCACAATTAATTAATTAAAAATAATATATGGTAAATTTGCAGCACATTCCAGAGTGGAAGATACTCTCGATATCGCCCTGGTGTAAGACCACCATTCAGAATTGAAACGTTGCTTGAAATGCCTTTAGCCGTGTTTGGTGACCATATCTAAAAAGCCAGGTACTTCCCCACCTACCTCTTCCCAATCTCCTTCTCTTCTTCGCTATCTTTAGCCTCACAACATACCCTAATTGAGGATGCCATAGTTTCACTGGCTCGAGACGGGAGCATCTGGGACTCTTATGCGGTACTCACATAAAAAATATCATACAATTTTTGAAAAATAAAACATATATCAGATAAAATTTCAATGACCCCTAAAATTATTTTTACAAAAATTATAAGTATATATTTAACATATTATAAAGTTAAATATAATATTTTAGAGGTTCTCCGTTGATTTTTTTTAAGTCCAAGCAAGGAGAACACTAACCTATAATAAAATATTATTTTAAAAAATAATTTAATTCCTGTAGTAACATTAGATCAGATAAAAAAGGAAGTAGCAGGTAGATTGCAATTAGAAAATAATTTAGAACAAGTTAATACGAGTAGTAATGTTATATCAGATACATTGAACGTAGATAGTTCAGATAATATTCTAGTCGAAGAATCCAATGATATTACAGTAGACTCAAATAACTTAGACGTTATTTATAATCTTAGGGAAATCAACATTGCAAATTTAAACTTACTAGATGAAAATATTATAGAATTAGCTAACTTACTTCATAATAATATAAATAGATATATAGATATTTAATATAAATAGATATATAGATAATATCTATATATCTATAATAGCTAACTTACTTCATAATAATATAAATAGATATATAGATATTTAATATAAATAGATATATAGATAATATCTATATATCTATTTATATTATTATGAAGTATCTATTAGATATAGAGCCCACAGTTAGACCAAAATTATCAAAATTACATACGTCAAAGAAATTATCTAAATTAATTTCTGAATTAAAAAATATAATTTTACCAAAAATAATATTTGATGACATTAGTTTTTTAGATCTTCATATAATAGTATATGCTAGTGCTATCACTATATGTAATAAGTTAGGAGTTAAATTAACGTCTTCTGATGATAGATCATATAATTATAGAAAACCAGAATGGCAGAGTAGATTAGAAAATGATGTAGTATTTTTAAGAAGTAGCATAGCTAGAGTAATAGAGTATGAAAACGGAAATAGAAGTAGGAATATTTTGAGACATGTAGATGTAATTGGGAGAAAATTTGGTTATAGCATTGGTAGTAATAATAATGAAAATATAATCAATGATTTATTAGATTTGTTAAAACAAAAATTAGGTGTAAAAGCTAGTAGATTAAAAAGATATAATTATACGTATAATAAAAAACATAATAATAGATTATTTCAGAAAAATGAGAAAATATTTTATTCCAAACTTGACGATAAACAAAATATTATTTCGAATAATAATAATCCGTTGCCATCTGAATCAGATATGCGCGATTTTTGGACAAATATTTGGAGTACAGATATAAAACATAACGAGTCAGGTCCGTGGATAGAAAATGAAGAACTCAATTGTTCAGACATTGAACAAATGAGTTTTTCTAATATATCGGTTGAATTGTTAGCCAAAATTATAAAAAGTACTCATAATTGGAAAGCCACGGGTTGCGATTGGATACATAATTTTTGGTATAAACGTCTGACTACTTTACATCCCCTTTTGGCAAAAAATCTTTCAAAATTTGTCAGACAACCTCAAAATTTTCCAAATTTTCTAACTAAGGGCATTACTTATATGTTGCCTAAAAGCGAACATATTAATAATCCCTCTCAGTATAGCCCCATTACATGTTTATCGACAATATATAAAATTTTAACCTCTTGCTTGACAGATTTAATATACACTCATTTAGATGAAAAAAATGTTTTATCTGAACAACAAAAAGGTTGTCGCAGAAAACATATGGGATGTAAAGAACAATAAGTTATTGATTCTGTAATTCTAAAACAGATTCAAACCCAAAAACGTAATTTACATATTTGTTATATAGATTACCAAAAGGCTTATGATAGTGTCCCGCACTCGTGGCTGATAAAAGTTTTAAATATATACAAAATTAACCCAATTATTATTAGCTTTTTGGAAAAAATTATGGCATTTTGGAATACCGATTTGCTTTTGAATTTGAAAGATAAGAAAATTATAGTACCGGGCATTTCAATAAAAAGAGGGATTTTTCAAGGAGACTCATTGAGTCCTCTTTGGTTTTGCTTAGCATTAAATCCTCTATCTAAAATGTTAATTAAAAGCAAGTTTGGAATAAAAATTAAAGGTTATACTAGAGAGAGAAATATAATTTCTCATTTATTATTTATGGATGATTTAAAATTATATTCGAATTCTGAACCAAATTTAGAGAAAATGATTAAAGTAGTTAAAATTTTTTCAGATGATATTAAAATGACTTTTGGTTTAGATAAATGTAGAACGATCCATATAGAGAAAGGTAAAATTGTAGATGGAGACGAGGGTATATTTAGAAATTTCAAAATTGAAAGTATGAAAGGGTGTGAGGTTTATAAATATTTAGGATATCCGCAATCAAATAGATTAGATCATACTAGTATTAAAAATGATATTAGGATTAAATTTAAAACTAGGATCAGAAAAATTTTGAAATGCAATCTATCTGCTAAAAATTTAGTAAAGGCGATAAATACTTGGGCAATACCTCTATTAACTTACTCATTTGGCATAATTAAATGGTCTAATACAGATTTAGATAGCTTAGAACGATTAATTAGAACTACATTAACAAAATTTCATTGCCATCATCCAAATTCAGCTGTAGAACGAATTAATTTACCCAGAAATTTAGGAGGTAGAGGTATAGTCAAAATAACATCTTTAAAACATAATCAGGTTGAAATGCTAAGAAATTTTTTCCATAGGAAACCTGATAGTTCAGAAATGCACAAAATAATTTTCAAGGCAGATAGAAATATTTCACCATTAAATTTATACGACCAGAATGCCAGGATTCTTATAAATACCAACCAGGAATTATTAGATTCCTGGTCAAATAAAATTCTTCACGCAAAACACTTCAATTATCTCAACCAAACATATGTTGACAAATTTTCGTCAAACAAATGGTTGAGTATTGGAGAGTTGAGCGCAGAAATAGAAGGCTTTGTGCTTGCCATACAAGATAGAGTCATTAATACTAAAAATTATAGGAAGCATATCATCAAAGATGCAAATCAAATTGATGATTTATGTAGAAAATGTTTGGCTTTTCCGGAAACTATAGAACATATTATATCGGGATGTTCTATATTAGCGCCGTCCGAGTATACATTTAGGCACAATCAAGTTT
The DNA here is from genome assembly GCA_917563855.2 of Limnephilus lunatus. Classification (NCBI taxonomy): domain Eukaryota; kingdom Metazoa; phylum Arthropoda; class Insecta; order Trichoptera; family Limnephilidae; genus Limnephilus; species Limnephilus lunatus. Next base: position 44,915,779 of record OU830602.1, on the reverse strand, counting down.
TAAAAATAATTCACCAAAGTTTGGTAATTAAACATAACTTGATTGACTGCCGTAATGTACCATATTATGAATATGAACCAAATTCATTTTTAGAAAATGAATTTTATAAAATTTATTATGATAAAACTGTTCTGACAGACAGAACAATTAGTCATAATAGACCCGATATAGTTTTACATGACAAAATTAAGAAAATAACTTATATCATTGATGTCGCTATTCCAAATTCTTGTAATATTCAGAAAACTGTTTCTGAAAAAATAAGAAAATATACAGATTTAGGAAATGAAATTAAAAGAATTTGGCATTCTCAGACTATAAAAATATTACCATTTGTTATTTCGGCTACTGGCATTATACCTAGCTCTCTCATTCAAAATTTAGGCGTATTAGATTTGTCAAAAAATTTGTACATAAAAATGCAAAAGTCGGTCATTTTAAATACATGTAGGATTACGAAAGATTTTTTAAATATTTATATTGAGGGATCAGTAGGATTTATCGGACCAGTTAGGATTTCATCAGAGCCGAACCCTCTGATATGAAAATATCTGGAGTCGGTGAAATATTTTCCCATTATGTTTCTGGTGGATTGACGTATTGTTCTTGTATTGTTTTATTCTTATATAGTGCACTTACATTGCGTTAATTTACTAGATATTCATTTGTGGAAAAGTGTGTGGAAGGGTTTAGTCTTTCATTTGGGAAAGATTCAACCCGGACATAAAATCTGGAGCACCGTAAAATAGTATTAACTTGTAGAGCGCCGTTTTTGTGAAAAATCACCTTGAGGGCGCTTTACAATTTGTTATGAATTCTTAGGCCTTAACTAAGTTTATTATTTACAAGTAGATACAGAAACATAATTACCTGGCAGGTCACTTCCGATAAACACACTTTAATTAGAAAGCTTATGCTTGGAGAAGATACGGCTTTGCACACGGAGGACATTGTATTTAAAACACTGGAAATTGCATGATTTTACATTTGCTACCCCCATTACTGTTGGTTTTACATTTATAAGAAGATCAATGCCAAAGTTGAGCTATTTTTGAACGACTTCGAAAAGGAGGAGGTTATCAATTCGACGGTATTTTTTTAATGTTTGTTACCTCAGAACTTTCGATTGGGTGAACCGATATTGATGATTCTTTTTTTATTAAAAAGCTGGTGCTTTCCGTGTGGTTCCATTTTAATTTAGTCTAGTTCTGACAGTGGAATTCATGAGAAAACCATATATGTCTTAAATTTGCAATAAGTATGTGCGCGACAAATGGACGAATAACTCGATATTACGCCAACAGATTTCGATGATTCTTTTTTTTAAGTAAAACTTCTTTACGCACGCTCGTCACTAAAAATCAAAAAATAAACAAAAAATTTAACAAAACAAAAAACGACTTCAAAAAATGCACTAAAAAGTAAAAAAATAATTTCGTACGATTGTTATTTTTGGAGTCGGTGTCAGCCAAGATCTCCACATCTCACCTATAACTACCTATGTATGTAGTTACATTGGCTGACACCAACTCCAAAAATAACAATCGTACGAAATAATTTTTTTAATTTTAGTGCATTTTTTTAAGTCGTTTTTTGTTTTGTTAAAATTTTTGTTTGTTTTTTATTTTGAATGACTTGACCATAGGTAAAGAGATATGAAGTATTATATATATTATCATTATGATCAAAACCGTGATTGTTTGAAAAATAACCCATTTGAAACTTAATCCAGAGATAAAACCAACGCTTAAAATTCTATGTTTTTCGATACATTTCTTAGATTTGGATAACTCTGAGTTATTTGTATTATTTTATCATTAAGATTCGTATCACCTATCTCTACCCAACTTATTATTGGGCCAATGATTTATTTTTTAAATCTGTAAAAACCTGTTTTAATATAAACAATTAATAAAAGCAATAAATCGATTTCCAAGTCACCGAGACATAAATACAGCAATGCAATTTTTACAATAAATTGTTTAGATGCTGATAAAAAATTACAAGTAATTTTTTAGTGATGTAGAACGCGAATTTCGATTTATAATCACTAGAAATGTATTTATAAATAAATGACCTCCGTGACGGAGCTTTTAAGATCCCTGGCTCTTAATTTATGAATTGTTTCACTTATAAAATAATTAAACGTACCTACTAATTTCGGTTGTCGGTGCAAGGATGCATATACGTGAAGTGATATGAAATATTACTGTGTAATGCGTTAAATTATTGAGTTCAATGAAGTTTTAATTTTCAAAATTGGAACTGATAAGTAAAAAAAACATATCAAACGAGTGGCAAAGTAGATACCAAAATTATTTCATTAATGTTGGTACTGGGGCATCCATTAATTACGTGAGCCCAAACGGGGGGGGGGGGGCCCAGCAAAATCTCACGTTTCTTGAAAATAATATGAGAATTGGCCCAAATTTATCTCACCGAGGGGGGGGGGGGTCTAGATTGGAAGAAATACTGCTCACGTTATTAATGGATGCCCCCTATCTACTTTGTCTCGACACTGGTATATCCTAGTGAGACAGGTATTGAATAATATACTTAATGTAAACATACCTTATATAGATAAATAAATAATAAAAAAATAATTATTATGTTAGTATTCTGTGTGCGTTTCTTTTGTTAACTTTGGCGTAATATGTCGTAATTTATTAAGTTTAAATTAACTAATTATTCGAAATTAACAATTAAATCTTTTTTCAAAGGGCAATGATCCTTAAGAGGAAACCTGGTTGCCGAGAAATTTGAACAATATGTATTTTACCAAACTGTTTCACTGTCACTCTTACTCTCCCAAATACTGAGCGAAATGGACAACTGCACCTCACGTTGATAACACCTAAATAAAATCATTAAAATCGAGGATTAGTATTCCCCATTTTTTTCCTCCAAAACTGGACCATTTTTTAAGATTTTTTTACTATCTGTTAGAAGAAAATACTCTATGTCTGTATGTTTTGTTTTATTTTTTAAATACAATGAATAGTTTGTATACTGAAGTCTGTTGATGACGTTCAAACCGTGCAATTTTAACGGTTTTATGGGCACAAACGCATCGATATCTATATTATATTTAAAAACAATTGCAATAGTGTCAAAATCCAGAAAGGAAATTGGGGAATACGTTTGTATGGAGAAAACGTAGCCCGGTTTCCTCTTAACGATTTTCCGTTCTGGTTAAAAGTTGCATCTGCAGTTTGCAGGTATAGACCCGGCACCTCTAGAGACAGGAGCCGGTTGGAAGCAATTTAGTTGCGTAAGAGGTCGCCCCAAGATGTGCGAGTAGTGTCATGATGAATAATTGCACTTTAAAGGCAATATATGTATTACCTTGAGCCATGCAATACCCGTATGATGCCCGCTACTTCAGTTGTCACTCTACATTATGAAAATTCTTGCCATTAATTGAAATAACGAGTGCTAATGTGTGCTAGATGCGAATAGAAAGGCCAGGTATATCAGTTGCTTTTACGCTGTCCTTAGTTGGAATATCAAGCTTAGCGCGGTTTAGCACAAAATTCGTATAGTTTGTATTCTGGGTTCTGAGTATGAAATATTATGAGAGGTGGGTAAGAATCTGGTGGTCAGAGTGTCCAGAAGTGACATGAATCTATCCCTCCACTGCGGTGCAAGAGCGAGTTCTGCTGGAGAGGTGAAAAGGTCTCCCTCAACTAGTCTCTCCCGATCTGGCTTGCTAGGCGATTGGTGGACAGATACATCTGCTGCCAAGATCCGGACAAATCTCATCCCATGAACCAGGACACCTATGTTAAATCACCAAACGTAGCGAAACGCTTGGGGTGACCTATGGCATAGGTGTTGGTATTCCAAATTTTTCCTGGAGTGGCGGTACCCATACCCGTCTCCCAAGTTGACATCACCAATATTACTCTATTGCCCTTGGTTTTAACAGAGAATTGAGCTTTTTTTTTCTTTGCAAAATCATACTATGTAAATGTTTCAAAACGTTAACGACCGCAGATTATTTTTAAGCGGTTTAATTTACTGGTTGACTTTTGATAAAGTTTCCCACTTTTTATCAGCATGACGCTATGCAAGGATATTTAATGAAAATAGTATTTTTTGCTGGAATTTGCTGCACTATTTATGAACAAATAATTACGACGTAAATAAACTGCTCTCATATCCGATCTTTTTTAATTGCTAATATACTTTACCAGACAGTTTTTGATTGAGTTTCATCCTTTATCAAATTAATATTATCGATATTCCTAATCGCTCGATGAACCATCGAAGTCCGTTCTGATAAAAGTAGGCAATTTACGTAAATTTCAGTGACATGAAAGTATGTCTATTCATAGAATGAATAAAACATTTATACGCAGTATCGCGTTCATTGGTCAAATCATTGTACATATAGTTTCGTATCAGTGATTGATGAACCGGTGGACGCAATTTTTAGCCACAAGTTGTTATAATTGTTGGTCTAGTTTGTAGTTGTAAGTAAGATTGTAGAGACAGCACCCTTGAGATGATTTTTAACAAAAACGTTGCTGTACAAATCATCCAAATATTGTTATTTTTTATTATTTTGCACTTATTTACGTTAATTTCAAATTTGACATCTGTCATTGCAAATGTCTCTGCCGGCGCGGCGTCTAAAAAAGGAACTACTTTGTGGCTCATTAAATATTGAGCGGCCGATGTAGCCCGCTTAAATTTGAGCTAGGAATGTTGTCCATAGCGAGGATACAGACCAACTGAAATACTGGGAAATTTTTTATCTCTTCTCAAATTATATACTGGGAGATTACCACCATGATCGCTACACAGATAACATTTAATAACCTTGATAAAACATTTCATAGGAGAAAATTCGAACAACATTGCAAGGTGGGGGTCATAAAATTATATAATGTTCCTAATTACTTGTAAGTAATTATCCACCGACTTGGACTCAAAACTTATTACTTTATTATTAGTCGAACTGTCGTTTTTAATTGGCTTACGTGTTGCTTCATTTGTAAAGAGGTAAGATATTTGAATAAAATATTAGTTTAGGAGACAAATACGTAGTACCAGCATGGTATTTATACAGTGTGTGCAATTCCTTACCGCCTTTAACCCCTCAAGACTACCGTATTTTGTCAGAGGGTCAAAATATTTCAACTTTGCAACAAAATCCAAATAAATCGAATATTTCTGAACACATCCGAAAACTAAAAACTTTTAGTGAAAGGTGAAAAAATAGAATTTCGAATTTTGGCAAGCGAAATAAACATATAATTTATGAAGTATAAGACTATGCATTCAAAATAAAAAAAGCTAGAATAATAAAACTTTCAAAATTTTAAGTAACCCCTGCCTCAAAAAAGAGTGGTAACCTTGAAACGCCTGAACAGATTTTCATGAATTGTACGCATCATAATCGGTCCATTCGTTTAGGAGCTACGATGCCACAGACAGACACATACACAGACATATACACACACACACAGAAAGTCAAACTTATAACACCGCTCCTTGCGTCGGGGGTTAAAAATGGGTCATCACGTTTTTTTCTCAGTAAAATTACTAATAACGAAAAAACATAAAAGCATATACATATTGTATTACACAAATGTATTGTAAATGTTATTGTCACCTCACTTGTATGACCTTTCATGTAAAAAAATTTCAAAGTTGCATAGTTTTTTTGTGACAGGCTTTTTTCTTTGCCAATACAAAAAAAATATCAAAATTTAAAAAAAAGTATACAAGTAAGCAAGAAATAAAATTATACATAAAAAATTCTAATAATTATTTTAAGTGTTATCGAGCATATAATATGGTATATATTTGGGAACGAAAGCGCTGTGCTGAAAGGGTTAATAAATTTATGCGCAAGGAGTTTATTTTTTTCCTATGTTGTTTTTCCTCTAGTTAAACTATCTGCGGGTTTTGTACTCAGCAGGGCACGTATGTTATGGAGAACAGGATGAAGGTTGTAAAAGGTTTAGGCGCAGTGCTAAGGGAACAGATGCAGCCTTTGAGGAACGAGTAGCTACTGTCACCGCTTACCGTCTGAGTCTGAGGGTAGAAATAACGATTTAAATTGTTCTTAACTTGAATCAACTCGAAACAATTCACTATGCACTATGTCAACCTTTAATAGAATATGGTATTATAGCCTGGGGAGGAGCTAACCCTACCGCCTTTGATCCGAATTTTAAAGCTCTGAAACAAAATATAAAGATTATGATAAAACTACCGATCCCAAGCAGTTCAGATGAAATTTTCAGGAGAATCTCTGTCTTGTTAGGCAATTTTATACCAAAAACATACTAGCTTACCTCTTCAAACACATAACTACCTTTGAAAATGTCCAAACTGCTAGAGATACTAGAACCGAAAGGCATAATCTCTTACTTATCCCTTTTGCTGAAACAACTTTTGGCCAAAGAAATGTTAGATACTTTGCAACAAAACTGCACAACGCAATTCCACTGGCCATTAGACAAAACACAATGCACCTTAAATATAAATCTGACACCAAGTCCTGGATTACCAACCAAGACAGATCCAACATCAAAGAGATTATCAAAACTAACTTATATTATAAGTACGTATTTTTTCAATGGTACAATGATGATTGTCAGTCACTTTAAATGTAATATTATCTATGTTAATTTTTTATTATATGTGTTAGGTATTATTTGTATTTTTATTATAAAATGATCATGTTTTAAAGCGTCTGCTCTCTACACAAGTTTTCTAGTGAGACAGGCGTAGGACTTTATAAACTGTAAGTCTAGAATTAATAAAAATGAATTTAAAAAAAAAAGACTCAAATAAGCTGACAAAACTCATATACATATTTCAACTAGGGATACCTATAAAGAGAGTACATTATGCTTTATGCCACTCTCATTTGGAATATGGAATAATAGGAGAATATGGAATAGTATTTACTCATAATTATTATGTACTTTATTTACTTATGTTTATTTACTTATTATTAAATTGTTTATTATTGTTTACTCATAATTATATTATATTTTATTGTTTGTTTAATTTATTAATATCTACATATTTACTTAATATATTATATTTATTTCATAAACTATATAAATTTATTACATAATTGTTTAATATTATTTATTTTTTGTTAATAATGTAATGCTACTGTGGTATGATCACCCTATTATTGCATCTGGTAAGCCACAACAGGTACCTTGTATTTACATATTTTAATATTTAGTTTACAGTATAATGTTATTTTTGTCAACAATGAGCATACTGCCCAGCTGTAATAATTAATAATTATTAATGTTTAAATAACTGTACTCAGTGCTTCTTTTGTAGGTTTATTATTATATCTCTTTTAAGTTTAGGTATAAGTATGTTTCTTTTTTTTTTAATTACTTTATTGTAAAACTGCATATCTCGATACAGGAATGCCCTAGGAGATGTGCAGCTTATGTTTTCATGTATTTCTTATTTTTTTCAATAAATAAAATAAATAGGATGGGCTCAGCAGCATCAAAACATGTAAGACAACTGAAGAAATCACAGAATTGCAATATGAAGATCATACATACTAAAGGTAGGTCCCCGTAAGAACGTCAACAACAGAAATTTGTACACATTGATATTCCAAGTATACAAACAATCTTTTCCAAAAGTATTCTGGTACATCACCTCAAAAAGAACACAGAGGCAAACACCTCTTATACTAATAAAACCAGATCCAAATCAATAGACGTACAGTGTAATTCTATTTTTGGACAAACAAGCTCTGAATTTTTAACAGTAAAGTTTTATAACAAACTTCATACAGTATCAAACATAACCACATTAATGACATCAAATCTCGCTTTAGAACTATCGGAAAAAGAACTTACTGGTATAATAAAAACATTATAATACTTACTGTAAAAAACTTACCCAGTTGTACCATAGAAGTCGCTGAAAACTTATCCAAAACATAGTATTCTTCAGCACAGGATACCCTAGTGGGGAGGACTTCAAAAACAATCTACATCTATTTTATAGTTATATTCATGTATCTTCTATAAATGTTAAAATTAAAATAAAGTAAATGAAAAATTATTTATAAGTTCGTCAATTGATTGGTGGTAGGTACCTACTCGTTCTCAATACCAGTTGTGGTTTTATCTTATTTTTTTACATTAATTCCACACAGGAAGCCTGAGGAAAATAATTTTGTTCAGGGCCTATGTCATCTTTGAAGATGATGTGTGGAGGGTCGTTTTGAGGAGAGGAAGGAGTGAAAATGGGTCTTGAAGAGATCCACGTTTTAGGAAGTAAGAGGCTGGCAAATCGTTCCACAGTCGAGCTGTTGAACTCAAGAACGAGTCGTAGAAACGACCCGCTCTCATGTGACAAATGTCAACTGTCTACATACGTTGGGTGCGCGTTTGTCGTATTTCCCGTCTATGCACCGGTGCTGAGGGGATCAATGACGCTATTTCTTTGGAGCATCTTTCATTGAAATATCGGTAGAAGTAGGACAGCGTACCCACCCGACGCCTGTGCTCTAAAGATTGCAATCCGTTCGTTAAGATTGGACAATCAATCAAACGAACCACCCGTTTCTGCACAGAGTCGAGGGTTTTTTCAGGTATTTTGGGGCTCCAGACAAATGGTGGCTAAATGCGGCAGAGGTGACTTAAATTTTAAGTGCGGTTGTGCTTTGAACTTCATAAAAAAGATAAGAAAATAAGACAAACTTACATTGTAATTTTACCGCACTCTATATACAACGCGCCATTCAAATTCCGTACTAAAAAATCCACACGCTCGAATGATGCTCCCTGCCCAAGAGCGACTCCGAAACGCATCCCATACGTGCTTTATGAATTGAATACCAGAACATATGGAATTTTCTGTCAACTTTCTCAGGTTCATAAAATATATAAATGTGTCAAAAATAGATATCGACATAGGAACCTACATATTTAGAACGTAATATTACTGTTTAATAAAAAAAATACAAGTAGAAAACACAGCATATCTTGTAAAAAATATGAACGTTTTCGTTGTTAGGTAACCGAAAAATTCGAATTTCTCAGAATTCACGTAAAAATTGCAAATATGGCGATTTTCAAGTAGAAATGACGTTATCAGCCTTTTTTACACTATCCCCACGAAGGAGGCCCTGAGGAAAATAATTTACCTCAGATCTTATGTCATCTTAGAAAATGCTGTACGGAGGGACTTTTTAGGGAAATGAAGTTCGGGAAAAAGAAAGGGCATGGGTGGGTAGGAATCTTGGGTCGTTCATGAGTGACGGGCCTACGGGTCCATTCCACACGTTGCGGTGCACGACGATGGCTCGAGAGAAACCAGCTGGAGATATCAAAGGGTCCTACCTACCTTTACATCATATCTACTATGGAAGTACCTATCGAGAAATAGAAAACTTTAATTAATAATTTAATTGACAATGCGCGAAAAACGAAAAATGCTTTAAATATAACTACCCAGAACTGAAAGAAATAAACATACCTTGCTTGAAAATTCCTAAACGTAAAAAAACAAACATTTTTGCAAATTTCAAGACACCAGACCTAACCATTCGAACCCAGATGTTTTCGAGATACTTGGATCAAAAATCATAACGGTATTATTCGTCACAACACACCACGCAGACCACCGAAAAAGCGACATAATACATACGATTGCTGCACACATTTTTATTATTCCTCTCTGATGGTAAAGTGATTTTCCTATCTTCCTGCAACAAACACCATCCCAACAACAATCATTCCCTTTTGACTCATTGCACCGTAATAATGTGTCTTACCATCGTCATTTTCCTTGAAATAGTGTTTGTGGGCTCGCGGCTCGCGTTATGAGTGGTCCTAATAAACATGCCCAATAAAGCGGATCGCTTACTCTTTATTGCGCCCCTCGCGACCGCCTCTCTCAAGGGACACGTTTATGGGAAGTGTCATACGCATTATTTAAACCAGAAATTCACAATATTTAATAAAATTAATTGATGATTAATTATTTTTGAAGTGAAACTTCTTTCGCCCCGTTGTGATTTTGAATTAGGATGAAACGGAAAATTCGCATTACAGCACCTGCGAAGTATCAAACTGGGCTCATTGTTCGTTTTAATAATAATAATAATACTTTGCTAATTTATATAGCGCCGTTTTTGTGAGAAATCACCTCAAGGGCGCTGTACAAGATTATGATGTCACTTTTCAAGGCTTCTATTGGTTGACGCTAGGTCTGCGCTCATTGGCCGCTTTGATTATGACCTCACTTTTCAAGGCTTTGAGATTGTTTTGGTAAAGTTTCGCTTCTACCGAGTGTGAACTGCACTTGATTATTTTTAAGTAGGTACCAATAGTTTTCATTAAAAACCTCTCAGGCTTCGACAGTATTATGGCAGAGGGATAAAATATTTACGCTTCACAATAAAATTCAAATAAATGGAATATATAAAATAAAAAAATTGAAAAAATAAAAATAAATGTATCCAAACGTATCCGAAAACTAAAAATTGTTTTTGAAATGTGATAAAATACGCTTTCAAATTTTTTTGAATATTTATACATATCTTAATAAATCGAAATAAACATAATTTTTTAAATATAAATATTTTGCACGCAAACATAAAAAAGTTTTAAAAATTACTCAACTTACGTTTTTTCTAACTAAAATTACCAATAACACAAAAAAATACATACATATTTTATTGGACAAATGTAACATTATTGTCACCTCACTTATTTGTAATGTAAGAATAACTAATAAAATAATCTCAAAGTTTCATAAATTTATTTTAAATTGTGGTTCGAAACTTTGGTGTCATAAACGTTTACATTTTACTTGTGTTGTGGTTAGTTTTTGGATTTGAATTAAAAGCGTGTCTTTTTTTCTTTCTACAGACGTTTAAATATTTTTTCTCACTATGATGGTAAGTGAGATACAATGATTTCTGTGAGACGTATATGAGTTGTTCATCATCTCCTTATCCTTATCCTCTTCTTACCCATCCCATTCCCCTTCGCAAACTATTTATCATTTTTTATGTGAATACCGCACAAGAGTCCCAACTGCTCCCAACCGCCTGGAGCCAATGAGACTGTGGCATCCCCAAATGGGGTATGTGGAACTGAAGGTAGTGAGACGGAGATGGAGATAGGGAAGAGGAATTTCGGGAAGTACCTGGCTATTCAGATCTTGTCACCAAACACGGATAAAACCATTTCAAGCAACGTTTCAATTCTGAGTGGTGGTCTTACACCAGGGCGATACTGAGAGAATCTTCCACTCTGGAACGTGACGTAAATACCCTGTTTTCGTGAATGAATGAATTAAAATCTTGGAAATGGAAATTATCCCACTTTTCGACATCCGAACTCGATTTAGATGACAATGCATTCTATCCATTTTTGGTGGCACTCGCGCACATACGCATTTCTCTGAAAATTGGCTACTATATAGTCGGCCCAGAAGATAGCCCGAAAATTGAAAATAGATGTATAATAGTAAAAAACTTTGTTTCTAATACGGGTTGATTGTCTAAGTCAGTGGGTTTCAACCTGCGGTACGCGTACCCCTGGGGGTACGCGAAGCCAAATTGGGGGTACGCAAGTAGAATCACGGGTAAAAAATGCCTGAAGTCGTGTTTCACTCTGTATAAAATTGCATTAATTGAATTTATGTAACTTAATTGTTAAATTCGTGTAATAATGAGAGTATTCAAAATTACAAATGAACATAAGATAGATAGGGGGTACGGGGAACAACACAATTATAGTAAGAGTCAGGAGGTACGCTGGCTCAAAAAGGTTGAAGACCACTGGTCTAAGTATTTCTACACCAATGAAGAGAACTAGCTCTCAGTCAAAGATAAATTATTGGCCTGTCTGACGACATTAGTATAAAAGATAAAATTAGATGAGCTATTTACAAAGTTAGCGAAACTCGATCGAAAATCGAAAAAGATACGCTTACATCTGGGCTCGAACTCAGGACCTTCGCCTTCGGTCATATTTAACTGAATCATACTTCGACTAAGAACTATCAACATTACCTTTAATTTCCTAACGCATATTTTTATTGGTTTTGTTTTTTTATTTTTTTATTTCTTTATGTATAAAAGTATACAAGTTTCAAACCCAAACTAAACGTTAGATGGTGTCTTGGAAAAATTTAATCCATTTTTATTTTTAATATGCGACATCTATTGACTTTTCTGCGAGTCTAGGACGAATATTTATTTTTAACTTAACGAGTTAAATAAACTCAAATTGGAAAATTTGATAGGTTTATTGTAATATAAAATGGGTGCAATCATACAAAAAGATAGCATCCAATAAAACACAAACCAACTGGAATGTCATTAAACAAAATCTACAATGTACCGATTGGAATAAACTACAAAGTATGGACAATACAAATGAAGCATGGAATTATTTCATAGAACTCATACAGCAAAACATTTTCTCTAATACTGTAAAAATTGTAAAAAAAAATATCACATAAAAATGTACACATCAAACCATGGATCACACAGAATGTTATAAACTGCATAAGAAAAAGAGACGAGTTACACAAGAAGCTAAAAAATAATCCATACGATATACATATGTTAAGATACTACAAAAGATATAGAAACATATGCAAAAAAGTAATAACTCATACAAAAGAAACTTACTATAAGCAAAAAATAGATGATTGTAAACAAAATTCCCGTAAGATGTGGCAAATAATAAATGAAATAACTAGTACTAAATCTACCAACGCCACATCAATTGACGAGCTGAATATAAACAATGTCCCCAGGAAATACGCTGAGAATCCTGACGAAATTCTTGAATATGTCAATAACTTCTTCATAAATATTGGATCTAATTTAGCAAAACAAGCTACGCAATGTAATGAAGCAGTACAAACAAAGGAATCTCCTGAGCAAGGAAAAAAGCTCGAGTTTAAACAAATCACAGCTGATGAAATCAAAAATACAATTTCTTCTCTAAAATCAAATGTATCTTCCGGGGAAGACTTAATAACAACAAATGCAATAAAATTTCTCTGTAAAGAACTTATCGTACCTCTAACATTTCTAGTAAACATGTCTATAACTGAAAGCGTATTCCCCACAGCTCTCAAAAAAGCTATTGTAATACCAATATATAAACAAGGATGCAAAAATGACATTAACAACTATCGACCAATAAGCCTACTCAATACATTTTCAAAAATATTGGAGAGAATACTAAAAACACAACTCCTATCCTACTTAGAAGAAAATAAAATATTATCAGAAACACAGTACGGGTTTAGGGAGAATCTAAGTACTGGTGACGTCATAGAAACTATTACAGATATGATCATAAAAAGTTTAGACAGAGGAGAAAAAACACTGGCAATCTTCATAGACTTACAAAAGGCATTTGATACAATAGATCACAAAATCCTTTTTGCAAAACTTTAAAAAATTGGTATGTGAAATAAAACTCTTAACTTATTAAAAAGTTATATGACGGAGCGTACACAGAGCGTTCAAATTAACAAGAAAAAAGTAAACCTCTCCTAATCAACCATGGAGTACCGCAAGGAAGCGTACTAGGACCTATATTATTTCTAATATACATAAATGATATCGGTAGCCTAGGAACGAGAGGAAAAATCATAAGCTTTGCTGACGATACAGTAATTGTATTCAACGAAAAAGATTGGAGAAGTACCTACAAAGAAGCGGAACATGGACTTGGTCTACTGCAAAACTGGCTTAAGAGAAATTCCCTTACACTTAATGTCAATAAAACAAAATATCTGAAAATTTCTATAACAGCCAGAGGACAGCCAGAGGATGACTTTAATCTCAAATTACATACATGCCAAGAAAACTATCAAAATCAAAGCTTATCATGCCATTGTCCTACAATAGCACACTCCAAAAGTATCAAATATCTTGGTATTGAAATTGATGATAATCTCCGATGGAACGCACACATTGAAGTAATCACAAAAAAACTCACCAGGTACATTTACTTCTTTAGAGCCATCCGTAACATCCTCAACATAAACGACATTAAGAAAGTGTACTACGCTTTATGTCAATCACAAATAGAGTACGGGATAACTGGATGGGGATCTGCCTTGAGCACTCACATGGACCGACTCAATATAGCCCAAAAAGGAGTACTAAAGACAATTTTGAAATTACCGGTTAGAACTCCGACAGAAGAATTGTTTCAAAGCATTCAAGTCTACAACATACAAAAACTTTATGCAAAAAATATTTTATTTAAAATTAAAAAAAAACATATCAGAATACTCCACTGTCCAACATAGATACACAACCAGGGCAATAAACCAAAATATTCTAGCTACAGCAATATATCGAACGTGGAATCTACCAATAAACAGCTTTATATGGCCGCCCTAGAAGGAATGGTAACATCTTCAAGACGCCATACCTATTTACGGTCCTCCCACTCTACAAACACCGTTATGTGATGATTGGCGCGTGGACAATGATGGCGTCTTCAAGATACCACGGGTATATACGCCATAACCCCCACTCTGACCATCCTAGGCCAACCGCAAGGACGTATGTTGACCCCACCCCCTCCCAGTACTTCGCTCTACAACGGCCAGCCAATGACGAAGCTTGTTTCGAAATGGAAGCCATCGGTTGCGTAACAGCCGTAAAAGGACATATTTTTATGTAAGATTAATATTGAATTTACGCAATGTTTGCTAAAGTTATTTCAAATAAAATTATATAGATTAAAAGGCTGGACTTGCGTCCATACTGTTAAGATAAAATTAAATATGTTAATGTTTCCATTAAATAGATATAAGGGTTTTTTCATACTGATATCGGGCTAAAAACCCCACTTGTTAACATTGTACAATTTTTACTGAATTTAATAAAACTGCTAGAATGAAGTGGTTTACATGAGATAGAGCGGCAAAGAGAGTAGTTTTGCTTATATAATTCAATTTTATCATTCCATTCTTGTATAAGGATGGAAAAAGCTGCAAAGAAATGCAACAACGTTCAATGAATACTCTTATCAAATGCGAACCACTATTGGGCACGGCCCCGCGGCAGCGTATATATAGAGCGTCAAGCTCTGTTCAAGTCAGTCACATTCGAACCTTTATCGTCGCGTCAACTCTCACCGTCTCTATCTTCTTGTACCGCTTCTTCCTGCCTGCACTCTACAATTGTCTTTGACTTCCGACCTTGCACTTCCTTGGACAGCTGAATTCTCTCTCCTCGGATACTCACAGCAACCGGACCAGGCCCTGAGCGTGCACAGCAGCCCGCCGACTAGAAAACCAGCACCCGTATTTTACAGTCAATATAGAGGACATAAGTCCGATATAAGCCAGTTTGAAAACATCTTTTGGACAAAGAAATATGAAATTCAATGCGACAAAACTATACAACGCTCTACCAACTCAAACAAAAAATATAACAGAAATAAATAAATTTAAAACAAAAGTAAAAATATGGTTGAGAGAACAAAGTGAAAATAAACTATCAAACATACTGAAGACCATGTAAAGACAACTGGATACTAAATACAAATGTGGAAAAACTACAGGCCCCCTCAGAACAGGAAACCCTAGTGAGGAGGACTGTAAAAATAATGTACCTTATAATACCTTAATATAATATAATTTATAAATACATTATGTACAAATTTTGCTATGGATACTAAAAAAAAAATTAAAAATATGCTTTAGTCGAAGTATGATTCAGTTAAATACGACCCAATCGGATAGGGACACATTAGCTCAGTTGGTAGAGCTGCGCCCCGGCAAGGCGTAGTTCCTGTACTCGTGTCCTAGGTGCGACCGATCTTTTTTTTTGATTTTACTGTTTTCAGATTTTCGTTAATATTGTCTTCATTTAATTTAATATTTCAATTTGAGGTTTTATAAAATAAGATAAAAATAAATAAAATTGAGCTGTTGAACTCATTTTTTTCAGAAATTTTCATGGTCAATATATTGTGTTTTTCGTTAAAATTACAAAAGTGCATCATAAATAATATTACCATTTATCATTAACAAAATTAGCGATTTTAAAATTTTAAAATTCGAAAAAATTCTTTTCAATCTGGAGATATTACTCACTTTGGGAACCACTGTTCGGTACTTAAGTACCTACATCAAAAATATTTCTTGACCATTTAAAATAAGCTTTATTCCTCATTAGAATAAGGTCGGTAATACATTGAGATTTGAGAGGTCGTTGTTGCTTTTCGTTTAGAAAGCAGGACAATGCTGGATTTATTGAAATTTTGCATTGATGCAATAAACTAATTTTCGGTGAATGAACGGAGAGTTTATTGCATCTGACGCCTTATTTGGTGACGGAAATTCATACTCATTTCATATGTTTAATATATATATATAAACAATAAAGGAGATTTATAAAGATTTTGTTTTCTCCAAGAGTGGGAGTGATAATAAAATTTGCTATCGTAACAGAGAAAGGAGTTTCAGAAATAATATCTAATAATAAATAGACTTGAGTTATACTTACTTGTTTTGTTGTTCTAAAGGGGATTCTTATTTTATTTCTTTTCATCGTCTCATATGCGTGCTTGAGCGGCAGGTTTTAAATTTTTCTCAGAAATTCGGTTGATTTCGGCCATTAATTATTTTGTAGCTAAATAAACTGTTGAAGTAATAATATTCAACTCCTTCAACATTTCCTTTACTTTCGTAAATCAATTTTTCTTCAGTATAAATGAGCGCTTTAATAATTATCGAGACGATTCACGGTTACGGTACCGTGGCGGCAATAAACATACTTTCGTTATCGTTACAATGCTGCAGCTCTTTCTTACTCATTAAATAATAGTGAGACACACAACATACCTGTGACTGCTTCCTCCAAAGTACCAATTTTTCCTCGGGTTTCATTTTCTTTATATGTGTGAGGAAGATGTATAATAATGATTGTATGTTTTCCTTTGGGGGGGGGGGGTGCAGACATACGTTCACCGTTTGTCTCATTTTCGGCTGTTGTTATTTAGTGTGTAATAAAGAGCTGCAGCATTATATGTTTAAAAGCAAAACTATCTGAACATTGACATTTGACGTTTTTTTAATTTTTGGAATTCACTCACACTTCAATGTTACCTATCCTTGTAACTATATTCCATACTTTCAAAATTATCGTAACGGCTAGTAATATTGTAGTGGTCTAGGGAGACGTCACGGTGTGGTGTAAGAGAGGTGCAAAAATTTTATTATATTAAGGATCTTGGTGTCTTTCTAGATAAGTAAGCTT
Source organism: Limnephilus lunatus (assembly GCA_917563855.2). Lineage (NCBI taxonomy): Eukaryota > Metazoa > Arthropoda > Insecta > Trichoptera > Limnephilidae > Limnephilus > Limnephilus lunatus. The sequence goes on along the minus strand of OU830602.1, from coordinate 44,898,513 downwards.
TCTTTTCGGGAACACATACATTTAATTGTTAATAAATCTCTCAAAATAGGTAGGTACTTGCTTTCATCACTAGAATTACTTCTGACTTCAAAAAAATAAATACCCTCAGAACTCTTTACTGCCCCTTGGTTCACTGTCATCTCGAATATGCTTGTGTTGTTTGGTCTCTTTTTTATGCTGTCCATATTGTATTGAGTCCGTTCAACATCGGTTCCTAAAAGGGATTTCCAGGAGGCTTGGATTAGAAAGAGGCAATTACTCGTATGATAAAATTAAACTAACTCTAAACCCTTCTCCTTTAGAAGACCGTCGGAGAAAAAATGATTTTGCGTTTAAATGTTTCTTCAAAAATTTTCTTAATTATATTATTGAATCGCCTATATTACTACAACTCATTCCTTACAATATACCTTTCCGTAGAGTCAGAAATAATGAACTGCTTTCCCTCAATCAACACTTGACCAATCAGGGCTATTATTCACCACTGTCCAGAATGTGTAGAGACTGGTCAACTCACGTCAAGAACGTAACTTCTTTGGTTTAAGTCTAAATGATTTTAGTCGGTCGCTAAACGATTGACGATATTTTATAACTACATAATATTTATCTTTTATTATTTTTTTATTTTTATTTATTTATTTCAAGAATTTTGTTTTTACAATACAAATGATTAAATGTGCAAGGTTATACAATAATTCATTTTATATTACTACTACTCCATAAATTGAGCTCAAGAGCTCGTGTTTATGGGAGGAGTATTAACATTTATTTCTATTTCTTGCTTTGACTTGTCTTGCCACTTCTAATTTCTTATGTTTATCTCTAATTTTGTCTTTGCTTTCATTTATCATCCTAATCTTATAATTTACACTTTTTTTTAAATTCGTGTCATTTTATTGTAAATTGGACCATTGGACGTAAATCGTTTAGTTCTATTGTAAGTGAGACTATGGCATCCCCAATTGGGTATTTTCTGAGACTGAAGATAGTGGAGAGGGGAAGGACACGGTGAAGAAGCAGGTGGGGAAGTACTTACCTGGCTATGCAGATCTGGTCGCCAAACACGGCTTAAGCCATATCAAGCAACATGAATCTGAATGGTGGTTTTGAACCAGGGCGATACTGGGAGTATATTCAACTCATTTTTTGAATGAATGAATTAATTGATTGTAAAATAACACAAATAAATCAAATAAAATTTCTTTATTTATTAGAAAAACTGTCTTTTCATAACTTTTGAAGGTTATTCCCATCACGGTCCCGGTTGCGACCGTTATCTTTTTATTTTTCTGTGTCTTATTCTCTTTCATATTTTCGTTTAGATTATAAGTGTTATCTTCTTCTTCAATTAAATTAAATGTATTTGCACCCGCGGGGATTCGCGAGCTTCGGATTGCGAGTCAAGAGCCTTACCCCTCGACCACGGAAGACCAATATCACATCAATCATCCTTTTTGAGAAAATGGATTATTTAAACGTTAATAAACTTCAACTGCAAAGATACCAGAGTCAAACGGTATGCCACAATTTTATAAATAAAACGTTATATACTCATTTGCTTAAACTTTATCAATTATTTAAGTACATAGATGGCCATCTACATAAATGCGAGCAGATATAAACATACCTACCATTAAAACTAATGTGAAAAACATTTAAATTGCAATTAACGGAACATTTCACATCCTACCATTGTGCATTATACTTCTTGCTTGTACTAACTCAAACAATATACATTACTTAACCATACCCCCATTCGGAAAAAGAAAATTCCTCACCGCCCCATAACTTTGACATTGTCATGCTAATTTTCCCGACTGGATTCCCTTTTGATTGGCCTCCGCCCGCATTGGGTCCGCCCAATAAGAATTCGCTTATGTATGGGGGCACGCCCCAAAGGCTCCGCCCCCGTCAAAAAGGCCCCAAGGGGCGGGGGTCCCCTCATTAGTGTACCTCGGCCTTCGTGGGGGAATGTTGTGCGCTCGGGCGTGGCGGGAAACCTACCTAAACGGAAAATTCTAATTTGAAGTCTTGCGTTCGGAATTTGATTTTCATACTGCGTTACAAAATAACTCTATCAAAAAATATTTTTAAAATTGTGATGTGATAATATAAGTATAACTGTAAACTACATTTAAATTATGAAAAGATTTCTAAAATAGTGCAATTAAATGTTTCTAAATCGTGCTAAAGACAATTCTAAGAACAAGCATAAATTCGCGATTAGTTAAAACTTCGTACAGAAAAACATATCTAAATGTGTATTTAAACTACGTTTTATTTTTAAGTTTTCTTCAATTTCAAACTCTGTTTTGCCAGCTTTCGTTTAAGTGCAGTTTAAAGTGTATAATTTATTTAAAAAAAAAACTTATCATTTTATTCTTATGACTATTTTCAAAACCATGAGTCTTTCAGAGTCTACTTGTTCCTCGATAGGCAGTCCCAACGCTCAAAGCGAATTTCCAGACAGAAATGACTGTCGAAGTCCACCCTTTGACGAAACACCCACAACAAGAGAAAACACTGAAAGAACAATAGTTTCACCAAGAGAAAACATTGATAGAACAATGTTACTAAGAGAAAATATTGACAGAACAATTTTATCAAGAGAAAACATTGATAGAACAATGTCATCAAGAGAAAACATAGATAGAACAATTTCAACAAGAGAAAACATGGACAGAACGATTTCCTCAAGAGATCTTCAACACATTCAGCATACACTCCCCCCTTCAGCAGATTCAAGCAAGCTGAAATTTGGAGTGGACAGAATACTATCAGGAGAAACCACTTGTTTACGAAGACCAAAACCACTACACAGAGCAAACAACGCAGAATCGTTACAAACAAATGCAAGAAACACTGAGTTTTCTATCCTATCCCTCATAAAAGGTGCAAGACAATATATACAAGATACAAACAATACTTCAACAATTCAAAAACCTACCAATTTGTCCAATGTGTCTCACTCGTCTCATACACCCTGTTCTGAGTGTGTTACCTCTTTATTCAGGTGTTGTAGGTTGAGTCCTCCTTTGTCAAGAAACCAGGATTCTCTTAATCATCAGAACTCTCAGTTGGTTGGCTCCTTGGGTCAGAGTATGATGCCTGGTGGACTGCCGGTGACTTCGAGTGTCCTGCACCACGGAATGGGTTACGGGTTGTCTAGATTTGTGACTACTTCATCCAATATCAGCGATGGATTGCAGCTTGGATATGGAGTTCATGTACCAGCCAGCATGCGACATCTATCAGTCAGGCAGATGCCAGGTTGGTTAAGTTAGTCCATTCGATTATAGTAAATAAAATAATGCATGTAAAACAGTGTAAGACTAAAAATGAAAAAAAAAATCTTACCAAGAGTAATATTTTTGGTAAGTACCTAAAGAGCGCTTTTGTATTTACCTTGATGATTCACGGTTTCGGTACCGTGACGGCAAAAAAGGGCAATAAACATAGTTCCATATCGCTATAAGGCTGCAGCTCTTTCTTACACATTAAATAATGGTGAGACAAAATATGAGACATACAAAATATGTGTGATCGTTTCCTCGAAAGTACAAATATTTCCTTGTGTTTCATTTTATTTATATGTGTGAGGGAGATGTATGATAAATATTGTATGTTTCCTTTGGGGGGTGCAGACGTACATTCACCGTTTGTCTCATTTTCGACTGTTATTATTTAATGTGTAAGAAAGAGCTGCAGCATTATATGTTAAAGAACAAAAGCAAAACCATCAGCACATTGACATTTGATGTTTTTGAATTTTTGGAATTCACTCACACTTCAATATTATCCTTGTAACATTATTCCATACTTTCAAAATTATCGTCACGGCTAGTAGTATTGTAATGGTCTACGAAGACGTCACGGTGCGGTGTGTGAGAGAGATGCAAGAAAATTATCACTTTTTTTCCTTTGGAGGAAACAGACCTACGTTCATTGTGTATCTCATCTTTTGAAAGAGCTTCAGCATTATGGCGATAAGGAACGTATATTTGTTGCCTTTTTTGCCGTCACGGTACCGTAACGTCACGGTAATAATAAAAACTTTATAAAGATTCGTCATTCTACGTTATCATCCAAATTTTGCAACTACGTTATTCGGGTTTCCAATAAACTATTTTTTCAATGCATATCTTTACACACTTACCAACTCGAATCGTAGAATAGAGAATATATAACACTTTGAATATAGACAAAAAATTTTCCATTTAGCCCAATCTCCCAGCATTCTATCTCACTTACACTGGCCTGAAATCGTATATCTCCATCCCATTTAAATTTAGAAAGCAAAGTTTATAGGACCAAATTGAGTTTTGAGTTGTGATTTATTTTTGGCTTAATAACGCCTTGTTGCGCTGCCTCCTAAGCCAACGTTTCGGATAGTATAAAATGGTGGTCATTCAATTATCTAAGTATAAGTTTAACACAAAAAATTAAAGGAGTGAAACATAATCCTTAATTAAAACAGAAACAGATCAACTTGACAAATGATTAAAAAGTTGAGAGATTAAACAAATCTATAGCGGAAATTTGAAATGCTGTCAGGCAAAATAAAAGGATTAAAAATCCAAAATGAGTTAAATATGTAATTTTTCTCCATTTTTTCCTCTTTCGATCTACTTCAATCTACGTCAATTTTTAGGAAAATAAGTGCGTCGTTTACGATGTGCGTTTTAAGATGGTTTTGTTCCACAAAATTCAAAATAAATTAATTGCTGTTATTAAGGAAATTTACAAAAAATGTTAAGTCTTCTGGAAGGTCTATGCGATGTTAATTTTATGATAAAAAAATCATGATAATGGGTGGATAAAAACAGGAAATATGATTTTTTGAAAAAAATATCTTTTCGCTTTCCTGAACACTTGGCATTTCAAATTTCCGCTATTGATAATATTATAATTATAACAGCAATTACGGTTGTCGTGTTGTAGGTTGTATGTTGATATTGTATTGATAATTTTTTTGTTTTGTAATTTTTCGTTTTATATAATTTTTTGTTTTATATAATTTTTGGCTTCATATTCCTTTCTTATACATATAATTTACTTATTACTTTTTATGCTGTCTCATTAGAGGTAAAGTCACAAGGAGGAAATCCATAATTGGTTTTATTATGGCTGTATAATACATACTTATGTACAAACTGAAAAAATGTAAACTGTCGATTTCCTGGAAATTAATAAAAAATAAATAATAATCCCTACTGCTTACTGTTAACCGGACCCAGTGAGTCTAGGGACTAGGGGGCATCACCAATTGCAGTATTAATGAGGCTGAAGAAAGTGTTGAAGAGAAGGAGATGGTAAAGAGGAAGGTTTGAAAGTAGTTAGCCATTCAGATTTAGAGACCAAACATGGCTAAAGCTACTTCAAGGAAAATTTCGATTCTGAATGGTGGTCATTCACTAGGACGATAATCAGAGTATCTATATGTACCACTCTGTGTATACACACGCGAGCCGAACCTGCGAACCGAACCACGACTTATGGGAAAGGAACGAAGCAACCGCAAACGGTACGAAACGCCGTTGGCGGTGGCTTCGTTCCTTTCCCATAATCCGATAGGTTATGGAATACCTCACAAGAGTCCCAGTTGCTCCCGTCTGGAGCCAGTGAGGCTATGGCATCTCCAATTGGGGTATATTGTGAGGCTGAAAGTAGAAGGGAGGGGAAGGAGATAGGGAAGAGGAATGTCTGTTCTGAGACGGGTAAGTGTATTTTTGAGGAGAGGAAAGAATGAACATTGAAGAAACCCATGTCGTTGGAAGGAGGAAACACAGAGACCATAAATCGTTCCACAGCCGAGCTGTTGAACACAAGAACGAGTCAAAGAAGCGACCCATTCTCATGTGACATATGTCAACCGTGTACATATGTTGGGCGCGCGTTTGGCGTGTTTTATCGTATGCACGGTTACCTAACATGGCTAAAGCCATTTCGAGCAACGTTTCAATTCTGAATGGTGGTCTTTCACCCCACTGAGAGTATCTTCCACTATAAAACATGCCGCAAATGTACTATACATTAATCAAATAAAATTTATTTGCCCACGCCGGGATTCGATTCCGCGACAAGTGACTCAAGAACCTTACCCCTCGACCACGCGGCCAAGCTGCGTGCAACTATAAAAAGCGCGAACCGAACCACATGGAAAAGAAATAAACTCCTTTCCCATAATTATTCGTCGGCCTCAGTGGTCAAGGGGAGACTTTTTTTAATTTGAATTTTATTATTTATTATTTAGTAAGTTACAAATTTCTAATTAATTATAATATTTTATATTGCAGCTAATTAATTATAATATTTCAAATTCACTATATTACTTTTTCTTGTTTTAAGTAGCTCCTACAATACATCTAGACACTCTATAGACTAAGCGATCCGGAGGGTTCAAATCGTTCCAGAGTGCGGCATGTTCCAGAGTGAAAGATACTCTCAGCATCGCCCCGGTGTAAGACCACCATTCAGAACTGAAACGTTCCTTGAAATGGCTTTTACCTTTGATGACTAGATCTGAATAGCCAGGTTCTTCCACACCGTCCTCTTCTCCATCTCCTTCCGTTCCCCACTTACCTTCAGCCTCACATTTGAGGATGCTATAGTCTCACTGGCTTCAAGCGTTTGGGAGCAGTTGGGACCCTTCTGCGGTATTTACATAAAAAAAAAACAGAAACTTCAGAAAACTAAAGTAGACAAGATTGGTCAGGCTACGAAACACCGCACGTAGAGGCGACCGATATACTACGAAGCAACGCACAAAGATACCATCTCTTTCTCTCTCAGGCTAAATCCTATAAATGAATGTTTTTGTCTCTCTCTTCACAGAATTAAAAATTCGTGTCGCGGTTCGTTCTTTTTTGAAGTGAAACTTCTTTAGCACCGTTGTGATTTGAAACTCGATGAAAAAAAAATTGTGACACTACATAAAAAGAGACAAATCTATAGGTTTTATCCTGAGAGATTATGACATGGTAAAATCGGTCTCCTCTTTGTGCGGTGATTCTTAGCCTGTCAAACTCCTCTTTGTGTGGTGCTTCGTAACCTCCCCACTCTTATCCACTTTAGTTTTCTGAAGATTTTTCTTCTACAGCGTGTGAATTGCACACTCTGTTTTGGTGTGATGTGTACACGCAGCGATATTATTTTTTTTTGTGATGTGTACGGTAACGTATATATGAAGTGCAAATCAATATAGAGAGAAAGCGTTAATTTAATATATGTAAATCCCGTAACAACCCCGTTATAATATATTATAATATTAGGTAGTAGTATATTGTTGTTGTCGTGTCGTGTCGACAGTCGACGGCAACATTACGACAACACATGATGGAGTGTTGCCGGTAGGAGGTAGAAGTTGGGAGGCCGGAGGACTGGAGGTCTGCTCCAGGGAGTCTAAAGCCAGGGGTATTTCTAGTTATTTATGAGTACCTCTTCACAGCGGGCGCCGATTAGAGACCTAATGTATTCAGAAACTGCCTCACTGAAGGAGTTGTGAACCTTTTCTGCGCGATAATTATTTTAAATGTTTTTTTTCTCAAACTATAAATTTTATTTAATTAAATGAAGACAATATTAGCGAAACTCAATCGAAAATCTGGAAATAGAAAAATCATTAAAACATATGGGAACATCTGGGACTCGAACCCAGGACCTTCGGTTTTCCGGGCCGCAACTCTACCAACTGAGCTAATTACAATATTTTTCACTTTCTTTACCGATTTTTCATACTTAAAGATGCGTGGAAGGCAATTATATAAATTGCTCCCCTAGTAACCAATGGATCGCTTACCGTAGGGAGTATGTATTATCACAATCAGCCTTACTCATAATGAAACACTACCACGACGCTGTAGCCTCGCGGTAGCTACACAGGGGAGGGGGCCTACACTGCTCAGGGTTAAAATCTTTACCCATAATCATAAATTTTCCCAATATTGCTCGACAGCTGGATTATGGGTTATGATTTTTTACGGTAGCAACACTCTGCTCTAAAGCTGGAAAACGCGGTCAATTTGGCATTTCGTGGCGTGTTGCATGGGTGGTTTGGTATATTTATGCGTGTTGCCAACTTCAAGTTTATTCATACGTCAAAATATTATTCGACGAGATTGTTTTGTGTTTCGCGTTTCTAAAATAACTAATAATGGACAACATCATAAACAGTAATTCGGATGAGGAAACAAAAAGTAGTAAGCGTAATAAGAATTGGGGTGACGTTGAAATGAGAGTTATAAAAAAATAAATAATAAAGCCTGTTTGGTTATCGAGTTCGCTGATTTGTTTCACAAGAATGCAATTATAAACACTCGTTTCTACCTAATTATCGTATGGCACAAAGAACCTAGAGATCGGTAGATACTTTATACTTTGCCACTCCGTTTATCGTTCACATCCAAATACGGCCGTACCAAGGCAATCCAAAGTCTCATGTTAACTTTTAAATCTATATTTACACCTAAAATCTCGTTCCGTAAGTGTCGCGAATGGATCGAACCTTTTTTGTACCTTTTCCGTAGCCGTGGTGCACGAATTCCGCGAATACGGTCAATATTTGCCGAAGCTCCATTCAAAACGTCAAGATTCTCATAAAAGTTCGCCATTTCGAAAGTTACAAATTCTGACAGATACTACATCTCCCGTACAGCGACGGGGTAAGAAAACGCGCATGCGCGCGATTGACCCACCATGTTGAGTAACAATTTCACCTAACCCGGTCTTGCTCTCGTGGTTGTATTTTATTTTGCGATTATGAGTAAGACTGAATGTATTTCGAGTTATCTTTGGTATAATAATGCGTTGTATTGCGTATGTGCGATGTACCTACCTATTGCAAGGAGTTTTTTTTTTTTTTTTTTTTATTACAGAAAATAGGTTTTTTTCTTGTTTACATTACAACCTGCAAAGCTACTGCAAGTAGCTTGTCGGCAGGAAAATAGTGTGGACAAAAATATAGTACAGTATAAAGTCTTACAAAAGAAGAAAAAAATATTGCAATTTGATGAAATACGAGTACATAATAGATAATAATATATGTTATTTGATAAAATACGAGTACATAATAGATAATAATAGATGGTATAAATAAGTATAAAAAAATAAAAATATGAAGACAACGTCTAAAAAAAATTAAAAATGCACGAGGAGTCAGTTAATATAGAAAATCTGATTCCAACAGCCATGTTTTTAACAATAGTGCAAATTTAGGTGTCGAGCAACATTTTTTCAAATCATATGGCAGCATATTAAATATAAGTGGTACAATGTATTCAAAAGTTCGCTGGCCATGTTTATTAGAAAATCTAGGTACTATCATACCTTCATTTTGTGTAAGCCTAGTATTGTGCACGTGATCCACCATTGTTTTGTATGGGCTATCTAGGATATGTTGCATACAGATTTTATGCCAAAAAAGAGCTCTAATAGGTAAAACATTTATGGATTTATACATTCTAGTGATATTTTGACGCTGGTCATAAACTGCTTTGCTGACGAGTAATTTGACCATGGCGTTTTGAATTGACTGTACATGTTGGATGTTTGTCTTACATGAGTGCCCCCAAGAAGTTATACCATATCTCACATTAGATTCAGCCAGGGACAAATAGATTAGTTTCATGGTTTTGATGGGCACATAATATTTAAGTTTATACAGTTTGCCTACAATCGTTCGAAGGCGTTTACATAGCTTAACAATATGGATATCCCATTTCATATTACAATCCACCGTCACCCCTAAGTAGACATATTCTTTTACTAGGTCAATACTTCCACAGGTGCAGGGCTGTGTACAGTTATTATGTATGCAGTCAAAGTTATGTGATACTATTGAAGGTGCTATTGTATATCTGGCATGAGGCGATCTTATGTGCATTAGTTTTGTTTTTTGTGCATTTATAACTAAGCCAGAGTCGTGAGACCATTTTAGTAATGCTATGAAATCCTGCTGTAACATATTCATGGCCGTGAGCAGATCCCTATGTGAGATGACAAGTGCTGTGTCATCCGCGTATACGTAGTGTTTGATAAAAGAAAATACTTTATTCATAAGAGAGACAAATATTATATATAGTGTTGGACCTAGGATAGAACCCTGCGGCACACCAGTAGACAATGTTCCCACTTTACTCAATTTTCCATTTATTTTGACCTGAATTTTACGATCACTTAGGTAGTTTTTCAAAAGTTTAAGAAAACGTCCTTTCACCCCTATCGCCTCTAGAACTTTAAGTAATTTTGTAGGATCTATAGTATCAAAAGCTTTCGAATTATCTATGAACAAAACTAATATTTGTTTTTTATCGTTTAGTTCGTTATTTATATAATTTGAAAAATCTTGAAGTAACAGTTCTGAGCTCTTCTTTTTTTGAAAGCCATATTGGTGTGGATCTATTATTGAGAAAGACTCGAGGTATTTATTCAATTTTATGGAGATGTATTTTTCAAGTATCTTTTCTATTGCAGGCAATATACTGATCGGTCTGTAATTTCCTATGTCAATATGTCTGCCACTTTTGTATATAGGTCTTATAATACTACATTTAAGGTCTTCTGGTATTACGGCTTGCATTAATATTGTGTTAATTAAATGTGTCAAAATCGGTCCTAAAATATCTATGTGTTTTTTAATATCAAACATTCTGATGTTATCTATTCCGGGTGATTTTGAATTTTTTAGAAGTTTTACAATATTCTGAATATCTAAAAGTGTGGCACGTGGTATATAAAGACTATGTGGTAGCTGTGTTGGTTCAACATTTGATGCTTTAAGATCACATTTATGTACTAGTGAGTTTATACTGTTTGAAAAGTAGTTGACGAAGTCGTCTGCCACTGTTTCTGCAGATTTATCTTTAAGTAAGTACCTTGAGATTACTTCATCGCAATTACTCTTAGATCTACGTCCTAATATTTTATTTATCTCATCCCATGTATTCTTCGTATTTCCAAAATAATTTTTGAATTTTTCATTAAAAAAGGTAGATTTACATTTAAATAAATAATTTAGTTACAATATTCCGAAAAGATTTATATTGTTTTTCATAAATTTTATTTTTTGGTGAATTTTTCCAAATTTAATATAAATTATCTCTCTTTTTAACGCTATCTAATACTTCATTTGTCATCCACTGTTTTATAGGCCATGGTCTTTTTCTTGACTGAATATGTATGAATACCTTACTTTTTTCATAAATATCGTTAAGTTTACATTTTATTTTTTCATAAAGCTTAATGCAATCTTCTTCACAAAGTAATTCATTTCAATTGAAATTCCTAATGCTTGCATCGATCCTTTTTTGAGATAAAATTGAAGTTTTAGTCGTTGTTAATTTCTTATTACTTTTGGGAAATGGAATATTTATCGCCGTTACAAAGTGATCGGCTATATTAATCTCGCATACACACGATGAAAGCATATCAGTTATTTGGTTTCCACTATTGAATCTTATAAAAATATGATCAATGCACGAACGTGTTATTTTTCCTGCAATTACCGCTTCTCGCGTGACGTCATCGATACATTTAGTAAAATAGTTCATAGACAATAAATTTTCATATTGAATGGTTAGCGGATCCTGACATTTTAACAAATCAATATTTACATCCCCAAAGATTAGTACATTTTCACAGTGATTTAAGGGAAGATTATCGAGTATTGTAGAAAGTTCATTTATAAAAGCTAATTTACTTAAGTTTGGTGGGCGGTAAATTGCGAGTAAGGTAAGTTCATTATTATTTGGAAGTGTGATTATACCGAAAATATTTTCAAATACCTGAGTTTCCAATTGCTTTTGTGTGAAAACAAATGTATCTCTGATATACACAGTAATACCCCCACCAGACCTGTGTTCGCGAAAATAGCTTACACTATTGTAACCTGGAATCTCGTACAAACTGGCATGTTCACTTTTGATAGAGGTTTCACAAAGCATAAGTACATCTATTTTTTTCCAACAATCGTGAAGGTACATATGTAACCTGGAATTGTAACCTGGAATCTCGTACAAACTGGCATGTTCACTTTTGATAGAGGTTTCACAAAGCATAAGTACATCTATTTTTTTCCAACAATCGTGAAGGTACATATGTAATACATCCCAGTTTTTAGAAATTGACCGAATATTAACTTGTACACATATAAAACTACCCACTTCACTGTTTTTTTCTACCATTTCTTCGGTCCACTGATCTAACCTATTTATTCTCTTAAAGTTAATTCCAAATTTAGTCGTGTGAGTAGACGACGATAGGTTTATTTGATTTTGTGAACGTGTTTTGTTAAAATAGTTAAATTATTTATGTACACGGTTTCCGGAAATTCGTAGTACAAGCGGTAAACTGGTGAATCTACACCACATTTGGAGTTGATTTTGTTGAATAACTATATTTGGGCTTTCGTTTTCGAGGAAATCGAGTTTTGAATTTTTTAGGTCAAATTTGAAAAAAAATTATCGTTAAGAATTCAATGTCAGCTATTTAATGTCTTTTGAAATGCGTCAAAGCGTAGATCTGGTATTTTAAAACTTTCAGATGCCGACAAAAAAAAATTTTTTTGAATAAAAAAATCGAAATATTTGGACGAAAAAAAAAAGTTTTAACTTTTTGTCAAGTTTAATTTGTAGAATTTTATTGTGTTCCTTTTTTTTAATTTTATATATTCAATAATATTATTATTTAATTTATAAAAATGGTTTATTTATAAAAATAAATAATTCTATATAATCATTAGGTGTGACAGGTGTTTCGTCTTTTGAAGGCATTATCAAACTGTGATCAGTATCAGACCATTTACAAACGATATATTTATATATTTCATCATAAGTAGGTACATATCTAGAAATAATATAAATAATTATTTTTATATGACTAGGTATATGATGTTTGATTTATGTATATACATATATATATGTGACATATTTTTTTTCCCTTTACACGCGAGTACTTACACTCTCGTAAAGGTTTTATATTATATAAATATATATGTTTATGCAGTTTCTGATCAATTTATATGTATAAATTAATTTTTAAATAAGTGGTATAACTACAGTTTGATTACATAGCAGAACTTTTCCGTAAATAAACTGTTTTTATAAATTAAATAATATCAAATATTTATTTATTTTATTTTAGGGAAATCAACAGTTTATAATGTGATTAATTTGTACATGTATAATTTACCTAACTGATAAACCAATTATAGATTTCCTCATTATAATAAAACATCGTGTATCTAGAAATTAAACAGTAATCTTATAACAATTAAAAGATATTATAATAATAAATGACTTTCTGTCAATCAATTATACAATACGGCATTATAGGATGGGGCGGTACATATACAAATCAAACACAAACAATTTACATATCACAAAAACTAATAATAAAAACAATTTTTTAAAAATCCTACTCATGTTCGTCAGAACTTTCATTCCAACAATTTAAAGTCAAAAAATTAAGTGCAATATATTTTTATCATGTAACATTACAAATTTATAAAGATAATATTCAAAATAAAGTTGCACCATTTAAAAACAACAGAAATCTTAGACAAACATCAATACTTCCTACTCCAAAATGTAAAAAAACACTAGGACAGTTAAGTCATAAATATCTCGGAGTAAAATTTTTTAATTCACTTCCTGAAAAAATCAGAAACATGAGCAGAAATATCAAAAAATGTAAAACTCACCTTAAAAATTAAACCGAAAATTTGAACTGAATATAAAAAATAAAACAATTAAACCAATATAATAACACCCCCCTACACAGAAGCCCTGATTTTTTATGGGGATAAATCAAATATGTACACATATTATGTAATTAATTATTATATTGAATTTATTGTAATTTATGTATCTTTCTATGAATAAAATAAATAAAAAAAAAATATATATTACATTAAAAGATATTACATATAACAGATCATTACATTTATGCAGTTTTGTACTCATTTAATACGCTTTTGACAGATTTTTTTATATTTACTTTCATCACAATTGAAGATATCTATGTCAGGAAAATGTTATTATATGTTGAACACAGTCAAGGCAAGCATTTTGGATTGAATTTGTTTTACAGTGTTTTTCGTTAAAAATATTACACGATCATGTGTGCCGTGTAGGTACTTAAATATCTATTCTGTTCAATAATTCAGGACAGCCGGTTTTGTTATTTACGATTTTGTATAGCAACATCGCATCTGAGAATTGTCTGCGTACACCCAATTCATCATTTTGAAGAAATTTGTTGCATATTATTGAACATATGGAAAAAATTAAAATAGCATCACCAGATTCCCGTTTGTACCTTCTACAAATTTCAGGACACAGTGTATATTAATGGTTTCTGGGTTGATCTGAAGTTAATGCAAAATGTAAAAATAATAATATGAATCCTTTTTTATTTTAAAAGTTGTCGCACCCCTGAACTAGTGGTAGGAGGGCTACTAAAGTAGAATCAACATAAAATAATAAATCTTGTTAAGTATCTCCTAATAATCTTTGAATGGAACGCGTTAACCTTTACATCACGTCGCGTCGTGTAATATCTATTATTAATAATCAAATAGCTATTTATTTCTTATCAAACAGGGTAACGAAGGCAGAGAGAATTGCCAACGACCATAGACACTAAACACTAAACAGTTAGCTGGAGAGATTATCAATATTCAGAACAGTTCAGGGTGGTATTATTAGGAGAGGAAAATTATTAGTTGATTGAAAAATGTACCGTTGAATAAAATGTCCCGTGGAATGAAAATATCCAGTTGAATGAAAATGTCCCGTCGAATGAAAATCTCCCATTAAACGAAAATGTTTCATTTTGAGAGGCGGGTATGGGTACCACCACACGGGAAACATTTATTGGATAACCATAGGTCACCCCAAGTGGTTCTTTACGTTTAATGACTCACCCCAGGTTCATGGGGTGAGATTTGTCAAGGTCTTGGAGGCCGATGCATCTGCCCACCTGCGTCGTGACGGATCGAGAGAGACCGGTTGAGGAAGACTTTTTGACCTCTCCAACGGGACTCTCTCGGAACATCGCCTTGCGCCGCAGTAGGAGGGATAGATTTATACATTGTACATCCGTCACTTCTGGAAACACTGACCCCCAGAATCCTACCCACCCCTCATACCTTTTCCTTCCCAGTACTTCCTCTCCTTCTTTTTCTAAAAAGACTTCCCACTCCGCATCCCCGAAGATGGCAGAGCCCCTAATGGGAATTATTTTCCGGAGGGCCTCCTGTGTGGAGTTAATATAAAAAAGCACTTACAATAAAACTTTTCAAAGCAAAATATCTAGAAATTGTTACATAGTTGCCCAGAAATGCAATAAATACAAAAAAAGAAAAAACAACTAACTACAAAGGGGTAAACTCACTCATCGGGAAGTGCGAGGCAATAGGTCGTTTTTCAATCGACTACCGAAATAAATTAGAAGTATTATTGATAAATTTTCAATACTATACACTCAGTAATATTTTAAAAACATTATTATCAAAAAAACTGTTTCCACTTCAATTAATCGCACCTACAAAGGGCCTATATTTAATTTATTTTCCTATTAACAATTTCCATTCTGAATACACACATCATATACGCATTATAATTATATTTTTCTCTTTTATTTTCTTGGTTTTTGTTTTACCCACGATTTCTTTTTTTTAGTCTTCTATTGTTTACTACAGTGCTAATATGCATAAACTAATGAATTGCATATTATGTAAGTAGCTAGAAATTAAACTATTATAACTTTTTGAATTATTATTGTGTACATTTTAATGCATTAATGTAGTTTATTAAGACATAAAGTAATTTATTAAGTAAAAGCCATAAGGGCATAAGTAAATTACTATTAAATACGTTATCCTGGATACAATATGATATTATTTACGTAGAACTTACACTTTTGTCACATATACATTTTTTTTATTTCTAAATGCAATGTACTTACCATAGCAAATAATACGTTATCCTGGATACAATATGATATTATTTACGTAGAACTTACACTTTTGTCACATATACATTTTTTAATTTATAAATGCAATGTACTTAAATGTACTTACCATAGCAAATAATACGTTTTCCTGGATACAATATGATATTATTTACGTAGAACTTACACTTTTGTCACATACACATTTTTTTTATTTCTAAATGCAATGTACTTACCATAGCAAATATTACGTTATCCTGGATACAATATGATATTATTTACGTAGAACTTACACTTTTGTCACATATACATTTTTTTATTTCTAAATGCAATGTACTTACCATAGCAAATATTACGTTATCCTGGATACAATATGATATTATTTACGTAGAACTTACACTTTTGTCACATACACATTTTTTTTATTTCTAAATGCAATGTACTTACCATAGCAAATATTACGTTATCCTGGATACAATATGATATTATTTACGTAGAACTTACACTTTTGTCACATATACATTTTTTTTTTTCTAAATGCAATGTACTTACCATAGCAAATAATATTATATACCTGTGTCTTAATCATCTTAATACATAAAACAAATTCGGATTAGTTACACCATTTATAACTCGAGAACGGCTGGACCGATTTTAATGATCTTTGATTTGTTGGATTTGTCTCCGCCTCGAATAGCAGAATAGCTATTAAAACATCGGAAAAATGCACGAAAAAAAATTTGTAAAGAATATTTTTTTCCTCTTGCATTTTGTATGGGACGATTTCTCATATTTTGAAAGTGCAGCAATATTGTGATAAATATAATATTTAGCAATGAGTGAATTCCAAAAATTCAAAATCGTCAAATGTCAATGCGCTGATTGTTTTGCTTTTGTTCTTAAACATATAATGCTGCCTCTCTTTCTTACACACAGTAAATGTCAACAGTCGAAAATGGGACAAATGGTGAACGTATGTCTGCATCCCTCCAAAGGAAAAAAAACAATAATTATAATAAATCTCCCTCACAAGTATAAAGAAAATGAAATGCAATTTCCGTAAGTAAGCTGAAAAGTAAGAAAATCACAAACATTATAAATCCGTACACAACGCCATCTCTGATACTGACCAAAACAAAACACGGACAGTTGCGCATCGACAATTAATTGCTTCATTATGTTATTTTTAACTTAATTAAAAAACTGAATTTAATTCAGCTAATAAGTTAACACAACAGTTATCGATTCTGAGGCGGTACGAAGGTCTCCGGGTCAGCTAGTTACTGATAAATTACTGCAATAAAATAACTACCCTCCTCTTACCTCAAGCAAAAGTTTTTAATGGAAGAATACCTAATAATCAAATTTTTGCCTCCTGTTTTTTTATTTATCCAAGTAAAAAAGATCGCCAAAAAAAGTGTTTCATTTTATTTTGTGAAGTTCATGCACAAATGTTTAAATGTTTTATAATCATTTACTAAAGAATTAAATTTGTCATAAATGTACAACTAAACCATAACCGAAAATGGGTTCGTGAGTAGAAAATTAAATAGTTTTAAAAGGTAATTTTTTTCTGGGCTTAAAAAATACTTTAAAAAAACTCTCGATTATTTCAAAGGCCAAGATGCGTATGTAGAGAACGCCAAAATGCGCAGTATTTAATTAACTAACTAACTAACTAACTAACCATCACGCCGTTTCCCCGCAGGGGTAGGCAGAGAGGACGGACCGCCAAACAACTCGGTCTTGGCACACACTCTTTGCCTCACTCACATTCATACATCGTCTCATACATTCTCTTCTATTATTCTGACTTTTGACACGGCCCGACTCAAGTATCTGATTCACTTGATCGTGCCATGTCTTCCTCGGACGTCCACGACTTCTTCTACCATTCACATTTGCGTCGTATATTCTTCTTACACTGCTTTCTTCGTTCATTCGCTCTACATGCCCATTTTAATTAAAGCATCTAAAATATTTGTAAGCCATCAAATTTTCAAACCAAAAGCAATGATTTTGCATTATTTCGTAGTGCTTCGCCTTATATCTATACATGCTCGAATTTTTCAAATAATGCAATAATATATTATCTAACCGAGAAAGGATCCGTTTATTTATAAAATTCGGATCCTCATAAATTCTGTTTTAATAAAAATGTCTAAACAATGAAAAATACAGTACAGCCCTGTGTGGTTTCCGATTATAGAATACACTCTGCACTTCAGAGTTTGGGTCAAAGGTTTTATTGATGCTTTCACACCTCTACCCAGACGAGATAATGGGTTCGTTTAGATACGTTTAGGAATGTATTTCCGCAGATCTTGATTTATGAGAAAATAAATTATTGGATATGTGCCTACACAAGATTTATTTTGCTCGAAAGCAAGAAACAATGAATTTAATATCAAAATAAGAATATAAAAACAAATATTAACCTAAAAAATGAAGTAGGATGCTTTTGCTAACGTATCACTCACAGAGTATATATACTATATGGTACGGAATAACCACTCGGGGACACTCTCGCAAAACTAATTTAAGCTACCTACAATCAGCACAAAATTCTATGGTGAAACTACTAGTTCAAAAACATATTTTCTCACAAAGACGAAACATATCATTGTTGTATTGGAATTTAACTATCTTACTCATGCAGGCCTTATTGTGAAACAAAATATTGATTCAGCATATAGACTAGGAGACGAGGTAGGTAAACCCTACGTCATCGAGTACACGGATGAAACTACTTTTTAGTGATAATGGACACTTAGAAAACCTTAAAAAAGCTGGTCTGCCGGTGCGCCTCTTGGCAGGAGCCGCGCTGCCATGGAAATAGTCAGCGTTTTTTTTCGAAAAAATTACGTCATCGAGTACACGAACGGGAATGGTGGCATATGATAAAGGTCGATTAGAAAATGAGAAAAAAGCAGGGCTGCCAACCGGCAGCCTGGCAAATTCGCAGGCAGCCGGCGTCAAAGTGTGGTAAAAAATAGTAATTTTTACGTCATCGAGTACACGAATGAAACTAATGAATAACTATAGTCCAGATCATTCCGTTTAAGAATTTCTTGGTCTGCCGACCAGCAGCCTGGCAAATTTTTGTGTACGATTTTTTAAAGTTTTTTTTTTTTTTTTTTTAATTTTTTGTTTATCTTTATTATTATTTTTATTTCATTATATTTTTAAAAACTTTGAATGCCATATTTTAAAAATATGAACGATAATGATAAAAAAAATAATTTGAGAGTTCTGAGTGTACCCATCCGTCAGGTGAGCCGTTCGACGCCAAACCACTTACGAAACCTGCCGCGGTGCCCATCACCGCTGTCGCGTGTCAATATTATTGTACAAATTTATAATATTAATAGTTCTTTTAAAATTGCCTAATAGTCCATAGTAGTTGGAAGTTCGAAAAACCAACGCACCATCGCTGTAAGAGCTGCGTTCGTCCGTAAAACGACGGAAATTTCTGAAACCCCGTTCGTTTCATATCGGTTTCGCTTGCCCTGCTGCACCGATTACATCGAATACAAGATCGAAACTAATGAAAAACTGTAGTCTAGATTATTTCATTCATGACTTCTTTGGTCTGCCACCAGGAGCCAGGCAGTTTTTTGTGTACGATTTTTTAAAGTTTTAATTATTTTTTTTAATTCTTAAATAAATTTTTTCAATATCTTTATTATTATTTTTATTTCAATATGGTTTTAAAAACTAAGAATGCCCGATATTAAATAACATAAGTGGTTATGATAAAAAAATAAATTTTTAGTGTTCCGAGTGTAATCGATGCAGCAGGGCAAGCGAAACCGATGTGAAACGCACTGGGTTTTGAAATTTTCGTCGTTTTTCTGACGAACACAGCTCTTACGGCGACGGTGTGATGGTTGTTCAAACTTCCAACCACTATGTTCTATTAGGTTATTTTAAAAAGACTATTATTATTATAAATTTGTATAATAATATGGGCATGCGATGGCGGTGAAAAGCTCCGCGGCCAGTTTCCAGTAAGTTGTTTCGCGTCGAAAGGCGCTCCCGTCCGATGGGTACACTCGAAACACTCAAAAATTTTTTTTTTATCATTGCCACTTATTTTATTTAAAATCTGGCATACTAAGTATTCAAAACCATATTGAAATAAAAAAGTAATAAATATATTTAAAATATTTTTTTAAAAATTAAAAAAAAATTATAATTTCAAAAAATTGTACACAAAAAACTGCCAGGCTGCTGGTTGGCAGACCAAAGAATTCATGAATGGGATGATCTAGACTACAGTTTTTCGTTAGTTTTGATCTTGTACTCGAGTAATCGATGTAGCATGGCAAGCGAAACCGATATGAAACGGACAGGGCCCGGAAATTTCCGTCGTTTTCCGGACGAACGCAGCACTAACGGCGACGGTGTGGTAGTTGTTCGAACTTCCAACCACTATGTTCTATTAGGTAATTTTGAAAAGACTATTATTATTATAATTTTGAATAATAATATGAGCATGCGATAGCGGTGAAGGGCTTCGCGGCCAGTTTCCAGTAAGTTGTTTCGCGTCGAAAGGCTCTCTCGTCCGATGGGTACACACGGAACACTCAAAATGTATTTTTTTATCATTACCACTTTTTTTTTAAATCTGGCGTTCTAAGTTTTTAAAACCATGTTAAAATAAAAATAATAATAAAGATATTGAAAATAATAACAAAAAAAAAAAATCGTACATAAAAAACTACCAGGCCGCTGTCTAGCAGACCAAAGAAATCATGAAGGAGATGATCTAGACTACAGTTTTTCGTTAGTTTTGATCTTATACTCGTGTAATCGATGTAGTAGGCCAAGCGAAACCGATATGAAACGGACGGGGCCCGGAAATTTCCGTCGTTTTCCGGACGAACGCAGCACTTACGGTGACGGTGCAGTGGTTATTTAAACTTCCAACCATTTTGAACTATTAGGTAATCTTAAAAAGACTATAATTATTATAAATTTGTATAATGATATGTGCATGCGATGGCAGCGAAGGGCTCCGCGGCCAGTTTCCAGTAAGCTGTTTCGCGACGAAAGGCTCTCCCGTCCGATGGGTACACTTTGAAGACTCAACATTTTTTTTTATCATTACCACTTATTTTATTTAAAATCTGGCTCTCTAAGTTTTTAAAACCATATTGAAATAAAAATAATAATAAAGATGAGTGTTCCGAGTGTACCCATAGGACGGGAGAGCCTTTCGACGCGAAACAACTTACTGGAAACTGGCCGCGGAGCCTTTCACCGCTATCGCATGCTCATATTATTATTCAAAATTATAATAATAATAGTCTTTTCAAAATTAACTAATAGAACATAGTGGTTGGAAGTTCGAACAACTACCACACCGTCGCTGTTAGTGCTGCGTTCGTCCGGAAGACGACGGAAATTTCCGGGCCCTGTCCGTTTCATATCGGTTTCGCTTGCCATGCTACATCGATTACTCGAGTACAAGATCAAAACTAACGAAAAACTGTAGTCTAGATCATCGCATTCATGACTTCTTTGGTCTGCTGACCAGCAGCCTGGCAGTTTTTTGAGTACAATTTTTTGAAGTTATAATTTTTTTTTTTTTTTTTAAATTTTAAATATCTTTATTACTTTTTTATTTCAATATGGTTTTGAATACTTATTATGCCAGATTTTAAATAAAATAAGTGGCAATGATAAAAAAAATAATTTTGAGTGTTCCGAGTGTACCCATCGGACGGGAGCGCCTTTCGACGCGAAACAACTTACTGGAAACTGGCCGCGGAGCTTTTCACCGCCATCGCATGCCCATATTATTATACAAATTTATAATAATAATAGTCTTTTTAAAATAACCTAATAGAACATCGTGGTTGGAAGTTTGAACAACCATCACACCGTCGCCGTAAGAGCTGTGTTCGTCTGAAAAACGACGAAATTTTCAAAACCCAGTGCGTTTCACATCGGTTTCGCTTGCCCTGCTGCATCGATTACACTCGGAACACTAAAAATTTATTTTTTTATCATAACCACTTATGTTATTTAATATCGGGCATTCTTAGTTTTTAAAACCATATTGAAATAAAAATAATAATAAAGATATTGAAAAAATTTATTTAAGAATTAAAAAAAATAATTAAGACTTTAAAAAATCGTACACAAAAAACTGCCTGGCTCCTGGTGGCAGACCAAAGAAGTCATGAATGAAATAATCTAGACTACAGTTTTTCATTAGTTTCGATCTTGTATTCGATGTGATCGGTGCAGCAGGGCAAGCGAAACCGATATGAAACGAACGGGGTTTCAGAAATTTCCGTCGTTTTACGGACGAACGCAGCTCTTACAGCGATGGTGCGTTGGTTTTTCGAACTTCCAACTACTATGGACTATTAGGCAATTTTAAAAGAACTATTAATATTATAAATTTGTACAATAATATTGACACGCGACAGCGGTGATGGGCACCGCGGCAGGTTTCGTAAGTGGTTTGGCGTCGAACGGCTCACCTGACGGATGGGTACACTCGGAACTCTCAAATTATTTTTTTTTATCATTATCGTTCATATTTTTAAAATATGGCATTCAAAGTTTTTAAAAATATAATGAAATAAAAATAATAATAAAGATAAACGAAAAATTAAAAAAAAAAAAAAAAACTTTAAAAAATCGTACACAAAAATTTGCCAGGCTGCTGGTCGGCAGACCAAGAAATTCTTAAACGGAATGATCTGGACTATAGTTATTCATTAGTTTCATTCGTGTACTCGATGACGTAAAAATTACTATTTTTTACCCCACTTTGACGCCGGCTGCCTGCGAACTTGCCAGGCTGCCGGTTGGCAGCCCTGCTTTTTTCTCATTTTCTAATCGACCTTTATCATATGCCATTATTCCCGTTCGTGTACTCGATGACGTAATTTTTTCGAAAAAAAACGCTGACTATTTCCATGGCAGCGCGGCTCCTGCCAAGAGGCGCACCGGCAGCCCAGCTTTTTTAAGGTTTTCTAAGTGTCCATTATCACTACAAAGTAGTTTCATCCGTGTACTCGATGACGTAGGGTTTACCTATGTCGTCTCCTGGTCATAAGAATATAAGAGGAAAGTGGAACATGAACATAATACTGGGTTCACAAAGAATAAAGGAATGCTTGTTCCAAAAATATAACAATAAATAAGACAACGAACCCTGGAATATAACTTGCCCAAAATATTTAACACGTTATCAAGTTAGTTTACACATTACCCTTAAAAATGCGATTCACCAAATAGATTAAGATATATGCTGAACACATGGTTACTAATTAGAGATTCGTTGTACTAAGTCACGAATGTTAATAGTGACAGTCTGTGTAGTTATATTATAAATAGTAAAAATATTATGTGTGTTTACATTGTAATTGAACATTGACATCCTGTTACCAAACTGTTTAATAGTGGTTTAACGGGATTGTACTTTGAAAATCAACAAAGAATAGTAAATTGTAATTGAACATTGACATCCTGTTACCAAACTGTTTAATAGTGGTTTAACGGGATTGTACTATAAAAATCAACAAAAAAAACTAGCTAGATATTTAGCAAAAGAAAGCGCATACATGCCCTCGAAATTTGATGCTGGAGAAAAATACTCAGGATTCCATGGACAGCCAGACGCACAAATGTATCCATTCTGGAAGAGCTAGGCTGTCGCAATATATCTGCTACAACCTATTTTAAGATATTTTGAACACGTTACTCGCCAAACTGAGGACTCCAACGTAGAAACTCAGTCACTGGAAAATGGAAGACAAAAGAAGGTGTTTTTTGGGTATTGTCAATTACTGTTTGAATTTTATTGAGTGGGCCTAACGAAGTTCTGATTCGACTCATTTGGTATTTCGTCTGTCTGCATATTTGTTTTTTTTTTAAATTATTTTATTAAGATTATATATAATGGGAATTTATACCCGCTAAGCGTCAGCAGGAGATTAGTTCCACAGATTGGTTAAAAACAATACATGAAATAATCCTAAACGCATCAGCGTAACAACAACATACACGTATAACAACATATTATCCATAAACAATAAACATACATATATACACTATAAATATTGCGATATGCAATGTAGATAATAATATAGAAACAGTTTTTAATGGTGAAAAATTGTGGATTAAGATTTTTTTTAAATATCATTAGACTGTTGAGTATATAATACATTAGCAACATAGTAACAGCCATACTTTGGTAATTAATAACATATTTGCAAATTAGTACAAGGCGAGAGTGAGCAAAATATAATCTTAATTCATAAGGTTACACCCTAATAGCCATGATTTTAACATTAATGAGAATTTTGTTATAGAGCAATTTTCTTTAAATTCGAATAGCAATTTGTTAAATATTAATATTCTAATATACCTACTCAAGGGTTCTTCATTATTTACGATCCGTTTCTGGTTCAAGGTGGTGGTTGTGTTGCATACGAGCTGTCAAATCGGAATAATCAATCTTATGGTACCTACCTATTCCTACCAGCCTTAAAAACAAATTGTATAATTCCTCAATTGAAATAAAAAAAATTACATATTATAATAAGTATATAATTAAGTGCTACATACAAATCTTTTGATTTTAAATAAAATTTTGATCTAATAATAAGATTAAATTAGAAACATACACTTTTGGACGCGAGGTTCACTTTTTTCGTTGTTAGTTTTTGGGGTATTATGCCGTGTTGCGCTACCTCCTTCTATAGCCGACATTTCGGACAGCGTTGCAGTGTCCATCATCAGGGCAGATCCGGTAGATCCGGTAAATCCGGCATATCCGGTAGATCCGGCAGATCCTGCAACGCTGTCCGAAACGTCGGCTATAGAAGGAGGTAGCGCAACACGGCATAACACCCCAAAAACTAACAACAAAAATGCTTTTGGCCGTGAAAATCTAAAAACTTATGCGAGGTTCACTGTTCAGAAAATTATTAGCGTACCTTCTACACATCTTAATATGTAAAACAAAGTCGGGTTAGTTACACCATTTATAACTCAAGAAAGGCTGGACCGATTTATATGATCTTTAATTTATTGGATTTGTCTCCGTCTCGAATAGCTACTAAAACATCTGAAAAATTCACGACAAGAAAATTTATGAAGAAAATTATTTTCCTCATACATTTTGTATGGAACGAATTTTCAATATTGAATAGTGAGTGAATTCCAAAAATTCAAAAACGTCAATGTCAATGCGCTGATTGTTTTGTCTTTATTCTTAAATACAATATAATGCTGCCCCTCTTTCTTACACACCAAATGTCAACAGTCGAAAGTGAGACAAACGGTGAACGTACATATGTCTGCACCCCTCCAAAGGAAAAATACAATAATTATAATAAATCTCCCTCACACGAATAAAGCAAATGAAACGCAATTCCCGTAAGTAAGTGGGAAAGTAAGAAAATCACAAAAAATATGTATAAATCCGTACACAACGTCATCTCTGATACTGACAAAACAGAACACGGACAGTTGCGCATCTATAATTGCTTCATTGTGTAATTTTTAACTTAATAAAAAAATTAATTTAATTCAGCTTAAAAGTTAACACAACAGTCTGAGGTGGTACGAAGTTTTCCCTGTCAGCTAGTAGGTATATAATTATTATAACGTTATTAGCACTTTCCTATTTTGAAAGCAATAAATTACGATTGTTTTTACATAAGTCCCGCCCATTTACGACCGTCTACTTCCGGATATAAAAGCTTCCCGTGTTTAATTGTAATTATTCCCCCATAATGTTGGCACCACCATACACCGTACAGAATGCCAACAAAGCGATGCTAATGGCCATCAAACCCGTTTTCGCCATTAAATGTCAGATAAAGAAGCGTTCAAATAAACAACGGACAACGGTTAACGTAACGAATGGTTTTTCTTTTGTTTTACTTCACTTTTCCGCGAGCATAGCAGGTTGAATTACAATACGCATGTTTAGCTAAGTTTTGAGCCCTAGAATAATTTATCCAGGTATTGTATGCGTTGTTTTAACGTGTACTTCGATGTGTTGATTTATGATATTTTCGTGATTAAAAAATATAGATCTTCGAATTTGCTTTGCAGACGGCCAAAGGAGATGATATTGGTATAGGTGATCCGACAGTTGGTCCGCCGACAATTGGCCCCCTGAAATGATATTTACTTACTATAAAAATATATTTTTTTGTGCATTATTTAAAACCCTTGTACATTATTTTGTGCATTATTTAAAACCCTTGTACTATTTAAAACCCAAAATCGATTTCAAAATATGTAAGAATCTACTTTAATAAGAAGTTGGTATGAATGTCAAACAAATTTAAATGTAGGTAGTGTCGATTTTTTGTATACACATTATATAGACTAGTTGATTTTTCCTTGATGCATTTGAATTAAAATATAATTCGGCGGTACATCCTCTGATCCCCTCTGCACATTCCTTCGGGGTCACTTATGGCCGTTATACATGAGACCTTTTTTCAGCCCGATTCCAATTAGAGACAATAGTCAACATTTTTCGATTTACGCGATCGCTATTTTCACCTCTATTTTCATATCTAGGATTTTAATTGTCATCACTGCAAACAACACACGAACCATACTGTTTGTTGTGATGCCTACTGAAATCGTAGATATGAAAATAGAGATGAAAACAGCGATCGCGTAAAGCGAAAAATGTTGACTTTTATCTCCAATTGGAATCGGGCTGAAAAAAGGTGTCGTGTATAACGGCCATTGGTTATATTTTGTGTAATTAGGTATATCGTGTTTTCCCTAAACTGACTGCAAATTGTATGTAAGTACGCCGGAGGGCCAATAATTGTCGGCGGATCAACTTTCATGGAATCATCGGTAGAATCATAGATATTCAAATTAATAGACCAGCCAATCAGCGAAATGGGAACAAAACCAGAATCTGACTGTATACGGTGTCTATGGAAAACGCAGAGCAGGCGAATTTTTTTCTAGATCGGAGGGCAAACCATTGCGTTCAAATTTTTTTATTTTTTTTAGATTATCAGTATCCCAACAAAATTTAGACAGAAGTCTTTTAATATTAGGTTAAATCGAAAACCTTTTTAAAATATCAGCTTAACCGGCTAGTAGCCCAGTTGAGCTGATATTATTTCCCTCCTTCTCCTTCCCACTTACCCTCAGCCTCACAACATACCCCGTTTGGGGATGCCATATATTCACTGGCTCCAGGCGGTTGGGAGCAGTTAGGACTTTTGAACGGTATACACATTAAAAAAATATGTCTATGTTTTATATTTAAAATGTCGCATGGACTTCACCTAGATCTCGTATAAAAATTTCCCATTGAATCCAACTAGATCTCATATAAAATGTCCCATAGAATCCACCCAGATCTTGTCTAAAATGTCCCATGGAATCTCCCCATTTCTTATATAAAATGTTCCATAGAATCCACCCAGATCTTGAACAAAATATTCCACGGAATCCACTTAGGTCTCGTATGGAACGTCATCAATCCACCCAGATCTTGTACCCATATTGAAAACAATCATGATTTAAAAAATTGTCTGTATTTAAATTGACCGGTCAGTGGTTGAGTGGGCATAGCGCTTGGGTCCCACCCGAGCGTCGCGTGTTCGATTCCTCGGCTGGCTAAGTCCTCCATCACAACACAAGCAACATTTTCAGCTTTCTGTGGTAGTAGTAGGAGATTTTCAAACATTGTTGAGTTATTTGTAACCCGGGAATGTTTGTCTTTCTTTTAAAAACAAAACAAACAAAAAAAAATACAGGATTTGATAGTAATAAAGTATACCATTCGCTAGTTCAATGCTGTATATCTCAAATCTACAAGGTAATATAAAATTGAATTGAATAAATTATTTATTGGTTTCGATCAAGATTACTTGATGCATTCGAGATGTAGATCTACACAAGAATACTTAAAATAAGCTGGATGGACAGGGCTACGAATGAAGATGTTATGGTTAGGATAAATAAAGAAAAATGAGTTATAAAAACTATTAAAATCCGAAAACTTCAATATTTTGGACATGTGATGAGACATCGAAAGATTGCCGGAAGACAGGGTCCTGGAAGAAGGAGAACAACATGGCTGAAAAACCTGAGACAGTGGTTTGGCCAGTCTACTGTAGAGCTGTTACGGGCCGCAGTAAACAAAGTCCGCATAGCCAATATGATAGCCAACGTCCGTTGAACGGACACGGCACAAGAAGAAGATCAAGATCAAGATAAAAATATATATAATATTATGGGGTTATAATTAACGATAAACATATGTACCATGTCTTGCAATATAACGCTAAATCATGTCGAACTGACGGAAGAATGCAATATAGCGGCGGCGAGTCATTCCCAAAAAAACATCGGAATTCGCGGAACCCAAACAAAGAGTCGAGCTTTTTTATTCGTTCATAATTAAATCATCGAATAATACTTTAAGGTTTCGCTGACAGTCTTATTTACGGCACTTAACACTGACCAGTTGCATTTATCGAATAAAAAAAAGCTCGATAGAAAACTCATGTCGAACAAAAGACGTTGAAGCTCTAATTACCCGCAATAATAAAATATGCGTGCTTTTTGTTTTTCAGCGCGGTTTATTGGTTGGGGCACCGAGCACCGGGCACTTGCACTGCATATCTTATCTCTGGGTAAACAAACACCATCCGGATGAAATATTTTGTGCTAAACATACAAACATGTTGCTAGCACGATCATAAAATTTAGTCATATCCAGCCGCAGGATTAGTTATATAAGAATCAGTGGCGTAGAAGTACAAATGTGTTGATTCTTTATAAACTACCTGTTCAAGACCTCTCTCTCTATCTGATGGCGATAGAGCCCATGTTGATCATTGGCCTCCCGCAACATTCGCCTCCAACTCCTCCTGTCCTCAGCGGCTGACTATCAGTTTGTTACCTGGAGAAGCTGTGCTGTATCCCCTTTTACTTCGTCTTCCCACCTCAGTCTGGGTCTTCCCACTTTTCACTTTCCACCTGGGTGTCCAGTCAAAATTATTTTTGGGAAGCGTGTATCCGACCTGTTCAAGACCAGCCATGCGATTTTGTATCTTTTGTGGATACGGAATCGATTCCATACGTAATAAATAGCCTGTCAAATTGTGATTGTCTTTGGCTTGCAATTGCTTTTTCTTTTAGTTTAAAACACGAAATGCTGTAAGTATACATTCTTATTTATTCATTTTGTACGTTTAAAGTCGTACACCAAGGATGATATTTGCGAAGTTTCGTTTCAATCTAAATACGCATGAATTACTTAGTTTGCCCAAATTGAGAACCTATTTTGTGCACTTTAATAGTTGTTTCTTGTAGTAATTGTTGTAATGAAGTGTAATTCCTATAATTCGTGCCTAAAAGTGCGGCGGTTAGTGGAACAATTAATGTATTTTGTTCCCAAATATTCAATTATTCTGAAGGTACGTGTAAACTGCCTCAATAGCTTTGCCTTAAATAGATTCTGAGGATATAATATGCATTTCAAATGCTACTCTCGGCGATTGCCACACGCTATCAATAAAATACCAAGAATTTATAGGTTAGGTTTGGTTAGTCTGTAATAGATTTTAATCAATTTGAGTAAAATATAGTGTAATTTACTGGTTCTCTACTAAAAATGCTTGTTCTGTACTGAAAAAGGGTTGAGATAAAAAAAAAAATATGCATAGGTATCAATTTGATAAGCAGGTATGGGAATAGTCGCCCCAGGAACCATTTTTTGAATAACCAGCACATCTGCCATAGATCACCCCAAGTGGTTCGCTAAGTTTGGTGACTTAGCAGGGATGTCCGGGTTCATGTGATGAAGTTAGTCTGGGTCTTACTTATCTGGGGACACGAAGCAAATATTGGGGGTATGCAATATCGTGGCACGATGTAGGTTTTAAAATTTCAGCTCAATCTTATCAAATTTCGTCGTAATAAAAAGACGTGGAAAAAATTGTTCAATTTCGCCCATGTAGAATCACTCAAAAATGTCCGAAGTCGTGTTACACTCCGTATAAAATTAATTGTATGTATATGAGTGATTAATTGTCAAATTTATGTAATAATGAGAGAATTAAAAACTACTTTCATTACACGTGTACACAAGATAGATAGAGAGTACGGGGTACAACAAATTCGTAGTAAGAGCTAAGGGGTTCACAGGTTCAAAAAGGTTGACAACCGCTGATGTAGTACATCGATCTGTACGTGTAATTTCAAAATGGTCGTTTATTTTAAAAGCAAACAAAATGTTACTTACAAATAGCAAAAAGTTGTGTTTTTTCCTTGATCTTTTCTTCATCACTTTTTTCCACTCCCCGCCTCTGTGAGACCACTCAACCACATACTCCATCCATTACGATGGTATTTTCTCAGGCACCAAATATACGGGGAGCTATTCATCAACAAGGCGTAAACATTTTCTCTTTGATATATTAACATAAACTGTGGAATATGGGAAACACAGGCCATATTCTTATTACACTCTAGATCTAGAATAATATTTTTATCGATTACTTTCCCAAAATGTGGTGCTTTTTAAAGAGAAGATAATATTTTTAAACAAACAAGGAATAATGAACGTAAAAAAATCTAAGGTGTTGGATAGGTAGGTACGTTTAATCCCTCAGGCTAGTATGTTCGGTTCTCGGAACAACTCATAAAGATTTCATAGAAATCGTTGTCTCTCCCTCATTATCATGATTAGAAATATGATCTAAACGGTGTTTCAACGATAAAACACCATGCTTTATATTCAAATCTAAAAACTAACCGCAATATAATTAAAATGTACCTACACCTTTATGAAAACAAAGATTCCATCCACAATTTACAAAAAAAATTATGAAACTTTGTGAATTTGTCATTAATTATTTTTTTGCATAAAACGACAAAAAAGGGAGGTGATAAAAAGGTTTATAATTATTTTTTCTAATAAAATATGTGTGTGTGTTTTTTTTTCGTTATCAATAATTTTAGTTAGAAAAAACGTAAGGTGAGCTAGCTACCTTTAAAACTTTTTTATGTTTGGATTAAAAAAATTATATGTTTTTTTTTTATTTCTAATAATAAAATTTGAAAGCGTATTTCACCTTTCGAAAACAGTTTTTAGTTTTCGGATATATTCACAAATATTCCATTTATGTGGATTTTATTGCAAAGCGGAAATTTTTTTACCTACTGACAAAATACGCCCAAACTTTGAAGGGCTAGCTTACTGAAAAGAAACGGACCACCACTAGTAGGTAGTATTTTCTATCTACCTAAATAGATAACTTCTTAAAATTATAAAGCGACAAAGAGTGTTTTCTAAATTTGGTTCTTAAGAATAAAATTATAGTCGTGTTTTTTTTTTTTACTTAGGTACATAACCTTAAAAGTGAATAGAATACGAATAACAAAGACTTATACCACAATATCATTACTAGATACGTTTGACCGTCCGGTTCTGCATGATATCTTACTAATATCATATATTAATATTATAAACGCGAAAGTTTGTATGGATGTATGTGTGTTTGTTACTCTTTCACGCAAAAACTACTTAATGGATTTTAATTAAACTTTATAACAATACAGCTCATACATCAGAATAACATATAGGCTATGATTTATAAAGCTAGCTAAGATGGGGACGCGGGAGGGGAACAGGGACGCACGAAAAATGTGATTCAGGGAGAAACAATGTATTTCGCATGCCGGGAACCAGCTAGTATAATAATAATTTAGCTTGGGTATGTTTTCCGTCATTTCTGTTCAACTTCTGTTTATTTTATTTGAAATTACAGTTATTAGATCAGCACGTTATTCTAACCTCCATCCAACCTCAATTATTTACCCTCCAATATTCTGTTTTCCCTCCAATATCCACCTGTCAAAACAATTTCCCGCGTTCGCTACACTCAAATGGAACGCATTCAAATAATGAGGGAAAATCTCACAGCCGCCAAACCAGAAACTAAAAGCGTAAACCCGCCATGTTTTTTTTCTAATTCCCCGTCAAATTTTTAATAACAATAAAATCCAAATAAATGGAGTAATTGTGACCGTATCCGATAACCAAACACTGTTTTAGAAATGTGATGAAATACTCTTTCAAGTTATACAATTCGAAATAAGCATATAATTTTTGAAATAAACAAAACTTTGAAAGCAAACAAAGAAGTTTTAAAATTGGCTCACCTCACGTTTTTCCTAATTAAAGTTACTAATAACAGTTATACCTAAACGTTATTTTGAGCTCACATTTTTGTCATTTTGTGTATAAACTAGCTGACCCGGAGAACTACGTACCGCCTCAAAATCAATAACTGTTGTGTTAACTTATTAGCAGAATTAAATGAAGTTTTTTGATTATGTTAAAAACTACACAATGAAGCAATTATCGATGCGCAACTGTTAATGTTTTGTTTTTGTCAGTATCAGAGATGGCGTTGTGTACGGATTTATAATTTTTGTGATTTTCTTACTTTTCCACTTACGTGAATTGCGTTTCATTTTCTTCTTTATACGTGTGAGGGATATTTATTATAATTATTGTATTTTTCGTTTGGAGGGGTGCAGACATACGTCCGCGGTTTTTTTTAATTTTCGGTATTCACTCACTACTCAATATTATACCTATCACAATATTCTTGCAGCTCTTTCAAAAGATGAGAATTCGTTCCGTATAAAATGTACGAGGAAAAGAATTTTCTTCAGAATTGTTTTAATAGCTATTCTGCTATTCGGGGCGGAGACAAATCCAACAAATCAAAGATCATAAAAATCAGTCCAGCCGTCCTCGAGTTATATTATAAATGCTGTAACTAACCCGACTTTTTTTATATATTAAGATAATTAATTAAAAATTCCTAAAATTACATAAATTTTTTTAAGCTTACGACGGGAAACTTTTTGTATTCACAATTTAAATTATCTTGTGGTTAATTTTTAGATTTGAATGTAGAGCGTGGTGTTTTTTCTTTCTAACACCGTTTAGATCATATTTTTAATCATTAGAGTAAGGGAGACACAACTATTTCTATGAGCATGAGTTGTTTCGAAAACCGAATAAATTAGTCTGAGGGATTATAAAAATGGTGTTTTAGTTTTAATAAGTCAGGTTTGCCTCTATGACAAGGCCGTAGCCAGGGGGGGGATCGAGGGGGTTTGATCCCCCCCCGAAATTGACTGTAGGTATGGTGCGCCGAAGATTTTTTGAAGATTTTTTTAAACTTTTTACCTTTTTTTAACAGTTAAGAATACAACAGGAAAGTATTCTGCTAATGCATTTTATCTGAATTAAAATCTTTGGGTGTAGATTGGGAATATTTAATCGGACAAGGATATGATGGAGCTTTTCGATGAAAGAAAGTTTTAAAGATGTGCAGGCAGTAATTTTGTAAGTCACATCCAGAAGCCTTATACGTTGCCTAAGCCGTTCGTTGAATTTTTGGCTCCACGTCATTCTTGCCTATTCGAAATTCTATTGGTACTAAAACATCGATTGGAAATTTTATCATGTCCTCGGCAAAACGAACTGTTAAGTACTTAGAAGAAAATATTGAAAAAAAAATTCCCTGAAACACAATGGAAAACCCTTACGGCAATGTGCGAGACCCGTTGAAAATCTATAAATTTATTGTTGATACACTCGAAGACTTAAACAGTGACATGGATTCTGAAACACCATCAAAGGCGTATTCTTTTCTGAGATCAGTCATTTCAAGTAATTTTGCTATAAGCCTATGATGCTTAGCCACTGGAGCGATCACGCGAAATAAATAAATTTTCCTCGATTGCTCGCGATTTCACAGAATTTAATTTTTTAAATTTTTCGCCAACATTAAAAAAATCATATCTTCGCATTCTAACAAGGAGACATATAACGTTATTGTAGTGCTATATATTCAATGAATTGACCTGTATTTAACCGTTTTTCTCATATTTGTAAAAAAAAACGTAAAGCTTATAATCGCGGGAATCCTGCGTGTTTTTTACTTGAAACTGCCGTGAGGGATACTTATTCGAGTCAATGTAGAATATTTTCGATTTTTGTATATTGTCTGTGGTATACTTGATAATTAAAGGTGCATATCTATGGAAAAAGAACTTAGTTTTATCCGAATACAGCTGATCAAAAATTTTGCGGGAAAACATATTTAAAAAAATATATTTTTGACATCGTTGTTTCCATACACACTGACTGTAAGCAAAATACTTCAATCTGCCCTATGCTATTTAGCAGCTGCTTTACATCAACACGTCGATTTAATTATAAAAACTATTGAAGTTGTTCGTCAAAATACCGATTCCAAAGTTGCTGAACTTTACAAGAACGCTCAGAATTAGCTCAGAACTGTAAAAGAGGAAATCAAAATTTTGCAAATATCGTCACGCCAAAAGCATGGGGAAAACTACAACACAAATGATCCTGAAACTTATTTTTATTACTGTCATGATTTCACTTTTGGAGGATTCGATTGATCAGTTTCGTTCTAGATTCCAAAATCATAGATCCACATTATCATCTCTCAACATTTTAATTCCGTCTATATGTTGCAAACATTATAGTCAAGAATTTACTTAATCTACTTAATTATCAAGAATATTACTTTGAGCTCTATAAAAAATATTTGGAATGGGACTTTGTAAAAGCTGAATTAGAAATGTGGAGGATAAAATGTCTGAAATAATCTAAACTAAATCGAACAACGTGCGAGAATGCAACCAGGCCTTATTTCCAAACATTCACAAACTTTTAAAAATCTTGGTGACACTGCCTGTTTCCTCATCCTCATGTACCATTGAAAGGACTTTTTCTTCACTGAAACGCTTCAAAACTTATTAGAGAAATTTCACAGGCCAGGAAAAACAACACAGAATTGAAATTGACACCGACGAGGTAATTGATTTGTTCGCTGCAAAAAAAAAGACTAAATTTAATTTTGTAATTATAAACATTACACCATTACACCATTTAATTTCTTTATCAACAAATATTTTTTAAAACTTTACGTATTTCCAGTGGTGGACTAAGCCCGTCGTCAGAGGCCCGGGGCGCCAAAGCTGAATGAGCCACC
The DNA here is from genome assembly GCA_917563855.2 of Limnephilus lunatus. Lineage (NCBI taxonomy): Eukaryota > Metazoa > Arthropoda > Insecta > Trichoptera > Limnephilidae > Limnephilus > Limnephilus lunatus. The sequence continues at coordinate 44,863,492 of OU830602.1, read as the reverse complement.
ACCCCCCCCCCCCCCCTAGTTTATTATTTTTTTTTTATTTTAGGGAAAGTTGACAGCAAATTTGAGATTATACAATAAAACAATCGTAAGATAGTTAATTATGATCTTTCCTCTGATGATAGTGAATTAATGATAAAGTGTGACATTGTAAGGGTGTTTTCTTAATACATTTTATTTTTTGTTACAATATATGAAAGGGGAGGGAGAGAAGGGACATAGAATTAGGATTAAGAGGCAAAGGACGGGAATGTATAGGGATTGAACTTTTTAGTTTGAGTCATGTTGCTTAATGAGTTTTCGTTTTATGTCATGTAAAGTCGAGTTAAAAATGTCAATGTGGTAATAATTTAAAATGAATGTGTGTGGGGATCTGTAGATAAATGAGTTCTGTTTGGAGTTGGTCTTGCAAAGAGGGAGATTAAAAGTAAGCGACTGCCTGCTGTTGCGATTTGGAAAATGGAATGCTAGGCATTGAAGAAGGTCAGGACTATCAATTTAATTGTGTTATTTTAAATAACATTACCGAAATATAATTCTTCGGCAAGTTATCGTCTGTATATTGAAGAACGTTGCAGAGTCTTCATTACTAACATGGGATCGAAAAGAGCCGAAGTTAAGGTACCTTAAGAATCTATTTTGAACACTTTAAATTCTATTTTTGTGTATTTCATAGCCTGGGTTCCACACTTGAGATGCGTATTCAAGGATACTACCAACGTATGAGAAGTAAAGTATTTTGAAAGTAAAAAAATCTTTGAATTGTTTACAGGAACTTGTTATGAAACCAAGCATAGAAGATGCGTTAGTGACTATGTGGTCGATATGTTTATTGAAATTCAGTTTACTATCAAGTACCTGTATTCCCAAGGTCCTTAATTTCTGACTTGATGGATAATGGTTGATGATTAATTGAGTATTCGTGGATAAATATGTTTTTATTTCTGGTGAAACGCACGACGAAGCACTTAGATATACTTATTTCTAGATAATGGACATTACAATATGTGTTCAAACGTTGCAAATCGTCTTGGAGCTTCTGACAGTTAAGAAGTTGATGTAATTTTACAAGCTTTTTATTCAGTTCACATGGGCCTCTGGTCCTGGGGGGGCCTCTGAACGCCTCCATGTTCCCTTGATCAAATCCTTAACGAGGCTTTAAGGCACCAGGACACTGTAAAAAAATTAAATTTTTTATTTAATTTTCTGAAAGATGCATTTGTTAATAATGCAAACACCAGATGTTTTAAGGAAATTCGTAAAATTGACGGAGATACAGCATTTTATTTGAAACCGTTTTAAAGAGTTTGTGTGTTGAATTATCCTTCAAAACTTCGAACAAGGTTTTCTCGAACCTACGTTTTTCAACCAGCCGAGCGATTCCGTATTTTTTGTTGGATCGTTATTAGATAGCGGACGTAATCTCCTGTCAGATTTGTGTGATTTTTATGGCTGTCATTTACTTTTTCTATGTATAACGTACATTAAATTAATAAATAATCATGCGTACTTGCAGGAATTCGTGTTTAAATCGATCTCAAAACTAAAATATGTGACAGTAAACATGTAAAAATCACACAAATCTGACAAGAGATAACGTCCGTTATCCAATAACGATCCCACAAAAAATACGGAATCGCTCGGCTAGCTGAGTATATATTAGGAAAACTAATATATAGATCTGATTTGCATGCACCAAGTCTTAAACTGTTCGACAATCCAATTAGAGGAATCTATTTTTTTATGAACGATGAAAATTTTCCATAAAAAATCGAAAATAAAATTCGCTGGTCCGCCATTTTTTCTTTTTTTTAGACATCAAAATTCCCTTACCTGGTGCCAAAGACACTGGATTTTCGAACAATATAAGACTTGGTGCATGCAAATCGAATATATATAGTTTTATATTTTGTGAACCAGGTTGAAAAACATGTTATAAAGTTCTTAAAAAACGCGTTCAAAGTTTTGCTGAAGGAAAATTCAACATACTCGTACAAACTGTTTCCAACGGTTTCACATAAAATGTTGTATCTCCGTCAATTCTACGAATTTCTTTAAAACATTTGGTGAGAGCATCCTTAAGAAGTGCATTTTTCAGAAAATTAAATTTAAAAAAATGACTTTTTTTTACAGTGTCCTGGTGCTTTAAAGTCTTGTTTAGGATTTGATCAAAAGAACATGGAGGCGTTAGGGGACCCCCCCAGGACTAGGGGCCCGGGGCGGGCTACCCCTCAGCCTCCCCCCTTAGTCCTTTCTATAAACACTGTTCCACCAAACAAAACCCCCCCCGAAATTTTTCTCTGGCTACGGCCTTGCTCTATGACATACATATGTCTGGTAATGTTATATTATCGTATGAAGAAGCTTATGGGTCCGAGTGGTTATAGTAATAAATATGGGAAAATTTGTGGAAATTGTAAATCTGTATATAATAGTATGAAACATTATTGTAATGGTGAGACGTGTTCTTGGACGTTGACTGAAAATATAATAGGCGTTGGCAAGGGCATAGCTATAGCATTCACATAGGGGGGGTCCGTAATAAGGGGGGGGTTTGATCTTGGGGAGAATTTATTAGATATTTTTTTCGGACCTTTTACACCACATTGCTAAAAGAGATTTGTGCAAATAATATCGTTGTATTTTTAAGGAATGTAATCCACGAGTACCTACTATTCTATTTTTTTCTTACGCAATACTGAGGCTTGTTGTTGGAGGGGGGGATCGAACCTCCTAAACCCCTATTTATATACGCCTTTGGTTGTTGGAAGTAATATGTAGTAAATAGTGCTATTAAAAAAAATACAAGTGTGCGTGCAGTTCACACGCGGTAGAAGTAAAACCTTCAGAAAAATTAAGCGGACAAGAGTGGGGTAGCTACGAAGCACCACTCAAATAGGAGACCGATTATTCCATCTCAGTCTCTCGCAGGCAAAATCCTATGTGTTTGTCTCTTTTTAGTGTCGCTTTTTCGGTACTAAAGATGTTATCACTTCAAAAAATAAGAATAGAGTGAAAACTAAAGTAAACAAGTCTTTAAGTTTTTGAAAATAAAACAATTATTTTATTAACCAGCAAAGGACCTGAACTTCAAGTACGTATGGGTTAAAAATGGGCGCGTCTTCTTAAGGAAGAATGAGATGTCTCCGCACCACTGCTCGTGAAGAACAAGGCCGTACTACAGAATCTTACCGACAAATCACCCTCAAACCCGTCTTCCTCCGTCCTTTAAACTTAATGTATAAGTCTTGTCAAAATTACAAAATGGATCTGAAAATTTTCTACCAAAATGTTGGGGGAATTAGAACCAAAACAAATGACATAAAAAACGAAGTTGTAATCAATAAAGACGATATAATATGCTTCACCGAAACTTGGTTGAGTTCATCATTATTCAGTAATGAATTGTTTGATGAGCGTTACCTGGTCTTTCGGAGAGATTGCTGACTTAATGAGTCTATACAAAATCATTCATAATAAACTTGAAACAACTCATTGTCTGAGTAATATTCTTATTAAGGTCCCCTATAGACGTAATTTAAGGAGTCAGAATATATTTCATCTTGAATTATATAAAAATAATATTGCATACTTCAATCCACTGTCTCGAATGTGTCGTCTGTATAATTCCATTGAATGTAACCATATAGACATCTATAAAAAATAGTCTCGCTTACTTGAAAAAGCAAATTAACGATAGACTAACCTAACAAGTAATTGAGAATTGAAAATATTATATTTGATCTTGAACTTGAATGTGAATGGCTGTTTCTTTTACTCTATTTGTACCTTACTTTTTTTTGTTTTTCTTTTTTTCACATCGTATATCGATCTTTTTTATCTTTGTCATCTCTATATTTTATCATCACTATTTTTGTTTTCTTTCTTTATACCTACCTCTGTTTATATTTTGCTATTTCTAATTTCTGTTAACTTCTATGTATACATAGCGATAAACAACTATTAAAATGTGCATTATGTGAACATTTTAAAGTGGAATATTAACATCTACGCTTTTTACAATGCTAATCTAATGACTTTTTATGTTAATACTTTGTAAATGTTCCAAAACAATAAATAAATTAACAATTATTATAAGCAATAATTTTCAGCCTGAAACTCTCATCAACATTGAAAAAATCTCCCGAGAAAAGATAAATGCCGACGACGGGACTTGAAACCGCGTCCTTCTGATATCCGGTCAACTGCTCTACCAAAAAATGTAGACATAATTTATCTCGACGCCATCTAGTGGGAGAGTTAGCACTTATATCGCCTTTCTCACAAAAAATAAAGTTGGATGTTTTCAGGTGAAAAATGTAATAAGCAGTAATTGTTGAATGAAACACTAGTATATATTGAATTATTTGGCGGGTGGGAGATAAGCCGACGTAGCTCAGTGATAGAGTAGTTGACCGGATGTCAGAAGGACGCGGGTTTTTTTCGGGAGATTTTTTCAATGTTGATGAGTGTTTCAGGCTAATAATTATTGCTTATAATTATTGTTACCCTTTGTGCTATGCATAAAAATCTTGTCTTAAACATTAGTTTACCAATTAAAAATAATAAATAAATTAATGTTAAAATGCACACAAATAAAAATACTACAAATGAAAAAATTCATCTTTATTTGGAATAGATCCATTGCCAATTTTAGTGTGAATATAACAAACATATGTACCGTAATGGGCCAATCAGTCATGAGGCTGGACGAATAAAGAGTCGTTCCGTGCAAGAGCGTCGTCCCGTGTTGCCACGCTAGATTAGGTTTTACCAAAACCTCATAGATCACAGGATGATCTAGAACAGCGATCGGCAATTGGCGGCCCGCTGTGGGATTCAATAACTATATACATATATACAACGCTACTACTTGTTGGTAGTGATATTTCAAAACATGTAATGACCACTTATGTATAAAAAAAATACATACAAATCATCTCAGAATGTTGAAAATCGATTCACCTCCATCAATATAGGCGTAAAATGTGGCTTCTGCAATGATGGAGGACTAGAGGAGTAGAGGATCGAACCAGCAACTCCGGAGTGAAAATCAATAACCACCATGCTACCTACCGGTCGGTCGTCATATTCCAAAATATGTAAAAAAAATTTCACCTGCGGCTCTTTCTCCATGTTTTCAGTATATTTTTTTTATTTAGTGGGGGGGCGAGCGTTTAAGAAAAGTGTTCTCCAGATAAGGTTCGAAAATCTGCGCTGTATGATACTGATAGCTACTAGGCACGATATGAAGCACGATGACGACGGGCGATCAGACGGACAGTCGCACAAGCGGGCAGCAGACTGACCACCAAAACTAATTGCCGACCGCTGATCTAGGAGGTTTTGGTTTTAATCCGCTAGGCGCGCCAAATTGGGAGACGGGTATGGATACCGCCGCCCCGGGAACCATTGATTGGATAACCAACACCTTTGCCGTAGGTCACCTCAAGTGGTTCGCTATGTTTGGTGACTTAGAAAGGTGCCGGGTTCGTGGGGTGGGGTTTATCAAGGTCTTCGCGGCAGATGTATCTGCCCACCTGCTGCGTGGCGGGCCAGATCGAGAGCTAGTTAAGGAGTTTTTTTACCTCTCCAGCCAGAATCCCTTCGCCTTGCACCGCAGTTGAAGGGGTGGATTCATACATCCGTCACTCCTGCACACCCTGATCCCCAGAATTCTACCCACCCCTCGTACCTTTTTCCATTTCCAGTACTTCCTGTTCTTCATAAGCCCTGAGGGAAATTATTTTCCTCGGGGCCTCCTATGTGAAGCAAAAAAAAACTGGTTCATATAAATTTAATAATATTATATTTTTGTAGCTAGGTACCCACAATATTATAAAATATCGATTGATCCGCAAAATCCCATTCCTATCAAGCGCCATATCCTTCGGATCATCTCCAGAACTGCGTATATATTTACACCACTCGCCGAGCCGTAAATCTCTCTTTAGGATGGCCGCTTAATAGATGCAAGTAAAATTAGATATTTGATATATTCCAACAAAAATGTTTATTTGTTTGACTCAAACCATATTGCGTGCTGCGAAGGCGATTTCCCCAAATCGTTGGCTGCCATCAAAACCAGTGTTGCTTCAACCCACGCCGATGTTCCGTCCACTTACATTAACTTTATATTTACCTTCATTAACCCTTTAAATTTCTGGTAGCTGAGTGGACAAATGCGTCGGATGTCCTCCCAGAGGACGCGAGTTCAGACCGATTATCGTATTCTAGCTAAGTCCTCCAATTATAAGTATTTAACATTTGTAATTCGTTTCGCTTATTTCGCAATATTCGCTTTCGTTACTACGAGTTGTTTTTTTTAATATTGTCAGATTATTCATAACCCGGGAATGTGTCTTTTTTTTAGAAAAAAAAAATCAATTTGACGGCCTCCGTGGTCGAGGGATAAGGTTCTCAACTAGAAATCTGAAGGTTCCTACCCACCTTTAATACTTTTTCTTTCCCTGATCTTCTTCTCCTTCCTTTACTTAAAAATACCCTCCACACAGCATCCCTAAATATGTTATATGCCCTTAAGGAAATTATTTTCCTTATAGGTGTGGTTAATGAAAATTATTATCTCATTTTCCTCATGGTGTGAGGTTAATATAAAAAAAATGTTTTTAGCGATACACATAAAGTTTAAAACCTCTACTTCCCGGACGATCACTAAAAAACGCCTGAATTTTAAAAATATTATTTCAGGCTATATAGACCGCAAAGACCTATAAGAAAATGCATTCAAATTGTATCTTTTAAAATTAATTACCTACATAAAATAATTTAATTTTTTCTAACTATTGCAAAATACTTCGCTAGGAAAGCGTAAAACAAAAATTATCTAAAACTGAGGTCATTTCAGTAAATTATTAAATATTTCAGCTTTCTCCAATAATGAAATCTCAGAAATGAAGGTATGATTTTTAAATTTTTAAATAAAGTTAAAAAAATCAATGTCAGAAAATGATTTACGAACGCGAGCCACAGTTTCCTGAGCTGACGGTGTATTCTGACGGATGTAGAACAGTATTGTAATAATTAACCAGGAAAATTTAACGACTCGAGAACCGTTTAGTGAAATCATTTTTCTTGTTTATTTGGGCTGCAAAATGCAGTCATACGATTTTTCACTGAAGAGGTAGGTACCCCTATACGGTCTTAGGGGGCATACATTAATTATGTAAGCAGTTTTTCTTCCAATCTAGAACTTTTTGTAATTATTTTTCGATCAAAAGTATTTATAATTTTTCAATAATGTCTAAGCAAAATATGAGTGTATTTACTTACGGTCTTAAATAGAGTTTGTAAGACCGTAAGTAAATAGACAAACTGAATTATTTTCGTCACAAAACACGTGCGCTGATCTTTTTTAATGATTTTATTTAAAACCAAATTAAAATTCTTAAACATAGCTTTCCCAGATAATTTTTTACTGCATGATTATATAATTTAAAACGTATGTTGTGTAATACAAAATTTTGTTTGAAAATTTAACAAATCTGCAAACGACCTACGGTAAAACCTTATAATGCTAAAAATAAACACATTTTTTCATTATTTAAAACATAACTTTACCAGATAAAAGAACGATCTTTCGAAATCAATTAATACTTGTTTGTGGAAAAGAGTCAATACGGCTAAAATTTTATTTAAAAATGACATATTTCCGGTTTTGTCTGGTTATTCCAGAAGGTTCGATTTTGAAGAATGTTGATGAAGAGAAATATTGGTTGTTTTTTGAAAATTACTTTAATAATTAGTTTTTTAACCATACGTACATACTTACATACATACTTCTAATTTAAGATATTTTTCATTCAGGAGATAAAAAAATTAAAATAAAATATTTTGATTTGAACTGAAATCTGTTGAACCTTGCTTGCCACCAATGACGGTATCCAGCTCATCAATGAGGGTTCTTATTATTACCGTAACGATTGTAAATTTACGATACGTTTTACCAACTTAAAGTTTCACTAAATAATATACATTATTTGCGGTTCCGCGGCTTTTCATCCCGCGACAAAATATCCCCGACAAAATATCCTCCAACAAAATATCCTACGGATAAAACACCCCCCAACAAAATATTTACTAAAACCTAACCCAACTTTACCTAACAAAAAACTGGGACAAAAATAATTCAGACATCCTGTAAAGACAATACATTATTTTTGTCCCATTTTACTATTTTTGAACAATAATATAGTATGAATCCATCCCTCCAATTGCGGTGCAAGACGGTGGGTTGAGAGTCCGGCTGGAGAAGTTAAAAAGCTTCCCTCAACCAGTCTCTCTCGATTCGGCCCACCACACAGCAGATGGGCAAACGTATCTGCCACCGGACAAAACCTCACCGCATGAACCCGGGCACCCCTCCTAAGTCACCAACTGTAGAGAACCACTTGGTGTGACCTATGGCAGAGGTCACCCCAAGTGGTTCGCAGTTCGCGGGATTCAGGGATTGAAAAAAAAATTACATCAAAACATGCTGTGAAGATTGTTGGCTCGCATACATCACATAATATAATAATTACATTAATTTACATCTTCAATGTGGTTATTTATTTATTTATTTATTCAACGCCCAGAGGGCTTTTATAGTAGTACAATTTGTTTATGACAGATGATTTTTAAACAGATAGAGAAATGATACGAATAAAATTAGATAAAAATGCACACAAGTCACAAAAATACAGTAATTTGATAAGTTTACAAAAATACATATATGTTTAGGAATAGTTTTGGAATAAGTTTTTTACAAGATCCACAAAATTAGCCAGTTGATGTTGAATATGTCAACATCACTTAACTACTGATTTCCCATAGTGTGAAATCTTTGTATCGGAGAGTGGGCAATGTAGTTCCGCTTATGAATGCTGCAGTAGAATAGTGTATTTTGTCGTGTGGTTACTGTCGGTATTCGTAAGTTTATGAGTTGTAGGAGTTCGCAACAGTCGAATTTAGAGTTAAGTATTTTGAATAAAAATGTCAAGTCGTTTATTTTACGTCTGTCTTCTAGTATGTGTATTTTTAGAATATTTAGTAATAGATTATATTTTAAGTCTTCTAGTGGGATGTTTAATTTAAAATTTATAAAACGCAGAATTTTTTTTGTATTAGCTCAATATTATTAACGTGAATTTTGTAAGAGGGAGACCAAACTACCGACTTATATTCAATTTGGCTTCTAACTAGAGATACATATAATAGTTTAATGGCTTCTATGGAATTAAAGTTTTTAGTTGTTCTTAAAACGAAGCCTAGTGTTTTCATACCTTTGTTCATAATTTGGTGGATATAATGATGATTCTAATTATAGGTAAGCACACCATTCATCTCAACACTCTTTGTGTGACGATAAATTAAAATTAATAATAATAAATTAACTTAAAAGTATATAAAACATGGACGATCAAAATCATATACGCATACGTTTGTACACTGTACGCTAAAGAAATAATTTTTTTTTAAACTTAATAAAATAGATCCACTTAAATAACTTCACTAGGGTATTTCACCGTCCTCCTCATAGCTTATCCATACGATAGCGTACATTTACGATTTATTTAAAAATTAGTATTTATTTTAAAAGTTTGAGTTTACTATTCGGTACATATGAAAAGTGCTATATATAGTATAAGTCAGCCGAGTTTTTTTACCTGTTGCGAGTATTTATTTGTTGATCTATTATTATCCGTTATCGTGTGGATGAGCTATCAAGAGGATGATAAAAAAAAAATATATATATATATAATTATTTTTTTTTAATGGTGAGTTACTTGGCAATTAGTCGGTTAATTGAGTCGGTAAGAGAGAGTTTATTAGAGAGAGTTTTTTATAGAGAATGTTTAGAGAGAATCTTTTAGAGAGAATGACTTTGCCAAAACAATGGACCCGTATTTATAAAAAATCAAGACTTGACGTAACCACAGAGAAAAGACAATATAGATGAGAATTAATGACAATATTACACTATGAAATAGCATAGACAAAAAGATTTGAAGTAAGAGGTGGCATAGACATAAAAAGTTAAAAGTAAAGGACTGTACACATCCAGATAAATACTAAGAATGAAAGTGTTATGAAAAGAATGAATGTAAATATGAAATAGGACAATCACAACACAGAGAACACGACATTACGTCGCTTTAGTTCGTATTACTCCAACAGACCAAAACGTAAATCGTGAGAAACAGCGCTTTAAAGTTTTTTTTACGAAAAAGGCATATAAAATTAAATTAGCTAAATTGTAAGTCTACTAAAATGTGTTAAAGTATTACAAATTGTTTTTTTTAAGTACAATATGTTCTAAATGTATAAAATTACGCAGAAAACACGTTTTTAATTTGGATGTTGGCCAAAGTGACGAATTCTTGTTTGCGAAAGTTGGATATTGGACAAAGGACACTGGATGTTAGACAAGAGCGCGTACTCTTGCGTGAAGTTACTTTATCTAACGTGCTTGGTATTACAGGGAGATCGGAAAGCATTTCAATTAATTGAACTTTAATACTTATGGATGTATGTGTCCTATGTTTTCGCGGTGAGACCTAAATATTCGGATGTGATTTTTAAATAGTTTCTTAGAGCATTCGACAATTTTTTAGAAATACCTAATATGTTATTTGTTTGGGAACCAAATTTCAAGAGTAAGTTTTTGTTAAATAATAACATCGTTAAATCATCAATGAAAACGTATGTTTTCAGACAATCATACTTATTAAATAATGTTTCAGGTGGCAATATGCTCATCGATTAATTTATTGCATGTTTGATTGTTGATTGACGAGCAGCACAGTAAATGCAATCGTTCATGAATCAAGTCATCAACCGTTAGTTATAAGAAAGGTCCTACGTTTATTCATCGTTATTATTTGAGTGGCGGGTATGGGTGCCACCGCACCGGGAACCATTTATTGGATAACCAACACCTCTGCCATAGGTCACCCCAAGTGGTTCGCTACGTTTGGTGACTTAGTGAGTTTTGTCCGGATCTTGGCGGTGGATGCGTCTGCCCACTAACTGCATGGCAGGCCGGATCGGGAAAGACTGGTTGAGGAAGCTCTGTAGACCTCTCCAGCAGGACTCTCGGAACATTGCATTACCCGCAGTGGGGAGGGATGGATTCTTACGTCCGTCATTCCTTGACACACTGACCCCCAGATTTTTCTTCCCACAACTTTCTTCTACCTCCTTCCCAAAAATAACATAGGCCCTGAGGAGAATTATTTTCCTCAGGGCCTCTTGTGTGGAGCTATGGTAAGAAAAAAAGGTATCTCTAAGTGATTCGCTACGTTTGGTGACTTAGCAGAGGTTCCCGGGTTCATGGGGTGAGCTTTGTCCAGGTCTTGGCGGCAGATGAGTCTGCTCACCTGCTGCGTGCGGGCCGGATCAAGAGAGACTGCGTGAAGGAGTCCTTTGAACCTTTCCAGCCGGACTCTCACGACCCCATTGCCTTGCACCGCAGTTTGAAGGATGGTTTCTTAAGCCTGTCACTCCTATACACACAAACCCCCAGATTCCTACCCACCCCTTATTCCTTTTTCCATCCCAGGACTTCCTATTCTTCCTTTCTTCAAAAATACCCTCCACACAGCATACCCTAAGATGACTTAGGCCCTGAGGGAAATTATTTTCCTCAGGGCCTCCTGTGTGGAGCTAATGTAAAAAATATGTATATTGTAAAGCGTTTTTGCACTAAAACAATGCTATTCAAATTATCCACATATAATTTTTATCATATATCGGCGTATAAATCCGAGCTTTAGTATGATCCGACCCGAAAGGTTGGATTGATTTACGTGATTTTATTTTTATGTTAATACAACTGCTCCCAACCGCCTGGACCCAGGCAGGCTATGGCATACCCCATTTTGTGAGGCTGGATTTAGTGGGAAGAGGAAGCAGTTATGAAGGTTAGTAATTACCTGGCTATTCAAATCTAGTCACCAACCACGTCTAAAGCCATTCTAAGCAATGCTTCAATTCGAAATGGCGGTCTTACATCAGGGTGATACTGAGAGTATCTTCCACTCTGGAACGTGCCGCAAATACACCATATATATATATATATATATATATATATATATTTATGATATATATTTTTGTATTGATTTGTGTTATTTCACTATTTAAACAAAAAGAAAAAAAACACATATACCTACATATTATACTTTTTTTAATGATTCAGTTGTGAAATATATATATTTTTTTAGATTAGCTCCACACAGGCGGCCCAGAGGATAATAATTACTCTTTGGAGGGTCTTTTTAAGGAAGGTAAGGACTGGAACGTTTGGGAAGAAAAAGGGTATGAGGGGTGGATAAGAATCTGGAATCTGGAGGTCAGTGTGTCCGGGAGTGACGGATATACGAATCCATCCCTCCAATCGCGGTGCAAGGCGAGAGTCGGGAGATTCCGGCTGGAAAGGTCAAAAGGCCTCCCTTAACCAGTCTCTCTCTCGCCACGCAGCAGGTGGGCAGTCGTATCAGACGTCAAGACCTGTACGAACTTCATCCCATGAACTCGGGCACCCTTGCTAAGTCACCAAACGTAGCGAACCACTTGGAGTGACCTATGGCAGAGATGTTGGTTAACCAATAAATGGTTCCCGGGATGGTAGTACCCATACCCGCCCCCCCCCCCCCAAATTATACAAATCTACCAAAATAAAAATTACTTGTGCACGCTGGGTTTGAAACTAACGACATCCGGATCGCTAGTTGAGAGCCTTACCCCTCGACCACAGGAGGCCGTCATGACGTGATAACAGAAGTGTAGTATCCAACATTTTAAAATAAAAAGATAACTCAAAGGATTTTGAAACACAATAGATAAATACAAGTTCTTTAGAAATATTTAAAACAATGTACGACGACTTCTTTTTAAAAATGATCCTATGTTCGAACACATGGGACGCGATTTACGTCTATTACACAATATAGACCTTGTAAAAAAAGAGGTCATAAAATATTCCTAACCACTAACCACATTTAGCTTCATAACAAATGTGTTCCGATATTTGAAGTACCACCTAGTTGGGCCAAATTATTAGAAGGGTTACAAAAGCGGCTGGAATAAAGGGACTGGGAATGGATCTAGGTAAAAAAGTCAAATGAAAGGGGTTCCTAATCATTAAAAATGTGCGAATAGTAATAAAGTTTTTATTGACATTCTGAATTCATTGCTCTGAACCAAATAAAACTCGAATAGGTAAGAAATAAACAAAAAAATAAGAAATATTAGCAACTCAATGTATAAAATAATAGATATGCTTTCATTGTCATTCAGTGTACAATTCTTTCAATTTCTAATTTCAGTAATAAGATATTTATAGGTATACAAATACAACTGATCTTAGGCACTAAATATACCAAAAATGTTTTCATTGTTACACGAAGATTTGGTTGATTAAAATAAGATACTGAATGTACCAAAAACAAAAACTTCTTCATTTCCTTATTCTAATACCTAATAAACATGTTTTAAATATCTCAGGTAGAATTCTGACACAAATGTTTGTTAGATAAACACATAAATATTAGGTACTAAATGCACCTTTATTTTAATACTCCTTTATTTTAATAATTGTGTTTTGTATTACAAGTAGGCATTCTTACACGAAGATCTAAATAATTAGGTACAGGTAGATAAACAAGAAGCTATTAATGTGCCCAAAACAAAAACTCCTTCATTGTACTTATTCTAAAAATTGCCTTGTTTTAAATATCATAAGTAGAATTTTTACATAAAGATTTGGCTGATAAACATACAAACATATTTTAGGAACTAAATGAACCGAAAATTAAAACTATTTGATTTCCTTATTTTAATAATTGGCTTGTTCTAAATATCATAAGTAGAATAATTTCATACAAATTAGGTTGATAAACAAACAGATATTTTAGGAACTAAATATACCGAAAATTAGAACTCCTTCATTACCTTTTTCTAATTGTTGGCTTGTTTTAAGTATCTAAAGTAGAATAATGATTTCACTAAGATTTGGTAGATAGTCACATATATTATATTAGGTACTATAATACATCAGTCCTTATTAGAATAATTTATAGTAAATAAATTATTCTAATAATTGTGTTTTTTAACTATCACAAATGGGTATTTTGCACAAACATTTAAATAATCACGTAACTATAGGACCTATAGGTAGATAAAAATACCGATACTACGCATTAAATGTGCTTAAAACAAAAGCCCATTCAATTTTTTTTTTCTTATAATTGTTTTAAATATCATAAATAGGTATTTTACACAAAGATTTAAATAATTACCTATAGGTAGTTAAACATATGAGTGTTACAATGTGATGTGACTTTGTATGCACCACGTTACAATGTGATGTGACTTTGTATGCACCACGTATTTATAAATATTATCAACATGTTTCAACCAATGGTTTCTTCGTCAGGATAAAATGAAATTTTAATTTAATAAAATTAATTAAATCTTGCTGATTTCAAGTAATTAATTTCAGCTTCGCGAACTGTAACGGAATTAGGTTTTTTCAATTTTTCCTATAATATTTCACTATCACATTTTAGAAATTAGCATGTCTTATACTACGTATGTATAATATATTCGTATTATATATTCTTATATTACGTAAGCATAATATATTCGTTACAGAGTGGTTATAATAACATTGGGTATTTCGATTATATATTATGTGTACAATTATGTATACCTACATATATTATGTATAGATAATTGTATACATAATACATTACATATAGTGAAATATTACAGGAAAAATTGAAAAAACCTAATTTCATTACAGTGTATACATAATATATTATATAATAATAATATAATATATTGTATAATGTTATTATAACCACCCTGTAACGAACGGCCAGTTGAAACAATTTGCTGAGAAAATAATGAAAAATTAATTACCTGCTATATTTTTCTTGGAAATTTTTATCCTTTTCTACAGTGTACATCATAAGGCACTTTGTGTGGAGAAATCTCCCAGAAAACCACTAAAATAACTTTGTAAATAGCAAAATCACAAGTAAAGATGTTTACTGCCGTGGGGCTAATGACCAAATATTTGAAATGAGAGCGGTCACGTGGTTCTCAGCTGCGACGCTATTGGCTCTTTGGTCTGTAAGAGAGATACGCCCGGAACCGAGAGTTCAAATTTCACACGTAGGCTAAGATACAGCTTGGATGTTGGAGAAATTTGTATGAAATTTAATTAAACGGCCGGTTTGAAAACGGGGGGTCTTTTTGGCCAACGTGTGGATGTTGGAGGAATACGCTCGAAATGTTGTTTCATTTTAGAGGATGTAAGACAAACTGCGTTTTGAAAACCCCTTACATAATTTTTTAAAATTTTTTTTTTCACTTGCATTGTAAACATAAAGACTTTCTGAGAACTACTGCATACTTAACTCAATTTCGCTAAAAATGGTCTGTTGGAGTAAAACGAACTAAAGCGACGATTACTCTTTCAAGGCATTTTTTATATTAAACTAGTATCAAGATAATTTATTTATTGTGATTGAATAATAAAAAAAATGTTTCCGAAATGACGGCATCATTTCAATTTAATATGCCTTAAAAACAATCCACCATTTCCCGCGGGTATTTAAATTTTATCCCGAAAACCCGCGGGATTTAGAAAGGTGCGGGATTCGCAAACCCCATAAACTGCACAACCCTAATCTCATCTCTTACCCAAGCCTCTTGAAATCTTTAGTCATAACTTGATAATAACCCAAGCCGCAATCTTAACGAGATTTGATCACTTTAATAGTTTAAACATCACTAAACTTGAGGTTGATGATGTATGGGGAATATTACATTATTATTCTTGCGGAAGCCCTCACACTGGCATGGTCCGCCATATTGGACCCGTCACCGCGTAATGTTGGTAACAGTTTATAAACATCGACATGGCAACATGTGTTCAAGTGAGTTTAAATTGCTCAAAGAAAAACATTTGAAATGTTTAATACCGTTTTATTTGGAACGTATTTACGAGCCGACGTAAACTGTTGGTTCTCAATATATATCATGTATTTGGATCCGATATTGATTGTTTACCCAAACTTGGTATTTGATAAATACATGTGTAGACTGTGGATTCTAGTACAGTCATCCATCAGCTTTCCGAGGGCTTCCGAAAAATCTTTTGTTATGAATTTATTTTAATTACTTATGTTAATTTGCTCGCTTTTCGGAACAACCCATATAGGTCTCATAAAAATCATTGTCTCCTTTATTATCATGGTGAGAATATGATCTAAACGGCGGCGTTAGGAACATAAAACACCACGCTTCATATTCAAATTAAAAAGTTAAACCTTAAATTGAAGACAGGTCAGTGGTTGAGTGGGCATCGCGTTTGGGTCCCGCCCAGGCGTTCCTTATTTGATTCCTTGTCTGACTAAGTCCTCCATCACAACTCAAACAACATTTTCGGATTACTATTATGGTAGTAGGTAGTAGGAGATTTTAAAATATTTTCGGGTTATTCGTAACCCGGGAATATTTGACTTTCTTTTTAAAAAAATATATTAATAAAATAAAATAAAATAAATAAATAAAATAATTAAAAAGTACACCTTTTTAAAACCAAAGTTTCCGGTCACAATTTAAAAAGAAAATTATTAAACTTTGGGAAATTTTTTATTAATGACTAGATGGTACCCGGTATGCGTTACTATGCCATTTAATAAAAAAAATTGTTTCTCCCTGCGTGTCCTTTCCCATTCTTCCCGTTCCCCATCCGCCTCCCCTTCCTCTCCCGCATCCTCTTGCCCTTTCGCTTTTCCACTCCGCCTCCTCCACCGTCCCGCGAACTCCTCTCCCAGGTTGCCCTTCCCCCTCCCTGGTTTCCATCTATTTCATCACCTTTTAAAATCAGTTTTCGGATGCCTTAAGAAATAATCCATTTATTTGGATTTTATGTTACAAATTTATTTACGAGACGCGAGCATATCTATCGGCATCGGATTCTTTATGTGTTGAACAGAAGGAAGTTACATCAAATGTGTAAAATATACAATTTGTTGAATTATAAGGTTCCTGCCTGGGGGGGGGGGGGGGGGTGGGAGGGGGACACCCGATGGGGTGTGAGTTTTGTAAATATTTATAAATGATAGTAATATACTACTTACATCCATATCACATTTTTTTCACTACATCGAAATGACTACAGCACATTATTAATGTACTTATAATATTATTAAATACTGATAAATATCTTCAATAATATAAACTCTTCTTCCAACTACAAGCTAAGGCTTCCATGGAAGAGTATTATTAAAATAGCATGTATTAGGTTCCATGGCTGTTGATCGCCCGACAATTAACCCCCGGCAAACTTATATACAATATGCAGTCGGTTTAGGGAAAATACTGTGTACCTACTTACACAAAATATAACTAAGTATTCCTGAAGAGGTGTGCAGAGAGGATGTAACGCAGATTAACAAAAGTATAAAACATATTTTTATCCAAATTAATTTTCCGGCGTAGGTATAAGTAGAAAAAATCAACGTAAAAAATTATTTTTATAAGTACATACCAACTTATTATTAAGGGGTTTTTTGACATCGATTTTAGGTTTGAAATTGGTATAATTTTCATTAATTAAAAATAAATGATTTAGAGGGTATTTCACCACCCTACTGATAGCTTATCCATGCGATAACGAACATTAATAAATAATCAAATAAATAAACGCGGCAAATACGGTACGGTAAAAAAAAAACATACGGTAAAAAAACTCTGCTAACTTATCCTATATACAGCCCTATTCATAGTTTCAAGTACCGAATAGTAAACACAGCCTTTTTAAATAAATAAATCATGTTTATTTAATCTAAAATGTACGTTATCGTATGGATAATCTATGAGGAGGGTGGTGAAAAACCACCTTAAAGTAATTACATAAATGAATGATAAATTAATAAATAATTTATACGTAACCACTTTAGTAGTTTATGGAATAAGTATTGGTAAATATTACGAATACCTATGGTAAGCTGCACCATTTTTTTTAATGTGACCATTTTTTTTACCGCACATGCATGAGTCCGAACATTACTGCTTCCAATTACGGGGGTGAGCCCGTAGGACTATAATACCTAATGATTGGGGATGTTGTGTGGGGATATTATGGGGACTAATTATGGTTATAATTTATAATTCACCACTGTCCAGAAGGTGTAGAATGGTCAACTCAAGTCAAGACCTTGATGTTTTTTATATAAGCTTAGATGATTTCTGTCGCTCTTTAAACAATTGAAGATATTTTATATTTACTCTAATTTTTGCATAATCTTGACTTGACACTTCTATTTTCTTATATTTTCTCTGTTTGCCTTTGCTTTCATGTACCATCCTTTATCCTTAGGAACAATGTACATTTCCAAATTTCGTGTTACTTTGTTATAAATTGGACGTAAGTCCGTTAAACAAAAACAAAAAAACCTATGTAGTGAGGTTGAAGGGTATGGGAAAGGGAAGATGAAGGTTGGACTATTACCTATTACCTCATTATTCAGAGCTAGACACTAAACACAAGCTAAACCATTTTATGCAACGTTTCGATTCTAAATGGTGATCTTTCACCAGGGTGATATTGACAATATCTATACCTCTCTAAATTTTTGATTGGCCTTTGGATTGTTGAATTACTAATGACAGCACTGAAAAATTTATTATTGTTGTTTTTTCTAAATCTAGGTATACCTACCGACTGTAAAGTTAAGGATGTCGATCTGTATAAAAAAATAGTAGCTCAGAGGTTATAAGTTTAAATAAGCACCTACGTATTTAAATAGTAATCCCGCCATAAACACGAATAACATTATGTGGAAAAGCGCGTCAAAATATAAGTAGCTAATATTTTAACCATAAATTGCTACAGGGGAGGTTTGGGGGAGAATCTTTTTGTCAAAATACACGATTTCTGCGGCTTTCTTTAATTTCTTAAGTTCCGATTGGACGCTTTTATATTTACCGTGACGATTCGCGGTAACGGTATCGGACGTGGTATACAAATGGCAATAAATAGACATTCCTTATCACAATATAGTAGGTCTGTTCCCCCATCTCTCTCACGCGTGAATTCACCCCTACAATACTACTTACTAGCCGTGACGACAATTTTGAACGTATGGAATATACAAAGATAATATTGAAGTGTGAGTGAATTCCAAAAATTCGAAAACGTCAAATGTCAATACGCTGATGATTTTGAATTTGTTCTTAAACATATAATGCTGCAGCTCTTTCTTGCACACTAAATAACAACAGTCGAAAATGAGACAAACGGTGAACGTATGATCGCACCCCCCAACGAAAATATACAATCATTATAATTATAAAATATAATTTTACCCGTGTTCGATTCCTCGGCTAGCTAAATCCTCCATCACGACTCAAGCAACATTTTCGGTTTACGTGGGGTAATAAGAGATTTTAAAATCTTATTGGGTTATTCATTACTCAAGAATGTTTATCTTTCTTTTAAAAGAAAATACATATACATCATACATCTCCCTCACACGTACAAAAAAAATTAAACTCAATTCCCGTCGCCGTGGCTGAGCCGTAATAAAATATATCTGTTCCCTCCAAAGGAAAAAAGTACCTAGTACTTTTGAGGAAAGAGTAACACTTTCAGTTACGTTTCACCATGTTATTAAATGTGTATTGGATGATAAGGAACGTATGTTTATTGCCTTTTTTGCCCTCACGGTACCGTAAACGTGGGTCGTCACTGTAATAATAAAAGCGCTCAATGGGTTTTAAACAATAATGCACCAAAAACAATAAAAAAAAATTAAAGAAAACCTTCTATAAATTTAAAAAAGGGAGAATTCATTCACAGAAGCATGTTCTTCTAAAATCTATACAATATCTTACTATGTAAATTTTCTCTTTCCACTTATTATTAAACATAAAAAACTTTTATACAAAATTGAAATTTAGTCCAAATTCCAGAAGACTGATATTTTAACGCATCTCTCAATCTTTGCTATTCTTCGGTACGTTTCAACTGCAGAATCCTAAATCTCTCAGCGCATCTTTACATAAATCTCTCTCGCACCTGTTTTCTAGAGGTGCTGCCCGCTTCTGGGTGAATTATGACGTATTGATCTTGTTCTTGTATCCATTATCCATTAGCCTAATCAAAATAATTAAAAGAATCCTCTATTTGGTAGAATCCCGCTCGTTTGTCTATAATGAATGCGTTTACCGCCATAAACTTTTATTGGCCCAAATAAACGTTTTTTTCCGGGAAAACTTTTCATTGCTTTTATAAAGCGCTGACGGATGAGATTCTTTTCGGACTCGAGTGAGATTCAAATAGGTTTTTTTTGTTCAATCATGTTTCTGTTGACTGCTTGTCAGGATTTCTCAACCTTTTTGGGTAGGTACCAGCTTTGCGATTAACGACCACTGAAATATCTACTGAAAGTTTAACCCTTCAAGCCTCGGGCCTATTTTATCGGAAGATCAAATTATTTTAGCTTTGCAATAAAATCCAAATAAATGGAATATTTTTCAATCCATCCGAAAATTAAAAACTGTTATTGAAAGGTGATGAAATAACGCTTTCAAGTTTTATAATTCGAAATAAACATTTAATTTTTTTTATACAATTTTTTTTATGCATACATACAAAAGTATAAAAATGGCGCACCTTACGTTTTTCTAACTAAAATTACCGAAAACGAAAAAAAACACACACACACAAACATATTTTATTAGGCAAATGCATTATAAACGTTATCGTTGACTCACTTTTTTGTAATTTCATGTAAAAATAATTATTAAAAAACGCTCAAAGTTACATAATTTTTTTTTTAATAAGGTCAGAAACTTTGGATTTATAAAGGTTTTGATTTGAACATTTGAATATAAAGCGTGGTGTTTTCTCTTTCGAAAACCGTTTAGATTATATTTTTAACTATGATAGTAAGGGAGACACAACGGTTTCTATGAGACATATATGAGTTGTTGCGTAAACCAAACAAATTTGCCTGAGGGGTTAAGACGGAATGTTTTATTTTCATTCCGAATTTCTGAGAGACATACATACATACTTCCATTAAAGATAATATTGGCAGTTCTTAGTCGAAGTATGATACAGTTAAATATGACCGAATCGGATAGGGAAACATTAGCCCAGTTGATAGAGCTCCGCCCCGGCAAGGCTGGCGTGGTCTAAGGGTAAGGCTCTTGACTCACAATCCGAAGGTCGCGGGATTGAATCCCGACTTCGGCAAATAAATTTTACTTGATTAATTTGTGTTATTTCACAATTTAATCATTTAAATAATATACCTACATCCTACATATACTATATATTATATAGTATACTATACTACTATATTATATAGTATATTTGCAGCACGTTTCAGAGTGGAAGATACTCGCAGTATCGCCCTGGCGTAAGACCAGAAATGGCTTTAGCTTTGTTTGGTGACCAGATCTGAATAGCCAGGTACTCCTTTACCTTCCTCTTCCCCTCGCCACTACATTCAGCCTCGCAATATACCCCAATTGGGGATGCCATAGTCTCACTGGCTCCAGACGGAGCAGTTGGGAGTTCCAGCAGTTGGGACTCTTGTGAGGTATTCAAATAAAAAATAAATAAAAAGGCCCCAAATTTTTCGAACGTCGCTGACAGGTGATGAAAGTTTAAAAAATATTGAGTAAAAAAGTAAGTTTATTTTTTAAATATTGCTAGAAGATAAAAAAAAAGTAGACGTCTGCGGGGTTTTATTATCATGGATGTCTTGTAGGGTAGACTGAGAAGTGAATAGGTACCTACTTAAAACATAAACACTAACAATTTGGTTTCCGCGACCCATAAACAAAGAATCCTAAACACATCATCCACTTGAGGAAACACACATGTGTCTGTTATGTTTGTGGCGACACACAATAATACCACAAGATGCACCAAATCATGTTTTTGCGGTTTTTAGGATAAATAATGAATATCTGTTTTGAGATTTATAACCTTTTGAAATGGCTAATTGACAATACACCAGTGTTAAGATGGGTGCTGTAAGCTGCAAAACCATTATCATTCATCTGAAGCCACGATTTTTTAATTATTTATTGAGTTAGTTTATACTACATTAGAATATAAAGTAATATGCAAAGGGTAACATTTAATTTGGTGAATTTAAGTATTTTTACAATAAGCTTAACACATTCATTCTTCAAAACTAAAGACTTGATATTTCATGGATTTCGTTTTCTTAGTTCATCACATTTCCTCTATTAGATACTTTTAGTAGTTCGAATTTGAATAAAATCACCTCCTGAAAGATATTATTGATATCCATTAAAATTTAAATGTAAACCTAGGAAAAAATTCGTAAAACACTTTTTGTAAGCGTCAACTGTCAAAAGAAGCGCACCTAGCAGTCCACAATAGAGTCCTGGTACCTACCCTGATGTATGACAGTGAGGCATGGAACTGGCTGAGACGTATGTATGGTAAAACCATGTACGATCGTGTGAAAAATGTGGAGATCCGCAAATAATGCAAGGCAGATGTAAGCGTAATGAGTAAGATTAAGAAAGGGACCCTCAGATGGTTTGGGCATGTAGAGCAAATGAACAAATGAGTGAGTGAAAGAAAGAAATTTGTGTAGGGTATACTTGGTCGAAGGATGTGTAAGAAGAATATGTGACCCAAATGTGAATGGTCGAAGAAATCGAGGACGCCCGAGGCAGGCATGGCACGATCAAGTGAATCAGATACTTGAGTCGGGCCATGTGAAGAGTCGAAATAATAGAAGAGCATGTATGAGACGATGTATGAATGTGAATGAGGCAAAGAGTGTGTGCCAAGACCGAGTTGTATGGCGGTCCGTTCTCTCTGCCTACCCCTGCGGGGAAACGGCGTGATGGTTAGTTAGTTAAGTAAGAAGATGCACTTTATCAGAATTGTTTATATAAGGCAGGGGTTCCCAATCTTTTTCAGCCAGCGGCGCACTTTTAAGTTTAGTATTTTGTCACGGCGCCCTTCTTTAGTAAGTATTTGGAATAGATATAGTGACTATATATATATTATAGTCTAAAGAAATAGGTACCTACAAAAATAGTAGGTAGGTAGATAGGCACCAAAATTAAAACATCCACAATATGAAATTCAGTTTTATTATATTTATAAGAATTCAGAATTGGAACAGAGAACAACAAAAAACGAAAAAATAAAATACGATAGTTACTCAGTCAATTCAATGTGACGGGTAAGTTTGATGATTTCCGCACAGTTTTTCAAAGTGGCGACTTTGAAAAACTGTGCGGAAAAACTTTCAAAGACTTGAGACTGCTACTTTCATTTCTTGCTCCACGTTGATCTTTGAGCGATATTTGTTCTTGATTTACAGCTACAGCTGAAAATCCAGCTTCACATAAATATGATGTGGCAAACGGAATGAAAATTTTTAAAGCTTTCGAAGTTTAATTTCGATTTTCATTTTGAATCGATAACCAAAACTCCACAAATCGGAACCGGTGAATCTAGTTTTGAGGCTGTTGTCGCAAGAGAGTTCAATGAGACTCTCTTGAATCCTGGAGGAGCTTGTGCACGGAAAGGATCTTGGATCCACGCAAATTTTTCGACATCATCATGTCCAAAATACTTCGAAAACCATTCGGTGAGCTAAGATAGGTGTTCCGTGTAAAGGGCCATCAGGTCTTGTGAGACATCTTGCCCGCTGCCTTCGTTCATTTTTTTTTATCCACAACTGCAGTTTCTTCCTAAACGCCACAATTCTCTCCGATAGTTTCAGGATGTGCTGTTGTTGCCTTGCAAAGAAAGATTCAAATTATTTAGCTTTCAAGCGCGTAGGTAGCTACTTTTCGGCGAGTTAGCGACGGCAACGAGTATGTAGGAGTACCTTTGTTCTTTAAAGATGCGAGCGCTCAAAATAGGAATTGTTGCTTTATAGGCATCCGCGAAGATTTGTGGTTTCGGATAATGATAGAGGATCGACTCACGGCCGCGGCGCCCCTCTTTACTTTCTCGCACCAGGGCGCCGCGGCGCACGCTTTGGGAACCCCTGATATAAGGTATATTGTTGTGTAATTTTCTAATATGATTCTAAATTTCATTTTTTTATTATTTTATTGGTCAATGACATAAATATTTTTATCACTATCATGTATGAATTTATAAAGACTGTTTATAACGCTAAATAATAAAATTAAAATAAAATACTTTCAGGCATTTCTTCATACATATTTAGTCCTCTATCTATGAAGTAGGCAGTTCTGAGATTTAGATTTTTTCATGTGTGGCAATCTAATTCTATTTATATTTCTTTTTTCGTAATTATGTGTATCTCTGTTAAAAACAATTTCATCCATAAAGTATTGTGGCATTTGGTTTTTCATAACTTTATGCACAAAAATGAACACATTAAATAGCAGTCTCTTTTTTTATTGGAATCAAACATAGCTCCTCTCTCGTTTAGTTAACCCTTGCGTATTTGCCTTTCCATAGTATACGGCAGGGGTCACCAAATGTAACTTGGGTACGTAACTTGATAATTTTTCTAGCGCTTTGTCTTTTCTGCCGTCTTAGCGATAAAGAAAATGTAACTTCCATTGCTTGTTTTATCAGATATTTTTAAACACATCAATGATCTGAACCTTAAACTTCAAGGCAAAGGAAAGCTTGTATGGGAGCTCCTGACAGAAGTAAAAACGTTTTTTGCGAAAACTCGATCTTTTCAACATCGATCTTGATAATGAACTAACTAACTGACACTTCCCTAATTTAAAAAAAATCAGCAGTGACAACGAGCTTGACGTCGGCCAATATGAGACGTTAATTAAAGATCTTAAATCGGAATTTGAAAACAGATTTACAGATTTTATGAAAATTGAGAATGTCGTCGACATCCTCAGTAACATTTACTCTCTGCACAAGGGCGTAGCTAGGATTTTGTTAAGGGGGGGCAGACGGAGGGGGGGGGACAGGCAGGGGGTGGCAGACGGGGGGGTGGGTAGGGGGAGTGTGAAAAGGGGTATGGGGGGGTCACCAGCTCTGTGACGTTACATGAAAAAAAATTGAACTACTCTTTTGACTATTTTTAGATGTAAAATTGCAAAATATGTGATGTCACACTAGGGGGGAGAAGGGGGTCTCACAAATGTGACGATAGAGACAGGGGGGGGGGTCAAAAACCATGAAATTCGTGTGACGTAATTTATGGATGGCCCTTTAGCTCATGTGGGCATTTTGTTAATAAGGAACTAACAAAAATTTTAGCTGACTAACTTGAGTATAAGTCCCAATTCTGTGTCTCAGGGCCCTAATCGTATTTTAAAATATAAGAAAAGAAGCAATAATAAAACAATTAAAGACACATTTTTTACTTCGAGAATACATATTTCTAAGGAAAGGGTTCGAGGGCCTCTATGGATTAAGTCATAAATTATAAATACCTAAACTGCTTGAAAACATTTGGAACCGTACATGGTTGACGTTTTACAAACGCACGTAAAAATAATACATAAAAAAAGGAAAAGTAAAATACAAATAAACGTACAATCTTTAGTTAGATATGTAAGTTATGCGGGTACAAAAAAAAAGCTTTTTTAATATTTATCCCAACTTTCCACGATGCACAAAAAAATTATAAACTAAAAAGGTAATAATAAAAATTAAATTGATTCTCACAAACAATAGGCTACCCGTACCTCGCCCCCCCCCCCCCCCCCCCCCCCCCCCCCCCCCTGCCCGTACATCGCTACGCCCTTGTCTATGCATGAGATGATGAATGTAGCAATGATGCTGTAAATATTTTCGGGAGTAGGTAATAAAGCTGCTCCCCAGTTGGAAATGATCGATTTCCAAGAAAATACAGATTTAAAACACCAAAAACAGGAAATTTATTGTCAAGAGTTATGGATTAAAAAAAACTAGAATTAAAAAAATTTGCCTTGAAAATTCTCACTTTGTTTGGGTCAAAACATGTTTGAACAAGATGAACTTCATTAAAAATACATTTTGGAGCAAACTTAGGTACCGATGAACAACATTAATATTGTAAAAACCCCTTGGTACTTCATATTATTCATAACATTTGTTCATTATTTAATAAAATTATTTTTAATAAAACCCATTCATTTTATTTGTTCATTGATATTGTATATACACATATTTAAGTAGTACAGTTTATCATTTCAATTATTAAGCCGGGGGGGGGGGGGGGGGGGTTAGGCCTTTTCCCTACCGGACCGCGTTCATCATATTAGAGGTAACTTTGGCAATTATTTGTGAATTCTTTTAGCATTGTGTTAATACGATGAAGTAAAATATAAAAATTAATTGAAAAAGCATTTGTATGGGTAAATTTGAATTAAAAACGACTAATTTTTATTGGAAAATAATTTAACGTATCAAAATTAAAATTTCAACCCAAAAAAAACGTAACTGATGGGGGTAGTAAATGTAAAGTCATGCAATCTCCAGTGTTTTAAAAATAATATCCCCCGCGTGCAAAGTCGTATCTTCTCCAAGCATAAACTTTCTAATTAAAGTGTGTTTATCGGAAGTGATCTGCTAGGTAAGTATGTTTTCGGTGTCAACTTATATTTGTAAATAATAAAATCAGAATACTTGGTCGAAGGATAGAACCTAAGAATTCATAATAAATTATTGTACAGCGCCCTTGAAGTGACTTCTCACAAAGACGACGCTCTACACATCATCCAATTATAATTAAAAATAATAAACCTGTCTACGTCTACAGTATCTACACAGTGCCTACCGATTAATTTTTCATATTTATCTGGCAACATTTCACTCCCACGTCGAGATTTTTAGGGGTCTGTGATGTGAACACGGGAAGCTGCAATTGAAAATGTTTACACCACAAGAGAGATTCTTATCAATTTGGTTAACATTATCCCGTCGTTAGAGGGTCGTTTATGTCAATTGGGTGATATGTTCAAGCCACGGGTCTCACAATCCCTTCCTCTAAAAAAACAACGTTTTACCTACTTTGTCAAAACGTTATCTTCAACTTTTAAACGGGGATATAACTTGTAACTTGTAAGATGAGAATAGACAGAATGTTTGGTGATCATTAAATTGTGTATTTGTTTGACATGCTCATATAAATGACTTAACTCATTTGAAGGAAGCGGATGTCTGTTTTATGTATTTAACCTAATTGAAGATGCAGACTTTAGATTTGCTTGTTTGCGTTTTGATTTCGGACTTTTGTTATTTTGGATATGAATATAAATTATCGCTAGAGACAGAGTGTGCAATTAAATTCTCGTAACCCGTCAGTTGATCCGCCGGCAATTGCCCCCCGAAATGATATTTAGGTACTTTAAAATAATAATTTTTGTGCATTATTTACCGATTTCAAACATAAAATCGACTTCATAAATATCGTTAATAATACATATTAAGTTGATATGAATATAACTAACTAACCATCAAGCCGTTTCCCCGCAGGGGTAGGCAGAGAGGACGGACCGCCAAACAACTCGATCTTGGCACACACTCCTTGCCTCGTTCACATTCATACATCGTCTCACACATGCTCTTCTATTATTCCGACTCTTCACATGGCCCGACTCAAGTATCTGATTCACTTGGTCGTGCCGTGTCTTCCTCAGGCGTCCCGACTTCTTCTACCATTCACATTTGCGTCATATTGACGACCTCCGTAGTCCAGTGGGTAAGACTATTGACTCACAATCCGGAGGTCGCGGGTTCGAACCCGACGTGCGCAAATAAATTTTATTTGAAATGAAACGTTGCTTGAAAATGGCTTTAGCCGTGTTAGGTGACCAGATCTGAATAGCCAGGTACTTCCCAACATTCCTCTTCCCCACCTCCTTCCCCTCCCCACTACCTTCAGCCTCACAACATACCCCAATTGGGGATGCCATAGTCTCACTGGCTCCAGACGGGAGCAGTTGAGATTCTTGTGCGGTATTCACTGTAAAAAAAAATATATACCTATATTTATATTCTCCTTGAACACCTTCTCTATTTCATTAATATCAAACGAATTTATTTATACAGTGCAATGACGTTATATTTAAATGTCATTGATACAGTGTCGATTTTTGTACTTAAGCGCTGGTCTACACCAGGGTTTCCCAAACTTTTTCTACAACGGAACACTTTGCGAACCTGTAAATTTTAACGGAACACTCGAGTTATTCTTTAGTTCATAAATACCCAGGTTTTGAAAACGGAAGAAAAACAATAATAGCTTATTTTGATAAATTTGCTTCCGATAAACTCGCCCAGAAATCATTTATTTATAGGATTTTTGTATTTTTGTTTCAAGTCAGAGTCACTAATTAAATCAATAAATTTTCATACTCACTTGCGCTTAAGCCTACTGATTTTGATTCCAAACCCAGGAGTCGTACTTATCAGTTTTCAGCAAAAGAGTTGTTTTCAAGTTATGTACGTATTCTTAAAATTCTTTGGAAACCTTTTCAAATAATTTAAAATCTAATTCATTCAAATATTCATGTAAAACTGCCGTGGTCTAGGGGTAAGGCTCTTGACTCACAACCCGAAGGTCGATCGATCGAATCCCGGTGTGCGCAAATAAATTTTATTTGATTAATTTGTGTTATTTGACAATTAATTTACATAAAAAATAATATTTATTATATTCGCGGCACGTTCCAGAGCGGAAGATACTCTCAGTATCGCCCTGGTGCAAGACCACCAATCAGAATCGAAACGGCATTAATAATAATAATAATAATAATAATAGTTTATTCCAGAATGTATGCAGGGGTAGTGCAATGCAATACATTCCATATTTTGAAACAAAAAATGGGTTAATGTTAAAAATAAAAATAAAGTAAATAACAACATATAAATAAATTTTAAAAAAAAACGAATAAGCATGAAAAATAATAATAAACAGTAAAGTTAATTCATGCAGCTGTTTACGGAGGGTATTTCATCGTCTCCCGTCTCCAGAGGGCCATCAGGGGGGACTCCAACCAAGTAGTCATGGCGGTGATGATTGCATTCTTCGATTGGCGTAGTCTGCGCCATAAACTTCCCATGCGGTGGCGGAGAAGTGCTCGGAAAGTGTGCACTCGTCCCTCCAGGAACATTTCCGTAGCACTGCAGTATCTCGGTAGGCGGAAAAGTTGACGGTATGCGTTGTTGTAAGCAACCTTTAACTTGTTCCATTGGGATGCAGTGTAGTCAACCCACAGTTCTGATGTGTACAGCGAGGTACAGAAAGCGTTGAACAATATTCTTTTTACTTTTGGGCTGCATAGGTAAAAACGTCTTGACAGCATACCCGCTCTAACAGATATCGCTCTTCTCTGCCTTTCCATATCCTCGATATCCTTAAGGTCGTCTGTGATGATGTGTCCCAGGTACTTAACGCTGTGATAAACATTCATTTTCCTGTCATCTAACCATACTGAGGGTGTTTGGATGGTTTCGTTTTTGTTTTTAAAAACCATAACTACTGACTTGGTAGTATTATATAACAGGTTATGGTTTTTTGCAAAGTTTTCACAAATTCTTAGTAACTTCTGTAATGCGCTTAGTGACGGTGCAAGAATAACCATGTCATCTGCGTAATTAATGTTGTTCACACATACTCCATGTATATGGCATCCTATTTTCGTGGCATTAAGTTTTTTAATAAGATCATCGGTATACAGATTGAACAGAACCGGAGACATGCTTCCTCCTTGCCTTACGCCACTTTTCAAATAGAATGGATTAGACAGCTCCCCAGACCATTTCACAATATTTTCTTGTTGCGTGTGCCAAATTGAAAGAATCGCTATTATATCTTCCGGAACTGCTCTTTTCCTTAGTTTTTCCCACAGTTTATTATGACGTACGCGGTCAAACGCCTTGATTAGATCTAGAAAGCAGGTATAGATTGGCGTTTTCCTTAGTTTATAATAGCTGATGGTTTCTTTTAGGGAATATATTGCCATAGATGTTGACAGTGCAGGTTTGAATCCGAACTGGTTATCTTCTGTTTTTAGATGGTCTGTTACAAGAACGGATAAAATTTTTTCAAATAATCTCGCCACGGCGGTTGAGAGTGAAATTGGTCGGTAGTTATTGATCACGGTTGGATCAAGATTTGTTGATTTAATTATGGGAATAATTACCGTTTTTGTCATTTCATTCGGGATGTGCCTGTAACGCAAAATATTTGAAAATAGTTTTGCTAGTATGAAATGAATCGCTGATCCAGCATACTTAATGTGTTCAAGAGCTATTGAGTCATGTCCTGTGGCTTTTCCTGCTGCCATTTCTCTTAAAGTTCTTTCAACCATACACGGAGTAATGCTGATATCGGTGGTACTACATTCAGTTTTCAAGCAAAAATTTACATCAAGAGATTTTTCTGCCGCTTCTTCACCCGCCATAGAGAGGAAATTACGAAATTCATTGGCGATATTTTCCTTTCCTCTTACTCCATTAACACAGAGAGGAGTTTTCATATTCGTTTTCAATTCTGAAGATGTTTTTTGCCAAAATTTATGAAAATCTTTAATTATTAGTGAGGTGGCAATACCATCCATTCGCTTTTGTATTTCTGTCTGTTGACATTTTTTCAGAGCTACTTTGAAAATCGTTCGGTATTTCTTCCTGTCTTCGGCAACCGGCCCTGAGAGCGGTTTTCCGGCTTCGAGCCATGAAAGAAAGGCGCGTCTGGATTCTGCGTATTTGGCTGCAACCATATGATTCCATCCCGGAATGTTTCTATTTTTTCGATTTGGGTTATTGAATGTGGTGGAGGCAGCATTTCGCAGTGCATCTACAACATTTTTATATAGGGAATTTATTTGATTTTTGTGTGTTTCATCGGTTGATTTTTTATCAAGTTCTAATTGGGAGAAATCTTGAATTATGCTTAAAAGTTTGTTATTGATAGATTCAGTGTATCTCATTATATCAACATTAGATTTCGGATTCCATCTAGAAGGATCAATTATATTATCATTACACGATTCAACAAAGGCTGGTAAAAATTGAAGGTTTAGATTTATAATCATTGGCAAGTGATCGGACCACACCGCATCATATATGACATTTACGCTACTTATAACATTTTCCAGTGCTTTTGTGACGACGCAGTGATCTAACCAACTTGTGGTGCTATGGGCATCGCTCACATACGTAAAAGTATCACAGTTCATCAGCTTTGTATCGGCGCAAACGTACTTAAACTCTTCGCAGAACTTTTCCAGTTCTCGGCCGAACAGACTTTTGGGATCTGCATTAAAATCGCCAAAGATAATCGCACTGGACGAGTTCCTTTCATTGATTATTGCGTTTACCTTACCCATGCAGTTTGTAAATTCCTCAAGATTTTCTGGTTTATTTGTCGGCATATAAATTGAAAAAATTAATATTTTCCCACTGTTTACAGTTACTTGTATTGCCGCTATTCTTGGTTCAAAGCATTCCACAATGTCGACTGAAAGTGAATCCCGCCATAAGATGGCAACTCCACCATAAGGTCGTCCAATTAGAGGGCCATCAGCTAAATTTACGGCTGAAGTTCCATATCCTGAAAATTGGGGATGAATTTTTGAAAATATATTTATTTCAGTTGGTAGAGTCCATGTTTCCTGGAGCAGTATTATGTCATTTGTTTCACATAAATCTTTTACAAAATGTTTTGTCCGTCGAATCGACCTACAGTTTTGAGATAAGATCCGTAGACAGTTTTTATTTTTATGTGGATCCATTTCTAGAAGTCTTATTTTCTGTGTTCAGCGTAGAGATCGGTTTTTTAAAAAATAAAATTTCGTACTATTATACCCGGTGGCCATATTTCCTCTTTAATGATTTCTTCGAATTTTTCGATATTAAATCCAATTTTAAAAGTGGCAAACTCGCCTGACTTTGCCATAAATTTATCTATTTTACAGTGTCTGTTATGGGAGATCAATAGCCCATTTATTTCATCGGTAGTTGTTTCGGGATCGAATCTGGAGGCTATTATATATCTCTGTTTTGGAAGGACTTTTAAACCGGAGCTCTCGTTTTTTCCTTTAATTAGAATACGCGAGGTTTTTCTCTTTTTATAGGTAATTTCTTTCCAATCGTTCGCGGTTTTTGATGTTTGATTAATAGGGCTTGTTTTCTGATATTTTTTTCCTGTTGAAAGCACATTATTTGGATCGGTTTTATCAGATGCACTTGTCCCTCTGTGAGATTTAATCCACACATTGTTATTTTCGGTGGACTCAGTCGAATTAAAATTGTTTGCATTTTTATAGGTAGATGGGATCGTTTGCTTGTTTATCATCTGCTGGTTTAATTTGCTACAGGTGGCCTTTAACTTTGGCCCGTTATCAACAGATGTCATTGGATCTCCTCTGTTTACATCGGAATTATTGCAGTCTAAATGTAATGCATATGTTGTTTTAAATTCAAGTAATTCTTTTAGAATTTTTGTAACGTCTTCACAGGTTGCAAAGTTATCATTAAGTGCGTTTAATTTTAGATTACGCATGTCGTTTTTTAGTGTAATTATTTCTTTTAAAAGAGTAGTTACGTCTACATGATCAAAAGTAACTGGTGGTAGCTTACTAATGTCTAAAACAACAAATTTCGGTAGAAGTTTACCGTCGGTTTCTCGCATGTATTTAATTATATCAATAATACATCTTTTCTTTTTACCTTCGCCGATTCTCCTAGTTGAAGGACCTGGAGTTTGGCCCAGGATACTCGTAAGTAGAGTTCTTGCACTCTCGATATCTTGTTCAGAGAACATATCACATACTTGGGTTAGACTAATGTCATCCATCACTTCAACTTTTTGTTGAATGAAAGCCAGGGCTTCGTTTATAACAAATCCGCATGTACATGCGTTAGCCATGTTTACTGATCACGTAAAATAACACTTTCAAACAAATTAACATTATAAAATACGAAATAATAAGTTTTCTTTCGCATCAACGGAAGAGTTCACGCAAAAACGAACATTAAATGAAATGGCTTTAGCCGTGTTTTGTAATCAGATCTGAATAGCCAGGTATTTTCACACCTTCCCCTTCCCCTCCCAACTATCCTCAGTCTCACAATATACCCTAACTGGGGATGCTCATTGGCCCCAGACGGGAGCAGCTGGGACTGTTGACAGGAATTCACATAAAAAAAATAAAAAAAGACAGGAAAAAAATCAGGTAATTCTTCGGAACAAACGTCAACGGTTAATACGCACTTTTTTTTGATAAAACTTTTAGATTCTTCTGAATTACCATAAAATACAACTATTTGCATTGGGGGAGGTTGAAAATGTTACATTTTTAATTTTAGTTACGTAAATTGAAAAATTGCTTTAAACTGTCAAATCACTCTGTTTGCAATATTATTGTTATTTTAATATGTTGGTATTACTGATATTTTACAATCCATGTTACACAAACCTAGCGTAGCCGCTAAACTACTTGAAAACTGGGATGTTTTTCTTGCCTTGACGTGAGTAGGCGTTATAAAGGGGCACTTTCTTTTGAATCACAAACCAAGTTACACAAACCTAGCGTATAGGTTTTTTCGGTTACGCGCCTTTGTATATATTGCCATGAAGCAGTTACGGTATGATGTAGCCTTCCATATAGTATCAGTAATACCAACATAATAAAATGACAATAATCATTACAAATTGCATATGGTGAAGCGTTGTGTCTAAATACGAAAGCAAATTTTCAATTTACGTAACTAAAATTAAAAATGTAACATTTACAACCTCCCCCAATGCAAATAGTTGTATTTTATGGTAATTAAGAAGAATCTAAAAGTTTTATCAAAAAAAAGTGCGTATTAACCGTTGACGTTTGTTCCGAATATTTACCAAAAATCAAAATGATTAGATTGAACTGATGAAATCCAAAAACGTAATTTTTTTTTAATTTTTCACCAAAATTTAGGGCACCATGCGCGTTTATAGTTCGACTAATTGCTAACAAGGAAGTAGTAAGACTGATTGATTTTTACATTTCTTTACTTTCAGGTTAAGTTGATTTCGAAAAAAATATGGTTGGGTTCCTTGGGAACTGGAATTTCGTGAAATACACGCAGATCCGTTATCTTGTTATTATTGTTTCTACGTCGCACAAATGCAATATTATCGACCCTTATCACAGCATTAAACGGCACAGTAACAAATTTCAGAGATTTTGTTTTGTATGTAAAATGAAGACTTGCTGCAATAACAGCATAAACGGCTCTTACAACTTCCACAAAGGGTAGCCTCTGTACCTGGAAGGGTCTAGTACCTAATTTAAGGCGATCCACTAGTACAGGAAAAAATCGAAATCGGAATTCACGCCCTTTTATGGGAGGAGTTTAAAAATACTTAAGAAAAAGTTTTGGAAAGGTTGGAAAAGATATTTGAGATTTTTTTTTACATGTTGATTTCGTAAAGGCCTGTAAAAAACATTAATTCCTTTTTTATGCATTGTTTATTGCAATAAAACGGAATTTTTAAATTGATTTCACGAAAATAAGCGGCGCGGAGCACAACACGTCTTCTCTCCGCTCCGTTCGGACGTTCGGAGGAGTAATGACGGAAGAATGGGGCGGCTGCCAGTCGTTCTTCGGTGGACGGTATAAGGTTCACTTTGATGTAACAAATTCGTCGACTGCCGTATTGTCGCCGTGATGTCAAAAATACCAACGCGAAAATGCATATTATATATTATTTTGTGAGGTTCGGGCGTAAATATCATTTTTTTTTCGCGATAATTATATAAGAAACTGAATTTGCCACATTATGCAATAAAACCATATCCGAAAAAGTGTTTATAAGTAGGAGAGTTTTCAGTTAAAATGTTTTTTATAGACCTAATACTTTATTTTTTTCTAAGCTTATTAAAAGACTTATAAAAAAAATGACCGATATTTTTAAGGGCCAAGGTATGTTCTACACGCAGTATTGAATTGAAGCATCTATAATACTTCTAAGCGGTCAAATTTTCAAAACTAAAACATACGATTTTGTATGATTTTGCATTATTTAGTATGGCTTCATCTTAAGAACTATTGTAAAATATTTATACAAATAATAATTTCTTGTGAATAATTTCAGTGGTGTTGAAATATTAATATGTATGTAATATCTTAAATGAAATTCTTCTAATAAACTGTCGCGGAATCCCTATTCAGGTTCGGCGGAACCCTAGTGTTCCGCGGAACACAGTTTGGGAAACCCTGGTCTACACAATACACAGTATACAGGGTGTTAAGGGACGTACCTGACTTACTATATATATACCACGGGCAAAGGAAGGCGGATGTTGAATAAGACTGCAGTACCAATTATAAACGTTCGTCAAATTTTGTCGCTGAATTTAAAATACAAATAATTTAAAATAGATTTTTTTTAATAAAATAATAACATGCGAAAATTGTCTTTTTTTCAGAAAACTGAAGAACCAAGATCCAGTACTTCTGCTAACTTGGATAATGTGGAAATTTCAGATTTGGATTAGATATTTGATAGTCCACGAAAAGCTGCTCTGAAGTCAAAAGTCCGAAAACTGCGCACCGAAAAACACCAGCTCATGATAAAAAATAATAATTTAACCCGTAAAAATATACGACTTGAGAAAAAGTGCAGCAGTATGAAAAATATTGTAGATATGTTAAAGAAGAAAATGTTTGTGTCCATGGATCAATTTAATGAACTAAATATTAGAGCAGAAGCGATAGATTTATACAACAGGATCCATTTAAAAAAAAAAATCTCCCTTGAATCCTAATAAATATACTCCTGCCTTACGTAAATTTGCATTAACCCTCAATTTTTATTCCCCGTGTGCATATAAGTATGTTAGAAATGTGTTTAATGCAGCTTTACCTCATCCTCGTGTTTTAAGTAAGTGGTACGAAACCATTAATGCTCAACCCGGGTTTACCAAACAAGCATTGGAAATTTTGAAAA
The DNA here is from genome assembly GCA_917563855.2 of Limnephilus lunatus. Taxonomy (NCBI): domain Eukaryota; kingdom Metazoa; phylum Arthropoda; class Insecta; order Trichoptera; family Limnephilidae; genus Limnephilus; species Limnephilus lunatus. The sequence goes on along the minus strand of OU830602.1, from coordinate 44,827,535 downwards.
AAAAGTATTCTCATTCGGGTGAAAGGCTGATTTGCACTCTTGTAGCTGATGAAATGGCTATTCGCCATCAAACAACCTGGAATGGGAAAAATACGGATGGTTTTGCTGATTATGGTGCCGGATTTTCTGTAACCAATGAAATTGCCAAACAAGCGTACGTGTTTATAGTTGTTTGCATGAATGAAAGATGGAAAATCCCAATTGGCTATTTTTTTGTTAATGGGTTGCCATCTGAAACTCGCGCGAATTTAATCACCTTATGTCTTAGGGAATGTTATTCCATCGGAGTTGATATCGTAGCAGTCACTTTTGATGGCTGTTCAACGAATTTTAATGCCGCAAATATTTTAGGATGCAATCTTAAAGATCCCAATAACATGAAGACTACATTCAAACACCCTGCTTGCGATAAAGAAGTTGCTATTATGCTTGACCCGTGCCACATGATCAAATTGGTCAGAGACACTTTTGAAGCGAAGCGCCTTATTTTCGATGCTGATGGCAAAGAAATTCGCTAGCGATTATTAAATGACCTTAACAAATTGCAAGTGAAAGAAGGACTTCATTTGGCTAATAAAATTACTCCTCGACACATTAACTTCAGAAATGAAATTATGAAAGTAAAATTGACAACACAAATAATGAGTATGAGTGTTGTTAAAGCTCTAAAATTATGTCAGGATCTATCAATTTCGCCAGATTTTAAAAATACTGAAGCAACGGTCGATTTTATTACAATATTTAATAATGTGTTTGACATCTTTAATTCAAGAGCATTTCAGAAATTTGGTTTTAAACGACCCATATGCCCGCAAAATGCAGATGACATAATTAATTACTTGGAAAAAGCCAAAGAATACATCTTGTCGCTTCATATTTACAATTATAATAGACGGGATATTCGGGAACGCATTACTCTTAAAGTAAATAAAAAGAAATTAGTTAATTGTAAGTCGAAAACTGGATTTCTCGGTTTCCTTATTTGTATTGAAAGCTTGAAGCACTTGTATACTACATTAGTAGAAAAGGAACAACGCTTAAAATATATGGCTACATATAGACTTAGTCAAGATCATATTGAAATTTTGTTCGGTAACATTCGCAAACATGGAGGATACAATAATAATCCCAACGTAGCGCAGTTTAAAGGTATATACAAAAAATTACTTAACCACATGGAATTAAGTTCCTCTTTTACAGGCAACTGCATACCATTAGATCATTTTCCAATTTTAAATTGTTCTTCCGCCGTGCAAACTATAAACGACACATCTGGTAGGAGGGTTTATGATGAAGAATCTGACAATGAGTCAGAAAATCTTCATATTACGGAAGGGGACGTAATAGCTGAAAACAACGTAGAAATATTTTCGAATATGCTAAATTTCGAATGCTTGACAAATTCTATTAAACAAATAGTTGGTTATATTTCAGGGTGGGTGGCTAGAAATTTAGTAGGGGTTATTAAATGTGAATTTAGTTTAAAATCTCTCTACACGGACCACAGATTTTGGTTTCATAGATTGGTCACATTAAAAAATATGGGAGGGTTGTGTTTCTCAAGCGAAGATGTGTATAAAGTGTGTTTAAAATCAGAGGCAATAATAAGGTCATATATTAATGAAAAGGGATTGCAGTTTACTAGCGAGTATGATATAGAGAGGTTAAAAAACTGTGTTTTAAAGTGCTTTTTTAATTCAAATATTTTCCAGTGCCTAAACCAACACTCAACAGAACAGCCGCCTACATATAATCATAGGTTGCAAGTTATTAGGGCCATTATAGAAAGGTACGTTAAAGTCCGTCTTCATCACGCACATAAAAATAATCAGGATATTAAAAGCATTTCACAACGGCAAAAACGAAACAAACTAAACCTTTTCGAAGGCAAATGACCATATTGTCAAGATATCATTATGTTTCTTTGAACGGTCAAATTGAACCTAACTTCGATTTATTTTGTTCTACCGCAGATGACATAAAATTCATGTTACTTTTCAATTCTGTCATGTTCCAATAACTTTAAAGAGATTTTCTGGTCTCTGTTTTAGAGCAAACCATGTATTTTTTAAATGTAAATACCGCACAAGAGTTCCAACTGCTCCCGTCTGGAGCCAGTGGGACTGAAGATAGTGGGGAAGGGAAAAAGATCAGATCTGGTCACCAATAAAGCTATGTAAATATAAATTTTAATTAGCCGGTAACCCTAACCAAACTTAACCTATTCAATCTAACTTTTTTAATTTTTTATTATCACTCTTAATGACCTTTCTGAGGTGCTTCTGAGTATATTTCATTCTAAGTTGTCTGGTCACCGTTACATAAGGTTCATTTTACTTTTTTGGTGGATATTTTTAGATTAGAAAGTAAAGTGTAGTATTTGGTCTTTCTAAAACCGTTTAGATGTTTAGAAAGACAAAATTTTTTTTTTTTCTCACTCTGATAGTAAGGGAGTTACAGCGATTTAAATGAGACCTGTGTGAGCTGGGTCAAATATGGTCTCGTGCTATTCAACGGGTTAAGCCTATACAGATCGTTTTGTAATTTAAAGCAACCAATACTAGAGTTAATAGGAAGAAATATTTTCAAATCATCAGCGAAGAGCAGAACATTCGCATAATTAAAGCATTTTATAATGTCATTAATGAAAATTGTAAATATTAACGGTCCCAGGTGTTATTAATCTGTATAGATTTGTATACTCATTTGAATCCATAACCTGTACTGTATAATAAAATATGTACTTAACAATACTACTATAATAGTACCAATATTGTATTACTAATGATAACTCATATAATAAATATAAAAATATCTACCCGTGTGTCTCGTTTTACCCGCCTTTACCCTTCCCTGTCCATAGTGTAAGCGAGTGAGAGTATCTTGTTATCCATATAGGTCACACCCGTGATGTGAAAGCAGTATTCGGCGAAGAAATTAATAAGCCGCCCTACTATACATCTATGACATTCACACACGTACATTCTTTGATTGTCTATCTTTATCACACGGGAATAAAGTTTTGAATTTAGAAATTATATCGAAAGCCGCTGAAAACAAAAGAGTGTTGCTTGCTTTCCACATTATATTGTGAGTATGTGAGACTATGGCGAGTCTATTTATAATATAACGTCATTGTGTAACTCCCTAAATATCATAGTGAGAAATATGTTATAAACATTGTTAGAAAGGTAAAACACCATGATTAATATTCAAATCTAAAAAATATCCACAAAAAAGTAAAATGTACACCTTTATGAAACCAAAATTTTTGAAACTTTGGAAATTTTTCATTATTTTCGTACGGAACGACAAAAAAGCGAGGTCACTATAACTTTTATAATACATTCGTCTAATAAAATACGTACGTGTTTTTTTCGATATCAGTAATTTTAGTTAGAAACAAACGTAAAGTGAGCGATTATTAAAACTTTTTTATGTTTGCATGCAAAATTTCTATATATTTCAAAAATTATATGTTTATTTGGTATTTTAAATTTCTTTCAAAAACAGTTTTCAGGTTTGGATATTTTCAGAAATATTCCATTTATTTTTATTTTATTGTAAAGCGGAAATTTTTTATTTTTTTTATTTATTTAATATAGATATATAAGTGTACAAAGGTGTTACATAAATTACATATCGGTACAGAAATTATTTAAAATTGCAATCTCATCAAAGAAGAAGCTAGTTCTTGTGCTTGATGAGCGAGTTACACTAATTATAACAGAAATAGAATAACATTATGCAAAAGGTAAGTATATAATACGAACAATTGAGCCTTCTGGATCATCAATATGTGAAGGTGTACATACATAGGATACGGTACGAAATTCGAAAAATCTAAATAAAAAAGAAATGAATATAATTTATAATAAATGGAAAGAAAGAGAAAAACAGGTAATTATTTAGTTTTAATTATTCCTGATGAAGTGTAGCTTCAGTTTGAGTTTCAGTTTATTGATGTCTTTGGTTTTTTTTATTTCAATTGGAAGGTTGTTGAAATACTTTATTCCTAAGTAGATATAATTGTTTTGCATTAGTTTGGTATTAAATTTTGGAATTTTGATGTTGTCTTGATATCTTATTGATTGGTAGGTTTCAAATTTTTTGATGATATTATCTTTGTAAATTTGGATAATTGCATTTTTTTTTAAGATATTCTCTACTCGAGGCACCGTAAAATCTGCGAAAAGCGTTTTTGTTGGATATGCGGAGGGTTTCTTTAGGATTACTTTTATAACTATCATGACTATATAATGACTAATAAATATTATGACTATCTGAAAAATAATAGATAAAATACCCTAGCCCTTCAAATTTTTGAAGTGTCAGGGTAGAAGAAATTAAACCAATTACGATATCTACCTACCCACTTTATGAGATTTGTTTAAGGTGAAGTTATACGTGAAATCCTATTTAGATACTATTTAGATTAATCTTTACGACGAATTGGCTTACAGTATGAATATAAACAAATATGCTACGGATGAATTGAAGCTTTTACTATGTTTTCTATGTGACGGAATTACAATAAAATTATTATTTAAATAACAAATAAAATAAGCGTAAACCACTAAAAAAAATGTTTTTTAATGACTTAACTATGAAGTAATACAAGAAACATTTTTATAAAAATACCTCTTTATGGCTAAGACCATTTTTGAGGTTTTCTATGTTCTAACTTTTTTTCACTCTTATAAAATTATGGACAAAATAAATAAAAACCACTTTTTCGCTTACTTGGCTCGCGCAAATTAGACGCTCGATTGCAAATTTTGCAGGCACGAGAATCGAAATATTTCTAGCGTTTATAATCCTCTAGATACCTACTTAGATTAAAAATATGTATTGGTCTTTCACAGATCTTCAGTGAAAAAATTCTAATTCTTGGTTATTTTGCAGTATACCCCCACCGCATCGGATCCCGCAGCCCCAGTGGAGCTCCGCCCCTCATCTCCTCCTCCAGCGGCGGAGCCTCCAAGAGAAAGCGATCCTGGTCCCGGGCCGTGTTCAGCAACCTGCAGAGGAAGGGGCTGGAACGGAGGTTTCAGATACAGAAGTACATCACCAAGCCGGACAGGAGGCAGCTAGCTAGCACTCTGGGGCTGACGGATGCCCAGGTAGATAACACCTTATTACTGTGACGATATACGATTATAGTAATGTGACGACATAAAAAAAGGCAATAAACATACATTCCTTATCACAATAATGCTGCAGCTCTTTCAAAAGATGAGATACACAACTGCATAGGTCTGTTTCCTCCAAAGGAAAAAATGTAATCATTTCCTTGAATCTCTCTCACACACCGCACACCGCACCGTAACGTCTCCGTACACCCCTACAATACTACTAGCCGTGATGATAATTTTGAAAGTATGGAATATAGTAACAAGGATAATATTGAAGTATGAGGGAATTCCAAAAATTTAAATTAAATGTCAATGCGCTGATGGTTTTGCTTTTGTTCGCAACTCTTTTTTACACACTAAATAACAATAGTCGAAAATGAGACCAATGGTGAACGTATGTCTGCACCTCTGCAGGCCCCAAAGGAAACATACAATAATTATCATACATCTCCCTCACACGCAGGGGCGTAGCTACTGCCGAATCAGCCGTATCAATGATACGAGGCCCCTGGGCTACAGGGGACCCTAACCTGTGAAAGCAAAAATTAGTAAAATGTTATCCACAATTTCATTTAATCTCGTGCTTCCCGGGAAAAAAACTGTCATACGTGCTTATAGAGTTTTCTCTTCAGAAATGACAAAAGTAAAAAAAAAGCATTTTTTCCCAGGTTAAGCGTGCGCCCAAAAGTTGGCAACATCCTACATCGGTTGTTGCGGGATTCCCCCGTTTAAGTCATTCCTTAAACGGGGGAATCCCTCAATAACCGATGTACAATGACAAACCACGGAGAGCAATATTTATGCGTTTCATTTCATTCTGGTTCAAACATTATTTATTACATTGTAAAACAATACAATATTGTTCTTCTGATTATTTATTGGTTAATTAGTTTGATTTGTGAAAAGAATGAGTGAAATAAAAAGAGATTATCCCAGTAGAGCTAGGAAAAGAAAAAGTAAATAGAAAAGGGAGGAGGTTATTAAAAAAATGCCCAAAATGTCTTAATTTTTTCAGCAATCAGCTTCTGTGAGTGATTTAGATTGCAGTACTACCTATTTATCTACCAGTAGCGAAGAGTGAATTTTGTTTTTGAAAGAACAATGGCAACATTCAATATATGAAAATACCTGATCACGTATTGTACCGAGCAATAATAAGGGTCCCAAATAATTTTGATACAGGGCCCCTCCAAGGCACGCTACGCCACTGCTCAGACGTATAAAGAAAATGAAACCCAAAAAAAAATTGGTAGTGCTTTGTAGGAAACAGTCACACATATTTTGTATGTCTCATCTTTTGTCTCACCATTATTTAATGTGTAAGAAAGAGCTGAAGCATTGCCAGCATTATAGTTTTTGTGCCGTTACAGTCAGGGCCGGATTAACCATGTCGGGGCCCCTAGGCAATGCAAGTCTCGGGGCCCCTTTACCAATGGTGGACTAACGGGGGGGGGGGGGGGACGTCTGGTCCTCGGGGGCCTTCAAACGCCTCCATGTCCCCTTTATCAAATCCTGCCACAAAAAAAAAAAAAATCAGCGGCCGAGAATTTAAATTTCGTCGAACGATGATCTTGCGATCGTACCCTTGCAACTGTACAGGGCGGTTCCGATGAGTAAGATTAATTATTCTCCATTCCAGCTTTTTAACATAATAGCTCAATATCGATATTATTTCATTCACAATATTTGCTTTGATAAATACCTAAATTCAAAAATGCTCAAACTCATACTCGTGATGATAAAATTAATCAAATTATGTACTTTTTCTAATTGTTTTTTGATCAGACGTATATTTTTCAATAATTTCTAAGCAAAATAAAAATGTTTTTTTTTAAATGATTTTATTTAAACTAAAATTAAAATTCTGAAACATATCTTTCCCAGATAATTTATTGATTTATTTTACTGCATTTGAAAATTTTCATTGTTCATAAAAAAAATAGAAGGGGGTCCATTATAAAAAAAATCCCTAACAGTTTAAGATTTAGTACATGCAAATCGGACGTATAGTTTTTCTAATATGTTGTCAACCGTGTTGAAAATAGCAGTTTCGATAAAAACGCATTCAAAGTTTTGCTGAACGTTAATTCAACATACAAACTGTTTAAAATGGTTTCATATAAAATGCTGTAGGTATCTCCGTGAGAGCATTATTAACAAATTCATCTTCAGAAAATTAATTTTTAAAAATGAAATTTTTTTTTACAGTGGCCTGGTGCCTTAGCCTTGTTTAGGATTTGATCAAAGGAACATGGGGGCGTTTGGAGGCCCCCCAGAGTCAGAGGCCCGTGTGAACTGAAGAAAAAGCTTGTAAAATTACATCAACTTCTTAAACTAGGGGGGGGGGGAGCGGTTCATCCAGCTTTTCCACCCTGGGCCTCTGACGGGCTTAGTCCGCCAATGCACTTTACCCTTTTCTAACTTCCAAACTTTTTTTTTTCTACCACAACGTAATTTTATTCATAATTAATCTGTTTTTTTACTACATTTCGAAGGTACGCCTTCACCCCCCATTCAATAAAAAAAATGAAATGAATACAATAGTACAATGAGCGGTCTTATCACTAAAGTGATCTCTTCTAGACAACCTTGGTATGAAGAGAAACAAAGAATTTTAGCAAGCAGATAGGTAGTGCACACTAAAGCTTGTACAACATTTATATTTTAAACATTAGAAATAAAAGCAAAAAAAAAAAACAAAACAAATGCCAATATAAACCACACACGGCACCTATAATCATACCCCACTGATACGAAGGAAAGTAAAGTAAAATACAACTATGTTTAAATATTTGTTTTAATTATTGACTTTTTATTTATTATTTGTGCGTGATGCGAACAGTTATTGGGTTATATCCTAATTATTATGTTTGTTGTTTTCTTTAATGCATGTAATGTTATTAACCTATAAATGTTCGTAATAAAAAATTAAAATATTTAAAACATCTTGAAAGCTGACTTTTTCCAAAAGTGTGCCGGAGTTGCTCACTAATTTTGAGTCTAACCGTTGACGCAAGTTATTTTTTCTTGGGGCGCGGGGCCCCCAGCCGATGCGGGGCCCCTAGGCAGTTGCCTACTCTGCCTTAGGGATAATCCGGTACTGGTTACAGTACTGTAATCGTGAATCGTCACGGTAATAATAAAAGCACTCATTAGCGAGCTTTTCAGCAACCTTCTTCAAAACCATTTGAAACTATTTTATGTTCTAAGTCTACTGAAGATCAAGTTTTTTTTATTTGATTTATTTCGTGGGTTTTTTCATAATCCAATAAGATTAAGAAAAGACGCTTAGATGATTTGGGCACGTAGATCGGATGAATGAAGAAAGGAGTGTAAAGAGATTATATGATAAGTTAATGGTAGAAGAAGTCAGGGATGTCCGAGGAAGTCATGGCACGATGTTATGTTTCCTCGAAAGATTGATTCAAGAATCTAACTAGTGTCTCTTCTTCATCAGGTGAAAGTCTGGTTCCAGAACAGAAGGATGAAGTGGCGACATACCAAAGAGGGTCGAGGAGTTGGAGCCAAGGACGACACCATGGTCGGAGGAGCAGACTCCTCCACACAGGACAACGAAGACATTGATGTGGATACTGTCAGCGATTGACTGTTAACTGCTACCCAATGTGCCTTTATAAATAATAATAAACCTACCATACATAATATTGTAAATAAATAAATACTGTAATTATTATTTCTAATGCGAGTTCACCTGTAAAATATTTTGAAATCATTACAAGCTATCCCATGTAAAAACAATGTCGTACTAATGACGCTGATTATTATAAGCAAGGTGGACTCATCTCTCAACATGGCAAATGCAAGGATTAGGTTCTAGCTTAGAATTTTTTTTTTACATGAGCTCCACACAGGAGGCCCTGAGGAAAATAATTTCCCTAAGGGCCTCTGTCATCTTTGGGGATGCTGTGTGGAGGGGTTTTTTTTAAGGAAAGGAAGGAGAGGAGAGTTCTGGGAAGGAAAACTGGTTTAAGGGGTGGGTAGGAATCTGGGGTTCAGAATTTCCTGGTCATCCGCCTCCAAGACCTAGACAAACCTCACCCCATGAATGAAATAAAGGCATTCAAAATACAAAAGTATATTGTAAATAAAAAGGACATCCTGAATGAAAGACTGTCTGGCTTAAAGGGCTTACTTAGCCACTGGAGCGATTTCGGTCGAAAAATGGACCACTTTTATTTTTCTGTGATTGATTTCGGTTCAAAAATGGACCACATTTTCCTACCATTCGTAAAACATTTATTGTAATCATTTAAAACATTTCCTTGGCCAGCTGTTTATTTTAACATGAAGCTATTGAAATGCTTTATCTATTATGACCATAGATGTCTCAAATCCGAACTTCGTAAAATATTTTCGAACAATATTAAAAATAAATTTTAAAAATATTTTTTTCCCGCAGAATTTTTGAATGGCTGTTTACGGATAAAATTATGTCCTTTTTCTATAGATATGCACCTTTCATTATCAAGTATATCACAGACAACATACAGAAATCAAAAATATTCTATGTTAACCGAATAAGTATCCCTCACTGCAGTTTCAAGTAAAAAATACCCAAGATTCGCGCGATTATAAACTTTACAATTTTCTTATATTTTATTTATAAATCCTACAAATATGAGATAAAAGGTTAAATACAGGTTAATTCATTAGCTAAATAGCACTACAATAAGTTTTTATGTCTCCATATTAAAATTCGAAAGTATGATTTTTTTAATGTTGGCGAAAATATTTAAAAAATACCTTCCGGGAAATCTCAAGCAATCGAGGCAAATTTATTTATTTCACGTGATCGCTCCAGTGGCTAGGGATATAGGTTAATAGTGATAACGTTATATGTAGACGTGGCTGAAGCGTAGCATGTCGAAAACTCTTCTTTTTGTAGAAAGAATCTCACATCATGACAATAGCAGGGCTGCAGATAATTGGCTCCCAGCCAAAAAGACCTTCCAGAAGCAGGACAGGCGGATGCCTTCAGATGTCAATCATCCCTCCACGATGTTTCCCAGTCAGCTCTCAAGATAGCGAGAATCGTGTCCAAGATCACAATAGTAGCGATTTTCAATTGATTCGTCGTGTTTCGGTCGAGTGGGCTCAGCGTCCCGGGCACTCCTGCTAAGTCACCAAACGTAGCGAACCACTCGGGGTGACCTATGGCAGAGGTGTTGGTTATCCAATAATTGGTTCCCAGGGCAGCGGTACCCAAACCCGCCTCCCAAATTGAGATATGTCGACAATGAAAAAAAAGTCTTGGTAGGTATGTAATTATTTCATAATTATTTATTCAAATGAAATTAACCTCAACAGCGTCCATTTTATTAATGAGACAACGCAGTTTTCTGTTACCGCCAGCCGCCCGTTTTAACCGCGACAGGCGGCAAGCCGCTTAGCCGCACCGCCTACGCGGCTGACCACTAGTGCACACAAGCCCTAAGTGTTTCTTTATGCACGCGTATCCTAAATATAATAGCATTTGCTATTATATTTAGGAGTGCAATGCTCCGTCGTGGACGAGTCGTTCCTGTCTTCCAGATGTGTTAACCGAGGATTAAAGGTTCTATAAATGATTCCATGGGAAAAATTCTCATCAGATAAATGAAGACTCATAATACTTAAGATAATATTTAATAAGATCATAAAAGTATACATTTTAAAACTTATGAATATTTAACAGTTGTGAGCGGGATTATACATATAAATGTAGAAAGCAGGCAATATAATCACATGGCAATTAAGTAACACCCCAATTTACATACATAAATATATTCAAAGTATGTAACATAATACACAGGTTGTTAAGAGACGTACCTGGCTCATTTTAACTATGTAGTTAATCCTGCCATTATTTGGATTAAATGGATTTTTGGTTTTCGGTGATATTTTTAGGAATCATTGGTTAAAGTAAATCAGGTATGTCTCGTCACCCTGTACAGTAAGTAAATTATTACTACATTTAAAAAATTTAAACCTTATTTAAATCAGGGTGTTACTGTACATAAAATATGTATATTTTAATGTCAAATTTACATTACGAAACTAATTGCGCAAAATTTGTTTTGTGTAACCTAATTAGTTCTGGCAACACTTAGGGACAGGTTGTTAAACAGAAATTCAAATGTAACACTGTCATAAAATGTTCCATTCAGCGCCATTTTGTTTTTCGACAGTAAGTTCCCCATTAAACGCCTGTGCAAAAACAGGCCGTCCGCTTGAGATTCTCCCAATTTAACAGACAGATTGCAATCTTTAGAGCACAGGCGTCGGGTGGGAATGCTAACCTTGTTCTACTGATATTACAATGGAAGATGCTCTGAGGAACTAGCGTCATTGATCCCTTCGGCACCGGTGCATAGTTGGGAAACACGCTTAACGCGTGTCCAACATATGTACACGGTTGACATATGAGTCACATGAGAACGGGTCACTTCTTCGACTCGTTCTTGTGTTCAAGAGCTCGGCTGTGGAACGATTTGCCGGCCTCTGTTTCCTCCTTCCTACAACATGGCTTTCTTCAAGACCAATGTTCATTCCTTCCTCTCCTCAAAAAGACCCTCCACATAGCATCTCAGATGACATAAGCCCTGAGGGAATTTTTTTCCTCGGGACCTCCTGTGTGGAGTTAATGTAAAAAAAAAAACAAATGTAAAAACAAAATGGCCATTTGATGACTTTGTCTCATGTGAATTTTGTGCAAAACAACTGGGCCTTTAGTGTCATGCAACTAATTTCATCATGTAAAATGTGATGAAACTAGTGTCGCAAAAATAACGGATGCATTTTATTATACTTTGCATAAAAAAGCTGTAATGCTGATGGTGCTCAAAATGTAAAACTAAATTCTTTGCAATTTCCTAACTGCTTGGTGTCGTGAAACTAATTTCAACGTACATGAAAGTGGTTTCATAATGCAAATTCGGCATAAAGGACAGTTGTCTAATAGCTATATTTGTATAAGAAAGCTATTCTATTCATTGATTAACATAATTATCAACAAAGGGGACTCATGCACATAACAATGTTAGAAAAAAAAAAAAGAAAAAAAAATGTATGTATGTGATGGCAAGTAGTTTGAATTTAAATCAACCTTTACCGCATAAAACTACACTAAAGTTTAGTAATGTGTTCATAGCTACATTTATACATAGTAATATGATGGAAAGTGATAGTATAGTTAGCTTCCGCCAAATAATAATTATTGGAAGATTCAAAAGGAAGACATCTGTCTTAATTTAATGTGATGAAATGTATTTTTGATTGTTTACGAGGGTTTTCGCTTGCTGCCCTCATTCTTTACATTTCGGATAGGAAGCTATTCAGTGTTCATCTTAATACATGGGAGGAAGTGTAAATGACTCAAAACCTTCCCAGACACTCACAGTAAAGATTCATTGCTTGCATACAGCATTTTTTACAAAATTGTTATCCGACACTTAACCACTGGAGCTCTTTTTGCCACAATATGGCACTATTTAAAATACCTCGGATTGCTTTGCTGCGAATTTTGGCAAATTTTCCTTGCTTATAAGTAATTAAGTAGAAGTTTACTATTTTATTATATTTTTTTTATAAATCATACGAATATTTGATAATCGACAAAAGATAGGTGAATTCATTGGCTATATAGAACTATAATCAGTGTGTATGTCTCCATATTAAAATTCGGAGGCATGATTTTTTAATGTGGGCGTAAAATATTCAAAATGGTCACCAAAAAATCTCGAGCAATTGGAGAAAAAAGTTTTATAATTGTGTGTTAAACATAAAAAAATAACAGTTAGCACTTTTTGAATATTCAAATTCGATGAGCGTATACACTTGTATTTTCTTTCCTGATAATAACAATAAGTAGGCAGCTGCTTTCTGAAGTGTATACATATGTACCAATATGCTCAATCCTAAAAGTAAATCTTGTTAAAACTCACAATAAGGAAGTTGAGTCCATTTTTTTTATTTTTTTTTATAAATGTTCGCATTCAAACTTAAATACTGGTATTTTTTTTTTTTTTTAAAGTTTGTTTTCATAGTAAAATTAATTCTCAAAGTTTAAATTTTATTAAGCCAGCCAAAACGAGCGGAATCCGAGCGGTAAGAAGCGGGTTGTGCGGGGTGTGGGTGTGACGTCATTTAAACTGAGAAAACTGCGTCGCTTGGGCATTTTGAATGGAGATTTTTTAAATTCTTCAATAAGGAATTCCAGTAATTTTTTTTATCAATGTTAACCGTCTATCAAAATTGATGTTATTTTAAAAAAAGAAAATTGATCAAGTTTTCATAGTTAAATTAATAATAATAATAATAATAATAATTGGAAAATTTATAGAGCGCCGTTTTTGTGAAAAATCACCTCAAGGGCGCTGCTAATATTTAAAGGTAGAATTTTTGTTTCTCGCGCCAAAACTCTTCACAAACACGGTATTGCCGTCGCTGGCCGATCGCCGTTGGTTGAAGTGTCACCCGCCAATTCAGGCCGCCGCGCAAAAAAGTAAAGACCGAAAGTAAGATAACGGTTTACAGCACAGTTCACTGTGAGACTTTTCTGCGCAATCAATAAATTTAATATACTTGCACAAAACTAGTGAGGTTTACGGCGAAACATCAGATGTCAGATGGGTAGAATACATTATTTAATACTGAATAAATGTATTATATTTATTGTAACATACAAATGAACACAATTAATAATTTGATATATTTACTTGGAAGCTTTAACTCCACAAATTTCAGCACTAATGTGGTCAGTATTATCTATTTTAAATATAAAATCAACATGTCTGAATCAACGATTTGTAGGTAGTCGGACTGGCCTTGAATATATCCGATTTCTGACATGGTATGTGGTTTTTTAAACAGATTTTTTATTACATAAACTTTGTTTACTAAACCATTAGATAGACCAAACCACCCATTACTAAACTTAAAAAGACTTTTAGGGGATAGAATGCAAAACCGTTTGGCCCATAAGTAAACGACGTTTGGCCTATACACCTCTCTCATCATACACAAACTATCTCTCGTGTAATAGAAAGAGATGGACCATAGACATTTCGGTGATCCGCTCTTCATACAAACTGAGGTTCCAATGACGTCAGAATTCTTTCGACCATTCATGAAGCGTTTGTAGTTCGTAGCTTTTTGATGGATTTTTAAGAAGGTTTAATTAATTCTAAGAATAACAATATAGAAATATATTTATATATTTAGAATCAATATTTTTTGATCTACATGAACATATTTTTTATAAGTCAAAATATTTTTCACTCAACTTCCTTATTGTCCGACCTATAGGTGCAGGGGAAGGTTTTGATTCAACATGCTTAAAACTAACCAAAATTACACATTGATGTACGTACTATTTTTTAGAGCATTATCTTTTTATAAAAGTGCATATTGTAAAATCAACATGATGACAGATATAACATTAAATTCATGCTTAAATGTACGACATACCTAGATAACAGATTATTAAACTAAATTGAATTAACCTATCCTATACAATCTCTACAAAAAAAATATTGCAAAAATAATTGTCTTTAATATTACTGTAATGTAAAATCCAGCAGGTATACCATATTTATTATTTTTATCATTTTTTTTATTACATACTACAAATTATTGAGAATGTGAATGCGGTGTTATATTTATTTTACCTATTTGTAGGCTAGCTATACACTCATAAGTAAAATTTATGACTTACGTAAGTTTTTAATAACAAGTTACTCACAGGAGCATTTACACATGTATCCGACTTATGGTAATTAATGTTCGAGGAAGTTGTTTGGAAGTTCAACTTATGTAAGTGCTCATAGTGACCGTTTACATCTGTAAATTTATTTGCGGTAAGATGGCTTTCTGTCAACAACGATCTGCTGCTGTCAAATTTACAATTTTGTCAATAAAGACGAAAAGGCCCAAATAAAGTGATGAAATAAAATTTGGCTTGATTTAAACAACTCCCCATACACTTTGTGCCGTTAAAGGCGGAAATTAATGGAGTTCTTTAATTTTATCCGAATGACAGCAACTGACTTTGAATTCAAATACGTAATCTTATAAACAGATACATTGAGATTAGAAAAGACACGATTAGACCTTAAAACTTACGTAAGAACAACTTCTGTAACTTGCTAAGTGGTTTATTTGGTAATTTGGCCATAAGCGACTAACGGGAAAAAACTTACGAGTGTAAAGGCAGCCTTAGGGAGATACTACAAAATGTTTCAATTGAATTAAATACTAAAACCTTTATCTTCCAAAGGAAATAAATGAATTTGTATTGATTATCATTGCAAATGACGATAAATGTGAATAAGTCTTCAATTGATGTTTTGTAAATAAAGATATTGTGTGACCTTCATATCATTATCATAGGATAATAAATTGTGAACCAAATTTTACAACAGCCAAACAATTTGATGTCATTATAAATTGAAACATCATTTGTGGGGATTTCCAACTAAAGGTCCCGCCTTAATGAAGTGATGTCAGTAGTCCACTAATTTCTTTGGAGAAAATTTGCTTGAACCTTCTCCGTGTTCTCTATTCCTATCCCATCTGTTATCCTGTCTCTCTTCTCCCTCGTAATTACTGTCATCGTAATGATTATTCCTGCGGTTTCCGTCGTTGTATCCCCCCCTTTGCCGGTTATTCCCTTCGTAATGGCCGCCTCGGTTGTCCCAGTTCCTTCCTCCACGATTTCCCCCTCTGCCTCTGGTATTCTCATTAAAGCTTGTTGGTCTTGAATCCCCGTGCCCACGGTTATTATTTGGGTAGTAGGTTCTATTATTTGGGTTGAATTGTCGGTTATTGTAATTTGGGTTACTGTTGTAGTTTTGGTTGTCTTCATTACGGTTATTGTAAGGCCTGCCTTCATTTCGATACCCTCCGTAATACGATTGGTCTTCGTATTGATCATTTCTGTAGTTATTTCTATCAGAGTAGTGTTGTTGTTGACGATCTTCATTAGTTTGTGTGTTCCGCATTTTTGAATAATGTTGTTGGGGTTCATTTTCATTCTGTTGATTGTTTCTCATCTTCGGTGGGCTTTTACGCGTTTCCTCGTGTTCCCATACCGGAATTCTCTGTTTCGGTTGTTTGCGTGTGGTGTCGTTTTCGGGGAATTTAGGTTTGGGCGGCATCTTTCGAGGTGGAAGCGATGTTTCACCATCCGAACTGCGATCGGAGAATTTTCGTTTCTTTTCAGGGCCTTTGACATCGTACGGAGAAGTTTCCATGGATTCTTCTTTGTCGCTGTTTCCGTCCGGGGATTTATTTCTAAAAAGAACAATACTATAATTACAATTAACTAATTTAATGAACTGAATTAAAAAATAAGCAATGATTTACAAATGGCAACTGATTTATTGCATGTGGCACTTGCGTGGCGTAAAATCAAATTGTAATAATAAAATATGGTAAAAGAAATAATTGCCACATCAAAAGTGTCATAATAAATGATAAATTGGTGGGTTGACGAAGCGACAATGAAAGAACACAATGTAATGAAGATGTAAACTGGGTTTGCTGGGTCCAGCGAGAGTTTTTCTCCAGTTCCGAGACACAAATGCATGAAGAAGACAAACCTTTGAGCTCTGGCGGAGGGATTTGGAGAAGCGGTGTCGTCGCTATCGTCCGAGCTACCGGTTAATTGCTGTTGGTGTCTCATTTCTCTTTGCCTGACAAAGGAAACAAAACTTAAAGAAGATCCCCAGTGAATATCAATTGAAAATGTGATTTGATTGTCGCAACCACGAACCAGATGAAGTAAATGAATTAAAAAAAAACAATGCACTTACATTTTGCAACAAAACTAAGTTAATTGAAAACGTAAAAACGAGATAGCAGTACAGAAAACCTTCATAAATAAAATGGTTTCCAGAAATATGTTTTAAATATTTGATTTGCAATTTTCGACAATCAAGGAACTTACGTGTGGTGAACTAAAATAAATTGTTTAAAAACATGATAGTGTTTATTAAGGTGTTTAAAGATAGGTAATGTGCTAAAAAGTTAGGCAAAATTTATATTATTATTTGAAGCTGAATAAAAGAGCCTATTTTACTAATTTCATAAAATAATTTATTGATGCATAAGATTGTAGCATTTTCGATTTCCTCCGCTAGCTAAGTCCTCCATCATTGCACAAGCAACATTTTCCGCTTATAATAATGGAAGAAGTTTTTCAAATGTTATCGGTTTATTTATAATCAGGGAATGATTGCATTTCTTCGAAAATAAAATAATAAAATACTGTCAACATAAATATTAACCTTCCATCTGTGGTTCTCCCACAGGCGGGCCAAAAAAAAACTTTGTTTATTTTTCAAATAATATTTTAACCCTTATGTACAAAGAAACTGTATGAACGACAAGGTCAGAATCGCTTGCGCCAATATTAATCTAGGATCTAGGTACTATTTGATTATTGTAGCTACTCTGAATTATTTTAAAAGAATTTTGTTCTTTTTTCTTTTGGCATTTTTTTGAAATACCATCCAATGTTCAAGAGGTTAATGTCATTTTAATGCTTTATAGCATTGTTTTATTGACTTTTTTGACCTGCAAACATTACAAAAGTGACTATTTAAGAGCTCGATTGGGAGATTACTCTACTTTTGCCTTACGATTATTTATCTCTACTGCTTTGTATCAAACAATCTCAAAGGAACCTCATTTAATAGAGATTCTGCTCTTCAAAATTGGCTTGATGACATCTTCACCTCGAAACCATGGGGTTTAAAGCTTATTTATAAAATGTTTGAAAAAATTCAGATATCAAAGAAGAAAATCATACCTAATCACAGTTATTTCTCTCTGAAAGTTACAGATAGCAGCACTTCCGTTTGTAGCTAGCCATGGAGCGACTGTATACGACAGACAATACTTATTTATTTTGAAATGCTACAACTTATGCATCAAACCAATATGTTTGAAAAGGTTTTGTGTATGTTTAGTGTAAATTAAATATGATTTGGACTTACTTCCTCCTGATCTTGATGGCCATCTCTCTCATCTCTTCGTCCCGTTCGTGCTGTTGCTGCTGTTCCCGTTCTTGCCTCTTGGCGTCTGCCTTCATATCAGCCCGCACTGAACAGAAAGACAAACAAGATATAGCCAACAGACCACAAGCAAAAGAAAGTGCGCAGACCGACATTTCTCACTTCATATTATGATTTATCATCAGATACGGTATGCATCTTTTATTGTGAAATACAGTTTATCAAATAAAATATCGGAGCATCATAATATTACATCAAAATTAAAATCTCAGGTATGAAACAATGAAATTCCATATTATGATATAGGCCCTAAAAATGTATTTCATTAGTTTTAAAAACTCACGCTGCCTTGATAGTTGCGCCTGCATTTTCTTTCTCAAGCGTTCCTTCAGAGTCATTTTCTCCTTGGCGTGCTGTAAAACAATCAAACGATATTAACACAAGTTAAAGCATTCCTTCGGGGGAACATCCAATCGCTTGCACCCTGTTATACAAACCAGATGCACACAAATTATGTTGTAAACATTGAAAATTTCTTACATCTTCTCAAGGGCTAGCTTTACACTCGTAAGTAAAACTTACGACTTAAAATAAGTTTTTGCAAGTTGTCCGTAAGTTTGTGACTTACTCACAGGAGCGGTTACATATGCTTCTGACTTATGGTAATTAATGCTCACGGAAGTTCAACTTATATAAGGGCCCATAGCAACGATAGTGACTGTTTACATTTGCAAATTTATTTGCGGTAAGATGGCTTCCTGTCAACAATGATCTGCTGCTGTCAAATTTACGCAATTTTGTCAATATTGATGAAAAGACCTAAATAAAGTGATGAAATAGAAATTGGATTGAAATAAACAATTCTTTACGCGCTTTTGTGCAATTAAAGGCGGAAATTAAAGAAGTTCTTTAATTTTATCCGATTGACAGCTACCTGACAGCAACTGACTTTGAATTCAAATACATAATGTTATACACAGAAACAATGAGATTAGAAAAGATAATTAAATAGAAGGATGCTCATTTTCAGAAAGCTTTTTTCCACCTGGAAAATAAATGATATCTCTTTGGTTTTTGGAATCAGAAAAGTTTATTTTCGATTCCATTAGTTTTTGTAGATAGTACTTATTTGAGTTTTATCTAGTGTTTTATATATTCTTTTCGGTAGATAATAAGATTACTAATTAGTGGGTAACTATCCACTTAACCTAATTAGATTTTAGTTAAAATAATAAAAATACATAATAGTATTTATAGGAAAAAATTACTACGAAAACAACTGTACTAATTTTTGACATCTCGCATCGGCGCATTTTAGAACCATTTCTCACAGTAAGCGTATCAACTTATCAAACTGATTTGACAAGGTATAAGAAGGGTGGAAATTCACGCGGATGCGATTTGACATATCAAAAAAAAATACATAAGAACAACTTTTGAAACTTACTATAAATTACAGTAAGTGACTTTTGGTGTCGTTTACATTGGTAAACGACACCAACAGATACAAAAGGAGTTACAAGAAAATAAATGTAAAACTTCAATTTCAACTAATGCTTACGTTAATATATGCTCATCAAAATCAGAACATTCAACCATTTTGTCGGTAAATGTTCCGCTATTGAGTCCACGCTCAAAACACACTTTAAAAAATTAAAATAAATTGTACTAGGTAGATAATAGTTAGTAATAAGTTATTCAGTAACCGGAATTTAAAAATATTGCATTTTAATGATTATTTTGTTAACTTTAAAAATGCGAAATGTCATTTTTCAAGGACCGCCATCTTTTTAAATAAGAAGGCCATTCTTGTGCCGTGTGAAACTGCAATAAGCTAATTGTAAACACACACTACTAATCTAAAAATGCAAAAACACTTACGTAACCAGTTGTTTCAAATAATATAATAACAATTAATTGTTGTAAAATAACCTACCAAGAAAAACATCCCAGTTTTCAAGTGGTTTAGCGGCTTTGTGTAACATGGTTTGTGATACAAAAGAAAGTGCCCTTTTATACCGCCTGCTCGCGTCAAGGCAAGAAAAACATCCCAGTTTTCAAGTAGTTTAGCGGCTACGCTAGGTTTGTGTAACATGGTTTGTGATACAAAAGAAAGTGCCCCTTTATACCGCCTGCTCGCTTTAGGTATTAAAATAATTACATACGTAATTTGGCAAATCAGGTACTTACTTTCGTAATAATATCGTCTATGTATCGCTTCTAGCTACTCGTTTCGTGAATGCTTTTTTTTTATTTTTAGGTTGGCTCATTTGCAAATTGCATGTAAAACATGTTTCACATGGAACAGTTGTGGATGGTTTGGTATATTTAAGGAACAGTTTCACATTTGGTTTGGTATATTTAAGGAACAGTTTCACGGTTTATTTATGGGCTTGCGTCTCGCGTCATGCACGCGTAATATGTGATGATTTTTTGAATTTACGAAACCTAACAAAATAATGATTAATAAGCATTATTTATCATTTTCGAACCTCGAAATTCGTACTTATTAATGTGTAACTGACAGAGTGATTTTTTCTTTTAAAAGTGCATATTTCATCGTCGTAATTAATAACATGGCGGTCCTTGAAAAATGACATTTCGCATTTTTAAAGTTAACAAAATAATCATTAAAACGCAATATTTTTAAATTCCGGTTACTGAATTACTTATTAGTAACTATTATCTACCTAGTACAATTTATTTTAATTTTTTAAAGTGTGTTTTGGGCGTGGACTCAATAGCGGAACATTTACCATTTTTTCCTGTTGCGATATATGTACCTAATGTCCTTTGCTTAAAAAAAAAACATAAATCGACATTGTAACTTTTGTGACGACTGACTTACGATTTGAAACAATTCTAATATTTTCAATGTGAATAATCAATATATATTATAAAAGAAAGTGTAAAATTGTGTGCGTCCCGCTAAAACTCAGAAATGAGTCCCGGTACGACCAAGGGAGTTATATGGTGTGGTAGCCCTCTATCCCCCATCCATGAAAAAGGTTCCCGTTTTTGTCTGAAGGGTGTGCTTTTGAAGATATAAGGGCTGGAAGTTCCGCCTTCTAGAAATTTCTAGAATAGTACAAACATTCGAGAGTATTCCACAATTCGTATTACATCCTGAAACATTCTGGAATATTCGGGAATAGTTTGGAACGTTCGGGAACATCCCAGATCATTGAGAAACATTCCAGAACACTCTCGAATGTTATGGAATGTTCCAGAACATTGTGGACCATTCGAAGCCCTTTTTGTATGGGTGGGGCTACCCATTGATAGGGGTATATAAAGTAAGATCCGTTGTGGGTTCAAACGTCAGTTCAATCTCACATCAACTCCCTGAGCGAAGTCGGGAATCCCAGCTAGTATGTTAATATTTTGACAGCATTATCAATATTCGCCTTGATGATGCAACTTGTGATGCCGTACGAAACATCATAAAAAGTAGAATTAAACCAAATATATATTAACCCAAAACTTATACATAATAACATCTAATTACAGGATGCAAATCTAAAGAACATAAAATTATATTACACAATGTATTTCTTTGAACAAAGGAGGTTAACATAGTGAGTGATATTTTTAAAAAAAAATCAGTTTTAATGAATTTTAGGCAGGGTTAGATTAACTTTTACAGGATGAAACTTTACATTTCTAATAAAGAAAGAAAGAAGACGTACAAAACATGCGCATTTCAATAAAAATAATCATGACACAAATGATGAAAATGAATTAAACGAAATTGTGAAAACTAAACGTAAGACGGTCAGCAAAGAAGTGGCGTAACAAACAAAACACCTTTCTTTTAATGTAAATACCGCACAAGAGTCCCAACTGCTCCCGTCTGGAGATAGTGAGACTATGGCATCCCCAATTGGGGTATGTTGTGTGACTGAAGGTAATGGGGAACAGAAGGAGATGGGGAAGAAGATAGGGAAGTATCTGGCTTCTCAGATCTGGTCACCAAACATGGCTAAAGCCATTTCAATCAAAGTTTCAATTCTGAACGGTGATATTACACCAGGGCGATACTGAGAGTATCATCCACTCCGGAATGTGCCACAAATATAGTATATATTATTTTAAATGAATTAATTGTGAAAAAACACAAATTAATCAAATAAAATTTTATTTGCGAACGTCGGGATTCCATCCCGCGACTTCGGATTGCGAGTCGAGAATATCATTCCTCAACCAGGGAGGCCGTCAAATTACATACACCTAATTTGAGTTAGCAATTGTTGCAACGAATTTAAAGTGCTTACCACACAAGTGACCCAACCGCCCAGAGTCAGTGAAACTATGGCATCCCCAAATTGGGGTGAAGGATGTGAGGCGGGAAGGAGATGAGGAAGAAGGTGAAAGTGTGGCTGAACTGGCTAGTAGATTTTGTCGCACTACACAAATGGCTTGTCATTTAAAGTGGCGTTTCAATTCTGAACGTTGCTTCTCCCACAAGGGCAATACTGAGAGTATCTGTCACTTAGAAAATGGTGCAAAACATGATATATATAAACATTTCACTGGAATCTCAATTTAAATTACAAGTCTCTGAATGATTTACCTGTCAGAGGATTATTGTTTTAAAATATTAAGTCAACATGTTATATTGTCTGATTCCTTGTATAGGGAAAGAGTTTACCATAAACATAATACAAGATTCACTTAAAATGAAGGTTGAAAAATGTACCAATAAATTTGGCGAAAGAACCTTAAACCACTTGTACCCAAAATATTTAATAAACTCAAAATGACAATTAAAAATAATAACGTTTTTACTGTTAAAGTCAAATATAATCTAAGGAAATGGCTATTAGATACTGATGATTTATATTTGGCGATTTTTTGAAAATTTCAATCCGAAAAATCAGACCATTTTTTATAAACCGGAAATACGGGACATAATTTTATGTGTGCGAGAAAACGATAATTACATAGCCGAAAATCATTTTAAAAAAAAGAACGTTTTCCACACGAATAGCAATAAATTGTACAGGGTTCTCTTCGTAACATCTGTAAAAACACCGCCGTCTTTATAAAAAAAATCAAACCAAAGGATAAGTTCGCATAGAACAAACAATAAATCTAGTGAACGTTAAACGCAAATTCAAAAATTCGCCAGAAATCAAAGTGTTGCCATATAAAAAAAAATTAATCAGTGTGGAATTTTACAAAATTAAGGGAACATAATTGGAGACGGGACATTTTCATGTAGTGACGTCACGAGCTCAAATAATGGATTTATTTATTTAAAAATAAGAAAAACTATACATTTCTTAAAATTTTTACTAACATTTTCGTAATCTTAGTAAAAAAAATCTATCCACAGGATTTTTTCCCAAGTCGTTATGAAATCCATGCAAGTGGCCTATTGAAATTCACATTCTAAGGAAATGGCTATTAGATACTGATGATTTATATTATGCCCCACTGAAGCCCTTGTATTCCTAATTGAAATTCACATTCTAAGGAAATGGAAAATCATTACAATACCTCATATGTATGAAACTACTGATGAACTTGTTGATTATATTCATTTGTTCAATTACATTCATTTGTACTTGTTTATTTTATAAAGCTTACTTTAATAAATAAAATTTAAAAAAAACACATTTTGTCTTTTTTTAATGTGAATACAGCACTAGCATCCCAACTATCCAGAGCCAGTGAACAATGGCATCTCCAACGGGGTATTAGTGGCTAAAAGGAGCGGGGAAAGGAAGGAAATGGGAAAGAGGGAGGTTGCACCTAAATGCGTTGATTTCGGATCAATATTTTAATATTTACGTAACTTCAATGCTATTCGCCTCGTATAAATACTAGATAAAAGCAAAAAATTCATCACAAATATTAAAAATTTACAGATATTTTTTTCAAGTGTTAAGTAAGAGAGTGAGTCCCGTGGACATTAACTGCTACAGTGTAGCCGTGAATGTGCATGGGCAATTGGCATGGTTGGTTGTTTGGTTGGTTTGATAGCAGACGGTACAGAGTACCGGTACTAGAGAGGCCCCAGTACAAGGATTCTTACTGACTTTGGAAGCGGCTCCGGATTTACGATTGACTACATTCAAGACCTGGCTCGATTTACTGCCGGTCGTGTTTTCTTTAGATCTGAAACAAACAAAAGGGATAGCAAATGTAAAATCATGCAATGTCCAGTGTTTTAAATATAATTTCCTCCGCGTGCAAAGTCATATCTTCTCCAAGCATAAACTTTCTAATTAACCCGTCTGCTTGGTTCAATATATTCGCACCTCACAATCCGGAAGCCTCGGTTTCGTCAAACCGAAGTCAAACCATCACTTTGGATCGAGATTGTAAAATATCTATGCAAGATAGATTTCATATTTCAAAGACAAGAAGCATTGTTTCGTTCTCTTTCTGGTTAAAAGAAAAATACATATGTTTGGATGATAGGAAGAGAGATGCGAGAGAGCAAAATGTAAGGTCGCTCTGGGACGTTTTTGGTCTTATGAAGTATAACGCAATTACGTGTTTTGGGGTGAATTTATTCTTAAACAAGCAGACGGGTTAAAGTGTTTCTGTATCTATTTGTAAATAATAAAATTAGATACAGCCTACGAATTCATAATAAATTTTACAGCGCCCTTGAGGTTATTTTTCACAAAAACGGCGCTCTACAAATTTTCCAATTTTTACGGTGCTCCAGATTTTATATCCGGGTTAAATCTTTCCCAAATGAAAGACTTAACCCTTCCACACACTTTTCCACAAATGATTATCTAGTAAATCCACGCAATGTAAGTGCACTATATGAGTATAATAAATACAAAACAATACAAGATACGTCAATCCACCAGAAACATAATGGGAAAATATTTCACCGACTCCAGATATTTTCATATCAGAGGGTTCGGCTCTGATGAAATCCTAACTCGACCGACAAATCCTACTGATCCATCAATATAAATATTTAAAAAATCTTTCGTAATCCTACGTTAATATCTCATCCTACTACTGACATTTTCAGACTGGTTGACCAGTCTGAAAATGTCCGTAGAAGGATGAAACCGGTCCTGGTAAAAATAAATAAGTGGAACAAAGTGAAAAAGTTTTTTAATTTCAAGTTCAAATTCTGTGAAACAACCCGTCCTAAGACATCATCTATTACAATCATAGATAAAATTAGTAACATACTTGTCCGTGGCGATGGCATTGCTATCGCTGTCAGAATCTATGGAAAGTTCGCTGGAAGAGTCGCGGGCGCCTTCTCTCTTCCTGCCGTAGTAGCGGGGCACCTTGGGGGCCGAGTGGCCCCCCGGAGTGCTACCGTGGCCCCCGGAGGGGATACCATGGCCTCGGTGGGCGCTGGTGTCGGGTTTAGAGCGTCTTCGAGCATCACGGCTGAAATTCAAAAACATTAATGTACACTTGTAATATAACATCGTTAAAAGAGGCATAAGCGCTCTGCGGATGAGGGAACCCTAGTGCCCCCCTTCGGATTTTTAAAGGCTAATCAGATTTATTAGAAGTTTGTTTAGGGATGTAATTATTCTGACCTGCTTGATGACGAGGACCGATAGCTGCGTTTTCTGGAATGATCAGAGGATGAAGATGGGCTGCGGCGTCTGCAAAAATAAAAGCAATATCTTAATAACAAATTTAAATTTTGAAAATGTAAAAGCTTAAACACAAAATTGAATATTCCTTACTTTGATCTGCTCCTCGATGAAGAATCACTGTAAGACTTTCTCCTATGATCCCTTGACCTTGATTTTGACCTAGATCGAGACTTTGACCTCAATCTCGACTCCGACTTGGAAGTGGAGCTGGACAACGACCTAGAGCGTAACCTGGATCGTGACCTCGACCTGGTCATGGATCTAGACCGGCTTCTAGATATAGAGCGGCTGTCGTTAGACCAAGGGGAGAGAGATCTTTTGGATGACCCTGACCTCTGACGTTTGTAAGGTGAATATTCTGACCATCGGGAACTAGAAGACCAAGAAAAGGACAAATTTAAGTCAATTTTAAAAAAATATATTTTTTTTACTTAATCATAATATCTATAAAATAGTTACCGTTTTTCATCTTTTTTTGGAGGCTCTTTCAAAACGCTGGCATAGGATTTATCTCTGGGGCCGATGTTAACTTTGGCCTTCCCAATAAAAGGTGCCTTCATTGGTGTTTTTTCTGAAATAATTTTGAAAATAAAATGGAAACTCATGGAAAAAATATAACATAGTATTTGGATTAGAACTCAAAGTGAATTACACAAATGGATACATACAAATAAATTAAATAAAATTTCTTGCAAACATGTGGTCTTTGGTACAATGTATGACGGTTGTCTAAGAAATAAAAAATGTTCTTATTTTAAAAAACGGGAAAAAATTATATTTACAAAAAAACCATATGACAGTTTAGGTACATATCCCCACTATTTTTCGACAAAGTCCCCGTTACGATCGATGCAATTGGTGAGCCGTGGCACTAGATCCTTGATCCCCTTATCATAGAATTCCGCTGCCGCGTCCTAGTCGATCTTCAAAAGTTTTCCGGCCAAATGTTGCTTCAGGTGAAGAAAAAGATGCAAATCATGTTAATGATTACCGGGTTAGGTGATGAACCCATGTTTCAACCTAAAAAAGTATCGCCTTGGTTGGAAAAACGGTTCGAAGAGACCCGAGCGCTTTCCACACAATTTTACTCTTCATCATTTTGGGAACCCAACAAGCACACAATTTGCATACACCATTTTTCCCTCAAAATCATTTGTATTGTAGACTTACTGACGTCTGGAATCAAAATTGCGAGCTTACGAACTTCAACAGGGTGGACTTCATCTTGGTTGAGAAAGCAAATAATTGAGCGCACCTCGCGCACTCCGAACAGCGGAGCGTCCATCTCAAACGGATCGCACTGAAGCAGCTACCAATCCGGATCAAAGTCAGAGCTGCCGCTAATTTTGAGAAATAATGTCCACGTCGCCGAAAATGAGGAAATGTCTTTAATTCTTGAACAACCGTAGTATAAAAATAATGAACCCTGGATAAATCAAAGAGTTTTTTTGATGACCTACCCTCTAGAGTTTTTTTAATGCAAATCAATTTTTCAATTGAAATTATCATTAATCTCTTGATTTTCAATGAATCATGTAAAAAAATAAAGATGTGACTAAATGTAGATTCACAGAAATTAACACAGTAAAAGTGATACACATATAAGTTGACGGTGGTGAAAACATGAACTAACGCTATATCTTTTCATTTTAATGGCAGGATATTTTGAGTAGTTCACAAATCGACACCAGTTGGCGCTAGTGTAAATGTAGTGTAAATGTAGAAAAGAGACCTGTCAAAAGTTTGTTTCGTAAATTTATGTCTGTTTTCTATAGGTTCGAAGCGATTATTTTTGTGAATTCTGACATTCATAACAATGCACCAAACAATTTTTTTCATTAATAGAAACAACTAAAGCTACCAAAAATATTCCTTCATCATATTGTATCCTTTCCTTTGAACTGCTGCATACATTGTTATTCCTTCCTGCCCTTTGTAAACTTGAAGAAAGTATTGGTTTATATGAACTATATCTATTTGTGGCAATACAGGCGAATCCTGTATGCTGTAAAATGATTCATCTGGGGGCCAACATATACCCACTATCTCACTTTCATACTCAAAATCATTTATTTCCATAAAGTTATTATTCCAGTCATAGGCAGCCAATCTGGAATTAATAATTATGATTATTGGTACATTATCAGCAACGTTAGCTAAAGTACCTATAATTATTACAAATAATACACAATTAATGTGTTTTA
Organism: Limnephilus lunatus; assembly: GCA_917563855.2. Classification (NCBI taxonomy): domain Eukaryota; kingdom Metazoa; phylum Arthropoda; class Insecta; order Trichoptera; family Limnephilidae; genus Limnephilus; species Limnephilus lunatus. The sequence continues at coordinate 44,799,585 of OU830602.1, read as the reverse complement.
GAAGTACAAGAATGAGGTTATGTTCCAACCACTTAGCTTACATATAGATTAGAACATCTTTCTTGCCAACACATCTTGCCTTTCTATTCTTTAATTCTTTTTTTAACTCCTTCACAGTCCAGCTACCGTATTTATCCACCATTTTTTAATATTACTTCCAAAATGCACACGCAAGCCAGATAGAAAGTAATATTAATTATCAATGACAGGTGATGACAGGTCTACAACTACACCAGCGCCACAGCATTCTGCCATTAGGCAACCACACCTACTATAGTTATGTCATAGACCACAGCGCCCTCCTTTTTCACCAACATAAGGTGGCGGTGGTGTAAAAATGAACTAACGCTATATCTTTACATTTTAATCTGGCAACCACACCCACTATCATTATGTCATAGACCACAGCGCCATCCTTTTTCAGCAACTTATACTTATCGCACTGCATAAATCCAGAGGGCAGGTACTTCAATAACCATATGGTTAAAATTGATGCTTATTGAGTAGGTACTTGTTCTATGGGCAATTACTTCTAGGCAAGTACCTACCTAATTTTATTATTTTCTTTTTTGTTCCATTATTCAAATAGTTCTATAGAAGAACAAAGGAAGGTAGCTTCCATTCTTACGTAAAAAAATGTGTTCCAACAAGCAGATCACAATATAAATCTTATAAAAAATCAGGATTATGTAAATAAAAGAATAATAAATTATGACCAGACAAACAAACACAAAACAAGCGTTTGATTTACAAAAGTGAGTACCACAGAAAACCTCCACCTGAAATCAAACAAGAGCGTAAAAAAGCGCCATATGGTCCTTCGAGAAGCCAGATGAAAACCAGCTCATCCAGCCAGCCGTCCGGTCTACATCATTCTTATTCATCATTACATATTCCTAAGGTATTAAGGCATTATAATATAACTTGTAAAATCACGCGAAGAATTCGCCACCAAGAGCCACTCTTTTTGCGTGATATTATAATCAACAAGATAAAATATTGTCAACCTAATATAATTTAACCAGTAGGTAGATTCCAAATAATTTACTCTATGATTACCACTGATTATTAAATAATATAATTTATTTTATTGTAATCTATTTATTATTCGCTCCCGCAAAGGTGGAACAAACAAAAGTTTATTTTTAAATAATTTAATGTGTATGTTTGTGTAAAAAATTCTGCATTATGCCACAAACATTAAAATCACTGGTGAAGAAGCGCGGTGAATTGAAGGCACAATTAACACGATTTAAGAATTACCTATTAAGTGATTCAGTTGATGTAATAGAAACGGAAACAAGATTGGAGGAGGTAAACACACTGTTAAATCGCTTTAAGAATATACAATCTCAGATCGAAGAGTTTGATAGTAACTCAGATGAAGAGGATAGCCCACTTGAGTGTTTTGAATTGCAATATTATCAAGTAGTGACGTTAGCAAAAAAATCAATAAAAAGCATTGAAAAAATTGATGATACTAACAATATTAAGATCCAATTACCTACGTTTTCGCTCCCAGAATTTAGTGGTGATTATTCGAAATGGTTATCTTTTAAGGATGCTTTCGTCACGATAGTGGGTAATAATAAATCATTAAATAATTTTCAGAAACATTACTATTTGCGTGATTGTTTAAAAGGAAAGGCATCACAAATATTAAACGCACTTGAAATTACCCAAGACAATTTCGAAATAGCTTGGCAGGTTTTATTAAATAGATTTGAAAATAAGCGTGTAATAGCTAATCAACATTTAAATTCATTGTTTAAGCTCAAGGAATTAAAACAAGAAAATCACGTCGCCTTGAGAAGTTTATTAGATCAAACACAATTACATTTGAATTCATTGAAAAACATAGGTCTACCCACGGAGTATTGGGATGTAATAATAATTTATATTTTGGCCAACAAATTAGATTCCAATACCCGGATCTATTGGGAACAATATCCAACTAAAGAAAAAATACCGACATTGCAAGAATTTTTAAAATGTTTAACAGATCGAGCGATAGTCTTGGAAGCATCGGAAGCAACATGTTCCACAGCCAAACCAATATTCGCGCATCATAAACCGTCAAGTTACAAAAAGGAATCTTCAGTTTCATTATTGTCGCAAAGGTTGAAATGCATTGTTTGTAAAGAAAATCATAAGATTTATTTCTGTAAACAGTTTTTGAAACTAAACCAACATGAACGGTTTGAGAAAATCAAGCAATTACAAGCTTGCATCAAGTGTTTAAATGTAGGTCATTCAACTAAAGAATGCAGGAGTAAGAATAATTCTAGAACTTGCGATAAAGCAGGACACAACACATTACTCCATATTTTCCCTAAAGAGGATCAAAACACTGAGAATGGCATAGATCAAGTACCAGTCTCAAACCATTCCACTTTTGGAGAAGCAGAAAAAACAATTTTGTTATCAACGGCAATGGTGAACGTTAAGGACAGTAATGGAATTATTCATTCAGCGAGAGTATTGTTGGATAATGGTTCTCAGGTGAATTTCATAACTGAACGATTTGCTAAAAAATTAAACATAAAGTACAAGTCATTAAATATGCCGGTCTCTGGGTTACATAATAATATAACAAATGTAAAGAAGAGCCTCTCGTTTGAATTGTCATCAATAAACTCTAATTACAAAAAACTTGTTACTTGCTTGGTATTACAAGAAATCACCAGCAAGTTACCGCAGACCTCTTTTCCAAAAAGGGAGGCAAACATACCACCAGGATTGAAATTGGCCGATCCTGAATTTTCCACTTCCGGTCATGTGGATATATTACTCGGCTCCGAACTATTTTGGGAAATGCTGACCACTGATCAATTGAGATTAGGAACAACTGGACCTACGCTGCAACGCACTGAACTTGGATGGATATTATCCGGGCCAATTAGAACGTGCACTACAAAAAAAGAGCAAGAATCATCCTCATGTCACTTATCTTTAAATATGATTCACAATCAAATTGAAAGATTTTGGAAACAAGAGGAATTGGTGTCCATCAAGCACCAAAATTATGAAGAAAAGGCTTGTGAAGAGAGCTTCAAGTCAACCCAAAAAAGGGATGAAAATGGGCGTTTCGAAGTAAGCTTACCATTCCGACCTTGTATAGATCAAATAGGTACTTCCTTGCCTATGGCAGAAAAAAGATTTTTAAACTTGGAAAAGAAATTATCTTCTAACATGGATTTGAAACTTCAATACATTAAATTCATGGAAGAATATGAAAACTTAGGTCATATGACAAAATTTGAACCAGTTTCAAATGAAGAAAAATCTTACTATTTACCTCATCATGCAATCAAGAAGGAAACCAGCAGCACTACCAAACTAAGAGTGGTGTTCGACGGCTCCGCAAAAACCTCCAGCGGGATATCAATAAACGACGCGTTAATGGTTGGTCCAATAATACAAAATGATTTATATACCCATTTGTTAAATTTTAGAAAATATCAAGTGGCATTGACGGCTGACATAGAGAAAATGTACAGGCAGGTCAACATTAGAGAGGAGGACCGCGTCTTCCAAAAAATACTTTGGCGAGCATCTCCAGAAGAGGAAATGGGCCATTTCAAGTTAAATACGATAACTTATGGTATGGGACCGTCATCTTTCTTAGCCACGCGTTGCTTGAAGCAGCTGAGTATGGAAAACGCTCAGTTATATCCTGAAACTAGTCTCATTTTAGAGAGAGATTTTTACATAGATGATCTAATTACAGGTGCAGACAATGTGGAATCCTGTAATTTGTTAAAAGAACAGTTAATCTCCATAATGAATTCGGCCGGTATGAACTTAAGAAAATGGCGGTCTAATTCTTCCGATTTGACATCGGAGGCCGATCAGGCCACTGATATGGTAATTTTGGACAAACCAGAAGGAGAGAAAATTCTAGGCTTAGCTTGGAATTGCGAAAAAGATAGTTTTTTATATCACGTGGAACTACCGTCACATCCTATTTATAATAAACGGAATATTTTGTCACTGATTGCTAGTATTTTCGATCCATTAGGTTTGCTTGGACCAGTAACCGTGAATGCTAAACTTATTATGCAGAAATTATGGCAAGAAAAGATATCTTGGGATGAAGAAATACCTATAGAAATTCTGAAGCTTTGGAAAAAATATTTAGAAGATTTAAAAGGTGTAAATTCTTTTCAAATACCTAGAAAAATTATATGTAATCAAACCGTAAATATACAATTGCACGGATTTTGTGACGCATCTCAAAAAGCATACGCTGCTTGCGTATATATGCTATCCACAGACCAATCAGGAAAACGGCATTCTCAATTAATCACAGCTAAATCAAGAGTAGCTCCATTAAAAACGATTTCTTTGCCTAAATTGGAATTATGTGGTGCTGTTCTGTTAACAAAAGTTGTTGAAAAAGTAAAGGAATCCCTAGGTATACCTTTGGATAAAACATTTTATTGGTGTGATTCCACTATAACTCTATGCTGGATAGGAAATCAACCAGCGCGATGGAATACATTTGTTGCAAACAGAGTTGCAGAAATACAGGAAAGAAGCGAAACCAGTCAATGGAAGCATGTCAACTCCGAAGATAATGCTGCGGATATTTTATCAAGAGGAACCAGTGCTAAAAGTCTATTTTCTTCAGAAATCTGGTGGAGAGGTCCTAATTGGTTAACTCAAGATGAAGTAACTTAGCCGAACTATAAGGAAATTTGCATCGATCCACCGGAATTAAAAAGCAAAATAAATTTAACCGTCAGTATGAATAAAGATTGGGAATTGTTTTATCGTTTTTCTTCTCTCACGCGTTTACAAAGAGTAACTGCTTATATCCTACGTTTCATTAATAATACAAGAAAAAAACATACATTTAGCGGACAACTTTCAATAATAGAATTAAACAAGTCGTTACATTCATTAATAACGGTCACTCAATCTTATTCATTTTCAAAAGAAATTAAAACATTAAAGGCGGGAAAAAACTTAGATAAAACCAGTCATCTCAAATCATTAAACCCATTTATACATATGCATTTATTGCATGTAGGTGGGAGATTGTCCAGAGGAAAACTAATACATGAAGCACAAAAACATCCGATATTACTACCTCACGATCACCCTCTAACAAAGTTAATCATTAAACATTTTCATTATACAAATTTGCATGTAGGTACTCAAACGTTACTAGCACTTATTAGACTAAAATATTGGCCTATAATGGCAAAAAATGCTATTAAAAAAATACTTAAAAATTGCATTGTGTGCTTTAAATGCAGTCCAAAAACAAGTCATCAAATAATGTCTGACCTTCCAGAGGATAGAGTGTCACCATGTAGACCGTTCTCTGTTACAGGACTAGATTACGCAGGGCCAATCTTAATAAAGTCTGGAATCAGTAGGAGATCCAATTCAGTCAAGTCTTATATTTGTTTATTTATATGCTTCTCTACTAAGGCAGTTCATTTAGAACTGGTCACCGCTCTGACTACAGATGCATTTCTTAATTGTTTAAAGCGTTTCATTTCCAGACGTGGAAAACCTAGTAAATTGTATTCTGATAATGCTACTACATTTGTTGGAGCGAATAATGAATTGAAAAATATGTATAATTTATATGTCTCTCAAAAGGAAATAGCTAATTACTTAACTAATATGTCTATTCAGTGGGTTTTTATCCCACCTAAAGGTCCTCATCATGGAGGTCTTTGGGAATCTAACATAAAAAGTGTGAAATATCACGTAAAAAGAGTGGCAAACGTCTCTTCATTAACATATGAAGAGATGTGTACGTTATTATACCAAATAGAGTCCTGCATAAATTCTAGGCCTTTAATTCCACTATCCAACGATCCCCTCGACCTCTTCGCACTTACTCCAGGTCACTTTCTTATTGGTGATAACCTGTCAGCTGTAGCTGAACCTGACCTACAACAGATTCCCATAAACAGGCTTAATAATTTCCAAAAACTAAGCCAACTAAGACAGAGCTTCTGGTCAAGATGGAGAATTGAATATCTGGGAGAGCTGCAGCAAAGGACTAAATGGACGGATGGGAACCGGCGACAACTAAAGATTGGGGACTTAGTTATCATCAAAGACGACAACGCACCACCAAATTTATGGAGGATGGGACGTGTCATCGCCACTCACCCTGGACAAGATGGGATAACCCGTATAGTCACCTTGAAGACGCAGCAAGGGTCTATGAAAAGGCCCATTACCAAATTGTGTCTTCTACCAATGGACGATGCTATCACATCTTAGAAGAACTGGATCAAAATAAACTACTAACATCTAAGAAGAGCAGTATAAAAAATAAGTCATCTTTACTAAGGCCAAGGATCAAAAAGAAGCCATCTTTCTTGAAGACAAGAACTGCAGAGGCTATCGATCGAGGATCAAGAAGATGAACATTTTATAATTTAGTGTTATTTTTTTTTCTTATGCATATCTTCTAATGATTTACTTCAATTTATTATATTATTGTTTCTAAACTAACTACAACAATCAATGGATGATTACGATATGTGTAATAGCTAGTTTCACCTCTCTTTTTTATTTTTTAAAAATAATTTATCTCACAAATAATAATAATCAATTTTAACTATTATAGGGTTCTAAAAAGAACTTTCATTTAATTTCAGCCCTTTTTGTCGGGGAGCTATGGTTAAAATTGATGCTTATTGAGTAGGTACTTGTTCTATGGGCAATTACTTCTAGGCAAGTACCTACCTAATTTTATTATTTTCTTTTTTGTTCCATTATTCAAATAGTTCTATAGAAGAACAAAGGAAGGTAGCTTCCATTCTTACGTAAAAAAATGTGTTCCAACAAGCAGATCACAATATAAATCTTATAAAAAATCAGGATTATGTAAATAAAAGAATAATAAATTATGACCAGACAAACAAACACAAAACAAGCGTTTGATTTACAAAAGTGAGTACCACAGAAAACCTCCACCTGAAATCAAACAAGAGCGTAAAAAAGCGCCACCATAGTTATGTCTAATTCTAGATAGGCAACAATCAAATCCAGCAGACAGGTACTCACCACTAGTGTCTTGAATTTCTTCATCACCCCCAAAGCTGGTGATGAATGTGATGCGTTCGGGGGGTGGTGGGGGGGAGGGGGATCGACCCCCCTCCCCCTCTGCATCCCCCTCCTCCATCAAAGCTGAGGGTACAGGGGAGGGAGCGCGGGCTGCGTAGTGAGGGGGGCTCACCACACGAAGGGCTAACCTTTTATCCCTGGAAAAAAGATTATAAATTATTAATTAATTATTAGTATTAAGAAAATAGTTTTCCGAATCTTATATAAATGGATGAATTGTTTAACCTGTTAAATGTCGGGTGGTATTTTGAAAAACTGCATGGAAATTACCTTGTTGCTTTCTGGTCAAATATCCATATAAAAACAAAGGAATTGTTTTCTGTTTACCGGATAATACATATTATTATTCATGTATATTATATGATAATATCGTGCGAGGTTTTTCCAGAATAGCTAACTAACAAAAAAAAAGAATAAAAATCTCCCATTTTGGAAATATATTGTCAAAAAATATAATCACACAAATATAAACAGATTTTATTATTTCTACACAAATCTGAATGCTTTTGGAAATAATTGTCAAAAAATACAATCACACAAATATAAACAGATTTTATTATTTCTACACAAATCTGAAAGCATACCCAACATGAAAAAACACAATCGAGTTTGCAAATAAATAAAGACCTTTTATAAAGACCTTTTTTAAAGAATAAAGCATTTGAAAATGTAAAACATCGATTTTTTTCGCCTTTGAGAGTTGCCAAAAGTGACCAGCAAATTCATAGAAAATTCATTTTAAAATATTCTGAGTAGCTAGATTAATGAAATCAACGGTTATGTCAAGAATGATATTGGCGCAAGCGATTCTGACCTTAACCTTCATACAGTTTCTTTATACATAAGGGTTAAAATCGCATATAAAAAATTAAAAATAAATACAAAAATTCCAGTCCGCAGGCGGGGTCACGACAAATGACAGGTTAAATAATAAATTGCTTATATAAAAATGCCATTTTACGATAGTTTTGATTCTGATTGGTGGTCTTTCACCAGGGCGATACTGAAAAATATCTATTCTTTGGATTGGAAACAAGGAGGAATTAATCACCTATGTGCCCTCCTCTCTCTGCGGCTCTTCCGACCTGAGAACAATGCCTTCTCCTTCTCTTCCCTGATGAGCTGCTTCTGTTTCTCCGCATCGTGAGCATCCCCCGTGAGGAAGGAGAACAGGTCCGTTCCCTGCATGCCGAAATTGGTGCCGCAGGTGTTCATTATGTGGGCCTGTAGCAACAAAAAATATATACGTTAGATTTAAAAATAGCATATTCAGAATGATCTAGTTCTGTAGGGTTGGATATTAATCTTTATGTATCAACCATCTTTCTCCTTCCCACACCCATCAGCCTCATAACATATCCCAATTATGGATGCCATAGTCTCACTGACACACGGTTAGCAGGAAGCAGTTGGGACTCTTGTGCATAATTCATTAAAATCTTAAAATACTCTTTAACCTCTTGTTCACCACCGTATTTTTAACCATTTCAGACCCTGCATATATTTAATTGTTATAAATTTCTATATGAACATTTTATGACCATTTAGGGGTTTCTAAGCTGTTTCAAATTATGTATTACAAAATGGCTACAAAGAGAAATACCAGGGTACAAAATGGCTAAAAAGAGAAAAACCAGGATTCAAAATGGCTACAAGGAGAAATACCAGGATACAAAATGGCTACAAAGAGAAATACCAGGCACAAAATGGCTACAAAGAGAAATACTAGGGTACAAAATGGCTACAAATAGAAATACCAGGATAAAAAATTGCTACAAAGGGAAATACCAGGATACAAAATGGCTACAAAATGAAATACCAGGGTACAAAATGGCTACAAAGAGAAATACCAGGGCAAAAAATGGCTTGCTTTTGAAGTTCCTTCGAATACAGTGCCACCAAGCCTTTCCGTGCCATAAGAACACATATCATAAAATGGCCATTATCATTATGGCCTTGCTAACTTAACAATAATGTTTGTAAGCAAAAAAAAAAAATTAAATGCTGATAAAAGGGCAGTAAAAATTTAATATGAAATTTTAAATGTGAATTTAATATTTAGTTGACACAAAATAACAACATAAAATTTCCTCTTTTAGCAGTGATAAGACAATGTATTAATTGAATACTGTTAATTAAATTAGCATTATATAATTTATATTTAGTTTTTTTAATGTGAATACTGCTCGATAGTCCCAGCTGCTCCAGTCTGGGGCCAATGAGACTATGGCATCCCCAATTGCAGTACGTTGTGAGGCTGAAGGTGGTGGGGAGGGAAAGGAGATGGGAGTAGGTGGGGAAGTACCTGGCTATTCAGATCTGATCATAAAACACGCCTAAACCATTTAAAGTTAAAGCAACGATTCAAATCTGAATGGTGGTCTTACACCAGGGCGATACAGAGATTATTTTCCACTCTGGAACGTGCCGCAAATACACTATATACATATTATTTTTAATTAATTAATTGTGAAATAACACAAACTTGAACCCCTTCGGATTGCTAGTCGAGAGTTGTACCCCTCAACCACGAAGCCGTCGTAATAATACAAGATAAGTTCCAAATGGTAACCGGATATAACAGAACAGTGACAAAACAGAACAAGAACCAGTTTAGGTTAGGTTTGTTATTTGTTCTTTTTCTTCCCATTTCTTCAAAGCTCTATTTTGTCGTAGACCCGCTCCAAATAAGTTTTTCCATTAACCCATAGAGTGAATAAAAGTAAAGTGAGATGACCAACACCACTTTCAGAGGTCATTCCAAGTGGTTCGCTACATTTGGTAACTTAGCAGGGGTGCCTGGGTTCATAGGGTGAGGTTTATCCAGGTCTTGGCGACGGATGTGTTTTTCCACCTACTGAATGGAGGACTTTTTGATTTCTCCAGCCGGATTCTCAACCCATTGCCTTACACCGCGGTGGGAGGAATGGATTCATACATCCGTCACTCCTGGACACATTGACCGCCAGTTTAATACCCACCCCTCATACTTTTTTTCCTTCCCAGAACTTCCTCTCCTTCCTTTCCCTAAAAAGACCCTCCACACAGCATCCCCAAAGATGACATAGGCCCTGAGGTAAATTGGTTTTCCTCCTTTGTGTGGAGCTATTGTACAAAAAAATAAATAGATCTACGTATTGTACAACATACCTGAGGTGTTTCCACTTTGTTGACATCAATGGCAAGATCAACATCCACTATTTCCACATCAGATTCCTCTTCCGAGTCCTCCTTGTCTTCATTCACGGCCGCCGGGGCTGCAGAAGTGGTCGGCGGATAGTCTAAATAACAACATTACATTTTATTGTTTACTTTTGTACTTTCCCTTTTCAAAGTAATTTATTTTACATACTAGTGGTTGCTTTTCCAAGATTCTTAGAAAATATAATATACAAGGTTCATTGTAGCTCAAACTCCCCAAACTAGAGATGGTTTATACCCAAAATGGATTGTCACTGCGGTTCCAGTTACCGGAAATGTGAAACTGTTTCTTTATACAGTTACTTTTAGAATCTGGATCCTTAATCACTTGGACCCATAAGCTTGTTTACAAGACATATGAGGCGTACCTGACTTATTAAAGAGAAAAAAAAGATGGTGTCGCTGGAAAAATACAGAGAAAATTTGATTACAACAGCTCCACATAGGAGGCCCTGAAGAAAAAATCCCTCAGGGTCTATGTCAACTTTGGGTAAGCTGTGTGGAGGGTCTTTTAAAGGAAAGGAGTTCTGGGAAGGAAAAGGTATGATGGGTGGGTAGGAATCCAATGTATCCAGGAGTGAGAGACATATGAATCCACCCTTCCCACAGAAGTGCAAGGGGATGGTTTGAGAAGTCTAGATTATGTATGCCTCTTTCGCCACCAAGACTTAGACAAACCTCACTCCAAGAACCCAGGCACCCCTGCTAAATCACCAAACGTAGTGAACCACTTGGGGTGACCTATGACGCTACGGTTATTTCGAGAAAATCATAGATGGAATTACTAAAAATTTACAAAATTATAATAGAATAGCAATATTTTACATAAAAACTTTGAAAAACAAATAACCAATCTTTACATAGTATAAAATGAAGTCGCTCCCGCTGTCTGTGCGCTTAGATCTTTTAAACCATGCAACGGATTTTCATGCGGTTTTCACCAATAGACAGAGTGATTCATGAGGAAGGTTTTTAGATATATAATTTGTCAAGGTTTTGTGTAAATTAGTTGAAATATATAAATAAAGGGAGCGGGCTGGCTAGCGGGCAGTGGGATTTGATTTAACAGTTGGCGTTGGTTATAAAGGTTGGGTAATGGCGAGGCGTTGTGTTTTGTGGCCGGGTCTGCTAGTAAAATATAAAGTTCAAGATTTTTAATTTGCTTTACAAATTCGTAAATATTATTTTTTATTGTCTCTTGTAAAATTTTCATTTTGTGGCTTAATGGATTTTACAAAACCAGTCAAATTATATGTTAATATTTACCAGGAAGACCTTTATTTTCTTCATAATTATATCCAATGGCAACACCGGTCCCTTTCTTTTCTGCCTTTTCCCTTTGCGCTTCTTTCTCCTCGAGGGTAACTCCAAACCTTTCCTCCACCGCAAGTTGATGCAGAAATTTCTCCTCTCCTAAAAAAAGAAAAATACATGTTGAAAGATGCAAAATATAAAACACAAATCCATCACTTTACTGAAAACAAACATTTTTAATTGATGTAAATAAGTCATTGTTTCCTTCGTGTCATGATTACATTGATAAATATATACAATTTATTTAGAAATACATAAGTGCATACATACATTTTAAATTTGAATTTAACGAGGTAAATATATACAGTAAATTCTGTTTTTACACGGTCCACAAGTGTATCTCTGTGTTGTTCTAGCTTTTCAATCGTAAGTAAAATTTACAACTTATGTAAGTTTTTGGTAAGATACTACTCACAAGTGCGTTTACATATTTGTCACAACTTATAATGTAATTAATGCTCACGTAAGTTGTCCTGAAGTTTACTTTTGTAAGTGCTAACATCGATCTTTTAACCTTCTGAAAACTCACGCAAATTACAGTAAGTAACTTACAATGACGTTTACATTGGTCATTTTTCCGTAAGTCACTTACAAGAGAAATTTTATGTATGTAGGGACTGCCTTAGAATAGAATTGAATCGAGTTAGAATTTAAGCGATTTACTACCAAACATGCGGAAACCGATGCATTTATTGTCTGACAGAGCTATATACATTATGTATACAAAAGGGAACTTTCCTATACATTATGTACCTTATATTTTACTGGGAAACGTGTCCATAGTGTAAAACAGAATTAAGTGTATAAAAATACTACAATAAAGAGTAATTTCACCAGATTTCCATATATAAAGGCTTCGATACATCCTAATATGATTAGCTACAAGGCAGATAAAGTAAAATGATATATTTTTTAAATCAGGATTGAAACGAATATACTGTATATTTTTTAGGTTATATGAAAAGAAACCAGGAGTCCATAATGGTAAGGAAGTTGTAATTCACATACCAATTGCCAGGAACATATTTTGAGCTAAAATTCTATATCGTTCATAATTGTAATTCCTTTCTTCGAGGCTGAGATCCTCAGCATTCAGCTCCGGAGTTATTATTTCAGGGATATAGTCCAAATGAGCGCGAACATCAAACCTGTCTATCATGTTTTCATGGTCTCCTTGCCAGGGCATCCTGAAAACAAAAAAATATTGCAAAATAGCGCTCATTCATAGCTTTTTTTGATTTTACATTAACCTTTACAATGCTGGCCTTCATGCAATCTATCCCATCACTCACCATGTTTTGATAGAATTTATGTGTCCTAACTAAAAACTGTTTTTGAAAGGTTATAAAATACTCTGATAAAATTTATTAATCGAAATAAACATATAATTTTCTAAATATAAAAATTTTGTACGCAAACATAAAAAAGTTTTAAAAATGGGTCACCTTACATTTTTTCTAGCCAAAATTACTGATAATGAAAAAAAATACATATTTTATTATACAAATTTAAAAAATAAACGTTATTATCACCTTACTTTTTTGTCATTCCATATGTAAAACTAATCAATAAAAATTGCCCAAAGTTTCATAAATTTATTTCAAAATGCGATTCGAAACCTTGGTTTCAGAAAGGTATACATTTGACTTCGGTAAATATGCAGTTGGTCCATCTCACGGATAATACGGAACATTTGTGTTCACTTACAAAAGTAATCTTCAGGACAACTTACGTGAGCATTAATTACATTATACATTTGTGTTGTCGAAGTTTGATGCACGGATAATACGGAATATTCCTTTTTTAGGTTGAGGTTAAACTACAAAAGCTGCATGTCATCATAATTTTAAAAAACATTCCAGGTTTTGAATGGTTTTTTGGCAAGGCAGGGTATATCCTAGCGGGGTTGTGTAATTATGATTGATTGTCTATGAAATAAAAACGGTAAATGCACAATGGCGTTACTGCATAAGCGAATGAAATTTTTCAAAATTAAAATTTTAAATGCAAATTTTTTGTCTCTCGTGACATATATATTAACTTTTTGTGATAATAAAGCTAAATCTAACTGTTTGAATACAAAACATTCCGTGTTAACAAGTAAGCGGAGTAAGACATAATTAATTTGACTTCTTTTGTAATTAGTTTTTGTTTTTGAATAAAGCGTGGTCAAATTGTGGTAAAATTGATTTAACGGTCAACGTATCACGCAATACATGAATTACATAATGTATTGGGATATTGAACGAGTACTAACATGATGGCTGGTCCCTCCCCAGCAGCTGCCACCGCGGGATCCAGATGGATCTTACAAGGTCTTCCATGGAGTTGCAAAAACTGGGTTGGATCTGCTCTCTGAAAATGAAAAAATATATTTATCAATTAACTAAGTTTACACACAAGAAATAGGAAGCTGTTTTTTCTGTCCAGCTCAAATATGTTTTGTGGCAATCTTATTCTTCAGTTACTTCTTCTTTACAAAGTTGGGTTTGTTATTATGTACTTTGACAAGTAATGTTGGGCAGTAAACTTTGTGAGGCGTAGCTGGTCAATTTGGTTTGGTAATTTCAGGAAGTTTGTCCTAGTAAAACATGGAAAACAAACAACGAAAACACCCAAACGTGATTCTATGCTTAGCCGAATCGTCCGTTACCCCAGCTTCAATTAAAAGGTCGAAAATACACACATATCAGACAAAATTACGATATTTTGAGGAGCTTTTGAACTTGAAATTGCAATGAACCTATTATAACAGTAACTGACAATTTTCTCGTAAAAATCCCGCCTGCGTTCGGCGCGTCTTCGATAATCCACTATCATCCCCCTTATCAATTTCTCCTGCTTCCTTGCTTCGTGCCACATTTTTATGTTTTTGATTTACGAATTTCTGCTATCTATCAAACTTCAACCCACTTCGGCCGGCCATGTTCTACTAGAGTTAGAGATGGTCGATCGTCGATATCCGTGTCCCGGTTACTTTGTCCCGGTGACTTTTACAGTGAGTAGGTACTGAGAAAATCATTTTCTTCAGGGCCTGTATCATCTTTGGGAATGCTGTTTGGGGGGTCTTTTTGTGGAAATAAAGGAGTGAACCTGGTTCTTGAAGAGATCCGTGTTGTAGAAAGGTTGAAACGCAGAGGCTGGCAAACTGTTCGACAGCCGAGCTGTTAAACTCAAGAATAAGTTTTAGAAACCACCCGTTCTCATCTGACAAATACTAACCATGTGCATATATTGGGCGTGTGTTTGGCGTATTTCCGTCTGAGCACCGATGCTGAAAGAATCAATGATGCTGGTTCATCGAAGTATTTTACATTGAAATACCGGTAGAATAAGGACAGCATTCCCATCCGAGTCTGTGCTCTAAAGATTGCAATCCATTTGTTATGATAAGAGTTTTGCACAGAGTCGAGGGTCTTGCTGTCACTGGTTCGCCCCTTATTATTGTGAGCCGGTTCCTTTGATTTAATTTTTTTATCATTTGCTTTTGAATTGACCATTATTGATCTGTGCATGAACAAAAATGAGAAATCGGAGAAGGTTGCAGCCAAAGATTCGAATACGGAAGGCCTCCTGCTAAATACTGCAGCGATACATAACTAGTACCCAGTGAATACCCGCAACCTGCTCCGAGGCCCTCCTCAGAGGCCTCCAGCAAAATGTTGAACCGACCCTTCTCGCCATCCTCTAGTCTCAGCCGGTTGTGCTATTGTTTTGGTTTATTTATGGCCACCATTATGTCCCGGAAAAACGTGGCCCCACCGCCCCCTAATAGTACGGCTAGAGGAACTAAGTATAGTTTAAACTAATCAGAAACTGATTCCGGGCACGCTTCCTCGATTGGTCTATCCAGCGGGTGATGCATCGGACCTGTCTGCAAGGGTGCGTGGCTACAGGGGTAGCTGGATTGCCTACTCGTTTCCCACTCTCTCTGCCGAAGAGAGATTCTGAGAAAACTAAACCGGTCCCTCAAAAAACCACAATATTTGGTCACTAATTTACAATTTTTCTTTATTTTTGATAAATATACCAAATGGAGCCAGTTTCAAAAATAACCAGTTCCACGGAGATATAATATTGACGGTTCCGGTGACAGCAAAGGAACAGGTTCCTTGTAACACCCACTCCATTTTTGAAACAACACTACACTACTTGAAACGAAGTCATAAATGAACTAATACAACGAAGTTGTCCGAGATGGGAAGTAGTATAATATGGCAGATAATTCCCAATATTAATAATAATTTCAACTTCTGATACTTCCCACTTCCCATACATTCTGATGGCAGCCCGCTACACTACGCCTCCTAGCGGCCTGAGTTTTGCACCTTGGTTTTCTTTCATACGTTTGTATTTCGTGTGAAATTTTTTTTTTTTATTTTACGATAAAAACATTTATTCATGCATAAAAAATGATTAAAGCAGCTGTTAAATATGTCTTTGATGGTTTAGAAAGATAATAAAATATTAAATATATTTTCTTTATTTGTATATTTCACTTGTTTGCTTAGCTATAAAATTGATTATCATTTTCTCACACCCGTATTCAGAGTCGATCCTTTAGTTCAAGGAGCCTTCCTTTCCTTTAAGAAACACTGTTTTGTATTCAGAGACACACCTAAGGTCGGTGTGACGTCACATGGTAAGGAAGCTACCTTCCGAGTGCCGATTGTCATCCGGGTGACCATATTTCAAGCATATGCGGCCACATTCGGCACATTTTTTGTATTCAGAAACTGACGTCTGGAAGTCTCTACGATACTGCGCACGCGCATTCTTGCTTACTTTGGCCCTCCTTTCATTGAGAAACTTACAAGCGACTCGATCCACGTGCGCGTATCATATGCGCCGATCGTAAGTACCCCCCGTACGATTTTGCTGGTGTCCGCTCACGGCGCTACGCGGTAACTGTACTAACTGTCGGTTTCCACTCAGTTCCACGATACATGATTGGTTTATTTATGCACGATACCGACAGTGCTGGTCGCACGCGACGCGTCGCGTCATTTATGTCAGCTACTTAATTCGTTTGACGTTTGACAGAAATGGCATCGGAACAAGAACGTAATATTAGATTTGATCTGGAAGTGGAAAAACATGCGTGTTTATACAACTATGCTTTACCAGAATATGTAAGAAAGGATTTAGTGGAGAGGGCATGGATTGATGTTGGAATAAAAGTCAATTTGACAGGTACGTAATGTTGTTTACTTTTGTCACAAATAATATCAAACACAATAATTGAACTGCCAAGGTAGCGAAGCTCGAGGAGTGATAAAATAGTTGGCTAAATAATCGTTCATACTTGGGATTGGCATCCATTTAATACATTCCATATAATGATAACCGTTTCTCCAACGACTTTTTAAATTGTACATTCTCCTCTCGCGAAATAAAAAGCCAGGCTCGTAAATTTCGATCCTTCAACTAAGTACCTGGAAAAAATAATTATTAAATTAAAACTTCTGTTATCTTTTTCAGGGCCCGAATGTAAAGAAACACGGAGGAATATTCGCAGTGTTTTTATCCGAAATCTGAAACCTGCAAAAAGTGGATCAGCAGCGAAGAAAAAGAAACCTTACTATTTAAATGAAGTCATGCAATTTACACTACAATTTATTAAATGGAAAATTTGGAGGTGGCTCTATTTTATCAAAACTTTACACCAATTGTAATCCCAGAACCCGATGATTCAGAAATTGTGATCCCAGAATCTGATTTAAACGGCGAAAAATTTGACTTATCTTAAGTTACCCACTATGTATAAGTAATAAATAAACATATATTATTATACCTGAGCTTTATTAATATTTTCCCTCGATACTGACACACTCCCGCATAGTTGTATTTTTGTAATGGATACTAGGGGTCAATAATTGCACCAAGTTTAAGTAAGTATCCTTCGACATTCAATTAAACTTGTTGTCATCATTCTCATGCAGTTCCTTGGCGGCAACGAACGCCCTACATTTCAGATTTTTTTCGATGTATGGGTGAACCCAAAATCTCCTATTACATCGCTTTTTATTCTATTATCTTCGTCGCTAGAATCGCTTGACATCGTGTTTACTGCGCGGCTGCACGTGAAAAATGATTAAGTTCAGTATATTTCGGGTAGCGCCGTGTACGGAGACCAGCATTAAAAAGTTGTATATCAGCAGGGTACTTGTGGTTGCGTCACAATTACGTAGATTGTCAGTATCTCCATGAAAAGAGGCCCTTAAGGATCGACTCTGAATACGGGTGTTAGTCTTTAGAAGATGTAAGGTGGGTGGTGGGTGGTTTGGTATATTTATGGATGTAAGGTTTAGGGTTTAGACAGTTTAAGAGTACAGGGTGGGCGCGCAGGCGGTGCTGCCGCTAAGTAAACGTTACTGCCATAAATATACCAGTTACTGCATAAATAAATACGTCATGCATGTACAACGTCTGAATTAAGAATTTACTGGGAATAAGAGTGTTTCTTACTTGCCACATTACTTTATATCGAGTTTGTGAGACAGTAGCAAGTCTAGATGTAAGTAAAGTCATTGGTTTTAAGGCTATTTCTTTTATCTTAATTTTTTAAAAGAACCTACAAATCCATTATGTCATTTTTTATGGTTAATGTTTTTTTAGGTTCTTGGGTTCTAGGTTGGGGTTGGGTTAAGAAACATTGTTTTTGGTATTGAACATTTTTTTTTTTTTTTTTTAAATGGCTTTTCACCCCAAAGGAGTGTTCTGGCCAGTGTCAAGTGAATGATTTTTGTGTGAAATTTTGTGAGTGTATTTTTGGTCAATATTTACAATTTTGGTATCAAGAACATATCTACATTATATAATAATACTATATAAATAATAATAATAATACGCTAAATTCTTACAACACGAGATGATTTTAATTATTTACATATGTATAACATGTGGAAGTAACAGGAAAATAATAAATATGCTTATGTAATTTATTATACATAAAAAATAAACTAAATAATGAAAAATGTTAAACTAAACTTACAATTACAAATTGATGCTGTTAATATTCAGGAAATTAGCCAATACTCTATAAACGCGTTTGTTTTGAGAAGATAACAGACATGCAATGTTGTAGGGAGGCATTATGCCCGTACTGATAAGGTGAGGGATGAAATTTATGTATGAATTATTTATAGGGCAACTGAAAAAAATATGATTGAGGTCCTCTTCACCAAGACGACATTCACACATCGCAGAATTCTTAACATGAATATTTGTCAAGTGAACATTGTGGCAGCAATGCCCTATCCGCATGCGGCAAATCGAGGATGTTGAGAATTTGTTCAAAGAGAATCTAGAAAACCACGGTTTTGAAGGAATCGTTGGCTGAATTATGAAAAAGTTATATCCTTTTGTTTTACTAGACTCATCCCAATGATTCTGCCATGTGGAAATCATTTTTTCTTTCAATTTAATGAAAATGTCATCGGGGTTATATCCCCCGAAATAATGGCATCTTTCGCCAATGAATCGGCTTTTTCATTTCCAGGGATACCGCAGTGACTAGGTATCCAAGCCAACACTATTTATTTGCCAGAGTCGGTTAATTTATGGATTAAAGTGCGGATTCCAACACAGAAATCGTCTTCTGGGTAATGGAAGGGGGAAGAGTTCAATTTTTGAAGTGCACTTAGAGAATCTGAGAGAATTAAAAAGTTTCCAATGTGATCATTGTCAATGTATTTGAGGGATTCAAAAATGGCTATACATTCAGCAGTGAAAACGGAAGCCTCTTTTGGAAGTTTGATTTTTCTATTGACTTGATCTGATGGGCAATGGAATGCCGCTCCCACATGGTTTGATAAGGAAGACTTGGAACCATCTGTGTAAATAATTTTCCAGTTGGAGTATTTAGAATTTAAAATTTCGATAAGCTTTCTTGGAGCTTCGTGATTGTTAATTATGCTGAGATAAAGAAGAATATTTGGTTTACGTAAATGAATACGAAAGGAGTTAGTATATAAAGGAAGTCTATCAGATGGATTTAAGAGGGGTTTATACGCACTATACGTATGGAGACTTTTAACAAGAAGAGGGATTGATTTGTTCCTCCAATAAGGAAGTGATTTCACTTGAGCAGTGAGTGCAGTAATTTTGTCTATCAGTGGGTGATTAGAGAGTCTTAAGCATTTAAATAAAAACTTGTCTGCCAAGAACTGTCTTCTGAAATGAAGAGGAGCCTCCACAGCTTCCACTTGTAAAGCGTTAATTGGGGAAGAACGCATTGCACCGATAATCAATCTTAAACTTTGAAATTGGATACGGTCCAACCTCGCGAGGTTCTTTTTAGAAGTGGGTTCGATGAGGAATGATGCATAATCCAAATGACTCCTAACATATGCATTATAAAAAAGTTTTTGGGTGAATGGGTGACTTCCCCACCAAACCCGTGAAACGGCACGTAAAATGTTGAGGCCAGCTTGACATTTGTTAATGATAAAATTAACATACGGGTTCCATGTTAACTTAGAGTCTAAAATTACCCCAAGGAATCTTATCTGTACCTGCATAGGGAGAATTGAATTATTTATTTGGACTGTTATACACGGAGGAACACGTTTTCTGGAAAAAACGATAACATTGCTTTTGGACGGAGAAATTTCTAAGCCGTGATTCGTTAACCAGGTGTCAAGGTTTTTCATGCAAATGTTAATTATTTCCTCCAGAATAGCAATAATTCGTCCTGAAATGTATATGAAAAGATCATCCGCATACTGAAGTATTTTACAAGATGGATGCAAACTCCGATGCAGGTCAAAGGTATATATATTAAAAAGGATAGGACTAAGGACGGAGCCCTGAGGCAAACCCTTGTTTACTATTCTTTCCAGTGGAGGAGAATCCAGCACCTGGATTTGAATTTTCCTGGTAAGAAGGAGGTTAATTATAAAACTGGAAAGCTTACGAGGGATGCCAATTTTTAATAATTTATTAAATAAAACATCTAATAAAACGTTGTCAAAAGCTCCGCACACATCAAGGCAAACACCGACAAGGGATTCATTATCGGCCAGGGCCAACTGGATATCAGAAGTCAGGATGGACACACTTTCGATCGTACTTTTTCTTTTTCGAAAGCCAAACTGAGAACTGGGAAGAATTTTCTCATTTTCTACATACCAGTCTAGGCGTCTTTTAATCATATGTTCAGCTATTTTAACTAAGGAAGATGACAGAGCTATAGGTCTGTAAGAAAGTCCAGAGTTAGGGTCTTTCTGGGGTTTCAGAATGGGGACAATTATTTGAGTTTTCCCTGCTGATGGAATTTTGCCGGAGTCAAAGATCAAATTTATAACTGAAAGAAAATAGTTTAATGTGGTAACGTCGCAGTTTTTAATAAAGCTATAAGGAATTCCATCTACACCGGGAGATGAGTCTGTGAGATCGTTTTAAGGTAGAAACATACTAGGCCCACGCAACGCGACGCGACGCTACGCAAAATTCCTGTCCATGAACACACTGGCCATACGCGTCGCTGTGACCACGTGACAATAGGTCTCTGGTGCGCCGGCGCGTTTGATTTGACACATTTGACGTTTATTTTGTTATGTTTATGTGATTCTTTTCTCAGCAGACGACAGCTTGTATATTTATGGACAGCTTTGCCATGTCTTCTAAAAGCGAATTTGAAGATGATTTGCAACGATTATTATTATTAAATCAATATTCTCGTAAAAAGAAAAACAAAAAAGTGAGAAGTATTTGGGTCCACAACATTAACAAACGAAGACAAATATTTGGAGAGTTCCATACTTTAGTAAAAGATCTATAATCTGATACGGACGATTCTTCATATACTTCCGTATGAGTAAAGTGGTATTTGAAGAGCTTCACAGCATAATTGAATATGATATAAAAAAAGAAAACACACGTCTTCGAAAGTCAATTTGGACTAGAGAAAGACATTCATTATAGGGGTATAATATTGAAATTAGTTATTTATTATATAATCGTATAGCAGAATCTCTATAATTCTGAGATTTGATATTATAAATAATTTCGTGCTCAGTTTCAATGAACTGTTCGTCACCCATTTTTTAATAATAAACGATAATAAATGTCAAAAAGACAACCACAGATTAGCGAAACGCGTTATGCTTAGATAACACCAAAAAGATGTGAAATCATCTCATAGTAGGCGTGACCGTACCCCCTCCCCCTCCACCTCGGTTTGCATTGCGTCGGGCTAGTGTGATTCTAAAGCACCCGTTTCCATAGAAAATGTATGGAAGATAAGTAGTCCAGATATGGAAATGGTGACGTCAACCTACGTAGCGTCGCGTCGCGTGGGCTAAGTGTGTTCCTGCCTTAAGACCTCCCTAAGTTCTGTCAAATTGAAGTGGGTGTCCATCCAACCCCGTGTTTTAAATGAGTATGTGAATTCTGTTTCATTAAAATTACTTGCAGTTTGAGGAGCTAGTTTATCGGCAAATTCCTTCACCCACTGTGAAGAGAGTGGTCGAGTCACCGATGGGACGTGAGAACCCTTAAACCGACGAATTGAATTCCAAACAACTGAAAGAGGAACTTCGGGAGATAATGATGAGCAAAATTTTTTCCAGCCTTGACGTTTTTTGTTTTTTAGAAGACGTTTGGTCTTAGCTTCAATCTGTTTATACTGAAGGAAGTTCTCCATATTCATATTTGTTGAATAAATTTTCGCATATTTTTTCCTCTTATCTACTGCGTCTGAGCATTCAATATCCCACCAAGGAGCTGGGGGAGGTTTCCCTTTGTTACGTGTCGTTTTAATGGGGATAAATTTTTCTGCGGACGTAATGACTGCAGACACCAATAAATCGTAACATTCCGTAACATTTTCTGTAGTTGGAGAGGGTAGACTTTGCACGGAGAACTTTGTATGATTTGAATAATCATTCCAGTTTGCCCTGGCCGTTAAGAACCTTGGTTTTCGACTACTGAACTTGACAATTTTATTGGAATGATAAATATTTGAGGATTCAATGAGGATGGGGTAATGATCACTCCCATGAGGGTCATCCAAAACCTTCCATAACAGGGATGCGGCTATGCTGGAATTGCAAATAGTAAGATCAACCATGCTGGGACGCTGACCAGGCACCTGAAGACGGGTAGGAGAACCATCATTGATGATACAAAAGTCTAGTTCGTCGAGTAGATCAACGATATCTCTGCCCATTCTGTCACAATTGTGAGCTCCCCATAATCCGTGATGGGCATTAAAATCTCCCAGAATAAGAGAAGGGGAAGTGACCTTAGAAAACATTGCTTTCAGGATTGATTTTGAAGGTTTGTTAGATGGTGATATATACAAAGAAATGATAGTAGTGTCAAAAACCTTTGCGGCCGTCACTTGAAAAGGACAACCAATTGGTTTTACATCTACTGGGGAGAATGGTAATGATTTTTTAATGAAAAGAGCGGAGCCGCCCTTTCCATCTTGACGGTCGTCTCGAAGACAGTGGTATCCCCTGACTCTGAAATCAGAATCCGGTTCCAGCCATGTCTCCGAGATGGCAGCCACTGCAATTGAGTTTGAGTTTAATGTGTTTAAAAATTCGTCAGACTTATTTCTAAGACTATGACAATTCCACTGAAGAATCCTCATCAGAGGAGCCATTTCTAGTTGAGTTGATAATATTAGTAATTTGTTTAGCAACGTGGGACGGTATTTGAATGTTGTTTTTATTTAAAGTTTGTAAAATATGTAAAAATGAGGTGATTAGTGTAGAGTTAAGGTCTATATTATAATTTTGTTCTTTACTAGATGACTTTAGGTAAGTATTGAAATTTGAACTGGAAGGAAGTTGTCCATTAGGGAACCACAGAAGGGATTCGTGATTAGTATTATTTTTTTTTGTTAGAATTCTAGGTTTCACAACCCTTTCAACAGTTTTTCTAAATGAAGAAGATGAAGGTTGAGAAGGGGAGGAATTTTTAGAATTTTTCGAAATTACTTCAGAATAAGATGGAATGGATTTGTTAAACATTCTTGATGCTTCCGCATAAGAAATGCTCTTCTCGGCCATTGTGTGTTTAATATTGCGCTGCCTTGACAGCTCAGGGCAAGTTTTGCTGATGGACATGTGAATTCCGGAGCAGTTTAAACATTTATAATTTTCCTCAGTTTTATCGCAGGAATCGCCACTATGGGATGAACTGCACTTGAAGCAACGGGGTTCTGATCTGCAGAGGTTCTTTGTGTGTCCAAATCTGCAGCACTTGTAGCACTGCACAGTTGGGAACACATAGAGCTCTACTGGTAGAGAGACGTTAAACATAGTAACATTTTGTGGAAGGTCTTTGCTGTCAAAGGTTAGGACAACGGATTGGGAGGGTCTCCATTCTACAGAGTTTCCCGTATTAAACCTGTAATTTAGACGACGCGCTTTTAAAACTTTTCCGAAACCTTGAGGAACAGTAATGTTCTCCAGGATGTCCTCTATCGACCAGTGCGGTGGGATCCCTTTTGTGACACCTAGCCTTGTAACCTGATATGTAGGTATAAAAACGTTGTACGAGTTTTTTTTGGCAACATCAGATTTTACAAAGCTATTGGCCTCAGCCGCTGTCCTGAATTCAACAGAAAGACGGTTACGGCCAACAGATTTAACTCCATTCCAGACAGGATGGATTTTATTTTTAAACATAAAATGTCCAAAGTCCACATCATATAAATTTGTTTGTTTTTCATCCTTTGAAATTTTAGTCACGTGTGTTATGTAAGGAGGTCTATCCAGATTATTATATAAACGTGACAAAGGAGTAGAGGGTACCAGTGGGGCGGCTGTAGTGAGTGTGGTGGAAGGGTTAGGTGGACTTGGGTTTGAAATCGAAGAAGAAGTGCACGGAATTACATCCTGTAAAACAGAAGAATTATTTTGAAGGGAGTCGTTTTGCGCGGAGGGTATTTTACGATGTATCTGTTCAAAATCTGTTGCATTTCTATTATCAGTTGGTTTAGCAATTTTTCTTTTTTTGGACGTGATCGTTACGAAGTCCGAAGCCTCCGGAATATTAACAGCGATCATTTTTTTCGTAACACCCGAGGATTCAGATAGCAAACCACCATCATCTGGGGGATCAGGTGGTTTTTCTTGGACCATTTTTCAACAAATCTAAATGACACAAAACAAAAAAAAAAACTTACCTTTACTACTCCGAAGAACCAATTACACAACACAAATACTTACTGTGAAAACAAATATACAAGTTAAAACTATATTACACTAATATACAATAAAATTATAAAGCTATTATATATTTAAAATGAATAATTTTGTAAATAGGAATGAAATGACACTGGCACAGTTAGACGGTAGCCTTTGTTTTTTTCGAACCTTGATTGAAACTGATATTAAACATTGGTTTGGCGTATGTGTGGTAGTTGTAAGAAAAAAATTACCATAACCTATTTTCATCAGGAGAGATGGTAAAAGATTCAAAAGTTCAACTTTTGTTCCACGCAAGTTATTTAATAACCCAAATCAATAACCTAATAACCTATTTTGTGCTTGTTTTTCCATCTCCCTCGATAAAATTAGATGTTTCTTTTAGTAATAAGGTTTACGAAGAAAAAAGGAACAAGATTTTCTGAAAAGACGAGCTAAACCACTTTTTTTTGAGCTGACGCGACGGTTTCATTTTAGAGCAAAATTTAGCTCATGTCTGTGTCTAGCTCTAAAGGAGTTAAATTGGCAACACTAAGAGCAGAGAAGTTCTAATTGTCTAAATTCAATTTATGGTCTAATCCAGGGGTCTCCAAACTTTTAAGCCGGAGGGCCGTTCTGATTACTCCAGAGAGTCCCAAGGGCCAAAACCTATAATTTTAATTTTTCCAATTTATTTTCCTACTATTATTTATAATTTATAGACAATTCACCGAGCACGCGCTCTGAGCAAGCACACGTGTGCTAAATTCGCTAGTTCAATTACTAATTGTGTTATATTGTTTTTTCACGACTGCGACGCTTAACGACATCTGGTGGTTAAGCCACGGCGAGTTTACAAGCTACTATCTACTAAGTTTAAAAGCGGGTGAATCGACGAGTGAGATTGTCATGATGACACACAAAACTGTCCACTCGCTCAGTAGCTCGCGACATTTTTGTAGGAAACTAGACTCGCACGTAGCTGCTAGCGCCAGTAGCGGAAATGTCGTGAACTAATTCTTCAGACAGTTGACAGTCGAAATCAGCTATTGGCAGCCATATTGGAAACATAAATAAACCAATCACGAGTTGGCGTGTAGCGGGTAAAGTTGACGACCTCTCAACTTTTTTCGTAGATTGTCAACAATCTGCTAGTTAGCAAGTAACACGATAACACTGAGCGAGTTTACTAACAGATAATGAATTTCTCAGATAGTAGCTTGTAAACTCGCCGTGTGTCATCGAGGCTTTACAAGCGAAAATAAACGTGTTTGTGTGTTTTTAAAAGACATTTATGTAACAGTGTTTTGGTTTGAATTTGTTTTTTGGGTGTGATTTACTATGGAAAGTATGGCAAAGAAGCGAAAAGTAGACCGTGAATGCAGAACATTCCAAGATCAATGGAACTTTCAATATTTCATAATTGAGTCCAGTAAGAAAGCACTTTGTTTGATTTGCAATGAAACCATAGCAGTTCTCAAAGAATATAATAAAATGTCATAATGAAACGAAAATTTTTCAAAATATCTCAAATTATACAGGAAGTTTGCGGACAGAAAAAATTGAAGCTTTGAAGCGCGGATTAAAACCGCAGCAATCTTCGTTTACGAAACTTAATGCTGAACAAGAGGCTGCAACTCGTGCCAGCTTTCGTGTGGCTCTTGAATTCGGCGAATTCGCCGCTTCTGAGGAAGGTTTTAGATATAACCTGTCGCGGGCCTGATTGATGATACTGGTTCTAAGATGTCGCGGGCCGGATTGATGACACTGGCGGGCCGGATGCGGCCCGCGGGCCGTAGTTTGGAGACCCCTGGTCTAATCTATGAAGTACATTCTATGGTTAAAAATAACCTAAAAATTGGTTTCGCTCATCTTTATTTCCTAAGGTTATTATAGTGACAAAACATTCAAAATGAATCAAGCTAATGTGTCGAAATTGGTATCGCAGATAAAATTAAAAGTACCACCAAGACACAGGAATTTAAAATCAGTCGATGGTCCGGAAGGGCGCATGAACAAACTGCGAAAAACTGTCACTGCCTTAATAAAATATGAACGCTTGGAGTTAAACTTCAACAGAGCTGATGAATCGAGATTATACGTTGAAAGGGTATTTATCTTATTTCAAAATAACCTCCTTTACCTTATTTGATCTTACCCACCCTTTCCGAAATAATATATTTTTTAAATATTTTTTTCCAGTTAATATCTGAAGCTATTCGTCATGGGGACTGCCACACAACGACTATGGAGTTAGCGGACTACTGGCTGCTGGAAAAACAACTAGTGCATAAATTATTCAAAGTTCTCGTTCCTAGATTTCAAAATATGGAAGTGTCTTGCACCAGAATGTACAAAGCCCCCCAACCTTACCCTGGTAACACATACAGAAAAGCCATTTTAGAACTACGCGGTAACCCCTTTCCGGACGTAAGGCCTAATTTAACAAGCAACAGGAATCTATTACACAATGTTTTATTAGATGCAGCTAAATATGACTTCCGACAACAGAAATATGCAGAGATGGCTAAAAATATTGACGGCAGCATAGAACAGCCAACAGAAGAGACCGTTCTCAAAGTTGAACCGACTAAAGATTCTTGATTTAAAAGATCTGATATTCTATTCTATGTTTGAATGGAATATCAGAGAAGTGGAGTATGTTATAATGCAAGATATTCTATTTTCGAAAAATTAAATTAAACCCGTCTTATTCTGAAAGCCAATCCAAAGTCCAAACTAGTCCCAGCGAGAGCTCGTCAGGACGCCACTGACGTTCATCCTTTTCTTTCTCACACATCTTCTTTGATAGAGAAAAAGAAGATGCTAGAACGATGACGTCACAAAAAATCTCTTGCTGGGACTGGTATATTAGCAAGCAATGCTATTATTGGCTTTCCTTACAAGGCTGTTGCATTATACGATGCATTTCCATTGCTAACGATTTCTCCTTAGATTTAGGGAGAAACAAGAGTTCCAGGAGAGAAAGGGAGTTTGTGATCCCATCTAGGGTAATTTAGGTATTGCCATTTGGAAGCATGGGATTTTTTTGGTAGGGTTTTTTTTAACTTTGGGGTCGTCCATTAATCACGTGAGGCTCGAAAGGGAGGGGGGGGGGTCGGAAAAAAATTACGAGGGGGGGGTGGGGGTAAAATGTGATATCACTTTAATTTTATTGAACGCACGATTTCTAAAGGTGAACGTCCTATACTTTGTACTAAAAAAATACACGTGGTTTGGAGGGGGGGGGGTTAGCCTAAAACCTCACCACATATCACCAGGGGGGGGAGGGGGTCAAAAAGTTGCTAAAAAACATCACGTGATTTAATGGACGACCCCTTTTTGTCCTGGCAACGCTATTATTAAATGCATCAACAATTTGTGAAAATATAATATGAATATAATGTGATTATAATAGACTTGCATTAGATTTGTGAAATCTCGAGTTAATTCATTCTCGTTGCATTGTGAAAGAAAATATTGATAAATATTCAAATAAGGGACATTTACCAAACTAAGAATAAGAAGTGGCTTTTATCAATGGTATAGTGCACAAATGTTTTTTTAAGTACAAGTTTTTATGAGTGCTGTTTTATGTATGTAAATGCTATTACTGCATTTGAAACGCATGTGTTTGCTTGTGAAATTTACATAGAATGCATAATAATTATCGACATTAATGTTTACCTTTGGAGTGCCGAGCTCCCTCGACCTAATGCCCCTGTAAAAATCTCACAAATAGAAAGTATGTATTTCAGATTACCATATACATAGATGCGCAGGCGCTCAACGAATACAATTTTTTTGTAGAAAATTATGCTTTTGGCGCTTGAGAAGATCATTTTGCTTTAATCCTCTTTTTAAACTTCTAAATTGAAGATATGATTTGATATTTTACACATCTACCGTGATTACGAACACTGTTACGCGTTACGCCGTCTGAAATGCTGGCTAAAGAAGGAGGTAGCTCAACACGGCATAATGCCCCAAAAATAGATCACACTTCTAAATTGAATTTTCAGATTGTACTTAACGTATTTGTGCACTATGCCATCGTTATTATAATGAAATGTGCAGTTCTTTATCTGTAGTCTTTATATTAGTAGTAAATAATGCATTATAATTATTCTCTGTAGATAGTAATTGTGGAAATAAAACAAAGTGATGTTGTATAATAAGTGTATTTATTTCTTTATCTCTATCAACACATAACATCATAAATCTAAAGCGTACGTAAAACAGCATGGGAACTCAAAATTCAGCCGTGTCTAAAACTAAACAATGACTTTCATCGACTGTCTATCGGTAGACGCAAAATATACTTTTCAACAGGAATATTGGATTTTAAATGATAGAGCTGTATTTCATAAAATAATATAACAGAAATGTTAGTATGAAGTATCATTTTCTCTAATACTTATGGAGACTTTTATCAATAGCTTGCTGCTTAACGTAATGTAAAACCGTGTGAATTCAGTGAGACATTTAATTGTTTGTAAAATAATATTGCTGGCTTCTCAAAATAAAATAATATTCTATTTAAAATTAAATTTGAGAAACTGCTGTCGGGCTGAAAAAGAGCGCTTTTATTATCACCGTTATCGGTCCACATTTATAGTACCACGACGGCACAAAAAGGGAAATAAACGTGTTCCTTGCCACAATAATGCTGCAGCTCTTACAAAAGATGAGATACACAATGTACTTAGGTCTGTTTCCTCTAGAGGAATAAGTAATTATTTTCTTGCATCTCTCTCACACATTGCACCTTGACGTCAATACAATACTACTAGCTGTGACTATAATTTTGAGAGTGTGGAATATAGTTACAAGGATAATATAGAAGTGCGAGTGAGTTTTAGCTCTTCCTTACACACTAAATAACAACAGTCGAAAATGAGACAAACGGTGAACTTATGTCTGCACTCCCTTGGAAACAAACAATCATTATCATACATTTATAAAGAAAATGAAACGCCATTCCCGTCGCCGTAATAAGATACAGTGAAACCCTCTTAAGAAGTTTTCCAAGGGACCGGAAAAAATAAACTTCTTAAGCAGGAAAACCTTATATGTGGGAAAAATTGGGCCAATTTTGGGCCGAGGGACCGAAAAAACCAAACTTCTTAAGCCACGAAACGTCTTAAGAGAGATCTTCTTAAGAGGGTTTCACTGTATATCTGTTTCCTCCAAGGAAAAAAGCACTTTGGAGGGAACAGACACATGTATATTGTGTGTTTCATCTTTTGTCTCACCATTATTTGATGTGTGAGAAAGAGCTGCAGCATTATTGCAATACGGAACTTATGCTTATTGTCTTTTTTGTGCCGT
The DNA here is from genome assembly GCA_917563855.2 of Limnephilus lunatus. NCBI lineage: Eukaryota > Metazoa > Arthropoda > Insecta > Trichoptera > Limnephilidae > Limnephilus > Limnephilus lunatus. The sequence continues at coordinate 44,769,493 of OU830602.1, read as the reverse complement.
CACGGTACCGTAAACGTGGGTTATCACGGCGATAAAAAAGTGAGGTCATGATAACGTTTGTAATACATTTGTCTAATAAAACATGTGTGGGTTTTTATTTTTTTTCATTACCAGTAATTTTAGTTAGAAAACACGTAAAGTGAGTCATTTTTAAAGTTTGCATTAAAAAATTCTATATTATTTAAAGAATTACATGGATATTTCTAATAATAAAATTAAAAGCGTATTTCATCACCTTTCAAAAACAGTTTTTAGTTTTCGGATACATTAAAAAATATTCCATTGATTTGAATTTTAATGCAGAGCGAAAATATTTTGACCTACTGAAAAAATATGGTCGAGGCCCGGGGTGTTAACCGTTACGTACTGTAACGAATTTTTTGCAATTTCTTGAAAACGGTAAATCTCTCTCCGTAAGTATAAGTGTAAAAGATAAGTCCATAATAAAAATAATGTAAATAGTTGCTTCAATAATTATTTTATTCCACTAATTGGCACTCTTTGTTGCAGCACGAACAACGACAGGTATGAAATTTAGCGTCTCATTGCGACGTAAAAACAGAAGTAAAAAATAATTTTGTACATTCAACACATCACACATCCCATTCTCACACAACTTAAATAAACAGAAAATGGTCCAAAATAGGTACAATAATAAAATAACTATCATAGGTAATAAAAACATAGAGATATGGTACAGAAGCGTGTCGACTGTCACAAAGTTACAACCAAAATGCACATACTATAAAAGCAGCAGATTCAATGAAATTTTTTTGCTTTTTGGTGTACAGGTAGAAACAGATGAGCCGCCGCCGCTGTGCATAGATGCAACTTGCAGAGGTACAAGGTACAAGTGAACGATGTTGGCGACACTAGCAGTAACTAATAATGGTTGATGGCCCATCTCTCTTGTTTCTATCATCTATGACTAGCTGGGGTACCCGGCTTCGCTCAGGAAGTTGATGAGATTGAACTGACATTCGAACCCACAACGGATCTTGCTTTATATACCTTTATATACTTTAGCCACACCCATACAAAAACGGCTTTGAATGGTCCACAATGTTCCAGAACATTCTACAACATTCGAGAGTGTGCTGGAATTTTCCACAATGATCTGGGATGTTCCCGAACATTCCAGACTATTCCCGAACATTCCACAACATTCCAGAATGTTCCAGGATGTTTTGGAATGTATCAGAACGCTCTCGAATACTCTCGAATGTTCTGGACTTTTTTAGAAAATTCTAGAGGGCGAAACTTCCAGCCTTTATATCTTCAAAAGCACGCCTTCATGGATAGGGGAAAAAACGGGAAAGAGGGCTACACACCCCATATAACTCCCTTGATCGTACCGGAACTCGTTTCTGAGTTTTAGCAGCAAGCACATTGTATACTTTCTTTTATAATACATATTGATTATTAATTGTACAATTAATAGACTTATTGTGCAGCCATTGAAGTTCAAATAGTATAAAATAAAGTTATTTTCTACGTAAATATGATGTTATCTGAAGAATAATGCATCTAAATGCTTCACTCAATGACTAGTCTGTCTGGCTCAGATGAGAATAGTCAAAAATAAAATTATATTAATGGCATAGCGCACCAATAATGTGTTAAATGCAACACTACTCGTATGTGCGTCCAATAAATTAACATTTTGTCTGGAGTCAGTGGAACTTTGGCATCCCCAATCGGGATGAGTTGTGAGACTAAAGAGAGTGAAAAGCGAAGTAGATGGTAAAGAGGAATGTTGGGAAGCACCTGGCTATTAAAATCTGATCACTGAACACGGCTATTACCATTTCAAGCAACATTTCGATTCTGAATGAGGTGGTCTTTTACCATGGCGATACTGAAAGCGCATACCACCCTGTGCCGCAAATATCTGTGGCACGCTTCTAAAAGGGCCAATATCAGTCGATATATATATGTATATATATATACTTTTTGCTATTTTGGGTCAACTTTCGAATTCTAAAAGAACTTGAAAGTTACACTAGAAAATCGCTTTTCTTAAAATTAAAACTTCCAAAAAAGAGCAAATTTTACACAGGCATTGTGAAATTTGAAAAATTGTCATTGGCCCTTTTTTAGAAGCAAGTGAACTGACGTTCGAACCCACAACGGATCTTGCTTTATATACACCTACCAATTGGTAGCCACACCCATACAAAAAAAGGCTTCGAATGGTCCATAATGTTCCAGGACATTCCACAATATTCGAGAGTATTCTTCATTCCACAATGATCTGGGATGTTCTGAGATGTTCCCTAACGTTCCAGATTATTCCTGAACATTCCACAACCTTCCAGAATGTTCCGGGATGTTCTGTAATATTGTGGAATACTCTCGGGATTGTTCTAGAAATTTCCAGAGGGCGAAACTTCCAGCCCTTCAGGTAAAAACGGGAACCTTCTTCATGGATGAAGTTTCCGAGTTTTAGCGGCATGGCCGGCATGCACATAGTACACTTCCTTTTATAATCTATATTGATTTATTTGCGCTCTCCGATCTTCTAATTCACGATCTCGAATACTCTGGATACGGAATCAACGATCTTAGCTAATTTTATGCTCGGCCAAGGAATTAGTGTAACATATCTCTAGATGATTTAATTAGTGAACTATGCCACCGTTATATATTCCTCTAGCTAAATGTAAATAATAGTTTTGTGCCTCGACAAACTGAATACAGTACTTTTTCACTAATCCAACCGGGCAAGTGTGAAAGCGGCGGATTATATACAAAATACACAAAAAATTGCACGCCGTAGAAGTGAAACCTTCAGAAAACTAAAGTAGACAAGAGTGGGGAGACTACGAAGCACTTTTTTAATCCATATGAAGGATGATTTTTTCCATATTTTTGCCGTAGAATTCCAGTGCACCTTTTCCTATACATTTGGTCATCTTATTAGTATTTGTGTTTTTTTCTTTGGAGTCGCTTTTTTGTGTTTTCTCTGCCTGTTCATTTTTGAGTGGTTCGAAGATTGGATATTACAAAAATAATTTATTTTTATTTTGATTTCATAGGATTCGATCCTTGGTCCGCTGGATGTCTGAATGGCTGCTAAGGTTCGTCAGGCGCTTTATACGACTACACCAAAGGAGGCTTGCATGGGACCGTGAATTTATCGTATTATTTTGGAACCGAGTACCCGTGAAATAAATAAATATTTTATTGCTATCTCATTCTCTCGCAGGCTAAATCCTATAGATGTGTGTATTTGTCTCTTTTTAGTGACGCTCGCTTCCATTTCATCGAGTTCCAAATCATAACGGTGCTAAAGAAGTTTTCACTTCAATATCAGTGGATTTTAGTAGTTTTCCGATAATCGGGCGGCGAATTATTGAAAGAGTACTGCATTTTCAATAAATAATTAAATTATAAAACTGGCATCGCCGTAAGTATTATTGTTTTTAAATCACCTTTCGACAATTTGTTTATTTTGTTATTTCGTACTGTTTGAATACTGGACATAAATTTATAAGCTTAATTTAACAATAACGAATAGTTTGAGACGTTTAACGCGTGTAGTATACCCGGTAGAAAAGGGTTTTGGATCTCCACAGGCTGAAGGTATTATCAAACTTCAGTAGGTAGACTCCTTCTCCGGGGTAAGCGTGGGAACCAGCGTATATCTGAAAATAATAAAAGTTTTATGTTTGTGTTTGGTAGACATTCTGTTACAAATTTATACATTGTCTCACACTTTTTAAATGTGCTATCACTCGAGTGGGTCTGTATAAAATTAATAGAACAATACCTCAAGGTGGCTATCCCTCCTGTAGATTGGTATAACTATGCTGACGGGAGCCTTCAGCATGGACAGCGCCGAGCGTGTTGTCCCCACCAGGTCGGATCCGCCCTCCAGGTCATCGATGTTGATTATTTCTTCAAGACAAGACAAAAATGATCAATACAATAATAAATTTTCTAACAAACAATGTTGAATATGATAAGTCCTTCAAGAAAGCATATAAATAAAATATAAAAACAATCTTTTATTTATTGTTATCAAGTGTAATTTGTAGAACTCCATTTTAATTTTTTTATTTCTTTTGTATATTCAATAATATTATTATTAAATTAATAAAAATCGTTTATTTATAAACAAGTTCTGCTGGGTAATTATTATGATGCGCGACAGCTGTTTCGCCTTCTGAAGGCATTATCGTTATTATAGGTATTTACTATGACTAATTTCTGATTAAAAATGACTGAAAATGCATTTAACAAGACTACTAAAGTAATTAGTGTGACCAGTCTAAAAAGCAGAATATTTCTCAAAATTATGTGAAAGAACACGTCACATTATTTTTCAGTACCACAGGCCGCACTGTCCATTTGATCTCTGGTGCCAAACAAAAATTACAATATCCTGCGGTTTTTAGTTTCATGTCATACTAGGATTTATAAAATATCCTCAAATATGGCTGATTATAGTAAATGTGTATACATATGTATATATATATAAACTACACTGGCTTATGTGCTTTTTATAGTTACATGCTTTTTCCCTTGACCCATCTTGGTGCTGCCATTTAAAACCATTTGAACGATTACAGAGCCCTCCATGTTTATCTATAATTTCTAGACAGACAGTGTCTATGGTCCCAATAAACATTGTCGGTCAACATGGTATCTTTGAAATAGAACTGAAGTATTTACCATCTTCATCATCAAAGTCTTCCCCCTCCAGATCTCCTTCATCATCACTCTCCGCCACGTGCACCGTCACCTGTGTTGTGGGGGACTTGCTCCATTCGAAAAATACTCCAAACCCTGAAAACCGGAAAAAGAAAAAGACAAAGTAAAAAATAAACTTAATTGGCCTACGATTCATAGTGTTCAATTAGTTTGGCTTCATAAGAAAATGTGATGTCAGCGTCTTATTCAAAAGTATGGCCAATTGGACCACAAATTAATGGTTAACGCATAAAACATAATTTAATTCCATTGCACACAAATATGTTAACTGGTATGAGTTCAGCCGAGCGATTCTCTACGTTTTGTGCGATCAAGACAGATATCGGGCGAGATCTTTTGTCAGATTTGTGTGATTTTCTAAAGCTGTTAAATGAATAAATAATCATGCATACTTGCATGAATTCATCTTTAAAACGACCTAAACTAAAATACGTGACAGCTCAAAGCTGAAACTCTGACATAGGCCCATAGAAAAAGCAAATAACAGCCAAAGAAAATCAGATAGGAGAACTCGCCCGAGATCTATCTTGATCTCACAAAACATAGAGAATCGCTCGGCTGAGCTCATACTAGTTAACATACTTGTGTGCAATGTAATTAAATTATGTTTTATGCGTTGACCGGACAACACAGTACAAAATAATTGCATTTCTTTAGCGGTGGTCCTAAATAGGATACTTGAGGAACACCGGGTAAATGACATAGATAAGCAGGGCACACATTTTATTTTAAAAGTTTTATCAGTTAGATAACAATGAGAAACAACCATTTTAGTAACCGGAAATAGAAAATAATGGATTTTAACAGATGTTCATTCAAATTAAAAACATTTCTTCATATGGCGGTTATTTGGGTTTTAAGGATAGCTTTTTTTTCTTCTCTTATATAAGCCAAACTATGAAACTATGATCCTAAAATAGGTGCAATGCAATGCACCACGACATGTAAAATTTAGAATCAGCCCGCTAACAATATCACTTCTTAAGTAGAAGGCGATAAGGTTTAAATTCCCGTTTAACACCAGCTGCCGGCTTTGATTTATTCAAGAAAAAACATCACCAAAAAGCGTGTTTTATTTTGTTAATGTTAAAAGCATTACCGAAAATGGGTTTGTAAGTAGGAAATTTTAAGCTTTAAAGCAGTCTTTACAGGCCTGATATTTTTTTTTTTCTGGGCTTATAAAAAAAGTAGTAAAAAAAAATCTCGATCTGATTAATCCAAAGGTTAATATGTGTTCTACTAGCAGTATTTAATATATCTAAAATATTTCTAGGCGATCCAGTATAAAACCAAAATCACATGAATTTGCATTACTTGATAATGCATCGCTTTATTATTATTATGTCCGGCGGCTGGCGTGGTCGAGGGGTAAGGCTCTTGACTCGCAATCTGAAGGTCGCGGAATCGAATCCCATCGTGGGCAAATAAATTTTATTTAATTAATTTGTGTTATTTCACAATTAATTCATTTAAAAATAACATGTAGTATATTTGCGGCACGTTCCAGAGTGGAAGATACTTTCAGTATCGCCCTGGTGTAAGACCACCACTCAGAATTGAAACGTTGCTTGAAATGGCTTTAGCCATGTTTGGTTACCAGATCTGAATAGCCAGGTACTTCACCACCTTCCTCTTCTACATCTCCTTCCCCTCCCCATTATCTTCAGCCTCACAACACAGCCCAATTGGGAATGCTTTAGTCTCACTGGCTCCAGAAGGGAGAAGTTGGGACTCTTGTCCGGTGTTCATATAAAAAAAAATGTGTGTCAAAACAAGGTTTGAACAAAAGACATCAAATTATCAATTTAAAAAAAAAAAGCTATTAAAATGCATTACTTTCCATTTCTGATTACTGAAGTCGTTATTTCTTATCGTTATCTAACTGGTACAAAGTGTTTTTAAAATAAAATGTGCCTATTAAATCCATTATTGTTCCACTTTGTGGTAGAACCGTTTTATGTCATGTTACAGAATGAAGTTTAAAAAATGATGAGTTAAATGGAGACCGGACAACTCAGAATGAAACCAACTCAGAACTTCAGAATTTTCATCAATTTTAATGACCTTTGAAAAGTCATTAAAATTGATGAAAAAAAAAAAAAGGTTGAATAGGTTACGTTAGGTTAGGGCAGAGGTCGTAATTTGAAGCTCTTTGCGTAGCTCTTGAGACATCGGAACGTGAGAATGGTTCCTCTCGAAATACGTCGGCAGATGAATCGGCAACTGGAATTATTTTTTTGCGTTCCGAACACAAAACTGGTTTTAATTTAATAAGGAATCTATGCGCGAGTCTATTTATAGAAACATTTGAATGGGCAGAAGTGTGATATAACAGTAAGAATGCAGATAACCCAAAGCAAATTGTAATTATAGTTCTACCACATTTACCACAGTACGATTACAACCCCCCGTCATAATTATGGCTCTCTGATATATGTATTTGTTATCTTGTTTCTTTGACTAATTCGCTCTTCTCACTTTGAAAGTGTTCCGACCCCTAGGTTAGGGTTATGGGCTATTTTAAAATATTTTTTTTCATAGCTTCTGACTTTTCAAAGAGATGTTGAGTTGTCTTGTTTCTGAGTTGGCATGGAACCAAGTTAAATATGAACAATGATTGCAGTGTGCTCACCTATGTCAAAGTTGTCGGTGGCAAACTCCCAGAAGAGGCAGCGGCCGCCCTCGTGCGTGGGCACGCGCACGGTCAGCGTCTCGCCGTGGCCGACTTGCAGCACACCACCCCCGCCCGCCGCATTGCGCACAGCTTGCTTGAACTGCGCCAATCCCGTGCGTGTCCACATGCTGGGTGACGCTACCACATAGCTATCCTCCACTGGGGGAATAACAAATAGAAACTTATAAATTAACATCACTGTGACCAATTACATAAATGAATATTTTTGTAATATGGGAAAAAATTTAGCATCACACATTTTAAATAAAACATCAACCGATGAAAATGCTCTTGCCGATAATATCAATAACTCTGCTTGTGAAACAAACAATTCATTCACACTCAACCCCACCAATTCTGCTGAAATTTCACAAACTATTAAACAATTAAAGCCCTCCCATTCATGTAATCATGATAAAATATCCTCAAACATACTCAAAATTATTGAACCTTTTATAAATCAACCACTAGTATATATCATTAACCTCAGTCTCGACAAAGGTATATTTCCGAACAAACTCAAACTTGCTTTGGTTCAACCAATTTTTAAGTCTGGAAATCCTACTGATATATCAAACTATTGACCTATCTCCATTTTATCATCACTTTCCAAAATTATAGAAAAAATCGTAAAAAAAAAAAGACTTACCGACTATCTTACAAAATACAATATTCTCTCGCAAAACCAACACAGGTTCAGAGAAGGGCTAAGCACAAATTCAGCTATTCTAGAATTAACATCACACATAACAGAAGCCCTAGACAAAGGTGATAAATGTCTGGCAATATTTCTGGATTTAGCTAAGGCATTTGACACAGTCTCTCGTCCAATCCTCCTAGCTAAGCTACTGAAAATCGGAATAAAAAATAGGCATTTGAATGGTTCAAATCTTACCTAACAGACAGAAAGCAATGTATTAAGTTACCATCACACAAATCGTCTCAACCTATCAGAATCAATTTTGGTGTACCACAGGGCAGTGTACTCGGTCCAATACTTTTTCTCATATACATTAATGATTTATGTAGATTAGAAATTGATGGTAACATAATCACTTTTGGCGATGATACTGCCCTAGTAATAAAAAGTAAAACATGGGTAGAAACTTTTCATAAAGCAGAACTAATTTTGCAAAATGTTAAACAATGGCTGGATGATAATTTACTAACGCTAAATATAACTAAAACAAAATACGTAACATTCAGTACAAACAATCCAAGTCAACCCTCAAGTAATCATGTACATACTAAAAATACATTCTTGTAGTGATATATCCAGCTGTCTATGCAATCCATTGGAAAGAGTAGATTCCATTAGATACTTAGGCGTAATAATTGATAATAAACTTCGATGGGAAGATCATGTAATTAATGTCACAAGCCGTATACGGAAACTGGCATATATCTTTAGATCATTGCGCAATATACTAAAAAAGAATACACTGAGAACAGTATATTTTTCCCTGTGTCAATCAATTTTATCGTACGGTATAATTGTCTGGGGAGGATGCTCTAAAACTGTATTAGATCCATTAATAAAAGCCCAAAAATTGATAATACGCACTATTTATAAAGTACATTACATACACCCCACGAAAGACCTTTTTAAAGACTTCAAAGTTCTTAATAAAAAAACATATATGTAAAAAATATTACCTCTTATTTTAAATTCAAATTTACAAAAAAATATATTATAAATTCAAAATACAACACAAGATATTCAAACCAATCGAATTATATTATGTATTCCAAAAACAAAAACTTCATTGGCACAATCACAGTTTAACTTTCTTGCACCTAAAATTTTTAATAACTTATCAATTGAAATAAAGTCTAAAGCCAAATATCTCACTTTCAGAAAGGCGCTTAATGACTTTCTGATGAGTGACTATGATAGTGTTTACAACTTGTTTCATGTACTCAGATAAAGATATAAATTTTCAACATCATTACATACTATGTAGTACCATATGTTTACAGGTTTATTTTATTTACATGTTTGTTTTACGCACTTCTTTTTCTCTTTTCTATTTTTTTATTATAACTTTACCAATTTAACCATTTGTTTACACTAGACTACACTCAAAGTTACTATCCTTAATTAATCACCATGAAACAGGCATTCGCCTAGTATGGTGATTTAATAAATCTTATCTACAGAAATGTCAAATGTATGTAACATGTTATAAATAAATAAATAATACCTACAGTCCGCATCGGAACAAGAATCTCTAGTGTGGAGGACTGTGATTAAACTACTACACTTTGTTTATAAATAGTTTAGTCTTTTTTAAACATTTTTTTTACAATAGCTTAACTGGAGGCACTGCTGAAAACCAGCTGCATTCCAGGTGAAATCCTGAATTGTAGTTGAGCAGTGACCTTTTCTTCAATAGACTCAATGATAATAATCAATAAGTTTTTATTATTATTATTATAACTACGTCATCTTTCGGGATGCTGTGTGGAAGGTCTTTTAAAGGAAAGAAAGGAATTTCTGGGAAGAAAGTTATGAGGGGTGGGTAAGAATCTGGGGATCAGTGGGTTCAAGAATGACGAATGTATGAATCCATCCTTTCTAGAGTGGTGCAAGGCGATGGCTCGAGAGAGTCCTGCTGGAGAGGCCAAACGGTCTCCCTCCCGATCTGGCCTACCACACAGTAAGTGGGCAGACGTATCCCCCACCAAGACCTGGACAAACTTCAACTCATGAAAATGGGTTCAGTCACCAAACGTTGCGAACCACTCAGGGTGACCTGTGGCAGAGGTGTTGGTTATTGGTCAATTTGGGAGGCGAGTTTGTATACCATCACCCCGGGAACCATTTATTTGATAACCACCACCTCTGCCATAGGTCATCCCAAGTGGTTTGCTACATTCAGTGACTTAGCAGGGGTGCCCGGGTTCATGGGGAGAGGTTTGTTCGGATCTTGGTGGCGGATGCATTTGTTTACCAAATGTGCGGCACGCCGGATTGGGAGAGACTGGTGAAGGGAGACCTTTTACCTCTCCAGCAGAACTCTCCCGGAACATCGCCTTGCACTGGAGTGGGATTGATAGATTCGTCCGTCACTCCTGGACACACTGACCCCCAGATTCCTACACACTCCTCACACCTTTTACCTTCACAGAACTTGACAGATAACATAAGTCCTGAGGGGAGTTTTTTTCTCATACATATATATATATATATATATTTATCCAATAATGTTTCTTGTGGTGGCGGTACCCATACCAGTCTCCCAAAAACCTACAATCAAATTTTTCAGGTAATATTTTTAATGGTTTTATTTCATACCTCCTTCATCAGATTGGGAAGAATCTTCATTTGGTTCATGGGAATTATCTTCTGTCTGGTGATCATGTTTCTCAGGAATGCCTGCCATATTATGGGACCTAGAAATGGAAAAAGATCAGAGTGATTCATTTCACAGATACACTTTAGAGGAAAATAGCCACTGGAAGGGAATTGGATGTCCATTTGCCTGAAAAACAAATACTTCCTAGCTTCTGATTTTGGTTGAAATTTTTCATACATTGTAAATCTTTCATGAACAGATAATCAATTTCATTGGCGTATCATGGGCCTAGGAGTTGAAAAATCTAGTGTAAATCTTTTTTTGAAGTGAAAACTTTAGCACCGTTGTGATTTGAAGCTCGATTCCATCACCACGCACCCACTTTTGAGTAGTTGTTAAATAATCGTTATAGCTACGAACCCATCGTCTAAAAATGCTGACATCCACTGTTGCATATCGTACAGTCTTTAATGAATGCGAATGGGCGTTTCACCTTTTTTGACATTCCACGCAGGAGACCCTGGGGAAAATAATTTCCCTCAGAGCCTATGTCATCTGAAATGCTGTGTGGAGGGTCTTTTTGAGGAGAGTAAGGAGTGAACATTGGTCTTGAAGAGATAGAATTTTAGGGAAGGAGGAAACACAGATGTAGGCAAATCGTTCCACAGTCAAGATGTTGAACTCAAGAAAGAGTCAAAGAAGCGTCCCGTTCTCTAGTGACAAATGTTAATCATGTACATATGTTAGGAGCGCATTTGGCATGTTTTCCAACTATGCACCGGTGCCGAGGGGATCAATGACGGTAGTTCCTCGGAGCATCTTCCATTGTAATACCGGTAGAACAAGGATAGCATTCCGTTTGTTAAGATGGGAGAATCTATCAAACGGACAGCCCGTTTCTGCACAGAGTCGAGAGTTTTTCAGGTATTTGGAGCTCCATACCAGAGGTGGCTGCCAAATTCAACCGTAGGGCGCACTTGCGATTTGTACAGGGTTAGTAGTTGTTATAATATAGTCTACATTTATTATAATATAGTCCAACTTACAGATTCTCCTGGATGATGTGATTCTTCTCATCTGGATGAAACTCGGGTCTCTCCTCACTCTCGGTCTGTATCTCCTTGTTGGTGTCCCTAGTGGCGGTGGTGGTGGTGGTGGCGGGGGCGGTAGCTGCCTCCTGGCGGTTGAGCGCCAGCTGCTGGATGTACTGGTGGTAGTGCTGATCCTGAAGCTGCCGCACCAGCACGGCCTGCTGGTCCGGGTTGCCGGGGAACTGCTGCTCCGCGTACTGCAGGAATTGCTCGTAAGTCTGCTCGTTGAGGGCATCCTTAACTCGACGCCTGGACAATTAGATATATATATATATATATATTTATTTTTTAAAATAACAGAGTGTGCAATTCACGCACAGTAGTGAAAGCTTCAGAAAACTAAATTAGACAAGAGTGGGGAGACTACGAAGCACCGCACAAAGAGGAGACCAATTAGTCTATCTCATTCTCTCGCAGGCTAAATCCTATAGATGTACATGTTTGTCTCTTTTTAGTGTCGCTATTTTTCATTTCATTGAGTTTTAAATCACAATCATGCTAAAGAAGTTTTCACTTTAAAAATATTATTCTTTGAGCATTATTGCATTTTAAAATGTAAATTTATGTAATTTACAAACAATGAGGTAAAATGATAAATTTTAAAATGAAAATTAATTTAATTTGAACAATCAATGAGGTAAAACGATAAACAGAGGAACGAAGCAATATATTGTTTCAAGTTTTGTTTTAAATTAATTCGGGACTGAAAGAATCGAAATTTTACTGTAATTTGTGTAGCGCAGTTTTTGTAAGAAATTACCTCAAGTGTGCTATAAACACAATTGAAATAAATAATTTTAAACCAATGGGTCCACATCATTTTGTCTTTCCAGCGTAGGTATTATACTTTAAATTTTAAAAAAACTTACACTTGTTCCTCTTCACTAGCCTTCTGCTGCTGAAGTCTTCGTTGCTCTTGATCCGTGTTTTTCTGTATTTCTGCCAATTCTTTGGATTCCTCTTCTAATTTATTTCTTTAAAAAAGAAAACAGATTTCTCATCGGAACAAAAAAATAAAAGGTACCTACCTAGGTAGATACTTTAAATATTTTATTTTCATCATCTTCCAGTCATTTTTATTGAATGGCAACTATTATTAGTGATTATGGCAACACATACAACTAGACACGATTGACAAGAAATAAAATAAAGATACAATTAATAAGATATGTAGGTGTATTTTTATCAACTCGCATATTATCAGATTGTTTTTAGCATTTAAATTTGTTACCTACATTATTTTATGGGCAGTAAAAATAAAGCTATAATATTACTATGATAATATAATATTAGTACTTACTTCTGAAATTGTTTTTCGTCGCTGTCTTTTCTATTTGCCTCTACATGTGTCTTGAATAATGGACATAATCTGAAAAATATTTTGAATCAATAAAGCTAATGAATTATTATACACAGAGGCTCCCGTAGCATCCTGTGGACACATATATTTTTTTAAATAATTATCAAACTTGCGGTGGTGTATTATAAATTATATTATATCATGCCATATGTTCATAAAAACGTTTAAAAAAACTTCAGTAACTAAACAACTAGCCACCGCACTTTTAGGCGCATATTATGGAAATTACACTTCGTTTCAATAATTAATACAAGAAACAACTATTTACATGCGCAAAATGGGATATTAGGTGCTTTGTTTGGGTTATCTAAGTAATTCACGCGTATTATATATTGAAATGAAACTCAAGCAAAACGTCAATTCATTAGAAAAAAAGATAATTTTTGGAGATCGCTGTCAACGGTTAATATGCACTTCTTAAAAAAAAAAATCTTTTGATTCACCTTAATTACATTAAAAGGCAACTATTTGCATTGGGGGAAGTGGAAAATATTTCATTCTAAATTTCGATTACGTAAAATTAAAATTAGCTTTCGTCTTGTGAGATTGTACGCCATTAGCTATTTCGCTGTCACTTTGGTATGTTGGTATTCCTGATACACTTGAATGTATAACGAACGGCTAGAAGATTTTGAAGGTACCATGAAATCTGGAAAGGTAAGTACTAAATTATCGGAGTTTTGGGAATAAAATGACGGAAAAAAACATGTTTTTAAATTCGGTAATTATTTTTTATAAATAATACATTCACTTTTGAATCACAAACCATGTTACACAAACCTAGCGTAGCCGCTAAACTACTTGAAAACTGGGATGTTTTTCTTGCCTTGACGCGAGTAGGCGTTATAAAAGGCACTTTCTTTTGTATCATAAACCATGTTACACAAACCTAGCGTAGCCGCTAAACTACTTGAAAACTGGGATGTTTTTCTTGCCTTGACGCTAGTAGGCGTTATAAAGGGGCACTTTCTTTTGTATCACAAACCATGTTACACAACTAGCGTAGCCGCTAAACTACTTAAAACTGGGATGTTTTTCTTGCCTTGACGCGAGCAGGCGGTATAAAGGGGGCACTTTCTTTTGTATCATAAACCATATAACACAAACTTAGCGTACGTAGCCGCTCAACATCGCAGAAATAGTTGACTTATAAAAATAAAATTTGAATGTCACAAAAAATTCAAGCTAATAAATTTTAATCAACGCACGCAATACATGTGTATTAGGTAAGTACCTACTAATTAGGCGGAATTTCAGTTTTATAACACAAAAAAAAAAACGCCCGCGCGATTTTGTTTCTAGCCGTTGGTTTCAAAATTATTGTATTTTTTAAATTACGCGCCGAATTCCCATGAAGTCTGCTACGCTTTGCTCTAGCATCTTTTCGTACAGTAACAAGAATACCAACAAAACAAAATGACATTTGAAAATAATGTTTGAAAATGGACGGTCTCATTTCACAGAACGAAAGCTAATTTTAATTTTACGTAATCGAAATTTAGAATGAAATATTTTCCACTTCCCCCAATGCAAATAGTTGCCTTTTAATATAATTAAGGTGAATCAAAAGTTTTTTTTTTTTTTAAATGCATATTAACCGTTGACAGCGATCTCCAAAATTTACCGAAAAAAATTAAAATGGTGGCAAAGGAATCGTTTTAGGCTGGAAATTTTGAACTTTGAATAAAAATGGAATTTCAATGTATCTTTTATCATCAATCGAAATGTAATTAGTTGTTTCTTGTAGTAATTACGTTGAAAAGTACTTAGTGTAATTTCCAAAATCTGTGCCTAATAAAAGTGCGACGGTTAGAGGAATATTTATTGTTTCTTTTTCTAGCCACCCAATGTTCTCAGCAGAAGAAAATCAGGATGGCAATGCTAACATCGCAAAACATCAGATTTTTAACAAAGGAAAGAAACAGTTTATTTCATGGCAATCATCTGAGGAATCTGAAATTTAGGCTTGAAGTGGTGTTTTAGTATTAATTCTAAAGGAAGAGGGTGGTAACTCACCTATCTAGCATGTGAGTAAAGCCAACCATGGCCTGTGTTTGCGACATATTCCCTAGTTCTAGCCACGCCGATCTCCGGTCTCTCCCAATAACATCCAGGACTCCGAGGGGGGGCGCCGTTTTTTCATTGAGAGGCCCGTGTATAGCCTGCTGCGTGTAAGCTATGAGTTTAAGCTTATCTTCATAACTCAAATGCAAAGCTTTCCCTTCTTTATCTACAATAAAATAAAAACACCAATGAAAAAGTCGTTCTGACGTTTGTTTGACAGATACATTTTAATTGTGTACGTGTTTATAAGTACCTTTGTAGAAGCTCAGGCCCAGTCTGTACACTTCCTTTAATGTCAAACCCCATTTTTGATGTTCATCTTCTAAAATACCCTGATCAGTGTCGAGGGATAATTTTTCTAATCTAACTTTGACACCTCCTTCGCCGCCGACAGCCATTTTCGACGATTTAATAACCACAACGGCGTAAGCGACGTTAAACAGAAACGTCAACAAAATAATGACTATTCACCAACAAAATTACTAGCCATACAAATGTTTTTTTTGGAATCGTAATATGCGTCAACCTCACAATAATAATTTATTTACGTAAGTACTTGCTTATAATATTCCGTTGCTATGAGTTAGTTTTTTTTAGTTCAGTTCTATTTTATTTTAATGAAAGGGGTAGAAAATCTATTTTAACGGTGTTCAGCCATTCAAGCCCCTTTGTATATTTTAAAATGTCATTTTTTATCATAATATAAGTAGGCAGAAGCACCAAGCTCTATCTGCAAAATTACCCTATATAAAATCTCTTTTGGCCTACTCTCGGGCAAGGAATTAACATAAACCGAATGCTGCAAGACCCCAAACAGAAAATTAAAGTTCGCAAATTTGTGTGACTTTTCTGCACAGGGTCTTACAGTTTATGTCGATTCCTTACCCTTTCTGATCCGTGGGACGAGAGGCTTACTGTAATCTTGTCATAACAGACTTAATCGACCGTGATCATGTTTTGAGAGTTGTTCAGATCAGATGCCTGTTAGTAGACTTCTGACCATATTTCAATACTGATTTTAATAAATATTCAGGGCCATTTTGGTGCTCCCCCAACTTTTGTATAGGTACATTATACATTTTTTTTTCTAAGGGGTGAAACAAATAAATAAAATATAAATATAATCAAAAAAAGTTTATTGTTCTAACATTATTTTAAAGAAACACTCAAGTCCCTAAACATTTCATTAAATGAAATAATAAATTGTCACCACCGAGAGAAAAACCGCAATGAAATAGGGAACCACAAATATTATCAGTACATTAAAAACTCTATATTTTTTAGTATCAATAAACTAGAGATCCTGATTTCATCACAGTCAATCTCTCAGTGGTATATCTATAAATGTATAAATGTAGAGAAAATCTGTCTACACAGTTACATACTTACTTAGACAGGCAGCCGAAGGAAATTAACAAATATATTTTTTAATAATCCATAACTGTAGTGACGCCCCCAACTGCACAGAGATGTTTGTAGATCACAGTGTTGCAAATTTTCTACAAAACAAAGATCCTCATAGTTGGCACAATGGTACGTATCTATAATAGCAGGGTCTTAAAACATGAGAAAGTCAAAAGGCAATATAAAAAATGACAATCTGATGACCGCACCCAGAATGGTAACATTAATGTAATATACACAAAAACATTTTTAAAAAAAAACAAGTGTGCTTTAGACCACACGACTGAAGTAAAACTTCACTAACTTATGCTGTCCATTAACAATATAACAATAACAGGAATAAAAATATCCCCATCCCCATCAACTCGAATCATTGATTAGCGTTTCACTTTTTTTCTTAAAGTTTCACATTTTTTCGTAACTTTTCATATTTTTTCGTAACGTTTCATATTTTTACGTAACGTTTCATATTTTTTGGTAACGTTTTCATCATTTTACCCCCAAGTGTCGAGCGTGCGTAAAGAAGTTTTACTTCAAATACAAAAATAGTTTTTGTAAAAATGTGCTCCCAGGCATTGAAAACACTTGGTTCAACGCATCCCAGCTTCCATGTTGCTTTGAATTTAGGGAATTTTTATTTTTCCACATGCAAAAGTAAAAAAGGCAGAGAATAAGGTGGAACATCCAAAACCTTTTAGCCTTGGACCTCCCTGATCAATGTACAGAATTATTATATTAGTTGGAGACTGGTAAATTTTGTAATTGGCTCTGTGGAATACGGTGAATATGGATCTTTTCCTCAATAAGACTCTTCATGAGTCTTGAAAAGATATCCACGTTGTGTTGTACACCAATTTTAAATGTATATAAATGTTGCGCGTACATTTCGGCATGTTTCCCGGCTGTGCACTAGTGCCGAAAGGACCTATTACGCACTTTACTCGGAGTATCTTCCACTGAAATACTGGTAGAACAAGGACAGCATTCCCACCTGACCGGAAAGCAGTAATTTCTTACATCTTAAATAGAATGTATCACACACTATCATTATTTGTGATGTCAATGAAATTTACAGCTACGGGTTGAGAAATTTTTCAGCGCGGGTGAATTGAAAAAAAAAACAAAAAATATTAAGGTCAAAGAACTTACCGTTATCTTAGTGCAGCAGTAGGATTTTAAAATTTCAGATTTTATCCATTGTGTTGAAGCAGGACCACCTAGATCTCGGAGGTATCGATTGAAAGTACCACGGGGGATTAAAAAAAATTTCACGCTTGTAATCGTAACTCAATAAATGTGTAAATAAGTTTTTACACTATTTTTTTATGCGGCTGAGCATTATATGATTGTGTTGAGACTCTATTTTTTTATGTGAGCACTGCACTAGACATACCGGAGCCAGCAGGACTATGGTTTTTGTGGATGTTGTGAGGCTGGGGGGAGTGGGAGGGGAAGGATACGAGAAATAGGAAAGTCAAGTAGTACCTGGTTATTCAGGTCTGACAAACAAACACGTCTAATGCTTTTCAAGTAAAGTTTCTATTTCTGATTTTTCACTATGGCAATACTGAGAGTGTCTTCCAACTCTGGAATGTGCCACAAATATAAAAAAAAAAAACTGTGTGCAGTTCACACTCAGAAGGAGTGAAACCTTGAGAAAACTAAACTTCGACAGAAAGCAGAGTATTAGTATGACCGGTCAGTGGCTGAGTGGGCATCGCGTTTGGGTACCACCTAGGCGTCGCGTGTTCAATTCCTTGGCTGGCTAAGTCCTCCACCATGACACAAGCAACATTTTCCGCTTACTTTGGTGGTAGTAGGTGATTTTCAGAGATGTGCTTTATTTCAAATAAATCCATTTTAAATGGAAATGCAAAATGGGTATTTTCCATTTTGCATTTTAAATGGTTTTTCTTTTCACCCATTTCCATTTTCATTTTAAATGCTTTTCTCAATGCATTTTCCATTTTAAATGCATTTTTGCAACATTCTTCCTACTATATTCACTCTGTCGGTCCATTGGTCCTTAACCTCGATATGAAAAATATTTACGTCTGTCAAGTTGCTCCCTGGTAA
Source organism: Limnephilus lunatus (assembly GCA_917563855.2). Lineage (NCBI taxonomy): Eukaryota > Metazoa > Arthropoda > Insecta > Trichoptera > Limnephilidae > Limnephilus > Limnephilus lunatus. The sequence continues at coordinate 44,750,809 of OU830602.1, read as the reverse complement.
GTAGCCCTGCCAAGCAGACGCTGTAATATTAAATTTTTGATAGAAGTTACTTAGGCAGGGTTTGTCTAGCGGGTTTATGTAATTATGATTTAATTGAGTTTTTCATAATAACGCGCGTTTTCTTGTATCCCACGAAGATGGCTACGGTCGTATTTAGCTCTTGTTAATGCATCAGGGATACCAACACAACAGTGACGTACCTAATGGCCGCTGACAGTCGCCGATCGGTTCGCGAAGTGAATTTTGGTTTTACGCAATTGAAAATTAAAATGCATAATTTTCCGCCGCCCGAAATGCAAAAAGTTTCCTTTTATAGTAATTAAGGCGAATCTAAAGTTTTTTTTCTAAAAACTATTAATAATGCGCGTGGACACCACTTACGAAAATTTACCGTTATTGTATTAGAATTTAAATATAGGTAATCGCTGGCCGATGATACAAGTGAAGACCAATATGAGGACAGTTTCGATCGAAAATTTGTATTGCATTACTTGAACTGCATTTTAACCAAATACTGCATATTTTTTTTCTTTCAGGGATGTGAGGGATGTCAATTCATTACCACAAATATTAAGTACTAGCTTTTACCCCCGGCTTCGCTCGCATATTTGTCCCCCCGCCCCCCTCTCTCCCGCACTACCACTCCCCCTCCCCCAATCAATCAACAATCAAATACGCTCCGTTTTGCATTCATAATTTTAGAATAGCTATTGGCTAAGGTCAAAATGTAGATAAGTACCTATTTTATATTTGTATCTACCTACACTAAATATTCATATTAGAATACTAATATTTGAATTTTTGCTATCAAAGAAATAATATTGACAGCCCACGTCAAACATTTACTTAGTAACACGCTTTGCCAATAAACGTATAATAGATAATTTCATAACGCCACAGCTTATTCATAACGCCAGAGCCTACCAATATATATAGCCCCTGTTACTCGCAAATAAAGTAGCTTTCGATTAGTGAAAGAATTTATAAATTCCATTCGATATTTATTGCGTGAAAGAGTAAGGACCATCCAACCAACCATCCAACTAACCATCCATACAAACTTTCGCATTTATAATATTAGTAAGATTTGCTTCAAAGATGTTACCAGCATTGGCAAAATGACATTATTCAGTTAATAATAGATACTATTATATTCCACTCAAATTCAAGTTTTTTTTTACACAGTACGTATCAGTATCTATGATTTTTTTTATTTCACAAGTTGATGGCCATTATTAAATAATAAATTTGTTTTAAAATTTAATAATTGTTTTAATAGAAGGTAGAAGGCTGTTAGTTTTTACTCTCGTTAGACCTGAGAAACCATTTTGCATTTTCAATGCATTTTGAAAATAGGTATTTTGCATTTTGCATTTGAAATGCTTTTCTAAAAACCATTTTGCATTTTCAAATGGAAAAGTTTTGACCCATTTCCATTTCAAATGGTTTTGAGTACCCATTTTGCACATCTCTGGTGATTTTCAAACATTGTTGGGTTATTCGTAACCCGGGAATGTTGGTGTTTCTTTAAAAAAAAAAAAAATCAGAAGTAGAATAATTGTAGGGTTTATTTATTATAATATTTTTAATAAGCTTAAAAATTATTTTACATTTTATTCTACGAAGCACTGCACAAGGAGGAGGCTGATAGGCGACGAAGCACCGCACAAAGAGGACACCGAGTAGTCTATTTCATTCTCTCGCAGGTTAAATCCTATAGATGTATGTGTTTGTCTCTTTTTGTTTTCATCAAGTTTCGAATCACAACGGAGATAAAGAAGTTTACAATTCAAAAACAAAAATTATTTGCACACAACGGGATTTGCCTACCAAACTCTGGATCGGAAGCCGGAGATCTTAACCTCTTGGTCAAATGTTAGGTTTAGTGAATTTTATTAAAATGGCTGAACGCAAGATAAATATAAAAACATGTACGAGTGATGTATAAAATAAAATCAATTCTTGCCGCAGTAATTATGAACACATTTAGGGAAATATTACATACATCCACATCGAGGTATTTTATTTAGTCATTGATACATTGTAGGTGATAGGGCGAATAAAAAAACAAAATATTTTTTACATTTAATATTCAGAATAAACCCTAAAAGAAATACATTATGCACTTAAACATTTATTATTATTTACAACTTAGGATTTTAAATTGTCAACCGGAATGAAACTTCATCAGTAATAATAACCATTTCGCTGGAATCAAAATAGCTAAGTGATCATTTTTCGCCCCTACTGGTCTAATTTTACACCATTTACGGTTTCTCTGTTCCTTTCTCATAATTCGTAGTTCGGCTCGTATGTGTATACGCAGCTTAAGATTTTTTTTTAACAATAACCCCACACAGGAGGCCCTGAGGAAATTAATTTCCTTCAGGACCTATTTCATTTTTAGAGACAGTGAGTGGAGGGTTTTTTAAGGAAAGGAAGCTCTGGAAAGGAAAAGGTATGAGGGGAGGGTAGGAATCTAAGCGTCAGTGTGCCCAGGAGTGACAAACGTATGAATCTATTCCTCCCACTGCGTTGCAAGACGATGGGTCAAGACAGACCAGCTGGAGAGATCAAGACCTGGACAAGCCTAACCCGTTGAACCCAGGCACCTTTGCTAAGTAACCAAACGTAGCGAACCACTTGAGGTAGTACACCTATGGCAGAAGAATTGGTTGTCCAATAAATGGTTCCCGGGGCGGCGGTACACATGCTTCCCAAATCGGCATGCTTCAAAATGAATTTATTTGGATGAAAGGTTTCTTTATTTTTTGTTTCAATTGTTTTTTTATATAATACATCAAAATTTGTGCCGAAAAACTAAAACTTTCAACTTACCTAAACGCACCGGTTAAATATAAAAAATCTTTAACACCAGTTAGTCTAGATTGGAAATGATCAGTGGCATTCAAAATAAAGCAAGTATTCCAATTTAAAACACAGGAGATGAAAAATCTCAAATATTGGGAAAATTTATAACAGTCTTTTGAGTTCACTCCATAGATATATTATATAGTAAACAAAAGCTAGTGAAGAGGTTAGATTACATCTAAGTAATGAATTAGTTAGATATAATGAAAACCAAGAATTAAAACCACTTTATTATAATTTATATTTGTCAACCGCTTTCGGTTGATCTCAATTTTCCTCAGGACAATAAAAATATCAATTGTTTTTATGTTTGCTGCTTCAAATCCACAAAGATCATTCTAAGAATCACACCATGCCATAGTATGTGTTGAGAGCAATAGACAAAACACAGTGAATCGCTTATGTTTACTGTCCTGAAGAAGGTTGAGATCAACCGAAACCGGTCGAAGAATATAAATTATAATAAAGCGGTAACAAACAGAGAACTTGTTTTATTCAGTACAATTTCAAGCCACAAAGTGTTTACTTTTTCAGTAATTAATTAGATAGTAAAGGGAAGAAAATAAAACATGTGGTTAAGTATGTAAGTGTTAGCAAGAATTTTTAGACTTATTTAAAAGACATTTTATTATTAATTCAAAATCTACAAAACACACTTTTTATTCAAATAAACTTACCAGTGAAGATTTATGTCCTAGAATAAAGAAAATGCAAAAAATCGACACTTACCTAACATTTTACAATTGCTTTCGTATCGCTGGGTCGATGATGAAAAATCATCTTTACACTCAATTTGGTAAAATCCGGCATTACATTAAAGCAAAATATTCTAAGCTAATAAAAAAAAAAACTTAAAATAATGCACAAAAATTATAGTTTTGTATTTAAATCTGTAAGATTATTCTAACCTTTATATGACATACAACAAACATTTAGTGTAGGTATTACATTGATTTAAAAGAAAATACAAACCAAAACCCTTAAATTACTCCTAAACAAATTAACACAGCACCACAAAAAGATAACTATAGGTAATTCATGTGCAACACAATACCACACAATAATATTATTTTCTAATACAAAAAGTTTTACAAGCGTCTCAATTTGATATATATACAAGAGTTGTCCAAGAATTAAAGACCGTTCTAATTTCAAAATCAGGAAAAATTTATGTTTACCAAAAAATCATATGACATTTTATGTACATATTCCCACCATTTTTCGACATAGTCCCCGTTATGATCGATGCACTTGGTGAGCCATGGCACTTGACTCACTTATCGCAGAACCCTGCCGCCAAATATGCTATCACCTCTCCCTCCGCATCCTAGTCGGTTTCCAAAGATTTTCCGGTCAAATGTTTCTTCAGGTGAAGAAAAAGATGCAATTCATGTCATTGATTGCATTTTTGATTCCGGGGTTAGGTGCTGAACCCTTGTTTCAACCCAAAAAACTTTGCCATGGTTGGAAAAACCGAAAAAAAAGAGATCTGAACACTTTCCATACGATTTTGCTCTACAGAATTTTGGGAATCCAACGAGCACGCAATTTGCATACGCCATTTTTCTCTCAAAATCATTTGTGTGGTAGACTTATTGACGTCTGGGATCAAAATTGCGATCTTAAGAACTTCAATAGGGCGGACTCCCTCTTAGTTGAGAAAGCGAATAATTGAGCGCACCTCGTAATCGGCGGGATTCGAAAGCGAAGCGTCGATTGCAAACAGACGCAATGATCGCACTGAAGCAGCTACCAATCCGGACCACCGCTCGTTTTTTAGGGGAAAGTCTGGGCTTCGTGCTAGTGCCGCCATATTTTGAGAAATAATGTCCACATCGCAGAAAATAAGGAACGGTCTTTAATTCTTGGACAACCCTAGTATTCATACACGGTTTATTATTCGGCCGTAAGTCATACACTTTGAAGAATATTATTTTTCGCACACTTCTGAAGTCCAGAATCCGAAGTAGGGATGATCATTGCCGGCTTTTACTGTAAGTAGATCGCAGCATCTTCTGCTCGTGGAATGCTGGTTCTGAAGCATGATGAGGTCTTCATATTTAAGGCTCCACGCTCATGTTCTTACAAGTTTTGCAAAGAACAATACATTATTTAGAAAACTCACAGAAAAACATTTAAAAAAAAAACAGCATTTTGAGGTATTCACATTCACATTAAGGCGCCTTACATGGTATGCAACAAACAAGATTTTGTGTAGAAAATTCACAGAAAAAACAGCATCTTGAGGTGTTCATATTAAGGCGCCGTGCTCGAGTTCTTGCGGGGTTTGAGAAAAAGAGGTATAGTGTAGTGAAATAAGTGAAAAACAAATGTGTTAAAAAATAGTTACCAATTCCTAAACCATGAATTACATGATAAAAATTATAAAATTGGTACTACATACAACTAAAACATTACACTGTTATCATAATATAATACATAAATGTAATTAACTATTACATTGTCATCATAGCACAATATTATATAAGTTGCTGTTACATACTTATTTTGACATACAATAATTTTATTATTATGTATAAGAATTCCACTTTAACATTATATGTAGAACTTATTTCCAAAACGATATAAGAGATACTTATAGAAATTATTTTAATTAATTCATATAAATGTTCTGGTTTTTGGTGAGTACACAAAGTATGAAATTCATAGCATATAATATTATGTGTATATAAGGATGCGAGTCTTACTCTTCACAATTTATCTACAAACCAGCATAATTTATTTTACAATTTAATTCAATATCGCACTAATAAAGTGAAAATTCAATATGGAGCGTTGTTTCTTCTGTTACCAGAATTTTTTGGCTTTTCACTTTGAATTCTCGATAAGAACTCATCGTATTCTCGAGTGAGTTTTGAATGGTTCTGGCTCTGGTTTCTTCCTGATTCATAGTTGTCATCCTGGTCATATCCTTGCCCCTGCCCCTTTTGGTAGCCTTGTCCCTGGCCCTGTTGGTAACCCTGCCCTTGAGAGAATCCCTTTCCCTTTCCAGGGGTGCGTCTCTTCTTCTGATTCCCATATCCTTTCCCCTGCGTATTTCCCGTCCCATCTTCCTTATACCCCTGCTCCGAGTCTTGGTTATTAGATTTTCCCATCTGTGATTGATTTTGCCCACGTTTATAACCGTAACCGTCCCCATCATGTTGTTCATCTCTCAACCAGGCGGCTCCCGTTAGCTCCCGGCGAGAACTGCTTTGTCCCATTTGGTCTTGCTTGGCCCTTTGCGCAGCTTCTACGGTAGACCTCTGCAGACTCTTTGCCTTAGCGGTCAATTCGGCCACGAGGATCTGAGCCGGAGTCATGTGCATGAGAGATACGGGCTTTTCTTGCAGCGGTGCTTCAGCTTGATTCGGTGTGAAGATTATATTAGAACAGCGGAGATCCTCATTAGAAACTTGGCAATAAACGGAGACAGTAGAGCGAGGTGTCATTGTTGATTTATGCCATTTTGGGGTATCTTTTCGTATAATGCAATTGTTGCAGTGGTAATCATCAGTTTGGCAAAAAGCATCCTTGCTGGTTTGTCCCGCGGGAGTAAAGGAGGGAGCCGGCAGGGCCATGGTAGAGAGAGTTTCATCCAGGCCGATGGTGGATATGATGCTGGGCAGCAAGATGGTGCTCGAGTCGTTGGGTTTAGTGGTGAAGCTGAAGATGGGGGCTATCCGGCGGAGCAGGGGAGAGGCCTTGGCAGATTTGTGGAGGTTGAAGACGGCGTGCTCGTCGGGCGGCCCGAATAAACGGTTGGGGAAATGAAGAGAATCCAATTTCAGAACTGCATCCTGGCAACGACTGATGACTGCAATACAATCATGACCCATTTAAAAAAGAATACAAAAATTTAAATATACAAACAGAGTGATAAGAGTTTAAAATAATTTGTGGTAATAATTACATATTGCTTATTATTATATTTAAATTAATGATTTATAAAAAAAATAAAGCACAAAAAAGGCTCAAGAAACATAATTTCACAATACATAATAGGATAGAGGTTGCAAAATGTGGACAATGCTTGCTTGGGCACACATGTCGGCTGCGTAAATAATATTAAAAAGTATTACATGTGACTAACAACATAACTAAACATAATTTCTATAGGTATACAAAAACACTGAGCAACACGGTAAGATTCTAAACATTGCTCAGAAATCGATTTCACAAAGATCAAAAAGGTTTAAAATTCTGCAAAGGAGTATTATTTACATTTTTCAGTGCATTAACAGGAATCAAATATTGTACTTAAGTAAATAAATATTTTTACATTTATATGTCTAAAAATTCAAACCTAACTGACATCTCAAATAGGAAACAAAAACTATCAAAATTGCGTAAGCAAAATTAGATTTTTTTAATCAACTATTAATTGATGTCTATTGTGAATGACATTTTTGCTAAAGACTTTGATAACCTGCATACAATCGCTAAAGTATGTTGACACGCTAATCAGGCATTTGCCAATGTAAAAACTAACATTCAGCACTTGACAAATAAGTTATTACTTTTACAAAAAGTAAGTATGTATCCACATATCAATAATACATAATTGATAAATACAATTACAATATGTACTACCTTTCTCATCATCTTAAAATAAAACATTTAAACACAATTAACTAAAGGACACGGATGAACAATATTACCATGTAAAAAATCGATACTATCTTTAGATGACATGAAGGCTGTCGAGGACCCTTTCATTCCTGGCAGGACTGGGCCGCCGTGTTCTCTCGTGTCTTACAGCAGAAGTCTGCTCCAAAAATGATGTAAGTTGTCCTCTCACTGTGGGTTGAATCACTGTTGTAATTGGAATTCTGCATGTTTCAGTTGTGTTGTGTCTTGTTGGGTGAGTGTTAGGCAATCAGCAGCTGAAATGTTTGGTGTCCCTGAAGACTTCATTGGTTCCAAGGGCATTAATTCACCAATCGGCTTCAAGGCTGCACGGCAGTGATGGCGACGTCTCTTCTTCTCCTCATTTCGCATCTTCCAGTTTCGTTTCTTCTGTTCTGCACTCTGTTGTGTTTCTTCTTCACTTAGTCCAGGCTTATCCAGGAGTGGCTGTTGTAGGTTGCCTCTGAAATCTGGACCTCCAAAAATGCCGATGTTTGGTTTACACAATGTCTATCTGCTCTTCCCAGCATTGTATCAACATCTTAAAATTCAACTTACTAACAATGGATAATTTAAAATATGTAAAAATGTACTAATTATTGTAATCAAAACTTAGATACAGGCCTATAGCGTCATTCTAGAGACCGGCTGTAACACATGTTCAACCCAAAAACTCAGATGAAAACACTATTTTGAGCAACGAGGTATTTCACAAATCACAATCCACACTTTCTACTGCACTTTTAAACTTTAATAATAAAAAAATATTGCATTGAATATACAAGTTTGTGTTTTTGTAATATTTCTGTCTGCCGCAAGTGGTTGTCATGAAGTGTTTGGCATGGCACTATGTTTTAGAAGGTTAAACTTAAATAAATTAAAGTAAACGAAACATGTGGAGTGAACAAACGCGAATCATTAATGCGATTCATGGATAACTTGATATAGAACGAAACATTCTGTTTTTATACTCAAGGCTGAGATGGCCTTTTCACTGCATTACAGATGTATATAAAATCAGGGGCGTACGCGGCATCTTGACAAACGTATATTTTCTTTTTACATAAACAAACGCGGCTATCGCTGGAGTTAGCGGCAAATAAGTTAAATGCTCTTTTGTACAGTGCACTCAAAATATATTTCTTAATATAACATATCGAAACAGGTTTCAGTTAGAGGTAGGCGCTACATAATGACATACTTGCCTCAAAATAAATTCTGATAAGTCTGTGAAAAGAAGTAATAATATTAGATAAATTAACAATTAGTTGGAAATATGGCAAATTGTGGGCAATAATCTTCGCTGCGACCTGATGTTGAAAGTTGTAGCATAATAATCTTCATTTTAAACTTGATGTTGTACTCTAATGATCTTTGTTGTGACTTAATGTTGTAGTTTGATAATCTTTCTTGAGACTTGATGATGTAGTCTAATAATCTTCATTTTAAACTTGATGTAGTAGTCTAATGATCTTGTTGTGACTTGATGTGTTAGTCTAACAATCTTTGTTGTGACTTGATGTTGTAGTTTGATTATCTTCCTTGAGACTTGATAATGTAGTCTAATAATCTTCATTTTAACTTGATGTTGTAGTCTAATATTGTGACTTGATGTTATGTTTGATAATCTTCCTTGAGACTTGTTGTTGCTGTAGTCTAATAATCTTAATTTTAAGTTGATATTGCAATCTAATGATCTTTGTTGTGATTTGATGTTGTAGTTTGATAATCTTCCTTGAGACTTGTTGCTGTAGTCTAATAATCTTAATTTTAAATTGATATTGCGATCTAATGATCTTTGTTGAGATTTGATGTTGCAGTCTAACAATCTTTGTTGTGACTTGATGTAGTAGTCTAAAGATCTTTGTTGTGACTTAATGTTGTAATTTGATGATCTTCCTTGAGACTTGATCCTGTAGTCAATAATCATCATTTTAAACTTTTAGTCTTATGATCGTCATTGTGACTTAATGTTGTAGTTTAATAATTTTCATCGAGATTGACGTTGTAGTCCAATAATCTTATTTGTGACGTAATGATGTAGTTAGTGGCATTTTAAGTCTACAAATTAAGTGTGGCGTAATTTGTAGACTTAAAATGTTCATTGTGACTTGTTAGACAGCAGAATAATCTTCATTGTGGTTTTATGTTGTGCAGTCAATCTGCATTTTTGCTAATCTTGCAAAGCCTTATAATCTTTAGTGTGGCTTGATTTGTAGACAATGTTCATTGTGACTTGTTATACATAATAATAATTTTCATTGTGGTTTTATGTTGTGCACTCAATCTGCACTGTTGCTAATCTTGCAAAGCCTTATAATCTTTAGTGTGGCTTGATTGTAGACAATGTTCATTGTCAATCATAATAATCTTCATTGTGGTTTAAGCTGTACAACCCAATAATGTTCATATTTTATAAAACAAGAGATGTTATCATATTTATTTCATTTCGTAGCTTATTAAAGTTGAGGATTCTTCAGGAGATTCAAAGTAAAAATAAAGGCCTTAGAAATATATAAAAAAAGGCACAACACAAATAAAACTACAAAACACTCACTTACCATAGTTTCTATAAATAACATAAGTAATTTACAAATACTTAGTTGATAACACTCATAATTAATTGACAAATCACTTTACATTTGCATATTAAATATTTTACTCAATTCTGAACATTCATAAAGATAAAACTTAGTACAGGGGTTCCCAAACTTTTCCAAGTCGCGGCACCCTTAGAAAATTTTAATTTTCTCACGGCACCCCTGTCATATAATGTCTATCTGTGGTAGCCTCGGGACCGAGTGTCGCCCCCAAGAGCACAATTCTCTGGGCGCCTCGCGGCACCCCTGACCTCTGTCCGCGGCACCCCAGGGTGCCGCGGCACCCACTTTGGGAACCTCTGACTTAGTATGTAAAATAATTATTGTTTTTCAAAGTACAATCCTGTTAAACCGCAATTAAGCAGTTTTTCAATAGGATGTTAATCTTCAATTACAATGTATACATAATATAACTACTAATTATAATATAACTATACAGACTATCACTATTAACACACATGACTTAGTATAAAGTATCTCTTCTGGTAACCATCTTTTCAGCATATATCTGAATCTATTTAGTGAATCGCAATTTTTTATTTTACTTGGTAACATGTTAAATATTTTGGGCTTATTATATTCTAGGTTTCGCTGTCCTTATTTATTTTTACATTTTGGAACAAGCATTCTTTCACTCTTTGTGAACTTAGTGTTATGTCCATGTTCCACTTTCCTCTTATATTCAGAGTCAGATATATGCTGAATCAATATTTTGTACCATAATAAGGCCTGCACCGGTAAGATAGTTAAATTCCGATACAACAATGATATGTTTCGTCTCTGTGAAAAAAATATGTTTTAAAACACAAGTTTTCAGTTGAATTTTCATAATATAATGATTGTTAACTTACTCTCTGCTTTAATTTTGTTGTGAATGGGGAAAATTTTAACCTTCGATTCAGGGATCAGGCTAAGAGGAATTTTTTGCAATTTAGCTGAAAAAAAAAACATATATACAGAATTATATTTAAAGGGAAGTAGAAACTGCGTTACAAAATTGTTTTGTAACACAGTTGAATTGTGTGTATTGATCTGGCAAGTGAAAAAGTTAAGAAATAACAATTACATAAGGAAAATAAACAATGTCTTAAAAACTAGATAAGTATTCCATAAAGTTCTGACATTTTTGGAGGTGACCAAATTTGTTCATAATTGCCTCAAATAGCAAATAAATAAAACAATAATATTTAATTACCTTCATAGAATGGCATTTGGGCCGCATTAGCCTGTGTGCTAGCTGGTTTCTGGAAGAAAACAATTTCTTCAAACATGGTGGAAATGGATAAGTAAGAATAAAGCATAAAACAGTTAGCGCTTAGCTATATGAACTTACAGATACAACGGGCTCCGGGGGCGGCACTATGGGGGGCGGGAAATACATGGGGGCCTCGGGAGCAGCATTGGGCGGGAAGTCGGCAGGGTACGGGACAGGAGGAAAAATCGGAGGAGGGAGAGTAAAGTCTTCTGCATTAGGGTAGTAAATAATCCCGTCAGGGGGCATCAGGTTGGGGTTCACTTCCCCGGGATGGTCGAAAGGAGGGAAGGCCATGGCGGGAGGACCGCAATCAAACATGGGAGGAGGGAACTCCATGAACATCATGGGAGTGTCGGGATTAGAAAACTCCTGCGAGACATTGGGGCTGGCTGTGCTATCTTGTATTCCCGATGTTTTGATCAATTCTTGTAGGAATCTCTCTGTGGAACGTCTACGAGACACATTTTCTATACGGGGTGCCCTGCGATTAATTAATGCTCTTTCTCTAGAACGGGACCGGCGGATAGGGGAGTGCCTAATCCATCCATGCCTCTGAAATCTGATGGGAGATCTCCTCGGGAGCCTGGGGGATCTTGATCTCGGGAGCCTGTTGGGGGATCTTGTTCTGGGGAACCTGTTGGGGGATCTTGATCTCGGGAACCTGTTGGGGGAATTGACCTCCCAGAACTTCTTGGGGGATCTTGATCTCGGTCTTCCGCCAGGGGATCTCTGAATCCTTTTAGGGGATCTTACCCTTGCAAATCTAACGGGAGACCGTCTAATTGGTGATTTGCTCATACGCCTGAAGAAAGCCGCATTAAGTGGAGGGGTTCCCGACATTCTAAACTGCGGTTGGTTCTGAACTGGAACTTTAGGCCGCATGTCAGGGGTCCGCTGTTTCCATAATTCTTGTTCTTGTGTAAGTTTTTTTTCATTCTTTACCTGCAAATGTACATTATTTGCTTTCCGATTGTCAATGATTGGAATAGTATTCGAAGGAGAAATGGACTCAGTGGCAGAAAGAGACTCCAAACTTTTAGGTGAATCTGGTTTAAATGAAACTTCCGTCTCCATTCCCGGGGGTACCAAAACAGATTCTATTTTTTTCACAAAAACATCTGTTTTATTATAAATTTTTGAATCTTCGGTCTCCATTCCCGGGGGCACCAAACCAGATTCCAATTTTTTCACAATATCTTCTGTTTTTTTATAAAATTTATCCTTTTCAATGTCACGCTTAGTTTTCTCAGGATCTCTTCTTTCACCAATGTTTATCTTTTCGATGGCCTTTCCTTGATCTTTTTTTCCTCTAATTTCATTTTTTTTAATAAATTTTTGATCGCGATGTTTAACCGCTTCGTTCCCTTTACCAAGCCGGGGAATTGGTGAAGATCCTACATATTTATCGTTTTCATAGGTATCAAGAACCAAAAAATTTTTGAACATATGTAGCGCGCTTTCATTATCATCCTTACTGGAGGGGTTTTCGGGGTCCTTTTCATTATTTGACATATCAGCAAACAACGTTAATTTGTTTCACAAATGATTTTAAGCCATAAACACTGTCAGAATTTGACGAGGATAAACATGGAAAAATATGGTTTTTGTAATAAGGAAATTAAAACACTACAGTGAACAATTTGACGTTTGTATAATTGAAAATATACCAATCACAACTCTCACTGAAAATTCGTTAAATTTACGTCCAGTCCATGTCCAGTCGAAAAATGTCAAACTCGCGAATTCCATAGAAATGATAAATAAAATGTGGAATGTTGATGAATCGCAGGCGCAGGCGCATCGCAGGCGGAGTGGCGGAGGCGGAGAGCAGAGGCAAGGGATGTGATGCCGCAAAAAATTATTTCCCTAGATTACAAGGTGAAATTTCCCTAGAATTTCCCTAGATTTCGGGGCACCTTGGCAAATCAAAGCCCGCGTAGGGGGGGAGGGGGGGGGGGGGGGGGGGGGGGGAGGGGGGGAGGGGGGGTATCCGTATGAAGTCGCCTACCCTGCAGAACGAAATGACAGCAACTATAAATGCCCGTGAAATCAGTATACGACGAAAAATTTCACTTTCGCAATTGAAGAAATATTTTCTTATTATTTAATAAAAAAATTTCATGTTTTCTAAAAAATATTTTCATATTACTAAAAAAATGTTTTTTTATATTTCTGAAAATATCGTATATATTCGCCAGTTCGATCGAAAATTTACCATAATTTGAAAGTATGTACTTTCCAACGAATTAGAAACGGAATTCCTAATAAAAATCAAACGCAATCACTGAAACTGAAGAAATTTTCTTGTAATAAACATAGATAAAAACGTTACTTGAAACCTAGTCCCCATTTATCTTTTTAGGTACATAATATCATTTTGAGTTGTCAGTATTTTTAAAACAACATTGCTTGAATGTAAGTACATCAACAATATTTAAGATTCATGGGAATTCCAAAAAAAATACGACTAGCAATTCCAGTAATATTGTCATATGTAATTTTTTTCCAGAGTTCGAAATTTCCCTAGATTTTGTGCTGATTTCCCTTTTCCCTAAAAAAAAATTTCTTCCCTAGATCTAGGGAAATTTCCCTAGACATCACATCAGTGGCAGAGGCAGAGAGCAGAGCGGCATCCGGCATCATCGACATCATATTATCATAAATTGCCATAAATATACTAACCCCCATATTAGCATCTCCCACACGCACACTTCGGAGCATCTTCGGAGCGACTGAGTCCCGCGCCACTTCAGGCCGCGCCGCGCAAAAAAGTCTCACAGTGAACTGCGCTGTAAACCTATCGGTCTTTACTTTTCTGCACGGCGGCCTGGAGTGGCGCGGGTCTCGGTCGCTCCGTGCTCCGAAGTGTGCTGGCATAAATAAACCAAACCACAGAAAATACTTTTAACAACGATAGCTCATCGAGGGAGTAAAACGTGACGTTACTTGGAGTCCATGTTCCACTGGGAGATTTTTTTTTTACATTATCTTCTCACAGGAGGCCCTATGGAAAATAATTTCCCTCAGGGCCTGTGTCATCTGAGATGCTGCATGGAGGGTCTTTTTGAGGAGAGTTAGGCACGCGTTTGGCGTGTTTCCCGACTATGCAACGGTGCCGAATGGATCAATGATGCTAGTTCCTCGGAGCATCTTCAATTGAAATACCGGTAGAACAAGGATAGCATTCCCACCGGACGCCTGTGCTCTAAAGATTGCAATACGTCTGCAGGGCCGGATCTACGAAATCTGGCGCCCTGTGCAGTAGGTACCGATGGCGCCCCCCCCTACATTTTTATTTTGATTAAAAATTCGTTCACCCCAATTTTTTTTAATTTTTAAATCAATTTAATTTTTTTTTATTTAATTTTGTTTTTTTTTATTTAATTTAATTTTTTTTATTTAATTTAATTTTTTTAATTTAATTTTATTTTTTCTACACTAATTTATCAAATAAAATCAAGATATATAAACGGTGTAACTTTTCCAAGTGACCTGGCGGTAGCTCTCACACTCGTTTTTTTTTAAAGAGAGAATCGCCAGGAGCCCTATACTCTCTGAATATATTGGGTAAACATAAAATTATGATGCTATTTTAATTATTTTAGGAAAACTCTTTTTGCAAGTTATGCTTTAAAATAATACAACGAATTGCATGTCTGTGCCCGTACCATGATTTAAAATATAGGTTACGAGACAATGCGGGTGGTTTCGCTGAACTAGGTCCATTAGACATTTTTGAGATTTACTGCGTTTATGTATATACCCAACGCGAATATTAATAGAAAAAGGAAATACAAATACGTTTCCATGGCAACGTACAACACAAGAATAGCATCTACAGTAGGGTGGTTACAAAAAATCAATGTTTAAATTTTTTGTGCTGACCCCCCTAAAAGCTGCCAATTGGATAAAAAATGAGATTGGTAAAGTTTCAGCTCAATTGGATAAGGTTAACCCGTGCCTCATCTAGGTTGATGTTTAACTTTCTATAAATTTTTTTTTTATATAAAATACCTAACAATATTGCAAGATTTAATTACATGTGCTGCCTAGATTTTGCTTTATTTATTTTCTCAATAGAGAAGTCCAGTCCAATTTTTTTATTTTTTTTATGAATAATGACCTTCTAACTTAAATAACTGCATTTTTTTTTTTTTAGAGTTAGTTTTAATAGTTAAAATAATTGTCAAAGTTTCAATTTTTCAAGGTCCCTCAAAAACCCGCCAAATTTAAGATGTATTTTGTGACGTCATCAACAGTTCATCTACTTAATAACGATACGCATTTTTTGATTTTTATGTTGGTCTCCCTGAATCTCACATAGATCTATCTGCGCAGGCGCCGCACAATGGTTTTACTAGTATGGGAGAGTTGGAAACAATTCGAAATTTCAAATTGCAGGGATCACTAAATTTTGTTTCTATATCTTGACAGCACATACAGCGCATCTTTCCCCATACCACCAAACTCATCAAAACGTTTCGTCACTGCGTAACACGTCAGCAAAGAATGACTTCCCGAGCAGTCAGGACGTTTGTGTGAAAATGCAACGTTTGTTATATAACATTTAGGGACTAATAACTTTTTACACCGCTTGCTGGCAATCTTTTTTCAACATGGATCCAATACCTTTGGGTGTGTACTAAAGATGTAAAGTATTTTTATCATATATTTAATATGACAAATTAAAGATATCTTTTTTAAAAAACATTTCGTGAATTAAAAAAAAAATACGACGATTTCTGAAATAGTTAAGGTTTTAGTTTAATATTCCGTAATAAAAAAAAATCTTACCTATTTTTGCGTCTCTACGGCCCAGTAATTTTTACGTAATTTACTTACTGTAAAATTTGAGTGCTTCATAAATACCATTATTGTCACAGGTTCGGTTTCAAAGGATTTTTTCTTCAGACAAAAGGAGCTATTTGACATAGTGATGAACTCAGGGTACAATCACATTTTTTTTTTGTTTTACCAAAAATTAAAGAAAAAAATTACAAACTGGAATATTCAAAAAAAAATTTTTTACGATAGGAAATAGTCCTTCAATAACGTTTTGAATATTCAATTTTCAAATTAGCGCTAAAACGCCCTTTTCGCGCGGTTTTGGCTTGTGACGTCACTGCGCACTTCTTGACAGATGTCATAAGTCGCAAGTCGTAATCCAGTAATCAGTCTGCAGTTGATCATTTGTTTATCGAAGAAAATGTCCGTAGATACCGTTTATAAATACTGTATTGTACTAAAGTGTACAAATACAACATCTTCAACACCAAACAAACTATTTGTAAACGTCACAAATAATGTTATTATGTGTAAAAAGCGGTGTCATGCGATGAAAAGGTACATGTAACTGCCATTATAATCGCGTCGATTTTGGCAAATTGTCAGACTGTCTTTGTAGAAAACCACTGTCTGTCATGATAGTATGTATTTACAATGTATGTTTTACACAAACGAATGGGCTTAGGATGCATAACTAAACGATTATGACTATCAAACTTATTCAAACCAGCATAGCAGCTGGAAGAAAAACTGTCAAAAACAATTTGACGTGGGACTAGGTGGGTGCGTTGTGACGTCACAATCTCGCAAGTCAATGATGACTCGTTTTTGATATATGAATTTTCATACAACTTTAAAAGTGAATTAATTAATTTAATAAATTTTTTCGGGGGTTTTAGGTGTGATATTCGAGTTTAGTTATTTTTTTTACTTGTATTAAATGCATTGAAAACACTATATTACATATACTGCATGTACCCTAATAAAGAGGGGTTGGTTAAACTCTGTAAAAAGATCGCGGGCTTCAAATTTTGCTTTAAAAAAGATGGAAAATTGCTCGTCGAGATGAAGCTAGATTTATGATGGAAAATAAAAAAAAGTGACTTGAGACTCCGATTGGTTTTACATTGCACGCGATTTTCCCTAAAAACGGCACGTCGTGGTCAAAAACACAATTTGAATGTAGTTCTGACCGATCCAAGCGCTTGAAAACCGAAGATCTTTGGAAAAGTGCACCACTTTCTCATTTGGCGTTTGAGAAAGAGGTGCACTTTTCGGTCAATCGGTTGCATCAAAATTATTAGAAGACATTATTCTAGGCGTTCATCTTTTAACAGACAAGTGTACAAAAAATTTGAAGATAATCGCTCTTCTTAAAAACAGATGTTCATTAGGACGTGAGAGGATGCGATTATTCTAGTATTTTTATATCTTCAAGTGTACCTATGTACCTACATATGCGATTAGTTTGCAGGAAGTCTGACTATTATTGTAGCGAAATCCTTGCCCATCGTTCACCAGATATTGCCGCCCGATTAAGATTATCATAATATGAGGCTCCGGAAGCTCGGAAGAAAGATTTTTTAAAATATCGCGAAAACTATTCTAGAAAATGTTCTAGTGAGAAATTTAATGAGGATGTTCTTAATTTAATGTTAGTTATATCTGATCCTGTCATAACTAGTTACAGGTAACCCCCAAATAAACAATTAAATCGTTTTCCTAAAGAAGTTTTCGATTTAATATTTCCTCCGGATATTCATTATATAAATATCTTTGGCACCGACGATGATGAAGATTGTTCATAGTCTGCATCAGAATGTTGAAAAAAAAAAAAATAACTCGGCCTTTATTTTCACATGGATCTGGATATAAATAATTTCAATTTTAAGATTTAAAACAAAAAAAAATCTTGTTAATAAAATCCAGAAATCGTTAATAAAATCCAGTAAAACTTACTTAAATAAAATATTCTTATTTTTTGTAACCATACCGAAAAATAATATCACTTTTTTCCTCGTTAATCATGCCTGTGAATTGTTTCCAACTTTTGGGGTATTCGGAACCACTGTGCGGTTATTTTTACGGAATCATTAAAATATTTTTAATTGTATGAACTAGATAAAAAGTGAAGTGACAGTTTTATTCCAAATTCATAAAGTAAGAGGACTGTATTTTTTAAATTTTGAATTTTCCTAAATTTTTCGACCATTTAATAGAATATGTTTACTGTCAGCTGTTTTTTTTTAAGTTTTTCATTTTGAAACTTAAAATACTACAATTTTCAAACACGATCGTATATGTCAGATACAAAAATCTAAAAGGCAATTCTATTTAGTTTCTATAAAGGTATATGCTTTAAGACATCTTAAAAAATAAGAAATATATAGAACATTCGTTTGTGTCATACCTAAATTCCCATACAAACGACGTATACCTGGTTGATTTATGTGACGTACAGTGATTACCATCGTGACGTCACCACAGAGCATTACACAGCATACTAACTTGACGCTGTTTATTGAGAATATTAAAAATGCACTTTTTAATATTTTTTTAAAAAATGTACGTTTAATATTATTTATTAAAACTTATATATTCAGATCGTACCTCACACTAAGGATTTTTAGTAGGTGCGTCTTTTTGCAGGGGAAAAAATTGTAATTTAAGTAAAAGTTTTTAATCGTTTTTACTCCTACCATCATGTAGAATCACCTTCCGAAGTTAATGCACTTTAACCCCGGACACCCTGTGTATCCATGGACAATATTATTTGATGTGTCCAAAACTAATTTCTGTTTTCATTTTTTTTTCAGGTTCTCCATAAAACAGTTATACACCAAATTATTACGGAGAAGATTACAAAATTTAAGAGAAAAAAAGTCCAAGGGGGGCAGTTTCACAATGTTGAGATTTATAGTTAGGTATATGCGACTCAATTTAGAGGCGCGTATGGGTATCGCAGCCCCGGCAACCATTTATTGGATAACCAACAGCTCTGTCATAGGTCACCCCAAGTGGTTCGCTACGTTTGGTGACTTAGCAGGGTGCTCGGGTTCATGGGGTGAGTTTTTTCCTGGTCTTGGTAGCGGATGAGTCTGCCCACTAGCTGTGTGGTAGGCCGGATCGGGAGAGACAGGTTGAGGAACACTTTGTGACCTCTCAAGCAGAACTCTTTTGAAACATCGCCTTGAACTGTAGTGGGAGGAATAGATTCCTACGACCGTCACTTCTGGACCACTGGCCGCCGGATTCCTACTCACCCCTCATACCTTATCCTTACCTAAAAGTCTAAAAAAATATTTTTAACGGGTATTAACAACATTTTTTCGATAGCGTTGAATTGTTTAGAACTCGCCCCGAACAAGTAACAAGTTTGTGTCGACTTTGTCTCATTGAGGGCGTTACTTACATTTCAATCCATCATGACGAAAATTATCTTGTGGTGCACCCGAATATTTCGATCTCCTAAAGCAATAATAGTGTCCCGTAAATTCAATATTTGCTGATCAAGATGTTCTTTTTCTTTGATAGAACGTCACTCGTTTTTTTTAAATAACTGTATGCATATGGGCCTACAAAATCTCTAAGAGGATGGTCGTTTATTCAGCCAGATAATTTTCCCATTTTTCACGTCGGAACCAGTTTCAAGACGTATCGGTACAATAGATGTGAATAAAATACTTTGATCGCTATCGACACAATTTTCAAAATTTTATTTTACGCAGAAAATACAGGAATTTTCAAGAATTTTACCTAATCATTAAATTTCTTAACGCCAGAGTTCTTCACAATTATATATAACTCGAATCTCGTACGAACCTCTTCAGAAATTGCATTTAAAACAAAACACACTGATTATAAGACTAGAACATTTTTTTATGAAAACTGATAGTCCTCACTTTCAGCTACTATAATTAATAAAATAGTGCATAAAAGCACCTTTTTGCAATTTAGTCTAGTAGTTAAGATACTAAAGTATACAAAACAAATCATAATATGGCGGAATCTGGTTGAACTTTTAACTATTTGCCTCGATATTTAATAAATTTAAAAAATATATTTCATTCAAACGGGTGTTTGTTAATTAAAATTTTTGCCATATCGTATGAGGTTTTCAAAAACTACTATGATATAATAAATTTACACACCACCAGTCATCGTGTCCATGTTGAATTAGATCTGAACACTTGGTAGATTTAGCTTTTTTGTAACTTGAAACGTTTTGAAATTTACAGGACTGCTAAAACTGACACGGTCTCCAGCACAAACGTCAAGTTCAAACTGATCTCTTTCCGTCAGTATTGCGATAAAGGCGACACGCTTCGGGAGAATTATGAAACATTTAATGAACTTCAAAACTAGCAAACTTTTTTCATTTTAAAGAACACAATTTTTTCAATTTCGGCCAACGCGGTTCATTAAGCTACCCCATTGTGCGTCGGTTTGAATTAACTAAGGTTTGTCCTTGGAGCCGTGCCGCCTACAATAAAAATATGTTCTGTTGGTTTCTTGAAGTTCCGGTCATAAATTACTCCCGCCCCTTTGGTTAAGTTGGCGTTGGTGCCATAGCAGCTTGCCGTCGGAAGGAGCCCCCATAAATATACTAACCCCGGAGCCCCCTCGCCACGAGAGCCCTAGGCGGCCCCCTCAGCTGTCTTCGCGTCTGACTTTCCGTCTGGAGACGTCGAAAGTCAGGCCTGCTCCGTCATCCTCCAGCCACGTTCTCCAAGGTACTTTTTAATATTCGTAGACGCAAAGAGCCGTAGATTCCAGATTAGGGTCGTCAAGCCATTAATTGCTTTCTTACGGATTAAGAGACAGGTCTTAAATCGTCTAATTTTATTGTACAATCATTGCTATTAAATGTAATAAACATTAACTCTTAATTTGTGTTTTCATTTACATGTACCTATCTAGTCAAGAGTGCACGAGTCCCCCCTGAGATATGTATAGTATATCGTATACGCTCGTACTTAACAAGGGCTATACAAATGGTTTATAGGGACGAATTCCGGTGCAATCAAAAGTAATAACATTGCAATATATATTTTTTTAAATAATGTATAGTGTATTTGCGGCGCATATAGAGAGGAAGAGACTCGTAAGTTTTTTTTCAAATTATGAAAAAAATCAATAAATTCGATGATTGAAACTAGAGATGCCACGAATATTCGGCTACTATTCGGTATTCGGCCACTTTTTTTACTATTCGGTATTCGGCCGAATATTGCGAACCATTCGGCCGAATGCCGAATACCAAATAATGAAAAAAATGCATATAAATTTAATATTTAACATTTACTGTCCTCACTACACATTTCATAATATTCCCAAATATTATGAAATGTGTAGTGAGGACTAACTGTCGCCGAATATTCGGTTGCCAAATATTTGGTATTCGGTATTCGGAAAAATAACTATTCGTGGCATCTCTAATTGAAACCCCGGTGTGAGACCACCATTCATAATTCAAACATTGCTTGAAATGACTTTGGACGTGTTGGTTGATCATATCTGAATGGCCAGGTAATTCTCAGCCTCACAACACACCCCAATTGGGGATGTCATAGCCTTACTAGTTCAAGACGGTTGGGAGCACTTGGGACTCGTGTGCGGTATTCATATAAAAATGTTTTCAATTTTTTATTGTTTTACTTTCACTCCATATAGAAGTCCTGAAGAAAATAATTTTTCCTCAGAGTCTATGTCGTCTCTGGAGATGTTGTGTAGATGGTTTTTTTGAGGAGAAGAAGGAGTGAATACGGGTCTTGAAGAGATCCATGTTGAAGGAGGGAGGAAACGCAGAAGCCGGTAAATCATTTCACAGCTGAGCTCAAGAACTTGAACTTAAGAACGAACAGTAGAAACGACTTGTTCTCATGCGACACAAATGTCAACTTTCATTCAATGAGCATCTTCCATTGAAATGCCGATAGAACACGGACAGCATTCTCAACTCAATTTGGGAGGCGGTTATGGGTACCGCCACCCCGGGAACCATTTATTGGATAACCAACACCTCTGCCATAGGTCACCCCAAGTGTTTCGCTACGTTTGGTGACTTAGCAGGGATGGCCGGGTTCATGGAGTGAGGTTTGTCTAGGTATTGACGGCGGATGCGTCTGCCTACCTGCTGCATGGCGGGCCGGATCGAAAGAGCCTGGTTGAGGGAGGTCTTTTAACTTTTCCAGCCGGACTCTGTCAACCCTTCATACAGGCTGTTAAATCCTTAAGATTTAATACGTTGGGAATAGATGCTGATAATTTTTCTGATTTAACATATGACCAGAATGCCTTGGGATCTTTGGCGATGTTCTCTTCAGCATTATTGATAAAGTCTTCGTGACACTTCTTTGCAATTTTTTAATAATTTATAAGTCAATATACATATAAGGCGCCATCCAGAAATTACGTCACATGAATTTCATGGTTTTTTACCCCCCCCCCCCCGTCCCTGTCACACATCGTCACATTTGTGAGACCCCTCCCCCTAGTGTGACGTCACACATTTTGCAATTTTACATCTAAAAATAATTTAGACAGTAGTTCAAATTTTTTTCATGTGACGTCACAGAGCTGGTGACCCCTCCATACCCCTTGCAACACAATTCACACTTCTCTACTCCACTCCCTCCCTTAAGGTGTGACGTAATTTATGGATGGCCTCTAACCACAGACCAGACAAACCATTATAACAACTCGTGGCTAAAAATTTGCATCCACAGGTTCATCGATCACTGATACAAAACCACATATATTTTAGGATGAAAATATGCACATATTTTTTCAAAAATATGGGCATGTTTCACCTTGCACAGGCAGAAATATACAGAACCATACTCACCTGGGAGATCACTTCAGATTAACACTGTATATTAACACATATAGTTCACCCCTATTAATAATGTTTTTTAATAGGGGTGAACAATATGTTTTTTCCAATGATTACACATTGAAAGACAACAAGAAGTTGACGGCATTATTGTGATACTGTGACAAAAACGTTAAATTGTCTCAAATGGCGTAGAAAATGTATGCGATTTGACCAGTGGCGTAGCGTGCCTTGGAGGGGCCCTGTATCAAAACTAGTTGGGTCCCTTATTATTGCTCGGTACAATAAATACGTGATCAGGCATTTTCATGTATTGAAGATCGCCATTGTTCTTTCAAAAAACAAAATTCACCCTTCGATACTGGTAGATAAATAGGTTGTACTTACCATTGCAATCTTATGTTATTTTATTTTTTATCTGGTAAATCCATTTTATTTAATGTATACTTTTTTTATGGCTGACAGAGTATTGCACCCACCGCTCTGTTCGGCTGAAATAAACAACTTATTATTATTATTATTATTATTATTAATCACTCACAGAAGCTAATTGCGGAAAAAATGAAGATATTTTGGACATTTTTTTACAACCTCCTCCCTTTTCCGTTTATTTTTTCTTTTCATAGCTCCACTGGGATAATCTCTTTTCATTTCACTCATTCTTTTCACAAATCAAACTAATTAACCAATAAATAATCAGAAGAACAAGATTGTATTGTTTTACAATTTACAATGTAATAAATAACGTTTGAACCGGAATGAAATAAAACGAGTAAGTATTGCTCTCCGTTGTTTGTACATAGGTTATTGCGGGATTCCCCCGGTTAAGTGAATGACTTAAACGGGGGAGTCCAGCAATAGCTGATGTAGGATGTTGCCAACTTTTGGGCGCATGCTTAACCCGGGAAAAAAAGAAATTGCTTTTTTTGAATTTTGTGATTTCTGAAATGTGTATGATGAATGATGTTTTTTTATATATTTATTTATATATAAGGCATGTATGATGTTTTTTTTAATGTTTTTTCCCGGGAAGCACGAGATTAAGTGACATTGTGGATAAAATTTTAGTAATTTTTGCTTACACACATTAGGGGCCTCTGTAGCCCAGGGCCCCCGTATCATTGATATGGCTGATACGGCGGTAGCTACGCCCCTGGATTTGATAGTTCTCCCAACCTAATGAAACGCACTTTCATGATGCGGCACCTAGCGGCAAAAATCGTGTGAAAACAGCCCATCGCACCATATTTCGATTGTGTCCATCACTACTCCTGGTGTCTGGTGTCTATGGTATAAGTCATAGAGTTTTGACGGCTGGGCTAAATATATCTAGATTTTTTATAGAATAGCGAACCGTTTTGACGTAAATTATTTGTGAGATAAATATGGCTGACGAACTAAATGTTGACAGTCTCATAAGAAGACTTTTAGAAGGTAAGATGAGTGTTTTTAATTTTCCTGTTTCTGCTACACGAATTCTGGAATGTTTTAGATTTATCTTTACTAATAAACGCCGCATGGGCTGTTGCATAATTGGAACAGACACTTTGACATACGATCCTATAAACGCTAGGCTTCATAAGACCAATACTAATTAAAGGCACAATCTGTAGAAATTATACTTCACGTCAATTTATTTACTTGTAACTCATTTTCGGCTTCTAGATGTATTATTTTTATACTGTTTTTGTGGATATTGCACTCTTCAAGTGACAGGCAATGTGCTTTCTTCATGAATGATGCCTTAATTGCATTTTGCATTGAAGTATGTATTCAAAATCAGTGCATTTTTTTATCTTTGAGGATCTAGAAAAATATTTCTATAGTTTCTAACGCCAAGCTTTTTATTTCTTACTAATACAAAGTAATTAACTTATGTATATTATTTTTTTCTTGCTGCTTTTGGTCTGGTTGGTAAAGTGTTCAGACTTCAAAAGGAACAAGCAAAGAAAAAAACAAAATTCAAAGATATCTTTTCTTCGGAGTTTATGGGTATTTATCTTTGTAGTTTAAAGAGTTGAAGTAGAGTTGTTTAGCCATTACATTGTTGACCTATTACACCCTGAACCGCACTGTGGACTGTATTCTGTGCGGGCTGCGAGCTGTGGGCTGTTGACACACCAACCGGCTGGTCCAACCAAGTCCCTTCTGGTTTTAGATCTGGGTAAAAATGTATGAGCCAACCTCACGGATAATACAGAAGGTTTGCTTTGTCCAAGTTCCATACACGGATAATACGGAATATTCCTTTTTTAATTAATAGACAATCAAATATGACATTTGTCGGAAGTACCAATCTTATAAAATAAATTCTCGTCAAAATAAAAACAAAAAAGGGTAATTCTTCGGAACAAACGTCAACGGTTAATACAGAATATTTATTTCATAACAATCAATCATAATTGCACAAACCCGCTAGGATAAATCCTGCCTTGCCCTCAAACCATTCAAAACCTGGGATGTTTTTTTAAATTATGATGACATGAATCTAAAGGTTTTATCAAAAAAAAGTGCGTATTAACCGTTGACTTGTTCTGAATATTTACCCAAAAAAGTACCTATTCGAATTATTACTGGTACTATGGGTTGTGGTTCGATTGCTTCGAACTACGAAAGCTGCATGTCATCAATGGTTTGTTTGGCAAGCAGTGTTTGTCTAACTAACGGGTATGTGTAATTATTCTAATAATTTCTTTCAATGTTCTTCTGTTATAAATACAGGGACAAACTTGTCAATAATGCATTCACTTCATAAATTATTGTTTTATATGGCAATCATATTTTTTTTGATTGGCAGCATTGATTGATTTTCTATGAAATGTAATATAAAAATGATAATTATAAAAATGGCGTAGCGATGTTCTTATACCGCATAAGTGAATAATTTTAACAAAATTAAAATGTAACAGGCATATTTTTAACATGTTTTTTCATCTCCCCCGACATAAATACATACTCACTTTTCGTGATAATAAAGCTAAATTTAACTGTTTGAATAAGAAATATTCCGTATTAACCGATAAGCAGAGTAAGACATAAATAAATTAGATCTGTAGCCGTAGTAGAAATTGATACTTCCTTATAGTGCGTGTATACTCATTGTTTTTTTATTTACGACTAGTATTTGATGACTGCTATCTCTCAAATTTCTGTAAGCAAATTTAAATTCAAAATCATATTTCCATAACATCCCATTATCTTAATATTTGTATGAACAAACTTCAATACGTAATTATCGTGATTTATTTTTGGGGTATTGTGCCGTGCTGGGCTTCCTCCTTCTTTAGCCAATGTTTCTGACATCGTTACAATGTCCATTATCAGAAGTCTTCGGAAGGCCCAAATCGCATTGAGCGTGCTTAATTATGAAGGCAATAGGGTACAATAACATTTTTTTTTACCAAAAATTAAAGAAAAAATTACAAACTGGAATATTCAAACAATTTTTTTTACGATAGGAATAGTCCTTCAACAACGTTTTGAATATTCACATTTCAAATTAGGGCTAAAACACCTTCTTTGCGCGGTTTTGGCTTGTGACGTCACTGCGCACATAGTCATAATCCAGTAATCAGTCTTCAGTTGATCATTTGTTTATCGAAGAAAATGTCCGTAAATACCGTTTATAAATATTGTATTGTACCAAAGTGTACAAATACAACATCTTCAACACCAAACAAACTATTTATAAACGTCCCAAATGATGTTATAATGTGTAAAAAGCGGTGTCATGCGATAAAAAGGTGTATTAAAGAAGTGCCACCATAATCTCATCGATTTTTGGCAAATTATTAGACTGTCCTTGTAGAAAACCACTGTCTTGTCATGATAGTATGTATTTTCAATATATGTTTTATACAAACGAATGGGTTTAGGATGCGTAACTAAACGATTATGACTATCAAACTTATTCAAACCAGCAACTGGAACAAAAACAACTTGACGTGGGACTCGGGGGGAGGGGTGCGTTATGATGTTACAATTTCGCCGGTCAACACATGACCCGTTTTTGATATTTGATTTTTCATACAACTTTAAAAGTGAATTAATTAATTTAATAATTTTTTTGGGGGTTTTAAGTACGATATTCGAGTTTCGTTAATTTTTTTTAAATATATGTTAACCCTTCGAATAATAAGAAAATAATATCTGTAACCTTTTGCCTGTCAAGGTTCGCGCGCAAAATTCCTGGTTCTTGCCATGCATCTTAAATTTTCCTATTTATGGGTTATTTTTTAATCCTTTTGCAAAAACAAAAATTGTTCTAAAATCTACATAAAATAATCTTTCCGATGTGTTTATTAGAAATCAACTTTTTTATTTCTAAATATTAAAATTTTGATATTGGAAATGTAAATTAGCTAAAAAATGCATACAGTTTGACAATTAAGTGTAGAAAATAAATGATGGCGCTGCGATCGATTTCTTGGTTTTAAATGGCAACACCGTGATGGCTCATAAGACAATGAATGTATGTTTTAAAAAACCCTTCAGCCAAAATGCATATTTCATAACGTGTTTGTATTGTCATAAATTTTGCACAAAAACACATAATTTAATAGAAGTAAAATAAAACAAAACAGGTTTTAAGTGGGCGTTTATTTTGTTATAAAAACGTAGGTACATAGGTATTTAAAAATCTGAGTATATTTATTCAACACCCGACATGTAATAATTATTGTCTTAGTCCTCATATGATTCTTCGGTAAATTTTCGTAAGTGGTGTCCACTCGTATTATTAATAATTTTTAGAAAAAAACTTTAGATTCGCCTTAATTACTATAAAAGGAAACTTTTTGCATTCCGGGAGGCGGAAAATTATGCATTTTAATTTTCAATTGCGTAAAACCAAAATTCACTTCGTGAACCGATCTGCGACTGTCAGCGGCCATTAGGTAAGTCACTGTTATGTTGGTATCCCTGATGCATTAACAAGAGCTAAATACTACCGTAGCCATCTTCGCGGGATATACGAAAACGCGCGTAATTATGAAAAACAGAATTAATAATATTTTTATTCAAACAGTTAGATTTAGCTTTATTATCACGAAAAGTGAGTATTTATGTCGCGGGAGGCAAAAATACATGCAAAAATATGCATTTAACATTTTAATTTGATTCGCATACGCGGTAACGCCATTTTATATTTACCGTTTTTATTTCACAGACAATCAATCATAATTACACAAACCCGCTAGACAAACCCTGCTTTGCCAAACAAACCATTCAAAACCTGGGATGTTTTTTAAAATTATGATGACATGCAGCTTTCGTAGTTTAACCTCAAAGTTCCGTATTATCCGTGAGGTGGATTAAATGCACATTTACCATGATTTTTAGCTATAAAAAAATAATTTTATATTGAAAAAATTTTTTTTACATTGAAAATTTTTTTTTAAGTAAAAAAAAAAACGCGGCGTTTTTTTTTTTTACTTAAAAAAAAATATTTCAATGTAAAAAAAATTTTTTCAATGTAAAAAATAAATTTTCTGTTTATTATTATTATTTCTATTCTTCAATTATAATGACGACGAATACCATTATGAGGGATATCTCTGCGAATTCCTGTGGAAAAGATCGGTGATCAAAAACAAAGACTGACTCCACTCATTTTTCAAAATTGCTGAAATCTACTATTTTTTGTTTATTATTTCTATTCTTTCATTATAATGACGATGAAATCCAACATGATTCGAGTGCCTCAGCTAGACTCTGAAGTGATTCTGATTAGAGGTTAGTTTACATTTTATTATTAATTCTGTCGTGTTTTCTCATAATTACGCGACTCTCATTTATCCCACGAAGATGACTACGGTAGTATTTAGCTCTTGTTAATGCATCAGGGATACCAACATAACAGTGACTTACCTAATGGCCGCTGACAGTCGGCGATCGGTTCGCGAAGTGAATTTTGGTTTTACGCAATTGAAAATTAAAATGCATAATTTTCCGCCTCCCGGAATGCAAAAAGTTTCCTTTTATAGTAATTAAGGCGAATCTAAAGTTTTTTTCTAAAAATTATCAATAATACGCGTGGACACCACTTACGAAAATTTACCGATTCTTCTTCTTCCATATCTTCATCTTCATCTAAACGTTTTAACAGTTCATCTATATCATCATATAGAGTACTTCCTCGTGCATAATAATCTGCCTCGATTTTCATCACGTTTTTGCAACAATTTTTTTTAATCATCAACACTTATGCTATTTTCCGTTTTCCCGGTGTTTCAAATTTTCCATCTGCCTTTTCCCTTCCTTGACGATTTATCTTACTTTTCAGATTTACCTGTATGTGGAAAACATCATTAAAATGATTATTCTATAGAAGGTAGTTTTAAAAAAGCACACCTGTAAATATTCATTTAGAAAGAAAGAAAGAGAAAATTAAGAACAAGTACATTTCTATGAGTTTAAAGAAGTTGCATATTATTATTTTTTTTTTAAATTGAGTTATTCCATTTTTCTTGTGGCCTAATATTAACTGTCAAATGGAAATGTCAAATTCGGATTTTTAAACATAATCTCAAATCAGATTGTAATGGTTATAATCGCACAAAAATTGGCAAAAATCTGTAATACTAATGAAATTTATTAAAAAAAACTATACCACGTACCATTCATTTCTGCAGTTCGTTTTTAAACTTCTTTCAAATTGGATAGAAGCTTCTTCGCACGATATTCAGCTAGGCAGCGTTGAAACACGCAGTTTACAACTTCTCTTGCACCACTACGTATTGGTTTGTTCATTTTAATTCAATTCTAACAATGCACAGGCAAACAATGAAAAAAAAACACTAATCGAGCGATTTTCAGTGTGTTCTACATGATTAAAGTCAGTAAAACCAAGAGCCATACAAAATGTCATTGACAAAACGAGTATTTCGGTGTTACCATAGTAATGAAAAAATTTAGTTCCAAATTAATTAATTTCTACACTTTCTTGCCAAACAATACCTGCGAATATTGGAATTAAAGTACTTAAAATAGAATAAACTTAAAATTTTAAATACAGATTCCTTTTTTTAACAACATTTTTAATAAAACTGTCACCTCACTTTTTATCACTTTCATATAATTTTATTTTAAAATTAAATGTTTGTTACGTCAAAAATTGGCTCGAAATAAAACCGTCACTTATGATCGGGTTTGTAAAATATCTCAACAACATAGCTCATAAAATCCTAATACAATGAGAAGCATTATTTCTTTGGCTCTCTAACATAAAAGAAATCACAAATATTCGCATGACAGGAAGAGAGTTATATAACTTTTAATAATGCACGGTCGCTCTGGGACAATCTGGGTCTCTTGTTATTATAACGGCATATGATGTTTTGGGACAACTTGGGTCTCCTGTGATTAGAAGGGTTAAAAGCATTAAAAACACTATACAGTGAAACCCTCTTAAGAAGTTCTCTCTTAAGATGTTTTGTGACTTAAGAAGTTTGGTTTTTTCGGTCCCTCGGCTCAATATTGGCCCAATTTTTCCCAAATATAAGGTTTTCCTGCTTAAGAAGTTTGTTTTTTCCAGTCCCTTGGAAAACTTCTTAAGAGGGTTTCACTGTATTACATATACTGCATGTACCCTATTATTGAATCCACAAAAACCCCATTAATTTTAACAGAGACGACGGGGCTAAGCTTCATAGTTCTTGGTATCCGTAAATGATGGCTACCCCAAAACTAATTATACTGAAATATCGGCTCTAAGTGGATTCGACATAATAATATTTGGATGACTTGTATTGCGCCGTTTTTGTGAAAAATCACCTCAAGGACATACCATATCGCTTTTACACACTTCACCACAATCTCCACTTCTTCCGATGATGATGATGGACGCTAACCCTATCCGAAACATTGGCTAAAGAAGGAGAAAGCGCAACATGGCATAATACCCTTAAAAAAATTATCACAATTCTTTTGGCCATGAAAATCCCTAATCATGTCTTCAATACGTAAGTATTCATCAATGACTAAATAAAATACCCTAAGAGAGAACAAAAATGGCAGTCAAGATGGCTGCTGACGTACATCATTTCCATGGTTCCCAATGGATATTATTCAGTGGCTTTGGAAACAGTCCTGCATTGCGGCCATTTTGTATAACCGTTTGGACAGAATGTTCGGTTGGATCGATATGCCAAATCCTTCTCTTGGGTATTTTGTTTAGTTATTGGTATTTATATAACAATAGCGAGTTCCCGGCATGCGTTGCTATGCCACTTGATAAAGAAATTGTTTCTTCCTGCATGTCCTTTCCCATTCGTCCCATTCCCCTTCCGCCTCCCCTTCCTCTCCCGCGTTCTCTTCCCTTCACGTGTTCCCACTCCGCCTTCCCTCTCCCCACTCCCCCCTCCAGATTTCCCCTCCCCCCTCCCGTATTCCATACATTCAGTCCCGGTACATTCAGTTTTCAAGCAGCTCGAGTGCCACCTATTATAATTTTTTTATACAAATTTCATAAAGCCAGAACTTACCAGTATATATTTAACCCTTTCCGACCGGCTTCATACGAGCGTGAGTTTGTCTTTGAAAATTTTTTAACGAAAATTTATTCTGTTTTTGCGGGCGGACCCGGTGTCGATCGATCGTGCGGGAACTGCTCTTACCGCGTGAAGTTAGATAAACGCGTTTGAACTAGTCAGTAGCTCGAGAGATACGAACGAAGATGGCCGTTTTTTTTGACCCAGCAGTTGGCAAAGGTATGTTAATATTTTAGTAATTTTTTGTTAATACATTTGTAATATTGTGTATTATTTTAGAGCCTAAGATGTTAAGTAACAGTTTAAATGCACTTTTGTACAGTTTTTTTTCGTTAACTAATAGTTATTATCATTTTAATCTCTAACAGCACGATCGTAACATTCAGGGTTATGGTCAAATTTTTTGGTGATATATCTACAAATATTTTATTTTAAGATGATCATTTATCAACCACCTAATCGGTATTTTTGTTCATTTTAAGGATTCCCCATAAATGAGGATAATGTTTTGGAGATTCTGGATGATGGTGACGAGTCGGAAATTGAAGATCTGGGCAATGATGACGAAGGGTTTGAGGCAGAGTGCGTTGACCTGTTTACGGATCTACATGAACCTATGGAAAATGACGATAATCCCCCTCCTCCTCCCACTATATCAAGATCAACAAAGCCAAGGCAGAAAAGAGATTCGAGGAAGAAATCGAGACGAAAGCGTACTTGGAAGCAAACACCATTTACAGATAAATCCCACGACTTCCCTGAGCTACCGAAGAACACTGTGAGGACTTCCATGGAATATTTTAGGGACTATTTCGACGACAATTTTTTTGAAAAAGCTAGTACATGTTCTAACTTGTACTACCTAAGAAAAAATGGCAGAGTACTAAACACAAACCCACCGGAGATGTCAAAAATGATTGGCATACATATCATTATGGGGTGTATTCCTTATCCACAACTGCCAATGTACTGGCGTGCTAATATGAAGCTCTTGATGATCTCTGAAGTGATGACTCGCGATCGTTTCCTGGCTTTGCGTAATGCTTTTCATGTGGTTGAGACTGATGCCGCTTCACCGGAAGAGGCCCAAAACCCATTATGGAAAGTTCAACCAGTAATAACAAGAATACAAAATGCATGTTCCAAGCTTGAAAGAGTTCCAGGTTATTATTCGATCGACGAGCAAATGATCCCGTTTACCGGACGATGTAAACTTCGCCAGGTGGTGAAGAACAAGCCTCGCCCTGTAGGATTGAAGAATTTTGTTCTCACGACAAGTGGTGGCCTCATGCTTGATTTTGCCATATATCAGGGAGCCAAAAGTACTTTCGGAGACACACCACTTGGCCTTGGTCCATCTGTAATTCTACACTTGGCCAAAAGTGTCCCCCCCGGCAGCTGTCTTTACTATGATCGCTATTTTACGACAGTTCCACTGATCAAACAACTACACGCTCAGAAACTACATGGCACTGGGACTATTATGCTAAATAGATTAGCTGAAAGAGTCAATATTAAATTTAAAAATGACAGAGTCATGCTTCGAGGAGAAAGCCAGCAGTTTGTCAGTGGAGAAACTGTACTTGTTAAATGGAAAGATAACAAATCTGTTCTGATGGTATCGAATTGCACTGGTGCTGAAAATAAGACATCAGTCAAAAGATGGGACAAAAGATCAAGGTCTTACATCGACATTTCAGCTCCAAAGATAGTGCAGAATTACAATACGCACATGGGAGGAGTAGACGTTCTCGACCAGCTAATGGAATACTATCGTACCTTCATTAAAACCAAAAAATGGACACTGAAAGTTCTGATCCATTTCGTGGACTTGGCTCTGGCAAATGCTTGGAGACTCTATAAAAATGATTGTCTTGCAAACGGAGTTCCCAAGAACAAGACTTTGACATTATTAGAGTTTCGCCTGGATATTGCCGACGGATTAGTAAATAAACCTGATAAAAGGAGAAGAAGTGTCGAAACAGATGAGGAAGAAGGCGAGTTGCCAGGTAATAGGAAATACAGGCCAGCAAATCCACCATCTGTAGCTAAGAGATATGATGGATATAATAATCTTCCAGTTTTTGACGAGATAAGTGCTCCCAGAGTCTGCCGCTATGAAAATTGCAGAAGTCGTTCTAAAATACGCTGCGAAAAATGCAACGTGTATCTGTGTTTATCTCGAGGAAAAAATTGTTTTTATACTTACCACCAGAAAATATAATATTCAGAAATGTCAAGAAGTATGAAAAAATATAATTAAATATTGTTTTTTATTTTGAATTGTGTTTATTTTAAAGATATTGTACCAAACTAATGGTATGCGCACGATCGTGCGTATGTCAAATTATTCCTGAACCGCACGATAGTGCGTGTGCCTTTTCAAAGTATCTGGTCTCTGGAGATTTTAAAAATTATTTTTCCCTGACCTAAGGGATAATAACTAAAAGCTTTATTGGTATGGCGCATTGCTATTCCGATTTTTTTTCCACCGGTCGGAAAGGGATATAGAAACCATCGCGGGAACGCACACATCAAATCCCCAAAGTTTTATCACAATCGGATGAATGGTTAGCAACGCATAATTTCATGATGCCAGAACTTACTATTATATACAAAAACCATCATGGGCATGGGCACATCAAATCCCCAAAGTTTCATCGCAATCGGATGAATGGTTTAGCAACGCATAGACATCTCAAATACTTACTCGTATATATCGACGGTCCCGAAGAACAATGTCGGATCTGACAAAAATTGAAAATCGTTCTGTTGTCGTATTTATTGGCTTATTTTGTTGATTTAAGAGCCTGTATTTTCAGAATTTTTAATGAAAGGAGATGAAATGTCAAAGATCAAAACAACACGTTTCACCTTGAGACATCATAACATTATGTGTACTCATTCTACATAGTTAGAATTTGTGGTCTTTTCGTGACAGTCAACTTACCGTTTTAAGAGAAGTTGACGCAAATCACAAATTTATGCATATAGCGTTCGAGGAATAGACTATTTGCGCATCATGTGTGTGGCTAACGGAGTAAAGGAAGTCCTCTCATCTGTGGCTCGCCCACCTTTTAAAATAAAAAATACTTTTTTTTTAAAATGCTATTTTAACCCTTATGTATAAAGAAACTGTTTGAAAGACAAGCTCAGAATCGCTAATATCTCTGTGATATGCATTTGAAGTTTGTGACTAAGTCCCCTATGCAACATTATCCATCTTACTTATGAATATGCAGTGTAAAAATTACGTGGTGCGTATAGTCAGAGTAGTAAAAACTGGATTTTAAACCACATTGTTGGTGTAAGTAACGGCTTAACTGAACCAATACTGAATTAACGCGTAAAAAATCTATTGAGCGCTTTTATTATTACCGTGACGATTCACGATTACCGTACCGAGACAGCATAAAAAGGCAATAAACATACTTTCTTATAACAATAATGCTGCAGCTCTTTCAAAAGATGAGATACACAACGGCGTAGGTCTGTTTCCTCCAAAGGAAAAAAAGTAATAATTTTCTTGCATCTCTCTCACACACTGCACCGTGACGTCTCCGTAAACCCCTACAATACTACTAGCCGTGATAATAATTTGGAAAGTATGGAGTAATGTTACAAGGATAATATTGAAGTGTGAGTGAATTCCATAAATTCAAAAACGTCAAATGTCAATGCGCTGATGGTTCTGCAGCTTCTTATAAACTAAATAACAACAGTCGAAAATGAGACAAACGGTGAACGTATGTCTGCACCCCCCCAAAGGAAACATAAATCATTATCATACATCTCCCTCAAACGTATTAGTAAAATTAAACGCGATTCCCGGTCCCTGTGGCTGAGCTGTAATATATCATATATCTGTTTTCTTCAAAGGAAAAAAAGTAGTAATCTGGAGGAAATAGTCACTCGTATTGTGTGTCTCATCTTTTGTCTCGCCATTATTTAATGTGTAAGAAAGAGCTGCAGCATTATAGCGATAAGGAATGTATGTTTATTGCCTTTTTTGACGTCACGGTACTATAAACATGGATCATCACGGTAATAATTAAAGCATCTATTTTATGCGTCTAGTGCATAGATTCTCCACCTTTTTTTGCCCACCGCCCACTTTGACAAAAAAATTATTTCTAGCGCCCCCAACCTAACTCGTGAATCCGAAACAGCAATTGACCACAACAGGGGGGGGGGGGGGGCATAGAGGGATACCACGACGAAGGGGGCGTAATGGGATACTACAACATTGTTACATTTGCCACAGCGGAGGGGACATAATGGGATACCACCGTATTAAATGTTAAATGTTGAGAGTGCTCTAGGCTAGCACCTCGTCGGCGCCCCTCTAGCAGCCATATATTTTTATTTTAACTAGTACTTATATATAATAACTAATGCTGCGCCACTTGACTTAACTGGGTGGCATGGGAATTTTGGTATAAAATGTGTAAATCTGTGAGTCTCTAGCATTCTTTTTTTTTACAAACCAAGTTTCATCACAATCGGTTCAGTAGTTTTTTGCATGAAGAATTAACATATACCTACTCACACACATACACACTTTCGCAGTTATAATATTAGTAAGGACAATCAATATAAATAAATCAATTTATAACCTAACATTTGAAAAATAAAAATTAAAGTTATAAATTATTTATTTCAAAATTATTTCGAATATGTATCTACTAATCACATTCAATCACATTTGTTAAAAAAAAATAAAAAATAAAATTTTAGGCGTCTACATTTTTGTTTGCGAAGTTGTAAAGTATTGCTAACGAATTTAATCTCTTATCTGTCATGGAAGAGCGAAGATAATTTTTCACTCTCTTTAGACAGGAAAAACTCTGCTCACCACTGCAATTGCTGAATGCCGTCGATACACACATTATTAAGGCTATGTAAATGTTTGGGTTAATTGTTTTAAGTTCTTTATTTCTTAGAACCTGTAAAACAGTTTTTTTCGGGGTAGTTCTCCATGTCGAGCTATCATTGTTAACTAAGAACTTTTACTTTTCTAAGTACTTTTCTAAATCACCAGAATACATCGTTACTAACATACTACATAGCACTATTTTGAACTTCTTCAGTGTTCAAATTGACCAAATTGCTTAAAAACGAAAATTTACCTACTGTAAAAATTTACTGAAAAAGGTTTTTCTCAAGTGTGGGTAAACATGTGACTTTTTAGATATCCCTTTGTTGTACAAGAATAGTTGCAGTCGGGACATGATAAAGGTATTTTCCCACTGTGGATAAACAAGTCATGTGACTTCCCTTTGAAAAA
Source organism: Limnephilus lunatus (assembly GCA_917563855.2). Lineage (NCBI taxonomy): Eukaryota > Metazoa > Arthropoda > Insecta > Trichoptera > Limnephilidae > Limnephilus > Limnephilus lunatus. The sequence continues at coordinate 44,714,058 of OU830602.1, read as the reverse complement.
CATGAATAGTTGCGGTCAGGAAACGAAAAAGGTTTCTCTTCACTGTGAATCCGCGAGTGCATTCTTAGACTTCCCTTTTGAGAACGTGAATAGTTGCAGCCGGGACATGAATTAGGTTTTTGTCCACGGTGGGAAAACGAAAACATGTGATTTTTTAGATTTCTCTTTGTAGTACATGCAAGTTACACTAAGATGATGAAAAAGGGTTTTCTCCAATGTGAATCGCGCTGTGAATTTATAAATCTCCCTTTCGAGAACTTGAATAACTGCATTCGGGACATGAAAAAGGTTTAACTCTACTGTGGGTAAACATGTGAATTTTAGATTTCTCTTCGTCAAGCAAATCAGTACAGTTGCAGTCGAAGTCAAATCATATAGTTGCAGTCGGAATATCAAAAGGGTTTTTCTCGACCACGAGTCAGCAAGTGATTTCTTAAATATCCCTTTTAGTTGCAGTCGGAACATGAAAAAGGTTTTTCTCCACTGTGATCATACTGTGGATTTTTAAATCTCCATTCTGAGAACTTGTATAACTGCATTCGGAACATGAAAAAGGTTTAACTCCACTATGAGTCAGCTTGTGACTTATAGTTGAGTAAGTGTTGCTCCACAGGGAAACCTGAGAACTTACTTTCCTCAGGGCCTCCTGAGTGGAGCTAATCTAAAAATAAGTTTGAGTTGTAAAACCATCGAACAGTATTAATGGGTTACCATCTGCGTAATTGAATTTCAGAACCCGGCTTCGAGTGTATGTCTGACCCCATGCCGTAAGCCCCGCGCCACAAATAACCTGTGTACGTGAAATATCGAACAAGCTACCGATGTAATTTGGTTTCGAATTCCGGAATTCGTCAAAAGATGTCTCCACTTCCGTTAGCAGGTAGCTTGGTGACATACCCCCTCTAGGTATAAGTACTACGAATTTTTTAATTAAGTATCTCTTCGGGTATGGAAAGATTGAAGGTAATACTTAGTTGTGGATAATAGTATGTGCCTAGCGTGGTAGTTGAATCACCTGTAAAAACTGTATACAAAGTTATATGATAAATAAAAAAATTATCAAGCGGCTATATATTACATATGACTTCATTTCCTGTCCCGGTTACTTTCTCCCAGTGACTAGTTATCACTGGATGGCAGAAGATCCGAGCAACGGGTTATTTTTGGAACCAGTTCCTATGCGGTTTATAAAATGGTTACCAACACTAGGCGAAGGCGCCCACAGGGCCTAGCAACAAAAACCTACGGAGCGGGTTTCTGACTGCTAGTGTAGATATATTATTGATATGGCCGTGTTAAATTATGGAGATCCGGAAGGAATGCATGACCAATAATAATTTCCAATTTTTTTATTGCGCCCTTTAGTGATAAAATCACGTCAAGTGCACTTAGTGGATAGAATTAAAAGGTGCGCTTATATGATTAGGGCATCAAAAAAAGATGATATGGTGCGAAGTGAATTGTGGAAGAAGTCAGGGAAAGCCAAGGAAGTCATGGCATGATCAAGTCAAGTTGGACCACGTCAAGAGACAGAATAACAGAATTGTACATTTTAAGGAGCGCAAGTTTGAATGAATGTATCTCTTACCCCGCAGTATTCCTCCGATACTGTGCAACGCAACCATGAGAATATTTACGAATGTGAATGTAGCAAGGGGTATGTGTCGAGACAGAGTTGTTTCGTGGTCTTTCCTCTCTGCTCAGCACGGCGTGATGTAGTTCTGGTAGTTATCCAAGATACTTCAATTCAATTTTTACAATTCAAAAGAATCTATATTGTGTAAGTAGGTGCATACTTACTTAAACAATTAATTTTATAATTTTGTTTAAAAATCCTAAGTGCGCCCTTTCAAACCTTGCGCCCCTAGGCACGTGCCTAGTTTGCCTTAGGGATGATCCGCCACTGGGTGGGATGCGTTTCTCTGGGTCTCCTACCGCCCTCCTGAAAGTCTGAAACGCCCCCCTGAAAGTCTGAAACGCCCCCCGATTTTGTCTTGGTCTTCTACCGCCCCCCTGGGATCTAAAACGCACCCCAAGGGGGCGTTATCGCCCACGTTGAGAACCTATGGTCTAGTGCATATTATATTTAGATTGTGGAATATCCTGTATTTTATTCAGTCATCCGATGACTATAAAAGTTGATGGATAATTAAGCAGCCTAAAATAACATAGTATTTTATATGAATCTTGGCAAATGCCGCTTGAATTGGAAGATGTTGACTGATCTTGAGAAGATGCCAAGCATCGTTAGAACTTCCTTTCCCCACATCAGATAACACATTAGTAAATACATTTTATTCTATCATTCAACCAACTACATCATCACATTTTATCTAATACTAGTGAGTTCCCGGCATGCGTTGCAATGTCATTCAATAAAGAAATTTTCTTTCTTCCCGTTCCCTTTCCGCCTTCCCTTCAACTTCCACGTCCCCGTCCCCTCAAGCGTTCTCACTCCGCCTTCTCCGTCTTCCCTCTCCCCACTCCCCTCTCCCGCTTACCCTGTCCCACAAACCCCCTCCCCCCTCCCGCGTTCCCTATATTCACTCCCAGTACATTCAGTTTTCAAACGGCTCGCTTATGAATATCAAACCTATTGAAATTTTTTTATACGAATTTCATAATGCCAGAGCTCACCGGCATGCTCACAACAACTCACCAAAGATTCATCGCAATCGGATGAATAGTTTAGGAAATAATTTCATAACGCCGGAGCTCGCCACTATATATAGAAACCATTGCGGGCGTGTGCACAACGATTCCCTAAAGTTGCATCGCAATCGGATCAATGGTGTAGAAAATAATTTCATGACGCCAGAGCTCACTATTACATATAGAAACCATCGCAGGCATGCGCACATCAAATCACCAAAGTTTCATCACAATCGGATGAATGGTTTAGGAACACATAAGGGACAAACAAAGAAACATTGACTTTTATATATATATTAGGATTAACATCGTTAGAGGAAAGCGATACTGTTATTATAAGATATGAGTCACGTTTACAAATTTTCAACTGTTTGTAAAATAAAAAAAAACTGAAAAATCATTTATTATAGATGCATTGAGTAGATTCCCATTTAAATAGTATAATAGTTTGCACATATTTTGTTTTGTCAGTTTTTTTTTCATTTTGTTTGTTAACTATGAATTTTTCCAAAAGATCTAGAATGCTGAGGGTAGGTAAGTGTTAACCCGGGTGTCTTTTATCTCAATATGTCAGACAGAAGACACTCAGCATTTAGGGTTATTAAAACATATATGTAACACGTATTTAGAATTTGGAGTTTGTAAGTCAAATATACCTACCAATGTTCCCTTCCCATTATCTATTGATTTTAAGCAATGGAAGTTGAAAATTGCCGTCTCGTAAATGAATTGTGGCAACAATTTGTGCGCAAATAACGTTTTAATCAAATAAGGAGCAACTGTAAATTGCTAAAATGTATTTTTATATTCTGAGATAATGCAACGTAGATGGCTGTTTTCTTTACTTTAGTTTTTTTACTGTAGTAGAATTTGGATATAACGACTTCCGCATATAACGGCCTACCGTTTTTATTGACGACAATGTAAACTCAAGTTAGGTTTCATAGCTTTTAGTGGAAAAACGTATCCGTTTAGTACGACTCCGTTTTAAGTGACCAACTGCTTAAAGCGACCTATTTTAATGATAATTCGTCTGGTTAGAACGACACGCAGTGTTTTGTTTACAAAACCTATGCACCAATACCTCGCCACCCCGCACCTCGCTTGTGACTAAGAAGCTCGACACAGTGAGTTCCGTGAAGCTAAAGTGTTTTTCAATTGAAGAAAAACACTTTCGCTTGTCCCATTCTTCAATATCCACCATAAAGAAAAATAAAAATAAGATAAAATCCCTGTTTAATGCCATTTTTTGAAATGTAAACATGTCGGGTCATCAACTCATGAATAAATAGATCAGGCATTGTTACAGTGTAAAACTATGATGTCGCGTATTCACAATGCTGTGCGAAGTTCTTACTATCGAACAAAAATTGGCCATGAACATACCCAAATTACAGACTTTCTACATTAGCAACTACATATTTACTTGCATAGAATGTAGGAATGTAAATTGTATCTTTTTGGATTACAGTACATTATGTATGTTTGTTATGTGGAATGTTGTATCATTAAAGTTATAATTTGTATTAAATGTTTATATACCTAAAAAGAAAATTATCTATCTATACTATTACATATTTCATAACAATAATTACAATAACATTAATATGTATCATAATAAAAACAAGCTTAAATTATCCGGCCGTTTTGTGCGTCGTCGGGTTAGTACGACTAAGTATCGCGGGTCCCTTGAGGGTTGTTATATCCAGATTCTACTGTATTTTCAACTATTCATTAAAATGATGTGCATGTGTTATTATACTAACAATATATTTATTTTTGATTTGGAAATGTCTCACAGCTGTTACAACTTATAACGATGCCTTTTTCACTGTCAGAATGAACATGTTTTGAAATCTTTTTTAAACGATGGGTCACAATAGAAGTACATTTATCTTTTGGCAAGTTAAGCACTAAGCTCAGTGGGGTAACGAGAATCTCACGGGGCCCGGGGCGAGCCTGTTAACCGGACCCCGCTCTCCTTCCCAGGGTGACTGCAAGTTGATCCTCTGACAATTGGCCCCCTGAAATGATATTTACTATAAAATTAAAATTTTTTGTGCATTATTTACCAATTTCAAACATAAAGTTGACTTTAAAAGTACCCTTAATAATAAGTTGGTGTGAATATCAAAGGAATTTATATAAAGTGTCGATTTTTTGTACTTTTACGAAGGTATATACAGTATATAGACAAGTAGATTTTTCCTTGATACATTTGAATGAAAATATGTTTTATACTTTGTTATTCGGCAGTACATTCTCTCTGCACATCCTTTTCGGAATCACTTAGTTATATTTTGTGTAATTAGGTATGCCGTATTTTCCCTAAACCAACTGCATTTTGATAAAAGTATGCCGGGGGGTCAATTGTCGGCTGATCAACTGTCATGGAACCCCTTCCCAGCTGGTGTAATGGATAGTATAAATTGGTCCCTGAGCTGCTCGGGTTGCCTGGGTGTGATCACCACTGACAGCTATTTTAACTGCTGAAGTAATTTGTTTTTTTCTTTGTTTCTTTGTCGATTCATAATATTATCATGTCAGTTACTAAGAAATAGAGATAACATCGCTAATTCCAATATTCCATCTGTAGAACCATGTTGAAATTCTAGAACTGTGCAAGATTCCTTCTTCTTGAATTTTGGCCGAAGATATTATCTCTACGCGATCACTACACCTCATCTAGAGAGGATGTGTGGATGAAAATGACACTAAAACCAAAATTTTTTTTTTCAAAAATTGGGTTACGAAAACATTTTTATCAAAAAGATATTCCACTATCTAGCAGTCAATAGATCGCAAGACACATTGCTTTTTACCTTTTGTTGGTCTGTAAGGAGAAAAATTTGTCTCCCAAGATATTACAGTGAAACCCTCTTAAGAAGTTCTCTCTTAAGACGTTTCGTGGCTTAAGAAGTTTGGTTTTTTCGGTCCCTCGGCTCAAAATTGGCCTAATTTTTCCCACATATAAGGTTTTCCTGCTTAAGAAGCTGGTTTTTTCCGGTCCCTTGGAAAACTTCTTAAGAGGGTTTCACTGTATTATGCTTTCGATACAACGCTTCTTAATTAGATGGGGAGTTTTGATATTACTCGTTGATGAGTCGAATTAATTTGACCGAGTTTGTTAAAGTTTTATAACACATAAACTTAAGGCTCAGTTCCCGGCCCCAAAAAGAAGAAGACGGAGAGATATGAAATTACGAATGTTAGAAGAGCGCGCTAACATTTACAATGATAAAATCGATGAAAAAATCATGAAAATCTTTAATAAAACACGACTCGTTTAAAATAGAGCAAAAATCTCGCGATAATTGTCTTTAATTTTATTTAAAGAAACGCCGTGAATTTTTTCATACATATAAATTGTGAAATAACCGAAACAAACGTGTTTATAATAATTTTTGGAGCATACATTGCGATTTTTTTCTATCGAGGGAATTTTATATAATTTGCGTTTCGGCGCGACAAATGTCTATATATTATCTTCAAGAATAACATATATTTTTTTAAGAGCTTAAAAACTTCAAATGTTTAAGGGAGGTTTGCAAGAAATCGGTAGAAATTCGGAGAACGGCCTCTTAAGAGCTTAATATAATTTGATATCTCAAAACTGACGTACATAGTGCTTTTTGCCTGAACGTGAATGATATTATCTTTCGCTTTCGTAAAATACAAATTCATTATGGTCTGAACTCTGGGCTTCATTTCATCAAGAGAGACAAAATTCTAACAAAATCTTCAGAAATATGGAGTCTTGCATGGTCTTGGAGTCTTGTGGGGTTTTGTAGTCTTGTTGGGTCTGGAAGTCTTGCGAGGTCTGTAGTCTTGTGGGATCTGACAGTCTTCTGGGGTCTTTGAGTTTTGTAGGATTTTTCAGGATTTTAGACTCTTGTGGGATTTTGGAGTTTTGTAGGATATTTTGAAGTTTTGGAGTCTTGCGGGCTCTCAGAGTATTTCCGAGTTTTGGAGTTTTGCGGGGTCTTGAAGTCTTACGTTGTTTTAGAGTCTTGCGGGATTTTGTTGATGCATGTTGGCTGGGTCTGGTGTCCTCCTGGTTGTGTACAGTATTGTGACTGCCCGTTGTTACAGTGCGAGGATGTCGACCCGGGAAGACAGTCCAGATGTCGGAGGCGGAGGTCCGGGGGCTGTGCTCCAAGTCCAGGGAGATCTTCTTGCAGCAGCCCATCCTGTTGGAACTGGAGGCACCACTCAAGATATGCGGTGAGTCCACATTATGATTTTTTTTTAATTATTTAAAATTGCTGTTATAGGTAGGAATGCTTCTCAGAAATTCGAACATTGTCATCAAATGGCCAATTATCACCATTTTGTTTTTTTGACAGTGCTTTTTCAGCTTTTGGACAAATTGTGATCTGCAAAAAACACTTCTATCATGTTCTTGCTTGTGAATATGAATTTATAATGTTTTGTCTTACCAGGAATGAGTTGTTTCTAACTCATTACGAGTATAGTCAATATCTTTACATAGTATAAAGCAAAGTCGCTCCCGCTGTCTGTACGCTTAGATCTTTTAAACTACGCAACAGATTTTCATGTGGTTTTGACCAATAGATAGAGTGATTCATGAGGAAGGTTTAGGTATATAAGTTATCAAGGTTTTGTGTAAATTGGTTGAAATATAAAATATATAAAGGTAGCGGGCTGGCAAGCGGGCAGTGTGGATTTGATATGTATGAAAATTAACCGATGGCGTTGGTTAAAGGTTGGGTAATGGTGTTGTCAGTAGATGGTGTTGTGTTTCGTTAATCACAGCAACATGTGGCCAGGTCTGCTAGTATATTATAAAAGAAGGTTTATAAAAGTGTGTGTCCCGCTAAAACTCAGAAACGAGTCCCGGTACGATCAAGGGAGTTATATGGTGTGGTAGCCCTCTATCCCCCATCCATGAAGAAGGTTCCCATTTTAATGAATGTTCGGGCTCTACCCATTGGTAGGGGTATATAAAGCAAGATCCGTGGTGGATTCGAACGTCAGTTCAATCTCATCTCCCTGAGCGAAGCCGGTTACCCCAGCTATTATATAATATTACAAATGATTCTCTGTCATGCAATATGTTATCCAAATACATAATAAAAATAGATTCCTCTCTGTGCTTGATGCACCTTTGTACACGTACACCATAATTGAACAGTGCGTTTGAATACACTTTGTTCAATAATTCTATTATTAGAGATTCTAAAAATGATGCATTGTTTTTTACAATAGCATGCAAATGTTTGAGGTTACATATATTATTTTTCTGAAAGACAAATACAATCATAGTGACATATGCAGTGATCGTTTGCAATCCACGATATATGTGCAATGATATAGAAGAGATAACACCATTAAAATGTTTGAAATCTTCACTTTTAATTGCCTCATTATTTTGTGAATAATATTATTCTTCTTAAATTTGCATTTAATTTGCCTACGGTCTATTATCTTTATTATACTTAAGAACACCTGTCTAGAGATGTTAACAGAACTGTTAAACAGATTCTTAATTTATTTTAAGGTGAAACAGAAGCGACAATTTTCATACAATCTATTTTTCAGCCGCATTCGTAAACTACAGATAATACTGTATTTATTTTAGTACAGAAAAATAATACTAATAATTAAATTAGCGCTAACGAAAATTTCACTGTTATATGACTTATAATAACCAAGTAATTACATTAACAAAAGTAATTATTTTTCATCAGATTTACGTTCGACACGGGTAGCTAAATTCCGCTACACCACCGGGCGCAAGGCGCGGGGCGCGGGCGCGGGAATAGGAATCCGTATGTTAGAAGGCGACAAACTGTGCGAGCGGTCCCGATATGCTCGTCTCGTGCACGCTTTCGGCACATTCCTATGGTGTAGTATTATTTGTCGAAAAAATGTCAAGTTGCTATTCTGATTTTATTGTTTCTGGGCGCAGGGAATATTTGCGGTCGAGGCACGCAGTAAAAGAGGCGAAATTAACTACATAATGATAATAAGGGCCACTGTAATAATTTAGAACTTTCATAAAACTGTAAATATCACTAGAGACTTGCTTAGTTATTTTGTTGTTGCGACTTACTAAACAATAAAATGAATAGATCAAGCTGCATGGGTTTTTACATTCTGTCACATTGTCGCATATACACGATCTATCAGTCTTCATATATCTCTTCTGTTATTCTGACTGACCGTTTTCAAATAATTGATTCACTTGGTTGCGCCGTTTTTTGGGAAAAATTACCTCAAGACACAGAGATATAGTTAGAGGTGCTGAGCTTTACATAAATCCGATCGGGAGGAACTTGTTGAGGGAGACTATTTGAGCCTTCCTGCACTCTTCTCTTGACCCATCGCCTTGCTCCGCAGTGGGAGGGACGGATTCATTCGTCCGTCACTCCTGAACCCACTGACCCCAGATTCGTAGCCACGCCTCATGCCTTTTTCCTTCTCAGAACATCATCTCCTTCCTTTCCTTTAAATTACCATCCACACAGCATCCCCAAAGATGACATAGGCCCTGGAGGAAATTATTTTCCTATTGTAGCTATTGTAAAAATAAATAAATAACATTATTTCCTCAGAAAACAGTTTAGCGTTATTCTATAACATTAGGCTTGCATTTTATAAACAAATATTCTGGGAAGAAACGAATCCCAGAATGGGTGAAACACTTACATATTATTTCTACAAACATTTGCTATGTAGGTAGGTAGGAAGGTACTGTAATTATCATCTAATTTATTTATTTACTGTGTAACCATCACGTTTCGCGCCCTTTCCCGGGAACCCCTGCTAAGTCATCAAACATAATGAACCACTTGGGGTGACGTATGTTGATTTTTCAATAAATGGTTCCCGGGGCGGCGGTACCATAACCCGCCACTCAAATTGAAATGTCTTCCTCGGGCGTCTCCGACTTCTTTTACCCTTCACTATCGTGTCATATTCACATTCCTACATCGTCTCATAATAATATTATTATGAGACGATGTAGGAAATTACCAAATTAGCAAACTCCTAAATACAAACTTATTTTTTATTACGTATAATGAAGTTGTAAATAATGTACACTTGCCGTGGATTGAGCACACGAGAAACCATTTCTCAGATATAGTAATAATCACCAATTTGTTTATTTGATAAATTTGATGCATGCAAATATAGGAACAGGTCCTTTTGACAAATAGGTGTCACTCATTTATTGCTTTTTGACAAACATAAATCTCCTCACGGCGAAAAGCAAGCAGATACGAGGGTGCCTACATACAGCTTGCGTCCTTGGCGAAAGAGCCCGTCAAACACGATAAAGCATTTATGTTTTTATTAAAATTAAACTGAAAACTTGTCAGCAAAATGAGGCCTGGTATTAGAAAAAAACCAGCGCTTGCAATCATGTTTGAGTTTAGATGTAAGTCACTAGTTATAATTGTAAATCTTAGTTGTAAGCCAGTAATATTAATTCTTTTATATATTTATTTGTACAGTGCCCTTGAGGTGATTTTTCACAAAAACGGTGCTATATAAATTAGCCAAATATTATTATTATTGGCTATTTGAAGCTAGTAGCAATGTGAATGGTCGAAGAAGTAGGGGACGCCCGAGGAAGACATGGCACGATCAAGTGAATCAGATACTTGAGTCGGGCCATGTTAAGAGTCAGAATAATAGAAGAGTGTGTATGAGACCAAGTATGTGTGAATATGAATGAGGTACAGAGTATGTGCCAAGACCCGAGTTGTTTGGCGGTCCGTCCTCTCTGCCTACCCCTGCGGTGAAACGGCGTGATGTTTAGTTAGTTAGTTACTAGCGATTTCAGCACATTTTATCCTGCGAATTTGCGGGATTTTCATGAGCGGGTTTTGGGGGAAAAACTTATTTTAATTACCGTTCTATTCTGATTCAGAGTAATATCACAATAAAACTACGTTGAATTTACCCAATACTTATAATAACCCAATTACAAGTTCCCGATTCTACTAAGCCAAAACTAAGGTTCAAAACTACTTAAACATCACTTAATCTAGACTAAGTGATGCTTAAGCAGTTTCGAACTTTAGTTTCGGCTTAGCAGAATTGGGAACAGCGGCTGTTAGTGTAACTAACATCACTTAAACACGAATAAAAAATATATGAATTTTAAGTTGTTTAATTTCATGTAATATAACACTTAAAGCGGTACCACATGTGCAGATAAAATATGTGGCTTGGCCTATTTCAGCATATTTCTCGCCATATATTCCCTTATAGCTGCGTGTGGCACAGGTCTTATGTTATACTAGCTGGGTTACCCGGCTTCAGGCTCAGGACATCAATTCCAGAGTGTTTGGAATGTTCCACAATGATGTTCACTATTCCCTATTCCCCAAAATTACACCACATACTCCGCGACTCCTTCCAGAACTTTCTAGAGTTCTATGGAACCTACTCGAACTTTCTGGAAGACTGTTCTAGAAATTACAAGAGGACGAAACTTCCAGCCCTTATTTCTTTAAAAACACGCCCTTTAGGTAAAAGCGGGAACCGTCATCCTGGAGGGGGGGATAGAGATCTACCACACCATATAACTCACTAGATCGTACCGGGACTCGTTTCTAAGTTTTTGCGAGCCGCACGTGTTTTTAGACTTTCTATTGTAATATATGTATATATATTATCTCTCTTATACTAACTCTTCGCGATCTCATTAAACACTATTATAGTATCTAAAATATTTAAAACTGATTAAAATTACTCCAGTTACTTGGAGGCCCTTAAGTGGGTAAGCACTTTAAATTATTTTTAAAAAAAGAGTATGCTTTAGATCACACTACTAAAGTAAAACTTCACTAACTTATAAAAGAACATTTGACATTGGGGTGACATTAACATTGACATTCCAGACAATATGGTTTGTTGCTTTTTGCACAGTAGTACACACTCATGCATTTTTTTTTCTTTTTGGGCAAAAGTTGCACTTCGTTTTCCTTTTTTAATGACATTGATCACCGTTCACATCGATTACCGTTCGCATGTCATTTTTCACAACAATAACCACTTTTCGTAACGCATTCACCAGTTTACCCCCAAGTGTCGATCGTGCGTAAAGAAGTTTTACTTCAAAAAATTTAATTTCAACGTTCTTCATTGAGCAAATGAAGCTTATTTTACGTGAAGGGAAGACAAAAAAAATTATGAGAGGTGGTGCATTATTTTGAAGTATAAACAACTTCCACCAAGAAAAGATACTGTTGACGATTTTTCTACAGAAGCGATAGGTATCTACGTTGAAATTCATTAATTTTGCAGCTAAAGAGGGTTCTAAAATTACAGGTGGCGTTGAAGGAGTGGGAAATTTTCGGCAGCAGCACATATTATTTACGGACACCTCCATAAAACTTGGAACTTTTCGATGGAAAAAATATAATTCACTAGAAAAAAATACAATACAGTTTTCTGGAACCATGTAATACGGACTTCGCTGTTGCCCGAATATCGTACACAGCGAAGTAAGTCTTGCAAGCGGTCTTTAAAAAAAAGGTCCAGTTGACGCCAGCAACCGCAAGATATGCTCTTGTAACCTAGCCGGCCCTTTTTATAAATTATTCTATCTACCCGGGTGTTGATTTAATTTACTGAATCCAACAAACCTTTTGTATTCCGTCTCTTTCGAACTCGTGAGTTTTACCGTTAAATTTATGAAACGCACCTGTTTCGCAAATATGTTTCGGTTGGGTAAAATAAAATTTTGTATGAGCGCGCGCGGGATTGTAGCAAATGTATTTTTTACGTGTTAATTTTGTAATAAAATTGTGCTTTTTTCAGCCGCATTTTAACATTATAAAAGTATAGGTATGCAAAACTATTTAAGCAGATTACTATATCTTATGTACGTTCGCAAACCAATCATTCATCCCAATATTAAAAAGCATAACGTGTTAAAAGCGTTTTATTCGACAATATTGAAAATAACGCCATCTATCGGTGTGAAGTTTCTAAATATATTTTGAGAATACCCTTAAAAGAAAAAGGTACATCTTGGCCTAGTAGTTTGTAGCATATTAAAGCTCCCTTGAGACTTTTTTTATTTTTTTATTTATTTTTTATTATTTATTGCATTAGTTTATACTATGTTAAAATATAAACTAATGTGCACAAGGCAATATTTCATTTTACAAATTTAAATATTTTTGCAGCAAGCGTAACATTTCTTTTTAAATAAATTCATTCTTTCTTCATTCCTCATACTTTCATTACATCTTTAGTTCTATACATTAGGCAGTTCTGTGATTTCGATTTTTTCATATGTGGAAATCTAACTCTATTTATATTTCTGGTTTCGTCATTATGAATATCTCTATTAAAAAAAATTTCATCCTTAACCCTTTTTAGATGAGCGTCATGTATGCATGCCAACCGATCGCGTGCCTAAAAGACAAGCATCATCTATACATGACACATATGTATGAGAATTTGAAATACCACAGGTTTTGAAAATTCTTTAACGACATTTTCTTTAAAAGGTTAATATCTATTTGTTAATTTTTCGGAAAAACGGTAAAAATAGGTCTCATAGAAATCGTTTTATCTCCCTTACTATCATAGTGACAAATATGATATAAACGGGGTTAGAAAGAAAAAAAAAATCAAAGTGAAAAAGAAGAGGTAGAACTAAAGAAGGAGGTAGCGCAACACGGCATAACACCCAAAAAAAAAATAACAAAAATACTTTTGGCCGTGAACATCTAAAAACGTATATCACGCTTTATATTCAAATACAAAAACTATCCACAAAATAAGTAAAATGTACACCTTTATGAAACCAAAATGAAACACAAACACCTTTATGAAACGCAATTTGAAATAAATTTATGAAACTTTGGGAATTTTTTATTAAATATTTTTACATGAACGACAAAAAAGTGAGGTGACAATAATTTTTATAATACGTTTGTCTAACAAAATATGTGTGTGTTTTATTTTTTTTCCTTATCTATAATTTTAGTTTAGTAAAACGTAAGTTGACCCACTTTTAAAAATTGTGTTAAAAAAATTTATATTTCAAAAATTAAATGTTTGTTTCGTTTTATAAAATTTGAAAGCCTATTTTACCATCTTTCAAAAACAGTTTTTAGTTTTCGGCTTCGTTCACAAATATTCCATTTATTTGGATTTTTATGCAAATCCGAAATATTTTTACCTACTGACAAAATACACCTGAATTTTCAAGGGTTAAAAGACAATGGTACACATCTTGGCATGGTTGTAGTTAGTAGCATAATAAATATCCCGTGAGATTTTGAAGGGTTAAAAGACAAAGGTACACATCTTGGCATGGTTGTAGTTAGTAGCATAATAAATCTCCTGTGAGATTTTGAAGGGTTAAAAGACAAAGGTACACATCTTGGCATGGTTGTAGTTTTGTAGCATATTAAATCTCCCGTGAGACTTGGTAAATATATCTCTGGAATGGCGGCATTTGGAATCGAATGCTGTTGATAATGTGATCATTGTATGACTTCTATTCATTAGATACAAGATCTCATATTTAGTGACCTCAACTCGGGCATTGTGTGTTTGCGTTCAAATCAGATAAGGTATGGCAATGCTGTTTATTTTAGCTGTAATTTGCCAAGTGAAGATAATCAAATCACACACTTCTCTTAAAAACATGCTGATATGTTTAAATCTTTCAATAATGCTACATTCAAATGAATCATTTGTAATTCAACTCTTTTTGAAGTGAAAACTTCTTTAGCACCATTGTGATTTGAAACTCGATGAAATGAAAAATAGCGACTCTAAAAGGAGACAAACACATACATCTATATGTGTTTGTCTCTTTTATTTCTATCTGCGAGAGAATGGGATAGTATAATCAGTCTCCTCTTTTGCGGTGCTTCGTAGTCTCCCCACTCTTGTCTACTTTAGTTTTCTGAAGGTTTCATTTCTACCGCTTGTGAATTGCACAAAGACTACCTAAAGACGATGTATTTATATAATTTCTAGACAGGTACTTATGATGAAAAATTAATCGCTTTTATTTTTATTACCTGCGCCCCTATTAACTTCCAAGTAAAATGACTGAAAATATTAATGGTCATTTTACTTGGAAGTTAATAGGGGCGCAGGTAATAAAAATAAAAGCAATTCATTTTTTCATCATAAGTACCTGTCTAGAAATTATATAAATACATCGTCTGTAGGTGGTACTTGATAATGCCTTCAGAGGGCGAAACAGCTGTAATGCATAATAATAATTACAAAGCAGAAGTTGTTTGTAATAAACTGTTTTTATACATTAAATAATAATATTATTGAATATGCAGTGTTAAATTATGCATTGTAATAATTTAGTAATTTTTAACTATCTCGTCTCATTTATGACTAATTTGTTAATTATGAATTATAATTATAATATTTATGATTTGATCATGAGTCATTAAAAATCGGTACTTTTCAAGATTGCATAAAGAACACCTAAATGTATGTAGGTACATAATGGAAGTATTTTTTTACACTACAGATTTTTATCTCTTATCTCATAAAATGTATGCTCATGAACGCATTGTTTTGTTTTTGTCATGTCCTATTCCTTTGTGGACATTGGGTTTTATGAAGGACTTTAATCTTTTTGGAAGAATTAATTGTGGAGTTGTGATTAATGTAATTTCAAAAAGATTTATTTTTCAACTGGAACACAATAATTATCTATTTTAACCACTCGGTATTTTGCGATTGTGCAAGTTTTTTGTCTTAAACGAACTGTCAGATTTATAAAAACTTTATGTTATTTCCGCTTCACAATTAAAGCTCAATAAATGAAACATTTCTGAACGTAGCCGAATACTAAAAACTGTTTTTGAAAGGTTATGGAATAAGCTTTCAAATTGTTACATTAAATATAATTTTTTTTTTTTTTATTTCATAAAAAAATTGTAAAAATGACTCGTGCGATGTTTTACTACTTTACTTTTTTGGTACTAAAATCACGGATTATGTAAAAAAAACACTTATTCTATTGTGTAAATATTCATTCTTAATTTAAAACAAATATATGCCAATAATATTCTTATACATCATTTTAAAAACAGAAAATCTCCTAATGAAACTAGGATACATGACACAAGAGCCTCAAAAAAGGATATACGAGATGTTCCAAAATTCAAGACAAGTTTTGGCCAAAGAAACCACATATATCTTGCAACTAAACTTTACAACATCCTTCCTCCAAGTTTGAAAAAGATAGAAAAGATAAATAAGTTTAAGGAAAAAATCAAAACATGGGTGAAAGAAATTAATGCAGACATACTAGAGAATGTATTAAAAACATCATAGAAACTAAATAACAGAAAATCAAAGAAATCTACCAGTCCGCCTCAGCACAGGACCACCTAGTGAGGAGGACTAAGAACAAACGGATTAAATAATTATATATATCATCATATCTTGTAATTGTCATCAAACCTGTAACTAAATAGTCACTAATAAAAAAATAATAAACAATTTTGTCACCTCCCTTTTTTACCATTTCGTACAATAATATTTAATAAAAAAATTAACAATGTCTAACGGCACGTAGGCGATTTGGCGGATGAAAACTGTTTCTACAAAATAAGTATTTTTTATGTAGGTACTTCTATAGACAACTTTGAATGGAGATGTGAAGCTTGATTGAATGTGGATCTTCTACTTTTTGTTTTAGAGTTGTCACTAGAACAATAACAGAGTTATAACGATATCTGTGGGAACACAAGCGTTATTGTAAAAACACGCTTATTGGATGAACAATGACATAGATAGAAATAGGAAAATAATTCCCCTCAAGGTCTCCTGTGTGGAACTAATGTAAAAAAAAAAACTGCCACTAACTACTAACCAGTGGGACTATTGCATCCAGTTAGGCTGAAGGGAGCGTGAAGGGAAGGAGATGGGGAAGAGAAAGATTGAGAAGTACCTGACTATTCAGATCTGGCCATTCCAAACAAAATATCATTTCTGAATGGTGGTCTCTTATCTGGGTGATACTTGAGAGATCGTCCACCCTGGAATGGGTGTTTGGTTTATAACCCGTGCTCTCTGGGTGCCGAGCCAAAGAGCTTACCACTCAGTCACCGAGGGGGCCGTTTATCACGTTTGTATAATTTGAACAATTTTGTCTCATTTACGTCTGTCGTAACACGGGAACTCCTCATGTTTCAAAAAAATGTTACTGGGATAAATAAAGAAAGAACTTTCTGCGTGATTCTGAAAGTAATATATTGTGCGTTTTAACTAGGGATGTTATGGATATGCAATTTCGGATCTGGATACGGATACGGATATAGGAATAATATTATACCGGTTTCGGATACGGTTACGGATGTGAAATTATTTCGGATTATCCGCTAGTTTCGGATAATTTCGGTTACGGATATTAGAATTTTAAAATTATAAAAGTAAAATACAAATGGCAAGATTTGACTTTTATTTCTAGTCTATATTATCATTTGTTTTTACAATCAGTCACGCGCGGCTTTTATGACAAATGATAGCTCGGCCATGTCATTTAGACTCCGCCTTTATCCGAAACTATCTGAAACTTTTATATCGGTTTCGGTTACGGATACGGATATTTTTTTATTTCGGATATCCGATAGTTTCGGATACGGTTACGGATCTCCATAACATCCCTAGTTTTAACCCATCAAGTCTATTTGTTTGGTTTTCGAAAAAACTTATACGGATCTCATAGAAATGGTTGTGTCTACCTTACTATCATAGTGAGAAATGTGATATAAGCTGTGCTAGAAAGAAAAAACATTACTCTTTATATTCAAATATAAAAGTCAACTACAAAACAAGTAAAATGTACACCTTTATAATTTCAAAGTGTGCGACTGCAATTTGAAAAAAAATTATGAATCTTTGATAATATTTTATTTATTATTTTTACATGAAACGACAAAAAAAGTGAATTGACGATAACGTTTATAATATACTTGCCTGATAAATTATGTATGTTATTTTTTTTCATTATCAGTAATTTTAGTTAGAAAAAAAGTAAGATGAGCCATATTTTAAATGTTTTTATATTTGCATGCAAAATTTTTTACATTTCATTAATGATATCGTGGCAAGAAAGCAATAATACTGCTGTAACCACCACTACCTACGAAAATACTTTCTATCTGGGTCCCGTTACTCTACGACGATAAATAAGACCTGTACGACGATGGAAAAATTTGCCGTTTTGTCAACAATACGTTTTTTAACTGATGAACACACCTCAAGAGTCTTAAAAGTATTTTCATAGGTAGTGATGATTACAGCAGTATTGCTTTCTTGCGACGATATGTTTATTTCGATTTATAAAAATTGAAAGCATATTTCAATACCTTTTCAAAACAGTTTTTAGAATTCAGATACCTACATTCAGAAACATTTTCCTTTAATTTGTATTTTATTGCAAAACGGAAATATTTTGACCTTCTGCCAGACCTGAAGGGTTATTGTTAAGTTCATTATAAGGAAGTTTATGCCTCGCATAATACGTGCTGTGTACATTAATTTGTCCTGAACATATTGAGCACACTTAGTACGAAGGCTTATTTGGATTTAATGTAAACGTCGTAATGTGAAATTCGGTAGTTGAAAAATATTTGTTTAAGTCCATTGGTGTCTGATACTGAATGTACTAGCAATGTTGATATTTAATTAACGTTTTGGAACCGATTTTTCTGACCTTCATTTTTTAATACTCTGCAGTTGTTGAATTATTATGAATCTCATATTATTATTACTACAGAGTTATTTGCATGTGAATGAAACAATTTCTATGGCAAGTAGACTTGCATAACAATTTATTCAATACCACAAAGCCATTTTATACCTGATGAATTGGTTTCTCCGTCAGGTTTTATACAAGTACTAATAGTAAAGTTAATACTCGTCTTTTAAAATAATAATGTATGGAATATACAATATCATGTCTTATTTTTACATTTTAGTATATATTTAAAGCTCTGTAGCTCTGGATTGAAATGATACAGCGATCAGAATGCAGTTGTGTTAACCTATAAATTCCAAATGCAAATTTCATGAAACCAGGACACACTTTTGAAAGTTGTTTTTGATGAGAAATATGAAATAGTTATTTATTTATTTGTAAGAGACAAACATCTTATACATAAAAATATAGAGATGTCATGTATACAAAATTAAATTAAGTCAAGCCAAAAAGGTCTCCTATGTTAAAGTTACTCGGAGATGGAGTTTTATTACATCATAAAATTAATTTTAGGTGAATAGGAGAGGAAGAGGAAAATAGGAAAAGGATATTAGATGCTCCCGACACATTTCAATCTCTTGTATTAATTTTCGATCGTATGCGTTACTCAAGACAGTGCTCTACAAAATCTTTTGTAATTTTGATTACAGACAACTCTACAATATTTTGTGTAATTTCGATTAAAGAAAGCTCTACAATATTTTGTGTAATTTGAAGACAGTGAGTGCTCTGCAATATTTTGTGTAATTTAGTTTACAGGGGGCCTAGTCCCTATCTTTTACGTTTTAATAACAGCCTGTTAGCTTAACTTGGTGGTTTGAGCAAAGTTGTCGCAACTGGCTAAAAATGGTAGTCAGTAACTTTTCTGTTTCTTTTCTGTCGGTCGCGACGATAAATTAACTAAACCTTAACAGAAAAGTTACTGACTACCATTTTTAGCCAGTTGCGACAACTTTGCTCAAACCACCAAGTTAAGCTAACAGGCTGTTAGTAAAACGTAAAAGATAGGGACTAGGCCCCCAGGTGATATTAACCCTTTGACTGTGACATAACTTTGACTTGTTTATGTATTTTAAGACAGCGCTCTATATTATTTTGTATAATTTTGATTACAGGCGATATTCACGGCCAGTACACAGATCTGTTGAGGCTGTTTGAATACGGGGGCTTTCCTCCGGAGTCAAATTACCTGTTCCTGGGGGACTACGTGGACCGCGGAAAGCAGTCCCTGGAGACAATCTGCCTGCTGCTCGCCTACAAGATCAAATACCCAGAAAACTTCTTTCTACTTAGAGGCAACCACGAATGTGCCAGTATAAATCGCATCTATGGTAAGTTTTGATTGGATTTTCTATCACTCTTTTTAAATACATATCTTCTTTATATCTTCTCTCCTATTGGAGGTTGACTATATCGATCTGTCAGTTGATTAGTCAGACATCTATATGTAGACAGTTATATGTAAAAGTGTACCCTCTATCTGGTACAATACCCAGATTACTCATTAACACCATCAAATTAAATATTATATTGCACAAAAATTTGTAGTGAATTAAACAAAATGTTGATGTTATCTGGGTCACTAGTTTGATATTTCAAAATGTTATACTAATATACCGGGTCGTTTATGCCTTCCGGTGTTATTTTATAGCATATTTAATCTGTAAAACACAGACACGTGTAAATAATATTTGATTTTTGGTGACCATTTGAATATTGCTATCTCAAAACTTAGTATTTGGAGATGTCTGACTAATCAACTGGACGATCGATATATAGGTTGTAGCCCGGAACAACTCTGCAGAAGCGCACTTGCACCAGTCACATAATGTATTTTTTATTTTTTTATGTGAATACTAACTACACAAAAGAGGGGACTATGTGATCCCCAATTGAGGTAGGTTTAGGTCATTTGAGAGACTGTCATCCCAATTGAGGTCAATTAAGGTCAATTGAGGTAGGTTTAGGTCAGTTGCGACTATGTCATCCCGATTGAGGTAGGATTAGGTCATTTGAGGCTTTGTCAACCCAATTGAGGTATTTTAGGAGTCTGGAGGAAATAAGGAGGGTACGGAGATGGAAAAAGGAAGATTGGAAGAACCTTATGATTCAGATTTGGTCGCCAAATATGGCTAACTAAAGTCATTTCAAGCAACCTTTCGATTCTGATTAGTGGTCCTTCATCAGAGCGATACTGAGAGTATCTACCGCTCTAGATTACGAAGACATGAAGTATTGCGTCTTTCTCTGTTTCGTCTTCCATGGATCTTCCCCTAAATATCTTGTATTTTTAGACCCTCATAATATAATCAAGTTATTGTAGTTATCTTATTTTTAAAACCCGATGCAAAACGGACGGGTGTTATAAGTTTGACCGCCGTCTGTGTGTCTGTCTGTGGCATCGTAGTCTGTGGCTAAACGAATGGACCGATTATGATGCGGTTTTTTTTGTTTGAAAGCTGACGTGATCGAGATGGTTCTTAGCTACAATTCATGAAAATCAGTCGGGGGTTACTTAAAATTTTGAAAATTTTACTTAATTGTTGTAATTATTGTAGCTAGTACAATTCACAACTCGTGGTCATTCGACGAAGAGCTCTGAATTCGTTATAATGTCAGTCCAAGGTATTTTGAAAATACACCTATACACCATAATGCAGGGCCGTATGTACTGCCAAAGGCTAGAGAGTGATTATTATGAAAATCTAAAAAAACAACGTAATATATCATAAAAGAAGAAGATAACACTAATAATCTAAACGAAAATATGCTAGACAACAAGCCACAAAAAATAAAAAGGTAACGTTTGCAACTGGGATTTGAACCCAGAACCTCTCGTCTTACCGGGACAAATGCCTTACCAATTCGGCCGCTGCCACCTCTTATTTGAACATCATATTTGTCAATTTTATATAAAATTTTAGAATTAACAATATTATCTTTGACTAATTTTTTTCTCCATATTATTGGCAACTAACTTTTTAATTGGAAACTAGTGTTCTAAGAACTGGTTTGTAACCAATGTTTCATCAAAAATCCATGTTTTTTTCTAAATACAAACTGTTTGCATTTATTCAAGTTTTACACGTGTTGGGCATAACATGCAGCGAAAACATTTTCCTTTGTAGTACATAATACTTGCTTGTGAAGTATGCGCAAATATTATTTGTATTATCAGTTCAACCATGCACATTATTTTCCTTTCAATCAGAACATAATCCTATTTACAGCGCTTTATCATCGTGCAGGGATTAAATGACTTTAAATACCAAGTGATGAAGACACTCAATAATATGCTAAAGTTTGTATATTTCTGCTGGAAATTCACTGTCTCATTGTGGCTGACAATCAATTGTGCATTATTCTTTTGATATTTAACCAAAAATATTAATATTATATTTACTTTCAATATTATTTTATTTCAAATAATTTTTTGTTGAATGTTTATTTATTTAAATGAAAACAAATTACTTTTTATATACCATTTGTTTAAATAAGTGGTGCATACAAAGTGATTTTTTTTTTACAATAGCTCCACACAGGAGCTTTGTTTTCACTGTTAAAATGACGCCACAAAGTGAATTTACAAATATTGAAGAAGTCTAAACTCATGGTATTTGAGAGAGAGTATGAAAACAATGTGCAATATAGTTGTGAATGATGAATACTTGGGGCTGGTCGATAAGTTTGTGTATCTGGGAAGTATGTTTACTAGAGATGGGAAGGCTGAAAGAGATATTGAAAGAGGGGTATATGCAGGCAACTCAATTAACAGAAGACTGAACGCCGTTGGTGCTATCAAAAACTGTCCAAAAAAGCGAAACTAACCGTCCATAATGGGATGCTGGTACCTACCCTGATGTAAGGCACTGAGGCATGGAACTGGAAGAGAAAGGATGATATGTAGTAGACTGAATGCTGTAGAAATGAGATAAAACCATTTATGATCGTATGAGAAACGTGGAGACCGCAAAGAATGCAAGGCTGATGATGTAAGCGTAATGAGTAAGATTAAGAAAGGGACGCTCAGATGGTTTGGGCTTGTAGAGCGAACGAATGAAGAAAGGAGTGTAAGGAGAATATATGAAGCAAATTTGAATGGTAGAAGAAGTCAGGGACGCCCGAGGAAGACATGGCACGATCAAGTGAATCAGATACTTGAGTCGGGCCATGTCAAGAGTCAGAATAATAGAAGAGCATGTATGAGACGATTTATGAATGTGAATGAGGCAAGGAGTGTGTGCTAAGATCTAGTTGTTTGGCGGTCCTTCCTCTCTGCCTACCCCTTCGGTGAAGCGGCATCATGGTTAGTTTGTTAGTTAGTTAAAGAAGTTTATTTATTTTTTCATTTTCGGAAAATCAACAGCTTACATTTTATCAATTTTTTGTACTTGTATAGTATAGCCAAAATAAAACCAATTATGAATTTCCTCTTTGTGAATTTATACTTCTAATAAGACAACATAATAATAAAATAACATAAATAATGAAATTTATATCAAATTTAAAAAATTGCTCGTGGAAAGTAAGAAAAACATTTATTTTATGTAGTTTATTCTGGTGTAATTGAAGATGCCGTATTAATACAAGATATCATGTTATAATAATGTATCAAAACCAGCAGATATTTCCAAACCGGGTTTTGCAGGGCTGTCTTAAATTGCAGGTCTATGTGAATAAACCGCAAATAATTGACGCCCTCAAAGTCAACATAACAAACGCCATCCAGCAAATTCAGGCAGATTTATGGGATAAAGTTAATGAAAATTGGACCTCCCATGTACGTACCATCAAGCAAAGTCGCGGAGGACTTTTGAACAACGTTATATTCCACACTTAATGCCATACAAAAATAACTTCAAATAAATAAATAAATAAATTAAGTGGATATCTCTTTGCACAACTTGTTTTATTTACATTTTAAAATCGAGCGTCCTTATTTAAAGACCCTTGTACTTAGCGATACATTCATTTCACAAAAATTCAAGGAAACTGTAAAAAGATTAACATAATCATTTTCATTATCCTTTTATGAATAATTTTTTTTGCTGATAAAACTGTATTTTATGAAATTCCCATTTCTTTGATCTTTTATCTTAGTGCAAAATACGTATTCATAAAATAATATAACTTGCATGTAGGTCATTTTAACTTCATGATCGCCGATTCAAATTTTCGTGCATGCGCCAGATGATTCTATTTTCGTAATAACTTAATTGTTTTTTGCAAAATTGTGTTTTTGTAAATTGCACCGTCTTACCAGATAACTTGTTTATGTATATTAAAAAAAAATAGTATATAATCTACGATAAGTAGTTTCCTCAGAATAGCTGGTAATATTCAGAGAAATGATTTTTAGTATCCTTAACCATTCAGGCCTCTGGCATATTTTGTCATAAGGTCAAAATATTTCCGCTTTGAAATAAAATCCAAATAAATGGAATATTTCTTAATGTATCCGCAAACTAAAAACTGTTTTTGAAAGAAAATACCCTTTCAAATTTTATTATTCAAAATAAACATATCATTTTAGAAATATAAAAATTTTAGGTTTTTTTTAACTAAAATTACTGATAACCAAAAAAATTAAAACACACATATTTTATTACACAAATGTATTATAAACGTTATCATCACCTCACTTTTTTGTCATTTCATGTAAAAATATTCACAAAGATTCATTTATTTTTTTTCAAATTGCGGTCGGAAACTTTGGTTTCATAAATTTGAATTATTTTGTTGTTAACTTTTAGATTTTAATATAAAGCGTAGTATTTTCTTTTTCTAACACCGTTTAGATCTTTAGATCATATTACTCACCATGATAGTAAAGGAGACAAAGGGACATCTATGAGACCTATATGAGTTGTTGAAAATGATCAAATTAGCCTGAGGGGTTAAGGATACGCTGGTGAACAACAGGGTGATGATGTAACTTTTAAATCATTTGTTATTTTGTGTGTAGCATGAGAAATGTCAATATCACTACGGCTGAGTAATTTAGATTCCAAAGATTGTTTTAAAAGATAAACTTTGGTTTATTGATATATCGAACAGTATTATTATAAGGCATTATCTAATAGTTTCAGGAAGTATCTAGATTATGACCAATATGATTAGGGAAATTGTGAAACTAAATTATAACTAGATAGTAAAAATATTTTTACCTTTAATCTATGAACTATGAACTATGTATGTACACACTATTTTTATCACTTGATATACATAACTAAGTAATCTATTAGGATTCTCAGTATTGAAAAAAAGGTGCGGTATGTAATAACAAAATGCTAGGTATAAGAAGGTCTAGGTGACGGCGTTAGGCTCTCGACTAGCAATCAGAAGGTCACTGGTTCAAATTGTGGCATCCGCAAGTTAATTTTTCATTGATTGATTTGTGTTATTTGACAATTTAATGATTTAAAATAATATAAGTTATATTTGCAGCAAGTTCTGGAGTAGAAGATACTCTTAATATCGCCCTGGTGTAAGACCACCATTCAGAATTGAAATGGCTTTAGCCGTGTTTGGTGACTAGATGTGAATAGCCATTTACTTCCCCACCTTTCTCTTTTTTTATCTCATTCCTCTCTCCACAATCTTCAGCCACACAACATAGCCCAATTGGGGATGACATAGTCCCACTGGCTCCAGGCGATTGGGAGCGGTTGGGTTTCTTGTGCGGTATTCGCATAAAAAAAGCAAGATTCACACCATGATAATTTCATCGTTAGCGAAATAATTGACATGCATAATAATTACATAAATCAAGCGTCTCTGTTCTGTACTACTTTAGTGACCTCAGTTCATGTGCTACATTAATAACTGCAATTGTAACCATTTAATTGCAAAATAACTTCAATTGTAACTATTTGATTGCAGAGTAACTTAATTTTTAACTATTTAAATGCAGAATTACTTATTTCAATTGTAACCATTTACTTTTATTGCTGAATAACTTGTAACCGTTTAATTACATAATAGCTTCAATTGTAACCATTTAATTTCAGAATAGCTTAAATTGCAACCATTTAATTACAGAATAGCTTTAATTGTAACCATTTAATTGCAAAATTACTGCAAATTTATTTATTTACTCGCCGTGAGTAATGAACTCAATTCACGGCTAACAGAATAATTTTGAAACCTATTGCAGGATTCTACGACGAGTGCAAAAGGCGCTTTAACATAAAGCTATGGAAGACATTCACTGACTGCTTCAACTGCCTGCCCATCGCAGCCATCATCGACGAGAAGATCTTCTGCTGCCACGGGGGGCTGTCTCCAGACCTTCAGGGTATGGAGCAGATTCGGCGCATCATGAGACCTACAGACGTTCCAGACACAGGCAAGATCATTATTACCTACTCACTTGATCTCTGTAATCATTCTTTGCGTTTCTTTCTCGATCGTAGGCAATCCGAGAACCGCTCATGCGCACTCGTATGTGAATTTCAAATACCGTGGGGATAATCCAATGAATCCCCTCACGACAAAATACTGAACCATTTGTTTGCATAGTTTCGGGCGGGAATCGCTCGCGTTCAAATTAAGTTCGATAAAATCTTGCAAGATAAAGCGTTATTTTTATTATACTATACTATAAATTGGTATATGTTTACAAATATTTTGTATTATTTTGTGTTTAGATATCTGATTAGTATGACCATCAAAATTTACTTTGAGAAATGTAATATTATATTATCTGGGTGGTGAGATACACGTAAACTTTTGTAAAAAAATTCGATCACCACCATCAAAGAAGTGCTCGAGCCGCCACTGCATCCCACCTCTTTTCTTTCTGGTTCTATTTCTGGTTCTGGGGAACCCTGTGAGGCATCACCTTCACAGGCTTAGAGCGGGAACGTTATATCCACTCTATACTATCAGTGTCTATGGATCTAAATCGAATTCATCTGCACAAATCCAATAGCAATGTACGTCACAAAAGGTACTTATGGGTATGGATGTGTGGATCCGACTTCACTTATCGGACTCCTGGCCCTGCTATCGGCGGGAGCATGAAAAACTGTCAAAATCCAATCAGCGTTATGGAACCCACTCACAGGACACCAAATTATGGTCATAATTTTTGGTGTCCTGTCATCTGGCATTCTTTCCAACGTATTCAGCCCATTGCAGTCTTTGGGACCTACAGAATCTTACAACGGTCTCATTCTCAATTAGATAGATATATGATTTACTATCCTTAGCAATCAGGAATCTAATCTATATAAGATGATTCATTTTCTTGTTTAGGTGCAAAAAAAAGACTGCACACACAAAGACCATAATCTATTGCGTTATTGATTACTATGATTACTAACCTTCTGTTTATATCCCCAGGACTTCTGTGCGACCTTTTATGGTCAGACCCCGACAAGGACGTGAAGGGTTGGGGAGAAAATGACCGCGGAGTGTCCTTCACATTCGGAGCTGACATTGTTAGCAAATTCCTAAATAGACACGATCTGGACCTCATATGCAGAGCCCATCAGGTAAACTTCACTCAATAACCTCGGGCCTCGGCCATATTTTGTCAGACGGTCAAAATATATATTTCCGCATGCAATAAAATCTAAATAAATGAAATATTTCTGAACGTATCCGAAAACTAAAAACTGTTTTCCAAAGGTGATAAAATATGCTTTTAAATTTTTTAAATTGAAATAAACATAAATTTTTGAAAAAAAATTTTACATGCAAACATGAAAAAATTTAAAAAATAGCTCACCTTACGTTTTTTCCAACTAAAATTATTACTAACGAAAGAAATAAATAAAAACACATACATATTTTATTAGAAAAATGTATTATAAACATTTCACTTTTTTGTCATTCAATGTAAAAATAATTATTAGAAATATCCCGAGTGTGTTGCCTATTGTATGCTGATGATGCGGTGCTAATTTCTAACAGTATGGAAGATCTACAGTCTCTTGTGTCAAGGATGAACGAAGTATGTATGAAGAATGAGTTAATGATGAATGTAAGTAAGTCTAAAGTCATGGTGTTTGAAAGAGAGAGTACGAAAACAGTATGCAATATAGTTGTGAATGATGAATACTTGGAGCAGGTGGATGAGTTTGTGTATCTGGGTAGTATGTTTACGAAAGATGGGAAGGCTGAAAGAGACATTGAAAGAAGGGTGAATGCCGGTAACTCCATTAATGGAGGACTGAATGCCGTTGGCGGTAATAAAAAATTGTCCAAAGAAGCGAAACTAGCCGTCCATAATGGAGTGCTGGTACCTACCCTGATGTATGGCAGTGAGGCATGGAACTGGCAGAGGAAGGATGAAAGTAGACTGAATGCTGTAGAAATGAGATCCCTGAGGCGAATGTGTGGTAAAACCATGTACAATCGTGAGAGAAACGTGGATATCCGCAAAGAATGCAAGGCTGATGTAAGCGTGATGTGTAAGATTAAGAAAGGGACTCTCCGATGGTTTGGGCATGTAGAGCGAATGAACGAGGAAAGGAGTGTAAGGAGAATATATGATGCAAATGTGAATGGTAGAAGAAGTCGCGGACGCCCGAGGAAGACATGGCACGACCAAGTGAATCAGATACTCGAGTCGGGCCATGTGAAGAGTCGGAATAATAGAAGAGCATGTATGAGACGATGTATGAATGTAAACGAGGCAAAGAGTGTGTGCCAAGATCGAGTTGTGTGGCGGTCCGTCCTCTCTGCCTACCCCTGCGGGGAAACGGCGTGATGGTTAGTTAGTTAGTTAGTTAGTTAGTCCCGAGTGTGTTGCCAAGGTTAAGAAAATTGATTAGCAAAAATTTTTGACTGGGAAGATTTTCTGTTTTAGGACAGTCAAATATTTTAAATTTATTTAGGATGTTTTTATTTTATATAATATTTGGTTTTCCCTTTCAGGTGGTGGAAGATGGCTATGAGTTCTTTGCAAAGCGACAACTTGTCACATTATTCTCGGCGCCCAACTATTGCGGGGAATTCGACAATGCCGGGGGCATGATGTCAGTTGATGAAACTCTTATGTGTTCATTCCAGGTAGACTTACTGGCCTACTTACGAGTATATTATATGCTTAGACTTATATACATTTATTTTTATCGAAAGCGGAAGCGGTTTACTTATAGTTCCCGTGAGCACTTAGGCCATAGGTCCATTTGTGGTGTCTCTTATTTTACCTGATTCTTTAACAATAATCCAGTTCCTTTTATAAAATTCACCAGGGATGTTATTGGATATGTGACTATGTCTTCTGGTTCCACAATGTGTCTTCCCAGGTATCTCAGCCTTGTTCCCAATAGAGCGGGACATTGGCACCATAAGTTAATTGCAGTCTCTTTACATTTCCTGCATCTATTGGTGCTTTCCACTCTCAATCACTGCATGTGTCTCCTGAGAACCCCCCCAATCACAATTCTTTAGCCACCCTCTCCCCCCCAGGACAGACCAATTTTTTATGAGTCGAAATTAGTGTTGGTCAACTCTAATAGGGGGGGGGGGGGGGGGGGGGTGACACCAACCACGTTATCCGCCCTATCCGCCCCGGGTGCCACCCATGCTAGCTATGCCACTGGTCCTAGTTGCCTGGTCCGTCTGGGGTCTGATCTGTTTATGAGTACTTTGGATTTCCTCATTCCAGGTGTCCTCCCCTTGAGTTGACTTGATTCTGAGTTGGCATGGAGTCGTAAAGTATGCTAGTTTCTATTAGTTTTGTTCATATGTTTGCTGTTTGTGTTTAGATTCTGAAGCCATCGGAGAAGAAGGCAAAGTACCAATACAATGGCCTGAACAGCGGCAGACCCTCCACCCCCCAGAGATCGCCGCTCAAGAAGAAATAACTCTCCTCCGGTTGGAGCTGGCCGTGCTCCACACACTGACAGCCCCGCCAACCGAGCCACCCCAACACCCCATCACCCCAATACCCAATCTCCCACCACCCATCCCAAACAACCTTCGTATGAGAGAATCTGTACATTAACATCTATACCGTGAAAGTGCCTTACTTTGCACCTCAAGGGATAACTTTGCAATTCAAGCGGTAACTTGAAAGGTATAACGTAAGGCGGTAACTTTACTCCATTTGAAAAAAGTTAATTTATTTTGAAATATCTCTCAGAGTATTGTTTTGTTGAAGAAACAATTAATAAAAAGTGTTACTTGTAGGGACATATTTTGTGAGTGGAAGTTATGGAACTTATCACACACAAAACTAGTGATGTCTTACCTGATAATTCCACACACAAAAAATTGTATTCAACAGATCTAACGCATGAATGACGCAATTATGAATGCTTTGCAATTTGCACCATTGACAAAATGCATCAATTCTTCTTCATTACCGAGGATGGTGACGTCTACTCTGATTGCTTCTCCACTCCCCAAGGACAGTCCTGCCGAGCGATTCTATATCTTTTGTGGGCTTGTTATCGAGATAACGGACGTGATCTTTCAGATTTGTGTGATTTATTCGCTTTTTCTATGTACAACGTACATTAAATGAATAAATAATTGTGAATACTTGCAGGAATTCGTCTTTAAAACGATGCTAAATAAAATATGTGACAGTAAATGTGTAAAAATCACAAAAATCTGACGGGAGATCACGTCCGTTATCTCGATAACGATCCCACAAAAGATATAGAATCATTCGGCTAGACACAGCATCAGTGACTTCCCTCTGCTTCTCCTGCCTTCCACTTTACCACCTTAAACTTCTCCAAGTTCAAGTTCTCAATTTTGGCGAGTGACACGCCAAAGTATTTCAAGACACAGACAGAAGTCGGAAGATTGCTTCTGTTGAAGGGGCTTAAATTTTCATTTCAATCCCTTATAGACGTAATTAGACATTATTGGGTCTTTGAAACATTAATTTCGACGATGTTATTCTTACCCCAAGAGGAAACACTCGAGGTAACTCTCCATTTTTTGTTTCAAAGCCCTCCGAGCTGTTGGAGTTTGTGTATACTTGGGGGGCTTGTCAAACAAAAAGCTATCATCATGGACTGTACTGTCATTCGCGTAACAATGAATTAGTGCACATGTCAAAAGGTTATTGATGTGCAACAAAAACAAAGTCGGAGACAGAACCGATCCCTGTGGTAAGCAGCATTTATCGAGTGTGAGGAAACAGTGAAACAATAAAAAAAACCATGTCACTACAAATAACACTTGATAAAAATGTAATTACAACAATACAGTATTTTTCAAGGTATTTGTTTGCAATTAGGGCTCGGTAAGCCACTTTTACGGTATGTTCCAGTATTGTATATACTTATATAACCTTGGTAGTACCGAGAACAATCACCACAACTCTCAGTAGCATTATTTCTTTTTCCCGTCAATGATCAAAGTGCTGGCACGAAGATTAGCTTAGATAGAAACATCATAACAGGCTGCCTACATTTTGTACTTCCACTCTTACTGCATTCGCGAGATCTGTTTATATTTGTACGATACAGACTATATTTTTTCATTCTTTCGGTGATGAAGCCACTAGACTGATGTGTGCTGATAATTATTTATTCGATTAGACAAGAGATGTATTATATTTTTTAGCTTTGCCTTTTGTAGCCGGTTATTTATTAGCGAGAGATATTGCTTTTTAACCCTGTGAGTGTGGTATTGAGAATGAACTACATAATATATTGTAAAGCATGGGCAACACATTTGAGAATGAATATAATATTCTAACGCATGGTCAAAGTGTTGACAATGAATTCTTGGTACATATATAATGTTGTAACGCATTGAGGATGAAACTTGTATATAGTATTGTAAAGCATGATGTTGAAAATGAATTCTTCGTATATAATATTGTAACGCATTGAAAATTAACTCTTTCAATACAATATTGTAATGCACGGTCGAAGTATTGAAAATGTACTCTAGGTATATATAATACTGTAATACATTGAGATTCAATGCAATATTGTATTGAAAATGAATTCTCAGTATTAAAATATTATATAGTATTGTAATGCATTGTTGACGTATTGAAAATGATCTTTTGAAATATAATATTCGAAATGTTTGGTCGACATAATGCGAATGAACTCTTTGTATGTAATATTATAACACACAGTCGATACAGATAAGTGTGGGCCACTAAGTCAAACACATAGTTATTTTCTCCGGGGTGAGTATTACTTTTAGTCAAAAGTCCGACCGACTGCATCTTTTAATATTGTTTTGTGGAAGTGGACTGTCGGATTTTATGTAAAAATGTATTTAGTAACATGATTGTTCCATTATGTTTTTTATTGCTTATGTGTTTAAAAAATATTTTTAATCTTTATCTTGTAATCATTGTAGTGTAGGATTTTAGACCGGTTTTATTTTAAAATTTATGTACCGTTGCTACGAATCTATTACGGCATAAGTCATATATGTATGCATATTATGAGAAATGCCATTTATGGATAAAGAATCCTACATCAATAGAAACAAAATTTCAATCAATAGAAAAATATTATTACACAATATCAATTGATCACCTTAAATCTAGTTATTGTATAGGTCACCAATTACTATTAGGCAATTTGGTAATCTTTCAATACCTAATTTGTTATTTAGTAGACAAGTTAAAATAATACATACATAGGTACACAATATTATATATTTGCAATAAGCAGAAAAAAAGTGCATAATGTGCAAAATATGACTTACTCAGTAATGAATTCGTTACAACGATCTTTTCTATTGTCAGTATGATTTATAATTAAATTAAGTTACTTTCTTCAAAAATCTTTTTTTTAAATTTTTAATTATAAAATGATACTCTTAGGTGCTAATTGCAAGTCACTTTTCTGCAGTGTCATCATATTGTTGTCATTTTATTGCAAAATTTAACTGCATTTTACTATTTAACACTTTCTGTGCACAATTTCTACACTAAATTGTAATCGTAGAGTAGGCGATTGATTCTATTTCATTAGTAAACATTGCATATTATAATCTTTAAATAGAATATAGTCACCGGTTAGAGAACATTATGATTTAAGCAAAATGATATTGTTTTGCTAATAAAATCATACATGTACGTCTGCCGTACTGTAACAAAATTACTTTATTTCATACATACCAGCTTGATCAAAAAGTTTTAGGACCGGCCACCGTGTGAAGCTGTCAGTCACCCGTTTGAAATTCTTTTTTTTTTGTTAGGTTACCACATCTGTCATTGACACTTCCCTTCAAATTTCGGTGTCATAGCTTGACGTTAATAAAAGTTACGCTGTACGGAGTACCTCTCTCTACCTTTGTGCTTGTTTTTGATTTTTTACAAGTCTGAAAATGGCATCAATTTTGCACCACAATAACGCACCGTCTCACAATGCGATCCTTATACGTGAGTTTTTGACCAAAAACAACATGAATACTATCCAGCAGCCTTCTAATTCACCTGATCTGGCTCCCTGCGAGTTTTTCCTGTTCAACCAATTTTAACCCGCTTCGCGGAATGCGTTACGGCACCCGAGAGAATGTTATGAAAATGTTGAAAACGGCTCTGATGGACATACTGAAAATTGAGTACCAGCGGTGTTTCAAGGATTAGATCAAGCGCTGGCATAAGTGCGTTGCAGTTGACGGGGAGTACTTAGAAGCGAACTAATCGATTTTGATGAATAAACTTGTATTTTCGATTTTATGAAAAAAGTCTTAAAACTTTTTGATCAAGGTCTTATTACATGATAGAAAATTGGGGTATTTCACTTCCTCTGGGTAAATTGTTGAGTAACCACTCATCAAGTAACTAAGATGGCGATAAAAACAGACATTTACTCAATGGTGGTGAAACGGTTAATATACGCTACTCAAGGAGTGAAATACCCGCTGTATTCAGTATTATTGTACTTTTCACCATCAAGTATAAAATTAATCCCAAATTTAATTTTTTGTTGAAATTAGTTTTCATGGTAGATTTATCTGTAAAGTGTACCTGGAAAGTACCTATCTTATTATAAATACATAATATTGTGTCTTGATTTTAAAACTATGATGAAACTAACATTTCTATATTTTATTATCTTGTAAATGTGTGTTTTTTCTGAACTAATTAATACTGGCCAGCTCATTGCACTAACAATCATTTTTTGGTTATTTACGATATTATTCATGTCCAATTTATGTAAAAAAAATTATACTTATTTACAATTCATATTTAGAATTTAATTATGCCAGGTTTTTATTTATTTATTATTTTAAAAGCTAGCAGAAGTTATAAAAAAAATCACTTCAGTCAGGGACCTGAAGTTTTAGCATTTGACATTGCATAAACAGATTTTATTATTTTTAGTAAGTACATATAGCGTTAGTTCATTTTTAAGCCACCGCCAACTAATACGTGTAGCACTGTAAATACTGAAATTTGTTTTATTTAAAAAAAAAATTTGGTACTCAAATAATTTGATAATCTGTTCCAAAATTTTGTTATTTGTCTATGGTTAAAATTAGTGATACCACATTTAACACAAATAAAAAATAAAAAAAGATATATATATATTCAGGTCCCTACTCGAATACCTTTTTGCTGAATATCTGGAAGGCTAGGAAAGATTTATAATGTAAACTCCTAATTTTCTCTATCCTATTATACTGTTTAGTAATTTATACATATTTTAATGATGCCTCAACATAGAATAGGACATAATAAAAAAAATATATATAAAATAATATCGCTTTTGTCTTGTAATATTTCCCTAGTGTAATAATGATAATTAGCAACATTTATTTTCACGTTGCTCTGCCTTGAATTGTGAGCTAATCTTAATAATTAACACAATTACGTCATCTGTGGCCTTCGTATTTATTTATCTTAAACTCAAATTGTATATATGCAGACAAAACTATTCAAAATTCGGTTTGATTTAAATATAAAATAAGCCCTAATAATGTTAAGGTCTTCAGTGACGGATAATTTATAAATTTTAAGGGAAAGATGCAAGCATTATTTTGCTGTATAATTAAAAAATATGAATATTTTTACTTAGCAGCTGCATTACCATGTTTAATAAAGTTCAATTTAAATTTCTGAAGGGAGATTCTGTATCTTTTGCGTTAAGTTAGCGTTACGAGACAATTTTATTACGATAAATTTTCAGCTCGTGTAACCTCTAGTTCTAGATGCGTTGGAAATGCCCTGGCAGACCAGGGGATCAGGGAATCACAAACACTATGCACGCGTTCAAAATCGAATCAGGATACGTTCATAAATCAACTTTGGATGTGTTCAAAAACCAACGAAGCATTTTAAAATCAAATGAATAATCGATAGAACAATGTGCGCTGGACGCCAGGCAATTTGTGAATCAAGTTTTTTTTTTCAAATATAAAAATTACGATTTTGGCACCCCCTAAAACTGCCGCCCGGGGCAGGCGCCCTTGTTTGCCCCCCCCCCCCCCCCCCCCCCCTAGATCCCGGGCTGCATTAGGGTACTACTTTAGAGTTGATGTCTTAACACAAGCGCAGTATTTAGCTCGTTAGCGCGATATGGAGTACCCACTTAAGAAAACTGTCAAAATGTGTCTTGTTAAGCTGTCGCACAAGATACAGAATCATCCTTCTGTATACTGCATGGAATCTTGTATGAAAAATTGACACATAGATAAAAGCTAATGGGAGAAATTCATCATGAGATAATTTCACACTTACAGATTTACGGGATTCTGATAATGAGACCAATTGTTTGATTTGACCCTAAAATATTTTTTTCTAAGTGCTCGACTGTACATAATGCTTTTATACTTTTCAAATATTGCCATCAGTGGATTAATATTTCCAGAAAGGTTCTTGCCCAGATTTGACCGGAGGTACAACCATAGATAATATGTACCATAGATAATATATAATACGTTGGACTCTAGTAAGCCATCTTCTAGAATTATACACAATGAAAAGTAATACAGTAGAATCTTTCTATTCTGGCAGTGTGGAAAAACCCAATTATGATTAGAAAACTGGAAAATAAGTTGAACATTAAAATGTGAAAGCAATTGTGCTCTAATTGAAGATATATAATTTATATTTAAAAAATACATGCACTCAAAGGCCTTTTACTTTTACCAACTTACCAAGAGTGCCACTGGAGGGAATTATCTGACTTCTGAATAATTTTCCTTCAGAAATTAACGTTTTTCATACAAGTATCGGTGAGTTCAGAAAGTCATTTTTATTTTATTTGATATTGTGCCCAGAAGTTTGTTGCAGATTTACCCTTGCCTGCTGCAAAGGCAATCTTTTATGTCAATGGTATTCTCAATACAGTTGTTTATATTTGTAGTAAATTAGTTAAGTCTATTATTTTTTATTGATGGTGATTCTAGAATCAACATCTATTTCAGAATGGGAGTGATTTAATTATATTTAATATACCGTATGAATGAAACTAAATTAGAGTGCAAATAAGAGCGTGCTGTTTTGAATGGTTGTATAAGAAACAAATGTGATAGTTTCATTATTTATTTTTTGCGCTTTTCATCTCTATTTATTTATTCACTTCATCAGCTATTTTAATAATATTTTGAAGTATAATTGACACTTCTTAACTAATAACCACTATTGTATTTTATAGGACATAATAATTCATGTTTAAAACATTTTATCAACAGCCCGGTGAGTAGCACTGACCACCTTTATTTGTCTATAAACAAATAATATTTAACACTTTTATGATTTAAAATAAGTAATATTTTATAGTTCACGATTGCATCACTAGATTTAAATAAATTTACAATGTTGCTCATTGACAAAGGCCTATATAAAATTAGTTTTTGACAAAAAAATCGAAAATTCTTTCATTTTTATTCATTGTAAAGTAACCCTGGAAAGATTGGTATTTTTGTTGTATGAAATAATATTTTCATTCGCATTTATTAATAATAATGTGAGAATTCATAGATATACTAAATGTAGACCGGGAAAAGTTTTTGTGATGTCTGTTACATAGTGTCTGCTATTATGTATAGCCACATTATTGCCATATACATTTTACTGCATTATTTCAATCTGTGAAAACAAACAATTGCCAAAAAGATTCTTATTGGTAGTCTATACCAAAAATAAATTTCAAATGTTGCAAAACTGATTCAGTCTGCGATAGAGGATTTCAAAATTTTTGCAATCTTCCACATTGAAGTCTGAATTTACTATTTTACTGCAACAAAATACTGTCCGTGTCTACCTTTAGTAAGTGTAAGTTTAATGTGGTCATTTAGTGTTGCCACTTAATATTTTAAACCTTTTAACCACACAACAGTTGTTATAGAAATTAAATTTAAATAAAAAGTATACCAAACCTTCATTCTTAGTACATAAATGTATACATTTAAATATGTTATAATACATTTGACAATATCATTTCATACAATGATATTATGTTCAGGTAAAGCAGTCATTCTTGGTAACCTAATGCCCCATCCAGACTCATGGCGACAAGACTCGGCGAGAATTTTCGCCGAGACTTCTCGCGAGAACAAGCAATTTATCCACACTCTCATTTTTCTCATTCGTGATCTGTTTCCTATCTGGTATGGACGACATTACAGACGATAATGTAGTAGTCTTCTCTCTTCTCGCCCAAGAAAACCTTTGAAGCGGCCAAAAATACCGACAACAATCGGAGAACAGGCTAGCCCGAGAATGAGACGGCGAGAAACTCCTCACATTCACGCTTCTCGGGTTTTCTCAGGGTTTCTCGCCGTGAGTCTGGATGGGGCATAACACTTTATGCATTATTATTATAGCATTGGATTTAGTCTTACCTACTGTCTGAACTAGATAACTCTATCCTTGGATCATTGCTTATTTCTTTGCAATTAATAATGCAGAACTAAAAACATAGTATAATTTATTTTAATAAATTAATTTGTAAAACTATAAATTACCGCTTGAGAAATAAAGTTATATATAGATGTACCTAACAGACGTGGAATAAAATAATGTGTAATTACTATTTGATTTGTCCTGTGAATTCAGAGTATTTGTACCATTGAAAATACACATAATATTGAGTTGAACTCTTCACTATTGGTGTTTGTGTAAAATCCTGTAATATAGTGGTGTCTTTCCAATGTTTCTTCTGCCTATCATCCCATTTAAATTACTTTTTTAGTTTTCTGTTGCATATAAGGTACAAATTTCCCTATCCCCACAAGTTGGAACGTTGCTCGACACCATTGTACCTTTTAACCATGTTAGTTTGTCGCGAATCTTTAATATTTTTACGTATGTTACACAGATGGTTACAGAAACAGTGTTATTTTTAAAATCTGTTAGTTACATTATTTAAAACTTATACTATATAGCAAATGCCCCTAGGTATTTTGAAAGCTGTATTCTTTCAATAATAAACATATACAAAACTCTAAACTGTGTTTCTATCAATCTATATTAACAGGTCTTCTGCTGTTATATGTATACAACTGACCCTAGATGCCAACTAACAAAAACATAATTTTTCATTATAAATATTGTTAACTTTGCAAAAGAGCCCCACGTTGGAAGTGTTAACTTGGCGATGTTGGGCGTCAGGCTTAACTTCGTAGCAATTATTCGGCCCCATAGCTGGTCGCCATTGTTAGCGCCAGTGTTAATGATGGGCCCAACCTACCTGCGGCTAGCTCATATCGGCAGGTACATGGTGTTCAGGTCGAGGATCCGGCCGCAGCTGAGATTCACCATGCCTCGTAGGGAGGCCTAGATTGTTTTAGGTTAATTTGTTAGCAAAATAAGAAGAGAGAGATTTCCTTTACTCCATTTAATCTCCAGAACAAAGCGGCAGAACATCATATATTACAAGGTTTGAACAATTAAACACATGAGTATCTCTATGCTATAAAACTCAATTTCTCTCTCTCGGATTTCATCCCGGGTTTCCGCGGTGAGGCAAACAGTTAAATCAGCACAAATAAAGGGGATTGGGTAGGCTTACTGTGTCAGGAGAGTCTCTCTTGGAGTTCCATGTCGAGGTCCTGCTTCGACGCATTCTTAGAGCCCGCCGAAATGGTGGTTTCCAGAACGTTTGTTAGACGCGGCTAACAAACGTTCTGGAAACAAACGTTCGGTACAAACACAGACACGACACGCATGGGATGTCTACACTTCGAGCCCTTGCGGGGGAGAATGAGCTGCGCTTGGCTTGCGCAACGGGCCGAGCCCGCCGGCTTGGGTCACCTGATGCGCGGCCGGTGTGCGCGTGAACGCAAGCCGTTAGCGCCCTCTTTCGGCACTGATTTCAATTGAGGCGGCAGTTTGAAAACTAAAATGTGTATCGTAACAATATACTTACAAGACTTGCAGCAACGCAGTTAAAAATAACTTCAGGTGCCGACAATTTCGTCCAGAATATTAATGCCCTGTTTACTCTACTGCTTATTTCGTTGAAAAGAGCATTCGAAAGGAAGGAAATATATATAAATTTTTTTAATTTCATTACCTACAAATCGAGGGCTTTGAGCCAGAAATATAAACATGAAAATTGGAAAAAATCATATTTGGTTGCCGTAATACTCATTTTTATCACTTATTTAGTGCTAGAACCACGAATCGAATGAATTTATTGTAAAACCATGTTATGCTATCATGTATTATAAATTTAATACCACTTAAGTGCTAACACGCCACATTGTTTCATGTCCATATGGATGTCGAGGCTTCTGACTCACATAATGTTAAATCTGTAGCGGTATGGCAAAAACTTGATACGTCAATCTTGCCTAATTTTTCAGTAGAGGATTTTGAAAGTTTGAAAGGCCCCCTAAGTTCTTGAAATTTTCTAAGTGAATTGTAAATGTTTTTTTCAACTTACTAAATTACATGTGCAATGAAATTTATTAATATCGTTTAACCGGTATTAGCTAATTGTTTAGTGCAGCGATTCTTAACCTCGGGTCGCGACCCAAATTCGGGTCGCGAGAGGTATTGGGTTGGGTCGCGGAAATCGCGTATTGATGAGCCTGTTCTGAGCAATGAATCTGAAAAAGCCCTGCTACCTTTGCCAACTACTTATTTGTGTGAAGCAGGATTTTCATGCCTTTCTGTTATGAAGAATAAGTACAGGAATAGGTTGGATCATCAGCATGACATGCGGTGTGCACTTTCTATAAACATAACTCCGCGTATACATGATCTTTGCTCAAAAATACAACACCGGGTAGTCACAAATTATTTTGCTGTAATTTTTTTAACTGTTTTAATGCTAAATTGTCTGATTTTAATACAGAACATTTAAATAAAGTTGTTCATTTCTAATTTTACAACTACATCCTATAAATTTTATAGGATGTATTTGTAATTTAATAGTTTAAAATTACATAATATACCATTTTAGTACCTTTCACTGGAAAATAAAATAAAAAAATTAGATTAGGGTCGCGTACTTCAAATATATTCGTACTTTGGGTCGCCAGCCAAAAAGGTTAAGAACCACTGGTTTAGTGAATACCTTTTTTTAATGATCGTCTTCAAAAAATCGGACATATCAAGTTTTGCCCTACCGCTACAAAAATTATAATCTCTAATGTTATTTAAAAGGTACTTACCTTTTATATAAAAATTCTCTTTAAAATATTTTTCAATTTACACGATCTAATAAATTTTATTATCCTCGATACGGTATGAAACTCAATTGAGGCTATTAAATTCTGAACTTCCAATGAGTTCGAGGTCATCAATATGGTCACTCTCTGTTGTTTATATCTAATGTGTGTTCGACATCTTCCATTTGTTCACACATCGAGGACATTGGAGAATCAGAGAGATCTAACGAACACAATATTCTTCCCATTAGTGCATGTCCGGATCTTAATCTAAAAATGATTCTCATTTCTGATTTTTTCAAATTCACCTCAGTGAACCATGGTCTTTTAAACAGTTCCTTTTGGAGCTTTCTATACCATATTCCCTTATTAGTAGACAACGTTTCAAAATGATTATTCCACATATTATTACATACAAAATTTCTTTTTTGGTAGTAATCTTCGGCATCTGGCGTCCAGTCGTACATGATTTCATTCACACATACTTCACTTCGTTTCGCATGTATTCCTACATGAGATAGAATCCATTGTAAAAATAAGAACACACCTTTCTGCTGTAGCTGTCTCGTTTGTTCTACAATATTATAGGCTATTTTCCTACAGGCAACCCTTCAAAATACCTTTAATATGTTGAAGCGCACTTTTAAAATATTGATCTGATGGCGCATAATGATCTGCCTGATTTTATGATTGGCCTGCAACAGATATATGAATCAGAGGAAAGTGATTAAAATAATAAAATTACAAAGCTTTGTTTCCAAGATAAAATATTTTTATTCTTACATAATAATATACAGGTATGCACTTCAATATACAATATACACGTAATTTATTTACATCTAAAACATTCACAAACAACGCTACCGCTAAAAGACAAAACCAGTCATTAATTTTAATGTTATAAAATAAATATTTATGTAATTTTTTTTTTACTTGGTAGGCAGTATCGGTTTGCTGCCTATGTTAAAATGAAGAAAAATAAATCCCAAATATTACGAAATACTATTAGCTAGTTTTCTGGTCACATATTTCCACAATTTCAGTCATTATTTTAGAAGAAGATATTTCCATTCTTATACTAAT
Source organism: Limnephilus lunatus (assembly GCA_917563855.2). Classification (NCBI taxonomy): domain Eukaryota; kingdom Metazoa; phylum Arthropoda; class Insecta; order Trichoptera; family Limnephilidae; genus Limnephilus; species Limnephilus lunatus. Next base: position 44,673,068 of record OU830602.1, on the reverse strand, counting down.
ATTAGATGATTTAAAGAAAAAAAACCTCAAGCTCAAGTTACAAATTGTTAATTGCATAAATAAAGCATTATTTTGTACATAATTTGTGAAAAAAAGGTACTTACAATATTACTTGATTGCAACATTATTAAAACGTATTATAAAATGTATTATACATGGTGTTTGGTGTTAATATAGCAAGTTAATTCATAATAATCAAAGATAAAAAAAAAATTCAAACGGCAATTTTTATTTACTTCTTGAAGAAATACTTATTGATGAGCCTAGCTTTCCTTTTTACTTGCAAATGTTATGTGTGTCAATTATGTTAATATAACATCTGAAAGGTGGGGAGTACTAAGACACGCTTCCACATAGTATTTAAAATTCTATAGGTAGTTAGTCATACAAGTGCGTCCACTGATCTGCACCGGACGGACCGCACACATATCTTGGAAGGGCAACTACTCTGATGCGTGCTGATGTCGTTCGTTACGAAAAGACAATACCATGACAGTTGATCCCCCGACAGTTGGCCCCCCGGCATATTTGTATACTATATATATGAAAGTCGGATTAAAATACGGTATACCTATTTACACAAAATATAATTGTGCCTCCGAATGTGAGTGCAAAGAGGATGTACCGTTACTATATTCCTTACATATGAGTCAATTTGGGAGGTGGATATGGGTAATGCCACCCTGGGAACCATTTATTGGATAACCAACACTCCTGCCGTAGGTCACCCTAAGTGGTTACGCTACATTTGGTGACTTAGCAAGGGTGCCCGGGTTCATGGGGTAAGGTTTGTCTAGGTCTTGGCGGTCATTACCCGTCTACTGCGTGGCGGGCCGGATCGGGAGAGATTGGTTGAGGGAGACCTAACCTAGACCTCTCCAGCAGGTCTCTCTCCAACCATCGCCTTGCACAATAGTGGGAGGGATGGATTCATATGTCTGTCACTCCTGGACACCCAGATTTCTACCCTCACAACTTTTCCAGAACTTCTTCTCCTTCCTTTCCCTAAAAGGACCCTTCACAAAGCATCCCCAAAGATGACAGGCCCTGGAGGAATTTTTTTTCTTCAGGCCTCCTGTGTGAGCCAATGAAAAAAAATAATAAAATCAGCGGATAAATATAAAAATTCGATACTGTAAATAAAATCTTTTGATATCCATACCAACTTATTAAATGGTATTTTTAATGTAATGCACAAAAATTAACAGTTTTATAATAATAATAATTTTGGGGACCAACTGTCGGTGGGCAAACTGTCGGGTCACTGCCGATGTGTACGCCTAACGCGATCCGTCTGATGCGGACCTTAATTTCAAGGTATGTTGAAATGAACTCTTTGTTGCATCTTTTTTTATATTTAAACCTTTATAAAAAAATACATATATTTACAAATTTTCCTTAGAATTTAAGAAGTTTTGCAGTATACTGCAGTGGTAAGTAAGAACACAGTGATTTTCTTGAGACTCTCAAGAAAGAAACTGTATTTTTACTTACGACAGCAGTATAAGCATGTAACACTATGTTAGCATCAGCTGTCTCTTTGTACATTTTACTACTAATTCTACATGACAATTACAGGCATACCGCTCATAGCTCTGTCACGCAACCTATTCCTCTTTCCATAAAGAAAGAGAGGTTACAACGGATCTCTCAACGGCAGTACCACAAATATCCGAGTATCATTCATTAATAAATTATGATTTTAAGTTTGAACATTGATATTTTCCTTTGAAACTTTAATTGCATTTAAATTACAAATATCAGAGATCTGTTGACTTGATTGGTACAACTGTTGAAATTGGCTATTAATTTCATTGGCTTGGTTGCTAATATTGACCTGATGGTCTTGAACTTTGTCTTGTAATTCTCGGAATTCGTCCCATTTTATTGTAAGTTTGCTTTTAAGTGCGGCGACCTTTTCCTCTTTTTCCTTTAGCAATGCTTTCAACTGTTCCTTTTCCGAGGTCAATCTTATTTTTTCCAGTGATCTACACTGGGGTCCGATGTCTCCAGCTTTTGGTCTCCTTTAAAATAAACAAATAAAAATGGTGAAAACAAAATTTTTAAAATTAGTTGGCTTTCGACTCTAGTAAAGGCAGGATTCGAAAATATATAAACAGCATTTGGATCATGATTTCAGCTTCCACTAGAAGCAAAGTTCATCTTATGCAATCCAATTGTTTTACTATACACCCTACATCGGTTTTACAGATTCCCATATTTTAAAGAAGATCTTTAGAACATATACATTAGAGGGGATAATACTTAACGATAAGGAATTGTCCTTATAACCTTCAAATGAACTAATTTTTCACTGTCGTCCGAGAGAACTAGAATCAGAGTTAAAATAAGCCGTAAATTCTAAAGTTAAGGACATCCGTAGAACCGAAATCGCCCCTAGTTAACGAAAAAGTTGTTGATTTTAAGATTAAGGACAATTCCTTATCCTTAAGAAGAACCGGAATCGCCCCTAAAGTGGGAATTATGTGTTAATTCTACAGGTATTTCAATAGAAAGTGCTCAAAAGAACTAGCAACATTGATCCCTTTGGAACCAATGCACTGTTAGGAGATACGTCAAATGCATTCACGACATTTTAATATGGTTTTTTTACAGAATGGATCGTTTATGTTTTCACAAGTCATTCTTTCCTGTGTGGAGTTAACATGAAAAAATTCCAACAAATTAGAGAAGCAAGAACAAATGTCTACAAGATTATGCTACTCCTTTCACTCTGGCAAGACTGGAGAATTTTTTAAAGTGGTTGAGCTGTAGGCAGTTGGGGAGTCAATCAAAAATCAACTATTGTAATTGTGATAGTCTGGGATTGTACACTGGATAAAATTATAAAGATATATAACTTATTGATATTTTGTATGGTTTACCACGCTGGTTGTGAAGTCTCAGGAGTATTTTTAATGATTTGTCTAAGTTTTGTTAATTTATCTCCAAGTTTTTCGTCTTTCCACATCTCATTCCATTCTTCCTTCAGGTCTGTGGCCAGTTGCTTTCTGAATATTCCCCTCAATTTCATCCAATTCATTTCGCCATCCTTCTTCGTGTAATTGGCCTTCAGTTCGTCATCGCTGTAAATAGACACTATTTATGAACAATTTAACATTACCTCAACAACGCATAATATCAATATTCAATCAACATACAATCTATTTTATAGATTCGCTAACGCCTGGTTATCAAGCGATACAATATAAATACTTTTTAGTTTAATCAAAAGGATACGTACTTGAAACATTCAGAAATTTTATCAAAGTGTTCGGATACAACAGTTTTTATAAACGCCAACTCATCTTCTTGATTGAGTTGCGTGTGGTTTTCATTATTTGAATCCATTTTTTAACAGATAGCCCAGCATTTAGCTACAAAATCAGATTGTAAACAATTTAAAAAGTCAAACAAACATCGTTGCGGAAATAACTGTCAAATTCATATAATATTTTTAAATTATGTCATAGACGAAAAGCTTTTATTTTAAATAGCTAGTCGCTAGTCGTTTTTAGAAGTAACGGTTTTCTGGGGCTAGTTGATACATTTTTATTTTATGCATAGTGAAAAAAGATAAAACGGAATTTAAATATCATCCAATAATTATTATTATTGGATGATTTTTATAGCGCCATTTTCGTGAGAAAATCACCTCAAGGGCGCTTTATAAATTCATTTATACATTTAATCTATACCTATGTACTACAAGTGGCTTATAATATAATTAAGATTGACAACTAAAGACTTACAACTAAGACTTCTATGACTAGTGATTTAGAACTATACTTATTTTTATAACCGAGTTTGTACATGTAATTGCAAGCCATAATACAATACGAAACGAACAGAGCAGTATTGTTACTGCTCTATTCGTATTATGACCTGCAACTCTCTTAAAATTAGTTATTTATTTTACTATTTCGTTTTTGATTGGGAGTTGCGATGGGTTTAGTCAAGATTATCTAATATTTGAAGAATTAAGACGTTTCTAATATTTGTAACAATTTTACTCGCTTGACACACTATATACTTGTGGGCTTAGAATTAATTAGGTACTCAGGTACCTACTGGTCGGCTGTTGCTCCAGATTCAAATATTAGAATTATATTACTTTTGTTTTTCTCTAGTGTTTTTAGAGAGTCCGGAAAAATAATGTAGGTCAGATGACAGTTCTCAAAATATAATAAAAATCGAAAAACTCTTTCAGTTTCATTTTTATATTCGTCATCTCCTATCTACATTGGTGACCCCGACGTTATTGGACAATTCTACAGTGAGCACGACGCGTGCAAATACGACTACTGCGAGCACGTCGCGCACGAAATAAACTCTTTGGTGATACATACTTCGGTGATAAAATTTCGCACGGCAATCATCATCATCATGTCTGAGGACTCATTAATAACACAAATTAATGGAGCGGTTGATGCAGCCTCTCCAATAAGAGCTCACTACTTTGAGGCACGAAGTCTCAACACTGCGCTCTCACCAGCATAGGAGAAGCGCCACCCCGCATCGTTGGAGCAATCGTTCCCCCAGTCAATCCAGAGGTCGTCAGCCCGAAGGTACATGCTGGTACCACTGGAAGCATGGGACGAATGCACGTACGTGCACCAAACCCTGCAACTTCAAACAGGGAAACGCTCAGGGCTCAAACTGATGGTGACCAGCGCCAGCCCCAACCAAGTCAGTCGCCTTTTTGTTACCGACAGGGTAACCCGTACCCAGTTTCTTGTGGATACCGGCGCAGATCTCTGCGTTTTCCCACGACGCCTTGTCCAGGGACGTCCCATTAAACACACATACGAACTGGCAGCAGCAAATGGCAGCACAATCGCTACGTACGGCCAGGGCCGGATTAACCATGTCGGGGCCTATAGGCAATGCATGTCTCGGGGCCCCTTTACCAATGGTGGACCAACGGGTGGGGGGGGGGGGGGGGGGGGGGGCTCTGGTCCTCGGGGGCCTTCAAACGCCTCCATGTCCCCTTTATCAAATCCTTAACAAGGCTTTAATGCCATTAATCAGCGGCCGAGACTTTAAATTTCGTCTAACGATTAACATAATAGCTCAATATCGATATTATTTCATTCACAATATTTGCTTTGATAAATACCTTAATTCAAAAACGCTCAAACTCGTGATGATAAATCTATTCAAATTATGTGGATCTTTTTTTAATGATTTTATTTAAACTAAAATTAAAATTCTGAAACATATCTTTTATTTTACTGCATGATTATATAATTTGAAATGTGTGTTATATAATACAAAATTTGGTTTGAAAATTTAACAAATCTGCCAAAGCCCTACGGTAAAACCTTAATGTACTAAAAATAAACATATTTTCTCAAAATTTAAAACTTAGCTTTACTAGATAAAAGAAGAGTCTTTCGAAATCAATTTATAATTTTGTGGTGAAAAAGTGTCAATACGTCTAAAATTTGATTTAAAAACGACATATTTCCGGTTTTGTCTGGTGATTCCCACTTGAGGACACTGTACATTTTTTTTTGGTAATTTTATTTTTTTATTTCATTTTCTGAAAGACATTTGTTAAAAATGCTCTCACCAAATGTTTTAAAGATATTCGAAAAATTGACGGAGATACAGCATTTTATGTGAAAAAATAACTTAGTTAACACCACTTTTATTATACATACTATATGCCGACCGGGTTTCGCTACAACCACGTTCTTCAGGGCAGTTTGTATGTTGAATTATCCTTAAACTTTGAATGTGTTTTTCTCTAAAATTTTTTAACACATTTTTTAACCTCTATACATCCGATTTGCATGTTTAAACTGATTGAAAATCTAGTGTCTATTTCACCACGTAGGTGAATTTGGTTTGAAATAAGGAAAAATATCGGACCAACGAATTTTAATTCCGATTTTTTATGGAAAATTTTCATTGTTCGTAAAAAAAAATAGAAGGGGGCCCATTATAAAAAAAATCCCTAAGTGCTGCCATATTGACTGGATTTACTAACAGTTTAAGATTTAGTACATGCAAATCGGACGTATAGTTTTTCTAATATGTTGTCAACCGTGTTGAAAAAGGCAGTTTAGAGAAAAACGCGTTCAAAGTTTTGCTGAACGTTAATTAACATACAAACTGTTTAAAATGGTTTCATATAAAATGCTGTAGGTATCTCCGTCAATTTTACGAATTTCCTTTAAACTTTTGGTGAGAGCATTATTAACAAAATTAATTTTTAAAAATGACAATTTTTTTACAGTGGCCTGGTGCCTTAAAGCCTTGTTTAGGATTTGATCAAAGGAACATGGAGGCGTTTGGAGGCCCCCCAGAGTCAGACGCCCGTGTGAACTGAAGAAGAAGCTTGTAAAATTACATCAACTTCTTAAACAAGGGGGGGGGGGGAGCGGTTCATACAGCTTTTCCACCCGGGCCTCTGACGGGCTTAGTCCGCCACTCCACTTTACCCTTTTCTAACTTCCAAACTTTTTTTTCTACTACAATGTTTACATAATTAATCTGTTTTTTTACTACATTTCGAGGGTATGCCTTCACCCCCATTCAATAAAGAAAATGAAACGAATACAATAGTACAATGAGCGGTCCTATCACTAAAGTGATCTCTTCCAGACAACCTTGGTATGAAGAGAAACAAAGAATTTTAGCAAACAGATGGGTAGTGCACACTAAAGCTTGTACAACATTTATATTTTAAACATTAGAAATAAAAGCAAAAAAACAACAAAGCAAATGCCAATATAAATGCCAATATGCGCACTTGAAGTGAAATGACACAAAACTGCGCTATACAAATATTACGTTATTATTATTATAAACCACACACGGCACCTGTAATCATATCCCCATTGATACGAAGGAAAGTAAAATAAAATACAACTATGTTTAAATATTTGTTTTAATTATTGACTTTTTATTTATTACTTGTGCGTGATGTGAACAGTTATTGGGTTATAACCTAATTATTATGTTTGTTGTTTTCTTTAATGCATGTAATGTTATTAACCTATAAAGGTAGGAACATACTAGGCCCACGCAACGCGACGCGACGCTACGCAAAGTTCCTGTCCATGTTCACACTGGCCATACGCGTCGCTGTGACCACGTGACAATAGGTCTCTGGTGCGCCGGCGCGTTTGATTTGACACATTTGACGTTTATTTTGTTATGTTTATGTGATTCTTTTCTCAGCAGACGACAGCTTTGCCATGTCTTCTAAAAGCGAATTTGAAGATGATTTGCTACGATTATTATTATTAAATCAATGTTCTCGTAAACAGAAAAACAAAAAAGTGAGAAGTATTTGGGTCCACAACATTAACAAACGAAGACAAATGTTTGGAGAGTTCCATACTTTAGTAAAAGATCTATAATCTGATACGGACGATCCTTCATATACTTCCGTATGAGTAAAGTGGTATTTGAAGAGCTTCACAGCATAATTGAATATGATATAAAAAAAGAAAACACGTCTTCGAAAGTCAATTTGGACTAGAGAAAGACATTCATTAAAGGGGTATAATATTGAAATTAGTTATTTATTATATAATCGTATAGCAGAATCTCTATAATTCTGAGATTTGATATTATAAATAACTTCGTGCTCAGTTTCAATGAACTGTTCGTCACCCATTTTTTAATAATAAACGATAATAAATGTCAAAAAAAAACAACCACAGATATAGCGAAACGCGTTATGCTTAGATAACACCAAAAAGATGTGAAATCATCTCATAGTAGGCGTGACCATACCCCCTCCACCTTCCACACGGCCCACGCCGATCTGGCTGTGGCAGATCCGCGTCGCGTAGGGCACCTCGGTTTGCGTTGCGTAGGGCTAGTGTGATTCTAAAGCACCCGTTTCCATAGAAAATGTATGGAAGATAAGTAGTCCAGATATGGAAATGGTGACGTCAACCTACGTAGCGTCGCGTCGCGTGGGCTAAGTGTGTTCCTGCCTTAAATGTTCGTAATAAAAAATTAAAAAATATTTTAAACATCTTGAAAGCTGACTTTTTCCAAAAGTGTGCCGGAGTTGCTCACTAATTGTGAAAATAACTTGCGTCAAGAACCGTTGACGCAAGTTATTTTTTCTTGGGGCGCGGGGCCCCCAGCCGATGCGGGGCCCCTAGGCAGTTGCCTACTCTGCCTTAGGGATAATCCGGTACTGCGTACGGCAACCTAACGCTCAACCTGGATCTAGGAATGCGACGCGACTTTACTTGGAGCTTCGTCATTACAGACGTCTCCAAGCCCATCATCGGAGCAGACTTTCTCGCCAAATACGAGCTAATGGTAGATGTCCGAAATCAACGGCTGCTGGACCAGGTGACGAATTTAACCATCACAGGAAAACGAAGCGACAACAAGATCGCTTCTATTAAGACGGTCACAGGAACGTCCCCGTATCACAAGCTGATTCAACAGTTCCCTGACGTCACTTGCCCTGACGGCGCCAGGAAGGAAGTTCGTCACGCAACACTGCACCACATTAATACTACGCCAGGAGCTCCAACAGTCGAACGCCCACGACGCCTTGCTCCTGACAAATTAAAACGCGCCAAGAAGGAGTTCGAGGCCATGGTCCGTCTCGGAATCGCTCGACCTTTCGAGAGCTCTTGGGCATCCCCCTTGCACATGGTACCCAAGAAGGACGACCAGTGGAGACCATGTGGCAGTTTTAGAAGATTGAACGCCAGAACTATTCCGGACAGATATCCCGTAAGCCACATCCAAGATTTTGCACAGGCACTGAGCGGCACCAAGATCTTCTCAACGATTGATCAAATCCCTGTAGCTCCTGACGACATTCCAAAGACAGCAATCACTACGCCATTCGGACTCTTCGAATTCCCAGTGATGTCTTTCGGCCTCCGCAACGCAGCCCAGACCTTCCAACGCTTCATAGACGAGGTTATCAGAGACTTGGATTTCTGTTACGCCTACACAGACGACGTCCTTATTGTCTCGACGTCAGAGGAAGAGCACCTGGCCGGCCTGGCCCACCTCAAGATATTATTCCAGCGCCTACAGGAATATGGTGTTGTTATCAACGTCGCCAAATGCCACTTCGGCCTGACTGAGGTCAAATTCTTAGGGTACCTGGTGTCTAGGGTACTTCACCCCTCCCAGATATAGTGGAAGCCATAAAAAACTACAGCCAACCAGCTTCCATCAAGGATCTCCGCCGTTTCCTGGGAGCTATACATTTTTACAGAAGATTCATCCCCAACGCCGCGAGGATCAGTGGCGGACTAAGCCCGTCAGAGGCCCGGGGCGGCAAAGCTGAATGAGGCCCCCCCCTAGTATAAAAAGTTTATGTAACTTTGCAAGATTTTTATTCAGTTCACACGGGCCTCTGGTCCTGGGGGGCCTCACTGTAACACAATGTAATTTTTTTGTATTTCGTTTTCTAAAAAATGCATTTGTTAATAATGCTATCACCTAATGTTTTATTGAAATTCTAAAAAAATTCAAGAAAGTTTTAAACCGTTTGTATGTTGAATTAACCTTCACGCATTTTTCTCGAAAATACGTTTTTCAACCTGGTTGACCACATCTTACAAAAACTAAACATCCGATTTGCATGCACCAAGTCTTAAACTGTTAGAAAATCCACTCACTATGGCATCACATAGGATTTTTTTTATAAAGGGCCTCCGGGTTTCTAATTTTGGGGCCCCCTATTTTTTTTTTAAGAACGCCGAAAATTTTCCATAAAAATTCGAATATAACATTCGCTGGTCCGCTATTTTTCTTTTTTTGATATGAAAATTCCCCTCAGTGCTGCCATAGATTTGAATGGATTTTCGAACAGTTGAAGAGTTGGTGAAATTAATTTTTTTTTTCAATGCAAATGAAAATGCAAATGCAATAAAAATACATACAGGCGGATGTATAGTTTTTTTTAATATGTTGTCAACCGTGTTAAAAACGTGTTAAAAAAGTTTCGAGAAAAACGCATTCAAAGTTTTGCTGAAGAATAATTCAACAACGTTATACACAGTTTCAAACGGTTTGAAACTGGTTCCAAACATTTGGTGAGAGCATTGTTAACTTCGGAACATGAAATTTAAAAAAAAAAATATATATATATTTTTACAGTGTCCTGGTGCCTCAAGGCGCCATATCCCCACTCAAAGAGCAGAAAATGCAGAGATATGTAATTACGAATTTTTGAGAGAAATCGCTAATATTTAAAACGATAAAATTGAAGCGAAAATTTTGAAAATGTTTAATAAAACACGACTCGTTTAAAATAGAGAAAAAATCTTTTGGGGGCTATCTAAAATAGCATTTAAAGAAACACTGAATTTTTCCATACATATTAACTTGTAAAATAACTGAATCAGACGTGTTTATAATAATTTTCGGAGCATTCTTTGCGATTTTTTGATCGAGGGAATTTCATATAATTTGCGTTTCGGCGTGGGGAATGTATAGATATTATCTTCCAAAATAATATATATATTTTTAAGAGCTTAAAAACTTCAAATGTTTTAGAGGGATATGAAAGAAATCAGTAGAAATTCGGGTAGAGGCGCGCGGCTTAAAACCTTGTTTGACAACACATTAGAAAAACTATACATCTGATTTGCATGTACTATGCACCAAATCTTAAACAGTTCGAAAGTCCAGTCACTACAACCGGGACCGTATTATCCATAAGATGTATAGCCAACTGCCTAGGGGGCCCCGCATTGGGTAGGGAACGCTAGGATAAGGGGGCCCCAATAAATGCATTGCCTAGGGGCCCCGTCATGTTTATGCTGGCCCTGGCAGGGCCCTATTGTCCATAAGGCAGTTTAGGCCACTGCCTATGAGCCCCGCATCGATCGGGCCACGACGTGTTTTAGCCGGCCGTGGCAGGGCCCTATTGTCCATAAGGCAGTGTAGGCCTCTGTCTAGAGGCCTACATCGAGCAGGGGCCCCTTAGGTAAAAGGGCCCCGAGGCGTGCATTTCCTAGGGGCCCCGACACGTTTAATCCGGCCCTGACTATGAACCTACGTAGGGATCGTTTTAAAAATGGCCCCTTCCATTTTATTATATTTATGAACAATGCCATGAAATTTATCATAAAAAATCGAAAATAAAATTTATTATATTCCGTATTATCCATAAGACGTAGAGGCAACTTCCTAGGGGCCCCGCATTGGGTAGGGGCCCCTAGGGTAAAGTGGCCCAAGACGTGCATTGCCTAGGGGCCCCGACATTATTAAGCCGGCCCTAACAGGGCCCTATTGTCCATAAGGCAGTGTAGGCCTTAGGCGCATCGGGTAGGGGCCCCGAGACGTGCATTGTCTAGGGGCCCCGAAATGTTTAATCCGGCCCGGACTATGACCCTACGTAGGGATTGTTTTATAAATGTCCCCGCTCTATTTTTTTTTTCTTATGAAGGGTGATAATTTACCGATTTATCGAAAATAAAATTCATTCAAAAATAAAACGCATTCAAAGTTTTGCCGAAGGATAATTCAACATAAATTATCGAAAATAAAATTCATTCAAAAATAAAACGCATTCAAAGTTTTGCCGAAGGATAATTCAACATGCAAACTGTTTCAAACAGTTTCGCATAAAATGTTGTGTCTCCGGCAATTTTTCGAATTTATTTTTAATAAATTTGGTGAGAGTATTCACTAGTGCATCAATCATAAAATGAAATAATTTTTTTTTTTTTTACAGTTGTGCCTTAAAACTCGTGTCTTGGACTGCCGAAACAGTAGAAGACTTCAGCAAGTGTAAGGAAGCTCTTGCCCAGGCAACTCTGCTCGTTCACCCGAAATGCGAAACCCCACTCTCTATCGTCAGCGACGCGTCTGATACTACAGCTGGTGCCGCACTCCATTAATTCGTCGCAGGTCACTGGGAGCCTCTAGCATTCTTCTCAAGGAAGTTTTCGGCAGCTGAAAAGAAATATGGCGCATACGACAGAGAACTACTAGCCATATATCTCGCTGTAAAATACTTCCGCCACATGGTGGAAGGCAGGTCGTTCACCATATTTACTGACCAGAAGCCCATCATTTTCGCCTTTCAACAAAAAGCAGACAAATGCTCACCAAGGCAATTCCGCCATCTGGACTATATTAGCCAGTTCACAACTGACATCCGCCACGTCTCCGGAAAAGACAACATTGTCGCGGATGCTCTCTCCAGGGTCGAGACGATAGACACTCCACTGGACTACGCAGCAATATCGGCGGATCGGTTGAACGACCCAGAAATAAAAACATTCCTACAAGATGAGTCAGTTTTAAAGCTCAAACAAGTGCAGATACCTGGAACCGACATATTTGTTTATTGCGACATAACTCAAACCAAGGCAAGACCATTTATTACGAAACGTTTCAGACCAGAAGTTTTCAACTCGATACATAATTTATCACACCCTGGAATAAATAATACTGTGAAATTAATTTCGGAACGATTTGTATAGCCATCGATTAAAGCGGACTGCAGAAAATGGATACGAGAATGTTTACAATTTCAACGAAACAAAATCACCAGACATGTTTCAACACCCCTTGGAACATTTATATCACCTTCTTCACGATTCGAGCACTTAAATATTGATATACCTAATCATACTACCAAGCTCGGAAGGATACCGATACTGTCTTACTTGTGTTGACAGATTCACAAGGTGGCCAGAAGCTTTTCCCATGGAAAATCAGGAAGCAGAAACAGTGGCAAAAACGTTCTACAATGGTTGGATCACCCGTTTTGGTTCTCCCTTGCGTGTCACGACAAACCAAGGCCGATAATTTGAGTCTCAGCTATTCAAGCAGTTAAGTCACTTGACAGGGACGACTCATAAGAACTACGCCATATCATCCACAAGCAAACGGTTTAATAGAACGACTACATCGTCAGTTGAAAGCAGCCATTAGATGTCACGAAAACGACCGATGGACCGAATCTCAGCTTGGCGCGAAGATCTGCAAGCCACATCAGCTGACATGGTTTACGGCAAAACGTTACGCCTACCAGGAGAATTTCTAAGCCAACATGAGCAAACGAATGATGACGCCATTGGTTTTGTAAAAAAACCTACGTCAAAATTTCAACGAAATTCGTCTTACAAAAACTAAACGACACGGAGATAAGACCATTTTTGTCTTCAAGGATTTGGCTACAGCAACACATGTTTTCGTACGAATAGACGCAGTTAAAACAATTCTTCAACCTCCTTATGAAGGACCGTATCCTGTTGTGAAAAGACAAGAAAAACATTTGTTCTCAAAATCTTAATATATAAAACAAAGTCGGGTTAGTTACACTATTTATAACTCGAGAACGGCCCCACCGATTTTGATGATCTTTGATTTGTTGGATTTGTCTCCGCCCCGGATAGGATAATAACTATTAAAACATCGCAAAAATTAACAAAAAATATAGTTAATAAGAAAATTCTTTTCCCCATACATTTTGTATGGAATGAATTCTCGTATTTGAAAGAGCTGCGGTCATTTTATGATAAGTACCTATAATATTGAACTGCGCGTGAATTCCAAAAATTCAAAAACGTCAAATGTCAATGCGCTAATTGTTTTGCATTTGTTCTTAATCGTGTAATGCTGCCCCTCTTTCTTACACACTAAATATCAATAGACCGAAAATGAGACACGCGGTGAACGTATGTAATAACCCATCCAAAGGAAATATACAATAATTATAATAAAAATCCCTCACACGTATAAAGAAAATGAAAGCCATTTTTTTTACATCAGCTCACACATGAGGCCCCGAATAAAATTATTTTCCTCAGGACATGTGTCATCTTAGGGGATGCTGTGTGGAGGGTCTTTTAAGCAAGGGAAGGATAGGAAGTTCTGGGAAGGAAAAAGGTATGAGGGGTGGGTAGGAATCTGGAGTCAGTGTTTCCCGGAGTGACGGATGTATGAATTCATCCCTCCAACTGCGGTGCAAGGTGATGGGTCGAGAGAGTCCAGCTAAAAATGTCAAAAAGCCTCCCTCAACCAGTCTCTCTCGATCCGGCCGGGTCAACGCTGCGGTGGGCAGACCCATCCACCGCCAAGACCCGGACAAACGTCACCCCATGATCCCGGGCACCCCTGCTAAATCACCAAACGTAGCGAACTACTTGTGGTGACGATTGGGTGACGTATGACAGAGGTGATGATTATCCAATAAATGGTTCCCAGGGCGGCAGCACCCATACCCGCCTCCCAAATTCCCGTAAGTGGAAAAATAAGAAAATCACAAAGAATATAAATTCGTACACAGTACCATCTCTGATACTGACAAAAGCGAAACATGGACAGTTGCGCATTGATGATTGCTTCATTGTGTAATTTTTAACTTAATAAAAAAAATAATTTAATTCAACAGTTATTGATTCTGAGGCGGTACGAAGTTCGTCGGGTCAGCTAGTTAAAGATAAAAACAAGACAATTTCCATCGACCGATCAAAACCAGCGTATATTGCAGAAGATATAATTATCAGTCAGCTTGAGACTCAAGCAAAATCAGGACCAACAAAAGACAACAACAACCCACAAGAACCACGGAAGAGCACAAACTAGATCACATACATACGAGATCCGGAAGAAGAGTGCGTTTTCCGCAAAAATATTATACATATATATAATTAATACGATTGTTTCTCAAAATGCCCTCCCGTGTGTCTCGTTTTACTCGCCTTTAGGCCTAAGCTACACGAGCGGTTCTACCGCCGCGGGAAACCGCCCAATCCTTTACGCGCACGACCAAACAACAACTCTCTCTCGCACAAAACGATGCAATCGCGGGAAACCGCCTGTGTAGTTTGAAGTGGCGGTTTCCCGCCGCGGCGGGAGAATCGCTCGTGTAGTTTGCGCCATACGACGCTCATAGTAAATTGTGTCTGCCGCGGGAAACCGCGGCGGGAGAACCGCTCGTGTAGCTTAGACCTTACCCTTCCCTGCGCATAGTGTAACCGAGTGAGAGTATCTTGTTGTCTCAGTCACACCCGTGATGTGAAATCAGCATTCGGCGAAGAAATTAATAAGCCGCCCGACCATACATCTATGACATTCATACACACACGTTCTTTGATTGTCTATTTTTATCACACAGGAATAAACTTTTGAATTTATAACTTATACTGAAAACCGCTGAAAACAAAAGAGTGTTGCTTGCTTTCCACATTATATTGTGAGTATCAGTGGCTTAGCGTGCCTTGGAGGGGCCCTGTATTAAAATTAGTTGGGGGCCTTATTACTGCTCGGTACAATACGTAATCAGGTATTTTCATGTATTGAATATTGCCTTTGTTCTTTCAAAAAACAAAATTCACCCTTCGCTACTGGTAGATAAATAGGTAATACTTACCATTGCAATCTAAATCACTCACAGAAGCTGATTGCTGAAAGAATGAAGAAATTTTAGGCATTTTTTTTATAACCTCCTCCCTTTTCTGTTTACTTTTTCTTTTCATAGCTCCACTGGGATAATCTCTTTTCCTTTCACTCATTCTTTTCACAAATCAAACTAATTAACTAATAATCAGAAGAACAAGATTGTATTATATCAATGTAATAAATAATGTTTGAACCGGAATGAAATAAAATGCGTAAATATTGCTCTCCGTGGTTTGTCATTGTACATCGGTTATTGCGGGATTCCCCAGTTTAAATGAACGACTTAAACGGGGGAATCCCGCAATAACCGATGTAGGATGTTGCCAACTTTTGGGCGCACGCTTAACCCGGGAAAAAAGAGATATTTTTTTTACTTTTGTCATTTCTGAAGTGAAAACTCTATAAGAACGTATGACAGTTTTTTATATATATTTTTTTCCCGGGAAGCATAAGATTAAGTGACATGGTGGATAACATTTTACTAATTTTTGCTTACACACGTTAGGGGCCCTGTAGCCCGGGGGCCCCGTATCATTGATACGGCTGATACGGCGGTAGCTACGCCCCTGGTGAGTATGTGAGACTATGGCGAGTCTATTTATAATATATAACGTCATTGAGGTCAGATGACAGTTCTCACAATGTAATAAAAATCGAAAAACTCTTTCAGTTTCATTTTTATATTCATCACCTCCTAACTACATACTTATACGGCGTCGCTCGGGGGTAGACTCCAAGATTTATTGAAAATGCCAAGGGTAGCTCATCGAGGGGCATGGGCGTACGCACGGTGGGGCAAACTGAGGCGCTTGCCCCACCCTGGCTGGCCGATGCATGACCTCTGGGATTGTCGATCAAGTCGCGTTTTTAAATTTACAGCACTTCTTACGATGTTTTTCCTTCTTCCGTTCATATTCTTTGATTTCATAGGGACTAAAGCATGAATGTGTTGTAGAAGTCTACCTTTTTCGGTACCTACTCTAGATTTTTATTTTTTTGCCCCATCCTAAATCAAAACCTGGCTACGCCGATGTCGAGGGGGTAGAGCGGTGATTGAACAGGATATTTTTCAGTGCAGAAATTCTTTGTCTAACTACCATACTATACATATACATAATGTAGTTCCTCATTGTCCACAACACTAATTGAGGGTTAGAATTTATAATTATGCCTAGTCAGTGGGCATCTTCAATTTATCACTTAACATAGATTGTTGCTGGGGCAGTTCAATTATGTGTACAAAAAAACTGTAGGTATAATAGTAATCGAATTGTATATAATTTTATAAACCTTTAAAGAGGACGTTAAAAATAAACATAAAATAAGTCACGAAATGGACGTAAACGATTCTATATCAGAAATAATATTAAACGTGTTTTTTTTAAATGCTGGTCCAAATTTCCATAAAAACTGTATCTACATTTGTCAAAAATACACAATGTAAATCTTATGCACCTAAAATTAATTACGAAGTCACTATGTTTAATTGAATTTAGAGGTAGGACATATGAAAAATACACTACTCGTACATTTCGAACTAAATAATTAATTTAAATTCGTACAGGTTCAACAACAACTGTATTTAAATTAATAAATAAAGTAAATTATTAAATCTGCCAGTTGAAAAACATTTAACTTTCCAATTTTCCATGATACGTAACTATGAAAAAAACCAATCAAAATCGTAGGATATGATAAAAACGCATTTAATGTGTCTTTATTTTTAGCGTGATTCTTGGTGCCTGACAATATTTATTACTACTTTGTTAAATTGTGATTTTTGTTGAGATCATGCTATATGAATCGGTGGAAAATTGAATAGTCTTACTTACAAATTTATGGAACTAGCGTACCTACGAAAAAATGTTCATTAATTTTTCTTTGTAGGAGCAACGCCTCCGACTGCACAGACAGTTTGTTGGTCCATTCTGGTCCATGCATACTCTGAAGTTCTGAAGTAGGTACATACACCCCCATTACAGTTTTAACGATTTTCAATAGATGGCAGTGATGAGATAATCACAAAAGTTACAGAGTTACATAGTACAAAGTAAAATACACATTAATTGATGTGTGGATTTTTTTTCCTCCAAAGTAAATAGGTAAGTCTGTTTACATCATAATATAAATAATATACTTGCCCTGTTTATTAATTAATACAACCTTATGCATTTTATTTTGCTCCACTTGCTAGGTTCAGAATACAAACTAAAAATAAAAAATAGACTGTTTAAATTTTTTTTATAGTTTTATTTTTTTATTAGAAGTAAGTAACAATAAATACGTGTTTTATTTATAAAATAAATCTTTTAACACATTGGCAGTATTTCTTGTGACAGAAATATTGTAATAATGTGTATTTTGAAGAGTAAAATTGTTCAACAACTGTGATAAATGATTTTAAATAAGAATGTGTTCATGAATTTATATAAAAGTGAAGTTTGATGTAGTCTTTTTGTGTCGGTGTTTGACACGCTTCTTCTCCGGACTTAGTGGACGTGGGCTGGAAGAGATATCACAAAAAACATAATTAGAAATCATTGGAAAAAATGTCAGCTAGTGTCAAATCGTTAATTTTATACATGATTAAAGTGCAGTGGTACTGGTGAGAGCGATTTTCCCCCCCGGTTGTACTCATAGATTTATACATATGTAGGTATATATATGTCTATAGTTGTAGGTACTCATAGAAATGATTGTCTATTGGTGAAGTCTTGTTCTATAATGAACGTTATTGTCTATTGGGACTAATAAAGCGCATTACTTTGTCTATGAGTCGATTTAAAAACGGGGGAACAAATCGCTTGCAACAAAATAAATACTTTGAAATGATTCGAAATGAATGATTTTTGCAAGATGCTCTATACAAAAGGTTCACAGTGAAAACATATAATATGATAAAAATGGATGTCATGAATGTCCAAAAAGTCTATAGTGGTGAAATGTTCAATGGGTAGACGATAAACATAATACAAAAACACCAAAAAACTTTTTAACGCTACTCAAATTACCATTGCGATAAAATATATTATGTTCTAGTTCTACAGACAACACAAATCTACAGTAGGTACTTAATACGTTTTACACTATATAACTTTATGGCACTATTATCATATAGGTACACTCTGAGGAGTATTGGAAAAAATAGTTACAGTTTTGATAAATTAATGTACTTTATAAGTTTTTTTTTCTATAATAGTTATTGTTTTATTACATTGTGCGAGTTAGAGGTAAAACGTGATAGAGGTGACATTAATAAATTTGTATTTCTTAAATATTGCGGAGATGGTAAAAACCGTAAAAGAAAATTTACGTCCGAAAACATCTATTTTTTAAATTTAATAAAGTTTAAAAACTCATTCGAGAGAACTTGAATAAATGTAATATTATTATGTATACACATAAAAAACTCAAAAAATATTTTTTTGCCTCTTAAACATCGCTTATTTGGGACGGCAGCTTTTTTGGGACCAAACGTTTGTGTTCCTAAAGCGGAATCCACTGTATCTACTTTTATTTTCAGTTTACTGTTATTATTTTAAACATTTAATACTATTATTATTCACTTACTTACTACTTATTACGTGATACATTTTACAAATGTGGACATTTACAAAAAACAGAGTGGTTTACTGATGATTTCAAAGAGGAAATACCGTAAAACTCTATATTAAAATTAAATTAAAACGGATACATGCAGACATAGTGACATGATTGGAAAGGTACCAAGCTAAGAATATTTCTCTTTCTCATACATTTTTACTTCACTCTGAGGAACGGTGCAAGTGACGCGTAATCCCTAATGGCCATATCGTTCAGCATAACATCTGTTGTATTAATTTAACAGAAGAAACATGTTAATTGAATTGATGTAAGCATAAAACGTAGGATTATTAATAATTATGCTCGTAAAGAAAAACATCTAGGTAAGTATGAGTACCATAGACAAATATTTTATCAAAAGGCGCCCTGCTTCCATTTTTCCTTGTTTTCGGGGTAATGTTGGTACCAAAAGTTTAGTTTTATTAATGTTTCATCAAGTGTAGAGGTGTATAAAATCAAGTACAAACCTATTATATACCAAGTACAAACCAACATCGAGGCAATATCTACCGTCCAACGTATGTGGTTTGGTATATTTATGCGTCCAACACAGAATCACAATGTGGGTGGTTTGGTATATTTATGATCACAATTGTATAGGTACCCCCGTTCGCCGTATACAAAATTTGGGTAATGACTAATAACTTTAGAGATGTTGGTGATATATTCAACACATCATTCACCAAATATAAACATTACCTACTACAAATAAGAAGAACATCAAATTTAATTTAATTTAACTAAACTAAACAGGTCTGCTTCGACTTATCTTACCAATGTATTGTGGGTACTTTTCCTAGTAGGTATACTATTTTTCCATCTTGCATGGTAGAGTATTTTTTGTTTTTGTTTTAAATGTTGTTTTTGATTTTGTTTTGATTTAGTTTTTAATTTTGTTGTGCTTATTAAGATGTTCTTTATAATAAAAAAATATAACATAGGAAAACCTAGCCGGGCGTGAAAAAAAAATGTTTAATGATTTCTAGTAGGTTGTCTTTTTAAGAATAGATTTCGATTTGTTTGCATTTCCATATTTTTTCATTAATTAATGTAAATTACCATTTTAAAATAATATTTGCAGGGTTCTTACCAAGTGGCCTGATGGGATGTTTATCCCAAAGGTAGGTTCGCTTGACGGGTGACAGGTAGGAGTCCCTGAGGAAGAAGGGGGACTTGGTCCAGCTGTTATGGGGCACATAGGGCTGCAGTCCCAGGGCGGGGTAGTCCCACCAGAAGGGGTCCCGGGTGATGGCAGTGATTGGCATGAACGGGCTGGTGTTGAGCACCGCCTGCCATGGCTTCTTCATTCCACCTCGAGTGTAAATTGGCTTACCTAGTTCATGTTAAATCATTATAAATATTGCATTCACTTAAATGCTTTTCCATCATCTTCTGAAATTAATAACCCTTTGAGACCGAATGTTACCAATTATAAGAAAATTTAAATAAATATCTTTACCATTAGAATGATAATTTAAATCTCAAAAGGGTAAGATAAATAATTTGGATAAAAGTCTCATTACTTTGTTTGAGATTATCAAATTCTCACCCTTATTTGCATTTGAGATATTATTTTTTCGTTTTCAAGAGTAGTATAGGTACATTGCAGATGGTTTCCGAAAAATCACGATTTTTGATTAAGAAGGTGACCAGGTAATCCAAAATAATTATCTTCCAAGAAATTGTTTTTTAATCTTTTTATGTTTAGTACCTATCTAGTTAGTTTTGTGAGTGGGTAAAATTCTCATTTATTTAAGCTAAGCGTTATCAACCTCAAATCATCAAATTTATAAGATAGAATGAATAATTCATTTAAAAAAAACTTTATTTTATATTGAAAGAAAAATATGATAACAAAATATACCATACGCGAGTAAAATTTTTAAAATTTTATATTTTATAAGAACAACATTTTTTCTGTGATTTTTCTTTTTCGATTAATTACAGACTTTGGTATATGTATGTTACAGTACTTTGGTATATGTATGTTACCATCCACACATCATCCCCAGAGATGACGTAGACTCTGTTATAAAAACAGGTCATCTTTTATGCAGTTATAAAAAATCATAGGATCCGCGTTTATGTATTATGTACCCCAGAAGTAATTGATTACATACATTCTTCCAGATTAAATAAAACAGTTAAGAAATCAATTCAAATTAAGTATCTGCAAACAGCGCAATCACAACAAAAAAGCATAATAAAGCAGCAATCAAAACTCATAAAAATTATATTTCCTCTCGGTAAATTGGCTAATAATTGGCAAATTTATTTTTGGAAACCAAGTTTTCTTTCGTTAAATTTAGACAAAATAAATAATAATACCTACTAAAATACTATTTTCATCATATAAATTAAATTATTACATTAACACAGGGAAGTAAACTGTATTAAATAAAATATTTTTTTTTGTATAAATTAATACCATGTAAATCAATACGATTATTGTTGATATTAGCACAAATACGAGAAGGAATTGTTTTATTTAGACATTATTGGTTAGTGCCATTGCCGATGCGAAAAATCTTTTTGAGGGCCAATCGTCCAATTTGATATCTTTGAATTTAAAAATCTGTACTAAGTACTTATTTGTTTTGAAAAGACGAATTTCGAAACGATGTGACCTCAAAATGATGTATGTGTTTTTAGTAATTTAACAAACATAAGACAAAAAGGTATGTATGTACACAAACAATTAGATGTGTATGTATTTATAAAAGGTATGTTTATTTATGGGGTTTTAGAAGGTAACCTAATTAGATATACGTGTTATTGATAGGTTCACGTTACAACGTTACGAGTTAAGTAATGTTTGTAGACTTTTTCAATATTATTTACGAAACAAAAAATATTACAAGGATTATTGTGAAGAAAATTTTTTGTATAGTTTTTTAATCCATTGATACGAATGCACGCCGAAAAACAATGTTTTATTTTTTTAAATAAATAATATTAAGTTGGTTAACTTAAAAGAATGTTGAAATTTTATAAACGATTATTTTCTTGTAAGAAAATATTGTTTTGTGAAGGTATCTTACTTTTTACTCATGCATTTTTAGAAAAACCAAATTTGAAATCGAAATTCGCGAATATTATTTTTCTAATACGTTTACAACTACTCTACGTAATGGTGAGATAAATGATTTACTTACAGTGTTTTAACGTGCGTTTCCATATTGAAAAAGGTATCCATTTAGAGCCCGAACATGGAGTCTTTGAATTAACAATTCAACCAGAAAGATCTTTCAAAATATAGAAGACACGTCGAGGGTAATTGGATGCCATACAGTCAAGAAAAAATATTGTTATGAACTGTAGAAAAGATATGACCAAAAAGCATACTTTCTGGAACAGAATGATTAAGAGGACAAATCTCGCATGGATTTCCACAGATACAGGTGCTGTTTTCTGTTTTTTTGCTCACATTCAATAACAGGATTAGATTTGTTGATAACAAATCCAATGTAAAGGCATGTCGCTATTAGATTAATTTTAACCTTTCTGCATCGTGGGTATCGTATACGATACATGTAACAGAGTCAGGGTTAACTATAAAACTTGCAGAGGCAGGATCGCAGTGTGAAATTTGATGCATAATGAATAGGCAAAATAAACACAAAAAACAGCATGTGTATGCGAATCATGTTGAAGACTATACCCTTTTTTAACACGGTGATGCAGCTAAAAGCAACACAACACTTCAAGCACAGTTTGTCGTTGTTGCGTTGTCTATGGCATGGCTATAGACAAGGCCGGCTGCGATGGCCGCTTACCCTCTCGGTCAAATGCGACCTCTGTTTCCCTGGGCGCCCAGTATCCGGCCTTTGTAGGCGTGGGGGAGGGTGACCTCTCTCGCGCGGCGCGTTTCAACCACTTGTCCGCGTCCGCGAACACGTCGTTCAGGGAATCTCCCAATAGCTTGCCTTCCATTCAATCAATCATTACAGCCAGATTAATCATTACATCGGGTGAGGTTCCTCATTCAATGCGGTGGCGTAGCGACACTTTCCAGGCACTGGGAAAGCCTGTAACCTGACTGGTACGGTCGTGCGGGTTAGTGCAAAAATGCAAAGTGTATAGTATTTCTTGATAGCGATTTGAATTTATTACTGATTCAGCATGTACGTCCTCATTCAACTTTAACTTGATTTTACCAGCACGCTTATACTGGTGTATATATTATTTAAAAACCGTGGTATTACTATAATAGTTAAATGTGAATTATTATAGTAAACTTAGTTAACAATAATCAACACGAAAGCTACTTCGATAGTTTAGTGAGGTGGGTAAAAGAAAACTATGTACATAAATGAAAATAAAATAAACGCCCGGGTTGCCGGCACTGAAACTGAATTTATCAATTTATAGATGCTTTCAATAAATATTTCTAGCGTTATCTTGAAAAAAAAAACAGGATGTTTGCACGAGAAAACATTATTTATTTATAATGCAAATTTTTTTACAGACCAACACGATCGTAGCAATCAGTTCTGAAAGGGTTAGAGACGATAATGGATTCCGTTTACCGCTCAAATTGATGGCTTCGAATAGAGAGAGCGGAAAATTGGAGTCGCGCCGTAGGAAAAATACTTTAACTTCTGCGTTTGATTCGTTCAAATGTAATATAAAAGCGGGTTCTTCATAGACTCCAGGCGGTTGCTACGCCACTGATTAAACTTCTCCTTATTGAGCTTATTAAAAGCTTGCGTTGGGTATTAACTTTATATTGTTGTGTGGTGTGTAATGTAGATTAAAAATTACATGGGAAAATTGTATTTGATTCAAAAATAGCAAAGTGCAAAACAGCTTTATAAGTGAACCGCTGTGAATGCATTATATTTTATTTTGTTTTTTTTTTCTAATTTAAGCTCTGATAGTGCAAGCTTTCGCACAAAAGCTGTGTGATATAAGTGCTATGCCCTTAATTCTGTGCTCTGTTAAATAATGTGCATGAAAAATATATGTTGGCTATTTTTAGGCACTGTCCATAAACACAATAAGTGATACTTTTTTTTTGCAAAAAGGTTACAGTTTAAAGTGTAATTAAACAAAAATTTAGTTATAGTGTTTCTCTGATATGTATGCGTGATCATTGTTCATGTGACACGATTAACATTTATGACACATAATATACAATTACACATAGGTAGACATACATGTATAAAATCTGTGAAAGTATATTACAATGTTTGTGGACAAAACATAATATGCAAAACATAATTCAATCGGTGAATGCAGGGCAGGCACATACAAAGGGGCGAAATATTTACAATAGAGTATTTATACAATAATATAGATCCTTCCATACGCCTTGCAGATATGTACAGCTTGTTATATTAAACTTTAAAAATAAGGGGCACATTTTAATATTGTTAATAATATAAAGTGAAAAACGGAACATTTGAATAGTATGTATTTATTTAACAAAAAGAGTTTTCACTGTACATAAGGCAATTTATTATTTGCAGTGATTTAGGAATCTTAAAAATGTACAATTTAATTTGATCACCATCGCGCGTCGCGACCACAATAATAATATCATATTATATAAGTCCACTTGGTATGACAGTCACTCAGCAAGATTATATTGTACATCTAGGCTTGTCCACTGAGGGAGCTGACGTCACAGGGATGGGCGGTTGACATCACAAACAGGGTGGTTAAGGAGGATGGGTATGGTAGGATGGATCACTAGCGGAATAACTTACCACCGAGGAAATGTGGCTTGTTTTCAGGCTCGTACTCGAGTCCCTTGTCGCTGTAGGAGGATGAGGGCACTGGGCTGGCCCTATCCTTGAGGTACAGGCCATAGCGGGAGGGGTACAGCCTGTCGATCTCGGCCAGGCGGTCGAGATGGCTCTGCCAGGCCTTGTGCGCGTCATAGGGATCCGCCGCGCGCCTCAAGGGGCTCACGTGGAAGACTGGGGAATTTCAACAGTTGGATTAAAATACCCGAGACATCTAGCGATACCTGATCAAACAACACAACTCTACACGCAGCCATGGAAACTCGGAAAATTCAAAAGTAGATTGAAAAACAAAATATCAGATATGATTTGAGATTTTCACGGCCAAAAGTATTGTCGTGATTTATTTTTGGCTGACATTGAAATTTTTTCGTTTTTGAAATTTTTTGAATTTAGAAATTTTTTAGATTTTGAAATTTTTTGGATTTTCATTTTTTTTTTTGAATTTGGAATTTTGAAATTTTTTGGATTTTTGAATTTTCAAAATTTGAAGGAGATAGCGCAAAACGGCATAATAACCCAAAAATAAATCACGATAGCAAAATGTCAATTCTAAATTGTATTATGAATTCCATTTCCTTTGAGCGGGTGAACATCACACTGTAAATGTTATTAAAATAAAAAGTCTTCCAAATGTAATGCAAAACGTGATTTTTTGGTGGAAAAATCAAGTAGGTATGTCAATGTGATATTCAACTCCAATACATACATTCAAAATATTTAAGAAAACAACTCAAAAAAGAAAAACGATAAAATTTTGGCTTTTGAATTCCATTGTTTTAGATAATGAGCGCTTTTATTATTACCGTGATGATCCACGATTACGGTTCCGTGACGGCGCAAAAAAAGCATAAAACGTATCTACGTTCTTTGACCTAATAATGCTGCAGCTCTTTTTTACACATTAAATAATTGTGAGACAAAATATGAGACACACAATATACGTGTGTCTATTTCTTCCAAAGTACCTACTACTTCATTTACGTTTACGTTTCATTTCTTTATACGTGCGTGTGAGGGAGATGTATGATAGTGACTGTATGTTTCCTTTGGGGGGGTGCAGATATACGTTCACCGTTTGTCTCATTTTCGACTGTTGTTATTTCGTGTGTCAGAAAGAGCTGCAGCATTATAATTATGTTTAACAACAAAATCCAAACCATAAGCGCATTGACATTATTCGACGTTTTTGAATTTTTGGAATTCACTCACACTTCAATATTATCCTTATAACTATATTTCATACTTTTAAAATAATCGTCACGTCTAGTAGTATTGTAGGGGTCTACGGAAACGGTGTGTGAGAGAGATTTAAGAAAATGATTACTTTTTTCCTTTGGAGGAAACAGACCTACGTACTTTGTAAATATCATCTTTTGAAAGAGCTGCAGCATTATTGTCAGAAGGAACGTATGTTTATAGCCGTTTTTGCCGTCATGGTACCGTAATCGTGAATCGTTACCGTAATTATAAAAACGATCAATAGAAAGTTATAGAAAAGCTTTCTTTCATTTTGTATTTGAGTTAAAAAAAACTTAAATCCATTTCGTTTCATAATGGTTTTGAAGATTTTCGGTAAAAGTTTTAACATCTTATTGCATTTTTATGGATTATATTTTTGAAAAGGGATTCAAAATATCAAAAATAGTCATGCTATATTTGTATTACTATTAAAAAAAACTCATCATAGTCTTATTTTCTACTCGAAATTTTCTGTCTCTAGATCAAAAATTGATATAGTGAATCTAGTCTTGGTCTAAGCATGCGACATACATCGTAATAAAATATTTTTACAAGTTCACACATCGAGTGCAACAAATTTGAAAACAGATTCGATCAGAAAGTATAACACAATAATATTACGATAATAATGAACCATTCTGATTAAGATGATGCATGATTTTGTTAGGTGGAATCTTCACAGCAAACGGGGTTTGTAAATAGTGTGATCATACGTGTTTCGTATCTCGTAGACTTGTTCATTTCCCCGTGGCTTTAATTCGTGATCGTTGGAGTGATATAGTGAAGAGTGTATTAAGATGGTTGCCCTGTGAAGTTGTGAGGGTGCTAGAGACAGGGCACCGACACAGGGCACAGGGCGGGAGTGCTCTGTTCATCATGCGCTGGGTTAGTTAAGCAGAGACAGGACAATAAGCGGTTACTTGAAGAATTAACCTGCATTCTTACCTCATACTTCCATGGTCTTCGGCAAAGTGCCCCCTACATTGCTTTTGCACATCTCAAAACTTGCACGTTTTAAAGAGATTATTTGTGGATCAGTGGGTAATATGGACATGGTGTAGTATTTCTGAAAGATGGGTGATGACGGTGATATGGTTTTGGAGGAGGCAAGCTCTACGGGAGTGGTTAGGACAATCATCAAAGACAAGAATCATTCCCTGACAAACTCTTGAAGGAGCACAGAGCACACCTGATAGAGAGATGCGGGTCAGACTAGACGTTACGCAGATGTCAGATCACAAGAGTTAGCGGATAGGTAAGCGGAGGCCGCGCGGAGCAAACTTCGAGCCTTTGGCAGGGACTGATGTTCGATTCTCATTCACGTCCCAAATGTTTTTATTAACCAAAAACGTATCGTATCATAATGACATTTTTCTTATTTATACATTAACTCCCTTAAAACCGATACCATTAAAATGTAATTAAAATTATTTACAAACGGTTGTAGCGACAGTGCAATCGAGTCGATTAACATAATAAGTACTCTATACAATGCACAAAATATGCCATTCCCTTGAGAATCTAGTTCAGAATCTCTCAGCCCACGTTTTATATAGTGTTTACAAAATTCCCCATTGTGTGTAAGGTTGATTGGTGGTGACCAAGGAATGACATAGCTGAACAACTGAACAATCACATGGAGTAGCAGAGCAGATCACGTTTCCCCAGAACTTATGCCATGTCTTTTTGTGGAGTACATTAAACGGTAACTCAGATAAGCTGTAAGTCCTGCGGTGATCCTGGTTTAGGTTACCCCATGGTTGCGGCTCCCGATCGAAAGGTTGTTACTACGCTGAAACATTTCAAATATTTCCATCAGACATTGTCAACCTCGTAACGGGTGTTTAACCACAATTATTGATGGTCGGAGATCTTTTGAAGGATAATTGGCAAGAGCAAGATGATGCACAGATTGAGCAAGGTCCAAAGCAACAGATGTAGCTGTTGTACCAAACCCACGCCATTTCAACTGCACAGCTAACAATATCCTCGTTTGTCGAGACACGTAGACTTATAGATAATTTGATGAAGGTTATATTGTACACATTGGCAGTTATACAGATCAATATGCAAGATATATACAATGCATGATGATTGATGTTAGTTCAATTCCAACGATCCTTCTGATCTTACAGCTTCTCCGATGTACAACCGTGATGCGACTCCACCGAGGACTCTTCTTTCTACATATCATGCTTTACTTCAATCAACAAGTTACCCTATTAAAATTGTCCCTTGGATATTAGGTGCATTGCATAGTGTGCCTATTACTGCATTTAAAATATATATATAGATGTTAATCACCATCGCACAAAACACTGTGTAAGAGTCTATATTATTTCTACTACAGAAATACTGATTATACTTTGCTAACAAACTGAAATTAAGTACTTGCTATTAAAATGCCATTCATCTAAAACGTTAGTCTTTTTAAAGACAATCCAGTCTTTGGGAAGCTAATTGAATCTATCCCTAGTTAATGACAGCCAAAAAGCGTACAGGTTTAAAGGTTTTGTTAGGAGCTTTTCTAATGCTTGGTTGATGTTCAGGGGTCGCATCACGGTTGTTGGCCGGAATTTTTGGTGCGGTGTTGGTGGGTTTGTTGTTTGGTTGGGCTCGGGTCTCAGAACCTCGGGGTCGGGCGGTACGTACTTGGTCGGTACCGGTCGAGGGAGGACGGGTAGTTGTGCGCGTATATGGGCCTGGGCGAGTAACCGTAGGTCTCTCTGTGGATGGGCATGTAGCGGTATCCGGGCACGGTGATGCGGTCCGCGGCGTGGATGGGGTCGTCGTAGATGGACTTGTTGTAGGGCCACGACGAGGTGAGCTCGGGGATGACGCTGCGGCGGGTGCGCGCGTAGTCATCGGCACGGATGTCCTCGGTTCCTGAGAACAACAAATACTTCATTAACACTACTGGATCCTCCTTGCTCACGAGTACATATTTATAAACATTTTGATCGTCCAGTTGATTAGTCAGACATTTCCAAAAACTATGTTTTGAGATAATGAGGTAGATATGCAATATTTGAATGCTCATCATAAATCAAATATTATTTACACGTGTCCGTGTTTTACATATTACATACGCAATAACATAACACCGGGAAGCATACCGCTACATTGGTATGAAATTTTGAAAATTTCCTACTAGTATCTCAGAAAACATCAATTTTCTGTTTATTTCACTGTAAGTTTTTCTGCGTTAAAATTATATTATACCAGATATAAGGTACACGTTTAACATATAACTACGTACTCAACTCAAATTTCGGAGACGTTTGACTAATCAATAGGACAATCGATAAACACCCCTTAAAAATTGTCGGAATTGGTAACGTTTTTAAAATTTTATCGCACTCTTCCAATATAGTCTTCCACTGTACGCAGTCTTAAATTCCACCTTATGAAAAATGTCCCCCACAACATGAATGATCTCTTAGTTTAGTATTCTTAATATTTAATTAAACTTAGTATTTGGAGATGTGTGACTAATAAACTATAAAACTATTGTTGCGATCACTTTGAGGTAGAGCCAGAGTGAGGTAGAGTATTGAGAGGTAGATCCGACTTTTATATCACAGGATCATAAGAGATTTTCGATAGTAAGCGCAAATATTTAGAATCAAAACCAAAACTCAAGTCTTACGCAGGGATCTTGTTCGGCTTGGAAGAAATTTAATTCCTTTAATTTTATGTTTGATTTATTTTAATTTAAAAAAATTACTTTTATTCTCTATTTTCATTCACTGTAATTCGAATATTAACTTTTTTCTAACACCTGCGTTATCTCTTATTGTCCATGATTTGATATATTTTCTTTAACTTTTCATCTTTTGAACTCATTGTAAAATTAGCTTCCCATCTTCCACTCTTCGGTTTTATAAAGTGTATATTTCAAATCCCTCTCTATTGAATCTAATACACTATTATAATCACAATGCAATACAAGTAATATGTTTGTTACATTTACATGAAACATCTTAATCAAACTATAAATTTGTTATAATTAAAATGATATTTTACAACTCTTTCTTACACATTAAATAATTGTGTGACAAAAGATGAGACACACAAAATACGTGTGACTGTTTTCTCCAAATAATAATAATAATAATTGGACAATTTGTAGAGCGCCGTTTTTGTGAAAAATCACCTCAAGGGCGCTTTAGTACTACTTTTCCTTGCGTTTCATTTTCATTATAATATATTATGTGTGAGGGAGATTCATGACAATAATTTTATTTTTCCTTTGAGGGGTGCAGACATACGTTCACCGTTTGTCTAATTTTCGACTGTTGTTATTTAGTGTGTAAGAAAGAACTGCAGCATTATATGCTTAAGAACAAAAGCCAATGCTTCAGCGCATTAACATTTGACGTTTTTTGATTTTTGGAATTCACGCACATTTCAATATTATCCATGTAACTATATTCCATACTTTAAAAAATATCTAGGGGTCCACGGGGGCAGTGTATGAGAAAGGTGCAAGAAAATTTTTTCAAATATTTTTCCTTTGGAGGAAACAGACCTACTTACATTGTGTATCTCATCTTTTGAAAGAGCTGCAGCATTATAGCGATAAGGAACGTATGTTTATTTCCTTTTTTGCCGTCACGGTACCGTAACCGTGAATCGTTACGGTAATAATAAAAGCGTTCAATGACGTTTCGCAAGGACATTAGGTACTGTCAGAAGACACATCCAATTCTACAAGATAAACAAAGATAACTTACCCTTAAGGGACCTGACGTAAGATTGCCAGAACTTGGCTTTCTTCGACACCGGCTCGTTTCTGCCTATCATATCCAAGTGACTTTTAAACATTTTGCTAGGTTATGTACCCGCTCGTTCGCTGAAACAAAAACAAACACAAAAACAAATCAGTACTGAAGTCAAAAACATTTTTAAAAATACAAAAATCTGACCTAACCTAATCTACACAAAAAAAATCAGTAAAATAGAGAACTCAAT
The DNA here is from genome assembly GCA_917563855.2 of Limnephilus lunatus. NCBI lineage: Eukaryota > Metazoa > Arthropoda > Insecta > Trichoptera > Limnephilidae > Limnephilus > Limnephilus lunatus. Next base: position 44,642,133 of record OU830602.1, on the reverse strand, counting down.
ACAGGCAGAGCACTCAGTGAGGCTCGCCTCACTACTGACAGTTCCCATTGTAATGTAAGAAAATAAAATCGACGGTTCCGAAGAACAATGTCGGATCCGCTAAAAATTGAAAATCGTTTTGTTCGCTTTTCTTAATTTTCTTTTGATGATTTAAAAGTCTTTATTTTCGTAATTTTGAATTAAATGCGAAATATCTGAACAGCACTATATTTTTTGAGCTCGAAAACAGTAAAAATGCAGAAACTCTACTTTAAACAGTTATTCTGAAAAACTACGAAATCGTAATCCGACATTGTTCTTAGGGACCGTCGAAATAATCGATAAAAATCACTGAAAATTAAGTTTAGATTTTGAAGCTACAAAAACGGTTAAATTTAAATAATTTGACTGATTATAAATTAAAGTACACTACAGTGGGAGGCTACGAAGCACCGCACAAAGAGGAGACCTATTATTCTATCTCACTAAATAAGTTTTCACTTCAATAATCGTTAAATATCACAGAAAATTCAGACGATATTATGAAGCACAAAAAGGTTCAATTTATATAATATGCTTGATTTTAAAAATCCGATAATATTGTTCGTTTATACCGTTCAAAAAAAATCTCCACCAAAAGTTGAGGCATTAAATTCGTAAAGTAAACAACCTGTCTTATGTTTACATCTGTGTAATTTTCATCGCCCTTGAATGAAATAAAAATAAAATTTAAAGTTGATAATTGAAAAATATTGACATGGTTTCAATTTTAATTTGATTGAGTTCATAACAAATTAGTTTTGATTTGCCAAATGGTTTTAATCGATTTGACCCAATAATTCTCTCCAGTTTGAAGTGTTAAGATATTAACCTACTTTAATTTCGAAGTTAAATAAGTAATCTCTACCGTTGCATAACGTTTGTAATATTTACGATATCTATTAATTTAAATGTATTTCGTTGCCAGGGAGTTACGGGAAAGTGTGTATTAAAGACCAGTGCGATTTGGAAATGTAAGCAGTTTGTTGGCAAAATGCCTACGATAATCAACGGTGACGACACGTTTGCACTACCCGCACATTATTCTGAAGCGTTACGTTCACGTCTCTACGTTTAGTATATCATGTTACGTGATTGCGAGCCAAAACAGGTCATTTCGCTTTTGTGAATGAATTACACACATATTACGCACTCGATGACAGAATAAACATGATCAAAACAAAGTATATTTATAAATACATCAACATCCATTTGATGACGTTAGTAGTTGACATTCAGACAACCTACAAAGTCCGTTTTCAAAAAGAATTCAAAATCTACTATTCATCTAAATACCAAGATGAATTAATTGTTTACGCCCATAGATACGCAATATGAATAAATAGTTTTGTCCATAAACAAACTCAATTCTTTCAAATGGAAACAAATACAATATTTTGTTGATGATTCAATCCAATGTTGTATTTGTTAGTCTTTCTTGAAAGATTTGAGTTTGTTTATGGACAAAAGTATTTACTTATATTCACACTGCGTATGTACGGGCGCAAACAATTAATTCATTCTAATATTTTAAAACATAACTTGCAAAAAGTGTTTTATATTCAAAATTCAAATAATTAACTATCGTCATATATTTAACCTCAAATGCCAGTAGGTAGAAGTGTAGCTGTGTACAGCAGGCCGTGAACTTTTAATCAAAATAAATCATTTTTACAAATTATTAAAAAAAAAAAAAATCAAAATCATCCCAATGTCGTCTCTGTGTGTTCCAAAAACGGAACATATGTATGATACAGAGTCTCAAAAAGAGCGAGTAAACTCGCTATTTTTCTATGGCCGGCCTGCTAGACACGACCAAGGATGCGAGAAATCTCGCTCTTGGCACAGAAGCGGTTAAGAGAAGATTATGAATTCTTTTAAGTATTATTTAAGGATAAGCTTCGGAGAGAGTGACTTTGATAGACTTCCAAAAAGCTTTCAAATCGCCCGTGAACTTTAAACCTAGCAAATGTAAGTCACTTTTTAAAAAGGTCAGTGTCAATGATGAGTTGGCAAGGGGCAACAAAAAATGCTTAGCCCATTGAAAGTTGCTTTTTAATGGTGCTCATTTCAAAAGATTTCTCAATCATTTGTTCTACTTTGTTTTATTCGTTCTACTTTGTTCCAATCATTGTACTTCGTTCCATTCGTTCTACTTTGTTCCAACCGTTCAACTTTGTTCCATTCGTTCTTACGTGACGTAGGTACTTTATCCTACTTTTTTTACAATCGAAGTTAAAGTTTCTACAAACAGAAAATACATAAATACAGAACGATGTTCCAATGATATAAATACTTTCCGTAATTATAGATTTTATCCCTAAATTATATTGACTTTCCTTGATGTGTTTTTAATACAGAAGTTTCCGAATAGTTTTCTGAAGATTTAGATCAAAATAAGATGTCTTTGTCTGAATTTATTTCTCCACTTTATTAATTTTCTTACCACAAGTTTTCCTTTTCAGTCTAATGTCTCTCATAAGAGTTATTAGAATTTTCTGAAAATTTTATTGATGACCGAAATTTTTCAGATAAAGATATATGTTTTTGCCAAAGAATTTAATTTAAATTGAATTTTTCTACTTCTGTCGGTTGAAATAAAGATGCTCATCAATAGAAATGGTGTTCGTCGTTTAATAAAGAATTATTACTGCTCGATATTACAGCAGATAGCTACTAACTTTGAAGAAAATATTGCAAGTTGTTGCCACCTCAATTTCGTTGAGGTTAGGTTACGCAGAAGTTTATAACAGATTCAGAATACCGTAGTAAATATAGAGGAAAATGCTCCAAAGAATCCGATTATGGTTTCGATCAGCGAATGGGAAATGCGTAAAGTTTTAGGGGGCGAGGCATAGAGAAACTGCGCGCGCATTTTAGGGTCCCGGGCGAACGGTTTGCTCCCGAAATAGCACCCGTTGCGAGCCAGAAAAAACTCCCTCCCGAACTGAAGTATCAAATTTAATCTGTATTGTGTCATAGACTACAAAATCTAGCATCTCAAGGCAAACAAATTTGTGGGGGAGTAAGAATGTGAAATGAAAATCCTCCTCTCTAACAGATCTACGCGCGTGAACCTATAGAACGTTTTATTTTTGTTCTGGAAGGATACGTTTGCAATTGAAAATTCTAATTTGAATAGCTTTCGCAATTGTATGTTTTAATTTCAAAAGTTTTAGTTTAGGTAGTTATGATGTGATATTCATTCGATTATTTGTCATGATTGAATCTTCAAATTTTTTAGCTTTTTGACTTAAAATTAAGTTGGACATAACATTATTTACGATTAGTTTTCATTTATAAAAAAGCTTTTTTTTATATTTAAAAATATTTAATGCTTTTTCTGATAAAGCTGAGAAAACAAAATCGTAAAAAAACTGATTTTCTGTGCAATAAAAAAGTTAAAAATAATTAAAAAAAAAACGATCGTAATATCTATGTCGAAATTAATTACATTTGTTATTAATTTACTTTTAAAAAATTCGCGGAATATTCCAATTAATTTACCGAATTCAACAAAGTATCTGAAAAAAACATAATCCTTTCATCCGGTTTTGAAAGCATCGTCACCCTAAATTTAGCTGTCGGTATTTTACACTGGTTTATTTTCGCAAGTTTTTGCACGGCCCCCGACCTGTAGAGTTATTGTTGGAGCGGGGGATTAGATAACCTGTTAGCTCACTCAGTACTTTGATCATATATGTTGAATTGCCAGGTATAAACATTGGATTGCCCGTTGTATACATTGAATTTCCAGTTATATACATTTGATTGCTTGTTGTATACATTGGATTGGAACACAACGACTGTAAGAATTTTTTTAAAGTAGAAATGAATGAATTTATTTTTGATTTCAATAGAAAAAACATTGTTTGCGCATGCGTCATCATTTTTTTCGCGAAAAACGTAAAAACAGTTCGAATTTGTTAAAATAATTCACGAAAATATATTTTTTAAATTGAATGTTCGTTTTTGTTTAAAATCAGAGCACAGACGTACCGAATTTTCAAAACACTTGTTCACAGATAAAACGGTATTTGGAAAATATCTGTTTTAGGTATTCACTGGTGGAGATGTGTAGATGTTTTGAAACACAAGTTTAGTATCGAAGTGGGGGTAAGTGGATCAATCTGTTCGCACATCGAATATAGGAGCCGAGCCGTGACATACATTTGAAGGCACTAGTATCACAATATCACATACCACAGTAATATTTCGAGATGCTTGAAAGACGATGTTGAAAAAAAAACCACTTTTTCACAAAATTATTAACTGGAAAAGCGCCTCTGTTGATGCGTTTTTTTTGGAAATATGTCTTGAATATTATGTTTATGCTTACCAAAATAAATAAACTAGAAAATGTTTAAGTCGAGAGTAAGTTCGAAGAGCAGGCAGGGTACGATCTGCTCGCTTTGGACCGCTGACGCTACTGACTCGAGGCGCCGCGACGCTCTTGGTTGGGCGTCCATCCCCCCTCCCGGCGCCCCCCTCCCCGCGGAGGCTAAATGCGGCCAGGCCACAGGCAGCAAGGCAGCCCAGGTGACGAGGGCTGTCCCGACAGGTGGTTTGGCGGCGAGGAATCCAAGAGGTGAGGTTCTGCACTATTTTGACTAGTGTTTTCGTTTACATTGACATAATCATCGATTTGTTGAAGTTATGTCTGATGGTTCGTATCTAATCATCGATTTGCAGATCTCAGGTTCAAAAGGCTCTTCGATTAATTCGTAATCATAACTTGTTTTATTTTATTTTGAAACAACCATAATAATAAAAATATCATTGAGCAAAATCTTTATTTGTCAGTCAGTTATCCTATCAGTATTTGGTATTTAGAAGAAATAAATAATGTTGAAGAAATTAAAAGTTAATGTTCTTACAATTGTCGCAGTTCTTGCTTTATGTTATGTAGAACTTTAACTCGTATTTAAATTTATATCAGCTTATTTTCCCATTCTTCTGAGATCGTTTATAAATAATTTATTCCATGTTTTATGAAGTGTTCGAATCTTTTTTTATACATTATTTTCCCATTTGGTTCTATGCGAGTTTGTTAATTTCAAACGCGGCGGTAAATATATCAATAACGTTTTTACTTCTAACCTTATTATTACTTTTATTGATAATGTAATTACTACGAGCATACCAAGAATCATTTAAAAATCATAAAGGCAAAATTCAGGAGGAAGAAAAAAAATTAAGATATACAAAAATACAATCAGATATTTTTTTTATTTTTAAGTATCTTGAATAATTGTATAATTTCTTTTTCGTTCGCAATCTATTACTAAAGTAAAGTAATTTAGCAAAATATTAAAGTAAATGGATTTTCGTGAAGCAAAACGAACAGACGAACTCAATACACTAACTCAGCCTTCAAAATGTATATCTTCTTATGTCGTTAAGACACCATTTTTGTTAATTTTACTCGTGTATTACCAGAACATAACATAAACAATTAAAATACAAAAGAAAAACAATATATGTTTTCTGTTTTATTGTTTTGTTGCTTTGAAAAAAATCTATTTATGCGATATTATCAAATTTAAAGAGGAGACATTTATTTTTATTTTTAACTTTATGAGTAAAACCTCAAATTGTAATATTTGATTAAATGAATTTTACTTCTTCAAACCTTGCAAATACACTTTGTGGCGTCATTATTCATTTAATGAAAACAAATAACTTTGTAAACACCACTATATTTTTAATATTATCTACGTCTTTCGAAAACTATGTTCATAATATTTATTTAACATTTCCTGATAAAGAAAACATAGTTTTCGAAACATGTAGGTAATATTAATAATATAGTGGTGTTTACAAAGATATTTGTTTTCATTAAATGAATTTTAAATATTACTATTTAGGGAAATTTGTCTAAAAAGATTAACGTTAATGCAGCCTTTGGAAATATACGCAAATGTTACAATACTTTTTCTCTACAATGATTCTTTTGATACATTTTCTACTTAAAATATCTGAATTAAATAAAAAATATTATTTTCCTATTTCTGAGTACTGCGTCCAAAGGGAAATTAGTCAACAAATGATGACAAACTTTCATGCAAATTCATGTATTTTGTATAATAAGGGGCAAATCGTGGGCTGAGGCAGATTAGTCATCGTCATTGATGTCCCATGTATCATTTTGTGTATTTTTGGATCCAACCAAAACGAAAAGCTCACTCTCAGTGGGCGCTGGAAAATACTGGTAAAATAATATTATGTTCGAGATATAAACATTGGAGGTGGTAAGCTCTGACGCTCGAATTATTTGGAATTTTGCGTGGTTTTCAGATTTTTCCAGCAATTTTTTTACACACAGTAACAAATTTTTAAAGTAAGAAGACAGAAACCAAAATAATTTATGATTTATAATTCTTGAGAAAGCAGTTTCCTTCATGTAGACACCGTAAACCAAAATTTGAAACCAGCTGGACTTTTTGACAACCTCGAGAAGTGAGGCTCTTGACTCGCAATCCGAAGGTCGCAAATAAATTTTATTTGATTAATTTGTGTTTTTCCAAATTAATTATTTAAAAATAATATATAGAATCGAAATGTTGCTCGAAATGACTTTATTTGTGTTTGGTGACTAGATTTGAATAACCAGGTACTTCCCCACCTTCCTCCTCCCCACCTCCACCCTCAACCCACTACCTTCAGCTTCACATATTATCCCAATTAAGGAATACCATAGTCTCACTGGCTCCAGACGGGAGCAGTTGGGACTCTGCGGCATTCGCAATTTTAAAAATCTACGGACAATTCTTATGTAACAAAAAAAAAAAAGCTGCCTGCTAAATTCAAATTCATCAAACGCGCGAACTGTCAAACGTGCGAAGTTAATATAGTGGTTAAGTTTTCTGAAATTATCCAATTTTCTTCATTTTTATTTCAAAAGAAACTTCTACAAAGCATTAGAAAACTTTAAAAAAAAGATGAATGAAATAGGTAGAGTCGTAAGTTATGGCGTGACCAAGAGAAACGGGGATTCATTTTCATATATATAGATACGAGAAAGAAGAGATAGAAGATAGAAGAGAAATATAAGGATGAATTAATTTGATGAATTCATCAAATATTTGGAGTTAATTTTCCCGTTCTGTATACGTTCTGTTCAAGTTCTGTTATTATATCACTGTAGGCCAGTTGCTGCATGAAACTGAAATGATCACAGAACTTGAATAGAACTTACATATAAAGTGAAAATGAACTTCAAATTTTGATGACTTCATCAATTTTTTTTAAACAACCCTTCCTAACTGTTCACATAACTACTAGTTATGCTGATTCTCATAGTGGTACGAAGATTTTTAGTTATTCAATAACATTGAGGGATGAATCACATTTGCACAGGGCCGGATTAACCATGTCGGGGTCCCTAGGCAATGCACGTCTCGGGGCCCCTTTACCAACGCGAACGGGGGGTGGGGGTGGAAGGGGCGGCCCGCCCGGGCCTCTGGTCCTAGTGCCCCCAAACGCCTCCTTGTTCCCTTGATCAATTCCTAAACAAGGCTTTAAGGACACGTTAAAAAAAAAAGTTTTTTTTTTAAATTTCATTTTCTGAAAGATGCATTTGTTAAAAATGCTTTCACCAAATGTTTTAAAGAAATTCGAAATAATGACGGCGATACAGCAATGTATGGGAAACCGTTTGAAACATTTTTTATGTTGAATTGTCCTTCGGCAAAACTACGAATGTGTTTTTCTCGAAACTTTTTTAACACGTTTTTCAACCTGGTTGACGACATATTAAAAAACTATACATCCAATTTACATGCACCAAGTCTTAAATTGTTCGAAAATCTAGTGTTTATGGCATCACGTAGGGGATTTTTAAGACTTAGTGCTTGCAAATCTGATGTATAGTTTTTCTAATATATTGTTAACCGTGTTGAAAAACGCAATTTCAGGCAAAACGCGTTAAAAGTTTTGCTGAATTCAAGATACAAACTGTTTAAAACGGTGTCATATTAAATGCCGTATCTCCGTCAATTTTAAGAATTTCCTTAAAAAATTTGGTGAGAGCTTATTAACAAATCCATGTTTCAGAAAATTAATTTTAAAATTGCATATTTTTTACAGTGTCCTTGTGCCTTAAAGCCTTGTTTAGGATTTGATCAAGGGAACATGGAGGCCTTTGGAGGCCCCCTACCCTTTCTAACTTCCAAAGTTATTTTTTTCTACCACAACGTAATTTTATTCATAATTAATCTGTTTTTTAACTACATGCCATCACCCCATTCAACAAAAAAATTAAACGAATAAAATACAATACAATAACTATTTATTGCAAATGAAAGGACACATACATAAAAACAAAAATTTGTATAAAAAAAAAAAACAATACAATGAGCGATTATTATCACTAAGAGGTCTCTTCCAGACAACCTTGGTATGAAGAGAAACAAAAAATTTTGCAAGCAGATAGGTAGTGCACACTGAAGCTTGTACAACATTTATATGTTAAACATAATATAATTAGAAACAAAAGCAAAAAAAACCACAGACAAAACAAATGCCAAAACAAACCACACACGGCACCTACAATCACATCCCAATTGATAGTAAATAATGCTGCTTAATGATTAAGTAATATACAACATACAACTATGTTTAAATATTTTTTTCAATTATTGCCTTTTTATTATTTGTGCATGATGTGAACATTAGTAATTGGGTTATAACCTAATTATTATAATTTGTTGTTTTCTTTAATGCATATAATGTTATTAACCTGTAAATATTCCTAATAAAAAAAATATAAAATTTTTAAACATATTGAAAGCTGACTCCAAAATCGGTGCCGGAGTTGCTCACTAATTGATAGTCAAACCATTGACGCAAGTGAATTTTTCTCGGGGCGCGGGGCCCCCAGCCCCGGACCCTAGGCAGTTTGCCTACTCTGCCTAAAGGATAATCCGGTACTGCATTTGCATAATGTCTTCACTTACTAAATTAGTGAAAATAAAAACTGAAAGTGCAAGTTTTCTCGTAGATTCTTAGTAAAGTATAATAAGAAATATTGTGATCTACTAATCAAGGATGTTTGATGACGTTTCACTTGTTTCAAATAGTAAGGTCGATCATTTGAAAATTTCAATCAACAAGCGTGCATCGAATGATGAACGATTGTACGCGGGAAAAGAACGCATCTTGTAATCATTGTATGATGCATGTGACTATTTTTAAAGAGATACGAGCGTGAAATTAATTCACTAATAGATTTTTGTGTTCTTTTAAGCGTCCTAATAACACGATTCTTACTGCTTCTAATGTGTACTGAACGGTGGGTAATTACTCTCTATATTAGCCATTCTCTCCTGAAACAGTAAAGTTCAATCAGCTTAGTTAATTAACAATGGTAATAAAGTGAAGTGAAAAAAATGTTTATTATACATTTATACGATAGAATACGTGTGTTTTTTTTTTTTACATAATCCGTGATTTTTGTACCGTTTTCACATAAAAACATCACGTTAGTCAATTTTAATTTTTTTTTGCATTCTAAATTTCAAAATTTATAAATGTTAATATTTATTTGTCATAATAAAAAATTGTAAGCTTATTTCAGAACCTTTCAAAAACAATATTTAGTATTTGGCTAAGTTCAGAAATATTTCATTTATAGAGCTTTGAGATAAATTAAGATTAATAGATAATTGGGGAGCGGAAATAACACAAAGTTTTCATAAATCTGACAGTTCGTTTAAGACAAAAACTTGCACAATGGCAAAATACCTGAGTGTTTAAATTACTTTCATAAAAATTATTACAGCTGTCGACGTTTGCAGTCATAGAAACATAAATTTCACTGTTTCCATTACCTTTTAAAATACTTTCATGATTCTGTTATTCCTGGCATGACTTTATTACAACACATCGGGAGTTCCAACTATGTCCTTATTCTTTTTTGTACTGTGAGGTGATGTAGATCTACATAATTATTGTATGGAAAAAAATTATGTCTTGATATAAATCAAACCTATTTATTTCAATAATTAGTAAATGTTTTACCTTAAAACATAGAAAATTATGGTGTTAAAAATTAAACCTGATCTGTCCGATACAACCGTCGTTGTCCGATAGTAGGCGAAAACGTTGTTATTTTAAAATACTCGTTCAATTTTTGGGAAACGCGATTATTGATTTTTTCATTTTGCATGTCACATAGACTAAACTTTTCGCTTATGATTAATTCATAAAATATTCATATAAAAACAATAAAAAGAAATATATATAAAAAACGCTTAAATATTATCTGTACTCCATTATTTATTATATCAGTCACTGGTATTATTTTCTAACTGAATACAATTTTATTGGATACAATTGTAGATTGCGCGCTAAAATATTACCTAATTTTACGCAACTTTGTCAGAAAAAAATAAGTTCCGTAAATTATAACACGAGGCGTCTGTATAAATCTCTCTGTCCCATTAACATCCGCAGAAGAAGGTCGCGTTATGAAAAACGAACAAGTTCTCAAGGATGCTTGTGGCAATGGGAGCGGACGAAAGCGGGGCACACGGTACACGGTTCCACTAAATATAGATCTGCAGCGATTCTCCAATTCCACAACATAAATATCCACGACTCCCCGAAGACGACCCGATCCACATTTCCACAGATATGATCCGTAGACGAAACTCAACGACGCGAAAATACGCGACGCGTAACAATCGTAACTTGCAGCAAGTTAGATAAGATTTTTCTTTGAACTGTGTAATTTTAACACACTCAACGTTAAATTTCAACACTTTTTCTTTGATTGTTAAATCAGGAACTGTCTAATTTCAGCAATTAAACTCGACGTTAAATTTCAACACTTTTTCTTTGATTTTCAAATTAGAAACTGCGTAATTTCAACTCTTGAACTCAACGTAAAACTTCCACACTTTTTCTTTGTTTAAATAATAGATATTTTATTAAATGAAGACAATATTAGCGAAACTCAATCGAAAATCTGGAGACAGAAAAATCAGAAAAAGATATTGGCAGTTGGCACCACTGGGACTCGAACCCAGGACCCTTTGCTTACATGTCAAGTGCTCTAACAACTGAGCTACGGTACCCACATCCAATTCGGTAACTTTTAACTGTATCATACTTCGACTAAGAACTACCAACATTATCTTAATTTTCTTAAGCGCACATGGCTGCTATCTTTATATATGATTGCAAGATTCAACTCGAACTAAATGCTATCTAGATAGTGTCTGGATAAATTTTTAACCATTTTATTTTTAATACGCGACATCTATTGACTTTTCTGCAAGTCTAGGATGAATATTTATTATTATTTTCTTCTTCTTTTATTGTTAAATTAGGAACTGTGTAATTTGTAAAGTATCCACGGACATATCAATTTTAAGGCAACGATGATTTTTCAGCTAATTCGCAAATTTATTTGAAAGTTATTTAGTTATGTCTACAAACAAACTTAAATCTTTCAAGAAAAGCTAACACATACAATATTGGATTGAATCACCGATACAATATTTGTATTTGTTAGCCTTTCTTAAGAAAATTGAGTTTGTTTATGGACAAAACTGTTTATTCATATTCATATTACGTGTATACGGACGCAAACAATTAATTCATCTTAAAATTTCAAAGCACAACTTGTAAAAAGCGTTTTCCCCAAAAAAATATACTCACGCCATCTATGAAACTACCCGATGGTAGGATGCATGGATTTTTTTTACATTAGCTCCACACAGGAGGTCATGAGGAAAAAAATCTCTCAGGGCCTATGTCATCCTTGGGGTTGCTGTGTGAAGGATCTTTTTAGGGAAATGAAGGAAAGAAGGTTCTGGTAAGGAAAAAGTTATGAGGGGTTGGCAAGAATCTGGAGGTCAGTGTGTCCAGGAGTGATGGACGTACTAATCCATCCCTCCAGTGCAAGGCTATCTTGGTAGTCCTTGGACGAGAAAGTGGGGCTGAGGAGGTCAAATAACCTCCCTCAATCAGTCCTCTTGATCCGGCCTGCCACTTAGAAGGTGCATCCGCCCGCAAGACCCAGACAAACCGCACCCATGGTGGAGATATTTGTCTGGATCTTGGTAGTCCTTGGATAGCAATTAACTTCTTCTTCTTCTTCTTCCTTGCGCTGTCCCAACTCATTTCCTAGGTAGGCTGTTGGGGTCGCAATGTCCTTGGATAGCAATGAACGAACGTAAAAAGTTCCAGCCTTTGAAAAAATCGAGCAAGAATCTCTGTTATTAGGCAAAAAGCTTCTTCGGGTTATAAAAAAACCAGATTGTGCAATTCACACGCGGTAGAAGTGAAACCTTCAGAAAACTAAAGTAGACAAGAGGGAGGGAGGCTACGACACATCGCACAAAGAGTGGATCAGTTATAATATCTCATTCTCTCGCAAGCTAAATCCTATAGATGTATGTGTTTGTCTCTTTTTAGTGTCGCTCGCTTCTGTTTCATCGAGTTTCAAATCACAACGGCGCTAAAAAAGTTTTCACTTCAAAACCCGACGTAAAAAGTTACAGCCTACGAACAAATCTTTGAACAAGAAGCTCTCTTAGTAGGCAAAAAGCTTCTTCGGGTTATAAAAAAGATTTTCCTAGATTTTATTGATTATAATGTTCGGTAACTAACTGGCTGATGATTTTGTTTGATGGGTTATATTTGACTGATTCAAAAATATGAGTACAAGTGTTGATTAAGAAATAGATTTAAAAAAATGTTACATAGGCGTTGACGTGAGATAATGCCAAGAAAACCTACATCTGTAGGTATATAATAATGTCAATGTCACTACTATGAGACTTTCGCTGTCATTTGGTAACAGAAAATGCCATACATACTTTGTTACCTAACGTCAACTGTATTTTCTGCCTGTGCCAAAAATAAGATTAATGTGGTTGTGAAGAAACTAGAAAAGTTTTCTCAAACAAACATTGAAAAATTAAACATTTTTATCTATTGAGCGCTTTTAAATTTTTTTTTTAACTTTATTTATTCACATTTCTTTGTACATTTAATGTATAATAGCAAATATTATATAATAACATAATATATAATAACAATTAGTATGAACAAGAAATGAAAACCCACTAAGGCACTGCCTGACTGTGGGTAATATTAAAACCAAATACTATATTTCCAAGTACCCAAGGTATAAAATAGACTTAAAAAAAACATATAAAATATAAAGTTACTATAAAAAGTTAAAAGTTAGTATTACATAGGTAGAATAAAATTATTAGAGTAGCAAAGGAGTTATACTATAGAGAAAAACTTAAAAAAGAAAACAATAACCCAAAGGAAATATGGAAAATATTAAAAGAAGTAACATATACACAAAAATACAAACAAAAATATACTATTGAACATCTCAACATTAATTCAAAGAAAATAGATGCCAATACAAATGCAGAAACTATAACAAATCATGTAAATGATTTCTTTGCAAATATAGGAAAAGTTTTAGCGAACCGTAAAATGCATAACACAAACACACTAACACAAACAAACATACCGAACAATACACAATCGACACAACACAGATTTATAATTAAAACAACTTCAATAGAGGAAATTGACAAAATAATAAACAAATTAAAAAACAAAATTGCACCTGGATTAGATGAGATAACAACGGATTGCATTAAAATAATAAAAAATGAAATATTGAAACCTATAACACACTTAATAAACCTTAGTATAAAACACTCCTGCTTTCCTAGTTCTCTTAAAACAGGACTGGTGATCCCTATTTATAAATCCGGAGACAAAATGGAAATAACTAACTATAGACCAATCACATTATTAAACTCGCTATCAAAGATTTTCGAAAAAGTCTTAAAAAACCCAATCATAAAATACTTGGAAGAAAACAAATTAATCTCAGATAAACAATATGGATTTAGAGAAAAGAGAGGTAAAAAAGAAGCTTTGGCATGTACTATAGATTATATACATAGCAACTTAGATCAAGGATACAAATGTATAGCGATATATCTAGATTTAGCTAAAGCCTTTGATTCAATCTGCCACAATACACTTTTTAAAAAATTAGAAAATATGGGTATCAAAGACAAGGAACTCCAACTATTAAAAAGTTATATGAGTGATAGAACACAACAAGTCAAAATTAATAACCATACAAGTAAACCACTGCCGATTACATACGGAGTTCCACAAGGAAGCATACTAGGGTCCGTTCTTTTCAATATTTACATAAATGAACTTTGTAGCATGGAAATAAACGGTGAAATAGTTAGTTATGCAGATGACACAGTTTTACTGTTTAAATCTAAGGATTGGAATAATGTATTTAACATAGCAAATTTAGAAATCACGCGGGTGAAAACTTGGCTAGACTCAAACATACTTACACTAAATATATCGAAAACAAAATTTATGACGTACAGTATAAATAGTACAGGACAACCAAGAAACAACTCAAACACCATAAAAATACACGAATGTTTAAATACTAACATCTGCAGTTGCTCTTCTCTAGAAAAAACAGAACAAATAAAATATCTAGGAATCATAATTGACCATAATATTTGGCTAATTTATATAGCGCCGTTTTCGTGAAAAATCACCTCAAGGGCGCTGTTAACCTTAGATGGACACATCATATCAAACAAATCACAAAAAAACTCCTCAAAACAATACACATTTTCCTAAACATAAGAAACATATATAATATAAAACAAATGAAAACAATATATTTTGCACTTTGTCAGTCAATAATAGAATATGGATTAATTATCTGGGGAGGAGCAACAAACTCAGCTATCGATCACTTAGAAATCGCGCAGAAAACGATCTTAAAGATAATACTTAAAAAACATAGACTGACTGACACAAACCAAATATTTAACAGTTGTGACGTACTAGATATACGCCAATTATATGTTAAAACACTGCTAAACTACATTTTTGACCAGAAAAACAAATTTCAACAATCTCAAAATATCACTAACAGACCAGTTAGACAATCGTACAAAAATAACTTTAAAACTCCGACGGTAAATACAAGCTTTGGACAAAGGCACTATAAATATCATGCTATAAAAGCATTCAACAGTCTTACCCTTGAAATTAAAATGGAAGAAAACAAAAATAATTTCGTACTCAAAATTACAAAATGGATTAAAGAACAAAAAAGACAATATTACCAAAATTTCTTTACAAAATAAAAATAAAACACAACTACACGAAACACTCAAAACCAACATAAAATACACATCACTCACAAACACACAACACATAATATATATAATATATACCGATTTTAATTTATTTTTTTAGTAATAAAATAATTCATTTTATCCTATAATTTTAGCTTAATTATAAATTTTAATTTTTAGTTTATTTTGTTTTTGTTTTATAAAATGGAGGCCTCAGCACAGGCGAGCTACCCAGTGAGGCCGACATTGTTTAATTTTATTTTTGAAATGTTAAATATTATGTCAAACAAATGAATAAATAAGTGAAACAGGTTTTTTTCAGCTATTATAAAAATAAAATTGAAAATGTGGAGAAAAACATATTGATTTTTAATTTTTTTGACGTGACAGTGACGATTCACGGTAACGTTACTATGAAGGCATAAAAAAGGTAATAAACATACGTTCCTTATCACAATAACGTTGAAGCTCTTTCAAAAGATGAGATACACAATGTACATAGGTCTGTTTCCTCCAAAGCAAAAAAAGTCGTATTTTTATTGCATCTCTCTCACATATCGCACCGTGACGTCGGTAGCAAAGGGTGGAATATAGTTACAACGATAAAATTAAAGTGTGAGTGAAATCTAAAAATTCAAAAACGTCAAATGTCAATGCGCTGGTGGTTTTGCTTTGTTGTTAAACATATAATCCTGCAGCTTTTTCTTACAAACTTAATAACATCAGTCGAAATGTGATATTTCGATATAATACACAAAGAAAAAAGAAATAATAAAAAAAGAGATTAGACAAAATAACAATAAATACTAGTACGGTCAGTCAAAAACTAATGCCTCTTATTTTTTCTCCTTTTAATTTTCAAAAAATAAAAATGCAATTACATAGGTCGAAAACCACACTTTTAACATATTATTCGCTCTTCAATATAATCTCCGTCTATTTCAACAGTTTTGGTCCATATTTTAACAAGGGCATGTATCCCAGAGTGGTAAAAAGCACGGTCCTGCTTCCTAAGCCATTGACTCGCGGAAGTTATCACGGCCTCCTCATCTTCTTTTTTTTTAAATAAATATCGCACAAGAGTCCCAACTGCTCCCGTCTTGAGCCAGTGGGACTACGGCATCCCCAATTAGGGTATGTGGGGAGGGGAAGGAGATGGGAAAGAGGAAGGTGGGGAAGTACCTGGCTATTCAGATCTGGTTACCAAACACGGCTAAAGCCATTTAAAGCAACGTTTCAATTCTGAATGGTGGTCTTACACCAGGGCGATACTGAGAGTATCTTCCACTCTGGAACGTGCCGCAAATATACTTTATATTATTTTAAATGAATAAATTGTGAAATAACACAGATCAATCAAATAAAATTTATTTGCCACGCTGTGATTCGATCCCGCGACCTTCGGAGTGCGAGTCAAGAGCCTTCCCACCGGCCGTCATCTTCAAAGTGAATCCCACAATGAGCTTCTGGACAGGTGGAAATCTGATGGCGCCAGGTTAGGGCTGTATGGAGGATGGGGCAAGACTACCCATGTAATTTTTACAATCTCTTCAGTGGTGTGAAGACTGGAACGGATCCGCCATAGCTTCGGTCGGGCGAAAAACGTGCTTTAAGCTTTTTAAGGATTGTGACGTATGAGACAGAGTTTATTGTGTATCCCTGCTCCAAAACATCAACCTTAATCAAACCCTCTGCATCCCAGAACACTGTCGCTATAACTTTACCTGACGATCGCACCATTTTGAATCCTTTCGTCCTCGGTGAGTTTGTGTGATGCGATTCTATTGACCACCTCTTTGATTCAGATTCAAAGGTGTATTTCCATATCCTCGATGTCTTTCAGATCGTATGTAATAATAATATATGTTCCAAGTACTTTACGATACGACTAACTTCCATTTTCCTTTCATCCAGCCATACTGATGGGATTTGCATGAGTTCGTTTTTACATTTGAAAACCATAACGGTTGATTTGAAGGTAGCTATTATATACAATGTTATGATTATTTTAATTTTTCACATATTTGGGTGTTAGAAGAACCATTCCTTGCCTTACGCCACTTTTCAAATAAAATGGAAACCTCCAGACCATTTCATGACATTTTCCTGTTGCGTGTGCCAAATTGAAAGAATCGGTATTATATATTCCGAAACTGCTCTCTTTCTAAGTTGTTCCTAGAGTTTATTGTGACATATACGGTCAAACGCTTTTCTTAGATCTAGGAAACAGGCATACATTGGTGTTTTCTTTAGAATATTATAGATTTTACGAAATATTAAATAAGTAGTCAATGTAAGTAAGTGAAAAGGTCGGTAACTATAAATCCAAGGGCTTAAAATAAATTTTAATTTAAACATTAAGGCCCAATTACTAGCGGCCGAGAATTAAAATTTCGTCGAAAGATGGTCTTGTGATCGTACCTACTCGTGGAACTATACAGGACGGTTCCGATGAGAAAGGAAAATTTCATTCAATATATACCTACGCTCAAGTTAGCAATTTATTTATTTGATGCAATATATTTACAATTTATACACAATTCAATGATGTTGGCCTCACTGGGTGGTTTACCCGTGCTGAGGCCTCCATTTCATATACAATAAAAACTGCAATAAAACTGCTCAGTCTCGTGATGATAAAATTTTGCACTGTTTGTAATTAATTTTGATCATAAGTATTTATAATTTTTCAATAATGTCTAAGAAAAATAAGCGTGTAAAAAATCTGAAATACATTCGTTTGTAAAACTGTAAATAAATAGACAAACTGAGGTTTTTTCGTCGCAGAACACGTGCGCGGATTTTTTTTAATGATTTGATTTGAACTAAAATTAAAATAGTAGCTTTCATAGATAACTTTTTTATTATTTTATTGAATGATTATTTGATGTGAAATGTGTGTTGTACAATACAACATCTTAGAAAATTTAACAAATTCAATATTGCCAATGACCAATGGTATAACTTTATTATAATTAAAAATAACTTTACTAGATAAAATAATAATCTTTCTGAATCAATTTATATGTTTTTGTAGAAAATAGTCGATACGTCTAGAATTTGATTTAAAAATGACATATTTCCGATTGGTCTGGTTATTCCCTTTTAACATTCACTGCACAATAAGAATAGGGAAATTATTTTTAAAGGGATGGTCCGATGCTCTGTAGGGAATCCGCTTGCACAGCGCCGGTGTAAACTGTGAGCCCTAAAGTTGAAGCTTAGACTTACGGAATTCGATACTTCGTTTGTGTGAAAGCACTATGAAACAATACATGATTCAATGTTTCGTAGAAATCGATGTTTTCAACGTGAAATAATAACAATTTAAAATAAATTGTAAAGATTATGTAATCGATTCCTAAATTTAAAATACATTTTCTGCTTTAAGATTTTCACTGCATAAATTCAATTAAAAAAATATATCACATCAATCTATTACTATTTCTTCAATATTCAATCTATTATATTTATTGAAATTTAGATAGAAAAGCTTGAAAATATTGATACAGGTTTTCCTTAGTTCCAGTAATGCCACCCTTGTCGTTAAAAAAACATACATGAAAATGTGATATTAATCCACCGAATAGTATAAAATATATCCATTAATCATTGATCTATCGATAAAGTCCAAAATACACATCATCAATCTATCGACAAAATATATTGAAATAATTTTCGTCGATCTATTCGCTTTCCCGGAGATCCGTCTCGTCCGCCGTCGCTTTTGCAAATGGCGACCGGGTCCGGGCAACACGAGACGGGGTCCTTAAATGGATTCCCGCCAACTTGGCACTTGGCACGTCCCGCCGCGGCCGTGTGGGCTCACTGGGCTCACTGCGCTGTGGGCGCGTCGTATCGACGGAGCAGCGGGAAAAGCGCGGGAACTTTTCGCGCTCATTCTATTCTCTATTATTTCTTTATTCACGCCTTGAAGGCTTTTATAGTATCACATTATTATAGATATATAAGTTATTCAGGAGTATAATTATAAGTATGCAGTATTTAACATAAACTGAACATTAAGGACATAAGCAGGTTCAATATGTAGGTATGTAGTTTCATTATCATGCCAATTTGTTCAAATGAGTTAGTAAGTTTAGTATAATAATGGTAAAACAGAAGTGCTTAAGGTACTTTGAAAGTAGTTGTAGAGGAATGTGTTTTTACTAAAGTTGATTTTATTATTAACTTAATCATGAATAGTTTGAAGTAAAGCAAGTTTTAAAGAACTTCGCAAAATTAACAAAGCGATAAATAGTACCTACCTACACATGGAACAATAAAAAATACATGAGTTGCATTATCATAAAAATTTATACAAATGAGATCGACAAATTTATAATATTATTAACTTAATCATGAATAGTTTTGTTGTGAAGCAAGTTTTAAAGATCTTAGCAAAATTAATAGAGCGATAAATAGTACCTACACATGGAACAATAAAAAATACATGAGTTGCATTATCATAAAAATTTGTACAAATGAGATCGACAAATTTATAATATTATTAACTTAATCATGAATAGTTTTGTTGTGAAGCAAGTTTTAAAGATCTTAGCAAAATTAATAGAGCGATAAATAGTACCTACACATGGAACAATAAAAAATACATGAGTTGCAATATCATAAAAAGTTATACAAATGAGATCGACAAATTTATAATATGATGGTACAGAAGTTCAAAATAGTACAAAAAGTACAAAATAATAATAGTTCAAAGAGAGTACAAAAAGTAAGTACTTAGGTAATCTAAACATAAGTATTAAAGTTTGTTATTTTTGTATCGCTCTTGAAGAGACCTTCGAATATTATTTAATCAATAATATATTATAATTGCAAGGGTAACAAGATATAAGTAGGAATGTAAGTCATTAATGTAAGTTTACAGTTTATTATAATAAAAAAAATATGAAAATTATTTCCACTTCAATTTATTTGACCGTAACCGGTTTCAGCTTGTTAAAGCCATCTTCATACTGGTACAAATTATTATTAACCTACGGTTTATATGCATAACGTATGGGGGAGGGAGAGAGGGCTGGTCTACAAATATATTAATCAATTATATTAATTGCACTTGTTACTAAGTCGTCCTTGATTGTTGAATTTCTAATTATTTTGGTTATTCCCAGTAGCCTTAATTCTCGGGTTTGTAGCTATTTCGATATTATTCGGGAATTGAACCTTACAAGTAATATGAGTTATTGACCTGATTTTATTGTTGTCAAATCGTTATTATATTTATGATGAAATTTAATTTTTGATTAATTTTTGAAGGGACGCATATTTTACATTGAAGTAGGAATAATCTTGTGTTGGTAATTATATATAAAATAAAAAAATTGTTTATTTAATATAATACATTGTAATGGAATTTCACCATGAATTTTCACTTACAAAAATAGAAACATTGTATTCTCTTTTATAATTTCATTTTGATAATAATACGTGCGCGGTCCGTGACGCTAGCCAGACATATTGATAACTCCGCTTTTCACGGCCATTCTATTTTTGGAGTCGATCCCTATGACGCGCAGAACTCGGTTAAGTTAGTGGTATTAATAAAAAGCTGAGACTTTTCTTTAAGCGTTGTGTGGGATTATTGCCTTTCTTTTGATGGATGGGTGTTTTTTAGTTGTCCCACGCTTTAGAAGAAAGTTGGGGTGCATAGTTCTTATTCCGACTAGAAGTATTATGAGAAGTAGCTGACGCTTGAGATGAAACATGACGCTTTGGCATTTTTATTTTTTTTATTTTTTTTTTTTTTATTTCAAAAATTTTGTTTTTACAATACAAATGATTACATGTGCAAGGTTATACAATAATTCATTTTATATTACTACTACTCCATAATTTGAGCTCAAGAGCTCGTGTTTATGGGAGGAGTA
The DNA here is from genome assembly GCA_917563855.2 of Limnephilus lunatus. NCBI lineage: Eukaryota > Metazoa > Arthropoda > Insecta > Trichoptera > Limnephilidae > Limnephilus > Limnephilus lunatus. Next base: position 44,621,057 of record OU830602.1, on the reverse strand, counting down.
TTAACATGCAAAAAAAAAAAAATTAATAGTGTTTTAATGAGATGTTTAAGCAATGATCAAAGAACATTATGAAAATAAATATTATTATTATTATTTGTTTATTATCTTGAAAATGCCTATTTTCTTGATATTATAAGAGAAAGTTTCTTAAGTCAACTCATAAGAGAAGAGTTTCTTTTACTAGTTGGTGCAAATTTTGTATCCTATTTTTAAAAAAAACTTTAAAATGCGAAAATGTTAATCATGAAAATTATAATACATAATATACACGGTGCCATAATCCTTCCAGTTTCCATTGGTTCCGGGAAACCATTAATTCACAATTTCAAACGAAAACCACTTTATTATTTAACCGAAAATTATGAAAATGTTTAATAAAACATGACTGGTTTAAAATATAGCAAATAACACAACTTGTAAAATAATTGAAAAAACGTGTTTATAATAATTTTCGCAGCATACTATGCGATTTTTTTCTACCGAGAGAATTCCATATAATTGCCGTTTAGGCGTTAGGAATGTACAGATTCACGAATAAAACACATTTTTTAATAGCTTTAAAACTTAGTATTTAAGGAAAATACGTAATAAATAGGTAGAAAAGCGGGAAGCTGGGCAAGTTTTTGTTTGTCAATTTAGGATATTTATGAATCTTAAATGTTTTCTTGTTTATATTTAATTCCATACAAACAGTTTAAAGCCTATTTGCCTACGGTAAAATAAAACATTAAATGTGTCATAAATATAATCCTTGAGTAACTCCTCTCAGTAATTTGTAAAATTGATCAATTTGTCAGAGAAATTGGGATATTATTTAATAAGTTGCAAACAAAATTATAATCTAACTTTTCATCTAATTCCAGCGGTAACTAATGATATATATCTTATTAATCTTACAATTTGGGAGACGGGTATGGGTACCGCCGCCTCGGGAACCATTTACTGGATGACCAATACCTCTGCCATAGGTCACCCTAAGTGGTTCGCTACGTTTGGCGACTTAGGAGGGGTTCACAGGTTCATGGGGTGAGATTTGTCCGGGTCTTGGCGGCGGATGCATCTGCCCACTAGCTGCATGGCAGGCCGGATCGGGAGAGAGTGGTTGAGGGAGTCCCTTTGACTTCTCCAGCCGTACTCTCTTGGAAAATCGCCTTGCGCAGTGGGAGGGATGTTTTCATATGTCCGACACTCCTGGACACACTGACCCCCCAGATTCCTACCCACCCCTTTTCCCTCCACACAGCATCCCCTAAGATAAGGGAAATTATTTTCCTCAGGGCCTCAGGTGTGGAGCTAATTTAAAAAAAATTGTAATTATTATTTTGAAGTGAAAACTTCTTTAGCACCCTTGTGATTTGAAACTTGATGTAACGAAAAATAACGACACTAAAAAGGGACAAACACATACATCTATAAGATTTAGCCCGCGAGAGAAGATGATAGTATAATCGGTCTCCTTTTTGTGCGGTACTTCGTAGCTTCCTCAATCTTGTCTACTTTAATTTTCTGACGGTTTCCCTACTACCGCGTGTGAACTGCACACTTGTAATTTTTTATCATCCTTTTCCCTGTTGTAACTTTCTCATATACGGAATGCATTAGATACTACCTGGAATAAAATAATTTTTTTTTTTAATCATTAAGAGGCCGGTATTCGAATTTCTACCGATTTCTTGCAAACCTCCCTTAAACATTTGAAGTATTTAAGCTCTTAAAAAATATATGTTATTCTTGAAGATAATATCTAGACATTAGTTGCGCCAAAACGCAAATTATATATAATTCCCTAGATAGAAAAAAATCGCACAACGCTCCAAAAATTATTATAAACACGTTTGTTTCAGTTATTTTACAAGTTATATGCATGAAAAAATTCACATCGTTTCTTTAAATGCTGTTTAAGACAATTATCGCGAGATTTTTGCTCTATTTTAAACCAGTCGTGTTTTATTAAAGATTTTCATGATTTTTGCATCGATTTTATCGTTGTAAATGTTAGCGCGCTCTTCTAACATTCGTAATTTCATATCTCTCCGTCTTCTTCTTTTTGGGGCCGGGAATGGAGCCTTAACCGTTTTTGTAACTGAAGTATACGGTGTATTTTTTGTTGTTGTTTTAAACCCAATATTACGGACGCCACTTGACTTCTTATCAAAAAAAAATTATTTACTATTTTAAACGCTCATAGGGCTTTTACATTGGGTACATAATGTTCATTTTTTTTATACAAAGGTTACTTAACAATAGGTTGCAAAAAATAATTTCATACATAATAATGGTTTGCAATTGGATAAAATTAAAAAAATATATAAAATAATGAACAGAATTATCAGAAATAATAAGTTGATTTTTTTTGTTGTTTAAGTGTGTTTTACGTAGAAATTGTTACTTTAAAAATGTCGATATATATAATAAAAAATATTAATATCATTAAATATCATTGGTATATTTATTTTCTAAATTATATAAGCGAGGATTGGCGAGTTTGCTATTTAATTTGTTTGTGAATGGTGACATTGAAATAGGCCCTTACGCCTATTGAGTCGAGTAGGTACTCTTAAATTGACTACACACACTACGTTCACAATAGTCGAGCTTCATATTTACAATTTAATAAAGAAACATAGGTCGCTTATCCTTTGCCGATCCTCGATAGTATGTATTTTTAATGGTGTCCGACCGAAACACGACTTTCTACCGAAACTGAATCTTCGGTATCTGTCTCAGTTTCGGCCGAAACCGAAACCGAAACTTTTTTAGATATGTTAAAAATCTATTGTTTACTGAAATTTGGCTTATTTTTTACACATATACAGATATTTAACAGGTGGTAAATGAAATAAAAACAATAATTGAAGTATGTGAAAAATTTTTAATTTTTTTATTTATTTTTCTGCTATAAAACATACAAAAATATTAAAATTAACAAAACAAGTTAACTACTTCTTGGAACAAAAATTTGTCAATAATAAACACTTACATGATAAATGAAGGACCTTATTAATTGAGTATTTTTATTTTAATTGCGTTAACAATTACAACATATTTATTACACCTGTTAAATGAAATTTAAAAATAATAATTTTTTTTTTTTTGTTATTAATGCTATAAAAACAAACAAAAATTAACAACATATTCACTACTTACTTCTTGGAGCAAGAAAATGTTATTAATCAACAATTACATTATAAAGGAACTTACTGATGATGGGGGGTGACACACGAGTCACGAACTCACCCGAAGTCAGCCGAATGACGCGCGATAATTCACGAACGCAGAGTTTCGGTGCGGCCGAAGGTTCGGCAGATTTTCTGCCGAAACCGAAACTGGTGCCGAAACTAGATTCGAGACTTGCCGAAACCGAACCTTCGGTCGGTCACTAATTTTTAAGCTATTAAGATGTTTTTGATACAAAATGCTTAGATTTAAATACATTTATGTTTAAAAATGTGTATTTTTTTTTTAAATTACCTATCGAAGGATTTATCGTAAAGTTTCACACAGACCTAAGCTATTATTTGTACATTATTATAATTATTTACTACAAATTTTCATGGCAACTTTCTGTGACAGAAACATGTCAAGAACGCACCTGAGAGTTGTTAATTTGCCACTAAATCCGTACCAGCAGTAAAATTAGAAAATCTGACATTCGAATTCCCAAAGTGAGTCACCCTCACCGGCATTCCTGATTTAATTCCACCTGTAACCTGTAACCGAGGGACAGAAATAACTCCCCTAGCCAACACTCATGTGCTGTAGAATACATAATTACATATATGTTACTTCTCTGGTGAACAGTGAACAAGATTATCGTTTGCATGGGCAGGTAGCTATACTAGCTCTTTGCCAAACACCTGAATGACGAACGAATTATTTATTATGGTAATTAAATAAATTTCATTTTTATTTTTAACTTTTATGAGTAAAAACTCAAATTATAATATTTTATTAAATGAAGACAATATTAGCGACACTCAATCAAAATCTGAAGACAGAAAAATCAGAAAAAGATATTGGTTCCACTGGGACTCGAACCCTAGTTCCTCGAACCTCGAATTCATCCTAGACTTGCAGAAAAGTAAATAGATGTCGCGTATTGAAAATAAAATGGATAAATATTTATCCAGACACTATCTAGATAGCATTTAGTTCGGGTTGAATCTTGCAATCATATATAAAGATAGCAGCCAATAATATGTGCGTTAAGAAAAATAAAGATCGCGTTGGTAGTTCTTAGTCGAAGTATGATACAGTTAAAAGTGATCGAAATGGAAATGGGTTCCATAGCTCAATTGGTAGAGCAGTTGGCCATGAATGCTAAGGTATCTGGGTTCGAGTCCCAGTGGAACCAATATCTTTTTCTGATTTTTCTAACTTCAGATTTGGATTTAGTTTCGCTAATATTGTCTTCATTTAATTAAATAAGAAATAAATTTCATGTAGGTTTTTAGTGAAAAATCACTTAAAAGTGGCGAATCGAATCAAATCAGAATCGATAACTAGAATCATGGTAATATGCATTGTCACACCGAATCTTATACATAACTTTTTAAAAGCTATTTAACAAAGATAAATTATTACTTAACTTGTTCAAACACAGCAAACATATTTTGTGGTATCACTTTAATTAAAAACTATTAAAATACTTGTTAACACTAAATTTATTGATAACATTGTTAACAATTTTTTTTTCTTACATTTTTAATTTTTTAGCCACAATAAGATACAAAAATTACAAATAAATTTTATACAGTAATTAATTACATATTAGATGTATTTGACGTACCCGTAAAACTTAGGTCCGCAAATCCCGGAAAGTAATCGATGGATTTACCAGAATTGAATTCTTAGCAGAATAGTATTTCTATATATAATGATAAGCTCTGACGTTATGAAACTTGTATAAAAATTTACTGTATTTCATATATTTTAGCAGCAGGGAGGTAAGGCTGGAGGAGGAGGGTAACGAAAGAGGTGGGGTTCGCGGGAAGGTGACGAGGGAGGGGGAAAGCGGGAAGGTGGAAGGCGAACACAGGAGGAGAAGGGGTCGTGGGAGGGGACCGACATGCAAGGAGAAACAATTTATTTCTTTGAATGGCATTGCAACGAGTTATAAAAAACACATCAAAATGTTTAATTTGTTTTGATTGCTTGTGTTTTCGTTTATCATAATAGGCATTTAATGGGTATTTCACAATAATTAATCTAGCAATAATTGTTAGTTAAACGATATTTTATTTATTGTCATCAAGTTTAATTTGTAGAACTCAAAATTTATCAACCTCGGGATCAAACCAAAATAGATTTGTATAAAAAACAAAGCCACCCGTTCTGTGGACACCCTTCGTCATATACATATACAATATGTTCCATGAAAACAAAGAATCATGCAATTTCAACACCCTTTGAAAATTCATTAAAAGTTATGAAAAAATAGCCCATAACCTATCCTAACGAAACCTATTTAACCAATTTTTTTATATAATAATTTTTTTATCAATTTTAATGACTTTTCGAAGGAGGTGTTGTACGGTCAACATAAATGGTTCCATCAGAATCATGCAATTGTGATATATATGGATGGAATATTTAAATAAATTTATAATCGGCCTAAAATAAATTATTATGGACTTGCGAAATACTCTATAAAGTTGTGTTCTTATTCCATATATTTGGAAATGTTGATGTCATTCAACATACAAGTCAGTCATCCTTTGCATTGTTTGTCTATTTTCTATATTCTCCATACCACACAACTGGTCGGGAAATAACTTGTAGGAGCTTTTGAAAGAGCACTATTGTCTCAACGGCATTGACACGTGTAGGACAAGAGAATTATCATGACGACTAGCATAGAAGCGAGCTGAATAATGAAATAATGACTGTTGATAGGGCGTCTGTTCATCTGTGGAGGTCGCCCCCGAGATGTTGCCAACTCTCAAGAACAGTTTTCCAGCTTTTCTCGGTAAAAAGAAATGACGTCATACGCCTAATATACATTTCACTCTGCGGCGATTTCCGAACTAATTTGGCTTCTCGAATGTTGGCCAAAGCCGACATTATTATTATACTTCTCGATATAGCTGATGTTTTGGTTCATCGAGAAATATGCTAACGGGCAGTATCGGGCAGTATCGGGCGTCATTCTGCGGAATAAAACTGGACAAGCAAATGAAAACAAATCTGTTTTTGAGTTCTACACATTTATGATTCTTGTTTCCATATCCTAAGGTTTCACTGGTTCCATGTCAATTCAGAATGAAACCAACTCAGAACCTCCTCAGAAAAGTCATTAAAAGCTATTAAAAAATATTTTTAAAATAGCCTGTAACCCTAACCTAATTTAACATATTTATTCTTTTTTATCTTTTTTATCATCACTCTTAATGACCTTTCTGAGGTGGTTCTGAGTTGGTTTCATTCTGAGTTGGCCGGTCGCCGATTTAATGAAAGAATTAATTTTAATTTAATCTGCATGCAACTCAGAAATTTATAAAAAACTTTAACATTAGTCTTTTAACCGTGAATCAGAATCAATCTGTTTGCTGAAAATGTGCGCTCTAGCGTCATTAAATATGTACAGCTTTTTTTATAAAATTTTCTGCTCGCAAGTTTCCATTTTTAGTTTTGCATGGAGCTTTGAATGTCTTTATTACTGTCTATTTTTAGTTAGAAAGGTTTCTAAGAAAATGGTGAAACTCGGTCGAAGCAAGGTAGAAATAACTCATTTAAAATATGTAAATCTCTATAAATGATATAGCTATTATCGGGAATATTAAATGCGTAGGTTTGCGTTTATGAGAAGTACGAAAACAAATTGAAAATGCACAATCAAAATTTTAATTCAACAGTAACTTTATCTTCGTTTTCATCGAACCTGCATAGATGTCCGCATTTCATGAATATTCCGGTATGTAAAAGTACTAGATTAAAAATAGCACTTAACGCAGAATGTAAATAAGACATTAACCAGTCTCTCGGATAATTATAAACGCGTCTAACCGTGGTTTGTTCTAGAAAATACGAAAATAAGACCTTGAAAAATATTCACGAAAAAATTAAAATCCGCCGATATTTTTAATTTCCCTAACCCCTAAATTTAACAGAACTGAAAATTAAGCCTCGCATTTCTACCAATTTATAACATATTTCTCTTGAACACTTTCACTTTTTAAGTTACTTCAAAAATATACGTTATTTTTTAAATATAATATCTATGCAAGTGGGTTCCCTACAGAGCATAGGACCATTCCTAATAATTAATAATATCCATACAATTGTAGAGCCGAAACTGTAATTACATATATGAAATTCCCTCGAAATAAAAAAAATCGCGAAGCATGCTGCGAAAATTATTAAAAAAACATTTTTTTCTATTATTTAACATGTTATAGGTTTAACAAAATTCTCAGCGAATCTTTAAATGCAACTTAAGCATTTTTCGAGAGATTACTGCTGTATTTTGAATGAGTCGTGTTTTATGAAATATTTTCACTATTTTCACTTAATTGTAATGTTTTTTTTAACATTAGCGAGCTCCTTCGTACATTCGTATTTAAATATCTTCGTTTCTTATTCTTTTTGAACACTTACTAGCAGGTCTTAAGTATTCAAAAATGATCTCTAAATAAATTATCTATTTTCTCTTAATTACAAATACGAATACCTTTCCCCGTTCGACAACCTCGTTTACTCATTACTGACATTAATTTGGTCGTTGCCATTGCAAGTCGAGTTATTATATTGTCTACTTATAAACAACGTCAGAATGAGTGTCTTGATAGCATTGCCAACAAAGACATGACAACCGTTAGTAAAAACTGTTCTAACACTGTGTAATTAATACAACACCTAACGCCTCTTGCTTTATTAATCGAACTTGTTCGTCCGGCCGAGGATTTACAAGCACAAAGTAGAAGGTAGAAGACAAAGTTGTCAAACAAATTTGTATAAGACAAAAAAATATGTACAAATCATAATTTTATAAAGGCAAATAATTTTATGAATTAACAAAGGCAATTTTATGAACAAACGTATCTAGTTTGGAAGTCTCCTCCTGTCCCGTCGTAGTCCTACGATATATTACACCACTACAATAAACTATTAAGCAAGAAACTCTTCAAAATGATTTGTCTGTACAGAGAATACTCTTTTAAGATATTTCTGCTGAAAGCAAATGTCTTTGGCACCGGAAAATAATATATTTCGGTTTTAATAATAACGAATCTTAAGTGTGGACACAAGAGAACAAAATACAGTGATTAAATCTATCTTTGTACGTACATAACAATTTCGTAATAACTCCAGTTTACGCGTATTGTAATATCTTAACTTTATAACATTATTTTTGAGATTTCGCCAACGATTAATTTCAGCAAATTGCGGCTTAGATTCATGAGATTTTTATTCTAAAAAAAGAAGGTAACCTTGGTTTAGGTGAAATTCAAATATATTTGGCGCTGTTAATGCTTTCCGCATTGTTTACTTTATTTATATAGAATGATTATAAGAAATGATTTCGTAAACAAACGCATTTTAGTGAGTATATTAATTAATGAAGACAAAATTAGCGACACTTGATCAAAAGTCTGAAACAGAGAAATCATAAAAAGATAGTCATATCTAAGGTTCGATTCCTAGACGCGACCGTATCTTTTCCTGATTTTTCCGTGTCCGTGTCCGTGCGGTTTGGTCGTACCTCGACGACAGTCGAAGCGCTTCCAAGCCTTATATTCCTTTGTTTGTATTATCTAAAGTTAGAAGTAAGCCTGTTAGCGAAAACACACATGATGTAAACGTTTTGATTATGCAGGGTGTTAAGGAATGTACTTGACTAACTTTAACCCTTTTTACTCTAAATAGTATGTGATTTCTTATATTATTTGGAGTAAAAACGTAAATTAAATTTTGGTCTCTGGTGGCATTTTCGATGTCTTCTTTTTTTCAAAAACTTAGGTACTTCAAAATCAAAAAAAAACTTCCGTATGTCGTCATTAGCACTCAGCCGAGTAACTGCCCAACCCCCACCCCGCCTCTAACTGTCCAATACGTTGATAAGAGATGGCAGTGCGATAAAAGACGGCAGTGTTAGGTTACTTGGAGCGCTAGGGCTCCATGGGGGCACTTCTGGCTCTGCAGATACCTAAAGGATCCCTGAATTATCTCAAAGGCATCGGGCATCAGGCAATCAGGTAGCTAGCTCCGCATAGGAAAACTCAATATTTATCTCGGGTAGGCCAGTCGCGACCTTACTTCATCTATATTTTCGTCGGTCGTCATCAGGTTTTAGTCGGCTAGGTTTATTGACGGCGAGTTCAAATGTACTTTCAAGCTTGCTACATACCTACTGATGTTTTTAGATTTTTAGTTACCATTAGAGACCCAGAGACCATAATTTTATTTACATTTTTTACTTCAAGTAATCTCAGGAATCACTGGTTAAAATAAGTTAACTGCATCCCTGAACACCCTGTAATGTATACAAAACATTAGCTAACAACAATTTTAAACTCTTTGAAAAGGTAGGTAACTCAACACAATTTTGTACTTAATTTTGTAAAATATTATCCTATTAACTTCATGCTGGCGTTTATTTATCTTAAATAAGACATCAGCCAAAAGAGAACTGTTTATTTTGGCTTCAAGTCAATTGAAGCAGAGTTTTTTCTTCGGATAAAGAGTATAACATCCGGCAGGTGTATTTTCCTTTCTACTGATGCCCATCGATGAATATCTGAGTAAGTTCCAACGCCGTGATTCACTCACCTAAATACTTATCTTACTACAATGTATATTAAGTATATATATTTGCTTGAAATCTCTGAGCTATTAGATCAGCAGTTTTACATCTGCAGACCGGCGAAAACATGAAAATTATTCCACGAGTCGACTGACAGCAAACAGATAATTTTTTTTAAAGTTAATGAACGCTTTTATAATTACCGTGACGGTAAATGCTTACTGTAGGTACCGTGACGGCATAAAAAAGGCAATAAACATACGTTCCTTATCGCTATATTGCTGCAGCTCTTTCAAAAGATGAGGTACACAATGTAAGTAGGTCTGTTTCCTCCAAAGGAAAAAAGTCATAATTTTCTTGTATCTCTCTCATACACCGCACCGTGACTTCTCCGTATACCTCTAGAATACTACTGGCCGTGACGATAATTTTGAAAGTATGTATTACATCAGTTACAGGGATAATATTGACGTGTGAGTTGATTTCAAAAATTCAAAAACGCCAAATGTCAATGCGCTGATGATTGTGCTTTTGTTCTTAAACATATAATGCTGCAGTTCTTTCTTACATACTAAATAACAACAGTCGAAAATGAGACAAACGGTTAACGTGTGTCTGCTCCCCCCAAAAGGAAACATAAAATCATTATCATACATCTCCCTCACACATATAAAGAAAATGAAACGCCACACCAGTCGCCGTAGCTCAGCTGAAAATAAGTAGTACTTTGGAGGAAATAGACATATGTATTTCGTGTTTCATCTTTTGTCTCACCATTTTATGTTTTTTGAAAGAGCTGCAGCATTATAGCGATAAGGAACGTATGTTTATTGCTTTTTTTTAGTAATCACGGCACCGCAAACGTGAATTGTTACGGTAATAGTAAAAGTGCCCAATACTGTAGCCACTATATCATATGAGAATTGGGCAAAATTTGTGGCAGTAAATTTGTCAGAAATCTTGAAATCAGACAGAAAAGAGGACCATCGGTTGAAGAACACTGCTCTAATGTATAGATAAATGCTAAAATTATTTTATGTTTTCATAAACAGACTATAAATACTTAAATATCTGTCATTAAAAGCCAATTTGTGTATCTACCAAAGAAATAACATTAATAAATGTATTCTACGTCCTATTTATTTTTAGGTTGGCCTTTGTGATGTAGCAAACCAATATTGCTCTAGTCCTGTAAATAAGTCATAACAATTAATAGCTTTATTTTGCAAGAAAATTCAAAACTAATCTTGAAAACCAGACATTGATTAAACCGTTTCTCAGATAACAAGGTTGGCTTTCAACGCTAATTTTACAAATTGATTTTTTAGTACAAATTTTTGAGTGATTTCTACATTAATTTGCTATTATCTGTTTGAGTACCGTTTATTTTATGTTTTACTTTATTATCACAGTCCTTTTAAGGTTAAACGGACTTAAATGAGTGTGTATAGGTACTACTACATTTTATGTTACTGCATCATGTTTATATATTTATTAGCCATAATATCATTATCTATATATCGTCCTACATCATCCTATCACCTTCTTTAATATGGTTTACATTTCATATTTTCAGTGACGCAAGCACGTGTGTTCGTTTAATTCAGAAGAATCTATGAAGAAGAAAGAGAAGCATTGGCATCATAGCCGAAATATTAGAGTTTCTCCATCATCTTCGTGTTTCCTAGAGTTGATGGTGCTATCTACTTCCAAGAGCTGCATATGTCTCATAAGATGGCAGTGTTCTAATATCCTATATTATAATTTATTGAATTTCTATCCATTATTAATATTTTTAGTTCGTTTAGGGTTTAAACCGTCTTTGAGAAAAAATTGTGATATTTCCGGTGCTTTCCATGCACTATTTCACCCAGCCTTCAGTACATTCTTCGACATACTAAAACGGCCTTTTTCAAAATTTTAGTTTATTTTGATTAATACACGTGTCGGTGACGTAGCTTTTAGATATAAAACAACATCGCTATAAAGTTAACGCAAATTATTACTTTACTGCCAGATTATTGTTTACGAAGGTTCTTTTTTTAATGGTCTTTAGACAAGCTTCAAAGTGGATATTCTTCCAAATTAAACAAACAGACGTGCCTGCGTCACAGAAAATGTTAATTTTAAATCATATTAAAGAGGAGGAAAGGATGTTGTGGGACGATGTACGGATAATTAATGATGTTATGGCTAGTAAATATAGGTATAAACATGATACGGTAACGAAAAATGTAGAAGTACCTACACAAACTCACTTAAGTTTGTTTAACTACACAAAAAACCGAAAAAAGCATAAAAAAATGTACGTTCTTTATCCCAATAATCTCGGTCTGTTTTCTCCAAGGGAAAAAAATTCTTGCATCTCTCTCACACACCGCACCGAGACGTCTCCGTAGACCACTACAATACTACTAGCCGTGACGATTATTTTGAAAGTATAGAATATAGTTACAAGGATAATATTGAAGTGTGAGTGAATTTAAAAAAAATTTAAAATGTCAGGTGGTGTCAATGCGCTGATGGTTTTGCTGTTGTTCTTAAACATATAATGCTGAATGCACACTGAATAACAACAGTCGAAAATGATACAAACGGTGCACGTATGTCTGCACTCCTCTAAGGGAAACATACAATCATTATCGTACATCTCCCTCACATGTATAAAGAAAATGAAATGCAAAATGTACAAAAGTAGTACTTTGGAGAAAACAGACACATGTTCATGGTGTGTCTTATTTTTTGTATTATTAGAGTAAAGAACGTACGTTTTATGCTTTTTGTCACGGTAGGTACCATAATAGTGGAACATCGCGGCAATGTAAAAAGCACATTTGTGATCTTTGTGCAATTTTTAAAGCAGTCAGTTTAACACACTTTAAGAATAGCAGATAGTGTCGTGCGTATTGCAAAAGCCATGGAAGCTTTCCGGCAAAAGCAACTCAAAAATTTATCGAAAAATCGTAGTAAACCATCTATATATAGTAATACAGCTATAGAAATAACACTCTTGATAAAAAAATAAAATAATAATCCTCTAAAATTTTTGTATCTCGTAGATATGTATGTATGGGGTTTCTATATTACGCCGTAAACTCTTCAGTATTTCAGTGTAAACAAACATAAATTTAAGTAATGGATCTGCCCTAACACTTCTGGTGGCTGCCGCATCCAGTACAGACACTGGACATCAACATCTCTCCCACAGCTTTGCTTTTATCTCCCAATATTAGCCACGACACTCTTCTTGTTTACTGTTTGTGAGTCACGTTAAGAAGTTAACGAAGGATTCATTCGTTTAGAGTTAGAGCTTTTAGAAATATTTGTGGTTAACGTTTGAAGACAGCTTTTGGCTTTTTAACTGTCCAAAATAAGTTATTGTTGGTGTAACTAACCCATTAAAGCTAAAATAAGACTATTGAAGAGCTGAAATTTGCCCACCATCTATATACAGCGGTTTCCAAATATTTACAGAACTGCTAGGACTAAAATACAAAAAAAATACAATATAAAAGAAGTAAACTTCAAAACTAAAATAAGAAGACTCTTGAGAGATACGTTTAACTCAACACGAATAAATCAAATAAGCAGTCTTTGAACACGAAATACATGGAAACATATTATAGAAAATGTATGGTACAGTGCAATAAACCGTGAAATCTAGAAAACTTATGACAATGAAAATGTCGTTAGTTTCTGTAGGTCATAACGCTGGTCATGAGGAAAGAATGATCGAAGGACACCGGCTATCCGCATTTCTACCGATTTCTTACAGATCTCCCTTAAACATTTGCGGCCTTACTAAAAAAACCCGTGAAAATTTTATTCAATTGACAAACGGCCGCGGATGTGAAAAAAATACTAATTAAAAAATTGTTCTTTGAAAAAAATACACACTGTTTGCACAGCCTGGAAGGGTAGTTTATCTCTATTTTAGTGATGATGTTTGAACGATATTTGGAATTTTCCAAAGTATTTTGAATGTTCTATATATTTCTTATTTTTTAAGGTGTCGTAAAAACAAATACCATTTTTAAAAACTAGTTAAAATTACCTTTTAGATTTGTGTATTTGAAATACACTTTGGTTTTAAAAAACTGCCATATTTAAAGATTCAAACACGGAAAAAATGGAAAAAAAAATTCTTACAAAAACATTTTTGATGAAAGTGTACAGAAATTTAAAATTAAAAAAAATCAAAATTTAAAAAATACAGACCTTTTATTTAATGAATTTGGAATGAAACTGTCACCTCACTTTTTCCTCGTGCATACATTAAAAAAATAATAAAAAATTTCAAAGTTTTTTTATTGCCAAAAGAATAACCTAAAAATATTTCTGACATTTCTTGCACCACTAAAGATGGTTATTTCTTTGATAAGTTTACCACCACATGTATTAGATATTAATATAAAAAAACACCACTTTTAAGAAATTCTCATAAAACAAAGATTTAAAAACCTAAATTTGAACTTTTATGTAACCCAAAACAATATTTTCACAGTTCAACTTTAAAGTACTGTTTATTGTGCAATAACTTGATAAAACATATTAATTACATGATTAATTACTGATATTAATTACATGAATAGAAGAGTGAATTAGTCACTATAATAGAAATTATTCAGTAAAATCTCAATATTTACTAAAAACATTCCCGTCATGCAAGAAAACTAACAGCTATTTTTTGCGCGGGCAAGAGAGTACAAATTTGCACGCGCGACGCCATCACCATCTAGCGGCTATGAATGAAAACAAAATTTTGAAAAATTGCAGTGTTGCCAAATTTAAAACGTGTTTTAGAGTGAAATTAGTTTTTAGTAATATTTCGTGTTTTAGTGTAAATTTGTTTTATTGATGTTGCTGCAAAAACACAGGTTATCGATCGTGCTGTGTTTTTTTTTAGTAAGTCTGAAGTTTTTAAGTTTTTAAAAAATATATGTAATTTTTGAAGATAGTGTCTAGATGTTCCCCACACCCAAACGCAAATTATATGAAATTCCCTAGATAGAAAAAAATCGCCAAGTATGCTGCGAAAATTATTATAAACACGATCATTTAATTTATTTTAGAAGTTATATGTATGAAAAAAGTGTGTTTCTTTAAATGCTTTTTTAGATGATCATCATGAGATTTTTGGTCTATTTTAAACGATTCATGTTTTATTAATATTAAAGATTTTCGCAATTTTCGCATCGATTTTGTCGCTTTAAATGTTAGCACGCTCCTCTAACATTCGTAATTTCGTATCTCTCCATATTCTTCTTTTCGAGCCCGGTTGCGGAGCCTTTAGTTCCACGGTGTATGTAGTATCGGATCGAAAGAAGCCAACTTCCGACGGTTTTATATCGATGTCTCGAGCACAGTTTTACCGTAGACAGCCGAACCGATATTGACAAGGAATAAATAATCTGAAACGTCTAATGTCAAAAAATTACGTACAAATATTAATAAATTGGCAATTTTCGATTGAAATACAAAAAAATATTGGCAGTCCACATCTACTTTTTGACACTAAATTAGTTCTTTAGTATCTAATATTTCAACCACTTTCGTTTCTCGAACGGAATAAACTGTTCATGCCATAGATTAATTATTTATAGTTATATATTATTATATCCGCCATTGACGGCTGTAAAAAATGACCAACGAATATCATAGAACATCCATTTGAAAACATTCAGAGTACCTATAATGATCAAATAAAAAGTAGCTCCCAGATTGATAATGGCGCAAGCGATTCTGAGCTTGTCTTTCATACAGTTTCTTTATACATAATGGTTAAAATAGCATTAAAAAATATATATCCGGCCAAGAGGTTTACGTGATTGAAGATAAAAAAAAAGATTTGCTGGGATTTAAAACCAGACCGAACACCTATTTGAAATTGGAGCCTAGTAAGAAGCCACCACGATATATCCTTCTGAACGGTTCTTGACAATGTGATGAAATTGTTTTGTTTTTTGTTAGTCTGGCAATCAAGAATGCATACGACTAGTGAGAGTCGTGATCTAGTTTGGCAATTTACGACATGTTTTATTATTCAAAGGATTTAAAAGTAAAAGTCAGTACCCCAACCTTGGCCTCGATGTAAATATTACTACCAGATTAACCCGAATTTCTTTTTATCACAAGTTAACATGGGAATACTTGCGTAAGGCCTTTAAATTATAATTTTTGTATTTTATTTGAATGATTTTAATGTTAGCTTTAATTAAATTTTTTTAATATGTATATTCAGTTTTAATTTCACAATATTTTATTTTACAAATCTTACGAAACTGATCAATCAGTTTGATTGTAAGAAATCTCTCATTTTTTTCTAATTATTTAATACAGTATACTATTCAGTTTTACATAGTAAATACTAAATATAATACTTAATATTAAAATACGAATTATTACGACAACTAATTATTATAATGTTTATGAATTGCGTTGTAGTAAAAATATTTTACACAGTACAAACATCCGACGAGAAAAAAAATAGAAAGGAACTATATTATTTGATTTCACGTTCTTCGGAGGTAGAAAGATTTAACTTTTGTTTTGATTTTTGAATAAGATGTCTCATTTTTGATATTTTCAGGTAATGCGTTAAATATTTCCGGAATTTTATGCCTTTTTGTTCTATCTCCGTTTACATTTTGAGATGTATTGATAATAAACATTTGTGCTTCTCTATGCCTAGTACCTAGTAGGGTAGTTGTGGTTTACAGTTTTTTTGAATTCTGTATTCCAGAATAGAAAAGGACAAAAGAGGAACCCTCAACTTTCACGGAGAATTGGAGAAATGTTATATTGGTATGAAAATGGGAGAAAGATAAGAAGAAAGAAATAAAATTTTAATTTTTTTTGTGTTTATTGCTCCCACAAATACTAACAAGAAAATAGCTATCAAAATCGAAAATTTACGACACTAATATTAACGAGAACATCTACTCCCTCGTATAATTTTGACGGCCTCCGTGTTCGAGAGGTAAGGCTCTCGATAATTCTCATTGGAATAAGTGAGGAAATTTCTTTTTTGCAAAGATGTGGGAATTTTTGTAACCACGATTTTTATGGGATAGTCCAGCTCCTTTGGATTAATGGTAATGTTCCAATACTCTGTCCAAACATTGCAGGATCTATCTGTGATGATGGAAAATATATCAGATAGGGGAATATGGTTTACAAGGGTAACAATAGGGTTGGACGCTCTTTGTTTTGCCAAGGAATCCGTAATATCGATACCCACTATGCCAACGTGTCCAGGAATCCAAATCCATGTTATTTCATGTAATTTACCTGGTAGGACTGATAGGTAGACATGTCGATGGATGATCACCAGGTGCTAGCTTTAAATTCGATCACCAGCAATAGTATCGCGTGGTTCGCAGTCGAAAAAATATTTTGGTAGCCATTTCAATCGTCGTCGCTAGTTTTATTTCAACACAAATAGCCATTACATCACGCCGATATCTCTGATACAACAGAATTTGGCCGCTACGTCTGCCGCTCCTCAAGTACACAAATAGACCTTGTTCCCAACGGTCAACATAAATACACCGTACCAAAATTTTATACACAATGCAAAGAAACTGCGAGAAGAAATGTGTTACATTTTATATCTTCTTATATGTATATATATAAAAATCGGTTCCATGCCAACTCAGAATGAAACCAACTCAGAACCGCCTCAGAAAGGTCATTAAAAGCCATGAAAAAATAATTTTAAAATAGCCGGTAACCCTAACATATCTTAAACTATTATACCTATTTTTTATCATCACTCTTATGACCTTTCTGAGGTGGTCTTAAGTTGGTTTCATTCTGAGTTGGCCGGTCACCATGAAAATCTATATATATATATTTCCATGTATGCGAGTTGTCTATGCATTGCTATAGGTATTAAGCATATGAAATGTTTGAAACTTTCAAAATATCTGCTTTCCACCTCCGCGAAGGTTTCTGGATTACTGCAACCACATGACAATATATATGAAAAGTTTTTTAATCATTAACTCTTACGAAACTGTCAAAAATGTCACAATTTGAGAATGACATTTTGCAAACCATCGATTGTTCAATCAAAATTCTATTTTCGAATAAACTCTTTAAATTAATGAATTTAATTGAAGAACTCACCTATGGTAGATACTAACCAAAATCGGATCTAATCTAATATACTTTGAATCTAATCAACAGTTATAGATATTTTAAATAGGTACCTATGTTAGGTTCCAAATTTGATTGATAGTTCTTATTATATATAAAAATGAATGTTTGTAATATATGAAAAATGAAAATGATATTATTTGGTAAGTAGGTAATTGATTTTTGAAATAATCTTAATCATTTTCACGATTCGTTCACCAGTCACTCCTGGACATAATAACCCCCAGATTCCTATTCATCCTTACACCTTTTTCCTTCCCAGATCATCTTCTCCTTCCTATCCACCCCAATCACATAGCATCCTCAAAGACGACAAGTTTCAGGGGAAAATAATTGCCTCCTGTGTGGACATGTGTATGATATGTAAAAATGTACATTATTTTTAATTTTGGGTCAGACACCACACTACAAAACCGTCAGTAATAACAACTTGTAAAGTGCACTATTTATGAGATTTATCTTGTTTAAAGACCAGATCATTTAGTGCAACAATTAGTTTATGTGATTTCTTTTGCCAAACGACTCAACCGTGAGAGCTGTTGAATTTGTGCGTCTAAATCTGATGTCGTAACGATGAAAATTGAATATAAAAGATATTTAAAGAGCTGAGGATATCTAAATATCACTTTATTAATATAAGAATCGCGACAGTCATTGAAGTGAATGCAGCTTTTTTGACGCGCCCGTGTTCTGGTTAAAGGCATCTGAAGGGCGACTGCGATCTTCTCATCCCTAACCTAAAAATTAACAAAATTTTTGTTAGGTCCGATTCCAGTTATCCACAATGACAGCGAAAACGTCGTTAATTTTGAGGTTAAAGACAATTATTCCTTATCGTAAGTTCTAAGTACCGGCAACGCCCCCTTAGAAGGGAAATATTTCCCCATCTTTCTTTGTCCTTTCATCTCCATTGCTTCCTTACTCCCTACAGCCTTCCTACATACTTTACCCCAGAAGCCATAGTCCCACTCAGTGATGCCATTCCTACCAAAATATCGGTAACTCTACCGATTTTAGCTAAAATCTACCTATCTTCCGATATTCATAGAAAATGTAATGAAACTTAGGATCCTAGGATGGAGAAAGAAACAACTTTACTAGCCTCTATGAACAGAATTGTTCCTTAATTGTTTTTATGTTTAATTCGTAGAACTCCATTTTAATTTTTAGAAAAGTTATAACAATTAAATTTGATAGTGTTTATCGAGTTCTGCAAGTATTTTAGAATGTATTTTATTTACAGATGTTTTGACTTGTAAGGTCACATCAAATTTTTAACACAGTTTGAAAATGAACTTACAAGTCGGAACAGCTGTAACTAAAATACATTATAAAATACTTGCAGAACTCGATAATACAACTATCAAATTTAATTCTCATTAAATTTCTATAAATCGGAATGGTGAATGTATCAGTGTTGCCGTTACGTTCAGCAGTTGGGAGTATTGTGAGGTATTCACCTAAATAGGAGTTTGTTCCTGGAAGGAAGAAAGTTAACTGAACGCAAAAATTAATTTTTTTTATCCCAGTTTCCATCTAGTATTGCTCTAGGTTGCTGTGTCTGGCTGATCAAACTCCAACCTCATTACTGCATCATCCAAGCACGTTTTCCAAGAACCTTCTCAAAATACAGTGCCCTCCAACAAGGGATATGAGTGTTCTTATCAGTGGTAGTATTTAATCAGTTAAAGGTAAACGAAAGTAATCTTGTAAGGTTAATTCAATCTCTTTATCAAAGGCAGCTTTCGCACTACCTTCAGCTTCACAATATTCCCCAAACTAGGGATACAATACCCCCATGGACTCAGTCAGTTACGACTCTGTTTATTCTTCAGTCTCCACACCAAAGTGACTTTCTGGACGTCTGTGAACCTGTGATAATCTGTGCTATGTATTCACTCCAAACTCCAACGAACCAGTGATTTTACTTTACGTCTCCTGCCTTCCACTTTGCCAGTAACCATGAGCATTTCCTGGTGAGAGTTCTTATCTCCTGGTGATGTGTCCAGAGTATCTTAGGACATGTTTAGTGCAAACATTATTGAAAACCTATTTTGGAAGTCCTCTGCCAGAATGAATAAATGGGTTAATCTGAGAGTCCGTGGTATCCTGAGCATTATTCTCCAGTACCTCGCTGTGAGGTCGTCCACTTATTTTCTTTCGCTGGCACTGGCAATGTAGAGTATTGAAGAGACATGATTCTTGTACGATATGACATTAAAAAACTATATATTTGAAAACTAATATGTATTTCAGTGCGTTTTAGAGATGGGCGTTTGGGTAAAGTGCGAAAGGTAGTGCGCTTGCGCTGTTCCGGCCGGAAATCCATACGGATAGGTGATGGCTGTTGGCTGATGGCCGCTAATCCTTCCCCGTACACCGGAAAGGCTTTACGTCTTCCTCATTCTTCACTAGAGCTGCGGAGCCTTTATTACTTGTTTGGAAATTTGTAGATAATTTTAATTAAAAATTGTATATATATGTAGTATCTTCCTGATGTGTGGAACTCTATTTGTTAACATTAGCTCCATACGGATGCTGTATGGAGGGTATTTTTTATGGAAAAGAAGTAGAGGAAGTTCGGGGAAGGAAAAGATACTAGGGGTGGGTAGGAATCTGGGGTCAATGCGTCCAGGAGTGACAGACGTATCAAAGGCTAGGGTTTGAGTCCGACTGGAGAGGTCAAAAGATCTCCCTCAACCAGTGTCTCCCGATCCGGCCTGCCATGCAGCTGGCGGCAATTGATGCAAACGCATCTGCCGCCAATACCTAGACAAACCTCACTCCATGAACTCGGTCAGCCCTGCTAACATATCGAATCACTTGGGGCAACCTATGGCAGGGGTGTTGGTCCAACTTATTATCCATTATAAATGGTTCCCGGGGCGGTGGTATCCATACCCGCCTCCCATATTGAAATTATTACGAGATCGGTACAAAAATAAAGATGTATGCTGTTGTATGTGATTATTATTGTTTTTTAGATTAACTCAGGGCCTCTGACAACTTTGAAAATTCTGCGTGGAGAGTCTTTTTGTTGGCCTCCAAAGTAGTCCGAAGTCGTAGAAATTCTTATGTGAAAAAGTAACGTGTTAACTGTGTATAATAGTCAACAGTGTACAAGCGTTGAGCCCGCATTTGACGTGTTTCCCGACTACGCATCGGTGCAGAAGTTTATAATTACCGTGACGATTCACGGATACGGTACCGTGACGGCAAAAAAAATCAAATAAATATATGTTCCTTGTCGCTATAATGCAGCAGCCCTTTCAAAATATGAGACACACGATGTACGCAGAACCGTTTCCTCCAAAGGAAAAAGTCATAATTTTCATGCATTTCTTTCACACACCACACCGTGACGTCTCCGTAGTCCCCTACCAATACTACTAGCCGTGACAATATTTTTTTGAAAGTGTGTAATATAGTTACAAGTTGCAAAAATTCAAAAACGTCAAATGTCAATGCACTGATGGTTTTGCTTTTGTTCTTACATATATGTACAATGCTGCCGCTCTTTCTTACACACTAAATAACAACATTCTAAAATGAGACAAACGGTGAACGTACGTCTGCACACCCCCAAAGGAAACATACAATCATTATCATACAAATCCCTCAAACGTATAAAAAAAATGAAACGCAATTCCCGTCGCAAAAAGTAGTATGTACTTTGAAGGAAATAGTCACACGCATTTTGTATGTCATACCATTATTTCATGTGTAAGAGAAGGAGCTGCAGCATTACAGCGATATTAATGTATATTTATTTCTTTTTTTTGCCGTCACCGTACCGTAACCGTGATATATATAAATAAATAAAAATACTAGATAAATAAAAGAACATACTTCTTCTTATTTAGACCACATTTGGACAAACATAAACATTAAAGATCTTCACAAACTAAAATCTATTGTTTGGAAAACTAACATAACTGATCATCATTCAAGCTTACTTTTGTATAATAATAATATTGTATAATAATAAATTGTATATATATGTAGTATCTTCCTGATGTGTGGAACTCTATTTGTTAACATTAGCTCCATACGGATGCTGTATGGAGGGTATTTTTTATGGAAAAGAAGTAGAGGAAGTTCGGGGAAGGAAAAGATACTAGGGGTGGGTAGGAATCTGGGGTCAATGCGTCCAGGAGTGACAGACGTATCAAAGGCTAGGGTTTGAGCCCGACTGGAGAGGTCAAAAGATCTCCCTCAACCAGTGTCTCCCGATCCGGCCTGCCATGCAGCTGGCGGCAATTGATGCAAACGCATCTGCCGCCAATACCTAGACAAACCTCACTCCATGAACTCGGTCAGCCCTGCTAACATATCGAATCACTTGGGGCAACCTATGGCAGGGGTGTTGGTCCAACTTATTATCCATTATAAATGGTTCCCGGGGCGGTGGTATCCATACCCGCCTCCCATATTGAAATTATTACGAGATCGGTACAAAAATAAAGATGTATGCTGTTGTATGTGATTATTATTGTTTTTTAGATTAACTCAGGGCCTCTGACAACTTTGAAAATTCTGCGTGGAGAGTCTTTTTGTTGGCCTCCAAAGTAGTCCGAAGTCGTAGAAATTCTTATGTGAAAAAGTAACGTGTTAACTGTGTATAATAGTCAACAGTGTACAAGCGTTGAGCCCGCATTTGACGTGTTTCCCGACTACGCATCGGTGCAGAAGTTTATAATTACCGTGACGATTCACGGATACGGTACCGTGACGGCAAAAAAAATCAAATAAATATATGTTCCTTGTCGCTATAATGCAGCAGCCCTTTCAAAATATGAGACACACGATGTACGCAGAACCGTTTCCTCCAAAGGAAAAAGTCATAATTTTCATGCATTTCTTTCACACACCACACCGTGACGTCTCCGTAGTCCCCTACCAATACTACTAGCCGTGACAATATTTTTTTGAAAGTGTGTAATATAGTTACAAGTTGCAAAAATTCAAAAACGTCAAATGTCAATGCACTGATGGTTTTGCTTTTGTTCTTACATATATGTACAATGCTGCCGCTCTTTCTTACACACTAAATAACAACATTCTAAAATGAGACAAACGGTGAACGTACGTCTGCACACCCCCAAAGGAAACATACAATCATTATCATACAAATCCCTCACACGTATAAAGAAAATGAAACGCAATTCCCGTCGCAAAAAGTAGTATGTACTTTGAAGGAAATAGTCACACGCATTTTGTATGTCATACCATTATTTCATGTGTAAGAGAAGGAGCTGCAGCATTACAGCGATATTAATGTATATTTATTTCTTTTTTTTGCCGTCACCGTACCGTAACCGTGATATATATAAATAAATAAAAATACAAGATAAATAAAAGAACATACTTCTTCTTATTTAGACCACATTTGGACAAACATAAACATTAAAGATCTTCACAAACTAAAATCTATTGTTTGGAAAACTAACATAACTGATCATCATTCAAGCTTACTTTTGTATAATAATAATATTAAACATAAAAAACATAATTTAATAACCAGAAAATCAACAATAGATATGACTATTCTCTCTGAAAAACTAAAAAAGGCGGATTGGAAGGGGAGGAGGGGAAGGCGAATACGGAAGGAGGCAGGGGAACTCGGGAGGGTGGAGGGGAACTCGAGAGGGGGGAGAACTCAGGAGGGGAATACGCGGGATGGGGAGGCGAATACGCATGCCGGGTACCAGCTATTTTGTATAAAACTGAAGGTGGGGTGAAGGGGTTGGGGGAGGGAGAGGGGTGAGGGAAAGAAGGGGGGGGGGGGTGTAGGAGTGGGGAGGGGTAAGTTTGGGGAGGGGTTGGGGCAGGGGAGGGGGGTGTAGGGAGGGGGGGGATGGGGGAGTGGAGTGGGGAGAGGGAAGGTGAAGGGGAACTCGGGAGGGGGGTTCGCGGGACGGGGGAAGGGTGGAGCTGTTTTAAAAATGCATTGTATTGGGAATGAATGTATGGAATGCAGGAGGGTGGAGGGGAACTCGGGAGGGGGGAGGCTTACTCGGGAGGGGAATACGCGTGATGGGGGAGGGGAACTCGGGAGGGGAATACGCGGGAGGCGGGAGGGGAACTCGGGAGGGGGGATCGCGGGACGGGGGAAGGGGGGAGGTAGAGTAAGGAAAGGGAAGGTGGAGGAGGAGGAGTTGGAACGCGAGAGGGGAAGGGGACGTGGAGGAGGAAGGGGAGGAGGAAGGTGAACGGGAAGGATGGGAAAGGACGCGCAAGTAGAAACAATTTCTTTATTAAATGGCTTAGCCACGCATGCCGGGTACCAGCTAGTAAAATATAAAAAAAGTATAAGCAATATCAACAAAAAAGATTTCATCTTAGAAATTCACTCTAATAAAGGTTTTGGATTCTTATTATGTCCTTACAAGACATTTCCCCGGGACTGGCGAAATGAGCTTCCATTGTTGTGGGGGCTGTAGAAGAAAGAGGGATTGGTGAGGGGGAAAGGGGGAGGGCACAGAGTTGTGGGGAGGGATGGGGGGGGGGGAGAGGGTGAAATCCTCCTCCCTCATTGGCTCAGGGGATCTTCTCATTCTCCATGTAAAGTCTCTCTTGGCAGGGGTTTTGTAATACTGAAGCTTAGGGATTTGGTTGAATATGGTTTTGAATCCCAATTGCTATCAAATGAAAGATTCTGCTGAAATCAACTATTTTATGGTTTTTGCCACATTGCGTAGTGTTGTTGTTCCTTCAAGATAGTGTTATTATTGAAATCGTATGCCATTTAATTTTTTGTTATTGTTCTGTTCTTTGATAAAATTCGATTGGTAATTCACTACTTATTTATTCAATGAAGAATATGAGTGACATTTACATATATATTTTACAAAATATTATATTTAAGGTCATCATTGGTCATGTAAAACTTATCAGAAAGAAGGAGCTCTCGTGTCTAATAAGGGAGCCACGATTCTTACTTAGGTTGTAATAATAATAATTAGACAATTTGTAGAGCGCCGTTTTTGTGAAAAATCACCTCAAGGGCGTATGTTAATATGTTTTGTATAAAATATGTACCTTTTTTTTGAAAAATTGTTTAATTTTAATCGGTTAAACTTTTTCCTTGTTAAACTCGGACTTCAACTGAAATAAGAAGTTGGAAGTAGGTAACTTCTTTTTTTTTTCGTTACTTATTTTAGGTTTTTTATGACGTGTTGCACTACCTCATTCTTTAGCCAACGTTTCGGACAGCGTTACAGTGTCCATCGCCAGGGCAACTGTGTAATTGATAGTTGTGAAGTTTGTTCTTATGTACGTAGAAGCGATAAGGTGTTAACTTCTAACTAGGTAACTTCTTGTTTTCACTGTGAATGCCACACAAGAGTCCCAACTGATCCCAACCGCCTGGAGCCAGTGAGACTATGGCATCCCCATTTGGGGTACTTGTTGTGAGGCTGAAGGAAGTAGATAGGGAAATGAGATGTGGAAGAGGAAGGTGGGGGAGTACCTGTCTATTCACATCTGGTCACCAAATATTGCTAAAGCTATTTCAAACAAAGTTTCAAATCTGAATGGTGGTCTTAAACCACGGCGATACTGAGAGTATCTTCCACTCCGTGCATGCCATACCGAAAATATACTACATATTATTTTAAATGAATAAATTGTCAAACAACTCAAATAAAATTTACTTGCGCACGCCGGGGTATGAACCCGCGACATCCGGATTGCGAATTTACCATCGACCTAATTATGGTTTAAATGCACTTTGTTATTTTTTTATCATTTTTTTATAATTTTCTTTTTAAAGAAAGGCGAATAACCCGACAATATTTGAAAATCTCCTACTAAAGAAAATCTCCTGTAAGCGGAAAATGTTGTGTCGTGATGGAGGACTTAGCCAGCCGATGAATCGAAAACTGGATGTCTGGTTGGGATCTAGTTGGCGATGCCAACTCAGCCACTGACCGGTCAGTCATTGACAATATATCATTGATTATTTAATTAAAATTTCAGTCCTCAGATATTTGGGAAGTCATACAATTATTTGCCATGATTGTCATAAATATTAACAATTTTTTCATTTCATTTTCTTATGATTTTTAGGGGTCAAAACTCCGTTATACATAATTTTACAGTTAAGGTTTAAAAAATTTAGTCATATTTTCTAAATACCCCGAAGAAATCACTGTATCCGAAACTCGTTATTTATATTTAGGTGTAAGATGGTACAATATATTATTGTCCAAAAAAAAAATTAATATAACGGGAACATTGAAATATGAACAATTTAAAAAGCAAATTAAGTCCCTGAAATTGGATAATGATATATTGTACCCTTAATTTAATTTACTCTTACTTAAACTGAAATATTTAATATTAAAAGTATATGTTTATATACATATAAATACTGTTATTGTCCTTCTTAAACTATTTTTTTTTAAATTATGTACCTTTGTCAAGTAATATTTGTATTTATTTTCATAATGTTCTTTGATCATTGCTTAAACATCTCATTAAAACACTATTAATTTTTTTTTGCATGTTAATACTCCTCCCATAAACACGAGCTCTTGAGCTCAATTTATGGAGTAGTAGTAATATAAAATGAATTATTGTATAACCTTGCACATGTAATCATTTGTATTGTAAAAACAAAAATCTTGAAATAAATAAATAAATAAAAAAATAAAAATAAAATTATATTTAGGGTGTTATGTCGTGTTGCGCTACCTCCTTCTTTAGTTTCGGATGGCGTTACAGTGTCCATAATTAGGGCCGATGTATAAACAAATCATAATGTTATCATGTACAAATACAGAAGACTAAAATATCCCATAACATAAAATTTATATACCCGACAAATTTCCAAACAAACCAAATACACCTTACACCTGGATTTTCATTTGCTCCGCGCTATAAAACCAAAGAGTTTTAGATAAAATAAGAAAGGGTAGAAGATGGCTATAATGTGGCACACCACTTTATGGAGGAATATCTCTCTTAGAGTACTGGCTCTAAGGGTGGACTCTCCAAGCAAAATACGGCGTACCTTAGAACTGGATTACTTCAACCAGACTTCAGGTCTTTGCTCCTAACGAATTGAGACTATTATTAGTTTGTTAGTAACCCACACATTCATGTTTTCCGGGTAACGTAAAAAAAAGTATTTTGAATGCGTGAGTCTTAAATTGCTGGTTATATCACGTGTGGTTTTATTTACTAGCATTATGACATTGCGTATATTAACTCTGTGAACGCCTTAAGAATGTTATTGAAGGGTTTTCGTGTATTCATGACATGAAGATTAAAAATAGTTTCATCGAAGCAAAACGCACGCATATTGATGAAAAAACTTCCAAAATAGATTTGGGTCAATGACCTGCAATATTAAGCTTCGGTTTTATTAATTTCCACACATATTAGATAATATTACCGTTTTTAAAGGTTTCTTCTGAAAATCAATTTTCAGAACAAAAATCGAATACCATAAGCCATTTTTTTACATTAGCTCCACACAAGAGGCCCTGAGAAAAATAATTCTCCTCGGGGCGTGTGTCATCTTTGGGGGTGCTATGTGTAGTATCTCATTAGGAAAGGAAGGAGAGGAAGTTCTGGAAAGGATAAGGTATGAAGGGTGGGTAGAAATCTGGGAATCAATGTGTCCAGGAGTGGCGGATGTATGAATCCATTCCTCCCACTGTGGTGCAAGGCGATGTTCCAAGAGAGTACGGCTGGAGAACTCAAAAGGGACTTCCTCAACCACTCTCTCCAGATCCGGTCTGCCACGCAGTTGGTGGACCCGGACAAATCTCACCCCATGAACCCGGGAAACCTTGCTAAGTCACTAAAGGTGGCGAACCACTTGGGATGATCTATGGCAGAGGTGTTGGTTATCAAATAAATGGTTCCCGGGGCAGCGGTACCCATACCCACTAAATAACATAATATTATAATGGTAAAATTGATTTTAAGATTAAGAAAGCATGTTAAGGTGATCCACTAGTAGGTACAGGAAAAAATCGAAATCGGAATTCATGCCCTTTTATGGGAGGAGTTTAAAAATACTTGAGAAAAAGCTTTTGGAAAGGTTGGAAAAGATATTTGAGAATTTTTTTTACATATTGATTTCGTAAAGGCCTGTAAAAAATATTAATTCCTTTTTAATGCATTTTTTATTGTAATAAAACGGAATTTTTAAATTGATTTCACGAAAACAAGCGGCGCGGAGCCTAACACGTGTATTCTCCGCTCCGTCCGGAGGAGCAGGGACAGAAAATAGGGGTGGCTGCCTGTCGTTCTCCGGTGGACGGTATAAGGTTCACTTTGATATTTCAAATTCGTCGACTGCCGTATTGTCGCCGTGATGTCAAAAGTAACAATGCGAAAATGCATATTATATTTTATTTTGTGAGGTTCGGGCGTAAATTTAATTTTTTTGCGATTATCATAAAAGAAACTAAATTTGCCACATTACAAAATAAAACCATATCCAAAATGAGGTTTATAAATAGGAGAGTTTGGACTTCAAAGTGTTTTTTATAGACCTAATAATTTATTTTTTTCTAGGCTTATTAAAAAAATGACCGATATTTTTAAGGGCCAAGATTTGTTCTACACGCAGTATTTAATTGAAGCATCTATAATATTTCTAATCGATCAAATTTTCAAAACAAAAACGTATGATTTTGTATGATTTTGCATTATTTAATATTGCTTTATCTTAAGAGTGATAATAATAGAAGGTTATGTATGAGACGATGTATGAATGTGAATGAGTCAAATAGTGTTGTGGGAGTATTTAGTCGAGTTCTTTAGCGGTCCGTCCTCCGTTAGTAGATTTCATGATCAGATAAGAAGTGGAATCTATCAGTATCGCCCTGGAGAATGACCATACTTCAGAATAGAAACGTTGCTTGAACTGGTTTTATCAGTGTTTTGTGATCAGATCTGAATGATCAGGTATTTCTCCCTCCATTCCCCCTCCCTTCATCCTAACTATTGCCATATACCGGACGGCTCCGGGCAATTAGGACTCGTATTAGATTATTACAAAAAAGACATCAACACAGCATTCCCAAAGATGTCATAGGCCCTGAAGGAAATTATTTTTCTCAACACTGCCTGTGTGGCGTCAACGTAAAAAAAGTGGACCGTAATTGGAATTGGTATATGACAAATCTCATAATTTATGTATTTTTCTTTAAAATCGATTATTAAAATATTAACATAGAATAGATACATAATATTTTTCTTTATTTCATATTTGTAACTTACTTTAAAAAAATATGCAAATGTAAAAAACGGGATCTTTGAAGCTCGGAGTTATTATTTTTTTTACATTAGCTCCACACAGAAGGCCCCGAGGAAAAAAAGCCCTCATGGCCTATGTCATTCTTGGAAATGCTGTGCGGGGGGTCTTTTTAGAAAGAAAAAAGTTTTAGGAAGGAAAAAGGTAAGAGGGGTGGGTAGGAATCTGGGGGTCAATGTGTCCAGGAGTGACGGACGCTACGGTGCAATGCGATAGGTCGAGAGAGTCCGGCTGGAGAGAACTAGGTTAGGTCTCCCTCAACCAGTCTCCCAACCCAGCCCACCACGCATTAGGTGGGCAATCGCATTCGCCGCCAACACCTAGACAAACCTCACCCTATGAACCGGGGCATCCCTGTTAAGTCACTTGGGGTGACCTATGGCAGGGGTGTTGTGTTAACCAATAAATGGTTCCCAGGGTGGCGGTACCCACATCCACCTCCCAAATATTATGACTCTCTTTGCTAAGCATACAAATTTAATTATATTTTTCAAAATTTATGCAGCACTCTTTATACTGTCGCTACCCCATTATCTATCAATATAACAATTATCTTTAATTTGTTTTAATAATTTTATCATATTATTTGTTTTATATTTGGCTCCAAGCGATAATACATAATGTCACACGGTCTCCGCTCTGCCGGTAAACAAGGTAAACATTGGTCCTGCGGGGTAAATAGGAGCTTTTGAAGGTTAGGTCATGACACGCGCTCTCAGCAAATAATAGGAAGCTAAACAGCAAGGGTTAAATTTGACAGGCATGTAGACTTGTGGAGCATATAATTAAAGTATGGGACTTATTTTATGACTTTTAATGTATCTCAATTAATTTATGCATAAATTAGGTACGTAGCTCTAAAACCATGTTTATCTTTCTTCTTTTTCTTATTCTTGTTCATAACATATTTTTTAAATTTTATTTTTCTATGTGAGTTTTTTCATACATGTACATTTTACAAAATATTATATTTAAGGTTATTATTGGTTATCGTATTCAGAACAGAGGATCTCTTGAGCCTGATAAGGGAGCCACGATACTTACTTAGGTTTTGTATAAAATAACTTTAAATATAAGTTTTTTTTTTAAATTGTTTAATTTTATTTATTTGTTCTGACTGGTTGATAATACAGCGCAATGCAAAAGGTTATTGTAGTTTTTATGACATTATTATGTTTTCTTTATTGTCCACTTTTGAAATTTGTATATTTATTGGTTTTCGTCTTGACGCCACTCATTAATGCTTTTATTTGAATTTATAGCAGATTAGACTATTTTCAGTTATGTAAAAAGGTTTTTATAATAATTATTTACAATATCTAGGTATTTTATAGGTGTAGGTACTGTTTTGCTTTGTCCAAGAAATCAAAACCCTTTTTTATTAAGTAATTTTCGAATTGAAAACAATATGGTGACTTATCTTACATGATTAAATAACCATCACGCCGTTTCCCCCCAGGGGTACACAGAGAGGATAAACCACCGTAAAACTCTGTATTAGCACACACTCCTTGTTTCAATCACATTCATGTATCGTCTCATAAATACTCTTCTGTTATTCTGGCTCTTGACATAACTCAACACAAGTATTTGATTGTCTTGATAGTGCCATTTCTTCTTCGAACGTCCCGGATATGATCTCTTTACACTCCTTTCTTGGTTTACCGTCTCTACACGTTCAAACCTTCTTTAACCATTTATCCTACAATAAAATCTATATGGTTCATATTGAAATCTATCTAGTTCATGTTGAAAACAAGGTTGATAGCTAAAAAAGTTCCAAGTTGTTAGCTAAAAATTCCAAAGAAAAATTAAAAATTAAAATTTCAAGGCACTAAAACACACCGTTCAAGAGTTTTTGCTATTTCAGATAAACATAGTGTTATTTTTTTAAATTTTTATTGCAACTCTTAAATACCTTCCCTAACCTTTCCAAAAAAGTCTTCTCAAGTATTTTTAAATCCCACCCAAAAAGAGGTGTGGATTCCGATGTCGAATTTTTCCAAGACTAATGGATCACCTTAACAGAACGTTTTATTGCTCCCTTCCTAAGAAATATTCTGAAAAAACACGACGGAAAAAAAGTGTTTTATTTCACCAACAAAACATAAAAAAACCGTGCGAAACGTCAGCGTAAAATGGCAATTAAAAGTCATATTTTCTCACAATTAGCAAGTGTGACTCGCGCAAGGGTCATCGCAGTGAACCCAACCGCTGAACCAAGACACCCCATTCTACGGGGGGCGAAGGAACATCGATAGGGGTGTGCGTCGCGCCGGCAATATGAAGTCACTGAAACAACATTAACTGCGGCAGATTTTATCAATTACCACCCCTGGTTTAGGGCTAGGCCACAATGTAGCTACTTATGTAAATAAAAAATTAATATTAATTAGTTCTTTTATATTCCCTTTTTAAAATGAAGTGGAATTTTAATTAGGGCAGAAAGCGTTTTCAATTTTTTTTTTAATAATGATTTTGATACCTAATGTGAATTTATTGGTATTTTTTTTTATTAGCTCCACACAGCAGGCCCTGAAGAAGATAATTACCCTCAGGGCATATATTATCCTTAGGGATGCTGTGTGGAGGGTATTTTTAGGATAGAGGATGTTCTTGTATTTTAAGGAAAAAGGGTATGAGGGGTGGGTCGGAGTCTGGGGGTCAGTGTGTTTAGGAGTGACGGAAGAATGATTCCATCCCTCCCTCTTCCGAGAGAGCCCTTTTTTTTTTTTACAGTGAATACCGCACAAGAATCTCAACTGCTCCCGTCTGGAGCCAGTGAGACTATGGCATCCCCAATTGGGGTATGTTGTGAGGCTGAAGGTAGTGGGGAGGGGAAGGAGGTGGGGAAGAGGAAGGTTGGGAAGTACCTGGCTATTCAGATCTGGTCACCAAACACGGCTAAAGCCATTTTCAAGCAACGTTTCAATTCTGAATGGTGGTCTTACACCAGGGCGATACTGATAGTATCTTCCACTCTGGAATGTGCCGCAAATATACTATATATTATTTTAAATGAATTAATTGTGAAATAACACAAATTTATCAAATAAATTTTATTTGCGCACGCCGGGTTCGAACCCGCGACCTCCGGATTGTGAGTCAAGAGTCTTAGCCACTACACTACGGAGGTCGTCACTACGGAGGTCGTCTCCTGCTCGAGAAGTCAAAACGTCTCCCTCGACCAGTCTCTCCCGATCAGGCCTGCCTTACCCTTATGAACCCTGGCACCCCTGCTAAGTCACCAACCATAGCGAACGACTTGGGGTGACCTATGGCAGGGATGTTGGTTATCTAATAAATTATTCCCGGGGCTTTTTACTTATTCCGCCACATCCCAGCATCCTTTTCCTCCCCTTATTCTTCCAACCCGAAAACCTATTTCCCAGTCTATCTTGGTATAATCACAAATATATTGTTTCATAATTCATTATATAACGTTGCTCCAGATTTCATGTCCGAGTTGAATCTTTCCCAAATGAAAGACTAAACCCTTCCACACACTTTTCCACAAATGAATATCTAGTAAATTAACGCAATGTAATTGCACTATATAAGAATAAAACAATACAAGAACAATACGTCAATCCACCAGAAACATAATGGGAAAATATTTCACCGACTCCAGATATTTTCATATCAGAGGGTTCGGCTCTGATGAAATCCTAACTGGTCCGATAAATCCTACTGATCCCTCAATATAAATATTTAAAAAATCTTTCGTAATCCTACATGTATTTAAAATGACCGACTTTTGCATTTTTATGTACAAATTTTTTGACAAATCTAATACGCCTAAATTTTGAATGAGAGAGCTAGGTATAATGCCAGTAGCCGAAATAACAAATGGTAATATTTTTATAGTCTGAGAATGCCAAATTCTTTTAATTTCATTTCCTAAATCTGTATATTTTCTTATTTTTTCAGAAACAGTTTTCTGAATATTACAAGAATTTGGTATAGCGACATCAATGATATATTTTATTAATTATATGTTTTATTAATTATAATTTTGTACCTACTTGCATTTATTTTTCATATCTGCTACTTAGTTTTTTATATTTTAGTTTATGTGAATTTAGTACTTAGTTTTTAAAACCAAAAACCTACTATGTGAACGTTAATAATTATTCGAAAGAAAGACCAATTATAATTGGTCTTTCTTTCGAATACTTCTTCTGTATATATACTAGCTGACCTGATGAACTTCGTACCGACTCAGAATCAATAACTGTTGAATTAATTTAAGTTTTTTTGTTAAGTTCAAAATTACACAATGAAGCAATTATCGATGCGCAACTGTCCGTGTTTTGTTTGTCGGTATCAGAGATGGCGTTGTGTTCGGATTTATATTTTTGGTGATTTTCTTACTTTTTCACTTACTTAAGGGAATTTGGGAGGCGTGTACGGGTGCCGCCGCCCCGGGAACCATTTATTAAATAAACAACACCTTTGCGATAGGTCACCCCAAGTGGTTCGCTACATTTGGTGATTTAGCAGGGGTGCCCGGGTATTGGGGTGACGTTTGTCAGGTCTTGACGGCGGATGCGTCTGCCCACCTGCTGCGTGGCGGGGCGGATCGAGAAAGACTGGTTGATGGAGGCCTTTTGACCTTTCCAGCCGGACTCTCTCGACCCGTTACCTTACACCGCATTTGGAGGGATGGATTCATACGTTCGTCACTCCCGGACATTGACCTGACCCTCAGATTCTAACCCACCCCTCATACCTTTTTCCTTCCCAGAACTTCCTAACCTCCCTTTCATTAAAAAGATCCTCCACACAGCATTCCCTAAGATGATATCGGTCCTGAGAGAAATTATTTTCCACGAGAAAAAAAAAGTTTCATTTCATAGATTTATTATAATTATTGTATTTTTCCTTTGGAAAGGTGCAGATACACTTTCACCGTTTGTTTCATTTTCGACTATTGACATTTAGTGTGTAAGAAAGAGGGGCAGCATTATATTATGATTAAGAACAAATGCAAAAAAATTGATATTTGATGTTTGTGAATTTTTGGAACTCACTCACTACTCAATATTTTAGGGATATATCACAAAATTCCCGCAGCTCTTTCAAAATATGAGAATTCGTTCCATACAAAATGTATGGGGAAATAATTTTCTGAATAAATATTTTTTTCATTAATTTTTGTGATATTTTAAAAGTTATTATGTTATCCGGGGCGGAGAAAAATCCAACAAATCAAAGATCATCAAAATCGGCCCAGCTGTTCTCGAGTTATAAATATTGTAACTAACCCGACCTCGTTTTATATATTATAAAGATTATTGGAGTGATCCACTAGTTCTTGAAAAATTCTAAATCGGAAAGGCCCCGCTTCTTTTTGGTAGGGATTTAAAAATACATGAAAAGACTTGAGAAGACTTTTTTGGAAAGCGAAGGTATTTGAGAGTTGTTTTTTACAGTTTGATTTCATTAAAAAACATTAAATCATTTCTTGAGCATTGTTAATCATAATACAAAGGAAATTAAAAATCAATTTCACGGAACCAATCGATGCCGAGTTTAGAGACGTCCATTTGCAGCGGAGGGTTAACTGATGGCATTAGGTTCAATTCTAAATTTCATATTCGTTGAACGCCGCCCATTTTGATTCATGCCGAAAAAAACAGAAATTGCATTGTTTGATTTTATTTTGTGAAATTCAGGAACAAATCTTAAAATGTTTTCCAATTATTTTCTAAAGCCCATAATACACGACATCTTTTTTCAGCCTGATTCCAACTAGAGACCAAAGTCAACATTTTACGCTTTACGCGATCGCTTTTTTCATCTCTATTTTCATATCTACGATTTCAATAGGCCACTTGCATCACATTTAAAAAAAAATTCCGGTTTAGGCAAATATTCTAAGACATTCTGATTTTTTTTTAATCGTATTTTTGAAACCCTGGCGATTTTTTGAAAATTTCAATCCGAAAAATCAGACCATTTTTTATAAACCGGAAAGACGGGACATCATTTTATAGGTGCGAAAAAACGATAGGTAATTGCATAGCCGAAAATCATTTTAAAAAAAGAACGTTTTCCACACGAATAGCAATAAATTGTACGGGGTTCTCTTCGTAACATCTGTAAAAACACCGCCATCTTTACCAAAAAATCAAACCAAAGGATAAGTTCTCATAGAACAAACAATAATCTAGTGAACGTTAAACGCAAATTCAAAAATTCGCCGGAAATCAAAGTGTTGCCTTTTCAAAAAAAAATAATCAATACTGGAATTTTACAAAATTAAGGGAACATAATCGGAGACGGGATATTTTCATGTAGTGACGTCAGGAGCTCAAAAATTGGATTTATTCATTTGAAAATAAAAAACTATACATTTCTAAAATTTTTTACCAACATTTTCGTAATCTTAGTAAAAAATCTATCCACACGATTTTTTCCAAGTCGTTATGAAATCCATTCAAGTGGCCTATTGTCATCACTGCAAACAACACATGAACCACGCTGTTTGCTGTGATGCCAACTGAAATCGTAGATATGAAAATAGAGATGAAAATAGCGATCGCGTAAAGCGAAAAATATTGACTTTGGTCTCTAATTGGAATCGGGCTGAAAAAATTTGTCGTGTATTGTAGGCAAACCGAAAAAGGGTTTGTCACGACATCTTTTTTCAGCCCGATTCCAATTAGAGACAAACGTCAACATTTTTCGCTTTACGCGATCGCTATTTTCACCTCTATTTTCATATCTACGAAGTCAATTGTCATCACTGCAAACAACACATGAACCATACTGTTTGTTGTGATGCCAACTGAAATCGTAGGTATGAAAACAGTGATGAAAATAGCGATCGCGTGAAGCGAAAAATTTTGGCTTTTGTCTCTTATTGGAATCGGGATGAAAAAAGGTGTCGTGTGTTATGGGTTTTGGCAGTATGAGATTTGGCACTTTAAAGATTTTTTTATAGGCCCGATACTTTATTCTTTGTAGGCTTATTAAAAGACATTGTCGCATGGCTTTATTTTAATTATATTGTAGAATCCACTAAGCTTTGTGTTTTCACATTTGAAATAACACATCATGCAAAAACATTATTTATATATGGGGTTTGATGTGTACCTATCGAAAACGAAGTTGAACTTTTTTTATCTAGATCTGGATTCTTTTATACTTTCTCCTTGCGTTGTCGAATCATGTAGGAATCTGGTTTTCTGAATAAATTGGTTTGATTCTTAACTGTTTAACGAAGTGAAGTATTCTATGAGAATCGTATAGGAATCAAAGTTTTAAGTTAAATTCCTTCAAACAACTGATGGATTCCGTAGAAAATCTATTTTTATAGGGTTCAAGGCTTTAAATTACTCTTATTGCGAAATATTGTTTCATAGATATCACAATACATTTATTATTAAGCACGTATTTCGGGTTGCTAGTCTAGAGGTTAGTATTTTTTTTTAAATGGTGAAGACTTTTTCTCGAATTTATCAGCAGTACCTTTGAATCTACTTCATGATGAATGATAAAAAATGTAATTGGGTCTTGCAGTGCAGTCTGGCCCTTACAATAATTCCTCCCCCATAGTGCTATAGGGTGCCTACAAGATAATAAAATGTACCATCAAATCCCGATAGAATGACGTGACCATTGTTCCGCCTTTTAAGTCATTTCCCATTGTAGCAGAACGGTGAGGGTGTAGTTATGGAAATTCTGATTCGGAACAGTGATTATGCTACAAATAGTACCTACCAACAAATAATTGAATAAATCAGATAAACTATGTAAAATTATACTCTTACCATGAAATAATTTTACTAAATGTATAAATACATACGTCCACGCAATATGTATGGGATTGGTAGGTACGCATTCGCAAAGACTTAGTGGATAGGAAATGTCAATCTAAAATCCTGCAATCGTCCCCCCTATCAATCTACCCATCTTTATATGACACCATGGCCGATATAATTGTGGCAAGAAAAAATATATAACTTTATAAAAAGTGACAGTATGCTCATTGAAGCTCAAACTCATCTGGGACAGACCATCAGATAAACTGATCCAGGAGAGATGGACGTATGGATCCATCCCTACCACTGCGATGCAAGGCGATCGGTCCAGAGATTCAGATGGAGGATCTAGGTTAGGTCTCCCTCAAGCAGTCTCTCTCGATCCGGTCCACCACACAGTAGGCGGGCAAAAGCATCCGCCGCCAAGACCTAGACAAACATCACCCCATAAACTCGGGCACCCCTGCTAAGTCAACGTAGCGAACCACTTCGTGTGACCTATGGCAGGGGTTTCGATATATTGGTTATAATTCTACTAAATTAACCCTATTGCTAATGAACGTTTTTATATAAATTTTACAATTTTTGCACACAGTTTAAACAACCATTTCTGGTACATTGATTGTAGTTATCAGTTGTGTAAAATTTTAAACACATTTAATAGAGACCCTAAATGTTTTTTTAACCGCGAAAGAAAATATCTAATTTGGTGGAAGTTTCACCATTTCCAAATCTTTTTTTTTTCAAATTTATTTATTACATTGCATTACAAATGATACTTTGTCTTTTTAACTGGGAAGGATTCCCGTTCAAGGACAGCCAAATTGTATATTTAGTTCATAATATTCTTAACAAGGGAATGGTATCGCTTAAGATATGACAATCAATATTAATTTTATTTGTACTAGAGAATTTTGTACGTAATTGTATCTCTTTGTGTCATTTCTCAACCAAATGCCACAGTTAACTGTTAGGTATACTCTTTTTCATTATTTTTTATTTAACTATTATTTCGTGACATGTAATCTGTGTTTGTGGTATATTTATACCGTTGATATTAAATTAATTAAATAAATAAATATTTTATTAAATGAAGACAATATGAGTGAAACTCAATCGAAAATCTGGAGACAGAAAAATCAGAAAAAGATGTTGGTACCTCTGGGACTCGAACCCAGGACCTTCTGCTTACATGGCAAATGTTCTACCAACTATTATTACATATTATTGGCTGCTATATTTATATATGATTGCAAGATTCAACACGAACTAAATGCTATCTAGATAGGATCTGGGTAAATTTTTATCCATTTTATTTAATTTAATTTTAATTTTTTTAATACGTGATATCTATTATTGACTTTTCTCCAAGTCTAGGATGAATATTATTTTTATTTTTAACTTTATGAGTAAAACCTCAAATTATAATATTTAATTAAATGAAGACAATATAAGCGAAACTCAATCGAAAATCTGGAGACAGAACAGTCAGAAAAATATATTGACACCTCTGGGACTCGAACCCAGTACCCTCTGCTTACATGGCAAATGCTCTACCAATTGAGCTAAGGTAAAATACTGAATTGAATATAGACATCTTAGCTCAGTTGGTAGAGAGTTTGCCATGTAAGCAGAGGGTCTTGGGTTCGAGTCCCAAAGGCGCCAATATCTTTTCTGATTTTTCTGTTTTTTTTAGTTATCTAATGCAGTTTTTTTCAGACGGATTCGTGAAGCACAACCAATATAAATAATGTAATTTGTGAATGTGGAGCATTTCACAATGAAATTGTGGATTCCAATTCTGCTAATAGAAATTCCCGAGATGACCCGATTATCAAAAATACTAACGCAAATAAATGTTATGTAAAGTTTATTTATTTGTGATTTTGATGACATGCTTATTTCCTGAACTGGTCGGTGTCCAAGTATTACGTTATAGTTCTAATTTATGATTAATTTTAAGAGGCGTTAAATTGAGAGCTTAATTGACTGCAAACTTTCATATATTTTTTTAAATATATGTCATAAGTTTGCAGGGGTGTGCAGATACTTTCTGGAAAAAATTGTTAATTTTCCAGAAAGTATCAATTTATTAATATTAATGTAAAAATTATCAATTTTTTCCAGAACATTGTAATCTTATCTTTTATATATAAATATATATATATATATATATATATAAAATTCTGGTTCCGTATGTTTGCGTTCTCAAATCTCAGAAAGTAATCGAAGGATTGACTTAAAATTTTTACATAACATTGCATTTTAACAGAAGAGTATTTCAATATATATAATGGTAAGCTCTGGCGTTATGAAATTTGTATAAAAATATAATTTAGATTTCGTGGGCTTGGGTCCGCCAATCTCAGAAAGTAATCGATGGATTGACTCAAAATTTTTACAGAACATTGCATTTTAGCATAAGAGTGTGTCTATATATAATGGTAAGCTCTAGCGTTATGAAATTTGTATAAAAAAATTACTACAGGTGGTGCTCGAGTGGTTTGAAAATGTGCGGCAGAGAGGTAAGCAAGGACGGGGAGGGTAAAGAATAAGGTGGGGTTGAAGGCGGGAAAGATGGAAGGGAAAGGGATGCATGAGAATGGACATTTATTTATTTATTTATTAACGCTAGACATGTAGGGAGAAACAATTTAGTTCGTTGAATGGCATAGCAACTCATGCCGGGAAACCAGCTAGTAATATTATAAACGCGAAAGTTTGAATGGATGTATGCGTGTTTGTTACTCTTTCACGCAAAAACCATTGAATGGATTTTAATGAAACTTCACAATAATATAACTCATACATTAGAATAATATATAGGCTACATATAAAGATAAGCTCTGGCGTTATGAATTTTGTATAAATGAAAATGTGTGTATTTCATATATTTTAGCGGCAGGTAGGAAAGGCAGGGGGAAGAGGAACGGGGTAGGTGTGGTTCACAGAGAGGAAAGAGACGAGGGAGGGGAAAGGCGGAAGGGAACGGGGACGCACGGGAAAGGACATGTAGGGAGAATTAATTTGTTTCTTTGAATGGCGTAGAAACGCATGCCGGGAACCAGCTAGTATCCCCATAAATGGGGCTATAAGGGCTGCTATGGTCGACGGGTAAGGCTCTTGACTCACAATCCGAAGGTCGCGGGATATAATCCCGGCGTGCCCTTTAAATTTTATTTGATTAATTTGTGTTATTTCACAATGGAAAATACTCTCTGTATCGCCTTGGTGTAAGACCACCATTCAGGATTGAAACGTTGCTTAAAATGGCTTTAGCCGTGTTTGGTAACCAGATATGAATAGCCAGGTACTTCCTTACCTTCCTCTTCCTTATCTCCTTACCCTCTCCAGGCTAAATCTTATAGACGTGTCTGTTTGTCTCTTTTTAGTGTCGCTTTGTCGTTTCATCGGGCTTCAGATCACAACGGTGCCAAAGAAGTTTTCACTTAAAAAAGCAAGACACTTGCAGATCTTAATAATAACATTTTAAATTTAATTTTAATTGGAAAAAGTTCTACATATTAAACACAAAAACAATTAGTAATTTATTAACGACCCATAACCCCTGTTTCTATTAGCTATAATCGACACAGACTTTGGAAAACATAGTACAATATTGACTACTCCTTTCCCACACGTTACACTTTTCCAAAGAATCGCAGGTCAGCTGACCTCACGGGAAACGACAAAAAAGCCGTAAAAACAATGACGTCAACAATTGTATTGGCTGGGAAAGGTCCCTAGAACAAAGTAGAGAGTACAGAGGGCAGTTGTTGGTAGATTGTTTGGCTGCAGCTAATGGCGGCACGTGGCAGCACCTCCGACTTCCGGTCCCTTTGTGTCCTCCTTCCGGTGGCGGGAAACCCTTTGTTTGCGCGCGCTTCCACTAACCTACCACCCCTGTTCGTTTCTGCACCCCTGTCCCCTGTCCCCGGGTGGGTGCTCTCTGATCACTACTCACTGTTCACTGCTCGCCTCTCCCACCATTGTTTATACTCACACGCGAGGGATGCTCAATTGCTGACGCGCAAACAAAGTTAAATATTAAGTGTTATTAATAACTAAACATGAGAAAAGTTTTATTTTTAATGTATTGAAGTTAGAGTTGAAGGGTAAAGTCTAATTATTTATTATAGAGGTGCTCATAATAATTTTATTGTACGTACATTCGATTTTCGAAAGTTTTGTTGATGTTGCTATAATAATAATAATACTTGGCTGATTTATAAAGCGCCGTTTTTGTGAAAAATCACCTCAAGGGCGCTGTACATATAAGCATACAATAAAATAAAATTAATACGATAGACTTACAACTAAGATTCAAAATTATAACTAGGTACTTACATTTAAGACTTATATATTATGTACATAGCTAGTGACTTACGACTAAGACTTATTACTACTGACTGAAAACTAGTGGCATACATATATATTTACAAATGTGACTTAAAATTAGAGATTTACAATTAAAATAGTTGTTTACATATAACAATAAATATTTTTTAGTTTTGCGAGGTGTCTAATATTACCAAATGATCAACAAAACTCTACCGATATAGGTACAGACAGAGAAGAAAGTTATTGCTGCAAGTCGAAGCAGTTTGATGATTTTATATATACATACATACATATTTTATTCTACACATTTTACAAAATATTTTATACCCTTTTTTAATATTAATATTGTTAGCGCCAGAAGAAGAAGGAAGTTCGTACATAATATTACAATATTTTATAACACGGTTTTGAAAATGATTTTAATGGGTTAACTGTATATAAAGGAAAGCATAGGTATCTTGGTGAATGAATGACTAATCGTCGATCTCAACCGCAATAAGATAATTCATCGCTCAACAACAGATTGGATAGCAATATTTGAATGGAATAGCGAATTTATGGAAATGAGTGTTTAAATAGGTGAGTTTTAAGTTTGGATCTAAATTCTGTTGGGCTGGTTATGCATCTTAATTCCATAGGAAGTTTATTCCAAGCCTCAGGGCCGGATACTCCGAATGCACGATCACCAAAATTAGTGTTCGGATTTCGCTTAAGTTCTTTCAACCTTCCGATTGCAGATGATGTCGCTGATCTAAGAGTTGACTGCCTTAGACCAATATTTTCCGGAATGCATAATTCAGAGATATAGGGTGGAGCCATTTCATTGAGAGCTTTAAACACCATCCAGCATAACTTGTATTGGATCCTTTCAGGACACTTCAGCCAGTGAAGATTTCGAAGGTGTTCCGAAATGTGCGAAAACTTGGGTACCCCAGTAATTAGCCGTGCTGCGGCGTTGAACACTGATTGTAGTTTATCAGTTTGGCATTTAGGAAGCTTTGCATAAATGCCATTACAATAATCAAGACGTGAAACTATGTATGAGTTCACAAGAAGCTTAGTTGCCTCCGTTGAGAGGTTCCTACGAACTGATTTAAGTTGTCTTAGATAGAAAAACCCAGTACTGACGGTCCTATTTACTTGACTTTTTAGCGAAAGGTCTGAATCCAGATAAACACCTAGAAGTTTGACGGTTGTTTTTGCAATTACGTCGCTACCGGAAATAGAAATTGGTGAGTTGTCTATTAAATGTTGGCGTCTATTCGTGGCTGCCCAGAGAAACTCGGTCTATGTTGGTACACATGTTCCCAACTAAGTTTTTTTAGATGTTTTGGTGTGCTTGGCGATTTTTTGATATCGATAAAAATGAATCAAAGAATCTGTATTAAATTTTGTGTGAAAAATAAAATTAAGTGCTGCAACACACTTAGAACGTTGACTATGGCATTTGAGTCTACTTTGAATTAAAAAAAGTTTATAAGTGGTACAAGCATTTCACAGAACGTCGAGAAGATGTTAATGACGATGCCCGCCCTGGACGCCACAGCACGTCAACAACAGATGGAAACGTTGAAGCTGTGAAGAAAATTGTTATGGAGAATCGTCGAATCACTATCAGAGAAGTTGCTGACGATGTCGGCGAATCAGTTGGCTCATGTCATGAAATTTTTCTGGATGTTTTGGACAGCGAAATTTGTTCCGAAATTTCAAAATTTTGACCAAAAGAACCGTCGCATGAGCATCGCTCAAGAGCTGTTGACCTACGTCAACGACGATCCAGATTTATTCAAAAGGGTTATGACGTCGAAACCAAACCCAATCATCAATGGAAGCGGCCAGAAGAGCCAAGACCGAAAAAATTACGCCAACTTAGGTCAAATGTGAAGATTTTGCTCACTGTTTTCTTCGATTACAATGACGTGGTGCATCGTGACTTCTTGCCAGAAGGTCATACGGTCAATAAGGAATATTACCTTGAAGTTATGCGCCGTTTGCGTGAAGCAATACGAAAAGACGTCCGGATTTGTGGAAAAACAATTAATGGCTTTTGCATCACGATAATGCACCTGCACACACATCGTCCGTTCGTGATTTTTTGGCCTAAAACAACCCCGTAATCATGCCTCTCACCATATTCACCGGACTTGGACACTCTCGGCCCGTCTTTGCTTATAAGATCTGAATTGCCAGGTACCTTCCTATTCCCAATTTCCTTCCCATTCCTACTATCTTCAACCTCACAGCATACCCTAATTGGGGATCCACAGTGTCACTGGCTAAAGACGGGAGCAGTAGGGACTTTTGTGAAGTTTTCACACAAAAAAATACACCTTTGTAACTTACAAGTCATAAAGTATTTCAATTAGATAAAAAAGGATTTCTCATTAAATTTGCATGAAATGCATAAATTGTGCCTATTGACGGAGATTTGGGAATTTCTACATTTCCCTTTGTCCACAGCGCTGAAAGAATTACGTGGTTGTTATGCGTGGTTTTGTCAACCGTTGCCAACGTTTGTTTATTTTTATTCGCGCGGAAAACATAAATATGTTTCCAAAAATATAAATGCGAGCGACCATAGGGTGTTATTCTGTTTGCTCGTCGTAACGTGCTTTTAATAATGAAAATTGCCTTTAGCTAAATAAATTCACTTCACTTGAAAAGCTGCTATGTTTCAGATATTATGTAATGTGTTTCAATTTTCACAGAATAGCATAAAAACAGCGATAAGGTGATCCGTTAAAAAATCGAAATCGGAAGGGCCCGCCTCTTTTTGTTAGGGATTTAAAAATACGTGATAAGACTTTTATGGAAAGGTGGGAGAAGGTATTTGAAAGTTGTTTTTAAGAGCGTTTAACCAGCCAGCGGCCGAAAATCTACATTTCGTCGAAAGATGTTCCTACGATCGTACAGGACGGTTCCAATGAGAAAGATTAAGTATTCTCCGTACCAGCTTTTTAAAATTATAACTAAATATAGATTTTATTTCATTTCAAATTGGCTTTAATTTATACATCCAAAAATGCTGAAAGGCGTGATGATAAAACTATTCAAATTATGTACTTTTCGTAATTATTTTTTGATCATAAATATTTGTCATTTTTCAATAATGTGTAAGCAAAATAAGAATGTTAAAAAATTCGAAATATATTAGTTTGTAAGTGCGCAAATAAATACACAAACGGACCAATTTTCGTCAAGAAACACTTGTACGTATAGGTATATTTTTTAATGATTTTATTTAAACCAAAATTAAAATTCTGTAACATACGTTTCCCAGATAATGTATTGAATTATTTTACTGCATGATTATGTGATTTGAAAAGGGTGTTGTATAATACAAAATATTTTTTGAAAATTTAACATATCTGCCAACGACCTATGGTATAACCTTATTATACTAAAAATTAAAAACATAAGTTTACTAAATAAAAGAACAATCTTTCGAAAACAATTTACCTATAATTTTTTGTGGAAAAGAGTCAATACGTCTAAAATCTGATTAAAAAATGATATTTTTCTGGTTTTCTCTGGTAAAAATTGATTTCGTAAAGGCATATAAAAACATTAAACCCTTTCTAACGCATTGTTTATCTTCTTCTTTCGTATGGTGGGGGGTCAGAGGGGGACATCTAGGTCTGCGAGCCAGTCTAGGGTCTCAGGCATTGCCCTGTGAACCT
Source organism: Limnephilus lunatus (assembly GCA_917563855.2). Lineage (NCBI taxonomy): Eukaryota > Metazoa > Arthropoda > Insecta > Trichoptera > Limnephilidae > Limnephilus > Limnephilus lunatus. Next base: position 44,576,090 of record OU830602.1, on the reverse strand, counting down.
CATCAATCCCGCCGGGGAATGAATGGAGCGGGCATTCGTTGACCACATGTTCGGTGGACTGCACCGCACCACATTCACCACATCACCGACTCTTTAAGGCCCCATCTATGCATCATGTGAGCACAAAGGCTATAGGAGCTCCTTATTCTATTGATGGCGGTCCAGAGTTTGCGAGGCAGTGAGAACCCAGGCTGTCACTCAGTGGGGTCTTGAACGAGATGGGCGTTTTTGACGTTGGCCGATTGCCACTCAAGCTTCCACCTATCTTCTGGGGTGAGAGGTGTTCGAAGGAGTCTTTCTCCTTCCGTCCAGAAACGCATTGTTTATTATAATAACGAAGAAATAAAAAATCTATTTCACAGAACCAAGCGATGTAGAGCGTATGAACGTTCATTCGGCACCGGAGCCTGCATAGTCGTATGCGGATGGCATAAGTTTTAATTCTCAATTCGAAATTCGTTGAACGCCGCCCATTTTAATTCATGCCGTAAAAACGGAGCGAAATTGCATTGTTTTGCTCTATTTTGTGAAATTCAGTCACAAATATTAAAAATATTTTGCAATCATTTTCCAAAAAACTTAATTTGCTTCAGTATACATACAATAAAATTTTATCCGAAAAGGGGTTTATCAGAAGGTGATTTTGCACTTGAAGGTATTTTTTATAGGCCTAATACTTTATTTTTTACAGACTTACAAAAAGACGTAATAAAAATACTCGATTATTTCCAAGAGCTAATTGTATTCTACTCGCAGTACCTATTTAATTGAAGCATCGATAATGCTTCTAAGATTAAGCGATACAATTTTCAAATCCAAAACACTTCATGATTTTGTTTGATTTTTATGGCTTTATCTTAAAATAGAAATGTGCAATTCACACGTGTTAGAAGTGAAACTAGAAAGTCGCTAGATGTCGCTTTCTTTTCTTTTGCTTGTTTGAAGATTTGATGTTGATTTCACAAAAATAATGTTTATTTTTTTGGATTTCGTAGGATTCGAACATCTGTTCGCTAGATGTCTGTTTCTCTGGCCGCTGAGACTTGTCGAGCGCCTTGCCTGCTGCGCTATCGGATTCTCGCGCCGAAACGTGAATTTACCGCATTGTATTAGAACCAAGGACCCGCCAAATAATAAATTTCAGTGACACATTTCCGTTTCATACGAATTTCAAAACACTAACGGAGCTAAATAAGTTTTACTTCAAAAACGTGGAGTCTTCAGTTACACTTCTGACACCTGACCATCTGCTACGTTATCTGTATAAAGCCGTACATACTTTAACACAGGATTTGAAATTCGAACAAAACATTTTCGACGTGAATAGGCACTTTTATTTTACATTAACATCACACAGGAGGCCCTGAGGAAAATAATTTCCCTCAGGGCCTATGTCATCTTTGAAGATGTTGTGAGGAGGGTCTTTTTGAGGAAAGGAAGAAGTGAGCATGGGTCTTGAAGAAACCCATGTTGTAGGAGGGAGGAAACACAGAGGCCGGCAAATCGTTCCACAGCCGAGCTGTTGAACTCAAGAACGATCTCATGTGACTAATGTCAACCGTGTACAAATGTTGGGCGCGTGTTTGGCGTGTTTCCCGACTACGCACCGGTGTCGAGGGGATCAATAACGCTAGTTCCTCGGAGCATCTTCCATTGTAATACCGATAGAACAAGGACAGCATTCTCACCTGACGCCTGTGCTCTAAAGATTGCAATCCGTCTGTTAAGATGGGAGAATCTATCAACGGGATCGCCCGTTTCTGCACAGAGTGTCAAGTTTTTTTTTTGTTAGTTTTGGAGCTCCAGACCAGAGGTGGCTGCCAAATTCAACCGTGGGGCGAACTTGCGATTTGTACAGGGTTAGCAGTTGTGTACTATTAAAGTATCTGAGGGCCCTGTACAGTACGCCCAGTTTCTGAGAGGCTATTAACTTAACTCTGGTTTCGATGGAGCCCCCATACCTGAGCTGGTCACTTAGAGTTACACCAAGCGTATCAATGGAGGTCCTGTTCGGAAGATTGCTTCCGTTGCACAATACTAGATTATCATTTCGATCCCTTTTAGACGGTATCAGACGTGATTGGGTCTTTGAAACATTAAATTCGACCAGGTTATTCTTACCCCAAGAGAAAACGCTCTCGAGGTAACCGTTCATTCTTTGCTACAAAGCCCTCCGAGCTATTAGGTTTTGTGTGCTCTTTGGAGGTTTGTAAAACAAAATGCTATCATGGACTGTACTGTCATCCGCGTAACAATGAATCGGTGCACATGACAAGAGGTCGTTGATGTGCAAAATAAATAAACCAATCCGTAGATATGTATTTCTATAGGTATTTTTAGTTCCCGGTTAGTACGGTACGTCGTATGTTGTAACATCGTTACGAAAAATAATATAAATACTGGTGGAATATTAAATATGCGGAGAGAAAGAAGCAGATGACAAATACGGGCCGGAAGCTATCCATTTCAGCGGGAACTGCGGCCGGAAGTGATCCATCGGGCGGGAAACTGCCTCTGGGAGGGAGACCGCACAAAGCCATTTTCCTTATTATTATATCAGCTTATTGTGTACTTTGCATATTTTCCTGAAAGCTAAATAAAGGTCGGAAAATAAAATTCGGATTCACAAACGGTTTAAAATTACAATAGATAACAAAGCACGGTATGTGCCAACGAGCATGCGAGGTAATTGTATTCGGTGGATGTTATTCTTGTCAAAATTCAAACGTTTTATTAGGTGATCCACTAGTCCTTTAAAAAAATCGAAAATGGAATCCCCGCCTCTTTTTGGGAAGTACCTATTTAAAAATACTCGTGAAGACTTTGGAAAGGTTGGAGAGTTGTTTTTACAAGTTGATTTCTGAAAATAATGCAATGACCAGTAAAAAACATTAACTTTTTTCTTATTCATTGTTTATAAAATCAAACAAGGAAATTTAAAATCGATTTCATGGAACCAAGCGCCGTAGAGTATAAAAACGTCCGTTCGCCATCGTAATGGTGCGTTAACTGATACAAAATGCACATAGTCTTTATGCCGGATCGCATAAAGTTTAATTCGCAATTCGAAGTTCGTTGAGAGCCGCCCATATTGATTCACGCCAAAAAAAAACGCGAAATTGGCACAAATATTAGATCCCGATTATTTTCTAAATAACTTAATTTGTCACATTACACAATAAAATTTAAACGGAAAAAGGGGTTCGTTAGAAAGAGATTTTGTACTAAAAGTTTTTTTAATAGGCCTGATATTTTATGTTTTTCCAGATTCACAAAAAAAATATTTGAAGATGTGAGATCAAGATATGTTCTACCCGCAATATTAAAATGAAGCATCTATAATATTTCTAAGAGATCAAATTTTCAAACCAAACACACATAATTTTGTATGATTTTGTATTATTTCGCATGTATGATCACCTTAAATAACATTTTCATAAAAAGAAAAAAGATATATGTATTACATATTTTTAAGCCTTCTAAAAATTCCAATATTCAAAATTGGGTAGCGATCTTACCATTCGACATTTGAATTCGAAGTGTTAAAAATATGATATATGTACTTATATATGGATATGTATTTTTACACTTTACAACGATAATATCAACGACAAGTAAAATTATTAACGAAATGTAATTAACGTTAAATGTCAACCTCATCCTGTAAAATAATATTTTTTTGCTTGTTTTTATAACCGGCAATACCATAATAGTTTAATAGATCGAAAGAAACATGCGTTCGCTAAATGTCTATAGGAATATGATCAAAGAAATTCGTAATTCTAGTATCTTCTGTCTTTTTTGTTTACATAGAACTTGTGAAAAGGAAGATTTTTATGAACGGCTATTAGGACAATCGTCGATGATGTGCAAAAAATCTCTCCCTGGGACTGGTATATTTGCCCACCCCAGCTAATTGAACGAAAGGGTTGATTCAGAAAATACATAAATGTTTTCAAATATAAGCACCGTTGGATTATACTACTGGTGGACAATTGCACCCTTAAATCTATTAAAATAATGTGCTTACATCCGATATTAACTTCAGAAAACTGCTAACCAGGGGCGCATTCTTTGTATATTTGCATTTTTTTCGCTTTTCAAAACAACATATAGGTCTTATAGAAATCGTTGAGTCTTTCTTACTATTATGGTTATAAAAATGAGCTAAACTGTGTTAAAGAGAAAAACCACCATTTATATTCAAATCTAAAAGTTAACAAAATCAAAGTTTGCGACCGCAATTTAAAAAAAAATTAACTTTGCGAATTTCGTATTCATTATTTTTACATTGAATGACAAAAAAGTGAGGTGACGGTAAAGTTTACGATTCATTGGCCTAATGAATATGTTTTTTAAATTATTTTTTTCGTCATAAGTAATTTTATATATTTGCAACCAAAATTTTTACATTTCAAAAATTTTATATTTATTTCGAACTATAAAATTTGACAGCATTTTTCATCACTTTTCAAAAACAGTTTTTAGTTTTCGGATGCGTTCAGAAATATTCCATTTGTTTGGATTTTATTGCAAGACGAAAATATTTGACCTTCTGAAAAAATATGCCCGAGAAATATGCGAGGCCTGATGGGTTAATGCCAACCGGATCCCCGTTTCTTCAAAATTCAACAAATTTAGTTAAATGTATCCATCTTCAATTTTTCAGTTTGCTTTTAAAAGTAGTATTATTGTAAGTTTTCTTTTAAATTGGCGTCGAGCCGAATACTAAAGCCGGTTAAAAAACTTGTCTTTTTCGAAACATCTTCAGGGTAGGTATCTAGCACGGTCGATCGATAAAGGTTTTATCGACAATTTAGGTTACTTTTCATTGTTCCCGAGCACGACAGCAGATCGCTAACGTGCAAGCAACATTTATTTTCATTCTTTACTATTTACCATACGAAACTTTTTATAAAATCTACTTTCTGCTTTTTTTATTTTTATATTTCTACACCGTCAATTGCCGGACACCAATATTTCACAAGATTACGGCTACACTAAAACTAAACGCAGAAAACCATTAAAAACTAATTATACCGTAATGCCATCTATAAAAGTATTGGAGCGCCCGACAGGATATCGCATCTACACGCATACGATAATCTTCGATTACACATCTGCCCAGATGACGACACTGTAACGCTGTACGAAATGTTGGCTAAAGAAGGAGGTAGCGCAACGCGACATAATACCCTAAAAATAAATCGCTATAATACTTTTGGTCGTGAAAATCTCTAATCATATAATATAATAGAAGTTATTGAAGTGAAAATTCTTCACCGTTGTGATTTGAAACTCGATGAAACGAAAAAGCGACACTAAAAAGAGAAAACACATAGGATTTAGCCTGCGAGAGAATGAGATACAATAATCGGTCCCTCTTTGTGCAGTGCTTTGGAGCCTCCCCATTCTTGTCTACTTTAGTTTTCTGAAGGTTTCACTTCTACCGCGAGTGAACGGCAGACAATTTATTTTAATAGTCTAAGTATTCTTGTTTCGAGGCTATTTTATAACATTTGTACAACATCCTTGAGGCGATATTAAGAAAACTATAAAAATGGCCTGTTAATGAAAACAATATAGTATTTTTTAATTTGTAGTAAAAGTACCGCCTAAAATGCGGCCCTGATAAAAAGATCTGTCAAAGATAAGTCACGCTTTCCGGTGCCTACCGAGTCAAATAAACCAACTGACAATTTCCGCCGCCCACTGCTAAATTAAAGGGTTAGAGCTTTGGACTGTAACTGAAGATTTTCCCCATAACGACTATAGACTAGAAAAACGCCAACTTAACTGTAAAAATAATACTCGCCGCGCCGTGTGCTTCGGTTAAAAGTTAAAGGAACGGCTGCGTGACCTTTTTCAAAAAAAACTACAATTTGAATTATTAATTTTTGCTTCTAAAGATATACAAATATCTGGTAGGATATGTAGTGTTATATTGATTTATGATATAGAGTCCAATAAAGAATTAAATAATATTTTTGCAAGATTTTTGAGGCAACTTTATCAGTTTTTGCATGATTTTAGAGGCAACATTGGCAGTTGTTTTTGCATGGTTTTAGAGGCAACATTGGCAGTGATTTTTGCATGATTTTAGATGCAACTTTGGCATTGAATGTTTTAGAGGTAACTTTAGCATGTTATTATTGTGAGTTAATTATGATTAACTAACTAACTAACTAACTAACCATCACGCCGTTTCCCCGCAGGGGTAGGCAGAGAGGACGGACCGCCACACAACTCGATCTTGGCACACACTCTTTGCCTCGTTCACATTCATACATCGTCTCATACATGCTCTTCTATTATTCCGACTCTTCACATGGCCCGACTCAAGTATCTGATTCACTTGGTCGTGCCATGTCTTCCTCGGGCGTCCCCGACTTCTTCTACCATTCACATTTGCATCATATATTCTCCTTACACTACTTTCCTCGTTCATTCGCTCTACATGCCCAAACCCAATTATGATTATTAAAATATTAAATAATTAGGCCCATGTAATGAAAAAATCATAAAATGAAAAGTTAAACATCGTCAAGAGGGCGTTTTGTGGGTAGATATTTTAATTTATACACGACAAAATTGTGATCCAACGTAAATAAATCGTTTGTAATTTAAATTTACGCTTATCAAAATGCCCTTTTCAATCATTTATCCTTCATTATATTCATATTGTAATTAGTGCAAAATAACTTTTTTAAATAAATATTATTAACCCACAAATAATGAAACTAAAATGATGAAAACTTTAATTCTTTAATAGCAGGAATTTTGTAGATTAAAACACTAATAAATACAGTAGCAAATGCAAAACGTAGTAGATATTTGCTTTACATTGTGATTTAAAAAAATAGTAATTGTCGGCACTAGGACGACTGGCAGATGTGAAACATCGAAATTGATTATTATAGAAGGAAGTTATAATAAAAGTAAATATGTCTTCATATTTCTTCAATCTTTGCAAAATCACTTCTGTCATTTTAATTGAACTAAAACAAATCATTTTGTAAAACACCACTTATTTAATCAAAATTATCAACATGTTTCAAAACCAATGGTTTCTTCGTCAGGATAATATTAAAATTTTAACTTTATCCTGCGTCGTTAAAATAATTTTTCAGTTTGGTTGGGTATTTTAGCCTCAAGTCCAAATTTAAGTTATGCATGAAAAAGGCCGCACAGCTGTTCCTCTTAAGTTGTGTGGAATTATGAATGCATCTAGATAGAATATACATGATAATGGTAATGGTTTTCAATTAGTTTTTCGTGAAGAAAAACCTTATTATATTTTTTAAGACTACCAGGCTTAAGGCAAATGGCGTATTTAGCTGCTAGATTAAAGTTGCCGTTTGTGATTTAAAATAAAAATTGCCTATCTTCGCTACATTATTGATGTGGACTGACCATATATGTATATGTAAGCAGTAAAATAATTTTTATCATCATATCGGCTTCGATGTTCTCATTTAGAATCTAAATTAATGTGCAAGTCATAAATAATTTCTTAACGCGAAAAATATTTCTAGAGTCCCGGTATATTGCGTAGTTCAATCAGGAATCAGAGCTTCCTGTTCGCATAAAAGCTTTTAAAACATAAATAGCAGTTTAATGGCAAATATTTTTATTGCGTTGTCCTTTTAGCTTTTTTATTAATTTCATCTTTTTGAGCCAAACTTTCGAATTATGGAATTATTTTTTGGAAGGTTTGAACAATGAGCTAAACACATGATTAAAAAATATTTCAAGTTGATTTATGTCAAAACTGTTATTATAATCTCACAAAGCGGGAAACTGGCGAATCTATATCTCATAGAGAACCCAAGAAAACTCTCTTTTTCCCATCGATTTTTGTTTGTTTTTTTTTAAACTTTATTTTCTTATTTTTTAGGTTAAAATTATTTTGGAGCCAGGTCTACGCTTCGACACATTTTAAAAGCCAACAGATGATATTTAGGTATATCTGAAACATCACAATAAAATTATAAATTTAAATCTCAAGAAAAAAGCTGGACACAAAACATAGGAGATGAAAAATAGGAAATATACTGACACTAATTACAGACTGAAATCGAAACCATTCAACTGCACAAAATAAATATGTGATATATTTATATTTTTTTCAGAAAAACACTACATAATAGATTTATGATTACCTCATATTATTCATGCTATTTAATTTTAACATGTAGGTACATAAAATCCTTAGAACGGGAGATGGCTGTGACCTGTGAGGATAACAATATCTCTTTTTTTACATTAGCTACACACAGGAGGTGCTGAGGAAAACCAGTTCCCCCGAGACCTGTGTCATCTTTGGAAATGCTGTATGGAGGGTCTTTTTAGAGAAAGGAAAGATAGTATGTTCTGGGAAGAAAGTAGGTATTAGGTGTGGATAGAAATTTAGGGTTCGATGTGTTCAGGACTGACGAACGTATGAATCCTTCCCTCCCACTGCGATGGGTCGAAAGAGTCTGGATAGAAAGGTCAAAAGGCAGCAGGTGGGAAAAAGTATTCGCCGTCAAGACCTAGCGTACAAACCTCACCCCATGAACCTGGTTACCCCTAATAATTTCCAAACTTAGCGAACCACTTGGAGTGACCTATGGAAGGGGTGTTGGTTATCCAATAAATGGTACCCGGGGCGGTGGTACCCATACTTGACTCTCAAATTAATTTGTTACAAAAAAGGAAGATAACAAACCATTATTATGATTAACCTCCTGGTGAACGATTCTTTTCAAATTTGATCTATGAAATATCTTCGGACTCGATTTACTCGATAACAAAAGCTTAAATAAAAAAAGTTATACCTGAAAATCGACTCTTGAGATGTAGATTCACAAAATTCCCGCTTGTACTTCGAGTTTCCGGACACCGTGTACACATAATACGTAAACCGAAATTCTTTATTTTTTCCAAGAAAAATAATTTCGCTTTTATTATTCAGAATCATCCTTTTCAAATATGTTGTACCTAACTTCTTCCTAGTTGAATGATAATTTACAGCAAGGCGTATAATGCTTACATATCGAGGATTTTTATTTAAGCAAGGGGGGAATCATTAAGTTCTGGTTGATATAAAAGCGTGCCATTCCGATGAATGATACGTCAGAAGCATTGTCATATTCCGCCATTGTTGTCATTTGCCGCGGTTTTGTCTATTGTCATTCGGATGCAATTTGTCTATGGCGTGTCATAGAGCAGCTGTTGTCACGCCTCTTGGTCGTCTTAAATTCGTAACTGATTTTGAATTTTGTAAACGGTCTTGTATTTGAGTTAAATGGTAAAAAGATTTGTGACTTGGGTTTGGGCAGAACCAGAACTTAGAGTTGGAGGCGGTAACGCATTCATCATTTATACAAAAAATATGAAATCCTTACATCACGTTTTTTTTTAATTTTAGGTTGGTAGCAAATTTATATTTCTTGAAGGGAAGAGCTAGAAACTATCTACGATGAAGGATGACCTGGACAAAACTCACCTCATGAACCCGGGCACCCCTGCTAAGTCATGAAACATAGCGAACCACTTGGGGTGACTTATGGCAGAGGTGTTGGATATCCAATAAATGGTTCCCAGGGCGGCGGAATAAAATCCAATTAAATGGAGTATTTCTGAAAGCATCTGCAAACTATGAACTGTTTTTGAAAGGTTTTGAAATACGCTGTCAGATTTTGTAATTGGAAATCAAAAAACATATTATTGAAACATAATTTTAATTTAACTATTAATTAAAATGGCTCCTCTTACGTTTTTTCTAACAAAAATTACTGATAACGAAACAAAATAAAAACGTACAAATATTTTGTTAGGCTAATGTACTCTAGTATAACGTTATCACTAACTCACATTTTTGTCGTTAAAAAATAATAAAAATTACACAAAGTTTCATAATTTAGGATTCCTTAACATTTCATACATTTTAATTATTTTTTATTTAAATATAAAGCGTGTTGTTTCCTCTTTCCAGTATGTTAAGATCATACTTCTCTCACTATGAGAGTAAGGGAGGCACAAAGATTTTTATGACCTTGTGAACTGGGACTAACATGGTCTCCTTTGATTAAACGGGATAAAACAAATACTGAGAACAGAATAATAACTCACACGTCAATAAAACACATATTGCAAATAGGTTACAAGACAGCAAATATTAAAACATTTAATTACCGATGCCAAGAACGGCTGCTGTCAAACACTCCTTCTGTTATTAATTAATACTCGTGTGAAATAATTATTACGTCGCTTTTGAGTAAGTACTGTTAACATCCTCTTACACAAAGTGAAGAGAAATAGCCACACAAAAGTGCAACTAATTCAATCAGAGCAATTACCAGCAAGCTTTCAATTTTATAATAAGCTCGCGGCACTTTGTAAGAATTGCAAAGCTTTTACATCATGATTTTATACATTTGTAGCGTGTGACAATCCCTCCCGTTTTGTAATGTGGTAATACTATGTTTTTAACTGTTGGATTTCAGGACCACACTGACGTTGGTGATGGGTGACAGTTGTTGGCAAATGGAAAATGGTTCTGTCAGCGGGAAATCGCTTTGGGAAATTGCATTTATCTGTGGATTTCTTTGAAGAAGTTTCTGTGATTGTATTATATTGGGCACAGAATTCTTGAGGGATGTGTGCGAATTTCTGTTATATTCGTATGAAAAATGTATTTTTGTGAAAGAAAGCCTTCCTAACTTTTATTTCACTATTTCAAATGATGACTTTTGACGACCTTTATGGTGATAAGCTCATTGGCTCTCAGGGTTTTGATTTCTGGCATGTGACTATGGGTTTACCCAAATATAGAATTTTAGTATTTTTTTTGCACCATGTTGCAAAGTGAAAAGATCTTGGTGAGAAATCATTTTTCTGAATCTTATTTTTTTTTCGAATGGCAGGCTATTTTTAGTAACCAGTTAAGAATAATGAACCTTCACCCTCCCCATCTCCTTCCCATCCTATTGTCTTCAGCTTCGCGACATTCTTGAATTGAGAATGCTATAGACCGACTGTCTTTCGGGGATTCTGGCATGAATCCTTTATACTTCTTTTAGTTGTGTTTATAGAAATCGTCGAAATATGTTTATAAAAAAACGCTTTTTGCATCAATTTCGCTATCAAATTTTTTGTTTGTTAATTTAGCTCCACACAGGAGATCCTGAGGAAAATCATTCCCCTCAGGGCCTGTTCCATCTTAGGGGATGCTATGTGGAGGGTGTTTATAATGAAAGGAGGGAGAGGATGTTCTGGGAAGGAAATATGTATGAGTGGTCAATGTATTTAGAAGCGACGGACGTATTAATCCATCCCTTCCACTGTGGTGCAAGGCGACGTTCCGAGAGAGTCCGTCAGAAGAAGTCAACGGGAATCCCCGAATCATTCTCTCCCGATCCAGCCTGCCAGGCAGCTGCCGGACAAACCTCACCTCGTGAACCCGGTACCCCTGCTAAGTCACCAAAGGTTATCGAATAAATTGTTACCGGCCTTTCAATAGTATAATAATTTATAATAATTTATAATAATTTATTTATTTATACTGGGTTTTACAGATGTTTACACTTACATGAGAACAATCCAGTTATAAAACTCAGTTATTACACAATTATAAAAATCTACAATTACATACAATTAAATACAAATAAATACATTTAGAAAAACAAAAACATCACAAATAAAAATACAGAATTATATACAAGGTCACTCAAGTAACACATTGCAATGAGTGGTAAAAGACATATGAAATACGCGAGCATGCATAGAAAGACAATTCACACAACATATGTTTTTGATATTGTTTCCGATCCACTTACTTTTCTGTGAAGACAGGGCGCGCGCCGTTACTGTTTATTATATGGTATAGTGCGAACAGTGTAATATAAATAATAATAATATTTCCATCATTAGTTCCTCTTTTTACCGCCTGCACAGATAAGTAGGTAATACCTGCCTCTGTAAATCTGCTGGCATTATAAACAATTTAATAACAAAAAATGAAATAAAACGTTTTGTAAGCATACATTGTAGATTGTTCGCCGTAAATCAATTCGTATCCATTACATCTGTTACTGCCCCTTCACATTCACATTCAGCTCATTCGGGTAGTTTTCACGATTCTACTTTAATGTTTGTATTTGATCGAAACTATCACGATTAATAACGATAAACGTCTAGTGTGTTCAGGGTGATTCGGAAATATGTTGACTTAGAGGGTGTTTCAAATGCTATAAGAAATTTAATATAACTGAACGATTGATAGGTATTATAGGTGGAGTTCTCCTCTCCCACTCCTTCTGCAGATGGCAATAAGGTTGAAATTTCCAAATGCATGTTTTATTATGGGGTTGGTTGGTTTTACACTGGGTTGGTGAGAAGCCATTTAGAGTACAATTCAACCATCTGGGCTCCTTTTTACAAGACTCACCAACAAAAAATTGAGAGAGTGCAACACAAGTTTCTGAGATTTATAAACTACAAATTAGGAATTCCAATCGAAGAACTTAACTACACATTTCTAAAGGACTTACTGAAATTAAATGAATTAACTTCGAGACGAACAATGAGTGATTTAATTTGTCTTTTCAATATATCAAATGGCAGACTGGACGCCCTTGATTTAACCAATCTAATCCAGCTGCGAGTACCTACCCGTGATACAAGATTGATTGCGCCGTATTTTGTCCATGCGTCTACTAATAACTATTTCGAAAACTCACCAATCAAAAGGCTTCATAGACTCGGAAATAAATATAACTCAATCGATGTTTATCGCCATCAGTCAGTGTCAAAATTTAAATGTAGCATATTAGAATATTTACAATAGAATAATAAGTACAATAGTGCACATAACCCAACATAGTTATATTCCGAAAAACACCTACCGTATAGTGCTTAATAAAGGTTAGTAATTTATAAACAAATTTTACATTAACTATTCGTATTTATCGTTGTAATAATAATAACAAAATTACCTTAACTACTTAAACTTTAATTAATATTTTAATTTGATTAAAATAAGATACTCTGTTATATTATATTATCGAATTCATTTCTACTTTCCGTGATTGTATACCCAACAATCTGACATTATTTGTTTATACCTTAAGTATTCTGTGGTAGCATTATAAATATAAAGTTTTTTGTCTTCTGAAATTGAATTCTTTACGCAAGAAATTCTGTCGTAAATGTAATTGGTCAAAATAGAATAGCTTTGAATAATAATTCTAGTGCGGTGCAAGTCGGTAGTGTGTATTTTTGTTTAATAAATCAACTTCGCCATGTATTCAACACGTAAAAATTATACATATATTAAGTACTCACACATTATTATTATTTGTTATATACTTATTATGCTATCTGCATCTCTTAAACTGATTTTTTTCTGTCTCATTATTGTATAATGCTGTACTCTTTACCTACCATCTTTACTTCTGTGTACCATGTCTAAAACCTATTATGTTTTCTTTGTCATCTGAACACACCTATATGCACTAAAATATATAAAAAAATGTAAATGTATGTAAAAGCCCATAAGGGCAGGGCGTTAATGATTAATAAAAAAAATTATATTTTTGAAATTCAGGCACAAACTTTAACGACGATAATCTAAAGAACTAAATTGCCACATTGTACTATAAAACCATTCCAGAAAAGCGGTTCGTAAGCAGGAGATTTTGCATTTCAAAGCATTTTTGTAGGCCTGATTCTGTACTGATTTTATAAAAAGGCTATAAAAATGCCCGATTAAAGGAGAATTCAAGGTGTGTTTTACTCGCGGTATTTAATTATAGCATCTAAAATATTTCAAGGCGGTCCAATTTTCAAACCAAAAACACCAAATTTTGAGTGGTTATGCATTCTTATTTCGCATCGCGTCGTAGCGCGATAATGTGATCATTTTACAATATTTAACCTTTAACTACTATCCCATATTTTAGTCACATATCTACCTACCCTTGGTCTGTGAGACGTCGACGATAAAGCACTTTGGCCAAAAAAAATCTATGGCAGTAAGAGATAATTCGAAATAAAACTGTTTATTTTATGTTTATTAAAATTACATTAAAATTATAGAAATATAAAAACTAACGGTGTCCCAATAGAATAATGGTGTAAGACATAAAGAAATGGGATGGGCTCCCCAACTATTGCTCCAGCTAAAACAAGATAATAAATAAAAAAAATTGTATGTGAAAAAAAAAAATTCTGGTAAAAATCTAGAAATATGGAGAAGTAATAGCATAGAAAAATTTGTTAACAATAGTTGAAGGTAGTTACCTACATTCTCTCAGTATTTATCTATTGCCTTGATGAGAAACCGGTTTTCAATCGATGCATTGCTTTAAGTGGCTTTGTATTATCTACTTTTTGGTAACCAGGTAATCCACAAACTTCCTTTTTCTCTTTTCCTTCCCATCCCCACTTCTTTCAGCAACAGTCGCCAAATACGGAGGCCATAATCCACTGTTTCCAGCCAGGCGAATCTCTCGTGTGGCATCAAGTTAGTTCATTTTTTGTTGTGAGAAATAAAATAACAAGGATAGTAATACAAATTTGATTGGTTTTTAGGACACCCTGAGTTGCCAATAGTCCAACAGTCGTAATCGCATCGACGCCATTTAACTGGCAATACACCAAACACCTGGTCCGGTCCCACGTTACCAGTTCACCTGCTTAAACAAGGGGTTCATCGCCACCCATTCCCCCCCCCCCCTCCCCCTCCTGGCTCTATCACTCTATCCTCCCCCAATCCCCACTGCCTACCACAATCATCGTTGATCACGCTCTTTATCAATGCTCCTTTACTCAATTTCAGGGTTTTCTCACTACTAATTTGTGATATACGGACTTGGATACAATGAAGAATCCCACGCTATTTTTTTAACAATATTCACCTATCCACTTTTTAATAAATATGTTATTTTTATGGTATCTACCAGCCTGAAGAAAGTTTTTAAAAATAATTGTCATTGATATAATGCGATCCTTCGGACAATATGTATAATTCATAATTAAAATAAAAAAAATATAACCCAAAATTAAAACAATTTATGGATTAAATTTTTTATTTCTTCTCTTTCATGTCATTTATTTTTATTCCTCTCTTTATTTTCTTTCTATTTCTCCCTTATCTACTTAAATTTATCGTTCTATTTATTCTTCACATTTCCTTGATATTAAAATTATATTGATTTCCTACCACATCGGAAAAGGCTCAACCTAATGAGAAGGTTATATTGCTTCTTCCTTGCACCGTCCAAACGGCTGTTGGGGTCGGCTCTTCTCGTTCTCAGGTTAGGTTAGGTTAGGTTCGGTTCTGGGTATTGCTTTCATCCAGGCCGTTTATCTGTAAAATTTTGGAGCATTGAGTCATCCAGGAGTTCCTTGATCTCCCTCTGGATGACTGTCGATGAAGATCCATATACATTACCTGCTTCACTGTGTGGTCTGGTGGTCTCCGTCTTATGTGCCCATACCATCTCAATTGTCGTTCCTCCAGTTTACTGTTTATATCCGTGACACCTAATGTGAACTTTTAATCCTATCTTTTAGTAATACTCATCCTACTTAAATTATGTATGTAGGTATTTCAGTACCTACCTACAAATCTTATGATTTCAGAGAAAATTTTGGTTTCGATTTATTAAATAAGAAAAAAATATTAGAAGTATATAAACTTTTTGGACGTGGGGTCAACTGTTCACAAAAGCTGTCCTGCTTTATCAAGGGGTTCATCACAGCTCACCACTTCCTGCCCGCCCTATCACTGCCTGCCTCGCACCGCACAGATATCACTGATTACGCTATTTATCGATGCTCTTTTAATATTAGCTAACTAACTAACAGAGGCAGATTGATTAGCTCGTTAGCTTTCAGTTAACCGCTGATGTAAGTAAAACTTTCCAAACGTAAGGGGATGGATTTCATTTAAGATCAGTGGGAAATGATTTTAATGTATCTTAAGATGAAGCTATACTAAATAATGCAAAATCATACAAATCATATGTTTTTGTTTTGAAAATTTGATTGCTTAGAAGAATTATAGATGCTTCAATTAAATACTGCGTGTATAACATATCTTTCAATAAGCCTAAAAAAATAAATTATAAGGTCTATAAAAACACTTTGAAGTCCAAACTCTCCTATTTATAAACCTCTTTTCGGATATGATTTTATTGTTTAATGTGGAAAATTCAGTTTCTTTTATGATAATCGCAAAAAAAATTGAAATTTACGCCCGAACCCAACAAAATAAAATATAATATGCATTTTTGCGTTGTTATTTTTGACACCACGGCGACAATACGGCATTCGACGAATTTGGAATTTCAAAGTGAACCTTATACCGTCCACCGAAGAACGACTTACAGACACCTATTTTCTGTCAGTACTCCCCGGATAGAGCGGGGAATAGACGTATTAGGCTCCGCGTCGCTTGTTTTAGTGAAATTAATTTTAAAATTCAGTTTTATTACAATAAACAATGCGTTAAAAAGGAATTCATGTTTTTTACAGGCCTTTACGAAATCAATATTATCAACCTGTAAAAAAAATTCTCAAATACTCATTCTCAATTCTCGTACGTTCGTCACTCCTGATCACATCGAACCCCGAATTCCTACCCACCCCTTATACTTTTTTTCCCGTTCTGAGGATTTTATTTACAATTAAATAGTACGAATAATATGAAGTATTTATAAATATATTATGCAGTTGCTTTTCTGAATAAATTATTAAAATAGGTACCACATATTTAGTGCGTGTTGTATATGTCACAAATCCCTCGGGATACACAAAAGACACCCACACCACAATACCATTTTATCCGTGCACCTCTACAGTGATATTGATATGTAGTTCTATGATGGATATAGTTTTAATTTTAAATGTTTTTTTATCATGAAGCTCATTGTATCAACCTTCCCTCAACGTTTAATGAAACGTACTGTAGGTAAAAATAGCGTAAATTCTATACGCTACTTTATAAAATCTGTCTCCAAAAAGGAAATTAATAAAAAAAGCTAAAAGAACAAAGCAATAAAAATATTTGCCATAAAACTGCTATTTATGTTTTGAAAGCTTTTATGCGAACAGGAAGCTCTGATTTCTGATTGAACTACGCAATAGACCGGGATTCTAGAAATATTTTTCGCATTAAGAAATTATTTACGAGTTGCACATTAAATTAGATTCTAAATGAGAATATCGAAGCCGATAGGATGATAAAAGTTATTTAAATACTTACATATAGTCTTAAACAACACCTTTAAGATGGAGCCATACTAAATAATGCAAATTCATACAAAATCACAATGTTTTTGTTTTGTAAATTTGATCGCTTATAGGTATTATAGATGCTTCAATTAAAAATATCTTGGCCCTTAAAAATATTGGTCGTTTAATAAGCCTAGTTAAAAATAAAGTATTAGGTCTATAAAAAATCACTTTCAAGTACAAACTATCCTACTTACAAACGCCTTTTCGAATATAGTTCTATTGTTAAATGTAGCAAATTCAGTTTCTTTTATAATAATCGCAAAAAAAAAGATATTTACGCCCGAACATCACAAAACAAAATACAATATGCATTTTCGCATTGTGATTTTTGACATCACAATGACAATACGGCAGTTGAAGAATTTGGATTTTCAAAGTGAACCTTATGCCGTCTACTACTAGGAACTACTGACTTGCCAGTCTTGCCACACCCATTTTCTGGCAGTCCGGACCGGCCGGAGCGGGGAATTGACGTTAGGCTCCGCGTCGCTTGGTTCCGTGAAATCAATTTTAAATTTCCATTTTATTACTATGAACAATGCGTAAAAAAAAGAGTTAATGTTTTTTACAGGCCTTTACGAAATCAACCTGTAAAAAAATTCTCACATACCTTTTCCAACCTTTCCAAAAGCTTTTTCTCAAGAATTTTTAAACTCCTCCCATGAAGGGTCGTGAATTCCGATTTCGATTTTTCCTGTAGTATTGGTTCGCCTTAAACACTTTTAATTCAAATGAATATGACGAGCTAATGATTTAATTTTTTGATTTTCCTAGTTTTACTTAGCTTTCATTCCTATTGGGAATGCTGTTATTTATATGTACCAGACCATTAGAGCCGGAGTCGATACCATGACCTGTTCAGAGTACTGAACGGCAGAACCGACGTCCTGGCAAAGCATAGCATGTCAAGGGGAGGGGTGCTGTTAAATGAATTTGCAAACCATGTAATTTATTTATTTATTTACGCCCTTTTTCGGGGCTTTTACGTATACAATTTAAAAATTACACTTTGATTAAATAAAACATAAATACTATCCTACGGAGTTCCCCAAGGAAGCGTATTAGGCCCTACTTTGTTTCTCATATACATAAACGATCTTTGTAACCTAACGATAGATGGAAAAATTGTAAGTTTTGCTGACGATACTGTGCTACTCATTCAATCCGACACTTGGTTAGACGCATACAAAATGGCTGAGACATCAATTAACTCTGTTAAAAAATGGCTAGATATTAATTCTCTTGCACTAAATACTACCAAAACAAAATACATTACTTTTAGTATTAATATCGTTGGCCAACCTAATCAAGATGTTGAAATAAAAGTACATGAATGTTCTTGTATTCATGATACATTCTGTCAATGTCCTTGCCTAGATCGAACGGACCATATCAAATACCTTGGTCTTACATTTGATCAATATCTTAAGTGGAATACACATTGCCTACTAATCACGAATAAACTTAGAAAACATATTTATTTCTTCAAAAACATTAGAAACATACTAGATTCCAAATCTATGAAAATTGTTTATTACTCCCTTTGTCAATCAATCATTGAATATGGAATAATCGCATGGGGAGGTGCAACACTATCCGCTATAGATTCATTATCGAAGGCACAAAAATTAATTATGAAAGTTATTCTTAAAGTTCCCATAATAACAAGTACTGTAGATATATTCAACAAATTCCATGTATTAGATATTCGACAAATTTACACAAAAACAATCTTAACTCATCTGTTTAAAAATAAAACAAATATATTTTATGAAAATACCCAAAATATTGTAAACACGCGGCACAAAACCAAAGAACTCATACAAACACCTAAAACAAACACAACATTTGGTCAAAGAAATTTCAAATACATTGCGTCTAAAATATACAATAACCTACCTGACAAAACAAGACAATCGAATAATATTAACAAATACAAAATTCTGATAAAACAATGGATCATCGAAAAAGGTCGTGCAATAATTAGTCACCTCACCCAAATATAATCCTCCTATCCCATTATTGTTACCACTACTACCAACATGAAATTTTTTGTCAAATATTTTAACTTAATTGAAAAATGTATTTTATTTAATACTAGCTGACCCGGCGAACTTCGTACCGCCTCAGAATCAATAACTGTTGTGTTATCTAATTAGCTTAAATTCAAATTCAGTTTTTTTATTAAGTTAAAAATTAAACAATGAAGCAATTATCGATGCGTAACTGTCCGTGTTTTGTTTTTGTCAGTATCTGAGATGGCGTTGTATAGGTACAGATTTATAATTTATGTGATTTTCTTACTTTTCAACTTTCTTACGGGAATTGCGTTTCATTTGCTTCATAAGTATGACGGAGATTTATTATAATTATTGTATTTTTTCATTGGAGGGGTGTAGATATACGTTCTCCGTTTGTCCCATTTTCAACTGTTGACATTGAGTGTGTAAGAAAGAGGGGCAACATTATATGTTTAATAACAACAACTCTTTCCTCTTTCAACTTTCCTGAATGTATCCACAAACTCCTATCGCAATGAATCTCTCCCCTTATACTCGTATCCCTATGAAAGTCTTACTTTCTATCCAAAGGTGCATCAATTTATAGGAATATGTAAAAAATATATTAAAAAACTCAGATGAATCCAATAATGCAGAATTCAACTAAATTATTGAAAATAACTGGCCAAATTATATAATTTTTTTCACAGATGGTTCCAAACTCAGTCCGGACTCCTATTGTGGGGCCAGTATCTATGCACCTCACAGGAAATTGTGTTTCCCACACACTTCCCGTGACTTCCCAAAGAGTGTTCCATTTTCTCTGCTGAATGCAAAGCTATCATAGAAGTTTCACGACTCGTCAAATCTCTCCACATTAGAAATGCCCTCATCCTTTCAGACTCACTTAGCTCACTACAAAAAATAAGCACATCCCCTCTCAATTCCAGTAGCGACTCTCTTACCTGCTCTATTGTATCTTGCTGGCTCAAGTGTCAGTGGTCTTGACCTGGATCCCAGGACACTTTGATATTGTTGGAAATGAAAAGGCTGATTCTATTGCCAAGGAATCCATTGTCCATGGTCTTTTAAGTAGTATACCTATTCCTGTTACAGACTTTTCCCTATTTAAATAAAGTTAAAAATAAGTAACAACGCCTATGGTCCTCTGAATAGAAATCGTCCTCTCTGATAAAAGGTCACCAGTACTCATTTTCAACCTTATTTTCCTGTCAAGTCCTGGTTTCACAAATACACTTCCATGCCTTAAAAATACATCTTTTCCATAACTCGAATGCGTCCAGGTCATAATTGTTGTCTCAGCCATTTCTCCACAGAGTCAATTCGCCTTATTGTGATTATGGTTCATAGGATTCTTTAGACCATAATTTTTTTGAGTGTCCTATCAATGACTAATATCCAAACTTCATACGTAAATTAATCAAACTTAAAATTGAATTCCCTACCAGTGTACCCTGCCTTCTTAATTTAATATTTGTTAGCAAAATTTATTTGTAAAAATGGCCTTAACATTTAAGCATCAATCACATTTCTTTCTCTTCCATACGTATGCATTTATTCTTGCAGTGTTATTATGTACAATTGTACAGGTTCCTATTTTTGGGAACCTGTACATCTTCTTAATCTACAACTTTGTAATTACTATTAATATCAATATTTGTATAACTTGTATAATCATACGAATATTTCTCTTGGCCCATTTTCTATGTTTGCTAATATTATATGTAAAAAAAATGCTAACATGTAAAAAAACTGATCTGAAAATGTAACTAATTTTAAAAAACTGATATTTTAACTAATTTAAAAAAAACTGAAAATGTAAATACTTTAAGAAATGGCCAAGATCACCCTTAATGGGTGATAGCCAAATAAATAATTAAAAACAAATTAATAACAAATGCAAAACAATTAGCGCGTTGGCATTTGACGTTTTTGAATTTTTGGAATTCACGAACAGTTCAATATTATAGGTACTTATCACAAAATGCCCGCAGCTCTTTCAAATATGAGAATTCGTTCCATATAAAATGTATGGGGAAAAGAATTTTCTTAATAACTATATTTTTCGTTAACTTTTGTGATGTTTTAATAGTTATTATCCTTTCCGGGGCGGAGACAAATCCAACAAATTAAAGATCATCAAAATCGGCCCGGCCGTTCTCGAGTTATAAATAGTGTAACTAACCCGACTTTGTTTTATATATTAAGATTTATAAAAAATATTTGTAAACTAGTCTGTCTCGACACAGGATTTCCTAGTGAGACAGGCAAGGCCAAAAAAAATGTTAACTTTATTGTATAGATGCATAAATAAATAAATAAATAAATAAATAAACTATATATTTATTTTACCAACAAATATAAAAGGTATATATTTCTTTTACTAAGAAATATATAGTATTTATTGTACATAACTGAACTGCCTCAGTAACAGTATTTTGTATTTGTCTAAAGATAAATTACTGACTTGGTATAATTATTTCCCTCCATTAGTATTCTGGGCAAAGAGGAATACTTACGGTAGTTAGTTCCAGAATTTCTACACAGAAATAAATCCTGACTTCTAGTATTACGTAGAAGAATCCGGAAGCTTATCAATTCAAGCAATACCGGACAATCAACTAAATCTTTTAGAATTTTAGAATAAAACGACTGTTCTCTAAATATCTTAAAACTATTATTGAAGTGTTAACTGTCGATTAAATTGTACTGCTATTGTAATAATTTTCTGTTGTACAATAATAAAAAATTTAAATTAAAACTGCATTAATATAAAGGTATACCAGGTTTTTGAAAAATAAGATAAGGTATTTTAATACAGTTAAAGCATTTTACAGGGTCAGTAACTTTTTTTTAGCTCTAATATATTTAGAACTTACTGCTTTATTTGGCTTACGATTCAATAGGTATCCTTATTTAGAAAAATATTTTCATAACATAGCGTATAAAAAAAGAAGAAAGTCCCATATTTTTTTCATATTATTATTGTTCCATGGATCACGATAGATCACGAAATTGCAGACCTATAAAGCTGTGTGAATTTCATGACAACACCTGAGCTAGATTTTTTGAGAAAATAGAACTTTGTACGTTTTTGTAATTTTGAATTTAAATATAATTTTTTTTATCCATTAGTTTAGTATTTTAAAATTAATTAGATCACAAACTAACTCATGAATGATATCAATTCAAAGAGGGCACGCTGATTAAACACCTAGAGAAATCACATGGCCGCCGACAATACAAATTGCCCCATCACGTAGCGGGGCAACCCCTAAAATCATTTGTCCGTCTCTTGCGCTCGCCTATTTTATTTTGATTGATATGGCACTACTTCCGCTGCCCATGCTAACACTGCCAGCAACAATACTGACAAACCCCCCCACCCCACAGTCGGCAAACACATTACACGATGTTATTCTTGTATCACAATGACATTACAAGACTTGCACAATGATCCAAATGGATACAAAATGTAAAATGTATAAGAGCAAAACGGAAACGCGGCGTGAGAATGATCCTTGCGGAACCCCGTCAAAAGATTCCTGAGTCAAATTGTGCAAAATTCCGCATTGTAAAGATTCCAACCGGTACATTGAGTTTGAATTGTTCTGTAATCGATTAAGAACTGGACTCGTTGCTTTTATATTTGTTTAGGATAAGGTTCGCATCTTCTTTTCTTCTGAATGTTATCTTAGGTGCGCGTGGTCCAAGATGTTTTGAATTGAAGTTTTGTGTCATTCATATTTGTATTTTGTTTACCGATGTGATTTTATCGAAGGCATGATGCTGTCCTCTACTTCGAGATTCTAAGACCAGAAGGTGTTTGTAAGATCTTTTTATTAATCTTTGAGAGTTCTTTGGCGTTTGTGTAAAACGTATTTGTATTTTTTTAACACTTTTCAGAATTCAAACTTCTAGGATGCAGGTGATACGAGAAGAGATATATTAATATTTAATATCAATAATGTTGCTATCAGAAGTAATTTTCGAAGGCAGATTTTTTGCATCTTTAGAGAGCAAAAGGTGTTACTGAAGATATCTATTGAAAACTATAATACATATAATTAAGGCTCCATTACCGGCCCCAAAAAGAAGAAGATGGAGAGATATGAAATTACGAATGTTAGAAGAGCGCGCTGACCTTTACAGTGGTAAAATTGATGCAAAATCATGAAAATCTTTAATTAAACACGACTCGTTAAAAATAGAGCAAAAATCTCGCGATTATTGTCATTAGTTTTATTTAAAGAAACGCTGTGATTTTTTTCATACATATAACATGTAAAATAACTGAAACAAACGTGTTTATAATAATTTTTTAAAGCAAACTTTGCGATTTTTTCTGTCGAGGATATTTTATATATTTTGCCTAGATTTATAAAGAAATAAATATTTTCTCCGTGTACGAGATAAATCATGAGATCATTTTTCAACTGACTTATTTTTATGGAAGAAGATATAGAGTTCACAATTGTGTAATTAGTGAAGTGTTTTCATAATATTGTAACTAGATTTAACCAGATTGCGGGAATTTTGCTAACGCTAATGAGCTTTTGTAAAAAAGCGTGATATCCCCGAAGACCGACGTTTCAAGTACGCCCAATATTTATTCTCAATCCGCCGACCTTGGAACTAAAATAAATTCGGTTTGACTACCAATGCTGAATGTTCAATGGCGGTAAACACAAACTTCCAGAACGTTTTATTACTCGAAGGTTAAATGTAAATGTAAATACGCAAAACACGAGTATGAGGCATGCAGTTAAGTGAAAACAAACCCTGATATCAATCAGTTTATTAAATCAAAAATTAAATTGTATTCATTGCTTCACTACTAAAACAAAATTGAGATCTGGTAGATAGTATTTAAAATTTTGAACTGAAAACTTCTTTAGCACCGCTGTGTTTTGAAACTCGATGAAACAAAAGCGAGCTACACATACATCTATAGGATTTATATAAAAAGTGACAAATGCATACATCCGTAGGATTTAGCCTGCGAGAGAATGAGATAGCAATATTTTATTTATTTATTTCACGGTTTCAATATAACACGATAAACCCGCGATCACACAAGTCTCCCTTAGTCTATTGTTATAAAGCGCCTGGCCAACTTTAGCGGCCAAACATTCAGCGGTCCAAGGATCAAATCCTAGGAAATCAAAAAAAATATGTTTTTGTAAAATCAATATCTAATCTTCAAACCACTCCAAAATAAATAGGCAAAAGAAAAGAAAGCGACATCTAGCGATTCCGAAGAAGAAAACACAAATCTTGCTAATATTATAAACGCGGAAGGTGATTCAGGGAGAAACGATGCATTGCAACGCATGCTTGTACCAAATATATAAGAAGAGCTGCACTGGAATTCCAGGCAAAATTATGGAGAAAAATTATTCTTCACATTGATTAAAAAGGGCTACGTAGTCTCCTCACTCTTGTCCACTTTAGTTTTCTAAAGGTTTCACTTCTACTTCGTATAAACTGCACACTCTGATTTTTTCCCTTTGGGGTTAGTTGAAGCGCTTCTAAAAAAATGCCATCAATAATAAATACTATCGATGACCCTTTTTAGGGATCCTTATTGCATAGTTCCTGAATATTGTAGTATCAAAGCCCAGAGCGTTCCAATAGGAATAATGCCTCGCCTTTTACACTGAATTGCATGTCTTTGATCAATGACACAACGTCCAACAATGGCGAACAGCGGAAGTTGCATTATGTCAAAAGTCAGAAGATAGGAACTTGTAACTTCTTTGTCTATTTCTCCCGCGGCCCCATTGAAGGCGGCGGGGTAAAGGGAAAGAACTGGCACAATGGGGAATGGTCCATGGTACATTATGGTCCATGGTGATTGGTCTATAGTCGGCAGCTAGGATCCTCGTGTTTACAGGTTGTGGGTGGAAACATCCTCTGGCTGTTTGGGAAAGTGTTGTTTAGAGTGGCATTGATGGATGGCACCGCGCCGCGGGTTTGGAGGTGGCCAAGGTTTCATCTGGATTTAGAAATGAAAATATATGATTTTATTTTTGAAGAACGATCAAGGGGACGTTAATATTTCTGCATTGAATTATCTTATGTATTAAATAAACTTGCATCCTATTCAATTTTAAATAAGTATGTTTTTGAAAAGTATCCCTCATTCCTTACCAGATCCTTTTCTTTATGAGTTCAGGTCTGAAAATCAGCAAGATTTATTCATTTGAACAAAAAAAATACATAAACATCGTAAGAAACCTTTGATTGTCGTCCAACTAGGAAATTTCCCGTTTTTGGACAGTCAAATTGTCTGTTTTAGTTCACATTAGGTAGGTACATGCTGTTATTTGTAAAACTTAATATTAAATGAATGAGGGCACACGTGCCGTATACAATTGTAATTGTTAGCTTTACAGTCAAGTACAAGGTCATAAAAGCAATAAAGCACTTAAATATAGTATTAGTAGTAAAAAGCTACTGAGAATACTTACAAAGTATAAAAAATTAAAATGATAATATATTAAAGCTATAAAGAAAAAAAATAATCTCATTGATTCATGAAACAGAAAAATAAAACATGAAATCTTTATTCGATTTATTTCCCATCCGAAAGTTCGAATTTGTTTTTAAGAAAACACATGACAGATTTGAGTATAGGCAATCATAATATATTTTTTTAAATAATTTCGTGATCTATCTTATTTTACATATTATTTTATTTTTTACATTTACCACGGTCATTTTATTACATTTCCTGTGATTGTTTAATGTTAAATGGTATTTAAAATGAAGTGGATTATATATTATGAATCACTGTTAAATAAACGTTGGGCCTACGCTAAAAAGAAAATCTTTCATATTTTACAAGCCATGAACTCAGTAATCTAGTTACTATTATACTAGATTGGAGGACACCGGAGATCATGTCCAGATTTGTTCCCCAGTAGACAGATCCTATCTTGGGGTATAGGGCTGGTTAAAATAACGATGACATGATGTTTATTATATTGGGATAATAATTTTATGGATATCTGAAAAGTAATTACTGTTTGATTTTTTCTTTTCAAATACGCACAAAGCAAGCATCTGTACCCTTTATTTGTATATGATACATTTCTAAAGAAATAAGAAAAACAATGAATTGATGGTCACTCTATGCAGGACTCAAGTAATTCAAGTTCTATGAGATTGCTCTGTTAATCTACGCATGCAACAATGTAGTAACAGAACTAAACACATTGTAGAACTACTTGCGTCAGTAATCACTTCCCGACAGACAGTTTCCTTTGGTCTGACGTAGTATCCGGGCTGGCTGAAGTCATATTGATGAAAAACACGACATGATTTATTGATTTATTTTATTTCTATTCTCGAACATACATATTACAGATTATTACAGCAGTTTACGTAGATAATATGTTTCAGTAATAAAAAGAAGTTAATTATCAGTAATTGTTTGTAAATAGGTGAAAATGATGAAAGCATCGTTTTCATTTTAAGTTTTGGGAGGCGGTATGGGTATATATTTTTTGGATAACCAACACCTCTGCCATAGGTCACTCCAAGTGGTTCGCTACATTATCAGGGGTGCCCGGGTTCATGGTGATGTTTGTTCGGGTCTTGGCGGCGGATGCGTCAACCCACCAACTGTATGGCCGGCCGGATCGGGAGAGACTGGTGAAGGGAGACCTTTTAACATCTCCAGCGGGACTCTCTCGGAACATCGCCTTGAACTGCAGTGGGAGGAATACTTGACATACTGACCCCTGATTCCTACCCTCCCCTCACACCTTTTTCCTTCCCAGACATTCCTCTCTTTCCTTTTCTAAAAAGACTCTCCGCACAGCATCCCCAAAGATATCATAGGCCCTGAGGGGAATTATTTTCCTTAGAGCCTCCCGTGTGGGGCTAATGTAAAAAAATTGACATGCCTACATGATTTGGGATTTTGACAACCAAAAGTATTATCTTGATTTATTTTTGGGGTATTACGGCTTTTTATGCTACCTCCTTCTTTAGCCAACATATTGTACTACAATATAGTGTCCACCATCAGGGCAGTTGTGTGTCATATATATGTTTGTAATAATAATAATTTTTTACACATCTGCCCTGATGATAGACACTATCCGAAACACTGGCTAAAGAAGGAGGTAGCGCAACATGGCATAATACCTCAAAAATAAATCAAGATAACTATATCTACGTAACTAACAAAAATGATATTGATTTTTTTGGTGCATGCCAAGTTTACGACCGCTGGTGCCGGATCTAAGCCGCTAAAGTCGTTAAAACATGGATTGTGGATGATTTTCGCAATCTATATTCTGGAATATTAATTTTCTTCAAAATACGTGTGCGACTATTAAATATGAAAAAATTAGAAAAAATATGTTTTTATTACAACTGTTAAAACAGTTATTAAAGGTTTGCTAACGGTTGCCAAAAAGACATCGTGAAATATTTTATTTCCGCCATTAAAAATCGGCCATTACCAATCTTCAATAATATTATTTCAAATTCGATAATAAATATTATGAAAAACTAGCGTGTTCCCGCCATGCGTTGCAATGCCACGCCTCCGCAACCCGAATTTCTACCGATTTCTTACATCTCCCTTAAACACTCTGGCGATTTTTACGCTCTTGTTTGATTTCAGGTGGAGGTTTTCTCTGGTACTCACTTTTGTAAATCAAACGCTTGTTTTGTGTTTGTTTGTCTGGTCATAATTTATTATTCTTTTATTTACATAATCCTGATTTTTTATAAGATTTATATTGTGATCTGCTTGTTGGAACACATTTTTTTACGTAAAGGCGGAAACATATTTGTGTGGTGTGGTGTGTTGTGGCGCTTACTGTCGTGACGGTGAGTGTGCACACTAGTGTGGTGTGGTGTGGCGTGTCGTGGAGCACTCTGGCGTTTTCTGTAGTGTTGCCACATGCATGAAATCTTTAAAGCTACAAAGAGAGATATTGGCGCAAGTGAATGTGACCTTATCTTTCATAAAGTTTCTTTATGCATAATGGTCAAAATGCTCTGGCGTTATTTTAAAGGGTGCTCTGGCGTTATTTCTGAACAGTACCTACCTAGATATCAAACCTTTGCACCGTTTAAATGTGCATAATGTTTTCTTCTGATTTGGATAGTGATTTTGATGAAGATCTTCAATTTCTCTTAGCAATGAAACTTCTTAAGGGCAAAAAAAAAAGAAAAGAAGACACTAGGTTCACCCTATAAACAGAGAGAGACAGAATTTAACAAAGGTGAATTTCATCGTCTTGTTAAAGAACTAGAGAGTGACGAAGAGAAATTCCATCAGTACTTTATATAGTATATTAGTAATATAATAATACTAGCGACCCGCCCTGGCTTCGCATGGGTGCAATGTAGATATTAATGTGGAGCAGTGTGGAGTGATTTAATAATACTATGATTATAATAAGTCTATACTACGGGATATTTTTATATACAATATTTACAGCTGTTTTTACATGAGATTTTTTTATTTTTTATTTAAAGAAATATTAAAATAGTACATAATTCATATTGTTTACAACTTTTAATGAAACTTTTTTATATTTATATTGGTAAGTATATAACATGTTTCTTGATTTAATTTAATACCTCCCTAATTGAGAATAACTCGTGTTTAGGGAGGGAATTTTTACAAGATTTGTTTAATTTCTAGAATTATACCTATAATTAACACTATATACTAAAAAAACTAAAAAACTATTTAAACTTAAGATGTTGGAAAAAAAATTAAAATATTACTACTATACTTGTACTACTATATATATATATATATAAAAACTATTTAAACTTAAGATGTTGGAACAAAATTAAAAATATTACTACTATACTGTGCTCTGTATTTAACCCTAGAACCGTACCCATCATAGACCATACACTAACAGTACCCAGGGGTACTGGAGTACCCTGTTAAATAAAACATCTTTTTTACGTGAGAAAAAACATTTATTCAAAATTAACTTACATACACTGTTATGGCACTTATTTCAGTCTTACATAATACAATAAGGCTTAATTAAAAGTAACTTTTCTTAACAATTTTGGCAAATCTTTGTTTGGTGCTCTAAACATATGAAACATTTACATTTCTGACATTGAGTGCGTGACTTACGATCTTTTGACCTGGGACAAAATTAATATCTTCCAGATTTTGATTCTGAAGGGGTTAGAGCATCATAAGACCGCTTTTTTCCCAATATTCAGCCAATACTTTCTTGGAGATGCATCGGCAAAGTTTTGTATAAAAATCGATCCTCCAAGTGAGGTTTTATAAGGTCAAAAGTTAGAGTTTTCAGATAAGTTCATCTATTCTTGAAAACTTGTTTTCCGGTAGCGTTAGATGAATGCAGTAATATCATAGAATTGATTCCGAGCCATAGCCATCTAAAAAAAAAAGAATTATTTAAGTTACACGCAACTAAATGCAAAATACCTAAATATAATAAATAATTACACATTTTTTCCAAAACAAAGTTATGTGAAAGGTTATTATGCAAATAAAAATAACATTCAAATAAAGAAACACGTATCAAATAGCACAATAACACGCTTTATTTCGCAAAAACATTAAAATCATAGTAATCAAAATAATTACCTTAACCGTACCCAGGGGTACTGGAGCGCCCCACGCACGTTTTGCCACGACCACACACTAGCAGGACTCCCGTTTGACTGATGTTTCGAAGCGACTCCCCCCCACTTGCAAATACGCGGCGGCGCGAAAAGATCCGTTGTGAAACGAAAAAGTTATCGCAAATTTTCAAAAAAAAAAATAATTTGTACCCCAGGGTACGGTTCTAGGGTTAAGTTAAGAAAGCGAAATATTATATTTCTTTAACTTAATAAATAAATAAAATAAAAAAAGATGTTACTCTCGAAAGCGCGACATATAACTGGCCGTGTAAGAAATACTCAACACTCAAACCTAAGCCAGCAACGTTGAATGTTTGACCCTGTGACTTATTGATGGTCTTTGCAAAAGATAGCTTTACCCCCTATATATTGGTGAAAACCGCATGAAAATCCGTTGCAGAGTTTAAAAGATCTAAGCGCACATATATATTTTGAGCAACTTCATTTTATATTAGGTAAAGATAAATATAATACAATATTTCAGAAATTTCTTCCCAAGCAGCATTTCTGATCAAATGACCTTTATACTCTTTACACGTTAAATAGTATAAATTTTTTCGTTGACGTACGAGTTCAATTAGCTCGTCAGCCATTTTTCAGAACCACGCTGCAAACAAGCGTCCGCTAGTTGTCTATGACCATAAATAAATGTCTATGGTGCGCCAGAGTGGTGGTGGGGGGTATGGCGCGATCGGCGGCGAGCAGTCCACGCCACAACAGAACCCACCCCGACACACCACACCACACAAATATGTCTCTAACCATAGAAAATGTATGAAACCGATGTGCTACTGGCGCGCCACGACACACCACACCACACAAGTGTGTTTCCGCCTTAAGAATGGAAGCTACCTTCCTTTGTTCTTCTATAGAAATATTTGAATAATGGAACAAAAAAGAAAATAATAAAATTAGGTAGGTACTTGCCTAGAAGTAATTGCCCATAGAACAAGTACCTACTCAATAAGCATCACTTTTAACCACACTCGTTTTAAAGCTCTTAAAGAAATATATGTTATTCTTGAAGATAATATCTAGACATTCCCTTCGCCCAAACGCAAATTATATAAAATTCCCTCGATAGAAAAAAATCGCAAAGTATGCTCCAAAAATTATTATAAACACGTTTGTTTCGGTTATTTTACAAGTTGTATGTAGTGTCCGACCGAACTTTCGGTTTCGGTTTCGGCCAAAAAACGAGTTTCGGTTTCGGCCGCAATCCAGCCGAAACTACGGCCGAAACCGAAACTGAATTCGGGAGGTTTCATCCTGCGATCGGACATGTTCCATGCACTGAGCTGCAAGCCACGAAGAGTCATTTTGCTGCGTCTAACATTCGTAATTTCATATCTCTCCATCTTCTTTTTGAGGCCGGTTACGAAACCTTTTCTCGTTTCTCACTGCGTGTCCTTTCCCATTCGTCTCGTTCCCTTTCTGTCTCCCTTTCTCTACCGCGTCCCCTTCCCCTCACGCGTTCCCACTCCGCCTTCCTTCGCCCCACTCCCCTCTCTCGCTTCCCGGTACCGCAAACCCCCCTAACAAGTTCCACTCCCCCCTCCGCATTACATACATTCAGTCCGGATACATTCAGCTTTCAAACAGCTCGCGTGCCACCGAGCAAATTTTTTTACAAATTTCGTAATGCAGAACTCACCAGTATATATAGAAACATTCACGGGCGTGCTCACAAAAACTCATCAAAGTTTCGTCGTGACTGGGTGAACGGTTTAGCAACGCATATTTCATGACGCCAGAGCTCACTATTGTATATAAAAATCATTGCGGGCTGCGCACATTCAATACCAAAAGTTTCATCGCAATCGTATGAATGGTTTAGCAATGCATAAGAAACACATATACAAACATATTTTGATTTTTATATATGTATATAGATTATTTACGTCCAAGAATCAAACCAAATAACGTCACAGTTTTCATGTAGGTATAATAGCAACTACTGTTATTTGATAATTCAATTTAAAATTCAAACGAAGAAAACCATTTTGACATGGATTTCCGTATCTTCTGGAAAATGACAAGACATGCCATAAATCTAATTTAATTTTGTTGATTGGTTCTGATTTATGTGGACTCAACTGCGCATTTAATGTCGTCGGTCGTGGCTTCATATATAATTCGATTGATGAAGTCATTATGACGTCATTATTATATTCAAGTTCGCGGAATTAAATATGTAAAGGTTTTATTTTTTTACATTAATCACACACAGGAGGCCGATCACAATTCGAACTTGGTGTATTGGGTTATAAAGAAATGCTGAAATTATATTACATACCAATAAGTTGGTTTGGATATCAACGGATTTATTTACAATGCCGATTATAAGTAAATTATTATAGTTTATTATTTACAATGCCCCCCCGGAAACCATATATTAAATAATTAACACCCCTGTTATAAGTTGCCCCAAGTGGCTCGCTACCTTTGGTGACTTGCAATGGCCGCCAAGACCTAGACAAACCTCACCCCATGAACCCGGGCACCCCTGCTAAGTCACCAAACGTAGCGAACCACTTCGGAAGACCTATGGCAGAGGTGTTGGTAATCCAATAAATGATTCCCGGGGCGGCGGTACCCACACCCACCTCCCAAATTGGGAATGTGTTTAAGAACAAAAGCAAAACCATCAGCGAATTTGTCGTTTTTGAATTTTTGAAATTCACTCTCACTTCAATAATATCCTTGTAACCATGTTCCATACTTTCAAAATTATCGTCACCGCTAGTAGATGGCTAGTAGTATTGTAGGGGTCTACGGAGACGTCATGTTGCGGTATGTGAGAGAGATGTAAGAACATTATTACTTTTTTCCTTTGGAGGAAACAAACCTACGAACATCGTGTATCTCATGTTTTGAAAGCGTTGCGGTATTATTATTAGTGATAAGGAATGTATGTCTGTGGCCTTTTTTATGCTGTCACGGTACCGTAATCGTGGATCTTCACTGTAATAAAAGCGCTCAATATCCAAACGTTTTCCAAAGCTTTGAAATTCGAAAACATATTTATTTCCTGCTTTGGTTTTCAAGCAAAAGTAAAAACCAATTGCATGTCAAAACACATAACAATCTAAGTGAGCGCCTCTATAGGGTAAATGAAGACTCTTCCAAGAACAAGTACTTTCCCACCCTTTTAGTTATTTTTCCGTTTGGCGCGCATTTCCACGTAGATTGAGTTGTTAGTCTATGGAAGCGCTTCAATATCCGGATCCGGTGTTGCCAACAGGAGAGGATACTCTCTCGTGATTGGCTGGGCTTGGCTTGACGAGTAGAAGCCTCATTCTGAAGACTGTGGGCAACAAGGAATATAATTGTTCTATTATTTTTACATTTTGTAGAAACGATTGGTTTTCAAAGAGTTGAAAAATTTTGTAAGATGTAATATTTATTTATTTGTAAGAAATCAACAGCTTTTATAATGCACAGATAAATTATTTGCCTACATACATATTACATATTACAGTTCATACAAAAATTAGTTGAAAAAAAATCGAAACTAGAAAGTCGCTAGATGTCGCTTTCTTTTAATGTTTTATTTCTTTTATATATTCAATAATACTAGTATTATAATTTAATGTATGAAAACAGTTTATTATAAATAAGTTCTGCTTCGTAATTATCATTATGCGTTACAGCTGTTTCGCCCTCTGAAGGCATTATCAAACTGTGGTTGTTACCACCTACAGACGATGTATTTATAAAATTTCGAGACAGAAAAAATGAATTGCTTTTTTTATTACCTACACCCCTATTAATTTCCCAGTAAAATTATTGATAATATTAATGGTTAAGTTTCCCTATTACTACATTGTTTAATTTTGACTAAAGATTTTTTGATAAATAAATCGCTTTCTTTTCTTTCGCCTGTTTATTTTAAAGTGTTTCATCCGAATTTCAAATCACTAACGGCGCTAAAGAAGTTTCACTTCCAAAAAATCGTATGCTAATATGTTTGTTTTTAGGATTTACCTTCAAACTATTAAGTCTTGACATCCCGAATTTCTACCATTTTTCCTTGAACATTTTAAGTTTTTAAGCTCTTAAAACAATTATTTTTGAAGATAATATCTATGCAATTTCCACGCCGAAACGGTAATTATATGAAACGATGGGAAAATCTAACACATAATATTTTTGAAGTGAAACTTCTTTAGCCTCGTTGTGATTTGAAATTCAGGTGAAACGGAAGTGCGTCACTAAAATTTATTATTTGACATGTCCTCGGTTGCGTTACACATAATGCGGTAAAGTCACGACTCCGCGCGAACCTCTGATAGCGCAGCGGCGTAAAGTGCCTCAAAACGCCCAGAGAGACATCCAGCGAACGGAGGTTCGAATCCTAAAAAATCAAAAAAAAAACATTTCTATTTTTGTAAAATCAATATCCAATCTTCAAACCACTTTAAAATAAACAGGCAAAAGAAAGCGACATCTAGCGATTTTATAGTTTCACTTCTACCGCGTGTGAATTGCACACTCATTTTTTTTGCATTTATCATGCAAACCGATTCGAAGTAAAGATTAATCGAAAATAGTGATTTATTGTCGTTCTATCTTCTACATTCTACACCAAAAAGCCATGACATGTTCATGTTAATATGGACAGTATTGACGTGCCATCGAGTGTTAGACCTTCCTTTGAAGGTGATCGATGCATAATGAGGCCAACAATAAAAATAATAACTCCAAAGTGGAATAATAACTCTGACGTCACGCTACACAGCTTTATTTTAGGTCGCTCCGATAAAGATTCTACCTACAGTGTGTCAAATAAAATGTTGCAAAAAGACCAAAAAAAACATTGCTTCTAAAGGTAACACTAAGATGTTTATCAATAACTTGTAAAAAATACCTTGTCCAAACATATCTTTCACAAAATGTAGCTCAGTCGTTAGTTACAATTAGTGGTAGGCGGGTGGGTGGTTTGGTATATTTATGGGTAGGCGTAATTTCCGAAAGGAATCACAGGCATGTTGTCCTGAGGATAATTGCATCACATAAAATCGAATGTATTATTGTCACAAAATTGCCATTCAGCGCCACTAAAAAGAGACATACACATGCATCTATAGGATTTAGCCAAGGCAAGAATGAAATGGCAATAAAATATTTTTTTATTTCACGGGACCCTCTTCCAATATAATACGATAAATCCACGATCCCACGCAAGTTTCTTTGGTCTTGTGTCTAGTATAAAGCGCCTGACGAAGCTTAGCAGCCAGACATTCAGTTGTCCAAGGATCGAATCCCATGAAATAAAATAAAAATATTTTTGTAAAATTAATATCCAATCTT
Organism: Limnephilus lunatus; assembly: GCA_917563855.2. Classification (NCBI taxonomy): domain Eukaryota; kingdom Metazoa; phylum Arthropoda; class Insecta; order Trichoptera; family Limnephilidae; genus Limnephilus; species Limnephilus lunatus. The sequence goes on along the minus strand of OU830602.1, from coordinate 44,540,820 downwards.
CAAACCACTCCAAAATGAACAGGCAAAGAAAACAGAAAAGAAAGCTAAATCTAGTGACTCCGAAGAAGATAACACAAATACCTACTAACAAGATGACCAAATGCGTAGGATAAGGTGTACTGGAATTCTTGTATACTTTAGTTTTCTAAAGGTTTCACTTCTACTGCGTGTGAATTACAACTCTGATTTTTTTATGGCAGTTGAAAGGTCTCTGTTAAATGGCGCTGAATGGCCACTTGATGGACATGTTACATTATTTTTATTTTTTTATAGCGACTACATAAAATATTGTGCATTTGAAATATAACAAAATAGAATGGTGAAATTAAGTATAGATATGGTATTTCTTAGTCCTCCTTACTAGGGGATCCTGTGCCGAGTAAATTTAAATTTCCGACTTGACTTTTTTAATGCCTTTTGAGTAAAATAAGTTTATAGAATAACGTTTTTGTAGCGTATCTGTCGTAGGCCGATCGTAAAAGCAGGCAAATTATGATGCGCCTAGCTATAGATGTAAGGTATAAAAGCTTTCCGTAATATCCGTAAGATGTCAGCAGGATTGGGTTTACAGCAAGATCGCCAGAGGGCCGAGGCCTGCTGAATCCACAAAAGACAGTAGTGGTCACCAGATCAATTATAGCAAGCTCTCAGAGAAAAGAAAAAGTATGAAAAAAAATCCATTCATTAGGCATTACATAAAAATAAAATAAAATAAAAGGTGTGTACGTGGAAAACGCGAGCACTTCATGCAAATTTAACAATAACAACAAAATATCAGAGTGTGCAATTCACACGTGGTAGAAGGGAAACCTTCAGAAAACTTAAGTAGACAAAATCGGGGAGGCTACAAAGCACCGCATAAAGAGGAGACCTTTAGGCTACGAAGCACCGCACTCGAATTATCTTATTAGTATCTATTTGTTTTCTTCTTTGGAGTCGCTAGATTTTTTTTATTTTTTTTACGTGAATACCGCCCAAGAGTCCCAACTGCTCCTGTCTGGAGCCAGTGGGACTATGGCATCCCCAATTGGGGTATGTTGTGAGGCTGAAGGGAGTGGGTAGGGGAAGGAGATAGGGAAGAGGAAGGTAGGAAAGTATCTGGTTATTCAGATCTGGTCACCAAACACGGCTAAACCCATTTTAAGCGACGTTTCAATTCAGAATTGTGCTCTTACTCCAGTGCGATACTGAGAGTGTCTTCCATTCCGGAACGTGCCGCAAATATACTATATATTATTTTAAATGAATAAATTGCGAAATAACACAAATTAATCAAATACAATTTATTTGCCACGCCGGGATTCGATCCCGCGACCTTCGGAGTGCGAGTCAAGAGCCTTACCGCTGGACTACGCCATATGTCGCTTTCATTCGTGTTTTATTTTGCCTGTTCATTTTGGAGTGGTTTGAAGATTGGATATTGCTTTTACAAAAATATTTATACTTTTACGTCAAATATTTGTTTTTGAGCCGCTGAGGTTCGTCAGGCGCTTTATACCACTACCCAGTACACCAAAGGATACTTGGGCGGGACTGTGGATTTATCGTATTGTATTGGAACCGAGTATCCGTGAATTTAATAAATATTTTAAGCCGACAAGCTGACGTAGCTCAGTGGATAAGAGCAGTTGACCGGAAATCAGAAGGACGCGGGTTCGAGTCCCGTCGGCGGCATTTATCTTTTCTCGGGAGATTTTTTCAATGTAGATGAGTGTTTCAGGCTAATATTTATTACTTATAATAGTTGTTACCCTTTGTGTTATGCATAAAAATCTTTTATCAATTAAAAATGTTATTGCTATGTCATTCTCTCGCAGGCTAAATCCTATAGATGTATGTGTTTGTCTCTTTTTAGTGTCGCTCGTTTCCGTTTTATACAGTTTCAAATTGCCACGGTGCAAAAGGAGTTTTCATTTAAAAAATGTTATTATTTTCCTATAAAATGCCAAACAATCAAATAGTTCCACTTATTATTAATTTTCTGCATTTTATTGTCACACTGTAATAATATTGCAGGTAGGAAGGTACCACCCTGTCTAGTAGGTACTTACCAGTAATAACTGTGGCGGACACGCCCCCCTGAGTGTCTCTCTAGGAGTATATGAGTATATTGATCTATGGTCAGGCTGTCCCTGTCGCTCTCGCTAAAGGCTGAATATATCCGTCGCGAGCTTTTCCGATCGCTGTTGGGATCCCTAATGGCTAAAGTTGGAGGTAAAGGTGAGTTCTCACTCACCCCTATTGGAAAATAAGAAAATGCATAAAAAAATACTAGTGTTCCATTTTTTTGCTAATTAAGCTAACTAACAATCGCGATTTCTGACAAATGCCGTTTCTGGATGAGTAGGTAGTGAGAATAGACTGCCACAAAACTCTTATTTTTTTCATTCACATTCATGCATCAATAATAAACTTGCAACTTATAAACTTACGAATACTCACAGTAACAATACGACAAAATACACTATTCTACTGCAGCGCTCTAAGCGTAACTACATTGCCCACTCTCCGATGCAAAGATTTCAAACTATGGGAAATCAATACTTAGGTGATGTTGACATATTTAATATCAACTCGGTGAGTTTTGTGGGTGATATAAAATATTTATTCCAACACGTCTTGTATTTTTGTAAACCTACCTAATCGCTGTATTTTTTTTGTTTTTGTTTCTTATTTTTTTATGACTTGTTTGTATTGTTTATCAAATGTAATGTTAAAATTAAATTAATAAAATCCGTTATCTTAAAATTTTACTACCTATGTATATGTAAAAGCCTTCTGGGCGTTATAAAATAAATGATGATAATAATAATGTTTTATTCCAGGATATTTTTTTACGTTAGCTCCACAAAGGAGGCCTAGAGGAAAATAATTTCCCTCAGGACCTGTGTCATCTTTGGGGTTGCTGTGTCGCTGTGTGGTGGGTCTTTTAAAAGAAAAAATGGGGAGGAAGCTCTGAGAATGAAAAAGGCATGATGGGGGGTAGAAATCTAAGGGGCAGTGGGTCCAAGAGTAACGGACGTATGAATCCATCCCTCCCACTGCGGTGCAAGGCGATGGAGAGTACGTGCTGTGACACCCTCTATAATGGTTTTGCGTTTGGGTTGTTTAAAAATTAGATCGTAAATTGGTTCCCATTTCCCATGAGCTTGTAGTATTCCTGATTTTCTATGATCTTTAATATTTACGTTAAGAAGTTTCCTGGTGTGTGTTTGTTTTAAACAAATCTACAGTTTTATTTCACAATTAATGAAATTTTCCACACTTAAACCTCGAAACAGGTGAAAGGTCACTATCTACATGAGATTTCGATAAACAAACGCACCCCTTAGCCCTCCCCATAAGATAGAATATTGATGTTTCGTGATGAAATTTTGTCACGTCACGTTCAAAATAAGTGGAAAAATACAGCCCATATCTGATTTCAAAAAACCCAACATAGAGCCCGGACAACGCCGGAGACATTAGCTAGTAATTAATAAAAATGAATTTTGGTAACTTTGCTGTAAAAATAAAATTTACTTTATTAACTCCTCAGTCTAATTTGTTCGGTTTTAATAACAACCAAAATAAGTCTCATGAAAATCGTTGTCTCCCTTACTATGTGTAATGGTTAGAAATATGATTTAAACGGTATTAGAAAGAGAAAACACCAAGCTTTATATTCAAAATTAACCACAACATAATTAAAAATTAGACCTTTATGAATCCAAAGTTTCTTGAAAAAAAATTATGTTTACAAGAAACGACAAAAAGTAAATTGACAATAAAGTTTAACATTTTCCCTAATAAAATATTTGTGCGTTTTCATTATTTTATTATCTGTAATTTTAGTTAGAATAAAATGAGCCATTTTAATAACTTTTTTATGTTTGCTTTCATAATTTTCATTTTTTAAAATGTGTATGCTTATTTTGAATTATAAAATCTAAAGGCTTCTTTCAAGAAAGCTTATTTCATCACCTTTAAAAAAAAATCTAGTTTTCGGATTTATAATAAATCTTCTTTTTCTTCCTTGCACTCTCTCAACTCATTGCCTAGGTAGGCTATTGGGATCGGCTCTTCTAGTTCTCAGGCTATATCTTCTTCGGTTATGGGTATCGCTTTCATCCAGGCCGTCTCTTTGTAATATTTTGAAGCATTGAGTCATCCAGGAGTTGTCGATGAAGCTCTATAGACACTTTTGCCTGCTTCACTGTGTGGTCGTCTGGTGGTCTCCCTATTATGCCCATACCGTCTCAACTGTCGTCCCTCCAGCTTACTATTTATGTCCGTGACACCCAGGCTACCACGAATACGTGAACTTTTAATCTTATCTTTTAGTGATACTCCTGCTGACCATCTAAGCGTTCGCATTTCTGCTGTTTTGAGTTGCCTAGAGTAGGAGTTGTACATAATCCAGCATTCGGAGCCATACATTATCGTGGGTCTGGTATATCTTTCCTTTGAGTTTTATAGGCATTTTCGGGTCACACAAGATTCCTGTTACGGATCTAAATTTCATCATTCTCCGTGGTTAAAAATAAATATTGGCCTGTTTTTCTTGAACTTTGTAATAACAGGAAATTTGTGAACCGCCCTTTACATTCACTAATGGCTAAAGTTGGAAGCATAAATTCCGTTTTAAAAAGCACTCCGATATATTATTTGGCCGGCATTTTCTAGAGGCGCCTCGGAGGTAACTTTTACGAACGGATGTTTTCGAAAGCGGTTCATAAAGCACGATGCCGATGTTATAATACTCGATTCTAAATGCGGACGTTCCGCGATTGTACATTCCGCACTGATATACTCTGGTCACGGCCGAGCCGAGCATTCCCGACTCAAGAGTGGCGATGTTAACTTGTTTTAAATTAAATAATAAATACTAATTTCAATATATTGAAGTGAAAACTTCTTTAGAACCGTTGTGATTTGAAACTCGAGGAAACGAAAAAGCGAGCGACACTAAAAAGAAACAAACACAATCCTGCGAGAATGAGATAGAATAATCGGTGTTGCCTTTGTGCAGTGCAGCAATAAAATATTTGTTTATTTCACGGGTTCTCGGTTCCAATATAATACGATAAATCCACGGTCCCAGGAAAGCCTCCTTTGGTCTAGTTGGCCTGACGAACCTTAGCGGCCGTACATTCAGCGGACCAAGGGTCGAATCCTAAAATCCGTTTTTTTTTTTTTTGTAAAATTAATGTCCAATCTTCAAGCCATTCCAAAATGAACAGGAAAAGAAAGCGACATTTAGCGACTCCGAAGAAGAAACCACAAATATGTATTAATAAGATGACCAAATGTACATGAAAAGGTGCACTGGAATTCGACGACTAAAATATGGAAAAAAACATCTTTCACATTGATAAAAAAAGTGCTTCGTAGTCTCCCCACTCTTGTCTTATTTAGTTTTCTGAAGGTATCACTTCTACCACGTGTGAATCCCACACTCTGTTTTTTTTTTAATTATTATATGTAAGAGTGTTGAAACCCAGCGGACGCGGAAATAGTATAGGAGGCACTAAAATAATACAAAAACTACCCTGGCTGAAAATTCTCACATTTCTTGTTAATGATACGAGTAACATTGACTTTGCACATCACGCCTTAAGTCAATACAAGTATGTTTTGTTGAACACAATAATTACACATTGGACATCGTCCCCTAATTATTAAGGGTACCGACAGAGGACATAATATCAAATGTTCTAATGTTCCTAAGGTGAATTGAGTTCCCAATGAAGACCCCCGCTGGTGCAGTTTATAGGGCGTAAAATAGGCACAAGGGGGTTAAACAGCTAGCACCCCATGGGAATCACATAGAGGGGAGGTTTGACTTTAATGTTTTGTTTTTACCTGCGTAATAATTTGGCAAATGTTGTGCTTAATACGCTTTTAGTGACAGAATTTTAGTAATATAATAAAACAAATATTAAAGTTTTTTTTTCGTTATTTATTTTTGGGGATCTGCCCTGATGATGAACACTGCAACGCTGTCCAAAACGTTGGCTAAAGAAGGAGGTAGCGCAACACGGCATAACACCTCAAAAACAAATAACGAAAATACTTTTGGCCGTGAAAATCTAAAAACGTAACCTAATATTAAACTTATTTCCAATTTAATTTATTTGACCTTAACCGGTTTCAGCAAATTTTCCTTAACCTACGGTTTATATAAACAACATATGAGGAAGGGAAGAGGGGTGGTCTACAAAGATTTTATTCAATTATATGGGTTTTCTTACAATTGTTAGATACTAAGTCGTCTTTCACTGTCGAATTTCTAATTATTTTGGTTATTCCCAGTAGGCTTAATTACCTCGGGTTTGTAGCTTATTTCAATATTGTTCGGGGAATACCTTACAAGTTATATCAGTAGGTATTATTAATGACCTAAATTTATTATTGTCAAATCGTTATTATATTTATGATGATATGGAATTTACGACTGATATATTGATTTTTGAAAGGACACATTGGAGTTTTAGAAAAAGAATTTCAGAATTTAAACGTTTCTTGAAACGACTTGAATCATGTTCGGTGACCAGATCTGAATGCCAGAATACCAGAATATCAGATCTGGTACTTCCCCAACTTCCTCCACTCCATCGCCACCCCCCCCCCCCCTTCCCTCTATCTTCAGCATCAAAATACCAACATTCCCCAATTGGGGCTGCCATAGTCTCACTGGCTCCATATTGTTGGGAGCAGTTGGAATTCCCGTGTAGTTCTTACATTTAAACAAAGATAGAACCCGCGAACCTCTATTTGTGAGGCGGGTATGGATACCGCCTCTCCGGGAACCATTTTTTAGATACACAACACCTCTGGCATGGCCACCCCAAGTGGTTTTTTTACGTTTCTGTGACTAAGCAGGGGCGCCCGAGTTCATAGGATGAGATTTGCCCTGGTCTCGGTGGCGGATGCGTCTACCCACCAACTACGTGGCAGGCCGCATCGGGAGGTTAAAAGAGACATTTTGATCTCTCCAGCAGGACCCTCCTAACATCGCCTTGCCTCACGGTGGGATGGTAGGATTCATACGTCAGTTACTTCTACTGAGCCTTAGATTCCTACCCACCCCTCATTCCAAAACTTCCTCTCCTTTATTTTCTGTAATGTCCTTGCACACAGCATTCCCAAAGAAGACATAGTCGCTGAGGGGAATTATTTTCCTCAAGGACTTCTGAGTGGAGCTAATGTAAAAAAAAATTTGGTCGAATGTTTGATTTCTTAACACGGACGGATTGTTTAAAAAATGTTCACGTTCTGTGTAAGTTCTATCTCTTCCTTCTTAAAACTGAAATGATCACAGAACTCGAAAAGAACTTTCACGGAACGTGTAAATTAAATTCAAATATTGAATGAATCAAATTTTTGAAACCATTTTTACTGAGTCGATCGGAAAGCTGAGCACATTTCATTGACTCGGAGAGCTATAATTTTATTGTTGGTGTGTTCGAGGGAACGACAAGTCAATAGATTTCTACTTTGTAATTGAGATATTTCATTTTTCGCACGAAACATGTTTCTGCTTTTAAATCTGATCGTAAAAATTCCAACTTTGCAGATAAGATTACATAAAACAATATAATCGATACAAGACCACGCGCTGCATCCCCTGCATGGATGAAAACGCATTTGCAAAATGAAAAAACATAAAAAAAACTGTACGGCATACTTAACCAAACAAATTGCCTTAGGAAACAACAAACCATGAAAATCAATCTCTCGGAAAACAAAACTCCACGTGATTTATTCCCTCAACCCCCGGCAATATGTTGACAAGGGTTTATAAACTTTATTCATTCCGTATTGTGTAATGGGGGTGTTCCTCTGTCTCGGAGTTGAGGGAAAGTATGGTAATATTCCCTCTTCGCGGCGGAGGACAATTTTAAAATTATATCAAATTTAAATTTGTATCAGTTAGCGGTTGAGCTGGAGTTAGGGTGGATTTGGTTTATTGCTTTGTAAATTTTTCGGTGATATTTGAAAACGATGAGTGAATGCATTTCGTATATTGATTTCAGGGGTGTAATAACAAAATTGGCCAAGTCCAGTTATACTTTTACACTTTTTAAATAATTGTCAACAATGCTTCATTTAAACTATGCATTTAATGTTTTAATAACTTTCTACCATAATCCATACTTTTACTTTTACGTTTACTTTTACATTTCTACCATAATACGTTTTTTTGCATTACTATCAAGTACAACTTTTTTCATGTTTTTATTTTTTTATTGTAATATAAAGAATATGAGTTACATTTATATATACATATTTTACAAAATATTATATTTTAGGTCATCATTGGTCATGTAAATCTTATCAGAAAAGAGGAGCTCTTGTGCCTGGTAAGGGAGCCAGTATTCTTTCTCAGGTTTTATGTTGCAATATGTTGTGTATAAAATATTTACTTTTTGATATAAGTTTTTTTTAAATTGTTTAATTTTATTTATTTGATCTGATTGGTCGATGATGAGCGCATTTCAGAAGTGAGGTAAATATAATGGTTTTGCGTTAGAGTTGTATTAAAATTAGGTGTAATACATTGATTTCCATTTCTCGTTACTTTTTTATTTGATTTATTACGCATCTTGTTATACTAGTAGTTCAACATTCGCATCTCGCAACTTTCATGTGCTCTGGTGGATTGAAAAGGTACTATCAAATCCGGCTACCATCTTGACAGGATTGACCGGACATGGAACACACCAACAATTTAACAGCCAGCCATATGCGTCGAGTCAAATAGGTTTACGCTACGCTCGCTCAGTCAATGAATGGTCGAAGAAAGAGAAAACTCAAGAGTCCCAGGAAAGCATTTTAAAAGTGTAGAAATTGAAAATATCAATTTTAAATACAAGACCTAATATTATCGTAAAAACGATAATATTAGGTCTTTTATCTTAGAAGATCCTAGAAATCAGATAATTTATTTTCACTTTCTTTGTGGTAGACATAATGTTCCTTTTAAAAATTAATCAATACGAGCATCTCTACCTAGTAACAACTAAACATTGATGACGAATGTTGTGAACATTTCTAATTGCATTGTTAATATCTATGTACAATGTACATCGCAACGGCAATTTTACTACCATAAATATTGTTAACACTTTGTGAATGTTTCAAACAATAAATAAATAAATCATATTTTCAATTTTAGTACTTTCATTCGGGATTTTGTAATAAAGTTTGATTTCTGGATGCTTGATTTTTCCTTGTTGGCAAGCTTTGCATGATATCTTGTCCCTTATTTGTGTCTCTTGATTGTATTTTCAGTTCCTTAGACATCATCCCTATATTAATTTTATGTATAAAACTAAATACTTTCAAACATGAAGTTCACTTCGCCGTCTTAGTTCATTTAGCACCTTCAACGTGCCTCTTATCCGTGTGTATATATTGTTAAATGGGTAAATGCAAAATTTGTTTTCATTCAATTTTTTTATGGAAGGTACTTCTATTTTTCTTAATAATAATAGTATTTGGATGATTTGCATATTACCGTTTTTGTGAAAAATCGCCTCAAGGGCGCTGTACAAACGTATAATATATTTCTACAATCTTATTTCTATCTAAAAACTAAACAAACCATTACTACAACTTATGGCTTAAAATTGCATCCACCGGTTCATCGATCACTGATACGAAATTATAGGTATTTACAATGATTGGACCAATGGACGCGATGCTGCGTAAAATGTACATATATTGTTTAATTTATTCTCTGTACAGGCAGAAAACATACATAATTACCTGGGAAGTCACTTGAGATTAACACTTCTTATTGTTTATTTAGAGAAATTTAGGTATAGTTCGCACGTATAGGACACAATTGGGAACACGTGTTATTTAATCCTGGTACATTTTAATAATAATATGTTCTTTCAGGCGATCCACTAGTACGGGAAAAAATCGAAATCGGAATTCACGCCCTTTTATGGGAGGAGTTCAAAAATACTTTTTGAAAGGTTGGAAAAGATATTTGAGATTGTTTTTTACATTTGATTTCGTAAAGGCCTGTAAAAACATTAATTCCTTTTTTATGCATTGTTTATTGTAATAAAACTGATTTTTTAAATTGATTTCACTAAAACAAGCGGCGCGTAGCTCAACACGTCGTTTCTCCGCTCCGTCCGGAGGAGTAATGACCGTCGTGACCGAAAATAGGGGCCGCTGCCAGTCGTTCTTCGGTGGACGGTATAAGGTTCACTTTGATATTACAAATTCGTCGACTGCCGTATTCGCCGAGATGTCAAAAATACCAACGCGAAAATGCATATTATATTTTATTTTGTGAGTTCGGGCCTAAATTTATTGTTTTATTTTGCGATTATCACAAAAGAAACTAAATTTGCCACATTAAACAATAAAACCATATCCGAAATGAGGTTTATAAATAGGAGATTTTGGACTTCAAAGTGTTTTTTATAGACTTATATTTTTTTTAGGCTTATTAAAAGACTTATAAAAAAAATGACCGTTATTTTTAAGGGCCAAAATATTTTTTACACGCAGTATTTAATTGAAGCATCTATAATACTTCTAAGCGATCAAATATTCAAAACAAAAACGTATGATTTTGTATGATTTTGCATTATTTAGTATGGCTTCATCTTAATGAGCGTATTTTGGAAAGCAAAAGCAAATTTTGATGATGTTTTAAGGATTTGATCAGAATATCTATCTTCCTAAATGTGATACGTCCCTCGGTAAGAGATCGATTGATTTGTAAGGATCTTCATTATTATAATGTATCTACCCAAGTTTACATGCAATTTCTAATACGCAAACTAGTGCATCATGTACCATCACGAATACCTGCGTAAGACAAATGCATTGTATTATTAATTGCATCGAAGCATTAGTGCATGTTGTTTACATTGTAAATCAGGGCATTCAAGTATTGAATATTATTAAATTATTAATGTTATCTCGTGTGGTGTTATTTTAGTTCAAACAATCTATGTTCCACGATAGTTTCATACACTCAGTGATTTTCCACTGGCGTTATTTGACTGATAACGAATTCAATACCTGTCTGTATTTTCTCATATTGTTTGTTTCCAACTAATAAATTGAAGGTGAAACTCGGAAAGTAATATTGAATTTCATGTAATTTTGCCTTCGACGATGTACAGAGTTTAATGGTGAGTAAACAATAAACATGTTGACAAATTATTGTAGAAAATACAGTTTTGTTTGAAAATCATGTAGGTAGGGGAGACCTAGGAGAGTTGTGACAGAGGAGAGTCGTGACAAAGGAGAGTTGTGACAGAGGAGAGTTGTGACAGAGACGGCGCACGAGAAGCGGTTGCGTAATTACGACGTCTGCGTGCAAAAAATTGCGAAAAGTAAGTTTTTCTACAAAATTTTGATTGAATTTATATCATGTCTTATTAAATGTGCGTTGTTGTGCTATTTTTTCTTAAGTTGTATGATTATTTAAGTCTCAAAGCGTTGCATTGATATTTTGCGTTTGCATCGTGTTTAGAAAATATGAGTCATTATTCGGACCAAGTCGTAATTTTGAGCACCTAGGAGAGTTTTGACAGCCTGTCACAACTCTCCTGTTTGACTTCATTTTGCTGCTGGGTTATTTCGACATTTCTTAAAAATTAATTTGTGATGTCTGTATGTGTGTTTATGCATTAGTATATTAAGTAAAATCTTGCAAGTACAGTCCGCAATAAAAACTTGTCTCAAAAAAATCATTTTCGATAAAAAAAAGTATTTCTACTTGTGATGTGATGTTGTATGCTGGATGACTACTTTTTTGTTTCAGAATGCCTAATAACTACACACGAAAGACTGATAAAGGCAATTATCAACCCCATGATGGGCTTTTACATTATAATTATACAGGTTATAAAGGGTCGTACTTGACTTTCTTTTTTATTTAACGACATTTGAGAGATGAGTTCTGGTCAAAGATCGATTACTAGATAATATATCTTATATATTATTCATGTATATTACCTACGTGATAATATCGTAAGGAAGTTTATCCAGAATAACTAGCTAAAAAAAACTCTTAATTCGGAAACAATTTTCAAAAATATTCATATAAATGTAACATTTGGGGATGCCGTAGTCTCACTGACTTCAGACGGGAGCAGTTGGGGCTCTTGCGCGGTATCACATAAACTGATTAAATAAAAGTCTTACAACATAGCTACCGGATACCAAGGCTTAGGAATACCGTGGTTCCACTGGCTTTGAACATAAGAAATACAAAATCCTCTTATTCTAAACATTTTTTTATGACAATGCACATAGAACAATATTTTAATGATTTACTTGTACTTCATCTACTACTCATACAGCAATGTAAAACCCTTTACAAAGAGTGCAAACACGCGACCAGCCGTACGCCAGTTCCCTGGTCGATACATTCTATTATATTAAATGCTATAACGTGATATATGAAGTCGACTGCGGAGTATCCTTAAAGGGTTGATTTTTCTAACGCGTCATTTAATGAATTAGCATTCGACGGTCACCCCTAGCGAGAGAATGGGGAGTGCTTTGGGCTTCAGGCCTTTTCACAAGCGGATAGATAACACTGAGATGGGTAGGGTTAAGTGAGTACCTACTTGTTATGTCCTGTATGGAGATATGGATCATTTGACCAAAACATGCGTACAGTGTAAATTTCAATGTGTGAAGCATATTTCTTAAGGTTCAATGACAGTTGATCCGCCGACAGTTGCCCCACAGCATACTTATATAAAATATGCAGTATATTTAGGGAAAATATAATATATCTACCTAATTACACAAAATATAACTAAGTGATCCTTAACCTCTACGCGCGGTTCTCACGTTCTTTGTTTCACACACTTCCCCTCGCTCATCGTACCTGAGCTTCTCAGTAGCTTCATCTTCATTTTTAGTAGCAAAATAGACAATGAGGGAGAAGGTTGCGTCGCTGGGTGCATAGCACGTGAGTAATAATCATCGAAATATTGGCTGGAGCCTGTCAGGCTCCACGTCCACGTATAAAATATTTTGATAGTTTTTGTGCTTTTTTTAGATTTTTGTTATGAAAAATGTTTTTTTACGTTCGTATATTAAATTAGTAGATAAAGAATTTTTTTGTTCTAGTATTAGATTTAGTTACTTTTAATGTGTCAAAATGATAAGTCTGAAAAATTGCTATGATTGTTGATTTTTCATATTTTGTATAATAATAATAAAGAAAATTGATTACAAATACTAATTTTTTTCTTATTAAAGACCTATATTTAGATATAGATAAGGTGTTGCAGCGGTTCGGAATCTGTTTCTAGAAAAAAATTGTATGTGTAGTATATAGTAGCCTGAGAGACTCCACGCCGCACTAGTGTTAAAAATATTTGACGTCCATACTTAAAGGTTAAGGGATGTGCACTGTGCAGAGAGGACGTACCACCGAATAACAAAGTATAAAACATATTTTCAAATGCATCAAGGAAAAATCTACTTGCCTACATAAAGTGTATGCCAGCATATGAGCACAAAAAATCGACACTGTATATAAAGTCGTTTGATATTCATATTAACTCATTATTAAGGATATTTTAAGCTCGATTTTACGTTGGAAATTTGTAAATAATGCACAAAAAATTATAATTTTATAGTAAATATCATGTTAAGGGGCCAATTGTCGGCGGATCAACCTTAGGGTCACCTTTTCTTGGGTAGGCACTTGAAATATAATTGGATTTATTTTTGGTAGAGGTTATAATAAAAAACAAACAATGCTTAATATAGTATACATATATATTTTTAATATTAATCCTGCACAGAAGGCCCTGAGAAAAATAATTTTCTTCAAAGCCTATGTCATCTTTCATTGTTTTTATTTTGTTTTTTTTTTAAAGAAAGACACATACCTGGGTTACGGATAACCTGACAATATTTGAAAATCTTCTACTACCATTACAGTCAACGGAAACTGTTGCTTGTGTCGTGGTGAAGGACTTAGCCAGCCGAAAAATAGAACACGCGATGCCTTGGTGGGACCCAAAGGCCACTGACCGGTCGTGTTTTTAAGGAAAGGAAGGAGAGGAAGTTCTGGGAAGGAAAAAAGTATGAGGGTAGGAATCTAGGGGTCAGTGTGTCCAGGAGTGAGAGACGTATGAATCCATTCCTCCGGCTGAGGTGCAAGGCGATGGGTGGAGAGGGACCAGTAGGAGAGGTAAAAGGGTCTCTCCCGATCTGGCCCGCCACGCAGCTGGTGGACAGGCTTATCCGTCGCCAAGACTTGGACACACCTAAACCAATGATCCCGGGCATCCTGCTAAGTCACTAAACTTAGCGAACAACTTTGGGCTATATTAAATACCCGCCTCCCGAATTATATTTAGTGGAAAATAATGAAGACTGGCCGGCATCGTAGTGAGTTCTATTCCTCGGCTATATAAGTCATCCATCAGGAGACAAGTAAAATTTCCGTTTAGTGTGTTTGTAGTAGGAGATTTTCAAATATTATCAGGTAGTAGGTTGTATTGTCAGGTATTAGTACCTAGGTATATAACTCGGAAGCACTTCCTTTAAAAAAAATTACCAAGTGTTCAAGAAAATTTTATCATATTTTATTTAGGGGCTTACACAATGGCTTGGAGCTAAATAAAATCAAAAGTCTCATTTTGTTTTAATATTGCTTCAGTTAACATAAATGCATATTGTATGCAAAAATATTTTTCAAATAATCTCTTATTACAAGCCCATGCCATAAAAATACACTGTTAAATCATTCAATAATCAATTTAATACCGAATTTGAATTTATACAATCAAATAAATCTTGTAATAGGCTTGCTTGAGCTCCCCAAATAACTTCTATATTAAAACCACCCTCGTGTAATCGTATGAAAGTCTACAAATGGGAATCAATATCACTGCATGTATTAGGACATTAACTAGAAAGCAATAAATCTTCATAAACGGTGGTAAATAGAGATATTTGATGGCGAAGGATTTGTTAGCATATTGATGTAGCCAGCACTGCTACCCCTAACATTAAGGGAGGAAATCAACTGAAGGGTGAATGAGAGTTTATGAATCTTAAAAGCTCTAAGTCTTAGTAATAACATTTTCAATTGGTAAACTAATGTTTAAGACAAGATTTTTATGCATAGCACAAAGGGTAAAAATTATTATAAGCAACAATTATTAGCCTGAAACCCTCTTCAACATTGAAAAAATCTCCCGAGAAAAGATAAATGCCACCGACGGGACTTGAACCCGCAACCCCCTTAAAAAGCAGTAGTTGTTGAATGAAACACTAGTATATTATATTGAATTATTTGGCGGGTGGGAGATAAGCCGACGAGCTCAGTTGGTAGAGCAGTTGACCGGATATCAGAAGAACGCGGGTTCGAGTCCCGTCGGCGGCATTTATCTTTTCTCGGGAGATTTTTTCAATGTTGATGAGTGTTTCAGGCTAATAATTAATAACATCTTCATTGAAATCTGTGGAACAGTTTTTTAAACTACGGATTATTTTATTTTCTACGTCTTTATCAACATTTTGTATTATTATTGCTCATACATAACAGATTACTCGTTCACAGCAGTGTTGTTCATGATAGCTTCATGAGAATAGGTCGTTTCTTCAACCATTTTTGTGTAAGTCTGCTCTTGAAATTAGTTACCGGCATCTGTTTTGCATCCCTAATGTAATCTGGCTCTAATTAATAAATTCTTTCCTACAGCCCCAACCTTAACCCGCTTTAAAACTTAAATTCTTTTACTTTTACTTAGTTTTAGCTTCGTCCTTCAACACTCTTTTTTTAATATTCGAAAAATTTTAAACAAACCTCACTATTTTTAAGTTTTCATATTACAAAGCCCCATGGCTCATGATGAAATTGAGATAGCTAGCTGATAACAGTTTTCGACAAACTAAATATAAATTCAAAAAGAAAATCCTCTATAAAATTGTATCACGTCACACAATCCGAGATCTTCTGCTACTTCAGATTTCACACGAACAGATAAGTACTTCACTTTATAGTTAGGTGGAGTTTTCCACGGCTTTGAGCTTTTGTTATTTTTTTCTATTTTTTTTACATTAGCTACACGCAGGAGGCCCTGAGGAAAATAATTTCCCTCAGGGCCTGCGTCATCTTTGAGGATGCTGTGTGGAGGGTCTTTTCAGTAAAGGAAGGAGAGGAAGTTCTCGGAAGGAAAGCAGTATTAGGGGTGGGTATGAATCTGGGGTCAGTGAGTCCGGGAGTGACAGACGTACGAATTCATCCCTCCTACTGCTGTGCAAGGCGATGTTCCGGCTGGAGAAGTCAAAGGGACTCCCTCAACCATTCTCTCCCGCCAGCAGCAAGTGGGCAGGCGCATCCGCCGCCAAGTCCCGGACACACCTCACCCCATCAATTCGGGCACCCCTGCTATGTTACCAACTTGGGGTGACCTATGGCAGAGGTGTTGGTTATCCAATAAATTGTTCCCGGGGCGGTTATGCCTATTTATACGTTTTTCTGCAATAAAATGGCTATCCCTCTTTCAGTCTAGGTTTTCAAAAAGTTTTACATCAAAAACGTATTCAATTTTTCTATAAAACTGAAGATTTTCACAAGAAAAACCATGAAAATCGCAAAGGATTCATAATTCGTTCTCGGTTTACATTACAGCTTGCTCTATTTATTTAATCCATTTTAAATTCCGTCCACCTGGCAATACACCGCATCATCGGATTCATGCCTCGACATAATCAACGCAGATGGTCCCTTCACCATAAACTTTTAATTCTGGCCTTCCCTCTGAATTCCTCACAACATTGTCATTAGTTGCCCGATCCATCACGATCTGTCATTTGCGAACAGGTTTATTGCCAACATAGGATACATCCAACTTAATTACACAACCAACCAACTAATAATATTACTTTTATATTCAGTACAACAAAACGATTTCTCTGTGATACTTAATTTTAAGATTGTTTTATTAAAAGTTTAGGTTCGTAATCTGAAGTTTAGAGGTCATGAAAACTCTAATAGAAGTTGTGGTAATTACGCCATATTATTTGAAAGAGAACAACTAAGTACACACTCCTCGAATGTCAGAGGGTTGAAATAATACCGCTGTGCAATAAAATCCAAATAAATGGAATATTATTAATAAAATGTTTTTGAAAAGTGATAAAATACGCTTCCAAATTGTATAAATAAAAATAAACGTATAATTTTTCAAGTATAAAAATGTTGCATTCAAACATAAAAAAATCAGAGTATGTAATTCACAAGCGGTAAAAGGGAAACTAGAAAGTCCCTATATGTCGCTTTCTTTTCTTTTGCTTGATTTTTTAAAGTGGTTTGAAGATTGGATATTGATTTCACAAAATATATTATTTTTTGTTTTTCATAGGTTTCGAACTCCCGTTCGCTTGATGGCTGTCTAGCTCTCTGGCCGCTAAAACTTGTCAGGCACCTTGCCTGGCATTATATTCGAACCGAGTATTTGTGTAGAACTGAGTTGTGATGCATTTCCGTTTCACCCGAATTTCGAGTCACTAACGGCGCTAAAGAGGTCTCACTTCAAAAGCATTAAAAATGACTCACCTAACGTTTTTTCTGACTGAAATTACTGAAAACGAAAAAAA
This sequence comes from Limnephilus lunatus, assembly GCA_917563855.2. Lineage (NCBI taxonomy): Eukaryota > Metazoa > Arthropoda > Insecta > Trichoptera > Limnephilidae > Limnephilus > Limnephilus lunatus. Next base: position 44,523,222 of record OU830602.1, on the reverse strand, counting down.
ACAAATACATATTTTATTAGATTAGGCAAATGTATTAAAAACATTATTGTCATCTCACTTTTTTGTTGTTCTATATAAAAAATAAATAAATATATAGGTATAAGTTTAAATTAAAAATATTTAAATACAGACAACATTATAAATTAAATCAATGAAAATATAGGTATAAGCACAAATTAAAAATATAAAATTACAGACATAAGTATAAATTAAATAAATAAAAATATAGGTATAAGTATCTATAAATCAAATATATACATTTTGTGAGTAGAATTTGGTGAAATAAAGTTAGTCACGTGATGTACAGCTTGCTTGAATTTACAATTACTTGAAGTAATGTTATGAAAGCATTTTAGGACATTTCAGTCCAATATCAACTACAACATCCTGCACCGAAAAGCATCAAACACTTGGGATATAACCTAACACCGAATGCAAATAAGATTGGCTTTAATGTCATCATAATGCCGGTTTGATTAAAAGGGGTGACGGGGAGAGGGCGGGGTGTCGATATTGGTGTCGGTGTCGCAACTAAACGGTTTATGGAACATGGTGACAGCAAATGGCGAATGGTGAATATAAATTTGTATTTATGAGAAGCTTCATTGCATTATTATTACATGTCAATTTGGGGTGAGTATTGTTTAAAAGGGTGTGGAAACGTTCCCGCAGGGGCGTGCGGCACATTGTGAGCTTTTGGAATGAAGAGAGGATGTACATGGTGTCCGGAAACTAGCGGTACAATCCAGAAATCCCTACAGCGATATGTATATATTTTTAAATCATGTTTATATGAATTGCTATATAATATCATGCGATATTAAAAAAAAAAAAATCAACTCGGGATTCATGTACAAAAAAGTTATAATTAAATATGAATTCCAAATGTGATATAGATTCACCAGTTTCTCGATTGTGGGTACCACCAGTTTCCAATCACCACGTAGAATGTTTATTTAATTACACTTTTTTTTTCATAATGTGTATACTTATACCTATATATAAATAATTATTTAATTAAAAACACAGAAAATAAAGACAGAAACAAAAGAAAACATGATACGTACTTGAATAGGTACAATAATTACTTTTTTTTTACATGTTTAATATATATATTTTTTATGATAATAACTAATCACCGCTCATTGTACTATTTTTTTTATCTATGTGTATTTATTTATTTGTGATTGGTAATCTATTTTTATATTTATTAATTTTCACAATAAAATTTTTATCCTTTTTTTACTTAGCTTCACACAGGAGGCCCTGTGGAAAATAATTCCCCTCAGAGCCTATGTCATCTTTGGGGATGCTGTGTGGAGGGTTTTTTTAGAAAAGGGGGAGAGGAAGTTCTGGAAAGGAATAGGGTATTAGGGGTGGGTAGGAATCTGGGGTTCAGTCTATCCAGGGGTGACGGACGTATGAATCCATCCCTCCAACTTGGGTGCAAGGCGATGTTCCGAGATAATACGGCTGGAGAAGTCAAAGGGACTCCCTCAACAATTCTCTCCCGATTCCGCCTGCCACGCAGCTGGTGGGCAGATGCATCCGCCGCCAAATCCCGGACAAACCTCATCCAATTTACCATGACGAAGATGACAAAGAATCCATTGGTTTAAACATGTCGATTATGTTGATTAAATATTGGCCTATACAAAGTGACTGTTTTCAATAAACTTATTAATTTATTGGAAGGAAAAAATAATTAAATTAAATTATTATTCATCAAAAATTGCAATCATAATATAGACAACAGCATGTCTGCACCCCCCCCCCCCAAAGAAAACATACAATCATTAACATACATCTCCCTCACACGAATAAAGAAAATAAAATGCAATAGGCCACTTGCATCACATTTAAAAAAAAAAAATTCCGGTTCAGGCAAATATTCTAAGACATTCTGTATTTTTTTTTTAAATCGTATTTTTGAAACCCTGGCGATTTTTTGAAGATTTTTTGAAAATAGGATATTTTGTGTGTCTCATCTTTTGTCTCACCATTATTTAATGTGTAAGAAAGAGCTGCAGCATAATATGTAGCATCAGAGCCAAGAATTTTTAATTGTAATATAGATCGTTAAATTACAACGAACGATAATATTATAATTCCAAATTATCAATGAACAACAAAGTTAATAACTTGAGTTATAAAATAAGAAAATTTCTCATAATAAACAGTGAAGACCTATTAATTCATATTACATATTTGTATGATATTAGAAAATTTAACGTGAAAACATCCTCACAGCCAAACGGTATAATATAACCCTACCTTTTGTTATCACCCTATAAATTTACATACGATCTTTTACATTTCAGATGATTCATCAATCAACGGTTTAGTGAGCATCATCGCGAAGGTAGTATCAGGGGTGGATGAGGTGGGGCGGGGGGTGGAGGGATGGACGCCTTTGCCCGTTACGGGGTAATATAGAGGCGTCGTTTGTTTTCATTAGGCGTCGCAGCGCCGCTTCTAAGGGTGGAGGTTCTGCCGCCCCCTCCCGTACTAACTTTAATGGGCGCTGCGCTAAGGGTAGCTTTTGGACTGCCTGCTTATTAATACTTGGCGCGCTGATTAAGAGTGAAAAAGTATCGTGGATGCATAAATTACTTCATTTGTGTTGCAGGTGTTTTCTTGAAAGGTGTCTACTTATTCTGTGTTCTGCAGATATCAATTGATTGAGACCACCTTTTTTGATAATAATAATAATGAATAATGAAAACACGGAGAGCCGAGGAAGGAGTAAAAGATATGAATTATGCTGACGAACACATAACATTCACGAAAAAACTGGTATAGGCACAGCTATACCATCAAGTGCAAGAAATACCTGCTCTACACAACAAAGCAGAACTAGTTTATAAATAAACTGTTTTTTTTATATTAAATAAAAAAAGAAAAGCTTAAAATTAAAATGGAGTGCTACGAATTAAACTAGACAATAACAATTTATTTTTTTCTGATCATTAAAGCCTTGAAATAGGTATTCATAATCGTATCTACCATGATCGCTATGACCTACCATGGAAGTCATTTTTTTTTTAAAGATTGTTTAATACGTATCAAAAAAAGAGCCCTGCTAAGCCAATTGAATTGGCTTGTCAAAAAGTACTTATAGTTTAATTACATATACATTTTAGAAATTAGAACCAGTCGCTCGACTTTGCCTGAGTTTTAACATGATTTAAAAGATATATTTTTTATTGAAATCGATCAAATTAATTATTTAACATACAGTTTAGAGAAGCTGATTGTGATAGAAACTTTCTGGATAGGAAAAGGAAGCATAACAACTCACTGAGAGCAGGATAATGAGATATCTTGTCCACTAACACTTTCCACTTTGCAACAATTATAATTTTCACCACCAATGGTAATTTTGGAGGTTTTTACTAACTTGTAATTTTAAAAAAAATGCAGAAAATTTAAAATTAAAGTAACAAATGTACATTGAAAATTAAAACTCTTTAAAACAAAATGTCTAGAAATTGTTACATACCTAGTTAATTCCCAAGAAATATAAAAAATCGTAATTTTATCATTTACAGTAAAGATATTGAGCTTGAGATTTCACTGACCTTGTGATTTCACGTATGTTGGTGTAGGTATGAATTAGGAAAAGGAAAGGAATACTCCCTAACAGATTGTACATAGGTGTTAATATAGATGTTTACTTAATAAAGTCATATAAAATTGTTACATGAAAAATGTTTTCACGATGCATGAGCAATGTAATGAAAAAAATAAAAAATTTCTAGTTTTTTTTGTTGTTAATTTCAATTAAGTTGAAAAACATGGAACGAACATTTTAACGCCTTATCAAATTAAATTACAGGTGAACAGTTCAACAAAGCTTCATAAAATCTGTACATATTGCGTTTCACTAGAGAGAGCAAGTTTAGCTAGAAGTTCAATTATTTTTATACGGTCTGAGGAAAGCCAACCTTTGCTTGAGAAACCCTGTCTCGGTACTTATATGAGAAAAACGTCTATTCTCAGACGCCTCGTTATTAAGCTCTCACGCCTCGAGTTGACGACTTCTTTGTTTCTCGTCCCCTCTCCGTCGCACTATTGTAAGACGATATAAGTCCGTCTCTCTCTGTTTCTCATTTCTCGTTCAACAATATTGTTTTTGGCGTCTAATACGATGGGGTCGGAAACATTTTCGTAGTAGAAATGTGATATTTAAAATAATAATAAAGAAAATAAGATTGATTACCCTATACAAATGTTCTTTTTTTAATTTAACTCCACACAGGATGCCCTAGGAAAATAATTTCCCTCAGGGCCTATGTCATCTTTGTATGGAGGGTCTTTTTGAGGAAAGGAAAGAGTGAACAGGGGTCTCTTCAAGACCCATATTGTAGGAGAGAGGAAACACAGAGACCGGTTTCCCGACTCTGCAACGGTGCGGAGAAGATCAATGACGCTAGTCTTAGAGACATCTTCCATTGAAATACCCGTAGACCAACAAAGGCATTCCCACCTAGCGCTTGTGCTCCGTTTGTTTAAGATTGCAATCCGTTAGTTTAGGAGAATCTATCAAAAGGACTGCCCGTTTCTGCACAGAGTCGAGGGTTATTCAGGTATTTTGGGGCTCCAGACCAGAGGTGGCTGTCAAATTCAACCTGGGGCGCACCACGTTCTTGATATGTTATTAGTTTTTCTTAATAGCTATTTTAACAAAATAAAAGTCGTTTCATATTTCACTATTTTCATAGATATACATATACATAAGTACACAGTTAGGTCAGTTAGCCATATTAAGTCACTTTATTTTTTATATATAATATGCACTTTGTTCTAACATAGGCTTGTTCCTAGCTGCTAGGTTTTTAAATATATCGGATACCTAATACCTACGGATAATAGTAATAATATTTGAATAATTTTGTATTTCGCCGTTTTAGAAAAAAATCACCTCTAGAGTATCATCAGTTAGCTTGGTTTTAATCGCCAACTGTATGTTTTCGAACTTCGTATCCCTCAAGATATGGCCAGGAAATTGGTGAAGTCATCACATCCGCGATGGATGGCTTCATCCAATCCACTGTTAAAGAAACTGGTGTGGGCTCAAAGCCGTGGCTCAGTCGACAATGCTCCGAAGCAGTGTGACGAAAAAACGCGGCTTACCGAGCCTAAAACACATCTCGAACGTCCGAAAACAGAATAGTATATGTATATAACAAAATGGCAAAGGAATGCAAGAGGATCATTAACAGGTCAAAATTCGAGCACCACCTGCTGCAAAAGCTCGAGCAAAGCTGGCTGCCTGCCCGCACGGCAGCAGAGCGTTCTGGTCGCTTACGAGCTCAATAGGTCGCAATTTTTGCAAACCCAGTCTGCCACCTCTTACCAGAACTGACGGCTCTCTAGCAAATACCGCCGCCGAAAAGGCTAACTTATTAGGCAAAATGTTTGCGGAAAACTCGACCCTCGATGATCAAGGTGCTACCCCGCCGTCGGTTCCACATTGCAGTTTTCGTATGAAAAAGTTGAATATCCTGCATCGGGATGTACTCCAAGTCTTACGAGGGCTTGATGTTAATAAAGATAGCGGGCCTTACGGAATACCTGCCCCGGTATTGCAGAAGTGCGCTGTGGAATAACTCCAATTTTGACGAAGCTTTTCAAAATGTCCCTGAAGTCTGGCTCTGTACCCTCTGGTTGGAAAAAAGCGATCATTTACCCCATTCCAAAGGAGGGTGACCGCTTCAACCCAGCCAACTATCGCCCCATAGCGATCACATCTGTTCTGTCAATGATGGAACGTGTGATCAATGACAAACTGCTCACATACCTCGAGAAGAACAAAATTATTAACGACCGTCAATACGGATTCCGGCGGAACCGCTCGTGCGGTGATTTTCTCGCGTATGTGACGCATGTTTGGGGACGGTGCCTGGAACATTTTGATGAGGTCCAAACAGTTGCACCGGAAATTTCCAAGACCTTTGACCGGGTTCGGCATCGAACGTTTGTCAACAAACTGCGTTCTTACGGACTTCCGCATCCTTGTGTGCGTGGATTGCCGACTTCTCGAGGGGGAGGTCGATTTAAGCGGTTGCTGACGGTTTCACCTCTTCCTCGCATTCGATAAATGCTGGCGTCCCACAGGGATCGGTTCTGTCTCCGACTTTGTTTCTGTTGCACATCAACGACCTCTTGTCATGTTCACCGATGCATTGTTACGCGGATGACAGTACAGCCATGATAGCTTTTTGTTTGACAAGCCTCCAAAGAGCACACAAACCCCAATAGCTCGGAGGGCTTTGAAGCAAAGAATGGACGTTTACCTCGAGAGTGTTTTCTCTTTCGGTAAGAATAACCTCGTCGAATTTAATGTTTCAAAGACCCAGTCATGTTTGATAACGTCTAAAAGGGATCGAAATGATAATCTAGTCTCCTTCAATGGAAGCATTCTTCCGAACAGGACCTCCATTGATGTAACTCTATATGACCAGCTCAGGTATGGGGGCTCCATCGAAACCAGAGTTAAGTTAGCCTCTCAGAAACTGCGGGCGTACTGTACAGGGCCCGCAGATACTTTAATAGTACACAACTGCTAACCCTGTACAAATCGCAAGTGCGCCCCACGGTTGAATTTGGCACCTCTGGTCTGGAGCTCCAAAATACCTAAAAAAAACCCTTGACTCTGCGCACAAACGGTCCGTTTGATAGATTCTCCCATCTTAACAGACGGATTGCAATCTTTAGAGCACAGGCGTCAAGTGAGAATGCTGTCCTTGTTCTACCGGTATTACAATGGAAGATGCTCCGAGGAACTAGCGTCATTGATCCCCTCGTCACCGGTGCATAGTCGGGAAACACGCCAAACACGCGCCCAACATTTGTACATGGTTGACATAGTCACATAAGAACGGGTCGTTTTTCTCCACACAGGGCCTCCTGTGTGGAGAAAAAAAAGCTTTGCTTTATCTAACTACTTCTAATGAACCAATTAACATCACGGTTTTAAGGTTCTTTCGATTGCTTTAATAATATGTGAAAATGCAATGTTTATCAAAAGTTATTTGTTAAAGTCCATCCACTTCATTACAAATATTACGAAACATTTAATATACTATACTATGCACGAGGAGTAAACATTTTTTACTGGTTTTATATGATAAATTACATCCGAAATATTCAGTTTCGCTATTTCAAATCCGATTGTTTTCAACCAATGTATATAACTAAGATATTGCACTCTCTCTCCCAGCAAGATTTAGGTCTCACACACCCTCCATTCATCCCCCTCTTTCCGTCTAACTTTACCCTGCCGAGAGCGAGACAGCACCACCGATTTAAGGCTTTCACGGAGTCTGTTAACAAGATGATACGGGAGCTTTCAGGGGAAAAGCTTTACTGAAGCCTTATTGGAAGACGGGGAGGAGTTGGAGAAGGGAGGAGGGATGGTGGGAAGGGGGAGGTTGTCAAGGGAGAATATTATGTGTTTTTCTTCTCCATCCTTTCTCCGTATTTTAATATGAGCCACTGTTTTGTTCCATGTGGAATTTAATAATCTGCCGGAGGTGTTGGCACAATAAGCGTTTTAATATAAACTGTTTTATATTCATCTCTACCTTTTTACCCTTAAATGATGGCGAAGGCTATATTAAGAGAATATATAAAATATTAATAAGTATTCAGCCATATTAAAAAATGTATATACATATATTAAAAAGCTTTTGAACGGTTTCATTTAAATAATTATAAGTTTGTTCATTTCAGCTGAACAGAGCGGCGAGTGCAATACTCTTTCAACCATATAAAAGTATACATGTATAAAATTAATTACATTATGTTTTTAAATAAAATTGAAAACAAGATAAAAAAGGTAAACTTATATGGTACTTGTAGTATACTACGAAGGCTTTATTTAGCTGTTTCTGATAGGCAAGGGCGGATGCAGGATTTTTTTCTGAGGGGGGCACAAGGGGTGGAGGGAGGGGCGGTGCCCCTCAAGAGTATAATTCCCCCCCCCCCCCAGAACGGACTAATTTTTTATCAAGTCGAAATTTGCGTTTGTCAACTTTAATGGGGGGGGGCTTTTCCGACCACGCTTTCCCCCGACCGTACCGCTCTCACAAACGCTAATTATCATCTTTCATTTGCAAGTGCATGAATGGGATGCAACGAACAAAATTGGCAATTCCAGCCAGAAATGGACAAGAGTTTGACTCATGTTCTTTCTGTTATTTTATTCATATATTTTAACAACTCTGAAAATTTGATTTGCTTCTAAGTATGTACTGTGGTGGAATCTCCACAGTACACAAAAATACCATAATAATAAATAAATCCGCCCTTGCTGATAGGCTATCATTCCATCTGACAAAGTTTCCTGTAGGTTGCAGCATGTACTCAATATATTTACAATTTGTGGAGGTACTTGTCGATCGGTAAGTTTTTTCCACAAGTTAGTGCTTTTTCAACATGGTATTTATTGTGTCTTTGTCCAAAGATTGTGTTTATCGTCGGAATTTTTATATTTTCTTTGTACGCTTGTCTAACTGGTCTGTTAGTGATATTTTTTATTTTGTTAAAAAATTTAGTTTTGTAGTGTTTTAACGTACAATTGGCGTATATCTAGTACCCCAAAACAGTTGTATATTTGGTCTGCATCAGTCAGTCTATGTTTTTGAAGTATTATTACCTTTAAAATGGTTTTCTGTGCGATTTATATATGATCGTCAAATTATGTCACTTTTATATATTTATTTTAGATGCTCCGGGGAACTAGCGTCATTGATTCCTTTGGCACCGGTACGCAGTGGGAACAAAACGCCAAACGCGTGCCCAATGTTTGCATACAGTTCTTGAATTCAACAGCTCGGCTATGGAACGATTTTCCAGCCTCTATGTTACCTCTCAGACCAGACCCAGAACCCAGACCCAGGTTCACTCCTTCCTTTTCACAAAACGACCCTCCACACAATACATATAGATGTCATAGGCCCTGAGCGAAATTATTTTCAACAGGGCCTCTTGTGTGGAATTGTTATAGCACCAGTGTTGTGGCGCCAGGATTATACAGTCACTCCCCGGGGGGGAAGTAAGTTGCGGGGGGAAGTAAGTTGCTAGACGGGGGAACAAGTGTTAAGCAGACCCCCCGGGGGTCATATGCCTGGGCTTGAGACGCTCATCTCAGGGGAAGGAATCGGCCACACTCATCGACTATTTACTCCAAATGAAACAGGACTTAGTTACAATTCAGTTTATTCCCAATATGCATGGACAGAACAATAACCAGGACAGGAAGTATGCGGTTTAAGACCTAGCCTGGGAAGAGAGTGGCAAGCTAGTAAAAGGACTACTGATTCTGGGCTCGAAAGGACTATACGAAAGTTAGGAACCTCACGTGATGATGGGCGGCGGCAGGCAGCTTCCCTGCGTGGTGGGTGGGTCTGGAGCTATGCTCACAGACCGGGCCATGGTAACCTGGCGGTAGGCGGCAATGGGCTGCTCTTCAGCGTCAAGGGCGGACTGGAAGCGGCATTTAAGTGGGCTGCTCTTCAGCGTCAAGGGCGGACTGGAAGCGGCAAGCTTCCCAACCGGGCGGCGGTTAAGTGGGCTGCTCGTCAGCGTCAAGGGCGGACTGGAAGCGGCATGCTTCCAGAGCGGCAGTTAAGTGGGCTGCTCGTCAGCGACAAGGGCGGCTAGAAGCGGCATGCTCCTAAACCGGGCGGCGGTTAAGTGGCTGTATTTGTGAGTAGCCGAGTATTTGTGATAACACCATGGTGTTATCACAAATACTCGGCCGAGGCCGAGGCCGTAGGCGTAGGCCGAGACTTAACTATGGGCGCGACGAAGCGCGGCAAGCCGCCGTGGTGTTATCGGAGAACCTCTCGCAGTCCCGATCCAAACGTGTCTGTCCGTCTCGTCCCGTCTCGTGGTCCCTTGCTTGTGTCGAGAGAGTGGGGGGGAAGGAATACTTGTGCCCATATATGGTGATTTGCCGTGAAAACGTCTTCTTATTGGCCCGTTACACATCGCCTGTGTCGTGCCCATATATGGTGATTTGTCGTGAACCGTCTTCTTATTGGCTCGTTACACATCGCCTGTTGTGATCATCCAAGGCATGCGTGATTGGAATCACGTTAAGCATGCGTGGACTATATCCGCTTGCTGGCTTATGTAGTCCGTTCGGAGAATTATGGGCGACCCATAACAGAATAAATGTAAAAAAATAAATAATACTTAACGCCGGTTAAAAATGTATATGTAAAATGTAAATGATTTAAATAATATGCTCATAAATAGTGCAGTAAGTAACCAGGTATGCCCGATATTTCAAATATTGCACAAGTAAATAAAGTAGAAAAAAATGGAAAAATTGAATGGGTAAATAGTAGGAAGTAATATAAAATAATTGATACAATTTTGCATCTTCAGCCATCGCTCTTTTGCATATTTTAGCAGTTCAGGCCGAATCACAAAATAATTTGGGAAAACCTCTAAATTTGAGTTTCGTACCCATTTCATCAATTTGACTTGTAAACATCAATACATTATATTTTCAGATAATTTACCTCGAAACCACAAAATAATGGCAAAAAATTTCTTCAGAATTTTTCGTGTGTCAAAAATTTCATCACGCCTATTTCATCATTCTTGTTTTTAAATGTCACCGCACTTCAATTCTTTCAATATTTTATTGTATTGAACAAATATTATCATAATAAATAATTCGACAATTTATTATTTGATTTTGTTGGAATGTAGGCGTTACCGTAAACATAATAAAAATACAATAAAAGTCCAGTCTATAAAATGCATTCTTACCACAAGAGATCAATATAATACAACACGAAATAGTACATTATTAGTTGATTTTAAACACAATAAGAATTATTTCAGTATCACAAAATTCAACGCGGTGTTTCAGAAAGATGTGCACGAATGCACTTTTTGGTGTGTGTTTTTTTATTCTTTCACACGTATTTCAGAATGATTATTTACTTGGTTAGATACTGCACGGTTTTGCCAGTGTTTCACCACTGATTTTAAACAATGAGACATAGAAAAAAAACTTGGCGTACCTACGTCTTTTTTTGCAGTTAAATTACGAAAGAGCTGTTTTTTTCTATTTGTATTATCCGAAATTAATGAATATTCATACTGATCTCCAGATTCCAAACCACCCATCATACCATTGACATCACGTTTGGTTCCAAATCTGGCGTTGTGAGTTCAGCTACTTGGCTGGATAGGTCCTCTATTACGTCCCAAGCGATATGTTCCGCTAACTGAGGTGGTAGTAGGAAGTTTTCAAATATTGTCAGGTTATTCGTATCCCGGGAATGTTTATCTTTCTTTAAAAAAAATCAGAGTGTATAATTCACACGCGGTAGAAGTGAAACTAGAAAGTCGCTAGATGTCGCTTTCTTTTCTTTTGCCTGTTTATTTTAAAGCGATTTTAAGATTGGATATTGATTTCACAAAAATAAATATGTTTTTTTTGGATTTAGTAGGATTCGAACCTTCGTTCGCTTGATGTCTGTCTCTCTGGCCGCTGAGACTAGTCAGATGCCCTGTCCACTGCCCTATGGGAGGCACGCGCTGAGGTGCGAATTTACCGCATTATGTTAGAACCGAGGACTGCCAATTAATAAATTTGCGACGCATTTCCGTTTCATCCGAATTTCAAATCACTAAAGAAGTTTCACTTCAAAACCCATCTTCCGTAATCTTGTTCTCATTTTTGAACGCCTTTAACGCTGTCTTAACACCCTATAGTTTCGAGAACACGATTAAAAAAACCAAAAAAGCACCGAGTGGGTGTGAGCTTTAGGTTTCGCACTAGACAACAGACAGTCACTGACATATTAAGCTCGCCCCATTGAAATCGAGTATCATAAACAGAAGTAGCTTTGCTTGTAATTGTACTTAACCTGGTCAACCCGCCCACCAGTTGGTGGTCCATTGAGGCACCTGGGAGGCTGTGTATTGTTGCCATTTAAACCATTGATGGAGATTTTGCGGTCTCCGCGTTCAACAAACGAAATACCCAAATATTGACGAAGCGCTCTGTTGGGCAGATTTTTTTACAACCCCCACGATCGAACATTATTCAGAATCATTATTATTATATTCTAAGAGTAAGCGAATACTTTGTACTCGTTTCACATTGTAAATTATTGAAATAACTTTCAATGACGTTTACATTTACAGCGGGTTTTATGAAATATTTTGCTAGGTTGTTCTCGGTTTAGAATGTGAATGGCTATACTACAAAGTATTGATATATAATGTTCAACATTTAATTTTTTTCATTTTGAATTTCAGTTCGAATTCTCAGAAACGTTTACAAGAAGACTGTAGACATTGTAGCGACATCGTTTGTGGATTTAGTTTTGCAGATTTTTTAAAAGAATATTATACATGCCGTGTAAGTACCTTTACCTAGACTGAATATTAAATTGAACGTACGAATAACTAAACAATAAAATATTATCAATGAATTTATAATAATTTTAAAAGCTTTAAAAATCCAATGAAATGCACAGAATTTTTGACTAAAAGCTTGCTAGTAAAATTAGTTCAATACTCTTATTTATTTCAGAATGTTTCATAAAAAAATTTTCAATTTAAAAATAAGGAACTCTTGGCAATTGAAATTGGTATAAATAAATCTGCCCAACAGAGCCGCTTCGTGATAATACTACATATTCAAAGATATAAATTGTTTTTCCCTGCATATCCTTTCCCGTGCATCCCCGTTCCGTTTCCACCTTCTCCGCCTTCCCTGTCCCCTCACCCGCTCGCCCTAATATTCCATATATTCAGTCCCAGTTCATTCAGTTGTCATACAGCTCGCGTTAAACCTATTACAATTTTCATTTTTCATATAACACATACATACATTAATTTTTGTATATTATAAGAACAATCAATCAAATTTGGTACCTAACACAGGTATCTATTCAAAATTCCTATAATTCTTACTTACTTAGTAAGTTACTCAAGTAAATTCATTAATTTAAAGAGTTTATTCGAAAATTGAATTTTGATTGAACATTCGATGTTTGCAAATGTCATTCTTAAATTGTGAAATTTTTGATAATTTCGTAAAAGTTTTTGTGATGATTAAAAAACTTTTCAGATGTATCGTCATGTGGTTGTAATAATCCAGAAACCTTCGCGAGGGCGTAATGAAGGTATTTTGAAAGTTTCAAACTTTTTCTATGCTTAAAATAGCAATGCATAAACAACATACATACATATGTAAGCAAGTATATTTTGATTTTAATATATATATTTTACAGTGCATTTTTACAGCAGCATCGCGTTCATTGGTCAAATCATTGCACATATAGTTTCGTATCGGTGATCGATGAACCGGTGTTGTTGTCTGTAGTTGAAATAAGATTGTATAAACGTATTAAAAAGTTGTACAGCGCCCTTGAGGTGATTTTTCACAAAACGGCGCTATACAAGTCATCCAAATATTATTATTTATTATTATTATTATTATATATAATAATTAAATTAGCTTTCAAGGGAATATTTCACATCACGCACTTACAATCGAAATTAGTATGTTTGATACTGTATTCACATGTTTTAGAATTTTACTTCACTGGAATTCGGAATTTATTTTACAATGTCCACAGGGTTTACACTCATCGCAAGTGATTTGTCCAATACAATGAAACCAATTGTAAATAAAGGTTAGTACTCTTGTTCTGTTTGAATGAATGTAAAATTTCATTCATAAATTCACAGGTCCGACTCACTGTTCGTTTTTATTAGTAAAAATAACCAAAGAATGCGTAGAATTATAAGAGACTTCGTGATTTGGGGTTTTTTGTGTCCAGGGAAACTATGTTACCCCCAATTATGGAATATTGTATGGATGAAGGGAGGGGGGGGGGAATAGAGAAAATTTACTGCTTATTTAGATTTGGTCACATTTCACGGCTAAAGCCATTTTAAGCACCGTTTTGATTTTCAATGATGATTTGTCACCAAGAGCATGATATCGCTCTGGATTTTTTTTGTGTGAATACCGCACAAGATTCCCAACTGCTCTGACCACGTGAAGTCAGTGATACTATGGCATTCGAAATTGTGATATGCTGTGAGGCTGAAGTTTTCACAGTACTTGAATTTGAACTTTGAAATTTGATGAATTGCTCAAATTCTGTGAAACAACCCGTCCTAAATGTAGCAACTTTGGAGATGAGCACTTGAACTAAATTTTAAGTAAGCCATACGCCAAATTTTAATGTCGGCCTGACTCCCCGCCCCGCCTTTCTCTGTCGCACTTATGTTTTTGCACATCTTTCTCTTTCGCTTACGTTCATTGTAAAGTCAGTAATTGTGCATGAATGAATCAATAAAGTTTGGCGTGTGCTATATGAATGGCTATTTTTATTCCATTTGAAAATAAAAAGAACCTGTATTAGAATGATAATATACAAGCGGTGGAGCAACTTCCTGATGACATAGATTTAAAACAAAAAGTTAACTTAATTCAAATTTATATAAAATATTATCTATTAATTTCTTTTACCATGTAATTATTTCTTTTCTCATCTTGCAATATTTTTATTTTTACTTGATATATTGTATATGTATAATTTGGAACCCGTGGGACTGCACCACCCTCCCCGAGATCTGGAATAAAGGATAGAAAAAAAAAAAAAAACTTATTTCCATTTAATTTATTTTTTGACCGCAACCGGTTTCAGCTTGTTAAAACCATCTTTAGACTGGTACAAATTATTCTTAATCTAGAGTTTATCTACTTACATAACATTGAGGGAGTGGGGAGGGGAGTAGTCTACAAGCATTTAATTCAATTTATATGGTTTTTCAATATTTATTGCCATGTTATCTTTGACGATTCCACTACGAATCATCAGTATCAAAAATAGATGTATTAGAATGCTGAATTTACAAATAAATAAAATTGATTAAAATCCTTGTAGACCACCCCTCTCCCCTCCCCCAAACGTTATGTATATAAACCGTAGACTAAGAATTATTTGTGCAATAACTTCAAATATTTCATGAATCCGCCAAATTTTTTGAAAGAACCCGTCTTAATTGATTTTAACAAGTTATTTAAAGAAAATTATGCCAATTTGATTCCCATCTAAATCAGGACAACATCACAACAAACCAGCATTGAGCACCCCTGTCGGGTGTGCGGTTTGCCACCACTGAGAGTGAGAGGCTTAGCCAATGAAGGTTTAGCTAATCACACAATAGCGGCCACCCAGGAAGCCGGTCAGCTTCCGGAAGTGGCGAATCAATGAACTCCGAGTATCTCCACGTGCTAAATTATTGCCAAAATAAATAACCAACCGGACACTCGACGGGACCCGTCAATGGACATCTGGACTTCTGGATTCTTGGTAATATTGAAGATGGCAGATTTGTACGTTTTTTTTCTTGTTTTCTTTAAGCCATGTTGTTTTATACAGCAAACAAAGGTACAGATTGACAAGGTGGCTCTTTTTGAAAACTATAATTTTGAAAATGAATTTGGGAAGCGGGAATGGGTATCGCCGCCCCAGGAACCATTTATTGGATAACCAACATCTCTAAAGAAGGAGGTAGCGCAACACGGCATAACACCCTAAAGAAATTAATGTTTCCTCCTCTCGATTCTGATTGAAGAAACAAATATCACATAACATGATCATTTTTCAGTCAATATGACAGCACTCGATAACAATTCTTCATGACTGTAGACGTGTGTGTGATATTATTATATATATTGATAAACAAAAATTTTATACTTTTGCTTAACCGCCATTCTTGGGTAACTTCCAAACTAAAAACTTTAATCTCTGCTTATAATCGATTCCATACAGGAGGGGCTATTCTGGAATCCAATTCAACCGAGGGCGGCGGATTTCTGCCTGCTTTTGACACCATTCTATACAATTTGTAATTTCTCCACAAAAGGTTTTAACGGAAACTTAAGGCTTTCAAGACGCAGGTAAAAAAAAACCTCCCGGCCAGACTGCGTGTCGCCGCCGGCTAGACAAAGGGATGAGGAATTGCTTAGCCTCGCAAATTGTTTTTTTTTTATTTACTACGAGTAAATCGAATCCTTTCTGGAGACAGACAAAAAACTTATTTCATTCAGCAAAAGATTTGAAGATTGAAAGTTCTTTTGTGGTTAGTTTTATTTTTCTGCTATTCAAGAGTACATCGATTATATTAGCTATTTATTATATGATGTTATCATCACGATAAAATTATCAATTATGTATCTAAATAACACAATCTAGCCAAGTTAATAACAAAAGATAAATTTAATATATTAATAGAGTTGCTAATAAACAAATAATACATATATTTGTAATAAAATTTAAACATTTTTTTATCGATTTATTGTAAATATGTTTCCTTCTTAAGATGTGCACTGCTTTACAGCTTATTTACCTACAAGAGTCTTTGGGTCACAAGGATCACTAATGCCCTGAGCCAGTGTGATTTTGGCGTCCCAATTTGGAGTAAAAGCTAAGAGTATGAGAGTTGATGGGAGAGAGGATTGGAAGGAGATTGAGTAGAATTGTAATAGTTAGAAGATTGTGAGAGCAATTTTAAGAAATACGAATGGGGTAACAAAATCAAAGTTTAAGGGGAACTGCTGCTCAGCCCGTTTTATACAAAACTTAATTTTTGGATTTGAGGCCAAATTACCCAACCAAACTTATTATTATATTTTTAATCAAAAGTTTTATTAAATATTAAATATTGGAGGCAACTTTGGAATTTTTTCGTGAGTCAATTATATTTATACTGTGTTTTTATTTCTTGCTAGAGCAATCCCGATGAGTTACAGAACTCATTTTAGGTTAGGAGGAACATACGATTCATGGGTGGGAGGAAATAGTTATAGTTTTACATAGGAATTTAGATTTAGGTTGAATACAACAATTAAAAATAGAAATTAATTAAAGAAAAAAGAAACAAGGTTATACAGATATGGATGATTACAACTAAGTGGAAAAAAAGAAGAGAAAAGGAAACAAAACAATTGAACATGACAAGAAAATTACATAGTTTTTTCCTTAAACGTACTTAAAAAATATTCTTAGGCAATTACTCTGATTTTTTTTATTTGGCTGGATTCCCTTATATATATTTGGAAACGAATTATATAGTGTATAGTCAACATAGTTCAGAGATTTTATCCCATATTTTGTAGTGTGTGTTTGAGGTATGCGGATTTTATTGCTATTTCGAGTATTGTGAGTGTGGATGTCTTGATTGTAAAGTGGCTTGATGTTAATATGAGTTGATTGTTGAGTAATTTGTAGGATGGTGCTTGTGATTTCATGTTTAGGAAGGACTGTGATTGGAAGAATACCGGAAACTGAATAGATGTCTCTGACATGGGTGTCCCATGAAAGACCAAAAACCTTTTATGAGAGCTCGGTTTTGAACCACCTACAAATCAGCTATCAATTTCTTTGAGGCAAATCCCCAGATACAGCAGAGATAAGAAAGGTGTGAATGTACCATGGCGTAGGACACTGATGTTAGTAAAGGAATGGGTAATAATCTTTAGAGTCTATATAGTACACCAGTTATGGGGGTAATTTTCTCCTTTACATGATTTATGTAAAGATCCCACGAGAGTATAAAAAAATAATATATCTCACATATTATTTTAATATAATAAAAAATAAAACATCGTTTTTTTGGGTAGCAATTTTAGTTTATGTACGACAAATTTGTGTTCCGACGTAAGTAGATCATTCATTTAAGTTTCATATAATATTGTAAAATTATTTTTTAAAGTGTATCATTTACTCACAAGTAATAGCCAAAGTTGCCTCTACAATCATGGAATATTAAAATCTTGAATGGCCTAAATTTTTAATTTTAAATACAATTAGCGCATATTCGTGAAATATCACGAAACAGCGCTATAGATGTAAAGTGCTTTTATAATTATTAAATGGAAGGTTTGATAGAATGGATAATGTCTGTCTATAACTCCATTGGTTGCGATTACTAGTACCTATGCAATATGCATAAACATTAAAGTTTTCGAAACTCTATTACAAGAAATAAACCGGTCAGTGGTTGAGTGGGCATCGCGTTTCGGTCCCACCCTGGCGTTCCGTATTCGAGGTCCTCCATCACGACTCAAGAAACATTATCGGCTTTCTGTGGTGGTAGAAGGAGATTTTCAAATATTGTCGGGCAATGCGAAACCCGGGAATGTTTGTCTTTCTTTAAAAAAAAAATTAATACAAAAGAAACTTCACGAAAGATAACGCCAACTTATGATCGGTAGGTCCACTATAATTTACTTACAAACTCTGACTAATCTAGTTAGGAATCATTGCACAAATACTACAGGAATACACCCTCGAACCTGTACAATATACAAGTGTACTTGTTGAATGAAATCTTTTCCAGGTAAGAAACCTCTCTAGATAGTATTTATGAATGAATTGAAATGGTGTACTGTACTCCAGAGCATGTTTGTAGAATTATTGTAGGGTCTTCTACTAGCTCCATACATAAATACACAATCTACCCGAACCCCTAATTTCACGCATGTTACCCTCTGACTGTAGTTCCCAGTTAGTGTAACTATTGTCTATTCTTTTGGTTCTTATAGGAAGATTGACTGTGTGAGAAGATATTGTGATTTATTGTTGTAGTTAGTTGCGTAGCTCCGATGTCCGAGATAATATAATGCGAGTGGTCAGTGATCTGTGGAGAGGGATGGATGGTGTATTGAAGTAATCAACCATGACCGGGGAGAGTATGTGACGCTTTAAAATTTCTTTCAATCAGGTGAATTTCAAAATTTGAAACTGTATTTTGTCTGAAATTGTTTGTTCCAATGTCGTAAGGTTTGGATTGAATAATTCAACAGATATTTTGAACTGTATCTTTAGCTCTTTCTTACCTGGTGGTTTGATTATGAAAATATAAATGTAGGTAACCTAGTATGAAGAATAAATTATCTGTGTTTTTCTTGGTAAAACTATTATTTGAAAAGAATGCTCTATGTGATTTTCTCAAAAACGGCGCAATAAAAATGATCCCTTATAATAATAATCTGTATGGTATCAAAATAATATTTCATTTTAAGTGAAAACTTCTTTAGCACCGTTGTGATTTGAAACTTGATGAAACTGAAATGAACGACCCTAAAAGAGATAAACACACACATCTGTAGGATTTATGCGACAGAAAGCAATAAAATATTTATTTAATTCAAGGTTTCTCGGTTACAAAATAATACGATAAATCCACGTCCCACGTAAGCCTCCTTTAGTGCAAAGCGCCTGGCAAACCTCTGCAGACATTTAGACCGAGGATCCTACGAAATCAAAAAAAAAAAAAAAAGCGACATCTAGCGACTACGAAAAAGGAAATACAAATACTAATAAGATGAACAAATGAATAGAAAAAGGTGCTCTGGAATTCGACCACCAAAATATGGAAAAAATCATCAACATCGATAAAAAAAGTGCTTCATTGTCTCCTGTAGCTTTTTGATGGTTTCACTTCTACCGCGTGTGAATTGCACTCTGTTTTTTTTTTTTATTATGGAGTCGAAAATCAAAGCAATATTCAAATCAGCTATATTCTAAGATAATATTAACAGTTTGCTAATAAATTTAGATTAATGTCGGAAGGATTAGCGAGGTCTCAAGTATAATGACAATTTTTTTGGAGTTTTAAAAAGTGTGAAGTTTTTTAATAATAAAATAGAATAAAGTAGATTTTCTTATCAATAGAATGATTAAGGGCAAATGCTAATTTTTGTACCAACCTAAGAATAAATCATACTTATAATAAAAGTGACGATAAAAAATTTGCAAAAGTATCGAAGTTTGGAAAAAAAACTATTTCGGAACGCAGTAAAAAAGTGAACAAATTATTTCCGGTTTCTAAGGGTCGATTTGTAGGGCTGTGCTTTATCGGATCGCAGCAGGGGGTGGTCAAATCGTTAGGGGTAGTAGACGGTGGGAGAGGGTGGGGGGTGGTCGGACGGTCAGCTGTCTGAAACAGAATACAATGGAATAATAGAAGATGCCCCTCAATAATCATCGTGTTTTTTGCAATATGTTAAGTTGACATCCTGAGAATTTTATTAGGTAAGGGTGCAATAAATAATAAATGAGATAAATTAGGCTTATTGCCGACATCTTAACAATGTTTTATTTATTAAATTAGAGTTCTGAAAAAACATCTTTCGGGAAGGCTTCTGTTGCACGCTTCCAAATAAAATATTTTTCAGACAGCTTCACAAAGTTCTTTACGAATAATATTTATTACAAAAATCTTCTTAGGTACTATCATTAATTTAATGATTCGTTATGAATGAAACGGCATATTTGTTGTCATATTTATAAAAGTCACGGGATGTGAAAAGTTCGGACTTGTGGAATAAAATACAAAAAAAGGGAAAGACAAAATTCCAAATTTCCATAATTGTTAAAAAAAAGGAAGACTTACCATGTTAGATAATTTAGGTATCTACCTACCTAATTTGGTTAGCCCTGAAACAAGGGTTTGAACATTGCTATTCATCAATAAATCAGCCTTTGATTCCGGTGACCGGACAACTCAGAATCATGCAACTTCAACACCTCCTTTTTTGAAAAGCCTTTAGAAGTGATTAAAAAAATGAAAAATAGCCCGTAACCTAACCAGAAGTACCTACTAGGCCGGAAATGACAACACCAGCATCAAATCAATGTTATTTTTCGTAAAACCTAACCTTCAAATGACAACCGCAAATTTTTTAACCAGCTGCGTCATTTAGTTTGTGTTTGGCAGTCATTGAACCATGTCATCTTTGGGAATGCTGTGTGGAGGGTCTTTTCGGAAATTCAGTTCTGGGAAAATGGTATGAGGGGTGGGCAGGAGTAGGTGCAAGGCGATGTTCCGAGAAAGTCCTGCTGGAGAGATCAAAAGATCTCCCTCAACCAGTCTCTCTCGATTCGGCGTGCCACATAGTTGATGGGCAGACGCATCCGCCACCAAGACTCGGACAAACCTCACCCCATGAACCCGGGTACTCCTGCTAAGTCACCAAACGTAACAAACCACTTGGGGTAATCTGCGGCAGAGATGTTGGTTATCAGTTTGTTTTAAAACCTATGTACGTACACTCTTTATAAAGCTGCCTTTTAAATTCGTTTTCTTAAATAAAAATTATTTCTGTTTTTGATACTTACAGTTTGTGATGGAATTCCATTTAAATAATATAATTTTATTAAATTTAAAACTTTTTTCCACTTAATCTATTTGAGATTATTATACTATTAAAATAATTTTCTTTGCATAGTTGTATAATGTTGTCTTTACCGAAGTGAGTTTTATTAAACTCATTGGAAATAATGTATTATAAATATTGTTCTTAATATTTTGTATTATATTATCATTTCAGTAAATAAAATATAACCATTAAAAACAATATGAGTAACTTTCAAACTAAAATCTGAAACAGAAAAAACGCAGTTAGAGATACGGTCGCATCTAGGACCTTAGACTTGCCGGGGCTCTGCTCTCTTTTTCAGATTTTCGTTTAAGAGTTGTTAATATTGTCATCAATGATTAAACATTACAATTTGATGTTTTACTCATTAAGTTATTCCAAAAATAAAAATATGTAATTATGAAAACATGCCAATTTGTGTATAGGATTTTCGGAAATGAATTGATTTTTATTCTCTCTGAATACGTATTTTAAATTTTCTATCTATAGATTATGATGAAGCCATCTACACAAAAATTAACAAAGCTCTTAAAATTTCCAATTTAAAGCCATCAGTCCTTTTATACCACATATTCCCATTTGCTCGTATAATTAGCCCGCAGTGGGTGGTTTACAAACCATCCCAAAATAGAGCTTCTCGTTTATAATCGGAGTCAATGCATCGCCATCGCAGGTGAAATTTTGTACCGTGATAAATTCGGTCCGCGCACTATACTAGAGGTGACTCAGTGTGGTGTGATTTTGACCTTGTGCCGATTATTCTATTTTAAAAGCTATGAGTTTCGTAAATCGGAGTGGTTCTGAAAATATTTCAAAATGCAGAGAGAATGAGCGCTTTTATAAGAACGGCGACGATTCACGGTTGCGGTTCTGCGACAGCAAAAACTGCAATAAACATATTTTGCTTACCGCAATAATGCTGCAGCTCTTTCAAAAGATGAGATACACAATGCACGTAGGACGTAGGTCTGTAAAAAAAGTCATCATTTTTCTTGCATCTTTCTCACACACGGCACCATGACATCTCCGTAAACCCCTACATTACTTCCAGCCGTGACGATAATTTGGAATATAGTTACAAGGATACTATAGAATTACTCTTTCTTACACATTAAATAATGGTATGATAAAAGATGAGACACACGGAATACGTGTGACTGTTTCCTCCAAACTACTACTTTTTCCTTGCGTTTAATTTTCTTTATATGTGTGAGGGAGATGCATGATAATAATTGCATATTTCCTTTGGGGGGTGCGGACTTACGTTCATCGTTTGTCTCATTTTCGACTGTTGTTATTTTTAGTGTGTAAGAATGAACTGCAGCATTATATTAATTTCTTATAATTAAATTATAATATGTAAATGAAATCCTCAGCACGGGAAATCCCAGTGAGGATATCATTATCTTTAGATGTTTGTAAAGAAAGGAAGACAATAAATCATTATTATTATTATTATATGTATGTTTTAGAACAAAATCTTAACCATCAGCGCATTGACATTTGAGGTTTTTTTAATTTTTGGAATTCATTCACACTTAAATATTATCCTTGTGAATATATTCCATACTTTCAAAATTATCGTCACGGCTAGTAGTATTGTAGGGTTCTACGGAGACGTCACGGTGTAAGAGAGATGCAAGAAAATGATCACTTTTTTTCCCTTGGAGGAAACAGACCTACGTACATTGTGTATCTCATCATTTGAAAGAGCAGCAGCATTAAAGCGATAAGGAACGTATGTTTATTGCCTTTTGCAATCACGGTACCGTAACCGTGAATAGGCACGGTAATAATAAAAGCGAATATAACGAAGAACACTCAATCCTACACATCGATCGTCCAATTGATTAGTCAAACATCTCCGAAAAATCGAAATTTGATTTGGATATGCACTTATATGTAAAAGTTTCTATCTGGTACAATTATAATGCAGTAAAAATTGTAGTGAATTAAACCAAATGTTGATTTTTTCTGGGTCACTAGTAGCGTATTTAAAATTTCGTTCTAATTAACCGGACCGTTATGCCTCCCGATATTATTTTATAGCATACATTATATGTAAAACACAGACATGTGTAAAAAATATTTGATTTTCGGCGAACATAATATTGCTTTCCTCATATCTCAAAACTTAGTATTTGGAGATGTCTGACTAATCAACTGGAGATCGACAATATTACGTTATGTAATTATTTATGTGAACACCGCATGATAATCCAAATCAGTTAGACTGAAGGATCCCAATTCCCAATCAGGGGAAAGTATGGTGGAATGATTATTAAAGAAAAATAAGGTAAGGCTCTCGACTACCAATCCGGAGGTCGCGGATTCAAACCGACAAATAATTAATTAAAAATTTTATTGCTCTCATTCTCTCGCAGGCTTAATCCTTTAGATGTATGTGTTTGTCTCTTTTTAGTATCACTCGTTTGAGTTTCAAATCACAACGGTGCTAAAGAAGTTTTAACTTAATAATTTAAATAATTTAATGTGTATCCATAAAATGAAGGTATTATTAGTAGGTAGCTAGGTAGATTCTCTCTATAAATACTACATACTGTAATAAAAATAAAAACATTTAAAAAAAATTGAAAAATAAATTTACTAGATAAAATAACAATCCTTCAAAATCAATATATATATTTTGTAGAAAAGAGTCGTTACGTCTAGAATTTGATTTAAAAATTACATATTTTCGGATATGTCTGGTTATTTCTTCTTAGAAAGTTGGATCATCATCTATAAATTACAAATCTCATGCACCGTGATTCATTCTGCACGAATCATCCTGTCTTTCAGGCGACCTTCCTTGGCAGTAGAGTCACCTGTGTCTCACTCCTCACTGTGTCGTGACCCTACATGACTCCTGCTGCCCTTGGAATGATGGAGATGTGACTCTTATATTTTTGAAACTATATTTCATAAATCCAAATACCCCAAGACAGGCGCGGCGAGGTTTCTGAAAGTGAGGTGCGAAAGAAATATTGAAAGCATGAAAATAGTTTTTGTGATAGGATGTGTCATGTTATCGTATTTATGATATTGTGGATATGTCAGAAACCGTTTTTTTTATAACTAGGTGTCATTACTTCAATCGTGTTTAACCCACGCCCTCGGATGAAAGGTACCATTAAACAAATGTGTAATAAACAATAGGTAAATTATTTATTAATCGCAACGCCCTTATGGGCTTTTATATAGTTTTATATTTTCTATGATTTAGGTTTCAAAATCAGTGTTAAAGGTTGAGATAACAAAAATGGAAGTGCTAAATACGTAGATAGTGAAGTTGTGCATGTGTAAATAAATACCAATTTCGAGTAACCAACGTTTAAATTGTGTAAAAATAAATCCAAAATGTCAAACTTTTTCAGTTACTCTCGGGGAATAATAATATTTTTTTTTACAATCTTTAATTGTATGCACGAGAAAAAAGTATAGTGACAGTTTTCTTCCACTTTAATTTTTTCTTATTTATTAAATATATATCTTTTCATGAACAATTTTTTGTCATTTTTTAATTAGTATCTAATGTTTTCACATCCATGGTAAATAAAATTTTCAAGACGTTTTATAGTAATATTACGCATTGCGCATGAATTATAGTAATATTACGCACTCGAAATATTACTATAATTCAATAAATAATTAATAAAATTAATAAAAAAAGTAAATATAATAATAATTAATTTTTATAATAAATAATAAAAATTTTAGTAAAAATTTTTAGAAATCTAATTTTTTTTAATAAATAAATCCATTATTTAGGCTCGTGACGTCACTACATGAAAATGTACCGTCTCCGATAATGTTCTATTAATTTTATAAAATTCCAAACTGATTTTTTTTTTATGGTAACACTTTGATTTAAGGCGAATTTTTAAATTCGACATTTAACATTCACTAGATTAATTGTTTGTTCTCTGCGAACTTATCATTTGGTTTGACATTTTGACAGATGTTACGAAGAGAAGCTCTTAAATTTTACGACTTCTTTACCCGTTTTAAAAGTATAATGGTAATGGTGCTGTTTTTAACAAAATCAAATTTTATAATTTATTATTACTGTTATTATTTACAATTACAAGTATATTACATTGGATTTAGTCGTATATAGACGTTGAACATAATAATGATTCAATGATCAATAAGATGGATTAAGGAAAAAAATATTTATGAGATGTAATATTTTTGGTATGCCTCGTTATTCTCCTGTGCCATTCGTGTGGAAAACGTTCTTTTTTAAAAATGATTTTCGGCTATGTAATTATCGTTTTTTCGCACCCATAAAATTATGTCCCGTCTTTCCGGTTTACAAAAAAATGGTCTGATTTTTCGGATTAAAATTTTCAAAAAATCGCCAGGGTTTTAAAAATACGATTAAAAAAAAAAACGGAATGTAATTTTTTTTTTAAACGATGCAAAGTGAGTACTTAACCACGCACCGATCACCGAACTTATTATCTTTAATTAGTAAATTAATTGATTGCGTTTGAGAACCAGTGTCAGGTTCTTTCAATCGCCAACTAGAAGCAGTGGCCCGTTGCAAACTACAAGCAACGATCCACTGCCAAGAGTGCCAAGTCACCGCTCACCGGGCCAACTATCCAACTATCGCAACAAGAACATCTAATTATGTAAGCTATGTCATCTTTGCGACACCCATCAGGGCTCGCGGCTCGCGGTCAATCAAAACCACAATATTGATTGGGCCAAAGTTAGATTGGTGCAACGATATGAGATTGATTGCGAAAGCTACGGGTAATCGATTTAGAATTGGGTGGAGTCGTTATACCTGTAATTACTGCGGGGCAAAGATAGCCTGTTTGTTTTGATGCTCTAAATTATGTCTGATTTGGCACTTGCTTTTTATTGTTGGTGTCAGCCCTACACTACTACAATCAATAAATTAAGCTGGGGATATTTATCTTTTTGATGTGACATATTATCGTTGGCGGGAATCTTGTAGAAAGAGTTATCAATGCATAAATTTCATTGCAGGTGCATAAAACAAAATTAGAAAGAACGTCGTAGTATTTTTGTCAGTTACACTAAATAAGGAAGGTGTTGTCCAAATATGGAGTGCATACGATTCTCGTAAATGCATTTGCGTCTCTGTATGAGGTAAGCGTTGCATGTGTTAAGGTGAACGGTGGTTTTACGGGGTGGTTTGACATCACAAAAGGTGTTAAGTAAGGCTGCGTAATGTCACCATGGATATTCAATCTATACATGGATAATTGTATCCAAGAATTGAAAGAGATGGGATTGGGCGCGAAGTTGAGTAATCTGAAAGTATGTTGCCTGTTATATGATGCGGTGCTGATTTCTAACAGAACGGAAGATCTACGGGCTCTCGTTTCTAGGATGAAAGAAGTTTGAATGAAGTGCCACTGCTTCTAGTTAAGGCGATCCACTAGTACAGGAAAAAATCTAATTCGGAATTCACGCCCCTTTACAGGAGGAGTTTAAAAATACTTGAGAAAAAGCTTTTGGAAAGGGTGGAAAAGGTATTTGAGAATAAAAAATTACATCTTTATATTGTAATGGCCTGTAAGAAACATTAATACCTTTTTTAAGCATTGTTTATTGTAATAAAACGGAAATTTAAAATTGATTTCAAGGAACCAAGCGGCGCGGAGTCCAAGGCGTCTATTCCCCGTCGCGGCCGGGGCGGAACTGACACAAAAATAGGTCTGTAGTCCTTCGGTGGACGGCATAGGGTCCACTTTTGAAAATTCAAATTCGTTGACTGCCGGCCGTATTACAAAATAGCATTTTTGATTACGATAATTATAAAAGTAACTGAATTTGCCACTATACAATAAAACCATATCCGAAAAAGTAGGAGAGTTTGCACTTAAAAGTATTTTTTATAGACTTAACACTTTATTTTTTTCTAGACGTATTAAAGGACTTATTAAAAAAATGACCGATATTTTTAAGGGCCAAGATATGTTCTACACGCAGTATTTAATTTAAGCATCTATAATACTTCTAGACCATAGATTCTCAACCTTTCTTTGCCCACCGCCCACTTAGACAATATATTTTTTTCCAACGCCCCCCCCCCAACTGCTTTTACATACCATCTTGGGGGGAGGGGGGGGGGGGGGGGGGGGGGGTTAGGGAAAGTCAATGGGTTTCTCTGGGTTTCCTGAAAGTCCATTTATATTTTTTACATACTAGGTACCTAGTATGTAAAAAATAGTCGCGAATCTGAAACAACTATTGCCACGATTATATTTAAGCGTGTAATTACACTGTAATATTACGTAATTGTAAGAAAGGCTATGACTCCTATCCAATTTCTGAGAAGAAGATTGTTTCAATGAGAACAATTAAAACGCATACTTAATTATATAGAGAAGTATTTTTATAAACATTGAAAAGATATTGAATTTATAAGTTATCTAATGATATGGTTGAATTTGATGCGTTTTAAGAAGTTTGTTTAAATTAGTCTCGATTTTACTTAAAAACAAACGTAAGTCGCCGCGTTCAGTAATATGGAGCCTATTTTTCTTTTTGGTTACCAACGTTGCTACAGCACTGAATCCACGTTCAGCTAAATAGGACGATGGGAATGCTATTAAAAATCGTTGAACTATCGACCATAATCCTAGGTATAGCTGCAAAATCGGCTTTTGCAGCCAAAACTCTTCGTAGCTTTTCTTAAATTTAATTTTTAATTCCTCATTTGTTATCAGTTCTATTAGTTCTTCTTCTAACGGGGATGATCCTACTGTGTTGACATTTGAAAAAGGATCCAAAACTCAGTGTGGTATATCCATATTTAAAATATCCTGGAATCACTGCGGAGGTTTTCCAAGTGTTGACAGTAAACAAGCAAGTCGTCGTTCTTAAATGATACTGCTGATAAATTTGGGAAGTTATTAAATTCCCGTCTGCCGATATTTCTTTTGTATAATAGCAGTTTGGATACAAAAGCTGCAACACAATTTTTTGTCTTAATCAAATTTAAGTCGTCGCCTTGAAGTTGGAGATTGACATCATTAAACAATTTATACAGGTCTGTCAAGTACGCAATATCGTTCTTCGATGAGGTGAGGTTGTCGCGCCATTGTGTGTCTTTGTTTCCTAGGAGCTCTATCACAGACTCAAACAGATTGTAAAATCGAGTCAAACAAGAACCTTTTGACAGCAAGCGCATCTCTGTGTGAAGCGGCAATAGGTTGAAATCTTCATCATTGGCAATGCAAAGCTGACTAAATAATCTGTCATTCAATGAGCTACTTCTGATTTTATTAACTGCTCTGATAACATATTGCAGTGATGTATGGAGGCGTTCACTCAGATTTTGCACAGCAAGCAAGTCATGAACTTTATTTTTTAAGCACGCTATGAAGCCTTTGTGACGCCGTCATAGCTGGGGCGCCATCTGTATCAGCTGACAAAATATTATTAAAAGGAATTTTCTTTTCGTCAAAAAACTTTTACAGTGTATTAAATATGGTTTCTCTTTTTGTATCTGTTTCCAAATTTGTAACAAACAATAGTTCTTGACATATTTTCTCATCTTTGATGAACCTCACGTATGACAATAACAAGGCTTCATTGGTTGGTAAAGTGGACTCATCCAGCTGAATTGAAAATCGACAAGACTGCAGATGATTGCATAATGATTCTTCAATGTTTTCATCAATTCGTCTTTGCACAGAACTATTGCTCAAATGAATTTTTCAGATAATATCTGCAGCTGGTTTATGGAGCACAGTGGTTATTACTTATTTTACTGCTCGTAAAATTAAATCGTCCCCAATAGTATGTGGTTTGCCTGTTTTAGCAATCAACAATGAGATCCATCGATCGATCTCGAAGTCCATCATCGTCATGCTTAGAAGCTGTTGAAAATTGTTAGCTGAATTTTGTACTTCTTTTTCATGTCTTGAAAATGGGTCACATCTTTGGCTTTCTTGTCCGGCTGGATTTTATTAAAATGATCTTGAAGCATAGACATATGAATATCCATATGTCTATGTCTTGAAGCCTAGAAGGCTTCATCGCTTCATTTGAAAATGTTTTCCGACAAATAAGGCACATTGGTGATGATGATTTGTGGGATTTTTGATAAATCCGTATTTAATATAATCCACACCATATTGCCGTATCTTCTTTTTTACTTCCGACATGGGTTTTTAATAACAAAAATTAACCAATATTAAAGTTTACTTTGCTTTATTATGTGATTAGAGTGTTTTGTTTGTCTTTTTTAGACCATATTTTTTTACTTGCCAACGCCCCCCTGTGCCATCTCAACGCCCCCCAATTGTCTCTGGATCTTCTACCGCCCCCCTGAAGGTCTCAAACGCCCCCAAGGGGGCGTTATCGCCCACGTTGAGAACCTATGTTCTAGACCATGGGTCGGCAACCTGCGGCCCGCGGGCCGCATGCGGCCCGCGAACAGTTTCGGTGCGGCCCGCAAGATTCTCGCTGCAACACACGTGACGGACGATATCGTACACAACGGAGTAAAAGGGTTAGCGAAGGGGGAGCGCCAGAGAAGGGAAAGGACGGCTATAACGCCACCCCCACCTCGCCTCATTCCGTTGTCAATCGCCCGCGCTGCGCTAACTACCTATTCACGTCGGTGTTTACATTCGCAGCAAGTTTTATTAATTGATAATACCTATCTGTGTTGCGGTTTTTGTGCATTTTCTTAGAGTTCTAGATAAGTACTTACATATTTCATGATACTATTATTCCTGACATTATAAGAAATGACTATAACAAAGCAATATTCTGTAATATGTTGTATTGTTATTTATGAGTTTTTGGTCTCAATAGCTTGCAAGTAAGGTGACCCGCTGACAATGGGCCCCCGAAATGATGTTTACCATGATATTATATATTTTTGGTATATGATATTATATGGTAGAATAAGACGGGGACGCCCGAGGAAGACATGGCACGACCAAGTGAATCAGATACTTGAGTCGGGCCATGTGAAGAGTCGGAATAATAGAAGAGCATGTATGAGACGATGTATGAATGTGAACGAGGCAAAGAGTGTGCGCCAAGATCGAGTCGTGTGGCGGTCCGTCCTCTCTGCCTACCCTTGCGGGGAAACGGCGGGATGGTTAGTTAGTTAGTTAGTTATATATTTTTTAGCTTATTACCAATTTCAAACTTAAAATCTATTTCAATAATTTGGTATGAATATCAAACGAATGTATACACAGTGTCGTTATATTTTAACTTTTGCGCTGGTATACACAGTATGTAGAGAAGCAGATTTTTGGTTGATGCATTTGAATGACAATATAGTTACTCGGCGGTACATCCTCTTTGCACATCTCTTCGGGGTAGTTTAATTATATTTTGTATAATTAGGTACCTATACTGTATTTTCCCTAAACCGACTGCTCACTACTACTGTATATAAGTACGGGGTAATGATTTATATTGCCATTTTATTTATGTAGGCATTTTAACAACAATAAATGTCGTAAAAATATACGATAGCCAATTTATTTTTAGAACTAAACTATATATCTACTGTAATGATATGCAGTGGCATAGCTAGCATGGGTGCCACCCGGGGCGGATAACGTTGTGTCACCCCCCACCCCCGCGTTTAAGTTGACTTTGAGCAAATTCCGACCTCATAAAAACTACTATAGTGTCCATGTGATCCGTTCCGGGGGGGGGGGGGGGGGGGCTAGAGAAGTTTTGTAAGTGCGGCCCGCGCAAGTTCCCACATCAAATATTTGGCCCTCGGACCACAAAAGGTTGCCGACCCATGTTCTAGACGATCAAATTTTCAAAACAAAAACGTATGATTTTGAATGATTTTGCATTATTTAGTATGGCTTCATCTTAATGATGAGTGTAAGTAAATCTAAAGTCATGATATTTGAAAGAGAGAGTACGAAAACAATGTGCAGTTGTGAATGATGAATACTTGGAGCAGGTGGATGAATTTGTGTATTTGGGAAGAATGTTTACGAGAGATGGGAAGGCCGATAGAGATATTGAAAGAAGGGTAAATGCAGGTAACTCCATAATAAATGGAGGACTGAACGTCGTTGGCGCCAACAAAAACTGTACAAAGAAGCGAAGCTAGCAGTCCATAATGGAGTACTGGTACGTACCCTGATGTGTGGCAGTGAGGCATGGAACTGGTAGAGGAGGGATGAAAGACTGAATGCTGTAGAAATGAGATCCCTGGGGCGTACAACCATGTATGATCGTGTGAGAAACGTGGAGATCAGTAATGAGTAAGATTAAGAAAGGGACGCTCAGATGGTTTCGGCATGTAGAGAAATTAACGAGGAAAGGAGTTTAAGGAGAATATATGATGCAAATGTGAATAGTAGAACAAGTCGAGGACGCCCGAGGAAGACATGGCACGACCAAGGGAATCAGATACTTGAGTCGGGCCATGTCAAGAATCCGAATAATAGAAGAGCATGTATGAGACGATTTATGAATGTGAACGAAGCAAGGAGTGTGTGCCAAGATCGAGTTGTTTGACAGGCTGTTCTCTCTACCTACCCCTGCGTGGAAACGGCGTGATGGTTAGTTAGTTAGTTAGTTAACACTAAATAAAGATTAATTTGAACGTTTTTGATTTACGAAGGTTAAAACGTTATGAGTATCTAGCCAATTATTCAAAATTATCGTCAACATTATCTCAATTGCCGTATAAATCCTTTGAGAGACCCGGTCGTATCTTGAAAACGTCTCGACTCTCCAATCTTGCCGCTTTTCAGCTGTCTTTTGTCTTTTGATGTATTTGCATACAGAGCTCCGGGCCAAATAGGCCCTTCTCTCTTTTATCGTGACTCTTGATTTTATATTAATTGGTTGTTAGAAAAATGACATAATTTACAGTTTTTTTATTATTAGATATTATTATTTTCAGCTGTCTCCCCACGATTCTTTACGCCTGTGATCAAATTATAAAGAAGCCTCTTGGAGAGTTTTTGACTCCTCTGAGAAAAGATTTCACTAGTGCTTGTCTCATGCAGCCTCCTTCCAGTTGCTTATACCCAAGGGTAAGGTGTTGGTCTCTCATGGACCAGACAGAGATCTCCCAACGTCCCAACACTATACTAACATCCCGCAGGCTTATTAAAACGAAGCCTTCTCTTCAAACTTCAATCTTCCTCAATGTAATCTAAAAGGAAAATGATTTCGTCTAGTGGAATCCTAAAATTATATGGTTTTGTAATGTAGAAACAAGAGACAAAAATGGTCGTCTACAAATGAGATGGCCAGACCACTAGAAGAGAACTATCACTTTGAACTCGTGGGAACCGCTAAAAATTGATATTTCGTTAGGTACTTCAGTTCAAAGTTCTAACTGACATTTTTTTATATGACCTTGGAATGCAAAACCATTTCTCTATATCCAAAATAAATTTTATTTTCGTAGGTTCTTGTATGAAAAAATTCTAAAATCAAGCTCCATTTATTTTACAAGATTCTAACATCCCTTATTACACTCTTCTCACTTTGATTGAATAGGGTTCTAACTTCGCCTTACCATGATCTGAGGTTTCAAAGATCGCAAAGACAAATTTTTGTAATTTATTTAACAATTTTTGATTTTGAGCTTCAATCTTGTGAAAAGTATTTTAGTTTATCACGAGTATTGAAATTAGAAAATTTAATTAGCTTGGAATTGCATTACGAAAATGTAAATAGAATCTTGTGCAAAGAATTATTGAAATTAGAAAATATTTAATTAGCTTGGAATTGCATTACGAAAATGTAAATAGAATCTTGTGCAAAGAATTATTGAAATTAGAAAATATTTAATTAGCTTGGAATTGCATTACGAAAATGTAAATAGAATCTTGTGCAAAGAATTATTGAAATTAGAAAATATTTAATTAGCTTGGAATTGCATTAGGAAAATGTAAATAGAATCTTGTGCAAAGAATTTTATGCAGTAGCTGGTTGCATATGGTTCTATGTTCTGTTGAGATGATTTTTCACAAAAACGGCGCTCTACAAATTATCCAATTATTATTATTATTGTTGTTCGAATATGGTAAGTATACGGCCTATTTAAATGTTTTCCTTTAAAACGTGTTCAATTAAAATACTTTACACAAGATCCAACCTGAAAAGCAGTAATTGATAAATAAATAAAGAGAAATCGTCTTTGCAAACAAGGTGAGACATCTCATATCAGTGAAGTAAGGATTCTGTTCAAATGAGGTGACGATTTCTGGAAACTGGAAGAGGTATATATTTCAGCCAGAAAACTGATGAAGAAGTGAAATAAAATTATTTAATTAAATGAAGACAATATTAGCGAAACTCAATCGAAAATCTGAAAACAGAAAAATCATACAAAGATATTTACACCTCTGAGACTCGAACCCAAGACCTTTCGCTTTCCGGGCATATGCGCTGACCACTGCGCAGAAAACCTTTCCAGTTAATCAGGCGATTAACAATTTTCAATTACCTACCGGTTTTTTAAATTTTATCAATTTTCCGTAAAATATCTGCATTTTATCAAACTTTTCAAAAATAACTTCTAAAGCTTCGAGCGTCGAAACATAGATGGGAGAATGTCTGTATTTTTAAAAAATTAAACCAAAATGATGCAAGCAATGTTCCTTTTAGATTCCTTACAAATTTATTATTCTCAATGATAAAGTATGCAATAAAACACCCATCGTGCATCATTAATAAAACGTTTTAAGTCCTCATTAAATACGCCATTAACCACAATCTAAGCTCTGGCAACCACTTGAAGTTTTTTACAATTCTGAATGTATGATAGGTATCTCTACTGCTGAAGCAAGAAGAAGAATGAGTACGGAGGTAATTAGATGGATAGCTATCAGTGTGGCCATTGCAATGCACCTGTTTGCTATCTGAACAAATATTTAGATTTTTTTCATCGTTAACTGATGTAGGTAACGCAGTATTATTAGTAGGTACTTAGCAGTTATACTATAGCTGATTCACATAAAGATTATAAAGGGCGCTTATGTTATGAAAAGTTATGGTTTAGCAACTTTTTAAATACATTGTACGGATGTAAGTAGGTATAACCAGCGGCTATAACTAGTCGCTATTTATCTATATACTGTGTATATAAGCGAATAAATACCAAAAATCGAATTTATTACAATTTCTATATATTTCTATATATGTATACCAACTTATTATTTTTAAAAAATTGAAGTCGATTTTAGGTTTGGAATTAGTAAAAACTGTACAAAAAATTATAATTTTATATTTATTATAAATTCGAGGGACTAACTGTCGACGCATCGACTCTCGGGTCACCATTTTCCCCGTGGATACTGAAAATAATGTATATAGTTTCAAAATTCTTAGTACAAGCGATCAACTATATTGAATAACTGTTACGTATAGTGGGTCTCGAACAAATAATACCATATATATACAGAACTTTCACTTCTGGTGCCTTCCCTTGTTTTTTCTGCCGGTTAAATAAATTAAAGTAAATTCTTATCAAGAATTCATTCAAATAATATGTACAGATACCTACCTACAATTGGACACAATATTTGATCATAGCTATTCGTAAATTAACAAATACAATAAAAGCACCTTCCTCCATCATACCTCTAGTATTTTTTTATCGAGTATCTGTCTTTGATAGAGGTCACTGAACTCAGATTATATAAAGAAACCAAAAGGCAACTAATGAATTATAATCCTATCACATATAAAATAATTCCGATTGAAACTTGAAACTGAAAACGATTTGGTATTCACATCCAGAGTGATTTAATTCCCGTCTTCTGGGTGGTTTATCTGAAATTGATGACGTTAAAAGTGCCTTTACAGAGGTCCACAAAGCCAGCCTCTCAATGGAGAGGCCACACATCGTACAGCCTTTGAGACCTGTGTGATTCTCTCACACATTTTATGCTTAATGAGTTTCTAAGTGCTTTACAATTCATCAAAATCTTTGCAGCGCGCATCGGCCAAGGCGGTTTTATAAATGTGAGGTTATTATTTTTATTTTATTTAAATACCTATATATATATATAGGTATATATAATTTTTGATTAGATTCAAAGTATTCGATTTGAGTGAGTATCATAGGTGAGTACTTCAATTAAATTCATTAATTTAAAGAGTTTATCGAAAATTGAATTTAGATTAAAAACTACCTAATCTAAAACTAAATAAGTGTTGTTATGTTTTTGACAGTTTCGTAAGAGTTATTGTAATGGTTTAATTACGAGTCCTTATAAAATATTGATCAAAGCAATTCCAAGAGAACAAAATTAATCATAACATTGCTGTTTTGGCACTGCTCAATAGACAATGATAATAACGGTGCCATTAGAACAAGCATCATTAAAATTAAAATATAATATAAAACAAGAGGTAGTTTACGTTCAGAAATAAGAAATATTCTGAGTGCAAATTAAACATTTTATTTTATTTACTTTTTTATTTTTTTATTTTGCATTTACACAATATAACATAATATAGCTTACATATTTTATACACTCTCCTAATTAAGCAAATGATTGTGTTTAGGAGGGGACAATTTGTTAATAACTTAAGAATTATTTTTAAAAATCCTTATAACAAACTTAAGAATTTAACTTACGAAGAGATTTAGACTTAACATATTTTTTGAAGATTATAAGGGTAATTAAACAAGAAGTGTATATAGGATGTACGTAAAAAATTAGGAATAACAAACAGTCAAAAATATATCTAAGAGAAAGTTAAAATTGTATGGTGGTACAAGCAAAATAATTTAATTTTTGTTTTATATTATCATGTTTATATATCAGTGGGTAAATGATTTTTTTTATTTTTTTTTATTTAATATTTGTATGTTTTTACAATAATTATACTTTTTTTATATATTAAACAGATTTGTAATATAAATTTAATAAAAGCCTTTTCTCACCATAAAGAGACAAGGCTTTTACATTATATAATTTTCTTAGATTACATAATTTATTCCTTTATATACCTACACAGTGATTCTGTGCTTAACATAAAAGTACAGTAAGGAGGTAACCGAAATCATGCAATTAAACTTGAATTACATTAAGACAATGTTAACGAAACTCAATCGAAAATCTGTCACACTTTTGAGGTTTTACTCATAAAGTTAAAATAAAAATAATATAATTAAACTTGAGCTTATTAGAGTATATTGAAAAGGGGTGAAACTTGAGCTTATTAGAATATATTCAAAAGGAATTAAGATTCATGAATGGTATGATTTTTTAACCTTTTCCACTCCGACCATTTTTTCTCAAAACTGTTTAGCTACTCCGACCAAAAATGTGTGTTATATTTTATATTTGAAATGAAATTTTTGGACAGTTATTTTTGCGGCACCCTATCGGATAATTCGTGTGACCATTAGTTGTTTGGTATATTTTGTATAAAATACTTGTTAAATCACACATTTTGTAACTAAAAGATAATACATTTGATTTCAACGTTTTCTATTTGCATTATATATTTTATTGCATAGCAATAGTTTGTATAATACGGGTAAAATATGCAGACAATCCAATGTAAATTCTTGGAGAAATTACTTTCTAACTGTCCTGTACCGCACAACGGCTGACTAGTGGCTACCTGGCCCTGATTGGCTTAGGTTTTATGGGTAGTGTATGATTTCTTATTTTGCATTGGTTACGTTATTTTAGGTTTCGACCCTTTTTCAGGAAACAAAAGATAGACCAGCCCACAACACATAAAAGAGATAATAAGTTTGGCAAACATTCTACACGGTGTTTACAAGTTAGAGTATTTTACATATTATACATAATATAATACTGTCACATTTTGAGTACATTTATCTCACATTTACTATTACAAAAATCTCACGATTCGGTCCAATGTTATCCCACATGAAGTGCAAGTTTGTTTTCACAACTTTTACAGTGATATATTGTTCATTTTATTTGCCCTCCTTTTCTATCATAAATTAGAACCACAAACGATTTTTTTACATTAGCTCCACACAGGAGGCCCTGAGAAAAATAAATTCTCAGGGCCTATGTCATCTTTGGGGTTGCTTTGTGGAGGGTCTTTTGAAGGAAAGGAAAAAAAGGATGGGAAGGAAAATGGTAGGTAGGAATCTGGGGGTTAGGGTGTCCAAGAGAGGCGATGCGTGAATTCATCCCTCTCACTGCGTTGTAAGGCAATGGTTCGATATAGTCCGACTGGAGAGATCAAAAGATCTCCCTCAACCAGTCTTTCCCGATTCGGTCCGCCACGCAGTAAATGGGCAGACCATCACCCCATGCAAAGTCACCAAACGTAGCGAAACACTTGGGGTGACCTGAGGCAGAGGTGTTGGTTATCCAATAAATGGTTCCCGGGGCAGCGGTACCCATTCCTGCCTCCCAAATTGAAAACGATGCAATCACTAATATTTTTCTGCATATTAGGCATTATTACATGTAGATTGACGTGATTTAACCGCTGTTCTAGATCTACCGAATGGCTTCCTTTTCTAGTTTTTACACCTTCTCTATAATTTCCAACCAGCTGAATAATTAGCCTATCCACAAATTGAAGATGACTCATTGGTATTTCCAATAGAAAAAAATATTTGTTGTTGTGGTGTATTCGGAGTATTAATAGACATTCAATTCCTTTTTTTTCTGAATCAGAAAAGCTTGACTGAGTGGGATTGATGGATGTTAAAGGTTTTTGCGGAATCACAATATTTTCTACATCACTATATTTACTGAAATAAGCGCATCTCCTTCTTTTGGGCGGGATAATGTCACTTCCACTATCTATATCACTTGGATTATTACTGACTTCTTCACCATCACTTCGAAGTAAAACCATAATTATTTTCTGTGACGGTTAATTCAAAGAATATTAATTTAAAGAATACGTAAATTCTTTTACTTTCAATTACTAATATCAACATCAATAGTTCCACAAAACGAAAAAATATGGTCACAAAAAGTGGGAGTAACTGCGGAGAACCGTCGTAAACGCAGGATAACGACTGACTGTTCCGAAAATATTTGAAGAAAAAAAATATTTCGTGTGTTAAAATGATGCATCTGTTTTTAAATGAATGTATCTAATTAACGGTAAATTTAAATGAAAAAAAATTGGTTTATCCAATATGTTGCGACAATTCTTTGTAATAATCGGAAATAATAGTTCGTAGAATGTACTTAGGAAGATAGATATTGGTGATTAAACTTATACCTGCGCCGGGCCAGTACCTCTGGCCGACGGAGCTGCCTACCAAAATCGTTTGGGCCACAATGTGTGGCCGACGGAGTGGAAAAGGTTAAATTTGTTTTTAAGCTCGTTTAAATTTAGCCAAGTATCTAAGAGCTGAAGGAAGTTTATTCAAATGAGCGGGCCAGTTTTTTTTTTTAAATTAGAAAATAATTCCCCTCAGGACCTATGTCATCTTTGGGGATGTTGTGTGGAGGGTCTTTTTAGGCAAGGAAGAAAAGGAAATTTTGGGAAGGAAATAGGTATGAGGGGTGGGTAGGAATCTTAGGGGCAGTGTGACCAGTAATGACGGAAGTACGAATCCAACCCTCCAACAGCTGTGCAAGGCGAGGGATTCTGGCTGGAGAGGTCAAGAGACCTCGTTCAACCAGTTTTTCTCGATCCGACCCGTCACGAAGCAGAAGGGTTGACGCATCCGCCTCCAAGACCTGGACAAACCACGCTCCGTGAACCCGGGCACTCCTGCTAAGTCACCAAACGTAGCAAACCAATTGACCCATGGCAGACGTGTTGGTTATCCAGTAAATGGTTCCCGGGCCGGCGGTACCCATATCCACCTTTCAAAATGAAAACAAATTACTGAAAAAGTATTTCATGTTGTATTTTGCCAATAACATGCTTTTAATGTTTATAAAATAATAAATAATATAAACAAAAAAAATCTCTCCTAAGTTTGAGATGCACTGCTTTTGAAATCTAGTTCTTGTCGATAATTCAGACTTCAGTCTCATTATGCCGTGTACAAAGCTACTGGAGAATCAAAAGATTAACACACTATTTGAATGATTAATCGAATTGATACTCTTACCTATGTGTAATCCAAAGTGTATGTGTAGTGCATGTATGTAATCCAAAGCAACTTATAAATCTAAAATGTAATCTCTTTCATTGGTAAAGGGATCAAAATATGGATGCGATATTTAAAATATTGCTGGTAATGCTTGTTAGACTCTTTAGTTATTTTGCAGCCCCTAAAACAGCTTGTATATATTTTTAACATAAAAAAATCATTCTAGGTAGGTAGGTAGGCACATTAAAATAAATTTATTATGTATTTAGCGTAGTTCAGTTCACGGTTAGAATAACAATCACACATATGTAACATAAAAAAAAACAGTATTATAACATTATTATTTTTAAAATATCATTATTTCATTTGCATAAAAAAAAATCTACCATTTTCCACTTAATTTTTACGAACATTTTTGATTCTGGCTAAATTTTGAGCCGAAATGTAATGTTTATAATAAGTAGTAATTTTTACGCTTTAATTTGTCCGTTGTGATTTTTGTTCCTAACCTTACCTAATCAAATATAGGTTAATGAAAAGGTATTAAAAACCAAAAAGAACAAAGAGTTTTATTTATTTATACTGGGTTTTTACAGATGTTCATACTCGCACGAGAACAGTCATACAACACATATAGGTACAAATAATTACAAAAATCTAATCAGAAAAAAAAATTATAAATCTTTAAATTATTTCTAAATAAAGATTAAATAACATAACAATTAAAAAGTTTAATCAAAAATTATAAATAATACAAAGAGAAGCAAGAGCGACAAGAGACCCAAGAGACACAAGAGATTGAATTCGAGACAGAAATTATACGTAATATAATTAGCACAACATATTTTTTAATAATGGCAGAACATTTGTACTGAATCCATACGTAGATTATATACGATCATATGTATCTTATTATATAGTCGACACATTTGGGTCAGAAGGCTAAAATAGGCGATATTATTTTTAAATGTATTCAGATGAAACATATTATGGCGACTTAAACATTGGGAATTAAGAACATTTATTTCAATATTGCTAATACACACACACTTGCTAATCAATATTGGTAATTCACAGATGGCGTGAATTATTATTACATGTAAATATATTAGATCAGTCAATTGCCTTCTAATTTTAAGGGTATTAATTTTGAAGTATTCAAATAGAACGTCGTATGATCTAAGATGTTCATGTAATGATGTAATCCTCATTTAAAAGGTAATAGTAGTCTCATCATTTTTCAAACAGATTCTACAATTTGTTATTAACATTTTGGCTTCCCTTTCGTCAACGGATCAAATACCAGCGGTTGTTAGTATTCTATTCTGTTAGTTCTGTAAGCAGATTTTTGAAATCTGATATAGTTTCCGGATGACTCAATTTATTTAAGAGTATATTATAGGGGCAGAATTGTAATTTGCTGAAAAACGGCTCTCTAAAACGGCTTAATACTACCTTTCGTGTGTCATTCTTAGACTTGATATTTTTTGTTACCAAATAATGGACTTTTATTTTTCAATCTGTTTATTTTTTTTTGTAATCGATGTAGGCATTTGACCATGAAAAATAAAAACATTGATACACCATTCAACCCACTTTTAAAACTTTAGTCTATGATTATCGCGTAAATAATGATTTTACACAATATTTTAAATTTAAAATATATACATAATACACACATCTGTAAAAGTACGGCCTCTTATTATCGTTATGATATCTGTGAATATTGATAATTAAATAAATACTTCATTTTTCACCAAAATCGAACACATTTCGTAGCTTCTATTCATTCCGGGCTAGAATCTCCCGTTGGCAGGTAGGGAATCTGTACGCTCCTCGTTTGACAGCGTATATATTTTGAAAATACGGGCGAAATGTTTTATTAATAGCTTTAAACATAGAATACCGACTCACTTGAACCACTGCAGTAAACTCAGTAAGCTACAAAAACAGGAAGTACTCGAAAATTCTCTTTTTTAGTCTAAGTTTGTCGAATTGTATTTTTTCAACCGCCATATTGTATAAATCGTTTAAAATATAACATTTCATGTGCGTTATACTTCCGAAAATGGTTTGTGCGATGTTCATATTGTTCCATGCGTGTGGCGACGGGCACGTTTTGCAAGTATGTGTGAGAATTCAATGCTGCGTACACACACACAGCTATAATATATGTAGCGTGACGTATTTCGGAATATCAGTATTAGTTCATTTGTTTGTGTCGTGGACATTCATTCACTCGTCGAACATTTCTCCGTAGGTACATTATGTACGCTGTGTTTGGTAGTAGATACAAAAATTACCTTATATGATTAGTATTAGTATTAAGTATAATAGACAAAGAGACAAGATAGGTAAACCCTACGTCATCGAGTATACGAATGAAACTACTTTGTAGTGATAATGGACGTTTATAAAACCTTAAAAAAGCTGGTCTGCCGGTGCGTCTTTTGGCAGGAGCCGCGCTGTCACGGAAATAGTCAGTGATTTTTTTCGAAAAAATTACGACATCAAAACAACGAGAATAATAAAAGTCGATTAGAAAATGAGAAAAAAGCAGGTCTGCCAACCGACAGCCTGGCACGTTCGCAGGCAGCCGGCGTCAAAGTGGGGTAAAAAATAGTAAATTTTACGTCATCGAGTACACGAATTAAACCAATGAATAACTATAGTCCAGATCATTTCATTTAAGAATTTCTTGGTCTGCCGACCAGCAGCCTGGCAGCTTTTTGGGTACGACTTTAAAAAAAAAAATAATAATTTTTCTTTTTCTGAATTATTATTTTTATTTCATTATAGTTTTAAATTAGAATGCCATATTTTTTTAAAATAAGCCAAAACCTGCCGCGGTGCCCCTCACTGCTGTCGCGTGTCCATATTTTTGTACAAATTTATAATAATAATAGTCATTTTAAGATTGCCAAAATAGTCCATACTAGTTGGAAGTTCGAACAACCAACGCACCGTCGCCGTAAGAGCTGTGTTCATCCGTAAAACGACGTAAATTTCCGAACCTCGTCCGTTTCATATCGGTTTCGCATGCCCTGCTGCATCGATTACATCGAACACAAGATCGAAACTAACAAAAAACTGTAATCTAGATCATCCCATTCATGATTTCCTTGGTCTGCCGACCAGCAGCCTGGCA
This sequence comes from Limnephilus lunatus, assembly GCA_917563855.2. Classification (NCBI taxonomy): domain Eukaryota; kingdom Metazoa; phylum Arthropoda; class Insecta; order Trichoptera; family Limnephilidae; genus Limnephilus; species Limnephilus lunatus. The sequence goes on along the minus strand of OU830602.1, from coordinate 44,480,838 downwards.
GTTCAAAAATAAAAACACCATAAAATCGACTCCAAATGTGAACCACGAGAATAATTACGAAGCAGAATATGTTTATAATAAACTGTTTTTATTCAATACATAACTACGAAATACATAATCACGAAACAGAACTTGTTTATAATAAACTTTTTTTTATACATTAAATAATAATATTATTGAACATTTAAAAAAAATAAAAAACGATTGTGCAAGACCACACGACTGAAATAAAATTTCACTTATCTTATAAAAGAACATATGACATTGGGGTGACATAGACGTTGACATTCCAGACAATTTGGTTTGTTGCATTTCACACAGTAGTACACACTCAGGCGTCTTTTTTTCGCTGGGCAAAAGTTGCCCCGTTTTCTTTTGCATGCTTCGTTTCCTTTTTTAATAACATTAATCACCGTTCGCATCGATCACTGTTCGCATCGATTACCGTTCGCATCACACTTTTCGTAACGCATTCACCAGTTTACCCCCAAGTGTCGAGCGTGCGTAAAGAAGTTTTACTTTTAAAAAATTATTTATACAATGCATAAATACGAAATACATAATTACGAAGCAGAACTTGTTTATAATAAACTGTTTTTATACATTAAATAATAATATTATTGAACATATAAAAGAAATAAGAAATTAAAATGGAGTTCTACAAAATAAACTTAATAACAATAAATGCACCACGAGATTCCAAACGTCGCGTCGGTAGTTTATAATGGGAGCTGCGTGAGTGTATACGAATGACGTGAACTATGGGAAAAAACCATCAACAAGCAAATAATGAAACATTCGTAAAAAGGATCATACTAAATATTCTACCAAAATAATAAGTTCCATAAATTAAACACACTTTGTTATTGGTTTGGTTTTTACTTCGATATTTAAAAATATTGTGCACGTCATAACATAACACAAGTTGAATGTTGAAGTTTTAAAATTCGCGATGGCATTACTACCGACATCTAGCGATGTAATAATTAATACATTTTGACAGTTTTCGAATTCGGCCGTGGCTAGTACATCCCTTTAATGAGAGTTATTAATTAAAACATTCTTCGAGGTACCTTCACTAGTACCTACCTAATTTGCTTGTATAACCTACCCTTTTCCACAGATTTGCATGATATTGAGGTATTTCTCTTTAACATCCCTGCAGTGGATAAACGATGAGTCTCGACGTTAGGTGTGACCTTACCTTGCCGGTCTTTGGTCGCGCCCGGAGCTTTAGCCCTGATGAAAAGCTCGTTATCCCCCGTGAGTACGGAGGTGTTTAGATTTTCTCAACGCCCTATTCGCTATACACTCGGCTTTATACTCGTACTGTACACTTTATACTGTAAACGCACACACGGTCCGGCGCGATGCGACTCGAGATTAATTAATTGAGATACAGTCGGTTCAATGGGGAAATTCAATGCGAATGAGGAACTCCGGTCAGCATTTGAAAATTATTTTCCACAGTGTTAACCGTGTTACTTGAATGCCAGTATATATATATATATATGTTTATACATTGTAATAACATTTTTTAAAGAACGGATAAGTAGTAAAAACGTTAATAATATAGATATCAACCACTAGCAGTACGTTTTTTAAATGTTTTATAAGTTACTTTCTTTCAGAGTTAGGTCCCTCTATGTTTGAACGCCATCAACAGACACTCAGTATACAAACTAGAAAATGCATTAAAAAAAACATAAACAAAACGTACAGACAAGGGAAGGGGTATTTTCTACTAATGTAGATTCCATAGATATTAGATATAAACGTCTTAAAAATCGGTCCAGTTTTGGAGAAGAAAAATAGAGACTAGAAAATATCGATTTTGAAGATTTTATCAGCCTGAGGTGCAGTTATCCCTTTCGTTCAGTATTCTTTAGAATAAGAGGGACAGTGACAGCCACAGTTGGATAAAATACCTACTGTTCAAATTTCTACTACTAGATTCACGGTTTTTCTAACATTGGCCGTTTATACGCAGTTTAAAAAAATAAATATAATAATATAGGTAAGTATTTTTTTTAAGAAAAAAATATATAACCTCTATGGTGATCTCGAGTTTGCGATGAACATGATCACCAAGTAAAATTATAATACGCGGTGGAAGACAATAATCCGAGTTACAGGTAGGTAGATGATTATTACTATAAATTATTAACACTATTGTACAAGTTACTAGTAAGAAGGTAATGATGAGAAAGACAAGAGATAATCAGACACGCCTAAAGGGGTCTCCACACGGTACTGCCGCAGTACGTACTGCCGCAGAACTGACTAAAAATCGTATGGTCTCTAGTCAAAAGCGCCAGCCGTATTGTTATTATAATAATAATACGGCTGGCGCTTTTGACTACAGTTCTGCGGCAGTACCGTGTGGAGACCCCTTAAGTTGTATGATGCTATCTCTTTCATAAAAAATGTCTCTTTTATAATCTTGACATACGTTCGTCACACAATCTGCACGTGGAAAAATGAAATTCCTTTTCCAGCCGACAACAACAATTCGTGGAATTTTGTGTCTTATCTAGATATCGGCCGAAATAGGAAAGGTAATTCGATCAGATTTATTATTGATAGGCACAGTAGATTAGATTGGTTCCGGCTACTTGGAAATATTATTGCGTGGGTACACGTTCAAAATGTTGCAAGAGAATCCACCTTCCACAACACCATAGTCTAGCAAATAAATATGGAAAATAATGGAGGGCGCTACGATCGTGTGAGGTGATCCACTAGTCCTTAAAAAATTCGAAATCGGAATCCCCGCATCTTTTTGGGAGAGATTTAAAAACACTTGACAAGACTTTGGAAAGGTTGGAGAAGGTATTTGAGAATTGTTTTTGAGATTTTGCTCTTTTTAACAGGTTTTAATTTTAAGAAAAGCGATGTCCTAATGCAGTGATGATTTTTAACCATTTTAAATTTATTCGCGGGCAACAGGAGGTAGGGTAACTACAGCTGGACATTGATAAATTTGCAATCGGTAGTGTCGAAAACCTATTCGAATTTTTAAAAACGGCAATTTATCAATAAAACAATTACAGAAAGTGCATTTTTGTATCTCCACGGTAAAACCAAAAAATGATGTTGATTTTCATCATTCTGAAATATTAAAGAACATATTAAAAACATTCCTTCTTGGAATTTTAGGCAACTGTCGATTTTCTCACAAAAAACTTTGTCCAGAAAACTTTTTGAATTTTATGAAACAGAAACCTTTAAAATGTATCAAACATAGATTTGAAGAAAAGCTGAAGTTTTCCGATGACCCCTTCTGCAAAGCAAAAGAAACCGTTGAATATTCTTTCCTGCATTTCTTTTTTAACCCCTGACGCAAAAAGAGCGGTGTTATAAGTTTAACTGCGTGTGTCTGTCGGTGGCATAGTAAGTCCTAAACTAATGGACCGATTGTGATGCGGTTTTCTTTGTTTGAAAGCTGACGCGATCAAATCTGTTCAGGCGCTTCAAGGTCATGAGCTCTTTTTTGTGTCGGGTGTTTCATAAAATTTTGAAAATTTTACTTATTAAATATTTATCACCATTCTAGTATAATATTGGCAACCGTAAATCGAATGGTTATTTTGGAATTCGTAAGATAACCTAATTTTGAGGTGAAATCACAAAAAATATGGATCGAAAAAAGGACAATGGCCGTTTTAGCAGCAAGCCACAGAATTATTACTGTTTTTCTGAAATTACTGTGAAAAATAGTAATCTGCGTATAATGAAACAGGGTATGATTTTTGTGAAAATTATTTAACTTTAACTGAAAGATTAATAAAAAATTAAGGTTTCCTGTTGCTTTCGTATCGAATTCTCGTAAAGAGTCTTGAGGAGGTTTTGAAAAGCTGTCTTGACGGCTGAATAATGCAACAAGAAGTTTCTTCTCCATTCAATACCCCGTTCTGCCCACCCACGCTCTTTCCATCTCTCTCCTCACCTTCTCCCTCCCTGCTCTTCTTCCCTACCCTACTCTTCTTCTCTTCAATCACATTATCACCACCATCTTCTTAGAATCACCACATTAATAATTATTATTGGGTTATATTATATAGCGCCGTTTCAGCAAGGCTAAACGAGCAGCTAATTTTTACAAGATAAATAATAACACAATAACCAATAACCTACAACTATGGTATCTTCTTAACTAGCTGACTTGTGAGTTATTTTTGATTTTCGAAATTTTTGTTTTGTGTTTATAATTGATATTTGGTAACCAAATTATTTTTTAAATATTCAATAATGAATTTTCTGATAAAAAGCAATGTATGATACTTCTGCTCATGGGGCAACTGAAAAATAAAACTGTTGGCAACTCAATCGCTGTCCACAGGAAAGCATCTTGCAAATTTCATTGGTGGTCCACACACAGGCAACTTCTCAAAGACCAGTTGTCGCAAGAAGTCACTGTTGGTTCAACACGTTTCAGTTGCCAGGTTGACAGGTTGCCATGGTTGCGCCTCAGGACCTGTCAAGTTTTCAAGTAATTTGCGATATATCAGAGCAGGAAAATATCGACTTTGTTCAGGAGGTTGATAAATTATTATTATATAATAAGGTAATAATTATTATTAATAAATTATGTTTTGGTTAAACATGCTGATATAATTACTGAAATCGTAAAGTTGAGTTGCGCCGTGAATTGAGTTGCCAACCAGTTTTCGAGCGAAGGCCCCTATATTTCGTCGGTATTGATACCGAGCGTCGTTGATATGTGTTTTTCTTCGAAACGGTAAAATTTTAATTATATATTTATTTTCATCACGTACCGTGCTTACAATGTATTTATTCTTTGGATAACCTATTAAGAAATTTTACCACCCTCTTTAAATCAATTCAAAAGCTGATGTCCTTAATAACCAAGTATCAATCACAAAATAGAAACTACCAAATGGCCTCACAGCGCACGCCATGCCATCAATATTGCCTGCATTCTGTCTGTACAATGTCCGCTAATTTCACTGCACACTTCGTATTGTGGCCGGCCATATTAGCCATAGACAACAGGGAGCGGAAGCCATAACTTTAATTCCAAAATGCCCCCGTTTCGGACAGTTGACAACTCAATCTCTGTGGTCAGGCACACGACTATAGATCCACAGACAATGCATTATAATAGATGCGGCACACTTCCGGCGTTTGGCGTTTGTTTCCTCAACAGGCCCACCAACATGGCGGAGTAATGTTTTGACAGAGCGCGAAAACAGAGTCTTTCAGGTTTAAATGGCGTCCGATTTGACAATGTGGTCGATGGATTGCCCGCAGGTTTATTGAAAGAGTTCTTTTGGATAATGTGAAGGATTTTAACTAGTGAAAGATATGGAATTATTTGCTATGCGGGTGTGAATAGGACACCTTTGGAATAAATTGGTGTCACCACGGGGATAAATGAGCAGATGTTTTGAAAATAATTTCAGATACTTTAAAAGAAAATAATAATATTAATTTTATAGTGCAAACTTTACCTCAATCCGCAATTAGTCATTAAAATCATTTATCCCATATAGGCGTATAGCATAGGTATTAATATATGTACATTTGGGCTCTGATTAAAAAATATATAAAAAAATAATCAATTTTCTTATTTACAATTTAATAAAACCTATCTATGGTTTAAATATTTTTTTTTTATAATATGTTTTATATAGTACACAATGATAATTTGACATCTTAGGTTTTTTTTACTACTCTTCCATTGAAAGCATTTGCTTGTGTATGGAAGGGGAGTGTACATAAATTTTGTTATTAGTTAGTACTTAAATAATTCATTGTACATAAATATATGTTTGCTGTAGTATTTATTTTGATAATAGTGTGTGTTTAAAAAAAGAAATAATGTTATGGAAAACTAAGGATATTTGTAAGATTAATTAAGTGACAGTAGTTTTTTTCTTAAGAATATTTTTAAAATGTCTCTTGACAGAGAGCAGTATACGGGTTTTATCATTAATGCTTCTGATTTCTTCTGGTAGACAATTGAAAACAGTTCTTCCCTGGTAAGTGTAATGATGTTGTGCGAAAGACGTATTTAGTTTTGGGCATAGAAAAACATGTTTAAATCGAGTTCTGTTTTCATTTACAAATTGATATTTATCTTTTTCTTTTATAATTTGTATTAATGAATTTTCAATATATAAATCTTTAAATGTAGGTACTTGAAATTCTTCAAGCAGGCGTTCTGTTGGGTAGTCTAAGGATTTTTTAAATATAATTTTAATAATTGTTGTTGGTACAATTTGATGCATGATGTACATAATATAATATGTTAATAGGTAAAGTCGTGTCGAAGACTACGTGCCAGAAAATTTCAGCCGTAGTCGTCGACACGACTTCAAAATATTCATGTTCAAAATACCATACGGCAGAACATATGTTCTGGCACAGCATAGCATGACAAGAGGAATGTTACTGTTGAACGAACTATCGGAAACACTAGATATATGTATCTTAAAACACTAGATAATGTATTTTGTATACTTATTATCTTCCTAGATGTTAAGACTGTCAAAATGAGACAATTGTAGGGTAATTGGATCTGTTGTGTTGTACCATAAAAAAATAAATAAAAAATATGCACAAACTTCGGGAGCTTTACCCCCTACACAGCATCTCAGATGACATTGGCCCTGAGGGAAATTATTTTCCTCAGGGCCTCCTGTGTGAAGTTAATGTAAAAAAGGTGATTCTACAAGAACACAAAACTGCGCTTTACAAATGTTATGTAATTATTATACAAGTACAAGTAAAAAAGATAAATATTTTTTTCTAAATTCCAATGTTAGTTTTCGGGCAAAGAAGTTAAATTGTCGGTATGAAAAAAATAATATTCTTCTACGGAAAAATATTTTTACATGGAAAAAAATTGGAATTTCTAAAAAAGGTTTTTCATTTTTTTTACTTCTACCGTCATACAGAATCACTTCCCGAAATGTGTGCACTCTACCCCCGGACACCCTGCTATTAAAATGATTTTTTTGTACCATCCTACCGACTATTACGTACTTCATACATCAATCTTTATTTAAACCCTAAATAGAATTTATAAATTATAATAATAAAGCTAATAAGTATAGTCAATGTTTTAGGTACTACTCTTGCCTAACCAGTCTAAAAGAAAACACTTTATTGCTACAAATTATTATCCTTGCACGTTTGGTGACTCAGCACGGGTGCCCGGGTTCGTGGAATGAGGTTTGTCCGGGTCTTGCCGGTCTGAAAGGAAAGATAGGACGTTCTGAGAAGAAAAAGGAACGAAGGGTGGATAGGAATCTGGAGGTCAGTGTATCCAGGAGTGACGGACGCATGAATCCATCCCTCCTACTGCGCTGCAAGGCGATGTTTCGAGAGAATTCGGCTGGAAAGGTCAATAGGCCTCCCTCAATAAGTCTCTCCCGATCCGGCCCCTCAATAGGTGGGCAGACGCATCCACCAACAAGACCTAGACAAATCTCACTCCATAACCACGGGCATGCTAAGTCACCAAACGTAGCGAAATACTTGGGGTGACCTGTGGCAGGGGTTTTGGTTATCCAATAAATGGTTCCCGGGGTGGCAGCAGCCATACCCGCCTCTCAAATTGAAAACTATATTTATACAAACATGAATACAACAAAATTTATACAAATGTAGTTAAATTGAATTAGTAATATTAATAAGTTAAATTGATGGTTAATCCATACGTGTTCATAGAAATAAATTACATTATATATTATGATCACCGATTTTTAAATAACGGTATAGAAACATTTCCTCATTATTATCTATTGAATATATCATATTTATCTAGTACCTAAAGGCCAGCGATAGATAAAATATAGTTGCTATCAATAATTATTATAAAAATAGGTTTTTTAAAGATAATATCATAGAATATTCCATTTGATAAATAGTATAAAAACCCAAAACATGGCGGATTTCTAATCTTTAAATATAAATTAATCTTTTACCTATTTTATAAAATATTAGAAATGAAGATAATTACCAACATTGTTTTCTAACTTTTGCCGATCGGAAACAGAGTAAGAATAACACACCTTGTGCTAATATTTAAAAAAAATTGCTGGTGTAATTTAAATATGAGCATCCTTTATAGGGGCTTCTTTAGGAATAGAATAAATATTCAATTTTTTACAAAAATAGCCGGTTCCTCACCGGGACAAAGTTACTGCGACAGGCAAAGACGTGCTATACAGGGTGTCCGGGGGTAAAGTGCATTAACTTCGGGAGGTGATTCTACATGTAAGTAAAAAAGATAAGTAAAAACGATAAATAACTTTTTAAGAAATTCCAACTTTTAGGGATTGTTTTGTGGTAATAAGGTAAAAATAGACCGGCGTGTGCCGCCAGCTTTATTATTTTCCGCTGTTACGATATGAGCCAGTCACAGCCATGCAATGTTGCCACAATCGTGCCCGACGGGCGCTCAGTAAGTAAGATCTTACCTCACTCTAAAGATTTTTAGAAGGTACGTCTTTTTGCATGGGAAAAAAAATCGGAAAAAGTTGTTAATCCTTTTTACTCCTACCATCACGTAGAATCATCTCCCGAAGTTAATGCGCTTTACCCCCGGACATCCTGTATAATATAGACGCATGGTAGAAATCACAACATGGTATTGTTATTCACAACTGCTAGTTACAACAATAATCATATTATCATCAATCTATTCATACCCGTAGAGATTCACGGAATTACAAATCCAATAGTAATTACGCCTGTCAGCCGATGCTCCTCACGCTAGCTGTTAACTTAAGTGACGCCATATTTTGGCATTACTGACTACTTGCTTATCGAAATCGGTTCTATTATAAACGTAGCTTTTTAATAAACTTACTTACCTAGTACGAAGATGGTTTTGCATAAGGCGCGGCGTCAGAGATGTATTCGAAGTCGGGTTCTTATATTTCAACCTTACAGTCATTAGGCTATTAATACTGTCAGATTGTAGTTAATACTAGGTATATAGATAATTCATAGACTTCTAGTATTACGTAGTGGAATCCGAAAGCTTATCAATGTAAGCAATTCAGGACTATCAAACACATCATTGAGAATTTTGTAAAGATTGTGAAAAAAAAAAAAAAACAATTTAGTGAAAATCCTTATTCCAATCAGTAATCAATAATTCATTTACTTATTAGCATTATTATTTTTCTTTCAAACAATAATCTATCCTATTCAGATCATTTAAAAGAGTGTAGTAGTTCAACAAAATTGTTGGAATACCCATTTTAAAACCTAAAAAGCGTGTACATGAATGTTCCAGACGGGAGAGTTGTACTCAAGTTGACTTCTAACAAAGGCAAATTTTGTTGAAATTTCTGGATAATCTAGTTATGAAATCCAATGTGAGGAAACCCAGTAATTGTGGAGTAGGCACGTCATAGCTAGCAGGGGATTGAGCCGTGATATTAAATAAATATACAAAGCATAGTCCACAATGTACCTAAATGGTTTTTCAAACAAAATGTTTGCGGGAGCTTAAAAACCCAGACAGATAATGAGCAATGTGTAATACTACTACGCAAGCATTTTCAGAGTTAACTATTGTAGAGTCGATACAGAAAACAAATTAATGTTGTGATTTTGGGACTGTCATTCCATCTTTTTTTCCAAGAAATTTCTTTTTTTTATGATTGTTTTTTTTTTTTAATCCAATGCGTGTCTGCGATTAACACGTATTACTTACCTGTAATATTCACCTACATATCCAACATTATACACGTTTATTGATGATATATAATAGACATTATCAGCACGACTAATAGCGACTGATATTAGGTCACCTATTTACTTGGTATTTTTAGTTCCGATGATCGATACCGTGTTATTACACTATTTTATTACTGGTAACGTTTACGCCTAACCTCAATAAAATACTTAAATATACAACGATCTAACCTAACCTCACTATACTCAAAATACTCAAATATTCGCTCACCTAACCTAATCCCAAATTACTCAAATAGATGTTGAACTAACCTAACCTCAAAATACTCAAATATACGCTGACCTAACCTAACTTCAAATACTCAAATATGCGCTGACCTAACCTAATCTCAAAATACTTAAATATACGCTGACCTAACCTAACCTCAAAATACTCAAATATGCGCTGACCTAACCTAACCTCAAAATACTTAAATGTAAGCTGACCTAACTTAACCTCATGTTTTGTTATATTTAATTAAAATTAATAATTTTATTATTAAGTTCTGCAAGTATTTCAGGTTATGAAGTGAAAACTTCTTAAGCACCGTTGTGATTTGAAATAAAAAAATAGCGACACTAAAATAGACAAACATATACATACATCTAAAGAGGATTTAGCCAGCGAGAGAATAAGATAGAATAATCGGTCTCCTCTTTGTGCGGTGTTTCGTACCCTCCCCACTCTTGTATACTTTAGTTTTGAGAAGGTTTCACTTCTACCGCGTGTAAACTGCACACCTATATATTATTTTTACCACTATAAAATGTTTTTTATTTAAAATAAGGCTATTAATCTGAGAAATAAGGCTTTCAACTTTTAAGGGATTGTCTTACTATCCCACTCTTGTTAGTAAATTCTAATAAAAAGTCTAAACGGTGGATTTTTCACTCGGAAGAAGGAAGAAGAAAGATGGAAGGAGGGAGCAGGAAGGCGGAATAAAGGAACGGAAATATTACGGACATTTTGGAATTTCCGAGTAATAAATTTCTGACCAATCAAAAACGTCGACAGGAGGAGTTCTTGTCCCGTGACGTATCTCCTCCATTGTTGGAGCAGCAGGATTGGAACTTTATTTGAAACTGTTCCAAATTCAAAAAAAAAATTGTATGTGTATACCACGCAAGAGTCTCAACTGCTCCCAACCATCTGGAGACAGTGAGACTATTGCATCCCCAAATGGGATGATGTTGTAAGGCTGAAGGTAGTGGTAATGGTAAGGAAAGGGGGAAGAGGAAGTTGGGGAAGTATCTGGCTAGTCAGGTCAGGTCACTAAACACGACAAAAAGCATTTAAAATAACGTTTCTATTCTGAATGCATGTCTTTCACTAGTGCAACATTGAACTAATCCACCACTATGGAACGCACCGCAAACATAGTGGGTCTGATTGTTAATTCATAAAGTGTGCAATAAACACAAATTAACCACATAGAATTTACCTGCTTGGATTTGAAAAATCCAAGCAGGTAAATTCTTCAAATAAAATTTGTCAAATATTGTAATCACTCAATCACAGGCCGTCACCGGTGAATTAATTACTATACAAAGCAGGAACCAATTTCCATTTTTAAAAAATTACAAGTTCGCAGTTCACGCGCGGTAGAAGTAAAACCTTCAGAAAACTAAACTCAGACAAGAGATCGTGGGTTCGAGTCCTAGCTGCGACCGTTACCTTTTTATTTTCTGCGTCTTGTTCTGATCCATGTTTCATTTAGATTTATGAGTAGGGATGTAACGATACATGATTTTGCCGATTTTTTAGCCTTGACTCTGTTTCATCTTAACTCTTATTTATTTATAGATAATACCAATGATTTTATTATATGCTGTACTTATACTCTGTATGGGATGTGTGGGATTGCACTCTCCTCCCCATATCCTGGATATACCCCATATCCAAGACCTTTATTATTATTATTATTATTATTATTTATTATAATCTGTTAAGCAAATCATTTTGTATCTGGCCTGCAGTTGAAAAAGACGTTCTGAAACCACTGAGCTCATTGGACAGGATAAATATTTTTGCGCCAGCAGGGTTTTTAATTTTGGGTATTTATCTTCATGGCGCTAGTAGTTCTTTGGATCCTGTTTAATTGGAATATTTGGGCATCGTTTCATTTCTCACGACCGTTGAGAAGATACGACAGAGCGGCAGCGTCGCGCGCGTTGTTCGTTTCGCGCGCTTGATATCGGCTGTTAAATATCGGCGATGCCGATACATCGGCTTGCCTATTATATCGGTATCGTTACATCCGTATTTATGAGTGTTATCTTCTTCGAAATTATATTATTATTTGGAGTTAACCTTACGAAAACTAACTTCCGTTTCCAAGTGGTTATCAATTTAGAAACTTCATTAACCCCTCAGACTTTGGGCCTGTTTTGTCAAAGGCTCAAAAGATTTCCGGTTTGCAATAAAATCCAAATAAATGGAATATATCAGAACGGATTTGAAAAGTAAAAACTGTTGTATAATGGTGATGAAATAGGCTTTCAAATTTTATAAATCGAAATAAACGTATAATTTTTGAAAAATTCACAAAGTTTCATAAAACTTTTTCAAATTATGGTCGTAAACTTTGGTTTCATAATTGTATATACATTTTAATTATTTTGTGGTTGCGTTTCAGATTTGAATATAAAATGTACCTAATGTTTTTTTCTTTTCAACACCGTTTAGATCATATTTCTAACCATGCTAGTAAGGGAGACACAACGAGGTCTTCAAAACAGCAAACTCATTTTCTGGAACATATTTGGATTTCTATGAGACCTGTATGAGTTATTCCGAAAAGCGAATTATCCTGAAGGGATAAAATTGGTTTACCACTAAAAAGCATACTTTTAAAGACTTTGAGAATAAAATTAATATAATTTTATTCCACAGTTTCAATTTGATCACAAATCGAAATCCATCCCTTACTCCGCACAATGGGCCGCGGGTAGATACTTTACTTTCCTATTGTCAGCGCTGAGTTATGGGGGCAAAGTCGACCGTCATAGAAAAAAACTTCCACCCTCCGCCGCTAGTGGATGAAGATATCATACAGCCTTATGTATTCCATAGTCCATAGTCACATGTCATGGCATCGCGGGAGGAGGGCGGAAAGGAAGGACGGGAAAACCTTCCATGTTTTTTGGGACTTACCCGCCGGATGCTGGGCGGATATCCGCTTGCAATAGCATTAGAGAGACGGCTCCACAATTGTGTTGGAAGAGGAAACTACTGTACGAAGAAGTAGAATAAAAATACAATTCTACAAGTAGTAAGTAGGGATTGCGAAACAGATTGAAAGGAGAATGGAAATTTGGAAGTAAGTAGGAACAAATTGAAAGCAACACAATGGACACGAGTTTTGGAGACGAGTTATTTTTCTGTTTTTTCCGTGTCGTCTTTTCTCGAGCATCACTTCTACCTTTTATAGATTTATTGGCATTTTATTATTTTAACAGCACTTTTTACAGATTATAATGTTCAGCAGTGTTTTTTCATTAAATTTTGTACATTTACGACAGTATTTTTTAACAGAATTTGAACAATTTATTAAATTTAATTATTAATATTCAGGTTCTGTGAAAGTCCTATTCAAATTCTGTTAGTATGCAAGTATCTACTGTGAACAACCGGCCCACAATGAAATAATATTATTTTATTATTATTTATTGAGTTAGTTTATACTACATGAATATAAACTAATAAGCACAATGTAACATTTCATTTGATAAATTTAAATATTTTTACAGTTGAAATAGAACTGTGATAGAACTTGAATTTTCATTTTGAAATTCGACTAATTGTTGAAATTAAATTTTGAAGGCGGGTATGGGTACCGCTGCCCCGGAAACATTTAATGAATAACAAGCACCTCTGCCATAGGTCACTCCAAGTGGTTCGCTACGTTTGGTGACTTAGCCCGGGTTCATGGGGTGAGGTTTGTCCAGGTCTTGGCGGCCGATGGGTCTGCCCACCTGCTGCGTGATGATCGAGAGAGACTGGTTGGGGGAGTTCTTTTATCCTCTCCAGCCAGAATCTCTCGACCCACCGCCTTGCACCGCAGTTGGAGGTATGGATTCATACGCCCGTCACTCCTGGACACACTGACCCCCAGATTCCTACCCACTTCTCATACCTATTTCCTTCTCAAAACTTTCTCTCCTTTTTTTCTTAAAAAAACTCTCCACACAGCATCCTCTTGGATAACATAGGCCCTGGGAGGGAAATTATTTTCATCAAGGCCTCCTGTATGGAGTTATGTAAAAAAAGAAAAATCTGTGGAACAAACTGTCATTAGATAACCAAAGACTCCCTAAAAATCTACTTATATATACAGGTATGAGATAATTTTGTAAAGAAATACCATCTACCCCGGATTAAGAATAATCTGAAAAATTAAAAAAAAATTAATACTACCATTACAGTAAGCGGAAAATGTTGCTTGTGAAGTGATGATAGACTAAGCCAGCTGAAAAATTGAACTCTCGTTGCCTAGGTGGAAACCAGATGCGATGTCAACTCAGCCACTATATACACACAGGTTAATAATGCTTGGAGTGTATCAAGACAGGATTGTGTTGTGTTCCACCGTCCCTGCCTATCCATGCTTTGAATGGCATGATGATAGATTAAAGATTAACAATCCAAAGAGGGCTCAGCCAAGTGAGGTAGTTTGTAACAAAAAAATGTCGAATAAAATCAATGGAAATATTACGAAACTATGGAATTCGTAACATTATTACCCATTATTTCAAATGTGAAACCATTCCCTTTCCCAGGGTTTGTCAAGAAATCACGAATCGATGATGCCCGCGCCGAAAATTGAGTGCTATTTTTTACAGTGGCAACACCGAACATCCGAACAACCCACAGTCCATAGAACCTTATCTTCCTCATTCAGGTCGGCTGAACCGAAACTGACCCATAGATGGCATTACATTACAGATAAGCCGGTTCAACACACGTCATATTTCTGAAATCACAAAAATATATCAAAGTTCCGAACCTAAATAAATCATATTTTGTTCATCTTTCAAGCTAAAATCACCCTTACGATGTGATTTGTAAGCGATGATTGTGGCGTCCAGCGGGTAGGGGTAGATATGACTGTGGGGGTTGAGGCTAGGGATTGAAGATGTAATGTGCTACGTCATAACTCCACTTATTGCCCTACATATTGGAAGAGCATAATGTTTTAGAAGTGAGTACCTACCCCGCGAATGACTGGGTACATTTTGCGTTGAACGGTGAGGGGAGGCTTTTAGAATTTTATTTTATATTTATTGGCATTATAAACAGTTTTTATAAATTCATATATATGACAGTGATAAGTATATTTATGTCATTGACCAATAAAATAACGACATTGAAATTTAGGACCATAAAAGAAAAATACACAACAAATTAACTTGTGTATTATAAACAGTTTTGAAAAAGTTACTTCTTACTTAAATCTACAAAAAGTGTTTTATGAAATATTTCCCAGGTTTACATTTAGTTTTAATGGATGTCAATAATATCTTTGGGGAAGTGATTTTATTCAAATTCGAACTGTTGTAAAAGAGCAATTTATTTATTTAGTGGGCTTTTACAAGCATAGAAGGAAAACTATAATAACAATAATAATTATGTACTCATATGTTACTAAACCAATAAAACAGAATAAATAATAAAGCAATCATCATCACAAGGTATAAAACATCATAACAGAAATTAAAAACATTAAAAAAATTAGACATTATAAAAGAAATGAAATAGTATGAGTAATAAGAAAAAATCAGTAATAAGACCTGAAAAACAATAAAGTGCAATGTGTAAAAGCTAGTTAGTAGGTATAAACAAACAATTATATGTGTATAATAATGTAGGATGATAAAACAGAACTAAATAGAACAGCAAAATAAAATAAAATAAGGTTATAAATTACTGGTAATATTTTAAATGAGAGGAGGTTTTGTGAAAAGAACAAAAATAAAAAAAAAGTTAATTATTAGCAGATAAAATAGAGATGAGTTGTCTCTTGAAAATTGCAAAACTGTCAACACCAAATATATCTATAGATTCACAATGTTTATTTGCAAGGCTATGCATTCTAGGGATTGGTGAATTAATAGAATAGTTAGTATTGAGGGTATTGTTAAAATTGAAAATATCTTTATTGCAAGTTTGTCTGGCAGGTATATTAATACAGATTAGTTCTAACAAATTAGGGCAGTCAACTAAAGATTTGATAATTTTGAATAAAAATATCAAATCAATTAACACTCTTCTATTTGATAATTTAAGGAATCTGGTTTCTGCCCGTAAGTTATTATAATTTATAAGTTCGATTGGAATTTTCATTTTAAAATTAATATATCGAAGGAATTTGTTTTGTACCTTTTCCAATATTTGAGAATGGACTTTGTAATATAGTGACCAAATGGTGGAATTGTACTCTGATTTGCTTCGAACTAACGAGGAATACAGATTTTTTAATTTTTTATTCCAAAATATTCCCTCTAAATCCCAACAATTTCATTTTTCTTAATAAGATTCTGTGGTAAAAAAGATATTTTTTTACGGTGCTCCAGATTTTATGTCCGGGTTAAATCTTTCCCAAATGAAAGACTAAAACCTTCCACACACTTTTCCACAAATGATTATCTAGTAAATTCACGCAATGTAAGCGCACTAATAAGTATAATAAATACAAAACAATACAAGAACAATACGTTAATCCACCAGAAACATAATGGGAAAATATTTCACCGACTCCAGATATTTTCATATCAGAGGGTTCGGCTCTGATGAAATCCTAACTGGTCCGATAAATCCTACTGATCCCTCAATATAAATATTTATAAATTCTTTTTTAATCCTACATGTATTTAAAATGACCGACTTTTGCATTTTTCTTTACAAATTTTTTGACAAATCTAATACGCCTAAATTTTGAATGAGAGAGCTAGGTATAATGCCAGTAGCCGAAACAACAAATGGTAATATTTTCATAGTCTGAGAATGCCAAATTCTTTTAATCTCATTTCCTAAATCTGTATATTTTCTTATTTTTTCAGAAACAGTTTTCTGAATATAACAAGAATTTGGAATAGCGACATCAATGATATAAGTTATTTTTTTAATTTTGTCATGTAAAACTATATCGGGTCTATTATGACTAATTGTTCTGTCTGTTATGAGCGTAATACACGAGCCCGATTTTCAGCCCGATTCCAATTAGAGACAAAAGTCAACATTTTTCGCTTTACGCGATCGCTGTTTTCAACTCCATTTTCATACCTACGATTTCAGTAGGCATCACAACAAACAGTATGGTTCATGTGTTGTTTGCAGTGATGACAATTGAAATCCTAGATATGCAAAATAGAGGTGAAAATAGCGATCGCGCAAATCGAAAAATGTTGACTTTTGTCTCCAATTGGAAACGGGCTGAAAATCGGGCTCGTGTATTACGCTCTTTAGAATAGTTTTTATCATAATAAATTTTATAAAATTCATTTTCTAAAAATGAATTTGTTTCATATTCATAATATGGCACATTATAGTTATGTTATTATTATATATTATTATTATAGTGAAGAAAAAAAAAGATATTAAGTTTTTGGTTAAACATATGGAACTCGATCGAGTGTTATTTTTAATGGGAGTAAACCCTACATAAAGTAAAGACAGTCTCCGTGGATGAGTAGTTACAATCCTTGGTTATTATTCCAGAAGTCGCGAATTGAAATCAAGGCGTGCACAAGTACCTATATCTTAATTGGTGATTTTTCAAAAAAAAATCATGAAAATAATACATAGAACCAACTTATATTTGGTGCACGTTTCATAGTGGTAACGAAAATTGTTTGAAAAGGCTTTAGCCGTGTTTTGTGACCAGATTGGATTCACCATCTTCCCTTTTCCCATCTCCTTCCCCTCCTCACTACATCCAGCCTCACAACACACCCCAATTGGGGGCCGCCACCGAATCGGTTGGGAGCATTTAGAATTCCTTTTTCGTTTCAACAGGGCCACACTGTCAGTATCAAATAACTCTTCGATCGCTTTACTGATAGAGTTGTATCATGACGTCAGCGTTTTCAATGAAGACACCAGTCTTTATTTAGATATAAAGACGAATTATTAAAAGTAATAAATAATATTGTGTCATTGAATATAATCGAATCTATAATAAACAAGATAAACAAAAGTTTAAAAAACGTATTAATTTATTTTATTGTTATTTTTCCAGCGCTACACCCCCTCATCTATATGGCGGGTAGGGGTGTGAACTGGTCAGAGAGGGGAGGAGGACTGTGGGGGGATCCTCACTGGATAGATACCGGAAGCTCTCATTAAAACCATGATTTATGGACAGCCCTGAGATGTTATAATCATTGCCCATTCCGTATGAAATATTAAGCCCTGATCGAACGATTTAGCGAACATAGACCAAATTTTGAAATATAAACCAAAGTATATTTGCTATCTGATTACCAACTTCAAAGAGCGAAGAGGTCTTTGGCATCCCTTATTTATGAAGTTTTCATTTTTGGTTTATATGGAGCTTTAAAATATCCATTTATTTGTCATAACAGTACCTAGGTATAATCCGTTTCGTATTTTTGAGTTACTAACTTCACTTAACATTATATTGAGACGGTTATGATGGTTCCATGGCAGTTGATCCCCTGACCGTTGGCTCCCTGGCACAACTTATATACAAAACACAGTCGGTTTAGGGTAAATACGGTATAAATACCTACTTACACAAAATACAGCTAAGTGTCCGCGAAGGTGTTTGTAAAGAGCATGTATCGCCGAACAACAAAGTATTAAACATGTTTTCATTCAAATGCATCAAGGAAAAAAACTACTTACTACATCTCTATTATACTGTCATACCAGCGAATAAGTACAACCAAAATTGATACGGTAAATAAATTAATTTGATATCCATACCAACTTATTAATAAAGATATTTTTGTAGTCATTTCAGGTTTCGCAATGGCGAAAATTGATAAAAAATTATAATTTATAATTATTATTATTTCGGGAGGCCAATTTTCGGGAGATCAACCGTCGATCGGGTCACTGGTTATGAACTTTTGTTTAGGCGTTTATCTTTCCTGACTGCATAAATTTCTTTCCACTCATTTTTTCATTGAAATTTATCTAGAAATTCATAAAATAATCGTTTTTATTATTGTGGTTTTTTTCCTTTAAATTGTAGGTACTAAATAACTTTATGTGTATTTTAGAATTTTCATTCTATTTTCATTAATTTATTTTTACTTGCTAACTATTGGATTAGACTGTAAATTATCAAAATCTTTATAACTGTTGATTATGATGTGCGAATGCTGTTACTTGTTTTTTTGAATTCGTATAATAGGTAAGTAAGAATCCTGCCTGACAGTAAAAAAAAAACAATCGAACTTATCGAAAATTCTAAAAAGAGCTTATTTAAGTTAAACCTACCTAACAAAACATTTACAGCCCTGCTAAAAAAATTCTCTTCCCAACGTTAAACTTTGTCTTAGTTATACATTGTGCAAAAACCGTTCAATCTCCAATTCTATTATTAAAATCCAGCAACACCGAATCACGCATGCGCGGATTGTGATTATTTTTACCGCGCAACTAACATAAATCGTGTTTTGTTCGTAAAATGGTCAATTTACTATTTTATGCGTATAATTTAACATATCTATTTACTTTTAATCTTAGCTTGTTTTAAAATACAATCACATCATGAAGTATATACTTATTTTTTGTTATTTGGATACATAGTATCTAGGTTTGTTAATCTAGCGAAGAATTTATCTCCAAACCTTTATAAATAATATAAAAGTAACATTCAACAAGCAATGTGAGCCTTAATGCCCCCGTTGTGGGTAATCTGTTTAAGCAAACATTACTTAAACGCTTTCTTTGTTCCTTTACAAAGGGCTGGCGCGCTTCAACGCCTTCCAAAGAAACCAAACTGTCCATTGTACCACCGGCTGCCGTGTCTGCTGTGTATCGTCAACCACTGAAGAGAGAAACCGATAGAAGTGTATTAAATTGTGTGCAAGAATTAGGTTAATTTTTCCTTACTTCGGGTAAAATTGATGAAACTTTTTCAAACATGCAAAACGGTATTTTTTTTTTTAAATTTCGTTTGTGATTCCGGGGCTTAGAAAATGAAAGGTCTTGTACTCGTATGTAAACTGGTGACATAAATTGTCTTTCAAGTAAGTTTATTTTTATTTTATTTATTAGATTTTTTTACATTAGCTGAGGCACTGAGGAAAAAATCCCTCAGGGCATGTGTCATCTTTGGGGATGCTGTGTGGAGGATCTTTAGGGAAAGGGAGGAGTGTATGATCTGGGAGGGAAAAAGGTATGAAGGGTAGGTAGTCCTGGAGTGAATGACGTTTGAATCCATTCTTCCCATTGTAATGCAAGGTGTTGGGTTGAGAGGGTCCGTCTGGAGAGCCCGCCAAACAGTAGGTGGGCAAACACAAGACCTAGACAAACCTCGCCCAATGAACCCGGGCACCCCTGCCAAGTCACCAAACATACTTGGGGTGACCTATAGCATGGGGTGTTGGTTATCCAATAAATGGTTCCCGGGTGGCTGCCCCTACACCCGCCTCCCAAATTTGAACATCTATTTAGGGTTTCCTCATATTTCAATCAAGTCAATTGAGGCCCTAAGCCGAAAATCGAAAAAAAAAAACAAAAATCAGTGTAGGTTACATTTCAGTTCTAGGTTTTTTTTTGTTCATTGGTAGTAAGCCACTGAACAGAAAATTTGCTCTGTTGGATGAAGGTTGGATGGTGTTTCTTACTTCTTCTAGTGAATATCTTGCGATGAACTACGACTATTACCTAGTATTGAATTCTTCAGGGACGTGCATGTTGAGAACATGCATAAAAAGATATTTTAATTTAATTTAATTTATTTTACGCAAAAAGTTGGAATTTATAAACATACGTTCTTTAACACAATAATGCAGCAGCTCTTTCAAACGATGGAATACACAATGTACGTAGACTACGTATATAGGTCTGTTTCCTCCAAAGGGAAAACATCCTAATTTTCTTGCATCTCTCTCATACCGCACCGTGACCCTACAATAGACCCCGTAGACCCTACAATACTACATGCCGTGACGATAATTTTGAAAGTATGGAATATAGTAAAAGTTTCCAGTTAAATAATTTCCCTCAGGGCCTATGCCATCTTTGGGGATGCTGTGTGGAGGGTTTTTAAAGGAAAGGAAGGAGAGGAGAGTTCTGGGAAGGATAAGGGTTTAAGGGGTGGGTAGGAATCTGGGGTTCAGTGTGTCCTGGTCATCCGCCTCCAAGACCTAGACAAACCTTACCCCCATGAACCCGGGCGCCCCTGCCAAATCACCAAACGTAGCGAACCACTTGGGGTATACAATAATTATCATACGTCTCCTTCGTACGTATAAAGAAAATTAAACGCAATTCCCGTCGCTAAAAAGTAGTACTAGTTCTTTGGAGGAAACAGTACCGCGTATTTTGTATGCTTCACCATTATTTAATGAGTAAGAAAGAGCTGTAGTATTATAGCAAAACAATTCAATAGAATCCAGTCCGTTTTCAATGCTGCGGCGAGAATGATTTTTGGTGAATCTAAGTATTGCCGTATAACCCCGCTTCTAAGGGATCGCCTTCATTTGCTTCGATGCCCTGAAAGAATAGAGTTCAAGATCAATTACAAGGAATGGCGCCAGCCTTTATATCAGAACTATGTGTCCGACAAAACTTAAGCAATAGACAGCTTACTCTAAGGTCAGCAGATCAAGATGTTACTAATCGTTTAATCGAACTTTCTGGGTCAAATCGAGCCGTTTACTATGATCGATCTTTTCGTGTAACTGGCCCACTCATTTGGAACAAACTTCCCTCAGTTCTTACTAATATCCAGAACTTGGATGAATTCAAAGGGGCTTTAAAAACAAACTTATTTAAAAAATCATACCTTTCATGAATTTTTAACTCCTTTTCAAAAAACTATAATAAACCATGTTCCTCAATTTTCTAGTAATTGTTTGGTTTCGATTACCTCCTTAATATAGTTTTAATGTGCACTACGAATTTGTATTATTTCTAAACGTAAACTGTTTCCTGTTCTATAGTATATTTTAGTTTTTAATGATTCTTGTTGAATGGCATCGTTATGGTTTCAATGGGATCAATATCTATTGTCATGTGCACTCACTATTGTTCTTTAGGAATTGATTTGTATATACTGTATATTCTTTGTTTCACATTATTTAGTCAATTTTGTAAGGACTCGTAAGGAACACTATATAATTAATTTTAAGCTTATTATAATTAAGCGCATTTGAAGTGAAATATCACAAAACTGCGCTATTTATATATACTATGTTTTTATTAATATTATTATAGCGATAAGGAACTTATGTTTATTGCCTTTTTTTCTGTCACGGTACCGTAACCGTGATATCGTCACGGTAATTACAAAAGCGCACAATGGTTCAATCGTAATAATCAAAAATGTTATTCATGTTTTCATTTATGACAAGTCGTCTATAAATTGTATCATCTATGACAAGTCGTCTATAAATTGTATAGTTAGAATTTTGTTTTTAATATTCAATGAATACCCTCCCCTGGGCGCGGTAATGCGCGGAGATCGACAAATGGACCAGAAACATCTCGCGAACACTATACAAATAGCTGCTTTTTTCTCATAATATACTTCTCGGCCATCAAACAGGCAGCGGCTATAGGCTGTTCCGTCGTTTGAAAAGATACCAACAATAATGGCCGTATTCTTTATCCGCGAATATGATGGACGATGGGGAAATATCATATTTATGGGGGAATGATTCTCCCGCAGATCCGTGGAATTTACCGAACAAGTTATTCTTACAGACTTTTCTTTTAAATGATGACCACTATCCCAAATGTCTGGAGCCAGGGAGCTATTGCAGCAATGAGAAAATGTGGTTGGGAGGAAGTAATACGGTTGACACGATAAATGCCATATCAAATATGAACCGAACAGACTGGGTTCTTACTGCCTCGTCATCTCTGGTCCTCCGACAATATAATAAGGTGCTCCCACAGTGATTGTGCCCACTTGATGCATAAATGGAACCTAGACAACAGAACACGTTGTCAATGAATGACGAAGTCCACAGGCTGACTCCTGAGGTCCTGGAATAGCTCCCAAACCTAGACGTCAATTAAAGAAGAAGACGATTGTAAAGTTCTACGACCATACAGCTAGACATACCTGCATTTTCTCCCCGCTCCACCTACCTAAGTATGAAAACATTTTTTTTTTCAAATTATAGAAGTGAAAATTTCTTTAGGACCGTCGTGATTTGAAACTCGATGAAACTAATAACAACGAGACTAAAAAGAGGCAAACAATTACATCTATAGGATTTAGCCTGCGAGAGAATGAGATAGTATAATCGATCTCAAAAAAGGTAATTAACATACGTTTCTTATCGCTATAATGCTATTGCTCTTTTTTACAATAATGGTTAGAAAAGATAAGACATACAAAATACGTGTGACTGTTTCCTCAAAAGTAAGACTTTTTCCTTGCGTTCATTTTCTTTATTCGTGTGAGGGAGATGTATGATAATGATTGTAAGTTTCCTTTGGGGGGTGGAGACATACATTCACTGTTTGTCTCATTTCGATTATTACGTTGTTATATATATATATATATATATATATATATATATATATATTTATCTCCTCTCGTAAAACGTTGATCTTGCGCGACGGTACACCAGTTTTAAGTTGATCCGTTCGGACGTGTTGATCCATCCGGATATGCTGATCCATTACACAAGCTGGCATACACATCCTGATCCATGTGGATCAATTTATACCATCAAGATTTCGCTGTAAGCCACGCCCATTGTTCGGTGTCTTATGCATTTTACACTTTTTTTTTGTTGATCCATATAAATGCCAAGTTTTGACCGCCAACAAAGGTGCCCGTCTGTCGTACTTTTTAGCTTCTTTTAGTAGGTACCTGTACGTTCTTATTTCAATTCGTTCTATTTCATTTCTTTTTTAATGTATTTTGGTTTAAGATTTAATTTTTATTTTGATTTTGTTTTTGATTTTGATTTGGATTTCGATTTTGATTTTGGATCGAGATTTTAATTTTGATTTTGGTTTGAGATTTTAATTTTGATTTTGATTTTAATTTTTATTTGCATTCTTATTTTGATTTTTATTTTGATTTTTACTTTCATTTTGATTTTGATATTGCTTTTGGTTTGAGATTTTGATATTGATTTTGGTTTTGATTTGAGATTTTAATTATGATTTTGACATTGATTTTGATTTTGGTTTTGGTTTGAGATTTTGAATTTGATTTTTGATTTTGTTTTTATTTTGATTTTTGATTTCGATTTCGATTTCGATTTTGATTTCGATTTCGATTTCGATTTCGATTTCGATTTCAATTTCGATTTTGATTTGATTTTGATTTTGATTTTGTTTTCGTTTCCGCTTCTAAGACCCGCACAAACCTCACCCCATGAACCTGGGCACCCCGGTTAAGTCACCAAACATAGCGAACCACTTAAGGTATACCTTAATTTTGGGAGGCGGGTATGATTACCACCGCCCCGGGAACCATTTTTGGGTAATCAACACCTCTGTCATATGTCACTTTGCAGTGACATTCGTGACTTAGCAGGAGTGCCCGGTTCAAGGAGTGAGATTTGTCTAGGTCCGTGCGGCGAACGCGTTCGCTCACCTACTGCGTGGCAAGCCGGATTGGGAGAGACTGATTTTTTGTGACTTAGCAGGGCTGCTCGGGTTCAAGGGATGAGATTTGTCTAGGTCTTTGCGGTGAACGGGTTTGCCCACCTACTGCATTACGGACCGGATTGGGAGAGACTGGTTGAGGGAGACCTTATTTTTTTTACATTAGCTCCACACAGGAAGCTCTGAAGAAAATAAATCCCGTCAAGGCCTATGTCTTCTTTGGGGATGCAATGCATTATCGGGGAATACGTATGATTCCTCGATAATGCATTGCATTACGATCTCTACGAATTCGGAAGTCGCAAGAACAAATTGCATTACGATCAATACGAATTCGGAAGTCGCAAGAACAAATTGTTGCGTGCGAAAGTAAATATTATTTTGATTTAAATGTATAATTCAACGATATCTAAGGGGCATTGCGACCTTGACTACGAATTCGGGAGTCGCAAGTTCGAATTGTGGCGTGCAGAGGTAATTTTTATTTGATACGTTTGTATAATACAACAATAATGCAGTGCAGTGCGATCTTGACTACGAATTCGGATGTCGCAAGTTTAAATGGCATGCGCCAGTTAATTTTATTTTGATAAATACATATAATTCCTCGATAATGCACTGCCTCACTATCTTGGCTACGAATTCGGAAGTCGCCAGTTCGAATTGTGGCGTGCGGAGGTAATTTTTATTTGAAACGTTTGTATAATACAACAATAATGCAGTGCAGTGCGATCTTGACTACGAATTCGGATGTCGCAAGTTCGGATATTGATTTTGATTTTGGTTTTGGTTTGAGATTTTAATTTTGATTTGGACTTTGACTTTGATTTTGGTGTTGGTTTGAGATTTTGATTTTGATTTTGAATTTGATTTTGACCTTTGATTTTGTTTTCGTTTCCGCTTCTAAGACCCGCACAAACCTCACCCCATGAACCTGGGCACCCCGGTTAAGTCACCAAACATAGCGAACCACTTAAGGTATACCTTAATTTTGGGAGGCGGGTATGATTACCACCGCCCCGGGAACCATTTTTGGGTAATCAACACCTCTGTCATATGTCACTTTGCAGTGACATTCGTGACTTAGCAGGAGTGCCCGGTTCAAGGAGTGAGATTTGTCTAGGTCCGTGCGGCGAACGCGTTCGCTCACCTACTGCGTGGCAAGCCGGATTGGGAGAGACTGATTTTTTGTGACTTAGCAGGGCTGCTCGGGTTCAAGAGATGAGATTTGTCTAGGTCTTTGCGGTGAACGGGTTTGCCCACCTACTGCATTACGGACCGGATTGGGAGAGACTGGTTGAGGGAGACCTTATTTTTTTTACATTAGCTCCACACAGGAAGCTCTGAAGAAAATAAATCCCGTCAAGGCCTATGTCTTCTTTGGGGATGCAATGCATTATCGGGGAATACGTATGATTCCTCGATAATGCATTGCATTACGATCTCTACAAATTCGGAAGTCGCAAGAACAAATTGCATTACGATCAATACGAATTCGGAAGTCGCAAGAACAAATTGTTGCGTGCGAAAGTAAATATTATTTTGATTTAAATGTATAATTCAACGATATCTAAGGGGCATTGCGAACTTGACTACGAATTCGGGAGTCGCAAGTTCGAATTGTGGCGTGCAGAGGTAATTTTTATTTGATACGTTTGTATAATACAACAATAATGCAGTGCAGTGCGATCTTGACTACGAATTCGGATGTCGCAAGTTTAAATGGCATGCGCCAGTTAATTTTATTTTGATAAATACATATAATTCCTCGATAATGCACTGCCTCACTATCTTGGCTACGAATTCGGAAGTCGCCAGTTCGAATTGTGGCGTGCGGAGGTAATTTTTATTTGAAACGTTTGTATAATACAACAATAATGCAGTGCAGTGCGATCTTGACTACGAATTCGGATGTCGCAAGTTCGGATATTGATTTTGATTTTGGTTTTGGTTTGAGATTTTAATTTTGATTTGGTCTTTGACTTTGATTTTGGTGTTGGTTTGAGATTTTGATTTTGATTTTGAATTTGATTTTGACTTTTGATTTCGATTTCGATTTCGATTTAGATTTAGATTTTGACTTTTGATTTTGATTATAAAAGTGCAATATAAAATAACTCAATGTCTATTTTTAAATTATTGTAGCATTGTAAATGAGGTTTTTTCGTAACTCAAATTTTCAATAGAAATCAACACAAACAGGCAATTCCGAAAGCGTTGTTAAAATCAATGAAATAGACGTAAGCTTCTATATTCATTTTAATTTTAAAATACTTACGTAATACAATGTTATTTTAACTAATTAATTATTTTGACAAATGCCTATTTATTTGATTGAAAATTAGTTACTGTTGTTGAATAATAATATTAATTATAAGACATTATAATATCTATGTATTTACAAATGACAGCAATTGGGATCAGTTTTTATTTTTATCGTTTTATTGTTCATTTTTCATATTATAATATCAAAATATATTATAATATGAAAAAAGTTTAACATTTTACTAACATTACTTTGCGAAACTAACATCAAAGATCATTTACTAACTGACCATAAACATATAACAAAAATACAATAAAATAAGGTATAAAGGTTGGTTTTATTTTTTATTTTTTATTGTAACTGCAAAATTTCATCGACGGAGGAATTAATGTTTGGGTTAGTCTCATTTTGAGCCTTTATTGACTGGCCTACAAGGCAGGGGCCGCCTCTGGTTACCGGCTATTTTAAAATTATGTTTTCATAGCTTTTAAGGCGATCCACTAGTACAGGAAAAAATCGAAATTTGAATTCACGCCCTTTTATGGGAGGAGTTTAAAAATACTTGAGAAAAAGCTTTTGGAAAGGTTGGAAAAGATATTTGAGAATTTTTTTTACATGTTGATTTCGTAAAGGCCTGTAAAAAACATTAATTCCTTTTTTATGCATTGTTTATTGTAATAAAACGGAATTTTTAAATTGATTTCACGAAAACAAGCAGCGCGGACCCTAACACGTTGTTTCTCCGCTATATAAGAAACTGAATTTGCCACATTATGCAATAAAACCATATCCGAAAAAGTGTTTATAAGTAGGAGAGTTTGCACTAAAAAATGTTTTTTATAGACCTAATACTTTATTTTTTCTAAGCTTATTAAAAGACATTAAAAAAATGACCGATATTTTTAAGGGCCAAGGTATGTTCTACACGAAGTATTTAATTGAAGCATTTATAATACGTCTAAGCGGTCAAATTTTCAAAACAAAAACATACGATTTTGTATGATTTTGCATTATTTAGTATGGCTTCATCTTAATGACCTGAATTATGAGTTGGTTTCTTTCTGAGTTTGCATGGAACCAATCTAACACTATTTAAAGAGGAAAGATTTGATTGTTTGTTTGTTTGCATTGAATAGGCTCCGAAACTACTGAACCGATTTGAAAAATTCTTTCATTGGTAGGAAGCTACACTATTCCCGGTTGACATAGGCTATATGATATTTTCAAAAAAAAATTAGGGATCGTTACTAAAACTCCAATAATGTAGCCCAAGGTGTAAAAAAAATACCTAAAATATTCTTTACATCGCGTGCGCTGCGAAAACTATTAACAATAGAATAAAATAATGTAGTACGACTTTGTAGAAAACATCATTATTTACAAAAAGTTTCGCGACAGCATATGTCTAACTATTATAGTTATGCCACAAAAAGTGTTTATTTATTTTAAAAATTTAATTAAAATGACGCCGCGTCAAATGGCTCTTTATTTGTATCTTGGTTTTAATCCTTATCAAAATAAATTACTTCATATTCAAGACTGCTTCAATACCTTTATTTAACTTTTTGAATTATTCAATTCGGACATTTTATTCTAAAGTTACCACGAGTTTAAAAATAGCCCCGTTTGGGGAAAGGGTTGAGAAAGTCTGATTGGAGAATTCATAATCCATCCGGTCCGCCACGCAGTTGGTGGGTAAACGCATTCTCCGCCAACAAATCTCAACTTCTAAACCCAGGCACCCCTGCTAAGTCACCAAACGTTGTGAACCACTTGGAGTAACCTACGGCAAGGATGTTGGTTATCCGATAAATAGTTCCCGGGGCGGAGTTACACATATCCGCCTCCAAATTGATATTCCTTTGTTGGGAGACGGGTCGAGGGACTAATATAGGTATTTTATGAATGTACCGCACAATAGTCCCAGATGCTCTCTTCTATCTGGAGCTAATGAAACTAAAGACGGGTTGTTTCAAAAAATTTTACGGATTCATCAAATATTTGAAATTATTTTTTTACGACCTGTGTAAGTTCTATTCAAATTCTGTATTATTTCAGATTGATAGAGCAACTGGCCTATAATGATATAATGACGGAACTTGAATAGAACGTGAAAATTATCTTAAAATATTTGATTATATTACAAAATTACAATTTGAGGTTTTACTCATAGTTAAAAATAAATATTCCTCCTAGACTTGCAGAAAAGTCAATAGACGTCGCATATTAAATAAAAATTGATAACTTTATCCAAGACACTATCTAGATTATATTTAGTTCTGGTTGAATTTTGCAATCTTTCATACAGATAGCAGCCAATAAAATTTGCGTTACGAAAATGAAGATAATGCTGGTAGTTTCTAGTCGAAGTATGAAACGGTTAAAAATGACAGAATCGGATGGGGACTAATTAATTAGCTTAGCGCAATGGTTAGAGCTGCTGCCCGGAAAGCCGAAGGTCCTGACTTGGAGTCCCTGATGTGACCGTACCTCTTTCTGATTTTTCTGTTTCAGATTTTGGATTGAGTTTCGCTAATATTGTCTTCAATTATTTAAATTTTACAATTTGAAGTTTAACTCATTGTTCTAAATAAAAATAAATATTCATCCTAGACTTGCAGAAAATTTAATGGCCGTCCTTAACCAGTCTCTCGATCTCGATCCGGCCCGCCACGCAGCAGGTGGGCAGAGGCATCCATCGCCAAGGCCTGGACAAATCTTACCCGAGGAATCGGGCACGCCCGCTAAGTCACCGAACAGAGAGAACCACTTGGGGTGACCTATGGCAGAGGTGTTGGTTATCCAATAAATGGTTCTCGGGGCGACGATACACTTATCCACCTCCCATGTTATTCCCAGTTGAGAGGCGAGTTGAGGGAGTTCTAGGTTAGGACTCTTTCAATTAGTCTCTCCCAACCTGGCCCGCCACGCAGTAGGTGGGCAATCGCATTCGTCGCAAAGACCTGGACAAACCTCTCCCCTTAAAACCGGGAATCCCTGTTAAGTCACTAAACGTAGTGAGTTTCTTGCGGTGACCTATGGCGGAGGTGTTGGTTATCCAATAAATGGTTCCCGGGGCGATGGAACAAATCGGACTCTCTCAACCTCCCAAATTGGGTTGAGAGAGTCCAATAGAAGAGTTCTAGGTTAGGTCTCCTTCAATCAGTCTCTCCCGTTCTGGCCTGCCATGAAGTAAGTGGGCAAACACATTCTCCTCAAAGACCTAGACAAACCTCACCCCTTGAACCTGGGCACCCCTGCTAAGTCACTGAAAGTAGTGAACCGCTTGGTATGACCTATGGCAAAGGTTTGGTTAATCAATAAATGGTTCCCGGGGCGGTGGTGTGCGTAATCCTCTTCCCAATATACCTATAATATTAATGATAAGTTTTTAGATTTTCACGGCCAAAAGCATTTTCGTTGTTTGTTTTTTAGGTGTTATGCCGTGTTGCGCTACCTCCTTTTTTATCCGACGTTTTGGACAGCGTTGCAGTGTCCATCATCAGGGCAGATCCGGCAGATTGTCGCAGACATCGTCGGATCTGCTGGATCCGCCCTGACGATGAACACTGCAACGCTGTCCGAAACGTCTGCTAAAGAAGGAGGTAGCCAACACAAAACAAAAAACGAAAATATAATATTAATGTATGTAGGTTTGCTGAATTGCTGCCAAAAATATTTTAAAACATACATCATGTAACATGCATATCTTCAATGGATTACAAATGTCAAATATTTCAAAACGGTTCACAGCAATGTATTTTCTTTACTTTTACGTAAAAATTAAACCAACTCGTTCGGTAACATTTTTTACGGAGTG
The DNA here is from genome assembly GCA_917563855.2 of Limnephilus lunatus. Taxonomy (NCBI): domain Eukaryota; kingdom Metazoa; phylum Arthropoda; class Insecta; order Trichoptera; family Limnephilidae; genus Limnephilus; species Limnephilus lunatus. The sequence continues at coordinate 44,450,262 of OU830602.1, read as the reverse complement.
CCTTGAAAATAGTTTCCATAGTGTGGATTATCATTGTGGGTGGTAGAGCCCGTTCACACTTCTGGCTAGGCATGAGTGCAGGTGTTCAAAACAAACTGGGTGTTTAAAAATGTTTGGAAGAAAATAATTATCGATTTTTTCTTTTTTAATTATTTTATTTATATAGATGTTTTTATTATTTGGAATGGCTAAAAGCTTATCAACTTTGAACTTCAATGAAGAATGCCCGAAGTAAAAACCATTGAAATCCCGCTTTTTTAAATATTTAAAAACATCTAATCGCATATCCCATTACTAAAAATTGCGTTTTAACTGAGAAAAATGAAATTATGTGTGGTATATTTTTGTTTATCAGTTGTTTAAAAAATAAAGCACGTTTTAATAAGTAAGGACATTTTTTTCGAAAAGTAGTTCTTTAGAGTAGGTATTTATTATGTTATTTTTTTGGGCAAAAAATTGTGTTACCTTTACATAGTATAAAATGAAGTCGCTTCCGCTGTCTGTGCGCTTAGATCTTTTAAACTAAGCAACAAATTTTCATGCGGTTTTCACCAATAGATAGAGTGATTCATGAGGAAGGTTTTAGAGTATATAATTTGTCAAGGTTTTGTGTTAATTGGCTGAAATAGGGCTGGCAAGCAGGCAGTGGGCATCGGGCAGTCGGCAGCAAGCGGGCGGTGTCGATTTGATTTAACAGATGGCGTTGGTTATAAAGGTTGGGTAGTGGCGTGGCGTTGTGATGGCGTTATGTTTCGTTAGTCACAGCAACATGTGGCCTGGTCTGCTAGTTTTTAACTAAAAGTATACTATCTCGGGAATGACTAGCTTAATTAAAAAAAAAAAAAAATTATATCATTGTTTTTACCTTACTTAAGAAAATATTTTAGAAATCATAATTAATACTTTCTTACGACGGCGACGGCCAAGGAGCCGCCTTTTTATATTAAAGTGATATTAAAAAGATTTCACAATCTACTCTTTCATAGATGGCGCAAGTTTAATTATTTTAGGGAACACGCTTTTTACAAGTAGTGCCTTATTAAGATGAATGAATTGTTAGCGCCCATTCATGCGTAATATGAATATGAATAAATAGTTTTTTTGGTTTAAATAAATCTTTCAAAAATGGCAAACAAATACCATATTGTATCGGTAATTCAATCCATTATTGTATTTGTACGCCTTTCTTGAAAGATTTATTCAAACCAAAAAAACTATTTATTCATATTCATATTGCAACTGTACGGGCGCAAACAATTAATTCATCTTAATATTTTAAAGCACAACTTAAAAAAAAAAGTTTTACGCTAAAATAATTAAACTCGCGCCATCTACATATAATATAGAGGCGTTCTTTTAAGGTGAAGTTATACGTGAAATCCTATTTAGATTAATCTTTATGACGAATTGGCTTACAGTATCAACATCAAAAAATATGCTACGGATAAATTGAAGCTTTTACTAGGTTTTTTATGTAATGGAATTAGAATAAAATTATTATTTACATAACAAAAACAAAATAAGCGTAAACCACTAAAAAAATGTTTTTTCATGACTTAACTATGAAGTAATACAAGAAACATTTTTATAAAAATACTCCTTTATGGGTAAGACCATTTTTGAGGTTTTCTATGTTCTAACTTTTTTTCACTCTTATAAAATTATGGACAAAATAAATAAAAACCACTTTTTCGCTTACTTGCCGCGCGCAAATAAGACGCTCGATTGCAAATTTTGCAGGCACGAGAATCGAAATACTTCTAGCGTTTATATTCCTCTTAAGTATCACATTTACTTGGAATTCTGAGTTTGTTTGAGTCTCAAAAGTCTAAAAAATCCACTTTTCGTCACATAATCGAGATGAAACTTGGTACACAGTCGATTCTTTCTGTCCCTGAAATTTTATGTTTATGTAATAAATAAAATTTGCCAATGCAGTTCGGCCCACATTTTCATTAATTAATACTAATGAGGCTACTGTGAAATAAGTTTTAACATAAAACATAATCGTAAAAATTGATTAATTTTTATTGAATTTGTTACCACACTGTAGATTTGCTAAAAATTTAAAATAATATTCAGATATATTTTTAAATAGCGGCAACATGAATATATCAAGTTACCGACATCCGGTCTTTAATACAATGGTTTTTAGAATATTTCAACCACTCGGATACGTAAGCGTGTTAATATATATAACAATAGCCGTAAAATAAGCGCGTTTTTTCGTGTGTTCCCACAGAAGTCGTTATAACTCTGTTATTGTTCTAGTGATAACCCTAAAACAAAAAGTAGAAGATCCATATTGAATGCTTCACATTTCTATTCAAAGTTGTCCATAGAAGTACATAAAAAATACTAATTTTGTAGAAACAGTTTTCACCCCCAAATCAGCTACGCGCTGTTAGACATTATTAATTTTTTAAATATTCTTGTATGAAATGGTAAAAGGTAGGTGACAAAATTGTTTATTTATTCAATAGAATAAGTGTTATTTTTACATAATCAGTGATTTTAGTACCGTTTCCACATAAAAACATCGCGTGAGTCATTTTTACAATATTTTTATGTTTGCTTTCTAAATTTTAATATTTATAAATGTTAATATTTTTTTGTAATATAACAATTTGAAACCTTATTTCAAACAAACGTTTCAAGTTTTTAGTTTTTTTCTGTTATTTGTTTATGGGGTGTTATACCGTGTTGCGCTACCTCCTTCTTTGGCCGACGTTTCGGACAGCGTTGCAGTGTCCTTCATCAGGGCAGATCCGGCAGATGTGTGACAGTTTTTAGTATTCGGCTACGTTCAGATATGTTCCATTTATTGACCCTTAATTGTGAAGCGGAAATAACACAAAGTTTTATAAATCTGGCAGTTCGTTTAAGACAAAAAACTTGCATAATCGCAAAATACCTGAGTGGTTAAAATATTGTGATACATATTAATTTTAAAAGTAAACAAACGATTTCCGACCAGAGGTGACCATAATTTCTGTTGAACATTTACAGGAAATACAGTTTTCTACTCCAAAACTTATGGGAAAACTATAATATTAATCAATGTGAATAGTGTTATAATCACCGCCAGACTTGGCAATGTCTGTAATCATGACGTCTGTTTATCGTGTATATTAATTAGTGCATGATGCACATTCGAAATCAAATATGAAGTGTAGGTAATTTTTTTTTCTTCAAACTTCGCAAATAAACTTTGTGGCTTCATTATTGCTTCAATGAGAATAAGTAATTTTGTAAACACCACTATTTTATTAATATTATCGACATGTTTCAAAAACAATGTTATCTTCGTCAGCATAAAAGATTAATAATTTTAACAATTAATCATTATCCGGTTATTATCAATTGAACTACGGTGTCCCCATACAACATATTGCGTGGCTGAAAAACTTTATAAGTAAATGAATAATACTATGAAGTACACTCCCAAACCAGATCGTGTTTTAGATTTTTTGTGAATACTAACTGCTCGTAGCCAGTAGGACTATTGCATCCCTAATTGGGATATGTTGTGAGGCTGAAGGGTGTGAAAGCTCAACTGTTTGACTACCGGTGTGACTCCAAAGTTCATCAAATTATTGTAGATTACCGGTTTCACTTTAAACCAAAGTTCACCGGATAGTAGTTTACCGGTTTGACTTAAACCAAACCAATTTTTTAATGTAGTTCAAGTACCGTACCGATCAAAGTTCATAAGAATTGAGCTGTAGCTCAAATGTGTTGCTGTAGGCAAATCGCCGGTCAGCAGCTCTGACCACTGAGCTATGGCGGCTTATGGCTTTGGCGGGTATTAGATAAGCCGCCATAGCTCAGTGGTCAGAGCTGCTGACCGGCAATCAGATGGTCACGGGTTCAATTCCCGTTGGTGGCCAGTATCTTTTCTCGGAAGATTTTTTCAATGTAGATGAGTGTTTCAGGCTGATAATTATTGATTATAATATTTGGAATCTTATTTTATATAATTACATTTTTACAGTACCCGTATTTGATTGTGTAACATTTAAAAAAAAAATTATTATACTTTATACTTGATCGACGCTTTTATTGCACATTATTAATTATTTTATTGAGACTAAATTTGGTAAACTTCTTTTCAAGGGATTATTTCATAAAAAAATATTTTGCATTATGATAAACTAATAATTATTATCTACCTTAAAAACAAACTAAAACTACGAAACTAAAAACTACGTATCCGCTGGTTGAATTCCTTTGTACAATTCACTTATCGAATACTCATACCTCTCATACACAATGAGTATTCGATAAGTGAATTGTACAAAGGAATTCAACCAACCTTTGTACAATTCACTTATCGAATACTCATTGTGTATGAGAGGTATGAGTATTCGATAAGTGAATTGTACAAAGGAATTCAACCACCGGATTCGTAGCTTTTAGTTTAGATTTAGTTTGTTTTTAGAGTAGATAATAATTATTAGTTTATCATAATGCAAAATATTTTTTTATGAAATAAACACTTGTGTTGTGCCTACTTATGTCTCTCATGCTCTGTTTATTATTTTATGTATTATGTACTTCTTATTATGCTATATACTTGTTATAATGCTCCTGTACAATTTAATCACATGTAAAATCCATCAAGTCGTAAACAAATAAATAAATAAAATAATATTATTATTTGTAATTAACTGTATTTCATTTACCCCGTCCCATATACATCGATTTAAAATTTCTCCCCATATTTAAAATTATTCCCCGTCCACATCGATTTTAAAAAAATGTCCTCCATATCCCAATTCATTTTGCCTCAGAATTACTAGCCTAAAGGTTGTTTAGTAATGTATTATAAAAAAAATGTAGAGAGGGAGTAAACTGGCATTCTACCAACGGTTTATCCATGGAACATGTATTTTTATTCAAAAGTTGTGTGTTTTCGTACGCTTGAATACTATTTTATTTAAGTACATTGTCTTTAAATTAAAAAAGACAGGTCTTCATAGATGACGATTTTTATCGGTGCTTTATTAGAAAAACCTTGGTAAAAAAAATTTGGTTTGAAGTATTATTGCATACCTATATTACACAAAAGCAATAAAAAAGAAAGATTTTATTAAATAATTCAAAAAGTTGTATACAGATATTGAAACAGTCTTGAATATGAAGTAATTTATTTTGATAAGGATTAAAACCAAGATACAAATAAATAGCCTTTTCAAGCGCGACATTTTAATAATTTTTTTAAAATAAAAGAATAATTATTGTGGCATAACCATAATAGTTAGACATATGCTGTCGCGACCTTTTTTGTAAATAATGATGTGTTCTACAAAGTCGTTTTACATTATTTTATTGTATCATTAATAGTTTTCGCAGCGCACGCGATGTAAAGAATATTTTAGGTAATTTTTATACACCTTGGGTTACATTATTGGACTTTTAGTAACGATCCCTAATTTTTTTTGAAAATATCATATAGCCTATGTCAACCGGGGATAGTGTAGCTTCCCAACAGCGAAAGAATTTTTCAAATCGGTTCAGTAGTTTCGGAGCCTATTCAATGCAAACAAACAAACAAATCTTACCTCTTTATAGTGTAGTAGATAGTAGAAGTGTGTTAGATTAGAATGATCGCCTTTCGGAACGGTGAACGGTGGAACAACTCATAAGGAAACATACTGAGAAGCACTTCAGAAAACATAGGTTGAATAGGTTAAGTTAGGTTAGGGTTACCGGCTTTTTTAAAATTATATTTTCATAGCATTTAATGACCTTTCTAAGGAGGTTCTGAGTTATAATGAGTTGGTTTATTTCTGAGTTGACATGGAACCTTTCGGAACATCGCCTTGCAACGAAATGGGAGGGATGGATTCACACGTCCGTCACTCCTAGACATACTGACCCCCAGATTCCTACTCACACCTACTACCCCATTCCTTCCCTGAACATCCTCTTTTTCCTTTCCTAAAAATACGCTCCACACTGCATCCCTAAAGATGACATTGGCCTTGAGGGGATTTATTTTCTTCAGGGCTTCCTGTGTGGAGCTAATGTAAGAAAAAAGGTCTCCCTCAACCAGTCTCTCCCGATCCAGTCCGTAACGCAGTAGGTGGGCAAACCCGTTCGCCGCAAAGACCTAGACAAATCTCATCCCTTGAACCCGAGCATATACATATATTATCAAAATAAAATACAATATGAACTTACGACTGTATTGTAATGCGTTACCGAGGAATAAAACAAATTTATTAAATAAAATTTACTGGTGCACGCCAATTTTGAACTTGCGACATCCGAATTCGTAGTCAAAGATCATAATGCAACGCATTATTGAGGAATCATACATAGATATTTATCAAAATAAAATTTGCTTGTGCACGCCAATTTTGTACTTGCGACCTCCGAATTCGTAGTCAAGGATCACAATGCAACGCATTATTGAGGAATCATGCATAGATATTTATCAACATAAAATTTACTTACGCACGCCAATTTTGAACTTGCGACTTCCGAATTTGTAGTCAAGATCGTACCGCAACGCATTATCGAGGAATTATATCTAAATATTTACCAACATAAAATTTATTATTTTTGAACTTGTGACTTCCGAAATCATAACCAAGATCGTAATGCAACGCGTTATCGAGGAATTATAAAAATTTAACAAAATAAAATTTACTTGCGCACGCCAATTTTGAACTTGCGACATCCGAATTCATAGTCAAGGATCATAATGCAACGCATTATTGAGGAATAATACATAGATATTTATCAAAATAAAATTTACTTGCGCACGCCAATTTTGAAATTGCGACATCCGAATTCGTAGTCAAGGATCATAATGCAACGCATTATTGAGGAATTATATATAGATATTTATCAAAATAAAATTTACTTGCGCACGCCAATTTTGAACTTGCGACATCCGAATTCGTAGTCAAGGTTCATAATGCAACGCATTATTGAGGAATCATACATAGACTTTTATCAAAATAAAATTTACTTGTGCACGCCAATTTTGTACTTGCGACATCCGAATTCGTAGTCAAGGATCATAATGCAACGCATTATTGAGTAATCATACGTAGATATTTATCAAAATTATATTTACTTGCGCACGCCAATTTTGAACTTGCGACTTCCGAATTCGTAGTCAAGATCGTACTGCATCGCATTATCGAGGAATTATATCTAAATATTTACCAACATAAAGTTTATTATTTTTGAACTTGTGACTTCCGAATTCATAACCAAGATCGTAATGCAACGCGTTATCGAGGAATTATACAAATTTAACAAAATAAAATTTACTTGCGTACGCCAATTTTGAACTTGCGACATCCGAATTCGTAGTCAAGGATCATAATGCAATGCATTATCGAGGAATCATATATATTTATCAAAGTAAAATTTATTGCGCACGCCAAAATTTGAACTTGCGACTTCCGAATTCGTAGCCAAGATCGTAATGCAACGCATTATCACCCCTCGAACCCGGGCACCCTTGCTAAGTCATCAAAAGTATCGAACCACTTGGGATGACGTATGACAGATGTGTTTATCCAATAAATGTTTCCCGGGCGGCGGAGCCTAGCAACAAAAACCCGCGGAAGTATATTATTAGAATTTTATAAAATACAGAAAGATATATTTTTCAAGTCGGTGCCGCGGCCGTTATAATATTACGTTTTGCAACTTCCATATCGGCTCAACCAATGAGCAGTAAAACCAGATATAGGTATATGTTTTTTTATGACCAATCAGAAGGCTTCGTTCATAACGCCATCTTGAACGCCATTCTGATTGGTCATTGTCAGATCAACAATTTTATAGTAAAAGCACATATAGGTACATAAGATATACGATTATGTGGATCAACAACGCATGGCAATTTGGGCGGATCATCAACGCATGGTAAATTGGGCGGATCAACAGTTACGAAGCGTATGATTTCCATACAAACATCGAAAATTTTATGTGTAGTATTTCGTTTACTTTTACTGGGAAACTGGCAACCTTGCTATTTAATGTAACGTTGTTGCAAATTCATACAGAAGTAATCCATTAAAGCCAAGTTATTCGGTGTTAAAGGTGGATCAACACTGTCAAATAACTTCTTACTGGATCAGCATATTACGAGAAGAGGTCAATATATATATATATATATATATATTGTTTATATATATAGTGAATCGTTACGGTAATAATAAAAGCTTTCATCATAAAAATCACAAAACCTACCGACATAGGTATCTACGTATTTCACTTTCATAAAAAAAAGAACTAAATATTTTCAAAGAGCTTTCGAAAAAAACGTGTCAATCAGTGATACGACAATCGTCACTATTTTGCGCAAATTCAGTGAAATAGTTACATTATGATGGTATTATTATAGAACTGAATGTGACGATTAGGATTACATAGAAAATAGAAACATCCAGTTGCCTTTCATCCTATCGGTTAGTTTACCTTTAATTTGTAATGAATGCTCCGTGTTTACACTAAGCCTGTTTTTGTATTTCGTGTTGTACAACGCGGGATGCCAAAATAAAAAGTTTTTTTGTTGATTTCTATTCTTTTTGTATCGAAATAAAGTGAAAAATGCTTGTTATTTCTGGGTATTTGGTAAACTGTATGGATTTGCAGTAAATGTACAAGAAAAAAGCAATCGCGATAGCTTTTCATAATAGGGTCTTAGTGGCGAAACGATAAATCAGTACACATACTTCTTTGATTGGTAATATGGACAAACATAATTACTTCACATAAAGATTTACGTGCGAAAAAGCCTTTTGTATCTTCACTATTCGTCGCGCTTTTTCTACATAGGAGTAGGTTATAGTAGGTAGTGAGATAAACCAACAAACAACATTACTGTATCTTAACCTTCATGCATACTCGATGTATATTTTTACCTTGTAAATCATCATCAAAAGATTATAAATGGTTGCTGAGAAACTTTGATTCCCAATGTGAAAAATACTTTTTTTTATTTATTGTCATCAAGTTTATTTTTTAGAACTCCATTTTAATTTTTGTTTTAATGAAAAGACAAATAACTTTGTTTACATCGCTTTATTTGAACACAATCAACATGTTTCGTGAACCATGTTCACTTCATCAGGATCAAACGTATACTCCTGATGAAGTGAACATTGTTCACGAAACATGTTGATTGTGTACAAATAAAGTGATGTAAACAAAGTTATTTGTCTTTTCATTAAAATAAATAATGCCATCACAAAGTGAAAACCTTTCCGAAGAAGTTTTCTTCGAAAAACTTATTTTTAATTTTTAATTTCTATTTTCGCAAGCACTCTTTTTAGGGTGAATTGCCTATTTAAAACAAAAACAATCTTTTATATATTCAGCTAGCTAGAACCCGGCACGCGTGGCAATGTAATTAAAAATATAAGTTGTTTCTACCTGCATGTCCATTCCCATGCGTCCCCGTTTCCCTCCCCCTCCCCTCCTACGTTCCCTTTCCACCTTCTCCGCCTTCCCTCTCCCTCACACCCTTCCCCGCCTTCCTCGTTATCCTCCCCCTTCTGCCTTTCCTCACATTTGAAATACACACATTTTTAAAACCACTTGCGCATCACCTGTAGTAAATTTTGTATACAAATTTCATAACATCCGATCTTACCTTTATACCTATATTGGAACACTCTTCTGCTAAAATACTATGTTCTATAATTTTTTTGAGTCAATCCATCGATTACTTTCCGAGATTTGCGGACACAAACATACGGTACCTAATTTTTTATATACATACAGGGTGTTAAAAGACGTACTTGACTAACTTTAACCAGTGATTCCTGACATTATTTGGAATAAAAAATGGAAATGAAATTTTGGTCTCCGGTGAAATTTTTGTTATTTTTTTTTCTACAATAACATAAAGAAATGGTAGTTGTTGGACAGTTGGAGGCGGAATAAGGGTTTGGTCGGATACTCGGCTGAGTGAACATTGACGACATGCGGAAGAAAAAAAAGTAGTTTGATTTTGAAGAAAAAAAAATTGAAAAAAAAATCGTCATAAAAAGTCACCGGAGACCAAAATTTCATTAACATTTTTTACTCCAAATAATGTCAGGAATCACTGGTTAATGTAAGTCAAATACGTCCCTTAACACCCTGATATATAGAAGATATAGATAATATTATCATTTAACTTATTAAAAAAGTTTATTATTAACAGCTGTCAAGCGTAATAATAATTATATAGCAGAATTTATTTATAATAAACTGTTTTTTATAAATTAAATGATAATATTATTGGAAGGAAAAAAAATAAAAAAAAATTTAAAAAAAATTTAAAATACTATTGTGAAATGCACAAATACGCTTTTCCCAACGCAACTCTCCGACCAACAGGCGAATCGAGCGTTACTGAACAAATCACTTAGCTGATCGAAGACTCAGATTGATCGATCGAAAAGTTGTGAACAACGACCGCAAATCAAGGATTGTGTAACTTTGTTTTGTAATGGTGACTTGACTGTGAAACAGAAGATTGAGGGATTTATTCTCGTCGTCGAGCGTACATAACGTTTGTACTTTTTTAGTGGACTAATTTAATATATTACCTACATTTATTATCGTAATGTAGATAGATAGTTAAGTTCAGTATATATGTAAATACCTGCCTATAATGATAACCACGACTCTTTTACATATACTTTGGCAATCTATTCCCTGAACCTTCTATCTTCAGATATCCGAAGAACATTTTGAATGTAAATTATCTATCACAAAGTACTAATCATTTAATTGATGAAATGTTTGAAATATTTCTCCCTGCTGGTTCCAGAAGGGTAAACATTCGTTTTTCCATTACAAATTCGTCCTTTCTGTCAGTCTATCAGAAAATGTTGGATGACATGACGTCGCAGGCCGGAAATACCCAACGAGCGCCGAGTGACGCGCGCGGCGCTTCCTGTACCACTTTCCGGCCGTCTTCCGGTCGCCCTCTGTTTGATCGGGAATCCATTTGAAAAATGGAACGTTTGGTAAAATGAAACAAAAGATGGAGCCTTTGTCCTTTTATTCCAAATTCGAAATATTTTGATACACTCTCGTGCATGTTTATTATTAGGTCCTTTTGTACAAACCCACTTAAATACTGATTTATTGGTGATTGAGTCAATAACGTCGTCGAATTGAATGATTCTTTTCAATTGCAAGGTCGAGGGCTCTCATAGTCATCAAGTTATTTCGAGTGGGAGCAGAGAGCAGTTGTTAAAATCAATAATTTGTTTTAAATTAAATCATGCGCTTCTTCTTCTTCTTCTGGCGTGCTGTTCTATCGAAGGTTGGCTATTATCAGGGTCATCGGGGTAATCGTCACGTAGATGACGAAACACTGCATTTCTCTGCTACGTACCTATTCTGTCAATCTTCCCGTGTGAATCATGTAGGTACCTACTACCTACATATACCTACCTACTTCCTTGTAACAAATCATAAGATGAATACGTGAGAAGATCCTAAAAACTAAAGGTAAGCGTAATGTACAAGTTTAAGAAAGGGTCACTTTATACACGGAGAATCAGCTTTGCACAATCCAGATGATGGAATGAACAGAAACTGGAGAGAAGGTACCAATATCGCCCTGGCGTAAGACCACCATTCAGAATTGAAAAATTGCTTGAAATGGCTTTAGCCGTGTTTGGTGACCAGATCTGAATAGCCAGGTACTTCCCCACTTTTCTCGTTCCTATTTCCTTCCCCTCCTGACTATCTTCAGCTTAACAAAATACCCCAATTGGGGAAGCCATAGTTTGGCTCCAGATGGGAGCAGCTGGGGACTCTTGTGCGGTATTCAAATATAAAAAAATTTAAAAAAAATGGCGGTCAGTGACTATTCAGTAAGCTAGAGTGCTTGGATTTAAAAAAAACAACATGTTTAAAAGATTTTCAGGATTCTTTCTTTCGTGAAAAATCTTTAAAAAAATGGAATTTTCGAAAGAAAAAAAAAATTGTTAGCTACAACAACCTCAATAACGCCGTATTTTTTAATCTAAGCACTCTAGCTCACTGATTAGAATTTGATGGCACGATCAAGTAAATTATATGCAAGAATGGTGACTCGCGATTTAAATACAAAATTACACATTTACATTTAATTGTGTGGTTCTGAACAATATTTTCATATCAAACAATAGTGGCTGAGTGGTTACGATCCCTTGCCACGAATCTGGAAGTCGCGAACTCAAATCCCGGTGTGCGAAAGTAAAGTAAATTTGACTAATGTGTGTTATTTCACGATTTATTAATTTAAAATTATACCTGGCATATTTACGATACGTTTTAGAGTGGTAGATACTTTCAGTATTGCACTGGTGAAAAACCATCATTCAGAATCGAAATATTGCTTGCTGTTGTTTTATACACAAACCAAAACCAAAAATATGTTAGCCATGTTTAGCGATCAGATCTGAATAGCCAGGCAGTTTATTTCCTCAGCTCCTTCCACTCTCCGCTACCGACAGCATCGCGACATTTTCACAAACTAAAGACGGTTGGGAAAAGTTGGGACTCTTGCGCGGTACTCACATAAAAATGTATATAATATATCATCATTTTACGTGTAACCTGTAGACATAGACCTTCTTAGAAATACCTAGATGTGTTCTTTAGTTTCCACGTGCACAAGTTAAGGATTTTCTTCCGTCACTATAAATCCCACCTTTCAGAACATTTCTTTATCATAATATTCTTCTCACAATTCTCAAAGTGATCGAAAACCTTTACGTTTTGTTGGAAAAACAAAAAGAGCACCTAATATTTGGGAAACTATATACATATTGCATATTGGTATGAACTCTCCTGTAAAACCAAATCATTTATTAATTTTAAAGGCACTAGCAAACTAAACAAAATTAAGGCAGATATTTTGAAAAAATGATATTTGAAATTAATATAAAAAGGGTATGAGAAAATCGGTGTTTTGACTTGGTTTCTGTATTTTTTAATGTTTAATTTTTCTGTAATTTGTAAACCAAATTTTTTAAATATGGTTTTTTGTCGTTGATTCAATTCTGCTAAACTGTTATAGTGCTAAATTATGTAGTGCTCTAAACTCAGATTACAATCAAACATATATATGTGAAATATTCCTGCGTAAAATTAGTCATGCTAAATAAGGTTTCAAATTTTCAAAATTAAGACTGATAAGTGAATATAAACCAAAATATCAGACAAGCGACAAAATGGGTACCATAATTATTTTATTTTAATAATAATTCCTGTATTTAAAATGTATAGGTATTTCTTTTGTGTAATTTTTTGATAGATATCGTCCTTTTTTAGAATTTTACTACGGTGTTTGAAATTTCAAATATTAAAATCAGTTTTTTTAAGTTTTATTGGGGTTCTGTTATTATTTCATCATATGCGTCGGTAGTTTGACTGACTTACTCACAGAATAAACGTGGAACAACACGTCCTGCCTTTATATTTTTAGCGTCTCAAATTTTTCAATTATGATATTCCCTTAAAGCGAAGATTCAAAACTTTTAATGTTCAATTTCCCAGTTTGACGTATTTTGACTTGGAGCTTGGAGTGCGATTTTGAAGTTTGAGAAGTTTGTGTGTATCTGTATAACTTGGAAGAAGGATCAAGGATATTTAAAATTGCCACTTAAAGTTATAAAATTTTATCAAAATCAAAGTGTATGCATATCATGAAATGTCATCAAAATCAAAGTGCATACATATCATAAAATGTCATCAAATCAAAGTGTATGCTTATCATGAAATGTCATCAAAATCAAAGTGCATGCATATCATGAAATTTTATCAAAATCAAAGTGTATGCTTATCATGAAATGCCATCAAAATCAAGGTGTATGTATATCATGAAATGTCATCAAAATCAAAGTGCATGCATATCATGAAATGTCATTAAAATCAATGTGTATGTATATCATGAAATGTCATCAAAATCAAAGTGCATGTATATCATGAAATGTCATTAAAATAAACGTGTACGCATATCATGAAAAGCCATCAAAATCAAACAGTATACAAATCATGAAATGTCATCAAAATCAAAGTGCATAGGTACATAAAATCAAATTGCATCAAAGCATACAAAACTTCAAATTTTATCATAATCAAAGTTAGATAGGTTCATATCAAAAAATTTCATCAAAATCAAAGTATGTACATATCAACAAATTTCATGAAAGTCAAAGTATATACATATCATAAAATATCATCAAAATCAAAGTGTACACATTACACATATCATCAAATTTCGTAAAAATCAAGTTGTATGCAAATAATCAAATTGCATCAAAGCATAAATTACTTTATATTTTGTCATAATCAAAGGGTGTAAATATCATCAAAATCAAATTGTATATATATATATCATCAAAATCAGCAAATTTCGTGAAAATCAAAGTGAATACAGTTCATCAAATTTTATCAGAATTAAAGAATATACATATCGTCAAATTACAACATTCGTAAATTTTCACATATATTATTATGATTTGCTCACCTGAAAGGCTGTTTTTACATAAAATAAACAAAAATGTTCTCGATTCACATCATGAATAAGCTATGGAAGTTAAGCGAACACGGGACTAGAGTAAACAATAAGGGCTGTTGGTTGGTGGGCGGGGGGAGGGGGTTGGGAGTGGTTTGGAGGGTTGATGTAGGAGAGGGGGGGAGGGGGGGGGGTGCAAGGTAACAATATTAATATCAGTCTTCCCGGCCGCCGACATGCTTTTAATATCGCTTTATGAAAAAGCTGCAAACAATGGAAGTGCGTACAGTCACTGAAAATGATGGTTTAATATATTTTGGTTGAATATTATTCACGAAATCAATTTTTTTTATTTATTTTTTTTTATTCAGTAAAAGATACAGTAATTATAATAAATTTTATATAATAATTAATTACAAAATATACATATTTGATTTATGCTCATAAATAAGCAGGGCTCGTGTGTATAGGGGGTGTTATTAAATGATTTTTATATTGCTTTTTTAGGCATTCTCTTATTTACTTTTCTAGTAATATTATGTTTTCATTGAGTAAACAATACACGAGAATGTACTAATACGTTTGTACATGCAGAGCGAATGGACGGTAAAATAAGTGTCAGTAGAATAAATAATATAAATAAAAAGTAGTCACTACATACACAACATATGTATTAAGAAAAGCAACAATAACAAGTATTTTAAATATTAATAAAGCAAGGTGTGTTTCACAAGACGGAATTATGTGCCGGTTAGTCCCTCTCTCCCTATACTTGCAGAGAAAAGGCGTAACAGTTATTAAAATAGTTCGGTTGGTACATAAGGTGATTTTTCACAAAAACGGCGCTATATAAATCGTCCAAATATTATTATTATTATTATTATAAATTATAATTCTAAGACAAAAACTATTGATTTTGCTCACATCGTTTATTAATTTAAGTTTAGGTATTAATTTTAAAAAGTGCAAGCGTCTTGCGTATCTTATCTTGCATGTTTTTACTGTTCAATACCCATCTCCTTCATAAAGTACTCCGAAATTCAGAGATTTCGTGGTATTTCTTGCCCCGATTGATTATAATGATGATATATACCCCTCTTCCCCCTCCCCCGTGTGTATATATATAAGCTACAGCCTACAAACCTAAGGTAATTAAGGCTACTGGGAATATCCAAAATAATTAGAAATTCGACAGTCAAAGACGACTTAGTAACAAATATAATATATTTAAGAGGACATTACCAGAGAAACCAGAAATATGTCATTTTTAAATCAGTATTTAGACTTATTGACTCGTTTCCACAAAAAATTATAAATTGATTTTGAAAGATTGTTCTTTTATCTAGTAAAGGTATGGATAAAATTTTGAGAAAAAATGTTTATTTTAAGTATAATAAGGTTATACCATAGGTCGTTGGCAGATTTGTTATATTTTCAAAAAAGTAAATGTATTATACAACACCAATTTCAAATCATATAATCATGCAGTCAAATAAATCAATACATTATCTGGTAAAATTATTTGTCAGAATTTTAATTAAAGTTTAAATAAAATTATTAAAAAATATATACGTACATGTGTTTCTTGACGAAAATTGGTCCGTTTGTTTATTTATTTACGCACTTACTAACTAATATATTTCAGATTTTTTTACATACTTACTTTGCTAAGACATTATTGACAAATCATAAATAATTTTAATGGAAAAATAATTTTAGGGTGTATTTAATATTAATTAATTTACAGCTTCGCGTTTCACAATTTTTCTTATCGACGACAACACGAATCGAGAGCGCTCATTCAGACCGCAACTGCGGCCGCTGGCGGTTGTCTTCGCGGCGCTCTACATCGCAACATTTTCAAACGAATAACGAAGCAAAATTAATAGGATTTCATGTTTGTAAAATTTATAGGGTTGCCCCAACGCAAAATTTCATGTTCATTGAATATTTTTATGATAAAATTTTTATAATTTTGAATTTTTTTTTATTGTAAATTATTCTTATGTGAATACCGCACAAGAGTCCCAACTGCTATTTATTTTCAAGTAAAACTTCTTTACGCACGCTCGACACTTGGGGGGTAAGCTGGTAAATGTGTTACGAAAAGTGGTGATTGTTACGAAAAATTTCCTTCGAACGGTAATCGATGCGAACGGTGATCGATTGCTAGGTGGGTCGTGCCTTTACGCACGCTTGTTATTCGTGTTATTGTTTTATTGTTAATAGACTATTTTTGCGTAAATAAATAGATAAATTAAATTATTTAAAAATATATACGTACATGTGTTTCTTGACGAAAATTGGTCCGTTTGTTTATTTATTTGCACACTTACAAACTAATATATTTCAGATTTTATTACATACTTATTTTACTAAGACATTATTGACAAATCATAAATAATTTTGATGGAAAAATAATAAACACGAGAATCGGGTATGGGTACCACCGCCCCGGGAACCAATTATTAGATAACCAACACGTCTGCCATAGGTCATCCCAAGTGGTTCGTAACATTTGGTGACTAGCAGGGGTGCCTAGGTTTAAGGGGGTGAGGTTTGTTTAGGTCTTGGCAGCGGATGCGTCTGCCCACCAGCTGCATGGCAGGTCGGATCTGGAAAAGTTAAGGCAGTCCCTTTGACTTCTCCAGCCTTACTCTCTCGGAACATCGCCTTGCACCGCAGTGGGAGGGATGGATTCATACATCCGCACTCCTGGACACGCTGACCCCCAGATTTCTACTCACCCCTAATATCCCTTTCCTTCTCCGAATTTCCTCTTCTTCCTTTCCCTAAAACGACCCTCCACACAGCATTCCCAAAGAAGAGATAAGCAGTGTGTCGAGCGAGTGTAAAAAAAACGGTCTCTCCCGATCCGGCCTTCCATGTAGTTGGTGGATGTACCTTCCAAATTACTGATACCACCTATTGACGGCCGGCGTGGTCAAGGGGTAAGGCTCTTGACTAGCAATCTGAAGGTCGTGGGATCGAATCCCGGCATAGGCAAATAAATTTTATTTGACTAATTTGGGTTATTTCACAATTATTTAATTTAAAAATAATATATTTGCGTCACGTTTTAGAGTAAAAGATACTTTCAGTATCGCCCTGGTGTAAGACCACCATTCAGAATTGAAACGTTGTTTATTGACCAGATCTGAATAGCCAGGTAATTCCTCGCCTTCCTCTTCCCCCACCACCTTCAGCCTCGCAATATACCCCATAGTCACGTCATAGTCTCACTGGCTCCAGTAGGAGCATTTGGGTCTCTTGTGCGGTATTCAGATAAATATAAAATAAAAAATTGTGCATACGAATAAATATTTCAAAATGAGACATTTTTT
Source organism: Limnephilus lunatus (assembly GCA_917563855.2). Classification (NCBI taxonomy): domain Eukaryota; kingdom Metazoa; phylum Arthropoda; class Insecta; order Trichoptera; family Limnephilidae; genus Limnephilus; species Limnephilus lunatus. The sequence continues at coordinate 44,432,439 of OU830602.1, read as the reverse complement.
ACAATCCAACTGAATATTACACTTTTTTCATAAATATACCGCACAAGAGTCCCAACTGCTCCTGTCTGGAGCCAGTGGGACTATGGCATCCCCAATTGGGGTATATTGTAAGACTGAAGGTAGTGGGGAGGGTAAAAATATAGGGAAGAGGAAGGTGGGGAAGTACCTGGCTATTCAGATCTGGTCACCAAACACGGCTAAAGACATTTCAAGCAACGTTTCAAATCTTAATGGTGGTCTTACACCAGGGCGATACTGAGATATCTTTCGCTCTAATGGCCGTAAAATAAAATTAAAAAACAAAAAACCAAAATATTAAAAAGAATATAACAAATTGTTTATTCATGTAGGTATCTACTTAATACCTACTGTGTTTACGCATTTCACTTGTATCTATTTATGTTTATGCACTTCAATATACAAATTACAAATAACTACTACTAATTAAAATTCTGGAAGCGAGAATAGTAATATAAAGTAGTAATAGTAGCGGGTAGCCCTAGCTCGCGTGAACAAAACCCTCAAAACTCGGATTGCCGCGGAACGAAATTTAGTTCTGAAAACGCCCGCTCGCGAGCCCTGATGTGTTAGCGCTAGTGTCGGAATCGAAGTTGTCATGTGCTGGTTATTCACTCTTAATTAATAACAGATCACTTTGAATAAACCACTTTTTTATAAACAATATCGACATGTTTCAATAACAATGTTATCTTCATCAAGATATGCTAATATATTAACATATCTTGATGAAGATAACATTGTTATTGAAACATGTCGATATTGTTTATAAAAAAGTGGTTTATACAAAGTGATCTGTTATTAATTAAATAATAAATAATGCCACAAAGTAATTTTGCAAAGTTTGAAGAAATATAATATAATTTAATAAAATCCTTATAGAGCATCCCTCTCCCCCTCCCCCCATAATAACGTATCTATATAAACCGTAGATTAAGAAAAAATGTACCAGTCTGAAGATGGTTTAACAGACTGAAACCGATTACGGTCAAATAAATTAATGTGGAAATTTCATATTTGTTTTATTATATTAAAATATGTTGTGTTTGACAGTGATTTGTTTTAATTCAAAATAGAAATCGTAACGAAAACAGATAACGTTGTTGTTTTCAGAATCTTTAGGTGTACTGTAAAAGTTCAATTAGAATCTTGACTCCGGGCGAGGGTGAAGGGTGGGGGTTAATTGAAGCCTTCTCCGCCACAAGCATCGCTTCGAGGCGTTCTTTTTCCCTAATTAAGAGCAATTTTAATTACGCCCCAAGCAATACCCGACAAGATTTCCTCCCTCCTCCACACAATAAATTAATAAACTTTTTCTGTGCTTAGAAAAGACGTACAAGGCAATTTTTTCGTTGGTATTTGATTACCAAGTAAAATTATGCACAATTTTTTTATGGGAGTAACTTTTTTGTAAGTTATACCCGTAAATATAATATATCCTAGAAGAAGAAGATATTACCTACTATTAAATATAAACGAAACGTGAAACAGAACAAGATACAGAATAATAAAAAGGTAACATTCGCAACTGGGACTCGAACCTAGAATCTCTTGCATTACCGTGAAACAGCGTCTTAACCAACTTGGCCATTGGGACCTACTTCTTATACATTCTTTTCACATTCAGAATTAACATTCTCATTTTGTTAGTATTATCTTCTTCTGCAAAGAGAAAATTATAGGTATACTTTATTTTTTGTTTTTTACCGAGAAGTTTCCTTTTGCTGCTGTAAGGTAATAATATTATAATAAACGGCGTAAGTATATTTTCCTAAAATTAGAATATTTAAAGCCTTTGTGGTCTATAAGTAAAAATATTTTACCTACCTCTCTTATAAAGAGGGAATATCAAAAAAAGATTTTAACCAGCAATTCCTTAGAATGTTTGGAGTAAAAAATGCAGATTCTGACAAATTTTACACGTCGCCACTTGTCATATAACAAGTCGCAACGCATAACGCGATACGTGCTCTGTCCCGTCTGTAGGAAGCTGTTGGAACAAAAGGGAGTACGTTCTTATCACTTGTAATGGATTCATATTTTTTGTTTCATCAGTAGGTATCTTATGTATTTATGTATGATTTTATTTATTTATTTATTTATCTATAAAAAACATATTTATATTGGGTTTTTCGATGCCTGTCTCACTAGGATATACCTGTATCGAGATAAGCGTAGAGGTATATAAATGAATATCGTAGTTACAAAAGTATTTAAGGTAAAATATATTAATATATTAATTTGAATGGAATTAAAACGGAAAGGTGAAAAGTTATTTTATAAATGTTGGGAAGAGATGAAGTAAAGTAGTAAATTCTGTCTAATCTATTTATGGAGTTAAATTTGGCAGTATTCTATTGTTTTAATTTATTTTGTGAACTAGAATTATAAGTAACCAAAGGTGAACTATTTTGCCGGCGACACTTTTACTTCAAATTTGTCACTTTAACTTTAAGTTTCTTAAGCTTGTCACTTTAACATTAAATTTGTCATTTTAACATTAAATTTGTCACTTTTAACATTAAATTTGTCACCTTTTGGTAACACAATTATATAGAATATACCATTCTTGAATTTCCTGTTGTGAAACAAGATATTTGATCAGTAAGTAATTTAGTTGACGGACACGTCGGATTCCAGATGTCGCGGGTCCAATTATCGGTTGGCTTAATCGTCTGCAAATTTTCCACCGAAAACATCGGAAGCAGGAGAAATTCAAATAAGGTCAAGGTATTCGTAACCCGGAAGTATTTAAATTTTATTTTAGGTGATGCAGGAAGGAATTTATTAATACGGATCTCGAAGAGGCCGGGATGAAAAGGAAAAATGAAGAAACGAACTTACATAATATAAACTAGTCAAAGTAACGGCCCGTTCTCACGAAGCCAACATCAACAACTGTGAACGGGTGTTCTTCGTGTCCGTCGAATTTCGCGTTCGTGCAGCGGTTTATGTAAATTGTACGATGGCAATGCTGCTAGATCCTTAGAGCAAGCTCCAATGAAATACCTGTAGAATAAACTCAGAATGCCTACATTGGGCCTGCGGATTAGAGATGGTAATCCGTCTGTTAACAAAGAATTGTCAATCATTCGAACTGCCCTCCTTTACACATAATCAAGTAGGTTTATCAAGTATTTTGGGGATCCAGCCCAGAAGTGGCTCCTAAATTCAATTATTGGATGCCCTTGTGTGTGATGCACAGATGTGTGCAGGGTCATCAGCTGGTCACTATTGAAGAATCTGCTAGGACTGCTGGCCCTATATATAAGACGCTTGACGATTAGTCTTTCTTTATTTTTAAAAACCAACCTACATACTTACCTTGTCTTATGGATTTTATCTTTTCACTGATAGCCTAGAAATATTGGAACAGAACCCTAGCCTTGTAACTAGGCCAACTCGACTAAAATAATATATAGGTAATATACAGCTGGTAAAATAAACCCCGCCATGGCTTCAGTACGTATTGTCATTAGTTAGATAAAATCTGTGCTTATAGCGCTGTGAGGCAGTAACTACTTTTATCAGTTACTTATCTATTGATTTTATTATAACTTTATAAAGTTTCGGTTTGCATTTATAACAATGTTACCGATGCAATGCGGACGACGTAGTAAATATCTAAATTTTTCAATACTGGTACCCTAGGGGGCATTGTTTTGTAAGGAGTTCGACTAAACTAAGCAGAGAAGATGGAAGGACATGCTTCATTCCAAATCATTCAAGGTCTCAAACATATTATTACTCCAAAATTTTACATAATCCGAGGAAAGTACCTACAAGTACGTGAATCATTGATTTCACGTGCCATATCTTTCTAGGTGTCCCCAATATCATATTTCGTCCACTTGTGCGCCATAAATTCTAAATCAATTCCCTTCTCTGTCCAACCGTTCTCCAGCCAAGAGCAGTAACCATTATTTTTTTTTCAAAGTTACCAATATCGTAGTATCCATACAATCTATAAGTAGGTACATTTTTATTTTCTATGCTGCTTTACAAAAACTTTATAAAATAGTAGATGTTGGACAATTTGGTCAGTTATTCGGCGGAATGCCCAGTGACAACGAGCGGAAGAAATTTTTTTGTTTTTTGATTTAGAGGTTTTTTTTTTTTAAAGTCAACGAAAAAGTCACCGGAGACTAAATTTTCATTTACACTTTTACTCCAAATAATGTCAAAAATCACTGGTTAGTAAGTCGAGTACGTCTCTTAACACCCTCTGTACCTACTGTATATAACCAGCGTATAAGAAGAAAAAAATCGACACTGTAAATAAATTCGACCATACTGAATTGAAAATATTTTTGAAGTCGATTTTAGGTTAAAAATTGGTAAATAATTCGAAAAAAATTATTATTTTCTCACACTTATAATTGGTCCAACTGTCGGGGGATCAACCTTCGGGTCACCAAAAAGTCATTCGCTTAAAAAAAGAACCATCATAAAATCAAAGACATGCGCCTACATAACATTGCGCTGGCGCCATCGATATATTATTGGTCGATAATGAACATTGAAAAAGGCTCCAATATATTCTCTGAGGTTGTATTCAATGTTCACAGATCATCATCGAATAACTAATGATTTTGTAACTTTTAAAGTGTTGGTGAGTTTTGTTAGTTAAAAAATTAGGACATAGGACTTGTTTATGGTATAACCGCCTCTATGTACTTCCCTTTTACCTATTAAGTAAATGTTATAATATTAATTTTATTTCTACTATATCTATATTTTTACTTTTATTTATGTATATTGTAGATCTAATTTAGTTAATTTTTTGTTATTCAAGTTCATTACGTAGGATTATTATGTATAAATAAACTTACATATCATGCTATGTAAGTTTATTTATTTCTTACTTCAAATAATTTTTTTTTTGTATGCGTATAATGGCACTACTCCAAACACGAGAAATGTTTTTTATACAATTGGGGTGGTTTGTTAACAATTACTTTATTGTAATAATATAATAAAACTTAATTCTACTTCATTTATTTTTTACCATAACCGGTTTCAGTCTGTTAAAGCCATCTTCAGACTGGTACAAATGGGGAGAGCGAGGGGGTAGACTCCAAGGATGTTTTTTTATTTATTTAAGAAGATTTATTTTTTATTTCATTGGTTACTTATTTTTTTAAAATTATTTAATAAAATAATAGCACCAAATCGCCTTTATTAACAATGCTCCCATGTATTGTCAATTCCTCCCAACTTTTTTCCCCAAAATCACCCTCCCACTACCCAACCTAATTAAATCTAATCATTTTTGAACTTACATAGAATTTTTAAGATTACTAGGTATGACACGGATGTGTCCAAACCGGTGGCAAAAAAATTAAAATATAAAGTGACGTAGAAAATAAAACTTTTAAAAACCAAATGTCCAGAAATTGTTACATAGTTAATGCACAAGAAATACAAAAAAATTACAAGGATTTTGTTCAATTTATACGGTTTTTCTATATTTGTTGCCATGTTGATTTCTAGTTATTTTAATATTAGCAGTAGAGATAATTTTACTTTATTGTAATTGGTTTTATGAACCATATGTTTTTTAAAGCTATTATTTGCATTTATTTTAAATAAAAAAATAAATAATAGGTATTTTTAATTTAAAAAAATTAATGTATAGGTATTTATTACTAGCTTTTACCCGCGGCTTCGCTCGCATGGTATTAGTGGGAAATTACTGGTATAATTATTGGCATAATTGTTATTATTCTTGCTTTTTTGTCTAATAAAAAATAATTATTGTTTAATAGAAAATTTAAAAATTTGAGAATGACATTTCGCAAATAAAAATTCTATTTTAGAAAATATTTAAATTATAGACATTTATTTTAAGTACCTACTCCCCTAATTTATTCTGATGGTTTCGCCTCAAGTAGGAATTAGTATTTTATTCATATTTGAATCCAGAGTAACCTAAAGAAATAACAAAATGACAGCCCACGTCAAATAATTACATAGCAACGCTGTGCTTTTCGTCCGGACAATAAACATTTTTAGAGATAGGTAGATATTAACTATGACGCCAACAAAGCACTATTTTTAGGGTGAATTGCCTAATTAAAAAAAAAAAAAACATTGTTTCCAAGGTAACAATTTGTTTGACGTTTGCAATAACTCAATTTTGTTAGGGACAGAAAACGTATGAAAAGTAATTGCATAACGCTACAGCTTATTCATAACGCCAGAGCTTACCAATATATATAGCCTATGTTACTCGCAAATAATGTAGCTTTCGATTAGTGAAAGAATTTTTAAATTCTATTCGGTGTTTATTGCGTGAAAGAATAACACTCATCCGTACAAACTTTCGCCTTTATAATATCTATAAGAAGATTACGATAGCACGGTCGATAAAATATTTGTCGATAAGTTGTCATCGTTTTCGAGAACGACTGTAGATACCTGACGTACAAACAATAGTTCACGTCGTTGTGAACTGTTTTTTGTTCGTTGGCGATCTGCAGTCACGATCGGGTTACCGAAGTTACCGAAATTATCGATCTACCGTGCTAGATACCCAGCTAATCTATGATAAAAATGATTCGCTTGAAAATGATCCATCATAAAATCAAATTCACAGCCACGTAAGTAGTAGTAGCTTTATGACCTCGATAAATGCTTACTTATTGATTACCTACTTTATCAGCGTATGATAGGCGATAATGCGATATGGCCAACAACATCACCTATCAATATTACTTTCAAAATAAAGACGCCGATCGTTTATATTACGATAACTGTGTTGCCCGTGGGTAAATAGACGTACCTGATACCTGATTATTATATGAGGTCACACTTTTAATATGTTGCGTGAATTTATTGTGTCAGATTTTTTAGTTACGAGTAATTCAACTTCAAACGTTGATTTCGTCTATTTCTACGACACTAAATTACCTATTGATGACACATTGCGTTTTCATGTTTTTGACGGTTTCATGATAGTTGATCCGCCGACAGTTGGGCCTCTGGCATTATTATATATGTATATAATAATGCCAGAATATATGTGAATTTATTGTGTCAGTTTTTTAGCTATGGATAATTCAACTAAACGTTGGTTTCGTCGACTTCTCGACACTAAATTACCTATTGATGACGTATTGCTTTTTCATGTTTTTGACGGTTTCATAATAATTGATCCGCCGATTGTTGGCCCTCTGGCATTATTATATATGTATATAATAATGCTAGAATATATGTGAATTTATTGTGTCAGTTTTTTAGCTATGGATAATTCAACTAAACGTTGGTTTCGTCGACTTCTTGACACTAAATTTCCTATTGATTACATATTGCGTTTTCATGTTTTTGACGGTTTCATGATAGTTGATCCGCCGACAGTTGGCCTCCTGGTACCTATTATTATATGTGTATATGTTGCGAGAATTTATTGTGTTAGATTTTTTAACTACGGATAATTCAACTAAACGTTGATTTCGTTTACTTCTACGACACTAAATTACCTATTGATGAAATATCCGTTTTCATGTTATTGACGGTTCCATGACCGTTGAGAGACTGAGCGTTTTCACCCCGCAACAAAATTTCCCCGGCATATATCCTACGGACAAAACATCCTCCGACAAAATATCTACTAACACCTAAACTAATTAACCTTACCTAACATAACCTAACCAAACCTAACCCAACGATTTTTGAACAATCATTTATTGTCTTTACTGGATGTCTGTATTATTTTTGTCTTAGGTTAGATGAGGTTTTAGTAAGCAATACTGATGCCGATGATTGGGGGTTGGAACCCCCATAACCTCCCCCTCCCCCTTTCCCCATATTTACGCTCTTGTCAATCCTGCGTACCGTTAAATTATGATTGATACTTTTTACAAGGATCTTAACTCTATCGTTTATATATTTATACAGGTATTTGTGTAACAAGTCTGTTTGGAGTAAGTTAGATTTTGGAATTCTTAATTTGGGGAAAATTGCATGGCTGTAGGAAGCGGTGAAGGGATGGTTAAGAGGAAGCGGAATTATGGGGAGCAGCTTATCAGATCTGTGCACTAAAAATTGTGAAAGAAATTTGAAACTCACGAAGAAGTACCGAGACAGAACACTCATATTCCACTCAAGTGGTGTGGATGTGAAAACTCTTTCTTTTTTTAAAAATTTTGTTATTCTGTGTGTGAATAACTCACACAACCCTGAATAAGAATAATTTTTACTTTGCCCAGCCTGGGACCTGGGACCCAAGCTTTCCGATCTTTCGTCACACAGTAGGTACCCACCTAAATACAAATCGTGTAAAATATTTTTTTTCTTGCGAAAACGATCATTGATATATTCATTTTCAGAGAGTCGGGTAAGTATTCAAACTCACAATATGTGTTGATAGGACGATATTTAATTTTCAACTGAATACTATGACACATAATTGTATTTAGGCATTGGTTAGGTAGGGAAAATTATTATTTTGTGGGTAGGAATAAAATTTTGGAAAAAGGTACAAGGATGAATGCTAGGTACCAACAGTATACCTACTCGTAATTTTTGTTTTATATGGAGTGCACATAAAATTAGAGTTTTAATAGAAAATTAAAGTAGGTTTATGACACATAAATGTTTTATTTTGCTTATTTAAAATATACAACAGATTCAACTATAAACTAATATTCACACACATAAATAAATAGGATTTGGATTTTATCAACAATAAATTGAAATATTTAGAATAATACATCTCTCTACAATAATAATATACGTAATTTCATCTACACATCTATCTATAGTTTATAGGGATGCCTATAACTTAACTATTTACTTATCTCTACAACTATTATCACTTTGGTTAAATAAAACATTTGGATAAGTCAACGTACAACTGCGGTGTATTTTGGCAGTTATTATTTATTATACTCTTAATACATATCTTAAAAGTTACATTATAATTACCACATCCCTACAAAAATAAGGATGAATTCTTTCCAATCTTCAATTTGCAAAAAAAAAACGAGTTTTTCAGTTAAAAAGTAATAACAATTATGCAAACCGGAATCTTCGTTTTATAAATCGATGGAAAATTTCGTTTTGATTATGTACCTACTATAAATGAAAATTAAAAAAAACATTTTATCGATTCCTTATATTTGGAATTGGTCAGCAGCAATTGAATCAGATTTTTTAAAGCTTTTAAAATATAATTTTAATTTTTTTTGTATTTTCTCTATCTACATCTTGGAACTTATCAAAACCATGGTTTATTTCCTCATTCGATTCAGTGTGGAGCAATCATAAAAAAGGTTCCATGACGGTTGATCCGCCGACAGTTGGCCTCCGGCAAACTAATATACAATATGCAGTCGATTTAGGGAAAATACGGCATATCTAATTACACGAAATATAACTAAGTGACCCCGAAGGGAAGTGCAGAGAGGATGTACAGCCAAATAACACAGTATAAAACATATTTTCATTCAAACGCATCAAAGTAAAAATCTACTTTGTCTGTATACTGTCATACCAGCGCTAAGTACAAAAATCGAAACAGTGTATAAATTCGTTCGATATTCATACCAACTTATTTTTAATGGTATTTTTGAAGAGGATTTTACGTTTGAAATTGGTAAATAATGCGCAAAAAAATTAGTATTTTGCAGTAAATATCATTTCGGAGGATCAATTGTCAGTGGATCAACTGTTGGGGGTCACTAAAAAAACAGGGACTGTTGTCTGATGAAGTTAACATTCCGGAACAGCGTTCCGGTTTATGTTAAGCATTGAATTTCATTTAAAGTTAGCGAATTGTTATACGTCATTGGTTTTCGCTATTAACGTCAATTTGAAATCACCGATTCTTTGGCGAAAATCATTTAAATTGTTTCATTGGTGATAAATTCGTAAATAAATAATTTAATTATACAATTTGTAGTTGTAACATTATAATCTTACGTGAAATAAAATAACAGTACCTAAGAACAATTCGACTTGGATATTATTTACAAGATACCAACAGATTGTATTAATTTACACCGGTTTCAAGATGTCAACTTATTTTAATAGGAATACTTGTGTGACATTATATTATACTTATTTTATATAATTCAATTCATTTTACATAACTCAAGTGGGAAAATAAGAAGAATGTTATTTAAATGTGTAATACTTCAGAAGCTAATTAATAAAAATCACCGGTATCGGTAATTCTAATAATTTCTTATTTTATTCCTAACATTATTTAAAAAACTTCGAACATTTAATCATGTATCAGATTAATACTTTAATAATAATATTATTAAGTACACTCAAGTTGCCTGGTGATAAGAATTCCTAATCAATAAATATTGATACAAATTTCTAATTATTATTTACGTTATAATATTACGGTGGATATTATAGATTTTACCAAGTCGATAAAATAGTTAGATTTTTTAGATTTATGGAATGGATTTAAATTGTATGGAATGTTCACGACACGAAAATTATTAATAGATGGATGATGTTTTTGCGTAGGTGATTTTTTTATTTTAATTCCGTCATTTTCGTTAACCGCTCAGGCATAATTTTGTTTTCGGAACAACTCATAAAGGTCTCATAGAAATCGTGTCTTCTTACTATTACGGCTAGAGATATGATCTAAACGGCGTTAGAAAGAGAAAATACAACACTTTATATTCAAATCTAATAGTTCACCACAAAATAATTAAAATGTACATCTTTATAAATCCAAAGTGTTTGCCCGCTATTTGAAAAAAATTACGAAACCTTGGGAATTTTTTATTAATTATTTTTACATGAAACGACAAAAAGAGTGAATCGAAGATAAAGTTTATAATACAGTTGACTAACAAAATATCTGTGTTTTTTAATTATTTTCGTTTTCAATAATTTTAGTTCGGAAAATTTTAATTTATTTCAATTTTATTGCAAATCGGAAATATGTATAGCCGTAGGTTGCCGTGGGCCCAAGGAACATGCTTTTGGGCATTTCGATGCGATTGCAGTGGAGGCGTAATTATTTTGTCGCAGAGCGGGCACGGATTAACTGTGGACGCGAATAGTGGGACACCACAAACTTTACGACAAAATAGGCCCGAAGCCTGGGGGTTAATAGTTCTGTAAATTACGTGCTGATTGCTAATCACTGGTTATTGTTAATATATATATTTCCTAGCTAATAATCGACTAAACTCTATGTAACACACACGAACAACTGTACATAGTTTACAATTTAACGCATCAACGACTATTAGTAGTAAAGTTTACCCTAATATTTACATTATAATATATACAATTCGTCATATACTGGAATATTATTATATTGACAATAATATATACCAAATTAATCTTATTTACAATTAAAATATTGCAGAAAACTTCCCACAAAATCTTTAAAAAAAATGTTTTCACCGGTTTGCAAAATAATTCATCGCATTGTCTCCTCAAGAGTTCTTGTTTAATTTATTGATTTGCATACAATTATTAGTGATTCGATCTAATTTTTTAAGCTATAGATACCTTAATTCGCTACTAATTGCGATTGAACGTAAATACATTATTTTGTTTCTTTGAGGAACTTTTTTGTGCATCTTGGAATGTGTAGTTGTTATATTACCACCAGCATCTAGGCTGTGGTGGCATGCCTGGTTGGCAGGGTGGTAGCAGCAGGGGTGCCATGTCCCCGGGACCCCTGGCGCCTGCACAGGGTCTTCCATCCCTTACCAGAACAGGGACTGCAACCCTTCTAGGAGAAGACAGAGATCCTTGCTCTTGCATACCTTTCTCTTGGTGAGCCCTCTTTGTCTTGTACCTGTGGTTCTGGAACCAGATCTTTACTTGTGTCGGGGTCAACCTTATCAGGCTTGCTAAATGTTCTCTTTCAGGTGCTGAAAGGTATCTCTGTTGTCTGAACCTCCTCTCCAATTCGTATGTTTGAGCTTTTGAGAAGAGTACTCGTCGCTTGCGCTTTTTATGTGCCTGCATCTGTCCTGTCATGTTGATATCTTCGTCGTCGTCTTCTTGGTCATCATCGAGGGATTCGTCAGGTCTTCTCGGAGGTCCCAGTGAGGCCATGGGGACATCGGATGCTGCGGGAGATGTACTGTCGGGACTTGCTTGCTGTCCTATTAATCCTGTTGACAAAAAGAAAATATGCTCATTAGATAATGTTATTGTGACTTTTACAATGTAATTAATAATTACAATCAGGGAGTGTAAGTAGCTACGTGCAGTAATTTTCCATGCCTGATATATGTATTTATTGGAAGATTAATGATAATTTAAAACGTTTATCAGACCAGTCACAATTGAACATTATTAGAAAACAAGTAGATCAAACGTAGAACAGTTATCATAAGCGCTCCTTAATTATCCATTAGATGTATTCTGTAACAACTTCTGTATTTTATGCTAGTATCATTCTGATATCAATGCTAGTCAATTGTCGTATCTATTTCAACGTAATTTATGAGTAGGTATCTCATTATTCATGAACAATGAATTGTTCAAAGGCATTAAACATTAAAATTTGTGTCTTAATGAAACATCGCCGGTAATTGAATCAATCAAGGCGATAGGATACCCCGTGTGAATTACAATTAATAAATCATCAATTGATATCTTGGTCACTTTCATTCAGGAATATTAATAAAGGAGAGGAGAGTCTATTGAAATTCTCGGAGAATACTGAACGCTGTGAGGAGAAACATTGCCCTTTGATAAATCATAACTGATGGTAATATTCCAGTCAGATGCAAGTCCTTCCCACTTCATCAATCATCGTTGGGCCTAATTAATGGACTTCTTGCGGTAGGTTCACGGAAGGCTGTGTGAAATTAAATATTCTCTATTATAAAGGAAATCAAACAATGTTATTCTATTGCAACTCATGGGTTCGGTCTTTGTGGCTTTTGCTATAATTATGTCCTTCCTTTGCCAACGCTAAACACTCTTTACATTATTGTCATTGGATTTGTATTCAAGTCAGGACTTCCTTTAATATTTTCATACTATACGACTTGAGGCATTCGAGATGTGGATCTACAAGATAATACTCAAAATAAGCTGGATGGACAGAGTTACGAATGAAGATGTTATGGTTCGTATGAATAAAGAAAAATAAGTTATTAATACAAATACAAAAACTTCAATATCTAGAACATGATATGAGACATCTAGAGAAGTGCGAGATCTTGAATCTCATAATGCAGGGAAAGATTGCCGGAAGACCGCACAGCAAACATGGAAGCCAACGTCCGTTGAACGGACAGGGCACAAGAAGAAGAAGATGGTACATACCTACGTGAATGTTTCTGTGTTTTCAATTAGGTGAGTTATGATTTTCAATAAATTATTTGAAGGTCGTCATAAAACTAGTTAGCTGATTTCTAAAGAGGGTTCTCTCTTCTATAATAAGCCTACAGAATGATGAAGTGTTGATATGTAATAATATTATTAGCTGGCATGAACTGTGAGGAGGTGAACAAGGCATCCTTATGACAGGAGACCGAAAAAATTGAGTCGTTTTGTAGAGGTAGACTCTCCAATGGTTTTGGTTTTAGCACTGACATCTTCACATTATCTCCAATATTTCTAATAGGCATTGATAGAAACATCCATTTCAACTCAATTTCCATTCAATATTAATCAAATTCATTTCGTCTTTTACATCAAACGATAAAAAGGAACGCCCATCAAAGACAAAAAGTCGTTACACGGTAATAAATTTCAGCCGTAAAAAAACGCGGACAAAGTTTACCTGGCCGAGAATAATGTGAATTTTGTGATGAAATTTTTTGCGGATATCCTTCGCTATCCGTAAACAGGATAAAGTTATGGCCTGCTCTTAATGGGAAATAGTAAAATATAATATAGTTTAGTTTGGTGCAGCGGGTTCCATGACGGATCGCCATTGTATTCTGCCTATTGTCGAGGTGGAGAACAAATTGGGGCGTTTCGGGGTGTGATTTGATTTTTCGGTTCAAAGTTTTTCGCAGCTGCCATTTTAGATTTACGATCGGCGGTGAAATGCGGTGGGTTAAATTAGATGGAAGCCTTTTCTGGGGTATTCAATTCATCTCTCAGGCCTCTGTGATCCGGGCTAAATGAATGAATGGGTTGTAGGTTGTTGGTTGTAAATAACCCAACTTAAATGCCTACATTTGAATTATTTTTATTCAGAATAAGTATTATTTTTTTAAATTGATGGTGCAACGAACATAATTTAATGTCTTGTCATTAATTCGTGATATTGTTGTGATTTCTTGAAAATAATATCGATTAAGCTTATTTTGCGAAAATTGTCCTTTCAAACATTCAAACGTTATGAATGACGTAATAATATTTTAAGATTAAAATGGCTTTATCATAATATACATAAACAATTATAAAAAGACTTTTTCAAAAAGGTCAATAAGTGTTCCGTATAAATAAAATCGAATATATTTATCCGAGACACTATCTAGGTTACAAACCAGTTCTTTGAACGATTGTTTTCAATGAAAAATGAAGTTGCCAATAATATGGAGAAAAAAAAATAGTCGAAGATAATACTGTTTATTCTGAAACTTGAAACATAAATTTTTTTTTTTTTACATTAGCTCCACACAGGAAACCCCGAGGAAAATAATTTCCCCCAGGTCCTATGTTATCTCAGGGGACGCTGTGTGGAGGGTGTTGAGGAGTGAAAAATGAGATTGGCGTTCGTCCCGGTAAGATGAGAGGTTCTGGATTCGAGTCCCAGTTGCGTATTCTTTTTTATTTTTCTGTTCTCTTTCATATTTTAGTTTAGATTGTTAGGGTTTTCTTCTTCTTCAATGATATATAAAGCAATGATGGGAATAACCTTAATAAGTTATAAAAAGAGAGTTGTTCTAATAAAAATTTAAAAATCGAAAAACTCTAAAAAAAAATTTAAAAAGTTTAAGTTTTTTTTTAAATCCAACGTAGATTCACCAATTTTCCCCTTGTACTACGAGTATTCGGAGACCGTTTCATGGTATTATCTTCAAAGTGTATATTTACTGCAAATTTCGTTTTATAGATAATAATTTATTGTAACTGTGTTAAGCATTCTCGTGTTTATGTTTAGGCACTTGAACACCTCTGCATTGAAGCCAAATCAGTGGCAAATAGAAGCTGGTTTCCCCACGGAATAAGGGTTGGTTGCACCCCTGCAGGCTGTACTACAGATTCAGGGGGAGGGGGTAAATACAGTTTAAGTAGCGCTGTTTGCGCACAATGAGCTCGGTGTGTTCGTGTTATTTGTTGAGCGTACTGAAACCTAACCGATACAAAAACTCTACTAATTTTATAAAGAGATTCCCAATCTGTAATATTACATAATATTATTTTCAATGATACTTTTTCACGTGCTACAACGTGCTCAAGTTAACGTGATCCGTTATCCGTTGATGCGGACCAAGGATATTAAAATAATTTCTGGAACGAAATGGTTGTTTTTAATGTTGTCATTTTTGCCTAGATTTCATATTTTTATTCGGTTTATGGTTTCTCAGTTTTTATTAGAAATATCAATTGTGTCTAATAATACGCCTCTTTTTATACATTTGGACACCTATCTACTTTTTAAAAGTAGATTTTACGTGTACTTTTTTTTAAAGTTACACAAAAGTTATGGCAATAAAACAAAATCATAGTAATGGTCAATTAATGGTATATAATCAATTAATGGTCTTACTTACAATTAGAAATAATCATGTCCATTCATAATTTTCCGTGTGATTGAGACCATTTTTAGGACCAAAATATTTTTATAAAGAAATTAGGCAATTATTTTTATTATTTTATTTAATCAAGTGTATAACCAAAATCGGATTTTATAGTTGTAATAGTGTTTAGATTGGATTTATCCTGATACATATATTATTTAAAACACAGAAAAAGGAAAAGTAGAATACTTTAAGATAATTTACTTAGAAGGGGTGCGGCCAACACCCGTGGAAAACTTACCATTTAGGAACAAAATCTGCTTTTTGGTTAATTTTAAACCTGCAGCGTTTATTTTTTTATGATCTAAATAAAGATATTATTCTATTTAAAGCAGTTTTTTGTTTCTATAAATAATGTAGGTAATACCTACTATTTACATACCTAACCCTGTTCTTCTAAAATTGCATCTGTATCATAAATTCTAAAACGTCTGCCTGTATTTTCGATACATGGTTATTTTTAAGTCATTTGTTCTATAGTAAGCGATCGAAAAGAAGAAGGGGGGTAGATATACGAATGTTAGAGGGAACGGGCTAGTATTGAAAACGATAATAATTAAGCGAAAATTTGGAAAATGATTAATAAAACACGACTCGTTTAAAATAGAGCAAAAATCTCATGGGAAATGTCTAGAAAAACTGGTAAATCTGTTCATACATATAACATGTAAAATAATAGAAAAAACGTGTTTATCATTTTCGGAGCGTTCTTTGCGGTTTGTTTCTATAGAGAAAATTTTATCTAATTCCGGTTTTAAGATGTATAAATATTATCTTAAAAAATAATAAATATTCGTATAAATTTTTCCATTTACAGTTCCCTTTTTTATTCAACCATACCATTCGAGAACCACTTTCATATAACAAATGAATAAACGAGTGCGAGGATCAACTGGGATTCCATATTAGTTCTTGATGTAAGTGTGAAAAAATATGTCGAGACCTCCAGTCCTCCAGGCAATTCAAAAACAGTCCCCCTAAATAAGTACAATGATTTTGGAATTAATTATCATTGCATTTATTTCCCTTGCTAGTAGTTTGGTACGTTTTTTGTTTGGTCGTGTTATCAGGGGTTTTTGGCTATGTGATATGGCAACATTACGGGGGTAGGTTTACGAAAAAGAAACTCCCTCTCTTTCTACTTCATATTATTGCTTTGTGGAATCATTTTAAATCAATTCCACCCATGGAAATTATTATATATTATTTTATGTTCATTTATGTTTCAAATCCTAATAGAATATTGGTTTCTTTTCTTAAAAAAAAAAGTGTGCAATTTATACGCGGTAAAAGTGAAACCTTTAGAAAACTAAAGAAGAAAAGAGTGGGGAGACTACCAGGCACTTTTTTTATCAATGTGAAGAATGATTTTTACCATATTTTTGTCGTCGAATTCCTGTGAACCTTTTCCTATACATTTGGTCATCTTAGACATTTGTGTTTTCTTCTTCTGCGAGTCGCTAGATGTTGCTTTCTATTGGGTTTTCTTTGCCTGTTCATCTTGGAGTGGTTCGTAGATTGGATATTGATTTTACTATTTTGTTTGTTTGTTTTGATTTCGTAGGATTCGATCCTTGGCCCGCCAAATGTCTGCAGAGGTTCGTCAGGTGCTTTATACCACTAAACCAAAGGAGATTTATGTGGGACTGTGGATTTATTGTACACATAATATTGGAACCGAGTACCCGTGTAATAAAATAAAAAATGTATTGCTTTCTCATTCTCTCGCAGGCTAAATCCTATAGATGTAGGTATATGTTTGTCTCTTTTTATTGTCGCTTTTTACGTTTCATCTAGTGTCAAATTATAACGGTGCTAAAGAAGTTTACACTTCAAAAATCTTTAGAAGGAACATGAACTCCTTAATTTCAGCTAATATAACATAATGCAATTTTTTTATTCGTGCAGTAAGTTAAAAGCATCACTATTAAACAAGTATTTTTTTTCATGAACAGTACCTACCTACCCACGAAGGGTTTGGCTTGCACCCCTCTGATTTTCATTACAACAATACCCACTTCCCCCCTTGGTATCGGTGTTGCCAGTTATTAGGCGGGTACTTTATTGTTATTGTTACAATTGGGTGGGGTTTTAGTTGTTACACAATGAGCCCAGCGCGGAGTACTTACCCGCCATTAAATAATGTTACCGCGGCGGATTTACGCGGACGCCATCTTGTAATTAGGCGTCATATAATGTTATAATATGCCTATTTTATGTCGGTAGTGATGGGAAAAATACAGAAATAGTAGAGTAAGTACCTATGTATGCGAATATATCGACAGTACTTATCTATGTATAGTACATATGCGCCAAACTTACATATATACCGACCTGAACTTTACTGACTTTACAATGACCGTAAGCGAAAGAGAAAGATACGTGAAACATACGTGCGATAGAGAAAGGCTTGGGCGGGGAGGCATGCCGCTTTTTGGACCTTAAACTCGCCTGTTAGGACGATTTCTGTTATCAACGTCAGGCCGGCATTAAAGTTTGGCGCCTAACTATACCAACTATAAGTATTTCTTTTAACTCATGTCATTATTGAATTCGGAATACGTAGGTAGGTACAGATTTACATTTTTAACTTTAAGTTGGTGGCGATTCTAATATAGATTTTGTGGAAACAAAAAAAAAATTAAAGGTGTTCTTTGTTCTTTTGGCCGCCTAGCTGTGATGCAAATTGGCAATATTATTTGTAAAAACGCAATTTGCGGTTGTCAAATTCATTTTACATAAATAGTTTTGTGTTAGTGATCGATGAACCGGTAGATGCAATCTGTTAGCTATAAGTTGTTATAATAGTTTGTCTTGTGTCTAGTTATAGTTAGTAATAAATAATATAGAGCATTGTAGAAATATATAGTTATATTTGTACACGCCTTTGAGGTGATTTTTCACGAAAATCGCGGTTTAAAAATCATCCAAATAATATTATGTATTATTATTATCGAAGAAAGTAGGCACTTTGTGGCTTAACGTAATACAGAATGAAACAAGTTCTTTGTTTAAAACCACTTTATTATAATTTATATACGTCGACCGGTTTCGGTTGATCTCGACCTTCTTCAGGAAAATAAACATAAATGGTTTCGGTTATAACATATATTTATATGTTTACTGTCCTGAAGAAGGTTGAGATAAATTATAATTAAGTTGTTTTAAACAAAGAACTTGTTTCATTGTGTATTTTTATTATTAATAATAAAAACATGATTCACAAAATACGCAACAACTTTCCATCGAAACAAATTATCATCCAAACCCACAAAAACATAGAGATACAAAAACATTTAATATGAAATGACAAAAACTCATTTTTACACGAAAACGAATGTTTCGGAGAATATTGGTAGTAGAATGGTTTAAGTGCCGCTTGAAGTAAGTGCTATGTGTGTGTATTGGTATAATAATACGAGTGAGCTATCAGCCTTTAGGTATCTGTAGTATCTATATAGATTGAATGCCAAATTGGGGAATTACGGATATAAAAATCTCAACAGCGGTTATCTTCTTCACAGAGGATTATCTTCAACAAGTGCACTTATTTTGGGGACAGATAGCCAGGAGCAGGTGTCGGAAACCTTTTGGAAATAACCAAAAATGAGGTACGTAAAAAAAACGTACCTCATTTATACCTACATTTGACATTTTCACGAGCATGTTGTTCCCTAGAACAGCCAAACTGCAGTTAGGAACTAATATCTACCTGACAAGATATGACATTACTTGAACACATTTAATTAAAATAAAATAAACGCATGGAGCATGATATTGTAGGTTGTTGATTAGGATTGAAAAGGAAGATTAATAATAGAAAGAAAAATAATACAAGTGTGCAGTTCACAGTTAACATGCGGTAAAAGTGAAACCTTCAGAAAACTAAAGTAGACAGGAGTGGGGATACTACGAAGTACCGCACAAAGAGGAGACCGATTATACTATTAAATCCTAGTCTAAATCCTATAGATGTATGTGTTTGTCTCTTTTCAGTGTCGCTATTTTTCATTTCATCGCGTTTCAAATCTCAACGGTGCTAACCTGTCTGCTTTTTACTTCAAAAGTTGACTTACATTGTACTGAATATTGAAAGGTGTAAGTTTTCACTTTAAAAAAATGGCCGCAAAGGAATCGTTTTAAATGGGCAATTTGAAAAGTGGAATTTTAATGCATCTTTTATAATCTATCCAAACGTTTGTAGTTATTTCTTGTAGTAATTAAATTGAAATTTTATTTACATAATTCCCAAAATCTGTACCTTATAAAACTACCTACGGCGGTTGGTATAATCTTTACCAAAAAAAAACAAACGTTCCAAAAGATATTCGATTATACATTATTATTTTTTCTAAAAACT
Organism: Limnephilus lunatus; assembly: GCA_917563855.2. Classification (NCBI taxonomy): domain Eukaryota; kingdom Metazoa; phylum Arthropoda; class Insecta; order Trichoptera; family Limnephilidae; genus Limnephilus; species Limnephilus lunatus. The sequence goes on along the minus strand of OU830602.1, from coordinate 44,412,360 downwards.
AAAATGATGTTTGAAATTTACGTATCTACTTCGATGCGTCATGGAAACGCTTATGACCGGTCAGTGGTTGAGTGGGCATAGCGCTTGGGTCCTACCCGATGTGTTCGCGTGTTCGATTCTTCGGCTGGCTAAGTTCTCCATCACAACACAAGCAAAATTTACGGCTTTCTGTGGTAGTAGTAGGAGATTTTAAAACATTGTTGGGTTATTCGTAACCCGGGAATGTTTGTCTTTCTTAATAAAAAATAAAAAAATATGCTTTTATAAGATGATTCACCCAAAGTTGTCGATCCCACCCCCAATTTCCTCTCGAGCGCATTTGACATCTGGAGTGGATTAATACACGCGTATGTTATATTGGCCTAATTGTATGCATATCTCCGGTGATTCTGATCAAATTGGTAATTTGACGCGATGTTAATCACCGCTTGAAAATAGTACGACTAAGCCACTAAATTTCCACTTGATACAATTATCATAATTAAAAATTACTCACAGAGTTGCATTTGGACGATATTTTTATACAACACAACAACAATGCCCGTATTTTTTATATTAGCTCCACACAGGAGACTCTGAGGAAAAAAAATCCCCTCGGGGTCTATGTCATCTTTGGGGATGTTTTAGGGAAAGGAATACGTGCTTATTAGAGAACATTATGTGTTTGATTCTTGAATGAAGAAGATGAAATGCCCATTCGCATTCATGAAATACTGAAAAATGCTTTGTACGGTGATGCAACAATGGACGTCAGCACTTAGACGATGGGTTTGTCGCTGCAACGAAGCCAAAGGACTAACGCCGCTGGCTGCCGAAAAGCCGGGCGGTAGGTCGTTTATTGCAATGACTCCACGCAATATTGAGCTAGATACCCAGATATATCTGATATTATTAATACGCTATCGTCTGTACGGTTCAAATTTAAGATCACGACTTCGAGTAAATCTCTGACGCCGCGCATCATGCAAAACCATATTCGTAGGAAAAGTAAAATAACTAACCGTCGCGTCGTGTCGCCCGCTACCTGCAGGGTCTAGCAAGAAAAACCCGTGGAGTAATATTAATTACACATACTAATAATTACTCCGCGGGTAATGCATACACATACGTAATAATATTATAAAAACTATTGCAAATATAAGAAATTATAGAATATAAGAAATTTACCGAATTCTGCTCTGTCCAAGAGTCAAGTACCTGCCTACATTTAGGATTGACTCCTGAGTGCCAAATTGTCAAGTGAGTCAAAAATGATGATTACGATAAAGAAATAATCAATGCCATTAATGTTAATTTGGTAATTTAGCGTGTTTAAGATATGGTAGAAGTGCTCTCGACTCAGCACCGGCTTTCTCATTCATATCTCAATTGTTTTGACAATAAATCAATTGGTGGCCATGTCGCGATTGATCGGTTTACTGCGCCGGTACTTGACTTTAAATTATTTGTTTTTTATCATTATATCAAGTATTTTAGAGAGAATCTACTTTCTACTGCTTCTCCGAGGCACTTTAACACAATTTGAGAAAACCCGTTTCATGTGCACAGGAAATAGTATAAAAGAAAGCAAAAAAGGCGCTGGGTACCCGCTCAAAAAGAAGAAGATGGAGAAGTATGCAAATACGAATCTTCGAGAGAGCGCGCTAATATTAAAAACTAATTTAAATGAAATATAGCAAAAATCTAGTGGGACTTTTCTAAAATATCACTTAGAGAAACACTGTAAATTTTTCCATGCATAATAAGATAAGAAAAAGACGTATACTTAACTACTAAAATAACTGGAAAAAAGTGTTTATAATAATTTTCAGAGCATAATTTGCGATTTTTTTCTATCGAAGTAACATCATATAATAGCCGTTTCGGCGTTGGGAATGTAGAGATATTATCTTCATCATTGTATTATATTTTTTAAGAGCTTTAAAACTTACAGTTTTTAAGGAAAATGTGTAATCAATCAGTAGAAATGCGGGAAGCCGGGTCTTAAGAAGAAATTATTCACAGGATATATCTTTTCGTTGAACAGTTACTTTTTTTTTTTTTTTTTAAAAGAAAGTCAAACATTCCCGGGTTACGAATAACCCAACAATGTTTGAAAATCTCCTACTACCACCACAGAAAGCCGAAAATGTTGCTTGTGTTGTGATGGAGGACTTAGCCAGCCGAGGAATCGAACATGCGACGCCCGGGTGGGACCCAAGCGCTATGCCCACTCAACCACTGACCGGTCAAAAATCTACCAACCGGCTATGTATCTACCAATACTTATTCGTATATTTAAATTGGGTTAGTAAAAAATACTTGGTGATATACGATATATACGTTAACGTCGCAATGCACACAGATCTTCAAGGTGATCCACTAGTTCTTGAAAAAAAAGGAAATCGGTAACCCCGCCTCTTTTTAGAAGACATTTAAAAATACTTGAGAAGACTTTTGGACATAGTATTTGAGATGGGGTTGTTTTAACGTTGGTTGTGAGGTTAAGATGTGAAGGATTATTTGATAGAGTTCTTACCGTGCTGTTCAGGATGAAGGGTCCAGGGAGCGTGCAGGGGTCTATCCGTGACGGTGTAGGGCGCCGCGGGGGGAGGGTCCTGCGCCCCACCTCCGGCGCCCCCACTACGTCCCTCAGGTATGTCCAGGATGTCGCATATGTGGAAGCCAGAGGGCCTCTGACCTGGAGCCTTCATGCCATCCAAGAGCCTGAACCAAAGAGGAGGAATTTGTTAATAAATTGAACTGAGATAAAATTTTCTAAAAAAAATAGGTTTTATAGGAAAAATATTGGTTGTGATAAGCAAATCTTACTAGGTTATCTAAAATATTAACATTAAATTTGTTGCCCTTTTTGTCGATTTTAACGGCAAAATTGAATAATTTTGCAGTTAAAATCGAATTCAGTTATTTTATAGTCCAGAACTTCCGCTCATTCCTTTCCCTAAAAAGACCCTACACATAGCATCCCCAGAGATGAAATAGGCCCTTACGGATTTTTTTTCCTCGGAGCCTCCTTTGTTTTGTCCCAACTGCTCCCCTCCAGAGCCAGTGAGACTATGGCATCCCCAATTTGGGTAAGTTTGGAGGCTGAAGGTAGTGGGGAAGGGGAGGAGATGGGAAAAGGAAGGTGGAGAAGTACCTGGCTATTTAGATCTGGTCACCAGACATGGATAAAGCCATTTCAAGTAACGTTTCAATTCTGAATGATGGTCTTACACCAGGGCGATACTGAGAGTATATTCCACTCCGGAACGGGCCGCAAATACACTTTATATTGTTTTAATTAATCATTTATTATACAAATTAATCAAATTACCTTCGGATTGCGAGTCGAGAGTCTTACCCCTTGAAAAAAATGTATATTCTACATCTGCGAGTTTGTGTTTCGTAGTAAAAAGTGATAACCCCGACTGTTTTAACTTTTCTATAGGTGGTCTTACTAACATTTATAAAAATGACGCTATAAAAAATAGCCAAGAAAAATTACCTTTTATTTTTAACAATTAACTCTTACACCGTGCAAATAGTGGGCAATAAGCAATATACGGTGGTAGATGCACGTGGAATTTCCTTTTCATGTAAGTGGAAGGTAAGTCTGGAAATATCGGAGGGTTTCCCCAGACTGGCAATATCTTTGTGAGAAAAAGAATTAGAGAGGTATCTACTATTATATCTATGCTTTTAAACTTTTAAGCTATGGCGCTCTCGGGGAAACACCGACTACCTGATAAACACACTCATCCAGTATTATTCATCACGAGTAGATTGCAATATAAGCAAAAACTTTATAATTAAATTGTGAAAGGTAAATACCTAACAATAGAACAAAATAATCTTTTCGCAATTTTCATAGGTAGTTTAGTTTTACTTTATTAAAATGATCGCTCTAACTATTAAGTCACTAAAGTGAATCTTTCTCTAAATATTTTTTTTACTGTACATTAGATACATTTTTTATAGCAAAAGTAATATAGTAATAATATTGCATAATAACTGTAAATGTTAACAAGTGTCGTAATGTCTTGTAGGTAGATATCAGTTTCTAACTAGGAAGCGCCCTTGAGGTGATTTTTCACAAAAACGGCGCTCTATAAGTTATCCAATTATTATTATTATTATTATTATAAGATTGCCTCTAAGGAACCAAATGTTCGTGAAAATGCCAAATTTATTCTGTAAAAAAATGTTGTTAAATATATACTAAGTTTTTATTAAATGTGTCATTAATAAGTAACCATGCATAATTTTAAGTGACATTATTTCATAGATTTAGTAATTATATTTTATTCTGGGGGGATTTTAGTATATAATTTCGGTTCCAGATACGTACAGGTCTTGATACTTTGCTTATATATTGAGATGAGATGCTTTCTGGCAGTGACTTACGTATTTACGATCAATTTTATAAAGTACATACAAAAATGTAGATATCATCGCTAAAGAACCTGTAGGTACATTTTTTGAGGCCTATGCTTGTTTGATCTTCCTAATTTTTTGTAAGGATTTTTGTAAGAACCTGTTAAGAATTTTTTCGTGAATTTTCTTCACACAGGTAAGAAACAACAATGTCGAATAAAATGTTATTTAAAAATCTATTGTCGAATGTAGGTAAGGGCACCTATTATCGCGTCACGTATTCTCAAAGATGCCGTTCAATTATTTGAAGTCACGTTTGTTTTTTTACAATCCACTCATTCTGAAGATCGGATTGATTCCTCAAGGGTGTTAGTGTGGGCTTTAGTACTTCAGAGAAGTGGAGGTTCTCTTCACGTTCATTGAGTTCCATGGAGATGTTAATATAATGCCCATTTCCCAGGACTCGACAGGTAAGTAGTATGTATAGAAGGTGCAGAAAAATGTATCACGTAGAGAATTATAAGAAAAAATCTTTCTTTGCATGTTTTCAAAATATCGACAGATAGAAATTCAAATTATCTGCACACAGGAAGCCCTGAGGAAACTAATTTAGCTCAGGGCGTATGTCATTTTTGGGGATGTTGCGTGGAGGTTTTTTTTAAGGAGATGAAGATCTGGGAAGGAAAAAGATATGATGGGTGGGGAGGAATCTATAGTTCAGCGTGTCCAGGAGTGACGGATGTTTGAATTCATCCCTCTCACTGCGGTATAAGGCGCGTCTTGCTGAAGAGGTAGAAAGGTCTCCCTCAACCAATCTCTCCAAATCCGGCCCGCCATACATTGGGTAATGGGTGGGCAGACGCATCTGCCGCAAAGATCTAGATAATCCTGATCTTATGACCCCAGGTACTCCTGCTATGTCACCAAACGTAGCGAACCACTTCGGGTGACCTATGATAGAGATGTTGGTTATCTAATTGATGGTTCCCAGGGCAGCGGTACCCTTATCCGCCCCCAAATTATATGATATACATGTGCACCTATAAGATATCTAGAACGGTTTGTGAGTGCAGGATTGAAGATAAACAAGTATGAAGTCTCAATTTCGCTGCATTCGTCATAATGCTCCCTTGGTGTGGTTTTTGACAAAAATAGCGCAAATAAAGATTTTGAAATATTTAAGTACGCCGTAAGTATGCAGATTTCTGGGAACAATCGCCAATATTACACACAAATATTCGAAGAATTTAACTGAGACATATTGGAGTCACACGCTAGGATAAAGACGCCGCCCAACAAACAGATATTTGAGCCTTCAACTAGCTAAAACACGTGTTCAGATGAAACACCTGAGAAGCCTACCCCAAGGGTGTACTCAGGCATTTAACAGGTCATCGAGAAGTCGGGTGCGGGGTAGAAGGTAGAAGTAGAACAGGCACGTTCCTCTGAATAATCCTCTCACCCCATTGTGACGGCACGTAAAATTAATAAGCAAATACCTGTAATGCAGATACCAGTCCAGGTTGGTGTCTGGGGCCGCGGTATGGGCTCGGTTGTTTCTAAGAAAATAGAAATAAAAATAGCTGTAGTTTTCATAGAATTTGGAAGAATGGGAAATTGGTGAATAGCTGAGATTCGAAGGCCAGAAGGAAAGAAATTTATTATTTTTATTGGTCCTGTCCATGATGTGGTGTGGCTCAAAATAAAATGCATAATATTAAGAATTTGAATGGACATCATTAAAAATATTGTATAAATGACATTTTTTGTGGGTAATTGGCATCAGGAAGGAAATATAGGTAAAATGGTGAATATCGAATGAGGTATTTGCAGATATGTTTCTATGTACATATTCGTATCAACGTGATAGATTTGACTTCACAGATGCACGAACAGATAATTTTAAGAATGTTTTGATATTATCAATATGTTTTATGATAAGTTGAGCTTGAAGAAAGCCGTTTGTGGCAGATAATAATGACCCTAAACAATGTCGAATATACGTAGATATTAAAAAAAATTAAGACGAGTTCGTTGTCCATATTTGTTTAAATGCTTTGATACAATTAGTACTTCATTTAAAGTAAAACAAGTAATTTAAGTGTGGTTCTGGAATTTTGAGATTCTGGTAAAAGCATGGAACATTATGCATTTGTTTATACGAACTTTTATGAGCTAATAATTGAACTAATGAATTTTGAACTGATTGAACATGATTTACATTTGTTTTCCAGGAAAGTCCCCAAGCTGTAATTCCATACCTTATAATAGATTCAGCTAATGATAAATAAATTATTCGAAGTGTACATATAGGAACGTGGAATTTTAATTTGTACAACCTACTAACATAAATGAAAATACGTATCCGCCTACCAAAATGGTTTATTGGAAATATGAATGTTTTGTTAAAAAATATGATAAAATGAACAGCATCAAATACGTTTTGCGGTCTTCATAAAAAATATTGTAGGTACTTGAAGTTACAGTCTATTTAAAAGGCATGGGTATTTCTTTTCAATGCGAACGTAAAGTTAATAAAGTCATATGGTGTCGGCTGGATTGAATAAGGATTTTATCGGCGGGTCCGCTAACTCAGATTTATTGGCTGACTGGCTGAAAGCTTCCGGAGGGGAGAATTCGCTGATCATCCTCCTAACTCATACATCTACCACCACCCACTACCCAGCTCAGTTACTCGACTACCTAACTACCCTGCCAACAAGTAAGCAGGATTATGGCTGGTCTCGAAGCTTACTCAAAAGCTTCCTCGTAGAAAATCATATAATTATATATTGTCTTCCATCAATTAAATGTATTATTTTCCATTCATTTCCGCACTTTATTACGACACGAAAGTATAAAAGATAACGGAAGTATCTATACAATATACACGGAAGTAAATAGCCAAATAACTAAAAATCCATATTAATATTATATATAATATATAGATAATTAAAGAAAAGGAAGTGAAAATATTTCTGATTTTCCCGATTATATTAAATTTTTAACTATTTAACATAATTGAGGTGACAGGATTGACAGGTATTAATACAAGTAGGTAGGTGAATTCCAAAATATTCGCATAAGTATATCTTTAAAGAAGAAGATAATATTAATAAATTTAAATGAAAATATGAAGAAAAAAAAACATAGAAAAATAAAAATGTGACGGATGCAACTGGTACACGAACCCAGAATCTCTCATCTTACCGGGACAAGCGCCTCAACAAACTCGGTAATTGAGACCTCATATTTCTAAGTCATTTTTGTCACGCTCATAATATTTCATATTCAGAATACGTATTATTTTCGACTATTTTTTTCTTAATTATTTTGGCAGCTACCTTTTTAAATGATAACAATGTTCAAAGAACTGGTTTGTAACCTAGATAGTGTCTCCGATACACATACGATTTTATTTATATGGGACGTCTTTTAAAGCCCGGTAGTACCCGCTCAAGAAGAAGAAGAAGTAAAGATATGTAATGTTAGAGGGAGCGCGCTAGTAGATATTAAAAACGACAATATTTAAGCGAAAATTTTGAAAATGTTTAAGTAAACACGAAACGTATAAAATAGAGTAAAAATCTTGTGGGGAATGTCTAAAACAGCATTTCAAGAAACACTGTTTTTTTTCATACATACCTATAACTTGTAAAATAATTGAAAAAAACGTGTTTATAATAATTTTCGGAGCATACTTTACGATTTTTCCTATCGAGGCAATTTCATATAATTGCCATTTCGGCGTGGGGAACGAATACATATTATTTATCTTCAAGAATAATTAAGAACTTTATAACTTAAAGTGTAAACTTTCCTCCTAAAGGAAGGAAGCCGGTCCGGACGAGAGATCCTGGGTTCGTGTGCCAATTTTTTATTTTCCGTGTCTTGTTTTTCATAATATTTTCGTTTAGATTTATTAGTATTATTTTTTTGAAATGATGTACTACATTGATGGGAGTGATCTTCAATAGTTATTATAAAGAGAGTTATTATAATAAGAAATTAAATAAATGTACGGTTAGAAGTCCCAAAAAAAGCTTGCCCTGCATTTATTTTCTTTACGAAGGTTCTAGTAGGTAGTTGTGTTATGAACGGATATCGTTGTGCTTTCCATGAAGATAGAATTAATTGACTAAGGAAATGGTCTGAGTGCACAACAATGTAAATCATAAGAGTTAATTGAGCCTCATATTACAGAGGAAGAAAATATCTATTTATCTTTCCATGCGTTGAATACGTAAGGGTAGGTAATGTTGCATATATTATTATATGGGGATGATTATTTTAGGACCCTATCATAAATCTCCATGCACAATTTATCAAACGTGTTATGTAGGTACCTAATAATATCTAGGATGAACGTAGTATGTATGAAGAATGAGTCAATGATGAATGTAAGTAAGTCTAAAGTCATGGTGTTCGAAAGAGAGAGTACGAAAACAGTGTAGTAATACACCAATATAGTTGTGAATGATGAATACTTGGAGCATGTGTTTGTGTATCTGGAAAGTATGTTTACGAGAGATGGGAAGGCTGATAGAGATATTGAAAGTAGGGTAAATGCATGTAACTACATTCATGGAGGACTGAATGCCGTTGGCGCTAATAAAAAAAACCGTCAAAAGAAGCGAAACTCGCAGTCCACAATAGAGTGCTGGTACCTACCCTGATGTATGGCAGTGAGGCATGGAACTGGAAGAGGATGAATGAAAGCAGACCGAATGCTGTTGAAATGAGATCCATGCGTCATATGTGTGGAAAAACCATGTAAGATCATGTGAGAAATGTGCAGGGGATCCGCAAAGAATGCAAGACTGATGTAAGCGTAATGAGTAAAATTTAGAAAGGTACCCTCAGATGGTTTGAGCATATATTATTTATTGAGTTAGTTTAATTAACTAATAAGCACAATGTAACATTTTATTTGATAAATTTAAATATTTTTACAGTAAGCATAACATTTCTTTTTAAATATATTCATTCTTTCTTCATTCTTCATACTTTCAGGCATTTCATCATACATCTTTAGTCCTCCATACATTAGGCAGTTCTGTGATTTTGATTTCTTCATTTGTGGCAATCGAACTCCGTTTATATTTCTTGTTTCCTAATTATGTACGTCTCTATTAAAAACAATTTCATCCTTAAAGTGTTTTGGCATTTGGTTTTTCATAATTTTATGCACAAAAATTAACACATTAAATAGTAGTCTTTTTTTATTGGAATCCAATTAATCCAAATATATAGAGCGAATGAACGAGAAAAGGAGTCTAAGAAGAATATATGACGCAAATTTGAATGGTAGAAGAAGTCGGGGACGCCCGAGAAACACATGGCACGCCCAAGAAAATTAGATACTAGAGTCCAGGCCATGTCAAGAGTCAGAACAATAGAAGAGCCCGTATGAGATGATGTGTATGAGAAGAATATGTGGACCCATGAAAGAGGGCGAACAGTGGCGCATCCGGCACAGTACAGAATTAAATAATATATGTATATGTATATATATAAGGCCCCTAATAGCATCTCAGCACACATGAGACTCCTCAGGCTGAGATGGGCTGGGCATGTTCAGAGAACGCCGGATACATGCATCCCAAAAAGAAGTTTGACTGGACACCCAGGTGGAGAGAGAAAAGTGGGAAGACCCAGACTGAGATGGGAAGACGAGGTAAGAGGGGATGCAGCACAGCTTCTCCAGGTACCAAACTGGAAGTCAGGAGTTGGAGGAGTTGGAGGCGACTGTTGCAGAAGGCCAAATATCGATATGGGCTGTAGCGCCATCGAAGAGAGTACGGATGATGTATGAATCTGAACGAGGCAAGGAGTGTGTGACAAGACCGAGTTGTTCGGCGTGATGGTTAGTTAGTTAGTTATAAATGTCGTTTTTTTCAGTCGCTCCTGAAATAAGAAAGATGTTTTTTGGTCCCATTGTGACATCATACACAGATTGTGCATTTCTTGCACATGTTTTTGAAACTTAAGATGTGCTCTGACCACCCGTATGAAGTTTCTAACACTCGACGGACAGGAAATCAACGGACAAAGGACTTAGAATAACAATAATATCCACTTGAGACCTTTCCACGGTTAAGGGCAGTTTGGACCTTTCATCCCTTAATTTAGTTTATTTGAAGATTTTTTTTTCCATGTTATCTTTAAAAGTTTTCAGAATCTAGGTTGCATAAATAATGTCGCTAGCCTTTGAGACAACATGACTTTCTACAGAAACTTACCATTTTGTGCAAAGTAATTACTAGCAGATTAAACGATACAATTTTGTGATATTGTATATGACTAACAATCTTTTCATATATGTAAAGCAAAAAAATTGTGTGTTCAACACAGAGTACCGAATCTGTTTGATGTTAGCAGTGTTGAAGGAATAAAAAATCAGAGTGTGCAATTCACACGCGGAAGAAGGGAAACTCTCAGAAAACTAAAGTAAAAAAAAGTGAGGAGATTACGAAGCACCGCACAAAGAGGAGGCCGACAGGCTACGAAGCACCGCACAAAAAGAACACCGATTGGTCTATCTCATTCTATCACAGGCTAAATCCTAAAGATGCATGTGTTTGTCTATTTTTAGTGTCGCTTGTTTTTGTTTCATCGAATTTCAAATAACAACGATGTAAAGAAAGTTTTCACTTCAAAAACTCTCGAAGGTGAACTCTAACATCATGAAATTTACACAGTTAGTTAAATGGATCCTACGTAACTTCGTCATCATCATGAGCTTTAATATCTATTTCCGTGACAAAAAAAATAAATATTAATAATATAAGACAAACACGGAAACACTAATGATGCCGGTAATAAACATGAGTAATTGAATAATAATATAATTTCAATATATCTACCAACATTATCGAAAAAAAAACGTAATTGCTTGTAATAAATTTGTGTAAACAATAAAATACCCAATTCCACAAACTTTGTCTTAGTTACAATGATTACCTTAATTTACTTTAAAGTACCTACCTACTTAAGGTGATTACTAATTACAGTGATTACCCAAGGGAAAAACAATATTAATTACTCCATTATGAAGTCCTATTGAACCTTTTAACATTACACCAATTAACCCAACCTGATTTAGAAATAGAGAGGGTTTTAGTTCTTGGAATAATTAGGTACGAATATTTTGTGGGGAAAATCTGAGATAAGGGACATTATGCTATTTTTTAAACACTTGGATTCTAAGATAAGTTTTTAGATTTTCACGGCCAAAAGTATTTTCGTTATTTGTTTTTGGGATGTTATGCCGTGTTGCGCTACCTCCTTATTTAGCCTAAAGAAGGAGGTAGCGCAACACGGCATAACATTCCAAACACAAATAACGAAAACTTATTCGAAGACTAAATAATATTATAATCTCTTGTGTAAATTAATTCCTTGATATAGGTTTAATAATTCTGTTTCAGAGGTAATCCTTTTAAATTCTATTTCTTTAACATAAAATTACCATTTTTTGCCTTTAACTTTTTTGGATTCTTGAATTCAACCCTATTCAACAGATCAGTAGGTAGGTACCTACTTACATTTTCAAATCCTCATGGTATCTAGCACGGTCGGTCGATTAAGGTTTTATCGACAATGTCGGTAAATTGTTATCATTCCTGAGCATGACTGCAGATCGCCAATGAATCGACTGTACCCTAGAGCCCTAGACAATAATTCCACAAGACAAGTGCGATCAAGTATGGTGATTTAATCTGTAGAAATGTCAAATATATGTAATATGTTATAATTCCACAAGACAAGTGCGATCAAGTATGGTGATTTAATCTGTAGAAATGTCAAATATATGTAATATGTTATAAATAAATAAATAAGTATCAAGCAATAGTTAACATTAATAAAAAGGCATGAAATATTAGAACGATAAAATTGATTCTGATTGCCCCTTTGACTGATAATTAATTGTTGGTTGGGTTAGGTTAGGTTAGGTTAGGTTTACTATAATAAATAAGTAGTTTAGTAATTTTATTGGTTTTCACAGGGTTCTTTAGGTTGAGTTGAGTTCACAAAAATAACGCGATAAAAATGATTATTTTCCAACTTGGCTAAGAATTTTTATTTTCACCATCGAAATATAAGATTTTTCATCTTCACATCTTCGACGAAAGATCATAGATTAAATGTAGAAATAATTACCCTGGTAGAGGAGTAGCGAGAGAGGGATATAGCAGCCTCGGCCAGGGCGGCAGAAGGGCGGGCGGCCAACCCAGCGGGAAGGGCGGGGCGCCCAAACCAAACAACCTCTCGAGCAACTCCTGCTCGTGCCCGCCGCCCACCCATCGCTCTGCTGTCTTCCCGATCATCGCGACTACTTTAGGCTTGTTTTGCACTGAGCATTAGTCTTAAATATGGACACAACTTTATCAAAGAAAGCTGCCAAATGTCAAGAAAAACTTTTACACTTTTCACAGCTTTTTGTGCTTTTTTTTAATCTACGTTAAAAATGTGTAGGTATTATTCCACTTTTTTAATGTTGACTCAATAAAGTTTGATAAAAGTTTCAATAGGCACTGAAGTTTTTGTAAAATTTTCAATATATTGAACACTTTTTGATTAAAAATTAAAATTGCATCGGCAGAAGGAACACGCGAAATCACAATAAGAATAATTATTTATTATTATTATTTACTCTCGGTCACTCATGAGACTAGCACTCGACTCGGTGGCGCAATGGTCGCTTCTTCACTGAACAACACTCGGTCGAGTGGCCATCGAGGCACCCACCCCATCAACCCTCCCCCTTCCCATCTCCCCGGCTCGTGAAAGCCTCTCATACGCCACCCTCTCACCGCCAAGGGTGCACTCAACCAATGGCAAGCCTCCGCGCTGTAGGCGGGGCTGGTTCCGTCCAATAGCAACCTCTCCTCGCACCTTTTCATATCGATTCTAAAAAAAAAACCCGCTAAGTGATTCTTTAGAATGTGACTTATGAAAAGAAGCGAAAGAGATTTGTGGAGAACGCTCACGAAATAGGCACGTTCTAAGCGAGGTTTTGAGTGATTTTTTAGGCCGTGATTGCAGCGAGCCACGAGCACTGTTGATTGTTATCACAATCTAACATGGCAAAACTCTCACACGACGGGTTTAAACACGCGTTATTCACGTTTTAATAACTGATAGTTAGTACTCACACTTTAACCGCTGAGTAATACATTACCTGATATCCTAACATTCTACAATCTCATTGTAAAGTTGAATTAATAATAGTAGGTAAATTTACCTGAGCGCAAGTCAATTATTTGATTAGGTAATTTGTATTTTTCAAAATGTATTAATGTAATATAATATAGAGTTCGTTCCAGCATATTTTCGGCACGTTCCAGAGTGCGGAAAATACTCTCAGTACTGCCCGTTAAGGCCATCATTCAGGATTGAAGCGATGCTTGAAATGGCTTTAGCTGTCTGTGTTGACCAGATCTGAATAGCCGAGTACCTACTTCCCAAATTTCTTTTTCCCATCTCTTTTCCCTCCCCATTTCCTCCAGCCTCACAACAAAAACTCACGTTAAAAAATTGTTTCTTTAAAATAATTAAGTAGGTTCCAATGTAATCGCCTTTGTAGTCTAGGGGTAAGGCTCTTGACTCGCCATCCAATTTTTTTAATTTGATTAATTTGTGTTATTTCTCAATTAATTAAATAAAAAACAATATAGGGGAGAGTAGGGTATATCGTACCGGTCGATAAATCGTACCACCTGATTATTTCCGCCACGGGTCACTTTTCATTAAGCCTGGCAACACTCCGCGAACCGTTAGGTGCGTCATAGTTATCCTGTCATTTTTAATTAGTGTTGGATCATGCGTCCGTATGCAATATAGTTTTAAAATTTTTTCACAATCTGGATCTAATTTTTTCGGGTCCTGCCTAAGATGGTTTCTTGTTCAAAAGTGTGTTAGTTTTTTCTAAAATTAAGTTCAGTTGACATGTTTATATTCTTTAATTTGCTATTGCTAAGAATTATGAATAAATTGTACAGCGCCCTTGAGGTGATTTTTCACAAAAACGGCGCTCTATAAATTATCCAATTATTATTATTATTATTATTATTGCAAAATAATATTTTTAAGTGTATTGTTACATGTTCTACTGTCATTATTTCATCGAAACTCAGAGTACGCTAAATCGTACTGCCAGTGGGTTGATAAATCGTACCGGTACGATTTATCAACCCACTGGCGGTACGATTTAGCATACTCTAAGTTTCTATGGAATAATGACGATTACAATACGATTTACCGTAAGTTGTTTTCAATTTTTTTATTTTTTATTTGATTTGACATCGAAAAGAAAGTAACGACGAATTCAAATGCGTCGACCTCTTTTCAACTATCAATTCATGAGATTTCTCCAGTACCAAAGAACCAAGGAAAAAAGAACAAGCGCACTGCGCAAAAGGCTACTGAAATAACTACAAGTCCGTGTAAAAATGAATACGCTCAACTGTCAACATTCCCAAATTAAAAATTGAGATAAGGACAATTAAGGTTATTAAAAAAAAAACTGGTAAAAAACCCATAAAAGGTAGAAAGTGTGCAAAAATTGCAGTAGTAGTGATAGTGAAGATGCTATCGGTATTGTCATGTTGAATGATTCGGATACGAATGTTGATGATGATGAAAACGTAGGCCAATTAGGGGAGAGTTTAGTACCTATATCGTACCACTTTGCACTTAACTCTCAATACAGTTTTATAGAAATGGATTAGAGAAGTGAAGTTAAGTTATAATAAATGCCTGTTTTATTGGGAACAACGTGTATTTAATTCATATTTTACATGCATCTGTAAGATTTACAAATTAAAAGTTTTATAAAAAATGGTTTTCAGTAAAAAAAATGAAAACTTATGCCACTTAAGTTTTGGCAATTATTTTTATAAGGCCGGACCCAAAGGAGACTGGATCTAGTATGTTCGTTGCCATTCATGGGTGCATGAAGCTTTCACCAATAACCTGGACATTTGCGAATCATCCATGCCTTAAAAATGACCATATCTTCTTTGATTTAAATTGACATAAAGTTCTATGTACGATTTATGTACCGGTGGTACTATTTACCATATCGGTTTGCTTAATCGTACCGAAAACCATTTTTTATAAAATGTTTAATTTGAAAACCTCCCAGAAGCATTAAAAATATGAATTAAATACGCGTTGTTCCCAATAAAATGGGCATTTATTTGAATCTAACTCCACTTCTCTAATCCGTTTCCATCATAATGTATTGAGAGTTAAGTGCAAAGTGGTACGATATACCATACTCTCCTCTATATAGTATATTTGAGCGCGTTCCAGAGCGGAAGATACTCTCAGTGTCGGCCTGGTGTAAAACCACCATTCAGAATTGAAACGTTGCTTGAAATAGCTTTAGCCGTGTTTGGTGACCAGATCTGAATAGCCAGGTATTTCCTTACCTTCCGCCTCACAGCATACCCCAATTGGCGATGCCATAGTCAAAGATACTTATTGCATAAACTTGCTTTGCACTATTTCAATGTGGTTAAATAAAGAAAGCAATCCTTATAATAACGTGTAGAATTATGAGGACACTTGTCGTGAAATTCGCTTAAATGATATATGAAAACAAAAAAATGTAACATATGTTTTTTTTTATCTTTTGCAAGGTACAATCCCGTTACACCGCAATTAATCGGTTTATAAACAGGGCGTTAATTTTCAATTTAAACATACCTACAAACATAATATTACTATCATATTATAACTATACACAGACTCACAGACTTAATATAAATTATTTGTATTTAGTAACCAGGTTTTTAGCATATATCAATCAGTTTGTAGAACTGCAAAGAATTTTGAATATTTCGAAGCATTTTTTAAAGGGATTTTTCGGTTTATCACAGGTCGTCAATGCATGTAGGTACCCAAGAAGTTGACGAGTTAATTAATGGTTTTTTGTAAACGTATTTTATCAATCTCTTAGATAACGGAAAACCCAAGAAGTTGACGAGTTAATTAATGGTTTTTTGTAAACGTATTTTATCAATCTCTTAGATAACGGAAAATACGATATCTGTACACCGGTATAAATCACTAATTTCTCATAAGATAATATTATACAGGTATACCAATGGAAAAAAAGAAAGTTAGATATCTACCTATCTGCAAGCATTTATTTTTTTCTAAAAAGCGGGAATATTATAAAACCTAAGTTTTATTATATTTTATTATAAGTAAAACTTATAAATGAAAGTTGAATAATATTTTTACTTCCAATTGTCGAAAAAAAAATCCCGCCGGTTTGGAATCACACATGTACTTTAAATTTATTTTGGATTTTATCCTTCGAATTCAAGTATAAGTATTTTACACAAACTGAGATGAATAATTATTTCTCTATCAAAAATGTTAATGTCCTTCTGACTTGAGGGGTTAGGTGATTGGTAAATAATGACAGCCGATGCTTCACAGACAGGTAAATACTTGCCCAGGCTAATCCTCTCATTAAGGTATTTTCCCACACCTGTTTGGGGACGGGCGAGGACAAGGGCCCTAAACTAAATACCTCCTTACAATAATGGCATAAATATATTTGTTTTACAACACCATAAGGGCAATGAACCTGTAAGGGCGGTAAGCTACTAATCCCACCAAAGTGTGGGAAGTCCGAGAGGACTGCTTTCCCCAAGATTATTTGCATTTTAAAAATATTCCTGCACTTTGGAAATTCCTTCTAGTAGGTAGATATCTACCCACACCAAGTGAAACGAAAATATCATTTTGTTATTCAATTTATACATTTTAAAAACATTACAAAATTAAAATTTCAAAGCGTTTTTAAATGAGAGAGAATTTAAGCAATTTAAACATCAATGAAGCCCAATCAGACTAACAGCAAAAAAGCCTGCCGTTTAAATTGTGCTTCATTGATGTTAAACATATCGATATTCGAAGTGATTCTACTTAATAACAAAACGGCTCTCCCGACTGGCATGACCATTGGCAAATTAGTTCTAGATAAATTTTATTAAGTTAGGTATGAGGGCTAGCTCGGTCAACCGATAAAACCCTGTGTCAATACGATATTGACCAAATCCGTCATCTATGATCAGTAATCAATATTTGCGATCACGGTCAACAATAAGGAAGTTGAGTCCATTTTTTTAATTTTTAAAGTCCGAATTTGTGTTTCTCCCGTGGCCTGAACTTCGCAACACGGTATTTATCAACTGACAGTTGTTCTCGGAGTAACGGTACGTTCTACAAAATGGGTAAATACGTCGTGAAAGAATTCGATTCTATGATACAAACACATAATAAATCAAGCGGAATTACTTTCCACACGGAAGTTGATTTGTTTACATATTAATATTTAATTTAAAAAACGCAGAAATTGAAATTATAATGTCAAATATGGGTTCAGTGTTGCCACTAAAAAGTCGTTTTGGTTTTACCACATTATTGGTAGAATACATAATTTACGAAATAAGTTATTATGGAGGTAACCTGTCATTTAAAATATTTTGGAAATAAAAATAAATATAACGTTTTAATCTTCATAAAAAGAATTCATGACAATTTATTTTAGTTTATTAATGAATAATTTAGTAATTATTTAGTATATTTAGTAAGGGAAGAGGGTGGAAATAATTCGATTGCTGAAAAAAAAAATTGAAAACACCTTTTGAAACACTTTCCTTTTGAGTATTATATAGTATTGGTACAATAAACAATATTGGAACAAAAAATGTCTTAATTATTTCATTAGTTATGCTTACTTTTAGTCATATAATAAAAAACTAAAAATAATTTAAATTAGTTTATTTTATTACAAACTAACTAAATTTTATTGTTTGTATTGGGTAAAATTTCAAATGGTAGGCAATACCACCCCGCCAAAGCATTTCTGATTTCTGTATTTGTCTAATCATAGCGCCGGTATTGTTCTCGTGACTTGTGCAAGTGAGAAAAATATATGTTTACATTAAAATGTTAATTGTTTAATGAAATGAAGTTTGCTTCTCTATTTTAAACTCAATATTTATTTGTGTGTTTATATTAAAACTATTTTGGTTTGGTTTTTGTGATACATGAATGTTAATTTATTTCGACAGTTTATTGTCCTGTAAAGCAAGCGTTTGGCCTATACAACCTGTCTCATCATAAATAAACCGTCTCCCATGTAATAGAAAGAGATGCACAATCATGATCGTACAAACGTCAGTTCCGATGACGTCAGAATTCTTTTGACCAATGATGAAGCTATTTTAGTTTATAGCTGTTGAATCATTTTTTAAGAAAGTTTAATTAATTCTTAGAATAACAATACAGAAATATATTTATATATTTAGAATCGATATTTTTTGATCTACATGAACATATTTTTTTATTATATTAGAATAAGTTAACAATACTAATCTAAACGAAAATATGAAAGAGAACAAGACACAGAAAAACAGAACGTAATATGGAGAAAAATAATTAGTTGATAATAATGTAATTCTAAAATTTGAAAATATGAGATTGACAAATATGACGGTTTGACAGAAGGTGGCAATAGCGAAATGGGTTAACGCGCTCGTCCCGGTTAGACGGAGAGGACTGGGTTCGTGTCCCAGTTGTGACCATTGTCTTTTTTCTGTTTTTCTTTGTCTTGTTCTCTTTCATATTTTCGTTTAGATTATTATTGTTAACTTATTCTAATATGATATATTTCTCTGATGGGAATAACCTTCAAAAGAGTATAAAAAGAAAGTTTTTCTTATAGAAATTGAATATTTTTTATTATTCAAAATATTTTTCATCCAATTCCTTATTGGTAAGAAATATTCCAACCGACTACGACGATTGATAAATTTTATCCTAGACTCCATAGTATCAGATAAGTGTCGGTTAACTGTCATTATACGCATTTATTTGGATTTTGTCGGTCGTTATTCAAAATTACTGGCTTATTAATGAACGAAGTTCAACTAACGAAGCTTTTAGAATTGAAAGAAGTCGTATACGATACGCGATCCATATTAAATAATTCAACTAAGAAGCGACCAATTTATTCCTCTCGATCTTTGAGAAACTAAAGTGGTTAAAATATGAGTCAAGAAATGATTAACTAATTAACTTCCGTTTAGTGTCGAAAAGTAACTAAGAACTGCCAATGCATATTTAGGTTAGTATTTCAATTCAACATTGCCAATTTATTAATATTTTTACGTAATTGATTCGTGTTGGTTCGCCAGTGTTGCCATCGTATATCGACTTCTTATTTTATTTTTATTTTTTATTAGTGACTATTTAGTTAAAGGTTTAATGACAATTACAAGATATGATGATATATATAAATATTTAATCCGTTTGTTCTTAGTCCTCCTCACTAGGTGGTCCTGTGCTGAAGCGGACTGGTAGATTTCTTTGATTTTCCGTTATTTAGTTTCTATGATGTTTTAATACATTCTCTAGTATGTCTGCATTAATTTCTTTCACCCATGTTTTGATTTTTTCCTTAAACTTATTTATCTTTTCTATCTTTTTCAGACTCGGAGGAAGGATGTTGTAAAGTTTAGTTGCAAGATATATGTGGTTTCTTTGGCCAAAACTTGTCTTGAATTTTGGAACATCTCGTATATCCTTTTTTGAGGCTCTTGTGTCATGTATCCGAGTTTCATTAGGAGATTATCTGTTTTTAAAATGATGTATAAGAATATTCTTGGCATATATTTGTTTTAAATTAAGAACGTCAAAACACTTAAAAATATCTTTTGAGGAGGTTCTGATGGGTAATTTTAGTATGGTTTTTATAATGCTCTTCTGAGCAATATCTAAGTGGTTAATATGATTGGCTGTAGCAGATCCCCATACTAGAATTCCGTACTCAAGACGGGAATGACATAAGGCATAAAATATTTTTTTTATGTCTTTCCTATGTAGTATGTTTCTTAGGTTTTTGAAGAAATATACAAGTCTCGTGAGCTTTTTAGTGATTCCATTTATGTGTATGTCCCATCTAAGGTTTTCGTCTATTTCCACTCCTAGATATTTAATACTTTTTGCCTTTGTTATAATAGGGCAAGAGCAATGTGACTTATTGTTTTGACACTCGTGCAATTTGAGGATGTATTCTTTACCCGGTTGACCTCTTGAGTCTATTGAAAAGGCTAGATAATTAGTTTTAATTACATTGAGCGTAAGAGAGTTCATCCGAAGCCAATTTTGAAGTACAGTTAGTCCATGTTCAGCCTCTTTATAAGTGTCCATCCAGTCCTTTTCGTGGAATAACATAACAGTATCATCAGCAAAACTAATTATGTTTCCATTGATGGGAAGTTTGGTAATTTCATTTATGTAGATGAGAAATAAGATTGGTCCCAAGACACTTCCTTGAGGGACGCCGTAGTTTATTGGAAGAGGATTGCTTTTTTGTTAGCCTATTTGTACTTGTTGTGTTCGTCCTGTCAAGTACGTCATCAGTAAATTTAGTGGAGTGCCAGATATGCCAATTTTTTAAAGTTTTGTGAGAAGATTTTTATGATCTATTATTATTACCTATTTATTCCCTGTCAATATCGGTTCGGCTGTCAATGGTAAAAGCATGCTACACTGAAAGAAATGTTTTGGTACTATTTACTAAATTTTCAGTAATTATCTACCAAACAGTTTAGTTGCTGTGGTGACTGCCGAACGTTTAGCTACTGTTTGCTAAACAGCAGTTTATTTATGACAGCTAAACGATTCAGATATTCTAGCTAAACTAATCGGTTGACACAGCTTTCTGTGTTTAGTTGTGTTACCTAAACTGTTGTGTATTTTATATCTAAACCATTTTGTAGTGTTTGGTTAAAAAAGCATAACTGTTTAGATGTAGTAACCTTATTATTTATTTAATATTCCAAAATGGTTAGGTTGATTAACTAAACTTTGGTTGGAATAGCCCTACTGATATAGATGTTTTAGCTCTCTATTTCTAGCTAGCTTTAGGTACTGTAGCTTGGCTTTTTGGTTAGATTATCTATTTTAAATAGGAAGTGCAGCTTTGCAGTTTAGCTGAAAACAATACAGGGTGTAAATGTAACCACCATCAACTCGAAGGATTATACCCATGATTCAGAATCATGGGTTAAATACTTTGAGTTGCTGGTAGTTTATTACAACCATTTTGAGAGATGAAACCTAAATACATAAATATTATGTTTTGTAAGACTAAAATCTACTTATTAAAAACCTCATTCAAATAAAAGTTATTTTGTTAAGAATCGTCTCTCAAAATATTGTTTCCTGCTACCAGCAAAACTCACCTTTTTTCTACGTAAGCTTCCAGATTCCAAGAAATTAGATAGTCCTCCATGGTTTTGTCTGCCATTACAACTATTTAGAAGTAGCGGCCGGCATAAAATAAATTCACAACGAACGTCAATTCCTCTGTAGTGCGCACTTCGAACTGAGAACGGCGTCATCTGAGACATCTGGTCATCTCAGCCGGGCATCTGGCCGAAACGAAAATGCCGTTATATGCTCGTCTACTAAAGTTTGGTGGATTTAACTAAAATTTTGTAGCAGTTTGCTTAAGTTTGTGCAATGCAACTAATTGTTATGTAAAAATACCCAATTTAGATATTCCAACCTCAGTTTGGCTATTTGAACAAAACATTTAACCAAACTCGATGTTTAGTTAAATTTAGCTAAATACTTTGGGAAGTAACAAATAAACTTAAGTTACTAAAGTGAAATAGGTTTAGTAAATTACTTTAGGTTAATTAACCAAACAGGTTATTTTGTTTAGGTAAGTAAGCTTTTAGTATACTATTAATAAAGTTTAGTTGCAGTAGCTCAAGCACCTTTTACTAAACAACGACGGTATCTGCACATTAAGTAGTTTAAGAACTAGCAGCTGAAGTTTAGGCGATGGTTACACAACTTCAATTAGCTTAACACTTTAGCTAACTCATTTTTTTCAGTGTAGAGTCATCGATATAAAATCATCGGAAGTTACGCCTATCGATCCAATATTATAATATTATCGATTTCACAGTGCTAGAGCTCCTGGCAACAATTATCTACTAAGTAAGGTGAAAAGAAAATCTCACGTCCAAAAAAAAGTTTCTAAACTTTCTAATAAATCAAAAACAAACAAAATTTCCTCTGAATTCGTAAGATTAATAAGTTTATACTTAATAATCTACCGACTTAATTATAAGTCATATATTTAAAGAAGCATTAATTTAAAAAAATTAAAAGGAATCATACAAATTGTCCGTAGAAACTGTAGACCTGTGGAAAATCACGGAATGTAAAAATGAAAGTAAAAAATAATATTTACAAATTTAAAACTTTTGCCACGGCCGAGAATCGAACCCGATCAACTGCGCGGAAGGCAACTAGTAATAATATCTGGGAATGGCATACGAAAGGTTTTATAAATACGAAAGAAAGTGATTGAGTCGGGCCAAGTCAAGAGTCAGAATAATAGAAGAGCGTGTTTTAATGTGAAAGAGGCAAGGAGAGTGCCAAGACCGAGTTGTTTGGCGGTCCGTCCTCTCTGCCTACCCCCGAGGAAAACGGAGAGATGTTATGCTGCGTTTAAGCGGGTGAAAAAAATGCGCGAGCCGAACAACGAATTATGGGAAAAGAGCGATTGCTTCGTTCCTTTTCCATAATTCGAGGTTCGGCTTGCGTATTTTTCCTCCAGTTTATTCAGATTTTGATAATAGCCGTTTTCTATTAAATCACACAATTTTCCTATCGTATTTAAAAATATAGTTTTAAAATTGTTAAACTATAATAGAATTTAATACAAGTGGTATTTAATACAGACAATGAAAATATTACTGAAAGTAAAAAGGCAGGTATCGCTTCTAAGAGCGATTGCTTCGTTTTTTCCCATGATTCGTGATTCGGCTTGCGCATTTTTCTCCTGTTTATACGCAGCGTTAGATAGTAAAAGTTTTTTTTTATGAAATCACACCATTTTCCTATCATATTCAAATATATAAGTTGAAAATGTGGAACCCATTATTAAACTACATATTATAGATTTTAATACAAGTGGGTAATTTACAGACAATTAAAATATCATTGAAAAGAAAAAAAGGCAGGTATTACCAACATATTATTAAAGCTTTAAGTCGGTGTTTTCACAGGGCAAGGTGTAAAGGATTAGAGCTAATTACCCGCAGGTAGGTTCTCGAAACATAGTTTTGGCGTCATCAGATGATTTCCCCTCCAACTCCAAACTTTTGGGAAACACCGCCTATTTTATTTTTTTTACATGAATACCTCACAAGAGTCCCATCTGCTCCCGTCTGAAGCCAGTGAGACTATGGTATCCCAATTGGGGTATGTTGTGAGGCTGAGGGTAGTGGGGAGGGGAAGGAGATAGGGAAGAGGAAGGTGGGGAAGTACCTGGCTATTCAGATCTGGTCACCAAACACGGCTAATGCCGTTTCAAGCAACGTTTCAATTCTGAATGGTGGTCTTACACCAGGGCGATACAGAGAGTATCTTCCACTCTGGAACGTGCTGCAAATACACTATTTATTATTTTAAATGAATAAATTGTGAAATAACACAAATTAATCGCTAATGCAATTGAAGTAACATTCAAGCAGAATAACTGTAATTATCTGATATTAGCTATATATAGATCTCCTTCCTTAAATGAATCACTTTTCACTAACGAGCTAAATTCATTTTTTAAAACGGCTAACAGAAAAAATTTCAATTTTTCAATATTATCTGGAGATATCAATATAAACATTAATGAAAATAACAAAAGAACAAACTGTATAAATGAATACTTAGATTGTTTATCATATGCAGGATATCAGTCATACATAAACTCTCCAACAAGAGAAAACTTGAATAACTCCACGACTCTAGATCATATATTTGTAAAAACACACAAACACGTCAAAACTACATCTTCAACTCTACATACAAACATTACTGACCACTACCCAACATTTTATGGACACAACCTCTTAACCACTAATTTAAAAGAAAACTCTGGTAATCTAGAAAAAAATAATATTAACTACGACACATTAAACAATCTACTCCATTCAGAAAAATGGGACAATGTACGATCGACAGCTAACCCACATTCAGCATTAGAATTGTTTTATAAAACTCTACAAGATTATATATCGAAAAGCACATACAAAATTGTTATTAATAAGCGAAAATATAAAAAAATCAAACCTTGGATTACTGTAGGACTAATAGTCTCCATTAAACACAGAGATAAACTTTACAGAGAAATGTTAAATTATGAAAAAACCTGTCAAAAAAATAACGTAAGAATAATGTCTTTTATGAAAACAAAGTATTTGATGTATAGAAACTTACTAAATAGGTTAATAAGAAGTTGTAAAAAGAAATACTATTGTGAACAAATTGATAACGCAAAAAATGATACCAAAAAAACGTGGAATATTATTAATGAAATAATGAACAAAAAAAAAATGGCATCAACTGATGTGAAAGAGATTAAAATAAATAACAATAGTATAACTGACAAATCGGCCATTGCAGAAAACTTTAACAACTTCTTCACAAATGTAGTAGATCAAGTACTTGAATCTTCTAGTAAAATTGATAGTACAACACCCGTAGACTCATCTTTACATTTACTCTCAACTTACGATTCAATAAATTCCTTAGAATATTTTTCACCTATCACGATAAACGAAATTGTAAAACACATTGATAGTCTAAAGTCAACAAATTCTACAGGAATTGATGGTTTATCGGGTAACACACTAAAAAAAATAAAACATAATATTTTAATTCCATTGCTACATATTTTTAATATATCACTAAAAGAGGGACATTTCCCTGAACAATTTAAAATCTCCACCATCATTCCAATTCACAAATCAGGAGAAACGCACATATTAGACAATTACCGACCTATTTCCTTAGTTTCAAACCTCTCAAAAATATTTGAAAAATGTATCAAAAATAGAGTAATGAATCACCTAGAACAAAACAAAATTCTGTCCCAAAATCAATATGGTTTCAGAAGTAACCTAAGCACTGAAGATGCAATATTCGATTTGACAAAAAAATTGTACACATCTGTTGATAAAAATAAAAAATGCCTAGCTTTATTTTTAGATTTAAGAAAAGCTTTTGATACGGTTAACCACAATATACTTATAAAAAAAATTAATCAAATAGGTTTCAAAAAAGATACACTAAAAATTCTCACAAACTATCTCAAAGACAGAAAACAAAAAACAAAAATAGGGAATTTTTATAGTACTGAAACGAGGATAAAAAATGGAGTACCACAGGGTACTGTGCTTGGCCCAATCCTGTTTTTAATATATATAAATGATTTATGTAATCTTGTAATCCCTGGTGATATTGTATCTTATGCTGATGATACAGTAATAATTGTAAACGGAAAATCCTGGCTTGAAACTTATTTAAATGCATCAAAATGTATTGCACATGTCTCATCATGGCTAAATAGTAATAGACTCTTCCTAAACAACAATAAAACATTTTACCTACCTTTTTATAAAAACAGTAAAAACAAACCCCCCAATAACCTTAAAATTAGAATTCATAATACTAACTGTAATCAAGTAATATGCTCATCTTGCCCTGAAATTGTAAAAGTTGAAAAGATAAAATATTTGGGTATATGTATTGATACAAATTTAAATTGGCATTCACAAATAAATAATACCGTTTCTAAATTGAGATATCTTACATACATATTTTACAGACTCAAAGAAGTATTGAATATTGACAAATTGAAAATGATTTATTATTCTATGGTGCAATCTTCACTCATGTATGGAATAATAGGATGGGGTGGTGCCCTTGATACTTTTATAAAACCTTTACAAACAACTCAAAATTATATTATCAAAGTTATGTATAATAGAATTAAAACATTTTCGACAGATGCTTTATACAAAGAATCTAAACTATTCAGTCTCCGTAAACTATTTATACTGCAAACTATGAAATATATCTTTAAAAACGTAAACAAATTCGAAAAAAATGTAAACAGAATCAACATTAGAAATAATAATGTATTCTATACCCCCCAAACACACACAAAACAAATGCAAACTCACAGTAGTTTTATTGGACCTCGTACCTTCAATAGTTTACCAAAACATATTCAAGTTGCAACAAAACTTCCGCATTTCGTAAAAGAGTTAAAATTATGGCTAAACCATACAGATGTAAAAACTCTATTTATTTAGTTTTATTTCACTTTATGTTTCTAAAAACTCTATTTATTTAGTTTTATATCACTTTTCTCACAAACTTTACACCTATTATTACAATGTATATCATTAATTACACTTACACTTATTTAACCGTACACTATTGTATACACTTTTTGTACAAAATGTTTTAAACAATTTTTGTTTTTGCTTTATATACCCCTGTTTGTTTTTTTCTAGGTACTAAAAAAAAAAAACTTTTTTTAAATATATTACCCACGCACAGGCTGCGCCTTAGTGGGTTCCCACATTATTGTTATGATTTTCAAATATGTAAATATAAATTGTAAAATATGGGAAAAATAAAGGAATTAAAAAAAAAAAAAAAAAAAAAAAATCAAATAAAATTTATTTGC
The DNA here is from genome assembly GCA_917563855.2 of Limnephilus lunatus. Classification (NCBI taxonomy): domain Eukaryota; kingdom Metazoa; phylum Arthropoda; class Insecta; order Trichoptera; family Limnephilidae; genus Limnephilus; species Limnephilus lunatus. The sequence goes on along the minus strand of OU830602.1, from coordinate 44,385,419 downwards.
CACGCCGGGATTCGATCGTCTTACCGCTGTCTTACCGCTGCGCTACGCCGGCCGTCGATTCTTCGTCGTACCAAGATTCTTCAAGGATCTATGGTTATTTGTTATTTAATATTATAATTTAAGAGTCTTTTGATCCCCATGGAAACCTGGAATTTTACTATGTTAACTACCTTCATAAATATCTTAAACTCCCATAATATTAAAAAAATTAACATCCAAGTAAAGTGTCACTCGATAAATCCATTTCGCAATTACTTTGAGTTATTAAACTAATTAAATTTAATAAAATACTTCGTTTTCAATGACGTTATATATTATAAATAATCAGTTCTTTACTAATTCGCTAATTTATAAATTTGCTGTGTTAGAAGAAGAAATTGAACTACCTAATTGTTTTAGGAACTCTGAACATAAACGACATCTAAGTCCAAGTCTTGACGGTAAGGCTCTCGACTACATCGCTAGGTTGCGGTTTCAAATCCCGTTGTGCGCAGTGAATTTTTTTTTAATTCATAATTATTAGGTATATAATAGTATATTTAGTATACACAATGGAATATTCTCTTAGTATCGCCCCGGTGAAAGAACACCATTCAGAATCGAAACATATGGCTTTTACCGTATTTGGCGACCAGATCTGAATTGCCAGGTACTTCACCACCTCCCTCTCCCTCCATCTCTTTCTCCTCCCCAGCCTCACAACCAGACCGTTCGCAACAATCTTGTGCGGTACCTATTAAAAATAAATTTTTCGAACACATACTCGTATAAAGTTGAAAATTGGTGATACTTAAAGAGTTTATATTCTACTGTTTCTTCGAATTAGTAAATAAGGTCTTTAGTCATATTTGAACCACTTTCGATCTTAAGGAATAATTTGATCGCGTCTTAGTGAAGTAATTCTACGAATCGCATATACGATATCTTTCAATTCTAGGAGCTTCGTTAGTTTACCTCCATTCATGAATAATACAGTTATTTATTAACGAACGACATTATTGAAAAAGTTGTGTGTATTGACAGTTCACCGAAGCTTATCTGATACTATGGAGGCCACGCTACAATTTGTCAATCGTCGGTCGGATTATGTTTTATCAATTGTTGACCATGCTCGCAACTAATGCCAACTGACCATAGATGATTAGTCAATATCGTATTGACGTGGGATTTTATCGATCGTCCGTGCCAAACCTGGACTGCTTTGGTCAGACATGTGCTTAATTCTACATAATATGCATTATAATTCTACGTCAAATTATGATTCATCGAACAGTATTAATAGGCTTGCGGCTGTACGGTTGAAGTTTAAGAATCCGGCTAAGAATGCAACTCTGATGCCATGCCTTACGCAAAACCGTTTTCCTATTTGGAGTTTATATATAAATGTACTTTTAATAATAATAATATTTAGACGATTTATATAGCGCCGTTTTTGTGAAAAATCACCTAAAGGGCGCTGTATAAACTTACCATACATGCCTAAAATCTAGAAAGGCTACAAGCTAGACAAACAATTAAAAACAACTTATGGCTAAAAATTGCATACACCGGTTCATTGATCACCGATACGAAAATATATGTACAATATTTTGACCAATGAACGCGATGCTGCCTAAAAATGAATTAATAGAGGACCATACTTACCTGGGAGGTCGCTTGAAATTAACACTGTATTAGAACCGAATTAAAGCAATGCCAAAAGATGGAAAATCTAATTTGGGAGACGGGTATGGAGCGGCCGCCTCGGGAACCTTTATTGGATAACCAACATCTCTGCCATAGGTCACCCCAAGTGGTTCGTTTCCTTTGGAGACTTAGCAGGGGTGCCCGGGTTCATGGGTTTGTCTAGGTATTGGAGGCGAATGACCAGGACACACTGATCTCCAGATTCCTTCCCACCCCTTAAACCCTTTTTCTTCCCAGAACTCTCCTCTCCTTCCTTTCCTTAAAAACCCTCCACAAAGTATCTCCAAAGATGACATAGGCCCCGAGGTAAATTATTTTCTTCAGAGCCTCCAGTGTGGAGCTCATGTAAAAATAAAAAAAATGGCACCACTTACGTTAGCAGCTTGCGTGATTGCCGATAATATGATTATTATTGTAACTGGCAGTTGGGAATAATACATATTATATTTGACGTCATTGCCTGCCGCGGTTACTTTTTCCCGGTGACTAGCTGTCACTGAATCACAGTGGATCCGTAGAGTCGGCTATTTTTGGAGCATGTTCCCATCGGATTTATGAAATGGTCACCAACACAAACTGCGCGAGGTCGAATTAAAAGCCGCCCACAGGGCCTAGCAGCAAAATATAGAACAACTTTTTCTGTTTTAAATTTGACACTTCCAAGCTGTAAGGTTCATTTAAGGGTGGGTAATTATATGAGCCAACCCCGTATTTGAAGTTAAGAGCATAGCGTGCAAGCTGGTTACATATGATATATTCGGTATATCGAACACTTTGTGTTAATCAAAACACGTTATCGATGATTTAAGCGCAGAAATTGCACAGGTGTTTTCTAACGAATGAATAATAATATAATTTAGGGTGGTCCTATCTATCCACCTAATACCAACTTATCTAACTACCATAATATACCCTACCCATAAAGTAAGTGCCGGTGACGGGTCGTGGGGTGGAAATTATCAATGTTAACTAACTAACTATTACGCCGTTTCTCCACAGGATTAGACAGGGAGGACGGACCGTCAAACAACTCGGTCTTGGCGCACACTCTTTGCCACACACATTTGCGTCCTATATTCTTCTTACACTACTTTCTTCGTTCATTCGCTTTACATGCCCAAACCATCTAAGGGTCCCTTTTTTAAGCTTACCATTACGCTTACATCAGCCTTGCATTCTTTGCGGATCTCTACATTTCTCACACGATCATACACGGTTTTATCACACATACGCCTTAGGGATCTCATTTCAAAAGCATTCAGTCTACTTTCATCCTTCCTCTGCCAGTTCCATGCCTCACTGTCATACATACCAGGGTAGGTACCAGCACTCCGTTGTGGATTGCTAGCTTCGCTTCTTTTGACAGTTTTTTTTATTAGCGCCAACGGCATTCAGTCATTCATGAATGGAGTTACCTGCATTTATTTATTTCTATTAGCCTTCCCATCCCTCGTAAACATACTACCCAGATACACAAACTCATCCATCTGCTCCAAGTATTCATAATTCACAACTACGTTGCACATTGTTTTCGTACTCTCTCTTTCACACACCAGACTTTAGACTTAGGTAACATAATGTTAGATTATTATTACAAATATTTTTTTTCAACCATTTTTTTACACTGTTTACTTATTTTGGAACGTAATGAGCACTTTTATTATTACCGTGACGATATACGATTACGGTACCGTGACGGCGCAAAAAAAAGCATAAAACATATGTTATTTATCCTAATAATACTGCAGCTCTTTCTTACACATTAAATAATGGTGAGACAAAAGATGAGACACATAATATACATATGTGTGTCTGTTGCTTCCAAAGATACTTCATTTTTCCTTTGGAGGAAACGGATATATCTTATTACGACTCACCTACGGCGATGGGAATTGCGTTTAATTTTTTTTATACGTGTGAGGGAGATGTACGATAATGATTGTATGTTTCTTTTGGAGGGGTGCAGAAATACGTTCACCGTTTGTCTCAATTTCAACTGTTTTTTTTTTTTAATTTACATGAATACCGCACAAGAGTCCCAACTGCTCCCGTCTGGAGCCAGTGCGACTGTGGCATCCCCAATTGGGGTATATTGTGAGGCTGAATGTAGTGGGGACGGGAAGGAGATAGGGAAGAGGAAGGTAGAGATGTACCTGGCTATTCAGATCTGGTCACCAAACACGGCTAAAGCCATTTCAAGCAACGTTTCAATTCTGAATGGTGGTCTTACACCAGGGCTTGTTATTTGGCCAGTAAGAAAGAGCTGCAGCATTGTATGTTTAAGAATAAAAGCAAAACATTTGGCGTTTTGAATTTTTGAAATTCACAAGAAAATTATTATTTTTTCCTTTAAAAAAACCGACCTACGTACATTGTATATTTCGTCTTTTGAAATAGCTGCAGCATTATTGTGATAAGGAACTAACGTTTTTTGCATTTTGTGTGCCGTCACGTTAAAAATAAAAGCGCTCAATAAATAATACCATTGACTATCCAGTTCCTGGTGTGGCTGTACCCATATCCGCATGCCAAATTGAAAACCTACTTCGAATCAAAAATATTAAATGGCATAAATGTAGATTACCAAATATTTAGAAATAAATAAATCCTAACAGCCTTATAGAATTATCAATGAGGAATATTTAAAATATTCTATAAAGTGTTTACGAATCATTGCGTGATATGATAAACCGTGATAGGTGCTAATAACAACCGTAAAAAAGGTTATTAAAAAAATCATAACAAATATGTAATGGTAAATGTAGTCATCGGAAGGGGATTCCCCAAGGGGTACACGGATCATTAAACTTACCATCTGTGTCTGTTGTCAGGGTTGCCACAAATAAAATTAAATATATTGCATCCATGTAGGTTTTATAGCGCCAGTGATTTTTCGAATAATATTTAGTTTAATCTTTTCTTAGATTTTGGAATTTTAAAATCAGAGTGTGCAATTCACACGCGGTAGAAGTGAAACCTTCAGAAAACTAAAGTAGACAAGAGTGGGGGCTTGAAGTACCGCATTTTTTTTTACAGTGAATACCGCACAAGAATCTTAACTGCTCCCGTCTGGAGCCAGTGAGAGTATGGCATCCCCCATTGGGGTATATTATGAGGCTGAAGGTAGTGGGGAGGGGAAGAAGGTGGGTAAGAGTAAGGTTGGGAAGTACCTGGCTATTCAGGTCTGGTCACCAAACATGGCTAAAGCCATTTTCAAGCAACGTTTCAATTCTGAATGGTGGTCTTACACCAGGGCGATACTGATAGTATCTTCCACTCTGGAACGTGCCGCAAATATACTATATATTATTTTAAATGAATTAATTGTGAAATAACACAAATGAATCAAATAAAATTTATTTGCGCACGCCGGGTTCGAACCCGCGACCTCCGGATTGTGAGTCAAGAGTCTTAGCCACTGGACTACGGAGGTCGTCATAAAGAGGAGACCGATTATACTATCACTCTCGTAGGCTAAATCCTATAGATGTATGTGTTTTTCTCTTCCAACGTAGATATTTTTCATTGCATCGAGTTTCAAATCACATCGGTGCTAAATAACTTCAAAAATTCTCTCAAACGCTGAAAAAAAAAAATATGTATAGGTATATACCGATATATTTTTTAAGTGAAAACTTCTTTAGCACGGTTGTGGTTTTAAACTCGGTGAAACGACAAAGCGACACTAAAAAAGACAAATGCGTACATCTATAAGATTTATCCTGCGAGAGAATGAGATAAAATAATCTTGTCTACTTCAGTTTTCTAAGGGTTTCACTTCTGCCGCGTGTGAACTACACAGTTATAATTTTTTTCTATAACAGTTTATTTATTTGTTTATTTATTTAAGGAACATAAACAGTCTTAGTAACAAAATATACATGAGAGGATGGCAACAGTTCACTTGTTAAAATAAATGTAGGTATCTACCTTCATCAGGGATGTATCATTTTAATGTGTTAATTTCGTCAATATACTAAACTGATTATTTTAATAATAATAATAGTTTTTTAAACCCTTGCCGAATCAACCGTTATTTTTTTATTAACAAATATTTATTTCATGATAATAATAATATTTGGATCATTTGTACTGCGCCATTTTCGTGAGAAAATCACCTCAAGGGCGCTAAACTTAATTGATTAATTTAATCTGTTCTCTATGACATACATATAGATAACAATACATATACAGGATATTAGGGAAAGTACTCGACATACACCAGTGATTCATGACATTATTTTAACTAAATATTGACGAAATTATGGTCGCCGGTTCCTTTTTTCATTAATATTCTATTTTTCAGAAAAATAAAAAAAATAAAAATTCAACACACCTTACTGGACACTTAGTCGTTTAACAGTCCCACCCTTCACCCCTAAAAGTCCAAAAGCCTAAATGTCCAATACCTACTGATTTTTTTAAATGTTTTTAGTTGAAAAAACAAAATCAAAAATGTCACGGGAGACCAAAATTTCGTTTACATTTTTTTACACTAAATAATGTCAGGAATCACTTGTTAAAGTAAGTCAAGTACGTCCCTAAACACCCTTTATTATGTACCCATCTCTTTTTTCCGCTGTCGTGCTAATGGTGTGTATTGTCCCTGGGTTTTGGTGGACAACCCTGTTTCAAACCTCCAGGTGTTTTGACCGCGCAAGCTCGCCCCTTGGGCCCTAATCGTTTAGCTATCAATATCCCGTGATTAGACATAACTGGCGATTGCCGCAAGGGTCAGGCAGATGAGTCAGAGAGTTGTTCTGATTAACTAGTATTGTTACAGCAACTCAGCGATCAACCTGGTCAAGGTGGAGATTTGTTAATCCGCCAGGTTAATTCGTAACACCTTTCAATATCCAGTACAATGTAAGTCAACTTTTTTATTATATTTTGCAATTTCTACATAATATGAACACAATATTATCTTATTTTATTATTGAAGTGAAATTTTTTATTTGAATCTTGAAGAAACGGAGGGGAGCGACACTAAAAAGAGACAACACACATCTTTAGGATTTAGTCTGCGAGCCCTGCGAGAGAATGAGATGAATAATCAGTCTCCTCTTTAGATTTTTTCTACCGCGCGTGAACTGCATACTTCTGAATACCGACCTGCACACTATGTGAATACCGCACAATAGTCCCAACTGCTCCCGTCTGGAGCCAGTGAGACATCCCCCATTGGAGTATGTTGTGAGGCTGAAGGTAGTGGGAGGGCAAGGAGATGGAGAAGAGGAAGGTGGGGAAGTACCTGGTTATTCAGATCTGGTCACCAAACACGGCTAGTGCCATTTCAAGTAACATTTCATATCTGAATGGTGGTCTTACACCAGGGCGATATTGAGAGTACCTTCTACTCTGGAACGCGGCGTAAATATACAATTTTTTATTATTTTTTTTTTATTTTTTTATTTAACAATATATCTTTAATTAATTATTTGTGAAATAACACAAATTAATCAAAAAAAATACTTACGTACGCCGAAATTCGATCCCGCAACCTGCGGATTGCAAGTTATGAGCCTCATCCTTTATTAGAGTAATATTTATTTATAATTTTTAACGTACATAGTCACTTCACCGTACACATCACTAGGGCTAATATCTAGTATTGATGTGAACATTTATAAATTTGAGTGAACAAGCTTTAGTTAAACCACTGTATACAAAACATTAAAATATTACACGGAGAAGGAAAGAAATAAAAATATGCGTTTTAATAATGAACAAGACATTATTATACTGCGCTATTTTTGTGTAATTTTAAATTTTAAAGCGCTTAGCAAGTTATACCATACTACTTCTTAACATTGTTTTCAAGGTGAGCAGTACAAACATATAGACAAAGATATTAGACATAGAATACAATGGAAAACAAAATCCTTTGAAAGCCAACGCCATAAAAAGTTGCTCAAACTTATAAAGTTTTTAATTTATATCAAAAGGCTTTATAATTTCCACACGAAGAGCAGCACTACATACGTATGAACTGCCTACATTGTTCATGATAAGATCCAACGAAGCAACCCCCAAAACTCCTCGTCAAGTAGACGTATAAAAATGCAAATATAAATGATTATAAAGGTCATTATATCCTCCCCCAGGCCATCCATTCACCCCTCCACTCCTCCCTTGTCTTGTCTCCTGGTACCGGGCAGTGCCACATTCGTGATCCTTCACCGAAATATTGTTTCACCACTCATCCATCCCCTAAATATAGAGCCTCCTTCCATAGACTACTTATACCTCTACTCGTTCTTTGTACCCTCACTGAGCACTGAGCGCTGCGCAGTATATAGTCTACAGTTTACAACCCCGTCAGGTGGGTGGAAGATTTAAAAGCGACTGTTTTTTTACAAAGGGGACTCGGAATTATAAATATTATTATTTTATAAATAAAAAGCAATTTTGTTTTCATGTTTGGCAATTAACGATTTCATAAGAAAAAAAAACTAGTAATGGGCCTTTTACATTTGTATGCTTTTTTCATACCAATTAACACATGGAAACTATGTCGGAACCTATGTGTAAAATCTTTTCTTTACACGATCATTATTGAAGTGAAAATTTCTTTAGCACCGTTGTGATTTGAAACTCGATGAAACGAAAAAGCGAAACTAAAAAGAGACAATCATATACACCTTTAGGATTAAGACTGCAAGAGAATGATATAGAATAATAGGTCTCCTCTTTGTGCGGTGCTTCGTAGCCTCCCCACTCTTATCTACTTTAGTTTTGGGAAGGTTTCGCTCCTACCGCATGAGAACTGCACATTTACATTTTTGCATAATTTTTATACGGATAGTTGTCATTAGATAATAAATAATATTTTTAGACTGTATACTAAGTTGTCAAAAAATGGTAACACCTTGAACATAGGTTAGTAGAGTTAATCTATTATTTATATTAAAAATAGAATTTGAAATATATCAAATGAAAGCTTCTGGCATTTTTCTTTGCCGATGCAAAAAAACTAAAATAAAAGTGAAATTTACAATATTGTACATTAATACTTGTCGCTTATATCATAAATCACTATGGAATTAAGCTATATTTGATACAATCCATATTTAATTACTCTGTATGTACTTAACTTATTTATTGTTATGTACTTTTAATTTGCTTATTGTTATAAGTATTTACTTACTATTATCTACTTCTTTCGTATCATAATTTACTTACTATACAATATTATAATTGTTTATTAGTATTTACTCATAATTAAGATGTACTTTATTTACTTATGTTTATTTACTTATTATTATTAAATTGTTTATTATTGTTTACTCATAATTATATTATATTATATTATTTTTTTAATTTATTTATATCTACATATTTACTTAATATATTATATTTATTTCATAAACTATATAAATTTATTACATAATTGTCTATTATTATTTATTTTTTGTTAATAATTTAATGCTACTGTGGTATGATCACCCTATTATTGCATCTGGTAAGCCACAACAGGTACCTTGTATTTACATATTTTAATATTTAGTTTAGAGTATAATGTTATTTTTGTCAACAATGAGCATACAGCCCAGCTGTAATAATTATTAATTAGTAATGTTTAAATAACTATACTCAGTGCTTCTTTTGTAGGTTTATTGTTATATTTATTTTAAGTTTAGGTATATGTATGTTTCTTTTTTTTTTAAATTACTTTATTGTAAAACTGCATATCTCGATACAGGAATGCCCTAGTGAGATGTGCAGCTTATGTTTTCATGTATTTCTTATTTTTTTCAATAAATAAATACAAGTTTGCAATAAACACATGTCATTGTTTTTTTTTATCAGTATTTTTCTTTATATAAAATTACAATTACAACGTTTCCACGTAACATAGTTACGTAAAACAATAACAGACGACAAATGATGTAAATAATGTTCGCTCTCAAACTGTATGGAAATCGGTACCAAAATAGAATACTTCCTTTTTAAGTCCTGAATCCATATTTATGAAAAGACATATGGAAACTGGACGAAAAAAATCATCGTGTAAAGCGCTCATTGGCTTTTATCTCTTTATTAAAATCACCCAGTATGTACGCGTATAGTGCCCAGCATTAAGATGAATTAAAAAGAATAATATAAAATCGTGTGATTTGGTTTGAAAATTTGATCGCATTATGTGGCAACCTGTAAAAATCTCTCTCAATAACCTTCTCCAACCTATCCAAAAAAATATTGTCAAGTATTTTTAAATCCCTCTCAAAACGAGGCGGGGATTTCGTTTTCGAATTTTTCAAGGACAAGTGGATCACCTTAATTTGTAAATATTGCAAGACGGAACATAATGGAGAGAGTAGGAGAAGGAGAAGTGGTTAGATGTGATATTATATGCCAGACCATTCTGATATAGTAACATTACCTTTCCTAAGCAGATTAAAACAAAATACCATGTAAATACGAATGTTAGAGGGTAAAAAAGATGCGAGAATGCCAATATTAAAAACGATGATAACCATGCGAAAATTGTGAAAATGTTTAATAAAACACGACTGTTTTAAAATAGAGCACAAATGTTGTGGAGAATGTCTTAAATAGCATTTAAAGAAACATCGTGAATTTTTCATAAATATAACTAAAGAAACGTGTTTATAATAATTTTCGAAGCATATTCGTACTTTGCGATTTTTTTTCTATTGATGAAATTTCATACAATTACCGTTTCGGCAAGGCAAATGTATAGATATTATCTTAAAAAATAACATATATTCTTTTATAAACTTAAAAACTTAATAAAAAATAATTAATTTGTTAGCTTAAAATGACATATTATTCTAAAGATTTTAAAACTGTTATTTATGTTTTCATAATTTTTCTTTTCTCTATATTTCAATGAATTTTTTAATTTTTATTTTGTAAAAATGTAATTATTAACTCACTATAATAAGATCTTTAATGTAAAGAACCCGTTAGACAAACTGCTAAAAAATAGTTTATCGGGACTTTTTGTCTTATACTATAAGTGTGTAAAATAAAAAAATTAAAAAAAAGAGAAATATGTTATAAAACGGTAGAAATTCGGAATGTGGGGGCTTGAGTAGTTTTAGTAACCCGTCAAAAATTTTAATGTAACCTTTTGAAAATACGCTACGATATGGAAACTAAGTTGATAATTTTAGCTTGAAATGATGATTGTAAAGCAATGTTTAAATTGGAATTGTTTGCGAAAGCAATAACCAGAGTGCGGTATAATTACTTGGAGTTGGCTAACAAGGCCCGACTTATTGTACCAATCTCAATCACAGTTTTGTGCCGCATAATTGTCTTACAAATTAGATTTAGTAGTCCCAAACCTTTTGTGAGTGACAATTTCGTTAGCACCGTTGCGATTTGAAACTCCATGAAATGAAAATGAGCAATAAAAAGAGACGGACACATCTATAGGATTTAGCCTGCGAGAGAATGAGATAGCAATAAAATATTTATTTATTTCACGGGTACTCGGTTCCAATATAATGCGTAAACCCACGGTCCCACACTAGTCTTCTTTAGTCTTATGCACAGATTCTCAATCTTTTTTTGCCCACCGCCCACTTTGAGAACATTTTTATTTCTAGCGCCCCCTAACTCGTGAATCCGAAACAGCAATTGACCACGACGAAGGGGAAGTAATGGAATACCACAACGGGGTCACGTTTGCCACAACGAAGGGGGCGTAACCGGATACAAAACGATGAAGGGGGCGTGATGGGATACAAAGATGGGGCTACGGTTGCTACGACGAAGGGGGCGTGATGGGATAGTGAAAATATTTTTGTGAATGGGATGGGGCAAGATATGATGGGTTTCTCTGTGTCTACTACCGCCCCCCTGAAAGTCTGAAACGCCCCCCAATTTTCTTTTGGTCTTCTACCGCCCGCCTGAGTGTCTGAAACGCCCCCAAGAGGGCGTTATCGCCCACGTTGAGAACCTATGGTCTAGTGGTATAAAGCGCCTGAAGAACCTTAGCGGTCAAATATTCAGCGGACCAAGGGTGGAATCCTAAGAAATAAAAAAAAAATGTTTTTGTAAAATCAATATCCAATCTTCAAACCACTCAAAAATGAACGGGCAAGGAAAACACAAAAGAAAGCGACATCTAGCGACTCCGAAAAAGAAAATACAAATACTAATAAGATGACCGAATGTGTAGGAAAAGGTGCACTAAAATTCGAAGACCAAAATATGAAAAAAATCATCCTTCACATTGATAAAAAAAGTGTTTCGTAGTCTCCCCACTCTTGTCTACTTTAGTTTTCTGAAGGTTTCACTTCTACCGCGTGTGAACTGCACACTTGTATTTTTTTATCAGGTTGCCTATTAGCCATAGAATTTCAAAAATTTGGAATAAACAATATGGCGTCTAATGTATCAAAACAGCTTATTTATTATAAACACGTTCTGCTTTGTAATTAAAAAGCAGAACTTGTTTATAATAAACAGTTTTCATACATTAAATAATAATATTATTGAATATATAAAAGAAATACAAAATAAAAATGGAGTTCTACAACATAAATAGAATAACAATAAATAATATTATGGCGTCTTGTATTTTTACTGCGAAATTTAATCATCAAAGCTTCATATCTCATAATGGAAAACACATTGAGTGCTTTAGTTTTAGATAAACAGATACTTTTACTTTATAAGTTGTCATAACATGAATTACGTACCTCCACCTAAGAGAAATATTCTACTAGTGACCAAGACAATATAAATATTTTGTTTAATTCACCACAAGTTTTTCTGCATTATAATGAGTAATCTCAGTATTGTACGAGATATGGGGTACACTTTTATGTGTAACTACATAATCAACTCGAATTTCGATTTTTCGGAGATGTCTGACTAATCAACTGGACGATTGATATATCCACACTCTTAGACTAATAGGATCGATTTTGGGACAGTATTATTTCAAAGTGAAATGGCAGGTTGTTGCATAAAGTTGGTCTAATAAAAGATGGTTGTGGATCTGCGAAAAGTTTTCTGAAAATTTCGTGAAATGGCTGAAAGTTGAAGTAAAATATTGTTCTACGGAAACAATAGAAGGTCTGTTTCATGCCGGAGCCCCATAAAGGACGAAGAATTGTTCAACTCGAGAGAGTCGTGAACTGGAGTGATGATACCGGAACATCTAAACATAATCTACCTACTAACTTCTAACTTCTGGGGAATACCTGCTGGCTGGGGACTTGGGTACCCCTTCTCGGTATTTTAATGGTATGTGCACTCCTTTTTATTTTTCGTGTTTATTGCACAATTAAAATTTATTAACTTTAAAAGCTTTCAAGTGACATTGTTAGATGTCAGCAGGGAAGTGTTTCTCCCTATAGCCGATAGGGGTATGGGGCCCTAGGGCAGATGTATCCGGGTGCCAGCGAGTTCCTCGCGAGTGCCTCCGATAAACGATGCGTCAGATCTATTTTCCTTCTCGTGTAGACAGGTCGGCTGACTTGCAACTTATTTATTGTAAATATACCTATATAATATCATTTGAGAAGTATCCCACAGAACTAAAGTTGTTGGGTCAAATAATTGAAAAATAGTCCATAACTAACTATTTTTATTATATTTATTCTTTCATCACTTTAACGACTTTTCAAAAGAGGTGGTGAGTTGAATTCATTCTGAGTTGTCCAGTCACCCCTCCATACATTATGTGCAGGACGCAGCCATCGCCAAGACATAGAAAAACCTCTAAATCTATCCAATAAATGGTTTTCAGGTATACTGGCCTCCCAAATTGAAGGATTGGTATTAGCATTCCATTGTTGACTGCTAGTTACTAACTACTATGATATCATTGGTTAGGTGGTGAGATTAGATTTTAATTAAATACCACTTTTCGAACTTTACGAAGCATTGTCTCCTTCGCTTTCAGGGAGGCTAATTAGAAACGAAATAGTTAAGTACCTACCTGCATTCTACATTAAATTAAAATTTTAATTTCCTTTGTAATACATACAGATTAAATTAGTATAATCTATTTAATCTGAAAAGTATTAGCAAGCTAATCTATGGTTAATAACATATAATAATACTTATACTGTAGGTAACTTCGTCTAATAAATAATTGTGATTATTGATTTCACACTAAATATCAATAGGAGGCTTCCATTGATTACTTGAGCACCAACGGGCGGGGGGGGGGGGGTCCAGCAAAATCTCAAGTTACTTGAAAAAAATATACGAATTGGCCCAAATTTATCTCACCGAGGGGGAGGGGGGGGGGGGTCTAGATTGGAAGAAAAACTGTTGACATATTTAATATCCACTTGGCGAGTTTTGTGGGTCATGTAAAATATTTATTCCAACACTATTCCTAAATTTATGACTTATGTGTATTTTTTTGTAATTTAAATTAATTTTCATTATCTCTTTTTTAAGTTACAAAATTATCTGTCACGTTAAAATTGTACTTTTGTACACCTTGTAAAAGCTTGTAAATAAATAAAAATAAATGTTTGTTTGTATGATAAGTATCTATGTACAGCTGTCGTGTACCAGAAGTTGCTCAGGGTTACGAGTGGCTTATGGAGTATAGTTTTGAGGTTATAATTTCTAGTAAATTGGGTGTAATTAAAAAAAAGAGGATGAGGAGATTATGTAAATACGAATGTTAGAGGGAGCGCGCTATTATTAAAAACGACAATTTAAGCGAAAATTGTGAAAATGTTTAATAAAAAACGACTCGTTTAAAATAGAGCAAAAATCTCGTGGGAAATGTCTTATTGCATTTAATGAAACCTGCGTACATTTTGGAAGGTTTTTCCGCTGTCCCACCGCGCCGATATTCCACGGTTCCTAACCAATTACAATTACCTACCTACCCGCGAAAACTGACGAAGGGCGCATCATGTGATCATGTTGGCTGTTGGCTGACTGGATGGGCCCTGGGAACACTGCCACCTGGCGGCCAAAAGACGAAGCTCGGCGCGGGCAGGCACGCCCTCTGAACTCAGCGCGGCCCATTACATTTATTGTTTTTGCTAGCACGCAGAAAGCGTATAGGTACATACCAGACCTGTACCATATTATAATATACCTGTATCTTTTAAAATTACTATTTTGGTTCTTCAATGGTGAATTTTGAATGTTTGATATATCAGGAAAAGGTTGGCTGTCAACTATAAGCCTGACTGTTTGAGGATTGATGTGTTTCAGCTATTGTATATTATAGCGGATTTGTGATTATATTATTTGTTTGTTATACTTTCTGTTTTATTTATATTCTATAGATGGATTTAAAACTCTTTTTATTGAATTTTTTGAGCAATATTTATTAAAAATGATGGTCGTGTTAAAAATAATAAATATAGTCGCATATAAATTAGGTAATTATAACAAAATAACTATAGGTACTCTACGTTTGTAACGAGAAGAAAAAATCAGAGATCTTGGAGTTGTACCTAGAAGATTTTTTGCAAAACATTCAATACCTTATGAGAAAACAAAATTTCAAAACATTCAATACCTTATGAGAAAACAAAATTTCAAAACATTCAATCCTACGAGATGTTTTCAACTGCACCTTGAATATATACAAAAACCAAATCGACAGAATCTATCTTTTTTTAAACAGGCAATATACCACTTGCATCAATTTAAAAAAATCCGGTTTAGGCAAATATTCTAAGACATTCCGTTTTTTTTTAATCGTATTTTTGAAACCCTGGCGATTTTTTGAAAATTTATATCCGAAAAATCAGACCATTTTTTATAAGCCGGAAAGACAGAACATAATGTTATGGGTGAGAAAAAACGATAATTACATAGCCGAAAATCATTTTTAAAAAATAACGTTTTCCCCACGAATAGCAATAAATTGTACGGGGTTCTCTTCGTAACATCTGTAAAAACATCGCCATCTTTATCAAAAAATCAAACAAAAGGATAAGTTCGCATAGAACAAACAATAAATCTAGTGAACGTTAAACGCAAATTCAAAAATTCGCCGGAAATTAAAGTGTTGACATATAAAAAAAAATGAATCAGTGTGGAATTTCACAAAATTAAGGGAACATAATCGAAGACGGGACATTTTCATGTAGTGACTTCACGAGCTCAAATAATGGATTTATTTATTTAAAAATAAATAAAAAACTATATATTTCTAAAAAATTTTACTAACATTTTCATAATCTTAGTAAAAAAATCTATCCACAGGATTTTTTCCAAGTCATTATGAAATCCATGCAAGTGGCCTATTCACACTAAAACGAGTGCTCTTTATGAAATTTTTTATTTATAGATAGATACCTACTCGTTTTTACTGTTCTCATTTTGGTTCCTATTGTTTTATTTTTTCTTTTGTTTCGTTTATATTTTGTTTCCTACATTGATCAAATATCGATCAATGTCCAGTTGGTTTATGAGTAAAGATAATAAATAGAACTTAATTGGTAGGTATATCGATTCCATGTTCCATGACAACTCAACAACGTGGTATTTCTGTTTTATATCCTTTTAATGACTTTTCAAAGAAGTGATAAAGTCACACACTATTGAGGTATCCGGTCACCAGGTATATATAGCATGTCTTTATTATACAATCGAATTATCTTAAAATGAACTCTTTGATTCTTAAATAAATAATCAAATGAAGACAATATTAGCGAAACTCAATCGAAAATCTGGTGACAGAAAAATCAGAAAAAGATATTGCCACCTCTGGGACTCGAACCCAGGTCAATAGACGTCGCATATTAAAAATAAAATCGATAAAAATTTATCCAGACACTATTTACTTAGATAGTATTTAGTTCGGGTTTGAATCTTGCAATCATACATGAAGATAGCAGCCAATAAAATATGCTTCAAGAAAAATGGAGATATTGTTGGTATTCTTAGTCGAAGTATGATACAGTTAAAAATGACCGAATCGGTCAGAAATACCTTAGCTTAGTGGTCAGAGCTCTCGCCCGGAAAGCGAAAGGTTCTGGGTTTGAGTCCCAGAGGTGCCAATAACTTTTCACTAATTTTTCTGTCTCCAGATTCATTCATGTGTAATTAAATATTTCAATTTTAGGCTTTAGTCATAAAGTTAAAAATAAAAATAAAATCAATATTGAATTATGTCTGATTTGTAAATCATCTAAGTACGCCTCCCCTCCAATAGGTAGGTACCCGACCACCTACTAATTAAATAATATTATTTTTTAATTTTTAAGTAGTACCTACCCAACTGACACCGAAAAATTAAAAGCTACAAATTCCAACAACTGAATTGAATGATTTGAATAACTGATGATTCCATCCAAAACAAACCTTTCGTAAATTACTTCATTTTGAAACTAGGTAACACCTAATTTTTCCCCTTTCCCGTCCAAATTCTTTTATATGTATATAAAACATATTTAAAATGTTGGAAGATGTGTTCTAGTATTATTTGAAATCCGGATAACTAAATAATGCGACTGACATATTTTTTAAAATGAAAACTTATTTAGCACCGTTGTGATTTGAAACTTGATGAAACGAAAAAGCGAAACTAGAAAGAGACAAATACATACATTTATAGGATTTAGCCTGGCAGAGAATGAGATAGTATAATTGGTCTCCTCTTTATGCGGTGATTCGTAGCCTCCCCACTCTTGTCTACTTTAGTTTTCTGAAGATTTCACTTCTACCTCGTGTGAACTGCGCACGTGTAATTTTTTTTTTGCTTTAAATATGCCGCAAAATTCCCAACTCCCCTATAAGCGGGTTAGGTTGTGATGCCGAAAGGAGTGTCAGGGGAAAGAGTTCGTGAAAGGGAAGGTTTTAATATATGTATAGATAACCTCTTATAATAATATTATGTAAACTCTATTTTTTGTAATTATAACACCAATCAAGGCTAAATCCATCTCAAGCAAAATTTTGATTCCCAATTGTGGTAATATAATACCACAATTGGGAATCAAAATTTCAATCAAAGAATCAAATAATAATTCCCACTAAATACATGGTAGTGCATTTCTTCAGAAATACATAGAGATTTTACCTCTCAGGCCTCGACCTTATTATGTCAGAGGGTCAAAGTATTTCCTTTTTACAATAAAATCCTAATAAATGGAATATGTTTGAACTTATCCGAAATCAAAAACTGTTTTTGAAAGGTGATAAAATACGCTTTAAAATTTTATAAATCAAATAAACATAAATTATTTAAATAAAAAAATTTGCACGCAAACATAAAAAAGTTTTTAGAATGGTTCACCTTACGTTTTTTCTAACAAAAATAACGATAATGAAAAAAAAAAACACAAACATATTTTACTAGACAAATGTATTTTAAGGCGATCCACTAGTACAGGAAAAAATCGAAATCGGAATTCACGCCCTTTTATGGGAGGAGTTTAAAAATACTTGAGAAAAAGCTTTTTGAAAGGTTGGAAAAGATATTTGAGAATTTTTTTTACATGTTGATTTCGTAAAGGCCTGTAAAAAACATTAATTCCTTTTTTATGCATTGTTTATTGTAATAAAACGGAATTTTTAAATTGATTTCACGAAAACAAGCAGCGCGGACCCTAACACGTTGTTTCTCCGCTCCGTCCGGAGGAGTACTGACGGAAGAATGGGGCGGCTGCCAGTCGTTCTTCGGTGGACGGTATAAGGTTCACTTTGATATAACAAATTCGTCGACTGCCGTATTGTCGCCGTGATGTCAAAAATACCAACGTGAAAATGCATATTATATTTTATTTTGTGAAGTTCGGGCGTAAATTTAAATTTTTTTTGCGATAATTATATAAGAAACTGAATTTGCCACATTATACAATAAAACCATATCCGAAAAAGTGTTTATAAGTAGGAGAGTTTGCACTTAAAAATGTTTTTTATAGACCTAATACTTTATTTTTTTCTAAGCTTATTAAAAGACTAAGGTATGTTCTACACGCAGTATTTAATTGAAGCATCTATAATACTTCTAAGCGGTCAAATTTTCAAAACAAAAACATACGATTTTTTATGATTTTGCATTATTTAGTATGGCTTCATCTTAAACGTTATTGTCACCTCACTTTTTTGTCATTTCACGTAAAATAATTAATAAAAAATTCTACAAGTCATATATTTATGTCAAATTGCAATTCTAAACTTTGGTTTTAATAAAAAAGTGCACATTTTACTTCTTTTGTGGTTACTTTTTGTATTTGAATATATAGTTTCACTATGTATATAGTTACACTATATATTCAAATACAAAATATACCTACTATATCTCTTTCTAACACCGACGATTTCTTGAGACTGATGAGTTGTTTCGAAAACTGAACCAATATACTTCAAAGAATAAAACGAGCAAAGCATGTAGAATCTCAAAATAATCACGACTACATTGTGCTTAAAAATTTGAAAGCAATAATTCCATTGAATTTTATATATGAGCTTTTATGATTTTCGCAATATTTATACAACTGCATACGAGCGAATTCTCTTAAATTCAATTCAGAGGAATTGACAATATTTCCAAAATATTTGAAGGACCCTCAAATATGGAGGACCTTGAGGACTCTGACAAGGCAAATGTCACTCCGAACATTCGCAGATTAATGCAAGTTTGAAGATTTGACATGGGTGTACGAATAACATAAAGAAATGGTAGCTTTAATAATGTTTTCACACAGATTTTTCACATTAGAATTCCGCTATTGTTGGCAGCGGACAAATGCCCTATTTGTTGTGAAAATAAGCCTTATTTTTGTATTTCAGACAATTCATCTATTTTATCGACTGTGGTGAAGTAAAGAAGAAGAAATAGTGATAATATTTAATTAAATATGGACAATATTAGCGAAACGCAATCGAAAATCTGAAAACAGAAAAATCTGAAAAAGATACGGTCACATCTAGGACTCGAACCCAGGACCTTGGCCTTGCTGGGGCGTAGCTCTACCAACTGAGCTAATGGGTCCATATCCGATTCAGTCATTTTTAACTGTATCATACTTCGACTAAGAACTACGAATATTATCTTAATTGTCTTAACGCATGTTTTTTATTGGGTGCTATCTCTATTTATTATTATTTTATTCGTACATATTGTTTTAGGTGTACCATTATTCGACGGTATTTATTATTGGTTATTTCTTTGTGCTTTTTTCTGTCATTGTGTACATTACTATCTAACCATACAACAACTCGGTCTTGTGACACTCTGTGCCTCATTTGCATTCATACATCGTCTCTTACATACTCTTCTATTATTCTGACTCTTGACATGGCCTGACTCAAGTATATGGTTCACTTAATCGAGCCATGTTTTCCTCTGGCGTTCCCGACTTCTTCTACCATTCACGTTGGTGTCATATAAACTCCTTACATATCTTTTTTTGTTAAATCGCCCTACATGACCAAACCTTACTCATCACGCTTACATCAGCCTTACATTCTTTGCGGATCTCCATATTTCTCATACGATCATACATGGTTTAACCACACACATTCGCCTCAAGGATCTCATTTTAACAGCATTTAGTCTACGTTAATCCCTCCTCTGCCAGTTCCATGCCTCACTGCCATACATCAGGATAGGTACCAGCACTCCATTTTGGCTGCTAGCTTCGCTTCTTTTAACTGTTTTGTGTACATTGTAAATAAAAAAATAAATAAATAAATCATTATGTTAAATTTTAACCTGCAGACCGCCGACTGGAACAACTTTCGGGACTCACTCGTACCGTCGTACCAGCACGTAGATTTCGAAGACATGAAGTACCTACAGTATCTAGGTAGGTAAAAGTTAATGTAATCTATTTATTATTCTATATATCGTGAATGTCACTGCGAGCCAGCAGCAGTGGCAGTACAGGAATAAGGGTTGTTTGGTTGGTGGGTCGCTGGCTCGGGGGGACGTAACGCCCACAAACAACAAGTATTTACGGCATCCGGATAGGGACACAATAACGGTGGATAATCCGTTAAACGATTCCTAACGACCCGTCAATTCACACATTGTGAGGGAATCCCGAATATAAGAAACGTAACGAGACCTTCTTAAATGGGAAAATATTATTTTTAATTGTTCGCTGTGGTATGTGCAATGTACAAAAGTACCTAAACAGTGTTTATTGTCTTGATTGAAATTGCCGGCCAATGCTTGTGTGGGATTTTGGTAAGATTTTGGGATATTTGCTTCTGAATGCTAATATTTTATATGCATAGATACATATTACGAGTATAATAAAACTTAAAGGAAAGATATTACAGACTATTGTTAGACCCGCGATAATGTATGGCTCCGAATATACAACTCCTACTCTAGGCAACTCGAAACAGCATAAATGCGAATGTTTAGATGGTCGGCAGGAGTATCGCTAAAATAAAGGATTAAAAGTTCACGCATTAGTGGTAGCCTGGGTGCCACGGACATGAACTGGAGGTACAATAAGACGGAGACTACCAAACCACACTGTGAAGCAGGCAATGTGTATGGAGCTTCATCGACAATCATCCAGAGGAAGACCACAAAATTCGTTGATGACTCAATGCTCCAAAATTTTACAGAGAAACGGCCTGGATGATAGCGATACCCAGAACCAAAGAAGTTAGAGCCTGAGAACGAGAAGAGCTGACCCCAACAGCCTACCTAGGCAATGAGTTAGGACCGTGCAAGAAAGAAGCATAGGTACCTACATACATATTATTTAAAATTCGTACGCGAATTCACATACCTAAAATATTTTTGAGAGCGTTTTTTCTTTTTTTACTCGCGATTAACAGTATCAAAATCAAGCGGCTATAAAGCTTTGACGGTATTCGTGGTCGAGGAGTAAGGCTCTCGACTAGCAATCCGAAGGTCGCGGGTTATTATTTGAATAATTTGTGTTATTTCATAATAAATTCATTAAAAATAATTAACAGTATCTATATTTGCGGCACGTTCCAGAGTGGAAGATACTCCCAGTATAGCCCTGGTGTAAATACCATAATTTAGAATTGAAACGATGCTTAAAATGCCTTTAGCCGTGTTTGTTGACCAGATCTGAATAGCCAGGTACTTCCCCGCCCCCTACCCTTCCCCACTATCTTCAGCCTCACACCATACCCCAATCGGGGATGCCATAGTCTCACTGGCTGCAGACGGGTGCAGTTGGGACTCTTGTGAGGTGTAAATAAATAAAAACAATGTAGGTAGGTACCTACCTACCTGAATATAGTATGTGCTATGGGGTCACCCCTGTTGTACCTGTAGTTATCTATCTATCTACCTGTATTAAACATTAAAAATGTAAGAATTTATTACCTAATATATTAAATTTTCTCCAATATTACAAAGCTTCTGATGTTTTATCGTTACTTTTCTATTAATTAATTTAATATTAAATAACTCCTACATCGAAACCTGAAAAAGCTTTTCGACTAACCCTTCAGATTTCACACAACAACAACATTTTGGCAGATTTCACAGAACAATATTTTGGATATTTCTCAGATTTTATCTCAGCGTATCGAAGTTATGTTTTAACTCGACCATTTTGCATTTCGTCTGTCCGCTAAGTTGTTTGTGCGTTCCGTTTCCTTTTATAGGTTGTGGCCGTTTTCTTCTTCTTTATGTGCCTTATCAGGTCCCCCCGACGTTGGCGATCACTCTTGAAAAGGTCTCTCTGTCTTGCGCTGCCCGGAATAGCTCCTCCACACTTCTAATGCCGGTCCACTCTCGTATGTTTCGCAGCCAAGACATTTGTCTCCTACCAGGCCCTCGGCGACCCTCTATCTTGCCTTTCAATATTAAATGGAGCAAGTGATACTTCTCCCCTCGAAGTATATGACCCAGATATGAAATTTTCTTGATTTTAATTAATGTAAGCAGTTCCCTATCTGCTCTAGCCCGCCTGAGAATTTCTATGTTGGTGATCATGTCGGTCCATGGGACCTTGAGCATTCTCCGGTGAAGCCACATTTCGAAAGCCTCTAACCTGTTCATGGTATTTATTTTCAAGGTCCATGTTTCACAACCATACAGCAAGACCGACCACACATAACATTTTAGCATTCTCTGCCTTAATTTTAAGCTTATATTGTCATTGCAGAAGAGGGATTTCATTTTTATGAATGCAGTTCTTGCTGCTTCAATTCTGCACCTAATCTCTATATCTGGGTCAAGATTCTCCGTGAGGATACTGCCGAGGTATCTAAATCTCTCCACCTTTTCGACATTACAACCATTTAACTGAATCATTGATCCAGAGTGATCTAGTCGTCCAAAAGTCATCCATTTAGTTTTATTGACGTTGATTGTTAGGCCCAGTTGCTCACCAGCATTATTAACAAGATCTAATAGGTCTTGGAGGTCACTGATACTGTCAGCTAGTAATACAGTATCATCTGCATATCTTATGTTATTAATGACAACTCCGTTGATCTTGAGACCCTTCTGGGTATTACTTAGGGCTCTTTTGAAGACATAGTTGGAATAAAGATTAAATAATAGTGGCGACAGGATACATCCTTGTCGTACTCCACGCTGAATGGCGATTGCATTAGATCTCTCATTCCCATGTCTTATTTCTGCTGTTTGGAACCAATACAGGTTTTTAATGAAATTCTGGTCTTTGGTGTCAACGTTACAATCCGCAAGCATTTTCATTAGGTCAGCATGTTTTACCCTGTCAAATGCCTTTTCGTAGTCAATAAAACAGGCAAAGACTTCCTTTCTTTGGTCACGACACTTTTGCAATAGTACGTCGACAGAAAATAATGCTTCACGCGTACCGAACGCATTTCTGAAGCCAAACTGAGTGTCATCTAAGTCCTGCTCGCACTTATCGCGTATCCTGGCATGTATTATTTTAAGGAATAATTTAAGGACATGACTCATCAAGCTTATTAATCGATAGTCACTGCACTTCTTAGGGTATTGTTTTTTAGGTAATGTCACGAAGGTGGATTTTAGCCAATCTTGGGGTATATTCCCTGTGTCATATATAGAGTTAAATAACCTCAACAGGTAGTCAACATTTTCATTATCAAAGAGCTTCAACACCTCAACTGGAATATCGTCTGGTCCGCACGCTTTTCTATGTTCTGAAGTCTTTATCGCATGAAGAATTTCTGATTTTAAAATCGATGGTCCATGCAATTGATCGTTAGGAATATTAATGTCAGGTCTAATATCTTTGAATGTATCATGAATATACTTTTCCCATGTTTGTAAAATATCTTTTTCATCCAATATCAATTTATTGGAATCGTCAACTAAACATGATGGAGTAATTCTTCTAGAAGTGCCTGTAATTTCCTTCAATTTTTTGTGAAGTTTAAATGCATTGTGACTACGACTGTACGACTCTAGTTCTTCACACTGTGACTTCATCCATTCTTCTTTGGCTTTTTTAATTTCACATCTAATCGTTCTTTGTAAGTTTTTATATTGTGTCTCATTATGTTTATGTTTACGTCTCTCATCCATTAAGTTCAAAATGTGGTCAGTCATCCAATTCTTTTTTCCAATTTGCTTATCAGCTTTCAAATTTGTATCACAGGTTTCACATATAACTGACTTCAGGTTATCCCACTGTGTTTGTATTTCTATTGATGGATCACGAGGGAGTAGTCTAATATTATCGTTCAAAGTCTGAGATACCTTATTTCTGACCACTTCTTCTTGGAGTTTCGAGATATCCATTTTAATTTTGTTTTTGGGCTTTTTTATTTGTTTTAAGCATAAAACAATATCGGCAGTTAACAAAACATGGTCAGAACCAATGTCCGCACCAGGGTACGTGGTGACTCTCTTTACAGAGTTCCTGAATCTATGGTCTACTAACACATAGTCAATTTGGTTCCTGACAATATCATAGATTGTTCCATCCTGAGGTGATCTCCATGTATAAAGCCTTCTTTTCGGGAGTTTAAACCAAGTATTTAATACAACCATATTTTTATCCTGGCAGAATTCATATAGTCTATCACCTCTTTGATTGCTTATGCCTAAGCCATATTCACCTACTATATGAGAGCGGCGACCTTCACCAATTTTGGCATTTAAGTCTCCAATGACAAAATTGACTTCTCCTCCTTTCAAACTTTGCAATGTACTGGCTAGTGAGTCATAAAAAGATTCCACATCACCATCATATCTCACTTCCGCTGTTGGTGCATACACTTGAATAATATTAATGTTGATGGGTTGACAGTGTAATTGTAATAATATTATTCTGTCCGAGATGGGTACAAAATTCTTAACAAATTTTACATACTTCTCCGTGGCCGTTTTAATGATTGTATAAAGATTATTTTTTCAATGTGAAATTGTCGTGGTAATTATTTGGAATTTCTCATTCGCAATTTTTCCGTATTATCGTACCTACGTCCTACATAGCCTGAAGTAAGCAAGCTTGGAAAAAACATTGTGACGTTTCTTTGGACAAAATTGTACATAGGCCACTTGCATCACATTTTTTCCGGTTTAGGCAAATATTCTAAGACATTCCGTATTTTTTTCTTTAATCGTATTTTTGAAAGTCTGGCGATCTTTTGAAAATTTTAATCCGAAAAATCAGACCATTTTTTATAAACCGGAAAGACGGGACATAATTTTATGGGTGCGAAAAAACGATAATTTCATAGCCGAAAATCATTAAAAAAAAAGTTTTCCACACGAATGGCACAGAAAAATAACAAGGCATACCAAAAATATTACATCTCATAAATATTTTTTCCTTGATTCATCTTATTGATCATTAATCATTATAATGTTTAACGTCTAGATAATATAACTAAATCCAATTTAATATATTTGTTCTTGTAAATTATAATAATAATAATATATTATAAATTTTTATTATGTTAAAATCGGCACCATTACCTTTACACTCCTAAAACAGGTACAGAGGCCTAAAATGTGCGGGGTTGTCTTCGTAACATCTGTCAAAACGTCAAATCAAATGATAAGTTCGTAGAGAATAAATAATAAGAACGTTAAATGTCAAATTCAAAAATTCGCCTGAAATCAAAATGTTACCATATAAAAAAAATAAATCAGTGTTAAATTTTATAAAATTAATAGAATATTTTCGGAGACGAGAAATTTTCATGTAGTGACGTCACGAGCCCAAATAATGGATTTATTTATTTATAAAAATAAAAAAAACTGTACATTTCTTAAAATTTTTACTAATATTATCGTAAACTTAGTAAAAAACACTACCCACACGATTTTTTCCAAGTCGTTATGATTCCATGCAAGTGGCCTATTCGTTATTTGAAATGAAATTTTTTTGCATGAAATAAAATAATATTTTTTATAATTGTTGTATAACACATTTGTTGAAGGACCTACTTTCTTATTATTTTGAAAGAAATTTAGGTTTTAAGAAAATTAGAAAAGTTCTCTCTACTGTTCACAAGAACTAGTACCTAATTAATTTTTCACGTTTTATTCGGATTCAATATCTACTATACCTAGTAACATTGGCAAGCAAAGCAAATACGGGTGGTACACTGTAACACAGCATTATTGGAAATGTCCCATAGTCCTGCTAATCGTGCTGCATTGTCGCCCCGGTCCTGGTCTAACTACCCCATTTAACTGCATCCCTTTGCCAGAACCTGTCAATGAAATCTTTGTGTGCAAATTATTTGTAACCAATACTACTTTCTGTCACTATTTTGACGGGGGATAAGAGCGATTGTAAATTTCTGGTTTTCAATAACACGTGAAAAATGATGGAATAAGTTGAATGAATTATTGAATTTATTTTTCAAATAATACATTTTGTAGTTATTGTAAGAAAATATGTTGTACATATATCGAGCATTTAATATATATACACTACATATGTATATAACAGGAACTTAATCCTTTTTTGCATTAATTTAAAAACAAAACTGACAATATTCGACATCCTCCTACTGTCATCACCAGAAGAGTAGAACGTTGCTTATGCAATGATGGAGGACTTATCTTGGAGAGAATTGATTGACTGGGAATCTGAGTTGGACCGCTTTGCCACTAACTGGTATAATAGTAGGTAATAACAATAACAGATATTTAATATATCTTGAAGAAGAAGATAACGATAATAATCTAAACGAAAATATGAAAGAAAACAAGACACAGAAAAACAGAAAAAGATAATGGTCGCACCTGGGACTCGAACCCAGAACCTCTTATAATTATCGTTATCTTCTTCTTCGACGATATATTACATTGTTGGGAATAACCTTCAATAGTTATAAAAATAGAGTTTTTCAAATAAAAAAATTGATATTTAATAACTCGAGATAGCTCGCAAAAGAGTCTAGAGCTGCCCGAAGCCGGTAAAACTATGGTATAAACATATGGGGAATGTTGTGAGGTTAAAGGACAGAGGAGAAATTTATAATGGGAAGTGCCTGGTTATTCAGATCTGGTCACGAAATGCAGCCAGCGTCATTTTTTACCGCCGCCTCGGGAAACATTTCTTGACTAACCAACACCTCTGACATAGGTCACCCCAAGTTGTTCGCTACGTTTGGTGATTTAGCAGGGGTGGTAACTTTTGACCTATCCATTAGGGCTCTCTCGGAACACTGCCTTGCACCGCAATGGAAGGGATAAATTCAAACATCCGTCACTCCTGGACACACTGACCTCCAGATTCCTACTCACCTATCATCTATTTTTCCATAACATCCCCAAAGATGGCATAGGCTCTGAGCGAAATTATTTTCCTTAGGGCCTTGTCGCGTCCGATGACACGACAATATGATGTTGTGGACTGTAAATCGATTTCGAAAAGAATATGACCAATGAATTGTGTTTTAAAATACAGATCACGGGAAATGGGGTATGACGGAATAGTCTCTTACCTTTTGACGGTTTATTCGGCTGTTTCAGGATCGATCCTGGATATGGAGTTTCCCAAGAAACGGCACAACACCAGTTACACTTATAATCCATAAAAAACGGACTTTTTGCGATAATTGCGATAGTTCAACGACAGAGAGCTGTGTCCCATAACACTGCCAGATTTCAACTGTTCTGTAGGTAACTTAGATTAGGGCGACAATATTGTTTCCACTTGTTCACAGGTAGGTACGAAAAAACATCTTCTTCTTTTCCCTGGTAGAGACTTTGAGGAAAGGAAGACGAGAAAGGAATATATTATTTATGAAGGACTTAGGGAATATGGATTAAGGTTTTTTTTTAAAAACCGTTTCAGAACCAAACAGGCCTCCTGTGTGGAGTTCTTGTAAAAAAAGCTCCCGTAACTGCATACACTGACCTTCAGTCTCCTACCCACCCCTCATACGTTTTCCTTCCTAGAACTTTCACTCATTTCTTTCTTTAAAAAATCCTGTACACAGCATTCTCAAAGATGCCATAGGCCATGAGGGGAATTATTATTAATTAAAAAAAAATAACATAAAATACTCAACTTTGGGAATTCTCAAAAAATATTTACCGGAGATACATTTTGAAAGTGTGTCAAGTCATGCAGCAAAGTGGATTGGCCACACCTTGACGCGCAAGGGGATGAATAATAGTTATTTTGACCACAAAGATCCGTCACATCCTCCATTGTCCCGCAATCCGCAACCCTTTCAGCCTTCTGTTCTCAGCAGCCTGTTGCTTCCGCACTAAACAGGGTGGCTTTGCTGCCGGACGGGAACTACTAAACCACCCGCCGGAAGTATTTGCATTCGGAGAAAATGAAGACGATGAGATTGGTGAAGTTCTGAGGAATGTTTTTAACGGATGATTCATCTTAATCTCAACTACAATTTAATAACAAAGGTGGAAACTTTTATCTTTAACATGTATCTATATATCATGTGTTTCATTTCATTTCATCTTTAACATGCATACTACTTGCATATTGTATTTTGTACCTACTTGCCTATTATTTGCGTTTTATACGATGTTTTTTTTGTAATGCGCGTTTTCATCCCGAAACAAAATATCCCCGACAAAATAATCTTCGACAAAATACCACCGGACAAAATATCATACGTACAAAATGTCATTCAGAACTCCTACAACGAATTCAGATACGAGTTCCTAACAGACGAACCAGGTCAGACATGATTCTTAGCCTCCCTCGGTTCAACACTAATTCTAAGCAGAACCCTTTCATCTATCGTGCGTCCAATAATTTCAACACACACTACACAAAATTTGACATATTTAACTCTGCACCACACTCCTTAAAATCACACAGACGCTCTCCCGATACTTTACAATAACAATAACTATAGATATCCTCTAATAAACCACCCCTCTATTAACTTCCTTTTATTCTCTTTTAATTTTTTGTTACGCATATTTTTTTACTATACCTCAACCTAACCGATCCCCCCCCCATCCTACCCCCTCCCTATTCCCCCCTAAATAACTTGTCTCTTGAAATGTAATTTTTTCTTTAGTAAATATCTCTGGAATCACTACACTTGTATACAATACCCATGTGGAAACCTGTAAATGGTTCAATTATTGTGACTCAATTACTATTTTGCTCTGCTATTAATGTAAACTGTTGGTCTCCCAAATAAAATAAAATAAAATAAAAATAAAAATCATACTGACAAAACCATCCCTTAACAAAATATCTACTAAAACTTAACCTAATCTAACCTAACCTAACGAAACAAAAAAATGGGACAAAAATAATATCTACAGATATCCTGTGAAGACAATAAATTAATTTTTTCATAAATAATAAACGGGGGCAAAAATAATACAGATAACAATAATTTATTGTTTTACAGGATGTCTGTATTATTTTTGTCGCATTTTTTTGTTAGGTTAGGTTAAGTTAAGTTAGATTAGGTTAGGTTATAGTAGATATTTTGTTGGAGGATGTTCTGTCCGTATGATATTTTGTGGGAGTATATTTTGTTGGGGATATTTTATCGCGGGATGAAAAGTAGCGGAACCGTTTCTTTGAAAGAGCTGCAGCATTAAGCGATGAGGAACATATGTTTATTGCCTTTTTTGCCGTTCACGGTACCGTAACCGTGAATCGTTACGTTAATTATAAAAGCGCACAATGACGTTCTTCATTATAATATAATTTTATATATGATTGTTTTGTTGAAGTCTAATTGTTTTTCAATGGGCTTAGGTAGGTACAATTTGTTATCTGACTATGGAGAAAGTGTCTAACCAAACCTACAATTTTATATGTTTTCTTAAGAATTTGGTTAAAATAATGGAGATAACAAAGGAATCTATTTCGCCGTACACCCTTGGGGTTGATAAGTTGCCTCAATTAGATCGTGCCTGCTATTAAAAACGAGATTAAAAAGGCTCATGAAGTATTATAAGTTTTATAATGAAATACCTACTTTTGTGAAGTCCGCAATAAATATGCTATGTCAGATAAAAATATTTAACTTTAATTTGTTACTGTGTACATATAAGAAGATAAAGTTACATAATATTGTAGGTGTAGAGGTAAGTGAAGTGTATTACACTTACCGGTGTACGATGTAATAATAAATGTAGGTACATACAATACGATATTTTTTACCAAACTCGAACGTAATTTTCGATCCCTTTAATTATTTATTTAATGAAGTGTATTTTTTTGTTTTCCCAAATAAAGTGCGGCCAAACCAAGGGCAAACAAATGAGTAGTTCCTGATTGTATCAGATTAAACTATTGATTAAAACGTGTGTCATCAAAACAACACTATTACTATTACCTGCGACGCAAAATTACCCAGCTTGTCACTTTATCAAAGTGGCAAGCTGAATAATTTAATAATATGTACGAGGGCTGTCCGTAAAATAAGGTCTCCAAGGTGCTGCGGTCGCGAGGAACAAATTTACGCGAGATCCGGGAAAACTGGTGTGTAGCCTGGTTTTCTTACGCCAAATCCCAATAAGGCTACACTCTCTGCGACACTTAGTCTCGGCGTGATAGTCGTTCGCGATGAAGCTTCCGCTCGCCGCACCGGCCGGGTGTGAATTACGCTCTATAATTCGTTTTTTGTGCGAAGAACAAAACTCCGGTAGAAAATCATTCTCAACTACTTGAAGTGTACGAAAAACAGTGTAAGAGTGCGAAAACATGCACAAATGGTGCAGATAATTTAAAAGCGTGCCGGACGGCCATCGGTTTCAGATGAAAAAATTGCCAAAGTGGAAAAAACAATTAATGCAAATCAATGGGTGATGGTTTGGGAGCTCTGTAATATGATCCCTGATGTCAATAAGACCACTATTGACAAGATTTTGACAAAAAATTTAGAAGACCACAAAATTTGCCCAAGGTGGGTCCCAAAATGCTCACCGAAGATTGCGATGGCGAAGAATTATTGGACTCAATTATGACTGGGGACGAGACCCGGATGCGTATTCCCAATCCCTAACGCGATTCAGTCGCGCTACCGCCTGAAATGCGTTAGTGATTGGAATGCATAAATCACCTTCCAAAAACTACCGCGTTTCGGTCGCCTTCGCGCTTTGTTGCTCTCTGTTTCTGTGAGGGTGAAGACCGTTATTATAGAAGGGTAAGCAGAGAGGATGGACCGCGTTTTTTCACTTACAAAATCTTTTTTTATATCTATTGAAAAAAAAAAATTTTAAGTAAAAAAAAAAAGCGCGTTTTTTTTATAAAATACCATTAAGCTGTTACATACTTTCTTAATTTAAGGATTTATATTTTATGTTTACGTCTTAGAACCAAACTAACTAACTAACCATCACGTCGTTTCTCCGCAGGGGTAGGAAGAGAGGACAGACCGCCAAACAACTCGGTCTTGGCACACACTCTTTACCTCACTCACATTCATTCATCGTCTCATGCATTCTCTTCTATTACTCTGACTTTTAACATGGCCCGACTCAAGTGTCTGATGATCGTGCCATGTCTACCTCGGGCGTCCCCGACTTCTTCTACCATGTACTTCTGTATGTACTTATTATATGTACTACTTTCTTCATTCATTTGCTCTACATGCCCAAACCATCTGAGGGTCCCTTTCTTAATCTTACTCATTATGCTTACATCAGCCTTATATTCTACGCGGATATACACATTTCTCACACGATCATACATTGTTTTAACACACAAACGTCTTGGGGATCTCATTTCAACAGCATTAAATTTACTTTCATCCTTCCTCTGCCAGTTCCATGCCTAACTGCCATACATCAGGGTAGGTACCAGGACTCCATTGTGGACTGCTAACTTCGCTTTTATTAGCGCCAACGGCGTTCAGTCCTCCATTTTAATGGAGTTACCTGGAGAAGTTGGAGTCTTAGAATCAAAAATAATTATTTTAAAATATTGATAATGTGAGTAACTTTCTTCCAAATTATCTTACGAGTATGTCAATATCAGTTCCATAGCTATTTTGTTTTTTTTTTTTAATTTTATAAACTGGTAAGTATACCATTTTAAACCACAGAATTCACACGTAGAAAGTGATATTATAAACATTTTCAAATGAAGTGTATGTTTTTTCGTAATAATATGTTTGCATACCTAAGGAGATAAGGACTAGGAATAATCTATAAATTAATGTTCCGTAAATAAATGCAAAATTAACACAATTTTTATTACTAAAATTGAAGTCAAATGGACAAGTGATTCTAATAACTTTATCAAAAACGTTTTTGATGCAAAACAATATTTTATTGTGATGTTAACATTAATTCTAAGAGGGAATAGCAAAATCTAAATCACTAAAATTGAAGTTAAATGGACAAGTGATTCTAATAACTTTATCAAAAACGTTTTTGATACAAAACAATATTTTATTGTGATGTTAACATTAATTCTAAGGGGGAACAGCAAAATCTAAATCGCTTTAGTTTAAAATACACTACTAGTCTGACTAGAATTGTTACATTTTCAGATTTTGGCTTTAAAAATCTAGATGATATCTTAATTGTTCATGTCGACGGAAATTGGAAGCGACCCGACAGTTTATCCGCCGACAATTGGCCCTCCGAAATGATATTTACTCTAAAAACAATTATTATTGCGCATTATTTACCAATTTAAAACGTAAAATCGACTTAAAAAATACCTTTATTGATAAGTTGGTATAATATGAATATCAAACGAATTTATATATAGTGTCGATTTTTTATACTCGCTGTTATATGCAGTGTACAGACAAATAGTTTTATCTTTGAAGCATTTGAATGAAAATATGTTTTATACTTTTGTTTTTTGGCGGTACATTACCTCTGCACACCCCGTCGGGGTCACTTAGTTATATTTCGTATAAATAGGTGTACCGAATTTTTAAGTAAAGTTAACCCTAATGTTATATAAGTAAGCCGGGGGGTCAACTGCCGGCGGATAAACTGCCATGGAACCAAAATTGCTATATCTACCTTGCTCAGAGATACTACGGTTTTTGGGTTTTAAAATATAAATTAACTAGAGTGTCTTAATAAAATGAATACTTACGGATATGGGTATGAATTATTGTATCTGTACTCGTCTTCAGTAACGCCATAGTCCGGCGGAATGAGGGACCAACTATTGTCGTAATATTCGTCGTAACCAGGGATCATCCCGCCATTAGCACACATTGTCATTATTTTCTGTATGGAATATTCGAATTTTGAACACTTTCTTTAAATAAACCGGAATAATGTTTAAAATCACGTTAAATTCACTCACACACGGATCTGACTCAAAGCATTCTAAATTTGAAAGATGAACCAAATTTGAGTTGATTATTATACACAGATCTGACTTAAACCATTTGAAAATTAAATATATGATCGAATGTTAATTGATTATACTATTTTAATTGAAATCTTTTTTGAATTTATGTTGTTTGATTGAATCGGTTATGTTCGGAATGAAATATTGTGGTCTCGCGATCGCATAACGCAGACTAATGCCTCTGAATTGAATTAATCGTTATAATATTGTGTGTTACCCTTTTTAGTTGGTTGGACAATTCTTATCTTGAAGCTTTCCGATGATAATATCATATCAGAGCACATTTTTTCCCTTAAAAAGGTGGTCGTCAACGTATAACGTAAATCACACATCACGATTTAACTTACGTATTAACGGGAAAGTTATAAAAAAATATAAATACCGACACAATTAACGTTCTAATCACTTCAATCACAAATGGCGCCGATTATTAATATTGGCTAACTGAATGTTTCGTTGATTTTTTTAATCTTATCTTAATTACCTGGTCGCATGGATAAAAAAATGTTTTTCAGAATTTTTCATTCAGTAAATTTGTATTTTGTTTTAATATCTAATATTATTTATCTATAGGCTTAGGATTAATGAAAGGGACTGAGGATATGAAGGACGTATGATACATCGTGTGGGTAATGGCGGGCATTGTGATTTTTCATTGAATTGAACTTAAAATTTTTGAAATGAAAACTTTTTTAGCACAGTTGAGATTTGAAATGAAAAAGCGACACTAAAAAGAGAGTCTTCTCTTTGGACGGTGCTTCGTAGCCTCCCCATTCTTGTTTTCTTTAGTTTTCTGAAGATTTCACTTCTACCGCGTGTGAAGTGCACATATGTATTTTATTCTTTATTCTAAGCTGCCAGTCCTTCATCATTTCGTAATGGATGTTTTTCAAATGTTGTCAGGTTTTTTGTAACCTGGAAGTGATCATAAATCATAAGGTTCGTCTCTCGATGCAAAAACCGATCGAAATTAAACGTTGGACAATATTGAATAATTCCAAATTAAAACATCGACTCATCTATCTTGTGATTTTTCATGGAAAAATATATTATTTTATTTTTTATTTTTATTTTATTTGGGAGACCAACAGTTTACATTCATAACAGAGCATAATAGTAATTAAGTGACAATAATTGAACCATTTAGAGGTTTCCACATGGGTATTGTATACAAGTGTTGTGGTTCCATAGATATTTGCTAAAGAAGAAAAAAATTACATTTCAAGAGACAAGTTAATATCTAGGTATATTGTTATACCAATATATTACATAGATTTTGACACCTAATTTAGAAGGAGCCCAAAGGTAACGAACAAATAAACTAATTTCGTGATTTAATTTTCGAGTTATTTACGCCTTTCCCTGGATTTCGGATTAAAATTTCCCTAGAATTTGGCGTACCACCTTCGAGCTAGGACTACAAATTATTTTGTAGCAAAAAATTCAAATTTCTTTAAACATATGAGCACTTTTACGTATGTAGATCGTTTGCCATGGTAGTAAATATGTTTGGTTGGAGTAGTAACTACTCCAACGATACTCAACCATTTTTCTCTTCGGACCACATACATGTATTTGTAAAGTTACGCGGGCCGCAACA
The DNA here is from genome assembly GCA_917563855.2 of Limnephilus lunatus. Taxonomy (NCBI): domain Eukaryota; kingdom Metazoa; phylum Arthropoda; class Insecta; order Trichoptera; family Limnephilidae; genus Limnephilus; species Limnephilus lunatus. The sequence continues at coordinate 44,350,520 of OU830602.1, read as the reverse complement.
TTATACTGGTATGACGAAAAAAAATCATCAACCCCCCCCCCCCCCCCCGGCAAGAAATATCCTTCTTCCCATTTGTCTTGAAGCACTCTCTTTTCATCGGACATTTTTTATTTTTTGCATTTTGAAGACTCACTCCCGCCCTTGCGTTTCTCCCTGCGTGTCGTTTCCCTTCGTCTCATTCTTCTTCCGCCTCCTATTCCTCTTCCGCTTCCCCTCACGCGTTCCCACTGTCTTCTCCGCTTTCCCACTCCCCTCTTCCGCTTCCCCCGCCCCACGAATCCCCCTCCCGATTTCCCCTCCCGCCTCCCGCATTCCACACATTCAGTCCCTGTACATTTAGTTTTCAAACAGCTCGCGTGCCACCTATTGCAATTTGTGTATACCTACTAATTACATAATGCCAGAGCTCACCAGTATAACCTTCGTTGATGTGCTCACAACAACTCACCAAAGTTTCATGGCAATCGGATGAACGGTTTAGCAATGCATAATGTCATGATGCCAGAGCTCACTATTGTATACAGCAACCATCGCGGGTAAGCACACATCAAATCCCCAAAGTTTCATCGCAATCGGATGAATGGTTTAGCAATGCATAATTTCATGATGTTTGTCACTATTGTATACAGAAACCATCTATCCCACTCTTATACCAGATAATGTGGCCCATAATGACAATCCTTTTCGGGTGTCACTATCTGTGCACCAAAGTCGAAACGAATCTCAAGATATACCTACGAACTTTAGAATTTTTAGAATTTAAAAAAAAATCTAGTTCCTGATAATAAAGTGTTAGGGCCGCACACAAAAGCTCGGCGGGCCGCAGGCTGAGTATGGTTGAACTACTCCAACCTCCAACAGATTTTGGGGAATCCTAATTTAATGATAAATTATATGCAGATGACATGACTTATGATGCTTGTTTATGTGGGTGGTCAGAATGCCAGAAGAACCACTTAAGCGCAAAATACTTGCGGTGACTCTTGAGGGAAGACGTTCAGTTGTCCACCACAAGCAATGTTTGGGAAAATAATTACAGATTCTGTGCAAAGATGGGCTGGGCCTGTAATGGACGAAAGTCGCTAAAATAGCACAGGACTGGGACGTCAGGAGGCGCCTTGTCGAAGCGATAGGTCCGAAACACGAATAGGACAAGCTGTAGAAAATGGTGAATTATAAATAAAAATATAAATCAGACGAAGAATTGAATGCAGTTGTTATTAAATAAAACCTTCGTAAAGAGAGTCTTATATGGTTTGGGCATGTAGGGCAACCGAACGTAAAAAAGAGTGTACGAAGGATTTATGAGGTATATGTTAATGGTAGAAGAGGTCGGGGACGCCCGAGGAAGACACGGTACGATAATACCAGAGACTCAGAATCGTGTTTAGATCACTTAATGATCAAATCCAAAAGCAAATTTTGTAGCGTAGTATTTGAATCAACAATCACAGATCACTACACAACAATGATAGGCCTGACTCCACAGGCTTTGAACCCAACAATTCAAAATATTAGCATAAAATATGAAACTGACTACGTTAACCTAAAAAATTGTCTAGAAAAACAAACGTGGGAACATCTAAAAAAAATTAACACAACAGAAGAAGCCTGGAATTACTTTATAGCATACCTTCAAACGCTCATCACTCAAAACACCACAACAACATTCAACTCTATCACGCACCGTAAAAAAAGACTTAAAAAATGGATTACCCAAAGCATTCTAAATAGCATAAAAAAACGGGACAAACTGCACAAACAAGTTAAACACAACCCAAATGATAATTTTCTTTACTCTTACTATAAAAGGTACAGAAATATTTGTTCGCTAATTATACGCAAAGCCAAAGAATTATATTACAGAAACAAACTGATAACTGCAAACTTTGACCCGAAAAGTGTCTGGTCAATTCTGAGAGAAAGTACACATACACAAAAAAACAAAGATGATAAAATCAAAAATTTAATTATCAATGACGAAGAAGTAGACTTCCACGAAAATCCTACACTTATTCTTAACTACATAAACAGACATTACACAAATATCGGAGCCAGCCTAGCCGAAAATATAAAAAAAATTACGACTGGAAGCGACAATCAAGAACCTCAAAATCATATGACTCAGTGCTCTATTATAAACAATGACAGACATTTCAAACTAAAAAAAGTAACTCTGGAAGACACCAAACAAATAATACAATCTCTAAAGGATAACTCAACATCGGGACCTGACGGAATAGACTCTAAAACAATAATAACACTAAGCCAACAACTGCTTATACCACTAACGTACGTAATTAATCTTAGTCTTAAAGAAGGAATTTTCCCGAGCATTTTAAAAAAAGGTCTGGTTATTCCTATTTATAAATCAGGAACAAAAAACAATGTAAACAACTACAGACCCATTACATTATTAAACAATATGTCAAAAATTCTTGAAAAAACAATAAAAGTACAGCTACAACATTATCTGGAAAACAATCAATTACTTTCAATAAACCAACACGGCTTTAGAAAAAATAGGAACACAGAAAACGCAATTGCCACTGTAACTGAGTTTATTACACATAACCTAGATGCTAAAAAAAAAGTTATATCAATTTATTTAGACTTATGTAAAGCTTTTGACACAATTTCTCACGAAAAACTCTTCAATAAACTAAAAATGGTCGGAGTTAGTGGCATAGAACTAAACTTACTGAAAAGTTTCATGTCGGGTAGAATGCAACAGGTTAAAATCAACAACATGGTAAGCGAGCCACTTCTATCTAGATACGGTGTACCACAGGGAAGCGTTCTTGGTCCCCTAATGTTCCTTATTTACATAAACGACCTGTGTGACATTGATATCGACGGTAAAATCGTAACATTTGCTGACGATACAGTACTTCTCTGCCAGGCAGAAACATGGAATGATGTATTTAAAAAGGCCGAAAAAAGTCTATCTGTGGTCAAAAATTGGCTAAATAACAACATTCTTACCCTGAATACAACAAAAACCAATTATATTACACACAGCATCACACAAAGAGGCCAACCTCCACCGCACATAGACCTTATCTTACACGACTGCGGACAAACTTCTCGCACATGTTTATGCGAGCGTATTGAAAGGGTTGACCACACAAAATATCTAGGAGTTATAATAGATGCTTACCTACGCTGGACTGACCACATAACTTACATCACAAATAAACTGAAACGAGTCATGCATCTGATAAAGACAATAAAAAACATTTTTCCAATAACAATCCTCAGAACCATATTCTTTGCACTTTGCCAATCCATTATTACATATGGCATACTTGCTTGGGGAAGTGCAACGAATATAGCAATAGATCCATTAGAAAAAATTCAAAAGGCAATAATTAAATTAATCCTACAAGTTCCTCGCTACGCATGCTCGAATATAATTTACGAAACACTAGACGTCATGACAATAAGACAACTCTACGCCAAAGCTGTACTACTATACTTCTTCCAACATAAACTTTACATACAAATGCAACCTCAATTAGCAATTAAAACCAGGGCCTCTACTAAAAAAACACTTAACATACCGATAACTCATACCTCACACGGGCAAAGACACTTCAAGTATTACGCAATCAAACTATATAACCTCATGCCCACCACACTGAAACAACTACTAACTACAAATCCATATACAATTCTTCACAAAAAATACATCAAAGACTGGATCAAACAACAAGGTATTCAATTTACTCAAAAAATCATAACACCTAACCAAACATAACCAAAAACAAATATTAAAAATAATTAGTAGGCAATTATAACTTTGTTTTAAGACAAAACATTCAACAAAATCACAATATTATTCATTCCATTGGCGTGTGGTCCCTACAATAATATACCTACCTATTTTTCAAAACTACTATCTATCTTTTACATAAACTAGATGCTATGTATAACTTTATGTATAGATCCTAACTGCAACTAATCTTTTATTTTATGTATACGTTACTGCCGCCATAGGTCGATCCACAGTCTCCTTCTTGACAATATCAAGGAGGATACGGTGTTTCTACTTTTGTCGTCAGAACTGCAATTATTCCAAAACATGGGAACACCTCAGCACAGGTCCGCCTAGTGAGGTGTTCACAAAATACTACTAGGTACTTACCTATATACAGTTACGGATCAGTAACATTTTATTTTTTCTCCTTATTACTTAACTTAATATCTATGTATACCAATGTAATTATCTGTAATATGTATGTATGTTGAAGAATAGAAATAAATAAATAAATAAATAAAGATAAGCAAACCAAATACTTTAATCGGGCCATGTATGAGAATATGCATGATTGTGGATGAAGCAAGGAGAAACGACGAGATATTTAGTTAGTATCTAATAATATGCTTTATTTCAAATTAAATGATGACAGAGCCAACCAAAATTAGAACCATGGTATTGTGACTTAATTATAAAAATTGAATGTTTTGATAATTTTCTTCATTCGACTTGTAACCTGCACCCTGTGGGTGCACTGTGCATGCCGGGATATTAATATGTTTTATAGGTGACCCGACAGATGATTCGTTGACAGTTCGTCCTCTAGAATTACAATTATAGTATTTTGTATATTATTTACCAATTACAACCTAAAATCATCGTCAAAAATACCTTCAACATAAAGTTGAAATGGATGTCACACGAATTTATTTACAGTGTTATTTTTTGTAATTATTCACTGGTATATACAGTATATACACAAGTAGTTTTATCTTTGATGGATTTGAATGAAAATATGTTTTATACTTTCGTTATTCAGCGGTACATCCTCTCTGCACACCCCTTCGGGGTTACTTAATTATATTTTGTAAGTTTATAAGTTAGTATACCATATTTTTCCTAAACCGACCGCATTTTGTACGAGGGTAGGTTGAAAAGTAATGCACACATGCCTGTAGAATACGAACAAAGACTAATAGCAAGATCAAGCAAGAAGTAGGTACAACAAACTACAATTCGATTCAAAAACATATTATATGTATTTTTCAACATAGTCACCGTTGAGGCTAACACATTTCTCCCGACGTGTAACAAGTTTTTTCATTCCGTCACGTGAAAAATTCTTGCGACTTTCCTCGAATCCAGAACTTGACAACTTCATTCACCTCATCGTCCGAGGTGTAATGATTACCCTTGAGGTCTCTTTTGAGTGGAGGAAAAAAAATTCAAGGCGCAAAAGTAAGGAAAGAGGAAACAATAGGCAAGGAGTAGGGAGGGTGTGGAATAGGTTCAGACTTCAGGTTTCGCAGAGCCTCTTCACTCTTCAGTTGCGTGTTTGTTCTCGTCTGTGAGACGGTATAGTACTTACCCATCGTGCACAGATTTTAGTTTGGATTTTACATTTCCCAATTATTCAATAATGAAGTCGACACGTTCCTTGGATACTCCAACACGGTTTGTGATACGCGTGATGCGAATATCCAAGCTATAATTCGAGAAAAATCAAAAACGTTCTCTCACATACCTAAATAGTAAGTAGGTAACTTTTGTGTTTATTTCCATATTTTAATTTATGATTTGTATTCGCTAAACAGGTACCTTGTATAGATGTCAGATCTTCGAGATACCTACGTGAGAAATGTAAGGCTGCGTACACAAGCATGAAACGTGACGCGAACCGAACCACGAATTATGAAAAGAACGAAGTAACTGTAAGTGGCATTTCGGGCCGTTTCCTTCCCATAATTTGTGGTTCGGTTCGCGTCTCGTTACATGCATATACTTACATAATATATACCCAGCCTAAGATGCTCATTTAATAACAATTCCTTATTACGGTTTGAACTACCTTCTTACTTACAGAATGTGGAAGTACCTACGTGCTTTGAATAGATATACGTTGGTCCCGCAGGCACAAGTCAGAAACTTTGTTGTGGTAGGTAAAGAATTTTAAATCAACTTGCGCGTTGCATATTCTCTTTACACTCCTTTCCTAGCCCATCCGCTATATTGAATTAATCAGCATAATATGAGTGATATCTCGTAGGTGATATCTGTTGGTTGTTTAGCACTGGCCTATAAGCAATATGTATTGAAAGCATAGTGATGTATTTGTAAGGTAACCCACACACGGCGCTGTTGACACAGATAATGATAACCGTGTTACACCTATAGATAGCCAGTTCCCACCTCTCCACCCTACCCCGCATCCCCCTTCCTCTTCCATACAATACAGTCATACAAGTCTAGAGGCGCGTACAGGGCCGGAGTACAACCAATCAACTAACCAGCCCTCGCGCCTTGTCCGTACATAGAGGGAACCCGGGAGACTTAGACAAGATTTTAGAGGAAAACAAAACTGTGAAGGGAGAAAGCTAAGATAAGGAAATTACAATAAAACAATCAAACTTGACAAAATGTGCAAAACAATTATTTATAATATATATTCTGGGAAAATCAAAAGTTTCCTATCGTGGCGTGCGCAAACTTTGCGTAAATCAAAATATATTATAACAGAAAGTGTACAATGATATGAGTGTGCTAAAATTCAGAAACGAGTCCCGGTACGATCAAGGGAGTTGTTATATGGTGTGGTAGCCCACTATACCCATCCATGAAGAAGATTGCCGTTTTTACCCGAAGGGCGGGCTTTTGAAGATATAAGGACTGTAAGTTTCACCCTCTAGAAATTTCTAGAACAGTCCAGAACATTCAAAAGTATTATGAGCATTCCACAAGATTTCAGAACCTCCCAGAACGTTCTGGAATGTATTGGAATAGTCTGGAACGTTCGGGAACATCCCAGATCATTGTGGAACATTATGGACTGTGTGTAGGAGTAGTTATATAAAGCACATCCGCCGTGGATTCGAACGTCAGTTCAATCTCAAATCAACTCCCTCAGCGAAGCTGGGTATCTTGGATACTATTTCATAAGAAAAACTCCATTAGTAATTTACTTACTTAGTTTTTGCGGTCATAAGAGGACTTTAATACAACATTTTTATTTGGCTCTCAGTAATCAAGTCCCTTCAAACTTAAACTTTGAGATTTTTTTACTTCGTAAGAAATTATTCGATTTTTTTCCTTAAAATAAATCAAATTCGTTTTTCTAATCTAAGACGCGGTGATACCGGGAACTATTATTTTCCGCACCGGGCGCAGTAATCTACTTTGTCGGTTCGGTCCTGTGCACCCGGCACCCGGCACCCGGCTATCTAGGCCTAATCACCATAGCTACAGTTACCTGTTGTCGTGAAATCAAACGCCAAAGTAAACATTGCTTAACCTACCTGCTTAAATAATGATTTACTCATATATTTTTTGTCGCTTTTCCAATAATTCGTAATATACTCATACGAAATTTGATCGCTATCGCATTACTATTTATTTCGTTATAAATTATTAGCTCAAGTTCCCGGCGTTACTCGGGATTTTCGTAGAGTTTTTCAAAACCAGGTGATACAAATATACAGTGACTTTCCCCTTGTTTTGATGGTCAAGTGTGTAAAATTTCATTAATCTCTGAATAAAACCGTAGATTTGCATGACAATCAAATCCACACCGCCCACCCGGTGTACGCCACAGACAGTCATATTTGTATAAATAGATATATGATAATAATATGAGTCACTACCCGGTTTAGCCCGAGTTCATAACACCCTTTTACAAAAAATGAAAAAATATGGTGTCTTACCGTTTTCCGTTTTGTTTGACAGATAAGTAAATATTTCAAATCTCGGTATCCCTTGATGGAAGAAATTTTATGAGTTAAAGTAGTATCATTATTTTTCGTAACGCCAGAGCTCAAAGTTTACCTATTTTTCAGTATGACAAAAAAACGACCACCATAACCGGGCATCAGCCTAGCATAGTGGTCGAAAAATCCACTTACAATGTAAATAATTATTAAATATATTTTTTTAATACATGTTTACAATTCTTTTGAGGATTTCTAATTCTGTTCATTTAGTTACACCTACCTATATTAATTTATTTAGAGGCTGTTTTAATTCATTGTTATAAATATTTAATTTAATTTAATCTAAGTAATGATTCTATGACAACTCTGAATCATGTAATTTCAACACCCCTTTGAAAAGTCATTAAAAGTTACGAAATAATGTTTTCAAAAATAGCACGCAATCTAACCTATTTAACCAATTTTTTTATATATTTTTTCATCACTTTTAACCCCTCAGACTATTTTTTCGGCTTTCGGAACAGCTCATATAGGTCTCATAGAAATCGCTGTTTCCCTTACCTTTAAAACATTTTTTAGTTTTCGGGGGCGTTCAGAAATATTCCATTTATTTAGATTTTAATGCAAAGCGGGAATATTTTAACCTTTCGATAAAATGAGCCCTGAACGGTTATTGACTTTTTAAAGGTGATGAAGTTGCACCATTCTGATTTGTCCTGTCACCATATATAATAATACCAATAAACTGTGGAAATCTATCAAATTATGATTATAGCATGTTTTATTTTTATTTTTAATGAAGACTAAAAATAACATTGGCATTTAGAAACGGAAACTAAATAGGTATTAACACTTCCAAAGCAAAACGAACCTCTCAACAAAACGCGTTGAATTTTGTTTGAAATCCGACACGAATTCAACAGGTTTGGAAACGTGGGTAATAAACTTATGGTAATAATACCTTACCACATCACATACCTCATCTCATGATACCAAAATAACTCAATAATAGTATGACAAATGTATATTTTTTTATAAGTACCTACCTACCATACATATCACACTTATTTACAAAAAAAAAACTTTCACAGGCCAACTCTGACGTCACAAAATTCGAAAGAAAAACAAAATATTCAGCAAGCAATGCATTTTTCATAATTACTAATAATTTTTTTTATTTTTTTTTTGTGAAATAGTACAAGACGACATTTTAGTAAAATCAATATTTTATTATTATTTTACATTGTTTTTAATTGTCATAAAATCACGGGCGATACCGGGTAGTAGATAACTAGTAACCACTAGCGCGTTGATAAAACTAGTGTATGTCTAATTTATTATCAATATGTTGAAAAATTATATTTATTTTACATTAAGTTTATGAAATAGTAACCCAACGTACTTATTCCTAAAAATACTGAATATAACATGTTTTCAAAATTTATTAACATATCTACTATATATTTCTAAAACAAAAACATTGCATATTATAAATAAATAATTATATAACGAACTCTTAAATTTATATCTAATATAAAATTTAAAAAACCTTATCATAGTTTCCCGTAAGATTCTTCAAGAGGAAATGTGAATTTTATAACCCAAAATATTTATGATTTACAATAACTGAATTAAAAATATAATTTAAAAAAAAATGGTATAAAAAAGTTATTCTTGGTTTCCCGTGAGATTCTTATTCGAGAAAATAATTTCTTATTGATTTTATAAATTACGATAAGAAGTAAAATGTGTTAAAAAAAATGATTTTACCTCTGGATATTTATGATTACAACAATTGAATAAAAATGTAATTTTAAAAAAATTGTATTAAAAAAGCTTTTTCTTCGTTTCCCGCGAGATTCTTATGCGAGAAAATCATTTCTTATTGATTTTATAAATCCCGATAAGAAGTAAAATGTGTTATAAAAAAAATGATTTTACCTCTGGTGGGACTCGAACCCACAATCCTCGCCTTAGGAGGGCGATGCCTTATCCATTGGGCCACAGAGGCATGGCGGATGACTGCCGTAATAGAGTATACAACGTACGGAACGCAGATTACGTCAGGCGACAGAGAAAAAAACTAATTATAATCATACAACGAGGAATGATACGAGCCGCGCGCCACTTCCGCGCCTAGCATAAAAGATACGAAAATAAGTAATAATATTTATATAATACGATTCACAGAAACATTTAAATAGTTTATTATTATTTTAACATCATTATGAACATTTAATTCATTTGAAGTAGGAACGTAGTGTGAAGGTAGGTACCTAAAAACGTTAGTTTATAAAAAGATATTTTATGATTAGAGCATTTGGTTATCACTTTGGGCGGTTAGAGTTCAATTCTCACACGGAGCAAATGTTTTAAGATTTTTTATGATTTTTTATTTGCAAATGTCGCAAGTGCTCTTTTGAATATATCCTAATATATAAAAATGAATGTTTCTTTGTTTGTCTCTTATGCGTACGTAAATCATTTATCCGATTGCGGTTAAACTTTGGCGGTTTCTAAATATGCATAACAGTGAGCTATGACGTCATGAAACTATTTCCTATACTATTCATAGTATTCATCCGATTGCGATGAAACTTTGGTGAATTATGGTACGCACATCATAAAGGTTTCTATATATAGGTACTTGTATGCTCTGGTATTATGAAATTAGCATAAAAATTGTTTGCGTGCGAGTTGTTTGAAAGATGATTTTATTTCATATAGTTTAGTGGCAGGGAGAGAAGAAGGAAGGGGCGAGGATCGAAGAGGAAGGTGGAAAGGGAACTCGGAAGAGAAGGGGGGCGAAAGGGCAATGGGGACGAATGGGAAAGGACACGCAAGGAGAAACAATTTATTTATTTAAATGGCAAGCCGGGAACTCGTTAGTCTATATATATATATAAATCTAAAAATGCTGGTATGTATGTATGTCCGCTATGCGTTGCTAAACCATTCATCCCATTGCGATGAAACTTTGGGGATTTGATGTGTGCATGCCCGCGAGGATTTCTGTATACAATAGTGAGCTCTGGCATCATGCAATTATGCATTACTTAACCGTTCATCTAATTGCGATGAAACTTTGGTGAGTTGTGAGCATGTCAACGAAGGTTTCTATATATACTGGTGAGCTCTGACATTATGTATTTCGTATAAAAAAATGCAATAGGTGGCACGCGAGCTGTTTGAAAACTGAATGTACAGGGACTGAATGTGTGGAGGCGGGAGGGGAAATCGGGAGGGGGGTTTGTGGGACGGGGGAAGCAAGAGTGGGGAGAGGGAAAGCGGAGAAGGGAGAGTGGGAACGAGGAATGAGTGAGGGGAAGGGGATGCGGAAGAAGAATGGGACGAAGGGAAAGGCACGCAGGAGAAACAATATATTTATTAAGTGACGTAGCAACGCATGCCGGGAACTACAAACCTAAAAGCTAGCATATTTTGATTTTTATATATTTAGATTTTCCCCTAAAACCATGCGAGCGAAGCCGCGGGTAAAAGCTAATTTATTATAAACTAGCTGAAGTCCCCGGCGATGCCCAAGCTTTACATAGAGTTTTCGAAATCAAATGTAGACAGTGACCTTCCTCTTGTTTTGAAGATCACATGTGCAAAATTTCATCAGCCTCGCCATAAAACTGTAGATTTGCATACAAATTAAATCCACACCGCCGCTTTCCAGCCCGCTCGCCCACAACGTACAGACATTCTCCTTTATATATCAAACAATTTACACAAAACCTTGACAAATTATATGCCTAAACCTTCCTCATGAATCACTTCATCTATTGGTGAAAACCGAATGAAAATCCTTTAAGTAGTTTTTGATTTTATCGCGAACAGATAGACAGACAGACGCGGCAGAGGACTTTAATTTATAATATTTTTATATTATAATTATATAATATGTCAAGATATCATTTCGGGGGTCCAACTGTAGGCGGATAAACTGTCAGGTCACCAGCAACCACTAGCACAGGCAAATCGATAAAGATTAAACACGTGTGTCAACGAACTAACAAAGATTTAATGTCGACTAAATTAAGCAGATTTAGTCGAAGTCAACAGATGTGTTCGTTGGCGACCTGAAGGTTTACATATAACCGATGTGGTCGATAAAACTTTTGTCGGTGTGCTTGTGCATTGATCAGAGCAGGTAGCCAACATAATGATACACTGTATGTAGGTACTGAAGTTGAAATAAACTATCGTAACCTAACAGGTGTGCCATTCTCAAACCTTGCAAAAATGTCAGACCTGCAGTATTAAGTCTCAGACGCGAAACCCACAAAAGTGTAACTACATGTATATTTTTAGAAACATGGTTGAAGTTAAATTATTACATTACAACAAAAAGTTCTCTTTAGTCATACAATATGTTGTTACTCTAAGGTCACATGCACTGTAGACTGTAGATAAGAATGAGTGTGTCGTGGGCGCGTCTGTGTGCCTAAAGTAAGTTCAAATTTTTCTTATTTGTTGTGAAGTTGATCAAATATTTTCAAATACTTATCGAAATTCTTTCTAGAACAGATTACAAAGCCTGACTGGGGCCAAGGAGAGGAACAGTTTTTATTTCTAATCGGCATAGCACAATTCTTAAGTCCTTGGTTGTATCGCAAAAACAAAAATTTACAACCCTTCATGAAATCAACCTGTAGAAAACAACTCTTAATTACCTCTTCCAACCTCAACAGAAAAGTCTTCTCAAGTATTATTAAATCCCTACCAAAAAGAGGTGGGGATTCCTATTTCGAAATTTTCAAGGACTAGTGGATCACCTGAACGTGGTTTTACAGCTCCAACACGATGATTGCAATACTAATAATGAAGACCTATTACCGATATATACTCACCGACTCATTGAGAATGATGAGGTCATACACATTCCTTGCGGTCAAGGCCTACTACAGTGCAAACCTTGGCGTGCAATGGATTTTGAAGTGGAACGTAACCAAGTCAGTGCCATCAAGCAACTACAGTTTGCAAAGGCGGCGATTGTTGTTGGTGATTCCGCTTTGCAAAAAAATCTAAATAAATAGAATATTTCTAAATGTACCTATCCGAAACTAAAAACTATTTTCGAAAGATGTTGAAATATGCTTTAAAAATGTATTATTCGAAGAAAGCATATAATTTTTTAAATGTAAAAAAAATTAATGCAAACACAGACATTTTTTAAAAAATGGCTCGCCTTTTGTTTTTACTAACTTACATAAATTACAAATAACGAAAAAAAATAAAACATTCCCAAACACAACAAATGTAGTGTAAACGTTATTGACACTTAACTTTTTTGTCGTTTCATGTAAACTATAATTAATAAAAAATTCACGAAGTTTCATTTTTTTTCTTTGGAAACTTTGGTTTGACATGTATCTTATCTCTGCAGAGATGTATAAGTACATTTTAATTATTCTGTGGTTGATTTTAGATGTATATATACAATGTGATGTTTTCGAACGAACAAATTATCCTGAGGGGTTAAATAAACCGAGTGGTTATACTTTGAATGTCTGTAAATTGGCCTGTTCGGCCTTGTTGCGGTATAGACGGATTGCAGATATAAACCATCTAATTCACACCCTTTGTTTTGTGTTATCTACTATTTTTAAGCGATGGTCTCGGATCCTGAAAAAATTGGAAATATTTTTAGACCGGCTTGTGTGAATGTTCGTTGGCCTACTTCTGCTTCTAAATAAATAAAAATAAAAAGCCGAATTTGAGTTAGTGATGTAATTTCGTTATGAATTTTGCCACGCTCGTCCAATAGAGAAACAAATCAAACATTGTCTAATTTTTCAGGAAATGTATGTATACAGTACCTATACACCGTGGTATACGCTCATACCGCAAAAATTTTGGGGTTTTGAAAAATTTTGAAAAACTAAACCAAAAATTGTTGTAGTCTTTTTTTCATAGACACCGGACATTTTTATAACGTTTTTTTTGTAATTACAATATAATAATTTATTTGTTTAAAAACACTAATAGGATTCTTTTGTTTTGTGCTTATGCAGCATAAAGTAGAAACATTGTTAATGTTATATTTTTATTAAAACATAAGAGGAATTATATCATAAGTATGCCATGCTTATATAATTCCTTGAAATTTCAACAAACTTTGTATCTGGTGGATGTCAGTTTTTTAATGGATAGAGCCATTTTTTGCATTATGATGAATTTAATTAAAAAATATATCAAACCATTCAAATGCCGTTTTCAGGAATCTGTGATTATTGAGATGTCTTGCTATAGAAGTAGGCCACACATTGTGGTTTATTGAAAATAAATAATCTGAAAATATCAGACATTCATGGTTAATGGCTTTACGCTGTTTGTTCTTGGAGTGATCAATAAATTATTGCATTTAACTTCTTCTTCTTCCTATTTGGGCCAATAATGAGGACAGTCTCGATGTGCATATAATAATCAAACAGATGGCTAACACTAAAAAATAATCATTGGATTTATGAATCCCTGTAGTGTGGCTTACTAAAATCAGATCTTTCAGCTCACAAATTCCTCTCTTTACGATCAAGTTGTTTGTAATGTTAAACCGGTACATATCATAGACGTATGATATCGTACATATACATAATATTGTAATGACATCATCACGTGTTGAAAATATAGGATGAAAAACGAAAATCATTATGTCTCCCTTACCTACTATCAAGGTTGGAAATATGATCCAAATGTTGTTAGAAATAGAAAATACCAGGCTTTATATTCAAATCTAAAAGTTAACCACAAAATAATTAAATGTTACCGACCACAATTGAATTTTTTTTTTTGAGACTTTTTAGAATTCAAAAAAAAAATTTACATGAAACGACAAAAAAGTGAGTTGACGGTAACATTTATAATACATGTACCTAAAAAAATATGCGCTTAAATTTTTTTGTTTTTGTTTGCAGTAATTTTAATTAGAAAAAAACGTAGAGTGAGTCATTTTCAAAACTTTTTAAAATTTGCATTCAAAAAATTTATATTTAAAAAATTAAATGTTTATTTCTAATTATTAAATTTGTAAGCGTATTTCATCACTTTTCAAAATAGTTTTTATTTTCGGATATATTTTGAAATATTCCATTTATTTGATTTTCATTGCAAAACCGAAATATTTTGACGCTCTGCCATAATAGGTTCGAGATCTGAGGGTTAAAAACATTGAAAAAAACACTAGTTAGGTTTGATCATGGTAACTCAATTATTGGGTATTTTGGGGATATCCTTTCCTAAAAAAAACCTGCTACACAGCATCCCAAAAGATGACAGGCCCTGAGGGAAATTATTTTCCTCAGGGCCTCCTGTGTGGAGATCATGTAAATTTTTAAAAATAATAATGATAGTTAGGATGGTGTATTTTTATATAATTACCGCACAATAGTCCCACCATCTAGAGCCAGCGTGACCAATAGAGTATTTTCACAGTATTTTTTATTGTCGAAAAAAAACGATATTCTTAAATTGATTTTTTTTTCTTTTTTTTATGTGTACGTATAAATTTTCCATGACGATTGAAAATGTGCCATTTTCTATTTGCCAACAAAACTGCATGTTCGTTTTTATTCGTAAATTCGGTTGCGTTCACGTCACTAATAATTTTCCACATTCACTATTAAATTCGTTGCAACCCCGATTTTTTTTTTAATTCTTTATTTTTTCCCATTATATCTAAGTACGGTGACCGGCCAACTCAGAATTAAGCCATCTCAGAACTACCTCAGAAAGGTAATTAAGAGTGATGATAAAAAAAATTGTTAAATGGGTTAAGTTAGGTTAGGGTTACCGGCTATTATAAAATTATTTTTTCATAGTTTTTAATTACCTTTATGAGGTGGTACTGAATTGGTTTCATTCTGAGTTGGCATGGAACCGATTGAATCATAGATTTGTAGAACAAATGTAGTTAGTAGGTATGGAGGGCCATCCATATTAAATTAAAATCGTCAATTTTTATCTCACAACGGTTGTCGGTGTTGTTACTGGCTCGGTAGTAAGCATTAAAAAAGAAGAAGAAGATATTTTGAAAGGGAGACATCCAAATACGAATGTTAGAGCGAGTGCGCTATTATAAAAAAAATGATAATAATTAATGAAAATATTTTATAAAACACGACTCACGATAGAGCAAATATCTCTCGACGAATTCATAAGTTACATTTAAATATACACGGTGATTTTTTTCATACCTGTTAAATAACAAAACAAAATGTGTTTTTAATATTTTTTGGAGCAAACTTTACGTTTTTTTTCCATTGACGGAATTTCACACTTCTACCGTTTCGGCTCTAAATATAATATGTAGACATTATCTTCAAAAGCAACTTTTTTTTTCACAAACGTTCAAGAGAAATGTGTTATAAATCGGAAAAAATGTAGTAAATCTGTCTTCTTCCTTTTCTTCCTTGCACTTTCCCAACTCATTGCCTAGGTAGGCTGTTGCGGTTGGCTCTTTTCGTTCTCAGGTTATAACTTTTTCGGTTTTCATCCGGCCTCTGTAGTATTTTGGAGCATTGAGTCATCCAGGAGTTCTTTGATCTTCCTATGCATGACTGAGGATGTTTTAATCTATTATAGGTTAGAATTATCTTAAATACATAATATATTCTTATAATAAATTAAAACTGTCATAATTATCATTATTTACATTATAACTAAATAATAATTTTGATAATACAGTAGGTACATACCTACTTCATAATGCCCCGGTGAAAGACGTTCGATCAGAATCAAAAAGTTGCTTGCAATGGCATTTAATTAGCCGTCTTTGGTGACTAGATCTGATTAGCCAAGTACTTCCTCACCTTCCACTACCCTATATCTTTCTCACCTGACTCTAGGTCGTTGGGAGCTGTTGGTAAGGATTAATGTGCGGTATTCACACAAAAAAGGAATGGGAGGGGAACAAATTGTTTATTATTTCAACAAAATAAAGATCACCTAAATATCTTTGTTTTGTAGCGTCTTTTCATATATACATTTAACAATTATTATTTTCAGAGAGAATCAAAAATCGCGCTCAAATTTCACCTGGCAGTGACATCTCTCGGAGAACAATGAAACTTTTTTGGTACCTACGCAAATTAATAGAACTGGCTACATAATATTCTCTGATCACAGCGTAAAAAAAAATAATAGACAATAACAAAACTTTGACCATAAACAAAACCAAGTCACCTGTCAGAAATCAGAATGACAGATACTCCAGTGATGATTGGTTTATTTATGCTCCAGTGGGTGTTGTATTTTGATAATAGATGTTTTGCGCAATGTACATTATACTGTGTTTTAAAATTTTAATGGTGTCATTGTGAATTTAAATAAATTGAGGATTCTATACAATCATGCATGAGGCTTACGAAATAGCTCCTTTGCTCAAACTCACCGAACAGATCGAATCAATAGCTGCTTACGGTGACTAATATGTTGATACTTTATAACTTAGATATATTTTACATTTACTGAAGGGTTTTAGATTTTATTTATAATAAACGATTCTCTAGGCTTGTATACAGCTTTTTGCATATCCCCTAAAGTTCTCAATGTCCAAATTTTATACATTCTAATACTTCAATATCATTGTAACTTCCTTTATAATATGTGTGTTTCAGATGAACACCTTTTGGTCGGGACGAGGCAAGGACATCTGCTGATGTACCTTGTCACTCACAGTAATGATGTTCCCAAATATAAAGTCCAAGTGTTGAGATTCCACAAGAATTTCAGCAAGAAACCAATCCAACAAATAGATGTTATTCCAGGTAATGTATAAAAACAAAGGTTTTTCTACTAAAGAGAAATGCATGTGCATGTGTGCGTGAGTGCCAGTGTAAGGAAATGGAAATTAACCCATTTCTCGACATCCGATCGAGCTGAATCTCGGCAGATAGATTTGTCAATGAAAATGCATTCTATCAACTTTTTTGGCAATCACGCGCACACGCGCAGACACATACAATTTATCTGAAATTCAATAATATTACAAGATATACAAAATAAATGTCAGTCTTTTCAACTCGGGATATGGGCCAGTTGGTAGCTATGCGGTTGATTATGCACTGGGCACGAAAGTTCAATCCTCAATCACGAAAAAAAAAATGTGTGCAGTTCACATGTGGTAGAAGTGAAATCTTCTGAAAACTAAAATAGACAAGAGTGGGGAGGCTGCGAAACAATGCACAAAGAGGAGACTGATTATTTACGAAGCACTGCACAAAGAAGAGACCGATTATTCTATCTCATTCTCTGGCAGGCTAAATCCTATAGTTGTATATGTTTGTTTCCTTTTTAGAGTCGCTTTTTCGTTTCATCGAGTTTTAAATCGCAATAGTGCTAAAGAAGTTTTTACTTCAAAAAGAATTTGAGTTTTCAAATTCTTTTGTTTTTTTTTTAATGGTACCTATATTATATTTACATTTTGTTATTTCTAATTGTTGTTTAGAATCTCTATCTCTGTGAATGATAAATCGTAAACTGCATGTGATGCATTCTATGATTTATGATTTATTTTTAACTGGATTATTAACTCTCACTTCCCGATCTGATTTTATAACTATATCATGTTAATACTTTGTAATTATTTCAAAACAATAAATAAAACAAAATACAGCTAAAGCCATTTCAAGCAGTGTTTCTATTCTGAATGGTGATTTTCACAATGGTGATACTGTGTATCTTACACTCTGATGTATTTCAAATCTCTTCACATGTCTATTATCTACTTTGTACGTCAATAGATGGAACAAATTGGGAGATTTTCCAAATTGTACTGAAGCACTTATGTTAGTGTATTTCATTAAGTTGTTCTTCAAAGTGTTTTTAAATTGTTTGATTTATGTTTACAGAACATCATTTACTCCTCTGTCTTTCTGATAACACTTTGGTTGTCCATGACATCAACATTATCAACTTCCCCATTGTGCAAACATTACCACAGACCAAGGGGGCCACTCTATTCGCTTTAGATACTAAGGTAATCAACAATAATCTACATTGTTTCTGTTTCTGGTTTGAATCAAACCTGAAAGATTGTCGAAAAAAAAATTGTCGCAGCTGAGAATTGAATCCCGATTAACTGCTTGGAAGGCAACTATGCCGACCATTACACCACTAACTATTTAAAAAATGGCGGCATGATAAATTCATTATTATGTAAACATGTCAAAAGAATAATTAAGAATTATTTATTTTTTCATCGCTTCCTACATGGGCATTTTTGCCAAAGTTTGTACATTATGTTTTTGTGATCTTCTGGTTTTGAAAAAAGAAGAACATTGGAAAGTTTTTAACAGACAAATTATAAATTTATTTTATTTTGTCAGGTGCAACTGTAGATCATGTATATATTTTTAATCTATGATTTAGGTCAAAAGGTAGTGTGTTTTTACCAATTCCATGACAACTCAAAAAAGTGGCATTTCAACACCCCTTTGAAAAGTAATTAAAAATTATGAAAAAAAATAGCCCATAACCTAACCTAACGCAACCTATTTAACCATGTTTTAAAGGAGTTATGAAATTGCACATTGTTGAGTTGTCTGGTCACGGTTTTTACCTCCATGTTCAATTAAATAAAGTCTGATATTGTAAATATTTTTAGTTGTGTAAGATTAAATTTGTGATGTATTATTAAATAGCTTACATTATACATTTCTGGAAAATATAAAATTTTTTGTAAATTTCGACTAACATTGAAAAATTCAAATTTAGCATTTCTGATATAAAATCCGTTACTTCCATTCCATGACTATATTTATTTATTTACACCATTTTCAGGGCTTTTACATACGAATAGTTTAAAAAATAATGTAAATTTCTGTTACTAAGTTTACAAAAAAATTGTTTAACTGAACTGCCCTAGCAACAATGTTTATATTTTTATTGTGATAACTTGAAAATATCCACTGACTCGGCATAATTATTACCCTCCATTAGTATTCTGGGAAATGAGGAGTGCATATTATGATAGTTAGTTCTAGAATTTCTGCCCTGAAAAAAAAGCTGACTTGCAGTAATCTGATATTGGTGGAAACTTTTAAGTGAAATGTAAAAAAACAGAAATGGAATCCATAAAAATTATAAGAATATGTACAAACTTTAGTGAAATGCTCACACACAACCGAAATGTTATTGTTATGTACATACAACCGAAATTATATTGCTTATAAAGATAATACTTCTTTCTATCTTTTATAAATAAAGTCTGTGAACGACTCAGATCTATTGTTAGCAGATTATATAAACTAAAATTCTATGTTCCAATATGCAAACTTCGAATAATTTATTTATCATTAGCTGAATCTATTATAAGGTATGGAATTACAGCCTGGGGACTTTCCTGTAAAACAAATGTAAATCGTGTTCAATCAGTTCAAAATTCATTAATTAAATTATTAGCGCATAAAAGTTTATATGAACAAACGCTTTTTGTTCCGTACTTTTACCAAAATCTCAAAATTCTCTCAGTAAGAGTAATTCTGTGGTATAAAATTATATTTTAGCATATGAATAGCCCTATATACATACTTAAACTGGACCATATTTACAATACTCGTTTTACGCTAAATGAAGGACTAATTGTACGTAAGCACTTAAATAAATATGGGCAAAGAACGCTGGACTACATGATACCAAATTGCTTAAATATGTTACCCGCTGAAATTAAAAAATGTACAAATGGTAAAACAAATATTATGTTGAAAAATTGGCTCACCGAAAGAAATAATTTGTATTAGACTCTAACACTAAAAAAGTCTAACTGCAAAATAAAGTAAAATAAGTTTTTTAAGTCTTCAAAGTAAAAGCACCCATTGATAAACTACTAAAAAGTAGTTTATTGGGACTTTTCTTTTTTCTATAAAATATTTTTATTTTTTCCTGTCATGTTGTATTACGTTGTATTTATAATAAATAAAAAAAAAAATATATATTTCCAGAGTACAATTTCACTATCGGGAGAGACTTCTGTGATAAGATTATGTGTTGCCGTCAAGCGAAAACTACAGCTGTATTACTGGAAGCATGGAGAGTTCAAGAAGTTGGTGGACGACATCACCATCGGAGACATTCCCAAAGTCATCATGTGGGGAGAGAGTATGCTCTGCGTTGGCTTCAAGGAAGAATACTCACTGTATGATGTAAGTATTCCTCCGGTATTTCTTTCTTCCATAGCACCATGGACGATTCCAAAGACGAAGGGTAACGAACTCGACTATAAATCTAGTGTGCCCAAGTATTTTATTTTATTGCACATTTAATTCATATAAAATAATTTTTGTATAGTTTACATGGACTTGCGGCATGTTTTAAAGTGGCCGATACTCTCCCTGTACCCTTCAACCGTTTGACTATTTTGAATTAGCTACCTGAAGATATGTTTTGTGTAATTTTTTGCATTAAGTCATCGTTACGAGACAGTTAAGACGAAAAGGCAAAATCCGTTAGATATCGGAATGCGTCCGTCGTACATTACTGGCACTCAAATTTCTGTAATTTTCTTTTGCTTGCAATAGCCTGTCTATGCCTATCGTGTGTTGAATAGATTAATTACCCACTTAAAAACACGGATTACTTTTTAACTACTTACATATAAGCATAATATTCGTTCATATAAATGACTGTTAATTAATCTTAATCTGTTTGTCTTATTATTTTGATATTTATATGCAATGGTTTTCAATTTGCAAATTTTCCCCCAACATCTCTTAACTAGGATTTTGCAGCAAACACGCCGTCATCTCTGGCATTAAATGAAGACACTAATAGCCAAACTCAATCAAAAATGTGAAAATAGAGAAATCAGAAAAAGATACGGTCACATCTGGGACTCGAACCCAGGACCTTCGCCTTTGGGTTTGAATCTCGCAATCATACATAAAGATAGTAGCCTATAAAAATATGCTTTAAGAAAATGAAGATAATGCTGGTAGTTCTTAGTCGAAGTATGATACAGTTAGATATGACCGAATCGGATAGGGACACATTAGTTAAGTTGGTAGAGCTGTGCCCCGGCAAGGCGAAGGTCCTGGGTTCGAGTCTCAGATGTAACCATATCTTTTTCTGATTTTTCTGTTTTCAGATTTTTTATTGAGTTTCGCTAATAGTGTATTCATTAAATTAAATATTACAATTTGAGGTTTTACTCATTAACCTCTCGACTGTCGCGAGCCCGCCTCGGGCCCAAAAAAATCTTTTTTTTTTTTAAATGTGATTTTATCCCTTATGATGAAGAAACTGTATGAAGGACAAGGTCAGAATCGCTTGCGCCAATATCAATCTAGGGCCTATGTACTATTTGATTATTGAAGCTACTCTGAATTATTTTAAAAGAATTTTCTAAGAAATTTGCAGGCACTTTTTCGAAATACCATCCAACGTTCAACAGGTAAATATCTATTTTTGTATTTAACAGCTCACCGGTGTGGCCAAAGAGCAGTACTTGACCAGCAGCTCTCGCTCCCTCGAGCCGTGCATCACCAAAATTTCTGACACCTCCTTCATGCTGGGGAGGGATCAAACATCTTTTATTGTGGACGAGACGCAACCGTCGCTGCTCACTAAAACTGTGCTCAAGTGGAATGAACCTCTGGCAGGAGCTGGTAAATATTTTTTTCTTTCCTATTTTTGGTGCATTGATCGCAGTTGGATCTACTTACTCGGAAATTTTATTTATCAAGAGTATGCGTTGGATACATGCTTTTGCTAATCACAACTTTGTGTAATATTCCTCTCACCCTTCCTTTCAAGGTTTTTTTACTCCTCTGTTGTAGTTGCATATATTCTATGAATCAATTTGTGGACTGTAATCATTAATTTAAAAAAAAATCTTTCAAGTTGAGGAATTGGTAAAGATTAGAATTGTAAGGACTGACTTATCCCTTTGTCATCTGATAGTCTTGTTGATAAGAATAGCTTATGGCCTTGAGGGATAGTGATTCATTACACAATCACACATAAGAGATTTCTTATAGCAGCGAGGGAGTACCAACCGTTCACTGCCAAGATTTTGTAATTGAGTTGATATTAAATTCTCTGAGATATATCACCATAGGAGTAGATCATTGAACGGGTTCCTTTAATAGACTGATTGTTCCATGATTTATTGTTGCAAATGTCACGCATAGGTAAATTGGACACACACTGTCAGATAAGGATAGGTACTTGGATAGGTGGAGGAAGGGAGATGTATATAGTTGCCAGGGGCGTGCACTCCATATAGGCACATAAGCACTGCCTACCCTAGCGTATTTGTAAAACGTAAGCATGTAAATAATATTATAATTTATTAAATTATTGCTAAAAATAAATACACACTTTCAAAAATAAGCGCGACAAAGCTGAGCAACCAAAACTACGCGACCCGCCACATCAAACGGCATACCTACTAATGTGACATAAACTGTAACTAAAAACTATACGCGCCCTCCGACTACCTCACTAAAATGCGGGCTAAGCAGGAATTATTTCTGCTTAGAGCTAACTTCATACAAGATATAATATCAATGTTTACGAAATGCACGTAGCATAGAGTAGAACTGTCGTTTGAATTTGCTTCTATGGGGTTTTTTTGTTAGTATCAGGCAGTGCTTTCTGGAACACATTAGAAAATGGCTATCTGTGGCGACAGTGATATCTGTTGTTATTTGAAGTATGAAAGTGAGACAACGCCAATTGCTTTTATCAAGGCCACCTCGGATATCCATTGATTGGCTTGTGATAATACGCATACATGAAGCGATTATTTATTATTATTATTATTTGAAAATTTGAAGTGGCTTAGATAATACAAACCTACATCATCTACAGCCAGCAGCAAGTACACTTAGCGAAAACTTGTACGAAGGGAGCCATCTGTGGCAAGTTTCTTTTTTATTTATTTGAATCAATTTGGCGGTTTTCCTACTGCCTACCCTGATCAAAAACTCTGTGCACGCCACTGATAGTTGCGTCAATATCTGTTGATACTCTTTGAAGTGCGAACTTAATCTCTTTAATGTTGTATTTTGTATTTGTTTCAGTATGGGACAGCCCCTATATTCTAGGACTACTCTCCGATCAAATTATTGTACAAACAATTGAACCTAATATGTTCATACAAACGCTCTCAGAACTGAATAAAGCAAGATTATTATGCAGGTGATTATGTATATGTACTGTACATTATTAGATTCATTCCTTTTTTTACATTATTTATACATTGTAGTTGTAATTTCACCATTATAAAAGATCCTCGGATTAATGGTGAAAGTACTTTACAAATAAGTAATAAATTTGTGATTACTATTTAAAAAAAATATTGTTGATACATTAGCAGTATTTTTTTTACAAAAACATTATTGTGGACATCACTGGATGCTTACCCGTGCTGAGGCCCCCATTTATAAAAATGTTTTTATCTTTTGTAGATGTCGTAGAGGCCTTATATACGTGGCTTCCATCAGCCAAGTTTGGAGAATTGATGCTGTGGATATTACAAAACAACGCCAAATGTTGCTCAAAGATAAATACTTCCAACTTGCGCTTAACTTAACGGTAAAATAGTTACATTTGTGAAATTTATTAATTACCAGCTGGGGTACCCGGCTTTCAACGGTTCGAACTTTCAACGGTTCGAACCCACGACGGATCTTCGACGGTTCTGGAATGTTCCACGATGATCTGGGATGTTCCCCAATGTTTCAAACTATTCCCGAATATTCCACAACATTCCAGAATTTTCCGGTATTTTGGAATATTGTGGAATGCTTTCAAATACTCTTGAATGTTCTGGACTGTTCTAGAAATTTTTATATTCGTGGGCAAAACCTCGAGTCCTTATATCTTCAAAAACACGCCCTTCAGGGAAAAAAAACGTAAAAACGGGAACTTACTTCATGGATGAGGATAGAGGGCTACTATTTTTTATACCAGGGCTGCTATTTTTTAGAAAAAATCTTTAATTTACCTTAAAACAACTCTATATGGATTCAGGGTGATGGAAAATACTGCATTCAAAATTTCAATTACATAAACAAAGACATTAAAACTGGACGCGGGGTAGAAATCTCAAAGTGGGAAGCCAAACACAATACGATTGTAGCTGTCTCTATTCCTAGTACTTTAGTACTAAACTACTACGCGTCGAGTAAGGTCGTGTCTTACCAGTAAGTAAATTGTATTGAAAAGCGCTCCTGCGTGATGAGAAAATGCTTCAATTAAACGGCAAATAATCGAAAAGGAGACAGCGAAAATTGCATCACAAAGTGACATAAGCATAACAGGGACAACCTACTAACAGTAAGTCGGTTCACACAGCGTCCCCGCATTCGTTTTATTCCATTGGGAAAGATGGGGTAAAACGTACAAAGGGTAACGCGTTCATTAATTTAATAATGTCGTTGATGAAAATTGTAAATAGTAACGGTCCTAGGTGTTAATAATCTGTATAGATTTGTATAATCATTTGAACCTATAACCTGTACTGTATAATAAAATATGTACTTAACAATACTACTATAATAGTACCAATATTGTATTACTAATGAAAACTCATATAATAAATATAAAAATATTTGCCCGTGTGTCACGTTTTACCCGCCTTTACCCTTCCCTGTCATATTGTGTAACCGAATAAGAGTATCTTGTTATCTCAGTCACACCCATAGGTCACACCCGTGATGTGACAGTAGTATTCGGCGAAGAAACTAATAAGCCGCCCTAGTATGAATCTATGTCATTCACTCACGTACATTCTTTGATAGTCTATCTTTATCACACAGGAATGAACTTTTGAATTTAGAAATTATACTGAAAACCGCTGAAAACAAAAGAGTGTTGCTTGCTTTCCACATTATATTGTGAGTATGTGAGACTATGGCGAGTCTATTTATAATATAACGTCATTGTACATAAAATGAAAATTTCTTTCATCGTATGGAATGACAGTCATTTACAATGATTTCTGTTCGTATTCTATGAGATTTTGTTATTTTGGTATTCCACACTATTTGCATCACGCACATCATCACAGATAACCGATATTAGTATGTTTGCTAGCTTGAATTGTTTAGCTTAACTTCATCAGGACTGTATATTACATCAATTTTGTAACTTGAAAACAATGACGTTATATAAATAGACTCGCCATAGTCTCACATACTCACAATATAATGTGGAAAGCAAGCAACACTCTTTTGTTTTCAGCGGTTTTCAGTATAATTTCTAAATTCAAAACTTTATTCCTGTGTGATAAAGATAGACAATCAAAGAATGTACGTGTGTGAATGTCATAGATATATGGTAGGGCGGCTTATTAATTTCTTCGCCGAATACTGCTTTCACATCACGGGTGTGACCTATGGGTGTGACTGAGATAACAAGATACTCTCACTCGGTTACACAATGTACAGGGAAGGGTAAAGAATACAATGACGTATTATTATAAAATTAATTGTAATAATTATAATAATTGATAATAATAAGTAATTTGCGTGTACTTACAAATGAAGTGTTATTCCTTCGCCTTTACAACTATTTGCCGTGTAATTTAAGCATTTTCTCATCACACAGGAGGGCATTTTGGCACTTTGCAATGCAATTTACTTACTGGTAAGTCACGACCTCACTCGACGCTTAGCAGTTTAGTACTAAAGTACTAGAAATAGAGACAGCTACAATCGTCTTGTGTTTGGCTTCCCACTTTGAGATTTCTACCCCGCGTCCAGTATTAATGTCATTGCTTGCAAAGTAAGTTTTTTTCCATGACCGGTCAGTTGCCGAGTAGGCATAGCGTTTGGGTCCCAGGTGTCGTGTGTTCAATTCCTTGGCTTGCTAAGTCCTCCATCATGACATGTCAATTATTTGTAACCTAAGAAATGTTTGTCTTTCTTTAAAAAAAATGTAATGGCTTTCTGTAACCCTTTCAGAATATATCGGATGAATCTGACGATGAAAAGAAGCAAAAGATCAACTCAATTCAAATGCTTTACGCTTTTGACCTCTTCGACAATAAGAAGTTCGCAGATTCCATGAAAATATTCCTCCAGCTGGACACAGATCCTTCAGAAGTCATTAAACTATTCCCGGAGCTCTCTTCCAGTCCAAACAAACCTTCCAATGAACCTTCCCTGCCCAAGACTCAACAGGATGATAGCGGCCTGTTGGCTCTGATAGCGTACCTGACGGAAGTCCGACTGAAAGTTCAGGAGAATAACTGGACTAATGGTAAAACCACTGAAAGCGAGAATGAAATGGACGCTAGGATCAAACGTACAATGCTGGAAACCATTGATACAACATTATTGAAGTGTTATCTACAGGTACAAAAGACTGGACTGTTTATAGTGTTTATGTATGTATATCAATTTATTTGGGTATGGGTAACCATTTGTTGGATATCCAATACCCCTGCTATAGGTCACCCAAGTGGTTCGCTACGTTTGTTGACTTATCAGGGGTTCCTGAGTTCATGGGGTGAGGTTTTTATAGGTCTTGGTGGAAAATTTGTTTGCCCCCTACTGCGCGGCGGGCTGGTTAGGGAGAGACTGGTAGTGGGACACCTTTTGACCTCTCCAGCCGGACTCTCTCCACTCATCACCTTGCACCGCAGTTTAAGGGGTAGACTCAAACATCCACATCTTCTGGACACACTGACCCCCAGTTTCCTACCCTCTCCTCATTCCTTTTTCCTTCCCAGAACTTCCTCTCATTCGTTTCCTTAAAAATACCCTCCACACAGCATCCCCAAAGATGATTTAGGCCCTAAGGGAAATTCGTTTCCTCAAGGACTCCTGTGCGGAGCTAAAGTTAAAGAAAAATCAAATTTCATTGATTCAATATTTTATTTTATTAAATATTTCGTTTCATTCAATATTGCATTCAACATTTATTCTATTTTCAGACAAATGACGCCTTTGTAGCCCCACTTTTACGGCTCAATAATTGCAAATTGGAGGAAGCTGAGTTGGTTTTACTGCAGCATGGAAAGTACAGTGAACTGATCATCCTGTACCAAACTAAAGGACAGCACACAAAAGCATTGCAGTTGCTGAAGGACCAAGCCAAACAACCAGACTCCAGTCTGAAAGGACATCATAAAACCAAAAGCTATTTGCAACATTTAGGTAAAGCTAAAAGAAAAGCACAATCGGCATTGCCGCAATCGGAATATCAACTACAAAATTTTCATATACAATAATGTGCGAATGTCAAAAATGACAAATATTTAGAGCAGTTTATTTTAACCCGTCTAATCACTGGAGACCATATTTGTCCCAGCTCATATAGATCTCATAGAAATCGTTGTCTTCCTTACTATCGTGGTTAGAAATATGATCTAAATGGTATTGGAAAGAGAAAACAACACGCTTTATATTCCAATCTAAAAGTTAACCACAAAAGAAGTAAAATGTACACCTTTAAGAAACTAATGTTTCAGATCCCAATTTGAAAAAAATTTATGAAACTTGGGAATTTTTAAATAATTATTTTTACATGGAATGACAATAAGTGAGGTAACAGTAACGTTTATAATACATTTTTCTAATAAAATTTGTATACGTTTTTATGTTTTTTCATTATCGGTAAAATTTTAGTTAGAAAAAAACCTAAGGCGAGTCATTTTAAAACTTGTTTAGGTTGAGGGAGCGGCAGCGATCGGCAGAGATGGAGGACGATTAAATGAAAGGCGTCAGTCGATGTATGAGTCAGTCTTTATTGCTGCTACGTAGCGATGGTAAATTTAGTGAAGTAACAGGGTAGACAGGAGCGATGATGATGAGGCTCGTAGGCGATGCTGTGATGAAGGTCGGTGATGCAGTGGTGTAGCAGACCTCGGGTCTGCATGTCGCCAGCATGTTGTTCCGCACCGTGGTGGTGGAGAAGACCTTGACGTCCAGGATGGATGCTCGACGCAGTGTCGCGGAGATGGCTGCGGTGAACCTGAGGAGTTGCTGCACACGTGACAAGAAGGCCCGCCGCGGGACTTGTCGTGGGCAATTGTGTCTCTTGAGAGATGTTGCGTCCTCGAAGGTTGATGATGCACCGGCACAGTCGGCAGTGAGTCGCCGAGAGTCTGGCCGGTACCGCACTGGAACGTTATCACTGTATGCACTGTCTATGTATTGGTGATGTTACTGATACTAGAGACTGGAACTGACTGACTGACTAGCGCTGTGTCGCTGCGCTATATATAGCCGACCGTGTGAGTACCCGTAGCGCCAAGTAATATTGAGCGCCCGCGCAAAGCGGAGAAGCCTCTGGAACATTCCGCGGCCGTAAGAATGTGACGGCTGTTGAGTCGAGGCCTTTCGATGTGCTTCCCGAATGTGTAGCCGAAATGCTGCGTGAAACACTACAATGTAGGTAGTATGTACCTTTCGAGAATGTGCTTGCTATATCAGTGGCGGCGCAAGGATTATGGCTAAAGAGGGCGACCGTTCTGGTCGCCACAAGGTTTTTCATAAAAAAAAAAATATATTTAAAAAATTATATGTTTATTTCAAATTATAAAATTTGAAAGACTTCATCACCTTTCAAAAACAGTTACCTACTCTAAAATTAGTGATAGTAAATAGTCTAAAATTAGGCAAATTTATTATAAATGTTATCGTCAACTCACTTTTTTGTCATTTCATATAAAATGAATGAATAAAAAATTCCCAAAGTTTCATAATTTATTTTTTTACTGAGAAACTCTGGATTTACAAAAGTGTAAATTTTGATTATTTTGCGATTAACTTTTATATTTTAATGTAAGTGGTGTCACGAAACTGCGACTCCACTATAAATTGGCGGTTGTGCTGCAGAGCAAAGCCCTAACGCAACCCTCGAAGGACCAGTCCCGAAAACTACGTGGTCGCTAAGTTATACGGGACGATTAAATAGCATACACTCGCAAAACCTGATGGATAGTCAGTCGATGGTTCAGATCTGGGCTTTTGGACAATAAGATAAGCCCAGAACGGAAAAGGAAAAAAGGACTCACCAGTTGCAGATGGGGCCTCATTGATCTCCAGGTTATTGGTGTGCACTTCACTAGTTGCTTCGTAAATCGCAATATTAATTTTGCAAGAGTTATAATACGTGCTCCCTGTCTGAGATATTATTTTGTAATGAGCTTCAAATACTGTCACCTCTTCTTCTTGCAACAATTGCCTTTTTAATGGTAACATTTTGGGATGGGAATAGTAGGGAGGTGGGATAAAATCAGGATTTTGACATATGCTACCCACCAAGTCTGCGAATGCAATACCTAACCAATCCCATATAATAATGTGTGAACAGTAAGGTGTGTTGTTTTCTCTTTCTAACACCGTTTAGATCATATTTCTACCCATGATAGTAATGATGTTCTCAATTTGGGAGGCGGGAATCGGGAATAATAATGATGTTCTCAATTTGGGTATCGCCGCCCCGGGAACCTTTATTGGATAACCAACACCTCTGCCATAGTGGTTCACCCCAAGTGGTTCACTACGTTTGGTGATTTAGTAGGTGTGCCCGGGTTCATGGGGTGAGGTTCGTCTAGGTCTTGGAGTCAGATGACTAGGACACACTTAACCCCAAATTCCTACCCACCCCTTAATAATAATAATAATAATTGGACAATTTGTAGAGCGCCGTTTTTGTGAAAAATCACCTCAAGGGCGCTTAAGTCTTTTTCCTTCCCAGAACTATCCTCTCCTTCCTTTCCTTAAAAAAAAACCCTCCACACAGCATCCCCAAAGGTGACATAGGCTCTGAAGGAAATTATTTTCCTCAGGGCCTCCTGTGTGTAGCTCATGTAAAAAAAAGACCCATATGAGTTGTTTTGAAAATCAAAAAAATGAGCTTGAGGGGTTAAATATACATATATATGCTGCATTTAAATTGATTGTTTTTTTTACAGGTGCTGAGCATATAAATTTAATTTTCCAATTCTCCAACTGGGTGCTCACGGAACAACCTGAGGAAGGTCTTAAAATCTTCACCGAGGATGTTCTCGAAGTGGAGAACCTCCCGAGAGCCAAAGTTCTGGACTTCCTACTTCGGGAGCACGAACCCTTGGTCATCCCCTACCTCGAGCATGTTATCCACACCTGGGAAGACAACAATCCCTTCTTCCACAATGCACTGGTGAGGATGCTCCGAGAGAAGGTGATGGACAAGAAAGGAACGTACACGGATGGGCAGCTGCAGCATCTGAAGGCTAAACTCTTGGCTTTCTTGGAGAAGTCCAACTATTACACTCCGGAGACTGTGCTGATTCACTTCCCCAGTGATTCTCTGTTTGAGGAGCGGGCGGTGGTACTTGGAAAACTAGACTCTCATGAACAGGCTCTCTCCATTTATGTTAATATTTTAGGTATGTTGTATATATGTATATACATGTGTATTATCATCAATTATAAAAGAAAGTGTACAATGTGCATGCCGCTAAAGCTCAGAAATAACATAGCAGTCGAATAAGAATATCCGTAAGTGAATCATACATCTATTCACTGTGTGATTTTATATCTTATTTAAGGAACAAAATTCACACTTGAATTAGAAAAGCCGTTAACAGTTAGGCTTTTATGAGTCTAGTGAAAAAATATGTTAACAAATTTTAGATTGAAATATTTTTGGTTGTAATATTTTAGGAGACGTCCAACGTGCTATAAAATACTGTGACATGGTGAGTGCGAAATCCCGAGAGTCACACAAGGTTCAGGACGTCTACGTCATCCTGATACGGATGCTGGTCAACCCGGCACAGGAGGTGCCCAGTGGTCCTCTCAGCCATATACCAAGGAGCCCAGTCACGGCACAGCCAGATATAAACACGGCTCTCGCTATTCTGGAGAAGCATGCTGACATTATAGAGCCAATGAAGGTAATTATTTAGTTGTGTTACAAGAAATTCACCGTGGATTTCTGTATTTGTATCTATTGTGTACCGGCGAATTCACCGTGGATTTCTGTATTTGTATCTATTGTGTACCGGCGAATTCACCGTGGATTTGTTATTAGCTCAATGCACTTGCCTTAATTTTATGGTTTTTTCAACTTTTAAAAAATGCTCCTAGCATACTAAAATAGATTTTATTCGCTTGGCAAGTAAATAATAATAATATTTGGATGATCTCTATAGGGCCATTTTCATGAGAATATCACATCAAGGGCACAAATATCATATCTATAATATATTTTAAAATATATTTTATTCGCTTGGCAAGGAATTAATGTATGTATCTTAATATTATTCTACCTTGTCATTTCGTCACTTGCAAATTTTAATATGTTTATTTTATCTGTCAAAATGTGTAACAGGAGCGATCCTTTTTATTATACCAATAAACCTATTTGCCTTAAGGCGGGATTAGACCAAACGAGCAGAGAGTTAGAGCTGGAACAAGAGCGTTCTTTCTTGATCTTTAGTGTAAACGGTAATTTGTTTTCACCATTTACACCAAAATAAAACCAACGAACAAGATCAAGTAGGTATAGTAAATAACTGTATGCATACACCAAAATAATTTGCAAGAGCAAAATAGAATGAGCATTTGTTCGTTTGGTTTAATTCCACTTTTGCAAGGCAGGTTTGTAAATTCCAAGAAGGGTGAATTATGCACATTTATGAAGAAGTGTAATTTGATTAAAATTATTTTGATTTTACTTCTGCAGTAAACTATGAATAATCTAACAAAAGTAGGTTCCCGCAACTCTGTAAGAGATGCCTTCAGTGGTTACCTTTCGATCTGATTACATTATTATACATTTGTAGGTTCTGGCAGTTCTACCAGATAATGTGCCAATATCCCGCATACAGAAGTTTCTGGAAGGTGCATTCCACAGCCTACTGAACAATAGACGCAGAGTTCAAGTCTTGAAGGGGTTGTTGTACGCTGAACATCTTCAGGTATATATTTCAATGTGTTTCAAATTTTTATATACATTCTAGCTAGTTCCTGCCATGCGCTGCAATCAGTGGCGGCTGGTGCTCACAAAAATGGGTGGTGCGCTAAAAATCTTTGTAAATACCTACCTACTCAAATAAAAAAAACTGTTTTTTTTTTTTACATTAACTCCACACAGGAGGCCCTGAGGAAAATAATTTCCCTCAGGGCCCATGTCATCTTTGAGGATGCTGTGTGGAGGGTCTTTTTGAGGAAAGGAAGGAGTGAACATGGGTCTTGAAGAGACCCATGTTGTAGGAGGGAGGAAACACAGAGGCCGGTAAATCGTTCCACATCCGAGCTGTTGAACTCGAGAACGAGTCGTAAAAACGACCCGTTCTCATGTGACTTAATGTCAACCGTGTACAAATGTTGGGCGCGTGTTTGGCGTGTTTCCCGACTATGCACCGGTGCCGAGGGGATCAACGACGCTAGTTCCTCGGAGCATTTTCCATTGTAATACCGGTAGAACAAGGACAGCATTCCCACCTGACGCCTGTGCTTTAAAGATTGCAATCCGTCTGTTAAGATGGGAGAATCTATCAAACGGATCGCCCGTTTCTGCACAGAGTCAAGGGTTTTTTTAAGGTATTTTGGAGCTCTAGACCAGAGGTGGCTGCCAAATTCAACCGTGGGGCGCACTTGCGATTTGTACAGGGTTAGCAGTTGTGTACTATTAAAGTATCTGCGGGCCCTGTACAGTACGCCCAGTTTCTGAGAGGTTAATTTAACTCTGGTTTCGATGGAGCCCCCATACCTGAGCTGGTCACTTAGAGTTACACCAAGCATATCAATGTAGGTCCTGTTCGGAAGAATGCTTCCGTTGAAGGAGACTAGATTATCATTTCGATCCCTTTTAGAAGTTATCAAACATGATTGGGTCTTTGAAACATTAAATTCGACGAGGTTATTCTTACTCCAAGAGAAAACACTCTCGAGGTAACCCATTCTCTGCTTCAAAGCCCTCCGAGCTATTGGGGTTTGTGTGCTCTTTGGAGGCTTGTCAAACAAAAAGCTATCATGGACTGTACTGTCATCCGCGTAACAATGAATCGGTGCACATGACAAGAGGTCGTTGATGTGCAACAGAAACAAAGTCGGAGACAGAACCGATCCCTGTGGGACGCCAGCATTTATCGAATGCGAGGAATAGGTGAAACCGTCAGCAACCGCCTGAATCGACCTCCCCCTCAAAAAGTCGGCAATCCACGCACACAAGGATGCGGGAAGTCCGTACGACGCAGTTTGTTGACAAGCGCTCGATGCCAAACCCGGTCAAAGGCCTTGGAAATGTCCAGTCCAACCGTTTGGGTCTCACCAAAACGTTCCAGGCACCGTCCCCAAACATGCTTCACATACGCGAGAAGATCACCGCACTAGCGGTTCCGCCGTAATCCGTATTGACGGTCGTTAATAATTTTGTTCTTCTCGAGGTATGTGAGCAGTTTGTCGTTGATCACACGTTCCATCACTTTTGACAGAACAGATGTGATCGCTATGGGGCGGTAGTTAGCTGGGTTGGAGCGGTCACCCTTCTTTGAAATGGGGTGAATGATCGCTTTTTTCCAACCAGAGGGCACAGACTAGATCGATCCCCAGGTGTCTCTGAGTGGCAAAGACGTCGGTGACCCTGGAGTTGAAGTCCGGTTTAGATTGAATAAGGCGTTGTTCAATGCTTAGCACTGACTGAGTCTATTTTGACTAATTTTTTTTCTTAAGAAAGGTTGTTCCTATTATTTTTATAGTTTAAAAACACCTTTCTTCCCTACCGACGTCATAGGGATTGTACGCACATTTTTTTAACAATAAACACTCCGAAGGAACATCCGAAAATTCATTCTTATAATTTAGTTGTCAAATAGAAATTGACCCATCGATATTTGTAAAGTCGTCGCTTGGAATAATAAAAAAATTCTAATTGTAAATTGTCAACAATTCATTCCTTATTTAAATCTTGCTTGTACTTGATATAATTTAATCTCGCACACGCACCGTCCAAATTGATCGAAGCGCACACGTCTTTACAAATCACCGATCAAACGTTGAATGAAAAAGAGTAGATGGTAAATTAAACACACAATCGACAATAATATGATACAACTGCGTCTCCGCTTAACATGCTAGTGAACAAACTGTTCCTTCCGATGTGGTGGAAAATTTCGGATTGCCGTCCGCCTTGCTGTTATATTTTCAAAGCATTCTACCTACCTACCGTTCCGACTTGTTTGAGAATTGTGATACATTTTCCTGTGATCCTGTGAGCGATATTCAAAACGAACCACCACTCGGAATGTAGGTGCAAAACGCCTTGCTTTTTCGTTACCCACACAGTTATATAGACTACGTATGCATTATAACTGAGTGTGTTCAGTGTTGTGATTTGTGATGAGGCGTGGCGTAAATTATTTATGTTCTTCGGCGCTCGGGAATTTTTATTTTACAGAAATTTTGGGAGTGCAGCGCTCTTCCGCTCCTTAGAACTAGCCGCCACTGGTTGCAATGCCGTTTATATAAACAAATTGTATCTCCCTGCGTGTCCTTTCCCATTCGTCCCCGTTCCTCTTGCGCCTCTCCTTCCCCTTCCATGTCCCTTTTCCCTCCTGCACGCGTTCCCACCACCTTCCCCACCTTCCCTCCCTCGAACCCCCCTCCCCCTCCTTCATCCTCCTATGCCGCTCTCGGATTCCCCACCCCCTCCTGCCTTCCCTCCCTGCCACTAAACTACATGAAATACACACATTCTGCAAACTGTTCACGCGCCACCTATTGTATATTGTGACCCATCTCCTTTCCTTTCCCAGTCCCTGAAGCCTCAAAACATATCTTTTGGCGATGCCACAGTACCGTTACAGCATAAAAGTTCGTTTGTAATTTGTGTTTTCAGGTGCAGGAGTTAAAAATGATCCACGAAGCTCAGAGCGTTACCATCGCAGATTACAATGTGTGCCCCGTCTGTAAGAAGCGCTTTGGAAACCAGAGCGCCTTCGTCAGATATCCCAATGGAGAAATTGTCCACTACTCCTGTCACGATAAGAAAGCAAATACTGCTTAATGTTGTTTAGTCATTTGTAACACTTCATAACCTTCTAAATGTAAGACTCATAAGTACTGTTATAATTTTTTTTTCTTCTGTTTATACTACGACATGTAATCAAAATATTTTTAACCTGGGAAATATAAATTCATATTTAAACATTGATTTATG
This sequence comes from Limnephilus lunatus, assembly GCA_917563855.2. Taxonomy (NCBI): domain Eukaryota; kingdom Metazoa; phylum Arthropoda; class Insecta; order Trichoptera; family Limnephilidae; genus Limnephilus; species Limnephilus lunatus. The sequence continues at coordinate 44,314,730 of OU830602.1, read as the reverse complement.
TGTAGTTTTATTGTTAAGGATATTTTTTTGTCTCTAAATTACCTCAAGGATGCTTTCAAGATTTTGTCCTTTGAGAATGGGTTGTTTTGTCTATTGTGTTCGACAGCTTGCCTGCGGAGTTATTTATCGATCTCTACATTTTATTCCTCAAAAAAGTAGGCCCTCAGGGAAAATATTTCCCTCGAGGGGAATTTCACAATGTTTTTGATAATCCATAGGATAACATATATGCATATGTATTGGATTGGCGATTTAAGATTCATTTTTTGATAAAGTTTTCAATTGGAGAGGCGGTAACCAATAGTGAGGGTGCCTGGGTTCATGAAGTAAGGTTTGTCTAGATCTTGACGGCCAATGCGTTTGCCTATCTTCTGCGTCATGGGCAGGATCGGGAGAGATTGGTTGTAGCCACATTGACGCCCAGGTTCCTATCCGCCCCTTGTATCTTTTTCCTTCCCAGAATTTACTCTCCATCCTTTCCCTAAAAAGACCCTCCACACAGCATCCCCTAAAATATCATAGGGAGGGATTTTTTCTTAGGGCTTCCCGTGTGGAGCTAATGTAAAAAAAAACTATTCGGTATTTGAATCTCTGAATTGTGGCTACATATTGAAACTGGAAAGGAAAAATGGTTAAAGTGCTGTACAGCTGTGACATTAAAGATGAACATATATACACAGTTATATTCTTAATTAAATGAAAATAAATAACTTTGTAAAAACATCACTATATAATATTATTCTGACGAAGAAAACTTGGTTTTCAAAATATTGATTATAAAGTAGTGCTTTTGCAAAGTTAATTATTTTCATTTAATTAAAAATGACGCCACAAAGTTTATTTGCAAAGTTTGAAGAAATAATGTTCTTGCTTGTCGGTCGTTAGACCAGGCAGTGGCTGAGTTGGCTTTGTTCATCTGGATAAGTTTAAGTCCCCCATCAAGATACAAGCAACATTTTCCGCTTACTGTGGTGGTAGTAGGAGATTTTCAAATATTGTTTGGTTATTCGTTACTCGGGAATGTTTTTCTATTTTTAAATTTAATTAAAAAAATATGATTAAGATGAAGCCATCCTAAATAATGCAAAACCATACAAAATCATACGTTTTTGTTTTGAAAATTTGATTGCTTAGAAGTATTATAGATGCTTCAATTAAATAAAGTCTTTTAATAAGCCTAGAAAAAAATAAATCATAAGATCTATAAAAAACACTTTGAAGTTCAAACTCTCCTATTTATAAACCTCTTTTCGAATATGGTTTTATTGTTTAAAATGTGGCAAATTTAGTTTCTTTTATGATAATCGCAAAAAAAATTAAAATTTACGCCCGAACCTCACAAAATAAAATACAATATGCACTTTCGCGTTGTTATTTTTGACATCACGGCGACAATACGGCAGTCGACGAATTTTGAATATCAAAGTGAACCTTATACCGTCCACCGAAGAACGACTGGCAGCCAACCCTATTTTATGTCACTGCTCCTCCAGACGGAGCGGAGAAAAGACGTGTTAGGCTCCGCGTCGCTTGTTTTCGTGAAATCAATTTTAAAATTCCGTTTTGTTACAATAAACAATGCGTAAAAAAGGAATTTATGTTTTTTACAGGCCTTTACGAAATCAACATGTAAAAAAAAGTTCTCAAATATCTTTTCCAAACTTTCCAAAAGATTTTTCTCGAGTATTTTTAAACTCCTCCCCTAAAGGGGCGTGAATTGCGATTTCGATTTTTTCCTGTACTATTGGATCGCCTTAATTGTGTTCATCGAATCAAGTTTTCTAGAGTTTCCCACATGTTCTTGGAAACTCTAGAAAATTTGATTTAATAACACAACCACAAACAAACAATATAAATCATTGTGTAGGTTCAACTGTATGCCGCTTTAGCCATTTTTCGTTTCTGGCGTCGATACTATCAAATGAATTAGCCGAGTTTTGTATGGATTGCAAGTATTAATTTATGTTTTTATTAATATTCATTATCCTACGGATAAGCTATCAAGAGGGGTGAGATTCTCCCTTAGTGTAGTTATAACAAATTTTATAAAAATAAGTAATAATTAATTTTTCTCCTGTCCTCTATTGACCAACATCAAAGTTATTATCAAATTTTTTTTGAAAGAAAATTTTCTAGCAACAATTGTGATCATAGATGGCGGTAACAAAGCGAAAGAATCTGCAATTATTCAGAAAACTGCTACCTTTGTATTGTGCCCGCTAAAATATTTATTCATTATATTATTAGTATAATGTTATAAATTTCGATATCCAAAAATCAAAAGATTCATTAATTTCTAAAGCTGTAAAATAATCAACGAATGAATAATTTTGAGGATGGTTCAAGGGAAGCGACCAGCGTTGCCAACTCTACGTCTTTTTACGTAGATCTACGTATTTTAGGTCCTTCCTGAACATCTACTAACTTCAGTCCAGAATCTACGTATTTTTTGTCAAATTGTACAAATTTGCAAAATAACATAACTCATTAGGCTGAAGAAGCATATTTTCCGTTACTTTACGGTGGCGCCCCCGTCTGCGGGGCAAAGTATGTGGCGCGGACTCCAACAAACGTTCCGTTCCGTTTCATACTAGAGTCCGCGCCGGGGTTGGGATGTCTAGGGAAATTACCCTAGATCTAGGGGAGAAAAATATTTTTTAGGCAAAAGGGAAATCAGCACAAATCTAGGAAAATTTCGAACTATTACCATTAATTTTTTATTTATTGGAGTTGTAATCTTCTACTTCCCGGTTTACTTAAATTGTGTATTTTAATACACAATTTCAGACAAAGGCATCGCTAAGTTTATTTATTGCTAGTATTTGACCTTAAATGTTTACTATATTATCCATATTCATGTTTTTTTCCTAAATATTGTCTATTACCCCACATTCGCATAATTACCAAAACTATATTTCGTTTCATTTAAACCTTAGGTTCTCAACGTGGGCAATAAATAACGCCCACTTGTGGACGTTTGAGACTTTCAGGGGGCAGTAGAAGACCCAAAGAGAGGGCGTTGAGGTGGCACAGTGATAGCGAGGGCAGGTAAAAAATATAGTCTAAAAAGACCAAAAAAACACGCTCATCACATACTAATAAAGCAAAATAAACTTTAATATTGGTTAATTTTTGTTATTTTATGTATTGTAATCATTTTTATCACGTGTGCAAAAATTCACATGTTTCGGTAGTTAAGGAAGTGGAAGAAAATTGAATCCATTAACCCCCCCCCCCCCCCATAAGAAAAAAGGTCTCTAAAAACAAATCTCAAAGTGGGCGGTGGGCAAAATTGAGAACCAAGAGTGAGAGGCAAGGTTGAGATTGTTGAGAACCTATGATAAATCATTAAAAAAATGCATTAAAAATAATAGATCCATTTCAGCTTAATTACTACAAGAAATAACTAATTACGTTCACCTACCCTAACTTCTATATTTCACTCAGAAAAAAAGTACGTAGATCTACTAATTTTTCATAATCCAAATTATACAATTCTACGTAATTTTCTAGTCCGATCTACGTCTTTTTCAAAAAACGGGTTGGCAACACTGGAAGCGACAACCAGTGTTGCCAACCCGTTTTTTGAAAAAGACGTAGATCGGACTAGAAAATTACGTAGAATCGTATAATTTGGATTATGAAAAGTTAGTAGATCTACGTACTTTTTTTCTGAGTGAAATATAGAAGTTAAGGTAGGTGGACGTATTTAGTTATTTCTCGTAGTAATTAAGTTGAAATGTATCTATTATTTTTAATGCATTTTTTGCAAATTTTAATTTTTTTTAATGATTAATCATAGGTTCTCAACCTTGCCTCTCACTCTTGGTTCTCAATTTTGCCCACCGCCTACTTTGAGGTTTTTTTTTAGAGACCCCCTTTTTTCTTATGGTGGGGTTTATGGATTCAATTTTCTTCCACTTCCTCAACTACCGAAACATGTGAATTTTTGCACATTTGATAAAAATGATTACATTACATAAAATAACAAAAATTAACCAATATTAAAGTTTATTTTGCTTTATTAGTACGTGATGAGCGTGTTTTTTTGTCTTTTTAGACTATATTTTTACCTGCCCTCGCCATCACTGTGCCACCTCAACGCCCTCTCTTTGGGTCTTCTACTGCCCCCTGAAAGTCTCAAACATCCACAAGGGGGCGTTATTTATTGCCCACGTTGAGAACCTAAGGTTTAAATGAAACGAAATATAGTTTTGGTAATAAGGAACTCCAGTGAAAAATATTATGGCTTTAAAAAAATATGCTCATATAGACCAATAAACGCTGATTCTGAATATATAACTTTTATTTAATAATATTAAACGTACAGTTTTTAAAAAAATATTAAAAAGTGCATTTTTAATATTCTCGTTAAAACACAGCGTCAGGTTGGTATGCTGTGTGGTGACGTCACGATGGTAATCACTGTAATGACAGGTTTATTTATGCTATACATCATTTGTATGGGGATTTAGGTATGACACAAACGAATTTTCTATATATTTCTTATTTTTGAAGATGTCGTAAAAGCATATACCTTTATAGAAACTAAATAGAATTGCCTTTTAGATTTTTGTATCTGACATATACGATCGCGTTTGAAAATTGCAGTATTTTAAGTTTCAAAATGAAAAAATTAAAAAAAAACAGCTGACTGTAAACATAATCTATTAAATGGTCGAAAAATTTAGGAAAATTAAAATTTTTAAAGATACAGTCCTCTTACTTTATGAATTTGGAATAAAACTGTCACTTCACTTTTTATCTCGTTCATACAATTAAAAATGATAAAAAAATATTTTAATGATTCCGAAAAAATAACTTAAAAAATATGACATCTTGGATTCGGTGTTACGCAATTTAATGTGTTGATTTCTGTATTTTGTATTTATTTACACATGCATTAGTCTTTAACATTATTAAATAATATTACTTTTATGGAAGTTTTATTAAATTCGCGCGGAAAGGCATTAAAAAAAAAATTTCAGACGTAACCTTAAACCTATCGTCCAACGGAAATACACCAACAAAACACTATTTAAAGGACTAAAACTGAAAAAAAAAGTAACGCAGCATTGGTACTTATGATGAATTACACTAATATCACAGTGAATTGATCATTTAAACGTAAAATAACTTCAAAAACATAAAACTGCAATTAAAATTCATCATGTCATTTTTGCGAAGCTTCTGATCTCGCCGTCGCCATATTGCCATTGCCCCTACACCATAAATAGACCAATCAACGCGTTAAGATGGCCGGCGGCGCCTGCGCAAATCTATGTGAGATTCAAGGAGACCAACATAAACATGAAATGGAACTGTTGATGACGTCACAAAATACATCTTAAATTTGGCGGGTTTTTGAGGGACCTTGAAAAATTGAAACTTTGACAATTATTTTAACTATTAAAACTAACTCTAAAAAAAAAAAAAGGAGTTATTTAAGTTAGAAGGTCATTATTCATAAAAAAATAAAAAAATTGGACTGGACTTCTCTATTATGCAAATGTGGGGTAATAGACAATATTTAGGGAAAAAAACTTGAATATGGAGTAAACAGTTAAGGTCAAATACTAGCAATAAATAACTTAGCGATGCCTTTGTCTGAAATTGTGTATTTTACCGGGAAGTAGAAGATTACAACACCAATTAAAAAAAAAGTGGTAATTGTTCGAAATTTTCCTAGATTTGTACTGATTTCCCTTTTGCCTAAAAAATATTTTTCTCTTTTTCGTTGTTAGTTTTTGGGGTGTTATGCCGTGTTGCGCTACCTCCTTCTATAGCCGACGTTTCGGACAGCGTTGCAGTGTCCATCATCAGGGCATATAAGGTAGATCCGACGATGTATTATATATTGTAATATTTTTCTCCCCTATATCTAGGGTAATTTCCCTACACATCCCAACCCCGGCGCGGACTCTAGTATGAAACGGAACGTTTGTTGGAGTCCGCGCCACATACTTTGCCCCGCAGACGGGGGCGCCACCGTAAAGTAACGGAAAATATGCTTCTTCAGCCTAATGAGTTATTTTATTTTTCAAATTTGTACAATTTGACAAAAAATACGTAGATTCTGGACTGAAGTTAGTAGATGTTCAGGAAGGACCTAAAATACGTAGATCTACGTAAAAAGACGTAGAGTTGGCAACGCTGGCGACAACGCCCACCCCCTATCATCTTTTTTTATAAGCGGACGATGACATCATCCCGCCATTTTAGTTTACTACTCCGCGTAGGCGCAAGAGTACATACGTGAAATTACCTAATACAACTGAGAAACTAGAATACCATCGATAAATGGTAAAAATAAGACTTTTGAACTGGGAATATATTAGTGAAATGCTTGATATATGTGATTAAATAATTATCTGCGGACTATTTTCGAAACAGTGCGCATGACAAACCGAGTTAGCTGAGTTGTATTGGTTTTGGTGACTTGAAACGAGTGGATACGGGACTGTTTCGACGACGGGGAGTTTTTTCGAAGTGTGTGACTAGTTAAATGTGAATAAGTTTGTGTGATTGTTGCCGGAAATTGGAATATCTTCACTTCGACCAAGCGGTAAGTTTATCTTAATTCATATTTATTGCAAACATTTGTTTAGCGGCTAAAATATCCGTGGTCTTCCATTGAATATGGCCGTTTTACTACATAGCGGCAAATATAGTTTTCGCGTATTATTATGACATATTCCCATTGATCAAAGTTGTATTACCTGGGTTGCGTTATTATTCAATGATTTTTGAAAAGGTGGTGATTTCTTCATGTCAAAATAACAAATATATTTTGATTTTGATTTTCTAGATGTCAAACAGGCGACTATTTTTCTCACGAGTGTCAGTGATGTCATTACGTTTTGTACTTGAATAGATATACTAAAATACCATAAATTTTATTTCTAAAATAATGTAATTTCCAGACTGAACCTAAATTATTAATACTCGCCTATGATCTAAGCACATCTTGCAGAAATGCATGTCCAAAGATGTCAAAAAGACTTCAAACGCTTCCATTGAAAGATGTTCGAGGAAGGCGTCAGGCGACCGAAATCTGAATGTCAGTTGCTATACATAATCCTTTCCATTTCTGCCATCTGCCAAAACATGAACAAACAAAAAAAATGTGGTTCATATTGAATTAGACATGTTTTTTTTATTTAGATATTTGTGAATCATTTAAAAAATGGGCGTTGTACATTGTACCTTGGACGATTTTATTATACTCGCCTGGTTCATAGATAGATGGTGTTCATATTGACTTTATTGAATCCCATTCCAGGTCTCAATGATAACATGTTTTATTGTATAATTTCTGCAAGCTATGTCATAATATACTATTTTAGTCTGCCGAATGTTGTTTTTCAAACATAATAAGTGAACAAGCTATAATCTTTGGTAACTGGACAGCCAAACAGTGACTTCTGACTTGAAATCATATCTAAAAGCCCATCGAATGAAAATCTTGACACACAACTTCTTAAAAACGATAAAACACAATATAAAAATTGCTGACATCATTCCTTTCTTGTTGCTATCAGGTATGTAAACTTATCTGTTTCACAAGTTAAGATTTTGGAGTCTTCGGTGAGCTAAAAATGAGAGATTAATGCTTGCAATTTTTTCTGCATTCTCTAGAAGCATTCGACGTCTTTTGAATATAATTAATAAGTTAATATTATCTGATGCTTACTTACAACTAGTCTAGATAGTGGAAATTTTTGAATGATGGCTTAGATTGCGAGCAAATCATATCCTGAATTAAGTATTATTGATGGGCTAAAAGAGGTTGGCAACTGGAGACATCATTTTCGAAATATCATGGAATTCTGCAGCACGAAGATGAGAAAGAGCATCTTCTCCTATGCAATTCCTCAATTTTTACTCTCATAATTCTTTGAGTCAGTATTTAATATTCTATTCTAATTTATGTGGATGTAACCAAGGTGTGCAGTTTTTCTCTTCTGGATTGTGAGAGATAGTTTCATTTCTTAGTGCTTTCAAAGTGACACTTCCTTCCTAATCATGTATTCCATTCAGGATTATTATTGTTGATTCATAAACGGTCTGCATAGCTTCCGTAAGCACGTAGACCCATTGTTATATGTCCCATGTTTCACGTTATTCCTTTGACAGTAGCCCATTCACTGTAATAAAGTTCTTCAGGGTTGTCATTTGGTGTTCAGCAAAGTCAAGTCTCCTAGTACCACAACATGCTCCCTAGGCCTGAAATTCTTTCCAACAAGGCGGGGTACGGACACCTTTAATGAATCAGTCTCCGTCCTAAATACTTTCCTGAAATATCTTCAAAATACCGTGTTGCTGTCTACATAATGTAATTATACAGGCTCTACTGGTGTTGTTTATTGATAAGTATTTCTGATAAATTAAGTATGTCTTTGAATAACATTGATTTGTTGATGTATTTATTCATAGATATTTCAGTCATGAGTTAAGTACCTACCTAAACCTATGTGTTATTAGTTATTATCATTCAACAATTTCTCACAATTCTATTTATCTCAACACAGGAAACTATGTATAATATATTGTCTATCTTATAATAATACTAAGGTTATTTTTGTAATGCCTTTAGGTGAAATTTCACCTAAAAGGATGCTTTATAAGCTAGAAACAAGAAATTATCTTAAAACTGTAATTAAAAACTTAAATGTAGTTCCTAGCTATTTTACTATAACTAAAGAAGACCTCGTGAAATTAATTAAAATTGGTATTTACGATGTCACGTGCGGTTAAAAGGTTTTAAATTTGAAACTGGTCGTTAGGAAAGCAAAATTAGACACAAAATTTGACATATTTTTTCAACTTTATTATTTATTTATAGATGTGAATTTCTGAAATGATGAGCTTTTTAATTTTCTCCAAAGTTTTTCCTGTATATATCTTTTATTTTCTCACAGTTCCTTATCGTGCCGTCCCATGGTTCTGCAGTAATTTGTAACCTCTTTCTGTAACATTAATTCATTGTTTATGGTAACAAGGGAGCCACGGTGTATCGGAGACATCTATGAATCAATATCTGTACCAACTGACTTAAACCTATTTTAAAATGCAAGATGATGTAACGACCAATATATAATAAATCTTTTCAAGCGTTGTTGTCTGTAACACCAAATATGATAAGAAAGAATATACAATTTATTTTCTTGATTGATAAAATTGTTTAAAATGACGAACATGTTATCTGCAGATAGTGAATTTCTAGATAGCTTGGTTAATTTTATGTGCTTATCACTACTTATCAGTAAGCATCGATTTGTACAATTCAATATAATTTCACCTTTTTTATAATGATAATAATAATTCATATTATGCTGTTTTAAGTGATCTTAGTAATACCATGTATGTGGAAGATAAAATAATTTTTATACATATAAAATAAACAATGTTTGTCTTTAAATGTTTTTTTAAATGATTTTGTACGTATTTCACACTTACATAAGGTTGATGGAAATGAAATTGCGAACTGAAAATAAGTGAGGTTGATCTGGAAATTCAAGACAAAGTTTAATGACGTCAGAGCTCACTGTTCGAGTGTTCGAGGATTTTTCTTTTTTCAGACAGTCACATTTCTCTTTTATCGAAGACATCGATCACACGTCGAATTCGATAGACTTCGGTTCAAGAAGAATCTCGATATTTGAGTGTTTGATCATTTTCACCCGAAGAAAGGGAAAAATTACCTTACTTCGGGTACACCACACCAGCACACGGTACACTACCATCGGTTTGTTTTCCTGCTTCTGACAAACATTTTTTTTTTACATTAGCTCCACACAGGAGGCCCTGAGGAAAATAATTCTCCTCAGGGCCTATGTCATCTTTGGGGATGCTTTGTGGTGGATCTTTTTAGATATGGAAAGATGTAAAGTTTTGGGAAGGAAAAAAGTACGAAGGGGGTGGGTAGGAATCTGGGGGTTAGTGTGTCGAAGAGTAACGGACGTATGAATCCAACCCTTCCACTGGTGTACGAGGCGATGTTTCGAGAGAGTCCTACTGGAGAGATCAAAAGGTCTCCCTCAACCAGTCTCTCCCACGCCCGTTGTTGGGCAGACGCAACCGCCGCCAAGACCCAGATAAACCTTATCCCATGAAGCCGGGCACCCCTGCTAAGTCACTAAACGTAGCGCACCATTGGGGTGACTTGTGGCAGAAGTGTTAGTTATTCAATACGAGTAAATGGGTCCCGGGGCGGCGGTACCCATACCCACCTACCAAATTGTTTTTTTTTTTAACAAACATTGAACATTTATAGTGAAGATGGTTCCGTGGAAGGGGACAAAAATTAAAAACATTAAAGATTCTCTATTTAACACCTTGAGGCGATTGTTTCAGTTTTTCTTTCGCCATTGAAAGTCAATCATTGGACAATTGCCGAGTTCCATTGCCCGGTTCCTCCTGCAGTCGGGAAATGAAAGGACCGTAGGAGGCTCTGAAGGAATATTCATGACCTCCCGTAATGGGACAGACACCATTCAGGGGTCGGGAGGGGCCCTCTGTCCCCAGTCTGGGGGGACCCTCTCTGAATTCTTAATTGACCTCTTCCGTTCGCAAAACACACAGCGGCGCACGCAGGATACGCGGCGAGGGGCACACCAACACCGCCTCGAGTCAGGCCAATAAACTGAATCGAATCGGCCTGTAATTCTATAAGATCTTCCCACATTTTTTTTTCTTTCAATAGCTCCACACAGGAGGCCCAGAGGAAAATAATTTCCCTCAGGGCCAATGTCATCTTTGGCGATGCTGTGTGGAGGGTATTTTAACGGAAATAAAAACAACGTGCCATTCAAATGCAGTAGAAGTGGAAACTTCAGAAAATTAAAGTAGACAAGAGTTGGAAGGCTACGAAGCACCGCATAAAGAGGAGACCGATTATTCTATCTTATTCTCTCACAGGGTAAATCCTATAGATGAGTTTCAAATCACAACGGTGCTAAAGAAGTTTTCACTTCATTAAAAAGGTTTGAGGGGTGGGGGTGGGTAGGAGTCTGGGGGGGTCAGTGAGTCCAAGAGTGACGAACGTATGAATCCAATACCTCGCACAGCGGTGCAAATGGTCAATCTACCAGTCCCTCTGCATCCAGACCGCTTTGCAGTAAGCGACAGATGCGTTCGCCGCTAAGATCTGGCTAAACCTAGACCGGGCAATTCGGACACCCCTGCTAAGACGCCAAACGTAGAGAACGACTTGGGGTGACCTACGGCAGAGTGTTGGTTATCTAATAAATGTTTCCCTGAGCGGCGATCCCCATACCCGGGTCCCAAACTAAATGTTTTAATGAAGTAGTTATGTAAGGTAAAAACTACCTTCTGAATATTAAATTGACCTCTTCCGTTCGCAAAACTCACAGCAGCCCACATAGGATAGGCGGCAAAGGGCGCACAAAATCCATCAAACCAAGCCATGACACTGAATCAAGCTGGTCTCTTCTATAAGATCTTCCTTTGAAATTAGGATATTAGCAATTTTACGTTACATAAATTCAATTGAAACATTTAAAAATGTTTCAATAAATAAATACAATGTGACAGAATCTTATACAGGGTGTAACAGCACGTACCCGAAGGATTTCAACTAGCGATTCCTGAGCGTTTTTGGACTAAAAAAGTAGATGTTGTTTTGATGTCCAATGATATTTTTTCTATTACTTTAAAAAATTAAATTAAATCGCTCGTCGCCACTGATCCATCGCTGTTTCGTGTGTTATCGTGCTGCTGGAATGAGACGCATCATATCAATTGACACGCTACGCTATAAACGCACTACTCTCCTGACTACTTAGTTTTGATGTGTGATGGAAAAATATTTTTAATTGAAAAAAAGATATCTTCGGACAGCAAAATGATAACTACATTTTTTACTCCAAATATACTCAGGAATCGTTGGTGTAAATCCTTCAGGTATGTGCTGTTACACCCTATATAAATAAGAGGCCGATTTTGTTCAATGTCCTGGCCTGGTTTGAGGTGGTATTTTGCCCGGCAGCGTGGTCGCTGTCTGGGCGGGCTATGAATGTCGAAAAAGAATAACAATTCAAGCATCATTTTTCATTGGTATTTTTATCGCTTTATATCATAATTCAGCAATATCAAAAAATTAAGTTATAAAAGTCGTATCAAAACGATTAAGTTTGACGAAGAACCCAATTGAAGCTAATTGAAAGCCGAATAACAAAAACATGATATATTTGGTTGTTCTTATGGCCGTGCAAAGGTCTTCTGTAATTCATCAATTTTGTTTTGAACAGTTTTATTTGTACATTTGTTACTTAAGTTTTATATGTTTTAATTTTGTTACTTAATTTTTATGTTTCAATTTATTGAAGTGAAAACTTATTTAGCACCGTTGTGATTTGAAACTCCATGAAACAAAAAATAGCGACACTAATAAGAGACAAACACATACATCTATAGGACTTACCCTGCGAGAGAATGAGATATTATAATCAGTCTCCTCTTTGAGAGGTGCTTCGAAGCCTTTTGGTCTCCTCTTTGTGCTGTGCTTCGTAGCCTTCCCACTCTTGTCTACTTTAGTTTTCTGAAAGTTTCACTTCTACCGCGTGTGAATTGCACATTTTGGTTTTTTTAATTATAATTTTAAGTTATGTGAAAATCTGTTATTATATTTTATTTGTATTATTAAGTTTGTTGTAATAGATGTAAATAATCTGTTGATTTTCCTAAATAAATTAATGATATTTATCCGTATGTTTATTTTAGAATTTTAGCCATTATGGGTAGATGAAGTTAATTCGTATGTGTTTTTTTAAGACATTTAGCTGTGTAGGTACTTTTTACGACCCAGTTAGTGGAGTCGTTCGTTGACCTACGCTGTCTAATAATAAGTTTTGCGGGACCAGCCCAAAATAAAAGGGGTTAGCAAAAATACACTTTTATGATATTGCCATTTATCCACATATTCGTACAACGTAGTTACTCGTTGCCACTGAATCCGAATTACAAATCACTGTCTTGATACAACGGAAAACTCTTGAACGGTGAGCTCGGGCGTCATGAAATTTAGTACAGCTTTTACTGTCTGGTTTTTACGTCAATCAATTTTTTTAATAAGTATAATAATAATAATATTTGGATGACTTGAACACCGCCGTTTTATGTGAAAAATGACCTCGAGGGCGCTGTACAAACTTTTAAAATTATATCTTTCTTCTAACTACAACAAACCATTATAACAACTTATGACTAAAAATTGCATCCACCGGTTCATGGATCTGTGATACGAAACTATTATGCGCAATGATTTGACCAATGAAAGTGATGCTGTGTAAAAATGTACTGTACAAGCAGAAAATATACAGGTCCATACTTACCTGGGAGGTCACTTGAGATTAACAATGTTTATTGTTAATTTAGATAAATTTAGGTACAGTTCGACGCAGAGGACATACTTATTAGTATAGTAAAAATATATTTTTTAATGTTTTTCATTTGCAAATAATTTCCCTAGTTGCCTCTAAAACCATGAAACATTAAAATCTTTTATGACCTGTATCTTATAATTTAAATCAAAAATAGCTCATACTGTATTAGATATTGACATAACTTTTGATTACTTAAATATTTTTTTTATTTTTTTTGGGTATTTTCATCTCAAAACCAAAATTAAGATTCATATGAAACGGGTCCCGCGAACGTTCCTCGTCTCAAAAAAAATCTCGTTTACATTGATAACCTCCAATATTCTAAGTTTTTCATATTTTTTCCTCAGCAATTAACTTGGTAGATAAATTAAGACGGTCTATTTTAAATTCTGATTCAATCCGTGAGTTTCCAAGGTAATTTACTCAGCGCATTTGCGACAGAAACGTTGAGTTATCGCCGTTTGAATGGATGTTCACCGAAGTGCAATACATTATATGTACATAAATATTATTACATATTACAGACTGGTGTGCGAATTCAGCCAAGGTCGACCGTCGCGCGTAATTACATGGTGCCGAAGCGAATTTATTTGGTCTCCATGTGATTTTATAATCGATTAGGTTATAGCATTCTGAATAATTACCTAACCTACTCCACTGAAAAAACATTACGAGTTTAAAAATGTACGTATTCGGCACAACGAACTTCTATTCTGAACACTGATCAGTAAATCCAAAGAACTGTTATCTATACAGATTTAGAAAGACAATTTTTCCATTTGCAGAAGACCTTTTAAGTTCTAGGCCCCAATTAGGCCATTCAAATTGAATGCATAATATGTATATGTTTTATCTATATGTAGAGTGGTACTCTCACTTTAACACATGACACACATCTCTCAATTAGCACACATCTCAATCTGAATAGTACAGGGTATTTATTAAGGGATCTACGTGACTTATTTATTTAACCAGTGATTCCTGTCGTTACTTGGAGTAAAAAATGTTAATAAAATTTTGGTCTGCTGTGAATTTTTAATTTTTTTTTCTTCCACATGGCGAGTAACCGCCCAACCCCTCACCCCTACCCTAACTATCGAATACCTAATGTTTTTTATTTAAAAAAGTCTAATTTTCAGGAAAATTTTCACTGAAACCACCCTTTCAGTATACAACTGAAAAGTGTGTTGAAAAAGTTTTTTTTGTTAATAGGTACAGATTGTTTCTCTTTTTTTCTGTATTTTGAACTTTTTTCTGATTCTATGAATATTTTCTTTTGTTCTTTGCTTTCTTTAAATAATGTCTACGATTAAAATAATAATATATGTAGGTATGTATCGATCCTAAATTTGAAAATATAGATAATGTTTTTAAAAATCCGTTGGTCAACTGCTGTCTAGCAGATTAACGGGATTTTATTGTAATTATATAACATTAAAAAAAGAATAATTACATGAATTAAAAAAATCGTTTTGGTGAAAGCCCGCCATTCAGAATCGAAACGTTACTTGAAATGGTTTTAGACGTGTTTAGTGTCCTAATCTGAATAACCAGGTACTTCCCAACCTTCCTCTACTACATCCCACTCCCTTCAGCCTCACAACTTTTGTTGAACCACTTAATTGGGTTTACTATTGTCCTCTGGCTCCGGAGAGCTGTTGAAACTTTTGTATTTTTAAAAATTATACAATTTCACCAAAAGTGAGGAATAATCAAACTTTCTTCAAACACCCGGACATGCCTATAACACGCTTCTATCGGTTTATCTACCTAAAAACCTGTTTTTTTATACGTCATCTCTGAGATGGTTTACCTAGTGAATCTTATATCGCTGTGTTGCCTAGACTGGCCTTTTTGCAAAAATAGTAGGTCACCTCGGGGTGTGGAAGGAAAGCTTTATTTTGGACTTGTAACATTCTACTTACGGATCGTGACTTGATTTATTCGATATTTTATCCTTGACATGCCGCCTTTTAACTCATCTGCAAACATCCTTTTCAATGTGCTGTTTTTTTTTCTACTATTTTTTAATCATAAATTTCCATTACTTTATTCTTATATTGTTTATATAATATTTACTTTTATACCCATATTTAAACTGCTCATGGCAGTGATAGTGTCAAATTTATGAATCGCCCGGGGATGAAGATTGTTTGTCGATTTCTTGGCGTAAAAAACGCTGAATCAACATTTTGACTTCTGCATTAGATTGACCACAATTGCACCTGATATTGGTATTCACAGCACTTAAAAAAGGGAGGTTTAAGACTACTTTTGGCATCAAAACTGACATAGGCACTTTTAGCATTAATCTCCAGATATTATCTAACCAAAATCTTAAATGAATGTCGCGTAGCTTGATTAAATATCAATACTGACGACTTAGAAATAAGTAAGGTTGGAAGTATAAATACATAGTTGAATATCCTTTTCCCGGATGCACATCTGTGCTGAACCCAGTGACTCCCGACTGTCTGAATAACCTTTGAATCCCACTTTGACCTCCACAAACTCTCCTCCACCATACGACAAGTAAATTTATAACTATTTCAACAGCACTGTGGGAGTATTTTTTTTAGTAAAAAGGGCACGCCTGCATATGTATGCATGTAGATTTAAAATAGATGGCACTTGAATTGAAATGTCACGTAAAATCATTATATTCATATTATAATTATTGCTTTCGACTGTATAGCGATAAAATCCACAATTACTTTACGGTAAACACAATTAAGTAGTCTTTATTTGGATTAGATACAATCAATTTGCAAATATGACACAACAGTTAAATAATATAATAAAACAGTACAACACTATAACAAGTTGGGTATTTTGACAATAAATAACCCAAAGGAAACTTATTATTGTTCCCTCAACCGCTCGATCAACTTTTTAACAAAATGATTACTAGTATTGTTCTCTGTGGGTTAGCTGACGTATTTCAGACCTCCAAAGAGTTTTTTTTTCTTGAAGATGCGCGGATAGACCCGGAAGACAACTTAACTTTCTCGAGGTACCACCCGACCTTATATCGGTCAGACCATCTGTAAGCCTGAGTGGTGGGGTGCAATTCTAACCAATAGCATACCTCGTCCCTAACTATTAAGTGACGAAAGGTGCGAGATTGAAAACTTTTTAATATACGCTCGAAATAATAATAATAATATATAAGATGGTTTTGTTACAGCTGCATAATTCCACTTGTACGTATAAAATTTTAATAATGAAGTGTGCTGTGTTGTACCTACCGAGTTGTTGTAGCTACCGAGCGTGTAATCTCACTTGCTTTTTCTGAAACACTGTTTACTTTAACCGTTTCGCATGTAAAACCAGCAATAAAAGTTCACACATTATGTACGTTTAAACATCCTCTCGTAATAATTCCCACCGGCAGTAATAAAACCTGCATTTAGCCAAGCAACGAGAAGTCGCGAACATTTGCGAGCGTTTACTAACACCGGGTCAGCAGCTAGTAGCTAGTATAGTAGTGGTAGTGCTACCGCATGCATGTGCGGAATCACCAATTATCTCGAATTGGCGACTCTAATTGGCTGGTCCCCGCTCCACTTTCGGTTTCTTTCAAACAAACGCCAATCCAGACATTGTGAATGATAAAAGATATCGGTTCTGTTACATTGAATACTGTAAACAATAACAAAAAAATCAAGGGTTTATCATGTTGTCTCGTCACTTCTCTTCCTGATTGATTCCTTCAGACAATAAGATATTCTTTGTCATGACCTTGAAATTAGGGAGTGGCCACGCACTCCATAAATGGGTAGCGATGAGATTGAAATTGCCTTGCGCATCGACCTCCTGTCTCGAATTAGGTGCCAGAAAAAAGACACATTTCAAACTGAAAAAAACCCCTTCATTTTAAGTGATTTTGCACTTCATGTCGTTAATGTGTGCATCAAATATGAATTTAGAATCACGAGTGACTCCTAGATCTTTTTTAGAATATAGTATTATTAAAAAAATTACCTGCAGTGTAAAGAAACAATAAATAAAAAATAAAAATAGTTATGTTTTAATTGTAACATTTTTCAACATTTAAGTTCATATCATTGACAGTGCACCAGTTATTGAGTGTGTCGAGGTCCTTTTGAAGCAGTTGATGATCGGAAACAGACTTAATTTTAAGATCATTTACAATACGAGTAAAAGCATAATCACAGTTTAATTTTGAATCAAGGTAATTTATGAATGAAAAATCAGAGGGCCAAGATTTGACCCCTGTGGTACACCAGAATTTCAAAATATTTTTGTAATTGCATTTTCAACCTGCTTTTTCTAGACTTTTAGAAGATAATTGCCCGATTACAATATTTAGGCGAACATGTTTTCTACTCTTTAAGTATTTTATTATTAGAATTGCCGTTAATTAATTATTTTATTGTCTTACATAATTTAATATAACATAACGTAACATTACATAATTATTACACTTACATAACTTCTTCAATTTTTACCAAGTGTCCTCCACAGATCTTAAATCTAAGATCCCGTCATTCTACTAACGTGTGTTTCATTTATCTGAATTTCGGCGAATTTCGGCTTAATTCGGCCATTTTTCTGTCTGGCTTAGCTGTGTCACGCGATAGGCTTTTCGTGACCCGATCCATTATCCGGTGCGGAGGCACATGAGCTTTATTTAGAGGAGAAGTGCTTCAAATTAAATTCTACGGTTTAATTAAATTAACTTAATCAGTACTGAGGGGCTATCTTCGGACTCGGTAGTAACTTGGCACTATATGGATACGGCAAACTAATCTAATGCGTTTTTAAAATAGACATAATATACATTTTTACGTTGGTTTTTAATTGGTGAAAGCGACTGTAATATTTTCCCTAATTGTTTACTAAGTGGGTAAATTATAACAATTGCAGCACCCACCCGTATTAATTTGCGCGAACCTGCCTTTTTTCAACTCTCTACACTGTGTATTATCAAAGAGATTTAAATATAGTGACGACTTGTATAATATGTCTACATATAAGTATTATCTTAGCTTTCAACTTTGTTATATAGTATAAGACGTCGGTTTTTTTTCATTCTACCTTTTCGTAAGTAAAAATCAACCTTTAGTTTTTGTTCTGAAAAACCGTGAAAAGCGGAATTAAGTCACTGCATGCCGCGCCTACCTAGTCACTATTTACCAATATTCAATTATGATTGCTTTTGGGGTCAATCGCCGAAGAAGCCCCCGACTGTTGACCTCTGGTTCCCCACCCCCTCCCCTGCTGCAGTCACTCCTTCGCCCCCATACCACCCTGAAATACCTACCCTCTAGCTGTCTAGCTGATAATATTTAGTTGCATTTGAACACGTGAGATGTGAACTTCAATGAATAATAATACGTAAATACTATGAAAAATAATAATTTTATAAACATATTCTTTTTTTTATTATTAAAAAGTGTAGTTGCGACTAGACCAGCAACAAATATACTAACGAGGTGGTAGGTAATCTTAATAGTTTACGTTTCCTTAAAAAATCGGGCGTATTTTGTCAGATTGTTAAAATATTCCTGCCTCACAATAAAATTCATATAAATTGAATGTTTCTCGACTTTATTATGAACATACCTGAAAACTAAAAAGTGTTTTTGAAAGGTGATAAAATACGTTTACACATGTTATTATTAGAAATAAAAATATAATTTTTGAAATATTAAAATTTTTAATGCAAACATTATAAAATAAAATAACACGGCTCACCTTACGTCTTTTCTAACAAAAAAAAAATAAAGCATTTTATTAGCTTAAAGGGGTTATAGTTATAAACTTTAATGTTATCTCACTTTTTTGTCGTTCTATGTAAAAATAAATAATAAAATATTCTTAAAATTAAGCTCTACATTTTACTTCGTTGTGGTATTTTTGTTTTTTAAATGAAGCGTGGAGTTTTCTATTTCTAACAACGTTTAGATAATATTTCTAACCATGACATTAAGGAGATACAACGATTTATATGAGACATGAGACCTATGTGAGCTGGGACAAACTGTGATTAAACGGGTTAAAACCATAATGGCGCTTTTTATTGCTTTTCGTTGCAAATCTGATGTCTGGAACCCACAAAAAACATTTATTATCCTAAATTAAACACTTATATTACATTTCATTTCTTTGTATTTGAATTTAATACATTAAATATGTAAGTAATAAAAATCTTTCTCTTTGATTCTTGATCTTCTTTTAATTTTCCAGAGTGGTTTTAAAGATTTCCGCTAAGGGCTACAGCATCGCTCTAAATTTTACAGATATAGGTAATATCTGGAAAGACGAACTTTAAGTTTCGCTCTAAATTTTGTCGAAAGTCTTCGAGGCTTTGAGTTTAAAGAGAGCTTATTCCAAACTGGAAAGCACTATCTCCGAACTTAGTTTGAAAAATACGTTTTGGATCGTACACCCTTCCGAAAGTACAATTTCGCTTTTAATACGATTTACATTTTCATAATTAGGGAAGGTTTAATTATTATGGATAAATGCAGTGGAAGGAGAAAAATAATGTTTAGAAAGTACCTGGCTATTCGGTTTTAGTCCTCAAATATGCCTAAATTCACGTTTAGCAACGTAACGTTTTGATTTTGAATTGTGCTCATTCACCGGGGTAATCCTGATAGTATCTACCAACCTGATGAACCGTTGAAAGTTCTCTATTGTACAAGGTATGAGGTAAGTTAGCACTCTGCAAAAATATGAAGTATTTTTTGTAATAATGTTAACTTATTAATTTTATTATTGATTCACCTACATTACTACAACTCCTCCCTTTCAATATACCTTCCCGTAGACTCGGAAATAATAAACAGCTTTCCCTCAATCAACACTTGATTAATTATGAGTATTATTCACCTTTGTCCAGAATGTGTAGAGACTGGTCAACTCAAGTCAAGACTTTGTTTTTTGGTTTAAGTCTAAATGATTTTAGTCGGTCGCTAAACAATTGACGATATTGTATAACTATGTATTTCGATTTCTTGCTTTGGCTTAACTTGCCAATTCTATTTTCTTATGTTTATCTCTGATTTTGTCTTTGCTTTCATTTATCATCCTTTTATTGGACGCAAGTCCGTTAATAAATAAATAAACATGATTTGCCAAGTACGAGTATATATACTTCATGGATCTCATCTGGACTGCATTCAGTGCACTATCGTCGTTTCTTTGGAAATTCACGTCATAAATAACAGGGTTGGTATCGTAACTCTTTTGTCGACTGCTTTTCTTGCTATCTTTGACAATATTCTGTCATTGTTTACGCTACTTTATCTACAAGTATAACATTGCATGATGCATATCTGCAAGGATAACATTGATGCATAACATTCCAGAAGGATATTGTGATGGATGCTGAAGTCAGTGAAATTCACAAGACAAACAGGAAACTTGGCATTATCGGACCTGATTGAGGAGGTAATTACAAGGGAGCCTTATACGAAGCAATCGTTGCTTACCGGAATGTCACCAGCGGTTACTGGTATTGCACCTGACGAAAAAAGCGTCTTGTGTGAATTGTATGGGTAACCTTCTGCGTTTTCTTTACTGTGTTATATCGGCTTTCTTAACCCGTCAAGTCTATTTGTTAGGTTTTCGTAACAACTCATACAGGTCTCATAGAAATCATTCTGTCTCCCTTATTATCATGGTTAGAAATATGATATAAACGGTGTTAGAAAGAGAAACGATTTATAATCAAATATAAAAGTTTACCGCAAAATAATTATGAACCAGTACATCTTTATGAATCCAAAGTTTCCGACCGCAATTTGTAAAAAAATAAGATTTTTTTTATTATTTATTTTTACACAAGCTAAAAAAAAATAAGTTGACTTTCACCTATACAATACACTTACCTAATACATATGTATGCGCTTTTATTTTTTTTCTTATCAGTAATGTTAGTTAGAAAAAACGTAAAGTGAGCCATTTTTTAAACTTTTTATGTTTGCAAGCAAAATTATATTTAAAAATACATAGGTATTGTATATGTTTTATTTCTAATTATACAATTTGAAAAAGTTTTTTACCACCTTTACAAAACAGTTTTTAGTTTTTGGATGCATTCAGAAATGTTCCATTTATTTAAATTTTATTGCGAAACGGATATTTTTTTACCCTCTGATAAAATACTGTCGAGGCCTGAGGGGTTAAAGCAATTGTAAACAGGTAATCGAATACCTATTTGCTAACATACCTATTTGCAAGAAATAAAAGGCTTTTTATTTATTTTATTTATTTATTTAATCGAATGGGTACAGGTAGAATGTGTGGTTTATGCAAAGGAGATTGTAATTGTTTTGTTGTTATGATTTTATACCAATCGCAATTTTTCAGTTGTTCGGTGTTGTTGTGTAATCACTTTATGCACTGGCCTTATGTTATTATTTGTAAGTTCGAACCACAATATAAATATATATACATATATATACCAGATACAACGTTTTCATGATATAAGAAAACACAAATAAAACTTATTTCCACTTAATTATTTTTTACCGTAACCGGTTTCAGTCTGTTGAAGCCGTCTTCAGGTGGTACAATAATTCTTAATCTAGAGTTTATGTACATAACATATGGGGGAGAGGGCGGGGGTAGTCTACAAGGATTTTATTAAATTTATATGTATGTGCTTTTATTTTCTGTAATTTTAGTCAGAAAAAAACGTAAGGTGAGCCATTTGTGTAAAAGCCCCGAAAAAGGGCGCCATTAAATAAAAAAAAATTTTACACTTTTCTGATGCATTAAAAAAAATTATATTTTAAAATATATATGTGTATTTCAAATTATTAAATTTAAAAGCGTATTTCATCACCTTAAAAAACATTTTTGAGTTTTCGGACGAGTTCAGAAATACTCCATTTATTTGGATTTTATTTCAAAGCGGAAACATTTTGACCATTTTTACGTAAACCATAACAACTTTACTGTCCCCGAATAAGACATGCATTAGGGCTCTATTTGTGTTGCAAAGTTAGATAATGGAGTTGTGTTAATGACTTTGTCTTATCATCGTAAATATTTGTCTTTTTTAACCATATAAAAAGTAATGTCACCAAGCTAATAGAGTTGGAATAGCTCGTGTCTCCATTTTCATTCATATTGTCATTATCATTATTACAAAGGTGTTTTGAGTAGTCATGATTTCTTTCTTTTCTTAACAATTTATTTTGTCAACCTTTTAATTCCATGAATTCCTATCACTTCGTATCAATCAGAATGAATATCTAGAAATCTAGATTTACAATTTAATATTGATAATTTGATCGCATTATTTTGAATCACAAAAAATACGAGTAGGCTAGTTAAATATTATTTGAAAACATCCTCATTATTATCATTATTGACTGATTATAAGAAAAAATCGGAGTGTGCACACGCGCTAGAAGTGAAACCTTTAGAAAGTTAAAGTAGACAATTGGGAGATTACGAAGCACTGTTTTTATCAATGTGAAGGATGATTTTTTACATATTTTTGTCGTCGAATTCCAGTGCACATTTTCCTTTACATTTGTTCATCTTGATTCGTATTTGTGTTTATTTCTTCGGAGTCGCTAGATGTCGCTTTCTTTTGTGTTTTCTTTTGCGTGTTCATTTCGGAGTGGTTAGAATATTGGATATTGATTTTGCAAAAAAAAATTAAAAATAATAATTTAATTTTGTAGTATTCGATCCTTGGTCTGCTGAATATCTGGACACTTAGGTTCGTCAGGCGCTTTATAATACTAGAGCAAAGGAGACTAGAATGGGACCGTGGATTTATCGTATTATATTGGAACCGAGTACCCGCGAATCACGGAATATAAATAAATATTTTATTACTATCTCATCCTCCCGCAGGACGAATCCTATATATGCAAGTGTATGACTCTTTTTAGTGTCACTCGTTTCCGTTTCATCGAGTTTCAAATCACAACGGTGCTAAAAAAAGTTTTCACTTAAAACAAATCTCTATGTTTATCTTCCATTCCACTACATGTCCTGCATAGAGGAGATATCCTAGTTTTATGAATCATTTCTATTTGCGGCGACATCAACGTGATATTTTCTAATTTTAATAACAAATGTCGCCTTGGCGAGTCTATACAACATGTACAAGATGTACACCTCCGCTATTAATAGAAATATCTTACGTAATGTAATAAATAATTGTACGCCCGCTTCTCAGGTAACTAGATGTTCGCTCATTCAATATAAAATTAAATGATATTAGTACGACCAGTGAGTGTATTTGACACTTGTTGCACAATCTTATCGATTTTTTTCTTATCTGTCGCTGCGGAAGATTCCTGGGTTTCTTATCCAAGACAAACATTGGCGGAGTAGGTAAGCAGGCCACTTGAGTTATAGTAATTTTTTATATCATTATTATTTGCTTTCAGTGTTTCCTTTGAGCTGAGAAATGAAGTATAATACGGTTCATAAGAATTTACTAACACCTACTTGGTCGTTTTAACGGTGCTCCAGATTTTATGTCCGGGTTGAATCTTTCCCAAATGAAAGACTAAACCCTTCCACACACTTTTCCACAAATGATTATCTAGTAAATCCACGCAATGTAAGTGCACTATATAAGTATAATAAATACAAAACAATACAAGAACAATAAGTCAATCCACCAGAAACATAATGGCAAAATAATTCACCGACTCCAGATATTTCATATCATAGAGGGTTCGGCTCTGATGAAATCCTAACTGGACCGATAAATCCTACTGATCCCTCAATATAAATATTTTTAAAATCTTTCGTAATCCTACATGTATTTAAAATGACTGACTTTTGCATTTTTATACATAAATTCTTTGACAAATCTAATACGCCTAAATTTTGAATGAGAGAGCTAGGTATAATTGGTGTATTATGATTTTTTGCTATGTTAAAATTCCTTGGTAATATAGGAATTCAAAACTTTCAGATCTTCTTTCTCAGCCGGACCAGTTTCAGATTTCAGCTCGCTACGTGCATCTGTATGGTGATACATTTAACTTTATATTAGGATTTGCATAACAACATCTGGAACACGGCAGAAGAACATTGATTTTATAGTATTTTAATATTAACTTTATTTTTAAATTTAAACTAATTGCGCTATTAACCTTTTTTGTTTTAAGCATATTTTCATATTTTTCTGAGAAATCAGTATTCTTGAGCATCGAACATAAATATCATTTTCATTATTAACAGAAGAAAAACAGCTATGTCCGAACTTGTTATATTTAAATGAAATTAACCGATGTTTACAAAGATAAATACTTATACTGTGTCTGATGATTAATTTTTACTAAATATTAGCGAAACTCAATCGATATCCTGAAAACAGAAAACTCTGAAAAAGATACGGTCACATCTAGGACCTTGATGTGACAGTATATTTTTCGGTTTTCGATTGAGTTTCGCTAATTTAATTCAAATTATAATTTGAGGTTTTACTCATTAAGTTAAAAATCAATATTAGAATTGCAGAAATACTAGATTTGCAGAAAAGCCAATAGATGTCGCATATTAAAAATAAAAATTAGTAAAATCTTATCCAAGACACTATCTAGATAGCTTTTAGTTCTGGTTTGAATCTTGCAATCATACATAAAGATAAAGCAGCCGATAAAAATATGTTTTAAGAAAATGAAGATGATGTTGGTAGTTCTTAATCGAAGTGTTAAATATGAAGTTCGCGTCCTAGATGTGACCTATCTTTTTCTGTTTTCAGATTTTCGCTAATATTGTCTTCATTTAATTAAAATATTAGAATTTGAGGTTTTACTCATTAAGTTGAAAATAAATATTCATTTATACTACAGTAAAAATGGTAATTTATTCTCTGGCATAACAATCAAATTATGATAATGACTTCTTTAGCAACTGCCGCTACTAACTTGTGTTTAGCAGCGTGATTTTACCTAGCGTGCATAGATGTTATTATATTTGTTACCTTGTGGAGATAAACAACTCTTCTTTCTTTAATCACTCTCGATTAAAACCTGTGTCAATAACTGACACAGCCTGTTGTTACATTAATCAACGTCGAACGACTCTCAATTACATCACTTCAAAACACGAGGAATTTCTCCGTCTTGGATTAACCCCTCAGGCCTCGAACGCATTTTGTCAGAGTGTCGAAATATTTCCGTTTTGAAATTAAATCCAAATAAATGGAATATTTCTGAAATGTATCGGAAAACTAAAAACTGTTTTGAAAAAGTGATGAAATACGCTTTCAAATTTTACAATAGGAAATAAACGTATAATTTTTTTAATATAAAATTTTTGTCTGCAAACAAAAAAAAGTTTCAAAAATGGTTCACCTTGCGTTTTTTTGTAACTGAAATTGCTGAAAACGAAAAAAATTTAAAACGCATACATAATTTGTTAGGCAAGTCTCTACATATTATAAATTAAAGTCCTCCGCCGCGGCTGTCTATCTGCGTGTTCGCGATAAACTCAAAAACTACTGAATTGATTTCACCAATAGATAGAGTGATTCATGAGGAAGGCTTAGGTGTATAATTTGTCAAGGTTTTGTGTAAATTAGTTGAAATATATAATATATAGTGGACGAGTGGGCCGATAAACGGGCGGTGTGGATGAGGTTGATGAAATTTTGCACACGTGACCTTCAAAACAAGAGGAAGGTCACTGTCTACATTTGATTTCGAAAAATCTTTGTAAAGCCCGGGCATCGCCGGGGATCTCAGCTAGTGTATACATATAAACGTTATTGCCTCCTCACTTTTTTGTCGTTTCAAGTAAAAATAATTCCTAAAAAATTCAGAAAGTTTCATAATTTTTTTTAAATTGCGGTCGGAAACTTTGGTTTCATAAGGGTTTATATTTGAATTATTTTGTGGTTAGTTTTTAGATTTGAATACCTATATAGCGTGTTGTTTTCTCTTTCATGAACCGTTTAGATCATTATTTCTTAACCTGGGTTCGGTGAGTCAATCTCGCGGGTTCGGCGGAGGTAAAGACACACACCCCCGACTCATGTGATTCGGTGAATGAGTGGTGGTGAGAAGGGTTAGGTGAATGCGCATATGAAACTGGTGGGGGTCAGTTCCTCCAACGAGTTTAAGAACCACTGGTTTAGATCATATTTCTCACTATGATAGTAAGGGAGACACTACGATTTCTATGAGACCTATATGAGTTGTTCCGAAAACCGAACGGTTTTAAAATATAAACCTGACGGGTTAATAATATCTTCGCCTCTCGTAACTTCTTTCGCCTGCAGCCATTCAACTCCGTAAAAGGGACCCGATTTGCTGTTGCGATGTACATATATCTCTTTACTTGCTTGTAAGGAGGTATTACAACTTACAATAATTAATTTCTATCGGACACCCCGATCGTGCGCCAACGTAAACACTGATATACAACAGAAAAAAGTAAATCTAGACATGTTAGTTTCGACAAATGGTATATGTAGTAAATCTTTTTTAAGTGTTGATTGATTTTATCTCGAAAGGCAAATGTGCAGGTTAAGCCAGTTTCACCAACCGTTTTTCAATCAGAAATGTTCTTGTCTTTCAACGATAGCAAACAGTTAAAAGAAATACGAACTATTTATATGGCAGTCGGTAGTTTGACGAAGAAAGGATAACTAATAGGAACTTCCTAGCAATTAGCAATACCATTATGACTATGAAACTTTTTATTAATTATTTTGTGTTTAATTCGTAGAACTCCATTTAATTCGAATTTAATTTAAGTAATAATGTGATTATGATGTTCTGCAAGTATTTTAGTTTTTATATTTGTTACAGCTGTTTCGGCTTACAAGGCCATTTTCAAACTGTGGTTAGTCCACTTTGAGATGATTTATTTATACGATTTTAAATGTCAATTTTTGAATTGGTTTAACCGACAATAAATCAATTTTGACATCTTCAAAAATTGACATTTAAAATCGTCTCAAAGTGGTTTAACCACAGTTTGAAAATGGCCTTGTAAGCCGAAACAGCCGTAACAAAAAAAAAACTCAAGTGCTTGCAGAAATTGATAATAACATTATTAAATTAAATCTTGAAAAAATAAACTATTTCTAACCTCGTGTTGAACTTTTTCAAGCACAATGAAAAGTTGAGGAGTGTCGAACGTTGTTTTTTAATTGATAATTAAGTTCTGTTGAGTTTTTCGAATGAGCTTTATTTAAATGAGAAAGACCCGCGATTAATAATGGTAGAAATCAGAAGTGAGTTGAACTACGAATCGAAACAAATTGAGGAGTAAAGGTTAATCCTTGTCGTAACTCGGATCGTAAGTGAATACAAACAATAACTGTGTGATTCGCTAATACTCCCTTTGTGTAAATAATTTACACGAAGCGACGCCCATTTATTGTCAGTTGAGCGGTTCTTCACCAATAAAAACCCTGATACTTGTGTAAACTCCTGGATCTCCTAATGAACCTGTATCACTCGGCCATCTTCAATCTGCCGTCTGAAAATGCGCGCCTATCAAGAGTCTCCCCACCACATAATCAAATGACCATATTTCTAATAGAGTTCTTGTAGCGAGTACCTATCTCCCCCTGTAAAATGACCCTAGCAGTAAAATGACCTTAGCAGTCATCATACCGGCACACACGGCGCAGTCACACCAGTCACCAGTCACCAGCCATCAGCCATCAGGGTTTGACGATCTCCCGCGAAATGATCGAGCACGCACCGGCGCCCCGTTGTTCGGGGGCGACGGAGCGCGACGACTTCCGTCACATTGTTTCAGGGCTGATGATGATGATGTATACTCTTGACGATTACCACCAACACTTGCACGAATCCTAACACTAATACTGACACTTATATCGTCGCTACTACACTACTTGTTGATGGCCTAACTAAAGAGGTTGTTTTCATTGGCTATTATAGGAACTGTATCGTCATATAATATGATGTGCAACTTATGTCGCTTATTATATTATAGCAAGGTGCTTTTATGAGTGGAAACGGGTGCATGGACCAGATTTTATCATTAAGTTTCTTGCCAACAAACAGAAACTCTTCTGTGCGTTTGTAGATCTGCAAAAAGCATACGACCGAGTTGACAGGAAAAGCTATGGAAGGTGTTGTCCAAGTATGGAGTGAATACGAATCTCATACAGGCAATTGCGTCTTTGTACGAGCGAATTGTTGCATATTTTAGGATGATTTTGCGGGGTGGTTTGACATCATAAATGGCTGCCTAATTTCACCGTGGTTATTTAATCTATACATGGATTTGTATGCAAGAATTGAAAGAGATGGGATTGGGCGCGAAATTGAGTAATCTTAAAGTGTGTTGCCTGTTGTATGCTGATGATGCGGTGCTGATTTCTAACAATATTACATCTACAGTCTACAGGATCTACAGTCCCTCATGTCTAGGATGAACAAAGTATGTATAAAGAATTGACCGGTCAGTGGTTGAGTGGGCATAGCGCTTGGGTCCCACCCGGGCGTCGCATGTTCGATTCCTCGGCTGGCTTAGTCCTCCATCACAACACGAGCAACATTTTCGGCTTTCTGTGTTGGTAGTAGGAGATTTTCAAACATTGTTGGGTTATTCGTAACCTGGGAATGTTTGTCTTTCCATAAAAAAAAAAAAAAATTATGCGATGAACGTAAGTACGTCTAAAGTCATGGTATTTGAAAGAGAGAGTACGAAAACAATGTGCAAGATAGTTGTGAATATGAATACTTGGAGCAGGTGGATGAGTTTGTGTATTTGGGAAGTATGTTTACGAGAGATGGGAAGGCTGTTAGAGATATTGAAAAGAGGGTAAATGCAGGTAACTTCGCGGTTGGCGCCAACAAAAAACTGTCCAAAGACGCGAAGCTAGCCGTCCACAATGAAGTGCTGGTACCTATCTTGATGCCTGATAAAATACATATAAAATTGGTTAAATGGGTTACGTAATGGGCTATTTATTATTCATAGGTTGTATTTCTTTTCATGGCTTTTAGTGACTTTTCAAAGAGGTGTTGAGTTGAACCGAAATAATATGTGCACATTGAGAAGTAACGAACGAAAATTTTTGGTGTCTAATATATAATACACACGTTATAGCAATTATCATTGCTATGCTGCATCCTTGTGGTTATTATATATATTATACAATCCAGACCATCAGATAATCATATCGCGGCCAGCTCCCGGCCGTTTACCGTTTGCCATTGTGTTTGTTTTTTTTTGGTTCGGTTTGGCATTCGAACCGCGAAGTTGTCTCCGCGGGAGAGCCAGCGAACCACAAACCACGTTAACTTCTACCAACGATAACTTCACAGCAAAATGTACAACAAAAGACTTTTGTTTCGCAGTTCAGTTGGGCCATAACCATATCTTGTTGGTAGGACCACACCGTTCAGCACAACGGCTCATTCTCATTACATTACTATCTGGTATCTACGCTTTGTATTTGAGGCGTAAGCCATATTGAGTTACGTTGTAATGTTTGTTTTTGTATGCAGATTTGTTTTTATCCAATATTTTTTAAATTGCTTACGCTTTTACTACGCACTGCGATATTGAATTCAGTATACACTTTCAAACTTAAACTCTTTGCCGTTCATTTTATTCGTGTAGCATTTTCCTGTCTTTTAGCTTACCTAGACAATTGTTTAAATGAACACACATACTTTACAGATCATCGATTAACAATATAGCAGCACTGGCCGTAAAATAAGGTATACGTGTAATAATTCACACCTGACAGGTGCGGCGAGTTTAAGCTCGATAGCGAACGACTGCCACGCCGAGACTACGTTTCGGAGAGAGTGCTGCGTTGTAGGGATTTGGCGTGGGGGAACCAGGCTATACGCCAGTGTTGCCGGATCGCGCGTCAAATCGTTTCTCGCGACTGTAGCACCTTGAAGACCTTATTTTACGGATCGCCCTCATAGTACAAGAAACTCGTTTTCGTCATCCTCGATTTTGGTTATACACCGCGCGTTGCATGGATATTGGTTCAAAACGACATCAATTTATTGAAATATGTATGTAGGAGTGAGAACCTTCGAACACCAGTTATTTCGTGTAAATTTTTACAAATTTCCATGTTAAAAAGACTTCAATCTATTTTATCCGGTGAAAGTTTCATAGCCATAGAAGCCATAGATAATCTAACCAAACTCATTCTCCCTGACGTCTATATTGACCGTTCTCTGGTTGTATGTGATGCTAATCGTTGTCACCAGCATTATTGTGTGAACGAACATCCTTCCTGTCCACTGGGACCTCGGACCGGAAAAGTTCCGCAGCCTATTTCCTGGCCACAATACGCGAGGAATTTATGTATTTTCCCGTAAGGCCGGTGGATAGAGACCCTGGTATGCCCGGCCAGGAAAACATTTCCTGTGGACGTGCTGAAAGGAAATTCGAATATACTCCTACATATATATTATATTGACTAAAAAAGACAAATATACAGGAGATCGAGGAAACTGCTTTCAGCACTCCTACTTTAAAAAAAATATACATATTAAGTTTGCAAGTTTGGTGATTACGTTTACTGTAGGAAATTTATGTTTGTGGTAATCTCGATTTTTTTTACATTAGCTTCACCCGGGAGGCCTTGAGGAAAATAATTCCCATCAGGGCCTATGTCATTTTTCGGGATGCTATGTGGAGGGTATTTTAGAAAAGAAAGTTGAGGAAGTTCTGGGAAGGAAAAGGGTATGAGGCGTGGGTAGGAATCTGGGGGTCAGTTTGTCCAGAAGTGACGGACTTACGAATCTATCTCACCAACTGCGGTGCAAGACAATGTTCCGAAAGAGACCTGCTGGAGAGGTCAAAATATCTCCCTCAACTAGTCCCTCTCGAGTTGAACAATTGGTATTTGGTATGGAATATAGAACGATAAGTAATCAAGGGGCCCCAACTTTCCATTAGTATGAATAATTAGTACGAAAAAATAATCGAGAATGCAAGAAATTTCAGTAATTTTGGCGAGCACTTCATATTGCCATATATTTACGATTTCCCCGATTAAGTGTTGGGTTTTCTATCAATGATGTGAAAATATTTAATAACTATTCATTTTTTTCACGTTAGTAGGTACGCCGAGATTATGTTATCGCCTCTATACACTTCTTTCCTAGCTCATATCCACATTCTTACAAACTGTTATTACAAATTATTTTCACTTAAATATTTGGTTTACGGTGGACCTACGTCTTTAGGACGCCTCCTACTTCATCTTCCATAAGATACTTTTGCGCTCTATACATTTACTTCGTATATTTGCTGAGCGTGTCAAAAGTATATAAATGTCCCTTCCTTTATCTTATTCATTACGCTTACGTCGGACCTCTACCACTTGATCACACCCTAACTTGGAGCTTATTGTTCCGACACTCGACATGACCCGGCTTAAGTATTTGTTCAGTTGGTCCTATCATCTCGCCTTGGATGCGACGTCCTTTCTCGTCACCTATTTTTCTTCTGGCACTTATTCTAATCTCTTTCTTAATCTAATGATCTACTTTCTTAATCGTCTTCGCATTTTTTACAGATCTCATCAAGCATAATTCGATTACACTAACACTCTCCTATATTACATTTACGTTTAATGTAGGTATTATACCAACGCATTATCTAGGTTAGGTTAGGAGCTAAAATCTCCCCTTCTCTGCCCAGGAGTAGAACTAATTCTGTCATACTTCCACGGTTTTAACCAGGACGCCGATCACGTCAATTAGGCCGTGCACCTTATTGAAGCATTGTATATGTAAGATATAGCAATATCCACTTCTCTGACCCAAAGAGAGCTCTACTCCCGTATCGATATTGTAACGTGTCTTCCAGAATCTACTCATTTGTAATTCAGCACTATACTCACGCGGTTTTATCCACATTTACGCCAATTACTCCATACATCTATTAAAGTAGTAACTAGGGTAGGCTAGATGCACCTTGTCTCTCTGCCCCTGAGAACGACTATTTTCCTCGATATTGTAACGTATCTTCTTGAATCTTCTCATTTGTAATTTAGTCACATACATTATTTTACCCACGTTTACGCCTATCACGCCTATCACGCCAATTACTCCCTACACCTATTAAGGAATTATCTAGGTCAGGTTAGGTCTCTCTACCCCAGGGAAGAGCTATAGTCCTCGATATTGTAACGTATCTTCTCATTCGTAATTCAGTCAGTCACATTGACACCATTACCCACGTTTACCCCAATCACGTCAATTACTCCGTACACATATTAAGTCATTATCTAGGTAAGGCTAGGTGCTAGCACCCCCGCCTATGTGCCCCAGAGAAGAGCTATCCTCCCGTATCGATCTCACAGCTCACAGCCTCTACAACCCCGACTCTCCGGCAACACCACCACACGTTCGGCGTTGGCCTTACGGTGACCTAGTGACCTTTACAAAGGGTATCGACTCGCAAAGGGCGATACCGCGCTTTGTTAACTTGGAGATGGTGGAATTAACTAAATGTTGTTTGGTTTGAGTACATCCCTCTACGTAAATCTTCCGACAAAACCTTTAT
Organism: Limnephilus lunatus; assembly: GCA_917563855.2. Taxonomy (NCBI): domain Eukaryota; kingdom Metazoa; phylum Arthropoda; class Insecta; order Trichoptera; family Limnephilidae; genus Limnephilus; species Limnephilus lunatus. Next base: position 44,281,839 of record OU830602.1, on the reverse strand, counting down.
GAAAGTTGTTGGTATTTTAATTTAATCGCGTGTGTTAAGTTTTCCTCTGTATTTATTGCAATTTGTGATTATATTTTTTATTTGATCATTGAAATTTTTACTAGAATGAACAGAAAATCATGGAAATTATACGTTATAGTTAACCTGTTAATTTCTCCGAAAAACTTAATATCCTGAATCAATGAGCTCTGGCGTCTGATTCAAATTTCGAGATCGACGCGACTATTTTTAGCTTGTAATGTACCTAATGTTATTCATCATGAAATAACGCACTTCGTGGTAATATCAATTTTAGCTCTCGAATCGATTCGGGAAGAGAGTTTTTTTTTCTTTTAGATACTTTTCCCGGAAGATATCATCTCCATTGGAATAGTTCGTGATGGGATTTTCTTCGTCGAATTGGTTTTTGAAGAAGGTTAAAGACCTACGTTAACTGTAATAAACTTCCTCCATAAACTTATTCCTGTTTATTGATATATTTGAATTGCAATGGTGTTAAAGAAAATCGTTTACCAAAATCTATCAAAACCAGTTATCAATAATAATTGTTTCTTCAATCTTTCCAAATGCACTTTGTGGCGTCATTTTTAATTAAATGAAAGCATATAACGTTAAGGGCCATTAACTAGCAGCGGCCGAGAATTCATATTTCGTCGAAAGATGTTCTTACGATCGTATAAGGCGGTTCCAATGAGAAAGATTAATTATTCTCCTTACCAGCTTTTTAAAATAATAACTTTATATCTCTTATTTCATTCAAAAATTGCTTTAATTTATACCTACATCCAAAAATGCTGAAAGGCGTGATTATAAAACTATTAAAATGGTGTACTTTTTGTAATTATTTTTTGATCATAAGTATTTATAATTTTTCAATAATGTCTTAGCAAAATAAGAATGTATAAAAATCTTAAATATATTAGTTTGTAAGACCGTAAATAAATAGACAAACTGAAGTATTTTCGTCACAAAACACGTGTGCGGATATTTTATTAAATGATTTTATTTAAACTAAAATTAAAATTCTGAAACACAGCTTTCCCAGATAATTTATTGATTTATTTTACTGCATGATTATATGATTTGAAATGTGTGTTGTATAATTTAAAATTTTGTTTGGAAATTTAACAAATCTGCAAACGACCTCCGGTAAAACCGTATTGTACTAAAAATAAACATATTTCCTCAAAATTTAAAACATAGGTATCTTTACTAGATAAAATAATGGTCTTTCGAAATCAGTTTATAATTTTTTGTGGAAAAAAATCAATACGCCTAAAATTTGATTTAAAAATGACATATTTCCGGTTTTGTCTGATTATTCCCTCTTAAGGTTTCTTCGTCAGGATAAGATTAACATGTTACAACCTTCGGTTTCGAAACATGTTGATAATTTTGACTAAATAGTGGTGTTTTACAAAGTTATTTGCTTTCATTTTACACATATTGTAGTAAAATAATTATTGCAAAGTATTTTATTACAATATGTGCCATTCCTTGTCAATGCCGTGCGATATCCAAGTTTATTCAACATGTCAACTTTGCAAATGAAGCGTTAACGACTCCATCATTATCTTATTCTGTTAGTGTGTTACGTAATGTACACAGTGTAGTTGATATCTTCGTAGAATTATGTAACACGGCCAATGCTCATGTGTTATTATTTGTACCGACTAGATATCGAGCTACCTAATAATATCCCGCTAGAATATTAACGCTCATTCATTCATATTAGATCAGATGCCTGACACCATTGAAACCATTATTTAAGGTCTTAATCTTTTTATTATTTATTCCACTATCTGAGGACTTAATCTCTTTCTTCTTTATTCCCCCCTTTCTTTGCATTATTCTTTGCTATGACACATTGATTCCGACACTGGCATATAACTCCCAACTGCCTCGAGGAGAATTTACTGAAAAGAAGTTACAATGAACTTGTTGAGCTAGATTCTAGGGACTGTGTCTGCAGTGTGAATAGACCAGATCATACAAGGACCAATGCGAAGAAGAGAGAAACAACATAGCCTTTGTTGAGGGAAATGTCAAAATGTACGGAGGTAAAAATATAACAAAGGCTGATTAAAATTCGTACGATAAATTAATAAAAAAATACTATATCGCACTTTCGTTCGTTCTCTTGACAATCTTTCATTTTAGGCGTCCGCCACTTTCGTGCCTTGTTCGTTTGATATAAATTATATTGGCCTGACCTTTCGGTGACATGTTCATAATTTTATCGTTAAAATTAACTTTATTTATAGTCAGCTAGAAATAGGTACCTATGCATGCACAGTACGTTATGTATGTTTATTATGGTATTACCGTTAACAAGTTCTCCCGTTTCTTGTATTTAGTAACTTTCTAAAATGTTAAATACACACGTTAGCCGTCATTGAATGTGTCTTTGTGTATGGTATTTTTAAAGATCACATAAGATAATCTGAAAAGTAAATCTATCTTATTAACACACTTAAGACGAAACCTAGTCAACGAGAAATTTGAACAATATCTAGGTATTTTACGAAATTCTTGGTGTCGCTGTCGCTCTTACTCCCCTGAATACTGAACAAATTGGACAACTGCACCTCTGGCTGAAAATACCTAAATAAAATCATCAAAATAGAGGTTTTGTATTCCCCATTTTTCTCCTTAAAAACTGGACCGTTTCTTAAGGTTTTTTTTACTAACTGTAATAGAAGAACATATTCTATGTCTATACCTTTTGCTTTAAAAAAAATACGTTGTCTAGTTTGTATACTGAACGGTTGTTGATGGCGTTCAAACCAGGACATTTTAACAATTTTTGGAAGTTCCTAACTCCTATAAGAATCAACTTATCAAAAAAGCAGAACGTACCGACACGCTAGTGGTCGATATCTAAATTATATTAAAAAACATCTGCCGTAGTGTCAACATCCAGAGAGTAAATTGGGAAATACGTTTGTATGGATAATTCGCCACCAGGTTGAGCCAGCCTATTTGGATTTTTTTTTCTTGCTACATATCCTCCACAGCGGAGTCTTTCCAATTTCATAATCATGTTATCGACAACATCTCCCATCTACGAATTATATAAATGTACGCTGCAGCTGTCAATGACATTTTTTTTTAAATTGGCGTTACGCACCTAGTTTCATTTTTTGGTTTGATATTTTATAAAAAAGAACCGTAATAAAAATATGCTTTACTTACGCAACAAAATTGATGTAGCAGATTCTCTGAAAACGAAAATCTCTCCCCTGTTTACTAATTCACCAACTTTTAATTATTTTATCCTAACAATGATTAGGTACTGTATTCGTCCTTGAATATATATACATATATAATCCCTCAGCCTCGTTTTCATTCATTGCTTCTACCACGTCACTTTAATAACGACATATTATTATCCCTCTGTTCTTTTCACCCGGGCGCCCGAAATAATACAAAGGGAGGACGAAGTTAGAAAATAGGGCGCCTGCCTATGACAACGGTGTTGACCCTTTTGCCACGCGTATTATGTATTTCTTTGATGTTTTTTTTGTTATTATTCCAAGACAATTACATAGTATTTTTGCGAGACTTCCATGAAAGGAGTTCATGTTCTAAAATCCCTGACAGGAATTCATGTTTTTGCCAAAAGTTTTACGCATTAAAAATGGTGTTAACTGTGATATTTTGAGATGGACTTTGTAAAACAAACCATTTTTGGGGTGTTGGAAAAATTAATATTTAATTTTTTGTTAAATGCATTGTATCGTTTCTTAACTTTACATTGCAGATATGATTTTTCATGTTCTGGTAAGAACAAAGAGGAAATTTACATAAATCTGCAAGAATCTTTTAATACCAGATTTTATCTGTTTCTATACCTATTATGAGTATCATTTTTACTAGTCTCCAGAAATCTGTTTGTTTTATTCATTTAATCTCGTGGACGGTGAGCCTTGGCGTTATGAAAACTGCACTGTTCTGTCTGGACTTTGTAGGCCAACACAACTAATTTCAGTTTGCAATGTTAAAAATGATAGTAGTCAAGTGGTCCAAAGCGTCTGATTCGTAAAAATATAGTAACAATTATTTATTGCTGCCGTGCTATTCGTAACCCGAGATTGTTTTTCTTACTTTATCATTGATTGTTATGGGTTTGAAGTGGAGTTTTTAAATATATAGGCTACTAGCTGGTACCCGGCATGCGTTGCAATGCCATAAATTGATTCTCCGTGCGTCCCCGTTCCCTTCCTGCTTCCCCGCCTTCCCCCTCCCTCGTCTCTTCCCTCTCCACGAGCCCCAACTTCCCCTTGCCTTTACTCCCTGCCGCTAAAATATATGGAATTCGCACATTTTCATTTATACAAATTTCATAACGCCAGAGCTTACCATTATATACAGCCTATGTTACTCGCTGATAATGTTGCTTTCTATTGGTGAAAGAATTTTAAAAATCGGTTTTGTGATTTAGGCGTGAAAGCGTAACAAACACACTCATTTTCGCATTAATAATATTAGTTAAGATTGTAAAAAAAAGATAAGATGTCATAGATATTATTATTTGATTATATTATTGTTACCATGAACATATTTTTAATTGTTACCATGAAACTTGGGTAAAGTTGTGTTGTCACTACACTAATGTAGTTTTACTAGGTTTTACTGTTCTTTTATTGCTTGTGCGGCGCCCTTGAGGTGATGTGTCATAAAAATGGCGCTATAAAAATAGGCCAAGTATCATTATTAATGGCTTATGAAAATGGCAGTAATGTTATTTTATTAATGCATAATAAAAATAGACAGTGTTTCCAAGATTGCGTTTCTCCAAAAAAAATTTTTTTCGTTTTATGTGAAAACTAAATATTTGAAGGTAATGTTGTCAAGTGTTTCAAAGAAATTTTCTAGATTGCACTACCTCTTCTTCGCTACCTACGTCTTGATGATTTCGGCATCCTTTCATCTAGTATTATTTCTATTTGTCCATCAGTCCACCAGTCTTTGCAATGATCTCATTCTCCTGAGTTCACGATTCATTTTTATTCGGTTTGATTCATTTTGTGGCGCAGGTCAAAGATTTTTTGATGTATTTTGGGTTGTATAAGTAGGGTGCTAATTTTGTTTTGTTGTGCACATCTCGAAATCATTCTTCTTTAGTCGTTTCCTACATTGCTGAGGATCGTGACCTGGTGGCCACGGCTCCTCGGCTTTTAGTGGTACTTGTGCTTCAAGGGGAGTCGCTGACAGCGACTTGCAATGGTCCGGATGCCTGTGATATTTGATCATTCCGACCCATCGGTGATCTTCCTCTGCTTCATACCTTCCGCTTTAATATATCAGTTCCTCCTGGTTGTAGTTCTCAGTTTGCGAGCAACTTGTCCCGAGTGTACGTCGCAGGTAGATGTTGTTATTTTATTTCTTCTTCTTTTTTTACATTAGCTCCACACAGGAAGCCCTGAGGAATATAATTCCCCTGAAGGATTGTGTTATTTTTCGGAATGCTGTGTAGGGGGTCTTGTGTTGGGGTCAAGTGTTTCAAAGAAATTTTCTAGATTGCACTACCTCTTCTTCGCTACCTACGTCTTGATGATTTCGGCATCCTTTCATCTAGTATTATTTCTATTTGTCCATCAGTCCACCAGTCTTTGCAATGATCTCATTCTCCTGAGTTCACGATTCATTTTTATTCGGTTTGATTCATTTTGTGGCGCAGGTCAAAGATTTTTTGATGTATTTTGGGTTGTATAAGTAGGGTGCTAATTTTGTTTTGTTATGCACATCTCGAAATCATTCTTCTTTAGTCGTTTCCTACATTGCTGAGGATCGTGACCTGGTGGCCACGGCTCCTCGGCTTTTAGTGGTACTTGTGCTTCAAGGGGAGTCGCTGACAGCGACTTGCAATGGTCCGGATGCCTGTGATATTTGATCATTCCGACCCATCGGTGATCTTCCTCTGCTTCATACCTTCCGCTTTAATATATCAGTTCCTCCTGGTTGTAGTTCTCAGTTTGCGAGCAACTTGTCCCGAGTGTACGTCGCAGGTAGATGTTGTTATTTTATTTCTTCTTCTTTTTTTACATTAGCTCCACACAGGAAGCCCTGAGGAATATAATTCCCCTGAAGGATTGTGTTATTTTTCGGAATGCTGTGTAGGGGGTCTTTTTTAGGAAAGGAAAGAAAGGAAGTTTTGGAAAGGAAAGAGGCATGAGGGTTCGGTGGAATCTGTGGGTCATTGTGTTCAAGATTGACGGACGTATGAATCTATCTCTCCGAGTTTGTTCATGAGTTCATTGTTGGAGAGGTCAAAGAGTTTCTCTCAAGCAGTGTCTCCCGATCCGGCCTACGACGTAATTAGCGGGCAGACGCATTCGCCGCCAAGATCCAGACAAACTTCGCCTCCTACACGGGACACACCCGACTACAGGACAGTACAGGATTGTTAGCCTGTGTAATGCGTAGCTCTTGCAGAATGTATATATTGGCCCTCACATCTGTACTTATAGTCTTATTTTAAAAAGGCAATAACTTATTTTTATGCAAAATGAAAACAAACGCTGATGGAGACGCATTACGTCACTTACGTCAACCCTTCAAATAATGTATAATAATGTCATCCCCTGAGCGTATTCCCTCCACGTAGGTAGGTCCCGCGGTAAGAGGGGGATGATTGGTAGGTTGGTTTGTTGGTGGGTAGGCCGGTAGGTGTGTCGGTCGGTTGACGGCCTGCCGGGGGACGGGGGAGGAAAATCTCGCCTAGCTGCGACGGGAGGGGGCGCCATAGGCGTCGCCGTCGGGGCGCGTACGTACGATCGATACGGCCTTAGTGGGTTTATTATGCGTTTATGTGCACGGTACACTCCCGATTATCCGACTTTGTGGCGGGGAGCATTGACATTATGGGCAACAATCACATTGAAAAAATGCTAAACATGTTAAGTGCTTTTCGAATATTTATTTATGTGTTTTTGTTCCTAGTTTATTTCTGAATAGTAATTTCTTCAATGATTTGGAATACAATTTTTTATTCAAACCACTTGATAGATTTCGTTTTTGTCTCGAGATGAAATTAGGTTTATTATTGTTTTTATTTGATTTATTGGGCATGTAGAGCGAATGAACGGAATAAGGAGTGTGAGGAGAATATATGACGCAAATGTGAGTGGTAGAATAAGTAGGGGACGCCCGAGAAAGACATGACATGACCAAGTGAATCAGTTACTTGGCCACGTCTAGAGTCCGAACAATAAACCAACAATAGAAGAATAAAACAAATGCTAAATCATTATATTTTCCAAGCCTTAAAATACTATTATAACCTCTCTTCTGAATTACGCGGTATCATCGACCAATCAGAACAAATAAATAAAATTAAACAATTTTTCAAAAAAAAAACTTACGGTAAAATGTTAATATTTTATACAAAATATATTATAACTTACAACCTAAGTAAGAATCGTGGCTCCCTTATCAGGCACAAGAACTCCTCTTTTCTGATAATAATAATATTTGGCTAATTTATATAGCGCCGTTTTCGTGAAAAATCACCTCAAGGGCGCTGGTATACATGACCAATAACGACCTTTATTATAATATTTTGTAAAATATATATGTATGTAGGTACTTAAGTCATATTTTATATTACAATAAAAAAATAGAAGAACATGTTTGCGACGATGTATGCATGTGAACGAGGCAAGGAATGTGTGCCAAGACCGAGTTGTTTGGCGGTGACCGAGTTGATCACGCAGGCAGTGATTTGAATGATAAACAAAAACAAAAATAAACCCTTAGGCACACTTGCAACACTTGTGACAACCGAATAGCTTTCATGAATACTATTTTATGAATATTATAATCAATAATTATCAGCCTGAAACACTCATCTACATTGAAAAAATCTTCCGAGAAAAGATACTGGCCGCCAACGGGAATTGAACCCGTGACCTTCTGATTGCCGGTCAGGTGCTCTTGACCACTGAGCTATGGCGGCTTATCTAATACCCGCCAAACAATTCAATATATACTAGTGTTTCATTCGACAATTACTTATTATTACATTTTTCCAACTGAAAACAACCAACTTTATTTTTGTGAGAGAGGTATTGTTAATACTAAATCTCCCGCTAGGTGGCGTCGAGACTAATTATGTCTGCATTTATTGCTGAAATACTTTAACTTGTCAAATATTAATTATTATTTTTAATTGATAAACTAACGTTTAAACAAGATTTTTATGCATAGCACAAAGGGTTGTAACATAACCCTTTGTGCTATGCATAAAAATCTTGTTTAAACGTTAGTTTATCAATTAAAAATAACTATTTTATGAATTAAGATAAAAGTAGAATTTTATTACGTTTGGATATTTTCTTTATTCGTTGCATTGCATTCAACCCCTCCATTATTCTGTCCCCTTTTCATCTAGTAATTTAATCTCGTAATTTCGTGTAGCTAAGTACCGACAAGTGTAGATATGTGTAAATGCACCATACCCACTTGTATTCGTCACTTTGCAAGGGAGGTTTCGGTCGACCGTGCTTTTAACATTAATTGCCTTCCGCTATCAACCTATTTTCGTATCCGTTATAGGTTTTTTTTGATGATGTGTTTAAATTAATCGTGTTTTCTATTACTAACTAACTATTACTTTATTACATTAGCTCCACGCAGGAGGCTCTAAGCAAAATAATTTCCCTAAGGGCCTATGCCATCTTTGGGGATGCTGTGTGGAGAGTTTTTTTAGGAAATGAAGGAGAGGAAGTTATGGGAACGAAAAGGGTATTAGGGTGGTTAGAAATCTGGGGGGAGTCAGTGTGTCCAGAAGTGACGGTCGTATGAAACCATCCCTCCCACTGCGGTTCAAGACGATGTTCCGAGAGAGTACGGCTGGAGAAGTCAAAGGAATTCCCTCAACCATTCTTTCCCGATCCGGCCTTACATGCAGATGGTTGGCAGACGCATCCTCCGCCAAGACCCGAACAAAACTCCCCCATTAATTAAGCTTAATTTTGATGTAATCCCACAAAGGCATCATTTTTCCATTCTAATATTTTGGTTGCATATGATATTATAATTACCTCTTATTCTCTGAGCATGAGTTTAATCGATAATTTTGGGAAGCGTCGACTATAGGGCGTGTAGTTGCTATCTCTGCGGGCGTCTATCAAACCCCAGTGATGACGTCATAAGAACCACTGAAGACAAAAACAGATAGGAGCGTGTTATGGGCATGTCCGTGTGCCTGAAATATTTTTTCTTAATTCTGGTGAAATTGATCAAAAACGTTCTTATGAATATCGGAATTATTTTTAGTATAAATTTTTTCATTGACCTTTCTAGGTCCTAGGAGTAGAACAGTCTTATGTAAATCGGTCTGACTCTTCAGTGGTATATGGCAAATACCAGTGAAAATCTACCAAGACGGTAGATTTTCAAATTAATATCAAAATTCTTTTTCCCAACTGCTCCAAACATTCCGGAGCCGGTGAGATTATGGAATCCCCAATAGGGTATTTTCACTGTTTCTTTTATTCTCGAAAAAAATTACGAATTTGAAGGTATTTTTCTGTTAACAATCAAATTTTCTACAACGATTTAAAATGTGCCATTTTCGGTCTGCTTCCAAAACGACATGTTCGTTATTATTCATGAATTCGGCCGGGACGTCATCTTACCAGAGAGTGGCGTTTTCTTCGTCGTAATGATGTTGTGGGCAGTTGGAACCGTTTCGGTATATGCCGTTTTTCAAATCAATAATTATAAATGAAAATATTAAATTTACACATTTTTAACGGTATTCATAGTTTGTGAAAATACTACATTGGAGTATGTTTGTAATGAGTGAAAATGAGAAGTCACGGGGAAAAGGAAGTTTAGGAAGTACCTGGCTATTTATATCTGGTCACTGAACTAGGCTACGACTATTAAAACAATGTTTCGATCCAAATGGTGGTATTTATAAATGGCCTTATAAATATCTTATCCACTCTTTTTTTCTTTAACAGATATTTTTTATTATTCCCGTGATCATCCACGATTATGATACCGTGACGGCATTCAAAGTACGTTGTTTATTTTAATAATGCTGCAGATCTTTCTTACACATTAAATAATGGTGAGACAAAAGATGAGACACAATATAGATACATTTGTCTGTTTCCTCCAAAGTACTACCTTTTTCCTATGGAGGAAACAGATATATCTTATTACGGCTCAGCTACGGCGACGAGAATTGCGTTTCATTTTCTTTATGCGTGTGAGGTAGATCTATGTTTCCTTTGTTCACTCACAATTCAATATTATCTTTTTAACTATATTCCATACTTTACTGGTAGGGGTCTACGGATACGTCAAGGTGTGGTGTGTGAGAGACGCAAGAAAATGATTACTTTTTCCTTTGGAGGAAACAGACCTCCCTACATTGTGTATCTTATCTTTTGAAAGAGCTGCAGCATTATTAGGGTAAAGAGCGTGCGTTTTATGCCATCGCGGTACCGTAATCGTGAATCGTCATGGTAATAATGAAAGCGCCCATTCAATTTATTTGGCCTGACCAGGGCTAAGAAGCCAAAAGGTATTAGCTAAATTGGTGCCATCAATTTTCTGTCAGATCTGTAGGTGTATAAATTACACTTCTAGAGATCATCGATTCAGTGTCCCATATAGGCCAAAAAAGAGTAAAATGTGGCGCACCCTGTTTCCTTTCTCCCCTGGTGAGGCGACTGACCTAAATATTCCGGGCTCACTGTTTAATTACGCGGAGAGCTGAAAAAATTAAACGTGTTATCACTAACCGTTTAGCAAGAGCCCATTCGTATTATAGTGTTTATGTTAAATGACCTTCATTTAAGAATTCGGGCCTTAACTCCGTCAACTCACTTTTTTTATTGTTTCATGAAAAATAATAATTTTTCCACAAGGGCAATACTTAGTATAAAAAATAGCAAAGCTGCGTTAACCATTATGATGGAGCTTTCCACTCGCCGCACCCGCCAGGTATGAGTTACGCTCTGTAATTCGTTTTTAAACTTTGCATCGGCAAATCTGAATGATGCCACTGGGATTGTTCCTTTATCTCTGGGGTCTTATAGTGTATCCGGGTCTCGTCCCCAGTCACAATTGAGTTCAAGAATTCTTCGCCATCAATGTCGTAGCACTTAGAAATCTGCGGGCTGCTTCAACCCGTTGAGCGGTGGGTGAGCGTTTTGGGCAGACTTTGTGGTCTCCCAAATTTTTTGTCAAAATCTTGTCAATAGTGGTCTTACTGACATCAGAGATCATCGTACAGAGCTCCCGAACCGTCACCCGTCGATTTGCAATGATTGTTTTTTCCACTTTGGCAATTTTTTCATCTGAAACCGATGGCCGTCCGGTATACTTTTAAATTCTCTGCACCATTTGCGCGCGTTTTCGCACTCATACACTATTTTCCGTATACTTCAAATAGCTGAGAATGAATTTCTACCGGGGTTTTTGCGCACAAAAAATCTAATTATATAGCGTAACTCACACCTGGCGGGTGCGGCGAGCGGAAGTTTCATCGTGAACGGCTGCCACGCCGAGACTAAGTGTCGCAGAGAGTGCAGCTTTGTGGGAATTTGGCGTAGGCTAAAAAAAAACCAGGATCGTGCCGGTTTTCCCGGATCTCGCGTTAAATTGTTCCTCGCGACCGCAGCACCTTGGAGACTATTTTACGGACAACCCTCGTAGAATATTTTTTTACTCTATTTTTGTTTTAGATTTGATATTTGATTATGATTTTGATATTGATATTGATATTGATATTGATATTGATATTGATATTGATATTGATATTGATTCTGATTATGATTTTGATTTTGATATTGTTTTTTTTATGGTTTTGTTTTTTTTTTATTTTGTAATGCACATTTAGATTTAGATGTTCTTTGTTTAAAAAAATGCATGTAAAAGCCCAGCCGGGCGTGAAATTCCAAATAAATAAATAAATAAATATTCTCGCTTAGTTTTAAGTCACTTGAAATCACCTGCTTTATTTTACAAGTTCGTTGTTTTTTGCTGCTGTTTACTATAAATAAGATCAAAAACTTTTGGACACACCGTGTTTTGCTCCGTTGATCGCAGCTTTCTCATTTTCCAGATTATATATTTTGTTTCACGATTAAATCTACAAATTTCTTCTTTATTTTTTGTACCCTTTCGAACAAAAAATATCTTTCTTTTCAGGTAGGTACACCCGTACACCGACTTTCAAATCGTTTTCTCGACAACAATGAACTTTATTTCGCGACCTACTAATACATTATTTTATCAAGAAGATCAACACTGCTAATTGATTTTTAACAATCTTTTGTTTAACGCAATTAGAAAGTTTGGTTTGGTCATCTTCAAGTTTGAGTAATGAATAAAATTTTAAACTATTGTTTTTAAATAGCACCATACAGAGGAAAGTAACCAAATATGGAATCGCGTTTTGTTTTTTACACTTATAAAAAGAAAACAAATATTATAAATAAAAAATAAATAAAGTCGTACATTTGCGTTTTACATACCAGTAGTAGCAGTCTTGTTATATTTATTAATTACTAGTTAGTACCCGGCATGCGTTGCAATACCATTCAAATAAATATTTTTTCTCCCTGCTTGTCCTTTCCTTTCCATGCGTCCCCGTTCCAGCCTCCTTTCCCCTCCCCCTCCCGCGTTCCCCTTCCATTTTTAATATGCGACATCTATTGAATAAAATTTATTCAAGACACTATTAAGATAGCATTTAGTTCGGGTTTGAATCTTGATCATATTTAAAGATAAAATATAGCAGCCAATAAAAATATGCGTTAAGAAAATAAGACAATGTAAGTAGAATATATAAAAATATAAAGTATATGTTAATAGTTCTTAGTAGAAGTATGATACAATTAAATATGACGGAATCGGACACATTAGCTCAGTTGGTAGAGCTGCGCCCTTAAAGACGATGATCCTGGGTTTGAGTCCTAGATGTGACTGTATATTTTTTCTGATTTTTATGTTTTACTCATTAAGTTAAAAAAAAATGTATATATATTATTATTATAATATTTTTATTCATTCATAATTTTGGCTAAGGAAGGTTCTTTTATTGTTTCTCATTTCTCACAATTTTAAGTTTACGAATAAAATTTCGCGACGTTTTAAAGTTTATCCAAGCTGCAGTATTTGCACTATCTTGAAGTGTGTTTACCTGCTATCAATTACTAAGTGGATTGCGTACTCGTTTATCTATATATAAATATTATTAGTCATTTGTTTTGATTAGTTCTCTATAACGGCGCACCCATACGGAATAATAACCTTAAATAACTTACCTTTCGAATGTGGAATAGTGTTATCTTACTGTTTTTTTTATTGGTAACTAGCGAGTAACCGGCATGCGTTGCAATGTCACTCAAATAAATGAAGTGTTTATCTTTTAATTTTGTTTATTGAAATCCTTTTGGATGCACAATATTTTTTGTTTTTTTTTTCCATCTGGTGCGTATACGAATCAATCGGAAGGTTTTCCGACGTGTGAGCAGGCCACATTCAACTGTACGTGTGAGAAGCATAGATTTTCCAAATTTACCTTCTGCTCTCCTCTACCACTACTATGTATCCTTTGCAATCCCACCCTGTGCCCCTCTCTCACCCACCCCTCCCCTACTTGTCCTTTCCCGTGCGTCCCCGTTCCCCCTCCCGGATTTTCCTCCCCGCTCTCCTTCCCTCCCTGACGCTAAACTAAATGAAAAACACTTTTTAAAATCATATTACGCGCCATCTATTGCAAATTTTTTATACAAATTTCATAACGCGAACATTTCTAAGAGTTTATAGAAACGTTCGCGGGCGTGCGTATAACCAATCACCAACGTTTCATCGCAATCGGATAAATAGTATAGGAAACAATTTTATAACCCCAGAGCTCACTATTATACAGGGTGTCCGGGGGTAAAGTGCATTAACTTCGGGAGGTGATTTGGAGAGGAGTAAAAAACAACTTTTTACGAAATTCCAACTTTTTTTTCCATTAAAAAAGACGTAGGTACTTACTAAAAATCCTAAGTGTGAGGTACGATCTTACTTGCTGAGAGCCTGCCGGGCACGATTGTGGCAACATTGCATGGTTGTGATTGGCCCGTATCGTTACAGCGGAAAATAATGAAGGTGGCCGCTTCCGCCGGTCTAATTTTATCTTTTTATCACAAAACTACCAATAAAAGTTGGAACTTAGAAAAAAGTTATTTATCCTTTTTACTTATAATATCGTGTAGAATCAGCCCAAAGTTAATGCACTTTACCCCCGGACACTACCCTGTATATAGAAACCATTGCGGGCATGCGGACATCAAATCCCCAAAGTTTCATCGCAATCAGATGAATGATTTAGGAACGCATAAGGGACAATCAAAGAAACATTTATTTTCATACATTGATGATAAAATGTTTTGCAAGACCAAACCGTGTTATCAAAATACCACAAATTTTTGATTTGTATTCATGGTTTATAAAATGTCTACGAAACGCTGCAGCTCTTCGGGAGACAATTTTTTTTAGTAGCTAGTATTTTTCCAGAACCGACACATCTGGAAATATTGGAGGAAGGCTTATGGTCAAAGCTGAACGCCGGAGGTCTCTTGAAGAAGAAGACCTTTTCCGTATTTCCCATATTGTTATGTAATAATAAACCAATCATTTCTTTTACTTTGTTTCAGGTATGTATTCACCTCTTTATCTTGAAGTCGCTTGAATAGTTCCTGCATGGATTATTGACTGACATCGAAAAATACCAACTCTTCCCAAGGTGCGTAACTGTTTGCTTGTCGTTTTGATAGAGTAAAATTTCCGATTTTACATCGATATAAAATATATTGTACGTATATAAATAATAAAATATAATAAAAGACGTGTGTCTTGCAGTCTTGGCCATTACAGAAAGTTTGTATATTATAACTTACGTCTTCCACGTATACATTTTGCTCGTTATTTCTCATTTCTGTCGCCACGCCCTTCTTCAATTCATCTGAGCGTCAGTCATGGTTCCCTCATGATGTAAGGAATGCTTCCCTAATTATCTGTGACTCCGGGGTCATCAAGAGTCAAGTGACCTCACACACTCGGGGTCGTGTGCTAGGAATCTGGATACAACATTGTTTTGTACAGTGCGACCCGAATGAATGGATGCATTTTAAATAATTGTTATTTTTTGACACATATATGTCGTTTCAATTTTCGACTTGATAATGATTGATAACGTATAAAAATTGATTTGTGTGTACATTTTTTGTGTATTTCAGCATTTTTCTCATGATTAAATTACATCGCAGGCTGATAATATTTACGTTGCCCTAGAAATTTTAACAATTTTTTGGAAGCCAGAAAGTTTTTATTTCAATTTAACAAATGACAGGTCTTTCGCTTCGCCAACCTATTGGAGGTTTTCTTCAGTAGCACTTAGATGTTCTGCTTTATAGTTATTATCGTAGAACATGTTGAACACAATCTACTACCATTCAGACAAAATCTTTCCATAAGCTATTATACCAAATGTTAATAACTAATGAGTGCAAAAAAATTGTAAGTTAGTTAATAGCTTTTACCCGCTGCATGTTTTCACGTGGTTGTTATTTTGCCACTAATTTTATCCTTTATGCCTTCTGGCTCGTTATGAAGTTGTTGATTTGTGTTGATTGCCGTTGATAAACGATCCTAACAGGCCATTGTAAAACCTCCGAGATATTATTTTGAAACGTTTCATCTATGGTCGTGAACCTCTGTATATACAGAAATCTTGCAAAAAAAATAGCTCCACTGTTTCGCTAGTAATGTATTTTTAATGAACGTTACTTTACCGAAGACAATTGGTTGATATTAGAACATGTTGGAATCCAGATTTGGTCTGAATTTTCCGGATATTGTAAATTAGTCCGGATTTTTGGCGTAAATATGAAAAAAAATGGACGTAATCATTCAATGATGATTCTGAATTACAAATGGTTCCATGCCAACGCAGAATCAAGTCAACTCAAAACACCTCTTTGAAAAGTCATTAAAAGCTATTCAAAAAAATAATATTTAAATAGCCCATAACCCTAACCTAACGTAACCTATTTAACCTTTTTTAATGTTTTTTTTCACTTTTAATTACTTTTCGAAGGTGGTTCTGAGTTGATTTCATTCTGAGTTGTCCGGTCACCATAAAAAAACCTACCCTGTTTCTCTCTTGTAATTGTTTTTTTTATGAGCGTTACTGCACCGAAGAAATTTGTTGGGTGATATTAGAACATCCAGATTTAGTCTGAATTTTCCCGATGTTCCAAATGAGTCCGGATTTTTTGCGTAAGTATGAATTCGAAAATGAACCTAGGCTTTCAATGGTGATTCTGATTTTATTTAAGGTTTTTTTTACTCCTGGACCTTTGTACTTGACTTTTGTCGTAAATATCTTTATTTTATTTATGTATTTTTTTACCTACCCGACAACACTGTGTCCGAATTTTTTTAGATGCTTTTGGCTTAAATTTGAAGCAGAAAATTGATTCACCATCCAATAAATTGTTGCTACCTTTTACAATTTAGTGTCGGAACTCTGGCAAATCACTCCGAAATTTTGGCCTTGACTATTGGTGCACTTATGAAGCTAGAGAGGGACTTTGCACCTAGTCATTGTGCTGCATTCATTTATGTGCATGAAGTGTAAATATACATACAATATATGTCCGAATATTTCCCTTAATTTATTTTAACTAGTTTTCCATTCAACAATCTAACCTTTTATATTACATTTGATAACTCCATTTTTTTATACATTAAACTTTTTCGGTAATTGCTATAAAACGTAAGTGACCGTTGGGTGCTCCAATCAATATAAATTCGGATCTCTTTTCACATCGAGGACTGATTGAGTCATTGATTGTAGATTTATTGCCTCCGGTTTAATAGCCGCCTAATTTATCAGTGTATCTACTCTATCTACGTGTTTGTGCTTTCGGGTTGTATAATTGAAATTATACCGTCTACCAACGAGTTACGTTTATCAGTAACTGATAAGTGATGAATAGGAAAGAATAAGGTTGATACTGTGTCGTCTTTTAAAACATTAAATAAAGGTTATTTAGGGTTAAAATTTGTATTTATTTCAATGGCGGTATCCTGGGACTAACTGCCATATTTATTCCTCTCTGCCCAGAAAACTAATGTAGGAAAATAATTATAATGTATCGGAAATGATTAAGATTTAAATTTAGCTTGAATAAGCTATTTCCTTAAAAAATTTAATAAAATCTATCCATCGTCTGTTTTTTTGAAGTAAATTTTCGTAAATCCATCGTCTGTTTTTTTGAAGTAATAAAAATTCTCACGAAATCTGCATACCATTTTCTGGTTGATATTTTTAACTGGTCTTCTTTAGCAAATATTTCGGAAAGTGTTGTTGTGTCTATCATCAGGGCAGATGTGTAAATGAACACTGTAACACTGCCCGAAACGTTGGCTAAATAATGAGGTAGTGCAACACGGCATAACACCCAAAAAATAAATCGCGATGATACTTTTGGCCATGAAAATGTCAAACATGTATTGTATTAATCAATTCTTCTTAACTGTTCGCTATAGTGTTTTGAAATACAAGACAAGGCGCCTTATTTTTTTTAATTATTCAAAAATACAAAATGTTTCAAAACTTAGTTTTTAACCCCTCAGACTAATTTGTTCGCTTTTCGGTAAAACTCGTGAAGGTCTCATAGAAATCGTTGTCTCCCTTACGATCACAGTGAGAAGTAGGGTATACACGGTGTTAGAAAGAGAAAACACCACGTTTTATATTCAAATCTAAAAGTTAACCACAACATAATATGTATATAAAGGAGTACATATTATATCATAATATGTCCTCATTTATAAATCCAAAGTTTTGGGTCGCAATTTAAAAAAATGAAACTTGCGGATTTTTTTATTAATTATTTTTAATTCGAACGACAAAAAAGTGATGTGTCAATAACGTTTATAAAACATTTGTCTAATAAAATATGTATGTGTTTTTATTTTTTTCTTTATCAGTAATTTGAGTGAGGTAAAACTTATTTAAAATGTTTAAAATTTTTATACTTCAAAAATATTATGTTTTTTTCGATTTATATTTTTTTTAAATTATTGGATGTGTTCAAAAATATTCCATTTATTGGGATTTTATTGCAGAATGGAAATATTTAAAGTGAACAAAAAAATATTATTACGTATTGTTCGTTCCAATACTTGCGTTTAGCTTATTCTTTGGCTGAGTAATAATTATTATCATGTATATTGTTAATTTTATTTACATCAGCGGGTTTTTATTTTTAAAAGACGATAACGAGTGTGATAACTACTGATAACTGTTACCATTTTGCGTTATATCACATCATAATAGTGTGTTACTGGATTTTGTTCTGACTTCATTATTTTACCAATATATCTTTAGAAATTAATTTTCCTTTGGTTCACACGCAGGGTTTACTCACTTCATTATCTGATATAGTATGATTAATTACTATTTTTTGCAATTATTTTAGTGTTAAAAGAGTCACAATGCCAAAATACTTTAAGGATGAAATTGTTTTTAATAGAGACGTACATAATTACGAAACAAGAAATATAAACAGAGTTCGATTGCCACAAATGAAGAAATCAAAATCACAGAACTGCCTAATGTATAGAGGACTAAATAGGTATGATGAAATGCCTGAAAGTATGAAGAATGAATGAATGTATTTAAAAAGAAATGTTATGCTTGCTGTAAAAATATTTAAATTTATCAAATGAAATTTTACATTGTGCTTATTAGTTTATATTCATGTAGTATAAACTAACTCAATAAATAATAAAATAAAAAAAAAATAAAAAAAACAATGGTAGGGAATTGACGTAGAGGTCATTCGGTCGAATGGATTGCAAACCTAAAAATTAGAAAACTGTTTTATACAATATATATTATCGGTCACGGAAATTTGAAATGCCGTAAAAGTCAAAATGTTAATTGTTCAAGAGAGTAAAGATCATAGATATACCAGATATACCACTCGGGTAGACAGTAGTTTTTTTTTTCAAAGAAAAATTAAACATATTCCTCTATTGACCTGTTGAACGTGGGATGGTATTTCAAAACCCCGCGCAAAAATTACCTCGTTGAGTTCCGGTCAAATATCGATATAAAAACAAAGCAATTGTTTTTTTATAGTTTTTCCAGAATAGCTAACTAACAAAATATTAAAAAATCTCCCATTTTGGAAATAATGGTAGAGAAATATATTCATACAAATATGAACTGATTTTATTATTTCTACACAAACCTGAATACAAAGCCAATAAGAAAAACAAAACAATTCAAGGAATTTTTGTTGTTAGTTTTTGGAGTGTTATGCCGTGTTGCGCTACCTCCTTCTATAGCCGACGTTTCGGACAGCGTTACAGTGTCCATCATCAGGGCAGATCCGGTAGATCCGACGATGAGGTAGCGCAACACGGCATAACACCCCAAAAACTAACAACAAAAATGCTTTTGGCCGTGAAAATCTAAAAACTTATCCAATTCAAGGAAGTTTTCAAAGAAATAATGACCTTTATATACTCATTTGAAAACGTAAAATATCGATTTTTTCGCCACTGACTGCTGCGAAAAGCCAACCCCAAATTTCATAGAAAATTATTTTTAAATCATTCAGACTAGCCACAATAATCAAATACTAGTAGAACATAGGTCCCTGATGGATAATGGCGCAAGAGATTCTGACATTGTCCTTCATACAGTTTCTCATTACATAAGCGTTAAAATCGCATAAAAAAACTCTTTTTTGTGCCCACCGGCGGGCCAGCCACAGATGAGAGGTTAAAGTTATAGATTAAGACATGTAATATTGATGACATCTAGACTTTCGAACCATATACGGATTATGTTCCAAGCCGTGCTAAGCTCGACATTCCAACCAAGCCTAGCTTAAAATCAAACGAGCCTATGCGTTATAAAATCTTGTACAACTTGTATTATGCTACTGGTATATTACACGTAGCCACTTCAGCCATGTTTGCTCGCTACTTTATTCCACTTTCGGCCATTTAGTAACTGGAGCGTGTTTGAATGAGAGTTGTCATGGATGCGGTCATCTGTCCGCGTGCTTAATAAGGCGTGGGCTTGTACATCACACGCGACGTGCTGTTCGCCTTCCCAAACACGGCCGTGATGTAACATCCCGGTGGGACAACGCCTGATCCTTGGAAGTGTAATGTGTAATTCCTAACTACAATTTTAGTGATCAGTGGAAGTGGCATATTGATAGCAAATTGCTAGTGACTCAACCCATTGATGCATCACCCACTGGCGCTTTTTACGCTCTTGTTTGATTTCAGGTGGAGGTTTTCTGTGGTACTCACTTTTGTAAATCAAACGCTTGTTTTATGTTTGTTTGTCTGGTCATAATTTATTATTCTTTTATTTACATAATCCTGATTTTTTATAAGATTTATATTGTGATCTGCTTGTTGGAACACATTTTTTTACGTAAGAATGGAAGCTACCTTCCTTTGTTCTTCTATAGAACTATTTGAATAATGGAACAAATAAGAAAATAATAAAATTAGGTAGGTACTTGCCTAGAAGTAATTGCCCATAGAACAAGTACCTACTCAATAAGCATCAATTTTAACCATAGCTCCCCGACAAAAAGGGCTGAAATTAAATGAAAGTTCTTTTTAGAACCCTATAATAGTTAAAATTGATTATTATTATTTGTGAGATAAATTATTTTTAAAAAATAAAAAAGAGAGGTGAAACTAGCTATTACACATATCGTAATCATCCATTGATTGTTGTAGTTAGTTTAGAAACAATAATATAATAAATTGAAGTAAATCATTAGAAGATATGCATAAGAAAAAAAAATAACACTAAATTATAAAATGTTCATCTTCTTGATCCTCGATCGATAGCCTCTGCAGTTCTTGTCTTCAAGAAAGATGGCTTCTTTTTGATCCTTGGCCTTAGTAAAGATGACTTATTTTTTATCCTGCTCTTCTTAGATGTTAGTAGTTTATTTTGATCCAGTTCTTCTAAGATGTGATAGCATCGTCCATTGGTAGAAGACACAATTTGGTAATGGGCCTTTTCATAGACCCTTGCTGCGTCTTCAAGGTGACTATACGGGTTATCCCATCTTGTCCAGGGTGAGTGGCGATGACACGTCCCATCCTCCATAAATTTGGTGGTGCGTTGTCGTCTTTGATGATAACTAAGTCCCCAATCTTTAGTTGTCGCCGGTTCCCATTCGTCCATTTAGTCCTTTGCTGCAGCTCTCCCAGATATTCAATTCTCCATCTTGACCAGAAGCTCTGTCTTAGCTGGCTTAGTTTTTGGAAATTATTAAGCCTGTTTATGGGAATCTGTTGTAGGTCAGGTTCAGCTACAGCTGACAGGTTATCACCAATAAGAAAGTGACCTGGAGTAAGTGCGAAGAGGTCGAGGGGATCGTTGGATAGTGGAATTAAAGGCCTAGAATTTATGCAGGACTCTATTTGGTATAATAACGTACACATCTCTTCATATGTTAATGAAGAGACGTTTGCCACTCTTTTTACGTGATATTTCACACTTTTTATGTTAGATTCCCAAAGACCTCCATGATGAGGACCTTTAGGTGGGATAAAAACCCACTGAATAGACATATTAGTTAAGTAATTAGCTATTTCCTTTTGAGAGACATATAAATTATACATATTTTTCAATTCATTATTCGCTCCAACAAATGTAGTAGCATTATCAGAATACAATTTACTAGGTTTTCCACGTCTGGAAATGAAACGCTTTAAACAATTAAGAAATGCATCTGTAGTCAGAGCGGTGACCAGTTCTAAATGAACTGCCTTAGTAGAGAAGCATATAAATAAACAAATATAAGACTTGACTGAATTGGATCTCCTACTGATTCCAGACTTTATTAAGATTGGCCCTGCGTAATCTAGTCCTGTAACAGAGAACGGTCTACATGGTGACACTCTATCCTCTGGAAGGTCAGACATTATTTGATGACTTGTTTTTGGACTGCATTTAAAGCACACAATGCAATTTTTAAGTATTTTTTTAATAGCATTTTTTGCCATTATAGGCCAATATTTTAGTCTAATAAGTGCTAGTAACGTTTGAGTACCTACATGCAAATTTGTATAATGAAAATGTTTAATGATTAACTTTGTTAGAGGGTGATCGTGAGGTAGTAATATCGGATGTTTTTGTGCTTCATGTATTAGTTTTCCTCTGGACAATCTCCCACCTACATGCAATAAATCCATATGTATAAATGGGTTTAATGATTTGAGATGACTGGTTTTATCTAAGTTTTTTCCCGCCTTTAATGTTTTAATTTCTTTTGAAAATGAATAAGATTGAGTGACCGTTATTAATGAATGTAACGACTTGTTTAATTCTATTATTGAAAGTTGTCCGCTAAATGTATGTTTTTTTCTTGTATTATTAATGAAACGTAGGATATAAGCAGTTACTCTTTGTAAACGCGTGAGAGAAGAAAAACGATAAAACAATTCCCAATCTTTATTCATACTGACGGTTAAATTTATTTTGCTTTTTAATTCCGGTGGATCGATGCAAATTTCCTTATAGTTCGGCCAAGTTACTTCATCTTGAGTTAACCAATTAGGACCTCTCCACCAGATTTCTGAAGAAAATAGACTTTTAGCACTGGTTCCTCTTGATAAAATATCCGCAGCATTATCTTCGGAGTTGACATGCTTCCATTGACTGGTTTCGCTTCTTTCCTGTATTTCTGCAACTCTGTTTGCAACAAATGTATTCCATCGCGCTGGTTGATTTCCTATCCAGCATAGAGTTATAGTGGAATCACACCAATAAAATGTTTTATCCAAAGGTATACCTAGGGATTCCTTTACTTTTTCAACAACTTTTGTTAACAGAACAGCACCACATAATTCCAATTTAGGCAAAGAAATCGTTTTTAATGGAGCTACTCTTGATTTAGCTGTGATTAATTGAGAATGCCGTTTTCCTGATTGGTCTGTGGATAGCATATATACGCAAGCAGCGTATGCTTTTTGAGATGCGTCACAAAATCCGTGCAATTGTATATTTACGGTTTGATTACATATAATTTTTCTAGGTATTTGAAAAGAATTTACACCTTTTAAATCTTCTAAATATTTTTTCCAAAGCTTCAGAATTTCTATAGGTATTTCTTCATCCCAAGATATCTTTTCTTGCCATAATTTCTGCATAATAAGTTTAGCATTCACGGTTACTGGTCCAAGCAAACCTAATGGATCGAAAATACTAGCAATCAGTGACAAAATATTCCGTTTATTATAAATAGGATGTGACGGTAGTTCCACGTGATATAAAAAACTATCTTTTTCGCAATTCCAAGCTAAGCCTAGAATTTTCTCTCCTTCTGGTTTGTCCAAAATTACCATATCAGTGGCCTGATCGGCCTCCGATGACAAATCAGAAGAATTAGACCGCCATTTTCTTAAGTTCATACCGGCCGAATTCATTATGGAGATTAACTGTTCTTTTAACAAATTACAGGATTCCACATTGTCTGCACCTGTAATTAGATCATCTATGTAAAAATCTCTCTCTAAAATGAGACTAGTTTCAGGATATAACTGAGCGTTTTCCATACTCAGCTGCTTCAAGCAACGCGTGGCTAAGAAAGATGACGGTCCCATACCATAAGTTATCGTATTTAACTTGAAATGGCCCATTTCCTCTTCTGGAGATGCTCGCCAAAGTATTTTTTGGAAGACGCGGTCCTC
The DNA here is from genome assembly GCA_917563855.2 of Limnephilus lunatus. Classification (NCBI taxonomy): domain Eukaryota; kingdom Metazoa; phylum Arthropoda; class Insecta; order Trichoptera; family Limnephilidae; genus Limnephilus; species Limnephilus lunatus. The sequence goes on along the minus strand of OU830602.1, from coordinate 44,258,067 downwards.
CTCTCTAATGTTGACCTGCCTGTACATTTTCTCTATGTCAGCCGTCAATGCCACTTGATATTTTCTAAAATTTAACAAATGGGTATATAAATCATTTTGTATTATTGGACCAACCATTAACGCGTCGTTTATTGATATCCCGCTGGAGGTTTTTGCGGAGCCGTCGAACACCACTCTTAGTTTGGTAGTGCTGCTGGTTTCCTTCTTGATTGCATGATGAGGTAAATAGTAAGATTTTTCTTCATTTGAAACTGGTTCAAATTTTGTCATATGACCTAAGTTTTCATATTCTTCCATGAATTTAATGTATTGAAGTTTCAAATCCATGTTAGAAGATAATTTCTTTTCCAAGTTTAAAAATCTTTTTTCTGCCATAGGCAAGGAAGTACCTATTTGATCTATACAAGGTCGGAATGGTAAGCTTACTTCGAAACGCCCATTTTCATCCCTTTTTTGGGTTGACTTGAAGCTCTCTTCACAAGCCTTTTCTTCATAATTTTGGTGCTTGATGGACACCAATTCCTCTTGTTTCCAAAATCTTTCAATTTGATTGTGAATCATATTTAAAGATAAGTGACATGAGGATGATTCTTGCTCTTTTTTTGTAGTGCACGTTCTAATTGGCCCGGATAATATCCATCCAAGTTCAGTGCGTTGCAGCGTAGGTCCAGTTGTTCCTAATCTCAATTGATCAGTGGTCAGCATTTCCCAAAATAGTTCGGAGCCGAGTAATATATCCACATGACCGGAAGTGGAAAATTCAGGATCGGCCAATTTCAATCCTGGTGGTATGTTTGCCTCCCTTTTTGGAAAAGAGGTCTGCGGTAACTTGCTGGTGATTTCTTGTAATACCAAGCAAGTAACAAGTTTTTTGTAATTAGAGTTTATTGATGACAATTCAAACGAGAGGCTCTTCTTTACATTTGTTATATTATTATGTAACCCCGAGACCGGCATATTTAATGACTTGTACTTTATGTTTAATTTTTTAGCAAATCGTTCAGTTATGAAATTCACCTGAGAACCATTATCCAACAATACTCTCGCTGAATGAATAATTCCATTACTGTCCTTAACGTTCACCATTGCCGTTGATAACAAAATTGTTTTTTCTGCTTCTCCAAAAGTGGAATGGTTTGAGACTGGTACTTGATCTATGCCATTCTCAGTGTTTTGATCCTCTTTAGGGAAAATATGGAGTAATGTGTTGTGTCCTGCTTTATCGCAAGTTCTACAATTATTCTTACTCCTGCATTCTTTAGTTGAATGACCTACATTTAAACACTTGATGCAAGCTTGTAATTGCTTGATTTTCTCAAACCGTTCATGTTGGTTTAGTTTCAAAAACTGTTTACAGAAATAAATCTTATGATTTTCCTTACAAACAATGCATTTCAACCTTTGCGACAATAATGAAACTGAAGATTCCTTTTTGTAACTTGACGGTTTATGATGCGCGAATATTGGTTTGGCTGTGGAACATGTTGCTTCCGATGCTTCCAAGACTATCGCTCGATCTGTTAAACATTTTAAAAATTCTTGCAATGTCGGTATTTTTTCTTTAGTTGGATATTGTTCCCAATAGATCCGGGTATTGGAATCTAATTTGTTGGCCAAAATATAAATTATTATTACATCCCAATACTCCGTGGGTAGACCTATGTTTTTCAATGAATTCAAATGTAATTGTGTTTGATCTAATAAACTTCTCAAGGCGACGTGACTTTCTTGTTTTAATTCCTTGAGCTTAAACAATGAATTTAAATGTTGATTAGCTATTACACGCTTATTTTCAAATCTATTTGATAAAACCTGCCAAGCTATTTCGAAATTGTCTTGGGTAATTTCAAGTGCGTTTAATATTTGTGATGCCTTTCCTTTTAAACAATCACGCAAATAGTAATGTTTCTGAAAATTATTTAATGATTTATTATTACCCACTATCGTGACGAAAGCATCCTTAAAAGATAACCATTTCGAATAATCACCACTAAATTCTGGGAGCGAAAACGTAGGTAATTGGATCTTAATATTGTTAGTATCATCAATTTTTTCAATGCTTTTTATGGATTTTTTTGCTAACGTCACTACTTGATAATATTGCAATTCAAAACACTCAAGTGGGCTATCCTCTTCATCTGAGTTACTATCAAACTCTTCGATCTGAGATTGTATATTCTTAAAGCGATTTAACAGTGTGTTTACCTCCTCCAATCTTGTTTCCGTTTCTATTACATCAACTGAATAACTTAATAGGTAATTCTTAAATCGTGTTAATTGTGCCTTCAATTCACCGCGCTTCTTCACCAGTGATTTTAATGTTTGTGGCATAATGCAGAATTTTTTACACAAACATACACATTAAATTATTTAAAAATAAACTTTTGTTTGTTCCACCTTTGCGGGAGCGAATAATAAATAGATTACAATAAAATAAATTATATTATTTAATAATCAGTGGTAATCATAGAGTAAATTATTTGGAATCTACCTACTGGTTAAATTATATTAGGTTGACAATATTTTATCTTGTTGATTATAATATCACGCAAAAAGAGTGGCTCTTGGTGGCGAATTCTTCGCGTGATTTTACAAGTTATATTATAATGCCTTAATACCTTAGGAATATGTAATGATGAATAAGAATGATGTAGACCGGACGGCTGGCTGGATGAGCTGGTTTTCATCTGGCTTCTCGAAGGACCATATGGCGCTTTTTACGCTCTTGTTTGATTTCAGGTGGAGGTTTTCTGTGGTACTCACTTTTGTAAATCAAACGCTTGTTTTATGTTTGTTTGTCTGGTCATAATTTATTATTCTTTTATTTACATAATCCTGATTTTTTATAAGATTTATATTGTGATCTGCTTGTTGGAACACATTTTTTTACGTAAGAATGGAAGCTACCTTCCTTTGTTCTTCTATAGAACTATTTGAATAATGGAACAAATAAGAAAATAATAAAATTAGGTAGGTACTTGCCTAGAAGTAATTGCCCATAGAACAAGTACCTACTCAATAAGCATCAATTTTAACCACCCACTTGGTTTAAAAAATACAACTTTAGCGGCGGTAATTACATAAAATCCACAATTACTTTACGGTAAACACAATTAGTCTATATTTGGAGTAGGTACAATCGAGTTGCAAGTATGACTCAATAATAGTAAAACAGTACAAAACTATAACAGTAACTTTATGGGTACTTAACCAAAAGGAAATTAATTGTTTCCTCAACCGCTCGTTAAAGCTTTTAACAAAAGGTTTACCAGTATATTCTATATTCACTCTGGGTTAGCTGAAAGTGTTAAAGACTTGCCAGAGATTTTTCCTTGAAAGATCTTATATCGGTCATCCCAGCTGTAACATCTGAGCGGCGGGTGAAGATTCTAACCAATAACAATCCCTTATTAGTAAGGGACGAAGCGATGCCGGAATGAGAAGGTATTCGGGATTGATCGAAAATAATTAGATTTGTTACACCTACTTTGTTATTTAGCTTGGCCTATTTCAGCATTTCACACGCTGGACCTGGACGGATACGATAATATAATAAATGTAATTTTTCTATATACTTACTCGATCTATCCAGTTTGATAAATCAATTTTTCCTGTGGAATTTCCCTGTTTATTTAATGTAATGAATGAATTAGATAAATTAGAACAGTGCACGGTGTAATCTCGCACTGCAGATGAATATGTATCGCAACTCATTGAGATAAGCCATTAGCCGAATGAGGAAACAGTCAATTCGGTGCATGGCCACCGCGACTAACACCTGTCTGTCACTTTACTACTACCACTCTTATTACTTCCAACTGACCTTTTTATGCCAGCCAATAATTTATAATACGATACAGCTGATGCGTGATCTCCTAGGATAACTAAATTTGCCTCCGTTCTTTTACTTAGACCTGCTTTTGACACCAAACTGCTGTAACGTATATGTTTTGGTATTAGCAAGCACGTTTTTGAATACTTTTTTAAGCCTTGATCAAAAAGTTTTAGGACTTGATCATCAGCGCTTGATTCAATGCTCGAAACACAGTCCCTACTCAATTATCAGAGCCGTTTTCGATTTTTTCATGACATCTGCTCGGGTGCTGTAACGCGTTCCGCTTAAATAATGGGGAGACACACAATGTACGTACGTCTGTTTACTCCAAAGGAAAAAAGTAGTACTTGGGAGGAAACAGACATACGTACATTGTGTGTCTTATGTTTTGTCTCGCCGTTATTTGACGTGTAAGAAAGAGCTGTAGCATTATTGTGATAAGAAACGTGGTTTATTGCCTTTGGGAATATTAAAAGCGGGATTGACGATGATGGTATTGAATTGATGATGATATATACTTCGATCCTTCTTACACCAAAAACTAACACCAAAGTCACTGTGAGTAATAGAAATGCTTTCCCTCACCGCTGAGATTTGAAGGAATCTTCGGCCAAGGTTTTCCACTCATCCTTTTCAAGCCCCACGAAAGACAATGAACAATTACTGTAGACGTCAGTTTGCCTTGTTTAAGTGTGAAACATTTTTGATATGCATCTATGAGTTCACCATCCTCCGTAAAAATCATTGATTGGTCATACAAACAAAAGGCGAATTCGATTAGTATTCACCTGTTCATCCACTGGTTTCGTTTTGGAGTTCATTGTTGATTAACTTATGCAAACGAATGCATCACAGCTCCTACCTTTTCGGTTCTCGACTGCCTCAATTTTGGATTGAGTACCAAGTTGCTCTCCGCTTCTTCCTGTTAATTGGCTCAGTTCGTTTAAACACCCCCATGCCTCTGTAATCAGACATGTACCTAGTGTGATGTCATATTATAAATGACTATGCTATGCACTGCGTAATCAATGCATATGCATGTAGCTGTGCAACTCCATTGATATAAAATTGACAAGTAACCCCTTACTTTCTACTCTCACAGTTCTGGTGATCGGCTGCTTTGCTCTCGACTGTATCTTGCATATTATTTGCTGCAACACGAAAAAGCAACAGTATTTCTGATTATTTAAATAATATATAATATAATCAGTACCATAAATATGCTCATAATAAATTTTACGTATTTAATAAACGACACTGCTCAAGGCGAGAAGATTTTTTTTAAAGTGAAAACTTCTTTAGCAACGTTATCATTTGAAACTCGATGGAACGAAAAAGCGACATTACTCGTAAAAAGAGACAAACACTTACATCTATAGGATTTAGCCTACGAGAGAATGAGATAGAAAAATCGGTCTCCTCTTTGTGCGGTGCTTCGTAGCCTCCCCACTCTTGTCTACTTTAGTTTTCTGAAGGGTTCGCTTCTACGTCGTGTGAACTACACACTTGTATTTTTTTTACATTAATAGCCCCACAAGGGAGGACCCAGGGAAAATGATTCCCCTGAGGGCCTATGTTATCTTTGGGGATGCTGTGTGGAGGAACCGTTTTTAGGAAAGGAAGGAGTGAATGTTATGGGAAGCAAAAAGGTATGAGGGGTGTTAAATTTTTAACCACAAAAAAAAAATGTCCACCTTTTTGAAACCAAAGTTTCCGACCGAAATTTGAAGAAAATTTGTGAAACTTGAAATTTTTATATTAATTATTTTTACATGAAATGACCAAGAAGTAGTTTTCGATAACGTTTATAATAACAATAACATTTGTCTAATAAAATATGTGTGTTTTTATTTATTTTTTGTTTCATAATTTTAGTTAGAAAAAAAACGTTAGACGAGCCATTTTTAAAAGCGTATTTCACCACCTTTCAAAAACAGTTTTTAGTTTCATTAAAAAGATTTTTTTTTATTTAACAGCAAAACGGAAATATTCTGTCATTCCGACTAAATAGGTTTGAGGCCTGACGGGTTAAACAATTAATTTTACTTTTCATTAATCAGGTGTCATAAAATAATTGGGTTGGGTCAACTTACGATCGCTCCCAGCGTACAGCGCTAATCTAGTGTGCTTTGTGCCACTAATATATTTTTTTTATCATCTGTTATTACATCAGCAACTAGGCGTGACTATAAATAGCGACATTTGTTCATTCATTTTATTTTCCCCTTTGATTATGCGAGCCGGACTGTAATCTAGATCGATTTACACAGTGCTTGCTAGCTATAAATTGTTTATTCTTAACACATGAAATTCAAATTTAATATGTATTTAATTACCCTAATATTTCGGATTCAGAAAGCTTTGGTTTGTTCCATTAATGTCCATTGCCAATCTAGTATAATATTCGACATGGTTGTATCTATTGAATTTAATCTTATTTCAATACATATTTTTTTATTTTTTATTTTTTTTTATCCTTTATTCCAGATCTCGGGGAGGGTGGTGCAGTCCCACGAGTTCCATATAATACATATACAATATATCAAGTAAAATAAAAATATTGCAAGATGAGAGAAAAAAAAAATTACATGGTAAAAGAAAATAATAGATAATAATACAAAACAAAATAAGAAAATTTGAATTAAGTTAAGTTTTTGTTATACATCTATGTCATCAGGAAGTGGCTCCACCGCTTGTAGATGGGACCCTGCCAGAAGTGGAATGCTGCCATCACAAGACTGTTTTCGCTCGAGGCTAGTCGCGTTCTGAAGTTAGTGATCCGTTTCTTCATGAGTGCTCGGAATCCGGGAACTCGCCCTTCTTCAAACATCTCGGTGGCACTGCAGTACCAGGACAACCCAAAAAGCGTTCGATACGAGTTGTTGTACTGTACTTCCATTCTTTTTAGTGATGCTTTCTTGAAGTTGGTCCATAGCTCATATAGGCTCGTGCAGTACGTGTTAAAAAGTTGCCTTTTTGCAGCTGGGCTGCACTTGTTAAATCTACGAGAAATCATATTTGCCCTTATGCACAGTGATCTTCTCTGTCGCTCAATATCCGAGTCATCGCTGAGGTCCGCTGTTATGATGTGTCCCAAGTATTTGACCTCGATTTTTTCTCTTATTTTTGTGTCGTTTAGACTGACGGGTAATACTTTTATGGTGCCTGCGCCTGACTTGAATACGAGCAGAACAGACTTAGTGGGGTTATAGACCATGTTATATTCGGCAGCGTATTCTTCACATATCTTTAACAGCTTTCTCAGTCCTTTTATGCTTGGTGACAAAATGACCATATCATCTGCGTATGCAATGTTATTTACACAGTTATTTCCCAGGTGACAGCCTACATTTGCCGAGGTGAGTTTATCGCTTAAATCGTTCATATAGACGTTAAATAGAATAGGCGATAAACTTCCCCCTTGTCTGACGCCGCATTCCATATTCACTGGTGTTGACATTTTATTTTTCCAAATAACTTGGTTCTCTTGTTGATGATGCCAGACTGCCAGAATATTGATTATTGAACCTGGCACCTTCCTTTCTTTTAGTTTTTTCCAAAGCAGTTCGTGAGAAACCCGATCGAAGGCTTTACTTAAATCAAGAAAACAAGCATACACTGTGGTTTTTCTTGCCTTATAATATATGTATGAATCAAACTAATTTAAAATGCGAACAAAAAACTATTCAAGTTTTTAATATTTTACTAAGGTACTTCTATTCACGGGACTTCACATGACTATTCACATGACTTTAAACTACGATTTAGAAGTAAATTACTAAATTGTACATGTATAGATACTAAACTTGCATACGTAATGTATGCAAGTTTAAGTATGTGTACATGTACAAATTACAAAATATGTAAAAAAATATCAATAAGTAAATTAAAAATCCGTAGAAAAACCCCACAGGCCTCGGCATATTCTGTCAGAAGTTGAAAATATTTCCGCTTTACAATAAAATTCAAATAAATGGAAAATTTCTGAACGTATGTTAAAACTAAAAACTGTTTTTTAAGGTGATGGCATTATCTTTCAAAATTAACATAAAACAGTTTTAAAAATGGAATGAAAGTCACTGAAATAACTTGAACTTCAAACTATGAAGGTCCCTGCCTGTATTAGATTCGAAAACTCTGTGTACAGTCCGGCTAACGCCGGGACTACAGCTAGTATTTCTATTTATTTATATAAAGAAGAGTGTCTGTGGCGGGTGGTATGGATTTGATTACAAATTGACAGTTTTATTCCAAGATTGATGATTGTGTTAATTTTGCATACTTGACCTTAAGGAAAGTCAGTGTTTACACGAAATTACGAAAAACCACCCCCATTCCCTATTCCCTCACGTTGAAGTAGAATTTTGATACTTTTTGAAGAAATTTTGCACACTTACCGTTAAAAAAAACACAACAAGTGTGCAGTTCACACGCGGTAAAAATGAAACCTTCTTAAAATTAAAGTAGACAAGACTGGGGAAGCCATGAAGCAACGTACAAAGAGGAGACCGATCATACTATCTCATTCTCTCGGAGGCTAAATCCTATAGACGTATGTGTTTGTCTCTTTTTAGTATCGCTTTTTTTCGTACCATCGAGTTTCAAATCACAACGGTGCTAAAGAAGTTTTCACTTCACAAACCAATTGTAGTGCAAATTACGATGTATTGATCGTGAAATCTTGTGTGATTGTTGACTTGTAATCGAATAGATTGAATAGAAAATATATGTTTTGAACATCCACTCATTTGATTTCGTTGAAACGTTGAATTCAATTTTGCCTCTGCATAACTACATACTTAACTTGTAAGTCCAAAGGCGTTTCAAGTGGCAGTTGGTAGTACCTATAGCAGTGCCGGTCGACGGTTTTCATTTCCTGCGATATTTCCGACGAATATTGACTCTGGAAGCGAAGTGCTCATAACTCATAAACGTAGTGTCTTACGTTTGGGAAAAACTTGGATTCAATAAGCGTGTGGTGCAGCATAAATTTAATATGGTTGAGGGAGGCTTTTTGACCTCTCCAACAGGACTCTCTAGATCCACCGCCTTGCACTGCATTTGGAGGGGTGATTTCAAATGTCTGTCACTCCTGGACACATTGACCCCAGATTCCTATCCGCCTCTCATACCTTTTACTTCCCAGGACTTCCTCTCCTTCGTTTCTCTAAAAAGCGTCCCTATAGATGACATAGGCCCTTGGAGTTTTTTTCCTCAGGGCCTCCTGTGTGGAGTAATGTAAAAAATATATTTTGTACGATTTATTCAAATACATCATATTATCAATAACATGACCTTTCCCGATACTATCCCGATACCCAGTATTTTAAACGAAATGAGGTAGTGGATTCTTTATGTATATTTAATTTTCCGCTTAATTCTCACTTATAGCAAAAAATATTGTTAATTAGGAATACATAAAAAGAAAAACGACTATTTTCCATCTGTTTATCCGTATCTGCCCTACATTCCTGTATATGGTCTAGGTTGCCGTTTCTACCGGCTAATTAAACTCTAACCTCCTTATCATCAGATCATCTTTTCCAAGACCTAACATGGGAGTACTCCTGGCTTGGTTGGTTCATTCGCATCGTGCTCAATCTATCATCTTTAAAATGTCCATTATTTTAATGATATAAGTCAATGCCTTTGACCGCCATTCGATTTATGAATTTTGACATGTCTAATGTGAGTACTTAGTATGTGTCAATTATAATTATGTAGTTAAGTACTATAGGTATATGTATATTTCAGCCCTAATTAAACGTAGCTATATCCATTTAAAGCAAGCAACAACACAAAATTATTCATTATAAGCTTCCGACCACTCATTGTCTGAGCAATATTCATATTAAAGTTCCTAATGGACGTAATTTAAGGAGTCATAATTCATAATGTATTCTATCTTGAATTATTTAATACCAATATTGCATACGTCAATGCGCTGCATCGAATGTTTCGTCTGTATAATAACCATTGAATGTGACCATTTAGATATCTACGCAAACAGTCTCACATATTTAAAAAAAACAATTTAACATTCTTGTACCATGATATGTCACGAAGAACAGTTATGTAATTGCTTTATTATCATGTATTTTCTTTCTTTCTTCTCTTTCTCTGCAGATTATGTTTTACACTACTATGTTTTATACGGTGCTCCAGATTTTATGTCCGGGTTAAATCTTTCCCAAATGAAAGACTAAACCCTTCCACACACTTTTCCACACATGATTATCTAGTAAATCCACGCAATGTAAGTTCACCATACGTATAAGTATAATAAATACAAAACAATACAAGAACAATACGTCAATCCACCAGAAACATAATGGGAAAATATTTCACCGACTCCAGATATTTTCATATCAGAGGGTTCGGCTCTGATGAAATCCTAACTGGACCGATAAAGCCTACTGATCCCTCAATATAAATCTTTAAAAAATCTTTCGTAATCCTACATGTATTTAAAATGACTGACTTATGCATTTTTATTTATAAATTCTTTGACAAATCTAATATTTCATTTTGATTATTATTATTTCTGTTATTACACAACTAGCATCTCCGCCTAGTAAGGCCTCGATCACGAATGCTGTGAACATTTCTAATCGGAGTGTTAATGTCTATGCACATCCCAACGACAATTTTATTACTGTAATAATTGTTAACACTCTGTAACTGTTTCAAACAATAGATAAATAAATAAAGCTACGTTTCTGGTTCTGAAACAATGTGCTAAAATGGTTTATTTTGCGTTATAATCTCTTTCATCGTAGATCGAACAAGCAAAGCAAGAAGTACTAAGCTAAGATGCACATCAGTGGTGCATTCAAAGGAAGGAAGCGCGAAAGTTAGGTCCATAATGCCTACTCAATACTGTATATATATTTATCCGTCTGGTGGTCCCAACAGATACCCTTTCATTACTAAACTGTTCTCTGTGGGTTCCTTTCTCTTCTATCGCCTCTCGTCTCTCTTTCTTCACTCAGTAGTATGGACAGAGCTGGGCTTTCACGCAGCAATCTAGAGCTCGATTATTAACGGTCTGCAATATTTTATCCAAGACTTACGATGTTTTCTTTCATGCCGATAGTAAGCACCAGATAAGGCGCTCTTGCAATGATTCCAATGATATTTTTATCTACTGAAATACGCTTCGCAGTGTTTTTTGTTTGAAATTATACTTGATTATGGGAAAAGTATCGGTTGAATAAAAGTTATGAGAGAAATCGTGAATAATTGGTTCAATGTTGAAGATGCTGTGAGAGATATCCGTCATGAAATCAATGACATTTCCCAAGAATTGTCGAATCTAAATAATTAGTGCTTTTATTATAGTAGGTTATTATTTCGTCTAACTATAACCTAAATATAACATTTTAGTATTTTATACTCATAAACTATGGGATCCTACAAAGTTTGTTTAAAATTTTATAATATGCATTTTTTGATAATAATTCTTCTAAGATTGTTTTATCGGAGGTCGGCAATGTTGATGTTAGGGACTTAGAAAAAGATATCCACAAAGCAGAAGGAATGGGGATAATCAAGGATTGCCGACTTACCCTGTTTTCTTCCTTCGCCTGTCTAATTTTGCTGGTTCTTCACATTCACCATTGAACTCTCGAGCTCACGATGGTTCTTATACTCACAATATGTGTTGACAGGACGATATTTAATTTTCAACTGATTACTATGACAAACGATTGTATTTAGTCGGCATAAGGTAGGTAGGGAAAATAAAGTATTTTGCGGGTAGGAATTATAATTTTGGAAAAAGGTAAAAGGATGAATGAAAGTACCAACAGGTAATGAAGGTAAGTTTCTAGATGCCTTTCCGTTGTTACTTCTTCAAATGTTAAAATGATTAACGTGCTCCATAAATTTCACTTGTTGCCAGAGCGTATCTCCGGCGATGGCAAAAAACAGTCGATCCATCGAGTGGTCAATATCTGGACGCCATTAACTCTCCAGTAGAAATAATTCCGTTAGCGCTGCTCCTCTGCCTGCTCGCTCTGTCGCTGTACCGCCGGCATTCTTCGTGCCATCACAATACCTTCCACTTACCTTTGTGCTCCGAAATTTGATTTCGTTTGGCCTTTTTTTCGGGCACAAGTTGTTGGGGCTTTATTATCCGCAATGCCCGACGAGCCGCCTCCCGCGCATGCGGTCCTCCGGTCCTCCGGCCCTCCCCCCCGACCCGCGCCCGCTCCGCAGTCCGCCGCCGGTCCTCGCACGGGACGCACGCCCGCGACCCGCCGGCCTAGCAGTCCTAGCACACCCAACACAATCAAGAAGCTTCATCAGCGCCTTGTTTCCATTTTCTGACTTTAAATCAACCCGACCAGTGAATCGGCTGCCTGATCCTCAGAGGATTGTGAGTTTGTGACCCAGTTCCGCCTGGAGAGGAAATCCCGCGAGCTTTTCCGCGCTGAACGTAGCGTGCGTGTTAGTGGCGCTTTCTGAGCTTTCGCCAGTGAGACGAAACTCTACTACTGTGTTTACTGAAAACTGTTTTGAAGTGAAGTTGAATTAGTGTCGTTTTAAAACATTGATATAGTGAATGTTCTGCCTGGGAGAAGGTGGATACTGCTGTTCGACCTGAGTTTATGGTCTTCCCGAAATAACCTTGCTTATTGAAAGGTATTATAACTTGACCTTAATTTATATACGCTTCCCTGATTCCATTCTAGTTGAGAAGCTTTCACGCTCGATTAGCTGATGTTCAAGATGTATTTTATACCCTCCGCACTCTTGCGGAGAGAAGGGGTTTCCTACGCAATAGTTTTCACCTTGATCAACAGATCAACTGTCATCGCGGAAGATTATTGATTAGGCCTGAAATAAAGCTGCAACATCTTATTGATTAGCCACTGGATGGACTCTTCTGAAAATTCGCAGAGGGTACTTACTCTGTAATTAGAAGCATAATGCGTGATTCTGATATAACTATTGATTTGTATTTGTCAATAACTGTCATGTATTTTTTTTTAAATCACTCAGCACTTAGTTGTTATGGCGCGCATTCAACTGTCTCTGTTGCAATGCTTTTGATAATTTCCGAAAATCTTTCCACGGCACGTACAGTCAAGTCTAACAAAGTTATACGTGCCAAAATATAATAACCCACAATTCGTATATGTTCATAGTGTACTTATTATCTGTATATACAGCATCTGAACAGGAACCTAACCGTTGAATAATAATTTAACGCAGTTACATATGCATCCGGTGTTGGTAATGTTGCTAAGGCATAATATCCTTCCATAATAGCGAATCCTTCGCAAACAACGCTATCAGGATTCAGTGCCATTTTATTGCAATAATTTGTGGGGTGGGGAATGGGACATCTGGGTGTGTTTTGGGTTGAAGGGGGGTAGGTTTTCTGATTTATTGCCTCCGTTTAATACAATGTTTTGGGGGGGGTAATGCAATAATGTTTTTTTTTTTCACATAAATGCAATTTATTCGGAGAAATGTATCAGTAATGCATTTTATTTAAACGCTGACCATCTGAAACGAATTGGGTGGAGTTTTAATATGTGAAAGGACAGTCGTTTTCGTCGTACATGTGAACGTGAACTCTGAAATTAAATATATTGTGTCAATATACATATTTACAGTTTCAATTAGAATTTGTGAATTATGGCAGAATCTTTAGGAGTAAATAAAAACAAATTTGTCGTTGTATTTATTTTCGTCTGATTTGCAAAGACTAACGTCACAGTTATTATTTAAGCTGTGACTTCATGTTTTGTTCAGCAATATTAATTTCGCAATGTCTTGTGATAATGTAGATATTTTTAGAACTCTTTGACAGACGTGGTTGGACATTATCTCTCAGAGATCGTTAAAACACGAGAGGCTGGAAAATTGCGAAGGCTTTTTAGCTTGCAATTTGTCAACAGTTGTGCACTTAAAATATTATTTATCTATATGCAATCTGCTAGTACCTACACATAAATATCTGAAATATAGGTCAGATTTTATAGTTTGCGGCAGCGCCACGTAAATTTTACGTCCTTGCTTTGAAATGATAAGAAAAATACCCATTCATTGTTTCCGATAATTCCTTCGTTGTGGATAAATAAATGTATTTATTTATACTTTGTGGCATTGTATTGTAAATAATAAACAACGATTATATTTCACATAGAACGTTACTCAGACCTGATTAAAGTATAATTGAGCATTTTGCAAGAAAACCCGAAATGTCGTGCGACTTTTGGTTGTCTTTAAATAGATTATGGACTCGCGTTTGCCTTAATGTCCTAACCGGTGCTATAATTTTATGAGGGAAATGAATAATAAACCTTTTTAGCTTTATGTTTTTAGATATATAATTGAAATTGATTCGATTATATGTACTCTTCAGCTTCAGTGTTTTTTTAGCATTATATGATACCTTTGATCAATAATAGGACAGCCATTCAAATCACTAGATTTTCACATATTTGTAATTAATTGATTGATTTGTTTGAATTTCGTTAATTAATAACAGATTATGACTAAGGTTTACTGACTTAAGGCAACTGTTATTAATAGAAGACTATATTATAATCTTTAAGTGTGGGTCTTTGTGTTTAACACTCCCTTTTTTTAATCGGCGAAATTACAGCAGAGCCATTCAAATCACTAGATTTTCAAATATTTGATTTGTTTGAATTTCATTAATAAGCCATTTGCATGGATTTCATAACGACTTGGAAAAAATCCTGTGGATAGATTTTTTTTACTAAGATTAGGAAAATGTTAGCAAAAATTTTAAGAAATGTATAGTTTTTTTTTTTTTTTTTTAATAAATAAATCCATTATTTGAGCTCGTGACGTCACTAAATGAAAATGTCCTGTCTCCGATTATGTTCCCTTAATTTTGTAAAATTCCACACTGATTAATTTTTTTGTTATATGGCAACATTTTGATTTCCGGCGAATTTTTTGAATTTGCGTTTAACGTTCACTAGATTTATTGTTTGTTCTATGCGAACTTGTTCTTTGGTTTGATTTTTTGATAAAGATGGCGGTGTTTTTGCAGATGTTACGAAGAGAACCCCGTTCAATTTATTGCTATTCGTGTGGAAAACGTTCTTTTTTTTAAATGATTTTCGGCTATGTAATTATCGTTTTTTCGCACACATAAAATTATGTCCCGTATTTCCGGTTTATAAAAAATTGTCTGATTTTTCGGATTGAAATTTTCAAAAAATCGCCAGGGTTTCAAAAATACGATTAAAAAAAATTAAAAATACGGAATGTCTTAGAATATTTGTCTTAACCGGAAAATTTAAAAAAAAATGTGAAGTGGCCTATTAATAACAGATTATGACTTAGGCTTACTGGTTTAAGGCAACTGTTATTTTAATAGACGACTATATTGTGTTCCTTGTGGGTCCCCTGAATCTTTGAGTGTGGGTCATTGTGTTATTCACCTTTTTTTAATCTGTGAAATTGCAGGAGAGCCATTCAAAGCACTAGATTTTCGTATATCCGTAATTAATTAATTGATTGATTTGTTTGAATTTCGTTGGTTATTTATTTATTACAAGATTATGACTAAGGTTTATTGGCTTAAGGTAACTGTTATTTTAATAGAGGACTATATTAGAATCCTTGTGGGTCGCTTGAATCTTTGAGTGTGGATCATTGGCTTAACACTCACTTTTTTTAATCGGTGAAATTACAGGAGAGCCATTAACCCTTCAAAAAATTGGCATTTTTTTCGGTTGATCAAAATATTTTCGCTTTACAATAAAATGCAAATATTTGGAATATTTCTGAGCACATTCAAAAACTGTTTTAGAAAGGTGATGAAATACGCTTTTAAAATAATAATTAAAAAAAAAAAAAAAAATTATTTAATTTTTGCACACGAACATAAAAAAGTTTTAAAAATGGCTCATCTTACGTTTTTTCTAACTAAAGTTACAGATAAAAAAATAAAAAAAACACATACATATTTTATTAGAAAAACGCATAACAAACACATATTGTTATCTCACTTTTTGTCGCTCTATGTAAAAATAATTTATAAAAAATTCCCGAAGTTTAAAATTTTCTTTTCAATTTGCGATTCAAAATTTTGTATACATAGAAGTGTACATTTTACTTTTTTGGTGGCTATTTTTTAGATTGAAATATAAAGCGTGGTGTTTTCCCTTTCTAACACCGTTTAGAACATATTTCTCACTATGATAGAAAGGGAGTTACAGCGTTTTATATGAGACCTATGTGCGTTGGGACAAATATGGTCTCCTGCCATTCTAAGGGTTAAAATTGCTAGATTTTCAGTATCCGTAATTAATTTATTGATTTGTTTTAATTTCGTCTTATTTATTTAATACCAGATAATTTTTATATATTTCGGCGGTATTTATTTAATACTAGCATACTGGATTAAGGCGACTGTTATTTTAATAGAGGACTATATTATGTTCCTTATGGGTCCCCGGAATCTTTGGGTGTGGGTCATTCTGTTTAAAATTCACTTTTTAGTCTGTTCATCTTGTTGCCTTTCTAAATACCATTACTTAATATTTAATAACTGCAACGACTTGTTGGTATCATGATATTCATTAATATTCAGCCCATATTTTATACAGCAGGCCCCGTGAGTAATGCTGTAATGAAATTAACACGTCTAGCACGCTTCGTGCACCAGAAGAGTTGACGGCTTATTCTCACGGTGTGGGAATGTTGAATGCAATACGAGTACGGAGGCCATGTTTCACCTTTTAGATACATGTAACTGAACAAAACAAAAAGCTCCGCGTTATATTATTAACCAACTGAACCTAAAGTAACCGCTACATTATATTTATTTTGTTAACTTTTCCACTTTGATCATTGTTTTTTTGTCCATTATATTATGAATGTTTTCCCATATCCTTGAAGACAAAAACGCTAGTTGTAATATCTATGCAAAACATCTATTTCCACATGAGAAACTACAGTCGAAATTTATAACGAGCACGCCTAATGTGCAACCACGTCTGTATCTACAAAAGAAGTTCCAATTATTTCATGTAGGTACGTGTATTACCATGGAACCAATCACAGATATAACAAGTTCGTTTCGTGGTTATGCCGTACAGAATTTGGTGCATATTTGCAAATTGGTAATTACTAATTTAGTCCCTATTCTTGGAATAATTGGCAAACATAAAAAAAGGAACTTAATGTGTGTAAGGGTGTATTTGATGTAGGTATTGCTTGTTGTATAAGTCAAATAAGCCTTAAACATTGTACAAGTTGATTATAACAATATACTTCCGTGCAAAAATTTAATATTTATAAAATATTCGCATATGAAAAGTGGGAGCGAACAAGTAGCGATTTACAAAGCTGTTATGTTTGTCTCCGCAGACGGTGACTATGAGGAAATGTTGAGGGATCGCTATTGGCGTGTGAGGAACCAATAGTAATGTTTCCGCGATTCAATATAGCTGCGTCGTTCGCTACCACATGTATATTTATTGTTTTTTCTTATTAAGAACTTATTAAAACAACTGTAACGAGATTATCTCCGTCCATGTACAAAACGATCATTGAAGCGATTATAATCATCTTCACTATGTAATTGTATGGTACCAGACGTGAGCTAGTAGTGACATTGATGCATCGCGAAAGATACCTCCGTTTAAAATTGATATTATGATAACAGAGCATATAATGACAGATATCTTGACGGTTTGAAACAGTGAGTGTGCATATTCACATTAATATAATCTACCAAAGATAACCCAAGAAACCTAGTGAATAAATTGTTTTGGACAAGTAAGAAAAATAAATGTATTTCTGTATTGTGAATACTTGAGTGATTTAAAAGTCTTGGCATATTAGTAGATATGACATGCAGATGTTGGGAGGCTCTCGTACAACTTACTTGTCTATGATCACCAGTGAACATTATTTCTCCATACACAATGATGACGCGTCGAAAAATTGCCCGAACGGAAGACTTAAATAATTAAAAAGCTGCCAGTCAAGTTTGTACGGAAATCAATCCACTTAAAAAAAATTAAGAATCATACGGTTATTCTATGATTTCATTATATGTTTTGATTTAATAGTAAGTATCGCTTTAAGTCAATATGAACTTTTGAAATTATCTGTACATAGGATGCCCTGAGGAAAATCATTTCCCTCCTCCCTGTAAATGTGTCGAGCTATAACGATTAATATTAGCTTAGAAACGGCACTCTTGTTTTCGTAATAAACACAGTTCTATATTTATCGTATTCCTTGCCGCAAATGTCGAGGTTGTTTAAAAGGTTTTTGAGGTGATATTTCATGATAAAATTGTGAGAAACCCTTCATTTTCGCGTGCGTTCACCTGAACCTCATTTTATGTCACGGTTAAGTTATTTTTGTGAGTGCAATTGGAGTGTCGATAGAGATAAAGAAGCAATAAAAATAATGTGTGTTGGCAGTGAATAAGACTTGCGTGGGTTCTTTGGCAGAGCTCACACAACATGTTGGTGCAATCCAACCGGATGCTCCTTTTTACACAGTATGTGCTTTCATCATCATCGGCTCTATTTACATTTACCCATCCGCGAAGAGATGGATTCACAACCCACGGAGGGAGATGGAACATCATCGAGCAAGTGGTTGCTACTCGTGCTTGCTACTAATTCTTGTGGGAAGGACTAAGTTGTCACTATAAATGTATGCGTGGTACGCATGTGTCAAGTTCCCAGACAAATATTTGCGGTTTGTTGTGTCAAACAATACTGTAAGGCGGTGTCTAACCACATGTCTTGATATATCTCTATCAATAAATAATATAGGAAGTCGTTGACATGACGTCTTGTACACAACCTGTGATCTGGATTGTCACCTTTGCTGTATTGATTTCACAATTTGGTTGTTTGACTTGGCGTTAATTGTCAATCTTTTGGCTTGTCTCACTGAATCTCATCATTTTGCTGCTCCCTTACCTTGTTTCTAAAATTGATGTCCCATATTCATCTCGTTAGTCTTCTACGTATTTTGTAACTCACGTTTCGCCTCTTAATATTGTCAGTCGCGCTACTTCAATTTGCTTTTGCTCTTGTAAAAAGCTTTCACCATTAGAAGGGTGGGTATTTGTTTAAACCAAGAATTACGTGGGTGTCAGGGAAGTTTTTAATAGATTTTCAGTCCGTGGATTATATCGCGTTCTAAAAACCCAAATTAGATTCTTCATTGCAAGAATCCCAAGCTTTGCGATAATATTTTTTTCCTGAAAATCAGTGAAAAATTGAAATCTGTTTTTCACATGGGTTAAGTAGAACCTTTTGAGGTAAATTGTAGTTTTTTTGTAAATGTAAGAGTCAAAAACTTGAACTGGGTTATGTGTCAAATCTGATAACTAACTGTCTGTCTGTTGTCAGTTCCGTTCTTGGCGTTTTGTGGACGGCTAGCTGTTGGCAGTTCCGTCCTAGTCGTATTGTGGCTCTGTTCTTCGTCCTAGACTATGTCTGTTTCCTTTAAAGTCTACCATAGTTTAGTGCCGAATGCCGATAGCCCCACACGACGGACGTGCGTTGTGGGTTGACCTTAATGCGGGCACAGGGCTTGGCTTGATGAATTTATCGTCATTTCCGTAGCACGCGCCCTTTCTGCTGATAACTGGATTAACTGTTAATTGAACCACCGCTATGACCGCTGACAGCTCCATCTTTATGCCACTCGTAGTTTGTACCGAATTCTTAATTCGTCTTTAAAAAGCTGTCATTTCTTTCTGGCGTTATTTTAAACAGGTAGTAATTTTCTTCTTTTGTTAACTTTATGTATTTATCTAATTTATAAGTTAATGTAAACCAATAACGTGATGCATTACTCAGCGAAGCAAAACAATGTGATTTTGATTTGAAAATTAGATCGCTTTGATGTATTTTAGTTGTTTTAACTAAATACTGCGAGTGTAACACACATTTGCCTTTGAAACAATCGAGTATTTTTTAATTCAATGAAAACAAACAACGTTGTCAAAATACCACTATATAATCACTATTAACAACATGTTTTGAAAATAAAGTTTTCTTCGTCAAGATTAATATTTGCAAAGTTTGATCCTTTTTACAAGCCCAGAAAAAAAAATGTATCAGTCCTATAAAAACTAAGATGACTAAATGTTTAGGAGGTGCACTGGAATTCGACGACAAAAGTATAGAAAAAATCATCCTTCACATTGATAAAAAAGTGCTTCGTAATCTCCCCACTCTTGCCTACTTTAGTTTTCTGAAAGTTTCTCTTCTGCCGCGTGTGAACTGCACACTGTGATTTTTTTATTATTATTGGTATGTTACGATATGTTATGTTTTGCGGATTACCTCATCTGTAAAAACGTCACTATAAAACACATGTCAAATGACCGAATTATAATGATTTACCTGCTGTATTCTCCGGTTCGTGGAATGTAGGGGCTGTTTATACTCGTATTTATACCGATTGTTGGTTCGATATGCACCACGGCCTGTGGTCACGCCATCTAGGACTTGTTCCGTCGCATGCAGACTACCCAAGAATTCCCTTCTACATACGTTACATAATACCACCGATATGGGGTACCTAGTACCTACCTTAGAGCGCTTGGTTGTATTTTTATCAATCAAGCCGTGTTGATAACCCTACGGAAATAATACTGTTTGGTTCTGTTTAAATAGTCCTTCAACATGCATACGATAGCCCTGCTTTTTTATGGGGATAAATCAATTATATACACATATTATGTAATTAATTATAATATTGAATTTATTGTTATTTATGTATCTGTATCTTTTTCTGAATAAATTTAAATATATATTTAATTAACCATATTGTAATGCTTAGAAGAAGTGAAATTTTAGAACAGGTGGAAGAATAAGTTAGTAAGATGAAAATAAATAAACGATGGACACGAAAAGACATTTAGCAACTTATAAATCATTTAAGAGTAGCATCTTCGAACTGTCATTTCGACGTGAGTTAACCCTAAAGAAGCCGAATTTTTTTTTTAAATATTTTTTTTTTAAATTTTAAATTTAAAAATGCTTAAATTGAAAGTCTTTATGTTTATTTGGGTTCTCTATGTGATGTAGGTTCACCAGTTTTCCGCTTGTACTACGAGTTTCCGGACACCGTGTATATATATATAGGGTACCAGAATGGCAGATAAGTAGGTACTCTAGCCATCAGTGGTAAATACTCTCTTTCACCCTGGTGAAAGACCAACATTGAAATTGCTTTAGCCGTGTTTATTGACAAGATCTGAATAGCCAGGTACTTCCTCTTCCCGTCTCTTTTTCTTCTCCACTTCTTTCACCCCCACAACCCCTAATTGGGGATGCTATATACCTTATATTTATGCTATATACAGGGTGTTAAGGAACGTACTTGACTTTAACAAGTGATTCCTGACGGTTTTTGGAGTAAGAAAATAAATAAAATTTTGGTCTCCGGTGACATTTTTTACTTTTTTTTAATACAAAAACACAAAAACTAGTAGGTGTAAGATATTTGGAGGAGGGGTAAGAGGTTGGGCGGTTACTCGGCTGAGTGACCTGTGACGACATGCGGAAAAAAACATTTTTGTTTGATTTTGAAGAAAAAAAAAGTCATCGAAAAAGTCACCGGAGACCAAAATGTCATTTACATTTTTACTCCAAATAATGTCAGGAGTCAATGGTTAAAGTAAGTCAAGTACGTCCTTATCACCTTGTATACTGCCGTCCGGTGTATTTTGAGTATGTGCCTAAATTATATCCACTTTTCAAAAGCTTCTTCTATATTGTGTCAATGTTTGTTGTCCAGAAAAGATAATAATGAACCATTCTAAGAATTATTTTACGTTTGTTGTAATATTCTGTAAGCCGTGCGAGAAACGTAATGGCTCGTGCCAGAGTCGACTCTATTTCTTCTATCTCCTCTATACAAATGTTAATTAAAAACTTCAACTGAGAGGCCTTCGTCCGGTGTTGAAGAGTGGACTGACGATGTCAAATACCATACTTCAGCCGAAGTTCATTTCCTCTCAAAAGGGTTTACGGAAAACTCAACAGGAGAATTTAAATAATTATTAATTATATAATGGTTTAGCTCTGATTAGTAGAACAATCGAAGCAGACCTTAAGGCCTCCGTGATGGACTGCTGTGATATTTTGCTTTATAAAGGGTCCGCCATCTAAAGTTTTTTTTTTCAACTAGTGCTTATTTCGTGAATGGTAACACTTAGCTCATGTCTGATTTGACAGATAATTAGTTTTATCCTTCCGCTGACTTATTATTTTATCCTTCAACTGACCATCCAATGCGTTTTCGCTTCGCTGAGTGGGCCTGCGATCGACTTACAGAAGATGCCGATTTTGCCAAAAAAATCATCTTTTCGGATGAAGCTCATTTTGATCTTGGCGGGTATGTAAACAAGCAAAATTGTCGTATTTGGGGCACAGAAAACCCGCACGCATACATTGAAAAGCCGGTACACCCAAAACGAGTCACTGTTTGGTGCGGATTTTGGTCCAGAGGCATAATTGGGCCATTTTTCTTTGAAAATGAGCAAGGAGTGGCCGTTACAGTCAATGGCGATCGTTATCGGGCCATGTTGAACGAATTTTTGTTCACAAAAATTGAAGAGGAGGATATTGGCAACATTTGGTTTCAACAGGACGGCGCTACGTGCCACACAGCCGAAGCTACACTCGATGTTTTGCGCCCTGTTTTTGAAGATCGCATTATCAGCCGCAGAGCTGATGTCGTTTGGCCACCTCGGAGCTGCGATTTGACACCGTTGGACTATTATTTGTGGAGTGCCCTCAAAGATAAATGTTACGCCGACAAGCCAGAGACAATTGACGCTTTAAAGGACAATATTCGTGAAGCCATTGGTGAAATACAGCTGCACACAATCGATAATGTGCTTAAAAATTGGACCGATCGTGTAGGCTACTGCATGGCCAGCCGAGGCAGCCATTTGAATGAAATTATTTTCCATTATTAACCGGAAGGATTGTACTTATAAATAAAAAAAGAAATTTGAGAAAATATTCAGTAGTTTTTTTTTTATAGCATTTTCAAAAAAAAAAAGTTATTTGGCGGACCCTTTAGTTAAGTTTCGAAGATAAAGATAGTCAAGATCACTGAAAAATTTTATTTAGTTGTTTCCTATAACACTTCACAATATGTTATATTAATTATTTATGTAATTAAATTATCTAAGTCTAGACTGAGCCAAGTCGCTATTTTATCCAACCAACCTGTCGATCAGGAATCATTTGGATCCTAAAAGACCTTTTATGCAAGTAGGAGATCAGACGCAACGCCGGGCATCAAACAGACCCGAATGCCACAACCCCATAAAAATAAATTAAAAAGAAACCACTAGAAATTTCAGTGCGTGCGGACGGGAAGCGAACCGTGACTCTCCGCGGCTGCCGTAAAGACTAAAGACTAAGGCCCGGTGTATCAGCCTGTCCGTATCCTTGCTATGTACGACATTCCTCGCTCCAATTTAAGCGTTCTAAATCTACCGCTCAATCTGTGCTAAGCCTCAGAACAGCTTCTATTTTAGACGCCGAGCCGCTAGCAGTCTTATGCCATATCTAACATTAACGTAAATAATATTTGAATACTACACACCGAAGTTTTTCGTAAATTGTCTAATTTTTTCAAATTTTTACTTTACATTTTTTATAATACCATTATATTCATCGAGCGATAAGAAATAACGATGTTATTAATTGATACTCGTAACCAATCAAAAATAAGTCTGATTTTAACGGGATTTTAAAAGATTCAACGTCAGGACAGTTTGTTTTCAGCGGTTAATTTTATTAATAGTGCACTTCTAGCAAAACTGATTAAAATTAGAGTACTCGCGTATAGCATCATGCCTATTGAATTAAGGAACTTTATCAAAAATTATCTCGTTAATTAAACCCGCCTAAAAATAAACTGCCGTCGTTTTTGAAACATCGCGATTTCCCGGCGCATAGCGACGTCTCGGTGAAGGTATATCACTCATGTAGACAGTAGATTGTTTTTCAAAGAAAAAAGAAACACGTTCCTCTATTAAATTCATAGATAATACACGTTTTACTATTTGGGAGTCGGGTATGAGTACCGCCGCCCTGGGAACCATTTATTGGATAACCAACCATATCCAACTCTGCCATAGGTCACCCCAAGTGGTACTCTGCGTTTGGTGACTTAACGGGGGTGCCCGGGTTCATGGGGTGAGGATTGTAGGGGTCTTGGCGGCGGAAGCGTTTGCCCACCAACTGCGTGGCAGGCCAGATAGGGAAAGAATGGTTGAGGGAGTCCTTTTGACTTCTCTAGCCGTACTCTCTCGGAACATCGCCTTGCACCGCAGTGGTAGGGATGGATTCATACATCCGTCGCTCCTGGACACACTGACCCCCTGACTTACCCACCCCTAATATCTTTTTCCTTCCATAACTTCCTCTCCTTCTTTTCCGGAAAATACCCTCCACACAGCATCCCCATATATGACATAGGTCCCGTGGGGAATGATTTTCCCCAGGGTATCCTAAGTGTGGAGCTAATGTAAAAAAACGTAATATTGGTAACGTCTAAGCTTTCGACCTATATGCGGATTATGTTTCAAGCTGTGCTAAGCTTAACATTCCAACTAAGTCGGTCTTAGGTATAAGCAACTGATATACCGTGCCTAAATAATACTATTATAGCTAGCTATAGCTATATAGCCGACAATGGCGGCAGAAAGAACCGTCTGTAGTATTTTGTGAATGTTTGTTAGAGGCAGAAATAACCTCGCTGGATGGGCTTTCTCTCTTCTTCTGCTCGGTCCGGCCGGCGGTTTTATTGTTTTGTTTTGACTCTCGCGCATTATTTAGAGGCATGATTCTTTTAGTCCCCTCCTTCTGTATTATAGGTACAGCATCGTCGGACACTTGCACGCTTCGGAAAGGCATAAAATTTGTTCGTGGGGCGACCTTTAACTGGTCTATCAAAACTTGATTACGACTGGCTGACTTGGCTACTATTAAATTTTACCATAATCGAACCCAGGACTTTAGCCTTGAGGGGCCGGTGCTCTACCGCTGGGCTATTTTTTTTTGTAAAAGAAAGACAAAAATTCCCGAGTTACGAATAACCCAAAAATGTTTGAAAATCTCCTACTACCACCACAGAAAGACGAAAATGTTGCCCGTGATGTGATGGAGGACTTAGCCAGCCTAGGAATCGAACCCGCGACGCCCGGGTGGAACCCAAGCGCGATGTCCACTAAACCACTGACTGGTCATAATGGGTTACAAATAACTTGACAATATTTGAAATCTTCTATTGGCACTCTCTCTTTATAACAGAACAAAAATCAACGCCAATCTATACCTGATTTCTAGACCCAAGCAAAGCGTTTGACCGTGTATGTCATAATAAACTGTGGAATGTATAAAAAAAATAAGATAACTCCAATATCTTGGTCGTAATTTGAGGAAGGTAGATACAAGTTTACCTAACTGATAATCCAAAGGAAGATGTATATGTAACACGAAGCAAAGGGAGGCGCCACACTTCATGGCTTCGTAATCTATGTCACTGTTGCGAGTACAGTTCCAATTTTTATTTTGAAAATCACATTGCTGCTCTCAACCGCCTGGAGCCAGTGAGACTATGCCATCCCCAATTGGGGTACATTGTGAGGCTGAAAGGAGTGGAGAGGAGGAATGAGATGGGTATAAGAAAAGTGGGGAATTACCCACCTGACTATTCAGATCTGCGCTCCAAACACGGATAATCCATTTCAAGCAACGTTTCAATTCTGAGTAGTGGGTCTTACACCAGGGCGACACTGAGAGTTTCTTCCACTCTGGAACGTGCCGCCAATATACCTTATATTATTTTAGATGATAAAATTTTGAAATAACACATTTCAAGTACATAAATCCAATTTACTTCCGCATGTCGGGAATTGAACTCTTCTGAAATTTCTACGAAGTTCTGAAATGTCAAAAACAGAGACATTGTTTTTTTTCGTCTTTTTTTTATTGTTCAATGATAAAACGAGTGCTAAATTTTCGGACTGCATTTAGTGGATAGTAAAAACAAGTATATTTTTATAGTAAAAGTAAGATTGATTTTGAAATGAGCTTTTAGCGCTAGCTAAACTTTCATTGAACAATGCTTTTAGAAACGCTCTTTTGATTATTGAACCCGTCTTCCTAGAACCGGTTAACTAATTCCATCTTACGGCCAATTAAACCGAATGACTGCGACGTTGACTAGATTTATGGCTGCCATCGGATGATCTACGGCAGATGGCTGGTGTCAATCAGGGGCACAAGAGAGCAGCCAGAGATAATAATATGGCCTGATCTCCATTTATTTATACGTGAACGCGAGAGGCCGGGTAGACGCTACAACACTTTCGAGGGCGCACTGTTTATTATCATTTTTTCACCCAAAAGTATTTTGGGAGGAATTCCGATACGGCGTTTTAATGTACTTTGAAATACACAAAAAAGTTGGTTGATCGTTTGTTTTTAAAAACATCTGATTCTACGATCTTTCGTACGTGTTTTTTGTATGTTCACTCAGCGGGCAAACAGAAGTCCTTTCAGATAGCCTATTGTCAAAACGTCTTCTCGAATTAAATTTCAATTGCCAGCAACTTGTTGAAGGGTTACGGCTCTCGATTAGCAATCCGGAGGTATGCGGGTTTAAATCCCGGCGTGCGCAAGTATATTTTTTATATAATTGTTGTTTATTTCACATTTTATTAATAATGTGTAGTATATTTTCGAACCGTTCCAGAGTTGAAGCGTTGAAACGTTGCTGCAAATGGGTTTAGTGGCATTGGTGACCAGATCTGAATAATCATGTCCTTCCCCACCATCTTCTTCCCCCTTTCCTTCCTCTCCCCCTTCTTCTTTCCCTCCCCCTTCTTCTTTCCCTCCCCACTACATTCAGCCTCACAACAAACCCAATCGGGGATGTCACAGTATCACTGGCTCCAGAAGGTTTGAAGCAATTGGCACTCTTTTGCGGTATTCATGTAAATGAAAAATAACTAAAATTATAAAAAGGGTTAACATTTGTTGCCGTCTTATTATGGCTACAGGAAATTTCTAAAACGCACAAAGCCATAAAATATTGTAACGTTTTCTTAATTTTTACCCTCTTCATTCAAGCCATGTTTCAGTGCCGGCAACCCGCGGGTTTATTTAAGTTGTGATTTGATTAGATGTATAATTGATTAATCGCGAATGTTCACTGTTTTGTTTACTTCCTCCGAAAAAACTTGTGTTAATATCTATCTCTAAGCAGTCCTAAATACTATATTGGTTTAATTAATTATTTTTTCAAAATGTGCCTATTAAGTGCTTGTTATTTGATTTGCAAGACATACGAGGGTCGCGACGCGACGTCTTCAAATTGCACAGTTCACAAATTTTATCCCACTGTATTAACAGTTTTTTTTGCACAGGTCTAACGACATCTTCAGCAACACGTTGCTTCACAGGATGGAATATTATATACATACATTAGTAAATTTATGATTACATATATGATTGATGATCGTATTTGATGTAAATTTCTGGTTACCAATAACTACAGTAGGTGTACTGGAAGATTAATTTGTTTGTTGAAAACCCGCTTTTACAGAAAATGAATGACACAAATGTGCGCATCCCAGTGATTTTTCTCTCACATATTTATAACATTGACGTCATCATAAAACGCAGAAAAAATTTCATGACACGCCACGTGGGTGAGTTTGTTATTTATTTATTGATAAACGTGATGGACACCTACATACGAATCTTCAGAGCTTTCAAACACTTATACCTAAACTGCTTTTCATATTATCGATTTTAATTTTCCTTACTCAATCTCTTAATGTTTTCATTTTCATTTTTGAAGTTAAAACTTTTTTGCACCGTTGTGATTTGAAACTCGATGAAACACGGGTACTCGATGATCGAATCTTACGAAATAAAAAAAAAGTATTAATTTAATTTTTGTTAAATCAACATCCAATTTTCAAAACCACTCCAAAATGAACAGGTAAATCATCCAAAAAATCACCCTTCACATCGATAAAAAAGTGCTTCATAGTCTCCCCACTCTTGTCTACTTTGGTTTTCTGAATGTTTCACTTCTATCGCGTATTAATTGCACACTCTGTTTTTTTTCTATTTAACTTTCGTATTAATTAGAATTTTGTAAATAACCGAATCATCGTGATTTACGGTGTTTTGAAATTGCTTTTGAATTGAGTACAGTATTAATAAATTCGCCTGTACACAGTGCACACTGGTTGCTTACTTTGTGATGGTCAGATTGGTCACCGGCCGGTAGTGAGATCATCGTGTTGTAACAGTGTCTGGTTGGATACACAGTACCATGTATTATAGTAGATACGTATAGATCACGTAGTTGCTGTGTACATCTGACCGCTATAGAATCCCACTAGACTCCATTGATCAAATCGTGAAATTAACTGTGGTATTCTCGTATCCCGGATATGCTCGAATTTTAAGATCCACAAATTATAATATGTAACTAGCGAGTTCTCGGCATAGGTTGCGATGCCACTTAAATAAACAAATTGTTTCTCCCTGCTTGTCCTTTCCCATTCGTCCCCGTTCCCCTTCCGCCTTCTCTTCCCCTCTAATGTCCCCTTCCCAACCCGCGTTCCCCCCTTACCTTTTCCGATTTCCCTCACCAGCGTTCCCCTCCCCCTTCCTTCTTCCCGCCCTACTGCTAAACTATACGAAATACATTCATTTTTCAAACAACTCTCGCGCCACCTATTCTAAATTTTCAATACAAATTTCATAACGCCAGAGCTCACTAGTATACATAGAAACCTTCGTGTGGGTGCTCACATCAACTCACAAAAGTTTCATTGTCAATCGAATGAATGTTGTAGGAAATAATAACGCCAGAGCTTACTATTACGTATGGAAACCGTCGCGGGCGTACGCACATCAAGCCACCAAAGTTTCATCGCAATCGGGTAAATGGTTTAGGAATGCGTACGGGACAACAAAAGATACATTTATTTTTATATACATATTAAGATTATCTAATGGCCTACTTTGATATCTTCGCGATTTGGTGGTTTTCATTGAAATTCGGAAAATCTTCATAATTTGGGGTAAAATCGTGTCTTTGTTTGATGATTTCGTGATTAAATCTAAAAGCGTTTTTTTAATGATTTTGAGCGAGAAACCCGCGATTGATTGAATTGCTGTGAAATTTCTACGATTTTTAGCAGAACTTGCGGACAATCTGTTGTGTTTTTCTTGTGAGATCTTCGTCAATTCAAATTATTTCTCGGCGACTCGGAAGTTAGGCACAAAAGTTTGTAGGTAAGCTCGAGGAAAAACAACCAATTCTGAATTCCGTTATACAAATATTTACTTCTCAGTCTTGTTTGGGCAAAATGTTGAAATGGCCAATGCCCCCACTCGGCTTACGGAAGATGCAATTTTGACAAAAAATGCTTTAATGTCAAGGTAAGGTTCACTTCACGTAGGTACTCACCGCTTGTTTCACATTTCATAGTTCACAAGAGTACCTAGTATTTTTGTATTTTCCACTTATAATTTTACGTTAGGAACTCCTAGTGGAAATATGTGGTGGAAAGTTAAACATTTGTTACTGATATGCCTTTTTTTTATACGACATGTCTGACCACACCTCTTGTAATTTGTTAAATCATATAAATCAGTCTCTGCCTAATCGAGGAGAGAGTAATCCAGTAGTGTTATAATAAAAAAAATCCAATAACTAAATGTAATGTGTATTCGCTTGAGAATTAGAATGCAGAATTTAAAGAGCTTTTGGAATTGAAGTCAATTCTAACGCAAAACCGTCTGTCTGATACGCTAAACACAGCTTAATCATTTGAATATTAATAATGAAATTACTTTATTGTGGCTTGTTCGCGTGTTTTTTTTAAAAGTAAAGGCTTTTAGATATTATTATTAAACGTATGCTGGTTATGCTCTAGATTTTTTAATCGCATTTCATTTTATTCGGTAAAATTTTATCTCTAACATAATATTTACTTACTTCCAAGTTTTCGAACGAATGTTTTTAGGAAGAATTGTTGGTGCTTTCGTTTATCTTAAGTAATTAATGTAAAAGAACTGGGCTTTAAATCAAATACCTAAATAATCTTCTGGAAAAAAAACTATAATCTATTATACACCCCACTTAAAAACATGCGTCCAGCGTCTCAAAATTTGTCCAGGTTTTTTTTTATTTGTTATTTTTAGGCCAACGTAACATTGTTCAGCTCCTAATTTAAAAAAATATTTGTTGCCCCTTTTTTAATTGCTTAACAAGAAAAAAAAATCGTAATTCATTCACTTGAAGTTAAATATTATAAGGTTTTGCTTACCTTTAAATCCCTGTTGGTTCCTGTCTGGCAATATTTCTTGAAAGTTATGTATTTTGTTTCCAAGATTCCTTTATTTTATTCTCATTTTCCTCCACAAATTGAAGTGATAAGAAAACAAAGATGGCCATGACGGTTTCCCGCCTATTTGCCGAATGAAATCGCGATGGGAATATTGGAAACGATCCAAATATTTTTGGACCATGTGGACTTTTTTCGGTCTGCCGGAGACATTTCTGGAACATTTATTATTCCGGTACACTAATCCATATAGAATAATAATACACTTATAGATAAATTCACAAAAATTGCAATAGGTACCTACTCGTATTTTTAATATCTTTTTCAGATATGACTCAATTATTTTTCTCTATAATGCTTTTAGTAAGTAACTGATGGCAACAAAAGATTAGCTATTAAAGCTGGTACAATGTTATTTATTTTGATTGTTGGAGATATTGTCGTATATATCGATGATACCTATCTATATTAAAAAAATGTGTTGATGAAATCATCTGTTGTCTGTCCGAGTGCATGCATGTTCTGTTATATTGACGTCATGTCCTCGTTTTATGCCAACTAGTAAAAATGGCACCAGTGCTGTCGTTCATTGGGTTTCCGGAAACTTACCGAAAAATGTCTTACGTAAACAAACTTTCGCTTGCCTGCCATATATTTTTGAAATATTGTTTGTGGCATATTTGTGGACGTTTTTTTATTGGGGATCTGAATTTAGAATGTTCTTATTCAATATTCGTACATTCCCAATGATATGCTGAAATAGGCCAAGCCAAATGATCTTTTATAGTTAAGTCTGTTGGACCCATAAAACAAATTTGACTGGTTAAATAACGATAATTTAATTGTTTTGCCTTTAATAATAGAGGCTCTGGAATTTTTCGTTTTGCCACCGCCAGCCGGATACTACTAATTACGTACAAACAGATATGATAAACATACTTTCGTTGTGGAAAATATACTTACCTGGAAAATGTACTTACTAGGTCACTACATATAAATACACAGTGTTATTAGAAAGTTTAAGCTCCGAAGAGAAGAGAAGATACTATTTTGCATGCACAATATTAAAAACACATTTGCACAATACCTGATTTTAAAGTTGCTTTTTATCCGTCTATTGATTTTATATTTTTCGAAGATTAGTAGCAAAAGAAAAGATTATAATATTTATATTTTTATTGTTCAATCATAGATTTTTTTTAATAAAATAACCTTAAAAATTCTACTTGGTTTAAATACGAAATTATAAATAGTTATAATACATTTTTTTTTACAAGTTTTCAAACTTTTTTTACAATTTTTTGTACGGCAGTAGTTAGACGGATTTGCAAGTTAGTACTTAAAATAATTAACTTATTATGTAAGTGGCTTTAAGTAAGTACTAACCGTTAGAAATATGCATTTTTTGTATTTTACCCTTACAATATAGTCTGAGATTTCGCCACCCTCATCGAAATCTAAAATAAACAATATAAAAAAAATGATAAAGAGGAGACCGATTATTCTATCTCATTCTCTCGCAGCCAAACCCTATAGATCAGGGGGTCTCCAAACTTTCCAGCCTTAGGGCCGCACTGATAAGTATGATACTTACTCCAGTAAGTTCCAAGGGCCAATTGGGTGCAAAGTTCGCTTTTCGTGGGCCGGATTGATGACACTGGCGGGCCGGACGTGGCCTGCGGGCCGTAGTTTGGAGACCCCTGATATAGATGTATGTGTTTGTCTCTTTTTGGTGTCGCTTTTTCAAATCACAACAGCGCTAAAGAAGTTTACACTTCAATAAATTTGATATTTATCACATTAGGATAGGGCGGATGGTTGCTTATTCGGCGATTCTTCACTGCTACATCATAACGACCGTTGCACGACGTTACAACGTTAGCGCTGCTGTTCCAATCCGTTTAACGAACGGTCGCTAATAAAGCCGCAGTCGTTATTACGGCGAGCGCCATTGTGTCATCCGTTACAAGGCCATCGCGATGCCAAAGCGCAGACCAACATTTTGGTAGTGGAGTTGTGGAATATGGAACTCCCAACTATGTACTACTCAACCCGCAACTGACCATCCACGAGTAAATAAAAAAAATAAACGAAGCATTTACGAACGTGGTCGTAAAGTTTTCACTGCTGAAATTCTAAGTCGATTTCTTTTTTGCATCGCAGTCTCCCCGGTGTGGAGATAGTTTCATGATAACCATCCTCCTACAGACGTCTAGACTTCTCACGTAATTATGTTGTTTTAATCGTGATCAGAAAACATGCATCGATATCGCAAAAAAAGCTGTTGTTTTATATATAATGCCACTTAATAAATAAATTGTTCCTCTCTGCGTGTCCTTTCCCATTCCTGTTCCCCTTCCCCTCCCGTGACCCCTTCCCCTCACACGTTTTCCCTTCACCTTCCCCGGTTTCCCTCCCCAACCCGCGAACTCCCGCGTTCCATACATTCAGTTTTCAAACAGCTCGCGTGCCACCTATTGCATTTTTTATTTACATTTCATGACGCCTACCAGTATATATAAAACCTTCGCGTGCGTGCGCTCGACAACTCACCAAAGTTTCGTCTTTATTGGAAATAATTTCATAACCCCAGAGCTCACTATTTATTATACATGAAATTATCGTGGGCATGCGGACATCGAATGACCAAAGTTTAATCGCAAACGTATGAATGGTTAGGGACCGCATTAGGGACACAAAGAAACATTTATTTGTATATATCTCTACATATTATAAATTAAAGTCCTTCGCCGCGTCTGTCTGTTTGTTCGCGATAAACTCAAAAACGACTGAACGGATTTTCATACGGTTTTCACCAATAGATGTAGTGATTCATGAGGAAGGTATAGGTATATAATTTGTCTAGGTTTTGTGTAAATTAATTGAAATATATAATCAAATATGAATGTCTGTATGTGGTGAACGAGCGTGCTGGCAAGCGGGCGGTGTGGATTTGATTTATATGCAAATTAATAGATGGCGGTGTGAGTTAAAAGATTGGGTAACCATCCAGTAGATGGCGTTGTATTTCATTATCCGGGTCAGCTAGCTAATTATAAAATATTTTGCAAGACCGAACCATGTTACCAAAACGCCTTATTTTTGATTTGCGTTCATGTTCTATAAATTGTCTGCTTCTACGTGAATGCTTCATCTCTTCGGGAGACTAGAATTTTTTAGTAATTGGTATTTTTCCAGAATCGGCACATCTGGAAATATATTTGAGGTAGGCTTATGATCAAAGCTGTACGCCGAAGACGAAAGACGAAGAGCTTTTCCAGATTTCCTCAAGAATTCCCACTTGTATAATAATAAACCAATAATTTCTTTTTCTTTGTTTCAGGTATGTATTCATCTCTTTATCGTGGATTCAAGTCGCTTGGATAGTTACTACTTCCTACATGGATTATTGACTGACTTCTCAACTCTTTACCAAGGTGCGTAAATGTTTTCTTACGGTTTTGATTATGATAAGCTAATTCGAATTACCAAGTTTCATCGCAATCGGGTGCATTGTATGGGGAAGTACATTTTTTACAAGCGTTCACATAAAAAAAAATTCTTGCCACCTGGAAAATCATAAAAAACTGTCAAAACAAATTTATTTAATTAAAATTAAATTTGATAATGTTATTATCAAGTTCTGCAAGTATTTTAGTTATTATTTTTCAGCTGTTTCGGTTTTCAAGACCATTTCCAAGCTGTGGTTGAACCACATTGAAACGACGTATTTATTCGAATCTAAGTGTCAATTTTTGAAGGTGACTAATTTGT
The DNA here is from genome assembly GCA_917563855.2 of Limnephilus lunatus. NCBI lineage: Eukaryota > Metazoa > Arthropoda > Insecta > Trichoptera > Limnephilidae > Limnephilus > Limnephilus lunatus. The sequence continues at coordinate 44,224,078 of OU830602.1, read as the reverse complement.
TTTGTTTACCCGTTAAACCAATTTGCTGAGAAATTAAGTAGAGACAGTAGACACTACATTTTGTGGGAGATCTGTTTTCCCCCACCAAGTGTTAAGGTTTCCTTCTTCAAAAAATTGACATTTAGTTTCGTATATATACGTCGCCTCAATGTGGTTCAACCACAGTTTGAAAACGGTTTAGTAAACTGAAACAGCTGTAAAAAAAACTTACTAAAACACTTGCAGAACTTGATAATAACATTATCAAATTTAATTTTAATTCAATTAAAAATAATTAAATGGAGTTCTACGAAAGATAAAAACAATTAATAGAATAACTTCACCGCAGTAGTCAGAAAAAACACCATTACCTTATTCAAATAAACATAGTAATAGTTTATTTATTTTGGTACAAATTATTTACATTTTATAATATAATTTTCAAATGATCTAGTAATAATCAAATCATATAAATAAATCGACTGTACGACATATCTTTTCCAAGCTACTTTTTTTATAATGCCTTCAGAGGACGAAGGAAATAAGAAAAAATGTGATGACTAGAAAAAAGCGTTGTCATTATTTTAGTTCTCAGATTTTAATTTGTATTCCCAAGAACACGTTGTATTGTTAACCCGACTCTAGCTTCCCTTTGTTTATGCTAGTTAATGTTGATAGTCTTAGCGTGTTTATAAAACAGTCGTTATTTGAGTGTTATTTTTGTGTTTATGACACCTGCTTGAAGGCTTATCTTACAGAGTAACGAGAATCATATATTTTATTTCGTACATGACGTAAGATATCAATTCTGGAAATTGCATGATTACGATCATTCCGATAACTGCATGTACTGATCGTTTTAAAGTGGCCGCTATAATATATTCAATTAAAAATACTACGAAATAAATTAAAACTTAAATTGCAATGCAATCTAAAATATCAACGGATTTCCACAGTGTAATTTTCAATCGTGAAACACAATATTTTAGTTCAAAGTTATGAGTTAACGTTACATGCATGTACGCATACATTTTTGTTTGTTAAACAAATATGTTTGTTTTTGGATCGAATCCAATCCGATACTTGTTGACAGTATTGTTTAGGACGGAAAAACAAATACGTAAATTAGTTTCCGCACATGCCAATTTCCAAAATAACAAATTTCACGCGGAAAACAGCCAAGCAACCATGTCAGATATCTGTGATCGAGGAGGTTTTGGTCAAATACACTGTCAAATAATGCAATATAGAGAAATAGGCACCTAGACCTGTACATATGTCGTCTTAAATCCCTTACAAAAACTTTTTGTAGCTGTAAAACTTATCTTAATATATAAATAAGAATGTTTCTCTGTTTGTTCCTTAAGCGTTCCTAAACCATTCAACCGATTGTGATGAGACTTACGTGATTTGTTATGCACATGCCCGCGAAGGTTTCTGTATATAATGGTGAGCTTTTGCATTATGACATTTATAGTGGATTAGCAGACCCGTCTACACGTTGCTGTGGCTAACGAAACACAACGCCATTACCCAACCTTTATAACCAAAGCCATCTGTTTGCACCCATGTCAAATCCACACCGCCCGTTGTTGTCCGCTGCCCGTTGCCTGAATTGAATCTTTGAATTTTTAGGCTTTTCTCTACTATAATACGCATATATTATACATATAAACCTTTCTCTTCTATCTATTGGTGAAAACTTATTTGGTGATTACTTATTTTATTGGTTTAAAAGATCTAAACGCATAAACAGCGGGAGCGACTTCATTTATGTAAAGATGGCGCGCGAGTTGTCTTTCATATATTTTCGGAAGGGAAGGTGAGGGGACAATGGAGGGGGGAAGGCGGGCAAGGGGGAAGGGAAATGCTGAAGGGGAACGGGGCGGGAGCGTGTACGCATGGGAAAGGACACGCAGGGTAAGGGCAGGGTAGGGATCGAGAGAGGGGCAGAAGAGGCATTGCAAAGGAGATGTTTTTTTTTATGTTAATACAATTGGGGTATGTTGTGAGGCTGAAGGTAGTGGGGACGGGAAGGAGATGCATAAGAGGAACCTGGCTATTCAGATCCGGTCACCAAATACTGCTAAGGCCATTTCAAGCAACTTTTCAATTCTGAATGATGGCCTTACACCAGGGCGATACTGAAGAAGTATAGTAGCGGTAGGGGATAGCAAGGGGAAATTTGGAAAATCCGATCTTTTCACACGGACAGCTAGCTGCACGTGGCCTGCTCATGACTTGGAAAACCTTCTGATTTATTCATTTACACACAAAACGAAAAAAAAATGTGTATCCAAAAGCACTTCCATAAACAGAATTATAACACAGACGCTTTCTTTCTGAATAAACGAAAGGTCATATGCAGATTTTTGCATTTCGTCTATGTGCACTATCAATCTACGAAAACGACTTTTGCAGATAGTTTTTTTGCAAGTTGTCTATTACGAAAGCTGTGTTCATAATAATAATAATTGCCAATGGCCATAACTGCTAGCCTCATGTACAGCTTTTTTTGCAGCTAACATATTGTGGTAGCGAGTGGCGAGATGGATTTCACCGCTTTAGGCATCGCCGATTCTTCATTGGTAATGGCCAGGTGTCCCGGGCTAGGCTTAAGCCATTACACGTAATTACCTCCAGCTATTGGGCACACTTTAATCATTTTAATTTTAACGCATGTGACGAATTGCCCAACGACACCGATGGTTTGAAGCCTTAAGGTTTACAGATTCTCTAATTGAGTACTTTGCTAAACACACTAAATAAATAAACCGTTATATAAATGTTTTTTGAGCATGTGTGTATTATCGAATTAAGCCCATTTTTTCCTCACTTCTGGGAAATTGATCTAACATTTTCAAATAGCCTCTTGAACCGATCAATTTCTGGGATGTCTAGAAGTCGGAACGGTGTCATATAATGACACCAGTTTTCTTTCAAATCGGCACAGATCACTTTTCTATTGATTTTGTGTTCAGTGGGGGACAAATGTGTTGCCGATGTCAGGCAACTTTTCACGACATGGGGAACTAACCGATTGTTAAAAAGCCACAAATAAAATAAATAAATAAAATAATATCTATGTATAATTGATAGATTTTAAGCCCTCGGGTCTCTGCCGTATTTTGTCCGAGGGTCAAAATATTTCCATTTCGCAATAAAATCCAAATAAATGGAATATTTCTGAACGTATCTGAAAACTAAAGTGAAGGTGATAAAATACGCTTTAAAATTTTATAAATCGAAATATAATTTTTGAAAAATAAAAATTGTTCAAAAAAGTGTACACAATTTATAATAAATCTTCTTTTGTTTCTATGAATAAACCGTCGTCTAATAAAAAATATTTTTCAATTTTGTAACAACTAGCCCCGCCTCTACCTTTTACTTATTTTGTGGTTAATTTTTAATTCTTAATGTAAAGCGTGGTGTTTTATCTTTCTAACACCGTTTAGATCATATTTCTCACTATGATAGTAAGGGATACACAACGATTTCTGTGAGACCTATATGAGTTGTTCCGAAAAGCGAACAAATTAGGGGGCATCCATTAATTACCTGAGCAGTTTTTCTTCCAATCTAGACCCCCCCTCCCCTTCGGTGAGATAAATTTGGGCCAATTCGTATATTTTTTCCCCCCCCTAAGCTTAATAATAAGGGATGCCCCCTTAGCTTGTCGGGTTTATTCCTTATTTCAACGCTAACGCCCGTAGTACATACCCACCTACATTCTATAATGTTTTTTTTTTTGCACTATTAAAAAAAATAGATATTTTATTTGTGTTAATTCTCCTGCAAATCAGAACATTTTCATCTGTAAATATTTAAATACCAGTTTTCGTTTTTTAATCTATCTGCACTGCTAAATCTGATTAAATTTTGTGTTTAATTTATTTTCCTTTGTACAACGTTTTGTAGTTTCGTACAACGCCCAGAAATATATTCCGTCAACAACCACGCCCATCTTTCTCGTTCTGTTTACTCTGTCGCCACAAATACTCGTGGTCTTACCCACTCTCTTACAAAAGTGCAGACTTCATTACGTATTCAAGACGTTACTCGTCCAGACTGACTGCAACTGGGGAAATTCCATATAAATTCCTAATGTGCACCTTATTGACCTAATACAGTTGAACCCCGATAAATCCTTGTGGTGTAAATCGACGTACACATACATCTATAGGATTTAGCCTGCGAGAGTATGAGATATCAATAAAATATTTATTTAATTCACAGGTACTCGGTTCCAATGTAATAAGATAAATCCACAGTACCACGCAAGTCTCCTTTGGTCTAGTGGTATAAATCGCCTGACGAACCTTAGCGGCCAGACATTCAGCGAACCAAGAATTGAATCCTATAAAATCCAAAAAAAAAAAAAAAATCAACATCCAATCTTCAAACCACTCCAAGATGAACAGACAAAAAAATACAAAAGACGTCAAACACAATACTATTAACTTGACCAAATGTATAGGGAAAAGTGCAATGAAATTCTACGATAAAAATATGGAAAAAATCATCCTTAAGATTGATTAAAAAAAGTGCTTCGTGGTCTCCCCACTTTCGGCTACTTTAGTTTTTTGAAGGTTTGACTTCTACCGCCTGTGAATTTTACACTCTGATTTTTTTATTAGACCCGACATAACAAACACACTAACTTTTGTGATAACAGTTTAATATCGCTAATTCCGAACTTCAACGAAGTAATCGATTTACATATTTTTACACCTCCCAAGTGTCTTAAAATGGATCGTGACTAAAAATGGAGTTAAGAACCTGAGTTTTTTTTTTGTACCGTAGCCTTCAAATTTAGATTGTACAATTTTTAGTCCCTTATTTTAAGATTTTCCCGCATAGATCGTTTTTTGGGAGTCCTTTAAAACGCAGGATAGGAGTTTCGGTAAACATCTCCCTCTTTCTCAAGCATGTCGCACGTACTAGAACTTTCGACAGTCTTGGAAGACCCGTAACTGTAGTATTGTAATAAAAATCTGTAGCTATTTGGGCAAAATATGGTTGGTGCAATCATGACATTTCAAAGACTCAATTATTTTTTTGTAAATCGATAAATACATAGTTTTACTTATTTGTTTGGTTTGATGTACTATTTGTGCATGAGTTATCACGATTTGACATAGTTATTATATCACAATGATGTGACATATATTTCACAAAATTGCCGCCTTTTAACTTGCTAATTGACCCAAGATTACATAATAAGTCAAAATATATTATCAAACTGAGACAATGGGATTCGAAATATGTATTGCATCTTCACTAGCTTGATGCATAGATGTTATATGAACATGAATCGGGATTTTTATGTGTGAATTGCAATTTGAAGGTATGAATACATAGTAATTTAATAATGCTATCTTTCGATTGTTTAGAGCTAAATACCTAGGCACCTTAACAGTTAATATGGCATAGTTAAAACCACAACATAAAATAGTTTGTCTAAGAAGACTTAAGTTTGTTTATTGTAGAAAACATGTCAGTTTGAGTTGTGGCATTTTTATTAGGTGTTCTTTCAAATCGCAGTGAGTACTTAAGTCAATAGTATATTATTATTTTTAATTGATAAACTAACGTTTAAACAAGATTTTTTATGCATAGCACAAAGGGTAGATAACAAATATTATAATCGATAATTATCAGCCTGAAACACTCATCTACATTGAAAAAATCTTCCGAGAAAAGATTTTTCAGTTGGAGAAATGTAATAATAAGTAATTGTCGAATGAAACACTAGTATATATTGAATTATTTGGCGGGTATCAGATAAGCCGCCATAGCTCAGTGGTCAGAGCTGCTGACCGGCAATCAGAGGGTCACGGGTTCAATTCCCGTTGGCGGCCAGTATCTTTTCTCGGAAGATTTTTTCAATGTAGATGAGTGTTTCAGGCTGATAATTATTGATTATAATATTTGTTATCAATAGTATAGTTTTGAGATATCAGCGATATTTAAAATTATTTATTTTTTTAGAATTTTTTTGTATATCACAGGGATTTGGGTTTCTTACACTTGAAAAATATTAATTAAATGGTTTTTGCAGTATTTATTTTTGTTTTATATTTAGTATATCAAATTTAATAAAACCACTAGCCTAGTGAGGTGGATTACGAAAAACCTTAATTTATAACTATTTTCAATTCTTCAATTAGGTAGATACCTACTGTTCATATTTTATATTATCTTCTGTTGTTAATCTTTTGTACTTACATAAACCATTGTAAATATTAACACTGAATATGTACGTTTTTTTAGTTATAAATCTTACAAATTTTGTTTAATAAAGATATATTATTATTAACAAAATATTCATCCCACTGATGCATTACCATTACCTTATGTGTTATCATAGTAATATACTCGTAGTTAGGCAGTCAATTTCTTAAAATATTTATAAAATACTTTAGTGAAGTAACTCAATTACAAAGCATTTTAAATGTTATTTGAGTTACTATGTTAAAACAAAAAAATCTGCATCAAATTGCATTATTAACTAAAAAACGACAGTTTTTGCGAATTGTATATTATCAATCGTAGTAGTTACTTAACTCGAAACACCTGATTTATTACATACGGCACTTACTTGCGGGAGTGCCATGTAATATTGTAGCTAGTTCCTACGTAGACAGGTACACCTTATATGTTATTATGTTTACGTATTACATATATATTATCAAACATATCGTTTTATTTTCCCTCTTTCCCTGTGATAGAGGGAGACCACAACAGGTGTGTGCCCGGGGTCTGCCAGACAGAACCCATTAGTGGGAGGGGAGTGACAGTAGTTTTGCTAGCTTGCTGGTTCGACGCCCGGTCAAAGTTGGGTATCTACTATTACTACTACACTTGTCGGCTAAAAGGACATTGACCTTAGAACGTTCGGTCTATGTTGTGCTATTGGTTCTAGGTATAACTTTACTTTGTCTATTGTTATTTTTTGTAATTCTATAGTTAGCATCGGCATTTGAATCTCACCTTGATTTTAATCAACCATTGCTAGATTGCTACTTACTTACCTATCTATGCGTTGGTAGTTTTGTATTTCAATTGGCTTAAATGCTTTCGTTAATAATATCTGCATTCTGTATGATGGTTATTATTTTTTATGACGGAAGAAAGATCTTGCGATGGCAATTAAATTAATGAACGCTGCAAGTTTATGACGGCACATCACTTTATTAATACGAACAAACCAACCGGTTTCGGTAACCATGCCCTTTTCAGGAGCCCTTGCAGATGTAAACGTAAGTAACTCTGGCCGATTCACAAGATCCACATTACTACATACATTCCACCAACCTTCAAATAAAACGGCTTTACAATAAAGAAATATGCAAAATTTATCATCTATAAAATTATTTAATATGCTCCCTCTTGCAATAAAAACCATTATAAAAATATCCGATGGATTGTGGAAATGGGAAGGAAGAATATAGATAGTTTAAATTTTGCAACCTAACAAAGATTAATGCTTGTATTGTGTTTTCTTTAAGATATTATTTTTAGTGATGCAACGAATACTACTTTTACGAATACGAATATCAAACCTACTATCCGGCGAATACGAATACGAATAACTTGACAGAGTAATAAATCACTCATTTATTTAACCTTTTTCTCTTTGTTTTATTAAACTAATAATTAAAATTTACAACACTTAAATTTTTATTGAGAAAACACAACATCTGTAGATTCCCTAGTGACAGGCGATTTTTTTTTTAGTTTGGATGTTGCCAGCCGTTGAAAAAAGCCTCTTCGAGGCGACTGTCCATGGCTTGTATGAAAAATATTTTCGCATGAGTTTTTTATCCATAGTACCTATAATATCCGTATGTAATTTATCCATAGACATTTTGACATTTATCATTTATTTTTTGTATTCGTATTCGTAAATACTTATTCGCCGAATACGAATATTCGGTAAATGTCTACTATTCGGCGAATACGAATATTCGTATTCGTTGCATCACTAATTATTTTATAATTTTCCTCTCGTAATATTTTAACATAGGTAGATACTTACTTATAATTCAAATACGTAACGGAGGCGTCTACTAATATCTACAGGAATTATATAAATAAAAACTGAACAAATCGGATTAATATCTATGAGAACCAAAGTTAGGACGAATATCTACAGCTCAAACTGCTGACTAATATCTATGAGATTCAAAGTGTGGACGAATATCTACAGCTCTAACTGCTGACTAATATCTATGGAACAGGTGATGTCGACGAATATCTACTGCACTGGCAGAGGTTGGATTTGCAATTATGTATAGCATATTGGCATAACGTAATATTGAGTATGTAGTTTAAAAAAACTTAATTTATGTTAAATTAGGTTAGGTTAGGTTATATATAACGCAATATTGCGTTATGCCAATACGCTATACATAATTGCAAATCCAACCTCTGGCAGTGCAGTAGATAATCGTCGACATCACCTGTTCTATAGATATTAGTCAGCAGTTTGAGTTGTAGACATTCGTCCTCACTTTGGTTCTCATAGATATTAGTCAGCAGTTTGAGCTGTAGATATTAGTCCTCACTTTGGTTCTCATAGATGTAACCATGTACAATGTGACCTTAAGAAAGCAGCAACCCAGTAAGGACACATTATTTTCCGAAAAAAAAAATTTAAAAAAAAAGTAATTATAAAATATAATTATCTACCTGATAAAATTACGGTTGTCTCGAAACCTTTTTGAATGTTCGTATAGATAAAGTAATGTATACAAAATTTTAGTTTTTCATTGTAAATATTTTAACCTATAATCCCCAAATAAATGCTAAATTATGCCGGATTCGCCATTTTCATTATATATTTTCTTCAAAGAGTTGGAATTGTTTGACATTATGTTTCGACTAGTTGCAGTATCGAATCACGTTTGAAATTATTATTAATAGCATTTCATCGTGTTTTGATATGTGTCGTTACACAACGCACTAAAATGAATTTTCCTTTGTAAACATAAATGTACTAGTTACTCTGCTGAGTGAACGCGCACTCAATTTATCGAGGTTTATTTTAGGAGGTTGTGTATTCTGTGAGGAGTTATTTGAGGAAAATTTGCAAGCTTATTCCTAACATTAATTTTATCAAATATGAAGTATAATAATATACATTACTAGCGCAGACCCGTGAAAAATCACGGGATATTATAATTGTGGGATTTTTGTGTCTCAATGCATTCCCAAAACAAATATTGTACATTTTCAGCGTAATATAAAATATAATATAAATAATATGTTATTTTTCTAATAAAAGAGTTTTTATATGAATTAGTGACCGGGCACTCAGAATTATTTGATTCTGAGAACTGCTTCACCACCTCCTTTGAAAAGTCATTCAAAGTGATAAAAAAATATGAATAAAAATTGGTTATGCCTACAATACACGACATTCCAATTAGAGACCAAAGTCAACATTTTTCGCTTTACGCGATCCCTATTTTCATCTCTATTTTTAATCTACGATTTCAATTTTCATCACTGCAACCAACACATGAACCATGCTGTTTGCTGTGATGCCAACTGAAATCGTAAATTTTAAAATTGAGATTAAAATAGCGATCGCGTAAAGCGAAAAGTTTTGACTTTGGTCTCTAATTGGAATCGGGCTGAAAAAATATGTAGTGTATTGTAGGCATTAAATAGGTTGGTTAGGTTACGGTCTATTTTTCATAACTTTTGATGACTTCAAAGGGATGTTGAAATTGCATAATTCTGAGTAGTCATGGAAACATCCGAATTAACGGCCAGGTTCAAATAACAATTTTCGATTGATAAAATAATTTTTGTAACGTCTGTCTATAATATAAGTACAATTTATACTTATTAGTTCCAATTTTGTAAATTAAAATTTCATTGAACTTGAATAACTTCACGCATTACGTGGGATAAAATGGGATTACGTGGGACAATTTTAAATCGCGCATGCACCGACAACCGAAATAAAAATGTTTATTTAATAGCTTTTATAAGTGATCTTATATGAAACCCAAAACATTATAAAATTGTTATATTTATTATTTAAGATGTATTTTTTGAAGCTCACGATGGAAATCTCGTTGCGGACCAAAAATAGTTGACCTACAAATTCCAGACAGAGAAAAGGTGACAAAATTTCATTGCGTTTGGAACACCATACAAGTCTGCCTTCATTTTGATGTATCTCCTGCCTTCACATTATTACATCTTCTCGTACCTGTCCACTTCTGGTGCACAGTTGACAAGACCCAACTGCATTAGATTCACTTGTTCGTCCCATGTCTTATTAATCATTTCTTCCACTTGTAGTTAATATTTTCTCCCAACTACTCAAGATTTTACGCCTTTTTGTTTCGATTGCATGTATTTATTATAGCATACCGTTATTTCCTTCTTTGAGGCATGCCGCCCTTTCGTCTACGTATTTCCATTGTTGTTTGCGTGACGTGTGAACATTAAAGTAGGTACATACAACCACCTCCGTTCTCAACTCAACTGGCCAGTGGGTACTGGGTACTGCCGGTACTGGGTACTCGGTACAGCCTACACCAGGTCCCGCTATCCACCGCTATTAAATAAGCGTTAAATATTCCACGAGGGTATTATCCTTCGTGGAATTATTGCCCGAGTATGGTAAAGGATTTAACCGGTAGTTCTGTGAACAGTAGACGTTATGTTTATTATTCCGACTTGTCGCAACGCTAATGCGCTCTGGTGGTATAAAAAGGTACTATCAAAAACGCTACCATCTTGACAATTAAATTTTTTTTTATTTCCCTCTTTATTTTTTCCCATTATATCTACATATATGTATACATTTCAATAGTAATTTTACATGTTTTCTAAATACAGTAAGATATAAACTAAAGGTGCAAGTAATATTGTAATAGTTAGCAATAAGAAAATATTATATAATAGACAAAAGAAGGTAATGGGAACCCATTAAGCACTGCCTGTGTGTGGGTAATATAAACAAAAATGCTATATAACATCAATCAGTACAAGAAAACAATGTTAATTTTAAAGTAAATGTTTAGAAATTTAGGTATCTGTAAAAAAAAGCAGTAAAAACAGTGAAACAAATTTTTTGTTGTTGATTTTTTTTATTATAATTTTAAGAAAGTAAATAAAGTTAGTCTTGAAGTTACCGTAAATTTGTATTGAAAAGTGAAACATGGAGGTTTACAAAAAAATCATAGGAAAAGTGTTTCAACGTCTGCATCATTCAGCCATAATTTGATTTTTTTTTATGTAAAGTGATATTTTATCTGTTATTTGAATGTGTTTTGGTAGAAGATTAAATGTACGAGGACCAATAAAACTGCTATGTGTTTGCATTAATTTGGTGTTGGTTTGGGGGGTGTAAAACATTTTATTAGTCCTTTTGCTAATTCGATTTTCATTTTTTTACGAAACAATTTTGGTTTATAGTAAAGGTTAAAACTAGTAGGTAGTTCTGTGGAACATTAGACTTCGCGTTATGTTTGTTATTCAGACTTGTCGCAACGCCCTTGCACTCTGGCGGAATAAAAAGGTACTATCAAACACGGCTACCATCTTTACAATTATAGTAAAGTATTTAACTAGTAGTTCTGTGAACAGTAGACTTTGCGTTGTATTTATTATTCAGACTTGTCGCAACGCTCGTGCGCTCTGGTGTATTAAAAAGGTATCTACTATCAAACACGGCTACCACCTTGAGAGGATTGATCAGACACGGAATTTATAGACACACAAATTTACAGACAGACGAAATGCAAAGTTGTCGAGTCTCGAGTCAAACAGGACTTCCTACGTTCAATCAATTATAATCCATGGAACATTCACAAGTCGAAGGTGTTTAGATAGAGTAGTCAACATTGGAATGATGCCAAAAATTACCTAATATTTATAACCACATGGCGAAAAGTATGGTTATTATAGTATTGCATACCCGTGTTAACCCTTAAAGTCTATTTGTTCGGTTTTCGGAACAACTCATATAAGTCTCATTGGAATTGTTGTCTCCCTTACTATAATAGTGAGAAATATGATTTACACGGTATTAGAAATAGAAAACCCACGCTTTGTATTCAAATATAAAAGATAACCACAAAATAAGTAAAATGTTGATCTTTATGAAACCAAAGTTTCGAATCGCAATTTGAAATAAATTTATTTAACTTAGTGATTTAAAAAAAATATATTATTTTACATGGAACGACAAAAAAAGTGAGACGACAATAACGTTTTTAATACGTAATAAAATATGTATGTAAAATATATATTATATATATTTATTAGAAAAAAACTTAAAGCAAGCCATTTTGAAATTTTTTTTTTCATGAAATACCGCACAAGAGTCCCAACTGCTCCCGTCTGGAGCCAGTGAGACTGGCATCCCGAATTGGGGTATGTTGTGAGGCTTAAGGTAATGGGTAGGGGAAGGAGATAGGGAAGAGGAAGGTGGGGAAGAACCTGGCTATTCAGATCTGCTCACCAAACACGGCTAAAACCATTGCAAGCAACGTTTCAATTCTGAATGGTGGTCTTACACCAGAGCGATACTGAGAGTATCTTCCACTCTGGAACGTGCCGCAAATATACTACTACATATTATTTTATATGAATAAATAGTGAAATAACGAAAAATTAATAAAAAAAATAAAAAAATTTCCACGCCGGGATTCGATTCCGCGACCTTCGGAGTGCGAGTCAAGAGCCTTACCGCTGGACTACGCCGGCCGTTTATGTTTGCATGCAAAAAATTTATATTTCAGAAATTATATTTTATTAGTTACCTTTCAAAAACAGTTTTTTTTGTTTTCGAATATGTTCAGAAATGCTCCATTTATTTGCATTTTATTGTAAAGCGGAAATATTTTGACCATCTGAAAAATTCTGAAAATTTCGAAGGGTTAAAAGAACTTTAACAAATGTTTCGAATTGTGAAAGAATTATTCAATGTTATTTTTATAATAAAAGTTCATAATTATAAGTTTATCAAAACAAAAGATTTGATTTTTTGAAAAAATCCCGAATAATTAACATTTTGTCCTTTACAGCATTTCAATTTTCCGTTATCGTTATTTATAAATAAAGAGACGTTTCAATTATTTGAAACACTGCATTTATTTTTATGATATTAATCGTAATGACTGATTAATCAATCACAGCCTTACCTAGTTTACCTTATTTCATAAATTGATAAAACAGAACATATAAAGAATTTAGAATTTACGACGTGGGAACGTTCCTCACCGTAGATATTGTACGTTGTTGAAGGTACCTCCGCGTGTTTTGATTGTACCAAAAAGTTTTACAGTTGCGAAGTTTTTCTTTTAAAGAGACGATGGCATGATTTCTGCGTATTTATACGCTACTAACTATCTCATTATTTAATATCGCAGGGATTACTAGAAATTAAGCCGCATTCACATGGGAGTGAAAAAGTAGCTCGTCGTCTTTTTAGCCAATGACAATGCACAGGAAATCTCTTAGATTTTTTTGAAATTATGCGATTTTGCGTGTCCTAGAACTGTACCTATCGAATCTTCAAAATACACAAACAGGAAAAAAACCTACAAGTGTGCAGTTCACACGCCGTAGAAACCTTCAGAACACTAAAGTAGATAAGAGTGGGGAGGCTACTAAGTATCCCACGAAGAGGAGACCGATTATTCTCTCATTCTCGCAGGCTAAATCCTATAGATGTATGTGTTTGTCCTTTTTAGTGTGGCTTTTTCGTTTCATCGAGTTTCAAATCTAATGAGTGGATGTTCAAAACATATATTTTCCATTCAATGTATTCAATTACAAGTCAACAATCACATAAGATTTCATGATAAATACATCGTCATTTGCACCACAGTGATTTTTGAAGTGAAAACTTCTTAAGAACCTTGTGATTTGAACCCGATGAAACGAAAAATAGCCACACTCAAAAGAGACAAACTCATACATCTATAGGATTTAGCCTGAGAGAGAATGAGATAGTATAATTGGTCTCAACTTTGTGCGGTGTTTCGCAGCCTCCTCACTCTTGTCTACATTAGTTTTCTGAAGGTTTCACTTCTACCGAGTGCGAATTGCACACTCTGTTTTTTTTAAATGTGAATACCTCACAAGAGTGAACTGCTCCCATCTAAAGCCAGTGGGACTATAGCATCCCCAATTAGGGTGTGTTTTGAGGCTGAAAGTAGTGGGGAAGGGATCACCCTTGATGTGATTTATCACAAAAACGGCGCTATACAAGTCATCCAAATATTATTATTATTATTATTATGAAGGTGAGGAAGTACCTGGCTATTCTGATCTGGCCAAAGCCGTTTCGAGCAACGTTTTAATTCTGATTACTGGTCTTACACCAGGGTGATACTGAGAGTATCTTCCACTCTGGAACGTGCCGCAAATGCGCTAAATATTATTTTAAATGAATAAAATCGTGAAATAACACAAATTAATCAAATTAAATTTATTTGCTCACGTCTGCATTTCTGTCGTCTGCAACGATTGCTAGTGGAGAGCCTTGCCCCTTGACCCCGGAGGCCGTCAAGCTACCTAGCTTTAAAAATATTTTTGCTAATAATGGTAATAACGTAATATTTGTGTAACGCAGTTGTGTTATTTCACATCAAATGCTAATCATAAATAAAACCATTCAAGAACCTTTTTCTATTAGTGTCGATTTTGTGATAAAAAAATCCTTTAGCTATTCTCTCCTCCAGAACTAAAGCTCTTATCACCCTGTCACAGAGCTCGCCGTGTTCTGGGTAGTAATATTCGCGAGTCTCAGACGAGTATACAAGAAATTCTTCAAACACGCAAACAGAAATCTTGAGGATGGCATGTATTTTATTTTAGGCGTGATGGCCCTAAGCTCGGTCTAAACTCGCGTGACGATACGAAGCGAATGGTGAATCATGAGTTCGTACTGGAACAAATAACATTTCTGGGCACAGGGGAAGAAAGAGTATCGTCACTATTTCGTAACTGTCTTACTTATTAGATTCTTACGCGCCGGTTTAGCGTTGCTATATAGTGAAGCCGTCTTTAACCCAGTTTAATTATAACCCCGACGTGGTAATATTCCTACCGTACCTACGCATCTCGTAATATTTACACTGCATTTTAGGAGGCTGGTGTGGGTGCCGCCGCCCCGGGAACCATTTATCGGATAACCAACACCTCTGCCGTAGGTCACCCCAAGTGGTTCACTACCTTTGGTGACTTAGCAGGGGTGCCCAGATTCGTGAGGTGAGGTTTGTCAAGTTCTGACGACCGATATGTTGGGCCGGATCGAGAGAGACTGGTTGAGGAGGTCTTCTGACCTCCCCAGCCAGATTACCTCGATTCTTCACCTTGCACCGCAATTGAAGGCCTGGACACACTGACTCCAAATTCCAAGCCACCCTTCATAACTTTTTCCTCTAAGATGACATAGACCCCGGGAAATTATTTTCCTCGGGGCCTTCTGTGTGGAGCTAATATAAAAAAGAGCTAATGTAAAAAAGTAAGGGGGTAAATATTCGTTGTTCCTTCGAAAAAGTCATTATGCTGTTTTTTTTAAAAGCGCGATATTTGAAGTGAAACTTCTTTAGCGCCGCGTGTGAATTACATACACACTCTGATTTTTTTGTTTCATATTTTTCAACTTTCTAACAAACAAAAAAAATTAAGTAAAGTTGAAGCAGTTCATAGCACGCATTTTTAAACGTAAAGTAAAAATTATTGAAATACCATTACGTATCTATTACCATTCTAAATATATATTTTTTTTTAATAGCGAACGATACCCCTTCTTCCACTGTACCATTAATTTACTGCAAACGATCAGCAAACTTTTTTAGGTTCAAGGTTCGATTTTTCGCGGTCTGAAGGTTTAGAAAAGAAAATAAAAACTAGGACTAGTATTCTAACAAAATGAAATGAGATCTATTAGTCTTGCCTTACAATCAATTCTGCCCGCAAATAACACTTTGTCTTTTCGTTGACAGCTGTCAGAAAGGTACCACTGAAATTATTTACAGTTCATTGCTACGAAAACGGAATTTCCGCTATTGTAGATGTTTGGATATAAACCGAGCGCCCACTGCGTCTGACTTTTCAGTTCCGCAGTAATAAAACTATCTATAGGTCCGTAAAATGAGCGGAAACCGACGGAAAGCTCTCGCGGAATTAAATGGATATATTTTTCTATGCCAAATATTTGATCACAGCTTCGGTCTATCAATGCCAGTTTTTGTTATATTTTGGTAAATACAGGTTTCGTTTTGAGTTTAAAATAATCTTTTCAATTGAACTTTGCTTTGTGTCCGAATCTTACGAGTTCAATTTCCGTCGATATTTTTAATAAATTGATGAGATCATTTTCGAACTCTTTGTCGAACTCTTTTGACCCTCGCCTTGCAAGGGGAGAGATGGATTCATACGTTCATAACTCATGAACATGTTAACCCTAAGATTCCTATCCACCCCTCGTGTCTTTTTCCTTCCCAGAATTTCCTCTCCTTCCTTTCCCTAAAAAGATCCTCCACAAAGCATCCCTAAACATGTCGTAGGCCCTGAGGGGAATTTTTTCCTCAGGGCTTCCTGTGTAGAGACAATGTAAAATAATCTTCTGTTATTTCCCTCTCTAAACTTTGCAAGTAATAGAACAAGAGGTTGCAACGGATATTTCATAGGCAGAACCATTGTTTTTAGTCCAGTCACTTAAGCTTAAACAATGGGATAACCGCTAAATGAAACGGAATAAGCTGAAAATTTGTACATAAACCTTTATTTTGGTATTCTACATGTTTTCTCAAAAGTATCATAAAGTCACGTGTGCGCGTCTTTGGTTATTCAAGGTCAAAGGTCACGAAAATCAGTTTTTTAGAAATATCTTGCTTCCTTTGCCTCGAATCGTATTTGCATTCAAAATAAAAGTTGTAGATTGTAAAATTCTCTACAAATTTTGTCTTTAATATTTTTTATACGCTTAACTTTTTAAAGATAAAGCGCGAAGATTGTGGAGCGCTCACCCGTACATGCCATGGCACGAAGTCAATGGCGAATCCCAGTTCATAAGTACGGGTTTTTAACTCATTATTCATTAAATATTAGTTAATTAACTATTTATTAGTTTAATACTTTATTTTTAAATCAAATAGTCTTTTCATGACCATAAAAGGTTCATGAACTCGTAACTCGGTGTTATCCAAGTCCCAGCCCCGAGCGGTAACACTGAGAACACTGCCGGCCCAGTTGGCACTGTCGGCAGTAAATTCAGGCGAGTGACTCGAGTACAAAGCCAGACAACAAGTCATCCATTTGTCTTCCTCGGAAGTCGTGACTGGTGATGGAAATCGAGTCGCGTTGCATGCAACCAATTTCCCAAATCTTACCGTTAAAGCGATGCAATACGAAGTAACTCAAAATCATGTATTTTTTCTTCGAGCTTTTTTATGCCTGGAAGAAAATACGTATCCGGCCTGTAAAAAAATGTTTTGAAGTATAAAAATCGGTTCCATGCCAACCCAGAATCAAGTCAACTGAACACCTCTTTGAAAAGTCATTATAAGCTATGAAAAAATAATTTTAAAATAGCCCATAACCTTAACATAACGTAACCTATTCAAACAATTCTTTATATATTGTTTTATCAGTTTTAATGACGTTTCAAAGGAGGAGTTGATTACATTCTCACTTGCTCGGTCACCGTAAAAATCTCATACTGAACGAACCTCCTTTCGGGTAGCAAATTAAGTTCTTTAGTTTATGATCGGAAAACATTTTATCAAGTGTGCTTGAACTTCACAAAATAAAATTAATAAAACATGCATTTTGGTGATGTTTTTTATGCATAAATCAAAAAAGGCGGCCGTTGTTAAACGGGAGTTCCAACTTATCGTAACCTTCTGAAGGAGTGCATGTTTTCGCCCGATTCCGAATTTTATGCTGCGTATAAACAGGAGATAAAAACCGCGAGCCGTTCCACGAATTGTGGGAAGGTACGAAGCAATCGCAAACGGCGCCTAAACCCGCTTGCTGTTGCTTATGTGAAACAACTGGCACTTATTGCTTTCAACAAAGAACACATTCGGTCTGAACATAGCTTTTTTAGCAAAGGTATTGAAATATGCAGTTTTTACTGGGTGAGACTGCGCTTCCGGGTGTCGCCGTTATTGTTTACTAAATGAACGAATAAACTGAACGAACGTTAAACTAAATGAACGAATTCTTTCCGTATTCAAACTATATTGTTAACCAATACTAATGCACACCTTCAAAAAATCAATTAAATGAACAAATTCTTTTCGTATGCAAACTACTCCGATTAGGTAGTAGTCCGTCGACAGTCGCGCTTGCATCATAGAATATCTCTTTTGTATTTCAATATCTTTGGCTTTTACGATAGGATGATTTTAGTGTCATCTGTCACTTCTTCACTACATATCCGAGTAAAAGTCCTCCGCCGCGTCTGTCTGTCTGTTCGCGATAAACTCAAAAGCTACTGAACGGATTTTCATGCCGTTTTCGCCAGTACAAAGAGTGATTTATGAGAAGGTTTTGTGTAAATTGCTTGAAATATATAATATATAAAGGATAATGTCTGTATGTGGTGGACGAGCGGGCTGGCAAGCGGGCGGTGTGGATTTGATTTGATTTGTATGCAAATCTACAGTTTTATGCCGAGGTTAATGAAATTTTACATATGTGACCTTCAAAAAAGAGGAAGATCGATGTCTGCATTTGATTTCGAAAACTCCGTCTAAAGCCCGGGAATCGCCGGGGACTTTAGCTAGTCTTCTATATTTCACTTAAAATATATCCTAGACTGCCTTAGGTAGACGCTACGCCACTGGAAAAGGTTAATCTTCGCGTCTTGGATATCGATGGCTGTAATCGAATATAATCGGTAACAGTCGGAAGTGGGAAGCCCTACAATAGTGAGGGATTATTCCTTGCCCTATCTTGGCGGTTTATAATATGATTTGCTTAACCGCATGTTTACACTTACGGATATGTAATATCTTCTTCTTTTGTGACAGAACATGACTTCGTATCGTGGGTCCTTTACATCACAATTTCAAAACGACGTCTAACTTTTGATCAAATCCTATTGTTTAAAATTCTAAACAATGGCCTGGACTCACCAGAACTTACCAATTTAATAAATTTTCATATTCCGTCAAGATCAACCCGGCAATCCGATTTATTTTATTTACCCTCTTGTAGAACAAACTCCCCAATTCCTCGTGTATGTGCACAATATAATACAAAATTTCACAGCATTGACATTTTTAGTAAAAACCTAAAGAAATATCGATGTGAAGTAACGCATACGATCGATTATTATTAATATGAGAATATATCGTGAGCATCTCCTATCCTTTTCATATATTCCTCTTCCTCTCCCCTTCCTATAACCCAAAATTAATTATAATATAATAAAATTTCATTTCCGATGTACTTTAGCATAAGAAACCTCTGTGGCTTGACTCCAGTTCAATTATATATTTATCGCTGTACATGTATTATGTAAAAGCTGTTTGTTTCTTGCAAATAAATAAATAAATCACGCAACTATCAATAAAAAAATCCTGATAGCTGTAACAGTTTTAAGTAGATATACTGTAAACGCAAAATCAAATCATATTCTAGTGTAATCCCTAATACATCTTGTTATGGTATTAGTGATATCTTTCCATGTTTTTTGTTACGAATTTTTGTACCGATGTTTTTGGTGACCTCAATTATTTTTCTTCGTTTGGCGATTGTTTTTTCACAAGATATAATACAGTGATCTTCGAAAGCCCAATATTATTATACATATATTTAAAAAAACCTAGTGAGAAATATGATATATACTGGTGTTAGAAAGAGAAAACACTACGCTTTATATTCAAATCTAAAAGATATTAATATATTATTCCCTTTGTTAACAACAATTATCTCAAAAATATCAAGCCATCTTATAACTTCTCTAAAGCAAATTTTAAAAAAATTTCTGATTGCTTAAATTCAACAGACTGGTCCTTTCTGGAAAATACAGATATTAACGATAATGTAAATAAATTTTATGCTATTCTAAATGATGCTATTGCAAATTTTGTGCCTCTTCGACATAATAGAATTTCTCATTTTCCAAACTGGTTTAGTCCCGAATTGATCACTTTAACATATCGTAAGAAAATAGCTCATAAAAATTACAAACGGTCCAGACTGTCGAGTGATTACAATGAATTTCAATTGTTAAGAAAGGAGTGTTGTAAAATCTCAAAACTGTGCTATAAAAATTACATTGACAAAATTGAAACTGATATTCGTGTAAATATAAAACAGTTTTGGAATTATACTAACTCTCAAAAAAATAATAACTTGGGTATTCCAACTACTATGAATTTCAATGGAAAAATTGGATGTAATGATGAAAACATTGCAAATCTATTTGCCGATTATTTTAAGTCTGTGTATGAAGAGGATATACCTAGCAACGAAATTCCAAAATTCTCATCGAATCTTAGCCTGGATATATCTGAAATACGCATAGAAATTAATGATATCAAAAACCATGTAAATTTGTTAGATGCTAGAAAAAATGCAGGACCTGATAATATTCCACCAGTGTTAATTAAAGAATGTTTAAATGGCATAACTGTTCCTCTTTTTCTAATTTTTAACCAGTCACTAGAGACAGGCAGTTTCCCTGATACATGGAAACACAGTTTTCTAACACCCATTTTTAAAAAAGGGGACAAAACGGACGTAACAAATTATAGGCCAATATGTATCCAATCATCGATTCCCAAGCTTTTTGAAAAAATTGTACTCCGTAAAATATCTACAAATATAAAAAAAATTATAACACCCTATCAACATGGCTTTTGTTCAAATAAATCTACACTAACCAATTTACTAATTTACGAAAACTTCATATCTAAATCTTTAGCAAACAGGTGCCAGGTTGACTCAATATATACGGACTTTAGCAAGGCCTTTGACAAGGTGTGTCACAAAATATTAATCAATAAATTGGCGACACTTGGAGTTTATGGTAGCTTATTAATTTGGTTTGTTAGTTATTTGTCCAAAAGAAGTCTTAGTGTGAAAATAAATGGCACACATTCGTACAAATTTATAGCAACAAGTGGAGTGCCGCAAGGCTCCCATTTAGGGCCCATTTTGTTCATTATATTTATAAATGATATTGTTGATATATTCACAAACATAAACGTACTACTGTTTGCTGATGACATGAAACTTTATAAAGAGATCAACCACATTGATGATTGTATTACACTTCAAACTAATTTGATATATCTTTTTGAATGGTGCTCTATCAACAAACTAGCATTAAACATAAATAAATGTCAGTTCATTCATTTTTCCAAAATAAATAATCCTATATATTTTCAGTATTCATTAAATGATGTAAATTTAAATTGTGTTAATGAAATTATGGATCTAGGCATTATGTTCGACAGTAAACTCACCTTTGTATGTCATATTAATAATATTATCAACAAATCCCTAAAGACTCTTGGCTTTGTTTTAAGAGCTGCAAAAGATTTTAATGATTTAGGCACATTTATTATGTTATATAAAACCCTTGTCAGATGCCAACTTGAATATAACTCTACGTTATGGTCTCCTTTTTTCAATATTCATTCAGACAACATTGAAAAGATACAACGGAAGTTTCTAAGGTTCATAAACTATAAATTGCGTATTCCTATACTAAACATTGATTATAATTACCTCCTGGATAAATTTTCTCTGTTGAAACTTTCAGAAAGAAGAATAAGCACAGATTTAATACTGTTACATAAAATACTGCATTACAAAATTGACTGTCCAGAATTACTTCAATTTATCAATATCCATGTACCCAAAAAATCATGTCGACATTTATTACCCTTTTACTTCAATAATACCAGGACACTAGCTTATCAAAATTCTCCGTTTCCGAGACTTCACAGTCTCGGAAATAAATATTCTAATTTAGGTGATATATTTCATCTTAAAACCAATCAGTATAAATGTTGCATATTCTATCACTTTTATTCTTCTAGACACAAATAGATTTACATAATTTCTGCAGTTTTTTGTTTATATTGAATGTGAGACTTCTTATCATATTTTTACATATGTACTTTTTATTTTATTATGTGGTTTTGTTTTTATATTGTATTACGTATTTTCTTTTCTCATTGTATTATATTTTCTTCATTGTTTTTATACTCAACTTATAAACTGTAATGTAAAAGCCCATCAGGGCGTGTAATAAATAAATAAATAAATAAATAACTAACAGTTTCGGATCGCAATTTGAAGAAAATTATGAAAATTTACTAGCGAGTTCCCGGCGTGCGTTGCTATGCCACTAATTATATTATTATATATGTACAAATTATATAAATAAATAAATAATAAAGAAATTGTTTCTCCCTGCGTGTCTTTTCCCATTCGTCCCGTTTCCCTTCCATCTCCCTTTCCCTTCCTATCTCCCCTTCCTCTCACGCGTTCCCCCTCCACCTTCCCCGCCTTCCCCGCCTTCCCCGCCTTCCCTCCTCCCACTCTCCCGCAAACCACCCTGTCGCGATCCCTTCCCCTCTCCCGCGTTCAATATATTCAGTCCCGGTACGTTCAGATTTTCAAACAGCTCGCGTGCCACCCATTGCAATTTTTTTATAAATTTTTATTTTTTACATGTTATAAACATTCATTTTTGTATATTATAAGAACAATCAATCAAATTTGGTACCTAAGATAGGTACTTTTTAAAAATAATATAATTTTCAATTACAATTCAAATTATTCGATTTTGATTAGTAGATACCATTAGCGAGTACTTCGATTTAATTCATTAATTTAAAAAGTTTATTCGAATATTGAATTTTGATTGAATAATCGATGTTTTAAAAATGTCATTCTCTAATTGTGCCGTTTTTGTAATGATTAAAAAAACTTTTCAGATTTATTGTCATGTGGTTGTAATAATCCAGAAACCTTCGCGAGGGTGGAACAAAGTATTTTGAATGTTTGAAACATTTCCTATGCTTAATATAGCAACGCATAGCGGACATACATACAAACATTTTAAGATTTTTATGTATATAGATTTTTACATGGAACGACAAAAAAGTAAAATTACGTTAACGTTTATTTTAATTTTAGTTAGAAAAAACGAAAGGTGAGCCATTTTAAAAACTTTTTTTATGTTTACCTACATGCAAAAGTTTATATTTCAACAATTATGTTTTTATTTTCATTTATTATAAAATTTGAAGGCGCATTTACCAGGTTTCAAAAACAACTGATGCGTTCAGAAATATTCCATTTATTATGACCCTCAGACAAAATATGGTCGACGCCTGATAGGGTTAACAATGGATAGTAACAACATTTTAGCTGAAAATATATTATGCGTTAACCTATAAAAATCACAACACAACAGAAAGCCATATCGCTGGAACATTCTTCGACAAAACGTCGTTAAAAAGTAACGATTCTTTGTGCAGGTAAAATCGTGTTTTATGACTGCACTAGATGTCCCAATTCACCTGCGAGCCATCAGCCATCATAGGGCGAGCGTTTATGGGCTGTTTATCTTAGCGAGATACCATTATCAGTGCAACGGGCCGCACCTCGTTAATCCAATAGTGTAAACATTGCACGAGCCGAGCCTTTATGGAATCCATCTGCTAAACGGGCTGCGTTTACCTTTCTGAGTGAAATGCCTATACTTTATATTGATTTTAAACAGCAATTTATTTGATATTATTATATCTTCCGACATGTAGACACAATATTATTTTCACACCCATTTTTTTAAGGCTCTGTATTAAGCGTTCACAAAGGAGAAGAAGGTTTGAAAGGAAGATTTGTATATACGAATGTCATAGGGAACGCTCTGATATAGATATAGACGATATAGACGACCGGCGTAGCGCAGCGGTAAGACGCTTGACTCGCGCACCGAAGGTCGCGGGATCGAATCCCGGCGTGGCAAATAAATTTTATTTGATTAATTTGTGTTATTTCATAATTTATTCATTTAAAATAATATACATATAGTATATTTGCGGCACGTTCCAGAGTGGAAGATAATCCCTGTATCGCCCTGGTGTAAGACCACCATTCAGAATTGAAACGTTGCTTGAAATGGCATTAGCCGTGTTTGGTAACCAGATCTGAATAGCCAGGTACTTCCCCACCTTCCTCTTCCCTATCTCCTTCCCCTCCCCACTACCCTCAGCCTCACAACATACCCCAATTGTATGTCATAGTCTCACTGGCTTCAGACGGGAGCAGTTGGGACTCTTGTGCGGTATTCAAATAAAAAATAAAAAAAATAAAAATAAAAAAACAACGAAAATATTTAAGCGAAAATTGTGAAAATATTTAATAAAATACGACTCGATTGAAAAAGAGCAAAAATCTATCGGCGAATGCCCAAGTTGTACTTAAACATGCACTGTGATTTTTTTATCGCATTTTAGAAGAAAATGTATTTTTAATTATTTTTGGAGCATACTATGCGATTTTTTTCAATCGAGGGAATTTCATATAATTACCGTGTCGGCTCTACAAAAATATATAGAGGTTATCTTAAAATTTTAACACATAATTTTTATGTACTTAAAAACTTAAGTTGTTCTGAATAATTATGTTGTGAATTTGGTGGACAAAACAATAAGCGGAACAAAGTTATGAAGTTTTTACTCCAGCCAGACTCTCGATCCATCGCCATTCTCCGCAGTGGGAGGGATGGATTCATGCGTCCGTCACTCCTAGACACATTAACCCCCAGATTCCTACCCACCCCTCATACATTTTTCCTTCCCAGAACTTCCTCTCCTTCCTTTTCCTAAAACGAACCTTTCATCCAGCATCTCCAAATATGACATAAACCCTGAGGCCATCTCCAAATATGACATAACCACTGTTATTTTTCGGGGCCTCTTGTGTTTAGTTATTGTAAAAAAAAACTAGTCTCTCTGCTACGTTTCAGCTCGATCGGATATCGAGAAGTGGGTTAATTTCCAGTTTCAAAATTTGCATTCGTTCACGAAAACAAAATCGAAATTCAAATATGTAGATGTGTTTAAAACGCATATTTTTTCGCTTACCTTCATAAATATCTATTTTAAACGAATATTTTAATGAAGCAGTAAAATTACTCGAAACGTTAGACTTTATTCCTTCTACAAATTAAAGTCGATGTTATAAAAATAATTATTGACGCAGCCATATTATATATATGATTTTTCGCCAGTGTTTCAATAAAAGGCAACGAGTCCCGTTATAGCTCAGTAGGTACCTATTAAAATATAGCTGCTGTTTGGCATTGAACATTCTTAATCGGCTTATTGGAATTTCAATCGGCCTGCCACAGATGGGCCTGAAGTAATCGCGCATCACACCTAAGCAAATCGGTGTGTCATTGAATAATAAAAATATTATTAATTTACCCAAATTATGTGTGTTATGTACTAGGGTCAGTCAAAAAGTAATGCCTCCTATTTTTTTTTCTCCTTTAATTGTCAAAAATGCAATTACATGGGTTGAAAAACACATTATTGACGATTAATTTGTTACTTTTCAATATAATCTCCGTCCATTTCCAAAGCATTGGTCCATCTTTTATCAGTGTTTAAAAAAACCCGGTCACATCCAGAACACCATCGCCATAACTTTCCCCGCCGATCCCAAAGTGTTGAATTGTTTTGTCCTTGGTCAGTATGTCAGTATGTGTGATACCATTTCATTGACTGCCTCTTTGATTCAGGTTCAAAAAAATTATCACTTATTTCGCCTCCGGTCACAATTTTTCCCAGAAACTAAGCGCTGCAAGTGTTGTGAGGCTATTGTTTTGCTTGTTTCTTTATTCTGGCCGGCTAACTTTATTGGTACCCACTTTGCACACATTTTTGTTGAATAATCGTCATCACACTGCCCTTACTGAGGGAGAGAATGCGACATCTGTAGTTATCAGGGGTCACCACGAATGATGTCATCAACTCGCTCAATGTTGCGTGCAGTCACTGCAATCAAAGGCCTGTCGCTCTGCTTTTCATCAGCCAGCGGTGTTTGTCCTTCAGCTTCGTTTCAGCGACGAACCCATCGTCTAGAATTGCTGACGTCCACTGTTGCATCATGGTACACATTTTTCAGTCTTTCATGAATGCGAATGTGCGTTTCACCTTCTACAGTCAAGAATCAATCATAGAACGCTGTCTAATACGAACATCGATGTCGGCCATTTTGCAAGCGACTGCAGTGCGGCCCCCTGTTGACGCAAAAAGTTACTACTGCAACAAATTGTAGAATAAGGTTTGAGGAATAGCACCAAATTCAAAATTTTCACTTATTAACTAACTTTAATAGAAAAAAAATTGGAGGCATATCTTTTTGACCGACCCTCGTACTATTAAATCGGAGGTGCATTAGCACTTAAAACTTAAATTGGTAAAACAACATTTTATTTTGACAATAAAATTTCGATGGGAAATATCATGCCTCCAAACACTTACATAATGTGTTACGTTTGTCTCGAGTAATTGGAAAATGATTTCTCTCAGGGTCTATGTCGTGCTGTGAGGATGCTGAGTAAGGGTTCACTGTCGTGTCATGCATCTTTATAATGATTCTAGCTTGGGTACCCGGCTTCGCTCAGGGAGTTAATATGAGACTGAACTGATGTTCTAACCAACGACGGATCTTGCATTATATACCCCTACCAATGGGTAGCATACAAAACCAAAAAAGGCTTGGAATGGCCCACAATGTTCCCGAACATTCCACAACATTTGAGTGTTCTGGAATGTTCCACAATGATCTGGGATGTTCCCGAACGTTCCAGACTATTCCCGAACATTGTACAATGTTCCGGGATGTTCTGGAATATTGTGGAATACTCTGAATGTTCTGGATTCTTCTAAAAAATTCTAGAGAATGAAATTTCCAGCCCTTATATCTTCAAAAGTACGCCCTTCAGGTAAAAATTGGAACCTTCTTCACGGACATTGTGCGGTGCTTCGTAGCCTCCTCACTCTTGTCTAATTTAGTTTTCTGAAGGTTTCACTTTTACCACGTGTGAATTGCACACACTGTTTTTTTTAAATATTTTCTAACTTTAGATGATTTCACGCATTTGCTGTTGCGAATTTACCCAATAATGTTTCTACAAATCTCAAGGTGCTAAGCAGTATAAACATGTTCTTGTAATTCTATTGCTTGTAATTGGAACTGCACACATTTCTCTTATGTCTACATAACAAGACGCAAGTCGTCAACGTGCTGAAAAATTATAAGAATTTCATCTGTTTAGTCGAGTGTAGTAATGTTGTTGAAAATAATAAAATCATCTCTCTTGCTCTTACGACATCTGTGACCTTTAATCGCGTGACTGTCACGACTCGCGACCCTCTTTATCAGCCACACCCTGGAGATATTTTTTCCTATTTTGCCTTATTTCAGTTTATTCAAGAATGTTATCAGTCGGATTAGATTGTCAGGGTTCTTACCAAAGAGCAACTTGAAAGTAAATATCTCAAGCCGAGTTTAAAAAACAACTGATATACCAGCTTAGCCTAATGTAATGGATTATGAATTGCGAGAACAAAACGCAGAACTAAAGAAACTTGGAAAGTGAATGTTTAAAAAAATGATTGTCGGTCCAAATTTTTGGTTCCTTTTTTATTTCCCGGACCAAATAATTTTACATTTAGAATTTTAAGCAGTTTCGAGTGTTTCTACAACTATAACAACAAATCGACGGTCGAAAAATTGAAAATCGCGCATTTGGTTTATTTTAATTTCGTTTTGTTCATTTAAAAGTCTGAATTTTCGGAATTTTTGATGAAATGAAATATTTTTCTTATAATATGCTATAATTCTTGATCACA
Organism: Limnephilus lunatus; assembly: GCA_917563855.2. Classification (NCBI taxonomy): domain Eukaryota; kingdom Metazoa; phylum Arthropoda; class Insecta; order Trichoptera; family Limnephilidae; genus Limnephilus; species Limnephilus lunatus. The sequence continues at coordinate 44,196,212 of OU830602.1, read as the reverse complement.
AAAACAGTAAAAATGCAGAAACCAAACTTTAAACAGCGCTACTGCAAAACTACAAAATCGCACATCTGACATTGTTCTTCGGGACCGTCGAAATATTAAAACCTTGGTTATGTTAAAAACGTGGTAAAGCCATTACGCGAACTTAACGAAAATTCGTTTCCGAAAGTTAAAATTGACGTGTAAAATTATTCTTATTGAGCTGATATTGGTAAATCTCTGTTTTTTTTATCGTTGGATCAAGAACTAATATTTAATGTATAATGTTGACACTTTTATCTTTCTTTACTTATAATGAATCAATATTGATTAGTTCCCTCTCATTCCCATAACCACACACCAAAATTCCTTCTATCAACCGTTAACGCATCAGTTAGTCGAGAGTTATTTTGACGGTGGTATATAAAAGATCCATCGAACCTATACAAACAAATTGGTGTTCTGAGTATTATTCTATTTTGACCGAGTTAGATAAACGATCCAACTAATCTAGATTAATAATCTAATATAGATCGAAACTGCAACTAATCTTTTATTTTATGTATACGATACTGCCGCCATGGGTCGACCCACAGTCTCCTCCTTGACAATATCAAGGAGGATACGGTGTTTCTACTTTTGCCGTCAGAATCTCAATTATTCCAAAACATGGGAACACCTCAGCACAGGTTCGCCTAGTGAGGTGTTCACAAAATACTACTAGGTACTTACCTATTTACATTTACGGATCATTAACATTTTTTTTTTCCTTATTACTTAACTTGATATCTATGTATACCAATGTAACTATCTGTAATATGTATGTATGTTAAAGAATAGAAATAAAAATAAAAAAATAAAAAAAAAATCCCTTTGCTACTGCAACTAGCTAATGTTATTATAGTCTCGTACACTCACACCTAAATTACCTGATTGAAATCTGGGGAAATGCGTATGAAACATACATCAATGAATTACAGGTTATTCAAAATAAGCTAATCAAAAAACTATTTCACTATGAATCCAAAACATCCACAAAAAAATTATATTTGGAAACAAAACTGCTAACATTAAGAAAACTATACGAGTACAATATATGTCTCCTTATATACAAAATAAATAATAAACTCATACATACAAACACAGAATTCATAAAAACGTCCCAAGTACACAAACATTTTACACGACAACACGATAACATACGTTTAAACACCATTCATACTAACTACGGTAAGCAATCAATTAGTCACGAGGGGGCCAACTTATATAATTGCCTTCCAGATGATATCAAAAACGAAAAAAGTATGAGCAAATTCAAAAAAAATTTATTCATGTTTATTCACAAAAAACAAAGTAGTGAAAGTGAATAATATCATATGGTAATATAATGTTATGTAAATGTTAGTACTGCAATCTAATGTAATTTAAGGTTATGAAATGTACAAACTATGTATAAATTCAATATTCTAGTTAAGTAAGTGAAAATGTTATTTTCTTTTTTACTGGAATAAAAACTTATATCAAAAAAAAAAATGTAGTTCAATTCATATTTGGGGAGGATTAGGGCAACCTACAATAGAAGAAAGTTTCAAACTTCCATTTGTTTTGATGCCATCATGGTTTTGGATGTGTTCAAACATTCGCCATTAGTAACTTTTTGTTTGTTTTTTGATGTTTTCTTTCCTTGCATATTTTGACTTTATTATCATCGTACTTATAACGAACAACCATTCCATCGATGATTCGTGTGTTTCTGCCGATAAAACCTGCGATTTTTGATGTTACATCAAAGCTATTAATGGTTCGCCTATATCCACAAACTGTTAGCAGAACGGACCAATTAATCGATGATCCGTCGCCATGATATTACGCACCGTTCGTTTCTTATTAGAGTTTTAGAATATGTATAATTATTTCAGTGCGTGAGTAGGAATGCCGGAGTTTCCCGCTCGGCCGCTTCTATATCCGTACTGGACCACTACGGCTATTTTCGCTTTCGTCCGTTTTCTCACCAGACTGACCATGGCTGACGGCTGCTGGAGGCGCGCATCAATGATTCTTCCTAATGCGATTCGATTTGTATACTCTGTTAATAAGTCGGTCAGTGTGCAGAATACTGACAGAGAATTTTGATTATATCTGGCAGGAAACGCGTAATACTATCGTAGTTTTTCCTCGTGGCTCTAAAACGATATCTCCGATGATGCTTTACGAAAGATATAAGAGTTCTGTCTTTACAATATTATAGAATTTATATCACGCGTGTTAAAACACGTAAAACTCGTGCAAAAAGTTTCGCTTTTCAAAATAATTTAAAGCTTGGTTATGTTATGATATGATGTCTAACGCGTGGTTTCTTACGAAGTGCTCACATGCTTTTGACAGTTCGCGTTATTTACGACATCTATGTTTCTTTTATGAAAGTTGTTTTCTCTTTTTCTGTGGTTAGTGTTTTTCGCATGTTGTTGAACGGTGGTCATGTCTAATCCCTGCTTTCGGACTAATGCACGAGGTGTTGCAGACACGCTTGCTAACACCTAGCGTTGCCTCTTCGTTACTCGATATTTTGACTTTTGTATGAAAGGTCAGTTTTTGAGTTCCCATAAGTTTCTGGAAATCTCGCAGCAGGCAAACGGGTCATTGTATCGGAACGATTCCCTACAAAGTTTAGAATGTTGGTCTCTATTTATAAACGCGTGCATTAGTCATGTTATGAAGCGGTGAGAGCTTATTTAATTTAGTAACGTGAACCCATTTTGTGATGGCAGTGAAAACAAACATTGGTTCACGTCGCGCAGGCAAGCAGCGAGCAGCGAGCAATTTAGCTGGCAGACTGTTGCCTGTTGCCAACATCTAGTATCGATTGCACGCGAAGTTGTTGCAGGCCTTATCTGCAATGCTTTTCGGTCTATTTACTTCCTCGGATGCAGTTGAAACGCATACATCTGGGAACTGCACTTTTGTAATTGAATATATTATAACTATTCGCAGTTTTCTCGTAATTAAGAAATATCTTTGCGACATGTCGATCGTCCAGTTGATTAGTCAGACATCTAAATTTGTAAAAAATAGAAATTTGTTTTGAGTATGCAGTTATATGTAAAAGTGAATCCTATCCTAATCTAACGTAACCTATTTAAACAATTATTTTTACATATTTTTATCATCACTCTTTTTGACCTATCTGAGTTGGTTTTATTCTGAGTTGGCCGGTCACCGTAAAAGTGTACCCTTTATCTGGTACAATACTCAGATTACTCAAAAACACCACCAAATCAAAAATAGTGCAGAAAAACTAGTAGTGTCGATGTTTTCTGAGTTACTAGTAGAATATTTAAAAATATCGCACTACTGGTTCGTTATGTCTCCTGGTGTTATTTTATAGCATATTTAATATGTAAAACATGGACAAGTATAAATAATATTTGATTTATGGTGAGCATTCGTATATTGCTATCCTCATTATCTCAAAACTCAGTATTTGTAGATATCTGACTAATCAACTGGACGATCGATGTACATATATAGCTCTGGAAAAGAAACCTACGAATCAAAAATGGTTTATTATGACTGTGTTTTTTTTCCAATGTTCAAAATAGTCAGGTATACTATGTTATTTACTACTGACTACTGATTACGTGCGTTAGTCAATACATTTATCTAAAAGAATTCTTTCGTTTTAATAAAATTCTCTCGTTCATTTTTATATTTATCTATATTATAAGCCTGAAACACTCATCTACATTGAAAAAATCTCCCGCGAAACGATACATGCCGCCGACGGGACTCGAACCCGCTTCATTCTGATTTCCGATCAACTGCTCTTGTCCACAGAGCTACGTCGGCTTATCTCATCATGCCCGCCTTTTATTTTGCAATGTAGACGAGTGTTTCAGGCTAATAATTATTACTTATAATAATTGGTACCCTTTGTGCTATACAAAAAAAATCTTGTCTTAAACATTAGTTTATCTATTAAAAATAATAATTAGTATTTTTAAGCTGTTTATGTTCTAGGGCCTAGAGCCCTAGGGTATCGAGCTATATTGCACTTTTCAAATTTTGTGTTCTTCTACTACTCTGGTTTTACTGCTGCGAAATTACATTTACTTCATCTATTGTCTCATGGATTTTTATTTTATTTATGGTGAACCCATGACATGGGATCTTTTTTATTTTTTTTATGAATACCGCACAAGAGTCTTAACTGCCAGCGAGATGGGGTATGTTGTGAGGCTGAAGGTAGTGGGGAGGGGAAGGATATGGGGAAGAGGAAGGTAGGGAAGTACCTAGCTATTAAGATCTGGTCACCAAACATGGTGACCAGATCTTAATAGCTAGGTACTTTCAAGCAACGTTTCAATTCTGAATGGTGGTCTTACACCAGGGCGATACTGGTGCCGCAAATATACTATATATTATTTTTAAATGAATCAATTGTGAAATGCCACAAATCAATCAAATAATATTTATTTGTCATGCGGGGATTTAATCCCGTGACCTTCGGATTGCCAGTCAAGAGCCTTAGCGCTAGAATACACCGGCCGTCAACAACGCCGTTTCACACTATATTTGCCCTGTATATGGCTATTGTCTTGTCTGCTCCTTTTGTCCAATGCATCTATGCAGAATTTGCTGTTCACTTGAGATTGCTGCATTGATTTTTCTTCTTCATAAACCTTCTGTCTTCCAACTCTAGGCTTCCCTGAATTGTCTCCAATTTTACCCATTCTTCAAGACACGTGTTCGTTGATGCTGACGAATCTTCTAATTTTAAGCACATGTCCAAGATAGGTAGCGGCGACTCCACCAAATCTCAGCTTTAATGAGTTAGTAGACTAAAGTGTTGTGTTGTATTGTTGCAGTGAGCGTGCCGCGGTCACGGCATGACGACGGACATCTCCATGGTGCGCTGGGACCCGTCCCAAGCGCCCGGACAGGAGATGATACCTGATGACTACGAGTATGATGGTGGTAACTCCTCGTCAAGGCTCTTCGAAAGGTCCCGCATCAAGGCTTTGGCCGGTAAGCTTACCATATATTTACAATATTGGCATTTCATATATCCACTCTACCACAGGTCACCCTAAATGATTTGTGGCTACGTTTAGTAACTTAGCAGGAATGCCCGGGTTCATGGTGTTCGATTTGTCCAGGTCTGCCCACCTGCTACGTGGAGGGCCGGATCGAGAGAGACTGGTTGAGGGGAACTTTTTGATCTCTCCAGTAGGAACTCGAACATATGAATTGTGTAAATTGCTAAGGTGACATGGAACTACCCAGTGGTATTGGTCTTATAAGGGTAGAAGGTCGTCGTTGGGACGTCGAAGACTTTCGTTAATGAGGAACGTTGATCTCTGAGGATGTTGATCAATGCATGGTATTCAAGGTCTGTAGAAGCCATCGATAAAGGGTTAGAAACGTTTACCGTTGGATAGAGACAGAAGTTTGGCGGTTTTGAAAAGTTGCTTGAAATGACCTTACAGCGTCACAACATAGAGATGCCATATTTTCACTTTCTTCGGACAGTTTTGGGAGCAGTTGGAACCTTTGTGCGGTATTCGCATAAAAAGGATAGATAGAAAGCATTTGTTTCTAAAAAATCAGGCAAAACGTTATGGTTTCATAATCTTTATGAACTTAGCGCTTTCTCCAACTAAAACTCCGAGCTCTATACAGGTATACAGGGTGTTAAGGAACGTACTTGACCTATTTTAACCAGTGATTCCTGAATTATTTGGAGTAAAAATGACAAATAAAAAAACTAAAAGCATAAAAAAATCCATAGATATTGATTATTATAAGCAATAATTATTAGTCTGAAACACTCATCTACATTGAAAAAATTTCCTGAGAAAAGATACATGCCGCCGACGGGACTTGAACCCGCGTCGTTCTGATTTCCGGTCAAATGCTCTGACCACTTTTCCGGAAGACTGTTCTTGAAATTTCTAGAGGGCGCAACTTCCAGCCCTTATATCTTCAAAAGCACGCCCTTTAGGTAAAAACGGGAACCGTCATCCTGGAGGGAGGATAGAGATCTACCACATCATATAACTCAGTTGATCGTACCGAGACTCGTTTCTGAGTGTTTGAGGTCTGCGCGTTTTTTTTAAACGTTTATATTAAATATTTACGTAAATGGCAGATTTGGCGTGTTACTGCTAGCGCCTCGGCGTCTGAATAGGAACTATTCTGCGGCTTATCAAAGCCTGAGCGATAGATTTAGCCCGCTTAAATTGGAGCGAGGAATGTCGTAGGTACATAGCAAGGATACGGACTGACTGATATACCGGGCTTATCTTTTATATCTGTTCTCTCGTGACGTTCACCTTCTTCATTAAATAATGTGGTTATGATTGTTTATTCCATGTACCGTGTGCAGTAACAGCGGTCGTAGTACTTTATTTTAATATATAGTTGCTACTTGCTACCATGACGCAAGAAGTAGTATCTACAGTGATTGCAGGCGAAGTAAGATACTACTGATAATAATTTCTTGCGAATCTTATCGGATTTCGGCGTTTTGCTATAGTACTTACTTGACTTTGTAATTGTTCCTTAGCCAGACTTTCGCAACACTCGATTTAAAGAAATATATTTATTTGACCCCTCAGGCTAATTTGTTCGCTTTTCGGAACAACTCAAATAGGTTTCATAGAAATCGTTGTGTCTCTTACTATCATGGTTAGAAATATGTAGGAAAGAAAAAACACCACGCTCTATATTTAAATCTAAACGTTAACCACAAAATAATTCTAATGTACACCTTTATGAAACTAAAGTTTCCGGCCGCAATTTGGAAAAAAATTATGAAACTTTTGAAATTTTTAATAAATTATCTTTACATTAAACCACTAAAAAATTGAGTTTACGATAACGTTTATAATACAATTGCCTAACAAAATATGTCAGTGTGTTTTTTTCGTTAATTTTAGTTGCAAACCGTAAGATGAGCTGTTTTAAAAATTTATGTTAATTTCGAATCATAAAATTTGATAGGTAGCATATTTCACCACCTTTCGAGAACAGTTTTTAGATTTCGGATGCGTTCAGAAATGTTCCAGTTATTTGGATTTTATTATAAGGCAGTTCGTGCACCATTCATTTAAATATCGCGCCCCAAAACTGTCGCAACAATTTGGTACTGCCGCGCACTTAAAAAAATCATAAAACATATATTGAGAATGGATCTCGTGAACGCAAATTCAGAAAGCGTTTACGACGCCGCATCCGCGCTCAAAAAGAAGAAAATTAAGAGATATATAAGTACGAATTTAGAGGAGTGCGCAAATATAAAAATTTCGAATTTTATATAAAATCGATGCAAAAATTGTGAAAATGTTTAATAAAACACGACTCGTTTAAAATACAGCAAAAATCTCGTGGAACGCGCCTTAAGTATCATTTAAAGAAACATTGTAATTCTTTCACAAATATAACTTGTAAAATAACTGAAACAAACGAGTTTTTAATAATTTTCGGAGCATTCTTTGCGATTTTTTTCTGTCGAGGGAATTTCGTATAATTTGCGTTTCGGCGTGGAACGCTTCTAGATTACTTCAAAAATAACATATATTTTTTTAAGAGCTTAAAAACTTTAAATGTTTAAGGGAGATAGAAATTCGGATAGCGGCGGCTTAACCACTCGGGCCTCAACCATATTTTGTCAGAGGGTCAAAATATTTCCGCTTTGAAATAAAATCCAAATAAACGGAATATTTCTGTTCTGGGCGTATCCGAAAACTAAAAACTGTTTTTGAAAGGTGATAAAATAAGTTTTAAAATTTTATAATAAGAAATTATTATTCAATTTTTGAAATATAAAAATTTTGCACGCAAACATATAAAAGTTTTTAAAATAACTCACCTTACGTTTTTTCTAACTAAAATTACGAAATCGAAAAAAATAAATACACATACTTAGATATTTTATAAGACGTATGTATTATAAACGTTAATGTCACGACACTTTTTGTTGTTACATGTAAAAATAATTAATATTAAATTCCCAAAGTTTAATAATTTTTTTTTAATGCTATCCAATAGTTTGGTTCCATTAACCTGTACATTTTACTTCTATTGTTGTTTACTTTTAGATTTAAATATATATCTTGGCGCTTTCTCTATCTAACACCGTTTAGATCACATTTTCACTGCGATAGTAAGGGATATACAACAATTTCTGTTAGACCTAAATGAGTTGTTCCGAAAAGCTAACAAAATTAACCTGACGGATTAAATGTATCCATGTCGGTTGTCGATGATTTTTGATGGCGTCATCGTTTGTTGATGCAAGTCACAGATTTATTAAACATGTCTGAGACGTAAGAGTGAAAGATACATTATAGTCCTCGTGATACTAACAGAAACAAAACACGGACAGTTGCGCATCGATAATTGCTTCAATGTGTAATTTTTAACTTAATAAAAAAACTGAATTCAATTCAGCTATAAGTTAACACAACATTTATAGATTTTGAGGCGGTACGAAACGAAGTTCTCCGGGTAAGCCAGTTAGAGATATTTAAATTCCGAATTTCAAAGCTTTTTGAAGTAAAACTTCTTTACGCACGCTGGACTTGGGGGGTAAGCTGGTGAATGCGTTACGAAAAAGTGTGATGCGAACGGTAATCGATGCGAACGGTGATCGATGCGAACGGTGATCGGGCGAGGCGAACGGTCGGACCTTTACGCACGCTTGACTTGGGGAGTGATAAGGATAAGGATGAGGATGTGGATAAGGATAAGGAGGGTAAGGATAAGTGGGAGATATAAGTAAGTGAAGTTTTGCTACAGTTGTGTGGTCTAAAGCACACTCTTTTTTTATTTTTTATTTGCCCAACTTTCCTACGTAATTATAGTTTTTTCTAGTTTTCTCGCACAATTGTAATCATGCTATTAGCACCATTACTAATTTAGTGACAATAGGTACCAACCATATTTGCTTTATTTAATGTTAAATTAAGTTATTTATTATTTGTTTGCCCGCGCTTGAATACTACTGACTTGATATCGCGATTTAATCTTTTTATTTTATTTTTAAACTTGCGATAAAGCTACTCATGTCCGCACGTTAATCTGTGAGTTTCGGTTCGCGAAAATATTAACAAAAGTTTACTTAGTTACCCGTTTATTTATAATATTTTAATTATGCATTCAGAAAATCAATAATATTTTCCTTATAGATATATTAACTAAATTTATTTATGTTGCAATCTTTACCGTTACTGTAATAAAAAAAATTTAATCGGGTTTTCACCATTCTGTTCGTTATCAACAATAATTTGCGACCACTATCTCTACCGCATCCACATTCTACTTCCTGTAGTCTAAATTTATTAGTAAAACTCTTAAAAGTAACGCCCTTCATCGAAAAGTGAAATCATCACAGCTGGCCAAAACCATAAACCTAGAAAATGTTCCGTCCCCTTTTCATTTGAAGTGTTTTGCCCTTTGTTGAAAAGGGAATTCATTAATTTTGAGTGTAATTCGAAACTGTTGAATATTTTGTCACTTTTTAATTCGTGGCTTGTTTTACTTGTGTATCTGCACTCCTTTTCCCCCGTTCTTCGGATTATACGCTATCGCTTCAACTGTCGACAGACTACGTAATGATTAGAATCATTCTCCGTGGAGACATCGGCTTTGACATCTCGTTCGCTCTCTGTCTAACCGTCGCGCACACTTTTGATTTTGAAAAATAAAAATGTAGGCCTAACCTAACAAATTCAATAAATAATTCTCAGAATTTTGATAATCGCTTCCATACTCAGTGATAAATTAGCTGTGATCTTAGTGTAATAGTGTTATAAAAATTAATGTAAATTTTTAAGAATGTTGTGTGTTTTTTTTTAATTTAGGTATCAAAATGTGTGACTTGTGCTTTAAAATTAGCAATGAATTAATATTCTTATATAAAATTGTAGGATTATAATATTGGTTTATAACTAATTTCGTTAACCATGGTTATTTTTTTTGCATTCCTGCGGTTTTGCTTATCCTTTTTGTGACAAGCTCAAATAAGTGACATACCAATGCAGTAATTACGTTAGTCTTACTAATGTACTACAAATAATCGCATCGTCGAGGGCGTGTCAAGTGTTTTTAATTAAATAAACTGATTTGTGTTCATTTAAACATTTCATTATATGATAAATGTATTTTTTAAATTAATCCATCGCGCTCAAGTGCCAATTCCATTGGAATAAGTCATTAATTAGTTGATTTTATATGAATTGAATTTAATTATTTTAATATTTCTAGTGAAAAGTATTTAATAGGTTTACGAGTGAAAGTTTTAATCTAGTGATGCAATGGACCATCGTTAAGATGCGAATATTGTAAATTTGTGATTTTAAAGTTTTAATTTTGTGGTTACGTCTGTGATACAATACTGAAAATGTCGGCTTCCGAAGGATACGATTTGATAAGGATGGGCGTCAAGACGGAGTGTGCCGGGCTGGATATGTATTATGACAAAGTGGTTCTTGAGCTGAGAGGTAATAAGACCTAGTTTTGCCTGAATTAAATTGTGGCGTTTATGTAATTGTTTTGATGTGTGTAAAAAGTGCGACCGAAAATAGCTATGACTAAATGTGTTGAAGCAATTGCACGCTATTTTGCGTAAATTTGAGATCAGTTTTTTTTTTTGATAATGTAGGTAGGTAAATTTATTCATGCTAATGCGATCATTAGTGGTGTCATACTATAACAGAGTAGTTAATTGACATTGTCCAATATTTTCCGCTTGCTTAATTTTAGACAAGCGTTGCTTGTAAACATCATTCAAACACAGAGATATCATTATAATTGTTCAAATATATCGAAATTGGTAGAGCAATCGCGTATTCTTATAATTTCAGTTCCATATTTTCGAGTTTGTCTTTGCTTGTTCTCAGACTTTTTTTTAAATTTTAAATTGAAACATGTAAAATTAAATTTATTAAAGGTGATAAATGTTTATTTTTGTTATTTCACAATTAATTCATTTAAAACTAATATGTAGTATATTTGCGGCACTTTCCAGACTGGAAGATACTCTCAGTATCGCCCTGGTGTAAGACCACAATTCAGAATTGAACGTTGCTTCAAATGGCTTTAGCCGCGTTTAGTGACCAGATCTAAATAGCCAGGTACTTTCTCATCTCCTTCCCCTCCCCACTACATTCAACCTCACAATATACCCCAATTGGGGATTCCATAATGTCACTGGCTCTAGTCGTGAGTCCCCACCTTGTGAGGTATTCACATAAAAAAGTACCTTTTTAGGCTAACCTACATACCAAGCTACTACACTTACCTAACATATCCTTAAAATGATGCCACTTTAATATCATTTTTAATGTAAATGGATATTATTTTAACTGTCACTACAATAAATTCATTGAAAATGACGACGTTTTATTTTATTTGTTTTCGTCTTAATTGCCAATACGAATAATATTATCTATCTATATGTATAAATAAAAATCAATTGGTGTTCGTTTGTCTCGCTAAAACTCGAGAACGGCTGGGCCGATTTAGCTGATTTTGGTTTTGAAATGTTTGTCGTAGTCCAGGGAAGCTTTAAAAGGTGAGAAATTGCGAGGAAGATGGTAAAAACAACAATTTTATTTTCCCATATAAACTGTTCAGAATATTTCAAACGTCAGAAGAAAGCAAACAAATTGTTGCCTTACAACCAAGTTTTTTTTTTTTTGAATTAGACAATTCACCATAAAAAATAGTGCTTTGTTGGCGTAGTTAATACCTATCTCTAAAAATGAATCGCCGAATTGTATGTATGCACTTAACTTCCGAACGACGACTGCACCAAATTGGATAATTGTTTATGTATAAAACTAATGTTAAGCTTTGTATAAAAAATTGAAATAGGTGGCACGCGAGCAGTTAGAAAACTGAATGTACCGGGAATGAATGTGGGGAATGTGAGAAATTGGAGGGGGAGGGGGGAGGGTGTGGGGAAGGGGGGGAGGGTGGAAGGAGGGGTTGGGGGAGTGAGAGTGGTGAGGGAAGGAAGGGGGTGAGGTGTAGGAGGGGGTAGGGGTAGGGTTCGGGGTTGGGTGGGGGGATGGGATGGCGGGAGTGGGGGGGGGGATGGGATGGCGGGAGTGGGGGGGGAGTGGAGTGAGGAGTGGGAAGGTGGAAGGGAACTCGGGATGGGGAAGTCGAATACTGGAGGGGGTAGGGGAACTCGGGAGGGAGGTTCGCGGGACTGGGAAAGGTGGGGGGAACTGTTTTAAAAACGAATGTGTCGGGAATGAATAAATGGAATGCAGGAGGGGGGAGGGGAACCCGGGAGGGTAGAGGGGAACTCGGGAGGGGAATACGCGGGTGGGGGGAGGCGTATACGGGAGTAGGAGGGGAACTCGGGAGGGGGTTTTGTGGGACGGGGGAAGGGGGTTTTGTGGGACGGGGGAAGGGGGTGGGGGAGGAGGAGTGGGAACGTGAGAGGGGAGGGGACGCGGTGGGAGGAAGGGGAGGAGTAATGTGAACGGGGCGAATGGGAGAGGACGTGCAGGGAGAAACAAATTCTTTATTAAATGGCATAGCAACGCATGCCGGGTACCAGCTAGTATTAAATAAAATTAAATTGATTTTAGTTAATAAGTAAACGTTTTCGACTTTTAATGCAAATTAACGAAAAACTTCGTAAACTGTTGCTTTTGCTGATAATTTTTTTTTATTCACTCAGTAATTTTTATCTGCATATTCTATAGATAATACCGATTATTTGATTAAATTACTGTCCGCCTTTAAGTTTATAAGGTAACGAATTAATCTGTAAAACATATATTATACCTAAAACTATATGTGTGCGTGTACTACTGTATTGCACTGTAATGTATTGTATACATGTACGAGTATTTCGCACCCAATAAAGGGGAAAACCAGGCATGGGCGTTTACCTTACAAACTTAAGTTGTTCTTTGGAGTTGTACAAAGTTTGGGGCTCTTAATTAGACCTGTAGGGATGGAGTCACTTGTTCATTATACTTGTCTTACTTTAGGAAGGTACCTGTCTACAGGGGAGAAAGGATTTTTTCTTACAAATTATTACTCACGCTGCTGAGAAATAAATTGGTATTACATATTTGCAAAACTTAAAGAACTTTTCGGTTGCTTGATCTAGTCTACAAGTAATAATAGAATAATTCAATCGAAAATCTGAAAACAGAAAAATCAGTTAAAGATACCCCTCACATTTGGGATTCAAACCCTGCGCAACTCTACCAACAGAGCTAATGTGTCTCTATCCGATTCTATCTTGATAGTGTCATGGATACATTTGTATCCTGGTTTCGAATTCCAGATGTGACCGTATCTTTTTCTGATTTTTCTGTTTTCAGATTTTTGATTAAGTTTCGCTAATATTGTCTTAATTTAATTAAATATTTCTGAGATTTTACTCATTAAGTTAAAAATAAATAATTCCTCTATTTTCTATAAAATTACTAGTTTTGACAGCACTTGAATTATACTTTTGAAGTGAACTAAAAAAAGTTTCAATTTTTATTGGAATTTTGTTGTAATAACTTTTGAAGGTTATAACCATCAATGTAATGTATAAAATAAGAAAATACTAATAAATCTAAGCGAACATATGAACAAGAAACAGAAACATACAAAGGAAACAATCGCAACTGGGATCTTACCGGGACAAACGCCCTAACCAACTCGGCCATTGTGATATCTGATGTTGAAGTCATTTTTATTGGTCTTATATTTCAAATTCAGAATTAATTAATTAAACAAAAAAGTACATTATTTATTCATTATTTTCAACAGTGTTATACCTGAAATTTTCTCGAAAAACATACACTTTCACCGTTGCATAAGTACTAGCACCAGCTTTTTTCCGGTATGATTAAAGTTATTTTTCCCCTGGTTATAAAATATTGTAAATCAATAGCATCCTTCAGAATATCACCGAAACGAACCACCATTCATTCTGTAATATAATTAATGTATAGCTGGCTTCCCAATTACCCCAAACAAAGCAGGTTCCACCCGAATTCCTAACCAACTAAAAAACCATTTATTGTGACTACGTTCTCTACCACATAATAATAACTAATATACTTAATGTATTGTGCTAATTTTCTTGGCGCCATAGCGACATTATTGCCTAAACTCGAACTTTTATAATCTTCGTAGATCTAGAAGAGATTCAAGATTTAACTTCGTGTAACAAAAATTACCCGGCGTGTTTTTTTTAAATGTCAATTGAAGCGGTGTACTTGAATAAAATCTTTCTCACTTTTGTACGGTAAACACAATTAGTCTTTATTGGCGTGGGTACAATCAATTTACAAGTATTTCACAGTTCAATAATCGCACAACAGTACAAACTATAACAGTACCTAGCTTTATGTGTATTTTAACAATAAATAACCCAAAATGAAAGTACTTGTTTTCTAACCGCTTGTCAAACTTTAAAACAAAAGAATTACGAGTATCTTTTCTACCTCTGGAGACCTGAAGCTGCGCGGGACACCCCGGAAGGCAAGCATAAACTCTCAAGATCTCACATGTCTTCATATCGGTCAGACTATCTGTAATACCTAGCGGCGGGATGCACATTCTTTAACCAATAGCATCCCTCGTCCCTAACCTGTAAGAGACAAGCGATGCGAGAAAGGGAAAGTATTCGAGATTGAACACTTATACGTTCGAAATTATTAGATTTGCTAAAAATTCGTATAAAAAGACATATCACCCTAATTATCTAATAAGTAAGAACTTACTATATAATTACGTTGGTAAATACCTATTTTTCGCACTTTGAATAATTTCTTGTTGAATGGCGGTATCTATAAATATTGTTATCTGACAAACTGTGTCCAATTCCGAATCCTGAAGCTAAGAAGAATTATATTAAATAACCAAGTTTCTTAGCTGCTACATGTGAAGATCTAAGAAGAATTATCAAAACGTCAATACGGATAATATTTTTCCAGATTTGTGAAAATAAATGATAAAATGCTATAAACGTACCTTGGTCGGGGACACCCGAGGAAGACATGACACAATCAAGAATCAGATACTTGAGTCGAGCCATGTCAAAAGTCAGAATAATAGATGAGTATGTGTGAGACGATGTATGAATGTGAGGGAGGCAAACAGTATGTGACAAGACCGAGTTGTTTGGCGATCCGTCCTCTCTGCCTACATCTGTGGGAAACGGCGTGGTAGTTAATTAATTGGTTCTAAATATAACATTCCTGCCTGGAAAATTAAGATGTGCCATTCCGAATTTCTACCGTTTTATAACATATTTCTGTTGAACACTTGGATTTTAAATTTCTAAAAAAATAAATGTTATTTATGAAGATAATATCTTTTGCCAAGCCGAAGCAGTAATTATATGAAATACCTTCGATAGAATAAAATCTCAAAGGATGCTCCAAAAATTATTAAAACCACGTTTTTTCTGTTATTTTACAAGTTATAGGTATAACAAAAAATCACAGTCTTTCTCTAAAATGCTATTTAAGAAATTTCCTACGAAATTTTTTGCTCACAGTCGTGTTTTATTAAACATTTTCACAATTCTCGCAAAATTATTATCGCTTTTAATATAAGCGCGCTCCCTCTAAAATTCGTACTTACACATTTCCCCTTCTTATTTTTGAGCGCTTACTACCGGGCCTCAACTGAATGGAATTAATGTTTTGGCTATTCTGAGTGAGTGTTTCTTACCATATTTCTTTCACCATCAATACAGGCATACTTAATTTATATACCGCCATAAGAGTGTTCTTAAAATAAGTGCTCTTTTAACGTGTTGTATTAGACGTTGCTGACTTACTCAACTCTCTTTCCTATCTTGTATTGTTGGTATTACCAAATCGAACATTAAAGCGTAATCTTAAAAGATGTCTTGTTGATTAGCCGAGCGATTCTATATTGATTTATTTGCTTTTCTATGTACAACGTACATTAAATTAATAAACAATCATGAATACTTACAGGAATTCGTGTTTAAAATTTAAAACGATCTAAACTAAATATGTGACAGTTAATATGTATGAGATAAGAGATCACGTCCGTTATCTCGATAACGATACCACAAAAGATATAGAATCGCTCGGCAGATTGTTTTATTTTTATTAGAATTCGTTTGTAATTTTCGTTTTTATTTGTTGCCCTTAAAAAACATGAAATTCGTCATTTTGATGCTGGATTTCTGAAAAGTCTTGACCTTTTCAGAGACCCTTCGTGTTTGCTCACCTCGGCGCGCTTTTATAAAGAAAATGTCGAGAAAATAACGCCAAGAAAATGTGAAATTTGTTTTCCCTGACCATTTGGCTGCCCCTTGACCCGTCCATAATGACAGTTGACATTTTTTTTTGAGATTTAGGGACTCGTTATTAAACTCAGAATGTCATATAATATATCCTTTGCTTTTTAAATATAGGTAGGTACAGCTGATAAACTGTAATCTCGGATAAAATTGCTTCGTAAACTATAATTACGTACTTGGGAATTGGTTATGTGTAAAATTGGTGCGTTTTTGGGCTATTGGCAAGTGGAAAGTATTATATTTTGCACGGAATGTATTTGACGGGTTTTATTAGTTAACTCTTGTAACTTTGATAAATGTTTTCTTTTTTTTTAATTATAAGATTTAGATTTAGATGTTCTTTATTTTAAAAATAATTCATGTAAAAGCCCAGCCGGGCGTGAAATTCCAAATAAATAAATAAATAAATAAGTTGCATGCCCTAAAATTTACTGTCTTTTTTCGATAAAATGCGCTCTTTCCCCCCATTTTATACTAACCCCTCCCAAAAATTAATAAATATTCAGGAAGAATTTAGTACTTGAGTACCTCACAAATGTTTTTATTGTGAAGTCTAGGGAAATTTTGATCTGAAATCTAGGGAAAAACATTTTTTAAACACAACCATTCTGCAATTCTGCAGGAAAACCGATTGCGAAAGGGGTCATGCTCGGCGAGCAGATCCGTTGTGTACATCATTCACACACGGATCGAATCGTGATTCTGAACGTGAATTTTGCGCTTGAAAATACAACTTTAATTAGGTGCCTACTTCGTTGTTTTCACCCACAACTGCTATTTAAAAAGTTCATTTTATTTTTTGACTTTGCTATTTTATTCATTTCGCTCCCTTTTGGAATATTATTAATGCGATCTTTGAAAAATATTTTAAATTTTTCACATCACGTCGCGTCGCCATTTTTTCACACGCAATATCGAATTTCCCGCCTGTCACTAGGTGAGTACTATAACGTACAGAAATATTTTTATGCTTCTTTTTCAATTTATTCTTTTTTTTAAGTAGACTGTGTTTAGGGTGTTTTAATGTAGATTGGTCATGGCCAATCTTTAATGGACTTTCTCCGCTTAGTTGATTAAGGTAACGATGGAAAACTTAAAGGAGAAAACGCTCTGCCGTTTGTTCTCGATTTTTCGATTTCCATTCACTTAGCAGGGCCTTCCGATTCGTTCTAATAACTCCTGGCATTTTATTTGCATATTTGTAATATGATACTTAGGTAGGTACTTCATTTATAGTTAATTGATTTTAATTTACCTTATTTTTTTTTTTTTTTTTAAAAAGAAAGACAAACATTCCCGGGTTACGAATAACCCAACAATGTTTGAAAATCTCCTACTACCACCACAGAAAGCCGGAAATGTTGCTTGTGTTGTGATGGAGGACTTAGCCAGCCGAGGAATCGAACATGCGACGCCCGGGTGGGACCCAAGCGCTATGCCCACTCAACCACTGACCGGTCATTTAGATGATGAATTTTACCAAATGGAGTGACAAATCCTTGTGATTTAATCTCTTTTAATGAATGGTATATTTTTTTACATTAATCCACACAGGAGGCCTTGAGGGCCTATGTCATTTAAAAAAAATATCTTTGTTCTGTAATTACATAATTTGAGGATTTTCCATGTTAGGCACATGCCCGTGTTGTGGTCGTTGGGGGATGCTTTGTGAAGGAAAGGAAGGAGAAGATGTTTTGGGAAGGAAAAGGGTATCAGGGCGGGTAGGAATCTGAGGGTTAGTCTGTCCAGCAGTGACGGACGTATGAATCTATTCCTCCCACTGCGGTTCAAGGCGATGTTTTGAGAGAGTCCTGCTGGAGAGGTCAAAGGGTCGCCCTCGACCAGTCTCTCCCGATCCGGCATGCCACGCAGTTGGTATGCAGACACATCCGCTGCCGAGCCGCGCCCCATGAACCCGGGCACCCCTATTATGTTGCCAAACGTAGCGAACCGTAGCGACCTATGTCAGAGGTATTGATAAACCAATAAATGGTCCACGGGGCCGCGGTACCCACACCCGCCTCACAAATTAGAAAGTATCATGTATACGTCCGTATGATTGATGATTAAAGTGTCGGTAATTCCACAGGTGATAGTACACGGCAGGTATTTGGAAGGTGTCACTAGGAGTGGGAGGAATGCGTGTTGCTAGAGTTATTATTGGTATGAAAAATCGAGCGGGTAGGTATTGGTACTTTACCGTACAGAGCCGCCTGACTGCGGCTGCACGCGTGTAAAGTGCCTCCATAATCGTGTTGGATTTTCACATTTTCCATAAATTATGTAGGCATGTGGTTCATACCTAATATACGTACATTGTGCTTATGTTTTTTTTGTTGGGTAGTGAAAACAACAACTGGCCCCCTACAGTGGCGTTCCGTTTTTTAATTTCAACATTTTCCGGTTTTTCCATACAGAAAAAATCCTTTTGTTGTTAAAAGTTTTTACGAAAATCGACAAAAGACAATATTTAAAGTCATGCCCTTGCTCCTCAACATATCATACCTTCTATTCTTTGCCCCGATTTTCAAAGATATTTTAATTGTAATAAATAAATAATTTTTTTTAAACATCTTTTGTAAATAATTCAATTTAAGTAACGGGTATGGGTACCGACGCTACCATTTTTTGGATAACCAACACCTCCGCCATAGGTCACCCTAAGTGGTTCGCTACGTTTGGTGACTTAGCAGGGGTTCAGGTATGTCCGGATCTTAGCGGCGGATGCGGCTGCCTACCAACTGCGTGGTAGGCCGGATCGGGAGAGACTGATTGAGGGAGATCTTTTGACCTCTCCAGCAGGACACTTAGCAGGATTTGGACCGCCGTAGAAGGGATGAATTCATTCGTCCGTCACTTCTGGACACACTGACCCCCAAATTCCTACCCACCTCTCATACCTTTTTCCTTCCCAGAACTTCCTCTCCTTCCTCGTCGTAAAAAGACCCTCCACACAGCACCTCAAAAGATGATAAAGGCCCTGAGGGGAATTAATTTCCTCAGTGTGTGTAATGTAAAAAAAAAAAAAAATTTAACTTTTTTTTTATGTTCGCGCTGATGTGTGTTTTTCACGTTAAATAAATAATTTGTGGCCTTATTATTATTTTTTTTTGATAATCTAGAGACTGACATTTTGAATGGGGACAGGGGTTACCTTTATGCTTTATAAAGAGGGCCTTCAGATAATTAGAGAGTAGGGTCGCGCAAAAGTGGCATAAACCACAAAAATCCCTAAATGAAGTTAGCAATGGGAAGAGCCTTATGTTTCATCAAACAATTGATTGATTTAATTTTTAAATTTTTTATTATGCTATTTAATTTCATTGTATTTATTTTAATTTAATTATTTGTTTTGTGTATTATATTAAAGGCACTGCTGAAAACCAGCTTCATTCCAGGAGAAATCCTGAATGTATAACTGAGCAGTGAGTGACCTATTTGTCAATAGACTAAACAATAAATTAACAAAATGTATAAAACTGTAAAATTCCGTTGATGAATAATGTTATCATGCCTTTCTCACAAAAAATAAAGTTGGTTGTTTTCAGGTGAAAAATTTAATAAGCAGTTATTGTTGAATGAAACACTAGTATATATTGAATTGTTTGGCGGGTGAGAGATAAGTCGACGTAGCTCAGTTGGGAGAGCAGTTGACCGGATATCAGAAGGACGCGGGTTCAAGTCCCGTCGGCGGCATTTATCTTTTCTCGGGAGGTTTTTTCAATGTTATGAGTGTTTCAGGCTAATAATTATTGCTTATAATAATTATTATTATTATTAAATAGAGATGGCTAGTTCAACAACCAAAAAAAAATCACTTAAAATTCAACAAATATTTTTATTTCTTCAATAATAGCAAAATCATTATGTGGCGTAATTATAATTAAGTAAAATAACAGAATTTGTACACACCACTATTTAATGAAAATTATCAATATGTTTTAAAACCAATGGTTTCTTCATCAGTATACAAAATATATTTTAAAAAGTTTGTTATTATATCTAAATATTTATATTTAAATGCGTTTATCTCATTCCGGGGTTTGGTGGGTTACGCCACTTTTTTGCTAACCGCTTCGTTTCAGAAAAATAAAATTTAACTCATTTAAAATAATTTTTTATTTTCAGTTTCATGATACAAGTATATGTTTTTAATTTCCAGACGAACGAGAGGGTGTCCAGAAGAAGACATTCCAGAAATGGGTGAACTCCCACCTGGTGCGTGTGGGCTGCCGCATCGGCGACCTATACGTGGACATGCGCGACGGCAAGAACCTGATCAAGCTGCTGGAAGTGCTGTCGGGAGAGCGCCTGGTAAGTCACCTTCTCATGGAATATCACCTTCTCATCGATTATCACCTTCTCACGGAATATCACCAGATGTACTCTCCATTGAGAAAAAAAACTATATTATCCCATGTTGGTATGTACTCTTGAGTTAAGCCCTTATTAAAGTCTGATTCAGAAACAAAAAGTTTCGCGAAATGGCTTCAGCAATATTTAGTTACCAGATCTGAATAGCCTCACGGCATTCCCCTTAATTTTGTTTATCTTTTGATATTGAACCCTTCCACTTACTGCACCATTTTGTACATGGGATGTTGTACCTACAACTTACCCCAACTTCCTTTACTACTTATTCTCCCACTTACCATCCAACCAACCATCCTACTAACCCTTAAACTTACCCTCCAACTTTTCCTTCTACTTTCCCTTTCCCAACTTTCCCTCTGAATTCAATAAAAGCACATGATAGCCATCAAGACATCCTACAACTATACCTCCAACCTCCACTTTAACTTTAATTCCAATTTAATCTCCAACTTCTTCCAAATTAATCTCCAACTTCTTCCAAATTAATCTCCAACTTCTTCCAAATTAATCTCCCACCCTCAAGTTTACCCTTCCAACATTCCCCATTAACTTTTTCTCTAATTTACCCACTAACTTTCTCCCCATTTTCCTCTATAACTTTACCTCCAACTTACCCCTCAACATACCCCCCAAATTCAACAAAAGAACATGATAGTTATCAAGATATCTTCCAACTAAACCTCTTACTTGCCCTTCAACTTCCTTCATTTCAACTTACCACTCAACCTCAAACTTAACCTCCAACCTACCTCTCAAACTTTACCCACTAACTTTCACTCCAATTTACCTACTAACAGTATCTCCATTTTCCCCTATAACTTACCCTTCAATTTATTCTCCAATGTACCCTCTAAATTCAACAAAAGAACACGATAGCCATCAAGATATCTTCCAACTAAATCTCTGACTTTCCCTTCAACTTAACTTACCACTTAATCTCCAACTTAACTTCCAACTTATCCCTCCAAAATTACCCACTAACATTCCCCCCTATTTACCCATTAACTTTCCCTCCCTTTTCCCATTAACTTTTCCCTCCAACTTTCTCAAACGTACCCTCCAAATTCAACAAAGAACACGATAGCCATCAAGATATCTTCCGACTAAACCTCTGACTTCTCCTTCAACTTAATCTTCAACTTAACTTCCAACTATCCCCCAACATTACCCCTAATTTACCCTTAATCTATTCTTAAAATAGCATCCTGCCCACCAACTTACCTCAATAATTTCTTCCAATGCAATCTATCTACAAATAATTTTTCATTTAACCCGGCATCATTGAGGCAGGGTCAATATGACCCTGCCCGTTTTGTATATTTCTTAGAAATAATTGCCGCACACAACCCTCTGTCTCAGTAGCTGCAGCTAAGTATCACCCCTCCCCTTCGTGTACCTCAATTTGGTCATCCATCGCCCGCGGAACGAGCAACGTTTGTGTAAACCTGCGGCCGGGTAATTATGACCCAGCTCAACGGCGACATTGCTGCTTTGTGCCATATAGATCTCTCGAAACACACTTGTATGAAAGAAGTCATCTCGAGTGAAATCAAAGCTTTTATTGCATTACTGTACATAGCTGGATTCCATCGTTCTGTAAGACAAAAATTAAATGATTTTTGGACGTCTGATGCCATTGGTGTGGATATTTTTCGTATAACTATGTCACAGGAGCGTTTCCATTTCATAAACAGTTGTCTTTGCCTTGAAGATAAGTCTACATGCAAATTCATTTATTACCAATGTGTTTTATTGCTGCTACTGATTATACATACAGTTATATATTATAAATATCAAATTTTGAATATTAAAAATTGTTTTATACAAGGCAAAATAGTAACAATTGTAACAGGGTCATTATGACCCACCTCAACGTTAGTGTAACTTTTTTCCACCACAATGACGCCGGGTTAAACTCACATTGAATAATGAATTCCTTTTATTTGCAGCCCCGCCCAACGAAAGGAAAGATGCGTATCCATTGCCTGGAGAACGTAGACAAAGCCCTTCAGTTCCTGAAGGAGCAGAGAGTCCACCTGGAGAACATGGGCTCCCATGATATTGTGGACGGAAACCCCCGCCTTAATCTCGGCCTCATCTGGACCATCATCCTGAGGTTCCAGGTAACGAATCCATCAAATTACTCGTTAAAAATACATAATCTTAACTTCTAAAAGAAAACATGTGTGGAATTATGTACATATATCTAAAACGGTTCCATATCAACTCAGAATCAAGTCACTCAACACCTCTTTGAATAGTCATTAGAAGCTTTGAAAAAAAAAATTGAAAAATAGCCCATAACCTAACCTAACATAACAAATTTTTTATTAGAACAACTCTTTTTTTTATAACTTTTGAAGGTTATTCCCAACAATTTAATATATATATCATTGAAGAAGAAGATGTCACTAATAATTCAAACTAAAATATAAAAGAGAACAAGACACGGAAAAATGAAAAAGATAATGGACGCAACTGGGACACGAACCCAGACCCTCTTGTCTAACCGGGACGGGTGCCTCTACCAATTCGGCCATTGCCACCTTCCATCAAACCGTCATATTTGTCAATCTCATGTTTCAAATTTTAGAATTAACAATTTTATCTTCGACTAATTTTTTTTCCATATTGTAGGCAACTACTCTCATTGGAAACAATCGTTCTAAGAACTGGTTTATGACCTAGATAGCGTCTCGGATATAAATATATTATATTGATGGGAATAACCATAAAAAGAGAGTTCTTAAAAAAAATACTATATAAATTATTTATACAAATATCACTCGGTTCCAAATAAAAAATTGATCAAACTTAAAACTACGCAATGTTTACTTTGAAGCAGAGTATCTGTTAACCACTGGAGCGATCGCGCGAGATAAATAAATTTTCCTCGATTGCTTGAGATTTCCCAGAAGGTCATTTTTGAAAATTTTCACCAACATTAAAAAAATCATACCTTCGAATTTTAACATAGTGACATAAAAACTTATTATAGAGCTATATAGCCAATGAATTACCCTGTTTTAACCGTTTATCTCACATTTGTAGGATTTATAAAAAATATATAAAAAAATCGTAAAGTTTATAATCATGCGAATCCTAAATATTTTTTACTTGAAACTGCCGTGAGGGATATTTATTTGGGTCATCATAGAATATTTTCACTTTCTGTATGTTGTCTGTGGTATACTTGATAATGAAAGGTGCATATCTATGGAAAAAAGACTTAATTTTATCCGTATCAAAAATTCGGCGGGAAAAAATATTTTTTAAATGTATTTTTAACATTGTTCTAAAATAGTCTACGATGTTCGGATTTGCGACATCTATGGTCATAATAGATAAAGCATTTCAATAGCTTCGTGTTAATATAAACGGCTGGCCAATGAAATATTTTAAATAATTACAATAAATGTTTTACGAATGGTAGGAAAAAATGGTCCATTTTTGGACCGAAATCGCTCCAGTGGTTAATCTAAAACCCCGCAAACGTTGAGCTCTAGTGTCATTAAATTTTCAAAAGATTTTCTGTCTAGAATTACTAGATCCAGGCAACTATTTTTATCTTTCTGTCGTGACCTTACGGTGCTTTGAAATATTATTTTAGCTATCATAAAAAATAACCTTAATGTTTTTTTAATAATTTTTAATTCAAATCTCTGACTAATAGATGTTGGATGCTTTTGACTTTTACTGTTCGGCTAGACGCAACCAATCTGTTTCTTCAACAGATCTTCACTATTTATAAAAACATTGATCATTTTTAACAAGAACAATGTGACTCGTGAAATACTCGTGCCAACATTTGAGCTATATATATATATATAATGTTCCTAGAATATATTATTTTTCTGTAAACTGATTAATACGGAAACTCGTAATAAATCTTGAATTATTAAGTCGGTCATCCAGTTGATTAGTCCGACATCTCCAAATACAAAATTTTCAGATAATGAGGAAAGTAATTTTCAAATGTTCACCATAAATCAAATATTATTTACACATGTCTGTGTTTTACATATTAAATTAGCTATAAAATAACATTGGGAGGCATAACGGTTCGTTACACTACTAGACATTTTGAAATATTCTACTAGTGACCCGGAAATCATCAACATTTTTTTGTAATTCAGTACAAGATTTTCTGCATTATAATTGATTTGGTGGTGTGTTTATGAGTAATCTGAGTATTGTACCAGATAGAGTATACATTTTTACATATAACTGCATAGTCAACTTAAATTTCGATTTCTTAGAGACCGCTGAGTAATCAATCAACTGGATGATCAATGTACTGAATTTATATGACTTTAGTCACTTTCACGAGATAAACAATAGTTTTGATGCAATCATAATATTTAGACAATTTTTATTGTAATGTTTTTATTTATGTACGAATTTACACTATAAAAATATGTATTGTAGTCCTATAAACAAATAATAATGTTTAACCCCTCGGGTGTCCACCGTATTCCGTCAGAATATTTCCGCTCTGCATTAAAATCCAAATAATTGGAATATTTGTGAACATTTCTGAAAACCAAAAACCGTTTGTGAAAGGTGTTGAAATATTCTTTCATATTTTATTATTAGACATAACCGTGTAATTATTTAAATAAGTATAAAATATTTGAATGCAAACATAAAAAAGTTTTAAAATGGCTTACCTTACGTTTTTTTTTAACTAAAATTACTGGTAATGAAAAAAAAAAAAACACTCAAAACATTTTATTAGGAAAATGTATTATAAACGTTATACACAACTCACCTTTTTGTTGTTTCGTGTAAAAATAATTAATAAAAAAATCCCAAATTTCATAATTTCTTTCCAAATTGCGATCTGAAACTTTGGATTCATAAAGGTGTACATTTTAATCATATTGCGTTTAACTTTTAAATTTCAATATAAAGCTTGGTGGTTTCTCTTTCTAACACCATTTAGATTATATTTTTCACTATGATAGTAAGGGAGACACAACGATTTTAATGAGACCTATATGATTTGTTCCGAAAACCGAACAATTAGACCTGACTAGTTAAATGAAATTTCATGAATTATATATGGGACATCCGCATGACCAGAGATATATCAGATAATATGTGACAGTCGTGTAGATCTGATCATTTAAATTTTTCCATTTCTTTCAGATCCAAGATATCACTATTGAAGAGTCCGACAACAAGGAAACCAAGTCTGCCAAGGATGCCCTGCTGCTCTGGTGCCAGATGAAGACAGCCGGCTACCACAATGTGAACGTGCGCAACTTCACCACCTCCTGGAGGGATGGACTGGCCTTCAATGCCATCATCCACAAGCACCGCGCTGACCTCATCCATTTCGACAAGCTGTCCAAGTCCAACCCCATCTATAACTTGAATAATGCCTTCAACACTGCCGAGGATAAGCTGGGACTTACAAAGCTGCTGGATGCCGAAGGTATGTTATGATATTTTTGTTACTTATTCCTCTCCACCTTATTTTTTTTTTTTTACATTAGCATTAGGGCCACACAGGAGGCCCTGAGGAAAATAATTTCCCTCAGGGCCTATATCATCTTTGAAGATGCTGTGTGGAGGATCTTTTTGAGGAGAGGAAGGAGTGAACATGGGTCTTGAAGAGACCCATGTTGAAGAGCTGTTGAACTCATGAACGAGTCGTAGAAACGACCCTTTCTCATGTGATAAATGTCAACCGTGTACATATGTTGAGCGTGTTTCCCGACTATGCACCTGTGTCGAGGGGATCAATGACGCTAGTTCCTCAGAGCATATTCCATTGTAATACCGGTAGAACAAGGACAGCACTCCCACCTGATGTTTGTGCTTTAAAGATTGCAATCCGTTTGTCAATTAGGAGAATCTATCAAACGGACTGCCTGTTTCGTTATTTCGTCTTATCCTATGACTTACCCAGTTTGACAAGTTTTCCAAGTCCAAGTCCATCTATAACTTGAACAATGCCTTCCAATGTGGTTAACTTCTGGGTTTAAATATAATGCATGGTGTTTTCTCTTTCTAACACCGTTTTGACCGTGACAGTAAGGAAGATACAACAATTTTGTTGAGACCTATGTTAGCTATTCTCCAAAGCGAACAAATTAGCCTAAGGGGCCTAACAATTAGGTGCCAAATGTTAATAGGCACCAAACTAAGCTACTGATTGTTGATTTCAAATTTTTTTTTTTAATGACTTAATAATTGCGTTATACTTTTACACCCATTTGATCTTATGGGATGTTTTTGACTGATTTCATGCGTTACCTTTTCAGATATCTTTGTTGAGCATCCCGATGAGAAGTCTATCATTACGTACGTTGTTACGTACTACCATTACTTCAGCAAGATGAAGCAAGAGACGGTGCAGGGCAAGCGTATCGGCAAGGTAGTCGGCATCGCAATGGAGAATGATCGCATGATCAAGGAATACGAATCACTCACAAGGTAAAGATTACATATTTCTCTGTTTCAGAAAAAATTAATGCTGACCCAAACAAACATTACTTTACTTCTTTGCTACGTGGACATTATTTCTCAAAATATAGCGGCACTAGCGTGTAGCTCAGACTTTCCCTAAAGAACGAGCGGTGGTCCGGCTTGGTAGCTGCTAAAGTGCGATCTTTGCGTCTGCTAGAATACTGCCGCAAATTGTGCTTGTTGGGTTCCCAAAATGCTGAAGAGCAAAATAGTGTGGAAATCGCTCAGAGTCTCTTTGAACCGTTTTTCCAACCAAGGCGAGGCTTTTTTGGGTTGAAACATGGGTTCACCACCTAATCCTGGAATCAAAAAGGCAATCAATGACATGATTTGTATCTCATTCTCCACCTGAAGCAACTTTTGGCCGGAAATCCTTTGGAGACCGACTATAGGTGAATAACATTTTTGGTGGCAGAGTTCTACTATAAGGAAATCAAGGACCTATTGCATCGGTCGTAACGGGTACTATGTCGAAAAATAGTGCGGATATGTACCTAAAATTTCATATAATTTTTTGTTAATATATATTTTTCCCGATAATTCTTGGATAACCCTCGTATTTTTCACATTATTTCTTGTGCTGCTATCTCGTGGGCGTGTCCTGGCAAAACATAAGAATAACAAATCGAGCGGAGTCATAAATTGTACCAATTAAGCCAAGATATCAACCATAATTTATAATTATGATTAATTCCTCATTGCATGCACATAATTTGCACATAATTTGGACTATAAGTTTGCACAGCTTATTGGCAGAATAACTAAAGCCAAAGTAGATGAAAAAAACTCTTTAACATGGTTTTTTGGCACCTTTTTTGCATGTCAGTTTTTCTATTTAGGCATAACTGGATATCTTCAATTTCTTATGGATGCCTGATAATGCATGGAATCTGTGATTTTATATTAACTTCTAGTGTCACTCTCTGTCCGACATTGCAAAAAACTAACCTGCTCAGACTGTATAGTATGCATTTACTTTCCCTGACTATTTTTTGTTTTTGATGCTTTTGGCTCTATTGTTTAAATTCGTTATTTCTTTAAGATCCTGTTTAACTCTTCCCTTTCCATAATAAAACCCTTCATACGGCATCCTGATGAAATGAGGTGGAAAGGTCTTCATTGTTCGACTTTTGCAATTGACATACATTTACTTTGTTAACCGAATAAAACAGAACAGTGACAAAGCAGAATATTATAAAATAATAGCTTAGGTTAGGGTAGTTTAATTTAAGGTTAGGTTAGGCTAACTGTTTTTTTTTGTTGTTCTTTTTCTTCACCTTTCGTGTTCATTCTGTTTTGTCATGGAACGACTACTTCACTTTGTTTGTTTGTTTTTGCAGATTATTTTTGATTCATTGACTTTCTGCAATGGATTTATTACTTTGTAAACATCACTTTGTTTGTTTTCTAATTTGGTTGTATTTTTTCTAGTGATCTGCTGCAGTGGATCGAGTCCACCATCGAGGCCCTCGGAGACAGGACCTTCGCCAATTCCCTGGTCGGAGTCCAGCAGCAGCTGGGACAGTTCGCCAACTACAGAACTGTTGAGAAGCCGCCCAAGTAAGTCCATCCAACAATGTTGCCAGAATAAAGAGTCCTCAATGTCAATGGTTGATCCCTCAATGTTCTAGTCAATGCCTTCAATGCCTTAAATTACTTAAAAACATCTCTCTCTCTTCTATTTTCGTTTGGGTCTTCTTCCAAGAAAATTATATATTTGTTAATTTATGTCAACAATTATTACAAGTATAATTGTCTCTAATGCCCTTCAAATACATGAAACCGTTCTTTCTTGGTATCACTCAACTGATTTGCAATAGTTATAATCACAGCAATATAACCAATCATCACTAGACTATTATCACCACTTTAGAAGTCAATTAAAAGTAGGTAAAACAAAAAATTGATGACCATAATTTTTTTTTTGAAATAAGCAAATTCACCTTAAAGAGTGCTCTGGGCCGATAAATTTATGAAATATGGTTATAATTTTGAAGACAATCTAGAAGGGGACAGGACAAATCAAATATTGAAGTCATTCAAGTATATGAACTTATATAAAACTGAAAAAATGCGAGAATTGTTGAGGGACAGCAAATACGGAATACTGAGGGGAGAATGGTGGGTGATTTTAATAAGCAAACGATATATGCTTTTGAAGAAAGAATAATTGAAGAAGACATGGTCAAGAGTCTCCTCCTCCACACCGCACTTGCAGAGTGGACTATCGGATTTTAAACAAATGAGTTGCAATAGAGCAGTGACCAATTCTTATTCTCGAAATGCAGGAAACAAATCTTTTGGATTTTTTTTTTTGCCTAGGAACCAAGACTTACTTGGAATATGATTTTGAATTTCAGCGTAGAAAGATCTAGTTTGAGTTTTCGTATATGCCCAATCTTCTTCCCAGGAATGAGACATAGGGGGCATACATTAATTACGTGAGCAGTTTTTCTACCAATCTAGACCCCCCCTCCCCGCCCCCTTGGTGAGATAAATTTGGGCCAATTCGTATATTATTTTCAAGTAACGTGAGATTTTACTGGACCCCCCCTCCCCCTTTTGAGCTCACGTAAATAATGTATGCCCCCATATTGGATTTAAGAACAGAGAAGACGTCAGAGATAGGAATTTTAAAACCTAAAGGAATAGAACCAGAGATTATTCCAAGTTTAGCGAGAATCGGCTTTCTCGTTACCCTCAATTCCTAGATGGCTAGGGAGACTATAATTTTGTCATAACTCATTAAAAGGGTTCTTGTTTCCTGAAAAGTGCAAAATGTTATGAAAAAGGATCACGTTTATGAAAGAAACGCAATAAAACCCTCATAACTACATATTTGTTTCTTTGCAAGGTAACACTTTTGCATACATATATGACACTTGTTTGTTGTTACCGTCACTACAACATGTTATTTTTCTAGGTTCGTGGAGAAGGGCAACCTGGAAGTGCTGCTGTTCACCCTGCAGTCGAAGATGAGGGCTAACAACCAACGGCCGTACACGCCCAAGGAGGGCGCCATGATCTCCGATATCAACCGCGCCTGGGAGAGGCTGGAGAAGGCCGAGCACGAGAGAGAGCTGGCCCTCAGGGAGGAGCTCATCCGCCAGGAGAAGCTGGAGCAGCTAGCTGCCAGGTAAACGCACACATTTTAGAACCATTCCTGATGACAAAACCTGTTCCTTCAAACCAGCTCCGGTAAAAAATCATGTTACTTATCACAGATATAATTTGGAAGGCGGATTTGGGTACCGCTGCCCTGGGAACCATTTATTGGATAACCGACACCCCTGCCATAGGTCACCCCAAGTGGTTCACTACATTTGGTGACTTAGCAGGGGTGCCCGGGTTCATGAGGTGAGGTTTGTCTAGGTCTTTGTGCAGGATGCCTCTGCTCACTTTAAATTTAACGCAAAACAAGTATTATAAGTGTGGTCCAGTCTATTTATGCATAAAGGGCTATTCATATTCTGAAATATAATTTTATACAACATAATTGCTCTTACTGAGAGAATTTTGAGATTCTGATGAAAGTATGGAACATTATGCCTTGTTTCGCATAAACTTTTATGAGCTAATAATTTAACTAATGAAGTTTGAACTGATTGTACATGATTTACATTTGTTTTACAGGAAAGTCCCTAAGCTGTAATTCCATACCTTGTAATAGATTCAGCTATTGATAAATAAATTATTCAAATGGTGCATATTGGAACATAGAATTTTAATTTATATAATCTACTAACAATAGATCTCCCATTTGAAAAAACCATCAATAATAAGTAAACCTAAATAAACATAATATTTAACCAGTTCACTTGATGAATGACCACACAAAATTTTAACTTTGATGGAAATGACTTTCACTATGATTACAAACTAGATTTCGCAAAAAATATCCACTTTAAATTGAACAGATTGTAGACATTCACTGTCAAGTTCTTCCCAAATGCATCCACTACAAGTTTGTAATATTTATTTATTTTTCAGATTCAACCGCAAGGCCTCCATGCGCGAGACCTGGCTGTCGGAGAATCAGCGTCTAGTCAGCCAAGACAACTTTGGCTTCGACTTAGCCGCGGTGGAAGCTGCCGCCAAGAAGCACGAGGCCATTGAAACAGACATCCTGGCCTACGAGGAGAGGGTTCAGGCCGTGGTTGCCGTCTGCTCCGAATTACAGGCTGAGAGGTATGTTCAATTAATTATGTATCATCCAATCATCTTCTTCCCCTTGTCCTATTTGGGTCGATATACTACACACGATTTTAAATTAATTAATTGTGAAATAACACAATTTAGTCAATTAAAATTTATCTGCGCAAGCCGGGATACGATCCCGCAACCTTCAACCTCACAATTTTTTAAATTTCCCTTCCACCATTATTAAAAGTGTGAAATGTTGAAGTTATCCATCAGAGGATTGAACTGCAATACCTGGGAGAGAACCCATTGCTTTGGACCACTCTCTCACGAACTTCAGCTTAGTTTCTTTTGCTCCATTTCACTGTGTTTACTTCATTTCAAAAACTGATTCTGTTAAAACAGAATACATATAATGATATCATATACATAGACTTTTATTCATGATTTTTTCTTTATTGTTCAGGTACCATGATGTTGAGCGTATTAGCGCACGTAGGGACAATGTAATCCGCCTGTGGGCGTACTTGATAGAGCTGCTGAAGGCAAGGCGAGGTCGCCTTGAACTCTCCCTGCAGTTGCAGCAAAACTTCCAGGTGCGTCCAAATAAACTTAATATTTCTTTTTAAACCGAATTCTCGCAGTACACTGTAGACTATTCATACCAGTTGTAGAATTACGGAGAAAGGACTAAAATAGACTGAATTTTTAGTGGAAATGAGACCAGGTCTATGAACACATGAAGATCTGAAAGAATGAAAACTGATATTGATGAGTAAGTTTTAAAAACAGGGTGCTTATGGTTTGAAGAAGAAAGAAGTGCTGCATTAAGAAGTCCCAATCCAATGTACTGAACTCTCTCACAAATCGCCACCCCAAAAACCAATCAAAGCATTGGATTAGTGTATACATACAAAAAATCCAGTTTTTATTGTGTAATTCTTACATTGTTATTTATACTCAAAACATGTTTATTAACTATTAACCCCTTAGGCTAATTTGTTCGGTTTTGCAAACAAACCGCTATTATCTGTAGAATCAATTAGTTTGCTTTTGGAAGCAGCTCATATGGTCTCATAGAAATCATTGTGTCTCTCTTACTGTCATGGTGAGAAATATAATTTAAACGGTGTTAGAAAGAGAAAACATCACGCTTTATATTCAATTCTAGAAGTTAACTACAGGAGAATTAAAATGTACACCTTTATGATACCAAAAGTTCTGACTGCAATAAAGCAAAATCAGAATTCTATTGTGTTTATTTTTTATTAGATATTTTGTGAAGGAAAACGTGTTTGTTATAACTGTTATTGAAATTCCCAGGAAATGCTGTACATTCTGGACTCCATGGAGGAGATCAAGATGCGTCTGTTGACAGACGACTATGGCAAACATCTGATGGGTGTGGAGGACCTGCTTCAAAAGCATTCCCTGGTGGAAGCTGACATTAATGTACTCGGAGAGCGAGTCAAGGTAAGATATCTCTTCTACGTCTTATTTCAGGGGTGCAATCCCTTGAAATCTTTAGTTATGTAACATAATACATATTAATTCTTTTTGTAATGCCTCTCCTACCTCTACCTCTTGCTTCCTTCAACCTCACAATATTCTCCAATTGGGTAGTTGTAGTTTCACTGGCTCCGGGCCGTTGGGACTCTTGTGCTGTAACTCCACCAACGAGGCAATCCAAAGTACTCATAAATGGACCAGACCCTAGACGGACCAGGAAACTACTTGATACGGACAGAAACTTGCTGAGGGAACTGGTAGGACTACTAACGGGACTCTGCCATCTCAGTAGACACATGCATTTATTGGGAGTAGAAAACACCAATAGATGCAGAAAATGTGAAGAGGATGAAGAGACTCCAATTCACCTTTGGTGCCAATGTCCCCGCCTTGGTGGGAACTGGGCTGTGTCTAGAACCAGAAAACATAGCCACATACCAATGACAACCCTGGTGAAAATAAAAGGGACTCGGTTATAGTTAAAGGATTCAGGTAAAATGGGAGACAGCACAAATACAACTGCTTACGGGAGCTATTCGTAAACTGTCTCAGCATTATAAAAATAAAAAAAACTCAACCAACTGCAATGTTAAATGTGTCGATTTGTAGTAATTTAAAGAGATTCTTGCTTGTGTAGTGGTTTACTG
The DNA here is from genome assembly GCA_917563855.2 of Limnephilus lunatus. Classification (NCBI taxonomy): domain Eukaryota; kingdom Metazoa; phylum Arthropoda; class Insecta; order Trichoptera; family Limnephilidae; genus Limnephilus; species Limnephilus lunatus. Next base: position 44,162,780 of record OU830602.1, on the reverse strand, counting down.
GGCGGATTTTCCAAATTAGTGTGAATAATTTTTACACACATTTTGAATATTATCGGTGCGCACAAATACATTCAAGTGTGCATTCTTTAAAATAATTTACCTGTAGGTAACTACTTACTACAAGAACATTACTGTCTTTGTGAAAACTAAAAAGTGGGTATCGGTTTACTAGTCTAAAGACATGTGTAAAGGAATACTACAGCTAGTTATGTTTAATCCCATGCTAGCCATAGCCACAACCACCAAGTCCTACCTTTATATTGCATAAATAACATTTCCCATTCATGGAACAAGAGAAGAATTAAAATATTCCCAGGTTATTAGTAACTTGTATTGTCCATTTGTTGCAGAGTGTGGTCACCCAGTCCCAGCGTTTCTTGGAGCAAGAAGAGGGCTACAGGCCTTGCGATCCCGCCATCACCATCGAGAGGATCCAGCAACTGGAAGACGCCTACGGAGAGCTGGTGCGTCTGGCTATTGAGCGCAGGTACGCACTTCTTCACACATTTTCTTCATTAGTATAATCCAGTTGATTACAGGAAGTTACAAATATTTATTATCTTCCGACAATAATTATTGTATAATTGAAGGAGGGAGGTCTTTTGACCTCTCCAGCCAGAATCCCTCGACCCACCGCCTTGCACCGCAATTGGAGGGATAGATTCATACGTCTGTCACCCCTGGACACACTGACCCCCAGATTCCTACCCACCCCTCATGCCTATTTCCTTCCCAGAACTTCATCTCCTTACTTTCCTTAAAAAGAAAATCCTCCACACAATGACCCCTAAGGTGACATAGGCCCTGAGGGAAATTATTTTCCTCAGGGCCTACTGTGTGGAGCTAATATACAAAAAAAAAATTTAAAAATCACCCGACACAAATTAAACCTTTCATTTCATATGACCAATAAAGCACCATTTTTGTAAAATGTCATAAATTTGTTTATTTATCTCTCTTCACAGAAAGCGTCTTGAAGACAGCCGCAAGCTCTGGCAGTTCTACTGGGATACAGCCGATGAGGAGAACTGGATCAAGGAGAAGGAGCAAATCGCCTCCGCCGAGGACGTGGGCCACGACCTGACCACGGTCTACCTGCTGGTGGGCAAGCACAACGCCCTGCAGGGAGAGGTCAAGGCGCACGAGCCCCAGCTTATGGCCGTGGCTGGCGTCGGGGATGAGCTCATCAAGGACGGACACTTTGGCTCTGACAGGATTCAGGTACGCGTATTAATGCAGTGAATCCCTCTTCTTCGTTGCCACTTTCCAACACCTCTGCCATAGGTTACCTCAAGTGGTTCGCCAAGTGGGGTCAAGTTTGTCCGGATTTTGGTGGCGGATGTCTCTGCCCACCAACAAAGTGGCAGGCCAGATCATTTGATCATTTGACCTCTCCAGCCAGAATCCCTCAATCGATTGTTTTGCACCAGAGTTTGAGGGATTCATAAAATATGTCCGTCACTCCTGGACACACTGACCCCCAGATACCTACCCACCCCTCATACCTTTTTCCTTCTCAAAACTTCCTTTCCTTCCTTCCTTCCTCTAAAAAGACCCTCCACACAGCATCCCCAAAGATGACAGGCCATGAGTGGAATTATTTTCCTTAGGGCCTCCTCTCTCTCTGGTTTCAATCCTGGGATCGGTTTGCAGCAATTTCCTCTATTCTTTTCTTCCATTCTTCCCTGTCTTGTGCGGCTCTTTTGAAGTCTGCATACGATGAGCAGTGCACATCCACCAGCAGATCCTCCAGGTACTCTTGGTATGGGCGTCTCCTAGAGTTTGTCCCCTCGGTCATACCCTCCATTATGGCATGCAAGAGGCCTTCTTGTCGTATTACATGGCCGATCCATCTTGCACGCCTTTCGGACAAGGTCCTGAGCAGGTGCCTTCCTTCTTCAATTCTTTGGAGAACCTCCTCATTTGTAATGTGGTCTCTCCAGGAAATTCCTAATAGTCTTCTATAGGACCACATCTCAAAAGCCTCTAGTCTCCGTTTATCTCTTTCGGATAGGCACCATGTTTCGCAGCCGTACATCAAGATACTCCATACATAGGTCTTGATGAGGAGTATTCTCAGTTTTAGGTCTATATTATTCAATTCTATTATTTTCGACCTTTTATTGAATGCAAGCCTAGCCTGGTGTATACGGCTGTCGACCTCGCTCTTAGACCGACCGTCCCATGTTATTTTGCTCCCGAGGTAGACAAACTCCTTGGTGTTCTTTAGTGGAACTCCTGACATCTCTACTCTCATCTGATTTTGCGTTCGGCCTACAGTCAGCAGCTTTGTTTTGTCTTTATTTATATTCATGTTGTAGTTATTTTGAAAAATACTTTGCATGGTTGTTAAGGCCTCTTGCAGTTCTTCTTCGCTTTCAGCAACCATTGCAATATCGTCAGTAAACTTTATAATATCCATAGGGCCTCCTATATGGAGCTAATGTAAAAAAAATAAAAACATCCTTGATAATTGTGACCCACTCTCCTGATGAACCAGATTCCTACACTCCCGCATGGAGAACCGCAGACATCAACTTTTCGGATGCCTCAGTGATCTTCATCTGCTTCTCTTGCCTTCCCCGATCTTTGACTCCGGAGCCGATACCTCTTGCCACAAAGGTCGTCGATTGTATTCAACTAACCGTTTATTTTCTTTGCAGGATCGTCTCCGTGAGATCCTATCGGCCTGGAGCCATCTCTTGGATGTGGTATCCCTTCGCCGGGACCGTCTGGATTCTGCCGTTCGTTACCATCAACTGTTTGCTGATGCGGATGATGTTGATATCTGGATGCTCGACACCCTTAGGTAAGTGAATTACTCAGTTTATTATTGATTTTGTAACTACATATTGTCGGATTTTACTAGTGGCAGAAACAATGATTAATAATTTTTTATCACAGCTCGAGATGAGATACGTATATCACTATATCCAAACCTTTAAAATTGACCAATTTTGTCTAATCGATTTTCTGTCCTCGTAATTCTAAATTGATCAATTTTGTCTATTCAGTTTTATGTCCTCGTAATTCTAAATTGATCATTTTTGTCTAATCAGTTTTCTGTTCTCGTAATTCTAAATAAATCATTTTTGTCTAATCAGTTTTATGTCCTCATAATTCTAAATTGATCATTTTTGTCTAATCAGTTTTCTGATCTCGTAATTCTAAATTGATCATTTTTGTCTAATTAGTTTTCTGTTCTCGTAATTCTAAATTCATCAATTTTGTCTAATCAGTTTTCGGTCCTCGTAATATTCCAATTAGAGACCGAAGTCAAGATTTTTCACCTTACGCGATCGCTATTTTCATCTCTATTTTCATATCTACGATTTCAGTTGGCACCACAGCAAACAGCATGGTTCATGTTTTGTTTGCAGTGATGAAAATTGAAATTGTAGGTATGAAAATAGAGATGAAAATAGCGATCGCGTAAAGCGAAAAATGTTGACTTTGGTCTCTAATTGGAATCGGGCTGAAAAAAGATGTCGTGTATTGTAGGCATAATGAGTTTTTTGTTCTCGTATTTCTAAATTGATAAATTTTGTCTAATCAGTTTTATGTCCTCGTAATTCTACCCGACTTGTTAAACAATAATTTGCAAAATATGAAACTAACAATATTACGTCTTCTCTTTTTCAAATTCATTGTTTCATAAATAATAATAATGTATTCTCCTCATCCAGATTGGTATCATCGGAAGATGTTGGCCGCGACGAGGCCCAGGTGCAGAGTCTCCTGAAGAAGCACAAGGACGTGACGGACGAGCTCAAGAACTACGCCACTGTCATCCAACAGCTCAAGACTCAGGCCTCGCAGCTGGCTCCCGAAGACGCCCAGTCTCCGGAAGTCATCGAGCGCCTGGCCTCCATCGACTCTCGTCACGGAGAGCTGTCTGAGCTGGCACGACTCCGTCGCCAGCGTCTCCTCGATGCCCTGTCTCTGTGCAAGCTTCTCTCAGAGGCGCATGATGCAGAGCAGTGGATCGCCGATAAGGACAGGATGCTGTCCACCATGGTGCCCGCCAGGGATATTGAGGATGTCGAGATCATGAAGCACAGGTAAATATCTTCTTTTCAAATTTATATATGTGGATGTTGCACAGGTGATCGATGAAGTTTTACTAAGATACATACTTACATTGTGTCAAAATATATCACCTGATAGATTGCATTGAAAAGTTGAGGATCTTTGAACTGAAGTTTGGAAGTTATTAAAATTTTAATATTCTCCTGACGAAGGAAGGGTGCTTCCGAAACTGGTAGTGTTCATAAAATAAAAGTGGTCTACAACAAATTTATGTGTTTTTATTGTGAGTTATATATTATTTAACTACAATTTATTTTTTACATTATTTTTATTTTACTACAATTTGGGAGGCGGATATGGGTACCGCCGCCCCGAGAAACATTTTTTTGCATAACCAACACCTCTGCCATAGGTTGCCCCAAGTGGTTCGCTACTTTAAGTGACTTAGCAGGGTTGCCTGGGTTCATGGGTAGAGCTTACAATTTGGGAGATGGATATGAGTACTGCCGCCATGGGAACCATTTATTGGATAACCAACACCTCTGCCATAGATCTTCTCAAGTGTTTCACACTGTGTTTGGTGACTTAGCAGGAGTGCCCGGGTTCATGGGTGAGGTTTGTCCAGGTCTGCCCACCTGCCGCGTGGTGGGCAGGATCGAGAGATCGAGGGCAGGATTGGTTGAGGGAGGTCTTTTATCCTCTTTAGCCAGAATCTCGACCCATCGCCTTGCACCGCAGTTGGAGGGATGAATTCATAAGTCCATCACTACTGGCACACTGACCCCCAGATTCCTACCCACCCCTCATACCTATTTCCTTCCCAGAATTTCTCCTTCCTGGACTGGGAAAATTAAAGATCATGATTAAATAACATGTTTTTCCTTTTATCTAGGTATGACGGCTTCGACAAGGAGATGAACGCAAACGCGTCCCGAGTGGCCGTGGTGAACCAGCTAGCCCGGCAGCTGCTGCACGTGGAGCACCCCGACTCACCCCTCATCACCAACAAGCAGCAGGCACTCAACCAGCTCTGGGGACAGCTCAGGGAAAAGGTCAGTCATTCTATTCAAATGCATCATGGGAGTGAATTGATTCATTCATTCAGTCATTCAGTCATTCAGTCATTCAGTCGGTACTTGTAGTTCTTCATGTCTAATAGACGAGGATAAGGAGTTCTCAACAGTGCATCCAGAGTACTCCTAAACTTTTTTTGTGAAGGGATGAAATTTCACAAAGGACCGAGAAATGTATTTGGGACCTTCAATTTACCCGTAGTGGTATTCTTAACCCTTAAAGTCTATTTTTTCAGTTTTCGGAACAACTAATCTATGTCTCATAGAAATCGTTGTGTCTCACTTACTATTGTAGTGAAATTCGATTTAAACGATGTTAGAGAAAACACCACGCTTTATATTTGAATCTAAAAGTTATACGCAAAATAATTTAAATTTCAATGAATCCAAAGTTTCCCGCCGCAATTTAAAAAAAAGAATTACTTAATGTGAATGTTTTTATTAAGTATTTTTACATGAAACGACAAAAAAGTGAGTTAACGACAACGTTTATAATACATTTGTCTAATAAAATAGTTTTTTATGTTTGCTTTCAAATATTTTGTATTTAAAAAATTACGTGCTTATTTCTAATCATAAAATTTGAAACCCTATTTCATCAACTTCCAAAAACAGTTTTTAGTTTTCATTTATGTCCACAAACGTTCCATTTATTTGATTTTTGCTGCAAAACGGAAATATTTTGACCCTCTGACAAAATATCATCGAAGCCTGAAGAGTTAATTTTCTGATCGTTGAATTAATTAGTCATTTGTCTTCGTATTGAAATAATGCAATGCAATCTAAACTCATCAATTATTTATATTATCTACATCCAGTAGAAATTTTATGTATTAATCTGTTTGATGTTCTTACCAGGCCGAAGCTAAGAGGGAGGAGTTGAAGTCGGCCCAGGGTGTACAGACATTCCACATTGAATGCCGAGAGACCGTATCCTGGATCGAAGACAAGAAGCGAATTCTGCAGGCCACCGACAATCTGGAGATGGATCTTACTGGTGAGCTTTACATGCATTGACCATCTTACTGAATCATCTTCACCATAAATCAGCCACTTTGAGGCTATGCCCTTACTTTCAAGAACTACTGATTGGTGTTTTATACTTGGGGTCACTTTTAAAAATCTAAAAATTTTTATGACTGTCGCTAACTTCAAATTGTGAAACTTCTGGATGAATTATTATAACCCGAAGGTCCGAACTGCCGGATCGGAAGAAAATATGCTGTATGTTAATTGAAATTTCACCCAAAATCGGCTTGCGAAATGGCATCATCAATGCCCAAAAGTCATTTGACGAGCATTATTTATTATTGTGAAAAACAGTGAATCCAACTACATTTCACCAAATTTAAAATTAACACACTTCAACGGGCGAAAAGTACTCGCCACACCCCTACCATAAAAGTATGTATTGCCCAAAATTATAGCCTTTGTAATAGACTTCATAAACAGAAGTTAATGTTAGTTAATGTTGGGTTAGCCATTTAGTTACATTTTATGTGTAAAAATTTTTACATATTATTTTATTACATACTTGAAAAAAAATTGGTTTTCACTTTGGTCAAATCATTACAAAAAATAACAATTTGCGCATCTCCAGTGCCAAAGTGTAAATTTACTAATAATAAAATATTATTCCACACAAAAGACAAGTAGATCAGAAGATTTTCCCATCTTGTATCACATATACATACAGGGTGTCCGGGGGTAAAGTGCGATATGAGTGTTGAGTGTTGAATGTAACAGTGCAAGAATGTCTTTATGTGATTATCAGCCTCAGTAAGTATGTTCGATGGATGGTTGGTTTGGTGGAGTTGGGTGGATGGATGGCCTCTCGGGAGGTGATTCTACATGATGGTAGGAGTAAAAAAGATTAACAACTTTTTCCGAAATTTCAACATTTTTTTTCCCATACAAAAGACGTACCTACTAAAAATCCTTAGTCTGATGTACGATCTTACTTGCTGAACGCCCGCCGGGCACGATTGTGGCAACATTGCATGGTTGTGACTCGCCCGTATCGTAACAGCGGAAAATAATAAAGCTGGCGGCACACGTCGGTCTATTTTTATCTTTTTACCACAAAACAACCCCTAAAAGTTGTAATTTCGGAAAAAGTTATTTATCTTTTTTACTTATATATCATGTAGAATCACCTTCCAAATTTTTTATTTATTTTTTATTTTATTATTATTGTACAACAGAATAATTCTAATTACAGTACAATTTAGTTACCCTATCAGCATTTAGGCAAGTGACTCTTCAATAATATTTTTAAGGCATATAAAGAACAGTCACTTACATCCAAATGGTTTGCCATTTCATTTAACAGCACCATTCCCCTCGTCATTCTATGCTTTGCCAAGACATCTGTTCTGCCGTTCGGTACTTTAAATAAATCATGATGTCGACTTCTGCTGTAGTCGTCTGGTACATATAAATCATAGCATCCCAAGAGAAATGGGCTATCGATGAAATTGTTCCAAATTTTGAAAGACAGAATAGCAAGACTTGCTTTCCGCCTAGTTTCTAGACTCACAGAATCAGTTTCCTTAAGTAATTCAATATGGTGCATGAACCTTGAATAGGTTCCAGGCTTCCGCATATAAACATACTTGAGGAATTTCTTCTGGATTTGCTCCAACATATCAATGTACTTCTGGTGGTACGGTGCCCAAACATCGCTCGCGTACTCCAGCTTGCTTCTCAGTATGCCATCGAATAACGCTAGCATAAAGTTAATGTAAGTTAATGCACTTGGACACCCTGTATATGTTTTTAAATATACATATAGTTGGGACCCTTACAAAAAGATTGGTGTTCAATATTCTTTATGTCCCTGATAACCGGTGAAGTTATCAGGGACATAAAGCCTAATGCGTTCAAGAACATCAGTTATTATCACGTATTATAATCAATTTACTGACCCAAACTAAAATTTATTTTGTTTAGTATTAATTATTACTGAGTAATTTATAGATCTTTCTTCTCGATTATCCGCCTGATATTAATGATCCTTGTACATTTTTTATTATTACGAACCCTTTTCACTGATTATAATGTTTTCTCCAGGTGTCATGACTCTGCAGCGTCGCGTGTCCGGAATGGAGCGTGACCTTGCCGCCATCGAGGCGAGGATCCGCTCCCTGACGAGGGAGGCCGATGCGATCGAAGAGGAGCATCCTGAAGAGGCGGAGCTCATCCGAGAGAGGATTGCTCAGATCCAGCTCATCTGGGAGCAGCTGACACAGATGGTAACTACTTTATGCTTACGTCTTTATATGTAAACTGATTAATAATACCTGGTTATTGTGTAGTACATGTAAGCATTGCTTCATAACATTATATAGCAAATTTTAAAACTCATTTAAGCATCTAAAATCTTAAGACATAATGTTTTAATTTCCCACTAGCTCAAGGAGCGTGATGCCAAGTTGGAAGAGGCCGGTGACCTTCACCGTTTCCTCCGCTCCGTGGACCACTTCCAGTCCTGGCTGACCAAGACACAGACAGACGTGGCTTCCGAGGACATCCCGGCTTCTCTTGCCGATGCTGAGAGGCTTCTGTCCCAGCACCAGACCATCAGGGAGGAGATCGATAATTACACAGATGATTATAGCAAGATGATGGAGTACGGAGAGAAGATCACCGCCGTGAGTTATATTTTCATTATTTTGTTGATTTTAGTCAGAATTATTACAGCAAGAATGATAACCTTTCTTTTTGCTCCTAAAATAAATGGCCAATAAATGATGTTCTTTTGTTAAATTCTCAGGACCCATCTACGCAAAACGATCCTCAGTACATGTTCTTGAGGGAACGTTTGAAGGCCCTCCGTGATGGCTGGGCAGAGCTCCAACAGATGTGGGAGAACCGTCAACAGCTGCTGTCCCAGAGTCTGGACCTGCAACTGCTGCAGAGAGACGCTCGCCAGGCCGAGGTCCTCCTCGCCCAGCAGGAGCATCGTCTCGCCAAGGCTGAGCAGCCTTCCACTTTGGACCAAGCCGACCATATGATTAAGGAACACGAGGCTTTCCTCACCACAATGGAAGCCAACGATGACAAAATCAACTCCGTCGTTCAGTTTGCCAGCCGTCTTACCGAAGAAGGACACTTCGATGCTGATAAAGTACAAAAGAAGGCAGAGAACATTGATTCTCGCAGAAACATCAACAGAGAAAAAGCCCTCGCACAACTGGAGAAACTGCAAGACCAACTGCAACTTCACCAGTTCCTACAAGATTGCGACGAGTTGGGAGAATGGGTGCAGGAAAAGAACCTCACCGCCCAAGATGACACATACAGGTCGGCTAAGACTATCCATTCCAAGTGGACCCGCCATCAAGCTTTCGAGGCTGAAATTGGCGCCAACAAGGAACGGCTCGTGGCTGTTCAAAACGCTGCCGAGGAATTGATTAAGCAGAAGCCAGAGTTTGCCCAGGTCATCTCCCCTAAGATGTCTGATCTTAGTGACCAGTTCGTCAACCTGGAGGTCAGCACCAAGGACAAGGGTGAGAAACTCTTCGACGCCAACAGGGAAGTACTTCTTCATCAGACCTGCGATGATATTGATTCCTGGATGAACGAACTCGAGAAGCAGATTGAAAACACCGATACTGGCTCCGATCTCGCTTCTGTCAATATCTTGATGCAGAAGCAACAAATGATCGAGACTCAGATGGCCGTTAAGGCTCGTCAAGTCACAGAACTGGAGACTCAGGCCCAATACTTACAGAGGACTGTGCCAGAAAAGATGGACGACATCAAGGTCAAGAAAGTCGCTGTCGAGGAAAGATTTGAACAGCTCAAGGCTCCCCTTGTGGAGAGACAGAGGCAGTTGGAGAAGAAGAAAGAAGCATTCCAGTTCTGCAGAGATGTGGAAGACGAGAAGTTGTGGATAGGCGAGAAGATGCCACAGGCCACCAGCAAGGAATACGGTAACTCCCTCTTCAACGTTCATATGCTGAAGAAGAAGAACCAGTCACTGAAGACAGAGATCGACAACCATGAGGCTAGAATTATCACAGTTGTTGGCAATGGTCAGAAACTGATTGATGAAGGCCATGAATCTGCCCCAGAATTCCAAGAATTGATCCAGGAATTGACACAAAATTGGCAAGAGCTTAAAGGTAAGTTTGAACTCTTATATATATTTGTATATCTAGGTACCATAATTATTCTTGTGAAGGTATTTTATATTTGTAATCGTTTGTTTTCAGATGCCATTAACGATAGAAACAGTGGCCTGTTGCAATCAGAAAAGGCACAGCAATACTTCTTCGATGCTAACGAGGCTGAATCATGGATGAGTGAACAAGAACTCTACATGATGGTAGAAGACAGAGGAAAGGATGAAATTTCAGCCCAAAACCTGATTAAGAAGCACGACATCTTGGAACAAGCTGTTGAGGATTATGCCGAAACCATCAGACAACTCGGAGAGACGGTTCGCCAACTGACGACAGAAGAACACCCACAGAGTGAACAGATTTCTGTCAAGCAATCCCAAGTGGACAAGCTGTACGCCGGACTCAAGGATCTGGCGGGAGAGAGGAGAGCTAAGCTGGATGAAGCTCTCAGACTATTCCAACTGAACAGAGAAGTGGACGATTTGGAACAATGGATCGCCGAAAGGGAACTGGTTGCCGGATCGCAAGAACTTGGACAAGACTACGACCACGTCACACTCTTGTGGGAGAGATTCAAGGAGTTCGCTCGCGATACAGAAGCGATCGGCTCCGAAAGAGTCGGCACAGCCAACAGGATCGCCGACCAGATGATCGGAATGGGACACTCGGACAATGCAACTATCGCACAATGGAAGGACGACCTCAACGACGCATGGCAAGACCTTCTGGAGCTTATCCAGACCAGGACACAGATGTTGGCGGCCTCCCGAGAGCTGCACAAGTTCTTCCACGACTGCAAGGACACCCTCAGCCGTATTGTTGAACGCCAGCGAGGAGTCTCCGACGAGCTCGGCAGGGATGCTGCCAGTGTATCGGCACTGCAACGCAAACACCAGAACTTCCTGCAAGATTTGATGACTCTGCAATCACAGGTATGTTAACCTTCATGAAACTCAACACAACCAATGTCGAAAAAGAGCACAGTAGAAAACTAAAATTGAAATATCTATCATATAGTATGTATTTCACTTCACTTGGTGCTTCATCAATTATATATGGCCCCAACACTTGAGAACTTTGCAGAAATTCAAATGTAACATTGTCATCAAATGGCCATTTTGTTATTTTGCCATTTGACAGTTGAAAGGTTCCGCTTTTTATCAAATTGCAATAAGCTGACAAGCTTAACAACATGATAATTGTCCTCTTCTGCTGATCACAATTTGTTCAAAGGCTAAAACGGACTTGGAGTCGCAAACGCAAACCTTTCAACTGTCTAAAAAACAAATTGCACTGATGGCCTTTTGATGACTTTCTCACTCATGAGTTTCTGCGAAACAACTGTGCCTAAGCTCCCTTTATTCAAGCGATTACATTATGAACTCTTAAAACTCATCACCTGGTTACAGCTATCTTCAATCTCTTCCCTATCAACCATCTCTCACATCACAATTAACTTTCTAAGTATTTTTTTCCCCTTGAATGAGGTTTCAACATCAAACTGACTTGACATATTATTTCTGCAGGTGCAACAGATCCAAGAAGAGTCAGCCAAGCTCCAGGCCTCCTACGCCGGAGACAAGGCCAAGGAGATCACCAACCGCGAAGGAGAAGTGCTGGCCGCCTGGGCCGCCCTGCAGTCCGACTGCGATGCCAGGAGACTCAAGCTTGCCGACACTGGAGACCTCTTCAAGTTCTTCAACATGGTGCGCACACTCATGCTATGGATGGATGATGTCCTCAGACAGATGAACACCAGCGAAAAGCCTAGGTATGTTCTATTTATAAAACTAGCTAGAACCTCTTAGGTCTCAACCATATTTTGTTAGAGGGTCAAAATATTTCCGCTTCACAATAAATTCCAAATAAATAGAATATTTCTGAACATATCCAGACTCTAAAAACTGTTTTTGAAAGGTGATAAATTACGCTTTCAAATTTTGCATGCAAACATAAAAGAGTTTTAAAAATAGGTCAACTTATTTTTTTTGTAACTAAAATTACTGAAAATTAAAAAAAAAACTTATGTATTATAAACGTTATTGTCACCTCTTTTTTTTGTCATTCCATGTAAAAATAATGAATAAAAAGTCCCAATGTTTCATAAATTTTTTTCAAATTGCGATCTGAAACTTTGGTTTCATAAAGGTTTAAATTTTATTTCTTTTGTGGTTACCTTTTAGATTTGAATATAAAGTGTGGCATATTCTCCTTCTAACACCGTTTATATCATATTTCTCACCCTGATAGTAAGGGAGACACATCGATTTCTATGAGTCGTTCCGAAAAGTGAACAAATTAGTCTGAGGGTTTAAATAAACCAGTACAGTAGAACTCCATTAATTCGAAATCCACGGGACCTCGAAAACCAAACTCCCACGTAATTTTAAATTTTAAGAAAATAAAAGATAAAAAATTTGCCCGAAAATGTTGTTTTGCGGCCGGCCCTTTAAATTGAGGTAAATATTCTAAGTAAATTTGTTAACGATTAAGATGCATAATTTAGGGCAGTTCTCCGCAGCTGGTGAGACGTTGCTAGTGTTGTGGCATAATTTATTAAATTGGGGCATATTTTATTAAATAGTGGCATACTTTATTAAATTGTGGCATACTTTATTAAACTGTGGCATACTTTATTAAATTGTGGTATACTGTATTAAATAGTGGCATATTTTATTAAATTATGGCATAATTTATTAAATTTTGGTATATTTTATTAAATAGTGGCATACTTTATTAAATTGTGGCATACTTTATTAAATAATTTTTTAATCCATATTGGAATTGCAGGGACGTATCCGGCGTTGAGCTGCTTATGAACAACCACCAGTCGCTGAAGGCCGAGGTGGACGCCCGTGAGGATAACCTGGCGGCGTGCGTGTCACTCGGCAAGGGCCTGATGGCTCGCCAGCACTATGCGTCGGCCGACATCAAGGAGCGTTTGCTCGCTCTCAACAACCAGCGCCACTCCCTTCTCAGGAGGTGGGAAGAGCGCTGGGAGAACCTGCAGCTTAGTGAGTATCCAACACTAACTACTATGGTAGATGAACTGTTAAGATTTTCAAAATGTTATTCCAGTTGTGAATTCGATTAGTATCAATGGTTTTGCCCACATGACCCTTAGGTGGTAGAGATGGTAAGACGGTAAGTTCTGCATTTTGCCAGAGGCCTCCAAGACTTTTCCCTTTTAAAAGTACTTGAGTTCTAGGAGCAGGTCCCGGGTCCTAGTTCTTTCCTGCGGACTGCATACTGGATGCTGTTGCGGCTACCGGGACAAACCTGGGACCTGCTCCCGACTCGCGAGTGGCTCGGACCGCGAACACGATGACGCCGATGGAAGTATTTGGGTTCCGGCTCCGAGTTATGAGTTTGGGTCCGAGTCCTGTACTGGGTTCTCTGGTAGTAGTCGATTTAAAGAAGGAGTAGGATCCATTTCCTGCAAAGAACCCAAGTTTCTAGAGCCTACACATCGCTAATAGGTGGAGTCTTAAAAGGTCGTCATTGTATAAATGTTGTTTGGTTCAGACCACCGAACACGGGGTCAACGAATATCCGCTCCATTCATTCCCCACGTAAATCTTTGAGATCCTCAAAGTGACTACTGAGGTGATTGGAGTGAAATATCACAAAACTGCGCTATATAAATTCTATGTTATTATTATTATTGGCTTGCAGATCTAGCATAAATATAGTAAATTTTTTTTTTGTGTTTTTCATTTACTCACAAATAATTGCCAAAGTTGCCTCCGCAATCATGAAACATTAAAATCTTCAATGGACTATCTTATAATTTAAAGCAAAAATAAATAAAGTAGCTCACATCCGTTCTAGATATTTAATATACCCTTTGATTACAAAAATAATTTTTCAGTTTTGTTGGGTATTGTGATCTCAAATCCAAATCGAAGATTTGTATGAAACCGGCCACGCAAACGTTCCTCTTAATATTATGTATTTGATATATAAAGTCGTTAAATCAAAAAAGTGTCAGTCAGCGTGGCTAAACAGTATGGACATGGCTTGAATTAAATGAATCAATATGACCATGTCTCTTCCAGTCCTGGAGGTGTACCAGTTTGCCCGCGATGCAGCCGTGGCGGAGGCCTGGTTGATAGCGCAGGAGCCCTACCTCATGTCCTCAGAGCTCGGTCACACTATCGACGACGTTGAGAACCTCATCAAGAAGCACGAGGCCTTTGAGAAGTCGGCTGCCGCTCAGGAGGAACGCTTTGGAGCGCTGCACCGCTTGACCACGGTGAGTTTTCTTGTATTTCCTGTGCTTTTGGTCTTGTTCATTTAATTGTAGTCTTTGTGGTGTTGGACATGTTAAATTTATTTTGCGGTGTTGGGTATATTAATTTTGGTTTTAGTTTTGGTGGTGTTATTTGGTTATTAAATTTATTTGTAGTACATAGTTGATTTAACCTTAGTAGTTGATTTAACCTTGGGAGTTTGAAATGTGTTGGTTATTTTGCTGCATGATTCCCTTTTCCCATTTATATCACTCTTATAAAGTTTGGCTGTATTTTTAATTGAAAATAATTAATAATTTCGGTCACTTTTAACTGTATCATACTTCGACTAAGAACTACCAACGTTATCTTCATTTTCTTAACGCACATATTATTGGCTGCTATCTTTATATGTATATGATTGCAAGATTTAACCCAAACTAAATCCTGAATTGGAAATGGGTTCCATATCTCAGTTGGTAGAGCACTTGCCATGTAAATGAAAATAATACAAGCTTCCTAAAACTATATTTTGATATTATCTCTGTCAATTCTTCTTCTGGATTCATTTTGCATTTATTGTGATTTTACATTAATTATTAATCTTTTTTATGCACGATAAGCGTACCTACAATTTCATTTTATATAATGTGATCATTATTTTAAACCTTTAACGTTTGACTCCAGTCTGTAATTATCTAATACATATAACCCTTAAATCAAGAGTTATCTACTTAATTTCATAATTTTGAAATCCTTTTGTAACAATCTTCAATCTTTCTCTCATATTTTCCCTTTGGTAACTATTCTTCTTCTGCTTTTATGGTCTTTGATTGTGCATGCTTTCTGTCTAATACTTCTTGTGAATGTATTCGTAGCTTGAACAAGTAGAACAGAATAAAACGGCACCGCTGTTGACTCCACTGGAACCTCTGCCAGATCACACGCACATCACCAAAACCCTCCCCATCTACGCCGAACTCCTCGACCCACCTAAAATTCCTGCCAAAACCAAATCACCGGCCATTTTCAAAAGATGTCTCTCATACAAGGCACGACCTATCGGTGAAGTCGTGAGGGACATCATTCTAACAAGTGATCGCTTCTATTCCCCTCAACCTTACAAACGAAAGCAATATACTTCTCATGGTACCATAATCGTTTATCCCGGTTATCCTGAACAATTTGACGAAGAACCTTCCCCGGTCAAAGGTAAAAAGAGAAATAAATCATTCCTATGGAATTCTTTACTCTCTTCCGGAGAGGCTGACAATATTGAAGATTTCCAAACTAGTGCTGATAATCAAATTAATGAATCTCCTCGAATAAGCAGTGTCGCTCAATCTGTGCAAGAATTCAACGATGTTTCTCCTAGTCAATTTGATCAAAGTAAAGAAATGTGTACCGAAAATAGTAAATACTATAATCAAATGAAAACGGATTTGAATGGAAACCCTGATTTGGATCAGGATGTGATCTTCCACAGCTCGGAAAACGTGAGCAATGATATATCATTTGCGAATCTCCTATTGTCAAATAATCAAGAAAGAGTTTTAACAGATAGTATGTATGTAGTCTGTCCGGAAGTTTGTCAGTTGGAATTTGATATTCCGTTAGACGATAAACTTGCATGTTCGAAATTCATCCATTGGGAGAAATGCTGGTATCAAATGCCTTGTAAATCATTTCCTAAAAAATCTCCATCAATCGGTTCCGACAGTGTTCAGGTGACGCAAAGCGAAACTGATATTCACTTGAAATCGAAGAAGAAATGGGTGAAATCTAGAGAATCCACACTTGAATCAGAGTCTCAACGTTTTGCTTCCGGCGAGGATATCGGTCCAGATTGTGATTCTTCACTGGTAAGGTCTAATAAGTATTTCAGTGCTTTGGTGTTTGGTAGTGATGAACCCCATTCCAATTCCAATTCCAATACCAACACTCCTTCTTCCTTTGGTTCTGTATCCCTGGACACATTGGCACTTGGCGATTCTCAGGTAAGCTTACATATTTGCATGCTTTTAAGTTATATTTTTGTGGTTTCTGGTTGGTGTACTATTTTTGGATTTGTGTCGTCTTGCAATTTTCTTCTTTTTTTTTTACTCCCAACTTAAAAAAATATTTACAATATTTGTATTTAGAATGAATAAACAAACAGTTGTTTTATACTCGTAGGTTGATGAACTAAAATGTCCTTTTATAGGTTGATGAACTTTTTAGTCCAATGTACATTCGATAGGTCTGCAACTATATTTTGTTCCTCTAGCCTTTTATTCCGATGGATTAGAATACATATAACAAATGTGGTATCACTCCAAAATCGCTGAAAATTTTCATACGAAATATTGGGAGAGTTAAAACAAATTACTTAATCAAAATTTTAGCAGACTTCTTTTAATTTTGTTACTCATTCATTTAGACATAAATTAAATTTCCTATCACTCAATGTTTTCGAATCGACTTTTTTAATCTATGGCTTCGATTGTATTTTACTTGTTGATACACTCTACAATATTATCTGTATACTAATATGTTAATTGTGGTGTCTGTAGTTTGAGCTGAAGGAGATGAAACGGCGGCAGGAGGCTGCTGAAGAAGCGGAGAGGTCTCGCCTGGCCGAGTTAGCGGAGGCCGCCGAGAGGGAGCGGCAAGAGGAGGAAAGGAGGCGCGGGGAAGCACAGGCCGAGAAGGCCGACACCACAGACGCACCCGACGCACAAGGTACGCACATGCACAACATACACGTATACGGTTCAACTTACCACAATTTTTATTATTCCCAGTGTTTTAAGATACGGTGGTTCAAAAGCTATTTTGTATCTTGAAAATTTATTTTTAAAAAGCTGTAAATTCTGAGATATGATATAACCTTTTCACTAAGTATAACTCATGTTAAAAAGTGTTAAGTCTGAATGCGATGTGGGGATCAAACTCGGTCCGTGCAACTGTTAGCTAAGCCTTCTTACCCCGATAATTTGATATTTACCGAGTGGGAATGGTCAAAACCATGTCTTGAGGCATGATTTAACTTCTCGAAAACTACCAGTCTCTTATGTTTTGATTTTGATGAAATGCATCAATCTTTCGACAATTTTGATCAATTTGCATTCTTTTGTGGTAAATTACCACAAATTCATGGATTGATATGACATTGATCGTTTTTTTATTGGTCTGATTGAACAGAAAACTTATAGTACACTGAAACATACACAAAACAAGCTTTGCTTTTGAATTCCACCACACATAATATAATGCTGGGGTGTTCACTCTGAGCAGCACACCACCCCATCCTTGTGCCCACTGCTGCAAATACTTTTGCAATATACTACAATAAATATATTGTATTGTTTTGTGTTTAATGGTGATAATCTACTATGTACGCTTATAGTCTTGCCAACCGGAGATATACGTGACTCATCACAAAAAATTCAATGATAGTATCTTTATACAAGTAAGAGCTGTAAAACAGCAATTTTCTGAGGGAGTTTGAGATGCAAAAACCCCAACAATAAAATTGAAAAACTTTTTTTTTTTTTACATTTTACTAAGTAATCAAGATAATCTTGGATTTCACAGAGTTAGATTAATTTTTGTATTGCAACAATTATTTCTTCAAGAGTGGTAGGTATTCTCAGTATTCCAGTGCCCTGATAAGAGACCACCATTCAGAATCGAAATGTTGCTTGAAATGGCCTTAGCCAGGTTTAGTGACCAGATCTAAATAGACAGGTACTTTCCAAACTTCTTATTTACCATCTCCTTTCCCTCTCCACTCCCTCCAGTCTCACGACATTCCCATAATCCCACTGGTTAGTTAAGACGCTTGTACAGTATTCACTTTAAAATCAGAGGACCATGAAAATTGTGCCACTGATTCTTTTGCCTTACCTTATGCTATTTTATCTTTTTTTGTGATGAGTTATATGGAAGACTTTGTTGGCAGGACATAGTTTGCCTATCAATACTACAGCTTGCAATGGTGGGAATACTTGTGGCATATAACATGTACAACATAAATGTATAACCTAGTTAGTCAGTACGCAATATGAATTACACTGGGTCTGTTTTGTTTTGTCTGTTTCACGCTGCTATCTACCTCTCAATGCTAATCTGTGGATGACAATACATACTTTCTCTCTCTCCGATAATATTAATAACATATCCAAATAAAGTAGTTATACGAAGGAGTTCAACTAAAACCACTGAGAAGTCTCAGGAACGTCCGCACTCTCAGCCAGGTAAAGGGCCCTACCCTACCACACCTTGCAATCGCAACATCAATCAATGCAACCAATATTACTTGACAATATTGATCAGAATACATATATCCAAGAGTTCAAAAACAAGAATCAAATCAAATTTAAATTGATCCGTGATGTCAAAAACGAGAATCTTTTCAAATTTAAATTTTTCCATGATGTCAAAAACAATAATTTTTTAAAATTTAAATTGTTCCATGAGTTTATAAACAAGAATCTTTTCAAAGTTAAATTGTTCCGTGAGTTCAAAAATTAGAATCTTTTAGTTCCGTGACTTCAAATACAAAAATCTTTTCAAATTTAAATTCAAATTTGTTTTCCAATTCAGTATTGTTACAGTTCGTCGGCTGTATTTGTGATGATTGTGTTTGCAATGTACGTAAATCGCCCCAAAGGATGAGTCTTGCAAGGCACGCTAAATGTGACGCACATTATTCATTTCACACTACTCACTGTTTTACGCACACTATATTTTCAAACGAATCATCCTTCAATGTAATTTTTATTTTGATCTCCATCAGAATAGAGATAGCTCTTATCATACTTTGTTTAGATAATATTAAAAATAGACAGAAGTATTGTTTTATCGTAAACCTTAACCCTTTGAATGTGTACGATTTATAATAATTAAATCTTTTTACATACAAAAGGGTTAAATTCAAAATTGTAGAATTGTGTTTTATTTAGCATTCATTTTTATTATGAAACAGTTTAAATTCATAGTCACCCATTACATATGTATCCAGTAACAAATATTGCAATATAAAGTATTTTAGACTACCATTAGATGCCGTACTTGTAAATCATATTTAAAGTTATAATATTATGTCCCATTGGTGTATTTACCCCTATAATTGTAAAATAATAAAATATGGTGATGGTTTGGTTTAACTTGGTTCCAATTTGTAAAAAAACAACACCTGTCTTTCCCTTGTTGATGAATGTTGCTTTATACTATCTCTCTGCATTGTGTTACTATGTTATATCTTGTATCTTCAACTATTGGTTATTTGTGTCTGTATATTGTATATATCTACCTAATAATTTCCCTTTTCAGATAATACTAAATCTTCTTACGGTTATGTATTGTGATTCTGTTAAACTTTAAAGTTACATATTCCTAACTGTGTGCTAGCTTTTGGATTGCATTGATGTATTGAAATAATTTAACACTGGAAATAAATGATACATTGGTTAGTGCCAAAACAACTGAGATATAAAGTTGTATTTTATATACTATCATTCGTTTTATCTTTACATTTATGACAGTTTGTAAAATAAAAGTAGATTTATTTTATTTCCAGCGTTCTATTTATTAATGCATAATCCACCTCTGACGTACATTTCTCATTATGTTAAAATCCCATCTGTCTGCATAGTTTTCTAACAAATGGCTTATTTTAAATACATTTCACAAATAAAAAAAAAATCCATGCTATACCTCGCTTACACGCTCTTATGTAACTAATTGTTAAATTAATAAGTTACAATATTAAAATACCTTAGAATATAATAAATGATGTAGAATCATTTTCTTTTGGAAAACACCATTAATTTCAAATTAAATTTAAATTATCCATGATGTCAAAAACAAGAATCTTTTCAAATATAAATTGTTCCATGAAGTCAAAAACAAGAATCTTTTCAAATTTAAATTGTTCCATGGGTTTCAAAACAAGAATCTTTTCAAATTTAAATTGTTCCACGGGTTTAAAAACAAGAATCTTTTCAAAGCTAAATTATTCCGCTAGTTCTAAAATAAGAATCTTTTTGTTCCTAATCATTATTAACACCGTTAACACTAGAAGCGCAGAACATCCTGACACCCCTAGAAGCGCAGATCGGTCAATTATGGCCATTTTAGTTTCGCTACAGTAATGTGAAAATATATATTCAAATAAAACTAGTAATTATGATATAATGTTTTCTATTTGAAGATCTGGGTGCATAGTGCTAAGGAGAATTTTTTTTTTTGTGCTTTCCTTGATATACTGTTAAAGTGATATCGTCTTTTTTCAGTACTACTGTACAGTACAACTCTTCTTTTGCTTGTTTGACGCAAGCAGGTTTTCCCGACGAGCTTTATTTATTGTACCAACAATACTTGTTCCGTTTGATTTTAGAGTTTATTGTACCAACAATACTTGTTCCGTTTGATTTTAGAGTTTCAGCAAGGGATAGAGACGTAAAAAAGTTATCACAAGTGATATTTCTTCCTTTTTTAAAATATGGCTTCATCAATTTTCTCCAAGGCTGGGTCAAAATTGACCCAACCGCACTTAGAGGTGAATTTGGATAAAAAAATATGTATAATGCATTTACGTGGTTCAAGTCTCGTATAAATAATAATCTTCATATTTCATGAAAAGTCATAAAAAATTACGATTATACGCACAATAAAATATTGACTAGAGCAGGAAGAACTTCGAAATGGGTAAAATTTGGGACGCCCGCGCTTCTAGTGTTAATAAGCAATGTGAAAGATATGCTCTTGGACACTTTGAATTGAGAGATTTTTAAAAGTTACAATCATCTTCATGTGAACCATCTTGTTAAAGAATTTTTACGGATACTCCTTCCCTATTTTTCTATATATATATATATACATATATATTTTTCAAACATTTAACATCATTTAAGTTTCACCGTGTTCACTAACCCAAACTATGTAATGGCTATTTTTCTGGTTGTGTGGATTATTCAATGTACAGAATAGGGGTTGGTTCACATTGCAGTTGTTCCAAGGTAAGCTTTGTTCCTTTTTGTGAATGTTCTAACACGGTTTTGTCGCTGGGTTTTGGCACATTACACAGTACATTTTACATAAAACCAATAGAGTACTGCTACATTTCTTATTTAATTTTGGTAGAACATGAAATACAACATAACATAATCCTAAGACAAATTTATGTGCATCTTTTATTTATATTTTATTTGGAATGACTTTATTTTTTTTTTTGCATACACTTTTGTCCATTGATTGCACTTTGAATATAAACTTAATTAAATACCACTAATTCCCACATTTGCAGATCATCATACTTAACTTTGTAGTCGGTAATGCCCCGTTCCGATTGGGCAAGTATTTAGTTGAGTAGCAAGTATTTTAGTAACTAAACGTGTCCGAATACCATACATTTAGTAGTAAGTAGTAGCATTTTGGTCAGTCAAGTGGCGAGTTACTTGCTACTCGTCTAAATTACTTGCCCAATCAGAACGGGGCTTAAAGTTGAGTAGTTACCTACCTGAAAATTATATGTATTAGTACTCACTGACAAAATGAATTGATTAAAAATATTTTACCTTACAATCCTTGTTTTATGAAGACTTGTAATGAATATACAGAAAGTATATTAAAGTGATTTCTTATAATTTACCAAACTATAGATGTTGTAAAAACTTCAACACCATTTCGATTTTGAGGCATTTCAAGCATTCTTTTGCTTTGATTACGTAACTCTCTTTTGCATTATTTAAAAATAAAAATCTATTTAACATGTGAGAAGTATTATTGGAATCTTTTTATAATAAATGAAACCAATCAATAGTAAACAACCTTTCTTGTAATGCATGCTATACTTTGGACAAGAGCTGTGTTCGACAAGTCACAAAATCAACCATTCATTGACAATGAAAACGATTAATGTATTAGCGTACCGCTAAAACTCAGAAACGAGTCCCGGTACATTCAAGGGAGTTATATGGTGTGGTAGCCCTCTATCCTCCATCCATGAAGAAGGTTCAAGTTTTTACCTGAAGGGCGTGCTTTGGAAGATATAAGGGCTAGAAGTTTTGCCCTCTAGAAATTTCTAGAACACTCGAGAAGGTTTGAGAGTATTCGAGAGCACTCCACAACATTGCAGAACATCTTGGAACATTCTGGAATATTGTGGCATGTTCGGGAATAGTCTGGAACATTCGGGAATATCCCGGAACATCCCAGATCATTGTGGAACATTTCAGAACACTCGAATGTTCTGGAACATTGTGGACCGTTCAAAGCCTTTTTTGTGTGGGTGGGGATACTCATTGGTAGGGATATATAAAGTAAGATCCGTCGTGGGTTTGAACATCAGTTCAATCTGATATCAACTCTCCGAGCAAAGCCGGGTACCCAAGCTAGTATTCTCATAAAAAGCTAGTTTGCTTTTTAACGCTCATAATCTGGTTTTTAGAATATTTCTTGACTGCCCTGTTATCTGTCTGTCTCAGAGTAGAAATGGTGACCTCTGTGGCAGAAGTCTCCTGTTGAACATAGTGGTTCTGGTTCTGGTGGTCATGGTTCAAATCCTGTTGTGGGGGAGTTATATATCCAATGTAGTATATTTCTACCTCGTTCGACAGTGATAGATACTCCACAGTGTCGTTTTGGCGAGAGCACTCAAATATTGCTTAAAATGGCTTTACCTGTGTTTAGTAACCAGATTGATTATCCTCCCCCGCTTTCCACCCCCCTTCAGCCTCACAAAATTAATTTAAACTGAGGTTACCAAAGTTTAGATACTCCTCAGTGTCATTTAGGTGAGAGCACTCAAATATTGCTTTAAATGGCTTTAGCTGTGTTCAGTAACCAGATTGAATGTCCATTTCCAACTCCCCCTTCAGCCTCACAAAATTAATTTAAAAAGAAGTTACCATGGTTTCACCGACTTAGGAAAGTTGGAACTCTTGTGCGAGTCCTATAAAAAATTAAAGTAAATTTCTAATTGATTACAAGAACTGTTAACATTGTCAAATAATGAATAGTGGATTTTTAAATACTTGGATTTATGATGTGCCCCCCTGCACGCCGCTGAATGTTTAACAATGTGCATGCGCAGTTGTGGTTGAGGGAGCGCGCCCGGCTAGCCAGCCCCAGTCCTCCAGCGGCCCCAAGAGGCTGAGCGAGCCCGTACCCAGGACGCAGGGACAGTCCAGGGCATCCAGTGAGTATAACCAACCAACCAACAAGATGACAACTTCAATTTAAACTGTCTCATTTTCATATTTACATTATTCGAACTGTCGTGTTCAGTTTTGTGGTGAATGGAAACTGTAATGTCGCCCATATACTAAGTGTGCCTTTTCCATTTGATAATCAAAACTTCCTGAACTAAAGTCAAATGGGTTATAAATGAATGTTTATATTATTTATGATAATTTTTCGAAATCCTGGACACACTTAACATGAATATTTTTTAGAAAAAAATCTCTAGATTCATCTTAATTACTACGAAAGACAATTTTTTTGCATTAGGGGTTATGGAAAATACTGCATTCAAAATTTCAATTGCTTAAAATAAATTAAAATTTACTTTCGTGTGCAAAGCCACGTCAATTCACGGCCATTTACAATAATTTCTGTCATTTTTTTATGTTGATATTCCCGATATATTACCATATCATAACGACGAGCTAGAAGTTATGTTACTGCCTCGTAATCTATGTGTATTAGATAAGAACTAGTTTGGCAAAATTTTGGAAATAAAATAAAATGAAAAAAGGCTTTTAGGCAAAAGAAAGGTATTAGAATAATTACACATACCCGTTAGATAAACCCTGCCTGCAATATAAACCTTTCAAAACCTGGAATGTATATCTAAAGAGCCCCTCAAAAGTTTGCAGTATATGTAATCCATATGATGTTTACACGCAGCTTGAATCTCAACCCAGTACCAATAGTACCGACAAGTATGGACAGGAATTTATTTTATAAGATTGGTACTTTCGACAAATGTCACATTTGGTTGTTTATTAATTCAAAACGGAATATTCTGTATTATCCATGTATCGAACTTCGACAAGGAATATTACGGGTCATTTCATGTATCCGCATGAAGTCGGCTACGAACTAGCATCTTATCCTTCGTATAGTATCAAGAATACCAACAAAACAAATGACAGAAATTATTCTAAATGGCTGTGAATTGACGCGGTCTCGTACGCGAAATTAAATTTTCACATTACGCAACTGAAATTTTGAATGCAGTATTTTCCCCCCAAATGCTAAAAATTGTCTTTTATAGTAATTAAGATGAATCTAAAGATTTTTTCTAAAAAATATTCTTACAGCATGTCCGGTGATTTCGAAAATTTACCTTATTTATTTGATAGTCAAATATTCACTCTGACAAAACATGGTAACTTTGTTTAGTAATAATATTTACGCCTGTTAGGTTTTGATTTGATTCTGTTCATTAGAGCTTATTATTAACAGAAATTAACAGTTAATAATAAGCCACGATGAAACTCACATCAAAGCGAAAGCTGGTTGGCGTAAAACATTGATAAACTGTAATAAAAAGGTACTTACTGTGTTTTATTTTAGTTATAATTTTATTATCTTTCTTGAAAAATATAAGAGTAAAATAAGTATAGACTTTTACAATAAGGGGCATTTTTTTGCCAGAATTTGAAAAATTATTCACAAATTTCAAAGTTAGTTTTCAAGGTCTGTGAAAGGTGTATGTATTCAAGTTTTTAAAAGATATAATAACAGAATAAATAATAGAACCTTTACAGAACTTGCGAAACAACTGGCCTTAAATCTAACTAAATTATTTTTATAGTAAGTTGTTGAAAATAATTTTGCAATAATCAAAGTTTTTATGTAGTTAACTTTTAAAGATGCATCTCTGAATGTTAAGTACCTTTAAAAAAAAAAAAATTATGGTTTTGGTTTTTATGATTAATATTTTGTTTGTCATAAAAATGAATTTATGTTTGGTTATTGGTTCATGTGTCAGAAATTATTGTTGGAGTGGTTTTGGATTTAGTCAAAATTTGGTAAATTGAAAATTAATTTGATGTAGTTGGGCCAAAATTTATTGATTTATTCCGGTCAGAGGTCTCTTGTGGTTTTTGGACGGTAAATGAGGTATTTATTCGCTGAATTTTTTGTTAGATTATATAATTTGATTTTAGCATGTTTTGTGTCTTGTCTATTATATGTTTCAGAAAGGAATAACAGCGTCTAATGCTAATTCCATTATAAGATTCAATTGCAAAATGAGCACTTACAATTTCAATTATCAAAACAATACAACAGTATATTATTGCCATTACTGCATGTTGTTTTATTTACTACCAGAAGAGCTATGATAATGTAAATTAATTATTAACCCTTTGAAATTTGGGCGTATTTTGTCAGTTTGTTAAAATATTTCCTCTTTGAAATATTTAATAGATAAATGAATTATAAACGTTATTGTAGGTAAAATTCACAAAGTTTCAAAATTTTTAAACTTTGGTTTCATAAAGGTGTACATTTTAATTATTTTGTGGTTAACTTTTAGATTTGAATATAAAGCGTTTTGTTTTCTCTTTCCAATACCGATTCGATCATACTCCTCACTGATAGTAAGGGAGACACAACGATTTCTATGAAACCTGTGTGAGCTGGGACAAATATGGTCTCCTGTGATTAAACAGGTTAATAGTAACCACTTGAGCATTCATGTTAATATCTGTAATACGTGTCTGGGATTTCTGAGCCATTTCGGTTTGGAAAATTCCCATCGTCATTAAAAAAAGTCATACCTTCAAATTTTGACAAGGAGACATATAAACTGCTTATATTGTTAGAGAGTCATTGAATGCACCGTTAAAAAGTTCGTTAAATTTATAAATGCATAAATTCTGCATATTATTTATTTCCATTTTCATTGATTATCTTGGCTCTTCTGTTTATGTTGCTTTGTGTGTGGTGAGGTAGCTTAGTGTGTTGTTGTGTTGTGTGTTGTCTTATTGTATTATTGTCTCGTCAGCCTTGTCTGAAGGCACCACGCCTCCGCGCCGGGAAGCCGCCATGTCCACAACCCCCACCTCCTCGGGCAGCAAGATCAAGAGCCGCTCCCGGAGTAAGTCTCCATTCAGGAGCTTCCGCTGGAGGAGCAAGAAGGCCGCCACTGCAGAGGGTAGCCATAGCGACGATGATACGTCAGGTAGACCAGCCGCCAAACAAACATTTTAGTGGTTACTCGGCTTCTTTTGACGTCGAATTTGTGTGAAAATATCCAATATTTATCATTACAAACAATTCTAGATTCATCTCATTCTAATTTACACGTCAATCCAATATCCTAGGTTGAGGTGTTTTAAACTCAATCAAATGACAGTCAGCGCTATTTTAAATTTTGAACATTTGAATGGTAATCGATAAACGCCGGTTCTCAGCATAATCTGCTCATGTTGTAAAGTGGCACTAAAGTCATCACCCTACCGGAAGATGCCATAATTTTTGCATATGGCGGCATGTGTCAGTTCTGCTTTGACATTTGTGAAGTAAACAGATGCAAAATATATGTTAACAAGATATGAATCGCTATACTCCTCAAGAATACGGAAAATTTTTGAAAAAACCCATTTTCGAGTTGCCACTCTCGTTTTGGTGATTTGCACTGGCCGGCAAGATCACCCGATTTAACCATTCCATTTTTGTGGGGTTTCTCGAGTCTATGTCAACAAGTCTCAGACTCTTGGAGCCCTCAAATAGAATATCCGTCAAGAATGCGAGAACCTATCGCCGGAAGTTCTGAAAAGAATGATGGAAAATGCATTAAATCAGGCCCGAATGATCATCAATTGGCAGCAGCCACTATTGGCCGATATCATTTTCTCGACTTAATGAAAAAAAAATTAAGACATCAGATAGAAACAATCCAAAAGCAGAAACAAATTTTTTCATTCATAAAAAAAATTACAGCCAAAGAACTTCAGGTGACAACTTTTGTGTCACCTCGTACTTACCTTTTATCGTGTGTTGGAGAACAACTGTCAAAATGACCATACATAAGATTCAGTTTTATATTTGAAATTTATATGAAACTACACATTTTTCCGTCATCATTGATTTACAAACGAACGCTGATTTTGTTAATGGTTTGATATTTTCACATGGATCCGTTAAAAGAAACCGGTAAACACAGCAAACCAGTAGTCCACTGGCTTGTGGTCAACACCTGCGGCTGAGGAAACTAATTAAGGGTTGCGGCTTACCACTTCACTCTTCTGGTGGCACCACATGGACTATAAACCAATCAATATACTTACAGCACACCCCTCTCCTCTCTTTTAACTCTTTACCATTCTTCTCTCTTTTTTCGTGCCTATATGTACTTACAACATTTACCTGCAATTTTTTTGATTGATTGTATTTGCACTTTTGACACATTTTTTTTGATCAGGGTTGGATTCCCATTTGGTTTAAATGAATCACTTAATAAAATAAAATTAAGAAATAATAATTGTACTAATACATATTGAACTTGTGGAACAAAACTAATAGTTATTTTTAAATTTCATTGCAACATCAATAAAATCATTGAATGAACTTCTTTGATATTTATGGTTTCTAGTCATATTTATAACACTGCTCATGGTGGTTTTATTTTTATTTTAGCTTGCAAAAAAGGTCAGAAAAAAATCATAATTTTTTATTGTTACGTTGTTGGCTGTAACCTCCTAAAGTTTGATAATAAACATAACCTAATTAAATATTTTACATTGGAAATCGTTTTCATGAAAACTTGATGGCAGAAATATTTTTTCCTGTTATTCCCATTTATTTAAAAATTAGAAAGAAGTGTAAGAAGAAAATGCAACGCCAATGTGAATGGTAAAAGAAGTCAGTGATGCCCGAAGAACAAAAGAATATGCATGCGTCTACGGGTCGGAAGGGATGTGCACATTCTATCACATTTCTTCAGACTGAATCGTGGATGGTTCGAAAACTCGACTATCATGGTGCGCATTATTTTCTATGTTCCCGAAGGTTGTCTCCGTCACCGATATCGTAGACTGTTTTATATCCCGGCTTGCAGAATTGCCAATGGTCATGTCAGTGGGGAGAGCTATCTTGTTGTTAAATAGAATCACTTTCAATGTTGATATTTTTAACATCTAATTTAGAAATATTAATTTTGTAATGTTTTTAAAATTGAATTGAATGACAAATGATGTATGAACTAACATACGTATGAAGGAGTGTGTGCCAAGACAGAGTTGTTTTGGCCCATCCTTTCTGCCTACCCTTGCAGAGAAAAGGTGTGATGGTTAGTTAGTTAAAATTTTAAAAATCATGCCACAATTCGGAATTAACTACTTCGAATTGTCTACTTGTTTTTTTGGAAAAAACCAGAACAACTGTAGTAATCAAAACGTTTTCCACTGTACAAATATTGTTCTTACCTAATTTTGTATAACCTGCAAGTAAAATATGTACCCTCCAAACCTGATAGAATGTTCCAGAGTTAATTATTTTAATTTATAAGTATTGTCCTTTTATTATTTCTCCCTCTATATCAAATTACTATACACTTCTTAACTTGATATCTTACCTTTCTTTTTCAGATTGTCTTCTTATTTTTAATAATTAGTATGTTAATATTTTTTATTTGTTCTTGTTGCATGTCCTGCTATCATTCTCACAAGCTATCCTATAATATTTTTGTCCATCTAAAAACAGAAAAAAAATTGCATAAATTAAAATAGACAAACTTTATATTAATTTATGTGATTTTGGTTTCATTAAATGCTTGAGAAATTGTTAATTCATCTTGCTTTGGTTGTTGATGCATGATTTTCTAATCATTTGTGATAAATATGTAATGTAAAATAGGTTAATTAATCATGTAATAAGTAAATAGTCCCATCCTTAAAAAAAATCAATTTGGAAGGTGAGAATGGGTACCCGAGAACCATTTATTGGGTTTCCAACACCCCTGCCATAGGTCGCCTCAAGTGGTTCGCTACGTTTGGTGATTTAGCAGGGGTGCCCGGGTTTTTGGAGTGAGGTTTGTCTAGGTCTTGGTGGCGAATGCGTTTCCTCGCCTACTGCGTGGCGGTCCGGATCGGGAGAGACTGCTTGAGGCAGACACAATTCAGACCTCTCCAGCCGGACTCTCTCGACCCATCACCTTGCACCGCAGTGGGAGGGATGAATTCATACATCTCTCACTCCTGGACATGTTGACCCCCCGGATTCCTACCCATCCCTCATACCTTTTTCCTTCCGAGAACATCCTCTCCTTCCTTCCCTTAAAAAGACCCTCCACACAGCATCACGTAAGAGGATGTAGGCCCTGAGGGATTTTTTCTTCCTCAGTGTGGAGAGAGCTATTATAAAAAAGGCATATAATGATGTCACTGTATTTTCTTCATTCTTTGTATGTACATGTGTCGTAACAATCAGTTTTTTATTATTTTTATCTTGTTATTGTTTGATGATGATTTTTTAAATAATAATAATGTTAAACTGTTATTTATGTTATGTAAGATAAATAATTATACAAAAATACAAAATGTGTGTAAAAATTAATGTATGGAACAGTATCAGAACTTGTGAACAAGTTGAAACCAAATCATCACAATATGTTATTATGTAAAATATAATGTAATATTTAAAAATCTGTATGCGGTGTATTAATGAGTTTATTGTGGTGTTATAGAGGGACAGAGTCCAGGATCAGATGATGATGTTATTGAAGGCACACTAGTGAGGAAACACGAATGGGAATCAAACGTGAAGAGAGCCACCAACAGGTCAGTCATATTTTTATATCTAACTCTAATAGATTTTACATCTAACCATAATAAATCTTATGCCTAACTCTAATAGATTTTATATCTATGTAACTCTTAATAGATTTTTTACCTAACTCATAATAGATTTTATGCCTAACTAATAGATTTTATACCTAACTAATAAATTTTATTCTTATCTAATACGCTTTCTGTAATCTTCAGAATTTTTCTTGCCAATGTAGAAACTGGTTACATATAGGTTTAGGACTCTGTGAATTTAAAAGATTGGAAAATTTAGTAAGGAAAAATAGTAGTAAAGTACTTCGCTTTATTAAAAATAGTTTTTTTTTGCCTGAAAATACATAATAATATAACAAATTTTGCTGATTAAAATATAACATTTGAGAAAATTAAATTTAATAAAACTTGTATTTAACACTGCATTTTTAGGTTTTTAAGAAATTTACGTTTAAAAAAGATAGATTTTAATTGAAATTTATTTAATTAACCACTACAAAGTTTAAAGGCTTAGGATGGGTGGCTTTCGGTTGTTTCACAGTATTGGATAATTACAGAACTTGAATATTATCGCTGAAATTTGATGAATTGTTCAATTTTTTTTATTTTTATTTTTTTTATTTTTTTTTTTTATTTTTTTTTTATTTTTTTATTTTTTTTTTTTTTTTAAAAGAAAGACAAACATTCCCGGGAAAGACAAAAATCTCCTACTACCACCACAGAAAGCCGAAAATGTTGCTTGTGTTGTGATGGAGGACTTAGCCAGCCGAGGAATTGAACACGCGACGCCCGGGTGGGACCCAAGCGCTATGCCCACTCAACCACTGACCGGTCTGTGAAACATCCCAAAAAATGAAAATCGTTATTGTACTAGTCACAGCGAAAGACCTTAGCGACGTAATCATTCTAATGTCTTCTGTCTTCTTCGTTTTTTTTAAACAAGATGCGTGAGAAGAAAGAGGACGAACGTCAATGATGTCCGTATGAGCTCTCTCTGGGACTAGTTTAGCAGCTATGTGCAGGCCGTAGAGTCTGTAAAGTTGTGAAAGAAGAATTAAAATACATTTATGTTCCTCTTTTTCTTGGGGCTTAAGTAATATATATGAACTGCATACCAAACACATTAGGTAGATTATCTAATTATCTTATTAGGTGTTTACTAAGTAAAGAAGCTTTTAAAACTGTTCAAAATAATTGACTGTTTTGTGTTGTATTGTGCAGATCGTGGGACAAGGTGTACACCGTGGCCAAGGAGAACAAGATCTGGTTCTACAAGGACTCCAAGTCCTACAAGTCCTCCCCTGACCAGACCTTCCGAGGGGAGCCCCCGCTAGACCTCACCGGATCCAACGTGGAGGTCGCTTCAGACTACACCAAGAAGAAATATGTGTTCAGAATCAAGTAAGTCATTCATATTTTAATTTTTCCAATACGCATTATGTTATCTGATGTTAATCTGTAAATTGAAAATAACACTCTTTTTACAGCAACCCTTATATTTTTTAAATTTGTTACCTGCTTTGGGTTCACTGTGATTGGTTTCATTAGCAGTCTCTATTCCCCTTGTAAGGGCTACTTGTCTGATGTCGTCATAACGGTGGGTTTTCAGTCTACCCGGATTACAAATATAGGTCTCCACGTGGAGACACTTTTTGTCAGCTGGTTGACCTCAAATTTAGCATCTTTTCTACGATGTTAGATTAATACATCATTGTCATTGTTAATTGATAAATTATTAGTAATTAAAATGTGTCAAACTTGCTTCATGCTGTCATTCTGTAATACTTGATATTATGACATATACATTTTATACTTTCAATTTGGAAGGCGGATATGGTACTGCCGCCCTGGTAACCCTTTATTGGAATAACCAACACCCCTTTACAGGTCATAGGGTGAGGATTTAGCAGGGTTGCCCAGGTTTGTGGGGTGAGGTTTGAGATCTTGGTGATGAATGTATCTGCCCACCAGCTGTGTGGCAGGTCGGATCCATCACTCCTGGAAACACTGACCCCCAGATTTCCTACCCATCCATCATACCTTGTTCCACCAAAAGACCCTCCACATAGCATCCCCAAAGCCCTGAGGGGCATTATTTTCCTCAGGGTCCCCTGTGTGGAGCTAATTTAAAAAAAAAACATGATATATAAATTTGCATGTGCGATAAAAGAGTAATGTTGCAAGTTAAGCTTAAGGTGAAACAGATGTGACCATTCCCATACAATCTATTTTTCAACCGCATTTGAAAACTACAGATAATATTTTATTTATTTTAATGTCGAATAATAATACTCATAATGAAATATTCGCGAACGAAAATTTCACAGTTCTATCACTTATAATAATTAACCAGCAATTAAATTAACAAAATTAATTATTTTGTGCAGAAACTGCTAGCCAAAATGCCCTAATCTGCGTTAGAAGGAGACAAACCTATGTGCGAGCCATACGTTTTACGTGCACGCTTTCAACCCATTCCTATGGTGTTAAAGTGGTCAGTATATTTGTAGTAAAAATGTCGTGATTTGTTATTCTGGATAGAATGTTCGTTTTGCTTTTTTATGAATGTTCCAGTATTACTCGGCGCAAGGAACATTTGCGGTTTTGGCACGCAGTAAAAAAGGACAAATTAACTATATAATTATAGTGAGAACGACTGTAATTATTTAGAACTTTCATAAATCTCCAACTATCACTAGACGCCCGCGTAGTTATTTTGTTATTGAGACTTTCTAAACAATAAAATGCATAGATCGAGCTGGGTACCTACATTCTGTCCGATTCTCGTCCGTCTGCCACGAGTTTGAAGCTTTTTTCGACTTTGTACAACGCATTATTGTTATTCCATAAAAATGAGGCGTGCTCTTTATAAGAATCAAAAGTATTATTAGAGAGCATTCTTGATCGAAGGTAGAGAGTGAATCCAAGACTAAGTTACAAATTTTTTTACAAATATTTTCTCGGTAACTACCTAACTAACCATCACGCCGGTTCCCCGCAGGGGAAGGCAGAGAGGACGGACCGCCAAACAACTCGGTCTTGGCACACACTATTTGCCTCACTCACATTCATACATCGTCTCATACATAGTCTTCTATTATTCTGACTTTTGACATGACCGGACTCAAGTATCTGATTCATTTGATCGTGCCATGTCTACCTCGTGCGTCCCCAACTTCTTCTACCATTCATATATTCTTCTTATACTACCTAGGTACTTTCTTCAATAAATTCGCTCTATATCCACATTTTCTAGGTACATTCTGTAGTAATTTATATAAAATTAAAATTGAATAATAAATATTTTGATTACTAATAAATATTTTAATTACTATTTTAATTTTAACAATTAAATTATTTTATTCTGCAGTAATTATTACATTCTGTAGTAATCGTGTAATTTTTACTAATTATCTATCACCGTTTTCTCGCTGAGAGGATGGGTCACAACTAAGAGTTGAAGGAGAATGTGAGGAATACGATTATTCACATTCATACACATCTCTTCTATTATTCCGACTGATTGTTCCCAAATAATTAATTCGCTTGATTGCGCCGTTTTTTGCGAAAAATGATCTCAAGAGACACTATACTATAATGTTAGTTGGTATCACAATAACAGAAAAAAAAATTGTTAGATTTCGCAGAACGAAAGTTGAAGTCGATTTTGTGTTTCTATTGTACAGAAATCGGGTTCTCACCGATATTTTTCATAGATTCTATGAAATAGATGATGTGGGATCCCAGTTTTAGCCTTGCATTCTTTCTTGATACAGTACACATATTATATTATCTATTTGACGCTTGTAGAACAATCATACACGGATTTACCACTCATACCCCTCAAGGATCTCATTTCTACTTGTACCCCTTCCTCTGCCAGTTTGAGTGTCAACAATTTTATGAAATCACACCACATACTATATTATTATGTATTGTGATGTTGTTATGGGAAGCCGTGGTATCCTGACTTGAGCACACGACAAATTTGTTTCTCCATCTGGCAATTCTAACCACTTCGTTGGTTTGACAAATGCGCCCCATAGAAATGTAAGAATTAAATGTAACTTTTTGACTTATTCACGAAATATTAGCGAGCAAGCAACCGAGAGAATGCATGGTTAATGAGTAGGTATGTACCTACATCGCTTGTTATGAATAAGCCCGTTTAGCAAAAGCGGCCTCTAAAAAAAGGTCCAGTTAACACCAGCTCCCGCCACACATGCCGTTGTTCCCAGCCGGTTCCTTTTATAAATTTATTCAATCTTCCCAGGCGTTGATTTAATTTACTGAATACAACAAACCTCTATCTCGCGTCTCTCTTCCACGCATGCGAAACATCGTAAAATTTTTGAAATACATCGTTTTTGCGAATGTTTTTTGGTTGGGTAAATAAAAATGTTCTTTACCAACGCGCGCGGAGCTGTGGAAAATGTCTTTTGTGCATATTTTTTGCAATGAAATTGTGTATTTTTCACCCGTTCTCTACGATTATGTAATTATAGGTACCAAATTTTTTTTATATAGATTAATATTACTAATATACGTTCGCGAACCAATAATTCATCTCAATATTAAAAAAGCATAACGTGTTAAAAGTGTTTTATTAGACGATATTGAAAATAGCACCATCTATCGGCGTAAAGTTTCTAAAAATATTTTGAGAATACCCTTAAGTTGGAAGTTGTCTTATCCTCTCTACTGTTGAAAACACTTCAATGATAATTTTGACTTATTGTGCACGATTCTAATATACCTTTCATCTTTTCAGGCTGGCGTCAGGTGGAGAGTTCCTGCTGCAGGCCAACGACGATGCAGGAGTCACCTCGTGGCTGCAGGCCCTCGGGGGGCAGGCAGCGGCGGCCGGAGGAGCCTCCAGTCGTGCGCAGACCCTCCCTCCCCCGCAGAGAGAAGACCAGAAGAGGCGTTCCTTCTTCACCCTCAAGAAAAAGTAACTTCTGCCCTAAATTAATTAACCCTTAGAGGGCGGGTAGAATTAATTAAATATCTCAAAGCTAAATGTAATATTGAAAATTACATTTGAAATAAAAGACAAACTTCTACAATATCAACATTTTTAACTTTGGAATTTTCTTGACGGTAATGAAATACAATAGAAACTTCTAAAACCTAGCTCTACACACTGCAAACTGCAGTGCACCTCAAAGGTAGTCATTATTTCACTGGACTGCAAATGTAGCCAGCCGCCCTATATGGGTTAGCAACGAAAAAAACTTCTTTCACCCTTTGTTTTTAAAAAGCTCTGAATGTTGACTTAGGCAAAGCCAAAGCTCTTAAAAAGTTTGACATGTGTAGCATGAGAATTGCTCAGTTTTACGATTCATTCTTATCGATATTAAAGCTGTAAATAACTTTTCTTTCCTACCTACAATCACTCGATTCTTACATAGACCGTTTGCACTTAGGCCTGGGTGGAGTTAGTCCATCCGCTCATTGGGAAACTGAAAAAAAACCAGTTGGCAACTCAATCGCTATCCACACGAAAGCAACTTGCGAATTTCATTAGCAGTCTGCACACAGGCAATTTTTTAAAGACCAGTTGTCAAGGGCGACACCGCAACTCGCAGTGCTAGTCGCTGCGGCCGGGGGTTTCACTTGCCAGATTAACAGGTTGACATGGTTGCACCTCACGACCTCTAAATTTTTTTAGTAATTTGCGATATGTAAGAGCTGGAAAATATCGATTTGGTTCAGGAGGTTGATAAATTATTATTATATATTAAGGTTGATAATAATTGATAAATGATTAATAAATTATACTTTTGTTAAACAAGCTAATATAATTACTGCAATCGTAAAGTTGAGTTGCGCCGTGAATTGAGTTGCCAACCAGTTTTCGGTTTCTCCATGAGCAAAGGCCCTTAATGTAACGATAAAGAATATCTTTAATATTTGTTTTATTATCTTTGAAGCCCTGTATTGATAATTATTTAAAATAAGTATGTCTTATAGGGAGGTCATATTATAATGTTTGTTTGCGTGTTTGTTTCAGTTAAAGCCTCCCGGCAACGGAGGAATGGATGGATTGATAGGATTCGAGAGCGACCTGCAACCGCAACTTGCAAAGTGTGACTTGCTTGAGCTGTTTGGATGTGTTCAAGATTCATTACCAGCAATATTTATATCATTCAACATCTCAAATGTACCTTAATAATAAGTCTTTGCGGAGATCATCACGCCGTGTCATAAAGATTTCTCATCTAATTTCAGTTTTAAATATTGATCTTTGATACTAGAAGTAATAACGCCTACGAACGTTTGTTGAAATAAGATTGAGATGTCGTCGGACCAATATTTCGGTAGCGTATCGGTTATGCGCCTGTTCTACCGCCGATTGCTGAACTACATTTAACGCCGTCTGCTAAAGAGATAGCCTATAAATGTTTTGACGTACTTTGAACCTTGATTAGACCCATTTGTATTTATTCTTACAATGTAAGTGGATGTTTATTGTAAACTAGCCTCTGATTCCCTGTTTTTATCACCTTGACTAGAAAAGATATATTGAAACTTATCCCAAATCGGTGTGAAACGATTCGCAATTACTATTATTATTAATGATTATATCTCCAAATTGGAAGAAAATATATATTATAGAAAGAATATCTATAAAAATTATAAAGTCGTAAATTATGAAACTTTTCCCACAAGCTAGCATATATTCTATATCCCA
The DNA here is from genome assembly GCA_917563855.2 of Limnephilus lunatus. Lineage (NCBI taxonomy): Eukaryota > Metazoa > Arthropoda > Insecta > Trichoptera > Limnephilidae > Limnephilus > Limnephilus lunatus. The sequence goes on along the minus strand of OU830602.1, from coordinate 44,125,844 downwards.
ACACCGATCCTGCCCGGGATTCTCCTGATTTGTCTTCGATATGAACACTCTCAATATGAACACTCTCGATATGAACATTGAAAAACGACTAATGACCATATTTAATTCAGTAATTTAATAAATTAGCTTACATAATTATTATTATTGTAATTTCTACTGCCACAATATTATGAATGTATTTTTTTGGTATAACTACTTTTACTATAATTTATGATAGGATTGATTTCTTTGCCCCGATAATTAAGCGCCAAAATAATAAATGTGTTAGAAATATATTGTGAAAGGAATTAATTGTGTTGTTTAATTAAAGGATATTTATTCTTGTAGAGATAACTCTTAAACGCTTGTGTGGATGTTTGTTGTCAACCTTTGCTCGCTTGATTATCAGTGATCAAATCAATCTTTTCATTACCACATATTTTAATTAGTTTGTTTATAAAATGGAAATATAATAAAAAGATATATATGGATAATTATATTATTATTGTTTTTATGTTTTCAAATGTGTAATTTTATCATTGTCTACTACATTCATTTTAGATTTTAAGCTGTGCTGAATTGTCACAATCCGTGTATAGAAGAACATTTCACAAAGCTAGTTATGACAACTAACTATACTTGTCCTGTACAAATAAACATGTGGACAAGGCCATTTTATATTCTGCACAAATTCTGTTTTCTTTTTGATAGCCCTGCTGTTCTTTCACCTTTTTATTTTGTAGACTTGTAATCAATCATTTGAGAGATGTAAGGATTAAAGATTATTCCTGGTCTCCGGACCTTGGAGCAGTACCTTACTCTCTCGGTACTGGAGGCGGCAGAAAGAACTAGACCCTCCGATAACGTAATTTGATAATTCTTGGCTTCGTTTAAAATTTAAAGTAATCATTATTCCAACATTCTTTATGTTCAATGTTAAATTTTGCGCATATTGGATACAAATTCTTCGCACTCTTCATAAACAGAGCATTTAATATTGTTAGTAAGTCATCATTTTCATACTTTTTTTATTCAAGCTATTATTTTTGGCTCTTCAGGAGTTTTCCTCTGGAGTCTTGTAAGTTGAAATGTAATTAAAAATACAACACATTTGCTTATATTTTTGTTTTATTTGATAACACTACCTCACCCACATATCCACTTCCTTACGAGTTCACATACAGCTAACACCATTCAGAATACTATGAAAACGGGCGACTTACATGCATTCTTCTTTAGAAACTGACATGACTCAGAAAAATGGCAAACACCATAAGTTGCTTTTTTCTGACCACCTTTCATAACCATAACATTATGTGGAAAGCTCTGCAGGGCTTTCAAATTTACTATAATTTACCGACAAATAATAAGTCAGCATGGTGCATGGTGAGAAGTTTCAAGAATTATATAATATATTATGTATGACTAGAAATGTAGGTTTCCTAAGGGCTTCGAAGACTATCAAGTGGCTTGATGGCAAGCATGTAAATTTGTTGTCTATTAAGGTTTGCCACAACGGCTTGACGTGCGCGTAGAGGAGGGAGCTTGTAATGCTAATATTGGCCCGTCACGTGCCCAGCATAGCTCCTTAAGAGGAGGAAGCTTGTGATACTTATGTTGGTCAGCATGTCACATGCCCAGCGTAGCTCCACTAGAGGAGGGAGCTTGAGATGCTAATGTTGGCCAGCGTGTCACATGCCCTGCATAGCTCCACTAGAGACGCGCGCGTCAAGCCGTTGTGGCAAACCTTTGTCTATGCCTTCGTGTGATTTCTTGCAAGAGGCATTTAAACATATTTATATTTTGTCTATGCATTGTACAATTTTCGGTAGTCGAAAGTGATTTTTGTGCAAAATGGAATCTAATAAAGAAAAAGCATTATTTATTTTGTTATATGTTAATATTATAATATAACATTAGCATAACATTATTAAATTATATTATAAAAATAAAACACAAACACTTTGTATTTAACCACGAATTTATTATTGCATATATCGACCGGTTTCACTTCGACCAAGCTTCTTCAGGATATAAATAATAACTTAGTTAACTAAATAATAATAGTTATTATTTATATCCTGAAGAAGCTTGGTCGAAGTGAAACCGGTCGATATATGCAATAATAAATTCGTGGTTAAATACAAAGTGTTTGTGTTTTATTTTTATAATATAATGTCTAACCACAAAGTAATTGCTTCCTATGAAAAAATTATTAAATTATATTTATATTCATTTAAAAGAAAAATCAGATGGATTACTACAAATTAAACACAAAAACAATTAATGCTTATTGTATAATAATTTTAGCCAATTTATATAATTGTTTTACATGATACGTAATACTAAAATCACGACTCATCGTAATGTTTTTTGTCTATAGGTACTTATTTGTGTATGCTTGTTTGTCTACGCTAAAAAAATATTAATTCGCATCAAGCCTGCTGCCACCACATAGATCATTGCGTAATGCTTGTGACAAGCCACAAGCATCCTCTGGAGATGGTCAAAATGCTAGCCATAGACAAAAAACTATGTGTTTATGTCAAGCGGCTTGATAGTGTCCGAAGCTCTATAGCAGTCAAAATATAAACGTTTTAGGCTGTTTGTCCACACGGAACACAAGTATTTGATACTTATCTCACGTACTTTACGTCGCAAACAACTTGTCGTTCGCAGTCCGTACACGTTGCTACTGAAATCACGAGACCAGCATCGCCACCAATCATTGTTGAAATGTCAAAACTAGAAGAAGGCATTAACCTCTATCACAACCAAGAGAAATATTTTTATATCCTGTCATTCCTTGTTGACTGTTTTGTTCCTAGCATTGATAAAATAGTCTAAAACAAGTAAACGCCATGTTCAAAGTCTCAATGATGTGATTGGCGATGACCGCCAACGAGGAAAAAAATATCGGCAGTCTGTGCCTGTGTTCGAACATCTGGGTATATGTATGGTGGTAGTTGCTAAGATATTTGAATCATCGAGTATGGAATACTTGCGCATACCAGTGTACAAAGGGCTTTACTGTGATATTCCGATACTCTATAGGGAATCCGCTTGTACACCACGGATGTAACTTGTGCACCCTAAAGTTAATGCTTTGACTTATGGAATGAGGTTTTTTTCCTACAACAAAATTTTATGTTACTTACGATATGCTAACAATTAGAGCGTACTGAGGACAGAACTTTTAGAATGTTTTTTTAAATACCGAAGAAACAAGCCATCAAAATGTTTATATTTGCGGCCAGCCGAAAAGTGTGCGACATCACGGTACATATACGGCGATACTGCAGCACTGCCATTTGAATTATGAATTGTACTGCGTGTGACAACCCAAGAAACAATTGCATACATTTTATCAATGCTCCCTTATAACTTTGTCATTTTTGGAAATATTGAAAAACTAAACTTATTATACTTATTAACTCTTTATAAAACAATAAAATTTCAACAAAAAAAAAAAAAAATAGGAGACAACCTCATTCATTTTTGATACTCTGTAAAGAAAAATTTGCTACTTTAATAAACCTCTTATTCTTCTCTTCAAAATATGTACATTTTAGCAAAATTACCTATTAGGTAATATAAAAGCATCCAATTTTAATCTTACAATAATTCGCTCTGTGTCGAATTTAACAAAATTTTATAAAACACGCAAAGAATATAATAATTTTTGAATTATCAATGTAAATTGATTAAAAACATACATATAGTTAGTCCATCCGCTTATGGGGCATCTGAAAAAAAAAACAGTTGACAACTCAATCACTGTCCACAGAAAAGCAACTTGCGAATTTCATTGACAGTCCGCACAAAGACCAGTTCTCAAGGGCGATGCTGCAACTCGCAGTGCTAGTCTCCGTGGCCTGCGCGTTTCAGTTGACAGGTCGTCATGGTTGCGCCTCACGACCTGTCAAGTTTTGAAGTAATTTGCGATATGTCAGAGCAGGAAAATATTGATTTTGTTCAGGTGGTTGATAAATTATTATTATATATATTAAGGATGATAATTGATAAATTATTAATGAATTATATTTTTGTTAAACAAGCTGATATAATTACTGAAATCGTAAAGTTGAGTTGCACCGTGAATTGAGTTGCCAATCAGTTTTCGGTTTCTCCATGAGCGAAGGCTCTTATTGTCATATTTTGACCAACCTTATGTTAATCTGGGAGTAAACAGTAGGTCGCAGATATTTATTTAGTTTGCAAGAGTTGTTGAAGAGTTTTAGAAAAAAATAAATTATGTGGCGAGAAGTTTGAGTTTCAATGGTTTTGGAAATAGTTTTGTATGAGAGCGAATGATCTTTAATATAATATTATGTAAGAAACTACATCAATATAAGTTATTTGGAAGATGTTTATATAAATAAGAATCCGTAAACATATATAAGTGTAAACATTAAATACTTCGGACAACGCCGGACGAAACTATGAAATATTAAGAACATGGCAATATGGCTGCTTTTATAATTCCACGGCTTTCCCACTATTATTTAATGTGCAAGAAGGGCTGCAGTACATTATTGTGATAAAGAACATAAGTTTTACTATTTGTGTCGCTGCCGTATTTATAACTGTGGGAATTATAAAAGCGCCCATCACTGGCAGGTCTTTTTGCTTAGATGGTATCAAAAAGCTCAGTTAAAGGTAAAGGTACTTAAATAATTCATAACCTGCTATTTCATAGATAGTGCTAATTTAAATATTTTAGGAATAAACACTTCTTGCAAGTTATGTTTTGAAATATTAACCCATCAGGTCTATTTGTTCAGTTTTCGGAACAACTCATATAGGTCAGTGGCTGAGTGGGCATCGCGTTTGGGTCTCACCCGGGCGTCGCGTGTTTGATTCCTTGGCTGGCTAAGTCCTCCATGACGACACAAGCAACATTTTCCGCTTAGTGTGGTTGTAGTAGGAGATTTTCAAACATTGTTGGGTTATTTGTAATTATGAATCCAAAGTTTCTGACTGCAATTTGAAAAAAAATTATGAAATTTTTAAAATTTTTTTATAATTATTTTTCTTAAAATGTCAAAAAAGTGAGTTGACAATAGATAACCTTTATAATACGTTTGTCTAATATTTTTTTAGGTATTTTTATTTATTTTCATTATCAGTAATTTCAGTTAGCAAAAACGTAAGGTGAGCCATGTTTAAACTTTTTTATGGTTGCATGCAAAATTTGTACATTTCAAAAATTATGTATTTTGAATTATAAAATTTTAAAGCGTGTTTCATCATCTTTCCAAAACAGTTTCTATTTTTGGATACATGCAGAAATATTCCATTTATTTGGATTTTATTGAAAAATATATTTTGATCCTCTGGTATGGTCGACGCCTGAGGGGATAAGATGAATAATTTGTTTGCGATTTACTTTTTTTTTTAAATTTGCACTTGTACGTATGCAATATGAATATGAAAAAACAGTTTTGTCCGTAAACAAACAAAATTCTTTCAAGAAATACAGTATTGTATCAGTGATTTAATCCATTAATATTTGTTTACCTTTCTTGAAAGAGTTGAGTTTTTACGCGGATAAGTTTTGTTCAAACAAATAATTCATCTTAATATTTTAAAGCATAACTTAAAGATGTGTTTTTTTTCCTAAAATAATTAATTTAGCGCCATCTATGAAAGAGCAAATTATGAATTCTTTTAAGTATATCCTTAGAAGATACAAGAAAAAGCCTTTTGAATTAAATTTACAGTGGGTAAAAATAGTGAGTCCGGTGTTTCCTACAGCCTTCAGAGGATTTGTGTTTTATCTACTAATTATCTAAATATTATGTACCTTAGAAGAGTGAAATAAGATAAAAGTATATGAGATTAAAAAAAAAACTCTGGTAATACATTTATAGCCCCATTATCTAATAAATTTATAGCAAATCTTTTTTTTTTAACCTCAATATTTATGATTTTTATTTAGTACGTCGATCGTCCAGTTGATTAGACAGACATCTTCAAATACTAAGTTTTGAGATAACTAGGAAAGCAATAAATTAATGCTCACCATCAATCAAATAATGTTTTCTCGTATCATGCATTTTACATATTAAATATGCTATAAAATAATACTGGGAAGTATAACGATCCGGTACGTTAGTATGACATTTTGAAATTTTCTACTAGTAACCCAGAAAATCCCATTTTTTGTTTATTTCACTACAAGTTTTCCTGTATTATAATTGATCTGGTAGTGGTTATGAGTAATCTGAGCATTGTACTAGATAGAGCAGTGGTTTTCAACCTGTGGTAAGCATACCCCTTGGGGTACGCGAAGCAAGATTGGGGATACGCGGCACGAATGTAGGATTTAAAACTTAGCCAACGTTTTCAAACTTCGGCGGTTTACGCTCGGTGGTTTGGGAGCCTGCCGCAACGTCATACATCAGTCAGTCAGTCAGCTCAGTTTAGAGATTTTTTTGAAAGAAAATAGAAACATTTAACTGTCAATATTGGTTTGCTTTTCTCAAGAGCTAGTAAAGCATAGGAAACAGCTCTGCAAGCATCATACAGAGAAGTTATCGCATCGCTAAATCAGGGAAAAATCATACAGTTGCAGAGGATTTAATTATATTGTGTGCCAAAGACATTGTGCCGATGCATGCTCGGCCACGAAATATTGAAGAAAATAACAAACACACTGCTGTTAGACAGGCATGTTTCCCGGCGAATTAGGGAAATGTCTCAAGATGTCGAGATGTCAGTTGTAGGTAGTGTAAAAAAGAGTAAATATTTTCCTCTGCAAGTAGACGAAAGTACAGATATTTCAAATCAGACCGACCTTATTGTTTTTGTGCGCCATATCCATGCTAGTTACGGGGTAGGTACATCAAATTTAAATTTGTAGTAAGGGTCAAGGGGTACGCAGACTCAAAAAGGTTGAAAACCGCTAAGATAGAGGATACACTTTTACATATAACGGCATAACTGTGCAACTGAGCCCACATAACTCAAATTTTGATTTTTCGGAGATGTCTGACTAATCAACTAGACGATCGACATGTTGAAGTATGAAGTTAGTACATTAAAATGGGATATTATGTAATATTTTTATTAAATTGAGTTAAATAAAATAAATGTTGGCTTAAATATTTGTATTTGCCAATTTGTGTTCAAGGCTAATTAAATAATTAATTAATTAGAAGGTTTTTATTGTCTAATAAATTATTAGTGCATTCCTTTTCGCGTTGTATTAAACGACAATGAAAATGGCTTCTTTCTTTTCAAATATTCTCACTGTGAAAACTGTAAATTATTGTCATTTTTTAAGTATAAACATTTGTATTTTTATTTGGTAGACGATATTTATATATGTATGTTTAGACGTATCTCATGTATTTCCTCTTCTGCTGGAATCACCATAAAATAAATTATGCAGCCTTAAGAATTATTACGTTGTTTTATATAACCTTCACCCTTCACCTATATTAATATTGCTTCGTAGATTTATTATATAGGTATGTATTCATATAATGCTGTGAATAAAATATTGCCAACTGTGATTGACATCTCCCCAAATATGATTAACCGAATGCAACTGCATCCATCTTGTTCGCGGGCTAGTCTCTAGAATTGTGTCCTATTTGATTATATATTTGAGATATACAGAGTGTAACAGAACGTACCCGAAGGAACCAGCGATTCCTGAGCATATTTGGATAGATTTAGGATGTAGATGTCATTTTGCTGTCTGATGATATCAGAACATTATTTTTTGCATTCAATTAAAAATACAAAAAATATTTTTCCATCATACATCATTTTTTAAAATTTTTAATTTTTTATTAAAAGAAATACAAACATTCCCGGGTTACGAATAACCCAACAATGTTTGAAAATCTCCTACTACCACCACAGAAAGCCGAAAATGTTGCTTGTGTTGTGATGGAGGACTAAGCCAGCCGAGGAATCGAATATGCGACGCCCGGGTGGGACTCAAGCGCTATGCCCACTCAACCACTGACCGGTCATACTTATTCCATCTCGTTCTAGCAGCACGATAACAGAGGAGAGAGAGAGCATGTATCACATAACCCCATTTTGAAGCTTAGCAGTGTGATAGAAACATATTTATTTTGTTTTTAATTGAATAAAAATATCATCGGACAGCAAAGTGACATCTGCGTTTTTTACTTCAATATGCTCAGGAATAGCTGGTTAAAATCCTTCGGGTATGTGCTGTTACACTCTGTATACCTCAAATATATACATAATCAAATAGTATAAAATTCTGAAGACTACTCCGCAAACAACACAACTTCCAAGGTAAGTAGATTACGGGAATTATGTTCTGAAGGCGTTTCTTTGGCGTCTACTGAAAAGAGATTCCGTAAATTACACCACTTTAAATCTTCGCAGATTGCGGAAATCACGTTTTTAGGCGCATATTTGGCGCCTACCAAGAAAAGATTCCGCAATCCACACAACTTCAAAGCTACGCAGATTAAAGGCGCTTCTTTAGCGCCCAGTGAAAAGATATTTCGTAAACTGGACAACTTGAAAGCTTCGTAGATTGCGAGAATTTCATTTGGATCCCATAAACTACACAACTTCAAAACTATGCCGATTTCGGAAATTCTTTTTCTATTGTGCACATTTGGCGCCTGCTGAAATGCAATTCCGCAAACTACACAACTTCAGAGTCACGTAGATTGCGGGAATCTCATTAATAAGGCGCATATTTGGCGCCTGCCATCAGAAGAAGCCGCAAACTACACAACTTAAAAGCTTGCTTATTACAGATTTTCTGTCGTGAAGGCGCTTCTTTGAACACTAAGCAACACTTCAATGCTACATAGATTGCAGAATCTCTTTTGTGAGGCACACGTTTGGCGCCTGCTGAAAAGAGATTCCGTAATCTAAACAACTTCAAAGCTATGCAGATTGCGGAAAGTATTTTTTTAAGGCGCACATCACGGAATTTAAAATATTTTGTAATTTTAATTCCTCCAGATTGTCTCGAGAATTTTAACTACAAAACTGAATTGTGGAAGATTCCCTAGATTTTGTGCTCTTTCCCTAAAAAAAGTTTCTATATCTTTATAGTTATTATATCAATTACAAATGTTTTCGAGATCTCTTTTTATGTTTTCGATTAATGTCACCAAATACACATCACTCCGAGTCAAACTATGTGACAAATACTCCAATACAGATTGCCAAGTATCAAAAAATAGACTGTGTTTGGTTCAGAACAAATAATTGATTACAGCATGGTACCTACTGATGATTGAGAATCACTGAAAAAGTCAAACGTTTTAATCAATTTTTTCAGACATCAAATTGAGTCAGTTTTTATTTTCCTACAAAAACCAGATGTTAGAACAACAGTTTTTGTAATGTGGCTATTTTTGTATTGGAGTAATCAATTTAATGTAATAAAGCAAAACTTAGTTCTGGAATCAAGTGATTATGTTGAAATGAATTGAGATATTCATTTGGATATCTTATTCTTATCAATTTTCCCGATTTGATCGATGGTAATATTGTGGACGGAGTATAAAATACTTTTAGGTATATTATGAAACATATTAATTTTTTATACCGCTAAGTGGAAGATATCTGAACTAACATTTGGAATTAATCTATTACTGGAATGTTGCTTCGAATGTATTTTATGCTTAGTGATCAGATCTGATCAGGTATGTTCTTCCTTACCTTTTTCTTTCACTTCGTCTTCCCTTAACCCATCTCTTTCAGTCTCACAACGCCCTCTAAATGAGATTATTATAGTTCTACTGGCTTTGGGAAATTGGAACTCAATGATTAAATAATTATTTGATTCTGGGATTCGGTGATTTGAAGTCTCCCCTTGATTTTTCACGGGAATTATAGTAATTGTAATAAAATATTTTTTTGGCTTGTTATAATAGTTTATTGCCGATTGTATGTTTTACAAAATCAGTTCTTGTGGAAAAGGTAGAGTAGATGTTGGTGATGGTGTTAGGTTGGTTGGACTTGTGACTGCTTAAGGGCTGATGGTGATTCCAGCGTTGGCTCCGATCCAGTCGAGGTAGCTGGTGACCCTGGTGTGGACCGCTGGCCATCCGACTTCGCATCCCAGGGCAAGTCCAAAGGACACAATACCGGCCTGCAAATAGATATAACATTTAATTTAAGTTTGTTCCTTTCAAATTCATAGTGATGTTTCTGGTCTGGTGTTGGACAATTCCGGTAATGGATAAGTCCGCGATAGGACAAGTTCGGTAATGGACAAGTCCAGGATAAGACAAGTCTGGTATTGGACAAGTTCGGTAGTAGATAAGTCCAGGATAAGACAAGTCTGATATTGGACAATTACACGATATGACAAGTTCAGTAGTGGACTAGTCTAGGATAAGACAAGTCTGGTATTGAAAAAGTTAGTCCAGTCTGATAGCGGATAGGTCAATAGAGCAATCATAGACTGTAAAGATATTACGGGAGTAACACGAGTTCTTTTAGCATCCCGTTATTCCGTCTATCAATAATCCAAAACTTGTATTTTGCCATTGTTATTGCCAAGAAGCAGACTTATAATTCAAAACTTTTATGAAGAAAATTTATATAAAGATGATCAATACATTATCAAAATATAATCATTTAACAATTAGAGAAAGATAATGAGTCTTTCACTGCATGTAAAATCTTTTTTTTTTACCTGGATGGTTCTTCCGTTCTTTACAACGGTCACTGGGCCACCGGAGTCTCCCTTAAAATAAAACAAATATATATTAAAACCAACGGAAAAAAGCAAGGCTGAAATAACAATGTTATAATGTATCTTGTGCTGTAATGTTACAGGGTTGGATCGTTGGATGCCCTTTGTTTTGCTCAGGAATCCACAATATAGTTTTCTATTATAGCAACATGTTCAAGACTCCAAATGAATGTTACAGTGTTTCTAGAGCTTTCTATGGAGGGCTGGAGGGTATTGCCAAACAGGACTCGAATAAAGCGTACAAAGTATTCACGAGCGTATTATAGAAGAGGGATGATTTAAGCTTTTGAGAAGTCAGAAAATGATAGATATAATTTTTGAAAAACGATTTTCAAAGAATTCTGCCATGTTAATCACATAAAAAAAATCAATAATACACATTTAGGAGACTTTTAAGTTTCGTCCAGTGCCTACGTCATCACTAGAAATAACTGGACAAATGGTCTCTTTACAGAGAGGAACGAGTTAACCTGGGTTTTGAATAAACTCTTTCTTGGTCTATGTCTATGGTTATATGATAATGTTTATAATAAATTGGGAAAGGATACAATGGAACTGTTTTAAATAATAATTATTTCACTGATTTCAGTTTTATTATCTGAAAGCAGATAAATAAAAATTAAGTAGCAAATGTACATGTGACATAAACCAAAAAAATGTCTATGCCCAAGAAATACAAAAAATAATAACAGAGTGTGCAATTCACACGCGGTAGAAGTGAAACCTTCAGAAAACTAAAGTAAACAAGAGTGGGGAGGCTACGAAGCACCACACAAATAGGAGACCGATTATTTACGAAGTACCGCGTGAAGAGGAGACCAATTATTCTATTTCATTCTCTCGCTGGCCAAATCCTATTGATGCAAAGATGTTTGTTTTTCAGTGGCGGACTTAGCCCCCCCCCCCACCCCCCTAGTTTAAGAAGTTGATGTAATTTTGTAAACTTTTTATTCAGTTCACGCAGGACTCTGGTTATGTGGGGTCTCCAAACGCATCCATGTTCCATTGATTAAATCCTAAACAAGGCTTTAAGGCACCAGGTCTCTGTAAAAAAAAATCAATTTTCTGGAAGATGCATTCGTTAAAAATGCTCTCGCCATTTTTTTAAAGAGATTCAAATTGAAGACGATACAGCATTTTATGCGAAACCGTTTTAAACAGTTTGTATTTTGAATTATCCTTCAGCAAAACTTTGAACGCGTTTTACTCGAAACTACGTTTTTCTACCTACAACCTACAACTAAATAACAACATACTACTACCTACAACTAAATAACAACATATTAGAAAAACTATGAATTCGATTTGCGTGCACCAACTGTTTGAAAATCCAGTCACTGTGGCATCACGTAAGGATTTTTTTATAAATGGCCCCCTTCTATATTTTTTATAAACGATGAAAATTTTCCATAAAAAATCGAAAATAAAATTCACTGGTCAGCCATTTTTTTTTTAGATATCAAAATACCCCTACGTGATGCCATAGACACTGGATTTTCGAACAGTTTAATAGTTGGTGCTTGCAAATTGGATATATAGTTTTTTTTTATATATTGTCAACCGTTGAAAAACGTGTTTAAAAAAGTTTCGAGAAAAATGCATTCAAAGTTTTGCTGTATTCAACATATAAACTGTATCAAAGAGTTTCACAAAAATGCTGATCTCCGTCAATTTTTTTAATTTCTTTAAAACATTTGGTGAGAGCATTCATAACAAATGCATCTTACAGGAAATGAAATAAAAAAAATTACAAATATTTTTTACAGTGTCCTGGTGCATTAAAGCCTTGTTTAGGATTTGCATACTATGGTTATGTATTTTCAATAATAAAATACGGTATTATTTTTTGGCGAAACTCAGTAAACGCCAAAGATGTTTTTATCATCCAAAAAAGATGCACGAGAAAAACCACAAACTCTGCTCGTCTGGATTCATGCAGTCATGGAGTTATGCATGTTAGTGCGATCATCTACATCAGTGGTCTTCAACCTTTTTGAGCCGGCGTACCCCTTGTCTCCCACTACAAATTTATTGTTCCCCGTACCCTCTATCTATCTTTTTTACACGTGTAATGAAAAACGTGTTTCATATGTAATTTTTAATACACCAATTATTCTACCTGAATTTAACAAACAAGTCACACAAATACAATGAAGTATGCAATTTTAACGACTTCAGGCACTTTAACCAGTGATTTTACAAGCGTGCCACGTTATTGCGTACCTCAATTTGGCTTCGCGTACCCCCATGGGTACATATATTTTATATATTTTAATGAAGTATGCAATTTTATACACGACTTCAGGCACTTTAACCAGTGATTTTACAAGCGTGCCACGTTATTGCGTACCTCAATTTGGCTTCGCGTACCCCCATGGGTACGCGTACCACAGGTTGAAAACCACTGATCTACATCTACAGTCTACAGTCAAGTTTCCACGGAAAAACTCAACACATAAATATGCTACAAGGTTCACAGAAAACTTATTTATCCCAAAAGCAAACAAAACAATATTCCAAAAAGGACCATATTATATGGCCGTTAAAGTATACAACAACCTTCCACAAAACATTAAACAAATTCAAGATACACACAAATTCAAATCGTCACTAAAAACATTTCTTCTAAACAAATGTCATTATACTCTTAATGAATACCTACCTACCTTATGTTAATCAACTCTGTTTATTTATTTTTTAATTTTCTTTATTTTCTCATACAATGTAACATCATGTAATTGTTGGTTTTAATTGGATATAATTATGTGGTTAGCTGGAAGAAATGGGGTCTACCCATAAGCTAAACCGTTTGTATTTTTATTTGTACAATAAATATTTTTTGGATTTTGATTTTGATCAAGGGAACATGGAGGCGTTTGGAGGCCCCCTAGGACCAGAGGCCCGGGGCGGGCCGCCCCTTCCGCCCCCCCTCCCGTTAGTCCGCCACTGATGTCTTTGTCTCTTTTTAGTATCGCTCGCTTCCATTTCATCGAGTTTCAAATCACAATGGTGCTAAAGAAGTTTTCACTTAATAAAAACAACGGAACTGTGTTATTCCAGCGGTACCTACTCATGTACAGCTCTAGAATCTAGAAGCTTAATAAAATGGAACAATTTGTTTCCTTACTATGACAACATCGATATAAGAACAAATTATAATTGATTCAAATGTGAGGTTATGTTTAACTTTAGAATCTGACATATTGACTTTTGTAGGTAGGTAGTTACTAGCTACTACTACTAATGAAGTTGGTAATAATTGGGGGTGTTGGAGAGTACTCACGCTGCAGGTGCTCTTCTTGTCAGCTCCAGATGTGCAGATGTGTGTGGACTGGATGACTCCCAGGTATCTGATGTTGCAGTTGGTGTTGGTCATGACGGGCATCACGACGGAGTTCAGGTTGATGGCGATGGCAGAGCTGGCTAAATAACGGAATAAAACATTCAACCATTTCTTTTTGCCGGTTTGTGAAGGATTTCTACGGCATTCAGAATATTAGTAAGTACTGGTAGGTACCTATATGTTTTCAAAGCAGCAAGAATTTTTTTTTTACATTAGCTCTACTCAGGAGGCCTCGAGGAAAATAATTTCGCTCAGGGTCTATGTCATCTTTGGGGATTCTGTGTGGAGGGTTTTTAAAAAAAGGAAGGAGAAGAAGATCTGGGAAAAAGAAAATGAAAAGAGTACGAGGTCGGGTATGAATCGGGATTGACGGACGTATGAATCAATCCCCCCCACTGCGGTGCAAGGCGATAGGTCTAGAGAGTCCGGCTGGAGAGGTCCAGGTTAGGTCTCCCTCAACCAGTCTCTCCCGATCCGGCCCGCCATGCAGTGGGTGGACAAACGCATCTGCCGCCAGGACCTAGATAACCTCACCCCATGAACCCGGGCACCTGGGAAACCTATGGCAGAGGTGTTGGTTATCCAATGAGTTCCCTGCGTGGCGGTTTCCATATGCCTCCCTATAAATAGATAATCAGGCTAAACAATGAATTGCCCTTACCATCAGACTCAAGGCCCCATCCGGAGGCGGTGGCATCGAGGCCGCTGAAGTTGTCTCCGGCGACTCCGTATCCGGGCAGGTTCACGGGCTGGATGTTGTCTGGAACAAACGAATACAATTGTTACATGGTATGACAAATAACTCTGCAAATTGGCTAAATAAATACTTGCGATGGATATAAAATGGTGACCACCTGCTTGGCAATGGTGTAAAGCCAACACATTTTATCTTCACTTTCTCCACTCATGGAGAAACTGAAAAAAAAAACAGTTGTTGACAATGCAACTGAAACGCGACTGCCGCGGAGACCAGCAGTGCTGGTCGCACTGGTTGACAGGTTGCCATGGTAGCGGCTAACGAACTGTCAAGTTTTGTCATGTTTTGACATGTCAGATCAGAAAATATCGATTTTGTTAAGGAGATTGTTTGCGGTTGCGTTGGCAACTGTTTTTTTTCAGTTTATCCATAAGCGAAGACCCTTACTCTAAAGGAAACCCCAAATTTGAAGGTGTAATAATATGGCTTTTAATTTAACTCACATAATTCCAAAGATAATATTTATATTATAATTATATCAACTCGTTTAAGTAAAATTGCACATAGAATTCATTTTTTTAACTTCGTTTATCTAGAACTAGCTGAAGTCCCTGGCGTTGCCCGGGCTTTACGCGGAGTTTTTCTATATCTAATGAAGCCAGTGATCTTTCTCTTGTTTTGAAAGTCGAGAAAAATTTCATCAATTTTGGAATAAAACTGTAGATTTATTTACAAATCAAATCCATGCTACCGACCCACCCGTCACCGGTCACAGACACTCTTATTTAGGAAGATAATGGTTTATGAAGAAACACTATCTTGGCTACGCCATCAATGTTATCATAACTGAGATAATCGTCAATTTTTCAATAGCATTTTTCTCCATTGTGCAAATTTGGGATCAGACCAGAAAATTAATATCATTTTTCAGAATCTTGAAATGTTTTAATTGCAGATAGCACTCACTGGAGACGGTGACTGGGGTGGGCAGCTTGATCAGGGCCAGATCGTTTTGAAGCAGGGAAGGGTTCCATCCGGGGTGGACGATGGCCACGGTACTCTGGAAGATGGTGTTAGCGGGGTCTCTGATGGTGTGCGCGCCGAGGACGATCTCGAATTTGGACACGGTGTTCTGTCCATCGTACACGCAGTGGGCGGCGGTCAAGACGAAGCTGGTGCTGATCAGGGAGCCTCCGCAGAAAGCTTGGCCTTGCGGAAGAGTCAGGAAGAGTCCAACCTGAGATGCACACAAAAGATAAAGCTTAAGTCATAAAGCTCGACGATCCGAGATGGGTATCGAATACCTTAAACTCTTCATACAAATTTCGCAATTGAGATGGCTTGGTAACATATTAAGCATGCCAGATTGTTTTGAAAAGCGGGATTTGAGATGGAAGACGTTCAGTGCCCGTCAGAGACTATGTTGGGAGAAGCAACTTCAAATATGGAGATTACCGAAGTAGCACAGGACAGGGACGCCTGGAAGCACCTTCACGAAGCCAGAAGGGTCTAGAAGCGCTCAAATAAATGTAGCTTCGTTCAATAAAGTCTGGACGTATACGGTGAAGGAGGAAACCTGTTTCCTTATAACGCCGTTGGGAACGTTGTGGGGTCCCCTCCAATGAAGCCAGAAGAAGATAATGTTGACGAATTTAGCTGTAGTAGAACCAGTAAAGTGATTAGAATGCAAAGCAAATATAAAAGAATCGAAGTTACTAAAGTTGCTACCAATAGAAGCAGTTTTTACGAAAGGCAGAAAGTCTAGTTTAAAATCGTAAATTTTTGTCCGTTCGAGAATTTTTTTGTAAAAAAAAACTGTAGAATCACATAGATGGTAGTGCGAACGTATAAAGAAATCAATTATTATTATGGTCAAGAACCATTGAATATTACGTATCGTTAATATTCAAGAAGTAGAACATAACATACCTACGATTTGAAAAAAATGTTCGATCCAAATGTCGGAGACATGTCTGTTTGCAAAACATTTTTTTATTTACGTACCTATAATAAATAATAATATGTTGCTGTATACCGTATTTTACGTCCACTCGGAGTGTCACGGAAAAAATATAAAAGCAGATATCGATGAACAAAAGAAATCGGTACCAAGTTTGAAGAACTACAGCAGGGACATTTGAACCTCCTAGACACTTATGACTTATGACACACTAGACTCCTTCTCTTGGACACTCTTTATTCCGTAGGAAGATGAACATTCGAACTAAAACCAATAAAATTGCCACTTCTAAGACTTTAAAAGAAGGTTAACATACCTGGTAGGGCCTGGAGTGAGGGACAACCTCTGATCCTCCGGTGATCCTGTTGAAGTACTGATCCTTCTGAATGAAGTTCATGATCCTGTTGAGGCCTGTGGGGACCATGTAACGGTCCACGTGGGCGGAGGCCGCAGCCACTAGGAGGGCGAGGAACAATACAACCTTCATGGCGAATGAATATCTGAATCTCCGGAGTTCCGCAAGGCCTTATATTGGGTCCCTTATCTTATTTTACTTCTGAATTATCTTAAAATCCCCTAAAATCGACGAGATTAATTACTTAATCAGATTTTATTAATCTGAAATATAAATCCGAGCTAATAAATATTGAATGTGTGTTTTTCCAAACAATTCCTTATCTGCTTGAGTTTTTGATTTTGTTCGCTTACCGAAAAAATATTCGGTGATTAATTTTTATTATCTACTAAGTCAAAGGATTATGAATTAAGCTCCGTAAGATAAGAAGTGATAATAAAAATCACGATAAACAATGCCAAATGAAGAAGAATGATAAGAAGTCAACAACTTGATTTTATATGCAATTCGGAATAGAGAGTTAATTTTTTGTTTGCAACTGGTACCTAGATTAATATTTTCATTGTAGACGAATTGTTGGTATGTTTAAACCATCTTAAGCATAAAAACTTGGAAGCGAGTGAGTCGATGTGAGAAGATCGCTACTAAAAACAAAATAGATCTTAACTTTTTCTCGAACTCGATAAATCCCATATAATAAAGAATAACGCTAGAACTGCCTTGAGGGCGCGTTTCGTGGTCCAATTTAGGCCTAATTTATGCCTGTATTTCAAATTCAAGTGGGATGACGATATACAATTTCAGGCAACGGTAAGAGAGATAGACCGCCTACTAAAACAAAAAAGATACTACCTAAGTCAGTGGCACATTTGTTTCCGATAAAATTTGAACTTGTACTTCTAGTGTTGTATTCTTTAATCTATGAATCCCATCTAAATAGTTAAATCGACAGATATTCTGCTATATTGTTCAGTCTTCTACAGTTTTGAACATTTATTAATACCAAGTCTTGGTGTTCGCTTCCCGTGGGCTCCTTGAGATCAAACGCATTTTTTTAACCTAAACAGGTTCAGAACCAAGCCATGCATTATTAACAGCGTGGTGTTTAGTATTGTGCCACAGTGCATCAGTCAAGCTAGAGTTAGCAACTTCTGGTCTTACGTTAAGGCAGGTGTGACATAGAAATCCAGTTTATGCACAAAAAAACAACCTATTTAAAAATACCACAATCTATTGTTCAATCTCAAAATTCATCGTTGCCGACTACTTGAAAAAATCGCGCAAAAAACATAGGTAAATTATGGGACATTGGTACTTGGCAAACGAACAAATTTTAAATATTTCTGCTTTACTTAGTTTTGCCAATAATATTAAGAGTGTTTAACCAGAGAAAACCATAAATATGTCATTTTTAAATTAGTGTTTAGACGTATTGACTCTTTTCCACAAAAATTTATAAATTGATTTCGAAAGATTGTTATTTTATCTAGTAAA
This sequence comes from Limnephilus lunatus, assembly GCA_917563855.2. Taxonomy (NCBI): domain Eukaryota; kingdom Metazoa; phylum Arthropoda; class Insecta; order Trichoptera; family Limnephilidae; genus Limnephilus; species Limnephilus lunatus. The sequence goes on along the minus strand of OU830602.1, from coordinate 44,107,299 downwards.
CGTATGTAATAAATTTTCAGAAAAAATGTTTATTTTTAATATAATAAGGTTATACCATAGGTCGTTGGCGGATTTGTTAAATTTTCAAAAAAGTACATGTATTATACAACACCCATTTCAAATCATATAATCATGCAGTAAAATAAATCAATATATTATCTGGTAAACGTATGTAACAGAATTTAAATTTTATTTTAAATAAAATTATTAAAAAATATATAAGTACATGTGTTTCTTGACGAAAATTGGTCCGTTTGTGCATTTATTTGCGCACTTACAGACTAATATATTTCAGATTTTTTTACATTCTAATTTTGCTAAGACATTATTGAAAAATGATAAATACTTATGATCAAAAAATAATTACAAAAAGTACATAATTTTAATAGTTTTATCGTCACGCCTTTCAGCATTTTTGGATGCAGGTATAAATTAAAGCAACTTTGGAAAGAAGTCAAATCGATATTGAGTTATAATTTTAAAAAGCTGGTATGGAGAATACCTTATCTTTCTCATTAGAACCGCCCTGTAAGATCGTAAGAACATCTTTCGACGAAATGTGGATTTTCGTCCGCTGGCTGGTTATGCGCTCTTAAGGATATTGGACCAACGCAACGCAACGATGAGAGAAATCCATAGTTTGATTCTAAAATTCATTATTCATTACAGTCAAAATTCTAATTTCAGTTGTCTGTCTGTAACTCTACGTCAATGAACTCTAGACATTTTGATTTGAGTTTATGTGTAGTCATTTTCATAGAAGAAGCGATAAAGTACCCACCTATATCGATGGCGGAAATTTGAATTGCTCTAAAGGACAAAATGTTAATTGTTCAGGAGAGCAAAAAGAAAGTTTTTTTTTGAAAAAATCACAATATTCCTGTTTTTTGTAATCCTCTTAAATTTCAAGTCGTAAAGGACACACTTATTTTCCTAGAAATATTTCGACAACGCAGATCAAAGAAGAAAAGGGGAGAAAATTATATATTTAACTAATTTTTGAATTTTTTGTCCTTTACAACATTTCACATTTCCACCATCAATATATTATAATACATATAATAATTTTGAAGAAAATTATTTTTATTTACATTTACAAAATTCGAGTAGTCGAAATGTATCGTAATATTAATTAGAACACGCTAAAGGCTAACTCCTGTAGATGCTATCACTCGCAGGCTAAATCCTATAGATGTATGTGTTTGTCTCTTTTTAGTGTCGCTATTTTTCGTTTCATTGAGTTTAAAATTACAACGGCGCTAATTCAGCATATTCCTCGCCGTACATTCCCAATGGGAATAGATGGCGAGCGATATGCTGAAATAGGCTAAGCCAAATGATCTTTTATAGCTGTGTGTGACACATTTATAAAGCGCGCGATAGCAAAAGTCCACCATGTGTGCGCGATTTACGCGCAAGTGGTATTTTTCCACGCGCTTGTCTGTGCACCTCCATCTGGACTGGCTCTAAGTTGGCTGGTGGTTACGTTTTGGTGGCGGAGGAAGAGCCAATGAGCGATGAGCGGGCAGCAGGTAGCGGGGGGTGGAGAGGGTTGAAGAATCCGCCGATCCACCCCCGACTCCATCCACCATCCACCTCATCCGAAGCCACTAAGTGCATTCCTAACACCGCATACTCTTTATCTATTCAGAATGTCTGGGGCAGGGAGTGCCAATTTCAATTCATTTATTGTTAATAAGTTCAATTTTACTATTTTTATTATAATATTAATACCCTCCCGTGAACCACTGCATCATGTATCACTTGAATGCAACGGCCATTTTATGACGTTTAAATAGATAAATAAATCAATAAATTTGTGGAACTCCATTTAAGTTTTTTTTTAATTACTTTATATTTTAAATAGTATTATTATTTAATGTATAAACAAGTGGTATATAATTAGTGTTACGTGTGACAGCTGTTTCGCCTTCTGAAGACATTATCAAACTATGGTAAGGCCACTTACAGACGGTATATTTATATTATTTCTAGATAGCTGCTTATGATGAAAAACCTATTATTTTATTTTTATTACCTAAGCGCATTTGAAGTGAAATAACATAAAACTGCGCTATAAAAATATAACGTTATTATTATTACTATGCCCTTATTGATTTTCGAATAAAATGTTAATGGTTATTACTCTTTTAAGGTCTTACCAATTATTGAATTGTTTAAATGGGACTGAAAGTCGTTAAGTGAGTTATTCCCAAATGATGACTCAAGGTCTTTTTTTTCATTATTATTATATTATCTAATACCGGTCAGTGGCTGAGTGTGCATCATCTCCATTACGAATCAAGCAAAATTTTCGGCTTACTGTGGTGGTAGTAGGAGATTTTCAAATACTGTCGGATTATTTATTCGTAACCCGGGAATGTTTGTCTTTCGTTTAATATATATTTTTTTTATTTATTTTTTTATGTAGGTTTTTTGTGGCCTTTAATATTTTAATGAAATAATTAAAAACACTTTCAGCTTTACTAAAAAAAACCACACAGCGCGACCGATAACCTGTGTTTCTGCAGCAACATAAATAAAACAAATTTTCACTAAAACACGAAATATTACTAATAAGGTTCAAAATACGTTTTAAATCGGTCAACAATGCAATTTTTTACATTTAATTTACATATTAAATTGTTGTTTTCATTCATAGCCGGCGCATTCGTCGTTCGCGCTGACAACGTATTAAACCGCAAAAAAAAATTTGGCTTCTGCGATGTGTTTTGTAATATTCCAAATGTGATTGTAATTTCTATTAATATGACTAATTCACTCTTTTATTCATATAACTGATATATTTACCGTGTTTTTTTTAGTTTTTCATAAGTTTTAGTGAAGTTAAAATAACAATAATCGTACTTTCAAAGTTGAAATGTCAAAAAGTATTTTATATGATACATAAAAATTCAAATTTACATTTAAGTATATTTATACAGAATTACATTATTATCTACTAATTATTTTTCTCCTTATTATGGAGAAATTTAATCTGAATCTGAAATTTGAAAATATGAGATTGACAAATATGACGGCTTTGACAGAAGGTGGCAATAGCGAAATTGGTTAACGCGCTCGTCCCGGTTAGACGGAGAGGTCTGGATTCGAGTCCCAGTTGCGACCATTGCTTTTTTTGTTTTTCTGTGTCTTGTTCTCTTTCATATTTTCGTTTAGATTATTATTGTTAACTTATTCTAATATGATATATTTCACTGATGGGAATAGCCTTCAAAAAAGTATGAAAAGAATGTTTTTCTTATAAAAATTGAATTTTTTTCCATTTATTCCATGTTTGAATCTTAAAATATGGCAGTTTTTTAAAACTAAAGTGTATTTCAAATACACAAATCTAAAAGATAATTTTATCTAGTTTTTAAAAATGGCATTTTTTAAGACACCTTAAAAATAAGAAATATATAGAACATTCAAAATACTTTGGAAACATTTCAACTTTCGTTCAGACATCATTACTAAAATAGAGATAAACTACCCTCTATGGCTGTGTAAACAATGTGTATTTCTTTCCAAAAACAATTTTTTAATTAGTAATGTTTTCAAATCCGCGGCCGTTTGTCAATTGAATAAAATTTTCATATTATATGTACTAAAAACTATATTATCAACTATAGAATGACAGGCGTGGGTGGGTAGAAATGGAAGTAGTGGAGGAGTGGGAAGGGGGGGGGGGGGAGAGGTGGAAAGGGGAGGTGCTTAGAAGATTCAGTATTTTAACTTGGCGTAAAAGTATCTAAGAGTGGCGAGCGAATTATATTTTTTCGTTCATTTATCAAACTAGATTTCGGATTAGGTATTAGAATTTTTGTTAATTCCCAACTGTTCTAAAATATCGAGTTGACGGCCTTTATTTTGCATGTGTAACGGAGTTGGCTTATTACTATCACTAGGTGAGAGATTTTTTTTATCTAGATGTTTGGGAAATTGTGGCTGTACCTACCTACTTCATTATTATTTTTTTAACGATCGCATGTGTTCTATGAATCTAGTATAGGACCGGCAAGTTTGTATGCAAAAAAACAGAGTGTGCAATTCACACGCGGTAGAAGTGAAACCTTCAGAAAACTAAAGTATACAAGAGTGGGGAGGCTACAAAGCACCGCACAAAGAGGAGACCGATTATTCTATCCCATTCTCTCGTAAGCTTTTTAGAGTGGCAATTTTTCGTTTCATCGAGGTTCAAACCTCAACGGTGCTTAAGAAGTTTTCAATTGAAAATGATTATTAATATTTTTTTAATTAACGATTTATTCTAAGCCCCTGTTTACCAGGGTTACGTACAGACACTAAGTGTGGCGTGTGAAACAAATTGACGTTGTGGAAGGTGGGTATGGGGTAGGTTCTCCGATCTCAACTTGGCGACACTGCCACTGGAAATAGAAGACATAATGGAATCTTTCATGTCGTTTTATCCCAGCTATAGCACGGAGCTTTGCTAAATAATTCACCATCTGCAGATACGACGGATGCAGCGGAACTGTGGATTTACCTCGTCTACTTAGGAAGGTAATTACAAGTAGGTATATAATCGTTATGTCGAAGGAGAGCTCATACATGCTGCACGCCTGTGGCATCATTATTTATTTATTTTATTGGAAAATTTACAACTGACACAGATATAGTTTGCATAAAATGGAATAATTTTTGTTTAGTCAACCTTTTTAAATATCAGTACTTTTTAAAATATGTTTTAATGGTAAATTTAATTTTCAAAGTTTGTTTTTTCTGCCTCGTGAAAACGCACCCATTTTGAAGTGTAACGAGTTCCTCGCGATTTTCAAATCATTTTCAAATCAAATTAATCAGATGACTTCAAAATAGTTACATTATTATTATTATTTAACCCACCACGTTTCTCCGAAATGGCGTTGCGATTGGGGATGAGTAACGTCAATTTTGGTTTACGAACGATTTATTTGTAATATACAATGAAACTATTTTCAGAATTGACCTTTGTAGTTCGATATGAATATATTTTTATGAAGTCATGATATTTTTCAATAGACTACCTATTTATTACAAAGGACGGGTTGTTTGAAAAAAATTGACAGATTTATCAAATATTTTAAGTTAATTTGCACGTTCTGTGGAAGTTCTATCCAAGTTCTGTGATTATTTCAGTTTTATGAAGCAAATGCCTATAATGATATAACAACAGAACTTGAATAGATCTTCACAGAAAGTGAAATTTAACTTCAAATATTTGATGAATCCGTCATATTTTTTTAAACAATCCGTCCTAAATCTCTTTTGGTCGGCTACATGCATAATTTTTACTGTCTTTTAAGGGCCCTATTTCACCCTGACATCATGGTAACCAAACCAATTGGAATACCAAATCGTCAACAGCAGAGAATGGACGGTTACCTCGAGATAGTGTCCTCTTGGGGTAGGAAAAACCGAATTTAATGTTTCAAGGACTCAATCATGTTTGATTACGACTAAAAGGGATCGAAATAGCAACTAGTCTCCTTCAACGGAAGCAATATTGCACACCTTCCTCTTACCCATTTCCTTACCCTCCTCACTCCATTCATCTTCAAAACATTCCCAAGATTGGGAATGCAGTTGTCCTACAGGCTCCCGTTGGTACAGGTCCTAAAAATATATAAACAGTGCACCCGTATTATAATGGTAGTAGAAATGCGCTTAGCTACAATTAAAAATCTTGCATCATCTTATCATTGTCTTATCTGATAAATAATCAAATTATTTATATTTGAACGTATCATCAATCAAAGGTTAGGATTTAGGATGATGAGTTCAGTAGAGAAATTACACCATACTCATTTACATAATATTTTAATAAAACAATACTTTATTAACGGCTTCGGTAGCAGAGCAGTAACTCCTTTGTCTTAATCCCTCAGGCCTCGGGCTATTTTGTCGGAAGGTCAAAATATTTCCGCTTTGCTATAAAATCCAAATAAATGGAATATTTCTGAACGTATCTGAAAACCAAAAACTGTTTATCCTTCAGTTATTAAATTTTATAATTCGAAATAAACATAAATTTTTAAATACATATTTTTTAATTCACCTTACTTACCTTTTTCTAACTAAAATTACTGGTAACGAAAAAAAATCAAACACACATATATTTTATTAGTCAAATGTATTATAAAAGTTATTATCAACACACTTTTTTGTTTACAATTAAAAAAAAATTCTCAAGGTTTCATAAATATTTTTCTAATAGCAAACGGAAACTTTGGTTACATAAAGGTGTACAATTTAATTATCTAGGTTAATATAAAGCGTGGTATTTTTTTTTAATACCATATAGATCATATTTCTCACCATGACAGGTAAGGGAGACACGAAGATTTCTATGAGACCGATATTGAGTTGTTTCGAAAAGTGAACAAATTAACCTGAGGGGTTAAAAATATAAAATAGTTACTAATAAGTTTTGTTAAAAAAAATCAAAATATAGCACATTTGTAATACGATCTCGGGTGGAAGATGTTCTTAGTGTCCTGATATCAATTTTCTACATCTGAATAGTTAGATTCTCAACAACCTTTATCTTCCCCTATTATTTTTCTTAATCTTTTTCACAACATTGGTAGGTAGGTACTACACTAAATTGAAATCTTTTGGAGAATCATTTTAAAATAAAAGTGGAATAAAAGCGCCTACTACTTAATCTATCTATTCTTATTCTTCTTGTTTCCTTTCCTATTGGAGGTTGCCTATCATAAGGCATAGTCATCGGGCGAATACCTCTGCGAAAACTGTACTCGGGTTAGTCACGTGGATATCGAACTAGCTGTAGTGGGCTCTTGAACTAGGGCTCTTCTTCTCCTTTTTCAAATCGATTACTCCTATAGAAACCGGTCCAGGATTCGGACCAAACCCGGAACTCGGAGCCGGACCTGGAACCCGAATACCCCCACCAACGTCCCTGAGTCCGCGGTCCGCTCCACTCGCGAGTCGTGAGGATTCTTGTCCGGGCTCGAGTTCTTGTGCGGGTTCCATCTGGGTTCGGCTCCGAGGTATGGCTCCAGCCGATCCCGTGTGTCCTGGTAGCCGCAACAGCACCTGGTACCCAGTTCGCACCAAAGAACTCGGACCCGGGACCTGCTCCTAGAACTTGAGTACTTTTAAAAAGAAGCACGCCTTGGAGACATCCGGCAAAATATAGAATTCAACCATCTCTATTTCTAACCCTCAAAACTTTAGTGGACATGGTTCGTCAGAAGGGTGACCGGACAACTCAACAATGTGCAACTTCATCATTAAAGTAATTAAAAGTGATGAAACGAAAATGATTAAATAGGTTAGGTTATGGGCTATTTAAAATACATGTGTGCAGCTCACAAGCGGTAAAAGTGAAACTTTCAGAAAATTAAGGAGAGAAGAGTGGTGAGGCTACGAAGCACCGCACAAAGAGGAATCCGATTATTCTATCTCATTCTTTTGCAGACTAAATCCTATAGATGTACGTGTTTGTCTCATTGTAGTGTCGCTTTTTCGTTTCATCAAGTTTCAAAACGCAACGTAGCTAAAAATGTTTTCACTTCAAAAAAATTCATCAGTTTTAATGAATTTTCAAAGAGGTGTTGAAATGTCCCTTTGTTGATTTATCTTCCGACGCGACGTGCGACAGTTCCACGACATGGAGCGTCAGATGATACCTTACCATTGTAACAATATAGGGACTAACGCAGAATTAAATTCCGTCATGAATTGACTGCTCAGGAAATAAGCACTATATTGTCACCATGGGTATTGAAAGTTCATAAATAATGTTATTAAAATGTTAAGCCATTTTTGAGAGTCCTTCATACACTTAATGAGCGCTTTTATTATTACCGTGACGATTCACGATTACGGTACCATGACGGCATAAAAAGGCAATAAACATAAGTTCCTTATCACAATAACGGCGCAGCTTTTTCAACAGATGAGATTTACAATGTACGTAGATCTGTTTCCTCTAAAGGAAAGCAATCATAATTTTGCATCTCTTTCACACACCGCACCGTGACGTCTCCGTAGGCCCCTACCAATACTGCTTGAGCGCCCAGCGTCCCTGAGGTGATTTTTCACAAAAACGGCGCTCTACAAATTGTCCAATTATTTTTACTTGCCGTGACGATAATTTTGAAAGTATAGAATTTAGCTACAATGATGATAAAGTGTGAGTGAATTCCAAACATTTAAAAACGTCAAATGTCAATTTATTTATATCATTATTTTAATATTACGTTTGGTTTTAATAATGACGTAATTCCCATCTCACTAGGTGTGAAACGCCTGTGTTGAGATGGCAATTTACAGAGTGGTTGCTATCTGTGATTTTGTTTACGTAATATTATGAAAATTACAATTTTACATAAAATAAGTTTTTTTAAAGGAATTTTTTATTCTTTAAATATACAATTCAAGTATGATATATATATATATATATTCATAATATTGCAGTAGGTACACGGTTACATATATACACATAGTAGGCATAAAGGTATGTACCTATGTTATTAAATACTCCTGACGGACATGTTTATTTGAGGTTACAATGCGCTGACGGTTTTGCTTTTGTTCTTAAACATGTAACACTACAGCTCTTTCTTACACACTAAATAACAACATTCGAAAATGAGACAAACGTTAAACGTATGTCTGCACCCCCCCAAAGGAAACATATAATCATCATACATCTCCCTCACACGTATAAAGAAAATGAAACGCAATTCCCTTCGCAAAAAAGTAGTACTTCGAAGGAAACAGTCACATGTATTGTGTGTCTCACCATTGCTTAACGTATAAGAAAGAGCTGCCGCATTATAGCGATTAGGAACGAATGTTTATTGCATTTTTTGCCATCACGGTACCGTAACCGTTTCGTCAGGGTAATTAAAAAAACGTTCAATGCGTTATGTATGATATACGATATTTCGAAATTTTGGAATTGATGCTTCGTTACTGAACTCATAATGTAATACAGTGTAAGCGCCCAAATGAGGTGTGAATAAATACATAGCCTTATTCCTGTCATTTGCACCGCACATTATTGCACTCAGAAAATGCAAAATAACGTAGGTATATATTTTCCTTCAAAGGGCTAACAAAATGACATGGAAATCAAATCCAACTCAATCACCCCATACAAAGTAGACAAAGACCCATTTCCTGAATATATTTCAGAGGTGTCAAAGTGAAACTGCAGACTAACCAACCGTCACCAGTCACCGCTAACGACAGGTTTTTAGGTTTACTTTCAGGCACTGAAATGACAGTAACTCCATTTGCATTATTTTAGCTTCACCATCAGTGCCGGATTAGGCAGAAGACAGAGTAGACGATTGACCACGGGCCACTACTTTAAGGGGCCTCGCGAAAGCGGATAAAGATGAGGTCAAGTTTTCTTTAAATGTTTCCAAGCGAAAAAACAAATAGATCAAAAAAAAAAAACCAATGGCCCTAAACGGGTGGTCCCCAAACTATTCATTATATGTATTATTATTTATCTACTAGTAGTTCTGTGAACAAGAGACATCGCGTCCAAAAAGTATATTTCTAACTTTCTCTTATTTAGTAAACCAAAACCAAAATTTTCTCTAAAAAGTTAAGATTTTTTAAGTAGGTAGGTACTTAAATATAAAACAGAAATTTTCACTTGAAAAAACTTTTTTTTTTTATAAGAAAGACAAACATTCCCGGGTTACGAATAACCCAACAATGTTTGAAAATCTCCTACTACCACCACGGAAAGCCGAAAATGTTGCTTGTGTTGTGATGGAGGACTTAGCCAGCCGAGGAATCGAACATGCGACGCCCGGGTGGGACCCAAGCGCTATGCCCACTCAACCACTGACCATGTCTTGGTTAAATAGGTTACGTTAGGTTAGGTTATAGGCTACTTAAAAAAAATTCAAATATGCAGTTCAGTGACATCTTCAGAAAATTTAAGGCTCCGTTCCCGGCCCCAAAAAGAAGAAGACGGAGAGATATGAAATTATGAATGTTAGAAGAGCGCGCTAACATTTACAACAATAAAATCGATGCAAAAATCATGAAAATCTTTAATAAAACACGACTCGTTTAAAAAATCTCACGATAATTGTCTTAAACAGCATTTAAAGAAACGCTGTGAATTTTTTTATACATATAACTTGTAAAATAACTGAAAAAAACGTGTTTATAATAATTTTTGGAGCATAATTTGCGTTTTTTTTCTATCTAGGGAATTTTATATAATTTGCATTTGGGCGCGACCAATGTCTAGATATTATCTTCAAGAATAACATATATTTTTTAAGAGCTTAAAAACTTCAAATGTTTGCAAGAAATCGGTAGAAATTCGAATACTGGCCTCTTAAGTAACTTAACAATAGTGGGGAGGCTAAGAATCACCGCACAAAGATGATATCGATTATTCTATCTCATTCTCTCGCAGGCTAAATCCTATAGATGTATGTGTTTGTCTCTTTTTAGTGTCACTTTTTCGTTTCATCAAGTTTCAAATCACAACGATGCTAAACAAATGTCAATTCTTTTTCAAACTTTCTTGAGGCAGGAAGGTTCCACAATATTGAAAAAATACGAATAAAATTAAAATAAAGATATTTATAATGTTGAGGATAATCTATTTGGGGACAGGATAAATCAAATTTTGAAGTCATTCAAGTCTATGAAAACTTATATAGAACCGAAAAGAACTCCAGAATTGTTGGGAGACAGCAAATACGGTATGCTGTGGGGAGAATGGTGGGTGATTATAATAAGAAAAAGATATATGCTTTTGAAGGAAGAATGATTTTTACAATTGCAGAAGACATGGTCAAGAGTCTCCTCCTTCACACCGCGCTGGTAGAATGGACTATCGAGGAGTCGAATTTTGAACAATAGATCAGTGACTAATTCTCATTTTCGAAATGCAGGAAATACTAAATCTTTTGGATTTTTTTAATAGACATATGAAAGAGGACAAAACGTGTTTGAGATAGTTTGGGAAGGGGGGGGGGGGGAAATTATGTCTGCCTAGGCCATAGGGGCCTCCTTGGGAGATATAGGACTTAATCCGGCCCTGAACACGATATTGGTACAGTGCATTACAACCCCGCTGTATTCAGGAATGTGGAATGATTCAGTTATAGACTAAAACAAGGGTCCTTTGAAAGTTGCGGTCGACGAATTTGCATAAATCTAAAAGGTTTCACACTATTCAAAGTTTGTTCCCCGGCTTTTGGAAGTTTGACCATACAATTTTAGCTACGGGTATGATTGTGATATACTTGCATAATATACCAGCCAAGGGGACTGTTATTGACCACTGACCAGTGGCGTTGAGACAAATTCGAGAGCCCCGGTAAAACGTTTAGGTTTAACAATAGACATTTTAAAATTAATTCAACTTCTTTCTGATCTGGGAAAAAACCAATTTAAATAGTTTTTTTCACAAAATTTTAGTTACTCGAAACCAATATAATACGATAAATCTACGGTCCCACTCTACGTTTCTTCGATCAAATGGTATAAAGCGCCTGACGAGCCTTATCGGCCAGACATTCAGCAGACCAAGGGTCGAATCCTGATCGAAAAAATAAAATATTTTAATTTTTGTAAAATCATTATTCAATCTTCAAACCACTCCAAAATGAACAACAAAGCAAACACGAAAGGAAGCGACATCTAGCGACTCCGAAGAAGAAAACACAAATACTAATAAGATGACCAAATGTATAAAAAAGGTGCACTGGAATTTGTCGAAAAAAATATGAAAAAAATCATCCTTCACATTGATAAAAACGTGCTTCGTGGTCTCCCCAATCTTGTCTGCTTTAGTTTTCTGAAGGTTTCACTTACACCTTATATGATTTTTTTCCTAATATTTGCAGTGTCTTAGTTCCGCAGGCATTTGGCGGAATTAGAGCTATCGTATATGAAGTGTCACCTAAAACATGAACATGTTTTATCCTAAGAAAAATGCATTAGTTTGTTACATTACAAAAACAATATATTGATCAAATCCAGTGCCCATGTCTGACTTTATATCTATAGTAGCTGGTAGCGTCTCAATATTAGAACCATTTCATCACATTATTTATGAAGCGTAAAATTTCATATAAAAACTTTCAGATAATCTATAAAATTTACTACAACTGTCGGTTGGTACTCGCAAGCCGTTCATCGAAGAAAAACGTCTGCTCACGGAAAAGTAGTTTTAAGTTGTCTGATGCCTCAATAACTTATATAGAGAGAGATACTGAAAGACAGAAAGACATGGAGAGGTAGAGAGAAAGAGAGACGGAGAGATCCACTTGCCTACTTCCCATTCAAACTTTATATTCTAGAATGGCCTCATAAACACAAACTTTACGGTTCATTACGCCATTGGAGCGGAACAAAGAGTAAGTATAGATATTTTAAGGGAAAAAGTCGAGGAAATGATACCATTCCTAGTGCCCTCGCAGTTTACTCCGGCATATTTGGTATGTTTTGTAAAAGCTGGTAAACTTTTATAGATTTAAGTGCAGAATCGTGGCCTTTTTAATTTTCCAACCGCATCCCGCGAGGGGCTGTACAGGACTATTTTTAAATAATAATAAAACCGAATTTACACGACTTCCAGCTACCGAATAACTGAACCAGTTGGTTAAGACTCTGACAAATTATTAAATGAATTATTGTCTTTTTTCTAAGAAGCTAAATAACTTTTATCTGCTTGGTTTCTTTTCGAAGATAGACAGACGATGAAACGCCGCACATCTTCAGTTCGCAATTCTGTCTCCGTTAATTTAAAAACAACTAATGATTTTAAATTCAGCGCGAATTTAATGAAAATGACATTTATCGACATATACACAACTTTATCTAAGGAGAGAAAGGTGTCGTATTTTTTCTGTGCATTTTTTCGAATAAATAAAATCAGACTGTGCAAGTCACACGCGGTAGAAGGTAAACTTTCAGAAACGAAAGTACATAGACAAGAGTGTAGTAAAGGGGAGACTACGCACTCTACGCAGCACTTTTATTTATCAAAGTGAAGGATGATTTTTCCATATTTTTGTTGTAGAATTCCAGTGTACCTTTTCCTATACATTTGGTCATCTTATTAGTTTTGTGTTTTCTTCTTCGGAGTCGCTAGCTATCGCTTTCTTATGTGTTTTCTTTGTCTGTTTATTTAGGAGTGGTTTGAAGATTGGATATTGATTTTACAAAAATAATTTATTTTTTTGGATTTCGTAGGATTCGATCCTTGGTCTGCTGAATGTCTGGCCGGTGAGATTAGTCAGGTGCTTTATACCACTTGACGACTAGACCAAAGGAGACTTGCATCAGACCGTGGAGTTTTCGTATTATATTTTGTGCTATCTCATTCTCTGACAGGCTAAATCCTACAGATATATCTTTGTCTCTTTTTAGTGTTGCTCGCTTCCGTTTCATTGAGTTTCAAATGACAACGGTGCTAAAGGAGTTTTCACTTCAAAAAGTTATTTCAAATGTGGTCATTATTCTCACTGGTACGCCCATCCAATCCTTAAGTGTCCAATACTCACTGTTTTTTACTTGTTTTAGTGAAAACAAGTCAAATTCTATCCATATTTTAACTCCAAAAAAGCTTCGGAAACTACTTTCATTTATAGTCTGTTAGCAAGAAGTCTCCTTACGAAAATATGAGGTTCTGTCACAGACTGACAAAGAAACGCCTCGCAATGTATGAGAAGTAATCAAGCCTCGATAAATAAGGCATCCTCATTCGGAACCGTAAAAACTTTTTATTCCCAGATACTTCCCCCACCCCCTACCCCGGCCAGTAGGTTGTGTAGGTACGAGTACTCGAGCGACAAAAGACGCGATGCGTTCGGAAGTTGATTTTACGAGGCAGCCGTTACTCTAAGCTTTTAGAGTATGGCCTTTTTGGAGTCGAAAAGCTGACTGAAATTTCGAGGAAGCGAGACGGGATCACCTTTATTATTTAAAACGCAACAGGATATGGGTGTATCGCTATGAATGTATTTACGTTGGAAAATGTCAAGAAAAAAAACCTTTGTATTTTGACAGTGTTTGTTGGAAATTTTCGGTTGGACAATAATATTACTTTTTTAAATTATAGGGAGAATTTTAAAGATGTATCAGGTCTCAGCAGCTCGTCTGTAAGACATTGATATGAACTAGCAGTTAAAAACAAGTCGTGCCTAGTAAGCCCTGCGGGCGGCTTTTGATTAGACTTCGCCTACCTAGTTTGAGGATTGGTGACTGGGATCCAGGGACAGCTAGTCGCTAGTCACCGGTCAAAGTAACCGCGACAGGCAATGACGTCATATATAATATATAGACGCGTGGTATCATTATTCACAACTGCCATATTATCAACATAATAATCATATTACCTTATCCGGAGAGATTGCCGAAATTACAAATTGAGTAGTACTTACGCCTGCCAGGGGATGCTCTTCATGCCAGCTGTTAACGTAAGTGGTGCCATCTTTTGGCATTGCTTTAAATGGTTTCTTTTACAAAAGTAGATTTGTATACAAACTCTTCAACCGATTCTTAAATTTCAATCGCATAGTTTTTAGGCTTTTAATACTGTTTCCTTGATTGACATTAGGTTGCCACGAACATGTAATATAAATGAAGGAAAAAATCGTAATTATATTATGGATGAGATAGGTGGATGATAAGTACCTCAGGTCTAACATAAAATGTGGGTATCATAACGCTACGTGTATTACGTTTTATTCTATTATGTATCTACGATATGCATTTTTTTACATGAGTTCCACACAGAAGGCCCTGAGGAAAATAATTTCCCTCAGGGCCTATGTTATCTTTGGGGATGCTGTGTGAATGGGGTTTTTTTAAGGAAAGGAAGGCGAGAAGAGTTCTGGGAAGGAAAAGGGTTTAAGGGGTGGGTAGGAATCTGGGGTTCAGTGTGTCCTGGACATCCGCCTCCAAGACCTAGATAAACCTCACCCCATTAACCCGGGCACCCCTGCTAAATCACCAAACGTAGCGAACCACTTGGGGTGATCTACGGCAGAGGTGTTGGTTTTCCAATAAAAGTTCCCGGAGCAGCAGTACCCATTCCCGCCTCCCAAATTGAAGTTTAATTGCTATTATAGAATTTGTCATGATAGCTAGGCATTCAAGAAAATAAAGATAGGACACAACGCAAAAAGTTATTTCGGTATATTACTCCTTTGGCGACACAATTTGACGTTTATTGTTTAAAAAATGATTTTTGACAAACTCACCATGATGTTCGTTGCGTAATTACGATAATGATTGTATAGTTGGTCTTTTCAACCCGCAACAAAATATTACCGACAAAATATCCCACGGACAAAACATCCCCCAACAAATTATCTACTAAAACCCAAACAACCCTAACCTAACAAAAAATGGGGCAAAAATAATACAGACATCCTGTAAAAACAATAAACTCTCGTTCAAAAATAAGGTTAGGTTAGGTTTTAGTAGATATTTTGTTGGAGGATGTCTTGTCCGTAGGATATTTTGACGGGGATGTTTTGTCGCGGGGTTTGGTAATACAGGTAGTAGAGTTATATAGTTATAATATAAAAGAAATCCATTTATAACTTCACAGCTGTCGTCAGGAATATAATAAATAAAGAATTTACTACGGTTATCATATCTGCACCACCCATTCCTTGTAAATGGTGGAAACGTGCTGACTCTGTCATCATTCGGGGTTCACTTTCATTGGCGGGAAATGTGAAATGTTACAGATGTTATTTCCAAATAATAAAATCTCCTATTATCTTCTGCGTGTCCATAATAATATTTTGATACTCTATCATCTCAGATAATATTGTAATAATATTATTACAGGGCATTGTTCTATTTAGGTCATAGCTTAATAATTCATGATAATATCAGAGCTAAATTATTGTAGTGAGTAGTTTTTTTCGCAAGATTGTCATACATTTTGTTATATTACATTTTTAAGGAAAACTCAATCGATACAAGTCATTTTTGTTTTGAGTTGTGGATTATTGATGACAAAATATAACGACCAAATTCATGTAAGAGCATTACGAATTCTTGGATCAATCAATTTTTTTTATCCATAGCGCCTATGTGGATTGGAAGAAAAAAAGGTATGAGGGGTGGGTAGGAATCTGGATGTTAGTGTATTTTCTTACATTAGCTCCATACAGGAGGTCCTGAGGAAAATAATTCCCCTCAGGGACTAGTTCATCTTTGGGGATGCTGTGTGGAGGGTCTTTTTAGGAAAACAGGAAGATTAAGTTCTCGGAAGGAAAGGGGTATAAGGGGTGGGTAGGAATCTGGTGGTCAGTGTGTCCAGGAGTGACGGACGTATGAATCAATCCCTTCCAATGCGGTGCAAGGCGATATTCCGAGAGAGTAGGGCTGGAAGTCGAAGGGATTCCTTCAACCATTCTCTCCCGATCCGGCCTGCCATGCAGTTGGTGGGCAGACGCATTCACCGCCAAGACCCGGACAAATCTAGCCCCATGAACCCGTGCACCCCTGCTAAGTGACCTATGGCAGAGGTGTTGGTAATCCAAAAAATAGTGCCAGGGCAGCGGTTCCCCTACCCGCCACCTCCCGATGGATTGAGAGTCCGGTTGGAGAGATCAGAGCTAAGTCACCAAATGTAACGAACTAATTGGGTTGACCTATAGTAGGGGCGGCAGTACCTTTTCTCGGCTCTCAAATTTTGATGCAACAATTCGAAAAAAAAATCAAATATAGAGCCTAAAATAAATTCAATTCTGAATCGATTTTCCCTTTATTTCATGATTTATTATTTTCGTTAAATACCTTCGGCCTTACTAAAAAACCCCGTGAAAAATTTATTCAATTGACAAACGGCCGCTGATGTGAAAACATTACTAATTAAAAAATTGTTCTTGGAAAAAAATACACACCGTTTACACAGCCTGGGGGGCTAGTTTAACTCTGTTTTAGGGATGATGTCTGAACGAAATTTGGAATTTTCCAAAGTATTTTGAATGTTCTATATATTTCTTATTTTTGAAGGTGCCGTAAAAACAAATACCATTTTTAAAAACCAAATAAAATTACCTTTTATATTTGTGTAATTAAAATACAGTTTAGTTTTAAAAAACTGCCACATTTTAAGATTTAAAACGGAAAAAAATGTAAAATAATTTCTTACCAAAACATTTTTATGAAAGTGTACAGAAATATTTAAAAAATTAAAATTTTAAAAATACAGACCTTTTATATAATGAATTTGAAATGAAACTGTGACCGCACTTTTTCCTTGTGCATACAATAAAAAAATTATAATTTTTTTTTAATGCCAATTAAAAATATCTCTGACATTTCAACACATTTCTTGCACCACTAAATATGTTAATTTCTTTGATAAGTTTACCAACACGTGCATTTGATATTAATATATACAAAAAACACCACTTTTATGAAATTCTCATTAATAAATATCATTAAACGTAAAAATGAATTTTTATGTATCATATAAAAACTTTTTGACATTTCAACTTTAAAAGTACAATTATTGTTGATATAACTTCACTAAAACTTATGAAAAACCACAAAAAACACGGTAAATATATCAATTGAATGAATATAAGAGTGAATTAGTCATATTAATAAAAATTACGATCACTTTGGTAATATTACGAAGCACATCGCCGTACCCAAAAAATCTTCCGCAGCTTAAAATATGTTTTTTTTTATGACCATAAATTTGATAAAAAGACAGGCGCCACACTAATTCATAAAAACAACATCGGTATTAGGCTAGACAATCTAGAAGCATTTGAACTAAGGAAAGCCATAAACACTAACAGTAAGGTAGTTAATAACCAACTAAATTTAAATAAAAGTCCCATACTAAGATTGTTCCCTGTTGACAAAGAACACGCCCGTTCCATTCCCAATTCTCCATCTACACCTATACCTACTTCCTCCGTCACTTGAGGAGTCCAGCCCATTTGGTTAAATCATGTATTAGCTATAACACACATGTAAATTAATTTTAGTAGAGATTGTACTGCCCTGAAGAAGCTACGGTTGTAGCCAAACCCGGTCGGCATAAAGTATATAAAAAATAAAAGTGGTGTTTACAAAGTTATTGTTTTATTTTAAATTAAAATATGTTTTCATTGGGAACAGCAAATGCTCCGGCGCCTCCATCTAGCGCCCATGAATGAAAATATTGAAAACAACAATTTAGTATGAACACTACTAAAAATTGCACTGTTGCCAGATTTTAAAACCTGTTTTAGCGTGAAATTCGTTATTGGTAGGATTTCGTGTTTTAGTGTAAATTTGTTGTATCCATGTTGCTGCAAAAACACAGGTCATCGGTCGTGCTGTAGTTTTTTTTAGTAAGGCTGCTTATGTTTTCCGGATACCTCAAAGGCTCCTGAATAAATTTTCATTATAATTAAGGTGTTAAATTGAATTTAAAGCCTAGATCTTTGATTGTATCTGAGTTTTCGTAATAGATTTGCAAGAATTAGGTCACTAGTGTGGAAAGTTAAAAATCCGAATTCACATTACGAATACAACTTATAAATTTAAGCTTTTCCTACAGTTTCGCTTGAGGAGAGTTACAATAAAATTGTTAATTACGCTATAAAACTTTGAGCTTAAACTATTCAACAAAACTTTTTACGAAATCATTTTCAAAGTGAGAAAAAGACGATAAATGTGACCAAAATTATAACTAGTTTAGCGAATTTCAATAATATCGTGGGACCCAACGATTCGTAAGATCTGTTGCATCGTAGGACCTACCGTATCGCAGTGGCTACCTTCACTAATACGCTATTTAAATTGGTATTCGAACGTCCAGCCGCAAGCAACAAGCGGCAACAAACGGTAACATAAGGCAACAATCAACCCGACAACTAGACGACCCCGCAGAGATCTCTTTACGGCGAAGGCGTAAAACGTAAGCCAGCCATTACGCCGGGCAGAACAAAAGTAAAAGCTGATATTACGTTACACGTTCCCATTTCGAAAGCGGCCACAAATACACCGTAATGGCGCCTTGCGCATTTATACCCGGCCCACAGTCCGCCGGGTACGAAAGGCGCCCGACAGGACCCCCGAGAATATTAAAAGCCCAAACCGAATTGTTTTGGACGGGGCTGAGCCGGGTACTAGAAATATTTATATTACGTTGTGAATTACTATTTATCCACTGTTTATGTTAGTGAGTTTGGCCTTCCACATTCGCGCACAATTTATTTTGAAGAGTTATTACGACATCTTCATCAATACGATTCAATCAATGTTGAATGGTAATTTAATTAGAAAGCTTGAAAATTATGAATTGTGAAACTATATTATTATTTTATGTTATTTTTAATTCGTGTGCATTATGTGCAATTAAAAAACTGTTTTTTTATCTTTTCTGTATTTTTTATGTATTATACAGTGGGGCGTATCTACTTGACTTACTTTAACCGAGGTATTGGACAGTTAGGGGCGGGGTGAGGGGTTGGTATGTTACTCGGCTGAGTGACCAGTGACGGCATGTGGAAGAGTTTTGTGTGGTTGTTTGATTTTAAGAAAAATATTTTAAAACCAAAAAAAAGACATTGGTACTAAAAGTCACCGGAGACCAAAATTTCTCAAAAACTCAAAATATTGTCAGGAATCACAGGTTAAAGTACGTCTCAAAACCCTCTGTATAGCCTACATTTAAATGAAACTTTATATTCACCAGGTATTGTGTTCACTAAAAAAATGTTATCTAATATTAAAAACTCTTTTTGTATGACGCAAATCATGCAAAACATAAAATTATATAAAAGCTCATCGGGGCGTTTATAATTAGTACAGAAATAAATAAAAATATATAGATATTAGTTTACGACTATGAATCTGGTGTTAATCTCAAATTCCTGCCTGCAGGATGCATGGCTGCCTGGTAGATTTTTAAAATTTTATTTTATTTTTATTTATTTATTTATATTGGTTTAAAATTTTTTAGAGAAAAATGTGTGCTTACTGGGGTACTCCGTTTAGAGGTCACATTGTACAAGTTTTTATATTTGAAATATAAGTAAATACCTGTTCAAATATTACAAGAGGAAAATTATAAAGTTAGGTATATCTAAAAGAATGTACAATACAAGCATTAATTTGCATAAAGCATTGCAATATTGTATCTATATTCTTCCTTCCCATGTCCATAATCCGTACCTTAAGAGGCCGCTATCCGAATTTCTACCGATTTCTTGCAAACCTTCCTTAAACATTTGAAGTTTTTAAGCTCTTAAAAAAATGTAAGTTATTCTTGAAGACAATATCTAGACACTTGTCGCGCCGAAACGCAAATTATAATATAAAATTCCCTGGATCGAAAAAAATCGCAAAGTATGCTCCAAAAATTATTATAAACACGTTTGTTTCAGTTATTTTACAAGTTATATGTATGAAAAAATTCACAGCGTTTATTTAAATAAAACCAAAGACAATTTTTCAGACAAACAAAGATTTTTGCTCTATTTTTAAAAAGTCGTGTTTTATTAAAGATTTTCATGATTTTTGCATCAATTTTATCGCTGTAAAAATGTTAGCGCGCTCTTCTAACATTCGTAATTTCATATCTCTCCATCTTCTTCTTTTTGGGGCCGGTAACGGAGCCTTAATGCTTTTTTTGAAGTCGGTTATTTTTTTAATCGTTTTTATTGCAAGAGGGAGTATATTAAATCATTTTATAGAAAAGTATTGCATATTTTTTGAGACATCGAATTTGATTTATGTAGATGTAGAAGAAATTGAAAATGAATGTGGATAAGTCATAATATTTTTGGTAATAAAATAAATGTTTTATTTTTATTCAAATATGCACAAATAAATATATCAAAATTAAATATCATCATCATTTAGGATAGATCCTTCGCCAATTTTAAGAATAGAAGAATATAATATACTGCACAGTGCCCACAGTTTTGGCGGCCGAGCGGAAAGACCCGACGAGTCATGAGGCTGAATGAATAGTGGTTCCGTGCAAGAGAAGATTGCTAAGATTCCATTAAAGATTTTCAATATATGTATTATGATTTATATTTACATCGAATCGTCAGCTGGACAAGCGGTTTTATCGCTTTTATCAGATATGTTTACCTTGAAAATTAGTAGATTAACATGATGGATGAAGTCTAATTTTATCTGATTTTATTGTTTCAAAAACATATGTTTTATTATTATTATTATATCCGTAATTCAAGAAGTTGGTAAGCATGCCTGGGAATATAATATATGTATTATATAACTATGTCGATAGCTGAAATTTGAAATGAGTTAAATACGTCATTTTGTCTGTTTTTTTTTCTCTTTCGGTTTGCGTCACTGAAATATTTCTTGGAAAATAAGTGCGTCTTTTTCGAGAGAATTTTTTTTTAAATTAAAAAATAAATTTACAAGAAAAGTTAATATGCAGGATCGATTCAATGTAATGTTTGTTTGCTAAAAAATGTTTTTAAATTATGAATAAGCACTAAATGAATAAATAAATGTTATTTTATATTTAAAATTCATAATTACAGGTCAACCAAAACAGGATTTGATTGATTTTTTTTAAATAAAAACTTTCTTTCGCTCTCCTGAACAATTACCATTTTGTCCTTTACAGCATTCATTGTAAACTTAAGAGATCGATGTAAATAATTTTATTTCTAGAAATTAACTGTGTGAAGTATTAAAAACTGTCCAGCGTTGAACATTTAACTATTCTAACGGTAACTTTAACCGGTAACGAACCTATTTTCAGCTTGCAATGTCGTTTCAATCACGAGTTAATGAAGTTTGTAATTTTGATTTAGCTATAAGAAATAAGATATGTAGTATATACTTTTGTACCCAATTTTTGCTCCACATAAAAAGAAAATTGAACAAACGACTGTGTTACTGAGATAGGTACTTCTACTACGACTTATCGTGATCTTTTTACTGATTTGTATAATACCTCTACGTACCAATCTCTAAATTAAGGCGATATTAATATTAATTATTTCTTATGTGATTTATCATTTGTACATAAATGTCAGTCGGTAGGTACCTATGTAGATACCTCCTTATATTAATCGCACATTGCACCTGGCTGGAAAATATTATGCAATTAGTAATAATGTTACAACTTACATAGAACTTGATTGAAATCTGGGGAAACGCATGTGAAACATGCATAAATGAATTACAGATAATACAAAACAAGGTATACCTTGACCAACCCAGCAGAGTTCTTGTTAAATAAAGCCTTCACTGTCAAATTATTGTTTATTATAAATTTTTCATTGTTCGATCAGAAAATGGTGTTGAATCTTGGACGAAGCCGAGTAGAAAAGCCTATTTATAGGTTCAAAATTCTTAAGTCCAAATGCGCGCCCTAGACATCACTAACAGTCTAAAATTAGGTAAAAATAAATTATTAGCCGACTTTTCAACCCGCAACAAAATATCGCCGACAAAATATCCCAGACAAAATACGCTACGGACAAAACATCCCCCGACAAAATATCTACTAAAATCTAACATAACTGAACGTAACGTAACCAAACCTAACCCAACATAACAAAAAAAAGGGATAAAATAATACAGACATCATAAAGAAAATAAATTTTTTGTTCAAAAGCAATAAAATGGGACAAAAATAATACATGCATCCTGTAAAGACAACAAATTATTGTTCAAAAATAGTAAAATGTTAAATAAGGTTGGATTAGGTTAGGTTAGGTTAGGTTTTTCGTAGATATTTTGTTGCGGGATGAAAACGCGCGGTGCCAAAATAAACATCTCTATGTATCGAGGGGCGCTATGTTTTGGTTCTGACATTCACAAGGTGTAAAATAAAGTGTATAAAGTAAATAAAAAGCTTTTAAATTCTCTCTCTCAAAGGATTGTTCGTTTAATCGACAGTTTGATCTTTACCTTTGATGTATTTGTTCTTTGATAAAAACATTTATAGCAAAGGCGTGATTTTTGAATGAATATAATTTTTAAGCATTTTCAGTTTTGATTTTATGTTATTTTTTAATAATGTTCCACACAAGAGATAAATATTGAAGAAATTTTTTAAGGTCAGAACCTATATTTTTATAAGTATAGATACATATCGATCGTCCTGTTAATCAGTCAGACATCTACAAATTTACAATGTTTTGAGATAACGAGAAAATCAGTATCACTCACCATAAATCAAATATTATTTAAACATATCTGTGTTTTACATATTAAATATGCTATTAAAAAAAACGCCGGGAGGCATAATGGTCCGGTACATTAGTATGACATTTTGAAATATCCTACTAGTGACCTAGAATATATCAACATTTTGTTTAATTTACTACAAGTTTTTCTGCATTTTAACTTGATTTTGTGGCGTTTCTGAGTACTCTGAGAACTGTACCAGATGGGGTACACTTTTGCGTATAACTGCATACTCAACTCAAATTTCAATTACACGGAGATACCTGTATAACTAATCAACTGAACATTCATTGAGTTCTGATAAAAGCATTCCTTTAAGTTGCCAAGTAGATTTAATCAAAATAAATCTGTGGAATTAAATGATAAAATTATGTGTCATTTAATATTGGGCTCTAGAGCAGTTTGTCTGCTATTGAAAGACAAGAATGGCAAAACTATATTTTTTTTTTTACTGATTTTCTTCAATTTCAAAAAACACGTGTCCCGTGACAATTGACATGTGACACCATGTGCCTTATCACAAACCATAGTTTTCCAACATTTATGGCAAGTGTCCATCAATGTGTTAATAAGAAGATTGAACTAATGCTAATAAATAAATTCACCGCCCGAGACAAAAAGTTCCCGACATTCAGTTCACAGCAGAACGATGAAAAACGAGATTATATTCATACTAACATTATTTATAATGGCGATTTTGGAATCGCAACGATCAACTTCATAAAATTTTGTTCAAATTACTGAGTGACACGCGATACGCTGGTTCGCCATCCCTGATAAAATTCGCATAAACGTGAAAACTGATAATTTCAATCTTACTTAAATGATAACCTGACCTCTGTGCAACGAAAATATATTTTTTTTTATTAATTATACAATTTATCATTGAACGCATTGTCTAAAAACTAATTAATCATTTGAGTGCCGATTGTCATCCGGGTGACAATATTTCAAGCATATGCGGCCACATTCGGCACACAACAAGTAAACTATGTATATATATTTTTATAATTGAAGACATTATTAGCGACTCTCAAACGAAATTTTGAAACCGAAAAACCAGAAAAAATTTTGCCAGCGTCTACAAATAATATTGTAAGTTGATCTCATGACAATATCTAGAATGTAAATTGTTTGATATATTCATTTTGTTCCCCGGTGATATGTTTGAATTGGCACTAATTTAGCAAGTATTCCAATTCGACACTTTTCATTTAAAACTCTGTAATTATGAATAAAACAAACGTATACAATAGATAATCAACCCCCTCTGGCTGTGTAAGCAATGTATATACGAGTGTCTTTCCATGAACAATTTTTTGTCATTTTTTAATTAGTAATGTTTTCACATCCGCAGTCGTTTATCAATTGAATAAAACTTTCATAAGGTTTTTTAGTAAGGCTGTGTGTGTTTATTGTATTCTAAACTAGCTGACTTATACCGCCTCAGAATCAATAACTGTTGTGTTAACTTATATGCTGAATTAAATTCAGTTTTTTTAACAAAACGAAACAATTATCGATGCGCAACTTTTATTTTTTTTGTTTTTGTCATTATCATAGATGGCGTTGAGTGCGGATATATAATTTTTGTGATTTTCTTAATTTTTCATTTACTTACGGGAATTGCGTTTTATTTTTCTTTATAGAATTTGGGAGGCGGGTGTAAGTAGCGCCGCCCCGGGGAACCATTTATTGGATAACCAATACCTTTGCCATAGGTCACCCCTAGTGGTTCGCTACCTTTGGTGACTTAGCAGGGGTGCCCGGGTTAAAAGGGGGAGGTTGGTTCAGGTCCAGGTCTGATGGCCTGCGTCTGCCCACCTGCTGCGTGGTTGGCAGGATCGAGAGAGACTTAATGACGTAGGTCTTTTATCCTCTCCAGCCGGAATCTCTGGACCCACCGCTTTGCACCGCGGTTGAAGGGGTTGATTCGTACGTTCATTACGCTTGGATTCACCATCCATCCCAGAACTTCCTCTCCTTCTTTTCATTAAATAAACCCTCCACACAGCATCCCCTAAGATGACATAGGCCATGATGGAAATTATTTTCCTGAGTTATTTTCCTTTTTATTCTCCTGCTTGGTGCTAATTTAAAAAAAATACATGTGAGGGGATTTATTAAAATTTTTGTATTTTTCCTGTGGAGGGGTGCAGACATACGTTCACTGTCTGTCCCATTTTCGACTGTTGACATTTAGTGTGTAAGAAAGAGGGGTGGCATTACATGTTTAAGAACAAAAGCAAAACAATCAGCGCATTGACATTTGAATTTTTGGAATTAACTCACTATTCAATATTATACTTATCACAATATTCCTGCAGCTCTTTCAAAAGATGAGAATTCGTTCCATACAAAATGTATGAGGAAAATAATTGTCTTCATAACTTTTTTTCGTGAATTTTTCCGATGTTTTGATAGCTATTCGTGGCGGAGACAAATCCAACAAATCTAAGATCATAAAAATCGGTATAGCCGTTCTCGAGTTATAAATGGGGTAACTAACCCGACTATGTTTTATATATAAAAAAGATATAAAATGTACTGAAACTGATCGCTGATGTCTTTTTTTCAAGCCGTGTATATTGTTGTATACAACAAAATTTAGGGCCATTTATTGCCATCGACAAAATCTGTAACAATAATGTTTGAAGACACATATCGCAGTACCTACCTAAAACTATGTAATGATATGTACCCAATGACAATATATTTCTAGTGGAACTTTCACATCACGTTCATTATATTGTCAAGGCCGAGTCCCTTCCCCAGATACTCGTACCGTCCGATATTCGCTATCGGACAAATTGGAAATATTGGACTAGAACCCTCGGAACTGGGAATCGCCGGAGAGCCTTCAAATTGGTACATTTAACCTCCTAACCCCATTTCCCCGACCATGAAACTGCACTAAAATAATAAAACCTTTATAAAAAGAACTATCCCACAACCCTGAAGATATGACACCCTCGTATTAATGACGACCC
Organism: Limnephilus lunatus; assembly: GCA_917563855.2. Classification (NCBI taxonomy): domain Eukaryota; kingdom Metazoa; phylum Arthropoda; class Insecta; order Trichoptera; family Limnephilidae; genus Limnephilus; species Limnephilus lunatus. The sequence continues at coordinate 44,081,131 of OU830602.1, read as the reverse complement.
CGTTGAAAAATTCAGAAGGTTATCGAATATTCGGTTTTGTCGGAGTTCATACATCAACCTTTTTTACGTGTATGTAAAATATTGAGGACCAGCGCGCCATCTTGTCCTTGATAGTAAAAGTATATTTAGAAGCTCCATAGCTCATTGTGGAAATGCGGAGTTTAGGATTATTTATTTAAGAGTTAAATGAATATAAGTATTATTTTATTATGCATCTGTGTTTATGTGTTTGTATGAATATGCATAATTTGTATATGTACATGTACATAGGTACCTAAAAGTTATATACGAATATATTATTAATCTAGCTGCAAATAAATAAGAAAAATAAGTTTTTTCAATGTAATAAGCACCCATTGACAAATTACTAAAAATAGTTCAATGGGACTATTCACCTTTGTAATTACCTATTATTTTGCTTTTGTTTGGTACAATTATTTAAATTTTATTTTATAATGCTTAGTAAGGTCTTCAAATTTTTTTGATTATTTTTTATGAAAATTCTAAAAAAACGAGTGTTATTTAGACAACACGACTGAAGTAAAACTTCACTAAATTATAAAAGAAGAGGGAAAAAATTGTGCGCGGACACTGCTCTCTCTTGTTCCATACAGACAATAGGCCTGCACTGTGTCTTAGATACACGAAACGTAACTAGCTATGAGAGAAAGAGAGAAAGAAAATGTGTGCCCGCACCTCTCTCTCTTGCCCCTACAGTAATATACGAAACGTAACTCTCTCTCTTTCTATCTTCACTAATTTATATCTCCCTCTCAACTTCGTTAACTTACTCCCCAAGCCAAAAAAGTTTTACTTCAAAAAGTTACCGGAAGTTAAAGTTAAAAAGTTTTAAAGAATTGGCCGGAAAAAAGTTGTGCAAATTTCATGACAAGAGAGCTCAGTTCACTATCAGTTTATGAAAAATAAACGAACAGATTAGAGAGCATTCTTAACAAGTGCATCTTTCAGAAGATGAAATAAATAAAAAACGTCATTTTTCTACATGTGTCCTGGTGCCAGCCTTATTTAGGATTTGATCAAGGGAACATGGAGGCTTTTTGTGGCCCCCCAGGACCAGAGGCCCGGGGCGTGCTTGTCCTTCCGCCCACCCGTTAGTCCGCCACTGCACGTGACCCGAACCTAGCATAAACAACAGAACGATGTTAGAACTGAACATAACTAATATTCTGATATATGTATTGCAAAGGTGTGATGCTAAGTTAGGAAGTAAGATATTTAATATTGAGGAGAGAAATTCACGAAGATGAACGCTGGGTTTACTTAAATCCAGGATGAGTTTATTTGTAAACACTGAAGCATGTTTTTATGTAGAGTCCGGCCTGAAAGTTTGCGTTGTCAGAATTGGCCCTTAAATGATAAAGTGCGGCAACTTTGGCAACAAGCAAGTTGTTGCGACATTAAATATTTATATTTATAGTTGTAAAATTTATCTCCCACACCGCGGCCCTGCTGGGGGTTAGGGCGGGACGGAGCCTGAGTTATAAAGCCGCTCCCGAGGGATGACCGCAGAGGGCTGAGCAATCCCGCTATGGAGCCCGCTACCCGCTACCGACTGTACTGAGCTGAACCGAAGGGATGCTAGGTGGCCTTGGTGATGTTGAAAAACTAACACTGTGAAGCAGGAAATAAATGAAAACATTTAAAACATTTTTTTATGTTATGGCCTGTTCGTAGTCGAGTAGCGAGTAACTCGCTATCTTCCGAAAAGCGTTCGCATTATGGTTGAGTAGAGTACATTAGTGAGAGGCTCATTGCAACATGACGGGCGGCAACGCAGCAAAGTAAATGCGCTTATTAAGCTAATCGTAATGCTTATTTTCTTATTTTAGGAGAGGTGGAAGAATAAATTAGTGAGATGAAAATAAATAAACTATGAGCACTACGCTAGATTAATGGCAGCAACAATAATTTTTTTTAGAGTTTAGCGTCTTCGCCCCAATGGTATGACATATCTGCGTCTACTAATTAACTCTACTAAAAAGTCAGTGCTCTCGAGTCAGTTAGTTTACTACTCTACTAAAATTGTGGTATTCGGAGTTTACTTACTAATATACTCGCTACTCGACAAAATACTTGCCCAGTGCGAACGGGTATTAAGTAAGCAATGCGTAACATTATTTAGGTCATGACAGCCTCCGTGGTCGACAGGTAAGGTTCTTGAATAGCCGAAGGTCACGGGTTCTAATCCCGGCACGTAATTTGTGTTATTTCATAATTAATTAAAGTAAAATAAGGTACGATATATTTGCAGCAATCCAGGGTGCAAGATACTCTCAGTGAAAGACCACAAATAAGAATTGATAGCCATATAGCCATTGATAGATTATCATCAATATCGAATTGATATACGATTTTATCGATCGTCTTTGCTAGACCTCCTGGCCAATAATATGTCGAAGGAATGTTGCGTTTAAAAAAAAGTCAATTTATTTTTCATGTAGCCATATTTTGGCAATTTTTGGCCATTCAAAATTTGAGAACCATGACGATCATTAATATTCACATTTTCAAAGATTTCGTATAGTGCCTAAAATAAATTTTAAATTCTTTCTAAAAACTCATAGCTCGAGCTCTTAAATCATAAATAGCCACCAGCTAATATAATTAGCAATCAAAATATTTTCAAGAAAAAGTGCTGACGCTTCAAGATTCAATTAAGTTTTCGAAACATCTTAAAAATACAACCAAAAATTACCCACACCGTTTATTATAGTAAACACTCTCTTCGAACAGATATTAATCTCTGTCAAACCAACACAGTTTCTAGAAGAAAGTAGGTAGGAACATTACACCGTACTTTACTTTACCAGCGATGGTTTTCTTTAAAAAATTTCATAATTTATTTTTAATTTCAGTATCCAAATTGATTGAAGTGTCTGCCCCCTCCTAAAACCCTTTGACGCGTGAAGTTCCAATTTCATGCGAATTACTAGGCAGGTACCTATGTATAAAGACCCTTTAAAAAAATCTCTGGATTTTCGTGGAAATTCGCAGGGTTTAGAGATGCGGAAAGTTAGGGTGTGGTGGGGTGGGTACTGTCTGAAAAGTCAAAATAAACACAAATGTATCTACTGGGAAGTTTGCTTCTTTATGTGTAGGTGTTTAGTATTAAGACAAAGCAATTGGGGAGGATTTGAAAAGGCAAATTAAAATCGTTCACGTATAAACAAAAATAAAATAAAAACGACGACTCCGCCGCCAATAATAAACGAAACAAATATGCGCCTAATACACTAATACCGTGATAGATGAATTTCTTAGTAAGTAGTAGTACTGTATCAAAATATAACTAGCCGTTGGAAACAATAGTTATATTGTTTCAACGTCCAACGCTGTTTATAATAATTAACGCCAACAGTTTAAATATAATACCTACATGCGAATATTATTCAACGCAGCCAACGACTCAACTGCCTAATAAATAAAAAGGGTTAAGAGTTTGCACTTCGTGAACAACATTACTCAATATTTCAAATGGTCTTTTGGTAATGTACGTACCTACTGCACTTTTTTTCCCATCCTATACGGCCGATACGCAGCGCCACGGGACAATCAAATTTATCAACGAAAAGCAAAAAATAACCTGTTGATAATTTATCAATGTCGGCCGCCTAACAGCTATTGTTTTCAACAGTGTTGGAATGTCAAATCAAAAGGGTCAAGAGATCACACTTCGTGAACAATATTATACCTAATTTGAAATGGTATTTTGGTAATGTACCTACATACTACACCTTTTTTTGGATTTTCCCATCTGACGCGACCGATCCGTAGCGCCAAGCAACAAGCAAATTTATCAGTGAAAAAAAGTGCAGTAGGTACGTACATTACCAAAAGACCATTTGAAATATCGAGTAAAGTTGTTCACGAAGTGCAAACTCTTAACCCTTTTTATTTATTAGGCAGTTGTACACCTAAACCAACGTCTTCCAACAGTTTCAACTTTCAACGTAATCCTGTGGGCATTGACGTATGATATCTCGAAGCCTGTGGGCATCCTGTGGGGCATAGATATAATAATAATACATCAATGGTCCGGGGAACCATCCGTTAAAAGGAATTCCTTAATACGATTTTGATCTATTTTTTTGTTTCATTTTTTTTTTAAACTTAGTATCGTGTCGATCTCCTATACGATTAGTTTGATGTTTGATTATACTGGCTTGTCGCGCGTCTATTCTATAGTTGCATCAACGTCGACGTTATTTTCAACAGTTGAAAATCGCCAACGATAACGACTTTGGCGTTGGATGGAATTATCGTCAACGCCCAGTACTAGTAAGTAGAGCGTGATAGTAATGGATTGAAAACTTTTCAAATATTTTAACCTTGATTGTATTAAGCTAGCGTAGACCCGTGAAAAATCGCGGAGTATTATAATTGTAGGATTTGTGAAGCAAGTACATGTAATAAATATGGTTGCCTCCGAATCATTGCCTATTAAAAAGAGAAAGAGTGGGTTAGCGAGTTGCGATAAATTTATGTTCAATTTAAAAAATTATGTTTATCGACATAGAAAATTTTGTTCTTGGTTGTGGAAGGCCTCGATTAAATAACCTATATTAACTGTCAAACATTCATTTCTAATAACTGATAATTAAAATATAACCCTAACACGCAAAATGTTGGCCGTTTTTAAACGGTTTTCTGCCTACCTACGATAAAATAAACAAAATATTCGTAGTTAAGAACACAATAAGTATTTTTGCTAGTTTTTTACATTAGCTCCACACAGGAGGCTCTCAGAAAAATAATTTCTGGGAAAGGAAAGGATGGGTAGGAATCTGGCAGTCATTGTGTCCAAGAGTGACGGACGTATGAATCCATCCCTCCCACTGCGGTGCACGGCGATGTTCCGAGAGAGTACGGCTGGAGAAGTTAAAGGGACTCCCTCAACCATTGTCTCCTGACCAGGCCTGCCTTGCAGCTGGTTGGCAGACGCATCTGCCGCCAAGACCCGGATAAACCTAACCCCATGAACCCGGGTCCCCCAGCTGTGTAACCAAACGTAGCGAACCACTTGGAGTGACCTACGGCAGAGATGTTGGTTATCCAATAAAACGATCCGGGGGTGGTGGTACCCATACCCGTCTCTCAAATAGATTTTATTTTTTTGAGAAATATTGTTATTCATGGCGTAAAATAATTAATGTCAAAGTGAAAATACGATAAAAATAAATAAATGAATCCCTTCTGACCAATTCCGTAAAGGTTCTTTTAGATATTTCATCGTTTACTTTATAGTACGTGTAGCTAAGAATGGTAGTAGTAGGTGTACTAAATTTATTATTCACAGAGATTTATGTCACAGTGTTTTGGAGACAATTACAACTTTTTATGTGGGAGCTGTACCTTGTACCGAGTTAGTGCGGTAGTGTGCGGAGATAAATTATCTCTTGTCCCGTAAACGGCCGTAAATTGTGGTTTATTAGAGGATGTAACGAGAAAAAATGTTTTCGGAAAATTCACGTTGCCTTGAATTTATAATTTCAAAGTCACAGCTTCCCACTTACCGCTAAGCCGGGATGATACCATTTTGTGAATTATTACTTTAGCATAGGTATATTATTATTTCGACAAATATATCCAGATCCAGATTAGCCTGTAACAAGCTAGAAACATAATGTTCCCTTAAAGTCTTAATTGCTAAGTCATACAGGTCTCATGAAAATCGTTGTATTTCCCTTACTTTCGTAGTGAGAAATATGACGTTAATGGTGAAAGAAAAAACACCAAGCTTTATATTCAAATACAAAAACTAAACACAAAACAATTAAAATGTACACCTTTATGAAACCACCGCGTGTGAACAGTAAACATGTAATTTTTTTATAATATGTATACAGGAAAAGTACAATACCATTCTTACCTGGGAGGTCATTTGAGATTAGTCAGGAATCAACTCCCGTCGAATGTGTCTGGGTAAGCAAAAGCAAAATTTGATAGGTTTATATTATAATTATAGATTACAGTTATTTCCGCAGCGCATTACTCCCAAATCAATTTCAATTCCAGTGCTATTTTTACTGCTTGAAGCTTGAACTCCTTTTTACTTCTCTCTTCCTCTCTCTCACCTCTTACCTGCTTGTCACGACATATGAACAACCAGTATGAATTGTACGGACAGGGATAGACAAACAAAAACAAAAACTTTGAATGCACTTGCACATTTCAAACGTCCTGCTTGTGTACCTATTGTTTTAATAATTCTTGGATTTAAAATGAATAAATGCTTGATAATATAGGAAGATATTAAAGAAGTACCAGTCAAAATTTCAAGAATACAGTTACAGAAATATTGGTTAGGTACAAATAAATCAAACTTGTTATCAGTAGCTACTTTCATAAAAAAATTCAACAATCCGGTTTCTGATTGTCGATTTTTTTTGTGAGTTGTGCGCTTGACCGAAGATACATAATTGTGGGCGCGGACTAGTATTGGCTTTATAAGCCTGTAATTTGTCGGTCTGGTCATCGGGTTCGCTAGCTCAATAGGTAAGAGCGCCAGACTCGAAATTCAGACTGGAGGTTGAGGGTTCGAATCCCTCGCGAACCGAACTTTTGGTTTTTTTTTTTTAATTAATTTTCAAAAGCCCATTTCAATTCAAAGATTGTATTTTTTCATTTGAAAGAAAAAGTTGATACATATTATTTACAACCCGAGTTGACCCACTCACTCATTGGTTGCGTACATTCTGTTTCAATATTGTTATTCGACGGAATAAAAAATTTAGTAAACTTAAAAATAAGATTTTTAAAAATTAATCTTAAAAATACCAATTTTGGTCGTCTGTATCTGTAACCCCGGTTCAATGACCTCTATAGAACTTGGATTTGCTTTGATTTTCAAAATTGGAACTGATTATGACAATAATTCAGAGAAGGGATAAATTCGGAACCGAAATGATTTTATTTTATTTATTTAATTAATAATTTTATTCTCGAAAAGCGTATTTCTTTTTTTTAATTTTTGACAGATGTGATTTTAGATCTTCGCTAAAATTGACACTGTTTGTTTTTGAAAGGCAAATAAATGATCCCGAGGTAAATATTCTCTTCCAGCTTCACAAATTATAATATTTCATGATATTTTATTTGTGTTAAAAATAACAAACTGGATTCTTTTTTTAAAATATTCGAATCCAATCAACGTTCGACATTATTTGCCGCTTTCCCGCTTAAAAAATAAGATGACGTAAACAAGACTAAAGATATTTCTCAGTGGCGTCCTATTACGCCCCCCTCCCCCCCTCCCGTTGCCCGTAGCGATAAATATTATCGCTTCAGCGAACAAAATTTGGGATAAAGTTGACGGGAGATTTTTGATGACCCCCCCATTTTGAACTAACGTAATTAATGTATGCCCCCAATACACAATCCTAAGTTTGAGTTGTTTGGATCAACTCTAAGCGACCTGTTACTAATAAAAACCAAAACGTATAAAATACCTACCTACCAATAATAATATCTAATCAGCAGTTAAAAACCCGCTCCACGACAGTAGCTTTGTAACAAACTTCACGTACGAAGATGGTTTTGCATAAGGCGCGGCGTTAGAGATGTACTCAAGTCGGGTTCTTAAATTTCAAACTTACAGACGCTAGCATATTAATAATATCAGATTCAGATAAAAATAGGAGATAGGTACATAAATAAATTACCTCTCGTAGTTCGTAATAAAATTCCCTAATCTACAATAATTTCAGCCTCCCGTTTTGCGTTACTTCTTTATATTCCTTTTTCCTTTATATATGTTACAATCATTACAATATGTACACATAATATTATCGCTTACTATATTCCCGTATATTACCTGCTGCGGGTGAGGAGCTACATAGAGGTAATGCGTGATTTATAATATTACCTTTCCTGTGGTGCGGGATTACAGAATTTCGCGGGATTCAGCTCCATGATGAAAGTGGTTCGAGGGGTTAGACTTTAGGCGCATTTTGAAATAACATAAAAATGTTCCGTTGCAATTACCATGTAAAATAAGGAGGCATATGAATCGTTCAATTGATTAGTCAGACATCTCCAATGTATCGTAGACTCCAGGTATTAATAAAAATATTATTATATTATATTATTTTACACGATAACAAAATCTTCTACGAAATACACCTCCTATGGAAGTTGACATGAAACATTCCGGTAATTGCGCCGAGGCGGTGTAGTGGTAATATCGTGGGCGTTGTTTACGGTTCGGAGCCTCGCTAACTTCACTGAGATTCTTGAGAAGCGAGTTCTAATAATAATTGTAAATAATAAGTGGAATTATTGTTTCAAGATCTATTTGTAGGTTAGCGGACAGCCAATATTCTAGTACCTAAGTATTTTATTTTAACATATATACCAAAGGAAAATATTTTAATAGGACGTTTGCTTACCATTTCAGAACATACCCAAGTATCTATGCAGATAAAACCATGTGCAACCAGCTAAGGCACAATAATTCATTGCGTAATGTTATAATTACATTTTCCATAGACCATTCACAGATAGGGCAAAGTTCTAAATAAATATTTTCGTTAAAAGTATCTTAAACTAAAAAATTTTACACAAGATTGAACTGCAAAATACGAAATTGTTAAATAGATTATGAGAAAAACGCCTTTGCAAAATTTGGGAGGCAGATATGGGTACCGCCACCCCGGGAACCATTTATTCGATAACCAACGCCTCTGCCATAGGTCACCCCAAGTGGTTCGATACGTTTGGTGACTTAGTAGGGGTACCCGGGTTCATCGGATGAAGCGTGTTCAGGTCTTGGCGGCGGGTATGCTTGCACACGGAAGAGGCCGATTTGCTGAAACATTACGACCTCTGCAGCCTCGCATTGCAGCGTGAGGAATGGATTCGTACATCAGTCGCTCCTGAATACACTGATCGCTAGATTCCTACCCACCTCTTATACCTTTTTCATTCCCAGAACTTCCTTTCCTTGTAAAGACTCTCCACACAGCATCCTCGAAGATGATATAGGCCCTGAGGGAAACTATTTTCCTCAGGGCCTCCTGTGTGCGATTAATGTAAAAAAAAACAAAACGGTAATTGCAAAAGGTTCAAAGTGATGTTAGAACCTTATAAAATAAATGGAATCTTAAAAATTTGATGTTAGAACTTCGTCATAAAAATCTACGGAAATACAACACAATTATTTTGATTATGGAAATGAGCAAAAGGAGTGGTTTTTTGCATTCAATGGCCATTTTTGAAAAAATTGTTCGTTAGAATGTTGTCCAACTGAGGTGACGATATTTAGCCACTATTCATAGGTTCAAGTACCGAATAGTAAACTCGGATTTTATAATCTTAAATGGAAAATATATGTAATCCTATGGTAAGCTATCAAGAGGATGGTGAAATGCCACTTTATTCTTAAAAGTAATAGGTTTTTTTGTTTTTTTATTTTTTTTATTTAGAAGAAAATACAGAGACAGATGTCAATTGACAAGAATATACAAAACAATAACTCACCTGCATCCAAACTATTTTTCACGAATTAACATAAACAGCAGATAAAAACATATGCAAATATTTTTACTTATAAATATGGAAAATATTATTTTACAAATAGAGAGATGAAAAAAATGCGCAATATCATTATAAAACTTTACAAATTATTTTTTCAAAAATTTTGATTGTAAGACCAAAAATATATATGTAGATACAAATAATGTTAAATACAGAAATGTAAAAAAGAAAAGTAGTTAAAATTATAAACCAAGTAATGTCTAAGTTATTGTTATTTGTAGGAAAACAGCCTTCATTTTTCTACTAAAAGTACTGCATGTGTCAAAAAATAAGTCGGAATCCTTTAGGTTTTGATTTTGATTAAACGATTCACACATTCACCAGCTTTTGTACGCGTACGGCTAATGTGGAATAAGTCGACGCTAGAAATATTTCGATTCTCGTGCCTGCAAAATTTGCAATCGAGCGTCTTATTTGCGCGCGGCAAGTACCTAAGCGTTATTTTGTCCATAATTTTATAAGAGTGAAAAAAAGTTAGAACATAGAAAACCTCAAAAATGGTCTTAGCCATAAAGGAGTATTTTTATAAAAATGTTTCTCTTATTAATTCATAGGTCATGAAAAAACATTTTTTTAAGTGGTTTACGCTTATTTTTTTTGTTATGTAAATAATAATTTTGTTGTAATCCCGTTACATAGAAAACCTAGTAAAAGCTTCAATTTATCCGTAGCATATTTTTTGACGTTCATACTGTAAGCCAATTCGTCGTAAAGATGAATCTAAATAGTATCTAAATAGGATTTCACGTATAACTTCACCTTAAGCCTCTTTACTCTGGGTGGTATTTTGAAGTTTTTTAGCTTCAGTATGTCAGGATAGTCAATAACGTTGTTGCAGATTTTATATATGTAGAGTCATGAGATCAAGGTATGTTCGCCGGTTAGATCGAGTAGAGACGTTATAATTCGAGAGCATATTTATGTACCCCCGTTTAGGTGTGCTCATTCTGTAATTGAGGCATTGCAAAAATTTTTCAATATTGTCTTTGTAGATACCGTAAAGTGGAGTCCATATGAAGGAGCAGTATTCAAGCTGAGAACGCACCAGCGTATAGTAAAGAAGAATATAGGTTTATCGGTTTATAGGTTTTAGATTATCTGAATAAGTCAATTATTTTTCGGTGAAGTCAGTGGTGGCGCTACAAGCAGTAGGTAAATATTTTCGTTAGCTAGTTCTGGCCCCCTAGCACGGTCTAACTTTCGGTGACTTCTCATCTTTCCCTAAGACAACTGCAGATCGCTAACTTACAAACATCAATTGACGTCGAATATATTTAGAACACTTAGTCGTTCTGAACTGATATTTATTCGTTGGCGATCTGCAGTCATGCTGGGAAAGATGAGAAGTTACCGAAAGTTATCCTATTAATCCTTATCGATCGACCGTGCTAGGGGCCTGAAGTGGAAAAATGTTCGTTTGATGGTTTCGTTTTTGGTAGTCAGTAGGAAAAGTATTATCATGAAAATATGACAATTTATTTATGGAGCTTTGAAATTTAAACAATGTAATTTAAATTATGTTTTTAATAGGAACATTTACAGAGAATTTAGAACATTTCATACATTAAAAAAATAACAAATTATAAAAATCAGAGTGTGCAACTCACACTCGATAAAAGTGAAACGTAGAAAGTTGACAAGAGTGGGAAGGCTACGAAGCACCGCACAAAGAGGAGACTGATTATACTATCTCTTTCGGCCGGCATAGTCTAGCGGTAAGGATTTTGACTCGCAATCCGAAGGTCACGGGATTGAATCCCGGCGTGGGCAAATAAATTTTATTTGAATAATTTGTGTTATTTCATAATTAATTTATTTAAAATAATGTATAGTATATTTGCGGCACGTTCCAGAGTGGAAGATACTCTCAGTATCGCCCTGGTGTAAGATCACCATTCAGAAGTGAAACGTTGCTTGAAATGAAATGAAATGGCGTTAGCCGTGTTTGGTGACCAGATCTGAATAGCCAGGTACTTCCCCACCTTCCTCTTCCCTATCTCCTTCCCCTCCCCACTATCTTTAGCCTCACATCAGAAATCAATTGGCGATGCCATGGTCTCATTGGCTCCAGAGGGGAGCAGCTGAGACTCTTATGAGGTATTACTATAAAAAAAAAATCTCTCGCAGGCTAAATCCTATAGATGTATGTGTTTGTCTCTTTTTAGACTCTCTCTCTCTCTTTTTTTTTGTGTTAAGAAGTTTTAACTTCAAAAAGTGTGTAATATAATATTTTGAGGGTTTCGATATTGGTGGAGTCCTTACAATACAAAATAAAAACCCAAATTCACGAAAAACTGTATAAATTTCACGACGTCAGTGTTCACCGTGGTATAATGGTAATTTTAAAATAAGTATACATTATAGAAGCTCTGTATTCATTGTATGTTTCTTTTCTTTTCCTGTTTCAATTATTACAGTTTTTGCACGTATTTGCATTTTTTTACAGTTTTTCACATTAACATTATTTAGCATTATAAATTATAACAATAAAATTTCAATACAAATATTTCAAGAAATATACAACTATAGCATACTGGTGCCTGTATTTTATTTAAAAGGGTACAAAAGTCTCCCCAAGTGTAATTTATGAACACCCTGTGCGGCCGGATACACGTGCGGGGGTGTTGCGGGATGTCACTGCTAGGTGGCGGTAATGTAGCATAAATTCACATGGTCAACCAAATAACAGCGAAACTCCCAATTATTTAAAAGGTTTGGATCTCCGCTAGTTCACGTTAAACCAGTTACTAGTAGTTGTGAGGGACTTTTTAATAAATTGGCTAAATTTATCAGGGATTATTTAACAGTTAGGGATAATAAGGGTGAATTAGTGTATATTATCAAGTATGTGTATATTGTATTGGTTAGTGCAATGTGGTCAGTATGGGCATTATTGTGGCTTGTATTTATCCAGGGTCATTAAATTAAGATAGAATTTTTGATAAATAGTTCTTTATTTTTTAAGACATGTAAAAGTATATCGTTGTCCCATCCTGAGAGTAGCAAATTTGAGATCGCCCAACAGATAATCTTGAGATGAAGACAGTTTTTTCATTTTAAATTTATTTTTACGTGAGTACCGCACAGCAGTCCCAATTGTTCTCAACCGTCTGAAGTCAGTGAGACTATGGAACCCCCAATTGGGGTATGTTGTGAGGTAATGTAGCGGGAGAGGGGAAGCAGATGGGGAAGACGAAGGTAGGGAAGTATCTGGCTTTTCAAATCTATTCACCAAACACGACTACAGCCATTTCAAGCAACTATTCTCAAACGTCTTGGAAACAGTGAGACTATATAACATCCTATGGGTATGTTGTGAGGTTAAGGTAAGAGGAAAGAGAAGGAGATGGGGAAGACGAATATAATAAAGTTCCTGGTTATTCACATCAGGGTACGAAACACAGCTGTAGTCATTTCAGCCGTATCGATTTTGAATGGTGGTCGGTCACCAAGGCCACAGTAAGAGAATTTATGATACCTAGCACAAAACTGCAACGTTGAATATTGAAACTTTATTTTGTTAAAATTTATTTAATTCATTCTCTTTGATATTATATTCTATTTTACTGGTGACGTCACAAATGCCTAACCAAAGGGAAGGGAAAAGGGCCCACCGGAAGGAAGTGGACAGCGACTAGAGGAACCGTGGTAGGGACAGGGACTTTGGTAGGGTCCGTGGTAAGGACAGACAAAGGGTCCGCAATCAGTTTCGCAATATGTAATAGCGAAAATTTAAATTTCCCTTTCGCATGCGTTTAAAATGAAATTTTTGCAGACCGAACTTGAAGAATAATACAGAAGTAGATTACATAATATTATGAAAAAAAAAATTGTATGTTAGAGTTAAAAATTATATGTGATAGGATGAGAAGAAGACGGGAAAGAGAGAGATTAGGAAGCGCAAGTTCTAAACAGAAACATACCTGTAAGTAAAGTTTTTTTACGAAAACTAGTGGTACAAGCGGTAACCGAGTAATCTACAATTAAATCACATATATACAGAGCCCGAAAAAGTATAGTTTTCTCTTTGATCATTTTGTTTTTGATTTTTTTAAACTTTTACTTATTTTTTATTGTTTCCAATAGGGTTAACAAACTATCGGAGCCGGTTCTACGCCTCAACGCATTTTAAGGTGACATTCAAAAGAAATCACAATCTACTATTTCATATATGGCGCGAGTTCCTACTTAGTTTTGACCATAAAAAACCCAAATTGTTCAAGAAAGGCTAAAAAATAATTCAACATTTAATCGGTGATTCAATCCAATATTGTATTTGATAGCCTTTCTTAAAAGATTTGAGTTTTTTTATGGACAAAACTATATATTCATATTCATATCGCGTATGTTTGGGTTCAAACAATTAATTAATTTTAATATTTTAAAGCGTAACTTGTTAAAAGCGTTTTTCGTTAAAATAATTATACTCGCGCCATCTATGAAGGCGTAGATTATGAATTCTTTTAAATATCACCTTAAGACAATTAACGGCTAATGGTAACCTCGTAGCTAGCGTTTTAAAAAAATTAAAATCGACGTAAAATATTACGATTTCGGACTCGATCTGTTTGAAAACTAAAGACCAAATAAATTTAAAAAAAACAGTTATGCCACAAAATACCGACTAATTCTTCATTGTTTGCAAAGGTATTGTTGCATAATTCAGTTTAAACCAATGACTAAATACAATTCCTAAGAGGTTAAACGTTAATGTAAGCGGAAAACCCCACGGTTAAAAAGTGCATTATTTCTAATGGGTCTTTGTTGTCAAATTTACGAAAAGCATAAAAAAATTTAGACCACTTTTTATCTCGTATGTTGGAGTTTTAATTTCGGACGAAGAGAAAAACCTTTTACAAAGCGAATTTTCAAACATATTTTTACTTTTTCGCTCCCCTGGCGCAGCCCTGGCCGGTCAGGGCTACCCCCAGCGCAGGTTTTCCTTGTCATTTACACGAGCTTTGTTCTCAGCAAGATATTTATGTGCGTGTATGTTTGTGGCGCTCTTTATTAATTTACGTTTTATCAAATAATTTATTATGCATTGAGCGGGTGGAAAAAAAAACACCCATTGAAAGCTGGCTGAGAAGTCTTTTAATATACGGTTTCTGTGATCGAGGGGCAAGGCTCTCGACTAGCGATCCGGGAGTAGCGGGTTCAAATCCCGATACGCTCAAGTAAATTTATTAGATTTCTGGTATTTCTAAATTTAATGATTTAAACATAATATAAGGCATATTTGCGGTATGTTCCTGAGTGGAAGACATTCTCAGGTTGGCCCTGGTGTACGACCACCATTTAGAATTGTTCGGATCTTGGCGGCGGATGTACCAACAGCCCGGCAGTCCGGATTGGGAGAGACTGGTTAAGGGAGACCTTTTGACCTCTTCCGCAGAACTCTCTGGAATCATCACCTTACACCGCAGTGGAAGAAACCGATTCACACGTCCGCCACTCCTTGGACATACTACTCCCATATTCCAACCCACCCATCATACCCCTTTTCTTCTCAGAACTTCATATCCTTCCTTTTATTAAAAAAAACACAACACACAGCATCTTCAAAGAAGACATAGGTCTTGAAAAGAATTACTTTCGTTGGGGCCTCCTTTGTGGAGCAAATGCAAAAAAAAACTAAGCAACTATTTACATGAAAATTGTTTTGTTTAAATACCTACGTTGCTAACGCTTCACATTTTGCACGAATGAAAAACGAAATTTTTCTATCTCGCTATTTAGAGTTTTTTTTGTTTATATGCATATTACTTATCCGTAATGCATATTATGTATCCATGTTATACTCTTACAAGTACTTTGGCTTTTCAGACAATATATGTTTATCGTGTGAGTATTAAAAACATAGCACTTTTCCTTCCCTTCCTAATACATAATGACATGGCACTGTTCAGGTTTAGTTCACTGTTCTCATTAGCAACCCTTTTTCCTAAAATAGTCTTCCCAGCGGAATTCTCTCGGTCAGAGGTACCCCACCTTCTTGCACGAGGACATGTGATCACAAGCATTTTTGTTTATTTATTTATATATATACACTGGGTTCTCACGTAAGTAAGAACAACTTAGTTATAAAAACTTAGTTATTACATAAATAGGACTATAAAATTAAAAAAACTCACTCTAAAACTACCAAGAGAAGCAAGATACAAAGAGACACAACTGATAAATAATATAACGTGATTAACAATTATTGTTACATATTTTATATTTAGACTAAATGTTGTATTGTGTGTACTTTTTCTATATATATATGGAATGAAACAATAGGTTTTGGCAACAATTTTAAATCATATTATTCCTCGATCAGGTAATATATTAACTGACTCGTATAATAATTTTATATCTCTTCTTTGTGCATAAGTACTTTGCTTACCAAAAGCTTAGTCATCAAGTTTTTAGATTATTTGATTGTAACCTATAATTGTCTTGCACGAGTTTCCCCAAGACGTCAATCTGTATCTGATATTAGATTCCGCAAGTGACAAATAGATTATTTTTAACGTGCTTATAAGGCGTAAAATTTGTAATTTCGTTAATTCACCCTGTAAATAGCTCGTGGACGTTTGCAGATATCACTTATGTGAGTTTTTTATGCATGTTTATTTCATATGCATGAATATAGTTATCCCCAAATATACCAACATTTGTAAAATTTCAAACATTTTTTTTGCTGGAAGCCACAATCTAGGTAATAATTACAAAAACACGATATCAAAAGTGAACATCTTCTAATATAAAAAATATATAAAAAGTTTTCGTTGTTATTTATGTAGTTCTTCTGTTACAAATTTAATTTGATTAACATCCTTTCCTCTATTTGGTTTATTTTTTCCTCCAATTGTGTATTTTCTCCTAATAGTAGGAGGAAATATTTATAAATATATCTCCAAACATAACTCATTTATCTACAGATCCACACATTCATTCAACTTAAATTATTACCACATTGACAGTTTTAACTCGACGTTACATGACATAAAACAAAATCTCACTAAGCAACATGACTCAAACTAGGAAGTTCAATCTATCCCTCCCCCTATATATTCGCATCCTAAGCCTAATAGTAGGAGGAAATATTTATAAATATATCTCCAAACATAACTCATTTATCTACAGATCCACACATTCATTCAACTTAAATTATTACCACATTGACAGTTTTAACTCGACGTTACATGACATAAAACAAAATCTCACTAAGCAACATGACTCAAACTAGGAAGTTCAATCTATCCCTCCCCCTATATATTCGCATCCTAAGCCTAATAGTAGGAGGAAATATTTATAAATATATCTCCAAACATAACTCATTTATCTACAGATCCACACATTCATTCAACTTAAATTATTACCACATTGACAGTTTTAACTCGACGTTACATGACATAAAACAAAATCTCACTAAGCAACATGACTCAAACTAGGAAGTTCAATCTATCCCTCCCCCTATATATTCGCATCCTCAGCCTTTTAATCCTTATCCTATATTTCTCCCCTCCCCTCACATAATGTAACTAAAAATGAACTAATTAAGTAAACACCTTTATAATGTCACACATTTTAATTTACTATTATAATCTATAATAGTAATTTATAATGTGTGACATTATAAAGGTGTTTACTTAATTTTATAATCTGTGGAAAGTTTATAGTTGGCATAATTAATCATTTTATAATTGTATTATTGTGTAATTTATATTTGCTGTCAACTTTCCCAAATATAAATAAAATAAAATAAAGTTGGTTTAAAAAAAAAACGTAAGAAAAATTGTAAATTTGAACTCTTGATTTACCAAAAATGAATAAATGAAAAAATAATCTAATGACGAACCCTACCTTTACAAACCTTTGGCTCAGGTCGCCGCAGTCACGTCTCGTACGAGCGAAAATTAAACGCGCCATTAAGAGTTCGGCGTAATTATTTTCATGTTTTAATGTATTTTATTATAACATAATGGGTGGGAGACGTGCGCCGCGGAGTGGGGCTGTTAGGGCCTCGGCCCCGGGCCCTGGAGCCCGACCTTTGTGCCCCACGCGTCGGTGCAGGAGATTAGGAAAACAGGAAAAATGACCCCACCCGCCCCTACCTCCCGCTGTGTGCAACAAAACCTGCCTCGTTCAGGGAAGTATCGTGGAGTCATTGTTATATGGTGAAATCATTTCACAAATCTGTCTTGGCATGCCTCCTTGCTCCATTCAAATGAATATATCTCATATCTATTCCTCTCTTATTCTTAACATACCCACGTAACACAATTTATAAGCTTGCGTTCATGGATGGCGCTTATTAAAATATTTTGTACGTTACATGATTGATCGAAGGTTACATGCATTAAAGTGTTAAGACGAATTGTTGAAGTGAACACTTCTTTACCACCGTTGTGGTTTGAAACGTGAAATAATCGATATCCTCTTTGTGCCGTGTTTCGTAGCCTCCCTACTCTCATCTACTTTAGTTTTCTGAAGGTTTCACTTCTACCACGGTGTTCGTACGGAAAATGAATAAGTAGGTCATAAGAAACGAACACAAACACAATATTGTGTAGGTATCAATCAATGGTTCATATTGGAACCGAAGCAATAGAGACGTCGAGTCACAACCTAAATAATTATTTTTAATTAGAAATATTTAATTAATCGGAAAAAGATACGGTCACATCTGGGACTCGAACCCAGGTCCTTCGGCTTTCCGGGCCGCAACTCTACCAACTGAGCTTATGTGTCCCTATCGGATTCGGTCATTTTTAACTGTAGATATCATACTTCAACTAAGAACTACCAACTTTATCAAGCCCTTTTTTATTGGCTGCTATCTTTATGTATGATAGCAAGATTCAAACAACTAAATGTGACCAAATGTGACCGTATCTTTTTCTGATTTTTCTGTTTCAGATTTTCGATTGAGTTTCGCTAAAATTGTCTTTATTAATCAAATATTACAATTTGAGGTTTCACCTATTAAAGTCAATTTTTTTATATTTTTTATTCATTTAGCTGTCTTAAATATTTTAATTTACGCCACTGGCCGGTCATCTGATGCCCTCTAGGGACAACTAAATTACGAATATTCGACAATTGGCACTGTCCGCATTGTCTGAGAGAATTTTTGCAATTTTCCCCCGCGACGGAATGCGTTTTCGTGTTCGTGAAAAAGGGTTGAAAATATGTATTACAATTAAAAAATATTAATATTTAAAATTTTATTTATATGCCCACGAGTGTGAAAAGTGAGTGAGGGTGGTAGATATCCCCTAATTTTACACGTTTAGGCATTGTTTTGAAGGGTTAACGGGCTAGGATGAATAAATTAATATTTATGTTTAATATTGTTTAGACTACGCCATTAGTATGAAATATGCATTTTGTTTTAACTTTTGTCTTGATTTTACATTTCGTTGGTGCACAACATATAGTGGGTGTTAAGGTACATACTTGACTTACTTTAACCAGTGATTCCTGACATTATTTGGAGTTAAAATTGTGCACGAAATTTTGGTCTCCGGTGACTTTTTGGATGACTTTTTTTTTTCAATTTTTTTTTCTTCAAAATTAAAAAAAATAAAATTCTTCTGATTGTCGTTACTGGTCACTCAGCCGAGTAACCGACCGACCCCTAAACCCGCCTCCGTCTGTTCAACACCTACCATGTTTTTTTAAAAAAAAAAAACACCAAAAATGTCACCGGAGACCAAAATTTTGTTCACATTTTTTACTCCAAATAATGTCAGGAATCACTGGTTAAAATAAGTCATGCACATGTTTTGGGTCCGAGTGGTTAAGGTAAAAAAATAGAACACCACACATCATAGACAATGATCTATGACCAAAGATAGATTGCGTCGTTGCGTGTAGTTTTTCAAGTTTAAGTCATTGATATATAGTTATCTCTATGGTTCAAGTATGAATTTGTCAGTTTTATTATCTTAATAAAAAGAGGAAGTTCGACACATAAATAGCAATTTATTGACATGTAAATTATATTTCTATGATTGTTGTAAAAAAAATATTAACAAATCTGTCGAAAAAATATTTTATTACATTTTTTTTTCTTTAATGGTTAGGCACGGCTTTTCAGCCTTTATGGACATTTTTCTACATTAATTCAACACATACCTACATATTGTGGTGAACGTATGTCTTGCGGTATGAAAGAGACATGCGGGTATGAGTGAGACAATATGAGGAACGTATAAAAGGGTGTGGTTGTTGTCCATTCGTCCTCTTACCACCAGACTTCCTTGATAGAACCACTGTACATAATCCCGGAATAAACATACAGCAGACTACCTACGCATTATTATTGCTATCCTGTACTGAGATCACTATAATCTGAGGAATCTGGATCCATATACTAGAAGTCCAGAAATACATGGGATACCCGGCCACGGTTATCACACATATATATATATGTATTAATAACATCATTTTGTTAGGCCGTTCTGCTTGAATATAGGTATATTTGCGTATTCAATTAATCCCAACTAATGTTATAAATGCGAAAAATTGTTTGTTTGTCTTTCTTTTACGTCACAACAAAGCAACTGGGGATAGTTGGAGACTGGGTAGCGACGTATGTTACTTTTTATCCGGAAAAATATTTCACTGCCCTGGAAAAATTCTTTGTACAGTAATTTCCCCCTACTACCATGCGAGCGAAGTGTGGGTAAAAGCAAATTAAATAATATTATAGAAAAAGATCGGTTATTTTATTCACGTGCCTACATAAAGAGATCTAAAAATCAATTCATTAAGATGATCTTATGAAAATCAAAAAGTATTTCTAATTACGATCTTTAAGATATTCTAATTTTATCCAAATCCCTTTCAGGAATTAAACATCCAACAACAGAACTTAATCGTTAGTGTGTTGTATTGATGAATAATAATTTACTATTATAATATTTGTATATTTTATAATATTGTACTTCAATTTCTTTCAATTTATTGTTTAATAAAACAATTATATTGCCTTGTAAAAAAAAGACATTTAAGTTTAATTAAATTAAGATAATATTAGCGAAACTCAATCGAAAATATGGAGACAGAAAAATCAGTAAAAAGATATTGGCTCCTCTGGGACTTGAACCCAGGATCTCGCTCTTTTTTATATTCAGTAAAATAAAATTACATGATTTTTTCCAAAAATATAAATTTTCAGACAATAATTGACAGTTAAAAACCCGATCTGTAGGTTTTGCTGCTAGGCCGGCTCGGTTTAAGTGTGGGTGACCATTTTATAAATCCGATAGGAACTGATTCCCAAAGAAGTCGGTACCTCGGATCCAGTGACAGCTAGTCACCGGGACAAAGTAACTGCGACAGGCAATGTCATATGTAATGTATAGCCGCGTGGTAGATATTATTATTCACATCTGCCAGTTACAATAATAATCATATTATCGTCAGTCTCTCCATATCCAGTGAGATTCACGAATTATATTATATTATATATTGGTTCTTAGCAAGTTACAGGGAGAAATTAACCCCTTTGTCTTGCAAACTGTAGTAATGTCACCTGATGGATTTTTTTTTTAACCCGATGTTCGGGCTGCCTTGGGCAAGATGAAGGGCATTCATAAGATTCACGAATTTAGAAATCCAATAGTACTTACACCATACCAGGCGATGCTCCTCACGCAAGCTGTTAACGTAAGTGGTGCCATCTTTTGGCATAGCTTTAATTCGGTTCCAATTCCAAAGTAGATTTGTATACAATCTCCACGTACGAAAACGGTTTTGCTTAAGGTGCGGCGTCAGAGTTGTATTCTTAGGTGGATTCTTAAATTTCAACCGTACAGTTGCTAGGCTATTAATACTTTTTGATGATTGATGGTGATATTAAGACAATAATGGTATTTATTTAACATGTTAAACAATAATAATTAACATTTTGTCGAACAAAGACCCCACTTTCTTTCAAATACACAATAGATAACAAAATATTAGAAACAGTCACAGAAATCAGGGATCTTGGAGTTATGTTTGACACCCAATTAAATTTTATAAATCACATACAACAAATTACCAACAAAGGCATGAAGACACTAGGATTTATAATCATAATCATCAAAGACTTCGATTCGTTAGAAGTTATAAAAATCGTATATTTGTCACTAGTACGCAGCTTGCTGGAATACAATTCCATAGCTTGGTCCCCATTTTATCAAACTCATATAAAAAATATTGAACGAGTGCAGCACAAAATTTTTAAGATTTATTAACTTCAAGTTATATATACCTATTCAACACATTAACTATACATTCTTACTAAATACATTTAAATTGCATTCCCTAGAAAACAAAAGAAAAATAAATGACCTAACTTTTTGGTTTAAAATTTTGGGCGCAAATGTCGGTTTTGCGCCCAAAAACGGCATAACGGTTTTGCTTTCCGATTGTCTGATCCGATAAGTATTATTGTTACACGCACGCGTACATGATTGGACCGCGATTGTGCGGCCGGCCTAAGCCTGGCCGCACACGTCAGGTTTTTTCCATCCGATTGTCTGATCCGATTCGAAACCCGATTGGACGGCTGGCGCGGAAGGGCATGGCTTATTTTTATTCCGCGCTGGCCGTACGCGTGCGTGTAACAATAATAATTGTCGTATCAGACAATCGGATGAAAAAACCTGACGTGTGCGGCCAGGATTAAACTGTTGCGAACTCCTGCATCTCATCGAATTCAAGGTACCAACTCGAGTGACAAAGCAAAACATAGTATTCGGAAACAATAATGCTGGAACCAACTACCTCATATATGCACCTATTCTAGTGTTGCAACAGAACTCTGCTTCCACTTCCGCTTCTGCAGAAGTTCCGCAAGTTTTTTCACTTCCGTTTCTGTTTCTGGTTCCGCAAACTTAATTAACCTGTGTTTAATTTCGAGTACTAAAAGCAAAAAAAAACAAATTTTATTAAACAATTCCTAAAAAATAAAATTGTGCTTTTTCTTCATGGTATTAACACTTCCGCTTCCACAAAGTTTTTTTTTGACATCTTTATTCGTTTCTGCTTCCCTTAAGACACTTCCGTTGCATCACTATCCTTGCATTATAATATAAGCCTTGGGGTGTGTAAATTCCCCAGACTTTCTGAGATCAAAGCTCAAAGTGTGATTATGAAAGTTTTACCTACGCGACAATAAATCAGAAAGAATAGCAATTTTACAACTCTAGGAAATATAACAGAGTCACCTACCTTGAATGCAGTTCAATCCCAGCTTGGAGGCCTCCGTTATCAATTCAGCAGATCAAAAAATTCAATCCTTATAGTTGAAAATCTTCGCAATAAAAATCTGATATCAAGCTTGTACAGTGGTATTTTTCATAATGAAAAAATAAAACAATATTTAACAAAACAACCACATGATGACAGTTGTACTTCTTCTATTTTTGAAAAACAATCAATTTCAGGTTTCTCTGTTAATTTCAAAGAATAAGTAACCACTATTCCTATGATAAATTTAATTATTTTTCGAACAAACAAAATGAACATATTATAATGCTTAACCAAACCTATTCCTCGATTTCACACACTAATAATAACAAACTAGTAATACAAGTTTAACATTATTTAAGATATACCTGAATTATATTTTTAATAATAATAATAATAATCATAAATTTATTTCAGATAAAAATTATACAATTAAACATATGTGGAAACTTTGACTAGCCAACTAGGAATGGATCCTGTTTTAGGCCAGTCAAATTGACAAATTTAGTTCATATCATAATTTATTTTTTACATTGTTTAAGTATATAAGTTTTATGTAGTATATTTTGATATTTAAGGAGAATCACATGGCATATTGCATATATTTGTGTATTTTTATATTTATCTACAATGTAAAAACCTGTTGCCGTTTTATTTTTATGTACTGTGACATTTGAATTGATTTGTCAAGAATTGTTTTTTTTGTAAATTTTGTAATTACTAACATACACTATATTATTCTATGACATCTGCAACTTAACTTTTCTTGTATTGTAATGCATTATAAAAGCCCATCAGGCCGTTGAAATATAAATAAATAAAACATAAATAAAATGCATTATTTAATAATTTATATACAATTGACCTAATATGAACGTTCTAACGAAGGTTCTTGTAAATCAGTGGCAATAAAGGTAGTAGGACCATATTTTCTAAAATACATATATTTTTAAATTACCGCATTAAATCTGCTTTCCTTAAGGTAATTTAAAAACCTCCCGGCTGTTAATCGAATACTTTATTACATCAAAACGAAGTTTTCTTTTACGGTTTACAACGAGAACTGGTTCTTTATCAAGAAACCTAGTAAAAATATTGACTAACTAAAGGTTAATAGCTACGGGATTCTGCGATGTAGCGCTGCTCGTAAAAACTTTTTGACTTCACCTCACTTCTTCAAATTTCTAAATTAACGTCAAGTAGCGTGGCACTTAGTCAACTATACTTTTTTAATTTTAAATTATGAAGCTTTTCATAACAACTCTAATTCCGAAACCCAAAATAATGTACACATTTAATGCTTTAAGACTATTTGTTTTAATCATTATGTTTTACTTCAAAAAATATTTCAAGGGTTCTGGTGTTGTGATATTTCTTCTCGGATGATCGATGGAATTTCAGTGATGCTCGGTTCGCCTGGTCACGAGTAGTGTTTATTTTTGTTTTTTTTTTTACATTAGCTCCACACAGGATGCCCCGAGGAAAATAATTCCCCTAAGGGCCTATGTCATCTTTCGGGATGCTGTGTGGAGGGTCTTTTTGGGGAAGGAAGGATAGGAAGTTTTGGGAAGGAAAGGGTATGAGGGGTAGGTAGGATTCTGAGAGTCAACAACACATGAATCATGCTGTTAGCTGTGATGCCAACTGAAATCGTAGATATGAAAATAGAGATGAAAATAGAGATGAAAATAGCGATCGCGTAAAGCGAAAAATGTTGACTTTGGTCTCTAATTGGAATCGGGCTGAAAAAAGATGTCGTGTAATTTAGGCGTTAGACTAAGTCACGTTTGCGATATTATAAAACTGGATAAGATTATAGTCCAATAATGTTCCTAGAAATATGGAAATCATTACGAACATTTCTACACGGTGTCCCTAAACTCACTACTACGTTCTTTGAGTTTTATGATGTATGGATGCGTTTTAAAGTCAAGCCATAGTTTAACTGCGAGAGTCGTAAAGTTCGCTAAGTCGTGGGAAACGTGTGGTTACTAAGGATTCCGAGTTTATCACTGAAGGCGAAAAAAGCGGATTGCAGCGAAATTTATGTTCCTACACAATGCAGCGGGCTACGGGCCAGGGGGTATGGGAAGGGACTGCGGAAGGCATTTTATGGGTTAAAACAGAAAGTCAAGCTAATTGACTTTTTAATTTAAGATTAAAAAATGCTATGATATTTTTTTTCAATTATTTATGAATTTCACTCTTCAAGGGTGTTCTAGCCATCATTTCAAATTACAGAGAAAGGATAGGTGAATTTATATATTAATTTGATTTAAATGTGCTAATTTCAGAATTATATGGAAGATTGGAGTCGAGTTCGGACTTAGAAGAGATGAAATGTTAAATGGAGGGGAGGCAATTTTGGATAACGCTTGATAGAAGAGAGGATATTTATTTTGAGAGGGACAAACAAAAAATATATGTTCTCTAAAGTTCCCACATCTAGACCACATAATGCACAATCTGGGGAGTCAAGGATGTTCATTTAAAAAAAATGTGAGAAGGAACGGAACAATATCCGATTCTCATTGGAACAAAAAAGAGTTCATATGTGTCGTATAGAAATTTTTCATAGATAATTTGATTCCTGTGGGGTATTTCCACATCTTTTTGATAGTTTATCCATAGTCAACGTGTATTATATTAATAAATAAACAAATAAATATTCGCAATATGCAGAAAATTCATCTAATTTATCCAATATATAACCACTATTCATAAGTTCTAGTGCCGAATAGTAAGATTGGATTTTTAAAATAAATAAATCACAAATCTAAATCAACATGGATAAGCTATCAAGAGGAAACTAAAATACCTCCTCTGTGTCGTAAATTGTTTTTTTTTTTTAAATTTATTTTTATTTTTAAATTTTATTTGTTTCACAATTTTTTGGAGAAAAATACTGGGGTACCCCGTTTTAAGGTTAGATTGTACCTACATGTTTTCGTGTTTGAATTATAAGTTAATAACTATATTAAAATATTAAAAGAGGAAAATTATAAAGTTATCCATAAAAGAAAGGGTATATTGATTATTTTTGGCGGAAGACTTTAAAATAAAATATAAAACTTTTTTTTTCATAAAACGCAATTTATTTGTGGTTACACATTATATTATAAAAATAAAACAAACGCTTTGTAATTAACCACGAATATTTATTATTTTGTTAAATACAAAGTGTTTGTTTTATTTTCATAAAATATTATACAATTAGAAACATAAACACGTAAAATTTATAATTCCTTCTTAATTTTCTTCTGTTCCCCGTTCCATTCGGCCCTAGAAAATTTCCCAACTGGTAGTACCATAGTCTCACTGGCTCAAGATTTTCCCAAATATTATATATAACAAACTTGGAACATGCCGAAAATACAGTGCCAATTATTTTGTATTAATTGCAAATGGAATAAAACATATAAAAATAATTTATTGGGGAACTCCAGGTTTCGAACCGATCCGCAGCCAAGGATCTTAACCGCACAGTCGAGTAAGTTATCACCAGTTCTTTATCGCGGGGAATTTATTTGCGGGGAATTATATTTGCGGGGAAAATGATGTTGTCATTCTGTGTCGAACAACACGTACTTGTGTGAGAGTGACGGAGGATCGGCGCGTTGTGTATTATTAATCGATGGAAGTTATTGAAATCTGAGTGCTTAAGGTGAGTGGCCAGGCTAGCCCAACCCAACCCCTCGAGGGCCGAGAGCTCTCAGCCACGTAGCCAGGGGCCCTAAGGACGTAAACCTCAGACCAGTTCTTCCTAAGCTAGGGACCGCGGTCTCAATGTCATCAGCAGATGCCGTTTCACGTTTAAGTTATTGTTCTGCCACGCAGAGCTCAGATGTAACCTCAATCCACACAGGAGGCTCCGAGGAAAATAATTTCCCTTAGGGTCTATGTCATCTTTGGTAATGTTGTGTGGAATTGTGGAAAGGAAAGAGATGAAATTCTGGGAAGGAAAAGGTATGAGGGGTGGCGGGCGTATGAATCCATTCCTCCCACTGAGAGTCCTGCTGGAGAGGTCAAAAGGTCTCCCTCAACAAGTATCTCCCTATCCGGCCTGCCACGCAGTTGGGTGGGCAGAAGCATCCACCGTCAAGACTCGGATAAATGAACCCGGGCACCCCCGTGGTGAAAACTAGAGAACAGTAACCTGTTGCAGAGGTGTTAGTTATTCAATAAATGGTTCCCGGGGCGGCGGTACCCTCTCCCGCCATCCAAATTATACTGATAAGTATGATTAAATCGTAGATTTGTGTGTTGGGAAACGTAATACTTATATTTCGCAAAAGATAAAATTGCTAGTGAATTGAACAAAAATGGATTGACTTACCCAATGGTTAAACACAAAAATGATACAAAAGCAACTTAAGCAATTCCTTACTTAGTTGTTAACACAAAAATGCAATGAAAGCAACTTAAGAAATTCCACAAATTTTAAAACTACAGCTAGCTAGTTCTAGTAGCCTAATTGAAATATGGAAAAACGTTAGTGGTAACTAGAATTACCTAGTTATAGAATTGCCCACTAAAAACATATTCAATTAACTTGATGATTCCATTACATTAAAACTTTTCTGTTTGTGGCATTCATGGACGAAGAAATAAAGTTACGATTTTAGTGTGTAACTCAAAAAAGCTGATTTCGGAAATAGGTACCTAGTTTTAGTAAGTACCCCACGATATATAATATATTATTTCTTCACAGAATTTGAGGAACACTGCCCTAGACTACCAAATAACCAGATATACCACAGTTCACATCAAATCAATCAGAAATAGCAGAAAATAACTTGTATATTCCCAACACCGCCATTAGACCCTACAAACGTAATTCGAGGGCGGCTTGAGGTGTAAAATAAAATGTAACGCACATTTCTAAAGGCTCCATAAAATAGTAACGATTGGAGGTAACGGCATTACCGCCTGAATTGTGAGCACCTTGCCGGGATTTATTCCAGAAACCAACAACTTATTTTGTACCTACCTGACCGATACTTGGTGCCTTAGAAACATTACAAAATTTATAAAATGTACCAAAGGTTTGTACTTTTTCATGACTTCATCATCATAAATTTATTATTATTAGTGATTTTGAGATATCATGTAACTTTCGATTATAATATGACGTGATGATAATTATTGTCATTTTGTGTCATGTTGATGGAAACTGTACTGCTTAATGAAACTTTGGTTAAAGAAGTAGGTACAACACGGCATAATAAACCAAAAATAAATCACGATAATTAATAAATCTAATAATAATAACAAAATAATTGCCCCATCTTATTATACCATATTGAATTATCGTGGAAATGATTTCAAGATAGAATTTGAAGTAACTAACATGCCAACATTGGAACTCTGCAGTAAAGAGGATGCATATAACAAGATCAAAGTTATAATATAAAAAAGTTGAAATTCGTTTGTATTTCCATAAAATCAGTAATTTACAAAGCTGCATTGTGGGAAAATCACAATGCCAATGCTCTTAACAAAGCCGTGTTATGAGGAAATTAATTCCTGTACCTACTAAGATAATAACAATTTTACATAACATTTAAATGGCTTTATTTTTAAATGTCATTAATCATTAGAAATTTAATGATTTTTTTAAAGGACGTACCTTGAGATCCTAAAGGTTATCAAATTTAAGATCCATTTACATCATATTTTATTTATTACTTTACATATGATACATTTATATAGCAAAAACGAAATGTTAATAATATTACACCATAACTGAAAATATTTAAATGTGCACAAGTGTTATTACATCTTTTTAGATCGATATTAGTTCCTAGATAGGCGGGTTGCCTGTTCTAAGGAACCACAATGCTTGTAAAAATGTTAAATTAATTTTTCTATCAATTTAAAAACCATATACTAAGTTTTAAGTAACGGTGTATGATTTAATGTGACATTATTAGACAGTTTTTAAGACTCTCCCAATCCAAGCCAATCAACCATTTAGTTCTTATTGGACCGATGCAGGACGTTTTGCATGTTTTAACCACTCAGCAACATAAGCAGATATACACGTTAATATGCCGACATCAGTTAAGTACAATAAGCGTGTTTACACGTCAACGCGTATGTTTATACAGAAATCGTCATAACTCCGTTATTTTTCTAGTGACATCCCTAAAACAAAAAGGATAAGCTCCATAATAAATCAAGCTACCCATCACTATTCAAGATGTCCATAGAAATAGATAAAAAAATCTTTTCTGTCAGATACATGACAGACCGCCAAATTGCCTATCCACTGTTCGACATCGATATTTTTTTATTAATATTCTTGTATGAAATGGTAAAAAAACGAGTTGACCAAATTGTTTATTATACATTTATAAGATAGAATAAATATTGTATTTTATATAATCCGTGATTTTAGTACTGTTTTCATATAAAAACATCACGTGAGTCATTTTTTCATTTTTTTTTTATGTTTGCATTCTAAATTTTAATGTTTACAAATGTTAATATTTATTTGTAACATAACAATTTGAAAGCTTATTTCATATCCTTTCAAAAACAGTTTTTAGTATTTGGCTAAGTTCGGAAATGTTTCATTTATAGAGCTTTAATTGTGAAGCGGAAATAACATAAAGTTTTCGTAAATCTGACATGTCGTTTAAGACGTAAAAAGTGCATATTCGCGATGTATCGGAGTGGTTAATGTTTAAATCTAAGGGGATTTTAATATATAATTTCAATCCCAGACATGTACAGGTACTGTTTTGTACTATGATACTTTGCCGTTTTACTCACTGGGACTATAATTTCAAGTCAGTTGTTACGAGGTACCGCGCGTTTTTATCCCGTGATAAAATATCCCCGACAAAATATCCTCCGACAAAATATCACTCGATCTAATATCCTAAGGACGAAATATCCTATGGACAAAACATCCCCGGCAAAGAAAGAAAGGAGATAGAGCAAGGAATTTACAGTTTCGATTTAAATTTAAAATTTTATATTTGGCGTCGAAAGGTTTTTCGGGTTAGGTTAGGTTTAAATTTTAAATTTTGCGCCGAAAGATTTTGTTGGGTTAGATTAGGTTAGGATATTTGATCGGGGCTATTTTGTTGGTGGATGTTTTGTCTGTAGGATATTTTGTCGGGGATATTTTGTCGGGTGATATTTTATCGCGGGATGAAAAGTCGCGGAACCGTTACTACATAGGAAAACCAGTAGGTATCGAACATTACTTGAAAGGGATATTTTACAAGACCAAACAGAATTACGAAAATATTTCACGGATGGAATTTAATGTAAGTGTAGAAATCAAAAATCCCCTTTAAACCCGCTGCAAAATTCTTTACATCAAATTCCACGTCCACCTTTGAAGCCGAAAGATCTGAAAAAAAAACTGGTCAAAGTAAAAGTCGGTAATAGTCGGGTGGTGGTTATGTTCGGTGAAATTTGGGGTTATTTTTGCTGGAAATTCTGGTCAATTTATTCTCCCTTTAAGAATATCCCATTCTAAGGGGCGTAGTCCCGAACTCACAAATTGCATTACCGATCGTTTTCACGCGTTTTGAATCCACCCGTGGGCGTGGACCTTTGACATCTTCCCGTCGGAGCCTCGGCGACGAAAGGGTTCAAATTTTAACGTGAATTTATACGAAGACGTGAGTTTTAACGTGATGCCTTCACTTTGAAGGCAGTTTCTTTTAGGCACGGTAGTTATTTGTACGTGACATATATTATATTTTAGGAAGGAAATTTCAATTTTTTTATGCCTCGCTTTAATATTACTATGTGAGTCCGAGCACATTATACTAGGCAGGTACAAAACTGAGTTCCTGAATACATGTTATATATTTAATATTATATATATTTAAATATGTGAACTTGTTAGAAGAATTGGTAAATGTATTTATTTATTTATAAGACTTAGAAATATTCTTAGACTAGAAAACCTAAAAAGAGTGAACTATGCAATTGTTCAATTTATATGTAGGTACAACATTACGGTATTTTAGGCTGGGGAGGAACACACGATGTTATTTCAAAACCACTCAAAATAATAAAAAGATTGATAATTAAGGTTATCTTTAAAAAAAATCCACGTTTATACATTTAATGCAATAAACAAAATATATAAAAATATTCAATACTACAAACTTTTAAAGAAATACGGCTAAATCATTTAGAAAATTAATAGATTTCTTTGTTTTTACCGTGTTTATTGTTTATAAAAAACCGACATGCTTCGTGAGCGATGCTCACTTCCTAGGGTTTACTTAGTTTTAAGTAAACCCTGAGGAAGTAAACCGTGAGCATTGCTAACGAAACATGTCGGTTTTTTATAAACAATAAACGTGGAAAAAACAAAGATATCTATTAATTTTAAATTAAAATGGTGGCACAAAGTAAATTGTGTTTGAAGAAGTGAAATAATTAACAATTCAATATATAAGCAAGATTTCAGAATAATATTAAAATACCAAAATTTAATACCAAGCCCATTCAAAATACCTATCACTCTCTAGGTATAACTTATTTCATCAACCTCCAGACGGAATAGACGGACAGACCAGACCGGAATAGCCAGGTATTTCCCCAACATCATCTTCACCATCTCCTTCCCCTCCCCAGTACCTTCAGCCTCACGACATACTCCAAATGGGGATGCCACAGTTTCACTGGCTTCAGACAATTGGTAGCAGTGCGGTATTGACATTAAAAAATAAGATAATTCTTGGATATTGTATCCAAGTTTGGATATGAAATGAATACAGAGTTCTGTATATAAATAGGCATGCTAGTAGTTTGAGGGGTCACCATACACTATTTTATGAAAATAGTACGTCAAATGCCGCATTAAGCAAGCTCGTGCAATCTTTATCCGTATAAAAAAGACCTTCAGCATTCATGATCTCAACTTTGGATTACGAATGCGAATGGTCAGATATTACGTGTTTTCGGTATTATTTTATGGAATGGAAGCATGGAGGCTTACTGAAGAACTGATAAGGCGACTTAAGGCATTCGAGATGTGGATCTACGGAAGAATACTCAAAATAAGATGGTATGATTCGGATATGAATAAACAAAAAGTAGTTATTAAAACAATAAAAATCCGAAAACATCAATATCTAGGACATGTGATGAGACATCCAGAGAAGTACGAGATCTTGCATCTCATAATGCAGGGAAAGATTGTCGGAAGACGGGGCTCTGGAAGAAGGAGAACATCATGGCTGAAAAACCTGAGACAGTGGTTTGGCCAGTCTACTTCCGGGCAGCAGTAAACAAAGTCATACATAAATTGATTATAATTAACTCTAATAGTTATTCACAGTATCAAAAATTGAAAACTGTCCAAGTTCTCTAGTTCTCAATATTTATTTTTTTTATTTGTATGCAACCGGATATCTCTTACATCTGGCAATAAAACATATTGGAACTCTATTTTAAACCGCGAAACAAAGGATATAAAGATTCCATTTTTGAAATAAAATTACATTGTACCACAGAAATAAGTACCGCTCTACCAATCCGGAAACAAATAATAAATAAATCGAATCCTCCGTAGCAAAATAAATTCATGTAAAGGATATGTTACAAAAATTATTGAAATATAAATTGATTTGCATGGTACATATTTATAAGTCACCAAAAATATTTTAATTTGCTTTTGTGTTTAAATCGTAGAACTCAATTTAATTTGAAAAAATTATAATTTAAATTTAATTTAATAATCTTATTATTAAGTTTTGTTTTAGTTTTTATTTTTGTAACAGCTGTTTCAGTTTACAAGGCCATTTTCAAACTGTGGTTAAACCATTTTGAGGCGACTTATTTACATGATTCTAAATTTCAATTTTTTGAAGGTGTCTGTTTTCGGCGCGTTATATTCTAGGGTTCGCTGTCCGTATTTTTTGTTATATCTTAGAACAAGCATTCCTTCATTCTTTATGAACCTAGTATTATGTTCATGTTCCACTTTCCTCTTATATTCAGAGTCAGATATATGCTGAATTAATATGTACAGGCCCACACAGTTAAATTCCGAAACAACAATGATATGTTTCGTCGTTGTGAAAAAAATAGATAAGTATTAGTTTGAATTTTTGGCGTGATGAATCTTTTCAGTGTTGAATCTTTTCAGTGTTCGTGCTACCTTTCACGAGGAAAATTGAACCAAAATGAATTATAAATAACTTATAACATAACAGATGATAATATAATTTAAAATTTGATTTCGATGGCTTGTCGAGCACGCTTACATGAACAGCATCGATCCTAAATTCTTTCACAGAAAGGTTTTTGCGCTTTCGATTTTATTAGTATGCAATCTCTTTCGACATCACAAATTTGTGACCGATTTACTAAAGCGCAATGCCGCCATCTTGAAATCTCGTATAATTTCATCACAGTGAAGCTTCTCTACAGCTACGTGGTGCAAGAAACAAAGCCCTAGCAATGCTTAACACATAAACATGACGTGGCCGTAATAATTTATTTGGTTTGCTGCTTTTCCAATTACAAACAATCCCGGCATCGCCCGGGCATTATTTCAAGTCATAATATTTAATTTATTTATTTACCAGGAAGGTGCGAGATTACTTTTAAAATTACGACCGTGGATTTTGTCACGGCAATATGGTGGAAAGGTATTCCTAACTTTGGAAATTTTCGCTATTCTACGTTATTTTTTCTTATTTTATCTGCAAAATAGTCAGAATTGTAACTGTGGAAGTTTCTGTCTGCGGACGAAAAAAAAACTTGACCTAACCTAACTTTGTCGTGTTATTTTTTCTGGATTCAAAAATTAAGGAAAAAATAGTACCTATTAAGGTGGTTTTGCTGATATTGCCACATGCTGATTATTATTGTGTATTGTGAATAAATAAATAAATAAATAAATAAATAAATAAATTATGAGCAATGTGAACTCAACATGGCAAATGCAAGGATTAGGTTTTAGTTTAAAATGAATATAATATAATATTGTGTTTTAGTTTTAAATGTCATTCGCAATTCATGCTCATTTCAAAACCCACTAATAATTAGGCTACTTTACAACTCACCGGTGCCAAGTGTACTGGAGTCGAACTGTATTATCTGTGCCCCATTTGAAGCATCCTATATTTTAAACATTGAAAGAGTTCATAAAAAATTCCTTCGTTTTTTATTTTTACGCCTCTATGGAACATATCCATATTTATATCCTAGATGTTTTGCGTTGCTAAAATACTTCTTTCAATTAATCAATGGCCTCGTCTCTAACGGTGAGATTCTGGCGCAAATCAATTTATTTGTACCAGAGTCTCACTCTCGGGGACGTCGCCATAACATATTATATTGCCGATTGAGTCGTTCAAATCTGTACCCGAATTCGCCCGTGGGAAGAGCGATACGCTATTTAAATATATTAGATAAAAATTTCGACATATTTTTCGAAAAATTCAATGAGTTTGTAAGGTTTTTGGCGCTACATTCTCACTGTGAAAATGGTACTATTACAATTAATTAGATAAAATATCTGTAATTTTGTAAATTTTTGTACACAAATAAAATAAAAAATAAAATAAGGTATTCAAAATTCAAAAGTATATGTATTGTGAATAAATTACAAGAAGATGTTAATAAAATTAATGAATATTGCATAGAAAAACCACTATTTCTATAAAAATCACCCAATAGTCCATATTCACCATCTGAACAACGTTCCTCTTGAACGAGTGGATAAAATTAGAGGCCTTCAAGTATTACTTGACTCTAAATTACTATTTAATGATCACATTGAGTACATCTTAGAAAAAGCCTACAAACAAATGGGTTTTATCCTACGCATCACAAAACCGTTCAATAAACCTTTTACACTTGAACTACTATATATGGCGTATGTAAGATCTCATCTAGAATTCGCATCTGTCATTTGGAATCCACAATACCAAACTTATATTAACCGCATTGAAAATATTCAAACACAATTTTTGAAACACCTTTCGTATCGTTTCGGAAATCACCACTGTAAACTTATTGCTCTTTACAAACGGAGAAAAATTTCTGACATACTATTTCTAAACAAGATTGTGAACTGCCTCATTGACCCACCAGATCTATTAGAAAGGATTGCATTTCGTTGCCCGAACGCATTACTAGGTCGAAAACCCTATTTTTTATACAAAATTTCAAATCGAAATATGCACAAAATTCTTTGCTCGGACGGATTTGCAAATCTTACAACGCCCTGAGAGATATCGATATTTTCCACTATTCCCTTAAAACGTTTAAAATTAAACCTTACATTGTACTTAAAACAAAACCATTACTTCTTTATTGTTTACTTTTTCATTTACTAACATTATATCATATTATAACTAGCAATATCTACTTGCTTCCTAATCTGTAACCATTTCTTATTTTGAATCATATATGGAACTTCACTGGTTTATATTATATTCATTATTAAATGTAAAATTAATGTATATTTACAACTGTATGTTTCCTAAATAAACTTAAATGAAAAATAAATAAATAAAAGGACATCCTGATTCTAAGGCTGTCTGGCATAAATAGGTCGATGGTGATACCGTGATAAGTCATAGTGTGACGCGTGGCTTGTCGAAAACTCGTTTTGAAGAAAGAACCTTACACCGTGAGAATGGGAGGTCTGCAGATCACTGGATTCCAGCCAAACGGGTCTTCCAGAGCAGGATAGGCTGATGTCTTCAGATGCCAATCATCCTTCTAAAATGGTCTCCAGTCAGCTCTCAAGATGGTGAGAATAACTTCCAAGATCTATGATCATAATCATAGTGATTTTTAGTCGATTCGTCGTATTTCAGTTCAGAGGATCGCCCAATGCTCTGGGCTGCCGCACAAAGAATGAACAAGCTTCTTTTTAAATTCTGCTCATTTGAATACTGTCTGCAAGATTGACAACAGTTTAACTCCTAAATATTTCAGGGCTGGCAATCTGATCAATGCCCAATTGTCGAAGCGCAAGAACCTTGTTACAAATGCTTTTATGTAACACGGTGCTTCAGTCTGGTCATTTAAGAAAACAGAGATGAAGTCTCTTCTCCGTCTATTCTAATGGATATTTTATTTTATATGCTTTGACCAAACTAAAAATCCACTGGTAGTGCCAAGAATTGTATTATCGCTTATTAACTTAGAAACCTCTCCCAAATGTTTTGTTTGTTACACCTTAAAAGACCGCCCTGTCTGAAAGTTTTTTAGTGTAAAGATATGGGAACTACATCGCCACCCACCCACCGTACGGTGGGGCAGCGTTTTAAGGCGGGTTAAGGTAGGGGCTGGAGGAAGGTATTTATTAACGCGGATTAGATGAAGGAGGAAAACCAGCCGGTAGCTTTTTCCACTGTGAACCGAATTACTCAAAAACAAACCAGAGAAATGATCCGTTCTCGAGAAGCCGACACAGACGTGTCCATTGACTGTTGCGCACGTGCAACGGTGCACAGGGCACCAATGCTCCTTGGAGCAGACTTCATTGAATACCTGTAGAACATACTCAGAATATATACATAGCGTCTGTGCAATAGATATACGTCAATAATATAATCGGTCTGTTAACAACGGATTTTCAATCATACTGAAAGCTACACTTTTAAACAGAAAGAATTGACAAAAAATATGCACGTGATAGTTCTATTCATATCGAATTTATGTTATAGCTAATAATATCACTTCAAGCGAAACAGTACGGAAACTCCCCTATACAAAGTTAGGTAGCAATACGTACTGTGATAATTTAATATTATTACGCGGGTGGCAGAATACATACTTAGTTGCCAAGTATAAATGCTTTATTTTATAGATTGGTTTTTAGATGTGAGTTTTATGCTTGTTTGTACTTAGTATTTCTCTGTTTGGGTGAAATACTGTGGTTATTTAATTATGAAGGAGTTTATATATTATTTTACGTTCATCGTTAGGAAACTTTCTTTTAAGGAGTGTTTTGTATTAATTTTGGTTTAACGTTGAAAGTAATACGTACATGATAGTCCATTGAGTTTAATTTCATATTCACTGAGCACTTGGATGTTGGAGGTAACGCCAGCAGAATATTTGGTGCTACCGCCTTTGCAGCAAGAATTTCCATTAAAAATTTATGTAAAATGTCACATTTGTTGGCTGAAAGTTTTCTGTAAGAAACAAGTCTGGATATTGGCAGTAACGTTAAAAAGTTTCGCTCAAAAACGACTGCTCCAGACAACATAGCGTAAATAATTCACAATATATTCGGATTAGCGAAAGAGAACTGCGAATTTTACCGTAACGTTCCGGTGGTACTCTTGCAAATCGGATAATCAGTGGAATGGCTGAAGATTTCACAAACTTCGCGAGCGTTTGACTTTATTTCGGCGAAACTTTACCAGGAAAGTGATATTATGAAAAGTTACAGGGAAATTGTGGTAATTTTGACAAAATGTAAGCAAAGCGGGATGCTGTCGAAATAAATTGAAATTATGAAAGCTCATTTTGCCTAAGGTAACTTTTCTCAATCAAGACGTAAGTGAATATTAAATGAAATCATCATCTGGTTTGAATAACAAGTAGGCTGGGAAAAGGATTTATTCTGTTAAAGTGGAAATTAGGCCTGCTATTATATTTACAGCATATATTAATACAAATTATTGCACACTGAAAACCCTCCTTGCTAATGCCATCTTTTAGATTCCTGCGCCGTGGGTTCTTTAGTAAAAGAAGGCGTGAACTTGGATGAAAGAGACCGAAGTTGCAAAAAGAGGAAACACGAAAGCCATATTGTTAGACCGCCGCACGGTGAGGCCAAACTTCACATTTTGATACAATAAACAAGAAATAAATCTAGCGATGTCGCTTTTTTAGGAAAGGAAGGAGAGGAAGTTCTGAGAAATAAATAGTTATGAGGGGTGGATAGGAATCTTAGGGTTCCGCGTATGAATCCATACCCCCCACTATGGTGCAAGGCGATGGGTCAAGAGAGTCCCGCTGGAGAGGTATAAAGGTCTTCCTCAACCAGTCTCTCCAAAGCACACCACAGTAGACGGGCAGGCGCGTCCGTGGCCAATACCTAACAATCCTCACCCATGAACCCGGGTACCCCTGCGAAGTCACCAAACATAGCGAACCACTTTGGGAGATCTATGGCAGAGGTGATGGATATCTACTAAACGGTTTCCGGGGCGGCAGTATCCTTAGACGCCTACCAAAATTTAAATCACCCAATTATTCTTAATATTATTAGTATCGATGAATATTGACGAACCCACAATACGAATATTAATTTCGACTGCTTTCTTATTATTCTAAAACAAATTAAAAGTCCAGAACAAACATTATTTTAATATTAAATAGCTGACCCGACGAACTTGGTACCGCTTCAGAATCAATAACTGTTGAATTAAATTCTGTTTTTTTATTAAGTTAAAAAATACACAGTGAAGCAATCATCAATGCGCAACGGTCCATGTTTTGTTTTTGTCAGTATCAGAGATGGCATTGTGTACGGGTTTATATTTTTTGTGATTTTCTTATTTTTCAACTGACGTACGGGAATTTGGGAGGCGGGTATGGGTGCCGCCGCCCCGGAAACCATTTATTGGATAACCAATACCTCTGTCATACGTCACCCATAGGTCACCCCAAGTGGTTCGCTACGTTTGGTGATTTAGCAGGGGTGCCCGGGTTCATGGGGTGACGTTTGTCTGGGTCTTGGCGGCGGATGCGTCTGCCCACTCGATGCGTGGCGGGCCGGATCGAGAGAGACTGGTAGAGGGAGGCCCTTTCCAGCTGGACTCTCTCGACCCATCGCCTTGCACCGCAGTTGGAGGGATGGATTCATACTTCTATCACTCCCGGACACACTGACTCCAGATTCCTACCCACCCCTCATACCTTTTTCCTTCTCAGAACTTCCTACCCTTCCCTTCCTTAAAAAGACCCTCCACACAGCATCCCCGAAGATGACAGAGGTCCTGAGATAAATAATTTTCTTCGGGGCCTCATGGGTGAGCTGATGTAAAAAAAAGACTTTTAATTTTCTTTATACGTGTGAGGGATTTTTATTATAATTATTGTATCTTTCCTTTAGATTTTTTTTATTTTTTTTATTAGTGACTATTTAGTTACAGGTTTGATGACAATTACAAGATATGATGATATATATAAATATTTAATCCGTTTGTTCTTAGTCCTCCTCACTAGGTGGTCCTGTGCTGAGGCGGACTGGTAGATTTCTTTGATTTTCCGTTATTTTGTTTCTATGATGTTTTTAATACATTTTCTATTATGTCTGCATTAATTTCTTTCACCCATGTTTTGATTTTTTCCTTAAACTTATTTATCTTTTTCAGACTTGGAGGAAGGATGTTGTAAAGTTTAGTTGCAAGATATACGTGGTTTCTTTGGCCAAAACTTGTCTTGAATTTCGGAACATCTCGTATATCCTTTTTTGAGGCTCTTGTGTCATGTATCCGAGTTTCATTAGGAGATTTTCTGTTTTTAAAATGATGTATAAGAATATTCTTGGCATATATTTGTTTTAAATTAAGAACGTCAAAACACTTAAAAATATCTTTTGAGGGGGTTCTGATGGGTAATTTTAGTATGGTTTTTATAATGCTCTTCTAGATGGGTGGAGATATACGTTCACCGTTTGTCTCATTTTCGACTATTGACATTTAGTGTGTAAGAAAGAGAGGCAGCATTATATGTTTAAGAAAAAAACAAAACAACCAGCGCATTGACATTTGGCGTTTTAGAATTTTTGGAACTCACTCACTATACTCAATATTATAGGTACTTATCACAAAATTCCCGCAGCTCTTTCAAAATATGAGAATTCATTCCATACAAAATGTAAGGTGAAAAGAATTTTCTTAATAACTACTTTTTTCGTTAATTTTTGTGACGTTTTAATAGTTATTATGTTATCCGGGGCGGACACAAATCCAACAAATCAAAGATCATCAAAATCGACATAAGCCGTTCTCGAGTTATAAATAGTGTAACTAACCCGACTTTGTTTTATATATTAGAGAGAAGAGATATGAAGGGGGCGAGTGCACACACTGTACTTAAAGGACAGATTTATTTAAACAATAATGCTGGTACCATAATTTTCATTTGAACAATAATCGATATTGGAAAAGTGAAAAATTCGCGAGCTCCTGGATCGGCGGCAATCTGGAACAGAATGGTTCTTCTTTTGTCGTTCGACACCGGTCGTTGGTAAACTAATGATGTAAAAGACCCGTCTTCATTATTGATGTGCGCGTAGCCAATAGAATAAATTCACACAATATATTTTCTGTTTCAAAAGTTCATCAACGGTGCGTTTTTGCCCGAAAGCTAAAGCGGCCCTTTACTAGTTTATCAATAATTCTCAATCCGTGCAAGATAAACAGTGTTTCCACTTTGACAGCTCTGTTTTGCAGATAGGCTGAATGCTGCCTTAACACGTGTGCACGTGGATAAGAAAGGCAGCTAGCAGCCAGGAGCACATCACGTGTGCGGGTAAATTTAATTAGAAACTAGATTAGATTGTCTAGCTGTCGGAGTTCAAGCTCAAGATTGCGAAAAGCATCCCCGGTTTGTTAGCGTGGGAGAAACTTACTTATTTCTTGATTAGCTCTTTCTTTTTCACTGTCGAAAGGGGTATGATAAATAATGAAAATACTCTAAAAATATACTGACATACTTGTAATAAGATGGTCTTTTTTATACGTTTTGTTATAAGAATAACACTTTTTTGAGTATCACCTCGAGGGCTCAGATAATATTGGTATCAAGTATCAATTTCCCGAAAACAACTTTCAAGAAAATACATTACTCACATATGTAGCAATTTCTTAAGAATCATTTTTTATATTGTTTACGATTAGATTATTTTATGTGTATAAATATACTGCGTAGATGTTTTGTTATGACTTAAGTTTGTGAATATTACAAGAATTCCAGGGGTGAGAAGTAACTAGTAAATAATTCATTTGAAACGTTGAAATTCATTCATAAATTGAATCAACTCAAAACAATTTAATATTCACTATGTCAACCTTTAATCGAATACGGTATTATAGCCTGGGGAGGAGGTAACGCTGCCTCCATTAATTCGATTTTTAAAGCTCAGAAAATAATTATAAAGATTATATTAAAACTACCGACCACAAGAGAGAATCTGTGTCTTGGAAATTAGGCAACTTTATGCCAAAACATACTAGCATACCTCTTCAAACACAACCTTAGAAAACGTTCAAACTCCTCGAGATACTAGAACCAAAGGGCATATTCTCTTACTTATCCCTTTTGCTAAAACAACTTTTGGCCAAAGAAATTTTAGATACTTTGCAACAAAACTACACAATGCACTTCCACTGGCCATTAGACAAAACAAAATGGATCTTAAATATAAACCTGACACCAAGTCCTGGATTACCAGCCAAAACAGATCCAACATCAAATATATTATCAAAACCAACACATAAGTACGTATTTTTCGTTCGACAGACTTCCCTATATGATGAATCGTGATGAATTTTTGACTCGATTTGAATTTGATAACTCGGCTGTTGAGTGATTCGGTGTCTTTTGTGAGCCTCTTTAAGATACAATTTCTCGCTTTCCTACATTGATAAAGAATCTCTAAACGGGTTCATTTTGAGAATGAGCCTATTTCCACAATATTAGCGTCAATAAACATTCAGCAAAACTTTCGATCGTGGAGCGGTTGCTTGGTTGCTTCTTAGATCAAGGTTACCATTATTAATACATTACCACGAAAAACAAACCGGCAATAGATTACCTAGTTCATTCCGGCAAGCCGACAGTAGTAACCTAGACATGCGGATTACGTGCAAATAGCCTGTGTAACGAGTATGTAATCTGTTGACAGTTCCATTATTGATTTTCCCTTGACAAAAATAACAGCAGTCTAGAGCTGTTAGCTGTGACTGAGGACTGGCGGTGTTGGGTTACGTGTTGTAAGTGAAATGATCCGAACATGTCGGGAGGCCGTACAGGTTTACTGGTGTCAGTAATCACGTGCAATCTGCTTACCAACACCTTACACACACTGACCCTACCTCCCTATCCATGGGGGATGGTGAATGTGAATTGCAGGAACAGTAGGGCCATGTAGGTATTGAAAGTATGGGTGACACTGTACTTACAATTTTATTTACCATAATTTATATTTGGCCAATAACCGTATCGAAACAATGGAGACCGAACGCGGAGCTCACTTCGGCTGTCGGGTCGGCGGCAATTGCATACGTAATCGCCTGTCAAACTTGTGTGATTGTCTATGGCTTGCAATTGTTTTTTCAACTTTTAAACAAACATGAAATGCTGAAGTATACATGATTATTTATGTATTTAATGTACGTTTAAAGTTGTATAACATGGATTTGACCTTTAATTTCGTTTCAATCTAAATGCGCGTGAATTAATTAGTTTGCCCTAAACTGCTTCGTATACTAAAGAAGTTTTCCACTGCAAAAATTAGGCAATATTATCATTAGGTGTTGAGGTGAAGGAGATGGGTAGAGGGTGGGAAAATACCGTTATTAAATCATATTCTGGTTTCCCTATAAATAGTCAAGTAAGACATCTGGTAGATGTATATATATATACATGTATATATATTACATAAACTTCTTACAGGAGGCTCCGAAGAAAAT
This sequence comes from Limnephilus lunatus, assembly GCA_917563855.2. NCBI lineage: Eukaryota > Metazoa > Arthropoda > Insecta > Trichoptera > Limnephilidae > Limnephilus > Limnephilus lunatus. Next base: position 44,038,688 of record OU830602.1, on the reverse strand, counting down.
AATTTCACTGTAGTATGTCGTCTTTGATAATGCAGTGTGGCGATCTTTTTGTGGAAAGGAGGGAGTGAGTCTGAATCTTGAAGAGACCCATGACTCTTGGGAGGAAAAACAGAGGCCGGAAAAGAGAAAAACCGTTGATCTGTTGAACTCCAGATCGAGTCATAGAAACGATCCGTTCTCGTGTGACAAATGTCAACTGAATACAAATATTTTTAATTATTCACAAGTAGGTTTTGTTCTTTTTATATGCAGATGATACAGCAATTTTCCACTAGGGTAAAGATTTAGATATCTTACTAGAAAATGCACAAACAGATCTAGAAAAAATCAACAGTTGGCTCCAATCATGAGAACGGGTCATTTTTACGACTCGTTCTTGAGTTCAACAGCTCGGATGTGGAACGATTTACCGGCCTCTGTGTTTCCTCCCTCCTACAACATGGGTCTCTTCAAGACCCATGTTCACTCCTTCCTTTCCTCAAAAAGACCCTCCACACAGCATCCTCAAAGATGACATAGGCCCTGAGGGAAATTATTTTCCTCAGGGCCTCCTGTGTGGAGTTAATGTAAAAAAAAATCAAATATTTTAACAATGAAGGTTAAAAAACGGGTTACATGATCTTAAGCTCAACCCGTAAAATAATTCCTCCTCATGTACCCTTAAAAATTAAAAACAATGACCTGCAAATCTTGATCCAGGAAAAATATGTTGGACTGTGCATTGAGCAGCATTTGACATTTAAACAACATGTACAAGGTACTGCAAACAAAATCATCCCCTTAATTAGCATATTTAGCCGGCTATCATATCTGTTGCCAAATAAATTTTAAAAAGTTTTATTTTATAGTCTCGTACACGCACACTTAAATTATTTGATTGAAACCTGGGGAAACGCATGTGAAACATATATACATGAATTACAGGTAATACAAATAAGGTAGTCAAAAAACTATTTAACTACAAGTCCAGAACACTTTACACGACAACACGACATACATTTAAACTCCATCCACACTAACTACGGTAAACAATCCATTGTTTACGAGGGGGGTAACTTATCTAATTGCCTTCCAAACGACATTAAAAACGAAAAGAATCTGGTTAAATTTAAAAGAAATTTATTAATTCTTGATAAACAAAATATTGAAATAGAATAGTGCTGTATTGTTTATCTTAATTTGTATAATTATTTCTAATTAAATGATTGAAAATGTAATTTTCTTTTAACTAGAATAAAAAAAAGGTATCAAGCATTTTGATGATGTAAATAATAATGCATTGAAAAATGATGGATAGGTTTTTTCTACAAATGTTTTAGCCTAAATTCGGAATTAATAAGTAAATACAACGTTACTCAGGACTTCAAACTTCGCCAAAATCAAATGATAAAAATTCGTTTTTTTATCAAATGATAAAAAAACCTTACTTTTTGCTCGTGTTCTAGAACACATCATAATAATATTCAATTACCATTTAAGAATCACCCAGGTATATATTAATTTCTTCTGTGCGAAATATCACGTCAAAATCGCTCTAAATCTTAATTGAATTACCCTACTCACCTAGAGATTAAAAGTCGGCATTTTGAATAAACGGAAAATGGTATTTACATACTTACGTATAACGGTACCTGTCAGGCTGCAAAAAGGTTCAGATTTGTGGGAAAAACTGTCAAGAATGAAAAAAAGATAAAGTGGACCTAAGTTTGAACCAAAAGTAAACACATACATTTCATTATTCAGAAAAAAGCGAAATACTTAACATTCAAAAAGATTTTTCTTGTTAAGTTATTAATAAAAAAAAGACATCAACTAACATAATGTTTATAATTTATTCAAGAAATGTATAAGATATGATTAAGATAAGAAAAAAGCGAAATGTGGTGTTTATTATTAATTATTCAGTAAACTGTTGAGTGCAGGTGTGGAAATATAGAAACACAGTTAATAAATAATGATATATATATTTATATATAAATCGCAATACATTATATCGATTGTATATTAAAAAGTGTAAAGGCCTATTAACCAGCGGCCGAGAATTCAAATTTCTTCGAAAGATGGTCTTGCGATCATACCCTTGCAACTATACAGATCGGTTCCGATGAGAAATATTGATTATTCTCCGTACCAGCATTTTTAACTAATAACTATATCTGAATTTTAGTTCATTCAAAATTTGCTTTAATATAAGCCTACATTCAAGTTACCAATAAAAACATCTCATTTAAATAAAAATATTGTGATTTGAATAAAAATATATATAAAAAATGGGTTAAAATAGGTAAAGTTAAGTTAGATTACGGGCTATTTTTAATTTTTTTCATAGCTTTTAATGACTTTTCAAAGAGTTGTTCAGTTTACTTGATTCTGAGTTGGCATGAAACTCTTATTTGAAGATCTTAATTTGATTTTAACGAAATTCCTTAACGTCGTTATTCCATCACGTCTAGGTGTCATTATGAAATAAGTTTGGTGGATGTCCAATATCCACAGTGTCCACTGTCCTTAGTGAGGGCTTGTTGGAGGGCTACTGCAGTGGTGTCCTTTGAACCGATCAATTATATTTGACAACCGACCTGCCCGGGCGTGAAGTGCCGTTTGAGGTCCAACACCCCGAGTATGTGCGTTACATGACCACAATACCTATTTAGTGTATTACCACCAACATAATATTATATGCGACACCCCCTGCATGTAACCTCTAAGCTAATTCTATATCATATAAGATGCGGTTTCCTGATATATATGTTGTTATATTTGGTATATTTGGATTAATAAAGCGCGTGGTTAATTTATTAGGTTTATTAGACTAACGAGTATAGATTGGTATGTGTTATCTGTCTAAGAGCCGTTTTATGAGAGAGGAAGGTTAACTACTACATTTGATCTCTTGTCCGCTGACGATCAGCAAATTTATTTTTACTGCACTCCAAACGAAGTCAACAGTCTCAAAATCTACATAGCTGAATGCCTAGAAGCAATAACTCGTTGGATGTCTTCAAACAAGCTGAAGCTGAACTCATCTAAGACTGAGTTTCTCTGGTCGGCCACACACAAATGCCAACATTTCATAGACGATTCACCTTTCCATTTCTAATAGTGACAGTATTCCAAAGACAACAGTCAAAACTTCTTGGCGATAATCTAGATTCAGACTTTTCGCTTAAAAGTCTAATAAATAGGACTGTAAGCACGGTTTTTTTCACCTAGGAAAACTCAAGTCAATCCAAAGAAACCTTTCTACAAATCTACTAATCAAGTCTTACGTAGTCTCACGGTTCGATTAATGTAACGGCATCTACTAGCTAGCCTTCCAAAATATCAAACTGACAAACTTAAATCTGTGTTTAATGCAGCGCACAGCTCATAACCACATTCACACATTTCAGAACACCTTTTTAATCTTTACTGGCTCAAGTGACCTGAAAGAATCCGGGTGGATGGTGTTTAAATCAATTAATAAAATGGCCCCATCTTACATCTCTGAACTATGAAATTTTTTTAATTTTTCACAAAAATGGCATTACACAAGTCATTCGAATATTATTATTATTACTACAATGGTTTAAATACCCGCTATCTCCCTGTCTCTCTTGCTCTTGGGATGTCATGGTAGCAACTATTTATTCCCACGCGTGTAAAACTTGGGTACCGAGTTCCATCACGGCAGAACGAGTTGCCTTTCCTTTTATTTTTGTGATTAATTTCCTATAAAACTATCGGTACCTTTTTTTTTAAATAGAATCTTCCGAAAATCATTGAAAAAAGTTTGAATAGATATTTGTCGGGACAAAATCAATTCGTGATTTTAAAAACTCATGCAAAACAGTGCTGAAATTAAAATAATATTAAATACTTAAACTGGCCAACGTGAAATATTAGACAAATTGGAATTATACAAATACAAATCAAACACATATAAAAGAAAACATGCCCGTATATTATGAGAGTTTACTAACATGAATTTCATTCAGATTAGAATAATTGCTTCAAATAGTTTTAGCTATCTTTTAAACTAGATTTGACAATCTTTAACGTGCTTCACTATCTTTTTTTCTTTTCCTTTAGGTCACGAAGGTAGAAATAATTGAGGTTGTCATAGATTAATAATTGGTCCTAGCAAGGGGATTCTCGCGTGATGCTCACATAAAAATATGACCTATCTCGAATTTATGAATCCACTTAGATTAACAATATTGAATTGAAGAACACTCTTCTAATCTCCTAATTTTCCTTATTGGAAATTACTAAAAACTTCGATAAAGTATCTCACCATAACTCTGGTCCTTGGATTCAAAGCCGAAATACCTACCCCAAAAAATCTTTTACAAATTTGTGTATTTTATATTTGAATATTTCAAATCATGTCTTTTTTTTCTTTCTGAAATCAGAAGACACTGAAACAAATTCAATTTGGAAAATCTGAAAATTCGTGTGTTTCACAAAGGATATGAATTTTCTTTTTCTCGACTCGAAAAGATTATCAAACTCTTGGATTTTTTCTCGTTAGCAATTTATTAATAAAAATTCAAACATCTGTTCACAATTGAGTTGGTAGAAAGAATTATTATTATTATTTTGGCCCTTCAAAAAAACTGTCTGAAAGGCGACTGTGCCGAATACGCATTTCTGAGCTAATTTACAAAATATGGAAACAATTTTGAGAAGAATCTCCGAACGTGTTGCTATTGATTAAGATTTTTAATAAAAATCACACTCAAATTAAATTAAGATGACGATGTTCGGGCACCATTTATAATAAATTTGTGCAACATTCTCAGGGCAATATTATCGGGGTGAAACCGACCAGGTTATAAATAAATGACGACCTGACAGTTGATCCGTCGACAGTTGGTCCGCTGAAATGATATTCACTATAAAATTATAATTTTTTGTGCATTAATTACCAATTTCAAAAGTAAAATTGACTTCAAAAATACCCTTAATAATAAGTTGATGTGAATATTAAACGAATTTATTTAATATTAAACGATTTTTTGTACTTATACGCTGGTATACCTACTCATTATACAGAGAAGTAAATTTTTTCTTGATGCATTTGAATGAAAATATGTTTGATACTTTTGTTATTCGGCGGTACATTTTCTCTGCACATCGCTTCGGGGTCACTTAGTTATTTTATTTATTTTATTTTATTTATATTTGGGAAAGTTGATAGCAAATCATAAATTACACAATATAACAATTATAAAATGGTTAAATATGCCAATTATAAACTTTCCACAGATATTAATAGTAAATTAATGTGTGACATTATAAAGGTGTTTACTTAATTAGTTCATTTTTAGTTACATTATGTGAGGGGGGGAGGAGAAATATAGGATAAGGATTAAAAGGCTAAGGACGCTAATATATAGGGGGAGGGGTAGATTGAACTTCCTAGTTTGAGTCATGTTGCTTAGTGAGATTTTGTTTTATGTCATGTAACGTAGAGTTAAAAATGTCAATGTGGTAATAATTTAAGTTGAATGAATGTGTGGATCTGTAGATAAATGAGTTATGTTTGGAGTTAGTCTTGCAAAGAGGAAGATTAAAAGTAAGCGACTGTCTACTGTTGCTATTAGGAACGTGAAATGATAGGCGTTGAAGAAGATCAGGATTATCGATTAAGTTATGTATAATTTTAAATAACATTACCGAATGTGCTATATTTCTTCGACAAGTTAGCGTCTGTATTTTGAAGAATTTGGCAGAGTCTTCATTACTAACATGAGATCGAAAAGAGCGGGCAATGAGATACCTTAAAAATCTATTTTGAACACTTTCAATTCTATTTTTGTGTACTGCATAGCCTGGGTTCCATACTTATATTTTGTTTAATGAGGTTTACCGTATTTGTCCTAAACCAACTGCGCACATTGCATATAAATACGCTGGGGAGCAAATTGTCGGCGGATCAACTGTCATGGAACCAAATAAATCAATGGGAAAAACACTTTCTGTAAACGAGGTCATATAATTTGTTCAAGACTGATTTTTAGTTGTAGTATCTACGTTTTGTTATTTGATCATAAAATGAATAGGCGATCAATGTTGCTTACCAAACATAATGAAGAAATAATTTTTCTTGTCACATAGTTTTTCGCTACTACTTTTAGTTGGGATTTATGGGATTTTTGGGCTCTTACTACTGAGAAAACTGCAGACTGTCCTAATTAGCATTGGCAAGTGTAATGTATTAGAAAAGCTTCTAAGTGATGCCGACAGATGCCAGTAAGGAAAGTGCCTCTATCGATTGCCGACAGGGGTACCCGAGTAGGTGGTGGCCGCCGAGACTATATAGTTCTACCGCCTATCGCCTAGATTCAATCAGCCACTAGTATAGACAGGTCGTGTGACTTATAAATAATATCAGACATTACAGCAAGAAAACGATGGAAGCCTACTTCTAGATTCTAGATTTTCGTACAATTAAAGATCAATTTTATAAGAATAAAATAGAAACGTAAATTATTTTACAAAATTCTCACATCATTTGCGCATATACTGGAGATATGTAAGTAAAGCTATGATTATATGGGATGTTGTTCAACTCAGGGTATACAACATAACACAAAGACCGATCCCTCCTTCCACCGATCTCAACTGACTACACGAGTCAGTGCCAGACTGACGATGGCGTCTGGTGTCACCTGTCTGAGCAAGATAACACTGCCAATCATGTGTACATTGCCGTCACAACACTTGGCGATGGACCCACAACTAGAACCTTATCTCTACAGCCGAATCAAACGGTATAGGGTGATCTGCGTTGTATAGCTGTCGACAGGGTCGGCTATCCGAGAGCCTGTAGAAGAATGTAGACGGTATAGATATGGACATCAACAGAGCTGTATTAATTCTATGTTTAAGTAATATGTATTAAGTATAATATGGGCGGTTAATTAAAGGCAAATAATTTTTGAATGACATCGAAATCTGCAAACTTTTATTATTATTATGCAATGAGCAGGCAGCATTCTGCTGATGCGCTCATATCTAATTTCACAATAGTTTGACAGTAAATGATTTTATGATCTCTCTATTTATCATATTTTATTATTATTATTATTATAAGCAATAATTATTAGCCTTAAACACTCATCTACATTGAAAAAATCTTCCGAGAAAAGATCCATGCCGCCAACGGGACTTGATCCCGTGTCCTTCTGATTGCCGGTCAGGGTTCATTGCTGATAATTATTGCTTATAATAATTGTTACCCTTTGTGCTATGCATAAAAATCTTGTCTTTACAAACGTAAGTTTATCAATTAAAAAAATAATATATTTTTTACATTAGCTTCACACAGGAGGTCACGAGGAAAACAATTTCCCTCGAGTCCTATCATCTTCGAGGATGCAGTGTGGAGGGTATTTTTAGGGAAATAAAGGAGAGGAAGGTATGGGAAGGAAAAAGGTATGAGAGGTGGATAGGAATCTGGGGGTCAATGTGTCGAGGAGTGACGGATGTATGAGTCAATCCCTCCCACTGCGGTGCAAGCTCGTGGATTGAGAGAGTCCGGCTGGAGAGATATAGGTTAGGTCACCCTCAACCAGTCTCTCCCGTTCCGGCCCGCTACAAAAAGACATTCGTTGCCAAGACCCAGACAAACCTCACCTCATAAACCCGGGCATCCCTGTTAAATCACCAAACGTAGCGAACCTCTTGGGGTGACATACGGTTGGGGTGTTGGTTATCCAATAAATGGTTTTCAGGGCGGTGGTTCCCATACCCGCCTCCCAAACTGATAAGATAAGACAAATACTTTTTATTATCACATCATGTCTCTGGGTTTATTGTTAAAAGTGTTTATCTGAAAATCTATCTTTTTATATATAAAAATCAATATTTGTTTGTTTGTATGTTCGTATTTTATGCGCTGCAATACCATTCATCGGATTGCGATGAAACTTTGGTAATATGTTGTGCGCACGCCCGTGAAGGTTATAGGCTATATATAATGGTAAGCTCTGGCGTTACGAAATTTGTATTAATGAAAATGTGTGCATTTAATTTATTTTAGCGGCAGGGGGGGAAAAACAGGAGGAGAACGGGAACGAGTTAGGTGGGGTTCATGGAAGAGGTGACTAGGGAGGGGGAATCAGGAAGTAAGGAAAATATTAAAAGAAATTACATTCACGCGAAAATACAAACAAAAATGTACTATCGAACATCTTAACATTAATTCAAAGAAAATAGATGCCAATACAAATGCAGAAACTGTAACAAATCTTGTGAATAATTTTTTTGCAAGTACAGGAAAAGTTTAAGCGAACCGTAAAATACATAACACAAACACACTAACACAAACAAACACACCGAACAATACACAATCGACACAACACAGATGTATAATTAAAACAACTTCAGAAGAGGAAATGACAATATAATAAACACATTAAAAAACCGAATTGCACCTGGATTAGATGAGATAGCAACGGAATGCATTAAGATGTTAAAAAATGAAATATTAAAACCCATAACACACTTAATCAACCTTAGTATAACACACTTCTGCTTTCCTAGTTCTCTTAAAAAAGGACTAGTGATCCCTATTTATAAATCCGGAGACAAAATGGAAATAACTAACTATAGACCAATCACATTATTAAAATCGCTATCAAAGATTTTCGAAAAAGTCTTAAAAAACCAAATCATAAAATAACTGTAAGAAAACAAATTAATCTCAGATAAAAAATATGGATTTAGAGAAAAAAGAGGCACAAAAGAAGATTTGGCATGTACGATAGATTATATACATAGCAACTTAGATCAAGGATAAAAATGTATTGTGATGTATCTAGATTTAGCTAAAGTCTTTGATTCAATCTGCCACAATACACTTTAAAAAAAAATTAGAAACCATGGGTATCAAATCACGCGAGTGAAAACACGGCTAGACCCAAACATACTTACACTAAACATATCGAAAACAAAATTTACAACGTATAGTATAAATAGTACAGGACAACCAAGAAACAATACAAACACCATAAAAATACACGAATGTTTAAATACTAACATTTGCAGTTGCCCTTCTCTAGAAAAAAACAGAACAAATAAAATATCTAGGAATCATAATCGACCATAACCTTAGATGGACATATCATTTCAAACAAATCACAAATAAACTCCTCAAAACAATACACATTTTCCTAAACATAAGAAACATATATAAAATAAAAACAAATGAAAACAATATATTTTGCACTTTGTCAGTCAATAATAGAATATGGAATAATTATCTGGGGAGAAGCAACAAACTCAGCTATCGATCACTTAGAAATCGCGCAGAAAACGATCTTAAAGGTAATACTTAAATAACATAGACTGACTGATACAGACCAAATATTCAACAGTTGTGACGTACTATATATACGCCAATTATATGTTAAAACACTGCTAAACTACATTTTTGACCAGAAAAACAAATTTCAACAATCTCAAAATATCACTAACAGACCAGTTAGACAATCGTACAAAAATGACATAAAAACTCCGACGGTAAATACAAGCTTTGGACAGAGGCACTATAAATATCATGCTATAAAAGCATTCAACAGTATTACCCTTGAAATAAGTGGAAGAAAACTAAAATAAATTTGTACTCAAAATAACAAAATGGATTAAAGAACAAAAAAAACAATATTACAAAAATTTCATAATGAAATAAGAATAAATCACATAAATACACGTAACACTCAAAACCAATATAAAACACACATCACTCACAAACACACAACACATAATACATAACGATTTTAATTTTATTTAAGCAATAAAATAATTAATTTTACATGTTATTTTAGCTTCAATATAATTTTTTTATTTTGTTTTATAAAATGGAGGTCTCAGCGCAGGTGAGCTACCCAGTGAGGCCGACATTGCTTAATTATATTTGAAACTAGCTTTTACCCGCGGCTTCGCTCGCATGGTATTAGTGGAAAATTAATGGCATAATTATTGGCATAATTGTTATTATTCTTGCTTTTTTGTCTAATAAAAAATAATTATTGTTTAATAGAAAATTTCAAAATTTGAGAATGACATTTCGCAAATAAAAATTCTATTTTAGAAAATATTTAAATTATAGAAATTTATTTTAAGTACCTACTCCCCTAATTTATTCTGATGATTTGGCCTCAAGTAGGAATTAGTATTTTATTCATATTTGAATCCAGAGTAACCTAAAGAAATAACAAAATGACAGCTTACGTCAAATAATTACATAGCAACGCTATGCTTTTCGTCCGGACAATAAACATTTTTAGAGATAGGTAGATATTAACTATGACGCCAACAAAGCACTGTTTTTAGGGTGAATTGCCTAATTTAAAAAAAAAAAAAAAACATTGTTTCCAAGGTAACAATTTGTTTGACGTTTGCAATAACTCGATTTTCTTAGGGACCGAAAACGTATGAAAAATAATTGCATAACGCTACAGCTTATTCATAACGCCAGAGCTTACCAATATATATTGCCAATGTTACTCGCAAATAATGAAGCTTTCGATTAGCGAAAGAATTTTTAAATTCTATTCGGTGTTTATTGCGTGAAAGAATAACACTCATCCATACAAACTTTCGCCTTTATAATATCTATAAGATGTAAGATATTATACCAAATAAATAAATAAATAATAATAAAGCCATAGCAGCGCATGCCAGGTACCAGCTAGTTTGTAATAATTCTACATCTTCGCATTTAACTTCAAAAATGATTATTCAACTATTTTTGACAAACTTATAAAAAGTTATTCTTCCTCTGGTGCCCTCTCCTATCGGAAGGTGGCTATAGTTTGGGCATTCTTTATCCTGCATGCATGCAAATTAGTTAAAAGAACATGTTTTATGATTGTATTACATGGGCGTTGGAGGAATTCATGACAGTTGATCTGCCGACAGTTGGCCCCCCGATATACTTATATAAAATACATAGTCGATTTTGGAAAAAAACGGTAGTTACACAAAATATGTACCGAATAACAAAGTATAAAACATATTTTCATTCAAAAGCATCAAGGAAAAATCTACTTGACTATATACCGTGTTTACCAGCGTATAAGAACAAAAAATCGATAATGTGTATAAATTCGTTTGATATTCATACCTACTTATTATTAAGGGTACTTTTGAAGTTGATTTCACGTTTGAAATTGGTAAATAATGCACAAAAATTATATCATTTCGGAATATCAAAAGTCAGCGGATCAACTCTCAGGTTACCTTGGTAACGGCGATTGCCATCTTGAATACAGGAAGGTTAAAAGGCTTGGGCAAAAGCATAATATATACAACGAAACATTGTATGGAATTATACGATGAATAACTCTAACAGTAAAAACGAAAGACTCCTCCCGAGATGTAAAGGAAAGATAAATCCATCTTTTATTCGATTTGCCATCATTGTTTGCAGCAGACGCAGACGTCTTGTAAGTCAATTCTTCCTCGCGAGGTGACACAGTTCAGGCCATCTCCTTTTGATGGCCAGTTAAAGTAGAACTGCTGAGGTACATATTAATCGTTTATCGCCTCCCTTTACGCCTCTATATATCAGTTTTATCGGCTCTTAATTCAGGATTACTTCTCACAAAGGCGGGTTTCATTGCTTTTTATTTAATCATTCCCTGGAACAGGGGACAACAAACCTTTTTGAAAATGAACAACTCTCTAAGCCTTTTATTAAACTATAAACAACTTGGGTGGTGGTGAATAGCATTAATCCATATAATAATGTACCGAATTACGTGTAGATATGATACCAAACTCCTTAATAATAATCAAGTCTTCAACAAATTACACCCACCAAAATTTACCACTATAATAACGGAAAAGGACATTTTAGGACCTACTCAATTAAACATTATGAACATATGCCCACTATAATACTTGCCACATCTACAGGCTTACACTAATTGTTGTCTTGGGACTTTACAAGAATAAATAGGCCCTTGTTACAATCTAGTTTATTATTATCTTTACGTGTTTACAATATATTATACTATTGGGTCACACGACCAACCTTGACTGTCTACGAATTGTATCTGAGCTAGCTGGCCCGCTGGCGAGCGTCGACCGTTGGCAGCATTCGTGTTGTCGGAACTTGATAGAAGCTCTAAGCCTAACAACGTATATTGATATCAACAAAAACTATGTGTTCTTTCAAAACACTACACCTACCTTATTCCGGCAGAGAATATCCCATCATATTAAATCAAGCAAAGTGTTTCAGTCTGGATCAAAACAAAAGGTACCCAATTTTTCTAGAACGTAGTAAAACCAAACCAAACACAACGCAACACCGATAGTATGACACCGGCAGAAGAATTCTATCTTTTGACATTAGTAAAGGTTTTGATAAAATTGTATCACATACCCAAGTTCACGTACCTCTGGCCCGGAAATCTTCCTACGGACATAAACGTCCGTCTTAATCTGCCTTTTATTTAGTATTTATGCGCAAGACGCGAATGTCTGTTGCTAACTTAAGGCAAATAAAGGAAATAATAAACGAATTACTATTCATAAAAGAGCACACTGGTTAGTGTCAGTTTTATAACTGTACCATTCATTTATGCCTATAAAAGAATAGTTAAAAATAAGGGCTCGTAAAGTCGATCTACTCGCTGCGGCGTCGCCAAATAAATCCGTATTTAATGAAGAATTTTCCCATGCACCTTTTATGTTCGTATATTAGAGCTAATGATTACAAGAATTATACTATAAGCAATGGAGTTACCGTGGAATTAAGTGGCAATAATGTAAACTATTGAAATGCTGATTATTATGAGCAAGAGGGACTCAACATGGCAAATGCAAGCATTAGGTTATAGTTTAAACCATGTATGATCATGTGAGAAACGCGGAGATCCGCAAAGAATGCATCAAGAAAGATTACGAAAGGAACGCTCCGATGGTTTGGGCATGTAGAGCGAATGAACACACATTGTTACAAATGCTTTTATGTAGCGATGGTTTTGTGAATACCTCACAAGAGTCCCAAATGCTCCCGTATGGAGCCAGTGAGACTATGGCATCCCCAATTGGGGTATGTTGTGAGGCTGAAGGCAGTGGGGAGGGGGAGTAGATGGGGAAGAAGAAGGTGGGGAAGTACCTGGCTACCTCACCTGGTCACCAAACATGGCTAAAGCCATCTCAAGCAAGGTTTCAATTCTGAATGGTGGTCACCCTGGAACGTGCCGCAAATATACTGTATATTATTTTCAATTAATTAATTGTGAAATAACACAAATTAACCATATGAAAATATTTGCTCACGCCGGTTTTTTTTTTATTTGGGTACGCCGGATTCGATTCTGCGACTTTCGGATTGGCGAATTAAGAGCCTTACCCCTCAACCATGGAAGCCGTCGAACGGCGGTAGTTACGCAAAAGTGACTTCTTTTGTCACGGACTAACCTTAATTAACACGCTAAGCTAAGCTACTTTGTCGTCGCCGCAAACAAACTTTTTAAGGTATGTTTTCTTGTGAACCGACAGTTGATCGCCTAACAGTCGCCCCTCCCCCTTCCCGAAATTGTAATTATTATAAAATTATAGTTTTTTTTTTAAATATTTACCAATTTCAGATGGTAAATAATGTATAAAATATCGACGGTCCCGAAGAACAATGTAGGATCTGCTAAAAATTGAAAATCGTTTTGTTTGCTTATTTATTGGCTTATTCCGTTGATTTAAAAGTCTGTATTTTCGGAATTTTGAATGAAATGCAAAATTTCAAAACAACACAACGTTTTTTGATCTCAAAAACAATACAAATGTAGAAACGCTTGAAAGGGAGATATACAAATACGAGTGGTAGACAGAGCGCACTAATATTAGAACGCATTGGAATGAAAGATGTAAGCGATTATTGTGAAAACATTTTATAAATCACGGCGTATTTGAAAAAAATCAAGATTCTTGTGGGGAATGTATTAAGTAGCATTTAAAAAACATTCTTAATTTTTCATACATTTAACTTGTAAAATAACAGAAAAAAGTGTTAATAATAAGTTTCGGATTGCTTCTTGCTTTGCGATTTATTTCTATCGAGTGTATTTCATATAATTACTATTTCGGCGTCGTGGGGAATGTATAGATACAATTTTCAGGAATAACATATATTTTTTTAAAAGCTTAAAAATTAAAATGTTTAAAGCCTCAATTACATTGAGCGAGTTTACAGGCTACTAGCCGGTAAGATTAAAAGCGGATGAATCGGCGAGTGAGATTGTCATGATGATAAACAAAATTGTCTACTCGCTCAGTAGCGATAGTAGCAGCTAAAATAACGACTCCCGCGCGAACCAACTCGGTCGACATTTTGAAAAAAACTTGTGCTCGCACTAGCGCCCCACGCTAGCCAGAAGCGAGAATTGCGGCTAACGCGCGAAATAATTGTGACAGTTACGAAATCAGCTGTTGGTTGGCCGCCATCGTGAGGGAGTAGCGAGTAATGTTGACGACCTTTCAACTTTTTTCGTAGATCGTCCACAATCTGCTAGTTAGCAAGTAATACGGCTACACTGAGCGAGTTTACTAACAGATAGTGAATTTCCCAGATAGTAGCTTGTAAACTTGCTCAATGTAATCGAGGCTTAAGGAAATATGTTATAAATCGGTAGAAAAAATCGGTCTTAGGGGGCATTAATTAATTACGTGAGCAGTTTTTCTTGCAATCTAGACCTCCCCCCCTTGGTGAGATAATTTGGGCCTCTTCGTATATACTTTTCAAGTAACGTGAGATTTTGCTGGATCCCCCCCTCCCTTTTGAGCTCACGTAATTAATGAATGGCCCCTACTACAATACTACAAAATCGCACATCCGACATTGTTCTTCGGGACCAACCATATTTTGACCAACAGATTAAATTAAATTAAATAACCTTTAGCGTTTAGCGATAATTTCTTCTAGCGATAGAGACTTTACGCAAATTATTTGCTTATCGATCGCTTCTGTCACGAGCATATCTCTCTTCCAGTCAAAAGTGATCAGTGATCACCGATCACAAGTACTGCTAGTGCCGGCGCGTACACAACGTGGATACTCAATTATAGATCAGGCCCTCAGCATCCGCGGCGGTCCAGAGGAGATCCATCAATGATGAGGGCCGAACAATGGGATGGTGATTAAGAGGCGATCCTGAATGGCAGCCGATCATAATACACCAGTGTTTAGTGGATTTGGGGAGTGTTTGGATTCTGGCGAATACAAGCATGGGTTGGATCGCTCTGGTGCAACTATAGTGTCATATGTCACGAAAATCATATTTTTGAGTTAACTCATAGAAAGAACATCCTATAAATTCAGATGTTTTACAGATTTTTTTACATTAACCCCACACAAGAGGCTCTGAGGAAAATAATTTACCTCCGGACCTATGTCACCTTGGGGGATGTTGTGTGGAGGCTTTTTCTAAGGAAAGAAAGAAAAGGAAGTTCTGGGAAGGAAATTGGTATGAGGAGTGGGTAGGAATCTGGGGGTCAGTGTGTCCAAGAGTAACGGCCGTATGGATCCATCCCTTCAACTTCGATGCAGGGTGATGGGTCGTGGGATTTTGGCAGGAGAGGTCAAAAGACCTCCTCTATCAGTTTCTCGATCATGCCCGCCAAGCAGCAGGTGGGCAGACATCGACCGCCAAGACCTTGACAAACCTCACCCCATGAACCTGGACACCCCTTCTAAGTCACCAAATGAAGCGAACCAAATGGTTCCCGGGGCGGCGATACCCATATCCGCCTCCCAAATTCTAAATTGTATCCCCACATCCCCGTGGGGTAAGTTGTTTGGCGAAATATGTGGTGAATCTGTAATGGCGATGTTTTACTGGGGGGGTACTGATAGTAGGTACCTACGAGTGTACGAACCTACGAGTTGCAAATGTAAATTAAATATAAATTATAAGTAGGTATATTATGTACATATTATTATAATTATAAATGAAATACCTCTTACAAGAAAAATATCCATTACCTCTGAATATGTCGTCAAAATCTTAAATGCTCGGTCACGGTGGTCATCAGAAAACGTAATTTTTAATGAATGTTTTCAAATTGTAACAAAGATTTTATTTTATTTTTAATTTAATAATGAACAAAAAAAAGCATTTTTTTTAAACTTAAGGTAAATATATTACATAATATTATGTTTGTTGATGTTAATTAATACCTCCCTAATTGAACCAGATCCTTAAAAAGATTTGTCAAGTTGAAAGTATTTACAAAGTTTGCCTAAGGATCACGAGTGGCCTTTCAAAAACAAACAGTATCAATATTTGAGACGATTAGAAATTTTACTTTCGAATGACAACTGTTAGTAAAAATTGTATGTACATTTAAAAAAAAAAAAACGAACACATTTATATTTTTAAATATTCAAATAAAATATATTTGGTGCATATTTTATCGCTTGTCTGAATTATTCCTACAATCATTTCCAATTTTGTAAAATTCAGACCAAATTCAAGTTTTAAAGTTCATTGAACCGAAGTTACAGACAATCACATCTGAAATTGATGTTTTAAATATAATATGCAAAACTTCAACATAATTTTTTTTTTTTTTAAATTTTATTTTTATTTAAGCGACCATAATATAAAAGAATTCCCTACGTATACAAAATATAATGGTCAATGGTCATGTTAGGCAAAGATATTGTATTTCTTAGTCCTCCTCACTAGTGGTTCCTGTGCCATGGCGGACTAAAATTGTTTAATTTTAGTTTACTAGCTGGTTCCCGGCATGCGTTGCTATGCCATTTAATAAAGAAATTGTTTCTCCCTGCGTGTCCTTTTCCATTCGTCCCATTCCCTTTCGCCTCCCCTTCCTCTCCCCCGTCCCCTTCCCCTCTCGCGTTCTCACTCCGCCTCCTCCACCTTCCCTCCCCCTCCTGAGTTCCCCACCCCCCTTCACGCGAACCCCCTACCCGAGTTCCCCTCCCCCCTCCAGCGTTCCATACATTCAGTCCCTGTACAACTAAACATTCATTTTCAAACAGCTCGCGTGCCACCTATTGCAATTTTTAGTTCAAATTTAATAATGCCAAAGCTCACCAGTAGCTTTATACAAACCTTGTCCTGATAATAACGAACACAAAAAAAAGTATTATCCAATTTGGTGCAGTCTTTCGGAAGTTATACGCGTACATACATTTCGGCGATTAATTTAAATTTATATAGATAGATAGATATATGTATAGTCAGATTTGTCTTCTATATTGTTATTTTATATTATTTTGTCTTCTATAATATCTTCGTTATTTGTTTTTGGGGTGTTATGTTTTGTTGCGCTACCTCCTTCTTTAGCCAATGTTTCGGACTATCGTATCCATCATCAGGCCGATCCGGCGGATGTGTGGATCTGCCGGATCGGCCCTGATGATGGACACTGTAACGCTTTCCGAAACGTTGGCTAAAGAAGGAGGTAGCGAAACACGGCATAACACCCCAAAAACAAGTAACGAAAATACTGTTGGTCGAAAACATAAGAAAAAAACTATAATTTCAGTTGGTCATATTTTGACTTACAGCATTGATGCAGCGGGAGTGCGAATTCCTAAATCTATATTCAATCAAGGCCTCCAGACCGAAGGGCCGTCAAAATGAATCTGTGTATATCTAATTTTCGATTAACCCTGTACTGCACAAATATTAAATTTCAAATTTGTTGCAATTTGTGTAGCTGACGAACAGGGCGGAAGAACTTCTCGGATCGAATCCAGGGATGATATCAATCCTTAATATCGCCATAAGATATGATAACAAATCATTCAAAATCCACATCTAATATACCAATGGATCAAAAATATCTTAAGCTTCGATTACATTGAGCAAGTTTACAAGCTACTAGCTGGTAAGTTTAAAAGCGGGCAAATCGGCGAGTGCGATTATGATGATGACACAAAACGTTCCGCTCGCTCGGAATAAAACACTATTATACGGTGCTCCAGATTTTATGTCCGGGTTGAATCTTTCCCAAATGAAAGACTAAACCCTTCCACACACTTTTCCACAAATGAATATCTAGTAAATTAACGCAATGTAAGTGCACTATGTAAGAATAAAACAATACAAGAACAATACGTCAATCCACCAGAAACATAATGGGAAAATATTTCACCGACTCCAGATATTTTCATATCAGAGGGTTCGGCTCTGATGAAATCCTAACTGGTCCGATAAATCCTACTGATCCCTCAATATAAATATTTAAAAAATCTTTCGTAATCCTACATGTATTTAAAATGACCGACTTTTGCATTTTTATGTACAAATTTTTTGACAAATCTAATACGCCTAAATTTTGAATGAGAGAGCTAGGTATAATGCCAGTAGCCGAAATAACAAATGGTAATATTTTTATAGTCTGAGAATGCCAAATTCTTTTAATTTCATTTCCTAAATCTGTATATTTTCTTATTTTTTCAGAAACAGTTTTCTGAATATTACAAGAATTTGGAATAGCGACATCAATGATATAAGTTATTTTCTTAATTTTGTCATGTAAAACTATATCGGGTCTATTATGACTAATTGTTCCATCTGTCAGAATAGTTTTATCATAATAAATTTTATAAAATTCATTTTCTGAAAATGAATTTGGTTCATATTCATAATATGGTACATTACGGCAGTCAATCAAGTTATGTTTAATTATCAAACTTTGGTGAATTATTTTTAAAACTTGATTGTGCCTAAATGTATACTCGGACGGCGCTAATACAGAACATCCCGATATAATATGTTCTATAGTTTCCGGAAAAGCCAAACATTTTCTACATAAATCATCAATTTGATTTGCATCTTTGATGATATGCTTCCTATAATTTTTAGTATTAATGACTCTATCTTGTATGGCAAGCATAAAGCCTTCTATTTCTGCGCTCAACTCCAATACTCAACCATTTGTTTGACGAAAATTTGTCAACATATGTTTGGTTGAGATAATTGAAGTGTTTTGCATGAAGAATTTTATTTGACCAGGAATCTAATAATTCCTGGTTGGTATTTATAAGAATGCTGGCATTCTCGTCGTATAAATTTAATGGTGAAATATTTCTATCTGCCTTGCAAATTATTTTGTGCATTTCTGAACTATCAGCTTTCCTATGGAAAAAATTTCTTAGCATTTCAACCTGATTATGTTTTAAAGATGTTATTTTGACTATACCTCTACCTCCTAAATTTCTGGGTAAATTAATTCGTTCTACAGCTGAATTTGGATGATGGTAATATTATTATTATTATTTTTATTAGTAGCAAACTAGCTAGCGAAAAGCTGAGCTAAAATAATGACTCCCGCGCGAGCTAATTCTGTCGAAATTTTGTAGAAAACTGAGATATTCGCAGTTAGCTTACCGTTAGTAGCTATTTGCCGGTTAGGTACTTAACAGATTGCACAACAGATAATGCAGATCAAGCAGTAGTTTGACAATTACGAAATTAGCTGTTCGAGGGCCGCCATCTTGCCATCTGCCGTACACGCTAGCGAGTAGCGAGAAAAGTTGACTCCCTTTCAACTTTTTTCGTAGGTTGTTCACAATCTGCTAGTTAGATGGTAATACCATTACATTGAGCGAGTTTACTAGCAGATAGTGAATTCACCAGCCAGTAGCTTGTAAACTCGCTTAATGTCGTCGAGGCTTTAAGATATGTCGTAGGCAGATAGTTGACTAATAGCTTTTCGAGATTAGATATACATAATGGTGAGCATTAGATATACCGAACATTCTTTTCCTACACCATAACTCGAAAGCTTTTATCCATTTCGGCAGTTGACTATAAAATAAAAATTTATGTGTGCCACATTTTCAAACTAAAAATAACTTCTACCACAGTGGTCCAACTTCCTGGGCAGTAAATATTTGTATACTTAAAACAAAAATGCGAAGAAATTCCAAGAAAAATCGATTCTATTTTGTATATTTATTCTTAGTTGTCGGTCATTCATTACAACACTCCTAATAATTGGTTATTAGCACGTCCAGATCTTTCTAACGAGAATTTAACTACCCCCCCGAGCGGCAGGAGTGAAGGGAGGGGGGTGGTGGAAGGTTGCGGCTAGCACCCACACCCCTAGGACTTTGTGTTGCGTCGATTGGAGGGTCCAGCCGCCCAGTTCGGTCGAAGAGCGTACAGCGTGTATTTTTAATTCAAAGGCTTTTACGCCACTATCCACGTGAAGTAAGGGTTGACCGTTTGGAAAATATAAGCAACTTTGAACTTAAAAACACAGTGTAGGTACTTACACGGAATGTATGATAATTTTGATGCGTGAGGACTTAAAATTGCAAATAATTTGTTAGCTTCATATTTTTAATTTTTGTAACTCGATTAAGACGATAAACATACGTAATATGATAGAAGGAAAGATAGAAATGAGGTAGAAAGATGATAAGATGATAAACGTTCGTAATAAGATAGAAAGAAAGTTAGAAATAAGGTAGAAAGATGATAAGTTGACAAAAATACGTAATAAGATAGAAAGAAGGGTAGAAATAAGATAGAAAGATGATAAGATGACAAACATACGTAATAAGATAGAAAGAAGGGTAGAAATGAGGTAGAAAGATGATAAGATGACTGAAGTAGCGTCGTCCTGGCGAGGTCTCAGATAGTATGCAGTCAGGTTGTAAGGCTGCGTTTAGTGGCTTATTTTGTTTTAACGCCAAGATGGGCGTACAGGTGAGAGAGATTGAGGTTATACTTGTTTAAACACTTGTGTTTTTTGGATATAAGTGTAACTTTATTTTGAATAACTTTACAATGAGAATGACTGGCAATTAATTAGATAGAGAGCTTAATTGAGTAGATAAGTTAGGTCTGAGATGAGAATGAGAGAGAATGAATTTGCTAAAAAGATAACAAGCCTTTTTATAAACAACAAGAGTTTGTCGTGACCACAGACAAAATATATTATAGATGCTAAATTGATCACAATATTTCACAATTAATTGGCATGGACATAAAGATTTAAAGTAAGAGGTGGCATAGACATAAAAAGTTAAATGTAACTACTTCAAAACTACTTAACATCCCGCAATCAAATGCATCTTTTGGCCAGAAAAACCATAATTTCCGTGCTACACAATTATGTAATACCCTTCCAATTGAAACTAAGAACACCATGGAGATACAAAAGTTTAAAAAAGACATCAAATTATGGTTCAGTAAACAGGACGATGAGGAAATCATTAAAATTATGAAGTAACCCCAATGCAACCTGCAGATAACAAACCAATACTTTTATTTTATTTATTTTGTGATAATCAAGAAACTAGAAGATGAGGAAATAAAGATCAGCACCCATTCAGCAACATACAGTCCGCCTCGGAACAGGAATACCTAGTGAGGAGGACTGTAAACAAACCACATAACTTTTTATTTTTACTTATTGTGTAATTTTACTTTATCTTATATTGTCATTAAATAAAAAATAAAAAAAGGGCTGTACATATCGAGATTAATAATGAGAAATAAAAAGTGTTTAGAAATGGTCACATCGTCGGATCTACCGGATCTGCCCTGATGGTGGACACTGTAACGCTGTCCGAAACGTCGGCTTTAGAAGGAGGTAGCGCAACACGACATAACACCCCAAAAACATAATAATAATATACCCAGAACCGTTTTTGATTTAAGTCAGATCTTATTGTACTCGCGGTGTTCTTCTTTGTTCAAGATTCAGAAATGAAACACCTATTGCTTCATTTTGCTTCAGCAACGTTTAATGATCGTGTTTGGATAGCCAGAACCTTTCGCGTGTGTGGTAAACATTAGTATTTGTATTTTATTGCGGTTTATTTGTGGTTTTTTTGTCATTAACTTTATTTTTTAAATACATATATTTTTTTATTTATTTAACGCCCAAAGGGCTTTAAAATATTTGGTAGTACAGTTAATTCATGACAGATGATTTTTAAACACATAAAGAAATATTTTTTTTTTTAAATGTTCACAAGTCATAAAAATACAAAAATACAGCGATTTAATAGGTTTACAAAAATACAGATATGTTTAGGAATAGTTTTGGAATAAGTTTTTTACAAGATCCACAAAATTTGCCAAGTTTATGTTAAATTAGTCTAAGATAGTCTTCTAAAGGGATTTTAAATTTAAAATTTATAAAACGCAGTATTTTTTTTTGTATTCGCTCAATGTTATTAATGTGAATTTTGTAAGATGGAGACCAAACTACCGAGTTATATTCCTTAGGCTTCTAACTAGAGATACGTATAATAATTTAATGGATTGTATGAAATTAAAGTTTTTGGTAGTTCTTAATACGAAGCCTAGTGTTTTTATACCTTTGTTTACAATTTGGTGGGTATGATTGGCGAAACTTAGTTTTTCATCCAAAATAATTCCAAGATCTCTCATTTCCGTAACACTTTCTAAAGCTGTGTTATTGATGGAATATTCGAATAAAACAGGATTTGTATTTCTGAAAAAGGTCAAGGTTTTGCACTTTTCTACATTTAAAAATAAATTATTTTGAACGCACCAACCTTTAAATTTACTTATATTTGACTGAAGTACATATATGGCAATGATTTATATCAGTTATTTTCTTGTACAGCTTGATGTCATCAGCAAAGAGCTATACCTCAACATCGTTGAAGCAATTGGTTATATCATTGATGAAAATGAGGAACAAAACTGGGCCAAGGTGACTACCTTGCGGTAGGCCACTAGTACCCCAGGAAGCTTTCAATATCCAAGACTTTATTTTGACGAACAGTTTGTAATAACTTTGTCTAAAACAGAATGTTCATTCTTCTCTTCATTTTCATTTGCTTTTTTTTTGTTTAATTTCCTTTCAGATTTCTCAGTCTTTTCTGTCCTATGTATGGAAATTTTTGGCTAGATTATTTAAGCATTGAATTGTTAATTATTTTTTGTTGTCGTAAACTTTTCTATAATGAAATACTGCTGTCGTAATGCTGTTTCTAAGTAAACCCAAAATTGCTTTGACAAGTTTTCACTGATAATATTCATCTGTACGAAGAGTTCATAACTACTAATCTGTCCGAATTATTGATTTCTTTGGGCTTGTGATGAATCGCAGTGGATACGAAAATATAGTAGCTTCCACCTTACGAATGAATAAATAATAATTCAGAATTATAACGAAATCAACACACTAGCGACATCTAGCTGATTAAGTTTGATTGGGCCATGGAGACTGCAGAGATCTATAATTATTAAATTAATGTCAAGTTTTGATAAATAGAACACAGAGGGATCCAATTATAAACACTTAAGATTGATCTACCAATCAGAGAAGGGGGAGGTTACCTTTTTCAAGACAAAGAGATGGACTTTGGACTAGACCATTAGTCTGAGATTTATGGGGTAAAAATCATCATCAACCCGAGAGATCAATACGCTTTAAGATAAACACAATCCCACGTTCGGTGCATTTGGTACAATGACCCTAATTTTAAAGGTAAATATTGAGTACAACAGAGGAATCGACAACCGCAGTTAACGAACAAATAAATCCATATTATGTTGAAAAAATGATGCAATAAAATAGCAAGGAAATATAATGAACGGAAGATTAAAGAAAAGACCTGGAAAACGTGGGAAAAGCTACTGTAGGGATACTCAATTGCATAACGAGAACGTGAAGAACAAAAGGAGGCCAGATTCAGAGGAAAACGTACGTTTGATATTTAAAAGAAAGAAAAACGATGGAAATTAGGAATGTCACTTTTAAATGAAGCAATACGGTCAGGGAAAACGATTTGAAAAGAAAATCTAATAAAAAAAACGGACATTTAAACGGAAGTATTTATTGAACAATATAAGATTTCGACTTAATTTTGCGTTTCAGACGAGTTTAAATAGATATCGTTATATATTTGAAATAGGATGGTTATTCTAGTTATATTACGTTAGATTAATTCAAAGGAAGGGATCGTTTTACGTCATTTGCTATGAGAAAATACTATAGACGATAGAACAAATTGCTGAGGCAATTGATGTAAAAAAAGGTTGTCGAGCTCACACACGATTTTGTTGTTTAAACAATAATATTTCCGACATGGTTTTGGGTGATTATGATAGTCTTTATTGCTTTTGGGGCAATAAAAGTTAACATGGAACTTATGCAATATTTGGATAAGATAAAAGAGATTAAATTTAACGAGTTAATATTAATTTATTATTTACGACCAAGTACGTAGAAATCGAAAACATCAACATATGTCAGCGATGATACTTTATGGGGTTTTGGGATGAAACGAGACACAATTTTATATGTTTTTATACGAAGCAATTAACCGGACACATATCCCAGAGTCAAATTGGAATTTTCTTCTATGAAAATTATGAAAAAATAGCAGATTGAATATTTATGACTAGAAGGTGAAGTTTTCTAAGAGAAGATAAGCATTGGAAATTATGCAAATGATGGTAAAGAATGAAGTAAAGACAGTTTAAAGACGAATCCGTAAGGAAAACTCATGAAAATTCAGAAGTATTGATGAAAACAGTAAATTTGGCTTGGAATATAACTAATCATATAGTTATGGACAATGACATAAGAATGAAGCAGAGAAATCATAAAAATAACGTCGTATATAAAATATAATTGAAGAAAATAAGAAAATTCAAGTCTACGACATAAGTAGAGACAATACAGCTTAAAATTGAATTGATTCATATAGGAAACATGAAAATGTGGGGAAATTTAGGGAAATGAAAATTGGAAAATGCGTAATGAAGATTTCGACATGAGTTTGTTCGTGTTCTGGTAACGATAAACCAAATTGAGAATTACATACAGTTTATTGAAGACGTACCTATTATATATTGAGAGAAAAAAGGACACGAAAATCATGATATTTTAGTTAAATTTGTAAGACCTGAAGACAAAGGAACGACGGGGCAAAATTTGACATAATGGTAGGTTCGACACTGGAACAATTTACGTAAGAGACGGAAGATTTCTAAAATCAAAGGGGCCGGACTTAACACGTTGATACGAATATAACAGAATTGATATATGAAATCTCGAGTTGTTAGAGTTTGAATTAGAAAATCAATGAACGCGTAATTAAGATGTTCTAATCCTGGAGGTACATATAAAACCTAGGACTTAGAAGAATCGGGATCAGTTTTCGGTGTTAGTTGTCGTGAAGGAGTCGTCGGGGACCAATCGTCGGGTTAAAACGTGGAAGTTACGTGACGTAGCGTCTAAAACGGTTATTAGTTGAAAATTTCTTAAGTGTTGTAAAATTTTGAGACTTAGAAAAATTCGGAGTGGGAATTCTGGGACTTATAAAAATTACGGTCGTGATTAAATCTGTGGAGTGTTGAAAATTAAATAAAGTGTTTTATATAGTTTTACAATAAATTCAACTTGTCATTAAAATAAAAAGTTTATATAGTGTAGCGAATTTAAAAAGAAACAACAGTGTTTAAAGAATTTTATAACAGCAGTGAATAATAATATATTTATTTATAAATTCAACTTGTCATTAAAATAAAAAGTTTATATAGTGTAGCGAATTTAAAAAGAAACAACAGTGTTTAAAGAATTTTATAACAGCAGTGAATAATAATATATTTATTTATAAGTTCAACTTGTCATTAAAATAAAAAGTTTATATAGTGTAGCGAATTTAAAGAAAATCAACAGTGTTTAAAGAATTTTATAACAGCAGTGAATAATAATATATTTATTTATAAATTCAACTTGTCATTAAAATAAAAGGTTTATATAGTGTAGCGAATTTAAAGAAAATCAACAGTGTTTAAAGAATTTTATAACAGCAGTGAATAATAATATATTTATTTATAAATTCAACTTGTCATTAAAATAAAAGGTTTATATAGTGTAGCGAATTTAAAAAGAAACAACAGTGTTTAAAGAATTTTATAACAGCATTGAATAATAATATATCTATTTATAAATTCAACTTATCATTAAAATAAAAAAGGGGTCCTTCGACAACTGGCAAGGTGGATTAAAACGTCGCGCATGTTGTGAGAATTACCCTGGTAATTAATTAATAGAATCTAGAATCAGTTTTTATACTTAAAAAATTCAGTGGTAAAAATAGAGTCTACAATCAGTTTATACTTTGATAAAACAGGGAGTGAAGTGCCCGGATAGGGTTAATCGTGCAATTTAACGGAGTGTATGATCTTATAATAAATCTAAAATCAGTGTTTGCAATAATTTCCGATTCAATAAAATCTAATAATTAATTAATTAATTACAAATTCAATGCGGGAGGAGTTTAATATAGTGTGTTTGAATTGCTTTAAATTTGTACTATGAAGGTTAAAATAGAGTTATTTAGTCCGAGGTTATATAAAGAAAATTACAGTCTAATAAGTTTCATTAAATAAAAAAATTTACGTTTAGGTCGAAAGTTGGAAATTTTATTACGAGATATTAATTATCGTTAGGTGACAACGCAATAATAATAATTGATCCGAAATCTGGAAAATACTTAACATAATTAGATAGGATCGTTCTTCCTCAATAATAACGGCAGATATTAAAGGAAAACGTGAGGATTTTTACATCAGAGATCTATTCAAAGGAGAAAGGAAGGAGATGAGTAGTTACACAGGTAGTATGGATGCTCTAATAAGTTTCTCGCCGATGATAGTAACCCGGTGGAGCTGAAATTAAGACATTAGAGCTTGGTGAGTCCTTACAATATTTAAGCTTTTACAGGTTCCTGTGGATATCCTGACACTGATGGACGTAACGCCAAGAAAGGGTAAATAAATAACTAACCAATTTATTAGCATTCGCATGTCACACCTCCCATACGGAATGAAATGTTGCTAAACAAATACTTAACACATAATTAGATAGAAACGCATCACTAAACCAATTTTGGTATCTTAGCGTATTTGTAAGATAAATACCTATTGTTTCTTTTCACTAGCACGATTAGGGTATGGTTATATGACCTTCGATAGTGTACAAAAATTACGATTTGAGTTCAAGGCCATCCATTGACCCAGTCACCTAAATTCATTAACGAATAAACAAAACAAAACTTAACGTCAGGGACAAGTTTATCAATCATAGCTTGAGATGAAATCTGCGGTCAATATGTGAAGGCGACATTGACGTTAAATTCACTCAATTCTAAACGACTTGATTTTACTAGAGCGATCGCCAATAGGTAGCATTGATTCAGCATGCAAAAATTTCGCAAAGTAAAGTACTGCGACTAGCTTCAAACTCTAAGAGAGCACATCACAATTATTCAGGAGGTCATTGATTCAATGTCGACTTGATTTATCTCATTTTTAAATCTTTCTTATAGGAAGTAGGTATCCAAGAACCCATAAATACCCATTATCCTAAATACCTAACACACGAGGAGCTAGTGACCTCATTTAAACAACACTGGTGTTCAAATACTCATACAGTCCTGAATCCTAACTTGTCTTCGAACGTAAACTTCAAGGCTTCTGTATGTAGGTATGAGCCATCTGGAAATGTAAGTGTTAACCTTTCTCGAACGGACGGCTTTGATCTTGTGGCGGTATTGTCGAGGTGGGCATGCGGGGAAGAGGAAGGACGTATGCGGACAGTACGCTGACGCGGCATTAAAGCCACAGGTTATTTGCATACCGTGAGTCTTGTCGAACCTGAAAGCAAACATAAGGTTCACGAGGTGAGTTTTATGTCAGCTAGTCAGAGGTGGAATGTAACGCTGGGTCGGTTACGTGGGAGGAAGGATCTGCCCGTCACAAGCTTACGCCACATTTAACGGATAGAGGCATGATAAGGGAAGACATGAAATACCCCTTCTAGACTCAGTAGAGTTAAATTCAATCCGGCGGAGATGGAAGTCGGAGTGAGGCAGAAAAACGGCATGAAGACTTGGTATTCCCCCATCTGGCGTGAAGAGTCCCTTTCGTAACAAGAGACGCTCGTCGAAGAGAGTAAAACTCGGACTTAAGGATAAGCTTAGCAAACGTACTTGGGAGAATCCGGTTTGAAATTGTTGTTCATCGGTTTTCACTTGGTTAGCGGAGGTGCCGACTTTTTAAGCAAACATATTATCCCCTCCCCATATCCCTCCATTCCTGCTCTTTCAACAATTTTGCGAATACTAACCAATAGCACTAACTATGACTACAAACACATTATGTTAGGAGAAGTTGCAGACAAGGACTTCAATTGAGAAAACTGGACCTTCGAGTTCGATCATCCTAAGGTAAGGTTTGCTTTCTTGAAATGTTTAATTTATTAACTGTTGTTTATGTTATCGATGTATCAGCGGTGATAGGAAGAATTAAATAAACACACTAAATTCCTATGGAAATCAAATAGACACAAGGTTTAGGGCGGGGGTAGTTTATCAAACTCGGTTAAATATTCTAAAATAATAATAAATAAATTGATCGGAAAATTCTCACCCTTTCTCTAAAAGAATCTATGGGTTACCACACGTAATACATTATCTTCTCTACATATGTGTGCATATTAAGTATGCAAACAGATGTAAAATCTAAAACAAAAAAATTACACAACGCAGATTATAGAAATAATGTGAACAAAAATCTTAAATCTTGATTACTGTGAGAAAATCGCAGGGATTTAAGAAGATAGGGTAGGTTTAGCTAGATTATAAGGTATAGGGGTTTAGAAATCACGAGCCTGAGGTAGAAATAAACCGAAAGGAGGGTTGAGTCAGGCCATCATTCCTAGTGGTGTGATCAGTAGGACATAAGGGTAGAATTATGAGCGTGGCTACGAGACAGGAGCTACGAGATTTAAACTACGAGGTAGAAGCTTAGAAAAGTAAATCAGCTAGGTAGGGTTCATCACAATTGGAGTCGGAAGCCAAGAGTGGCACCTCATTACAACTGTTGCTGCGTGACCAGGAGAGTTAAGGTTACAAGTTGAGAGAATTCTGAGATATTATAAAAATAAAATAGAATGAACAAATAAATGAAATTATAATTAATTGGAAAAAAAAAAGTGAATATTTTAAACGAAAAGTGAAAAACGTGCCATTAAAACAACTTCAGATTACATAAAACAAGTGGAATAAAAAATTCGCATCATTAAATTATACAGTAGAAATATAACAATAAATCAAAAAAATAATTTAAACGAAAAGTGAAAAACGTGCCTTTAAAACATCTTCATTAAACGTGATACAAGTGGAAAAAAAAAAAACGTACCATTAAATAAAACAGTCGAAAAAAAAAAAATAATAACTCAAAAACCAAATATTTTAAAACGAAAAGTGAAAAACGTGCCTTATACCAGATAAAAATCATAAATCACATAACGCCTAGGAATGTTGACCCAGATTTAGAAGGGTGGTGCGTATTGAAAAAAAAAAAGCCGTTATATAAATAAAAGCGCATTCCTTCGGTGATCAATAAAATTATCATTCAAATTGGTTCATTGACTGAAGCCCGAATGTAAACAAGCGATTGAATAGACACCGTCGCGAGGGTATGTTTGTGTTGCCACAAACATAAGTGGTCTTACTGATAAATATGTTCGTAACAGAATAGATAAATCTTTGTTATGTTCGCATTGGAACATCTCGAGATATTACTTTAAATAATAAAGAGATACTTAGATAGTTAATCAAATGACGTTGTTTATGTTAATAGTGGTCGAGGGTATTATTGGTTCCTTCGAGTTGAAGGATTTTATAAATAAATACTTCTTTTGACACGGCGACATAAAAATAAATAAAATCAACATAACATACAAAGCAAAGGACGGATAAAAATAAAATAAAATATTACACATAAAACATAAAAGTGAGCTTTTCAAATCGTTGCATTCAAACATTTAACAGGGGTGGATTGGACCTTTAGATACACCATTACATAGATGTCAGCTGAATAAATTAGAAATTTAGCCTTACTGGGGGTTGGCATATTTCTCGGGTGACCGGTTTATTTCCGATTTGCAATAAAGAGCAAATAAGCGGAGTGGTTTAAAACGCATACGAATTTAGGAGGGGGGGCTTGTTTAAAACGGGGTTTAGGTACATTATACAATTGTGTATACGTGCAAATAAATAAATAAACAAACAAAGCCGGTGTGGAAAAAAAAAAAAAAATGAGATAGTAAACGTTATGGAGTGCATTCGGATGAGTAAACATACAACATAGATCAAATAAACCTCAGATAAAAGGTAAATAAGAACAGCATATGAAGAGATTACATAAAAGTTGATTCCCTCAAGAGGTTTCTAGTAAACATTTTGAAACGAATAAACATCTCGAATCAATATTTGATTCTAGTGTGTACAGTTGGGTTAGATGCATTTAGCATTATCCTTTCAGATGTTCAGATGTTTGTCGTATTGTCGATTGTCTCAAACTAATATCGCTGCAGTTGAATGCAGATAAATGATATGTCAATTAACGTATTCAGAACTTGGAAGGCTGTCTTAAATGAAAAAAAAAAATTGCGCAATTATATTTAGTATTTCGAAGTGGAAATAGTTAGTTTGGGTACAAGTGTTTTAGGAGCGGGGATTAAATCACCTGCGGTTAAACAAGTTAAATTATACCTAAACTGTTTTGAAGTGCAAGAATAAGTGTATAGGGATGCTTATGCATATGTGTATGTGTATATGTATATATATGTATGTATATATATATATATGTATGCGTATGTGTGTGTGTATGTATATATATACATGTGGATATGTAAATTTTTCAGAGAAAAAAAAAAAAAAAAAAAAATAAGTGTAAGCAAACGAAAATTGGAAATTTAAATAAGTCAATCTCTGTCATCGGGTTTTAAAGGAAAAAAGGAATATGCCTAGGAATAAACGTTGTCCTGAGGCAAGGCAGGAGAGGGAACGCATAGAATTTGTGGCCGCCGTCGAGAATGCTGCGAGTAACAATGTTCAGATGGATGTAGGGCAAATTACCCTAATCATACAGCAGGCCTTGGGTCCGTTGGTCAGTAAGATACAAGAAATGGAGAAACAAAGGGAGGTTATGCCGGTGACAACCACGACAGGGGAGGGAAGTACGGCGCGAAACGTACTTCAACTCGTAGAAATGATGCCCACGCAGGAAAAGCCCACTTTCAGCGGGGGGACTCAGAACCCAATAGCTTTTCTAGAGGACCTTAAGGATTATGCAAAACGTACGAATCGCACTGACATCATGATGGTAGTTAAGGAGAGTTTAAAAGGAGGTGCTAAAAGCTGGATGAAGCTCTATTCTAAACGTTGGAATAATATGGAAGATTTCGAAAGGGATTTTATTGCCAATTATTGGGGTGATATATGTCAGAAAAACATGAGACGGAGGCTATCAGATGCAGTATGGGAGCCAAAAAAGGGAATCACCATGCTGGCGCACTTTGCGAAGTACTGGGAGCTCGCCAAAGCACTAAAAATCACCGACACACCATTAGGAGTAATTAATGAGATAATGAGGCATTTCCCGAAAGAAACCCAGGCATTGTGGTTTTCACGCGAGCAAGGAGATGAGTTGGACGCGGCGGAATTCCTGAGAAAACTGGATAATATGGTCTGCGCCCCGCAGGACAAAACTACGGAGAAGAGGGGTAGGGATGACAGGAATGGACACGACAACAGAGACCGTCGACACGCGATACGCCCGAAGGTTGGGGTTATTGAGGGAGCACCACAGGCGACGGGATGCAGGACGTGCTGCGGGCCAAGTACGCAACCAGCAGCTAGCAGTAAAACAGCACCAATCAGCGGGAAGGAGGTATGCAGAGTTGAAGATGCGGGAAACGACAGCGAGTCGGTCCAGGAGCTCTGAGGATTACGACTC
The DNA here is from genome assembly GCA_917563855.2 of Limnephilus lunatus. Classification (NCBI taxonomy): domain Eukaryota; kingdom Metazoa; phylum Arthropoda; class Insecta; order Trichoptera; family Limnephilidae; genus Limnephilus; species Limnephilus lunatus. The sequence goes on along the minus strand of OU830602.1, from coordinate 44,006,904 downwards.
CAGAAGAAATAAGAGCAGCGACGCCAAGACACAACGTAGCTTTAAAAATAATGTTGAAATATAATTGGGATGTTACAAAGGGTTTAGGGAAAAACGAACAAGGAATAACAGCACCAATAAAAGCATGCAAGGCGGTACGCAGAGACGAGAGTGCAGATGATGAAAAGACGTATGAAAGGGGGGAAGTGACTGCGTGTGTGAACTCTTTGCAACAATTAAGCGACGTGTGGAACGCGGTGGAGATGTATGAAAATGACATAGGAAGAGAATGCATCGGATTTAACACCGTATTTGAAGACGAGGATTATGAAGAGATAGGACGGGGAAGTACATTACCGCAATTACCAGAGGCTAGGGCTTACATAGATGAATTAAAGGTAAATTGTTTGATAGATACGGGTAGCCAAATAACGTGTATTGCACAAGAATTTTGGGAATGTCATTTGAGCGATCAATCGCTATATCCAATCATGCCGGTAGCTTCAGTACAAATTAAGGGGGCTATGGGACAGAAAAGTCAGAAAATTTCACGGTTAGTACTAGTACCATTACGTTTTGGGGATATCCAAATCAACACATCATGTCTCATAGTATCAGGGTTAATAAGATCTATAATACTAGGGGTAAACTGGCTAGATAATTACTCGGCAGAAGTAAAGTGTGGGAAAAAGCGGGAATTGATAGTCACTACTGAGCGGGGAAGAGAAAAAATTAAATTAATAGATTCCGGAGTTGTGAGAAGTGAATTAGGAAAGCAGTTGAGTGAGGAAAACACAAATAGTGCAACCCAGTCGATAAACGTCATAGAGAATAACCAACTTTCGGATTTTGCGGAGGAGACTAAACAGCGAATTGCGGCAATGGTAGCTGGTTTGGAACTGGATGACGTCAAGAAGGAAAAATTAAAGAAGGTACTAGACAAACATAATCGAGTGTTCCTAGGTAAACCGGGGCTAACAAATATGTATATCCATGAAATTAAAATGATAGATGAGACGCCATTTGTAAAGAGGTCGTATCCGGTCCCCTTCGCGTATAGGAATAAGGTGGATGAGAAAATTGACGAATTAGAAGCTTTAGGCATAATCAGCCGGCGGGCGACTCCTTTCGCGAGTCCCTTAACCTATACAATGAAGAAGGACGGTACTGTGCGTATATTACTTGATGCTCGCGAATTAAATACGAGAATGTCCGGGGAAACGGAGAGACCACCACTTACATCGGAAATATTGCAGCAATTCCACGGGGTTAAGCACGTGACTACTCTAGATTTGGACTCGGCGTATTTCCAGGTACCCTTATGTGAAAGTAGTCGTAAATACACCGGTTTCGTCTATAATGGCAAGTCATACGTCTACAACGTATTACCGCAAGGACTGAAGACATCGGTTGGGAGCTTCTCCCGCGCCATGAATAAAATTCTGGGTAGTGAGATGAAAGCGTTTTGCACTAACTATTTAGACGACCTAGTCGTGTTCTCATCTGGAGATTTTGACGAGCACCTAAACCATTTAGATGCAGTTTTGGGAAGGTTACAAACAGCCAATATGACCTGCAAATTGGAAAAATGCCAATTTTTGTTCACGGAAGTAAAAATGTTAGGCCACATTATAACGCCTTATGGGATACTCATGGACCCAGGGAAAGTTTCGGCGATTAAGAACTTCCCAGCGCCTAAAAAAGTGAAGCAGGTAAGAGCATTTCTGGGGTTGTGCAATTATTACAGGAGATTTGCAGATAGATATGGGGCTTCAACACAGGTATTATGCAATTTATTAAAGAAAAATAAGCCTTGGAGGTGGACTGCTGTAGAGCAGGAAGCATTTGAAAACGTAAAAACTTTATTCCTTGAGTCTGTGATATTAACTCATCACAACCCCAACAAAAATTATTACCTACAAACTGACAGTTCGGGGTTCGCCATCGGGTCGGAATTATATCAATTAGACGACGAGAATAATCATCATGTGATCGGTTTTGTTAGCAAATCACTAACCGGGGCCGAGTTAAAATGGACCGTTTCCGAACAGGAGTTATATGCAATAATCTATTCGTTACGCAAATTCGAAACCTATCTGCGAGGCGCACAGCTAATCATACGTACGGATCATCAGGCGTTATCGTTCTTAAAGACTTGGAAATTATACAGCGCTAGGGTGACACGGTGGATTTTATATTTAAACCAATTCAATTTTAAAGTCGAGTATGTAAAAGGCAAGGAAAACATCGGACCCGATATCTTGTCTCGCTATTCTCAGGATGCGGTAAATGTGCAGGAGGAAAAAGTAGTATGTCCTGAAGTGGCCGCATTTGCAGTGAGTGGGAAACAGTTAATAAAATCGCACTTAGAAAATCTAGAACAATTACAAAATCAAGATGAGTTTTTGGGAGAGGTGATAGAACATTTGGGAGGTAAGTCTCGCAAGACACCCACAAAAGGAGTGGCTAGGTATTTGAAAAATTACAAGTTAGACGGTAAGACATTATATTACAAAACGAGAAATGACGGTACGGTATTAGCTATACCTAGTAATTTATCCGGAGATCTTATCGAACTGGTACATCAGGAAATTGGTCATGCGGGCGGGTTAAAGACAGTTCAAGCGTTGAAAAGTAGGTACTTCTGGCCGAAGATGTATAAACAAGTTAAATGGGTTGTGAAAGCTTGTCATCTCTGCCAATTAGCAAAGCGCGAAATTCGGCCAACGGTAGGACCGGGTAGGTCAATCATAACGAAGAGGGTAGGAGAATTGGCCATGGCTGATTTATACGGGCCGTTGCCTAGGAGCATAGGGGGGGTGAGGTTTATTTTTGTGGTCCAAGACTCTTTCAGTAGATTCATTCAGTTGTATAAATTAAAGGTTGCCAACACTAGTACCGTATTGAAGTGCGTAGAGCTTTTCATAAAACAGGTAAAGGTTGAGGCTATGTTAACGGACAACGGGTCTCAATTTTCCTCAAAGAAATGGAACCAAGGTCTGGAAAGGATGGGGATAAGGGTCATGCATACGTCGGTGCGAAATCCTGGACCAAACATCACGGAAAGGGTGAACAAGGAGTTGGGACGGATTTTTAGAATATACTGCCATGAAAAGCACACTAAGTGGCCAATGTTTCTAAAGGACATTCAAAGAACATATAATAACACAGTACATTGTACGACTGGATTTTCACCTAATGAGGTAGTATTTGGAAAACAGCCACAGTATAGCTTAGATAAATATATGCGTCAAAGTAACATACCTAAATTAACAGAAGAAGAGATTAGGAACGCGGTTCAAAAGAATCTAGTAAGAAACGCCGAAAAAAGACAGCAATTCTACAATATAAAGAAAAGGCTAGAGACATATGAGGTAGGAACATTTGTGAAACTCAAAAAGTACACTCAGTCAAATTTACTCAGGAAGCATACAAAAAAATTCGCCCTTTTGTTTGACGGTCCGTTTGTTATAGCAGCTGTGCCCTATTCCAACAATTACACGCTGATGGATCCAAAAACAAAAGAGATACGAGGCGATTACAGTGCGATCCACCTGGCTAGATATTATTTTAATGAAACGGAAAAACAGCAGAAGGAAATACAGGTGATAGAAATTGACTAGAAAAAAAAGGCGAGGTTAGGATAGGTTCGGTTAGGTTAGGTGTAGAATAAGAAGAAGTGGGGATAGTTATTTTGCGAGATTTCGAAATTTGGTGTGATCATTTTGGATAAGGAAAAAATAGACAAGTATAAGGAAAAAAAAAATGTAATTTAGAAAAATTCGAAAAATAAAAACGTTTTATTTAATCTATAATACCGTCTTTTAGGGATATTAGGAGGTATTTCACCATGTTATGTTATGTTAGAAAAAAAAGGGGAAAGATAGCGAGTTTAGAGAATAAAATAATATGTTATGCTTAGGAGGGGGGGGAGAGACGGGAAAACAAAGGTTATTTTAAGAAATGTTAAAATACAGATTATGGCAAGGAGAGAAATACATATTAAGATGTTTCAGCTAAATGGCAACTCAGTAACTAATTTTAGGCTTAGGAAACTATAAAATCAAGAATTCAACATTAGGTTTAGGAAAACGGAAACATAGAAAATGAAGAATCTAACCTTAGATTTAGTTTGTGTGACATTAGATTTTAGGAAATTACAAAAAAAAAAAATGTAACTTGAGATTTAGGAGAATAAAAGATTAAGATTGCAACGAAATTTTAAATAGCTTTAGGGTTTTCAAAGGAAAAAGGGGGGAGGAAGGAGACGTTCGAGTGGAGAAGCATGCTTGGATGATAAAAGGGTAACCCACTGAACGAAGGGGATGAATTCGGACAGAGAGAGAGAGAGAAAAAAAAAAAAATAATAACACAGATAGGATAAGAAAAAAAAAGAAAAAAAAAAAAAAAAAATTCTTGAAAAAAAAAATATCTCTACATATAGTAACATGTAAACCAAATGAGGCACGGGCAAATTGCGAAGGAGTATAATAAATAAGGGTGCTCACATGAGTACAGTCAAAAAAAAAAAAAAAACAACATCTAAAGGGAAAATTTTTTTTAACAACTGAATAACTTTCTGCAATTCACCGTAAATCATATGGTCAATAGGACCGCGAGATTGATTCAATCTTTGATTTGACCATGTACAGGAGGCTCTGGTCCAACAGGTTGGGGGTCACTGGGACACGCGAGTCGAGGGGCGTGCCCATTCAAAAAAAAAAAAGGGGGTGTGTATGTGTGCATATATGTGTAATACGTGTATGTTCATATGCGCATTGTTGCCATTAAAACGTTCCTGCGAGAAAAATTCGTGTGGAATTCTAGAATCGCGAAAAAAAAAAAAAAAAAAATATATATATATATGAATTAGGAAAATCAAAGGTTGGAAACCGTCTCGATGAAGAAGAGGGAGTAAGGGTCATAGGGGGGAAGGTATAGGGGTAAGAATCTTAGGGGGGTAGGACAAAGGAAGGGACAAAAACTGACGTAAGTTAGCCGACTTAAATAGGCCATTGGGTAGACAAGAGTAAATTGAAAATTGGTTTCAGCTCAGAGGAACACCGAACAGGATTCTACGATATGAAATAGTGAAAGGTAGGGGCGCGCAACCAGTTAGAATTTCGAAAAAAAAAAATGCAAATAAGAATAAAGAAGACTTAAAGAAAATTGTAGAAAATTAGATTGCCTATGTTTAGTTTTAATTCCATCAACTAACACTAGGAGGCGTGTTTACCGCTGGAATTATAACTATAGGGGGGCTGTGATGAATCGCAGTGGATACGAAAATATAGTAGCTTCCACCTTACGAATGAATAAATAATAATTCAGAATTATAACGAAATCAACACACTAGCGACATCTAGCTGATTAAGTTTGATTGGGCCATGGAGACTGCAGAGATCTATAATTATTAAATTAATGTCAAGTTTTGATAAATAGAACACAGAGGGATCCAATTATAAACACTTAAGATTGATCTACCAATCAGAGAAGGGGGAGGTTACCTTTTTCAAGACAAAGAGATGGACTTTGGACTAGACCATTAGTCTGAGATTTATGGGGTAAAAATCATCATCAACCCGAGAGATCAATACGCTTTAAGATAAACACAATCCCACGTTCGGTGCATTTGGTACAATGACCCTAATTTTAAAGGTAAATATTGAGTACAACAGAGGAATCGACAACCGCAGTTAACGAACAAATAAATCCATATTATGTTGAAAAAATGATGCAATAAAATAGCAAGGAAATATAATGAACGGAAGATTAAAGAAAAGACCTGGAAAACGTGGGAAAAGCTACTGTAGGGATACTCAATTGCATAACGAGAACGTGAAGAACAAAAGGAGGCCAGATTCAGAGGAAAACGTACGTTTGATATTTAAAAGAAAGAAAAACGATGGAAATTAGGAATGTCACTTTTAAATGAAGCAATACGGTCAGGGAAAACGATTTGAAAAGAAAATCTAATAAAAAAAACGGACATTTAAACGGAAGTATTTATTGAACAATATAAGATTTCGACTTAATTTTGCGTTTCAGACGAGTTTAAATAGATATCGTTATATATTTGAAATAGGATGGTTATTCTAGTTATATTACGTTAGATTAATTCAAAGGAAGGGATCGTTTTACGTCATTTGCTATGAGAAAATACTATAGACGATAGAACAAATTGCTGAGGCAATTGATGTAAAAAAAGGTTGTCGAGCTCACACACGATTTTGTTGTTTAAACAATAATATTTCCGACATGGTTTTGGGTGATTATGATAGTCTTTATTGCTTTTGGGGCAATAAAAGTTAACATGGAACTTATGCAATATTTGGATAAGATAAAAGAGATTAAATTTAACGAGTTAATATTAATTTATTATTTACGACCAAGTACGTAGAAATCGAAAACATCAACATATGTCAGCGATGATACTTTATGGGGTTTTGGGATGAAACGAGACACAATTTTATATGTTTTTATACGAAGCAATTAACCGGACACATATCCCAGAGTCAAATTGGAATTTTCTTCTATGAAAATTATGAAAAAATAGCAGATTGAATATTTATGACTAGAAGGTGAAGTTTTCTAAGAGAAGATAAGCATTGGAAATTATGCAAATGATGGTAAAGAATGAAGTAAAGACAGTTTAAAGACGAATCCGTAAGGAAAACTCATGAAAATTCAGAAGTATTGATGAAAACAGTAAATTTGGCTTGGAATATAACTAATCATATAGTTATGGACAATGACATAAGAATGAAGCAGAGAAATCATAAAAATAACGTCGTATATAAAATATAATTGAAGAAAATAAGAAAATTCAAGTCTACGACATAAGTAGAGACAATACAGCTTAAAATTGAATTGATTCATATAGGAAACATGAAAATGTGGGGAAATTTAGGGAAATGAAAATTGGAAAATGCGTAATGAAGATTTCGACATGAGTTTGTTCGTGTTCTGGTAACGATAAACCAAATTGAGAATTACATACAGTTTATTGAAGACGTACCTATTATATATTGAGAGAAAAAAGGACACGAAAATCATGATATTTTAGTTAAATTTGTAAGACCTGAAGACAAAGGAACGACGGGGCAAAATTTGACATAATGGTAGGTTCGACACTGGAACAATTTACGTAAGAGACGGAAGATTTCTAAAATCAAAGGGGCCGGACTTAACACGTTGATACGAATATAACAGAATTGATATATGAAATCTCGAGTTGTTAGAGTTTGAATTAGAAAATCAATGAACGCGTAATTAAGATGTTCTAATCCTGGAGGTACATATAAAACCTAGGACTTAGAAGAATCGGGATCAGTTTTCGGTGTTAGTTGTCGTGAAGGAGTCGTCGGGGACCAATCGTCGGGTTAAAACGTGGAAGTTACGTGACGTAGCGTCTAAAACGGTTATTAGTTGAAAATTTCTTAAGTGTTGTAAAATTTTGAGACTTAGAAAAATTCGGAGTGGGAATTCTGGGACTTATAAAAATTACGGTCGTGATTAAATCTGTGGAGTGTTGAAAATTAAATAAAGTGTTTTATATAGTTTTACAATAAATTCAACTTGTCATTAAAATAAAAAGTTTATATAGTGTAGCGAATTTAAAAAGAAACAACAGTGTTTAAAGAATTTTATAACAGCAGTGAATAATAATATATTTATTTATAAATTCAACTTGTCATTAAAATAAAAAGTTTATATAGTGTAGCGAATTTAAAAAGAAACAACAGTGTTTAAAGAATTTTATAACAGCAGTGAATAATAATATATTTATTTATAAGTTCAACTTGTCATTAAAATAAAAAGTTTATATAGTGTAGCGAATTTAAAGAAAATCAACAGTGTTTAAAGAATTTTATAACAGCAGTGAATAATAATATATTTATTTATAAATTCAACTTGTCATTAAAATAAAAGGTTTATATAGTGTAGCGAATTTAAAGAAAATCAACAGTGTTTAAAGAATTTTATAACAGCAGTGAATAATAATATATTTATTTATAAATTCAACTTGTCATTAAAATAAAAGGTTTATATAGTGTAGCGAATTTAAAAAGAAACAACAGTGTTTAAAGAATTTTATAACAGCATTGAATAATAATATATCTATTTATAAATTCAACTTATCATTAAAATAAAAAAGGGGTCCTTCGACAACTGGCAAGGTGGATTAAAACGTCGCGCATGTTGTGAGAATTACCCTGGTAATTAATTAATAGAATCTAGAATCAGTTTTTATACTTAAAAAATTCAGTGGTAAAAATAGAGTCTACAATCAGTTTATACTTTGATAAAACAGGGAGTGAAGTGCCCGGATAGGGTTAATCGTGCAATTTAACGGAGTGTATGATCTTATAATAAATCTAAAATCAGTGTTTGCAATAATTTCCGATTCAATAAAATCTAATAATTAATTAATTAATTACAAATTCAATGCGGGAGGAGTTTAATATAGTGTGTTTGAATTGCTTTAAATTTGTACTATGAAGGTTAAAATAGAGTTATTTAGTCCGAGGTTATATAAAGAAAATTACAGTCTAATAAGTTTCATTAAATAAAAAAATTTACGTTTAGGTCGAAAGTTGGAAATTTTATTACGAGATATTAATTATCGTTAGGTGACAACGCAATAATAATAATTGATCCGAAATCTGGAAAATACTTAACATAATTAGATAGGATCGTTCTTCCTCAATAATAACGGCAGATATTAAAGGAAAACGTGAGGATTTTTACATCAGAGATCTATTCAAAGGAGAAAGGAAGGAGATGAGTAGTTACACAGGTAGTATGGATGCTCTAATAAGTTTCTCGCCGATGATAGTAACCCGGTGGAGCTGAAATTAAGACATTAGAGCTTGGTGAGTCCTTACAATATTTAAGCTTTTACAGGTTCCTGTGGATATCCTGACACTGATGGACGTAACGCCAAGAAAGGGTAAATAAATAACTAACCAATTTATTAGCATTCGCATGTCACACCTCCCATACGGAATGAAATGTTGCTAAACAAATACTTAACACATAATTAGATAGAAACGCATCACTAAACCAATTTTGGTATCTTAGCGTATTTGTAAGATAAATACCTATTGTTTCTTTTCACTAGCACGATTAGGGTATGGTTATATGACCTTCGATAGTGTACAAAAATTACGATTTGAGTTCAAGGCCATCCATTGACCCAGTCACCTAAATTCATTAACGAATAAACAAAACAAAACTTAACGTCAGGGACAAGTTTATCAATCATAGCTTGAGATGAAATCTGCGGTCAATATGTGAAGGCGACATTGACGTTAAATTCACTCAATTCTAAACGACTTGATTTTACTAGAGCGATCGCCAATAGGTAGCATTGATTCAGCATGCAAAAATTTCGCAAAGTAAAGTACTGCGACTAGCTTCAAACTCTAAGAGAGCACATCACAATTATTCAGGAGGTCATTGATTCAATGTCGACTTGATTTATCTCATTTTTAAATCTTTCTTATAGGAAGTAGGTATCCAAGAACCCATAAATACCCATTATCCTAAATACCTAACACACGAGGAGCTAGTGACCTCATTTAAACAACACTGGTGTTCAAATACTCATACAGTCCTGAATCCTAACTTGTCTTCGAACGTAAACTTCAAGGCTTCTGTATGTAGGTATGAGCCATCTGGAAATGTAAGTGTCAACCTTTCTCGAACGGACGGCTTTGATCTTGTGGCGGTATTGTCGAGGTGGGCATGCGGGGAAGAGGAAGGACGTATGCGGACAGTACGCTGACGCGGCATTAAAGCCACAGGTTATTTGCATACCGTGAGTCTTGTCGAACCTGAAAGCAAACATAAGGTTCACGAGGTGAGTTTTATGTCAGCTAGTCAGAGGTGGAATGTAACGCTGGGTCGGTTACGTGGGAGGAAGGATCTGCCCGTCACAAGCTTACGCCACATTTAACGGATAGAGGCATGATAAGGGAAGACATGAAATACCCCTTCTAGACTCAGTAGAGTTAAATTCAATCCGGCGGAGATGGAAGTCGGAGTGAGGCAGAAAAACGGCATGAAGACTTGGTATTCCCCCATCTGGCGTGAAGAGTCCCTTTCGTAACAAGAGACGCTCGTCGAAGAGAGTAAAACTCGGACTTAAGGATAAGCTTAGCAAACGTACTTGGGAGAATCCGGTTTGAAATTGTTGTTCATCGGTTTTCACTTGGTTAGCGGAGGTGCCGACTTTTTAAGCAAACATATTATCCCCTCCCCATATCCCTCCATTCCTGCTCTTTCAACAATTTTGCGAATACTAACCAATAGCACTAACTATGACTACAAACACATTATGTTAGGAGAAGTTGCAGACAAGGACTTCAATTGAGAAAACTGGACCTTCGAGTTCGATCATCCTAAGGTAAGGTTTGCTTTCTTGAAATGTTTAATTTATTAACTGTTGTTTATGTTATCGATGTATCAGCGGTGATAGGAAGAATTAAATAAACACACTAAATTCCTATGGAAATCAAATAGACACAAGGTTTAGGGCGGGGGTAGTTTATCAAACTCGGTTAAATATTCTAAAATAATAATAAATAAATTGATCGGAAAATTCTCACCCTTTCTCTAAAAGAATCTATGGGTTACCACACGTAATACATTATCTTCTCTACATATGTGTGCATATTAAGTATGCAAACAGATGTAAAATCTAAAACAAAAAAATTACACAACGCAGATTATAGAAATAATGTGAACAAAAATCTTAAATCTTGATTACTGTGAGAAAATCGCAGGGATTTAAGAAGATAGGGTAGGTTTAGCTAGATTATAAGGTATAGGGGTTTAGAAATCACGAGCCTGAGGTAGAAATAAACCGAAAGGAGGGTTGAGTCAGGCCATCATTCCTAGTGGTGTGATCAGTAGGACATAAGGGTAGAATTATGAGCGTGGCTACGAGACAGGAGCTACGAGATTTAAACTACGAGGTAGAAGCTTAGAAAAGTAAATCAGCTAGGTAGGGTTCATCACAATTGGAGTCGGAAGCCAAGAGTGGCACCTCATTACAGGCTTCACAATAATGGGCAAATAAAAAATGAAAAGAATCTTTTTCTATGTGCTTTCAGGGATACTAAAATTTATTTTGCCCGTTTGAACTGCGAATATACTACCATGGACCACAGATGGCGTGGAAGGGTCCTTTTCAATACAAAATGTGAATTATGCAAAATGTGATCTATGCAAAATGTTATTGTAACATGAAAAAATGCAAACTGCCAATTCATTGTACTTTTGAATCATTGTGAATTTTACTCTCTCCGGATCAACTTGATAACCTCATCGATGTCACAAAATATTATTGAATTGTGCGTATGCATCTAGCTTGGATTGGAAAACATCTAAAGGCCCCCTATGCAACAGACGTCACACTATTTGGTTAATGTCTTTTGATGCACGGCTGATTGTCATTTTGTTGATATACTCGCATTTTGTATCCGCGAAAACTAAATTCATCATTTTTTACGGTATCCAGCGATTTTGGGGATACTTACATACCCCAGGCTCACATATTATAATTCACTTAGTAATAAGTCTGTACATTTAGATGTTTGTTATAATAGGAATTACGTTAAAGAAATAAACATGCGTGCGTCCCTAAGATTCCAAATCGAGTTCAAGTTCCACCTAAGAAATTTAATAATTAAATCTAAGACGTTCGTAGCAGGATCCCTGTTTCAAACAGATATTAATGACGTGCTCATGGTGCCCAGGTATTTATCCGACCTCCAATTAGACCGGCAAAGGTCTATTATAAACCGATATACGTGGTCCCTAATGAACGAATTCCATTTTATGGGCATTGCAGAACTTTACCTATGCATGCCCTAATTACTGATAGATATTTGATATTACTTCCTAGATAGAACCAGCGCGCGCCGTGTGTGGGTAGCTTTATTATTATTATGTTTTGAGCATATTATTTACCCACCAACATTGTACCGGCAATTCAAGAGGGAGGATAATTTTATTATCCTGAAATAGAACTTACTTATTTGTTTGTTAACGTGGAAGGTCGGGTAGAGAGCGCTTTTAAAATTACCGTGACGATTCACGGTTAAGGTGCCGTGACGCTATAAAAAAGGCAATAAACATACGTTCCGTATCACAATAATGCTGCAGCTCTTTCAAAAGACGAGATACACAATATACACAGGTCTTTTTCCTCCAAAGGAAAAAAAATCATAATTTTCTTGCATCTCTCTCACACACGGCACCGTGAGGTCTCCGGAAATCCCTACAATACTACTAGGCGTGACGATAATTTTGATATTATAGAATATATAATATATATAGTTACAAGGATAACATTGAAGTGTGAGTGAATTCCAAAAATTCAAAAACTTCAAAGGTCAATGCGTTGATGGTTTTGCGTTTGTTCTTAAACATATAATGCTGCAACTTTTTCTTACATACTTAGTAACAGCAGTCGAAAATGAGACAAACGGTGAACGTATGTCTGCATCCCCCCCAAAGGAAATATACGATCATTATCATTCATCTCCCTCAAACGTTTAAAGAATATGAAACGCGAAAATTCCCTTTGCCGTGGCTGAGCCGTAATATGATATATGTTTCCTCCAAAGGAAAAGGTAGTACTTTGGAGGAAAAAGTCACACGTATTTTGTGCATCTCATTTTTCCTATATGCGTAAGAAAGAGCTGCAGCATTATAACGATAAGGAACGTACGTTTATTGCCTGTTTTTACCGGCACGGTAATTATAAAAGCGTCTATTAATTAGTGCTTAGGTTTAGTTTGTTAAAGATATTTTTTTAAGTACATTTGACAAGTAGTGACATCAACAGTGACAGTTGTCCTTGAAGTTTTGTATCTTCTCACCGTATGTATTTAAATATATTGTATGTCACAATTTTAAAGTGTGAGTAGTAATGTTATCCAATGTTTAGAGCTCTAAAAACCGTAAACCATGAGAGTTCAGTATTAGGTATACGAAAACAAAAGAGTACCTACGTCTAATAAATCTATAAAGTATAATAATCCCAGATCGACGAATTTTGACTGTATAGTTAAGGAAGTTGCTTGTTTCCTAAGACTGTAAATATTAAAAAAATGGTTACTTGAAAACAGGTAAAATAATCAACAATTAAGAATGTTTATAATGGAGAATTTACAACATGTGCACACGGTTTTAGTTTCGAAATTTAAGCCAATTTCTTTGATAAGTCAATTCGTCCGCCATAAAACACGGATATTGTTCGTATAGCGTGCGAAAAATTTACACCAATCTGCACATTTATTTGATAAAAAAACGTACAACTATTGTATAATAATGTTTGATCATCAAATGTTACTTTTTTGTTCTTGTAAATATAATTTTTTAAATTTAAAAGCGTTCACGGTTGTAGGAAATATATTTAAAATTTAAATGATCGCGACTCATATCAAATCATGATTCGTTATTTTTTCGATTGAACCAATGGTAAGAAGGCCACCAATTTCGCTGGGAAAATAATAATTTCAATTATTCATCAATTTTATTAAATTAGAGACCGCCATGATGCTTTACTTCTCTTAGCCTCATATTTGAGAGGCCTGTAATTTTTCATTCGATACTAATTTTGATGAAAAATATTGCATTATCAAAGAATGCTTCTATTTTCCATTAAAGTTTGAACTTTCCGAGACCTCATTTCCCTTACCCGAACAGGCAATCGTTAATCCAATGAAGAAGCTACTGTCAAATTTAAAATACCTTTATTTACTATCGGTATAACTTTTGAATGTAACCTATCAATGTAATATCTTTGAAGAAGGTGATAATACTAAGGAAGATTTGTTTAAAAAAAATTGCATAATTCATCAAATTTCTATTCAACTTAACATTTGTTCTGTGAAAATTCTATTCAAGTTCTGTGATCGTTTCAGTTTTATGAAGCAACTGGCCTATAATGACATAACATAGAACTTGACTAGAACTTACACAGAAGTGAAAATTAACTTAAAAACAGGGACAGGTACTTAATTGACAGAGGCTGGAGTTATACGACGGGTGACTTGAACCTAATATTTTCTTGATCTTTAAATTCAGTTAGGACTCTTGAGCGGTATTCACATAAAACAAATCAGAGTGTGCAATTCATACGTGGTAGAAGTGAAACATTTAGAAAACTAAAGTGGACAAGAGTGGTGAGACTACGAAGCACTTTTTTATCAATGTGAAGAATGATTTTTTCCATATTTTTGTCGTCGAATTTCAGAGCATCTTTTCCTATATATTTCGTCAAATTATTAGTATTTGTGTTTTCTTCTTCGGAGTCGCTAGACGACACTTTCTTTTGTGTTTTCTTTGCCTGTTCATTTTGGAGTGGTTTGAAGATTGAATGTTGAATATACAAAAATTAAAATGTTTAATTTTTTTCTTGGTCTGCTGAATGTCTGCCCGTTAAGGTTTTTAAGGCGCTTTAAGAAGCTGGGGACGACCGAGGAAGACATGGCACGATCAAGTGAATTAGATACTTCGGGCAATGTCAAGAGTCAGAATAATAAATGAGTATGTAAGAGACGATGTATGAATGTGAATGAGGGAAAGATTGTGGGCCAAGACCGAGTTGTTTGACAGTCCTTCCTCTCTGCCTTCACATGCGGGGAAATGGCGCGATGGTTAGCTAGTTAGTTACTACCAAATAATTAAAAAGTAAAAACATCAGACTTTTGACGTACAGCATCCGCAAATGAAAATCATTCACAAACTAAAAAAACCGTTTTGATTTATTTATTTAAATGGTGATTTATTTATAGGTGCTAAATATTTTCCAAAACGATCTCGAGAGTCCTGAAAAGCTTCATGAAATGCCTTTACCACAAATTAACAATTAAAAGCTCTCGTTCCCCGCTAATTGGAGGCGTCACAGCGTTATGGAGAATTTTTTCAAATCGACGCTCAAATTATTTAAATCTCGCGCATTTTACCTGTTAGCCCAACAAAGACACTTCCATCCAACTCCCGCAATCATTAACTACCCCTTCAATACTAAAGTTAATTTATTGCCTGTAGTGCTTCGCGAGGTACCATTCCTCGCATTTTGAACATTTAAAACATACTGAAATGGGAAAAAAGTCGATTTAGCATTTTTTAAGGTGAGTTAGTATAAATATTCATGCTGGCATAAATCTAACCATACTTTTCGCTGAGCTGATTTTTTATTTGTATTTTTTTCAATTGTAATCATTTTTTGTGGCATCTCACAAGATCTCTATTATCCACCCGCGCCATCCTACCTGTCGGAACTGTGCATTCCAAACGATGTCAATACTAGGCAAGCAACCCTTCGATCAACATCTTCAACAGCCATAGGTAGACTCTCAGTACCTATGCGCAATCCCAATACTAACTTCGGAGACCGGGCTTTTGCAGTGGCAGGCTCAACAGCTTGGAACCAACTCTCTTCACATTTGCGAAAGATCGACAGCACATCTGAGTTCAGAGCAAAGCTCAAAACTCACCTCTACATATTATTATATCCAGAAAAATAACTGTATTTTTTCAGTAGTATTTCATTACTCAGCCCAGGGGATTTACCTAGATTGATGTGTCTTCACTACCAGCTTTTAAGTTATTAATACGCAATTTTGACATTTATTTTACAATTTATTATACGTAAACTTTTTTTTTTGTAATATTTTTCATGACTTACACTGACAGCACGGGCAGTAATCATATCAATATGTGTTTATAAATGTAAATAAGTATGTTAGTCTTAAATAACTAATTTTATGACAATTGCAAGTCATAATCACCGCTCTATTCGTGTTATGACTCGCAAGTACAAACTCGGTTATGAAAATAAGTTTAGTTCTAAGTCACTAGTCATATAAGTCTTAGTTGTCAATAGTTATCAATCTTATTTGTAAGCCACTTGTGATTAAAAGCATAAATGAATTTGTAAAGCGCCCTTGAGGTGATTTTCTCACGAAAATGGCGCTATAAAAATTATCCAATAATTATTTATTATTATCTGTAGAGACAGTGTGTAACCGATGCAATGTAGCGAAACTTCAGTCAACGTAATTGTTAAAATCAATTACTACATAATGTGTGCAACGTTCATTACGGCTATTGAAAAAAAAAAACAATTATAAAAATAATTACTCTTTATTTTATTTTATTTTTATGTTAACTCCACCCAGGAGGCCCTGAGGCAAAAAAACCTCCAGTTGTCATCTTTGTGGATGCCGTGTGGAGGGTTCTTTTAGGGAAAGGAAGGAGAGGAAGTTCTGAAAAGATAAAACATGAGGGTGGGTAGGAATCTGGGGGGTCAGTGTGTCCAGGAGTGATGGACGTAAGAATCCATTCCTCCCGCTGCGGTGCAAGGCGATATTCTGAGAAAATACGATTGGAGAAGTCAAAGGAACGCCTTCAACTATTCTCTCCCGAACCGACCTGCCATGCAGCTGATGGGCAGAAGTATCCGCAGTCAAGACTTGAACAAACCTCACAGGTGTTAATTATCCAAAAAATGGTAGAAGAAGCATTATGCCTTTAAATGATTTATTTTGTGTGAAACTTTGACGAGCGGTCGAAAGAAACATTATAGTTCTCATTTGTCTATCTAGCCACCCTAACGTACTTGGCTAGTTCCCACCCTGGCTGACCAAGCCACCCTGTTCAACCTGGTTAGGGTGGCTAGTGCCCAGGGTGCCCACCCTGCCCGACCTGGAGCAATGTGTGGGCCGCTGCACTGCCCCGGCCCATCCGTTATGGCTCACATTACTCAGGTGGCTAGCTAAATTACTACAGGCACTGCCTGTTCCTGTTGTATCTTTGCATGTATAACAGTGGCGTAGTAAAAAAATACCACACCCGGGCACCAATCTTCTTTGCTCATTAATCCCCTGAGTAATAAAATTTATTCATTTTTAAATGCAAATTTTAAAGGTGATCCATCTTTTGAAATGGCCTTGAAATTCGACAATGTTCTTGCACTTGTCACATTAAATTATTTACTTACGTTGGCACTAATCATTTCACTTTCGTAAAAAAAATGTGAAGCCCGTCCTAAATTTTAAAATAGTTTCTGACCCGATTACGAAAAATTATATAAAATGAAATACTTTTCATTTGTAAGGAATCCAATAATAGGAGTTTTTATGAAAGCTGTCCGGACCTCCGGTGCAAATTCATCACTCCTTTGAAAATTCATTAAAAGTGATGATAAAAAACCTTGTAAATACATTTTATTCGAAAGGGCTATTTTTTTTTCACTGCTGTTAATGACTTTAAAAAGGGGCGTTGAAAGTTTGTTGATGTCATGGAACCATTTCTAACATATCGGTTGAGATATTATTCCACATTCGACCGATTCTCTCGATCTTGCCCAATAAGATTTTTACATGTTCCATTCTCCTTCCAAAAAATTTAATTATTTGCGATACTAAGACCACGACGTACACTTTTTATTTTTTTTTACATTAGCTCCACACAGGAGGCCCTGATAAAAATAATTTCCCTCAGGGTTTATGTCATCTTTGGGGATGCTGTGTGGAGGGTTTTGTTAAGGAAAGGAAAGAGAGGAGAGTTCTGGGAAGGAAAAAGGTTTAAGGGATGGGTAGGAACTGGGATGTGTCCCGGTCATCTGCCTCCAAGACCTAGACAAAGCTTACCCAATGAACCCGGGCACCCCTGCTAAATCACTAAAAGTAGCAAACCACTTGGGGTGACCTAGGGCAGAGGTGTTGTTTGTCCAATAAAGGTTCCCGGGGTAGCGGTACCCATTCCCGCCTCCCAAATTGAAGATTAATCTGTTTAATCACTTCTTCCCCTTCAAACCTTCTAAATTTTTAGTCAGTTTTTGACAACAATGTAGGACAATGAATGAGTTTTATAAAACTTATTCAAACATGCATATTCTACACATATAAATCTCATGAAATAATATATCCGGACACAAATAAGAAACGAAAAAAGTTTATGGATATTAACCCTAGATAGCCAAAGTCTTCTGTTAATGATTTTATCGAGATTATGGACGCCATCCGTCGACTTAATTGTCGCTAGACTAATGCGCATGACGGTTGTATTAATCAGTAAGCTTTTTTGTTTTTGAGACTGACCACTCATCATTTTTTTAACAGTTTGTTCAATGGTTTTTGGGGTGTTAATGGTTTTGACAAACTTGCACCAAATATGTTATTCGATTGTCGACTTTGGTTAACATCCACTTTCTTCAGCATGTCGAAGAAAAAATTCATTTTATCTGAATTATAATTCTATACCTATTCGGTATTGAAAGATAAAATTTACCCAAAAAAGGTGGTGGCGTTTTAGGTATGTGATATAAAACCTAATTAAATAAAGTTTATCCTCAAAAATCTATTTTTCATTACATAAAATAAAAATAAAAATAATTTATCAAAAAATATGGCTTCAAAACATGTTCGTTAACAAGGCGAATGGTCATTGAAACAACGTTAGCTACGAGAGGGTTAAGACTACTTTTCGCTGGGTATCAAAATTTTGTATTTTGTAGGTATTATTGCAGATATTGGGATTCTTCCCCAGCCGCCCAGGCGGTCGCAACGCCCCTGATGTTCAGCCTGCTTTAACCGGGATATCCCCGGCTCCTATGCAAACGATGCTCAGGAAGTCATTAAGCTCATAGTGTGGTAGAATTTGAACGCGTGGTGTAACGCAAATAAATATACGTGTCTTCTCTTATTTTCACTATCATAATATTTTTTAACCCAAAACAATCTACGTAAGTGCATTTCAGCATTATAAACATTTCGATGAAAATAAAAAAAAAAACTAACCTTATGTTACTGTATGAAAATATGGTTCTAAAGCATTAAACTCCTTTTAAATAGGTACCAACTAATTAACGGACCTTTTGCTTCTTATGGTATAGTGGATAAAGAAAATAGCATTTGTAACAAGCCATTTAATATATCGAGCGTAAATTGACAGTGATTCAATCTCGAATACCTTCCCTTTTCCGCATCGCTTCATCCTTTATATGGTGCGAGGGATGTTATTGTTTACATTTTGCACCCCGCCGCTCAGCCATATAGATGAATATAAGGTCATGTGGTAACTTGAGAAATTTAAGTTGCCTCCCGGTTCTACCCGCACATCTTCAAGGAAAAACCTCTGGTAGGACTGAATTTTTTTCAGTTAATCTAGAGTGAATACTCGAAATCCTTTTGCTAAAAGATTTAACGAGTGGTTGAGGGCTCAATTAGTTTCCTTTGAGTCATTTATTGTTAAAGTGCCCTTAAAGTTATTTTTATAGTTTTGTATTATTTTACTAATATTGGTTTGTGTCAAACTTGCAAATTGATTGCACCTTCTCCAAATAATGACTAATTGTGATTACCGTAATGTGCATTTTATTTAATTATATTGCAACACATTTATTTTTAATTGTTTTTGTTTTAACATTAATCCATAGAATTTCCCTCACCGCCTATGTCATATTTGGGGATCCTTTGTGGGTTTTTTTTTAAAGATTAGGACGGAGAGAAAGCTCTGGGAAGGTGTCAAGGTTTCAGTAAAAGAGTCAGTGTGTCCAGAACGGATAATATGATGTTCATTCATATTATGAATTTTTTCCGCTGCTCCGTTAGGCGATGAGTAAATTGGTATAATGCTTTCTGTGCAAAATTATCTAATTTAATATAATTTTATTATTTATAATTTATTATTCGTAGAAAAGATTACACCACAATAAATCTTTCTTGAAGTTTCTTTGGCTCGTTTTCCCACACTTAAAAGTTTGCCAACAAAAATATTTTATGCTCAAATTATAGTTCAATGTATCAAATTCACTGCCTTTATAATAGAAAATATTTTTCTCGTGGCCTTTAATTATGAAATTGGATTTTCAGTCGTGTTATGATATGATTTGTAATAAATCATTTTTGATCCGTGGCTTACAATACAAAGACGTTTCAATGTGATCATATTTGATTTTAAAAAAAAAATAGTTGAAATTTTTGTGGAAATTTTACTCTTTTTTTGTGTGAAAATTGGTCTATTTTTTTGAAAAATGGGTTCTGAACCAAAAATAACAGTAACGATGTTTACAAAAAGAGAAAAATTCCGAGATATTTTCAATTTGTTCAATATCGAACATTTAACCTTTGATGACCACATGCGGTTGTACCTTTGGCTAATGAAAGCAATCGGGTTCAGCTGTTTGGAAGGGGACTATTACAGAACTTTGGATCCAGTCTATGGGATGATCACCTATCTGTTTATCATCTACAACATAGTCTCCAGCTTGTCGTTTATCTCCAAGAATCTTGATGATGTTGCGAATGTGACTGAATGTCTCACGACCATGTTTTTGGCGATTGGTCTTTTGGGGAAGATGGCGACTTACGCAGTATTCAAAGATGGGATAAAAGATTTGTTGAATCAAGCGAAGATGCTTTTCAATGATTCCAGAGCTGAAGGTGGAGAGGAATGGAAGATTATGAGGAGCAGGATCAAGGAGGCCAGGATTGTTTCAAGAATGATTTATTTTGGATCGGTGAGTTAATATTTTTTAATGCTATTTCATTGTTATCGCGGTGGTAGTAACTCAGACTGCGTACAGAATGGAGGTGAATGGCGAGGGACTGTACGATGAAGTAGACATGATTCGCGGAAGAGAGTAAAACGATTCGATAAGTTCGTTTAAGAGTGTTTTGATTTTATAATTTCATTTTGCACTGTAAAAAGCTAATTGCTCTCTCTATGACAAAATGATTTCATCACATTTATCATACTCCTTAACAATATGATTTAACTATTCATTTTAGAAAATAACACTTTACCACCATTTTCCATAATAAGTCTTGTATTTTCAGTTTTCGCAATACGTAAATTTATTTTTCATCAAATGCATAACTTTTCGAAGTTATGATTTCATCATTTGATTTTCCATTCTATCATGATGTTACAATATGATCAATTTCAGGAAAGGGGGGGGATAAAGAGACATTTTAAAATCTAGAATTTCATGCTCACTAATTGTAACTGACGGATTAAAATTTAATAAAAAGTTAAGTGTAAGTAGTTTTAAAATAATTTATATCACGCAAAGAAATTCAATAAATTAGTTGTGTTCCTAAACTATTCATATGTTCATCGGTGTGTTTATGCCCGCAAAGGTTTCCATGTATACTGGTGAGTTCTGGCGTTATGAATTTTAATAAAAAATACAATAGATGCCCGCAAGTTGTTTAAAAAATTTGTGTATTTCATATAGTTTAGCAGCAGGGAGAGAAGTCGGGAGGGAGAAGGGAATCCGGGTGTAGGGAAAGGAACGACGGGGAGAGGAGATGAGGAAGGGGTCAAGGCAAAAGGGATCGGGCGATGGTCGGGGACGTCCCCGGGAGGGGGGAAAGAGGAATGGTAGAAGGGGAACCCGGTAGGGGAAGGGGACGCGGGAGTGGTACGGGGGCGGGAACGGGGATGCGTGGGACCAGAGAGTGGCAGAGGGAGGAAGAGCAGAGGAGACATAGTAGCGGTATGGGATAGCAGGGGGTAAATTAAAAAAAATCATGCTTCTCACACGGACAGCTGTATGTGGTCTGCTCATGCGTCGGACAACCATCCGATTTATTCGTCTACGCACAAGACGGAAAAAACAAAAAAAAAAAATTGTCACAAGATATTTTTTTTCTTTGTATGCTGTATCCATATTTCAAATTATTGTAATTCCTATGTAAAAGCCGTTAATCAGCGTTAATTCATAAAAAAAAAATAAACACACCTAAAACACAACGTTTTCTTTCTTTGAGTGGCATTGCAGTGCATGTCGGGTACTTACTTGTATATTACAGTTATTTATTTTTAGTATTTTATTTTCCACTGTAAAACGATACATCATTTAATTTTCCATAATATTGTGATTCCAGTTACTAGTATCTTCCGCATTCTTGCTTCGCGCCCTACCACACATCAGCGAGCGAATGCTGCCCCTCGCTCCAGACTACATCGGCCTTCCCAGGGAGAAGAATCCTCAATACCACATCTGCTTCATCCTCCATATCTGGGCCATCTCCATTGTCGTTCATCTGCTGACCGGCTACGAAGCTATCTTCTTCTACTTCTTACTGGTCCTTTGTGCCCACATTGAGATTTTGCATCTCAGAATATCAAAGATTGGCCTAAGCAAGGAATTTTATGGATGTGAGACGGATGAAGAATTCGAAATATGTAAAGATTTTTTTTCGTATTGATTGTGTTTTGACCGTTGCTCTTGAAGTTATTAAATTGTATTATTATTCCATTTCCTACAAGATCCGATCCGACCCAATACCCAGCCCGAATAACTTACTTGACCCGACACAACCTAAACTAAATCATCATAACTCAACCAAAATCAACCCAAATCAACTTAAATCAACTCAAATCAACTCAAATCAACTCAAATCAGCTCAAATCAACTCAAATCAACTCAAATCAACTCAAATCAACTCAAATCAAC
Organism: Limnephilus lunatus; assembly: GCA_917563855.2. Classification (NCBI taxonomy): domain Eukaryota; kingdom Metazoa; phylum Arthropoda; class Insecta; order Trichoptera; family Limnephilidae; genus Limnephilus; species Limnephilus lunatus. The sequence continues at coordinate 43,984,436 of OU830602.1, read as the reverse complement.
TTAAATCAACTCATTTCTACTCAAATCAATCAGGGGGATCAGAGTGAATGTTACAGCAGCAGTTTGTTATTATTAATAATATGTACCTATTTAATTATAAGGTAGCCAATTAGTAAAATAATTCGATTTTATTAAAATATATTTTCACTTTTTTTCTAGCAAACCAAGAGCTCGACTTATTGGATGATAAATACACATCAAGATATTTGGGAAGATGCATTAGGATGCACCAAGACATATTTAAGTAACCAAATAAGTTTACTTCACATAAAAATTACCCTATTAAAGCTGATCGCTTCCTTTTTAAGAATTTAAGAATTTTTAATAAATGAATATAGATTTTTTTATTAGAACAACCCTCTTTTCATAACTTTTGGAGGTTATTCCCGTCAGTATAGAAACCTATAATATAAATTTTTAATAAACCATAGACAAAGTGCGAGAAAAAATTTACTAAAAATTCTCACTCTATACGGGTTCGCATAGTGAGGCATGCTATGCACAACTTAAAATATAATATATTATGCAACTTCTACATAAAAAAAATATAATAGGTATATAAATAAAATCGGATATACTTAGCATGTTCAGAAAGTAAGTGTACTGTGACCATAAGGGGCGGTGGTTTTTAGTTTTTTGAAGGTTAGCAACACTGAGTGGTAGAAAGGGGTTTCCTGACCAGAACGAGCATCACAGAAACATTGTAGTACATAAACTCACGTTGTAGTGTCCAGTTGCGTGAAAGGTGTCTGCGAAAAATCCCGCCAAGTGCTGTGATCCGATTTTTACTCACGGGAGGAATAACACCTACAAGAAAAAGAGGTGAGGATTTCTGAACTATATTGTGACTGGAGATGATAGTGGGTGACTCATTACACGCCTGCCACAAAAACAGTCGTCAAAGTGCCGTCACACCAATCTGTCAAAAATTGAAAACGCAATTTCGGGCAAAAAATCATGGCCTCAGTGTTTTGGGACCGAAAAGACATCATTTTAGTCGAATTTCTGCCACAGTATGAGACCATCAATACACAACAATATTGTTATACCCTAAAAAACTCAAAAGGAGCATTCAAAACAAAAGAAGGGGAATGCTGACAGAATAGAATGAGAATGAATGCTCCTGCAGCCTTAGCCACCAATACGCTCTTGGTCTCATTTGGTTGGGATGTTTTGAACCACCCCCCGAAATCCCCTGACATGACTTTTCACCTTCCTGCACATATGGATGAAAATAAATTTTAAGCCGACGAGCAGGTGCAGAAAGTGGTCCTGAAGTGGGGGAAGGAGCTGGCGGGAGAATTCTTTGAGGGGAGCATAAAGAATCTTTTGCCACGACTCACCACTTGCATTGAACGGATTGGCGATTAATTGGAAAAATAGTCAGCAAGTGTATCAAAAATATCTTTTTTTTGTAATACACTTGAAAAAAAAATCATTACACTTACTTTCTGAACATGCCTCGTATTTCATCTAGACACTATCCAGGTTACAAACGAGTTCTTCGAACACTTGTTTCCAATGAAAAAAACTAGCTGCCAAATAATATGGAAAAAAAATTGTCGAAGATAATATTCTTAAGGGCCTGTTCAGATAGAGCTATCAAATATAAAAGATCAAAGCACGTCAAATATCGCTCTCCATACAATATCTTCAGAGCGTTAGCACCTAAGCGCTTTATGCGCACATCAACCATAGACAATGCACATCTTACGCCGTAACCGCTCCTGAGGCGATATGCCAACAGTTAAGCGCCCCCCACTCCAACGAAAACAGGAGAGGGGGTCATTTTTATTACGGAGCTGCCTAGACCGGTGGATGACAGATTCAGTACAAAAAATGTGCACTCCGTGGCCGCTCACTAATGGTAGAGTTAAACTTGTAAGGCGTGACGTGACGTGACGCCTTATAGCCGTATCGGTTTCATACATTTAGTATGGAGGCGATTATATTAGTAAGTTCCGTGAGATGAAGGTGAGGGGCGCGGGGACGGCTGTGTCTTGGCTAGTGTGTACGTACCACGTGGTGTGTAGTGACGCGCGGGCCACTGTATTGATTTGAAATATCGTCATAAGGCGTCAGAAAACAACTCATAGATGTGAACGCTAGCCATCACGACAGAGAACATCACGTCACGTCACGCCTTACTAGTATAACTCTACCATTATTCATTTGACCCCCTCTACTACCTGAGGAAGAAATATTACGAGTACGAAACATAAGAGCTCGCGGTTCAACAGATATATGCTCGCGGTTTACATTCGTATCTGAACAGGCTTTAATTCTGAAATTTTAAATACGAGATTGACAAAAATGACATTTAAATAAGAGGTGTTAGTAGCCGAATTGCTTGAGGTTTTTATTCCGGTAAGACGAGAGGTTCTGAGTTCTTCTCTCAGTTGCGACCGTTATCTTTTTACTTTTCTGGGCCTTGTTTGTTTTAATTTTTTCTTCATCTTCTTCTAATTAACATGATATTTTCAGTTTCGCAGATCTACTGAACAGTATATACAGAATAGATTGCTTAGATGAAGTGATTTTCAGCACCCTGGTGGGGTGTGTGTCTCTTTACCAAGTAACTGAGGTATATGTTATGTTGATTTTTTAAACACCCAATTACAGTTATAATTTTTTTTTATAAAAGCGTATTAAGATAAATATGTTAAAGTTTTTATTTTTCAATATTATTTGCGCATTATTTTTTTTAAAACCCCTTTATTACACATTATTTTAGTCATGTATCTAAATATAGAAGTTTTTAAATTATTTGTTTCGATGTATTTATGTTTTATTTCAGAGTGAGGAGGTGGCCTACAATTTTTATATTTATTTGGCTTGCTGCATTTTTCAAATATTCGGATACTGTTGGTATGGAGACTTGATTTACAATAAGGTATGTACAAAACCACAGATAATTGAAACAGAAGGAGCATGTAAGTGTGCCTACTGTCGCTGAGCTACGATCAACTTGCTAATAACAGGCAATGCATTGGAGCTGAAAGTTATGCGTTTGAAGAAACAGACGCAATTTGCAGTGGAATGGGTTAACGATGTTAGCGACACTTGCGGCGTGCGTGGTGCAATATCTGTATTTCAAAAACTATTTTATTGAAGTAAAAACATCTTTAGCACCGTTGTGATTTGAAACTTGATGAAACGAAAAATAGCCACACTAAAAAAAGACAAATACATACGTCTATAAGATTTGGCCTGTGTGAGAGAATGAGATAGTATAATCGGTCTCCTCTTTGTGCGGTACTTCGTCTTGTCTTCTTTAGTTTTCTGAATTACATTACAGAAGTACAGGCATTATTTAACAGAACTTTGACTCTCCAACTATGAAATTCTCGTGTTAGGATAGTCAAATTGACGATATTAGATCGTATATTAAGTACATGAGAAAAAAATAATCATATAAGTTATATTAAAAAAAAAAATAAAAATCGAGTGTTGTTGTGAGTGAAGTGAAACCTTCAGCCACACAATTTTAGCCAATAGGAGTCTTGAAAAGTGAGCTCATAATCAAAGCGGCCAATGCGCGCAGCTTGACAGAGCGTGACGCTTCGTAGGTACTGTACGCAGGTAAGGTTTCATTCTATCTCATTGTCTCGCAGGCTAAATCCTACAGATGTATGTGTTTATCTCTTTTTAGTGTCACACTTTTCCGTTTCATCGAGTTTCAAATGACAACGGTTTCACTTCAATAAATTTCAACAACAAGCTCGCATTCGATGGCCTTCGTGGTCGAGGGGTAAAGCTATCCGAAGATCGCGGGTTCAAATCCCGACGTGCGCAAACTATTTTTTGATGATTTGTGATATTTTATAATTGATTAATTAAAACTTATATGTAGTATATTTACGACCAGTTCCAGAGTGGAAGATACTCTCAGTATCACCCTGGTGTAGGACCACCATTCAGACTTAAAACGTAGCCGAGTTTGGTGACCAGGTCTGAACGCTAGGTACTACCCCCTCTTCTTCTACCCCATCTCCTTTCACTCCCTACTATCTCCAGCCTCACAACATACCCCAATTAGGTGTGCCATAGTCTCACTGGCTCCAGACGGAAGCAGCATTTTTATTCACATAAAAAAATAAAATACCAACACAATAATATCCAACACTCCTCCTGAAAGCTTATCCTTAAGAAACGAAAAAATAAATAAACAAATAAAAACTCACAACAGGTAAACAAAACTCAGCTAACTTATCCTACTTGAAGCCACTATTCACAGGTTCAAGTACCGAATAGTAAACTCGGATTTTTAAATAAATAAATCGTGTTTAATTAATGGAAAATGTACGTTTTTTGATAATCTGTGAGGAGGTTGATGAAATACCCTATATATAAGGTTATTTGAGTTTAAGTAGGAGTTTTCTTTCAGAGCATGATGATTTCTCAAGCAGTATTTGAGAGTCCATGGTTCAGAATGAAGACCTCGGAGAAGAAAACCATCCACTTGATGCTACACAGGACCCAGAAACCAATCTGTCTAACTGCCATCTTCACAGTCTTCAATCTGGAGTGCTTCACTTCTGTAAGTTATTACGTCCCCCATGAGACTGATTGGCGATACACTATTCAAATTTTGAACATTTCTGATTAAATAAAATTCAGATTTAATTCTGAAAAGGTCATTGGAAGAAAGGTAAGTACAGGGAACTTCATTCATGAAAGACTGAAGTCGCTAAATAAAAGTAATCCAAAGGAGCTAGGCTAGCAGTCTGCAATGGAGTTTAAATACTAACCCAGATGTACGGCAAGGTATGGAACTGGCCATGGAGGGATGAAAGTAGACTGAATGCTGTAGAAATGTGGCCTTGAGGTTAATGTAAGCTAAAACTACGAGTGAATTTTACCGTGTAACAAAAGTGAAAAGAACGGAAGGAGAGCATGGGTGAGGAAAGAATAGTAAACAAGATTAAGAAAGGGACTCTTAGATTGAATTAGAACGGATGAACAAAAACAAGTAGGGATAACCAAAACAAGTAACGTATAGGGAAGAACGGATAGAAGAAGTCCTAGACGTTCGGAGAAAGAGAGCACAGTTATTTAAATCAAATGCTTGAGTCTGGTATACGTCAAGACAGAAAGTATAATAGAGAAGTTGGTAAGAGATGATGTGTGGATTTAAATAAAGCGGAAGTAAGTACCGAGAAGAGTGCATTTCTTAGTTAGAAAAGAATAATTTTTAAAATGGAATATTTTCTTCTTTCTTCAAAGGAACATTTAATCTATATAAAATAAAGCAATTAATGTTTTTTAAATGCTTTTTCAGGTTCTGCGAGCAACTTTTTCCTATTACACATTTCTTACAACGGCCAACGAAGAATAAAATATATATATTTTTAAATATTCACAATTATTGTAAAAGTAGCCAACTCAATATCACAGAAAGACAAGTCGAACCATAAAATATCGTGCTCTTCTGAGAGAAAATAATGTTCTTTTAGCTGACTTCACGCTTTGTAAATCACATATTTTTGCTTCAAAGTACGATTTTTATATCAATAATATTATACAATCACTGCAACAGCACTACACATTTTCTATCATAAGCCGTTTATGCCTATGGACTGTACCGGTGATTCCCATGGGGACGTTGGTCAGATCCAGGGAGGCGGAGGTCGCCTCCAACAAAAAATAACCTACAAAGCATTAAAACCTGTATATTGCCGATTGAAAAAACCGAGCAAATTTGATGACACCAGCGGCATCCGTTCCAGCATTTTTGGCAAATTCAGCAAATAAATTTTCAACCCTACACTAAAGATAACACAAAATTTATGAAACTATTTATTTATAAAAATTAATAAACCTTTAAGCCTTCTTTATAGCTATTAAAATTTTACAATTATGTATTTTAAATAAGTACAGCAGTAGAAAAAGTATATTTAAAAGTTTAATAAAGAAATATTTTAGCATAAAACATATCACGAAAAATTTATTTATTTCAGGAATTATTGTTAAAACTTGTAATAAGTAAAATTCTCACATTTTATTTTATACATTTTTTAGGAACCTTTTTTAAATGTCTAATAAAATGCTTACATTCAAATTATGTATTATATTATTTTTATGAATTTTCGCTAAATTGTACATTTAAGTCTTAATGAATATTTTTTGGGTTTTCAAAAATGTTAAAAGAAATATCTAAGGGAAATTTTTAAGGGAAGGTGGCACTTTTCCGGTTTTTGAAGCAATTTAGAATGGGAAGGTACCAGAGATTCAGACTTGAAAGAGGGTAGCAGTATGGGGGTGAGAGGGCAGATAAATCCCATGAAATTGAAAACAAGGCACCATCAGTGCAGCGGCTTAGATGATATTGAAGAGTAAGAAAGAAACGAAGGCTTAGTTGAAGGTAAAAGATAAAAAGTATTAAAAAGAGGGTATTGTATATAACAACTGGTCTGAATTCTATGTGCACACTTTCAGTTTATTATCGAGATTATGGACAGTGTTGTAAAAGGATATGGTAGGTAAAGTGCGTATAAAAGGCTGTTTTTTTGTAATACATAGATACCCTACGTTCAATAAAAATTGAGTGGTAAAGGATTTTTTACGCATCCACGTTTTTGTGCAACATAATAGTTTGACTTCTTTTGCGATGAAAAATTCGCGAAAGTTGATAATTTGGTTATGACAAATTTCGTAGTAATTTTTTAAAATATCTTACTAATATTATATGTTTGTTACTCTTTGACGCAAAAACTGCTGAATGGATTTTAATGAAACTTTACAATAATATAGCTCATACATCAGAATATCATATAGGCTATAATTTATAAAGCTATCTAGGAAGGAAGCGCGGGAGGGGAACGGGGACGCACGTGAAAGGTGATTCAGGGAGAAACAATGATTTTTTTATTATGGAATTGCAACCATGCTGGGAACTAGCTAGTACACAATATAATAATTTACTTCAAACTAGACAGTTGTGAACTCCTGTAACTAATCTATTTGGTAATTGAGCAGCTGGGCAATATAATATGTTATTCTGTAACAATCATTACAGAATTAACTGCCACATACACGCCTAGAGTTTCCACATATTTATATAAGTTTATCGTAGAAGGAACGTTTGCGCGGTTCGTTTCGGCCCGTTTAACACAAATCTTAATTTTGGATTTGAGATCAAAATACCCAACCAAACTGAAAAGTTTGTTTTTTTAATCAAAAGGTATATCTAGTACCTAGTACAAATACGAGCTACTTACTTTTGCATTAAATTATTAGATCCACAATTTTTTTTAATGTTTAATGATTTAAGAAGTAAAAGTAGTAAGGAAATTATTTGTGGGTAAATGAAAAATATTTAAAAAAAAATTAACAAAATTTATTTTAAAAATATGATGAAAAATAAAATAAAAATTAATATAATAATGGCTGTAAATTTAAATTACAAATTACCTATTTACGTCGGAACTCCTACTGCCTCCGTCATCACAAGTATAAAAAAGTTCTTGTCCAATGATGGAGGACTTACCTATGTATGCCGTGTTGCGCTACCCCCTTCTTTAGCCAACGTTTCGGACAGCGTTTAAGTGTCCATCATCAGGGCAGATGTGATGATGATGATGGACACCGTAACACCCCAAAAACAAACAACGAAACTACTTTGGCTGTGAAAATCTCAAAACGTATCTATGTATATATATATATATATAGTTAATTTGTAGATTGTTACCGGGTTCTCACCTCACAGTACCATACAATGCTTTAGTGGAGTGAACAGGTGGTTTGGAGCCTCCATCAGGTGGAAGTATTCCTCATGTTGGAGAAGGTTCAGAAGAAATTTGTGAGATTTCTCTACCTGAGGGTGACGCTATCCTACCGACTTTCTCTTTCATGCTCGGAATGAACCATCTACGGGTTAGAAGGGATGTGCAATGTGCAATTGCGTTACATTTCTTCAGACTGATTTGTGTATGGTTCGAAAACTCAACTATTATGGAGAGCATTAGTTTCTATGTTCCTGATGGTTATCCGTCCGTCACAGACAGCATAATATGCTATCTGTGTTATCTCCCTGCTTCAGAACTAACTTGCTAATGGTCATGCCAGTCGGGAGAGCAGGGTTGTTGTTAAATAGAATCAATTCGTTTAACATCAATGAAGCAAAATACAGACGGCAAGCTTTGTTGCTGTTAGTACAAATCTGCTTATTGATTGTTGGGCGCTTAATGGTTGCTTTTAGTTGTGTAGGGTTTGGAGCGCATTTATCAGTAAAGCACTGATTATTTTCTTTATCTTTCTTAAAAAACGATTTTAAATATTAATTTTGTATTTTTTTTTAAATGAAAATATTAAATTGAGAATAATTGGACCCCGATGGGAAGATGGGAACCCTGTGCATTTGTCCACTCGGCTACTAACCTGCCTATATATCTCTTAATGATGACAGTTTGGTTGAAAACTACATTATTTTAATGTACTTGCATATTATTCTTCTCGCCCTCCCAGAACAACAGAAAACAGCAGAAAGGCGATTGCCCTTTTGTTCGAAGCGAAGCTCTGTGGAAGAATATCCACGTATGCGTACTGAATCCCATTATTTTCGCTTCAAAATCTATTTATTCAAAGCTCACCTCCGAATAAAAAACCTGAGACATTTATACCCCATAAATCTCCGTCACTTCGCCTACTGGTACTTTGTACAGAGCTTAGTACTGAAGACTACAGGACTACTATAGCAATACTGGAAAGTCGAGGGAATGGACGGGATGCTGTGAACGTAATAAAATATGTGAAGTTAATAGTTTTCCATATTTTTCTCGAACTTATTTCCCAATGTCAAACGAAATTTCAATAATATTTATTTATTTAACTATTATTTTTTCTTTTTATTTCTTCAAAGATTAATCATAGTTCATGACTGAAAATATTTGCGGTAAACTATAAATCTAAGAGAAAATACCTTTGAAATTTTTAGGATGTCAGAGTTCGCCATTCTAGAGTTTTTGTTGCTTAGTAAGCGTTACTGCTTTTCAATACATGTTGATTTTTTAAATATCCAATGGATGTATGAGTATATGGAGTTGTACAAAACATGGCAAAAATATAAGCGTTTATTCTTCCTTTTCATCTGCTGCTTTCTACCGGAGATTAGTTGTCGCCATGTCGATCATTTGATAAAATTAGTGAAATATATTTTGGTAGAAAGCAGTCACCTTGTGGTGCGACATATTTAAGGAAATAAAACGATTAGTTTGTTTATAACTACGATTCACTTTTTTTTAATATCGACCGGTTTAGCTGTACACAAGCATCACGAGCAAGCGAAATATATTTTGGTAGAAAGTAGTCACTTTGTGTTTTGACATATTTAATGAAATAAAACAATTACTTTGCTTATAACCAAGATTTACTTATTTAATTTTTTTTAATACCGACCGGTTTCGCTTAACACAAGCATCACCCAAGATATAAATTTAAACTGATCAAAAAACACATTGTGTAAGCTTATATTATACACGTTCAGAATGAAACAAAACATATAATATAACAAAAAACAAAAAAAACATAAAAAATAAAAAGATACAACATCACTTTAACTTAATTTAATTTTTTTTTCTGTTTCAGCAAGTAGCGAAACCGGTCTTAATTTAAAAAAAATCATTGTTATAAACAAAGTAATTGTTTTGTTTCACTAAGTAAAATATAATACAAAAGGTTTTTAATGTCCAGAAAAGCTTATCAATTCGTTTTATTCAACGGATTTCTAAGCAGTTTCTAAGACTCGTTCTTGTATAAATTCTTCTTATTCTTGCAGCAGTTTTACTAAATGATTTGCTGATCTGTGTTTCTTTGCGGCTTCGTGCATTTTAGTATCGCCTTGTGGTGAAAGACCACCATCCATACTTAAAACGGTATTAGCGTGTAGTGACCTAAATTTATGTGCTCACTTTTCAAGGCTCCTATTGGTTGAGATTGTGTTGTGAATTTGTGATATCTCTTGTTTACATATTAAAACTATCTTTTGAAGAGAAAACTTCTTTAGCACCGTTGTGATTTGAAACTCGATGAAACAAAAAATAGCGATACTAAAAAGAGACAAACACATACATCTCTAGTATTTAGCCTGCGAGAGAATTCGATAGTATAATCGGTCTCCACTTTGTCCCCACTCTTGTCTTCTTTAGTTTTCTGAAGGTTTCGCTTATACCGTGTGCGAATTGCATATTGTGATTTTTTGTTTGTTTATTTTTCAGATATTCAGATACATTTGATTAACTCAATACAGAGCATCCTGTATTACAATATTTGAGAGCGCACCAAGGTGTATTTATCGTGGTATTCGTGGGCTCGAGGAATTTGTGAAAACTTAGGGGGTGGAGCGGAAGAGATAAGATGTCGTGATTTGGGCGTTTTTCCGAGGATAAAGGGCCGCCACCGGCTTCCAGGAACTCACTAAAAACGTCCCATAAAGTAGGGCAGGATTAACTATAAAGTGCGGGGGACGTTACGGTTACACGTTATATCAATTTCACCGCAGGCACGATTTCGGATCTTGTCTTTTAATAAAGAATATCGGGATTATCCCGTGAAAGGTCAAATTATTAAAATGATATCGGAAGACTTTTGTCCCAGTCTCTATCTTCTTATGTTGCAAATCTGATAAGACAATTTTAGAGATCTTTAAAAAGTTTTACTGATTATGGAAGTATTAGATGGAAAATAGGAATCATTATTTTGAAATAAACGACGTTAGTACTAGTCAAAATGGTTTTAAAAGTTGTTTTTAAGTAAAACAGACCAGAAAATACGTCATTTAGATATTTTTTACTCTGCTTCTTCAGATTTCTTCTCCTATCAAAGTTTGGCTGACATCAGTGCCATCAGAACCCTTTAGACAACAAGTTCGGAACAACCAACTCTTCGTGGTCGAGTAAGGCTCTCGACTCCCAATCTGAAAGTCGCGTGTTCAAACCTGGCGTGCGCACATAAATTTTATTTGATTAGTCTGCGGTATTTCACAATTAATTAATTTAAAATAAAATATAGTACATTTGCGGCACGTTCCAGAGTGGAAGATACTCTCATTATAGCCCTGGCGTAAAACCACCATTCAGAATTGAAACGTTGCTTGAAATGGATTTAGCCGTGTTTGGTGACCAGATCTCAATAGCCAGGCATTTCCCCACCTTCCTCCTCCTCACTGCCTTGAGCCTAACAACATATCCCACTTGGGGATACCATAGTCTCGCTGGATCCAGACGGCAGCAGCTGAGACTCTTGTGAGATATTAACATAAAAAAGTTATAAATAAATATTTGAAACTAGTTGGGTTATCTTGTACTTTAGGTCCCTCATAATATATGTATTTAGGTAATTGACATATAGGAGCTTATTTTTATGGTTTTTACCTACAATTATTTCACAATTGATTTTAAAAGGTTTTCTAATGTTGTAGGTATACCAACATTATTGATTAATAATCAGGAATTTTAACAAAGCATTCTGCCATTTCGCATCAACCAAGATCGGCTCTGAGCATAAAATATCAAGTTAGTGGCAAAATTAAAAATAAAAATTTATGACATCGCACCAAATGAAAATTCATTTTATAAGTGAGATGATTTGCATTTTTAGCACTTCGATTTTGATAGATATCGAGGGTGTCATTTGCACCCCTTCCAACCCTCCCCCCCTGATCTATAAACCCCCCGTCACCTCTGAGCTCTTGTCAAACATCCTAATGGACGCAAATGCTCCCTCTCCCTCGTCCCCTATTGACGAAAAGTAGAAGAAAATTCACTATGAAAGCACTCGGCATTTGTAATGACAGGTACTGGGAGCATTCGTATTCTACGGAAAGAAATTTGGCAAAGAACGATAATGTGAAAAAGATTTCTGCATAAAAGTAATATTTTTTTATTGGAGGTTATCTATTGATTTGTAATAATTTTACTGAATCTAATAATTTGCAACACCAAACAGTATTAATAGCCTTGAGTCTGCGCAGTTGAAATTTAAGAACCCGGCTTCGAATGCATGTCTGACGCCGCACCGTATTAACATCTATGTTCGTGAAATTTCAAACAAAGCTGCCGTTGTAATGTTAGCAGGTCGCATGAGGACGTGCTCCTGGCGGGTATAAGTACCTACTACAGATTTATTAATTTGAGTATCTCTCCGGATATTGACGGTAATGTGAATAATAGTATCACGCGGCTACATATTATTACATATGACGTCATTGCCTGCCACGGTTACTTTGTCCCGGTGATTAGCTGTCACTGGATCACAGTGGATCCGAGTAACTGGCTATTTTTGGAACCAGTTCCTATCGGGTTTATAAAATGGTCACCGACACTTAAACTTGGTGAATCCGATCCAAAAGCCGCCCGCAGTACAAGACTAATAGGCTTATGATACATGTATAGTATGTAAGTGAATGCGTGGATATTTTTAGTAGGACACCTCCTATTTTGTTTAATTCTATCCGTGCTTAAAAGAGATCCAAAACTTTCTTCCAAAATTCTTTTGCTGAGGCATGCTGCCTGAATCTAGTCACCGTGTGAATCATAATATGTGAGCCTGGAGTGTGTAAATAAACCCAAAACTCTGTGGGCATAATACCCTAAAAATACTTTGCGCGGATACAAAATATACCAACAAAATGGCATCAACAGAATTAAGTATACATCAAAGAACTAATTTTATGCAATGATGTCTGCGGCGTAGGTGAAAGTAAAATAAGTTAAATCTACATTGATTCAAAATTGGCATTTTGTGTTTTTTCATGTTACAATAACATTTTGCAAAATTCACATTTTGTATTGAAAAGGACACTTCAACGCCGTCTGTGGTCCATGGTGATCTTTTTGCATTTTAAACGGGCATATTACATTTTAGTATCCCTGAAAGCATGTAGAGACCACCGAACAACCACCAAAAAATAAAAACATTTTATGATGCCTAATCATTCTCCTCAGACCAGCTTGTCTAAGGTCCTCTTGTTCTTCTTTAGGCACAATTGATTTTCTTAACCGTCTTACACAAGGTCCTCTTTTTTTTCTTTGTTTCCACAACCTTCTGCCACCATGTCTCCATCAGGTATGGATAAATGCTGTCGAATCGTCTTGTTTCAGGTCCGATGATGTTTACTGCGGTGTAAATCCATTGGATTTATGAATGAAACCCAATTTATCTTCTGGTCCATACTTTTCTCATGGTTTTCATTTTGTTAGAGCTCTAGTTTTAATATTTACTTGACTACAACGTTTCAGTTCTCATTCGGTTATTTTTGAAGAGTCTTATAAACAGTTTTTGGCACAATCTGTCATTGTTTCTTTCCTTAATATGACCATTTACATATATCTCTAATCACCTTGGCAATACCTTTAGATCAACCTTCAACGTCCTTCTGGCCCTTAACACCTATGATGGTAACTGTTTCTTTAACCTTGTTGCCAAACTTATATTTATCACCAGTGAACGCTTTTCCGGTAAGTGCAAAGTACATTGTTTCAACAAATTAATATTTGAGCTCGACTTTGACTAAAGTAGGTTTCACGCTGAAACACTTATCACTCAAAGCAAGTTGAAAGAAGCCTTCGTAAAAATAAAATGAGCAGACAATCGGATTATTAATAAAATCTTCACAGAGAATAAAGTTGCACAAATGAATCCGAAAGCGAACATTTTCAAATACATTTCAGGACTTAGTGATTAAATTTTCTCGAGTTCTTCTCGCGTAATAAAAACGCAAACGCAAATGGCCGGCAGACGGAGAAGCATTAGTAACAAAAGATATCTGAAATCTAATTTTAATTTGAAATCCATTTTCTCGTCAATAATTTTATTCTCCCTCTTTGTCTGACGCCCATCGCTTTTCATAAATGGGATGTAATTTTCTGATTTCAATTGGGCTCGGTACTCCACTGGCCCACAGGCTTTGTTTTATCGGAAGGGCCAGATTTAATATCTGATTTTAGTGCGAAACTATTTTACTTTTGAACTTATTTTCATTTGATACCTGTTTTATTAGACAACCTTTGTAAAATATTTGATTTCGACTTGTGCGTGAAACATAAATGTTCATAAAATATTTGAATTTGATTCTTCTTTGAAATATTGAAATATTTGTATTATCTAAATTAATAATTTATCTTATGTTATCTAAATAAATATTTATATTATTATAACATTTTGACGGGCTTTTTGGTCGAGGTATAAAGCTCTCGCCTAGCGATCCGAAGGTCGCGTGTTTAATCTCAGCGAGTGCAAATTAATTTTATTAGATTAATTTTGTGTTATTTTACGTTTATTAATTTTTTTAAAATTGAGTGAGTAATTCACACATGATAGAAGTGAAACTAGAAAGTCGCTAGATGTCGCTTTTTTTGCCTGTTTATTTTAAAGTGGTTTTTGAAGTGAAATGACACAAAACTGCGCTATAAAAATATTACGTTATTATTATATTGATTTACAAAAACATTAGTGTTTATTTTTTTAAATAAAACTTCTTTACGCATGCTTGACTTGGGGAGTAAGCTGGTGAATGCGTGACGAGAGCGTTACGAAAAGTGTGATCTGGTGAGGCGAACGGAAGTTGAGAGGGTGATATATGTTAGTGAAGATAGAAATAGAGAGAGTTACGTTTCGTATTTACTGTAGGGGCAAGAGAGAGAGGTGCGGGCACACATTTTCTTTCAATCTTTCTCTCATATATCTCTTTTGTATATCGACACAGTGCAGGCCTATTGTCTGTATCACACTGTAGGAGCAAGAGAGAGCAGTGCGCGCACACACTTTCTTGCTATCTTCTTTTATAAGTTAGTGAAGTTTTACTTCAGTCGTATGGTCTAAAGAAGCCAAACTTTTCAGCAGTAGGGCCACATTTCACAAATGAGATTTCCTACCGGGCCGCACAACAAAATTTCTTTTATTATTCAAAGCAAACAAGAAATATATTGTTTTTAAGAAAATATTACAAAAATGAGAATCAAAAATATTTATTAGATTAGAGTTAGGCAATATAAAAAATAATAATAGATATAAACAAAATATAATAATTTTTAGTGAGACGTCTGATTTTGTTTGTCAGAACTAAGTGCATCAATTTTGATAACGATTGATGTTGTTGCTACACGCAAATATTTTTCCAAATGCTCATCAGTGATTCGTGTTCTCTTTTGAGATTTAATATGCTTCATTCGACTAAAAAGCTGATCACACGTTTAGCAAATAGCGAAATCATCGATAGAACCTGTTTGTAAAATGCAGGATACTCCTTTTCCAAATGTGTTTTGTAAAGCTCTTTCAAACCAGCCTGATTGAATTTCTTCTTTAACTGAGCATCACAACACTTTTCACAATGATCCATTTGTAAAATTCCTGGCAATAAACTCACATCTACGCAGAATGGCGTTGTAGATGCAGAAAAAAACACACGTTGCTTTTTAAAATCTTGAAATCGGTTTTCAAATTTTAGGTTTAAGTTGGATATCAACGTAGCGTATTTATCCGTCACCATTGGCTGCAATAACAATGTAAGAAAGTGAGAGAAGATTTTTGTCCTTAACTGTTGTTTCCAAAACCCAAGTTACATTTGGAATGCGGAAATAAGATTGTAAATGATATTAATTGATTGATTTTTACCTTATAGACGAGTATAAACAACGTGGCTAACTACGAATATATCGACCAGAAATGCAAAGTCGCCAACCCACTTCTTGTCTTTAAATTCTGGGACACTTTTTGACTTGCTTGCAAATAATGATTGTATTTCTTGCATCAAATCAAACACTCTTTTAAACATTTTGACACGGATCAGCTATCTTACTTCTGCATAAAATGTAACTTCATTATACTGTGAATCTGACGGTGATTCAACCCCTTCGACTTAATAAAATTCACTTTTTTGATGACCACCTTCATGACGTGATCCATTTTAAGAGACTTGGAACATAAATTCTTCTGATGAATAATGCAATGAAAATTTTGTATCGAAGTATTACCAACTTTGCAGGCCTCATTTTCAATCAATTTTACCAAACCGTCGTGTTTCTCAACTATTAGGTATTGGAGCACCGTCTGTTGTCAAGCCCGATATATTGTTGAGTTGTAACAAAAAGCAATTCAATGTCTATGTAAAAGTTCCTAACAAATCTCGTATGTAAGTAGTTTCCTTAAATGGATACATTCTGTTAATTCTTCGTGATTCTTACAGTGATTGTTTGTTAATACGAATATATACTATAGAAGAAATTGTCAGGATAGTTTTTTTTTTAAACTTTATTTATTCCCATTTCTTTGTACATAATAATAATAATAATAATAATAACTTTATTTCACATAAAATTGAACAATAAAACATATGTGGAAACTTTGACTAGCCAACTAGGAATGGATCCTGTTTTAGGCCAGTCAATATAATGTATAATAGCAAATATTATATAATAACATAATATATAATAACAATTAGTATGAAAAAGAAATGAAAACCCACTAAGGCACTGCCTGAGTGTGGGTAATATTAAAACAAAATACTATATTTCCAAGTACGCAAAGTATAAAATAGACTTTAAAAAAAACATATAAAATGTAAAGTTAGTTTAAAAAGTTATTATTACATAGGTAGAATAAGTGAAACAGGTTTTTTTCAGCTTTTATAAAAACAAAATTAAAAATATGGAGTTAAATCAATGTATTCTGATTCTTCCATATATGAGATAAGATACGAACTTAGCACGTTGGAATGTTCTTTTGATGGTTTTATGTACACTAAAAAAATGTGTGCATATGCTCCGCGGGCCACAAGGAGACACCCGGCGGGCCGGATGCGGCCTACGGGCCGCGGATTGGACACCACTGGTCTAAAGCACACTCGTTTTTTTTGGATCTCTTCTGATTCGAACCTCCTTCCGCTGGATTCTCTGGTCACTGAAATTTGCGATGTAAATGCGATAAAGCTGTTTGTTTCTTACAAAATAAATAAATAATGTTCCCGCGCGACAGATTTTATTATAAAAAATTGACACGTCATTGTAATTATTACATAACAGTTTTTAAAAAGGTTGGTTTACACATGTGCAATTTACGTATTAGAATATTAAAACTTAACTTATAATATTTGCAATATAGGTTAGGTAGGTAGTAGGTACGCCATTCAAGCTATAAAATTGTAAATATCCGTAATTTTGCAGAGCGTATCTATCTCCGCCATATTTCTCTCAATTCGGGTCATGAAGCAATGAGCAGAAATACGATGCGACACTTCTCCCCTAATGGCCCCGGTAATAATTTTATTATATTCAATTTCTACGTGTATAAACGCTTTTTGTACCGACGCACCCCACCCTCCCCATTAACAGCGGCAACAAACGTTAAGACCTTCGGGAGGAGGAAGGGGAAACTGGGCGCTATGTTACGAGCAGAATTATGTTCTGAATGTATTGTGTTTCTTTTCTTTGTGTAGAGAATGTAATGTATTTTATACATTATATTTAAATATTGTTTAAAATACTTCATAACTCATTCTTATTCATTAATCTGTGAATTAAGCAATTTTATCCTTAATTTGTGAGGTTGAACCTTAATCCAACAATAAACTTATTTTATGTTAGAAGCCGAGTGGTCAAAGAATAATGTGGGTCGACTATACTGCATCCCCAATGGCGTAAGCTAAAAGTGGCCTACAAATAACGCTTATCGCCATCCGCCTACCGAGATACTGCAGTGCTACGGAAATGTTCCTGAAGGGACGAGTGCACTCTTTCCGATCACTTTTCCGCCACCGCATGGGAAGTTTATAGCGCACACTGCGCCTTGCCTGGATGGAGTTCCCCCTGAAGCCCTCTGGAGATGGAAGACGATGAAATACCCTCCGTTAACATTTGCTTGAATTCATTTTAGTGTGTAATTTTTTTTTCAGTTTCATTTTTCATGTTTTTCATGCTTATTCGTTTTTTTTTAAATTTCATTTATTTGCTGTTATTTACTTTTTACGTCGTCTTATTATTTGTCTTTCTTTTGTTATTTCGAAAATTGGAATGTATTGCATTGCACTACCCCTGTATACATTCTGGAATAAAATATTATTATTATTAAACGTTGTGTTCCCACCCAGACGTCGTGCGTTCAAACCTTTGCTAGCGAAATCCTCCATTATTGTACAATCAACTTTTTTTAATGTGAATAAAAATTGTCTGTGTCCCAACTGCTCCCGTATAGAGTCAATGAGACAATTGAATGGCATCCGCAATTGGGATATGCTGTCAGGCTGAATGTAAACGGGGAGGGGGAAGAGTTGTGGAAAAGGAAGGTCGGGAAGTACCTGGATATTCGAGCACCAAACACGGCTAAAGTAATTTCAAACAAGTTTTAATTCTGAATGCTGGTCTTACACCAGGGTGATGCTTAGTGCGCAGCGTCCCAGGTCGTATTTTCCAGAAGTCGCAGTCAGGTTGCAAGGCTGATCTGCTTTGTTTGGCCTTCTTCCTTCCACGTCAAGTATTAGCGTGCAACTTTGTGAGAGATTGGGGTTTGAGGTTATTCTTGTTTAAAACAGTTGTGTTTTTTCTTGATGTAATTGTTAACTTTATTTGAGAATAAATTCACAAAGAGAGAGAGTGATAGGCAATTAAAAGAGAACTTAATTGAGTCGATAAAGTAAGAAGTTAAGTTTGAGAAGAGAATGAAAGAATGAGATTGCTAAAAAATAACAAGCTTATTTATAAATTGACAAATAGAAAGTTGACGTGACCACGGACAAAATATATTATAGATGCTAAATTCATTATAAGTGACATAGACATGAAAAGTTTAATGTAAAGGGCTCTGCTTAATAATGATAAATAAAAGTGTTTGAGTTGAATGACTTTAAATATAAAATAGGACATTCACAACACAGAAGACAAAATTAAGAAAGGAAATTATTTTCCTCAGGTTCTCCTGTGTGGAGCTTTTGTAAAAAAAAATGTATTATGATGTATTAAAAAAAAATTGTGAAACAAAAAATATGCTCTTTTTCGGAAAAGAAATTAACGAGTTATTAAATATAAAGATAAATTGCATTAGTTGACCTGCAGAGACGCTATGTGCTTTGTCAAATTGTAAATTGAATACTACAACTATTACGATACTTTCAATACCGTCTTGGTGAAAGACCACCATTCATCATCGAAGCGTAACTTGAAGTGGCTTTAACTGAGTTTGGTGATCAGGTCAATCGCCAGATACTTCCTCTCTACGCATCTCCTTCCTTCCCCACTTCTTTCAGCCGCACAACATACCTCAATTTTAGTATATAATGGTAGTATATAATCTTACTAATATTATAAACTCGAAAGTTTGTATGAATGTATGTGTGTTTGTTACTCTTTCACGCAAAAACTACTGAATGCATATTAATGAAACTTTACAATAATATAGCTCATACATCAGAATAACATATATGCTATAATTTATAAAGCTAGCTATGAAGGGGACGCGGGAGGGGAACGGGGACGCACAGGAAAGGTGATTTTGGGAGAAAAAATGTATTTATTTGAATATGGCATTGCGTAGTTTAAGTAGTTTCTCAAGAATAGCTCAGAGAAATGATTTGTTTTATTGTGCCAATTGGGATACGGTGGCACTCGTATTTTAGAAGTAACTCTCAAAATCCGGCAAATTCGGTTCCAGAAACTTTATCAAAATTAAATTGTGGGTAACTACCGTCCTAGAGCCGGCGGCGCTAGAGTCCTAGCAGTGGCTCGTAGCGGGAACTACGAGTGTAGCGTAGCACTTAGATGTGGCTTCGGCCCTTTAAGACCGCTACGAGAAGAAGGTGTAGAATGGTATTCGCCTTCCATCTCACGCTTCGACGTTTAATTTAATTATAACGATGTCACATGACACTTTGCTTAGATTCCGAGATCGCTCGATGTCACTGATATAGTATATAATATATTCATTGAGCCGGTTGCCTGAATTTTCTTCTGAGAAAAGGAAAATATTAGAGAGTTTTAAAAAAAATAAGAATCTTATTAAAAAAATTCAAATATGTACATACTTTCTTCGGTCATGAACTTTATTAAATTCATAATAATTTGCATTTCACTGCAAATTTGTTTGTATGTTCCGTTTCAAGATGGTGGTCGTTTTAATAGCTCAAAAAAGATTATTTCTTCAAATGTTATAACATCGTGTTTGCTTGGGCTTTATAATTTTCGTTTTTTTCAATGTTATGGTATTATTATTTAAAAAAAATTTGCGTGTCTATCTGCTTGAAGAAAGTTTGAAAAAAAATTACCATTGAGGTAGTGAAGTTTCTTTGAGCAAATCCAGAAAATTATATAATCGAAAATTTTTTAAAGTTACACAAAATATATGATTTATACTTAAGTTGGGAGGTATTTCAGTACCCACTTACAAAACTTATGATTTCAGAGATAATTTCGGTTGTGATTTTTTAAATAAGAGAAAATTATTAACATGTTTTTTTAACACAAGGTACAATGTTCACAGAACTATTAGTAATAATAAAAGAAATATATGTCACTATTATTCATCTGATTTGACAGTTATCTGACATTTGGTTGGGATTAAAAATACTGTTCGTTAGAACAACAAATTAATTACTATCATAGTTTATCATTAAAGAAACCATATTTTAAAATTTTACTAAAAAAGAAAAAAAAAATTTGATGAAGGCCTTAGAAAAATTTCCCGAAATAAGAAAGACTCATGCAAGCTCCTCCAAAAGTATATCAGAACACTTTCGAGCACGTAAACTGGGCGACCCTGTCAAATTAGCAATCGCCAAGCATTTAATCGGCCGTTACTTTGGGTTTGTTCCAGAAGTCCTTGGAAGACCCAAAACTCATAGAGCACGCCTAATTACGGAGTTAATTGAAATTCACAATATTCCCATTAATATTAATAGAGACGACGGAGCTAAGCTCAACACTTCCCGGTATACGGTATTAACGGCTACACCAAAGCTAAACGCAGAAAACCATTTTGAATTATACTATAATATGAAGCTCGTAAAGGAGTGGAGCTGCCACCATAGTGTCGCATCTATATACATAAGCACTACCACTATCAAATACACATCTGCCCTGATGATGGACACTGTAATGCTGTCCGAATGCTGTTGGCTAAAGTACATGGTATAACACCCCAAAAATAATTAACAAAAATACTTTTGGCCGTGAAATTCTATAATTCAAGCTGCTCATTTAATAATAACGTCGGAAATTATAAATGTATTAACTTAAATAATAATATTTTGAAGTTTTGTTAAAATTATGATTGATTTGATAGACAACATTGACTGACAGATCGATCAGCTTTTAACACTGTTTCTTTTTACCAAACAATGTAGCTGCGATTCATCAAATTTAAATTGCTTTTAGCACAGAGTAAAAACATTGTAACACTAGAACGCATTGAATAATGAATGCAACCCAAAAATAATAATCAATTTTGGAGCCAAACTTTGTAAACGTAAAAAAACAATTTTAGTTCATAATTTTGCTTCTGTTCGGTTTTGAAATGATGATGTGCATATTCCCTAGCGTGATGTTTTTTATCCAGTACCTACCCACCCTAACCATATCACCTTGCTGGAAAAGCATTTGAAAATGGAACTGGTGAATTCAAGTGCTTTTGTTTCTGAAAAAAAAAACAGAAGAAAATTTGGAACTACATTGGAAGCAGTTTGTTGTTTGTGTTCATTTGACCTCCGTTTTATCTTATAGATATTATAAAAGCGAAAGTTTGTACGGATGTGTGTTCGTTACTCTTTCACGCAATAAATACTGAATGGAATTTAAAAATTATTTCAATAATTGTAAGCTACATTATCTGCTATAGCTAATAGGCTATATACATTGGTAATCTCTTTCGTTATGAGTAAGCTTTGGCGTTATGAAATTATTCATTATACTTTTATTGGCAAATCGTGTTGTTAAGTAAATGTTTGACGTTGGCTGTCATTTTGTTATTTGTTTAGGTTACTCTGGAGATTTCTTTGATAGCAAAATTTCAAATACGAGTATTCTAATATGAATATTTAGTGTAAAAATATAAAATAGGTACTTATCTACATTTTGACCTACTATTATGACTTCTAAACGGCGCGTATTTTATTGTTCATTTATTTTTGGAAGGAATGGTGGAGTGTGGAGTGGGGGGTGGGGGGTTGAGGGGGAAGGGGGAATATGCGAGCGAAGCCGGGGGCAAAAGCTAGTACTTTATATTTGTGTTGTGGCGGCAAGGCCACTTGCATGGATTTCATAACGACATGGAAAAAATCGTGTGAATAGATTTGTTTACTAAGATTACGAAAATGTTAGTAAAAAATTCTAAAAATGTTTATTTTTTTATTTTTAAATAAATAAATCTATTATTTGAGCTCGTGACGTCACTACACGAAAATGTCCCGTCTCCGATTATGTTCCCTTAATTTTGTAAAACTCCACACTGATAATTTTTTTTACATGGCAACACTTTGATTTCCGGCGAATTTTTGAATTTTCGTTTAACGTTCACTGGATTTATTGTTTGTTCTATGCGAACTTATCCTTTGGTTTGATTTTTTGATAAAGATGGCGGTGTTCTTACAGATGTTACGAAGAGAATCCCGTACAATTTATTTCTATTCGTGTGGAAAACGTTATTTTTTTAAAAATGATTATCGTTTTTCGCACCCGTAAAATTATGTGCCGTCCTTCCGGTTTATAAAAAATGGTCTGTTTTTTCAGATTGAAATTTTAAAAAAATCGCCAGGGTTTTTAAAAATACGATTAAAAAAAAAAACAGAATGTCTGCCAATATTTGCCTAAACCGGAAATTTAAAAAAAAAGTAATGCAGTGGCCTATTACCTCGAGGTACCGCGGTAGAACTAAATAAACTAAGTTTTGTAATTGTATTGTGTGCGCCTTTGCATTGTAACCATTATTTTTCCCTACACATGTTATCACTCAATTCCAGCAAATATAATTTAATTTCTTTTATAGTCCATTTCCAAGTACTTCTGAACCTGTAATTCGGAAACACTTTCGGATGTAAAAGCTTCTATTGTAATAATTAAAATAAACTGTGAATAAAATTCATTTTTTTAAATATGTTGTACCATTGGGACCCATCGCTTCGATAAGACGTCTCCAAGAGTCCCTGCGAGTGATACTTTAGCTGCCTCCTTTCATTGTATGCCCAGCTTCTCCTCGCAGTGTCTGTAACTTTATCTGGGGTTACACTTAAAAATGTTTTCCCCCTGGAATTGTTGCAGATGGTGAAAAGGTTTATAAAACCTATAAGAAAGTGTCTTCCAAAACTTCTGAAAATACTATTGTGGTCCCTGATCTGTCTATTTCAATAGGTCTTCTATAAGTATATTTGTCCAGTTCAACTCGACCGTTTTGAATTTGGTCTGTCTGTAATTTGTCCGTTTCAAGATGCCGGCCGTTTTAATGGTTTATTAAAGATTCGATTTTCAAATGTGAAATAGCGATGAAATCCGAAATCCGCTTTGAATTTAATTTTCGAAAGTAAAGTTGTGTTCGGCGCACTTGAAACCAAAACGTCAGCTGTTAAAATCGTTTGATTGTGCGCAGATGCAACAATTATTACTTTTACTCACTTAAATTCATTCATTCATGTTATGCGATTGTTGCTAACCCTGAAAGTAACGCGTACCAACTTAACTACTAACATCACCCGTTAAATAAAATGAAAATCGTATGAGTAACGCAAGTAAAGCGGTATCCCCACGGGCGAGGTTTTTACAGCGCTATTTTCATATCTCCAGGTCAAAGCCGTGGTAAAACGCTTTCATAAATAGCGCGCGGCTTTAAATGAAAAGTCACTCGAAAACTTAAAGCTCACTTAAAGCGTTGAGGAGTGTTTTTTCATAAAGACGTTCGCCTTACCCCGTGCTCCGTCCTACCCATAAGCCCCATGCAAGTTATTAAATGTCAGGAACACACGGCGGCGGGATCATAGTGTATTACTTAATATGTACCCACTCTCCCCACTCTGCCCGCTTTCCAGCAAGGGTAGATATGGGTAAACGGAACACGGGCTCGTGACATATTTTTTAATTAATTAATTTTAATCGCTGCCAATTTAATGTGCGAGGCGTGTAAATATATATCTACCGACTTAACTTTGAGGAAAAAGTAGGCGAAGTAAATTAAAAATACTCTAAAAGGCTCATAAACATCATTAGATAAATAATTTTTCAGAGGCATGTTTTGCAAAGTGAAATTTTTACTTTTTAAATGAACACTCAATACAAATTCAAGTGTTTTGTGACCACAAAATTATTACTTACGAACATTTAAATGATGATTTTTTAAAGTGAACTTTATAGACAATCATCTTAAGTGGAAATTTCACATCGAGAACCTTTCAATAAGGGTAAGAAAATTGATTAACGTATTCTTTGTATTACGAAACATAATCAAACAATAAGACCTAAGAAAAATATATTACGGATTATGCAACCCCATCTTAACGTATGGTTGTATTGGTTGGGGAGCGTCAGGTAGAACAATTTTAGATCCAGTAGTGGCCCAGAAATCCATAATTAGGGTCATTATGCGTAAACCCTATAGGTTTTCTAGCGATCAGCTCTACAAAAAATTTTATGTACTTGGTGTTCGTCAAAACTATATAAAAAAGGTTATTATCCACGTATATAAAAATGTAGAAAATCTTAAACGAATTGACCATAAATATGTAACAAGAAGTCACACCAGAAAGGATCTCGTGGTCCCAGGGAGCAATACGGCAAAGTTTCAAAAGACATACATATCTGGGACCGAAATTGTATAATAAAATCCCCCCAGAATTAAATATTAAAACATGTAAAATGGCATGCATCGGTACAATAATATCTAAATGGTTGATTGACTTAGGTAGGATTGAGTCTGAACAATTTTTAAATAATGTCACTTAAAACTTAAAATTATACATGGTTAACTATTAATGGCACAATCAGTAAAAACTTAGTATAGTATATTTAAACTTAGTATATGTATATTTAATCTAAAAAAACAAAAACAAAAACAAAAAACAAAATTTTGTTTTTTTTTACTTTATACAGAATAACATTTTTGGCATTTTTCACCAGCATTTGGTTCCTTAGAACAGGCAATCTGCCTAGCTAGGAACTAATAACGTACAAGACATAATAACACTTGTACACATTTTAAAATCTACAGTTATTTGAAAGATTAGGAATTCGGATGACACGGAAATGACGCATACAGCACCTGCGAAGCATAAAACTCCTATGAAGGCTCCTATTGGTTGAGATATAAAACGGAAATGGCGCCAGGTCTGCGCTCATTGGCTGCTTTGATTATGACCTCACTTTTCAAGGTACCTTGGTTCTTCATTGGTTGAGATTGTTTTGGTAAAGTTTCGGTTCTACCGCGCATTAACTGCACTAGAATTTTTTTTCGTTATTTATTTTTGGGGTGTTATGTCGTGTTGCGCTACCTCCTTCTTTAGTCAACTTTTCGGACCCCTTCGTAACGCTGCCAACATCTGCTCTGATGATGGACACTGTAACACTATCCGAAACGTTGACTAACGAAGGAGGTAGCGCGACACGACATAACACCCAAAAAATACAACATGAAAAAAATATATACTGGAGATCAATGTATAAATATATATATTTTAAACAATTTTATTTTATTTTTATTTTTTTTATTTATTTATTTATTTCAAGAATTTTGTTTTTACAATACAAATGATTACATGTGCAAGGTTATACAATAATTCATTACTACTACTCCATAAATTGAGCTCAAGAGCTCGTGTTTATGGGAGGAGTATTAACATGCATAAAAATTAATAGTGTTTCAATGAGATGTTTAAACAATGATCAAAGAACTTATTAAATAAATACAAATATTACTTGACAAAAATTTACATAATTTAGAAAAAAAAATAGTTTTAGAAGGACAATAACAGTATATATACATACATATACTTTTAATATTAAATATAATATTAAAAGTATATGTATGTAAATATTAAATATAATATTAAAAGTATATAATATTATATTAATATTAAATATAACATTAAATTGGTCATCTAATCTAATTTATGACCACAAATTAATTTCTTTATAAAAAAATCTCTCTCATTCTTATTTTGAAGGTTATTCCCATCAATGTAATATATACCATTGAAGAAGATAACACTAACAGGTTAGTGGCTGAGTCAGCACCGCGTTTCGGTCCCACCCAGTTGTCCCGTGTTCGATTCCTCGGCTGGCTAAGTCCTCCATCACGACACGAGCCACATTTTTCGCTTACTCTGGTGGTATTAGGTGATTTTCAAATATTGTCGGGTTATTCGTAACCCGGGAATGTTTGTCTTTCTTTGATGATCTTTATGAAAAAAGGTCTAAATGAAATGTGTAAGACACCTTAATCAATTCAATTAAAAATAAGAGGTCTCAGTGGCCGAATTAGTAAATGCGTTCGTTCCGGCAAAATGAGAGATCCTGGGTTCGAGTCACAGATGCGACCGTTAGCTTTTTATTTTAAATATCTTGTTCTTTTTCGTATTTCGTTTAGATTTCTTAGTATTATCTTCTTCTTCAATGACAAATTAATTAATTAACAAGGCACCATAAAATTTTTTTTCCAGAAAGCGATCATCAAGAGGCACCATAAAATTTTTTTTCCAGAAAGCGATCATCAAGAATACTCTGCTAGCTTATAGTACGAGAGCCCACGACCAAAATTTTTGTCTCATAGCAATACGGCCAAAACCGCATCAAATCGATAGATACGATTATCCTGAACTCGAAAATACCAATATCAGACATTTTCCGCGTAGCGTTTGATCTGACCGAATTTTCAAAATTGTTAAAGAATTTTACCGAACTGCATCATAGCAATATGTCTGATTTGCAGACTGTAGTTGAATGATAGTTCTGAGATACCGGAAACATATTATTCAGACGTTAGTGGTGTAGCGCAAGCCCGTAAAATCACTTAAAAAAATTAAAAATGAGACAAAAAAAATGTCTCATAGCAATACGTCTGAAAATCTTTTTAATTAGTAAATTTTGGTTATTTGATGCGAACAAAACAATTTTCAGACGGAAATGTGAACGCATTAAATTTTGAGACCGTTTTGAAAATGTTAACAAATTTTACCGATCGGTATCATAGCAATATGTCTGAAAATTGTTGGACATGATAAAATAAGTTGTCAACATGTGCAAAAAATTTATATCAGACAAATTAAGTGTAGCACCTTCTCTATCAGACAACTTTTCGATACTCAGATATCATTTAAAAATCGTATTGAGGCATCTTGAATTTTCTGTTACAAACCAATGAATACGTTGCGACCCTGAATTTATTAGATGATAATTAACAAAGAATTTACCCGAAACCGTAACATTGAAGTTGAAGGACTGAAATAAATCGCACAAAAGGAAACTGGGATGAAGTTGAAAAAAAAACGGTTTATTCAAAGTTACAAAATATTCTCGTATTCAATCGCTGTCGGATTCGGAATCAACAACAGAGAACATTTAACAGAGGCGTCGGCCAGGCGACTCCGAAACGTTATTTTCGTTTTTGGGAGTATATGCTACACTTAAAGTGTCTGAAAACAGGTTTTTGGTAATCATGGCAGCAATACGAAAAGTTGAAAAAAAAAATTATCCGTATTGCTATGATACAGGTCGGCTAAATTTGTTGACATTTTCAAAAATGCGCTCAGGCTATATGCTACGCGCAAAATGTCTGAAAACAAACCTTTTCGTAATACAATTATAAAATCTATGTACATTTTCACTATCAGACGTATTGCTATAATACCGACTGTCTTTTTTTTTTGACACAGCAGAAATGGCCTCCCACGCAGTTGCTACACTTTCGACCGTTACTACACACCTAGTCGGGTTCAGAATCATACAATCTAACGATTTTATAGGGTTTTTGCCGTATTGCTATGAGACATGGTTTTGGTCGTGGGCTCTCGTACTATTAGTATTATTCCTTACTGAACTATAACCCAATCAACGGATTAAGAGTGTATAACCAGAGAAAACCAGAAATATGTCATTTTTAAATTAGTGTTTAGACGTATTGACTCTTTTCCACAAAAATTTATAAATTGATTTCGAAAGATTGTTATTTTATCTAGTAAACGTATGTAATAAATTTTCATAAAAAATGTTTATTTTTAATATAATAAGGTTATACCATAGGTCGTTGGCGGATTTGTTAAATTTTCAAAAAAGTACATGTATTATACAACACCCATTTCAAATCATATAATCATGCAGTAAAATAAATCAATATATTATCTGGTAAACGTATGTAACAGAATTTTATTTTTAGTTTAAATCAAATTATTAAAAAATATATAAGTACATGTGTTTCTTGATGAAAATTGGTCCGTTTGTGCATTTATTTGCGCACTTACAGACTAATATATTTCAGATTTTTTTACATTCTAATTTTGCTAAGACATTATTGAAAAATGATTAATACTTATGATCAAAAAATAATTACAAAAAGTACATAATTTAAAAAGTTTTATCGTCACGCCTTTCAGCATTTTTGGATGCAGGTATAAATTAAAGCAACTTTGGAATGAAGTAAAATCGATATTGAGTTATATTTTTAAAAAGCTGGTACGGAGAATACCTTATCTTTTTCATTGGAACCGCCCTGTACGACCGTAAGAACATCTTTCGACGAAATGTGGATTTTTGTCCGCTGGCTGGTTATGCGCTCTTAAGAACGTCATTACAAAAAGTTGAACTGGTACCCTAATTTTACGGCAAATTTTTTGAAAAAATG
Source organism: Limnephilus lunatus (assembly GCA_917563855.2). NCBI lineage: Eukaryota > Metazoa > Arthropoda > Insecta > Trichoptera > Limnephilidae > Limnephilus > Limnephilus lunatus. Next base: position 43,955,645 of record OU830602.1, on the reverse strand, counting down.
TTAATAAGTTGATCAATCCGGTCTAGAACGTCGTGATATAGAAGCTATAATAGCAATGTTTTTTTGCCAAAACAAATATAATTCGATGGTTCGATACGTTTGATGACTTAGCAGTGGTGCCCGGGTTCACAGGGGTGAGGTTTGTCTAGGGCTTGGCAGCGGATGCTTTTGCCAACCTACTGCGTGGCGGGTCGGATCGGTAGAGTCTGGTTGAGGGAGATCTTTTCACCTCTCCAGTCAAACTATCTCGAACCATCGCCTTGCACCGCAATGGGGGGGATGTATTCACACGTGACTCCTCGATTCACTGACCCCAGATTACTACCCACATCCCTAAATATGCCATATACCTTGAGAGCATTTTGCGTGTTTGGTGACTATATCTGAATAGCCAGGTACCTCCTCATCTCCTTCCCCTTCCAACTACCTTCAGCCTTACTGGGCGTCCCTAATTGGGCTCAATGGCTCCAGACGAGAACGTTTCGAACTCTTGAACATGAAAAAAACCTATTAATAGTGACAAAAAACATTGCTATAAATAAAAATTACAAGTGTGTAGTTCACACGCGGTAGAAGTGAAACCTTCAGAAAAATAAAGGAGACAAGAGTGGGGACGCCACGAAGCACCGCACAAAGACGAAACTGATTATACCATCTCATTCTCCCGCAGGCTAAATTGTATATATGTATTTTTTGTGTTGCTTTTTCGTTTCTTCGAGTTTCAAATCCCAACGGTGCTAAAGAATTTTTCAATTCAAAAATTTGGACATCACATTAGTAGACATAAACTATGGAGAAGAATTATGATACTATCATAACACACATTAATTACAAAATTCTCACTGATAATACACAATAAATTATAAGAAAAAAACATAATGCATCAATTTCATCTGCATCCTAGACATCACCTATCTTACTATATTTAACAAAGCATGATTAATACAATCTCATCAGAGATACTTAAATTAAACTTTTAATCGCTGCAACGAACAATAAAAGCTCTAGGAGAAGCTCACGTGTGAAGTTTAATAAAGCTCACGTAACTCCATACAAAGGTCATAAGATAAAGCAGATTTTCACCTTACCTATATCCCACTTCACAGATAACAAGGAATCTTCTTCACATACAGCCTGGCAAAATAAACTAGACTAAAATGGAGGGTGCTAAGATCGTTTGAATGATTTTATGGCAACACCAAGATGGTGGAAAAAAATCTTTAAAACAGAATACAAATTTAATATTTGAATTTGTTATTTTTTAACCCCCGCATTACTTTACTATCGCTTTTAACAAGTTTTAAAGTTTGTAACAGTTTTTACTTCTTACAATTGGATGTTGACTCGAGCCTTACCGCATATTGTATGTTGACTTGTTTGAATGCCCTAGTATGCGAGATGCGTCTGACTTCTAGCAACTTGTTACTTAATGCGAAAGCGGCGACGGTGGCGACACCTAGAGATGAGTTTTAGAAGAGGCGACTCAACGGGTATTTCGTGAAGAGACGGTTGGGTTTTCCTGGCGGACTTCAAAATCTCCGGCTGACTACGTGTGGCGGTAGTTCTCTTTTTACCACTTACTGGTTTTAGTCTACTATAATTGAATATAATTGGTCATGTTCATCAGACTGGCCTGTGGCCTGGCGCCCGACATTATCATACTATTACAGGTTAGTGCCCATGTCCCTATAATCTTGTCACAGATTTTAGGTTTATGTAGGTAGACACGTGCCAATTTCACCTTTCCGGTGTTTCTTAAAGGACCTTGGACCACCCCTGAGATTTGAATATAAATTGATATAATTTTCTAGATTCTAAATTAAAGATGAATCTGTTTGTTTTCCTCCATGTTAGTAATAAATTTGTTAAGTAGAAATTACTTGTTTCATTTCACTTATACATATTACTATGCTAAATATTTTAAATATGCTAAAATATTAGTAACAAGTTTCTAAAAAAATATATGTTGTTTTTATTATAATTGTAATTCCCTCGATAGAAAAAAATCACAAAGTATGCTCCATTATAAACACGTTTTTTCTGTTATTTTACAAGTTACATGTATGAAAAATATCGCAGTGTTTCTTTAAATACTATTTAAGACATTTCCCATGAGATTGTTGTTCTATTTTAAACTAGTTGTGTTCTATTAAATATTTTCACAATTTTCGCTTAACTATTATAGTTTTTAATATTAGCGCGCTCCCTCTAACATTCGTATTTACTTATCTGCCCTTCTTCTTCTTTTTGAGCGCTTACTACTGGGCCTTAAAAGGATTTTTCTTTATAATTAACTCCATAACTCAGCCTTGAGGAACATAATTTCCTCATCTTTGGGAATGCAACGTGGAATTAAGAAGTTTTTCTAAGCTAGGGAAGGACAGGGGAGGAAAGAGGCATGATGGGTGGGTAGTAATCTGGGGGTCAGTGAGTCGAGAAGGAACGTATGAATCTATCCCTACCACCGCAATGCAGGGCGTTTGGGCAGAAAATCTGGCTGAATAGATCAAAGAGTTTCCCTCCCCTGGTCTCCTCCGATCAGGCCCGCCACACAGCTGGTGGGCACACAGCCCGCCCACCACCAACAAAACTGCTAAGTTATCAAACGAAAAATGCCTAAAATTATTTTGGTTGTACTTTTAAAATGCAAACATCACAATAGATATTAATCAAAATAAAAACTATGTAAAAGAAACACGAGGATTTAAAAAAATCAAGTACCCCTATTCCGGTCAATTATTATACTGTGGGGTTCGTAAATTAAACATGCGCTCAACTTTATTTTTTCTTAAATCGGTGTTGCTATAATAATAAAAAATATATATTTTCATTTTATTAAATTTCTATGCAGACTGTACCTCTATACCTTTACAATATCCAAGGAACCTACTCCCCATACCTCTACATCTATAAGGACTCCTTGCTAAACAAGACGGTACTTGTCTTGCATCCTTTGTTGGCATCTGATGCGAGATCTTGTCAGGTGAGATGCAGTGTCGAATGGAGCCGAGAAATTTCAAAGGATGTTCTAGTTCAACCTACATATTATAAATATAAAACCTTAAGAAAAATACATTATCAGCAAAATGTGATTACATTTGAAAATTTAATAGATTTATGAAATCAAGGAAAATTTAAACGATTGTTTCTACATTCTACAATAAAAAATAAATAATGATTTTTATCATGTTCATTTTTTGCATTCACCTTAGATTGATGATTGAATCGATGATTAACGCCTGTTCAAATTTTCTACATTCAGTTCACGCCAATCGTCGGCCCGTATCAGATTTTGAACAACACAACGCATTATTTTAGTTAAGGGCGAGAATTATTAAGAATATTTTCGTGATATTATAATTTCACAAGAATTGAATTAATATGTTGGGAAATATCTGAACATGTTTGTGTATCGTTGATGCCTTTTGGGATATACTTCGGGAAAGCAAATCAATGGATTTTGTGAAACATTAATTCTATGAATAATTAATCTGTATCTTATTATTATGAATTCATATGACCATTGACGAAAATACATTATCTAGATGCTATCATCATGTTTAAGATGTAACTGAGCATGTAGGGATAATATAATCACGTTGTAATATGTTGGGGCATCCCCCATGAGATGTCTTCATGTAACCACATTCAAAAATTTATCCACTTTACGTTAATATTATGTCGCCAGAGTAGGCTAAACATCTTGGGTAATATTAGATTTTTTGCCGTATGTTGAGACATATCTTGTGAGACGACTTCACTATACCACTGCTAATCATGTATGTGGGTAATATCACTGTATTCGAGAGTTGACTAAACATATGTTGGGGCGTCCCCCTTGAGATGAATTCATGTTACCACATTCCACCCGTTCACCCTTTAATATGTTAAAGTTATGTTGCCAGAGTTGGCTAATATTTGATTATTTTGCAGTATGTTGAGATATCCCCTGTGAGACGACTTCACTATACCACTGCTGATAATGTATGCCAATGATGTCACTAAGTTCAAGAGTTGACTAAACATGTTGGGATATATCTGATCATGTTGTAATATGTTGAGGCATCCCCCTTGAGATAACATCATGTATTAACATTCAACCATTTGTCTGTGTTTATATCACCAGAGTTGACTAATATTTGATTATTTTACAGTATGTTGAGACATCCCCTGTGAGACGACTTTACTAAACCACTGCTAATCGTGTATGTTAATGATACTATCACTATATTCCAGACTTGAATAAACGTGTTGGAATAATTATGATCTTGTTGTAGTATATGTTGGGACATCCCTTGTAAGCCAACCTCATGTGATGGTGGATGCATTTAAGCCCGTTTCGTGTGACGTAGGAGCTCGTCAAATCGCGTGATATCCGAGGGGTGGGGGTTGTGTTGGGGGTGAGGAGGGAGAGGGGAGGGGGAGGGGGAGGTTTCGCAATTTCGCGTCATCGGCACTCTGCTACGGGCCATGACAGAATAAGGGCGAACGAAGAACAGACGGTAACATACTCGAAAACTTAATTCGCAACTGACGGCTAGGTAACAAAACCAAAATAAAACTTCAAATATTTACAAAAACTATGCCAAGGGTCGTGAATTCTAATATAGTAACATATAGTTTTACTACCCGGTTTCGCTCGTGATTTAAGTTTTTGCATATATACTTAGATTTTATATTCTAAAGGATGATATTATAAAGGATGATTTCATAAAAGAATTGTCACAGCAAAACAAATAGAGTGGTCTCAGTGGCCGTCAATTCTTTCCTAAATATTTTTTCCTTTTTTAATGTGAATACCTCACAAGAGTCCCAGCTGCTCCCATCTAGAGCCAGTAAGACTATGGCATCTCCAATTGGGTTCTGTTGTGAGGTTGAAGATAGTGTGGAGGGAAGGAGATGGGGAAGAGGAAGGTGGGGAAATACCTGGTTATTCAGATCTGGTTACTAAACACGGCTAAAGTCATTTCAAGCAATGTTCAATCCCATAGGTGGTCTTTCACTAAGGCGATACTGAGAGTATCTTCCACTCTGGAAAGTGCCGCAAATATATTATACATCTATTATTGTTAATGAATTAATTGTGAAATAACACAAAATAATTAAATAAAATTTGTTTGCGTAAGCGGTTTGCGCACACTCCATACATGTGTCTAAATTCACTTATTACTGGAGATTAATCAAAGATTTTAACTAGGTAAACATCGCCAAAAATACAAAAGGTAGCTCAGCTCCCCTTCCCAGCAAGAATGCGTGTGCCAAAACCGATTTTTTTGGCGGTCAACCCTCTCTGCATACCTCTGCGAGAAATGCTAAGATGGTTTTTTAGATAGAAAATATATTTCTTAACTAAATATCAATATCTTATGTTTTACATGCCATTTTTCCAAAATAGAAATTTCCTCACCTATTTGAATGAGAATCAGACATTGTTCCGTTCCTTCTCACTTTTTTAAAATTCACAGATTCCATATTGTACATTCTATGGAAGAAAAACATATTTTTTGGTTATCCTCCCTTTTATCAAGCGTTATCTAAAATTGCCTCCCCTCCATTCAACATCTCATTTCTTCTGTACAAGTCTGAAATCGACTCCAATCTTCCATATAATTCCGAAATTTGCACATTTAGATAAAATTAATACATATATACTCGTAAATTCACCTTTCCTTTCTCTGTAATTTTAAATGATGGCCTAGAACATCCTTGAAGGGTGAAAGCCAGAAATAACTGAAAAAAAAGCATTGTACGTTCTTACCTAATTCCGTCAGCTATGTTTAATAATCTTGATTATAATTTTGACTATGGGCGACTTACCTATAATAAAAATACATATAGTTAATAAAGTGCGCGGTCTGTTCATAGATTTATGATGCCTTCTGTGAGTAAAACATTTCAATAAATAGGTAGATAAATATATATTTATATATATATTTTTTTTATATTAGCACCACACAGGAGGCCCTGAGGAAAAGAATCACGGCCTATGCCATCTTTGTGGATGCTGTGTAGAGGGTATTTTTAGGATGGAATGAAAGGGATGTTCTGTGAAGGAAAAAGTATGAGGTTTGGGTAGGAACCTGGGGGTCAGTGGTCCGGGAGTGACGGACGTTTGAATTCATCCATCCTACTGTAGTGCAAGGCAATGTTCCGAGAGAATCCTGCTGCAGAAACCAAAAGGTCTCCCACAAATAGTCTTCCAATCCAGCTTGTCATGCAGTTGTAGGGCAAATGCGTGTGCCGTCAAGACCCGGACAAGTCTCACTTCATGAACCCCGGCACTCCTGCTAGTCACCAAACGCAGCGAATCACTTGCGATGATCTAAGGCAGAGGTGTTGGTTATCCAATGAATTGTCCCAGGGCAGAACTGTACTTACCTCCCAAAACTTACCTCCCAAATTGAGAACAAAAACAAAAATACTTTATTAAAAAAATTATACCCACAAGTTATACCCCAAGATAAATTCATTCTTAGCTTCCACATTTACACCTGCATGAGAACAATTTGGCCTTGAATAAATTTTAATAAACATTAATATAAAACACAAACAAATTGCTTTTGTTTGTTCTGGAAACCACTGCTGCCACTGCGGTTGGATATCTAAATTGAAAACGTTCACATCTCCGAATGATTTGTCCTTTATCACGAGGTAAATCTATGCGAGTCAATTCAATGGAACTAATTGAATAACGTCGTCGAGTATCGGTCAGTTTTGTAATAAGAGGTATTATTGAAATTTGAGTAGTGGTCAGTTGGAATAACATTCTATGGACCGGGAATATGCTGATGTTTGTATGCCTGGAAACTCGGCTAACCTTGTCTTATTTATTTAAAATTTTAATAATTTCATTTATTGTGCGAATTTTCATACTTTCCCATTATTTTGGGAGTTAATGAGTACAAGGGGAACCATTTATTGGATAACCAACTAGTCTGCATACGTCACCCCAAGTGGTTCGCTACGTTCGGTGACTTGGTTCATAAAGTAAGGTTTGTCTGATGTGTCTGCCCATTTACTGCGAGGTGGGCCGGATCGAGAGAGACTGGTTGAGGAGGTCTTTTGACCTCTCTAGCCTAGAATCCCTCGATCTATCGCCTTGCACCCCAGTTGAAGGGATGGATTCATAAATCCGTCACTCCTAGACACGCTGACCCCAGATTCCTACCCATTCTTCAAACCTATTTCCTTCGCAGAACTTCCTCTTCTCATTTCCTTAAAAAACACTCACACAGCATCCCCTAAGATGACATACGCTCTGAGAGAAATTATTTTTCAGTCAGGGCCTCCGGTGTGGAGCTAATATAAAAAAAATTTCGAGTAACGATGAAATTTTCAGAATCGGTTTACGAGAAATTTTGTTTTATCGGTAGATAACCATTTTTCTTTATTTAAGGTCATTGTTTGGGGTTTATAATATTTTAGGTGGTAGTAATGATTTTTTTTTCAAATCTTTTGGTTGTCACCCTTCAAGGGTGTTCTAGGCCATCATTTCAAATTATGGAAAAGGAGAAGATGAAATTATTAATCAATTTTATTTAAATGGTTGGAGTCGAGTTCAGACTCGGAAGATATGAAATGTGGCAGATGAAGGGAAGGCAGCTTTAGAAAAGGTTTGATGGAAGAAGAGAAACAACCGAAACTATTATTTTTTTTTTTTAAAGTTAGATTTTATTACGATTTCATATTTTGTGTTTTTTTTCCTACGTATATTATTCATAACAGAAATAAATCATAACATAATTTGTAACCGTAATTTAGTGGTGGAATGCTGAAATTGCTGAATGAAAGGGTATGAGGGGTGGGTAGGAATCTGGATGTCAGTTTGTCCAGGAGTGACGGGCGTATGAATCCATCCTTCCCACAGGTCAAAAGACCTCCCGCAACCTCTCTCTCCCGACCGGGCCTGCCACGCTGTTGGTGGCAGACACATCCACCGCCAAGATCCAGACAAACCTGACCCCATGTTCCAAGGGGGTACGGCTGGAGGAGTTACAGGGACTCAATCAACCATTCTCTCCCGATCCGGTCTGCCATGCAGTTAGTGGGCGAACGCATCATACCTTCTGGTATAGATTTTAAAATTCTTAGGGCTTCTCACCCAATCAGCTTTCAAGAAATAATTTTACCAATGAATATTCTTTTCTGATTCTTTTTTTTTGTTTGTTTATAATTTTATTTTTAGTTTATGTTGTCGCCTGATAGGTTCCACAGTTGTGGACATCAGTGTACACTAATATATAATGTTATTTTGACTTGTTGTGTTATTATTACAGATGTTATTGACAAAGTCGGCCGGCTGTGGAAACAAAGGTATTAATTACCGGTAACTTAAATAAGGTTCGATATTACCCATGGGATTCAGAACAAAATAATTTAACGGTCAATTCCATTGACTGGAATGTATTTGTGATTGATTTCATATTAATTGCATAATTTAAGTGGTACCTAAATAATAATTGTGTGGTACCGTTTTAGTGAAATTTAACCCGCAAACAGAATTTCTACCGACACATGACATATTTTCCTTGAACACTTTAAATTAATGAACCTTTGAAAAAAAATTATAGAGTAATTTCATATTAGAAAAAAAATGGCAAAGCATGCTCCGAATATTATAAAAAATCTTTTTTTTGGCATTAGCTCCACGCAGGAGGCTCTGAAGAAAACAAATTGCCTCAGGGCCTGTATCATCTTACTTATACTTATGTATATATATATACTTACGTATCATCTTGCTTTGTGAAGAGCTTTTTTAAGGAAAGGAAGGACAGGAAGTTCTGGAAAGGAAAAAGGTACGAGGGGTGTGTGGGAATCTAGGGGTCAGTGTGTCCAGGAGTGACGGACATATGAATCCATCCCTCCAACTGCGGTGCAAGGCGATGGGTCTCGAGATGCTGACAGGAGATGACAAAAGACCCCAAGACGCATTGGTCGCCAATACCTGGACAAACCTCACTCCATGAACCCGGACACCCCTGCTAAGTCACCAAACGTAGCAAAACACTTGGGGTGGCCTATGGCAGAGTTGTTTTTTATCCAATAAATGGTAACCCGCTAGTATATCTGGTTATTTTGTTTACTATTCTAAAAATATGAAAACATTCACAGTGTTTCCTTAATTGCTACTTTGTTCAGATTTTTGGATATTTTGGTTCTATTTTAAATAAGTCAAAATTTATTAAACATTTTCACTTTTTTTTGTATTTACGCGGATGTGTCGTAACCGTCAGTAGAAAATTTATAATTTAAAGTAACAAATGTACATTGAAAATTAAAACTCTTCAAAACCAACACGACACTCGCTCACGCTCATATTCAATGTTTTTTTTTTAAATATTAGCGCGATCCCTCTATCATTCAAACTTACTTATCTCCCTTTCAAAACATCTAATAACATATCTCTCTTTCAAATCATCTTCAGTAAGCTTCTTCTTATTTTAAGTATTAAACTACCCCAAATAAAACTACCCCCCTGAATCTAGCGAGGAGGACAATTTGCAATCTTGATAAATAAACAATATACTTCGATGAATTAAAAAGAACCGTACAGCCGGAGTTATTGGGTCCATGAAGTCGTCAATTCGAGGTACCTATGAAGTAAAGCGATGGGAAGTGGATGCGTAACGTCCCAGATCGTGGTCTCCAGATAGTCTGCAGTCAGGCTTGCACCTTATTGAAATCTGGGGAAATGCGTATGAAACATACATCAATGAATTACAGGTAATTCAAAATAAGCTAATCAAAAAACTATTTCACTACGAATCCAAAACATCCACAAAAAATTATATTTGGAAACTGCTAACATTAAGAAAACTATTCGAGTACAATATATGTCTCCTTATATACAAAATAAATAATAAACTCATACATTCAAACACAGAATTCATTAAAACGTCCCAAGTACACAAACATTTTACAGATAACATACGTTTAAACACTATTCATACTAACTACGGTAAGCAATCAATTAGTCACGAGGGGGGCAATTTATATAATTGCCTTCCAGATGATATCAAAAACAAAAAAAGTATGTGCAAATTCAAAAAAAAATTATTCATGCTTATTCACAAAAAAACAAAGTAGTGAAAGTGAATAATATCGTATGGTAATATAATGTTATGTAAATGTTAGTACTGCAATCTAATGTAATTTAAGGTTATGAAATGTAAAAACGATGTATGAATTCAATATTCTAGATAAGTAAGTGAAAATGTTATTTTATTTTTTACTGGAATAAAAACTTATAGAAAAAAGGCGTAAGCTGCGCTGCCTTTGGTAACTTCTTTAGTGTCCACGCCAAAGATTGGCATACAGTTTGAAAGGTTATGATATGATGTTTGAGAAGTTTGCTTTTGTAAGTAAAAACACTTGTGTTTTGTACTTACAAAACTTAAGAATTGTGAAATGAAATCGAGAACTGAGGAGAAAGAGTAGAATGACTCGCTAAAACGACAACAATGATTTTTATAGACAAAAAAGAGAAAATTATGCGCGGCCACAGACAAAAGCGATCATAGATACATACAAAAAAGTATTGCAATGTTGAGTAAAATGTGATATAGACGCGAAAGTTTAAGATAAGAGAGTCTATACATCGAGATTTAGTAAATGATAAATTAAAAGTGCTCAGTGCTAAAATGAAGTTAAATATGAAATAAGACAATCACAATACACAAATCCAACAATCGGAAGGGACGGAGGCTGGGAAAAGTAGGGTTATAAGGTTATTAAGTACCTACCTCAATTCTCCAGTTGGTCAGCTAGTATGAAATACGGGGAAATCCATTTTATAAAATGTTTCCATAAAAACAAACAGAGATAAGAATGTAAGCCGAAATATTTACAAAAAAAAAACTAAGTGTCCCCGAAGGGGTGTGCAGAGGGGATGTACCACCAAATACCAAAATAAGAAAACATATCAGGGTTAATAAAATATATTGAATAAAATATAGAGTAACAGAGCATTTAAATGAAAACTAGAAGATGGAGAGAGAACATCAACTTTGGTGGGGGGCGAGGGGGACGAACCTAAGAGGGAGGGGGAGAAAGTAGGCGTGAGAAATGGAAATATGTTAAAAATGAGGCATTTTGACATATCTAACTGTTTATTCAGTAAATTAGTTTTGTTTATTCGTAATGATTTTATTTTAATTTTTTATTTCAAGAATTTAAACAAGAATCGAAGCCGGTTGGTTAAAAATAAAAATAGTGGAATTAAACAATGTTATTTTATTGTCATTATTATAATTATTACCCACCCACAAAGTGTTTGCTACATGTGAAAATATTATAAAACATATTTTAATTCAAATGCATCGAGGATAAAACTGCTTGTCTATATACTGTATACACCAGCGTACTAAAACGATTCTAGCAATAATGAACAAAAAAAATACCAGTGTGCTTTAGTTAGACCACACGACTGAAGTAAAACTTCACTAACTTATAAAAGAAGAGAGAAAGAAAATGTGCGAGCACTGCTCTCTCTTGCTCCTACAGTGAGATGCAGACAACAGGCCTGCACTGTGTCTTAGATGTACGAAACGTAATTGGCTATGAGAGAAAGAGATAAAGAAAATGTGTGCTCGCACCTCTCTCTCTTGCCCCTACAATAATATACGAAACGTAACTCTCTCTCTTCTATCTTCACTAACTTATATCTCCCTCTCAATATCCGTTCGCCTTGCCCGATCACACTTTTCGTAACGCTCTCGTCACGCATTCAGCTTACTCCCCAAGTCAAGCGTGCGTACTTACTTCAAAAATTATAATTTAAACCTATTAGATCAACTGTCAGGTCACTGTAGATCGATCACACTTGTAAGGATTTTCAAAGAAATTCTTTCAAATTTTTTTACTCTTGTGTCTGTCGTCGGTAACTTGTATCTCAGCATCCCTTGGCCGGAAGAGTTTCCAAGTAAAATAAAGAAGAAGAGCAGACGATAAATAAAGGGCAGCAGTATTGGTTGCATAAGAAGTAATTAAAAACAGCTTTAGCGAGTCGTTTTCACCCTCTTATTTTTCTAGACAATTAATTAAATTTCATGCTTCAAAGGCACCTTAGCAAGAGCAAGGGAAGTAAAGAATAAAATAATTAACATTCAAAGTGTTTTGTTGCATTTTATCTACCATTGGCAGGGGGAGTGAAATGAAAGAAATGGTAAAGGCGATAAAATTAGCAACCCTTTTTTATGAATCTTTGAAAATATCTTGTATTTAGTATACTCATTAATTAGTTTTGAGCTTTTGTTCAAATTTGGTGCAATTTGAAGTGAGATATTCGTGGCAAGTAGTATCCAAATACCCGTACTTTTCATCCGTGACTTTTTATACCGCGACACAATATCCTCCGACATAATATCCTAAGGACAAAACATTCCCCAAAAAATATCTAAAAATGTAAATAAAATATATAAATATATTAATATAAAAATAAATAATGAAATTTTTTTACTATGCTTTTGTTCATTCTTTACTTATCTACGGAATTATAGGTTGGGGAGGATCTTACAAAAACAATCTAAACTCAGTAAAAGTTTCACAAAGAATCATCACTAAAGTAATATTAAAAAAAAATCTACCTTCTCATCAGAATCACTTATTAAATTGTTTCTTTTTAAGTTGTAATGCCTAATTTTAAAACAACTCAAATGCAAAATCATTATATTTTCCAAGCCATAAAAAACTATAATAACCTTCTTTCTGAATTACGCTGTATCATCAACCAATCAGAACAATAAAATTAACAATTTTTTAATAACAACTTTCAGTAAAAAGTAAATATTTTGTACAAAACATATTATAATTTACAATCTAAGTAAGAATCGTGGCTCCCTTATCAGGTACATGGTGCGGCAAATCAAACAGTGCAGTTTTGAAAGGCCGGTACATTCCGTGTGGTAGGAGTAGAAACCTGGGAGTGGTCTTATTGTGTTGGAAGGATCATGCCGTTTTTAGTCGTTGCAACCGTTTGGGCCGGAGTACACCGGGGCTTTGCGGTCCACACGTATCTTGAAAATGATCAAAAATGGCGAAGTGACGAGGCCCACTTCCATCTCTGTGGAGCGGTGAATAAACCAAATTTTCGGTACTGAACTGAAAATAACCTAAGGCAACTTTACGAGAGACCTCTCCTCTCCCCAACAGTGACCGTGTGGTGTGCGATTTTGAAATTTGGGATGATTGGGCCGTATTTTTTCGAGAAAAATGGATAAACCGTGACTGTCAACGCTCAACGTTATGTTTCCATGTTAGAATTTTTTTTGAACCTCAATTGGAAGAACTAACGGAGAAAATAGATCTGGGAGACATCTGGTTTCAACAGACACCGGTACTACGGCCCATACTGCTCGAGTTTCAATGACGAAACTGCGACAGATGTTCCCTGCGCGCCTCGCCTCTCTGAGGGGTGGCCCGCGCGCTCACCTATTTAAGCATTTGCGACTTCTTCCTTTGGGGCTATCTGAAGGAAAAAGTTTTCAAATATCGGCCTCACACCTTGGAAGAACTCAAGGACCGAATTCGGGAGGATATCGCCACTATAATCATCGAGATGTGCCAAAATGCAGTCGAAAACTTCATAAATCGTCTTCATCAATGTTTCGCTGCTAAGGGCCATCATCTTTCTGATGTCATCTTCAGGATTTGGTGCATAAAACGGCATGATGTACCAAAAAAAATAAAATCAACCCCATTTCTCTAAGTGACGCCGTTTTTTTTTAATAGCCTTTCAAAACTGCACTGTTTGATTTGCCGCACCCTGTACAAGAGCTCCTCTTTTCTGATAAGGTATACATAACCAAAAACGACCTTTACTTTAATAAAATATATATGCATATATGTAACTCATATTTTTTATATTACAATAAAAAAAATATCTGAATATCTAAACTAAAACCTAACCTAACCTAATTCAAAAATGGGACAAAAGTAATGCGGACATCCTGTAACGAAAATAATTTATTGTTCAAAAATAGTAAAATGTTAAAAAAGATTAGGTTAAGTTAGGTTTTAGTAGATATTTTGTGAAAGGATGTTTTGTCCGTAGGATATTTTGTCAGGGATATTTTGTCCCGGGATGAACTCCGCATAATCGGTGAAATATGCGTTTTTTTATATGTATACATATAGTCTGATTTCAACGAGACAATAGCTTTCTCAATTGGGGTATGTTGTGAGGCTAAATGAAATAGGAATGGGAAGGACATGAAGTTATGAATGTTGGGACGTCCCTGGCTATTTATGTCTGGTAACTAAATACGACTAAAGTTATTTCAAGTTTTTCTTGAGTTCAACAGTTCCGCTCGGCTGGGTTTGCTCCTTCGTGCAAAATGGATCTCTTCAAACCCATGTATACTCCTTACTCTCCTCAAAAGTACCCTTCACATAGTATCCCCAAAGATGACATATATGCTGAGAGAAATTATTTTCCTCTAAATATCCTGTTTAAAAAGCAATGTTACCAGCATGTTTTCACCAGAGGAACGAGTATTATCATACTATTTTATTATATAGCGATATTTTAGGAACGTTTTGAGTACAGAATACTTCCTTGTGAAATACCAATATCGGGAATACGATGGGGAATCAGAAAGTTAGGAAGCCTTTCACAGTCACAGCCCCAGTCTCAAGGTAAATATCCTTAAATCATTAAAAGATGATCCAAGAAAATCATTGTCGGAGATCTGTGTGATTTACCTATCAAACAGTTGTGAAGTGAAAACTTCTTTAGCACCGTTTTGATTTTAAACTCGATGAAACACGGAAGCGAGCGTCACTAAAAAGAGATAAACACACATCTATAGGATTAAGCCGGCAAAAGAATGAGATGATACTGGGTTTTACAGATGTTTAAACTTACATGAGAACAATCCAGTTCTAAAACTCAGTTATTACACAATTATAAAAATCTACAATTACATACAATTAAATGCAAATAAATACAATTAGAAAAACCAAAACATCACAAATAAAAATACAGAATTTTATACAAGGTCACTCAAATAACATATTACAATGAGTGGTAAATGACATATGAAGTACGTGAGAATAGAGAGACAATTCCCACAATATAATTAGTTAGTACTTTTTAACAGTCTGTTACGTACAAATTATTAACGAAAATATCCACATCAGCGCACTCTAACTTGTTATACAGTCGACACATCTGGGTCAGAGGGCTAAAGTAGGCGATATTATTTTTAAATGTATTCATATAAAAAATGTTATGGCCTCTTAAACAATGGAAATTTGGGACATTAATTTCAATACTGTTAAGACATAATGTAGTATCAAGATGGCCGTGAATAATTTTATGTAAACATATTAGATCAGTCAATTGCCTTCTAGTTTTAAGTGTATATATATATATATAGCTATAAAATATTTTTTTTAATTCACGGGTACTTGGTTTTAATATTACCTATACGATAAATCCAAAATCACACGCAAGTCCCCTTTAGAGTAGTGGAATAAAGCGCCGGACGAATCTTTGCAGACATTCAGCGGACCGTCAAAATCAATAATCAATCTTCAAACCACTCCAAAATGAACAGGCAAAAGAAAACGACATCTAGCGACTCCGAAGAAGAAGCCACAAATACAAATAAGATGACCAAACGTGTAGAAAAATGTGCAATGGAATTCGACGACCAAAATATGGAAAAAACCATCCTTCACATTGATAAAAAAGTGCTTCGTAGTCTCACCACTCTTGTCCTCTTTAGTTTTTTGAAGGTTTCACTTCTACTGCGTGTGAATTGCAAACTCTGTTTTTTAACATAGAAACTCTTTTTGAAATATATTATAATCAGGCATTCATTGGCTACATTAGTTTGTTTTCAAATCTATACAGATCTAACATCTTTCGATTTTCCATTCAGTGTCTAAACTAACCACTAACCAGCAATAGACTAACGAACATCATTACTTGAAACAACTGCCAAAGTCTGGATTAAATATGTGAGTTAACTCCACGCAATTACCGCTGCGCTTTCAGTCAACTTCACAAAGGAGTAACCGCATCAATTGCTTTAACTTTCGGTACAAAACCGAGGGTTCAATAATTACACACCGACACCACCCCTCCTCTTTCCCCTCTCCAAGCCCACCAAACCATCACGCTAATTGGTGCAGCTCACGCAGAACTATGGACATTTGAATAGTTGATATATATGTACTGACAATCTACTGAGAATAAGCCATTTTAATAAAGTTAACTTAATCGTGGTTGAATCCAAAAAGATGAATCGTTTTAAAAATTGCTTTAAAAAATTGTGTATTTATTTATTTTATGTGTTTATTTATTTAAACGCCCAAAGGGCTTTTCCATATAATGCAGTACGTGTTTTTGAAAAATTTAAATCAAATAAAAAGTTGACAAAGTACAGGTGACATAAAATAAAAGAAACAAAATATAGGTTACATGAAACATAAGAGTTTACACAAAGTAGGTAACATATAATTTAAGTTAAGTAAAAATAGGTAATCTGCCAATATTCTCAAAATTAACAATAAAATTAATAAAAATGTATAAAATTGGTGTTCACAATGGTTTGTATAAGTAAAATTTTCAATATTTTAAGTAACAAAGAGCTGATGACCTTGAAACGCCTGAACAGATTTTCATAAATTGTAGCTAAGAACCATCTCGATCACGTCAGCTTTCAAACAAAAAAAACGAATCATAATCGGTCCATTCGTTTACGAGCTACGATGCCACAGACAGACACACAGACACGTAAAACTTATAACACCGCTCCTTGCGTCAGGGATTAAAAATGAGTAAAAAATAGTGGGAATATACGGCCGCGGCGTTTGAAGTTTGCCAAATTCTAACTGATGTCAAATACATCCATATTGTTTAAGTATTTGTTACCAAGACTATGTAAACGTAGTGGGGAATGCAAACTATAGTTGAAGTGAGATCTATAAAATGTTGCTTCATGCACATAGCACATCTTAGTTACTTGCTGCATTCACATTCTTAGTTATTTCTAGATGTTCGTGTAGGTACATGTAGATTTATCAATTGCAAGAGTTTAATAATTTGAATAAAAACGTTAGGTCGTTTAATTATTATTATTACCTAACTAACTTACGAATTATCATGGACCTCACGAACAACTCGGTCTTGGCACATATTCCTTGCTTCATTCACATTCATACATCGTCTCATATATGGCATTCTGGTATTCTGATTGATATGGCCCGATTGAAGTACTTGGGTCACTTGATCATGCCTCGCTTTTATCGTGCGTTTCTGATTTTCCTTTATTCGGTTCATGTGCTGATTCAATTCAATTAACATATTTTTCAAAAGCATTACAAAATTATACATTATAATGCGTTTTTATAATACATTTGTAAGAGCATTACATTAAACGTAAGCAGTAGGCATATCAACGTTAATGGTTGGCTTTTAAAGGCAGCTTTACTAACGCTCAATACATTGATATCCGAATTGAGTCTGTTCAACAGCAAGATTGCTCTCCCTACCGGTATGAACTTTCGCAAATTAGTCCTGCAGGGAGATGGAAAAGTTTATGTTTTCGTTGGCATAGATAACCATCAGGAACATAGAAATGAATGCTCTCAATTGTGAATGAATCAATCTAGAATATTCGTATTAAAGTCGTTACGTCCAGAATTTGCGGTTGTGTCTGGTTATTTCCTCTTAAGATTAATATTATTTTTGTTGTATGTGTCGAATATGAAACATTGCAAAATTAGACTATTTGCAGACGATACCTTAATCTATATTTCGTGTGAAGATTACATAGATGCAATTAACAAAATAAACGAAGACCTACAAAATATATCAAAATGGCTGATATTAAACAAATTGAAACTGAACGTAAACAAAACAAAATATATGGAAATATGCAATAAAAAACGTAACACAGTGTTAAATTTGACAATTAATGGTGAAAAAATTGGAAAAGTAAATGAAATCAAATACCTGGGTGTAATACTCGATTCAAAACTGACTTTCACAGCAAACTTTGAATATGTGCTTAAAAAGGTGTCAAAAAAGGTAAATTTTCTTAGAAGACTAAGACATAAATTAAATAGAAACACTATGGAGCTCATTTATAAAACTATTGTTGCTCCACATTTGGATTACTGCTCTACAATGTTATATTTGACCAATGAAGGAAATTTAAACAAAATAGAAGTTATACAGAACAGAGCTATGAGATGTATACTGGGAAAAGGCAAATACGCAAGGATTAATAAAATGAGAGAGGAGCTAAATTGGATTCCAATAAAAAAAAGACTACTATTTAATGTATTAATTTTTGTGCATAAAATTATGAAAAACCAAATGCCAAAATACTTTAAGGATGAAATTGTTTTTAATAGAGACGTACATAATTATGAAACAAGAAATATAAACTGAGTTCGATTGCCACAAATGAAGAAATCAAAAGCACAGAATTGCCTAATGTATAGAGGACTAAAGATGTATGATGAAATGCCTGAAAGTATGAAGAATGAAGAAAGAATGAATGTATTTAAAAAGAAATGTTATGCTTACTGTAAAAATATTTAAATTTTTCAAATGAAATGTTACATTGTACTTATTAGTTTACATTCATGTAGTATAAACTAACTCAATAAATAATAAAAAAAGAATACTTCACTTCTTTCCTACTGGGCTTGAAAATTGATGTATTCCATAAGGAAATAGGGTAGGGATTATAAGTATCTAGTAGCTAGATACCTTAGGTCAAAGTTGCACTACGCCAGAGTATTAGTCTGACTAATGCTCCAGCAACTACCGCCCGAGACCCCGCCGGAGATCCACCGGAGACCCTGACGGTGAACAGTGACCTCACCGGAGACCAGCGATCGGAAGTTTGCAGCTGAACCAAAGTTCAGTGACTGCTCTCATCTGCAATACACAAAGAGTGTTAACATTTTTTAAATAACTAAATTGTTGCCCCAAAGCCATGTTTTATCTCGGCCACTTTGAATTTCATCTGTCTGTTAATTTTTTTATTCGTTCAGATTCCAGTTCGTTCAGATGGTGGCCATTTTAATAGTTCAGTAAAGATTCTGTTTTCAAATATGAAATCGTCTTTCTTTGTTCGTTTTTGTAGGTACCTACCTGCCTGAAGAAAGTTGTAAGAAAGAATTGAGATAGGAATAGGCCACTTGCATCACATTTAAAAAAAAAATTCCGGTTAAGGCAAATATTCTAAGACATTCCGTATTTTTATTTTTTTTAAATCGTATTTTTGAAGCCCTGGCGATTTTTTGAAAATTTAAATCCGGAAAATCAGACCATTTTTTATAAACCGAAAAGACGGGACATAATTTTATGAGTGCGAAAAAACGATAATTAATCATTTAAAAAAAGAACATTTTCCACACGAATAGCAATAAATTGTACGGGGTTCTCTTCGTAACATCTGTAAAAACACCGCCATCTTTATCAAAAAATCAAAACAAAGGATAAGTTCGCATAGAACAAACAATAAATCTAGTGAACAATTCAAAAATTCGCCGGAAATTAAAGTGTTGCCATATAAAAAATAGTTAATCAGTGTGGAATTTTTCAAAATTAAGGGAACATAATCGGAGACGGGACATTTTCATGTAGTGACGTCACGAGCTCAAATAATGGATTTATTCATTTAAAAATAAAAAAAAACTATACATTTCTAAAAATTTTTACTAAAATTTTCGTAATCTTAGTAAAAAAGTCTATCCACACGATTTTTTTCAAGTCATTACGAAATCCATGCAAGTGGCCTATTCGGACGAATTGAAGATATAATTCCGTATTTGAAATGAACAAAAATTGTTACATAAAATGTTGTTTATAATTAAGTAGGTGGGTAAGTACCTACCTACTTGCAAATCTTACGATTTTGGAGGAAATTTTGTTTTTCATTTATTACTTAAATAAGAGAAAATTTGAAACATATTTTTTGGAAGCGAGGTCCACTGTTCACAGAATTACTTTTTAGTTGGTTATAGTTATAAATTATTAATTGTACGTAAAAATAGAAAAATTTCAAATATTCTGCTTTTGCTAGGAATTATTTCAATTCGATATTTACTTTGAAAATCTGGGATACTAGCAAAACACTATTAATATTTCACCTGTTACTTTGCGATATTTGATATCCAATATATTTACGAAATCTCTTTAATAAAACATTAATAATTCCTATCATAATCATATCTACCTACAACTGTAGCTAAATGAATTGTCTGGAAATTTGTCAGAAAACTATTTTTCGAATGATGAAAGCTCTGATGGATTTGACACTAAACACTGTACTGTGGGAAAGAGAAGACCAATTTTTTTTTGTGGCTTTAGATTGCGTCTGAGTGCTAGAATTGCACCATGACGTGTCTCTTATTTTAATGTACTCTACTCTACTCGTTTATAATTCGCTCCAGATAAATTAAATTGGGACATGTGTGATTTGATATACCAAAAAATATTTAGTTATATATTTTTTGTTTTTTATTTCTTGCTAGAGCAATTCTGATGAGTTACAAAACTGATTTTAGGACGGGAGGAACTTACAATTTATAGGTGGCAGGGTAATAGGTACAATTTTACAAAGGTATTTTGATATCAAAAATATATGTTTCACATAAAATAAAATACAGGTTAAGTAGAAAAAACAACAAGAGAAAACAAGTAAAGAAAAAAAAACAGGGATATACAAATATGGATGATTACAAAAAAAGGAAAAGAAAAGGAGAAAATAAAAAAAGGGTCAGACAGAACGAAAACAATACAAGAAAATTACATATTAGGAAATGTATTCCATATTAGAAAAAGTTAACAATAATAATCTTAACGAAAATATGAAAGAGAACAAGACACAGAAAAACAGAAAAAGACAATGGTCGCAACTGGGACTCGAACCCAGACCTCTCCGTCTAACCGGGACGAGTGCGTTAACCAATTTCGCTATTGCCACCTTCTGTCAAAGCCGTCATATTTGTCAATCTCATATTTTCAAATTTTAGAATTACATTATTATCAACTAATTATTTTTCTCCATATTACGGGCAACTACCCTTTTAATTGTGTCTTGTTCTCTTTCATAATTTCGTTTAGATTATTATTGTTAACTTATTCTAATATGATATGTTTCACTGATGGGAATAACCTTCAAAAAAGTATAAAAAGAAAGTTTTTCTTATAAAAATTGAATATTCATTAAGACTTTCGTAAAAGTCAATTGTTCCATATAGATAAATTCGGATATATCTATCCGAGACGCTATCCAGGATACAAACCAATTCTTAGATTGATTGTTTCCAATTAAAAGGGCAGTTACCCGTAATATGGAGAAATATGACGGCTTTTACAGAAGGTGGCAATAGCGAAATTGGTTAACGCACTCGTCCCGGTTAGACGGAGAGGTCTGGGTTCGAGTCCCAGTTGCGACCATTGTCTTTTTCTGTTTTTCTGTGTCTTGTTCTCTTTCATATTTTCGTTTAGATTATTATTGTTAACTTATTCTAATATGATATATTTCACTGATGGGAATAACCTTCAAAAAAGTATAGAAAGAAAGTTTTTCTTATAAAAATTGAAATGTATTCCCTTTAAATTTAAATCCTGTAGTATTAGTTAGAATGCAATTATCAATTGTCACTTGTTTTATTGTTATATTATTTCATTGTAAAATATCAATTTTAGTTAGAAGAAACCGTTCAATGGAAAGCGTTATAAATAAACATAAATGTCGTTTCTTTGTTAAAAATCTTAGCAACACAAGTGTTTTGTTTTTAAATGAATATAAAAGGAACTAAACCTCTCAACATATCATACATTATTTCATTTTTAAATGTCGATCGTCCAGTTGATTAGTCAGACATCTCCGAAAATCGAAATTTATATGTAAAAGTGTACCCTCTATCTGGTACAATACTCAACCAATCATAAGGCAGAAAAAATTGTAGTGAATTAAACAAAATGATATTGTTTTCTGGGTCACTAGTACGATATTTCAAAATGTCATACCAATGCATGTTGTACCTTCCGGTGTTATTTTATAGCATATTTAATGTGTAAAACACGTGTAAATAGTATTTGATTTACGGTGAGCTTTCGAATAATGCTTTCCTCTTTATTTCTAGTAATTGGAGATGTTTGACTAATCAACTTGACGATCGATGAACTTAAAAAATATTCTTTTAAAGCAATAGTGCTAACAAACATAACAAAACATCGCGTTCCCTGGACAATTCGCCTAATATTTTACATAGGCACTTCAATTATTAACTCACATAATTTAACTAACCTTAAAAAATAATATGAGTCCACCATTATTACTAGGCTAAAAATAATGTACTTCTTTCAAGCAAAGGGTTCGTGCTTTTGAGCCTTCGGTTGAGACCTAGGTCTATAATTAAGACGGTATTTTAAAGCTTCTCGCCCTTTTGAGATAGGTCCCGTTTGATCTGTATCGAGTCAAGGGCGGAAGGGTTAAGCAGTGAGCATTTACCCGTTGCCCTTTGTGCGTTTGATTGTTGAATTTTAAATAATGTTTGCCCTTTGCGTTAATCGCTGTATGGCCATGTCATTCGCATACAATGCAGCGCTGTGCAGCGGTGCTAAATGGAAGGACGATTGAGATCTGAGACTGAAACGTATATTTTATATATATATATTTATATTTTATTTTTAAATTTAAATATTAAATATGAGATGATAGCTATCCTCCGTCCTCCGATAAGAGAGGGCTATAGAAGGAGAAAAAGTTTTAACCCGCCAGTAATCACGCGAAATTGACTCACATAGTTGGTGACGTCGGTCTCTGGGACCGTAATTTTCAAGTATTTTTTTTCTTTTAATTAAATAAAGACAATATTAGCGAAAATCAATCAAACATCTGGAAATAGATAAATCTGAAAAAATATATGGGCACATTTTGGACGATGTCGCAGGTCTCCTACCCGCTAAATAATTCTATATATACTAGTGTTTCATTCAACAATTACTTCTTATTAAATTTTTCCACCTGCAAACAACTAACTTTATTTATATGCGAAAGGTATTGCAAGTGCTAACTCTCTTACTAGGTGGCGTCAGCCTTGAAATCAAATTCAAAGAAAAAAAAATCAAATTCTATCAGCCTTGGGCAGTATTAGACATTTCTGTATAGTCTTAAGTAGTCTCTAAATATACTCTTTTCACTTTCATGTTTGGTGACACCGGTCCCACATACCAGTTTCGTAATTGATAAACTGTAGATCGTGGACGCGCTACTCGAAATCGCAGCCTGAATCGACGGAGGGGAAAAGTATTCGCGGATTTCCAAAAACTCAGTCTCGTAGATATTTGTGTCACCAGTCGCGGGTTAAAGCACGTTTTCATGTAAAATAAATATAAAAAATTGGATTGCTTTAAATCTTCGAATTTTACTTTCTTGTCCATAACTTCAAGGTTTACACTATTTGCTCATTGTCTCTACAATTAATTACCTTTGAAATATCCACAATTTATTTGTTCGATACAGCAGAAGAAAAAAAGTTAATTGTCGGGAGAAGTCAGCTATATTATAAACTTCTAATTAAAGTCTTATAGCATTACAACCGGACTCATAATATGGTTCTGATACGATGCAGGATTCATACGTGGCGCAAACCCAGCCTCAGGTTAAGTACTCTGTTACGGCTTGCGCTTAACTTAAGCCTCATACTGATGTCCACACATTGTTTAGTAAACAACACAACCAACCAACGCCAACGGTGGCAATTAAAGGAATTGTTTTATACGAGACAGGCATCCAGTTTTAACGTTTCTGCTATTCTTCGTACTGACATGAAATAATAACTTACTTATAAAAATGCTCTACTTTAATTTAAAGGAAAAAAATAGTACCTCACTGACCTATACGGCGAAAACCTCAAAACTTCTTTGAGGTTTTCTCTTTATTTATTTTTTTATTTTTAAATTTTTTTTTTTTTTATTGATACGTGATGATGATATACGTGATGTTTACAATATATTATTCGATGCCTGTCTCGCTAGGGTATACCTGTGTTGAGACAGGCGTAAGCTACGGTGATGCGTCCAAAGTCGTTTCATTAAAACGAAAATTTAGTTGTAAAAATATTGATCATTTAACATACACATATGATTTTCAAAATTGTTACTGATTTGTCAAGAATTTAGATCATCTCCTTAATTTTTCATGGGTCTATGCTTCTAATTTAGGTTGTACGTGATGTGCGTTAGAACTGCGTGAAAACATGTTCTAATAATTCAAAATTGCTTTGAATATAAGTGTCATTTTTAAAATTGGAACTTTTTGTGTAAAGAATTCAGACCTACGATATAGTAGGTACATATTATATAATATTTTTGACACATGTTCAAAATTAGAACTGATTTGTCAAGATTTTTAAGATTTCCCGTGATTTTTCACGGGTCTGCGCTAATTTTATTAGTAAATACTATTTTCATTAACTTTACGTGTCGGATGAGATAAACGCTGGGATAATTTTTGCACTTTAAGTGGTGAAAAGTCCATGGCGTTAAATTTGTGAAGCAACCAAATTGTCGATTCATCATTATTATTTGAAACATGCACATATTATAAAATTGGATTTAAAAAAAGAGATGTGG
Source organism: Limnephilus lunatus (assembly GCA_917563855.2). Taxonomy (NCBI): domain Eukaryota; kingdom Metazoa; phylum Arthropoda; class Insecta; order Trichoptera; family Limnephilidae; genus Limnephilus; species Limnephilus lunatus. Next base: position 43,931,032 of record OU830602.1, on the reverse strand, counting down.
TTCACCAGTGCATAAATTTAACATAATTTTAATGAAAGAAATCTGCCTGTCGAAGCAGTATTGCCACTAAGAACGGATTCATTCAAAATTCAATGAAATATAATATAATACATCAAATCTCCAACAATTTTTATTGACTTTAAAACAACATTTGACACCATTAAACATGGGACTATTTTAAAAACTATCCTCCATTAGAATTAAAGATTAGTGTTTAATATTTACACTAATCTTTAATTCTACAAAACTTCATACTATATCGCTAGCAATGCAAAAAATTGGAGTATGTTTGCAATGCACTTTGGTTATTGTTAAACGTAGTATCCCACAAGGAACTGCATTAGGGTTTCTACTATTTCTAGTATTTGTATATGACCTAAGTAATATATATATACCTCGTATAATTTTCTCGTTTGCTGACGACACTACAATATTCTAGCTCATCTCTTAAAAGTCAAAATATATTAGGTACTTAGTTGCATAAAAGAGTGAACCGAATATAAAGAGTATATTATTTAGTTTTGAGTCAGTAACGACAGAGATAATACTCTACTTAATAACCTCTCAGACTCTGTGATCTGCTAATCCCACTCCCTCGAGTCTTTTTACCTTGTGAAATTAATAATACTGCAGTAGAACAACGAGCGGAGAGTCCCTACCTAGTAAAAGTGAATTTAACCGCCTCACCCCATCGCAGGCTGTACCTACCCCCGTCTGCCTGCGGGCCAGCCTGGATTTAATATTTTATAAACACTCGGTGACTGGGGATTAAAGGGGTTAACGTGGAATAGCGGTGCGACTACGAATTTACGGATAATTTTCGAAAACGCAGCATACATACAGAATGAGTGCGATATACGAGAATTTACATTTTTATTTTGTTACCTGTGTTGAGTTTTATAAGTTTTAAAATGAAATAAATTGTTAATTCCATATTTATTAAATTGTTTATGGAAATCAAGAGTTATATAAAAACAATGATTTCATTATATTATTTATGGATGAAATGATTTATGATGATCGAAACCTGACAATATTTGAAAAACTCGAACTACTATCAGATGGATGGGAACCCGATGCATTTTTTTACTAAGCTATTAACTGGTAATTCCTTTAAGTTGTTTCGGTCTGCATATTGCCCCAACGTTATCCAACTTCTGATAGAAGAGGGCATAAGGAAATTTAATAAATTGGACTACAATATTTATATTTGATAGTGGATAATAACAACATTTTTCGAGTTCTTCTCCATATTCTGGAAGACTTTGTACGTATATATGTTACAGTCATAGAGATTAAATAGCTATTATACTTTATGACTGGTCATTATATAAAATAACAAAATTGTTTAGACAATGTGTTTTTACAGATATTATTCATAATATCTGGTCAAAGTTAGACAAATTAATAAATACGGTCCTACTGCGCACCTAACATAAAAACCTAACCTAACCTAACCTAATGAATAATAATTATGACTCAGATGTTTTTGAATACTATTATTGTAGTTAATTCATCTCAGTTAGGTCAGTAGGTTAGGTTAGGTTAGGTTAAGTTAGGTTAGGTTAGGTTAGGTTAGGTTTAGGTTAGGTTAGGTTGTTAGTTTAGGTGCAGTTGGACCGTATTTATTACTTTGGCTAAATTTGACCCGATATTATGAATAATATCCGGATAAAGTGATTAATTTTGTGTCAATAATCACTTTGTCTAAATTGGGTAGACATTATAAATAATGGCTGGATAGTATATATAAAATCCTGATTTATTACTTTAGCTATAACATAATATATACTATCAATGGGGTTGCTCCCACACATCTCATATATAATATTAGTACATACTTCAAGCATGTAGGATTTAATAACATTGACTGTGAAGCATTTATAAAATTAGATATCAATTAAATAGACCATAGGTTCTCAACGTGGGCGATAACGCCCCCTTGGGGGCGTTTCAGACCTTCAGGGGGGCGGTGGAAGACCAAGAGCAAATTGGGGGGCGTTTCAGACTTTCAGGGGGGCGGTAGAAGACCCAGGGAAACCAATCTTACCCCTTCAGTGCTCCAGATGCCGGCAGGACGTACGTCTTTTTCGCTGCGCGCTGTAATTTTAAAATTATTAAAATGATTTACAAGTTTATCCTAATTGATATTAACGAGGAATCTAGTGCGCTTCGTTTGCTAACGACAAGCGGTGGTGGTCGCAAGTATCTGAGAAGTGGTTCTCGAGAGAAGTCATCTCGAATATAGAGATCAAACACTCCCTTCATAAGCGTTGGAAAACTGGAGGCCTTCAGAGTGAAAACGATCTATGTAGTTCTTACCGAGCGTTAGTTAGGCGCGAGTTTCGAGTGGCCTATCGAGCCTACGTGTCTGAAATAGGATGGTAGTCTTGAACACACCATGATAAAAGGTAATCAAGAATTTCGTGGCTTGAGTGTGGCTAACGCATTTGCTGATCATTTTCAATCGATCTACAATAAAGACCTTCCACTTCTAGACATTAATAATACGGCCACATTTACTACCAGAGGAGCTTCAAACTTTGATTTCGATATATTTACGGAATATGACCTTATGAGTGCCATAAGTCTTATGAAGAACTCACCCTCTATCGGACCAGACTTCGGCCCCCGTATTTTTTTATTAAAGGGTGCACCGAGTTCCTAAAACTACCATTAGGTATATGTCTTATCATTAACTTCGCTATTAGTACTTCCACTTTTTCTGAAGTATGGAAAGCTTCCAAAAATATGTCCTATTTTTAAGAAAGGTTCGAAAAAGGTAATCGAAAATTATAGACCAGTTGCCATACTATCAGCTCCCGCTAACAGCTTAACTATTTGAACAATTAATTCATAAATTCCTTATGCCTCAGACAGACGCATACATTAGCCCCAGACAGCATAGTTTCAGGAAAGGAAGATCCACTGAAACCAATCTGATGGTTTTCACCGACTATGTTGCTAGGTCGCTAGATAGTGGATACCAAGTAGACTGTTCGTATAACGACTTCTCCAAAGACTTTGATATCTACTATGAATTATGATATCTTACTCATAAAACTTGCCCAGTTGGATTTTTCCCTTCGGATGTTAAAGTTTTTTAAAAGTTACCTCAGGAACAGAAAGCAATTTGTCACACACGGAATCTTCCAATCTGCTGAATTTCTCGTTTTTTTCTGGGGTTCCCTAAGGATCGATCCTAGGACCTCTTCTCTTTTCTATTTTCATTAATGAAATTGCTGGTGTCCTCCGTTTTCTCGCTTTTTGCTGTTCGCTGACGATCTAAAATTATTTTTTCTATTAAGAAATATTGAGGACTGCCAGCGCCTTCAAGCTGGTTGATAACATTTCAGAAGGGTGTCAACGAAAGCAGCTTCATTTCAATATCTTAAAATGCGTAGTTCTGACTTTTATCAGAGTATACCAGTCTCACCTACTACAGGTACACTATGCTCGGTCATAATCTCAAACGAGTTTCAAATATAAAGGATCTTGGGATTATGTATGAAAGTAAGCTGACATTTCGTCCTCATATAACCGTCAGAGTTTTTCGCGATACCCGTGCTCTGAAGATTTTATACTTCTCCCTGGTCCGCAATAGGCTGGAGAGTGGTTCGCTTATCTAGAATCCTCATAAGATGAGATGATGATCCTTATGTTTGAAAGGGTTCAAAAAAAGTTTCTAAGATTTCTCTACATGAGGGAGTACGACCACTATCTATGGCTCTACCTGACGAACTTTCTTCTGGGCATGCTGGAACTTCACTCCCTGCAGCTCAGAAGAGAGGAGTATACCGCCATCCGCCATCAGACTGCTGTGAGGCTATATTGAGAACTCGGCCATTTTGAAGCGCGTGTGTCTCTATGTTCCAGATGACTAACTTAGACAGCGTCGTCATAGATTATTCTATCTTCCTGCCTATAGGACTATCATGCCAATGGTTTTCCCGGTAGGGAAGAGTATATTACTTCTGAACCAAATCTCCTCCGAGATTGATATATTTAGCGTCAGTGAGGAGAGATTCAAAAGGGAAATTCTTTTGATTCTTGAAAGAGTCTCTCCGCATTGACGAAATCTTTAACACCGCCTGATTTTTTTTAAAATTACCATATTTCTTGCCTTATTTCTTATATATAATAAAGTCAAATTTGTAATGGTGTAAGAAATTAATAAAAAAATATTATTATTATATCCCATTTCGCCCCATCCCATTATTAGAAGAAATAATTTTAGATCGTCAGCGAACAGCAAAAAGCGATAAAAACGGATGACTCCAGCAATGTCTTTCAATTTTTTTCAAATTGTCATATATCTTGAAATTTATTTTATGTATATAACCCCCTCCCCCCCACTCCCCTCCCTCCACCACCGTTGTGGTAAATATAATCGTGACGACAATTGCTGTTTCAGATTCACGAGTTGGGGGGCGCTAGAAAAATTAATATTCTCAAAGTGGGCGGTGGGCAAAAAAAGGTTGAGAATCTATGAAATAGACCAATGTCGATTGAAGTGAATAAAGCACGTGCATGAAACAAAGAAGTCAACCGTTATATGAAAATAAACTCATAATGAAATAGAACATATAAATTTATTGAAACTAAGGTTGTACACAGTTATTAAATAATTGAATTGGCTATGATTTGTAATTATTAAATATCTCAGGGTGGGCTAGAAGCACGAAGTAAACTTCTAGAGTTAAATTCAATGTCGTAATGCATTCTATTATTTCGTATCTACAAACTATCTTACGAATAGATATTATTTTTAATTGAAGGGATTTAAAAAATTGAGAAATAATAAAAAAACGGCCTAAAACATAATTCGGAACAAGATAAAAATAACATTTATATCATTTGTATAATTACCTTTATTTCTGAAAGATAATTTTTTTAATCCATCAAAAAGCAAACCACCTTCAACTTTGCCCCGAGGCGCACTTCCGGACACAACAATAAAAGCCATTTTTAATTAAAATTATGTTCACCGCAGTCCAAAATGAGAATGACAGCCACAATTCCATATAATTTAACCGGTTTTCCCCCGGGATGAGTATCATCGTGGATTGAGGATAATCCAGGAGAGGGGAGAGGGGGAGGTTACGAGGCTGTGGTGGGAGGAGGGAGTGGACAGGAGACGGGGGTCGGGGTTGAGGTAGAAGGCAAGGGACGGTGCTTGGGGTGCGTCAATCAGGTGTCATGAAGGGGTAGGAATCGAAATACTGTAAACAGGGGTAAGGAAGTTTGTGCTTTGTGGTTTATTGCTAATTTTTAACAGATAATATTAGAAAATCACGAAAACACCACTTTAAAGAGGATACCTTTTTGTTCGTTGGCAATGGCATATGGTGACATTTTGGGAAAAACGGCTAATGTTAAAAAATAACCTCTCCATAACTGACGTCTTTCGATCAAATAGTTGTTGCCTTCGGCATTTGGAAAGCTTTCTTTAACAGTTCACTCTTTTTTTTAAATCTTGCATTTCTGTTTAATCTGAACTCAGAGATCATGAGATGATACCATGGCAAAGAGATGCGATGGATTTTACTTGGATTTTTACACACTTAGAAAATAATTTATTATTAAAATGGCACATTTGTGGCTTCTTGTGTTAGAGTGAAATAAGCAGCTAGTGATGTCCGCTACCTAAGGCCATTAAAAACTTTAAGTATTACGTACAACAAAAAAATCCGCAGCAAACCATTTCCTTTGTTATATTTTATTTACCCTATTCATATTCGGTATATGTACCTGAGTATACAATATAAAAAAATATATAAAAGATTACTTCCCTATGTTAATTAACCGTCGCAAATAACAAACAGCCAGTCTCAATAGACATCAGTGCCAATAAAAAAAATCAGAGTGTGCAATTTTTTACTTACACGCGGTAGAAGTAAAACCTTCAGAAAACTAAAGTAGACAAAAGTGAGGAGATTGTGCGGCACTTTTTTATCAATGTCAAGGATAATTTTTTTCATATTTTAGTCGATGAATTCCAGTGCACCTTTTCATACATTTGGTCATCTTATTAGTATTTGTGTTTTCTTCTTCGAAGTCGCTAGACGTCACTTTCTTTTGTGTTTTCTTTTGACTATCCATTTTGAAGTGGTTTGAATTTTACAATTTTACAATTACAGAAGACGATCCTTGGTCTGTTAAATGTCTGGCCGCTAAGGAGGCTTAGGACCATGAACATATCGTATTATAATGGAACCCAGTAAGTACCTGTGAAATAAATGAATATTTTATAGCTATATAATTCTCTCGCAGACTAAATTCTATAGATGTAAGTGTTTGTCTCTTTTTAGTGTTGCTTTTTCATTTCATCGAGTTTCAAATCAAAACGGTACTGAAGAAGACTTCACTTCAAAAACCATCCTTTTCACGAAAAATGTTTGGCAAACTCTGCATAAACTACCAGTAAGTGCACGGCGGTACCAAAACATGCAAAAGTCACAAATTCATATCGGCAAGGGGGTCTGTTTCGGCAAGCCAAGCCGACGCGCGACGTAGCGTGCCCAAATCTATTTGTATCTAGTACAAAAACAAATTGTTATTCATACAACTAATACAAATCATGAAATGTAACTGACGTGTGGAACTTTTAATCGAAAAGCCAACATGGCCTTCTTGACAGCAGAGAGACAGGATATGATCGCAAGTGAATAACAAGGGATTGGAAGGATTTAGTACTTGTGTGGGTTTGAATTGAATTAATATGTTAACAATTGTTCTCCCCCCAAAGTAAGGAAGGATGCTTTTGATAAAGTTAAGATAGATTAAAATTTTATATTCTTTTTTTTATTATATCTTTCATTCAAGTATAATCTTTCATTGAATCTTTCATATTTAGTTAAACCATCAAACCAATAATGAATTGAAACCAATAATTCAACCGTCTTGATTGATTTATCCAGTGACCGCACAACTCAGAATGAAATCAACTGAGAACCTCCTTTTCAAAGTTATGAAAAAAAGGTTAATTAGTTTACGTTAGGTTAGGGTTATAAGCTATTTTAAAATTATTTTTTCATAGCTTTTATGACTTTTAAAGAGGTGTTGAGTTGACTCGTTTCTGATTTGGCATGGAACCGATTATTCCATATTAATTTGAATTGGGAGGCGGGTTTAAAATTTGGGAGACTGGTACGGGTACCACCGCCCCGGGAACCATAATATTATTAGATAATCAACACTTCTGGCATCCACAACAGGTCCCCCCGAGTGGTTCACTATGTTTGGTGACTTAGCCGAGGTGCTTGGGTTCATGGGTTGAGGATTATCTAGGCCTACGCGGTAAATGTGTTTGCCCTCCTACTGCGTCGCGGGTCGGATCGGGAGAGACTGGTTGATGGAGACCTAACAGCCGGGCTCTCTCAAACCACCACCTTGCACCGCAGTGGGAGGGATGAATTCATACGTCCGTCACTCCTGGAGATACTGACCCCTAAATTTTTACCCACCTCTCATACCTTTTCCCTGCCCAGAACTTTCTCTCCCTCCTTTCCTCAAAATACCATCCACACAGCACTCCCAAAGATGATATAGACACTGAAAGGAATTATTTTCCTCATGTGTGGAGCTAATATAAAAAAAAAATCGTAATTATAATATGCCATTTATTGATAATGCCATTATTTTATGTGAATTCATTTGTCAACTAATACCTACTCATATTTCGAATATAACTATAAATTTATCAGTATATTAAATTTATGTGTTCACACGGGCTTAGCGCTTTCAATACAAAGTGATTGCACACTTTTTAAAGATCATGGGATCGATTCACTCACAGTGTGAAACTGCAACAAGCCGACCGTAAGTAACTTTATTGTCTAGACCAAGTCCGTTTACGTACGTTTAAATATCTTTTTATTAATCCAAACAACGTAATTTTTTTTGATTACTTCTTAACAGAATATTAATTAGACATAACTGTTACAGTTTGAAATTTTGTGAGTGTTACAGATAATTAGGATTTTGCGGTCACGGTGGCACACAACAATGTTAGATACTCACTTTAAGCTTCAGTGAGATGATATGGAGGCGTCACCGATTGGTCTGATCCGTTACTTTGGTCCGATTCGGAGAGCCGATACATTCAACTTTCGGTCAGTTTTCAATTAAATACGATAACGAACACATCACCAAACTCGTAGTTAAACCAAAAAGTAGTTAAATTAAACTGGATCTATTCAAATAATAGAAATGATCTCAATTTTTCAAAAGAAGCAAACACATTGTGACTTGACATTTTAAATAAAAAAAATAATATTTATTGATATTTTGTAGTCTACCGGTTAGGGTACCTCCGTACCATCCTCAAAACGGTTATACAAATACTAAGTATTTTTAAAATAATAAGTAATTTTATAACAGTCCTGAGGATGTTTACGGAGGCATCGAAACCGATAGAATCTTCGACCAAGTATACCAAGTATACAAGTAATATACGTCAATGGATAGAATACAAAACATCAATAAAGTGACGAAAAACAAAGTATTTCTTTTTATTTATTAGAAATGATCTCGCTTGAAGTCTTTCATTGCACTGTATTTTGTTGTGTATCACATTATAATTTTAATGCATCAAAGGTTGTGCCAAAGGTTATGTCAAAGTTTGTGCCAAAGGTTGTATCAAAGGTTGTGCCAAAGGTTGTGTCAAAGGTTGTGCCAAAGATTTTATTTATTTATTCATTTCATTATTTATTTCATTTTTTATTTTCATATTACATTTGGTTATAATAATGACGTATTTCCCATCTCACTAGGTATGAAACGCCTGTGTTGAGATGGCAATTTACAGAGTGGTTATTATCTATGATTTTGTTTAAGTAATATTATGAAAATGACAGCTTGATGTAAAACTTTTTTTTTTAAACATAAGTATGTAACATAGTACACAATTTAAGTATTTTGTAGATATATATTGAAGATATAAAATATTGCAGTGGGTACATGGTTACAAATATACACACTGGCAATGTAGGTATAAAGGTAAGTATGTTATTAAATACTCCCGATCAGGGGCGTGCACAGAGTTTTTGATCAGGGTAGGCAGTAAGAAAATATAACAAGTTTAACAGATTAAAATTTCCATATTCTATCAGATAATTTCAGAATTAAAGTACGACAAACGTTTTTGAACCGACAATTAGCATTTATGAAAGACAACTATTTGATAAAAGTACATAACAAGTTTTTGTCGTCACTGATTGCCATTTGCTAATTTTGTTCTAGAAAGCACTGCTTAATACTAACAAAAAAAACTCATAGAAGCAAATCCAAAACGACAGTTCTACTCTATGCTTTGTGCATTTCGTAAACATTGAATTATGTCTTGTACGAAGTTAGCTCTAGTCAGAAATAATTCCTGCTTAGACCGCATTTTAGTGAGGCAATTGGAGGGCGCGCGTGTAGTTTCTAGTTACAGTTTATGCCGCGTTTGTAGTATGCCGTTTGATGTGTCGCTCGCGTAGTTTCGGTTGCTCAGCATTTTCGCTCTTATTTTTGAAAGTGTCTATTTATTTTTAGCAATAATTTTATAAATTATAATATTATTTACATGCTTATATTTTACAAAAACGGGAGGGCAGGCAGTGCTTATGTGCCTACATTGAGTGCACGCCACTGCTCCCGATGGATATGTTTATTTGAGGTGATCAATGATTCTACTTTTAAATAGACTTTTGGTTTGCGTGTTTCTGATTTCAGGAGGTAGAGAATTGAATAGCTTTGTTGCTTTATATTTAAAACTTCTTTGCCCATAAGAGGTTTGACAATCTGGGATGTTAAAGGATTTTACATTTGACTCTCTTAGGGCTCTAGTGCTTATTCGTTCTTCAGACATGTGTGTATTTTTAAATTGATAAAGCAGGACATTTTTTTAATACAATTTTTGCAGGTTGGGAAAATTTAGTGTCTTAAAAATAAAATCAGTGCTCGTTCTCAACGGGACTTTAAGAATAACCTTCAAAATTAGTTTTTGAATCTTTATTGTTGCATCGGTTAATCTTTATTGTTTATGGTTGTATCAAAGGTTGTGCCAATGGTTGTGTCAAAGGTTATGCCAAAGATTGTATCAAAGGTTGTGTCAAAGGTTGTGCCAAAGATTGTATCAAAGGTTGTGTCAAAGGTTGTACCAAAGATTGTGTCAAAGATTTTTACAACTATCCAATAAACTACAAAACTTGCGTATTCTATAATTCATTAGTTCACTGACATAATAAAACTCTCATAGCGATACCTAGTTACTTACAACAAAAACGTGAAAATGCATCCCATAATTTGATAAAATAGTAGCATCGAACATAAACATTACATTTGGGAATGTTTGATACGCGCACGAATCCCGTGAAATTGGAATAATTTTCCGCAAAGTTTTTAAACCCCTCAAAAATGTTAAAAGCTCCCGCCGCATAGTGGAAACCCGTGTATCCACGAGAGCTTTAAAAGTGAATTAGTCCCAAAAAGATGGTTGACGTTTTTATCTGTCTGTTGGTAATGCAGGGACCTGTATGCATGTTTATGAACTGGGTTTAGGACCAGAGAAAGCGCAGAGCCCAGTGCGTCTTTTCTTTTAACAACAGTTTTGTTTTTTACTCCTCCGGGAGAGTGGCGGTGGAAACTGGCGTTTTATTATTAAGAAGTTTTTACTGTAATTTTTGTGGTGTTGGAAGCGTCTCTCGGGGTTTTTACTGTTTTCGTGTTATACCTACTTCGACGTCAAAATTTTCAGTGCAATATTATTACCATTGTTTTTGTTTCATTCTTCATAGACGCGTAGCTGAAGGTAATGTACTTGATGCCCTTTAAATTCAAAATTATGATCGAGCTTTATTTCTTTAGAAATATTGTGTTTAATCTAATTATTGTGTTTTGTGTTTTAAAAATAATTTCTTTAAATGTTGAGTGCTGCTGAAAAATAATTAGGGTAGGGAGATAAATTTAAATAATTGTTTTTTTAAGTTTAACGTCTTTAGACTAGTCTAGAGCAGAGATTCCCAACCCGTGGTAGATGCCTTTTTTTAAAACAATATTTCCACAAAGGAGACCTTGAGGAAAATAGTTCCTGCAATGTGAAGGGTCTGTTTAGGGAAAGGAAGGAAAATTATTAGGGGTGTTTAGGAATCTTGGGGTCAGTATGTCCAGGAGTGACGGACGTATAAAACCACCACTCCTACTGCGGTGTAAGGCGATAGGTCGAGAGAGTTCGGCTGGAAAGGTCTAGGTTTGATCTCCAAGACTTAGACAAATCTCACTTCTTGAGCGCGGGCACACCTGTTAAGTCAACAAACTTAGCGAATCACTTGGGGTGACCTATATTTCTTTTTTATATTATCTACACACAGAAGGTCCTGAAGAAAATAATTCCAGGGCCTTTTTCATCTTTGGGATGTGTAAGGTAATTAATAATAAAAAAACACTTATTTTCTGTAAAACAACGAGTTTTAATTAATTTATTTACCGACCGATTTCACTTTGATTAAGCGTCATCAGGCTATAAATTATACTAAACAATAAAAACATAGTGTGTGCTTATATATAAATACAAAGTGAGACAACAAGAAAAAAATATAAAATACAGTAAGGATACATTGGAAATGGGAAAAACCGACAGTCAATTATGCAGACTAATGGGTAATGGGACTGGGAAATTTTTAATGGTTTATTGGAAACAGACCCTATTATTTACCTAAGTATTTTACATTTCATGAACATAATTTAACTAGCACAATCCATAACGGAATACGGCATTATTGCATGGGGCTGTGCCAGTAAAAAATACATTGATACACTGTTTAAAGCCCAGAAAACACTAATAAAAGTAAACCAATACTAACATCCACTTCAATCGTATTCAAAAAATTCCCAGTGCTGAAAATTCAAAAATTATATTAAAAACAAATACTAACTTTCCTTTAAGAGAACTTAAACACATTAACAACTTCACAAAATTCTCGCAATACTAGAACAATACATGCGCACCAACTACAAATACCAAAAACAAACACATCCTTAAAAACACTACAGATACCATGCTATAAAACTATACAGTTCTCTTCCAACACAATATAAAACAACTAATATTATTGAATAAAAAAAATACTAGGAACTGGCTACAATCCTCTTAACTATATTGCTTTTAACTTTTAACTATAAATATTTAATTTTTATTGTTTTTTTTTTTAATATTAACTAAGACCACTATTTGTTGTGTTTTACTATTTAACTTACAATTTATAATTTACAACTGAAAAATGTCCTCTCAAACACAGGTGATCTCCTAGTGTGGAGGACAATATACTATACCTTTGTAATGTAAATATACTAAGAATAAATAAAAATAAAAATAAATCTATTTATTAATCTATCTATTTATTCTGAGATCGTATCTTAGCGAGCTAACCCCTAGTTCATCAAATTTGCTTTCCCCTGAAGCGAGGTAGGCTGTAATGTTCGTGAGTACGTAATAATTTGGAAAAGCCTTATTTTACATTAATTTGCCAAACTTTCTCCGGGATTAGTCATGACTTTTGGGGGATGAAAATGACTGATATGTAACAATGTGGGAGAAAGAAGATAATATATTAAGGGATGAATGACGACCTGCATTACACAGAATCGAATCTTGTTTTATGATTTCTCTTAGGGAATACTGCTAAATATTAGGGTAAGTTATAGATACGCTGCCACAGTACAGTTAGACATACCTATCAAATTACGGTATTATATTCGTAGGTACAATGGGGCTTTTAAAGGGGAGTAAGATATTCGATTATATTTTAGAGTTGAGACCACGTCGTTGGCACGTAAACTGTCTACTTAACTTTCAAAGTTGTAATATGTTTGAGTACTTATAACTATTTATACCAAGTCTTAAAGTAACGCACCGTGAAATGGAAACATTCAACAAAATTAACCTAATTCATAGATCGGAAATTAAACGAATGGTTATGGAAGCAATGTTACAAGATGCATACATGATCTGATATTGTTCATTGGAACAGTCGAAAAGGTGTTTCGATATTGGAAAATATGTAAAAATTTGAGGAGATCAATTACATCTGCATATTTTTAAAATAAAATTTGGAACTTTTTATTTATATAAATATTTTTTTTTTGTGAATACAGCACAAGAGTCCCGACTGCTCCCGTCTGGAGCCAGTGAGACGGTTGCATCCCCAACATGTTTTGAGTCTGAAGGCAGTGGAGAGGTGAAGGAAGTGTGGAAGCGGAAGGTGAGTAGGTACCTGGCAATTCAGATCTGGTCACCAAACGGCCTCTGTAGTTGAGGGATCGTTCCAGAGTGGAAAATAGTCTTAGTGTAAGACTACCATTCAGAATTTAAAAGTTGCTTGAAATGGCTTTAGCTGTGTTTAGTGACTAGATCTGAAATAGTCCGGTATTTCCCAAACTTCTTATTCCTCATCTTCTTCCTTTCCCTACTTACCTTCAGCCACACAACATACCCCAATTGGGGATGCCATAGTCTCATTGGCTCCAGATGGTTGGGAAATGTTGGGACTCTTGTGCGATATTCACACAATAAAACAAACACGGCTAAAGCCATTTCAAACAATGTTTAAATTCCGAATGGTGGTCTTACACAAGTTCGATACTGAGAAAATCTTCTACTCTGGAAAGTGACTTAAATGTACTAGGTATATATTATTTTTAAATAATTAATTTATGCCAATATTTGAACCCGCTTCTTCCGGATTGCTAATTGAAAACCTTGCACCTCGACCGCGCAGGCCGTTAAAGTAAATACGTTAGAAGGAATTGTACAGGTACGCCTGGAGACGCCTTTTCGGTGCAACGGGTCCTCTCCTCCAACAGGACAAATGGAAGAAGATGCGACGAAGAGTTGATGTAGAATAAAGTAGGAATAAGTAAATAACATCTCAAGTTCAACAAACATAATAATATAATAAATGGTTTCCTTGTGTCTCTGCTCAAACGCAACCATAATGGGTGTATTATTTGTCATGTCACCGGGTTTAGATCTCTTTGTCAACAGGCATTAGGTACTGTACTAGTAGTTGTTGACACTCCACGACATAATACTACTGGAGACTACACTTGAGATGCAGTTGAGTTTGATGTCTTGTTGCAAATATTTATGGTACAAACTAATTGAAATCGAGCAAGAGGGTTATTTTATTTATTTAAATATAAAGACAAAATAATGTTATATAATAGGAAATAAAAAAAAAAAATACAAAGCAGAGAAAGGTCCTAATTTTTTTTATATGGTTGGCAAAATTGATTGTCTATGAAATGTAATAAAAATCTTGAATATGGCGTCGTACAGTTAATTCACAGTTCATATATCGCGTCAGTGAATTAATTTTTACAATTTTAAAATGTGAAACGTATATTTTTTTCACTCCAACAAAAATAATCAAATTTCGTAATGATAAAGCTAAATCCAATTGTCTGAATAAGAAACATTCGGTAACCGAGAAGCGGAGTAAATCAAGTTAAATAAAAATATTGTTAATACTCTCTATAGTAAAACTAAATTTGTGTGGTCCCCACTTAGTACACTGCACACCGATTTGGGCTCTTTTTTACCTAGCCTGTTAAACCTAAGTTAAGCCTAACAAAACTTACAATTTTCTAATTACACCGATTCTATTAACTTTCACAACTTCACCACGACTTCCCTTCAAGCACGACGTTTAATTTTCGAGCAAATCATGTTATTTAAAATTCAGAATAATGGCCTGGACTTGCCAGAGCTTACCAACTCAATAAAAATTCTTATTCCAACAAGATCAACATGCCAATCTAATATATTTCATTTGCCCACATGTAGAACTAGCATTAGTAAAAAAATCCTCAATTGACCTATATATGCGCAATATTACACAAAATTTTACAATATAGATATTTTTAGCAATACCCTTTAGAAATATCGAATAAAAGTAACGCTTACGATCGAAAATTAATATAAGAGTGTGGAATGTATTGGGAGCATCTCCTATCCTTGTCCCATATTCTTCTTCCTCTCCTCCTCACCTAAAATTAATTTTAAAATATAATAAAACTTCGTCTCCAAGCAACTTTAACATAGGAGACTTTTTTTGGCTTGACTTAAGCTGTTTGTCGCTTACAAATAAATAAATAAATGTGTGAATCCCTATTTTAGTGTGGTTTTGTTGTTGTGATTGTTGTTGCTGTAGGTTTTGTTGTTGTGACTGTTGTTGTTGATATCGTGATTGTTGTTGATATTGTGTTCTAACATTTTTGAAATAATAAATTGGGCCACCAAGGGTTGTTCTTTATGAATTAACATTTTGGAATAATAATAAAATTTTATCACCTCCGTTGGACGCAACGGGAGAAACGCCTGTATCTAGTACAATGCGTTAGCAATGGTACAAGGAACTTTGTATGTTATTCTAGAAGGGGCTTATGCTTGAGTGATAATGACATCATTGCTTAACTTCCCGCGGAAGTCAGCGAGATTTATTGCAGATCCTGACGATTAACCCTGAGTTGTTTCGTTAATGATAGCCATTAATTTATTTAATATATTGCTTAAATACCTACCACAATATTTGTGCGTTCAATAGGTACCAATCTAAATGTCAATTGTTCAGAAAAGTTGTCTTTGTAAAGGGAGCTGTTCGCCGTTCTGGTACGTTGCACCGAGTTTTAAATATTTAACCTCTCCATTACATCGTTTGGTAGAATAAGAATTACGATAGTTCTCCTTTAAATAAAAATTTCAGATTGTTCTGCATTGACAGACCAATTAGTTAGATTAGTTAGTTATTAGATTAGTTAGGATTAAACACCCTACACCTCGGCTACAAACCATGGCTAGACTGATGGTCTAAATAAATCTACCGGCTTCGGAATGGTAAGTGAGGCCAAGAATATGAGTGAGGCTCATGTCTCACGCTAGAAGCAAGAAGGCTTATAAAGAAGAAGTCTGTAAAAATTTAATGTCTATCTCACCGCTCTCGTCTTCTGATGGCGATGAGTTATTTATTTACGACCCTTTCAGGGGCTTTTACATAGGAACAATTACACCGTATTTTCATAACTCAACTGCCTTAGTAACAATCTTTTGTATATATTTAGTGAAAAGTTGAGGATGTCCACTGACTCGGAATAATTGTTTTCCCTTCATTATTAGTATTCTGAGCAATGATGAATTCATATGGTAGCTAGTCGCAGAATTTATGCAATGAATTAAGTCCCGACTTCTAGTATTGCGTAGTGGAATTCGAAAGCTTAACAATTCGAGCAATTCTGGACTATATAACAGATCATTTGGAGTTTTATATAGAAACAAGCAAGTTCCCGGCATGCGTTGCAACGCTACTTAAAAAAATAAATGGTTTCTCCCTACGTTTCTCGTCCTTTCCCATTCGTCCCCGTTCCCCTTCCGCCTTCTCCCGCGACCCCTTCCCCATCCGTGTTCCCCCCAAGACTTCTCCTTCGTTCCCCTCCTGAATTCCCCTCCCCTTCCCTCCCTGCCGCTGAACTACATGAAATACACAAAAAATTCAAACAATTTGCGCCCCATCTATTCCAATTTTTGTATACATATTTTGTAACGCCAGAGCTCACCTGTATACATTGAAACTTTTTCGGGCGTCCGCGTTATAACTAACCAAAATTTAATTTCAATCGCAAGAATAGTACCTACAGGAAATAATTTCATGACGCCAGAGATCACTATCGTATGGAGAAACCGTCAAGGAAAATCTTATGAGATAAATAATTTAAGCATGTCTGTGAATCGACAGGCGAAATATCATACCTATGCATTTATGCATTGATCAGCGCAAATACAACTTAAACAAAATGAACTGTGTTTTTAGGTTCTCGATGATACACCCACTTACTTAAATTTGCAGTCGAATTGGTTACTAGTGCAGATTTTGAGGATACAAAATTAAAAAAAATAGTTTCGTTCATTCGTCAGCTCTCCTTTAGGCCGACTGCAAGGTTCCCAAAGTTCAATGTCAAACTGAAGCTATAGCTGGGATGTACACCTATAATTGTACAAATTTTAAGAATCGAAACGTTTCTTGAAACAGCGTTACCTTCTTTTCAACCATCATCTACCCCACTTATGTTCCCTCCACACACCCTCCAGCCTCATCGTTAAGATTATAATTTGAATTGTGCAGTTACTGCCCTCTGCACAGTTTACTTACCGACAGGTTTTATGTCGATAACACAGGTTTCTGTTGTGCGTCCAGATGGCGCTAGTGTCAGTTCTCAGCATCAGATGACAGCAATTGCCAAGACAGTGTTTTGATATAAAAGGCTTGTTTCTTGCATCTTCTGGCTCTTTTTTTATCGCTAATCGTAGAACAATAAATGAGGCTTGTTAAGCCTTTAGTTAAAGAACGCGGAACCGGCT
This sequence comes from Limnephilus lunatus, assembly GCA_917563855.2. Classification (NCBI taxonomy): domain Eukaryota; kingdom Metazoa; phylum Arthropoda; class Insecta; order Trichoptera; family Limnephilidae; genus Limnephilus; species Limnephilus lunatus. Next base: position 43,913,637 of record OU830602.1, on the reverse strand, counting down.
GTACAAATAATTGTCGCATGTTGAAGTGTTTTAATCTGAAAGTCTGTAAATAAAATAACATTAATTTGTGAAAAAGCCGGAGCACTTTTAAGCAGAGTGGAAGATACTATTCGTATCGCCCTGGTGTAAGACTACCATTCAGAATTGAAACGTTGCTTGAAAATGGCTTTAGCCGTGTTTAGTGACCAGATCTGAATAGCCAGGTACTTCCCAACCTTCCTCTTCCCCACCTCCTACCCCTCCCCACTACCTTCAGCCTCACAACATACCCCAATTGGGGATGCCATAGTCTCACTGGCTCCAGACGGGAGCAGTTGAGATTCTTGTGTGGTATTCAATGTAAAAAAAAAAAAGCACTGATTATGGAAATTACACTTCATTTCAACAATTACTATAAGAAACAACTATTTACGTACACAAAATAGGTTCTTAGTTTAGGTAAATTAAGTAATTCATGCGTATTTAGTTTGAAACGAAACTTCGCGAATGTCAAATCCATACAAAAAAACATGGCGGCTATGCAGTTGTTTTATATGGGCAATTTTTAACTTTTAATGAATATCGTATTTTAAATGCACATTTTTCCGTCTGTCACGACTGAAACCGATGCTTCTTGTGGTAATAAATAAAAGTAGTTTACTTTTCAAAATTTATGCCTATTTAAAGCGGCATGCGGCGGCTTTTTCACACTCTACCAAAATAACTGAAACTTGTCAGAGTGTTTTAAATTGAAGAAAGGACCCTACCATTTCTTAACACTCACAAAAGACCCCAAGTGAGGATGCCATGGTCCCACTGGTTTCGTACAGTTGGAATAACATGTTGTTGTATTATTATTGAATTGTTTAAGATCGCAGAAGTGCCAAATCCTAAAACACAGCCAATGATAATAATAATCATTTGAACATGTAAGGCACAAATGACGACTAAAGCCTACAGAATTGGGTTGGTGAAGCCAACCACCCCTAAAATAAACAGTTTGTCATGTGTCAGTAGTTAACCGTATTCCGGGAATTCGGGGAAGATTTCCGCGCATCACGACCCGCTCCATGCTAGGGGTGGTCACGGCTTCATGCATCGTTTGTCCCATTCACCCCTGCTCCCCCTTGATCCTGGCTTCGCGGTCTTACGAGGAAATTCCGAAATTTGCGAAGTAGAAGCTGAAGGGATTGCGAAATCATAATTTTCATGAAGATTTTTTTGACGCGTTTGTTGATGAAAATATGTCTCGTATTATTATTCAGTGTCTTGCTACTGTGTGAACGTAACCAAACCGTGTAGCCATCCCGTATTCCATCTCCTTCCCCTAATCATTCCGTCCAGTCTTATACTAAACCCCAATTGGGTATACCTTTATCCCACTGCCTTCGTGTGATTCAAATTCTTGTGTTAACATAAAAAACTGATAAAACATATATTTTCCTATTTCAGCGTTATCACTAGGGTAATATTTTTTCAAATTTTAAAAATCTTCTTTCTTTTGCATTTCTTGGGCATGGCACCAGAACACGATAAAAAATATACCTTTTTTATTTAATTTTCTGAAAGATGCATTTGTTAAAAATGTTTTCCCCAATTTTTTTTTTTTTAAATCGTAAAATTGACGGAGATAAATCATTTTATGTGAAACCATTTGAAACAATTTGCATTTTGAATTACCCTTCAGCAAAACTTACGCGTTTTCACGAAACAGCGTTTTGCAACCTGGTTGACAACTTAAAAAAAAATATATATATATCCGATTCGTATGCAGCAAGTCTTCAATTATTCGAAAATCCGGTCTCTACGGCACCAGCTGAGGATGTAAAAATTTCTAGACACATTTGTTTTGAATAGTTTTACTTTTCATGTACAATTTGTTACTTAAATTTTAATTTTTCTGCTACCGGTTTCGATACATCCATGTCATTTACTGGAAAACTTAAAACTTTAAAAATAATCTCCGTTCCCTCTGTGAATATCGAACTCCCTTCTCCCGACAGACAGCTAGTCGAAAGCTCTACCCACCGCACTAGTCACCCGTCTAGAAGCTTGATTCTTCATCGAGGATATTTTTTTGGTTCGGTGGCTGTAATCAGTATTAGTGAACTAAATAATTGGTCCTCCGTTTATACAGATCTTTGCATAAACAATATCATATTACATAGACTGTGTTTTATTGTATTACACGATGTGTTGAGCCCATTTCAACCATAACAAAGACTTACCACGAATTCCTGTAACGGATTCTACTTTTGGTCAACGAAATTTATTTTTAATTTTAACTTTATGTGTAAAAAATTAAATTGTAATATTTAATTAAAAGAAGATAATAAACTAAATCGAAAATCTGAAAACAGAAAAATCAGATAAAAATATTGATTCCCCAGATTGTCTTCATTTAATTAAATATTACAATTTGAGGTTTTACTCATAAAGTTAAAAATTAAAATAAATATCCGACATTTCGTAAATCTATATTATTTATTGCTATCAATTTTTTTATTGAAAACTCCTTTAGAAGCGTTGTGATTTGAAACTCGATGAAACAAAAAATAGCGACACTGAAAACATAGCAAAACATACATCTATAGGATTGAGCTTTGGAGATAATGATATAGTATCGTAATAGTAATCGACTACCATAATACGGACATTTGCCTAGCTTGGTAGTCGAAAAACCATGTACAACAAACCTGTCGCGTGTTCGATTCCTCGGCTGGCTAAGTCCTCCATCACAACACAAGCAACATTTTCGGCTTTCTGTGGTGGTAGTAGGAGATTTTCAAACATTGTTGGGTTATTCGTAACCCGGGAATGTTTGTCTTTCTTAAAAAAAAAAAAAAAAGTGTAATCGGTCTGCTCTTTATGCGGTGCTTCGTTGCACTCTTGTCTACTTTAGTTTTCTAGAGGTTTCATTTCCACTGCGTGTGAATTGTTGAAAAAAGGAAAATATTAAACTAGGGTGTGATTACTTTGAATCACTTAATTTTAATGGTTTTTCTGTTTTAGATTTTTTTTACTTCTGAAATTTATAAACCAATGAAAACTATTAATACCGAACATGTACTTCTTTTTTAGTTATAATTGTTACAAACTTCTTTCAAATTCAAAAGATATTACAATAATTATTATACATTTGGATTTAAAAAAACGGAGAGTTAGAAGGTTTTCACCAGTTCAGTATTTTTATGTATCCAGGTCTATGAAATCCCCAATCGCAGTGTGTTCTGACACAAAAGGGAGTTCGCGAAGGGAATGAGGTGGGGAAAATTATGGCTGATAGTACCTGGCTATTGAGTTCTGGTCACTAAACAAGGCTTGACCATTTCAAGTAAGATTTTGATTCTGAATTGAACCTTTCATCAGGAAAGCTCTGTATGTAATGTTCTCATATCCCTAAGTATACACTCATTTCGGCCTCAACGTCTTGATCTAGGTAGAGAAAAATCAGTTCTTTCAATACTTCTGACCTTCTCCAAACAAAAACACGATATCCTTTTATACCTGTATTTTACGCGAATGCCTGTGACGCGTTCGATCAGAACAGCTTTTGACAAACGCAAAGCAACAAGCTGGAGTTTTTTTTCCTTTGAAATATAATACCGATAAACAAAACCTACGGCTGTGAGGCCAATGACAATGAAATCTCTAGGTTGGTTTCCTCTGCTATAAGAAGCTTAATATATATTTTTTAAAACACTACATATTTCAATGATCTTTGGCTGTCCAACTAGGAAATTTACCCATTTTAGGACAGTCAAAATGAGCAGATTTATTACATTTAATTATTGCTTTGTCTATTATATTGACTTTTACTTAGATATTACACTTGGTGGATAATATATTAAAGTTTTTTTGGTAGATACAAGAAGATGCTTATGAATGTCAATAACATATTTTCAAATAATATAAACATAGAGAAGTGAAATAAAAAGAAAATTCAAAAAGAAACAAGAAATTTATAAACATGTATGTTTTTCAACCATACCATGAATTTTAGTTTTGATTTTGATGAATTAAAGAATTAGAGAATCAAAAAAATAGATAAAGAAAAGAAAGCATAGAAACGATAAATGCAAAGAATAATTTAAGCAGTTTTTGAACTTCCATTGGTATCAAAAATTTGTTCGTAAATCTAAATAACAAAAAGATTTGTTACGTAAATCTAAATAAATAAGACTTACACATATTTTATAAGCTTGTTTACAAATAATATTCAATACGATAGTTAAATTTTTAAATAAGCCCAATTTCGGTATATTTTTTTGATAAGTTGGTAGAAAAAAATACTTGTCAGATTTAAATCAGATTGGTAACAATGATGGGATTTTTGTTTTGTCTTGTTTTGTCGGGTGGTTTGTGGTAAAATATATATAAAATATAGTCGTTAAGTTTCTATGTCCAAATGTTATAATAACGAGAAGTCTGATTTCTATGATATAGGTACATTGTTTAATATTATCATTATTTTCTGTTAACTTTGCATACTAACGTTAAGTTGAAGTTTTTATAGAGACCTCCCGTTTTATGACAAAATACATTAAACTATAGTTTTAATATATTTTTCAGATGGTTTATAATAATATTATTTATAATGTGGTGGCGAACCACGAAGTAATTTCATTTCTTTTGGCTTCTCGTACGCCAATAGCGATCATGGGCTTTTTCATAATTCTGTTTACCGACAGCCGGAATCGATCGAAAAGAAAAATCATTCTGTTCTTGATTGCCGCCGATCCAATAGCTCGAAAATCGCTTCGCGTTCGCAACCCGCTTTTCCGATAACGATTATTGTTCAAATATAAATTATGGTAGGGACGTAATTGTTTAAGTAAACTTTTAAGTAATTTAAGTTACAACACATTCAACACAATAATAATAATGCAATGATGTCATTATCACTCAAGCATAAGCCCCTTCTAGAATAACAAACCGAGTTATTTGTACCATTGCTAACGCATTGTTGGTTACTAGGCATAAGTTCTCAATAATAACTGTTCACTGATTCGGTCGGTTCAAACTTGTTTTTTTTTAATAAACGAATTGGAGAGAGATGCAGGAAATTATTTTTTTTGTCCTTTGTAGGAAAAATACCTACGTATATTGTGTATCTCATCTTTTGAAAGAGATGCAGCATTTTAGAGATAAGGAACATGTATTTATTGCCTTTTTTATACCATTACGGCACCGTAGCCGTGAATCGTCACGGCAATAATAAAAGTGCTCTCCGTTTTTTAATTTACGACAGCCAGTTGAAAATTGAAAAAAAAAACTGTCTAATTCCTTATTATATCAGACGAGTGCCCACCTAGTGCAGCTTGTCCCAATGTGCCCAATATACAGGTGATGTATTTCGATACGGGGGCATCCGATATTCCTGGGTATATTAAGTATATTATTACGCGGAAGATATTTAGCTCCGTCTCGAGGTGAAAACATGTCAGTTCGACTGATCGTTATTCGAGCCATAGATCTTATCTCAAATATTTGTACCAAAATACGAATATTATGAAAGCAGGTTTACGAAATCAATACTATGTTATTGTTAATTACCCATAATGAGAACAAAGTTCAACATATTTATTATACTTATTGCTTATAATATAATGATTTTTTAAATTTATTTTGTATGTATATACAACAACTCTACCCATTTAAGGCTCCAAAGACTAAGATGGGCCAGACATGTTCACCGAATGCCATGCATATGAGTACCGAAGAAGGTTCTAACAGAACACCGGAGGTAAACGAAAGGCAGGCAGACCTAGGCTGAGATGGGAGGATGAAATTAGGAAGGACGCAAGAGGACTACTCCATGTCACAGATTGGAAGACGACGGCCGAGGACAGGGGGCGGTGGAGGCTTATCTTGAAGGAAGCCAAGGCTCGAAATGGATTGTAGCGCCATTGAAGAAGAAGAATAAGAAGAAGACAACACCTCAAAAAAATTACATTTAAAGTAAGACTGCCACAATATTGTAATTCCGTTTATTTTTACTATTTACATCAATGCCAAGTGTATCTACAAACTAATGGAAGTCAGGACAAAATTACACACGCGTGAATTTCATATACCAATCATTGTTTCACCGCCAGAATTACAAATGGACGTAATTACACACAGAGAATAACAATTATTTAAATTTGCACTAAAAGTAAACGGTGACTCGACAATTCGTCCGGCGACAATTCATCCGGCGACAGTTCATCCGGCGACAGTTCATCTTGCCGACAGTTCATCCTGCCGACAGTTCATCCGGTGACAATTCATCCGGCCTGATCATTTAGATGATTTTTTCTTCAAGTAAGTATGCAAAGAGGATATACGGCCGTACAACCAAAATCGATATACTTATATCTGAAGGCATCTTGAGTGGATAATATTTTTACTAACAATAATTTCGACTCTCCGAAGAAGCATGCGTGAATAACAAAATACGACATACTTATACGTGCAGTCGGCTTAGCAAAAAAACCGTAAAGATTCCTACTTGCATATAATATAACTTTTTTTTTATCTGAAATTAACACCATCTTTTTAGGGTGAATTGAATAATTTGTTATGTTAGGTTAGGTTACGTTACAGCGGATTTCCACTCAAGATGCCTTCAGATATAAGTATATAGATTTTGGTTGTACGGCCGTATATCCTCTTTGCATACTTACTTGAAGAAAAAATCTTCTAAATGATCAGGCCGGATGAATTGTCGCCGGATGAATTGTCGGCCGGATGAACTGTCAGCCGGATGAACTGTCGCCGGATGAACTGTCGCCGGATGAATTGTCGCAGGATGAACTGTCATGGAACCAAGTAAACACATCAGAAAATTTGTTTTTTTTTGACATTATTAGATGCACACAGAAGGCCCTGGGGAAAATAATTTTTCTAAGGGGCTCTGTCATCTGAATGCTGTGTGGAGGGTATTTTTAAGGAAATGAAGGAGAAAGGTATGAGGGGTAAGTAGGAAACTGGGGTTCAATGTGTCCAGGAGTGAGGACGTATGAATCCATTCTTCCCACTGCGGTGCAAGGCGATGGGTTGAGAGAGTCCGGCTGGAGAAATCAAAAGGTCTCCCTCAACCAGTCTCACCCGATCCGGCCTGCTACGCACTATGTGGGCAAACGCATACACCTTTCTACTTTCAAAATTATCATCACGACTATTAGTATTGTAGGAGTCTACGGAGACGTCACAGAGCGGTGTGCGAGAGAGATGAAAGTAAATTTTAACATTTTTTGATTTGGAGTATCTCATCTTTTGAAAGAGCTGCATCATTAGGAACGTAGGTTTAATACCTTTTTCGTGCCGTCATGGTACCGTAATCGTGAATCGTCACGCTAATAATAAAAGCGCTCAAAATAATAATACCTATTCATTACGGGCGTAAAAAGTTTTAATAAAGATCATTCAAAATCCTAATATTGTCATCATCAAACAAAAGTAACCACAACTTTGCATAAGAAGTTTTAACAATATCACTTTCCAGTCTAGTCAACATCATTTGCACGTAGGTAGAAAAGGTTTCAATAATGATGTAGCGAATCTATGCAATATTATCAACACAATTTTCTATTTTGAATCGCAAGTGATCCGTTTAAAGATAATGATTTTGAAACAAAGGTCTGCTCATGCGATCCCTGTCGCCGCGGTGTTAAAGCACGACGCGTGACGCCTCTCGCTCAAACACCAGCACCAGCAGCTGCTCTGCGAAAAGGACGAAAAGGACAAAAAGGACATTGTATGAATGTGCAGAAGTCGGAGAACAAAAGTGCGCCATGAATAGAGGATCCTTGCCGGCTGAGGTGTGATAATCACTGCGGAGGGTTCTGGCAGAGGATAAAGGGCCGAGGAACACGTGTGAACACCTTTGCCGTGACGTCACACTCAGGATATAGTCGATGGAAAGAGTGTGCAAAGGCACACCATTGTATTTATCATTGGGTATTATGAAATTACATATTTGTATATTATTCTGCTTTTTGGATAAAATTTAAAATGATGAAATACATAAAACATTTAAATCATTGAAGAAGAAGAAAACACTAATAATCTAAACGAAAATATGAAAGAAAACAAGACAAAGAAAATAAAAAAAACATAATGATCACAACTCGCAACTACAACTACATCTTGGGGACAAACGCCTTACTAATTCGGCCACCACCATCTCTTATTTTAACGTCAGATTTGTAAATCTCATATTTAAAATTTTAGAATTAACAATATTTTCTGCGGCAAATTTTTTTTTTCATAAAAATTCGTGGGGCGTTTTTCCCGGTAAGACGAGAGGTTCTGGGTTCGAGTCCCAGTTGCGACCATTATCTTTTTATTTGGCTGTGTCTTGTTCTCTTTCATATTTTCGTTAAGATTATTAGTGTTGTCTTCATCTTCAATGATATATTACATTGATGGGAATAACATTCAAACGCTATAAAAAAGAGAGTTGTTCTAATAAAATTTTAAAAATTTAAACGTTAAAATAACACTTAAGTTTAATTAAAACATCAGTAGGTACCTACAGTAGCTTAAATGTAATTTTAGACATCACGATGTTTATTAATTTAATGATACTTTACGGTAGCAGAGTTTGTCTGCTAATAGTTAATAAAAGTATTAATCTTGGTACCTATCTACCCCTCACGACATAAATATTGCTATCTTACAAAAATATCAGCACATTAATAATATATGAATGTAATAAATACGAGCTTCACTACACAGCAAGGTAGAGGTTTATATGAAATCTAACTAACATCGCTAATGAAATAACTACAGTGAGTGTGTGATGAGAACACCTATGATAATAATGTATTAGTACTAAAAAAAAAAAACATAAAATAATAATTTATTTTTTTCCGAAATGTGAAAAGTTTAGTGCGATACCAGACATTCTATAAAGTTTAAACACACAGGCAAGAAAGTATTAAGTAAAAACATCGAAAAATATGCACATATGGAACAAAAAAAAAGTTAGTGATTTGTGTCCGCAGCATTATTCGAGATGGATGAGTCCAATAATTTTCTCCAGTATTTTTCGATGCTGGAATCCGAACTCTGGCGCGATTCTATAATAATAACATTTTCAAAATTGTGTTTCCTGTACTGTGACGATTGTAGTGAGAGTGTGACGAAGACAGAAATAAAGTTTTAATATTTGTTTTATATTATTACTATCTGACCCGGAGTTATTAAATATTATACCCGGCGTATGTTATTACTAGCTGACCTAACTTCGTATCGCCTCTGAATCAATAACTGTTGTGTTAACTTACTAGCTGAATTACATTCAGTTTTTTTAATGTTAAAAATTGCACACTGAAGCAATTATCGACGTCCGTGTTTTGTTTTTGTAAGTATCAGAGATGGCGTTGTGTACGGATTTATATTTTTTGTGATTTTCTTACTTTTTCAATTACTTATGGGAATTGCGTTTCATTTTCTTTGTACGTGTGAGGGAGATTTATTATAATGATTATATTTTTCCTTTGGAGGGATGTCGACATACATTCACCATTTGTTTCATTTTCGACTGTTGACATTTAGTGTGTAAGAAAGAGCTGCAGTATTATACGATTTCGACCTGTCAGTGGTTGAGTGGGCATAGGGCTTGGGTCCCACCCGGGCGTCGCGTGTTCGCTGCATTATATGAATGTTTAAGAACAAAAGCAAAACAATTAGCGCATTGACTTTGACGTTTTTGAATTTTTGGAATTCACTCACTATTCAATATGATAACTATCACAATATTGCTGCAGCTCTTCCAAAATATGAGAATTCGTTCCATTGAAAATGTATGGGGAAAATAATTTTCATCATAATATATTTTTGAGTAAATTTTTCCGATGTTTTAAAAGCTATTCTGCTATTCGGGGTGGAGACAAATCTAACAAATAAAAAATCATAAAAATCAGTCCAGCCGTTCTCGAGTTATAAACGGTGTAACTAACCCGACTTCGATATATTAAGATTATAATGGAATTCCATCACGAATTGTCAGTTTCAAAAAAAAGAAGAAAAAAAAACAATATTTTATTTATAATATCCAGAATCCAAATAGATGGAATTGATCCAAACCATTGATGCTGCATGCTTACACAAAATCAGTAGGAATCTTTAGCAAAACGTCAAAGTAAATCCGTGCTGTTTATATAGGTAAATGAAAGTCTGATCTGAATCTGCAGGACTGACATATTTATTCAGGAGCATAAAGGGCTCATTGACGACCGTCAAGGGTTGAACCCCGGGCCCTTTGTTTGGGCACAGGACATGCAAACAAACAAACCAACCAACCAACTGAATTACACCTACAAATGTATGCGTACAACTAACCACGCGGGTTAGTATCAGTCTGTGACCATGTTGATCATCAAAGCAAATAATTCATTAGGGAATATTTTGTTAGATTAGATTTTATTTGCCATTGCATGCAGATGTGTACTCGAATTTCTACCGATTTCTTACATATCTCCCTTAAAGATTTGAAGTTTTTCAGGTCTTAAAAAAAAAGATATTTTTGAAGATAATATCTTGACGTGTTCCACGCCGAAACGCAAATTCTATGAAATAGATAGAAATAAAAAAAATCGGAAGGTATGCTCCGAAAATTATTATAAACACGTTAATTTAGAAGTCATAGTATGAAAAAATTCACAGTATTTCTTTAAATGCTATTTTAGATGTTCTCCACAAGATTTTTGCTCTATTTTAAACGAGTCGTGTTTTATTAAACAATTTCACAATTTTCGCTTCAATTTTATCGTTTTAAATATTTGCTGTCTCCAACATTCGTAATAACATATCTCTCCATCTTCTACCTTTTGAGCGGGGATACGGCGCACGACTTAAAGAAACCTCGGAAAAGTATAAACAATTTTTTTTATTGTAATTTAAAGGATAAGAGTTACATTTATAAACATATATTTTACAAAATATTATTTTTAAGGTCATGTACCATCATTGGTCATGTATATCTTATCATAAAAGAGGAGCTCTTGTGCCTGATAAGCGAGCACGATTCTTACTTAGATTGTATGTTATATCATGTTTTGTATAAAATATTTAATTTTTGTAAGTTTTTTTTAAAATTGTTTATTTTTTTTATTTGTTCTGATTGGTTGATGATACAGGGCAATTCAGAAGGGAGGTTATTTTTTTTTTTTTATGGATTGGTAAATATAATGGTTTTGCATTTGAGTTGTATTAAAATTTTAAGTGGCTTGAAATATTCAGATAATGGAAGCTGTGAAGTATATAATATAGGACCACCTCCTGTACACACTTCTTTGCTTCACAAACATTCATAAACCTTTATCAAATGGGTACAGCCGCCCTTGGAACCATTCATTGATAAACAACACCTCTGCAAAATATCACCCCAAGTACTTCGCTACATTTGGTGACTTAGCAAGGGTACCTGGGTTCGTTTAGTAAGGGTTGTCTAAGTCTTGGCGGCGGATGCTACTAAGACATGGCACGATCAAATTAATCAGATACTAGAGTCGGGCCATCTCAAGAATCAGAATAATAGAAGAGTACCTACGTATGAGACGATTTCTGAATATGAATGAGTCAAAGATTGTACGCCAAGACCGAGTTGTTTGGCGGTCCATCCTCTATGCCTACCCCTGCGGGAAACGGTGTGCGGTTAGTTAGTTATTTTAGTTACAACACAGTAAATAATTTTCTCATACGAACAGCACAGTAATGAAGTATTAATATTGATTTATGTATTACCAACGGCACGCTCCAATAACCGAATATCTTCGAAATCCTTTCTGAACCGAAAAAATGGTACCGTGTGTTTTCATCCGCAACAAAATGTCCCCGACAAAATATCCTCCGACAAAATATCCCTCGACATAATATCCCAAGTACAAAATATCCTACGGACAAAACATTCCCCGACAAGGAAGGAAGGAGACAGAGCAAGGAACTTATAGTTAGACAATAATACACTATCAATGAATGTGTCAAAAACCAAATACATTGGGTTTAGTATTAATCCGTCCCTATGTAATACAGAAAATAATATTCAAATATGTGCTTGCCCCTTGTCAAATACTATACATGTGATTGCCCCTATCTAGAATGTGTTACAAAAATCAAATACTTGGGTATTATTTTTGACAGTAATTTACAGTGGAAAGAACATATTATCACAACAGCAAACAAACTTAGAAAATTATATTCTTCTTTAGACAAACTCGTAAATTTCTTAACTTGAACCAACTCAAAACAATTTACTATGCACTATGTCAATCTCTGATCGAGTATGGTATCATAGCCTGGGGAGGAGCAAACGCTGCCGTCATTGATCCGATCTCTAAAGCCCAGAAACTAATTATAATTTTTTTTTCTAAAACTACCAATCACAAGCAGTTTGGATGAAATCTTTATGAGAATCGGTATTTTAGACATTAGGCAACTTTATGCAAAAAATATACTAACTTATCTATTCAAACATAGAATTGTTTTTGACAAAATCCAAACTGTTCGTGATACAAGAACCAAAGGGCAAAATCTCTTACTTATCCCTTTCGCCAAAACAACGTTTGGTCAAAGAAACTTCAGATACTTTGCAACAAAACTTTATAATACACTTCCACTGACCACAACACACTGTAAAATACAAATCAGATACCAAGTCTTGGATCACTAGCAAAGACAGATCATATATTAACAATATTTTTAGAACCTTCTAATGCATGCTTTCCCATTGGTACTTTTACTTTAAATGTAAATAACATTGTTGTTGTTATCCTTTTTTGTGTTAAACTACTTATGCTAAAATGCGCCTGCTCTCAATACAGGAATTCCTAGCGAGACAGGCACAGTACAATCACCTATGTAACTTGATAAATAAAGATTATAATAAAAAAATAATAAACTAAATAAAAAAAGTTTCGATAAAAACTTTAAATTTTAAATTTAGTGTCGTAAAGTTTTTTTGGGTTAGGTTTGTTTAAGTTAAAATTTTAAATTTGGAGCCGAAAGGTTTTGTTGGGTTAGGTTAGGTTAGGTTAGGTTAGGTTAGGTAAGGTTAGGTTATTTTGCCGGCAATGTTTTGTCGGGGGATGTTTAGTCTGTAGGATATTAAGTCGGGATATTTGGTCAGGGGATGTTTTGTCGCGGGATGAAAAGTCGCGGAGCCGAAAAAATATCATTTACTCGGGTTATTTGGCACTGTTGATTCCTACAAACGCAGATCAACTGTTGAAGTTGTCTAGATCCAGACTCGATTTCATAGATGGCTTGGCATTTTGGACAACAACTCAAATTAACAAACAACTCTTGAATTCCTTCAGCGAGCTTGTCTCCCGTTTACTGTCTCCTGTCTCCAGTGTCGAGGTCAATTACAAAGGCGTTAATCATAGTTAAAGACAGTCAATCTTAATAAGCTAACGATAGGATTATTTAGAAGGCCCGACTTTAAACTTTTGCTTAATTTAATTATTTCAAGAGGAACGCACGCTGTGCCCATTTCATACGAAATTTTGGCAAAATAACTGAATAAACCGAAAAATGCTTTTTTTACAAACATGAGAAAATTTGTCTTTTTAAAACTAAAATGAAAAAAGCCATCGTGATTTTAGAGGCAATACTTATTTGTGACTAAATGGAAGTTGTTTTTAATAAATGAATAATGCTGCTACTATTCTGCTATCGGTGTACTTTCCAAGTATTGCTAAGCGACCAATCGGTGTTCGTTACCTAGATACAACTTGCCATGAGTAAAGCATGCATATTATTCTTTCAAAATAAAATGAAAATCAGAGTATGCAATTCACACGCGGTAGAAGCGAAACCATCAGATAACTAAAGTAGACTATAGTGGGGAGGCTACGAAGCACCGCACAAAGTGGAGAAAGATAGGCTTCGAAGCACCACACTCGAATTCCAGTGTACCTTTTCCTATTCATTTGGTAGTATTTGTGTTTTCTTCTTCGGGGTCGCTAGATGACGCTTTCTTTTGTGTTTTCTTTTGTCTGTCCTTTTTGGAGTGGTTTGAAGATTGGATATTGGTTTTATAAATATATCCTATCTACATTTCAAGATTTATATATTAAAAATTCATCAATTAAAATTATTAAAAAAAAGATAAATATCGATTTTCAAATAAAAACAGAATGCGACTTAAACATTTTTTTCAATGCCCAAAACTAAATACGTCTTTTGCACAACATCCACTTACCAGGGAAGAACTTTTTTTCAATCGTCTACGTCTACCAGAAGAAATCAGAAGCATTAATGATAAAACCCGAATACTACTCTCTTTTTTTCGATAACATTCTTTCTTTTCTTTAACATACTATGACCAAAATAAAAACTACAGCAAACATACATATATTTATGTAAATGAATTATTTAAGTACTAACTAATAACCACATTTATGTACACTCCCTTACCATACACAAATAAATGCTTTTAAAGGAAGAGTAGTAAAAAACCTAAGATGTAAAACTATCATTATGTACTATGTAAAACATATTATTAAAAAAAATATGTAAATAAATATTTTTGGTTTTCAAATAATTCGATCCTTGGTCGGCTAAATGTCTGCAGACGTTCGTCAGGCTCTTTATGCCACGGAGACTTGCGCTGGAGTGTGGATTTATCGTATTATATCGGAACCGAGTACACGTGAATTGAATAAACATTTCATTTGCTATCTCGATCTCTCGGAGACTAAATCCTATAGATACAATGTGTTTGTCTTTTTTTAGTGTCACTTTTTTCCGTTTCATCGACTTTAAAATCACAACGGTAGATACTAAAGAAATTTTCACTTTAAAAAGAGACACAATTTTTAATGTTATTGTGGTATATGTCTATCGTTCGTTCGGAGACATTCGGGCGTAGCCGAATGCTGCCGAACTTACAGCCGCTGGGCGCTCGGGCGCTATCGCTAATTCATTCTGAAACTGAGAGCTCTAATAATTACACGCTACCAACAATACTAATTCCGCTGTAATCCAATTAAATAAATAAGATACAAGACGAACTTGCGTTGTAATTAACAAAGTATATTAAAGAACATTACAACTGGCGCAGCCAAAGGATAAAAATTAATTGGATTGTGGGAGCATACACAAAAAAAAAAAAAAAATTTGTTACACGAAGCAAGGAGGGCTAAGTCATCCCGATTTTTAAGGCTACCTACAGCCGAGGAAGGAAATCCTAGTTATACTATCCCTGGAGCCACAGTCTGGGTTGTTGGGTTGTCGAGGAAAGGGCACCCGGAAAAAACACAAGGAGGCAGTGGTCGTTTTTGGGGCTTGGCAGATTGACCAGTCGAGCCTGTCCACGGAAGTTGAAGTCCGAGAGAAGCCGAGGAAAGGGCTCTCTCACATACGAGAAGGAAGTCAACAGCCGCAATATCAGAAGTTAAGGTTTTTTGTTTCTTTCTTGTAGAGGATTTATCGAATTGTGTATTTTTTTTTTGTTTGTTAAGTTATTGTTGTCGTTCGTGTACTTGTACGGATAGTGTCAATTTTTTTTTCCTCTCGTGAGAATGGAATCCGGGAGAATTCCACCGTTTTCTCACATAAATGGAGATTGGGATATATTTCGACTCAGATTAGAACAGTTCCTCTTATTGCATGATGATATCACGGAGATTAAGAAAAAGGCTTATCTGATAAACTCGCTTGAAGCAGAATCGTTGACCCTTCTGACTAATTTATGTTTTCCATCTAAAATCACTGATGTTACATTTGATAAATTAATTGAGTTGCTCGAAAAACATTGTGTAAAATGCAGATCTATCTTTCGGGAGCGCGAATTGTTTTTTCTTGCTAAACAGGATCAAAACGAGTCGATTAAGGAGTTTGCAGCAAGACTTAGAGGGTTAAGTACTTATTGTCAATTTGGGGCTAGATTAGAAGCTAATCTGGTAGATGTTTTTGCGATTGGTTTACTTCCGGGTCCAGTGCGTGTAAAATTGTTTATTGAAGGCCCTAAGTTAAATTTTAATCAGTTAGTTGAACTGGCAGTTACCGCGAAAGGTCCTGAAATCGAGTCAACTAAACTTAAATTGGAAGTAAATACTGTGAGAAAGTGTGCAAGATCACCTTCACCAGCTCGTACGCCGAATAAACGTTCATACAGTAGCGACGGGCGCGGATCGTTTAAACAGTTTAATACCGTTTCATCTCAAAAGAAATGCAGTATTTGCGGGAAATTAAATCATGACACGCGTAATTGTAGATTGAAGGATGCAAAGTGCTATAATTGTGGAAAAATAGGGCATTTAAGGAAAAATTGCAGGTACGGATCAGTGAAATCAGTTATGAACTGTAATGATAATAATATTGATACTGTAGCATTTATGAAAGCAATCACAGCTCAGTTGAAATTAAATGGTAAAAATTTCAATGCTATGATTGATTCGGGCTCATCAGTCTGTGTTATTCCAGAAATTTTGTTTTGTAAACATTTCAGTAATTTAGAATTGTCACCCGAAACACGAAAGATTTCAGGTTATGATGGTAGTATATTGGATGTTGTAGGTAATATAAATTTCAAGGTCGAGTACAATAATATAGTTAGGTTTGTAACCTTTATTATTGTAAACAACGGATCAGAACTAATAGTTGGGAGAGATTTCATGGAAACCTTCAACCTCAATATTATTCCGGGACAAAATACTATTAATTCGGTTTCGTTCGCGAATAAGAACAAATTTCAGAAAATGGGGAATGTAAAACCATATTTTTCAGGGTATGGAAGTTCTAATCTTAGGGAACATAAAACCATGTTTACGGAGCATGGTAGTTCATGTGCAAATAATAGGAACGTAAAACCATATTTAAAGAATACGGTAGTTCAATTGCTAAGATTATTTTCTGGGGAACCGATGGTATCAAGGGGGAACCAGGCAGATTTTCTGTCTCGGTTACCGTTGAAGAACAGAGTTGAGAATTCTAATGTAGAATTAAAAGAGGACTACGGGTCAGATATATCTGTATGGCCAAATTCAGGAAAGGCCTGGAGTAGGTTACATATAGACTACAGTGGGCCACTGGCAGGAAAAATGTTTTTGGTTGTCTGCGATTCATTTACTAAATGGGTCGACTGTATTGAAGTTCCAAGGGCAGATTCAGCTAATACTATTTTTGAGTTAAGAAAATTATTTGCAAATTTTGGCAACCCTGAACTCATTGTTTCGGATAACGGTACATCTTTTACAAGCGAGATTTTCAGACAATTCCTACGGGAAAACAATATCAAATTCATGACATCTCCTGTCATGCATCCAAAAAGCAACGGAGCCGCTGAGAACTCTGTTAAAAATACGAAAGGTTTTCTTAAAAAACTTATGGTTGGAAATAAATTTCGGTTTGATTACAGGGATAAATTGTTACAATTTTTGTCAGATTATAGAAATACACCTTGTACGACTGGAGTCGAGCCAGCAGTTTTGCTTTTTGGTAGAAAACTGAGATCTACATTTGACAGTCTCATTCCAAGAGATAATGAGCAATTTGTGTCTAAACAACATGAATTGGCGAATAAAAATATTGAGACCAATCAACGTAAACAGGCAAAAAATTATGGTGGTGTCAAGACTAGAAATTTTATTGTGGGACAAAAATGTTTTTTTAAGGATTTCAGGCAAAATAATAAATTTACATGGGTAAAGGGGATAATTACACAGAAACTTGGGAAAAAATTGTATTTGATTAAAATTTGTGATTCACATTTTATATGGAAACGTCATGTTGACCAGATGAGGGGATTGTCGGTTAGCTGGAGCGATAATGTCTCAGATTTGCCAAATTCCGCGTCTGATGATTCGAGGACTGAACAGTCTGAGAAGGAGTTGTCCAATCTGTGGAGTGAGCTAACGGTTTGTTCTCCTGATTTCAGCCTGGCGAGAGGAGAGGAGACGGCACTGGAAAGTGCAGACACGACGAGACCAAGTACGGTGGATGAGGCAATTCCTAGTACATCGTGTCAACCAGTTTCATGGGCGGGAAGGCTCCGACCTAGATAAATCCTCTCCAGGAAAGAAACAAAAACTATTGAGTGTTAAATTGTGAATAAACAATATATAAATGTGTGGTTAAAATAATATATAAATGTGTGTATAATATGTATTAGCATGTAAATAAGGAGACATATGATTTTGTAAATGAAATATCTAATAATTAAGAATAATTGTATTTGTGTTGGTAGCGCTTAATTAGAGGGAGGAAGGTGTGGTATATGTCTATCGTTCGTTCGGAGACATTCGGGCGTAGCCGAATGCTGCCGAACTTACAGCCGCTGGGCGCTCGGGCGCTATCGCTAATTCATTCTGAAACTGAGAGCTCTAATAATTACACGCTACCAACAATACTAATTCCGCTGTAATCCAATTAAATAAATAAGATACAAGACGAACTTGCGTTGTAATTAACAAAGTATATTAAAGAACATTACAGTTATGTTTGTGCAATTTCCCTTAATTTAAAACGTAATAATAATATTAGCATGAAACAAATTGAAATTAACAGATAGATGGAAACAATTAATAATTTCTACGTGAAATGACATTTCACACAATGCAATTTTTAATCTACTTCCATTAAAATTTTGTTTAACATCATAAATTTTCCTGCAGATAAATTATGATATGGCCGCGGTCGGCTTATCATTGTGGTTATTTTGTTAAATTGCTTGCGGTTATATAAATAAAGCATTATCATGTTGTTTGTTATTAGTCCGATTTTGAATATTTATTGCGGTGAAATAGATAACATTTTTGGGGCGAATTAAAAAGGGGTTGAAGTGTTTTCAATATTTTGTTTGGTGTCAACGGATTTGTAAATGTATTTAAATGTGTGCTTTTAGGGGAGATAATAATCAATTTGCAAGTTTAGCAAAATGTTTTAAACATGTTAGTGTTTTATTTGGTGATGCAGATATGAAAACAGATAAAATGGTGTAAAGTTTCAATTTTGGAAACAACATTAATACCCACATTCGGGTAATGAAGAATTCAATACTCAAAAAAAAATATTAAGGAGTAACCTGGATTTGAACATGGATCTACCGTTTTTTTGGGTGGACACCGGCACATATTACTTAGAAATTCTGCGTGTTAGTAGATTATTTTCTTGCCATTTATTTATAACTATCTGGCCCGGAGAACTTACCGCCTCAGAATCAATAACTGTTGTGTTAACTTATTAGCTTACTATCTCAATTATGTTTTATCGATGCGCAACTCTCCGTGTTTTGTTTTAGTCAGTATTAGAGATGGCATTGTGTACGGATTTATAATATTTGTGATTTTCTTACTTTTTCACTTACTTACGGGAATCGCGTTTCATTTTCTTTATACGTGTGAGAGAGATTTATTATAATTAACGTATTTTTCCTTTGGAGGGGTGCAGACATACGTTCACCGTTTCTCCCATTTTCGACTGTTGACGTTTAGTGTATAAGACAGAGGGGCAGCATGATATGTTTAAGAACAAAAGCAAAACAATCCGCGCATTGACATTTGACGTTTTTGAATTTTTGGAATACACTCAGTACTCAATAATATTATACTTATCGCAATATTCCTGCAGCTCTTAGATGAGAATTCGTTCCATACAAAAATGTATGAGGAATAGCAGTTTCTTCATAATTTTTTTTTCGTTTATTTTCCGAAATTTTAATAGCCATTCTGCTATTTGGAGCGGAGACAAATCCAACAAATCAAAGATCATAAAAATCGGTCCAGCCGTTCTCGAGTTATAAATGGTGTAACTAACCCGACTTTGCTTTATATATGAATATAATATATATTATCTTTATTGAACGAAATTTGCAATGTTTATTTATGATCATTGTTAATAGTTTATAAATTACATAAGTTCAAAAAGTAAACAACAGAAAATAATATACAAATGAACAGTAGGTAATATTTGAAAATAGAAATTTATAGTTATTATAAATTGAGGTTTCTCATACCTATCTAATTAGGCTAGCCTATGTTGAGGCAGTAGTAAGTAAATTTATAATAGATACCAATGAACATACTCGTACCTACACTTGTATTAAAATATATTCTCAATAGATTGGTTGCATTAATAATAATTTAGAATAATACCAAGCAATACATTGGTAACATTAATAATTTCGACTATGGGTGAGTGCACCGGTAAAAGCCCCATCATTACTTTTGATCCAAATTTGTATGTGATATTTGAATTTTTTTTGTGTATATACTTCACTCATTCCTGTTTCTGTGCTATTGAAGATCTTTTCCCATGATTGTAACTTGATCAAAATTTGCTGTGTCATCTGCATAATTGATTGCTTGTACCTACTCTATTTTTCCTAGGTTTATCTTAGTTGGACCTTTATGTAGGTGAGGTATAGCATATACTTTAAAGTTAGTGTCACAATAACTTAACAAGTTCATTGTATTTAAGGCTTTATTTAAAAAATATATATTTTTTATGTATTTTAAACTGTTGTTAATATCGTTGTTTTAATCGTTATATATGTAAAAGCCCAACAGGGCGTTAACAAATCAATAAATTATATGGTTGACATAACTTACCTCACTGGTTAGGTATAAATTAATATTTTATTTTTTTTCAAAAGGATTTAATTTTGAAGAGGTCAATAAACGAGTATCAGTGCAGAATTCCCTGCTGATGACCGGGATGAAGGAATTTACCAAGACTGCTGAAGAAACGGCTGAGTTTAACAGATGGCGATGGAGTTTGGACTAAACTATATAAATAAAAATAATAATATTTGGATGATTTGTATAGCAGTGGTGGTCCGTGAGTTTTCACTGAGCTGGAGTGCTAAGATTGAAAAATACGTAATTACTGATGTTGTTGTAGCTGAAAATAATATACTTTTTTAAATTTCAACTTTTATTTCTTTCAACTAATCTTTCAGTATGTGGATGCGGCGCATTCATCGACTGAAATAATCCTGAAGATCTTCATACAAAAAGTTTGAAAAAACATAAAATTCATTTTCAGCTACAACAACGTCATATTTTTCAATCTTAGCGCTTTAGCTCTCTGAAAACTCAAGGACGCTACTATTGTATTGCATATTTTTTTGTGAAAAATCACCTTGAGGGTACTGGACAAATTCATAATATATTTCAACAATCATGCTTTTAACTACAAAAACATTATAACAACTTATGGCAAAAATATTGCATCACTCATACAAAACTCCATGCACAATGTGTTATTTTTATAAAAAAACGTAGAAAATGCACTAAAATTTATTTTGGAGGTCACTTGAGATATTGTTTATTGGAGAAATTTAGATACAATTTGATATTTAGATACAGTATGACAAAACAGAGGAGTTTCAAAGAGAACAAAACTCGTTAGCGGTAGTAGTGATTTGTTTTACAATTTGGGAGGTGGGTATGGGTACCGCCGCCTCGGGAACAATTTATTGGATAACCATATAACCAACACCTCTGCCATAGGTCATCCAAAGTGGTACGCTACGTTTGATGACTTAGCAGGGGTGCCGGGTTCACGGGGTGAGGTTTGTCCGGGTCTTGGCGGCGGATGCGTCTGCCCACCAGCTGCATGGCAGGCCGGATCCGGTTGAGAGAATCAGACACACTGACCCCCAGATTCCTAAACACCCTTTTCCTTTATAGAACTTCCTCTCCTTCCATTCCTAAAGGGACCTCCACACAGCATGCCCAAATATGATATAGGCCCTACGGAGAAGTATTTTCCTCAGGGCCTCTTGTGTGGAGCTAATGTAAAAAAAATCAGAGTGTGTAATTCACACGCTGTAGAAGTGAAACTAGAAAGTCGCTAGATGTCGCTTTCTTTTCTTTTACGTGTTGTTTTAAAGTGGTTTAAAGATTAAATATAGATTTTACAAAAATAAAAATGTTTTTTTTTTGGATTTCGTAGAATTCGAATCTCCGTTCGCTTGATGTCTGTCTCTCTGGCCGCTGAGACTTGTCAGGCGCTTAGCCCACTGCTCTATCGAATGCACGCGCTAAAGCGCCAATTTACCGCATTATATTAGAACCGAGTATTTGTGTAGAACTGAGTTGTGACGCGTTTCCGTTTCATCCGAATTTCAAATCACTAACGGCGCTAAAGAAGTTTCACTTAAAAAAAGTGGGATGGGGAATTTTGATAAGGTTTAGGCTTAAATTTAACTACCACATTTTTTTCGCAGGTTCAGAAAGCATTAGGTTAGGTTAATATACCTAGCTAGTAAGATTTTCCCGGTTAGGACAGTCAAATACATTATTTCTAATTATTATTTTTAATTGATAAACTAATGTTTTGTTTAATGTTTATTGCGGAATTTTAAATAGGTACATAGTTATATATGTCCAAATACAATCCTTATATATACATACACTTAAAATAACACATATATACCAAATCAATCACATATCTGCGCAATTTAATTTTAAATGCCTTTATGCTCTCTTCCAATTTTATTTCTTCTGGTAATTCTCCAAATATCTTTAATGCTCCGTACATCAATGACTTTTGACTTGTGTTTTTTTTTCGTGAAGAAGAGTCTTAGTTCATTTCTTTTCCTCGTCTCATGTGTATGTTTGATTTGTAGTTTATAAATTTTTCTTAGGAATTCAATAGAGGTATGGCCATTGATTATTTTGTAGATTAACAATATAGTATTGAAGTAAATTATTTGCTTAAATTACAAGATATTTAACTCCTTCCTTGACCGAAGTGTAGTCAAGACAAGATTTGTATGCACAGCACAAAAGGTAACAATAATTATTAGCCTGAAACAGTCATCTACATTGAAAAAATCTCCCGGGAAAAGATACATGCCGCCGACGGGACTCGAACCCGCGTCATTCAGAGCATTTGACCGGATATTAGAAGGACGCGGGTTCGAGTCCCGTCGGCGGCATGTATCTTTTCTCGGGAGATTTTTCAATGTAGATGAGTGTTTCAGGCTAATAATTATAGCTCAAAATAATTGTTACATTATTTCTCAATATCGTTAATTGAAAAAATAATAAAAATCCTCTTCCGGTCAGAATGAAGAATTAATGTGTAAATCAGTGACAGAATCGGTTGCACATTTCAGTGAGAGCGGCAGTGCCTTGACAGTGGTGGAGTCGTATTTTGCGACCCCAGGTGGAACGGACGTTTATTTTATGGTCATTTATTTCATATTCTACCCTTTATAGCCGCCGATGTCGGAAAATAGTCAAAATATGGCCAATACACTGCCTCAAAGGAATTCAAAATTGAAAAATCAATGCGCTTCCAATTTCATGATTTATGAACATCCATAAATACTAAGTTTGGTTCAGACATAAAGGTTTGTTGAAATATGACGTTAAATCGATACATTCGGTTGATAATTTTACATCCCATGTGCATAAAAGGGTACCGTTTGAAAACGAATCAAATTCAGAGGGAGAGAGAAAGAGAGAGAGAGAGAGAGAGAGAAAGGGACAGAGATTTGTATTATTTCACAATTTATTCATTAAAAATAATATAAGGTATATTTGTGTCACGTTCCAGAGTAAAATATAATCTCATTTCACTTTTTTTAATGTGAACACCTCTCAAGAGTCCCAGGAGTTTGGGATTCTTGTGTAGTGTTCAGATAAAAACTACGATAAATTACTAGAAAGGATGCTACTTCGTCAAAAGATATTTATAACAACAAAGTTACAGAATAAATTCTTTCAAATGAGGTTAAAACTAAACTAAATCTAAAGTCGAAATTATAGCACTGTTGCGCGGTTCCGCAACTTTTCATCCCGTAACAAAATATCCCCGACAAAATATCCTACGGACAAAACATCCCCCAACAAAATATCTACTAAAACTTTAAAAAATGGCACAAAAATAATGTAGGCATCCTTAGACAATGAATTATTGTTATCTGTATTAATTTTGCCCCTTTTTTCTATTTTTGAATAATAATTTAGTGTGCTTACAGGACGTCTGTTATTATTTTGGTCCCATTTTTGGGTAGGTTTGGTTAAGTTTTAGTAGATATATTTTTTATGGGATATTTTGTCTTTAGGATATTTTGTCGGAGGATGTTTTGTCGGGGAATATTTTGTCACCGGATGAAAATGGGCATTACCGTATTGCATCGGAGAAAAACTATCTGTCTATGACTGATTTTATTATCTATAAAATAAGTGCTAACGAGCTAAGTAAACATCCCATTATTTCATCCCTGTTTGTGTTAAGTGAAATCAATGTGGAGAAAGAAAGAATAAAAAACAAGACACATATTTCATTTGCATTTCAAGGTAATTTTTAATTCTGAATGGTCGGCTTTCACCAAGATTAACGAATATACATGAAAACTTTAAAAATACTGGTTTAAAGGTGTAGAAGTTGAAGGTTGTACAAAAAAACTGACCGAAGTTCTGTTCGGTAAATAGTTAACCGAATCAAAGATAAATTATTTTATTTTATATTAGTTTAATAATCATTTACGCCCTTTTGGCCTTTTACATACTATTACATTTTCTGTGATTAGGTGCATACTGGTAACAAAAACCGTTTTGATAGGTTAAGATAAAAATAATAATAAAAGTGGGTATAACACGTGTACCTAGGTGAAGAGGTGCATTTTAACAATATACGATGAATGATAAACAAAAAAACAGTTTTTGGATTGCAGATGGCATAAAATATAACGTATATTAATAAAATGTGAGTTCTTAATGCACATAAGTGCAAGATAAATAACAAGGCAGATTTAAATACATAAACACACTAACACACACCCTCTTTAGACAGCACTAAAATTAATACTAAAACAATTCAACTTAAACGCAATCGTCAGGACTTCTGTTTAAAGAATTCTAATTCAGAAATTAATCTATTCGTCATCAAAAAGCCAGACGTGAAATTGAAATATCTATAAATCCGTCGTTTAAGAGACTATTAAAGTGAGTTTGGGTGAGTAGCTAACCAGACATTGTCTACGGCGTGGCGTGTCGCTGATTTTGACACATTTTGATAAATCGTCGGGGAACCCCGGCCGAACTGTCATTATTTCATGAGGCAATTTGCCTAGGACGACTCCGAAAATTTCACTCCACCGAGAGGGAGCAGAGATGAGGGAGTCAAATTTTATTGAAATAAATGGACATTTTTTTAGGAATCCAATTTTGAGTATCCATTTTTGCCTAAAGTACCTACCTGGAATTATACAGATATTTTTTTATGGTTATACAAGTACCATTGACTTTTTTATGTCCGTTTAGCTCAAGAGTCATATTTGCTTGAAGTCAGAGATTGTATGGTGTCCCGTAGTTTTTCGGGTTTGTTGTGAGTGAGGGAGGGAGGGCGAGAATAAGAGTATGAATGAGGAGGAGTAGGTACATATCTATTTAACGATCTGGCAATAACACGGCTTAAGCCATTTCATGTAACATGTCGGCTCCGAATAGTGGTCTGTCGCCTTGGCGATAATCAGATGCAACAAATTAACTTTATATGATTTTAATATAAATTACTTGTAAAATAAAATAATAATTTAGGCCACCGATGGATTCAAATTAGTACAATATTAAAAAACTTATATGTTTTTAAGCACGATGGAATCTTATGAAAAAATGTGCTTTCATGTAAAAAAACAAACACACCGTCTGCTATTTACAAGTATATATGTACCTACATAAAAATCAAAATATGCTTGCTTGGGGGAGTTGTCTATGCGTTGCTAAACCATTCATCCGATTGCAATGAAGTTTTGGGGATTTGATGTGGGCATGCCCGCGATTGTTTCTAGATATGTATAATAGTGAGCTCTGGCATTATGAAATTTGATTACAAAAAATTACATTAGTTGGTACACGGGCTATTTGAAAACTGAATCTATGGAATGCGACTGGTGTGGGGAGTGGGAAAAGAGAAGGCGGAGTTGGAACGCGCGAGGGGAAGGGGATGCGGGAGAGGTAGGGGAGGCAGAAGGGGAACGGGAAAAATGGGAAAGGACATGCAGGGAGAAACAATTTCTTTATTAAGTGGCACAGTAACGCATGCCGGGAACTCGCTAGTGTAAAATAAAACAACATCATTTTGCGTTCTGTGGTTTCAAAGTAGGTACTCATTGTTACTGGAGTTGTCAGCTGGAGGCTTTCATATAAATATATTCCCTTTGGTTTGTGTCTCTATAAATGTGGTCACTGCGAAAC
Source organism: Limnephilus lunatus (assembly GCA_917563855.2). Taxonomy (NCBI): domain Eukaryota; kingdom Metazoa; phylum Arthropoda; class Insecta; order Trichoptera; family Limnephilidae; genus Limnephilus; species Limnephilus lunatus. The sequence goes on along the minus strand of OU830602.1, from coordinate 43,887,511 downwards.
GTACTTGCTAGCAACATTTTACCCATTTATAAGTTTAATTTGCAACGCGAATGTTGTACAAAGTTTCCAGTTGTGACAAAGAGAGCTTAAACATTTAATTGACTCTGTACTGGGTTCGTAACTACTGCTGAATTAATAGATATTCTAATAAGATTCCTTCTCCAGCTGAATAATATCAATTTTCAACCAAGCATCAGTCAGAAAAGTTCTGACTATCATTATACCATTTTAATTATTCGACTCATAGAAGAAAATCAGTTCAGCTATTCGAATTGATATACCCAGAATAATAAAATGCCACCGGGAAAATTGTTATAATTTAATTAATGCAGATCACTCCGTATTCAAATGTAATATGAAACGAGGCATAAATTGAAATCCATGGTAAAAAGATATCTACATTTTTGGGTTCGGTCGCGTCTAGCCTCGGGCCACAATCGTCCAATGGCTGACTATGGAATTGGCGACAAAATCTGGTGGCGAAATGTATGGATTAATTATTCCGATAGCTCGTAGTAGAATTGACGCTCGTGCGAACTCTGGCGGAATGAAAATGTAGTATCCAACACGGCCACCATCTTGAACAGGAAATGGAGCACACAAACGAATTTATAGACATATGAAATGCTTAACGCTCTAGTTAATCCAGAACTTCAGTCAATTATTATTTCAGACAGTCGAATCTATAATATCAAAATCTTTAACTTTCACCTTCAATGCCCGCGACATTGTAAATAAATAATTGTGTGAAAATATAAAAAAATATTGTTTGTAAGCTTTTGTAAAGATCATTTCATTAAGATTCTCCAGCCTTTAAGAGTCCTAAATTCTCAAGTCTTTCAAAATAAATAACATCTCTGCTTTTGCCACTAATCTTCTCATAAATGTAATAGTAAGGACAGGTTAAAAAAATTTGAAGGATTCATCAAAATTTGAAGTTAATTTTTACGTTCTGTGAAATTCAAATTAGTCTATTCAAGTTCTGTTATTTATATCATTAAAGGTCAGTTGCTTTATAAAATTGAAATGATCACAGAACCTGAATAGAACTTACACAGAACGTGAAAACTAACTTAAAATCAATTGAAACAATCCGTCCTAATATAGTGATGTGGGTGGCAAATGTAAAATCGTGAAATTTTTATATATTTTTTTTATATGAATACTTCACTAGAGTCTCAGCTGCGGCATCCCCAATTGGGGTATGTTTTGAGGCTGATGGTAGTGTGGAGGGGAAGGAGGTGGGGAATAGAAAGGTGGGGAAATACCTGGCTCTTCAGAGCTGGTCACCAAACACGGCTAAAGCCGTTATAATATTCTCCTGACGAAGGAAGGGTGCTTCCGAAACCGGTAGAGTGTTTGTAAAATAAAAGTGGTCTACAACAAATTTATATGTGTTCTTATTGTACGGCTAAAGCCATTTCAAGCAACGTTTCAATTCTGAATGGCGGTCTTACACCAGGGCGATACTGAGAGTATCTTCTGGAATGTGCCGCAAATAAATTATATATTATTTTAAATGAATTAATTGTGAAATTTCACAAATTAAACAAATAAAATTAATTTGCACACGCCGGGATTCGAATCCGCGACCTTTGGATTCTGAGTCAGTAGCCTTACTCCTCAACCACGGAGGCCGTCGAATTATTGTTACATGCTAAAAACATACGTAGGTAGAACAGAAATACTGCATTTGTAATTGGGCAACTGCTTTACTTCTGAGCCATTCTGGCTCCCTTTTTCAGGGGTCCCCAGGCGAAAGATGCAAAGCGCGTGTGTCACTGGTGTGATTTATACCGTTCTATCCTCTTCTATACACTCCTCAGAGACCTGACCGCACCGCTACGTAGTTGTACGGTTCAACAAGTAGGTACATTACTTGACATACGTACCCATTCGGTCAAAGTTCCAATAAATCTTTTCTTCCACATATCCCCTTGTCCCCTGTTAACTATTATTAGTTATTTTGAAAAACAAATTTAAACAATTAAAAATAAAATTATGTAGCTTATAGAATAATGATATATTGACTTTTTTTTTTTGTTATTAATTTTTTTTTTTTTTTAAGAAAGAAAGATAAACATTCCCGGGTTACGAATGACCCAACAATGTTTGAAAATCTCCTACTAACACCACAGAAAGCCGAAAATGTCGCTTGTGTTGTGATGGAGGACTTAACCACTTAACCACTGACCGGTCGTAATATAAACGCATCCTCTTAATAATGATAATATTATCTGACTTAATAGATTCGGTTCAGCATCGAGATAATCCGATCAGAAGCTCGATTTAACAGAACCTGAGGTTCTGAGGAAAATAATTCCCCTTATGACCTACTTCATCTTTGGCGGTGTTGTTTGGAGGAGAAGAAGAAAAAGAAGGAAAAGAAGGAGAGGAAGTTCTGGGAAATAAAAAAAGGTATGAGGGGAAGGTAGGCATATGGGGGTGGACCAGTGTGTCCAGGAATTACGGATGTATGACTCCATTCCTCCAACTGCAATACAAGGCGATGGGTCAAGGAATTCGACTTGATAGGTAAAATCCTCCCTCAACCACTCTCTCTCGATCCGGCCGGCAAGGCGGCAGATGGGCAGACGCATCCGCCGCCAAGACCCGGACTGAAACCTATCTTGGTGATATTTCGTTGTAAAAAATATATTCAACACCATTTTTACAAAGACAAAAGCTGCGATGTAGTCAAAACACATTTACGTTAAGAAACCAAATAAACATTTTTACGGTATTTTATGCTTCCGGAATTTTTTTTCCGAAAGGTCCGTGAGTGTTAAAGTAAATAGGTGCCTTCTCAATCGAGCAATAATTACTTGGTGTGAATTTATTAAAGCTTGTTAACTAAGAGAGATTTAATTAAAAAATATTTTGGTTTTTAGTAGTTTTAAGTCAAATTAATAATATTTAAAAGCTCGATCCTACGGTATTAAATACCACTGCTTACGAGAGTTTCTATAAGGTGGTTCTCTTAGGATACAAACCCCTATGATCTAAAACGATCCATTTATCTGTCAAGTATGACCGGATATTAGCACCAGAATATTGGGTTGTTAATAATAGGTTTCGAATGAAATTAGTTTACTGGAAAACTGTATATAAACCGCATAGATTTATTACGTGATAGTAACCCCAAAACATGTAAATATAAACATGTTCTTCATGGACTCTAGAATTCCATAAAATATACTGTTTTATTATACCTTGATACGATATTATGGCTATAATAAGGCTAATCTTCGGTATAAATGGGATGCAGCAAATTTTTCCATACAATCTTCTATTAATCCAAAAAAAAAATTTGCGTTGTCAGGTATTCCCCAGGGGTCAAACCTTGGTCCTCTGTTGTCCCTCACACTTGCAGATATTCAGGTTTGTGACAGGCATCTTCTATTTGTTGCCGACCTCACACTTCTGTTGGAAATAACCTCTTACAAAGACTACTTACAAATTTAATCTAACTTTGATGCTGTAGCAGAATAATTAGTTACAAGTAATGGTTAGAATTTAACTGACATTCATATTTTTATTGTATTTTATTAAATTGTAAAATGGGGGCTTCAGAACGGCCAAAGCAACCAGATGTTTGAATACCAGATAATGTAAAATATATACTCGTATAATATAATTCAATAAAAAAAATAAAAAAATAATTGTAATAATGACCAATACGCACTATAAAGTTGGCGTTTAAAATAATTTTTTAACCCGTAATGATTTGACGCCAGGAAAATCCTTATTCTTCTTCTTCCCTTTCCGTTGAACGGACGTTGGCTATTTGGCTATGCGGACTTTGCTTACTGTGGCCCGGAACAGCCCTACGGTAGACTGGCCAAACTACTGTCTCAGGTTTTTCAGCCATGAGGTTCTTATTCTTCCAGGTCTTCCGGAAATCTTTCCCTGCATTATGAGATGCAAGATCTCATACTTCTCTGGATGTCTCATCACATGTCCAAGATATTGAAGTTTTCGTATTTTAATGGTTTTAAAAACTTATTTTTCTTTATTCTTCCGAACCATAACATTTTCATTCGTAACCATGTCCATCCAGCTTATTTTAAGTATTCTTCTGTAAATCCATATCTCGAATGCCAGTAAAATCCATCGAAGATAATCGTTCAGCACGCAGAACACATTCTGAGCGCTCAGCTAGAAGAACACCTCCGACTCGTGTATCTCAGTCTCGGCGGAAGATAACGTAATTCTCGGGGAATAACTCCGAATCGTACACCCCTGATTAACCAGGATTCGGTAACTGCCAATACTTCAACGTCACACTGAGAAATTAAAGTGTTCCTAAATTCTGTCGTTTTGGTGTTTAACCCTCTGACGTTTCCCTAGAACTGTCGATCGATAAAGAATATATCGGTATCATTCGGTAACTTTTCCTCGTTCCCTAGCGTGACTGCAGATCGCCAACGAATAAATAAGAGTTCATAATGACTAAGTGCTCTTAATATATTCTACTTCAACTGTTGTTTGTACGTTGGTTTTCTGCAGTTGTTTTAGGGAACGAAGAGAAGTTTTATTCATTAATGTGAATACAAGAGTCCCAGCTGCTCCCATCTGGAGCCAGTGAGACTATGACATCCCCAATTGGGATATGTTGTGGGACTGAAGGTAGTGTGGAGGGGGAGGAGATGGAAAAGAGGAAGGTGGGGAACTACCTGGCTATTCAGATCTGGTCTCCAAACACGGCTAAGAGCGTTTCAATTCTGAATGGAGGTCTTACACCAGGACGATACTGAGAGTATCTTCCACTCTGGAACGCGCGGCAAATATATTATGTATTATTTTAATGAGTTAATTAAGAAATAATATAAATTAATCAAATAAAATTTATTTGCGCACGGTGGGCTTCGATCCCGCGACCTTAGGATTGCGAATCAAGAGCCTTACCCTTTGACTACGGAGGCCGTCGTTACCGAAAGTTATCGATACATATCATTATCGATCGACTGTGCTAGGGGTCCTGATAGATACTAGATTATGTGGATAAGTACAAATATTTATAAAAACTGTGGCATAACTTATGCAAAGCCGGTTAATAAAACTATTTACATTCAAAAGTAATATTTAAGTTACCCATTACTTTTACTTTTGAATATTAAGTTTAATTTTAACAAAAATATCTTCAAGTGAACGCAATATTTGCATTACACACTATCGAATCTGAACACTGCTCACAAAACGCACACGGGAGATAGCGCAAACGTAATATAGTATATGACCATGATTATAGATAAATCTTCGACAACATGACTGTTGCATTTTCACTGATGGGGTGGGGGGCGGACAAATGGCAAAAACGACAACCCCTTGACGCGGTAAAGCCCCCGTCGGTTTGAGAGAGGGTTCGAATCCCGTAGAGGTTCAAATCCCTTCAAATGAAGACCATCAGACACTCCAAATGACTACGCAGTGCACCCTCAGAAGTGATATTTTACATTACTACCCTGTGTAAAAACAAGTAGGTATATAAATAACTATATAAGATATTGTGAACTGCCTTATTGACTCACCAGATCTATTAGAAAGGATTGCATTTCGTTGCCCCGAACGCAATACCAGATCGAATGCCCTATTTTTTATACAACATTTCAAATCGAATTATGCACAAAATTCTTTGCTCGGACGTATCTGCAAATCTTACAACGCCCTAAGAGATATCGATATTTTCCACTGTTCCCTTAACACGTTTAAAACTAAATTAAACTTACAATGTACTTAAAACAAAACTATTATTTCTTTATTATTTTTTTATTGTTTACTTTTTACTCACTTATACTTTAATATTATAACTATCAAATATCTAGTTGCTTCCTAATCTGTAACCATTTCTTATTTTAAATTATAAATGGAACTTAACTGGTTTATAATTATATTCACTATTAAATGTTAAATGAATGTATATGTACAACTGTATGTTTCCTAAATAAACTTAAATAAAAAAAAAAATAAAAAAATAATATCACGCTACCCCCATTTTGATCTTTGGACAGAAACAATTTTTCAAAATTGTTAGATTTTGTAGCAATATCATAAGTTTTACATTTTGAAGCATTTATGCTATTTTTTATAAGCACAACAATCTTTATAACTATACTTTTATAACTTTTTAAGGTTATTCCCATCAATGTAAATATATCATTGAAGTAGAAGATAACACTTATAACACTGGAAGGTTCTGTGTTCGTGTCCCAGTTGCGATCATTATCTTTTTCTATTTTTCTGTTTCTTGCTCTCTTTTATATTTTCGTTATTATTAGTGTTATATTCATCTTCAATGATACCTACCTCTTAATATGTTTTTGCCTCCCTTAATGTGTCTCGGAGTCATTGGCGTCGTGAAATTTGTACAACGAAGAGCTATTTTATCTTATTTTATACCAAATAAATAATCTTAGTAAGAGTGTATAATCCTTTCCACTAATAATGCCGAAATCCACTAATGTATGAATCCGGGTAGCAAAGCTAGTGTCTACTGAATACTTAGGGACTTACCAATAAACGTGTTTTAAATTTTATACGACTGATAAACAACCATTAATGGTAAATGGTTGATTATCTCACATGTTTATTAGGGTGACCGGAAAACTCAGAACTAAACCAATTCAGAACCTCTTCAGAAAAAATCATTAAAAGTAATGATTCCTTTCATTAAAATTGGTTAAATAGGTTACGTTAGGTTAGGGTTAAGGGCTATTTTAAATATTTTTTTTCATACCTTTTAATGACTTTTCAAAGTGGTGTTGAGTTGACTTTGTTCTGAGTTGGCATGAAACCGTTTACTAGTAACGGGGATTAGTAATTAAACTTTTATTTTATTGCAAAGTAAAAACATAAATTCACAATGTGAGGTTTTCTGCGACGGAATCAATGAGCCTAGTTTTACATCGAGGAAGTGCGTTGCCGAAGCGTATACTACGGTTCCATGACAGTTCATCCTGCGACAATTCATCCGGCGACAGTTCATCCGGCGACAGTTCATCCGGCCGACAGTTCATCCTGCCGACAGTTCATCCTGCCGACAGTTCATCCGGCTGATAATTCATCCGGCGACAATTCATCCGGCCTGATCATTCAGAAGATTTTTTCTTTAAGTAAGTATGCAAAGAGGATATACGGCCGTACAACCAAAATCGATATACTTATATCTGAAGGCATCTTGAGTGGAAATCCGCTGTAAAAATATTTTTACTAACAATAATTTCGACTCTCCGAAGAAGCATGCGTGAATAACAAAATACGATATACTTATACGTGCAGTCGGCTTAGCAAAAACCATAAAGATTCCTACTTGCGTATAATATAACTTTTTTTATCTGAAATTAACACCATCTTTTTAGGGTGAATTGATTAATTTGTTAGGTTAGGTTAGGTTAGGTTAGTTTAGGTTAAGTTACAGCGGATTTTCACTCAAGATGCCTTCAGATATAAGTATATCGATTTTGGTTGTACGGCCGTATATCCTCTTTGCATACTTACTTGAAGAAAAAATCTTCTAAATGATCAGGCTGGATGAATTGTCGCCGGATGAATTGTCGGCCGGATGAACTGTCGGCAGGATGAACTGTCGCCGGATGAACTGTCGCCGGATGAATTGTCGCAGGATGAACTGTCATGGAACCCTAACAAATTAGTCAATTCACCCTAAAAAGATGGTATTAATTTCAGATAAAAAATGTTATATTATATGCGAGTAGGAATCTTTACGGTTTTTCGCTAAGCCGACTGCACGTATAAGTATGTCGTATTTTGTTATTCACGAATGCTTCTTCGGAGAGTCGAAATTATTGTTAGTAAAAACATTTTTACTAACAATAATTACACACTCAAGATGCCTTCAGATATAAGTATATCGATTTTGGTTGTACGGCCGTATATCCTCTTTGCATACTTGCTTGAAGAAAAAATCTTCTAAATGATCAGGCCGAATGAATTGTCACCGGATGAATTGTCGGCCGGATGAACTGTCGGCAGGATGAACTGTCGGCAGGATGAACTGTCGGCAGGATGAACTGTCGCCAGATGAACTGTCGCCGGATGAATTGTCGCCGGACGAATTGTCGGGTCACGTATATTACACCTATTGAGAAGTGTAGTAAAAATGAAATTCAGAAAAAACAAATTTAATCTTATATTTTTCCAACCACGTAAACAGACAAAATAACTAAACCAGAACACGTAAAAATTGCAATGGCTATGTATGATTTAGCGGCTTGTGTTTATTATGACATCATCTCGGTAATTTAGAGCTAATCAGCAGCTGACGGGCAGCCTTGCAGAGGATTTAGACCAAATCTGCAAACAGATTGGCGTTACAGATGAACCCATGGCACTGGTTTTCTTAGATTTGAGAGAGGAATAAAACTTCCAATGTTACTTCTCAATCACTTATACACGACACAGCTAATAGGAAAAGAGGTTACAACGGGGCTTTCAATAGAACAGGCAGGGCAGGACCATGCCCAATAGTTTTTTTTAAATATTGGAATAGGTAAATGAATCGAATACATGTTTGGAAATGTCTGGTGGAGCATAAATCGATTGATATTTTTGCGTATCGCGGAAATATATATAAAAATGATATTTTAATGGATTTGAGAGGAAGTTACATCTTGAATTTGGGGGATTTGATTATTATACAATTCTAGTGCATCTGAAAATCGTAAAATAATAATAAAATATTAATTCAATACTTTGTTTTGCGCCGTTTTTTGCGATAAATTACCTCAAGGAGCGCTTTTAGAATATTACCGTGATGATTCTGCAATAAAAAGGCAATAAACATACGTTCCTTGTCGCTATAATGCTAGAGCTCTTTCTTACAAATTAAATGATGGTGAGCATCGACCAAGTATATCGTCAATGATGGTGAGACAAAAAATGAGACACACAAAATAGGTGTGCCTGTTTCCCCCAAAGTACTACTTTTTTCCTTTGAAGGAAACATACGTATCTTATTACAGCTCACCTACGGCGACGGAAATTGCGTTTCATTTTCTTTATACTTACGAAGGAGATCTATGATAATGATTGCACGTTTCCTTTGAGGGGGTTCAGACATACGTTCACCGTCATTTTCGACTGTTGTTATTTAGTGTGTAAGAAAGAGCTGCAGTATTATATGTCGGTAACAAAAGCAAATCAATCAGCGCATTGACATTTGACGTTTTTAAATTTTTGCAATTCAATCACACTTCAATATTATCCTTGAAACTATATTCCATACATTCAAAATTATCGTCACGGCTAGTAGTATTGTAGTGGTCTATTGAGGCGTCACGGTGCAGTGTGTGAGAGAGATGCAAGAAAATAATTACTTTTTTTCCTTTGGAGGAAACAGACCTACGTACATTGTACATCGCATCTTTTGAAAGAGATGCAGTATTATAAGGATAAAGACCATACATTTCATGGTTTTTTTATGACGCCACGGAACCGTAGGTAATCCTGGATAGTCACGGTAATAAAAAAGCGCTCAAGGATTGAATAACTCAATGATTAATGATAATCTATTGACAATGCATCGCAGGAATTTGTTGCATAAGAGATTTGAAAAAATTGCAAAATTAAGAAAAATCACGAATTTGAAGCACACACAAAATAGAGTTCTGATGAATTTGATGACTAATCTATTGGATATATGACAATACTATTCTATACGTAGAATTGATAATATGAACGATTATACAATTTTTGTTTTTAAATAAAGACAAATATTCCCGGGTTATAAATAACCTGACAATATTTTAAAATCTCCTACCACCACCATACATAAGCGGAAAATTTTGCTAGAGTCATAGCCAGCAAAGAAATTGAACACAAGACGCCTGCGTGGGACCCAAATGTGATGCCTTCTCGGCGACTGACCGGTCAATCGGTAATCTGCCAAATCTGATGAATCTGACGAATCTCTCGAATCTGACGAATTAGTCGAATCTGATTTATCTTCTACGTAACCAGGCGTGCTGTACTTTAGGTGTAGTTTTCGGATCACCCAGCGACTGCAGCGATAGAGACACCCCCGAGAGAAGGAGGCCTAGCCGGGCCCAGCCTACGAGCCTATCGATATCGGCCAATCGAAGGGATGATACACCGTGGGTAATCCAACGTGAAGGCCTGTCATTTCCGCACGGTTGGGCAGCGACGCAAACTTTCTGGCCATTGTATTTAGGGTGTGGAGGGCGGCTGTAGTCTCCCCAAGGAATGCTAAATGGCTGGTGGCGGGTGGATGTTTCTATTTTGTGAAGGTACCTCATAGTTAGCTTTTAGTCGGTTTTAAAAATGTTTGCAAAATGACGATTTTTTTGCATTTAAATTAGTGCTTAAAAACACATGGCGGTTGGTGTGGTATTTGAGATACCAGATCCATTTGGAACTTTGTATGCGAGGCTCACTGTTGCTAATGAGGTTGGTATACATAAACAATATACACAACCAACATTAAATAATATTTTATCATTTTGAATTTTGAACTTAATGAGTAAAACTCAAATAATAATATTTAATTAATGAAGACAATATTAGCGAAACTCATTCAAAAATCTGAAACAAAAAACAAATCTGAAAAAGAGACGGTTAGACCCGGCAAGTCATAGGCCCTGGGTTCGAGACCCAGATGTAACCTTATCTTTTTTAATATTCATCCTGGACTTGCAGAAAAGTCAATGAATGTCGCATATTAAATAAAAAAAATGATAAATTTATCCAATTAGATAGCATTAAGTTCTGGTTGAATCTTGCAATCATACATAGAAGCTAATAAAAAAGAAATTGAAGATAATAATGGTAGTTCTTATTCGAAGAATGAAACAGTTAAATATGACCGATTAGCTTAGTTGGTAGAGCACTAACCCGGCCAGTCATAGGTCCTGGGTGCTAGTCCCAGATGTGACCGTATCTTTTTTTGATTTTTCTTTTTCAGATTTTCGATTGAATTTCGCTAATTTAATGAATGAATTATATGTTATATAAAATATATTTTAAGTGAATGGTTATTTCTTACTCTAATTATTATTCTCTTTTTAAATCATATCTTAATCTTTATGTTTTAGTTTTTTTATCTCTCTTCATATTTTGGTAAATATTTTGCTAGTTCTATTTATTATTAACATGTCTACGTAGAGAAAAACCAATCTTACACTGCATTCTGTAAAAAATAATTTTAAGTGGATTATTAACGTTTACGCTCTTTCCAAAGTTAATCTTATAACCTTTTCATGTCAATATTCTGTAAATGTTCCAAAACAATAAATAGTTCAAAATAATATGGAGTCTATAGAGAAAAAAATAGTAATTAAAAGATTTTAGTGTGAAATTCAATGTTTGCAATGGCTAAGGTAACATCCCATTAGTTGAGATTTGTTATATATTCTCAGTTTTTCATTGTTATAATTAGTAAACATATTTTTAAGGGTAAGATTTTTTTTACTAATCATGTTCTAGATGGGGAAGGGGTGAGAAAGAGATAGGAGTAAAGGTGAGAAGAAATGAAGAAAGGTTAACCCCCTTTCTAATTAAAGTATTTTCAAAAGATCACAACTACACCCACCATTCACCACCCAACAATGGTTATTTATCATTAATTACTTACTTAATAGTTAAATTAATAACGCGTTTATTGATAAAAGGTATAAAAGACGAAACAAATAAGGTTGCAAATATTGTAAAAAAATATCAAAACATTTAGGTAAATTGAATTTTTTTTCAATTATATCCACATAAGAGACTGAGGAAAAAAATCCTCAAGGTCCTTGTCATATTTGGGGTGCTGTGTGAAAGATCCTTTTAGAAAAAGGAAGGAGATGAAGTTCTGGGAAGATAAAAGGTATGAGTGGTGGTTAGAAATATTGGGGTCAATGTGTTCAGGAGTGACGAACGTATGGATCCACTCATCTCACTGCGGTGCAAGGCGATGGATCTGGAGAGTATAAAAGTCTATCTAGAGAGGATCCGGCCCGCCACGCAGTATGTAGGCAAAAGCATCAGCAAATCTCACTAAACTATGTGAACCACTTTGGATGAGTAATTGCAGGGATGTTGGTTATCCAAAAAATGGTTGCTGGGGCGGTGGTGCATTTCCAAATGAGTAAAGAAATATGAAAAAGCGATATAGCTATAAAATTACATACCTACCCACATTAAATATTTAGCACCGCCTTGTTTGTTATTTTAAACTGCTACCATAAAACTATTATTTTCATTTCATTTTCAAAATATATCTCCACAATAAATAAAATTATTATTTCAACCAATTATTAAACACCGACCACTGTATTTAAATTTATGAAATGCAATACCCGCCCGTACTGTGCACCAGTATTTTATTTCAAAAATCACGTATCGTTCGCCGAAAATCGTTACCGTTACTGAAACTGGCTGAAAACAGCTGAAATGAATTAAAGGATCATCTACCAGGCTTTGCATCAAATACAGCTAAACCGATATAACGATCGCAAAAAGGACAAAATCCACATAATGCGATTACGGGCCATTTTCGCAAATTTACTGTTCGTGTGTCTGCATCGCTTGTACATACTCACCTGCCCGTATTTTGCAAGCGATTCTGGAATTTCGAACACGGAATTTCAATTGGGACTATTATGACAACATCTCTCATATACCTACTCGTATATCGAACCAAATGGAGTCAGTCTATTTTTGATTTTTTTAATGAAGCCAAATTTTGTTCAGGCAAAAAACAGCATCAGAAATAGAACACCCAGTCTGATAACTGTGAATTTTTTGACAATGGATAAATAATAAATTTATTCAAATATCGTTATTGTATATTTAAACTAAAAATTCTGTTTCTGTTTAATTCTAAGAACTTTTAGAATAGGTAGTCAGTCGTTTGAACTTGACGTCAGAACAATACTGAAGATGCAATTTCCATTCGTGTAAATAATATGATAATAACACATTTTTATGTTGAATCACTAAATAACTAACTAACCACCACGCCGTAGGGGTAGGCAGAGAGGACGGACCGCCAAACAACTCAGTTTTGGCACACACTCCCTGTCACTCCATATTCTGACTTTAACGTGGCCCGACTTATTAAGTTTTGTCGTGACATGTCTTCCTCGGGCGGCCTCGGCTTCTTCTACCATTCACATTTGGGTCATATATTCTTCTTACACTCCTTTCCTCGTTCATTCGGTCCACATGCCCAAATCATCTGAGCGTCCCTTTCTTAATCTTACTCATTACGCTTACATCACCCTTGTATTCTCCACATTTCTCACATGATAATACATGGTTTTACCACCCATACGCCGCAGGGATCTCATTTATACAGCATTCATCCTTTCTGTGCCAGTTCCATGCGCCACTGCCATACATCAGGGTAGGCACCAGCACTCCATTTTGGAGTGCCAGTTTTCTTCTTTGGACTGTTTTTTGTTGGCTCCAATAGCGTTCAGTTCTTCATTAATAGAGTTACCGGCATTTACCCTTCTTTCAATATCTCTATCGCCTTCCCACTTCTCGTAAACATATTTCCCAAAAACCCAAACTCATCCACCTATTCATCACTCACAACTATATTGGATATTGTTCTCGTACTCTCTCTTTCAAATACCATGACTTTAGACTTACTTATATTCATCATTACATATCCAAGGCACGAGAGACTGTAGATCTTCCATACTGTTGTTACAGCAGCGTTATCATTTATCTTCATATAAATATCCAAAGTACTTTAATTTATTATTTGTGATTTTTGAATAGTGTTTACCTAATTCGTAGAATGTAGAAATATATTCGGTATTAAATTGTTTCTTCCATTGTTTCATCATGGACCGCGCTTCTATTTCGCAAATGGGATTGACTAATTAACTAACACACTCTTTCTCCTTAGGGATAGGCAGAGAGAAGAATTGAATGCCAATCCTTTCCTATGGGAAACAGCGTGATGGTTAGTGTTGTATTCAGACAAACAGTTCTCCAACTCGTCTTTGGAGGAGATTACATCTTTGGAAAGAATAGAGTTTTTTTGTGTTAATCTGGGATTTATTTAATACTTCACGTGTATAAGTGGTGACCACAATAGACAACCTAACCGGAAGCTGGCTAAATGGAATCTGGATCGAATGAGCTCCTGTAGACTGCACCCGGACCCTTGCCCCCCCCCCTGGTGCCCAAACTCCGAACTAAACTAACTGCCATCTAGCGGATTTTCAGGACAGTTCTTAGCACTGCGATAAGCTCGGAAACTTTTATATATACCACAGTTAGTTAGTTAGTCCCAAATAAATTCTTTCTCAAATAAACCTCAGTCTCAAATAAACTCTTTTGTTATTCCGACTCTTCACATGGTCCGAAAAAAGTATTTAATTTGCTTGATTGTGCCATGTCTCCCTCTGGTATACCGATTCCTCTGCATACTCCTCATCTATGCAGCATTTTAGAAGGTGGCTATGGGTACCGTCGCCCCGGGAACCGTTTATTGGATAACCGACTCCAATGTCATAGGTCACCCCAAGTGGCTGGCTACGTTTGGTGACTTAGCTGGAATTATGGGGTGAGGTTTGTTATAATCATAAAATACTGAATTTAATTCATCAACTTGTACAGTGCAGATTCGGTCAGTTGTTATGTCTAGTAACCCCTACAACTTTATTTCTGCACAAGCATCCGTGACTATAATTGATTCCTCCGGTGGATAGCACAGCTGTTTAGCTTGTTGCACTAAATGGTAAGCTGGTAAAGAAGTTGGACAAACATTTTTCATATGGTGACGGAGATTTTTATATTGTGTTGGACTTAAATTCACATTGACCAAGCAAGGTCATCTTCTGCGGTCATGGTATTTTCTACAATGGTGGCACTTTTTCTATTTTTTTTTAAAAAATATTTGTAACTTTTCTAGGTAAAGCAACAGTGAGTTCTTTTAATAAATTGGCAGCATCCCTCTTTCCTGAAGCTCGCAGTGATATTTCGGCAGCAAGAGCTATTTCATTTGATGTTCTAGTTTCCGTTAATTCCTTCAATTTTCGTTTTTTTAACATTTATTGTGCAGTCCTCAAATAACTTATTTGGGCGTCCGGGGCCTTAGCAAGAAGGGTGTAAGTGCTGATGATGATGAAGACCCATTCGATGGAATGTTCTCGTAAAATCCACGATTCATACGCCCGACACTCCTGGATACACTGAACCCCAAATTCCAACCCATCCCTCTTACCCTTTTCCTTCTCAGAACTTCTTCTCCTTCCTTTCCTTAAAAAACCTTCTACACAGAATCCCCGATGATGTGACACTCCCTATTCAATTTTTTTTCTCAGGGCCTCTTGTTTGAAACTATTGTAAAAAAAATAAAAAAGGTAGTTTAAGAAACTTATCCCTAGATTTTAATAACTATTTATTCTCTTTACGATATGCTTAATACAAGTGCACATAATCAGCTAGTGCAAACATTAATTTGTAAGTGGTGTGGTATGGTATGTCCAGTAATTGGTCACAAGTAGAGCCGAGTTGGTTGGTTTGTTGAATGACTTGACCAGAAATGTCGGCTCCCTGCAATTGGCGGGTATTTAACGCCAGTATATCAACTGTCCGCTAGGTCTCAACCTCAACGTCTGCAACTAAGTGGAAGGGCGGCACCGCACACTGGCCAAGATCGCTGAATAACGTGCACATTTATTAATTTCAAGAATTACATGGTAATACCATATTAAAGTCTCACTGTTTGATGCAAGTGGGACTAT
Organism: Limnephilus lunatus; assembly: GCA_917563855.2. Classification (NCBI taxonomy): domain Eukaryota; kingdom Metazoa; phylum Arthropoda; class Insecta; order Trichoptera; family Limnephilidae; genus Limnephilus; species Limnephilus lunatus. The sequence goes on along the minus strand of OU830602.1, from coordinate 43,871,789 downwards.
CGTACCCCTATTGAGTATCGCAAGGTAGATGAGTTAAGGAGAATTATAAATAGGAAGGATTTAATCAGCTCCACACAGGAGTTCCGGAGGAAAATATTTTTTCTCAGGGCCCATATCATCTTAGAGGATGCTGTGTGGAGGGTTTTTTAAGGAAAGGAATAAGAGGAAGTTCTGAGAATGAAATAGGTATGAATCTGGGAGTCAGTGGGTCCAGGAGTGACGGACGTATGAATCCATCCCTTAAACGGACTTTTTGACGGACTCTGGCTGGAAAGGTCCAAATAGCTCCTCAACCAGTATCTTTCTATCATGAGTTTCCGAGGAAATATTCTGGTGCAGATTTCACGGTGACAGGACAACTGAACAACGTGCAACTTTATCAATTCTTTGAAAAGTCATTAAAAATTATGAAAAAAAAATAAACTTGAGTTAAAAACGTTACGTTATGTTAGGTTATGGGCTATTTTTTATATTTTTTTCATCACTAATAATAATTTTTCAATGAAGTGTTGAAATGCCACTTTATTGAGATATCATGGAACCAGATTTCACACTCCTATTTCCATACTATCGTCCAAATTTGTAAAACTAGAATACGTGGGCTGTTCAAAAAGTAACGTGATTTTTTTCAATTTCACGGGATTGGAGAGTCCGATTGCAATTGTTTTTTTTAACATGACCATGAAGTATAATAACATTTTCAGCTATATTCATTCTTTAGTTTGTCCGTGGCAGCCGCTAAGGATAGACGTGTTTTTATGAGCTCGGCGATTTTTATTTTTTTTAAATGCATCAAAGAATTTGTATCAAATTTTGCGTAAAAAGTGAAATAAATTATAAAAAAGTGTATGAAATGTTTACAAAGGCCTAGGGTGAGTCTGCTATGAGTAAAAAAGGGTTTACGAGTGGTATAAGCTTTTTCAAGATGGCCGTGAAGACGTCTTACGCCCCAGCACATCAACAACCGATGATGTGCTGAGGTGTCCGGGGCGTTCGTCATCTTCAACGACTTCACGGCAATCTTGAAAATATATAATCAATTCCACTGTGCGGTTCTTGTCTAATTCCTGCGGCTGGATTGCCGTTGACGCCGGCCGACGTCCGACGTCGGAGGGCCGCGTGCCGCGCCGGACGCCGCCGCGCGCCGTCTGTACAGATGTACTGGTATTGCAGACACACCACGGTCTCAGCACGGACACCGCTTGATACCGCCGGACACCGCCAGACAAGCTGGAGGGCAGGGAAAACAGCGCCTTAACTAAGTAAACCTGCGTTCGATTAATAAATAAATACAATGATTGACTCCAAGCAGGTGGTAGCTGAATTAGTTTAAAGGTTTACAGACGGATGAAAAAACGTTTTACATAGGAGTTTTTACTTAAGTACCTATCAAATTTTCGGGTAAGTATTATAATTAATATTGACTAAACATCCATGTTACTTTAGGCCAGAATTGTTTTGACGTAATTTATCTCTACTTTTAAATACAACTCTTTGAATTTCACTTTTGTTTTCCTGGTTGAACGGATGTATGAATGACGCGGGAAGACGAAATTAACCCACTTCTCGACATCCAATCGAGCTGAAATTTGGCAGATAGACTCGTTGGCGATGACAATTCATTCGTCATTTGGTGGCAATCACCCATAAAAGCGAATATATACGCATTTTTCTGAAATTCGAAGAAATTAAAGCATTTAATAAAATACGAAATAAATGTTAACCTTACCTCAATTAGTTATGAAAAAAAAAATCCAAACAGATTGTAAAAGTTTTTGCCAGATGATGATTTAATCCACAACGCCATGCGTAGAATATGTGTATGACAAATTATTATTTTTTAATAAATTGATATTTTTGGATTTTGAATTGTGTTTTCAATTTAGTTTTTATGCATAAAAAAAGATTTATACACCGACGAAATTTAAGGTATATTTTTATTTACTTAAAAATAGCAACCAATAATTACCATTTACATGGTAGAAAACTTATACTAACAATATATTTGGTATCATATTCCATGAAACGTTTCGAGTGGAGTTCAATTTGGCCTTTACTGCAAATATAAGTACTGGACAGTTCACACAATGTCTCATGGTCTCATTGCGTCAGTGATTGAGACTATCAAACCAAATATTTCATGAGGGACACCGATGTAAAGTAGTTGTTAAAATAAAATTTGAATCCGAAGTTTAGTTGCATATTTACCATCTTGGCAAGGGAGGTTACAAAGTTTGTCACCAATCCTAGCTCGTGTTGATCAGTTTGATCGTGTTTTCTATACTAGGAAACTTATACAGCGTCTACACGAGAATAGCACCCATTTTTTTAAGCGAAAGCGAAAATATGTAAATTCAACAAAGTGTTTTTCCATAGTACAGTATTGTTGAAACTACTAGTAATTCGATTTTTAAATGCTGGTAACGTTTAATCACACTGCAGCGCCTGCGCATCGGACGGAGCGGTTTAAAAAACTTCGTACTTTCTACATACTATTTTAACTTCTGTTTTTCAAGCCTTGTCTGATAACTTTGAGTTTATAAATCTATATGCTTAATAAAGTTAATCTATTTTAAATGTTAAACCTCGTTATTTTAATCATCCTAACATAATTCCCCTCACACATTAGCATTGTGCTTTCATCAATGGATAAATGTTCATTGAGACCTTATAACGTATTTTTTACATTAACTCTACACAGGAAGCCTTGAGGAAAATAATTTCCCTCAATGTCACTGCTTGAATTCAGCAGCTCGGCTGTGGAATGATTTGCCGGCCTCTGCGTTTCCTCCATCCTAAAACATGAGTCTCTTGAGCTATTCGAACTGTTGAACTCAAGAACGAGTCGAAGAAGCGACCCGTCCTTATGTGATAAATGTCAACCATGTATGTGTGTATATCCCGACTATGCACCGCTGCATCTTCCTTTAAAATACCGGTAGAACAAGGATAGCATTACCACCCGACGCTGGTGCTCTAAAGATTGCAATCCGTTTATTAAGATGGGAGAATTTATCAAACGTTTATTCGAAAATTGAATTTTGATTGAACAATCGGTGGTTTGCAAAATGTCATTCTCAAAGTGTGACATTGTTGACAGTTATGTAAGAGTTTTTGTAATGATTATAAAACTTTTCACATTTATCGTCATGTCGTTCCCTCAGTTCTTAATTGTCCAAACGACCATTTTAGTTTTTGTTCAATCCCGACTTTAAAACTAAAAATAAAGCATAAAAAATGATAGTTTATTACTTAACTAAGAATTATTTAAACTTATCAAATCTTTAAGTTTACGGAAATAGCTTTATCTTAAACACCTATCATAATTTTTCATTGAAATGATGAAAGAAAACTTTCTTCTCCTACATAATTTTCAAATGGTCGATTGGACAATTAAGAACTGAGGCGACGATGTGTTTGTAATAATCCGGAAATCTTCGCGAGGGTGAAAATAAGATATTTTGAAAGTTTTAAACATTTCCTATGCTTATTAACAAACAAGCATACATACATTAATATTTATATATTTACTTAGATAGATTATCCACCGACCTATTACAAATACACATTTTCTGCACTTGTCATATATTGACAAAGGTCACAGGTATTTTTGACAACCCTCCTTTAATTTATTTTCAAAATTGAATAACTAGGCTCGCGATCACATTGACGGGATATTTAAACAACCCCTTCAGGAAGCAGGTAGCAGCCCTTGCATCAGAATGCCGCCGGCTGCATTCTCGATGATAGACGGAATGCGGTTGAGTTATGCATCGGCGAGACCGCCTACCCCTAATGGTGGTGGAATAGTTAGGGTTGGTCAATGGTCATTGGCAATGTGCAATGGCCAGATCGGTCGGACCAGTGGTTTCACCAACATCCAACATGCACATAGGGTACATATCAGGGTGCTTCTCATTCGACAATTTACTAAAATGTTCAAGTATACTCGAACTGATCTACAAACATCTGAGCTTAGATTTTAAAGAAGACTCTTAATTTATCAGATTTATTCTTAGTCCTTTTTTGAATTACTTCGGCATCATCTATCTAACAATTTCTGTACAATTGTTTGGAAGTTTTTTATTTTAAAGTTTATTTTTCTGTAACTAGATTAAGGCGATCCAATAGTCCAGGAAAAAATCGAAATCGGAATTAACACCCCTTTATGGGAGGAGTTTAAAAATACTTGAGAAAAAGGCATTTGGAAAGGTTGGAAAAGGTATTTGAGAAAAAAAATTACAGGTTGATTTCGTAAAGGCCTGTAAACAAAACAATAATTCCTTGTAATAAAACGGAAATTTAAAAATGGTTTTATGAAACCAAGCGACGTGGAGCCTAACGTCTGTTCTCCGCTCCGGCCGGGGGAGGACTGACAGAAAATGGGTGTGGCTAGTCAGTAGTTCTTCGGTGGACGGCATAAGGTTCACTTTGAAAGTCTAAATTCGTCGACTGCCGTATTGTCGCCGTGATGTCAAAAATAACAACGCAAAAATGCATATTGTATTTTATTTTGTGAAGTTCGGACGTAAATATGATTTTTTTGCGATTATTATAAAAGAAACTGAATTTAAACAATAAAACCATATCCGAAAAAAGGTTTATAAGTAGGAGAGTTTGAACTTGACAATGATTTTTTCAAGGTAAGGGTAAGTAAGGGCCAAGATATGTTTTTTATTTATTTATTTCTCTATATTACAGTTTTTACCTAATATTTAATATTTTTGCATAATACATTTTGAAAACATTTTGTTCATATGTTCTACAGTATTTAATCAACATGTTCTACACGCAGTATTTAATTGAAGCATCTACAATACTTCTAAGCGATCAAATTTTCAAAACAAAAACAATTGATTTGGTATGATTTTGCATTATTTACTTTGGCTTCATCTTAATAAAATTAAGCTACCGTTTTCGATATATCCTTATGATTACCTGGAATTCTTAAAGCTAACTTAAAACAGAAATGATTGAATACTAGCAGTTAAAAACACTTTCGCAGGTCATCTTCATCCATATTCAGTCTTAGATATTCATGAAAATTCAAATTCAAGAGTACTTACGCCTGCCAGCCGACGTTCCTCAAGCAAGATGTTAACGTAAGTGGCACCATATTTTGGCATTATTAGCTACTTGCTCAGTTCGGTTCTATTGATAATATTGAAGCTATTCAAAAATACTAAATCCTCTTCTAGACCGCGTATCCATCACACTAGATCGAATAAAAATGACATAAAAAACATTCCAAGTTATAAAACCACAATCGGACAAAGAAACTACACTTATTTTGCAACAAAACTAGATTACATTCTTCCCCAAGACATAAAACTAATAAAAAAATTTAACGACTACAAATCAAGAATAAAAATATGTCTGAAAGAGGTCAACGAAAACACTCCAACGAAGACACTTAAAACGACATAGAAGACGAATAAACTATAATTAAATAACTTTAGTCCACCTCGGCACCCCTAGTGATAAGGACTAAGAAATACAATATCTTTACCTAACATAACCATAATATTTTTTACATAGAATTATTTTATATAGTCGTTTAAATAAAGAAAGTAGCTTAGTCACAAAGTTCACGTTCTCAGATGGTTTCCATTTTTTTTGGGAAATTTCACAACTAGATCACAACCTAAAACAAATTGGAAAAAATGTAAAAGATGATAAAAATGAACATTTCTTTGGAATATTTCAGCAAAGTGCCAAAGAAGAATCACCCTTTACACGTAGCTGCTGGCCAATAATGCTATTATTATATCCTGCAAGGTAGCCACTAGTAACTGCAAGTAGCTGGGAAGGAATGGCCGTTTAGCCCGGTAATGGATGCAATTGCAGAGATAAACGACTCAAATACTCACAGCAAATCTGCTATGAATTTATACTGATACTCGTAGGTCAGCTGCAATCACTGTTTACATTGTTGCAGACATTTTGGACTAAGATTCCGGAGAATTTAAGTACATTCTTAAGGTTTGTACGTAAAAAGATTTTTCTATGACAGTAGGAATCGCAGCGATTGTTTATTCGAACACATTAACCAAACAGATGCGCAGCTTGCATACAGCATTTTTCATACATGTAAATCATAGTTTCTCAACCTTTTTTTGCTCATCGCTCACTTTGAGAATATTTTTATTTCTAGCGCCCCCTATCTCGTGAATCCGAACGGAGGAGGCGTAATGGGATACTACGACGGGTTACATATGCCACAACGCATATTTGAGGGGGCATAGTGGGATACCACGATGGGCTTACATTTGGATAGCGAAGGGGGCGTAATGGGATAGGGAAAATATTTTATGGAATGGCCCCTAACGGGATGAGATGGGGCAAGGTAGGATAGGGTGGGATGAATTTCTCTGGGTCTCCTACCGCCCCCCCTGAAAGTCTGAAACGCCCCCCAAATTTCTCTTGGTCTTCTACCGCCCCCTGAAAGTCTGAAACGCCCCCAAGGGGGGCGTTATCGCCAACGTTGAGAACCTATGTTTTAATCGAATAAAGAAAAGAAAACTTAAGTAAAGGACAAAAGAAGAAATAAAGAAAAATGCCTTTTTTCAATGTTTTCGAAGTAATGGAAAAAAAATAACACACCGTACTGCCGCCCCGGGAACGATTTATTGGATAACTAACACCTCTGTCGTAGGCCATCTCAAGTGGTTCGCTACGTTTGGTGACTTAGCAGGGGTGCCCGGGTTCTGTTACTCAAAATATGTCATCGTTCACACTTTCTGTCCCTTTTCGCTGATAATAAGCAAGACAAAGGGCTGTTTTTCAGTGACTTTTCTCATAAGACATAGTTGTCGTATGTGAAAAGTGTGTAGGTACATTGTACTTACGAACCACAACACATAATCCTGAGTAAGTATGTGATGTTCAGGTCAATCGCGACCTTTCCTACAATTTCCTTACATGGTTATTTTTCATCCAGAAGTATCATCCAGTAATTTATTGATGAAACTATTAAACTCTGGATAAATGAACTGTGTAAATAAATGTTAGTTGAAAGTGTCCAATTATATTTAAAAAAATATTTTAATTATGTTATTTATCTACCCTTTAACTTATTTTTGAAGTAAAACTTCTTTACGCACGCTCGCGGGTAAGCTGCTGAATGCTTTTCAAAAAAGTATAATGCGAACGGTAATCGATGTGAACTGTGATCGATGCGAACAGTGATCGGGCGAGGCGTACACATTGTACAACTGAGGTAAGGCGTACATACTAACCCAAGGTCGTAGGTCACCCAAAGGTCGTAGGACACCCCAAGGTCATAGGTCACCCCAAAATCGAAGGTCACCCCAAATTCGTAGGTCACCCCAAGGTCGTAGGTCACCCCAAGGCTGTAGGTCTCCCCAAGGTTGTAGGTCATCCCACAGTCGTAGGTCACTTCGCGGTCGTAGGTCACCCCAGGGTCTTAGGTCACCCCAACATCATGTGTTCTTTTATAATTTAGTCAAGTTTTACTTCAGTCGTGTGGCACACTCGTTTTTTTTATTCTTTATTGTACAATATTCATGTCAATTATACTTATCTACTGCACAGTTAATGAGCATATTATATAAATTGTATAACTGTACAAATTAAAGACTTTAACAGGTGTATATGAGTATATAATGAATTATTTTAATCTTTTTTTAATCAACCATCTAAAACTTATTTAAAAAACATTCGTTAAAAATAGATTAAAACGACCGAATAAAATCGTCCAGCACAGAATACCAACAAAAACTGCACAGCCAACATCTTGAATAACGACATTTCTCTTTGGTCAATCTTTTGTTTCGACCACTACCACATACACAACTTAACTAACTCACATGGGTAGGTTTCCTAGTAGGTACTAGTCTACCACAGTGGTTTCCAAAGTTATCGGTATTGTTCCAGGAGATTAGTCTTGGAAATGGTCTTAGGAGTTATATGGTGGCGAAAGCCGTAAGGCGGTGAGTACAATATGAAGTCTGGGAAAAACTGGATTCAATGACAACCCAGAATAAAAATATAAATTTTTATATTTAAAAAAATACAAGTGTGCAGTGTGAAGTGAAATTTTCAGATAACTTAAGTAGACAAGAAGGGAGAGGCTACGAGGCAACGCAGAAAGAGGAGACTGATCATACTATCTCATTCTCTCGCAGGCTAAATCCTTTAGATATATTTGTGTTATTTTTCGTTTCATAGAGTTTCAAATCATAACGGTGATAAAAAAAATATTTTTCTTTAAAAATAAATAAATAGCCCAAAACCTAACCTAATGTAACCTATTTAACCAATATTATTCATAAATTTTTCATCGCTTTTAATGAATTTTGAAAGGAGGTGATGAAGTCATACGATTCCGAGTTGTCCGGTTACTGATAAACTGATAACTATACACAATAATCAAATCGAGTACGAAAACGGCTGAATTTTTACGCATTGGTAGTGTTTTAGTGAATTTTTACAATAACAATAGTGATGTTATGCCGATATTTTAAAATTTGTACTTTTATTAAAAATGGAAAACTTCTCGATCCTGCCGTATGAAGATATTTTTAAGTGTTTTGACATTCTTAATTTAAAACAAATATATGCCAAGAATATTCTTACACATCATTTTAAAAACAGAAAATCTCCTAATGAAACTCGGATACATGACACAAGAGCCTCAAAAAAGGATATACGAGATGTTCCAAAATTCAAGACAAGTTTTGGCCAAAGAAACCACATATATCTGGCAACCAAACTTTACAACATCCTTCCTCCAAGTTTGAAAAATATAAATAAGTTTAAGGAAAAAATCAAAACATGGGTGAAAGAAATTAATGCAGACATACTAGAGAATGTATTAAAAACATCATAGATACTAAATAACGGAAAATCAAAGAAATCTACCAGTCCGCCTCAGCACAGGACCACCTAGTGAGGAGGACTAAGAACAAACAGATGAAATATTTATACACCTTACCATATCTTGTAATTCTCATTAAACCAGTAATTAAATAGTCACTAATAAAAATAAAAAATTTAAAAAAATATTGGACTGAGTACTGAACTCTATCGAACTAAAAACACACCCGACGCGTCATAGATTTAAACTTCGAAACTTATTTTAACTATAAAAAATAACTACATAGTACTGGTATTTAAATTAGATAAAAATGGATTGGAATTATATCTGTTATAGGTTCATGTGCAGGCCTTCTCACAACTCCAGCAAGATTTTACAAAGTAAAGAAAGTTTTGGAAAGGAAAAAGTATGAGGTGTGGGTAAGAATCTGTCGGTTAATGTGTCCAGGAGTGACGGATGTATGAATCCATCAGGGGGCATACATTTATTACGTGAGCTCAAAAGGGGGGGGGTCCAGCAAAATCTCACGTTACTTGAAAAGAATATTCGAAATGGCCCAAATTTATCTCACCGAGGGGGGGGAGGGGTCTAGATTGGAAGAAAAATTGCTCACGTAGTTAATGGATGCCCCCTACTCCCATTGCGGTGCAAGGCGATGAGTTGGCTGGAGAGGTCAAAATGTCTCCCTCGACTAGTCTCTCCCGATACGGCCCGCCACGCAGTAAGTAGTTAGGCAAAGGCATCCGCCCCCAGACCTGGACAAACCTCACCGAATTTTACGTTCTTCGAATGAGCAACATAACATAATCGGTGTCCGTCATAAATATTATTTATTGTGCGTGGTGAACCGAACTAAGACTTAAAACATCTAAAAGACCACTTAGGTAGCAGAAGCTACTGAATAAGGTTGGTGTCTTTTTATGTACATGTAGATTTGCTATTTGCAATTTTTTTTTATATTGGTCCGCGAGTAGATTCGTTAATCAAGTGATTTTTAGGGTATTACACCCAGAGAGTATTGGGTTTATTTACATACCCCAAGCTCACATATTATGATGCATAGCGCCAAGCGTAGCGAACCACTTGGGGTGATCTATGGCAGGGGTGTTAGTTATCCAATCAATGGTTCAAATAGTGGAACCCATACGTACCTCAAAAATTGAAGGATTGATAAGTTTGAAAAGCTATGGTCTTACAGATAGAATAAAAGCTCGGCTGGCCAGGTAAGGCAGTAAGGTGGCGAGGGGTGATGTTGACCATGCAGCAGCAACGGTCCTGTGGGTGGAAGTGGAAGGTACCTACTCCTACCCGGGCAGACATTCAAGGATCATACATCAAAAGGTTTTGCAGTAATCTGATTTAGAGACAAAGAGCATTTATATGTTTCAGTGTTCTTCCGGTGACCGAGTGCAGTGGCGTAACACAACACAACAAATAAACTACATAATTAGTTTTTACATTTTTGTGAGTGTTTTTGGAGGTTTACCGTTCTGGCAATCTGCCATGCAGACTATGAAATTGTTTTATAATTTAATTTCAAAATGATGCAGGTTGGGGTGTTGTTTCAATGAAATTCAAATGTAAAATTGTAGTAAAATAATGCCCAATCAGCGCCATTATGTTTTTTTTAAACATTCGAAATGTTCTCGTTGACCTCAATGCCGGGAAACTGAAGCCAATCGGCCTCCTAACTTGTAAGAGAACCTTCAATTTTTTAAATCATTAACTAAAACATTTTAAAATGTTTTATTAATTGGAATAAATTATATTAAAATTCCATTTATTTTATTTCACAATTACTTCACAGTTAATAAATTAAAAATAATATATAGTACAATCGCAGTTCCGTTATAGAACAGTTCCAGAGTGGAAGATACTCCGAGTACCGCCTTGGTGTAAGACCACCATTCAGAATTGAAAAGTTGCTTTAGGATAAACGTTTAGCCGTGTTTAGTGACCAGATCTGAATGGCCAGGTACTTTTCCATATTCCTCTTTCCCATCTCCTTCCCCTTCCAACTAAATTCAGTCCCACAACACACCCAATTGGAAATGTCATAGTCTCACTGGCTCCAGATGGGAGTAGCTTGGACTCTTGTGAGCTACTAACATAAAAGAAATTGCGCAAAAAACTATTTAAATTATTTGAAAGTTTCTTTATAAAATATTTTTTTAAATTACAAAAAATACTTACCGTGAGAAATTCATCGCAAAAAAATTGCTGCACCTAAATAATAAAGAAAAAAGATAGAGTAACTATTCATAATAATCAAGGTACTTTAACATAACCGGTACAAAAAACTACAGAAATAGGTCAATAGTATCAGTTTGACTTACTAACAGCTAACAGTACCGTAACTTGAAGGTAGGTGTCTCTATTACCAAGTCGATAATATCTCAGGAGTCGTGGGAGTCATACTCAAGCCGTTATTGAGTTATCTTAGAGTGCCATTTACCACGGCTGGAAGACTGCGGTGTTTCAGAACCCGGTACCCAGAACCCAGTATCGTTGTGCCGTCATAGAATGCATCACTGCTTGTAATTCTGGATATTTCGGGGTAGAATTTTAATATTAATGCTCCAAAGGTGTGTGCGGGGGATATAGCGTGGAAATAAAACCATAAATCACACTATTTTCTGTCTCGACAGTTGGATGGTGGCTCGAGTATTCCCGTCCTTTTCCTAATTTCATGCCTACACCTAGTCCCTCTACCTACATAGTTGAAATCATAAGGTCAGTGCAATGACAATTTTCAGCAGGACTCAGTGTTCTATGCTCAATACCTTGACTGCGAATGATAAATTTACGAGTTACTTTCAAAATCTTTAAGATTACAATTGGTGATGAAAATTGTAATCGGTACAAGGTGGAACGTGTTATTGGACAAGAGACATTATTATTCCTGCCTTCAGTGAGTTTTATTCTTCCCTTTTCTGCCTTCCAGAAAGTTTTTAATATGACCGTTGGATGGTGGCTCGATCGAACATGTTGACTTGGGAGCATGCTTGAGCAGCTTCACACAAGGGGCTCAGTCTAATCGTAATTTTGAATTTCTTTCGTTTAAGTTCTGTGCTCAAATAAGCATCGAGTGTATGGTATACACGTTGAGACATATTCGAATGAGCGTAAAGCCATCGAGCAAGTACGAGAGTGGGTGTTTATCTTTAGGGGACAAATTCTTATAAAACGAACAAAGGCAAATCGAAATTAAAAATTGAGCGACGCACTGAGTTTAATGACTGTGTCAGACTACGCTATACTCTTATGGCCTAACATATTTCAGCATATCATTCGCCCACGCTCGTTCGCTAAAATAGGCCAGGTCACGAAAGAAAGCCCTATCAAACATATATTTCACAATATATTTATGTTATTTTATTCAAAATACAGCTCTTATATTCTGTCATATCATATTATTATGTACCTAAACTGTATGTATATATTTTTTTATAATCATGTTAAATATCTTAAAATAAACATTTTTGCCGCATAATTGAGGTGTAACTGAGAAAGAACTGCTTAAATCTTAAATTAGGTACTAGATTTCCCAATACTTTTACACGAATTTGATCTCTTGGGTGGAGTTCCGTTATATTTTTCTATTAAAGAGTGCTTTTATGAATCTTGTGCGATATTTTTTATTTTGTTTTTGTAAAAATAAAACAAAACAGGCGACTTGATTTATATGTAAACAAAGTGATGTCACGACACAAAAATATCTAGAATACGTAGGTGATTTAAAGGAACATGATCTTAGGTGATTTAAAGGAACATGATGAGGTATGTCTTATTCATAGGTACAAGATGAAAAACGGTTAATAGTATTACTGGTGAAAGTTTTCTGGGGTATCCAGACGTACGAATATCATTAACTGTACTTGTGTCTAACATGATATATATATATACATCAGAGATGGGTTACGAAAGTATGATAGTGCCGGTACCAATACAGGGGTGAAAATATGGACGAGTCATCCCCCAAGAGATAGGAAATAAAGCACACTTTTAAGGGAAATAGGATTCCGATGTAACAGTTGACAGTCATATTTCTTTATTTTACTTTGAGATAATGTTTACCGTTTGTTTGTCGACTCAATTTGAAGATGGTATGATTATATTTCTTAACTGAACGTACAGTTTTTGGAATTTTCTGTGTTTTCCTTAAATTTCATCTAAATTAAATTACAAATTCTTTCGTAAAATGCAACAAATTTAATGTTTTTATTATTTACGCTAGATTGTTTGTATGTTTTATCAACGTGATTTTACGTTAAATAAGCGTATTTGGTTGAAATAATCAATAAAAAATTTCCCCAATTTTTTTTTTAATTGCTCCACACAGGAGGCACTGAGGAAAATATTTTTACTCAGGGCCTATGTCATCTTTGGAGATGCTGTGTGGAGGGTCTTTTAAAGGAGAGGAAGTTCTAGAAAGGATAAGGAATGAATGGTGGGTAAGAATCAGTGGGTCAGTTGTTCCAGGAGTGACGGGCGTATGAATCCATCCCTCCCACTGCAGCGCAAGGCGATTTTCCGAGAGAGTCCTACTGGATTAAATAAATCAAAAGCTATTTTAAATAAATCAAGGTGTTTGAATATCGATTTTGTTTTCTTGAATGAATGCTCCAAATGTTCTAAAAGTGTTCTGCCTGAGATGTCAAAAGTCTCTCAACCAGTCTCTCCCGATCCAGCCTGCCATGCAGCTGGTGGGCAGACACATCCCCCGCCAAGACCAAGACAGTCCTCACATAATGAATATTTTAGTTAGAGACAAAATTAGCAGGCGAAAAACAAAATTAATTAGTTTAAACTAATTTTTTTTCATAGCTTTGTTGTGCAAAGCAAAATCTGTTAATTTAAATATGGAAAATTAATAAAAACTAAACAATTTGCACGTAAAACATGCCCAAATATACTTTAAAAACATGACAATTAAAGGAAAAATATTTTTTTTAAACGAACAAGTTTACTAGTCTACCTTTCAAAACAAGCCAGTTTACACAAAAAATTACAAAAAAAAAAATTGTTTCCACGAGTCGACCGTGATACAAAGAGCATCCCTTAAAAGGGTTTTCCTGTTGCTGGGACAAATAAGGCATTGCTTAAAGATCGTGGTCACATGCTAAACACTGAACAGCGAATCCTTCACTTCCTTCCCTTCCTTCTCCCTTCTCAAGGATCCATTTCCTGATTTGCTGTAACATTATAAGAATAGTGCCTTTTAAAGTCCTTTACGCGAAGGATTAAAAGAAATACGCACGTTGCGAGTTTAATGTACCTATTAGTCTACTAGTAATTTATCTAAATTTAGTGTGGTTAGGTACGTAAACAACCGTTAACTGCCAGTCTGATAGCAAAAATGTTAAGTGAATATCTATTGAAGTTCGGTTTTTTACTTATTAAGTTTTTGTATAATGAGATTATTAATTAAAAGCAAATACACAAATTCATCTAAGAGAAATGCATAAGGTAAAAATTATAGTGGTTGATGGTAAGTAACCGTTTCAAAGTTCGCGGTTTTTCAATTTATAATTATGAATGAAAATATTAAAATTACACTTTTTAAATATACGTACTTACGATGATCAGAATCAGAAAAATAAACTCTAAATCTTCATCACATTTTAAGTCAATCATAATTTATGAAACTACCGCGTTTCAAATATAATCAAATAATACACCTTCAATTCCTTCCTTCCTAATTTTTCAGTCCAGGAATAGTGCGATTACGTTTAAAATCGATAATAATAATATTTTTAAAAAATTAAGGCCATACCTAAGGTACAAAGTAAACATGGCACACAGTTTTAACATTCGAGATTTTGTTTTGAAGAGTTTTACTTTCTATGTACATTTGTTACTTAAATTTTAATTCAAGTGTCGTCAATGTCAAGGTAATGAATCAGGCAGTATTCACCCGCAGCTCGATATAGAGCTAAATAAAAATTAAATAACAAATTCAACTGCTAACTATTATACTGTTTATCCGCAGCGGTAGGCATGCAGGATAGACCACCACACAACTATGTCTCGACTCATACTCCTTGCTTCATTTAAATCCAATCATCGTCTCATAGATTTGTAATATTTAGTTATTAAAAATATTTCAGAAAACTAACATTGGGAGGATTAAAAACCCATTTGGGTACCGCTGCCCCGGGAACCATTTATTGGACAACCAACACCCTTGGGTGGTTCACAGAGTTTGGTGATTTATCAGGAGTGCCCGGGCTTATGGGTTGAGGTTTGTCTAGGTATTGGCAGCGAATGCGTTCACCCACCTACTGCTTGGCGGGCCGGATTTGAGGGAAACTTAACCTAGACGTCTCCAGCCGGACACTCTCGACCCATCGCCTTGCACCGCAGTGGAAGGGATGGATTCACACATCCGTAACTCATGGACACATTGACCCCCAGATCTCTATCCACCCCTCATACCTTTTCCTAACCAGAACTTCCTCTCCTTTTACACAGCATCGAAAAAGATTACATAGGCCTTGAGAGTTTTTTTTCCTTGGGATATTTGTGAGAAACTAAAATTTATACTAAATGTTATAAGGTTTCAAAAAAATGCAATATAATCATAATATTGAAAAGGTTTTCCAGCAAATTAGTAGGTAAGTGATGGAAATGGGAAGTGGGAAATATTCTCTTTCGCCTTAGGTATTCTCATGTAATAGATACCAAACAAATATTATTCAGCTCTAGTTGAAAGCATGGCTCATTTTACATCACAAACAGATCAAAATATAAGGCGTTTCTATTGTTATGGATGAACATTTTCTATCTTTGGAAAAATTCTTGTGACATTTTTCTGTTATTTTTTTATTTATTTAACCCCCCTTTTTACATGTTTGGTAGTACAATTAATTCATGACAGATGATTTTTAAACATATAAAGAAATAATAAAAGTAAAATTAGATAAAAAATGCACACAAGTGATGAAAATACAAAAATTCAGCGATTTCATAGGTTTACAAAAATACAGATATGTTTAAGAACTGTTTTGGAATAAGTTTTTTACAAGATCCACAAAATTCGCCAAGTTTATGTTAAATATGTCAACATCACCTAAGTACTCATTTCCCATAGTGTTAAATCGTTGTATTAGAGAGTGGGCAATGTAGTTAAGCTTATCTATGAATGCTACAGTAGAATGGTGTATTTTTTCGTGTAGTTACTGTCGGTATTCGTAAGTTTATGAGTTGCAGAAGATCGCAACATTCGAATTAAGAGAAGTATTTTGAATAAAAATGTTAAGTACTTTATTTTATGTCTAATCTTCTAGTGTGTGTTAATTAAATTATTCTCGAAGCTTTGTTGATCAAGAATCGAATCTCACCTGGAAAAATGTTTATAATAATCTTAAATGTAGGACGTATCTAACTAACAAAAGTTGTCTTCTAAATCATTGACGACCCGCGTGGTCTAGGGGAAAGACTCTTTACTAGCAATCTAAAGGTCACGGGATCGAATCCCTGCGCGCAAATAACTTTTATTCGATTAATAAATGATATTTCACAATTAATTCAATTAGAAATAATACATAGTATATTTGGGGCACGTTCCGGGGTGGAAGATGCTCTTAGTATCGCCCTGGTGTAAGATCACCATTCAGAATTGAAACGTTGATTGAAATGGCTTTAGCCGTGTTTGGTGACCAAATCTGAAGAGCCAGGTACTTCCCCACCTTCCTTTTTCCCATCTCATTATCCTCCTACTATCTTAAGCCGCATAACATGTCCCAATTGGGGATGCCATAGTCTCACTGGCTCCAGACGGGAGCAGCTAATATTCTTGTGAGGTATTTACGTAAAAAATGAAAATATATTGAAATCGTCAACGCGATATCTTTTTCGTAATGTTTATAACTAACATTAACTAACCATCACGCCGTCTCCCCGCAGGGGTAGGCAGAGAGGACGGACCAACAAACAATTCGGTCTTGGCACACGCTCCTTGCCTCATTAACATTCACACATCGTCTCATACATACTCTTCTATTATTCTGACTCTTGACATGGCCCGACTCAAGAATCTGATTTACTTGATCGTGCCATGTCTTCCTTCGTCCCCAAGACCTTCTACCATTCACATTTGCGTCATATATTCTACTTACACTTCTTTCCTCGTTCATTCGTTCGACATGCCCAATTCAATCATCTGAGCGTCCCTTTCTTAATCTTACTCATTACGCTTAGATCAGTCTTGCACTCATTGCGGATCTACGCTACTCACAAGATCGTACATGGATTTACACGCATACGCCTCAGGGATCTCATGTCTACAGCATTCATCCTTGGTCTGCCAGTTCTATGTTTCACTGCCATACCTACATCAGGGTAGGTATCTGCACTCAAATGTGAACGGCTTGCTTCGCTTCTTTGGAAAGTTTTTGTTGGCGCCAACGGCGTTAACATCTCTCGTAACATGATTTAATATGATTATTTTAAGTTATTTCGCATTAAACTCATCGCTACCAATTTGTTAATAAATGATGTTCAAATAGTTTAAATACTCCCTGCACAGCTATCGACACCAATTTCAACGCTTCACGAATACAATTTTATTACTTGTTACAAAACATGGTCAGAAAAGTAAAAATGTTAATGTGTCGGGTAAGTGCGTACATATCCCCCCCTGTCAAAAATATGCACTGCACCAAGCGCCCTTCAAATCGAGGCTTCATTTTGAATTACACCTGACGCGAGCTTTTAAGTTCATTCCCGTCACTTCAATAAAAAAAGCTTTTACGCACATAATCGGCCATTAAGGCTTCGAAAATTCGTCAGTCCAATGCGGCCGCGGGGCACTGACAAATTGAATGCGGCCGGGACATTTGACGATTTTAATGTGGCCATATATCTCTGGCAGGCTTCCTCTCGATGACTGAAATGACGGAAAAGTGACCCGACCGACCCCCTCCCAACCCCCCGCTTTAATACGCTTTAAATAGGGGATGGAACGGCCCCCGGGCGCAGTACAGACCGGAATAACTTTACATAAATATACTATTTGTGCAAGAGGGCTTACGGACAATTTAAAATGACCATTTTGTGTCAACATAATGTCTTCACGCTCGCAATACCCTTGAATTTATGTATTTCATTTTATTTCCACGTAGAAAAAGGATACAAAATATCAAATGTTAAATCATTCTCCTTTGAAACTTTATTGCGCGTTTCCGGTTTACTTATATGCCAAGTTGAATCCCAAAACTTCAAATGTGACATTTTCATCAAATATCCATTCAGCGCCATTTTTTTTTTTACCTTTCAAGGTCAATTTGAGAGGCCGCCCCGCGAACCATTTGTTGGATACCTAAAACCTCTGACATTGGTCAAACCAAGTGGTTTGCTATGTTTAGTGACATAGCATGGGTATCCGGGGTCATGAGGTGAGGTTTGTCAGAGTCTTGGCAGCCAATGTGTCTACCCACATGCTGCGTGGCGGGCCGGATCGAGAGAATGTTTGTGGAGGTCTTTTGACCTTTCCAGCCAGAATCCTTCGACCCATCGCCTTGCACCGCAGTTGAAGGGATATAATAATACGTCCGTCACACCGACCCCCAAATTCCCACCCACCCGTCATACCTATTTCCTACCCAGAAATTCCTCGTCATCATTTTAAAACCCTCTACATAGCATACCTACGATGGCACAGACCCTGAGGGAAATTATTTTTCTCAGCGTCTCCTGTGCAGAGTTAATTTAAAAAAAAATGTAGATTTTTTTTTATTTTTTTATTTTTTTTTATTATTAAAAACATACAACGAAGTTGCACTCCCATGAGTTATCAAAACTCATTAAGGGATTGCCAATTGGTACTTTTGAGAAGTTAAACCCAACTCAACCCAATATGTAGACACAATTTATGAATAAAACATTTACAAAACATTTCACAGAAGCAACATACAGATACAAAACATATGAAGAATCACTTTACAAATATTTCACAGAAACATGTCTTATAACATTTTATGAATTTGTATAACTCATTGACTCATTTGATTTATGTACTTTGGGTTTCAAAAAGTTAAAATAAAGATTCCTCCATGATGGACTAATGAGATGGACTAAGAAATGCATAGATAAAACAAAATCAGGAAAATACAATATAAGGTACGGGCTCAAAAATATACAGACCTAATACAAGATGTTTACATACAAATACATGACGAGATTTAAGTATTTCATTTTATTTTTGCACAGTTGTTTCACAGAACTTCAACGTGACATTATAATCAAATGGCAATTGAGCGCCATTTTGTTTTTTTTTTACATTTAAATAATGGCCTCTGTTAAATGCTTGTTTTAGGTGAGTTTCAGCATTCTATCAAATTGGCGTAAGCTGACAAGCTGAACACCACGATTGTCTTATCTATCCTCTTCCTACCAATTCTCTTCCGCTGATTACAATTTGTTAAAAAGCTGAAATGAACTTAGAATTAACATCCGATGAGATTCTTCCAACTGTTAAAAAAATAAGATTTCGCTAAATGGTCATTTGATTACTTTGTCAAACATGAATTTCTGAGAAACAATTGGTCTTTAGAAATTAAGTGAAATTGAACAAACTTTTCTTTTTCTTCGTCATTCTGGTGTTAAGCTATGAATGGCTCCCAATCCGAAGCTTGTAGTTCTCTTATCACATACGGGCGATTTTTGCTTCTCTTTCTAAAGTAGACAAGAGTGGGGAGAATATGAAGCACTTTTTTTATCAATGTGATGGATGATTTTTTCCATACTTTTGAGGTCGAATTCCAGTGCACCTTTTCCTATACATTTGGTCATCTTATCATTATTTGTGTTTTCTTCTTCAGAGTCACTAGATGTCGCTTTCTTTTGTATTTTCTCTTACCTGTTCATTTTTGAGTGGTTTGAAGATTGGATATTGATTTTACAAAAATAAAAATACTTTATTTTTGTATTTAGTAGGATTCGATCATGGGCCCGCTAAATGTCTGCAGAGGTTCGTCAGGCACTTTATACCACTACACCAACGAGACTTGCGTGAGACTGTCGATTTATCGTATTATATTGGAACCGAGTTCCCGTGAATAAAATAAATATTTTATTGCCATCTCATTCTCTCGCAGACTAAATCCAATAGATATATGTGTTTTTCTCTTTGTAGTATCGTTCGCTTCCGTTTCATCAAGTTTCAAAGCACAGCGGTGCTAAAGAATTTTTCACCTCAAAAAACAAAGGTTGTCCTGCAAAGCTTCCACAAGGCTGTCCGTCTACAGGTCAATTCGATGATAATATAAGTAAAATCTGTAAGTCTTGTCTAATACCCATCATAGTTCAGCTGGAGGATAATGTCAGTCACCTTTTAGCACCTTATTCACTCGTTCGCCTTTATATCTTTCAAGCATGTATCTTTTCATGGCTCTTGGTGTGGTTGCCCTTTTCGTTTCAACATTCTTGGTTGTTTGCGCTCCGAGTGTTTATAATACAAGTATTCATTGAGGTGTTGTGAATTGCCCAAAGCCCTAATCCATGAGATTTTGACGAGAATTCTTGGATATTTCCACTGTTCCACATGGCCCTCGCATCCCACGTGTTCGGGCCATTATTTAAATTTGTCACGTTGTCCCGCGGCGGCGCTGTGACACTTGCTCTGTGGTCGGGATAGGTGAATACATATTATTATAATGCTGGGCGGTGCATTAACTTGTGTCTGATACAGCCTGCAGCCTGCAGCCAGCCTGGACCCTGAAGCCTGCACCCCTGATGATGCAGTCTATTTTAAACATTTAATTAAATAAGGATTTTTATTCTTATTTTTTACTTTATATTACTTTATTTCACAAACTAGTCACAGATATGGGAAAGAAGATGAAGATAAGAAATAATATAATAATAATAATTGGATAATTTGTGGAACGCCGTTTTCGTGAAAATCACCTCAAGGGCGCTTTACAATTTATTATGAATTCTTAGGTTCTATCTAATTCTACTATTTACACATGGATACAGAAACATACTTACCTGGCAGATCACTTCCGATAAACACACTTTAATTAGAAAGTTATAGAAGTACCTGACTATGCAGATCCGGTCACCAAACAAGGTTAATGCCGCATTAAGCATTTCGATTCTGAATTGTGGTCTTTTACCAGGGCGATAAGGGTACCGCCGCCCCGGAAACCATTTATTGGATAACCAATACCCCTGCCATAGGTCACCCCAAATGGTTCGCTATTTGCAGCAGGGGTGCCCGGGTTCATGGGGTGAAGCATGTCTAGGTTTTGCCGGCTAATGCGTTTGCCCACCTACTGATTGGTGAGTCGAACCGGGTGAGTTTCGTTGAGGGAGACCTAACCAAGACCTCTGCAGCCGGACTCTCTCGACCCATAGCCTTGCATTGCAGTGGGGGGGGGGGGGTGAATTCATAAGTCCGTCACTTCTAGATACATTTCCCCTCAGATTTCTACCCACCTCTCATACTTTTTAATTTCCAGCACTTCATATCCTTCATTTTCTCCATAGAACCCCACAGAGCATCCCCAAAGATGACATAGGCTCCGAGGGGAATGAAAAATTCTCAGGGCCATCTGTGTGGAGCTAATGAAAAAAAAGTATTGATATAATAATTGATTTTTTGAGACTTCGATATTCATTTTATTGATAATTTATTTTAACCATTCTATGACGAATTAGCATCCGTATGCTGATTTGATACTTGTACCTTAAAAATCCAATGCCCATTACACATATTTATAACACAAAATCTTTGCCGAAATATAGGCCATAAAACATCTTAAAGTTATACAAAAGCATTTTTTAAATCGAAATCTATGTTTGTTTAACTAAATATATATTGGTAACTGGTAAGAAAGGCAACTACTATGATACGGCACTCGAGACGAAACAATCCTGAAACAAACTTTGAGTACGTACGGGAAGTACGTTAAAGAACCCTAGTTTTCGTTTGTGCTGGCGTTTAGAATTGTACAAACATAATAATATACGAAACTACCCTTTCTCAACTGTTTAAGAAGGGATACTTTTTCTTTGGAATACTTGGGGTCTTCTTTTTTCTACTAGGGGTAGTTTTGTCTTATTTGGAAGTTCTGGAAAAATGTGTGTCAGATGTTACTTTGTTATTTAGAGGGAATCTTTTTATTTTTGCTAACCTTTATAATCGATGGAAAACAGATATTTTAGACCCAATAAACCATATTGTTACATAAAATGTTGTTTTGAAGTGAAAACTTCCTTAGCACGGATGTTATTTGAAACTTGATGAAACGGAAGCGAGCGACACTAAAAAAAGACAAACACATTCATCCATAGAATTTAGCCGGCGAGATAATGAGATGGCAATAAAATATTTTTTTATTTCAAGTGTACTCGATTCCACGATAAATTCACGGTCCCACGCCAATCTCCTTTGGTCTAGTGATATAAGCGCCTGATGAACCTTTGCGGCCAGACATTCAGCGGACCGAGAATCAAATCCTAAGAAATAAAAATAAATAAAAATTTAAAATCAATTTCCCCGAAGAAGAAAACACAAATACTAATGAGATGGCCAAATGTATAGGAAAAGGTGCACTGGAATCCGACGACAAAAAATAGAAAAAATCAACTTTCACATTGATAGAAAAAAGTGTTTCCTAGTCTCCCCACTCTTGTATACTTCAGTTTTCTAAAGGTTATACTTCTACCGCGTGTGAATTGATCACTATGTTTTTATTTGCTAGGCTTAGTGAAGTCCGGTGTTAACTGGATCATGTGGGACATCACCTGTCTATTTGTTTGTGTTTTCCGTTTTCGGTTTCAAAAACCTACTGAATCCACTGTATTATTGAAGCAAACCTTACTTTGACTGAAGGACTAACTCTGACGAAGTGGCTAACTTTGACTAAGCTTTTTAATATAATGGTACCTATCGCCAGAAGAAAGTTTGAAAAAAGAATGTCATCGAGATGGTGATGTTTCGTTGGACAAAATATGCAATTCCTTATTTGAAGTTAAACATTTGACACATATATTATTTTAGAGTTCAGTAGTTAGTAGTTTTTTTAAGTGAATTTAGCCCAAGAGTACCAACAGCTCCCGTCTGGAGTCAATGAGGCTATGGCATCCCCAATTAGGGTATGTTGTAAGGCTGAAGGTAGTGGAAGAATATGGGGAAGAGGAAGGTGGAAAAATACCTGTCTCTTTAGATCTGGTCACGGAACACAGCTAAAGCCATTTCAAGCAATGTTTTAATTCTGACTGGTAATCTTACACCGGGATGCTTTCAAATAGCATATTCCACTCTGGTACGAACCGCAAATATACAATATACATTATTTTTAATTAAATAATCGGGATTGCTAGTCGTGAGTCTTACCCCTCAGCCACGGAGGCCGTCAAACCTTTTGGTACCTGACATATCTTGCGGTTTCAGAGTAAATTTTGGTATTGATTTATTAAATAATAGTAAATCAGAAACTTGTTTTTTTTCTATGCAAGGTCTACAGTTCACTAAGTTTAATAATTTCGAACACATACACTGTATGTATCAACTAGGAAAATCTATTTATTTTTACGTGTCACGTCACAAGGAGAGTATGTAGTATATTTGACAACCTTATAAGACAGATTACACCCTTCGTAAAGTGACATAGTATTTGTACCAGACAGTATTAACATAAATTGCATCATTGTACTCTGAATTAAACTACGTGACTAGGTTTGAACAATTCTTGTGATATATTTTGCACTAATTTTCACCATTACCATTTGGTCGTTGATGTTAAAGAGAAGCAAATATAATTTCGTAATTGTTTAAGAGAACTAACCTATTGGAAGACAAAATATATCGACATGTGTTTACTGTGTAAAAACTATTAAGGACAGTCGATTCTGCCTAAAAACAAACCACAAATAGTTCCAAGGGCTACCAACGATATAAAGCAAAAAATCGACATCGTTTTCTCGACAACTTTCCTTGATTTAAATAACGAAATCCAAAATACAAAGGTACAAAAAGTTTAATTAATTATTTATTTAACTAATTAATCTGTTGATCTGTTCAATTATACTTGTTTGTTACAGAATATTTGTTTTGAATGTACCACGCCTTTATAAAATATGTAGGTACATGATGACAAACTAGGGCCGTGTGTTTCAACAGAAAGCTAAATCGGGAAAAAAAATTAAATTTTAACCGTTAAAGTAACAGACCAGGCACTGTTTCAAGTGTAATTGTAATTTAAAACTGAAAAGTATATAGTATTGATTATTATTTTTAATTGATTAACTAACGTTTAAGACAAGATTTTTATGCATAGCATAAAGGGTAACAATTATCATAAGCAATAATTATCAGCCTGAAACACTCATCTACATTGAAAAAAATCTTTCGATAAAAAAACTACTTGCCACCAACGGGACTTGAACCCGTGTCCTTCTGATTGCCGGTCAGGTGCTGTTGACCACTAAAGTAGGGCGGCCGGCGAAGATTTTTTCAATGTAGATGAGTGTTTCAGGCTGATAATTATTGCTTATAATAATTATATAGTATTAATTAATTAGAAAAAATGCGAGATTTTTTACAAAGAAACTGATCAGTTTCGTAAGAATCGTAAGATAAAATATTTTAAAATTAAAACTGAATAAAGACACTTAAAAAAAAAATAGTTGTTTTTAAAATAATAATAAATGTTCGTAGGGCCAGTCTAAAAACCAGAATATTCCTCGAAATTATGTGAAAAAACGCTTCGACTTATTTTTTGTTACGGCCACACCATAAATTAATTTTGAAAATCAGAACAACCGTCAAAATATTGGGTTGTATTTTGCATCGCAAAGTTGTATGATCTGACGGCTTCGTTCCTATAAAAAATATTTGTATGGTTTACGATATTACGCGGAAAGAATATTATTTACTTTCCGGTAGTTGTCATATCTACTTGAATTTGATGTATTACAGATTTTAGGAGACATGCGACATTGATAGTCCCAAATAACACGTTATTAACACGGGGTTGATATATTTTTGTTTCGCTTTGAGACGTATTGGATGAGGAATTCAGTGTCACTACAATCATCTTCTATAATATTAATCATGATTAATAAATCAATGTTAAAGCACGCCATTTTATACCACACCTCCCTCATATCTGTCAAATATGTCAAAATGCCGGAGTAACTCCAGAGTAACTATCAGTTTTCGGAAAGTAAAAGCAAAAGTTTAAAATGACGTAAACAGGTGGTTATTTGATTGAAAAATCATTTTTTGTGATATTTAACATAAAAAAATCCCTTTTCGCCTACTTTTACTCTAGCAACCGTTGAAACAGACAAGAAATGTAGTTTAGCAGGTTTAATATGTAAAAATTGACAATAAAAAAATTTACTTGGAAAATTGTGGACTCAATTGAGTTCTGTTGATTTCTTAGAACTTACACATTTCTCTGTGGAAATATAAGCATGTTTGAGCTTCATATTAAAATTTATTATACATTAAATTTGTAATATTTATAGCAAAATCAAATAAATAAAAGTTGTTTGATTATTAATTTACGTTAAGGGAATTCTTAGCGAAAAATATGAACTCTTGGAATATCAAACATTCATCAATTAATTTAATAAGAATTTTGTATTTAGAATGATACAAAAATACAATTTTGCTTTGAATTTCTTGTTTTATCACCGCTAACCACATGAAAGTAAGTCCCTAAAGTATTTACAAAACATCAAAAGGTTATATTTAATTATATTTGCTATTAATACGATGTTATTTCCCTGTGAGATAACTGATAATGAAATATGATACTCAAAACTCGAAATATTATATCGACAAGCATGTGGGCCTACGATTCTGGGATGTGGATATAAAATACACTGGATTAATCATACACAATTTTTTTTATTTATATTGACTGCACAAAGGAGGTCGTGAGGAAAATATTTTTCCTTTGATATATGGCATCTTTGGGGATGCTGTGTGGAGGGTCTTTTTAAGAAAAGGATAGAGAAAAGTTCTAAAAGTATGAGGGGTGGGTAGGTAACCAGGGTTAGTGTGTCCAGTAGTGACATCGTTTTTTTTATATGAATACCTCACAAGAGTCTCAACTGCTCCCGTCTTAAGCCAGTAAGACTATGGCATCCCTGATTGGGGTATGATGTGAGGCTGAAGGTAGTGGGGAGGGGAAGGAGATGGGGAAGAGGAAGGTGGCGAAGTACCTGAATATTCAGATCTGGTCACCAAATACGGCTAAAAGCCATTTCAACAACGTTTCAATTCTGAATGGTGGTCTTACACCAGGGGATACTGAGAGTATCTTTCAGTCTGAATATTTTGTAAATGTATCAATTGCATTCTGAATGAAACTATCTTACTGGCTCTGAATAATTCTTATGAAATATCTTGCATTAAATTTCACCATGACCATTGGGCCGTCGCGTCGCAGTAAAAGAGAAGCAAATATAATTTCATAAATTATTTGAAAGAACTAACTCATTGAAAGACAAAATATATCTACATAGGTATGTATAATATATAAAAGCGATTAAGGACAGACGATTTCAGACAACAAATCACAAATAGGAATGCCATAGTGCCAAGGGCTTCGAACCCCAGGGACTCTTGTGCGGTATTTAAATAAATAAATATAATGCATAAAATTCAAATCGTTTGCTTGACAATTTTTCTCAATTTAAATAACTAAAATCAAAATTTAAAGATTCAAAAAGTTCTATTATTTATTTATTTAACTTCTTCTATTATTGGTTGATCTGTTAATTTATACTTGTTAACTGTTAGTTAAAGTAAAAAAGGATATTAAATAGGACTACGCGCTGTTTGTTAGTAGTGGTGGTAACTTTCCCACTCGTATGAATATGAGAAAGATCTCTCTCAACCAGTAACTCCTGATCCGGCCCACTACGCAGTAGGTGGGTGGACTCCGAGACCTAGAAGAAATTCTAGACGACCTTAGCGAACCACCAGGGGTGACCTAGCCTAGGGCACAGGTGTTGGTTATCCAATAAATAATTCCCGGGGTGGTGGTGTCATACCCGCCTCCCAAATTAAATCGTTAACAATCAGATATTAATAATAATAATACATTTGGATTATAGCGCCTCAAGGGCGCTGTACAAACTTTTATAACAACTTATGGCTAAAAATGGCGTTCACCAGTTCATCGATCGACTAATACGAAACTATTATGTTCTGTAATTTGATCAATGAATACGATGCTGCGTAAAAATGTACTGTACAGGAACAAAAATATACAGGACAACATAAATAAATAATATTTTATGGACACGACTACTATTCTGCAAAAGATTTAATGGTTTTAAATGTTTCATCAGTCGTGCACTTGTCACTTATCTTAACTCCTAGGAATATCTTGTACAGAAACAGACATTTCGTTCCCATTATTTTTTTCCATGGTAATCGGTTCCCATAATCAAAGCGCGTTTTGATGTTCGGGTTTACGACTGAAGAGATAAAAAGATAGAAATAATGTCATTTTTTATCATACTACCGCTGAAATTTCAAATGTTAACATTCCTGTCGTGAACAAAAAATCAATTCCGTTAGTTTGACAATCGGCGAAAAATTTAAGTTAATATTTATATAAAAATATATTTTTGAAATTAATTCAATTCGTTATTACCGCATTGTTCTACCAATATAAATACAGATACAAACCCTATGGTTTGCATACCTACCCTAGAGGTTTGGCACTTACCCCCTGAACAGAGATCAATCTTGTGTAATATTAATCAACTGTACGGAGTTTACAAATGTTGAAAAAAAGTGGAATCTGAATTTGGAGTTTCTGGAAACTTTCAGGCTGCGGTTTTGTTTTTCACGAAGGGGAGGCTTTGGTTAAAGATTGTTCAGTCAATACGCCGTTCTCTGAGTTTATTTATCAGGTTAACTAAAATTTATCAAAGTTTTGGGTTATGTGCATGGGAGAATGGTATGTATTGTGTAAGTAAATTAAATCACCGTGACTCTGTACTATAATAATTTAGCACCATTATTTACATTTATACGAGATTATTCATAGAGAAGTGGGAGCGAAACCGATACATTTTGCGAGCTGTTAAATCGACGGCAATCGGAAACAGAATGAATCTTCTTTTCGTTCGATACCCGTCGCTGGGGTAAAAAGATCCGTGTCCACTATTTTGTAGTTCAAATAGCCAATAGGAGGAAATCGCGTCACGAATGTGATGCGTTGTTCGCAAGCCACATGTGTGAAAATATTTACACCACATTTAGATATTAGGCTAGAACTAGAACCATATATCTAATGTCAATAAACACAATAACGTTTTATTATCAATAGTATTTCAGAAACATTATTTTCATAATTTTTTTCATGTTTTCTCATGATGTGAAGAAAATAACGTTGCAAGGTAAAAATTTATTACAAAAAAAAAACTGTGGAATTTTCTTGGCATAGTTCAATGCTTCTCAATTAATTGGTCTATTTTGTATGAAAGTAAGTACTTACATAAAAAAAAAATATTGGTTTAGGGTAGGTGGATGCAAGTAAATAATATTTAACAAAAGAAATACTTTTTTACAAAAATACCGAGACCCTACTGTGAATCTACCCTTTGCAATCTAACTTACTCAACCTAACTTAACCAGACATACACCAACTTGACCTCGTACCGTAACCTAAGAGACACTTAATAAAGATCTGCATTATTTTGAGTAAATTAATTTTTTATGAAACAATGAGGACTTTGTCAATTTTATATGAATCTGTATTATGTTTTAAAAGATAGATAAAGTTAGTTTAGTTAGGAAGATAAAATTAGTTTTTCAATATCTCAAAAAATTATGAAGTTAGAACCTTTTAAAATGATCTTTCGAAAACGTATACAATGGTGTCTTGTGAACGTCACACGAGACACTATTCAATATGCGGTATTTTCACAAACACAAATATCGTTAAAGGTGGGTGGAAGATTTAAAGCTTATTTTTCTGATTCTGATCATTGTACTACAACTGTTCAATTTTAATATTTTCATTCATATTTATTGATTAAAAACCGCACATTCCGAAACGGTTCCAACGTCTAAACGTTACTGGCTAGTAAGACGGCTATCACCAACATTGAGCGGCGTGACGTCAACGCCGTCGAAGTCACGAATAAAAACGAACATGTCGTTTTGGCAGCAAATCGAAAAAAGCATGTTTGAAATCTTTATAGAAAATTTACTCATCAACATAAAAATAAAACAAAATTTCCAAAATTTCCTTCATCAGCGTAATCTTTTCTTAATTTTTTTCGAGTCTAAATTCTTAAGTTCCTATTCGACTGGAAGTACTAATTGGTATTATTCAAAAAATTTAAAAGGCTTGTCCTCAGCAAGCTATACTTAATGTGACAACTTTTTTTTGTAAATAGCATTAAATTTCTTTGTAGGAGACGACATCTTTGGGAAAATTTGTTAGCTTTTCAAACCTTACGAGAAAGTTTTTTGTGTGTATAGTTTGCGTAGAAAAAAAACATCGCTTTCAGGTTTAACTACGTGGCACGCTCGTTAGCAGGAGGACATAAAGTGAAATAATATTGTAAAGTAAAGTAAAGTAAATGATATTTTACAATATGACACATTTTTGAAAGGCATCGTCCCCGGGTCCCGCATCATAACTCTTCTTGCCACATAAACTTATCACAGTCCATTCTGAGACACCTTGAGCCAAATCCCGAGAGGCGGGAGTAACGAGGCTGTCAGGGTTGCCACTTTAAATTTAACTTTTAATTCTATTCATTAAAATGTCATGTTCGCGCCCGTGTTGTGGCAAAACACAATATCTACAGATAAAGCATTTTAGCTTTACAATGCTCAATCAATTTCATGTGTCGAGATACATCGTATATTTATGATGTTACTTTAATAAAATGTATATTGCAGTTAATTCCCAAAGAATTGACGATGGGACATTGCTGTAACTGCAAAAAAGAATACTTATATAATGAGAGATTATTGCATCTTAACAGCATTCTGCCAGGACATTCATACAAATACGCTTTTTTGTCAATAAAACGCCCGCCGTTGCCATGCGGGAGTACCTGAGAGTATGGATTTTATGTTCCATGGGGAGTACATTGCGCGCGCATAAATGATATTCGAGTTACAGCATAACGTACGAAGGACTCGGGTATCGCCGCCACATTTACAAATATAGCATGCGTTTGAAATTCAGGATGTACCTTCAGTTTTTTTATGTTTTAAATTAAAGGTAAATCTAACCTATCCCCAAAATTTACAATAAAATTGTTACTGATATAAGTTTGCGAGGAAATCTACAAAATGTCGAAAAAATTAATGTTGTTTATCTCAAAACTAGCTTTTTGGAGATACAGCGTATCGCCATACAAAACATGGTCGATCGGTAGAATTACATACATTTTTGTATTTCAGGGAACGAGATTACGTCGCCAGTGACTTAGAAAATTAATTGTTGAATTTACAGAATTTTAATATTCTGTTAAATTTATTTATGAACTTACTAATAATGAAGGTGTTTTAAATATATTATTTAACTGATACGACCTTTTATGTTACACGTTTTTTTTATCATTTTTTTTTTTTTTAACTAGTAATACAGTACAACGTAAGTTTGTAAGGACACTACAAGAGGATCACAGTTTTATCACACGATGTCTAGTTATAAGAATTCTGAGCGGATTTTTGGTATCGGAAGATATGTTAGAAAATAGTTAGTGACGAACCATGTAACTGAACGATTAAGATCCTTGGAATCTAATTCAGAGATCGAGGGTTTGACACCCAAATGCGCTAATAAATGTATTATTCTCACCTCTTCCCCCTTCCCAATCCCTCCAGCCTCACTACCTGGACTTATAATTGCGGATGAATAGTACCACTAATTGCGCGCGTTTTTGACTGTTGTGCGTATTTGTAATTTTAAAAAATCAGAGTGTGCAATTCACACGTGGTAGAAGTGAAACCTTCAGAAATCTTAAGTAATTTCAGTTACAAAAAACCTAAGAGCAATATTTTTTTTTACTTTTTATATTTGCATTAAAAGGTTATTTCAAAAATTATATGTTCATGTCTGATAACAAAATTTGAAATCGTGTTTCATCACCTAAGTGTATTGTAACCATAAAAAAGTATTAACATTCAGAAATATTTCACTTATTTGGTTTTTATCGCATAGCGGAAACATTCCAACTTCCTGACAGAATATGCCCAAGGCCAGAAGGGTTTTTGAAAAGCAGGTTTATTTAGTACAATTTCACATTGCCATTCGACGACAAACTCATTTACAATAAATTAAGAAGAAAAAAAATGCATTTTAATAATCTGAGAAAAAAATTGGCAACCCTGTCAGGGTTAGCAGTTTGTTAGCATGTACCACGACTGAGTGAAAGGGTAGCCGGCTAGGCCAGGGCTGCGGGTAGCTAGGGCAGGGCTGCGGGTAAGGGATGAATCTGCATGAAGATGTCACAAGCAGGTGCCGACACGTGATTGATTGCAGCGGCCGCCCGCCACACTACCGACACACACACACACACATACCCAGTACCTATACGCAAAGGTTTCCCAACCTTTTGAGGTTGCGAGACACCTTTTACAAGGATCAACTTCTGAAAGAATCTAATAAGTATTTTTACTGTTACTTTTTTGTTCTTTAAAATTTTAGCAATTTGTAATATATTGAAAAAAACTTCTAAGTGATGACGTCAGATGCCAGCAGCAAACGTGTTTCTATCGATGGTCGACAGGGTACCCGAGTAGGCGCGTGCCGCCGAGACTGACTCTGGCCAGCCTACCGACAAGATTCAATTAGCCACTAGTTTAGCCAGGTCGTGTTAATATTGTAAATACGTAAACTCATAAAAAACCAATTTGTTATCAAGAACGTTACTGAGAAGTCTCCCACTGAATTAAGAGTATTTGAATGTAAATAATATGCAAAATTACACAATTAAACCACTTCATTAGCACATAAAAACAAATCTAGCGAAACTAAATTGGTTCTACGACCTGGATATAAATTTTTTTGAACCATGCTTGTAAATTTCAATTAAAGATGGACAAAAAATTGCGCTGTATTCGGCCGGTTGGTAAGCCTTGTTACGTATGTACACTATACGTATGTATCTATCCAAACTATGTTTACAGCGGTGACGGTAAGATCGGCTGCTATATAAGACATATAGGGTGTTACAGTTCGAAGGATATATTGTATTTTATCTACTAAAATTAATCATCAGGTGGATTTAGAGACAGTTTTTACTATGTCTAGAGACAGTTTTTAGCATGTTCACAAGAAAAGTTTTTTCTACAACGTATTTTGCTTTCACTATTCAAGGTAATTGGCATTCATTTCGACGTATCGTAGATAGAGAAAGGAGAAGTAACTTAAAAACACGAAATGTTTAATTTAATTAATGTCTACATCGGATTTCGAAAAACTCTCCTTATCGCCCGAGAAACTCCGGCGGCATAAAATTTTACTTGCTTTTCTTAACAAACTTAAAGGTAAAAACCCAAAAAAGCTCGAATCTCGAAGTTCCAAGCATAAGGTCAATGCTCGAAAGTCAAAGCTTAAGATGAAGCCATACTAAATAATGCAAAATCATACAAAATCGTATGTTTTAGTTTTGAAAATTTGACCGCTTAGAAGTATTATAGATGCTTCAATTAAATACTGCGTGTAGAACATACTTTGGCCCTTAAAAATATCGGTCATTTTTTTTAATAAGTCTTTTAATAAGCTTAGAAAAAAATAAAGTATTAGGTCTATAAAAAATATTTTTAACTGAAAACTCTCCTACTTATAAACACTTTTTCGGATATGGTTTTATTGCATAATGTGGCAAATTCAGTTTCTTATATAATTATCGCGAAAAAAAAATGATATTTATGCCCGAACCTCACAAAATAAAATATAATATGCATTTTCGCGTTGGTATTTTTGACATCACGACGACAATACGGCAGTCGACGAATTTGCTATATCAAAGTGAACCTTATACCGTCCACCGAAGAACGACTGGCAGCCGCCCCCCTGTCTTCCGTCATTACTCCTCCGAACGGAGCGGAGAGCGGTCGTGTTATGCTCCGCGCCGCTTATTTTCGTGAAATCAATTTAAAAATTCCGTTTTATTGCTATAAACAATGCATAAAAAAGGAATTAATGTTTTTTACAGGCCTTTACGAAATCAACATGTAAAAAAAAAATCTCAAATATCTTTTCCAACCTTTACAAAAGCTTTTTCTCAAGTATTTTTAAACTCCTCCCATAAAAGGGCGTGAATTCCGATATCGATTTTTTCCTGTACTAGTGGATCGCCTTAAGCTTAAAGCTCGAAGCTTGAAGCTCCATGCTCAAGCTCAACGCTCGAAATTTAATGCTCGAAGCTTGCGCAAAGCTAGAAGCTCAAAGCTCAGGCTTATACATCAACGCTCAAAACTAGAGTTCGATGTCGAAACTTAAGGTGGAATGTAATGATAAATTATTTCGAAATAACGAAAATTTTATTTCGCAATACGATAAAAATAATGTTTTTAGTGGGAAAAAAAAATATTTCGTATTTTTAAAATTTACAGAGGGTTAGCATTTATCAAAAATAAATCCGAAATCAGACCCTTTTCTGACCGCCCTTCCATATGTTTTACAAAATATTTTCAAATGATGAAGACCCTTAAAAATACTCTGGAGGTTTTTATTTAAGACGGCATACGTAAATTTAAAAAAAAATCAAGAATAGGGTTTTGGTTTAATTTTTTCATAAACCCTAAATTCAATGTTTTTTAAAATTCAAATTACAAAACGTAGGTTAAGTTTATTAAAAAAAACGAAACGACAACAACATGTTAAAATTTGTCTTCATTTTTTAAAGATAATTTTATAATTTTAAACTTCTATTTAACAATAACATAGGGGATTTTTAATTACTAGCAAATGCTCTCTGTCGTGTGGCGCCTTTTTTTCTTTCTGCTTACGGTACGATTTTAAACTAAAAGCTTTTTTCAAATTATTTCAAAAGATGGCAGTAATCAAACGCGGTGAGAATCTAAGATATTATTATGGGAGGTCAAAAAATCATAAAATTCGTGTGACGTAATTTATGGATGGCCCCTTATGAGGTATTCACAATAAAAAATCACTAGGTATTTATGGGGTCTACATGCATAACAATCTGAATTCTGAAATGTGGTCTTTCAACAGGGTCATTTAGGTACCTTACCGTGCACAAATCTTGACATTGCCACGTGGTGTGTTTGTCTTGTAAAAAAATGTTTTTTTTATGTATTTATAGTACCTACGTCAAATGCGTCCAGTACCAATACCATATTTACGGCATGTTCCAGAGTGGAAGATACCAGTATCGCCCTGGTGTAAGACCACCGTACAGAATTGAAACGTTACTTGAAATGGCTTTAGCCGTGTTTGGTGACCAGATCTGAATAGTCAGGTACTTCAGCCTCACAACATACCCCAATTTGGGGATGCCACAATCTAACTGGCTCCAGACGGGATCAGTTGGCACTCTTGTGCAGTATTCACATAAATGTTTTTTTTTAAATCTTCAAAACGGTCAAGGTATAATTTGGGAGGCGGGTAGGAAAGGAAGGGGAGGAGGTTCTGGGAAGATAAAGGTATGTGGGTTGGGTAGGAATCTGGGGGTAGTATGTCCAGGAGTTAGGACGTTTGAATCCATCCCTCCCGCTGCGGTTCAAGGCGATGTTCCAAGAGATTCCGGCTGGAGAGGATAAAAGGCCTTCTTCAACCATTCTCTCCTGATCTGGCCTGCCATGCAGCTGGTAGGCAGACGCATCCGTCGCCAAGACCCGGACAAACTACACCCAGACAAACCATGAACCCGGGAACCTCTGCTAAATCACCAAACGTAGCGAACCACTTGGGGTGACTTATGGCATAAGTGTTGGTTATCCAATAAATGGTTCCCGGGGCAGCGGCACCCATACCCACCTCCCAAATTTATTGGATAACCAACAAGAGGTTCGCTACGTTTGGTGACTTTGCAGGGGTGCCCGGGTTCTTGGGGTAAAGTTTGTTTAAGTGACGGATGCTTTTGCCCACCTACTACGTGGCGGGCCGGATCGGGACAGAAAGGTTGAGGGAGACCTTTTGACCCATCGCCTTGCAGCGCAGTGGAAGGGACGGATTCACACGTTCGTCACACCTGACTCCCAGATTCCTACCCGCCCCACATACCTTTTTCCTTCCCAGTCTGACAGTCTTGACAAATCGTGCAGTCCTAGTCGTGACAAATTTTAAACAACAATTGTATTTTAAAAAAAAAAACGCAAATGCTTTATTTTATTGGCTCCATGACAGTTGATATCTTTGATAGTTGGTCCCCGACAGTTGATCCCCCGACAGTCAATCCCAACAGTTCATCCCCTAAAAGATTATTTCTTCAAATAAGTATGCCATATGTCTCGCCAAGTGATTCGCTACGTTTGGTGAATTATCAGGGGTATCCGAGTTTTTAGAATGAGGTTTGTCTAGGTGTTGGTGGTGATTGCGTTTCCTCACCTATATTTGCATGTGGTTTTTTTTTTCTCAGGGCCTCCTGTGCGGAGATAATTTAAAGAAAGGTCCCACGTCCTTCAGCCTCACAACATACCCCATCTGGAATATCGATAGGTACCTACGCTTTCATATGTTCTAGAATTATTACTCTCGGTCGGAATTTTGCCATGTGTAGGTAGACATGCGGGTACATGCAATTCGGGTCTCGATGGAACCATAAAATGTTTTTATGCTCCTTTTTTCCGTGTTTTTTAGCGACATCTTTCGAAAACAACCCAAACTTTTTGAAACCAAAAATATTCCAAATTTATCGAAAGGACCATAACGTCCGCTAGAGGCTCTCGATGTAGTTTTGTGTGAAAAATAGTACCGATTATAATCCAACTTAAAGCTCAAAGCTTGAAACTCAAAGTACAAAGCTGAAAGCCCGAAGGTCGAAGCTCAAAGCTCGAAGCACAAAAACAAAGACAATACGTATAATTTTTTCTACCAAGTACATACACACCAAGATTACTAGAATTCACAACTCCAATTCTTTACTCCAAACCGTTCATAACCCCGGATTCAATTCGGTTATTTATATAGAGAAGATTGTCTGTGGCGGCCGGAGTGTTTTTGGTTTTTGTTTAAATCTACAGTTTTATTCCGAGATTGATGAAATTTTGTTCACTTGCTCATCAAAACAATTTGAAAGACGGGTATGGGTACTGCCGTCCCAAGTCACACGAAATGATTCGCTGCGATCGGTGACTTAGCAGGGGCACCCAGGTTCGTGGGCCGAGGGGATTGTCTAGGTCATGGCGGCGGGTGCGTCTGCCTACGTACCGGGTGGGATCGGTTGAGACTGGTTACGGGAGACCTTTTAACCTCTCCAGCCGGACACTCTCGACCCATCGACCGAGGGATGGTTTCATACGTCCATCTTTCCTTTACTTAAAAATTCAGTTCACACAGTACCGTCAATGACGAGAGTGGAGAGTGTGGGGAGGAGAGTTTAGCGAGTAATTAATAT
This sequence comes from Limnephilus lunatus, assembly GCA_917563855.2. Taxonomy (NCBI): domain Eukaryota; kingdom Metazoa; phylum Arthropoda; class Insecta; order Trichoptera; family Limnephilidae; genus Limnephilus; species Limnephilus lunatus. The sequence continues at coordinate 43,835,416 of OU830602.1, read as the reverse complement.
GAAAGAAATACATAAGCTAAATATATAAGTTATAAGAGTTATTTAAAAAACAAAATAAGAAAAATAATTTTAAATCGTGGCTTTTTTCATGTTGTGTTTGATGATCCGGTTAAACACCCCTTAGGATGGATGTTAGTATTTGTGTATTCGTCGGTGTTACCCCTTTGTTTCACCTACCACAACTCTTAACCCTGTTTTGATTAGGCCGTCCTTTGAATATTTTTGTAGCTCTTCTGATGTACTGAGAAAGAGAGGTGAAGTATTTTTGAGATTAAAAAAAATCTATTTGTTCAAAAAAAAAAATACTCGTATTAAAAGCTTTACGTTTTAATCATGGTATAAATTAATTGTTGAAAAATATTAAGAAAATAAATCTAGAACGTGAGAATGTAAAAAAAGTATGTGACGTAGAAGTTTATATTATTTTTATAAATCTTAAATTAAAATAAGAGATTACCTAAAAATGATGAAAATTAATCAGTTCTCAGTATTTCAGTGATAAGAGTGTTATCCCGGTAAGTCAGAGGTCCTGAATACGATCCCCAGTTGCGACTGTAACTCGAACTCGGAACCTTTCTCTTGCCGGGAGAACGCTCTCGCCAATACTTCTTCTCAGTACGGGTAAAGGTTCCATGACAGTTGATCCGCCGACAGTTTGCCCCCCGGCATGCTTACATACAATATGCAGTCGGTGTAGGGAAAGTACAGTATACCTACTAGTACAAAATATAACTTTGTGACCACGATGGGGTGTGCGGAGAAAATGTACCGCTGAATAACAAATATTTGGCTAATTTATATAACGTCGTTGTCGTGAAAAATCATCTCAAGGGCGCTGTACAAATAAACACATAAAAGATTTAATGTAACTGGCTTACAACTAAGATTTATAATTTTATAACGAGTTACTTATATCTAAGACTTAATAGTCAATGACTTATGACTAAGACATACAACTGCTGACCTAAACAAAAACTAAAAAGTACAAAAGATATTATCATTCAAATGCATCAAGGATAAAACTACTCGTCTGTATACTATTTACACCAGCGTACAAGTTCAAAAAATCGACACTGTATATATATTCGTTTGATATTCATACAAAAGTCGATTTTATATTTAAAATTGGTAAATAGTGCACAAAAAATTATAGTTTTATAGTACATACTATTTCGGGGGCCACTTGTCGGCGGATTGACTGTCGGGTCACCGGGGATAAACATCCAGCGAGGCCTACATTATTAAATGAAGTCCAGAACATATAGTTATTGTATCAACAAAAAAATATACAAAAACCATTCCAAAGAATCCCACCACATACTATAATTAACATAATTACCTGTCTGAGATTAGGTATCACATTATTGTTATCTACAGACCGCAACGGACAGTTGTTGTAACTGACAACCCGCTGACGGCCCGGGCTGAGGTAAGTGACCGCAACTATAAGGGATGTGGGCTGTCGGCTGTGGGGAGGGTGGATGAGAATTCTACATTTGATTAATTATAATTTACATACTTAATGCTAGGGTAATAATTAGTCATTACGTAACCAAATAATTTCACTTCATTATCGTTATTTATGTTTGGGATGTTATGCCGTGTTGCGCTCTCTTTACGCTATATTCATTAGCCAAAGTTTGGAGGTAGGCATAAAATCTCCAAAATAAATAACGATAATAATCAAAGATGTTACGGAAAAACTGACAAGCCTTTTATATTTCTTTAAAAATCTAAGAAATACATATAAAGGATGTGAAAAGTCTACAACGCGTTATGTCATTCTCGAATTGAATATGGAGTTACAGGATGGGGATCTGCTAGACATAAGTACATACACAACCTGAAAACAAATCAAAAATGAATCATAAAGACCATACTGAAAGTACCCATTAGAACGCCTTCGATTGAAATTTTTAATAGCTTTGACATGCCTAATGTACGATGCCAAAAATATATTATTGTGCCAAAAATATATTATTCAAGTCATTCAAAAATATAGAATCCTAAAAGATAATCTAAGTTATAAAATCACATTCGAACAACATTTACTTTGCACTTAATTACACCTACTACACTTACTTTGCAACAAAACTCCACAACATCTTTCTCTAAGACATAAAATCAATAAAAAAATTTATGAGTACAAATCAAGAATAAAAATATGGCTGAAAGAGGTCAATGAAAAATCCCTAATAAAGGCACTAAAAACGACATAAAAGACACATACACTATAATTAAATAACTTCAGTCCTCCTCGGCACAGGACCTCCTAGTGAGGAGGACTAAGAAAAACAATATCTTTACTTAAATTTACCATTATATTTTGTATACACCAACAATCATGTTATATATCGCTAAAACAAAAATAAATAAAATAAACTTTGGTAAACGGCAACCGGAGCTTTTATATTATGTTATTATTTTGTGTAAAAATATCTCTCCGAAACTCTGATTTATCATAAATCGTGAATTTATCAGTAAATGTATCAATTCATATCCACTAATACAGTATATATATTCAATATTAGAATCAATCAAAACCATCGTTAGCGTAGAATGTTATTCATTAATAATTTTTCATCCTCAGGTGATCAAATTTACACGGAAATTAAAGCCGCTTTCTATAAAAAAAACATCTTGGGTAAACATTGATCAATTCAAAGATTCTGATATCTACAAGCTTAGATGTAATAATTGCCCAGCATTTTACATAAAACAAATATTTATTTAATATTTGTATTTTTTACAAATATTATACATTTTTTTACATGTTAAACAGATTTGAAATATGAATATAATAGAAGCCTTTCCTTACCATAAAGAAACTAGGCTCTTTTTTTGGTGAGGGAATTCATGCTCAAGTATATGTTATCATTTTAGTAAGTAAATAATACTATTGCAACCAATAACGATAGATATGTAAGAAAAACTTGAGATACCTATATCAATAGACAGATTTCAAGATTTAAATGAAATATTTATAATAGTTATGTACTCTTACAGTTGCTTCAGGTAATTTTTTTTATTTAATTTGGAATTTACGTTTATTTTCGATAATTTTTTTGTTTTAAGGGGGTGTTTATTGCAATAATTTATACCTAGATACAGATAAGTATTTTGAATGTTTGGTATTAAATTTTTGGTATTTAATATTGGTTTGATGTCTTGCTGATATATTGAAATCTATAAGTGTAGTACAAAGATATAAGTAAAACACATGAGATGTGTAGACGGTGTAGGTTTTTCAACATTTTTAACATATTTATTTGATAGAGTTAACTCATTTCTAAAATACTTCATAGAAATGGGATAGATCTACGCCAACCTACAAGCTCTAGAAACAAATAAATCCCTAAAAATAAATCAAACACCAATTTATTAAATAAACAATTTGATTTACCGAATTAAATAAACCATTTTAAACATGTTTCCTTTCCCTACACCCATTCTTACCCCCTCTCTTTTACTTAATCCCCATATAGTAGATGTTCCCTGTACCTCTTCTCTGTTTCCTATAAACTGTAATTATTTTAGTATGTTTTTTATGATTTCCTGAGGAAGGTTCATACGGAACCAATAACGGGTGGTTATATTAAGTTATATACTCAATAAAATGGTGTCCGAACAAAGTTTTTTATTCTAATTTATATTTATTTATACTAACAGAGCTATTGCTACACGTGAAAGTTTAATAGTAAGTAATTTTTATTAGTAAGATCAAGGCACATCGTGACCCACTCAATAAAAATAATTTATCCCTATCTATCTTCTAGGTAAATCACTATTTTGTAGTAGCATCATTCATGCGTACAATAAAGTATGCAAGTGTCTACAATTCAGTAATGCCATTAAAAATAATATTTTCGGTTTATTTGAATTTAAGCGTCATTTTCAAAATTGAAGCTCTACGTGAAATTCAGACATACCTTTTACTTAATATTTTTATTTTTATTCTGTTTATAAAATATTCTCTGTTATTATAACATATTGTAACATTATATACCTTAAGAGTACTTCATTTTTTTGTTTGTTAAAACACACGTTAAACAATTGCATCCTATACCTAAATACTAGCTTTCAACATACATATATCATACTATGTTTTATGAATCTTTAATTGGAATTGTCACCGTAACCATATTCAAATTGTCAACGAATGTAATAATTATAACAGAATACTGTTAGCGAGCCAATAAACAAAATTAAATAATAATAAAAAAAATCAAACAAAATAGGGCAGGTCTTTAATAAACCTAGTATTTAACTATTTCATGAGTACATATTTGTTTTGCATTTCTTTTCAATATTATCTCATCGTACTTCTAATAACAACTACATCATTTCGGCAATATCATTTTTCTGTGGGTACTCATACATTCTAATTTTGTTCTAAAATATAATACTGATGCCCTCCTGTGTACCACTGTATACTTATAATGTCATGTACTACTTTAAGGTAAAATGAATTTTATGGCATTTAAATAAATAATATTTTATCAGAAAATTATTTTAGTCGCATTTTTAAAAATTGGAATAATCTGCAAAGGAGTCTGCACTAGTGTCAATACTATAGGTTGACCTTAAACATCGCTTACATAAATCATTTTGAATTTGTAACATATTTAGTAACATTCAGAAACAACCCATTACACCAGCAATAAATCTTGAACCGATAGCAAAAAGCTTGTAAAGTTTTCAGCAAGGAGACTCCGCCAAGTTAGGGGTAGAGGGGTTGGGAAGGGTGTTGGTCGGGTGTAAGAAGTTATTCTGGGGTCAAGGGGGTGTTTGCGGGCTCAGGATAATCTAATAGCGATTTGTAACATGATGTGCCACTCTCTTCTTTTTTACCATTACTTTCGTGGTGCCCTTTTGCGAGTCGATGGTAGAATTTTACTTGTGGGTTTGTTTGTTTTCAAGTTGGAGAAGTGTTACTAATTGGTTTCATATTATAAAATACGGAGCACCATTAATTTATGGTATTTGTGGAATTTTTGATATTAAGTATGAAATGCTTGAAATGGATCAGATGAGAAGCTGGACAATAGGAGATGACGCATTTAGCATTGACTGTTGCGTTTCAGCTTTCTATCAACATTTGATGAACTTACAAGTTAAAAATACGGTAGATTTTCTCTTCCACCGATCATAATTTATTCAAAAGTCGCAACAGACTTAGAATCGGCATTTAATGGGGACCTTTCAGCTGAAAAAAAAATAAAATGGCAATGAATGGCCATTTGATGACAATTTTACATTAGAATATCTGCGAAGCAACTGGGCCTAATTATTACAATGAGGTTTATAAGCTTCAATGAGCTATCCCCAATAAAATTGAATGTCTATGTATGTTTATTTTATTGAAGCAAAACTTCTTTACGCATGCTTGATTTGGGAAGTAAGCTGGTTAATGTGTGACGAGAGCGTTACGAAAAGTGTGATCGGGCGAGGCGAACGGAAGTTGAGAGGAAGATATAAGTTAGTGAAGATAGAAAGAGAAAGAGTTACGTTTCGTATATTACTGTAGGGGCAAGAGAGAGAGAGGTGCGAGCACACATTTTCTTTCTCTCTTTATCTCATAGCCAGTTACGTTTCGTATATCTAAGAGACAGCGCAGGCCTATTGTCTGTATCACACTGTAGCAGCAAGAGAGATCAGTGTGCTCGCGCATTTTCTTTCTCTCTTCTTTTATAAGTTAGTGAAGTTTTACTTCAGTCGTGTGGTCTAAAGCACACTCGTTTTTTTTGTATTTAAGTAGGTATGAGAATGCCATAGGAATGAAATAATGCCATAAAAGAATGAAATAGATATGTGAAGCGAGAATGCCGTAATTCCACCGGCTTCAGGCGGTTGGAAGCAGTTGAGACTCTTTCGTGAGGTACACACATAAAGAAATCAAAGTGTGTAGTTTACACGTGGTAGAAGTGAAACCTTCAGTCAACTAAAATAGACAAGAGTGGAGAGGCTATGAAGCACCGCACAAAGAGAAGACCGATTTTCTAGCCGTACTCTCTCGGAACATCGCCTTGCACTGCAATGGGAGAGATTGGTCCATACGTCCGTTATTTCTGGACAGATTGACCTCCAGATTTCTACCCACCCCTAATACCTTCTTCCTTCCCAGAAATCCCTCTCCTTCTATTAATAAAAAGACCCTCCCCATAGAATCCCCAAACATGACATAGGCTCTTAGGGGAATTATTTACCTGTGTAAAGCTAATGTAAAATAATGCGTTTGTCTCTTTTTATGGTTGCTGGTTGTGAGTTTACACAATACATAGCTACACTTACCTACATACATCTACATATATCATAGACTCTGTGCTTGTAGCTTGATTGTCACATGTTCCTTTCCTATCCATCCCTATCATATTCCTTTTCCTACTCATCTCTATGTACCTCTCATTTAACTTTACCATAACAATCAGTCGTCAATCGAAACTCGCCGCGTAAACATCTCTAATATTCAGCGTGCCGCATTCGCAAAATTAATCCCACATACTGCAAGTAAGATATCGCGACTGATCATACATCATAATTTCTCGTTAAATAAAGTCGCAATTTTTCGTTTTGTCGTGTTTCAAATCACAACGGTGCTAAAGAAGTTCTCACTTCAAAAACTGTTTATGACATTTAAGGAAGGGAGTCCCTTTTAGTTGATAAAACTGATTGGAAACAATTTTACAACCAAACAAAATTCGCTTAATTAATCCATTATTTACAAAGGTTAATGAGGAAAATATCCGTTGTAAACTATTAACAATGCAAAAACAATCATGATAAAAAGAAAATGGTATGGTTCATTATTTGATCTAAATCCGCCTCTAGAGTTCCGCAATAAAAGCTTCCCAACAACAATAACACCGCCTCTGAAATGAGGTGATACATTATTTAAAGTTGGGTGATAACTTTTACCGTCGTAGTTCACGTTTAGGCAACCAGTGCTGTTAACAATAAACTTGTTACAGCTGTAGCGGGACATTCGTTTATTGTTTAATTAGAAAAGTTGCTAACAACGCGTTAATGTTTATCCGCGCCACAGCGCACGCCAGGGATGCTGGGAGCCCTAGGAAATGGACCAAAACTTTGAAGCTAATCTGGATTTTGACCCAGAGCTAGAGGGCGATGCGTGTACAGGAAAACCGTTGAATTAGAGGGAAAGAATTAATGAACTCATTGAGCGCTTTTATTATTAGCGTGAAGATTCACGATAACAGTACCGTGACCGCACAAAAAAAAAAAACTAGTGTGCTTTAGACCACACGACTGAAGTAAAACATCACTAACTTAAATTAAAAGAACATATGACATTGGGGTGACATATGACATTGGGGTGACATATGACCATGGGGTGACCTATGACCCTGGGGTGACCTACGACCGTCAAGTGACCTATGATCTTGGGGTTACCTATGACCTTGTGGTGACCTATGACCTTGGGGTGACCTATGGCATGGTTATTCAATAAATGATTCCTTGTGCTCGCACCTCTCTCTTGCCCCTACAGTAATATACGAAACGTAACTCTCTCTCTTTCTATCTTCACTGACTTATGTTTCCCTCTCAACTTCCGTTCGCCTCGACCGATCATACTTTTCGTAACGCTCTCGTCACGCATTCACCAGCTTACTCCTCAAGTCAAACGTGTGTAAAGAAGTTTTAATTCAAAAAGGCAATAAACATACGTCCCTCATCACAGCTCTTTCAAAAGATGAGATTACACAATGTACATAGGTCTGTTTTCTCCAGAGGAAAAAAGTAATCATTTTCTTGCGTCTCTATCACACACCTCATCGTGACGTCTCCCTAGACCCCTACAATACTATTTACCGTGACGATAATTTTGAAAGTAAAGAATATAGTTACAAGAATTATATTGAAGTATGAGAATACGTATTAAAACATCGGCAAAATTCACGAAAAAAATTATTAGCATTATTTTTTTCCTCGTACATTTTGATTTGAAAAATTCAAAAACGTCAAATGTCAATGCGCTGATGGTTTTGATTTTTTGCTTTGCACACTAAATTACAACAGTCGAAAATAAGACTTATCTCTGCACCCCCCAAAGAATACATACAAACATTATCATACATCTCCCTCAAACGTATAAAGAGAATGAAACATAATTCCCGCCGCTGTAGCTGAGCCATAATAAGATATATCCGTTTTCTCCAAAGGAAAAAAAATGTACTTTGGAGGAAACAGTCACACGTATTTGTGTCTCACCATTATTTAATGTGTAAGAAAGAGCTGCTGCATTATAGCGATAAGGAACGTACATCTATTGCCTTTTTGCCGTCACGGTACCGTAATAAAAGCGCTCATTCAAATAATAAACGTTATAATTTCGGTTTTTGTGCACAGGTATGTAGTTTTTACGTGTCGTGAAATATTCCTGCTTTGAATCAGTCCAATGAACTTTAAATTTTCAATATTGGAAATTCACACTGACAGATTTTAAAGCGGAAAACGTAGCATAGACAATGATAGAGGACATAGATAGTAGAGAATTATTGTTCTTTGGAATAATAGATAGTAAAAACAAAGAAAGACAGGATAAAACGGATGGGCTACCAAAGCGGCGAAGTCAATGAATGTTAGTGTTTGGAGTTTGCGTCAATTTGCCCAGATACGATTTGCAGTACTTTCTAATAATGGTGCAAGGCCCATCCCCTTGTTTCTACTAACAATGTTATTATATTTACAGGGTATTAAAATACATATCTGACTTCCTATAACCAGCGATTCGTAAGTTTATTTGGAGTTAAAAAAATGTACATAGATGAAATAGATGAAATTTTTGTCACCAATCTTAATATATAAAACAAAGTCGGGTTCAAAACAAACGCCGTTTATAACTCAAGAACGGCAGGACCGATTTTTATGAACTTTGATTTGTTGAACTTGTCTCCGCCTCGAATAGCAGAATACCTATTAAAACATCGGCAAAATTCACGAAAAATCATTATTAAGATTATTCTTTTCGTCGTACATTTTGAACGGAACGAATTCTCATCTTTTGAAAGAGCTGCATCAATATTGTGATAAGTATAAAATTGAATAATGAGAGATATCCAAAATTTCAAAAACGTTAAATGTCAATGCGCTGATTGTTTTGCTTTTGTTTTTAAATATAAATGCTGCCCCTTTTTCTTACACACTAAATGTCAACAGTCGAAAATGGGACAAACGGTGAACGAATGTCTGCATCCCTCCAAAAGAAAAATACAATAATTATCATAAATCTGAAATTTTAAAAGAAAATGAAACGCTATTCTCGTTAGTAAGTGGAAAAGTAAGAAAATCACAAAAATATAAATCGGTACATAAAGCCATTTTTGATACTGACAAAAATAAAACACAGGCTGTTGCGCATCAATAATTGCTTCATTGTGTAATTTTTAACTTAATAAAAAAAAATAATTTAATTCAGTTTATAAGTTTCCCAGGTCAGCTAGTATGAAATGAAATAGAATTTCATTAAGATAGACCGTTAGTAAAGTTATTACTGGTACCTAATTTATAAATGTCTTTTAAATTACCCAGTTTCAAAGCAAAATCGATAAAAAAAGTTATGTTCAAACCATTTTGTAATTTGCAGTATTCCAAATTATACACATTGTTTCACACAAATTCTGGTAGTAGGTATTTACCTATTTTACCTGACGTCCATAGGAAGGTATGACCACATATTTCCCAGCTATTTCCCTATTTCCAGAAGTTAGTAAAGTTTTGAACGTACTGTGTGCCGCCTTGTCACACCTGTCTGGCTTGTTAGCTAACTTTTAACACCCGCTTTAGGGGGTTATTAAAATTTTAAAACGCTTAAATAATTTAACATTTCGTGCGCTGTCCGGGAAATTAGAACAACAGAAGTACCTTCGCATTTTAATTACAAAACTAACTTAACTGCAATTTGGAGTATTTTAGAGAGTCCACACATGTTGGAACGTTAGCTTTGTGCTTGAAAGGACTATTTTTGTTCGAATATGTATATCGGACAGACTTGGAGTTTTCAAGGGATTTTTGAAGTAAAAACTGATTTAGCACCGTTGTGATTTAAAACTGAATGAAACGAAAAAGGGACACTAAAAGCGAAAAAACATATACAGCTATAAATCTATACCAATAGGATACTTGGATTATTTTTTATATGAAATATATCTCCCAGATCAGAATATTTATTTCCGAGACTTTGTAGTCTCGGAATCGGGGAATTTTAGTAAGACAGTTTCCTGGTATTGTTAAATAAAAGACATAGACGTGGATTAATTGACGCAATTCAGGACAATCAATTTTGTAATGCAGTATTTTATGTATTATTATTATTATTTTATTATTATGTATTAAATGTTTATTCTACTATCTGAAAGTTTTAATAGCGACATTTTCTACAGTAGGCAAGTATTATCAATGTTTTGTAGAGGAGTATGCAATTTATAGTTTATTAACCTCGGGAACTTATGTTGAATCTTTTCGTTGGTGTATATAAGCACATAACGTGCATTGAAAACATGTCTGTAATGTACTTTTTGTTTGTTTGTAAATATTTCTTTTAAGAGAGAGCTTATAAATTATTTACTGGTAATTATTTTTTTTCTGTAGATATAAATCCGGTAAGTACTGGTTGTGAGGATGGTGACCGTATGTCAGTTGGGCGACCGCTTCCCTGCCCCAAAATGTCCTGCTGCACGCCCTTGCAAGGGAGAGGGCGATGAGGCCGTTATTCTATTAGAAAAAGATATGTAAGATGTACCGATATGTATTTATAAAGCATTGACGTCTCGTGGAATAAAATATTGCTGTTCGAGAAACGGTAATCAGAAGATTTTATATTACACGTTGAGGTGTCTTGAATAGCTTCTTTGTCAATGGAGTTGCCTTTGTAAAGTTAAAATTAACGACAAATTTAACGTGATTTTGTTGACAGGTAATGTACTGTATCAAACTCCGCCCAACTATGCTGAAATAAAATGAATTATTATAATCAAACATTTAAATTTCAGTTGTCTGTGATGTGCGTTACCCCTGCGTGAAATTATTCATGTTCAATGATATCAAATTTGCTTTGAATTCAAGTATCATTTTAAAAAATAGAACGGCTTCCTTTAGAAAAATATTTTAATGGTTGTTTATATCAAAATTGGAAAAATAATATCCCGTGATATCTCACCGGTCTGCACTAGCATTATATATTCTACTAAAAACACGTGTGCGCACGTAATAGCTACGTTGGTAGTTAGTATCGCCTTTGTGAAAGACCGTCTTTCAGAATCGGCACGTTGTTTGAAATAGATTTAGCCGTTTTTGGTGACCAGATTTGAATGCCTAACACGTCCCCACCGTTCTCTCTTCCCCACATCCTTACCGTCTCCACCTATTTCAGCCTCAAAATACACCCCAATTGGGGATGCCATAGTCCCACTGGCTTCGGACGATATTAGGTATCGGTAGGCTGGCCAGAGCCAGTATCGGCGTCACCCGCCTACTCGGATACCCCTGTCGGCCATCGACAGAAGCACTTTCTCTGCTGGCATCTGACGGCACCACTTAGAAGCTTTTTCAATACGTTACAGGTACTTACCGTAAAAGTTCACATAGGTATGTAATAAAATCAATATTATTTAGGTACCCACCATAAAAGTTCATATAGGTATGCAATAACATCAATATTATTTAGGTACCTACCATAAAAGTTCATATAGGTATGCAGTAACATCAATATTATTTAGGTACCTACCGTAAAAGTTCATACAGGTATGCAACAACATCAATATTATTTAGATACACCTAACGTAAAAATTCATATAGGTATGTAGTAACATCAATATTATTAGGCACCTTTATTATCAAAGTTCAAATAGGTGTAAATGATATAAATATTATTTAGTTACGTTTCGTAAAAGTTCATATAGGTATGTAGTAACATTAATATTATTTTTTATTCATGCAGCGAATTTATAATAACAATTTTAACATGTTGTAGTGTTAAATTCAAACCGCCTGCACTGGAAGTTTTAGGATCAAAACTCATTTATGAAGGGACATGCTATGGAAAAGTTAAGCTAAGACGTATTTAGCGAGCATCTTCTTCCCCTAACTACTATCCTCCCCTACGGGAGATGACGTCGTGAAGGAGGGATGAGAAATAATACGAAATACAATACCGGTTTTAGTACTTATTTGTCATAGCAAGTATGAAGGCTTTTAGGATAATATTTAATAGTTTCTCGAAAGAAAGATCTTGTGAAATAAGGCATTTTTTCTGTAGTTTTGTGTCGTATTAATCGCCCCTTTGTTTTGTTTTCTAATTTTGTGCATTCTACAATATGGAAAGAAGAGAGATATACATTAGGGAAGTTATGTTGTCAAGCCGTTTTCTTTAACTTCTTGCTTCATTGTACTTTAGTTACATTCGTTTCACACTTATTTCCTGTTATTTCAATTTCGGCTAGAATGACCGTACCTCAAGAATGTCGAATTTAATGTTCCAAAGACCCATTCATGTCTGATTACGTCTAAAAGGGATCGAAATCTCCTTAAACGGAATCAATCTTCCAGAAGTAACCTTCCATTGATATGTTTGGTGTAACTCTAAGTGACCAGCTCAGATAAGGGGGCTCCATCGAAGCCAGAGTTAAGTTAGGCTCTCAGAAACTGGGCGTACTGTACAGGGTCCGCAGATACTTTAATAGTACACAACTACTGCTAACCCTGTACAAATCCCAACTACGCCCCACAGTTGAATTTAACAGCTACATCTGCAGCCCCAAAATACCTGAAAAAAACGCTCGACTAAGTATAGGAAAGGCGGTACGTTAGAGAGATTTTTAACGAACGGATTGCAATTCTTAGAGCACAGACGTCGGGTCCGTGCTCTAAGAATTGCAGAATTGTCCTTATTCTACCAGTATTTTAATGGAAGATGCTCCGAGGAACTAGCGTCATTGATCCCCTTGGCACAGGTGCATAGTCGGGAAACACACCAAACACGCGCCCAACATAAGTACTTACACGGTTGATATTTCTGACATGAGAACGGGTCGTTTCTACAATTCGTTCTTGAGTTCAACAGCTCGGTTGTGGAATAATTTGCCGGCTTCTTTGTTTCCTGCTTCCTACAAAAAGAGTCTCTTCAAGACCCATTTTCACACCTTCCTTTCTTTAAAAGACCCCCCACACAGCATCCACAAAGATCAAATAGGCCATCAGGGAAATTATTTTCCTCAGGGCCTACTGTGTGGAGTTAATTAGAAAAAAATCTCAGGCCGTATTACTAGACCATTATTGAAGTTCATTCCACATTGGGAATAGTTGTTGATACTAATACCTAAATTCCACAATTTCAACGGTTTGTGGAAGGATGCTCAACTTTCTTATTGAATACGTCATTGAAGATTCTTGTTTATTATGTCTCCCAGGCTAAGTAAGGTAAACAATCATTTTGGTGAAGTTACATCTCCTTGTTTAACACCTCTTTCTATCGGAAAAGTCTAGTTTAAAACAATACTCTCTTGTTGGCAGTAAATTTATACGATAACTTCTTCCTAAGTAGGGTGCGTAGTTTGCGTTTCGATAAAATTTTACGATTATTCACATCCACGAACTATTTTATACGCTATGTTCTAGAGCGTAGAACTAATAAGCATAAAAAGCTATTCTCAATGTTCATCGAAACGTAAAAAACCTTCTTAAGTAAAAGCTTAATGATGCGAGTAACAAGCTAGAACTATAATATTAAATATTACCATGTAAATGTTTGTGGAAGTAGGCGTTTTGGAGCTTAAAAAAACATCGTTGGTAGAAAAAAATATTTTAGCAAATGTTTTCTCATCAGTTGGGGATTGCTTTAACCTCCGATAATGTTCAGATTTATAATCGGATATAAGGATTTAAAAGCTTTCAAAGAAATCCCAGAAGTTTTTGATCAAAGCTTTTTGATGCTTAAGTTATGAAATCTCAAGATAAAATTTTAAATTCAAGAAAGTAAGTAAAAATGTTCGGTCAACCAGAATTTGAAAATTAATAATTTTAACCTGATTCGTTTTGGGGTTTTTATACCCTTGCCCTTGTAAGTATGTTTATATTTTTAAATGTTAAAACTGCGTACTTCGGTACGTATCAATTTTTGTTTTCCAATGATTAACTAGCTTTTTTTACATTAGGTGCACACGGGAGGCCCTGAGGAAAAAAAATCACCTAAGATCTATATCATCTTTGGGGACGCTATGTGGAGGCTCTTTGTGGGGAAAGGAAGGAGATGAAGTTCTGGGAAGGAAAAACGTATGAGGGGTGGGTAGGAATCTGGGGGTCGATATGTCTAGAAGTGATGGACCCATGAATCCATCCCTCCCGCTGCGGTGCAAGGTGATGAATCGAGAGAATCCGGCTGGAGAGGTGTAAAGATCGCCCTCAACCAGTCTCTCCCTATCAGGCCTGCCATGCAGTAGGTGGGCAGACGCATTCGTCGCCAAGATCTAGAAAAACCTCATCCTATGAACCCGGGCATCTCACCTGTATGGCAAAGGTGTTGGTAATCCAATGAATGGTTCCACCTCCCAAATTGCGAACAGCAAATAATATCTACCCAATTGAATGAATACCGTACAAGAGTGGTAGTTGTTCTTTACCTTTCCGAGCCAGTGGGATTGTGGCATCCCAATTGATGTATATTGTGAGGTTGAACATGGTGGGTAACGGAAGGCAATGTGAAAGGGGAAGGTGGGAAAGTACTTGAATATTCAGATCTGGTCATCAAACGCGGTAAAACTGTCAAGTAATGTTTTGATCCGGCGCGGCATGTGATCTCTCCCCAGGGTTATACAAAGAGTATCTGCCACAACTCTGAAAGTGCTAAATGCTTCGTAGGAACTAGTCGTAACTTAACATTAAATACTGGTAATATTTATTCAATAGCAACACCGAGATGCATGCGCGTTCGACCGCGTAGCCAAACCTGACAGCGCGGTCTTAAAATGAAATTCATCCTGTCTCAAGTGACGTTTGTAAAACCACATCGTACTTCCTACATACTATTAAGGCGATCCACTAGTACAGGAAAAAATCGAAATCGGAATTCACGCCCTTTTATGGGAGGAGTTTAAAAATACTTGAGAAAAAGCTTTTGGAAAGGTTGGAAAAGATATTTGAGAATTTTTTTTACATGTTGATTTCGTAAAGGCCTGTAAAAAACATTAATTCCTTTTTTATGCATTTTTTATTGTAATAAAACGGAATTTTTAAATTGATTTCACGAAAACAAGCAGCGCGGAAGCTAACACGTTGTTTCTCCGCTCCGGCCGAAGGAGTAATGACAGAAGAATGGGGCGGCTGCCAGTCGTTATTCGGTGGACGCTATAAGGTTCACTTTGATATAACAAATTCGTCGACTGCCGTATTGTCGCCGTGATGTCAAAAATACCAACGCGAAAATGCATATTATATTTTATTTTGTGAGGTTTGGGCGTAAATATCATTTTTTTTCGCGAAAATTATATAAGAAACTAAATTTGCCACATTATGCAATAAAATCATATCCGAAAAAGTGTTTATAAGTAGGAGAGTTTGCACTTAAAAATGTTTTTTATAGACCTAATACTTTATTTTTTTCAAAGCTTATTAAAAGACTAATTAAAAAAAATGACCAATATTTTTAAGGGCCAAGGTATGTTGTACACGCAGTATTTAATTGAAGCATCTATAATACTTCTAAGCGGTCAAATTTTCAAAACAAAAACATACGATTTTGTATTATTTTGCATTATTTAGTATGGCTTCATCTTAAACTCTCTGTTTCGAACCTTTCTGATAACATCGACTTGACAGAGACTTTGAGTGTTCAACAAAATTTTGCTCGTTTCAGCAATAAAACTCTTATAAATAAGTCCTATTATAATATCTACTTCATACATAAGTCATAAGTTTAAAAAAAATATATGCATTAGTATTTAAGACCGTAAATAAATAGACAATTGAAGTATTTTCGTCGCAAAACTCGAGCGCAGATTTTTAAAAATCATTTTATTTTAACTAGAATTAAAAAAAAATAATAGTTCTGAAAAATAGCTTTCCCAGATATTTCATTGATTTATTTTGATTATGATTATATGATTTGAAATGTGTTTTGTTTAATACAATATTTTGTTCGAAAATTTTACAAATCTGCCAACGAACAACGGTATAAACTCATTAAAATAAATATAAACAATAATTTTCAAAATTTAAAACATAACTTAAACTTAAAAATTTTCAAAATTTAAAACATATCATAAATTAACAATCGTTCGAAATCAATTCATATTTTTTTGTAGTAAACAGTCGATACATCTAGAATTTGATGACTTATTTCCGGTTGTGTCTGGTTATTCCCTATTAATGTTAATAACCACCCCGCGATAGCATGAATCTTGTACTACCATACTGTGATAGTCTAAAACCTGTAAAAACTATATAAAAAGTTATATCTCATGAATAAAGAAAGAATAAAAATCAAAAACTTAGCGTGAAATAAATTTATTTTTGAAGTACACATACCAAAGCTAATTGTTTTAGTTGAAAAAATAAGTACAAAACAGTGCTGGTAAATATTTTGATGTACGGCAGTGAGGCACGGGACTGCCAGAAGGAGGTTTAAAGTAGACTGAATGCTGTAGAAATGAGATCTCTGAGACATATGTGTGGTGCAACCATGTCTTATTGTATGAGAAATCTAGAGATTCGCAAATAATGCAAGGCTGATGTAAGCGTAATAAGTAAGGTTAAGAAAGAGCGCTTAGATGGTTTAGGCAAATGAAGCAAATGAACAAAGAAAGGAATGCAAGGAGGATATATGACTTGAATGTAAAGTCGGGAATGTACGAAGAAGACATGGCACGATCAAGTAACTCAAATACCTGATCGTGCCATGTCTTTAAACGGAAGGGTATGTATGAGACCATACCGCGAACGGATGAAGCAAGTAAATGGGTTCCAAGTCAGAGTGGTTTGGCAGTCCGTCTTCTCTGGCCAACCCTGCGGATTAACGGCGTGATAGTTTTTCAAAGCGCACTGAGTTAGTTCAGCAAAACGATGTAAATAAAAAATTGTATATATTTTTTACATTATCTCTAGGTTCTAAAAAAAATAAAGTTCTGGGAAGGAATAAGGTATTAGGCGTGGGTAGAAATCTGTGGGTTAATGTATTCAGGAGTGATGGTCGTATGAATCCGTCCCTCCCACTGCGGTGCAAGGTGACGGGTTGAGAGAGTTCGTCTGTAAAGGTCAAAAGGTCTCCCACAACCAGTCTCTCCCAATCTGGCCCACGAAACCTGGGCGTACCTGCTAAGTCGCCAAACCTTACGAACCAAACTGTCCTTTGTCAGGGGGGTTGGTTATCCAATTAATGATTCCCGGGCGGAGATATCCATTCCCGCCTCCCAAATTGTTATAAATTGATATAAATAATTGAAATTAATAGATTACTTAGTTTTATTCACGTTTATATTTAAAAAACGACATTTTTCGTAAGCAATGCGTAAGGTGTCAATGGAAAGGTGGGAGCGGTAAGTGGGAGGGGGGGGGGGGGGGTAATAGGGCATAATTTATAAAGGGAACAAGTTTAATTATGGTGTATTTAACAATATTTTTTGATTTATTTTTATTTTTTAATTCATATTTGTGAAATACGTCGTTTTTTTTTAAACAATAACAGTGGTTAAAACTAAGTAATCTATTAATTTTGCACTAAAATGGCGCCACAAAATAAGTTTGCTGTGTTTGAAGAAGTGATATAAATAATTTTTCAAAAGAAGCAAACACATTGTGACTTGACATTTTAAATAAATAAAAAGAAAATACGTTGTTTTAGGTCACTTTATTGATATTTTATAGTCTACCAGTTTCGGTACCTCCGTACCATCTTAGGTAGGTTACCGTAGGTTAGTATTTTTATAACAGTCCTGAGGATGGTACGGAGGTACCGAAACTGGTAGACTATAAAATATCAATAAAGTGACCTAAAACAAAGTATTTTCTTTTTATTTATTATGATATAAATAAGTTTAAATACCAAAGCTCAATAAAAGCTCTACGGACATAGAAAGTAAGCAGGTACCTTCAAAATCCGTTAAAAACTATTCCATTGTTTAGATTTAGTGCACTTACCGAAACCTGTTCGCTCGGACATGTTATTTGATATTCCTTACGGGACGGTTTGCCTTTGGCAAATAATAGGCTTTTCTTCGCTAGTGCAAACAGTAAACAGCCCTATACAATCCGTACAGTACGTCAGTACCTATTCTGTAAACACTGTGCTCTGTAGCCCGTACTCAGACTGTTGTAGCCATCGGTGCACAATAATGCAGAGGGAGATTGATCAAGCAAACGTCACGTTGATGGCGACCCTTGTGTTTTGGGGTTTCAGGGGGGGTTTGGATATAAAAATTCGATTTTTGATGTTTTGTTTGAGTTTCCAGTAGGACCAGGTTGGGGTGTAATATCTAATCTGCCATTTTCTATTACATATCGCATTTTTTTTTAATATGTTAAATCAGAAAAAAATTATAGATAAATTGCCATTAAACAAAAGATAAACGTAATTCTTATAAATCTTAAATTTGTTAATAGTTTTGCAAGCAGTAATTATGTTTTAAGTCAGTTGTCACTATGACTATTATCGTATGAACTGAAATATTTAATAAATAAACTTGAAAAATTTATTTTTGGTATTCTCAGTATCATCCTAGTGAAAGACAGAACTGTTGTTTGAAATAACATTAGTAGTGTTGACCAGTGGTGGCTCGTGACTTTTGGGTGTGCTAGAGTGCTAATATAAAAAATGTTTTTATTGATGTTGTAGCCGATAGTGTTTTTTTTTTTGAAAATTGTTTTTTGTATAAAAGTTTTCAGGAATTTTCAGTTTGGCAGTGCCCTGCATACGGATTTTCTGAAATTCTTATAGAAAAAAAACTATTATAATTATAGAATCACAGGTAATGAAAACAAGAAAATCATAAAGCTCTTTCAAAAAAACTGTTAACATTAAGAAAACTATAAGAATATAATACATCTCTTCTTAGAGACAAAATACTCATGCATATAAACACAGAAGTCATTTAAACATCCCACTAAGGTAAGCAATCCGTTGATTACGAGTGGGGCAATTAATATAATTGCGTTACAGACAACATTCAAAATGAGAAAAAATGTGTTAATTCGACAAAATAATGAAAGTAAAAATTATTGTTTTATAATGTATTTAAGTGTAATATAATTTCATTTTTTCTGGAAGAAAAATGTTAAAAAATAATAATAACAGCGGCACAATTTCATTATGTACTGAAAATAATAAGAATTATCTATTTTTTAACTTTAGAATGTTACGTACGTACTCACATTATACTGAAATTATATAATGTAATCAATTATTATGTTATTGTGTACGTAAGCAAATTTCGAGAAATTTTATTTTTTTCTTGTTTCCCTGCGTCTGAAAACTGAAATTATTATTGTTAACTTTACTTTTACGGAAAGGCGTGGCGCCTTTGAGGTGATTTTTCATTGGAGGTGCTGAACAAATCATCCAATTATTATTATTATTAAATTAAAAGTTTAAATACTTGTTTTTACTCGTCCAACCCTGCAATCGAAATCACAGTCAATACTCCCCCATTGACAAACTCATACGGAAAATTTAGAAAGTGCATTTTGTGATATTCCAAACCTCTGGGTTTCCGTTTCCTTGGTGGCTTGGGACTCGGCGCGGGCAGGATGCGCTTTGAGTGACGTCACACTGCAGAGCTCGTGGATTTCAAATTAGGGTGTGAATTATTGTGAATCATCCCTTACCTACCACCGCCACCTACCACATTCACCAGCAAAAGCTCTTGAAGGTAATGCACTTTGCACTTCAATAGATAGTTTATCGAGCTTGTAAGGGAAAATGTTCGTGATTCTAGAAATAATGACGAATTAATTTAACTTTTTCATGTTCAGTAAGAAGCATTTCGTTTTCAATGTTCCTTTAAAAAGTTGTGCAATTTTTAGTAATAGTTGTTTTTTTGAAGTGAAAAGTTCTTTAGCACCGTTGTGATTTGAAACTCGATGAAACGAAAAAGTGACACCAAAAAGAGACACACACATTCTTCTATAGCAGTGGTTCCTGACCTTTTTTGACCAGGTACATGCCATTTATTTTTTCTCACAGGGACCACAATAACAACATGACAATAACAGGTTTAATAATCGCGTAATTAAACGCGTCCTTGCAATTACTATCATTTTGCAATTCAATGTGCTCTTCTTGGAATTCTTCAGCTTCATTAATACCAAAAGGATTAAGAATCAGTTTTTAGATAACTTTCGATTCGGTTTTGTAACAAATGAATAAATGTTTCGTGGACCACATTCTAGAACTAGCGGACCCATCAACCGGTGGTCCACGGATCACCGGTTGAGAACCATTGATATAGCGATCTGATTTAGCGACAGAATGATATAGAATAATCGGTCTCCTATTTGTGCGGTGCTTCGTAGGCTATCGGTCTCCTATTTGCTTCGTGGCTTCCCCACTCTTGTCTACTTTAGTTTTCAGAAGGATTCACTTCTACCGCGTGTGAACTGCACACATTTCTTTATAAATGGGATAATTGAATCCAAATAATAAGATTAGTGAATTGGGTATTTTCAAACTTTCGGCAAATTTGGTAAACAACGAATAGTTAATCAATAACTTTGAAATACTGTTATTTGAATGGTCACCATGTAATGCCTATTTTCAGTCCATTTCAGCTTTTGTTCAAATGTTGATCAGCTATCTAGAAGATGTCAAAGAAACCGAAATAAGCACGCTTAATTTTTCTAACATTCAACAATTTTTTTCATTCTTTTAAAAAGAAGTACCTACTTTGCCAAGAAATGTGTTAACGCTCGATGGTGATAAATGAATGGACTGTAAATACAAAAAAAAACCTACGAGAATTGAATAAGGGTATTTGATGATTGTAGGAAGAATATGGCAGGAGGGAAATAGAGTCTTAGATACATGGAGTTTCTTCTCATGTAAAATTCACAGTTGCCGCTATGTAATAATCTACACCTTTTTCTCTTAAAAGCAATCACACCCGTAATAACCAGCTGAATAAACTTCGATAGACAAAAATTGATAAAGATCCACGAAATTCAAGTACGAGATGTATTACCGATCACCAGATATAATCCATTCTTAATAATGAAAACAATTCGATTTAGAAAGCTTATTAATTGCAATTAAACCGCAACGACGAAGTATATAGGTGACTTCTTCTTCTTGTTTGATGTGAGTTGACTCTACAAGGGCAAGGGGTGAAAGAGGGAAGGATATGTCAATATTGAATAAAGGAAGCAATAACCCGATAAGCTCTTTCAATATATAATGTATTTTATACCCCCAAACGAATAACAAACCAATGCAAATTCACAGAAGTTTTATAGGTTCTCGAACTTTTAATCTTTTATCGAAAAAAATTAAAGTGACAACTAAACTACCTCAATACGTAGAAGAGTTAACATTATGGCTTAACAATACCGATGTTGATACTTTATTAATTTAATTTAAATCATTCTTTGTTTCTCACAAACCATACATTTATTATTACACTATACTCTTATTATATATACTTAATATTACACTTTTGTATACTTTTGTAGAAACTGTTTAGACAAATTTTAACTATGCTTTACTTTATATGCCAACTGTTTCTTCTTTCTAGGTACAATCATAAAATGTATATACTCGTAACTATATTACCCAATAGGCTGCGCCTTAGTGGGTTTCCATTACTCTTATGATTTTCATAATATTGTATTTATTTAATGTAAAATTGAGAAAAAGAAAAAACCAGAAAAATAATTAATCAAGATAGGTAAAATTTAAAAAAAGTTCTGTTTAAGCCAATGTAAATTTTATATACAAGAACACGAGTATAACCAAAGCGCACACCAGATACTAAGTTCGGTGAGCGCGCTTTCGGAGTGTCAGGACTTAAAGCCTGGAATGGACTGCCACATGACTTAAGAATGATCACAGACTCGACGGAATTAAGAGCTAAACATAAAACTCACCTTTTCAGACAGTCACCATCAATGCCCGCGACATTGTAAATAACTAATTTGTAAAAAAAAAAAATTCAATATCTTAATTGTAAGAGTTTGTAAAGGTCATTTCATGAACATTCTCCAACCCTAAAAAGTCCTAAATTCTCCAGTATTTAAAAATAAATATCAACTTTACTTTTGTCACTAATCTTTTAATAAATGTAATACTAATAATGTAATAACTAATAATAACTATGTAATCTTTTAATAATGGGGGCAGCAAATGTAAAATCCTCCACCGCGTGCAAAGCCGTATCTTCCCAAGCATAAACTTTCTAATTAAAGTGTGTTTATCGGAAGTGACCTGCCAGGTAAGTATGTTTCTGTATCTATTTTTAAATAGTAAAATTAGATAGAAACTAAGAAATCTTAATAAATTTTAAAGCGCTGTTGAGGTGATTTTCCACAAAAATGGCGGTAAACAAGTTATCCGATTATTATTATTATTCATAACAGCATACAAAGCAAGGTATAAAAATATTTTTTATCTGAATCAATTATTACTTTTAATGATGATTTCTACTCTAAAATTAACTCGCGAAAAAACTGGCGGCAAGTAGCTTACATAACCTAATTGCAAAGCTCAGTTTCGTGGTGCCGGCCACCTACTTGCGCTTCGCCGCGAATGGGGTAGATTTGTTACTCCTGACATCCCTTTTGTAAGGGGATGACGGTCCACGCTGCCTCCCCGCAGCCCCCCCTTGTACCACTGATTAATGAAGTCACTGAATGAAGTTTGTAAAAAGCGACATTTATCAGGCGAGTTAATGTTTGTAGTGAATACTGCCAAAATGCCTGAATTACGTAATAATGGTTTGATTAATCTTCCTCGTGAATTTGTAACATATTAATTATTATGACAGTCGCTTACTCATCCCGGGTAGTGCTGTTCGTTTTATGGAGTGAGTTTTCTGAAAATAAATATAAATAAGGGAGTTGCTTTTATCTTTCGGTGCTTTTGAGTTTTTTTTTGTCATACATAATTACAAACTGCACGAAACCATTGCCTATGGCACTACATGATGGGGTATTTTAATTTTAAAAATGAGAAAAAGGCGAAATGTAAGAGTAAGGTTGAAAATATTGGTTGAATCATCAGTAGGAAGATTTTAGCGTTGGTTTGCATTTCAAAATTCATTTTTCAAATTCAGTATGACGAGCATGAATTATCATCAAACTTATTAATTTAGGTGATCTGTGATGATGTACGGGTTATGAAATATTTCTGCGTAATGTAATGCGTAAAATTATTCACATTGATCCCACATTGCAGGGAACCAATCAACAAAGTAAAACCGAAATGTTCGTATTTTTTTGACATAATATATAAATTGGGATTTAATCTTTATTTTATTTTTAATGTATGATTTATTGATTGATAGAACAAACTCTTCATAATTTTTAAAGTTTATTACTAATGCTGTTTATTCAACAGGAAAATTTCTGGTCGCCTGTATTTGGTATATTTTTTAGATACCTTCTTTCAGCTTTCAAAGTTAATAATAATAATACTCCGTGATTTTTCATTGGTCTGCGCTAAATAACGATATTCTGTACAAAATCTTGGTTCGCTGATAGACGGCCAATCCAAAAAACTTATGTATCACTAAAGAGTTCTACTGCCATTAGCAAGTACGAATGTGTCATCTCGTCTTCCAGGATGGAAAGTAGTGAATCTGATATTGACTAAGCCATTTAAAATATTTAGATATGAAATTATGATTTATATATCACTAAGTAAACAAGAAATATTTTAAAAATAATCATTTAATGAAGATATTTATATATTAAGGGTTTTTATGTTATCCTCGCTGGTTTTAGAACCCATTTCCTCTAGAAAATAAAATAAATATACCAGTGAACATAGTAAACACTTTGATTACTTATAGGTTTACTTCCAATTTGGGTGGCGGGTATGGGTACCACTGTCCCGGAAACCATTTATTGTATAACCAACACCTCTGCCACAGGTCACATCAAGTGGTTACTACGTTAAGTGACTTAGCAGGGGTGCCCCGGTTCATGGGGTGAGATTTGTCCTTGTCTGGCGACGGAAGTGTTTGCCCACCTACTGCGTGGTAGGATGGATCGGGAGAGATTGGTTGAGAGAGACCCTTTGACCTTTCCAGCAAGACTCTTTCGACTCATCGCCTTGCACTGCAGTGCGACGGATTCATGCATCCGTCATTCCAGGACATGTTGAACCCCAGATCCCTACCCACCCCTCACACCTTATTCCTTCCCAGAACTTCTCCTGTCCTTCCTTTCCTTAAAAAGACACTCCACACAGCATCCCCAAAGATGCCACAGGCCCTGAGGGGAATTCTGTTTTCCGCAGGGCCTCCTGTGTGGAGTTAATGTAAAAAAAATATTTGTTCATATGAAGCAGATACTTTGTGATGTGACATTATAATTTAAAATAAAACAATAACTTTGTAAACACCACTTTGATTTTTTATACTTTACTTGAACTAAGGAAAGCCATAAACACTAATAGGAAGGTAGTTAATAACTAACTAAATTTAAATAAAAGTCCTACTAAGATTGTCCCCTATTGACAAAGAACACGACCGTTCCCTTCCAAATTCTCCATCTACACTTATTCCTTCTTCCTCCATCACTTGAGGAGTCCAGCCCATCTTGTTAAAACATGTACTATCTATAACACATGTAACTTAATGTTAGTAGAGTATTATACTGCCCTGAAGAAGCTACGGTTGTAGCGAAACCCGGTCGGCCTAAAGTATAAAAAATAAAAATGGTGTTTACAAAGTTATTGTTTTATTTAAAAATATATATTGTTGTATTTTCACACAAAACATAAATAAATAATAATAATAAAAATTTATGTATATAAATATTTTTATATAAACATACATTTATCTTATTATTTACATAAACTAAATTTCAAAGTACTAAATATAAATAAAAACAGCGATAAAAAAAATAAAAATATTTATATTTATTTTATATTTCGCCATTAAATTTATACGACGAGAATGCCAGCATTCTTATAAATACCAACCAGGAATTATTAGATTCCTGGTCAAATAAAATTCTTCCCGCAAAACACTTCAATTATCTCAACCAAACATATGTTGACAAATTTTCGTCAAACAAATGGTTGAGTATTGGAGAGTTGAGCGCAGAAATAGAAGGCTTTATGCTTGCTATTCAAGATAGAGTCATTAATACTAAAAATTGTAGGAAGCATATCATCAAAGATGCAAATCAAATTGATGATTTATGTAGAAAATGTTTGGTTTTTCCGGAAACTATAGAACATATTATATCGGGATGTTCTGTATTAGCGCCGTCCGAGTATACATTCAGGCACAATCAAGTTTTAAAAATAATTCACCAAAGTTTGGTAATTAAACATAACTTGATTGACTGCCGTAATGTACCATATTATGAATATGAACCAAATTCATTTTTAGAAAATGAATTTTATAAAATTTATTATGATAAAACTATTCTAACAGACAGAACAATTAGTCATAATAGACCCGATATAGTTTTGCATGACAAAATTAAAAAAAAATAACTTATATCATTGATGTCGCTATTCCAAATTCTTGTTATATTCAGAAAACTGTTTCTGAAAAAATAAGAAAATATACAGATTTAGGAAATGAGATTAAAAGAATTTGGCATTCTCAGACTATAAAAATATTACCATTTGTTATTTCGGCTACTGGCATTATACCTAGCTCTCTCATTTAAAATTTAGGCGTATTAGATTTGTCAAAAAATTTGTACATAAAAATGCAAAAGTCGGTCATTTTAAATATATGTAGGATTACGAAAGATTTTTTAAATATTTATATTGAGGGATCAGTAGGATTTATCGGACCAGGGGGCCTAGTCTCTATCTTTTATTAACCTCAGTTAGCGCGTTAATTACGTCACAAACACGTATTTTGACAGTTACTCTAATTAGCTTAGCTGTCAAAATACGTGTTTGTGACGTAATTAACGCGCTAACTGAGGTTAATAAAAGATAGAGACTAGGCCCCCAGTTAGGATTTCATCAGAGCCGAACCCTCTGATATGAAAATATCTGGAGTCGGTGAAATATTTTCCCATTATGTTTCTGGTGGATTGACGTATTGTTCTTGTATTGTTTTGTATTTATTATACTTATATAGTGCACTTACATTGCGTGAATTTACTAGATATTCATTTATGGAAAAGTGTGTGGAAGGGTTCAGTGTTTCATTTGGGAAAGATTTAACCCGAACATAAAATCTGGAGCACCGTAAAAAATCAAATAACCAAACAAATAATACTTCCTCCCGCACACACAAGCATTTGCTTATTATGGGAGAATAATTTAAAAATATATATTATATAATTGTACTAATTATAATTGCATTAAGCTTTTATATACTTTCATTGTATTTATGTATCTATTCTATGTATTGTACCAAAGGAAAATTTTTTCAATTAAAAAAAAAAAAAAAAAAAAAAAATCGCGTAAGGCAAAATTTGGTAACGAATAAAACATAGGTTATTTTGTCTTATTCACTAAAAACCTACCCAAATCATTCCACTTATTATCCCGTAAATAAAATGTACGCTTCTTCCTGGATCTTTTTACCAACCCTTCCATTCAGACAGGAAAATATATAAAGATAAACTGATTATGCAATTTTCACTCGTTGTGTCTTCGAATTTTGTTATTGAGTTACTGGATACAAAGGCTTCGTGTATGGGAGGTGGATTGGTGGGGGGTTGGAGGTGGGGGTGGGGGTGGGGTAGTTGTGATTAGGGGAGGAGAAACTATGTTGCAGGTCTTTCCAACAGGTGCTTTGAAAGAAGATATTGTCATATTATGCATGACGCTCGCTTTGATGTTGCACCGCGAGTGATTTGAATCTAGGAATATTTTAAAGGATTTTAGCCCGAATTGGCTAACTATCCTTTGATAAGCTACTGCCTGTTTGATACGTGTTTGGAACCTGTTTTGATCACAGATTATAATAAAAATCATAGTCCTCTCTCTATTGGCGCTAATTCTCCATTGGCGAGTTTGGTTACTAAAATTCCAATCTACATATTGTAGCCATTATGGAAACTTGAAACGATTTTCTCACAAATACTCAATTAATACATACGAGTGTGTATTAAATCTTTCAAATAGTTTTCCAAATTTCTGATTAAAGGTTTTTTCACATTGGTATGTATTTGTTCATATGAAGCAGATACTTTGTGATGTGACATTATAATTTAAAATAAAACAATAACTTGTATGTACGAATGTATTTATTCTTCTTCGTATTTAGTGCATAGGACAAGGAAATAAACTGGATTTTCAAATATTGAGATTAAGTGTTAAAATTGCATCAAAATGCCTTGATTTTATTTTATGGTAGATAATGCCCAAAATACTTTATAATGATAATGCAGAGATGGGCGGTCCATTAGATTGATTCTCCCGTCTTAACAACCGGATTGAAATATTTAGAGCAAAGGCGTTGGGTGGGAATGTTGCCCTTGTTCTGTCGGTATTTCAATGGAAGATCTCCGAGGAACTATCATCTTTGATCCCCTCGGCACCGGTGATATTCGGGAAACACGCCAAACGCGCGCTCAACTTATGTAGACGGTTGACATTTGCCACATGAGAACGGGTCACCTTTTCGACTAGTTCTTGAGTTTAACAGCTCTGCTGTGAAACGATTTGCCGGCCTCTGCATTTCCTCTTTCCTACAACATGGGTCTCTTCAAGACCAATTTTCACTCTTTCCTCTCGTCAAAGAGACTCTTCACACAGTAGTTTCAAAGATGAAATTTGTAAGATGACATATTCCTGAGGAAAATTATTTTCCTCAGGGCCTCCTGTGTGGAGTAATATTTAAAATACCTTGAAAAATCAAGTTTATATGTTTTTTCATTGTATTTTTTTGATTTTTTATGTTGTTATAATAATAAGTCTGTATCAACCTCAAATAGTTATAAGTTTGATAGAAATTGGTTAGGTTTTTTTTTAAGTTTTCTATTAAAAAAATATGTTACTTGGTGATTTTTAAGCATTGAAAATAAATATCTAATTTTTAATATTTCTTTTTATTTCAAAGCAGTCATTATTATCTGACTGTAATCAGTTAAAATAACATATAAAATGTCTGCTATAAAAACAATTTAATGATATTTATTTTTGGGGTCCTAATAACCGGTCCTAACCGTGCACGCGCTAAAAAACGCGCGACGGGCGGAGGGTTAACCTGTATTTTATTATTTCTGTGTTGTGAACTTGAAACTTACATTTTTGATATCGAAATACTTTTGTAAAATTGTACCTATTATTTCCCACCCATTGTAAGTTTCTCTCGTTCTAAATCAGTTTTAAACCCATCAGGATTGCTCTACCAAAAAAAATTTTTTTCACATAAATACAATATTTTACCACAATATTTAAAAGGTGTTGGAAAAGCCTGCCGACATGAAACAAGGAGAAAAAATATAGTGGAATAGAGAAAGAGCAATCCAGATAAAAAAAAAAAATTAATTCATACACTTTGACAAACGATACCACTTCTATGCCTTTGTGATTGTTTTGTGTTACGTATTTTGCTGGGCGATGCGAGTTATACCTGTATGTAGCCAGAATACAAACGATAATATGGAATATGGAGTAGTTTGTATTTTGAAACAAATATTATTAGTCAAAATATAATTGTTAGTTCACATTATATCCCGAGAAAAGGACCATCGGTCGTGAATCACGTAGAATTATTGAGGAAATCAATAAAACAAAGTTTTTTTACTAAACTAACGAAGTAACCATCACGCCATTTCCCCACAGGGGTAGGCAGTAAGAACGGACCGCCAAACAAATCGGTCTTGGCACACACTCTTTGCCTCATTCACATTCATACATCGCCTCATACATACGCTTCTATTATTCTGATTCTTGACATGGCCTGACTCAAGTATTTGTGAGGTTTGTCCGAGTATTGACGGCAGATGCGTCTGCTCACCTCCTGCATGGCGGGCCGGATCGAGAGAGAGAGTGGAAGCCTATAGACTTCTCCACCCTGATTATCTCAACCCATCGCCTTGCACCGCAATTGGAGGGATGGATTGACCCTCATATTCCTACCTACCCCTCATCCCTTTTTCCTTCCCAGATCTCCTCTCTTTTTTTCCTTAAAAAGATCCTCCACACAGCATCCCCTAAGATTACACCCCCCAGAGGTAACGCAAAAAGAAAGACCAGAAAACGATTTAATCGCATCTAGGAAATGAACCCGGGACATAAGCCCTGCCGGGGCTCTCTTCTAACCACTAAGCTAATTCGAACCTATCCCCTTCGATCAAATTTAACTGCATCATTCTTCGACAAAGAACTACGAACGTTGCTGCTTAGTTTACGTGTTATTGCAAGATTATTCCCGAAATAAATGCAATCTAGAAAGTGTCCTAGATAAATTTACCCGCGTTTTTTAAATACTTTATCGTATTATTTATTTTTCGTATTTAAATATTTTTAGAATTTTGTGGGAATAAACATTTGAAATTCCACGCAAAAATTGTTATCGACTCTTTTAGGGGCAATTCGTTTTAACCCCCGCAATTTTGGTTAAATTTTACGGCTTAACTTAAATGAGACATAATTCAAATCCCAGCCAGGACACTAGACACCAGCTTAAGTGCCGAGGACCGAAGGCGGTGGGTGGGTAGCACAGCATCCACGTGGAAAAGGGTATTAAGATCAACGTTGTGTAAAATGGCCACGCGGGGAGACAAGGCGTGTCCTTGATAATAAATAAGGAGCACAGGTCCTGATTGGCCCAGGAACAATCCCGAATTACTGCTGTGTGCTTAAAGGATACAGAGCGTTGTTACTTTGACAATTGTGCATTTCGTAATGTTTTCTTTTAGTTGGCTTTTATTTTTATCAGACGCCTTTCAAAGCCTCTGTTCTCTTTTATTGTAATGAAAATCTTGGAGGGTAGGTAGTTACTTAATATTTATTATAATAATTATGACGAATAGTTGTTGAATTTCGAAATATTGAAGTGAAAACTTCTTTAACACCTTTGTGATTTAAAACTCGATAAAACGGAAACGAGCGACACTAAAAAGAGACAATCATATACATCTGTAGTATTTAGCCTGCGAGAGAATGATATATAATAATATATAACAATATATTATTTATTTAATTCACGTGTACTCAGTTCCAATATGATGTAGTCGTATAAACCGCCTGGCGAACCTCTGCAGATATTTTGCGGACGAATGATCGAATCCTACGAAATGAAAAAAAATAATTGTACAATAAATATCTAATCTTTAAACCACGCACAAAAGAAAGCGACATCTAGTGACTCCGAAGAAGAAAACACAAATACTAATTAGGTGACCAAATGTATAGGAAACGGGGTACTGGAATTCAACGATAAAAATGTGGAAAAATCATTCCACATATTGATAAAAAAAGTGCTTCGTAGTCTCCTCACTCTTGTTCACTTTAGTTTTCTGACTTTCACTTCTGCCAGGTGTGAATTGCACACTCTGATATTTTTTATTCTGACTCCTCAGAGGAAGTAATATCCATCAGGGCCTGTCATCGTTAAGAATACTATGTGGGTGTGGAGGATCTTATTGAAAGTAGGAAGGACTAGACCCGCGTCTTTAAGTGACGTTGAAGGAGGTATAAAATAATAAGCCGTTAAATAACAGCTGACCGTCGCTCACAAAAATAACTGGTTTTCATGGCAAATTTTAACCATTTATGGTGTTAATGTTGGTAGCGCATTTTATGATTCGAGGCGTGTGTACCGGTGCCGGTGGGATCAATGATACAAGTTCCTTGGAGCATCTTCCATTGAAAAGTCGGTAAAATAACCTTATAAATAAACTTATAAGGTTATTTTACCGACAATAATAATTTTAAGACAATAAACATTCCACCTGCAAGCATCATAGTTTAATTTAACATATATTTTTACACTATATAAGACATTGATGAACCAATTTTTATTTGGTACATGCACTATGTGTAGGAAGTGAAAATTTGCAAAACGAAAAAATATTCTTTTGATAGAAAAGTCCTTCCGAAAAATTGACACATTGAATAGCACCATTTTTCTTTATTCCACATTTCTTGCTTTCTTCTAAATATCATATCAGCATATTTGAAGTCGTCAAATCAAATTTCTGCACTATCAGCGATGAGCATGTATGAAAAATGTAGATATTCTCGTCTAAAACATGCGAGCTTTGATAGAAAATACAAAAGATAGGCATTTATGTAAAAAAAATAACCCTTCTTCAACTTGTTTAGTAAGGTTATAATATTAATATTATCAATGAAGGTATTATATTTCTTAAATTTTGTTGTCATATATAATATATAAACGCGTGGACCTCGTGATAGAAATCACGACGTGGTTCTATCACAAAACTTTATTTATAACAAACTCCACGTACGAAAACGTTTTTGCGTACTGCGTGGCGTCAGAGTTTATTCCTAGTCGGATTCTTAAATTTCGACCGTACAGATATTGGCGTAATAATAACGCCAGACATGCAAAAGATTTTCTACATCCTAGTTATGTTGGCCAACTAATTTTATAATATCGACCTGTGAAAATCATAATTTTCTTTACAAGACTTCACAACAAGCATCACAGTCAAAAGAAAAACAGAATAAAGAGTTGTCATTACACTAAAACTTTATTAAAATCTTCATAAAAGGAAATAAGCAGATAATTGGAGTGAAAACTTACATATTTAGCACCGTTGTGATTTGAAACTCGATCAGACGAAAAATAGCAACTCTAAAAAGAGACAAACACACACTTTTAAAGAATTTAGCCTGAGAGAAAATGAAATAAAATAATCGATCTCCTCTTTGTGCATGTGCATTATGTATTGCTTCGTAACCTCCCCGCTCTTATCTAATTTAGTTTTCTGACGGTTTTACTTCTACCGCGTGTAAACTGAACACAGTATTTTTTTTTTTCATTTGTTGGCCATGTATAGAATATGGTTTATCAAAGATATTCTATCTCAATGGTTACAAGAGTTGTTGGGCGTGTTTCAAAATATATTCATATTACACGAAACAATAACGGAAATACCCCCTTTTCGAAAATAAAAGAGCCCCTTTGCGATATACTTGTTCAATTCCGGGAAATGCGATAAGTTATGTTGGTAAGAGTAAAGCGAGATACAAGGATGGCTAAAATATTATATTCTTATGTATGGCGACAATTTCCAGTTGTGTTACCTATGCAAGGTTATTTATATGGAAGAAAAAATAGGCGTAATATATTTCTTCAGGCGCCTTCAAATGGCGCCTCTAATACTCTTAAAACTTGGCGCCTTTTGAAATTTAAATTGTGTAACAAAGACATGGGACGATCAAGTGAATCGATACTTGAGTCGGGCCATTTCAAAACTCAGAGTAATAGAACGTAAGTCCTCTCTGCCTACCCCTGCGAGGAAACGGCGTGATGGTTAGTTAGTTACGGTATGCACGATTGTTATCATATTTGGAGAGTGTAATAGACACCAAAAATTAATGAAATTATAAAGCAAAGATTCAAAATAATAATATGTATCATAACAAATAAACAACAAAGTAATATGAAAATAAAATACCTCGACATTACAGTAGTGCCTAAAATGATCCACACACGTAAGCATATTTAAAGATAGAGTGAGGAAACAAGCACACATCTTTAGCTGTCTAAGACGATAAAAGTCCCAACTAAAGATTTACTCAGAATGACGTACTTTGACTTCTGCTTATCAATGATACAATGTAGTAATTTAATCTACAAAAGAAATTGAAATTAAAATGAAGTTCTACAAAATAAACTTAATAACAATAAATAAAAAAATAGATACAATATTACATTACAGGACGGCGTGGAACTTAATAAAAAAACGCACACAACTGCTTTACATAACAGGGTGATTTAGAAGGGGTGACTGGGCTTTTGGGGTTAGGTTTAACTAGATCTTGGCGGCGAATGCGTTTGCCTTCTACTGCGTGGCGTGCCGGATTTGTGAGGTGGACTTAACCTAGAACTCTCCAGCCGTAATCTCTCCGCATTGGGAATCCGTCACTCCTGGACACATAGACCCCAAGATTCCTACCCACCCCCATATCTTTTTCCTTCCCAGAACTTCTTCTCCTTCCTTTCCCAAAAATTACGTATTTTCAATTTTAACTTTAATGTAACACGAATTTTATTATTATTTCGATAATTGTGGCTGTGGATGTCTTGATTCTCAAATGACTTGATAATCCCATCGTCTCCTTCCATCTCTTTTAGTTACACATCTTGTCAATAAACTAGTGACACGATGATATAGAAGCTCTTATACCAGCCAGTAAAGCTTCTAATGTGGTATACCAGCAAAAAAATATGTTACGTTTAGGATATAGGTACAAGGGTAGATATAGGTAGGGAAGGTATCGTCTTTGAGATTATGGGATGATTCCATATGAAAAGTGAAGCTAACGGAAAGAAATACATTTTTAAAAATTAATAATGTAATATAATATGCATAACTAAATCTAAACCAAGAAGGTAGGCACCTAAATTTGATCTAAAGTTTACCTTTGTAACCGTCGTGCCCAGATATTTTATAAAATAACTTTCCGAAGTGCAGCGAGCCAATTTTTATGTGACTGATAAATTATCGGAAAAGTAGTTTCCTACAGTTTTGTATGTTAAACATTTTACATAAAATCGGGAATATGTGTAACTGGTTCGAATGCGTCGCTTTCTCGGGTGACCAAACGTTAGATATATTTGTAAAATTCAACCAAATATGATTTTACCAAGAAAATGTATACAAAGAAAACAAATATAGCCAACTGATTTAAAGTTTAATTTATTTTTTATTTAACGCGCAAGATTGTCAACTGCCTGGAGCCAGTGGAACCACGTTGTTATATCCATGTTCTGAGGCTGAAGAGAGTAAGGAGATGAAGGAGATGGGAAAGAGGAAGGTTGTGCTGACAGATCTAGTGACTAAAGACATCTCAAGGTATTTAAAACCACTTTTCGATTCTGAATGGTGGTCTTTTACCGGTGATAGTATCTAGAACCTCGAAAGAAGAATCTCGATGTTACATTTTGTTTACACGTAAACGATCTGCAGTCGAGCATCACTACGGCTTTTAACCACTGGAGGGCTTTTGCCACAATATGGCAACATTTAAAATACCTCGGATTGCTTTGCTGCCGGTTTTAGGCAAATTTTCCCTTTCACCAAAAAATCACGAGCAATCGGAGGAAAAAGTTAAAAATCGCGCTGTCGCTCGAGTGGTTAAAAGAATAATTAGAAATAAATGTAAATAATAATGATCATTTTTTATGTGAATATCGCATAAGAGTCCTAACTACTCCCAAGCATTTGAAGCCAGTGAGACTATGGCATCCCCAATTTGGTTCTGTTGTGAGGCTGAAGGTACTGGAGAGGGGAAAGATTAGAATGAGGAAGGAGGAGGAAAACCTGGCTATTCATATCTGGTCACCGAGCACGGATAAAGCCATTTCAAGCAACGTTTCGATTTTGAATGGTGGTCGTACACCAGTGTGATACTAAGAGTATCGTCCACTCAATTGGGAGGCGGGAATGGGTACCGCCGCCCCAGGAACCTATATTGGATAACAAACACCTCTGCCATAGGTCACCCCAAGTAGTTCGCTACGTTTGGTGATTTAGCAGGGGTGCCCGGGTTCCAAATTCCACTGAACCCCACCCCTTAAACCCATTTCCTTCCCAGAACTCTCCTCTCCTTTCTCTCCTTAAAAAAAACTCTCCACACAGAATCCCCAAAGATGACATAGGCCCTGAGGGAAATTATTTTCCTCAGGGCCTCCTGTGTAGAGCTCATGTAAGAAAAAAACTCTGGAACGTGCCGTAAATATGCCATTTATTAATGTATATGAATAAATTGTGAAATATCACAACTTATGCGCTTGTAGGGATTTGAACCCGCGATCTTCGAACTGTTAGTCGAGAGCTTTACCCCTCGAACAAGGAAGCCACTGTTCCACAAATTTCCATTTCATGGTCTTCCCACAAAATTTCCATATGACACTGTGACTCACGTACGTTCTGCGGGAATTTTTGCCCCTTGCATACGGAATGTGCGGGCCGCGCTTTCCGATTGCACCGCCACTGCGCGCCGCGCGGAAGCCGTTCTTTTGAATTGCAGCGAAGAAAAAAAGAGCGCAGCGATTTATCTCGAATGGAGCGAGCGATTGCGCTCCAAATGTTACGCCACTGAACTAAAGACTAATTTTTGGCAATTTTCTGGGAATTCTTGAATTTTCACATTTATAAAATTGATATATCGAGAGGTGTATTATATTTAAATTATTTTTTTTTTATGTGATACCATACAGGTTTCAACGGTCTCAAGTTAGCGAAACTATTTAGAAGTATTGTGATGCTACAAAAAGTCGGGGAGGAAAGAAGGGGAAGATGAAGATTTTATAGTGCAAAGCTATATGATCTGCTCAGCAGCATTTTCAATTCTAGAAAGTTGTTTTTGGCGGTTTAATTACTATTAACAATATTTTTTGAACATACCTCGACACATGAGGCACTGAGGAAAACAATCATCCTTAGGGCTTACGTCATCTTGAAGGATGCTGTGTGGACGGTCTTTTTAAGAAGAAAAAAAGAAGAGGAAAATCTGGGAACGAAAAAAAATGTATAAATCCATCCCTTCTACTGCGGTACAGGTCTCCCCAGATTCGTCAAGCGACGCATCCGCGATCAAGACTTGGACAAACCTGAACCCAGGCACCCTTGCTTAGTAAAAAACGTAACGAAGCACTTGGCAAATGTGTTGGTTATCCAATGAGTGGTCTCCGGGCATATTCACCCATATTCGCCTCCCAAATTCATTAGATATACAAAGAACCAGACAATTATTACTAACTCAAAAGTGTAATTTTTTTGCTTTCTCCATATTCGTTTTTTTACAGAATTACCAATATTGCAAGTGCTTGTCCTTACTTTTTTTACTAGTATTTTATTAAAAAATATACTTAAAATTTAAATGAACATTGCGAATAACACTCCAAGGTTGATATTAGTAATGAATGAGAAAATCAGTAATGCGCTATGGCATAATCATAATACTCGGATTCGTAATAAATTATATTATTATAATAATTGCTTCACAGATTACGATAAAAGCTTAATCTTGTATGATTTGCGAAAGCTTATTGAGACAACACGAGTCGTGCAATTTTTCACCCTACTGCCTAAATATTATATCATATTTGAAAAGCAAGATTTTAAATTGCCACGTTCGGGTTTTAATTGTAGACAACGGATTAAATATACATATATACCTACACATGACGTGAAAAGATACATTTCAATAATTATTATGGTTAATGCACTAGCACCGCTGGGATACAACTAGAATAAAAGCATTTCAACTATTTACCCGATAATAATGCAGACATCTTGAGTTAAACTCACTCTCTGATCGGTTCAATGCCTTGCGCTGACAAATGTTTTTACTTTGAGAGAATTGGTCACGAATTTTTTACACATATTCGTATATATTGGATGCAGTTCATCTGTAAAGTTTGAAGCAGATGGGGCTAGAATGGTCGGGGGTCAGTTCCTTGAGACATGACTGTCAAATCACTATTGTTGTATGTCACATGACTCTATTATCATGTTGGAGTCAGTAAAGTTATAAAACAGTTATCAGAGTTTTCTATCGATCATCCACAATACATAAAAAATTTAAAAATTACAGAAGACAGATATAAAAAACGTTTTAAAATAAATTTCTTATTAGACTTACCTCGTTATCAGTGTTTTCTATCGATCATCGACAATTAACAAAATTTTATACAATTACAGAAGACTGATATACAAAACGTTTTAAAATAAAATTATTTAAAAAAATCTATTTTTTTTATTCGTATGGCGGTTGGAGAGTGAAAGATTTATTACATAAATTGAGAAATTGAAATACAAAAGAAATTGCGTCAGAGGAAATCTACCTAAGGAAGTTACCTAAGTTGTTTATACTTAACCTAAACTTATTTAGGAATCTGAATGCTGTCCTATTAACGAATGAGTCCATAAACACTTTGAACAGAACAAGTCACTCAGAAATAGCAATTTTTGAGACGAGTTCTTTAGAAGAAGAAAAAATCTGAATTATGCATCTCTAATTCAGTTACTACCTGCTAAATACATTAACTGCCACGTCTCGTAAAACCTCTCTCTGGGACTACCATCCAGCAATCTCCAACGCCTTTACATTTCCTGTCCTGCCCAACTACATCTATCTCGCTTTCTCTTTCAAACTCTGGAAGGAGCATCTTGGGCTACAGCGACGAGCTCATCAATAAGAACGAAATTACTGCGCAAGCTGGTTTTGGGCACACTAGTCTAATTTATCTATCTAGGTATATGTTTCAATTGGTCATTAAAAATATTTCTCACGTACATAACCTTTCATGAGCAAAATATTTTTTTTAATGTGTAAAACGCAAGGTGTCCCATCCAATTGATGTTTCATCAATGGCTACAAATACAAAAATCCAAACAAAAGAACATCATTCGAATGAATATGTAGGATGTATTCAATCAGACCATATGTCGCCGAATAATCTCCACCAAATCAGATTACCAAATGAATTCGTACGCTTGATAAGCTACTTTGCAACTTCGAGGACCGGGCTTTGGTGAGGGGAGGGCGGGGGTTAGTCCATACGTAATCTACTGGCGTGTTAGTAGGGTGGGGTGGGGTTGGAGCAGGCACCCCGATTCGGCTTGGGGTAGGTGCTCCCGACCAATTTATTTTATAATATATACAGTCGAAGGTTTTAAATCAAACTTCGCCTTGTGCGTCTGCTGGGTTTGGGTAGACTTTTGGGAAGTACGTATATTTAAATTAAACGTTATTATACGCGAGCATCGAAATTCTTATTCATTTAAGTAATATTTTTTAAACAATATCAATAAATATTTCTATTGTTGTATCAGAGAATTCATGGTGTAATTTCATAATAATATTTTATAATGAATTAAATATAAAACTTATTTACACTTTAATTTATTTGACTGTAACCGGTTTCAGTTTGTTAAAGCCATTTTCAGATTGGTATTATTAATGAAACTGGTAATATTAATAAAATTCAAATAATATGAAATGCTCACTTACACACAATAATTAAATATTCCACCGAGATTCGAACTCAAAACCTTAAAATAAATACAAACAAAAACGATTTAAAAAAAAAAACAAAAAAATTTGAATTTTTTTTTTAAGGTTCACATTGTTTGTAATTGTATTAATAACAGATTCCATAATACAAAATCTTGATAAAAGGGTTCTATTTTGATAAAATAACATATAAGAAAATTATTATATCTAATTATATAAATGCAGAAGGTTTGTAGATATAAAAACGTGAAGTGATTGGTTCAAATGCAGATCCGATCGATGTATCTTACCTACCACAGCATCTCCGAAGATGAAATTGGCCCTGAGTGGAATTATTTTCCTAAGAGCCACCTGTGAGAAGCTAATGTAAAAAAAAACTCAGATGAAGGACGTTACCTGATGAAGAAGAGTTTACTTTTTTAAAATACCAATTTATCAATTTAACGAGATTATGGCTTATTTGCAATTTTGGCAATGCTTTTAGAAGGCGAAACATCCATCACTTGTAAAATAACCACAACTGCAGACCTTTGAACGAAATATTTTTTATTTAATTAAATTAAGAATATATTAGCGAAACTCAATCGAAAATCTGGAGACAGAAAAATGAGAAAAAGATATTGGTTCAACTGGGACTCGAACCCAGGGCCCTTTGCTTACATGGAAAATGCTCTACCTACTGAGCTATGGAACCCATTTCCAATTCGGTCGCTTTTAACTGTATCATACTTCGACTAAGAACTACCAACATTTTCTTAAGGCACATATTATTGGCTGCTATCTTTTTATATGATTGCAAGATTCAATCGTAATATTTTTTGTCTATAAATGTCTATTAAATGATAATTTATTATGTACGAGTAGTATTATTTTAGTAGTAGTAATATTTTAGTAGTAGATAGTATTTTAGTTCCCGGGGCAGCGGTACCCATACCCGCCTCCCACATTTGAAGTTGATTAGAAAAATCAAAATTTAAGTTGAGTATGCAGTTATATGTAAAAGTGTACCCTCTATCTGGTACAATACTCAGACTACTCATAAACACTACCAAATCAACAATAATGTAGAAACACTTGTAGTGAATTAAACCAAATGTGGATGTGTTCTGGGTCACTATTAGGTTATTTCAAAATATCATACGCGGAGAGCATTTGAGTGATGCTCTCCTCATTATCTCAAAACTTTGCATTTTGAGATGTCTTACTAATCAACTGGACGATCGATATTTATAAGGAACATCTGTGGAAGTAGGTTTTACCACATATTTTTGTCAATGTGCTTGTCTCATTAGAGATATCCTGTGTCGAGTCAGACTACGTACTTCACGCATATTTTATTTTAGTGGATATATCATGGAAGATACTCTCGGTGTCGCCCTGGTGTAAGGCCACCCTTCAGAATTGAAATGTCGCTTGAAATGACTTTAGCCGTGTTTAGTGATCAGTTGTTAATAGCCAGGTACTTCCCCGCCGTACTCTTTCCCATTTCTTTCCTTTCGCCACTAACTTCAGCCTCACAACATACCCCAATTAGGGGATGCCATGGCTTTTCTGGATCCAGACGGGAGCAGTTAGGACTCTTGTGCGATATTCACATAAGAAAAAAATATTTTAATCTAAGACAATATTAAGATTGCATTTAGTTCGAGAACAATTTTGAAATCATGGCTAAAGATAAAAACAGAGTGTGCAATTCACACGCGGTAGAAGTGAAACCTTCAAAACACTAAAGTAGACAAGAATGGGGAGGCTGCGAAGCACCGCATAAAGAGGAGACCGATTATACTATATCATTCTCTCGCAGGCTAAATCCTGTAGATGTATGTGGTTGTCTCTTTTTGGTGTCGCTATTTTTCGTTTCATGGAGTTTTAAATCACAGCGGTGCTAAAGAAGTTTTCACTTTAAAAAATTGCCATAGGTACATTTTTCGATAAGGTTAATTTTGATAGGTTCATTGAATACCCACGACTATTTTATTTCGAATGGGATATTTCCACAAGCGAGGGATTCTGTTGAAAATGGTCGGAATATTTAAAGATCATTTTTCTGATTTTAATCATCCCACTAAAAATGTTTGTTTTTTATGTTTTCATTCAATGTTATAGATTTAAAAAACGATCTAAAGCTGACAAAATCAAAACGGCCCGTGGTTGGCAAATCAAATTGTGACGTCACAAGCGTCGCTCAGCTTGGTGAGCATAAATAAACATTCTCAGTGAGCGTCCACGCTCGTGACGTCACATGATAGCCCCGCCCCAAAATATCGTTTTAGCGGCAATTAAAAAAATGGGAAATTTTGAATCGTTGTAGAAAAAATTTCTTTTTATTCGTCAATATCGCTTTAATCATCGCACTTTTTTGCTTCATATTTTTAAGCAATAAAAAATCTTGGAAATACCCCATTGTGGTCAAAATGAAGATTGCAGTCAAATAGTTTAAAAGAGATATTCTGATAGGAAAAATAGCTTTATTTTCAAAATTACCTTAATTACTTAATTAAATAATTTAATATTACAACTTTTTTAACGTCTTCTGTAAATTACGTGCAATTTTAAACTAACTATAATGACCACTTTAAACCTGTTATTACGAAATATGCATATTAGAAATGTTAAATGAATAAAATGATTTATTCGTTTGAATTTACTTACAGGTACCTACGTAAGTTCATACATCAACCCTGCCCTATGCCAAGAATATTGCATGTCATGGTTTCATTTCCTATGCTTCTCGGTGCAATCCATCACACCTGGATATGAAGAACTGTCGAAATGAGTTGATAGATGATCCCCGATGCGCAACATAAATAATATTGCCAACATTTTAAATCGTGATGCATTATAAAATATTATTCAAAAATTTTTGGGTAGAAAAAAATTACTTACCCAAAAAAGCTCAACTGTACCCGGATAATAATATATGCATGCGTGATTTATACGTGTACTTGTTAAATCAGGGAAGTCTGTGACACGTAATACACAAAATGCATTGACGCCTCGTGAAATCGTTGCATTTCTGCAGTACAACTTATGGATTGGTAAAATAGTTATTTTGATGATGATTTTTGAATATGAAAAGACGGAAGCGCATAGTAAATA
Organism: Limnephilus lunatus; assembly: GCA_917563855.2. Taxonomy (NCBI): domain Eukaryota; kingdom Metazoa; phylum Arthropoda; class Insecta; order Trichoptera; family Limnephilidae; genus Limnephilus; species Limnephilus lunatus. The sequence continues at coordinate 43,794,015 of OU830602.1, read as the reverse complement.
TTTTTTATACATAACTTATTCTCCAAGAAGGGGTTTAAGTCATGTAAGATTTTATAATTGTGTTTTATAAATTTTTTTCTAATTACAATTTTGTTAATATTAACAGCATGAAAAGTCAACCCGTAATAAAAACAGGTTTTTTTAAAATATAATACAACTATTTTCAAATTTCAGGTCATTTATTGGGCCGGTTAGTGTCAAATTTCAGAGAAATGCGTGTATATAAGTATGCACGAGTGCCACCAAGTCGATAGAATGCATCGTCATCGACAACGAGTCTATCTGTAGAGTTTTTGTTCGATCAGATGTCGGAAGTGGGTTAATTTCCGCTTCCCAGATTTGCATTCATTCATTCATTCTGCAAAACAAAATCGAAATTCAAATAAATGTGTAAAAAAATCGTAGATGGTTATGATTTTAGCTTCTCCAACTACGTATTTACTAAAAATCTGGTAACCACCAATTTACTTTTTCCATATTTATATCGAATTTCAGTTATCATTTCTAAGCATTATCAAATTCGAATTGGGTTGCAATGGAATAATACACATCATTATAGTTATAACATTGGTACCTTGGACTTAATTTGAACCTTATATCATGAACAACATTTACGAAAATGTAATTACCAGGAATCCTCACACATGCTTAATCATTTTTTTCTAGATTTGTCTGTGAATAATTAATCTATATGTTTCCAGAGCAATAACAGTAATATACAAAAAATATCGTTTTTATTATTAGAATAAGTTAACAATAATAATCTAAACGAAAAAATAAAAGAGAACAAGACACAGAAAAACAGAAAAAAGACAATGGTCGCAACTGGGACTCGAACCCAGACCTCTCCGTCTAACTGGGACGAGCGCGTAGAGGGAATAACATTAAAAAAAGTAATAAAAAGAAAGTTTTTCTTATAAAAATTGAATATCGTTTTTCTGCTTAACCTCAAAATGGTGTTATCCCCTCGTAGGTATTATGAGTAAATTTGCTTAGGAATAAATAAAACTACATCGAACGTGATACGCAAACTAGATGAAACCTGACATTTGAAATCATAACAACAATATCACCAAATTTACTTACGACAATCAGCAATTTTTCAATTATTCGTTTTGGATTTTTACGCGATGGGTAAATGTGAAATAAACATGCCCAATGCAAACTTTAACACGTCAACACTTCGAGAAACCAAAATTAGACTATAACTTTCGGCAAAACTCTTCAAATTTGGTTTACTTTTATAAAGACGAAATATTGTGCGTTTGTCCCAAATATATCAATTTCACAACTCTTTGTCATAAGGTATTTCATAATATTTTTAAGAACTAAAGATTCCATAAATCCTGTAACCTGTACTATTTTTAAGTTACTTAGTATATACACAAACTTATTTACATTCATTTACGGATACCAATTTATAAAAGAATATACATCAATGCAAGTTATTATACAAAAAAATGGCTTGTTTATAAAAACCGCCTTTTTCGTCTGTTTCACACTACGCCACTGAATAATAGTTTCGAGTGTAGATGACATCCCCGTTTTCAGGACTTGATTTAGCACTCCCTTTTTATGAATAATCCCACTCCTGTGTTATTAAACCTTGAGTCTTGCTTTAAGCTAGGGACAGGGACAGGGAGGTCAATGCCAGGCGCAGTACTTCTACCGGGAACTGATGCTAGTTTGGTTATAGTTACCAGGAGCTTTAAGCTTTGGCTTGGGTTTATAAAACGAATGGTGCACATTGGTACATATTGGAGTGTCGAAGATATTTTTTCAGTATTTACTTTTGTTTATATTATTTCACATACAGATCACATATTTATACAAAATGATGTAGGTACAATTTGAAAAACGTTGTCTGATTCGTGATCTTCGTTGAAAAAACCTTCCTAATTTTGCAGACTTCTTCGCTTGGTTTCTTTGAATGACATACCCACGGTTATATATTATTTGTACTTTCTCATATGTTTATAATATATAATCCTTGTTTTAGATACTTATTGTAGTATAAATTATGTAAAAAGTATGTACGGTAACTCTTTTTTATAAATCCACAAGAAGATCGAATTTTCAATTTTTTTTTGTTATTATTATTACATACTTCGAAAATCGTAAGAGCCCGGGACGATCAGACCATCGTTATTTTATAAAACTTAAAATATTCTCTCTGTATGTCTCTAATACAAGTAAAAACGATCTCCGACTATGAAGTTTGGATCACGGTGGCTTTGAAAGGTAACAGGTAGCAAAAGTGTTTAAAATTGCACCTCAAATTAGTTAAAATATAAAGCTCAGTTTTCGTATATTTTATTTGGAATGATATTAGAAATCACGTCGTTCATTGTCAGACACTTAGTAAAGTTTTAACCCCCTCTCAGACACCCTTAACCCTTACTTACGATAAACATAGAATAAAAGCTGAATTTTATATATGTCACTTGAGGAACTTTCAAAAGATGTTTTCTCAGTAATCAGTCAGTAATCAGTCAGTGTGTGTCAGTTGGAGGCTGGTATGGGTACCGCCGCTCTAGGAACCATTTATTGGATAACCAACACCTCTGCCAAGGTCACCTAGTGGTTCGCTACGCTTGGTGACTTACAAGAAGCGCCCGGGTTCATGGGGTGAGGTTTGTTCAGGTCTTGGCAGCGGATGCTTATGACCACGTGCTGCTTGGCGGGTCGGGTCGAGAGAGACAGGTTGAGTGAGGTCTTTTTTCCTCTGTAGCCGGACTCTCTCGACCAAATGCCTTGCACCGCAGTTGGAGGGATGAATTCATACGTCAATCCCACCCGGACGTACTGACCCCTTGATTTTTACCTACCGTTCACACCTTTGTCTTACCCACAACTTCCTCTTCTTCCTTTCCTTAAAAAGACCCTCCACATTATATCCCCTAAGATTACATAAGACCTGTTGGAAATTATTTTCAGGGCCCCCTGTATGGAGTTAAAATTATTTGTCTCTGGCTGCAAGGATGACATAATCCTACCGGCTCCAGGCTGTTGGAATTCTTGTGTGATATTTTCTTTTTTTATTATATAAAACCTTATATAAAACAATTATCAGAACGGTCTTGGCCTATGGATGTGAGGCGGGAACACTGACAGCAAAGTCAGCAGAACAGCTGGACATCTTCGAAAGAAAGGTACTGCGAAGAATCTTAGGAGCGGTGCGAGAGGGAGAGGCATGGAGAATCCGCCACAACAATGAGCTCTATGAAATTTATCAAGCTCCCAGACTCTCCACCCATTTAAGGCTCCAAAGATTAAGATGGGCCGGACATGTGCACCGAATGCCAAGCACACGAGTACCGAAGAAGGTTCTGACAGGACACCCGGGAGGTAAACGAAAGGCGGGCAGACCTAGACTGAGATGGGAGGATGATGTCAGGAAGGATGCAAGAGGATTACTCCATGTTGCAGATTGGAAGACGACGGCCGAGGACAGAGGGCGGTGGAGGCTTATTTTGAAGGAGGCCAAGGCTCGAAATGGGCTGTAGCGCCATTGAAGAAGAAGAAGAATTTTCTTTTTTTAGATTAAGGCGAGCACTGTAGGTAAGTTGGCTTAGTAAATTCAGAGCTACCTAACTAATCCATTTCTATTTCCACATTTATTTCTATCCATTTCTATCTCATATTTATTTATTCACATTTAAGTAAAAATCGTAATGATTTTTAACCTCTCAGGCCTTGGGCATATTTTGTCGGAAGGTCAAAATATTTCCGCTTTCAATGAAATCCAATAAAATGGAATATTTCTGAACCATATTTTTATAATTTGAAATAAACATATAATTTTTGAAACATAAAAATGTTGAATGCTATCGAATAAGATAGTTTTAAAAATGGCTCAACTTACATTTTTTCTAACTAAAATTATGGACAACGATAAATTTTAATAACACACAAATATTTTATTGGACAAATGTGTTATTAACTTTATCCCCAACTCACTTTGTCTTTTCATGTAAAAATGTTAAAAAAATTCCAAAGTTTTATATTTTTTTAACAAATCGCAGTTGAAAACTTAACATCTTCAAGACGCCATACCTATTTACGGTCCTCCCACTCTACAAACACCGTTATATGATGATTGGCGCGTGGACAATGATGGCGTCTTCAAGATACCACGGGTATATACGCCATAACCCCCACTCTGACCATCCTACGCCAACCGCAAGGACGTAGGTTGACCCCACCCCCTCCTAGTACTTCGCCCTACAACGGCCAGCCAATGACGAAGCTTGTTTCGAAATGGAAGCCATCGGTTGCGTAACAGCCGTAAAAGGACATATTTTTATGTAAGATTAATATTGAATTTACGCAATGTTTGCTAAAGTTATTTCAAATAAAATTATATAGATTAAAAGGCTGGACTTGCGTCCATACTGTTAAGATAAAATTAAATATGTTAATGTTTCCATTAAATAGATATAAGGGTTTTTTCATACTGATATCGGGCTAAAAACCCCACTTGTTAACATTGTACAATTTTTACTGAATTTAATAAAACTGCTAGAATGAAGTGGTTTACATGAGATAGAGCGGCAAAGAGAGTAGTTTTGCTTGTATAATTCAATTTTATCATTCCATTCTTGTATAAGGATGCACAAGCTGCAAAAAAAATGCAGCAACGTTCAAGGAATAATCTTGTTAAATGCGAACCAATATTGGGCACGGCCCCGCGGCAGCGTATATATAGAGCGTCAAGCTCTGTTCAAATCAGTCACATTCGAACCTTTATCGTCGCGTATACTCTACTCTCACCGTCTCTATCTTCTTGTACCGCTTCTTCCTGCCTGCACTCTACAATTGTCTTTGACTTCCGACCTTGCACTTCCTTGGACAGCTGAATTCTCTCTCCTCGGATACTCACAGCAACCGGACCAGGCCCTGAGCGTGCATAGCAGCCCGCCGACTAGAAAACCAGCACCCGTATTTTACAGTCAATATAGAGGACATAAGTCCGATATATTGTGGTCCTTCGAGCCGGATGTTCTAGTCTCCAGTTGCCAATATGACACCAATTCTACGCTTCGGGAAGAGTACATTGGAGGAAACCGGACAGGATGCTGCCAGTACCGAGCCCCCCGCTGGCCCCTCTGCAATCCCGCCGTCTGCAAATGTGGCCCCTGCGCATGATCACTCTCCGGTACAGACGCTCAGCCATGACTCATCATCAGACAGCGAGGCTTTAAATGCAGATTTACTAAAGCAACTGCAGCGAGAATTGAGAGCAGAGAGGCGTCGCAACCGGAAATTACAAGATGCCCTCATCGCTTCAATGGAAGTTCCTGTGACCAAACAAGCGCTTACCGTGGGACCTGATACCCCCTCGGACAAAGCGACTACACAAAAAGGCGCCATGCAAGGCGCCGCGCAACAAGGCAGTGAGCAAGGCCCCCTACAAGGTGCCACGCACAGCGTAGAGTACCGGTCTTCAGCATCTAACGTCACGATGCAAGGCCAAACACCCCCTCTGCAGCTGCAGCAGCCTGCCATCAACATGAACACAGAGTATTCACGTGCATCATTCGGACAACAGCCGGCACAAACCTCAGCTCAAGGGGCCCTACACATCCCCGCAGCCTCCAACCAGCCGGGTTTTCCACAAATGCAGTTCGGCCACACCACAGCAAACAACACATACGCGACATTCCCGAGTCACCTTACGGAGGATGACACGGCGCGTCACACTCAAGATTGGGTGAATAATGGAGCGGGACAATCGGCCCCAGCAAATCCGTTCACACAGTTCGCAGCATTTATGACGGAGGCCTTTCGCGCCTCGCAAAATGGTGCAACCCCACGGCAGCAACCCGAAGAGGAAAATCGTCTAGCGTCTCTCATTGCACGCCAATCAAGTGCTAAGGACCTGCCACCATACTATGGAGACGCCGTGGAATGGCCAGCATGGCGCGCTCAATTCTATCAATCAACATCTACATGTGGGATGACGCAATCTGAAAACTTAATGCGCCTTCAGAGAGCTTTGAAAGGCAAGGCGCGCGAAGCAGTGAGCCCACTACTTATGGACCCGACTCAAGTATCGGAAATAATGGACGTTTTGGAACATCGATTCGGGGGTGCCCACACAATCACAACCCTGATGTTTGAGAAAATAAAAAAGTTACCGCGGCTTCCTGAAGACGCATCAAACGAAGCGTTAATTGAATTCTCGGGTACTGTGCAAAATGTAGTGGCCTCGCTCGGCAGTTTAATATATGACTATCTCTCTAACCCCGCGCTACTAAGTGAAATAGCATCGAAAATGCCCCTTGTGTTAAGAGTGTCGTGGTTGGACAAAATTGCCGATCAAATTACAAGTGCAAATATTCAACAGTTAGCAGCCTTCCTAAAGAGACTCACAAACGCAATACCACGTTCAGGGCTAGTTGATAATTTTCGGCCCCCAGTAAAACCACGACGGGAGCAAGTGTTTGCACAAAGTGATTTAAAAATCGAAAAGTGTGCACAGTGTGCAAACTCGCACAAGATACGGGAATGTCCGGTGTTTTTAGAGAAAAGTGTTCCCGATCGCTGGGAAAAGGTGAAAAGCGCCCGTCTGTGTCACAAATGCTTAGACGTAAGTCACCATACACGGGCGTGTAAATATCGCGTATGGTGTGGAGTGGGTTCGTGTCGACTCCCCCACCACAAACTATTACACGATCCGTCGCGTGTGAATTCACAGGTTACTGCCGGTACGTCGCGCGGAAATAATGACAGTCAAACCGTGACAAATACTACGTGGTGCGGACACGAATCAGTGTTGTTAAAAGTGATACCGGTAACCATATGTGGCCCAAACGGGCAAGTGTCAGTTCATGCCCTACTTGACGAGGGATCAACGGTGACTCTGCTGGACACAGAAATTGCTGACAAAGTGGGGGCAAGTGGACCGACTCGTGGTCTCCGTATTCACGGTGCAGGTGGAATGTGTGCATCAGATAAAACGTCCCGGCGAGTTAAACTTTCAGTACGAGGAGACGGTGAGGAATATGGCATTATAGCGAATACAGTGCGTAATCTAGACCTACCGCGACAAACCATAGCCGGTCGGCGCCAAGTAAAACCACAAATATTATTGGGACAAGACAGCTCATGTTATTGTATCGAGAGAGGTCCGTGAAGACACAGAGAAACGGATTCTGTCCCGCACTGCACTCGGATGGATCACGCATGGAGGCATTCATCCTACGGAGCACATAACTCTCAACATAATTGGCGAGATAGAGAGGGGAGACCAACAGCTCCCAGACCTCTTGAAACAAAATTTCGCTATCGACTCACTTGGAGTGACGTCAGCGGCACGCATAGATGCCGCCACACAACGCGCAAAGGCCCTAATGAAAAACAATACCCGGCCGTATGACACCGGACGGTGGGAAACTGGCCTTCTGTGGAAAGCAAATAATACACGCATGCCGGACAACAAACAGTGCGCATTAAAACGCCTGTACTCATTAGAAAGAAAATTGGGGAAAGACGAAGCATTGGCAGCGGCATACAAGGTGAAAATAAGTTCACTAATTGAACGCGGGTATGCGCGAAAATTAAATAGTCAAGAGGCAGCCATCCCTAAGCCACGAAAATGGTACCTACCACATCTTGCAGTAATAAATCCCAATAAACCGGGCAAGCTAAGAGTGGTGTTCAACGCAGCAAGCCGATTGTTGACAGGGCCCGATCTCCTTCCCTCGCTATTGGGAAACATTTTGCGCTTCCGCGAAGGAAAAATTGCATTTGCAGCGGATATCGCTAAAATGTTTCTGCAGATAAAAATTAAAAGTGAGGACCAGTCATCTCACTTATTTATGTGGAGAACAACGCAGCAAGAGGAGCCAAGGACATACATGCTCACATCAATGATGTTTGGAGCTACTTGTTCACCGAGCAGTGCGCAATTCGTGTGGAATAATGTAGCAGAGAAATATAAGGAACAATATACAGCCGCAGCGACAGCCATCCAGGAAAAATTCTATATGCATAATTACCTATATGCAGTGGACACATTAGATGAAGCCGCCAAGATGATACAGGAGGTGAGCACCATCCTCGCAAGCGGGGGTTTCCAGCTCACATATTGGAATTCAAATTATCTTGTCGCCATTGCAAAAGTACCGTTAGAAAAGCGGGCGAAATCGGCCATACCGATTAGTAGCGGGGATCATGAAAATGAGCGCATACTAGGCCTCATACGGGACCCCACCGGCGACCACTTTATCTACAGCTTCCGGGAGGCGGCGACAGCAGAGATAATTCCCCACCCAACAAAAAGACAATTATTAAGCATTGTAATGAAGATTTTTGATCCCGTGGGCTTTGTATCCTGTCTAAAACTTCGATCAAAAATACTTCTCCAAGCAGAGTGGAGATGGGTGCCTACAAAATTAAACCCTGCGGATATAGGTACACGAGATATCAAGCCACCCGACCTCACACCCACTAGCCGGTGGTTCTGCGGTCCGACCTTTATTACCCAACCGGAAGCAGCATGGCCCCGTGAGAAGGAGCCAGTCATCCACACCGATAACCAGGCTCTGGAGGTAAGGCCTGAATACTTCGGCCTCACAACAACAATGGGAGACGGATTACCTCTCATTGAACTATTTTCATCGTGGCATCGACTCATCCGCACCACTGTATGGGTTCTCCGATACAAAAATGTCCGCCGAGCTCAAAAACATTATCAGAAGGTCCTCTTTGTGCCGAAGAGACCCAAGAAGCAGAAATATTATGGGTGAAGAAGTCCCAAGCACACTCCTTTGGGGCCGAAATACACGCCACTCAAAAGGGCAATATCCCCCCCGCAGGCAGTCGCCTGCGGACGCTAATGCCTTTCCTTGGCCCAGATGGCATCATACGGATGGGCTCACGGCTACAAGCCCTTAAAGATGTCACCAGCGGAGTACAGACACCAGTCATCCTGGATGGTGACGAGACGTATGCTCGGCTCCTGATCCGCCATTACCATCAAAAGGCGGACCACCCAAGTACCGAAAAAACCATGGCGGAAATCAGAGGCAGCTTTTTCATATTAAAATTACGAACCAACCTCCGCCGAATAGCGCATGAATGCCTAGTTTGCCGCATAAATAACGCTAAGCCGATGCCACCACTGATGGGACCTCTACCGGCTGCCAGGCTCGCCCATCACGTGAGCCCCTTCACGCACTGCGGCCTGGATTACTTTGGCCCCATGGAAGTAACAATCGGCAGACGGCGGGAAAAAAGGTACGGGGCCCTATTCACCTGCTTGTCAACGAGGGCCGTACATCTTGAGCTTGCGGCCTCACTCAGTGCTGATTCAGCCATCATGGCAATACAGCGGATGTCAGCTAGGCGAGGTCAGCCGGAATGTATTTATTCAGACAACGGAACCAATTTTCATGGCGCGGAGAAAGTAATCCAAGACGCACTGGAGTCAATTAGTCAAGATCCGAGGTTGCAGAACTATATATCGACACAAAGAACGTCTTGAAAATTTAATCCCCCCCTATCTCCTCATATGGGGGGAGCTTGGGAGCGCCTCGTGCGCTCCATAAAGAAAGCCCTCAAATCAACAATGAAGGAGCGCTCGCCGAAAGAAGAAACTCTCCTCACGGCCCTGGCAGAAGCAGAGTACGTAGTAAACAACCGCCCGCTAACACATGTTTCTGTTGACCCACGAGACGAAGAACCCCTAACTCCCAACCATTTCTTGCTGGGATCAGCAGGGAAGCGACCGCAACTCTCACTATACGCTGCAAGAGAAGAGGAAGTCTGCCTAAGAAAGCAATGGCGAATCAGCCAGCAATTAGCAGATATGTTTTGGCGGCGATGGATAAAAGAATACCTGCCCACGATAGCTGCCCGTCAAAAATGGCACCAGCCAAGCACCCCCATCAAAACGGGTGATCTTGTGCTAGTCGTGGACTCCGCCCTACCCCGCAATAGTTGGCCTCGTGGGCGCGTCATTGAAACAATGCCCGCCGCTGACGGACAAGTAAGAACCGTTCGAGTCCAGACGAGCACCGGAGTGTACGTGCGCCCTGCAGTTAAAATCGCCGTACTCATGACGACACTGATCTCAGAAGAAGCTCCTCCCCGCAGCCTAGACACCGCCGGACAAAAAAATCCTGTCACGTTCTAAGAAGTTAGGTACAGCCGACACTGCACGAGGGGGAGAATATATCGAACGTGGAATCTACCAATAAACAGCTTTATATGGCCGCCCTAGAAGGAATGGTAACATCTTCAAGACGCCATACCTATTTACGGTCCTCCCACTCTACAAACACCGTTATATGATGATTGGCGCGTGGACAATGATGGCGTCTTCAAGATACCACGGGTATATACGCCATAACCCCCACTCTGACCATCCTACGCCAACCGCAAGGACGTAGGTTGACCCCACCCCCTCCCAGTACTTCGCCCTACAACGGCCAGCCAATGACGAAGCTTGTTTCGAAATGGAAGCCATCGGTTGCGTAACAGCCGTAAAAGGACATATTTTTATGTAAGATTAATATTGAATTTACGCAATGTTTGCTAAAGTTATTTCAAATAAAATTATATAGATTAAAAGGCTGGACTTGCGTCCATACTGTTAGGATAAAATTAAATATGTTAATGTTTCCATTAAATAGATATAAGGGTTTTTTCATACTGATATCGGGCTAAAAACCCCACTTGTTAACATTGTACAATTTTTACTGAATTTAATAAAACTGCTAGAATGAAGTGGTTTACATGAGATAGAGCGGCAAAGAGAGTAGTTTTGCTTGTATAATTCAATTTTATCATTCCATTCTTGTATAAGGATGCACAAGCTGCAAAAAAAATGCAGCAACGTTCAAGGAATAATCTTGTTAAATGCGAACCAATATTGGGCACGGCCCCGCGGCAGCGTATATATAGAGCGTCAAGCTCTGTTCAAATCAGTCACATTCGAACCTTTATCGTCGCGTATACTCTACTCTCACCGTCTCTATCTTCTTGTACCGCTTCTTCCTGCCTGCACTCTACAATTGTCTTTGACTTCCGACCTTGCACTTCCTTGGACAGCTGAATTCTCTCTCCTCGGATACTCACAGCAACCGGACCAGGCCCTGAGCGTGCATAGCAGCCCGCCGACTAGAAAACCAGCACCCGTATTTTACAGTCAATATAGAGGACATAAGTCCGATATATGTACATTTTAATAAATTTGTGGTAAACTTTTACATTTGAATATAAAGCATGGTGTTTTATATTTCTAACACCGTTTAGATCATATTTCCAACCTTGATAGTAGGGAGGCACAAAGATTTCTATGAGACCTATATGAATTGTTCCGAAAACCGAAAAAATTAGCCTGAGGGGTTAAAAACTACTATTATCATTTTGGTACCTAAATGACTGCTTACTATGCTAAATAATTTTCCGAAGGGTGACCGCACGATACGCTTGAATAATGAATCTCGTCAAGCGGCTAATAAAATTTAAATGTCCCCCCACAATGCTAATTCCCACCGTAGCGGATGGGCACTGCCCCACAATATGAAAAATTTAAATTAATTTTTAAAGTGTTACTAAACTGATGATTTATGATGCCAAATTCAATGACTGCTTTTTAAATATTTTAATAAAAGTAGTACGTAGTTTTAGAGAGTTGAAACACTTTTATTTTTATTTTTTATAAATAATAATCTATTTTTTATCATAACCTATGTATCAGATCTTGCATGCTCTGTAAGCGTTGGACGCCCTACAGTTGCCTGCTGGCGTCTATTTTGATTTTTAAAGATGCCTGAATACAATGACTTTGATAACGTTAAAAATACAAATGGATTTGATGTTCATTAGTTAGGCAAGTTGTAGAAAAAGAAGATGTACCTCGTGGCTTCCAAACTTTTCATACGACTAGAGTTCTGTTTGAATTGTTTCGATCAGTGGTCTGCTATTCATTATCCAAGACTTATTAGTAATTTTTAGTCGTAAAATAAACACAGTAATTTGAGATGGGTTTTGCAGTGTTTTAAAGTAAAACTAACTAACTAACTCAATAGGCAGAGAGGACCCACCGCCAAACAATTCAGTATTGGCATACTCTACTTGCCTCATTCACATTCATTCATACATCGTCTCATATATACTCTTCTATTCTTTAGACTTTTGACATGGCCCGACTCAAGTATCCGATTCACTTGATCGTGCCATGTCTTCCTCGGGCGTCCCCGACTTTTTCTACCAATCACATTTGCGTAATATATTCTCTTTACGCTCCTTTCTTCGTTAATTTGCTCTACATGCCCAAACCATCTCGAAGTGTTCCTTTATTAATCTAACTTGTTTCTTAATCTTACTTATAAGATCAGCCTTGAATTATTTTCGGATCTCACCATTTATCACACGATCATACATGGTTTTACCGCACACATGCCTCAGGGATCTCATTTCTATGGAATTCAGTCTACTTTCATCCTTCCTCTGCCAGTTCCATGTTTCACTGTCGTATATCAGAGTAGGTACCAAATGGGCCGTCAAGCTTCGCTTCTTTGTACAGTTTTTGTTAGCGCCAACAACGTCAGTCCTCCATTAATGGGGTTACCTGAATTTACTCTTTTTTAAATATCTCTATCAGAATATCCATCTCTTTATAGGGAGTTTATGTAATATAATTTTGAATAACTCCAGTGTAATGTTAATCTTTTAGTGGACGGTCTGCATCTGCGCTTTCGCGAACAAACAAAAAATGACAATAACCAAAAAAGCTCTTACAAATAGGATTGTCGTTTTCGCTTTTTTTGACTAGATCTAGAATAGCCAGGTGCTTTACACTCTCCTCCTTTCACCCACCTGTTGTTTGTCTTACCTATTTTTAAATTTCCATTGCGTGCTTACAAAAATATATACGATTATATCATATCGACTATAAAATTTGTAAACTGGACAAGTAAGTAATAACATGAATAAAACACGTATTTAAATTTTGATAAATTTATTGGTTCAATTTCAACATAAAAATGTTATAAAAGAACAAAGCGATTCCCATTTCATACGTTTAGCACCCTATTCATCGTCGAATGTGAAAAATAGCCAAACTTAAAATAATAATCATTAAAAAATGGCCAGTGGCGCGTAGTGCGCCAGAAAGAAAAATAAAAGTTTTAAAATCTTAATTTAAACAAATTTCGTGTTATACAATATTACTATCATGTAGATTTATTAATACTAAATATATAAACAATGAAATATTCCCTCCTTTGATATTCGCCAATTTAAAATAGCTGTACACTTCATTTCCACATACATTTCCTTCAGTTATTCTAATATGTTTCAATACTTTTTTTCCTTAATTAATTAACAAATGTTTAAGTACCTAATCATTATTGCGCAACGAATTCATTTTTCAAATGCTTTCATTTTTTTAAACAAAAAAAAAATGCTTACATATTTACTATAATAGTTTTGATATAAACTTCTAAATGTTATGAATTTTACTTAGGGTTCATGAGAAGGAAGGTTGGATTAATTTTTCTTTTTTTGAAAAGATAAAATATAAAATTGAATATTGATTCTCACACAATCTTTTGCATATTTTTAATTGGTGGACACAACATGTTTGATGTTAAAACAAAACTAAGTCCAATCTAAGACAGAAGTAATGCAGTATTTACAACCTACGTATTTATGAATATTCTTTTCAAATCTAAATACAAATTTATATTAGTAGATCACATTTTCAGTATTTTTTGAATATTCAAAAAGATTCGATATAAAAGACATCTGGTTATAGTATTCAAGAAAATAATATTATGATTAAAATGGTGCTACCCCCTACTGAAGATACCCAACATTGATTTGTCAAGTTATTCGTAACATTATTTGGAAAATAATACATTTTAAAGTTATTTATATTTAATCGCAGGTGTTTGTTTCTATTGATCTAAATAATAATCTAGGCTTGATAGTAGGTATACTAAGAATCAGTCATTAACATGGAGACTGTTTTATGAAGGTACTGACAGGAATAAAATATTAATTTCATTGTTTATTTATAAATTAATGATTATTTCTCTAAAATTACGCAATTTGCCTCTGTATACTGTATACTACACGTGATAAGCTTCGCTTTACATACGGATGCAAAGATTGATTATTATTATTAATTTAGACTTAAAAAATCGATGAAAGTATTTTTTTCTACGCCACTGGGAGCATTCAAAACGTGAACGGATCACATTTAACGCATATGAACTAAATGATTTTATCGACAATGATTGTATGATGCAAAACTTTCACAGACTAAGCAACTTTATGACTTTATACATGTTTGTTTTCTAAGAAACATAATTAAAAATATTCTACCTTATGAAATAGATTCTTTAAAACTAATTTTTACATGGCATTGGTGCAAACAATTTACTCGAATTGTTGTGAGAACTAATACATCTTAAAAATTATATGAGAAGATTAACAGTCTTATAAAAATACTTATAAAAATTAAAATACATTTTAAACACAGGCTAATTAACACATAACTTAACTCTTGATATTTTAGGGAAAGATATTAATCATAAGCAATTGATGGACACAGATTATAAAAGAAATTAAATGATTTTGTAAGATTTATTTTTGAAACATCTATGTAGGTAGTTCTATTGAATAAGTAATAAGTTCATACACAAAACGTACTTGCTAGTGGAAAAATATTATGAATCGATGTAATCATTTAGTTTTTATGTCAATAATCTAATAATTAAGAAATATAACGACTAAAATCATAATTCAAATAATACAAAGTGTCAAATTCAACATTATTGCTGATGGTAAAAAATTTGAACACGAGTTATGGATATGTTTCCTCCTTCTCAAAACAAATTTCAAATCTTTAAAAAAAAACCTAAAATAATAAAAATTTTAATAAAACTGTTCAGATCGTTGAGTTTTTTTGTTGTTGTGAGTATTTTTAATTCTAACCTGAAAAACTCATAGTTGTAGCTTTGTCATATTTTTTTCGTGTTAGAAAAAAAAAATTAAATCACTTCACACTATAATAAATTTCACTCGCGTGGCACATAATTTGTTTTATTTTAAATTTAACCATTTTTTTTTTGGCATAAAGTTTTTTTTAACACCATTTTAAAATCCTTGTTTTTCACTTTGGTACTCTACAGAAATAATTTGGTCGAGTGTCTTACAGTTCACTGATAACTTCGTAGGTCCAAAGAACGAAGGGAATTGGGATGCAACTAGTCGGGATGACAGAGATGAAGAGAAGGTAAAAGAACTGCAACAGCTATCACACTATTTCGTTCGGATGTGTGTTCTGATTCGATTCGTTCTGCCGTGCGCATTGCTGGAACAAAAAAAAAACAATGAGTAATCAATCAATCGTTTAAAATATATATGGTGTCAAGGGACGTTCTTCACTCCCTAGCCGGTAATTCCTGACCTTATTTGGACTGAAAAATGTGAACGAAATTTTGGCACCCGGTAACATTTTTGATGTTTTTTTTCGACTAAAAACATAAAAAAAAAACAGCAGGAATTGGATAGGATTTGGGTGAAGAGTTGGGTGGTAACTCTGCTAGGCGACCAGTGACTAAATATATATGAAATATTTTTGTTTGTTTGTTTATTTTTGAAAAAAAAACCTTTACATAATATGTCGCCGAAGATCAACATTTCATTAACATTTTTACTTCAAATATTGTCAGGAATCATTGGTTAATGTAAGTTGTCAAATTCGTCCTTAACAACGTGTATATCACAATTTGAAGAACAAAAAATATTTTGTCAGTTCATTTAGCTACGATATTAGATCTTAGAACTTCATAGCTCATGATTAAATTAATTGTGTTCGCCTATATAGTCACGACAAAAATAGACGTGAAAATTTCAAGACGTTTTTTCTACCAAATAACACACGAACCGATTTTCGTTACATCGGACTATCATTATTTTTTTTTTCAGATTTGTATTACAAATATATTTTACTGATCCAAATATATTATACTTAGTCTAAGGACCAAATACCTTAAAAAATAAAAATATTTGTAAAACTAGTACTTACGTCTTGTTTTCTTTCCCAGCTCTTCATCGCGGACTTGTATTTTTCAAATTCGTGACACCAATTTGAGTAGATCTTTTGATATTCATTGCTCTTTTCGGGGGGCGAACACCTGCAAATAAAAATATACATGAGATTTGTGTTGGCAGACAGGGACTCAGAGAATTAAATGAAACGAACTTGGTATTTTTACAAGTATTTGAATATCGACAAATATTACCTGTGCGAATCAACAGTGATATTGTACGAACAGAGAAGGGAACCTCCTAACCAACAATCGTATCTGCCAGCATCGGCTTCGGATGCTGCAATAATCAGCAGTCCATGTTCAGAAGTCTCAATGTATTTGTCAGGCCTGAAATACAAAAAACACAAATTAATATCAATGATAAAAACAACGAAAAAATCAGTTATTTAATAAAATATAATATATAATGGTTCGATAGAATACGGAAGGAATTTGTTACCTAAAGATAATTTGATAGCGGCCCTTTTCTTTGGAGTAATGATACCAAGTAACAGCTTGTGGCTGGAGGACTTCCGGCATCTTCACGAAGCTTCCGAGATGAAGGCTTTGTCCCCAAGTGACTGTGATGCTCTTTTTCACGATTGAGGAGTCGCAGATGTCGGCTGTGTCGTTGGCAACGTCTTGGAGGAGCCTGGAGAAAAATAAAATAAGTGTGAAAAGAAGAAAATAAGGCATAAAATAGAAATTATTATTTTTTTTAATTGGTAAACTAATGTTTACGACAAGATTTTTATGCATAGCACAAAGGGTAACAATTATTATAAGCAATAATTATTAGCCTGAAACACTCATCAACACTGAAAAAATCTCCCGAGAAAAGATAAATGCCGCCGACAGGACTTGAACCCGCGTCCTTCTGATATCCGGTCAACTGAAAAATGTAATAAGCAGTAATTGTTGAATGAAACACTAGTATATATTGAATTATTTGGCGGGTGGAAGATAAGCCGACGTAGCTCAGTTGGTAGAGCAGTTGACCGGATATCAGAAGGACGCGGGTTCAAGTCCTGTCGGCGGCATTTATCTTTTCTCGGGAGATTTTTTCAGTGTTGATGAGTGTTTCAGGCTAATAATTATTGCTTTTAATAATTGCATAAAATAGAGCCAATGAACCAAAGGTGGGATAACATACTAGAAAATGTGTAGATAATTCATGAAATAAAGAATGTATTCAACATTGGCAAAAGTGGGTTTAGATTTAGATGAATTGTACGCGAACAGGGATGGACTACATAAGATAAGCGTGTTAGGAAAATAATAAGGTTGAGTGGCGGCTCAGGAAGTTTAAGAATTGAAAAAATAGAAGAGTATCTGTAATTAAAAATATGAATGTGATTGGGGCAAGGGTGGTTTTCAAATCGACAGCAAATAAATCAATCTTTGGGAAAAACTGACAAACGCAAGGGAAGTTTTCATATCTAATTATTTTGAAAATTTTACGGATTTGTTGAAGAACTATAATGGAATTGTTTGGTTGATACAATAATGGATTGATTTATTTATTCACCGACTTTTAGATTTCATGAAAGATGGTTGAATTGATTGGTTGATTCCTTTATTCATTGATTGTGCATTGATGCATTGATAGATTGATTAATTTGGATTTGGACTTTTTGAGTTGACAGACTTTTGAATTACATGATTGATGGTTCAATTATTCCTTTATAAATTGATTGATTGATTCGTTGATTGATTGATTCATCGATTCACTGATTCATCGATTCATTAATTCATCTATTCATTGATTTCTGTATGCATTGATTGATTGATTCGTTGATTCATTGATTCATCGATTCATTGATTGATTCGTTGATTCATTGATTCCTGTATGAATTTATTGATTGATTCGTTGATTCATTAATTAATTGATTAATCGATTCATTGATTCACTGATTAATTGATTGATTGATATCCTTACCCAGGCTGATAGGACCGACAAGTGTTGGTGTCCTTATCCCATCCGCAGTAGGGGTCTCTAACGCAGCGCAGGCAGCTGTCGTAGCGGCGGGCACACATCACCAACTGGAGTTGCCGCACGCGCTGGTCCGATCCCACGTACAGGGAGCCGTGAACTCTTGATATCTCCATTGCCTGGACGAGAAAATATATATTACAAAATGCAGCTTTGGAAAGACAATAGGACACTTTTTAAAACCAATTTTTTAATAATAACTAAATTGTGGAAATATCACAAGAATCTCTTTTTTAAATAATAATTCCAAACATGGGAACTATTTTGCGATGTTGCTGACGTTGCGCAGTAGAAAGGAAAGCTGATGGAATATGCTTACAAGACAATATTTCCAGTT
Source organism: Limnephilus lunatus (assembly GCA_917563855.2). Lineage (NCBI taxonomy): Eukaryota > Metazoa > Arthropoda > Insecta > Trichoptera > Limnephilidae > Limnephilus > Limnephilus lunatus. The sequence continues at coordinate 43,775,630 of OU830602.1, read as the reverse complement.
CCGAAGTTAGAGGGTCTATGGAAACCTAATTGGGAATTGTGTGAGGTGGGATGAGAAGTGGGAGATAAAAGGGTGAGGTAAGATGGAAAAAATAACGAAGAAGGAAAAGGATTAGAGGTTAGAGAATGTTGTTCATGGGTCATTAGTAAAAAGTGTTCTAACTGTAACCTACAACTATTGCATAATATGGCGAATGGGATGGTAGGAAATGATCGAGGGAAAGGAAGAAAGGAAGATTTTAAATTGATGAAATATGGTATGTAGTACAAGAGCCAATGATCGTAATATTTAGCTTTATATGCAATGGAGGTTACGAATCATTATTTGATAAAGAAACATTTAGTTTTTTGTATCGAATGCTGACAAAATACGTTTATTATTTTTAAGCAAGATGTCCTTTTTTAGATTAAAAAAAAAAGTTTTATTTTTCAACGCTTCAGTCAAAGCATTCTTGGCCCAATTGTTTCGCAGAAATTCACGTGTGACACAGTCATCAAATGACCAATCAGCTCCATTTTGTTTTTTTGATAGTTAAAGTGTGCCCGTTAAGTTCGTTTCAGCTTTTGAACAAATTGTGATCAGCAGATGAGGACAATTATCATGTTTTTGAGCTGTCACTTGTCAGCTTATTACAATTTGACAGAAAGCTGAAGAAGAATCTAGTTACAATTGACGATTAACAGGGACCTTTCAAATGTAAAAAAAAACTAAATGACAATAAATGGCCAGTTGTTGACAATGTTACATTTGATTTCTGCGAAATAACTGGGACATAAAGTCTCTTCTTTCCATACGCATTCATATTGGCGTTATTTAGCGTACAAACATTTGTTTAACATGTTTTATTTTTCAACACTGAAAGCTTACCTGGATAGGTTCTCCGGGGGTAACGTCAAATATATCGAGCAGTGTGGAGCGACTTTCTCCATTCCTCATCCACTGGACTATTTTGTGAACCTTGCCGTCATCTGAAAAAAAAATTAAAAATCAGTTAATTATCCTAAAAATGTTTTAAACACATAACGTACGTGCATTGCTCGTACCTTGTAATGATTACTACGTATCGAAATGGATATTTTCGTAATGTCTTTTTCAGATTATACACCTCATTACATTATTTCTACTATTTCATCAATAGGGTATTAACACTGTTTTTTTATTCTAAATGAAAAATACGTTAACGTAAGGTAATTTTACGTGAAACAATAAATTTTCCATGACGATTTAAAATGTAGCATTTTCGATTTGCCTTCAAAACAACACGTACGTTTTTATTCGTGAATACGGCGGAGTTGAAGCACGCCTTACCAGTCATTGGCGTTTCCTACGTCATAATGGTGTTGTAAGTTGGAACCATTTCGGAATGTGAGCTTTTAAATCATTTTAAAAATAATTATGAATGAAAACATTAAAACTACACTTGGTTTACTAACGATATCGTTTATACTTATCGAAGTGAAAACTTCTTTAACATTGAGTGATTTGAAACTCAACGAAACGAAAAATAGCGACACTAAAAAGAGACAAACACACACATATATAGGATTTAGCCTGCGAGAGAATGAGGTAGTGTAATCGGTCTCTTTTTGAGCGGTGCTCCGTAGCAAATCCGTCTGCGGTGCTTCGTAGTCTCACTCTTGTCTAATTTAGTTTTCTGAAGGCTTCACTTAAGTTTTGTAAGATCTTCGGTATAAATATATAATTAAATACAAATATAAATAAACTGTTTTTTTTCATATGAAAACATTATTCTTTAAACTTTTAAAAAATGTTTCTAAATGACTTAGGGAATATTTCCCACTCATAGTAAATAGAAGAATATCGACTAGTACTTCTTTAATCACATTAAACATGTATTGGTACATACATATTTACGATTTGAATATCGTGAAATCATTTTAATTATTAAATTCCACCCATTTCAAAATGGTAAGGGGTTCCAAAAAATAAATGAATGCACACGAAAGGAAAAAAATGTCCCCACACGTGCAGCGCATTGCTTTATAACACGCATTGTTACGCATCACAGACCATTTCGGTTTTCGGTGTACCATCCGCGCCCACGAACGGCATCGGCGGATTCCGACGGCATCGTAAATCAAAAAAAAAACTTCCGACAGACTACGTACCACTATTGCCCTAATAAAATATTAAAATGCGGAAAAATGGACCCGACCCCCGCAGCGCTCGAAACAATACCGAAACTAATGGGCGTTTTACCCCGCTGTCCCCTCGTCTTGCCCATGCCGGTGTTTCGGTTCTCCCCGATCCCCCGTACCCATATATTTTATACATTTTGTTGGGGTGAATCTGCTGACCCTTCTACTCCCCTTAGTACGGCAGGGAAATAGACAAAGTCGGGAAATTCTTATCCGGTGGATGCAAAAGAGTAATTCAAATGAACCATCTACTGGTCAGAAGGGATATGCTCATTGTAACACATTTCTTCAGACTGATTCGTGAATGGTTCAAAAATTCGAGTATCATTGAGAGCATTAGTTTCTATGTTCCAGATGGATATCTCCGTCACCAACAGCATAGTCTGTTTTATCGCCCAGCTCGCAGAACTAACTTGCCAACGCTCATGTACATAAATCGGGAGAGCCATTTTGTTGTTAAATAGAATGATTCAAATGAATTAACTACGGTTCAGAAGGTATACATAATAATTGTAACGCCTGTCTCGACACAGGTATATCCTAGTGAGACAGACATTCAAATAAAACCAATGTAAATATATTTTCTTAAAGATACATAAATAAAATAAAAAAACATTTCTTCAGACTGATTCGTGAATTGTTTAAGAACTCGACTATAATGGAGGGTATTAGTTTCTATGTTCCCGATGGTTATCTCCGTCACCGACTACATAGACTGTTTTATCTCCAGGCTTGCAGAACTAACATGCCAATGATCATGCCAGTCGGGAGAGCGGCCTTGTTGTTAAATAGAATCACTTCGAATGTCGATGTGTTTAACATCAATGAAGCACAATTTAGACGGCAAGCTTTGTTGCTGTTAGTTTAAATCTGCTTATCCAATCACAAATATTTTCTCTCTTTTAAAAACGCTATGAAACGTTAAGTATGTAATGTTTTGAAAATTAATAAATTGGATTGAATTGAATTGTAAAAACAAATAAAATCAACGATGTCGAGGACTAAAAAAGAACTAGAGAATCTGACAGTACAATTTAATTTGCGAAATGTAGGAATGTCTAATTTCTTATGCCCGTCTTTCTCCAAGATTCCGTGGTGTAATCCTTTATTACAATTGCAAATTATTGTTAAGCTCTTTAGCTCAGATTGGAAATGATGTAGCGAGCTGAATATAGTTGCGTAAACCTACAAATTTCAGAAAATGAAGCGCATTTTTCATTAATTCTTCGAGAGTCTGCGCTTCTTGATACCAAAATGTTTTCTGTTTTATGGGTAAGATCGTTTTTCCAATCTAAAAATTTTATTCTGAAAATATTTGAATCTCAGATTCTAAATAGGTACAGTACAGATACTCGAAAGTACCAAGATATACAGCTCCAACCCGTAATTAGATTTCTTCACTCCCTTTCTGACCTTCGCCCATTTCTTTTATTGGCAGATTTATTCGTCTGCGTGGTGATACGTTTAGAATAATTGAAATTGAATCTTAACAACTTTAGCTCCGAAAGTACCAAGAAATAAATCAGCTGTCAAATATTTTTACATTACCGATTTGTTAGTTTCTCCTTTAAGAGCGTTTAACCAGCCAGCGGCCGAAAATCAACACTTCGTCGAAATATGTTCTTACGATCGCGCAGGGCGGTTCCAATGAGAAAGATTAAGTACTCTCCGCACCAGGTTATAAAAATTATAACTCAATATCGATTTTATTTCATTCCAAATCTGTTTTAATTTATACCTACATCCAAAAATGAGGCGTGTTGATAAAACTATTAAAATTACGTACTTTTTGTAATTATTTTTTGATCATAAGTATTTATCATTTTTTAATAATGTCTGAGCAAAATAAGAATGTAAAAAAATCTGAAATATATTAGTCTGTAAGTGCGCAAATAAATACAAAAACGGTCCAATTTTCGTCAAGAAACACATGAACGCATATATTTTTTTAATGATTGTATTTAAACTAAAGTTAAAATTATGTGACATACGTTTACCAGATAATGTATTGATTTATTTTACTGCATGATTATATGATTTGAAATGGGTGTTGTATATTACAAAATCTTTTTTGAAAATTTAACAAATCTGCCAACGACCTATGTTATAACCTTATAATACTAAAAAAAAATTCTCAAAATTTAAAACATACGTTTACTAGATAAAAGAACAATCTTTCGAAATCAATTTATATTTTTTTGTGGAAAGGAGACAATATGTCTAAACACTGATTTAAAAATGACATATTTCTGGTTTTCTCTGGTTATACGCTCTTAAGTCCAAAATAATTTAGTAATTTTCTGAAACAAAAAGTCTTTTTTCCACCTAAACTACAAAAATAAATTATCGTTACAAAACTTTCGATGTGAATACGCCGAGTAAAAGGGATGGGGAGAGCAATTAGTTTGCGGTTTCAGTTCGCCGTCTCTTTCTCCATCGGTAGGCCGCCTCACACCACTAGACTCCACCCTCAGCACTAATCCTTGACAATTAGGCGATTGAGAACGGTAGAGGGCGTAGGTACTTTCATTCTCTCTTTTTTTTAGTGTTAATTTATGAAATGATCTCGCTTTAATTCATGTAGAACGGAGTAATAATTATCATTACAAGGTTACACGGGAACCTTCGCACAATATCTCTATTCTGGAAAATTTTAAGCAGTAAAAACTTAAATACTGTGTTAAAATATGTGCTTAAATACTATGTTTTAAATAAATGTAATAATTAACTGTAACAGTTAAAAAGCTGATAAAATTAAAAGAATCACAGAGAAAAGGGTTAAAAAATGAGGCGTTAGAATAAAGGTCTTAACGGAGCTTCAAGTTTTATGTTTATACCGTACATGCGATTATTCGTAACCTTGTGATTATTATTATGATATATAGACATCGGTTTACTCGTACTGTCGAAATATTAAAATATGCTCTAAAAATGCCGAAATATGCACTGAAAATGATAAAATATACGTTAAAAATACCAAAATATGCACTATACTCGTATGTGCCAAAATATAGGCGAAATAAAAAACAAGTTTCTTCAATAATATTTATTCTATATCATATTTCCTGTTCCTAAAAAAACAGGTTCTTAAGAAAACTTAAGAATTTCGACCATTTCTAAACCAAACCTCATATTTTGAAGAATTTTATGGCTGAAATAGCCATTAGTTACAGAGAAGGCTAAAATATGCAATGTCAAGCACAAAGTTTAAATGTCCTGCATTGTGCGTAAGCAAATGCATTTAATTCGCTGGCTAATTATGTAATATTGTGGTCATTTTTCAGTATGTAATGGTCGTAAGTAAGGAAAATACAAGGAGATTAGTTGGGACTGGAGTGTATTTGTTTTATGATAGAAAAAAATCCTTCATTGTGGTGTATGAGCGTTACTCTACCATTATTTGATCAATTGTAAAAGTGGACTTAAGTGATAATTTTTTTAAATAGGTATTCGTGGAAAGTCGTGTGATGTCAAAATTGAATAATTCTCTTACAGTGTCAGCCTCCACCGGAAACAAAAGGATTGTGTGTAAGGATTACGGGACGTGATGGTGGTTAAAAAAACAACATTTAATTGGATTTAGGATTTTTATACACGGGTAAAGTGCTTGCCCAGAGAGGATTTGCCATTAAAAGTATTGTTTAAATATAAAGAGATAAAGAATATTATCACGCTGGATCTATGCAAAAACAACATTTTTTACACGACGATTTAAGGTCGGGTAGTATGCGTTAAAAAAAGCTGTAGATAGATAAGTTTATAGATTTTCACGGCCAAAAGCATTTTCATTGTTAGTTTTCGGGATGTTATGCCGTGTTGCGCTATCTCCCTCTTTAGCCGACGTTTCGGACAGCGTTGCAGTGTCCATCATCAGGGCAGATCCGGTACACATCGTAGGATCTACCGGATCTGCCCTGATGATGGACACTGCAACGCTGTCCGAAACGTCGGCTAAAGAAGGAGATAGCGCAACACGGCATAACATCCCAAAAACTAACAATGAAAAAAAAGCTGTAGATGGTTTGAAAGGGAGATATGTAAATACGAATGTTATTGCGAAAAAGCGATTACAATTGAGCGAAAATATTTAATAAAACACGACTAGTTTAAAATAGAGCAATAATCTCTCTTCAAATGCTGAAGTTGCATTAAAAAATAAAATGTGAATTTTTCATATAGAGGGAATTTTATATAATTACCATTTCGGCTCGGCAAATGAACAGATATTATCTTCTAAAATAGCATATACCGTTTTAAGAACTTTTAAAACTTAAAAGTGTTTAAAACTTAAAAGTGTTTAAGGAAATTATATTATAAATTGGTAATAGAACCAATCGTACTAGTAGTACTTTGGAACACCTTCAAAGGAAATGGTGGAATGTATTAAAAATGTTAAGGTGAATGGTAGTAAATAAGTAATTACGTTTAAAATAAAATATTGCGCCATGGAATAATTAAAAATCAGTTCTTCAAAAAATGCAATAAATTAAATAAATTGGAATACTTTATCGTTAGTTCCAAGAATAGACAAAAATATTGTTCGACTCTTTTTGGCGGAGGGCTCTCCCAGTTTACAACTCATCAGTTTTAAAACCAATTGGATCTTGTGTACCTAATTGTGTTTAATTTCATCGCTTAAATACGGAAAAAAGAGATTATGAAGGATTTATACTTTTACCACTGTTTACTGTTTGCGAATCGCCATAAATATTTGTAATTAATGATAAAATAACGGGTTTTAGGCAAACATAAACATTTGCACGAATTTAACAGAAATATTCACGTCAGCGTTATTTCTCGTTTTCTACATTCATACGGTGAAAGCTCTTTTTAATTGAATCTGCAAGTGTCCAGAGCCAACTATGCTCTTCTCAATTTGTGAGTGTGTAGGCATGGTGCGAGGTGGAAAGTGGGGAAGAGGAAGGTTAGATAGTGTTCAGATTTGTTAAATAACCATGGCTAAAACAATTTAGATGGTGATCTTTCATCATGGCGATAACGAGTGTAGGTATCTCTCATTGTTGTTCAGTTCTAATTTTGAGCAATTTTTAGTTTATCTAACAAATTTAGTAAAGACATCACAAACAAGAGTAATGAAATGTACTCATTAATTTCCTTTCATTAGAACCGTGGCATAAGAGATAAACGCAAATTATGCATTAAAATACTTTAACTACAATTTTGAAAAAAAAAATCAATATACACAAACCATTATTAATAGAACTTTTAATAAATAAAATTAAATTAATAGAACAGTCAGACAAGCGTAAAAAAACAACTCCGACGTAAACACAAGCTTTGGTCAAATACACCATAAATACAATGCAATAAAATATATTCCTACAATCTTTCACTCAGCACAAAAAATGAAGGAAATGAAAAACATTTCAGAAACAAAATTAAACGATGGATTAAAGAACAAAAAACGCAATAATACAAAAAGTTTATAATGTAAAAGTGTAATGTTAAGAATAAAACATTTACGTAATACACAATAACTTTAAAATACACACTTATTTATAAACGACAGTATCTTTTTAAAAAAAATATTTTCTTAATAAACCGGTAGGCAACTTTAAAATTTAAATTTGGAATCGTATATGTAAGTCGTCTCAAAGTGGTCTAACTACAGTTTGAAAATGGCTTTGTCCGAAAACCACTCTCACAACAATAAAAAACCAAAATACTTGCACAACCTATTAATGACATTATTATTGCACTCTTTTTAGGGTGAATGGAAAAATTTCAAAAATTATTAAAATTAATTTAAAAAAAAAATTAAATAAAATAATTATTAATAAACAACCGTACATCATAATATTTTCAGATTTATTTTTTCTTTACCGCCGTTATTATTGTATTTTATTTTATCTCATGTTTATTTTATTTTATTCTATTTGAATTTATTATTTCATATATATGATATATTTACTGAATTTTATTTAATTGTAAAATGGGGGCATCAGTACGGGTAAAGCACCCAGTGAGGCCCACATTAAATAATATTATTAAATGGGTTAAGCAATCGCATCAAATGTCATCTATTTTTCAATGTGTTAGCAATGTGTTATGTACCAATTATACACGTACGTTATTTGTTCAGTGTAAATAACAAACAAGAGTTCTACTGTCCAGAGGTAGTCGACATATAAAGAGGGGAATGAGATGTGATACAGGAAGCGTAGTAAAATAAATATTTACGGTGAAATAGGAACCATTGCGTGGCATAAAAAAACTATATTCTTCCCCAACGTCCCATTTTAATAGAAGAGGTACAGTCTACAAGTTCCTATGTCAGAAAACAGTTGGTATCAGTAAATAGGGGGGAACAGGAACGATGAAGTAATAACATTTAATGTAAATGTTGCTGTTATTTTTGTGGCTAGAGAACAACGCAACACATTCGCGATGTGATTTCTTCCTATTGACTATTTGTACAACAATAGTGGAGGAGGACCTTTTTATCTAGCAACGGGTGCCGAACTAAAAGATACTTCATTCTGTTTCCGATTGCCGCCGATTCAACGGCTCACAAATAGCTTCGTGTTTGCTCCCAATTCTCGAAAAATAATCTTGCAAAAATGTGAATTATTGTGCTGATATATTGTTTAAGAAACCTGTAAGTACCTACAGTCTTGATTATTTGATTTACATACACAAATCACATTCATGCCCCTATATTTTATTAAAGAATAGGTATGAACTATAAGCTCATCATCCTATTCTAGCAGAGGAGGTGACGATTTAAATTTAGGTACGATTTGGACTTTCCGGATACGGTAGGGATTTCTAACTAGGGATGCAATGGAAGTGGGGAAAAGAAGGAAATATACAAATGTTTAAGTTGTGATCTAAGGTGTAGCAACCTTATAAAACATATTCAAAAGAAAAAAAAAACATATATAAAAAGGTGTTAGGGTACCTTAAATTATTTGGAGTAAAGTAGTAATTCAATTTATAAAATCAGTCAAATGTTTTCAGAAGGCGAAAAAACTGCCACACGTTATAATAATTACACAGCAGAACTTGTTTATAAACAAACTGTTGTTGTAAATTAAATATAAAATGAAGAAAAAAAAATGCTCTCTCATGTCGTCACTGGCACTCAGTCGAGTAAGCGCCAAACACCTCACCTCGACCTAAACACTCCGAAATCTACATTTTTTTATGTTTTCGTATAAAAAAACTTCACCGGAGACCAAAATGCCAGCTACATTTTGGCTCAAAATAACCTGAAGAAGCACTGTAAATTAAAGTAAGTCAGGTAGGTATCATTAACAACCTGTATCCGTAGGTAATATTAAGTTATATTCTAATAATCTAATCAATCACCTTATTGCGCAATGTGACGTTGGAGATTTTTTAATATATTTTTTAATGTGAAAAAGAGTTCCAACTACTCTCGTCTGGAGCCAGTGAGACTATGGCGTCCCCACAATGGAGTATGATGGGAGGCTGAAGGTGGTGGGGAGGGGAAGAAGATTATAAAGAGGAAGGTGGGGAAGTACCTGGCTATTCAGATCTGGTCACAAAGCACGGCTAAAACCATTTCAAGCAACGTTTCAATTCTGAATGCTGGTCTTACACCAGGGCGATACTGAGAGTATCTTCCACGTTGAACGTGCCGTAAATATACCTACTATAGACCTTAGTACGGGGTACACATTTTTCTCTCAAAAGCTGTAAAACAAAATATATAAATAAATAAAATAAAAATACATTATTTTTAATTAATTAGCTGTGAAATAACACAAATAAATCAAAATTTATTTGCGAACGCCAGGATTCGATTCGGCGACCTTCGGATTGCGAGTCAAGTGTCTTACCCCTCGATCACGGAGGCTGTCAGAGAGAGGAGATGATGGTTTAAACGTTTCAACTTACTTTCAAGTTACTAGTTCACTGTCTGGCAACTGTAATTCTTAGTTCTTAGTAACTAGGAAAAAGTAGGAGATGAGAAAGAAGAAGAAGAAACATACTATAAAATGTTTAAGCTGTGCTAATCCAAGGTGCAACATAAAAATAATCCCTACTCGGACTGTCTGAATCAATGATGATTCCAACTTAGGTACGAAGCAATCGTAATATTTTTTATGGTTTTTTTAGCACGCCTTTTTATGTCACTTAATAATTTCTTTGAGAATTACAGCGAGTAATCAAATACGTTGGCGTTGGAGATAACTCTCTCCATCGGAAACCGCAATCACGAACACACTGAGAAAATAACAACTGCAACTGTAATTGGTCGTATTTGGTTTATGGGTAAAATGGCAGGTTGCGAGGTCAATAAATAAATCGTTTCTACTGAAACTTTGGTAGGGTGGCCGCTTAGATTATAGAGTTAAAAATAATGTTCCGAGACGATCAAAATACATATTGGAGAAGTTTGAATAATTTCTTTTTTGATGTAACTGCATTTCGATATCCAATTTATACATTGATTTTACATAGAAGTCAGGGAAACTACCATAACAAGGATTTTACGGGTTGTAAACAAACTGTGTCATAGTGTCGCTGTTGGACGGATTAGTTTTTCTAGTTTCATAACATGACTTCCAATTATATGAGGTTTTGCCCCATAGAGGCGCCACATTGACATCAAAGATGAATAGATCAAATCATGTACTGGAGAAACAGCAGAAATTCAAATGCTTAGATGGTCGGCAGGAGTCTCACTAAAAGATATTATTAAAAGTTCACGTATTAGTGGTAGCCTGGGTGTCATGGACATATACAATAAGCTGGACGAACGACAGTTGAGATGGTATGGGCACATAAGATGGAGACCATTAGACCACACAGTGAAGTAGGCAATGTATATGGAGCTTCATCGACAGTCATCCAGAGGAAGACCAAAAACTTCTGGATGACTCAATGCTCCAAAATATTACAGAGAAACGGCCTGGATGAAAGCGATACCCAAAACCAAAGAAGATATAGCCTGAGAACGAGAAGAGCCGACCCCTACAGCCTACCAAGGCAATGATTTGAATTGATTTCAGTGCAAGGAAGAGGAAGATGCAGGTTTTCGTTATCCCCGATCTATGAAAGATTCGAATACTCTATTGTTTTACACAATTTTTGGATCATTTGACTTATTGTAAAACTTCCCTACGGTTAGTATTTACCAAAATTTCATTGTTCAAAAAATGATAAATTCATCCGTCCTCAATAGTTTTTTTGCGATTACTGGTTTTGTTTCCCAAACTCCCGGAGCCATTCTGACTATAGCATCCTAAACCTGTGGAATTTTGAGGTTAAAGAAAATAGGAAAGTGGTACGTCGGGAAGTACCTGGTAATGAAACGTTGCTAATGCCATTTCAGGCAACATTTCGATCATATATGGTGGCCTTTCATCAGGGCGATGCTGGGAGCTTCAACCACTCAAAGCAGGAACGAGGTGGAAATATATAATTCAATAACATATCCACCAAGTTTACTTGATCGCCGGGATACCGTGGTCAAGGATAAATGTTTTAGTGCTCCAGACGCGCCGGCCATTCAGGGGTCAGATGTTATTGGGGCGATTAAGCGAGCTTTATTGCTTTATATCGAAAATTATTACCGCTGGAAATATCTTTATTTTGACAACATGTTATTTATCGGCTTTGGCTAAGCAACACGGGAGGCTAACATGGGATCAAAGGTTGTTGAAGGAATTACACATTTATATACCGGTAAAACCCGTGGAAATCACGGGTCAATTATTGTTGAGTTTTGGTAGTGTCACAAACAACATTGTTTTCAAGCATTAATTCGATTTTCAATAACTAATACATCACTCTCCCTAATGGCTGTAAACTTCCCTAGGTCCCTTAAAGTTTGGTGACCAGAAATGAATAGCCAGGAACTTTCCTATCTTTCTTCTCTCATCACCTTTCTCTTACTCTTCAGCCTCACAGCATACCCCAATTTCGGATTCCATGGTCTCCCTGGCTCCGGTTGGGACAATTGTGAGGTATTCTCATTAAAAAAATCTGGTGTTCGTCTTTTTCCATACTTTGCCTTTCTATAATAAAACATCAGACCAAGGGAAATGAATATATTAGGTTGTGTCAATGCATATTTACTACTTAATAGCAACGTCCGATATGTTAAAAAAATATCAGTTACTATATAACATTTTACTGTGTTTCGTAGGCACTTTATCAATTAAGAAAGATTTGTTACTTGAAAATTGCGCAATCGAGGTGAATTATCACAAAACTACCCTATGCAAAATCCGTTGTTTTTTTTAATGTAAAGCAAATAAAAATGCTTCTGTCTTTTCATTCACACCTTTAACTCTCTAACTCCATAGTCTCAATTAGTTTTAATAATGACAGTAAATATCTATTCCACTTTTAGTGTTATTTATTGTAGAACTCAAGTTAAACTCACAAAAATCATCAATATAAACTTATTTAAATTACAAAAATTATGTATAGAGATGAAACTCGTCCCAAATTTTCCAACCGATATAATTTACGAAGTCAGGTTAATTTTATTTTCTACGATATTCCCTCCGCCATATTTTCTTTGAAGTCGGCAGGAGGAATATTAGAAAAGTTTGAGGAGAAAATAGTTTTTCGCGTGAATGAGCTAAACGCTCACCGCTTGGAATGTTGTAAATATCGAAATTCCTTCCCGAAGGGGCGGAAAGAAGGAAACCATGGAAAATTTACCGAATTTTAAATGTTTGATGTTTGTAAAGTTAATACTTTGTCTATCAGATAAGTTTATTGCGAGTTTTGAGCATTACCTACGTCAACAAAAATTAGAGAAATATTGAGATTTTTTATTTTTTTAATATACGTAGCTCTGAGCCAATTATCCTTTGTTTCCGAAGATAGCATAAAGTTAATATCGATGTAAATTTTTTAATATCGCGATATGAAACTAAATCTGATCTTATTAAAGACATTGATATTTTTTTTTTTTTTAATATTATTTTTGGTAATCATGGTATCATTTATGTCTAGACTAGAATATTGTCGATTGGTCGTCTATGGCATTGGTATTTTGTTCGTCAACTAAATACAGAGAATAATTTTGGTTTAGCACGCTAATATTGATATGTTCTTGTATATTGGTATGTTGAATATGGTTAGATCGGCACTACTGAAATACCTCCATTAGGTATATTGCAGAAAAACTGTCGGCTGGCATTGCAAACTCATTCGAAGAGTGAACTTTGGCGTCACGGCTTTTGTACAACTCTGATTGAAATTTTTTTAGGCTGAAGCCGCCATACTCAGCTTGTCACTATTTTCATCGTGATCTGTGAGAGCTTAGAAATATTCTATAATGTTTCTGTCGCTTATTTATTTAATTTTTTCATGCAATTATAAATACAATTGTTTAAAAAAGGCGATTTTAACGAGGATTCCAACCATCTGGGCGGGTATGGGTACCGCCGCTCCGTTAAACCATCTATTGGATAACCAACACCTCTGTTACAGGTTGTCCCAAGTGGTCGCTACATATAATGACTTAGCAGGGGTGCCCGGGTTCATGGGGTGAGGTTTGTCCGGGTTTCGGCGGCGGATGCGTCTGCCCACCAACCGTGTGGCAGGCCGGATCGGAGAAGCCTGGCTAAGGGAGATATATTGATCTCTCCAGTAGGACTCCTTTGGAACATTGCCTTGCAAAAAAAATTTGAAACCCAAATGAACAAGATGTTTTTAGGTTAATTGTCAGAGAGGGGTAGGAGAAATGGAATTCAGCTATGACTGATAGAAAAAATTAAATTAAGATAACCGGTTGTTTTGAAATTTTCCTTTTTTTAAGTAAATTTTTCAATAACCTTAAAAAATGCTACAAGGAAACTAAGTTATCGCAACTTTAGTATTTTTTCCTCATTAAGTAAAACCTTAAAGAAAGATATTCGTCGATAATAAGGTCTTTGTATTCATGAGCTGCTTTCCTGTCAAAGAACATCCTCGAACAGCATCACATTATTAGATTACGGGGAGCAGCAATGCCTTTCTTAGAATACATTATTCATTGAGCGTGTAATTTTAATGAAATGATCTTAACAATGTCGGCAATATCTCCAATCTCCTTGGTGTCAGCATCTTTGGCGATCTCGCGGAGAATCAATAACTCAATTATTTCTCGATATATCGTTCAGACTATTCATAATTTGTTCGCTTTTCGGAACAATCACATAGGTCTCATAGAAATCGTCGTGTCTCCCTTACTAACATGGTCAAAAATATGATATAAACAGTGAGAGAATACCACGCTTTATATTAACATCTAAAATTTAGTCACAAAATAATTAAAATTTATACCTTTATGAAACCAAAGTTTCCGACAGCAATTTGAAAAAAAAGTTATGACACAAAAATTTATAATAATTATTTTTACATGAAACAAAAAAGGGAGACAACAATAACGTTTATAATCCATTTTTCTAATAAAATATGTGTGTTTTTATTTTTTATCATTAACAGTAATTTTAGTTAATTAAAAAACGTTAGGTGGGCCATTTTATGAATCTTTTTAAAGTTTGCATTTCAAATTTTCTTATTTAAAAAATTACATTGTTATTTCTAATAATACGATTTAAAAGCGTATTTCACTACCGTTTGAAAACAGTTTTTAGTTTTGGATACGTGTACAAATATTCCATTTATTTGAATTTTATTCTAAAGCGGGAATATTTTTACTTATTGACGAAAAACGCTTGAATTTTGAAGGTCAAAGTTCTTGTTGCACTTATTCAGATGCGTATCAACGTATATAAATGTTATAACAATTGGTGGATATATTCAATTTATGAATCACCGCACACCCAAGAAACCACCCTTAGTTCGATATAAAGACACAGCGCTCCACTTCCATGTTCTCCTGGGACTGGGGGGGAGGGTGGAGGGGATGGGGGGAGGGTGGAAGGAGAATCCAGAGAATACAGAAGGAGGATCACGTCTCAACCAATCAAATTAGTGGCAATCAGACCTCGAAAACAAAACACGCACACATATACATCGGTATATCTCGGCGTTTGACGAACACAAATAAAGCACAAGATTCCGCTGGCAAGACTTTTCTGAGGGTTCCGAAAAGCTGCTACGAAACATTATTGCAATAAAAATGTCTTAGCAAATTAGCTGGATCAGGGTTGAGGTAGATCGTAAAAAAGTTATATGTATTAAAGAAATATGTGTTACCTAAAAATATTTTTCAATTATTGTATGTTTTGATTATTTAATTCATCATTTCATGTACTGTTTGGTAGTGCTTTATACAAACGAAGTAGAAATGAACGAATTTTATTTATTTTACATAAGCTCTTCACAAGAGACCCCGAGGAAAACAATTTCCCTCGGGGCCTATGACATCTTAGGGGATGACGTGTAGAGGTTTTTTTTAAGGAAAGGTAGGGGAGGAAGTTCTGGGAAGGAAAGAGGTGTGAGGGATGGGTAGGAATCTGGGGGTCATTGTGTCTAGGAGTGACAGACGTATGAATTCATCTCATAATATTTTTTTATCTATTTTAGTAATTTGTACATTTAAGTTTGTGATGAATCGCAGTGGATACGAAAATATAGTAGCTTCCACCTTACGAATGAATAAATAATAATTCAGAATTATAACGAAATCAACACACTAGCGACACCTAGCTGATTAAGTTTGATTGGGCCATGGAGACTGCAGAGATCTATAATTATTAAATTAATGTCAAGTTTTGATAAATAGAACACAGAGGGATCCAATTATAAACACTTAAGATTGATCTACCAATCAGAGAAGGGGGAGGTTACCTTTTTTCAAGACAAAGAGATGGACTTTGGACTAGACCATTAGTCTGAGATTTATGGGGTAAAAATCATCATCAACCCGAGAGATCAATACGCTTTAAGATAAACACAATCCCACGTTCGGTGCATTTGGTACAATGACCCTAATTGTAAAGGTAAATATTGAGTACAACAGAGGAATCGACAACCGCAGTTAACGAACAAATAAATCCATATTATGTTGAAAAAATGATGCAATAAAATAGCAAGGAAATATAATGAACGGAAGATTAAAGAAAAGACCTGGAAAACGTGGGAAAAGCTACTGTAGGGATACTCAATTGCATAACGAGAACGTGAAGAACAAAAGGAGGCCAGATTCAGAGGAAAACGTACGTTTGATATTTAAAAGAAAGAAAAACGATGGAAATTAGGAATGTCACTTTTAAATGAAGCAATACGGTCAGGGAAAACGATTTGAAAAGAAAATCTAAAAAAAAAAAAACGGACATTTAAACGGAAGTATTTATTGAACAATATAAGATTTCGACTTAATTTTGCGTTTTCAGACGAGTTTAAATAGATATCGTTATATATTTGAAATAGGATGGTTATTCTAGTTATATTACGTTAGATTAATTCAAAGGAAGGGATCGTTTTTACGTCATTTGCTATGAGAAAATACTATAGACGATAGAACAAATTGCTGAGGCAATTGATGTAAAAAAAGGTTGTCGACCCCACATGTATATTGTTGATATAAACAAGGAATATTCAAACATGCCTTTTGTTTATTTAAGGCCCATTATCCATTAAAAAGGGTCATAAAAATTAACATTGCTCTTACCTAGTATTTAGATTATAGAATTTCCGTAAAATTTAATTATAAACACATTAAAATGGATTTATCGCCAAGTATGTAGAAATCGTAATGTATACACACGTCAGGGCTTGCAGTTTATGGGATTTTGAACAAGAGAGAGATGGAAAATTGGGCGGAATTTGATCGAAGTAGTTAACTTGATAGATATCCCAGGATAGGAATAGTTAGTGGGCCGGAAAACACCATAAATAATATATCAAAAAGGGAAAAAAGGGTTTTAGCGGGAGATGGAATCACGGCAAAAAGGCAAACGTCAAATTTCAATAAGGGATCATTGGGTTAGGGGTGGGGGGAGAGAACGGAAAACCGACATAACCGGAAAACTCAGATAAGGAAATGGGAAAAACTCAAAACGTTATAAGTAGAGTAGATACGGAACCAGGATATGATTCCTTATTAACAACGAAGGGAAAATCATTTAAGAATAGTTGTTAAAACGCCGTTACTTGAAGGTAAATTAGGTGGGAAAATGGAAAAGTTGAATATGACACATAAATAATGGAAATACGGTTCTGAGACATAATTGCTTACGTAGACTAGGGGAAAAGAAATAATTTTCGTGGAAATTTATACAGGACAACTAGCGTTTAAAACTAGGAGACTGAAGAATCTACGTTTTCCCTAATATTTATGCCAATTAAAACACAGTTTTAGCAGATCACTTATGGGCATGTTCAAATTGGAAAAAAAAAACAAGATTAAAACCATGTTTATAAAACATATTATGAAGACAGAAGACATGTGGAAAATGGGCAAACTGGATGGCAGCTTACTAAGTCCGGGACTGAAAACCTTAGAGAAGCGAGACAAAGTTGTGGGACGAACCGAGATTGAGGAAGAGGGAAAATCGAAAGATCTTATGTAGGAACAAGCGATAACGAGATGGGGTTTTCAAAAAATTTCGAGTGAATACAGATTATAATTCCTCGTCAAGGAATATACGATTATGCCCTTTTGGAGCTGTGATGGGTATAAATTAGCGTGTTTGGAATGATTCGAGGTCCTTCGACAACTGGCAAGGTTGATTAAAACGTCGCGCACGTCGTGAGAATTACCCTGGTAATTAATTAATAGAGTCTAGAACCAGTTTTTATACTTTAAAAATACAGTGGAAAAGTAGTCAGTTTTATACTTTAAAAATACAGTGGAAAAATAAAGTCAGTTTATACTTATAAAAAAAAACTCAGTGGTAAAATAGAGTCTACAATCAGTTTTATACTTTGATAAAACAGGGAGTGAAGTGCCCGGATAGGGTTAATCGTGCAATTTAGCGGAGTGTATGATCTTATAATAAATCTAAAATCAGTGTTTGCAATAATTTCCGATTCAATAAAATCTAATAATTAATTAATTAATTACAAATTCAATGCGGGAGGAGTTTAATATAGTGTGTTTGAATTGCTTTAAATTTGTACTATGAAGGTTAAAATAGAGTTATTTAGTCCGAGGTTATATAAAGAAAATTACAGTCTAATAAGTTTCATTAAATAAAAAATTTACGTTTAGGTCGAAAGTTGGAAATTTTATTACGAGATATTAATTATCGTTAGGTGACAACGCAATAATAATAATTGATCCGAAATCTGGAAAATACTTAGCCGAAGTTTAAATGAATAATCCAAGTGATTAATTTGCTGCTAAACAAAAGTGTTATAAAATAAAGTGGAAGGGGTTCTTTCAGTTTTGTTGTAATCTGAGTGACGAATAATATTTAGTTATCCGTTACAAAGGGATTCTAGTTCAAATTGGAAACATAAATAAAACTTTAGCTTTGTCCTTAAGTGGAATAATTCAAATTTAAAGAAAATCTTTAGTTGTTATGAAAAAAAATATATAATTTAAATTGAGAAAAAATAAATAAAACTTAAATATTTTTATAAAGTGGAATAATACAAATTTAAAGGAAATTCAAATTAATAAATTAATTTATTAAAGAGTAAATAGGTATAGTCATATACCACATAATAAAATAATATTCGAGCGAACGATTATTAAGAATCGATTCCCCTCTTTAGATTGGAATCAAATATGGAAGGAAAGGGGAGGGAGGTGAGGGTTGTCGGGATTAATTAGATAGGATCGTTCTTCTTCAATAATAACGGCAGATATTAAAGGAAAACGTGAGGATTTTTTACATCAGAGATCTATTCAAAGGAGAAAGGAAGGAGATGAGTTCCGGATCTTGTAGGATTAAATCGTTAAAAGTGGGAAGTCGAAATAAAAGTGCGATAAGTTACACAGGTAGTCTGGATGCACTAATAAGTTTCTCGCCGATGATAGTAACCCGGTGGAGCTGAAATTAAGACATTAGAGCTTGGTGAGTCCTTACAATATTTAAGCTTTTACAGGTTCCTGTGGATACACTGATGGACGTAACGCCAAGTAAGGGTAAATAAATAACTAACCAATTTATTAGCATTCGCATGTCACACCTCCCATACAGAATGAAATGTTGCTAAACAAATACTTAACACATAATTAGATAGAAACGCATCACTAAATCAATTTTGGTATCTTAGCGTATTTGTAAGATAAATACCTATCGTTTCTTTTCACTAGCACGATTAGGGTATGGTTATATGACCTTCGATAGTGTACCAAAATTTCGATTTGAGTTCAAGGCCATCCATTGACCCAGTCACCTAAATTCATTAACGAATAAACAAAACAAAACTTAACGTCAGGGACAAGTTTATCAATTATAGCTTGAGATGAAATCTGCGGTCAATATGTGAAGGCGACATTGACGTTTAAATTCACTCAATTCTAAACGACTTGATTTTACTAGAGCGACCGCCAATAGTTAGCATTGATTCAGCATGCAAAAATTTCGCAAGGTAAAGTACTGCGACTAGCTTCAAACTCTAAGAGAGCACATCACAATTATTCAGGAGGTCATTGATTCAATGTCGACTTGATTTATCTCATTTTTAAATCTTTCTTATAGGAAGTAGGTATCCAAGAACCCATAAATACCCATTATCCTAAATACCTAACACACGAGGAGCTAGTGACCTCATTTAAACAACACTGGTGTTCAAATACTCATACAGTCCTGAATCCTAACTAGTCTCCGAACGTAAACTTCAAGGCTTCTGTATGTAGGTATGAGCCATCTGGAAATGTAAGTGTCAACCTTTCTCGAACGGACGGCTTTGATCTTGTGGCGGTATTGTCGAGGTGGGCATGCGGGGAAGAGGAAGGACGCATGCGGACAGTACGCTGACGCGGCATTAAAGCCACAGGTTATTTGCATACCGTGAGTCTTGTCGAACCTGAAAGCAAACATAAGGTTCACGAGGTGAGTTTTATGTCAGCTAGTCAGAGGTGGAATGTAACGCTGGGTCGGTTACGTGGGAGGAAGGATCTGCCCGTCACAAGCTTACGCCACATTTAACGGATAGAGGCATGATAAGGGAAGACATGAAATACCCCTTCTAGACTCAGTAGAGTTAAATTCAATCCGGCGGAGATGGAAGTCGGAGTGAGGCAGAAAAACGGCATGAAGACTTGGTATTCCCCCATCTGGCGTGAAGAGCCCCTTTCGTAACAAGAGACGCTCGTCGAAGAGAGTAAAACTCGGACTTAAGGATAAGTTTAGCAAACGTACTTGGGAGAATCCGGTTTGAAATTGTTGTTCATCGGTTTTCACTTGGTTAGCGGAGGTGCCGACTTTTTAAGCAAACATATTATCCCCTCCCCATATCCCTCCATTCCTGCTCTTTCAACAATTTTGCGAATACTAACCAATAGCACTAACTATGACTACAAACACATTATGTTAGGAGAAGTTGCAGACAAGGACTTCAATTGAGAAAACTGGACCTTCGAGTTCGATCATCCTAAGGTAAGGTTTGCTTTCTTGAAATGTTTAATTTATTAACTGTTGTTTATGTTATCGATGTATCAGCGGTGATAGGAAGAATTAAATAAACACACTAAATTCCTATGGAAATCAAATAGACACAAGGTTTAGGGCGGGGGTAGTTTATCAAACTCGGTTAAATATTCTAAAATAATAATAAATAAATTGATCGGAAAATTCTCACCCTTTCTCTAAAAGAATCTATGGGTTACCACACGTAATACATTATCTTCTCTACATATGTGTGCATATTAAGTATGCAAACAGATGTAAAATCTAAAACAAAAAATTTACACAACGCAGATTATAGAAATAATGTGAACTAAAATCTTAAATCTTGATTACTGTGAGAAAATCGCAGGGATTTAAGAAGATAGGGTAGGTTTAGCTAGATTATAAGGTATAGGGGTTTAGAAATCACGAGCCTGAGGTAGAAATAAACCGAAAGGAGGGTTGAGTCAGGCCATCATACCTAGTGGTGTGATCAGTAGGACATAAGGGTAGAATTATGAGCGTGGCTACGAGACAGGAGCTACGAGATTTAAACTACGAGGTAGAAGCTTAGAAAAGTAAATCAGCTAGGTAGGGATCATCACAATTGGAGTCAAAAGCCAAGAGTGGTGGACCATTACAAGTTTACTCTCTAACTGTGGTGCAAGACTATGGGTTGAGGGATTCTAGCTGGAGAGGTCAGACCTTCCTCAACGAGCCTCTCAATCCAGCCGTAAGATCTTCTTCATCTCTCCATCGATCACTGAGCAGTGAAATTAAGAGCACTAACAAAGCAATATAATTCGGTGACCGGCCAACTCAGAATGAAACCAACCCAGAAACACATTAGAAAGGTCATTAAGAGTGATGTTGAAAAAATATTTTAAAAATGGTTAAATATGTTAAGTTAGGTTAGGGTTACGTACCATTGTAGGTACTTATGTGTTTATTACATAAATCAAACCAAGACGAATATTTTTGTTAGGTAGGAGAAAAAACTTCAATTTCAAAGACGAAATGTTAAATCAGTAAATGAAACAAGATTTAGTACAGATTTTATGTGTAACATTCAAGCGTAATGTATGAGTTTCCTATATCAAATATTCCCATAAAGCTAGTCTATGATAATATTCAAGGCACATATTCTAGATTTCCACTCTAGTGAAATGGTGCCCGAACACTGGACACTCAATTCCAAGAAGTGCAAACTATACCGATTAGAAAGAAAAGAGTAGTCGCCAGTTAAATTTATTTATTTACTAGCAGAACCGGCCACACGTTGCTGTGGCTAACGAAACCTTTATAACTAACGCCATCTGTTAAATCAAATCCAAACCACGCTGCCCGCTGCCGCTTGGCCAGATATATTATGTATTTCACTCAATTTACACAAAACCTTGATAAATCATAATATACCTAAAAACATTCCTCATTAATCACTCTATCTATTGGTGAAAACCGCATGAAAATCTGTTGCCTAGTTTAAAAGATCTAAGCGCACATACAGCGTAAGCGACTTCATTTTATACTTAGTAAAGATTGTTTGAAACATTTATAGAGTGGTAACAAATATTACATTTATAATTGTAAAATGATTGATACAAATTATAAGATATATGTTCATTAATAAAAAATGCCGTTGGGATGTGCGTAGATATAGACACTCTAATTAAAAATGTTCACAGCATGCGTAAATCAAAGTATAGTTGTTGTAAGAGGAGAACAACAATTCGCATTTTGGGAGGCGGGCACGGGTATCGCCGCCCTAGAAACCATTTATCGGATAATCAACAACTCTGCCATAGTTCACCTCAAGTGGTTCACGTCGTTTGGTGACTTAGCTGGGGTGCCCGGGTTCACGGGATGATGTTTGTCCAGGTCTTGGAGGCGGGTGCGTCGAGTTGATTAGTCAGACATCTCCAAATATTAATTTTTGAGTTAATGATGATAGCAACACTCGAATGCTCTCCATTATTTACACGCATCTCTGTTTTACATATTAAATATGCTATAAAATAACATCGGGAAGCAAAACGGTCCGGTACATTAGTATGAAATTTTGAAATTGCCTTCTAGTAATACAAAAAACATCAATTCTTGTTTATTTCACTGCAAGTTTTTCTGCATTACATTTGATTTGGCGATGTTTATGAATTATCTGAGTATTGTACCAGATGGAGGGTACAGTTTTACATACTGCATACTCAAATCAAATTTCTATTTTTTCGAGATGTGCGACTAATCAATTCAATAAATAATACAAATATTTGAAATTTTTTGATCAAGTTCACATGAAGTAAGGAAAAGTGAGCTTACTTTGGATACACAGACACGTCCACAACTCATTTCTTTCTGTGCATTTATTCAGTGTGTCTAAAAGTAAGTATTAGAAAGATGTAAGAATAGGAAAAAAAAGTTTTGTTGAGTGAATATGGCAATTATTCCAGCAGATTGCCTCGTCGATATCCATAAAGGAACATCATTTCCCTGCTTACGTAAGAACACTAAGAACACAATAAATATACAGCACTTAGCGGGGTCTCTAGTCAGTAGTCTGTACTGATCGACTCCATGCCTGGCGCTGTCTGTGGCGACGGAAGAAGGAACTAATGTCATCAATACATCACTAGTCACTAGAACACAGGGGGTTGGTGCTGTGGCCTATCGTACTTATTGACTGCAATGGGCAGGGGTTCAAAATCATTGGATGGGAAGTACTTACATAATACTCATTGCTGTGAACTTTTAAAATTTATTTAAAAACTTGAAAAATATATTTGTTCATATGACAATAGTCTAATCGGCCTTAGTAGAGTATTATACTACCCTAAAGAAGCTACGGTTATAGCGAAACCCGGTCGGCACAAAGTATAAAAAATAAAAGTGGTGTTTACAAAGTTATTGTTTTATTTTAAATTAAAAAATATGCATAAAGATATTCATTTTTCGGCTTGACTGACGATCAAACCTTTCTCCCTACGGACTGGAGTCACTACCGCTAACAATTGAGCCAAATCCGTATTCGATTCATCCGACAATTATTTCGTACATTAACTGCCTTAATGTCATCTAATTTCAGAGAGATGCGTCTATGTCTGCGTATGTATGCGTGATTGTCACCAAAAGCTGAGAGAATGCATTATCATCGACAACGGTCTATCTGTTGAGTTTCAGCTTGAGCGATTGTCGGGAAGTGGGTTAATTTCCACTTTCAAGATTCCACTTAATGTATTTATTTATTTACATATATACGGCACAACACGTGCCATTAACATAATTGACATACTTATAAATAGTACAACAACATGAAGAATGTTAGTGAAATTTAAGAAAAAAGGTAAACAAGTAAGGTAATAAGCAGTGAATAAAATGTAAAATGTATAAAAGTAAATTATAAAGTATAAAATATAAACTATAAACTATAAATTATTAGGGAAAAAGTAAAAATCAAAATTTAAAGTGAGAAATAAAACAATAAAAAGTAAAATTAAAAAATATAGAATATCTCTAAAAGGTACCTACAAAGATTTAAATATAAAATACAACAAAAAGCTAAATTTAAAAATAAAGGATATCTCTAAAAGGTACCTACAAAGATTTAAATATAAAATACAACAAGTAAAAAATCCTGGATTATGTTATCCGATATAATATGATAAATTTTACAAGTACCTATGATTTCTTGTACATTAGTTTAGTGTGAAGTACTGGTAGGCATATTATGTTTACATGGTGTATTATAATATTTACGTGGTACTAGCAAACAAATTGAGTTTAATGGATCTTTTATATGAGGCCAGATTATTGGCGGCGTGATCGATATTAGCATATTCGTTGCCTAACATATGCAAGCGATTTATGATTGAGTTTTGTTCTGCGTTCGTCAAAGTATTGTCACAATGGAAAGATGTTTTGAGTCGAGTCGGTCTACAAGGTACATGATAATTTATTCAAAGTCAAACCAATTGTTGTTTATTTTAAATAAAAAAATGAGATCATAGAATATTCTTCTATCTTTTAACGATAAGAGTCGCATTTTTTGTGATAGAGTGTCATAGTTTATGTCAACCGCGGGAATTCCTAATTTAAAATTAATTGATCTCAAAAATTTGCGTTAGATTCTTTCAATGTAATTTGCGTGGCTTTTATAGAAAGGGTTCCAAATGGGGAAATTATATTCTAAATGACTCCTAACCAGAGTTGTATATAGTAGTTTAAATGTTTGGATATTTTAAAAATCTTTACAAATTCTTAGAATAAAATCAAGCATTTTCATTGCTTTACCAGTTATTATATCAATGTGGTTGGTAAATAGTAATTTAGAATCGAAGGTTATTCCGAGGTCACAATAAACTGTGATTGTTAAAGGAGTAACTATATTTGATAGGGTTTTTTATTCTAAAGAAAATCATATTTTGACATTTTTTAATGTTAAGGGTAAATTTGTTAATGGTACACCATTCTACGAATTTTATAAAATTGGATTGAAGAGACAAGCAGTCGTATATATTTTTTATGATTTTATAAATTTTCATGTCATCAGCAAATAATAAAATTTTCACATCAGAGAATATGGAAATGACATAATTTATGAATAGTATAAACAATATTGGACCAAGGTGCGAACCCTGAGGCACACCGCTAGTGGCTTCAAATTTGTAAGACAAGTATCCTTTAATATAAACAGTTAGTAAACGTTTTGATAAATAATTCTCAATCCAGCATAATAATTTACCACTTATTCCTAGTTTGGACCATTTATTTATAAGAATTTTAATGCAAACCTTATCAAAGGCTTTACTAAAATCCGTATAAATTGAGTCAACTTGTTCTCTATTAGCAAGAGCACCTGAGATTCATTATTCATTCAACCTTCGTGGTCTAGCGGTAAGGCTTTTGACTCGCAATCCGAAGGTCGCGGGATCGAATCCCGGCCGCAGCGTGGGCAAATAATTTTTTATTTATTTATTTGTGATATTTCACAATAAATTCATTATAAATTTAAATAATATACGTTATAAATAACATGCATAAAGTATACTTGCGGCACGTTCCAGGGTAGAAGATACTCTCAGTATCGCCCTGGTGTAAGACCACCATTCAGAAATGAAACGTTACTCTAAATGGCTTTAGCCGTATTTGGTGACCAGATCTGAATAGCCAGGTACTTCCCCACCTTCCTTTCCCCATCTCCTTCTCCTCTCTACTAATTTCAGCCTCACTCTCTTGTGAGTTATTCACATAAAAAAAAATCAAAATCGAAATTCAAATAGATCTGATGTAAATAAAAAAATGGTCCTCTCTCACAGAAAATAAGTTCATGCAAGGTTAATAATCACTTTGTTAGAAATCAAATTGTACTTCAATAAAGTTTTTCATTGATACAAGCTAAGCTAGCTTCAAGGCAACAAGCGTGTTGCAAACACGAACGTTTGTTATTTCATACTTTCAAAGTGTTTCAACTCTTATACAAATTTACTTTGTACTTTAAGTATAAAAGTGTTCGGATGTTTAGGTAAGTATAACAATAATCATTTGGCTGCAAATTTTACACCGTAAAACATTGAAAAAAATCACAATATTTAGAGATCAACACGACACCCTAAAATAATCTGCCCGACAATAAAATGAAATAACAAACAGCATACCAGGAGGACAGAAGTAAGCAGAGGTCGCAGGTGCCAAGTGTTTGCTATAGCTGCCTCAGTCGCAGAAGTACTACAGAAGTATAGAAGTACAGTGGGTGGGCAGGGGTGAGGATACCCGTCGTGTACCGGAGGTTTTACGGGACCTGCGCCGTTTAAACCGGGAGTAATGTAGAGGTCGTTACCGGTAAACGATACGGAACCCTTTTGTCGTAGGGCCGCAGTAGGAGCAACAGCATTGCTGGCACGGTATGGGGATGTTCAATGTTCATTGTACGATGTTTAGACGCTCATTATACGAGTGTGAGAGGTATTATAATTAAATATATATCAATGCATTGGTTTTACGTCAAAAATTAATATATCCATGGTGAAACCTGATAAAGCATATTTTAAGTAATATGTTTTTGAGTTTTTAAAATCCTATTAAACTCGCCAAACTTTCCTTCAGTAGGGAGTGAAACCTTCAGAAAACTAAAGTAGACAAAGGTGGGGAGACTACAAAGCACTTTTTTTATTAATGTGTAAAATTTTCGTTATTTGTTTTTGGGGTGTTATGCCGTGTTGCGCTACCTCCTTCTTTAGCCAATATTTCGGACAGCGTTGCAGTGTCCATCATCAGGGAAGATCTACCGGATCTGCCTTGATGATGGACATTGCAACGCTGTCCGAAACGTTGGCTAAAGCAGGAGGTAGGGCAACACGGCTTAACACCACAAAAACAAATAACGAAAATACTTTTGGCCGTGAAAATCTAAAAACGTATCTAATACATATGTAGGATGATTTTTCCATATTTTTGTCGTCGAATTCCAGTGCACCTTTTTCTATACATTTAATCATCTTATTGGTAATTGTGTTTTCTTCTTTGGAGTGGCTAGATATCGCTTTCTTTTGTGTTTTCTTTTGCCTGTTCATTTTTTAATATATTGAAGATTGGACATTGATTTTACAAAAATAAAAATATTGTTTTTTTTTTTGTATTTCGTAGGATACGATCCTTGGTCTGCTAAATATCTGCGGAGGTTCGTCAGCCGCTTTATACCACTACACCAAAGGAGACTTGCGTTGGATCATGGATTTATCGTAATATATAGGAACTGAGAACCCGTGAATTAAATAAATATATTATTACTATCTCATTCTTCGTAGAATATTTTGTCAGAGATATTTCTTCGGGGATATTTTCTGGCAGAATGAAAAGTCGCGGAACCGTTCACTTCAAAACAAAATTCTTCAGTTAGTACTAAATTTATATGCTCAATGCTCAATGGTAGACATTTGAACTTCCCTCTAGAAGTGACGCGACCCTTTTCTAGGTAAACATATTCAGGGGTGGTTTTATTAGGTCGATTTTTCTTGTCTTTCTTCCGGCGCAGTCCACATTTCCTATCATGACTCACTAACGATGGATTTTCCCTTCACGGTCTCTGTGCTCCCGGTACACCCGGCATTGCCTTGATGCCAAACAACAAACCAACCACCCGCCCTTTGGCATTGGTCCTTTGAGTGATAAGACGACTTTCTTTGGGGATACTATTGATGAATGAGATTGTGTGTGTAGAGTGGATTTGATATGTGTGAAGATTGACTGACGAAGGACCTTGATTGTGTATCACTGTTACTGCTTGAAACGAGAAAAAAACATATGCTGCATATAAAGGAAAGGACTCACCGAACAGGATAAAGAACTTGTATGCTGGCAATTTTGTCTGCTTTCTCCCCATCCAATAGGCACAGAAACAGCAATAGGCGTGCGTTTCGTTTACACGGCGGAACACGGCGGAATTATGTCAATGTCGATTCACAGGTAGCGGGAGCACAGTGGCTATTATAGTATATGTTGCGGCGCGGGCTGTTGATTGCAGACTGGAGCACTTGGTGATAATATTTTTAGGTGCGGATTTTGGAACAAGGTAGGATAGGATTTGCAACAATATTAATACCAATCCCAAGCAGTAACAGTATGTATGCGTGCTATGTAGGTGTGTGTATGTGTAGGTATGTGTATTGGCGTAACCAATTGAGGTTTGAGATAAGCTATGATGGCATCGAGGAAATACATAATTTTTTGGCTCAGAATTGATTAATTGATATTTTTAATAAGTTTTTTATGTATGAAACATGTCGTGCCCCTGATAGGTCTTTTTAATCTCTCGCTGTGTCTGACAAACGATCCGGCAATAGAAAGAATGGTTAAAATAAACAAGGGAGCTGTCAGCGGCAGGACCAAACAAAAACAGGACATTTGGAAAAATGCTAATTTTATATTGTTAAACTCAAAATATCGGCAAATACTCTTCTAATTGTTTTTACGTTAATCTGGTTCAAATGATTCAATTTTAATTTAGAAGGTGGGGGTTAGTACCATTTATCGGATAACCAACACCCCTGCCATAGGTCACCCCAAGTGGTACGCTACGTTTGATGATTTAGCGGGAGTGTCCGGGTTCATGGGGTAAGGTTTGTCTAGGTCTTGAGGGCGAATAAGTTTGTCCACCTTATGCATTAAAGGCCGGATCGGGAGAGACTGGTTGAGGGAGACCTAACTAAGACCTCTCCAGGTGGAGTCTCTCGACCCATTGCCTTGCACTGCAGTGGGAGGGATAGAATCATACGTCCATCACTCTTAGACACATTGACCCCCGATTCCTACACATCATACCCTTTTCCTTCCCAAAACACGCAGCATCCCCAAAGATGATTTTTTTCCTCAGTGTTGCCTCCTGTATAAAGCTAAGAAAATAAGTCATAAGATAAAACTGTAAATGAAGACAAAATTTGTTTAAAATGATTGTTATAAAAATTTTAAAATTATTACGAAAAAAATATTTCAATTTATCCCAAAGTAGGTAGTTACTCTAAATAAAACATGAATTCTGTATATAAAAAGACATAAAACAAGAAAGAAAAAAACAAACACGTATCATTGTCGTCAGTATTTTAAAAAAGGCAGAAAACTTTTTTTTCCATTTCAACAAAATAATTTACTTGATTTTTTATTTATAAATTTCCTCCGAGAATTTCCGGAAGAACAAGACACAGAAAACAAGCGAACAGTAGGCTGTCACATCAGCTAGAAAGTTTACGCCTTTTCGCTATAAAATTTTCTAATTTCGTGATGTCGCTAGACACTTCTTGCATCCTAACTGGTAAATAATATATGTTATCCCCCCCCCACTCCTCGCGGGGTCGTTTATGGGATGAAGGGGGTGTAAATAATTCAATACAATGCAAGGAGACACGACGGAGGAGGTTTTGGGAGGTTTTGGGAGGTTTGGGGAGGTTTCCGCTTCCAAAGTCTAAGCAGGTAAGGGGTGGAACATCCACCATCCAAATTTCATGGTAGTTTTGGGGAACTTTGACTGCAGTAGTGCGGCTGATGGCTGAGGTCGGAACTTTTGGACGGGTGTTATGAAGTGTCTAGGGATTTTTGAAGATTTAAGTTGGAACAGTAATAATTCATCGTCAGGGTTATAGAAATCATAAGCTTAAATGCAGCTAGTTAATTGTATTTCAAAGATGTATGCATTTTGGTTTCAAAGTTGGTTACATTTACTAGATAATATATCTATAGTGGAAATTTGAAATACTGTAAAGGACAAAAAATCCAAAAATGAGTTAAATATGTCAATTTTCTTCGTCTTTTTATCTCTTCCGATCTACATTGTCGAATTATTTATTTTTATAGAAAGAAAAACATTCCCGGGTTACGAATAACCTGAAAAGATTTGAAAATCTCTTACTACTACCACAGAAAGCGGAAGTTGCTCGTGTCATGATGGAGGACTAAGCCGAGGAATCGAACACGGGACCCGGGACCCAAAGCCACTGACCGGTCAAATATGTCTAGGAAAATAAGTATGTGCTTTTACAAAGTGCATTTAAAGATGATTTTTTTTGAAGTGAAAACTTCTTTAGCACCGTTGTGATTTGACACTCAGAGAAACGAAAAATAGCGATACTAAAAAGAGACAAACACATACATCTATAGATAGTATAATCGGTCTCCCCTTTGTGCGGTGCTTCGTAGCCTCCCTACTCTTGTACACTAGTTTAGTGAAGGTTTCACTTCTACCGCGTGTGAATTGCACACTCTGTTTTTTCAATGAAAAATTAAAAATAAATTAAATTCTGTTAATAAAGAAAATTTAAAAAATATAAAAATTTTCTAAAAGATCAATGCAGTGTTATTCTATAATAATAAAAAAAAACATGATTATTCTCGTAGGTCTACAAAAGCAGGAGATATGACTTTAAAAAAAACTTCCTTTTCGCTCTCCTGAACAATAAACATTTAGTCCTTTTTACAGGATATCAAATTTCCATGATCGATTGACAGAGAGAGAATTGCAAAATTCGTTTGCCAGAAGAATATCGAGCACACGGAAAAATTAACCGAGTCGTCCCCCCAACACTTCAATAAAATTCCAGCAGAATTTGCTCGAATTGAAGAAAACATTAATTTTGTACCTATTTATGACGGCCACAACTTAGGGTTAAGACTCTCGACTACGAATCCGGAGGCAGCAAGTTCAACAAGACGTGTGAGAATGAAGATGTTTTCGCTCCTGGGACTACTACAAGATTGTTGTGGGGGTGTCTGTGTGCTCAAAGTAAGCTAATTTTTTGATTTTCCGGTGAAATTATTAACACTTTCAAATATAGACATTCTTTCTTTAACATATTAACAATTTCATTCGTTTACAATTTGGGGGCAGATATCGGTATCGCCGCACCGGGAACCATTTATTGGATAACCAAAACCGCTGCCATAGGCCACCCCCCCTTGTGTTTCGCTACATTTTGTGACTTAGCAGGGGTGCCCGGGTTCATGGGATGAGATTTGTCTAGGTCCTAGATCTCTCCAGCTGGACTCTCTCGACCCATAGCCTTGCATTGCAGAGGGAGGGATGAATTTATACGTCCATCACAATTGACCCCCAGATTCTTGCCCACCTCTATTTCTCCTCCTCAGAGCTTCCTGTCCTTCCTTTCCCTCAAAAAATCTCCACACAGCATCCCCAAAGATGAAATAGGCCCTGAGAGAAATGTTTTTCCTAAGGGCCTCATGTGTGGATCTAAAGTTAAAAAATATATCCTCGGCTTAACAACATATATTCTTTGTTCCCTCCAATCAACGAATGAATTATTTACAAAGCCCATATTACACGTTACACTTACACGGCCAGAACTCCCGAATCCGTTTTCGCCGCTCGGCAGCCTCGTTAGCTCGCGTCTTAACAGTCGTGGCTAATTGCGTTAGAGAACACCGCGCCGTAAGCTGCTGGCGTGCGGACATGACGCGAATACACGTTACACGTACCGTGAGATGTGCCCTAGCTTGACGGGATCAAATGTTGGTGGGTGTAATACACCCTTTACATACGAATTAAGAGCCTCAAGTAAGAGATTTGATGAAGATTTTAAAACAGTCAACATTTATTTTTTAATAATTTATTCGAAAAGGACAGCATTTATTCGTGATAATTTACAATTTGAAGAGTTTTTTTTTAAAAAGCCCGATTATGAAGATACTAGCTTTTACCCACGGCTTCGCTCGCATAGTATTAGTGGGAAATTACTGGCATAATTATTGGCATAATTTTTATTATTCTTGCTATTTTGTCTAATAGAAAATAATTATTGTTTAATAGAAAATTTCAAAATTTGAGAATGACATTTCGCAAATAAAAATTCTATTTTAGAAAATATTTAAATTATAGAAATAGAAATTTATTTTAAGTACCTACTCCCTTTATTAGTATTTTATTCATATTTGAATCCAGAGTAACCTAAAAAAATAAAAATATGACAGTCCACTTCAAACGCTATAGCAACGTTATGCTTTTTGTTCGGAGAATAAACATTTTTAGAGATATGTAGATATTAACTGCGACGCCAAAAAAGTTCTCTTTTTAATCACAACAAAGCACTATTTTTAAGCCTAAAATTAAAAAAAAAACATTTTTTCCAAGGTAACAATTTGTTTGACGTTTGCAATAACTCGATTTTGTTAGGGACAGAAAACGTATGATACATCATTTCATAACGCCACAGCTCATTCATAACGCCAGAGCTTACCAATATATAAAGCCTTTGTTACTCGCAAATAATGTAGCTTTCTATTAGTGAAAGAATTTTTAAATTCCATTCGATATTTTTTGCGTGAAAGAGTAAGGACAATACAACCAACCAACCATCCATACAAACTTTCGCATTTATAATATTAGTAAGATTCCCAATTCACGATTATTGATTAAATTATCTATGATTTTTAATTTAAAAATGTTTTAACTATAGAATACTAGCTAAAGAACTATTCTACGAATTGATATAGGTATTCAATCTTGCATTTAAAATTACCAAAATCTCTAGCGGATAGCAAAAACTATGGCATATCTATATTTTTCGCCTGATCTACGAATTAATTTCGCATTTAAAGTACTTTTGACCTATTCTACGAAAGAGCTTCTATTCTAAGTCATTTCGTTATGATCTGTGGTTCTTTGAGCAATCCAGTTATCTGTAAAAATAAATTAATATATGCCTTATTCCATATTTTCCTTTAAAAACCTCCACACAGCATCTCCAACGATGACACTGTCCCCAAGGGAAATTGTTCGCTTCGGGGCTTCTTGTGTGGAATCAATGTAAAAAATAAGTTTAAAAAAATAACAGAATTGGTTTTATTAAAAAAATTAAGTAAAAATTATTTTAAAAAAACTGAACTCTCGTAACATCACGTACAAAAAGCAGTAACTCCATTTCAAATCATATTTATAATTTTTAATGTTACCGCGTCTTTTCTTTTTTATGACCTATAATATTAATTTTCTCCACTAAAATCAAGAACTAGTTCTATTCTTTGGCGTAGAAATACTTAAAATATGTTTTTCACTTTTTTCTTCTTACGCTATTTTATTAAGTATCATTGAAACAATATAAATAAAATAAACAAAAAATATCTGTTATTTAAATTTCGTGATAAAAAAACTTTTACACGGTATTGTATCTATGCCGAATATTTATCAACCCGTAAAAACATCAAAACAAGAAAAATTTAGATAAAAACTACAAAATTTACTTAAAATATTTGAAAGAGCTTAACCAAATATTTAGTTAAATTAATATAAATAAACATATTTGGGGAAAATACGCATTTATTCACAACATATTTTCCAGACAGTTTAGACAATTTATTACATTAATTCCTGGAATAACCCACGCACATATAAGTCCACATGTTTAAGCTGGAATTAGGGACCCACATCCAAAGGAAAACCCTTATTTTACTAAAGGCGGTAACAAAAACCACCCCAAAGGATTTTTTTCAAATATAAGCTCGACTAGAATCAAAGATGTATTTTTCCTTTCTATGAAACTGTTTATTCTAGTGGGTTTTATTGTATGATCTTGCATACTTTCTGTGAACAGGAATTTATCGTATTTTTAAGTGACTCTTTACGCAGAATTAACCACATTTAAGTTTTTTTTTTTTTTCCATTTTTTTTCCATACAAAAGTAAGCAATAAGTAAAATATATAATATACAAGAGAAGGTAATGGGATTACATAAACTCCACACAGGAGGCCCCGAGGATAATAATTTCCCACAGGGCCTATGTTATCTGAGACGTTGTGTGGAGGGTCTTTTTGAGGAGATGAAGGAATGAAAATTGTTCTTGAAGAGACCCATGTTGTAAGTAGGATCAAACACAGAGGCCGGCAAGTCGTTCCACAGCCAACCTGTTGAACTCAAGAACGAACAGAACAAGCGACCAGTTCTCACCGACTTTGCACCGGTGCTGAAGGGATCAATGACGCTAGTTCCTCGTAGCATCTTCTATTGAAATACCGGTAGAACAAGGATAGCATTCCCACTCGACGCCTGTGTTGTAAAATTGCAATCCGTTTGTTAAGTTAGGAGAATCTATCAAACGGAACACCCGTCTCTGCACATAGTTTTTTTCAGGTATTTTGGGGCCCAGACCAGAGGTGGCTATAATGTAAAGCATTTTCAGCGTCCTAAAATAATTAAAATACTCTTTTTTTTAAATTAAAAATTAAAAGTTTTTAATAAAATGGTGCCACAAAATAAATTGGCTATATTTGAAGTAGTAATAATTTTAATGAGTTTGAGCTATTTCACATTAATTAATTCATTAAAAGATAATTGGTGGAAGATACTCACTAGTAAGGACGGCCGTGAAATGCTCTCTTTGTGGAATATCAATCAGATCAAAATGATCATCATCAAGGTCCATATCGAAGACTAAAATCTACTCCACAAGTTTCCTGTAGGCACACCTGTGACGATCAATTGACAGCCGATACCATCGTCTGATTGAATAACTCAACATCCTCGTGACCTCCACTAAACGAAGAAGCAGATATTTTTACCGCATCTAATTAAGTTAGAAATGTATTTACATGAAAGCCTGATTTATTATGCGCCGTAGGTTTATTTCCAACCCACGCATAAGTTATAAACATTATTTACGCAGGTTCCCACAGGGTTAGACAAAGGCAGAAAACAATAAGTGTGGAATTATGTTGTCAACAGATATATATTATACTCGCCACGCATTTTAGCCTACAATATTTCAATTTTTGTCGGTCGCATAAGCTTGGAGTAATAATTTAACATATTAACCTGTGGGTGGAGGGAGAGTTCGATAAAACGGCGTTTAACCCAATGGATGGGCAGTATTTAACGGGAATTTAGAACACACGGAATTTATAATGAGTAATGTTTAATTTTAATACCAACTTTATTGATCGATACGTAAAATATGTCCATTTATTAATAATTTATTTAAAATTCCCACAGACGAAAGTTTTTTTTACTTTTAGGGTATTGAGTCGAATGGAGGACTGAATGCCGTTGGCGTTAATAAAAAAAATGTCAAAATAAGCGACGCCAGCAGTCCACAATGGAGTGCTAGTACATAACCTAGTACATATTCTAGTACACATTCAGTTAGTTTTATCACCTATCTGTGAACATTAATAATTGGTCTGTTTTTTGGTCATCCTCTTATGTATATTACGTTACTAAGACTGTTTATGTTCCATAAATAAATAAATAATCTAATGTATAGCAGTGAGGCAGGGAACTGGCAGAGTAAGGATGAAAGTAGACTGAATGCTGTTGAAATGAGATCCCTGAGGCTAAGTGTGGTAAAACCATGTATGATCGTGTGAGATGTGTGAAGATCCACAAAGAATGCAATGAATGGTTTTGGTATGTAGAGCGATTGAACGAAGAAAGTAGTGTAAGAAGAATATATGATGTAAATGTGAATGTTAGAAGAAGTCGGGAACGCCTAAAGAAGACATGGCACGATCAAGAGAATCAGATACTTGTGTCGGGCCACGTTAAGTGTCAGAATAATAGAAGAGTATGTATAAGACGATTCATGAATGTGAATTAGGCAAAGAGTGTTTGGCAAGACCGAGTTACCAAAAAAAATTTAAAAGTAAAGAAAAAATTTATGACCAAAAAAAGGTTTTTTTGGGTTCTCCATGTGATGTAGATTCACCAGTTTCCCGCGTGCACTACGAATTTATGGACACCATGTATGGGATATAATATTAAATGACACCAATTTACAAGGTATAAAAGTTCACTTCTTGAAAAAAGCCTTTGTAAAACAATAGCTAAGTTTCTCATTTGGAAAAACCACAATCCCATTATACTTCCTCTAATCTAACCTCTCTCAT
This sequence comes from Limnephilus lunatus, assembly GCA_917563855.2. Lineage (NCBI taxonomy): Eukaryota > Metazoa > Arthropoda > Insecta > Trichoptera > Limnephilidae > Limnephilus > Limnephilus lunatus. The sequence continues at coordinate 43,739,637 of OU830602.1, read as the reverse complement.
CATCTCCTTGATTAAAAATTAACTCTGCGGGAAAAAAAAATAGTGTACATAATAAATACAATCCCAGTGAATAATTATATACAATTATCTGCGTTCAATTTACCCTAATAATCAAAATAATAGTAAAATAAAACTCGACACGATTGTGTTTTGATTACAAATCGAGACGTGCTAGTCCGATTGCCCACACACGAATTTTCAGGCGCAAAGTGGATCAATAAAACCAGTTAAATTGGTGAACCGTTGTAGGTACGTCAATTATTCTGGAACAGATCGCCTAACAAAGACATCAGAACCAAAATTTAGCACTCGTGTTACGAATTTTGCCTACCAACAGGCGCAAGGACAACTCTACTACGTAACTAACATAATAATATTTCACAACATGAATAATTGCAATGCCTGTTCAGAACCCACTCTCTCTGACGAGTCCGTATTTACCTGCGCCGTGTGCAAGGGAATATTCCATTTGCACTGCGGCGGAGTGGCAGAGAGCTCATACCGTCGACTCACTAAGGAGCGACGCGCCCAAATTAAATGCAAGAAATGCCTATCTGACACTCCGGCTTTCAACGTCACTGCCAGCGGTGCCTCAACTTTGGACAACGAACTACTATTAAAACAAAACGCAATATTTGACCAAAACACCCAAATTCTCGCCACAATCTCAGCAATGAGTAAACAATATGAGGATATCCTACTTCGAGTCCACGAACTTGAGAATATAAACAAAAAACTTGAAAAAAAAAACTGTGATCTTGAAGCGCGCTTAGAGCAAATAGAAGGAAAATTTGAAAATGTAGACAGGGAAAACAGGTCGAAAAACGCGGAAATACGAGGAATCCCGGAAATAAGCGGAGAAGACTTAAAAAATGTTGTTTTCAATATCCAAAAAATTACAAATTCCGGAACAGAACTGAAAAACGTGGAAGCAGCCTACCGTACTGGACAAAAAACCAACAAAGATTTACAACGGCCGATAATCCTCAGATTCAAAACAAACGATGACCGTGACATCTTCTTGAATGACATAAAAACATTTAACAAGCGATCTGCAAATCGGGAGGATAAACTAAACACAAATATCATAGGAATGGCAGGAAAGAGCTCCCAGATTTATATCAGTGAACACTTGACATTTCGAGCTAAACATCATTGGTTTCTTGCACGTAAGGCTGCACGAGACAATATTTTTAAGTTTGCCTGGATCAGAGGGGGACAAATATATGTACGCAAAGAAGTTGGGACGCCCGTTATACTTATCAATGAAAAAACAAAAAACCTTTTATCTCCCTCACCGAATAACTTATAATCAATTTTCGTCCTTTGGTATACTTTTATTTTACTTGATTCTCTTGTATATTGTTGTATATTCATTTATATGTTACTTGATACTCTCTGTTACAAAAAACACATTATTGAATTTTTCTAGCCCAAAGACATTTAACAAAAGCATATACCCCATCATCGTTTTCAATCGATCAAATAACTTAATACAATCACCTCTTTCCAGTAATCTAGTTTTCTTATTATGTAAAAAATGTGTTATTGTTATTGCATCAAAACCGTTACAACTTACTATGCTTTATACAAACATTAAAAATGGTAGATATAACTGATCAATTGGACAATTTGTCCATAATTCCATGTACAGAGACAAACAGTCCTCTCGAAGTCCAAAAAATATTAACTCAACCTGCCCTAAAAATGTTCTCAATGAATGTCAGAAGCATAAACCGTAATTTCAACGAACTATTGTTAGTTCTCACAGATCTGAATTCAGACTTTGACATAATCATTTTAACTGAATGCTGGATCAATGAAAACTACATTCCAAAAAACATAACAAACTACACCCACTACAACACACAGAATAACCGAACACAGAACGAGGGAGTTATCGTATTCATCAAAAATCATATATCTCACTCAGTGAACGAAATCATAATCAACGACTCAAATTGTCTCAAAATTGAAATAGAAAACCATGTAACCATATTTTCTATATATCGATCACCAAGCACATCTAACATAACCCCATTTCTAAATTCACTTAATCAATCTCTATCATGTGTGAAAAATTGTGATAATATCCTTATTATCGGTGATCTCAATATAAATATAATTAATTCCACACATCCTCAAGTCAGTGAATATGTAAACCTACTAACACTACAAGGTTTCGTCCCAGCCATTACAGCACCCACCAGGATATCTGGCTCGTCTGTGAGTTGTATTGATCATGTATTTTCAAAATGTAAATTAAAAACCATATCTCTTGTATACCAATGCACTGTCACAGACCACTACGCTACCATAACATCTCTGTCTCATAAAATACATAAACCACCGCAACACGTAATCACACAAAAGAAAATATCTTACAATACACTTTTTGACTTGGTCTCTCAAGAAAATTGGTTAAATGTTTACAAACAAACTGATCCCAGTCTGGCCTGCAAATCTCTTGTTGACACACTACATATCCATCTAACCAACGCTACATCAGACACAACTCACAAAACTAAACGCCATGATTCTAAACTTAAGCCTTGGATAACTGTTGGTATTCTACACTCTATTCGTAAGCGCGATAAACTCCACGCACTCTGTAAAAAAAATCCCAACGATCATGAATCTCACCTGTTTTACAAGAAATACAGAAATGTGTGCAAAAAAATTACTTTAAAGGCCAGAGAAGATTACTATAAAAAACAAATAAATAACGCAGATAATGACAAAAAAAAATTATGGAATATCATTAAAGACATATCTTACACTAAAGTAACGGCAACACCCATAAACAAGATTAACGTTGATGGTAATTTACTAACAAACACAGGTAATGAATCTGAAAAAATCGCAGATCATTTCAATGAGTTTTTCACCACAATTGGTTCTAACCTTTCCAATCATATTTTGACAAGAAATAGTGTTTCGGAACATGAACTTGCAAACGAAATATCTCTGACTCACCTGAGGTATAGTCCCTTCCTTTTCACCCCCACTACAGAATTAGAAATTATAGAAATCATATCAACTTTAAAAAATACTCACTCAACAGGAATAGATGAAATCTCTACTAAACTTACAAAACATTTAAAAATACTTATAGCCAAGCCTCTAGAGCATATTATAAATCTTAGCCTCCAATCCGGTATATTCCCAAACTCTCTTAAACATGCCTCAATCATCCCTATTTACAAATCAGGTGACAGATCTTCCCTAAATAGTTACAGGCCAATATCTCTACTGAGTACAATCTCCAAAATCATTGAAAAAGTAGTAAAACTAAAACTGATTAAGTTCCTTGAGGAAAATAAAATCCTTTCAAATAACCAGTATGGCTTTCGCAAAAACCGTAGTACTGATGATGCAATTGCAACCTTCACGAAACTGATATCCGATAACCTTGATAAGGGTAATAAACCTCTTGCTGTCTTTCTAGACTTATCTAAAGCTTTTGATACTATTTCACATCACATTCTCCCAAAAAAACTGCAACAGATTGGGATAGAAGGTACTGCCCTAAAATGGTTTAAAAGCTACCTTACACAAAGATCGCAAACAACTGTCCTTCACTCAAATCGAGCATATAGAAGTAAATGTCTATCTATTTCCTACGGTGTGCCCCAAGGAAGTGTTCTAGGTCCGCTCCTATTTCTCATATATATGAACTCCCTATTGAAACTGGACATTGATGGCAATATAATATCTTTCGCCGATGACACGGTTATCATATTCACTAGCAAAACATGGAAGACATCAATAGAGAAGGCAAATTATGGTCTTAACAAAATTAAAAAATGGCTAGACTCCAACCTCCTCACCCTAAATGTACAAAAAACACAATGCATACACTTTTCAATCCGTAAATTCACACTCCCAGAAAACCTTCCTAAATTAATCATTCACACGTGCTCACAAAACCTAGACACATCTCCACTATCACCCAATAATAGCTGCTCATGCCCAAATCTTAAACCATCAAATGAAATAAAATACCTAGGTGTCATTATAGATAACCAATTACGCTGGGAGGCCCATATTAACTCCATAACTAAGAGACTCCGTAAGTTATGCCATATTTTTTATTCTCTACGATCAATCCTTGATATAAACACTCTTAGAACTGTATATTTTGCTCTATTTCAATCGATAGCAACGTATGGCATTATAGGATGGGGAGGTTGTGCAGAATCCATCCTCTACCCTCTAGTGACCGTTCAAAAACTTTTGCTAAGGGTCATCTTCAAATGTTCCCCCTCTCATCCATCAGAGCCACTTTTCAAGAAACTCATAGTCCTTGACATTCGCCAACTGTATATCAAGATAGCTCTTATCCATATCTGGAAAAATGGATTGATAAACTCTACGCAAACGGACATACATACACGCTACTCAAAGCATGGAAAATGCATAATTCCTGTAACAAAAACCACTTTTTCACAAAGGCAGTTCTCATACATCGCACCCAAAATATTCAACACGTTAAATAACGACATCAAAACATCAAAAACACTTACTCACTTTGCAACCGGTGTGCATAAATGGATATCTGAAAAGGGGCGAAATTTCTTTAAGGAACATATGAACCTATACCACCAGTAAATAATTAAAATAACTTGTATATTACAGAACAATATATTCCTCTTTCATATTCATCATTAAAAAATGTTTAACACCACTGACATGTTTCTTATACTCAAGTATTTATTACGAAAAATATTGTGACAATAATTCCATATTTGAGTACATATTTTTAGCCTTAGCTCAAACGAGGATTTACACAAAAATTGCTGATATATATCTATATACCTATGTTACCATAACACGCACATGCAAATCACTCATCAAGATATAACTTATCCATACTTTCTTACCAAATAGTACTTTCTTTGATTTTATATTATATTTCTATTTTTTTACAAATACACTTGTACTTAATGTACTTGTATTTTTATTATATTTTTATTGTTTTTTTAATTACACAAATGTACTTGTATTTTTTTTTTGATACATGCTCCTTGTATTATTTTTAATTCAATAATACGTATCTTCTTTCATATACTTTTTATATTATTTTAATTTTTCTGTTTTTCCATACTTATTTTTATATTCATATATCTTAAACGTATGTAGATATTTTGTATTATTTTTAATTTCTTTATACTTCATACTTGTTTTAGATGTATAAATTATTTTATTTTATTTTTATATTATTCTGTTTTTCATTCAACTTATTTTATACTTAACATAAAATTGGCCACTACAACACGGGCATGTGCCTAGTGTGATGGCCAAAAAATTACCCATTTTCTGTAATATTGTATAAACTTTACTGAATAAAGAACATTAAAAAAAAAAAAAAAAAACTGGTTCCAAGCATTTATGACTTTTGCGTGGTCACGACAAAAAATGCAACCATTATTTTAATTGGAGTTACCACGTATGTTTAGTTTTTACGATCAATACTAATAAAAAAAACATAAAAGTTTAAAGCCAACGATGAAGATAAGAGTGTCATTGGAGCCATTAACGCTAATGGCACTTTAAACGCTTTAATACAACATAAACACCAACCTGCACCCTTAACCCCCCGAGAAAGGGGTGCAATCGTAAGGGAGGAATTATAATACGTAAGCAATAAAATTAATTATTATAATAACTTTTCCACACACGCATAGATAAGACATCAACGTGGTGATCGCGTAATCTTAGCTTTTATTTTGATGAATGTTGGACATTACCGTTTGACACAAATAATGAATATAATAATGAGTAACGAAATTGAGATTGAAAGACAAATATGGTTCATGATGAAGCTAACCTGAAAATCCGGTTGGAAATTGAAGTATTGTAATATAAAAATACTCTCTCGTATTGTCTAGGATGAACAAAGTGTGAATGAAGAATGAGTTAATGATGAATGTAAGTAAGTCTAAAGTCGTGGTGTTAAAAAGAGAGAGTATGAAAATAATGAATACTTGGAGCAGGCGGAGGAGTTTTTGTATTTGGGAAGCAAGTTTACGAGAGATGGGAAGGCTGATTTTGAAAGAGATATTGAAAGAAGGGTAAATACAGGTACCTCCATTAATGAAGGACTGAACGCCGTTAAACGAAAATCTGCCCAAAGAAGCGAAACTAGCCGTCCATAATGGAGCGCTGGTACCTCCTCATATAGATATATAGATAGATATTATTGATATTTGCATTTAGCTTAAAGGTAGGACGGATGAAATCTGACTTTACTCGGCAAGGATTTAAATGAACAAAAAAATGCATTTCAAATATAAAAATCAAATAATTATTACAGTTTGGTATTTTATTGCTTCTATGAATTCTCCACACTTCAGTTCAAATTTGAAAAAGAAACTTAAATAAAAAAGTCGAATTCATTGAACCAGAGTACATAGAGTATAATCACAGATTCATAACCAAAATCAATAATTATGATGATCAGTTTTATCAGATCAAATTGCAATTTTATCGAGTATTTTTACATATCACATAGCATATTTGTGGCATATTTCAGAGTGGTACAAACTCTTAGAATCGCCCTGGTGAAAGACCATCATTCAACGTTGCTTGATATGGCTTTAGCCGTTTTTGGTGACCATATCTGAATAAAAAGTTACTGCCAATGTTCCTCTCCCCAACAGCCGTCCCAAATCCACCCCTTCACCCACACTGTTCACCTGTCCCTTCGGACAGTTGGAACTCGAGCAAAAAAAGTTTCATTGGGTGTTTGAATTTGCCAATAATTAAAAATAAATTATGTGAGGCAGGTATACTTTTCCAATTTTGAGTGGCACTTTGACCGTGATATGTGGTGATTCATAAAATGACGTCATAACGTGAATCACTATACCGTTGAGCAAGAAAAACCCTATAAAGTTTTAATCTGTAAGGTTGCATGTTCGCGATTATATTAAAAAGCAGCTTTTATATTACGCTGAGGGTTATAAACTTTGAAAATTACGATAGTAATTACCTAAAAGGTAAAAAATCTGTTCACGCAAGGAATCATTAACTGAAATACACACATTTATGACCGAAATTAATATAAATCGCAATAACGTTATTATTCTAGTGAACTATTTCTTTTCTTTATGAACGACGAAGCAAATATTTATTTTTTTGTTAACCACGTGTATATTGGCAATATTTATAAAAAAATGGAATATGTAGAATAGATAGGTAGCTAGAATGGAAGGCAGATTCTTAAAAAAACTTTTATTTAAAAAAAATTTCAGAAATCTCCTGCATTTTATGAGGTAGGACTAATTACTTTTTTCTTATCAAAAACCAATGACGTTATACACAATCTACAGACACATGTTGTAGACATCTCAAAAGTGGTAAGCCAAAATCAAGGCAAATTGTATTTGTCTTCTATTTTGTAGTTTTAGTACTTAACTGCCACGCGTGCTACCAGTAAATAAATTGCATTAAAAAACTTATAAATGCCCTTGTGTGTGATGAGAAAATGTTTCCATTACACGGCAAACACTGGTAAAAGCCTAGTTAGTAACTTCTTTCGTAATTACACGCAAATTACTTATTATTATAAATTATCATATTATATAATACAATTGCTTTCTGCTCGAAGATTTTAAGCGTCATTAGAGAATTCAAGGCCTACTAAAGTATACGTCTGGATGCGCAACAGCCAAATTACGAAGTCAATGTCGTCGCTAAGTACCTAAACTTGTATCGTCGTTAGTTGTCGTTAAATAAACTTATAATAAGAGTATGCAATTCACACGCGGTAGAAGCAACCTTCAGAAAACTAAAGTAGACAAGAGTGGGGAAGCTACGAAGCACCGCACACAGAGGAGACCGATAGGCTACAAAACACCGCACAAAGAGGAGATCGATTATGCTTTTTATTATATTTATTTATTATATCTTTTTTTTGTCACTTTTTTACGTTTCATCGAATTTCAAATCACAACGGTGCTAACGAATTTTTCTCTTTAAAAATCGAAATTATCCATTAATTGAAACATACCAGTGAATCTCAACACGTAGTTACCTACTTCTTAAGTCCCACTTTTGAAACGCCTCCGGAGAAATAGCTCTCATCATATTTTGACTTGAGATCACAGAAATAAATAAAAATGTACTCACTTGTTCCTGCATAGTAGACAGTGTACTCGAGGTCATTTCCCAGCATGTCGACCTTTAGGCGGTCCACCACCAGCTTCATGAAGAACAGGTCTCTCTTATAGTAGACTGGCTTCTCGCTCTCGTGGGTTACTGCGGCATCCATCAGCGGGTGGGATCTGAGAATAAAAAAAAATATATTAGGAAAATTATAATTAGTCTAGTTTTTGCACTGTTAATTCGTGGTGGAATTCCATTGTAATAGAATTGAAATTAAAAAACTTTTTCACTTTGTTCCACTTATTTATTATTACCAGGACCGGTTTCATCCTACTACGGACATTTACCAGTCTGAAAATGTCCGTAGTAGGATGAAACCGGTCCTGGTAATAATAAATAAGTGGAACAAAGTGAAAAAGTTTTTTAATTTCAATTCCAAAATTATAATTGATAAATTTAAAACCAAACTTTGTTTTAAAGATAAGTATTTCACGGATATCTATCAATATCTTCTAAAAGATGCACTGTATATCTATAGACAGGTATCTACGATGTTGACAAATCCGTTGTTTTTTTTATTTTATGTTAACTCCACACAGGAGGCCCAGAGGTAAATAATTTCCCTCAGGGCCTATGTCATCTAGAGATACTGTGTGGAGGGTCTTTTTGAGGAGAGGAAGGAATGAACATTGGTCTTGAAGAGACTTATGTTGTAGGAAGAAGGAAATGGGTGACGACAAACATAGATAGACATATTTTCTGTTTCTTTTCGTTTTTAATTACAACCCATATTTATATATGAAATAAAATAAATAACAGCCTAAGAGAATGTAGTATAAAGAGTTAATAGTTCTAAAAAAATATGAACGATGTAATAATATAATAATAACACAAATATTTAAGCACCTACATATTTTAAAACAAAATGCATTCATTGGTACCAGAATTGAAAAGGAGTCCATCAGATTAATTCACTTGTCTAGTGATTAATAAACCAACAAAGTTTACTTGAATAGACAGCTTGAACATTAAAATGCTGTAAATTCTTACATAAAATTTGATTAAGACATTTCTTTTCAGCTAAAATATATTCCGGACAAATATTGGTAAATTGCCATAGGGCCGGTGGGGGAACAAAGAAATCAGTCGGTAATTTAAAGCAAAATTCAAAGAATTGCAATTTCACTCGCCCCAAGTTCCAAACCCGAAATGAAAAAAGAAACCCAGCTGTTGCTGTTCGGTTCCTTTACCTTCCACATTGACTTTTATGCTCTCGGTATTTAAATATTCAAAATAGGTTAGGTTTTTGAGTATTTTTGCATTTCCACGGGACAGGGCAAGACCGCAGGTGCAATTAATGTGAGAAGGGGAGCAGCCTCCAAGATTGTCTAACTGTTGATCATGCACAAGGATGAAAATATTTTATACAAATGAAACAAATTCTTTGTTTAAAACCGCTTTATTTTAATTTATCTTCGTCTACCCCTTTCGGTTGATCTCAAACTTCTTCAGTACAATAAAACATATAAACCGTTAATATGTTAATAAAACAAGGACAATATGTCCTGAAGAAAGTTGAGATTAACCGAAACCAGTCGACAAATATAAATTAAACGATAATGAAAATATATTAATTTTAAATTATAACAATATTTTAATGATGAAAGTTCCATCCTGGTATTATTTAAAGTGGATCGCACAGATTTAAAACAATAATTAAAATTTTACAAAATGTTTAGACTAAGTTAAAGAAAAAATCGAAAAATAAAGTTGTTGACACCATCTGCTCGTAAATGATTTAATTCGGGTTTGAATATTTGTTCAAAATATAAAGATGGACACGTCTCACGAGAAAAGTTTGAGCAATAAGAAATTATGGGACTAACTACCATATGTATTCCGCTTTGCTCAGAATACTAACGGAGGGAAATAATTATACCAATTCAGAGGACATCTTCAAATTGTCAATAAAAAAAATACAAAATGTTGCTATTGAAGCAATTTGGCTATGTTCAATAATAACTTATAATTTTTACTACTTTTTAATGAGTTTAGTTTTTGGACTGTTAATTCGTGGTGGAATTCCATTGTATTAGAATTGAAATTAAAACACTTTTGCCCTTTGTTCCACTTATTTATTTTCGCCAGGTTTCATCCTACTACGGACATTTTTACTACCCATATGTAAAAGCCCCTAAAAAGGACGTTAAATAATAAATATAACAAATTCAAGCATAAATTTTTGTAGAAGACATGTTGTAATACATAGCAAGCATATACTTTGGAGACCAAATAATGAGAATGAAACAAAGATCAAAAAGACTAACATTACACATCCCTAATATTATTTCATCAGCCAGCGCCACGCATTACGCCATTATTTCACCTGGGTTTAATGGCTGGGGGAGGTTGGTTGCGAAATTAGTATTTTAAGCGCCTTTTTATGCCACCCAAACGAGTAAAAAGCCACTCAAGAAAGTTCAGTGATGTAAAACAATGATCTGAAATTATACGAGGCTTTAAAACCTGTATCCCGGTGAGATATTAAATTTTAAATTAGAAAAAATACGCATAAAATAACACTTATAATGCATGGTAAAAATATTATTGAGTTCAGTGTTTGGGGCTTAAGTGACTTGTGATATCATCATATAAGAAGTTACTTGGCATCTTACATTATACTTTAAACCTGTTAACTGTACCAACTGCTCCCAAGCGCCTGAGCCAGTGAGGCTATGACATCCCCAATTAGGGTATGTGAAGGTAGTGGAAGGTAGTGGAAGGGGAAGGTGATGTGTGAGAAGGGTGGGAAAATATCTGGCTATTCAGATCTGGTTACCAAACATTGCTATAGCCATTTGAAGCAACGTTTAAGTTCTGAATGGTGGTCTTACACCAGGGCGAAACTAAGAGTATATTCCACTCTGGAACGTGCCTCAAATATAGCTTATATTATTTTAAATGATTAAATTGGGAAATACGACAAGTCGAAATTTGAAACCGCGACCTACGGATTCGACCCTCGACCACAGAGGCCATGAGAGCCAAAACTAAGCTAATCGAATTTCAATTCGAATCAGGTGAAAAGATGCAACTCGCAACAGAATGCAAGTATGGCGTAAGCGTAATGATTAAATTAAGAAAGGGATTCATAGATGGCTTGGGCATTAAGTGCCGATTTAAAAAAAAAGTGAATTCCGCAAAAGAGTTCTAACTGCTCCCAACCGTCTGGAGCTAGCGATACTATTGCATCCCCATATTTAAGAGATAGACCCCAAATAACGTAATTATTTTCCTCGGGCCTCCTGTGTGGAGCTAAAGTAAAAAAAAAAAAACAAAAACACGGCTTGTCTTGGAATAAATGAACACTTTTCATCATATTTTTGGGTTATATCACATAAAGTAATTTCTTTGCACAAAAAAATTTTATTACCCCAAAGCATTAGTTTTTTTTTATTTTTATTTTTTTTATTTGTTTTACAATAAGCTTTGCAATAATACTTGGTATGTCTACCTGATATGGAACAATGATTTAACTACAATAATACGGGCGTGTGCTTTGTGTGGTAGTCGAAAAACCTGTAAAAAGGTGTATACAAAAGTTTTTTAAGAATAAAGAATAATAAAAAAATACAAAAAAACTATCGTAGTATGTACAACCAGGGATACGAGTGAGGTAGGTACCTACTTTTAAAACAGCATTATTTATTTCAATCACGAACAGTCATTGTTTCGAGAGTTTAGTTACAAAGAGTTTATTAGTTTAACTGCACGATCAAAATATTTTGATTCAATTTATGGGCTTTTTAATTGCATGAATCGCCTCGCCACCGAGCAATTTTCACAGCGAACACAGACGAGATGAACAAACTAAGCCAATTTGCAATTTATTGTGCAAATAGTGATTAATTTTGTTGAGCAAGCTTAACGACCCGCCGCTAGATGGCTCTGCCCGCTGCGATTCACTTATTTAAAATGTTTTATAAAATAATGTAGTTGGTGCAACACTATTCTGAAGCGTTCTAAGCTCTCGGCGCCGTGTAAAGTGGAGTTAATGTGAAACACTAATTTCATTGCAGCCGGAATGGGTTAGTTCTAATGTACGTTTTTCAATTTGAATTTTAATAAGTTAATTTGAACGGCGATTCAAATGAAATTCTATTAATGTTTGAATAAGTAGGTACATTGTTTTACTACGATAATATTACCATTTTATGATGGAGGTCTCAACATCATCAAGACATCACGGCATAAAATTACGAACAGTAAGTTACCCACAGTAACAACACGAAAAAGTACACTATTCTACTGCAGCATTGATAAGCGGAACTATATTGCCCACTCTCCGATACAATGATTTCAGACTATGTGAAATCAGTAGTTAGTGATATTGACATATTTATTTAATATCAACTTGGCGAGTTTTGTGGATCATGGAAAGTATTTATTCCAACACTATTCCTAAACACATCTTGTTATTTTTGTAAACCTATCAAATCGCTGTATTTTTCAGTTTTTGTTTCTTGTAATTTTATGAATTGTGTGCATTTTTTTTTCTAATTTTATTTTTATTGTTTCTTTCAAAATTAAACCGTCATGTTAAAATTAATTGTTCTATAAATAATTTGAAAGCCCTCTGGGTGTTAAATAAATAATTTTAAAAAATCATCATCGTCGTCTGAACCATGAAATGTGGGTTCCATACCATGCTATTCCAAGGCAATTACACAAAATATCATTTCCAACATGAGCCAAGGAGCTACAATACAAAACGTCACATTATTTGATTTTAAAATTATGGTTGCTATATGTTTCGAATGTGATAAATTAAAAACAAATTTTGGAAAAAAATCGTACGAAACTCATAGACATACAAATAACTAGACGAGAACTTACAGATGAGGGGTAAAAACCAACTATGGCGGGGCGAAGAGAGGAAAGAGACTTGTGATTCGCCAAGTCTTCTTCATTGTCTAAGTATGTGTTTCATAGACATACAGCGTCCGCGCGTAAAATGTACGACGAGAGCACGGCATTGGTCCGGACACGCCCAGCCGGTTCCGAAAAATGGTTCCAATGGGAGGGGGAAATAACACGTTTTTTAACACGTAAGGGCATGTCCATATATTTTGTACGTCCGTGTACGAAACTATATTTTTAAGGTGTTGTTTATTAAAAAACTAGTGATAAAAAACTAGTACTGAAAGATCCTAGGGTTTTTCATGTTTGCCAAAAAGAGCTCGTTAAACACAAAACTTGGATTTTATTGCACTTTCAGTCAAGTTCCTAAAAAAATATGTGTAATTTTTGGAGAAAATATCTGTATATTTGTAGAGGCGAAACGGTAATTATATGAAATTTAATCGATAGAAAAAATCGCGAAGTAAGCTCAGAAAATGATTAAAAACACATTTTGTTGTTATAACTCGAAATAGCTAAGAAAAAAATCACAGTGTATCTTTAAATGCAACTTTAGACATTTGTCAAGAAATTCTTGCTCTATTTTAAAAGCGCCGTGTTTGATTGAATATTTTCACAATTTTAAATTGATTATAATCGTTTTTTAACATTAGAGCGTTACCTCTAGCATTCGTATTATTAACATATCTCCTTTTCAAGCCATCTACTGCTTCTTTTTTAACGCTTACTATGAGGCCTTAATATACGACGAAATCTTCATGAAAAATTCTGTTTTTTGCACAGATCCGTGATAATATTCTACGTTTATTTATGTTTAAACAAATACTTCATTTTTAATGGCAAATCCTCTGTGGGCAAGCATTAGTCAAAAAGGCAAAAAAATTAGGCAAAAAAAAAAGTCGAGAGATTTTTGCTTTATTTTAAACGAGTTTTATTTTCGCTTAATTATAATAAAAAAAGCCCAAAAACAAAATTAAAATGGATATCTCGAAACTCCAAGAAGAAGTGGTCAGAAATAAGGTATCTCAGACTTTGAACGATAATATTAGACTACTCCCTCGTGATCCATCAATAGAAATACAAACACAGTGGGATAACCTGAAGTCAGTTATATGTGAAACCTGTGATACAAATTTGAAAGCTGATAAGCAAATTAGAAAAAAGAATTGGATGACTGACCACATTTTGAACTTAATGGATGAGAGACGTAAACATAAACATAATGAGACACAATATAAAAACTTACAAAGAACGATTAGATGTGAAATTAAAAAAGCCAAAGAAGAATGGATGAAGTCACAGTGTGAAGAACTAGAGTCGTACAGTCGTAGTCACAATGCATTTAAACTTCACAAAAAATTGAAGGAAATTACAGGCACTTCTAGAAGAATTACTCCATCATGTTTAGTTGACGATTCCAATAAATTGATATTGGATGAAAAAGATATTTTACAAACATGGGAAAAGTATATTCATGATACATTCAAAGATATTAGACCTGACATTAATATTCCTAGCGATCAATTGCATGGACCATCGATTTTAAAATCAGAAATTCTTCATGCGATAAAGACTTCAGAACATAGAAAAGCGTGCGGACCAGACGATATTCCAGTTGAGGTGTTGAAGCTCTTTGATAATGAAAATGTTGACAACCTGTTGAGGTTATTTAACTCTATATATGACACAGGGAATATACCCCAAGATTGGCTAAAATCCACCTTCGTGACATTACCTAAAAAACAATACCCCAAGAAGTGCAGTGACTATCGATTAATAAGCTTGATGAGTCATGTCCTTAAATTATTCCTTAAAATAATACATGCCAGGATACGCGATAAGTGCGAGCAGGACTTAGATGACACTCAGTTTGGCTTCAGAAATGCGTTCGGTACGCGAGAAGCATTATTTTCTGTCGACGTACTATTGTAAAAGTGTCGTGACCAAAGAAAGGAAGTCTTTGCCTGTTTTATTGACTACGAAAAGGCATTTGACAGGGTAAAACATGCTGACCTAATGAAAATGCTTGCGGATTGTAACGTTGACACCAAAGACCAGAATTTCATTAAAAACCTGTATTGGCTCCAAACAGCAGAAATAAGACATGGGAATGAGAGATCTAATGCAATCGCCATTCAGCGTGGAGTACGACAAGGATGTATCCTGTCGCCACTATTATTTAATCTTTATTCCAACTATGTCTTCAAAAGAGCCCTAAGTAATACCCAGAAGGGTCTCAAGATCAACGGAGTTTTCATTAATAACATAAGATATGCAGATGATACTGTATTACTAGCTGACAGTATCAGTGACCTCCAAGACCTATTAGATCTTGTTAATAATGCTGGTGAGCAACTGGGCCTAACAATCAACGTCAATAAAACTAAATGGATGACTTTTGGACGACTAGATCACTCTGGATCAATGATTCAGTTAAATGGTTGTAATGTCGAAAAGGTGGAGAGATTTAGATACCTCGGCAGTATCCTCACGGAGAATCTTGACCCAGATATAGAGATTAGGTGCAGAATTGAAGCAGCAAGAACTGCATTCATAAAAATGAAATCCCTCTTCTGCAATGACAATATAAGCTTAAAATTAAGGCAGAGAATGCTAAAATGTTATGTGTGGTCGGTCTTGCTGTATGGTTGTGAAACATGGACCTTGAAAATAAATACCATGAACAGGTTAGAGGCTTTCGAAATGTGGCTTCACCGGAGAATGCTCAAGGTCCCATGGACCGACATGATCACCAACATAGAAATTCTCAGGCGGGCTAGAGCAGATAGGGAACTGCTTACATTAATTAAAATCAAGAAAATTTCATATCTGGGTCATATACTTCGAGGGGAGAAGTATCACTTGCTCCATTTAATATTGAAAGGCAAGATAGAGGGTCGCCGAGGGTCTGGTAGGAGACAAATGTCTTGGCTGCGAAACATACGAGAGTGGACCGGCATTAGAAGAGTGGAGGAGCTATTCCGGGCAGCGCAAGACAGAGAGACCTTTTCAAGAGTGATCGCCAACGTCGGGGGGACCTGATAAGGCACATAAAGAAGAAGAATTATAATCGTTTATAATATTAGCGCGCTACCTTCTACATTCATATTCACATATCTCCTTTTCTTCTTCTTTTTGAACGCTTACGATCGGAATAATAAGTAAATGCTTTCCTCAATATGTTTCGCTTTTATAATATAACAGTAGGTACATAGATTACTAGTACGACGTAGTGCAGCGGTAAGGCGCTTGACTCGCACACCGAAGGTCGCGTGATCGAATCCCGGCGTGGAAAATAAATTTTGTTTTATTAACTTGTGTTATTTCACAATTTATTTATTTAATATAATATACAGTATATTTGCGGCACGTTCCAGAGTGGAGGATACTTTCAATATCGCCCTGGTGTAAGACCACCATTCAGAATTGAAACTCTTTGCCACAATATGGAACTATTCAAAACACCTCGGATTGCTTTGCTGTCGATTTTGGCAAATTTACCCTTATTCGTAAGTAATTAAGTAGAATTTTACGATTTTATAATATTTTTTTAATAAATCCAACGAATATGTTATAATCAACAAAAGATAGGTGAATTCATTGGCTATATAGAAATATAATCAGGTTGTGTTTCTATATATTCTATTAGGAGGTATGATTTTTTTTAATGTGGGCGGAAAATATTCAAAATGATCATCAAAAAATCTCGAGCAATCAGAGAAAAAAGTTTAAATTACGCTGTCGCTCTAGTGGGTATCATGAAAAAACATTTTTTTGTGAAATACCATATTTTCATTTTCTGAAATAACTATTTTTCATCGTCATTTACTTACGGTTATAATTTAGTAATAGATTTTCAATTTGGTCTGAATTATGCAGTATTATATTATTTTAAGTAGTTATATGGGATTGTGATTTTGTGACCTCGTCCTTTGAAAGCGCAAACTCCGAACAAAGTATCTGAATCGTGCTTTCGTTCCTTTAACCTCCTGATAGCTGGTGACGTACCACTTTCAAAATAGTGGAGTTAATTAGAATCGTACAAACTGCCTTTCAAAATGGAAACTACATTTAATGGGAAAATCGCAAAAAAATTGCAATGAGTGCAACAACAGCGTTCATACTTCATGACTACAATTAAACTATCGCCGGCGAATGGAACAATTAGAATTCCAAAACTGCCATTTGAAAAAATCTCCCGCGCTCAAAACGTGTATAATATCCGCATATCCAATCAGCGCTAATCAAAAATACACACGGCTCCCGAACATTGAAACTGCGCAACGTCAAAACATTCAATAATAAAAATGTAAAAAATGCAAAAGAGAACGCAGCGCGGCCATGTTAGATTTTTCCACCACAAATTTCACAAAGCATTTATGAACTCGATTTTTCCAATCAACTGGACGAAAAAAATAATATCGCCCCCGGCGTAAAATTGATTTGTATTTTTTTATTGCCACGCCGCGATGGGTCCTTTCCAATTTTATACTTGGCCGGGGTTTTGATTAATGTTTTCCTGCGGCGCACTTTTAGCGGGACGGTTCAATTAGTTTCCGCCATCTTTGTTTGCTGTGGTGGATATTGTTTGCAGTCAAACATCCAAGAGGATATCCTAAGAGAAATTTTATTCTGCCATAACGTGAGATTTTTATTAGGTAGGTACACAAATCTGTCGAGAAGACCTTATCGATGAAATTGATGTTTTATCAAGTTTGCACAACGTTAATGTTTACGTATATCGATCGTCCAGTTGATTAGTCAGACATTTCCAAACACTAAGTTTTGATATAACGAGGAAAGCAGTATTCGAACGCTCACCTAAAAAACCTCACACAAATCAAATATTATTTACACGTGCCTGTGTTTTACATATTCAATATGCTATAAAATAACACCAGTAACGGTCCAGTACGTTAGTATGGCATTTTGAAATATCCTACTAGTAACCCAGAAAACATCAAAACATCAACACTTTGTTTAATTCTCTACAAGTTTTTCTGCATTATAATAGATTTGGTGGTTTTTATGGATTATCTGAGTATTGTTCCAAATAGATAGTAAACTTTTACATAGGTATAACTGCTTTTATTTAAGCTGAGTATGCTTAAATTAAAAACATTCGGAGATATCTGACTAATCATCTGAACATCGATATGTATGATCTAAGTAATTAATCACGACTTTAAATAATGTTTTTTTGCCTGTAGGTTCTTATTAGTCTGTACTTGCTTCTCTTATGTTATTTTTTAATTTTATCCCGACGAAGAAACCATTGGTTTTTAAACATGTTGATCATTTTGATTAAATAAGTGGTATTTTGCAAAGTTATTGTTTTCATTCAATTAAAATGACGCCACAAAATGAATTTGTAAAGATTGAAAAAACGATTGTATAAATTTAGAATATTTACGACTTTTATTTTCATGACAAAAACCAATATCTGAGCCACATCAGATCCCGCGACATCTGTAAAAAGCGTAATTATTAATTTTTTGGAGGGGTATGTAGGAATCTGGAGATCAACGGGTCGTTGGAGTGACGGACGTATGAATCCATCTCTCCAACCGCTGTGTAAGGATTGAGAGAGTCCGGCTAGAGAGGCCAAAAGGCCTCCCTCAACCAATCAACTATCCATGTATAAAGTCATCACGTGGGATGACCTATGGCAGGGGAGGCTATCCCATAGTCACATTCCAAATAAATAGTGTTCGAAACGTTGGCTAAAGAAGGAGATAGCCCAACACGGCATAGTACTCTAAAAATAAATAGGTATAGTTTAAAGTAGATTTTTAGTTTTGCTCCTTATATTTGCCTTTATCAACATAATATTACGTAATTCGAAATACAGGGTTTGTTCTGAGTGGTTTTCGAGATAAAAAAAGATCAACGTTATCCAGAACACAAAAAATCAGGTTAAGTGTAGAAATATTGTAATAGAAATAGGATGGCTCTAATAAGATAAAGTTCTGCAGGAGAGAAGCAGTTAAGAAGAAAGTTATCCGGGGAGCATAACGTACATGAGTAAAGTATTGCACCCCATCGTGTAGTTTTCCGGCACAAAGTGTGCCGCTTAAATTTACTCGAATTGCATATAAATTGCAGTTAATTTAGGCATAGATGCAGGATAAGCACCCGGAGAAAACGAGGTTAAAGATTTATGCTGCCTTTTAGGGGAGTTTTTCCTAAGTGAGAAAGAAATTGCTTCGATTAAATGAAAATTAATAAATCTTTGCAGTTTTGTCCATCGGAAACATCTTTGTTTCAATGCTAAATGGGATCATTTCAGAGATTCTTCCACTAATTTTATTAAACACATCAACGTGAGTCTGCGTGAAAATTGTTATACCTATAACCGTACACTATGTCAGTAAAAATAAAGAGCCTACAACTCACAAGCGGTGAAAGTGAAACCTTCAGAAAACTAAAATAGGCAAGAGTGGGGAGACTACAAAGCATCGCACAAAGAGATTATACTACCTCATTCTCTCGCAGACTAAATCCTATCGTTTCTTCTTTCGCAGGCTAAATCTTATAGCTCCCTACTTTCTTCTTCTTCCGGCGGTAATAACACAAAAAAAATAGAATATAATTTGTATAAATTGTAAATCCTCAAACTGCCGTCGACTCGCAGGAATAACTTATCTATGTTACGTGTTTGTACATATACCTATAGTCGAACATATACCAAATTTCATACAGTAAAAACTTCGAAAAATCCAAACTCGAAAGGCACTCTACTATTATATTGTTAATATTTATATTTTATATATTAATAATATATTGGTAGAGTGCCTTTCAAGTTTGGGTAAAGCAGACATAATACAAATAGGTCTATAGTTTGATATATCGCTTTTGTCGCCTTTTTTATGAATGGGCGTTAAATAACTCTTTTTCCACAGAGCCGGAAAACAGCCAGACGCTAAGGATTTGTTAAAGTTTATGTAAGGGATATATCAAACTATCAATGTAAGTTATTAAAAATATGGGAGTTATACCAGTTGTTTTTTCGTTGAGATTTAGTAAAATTCCAGAATTTTTTCACATTATGATGATGTACCTCATTTATATTACGTTAACAAAGTCAATATAGCACTTTATTGATAATTCTTTACATTGTTTTCGTAGTTTAGTAAATGTTATATAATCGTTTAGATTTCTGGTATGTTTATAATTTCTGTGGATACATTTTTTTTATTAATTAAATTAGTTAGTTCCCTTGAAAACCATTTCGGATAATTAGATGATGTAAAGCTAACCTTGGGAACAAATTGTTCTATAAATTTATTTAAAATCGAGTTAAAGTATTCTAATTGATCATTTATATTATTTTCCTCATCTAAAAAGGACCAATCTGTTTGGGTAAGATATTCAGTAATATGATGGTATTCAGCTTTGGAAAAGTTATACGGTGGGGCACTTGTTTTTTTTGAAGATCTTAAAGGCCTATTTGTTATGATAATGTCCAACGGTGGGTGGTGTTGATCTAATGGTAATAATAATTTGTCGAATAGCTCAACCACTATTTTCGAATCACTTGAAAACACTACTAATGGTAGAGTGCCTTTCAAGTTTGGGTTTTTCGAAGTTTTTACTGTTTGTTCTCCGTGGGAAAATTTTGGAGTGCATTTGGTATTTGTTCGACTATAGCTTGTTTGTTATTTGGTTTTTAATTTTATTACTCAAAACCCTGGTAAAACCTAAATCAGGTATTTTGAAATGTAGGTATATATGTTCATTGTAAGTCTCTAACTTTAAGTTACAGTGGTTAATATATTATGTATGTCAATAAGTCACTAGTTTTAAGTCAATTATTTATAAGTATTAGTCATAAGTCATAATTCAATAGCTATAAGTCTTAGATATAAGCCATTTAGATTTTTTATTTATTAAAATTTAAACCTGCTTATTTATTCAAATTTAAACTTACTTATGTAGTTTGTCAGCAGCAACTTAATGGCAACATTTTATGCAATAACATGGTTCATTTTCAAACAGTATATATTATGTATAATGTTGATGATAAAATAACAATTAGACAAATTGTTTAAATTACAGAATAGTACAGTTGTAAATACATAAAGAGTAGTACAAGCCATATATAAACAAGTACAAACGAATTTAATATAAGCAAATTAATATAATCAACAAGAAAACAAATAATTTCATTAACATGAATCATTAGAAAATTTAATGATTCCAAATTCCACTTGGGAATACAAGAGCTTCGGTAGGGCATCAATATTTATGAATCATCAGTATCTGATAGCCATTTCCTTAGATTTTATTTGACTTACCAGTAGGGACGTTATTATTTTTTTTTGTCATTGGGAGTTTATTGAATATTTTTGGTACAATATAGTTTAGGGTTCGATACATAGGGTTCTGTACATTTCGGAACCACCAATCCTTCATTTTGAGTGAATCTTGTATTATTTCTTAGATGTAACTCACAAGTTATAATTTTTAATCTTATTTGTACCAACTCTATTATATGTTTACTTGTACAGCGCCCTTGAGGTGATTTTAAATCAGCCAGGTATTATTATTATTATAGTTATACGTGTTTGCCTCTTTTTAGAGTCGCTATTTCTCGTTTCATTGAGTTTCAAATCACAACGGTGCTAAAGAAGTTTTCACTTCAATAAATAAAAAAAGAATTAGAGTAGGAATTTACTCACTTAAATAATAAAAAGTAATTTGGCCAACGAACAAGAGATATTTTTCCACGGAAAAGAAAGGTCGGTAGGCACTCGAAAACTTTCATTTAGATTTTTGAAATGTTTAATAATAATTCAAATGAGATTAATTTTCGAGATTGATAAATTACTTTGGCTTAAGCGATTATGAAATTGAAACGAGCAATTACGATAAGATTTTTAAAGTTCAAGATGTTTTA
Organism: Limnephilus lunatus; assembly: GCA_917563855.2. Taxonomy (NCBI): domain Eukaryota; kingdom Metazoa; phylum Arthropoda; class Insecta; order Trichoptera; family Limnephilidae; genus Limnephilus; species Limnephilus lunatus. The sequence continues at coordinate 43,717,709 of OU830602.1, read as the reverse complement.
TTCCAAACTCATATATTTGTCTTGGAACTTTTCTCATTTTGAGTGAACTTCGGGGGAAATTAAATTTAAGCTCAAGTCCAGACGAGATTGTAATTTTCTTTGCGTTTGTCGAAATGTGACTTGAATCAGGGGCGCTCAATCCGGAAGGGGACGGTCATTGTTTTAAAGCAGAGGTTCGCTAACGATAAACGAACAAAAACTGTACTGGAAGGTTCTACGGACTTAATGGCTGTATCGTTTACAGGGCGGCTAGCGTGCAGAATACTAAATTTGCTACTATCAACAGTTTCAAAGATTTACACGAGATGGCAGCACTTTGTTTCCTTTTTGCTCGTTGAATAAAAACTCTGGGCTTTAGATTGCAAGACGTTTTCAATATAATGGAGTTTTCATTCACTTTGCATAGATATCCTTTCTCGAGAGTTGTTTGCTTTATTTAATGTGTGGCAAACATTCAACGTTCAAAGGATACAACGTAGAATTATTTTAGAAACAAGATTGTTAGAACTAGATTCTAAAATAAATATTTTGTTCTAGCTGTGTATGCATATATATATATATATATATATATAATTTCGATGTTAAAACATTCTAAAGATATGAAAAAAAATGAACGAATAACGTCATTATGCACAGCACTGTGGAGAAGAAAATGTTTTAAATAATTGAAAAAAGAAAATTTAATTTCATTTTTAAATTATTGAGTAAAACCTCAGATTGTAATATTTAATTAATGAAGATAATTGATTTTTATTTTTTACATGAATACCGCACAAGAGTCCCAACTGTTCCATTCTGGAGCCAGTGAGACTATGGCATCCCCAATTGGGGAATGTTGTGAAGCTGAAGGTAAAGGGGAAGGGGAGGAGATGGGGAAGAGGAGGGTGGGAGGTAGGTTCCTGGCTATTCAGATCTGGTCACCAAACACGGCTTAAGCCATTTAAAGCAACGTTTCAGTTCTGAATGATGGTCTTACACCGGGGCGATACTGAGAGTATCTTCCACTCTTAGATGTAACCGTATTTTTTTCTGATTTCCATGTTTTAGATTTTTGATTGATTGTCGCTAATATTGTCTTCATTAATTAAATATTACAATTTGAGGTCTCGTTAAAAAAAAAATCATCCTAGACTTGCATAAAAGGTCAATAGAAGTAGCATATTAAATAAAAATGGACAAATTTATTCAAGACACCATCTAGATAGCATTTAAGTCGAGTTAAATCTTGCAATCATACATAAATATAGCAGCCAATAAAAATATGAGTATGAGACAGTTAAATATGACCGAATTAGATATGTTTACATTAGCTCAGTGGTAGAGCATCGCCACGGCAAAACAAGGGTCCTGGGTACAATTCATAGATATGACTGTATCTTTTTCTGACTTTTCTGTTTCAGATATCCGATTGAGTGTCGCTAATATGGTCTTAATTAAATTTAAAAAAAAAATTAAACTCTATTAACATCGCTTGTAGAATAATTAACTTTTTATTAAATTTCAACGATTTATTGGAAACAAAACTCTATATAAATTCGTGGAGTTGGACTGCAAAAAGAATTTAATAAAAAAAACATTCAACTTAATACAATTGCTATAATAAATTGATCTGTTGTATGTGCGATTATTATTGACTTATATATATCGTGGTAACTTCTAACCTTTAAAAAATGGCAGCTGTGTATCTATATTGTATTAAAGCACCAATATTGTTAAGTTAACTTATTGGACAGTCAAAATCTATATGTTTTGTAAAAGATCTTACTTAAAATAAATGAACATAAAATTGCCAATTCAAAATATTTTTTTGTTAAAATACCTTAAACAACAATATTTATAAACATCTAGTAATAATTTAATTCATTTGTCGTAATAAAACGTAGAACATAAATATCAATGGAATATATTTCAAAGAAACTTCTTATGATAAGGTCCTTAAACTGTAGCAATTTTAAAGAAATGCATTTTAAATATGAATCCATGCACTGACCAAATGAAATAAAATTAGATTACAAACCAACCTACGTTGTTGTGGGGGTTCCATAGACAATAAAACAAGAATAGAAATGGTTTATCAAATCTAGTCACGTGATCAATCTTCTAGTCTAGACATTTTAAAAATACATATACTGACAAAATAATTGAAGACCGAAGTTGTCCAATAAGCGTAGCCAGTCTTTAAAACGAAGAACAAAACCATTTGTCGTTTTCTGACAGGATAAATGAAAAACGTGATTTTAATAGGAATAATACACGACAGACAGAGTGTTGCATTCTATCGAAATGGGGAAATAATGGACAGGTTTTATTGTTCGAGGAAATTTCATTCATCGTTTTCGAAGTTTTTTGGTTCTAAAAATTTCTGCTTGACTTAAATTTATCAACCCCCACAGAAAACACAATAATAATAACACATTGTTTATAATTTCGAAAACTTTAATTCATGATGGAGATTCGCAAAAATTGCAAGGCTGATTTAAGCGTAATATGTAAGATTAAGAAAGGGATGCTCCGATGGTTTGGACATGTAGAGCGAATGAACGAGGAAAGGAGTGTAAGGAGAATATATGACGCAAATGTGAATGTTAAAGGAAGTCGAGGACGCCCAAGAAAGACATGGCACGACCAAATGAATCAGATACTTGAGTCGATGCAGTCAGAATAATAAAAGAGCATGTATGAGACGTTGTATGAATGTAAACAAGGCAAGGAATGTATGCCAAGACCGAGTTGTTTGGCAGTCCGTCCTCTCTGCCTACCCCCTGCAGGGAAACGGCGTGATGATTATTTAGTTAATTCATGGTGAAATCCATTTTAACATAATTTTTTATATGAATTAAAACACCTTTATAACTTTGGTCCATTTTGTACTACTTTTTAATATACCGGTTTCGTCTTATAAAAGGATTTTCAGTCTGGTCTAAACCAAAGAATAAAGTTATGAAATTGTTTTAATCAATACATAATTAGGTACATTATTTGCATTAAAACTACCCATTTTATACCCACATTGTGGTGTACTGTAATTAAATATTATAAAACATAGAACGGAAACAAAAAAGAAATGGAAAGGAATCTTTTTGTCGTAGTATCTTATTTATCGAAAGTTAAATCGGCTTTTCAAGTTTTACAAATCTAAATTTCTTCGTTTTAAAGTGTTCACTATGAAAAAGCAGATCGTATGCCCTATAAATAAGATTTTTAATATAATCAAAATATAATAAGTTTCAATAACTGTGTTTTTTCACAAACAATTTTTTTTATTAACTTGGGTTTTACAGTGGAAATATAAAAATGGTTCATTTTATTTTCACAACGGAATACGAATCGTTGTTCAATTAAATATTTTGAACAAAGGGTGGAATTTCTAAAGTATCGATTCTACGTATTTCTACTTCTAAAACATTTAGTGGAAAACAATTGTAATAATATTAAAAATAATTATAATTTGTTTTAGTAGTCTGTATTTAGGACCATACCAATTTTCACCTTAGACAAATTAAAATCTTATAATAAATCGCTTTGTGACTTCCAAGCTATGTACTATAATGTTTTTGAGATACTAAAATATGAAATGAGATTAAACCACTCTACATTGCAAAAAACAGGTAAAACTGATAAAATTATAGAGAATATGTAAACATAACTTTTAAAATGTATTTGTAACTAAACTATAAGCACCCGTTGATAAACCAATTCAATTGGCTTAGCAGGACTTGTTTATGATTTGTATTAACTATTCTTACAATAAAAAAATAAAAATAAAAAGGGATGTGTGCATACTAAACCCATGCGCAAGTAGTTCTGCGAACAGTGGACCTCCCGTCCATGAAGCAATGTTTCTAATGTTGTCTTATTTAATAAATCAAACCCAAAAATATCTCCCCTCGGGGTGAAAAGCCATTAAAAAAAAGATTTATAAGTAAGTACTTAAATACCTACCTACTAAATTATAAACCATATTTATTCACGTAATATATATTTATTTATTTAATAAGGAACTATACAATTAAATTACAATTAAATATATAATTAAATTGTATAGTTCCTTATTAAATAAAAAACTTTCTTTGAACAAATTTTGTTCAAAGAAAGTTCACCATCACAATGACAATTCTTTTTTCAAACTCTCTTCAGGCCGGTAGGTTCCATGACATCTATTATTCCGTTTTGACGGCACATAATATGAACCACGAACATGCGAACTCTGGTGGTATTAAAAGGAATAATATTCAACATGGCGACCATCATTACCGTTATCGGAAGGTAACAAAAAAAAACAGATGAAATGCAAAACCTTCGAGTAGTCCGAGTAAAACAAGGACTTCGCTAAGCTTTGTCAAATACCACCGGTTTACAAATATAGAGATTGGGAAATAATGGAAGGTTGATGTAAGCGTTACAGGGAAGTCTTCGAAAGTGAGAGTAAGATGGTTTAGAAAATGTAGAGCAGATGAATGAAAAATTGATCGAAAGGAGAACATATAACATAAAAGTGGATAGTAGAATAAGTCAGGGTCCCCCTGGAAGACAAGACACAATAAAGAGAATCAAATATTATAGTAAGGCCGTGTAAGAAGAATTTTTTCCATTAGTTCCAAACGGAAGGTCTTGATGGAAAAAAAAATCCCGTCAGAGCCTATGTCATTTTTGTGGGTGCTTTTTGGGCGGTCTTTTCAGGAAAGGAACGAGAGAAAGTTCTGGGAAGTAAAAAAACTATGAAAGGTGAATCTGGAGATCAGTATGTCTAAGAGTGAAGAACTTTTGAATCTATCTCTCAAACTGCGATTAAGTCAACCACAAGGTAAGTCAATGTGACAAGAGAGTCCTGCTAGAGAGATTAAAATGTCTCCCTCAACCAGTCTCTTCCGATTCGTCTGACCATTCATTTGGTGGGCAGGTGCCTCCGCAGCTAAGATCCGAACAAATCTCACCCCATGAACCCGGGAACCCCTGCTATGTCACCAAACATAGCGAACCTTTTGGGGTAACCTATGGCAGAGGTGTTGGTTTATCCTATAAAGTTTATACTATAAACGGTTTACCGGGGCGGCAGTACCCATTCCCGTCTCGCAAATTGTAGAATAACAGAAAACTAAGTATGTGTGAGACGATGTATGAGTATGAGTGAAGCAAGGAATGTTTGCCAAGGTAGAGTTGTGTGAAGGCGGATCATCCTCTGGGAAAACGGCGTAATGGTTAGGTTAAATAATTGTTTTACATATTTTACCAAGATTTAATTGGAAGCAATAGATCCTGTAATCCACTTGTTAATAGTTTATCTACCGCAATTGACAGGACTTATTTATATAGCTTTTAAAATCAGTTTAATTGAAAGCTTACCTGATGAAATTGAGCACCGTATCCGGAAGTGTCTCCGTATCCTTGACGCAGGTTCCGGGCCGTGGATCTGGAACTTTGCTCGGGATGACCGGAAGCCAGGCGGATGAGGAAGTGGCCTGCTCCTTGAATTTCCCGTCGAAAGCCTTCTGGATATCCTCCGTGGTGAAGGTGCAGATGGCAGACCCCATCAGACCCGTAGATGCTGTGGTGAAGGCTCCGTAGAAACGAGAATCGTCGCCGGGGATTTTATAGATGCTCTCTGTGAAAAAAAGACAATTTTAAATTACTTTTCGAACGTAATCACGCCAACTTCCAAAAGCTTTTTTTAAGTGAGCCACGCACATTTTTGCGTTTATTCCAGAAAACCTGATTTACGATAACCATTTTTATAAATCTTTTAGAGTTTTATCAAAAATATTGATTTTCTTCAGTTTTTAGGTATACCGACGTCCTACATACAGTGAGACATACATTATTGTGTGTGTAAAATAATATGTAGGTACCTACATACAATGACCGCATATTTTACTTATTATTAATAACCGATATCTCAAGATGACTTAATTAATGAATAGATAAATATTTAAAGGGACATTTACAACACTCAGTTGATAATTCGGCCTCCGTAGTCGCAGGGACGACCTCCGAAGTCAAGAGGAAAGGCTCTTAACTTGTAATTCGAAGGTCGCGGGATCAAATCCCAACATGCGAAAATAAATTTTATTTAATTAATTTGTGTTATTTCACAATTAATTACTTAAAAATAATATATAGTATATTTGCGGGGCGTTCCAGAGTGGAAGACACTCTCAGTATTGCATTGGTTTAAGACCACCATTCAGAATTGAAACGTTGGTTGAAATTCTTTAGCCGTCTTTGGTGACCAGATCGGAATAGCCAAGTACTTCGCCACCTTCCTCTTCCCCATATCCATCACCCCACTACCTTCAGCCTCACGACTTACCCCAATTTGGGACTCTTGTGCGATACTCACATAAAAAAATATAGAAAATATTACCATCAATAATAATTTTGTTGCTTTAATCGACTAAGCTAACTAAAACGATGTAAGCTTTTTAGTTGCATTTTATTTGTACAATTTAGGATAATATATAAAATGCACCATCCCATCAATGTCATCTATTTTTAAGGGTAGATCCAGATTCATTTTAAAAGGTTCAACTACACTCGACCCGTTATAAAATCTTACGATGTGTGCACTCAATCCCAAAATATCCCAAAAATCATTTTCCATGGGTTATTCGGGACAAGCGGGCTGAGCGATGCAAGGGTGAGAAACATTTTATCTCTGATAAAGACGTCCCGTAAACAGCTCAATAGATGTCCCCAAACGACAGGCCCATTCTAGGGACAGTCAGGGCCTATCGGTTAGCGAAAGGGACACGCTGAGTGCCAACCCTGCTCTTTGTGACAATGACGTGGCAAATAACCATACCATTTTTGTTGAGCTAACTTTCTACTCACAGACGAAATAAACCGAAAATGTGTTGAAGGCTTATCCGTGAATCATTTCAAAAATATGTATTCTGGCGAAAGTGATTGAACGTCTTAAAATATTGAAATTCTTTTGTAAGCAGGTATCATTGATCATGAAACACGCCAAACACGCACCCAACATTTGTACACGGTCGACATTTGTCACGTGAAAACGTGTCGTTTCTACGACTCGTTCTTGAGTTCAACAGCTCAGCTCTGGAACGATCTTAGGGCTATATGTTTCCCCTCTCCTACAACATGGGTCTCTTCAAGACCCATGTTCACTCCTTTCTCTCCTCAAAAAGACCCTCCACAGATCATCTTCAAAGATGACGTAGGCCCTGAGAGAAATTATTTTCCTCAACGACCTCCTGTGTGGAGTTAATGTAAAAAAAAATCAAATGCATTGGCCTGTCCGGGGCATTCCATCTCACTCTTACTAATATTATAAATGCGAATGTTTGTATGGATGTTTGTTACTCTTTCACGCAATAAATACTGAATGGAATTTAAAAAGTCTTTCACTAATCGAAAGCTACATTATATACGAGTAAAATAGGCTATATATATTGGTAAGCTCTGGCGTTATGAATAAGCTGTGGCGTTATGAAATTATTTATTATACGTTTATTGGCAAAGCGTGTTGCTAAGTAAATGTTTGACGTGGGCTGTCATTTTGTTAGTTGTTTAGGTTACTATGGAGATTTCTTTGATAGCAAAAATTAAAATAGGGGGGGGAGAAGGGCGGGGGGAAGGGGGTGGGGGGGAATATGCGAAGCCGGGGGCAAAAGCTAGTATTATAAATGAGAAAGTGCGTGTGTTTGTTTGTTACGCTTTCACGCCTAAATCACTAAATCGATTTTAAAAATTATTTCACCAATAAAAAGCTACATTATCAGCGAGTAACATAGGCTGTATATAATAGTAAGCTCTAGCGTTATGAAATTTGTATAAATGAAAATGTGTGTATTTGATATATTTTAGCGGCAGGGAGGAAAGGCAGGGGGAAGGTAGGGTTCGCGGAGAGGGAAGAGACGAGGAAGGAGGAAAGCGGGGTAGGTGAAAGGGAACGGGGACGCATGGGAAAGGACATGCAGGGAGAATCAATTTATTTCTTTGAATGCATTGCAACGCATTCCGAGTACCAGCTAGTACATATATATTGCTTAATGACTCACGTGAACACTTAGGCCATAGGCAGATTGTGCTATCCCCATTTTACCCTAATCCTTTAACAATAACCCAGTCTCTTTTATAAAGTTCACCATGGTCATCATTGAATATTTGGCTACGTTTTCTGGTTCCACAGTGTATCTCTCCAGGTATCTGATATACGGAGATCATAAGTTCAATGAATAAATCAACAATTTTTCTCTCAAAACTTTACTTGTCGCATGGAAAAAAAATTTCATTTCTGAGAGAGAGTAAGAAAAATCAAAATATAGTCTTTGAAACATAATTCTTTTCTAATAACTTACGACCATAAAGACATCATGTTCAACCTCTAATTATTTGTAAGATTTATATTATTTGGAGTTTGCTAGGAATATAAAATACTGGGTAATAAATTTCATTAAAAAAATTGTCCAAAACAACATAATTAACATGTCAATCAAAACTAAATTAAACTTTTAGATCGAGACAAGGTCGAAAACACCAATAATAAAAGTATCCAGCGACTGCGACACCGCACAGACATGGTAAATTGAATTGATTTGAAATAACCAAATTACATTTCTAAATATTATGGGGATGCCCCTTTAACCCTTGAGAAAACAGATGACAGCCAACTGCCCCTACTTCGCACCCCTCTTACTGGAAGGGATGCGTTTTCAATTTCATATCCACGAGTGATTTTGGAAATTGAATAAATTCGTGCGTTAAAATAGATAGGTGTCTTTTAAAATTAATACTTCTTATTCTGCTTGCAGTGTTAGTACAAAAATAAGAATCTATTATTATTTAAAATTAATACCTCTTATTCTGCTTTCGGTGTTAGTATAAAAATAAGAATGTTTTATTATTTAAAATTAATGCCTGTTATTCTGCTTTCAGTGTTAGTACAAAAATAAAAATGTGTTACAAAAAAAATATATTTTCTTCTATTATTAATTTTGTTTTTACATATTGTGTTTTCAAAGATGACTATTAATTTTTAAAACAGTCGTTTCGCCCCCATAAAGGCATAGCAAATACCGATCGAAAGACAGATTGTAACGGAAACCAATACTTCATGCAACAAAACACCATAATAGCTTTAATATTATTGAAAATCTATCTCAAGCAACAAACTAATTTGACGTATTTTATTCAGAATGATTCATAGCTTGATGCCTTAAGGGCGTTTAACCAGTCAGCGACCGAGAATTAAAATTTCCTCGAAAGATGTTCTTACTATGGTACAGGGCGGTTCCAATGAGAAAGATTAAATATTCTCCGTACCAGCTTTTTTAAATAATAACTCAATATCGATTTTATTTCATTCAAAATTTGCTTTAATTCAAAAATGCTGAAAGGCATGATGATTAAAATATTGTACTTTTTGTAATTATTTTTTTGATAATAAATATTTATAATTGTTCAATAATGTCTAAGCAAAATAAGAATTATAAAAAACTTTAATATATTAGTTTGTAAGACCGTAAATAAATAGACAAACTGAAGTATTTTCGTCACAAAACATCTTTTTTTTTAACGATTTTATATAAACTAAAATTAGAATTCTGAAACACTGCTTTCCCAGAAAATTTATTGATTTACTTTACTGCATGATTACATGATTTGAAATGCGTATTGGGTAATATAAAATTTTGTTAGAAAATGTAACAAATCTGCCAACGACCTACGGTATAACCTTATTATGCTAAAAATAAACATATTTTCTCATATTTTAAAACATAACTTTACCAGATAAAAGAACAATCTTTCGAAATCAATTTATACTTTTTTGTGGAAAAGAATCAATACGGCTTCAATTTTTATTTAAAAATGACTTATTTCCGGTTTTGTCTGGTTATTCCCTCTTAATAAAAATAAAAAATTTGAAATGTGAGTAATATTTATTTACCCTATTTCTTAATGTAGGTATACCTTTTAGCTCGACCCGAAAACAACTCACGTTTCACTTTACGCGGAAATGAAATATAACTTTTAAAATGTTCCCAAGATCCAAATATAATAATTCATATAATGGCGAATGCTTTCATATATATTTGGAAGGAAAAAAAACCCTCAAGCGACAATAAATCTTACCGTCCTTGGGGAAGAAGCTAAAATCGCTTGCATCAAAAATTTAATCCTTCGATGGACCGAGGAGTGAGTAGGCAGTATTAGCTGTACAAGCATTTAAGGGATTTGTGTATTTACTGTAAAATATACTAAGGGTTACTTTCATTTGCCGAGTGAAAGGGAATAGACGAGATTTGGGAGCAGACGACACTCGTTGAGACTGGTAAGCCCTTTAAAAGGTTTATGGTTTCAATTTCTATAAATGTGAAGGAGGCTTGGGTCTGTGGGTGTTTCAGCCATGAAGATATTGGAAATTGAAAATGTTCTGCACAAATATTAGACGAAATATGAAAAAATAAAAATCATACCGTTGAATAAGAAAAGCTTGCGGTGTAACCTGTTTTCATGTAAAGATGAAAAATGTTTAGTTTCACACTTTTACAAAACTTAACAAATCTACAATATTCATATTTTTGTAACATTTGCATTATAACTTGAATGATGGACGATATTAAAAACAGCATAGCGTCCTGCTGTGAAACACAAAATACGAACAATAGACGAGTGTCATATAATTCAATAGAAAAACACTTTGAATTTCTTAATCTGAAAACTAAGTTATCCCGCCAACCTTTAGGCCATAAATATTTGGTTATCCCTAAGCCTTACTGGAAAAAGCTTGAAACAATGTCCATAATTTTAAAATGATAATTTTTATTAGACGAAGATCACTGCTAGTTTGACGGTTGATGCCACATCAGAGAGCAGACGCCCTCGTAGGAAAAAACAAGAGAAGTCAAAATCTCAATTAGAGTGATAAGATTAAAAATAATTATTTATTTTTGAATATATACTGTCATTGTAAACCGACAAGGTAAAAAATATTAGGTTAAGGTGTTTCAGAATTTTTTTCTTGCGTTGTTAAAACATGTTTCATGATGTTGGAATTCATGTGACTACTAGGTAAAGGTTCTTTTTTTTTGTTTCTGATAAAATTTTCATAAAGGCTGTGGAATGCGTTTCACGTTTCAGTGTTTTCCGGGCGTGCAAAGGGAAGGCAAGCGAAGTCGGGGAGGGTTGGAGAGGAAGGGGTGGACTTTTCAATTTTCAGACACGTGACTGAAATGGACGATGGTGTAAGTTTGTCACGTGAGACGAGTATAAGGAATTAGGGGTAGTGCGTTAGGGGTAGTCCTCAAACTGCATACCTGAAATGTTGGTTTATTATTGATAATAACGTAAATGATTATTCGTATTGAGCTTTTCATAATTAATATCAAAACCCACCCTCAAGGTCAAAACCTACACCGATTTTTGTTAGTTAATATTCAATGGATTATAAAAATAATCAACATAAAAATACGTAGACGAGTTTCAATTCTCTCTTATGCAATTTTGTATTGATCGAAAAAAACAGAATTCATTATTTTTCATATTTAATCATAATTTTAACGTTGGATTGGTCAATCATTGACTTAGAAAGTAAAGAGTGAAAACGTTTTACCAATTTTAAGAGGCAAGAATTAAATTACGAGTTTATGCTGCTTTCGATTACAGTTAATATTTTCGCTTTATTTTTCCGGGTATTTTTTTATTTTTGCTTTAGGTTATTTGATAAACTAAAAATCTACCTAACCTCTCCGTTTCTTCGTTAAAAATATAGTGAATATAAAAAAGTCGTTTTAAATATAATGCTTTTTTCCGCTAAAGGCTATGTTACAACAAAATAAACTATGTCAATATTACAGTTCATTAAAAAAACATGAAACATAATAAAGGAAGTATTTATCTTTAACTAAACATAACCCAAAACGTATCAAGCCTTCAAACACAAACACCTTACACGTGTAAAATAATAGATTCTGATCCCTTGATATAATATACTCGAAGTATTAAAATATATCCGAAGGCAGTATTAATATAGCGTTTGAGATATCCGTCACAGGAATAGGGGTGGGCCTGCGAAGGGTAGATTCGCTAAAATGATTGCGTAAGCGGAAACAGGGAGGTCCGTACGTGCGACTCTTTTGCGATTAAAATAGACGTCTTGGAAAATGCAAGGATCGTAGATCCCGTCCCTGTATCATTATTGCTACTTGAGTGCTTTTCAAACTGCCTAGGTAACATCGCGATTTATTTTGGGTTATTTATCCAGTGTTGTGCTTCCTCCTTGATGGTGGACATAGTAAAGCTGTCTGAAACGTTAGCTAAAGAATGAGGAAGAGCAACACGACATAATATCCAAAAATAAATCCAGATAATACATAACAAGTTAAAACATGTAACTTGTCACACGATATTATGTATTTTTCATTAGGAAGAAAGTATTTTTGGCATTATCGTGTCTAGAATGAACGAAGTATATATGAAGAATTAGTTAATGATGAATGTAATTAAGTCGAAAGTCTGAGTTTTGAAATAGAGAGTACGAAAGCAGTGTGCTATATAGTTGTGAATGATGAATACTTGGAGCAGGTGGATGAGATTGTGTATCTGGGTAATTTGTTTACAAGAGATGGGAAGGCTAATAGAGATATTGAAAGAAGGGTAAATGCAGATAACTCCAATAATGGCGGACTGACTGCCATTGGCGTTGATAAAAAAAAAACTGTCAAAAGAAGCGAAACTGGCAGTTTACAAAGGAGTGCTGGTAACTAGACTGATGTGTGGCAGAGAAGCATGGAACTGGCAGAGGAAGGATGAAAGTAATCTAAATGCTATTGAAATGAGATCCCTGAGACGTGTGAGTGCCAAACCATGTATGATTGTATGAGAAACCATGAAGATCGTATGTGATTCGGTATATTAATTAGTTAAATTAAAGTGGTTTCGTTGTTTAGTTTTGCTATAGCCGTCGAATACCGGATACCAAGTGCAATTATTAATCTTAGCCACGCAGAAGGTTATTTATTCAAAAACAGGAAATTATAATTTTTATTTACGTGCCTATGATCACGAATAAAAACTAAATATCACATTTTTTTAAACGCGGTTTATCGTTCTAATTTTGTACAACTTATATTTTTCGTATTTACTTTGTACGTGTTCAGAAATGACACGATAAAAATATATTAAATGGAGTTCTTAATTCTTCAAACTCCGCAAATGTATTAATTGTATACATTTTATTAATCGTATTAATCTTATTAATCTTGTTTATTGTATTAATTGTATTAATTGTATTAATTGTATTAATTGTATTAATTGTATTAATTGTATTAATTGTATTAATTGTATTAATTGTATTAATTGTATTAATTGTATTAATTGTATTAATTGTATTAATTGTATTAATTGTATTAATTGTATTAATTGTATTAATTGTATTAATTGTATTAATTGTATTAATTGTATTGTATTATTTAATTGCATCAAATTAAATGTATACACTTTGTCGATGTTTAGGGCTTTCTCATCAAAGTTCAAGTATTTATTTTATATCTTAATAATTAAGGTCGAAGTGAGAAAAGCTCATAAAAATCATTTAACTTATTTTGATTTAGGGACAGAAATCAGTCCACAGAATCCAGCATCACTCGGAGACGCTAAAAAGTGAAATTTATTTGTCGTCTCATAAATGTTTTATGTTTTCTCTTTGATTCCAGAATCCTATTGCCAAGGTGATTTCATTTGAGATAAATTGATCGGTCTCGGAGATACTGCGAAAAACGATTTCTTGCTTTCAATAATAATATGATATCAATAAATATATTACTGGAATGAATTCAGAATATCGTTGAATCGGAGCTAAAAAATAATATATAACGCCGTAAAAGAGACGTATATTAAATTTACCTAACCATTGCGTTTATTTCTGTTATCTATGAGAAAGATTTAGTTAAAATAATTAAATAATTACAAAAAAATAACCTTGATTTTTGCTGATTATTTATTAGACCCTCCACACAGCATCTTCAAAGATGACATAGGCCCTGAGAGAAATTATTTTCCTCAGGGCCTCCTGTGTAGAGTAAATGTAAAAAAAAAATTGTGAATTGCCCATTTTTTTTTAAAAGCTGGTTTTCGGCATTCGTTGCTATGCTTTTTAACAAAATGTTTCTCTCTGCGTGTCCTTTCTCATGGGTTCCGTTCCCCTTCCACCTCCCCCTCCCAGTTTCCCCTCCCCCCCCGAATTCTATACATTCCGTCCCGGTACATTCAGTTTTTAAGCAGCGAGCTTGCCACCGATTTCATTTTTATACAAATTTCATAATACCAGAGCTCACCAATAGTTTTAAACAAACCTTGCCCTTACAATAACCAACCCAAAAAATAGTGAATTCGGTGCAGTCGTTCTGATGTAACGCGCGCACATACATTTCAGTGATTAATTTTTATTTATATAGAAGATAGAAGTAGAAGTTAGAAGATAGGTATATCATACTTTTAAAATGTTTTTGGTGACCACGTGCAAAAGAAGGTAATATTTTTTACAAAACTCAATTACCTATATCATCGAAAATTGATGTTAGATTTATAGATAGGTACTGTTTTTTTTTTTTGACAAAGGAGTATGCAGAATTCACAATATTCACGCTTTGACATAGTAAAAATAACAAATAATGTGCATGAAATTAAGATTGTGCATCAACTATATTAAATATGGCTATTTTACACAAAATTTTGACGACATTAAAAAAAAAATCAGGAAATAGATTTGAATCTTTTGCAAAACCTAGCGCTATAGTTAAATGTTAAACTTGGAGTTCGCTAATTGTATTGCGTGAAATACTCCGTTTGTTCTTCGAAGAGTAAGGTTACATTTTGTAGGTACTTCAACCTCTGAGGTGAACAAATATGATTGTTTCAGTGCCTGTAACCGATACCAGCGTCCCTTATTTCTCTACCCTAACCTCACCGAGTCTCGTGTACAGGTGAGGGCGGAGCCGGGTACCAGGGTGGCAAAACAAGTGTGGAGATTTAGATGATGGAGGATGTTGGGTGGCTGGGGGGTTGTTTGTTGGGAAGGGGTGCAGCAACTTTGGAATTCGAGACGCTGGCGAATAATTTCTATTAATTTGTTTATTGAGACGTTTTGGTGTGAAATAATAATGTTAAAATTGTTTTTTAGCGTTTCAATTTGAAAATATTTTGAACGCACCGGTCGCAGACGGCTGAGGGAGATACAGCATGATCGAGTGAATGAAATGCTTTTGTAAAGTCATTTAAAGAATTGGGATAATAGAAGAGTATGTATGTAAGAGACATTGCATGAGTATGAACGAAGAAAAAGGTGTATGCCGGTGAGTTTCGTGGTGGACCATCATCTCTGCCTACCCCTTCCGTCGGTAACTGTATTTAATTTATATTTAAAGAAATATCATAGGGCTGAAGGCCGGTAGATACAGCAGTAGGTTCAGAATGGATGCAAAGTTGTACTAACTGTTAATTGTATTAATTGTATTAATTGTACTAATGGTCTATTTCTACAAACGAGGGATTCTGTTGAAAATATACGGAATGTTTTTTATGTTTACTTTAAATATTATTGATTTTAAGAACCATCTAAAACTGTCAAAATCAAAACGGCCCGTGGTTGGCAAATCGGATTATGACGTCACAGGCGTCGCTCAGCTGGGCCAGCATAAATAAACACTGTCAGTGAGTGTCCCCCCGCCCCAAAATATTTTTTTGCGGTAATTCAAAAACGGGAAACTTTGACTCGCTGTAGAAAATTTATTCGACATTTCGAAATATCGAAATTTTTGCTTAACTTTTTTAAGCAATAAAAAACGTGGAAATACCCTATTGCGTTAATTAAATTAATTGTGTAAATTATATTAATTATGTAAATTGTATTAATTTAATTAATTGTATTGTCTGTATTTATTTTATAAACGGTATTGACTGTATTAATTGTATTAACTGTATTAATTGTATTAACCGTAATAATTGTATTAACTGTATTAACGCTATTAATTGTATTAACCGTATTAATTGTATTAACTCTATTAATTGTATTAACTGTATTATGTCGAAAATGATGTTTTACAGCCTTCCAAAGATATTGAAATGGGCCTTCCATTCAATGTACAAGTATTTATTAACTTATTTGCTAGTTGTAAATATAATTTGTTATTGAGTCTTTAAAATACAGATTTTTAACAAAAAAACGTAATGTTTCTACACCCCATTATTTGTTGAGCAGGTTGCTTGCCAATGCAGTGGGGAGTTGTTTGGTCAGGGTAGGAATCCAAGACGTTCGTGCTTCCACTACCAAATGCCCAGTTAGTGGACTTATAGTAAGCAGGGGAGATATATTTTAAAGGAAACATGATCAACAGTAGACAGGGTAGTTTTTCAATTTGAGAAGTTTTGACACCCGGAGGCGCAGCGCTGGGGTTGGATTGATTTATTTCATCGAGAAAAAAGGTAAAATTGTTTTTCAGACAATTTTATTGATACGCGATTAAGCATTTATAACTTTGATAATGGTGATCGGAGAGTTGGCCCCCCGAAATTATAATTATTATAAAAGTATAAACTTCTTTGTATTATTTACCAATTTAAAACTAAAATCGATTTCAAAAATACCTTTTACAAAGTTGGTATGGATATCAAACGAATGTATTCACAGTGTCGATTTTTTGTAGTTATACGCTTGTGTATCTTAACATAGTATAACATGAAATCGATCACGCCGTCTGTGCGCTTAGATCTTTTAAACTTTGCAATGGATTTTCATGCCGTTTTCACCAATAAATAGAGTGATTCATGAGGAAGGTTTTTAGGTACATTATTTGTCAGAGGGCTTACAAACGGGCGGTGTGGATATGATTTAACAGATAGCGTTGGTTATAAAGGTTTCGTTAGCCACAGCAACGTGTGGCGGGGTCTGCTAGTACAGCATAATACGCAGTTTTATCCTTGAAGCATTTGAAGGAAAATATGTTTTATACTTTTTTATTCGGCGGTACATCCTATCTGCACACCCTTTCGGGGTGTTGTTTAGTTATGGTTTTGTAACAAAATATATTTTGAAGATTCGTAATTAAAAACAAATCTGATATTTATGTGAAATACGAATGATAATCAAATAATTAGGACCAAACATACTAATTTTGGTTTTGAGCTACGTATTTGTCATTCGGCTTGATTGCAACTCAGGTTCAACGAACTGGAATTTGTTTTGAATTAAAATGTAATTTCAAAATCGGAATTGATCGTGAGACGAAATATGACAAGCTATTTGGTACCTACCTATAATATAACATTTGAACAGAAAGTTATTTAATTACTATTTTCAAAATTTAAACTGATTATACCAATAATTCAGACTATCCCATGATTTTTCGTATTTTACATTTAAATTAGTGTAAATGTTGGAAAATAAATTATTGAACTTCAATAATAAACTAGAGTGATAATTTTCTTTTATAAACATTGAATTTGTTAAAGAACACCAGTAGAGCAGTTTACAGTTGAGTTCTTGTAGAGAAGAACAGAAGCCATTTCGAATGCTGTAAAAATGTATGTTAACGTATTATGAATGAGGATTTAAGAAAATAATAAAAAAGCAAGGCCGATGTTAGTGTAATGAACAAGTGTTAGAAATTATTTGAAGTACTGGTAGATGGAATAGGAAGTCAAGAATACCCGGGAAGATACTGCACGTCCTGTCAAGTTAATTGAAAACTTGAGAAGGGTCATATCAAGAGTCCTAATAACAGAAGAGTAGCTATGTACGAACCGATGTATTGTTGTTAAATGTAGGGTAGACTGGGGACGATTGAAACACGTTATGATTGAAACATCTCAATTTACTCGAAAACTATAATACCTAAGAGTGTGATACAATACTCGAAACTCCGTCAGGTCTGTTGGGACGTTTCTACAAAAGCGCAGTAGCCGGCGAGTGACTCAATCGTGCATAGGGGACATTATTGAATTTCGCACTAAAACGTAAATATTTAAGACATTATCGCTTATCTTATAACTCATTTTACTCTCGCAGCTTGACGAAATGTTAATTACATTCTCTTCTTTATCTATTTAAGAGTATTTATAATGCATTAGCGTGGCGTTAATGTCTATTTAAAAGGCATGTTTTTGACTTTGAAGCAGAAAATGCAGCGTGGGGATGTTTGAAACAACTCGTGTGGGGATGATTGCAACGTTTCAATCATAACCATGTTTCAATCGTCCACACTGAGAGAAAATTTAAAAGTTATAATGAAAAAAGGTCAGAAATTTAAATCATTAAGTATTATTCAAATTCAAATCATTAAGTCTAATGTACTTCTGTGATCTTGAATGGTGAACTTCTGTGATCTTGGTTGGTGAAGTCGATCTCATTCGACTACATTCGACGTCACACACCCTCACGTGACAATTTCGTAATAACATATCTTTATTGATTTTCTTACATTTATAACAAAAAAAATCAACGGAGGTTGCAAACTATGCTAAAAAACAGCCAACATTTACCTATTTTGGGCTATCTTCAAAAGATTTAAGACAATTGGCATTTGATTTGACCACACAAGGCCAGATTCATGGTACACAAATGGGATGGCCGGAATAGAATGGCTCCGAGGATTTTTGCGCGCCATCCAGAATTTATTATCTATAAGATGTGCCCAAGCCACGAGTAGGTATGGCACAAGCAACAAGTTTTAATTGACATAATGTTGATGAATTTTTCAACAATTTAGCGAACGTTATGGATAGTTTTAAATTTGAACCAAAGGATGTCCATAACGTAGATGAGACCGGTGTCACAACTGTTCAAAAACCTAATCGGTTTATAGCCAGGAGAGGAACTCGGCAAGTAGATGCAGTAACGTCGGCCGAACGAGGAACTTTCATAACTGTCTGTAGCGGCAAATGCAATGGCAACTCAATTCCGCCGATGTTCACATTTCTACGTATCAATTAGGCCATTTCTTAAAAGATAGTCCGATTGGTAGAATCGGTACCACGAACAAATCTGTCTGGATGCAAGAAGAAGATTTTACCAAATTTCTTATTCATTTTCAAAAATTCACCATTTCGTCCTTAGATGGCAAAGTTCTTTTATAACTTGATAATCATTCATCGCGGTCGAATCCTACGAAATCAAAAAATAATATTATTTTGTAAAATCAATATTTAGTCTTTAAACCATTCCAAAATGAACAGGCAAAAAAACTACAACTAGAGACTCCGAAGAAGAAACCACAAACAAGATGACCAATGTATAGGAAAAGGTGCACTGGAATCCGAGGACAAAAATATGAAAAAAAATCACCCTTCACATTGATAAAAAAAAGTGCTTCTTGTCTCCACTCTTGTCTACTTTGGTTTTCTGTATATTTCACTTCTACCGCATGTGAATTGCACATCCAGATTTTTCTTTTCTTTTAATAGATAATATTTACTTGTTTAGTAGATTTTAATGTCACTTAACAGATTATTTAAAAAAAAAATTAAATTATTGCGATATTTTGTATAATGATGTCACATCCCAAACCATAAATTCAATAAATTTTTATTTTTTCGACTTCTTAATTGTTGAATTTTACACACAAAAAATGCTCTTAATTCAGAGGTAAATTCTACATTGTTATGATTGAAACAGTGTGATGGTTGAAACAAGCACTTTTGTATGAAAGCAAAAAACTTATTTTAATACCGTTCTATTCTGCTCCAGGATAATATCGCAGTAAAAGTATGTTGTTTATGCCAAATACTCATAATAAGTATAACTAAGAGCACGTAAACATAAATAATAAAAAATATATTTAAAGTTGTTTCATTTCAAGACATTTATGTTTGTAATTTTTTAAATACTTGTGATATGTTTAATCACTATTCATGATCTCATTGAGTACTGTTTTAATAATGAAAATGTTGAACATTGATTAAAATTATTCCAATTATTCCATAGATATTTAGAGTGTTTCAATTATCCCCACACACTGTTTCAATCGTCCACACTATGGGGATAATTGAAACAGTTTTCCCCATCGTCTTTAAGTGGTCATTGTAGCTTACCTGTACGAGTTGTGGCCATACAATAAATTTAATTTTATAACTAGATAGATCATAGAACATCTGGTATAAACATCTTTTCCATAAATACATAAGAAATATTACTAGGCCTAGTTAAAGTAAAAGTGTTTCAACCATCCCCAGTCTCCCCTATAAGTTGCGTGAGGTAAGAATGTTGTTGGCCCACTTCAGTGGCAAATGACACGTTCGAACTAATTAATTACATCACATTTCGACATATTATAAATTAAAGTCCTCCGCAGCATCTGTCTGCCTATTCGCAATATACTCAAAATTACTGGACGGATTTTCATGCGGTTTTCACCAAAAGATAGAGTGATTCTGAAGAAGGGTTAGGTATTTAATTTGTCAAGGTTTTGTGTAAATTAATTGAAATATATAATTAAAGAAGAATGTCTGTATGTGGTGGACGAGTGGGCTGGCAAGCGGGAGATGTGGATTTGATTTGTTTGCAAATTAACTTGGAGGTTATCCACCACTTACTCGCCTTGGTATAAGTAACAGATGGTTACACCTTCAAGGCTTTCGCAAGGACTCTATTTTTTTTGAAAGAACGAAGCTACATTTAGTTTAGAACGAATTTGGACCTCCAATGTCCCTGCATACGTTGTTAGTAAGTAGTATGCAAGTGCTTAGCGGGAAATACAATATACAATATGTGTTAGACAATGGGACAGGTTTGAGAAAATCCACGAGGTGGCAAGCGCTGGGTGATTGTATCCAGCGTATACTACAAGCACCTGATTGGGAGGAAGATAAATAATATGCAAATCAACAGACGGCGGTGTAAATAAAAAGGTTTGATAACCATCCAGTAGCTCGCATTGTGAATCGTTAGCCACAGCAACGCATGGCCTGGGTCAGCCACTAATAAATAATTACACATAACTATAATCACTTGTTTACTTTAAAAATACTTGAACTTCTTTAAATACACAGCTTTGCCAAACTAACTGAGAAAATTTGTGGATTTATGCACGATTTCACCAGCATTTACTTTTTTCCCATAAGAACGAAAAGCGATGTTCTTAGAAATTTTTAAAAATGTTTTTTCATTGTAGTCTTGAATTCCTGTATGGCCCATTTAAAATTCACCGGAGCTAGGAGAGCATTCGGGGTGGACAGGGAATGATATAGGATTATGTGCGGCGGAAGGACGAGGAGAAAGTGCAAGAGACAGGTGAGTAGAGGGAAGAAAGCAGGCGGGACGTGACAAGAATAACGTGTATTGTTACAGGCCGAAAACTACGCTCGTTGCAGACTTCTGAAAGAAATAATTATACCCATAAGAATTTCTATAGATACCTACCTGAGAATAATCTTCGTAATAGCACGTGTTTTCGATATTTTCTGTATTTTTTAATTTATGATAGGTTTATTTAATAATAAACGCCCTTTTTCGGGGCTTTTACATTACATATGAATAGTAAGAAATGTACAGTATTTATTGTACATAATACATAACTAAACTGCCTCAGTAAAAATATTTTATATTTGTTTAAAGATAAATTGAAGATGTCTACTGATGTGGTATAATTGTTTCTCTCCGTTAGTATTCTGGGCAAAGAGGAATACATATGACACACACAACACACAGCATCCCTAAAGATGATATAGACCTCGAGGGAAATGTGTATCTTCCCCAGAGCCTCCTGAACGGGGTTAAAAAAAGCATAGTGTGCAATTCACACGTAATGGAAGTGAAATCTTCATAAAAGTAGACAAGGGTGGGGAGGCTACGAAGCGCTTAAAGATGAGACTGATAGGCTATGAAGCATCGCACAAAATGAGACCCATTATACTATATCATTCTCTCGGAGGTTAAATCCTATAGATGTATGTGTTTGACTCTTTTTAGTGTCGCTATTTTTCGTTTCATCGATTTTCAATCACAAGGGTTTTAAATAAGTTTTCACTTCAACAAAATGTTTTATATCTACTTTTAACGACAAATAAGACAATCTATTTGCATGAAGCAGAAAAAATTACACGGTGCAACAGCAAATACCCGAAGGATTTTAACTAGTGATTGCTGAGCATTTTTGGATTAAGAAAGTAGATGTCATTTTGCAGAAAACAAAAACAAAAAAGTTCATATGTGAAGAAGCTACGGTTGTAGCGAAACCCTTTCGGCATAAAGTATTTTAAATTATTTAAAAAAAACATATATTTTTCTCATCACACATCGCCAGTGATCTCCATCTCCACCATTCCTACGTCGCGACGGGATCATGCGGTACGCGCGCTGTTTCGTGCGTAGCGGTGTTGCTGAAACGAGACGCAATGCTTATCAATTGACCCGCTAGGCTGTAAAAGCGCTTCTATCCTGACTACTCAGTTGCAAGGTGTGATGGAAAAATATTTTTATATTTTTGATTGAAAAAAAAAATCATCGGACAGCAAAATCACATCTGCGTTTTTACTCTAAATAAGATCAGGAATCGCTACTTAAAGTCCTTCGGATACACACCTGTATAATGGTATTTTTGGCATTACGTTTTTAAGTTTTAGTCAATACAAGTATTTTCAGCTTGCAAGGTAATTTCGAGCACTAGCCATGGCGATTTAAACCATCCAATTAATGGTCAATTAAGGGACAATGAATGCCGTTATTGGGTTGTTTCAAACTCCGTTAAATTTGATAACCATCATATTGATCGGAGCGATTTTAATTTTTTTACATTCGATCGTTTTCGATCCGTTTTATATTTTGATCAAAATAAATGCACACTAGAGTATAACTCTACATTATGGCCTCCCTTTTACAATATTCATTTCGATAGCATTGAAAAAATTCAACATAAGTTCCGAAGGTTTATAATTTATAAATTGCATATTCCTTTTTTGACTATCCTGAATTGCTTCAATTAATCAACATCCATATTTCCAAAAGATCTTGCCGACATTTACTACCCTTTTACTGCAACACCAAGATACTCTCTGTATAATTTCTGTAATTAATGTTTATATTGATTAACTATTTATGTGAGACTTCTTATAATTTTAACCAAAGTATTTTATTTTATGAATTGCTTTTGTTTTTCATTGTATAATGTTTTCTTCATTGTTTCCATCAAAAACCAATTAAGGCGTGTAATAAATAAAGTAAATTTGATCAACTGTCAAAAATAACCGTCATATTGTTGTGCTTGTCAGTTGATCACAATATATACGTATGTAGGTCTCTTTGTAATTTTTAATACATTTTAAGCTAAGGTACATTATACCTAATAAGCTGTTTGAAAATCATTACCTTGATGTAAATTGCTAGAATCTTGCGTACAGATTCTAAGAAAACTTACTCTGTACAGTTCGCTCAATCCTCTGAGGGAAGAATAAACAAAGCCTCTGCAAACAAAAGAACATCTTGCGGATTAATTGCGCCAACCATTGGCTGAGATATAGAGTGCGTAAATCTCTGCTAAAATATAAACCACTGATGCAGAATAGGCTAGATTGGTATTCGCCACAAATAAATATTACGTGATATTGATATAAATAAATAAATATTTACTTCCCCGCAATTGCTTACTCATACGGATTTACGAACTCTCAAAAGAAAGATAACTTTTTGATTTATTTAGCGTGATTCTAGACTTCAAATATATGTATTCATTTCAAAAGACTGACAAATTCATCCAGCTTGTATGATAATGATAAATAAAAGCTTTTATTAGGTAGGTATACCTACATTCCACATGCAAATAAATTTTAGCAATGTTCAGTATTATACAACTTAATTTTTTTAATACTGTAGAACTTATTAAGAGGAAATCTGGAAGCGTTTTGTCCACACTCCCCAATTTTCTCTCTGGATTTTGGCACTACTGCAAATATTTTTAATATACCTACATAATATAGATAGCGAACAATAGCGCATCGGTTCATTTTGTTATTTTTTATCAGTTAATTCTTGTAGGAGTTAGGACCCTACAAAAATCGTTAAAATTACCTTGTTTGAACGCCATCAATAGACGTTCAGACCACAAACTAGACCATGCATTTACCAAAAAAATGGACCGAGTATTTTCTTTTTTTACGGTTAGTAAAAAAATCTTAAAAATCGGTCCAGTTTTGAAGGATAAAAATGTGGAATACAAAACCTCGACTATGATGATTTTATTTTAGGTTTCGTCAGCCTGAGGTGCAGTTCCTTTCGCTCAGTATTCGGAGGAGTAAGAGCGACAACGACGGCAATAGTTTGGTAAAGTACCTATTGGTAAAATTTCTCCACGATCGGGTTTACAATTAATTGATTTAAAAAAATGCTTGCTTTCAGTATCAAGACCTTATGAAACAAACTAGTTTGAGTTAATGCTCGTTCATATATTGCATATAGAACATATTCAAAACAAATTTATAAAATATTTTATATTCAAATTCAACAATAATTTTGAATGCACATTTCAAACTTTGCAACAAAGACGAGTAATTGCTGATTTGACAATTATACACAAAATTTTAAATAATAACATCGATTGTACCGAACTACTTTCCCTAATTAATTTTAACATACCATTAAGATGTACACGCCATACAGAACTATTCTACACGCTTAATTACAAGACAAATGCAGCAACTAATTCGCCAAACAATCGTGCTCTTCATGTATTCAATAATATTAATCTAAATTATAACATCGACATTTTCTCCGATTCACTGCCCAAATTTAAAAAGAGCATCATGTCAATCATATAAATTGTTTAATGCGCATACTTACATACATACATACACACACATTTACACACACACACACACACACACACACACAGACACACACCTCTCCCTCAATAATTTGCTAATTCAATAAAGGTAAAATTTATAATTTGTCACTTAAAAACATATATTATATAACAGTGACATGTCATTGGTACCAATTATTGTATTAATTCTACAACTTGTAACTTTTTTCTAACATGTAATTATGTACTGTTTGTTTCTGAAAAATAAATAAAATAAAAATAAAAAAAAAACAAATGAAAGCAACATCAATCTTTCTCTTACCAAAGAATGAATCACTTTGGGAAGATAGATATTCTGATCAAATCCTTGTACTATTGTACCACGTACAAGTTACAATCCTTGAACATGTCCTCAGCGTGCGAGCTGTAGGTTCCTTTTTTTTCTTAAAATAAACAATAACAGTGTTAATCTCTAGTGACCTTCCAGGTAGGTATAGTACTGTATATATTTTCTGTCAGTTCATTACATTTTTACAGCAGCATCGCGTTCATTGGTCAAATCACTGTACATATAGTTTCGTATCGGTGATCGATGAACCGGTGGATGCAATTTTCAGTCAAAAGTTGTTGTAGCGGTTTGTCTAGTTTGTAGTTAGAAGTAACATTGTAGAAATGTATTATACGTTTGTACAGCGCCCTTGAGGTGTTTTTTCATAAAAACGGCGCTATACAGCTCATCCAAATATTATTATTATTATTAACTAGGTACTGTTCGCTTTTGAAAGACATAACAACAGTTGAATCAAAAAACATAAATTAATATAATAATTTATAAATTAAATATCATTGAATCATAGCATTTCGTACTAACTAGCTAATCTAGCATAGTTTATGTCAATCTAAATTCGAACGGAGAGATATTTTTTCTCTCCCAGAGCAAATTATCTCGTATCAACATTCGCATATTATTCTGAAACTTTGCACAGAGCTTACAGGCAATTTGGTTCAAATCCCGCGGGGATTCGAGGGAATCCTAGCCCGCTTATTGCTGATAAAAATTCAAATCCACTTCAATACACACCGAATATTATTTCCATCGAAAAAGTAATTTATGGATTTGAAGCAATGTTCTCGGATCGGATTACGGTTATAAAGGGCTTCGCAACTTGTATTGTTCTTAGAACGGAGTGCTGAAGTATTGGTCTGTATTTGAACGAAATTATATGCAATATTTAATTAAATGAAGAAAATATTGGCGAAACTCAATCGAAAATCTAAAAACAGAAAATATACGGTCACATCTGGGACTCAAACCTAGGACCTTTGCATTGCCGGGGCGCAGCTCTACCAATTGAGCTAATGTGCCCTTATCCGATTCGGTCATATTTAACTTTATTCACGCAAAAAAATCCCTAAAATTCTTAGATTTTGGATATTATTTCGTTTTTTTCTGTTAAGGTTTTCAGTATATTTTTTTAATTATGTTATGAATTCTTTGAATCAATCATAAAGGGATCTTATATTTTCAGGCAATTTATTGAAGAAATTTGTTCCTAAGTATTTGTAGTTTTGTTGACCCAAAGTTTTTGTACAAATCAGAATTGGTAACATGCATTTTTGCCTGAGATTTGCTGTGTTTTTTAAAGGTACAGTTTTGTTTAGGATATCCTCCTTGTAAACTTTTAAGGTTGAGTGATACAGGAAAATAGTATTTTATTTTCTGACTTTAAATTCTTTGATTATGAGTTCAAATGGATATATAAATGATTTCTTTAATATTATTTTAATTATTAGTTTTAGCCCAATTTAAAGAGTGTGTAAGTTTTATAGGTGCCCCCCCCCATCCTATTATACCATATTGGATTATGGATTGACATAAAGCGAAGTACGTCATTCTCAGTAGTTCTTTATTTAGAATATGACTCAAACAGCTAAAAATATCGGTCAATATTCGTACTCTGTTTTTGATAATGTATATCCACATTATACCAGTTTTGGTTAGGTATATCCGACGAAAATCTATTTTATTTTCTCTTTCAATTAAGATACATAACTCAACCTTAATTTGGTAAAAGTCCTTCACTCCGAGCAAGGATATATTATTTTCTCATCTGGGTTTTTGTCTTTTCATCAATTCCTCGTCTATTTCTCGCCATCAGCAAGAATAAATCAAATTGACGGAACCGAAAAAATGGCAGCCCTTCCTAATGAAAACGGACGTTTATTGATTAAATGTTTAAGGCTCGGGAAACGACGAAATAAACTATATTAGGTATTTGTATATTTATCTTTTAGTAAAGGCAATTCCCTTTGATGAGATATTTGAAAGTATTTATTTTTGCAAAAACAGTATATACTACTTACAAATTAAAGTATCATTATCCCAGCGTTCAGTTAATTTAATACAAGTAATGTAAAATGCTGTTCCATGACAGTTGATCCGCCGAAATATATACAATATGCAGTCCGTTTAGGGAAACTACGGTACACCTACTTACACAAAATATAAATAACTGACCCCGACGGGGTGTGCAGAGAAAATATACCGCCGAATAATAGAAGTATACAATATATTTTCATTCAAATGCATTGAGGATTAAACTACTTGTCTGTATACAGTATAGGTATACTAGCGTTTAGGTACAAAAAATCGACACTAAATATAAATTCGTTTGATATTCATACCAACGTATTATAAAAAGAATTTTTGAAGTCGATTTTATGTTTGAAATTGGTAAATTATGCGCAAAAAAAATATAGTTTTATAGTAAATAGTAATACAATTGTCGGCGGATCAACTGTCGGGTCACCACCTTCTTCGTGGAATGAATTATAATTTAATCGTGGAATAGTTAAATTGTAATATCAACTTTCGTTCTCAGGAAAATTTATTTTATATTGTCTTTTCACTAATTCTTCACATGAGGCATTGAGGAATTCCTATTAAGAAATGTATGGAGTAAACCTGGATCTCGAGATGAAGGGTATTTCCACCGTCGATAATTCCATCAGAACGAGTCCTGAAAACGATATATTCTCATGCGGAAAATGTCAACTCTGTACGAATGCTGGGCATGCGTTTAAAATGTCTACATATTGTGCATCGGCACCAAACAAATCAAAGATGCTGGTTCCACTAAAGCGGAGCCTCCTCCGACCTTGAACATGGACTTTGCTCGAACTTAACTATAAATATTGGCAATGGGGGCGCGGCCTTACTACATACGCATATAAAAATGTGCAAGACTACGCCCCCATTGCCATTGTTTATAGTAATGTTCAAGCAAATGTGTAAGTAAATGTTCGTGTACACGGTCGAATTTCTAGCGGGTTCACATAAACAGCATTCCCGCCTGTCGCCCATGTTCGCAATTTGTCAAAAATGGAAATTAACTAGACGAATTTGTACAAGAAATCTAAATACTCCAAACCAGAGGTTACTGTCAACCTTAATAGTAGAGATAAAACGGAGATGAGTAGAAGCTTGCTCCTAATGCCAGCTGTGCATAAGTGGAACCAATTAGTTGGTTAAAGGCTTAAGTATCCTAAGACCCCGTGGATAAGACATCTGAATCAATAACTGAATACAGAGACCGATGATGATAATGATGTTAAGACAATATGATAACGTAAAAAGAGGCTTTGTAAGAAATGTGGACTTCTTTTCGTCATCGTTCTACATTTTTCAAGTTTTATAATCTTGATTCCCTAACTGGCTTGAATAACGCTGTCATTTCTAATAAAAAAGCCGAAATAATGAACACCCAAAATTTCTTTGATGAGAGGTGTATTAGAATTTTTATTGAACCATCGAGATCCTCGAATTGCTATCGTGGAAATTATCTTTTGAAAATTTGTTACGAATTGTTGAAATGCTAAACGATTATTATTCATCTGATTCCTTGAACTGAAAAAGCAATAAGTAATATGGGCAATATTTTCATAATGATTTCAAGAATTCTTTTGACGGGATGACAATCTTCAATAATTTCTAAGGTCTTTCGTACGCTTACTTGTATTATTTTGTTATGAAATTTAACACAGGCAAAGCGCAAAAAGCCTTAATTAAAGTTATTACAGAAAATGTTTTAGATTCTTGCAAACACAGTAGTTCTTCTGTACAAAAAAGGACTTATTTACATATCAAAATTATATACATATATTACGTTGAAAAAGCAAACCATTATACTATACACCACAATTACTAAACAAAACAAAGACGCTAACTACCATAATCTGTATTAAAATTTAATTGAAAAATACATTTTCTTGCTAAATAAAATAAATCTCACACACAAAATTCATGCATTGAACGTACACAAAGGCATTATCCACAGCGGACAAATTCTCAGAACTCCTATTATATAACAACAAACTTCGGGCTTATATATTTTTACAATTTAGATGAGTGTTTCAGGCTAATAATTATTGCTTATAATAGGTAATTGTTACCCTTTGTGCTATGCATAAAAATCTTGTCTTAAACATTAGTTTATCAATAAAAAAAATAAAAATAATAATTTTAATTGATTACTTTTTTAAACAATTCTGATTTTCTTACCTCTAACCCAACGATACTCAACCTTTTTTCTCTTCGGGCCACAAACATGTATTTGTAAAGTTACGCGGGCCGCATACCCCCCCTTCCCCCCCCCCCCCCCAGGGCGGACCTTTTTTTTTTTTAAGTTACGCCACTGTAGCAATTTTCAAGTAGGTACCTGTCTAACCAGTGACATTAACTAGTTTTTTTTATGTGTTTTATAATTTTGTAGAAATTTTGTTTTTTGGGAAAAAATCTAGCGTTTGCAATAGCAACACTCTTACACATCTGCCCTGATGATGGACACTGCAACGCTGTCGAAAACTGAAACGTTGGCGAAAAAAAGGAGATAGCGCAACACAGCATAACACCCCAAAAACAAATAACGAAAATATTTTTGGCCGTGAAAATCTAAAAAACGTATCTCACTCTTATACCAGATTATGTGGACCATAATGACAATCCTTTTCGGGTATCACTATCTGTGCGTCAAAGTCGAAACGTATCTCAAGATATACGAAATTTAGAATGATAGTTTTTTTTATATCAAGTTCCGGATAATAAAGTGTTTAGGGCCGCACACAAAAGCTTGCCGGGCCGAATGCGGCCCGCGGGCCGCAGGTTGAGTATGGTTGCTCTAACCACTAAAAATATGTAACCCTTTGGTAATACTGATAGAAACGCAGAAGAAGCAGATGACGCAACATATCTTCAACACCCTACGTGAAAAGCACGAGTTTAGTTACGTGGTATTAACTGTTATATTAATAATGGTTAAACATTATCTTATGCAAGTCAAACTCTGACGTGAAAGGACACCAGATGAAGGATAAGTCTTAAAAAGTAGTTAACTTAAAATAAATCCGGCAAAATATAGTCGTGATTTATTTTTGGAGTATTATGCCGCGTTGCTGTACCTCCTTCTCTAGTCAACGTTTCGGACGGTGATAGAACACTTTTGAGCCAGCAAACTCGGCCATCCTGACAAATCGGTTATTGTCGAGCATTTAATTGAAACCAGTCATTATTTTGGATATGTTCCTGATATCTTGGGAATTACAGAGGCGATTAAAATTCACAAAAATCCCAATAACATTGATAAAGATGATGGGGCGAAGTTGAATAATTCATGCTATCCAATAATTGACGGCTACATAAAAACTAAAGCAGAAAACGATTTCAAATTAACTAATTATACCAACTCTTAGTAGACCGGAGGTATCGTCTCTACACACATAAGTACACCCTTCACCGATGATGGACACTGTAATGATACCGAAAATATTGGCTAAAGAAGGAAGAAGAGCAACACGGCGTAACACCCTAAAAATAAATAACGACGATTAAGTTATTCGCCCGTGAAAATCTCAAATCATATCCTGAGACAAGAAATAATTTCATAAAAATGTGACTCCGCAAGCAAACAAGTAATACCTAGGTACTTGTAGATGACAGGCGAAACTTAACAAAGATTTATTTTCGTTTGGGGAAAACATCGTACATAGGTCTTCCCACAAATGAGTTGTTTTGTCGACCTTTTCCAGCTTTAAAAAAATGGTATATAAGCAACCTGATTCGGTACCTACGTTACATGTCTAGTTTGGTAAGCATCCATAGGTGGGTATTATGCTGAAATGTCAATTTGCCTTTGTCATAGAGTGAAAAGCTTTCCAGTCCGCAGTCAGCTAATAGGGCAGACCGAGGCCTTGGAGTTAATTTACAACTTTTTTATGGCGACAGAAAAATCGATATATTTTTGCGTCGCTTTGAAGTATATGTACTCGAAAGGTGTAAAGTAAGATTTTACAGCACAATGTAGTCTATTATACCTTGAAAAATATTAAACATGTTCATTATGCCTAGAAGATGGTCTCAATATGCTGAAACCGGTAACGGTCAAAAGTGGATAAAAGTTTAAATCTTTTTTATTATTTGATTTAGTAAACGGTGACAGGTGCCTATCTTCTTTGTGGTAAGATAAAAATAGACAAATGCCTGAAAACCATTCACATAATTTGGACTTTCGACCAGTTTTAAAGGAACTCCTTCTCAGTCAGGACATGAATTAAACATATTGCTTGTAGTTCAACAACTGACAACGAACTCATTGGAACTCTTGAACTGTTATATAAAAATTACGTTTTGTGTGTGAATGCTGCTAAATGCCAGTGGGTCGATAGTATCCGCGATTGAATATTTTGTAAATCTGAAGGAAGTGAGAGAGGCAGGATTGCATATCCATCGATAAGCGTTCACATAGGAAAATAAACAGTCTCCACGATTAAATCAATAATTAATGGTATTATAATCCAACCGGTATTCCGCTCTTAAACGCTAAAAAAACTCTTTCACAAAAAAAGTATGAATGGGAACACTCAAAGTCCTCATAAAATAAAACACAAATTAAAATAATGAATTAATCTGAAGGGTTCAATAAGCTAAAACCGGTTTCCGCTCAATATTACAATTATGATGACGATGCATGGAACTCAAAAAGCCAGCATCCTATAAATGGTATTCACTGGTTAGGCGATCGCCGGCTATCAAGAGGATGTAAGCAAATTTGAGGAATTTTCCAAGATCACCGATGTAGTAGAAGTGTTTAGTATTGAAACAGCTTTGAGACTAATCCATTTCCATGGTCCCGTTAAATGTATTCATCTCCCATTGTCCCTCTCCTTCCTTATAAAGCCCTACCTGGGAAAATAAAGAAGAAGATTACGGCTAAAATCCTACCCACCTTTGCCTTTGATTATCATATGTCACATATACCTGTTATAAAAATACCTACAAATTAGTCTAAATAGTATCGCGCTGGTGATCACGGTAATTTGAATCTCTCTCGAAAACACGCGTTCATGTAAATTTCGTATGGTTCTTTTATAAAAATAATAATATCTGGTTAATTTATAAAGCGCCGTTTTTGTGAAAAATCACCTCAAGGTTTTGGTGTAGATAATAGTGCTAACCTGTGTAATGGTGACCCGTGGATGGAAGAGCCGATCGCCACATTAAAAGGTAGGGCTTTTCGCAAAGAAAGCAATCAAATGTTCTATATCTTAAGTATTTACAGACAGCTTAAGTTTGCAATTCAACTTTAATAAGAAGATTTCAACAAAGGAAAACTTCAACAGCTGCGGCAGAGGGAAAAATTAGTAACTCTTCGTAGTAATAAGTTATACTTACGAATCTCATTGAAGTAGAACGGGAACTCTCCCGGGATGCTGCAGTTGAGCCTGGCTTTAAGGTAGGTGGCCCAGTTCTGACTGAGGATGTTCTTGCCTCCGGTATCGCGCTTGCAGACACGGGCGACTCGTGAGTAGACTGCCTTGCCGCAGTTGATGTACTCCACTGCGGTCTCACGGAAGAAGAAGAAAACGTTGTCCCCGATATCGAAGGAGCCCACGAAATTTGGTTCTGGAAGAAGAAGAGTGAAATTTTATAATGGATTAAAAAAACTGAAAATTACTACTTAAAACAGCATTTTTTAAAAAGAAAGACAAATATACCCAGGCGAAGAAAACCTTGACAATATTTGAAAACCTTAACCTAAAAAACCTAAAACATTTTGTACAATGAAGGAGAACTTAGCTAGCAGAGGATTGCAACCACGGTACCTGAGTGGAAACCAGAATTATGTCTTTTTTCATTCATACTCCTGCTAGGGCAGAATTGGTATTAAAACTCCATCGTTGACTGCTCACTATTCCTTTGAAAACTCTCGAAAGTGTTTATATTAAACTTTCTGATATGACGATATTCTTAAAAAATATTGAAATTTGTCAAAAGTTCAATCTGAAATATTTTTTGGAAAATTATCAGATTCGTTATTTGATTTTTTTTGTATTTGCTTATATATTTTGCGATATTCATGGCGAATAATAAATATTTCTAAATGTGGCATCGACATCAAAGAGACGCAAAAATATGGCATTATTAAAGAAAACTCATTATAATATTTCACTCGATACTGTCGATAAAATATTGAAACGTAGCAGTCACACAATGAGTTTATAAAAGGGATGTTTGATCCCAGTCACCGATTCCCCATTGAAACCAAACACTGTGCACATTTCAACGAAGTGATCCTGTTTAGTTATCCCTCAGTGAATCTAGCCATTCATTGCAGCCCACCCCAATAAAGGACACACGTCAGTCCCGATGAACATTTTAATATGTCTATTGCTAATATTGAACAAGGGTGCATGCTTCCCTTAAATAAGGCCAGAATTAATCTTGATGAGAAAATCGCCACGTGGCTAGGGCATTAAATATGGCCCAATACTTTTGTCATACAAATAACATAAATATCCGATAATAATAAGCTATACGTAGAAGATAGGTGGGATGAATGTTATCTATGTAGTTCACATGAGTGATCAATGATCAATGATCAACGACAAGTATTAGGTGATCCGTGAAATAAAGAAACACTGCTTTTTTGGATGCTTAAATATACCTAGGTAGGTATTTGTTTGTCAATGTTAGTAACACATTTACGATAGTCTTATGAGTTTTAGTACCTTATTTTATCGAACGTTACAATGTCCACAATAAATTTGGATCAGTGGTCACGGTACCACAAGTTATAAAACAGAAGTTTAGGCCATTGACCGCAAAGAAAAAAAAACATATTGCAGAAGCTGTCTTAAAATATTAGACAAACCGGTATCTATTTTGTGCGATAAAAAAATAAGCTTCACCTAGACTTATTGGGTCCTTTCCCACCATTATGTCTTTACCCGTTGCATAAAGACGATGTAAGTGTGACAGGACATTTGACATCAACTGAATATAGAAAGGTGTATTCAATAGGATGACCTCGATAAACTATGCAGCCTTTAGTTTTATTAGAACTATCAAACTTCAATGTCGATTGAAGGCATGTGAAAGTTGACTAATCACCGATAATATCACGACACAAGCAACATTTTCCGCTTATGTGGTGGTGGTAGGAGATTTTCAAATATTGCCATATTATTCGTAACCCAGGAATGCTTCTTTCATAAAAAATGGCTTTAAAAGCCGTTATCTTTGTGAACGCTAACAATTTTAAAGCGGTCGTGGTAGACTCCTGAAGCACGAGAATTTTAATACTACTAGTTACAAATGTATATAGGGTGAGGACGGCCTCGATAAATTAAGCAGCCTTTTTTTGTTAGATCTGGCAAACTTCAATGCTTATAATCATCGAAATATTGATAAAAACCTTTATCGTGTCAATGTTGACAATTTTAAGGAGGGTGTGGTTGAAATAATAATACTAGTTTCCAGAGTTGCCTGCTAGCAGAGAGTACAAGGAAGGATACTTACTGTCCAGCCACTTGCTGTCATACTTGAGTGTTCTCTTGAACGAAAACTCTCTCCGTCCTGTAGTCAGGTTATGCAGATCAGTCCTGAAGATGACGGTGTCAGCCTTGGTAAACTCCGCATTAGTCCCGGAGTACAGGGCGGGAAGGTTGCCTGGGTTGCCTTTCTCCACCCACACCGCGGTGGAGTTGTCAGCAGGGTCGTAGGGACACTTTGCGATACCCATGCCGATTCCTGGGACGTATTCATGGCGGGGGAGGTGTGTGAGGTTCGACTGTGGAGAAGAAATATAAAAATTGTTTATTTTTCCAGTACAGACACAAATTAATATAACATTTTATTTGTATTATTATTGTAAGTAATATGAATTATTGTATATTTTTGGAGAAATAAAGTTAATATGCCTTTGGGCCAATTTTTTTGTTGCATTTGGTTACTGCGATATATTTTTGTGTAGAAAAATTTGATATTTTTGTGTAATTGTTTGGACGCGTGAAAATAAATTTTGGGCAATGAAAGCTATAGGTTTATCCTAGGTCCAAAATATCACATTCCCGGAAAAATTGTTTGAAGGGGTAGGCTTTGATTGTACCATAAGTAATCTTTATAATTGATTTTTGTACAAATTATCAAGGGTTTTACATAATTATCGTTATTTCCAACCAATTATTCTACATGAAAGAGATGAATTAACTACTACATCTTAAACAAGTAATATGGTTTTGTATTGTTACTAATCGTCGCCTTAGTTCTTAATTGTCCAAACGACCATTTAAAAAAATTACAGGAGGAGAAGGTTTTCCTTCATTATTTCAATAAAATATTATGATAGGTGTTTAGGATAAAGCTATTTCCGTAAAGGTAAAGGCCTCATTAGTTTAAATAATTCTTAGTTAAGTGATTAACTATAACTTTTGATACTTTATTTTTAGTTTTAAAATGGAGATTGAACAAAAACTAAAATAGTCGTTTGGATAATAAAGAACTGATGTGACGTAATGTTATTAATTCGTTTAAATATTTATGACTACCTAAGTGTCTTAGTTTATTTACCCTTCTTTCTATATGGATGGTCCATTTTGTTTTCTTTGTTGGTATACAACTAAGTACTTAATATGTTTTCTTGGTTTCATCTTTTCACCACTTGGGGACGTGATCGGATTACAATTGAAATTCTGAATCTTCTGATTAAATTTTGAGTGTTATTGTGAGGATTAAAAAAAGTTTTATCGTAATTTAAAATAAAATAAAATCTTAGTCACTTTTTTACACCAGCAATACATTTTTAGCTTCATTTTTTGAATCATTCCATATCTTCCTTGAATTCTTATTGCAGTTTCATTGAAAAACGAGAAATATTTACCAGGCACATCAATATTACAAAGGTAATTAATATCGGTCAGTGGTTGAGTGGGCATCGCGTTTGGATCCCACTCGGCTCGACTCAAGCAACATTTTCGGCTTACTGTGGTGGTAGTAGGAGATTTTAAAATATTTTCGGGTTATTCGTAACCCGGGAATGTTAGTCTTTCTTTAATAAAAAAAAGTATTATATGTATTTGAAAGAGTAGAGGCCCTAATACAGTTCCTTGAAGAACACCATGTTTAACAAGATCAACATTTTTCAAGCACGATCAACTCTTCGGTTGAGTACATATTCTTGTAGCATGAACAAATACAATTAACTTATTTCATTAAATCGATACTTTCAATTAGTTAAAATGAAAATTTGTCAAAGCGAAATCTGTGAACAGAAAGTCGAAGTTAATTATTGAATCCGGCTAGCATTATATCAACAAATAACTCCGAGTAACATGCTAAAATTAGGTTATAATAATATGAAATCCATGATTACGATTGTAATTTAATTAATGTAACAATTTCCCAGCACAAATCAAGCCGTACCTACTTCGATCATGTATCGCTCACAACTAACAATAATTAGGTATTTCTCATGTTAATAATTATCTGCCTATATATATATAGATTTTCCCAAGAGTATCAACATCAGTCGCCAATTCACAACAAATATGAGATTTTCCACAAAGTTCATTATTTTAACCTCATTATAAATTTAAATAACCGTTGTAATGCAGCTAGAAAATATTTGCATATACGGTTTTAATCGAAATTTAGCCATTTTTAGAAATCTGATTAACTTATTGTTCTATGTTCTTTTACCCATAAAATGCAGAATTTGAATAACCGAACTTTGCGTCAAATAAACCAAAACTAATTTAAACAAACCTTTTTGTTTTAACCACACTTTAAATTGCATTATTAATTACATTACATTAATTATTTCACTCGCATACATTTGTTGTATTAATAGCACATTTGTACACATTGATGCAAACACAGATTTTGATGGATCCCTGCGGTAAATTGGCGGTTATTTAATCCCATTTGAAACAGGACTATTTTTTTCGGTACGAATGTACCTACTATCTACATACATTTGTTTTTTTCACATTAACTTATCTACGAAGGTGCCAATGTCCCAACTTGATGGACAGATACCAACTTGGATACATGGGATGCCATGATGGGGATACAGTGGCAATCCTGGAGAACTTTATTTAATGGTTTGGCTACGGTAAAAAGAATCAACTGATATATTGTATATAAAACTCAAACAAGTGAGGTGCTTACGAGAGCAATTTAGATTGTCTTCATTTCAATAATAAATAAATACACAAACAATTCAACAACAAAAAAATACCGTTGTACTACGTTCCATTATTTGCACGTGTTTCATAATACATTTTAAGGTTTGTTGAAGGCTGTTAATCGATGTTCTGATATTCAGGTCATGAAATTTTGCACCGTCACCTAACATAAAGGAAATGGGTTCTAAGATTAAACAAAACAGGTTTAGCAATCAATAACTTCGATGACTACAAGCTTACCAACAGATTAACGCTATCGCGGCCGTGGTACGAGCATTGATTTTCTGATTAATATGCGAACTTTCAGAATCGTCCTTGTTAGAACGCAAATTAAAATAAAAGCTTTGCTTGAGAAAATTTTTCTATTTTAAGTGCTTATTTCTGAAAAGTCAGATTCTTTTTGCGTCCGTTCATCGATTCCTTCACTAAATCCTACTGTGGGTTGCAAAACCGAATTGGTTAGAGGTGGTTGGGATATTCCGTGGTCATCACACGAAGAAAAAATTTGAACGGCTTTATTGCGACGTAAATAATCGTATCTATTAATAGGTAAAAACTAAATGTACGGGAATAACCTACGAGTACCAAATTTTTTTGCCTTCTTGAAGAAAACGTTTTTGTTGATATTCTGATAAACGTTTTTTTCCAAATTCGCACAATTTTATGGATATAGATACGTTTATAGATTTTCACGGCAAAAAGCATTTCCGTTATTTGTTTTTGGGGTGTTATGACGATGGACAAAACGCTGTCCGAAACGTTGGCTAAAGAAGGAGGTAGCGCAACACGGCATAACCAAAAAACAAATAACGACAATGTATATAGAGCTTATTAATAAAATATATAAAAATAAAATAAATTGGTCTAGAAAGACGGAAAAAGTCCTAGTAAATATTAATTTATGCCATTGCTACCTGATAGAGAAGAGACAAGAACAAATGTATATTTTTTAAATGTAATTATGTAGACACAAGTTAAGATGAAATTAAAACACTGAAAAAATTTGCCTCACATAAAACCAATGCTTTCGAAATAATAAGTGAGCACAGAATTCTACTTGTTAATTAGTTTTACCCCATTGCTTTAAAAATGATTTCAACCTGTAAAAGTGTTCAAAGCAACGAATTGAACGCGAAAAAACCCAATAAAACGTCAATAAATTCCTTTAATCTATAATCTTAAGTGCTTTTATTCGCGAAAATCAGAGGCTTCGCTTAAGGTTCAACTGTTTAACGCCTCTGCAGTTAAAAAGCCTTAACGATTTTTCCATGTCGGCAACTACAGTGTAATAAGCCGGCGTCTAGTCGACCAAACGATAGGCAAATAATAAAGGCCGTTACCTGTAGATTAGTCCACTTATAACGGATAAATACAGCCTTCGCTAACGACTTTCTTTCAGTCGATTTTCACACCGTTTCTACTGAAAATTACACCGAAAAGATTAATATTGTTTGCAAGACGGATCACGGTGATATCCGGGTCACATTTGTAATGGAACTGTAAGGAACACTTGATCATGTTTTATAGAAATAAGTTAACTAATTGAAACGGAACACGAAGGCGAGGGTGATTTATTGTTGGTACGTTAACCGAATAGATTAAGTGCATTTATGAGACAGCTTTTGATTTTGTCACACCACACACGAAACCAGCGAAGTTCGTTTGGAAGAAAATGGGACTAAAATGCTCAGTATAGGGAAGGAGAATCTATAAAAGATTTCGATTGGAAGTGCCGGGATATTTATTTCTTTAAATAGTTTATTAACAGTCCTCACAAGGGATTCCGATAGTTTGCTTAGTGTTACGTCATGATTTCCACATATACATATGTTTATTGATTTCTTCATCTTCATGTTTGTTGATTACTTTCATTGACTTCATCATATTCATATTTGTTGGCTATATTTTAGAGTTAGTGATTCATATTACGGAGGAAACTATTGAAAACATAATGAAATCACTAAAAAATGGTGCTGCACCTGGATATGATGGTGTAACTACAGAAATCCTAAAAAAATGGCCTAACTCACTAACTAAATCAATTACTAATATAATTAATGTAAGCATTGAAAATGGAATATTCACATCAAATTACAAAAAAGCCACTGTAACACCTGTGTATAAATACGGAGATTCGAAAGAAATAAACAATTACCGCCCAATATCGTTAATATCCAATGTAGCTAAAATATACGAAAGAGTAATAAAGAAACAAATTGTAGATTATGTGGAAAATAAAAAATGTATTAATCCTAGTCAATACGGTTTCAGAGAAAAAATGAGCACACAAGACGCAATAGCGGAATTAACAAGAGTTATTTATAAAGCATTGGATAAAGGGAAAAAATGCTTAAGTATATTCATTGACCTCCGTTAAGCTTTTGACAGTGTTTCACACTCAAAATTAATCAACAAACTTAATAATATAGGAAAAACCGACAAAGCTAAATCGTGGATAAATAGTTATTTATATCAAAGAACACAGCAAGTGAAAATAAATAACGAGTTAAGTGATATAGAAAAAAATAATTTTGGAATCCCACAAGGAACTGTACTGGGCCCAATACTATTTCTATTATATGTAAATGAACTTTTTGAACTCCCAATCGTCGGAAAGATTATATCTTATGCGGATGATACAGTATTAACAATTGAAGAAAACTCTTGGAAAGAAGCCAAAATATCGGCAAATAATGCAATAAATATCATTAAACAATGGTTTGACAAAAACTTACTTTCTTTAAATGTTGAAAAAACGCATTTGCTACCTCTGAGCCTAACAGAACATATTTCAAATATAAATGTAAACATTAAAGTTCACGACAGAAATTGTCTACTTAAAATCACACCCTGTAACTCAAATTGTATACATATTAGTAGTAAAGAACAAATAAAATATCTTGGAATAATTATCGACAATAACATTAAATGGAAAAATCAAATAAACTCCACAATAGACAGAATGAGAAAACTAATATATATATTTTTCAGACTTAGAAATACTATCACATTAAAAATATTAAAAGAAATTTACTTTGCACTTGCGCACTCGGTATTACAATATGGAATCATAGCTTGGGGGGGTGCATATAAATCATCCCTTCTCCCACTCAAAACAATTCAAAAAATTCTTATAAAAATTATCCTAAAAAAACCGTATTACTACCCAACAATAAACGTATTCCAAGAATTCCCTGTCCCCCCACTTACGAAAATTTATGAAAAAATAGCACTACTTCAGCTACACAAAGATATATTTAAAAAAAATATTACCCCACTGCTAAATATTAGCATAAGGAATACTTCTATTGGTGGACTAACTATACCACCCATACGAACCACAACAGCACAGAATCACTATGTATATAAAGGAATAAAATTATTTAATCAATTACCCGCCGATATGCGAACAGAAAAAATTACGACAAATATAAAAAAAAAATTAAATCATATTTTGGTAGTCCCACCATATAATTTTAACTTTTATTAGATATGTTTTTGACTGTTTGTTATTCCAAAGGTTTTATGTACATCCTATATATATTTTTTGTTTAATTACCCTTATAATCTTTAAAAAATATGTTATTAAGTCTAAATCTATTCATAAGTTAAGTTCTTAAGTTTGTTATAAGGATTTGAAAAAAAAAAAAAAGTTATTATCAAGTTGTCCTCTCCTAAACACAAGCACTTGCTTTATTAGGAGATTATATAAAA
Source organism: Limnephilus lunatus (assembly GCA_917563855.2). Classification (NCBI taxonomy): domain Eukaryota; kingdom Metazoa; phylum Arthropoda; class Insecta; order Trichoptera; family Limnephilidae; genus Limnephilus; species Limnephilus lunatus. The sequence continues at coordinate 43,676,733 of OU830602.1, read as the reverse complement.
TATGTAATATTAGAATGAAATAAACTTATTGTAAAAAATTTACTCAATAAAAAATAAAAAAATAAAAATTATATTTTAGATTTAATGATTCTTGTTTAATGGCATCATTATTTTTATCATTATCTATTGTCCTGTACCAAAACAGAACTATTATTGTTAATTTTATCCTCTTGGCAAATGTTACTGTAAAAGCCTATAAATTGATAAATCTTATGTTTTACTACTAAATTGTAAAATTTACCAACATTAAAAGTTGGTAAATCTTAGGATTTACTGGAAAATCTAAAGGTTTACCGTATTACGGGCTTTTACAGTGGCATATAAACTGAATATTCTTTGTTTCATATCATTTGATCAATATTTTATTAGGACTTCTAAGGAACACTGAAGGATTAATTTTAAGTTTGTTACCGTTAATCGCACTTGAAGTGAAATAACACAAAACTGCACTATACAAATTTTTCGTTGTTATTATTATTATCATATTTTTGAATGTAAGTTGAGTTGGTGTTACTTCGAAATTTTTATGATTACATCATCTTCATGTTTTTGTTGTTGCTTTTAAACTAGTTTATCTCCGTGTTTTTAATTTAATTAGGAAGGGCATTATATAATTTTTCAGCATTGAATTTAGCAAAGTTTTCCGCTGACAACCCTTACACATTGCAATACTCCGAGTATATTTATTTCCCAGTCAAAAAAGAAGTGAACGGTGATTTATTATGTTTACAAATTTAAAAAACATAAAGATTATTCCCACTTTGACTTAAAGATTTTCATTTTTTGTAAATATACCGTCAACCTACAACATAAGCCATAAGAGAGTAAGTCGGTATCAGCTGTGACATTTTAACTCAACCAATCTGATTGCTAACTGAGCGTCTAAAAACCAAACATAGAAGCCTTAAGTTACTGTCGTATTCTAAAAGGTTTTTTTTTTTTGATTCTTCTTCTTCTTCGTGTGCCCTATCAGGTCCCCCGATGTTTGCGATCACTATGGAAAATGTCTCTATATCTTGCGCTGCCCGGGATAGCTCCTCCACACTTCTAATGCCGGTCCACTCTCGTAAATGTCGCAGCCAAGACATTTGTCTCCTACCAGGCCCTCAGAAAAAAGCCAGCGACCCTCTATCCTTGCCTTTCAACAAAAATAAAAATTGAAATCATTATTTTAGTGCTTTTATGCAATTATAAAAGAGATCAATATCTACAGAGGTTGGTTTCCTTTTAAGTACTCGTATTTTGTTTTACTGCAACCGACTATATTCTCGTTGGTTTCGTTTCAATTACTATTTCGCAATTGGCAATCTTAAAATAAATTAGTAGCCCAAAGAAAATACTGAGAGCCGGCAATATTACTTAGGCCTGCCTAAAAGTCAGTCTTTTCGGGAATAGAACGGACGTCATTACATCCCTAATAAAAGGTTAATGAACAAAGAACTCGGAGAAAAAATTAAGGGCTGTACACCCTTCCAAGAAAGGTACGGCGATAATAATAATTTACGTTCAAATAACGGCGTCATTAACAATAAAAGGCAAGCAACGTAACTCTTCAAGATGGAGAATACAGCATCAGAACATTTGTATTAAAGTATCGACCAGTGGCGTGAGATCTACATTATATTAAAATGGAAATCAAAAACATAAAAGGAGAGTAACTTTTTTATGTGATGTCACAAAGGGGTTCTAGTTGCCAGAGCCAATGATGCAATGACATTATTTATTTTTAGGAAATTTAGGGAATGTTGTTGAAAGTGGACTATTGGTTAAACTTGGCCATTTTGATCCGGTCATTAAACATATTGAATTAACGTACTAATTCAAGCAAAACTTCGATTCTGAAACATTTTTTTAAATTTATATCATATTTTACCTATTATAAATTAAAGCAATGGAAGACATCAAACATAATCAAATGCCAAAACAAAATCTTAAATGAGGATACGTTCACGACGTTTCCTATACTAGACTGTGTCGTGTCTTCCTCGGGCGTCCCCAATATCTTCTACTACTATCACTTTATATATTAATTTTACACTATTTTCTTCGTTCATTATCAATTTTAAACCCTCTAGAATCAGGCACAAAATGACTTCGAAAAAAATATTGCTTTTTAGTGGTTTGTATATAGTGTAGATTGTGTAGACTCTACACCGTGACTCTCTCAGTGTTAAAAACCATGCGAATAAATAGGCTTTTTATTATTTGAATACATCAACGAGACTATGGCATCCCCAATTGGGGTATATTATGAGGATGAAAGTAAGCGGGAGGGGAAGGAAATGGGGAAGAATAAGGCGGGAAAGTACCTGGCTATTCAGATCTAGTCACCAAGCAATTTTTGTTTTTTTACCATGAGCTCCACACAGGAGACTCTGAGGAAAATAATTTCCCTAGGGGCCTATGAAATCTTTGGGGATGCAGTGTGGAGGATTTTTTTAAGGAAAGGAAGGAGAGGAGAGTTCTGAGAAGGAAAAGGGTTTAAGGGGTGGGTAGGAATTTGGGGTTTAGTGTTATCCAGTCATCCGCCTCCAAGACCTAGACAAACCTCACCCCGTGAACCCGGGCACCCCTGCTTAATCACCAAATGTAGCGAACCGATTGGGGTGACCTATGGTAGAGGTATTGGTTATCCAATAAAGGTTCCCGGGCGGCGGAACCCATTCCCGCCTGCCAAATTGAAAAGTATCGAGAAACATTTCAATTCTGAATGGTGGTCTTACACCAGGGCAATACTGAGAGTATCTTCCACTTTGGAACGTGCCACAAATATACCTAATATTATTTTAGTCGATTAAATTGTGAAAAAACAATCAATCAAATAAAATACGCCCAGATTTAAACCCCCGACCTCCGGATTGCTAGTTGAGAGTCTTGCCCGTCCACCACGAGACGATACATCAGTATTTAAGAATCTTTACCTTAGGTTTCTAATCTGTAGGAATGTGTATTACATATTTAACTTACATAATTTATTTATTGATATTACTAGCAGGGTTACCCGGCTTCGCTCAGGACAACATTCATGAGTGTTCTGGAATGTTCCACAACGATGTTATCGATTCCTTATTCCCGAACATTCCACGACATACTCCACCACTCCTTCCAGAACCTTTTAGAACTTTCCGGAAGACTGTTCTAAAAATTTCAAGAGGGCGAAACTTCCAGCCCTTATATCTTCAAAAGCACGCTCTTTAGGTAAAAACGGGAACCGTCAACCTGGAGGGGGGATAGAGATCCACCACACCATGTAACTCCCTTGATCATATCGGTACTTGTTTCTGAGTTTTTGCAAGCCGCACGTTTTTTAGGACTTTCTTTTAATAATATACTAGCAGACCCGGACATACGGTGCTGTGGCTAACGAAACACTACGCCATTACACAATCTTTATAAAATCCACACCACCTGCTTGCCAGTTGCCGCTGCTCGCTGCCTGAATTGAATATTTGAATTTCTCGGCTTTTCTCTACTATAATAAGCATGTTTTATACATATAAACCTTTCTCATGAATCACTCTATATATTGGTGAAAACCGCATGAAAATCCGCTGCGTAGTTTAAAAGATCTAAGCGCACAAACATTTTGAGAGACTTCATTTTATACTATGATATTCAATTCTAGTTATGTATTCGAGTTATGTATCGGAAATAGTAGGAATTAGGAAACGTTACTGTGACCCGTACGCCTCTGATATTTACCTCATGCATCTACCCTCAGTTTAAGGCGGAAGGGTTAGAGAGCCAGGAGGGGTCCTTATCTTTATTTGCCAATAAGGTCTCGCAATCTAGAATTATGGAATTAATGTCTAGAACTCGCAATAACAATTAAGATCTCATTAGTGGCGTATAATTAATTCCCGCTGTTTTTCGTTAGATTAATAAGATTATCATCTTGACATACATCGAGTGTCGAAAACGGTTCTGATTAAAATTATTAATATCATAAGATATAAATAAATTAATTTTCTGCACGTGGAACGATTTTTCGGGATTTGTGTTAAGTCCTTATTAACGACATTCAAGCATTTGTGGGCTAGGTGACTAAAGTTATGACACGACGAACAATGTCAGATGTGCGATTTTATAGTTTTGTAGTAGAGCTGTTAGTATCGTTTTAGCACTTTAACTTTTTTTGAGATCAAGAATTACAGCTATAAGAAAAAAAAATCATTTCATTTCATCCAAAATTATTGACTTTTAAATCAACAATAACCTTTCGATAGCTGATGACACTGCTGACCTGATGGAGTCTTAGGTCGAGACCTCAGCCTACAGATATTGTGAGGCGAACTGTCCGTCACATTATTTTTTGTTTGTTTGAAATCTAATCATTTAACAGAATACGTACATACTTATTTAGAGCTATATATATATATTTATATATAGTGTATTTGAGGCACATTCCAGAGTGTAAGATACTCTCAGTATCGCCCTGGTGTAAGAGCACCATTCAGAATTGAAACGTTGCTTGAAATGGCTTTAGCCGTGTTTAGTGACCAGATCTGAATAGCCAGATTCCCCACCTTCTTCTTCCCCATCTTTTTCTTCTCCTCACTACCTTCCGCCTCACAACATACATCAATTGGGGTTGCCATAGTCTCACTGGCTCCAGTTGGGAGCAGTTGGGGACTCTTGTGCGGTGTTCATATAAAAAGTTAATAAAAAATAACTCCATGAAGTAGGTTAAGTCTTATCCATACTGCCAATTTATTAAATATTTAAAAATAATTTACTTGACGTACAATTATTATCAATACACCCGTATACAAATCTAATGAAAATTAAGTTTACGCATTCTTTTTAGTTTTATCATTTAAAAAATATTTTACGTACAAATTGACAGTTGAATAAAATCTTTCCCAATTAATATGTATCCACTCATAAGCATGAAGAATAAAGTGTTTAAATTAACAAATTAAATCAACACATCTATTTTCTTTTTAAATAGGCGCAGATAAATTTATTTACACAGATGCAGTTTAAGAGTTTGATTTTTAAATTGTTTGCTCAGAGTGCTCAATGCATGCCGTAAAATAAAAAAAATCCTCCCCTTGCGGATAAATACACCCCTCAACGAATGCATTTTACAAAATTGCACCTTACATATGGTGCATTCAATAAAAATGTCAAAAAGAAAAAAACGGTTTTATAGCACGTAAATAAATGGATCCACATATTTCATGTTTTAGCGTTGTTTTATGTTTTCATTTGTCTCGAAGAAGTCGAATCTTAGAAGAAAACAGGTGTTCTGTTGTACAAGGTTTTATAAAATTGTATAGATTTAGTTAAAAGTATATAAATAAAATAACATACAAAGTATATAAAATACAACGATCAAAGTACATTTCATAATAAAGACAAGTCCACAGGTCTAGAGATTGAGTTAGAGTTCTGTGGAGTTTGTAGAACATTACTCAGCTTGATTAGTTCTGCTTTGCATTCTGTTTAGAAGTTATCATTTGTGAAAAGACAATCTATGATTCTATCGATGTTGCTTGATATTTTCATTCTAGTAATATTCTGGTAAAGGTCAACTATAAAATAAACGTTTCCCTAAATTGTGCGATAGAAACAATTGATTTTGTTTCAAATTACATAAATATAGTGGTTATTGGATATTTGTGATGTTAAAAATGTCAAGGCAAAAAATTGTGTTTTTTACTACATTTCTCACCAGATAAATGCTTATTTTTAACACACTTCATTCACTGCCCTTCCTCTACCCCATCTTTACAATGGCTACTATTAAATACATGTATTCATCAGTTTAAATTGGAAAACCTAATGTTTAATTTTGCGCACATAATTTTCATTTTCCATGTGGTAGGCGGGTATGGGTGCCGCCGTCTCAGGAACCATTTATTGTATAACCAACACCCCTGCCATTGGTGACGTTAGTGATTTTCGCTATGTTTAGTGATTTAGCAGGGGTGCCCGGGTTCATGGGGTGAAGTTTATCCGAGTCTTGACGGCAGTTGCGCCTGCCCACCTACTGCGTGGTAGGCTGAATCGGGAGAGACTGATTGAGGGAGACCTTTTGATATCTCCAACAGCATTCTCTTGGTATTTCATTTTGCACCGCAGTGGGAGGGTTGGATTTATAGGTCAATTAATCCTGGACAGACTGTCACCCAGATTCTTACCCACCCATCAAACCTTTTTCCTTCCCTTAACAATCTTTTCTAAAAAGACCCTCCACACAGCATCACAATTATTTTCTTGTGAAGCTAATGTAAAAAAAAACAACTACACCATTGCACTACAGAGAGGAATAACCTACTTTTTGATTCTCGGTAAGGAACAAGGATGGTTGGAAGAAATAAAAAAAAAAAAACACATTAAATAAAGGGCAAAAAAAATCACTAACTTCTCTATACCTTCTGTGTACAGGTTAATAATTGTATTACAGTACTTTCCGTTCACTGTACATTTGTAGGCGATATTGGTTTCCGAAATTAAAATTATTTATGAACTGCAATCTGACTGAAATCACTGTGACATTTAAAATTTGCACATTAATTTGATAACGGCGCGGCGGCGGACCGGGGGCGGCCTTTGTTGAATATTTGTTAAATTATTTCATTCAGAACCGTTCACTCGTTAAATTTGATTCGAACCAATTTTTTCAGTTTGCGCTCTTTCGGATTCAATGAAATGGAAAAACGGTTATCTTTGTGGAAATTCAAATTAATATCTAATATTTGGACTGACCTTAGAAAAGCATTGGATGAAATTATCATTGCTCAGAATAGAAATAAGCACAAGATTATCGTATTCTCAGTCAGTACGTATTTTTACATTAGGTCATAAATAATAACTACCCTCTAAAATAATAGTTCCCCTCTAAAATAAAAATTCCCGCAGAGCTTCTGTCGTCATTGGGAATGCTGTGTGGAGGGTATTTTTTATAAAAGGAAGTAGGATAAGTGCTCAGCATGCTCTAAATAATATGATACATTTGTAAAAAAACACAATTTCTTTGTGAGACACAACCTCACCATGTCAAGTTTACGTTTTTTTTCTCCTTAAATCCACACAGGGGGGGCCTAAGGAAAACAATTTCCCTCTGGGCTTGTGTCATCTTTGAGGTTGCTGTGTGGAGGGATTTTTTAGAAAACGAAGGATAGATAGTTCTGGAGAGGAAAAAGGTGTGAAGGGTCTGAAGGAATCTGGGGGTCAGTGTATCCAGGAGTGACGGACGAATCCATCCCTGTCACGGCGGTGCTAGACGATGTTCTGAAAGAGACCTGCTGGAGAGGTCAAAAGGTCTCCTTCAACCAGTCTCTCCCGATCCGGAAAGCCAGTCAATAGGTGGGCAAGCGCAACAGCCGCCAAGATACGGACTAACCTCACACCATGAACCTGGGCACCCCTACAAAGTCACCAAATTAAGCGAACCATTTGGAGTGACCTACGGCCGAGTAATTGGTTATCCATTAAATGGTTCCCCGGGCGGCGATATCCATACCCTCCCCCAAAATTGTCATATATACACTGATAATAAAATAATATATTTGTGCCGAAAATATAGTAGTACTGATGAACAACGTAATATATTTTTAAAATAATTAACTTTAGTTATTATAGTTAACATTACGTTATTTTATATTTTTGAAATTATTTAAACATTACAGAAACGGATGGTTTCGTTTGACGGAATCAAATCGAAATCAAAACAAACGGCTAGCCGTTCTATCCGTGTTTTAGTATGAAGTATTACTACTTACTATCTATACTAGTCCCAGCGATAGATCGTAACGTTAACGTTGTAGTATCTTCCGTCTTTTCCGTTTTTAAACAAGATGCACGAGAAGGAAAAGAACGAACGTCGATGATGACGTCCGTAAGAGTTCTCGCTGCGACCAATTTAACTCAAAGTAATATAGTAAAATAAATAACACAATAAGCAAAACAATTAGTCTAAAAAGTTTCACATTTCCAGGAAAATTACACGTTGCTCTCTTCTTGACAGGTCTTTTGGTTCAACAACTCATAGAGGTCTCATAGAAATCGTTGTGTCTCCCATGTTAGAAATATGATCTAAACTATGTTAGAAAGAGAAAATACCACCCTTTATATTCAGATATAAAAGTTATTCGCAATAAAATTAAAACGTTCATCTTTATAAATGACAAAAAAGTGAGTAGACGATAAGGTTTACAATAAATATGCAAAATAAATTATAATGCATGTTTTTTTTTCGTAATTGTCATTTTAGTTGGAACCAACGTAAGGTGAGCCATTTAAAAAAAATTTAAACGTTGCATAAAAAAATTGTATTTAAAAAATTGCGTGATTTTTTCTAATAATATAATTTAAAGAGGGATTACATCATCCTTCCAAAACAGTTTTTAGTTTTCGGATATGTTCACAAATATTCCATTTATTTGGATTTTATTGCAATGCTAAAATATTTTTGCCTTCGGACAAAATACGCTTGATTTTTGAATGATTAAAAAAGCGTTCGCTACTTCCTACTCTTAAAACTCCAACATCTTTAGGAAACAACGTAAGTATAAATCCAAGTTCCAGAGAGAAACCAGTAGATACTAAAAGATACTGCCGAAAATGCTATAAGCCGAAAATCAATATATTTTAATTAAGCATTCATCCAGATTTTATCTGGATCAATTATCTCTCCCCAACGAAGCCGTAAAAAATCACCCCAAAAGGCATTAGAACGCATTCAAACCCTCTTGGAAAATATTCCCGAGCACAGATTTCAGTAAGTTTCTTCAACAATCGAGAACGTTACTAAAATGTTTCATTTACCATAAATTACATATTATTTTTGTTTTAAATTAGGGGTTCTAAAATCACCCATACGTGTGTTCAATAGTTGCTGAGTGCACGCAACATGCTTTTTAACATTAAAAAACACGATGATTTTCATATAAAAAATTAGATGGTTAGTTGTGACCAAATTTTTCCTGAGTTTCAAAAGTCTGGAGGGTATTATACTACATTAGCAGTTGGCTGGGTGGTTTTTGAAACCCACAGCGGTACCAACCTACTACCTCTTCAAATGGTTAGGTTAGGTTACCCACACGTGTGTTTAACAGTTGCTGAGTGCACGCAACATGCTTTTTAACATTAAAAAAACACGATGATTTTCATTTAAAAAATCAGACGCTCTGTTGTGACCAAATGTTTCCTGAAATTCAAAAGTCTGGAAGTATGATACTAGATTAGTAGTCGCCTGGGTGGTGTTTGATACCCACATCGGGTACCAACTTATTACATTTTCAAATGGTTATACTAATACTTCTCATGGATTGGCCCTGTCTGCACGGTGTAAGGACAGGAGAACTATATCGCCACCCGGATGATAATTTATAAATGCGGGTACTGAATAGGCACGGATTATATGAAGGAGGAAAACTTGGGTTTATAGCTTCTTTTAAAAAAGATCAAAAGTAATTTTAAGTTAACTAGGTATGTAAATATCAAGCTATTTCCCGTGGGAATGGGCAGTGATGTTGAAGCTCTACGTAACTCTGTCTTGGCGCACACTTACTTCATTCTCATACACTTTCTAAGTAAAAACCACAAAATAATTGTAACGAACATTACTTGAAAATTGTTCGCGTGAGTTTCGAGTAAATAAAAACATAGTCATCCGACTTTTGATTATATTTTCATTAAAAAGTTATCAATAAGTTTTCAACTTTATCGATACTAAAAAATAATATCGAAAAAAAACTTTACCCAACTGTGATCATAGCCGGTCCTTTTAGTTTCTATTGCATTTTTACGGCAGATATTCTAAAGATAATAATTGAGTTCTTAAGTAAAGGTCGGACACAAACTACGCACTTGACTCAAAATGCCAAAGTTTATCTTTATCTTACCGTTATCGAAAAAACTTCGATTCTAAATTTGAAGAAAGTTTAAGATTAAAATGTTTGGGGTGCATGGCTTTGGAGGTTCTATCCTGGTGGCATAATAAGACAGTTCTTTGGATGAAGGTGGAGTTTAGGGAGGCTTTCAGGGGGTTCGATAAAGGTGGAAACGGAAGCCGGGGTGGCGGAGGGGTGTCAGGTATGGCGGGAATCTCACCCTAAGTTTTCGCGCACGTTTCGGCCATAAAAATATTATTGAGTGCAGCTGAGCGTGAAACGCTGACTGATTTCAGTTAGAGATGCTTCTTCTTGGAAAATGTATTAAGTTTCGTCAAACGCATAAAGAATGTTACAAGAAATAACTTATTTGTTTTTAATGTTTGTAATTCCAGAAGAGATGAGATTGAAAAGGTTATTCTTAAGCAGTGTAAAAAACGTAAAATAAATCTCAAAACACAATCTCAACACTACATGATATGTACATATATCTCAACACTCCGCTAGATATATATATATATATATATATATAACACATCGTTCAACGGTACCTTTCGTTAAAGAAACAAAGGAAACCTCCAAAATGAAAATGGCTGACGCTTGTTTAAAAACTACAGGATTTGAATGAGTGAAGTCGAGATTAGAACAATAAAATTTTTTGGTTTTAATGGCAGAATTGATAATAGGTATTGTAGAGGATAGGCCAAGCAACAAGAATACATGATTGCAGATAAACTTTGATACATGAAAAACTGAAATGGCAGAAGATTTGTACCCAGTAATAGGTAGAACAAAGCTACCGACAGGTAGTTCAGCTAGACTGAGTTATATCCTTGGAATTATAGTTCTGCAATCTTATAAGTAAGAGAATTGCTTCAATGAGGTTGTCTCCTAATATTTTTTTAAAACGCGTTATATTTAAAGAGTTAATAATAAAATAAGTTAAAGTGTAATGTAATAATTAGACATCGGATTATATGCACTAACAAAGTGCCAACATATGCATGCAAATATGCACTAAAAAGGCCGAAATATGCACTAAAAACTCTTAATATGGCCAAAATATGCACAATGAAAAATCAAAAAACCATTTTTATTTGTATATATTTTAATTAAAGACGGTTCAATAACAGCGAAGTATTCTTAAAATTGTGCATAGTTTTTGTGACAATACAATTAACTGTTTTTTCCAAATTTTCGAGCCCTAATTTGTGACGTTTGTCACCCAATATCCATTTGTACGCCGAAAATTGACGTAATTGTACAAAATTTAAAAATTGGCGCCATTTCTGGAGATACCTGTTTAGGCAGGATATCACCTATACCGTTGATGCAGGCATTAATGTTCTTCATGCCTTCAAGACTCGGGTTCTTAAGCAAAATAGCGTCTAACTTTTTACGAATCTTTTCCGATATTGAATTGAAGGGCTTTGGCAAGTTCGATCATTGTTTCCAGTATTTCTATTGATTTAAATAGAGGAAGGTTTTTTGTTTCCAATTTAACTATGGCATCTGGTAACTTGTGGAAATGTGTTGAGATTAGGGTAATATTCTGTTTAGTGGATGCGTTCTCAAATGCTAGCTTGCGCTTGACTGAATTGCGATGGCCTCAGGATTGTCAAATTGACGAAAACGATACGAAATATGCACGATTAGGAAAAAAGGCTTAAAATATGCATTAACGCCGTAATTAGAGAGTTATATGCATTTGCATATGCAAATATGCAAATGCATATAATCCGATGTCTAGTAATAATATATCCAAAAAATAAAGAAGTTACGAGCTTTTAAAATAAGCTTGGATAAAATGCATATTATGTTTTTGAATGTCACACGAAACACGATTCTGTATAATTTATAGTTGCCATTCGCGCTGCAGTACCTACCGCCGCGCATTTGCCGTTTTTTCGGTCAGTGGCAAATATCAACATTTTAAAGGCTTAATTTTTGGTATCTACTATTCTGTATTTTCCTAAAATTCAAAAAGTAACTGTCCTCAGCATGATCTACGTTTCTGATATACTAGCAAGCCCTCACCCCACTCTCCCTTGTCCCGTGAACCCCCCTCTCGAGTTCCCCTCCCCGTCCCGCATTCCATACATTCAGTCCCGGTACATTCAGTTTTCAAACAGCTTGGGTGCCACCTATTGCAATTTTTTAATACAAATAATGCCAGAGCTCACCGGTATATATAGAACCATCGCGGGCGTGCTCATAACAACTCACCGAAATTTGATCGCAATGGATGAATAGTTAGCAACTATAATTTCATGACACCAGAGCTCACTATTGTATATAGAAAACATCGCGGGCATCAAGCGCACATCAAATCCCCAAAGTTTCATCGCAATCGGGTGAATGATTTAGCAACGCATAGCATATTTTTCTTTATATATATGTATAGATATGTAAAAATATAAGAAATTTCGTTGTAGGAGGCAAGTGAATTTGAAAAGTTGGCTAGAGTTACAAGCATGCATGCTATGTATATGCGTTAAATCACGTTCGAATAAAATTCTTTATGGTTTTTGCCAGTAAATGAACCAATTACACATTAATTACGACCGATAACACTGTACTAGAGAACATCATTATGCCTGGTAATCAAATATATGAAAAAAATCCTTTGAAGTAGATCATCCACTCCCAGTGGCAGTAAAACTGAGCCGGAATGAACAAATAATTATTTAGCCTTCCCCGGGGATGATTCAAAGACATGCAAATTTGAAATATGCGCAAGTCACTTGCCCAAATATTGGATGTAAATATTACATCTACTGCTTAAATAAAGCGGGGCGTTTAGAGGGCTGGATGGCGTCAATGGAGAGGATTCAGCGCAGTTATGGCCCTGATAGCTTTCTTGTTACATGGACGTCTAGAACAATTAGAAACTTTGAAGTAAGAATTAAAGAACATCTGAGGACTTTAAATGGCAATAGTGAAAATGGCAATAGTGAATCTGAATTCGGCCTTAGGTATGTTTGGGGATAAAAGAACGAATGACAATGGGAATAGAATACTTGATGTATGTTTGGAGTGGAACCTTTTTGTTTCGAATACTTTCTTCGATCATAGGGGTATCCATCAGTATACGTGGGAAAGAGGAATTGAAAGATCGATAATCGATTTTGTAGTAATTGACTCTAGGTTGAGAGCCGTTACCGAGGACACAAGAGTTTACAGAGGAGCTGAGGTTGAAACCGACCACTTTCTGGTGGTGTCAAAAGTAAACCTCTTTCGCGGCTGGCGCTCTAAGGTGAAAACGGTATCAGCTCCAACAAGAGTCAAAATAGAAAAACTACAAAACGATTATGTCAGAAGTGAATATGAGAATTGTGCAGAAATGAGATTGAATGAGAAGGAAATGGACGTTCTAAGCATAGAGGAAACATGGAACCACATTAAGGTGAGTCTATGCGAATCTGCTAGAGATGTGTGTGGAATAAGTAAGCAAGGTAGGAAAAAAGGTGATGCATGGTGGGATGATGAGATCAAAGCACTGGTCTCAGAGAAGAAGAAAGCATGGTTACGTCTGATAGCGATTGGCAGTGTTTCAAGCGAAGAGAGAGATCGAGCGAAAGAAGTGTATAAGATATGCAAGAAAAGAGTAAGTGTTGGGGTGAAAGAACGAAAGAAACGCCTGGAAGAAGAAGAGGGAATCAAAATGACAAACCACTTCCAAGAAAACATAAAACTGTTTTGGAAGGAGGTCAAAAGGTCCCGGAGTGGTCCAAAGAACGGAAGCATGAAAGTGATAAAATCGAAAGATGGACAAATGTTGACGAATGAGAATGAAATCAAAGAGAGATGGATGAAATATTTCGAGGAAGTCTTCGAAAGTAACCCGAGTGGTTGTGATCCCAGCGGTGAATCGGTTATGAACGATGATGGAGTGAATGTTACCGAAATCAGTATGGATGAAATAAAAAGATCAATTAAATGCATGAAGAGTGGCAAGGCTGTGGGTTTCGACAATATTGCTGCCGAATACTTTAAAGGAGATAGTCGTATTATTCTAACATGGCTGTGCAGACTTTTTAACCAATGTTTAAAGGAGGGTTATACGCCATTAGATTGGAGAAGGGCTGTAATCATGCCATTATACAAAGGTAAAGGGTCACGTATGGAATGTGGGAATCATAGGGCTATTAGCCTTCTAAGTTCAGTGGGCAAGCTGTATGGTAGAATATTGATTGAAAGGGTAAGAATGGAAACAAAAGATAAAATATGGGATGTGCAAGGTGCTTTTATGAGTGGAAGGGGGTGCATGGACCAGATTTTCTCATTGCGTATGCTCACTGAGAAGTTTCTTGCAAAAAACCAGAAACTCTTCTGTGCCTTTGTAGATCTACAAAAAGCGTACGACCGAGTTGACAGGAAAAAGCTATGGAAGGTGTTGTCCAAGTACGGAGTGAATACGAAGCTCATTCAGGCAATTGCGTCGCTATATAAGGGAAGCGTTGCATGTGTTAGGGTGAACGGCGATTTTACGGAGTGGTTTGACATCACAAAAGGTGTTAAACAAGGCTGCGTAATGTCACCGTGGTTATTCAATCTATACATGGATAATTGTATGCAAGAATTGAAAGAGATGGGATTGGGCGCAAAATTGAGTAATCTGGAAGTATGTTGCCTTTTGTATGCTGATGATGCGGTGCTAATTTCTAGCAGTATGGAAGATCTACAGTCTCTCGTGTCTAGGATGAACGAAGTATGTATGAAGAATGAGTTAATGATGAATGTAAGTAAGTCTAAAGTCATGGTGTTTGAAAGAGAGAGTACGAAAACAGTATGCAATATAGTTGTGAATGATGAATACTTGGAGCAGGTGGATGAGTTTGTTTATCTGGGTAGTATGTTTACGAAAGATGGGAAGGCTGATAGAGATATTGAAAGAAGGGTGAATGCCGGTAACTCCATTAATGGAGGACTGAATGCCGTTGGCGGTAATAAAAAACTGTCCAAAGACGCGAAACTAGCCGTCCATAATGGAGTGCTGGTACCTACCCTGATGTATGGCAGTGAGGCATGGAACTGGCAGAGGAAGGATGAAAGCAGACTGAATGCTGTAGAAATGAGATCCCTGAGGCGAATGTGTGGTAAAACCATGTACGATCGTGAGAGAAACGTGGATATCCGCAAAGAATGCAAGGCTGACGTAAGCGTGATGTGTAAGATTAAGAAAGGGACTCTCCGATGGTTTGGGCATGTAGAGCAAATGAACAAGGAAAGGAGTGTAAGGAGAATATATGATGCAAATGTGAATGGTAGAAGAAGTCGGGGACGCCCAAGGAAGACATGGCACGACCAAGTGAATCAGATACTTGAGTCGGGCCATGTGAAGAGTCGGAATAATAGAAGAGCATGTATGAGACGATGTATGAATGTGAACGAGGCAAAGAGTGTGTGCCAAGATCGAGTTGTGTGGCGGTCCGTCCTCTCTGCCTACCCCTGCGGGGAAACGGCGTGATGGTTAGTTAGTTAGTTAGTTAGAATCTGAGTTGGCAGATAATTTATTGAAAAATGATCGTTCTTTTGATAAAAAAATTAGGACTAAAAACACTTCATAAGGGTTTTAAAAGGCATCGCAGATTAATAATTTGGAATTTTTAGAATTTAGAAAAAAATGTTAATAACAAAGCGGATATAATTAATAGCAACAAATTTAAAAACAAAACCATTTTGAACATTTTCCCAATTAACTGGTTTTTCCCTTCTAATGGCATTGTAATCCCTAATTCGAATAAACTTCCCCACTCTTACCCCTTACATCCTTCTACATCTTCCACTCCATAGGTGATCTGTATTTAATTTTCAACTTTAGTGTACATTTACTCTCCAGAAATAACTTTTTCCTCGTGATGACAATAATGCAACATAAATTCAGTGAATTAAATACAACCATCATATGGTGATAGTAAATAGGTCAAATGAACCGCAGTACATTTGACCTATAGTTAGTTGAAAGGGTATTGTTATAAGCCTGAGCTATTTAGAGGATTACGAAAGAATCCGTCAAATCGAAAAATCAAAAAGTACATTTACTCCTGTTGATGTGAACATTATTCACGAAGCATGTAGATTGTGTATATATATAAATAATCTTTTTAATAAAATAAATAATGCCATCACAAAATAAATACCTTTCAGAAGAAATTTTCTTCGGAAACAAATACTTAAGGAGTGTTTATAACGAGGCCAGCAACAGAATATACAGATGCATTTTTAAATCGTTTTGAAAATGAAGATTACTTTCACATATCTTAAATTTATTTGCCGAATCAAACCAATTTGAGTAGCTACTTGTTAGGATTTAGGACAGTTCATTGATTCTTCGCCACACCCATGGCCATTACTTTAGATTTAATTATTATCGTTTTGAAAATGATTCGTTCAAAAATTTGTTAAGTTTCACTCTGAGATCGCGAGTAAAATGTTTTAGTAACCCCTCTTCACCTGACTACCCATCTAAGCCATATGTAGCGTTAATGTCTTAAAATGTTATGTCTTTTCTTCAATAACCCAAAGTAAACTTGCTTTGTTTTTTGTTTAAATATGTAAATCATCATTCAATTTAGCTATCCTTACATTTTAGTTTTCCATCAAGTTACATAAATTTTTGAACCTTAACTTTATGATTTAGTATTCCCGGTGACACCCTCTAGTTATTGCATCATTTCTAGGGGTTAAAATCAGGGTGCAACAGCAACTAACTGAAATATTATTCAAGTACTTCGTTTTGAGATCTAAAACCACAGAACCCAAATTGATTATTTCAATTTTCAAAATGATGCTTGTCTTACAATCAATTTTCGGGGTTTTGAAGTGTGATTGAACAATTATTTTTATCATTCCAAAAGTCCCCCATTTTTACGGAGTTCATTGTTTGTTTGTAAATTGACTTGTTTCGTCGCCTTTGTATTGCTAAATAGGAATAAAACTGTGAAAAACATTCAGATGTCTTATCAAATAAAAACCGTATTTGATGGTGAATAGCATTGCTGAAGCTTTTTATGTTTTCTAAATAAGTAGACGAGTAGGTACTCACATAAACTACCCAATCCTTGGGGCTGTGAGCGTTGGTACCACAGAGGTACAGTCTGGAGCCTTCACCCATTGGCTGGATTACCCTGATGTGATTTCGACAGTCGAAGTGCTGAAAAAACAAAGAGGCATTAATGAGGGAATTCAAATTATGAAAAATTATGGTACATGCTTAGAAGATTTTAAACAATAAAATAAAACGCCTTCAAAATTGTATTTAAGATAACATTATTTTAGCATAATATATATTAAGTCGTTTGATTTACCGACTAAACTGTCATGGAGTTCAGATTTTTATTGTAAAACTTTCGTTCATCAACTATTTAAGATATTTTATCTTATTAGATCTGTAGAGGCATAAATTATAAAACTTTTTGTAAAATCATTTTGATATGAAAAACCAAGCAAAAAATTACCTTTATTAACATCTATAAGGTCATAAATAATGTTTAAAAACATTTAAGAACACCATTAAAAAAGGAATATTTAGAGTGTTTACTTATTTACTAAATGAAACTTAAGCTATTTTTATTATTATTGAAAATCGTCCATCTTTTTACAGGTTTCTTTTCATAATCCACATAAAAAATATTCCCGCTTTGCAATAAAATCAAAATAAAATAAACATTTCTTGACGTATCCGAAAACTAAAACCTGTTTTGGAAAGGTGATGAAATACGCTTTCAAATTTTATAATTCGAAATAAACATATATATATTTTTAAATATTTTTTTTAGTGCAAACTTAAGAAAGATTTAAAAATGACTCACCTAACGTTTTTGCTAAATGTTAACGAAAAAAATTACATAACTACATATTTTAATAGGCAGATGGATGATAAATTTTATAGTCAACTAACTTTTTCGTCGTTTCATGTAAAAATAAAATTAATAAAAAATTCCCAAAGTAAATTTTTTTTTTCAAATTGCGGTCGGAAACTTTGGTTTCTTAAAGGTGTACATTTCCATTTTGCGGTTATCTTTTAGATTTGAATATAAAGCGGGGTGTTTTTTCTTTCTAACACCGTTTAGATCATATTTCCAACCATGATAGTTAGGAAGACAGCGATTTCTGTGAGACTAGCCTGAGGCTTTTGTAGATATTTCTTATAAACACAAAATATTTGTTACAACGTTTTTTAAACATTATTTTTACTATATTTCTGTTAATTTAATTTAGTGCTTCACACAAAACGCGTGAAATGCACATAAAAAATGTCAGTCGCATCTATACTACACATGGATAAACAATACTTGCTTGGAAGGAATATTTGATATTTCTGAATTCGATAGCATATATTATACAGGAACTGACGCATACATTTAAATAAATTAACATGGTTAGTGTTCTGCGTAAAGACATCAAATCAAATAAAGCCCTTTCTTGTCTCAAATTTCCCGAGAAGCCTCGGACGGAAAGGTAAACAAAGGACGGAGAAAATACATCACGAGAGCAAACTTAATAAATTGATTATTTTCTTTGTGAACAAATAATAATAATAATAATAAAATGACAAGGAATGGAAGGTTTCTTTTCAAGGGCTGATATGAAAGAAATCATGAAATTGGAGAAGATATAGTACCTATCTAACTAAATTATCGGGAATTATTTCCGGTCGCTCGCCCGCCTTTTGACATTATTTATAACATCAATTCCAAAGGACGTTATTTAGGAAGAGTGATGAAATAGCAATGCTTTGTATTTATTTAACTTTTGAAATGAAACTTCTTTAGTTGCGTCATGATTTGAAACTCGATGAAACGGAAACAACACTAAGAAGATACAAAAACATACATCTATAGGATTTAAAGCCGCATAATTACGGAGCCAATCGAAATCCATAAAAACTTATTAATATTAATAGCGACGACGCGACGCCGGGACAAAGCTTGATAGTTCATGGTATCCGGTGATTAATAACATCTTTTGTTATTGCTCCACACATCCTATATTTATCTTTACTTCTCAACCTTCATCTCACCCATATCCTTCCACTTCCTTTGAGTTTCACACACCACATCATTTGGGAAAGCTATATTTCTACTGGCTCCTGTTAACACAAAACATTTACAAAATTCATCCACCGCATTTATAAAATCTACGAGAGCATGAAGTCAAAAAAAAACTCCGGTCAATTTGGTTCATCACCCGACGCTGTGACGGGGAAAGATTGGAACTATCGCTATACAGCCTTCAGTGCGTCAAATATTTCACGGGGCATTCGTTTCAGAGACATCAAAGGGACTTTCGGAAGGGAAAAAATAAACACGAAGACTGATTTTATTTTATTTTATCTCAAATCACGGCGCTTTATACGTTTAACGTATTGATTTTGAGGAATGTTTGATGTATTTAATTTATTGTGTTGTTGAATTGAATCGATGTACGAGTATATTAAAATCAATATAGGTTTGCTTCTATGTATGTGAGTTGTCTATGCATTGCTGTATTCAGGATAGGATTTGTTTGAAACTTTCAAAATACCTTCTTTTCACCCTCGCGAAGGTTTCTGGAATAACATGACAATACATCTAAAAAGTTGTTTTAATCTTTATAAAAACTCTTACGAAACTGTAAAAAATGTCACAATTAGTGGAATTGCAGCGTATACCGTAGAAAATAAAATAAAAATTATGTGAATTAAATCAAGGTAATATTGTTTATCTAGATCCAAAATCTAGAGACTATTTTGTACTACCACATATCTTCAACGGATTTTATAATTTTTTTCGGAAGTCAAGAATATGTTTTTTACAAAATAAAATTTATACATATGAAATTTAATTTGACTTTTGAAGCCGAGACAATCCACCATCAGAAAAAGAAATTAAAGGTGGAAGCCTAAATATGTTAATTTGTTTGAGTATATAATTATGTGGACATTTTGTTCTACGTATTGTGACTGTCACAAAGGAAGGTGAAAGATTACCAGAGAGATATTATTTATGTACCTCTAGTTTCAGTATAGCCGGTTATAGTATATCAGCAAAACCAAAATGTTAATAAATGTCAATAAAAAGCAATCTTTCCAACATGCCTTCCGGTGATATGCTTGGTGTAACTCTAAGTGACCGGCTCAGGCACAGGGGCTCCATCGAAACCAGAGTCAAGTTAGCCTCTCAAAAGCTGGGCGTACTGTACAGGGCCCGCAGATTCTTCAATGTACACAACTGCTGACTCTGTATAAATCGTAAGTACGCCCACTGATGAATTTGGCAGCCATTTCTGATCTGGAGCCTCAAAATACCTAAAAAATACTTGACTCCGTCTAGAAACAGGCGGCCCATATGATAAATTCCCATTTGATTCGATTTTAGCAAATTTTTCGATCAATTAAATGTTCCGTTAAAGACCTTTCACCTTAGTGTTACCCAAGCTATAGGCGAAACCTTTTCAACAAAACAGTTAAAAGGCATCAGTAGCCATACCAAAATGCACCTGTTCTAGAATAGGTTACAATCCTTCCCTAAGTATTCCGGCAAGAACGTTTGCGAACCGAACCATCGATGCAGGACTCGTAAAGCATTTTGCGCTACAATAACTGCCCCATAAATTTAACAGAATGGGCGAAACGTTTTTACCATTTTTATAACCCGTCCTGTACTTATTTTTTCTTCCTTGAGTTTTATTCCCATTACAGATCACGTGTACCGGGTGTGGCATATTCAATTGAGACATTTATACTAGGCGATAGATTTATTAATACAAATTCGGTACACGGAGGGTAGTCGAAGATCCAACATTAGAAATACATCAAAGTGGAATTTTTAAGCTTATTCGCCCTACCACCAAGCTCATCAATTGTGAACAAATTAATAATTGTTCAATTGTTGAATACCGATATAATGGAATATAAAATTCGCAGCCGCTCTTGAATAATTCAACCTACTATATTGGCGACTATCGCGTATGAGCACTGCATTCGTTTTAACGCTATGGGGTAACACAATATTAATGTGGAGACTTACACGCTTGTAGTGCATATCAAGCGATATGCACTACAAGCTTGCAATTCCCTGTAATGCCGTTATCGCCGCGGAACGCGGAGCATATTTTTGCAACAGTTTGCCTGGCGACCGCAGATAAAAGTATCAATGTTGCACGAAACGCCAAGTAAAATTGCATTAAATTATATACATAACAGCTTTTCCCCTTTGACTTTCCACAAATTTTTTCGAAACATGATTTGTTATGGCGTTCCACAAGGAAGAGTTTTAGTACCTAAGTTTTTTTTTTCATTTTTATCGATGATTTTGAATGCTACTATTATTTGAACGACTAATGATTACTTATTTATGCTTCTAACTATATTATATCAACTCATTAACTAATTATCTAACCATCACGCCGGTTCTCCGGGCAGAGAGGACGGAACATCAAACAACTCGTTCTTGGCACAAACTCTTTGCCTCATTCACATTCATTCATCGTCTCATACATACTCTTCTAATTTTTTTTAATTTTTTTTTATTTATTAACCAATACATATAGTATACAATTAAACAAAATATATATAATATATAATATTGGTGGTAACAATACCTCCCTAATTGAGAAATTCTCGTGTTTAGAGAGGGAGCACTATCAGGTTGACAGTACTATACATACTTGACCGTTGTTACAATTTGGATGAATGTAGAACTACTTTTTTTTTAAATATATACAATGAATAATAAGTTTGAAATTATTTTTTTTTTTGTTCACAATGGAATTTTTTTTTTTAAATAAAAATATAAAAATATAAGTTGGCATTTTTTTTTGTACATATACATAATGTGAATTTTCATACATAGAGAAAATATAAGTTGATATTTTTTTGTTCAGAATGGAAATATAAGTTGGCACATCGTAACACATACCTAAATCTAATATCTATTTATTTATTTATTTATTTATTTATTTAAACGCCATAAAATGGCTTTTACATTACATTGTTACATGAGATTATAAGTATACAGAGATACACAGGAAGGTGTCAGTATTATATTAAGAACACAATAAGAATGTACAAGTATACAAAAATAATATCGCTAAAGTGATACAGTTATTATTGTAAGTACAATGAGATAAAATTGAAAAGAAATACAAAATAAATATGTAGTCGTACAATAGTAAAAGATTATACTAGGGTTATATAAGACCTGACATAAAACAAAGTACCAAGTAAGCTATAAATATTGAAATTTGATGTATTGAAATACGTGTTAGTAGGTATCCAAGTAATGTTATAGCAAGTTATTGCAAAATAGTAAAATGTCTTTTAAGTTTTTGTTTAAAAATTTCATAATTCCTTTCGTATTGCATTTCTTTGGGGAGTTCGTTAAAGCATTTTATGGCTGAGTATGTGTAATGATGTTGGGCTGTTGTTGTATTAAGTTTAGGGATTATTATTTGTCCTAAGGTTCTCGGCCTGGTGCTTAATGACTTTGTTGTTAGTTTATCTTTGTGGATTTGAAGTAATGCATTTTTTTGATAAATTTTATTTAGTGGTAATACTTTGAATTCATCGAATAATTTTTGGGTTGAATAGTCTAATTGTTTCTTTAGAATAATTTTGATGAGTCTTCTATGTACTATTTCAAGTGGGGTTAAGTTGGTTTTATACGCTCCTCCGTATATTCCGTGTATTCCGTATTGTAGAACTGATTGGGCTAATGCATAGTAAACCTTAAGTAGCATAGATTTTTGTAGAATATTTCTTAGTTTGAGGAATACGTAATAAAGTTTACGTATTCTGTTTACAGTTTGTGCAATATGTTCTGTCCATTTAACATGTTGATCTATAATTATGCCTAAATATTTAATATTACTTTTTTTGAGATTTTTGAGCATTTAGGTGAATTGCAGTTGTCCGTATAATTATTACAAGAGTTATGAATAGTAATATTGGAATTTATTGTTGGATGGAATTTGTCTGATAATGTAAAGGTCATGAAATAGGTTTTGTCAGAGTTTAAGGAAAGGTAGTTGTCATCCAACCATTGTTTTAGGTTGTTTATTTCTACATTCGCGGTTTGATAGGCTTCTTCCCAATTTTTTTTTCTATGATTAAAACTGTGTCGTCGGCGAAAGATATGATTTTTCCAATTTTTGGTACTGTAAGCATTTCATTCACGTAAATGATAAACAATATTGGACCTAGAACTGTCCCTTGAGGAATTCCAAATTCGGAATAGGTGGGTTCACTCAACATATTGTTAATTTTTACGTATTGGTGTCTTTTATGAAGATAACTTTTAAACCATTCTTTAACTGTTCCTTGGATTCCAATTTTTTCTAATTTTTTGATTAGCTTCCTGTGGCTTATACTGTCAAATGCTTTCCTTAGATCGATGAATATGCTTAAACATTTATTTCCCGAGTCAAGAGCTTTATAGATTATAGAGGTTATTTTTGCAACTGCATCTTGCGTACCTAAATTTTCTCTGAAGCCGAATTGGTTATCATTAATAATTTCATTTGAAGTGATATGTTTAGTTAATTGTGACTACGACTTTTTCAAATATTTTTGCTACGTTAGATATAATAGATATGGGACGGTAGTTTGAGATGTCAGATGTATTTCCTGATTTGAAAATCGGGGTTATTATTGTATTTTTATATATTTTTGGGTAAATTCCTTGCTGTATGCTGTTATTAATGATATGTGCAATTGGTTTTGATATTAATTGTCTCATTTGTTTTAATACATTTACTGTGATATTATCAAAACCAGGGCTCGCGGACACTCGTAGGTTCATTATAATTTTTTCGATTTCTATTTGGGTGCATTTTTCAAACATTTCGAAAATATTTTGGCAAGTTTGTGTGGATGTATGGGAAGTATTTTTAGATTGAAAAGAGTCGATTTTTTTGGCTAGATTCTCTCCGACTTTAGCGAAGTAGTTATTGAAAATGTTTGCAATTTTAGTTGGTTCTTTTATAGCCTCTATTGTTTCGTTGTCATAAGTTATTTTATTTATTTGTTTATTTTTATTACCGTTGCCAATAATGTTATTAATTGTAGCCCAGACTTTTTTGTTATCTTTACCACTATCTTCAATTTTTACCTTGTAGTAATTTTCTTTTGTTGTTTTAATCAATTTTCTAAGATTTTTTCTGTATTTTTTATATGATTGTAAAAAAGTTAAGTCATTAGGTTGTTTTCGGGTTTGATAAAACAGTTTTTCTTTATTCCTAATTGAGGTAACTATTCCATGGGTGATCCAGGGCTTAATTTTTCTATGTTTTGATTTTAGTTTGACGTTTTTATGTTTAGTTGCGTTTATTATGTGTTCGCGAAGTGTTTTTTCGAATAAAATTGAAGATTTTTCGGCATCTTCGGTGTTTAATGTCTGTTCCCATTTTTCCAATTTCAATTTTTGTTCAAAAAGTTTTATGTTTAAGGTTTTTATGTTATACTGTTGTAATGCAGTTTTGGAAAAGGCCATTTTTTTTTAAAGTCAAGAATTAAGAAACACATGTAGTGATTGGTAATGTTTGTTTTCCAAATGACAGGTGTTAATTACCTGATCCTTGACATGGCCCGGCTCAAGTATCTGATTCACCTCGTTCGTTCGTTGATTCGTGCCATGTCTTCCTCGGGTGTCCCCGACTTCTTCTAACATTCACACATTTGCGTCATGTATTCTTCTTACACTCCTTTCTTCGTTCATTCGCTCCACATACTCAAACCATCTGAGGGTCCCTTATCCCCTTCCACCCAATCAATTGTGGACGAATAAAGTATTGCCAACTACCATTTTTTTATTAATTTGCAATGATTCACAATTCCTTTAGTTGAATTCAATTGCGTGAAATCAATTATGTTGATAATCAAGGAGGTTATAAATTTACTTCCCGATGGTTGTATTGTAAGATTGTGTTCGAATTCCATAGTACGTACCGTCGCCGAAGTAATCCCATTTCAATTCACGTTGTTTTTAATAAATAAAAACATTTATGTGTAGGAACTATCAAACAAAAGGCCTAAAGAACCACCTTTTAAATATAGAAAGAGCAAATCATAAAAAACCTTTGTGTTTTTGAAACTTACCTCTGACTTTCCTTTGGATACGCACTGCGCCACGTTGCTTGGCTCCAAATTGAGAGCATCTCTCTGTGGAGAGAAATGAAATAGATTAAATCAAACAATACGTTTTTACAAACGTTTTCTTAAATGTAATTGAATACAAAATTTGATTGTGTAGATAAAGCGTCGAGAGTCCAGATTCTAGAAAAATGTTCAATAAAAAAACAAGATAATTTCGCATAATTTTTTCTCAGGAATTTGTGGATGTATATATTTTTTAATTTCACTCTTGTGTCCAAGGGCACATTGAAATGATATTGAGGAGTATTTTCACAAAGAGAAATATCTACCCCAAACTGCCTTTGAAAATTATTTTTTTAGTCTTATTCTCTATATAGTCTATTAACCTGCGTTACGTGTAATAGAAAATGTTTCATTTTCTCAAAATAAAAGTTAAATAACTAGGTGTGTATTAAATGCATAAAATCAATTATTATCTTATTTCAGTGCATCTTAGTAGGCCCATTTATATAAAAAAAGAAACTTTATTTTTGGGTCCCTACAACATTTTTGCTTAGGTATTACTTATGGATTTTTTTAATGGACGAATCAACGTTTAGAATTATATTTAAACAATTAGGTATTTTGAAAGATAAAGCAAGTGAGATATATATTTTTATAAATAACAGTGATCTTATTACAGAACTCTTTCATAGTCCAAATAAATTAATATGATTGATTTTTGAGAAAACTTACTGCCTACACGTTTTATGCATTTTGGTTAATTTCTGAGTAAAATACAATATAGTATAATATTTGAAAGATTTGTTCTTAAAAAGGTCACAAATAGAATTTTACATAAAATTTTCAAACAAATTTAGGGCGTTCCTCAAGGAATGGTTTCGGATCCATTTTTAAAACCATTTTCTCTCCTCAGGTAGGTACTAGCTTTTGACAATTGAAATCCCATTTCTTCAAGAATAGTTGAAAAATATGGCTTTAAACAATATGGCATCGAAGAGAAAAAGTGACATTTCAAAACGCCTGTAATGAAATTTTTGTAATGTGCTTAAAAAGCTAGAAATAGTAAAGGTTAACTCACCTCGCAGTATGATTGGCTGATGTTACTCAGATTTAGCCTGAACACTCGATCCCTGAAAACAAAATATTATTTAAAAAAACAGTACACAATGAAAATTCGTCATCTACACTTTTCTTAAATGAAAATTTTTTTAAACTTTGTTCGATTTTTCGTTCAAATTTTTTTTTAGGCTGTAAACCACCCTTCAAATAAAAATGTTTTTTTTTTTAATTACAAAAACTTCAGTTGAGAAAAATGAGTAATATAAAATAACTTACATTGCTCCTACAAATAGGGTGTCCCGTTTAGCGTCCATTAGAAACGTCCTGTAGTACATCATCCCGCATGTGAATTCCCTTACATGATCTGGAAAAAAAAAAATAACCTTTTATTAATACGGAAATTACCTACTTTCACAATTACAAATTAACTTAAAATTAAATGAACCATGTATTAACATATTTATTGAAGATTCACACTGAAGGCACAACCTCAAAGTATCTCCCTAGCATAGTACGCAGTTGCTAAAATTATCTTCAAAGCACCAAAGCTTGCCGTCACTTGATTATTTGATTATGGCTTACTTTATTTGCACGACTGCTGACAATATAAAACGCACCATTCATACATTTAGAGATTTCTTACTTTGTTATGAAAATATTGAACTTATTCATAACAATTGTAATCAGGTACTGATTACCAATATAATTATTGTCTATGTTTTTTTTGACAGCCATATATTGGTGCAAATAGGCAGGAAGTGTTTGATTCTTGCCTGGCTCTACACTTCCCCGCGGGGCCTGATTGGGCACGGACCCTGTGGGAACGTCACAGTGCCAAGTTTAAATATAACCTACATCAGTGAAAACCTGTTATTGGTTAAATTTTTATTCATATGTATTTCATCAAACATTATTGTTATAAACTGTTGGTTTTCCAAATAAAATAAAATAAAATAAAATAAGTGAATTTTAAAAGTCGAGCGGAGCAAATGCTCTTTTAAATTAATCAAGGCATCCAATCCTGGATGATTATGAATAATAAGTTCGTGTGCGAATCGCGATTAAATACGCATGGTGCGTGAAACAAGACCGGATCCGCGAACGTAAATCGCGTCGGCGTATTCCGTAGAATCGAGATTCCGTTTGTAGAATCGATGCGTCGGATGGTAATCCTCGCTCGCTTTGAACCTGTTGACTGTCGGGATCGAGTATTAATTACTTTAATATCGGATGAGATCCGTATTTGGGGGCGAGATCGCATTTTACCCACTTTGCCGCGCACGCCGTGGAAGTCACGCTAACACACGGATGGAAGGATACCGGAGGTAATCCACGAGGTCCCGGTAGATTTCTGGCCTGTAAACGGTACGAGAGACGGGCTGGCAGGCTGGATGCCGCTCTGAAGCAGTCGCGGAACCCTGGAGGAAGGCGTCCCCATCCATCGGTAGAAACATAGTAGATTAGGATTAGTTATACGGTCAATGATGGGGGTAAGTTTTCACCTGTTTTTGTAACACCTTGCCTATAATTAAATAGATTTTAATTGTGTTATCAGAAGATCTTGCCTTTCATTGATTGTGATTACTTGTGAATAAGCACCTCATGACCATCCCTGATGATGAGAACCCATGCCTTCCCGCTGAGTCAGCATACATTTGCCGGTCCAGGCGAATGTTTGGCGTCCGAGTCTCCTAAGGAGACAAAGCTGACCACAGTGATGGCCATTATACACATTAATATATGTACCTACCTATAATCTTACACCCACTTAACAAGCGGTGTTTTAACATTAAACTCATCAATAGCCCTGCTCATCAAACCCTGCTACCGAAGGTAGCGTAGCAAATGGCGATATGTTCGGCATATCAACTTGGTAGGTAACTTGAGTGCATTGGTATTATCATCATGATCATATCAACACTCATCACGTCATTGACTGTCCTGACCTACTGAAACTGATAAACTTCTAAATACCAACCAGAGTAACAAAGCTTAACGACTTATTCCACATTCGCCCGACGCGTACAAATGCTGGTGTCAGGGATCCAATTAGAAGAATGTGCGAATCGTTAAATCAAAATCGAAATCTCAAGGATTTCGACATATTTTTTGATACACGCAGTACCTTTAGTAGAAAATTGAAGGCTGTTTTCCTACAAAGAACAATAACTTAGACATTACTTGGATTATAATTTTAACTACTTTTCTTTTTAAATTTCTGTACAACATTATTTTTTATCTATATATTTTTGCTCTGACCATCAAAATTTTTCGCACTTTCTACATTCTCTATTTGTAAAATAATATTCTTATGTACAAATATACATACATACGTCTTTTCCATATTCATAAGTTCGTAAAAATATTTGTACCTACATGTTTTTATCTGCTGTTAATGTTAATTCGTGAGAAATAGTTTGGATGCAGGTGAGTTCTCTAGTTATTGTTTTGTATATTCTTGTCAATTGACATCTGTATCTGTATTTTCTCCTAAAAAAATAAAAAAAAGAGTCAGAATAACAAACGATTATAATAACAGCTAGAGTATTGGCCTAAACAGTTTATCCTAGTTCTGCCTACAACTACGGAAAATGGCGTGATGGCTAGTTTATGTAGTTTTAGGTTTGGAAAACATTATTTTGTTTCTGTTGGTAACTGATATCTTTTCCCAGAACCTTCGTTATTTCATGTAGCAAGTGAAGGATTAAACGTTATTAAAATTGTTAATAAAGATTCTTGAGAGTCTTAAGAAGGATGCTGTGTTTTGCTGAGGAACACTTTTTCTAAAACATGCGAACACCTCAGCACAGGTTCACCTAGTGAGGTGTTCACAAAACACTGTTACTACTAACCTGTTTATATACAGTTACTGATTATTGACATTATTTTGTACTACAGGAACTAAATATCTATATAAACTGATATCATCTGTAAAATGTACGTACGTACGAGAATAGACATAAATAAAAATAAAAAATGACTTGTGGTTTTATAAAAAATGACTAGTATTACAAAACTTAGATGTTTCTGGCATTTATACAATCTACACCAGAGTAAGATATCATGCAGTACCAGTGAGACCAGTTTTCGATTAACCTAATGTAATATCAGATTACTCCGAACCCCAAATATGAAATTATAGATGCCTAGACTGCATGAAGATTAGGTACGTAGTTTTTAAAGCATCTCTTTCGGACAGGGTTATGAGTTTGAAAAAGCCTTTGATGTAGGCCCGCTACGCCGGAATTATGTTCGTTGTGTGCTATCAAAGGAAGTACGTTCGACGGTATCGCTATTAGATTTCGTAGACTCGTTATATGGCGTGCCTGCTTCGTGCCTCGGTCTACCTTACTACGGCATAGAGAGGGGTTCTTTTATTTAAACGTTTCATCATGTGAAGTATTTTTGTAAGGATGATACAATTGGAATGAGAAATGGTTCTGAATACGAAAATTATATTTTAATATAGTTTTCTTTATATGCTTTAGACAGGACCAAAATATTTCTTGGAATAATTATTTATCCGTTTGTCTCTTTAAGAACATTTATACCGAAAACTTTTACCTACCTCTGAATTTTTTTTAGCTACACTATAATCATTGAAAAACAGCGGTTGCAAATAGAATTTTACATAAAATTTTGTAATAAATTTAGGGCGTTCGTCAAGGAATGGTTTTGGGGCCATTTTTAAATAAATTTTACTTTCTTTGAAATCCTGTTTCTCTAGAAATACTTTAGGAACATGGCTTAAAAAATGTGGCATCTTATTTATGAGGCAAATAGATATTTTAAAACGCCACAGCCCGTAATGGAATTATTGCAAAGCGTCGAAAATAGTTGCGTTAACCTTTAAAATCGAACGGAATCTTTAGTTTAATGAAGTCAGACATCGCTGAGAAACTTATTCTAAAAGTTTTTTTTAGCTTAATAGAGGCTGATTATTGAAGATAATGAATTAATATTTCATCAAAAAATATATTCCAAAATAAAATAAAAATATGATTTGAATTCTGTCTACAATTGACATAAATATAAAAGGGGTTGCATGTATTAAGAACTTTAATCACTCCACTGAAGGATACGGATTTCCTACCCGTTGATATTAATACGGACTAGGGGTTTGAAAAACGCAAGGGACGTTAATTTTGGGTGGCAAAAGGGATGGATCATTAAGACCCTGATTGAAGGGTCGACGGATCGGGAGAATCAGAGGATCATTATTTCAAAACTAGAATGGTAGACATTTAAAAATATATTTTATTCATATTGTACTACAAAGCGTTTGATGAAGTACCGATTTATACAAAACTTTCCTTACATACTTGTTAAAATATGAAGTCGATACATACACATACATACATTACGTTTTTGTATATATTATATAGCTCTGTACAAAATTTTACACTTGTTGGCTAAGTCCCATGCAAAAATGTAAAAAAACGTAATTTGAGAAATAAAAACGACCCCTTTGGAGCAAGTTATATATATATATATATATATATAGTTGACATCGTCAACATAAGAAACATTCTATAATTCGACTCATTTTTATGTCAAATGGAATGTAGTTACGTAAAACGAATTACTGTCATTGGTCCAATTTTTAATCAGGACTACTCCACGATCCATATTGATACATTTCCTCTTACATTTTTTTTTCATCAAAGGATGCCCTGAGGAAAATAATTCCCCACAGGGGTTGTCATCTTTGGGGATGCTGTGTGGAGAGTCTTTTTAGAAAAGGAAGGGAGTTTTGGGTATCGGGGTGGGTAGAAATCTGACGGTCAGTGTGTCCAGGATTGACGAACGTACGAATCCATCCCTCACACTGCGGTGCAAGGCGACGTTCCGAGAGAGTACGACTGGAGTAGTCAAAGGGACTCCCTCGACCATTCTCTCCCGATTCGGCCTGCCTTGCAGCTGGTGGGAAAACACATCCGCCTCCAAGACCCGGACAAACCCCACCCCCATGAAACCGGCACCACTGCAAACGTAGCGAACCACCTGGCAGAGGTGTTGGTTATCCAATAAATGGTTCCCGGGGCAGCGGTACCCATACCCGCCTCCCAAATTGACTTTTCTTTAACCCTCCTTACAACAAAATCTAACATTGTGGCGATATGTTTTTCCGTGAAGTGTCAAAAATAAAATCAAGAAAGTTAAAAAAGATTTTTTTTATAAATTCAATAATATTATTATCTAATGTATAAAAACTGTTTATTATAAAGTTATTATATTTAGTTAAAAAAGAAGATAACAAAACACTAACAAAAATAATAAAACACGAATCTATAAACGATATAATACTATTATAAATCTCTCAAACTTTCAACACGATCTTTATCTCTAACACTAATATCAAAACATAACAAATAGCCAAATAAATCTGGATAAACAGTTTCATTCTAGTATCATGTAAATAATACCATTGTTTAATTCCCAAACCTGATCGAACCGGTAAGATTTCCCGGAAACAAAGCCTTCGCCGGGGGATGAAAACTCGTTACCCTCGAGTTATTTAATCTGTTTCACCCCAACGGACATTACCTCTGCTGTAATACCAACAAATTCGAGTTTCGGAATGCAGGGATGCAACGTTATCGTGATAATATATAATAACATTAAAATCTTTACAAAATCACTAACATTGCGTATATGTTATGTATTTATGTGTCTCATTATTGAAGGTTGATAATTTAATAACCTCATTATGTTAAGTACAAATTGTCCGATGGTCATTTACATAGATAGGAGGGTAGTATTATAAAAAAAAACACGATTAAGTATTTTTTCAAGTGCTAACAGTAAGTGATTACTTCATAGGTATTTATAATAATTTATTTGTTTCTAAATAGATGCGCACGTTTTCCACAAAATGTCGGTGTTAAATGTCAAAATAAATTTTTTAATTGTGTTAAAGAAGCAAAAAAAAAATACCAGGGTAGTGCAGAGAAATTGTACCGCCGAATAACAAAAATATAAACCATATTTTCATTTAAATGCATCAAGAATAAAACAACTTGTCTGAGTACAGTCCCAAAGTGACGGTTTGGTGTGCATTGTCAAGCAGTGGAATAATCGGACCCCATTTTTTTGAAAATCGTCGAGGGCAAGCCATTACTGTGAACGGGGTTTCTTATCGACGCATGCTTAACGATTATTTTTTGCCAAAAATGAGAGAACATCCTGCATCCACTTCACACACATGGTTCCAGCAAGATGGCGCCACGCCTCACAATGCTAGAGAGACGATGGCGCTTCTTCGTGATGTCTTTCCTAAAAAACTGATTAGCCGTTTCGGTGACATCCCCTGGCCACCCAGGTCACCAGATCTCACTCCTATGAACTTTTTTCTATGGGGGTACCTCAAAAGTAAAGTGAATGAAAACGACCCAGCGACCATCTCTGCACTAAAAGAAAATATTGTTCGCGAAGTTAATGGCATTCCGACGTCACTTCTCCAGCGAGTGGCACGAAATACTGAGGCCAGATTACAAGAGTGTGTCCGACGTGATGGTCTACATTTAGACAAAATAATTTTAAAGAAATAAAATCCGCACTTCTTTTCTCTGTAACAGGTATTGAAATAAATGTATATCCTTGGCAGTTTATTTTTTATTTCAATTTTAAATCCTAATTCTGCCACCGGACACCCTTTATATATACCAGATTCTAATAACGAAAAATCGACACTGTGTATAAATTCGTTTGATATTCATACCAACTTATTATTAAAGGTATTTTTGGAGTCGATTTCATGTTTGGAATTGGTTAATTATGCGTAAAAAATATAATTTTATATTAAAAATAATTTCAGAGGACCTTGCGAGGTTATACTATGTTGCCATGAAAGGTGTTTATTCAAAAGAGAACAACCCACACAAAGTTAAAGTCATTAGTTTTGTTTAGACTTTTATTTCTGAAGAAATTTGTTTTATCTCAATATTTATTTTACAAAACAACAACTATTTTTTTAACAAAAAAATAACACAATATTGCCCTTGGACCGGTGCTACACATTCTCCGACCAATTCCTTCAGCGTCCATCCAGATTACCTCCAATAAGCCATATAATCGCGAACCTTTGTGAGCGGCTGCACCGATAAAATCACAGAGTTAAATGCACTCGCAAGGCAGCTCGGGGATAATTCAATACAATACCGTGCATGTAACTTTTATTGCCCCCGATAAAGACTGTCTAGTGTCTACCCATTCTTCGATTGTTCTATCAAGTGTTTTTGATAAGTTTGTTTAGGACATGGCATCACTGGGTAGGGAGATAAATTATGTTTTATTTGGCAATTATTATTGCATTGTTCATGACTGTTACATGCGATACACGTATGGTGGAACAATCTCTAAGGGTGGTGACGCAGGTATTCTAGTATGAAACAATAGAATATTCTTTAAATAAGTGTTGGTAAAACTAGAAACGAACGAGTCATTGACGAATGATTAAAGTTTTATAGTGCTTAAAGCCAGAATACCGTAAAACATGTTGAATTTGCAAATGTCTCCCACATTTGACACATTTCCTTGTCAAAATGGGCGGATTGTAATCCGAAAAAAATTATACTTCTAGAGGGTAATGTTTGTAATAACTCCGGTGATAACATTCTGAATAATAGCCTTGACTCGCCAGAGCTTACCAACTTAATAAAAATTCACATTCCGACAAGATCAACAAGACAATCTAATTTATTTCATTTAACCCACATGTAGAACTAACATTAGAAAAAATCCCCAATTCCCCGTATATGAGCGCAATATAATACAAAATTTTACAATATGGACATTTTTAACAATACCCTTCAGAAATACCAAATAGAAGTAACGCGTACGTTCGAAAATTAGCACAAAAGTGTGGTATATATCGGAAGCATCTTACTATCCCTCTTCCTCTCCTCACAAAAAAAAACATTTTAAGATATAATAAAACTCCATCACCAAGTAACTTTAATATGGGAGACCTTTTTGGCTTGACTTAATTAAACTTTGTGTATACATCTGTATCTCTATATTGTATGCGTAAGCTGTTTGTCTCTTACAAATAAATAAATAATCAATCTTCTAAAGGAAAGGGGGCCTAATAAAGAAAACTTGCAATTATCAATAAATAAGAATAAAAACCAAAAAAACATCCCTTGAAATTGGCATTAAGTAGGAGGTATTTGTAAAAGCCTTATGATACTGATGCATGATCAGTATCAGAAGGCGTTTACAACTGAGAATAAACGAATTTAATGATTTGACGACCATTCATAGGCTAGTATTCATAAAACCTCACGTCCAAATTTTGTTTCTTCTGAATTCACATTATTTGCAAGTAGGTACTTAAATAACTACTTATCAGATAATTATGTACCGTATATTTTATGTAAAAAAAATTTAAATTTCGAAAACAGAATTATAAAATTTGTACAAAGAAATGTAACCATCTCAATTGCAATTCTTTTTTCAAACTTTCTTCAACCCCATTGTTGATTATTCCGTTTGACAGCTCGTACGAGGAACCACGATCATGCAAAATCTGGCGGGATAAAAATGTAGTTTCCAACACTCCACCATTATGAACCGGAACCGCAACGTATATAAAAAAAATCGGACAGATCAAATGCCAAAATGGTCAAGTTGAAAAAGGATTTTTCTACGTTCAGTCAATAAAATAATAATTTGGTGTATTGTTTTTAACCCCGAAAACACACATTTGTACATTTATGTTGAAATAGCGAAAATGTATAAAGCCTCTCACGCGCTGAAATTAATATATTTTTTATTCTTCCATTTCCCAGGACATATTATTTGAACGCAACTGGCAGTGGTACAATTGGCATCACTGTCACGGCGTGACACGTAATTTCATACAAGCATTCTCCTTTTTGACGCGACCATGAGAACTGAGGCTCCGCCCCACTAACACTGAAGATATAAACTAATAGAAGTGTGTTGTGGCGTGTCCGTGTGCACGAAGTGAGCTCAATTTGCCCTTACTTTGCTATAACTGATTTTTTTTTTTTAAATACTACAATCTTGTTATTATGCTACTTACATAGGTACTGAACACTTACAACGCGGCGCGTATGGTCCGAATAGTGAAAAATTTGACGTATTACTCTGAAGTTTGAATGTTGAACACTCGTATAAGTATCTAATATTAGTAAGACAGTTATTATTTATACACATTTGTATAACTTTCCATGATAATGAAACTGCGTACATGAAAACCAACTAAACATTACACTGTTACTATATACCTGCCCCCTTATATTGTACCTACTTACTTCTTTTAAATTCTCGTTATTATGTTATGAACTATACTCATTAGTTCAACTTAGCAATAATAATGCATTTACATGTAAAATCCCTCAAAGCATGAATAAATCAAATAAATATTATTATCCAAAATCTTTTTGAACGGATAAAATGTGTTTAGTATTTTTAAAATTCGGGATACGGTTGAAAATACATGAAAGATTTAATGTCTATTTTTCTGTTTCTGATCATTGTTCTAAAATGCGACATTATAAATATTAAAAACCATCTAAAACCTCAACTTCCCGAACAGTTTGAACTGGCTACAATGTCCTTATGATGTAGAAAACGCTACTGGCTGGTAAAACAGCTGTTAACCGGGCGAGGCGTGACGTCACCAACGCCATTTGCATGGGCAAAAAAGTAAATAATAAAAACTTGTTTTAAGCCGCTATAAAATTTATTACAAAAAGCTAAAGTAAAATAAAAATGCAACAAATTATTATGGTTATTTATTGAAAAACATTGAAAAATAGCGTCATCAGTTTTCATTAATTGTTTTTGTGTTTAATTCGTAGAACGCCATTTTAATTTTTAGAACTTTAATTAAAATTATATGTGATAATATTATTATCGAGTTCTGCAAGTATTTTAGAATGTATTTTAGTTACAGCTGTTTCGACTTGGAAGGTCATTTTTAAATTGTCTGAAAATGACCTTCCAAGTCGAAACAGCTGTAACTAAAATACATTCTAAAATACTTGCAGAACTCTATAATATCATCAGTTTTCTTTCAAATCGGTTTTTATCACACGTTCTATGGATTCTCTATTCAGTGAGCTTTGCATATTTTCGCATCAACTTTCCGCGCAATGTCACGTTGTTCCTGAATGTAAGTCAAACATATCCGCCGTGGAAAAGCATAATAAATCTCCTTTATCGTTTATCATTCTGAAATAATGTTGAAAAACGGATTGTGTTTCCATTATCTTTCCCTAATTTTTGTAAAATAACAGACGTTCATTAAGATCAACACATGCGGCACCTATTTCATACAAAAATGTTTAATATTTATGTTTACGACGTTCATTAAGATCAACACATGCGGCGCCTATTTCATACAAAAATGTTTTAAATTTATGTTTAAAACACCTTAATGGATGATCTTTTTTAAATTAAAAGATAAGACATAATATCTAGTATGACGGAGAGTTTTTCATAAGTTTTGTTTTTAATATAACCAAAAGCACATGCCACTAATAATGTCGACATTATCATGATAAAGAGGCAAAAGTAACAGTGACTATATGACGAAATGGAAAAAAAATAATATTAGAAAAGCGATTTAAAAAAACTTGCTCAGTAAGCAAGTGTGATTAAAAATAAATAAAAGGTATAAAAATAAGATTTTTGGATAATTTTTATAATAAATTATTAAAATACCCTTCTTCTACCTCTCATCCTTTTTTCCAACCCTTATAAAGGTCTCTTAATTCGCTCAAGTGATAATAAAATCCTTGAAATTCTGACTCATCAATTTGTAGCATTCGAGCTTTCCTTCTTAGTGCAAATATCACGTCTTTAAAAATGGAGGTTCTGTTCAGTATTAATTTGTTTGAGAAGCTTGATGAACCGATGTGCGCTTAATACATCCAGGCTACTCTTTAGCAAAAAATCGTATATTAGTGCATTACAAAGCTAGGGAAAGTGTAATGTATTGAAAGAGCTTCTTAGTGATGCCGACAGATGTCAGCAGGGAAAATGCTTCTATCAATTGCCGACAGGGGTGCCCGAGTAGGCATTGGCCACCAAGAGTGGTTCTGGTCAGCCTGCCATTCAGATTCAATTAGCCGCTAGTACAGACAGGTCGTGTGACTTGTAGCATAATTATTGTAAATTCGTAAACTCATATTAAACCAGTTTGATATCAAGGACCTATTGTTATTGAGAAGTACCCTCAGAGAACTTATAGTGTTTGAATGTGAATAATATGAAACATTACAGAGGCTGTGCGAGTAGAGATGTGGATTGGACTGAGGTCATCGAAGTAACATTGAACAGAGGCGCCTTTATTAAATGATTGCTCTCAATTTCAAGACAATAAGGGAAAGATAACATTGAAGAAAAAAAAAGCATTATTATCAAAACGAATCGTTGAATCATCTAATTTTGGCGC
Source organism: Limnephilus lunatus (assembly GCA_917563855.2). Classification (NCBI taxonomy): domain Eukaryota; kingdom Metazoa; phylum Arthropoda; class Insecta; order Trichoptera; family Limnephilidae; genus Limnephilus; species Limnephilus lunatus. Next base: position 43,639,325 of record OU830602.1, on the reverse strand, counting down.
AATCAGTGCCCATCTACAAACAGCGACATCTTAAGGAATTGACTTTCCCATACAAAGGCCACCTCCCGTTTCGGCGATCCTTCGCCCGGGGCGGGTACCCGGCTCGCCGGCTAAAACGGCAATCGAGCATTAAGCGAATTGTTAACGGACCCATTGTATCAATTAATTGCTCCCGGTACCACATCTACGCGAGCCTTTGAATCGGCTTCGTTGTGTTGACGGCCGATAATTGTTCCAACGCAAGACGTGCTACGCTGTTAATGCTACGCCGTAGCCGTATTGCTACGCCATAATGCTATCGCCGTAACGGTCGCATTGTTCACTAGGGATTACACGTAGACATGGCGTTGCAGAACTGAATTGCTTACATACATATTTTTATGTAGCGCTGAATGAGATAAAACATTTTGTTTTTATTGTAATCGTCTGATAAAGAAAGGATCAGATGTGTAGCATGGACCATTTCGCTAAGCATAACTTGCGATGAAAAGTACATTTGTTAAATAATTTTTATGCTACCTGTTTCGATACATCCGTGTCATTCATCATTGCAACAATACTCTCAGTAATGCAGAACAAAATTCAATAATACATCGTTTACATACTTTAGGTAATGAATTTGCTCATATCGATCATGCCGAAAGTCATCATACAAAAGATGCATTAAACAAAATTTGTCTGCTAGTACTACCACATAATCATAAAATAATCATGTAACCATAATATGTCCAACCAGTTACGCACTCTAATATCTATGGATTAGAAACAAATCATACGTACTTTAAAACTCTTTTATGTTTTTTAAATTATATACTATCTAAATTTTTTTGCTCCTAAGAGCATTTCTTACTCTTTACTTTTTTATATTTTTAACTTTTGAGCTTTCTATTATTCTTAAAGATATCTTGTAGTCTATACATTTTAATTTTTACTATATTATTTCCTGCATTTAAACTTTTTACTTTTACATTATACTTCATATTTTATGTTTTACGTTATACATTCTTTTTATACATCTTCCTTTTTTACTACTTATTACCTTAACTCCTTTTTTTACCTTTTGTTTTTAGATTTAACTTTACATTTATGTTTTACTTTCTCTATGTTATTGTATTATAATATATATATATCTATAAATATAATTATGTTAATGGTACATATTGTGCCGTATGTTTTTGAAATAAATAAATAATTTCACTAGCAAACCTATAACTAACTTAAAAATTCTATACAAGTACAGAAACTATTAGATTTAATTAGGTGTTATGGGAGAAATGATTTTTGGGGAGGGGAATAACGGTGGGAGGAGTCAACATTACATGGGAACATTGTTAATAAGGGTGATTTTGCAGAGTGCTATTATTTAATTAAACAATTTTTTTTTTATCTCTAAAGTTTCTAAGGTTCCTCCCTTAAATTTACCCGAAATACGAAAAAATAGTTCCGTAACATATCGGACTATGTAGGAAACCCATATGAAACAAAACATGATTTTTACTTCAATGGCGTAAGCCAGAAATGAAAGAAAATGTTTTCTAATTTCATTAGAGATTTTCAGTAGAGGCAGGATAAATCTTTACACATTTTCTGCATTGCGCAGTGAGATAAAATCAAATATTTTTTTATTGCATATAGTTTAGTTCCGTACACGTACTTCCTCAAAAAACCTCTTCCCCGTCCTCTTTTGATGATTTAAATTTACTTTTTAAAGTATTTCAAAACGATCGCGGCTTTCTTATATCGAGTTGAAAATAATGGACAACTTTCGGATTTTGGCTAGAATTAACGGATTCTCGTTTTTATTTTAGCTTTTGTTATTTTATCAACAATGTTCAATAAAGTAGTTAATTTATTCAAGTTTTTAATTGATTATATCTACGGTAGAGAGTAGAGATGGCAGGAGTTCCAATAAAGAACACCAAGGAGTTTGTCTACCTCGGGAGTAAAATAACATGGGACGGTCGGTCTAAGAGCGAGGTCGACAGCCGTATACACCAGGCTAGGCTTGCATTCAATAAAAGGTCGAAAGTAATTGAATCAAATAATATAGACCTAAAACTGCGAATACTCCTCATCAAGACCTATGTGTGGAGTATCTTGATGTACGGCTGCGAAACATGGTGCCTATCCGAAAGAGATAAACGGAGACTAGAGGCTTTTGAGATGTGGTCCTATAGAAGATTATTAGGAATTTCCTGGAGAGACCACATTACAAATGAGGAGGTTCTCCAAAGTATCGAAGGAGGAAGGCACCTGCTCAGGACCTTGTGCGAAAGGCGTGCAAGATGGATCGGACATGTTATACGACAAGAAGGCCTCTTGCATACCATAATGGAGGGTATGACCGAGGGGACAAACTCTAGGGGACGCCCACGCCGAGAGTACCTGGACGACCTGCTGGTGGACGTGCGCTGCTCATCATATGCAGAACTCAAAAGAGCAGCACAAGACAGGGAAGAATGGAAAAGAAAATTAGAGGAAATTGCTGCAAACCAATCCCAGGATTGAAACCAGAGAGAGATATCTACGGCAAAAGGTTTTGTTTAATTTTAATATATATATACAAAGTAAATAATCCTCTCATATAATGAAGAGAGAATAAAAAAGACACGCGTTTACGGTTGACTAAATTCCCAGCGCTGTCAAATCACCTCCAAAGACAAGTTTGTTCGATATTTATGGTTCGAATTCTTGGGGCAATCGTGCAAATAGACACGCAGTGCATAGATAATAGAATAAGTTACCATAGAGAAAGACAAAACAAATCCAGAGACAATCATACCATAAATATGTAAAACGGCAACACCTGTTACTTGCGACGCTTAAGTTTTATCTCGAGAAAAATCTTTTACATGACAAATTTATGTGCACATGAAAGGATATTTTTTTTCCTGGGAAAGTGATATTTCTATTTACGGGGGATATTTCAGAATGTAAGTTTTATTTACACGTTTTATTTGTACATTTTGTAAGTATTTACATACTTTACGGCAGGGGTGACATTTGGCTACGAAGCCTTTTAACATTTTTTTTACAAAATGAAACCTTTGATCATATCTCTCGATATGATAGTAGTTTAAAAAAATATTTTTAAAAATATCCCTTCGGCGATACATATTTACATTAAAAAAATACAAGTGTGCAATTGACTCGCAGTAGAAGTGAGGCCTGCAAGAGAATGAGATAGTATAATCGGTCTCCTCTTTGTGCGGTGCTTCTTAGCCTCCCCACTCTTAAGATATCACTTATACCGATTGTGAATTGCACACTCTGTTTTTAATTATAAATTGTGCATACTTTTATCAAAAACATAACATTATTTTCAATCAAAAAGCAGGTCACAAAAAATATAAAGCAATAAAATCAAACATAAAACAAAATGTCACAACATGCCTGCCTCACGGGAAGGCAAGTTGTTACGTGGTGGGGGCATATTATTACAAGTGTGTAGTTCACACGCGGTAAAAGTGAAACTTTCAGAAAACTAAAGTAGACAAGAGTGGGGAGGCTACCAAGCACCACACAAAGAGGAGACCGATTATTCTATCTCATTATCTCCTTAGCTAAATCCTATAGATGTATGTGTTTACCTCTTTTAGTGTCGCTTTTTTGTTTCATAGAGTTTCAAATTACAACGGTGCTGAAGAATTTTTCACTTCAAAAAGGTTTTTTAAGATGTAGGTAAGAAAAACAATTGAACTCACAAAATAAATTCTTATATCAATTACAAAAAATGAGGGTTTCATAAATATTACATGCATAGATTTTTTTAAAATTTTATTTCAAGTGTGTTTAAGAGAAATATTGCAGAACCCTTGCTATTTCAATACTATTGTACAAGCAATAACATTTTTTTACATTCGTACCTAAAACATAAGGGGGCATTCAGAGTCCGATACTAAAACGTATTGCTTATAAAATATAAATAAAAAAACCCGCCTCCGTCTCTCACTTGAACCCGGGATATTTTATTCACGTGGCTTAAAATTTGCGCGAAAATTTGGCGGAAAATTTCAGGAAAGGAAAAGTTTTTCGTGGTTTTTTCTTGAGCAATGTCGTGACGCTAAGCGAAGTCGGTTTTTCCAGGGTCATCGCGATAAAAGATGCAGAATGCCTGCGAGCTAGCGGCGCGTCTGCCATCTTCAGGCTGCTGAAGGTTTTCCTGGAAAAGAGGCTAAATTATGCAGGATTTTCGTGATAAATATAGTTGCGGTTGTGATGGTATTAGAGAAATTTAATTGCGCGGCGGTTGCGACGGTATTAGACAGAACTGTTTCACTTTTTTAAGTACTTCTGAATAGGAAAAGATTTCTTTGAAGTATCTACATGAGCAACAATCAAACTATAATTTTTTGGTCATTGATAGGCGAATAGTGCCAATCAATACGTGTTTCAACAAAAATTAGTCCATTAAAAGCCTTCAAATTAATTGCCATCGAGCTTGTTAAAACACACTCTTTAATTTATTCATCTTTTTATCTCCATTTCAATAGCAGTAAATTAAGAAAAATCATAAATACATTTTTTTTATTACATTATCTCCACACAGGAAGCCCTCAGGAAATCAAAACTCTCTGAGGACCTATGTCATCTTTAGGGATGCTGTGTGGAGGGTTTTTTATGGGAAAGAAGGATAAGAGTTCTGCCAAGGAATGAGGAAAGGGTAGGAATCTGTGATTCAACGTGTCCAGGAATGACGGACGCATGAATCCATCCCACTGCGGTGCAAAACAATGGGTCGAGAGATGTATGTGGGCAAACGCGTCCGTCGCCAAGAACTGGACAAATCTTACCCCACGAACCCGGGTACACCTGTTAAGTCCCCAAATGTAGCGAACCACTTTGCGAGACCTTTTTCAGAGGTGTTGGTTATTCAAAAAATTGTTCTCGGGGCTGTGGTACCATACCCGCCACCTAAATTAAAAGAATACAATTTGTTGAAATATATATATATATATATAATGAGAAACAGAATCCTATGAATCTATTGCTAGAACTGTTTTCAGTGTCTAAACATTTACACGAGAATGCTTTCCAACAGTTTAAGTAACAGCATGTTAATAAAAACAGTCTAATAGAAACTATTGTATAAATATCTCAGCTGGAGTAGCACTTCGTGACATTACTACTCAAAGTAAGGTTTAACGAAAAATCCACAAAAGAAATTTTATCCTCGCTTGATTTGCTTGAAGGCACAAAATTAGGAGTACATTTTTAAGCAATAAATCAAGAAAAAGCTCAAGCCTTCCAGCGACGTTAACATTTTCCTACACATTTCGTAGCTACTGAGTCGTGAAGAATGGCTTTTAATTTCGTCAGCGCCCGCGAGAAGCTTTTCAAAACTTAAAGCTCCCGCCGCGTGAATTTTTCCACGTGAATTTCCCTCTGTATACAAACATAAAGGGAAACATACTCCGTCTCGCGGCACAACCATCTGTATCCATCTTTTTTATAGTTCTCTTTTGAGATTGCCAAGCCGCCCGTGAGATGTCACTACCAGATAATATTTTGCTTCATACCTGCCAAACTTACTGAGTCTAAGAGAAGTTAATCTTACGTTTTCTTTTCAAGCTCATTCCCAGAACGGGGAAACTTTATAAATTCGAACTTTATTTATTTGATGAAAATGTATTTCTTTGTGTGTGTTCGTGTGTGGTTATAAGCTACCGCAACACGTTCATTTTTAAGGCGAAATGGATGAAAGTAAATACTTTCGAAATATATTATTATATGTGGGCTTTCGTTGAGTTTTCACGCTAAATGGTTTATGTAATAAAATATAAATATCGTGGTATTACTGAAGGAATAAAATACCTAAAAACATGATTTAACACACTTTTGAAAATAGAGATGTTTGTAAAAAGATGTTTATTATAATACTTTCATAAGAATATCCTTATCTATGACTAAGTGATTAAAGTGACTAAGTATCTGTAAGTCATTAAAAATGACTTACAGATGTCAACCGTTCGATATCATCCTTCTACCGAAACCAGTAGTGTTATTATTTTAAAATAGTCTGATAATATCTATAAAGACATCATTATATATAAATATGTATATACAATTTGGGAGGCGGGTATGGGTACTGCTACTCTGGAAAATTTATTGGAAAACCAACATCTTTGCCATAGGTCACCCCAAGTGGTTCGCTAAGTTTGGTGACTCAGCAGAGGTGACATGGTTCATGAGGTTTTTCGGGTCTTGGCGGTGAATGTGTCTGCCCATCAGCTGCGCGGCAGGCCGGGCCGGGAGAGCCTGATTGAGGGACACCTTGTGACCTCTCAAGCAGAACTCATTTGGATCATCGCTTTGCACCGCAGTGAGAGGGATGGATTCATACGTCCTTCACTCATGGACACACTGACCCGCAGATTCATACCGACAACTCATACTCTATCCTTCCCAGAACATCCTTTCATTTTAAAGACCCTCCAGCATCCTCAAAGATGACATAGGCCCTAACGGAAAATATTTTTCTCTAAACCAACTGTGTTGAGCTATTGTACAAAAAAAAAATAACAACAAAAATGTAACGTGTTATTTAAGAATCTGTCAAAATACAATTTTGCTGATTTCTCAATAATATTAATCTTTAAATTGTGGAAAATTGATCAAAAATACAACCTTTGCAACTGAGTTCTCTATAAAACTATTCTTTAAATTGTGGAATATTGTTCCAACATAAAATACAATAAATGATTTCTTAATTAAGTTAATCTTTAATGTCCACTCTTGGAAAATGTAAAAATCTTTTATTAAAATATTTATTTTACACTTAACGTAATTGAAAAAAGAGAAATTATTTAAGTTTAGCGTGTGCGACGGTGCATGAAGATGCCCCAAGCGAGAGAAGCGCGGAGCCGCTCATGAAGACTGAATCGAAAAACACTCTTCACACTTCGGGAGACAAATCCGACGGAAGGCGTCGAATCTTCCGAGGCGTCGAATTTACCAAGACGTCGAATTTTCTGAGGCGTCTTCAGTGAGGTTCGACGTTGCGAAATAACTTCAGGATCCAACATGCCCTACTGAGAGGCTTTCGGGAAAATCATCCGTAAATTGTATTAAAAGAAATAACACGGTGAAGTAAGTGTCAAAAAGATGAATTGAATTGTACACTTTTTTTAATATTGGATTATTCAGGCATTTTGCTCGGAACAGTGAGAAAGAATTGTACGTCTTGTTCTGTCATATATTATCATTTCTTCGTCTTTCAATAATTCAAAAAAGAGTAAACTTAGTAAGTCACTTTGGGGTTTCAACTAGCGATCTTAACTAACTAACTAACTAACCAACCATCACGCCGTTTCCCCGCAGGGGTAGGCAGAGAGGACGGACCGCCACACAACTCGATCTTGGCACACACTCTTTGCCTCGTTCACATTCATACATCGTCTCATACATGCTCTTCTATTATTCCGACTCTTCACATGGCCCGACTCAAGTATCTGATTCACTTGGTCGTGCCATGTCTTCCTCGGGCGTCCCCGACTTCTTCTACCATTCACATTTGCATCATATATTCTCCTTACACTCCTTTCCTCGTTCATTCGCTCTACATGCCCAAACTATCGGAGAGTCCCTTTCTTAATCTTACACATCACATCAGCCTTGCATTCTTTGCGGATATCCACGTTTCTCTCACGATCGTACATGGTTTTACCACACATTCGCCTCAAGGATCTCATTTCTACAGCATTCAGTCTGCTTTCATCCTTCCTCTGCCAGTTCCATGCCTCACTGCCATACATCAGGGTAGGTACCAGCACTCCATTATGGACGGCTAGTTTCGCGTCTTTGGACAGTTTTTTATTACCGCCAACGGCATTCAGTCCTCCATTAATGGAGTTACCGGCATTCACCCTTCTTTCAATATCTCTATCAGCCTTCCCATCTTTCGTAAACATACTACCCAGATACACAAACTCATCCACCTGCTCCAAGTATTCATCATTCACAACTAGCGATCTTTGATTATATTAATTGTTTTGAATTTAATTCGTGAACTCCATTTCATTTTTAAAAATTAAATTAAATAAAATTTTAAAATTTCATTAAAAGTTATTTAATTTTTTTTTGTTACAACTGTTTCGGCTTACAAGGCCATTTTTAATCTGTGGTTAAACCACTTTGAGCCGACTTAATTATACGATTTTAAATGTCAATTCTTGAGGTCGTCTTTAACCGCTTGTAAATCAATTAAGACACCTTCAAAAATTGACATTTAAAATCGTATAAAAAAATCTCCTCAAAGTGGTTTAACCACAGTTTGAAAATGGAAATTTAGTTTTTTTATTTTTGTTACATCTGTTTCGGCTTACAATGCTATTTTCAAACTATGGTTAAACCACTTTGAGACGACTTAATTATATGATTTTAAATGTCAATTATTGAGGTCGTAAAGACGACGATTTATTAGCGGTTAAAAACCGCTAATAAATCAATTAAGACACCTTCAAAAATTGACATTTAAAATCGTATCAAAGTGGTTTAACTACAGTTTGGAAATGTAAATTTAGTTTTTTTTATTTTTGTTACAGCTATTTCGGCTTACAATGCTATTTTCAAACTATGGTTAAACCACTTTAAGACGATTTATTTATACGATTTTACATGTCAATTTTTGAAGGCGTCTTAAACTGGTAATAAATCAATTTAGACACCATCAAAAATGATATTCAATATCCTATAAAAAGGCCGTCTCAAAGTGATTTAACCACAGTTTGGAAATGGCCTCTTAAGCCGAAACAGCTATCGCAAAATTTTTATTTTATTTTTTTAAAACAAACATTCCCGGGTTACGAATAGCCCAAAAATGTTTGAAAATCTCCTACTACCACCACAGAAAGCCGAAAATGTTGCTTGTGTTGTGATGGAGGACTTAGCCAGCTGAGGAATCGAACATGCGACGCCCGGATGGAACCCAAGCGCTATGCCCACTCAACCACTGACCTGTCGATTAAAAAACATATATTGGCAAAACTTTATTAAACTTAATTTAATTTAAATTAAATTATAAAAAATATATTATATTTTGAAATAACGATGGTGAAAAGACATTAAATGTTATTTTCTTTAGATACAGTCAAACTTGTAAAATACAACATCTAACTACAGTGAATAAGCCTTGAAGAAGTAAGAAAATTGTTTTAAGGTATATTTCCACCTTCATTATTCACACAAAGACGAGAGATGAGCCGCCATTTTTACGTTAAAAACTCAACAACCAGTTTTCAAAAACTTATAAACAAATTGACAATTTTGACGTTACGTGTGTCTATTTATCACCGGGCAGTGAATTTATCACGTCACAGCGAATAAGAGTTCATAATTTTAAACGCCTTTTAAAATTGAGCTGAATTTATAATTTTGATTAATCAAAAATAGAAAATGGCACTTAGGAAACTGATATTTTACCTTTGAAGTAGCAAAAATCCTACAGGCATCGTAATGGTGCTTTGAAATAACCGAATAAATTATAAATAACACATAACTGTGTAAAAGATTGTTTATTTTCGATTTTTCAATTGTACAGTACAATTATTTCATTTTGGTAATCGAATATTTTCGTGATATCAGAAAGCTAAAAGTAAATCTATTTTCAAAAAACTATCGAAAATCAGCGGAAAAAAATAATATTAAAATAACTGCGACCCTTGTCGCAATTCTACAAAATAACAACTTTCAATACAACGCGTAAATGTCACTCACAAAAATGCAATCGTTCCAACAATGAAAATAATTACTCGCCATCTGCAGAAATCGAACACCGCGCACTATGTAGAAATTATATTTGTCAAATGCGATCATTTATGTGCCATTGTGTCGTGTTAACGCATGCGCGCGCACGTTGCCCTCACGAGCATATTGCTAGAATTACACAAATTTACTTTTAGTGCAAATAACAAGTTCAGATGGACAATAAGCAAGCGAGGGTCCCGGGTTCGATCCCCGATGCTGACCCTCGGATTATTGTGTGATAGGGGGATAGAAATCAATGTCCCACAGTTTTCACTTGGTTAAATATCGAGAATATACGTGCCTGGAACTAATGGACGAACGGCTGATCGTGTCGCACGATAGCGAAGAATCGGTTGATTAGTGTTGTGATAAACCCCCCCCCCCCTATTAAGTAGTAAAACCTACCTCTTTGTTTCCAAATGCTGCTACAGTGCTACAGCTACAGGGGCAACCCCGGCCGGCCTTTAAAAGCTCGTAGCTCGCCCGTTCTCGCGTCTCTCCCCTGCATTTCTTTTGCGGCGCCTTTTCAACCCCATCACGTAATACTTTTATGCAAACGTGACGAGATGCTCTTAATTAATCAATTGTAATTAACCCCACAACGTTGTGTACTTTTTTGTTTTAGTGGTTTGGTATAGTTAATCCAATTTAATTAATAATTTATTTGTGGTAAACCCTTGTTCTTTTAGATATGGCGTGTTACAATTTGCAAGGCTTCGAATAACAATGACTGAGTCTGACTAGCTTGAAAATTAACTAATTATCTATCTATATTCGTTCAGCTTCCTCCCCTAGCACCTGTTATTCACCTACGCTCATCGACGACTATTTTTATTGAAGTAATCTGCATTTTCCCTCCTAGCATCTAATATATAAATTTACATTCAAACGGCGAATTGAGAAGATCCTACCTTTCGATGCGATGTCACGTACTCTCTGCAGCTCTATAAAATGCTATCATGAAAATAATTTGACATTTATGTACATTCTAACAAAAGATTTACACTCAAAGCAGTACGGAGTGCAATAATTCTACACTCACAGTTCTAGATGCAGTTTGTTAGTTAGCTAGCTTGTTTTATTTTGTTAATTTGATTCTACGGGTAGGTATTTTGGATTAGCATGAGACAGAACATGTGCTGTTTAAATAATTGGACTCCTCCATAGCCCAACTGATAAGGTGATGGTCATAGACCGCCGAATCAGCTTCCAATTCCAACGCCTCCGGAGAATGTTAAGGTCGCAAGCGACGAATGAAAATCGACATGTTTTGCCTTCTGTCGGGAAAGGGTTTGATGTGTGTTTCTGGATCATAGAGTGGTAATGGGAATATTATCGACCAATACGCCGCCAAATTATAAATGTGTTGATGATGATGATGAGAGGTCATCTCATACCGTTTGATATGAGGGTCTGCTCCGATTAATGGCGTGATAGCCGATGTCAGGAACTGTTCAGGAAATGTGTGGGTGGCACGAGGTTTTGGAACGTGACATCCTACTCTGGATTGATGATGATGTTGAAGTTCTTCAGCATGCCGATGACTTGAGTTCCATTAACTCCTAAAGCAACGGCATAAACATTAAACCGAAGTTGATTAGACAATCGGCAATGTCAGGAGATCGGTGGGGCCGCTCTCTCCTCTGATCTGGCGATGTATGAATTTAATTAAGGAAGATTTTGATGTCACCGATCCTCGCCTTGGCAGTCACTCATGTCCTCAATAATCCCGTTCTCCGTCCAGCACGCCGCCTCGAACCAGTAGAAATAATGATTACGTTTTTCCTAGGCACGCTACAAAACATGCGCCAGCCTGCAATCGCGATGGTCATCGGTATTTGATTTGAATGAAAAATACGTCCTCTCGCATAACATACACAAGCGTAACTTGGGACCTTCCCCTATATGTGTTACGGGCATATGCTCTACGATAGGCGTACCCCAACCTCAAGCTCAAAAATCAGCTCAAAGAAGGAAGGTCAAGCTCGGCGTCCAGGGTGCTGGGTCCAAGAATGGAAGGCACCAGGTCGTGAATCTGGCTTCCCTCCCTTCTATTTCCCCCGCTGCACTTTCGTCCAGAGTACTTTCCCACCCTGATGCTGGATGATCCCTATTCCTAGTGTGAGGGAGTTAAGAGAACTTTTGCTACTTATGTAGGTGGATATAACGCATTACGCTTAAAATATGAATACCTACTGACGGCTTCATTCAACCGACAATGTGAAAGTTTTTGGCTAAATCGAATATCGAAGGAAATATACCTACCTAAGCGTAAACCAAAAGTAGTTAAGAAAACTTATCCGGATTCCAACAAAGAACCGCCGATCGGTTGCCAAACGATTCCATATGTCATGTTCCCTTCGTTCCGCCGACAAGGCAGACCCCACACGAGCGTAACCTAAAAGGTAGTGAAGCCCACGCAAATTTCGTCACTTCGTTTCCCCCATGACGAAGGTAGTCCGGCCAGATCGTAATCTTCGTCCTGCATCAAACTGGCCTCCCGCGACGACAACTTTTATCCGCTGGTACCTCGGAGCGGCGGTAGAGGGAGGGCGAAATGGGTGCACGTCCTTTGTTCTCCTGAAGTCCCCCAATGCCTTAGTGACGTACATACGTCGACATCATGGAATGGCTCCGGCCACGCTTCCAATCCAGTCTAGAGCGGGTACGAGATCCACGTTACCGAGATGTGATCACAAGGGATTCCAATTTGCTCGGACCAGACACGACCATCGCTTACTTCGCCTCCACATTAGGAAAATAGTGTAAGCCCACCTGCATTTCGATCACATCGCCCCCGATAAAGTCGCGTGAGATACTTCCTCATGGTGAAATAGGAAAGCCGGACCCGTTAATTCATTCGACAACCGCCGTCCATTCTCGAGTCGTAACCCGCTCAATTAAGTTTGAAGAAAAGGAGTTTGTTAATTAAGTAGGTGGATATAGCGCATCACGCTAAAATGTGAATACCTACCGACGGCTGCATTCAACCGACAATATGAAAGTTTTTTGCTAAGTCGAAAGAAATATACCTAAACGTGAACCAAAGGTGATTATATGATGAATTATCGAACCAAGTTTATGCAAAGTCCTATGTAGTAGACTTGTTGTGATACCTAAAATTTGGAATGAGGTGTGGGAAACTTTTGGAATGGGAATTTAATTATGTCAGATTTTGTTAGTAAGCAAAGATGCCCATGCTACGCACCATTCTATAACCTGTTAAATTACCCAATGCCTTTTCAAAAACCCTTTCCTAAATATAGTCCCCTAGCTACGTTTAAAAATATTATTACGAAACTCGTAAATAATAATTAACACCTCCAAGGCGCTTTACAAATTAATTTATACCTACATTCTATACCTATGTATTTTGGTACCCGTTATGTATTGGAGAATACCCAGTAACCTAATTTTCTAGATCACCAACAAAGCACTTTTAAAGGGTTTTATTATTGTTTTGTGGTTTCAAAATCCCGTCTTTTAAATGAAGTCTCTCGTCTAAGATTTATTGCCCGAAAGCGCACTTTGTGCTTCAAATGCTATTTTAGTCCATTGAACCCCAAATTATTATTTTTACAACGGTCTCGTCTCAAGAATAACTTCACCCAACAAAGGTACTTGCTAGCCGGTCAACCCGGAAACGTGCAAATCTCCGCTCGACAAAAAAAGGTCCTAGATTCCTAAGGATTGTATATAAACCCTAATTGACTCTTTCCTGCAAGGCCCGTACTAAATATGTAAATAATTTTATACAAACTTACCAAATTCGCCTTGTTGCACAAAATAATTTCACAAATCAATTCACTACAATAATATTTAATTAAAACAAGCACTTCTAAACCACAACCCGTCATGCAGTTATTTATTCCAAGATGCAGCCGTCGAACACAATTCTCGCGTTGATTTGTTTTAAAATTCTTCCTGACCCTGATAAACGCCCCAGAAAGCACGTCCCGTATTGATAATTGACCGCTTCAATTTACAAATTATATAATTTAACGTCACAGATATGAACTCTCAAGCCGCAATCTCTGACTTCCCTATTCGCGTGGACTCCTTCCAAATCTTGACTCCCCTCAATCGCGTGAACTATTATCCTTTAATTTTATGAATTATTCCCGGTTTACGCGCACGGAGTTATTACTCTGCCGTTTATCATAACTCGATGATTTTTATCCCGTCTGCGCGGCCCTAGGTTCCTTCCCTGACTGTCCTTTCTTATTATATATTACTATCTGAATTATTCCCGGTTTACGCGCACCAAATTATTATTCTGCCGTTTATCAAAACTCGATGATTTTTATCCCGTCTGCGCGGCCCTAGGTTCCTTCCCTCGACCGTTCTCCAACCCGACCCTACTCCGACTGTCTTGTTCCAACCCCCTGCCTTCTGACTCCCACCCATCTACTTGTGTGGTTTCAATAATTTATTAGTCACTTTTTTCAAATCTTAAGTGATAAGCACATCTCCCAATATGCATATATCAACTTTAATAGTCAAAATGTCACACTTTAACTATTATTTCAGAGAATTTTGTGAAGGAACCATGTTCGCTTTTTTTCCGGTGTAAATTAATTTTGTCTGCGCCGAAGTCATAAAGTATCCCAATAGCGCTTAAAAGGAGAACTCAGTGGCGCACTTCAATTCACTACTCCTCCTAATTACTTGCGTCGACTTTATTGGTTATATAATAACATTATATAAGCATTGTCTGTACACGTTTTCGTTCTTTCTGCGTGCGTCACTATTTAACGAATTCTGCAATCTTATTTTGACAAATATGTCAAATATCTTAACTCCTAATCGGCGCGTCGCTCTAGTATATTTAAATGCACCAACGATCAATCTTTATTGCCTAATTTTTCAACTCCCCACTGCCATAGAAAATGCACAAGACAATTGTTTCACAAATCAATTTGCTCGCGTTAAAGTCAGTCACCACTCGGGCAAATATCCATCGGCCGCCCCTGACTTGATAATGAACCTGAAATATCCATTAGGATTCCTCCTCCAACCAAAGTATTTTGGCACACGTGTTTTTCCTAGTAATGGCCCGGTTTCATAAATCACCCTTAAGAGTTGGAACAGAGAATTGTATTCTGAAACCATACCCTGTTACAAAATTAAACATATTTCTAAATCGATCTCTCAATTTTAAAAGAATTATTTCGTAGGCCTAAAGGCGAGATCATCACAGTCTCCCCTTTATGGAAAAAAATAGTGGAGGTAGATATAAATCCAAACTACAACCACCTATTTTGTTCCAGAACTTCAGCAGTAGTCAGCCCGTTTGGACTCGCCTAAAATCTTTGTGCCTTTTTTTTTCAAAATTGTAATGATGAATATTTCCTAAACCGGTCCTGTCCTGTACGTCATCGCATCCCTTCCCTATTCCGTTTTTTCGTCGGCCTTGCCCAATGTTTGTCTAATGTTGAAACTACGGTCAATGTACCTTGCGTTATGCCTACATATTTCCAGGAATTTGTGCCGGTTACGACCTACAACGGTACCTAGTCATGGTACCCTAACTGTCTCCTATTGTACTCCCCACATAAGCCGACAATGTATTATGTGAGTAGTTAGTTGTCTATTTTTGCCCCCAAACCAATTAATACTAATTTTATTCAACGCCTAACCTTTTCACCGACTTACGCTGATTTTAACTACCCACCGCTTCACAAAAACTCCTTTTGCGCAATTCGCAAACCCTTCCACAAACTAATACTAAAATTGTAAATGTTCCAATGCTCCACATCTCACTGTGTCTAAATTCATACTTTATTTTTCTCTATAAAATAACCCGAAGTGTTTTTCCCCAATTCGGCCCTATCATTGTTAACGGTAACACGACTATCACTCGTAAGCTTGCTCTGTCTATGTTCCCCATTTTCAGAACACTGTTGAAACTGTATTTGCTTAGCCGCTGTTATCTGGTTTTAAGAGGCGATCAGGTGACGTTTCACCCATACAACTTCCCTTACAAAATGGCAAGCATATTCTAGCATAGATCGCTTAAGTCGGTACTTCTCCCCTTAAAAGCTCCTTTCGGTTTCACATAATGGCCGTCTCGAAGGTCCGTCTGCATTTTTTTCTCCAAAATATCCCTACCGTAATTATACGAAGTCTGACCGACCTTTCTTGTTGTTTGTTTGTTTTTTTTTTTTCGCTTACGGAACTTTGCCCAAAATGGACCTGACCGTTGTTCTAAATTTAACAATTTGGTACTGGGGACCAATATCATCATAAAAGTATTTAACTGCTAAAAAATGCCAATTGTCTACAGTAGGTACCTAGTCATTTTATTTCTCCAGATTCATACGTTTGAGTACGTAATTATTATTGTAGTCCTTTAAATCTAGTGCATTATTAGAATTAAACGTTTTGGATACGTTCATTCTGTAAGTCGGGTTGAATATTAGCAAACAATTTATTTTTAAAATTTAATTTGCCATCAAGAACCGACTTCCTCCCCTCACATCGGAATACCTTTTATTCCCTATACTTATCGGAGGTTGCCTAACATTTTACCTACCTCTCCTATCTTTAATTTGGTTTTATTGTCTTCACGCCTAATCCGGTTCACGTCACTAATGTTTATTCTGCATGTATTTTGTTTCTCAACAGATTCTGTTTCTTTGAACTATTTAGTTAAACTAATTTCGTTTAATCCTGTACAGATTATTTTGTAATTACGTTTCAAAATAATGCTTTTATTCCGACTGTCACCCACTTCTTGTGATGACCGGCTGTAGAAAGGGTTTCAATTTACCGTTACGTTAAACGCACAAACCTATTTGACACATATCTCCGCTAGTCGGCACTCGGTTTAATGGCCTCCCTTTTTTTTGTTGTTCTTCACGCTGAGTGTTAAATGTTTAAATGATCTACCCTCAAAATGAAAGAGACCCTTTTTTTCTATCGTTTGTTGGTGCCCCTTTTTTTTGTTAAACTATCTCTATTCAATATAACGATTAGGGTAGATTATCTATGTTTACTCTGGTAAACAGAACTACTCAACGCTGGTCCGATTGCATAATTTTTAAACTAATCGTACGGTATCCAATTTACCAAACGTTCAAACCCAATTGAAGGTTGACTAACATCAATATTATCACCCCGGCGATTTGATATTGAATGCATCATTGAAGGACTATCTCCCCTAATAACGTAACGCCCTTTCTCACTTTATCGAAGGTGGGATATCATTAGTTTCTCTTGATTAATTATTGTTCCAACTATTATTGGAGTACAGCGCTCCTCCCCTCAAAATATGATACCTTTAACCTGCGTCTTATCGGAAATTGGACATCATCAACCAACCTCTCCTAAATTTATCTGGTTAAGCTAATGTGTACATTATTGCACTACCTACTCTCTTGATTTATTTTGTTTCACTTTTTATAGACGTATGGCGCTACTCCCCTCAAAATATGATACCTTTAACCTGCGTCTCATCGGAAATTGGACATCATCAACCAACCTCTCCTAAATTTATCTGGTTAAGCTAATGTGTACATTATTGCACTACCCACTCTCTTGATTAATTTTGTTTCACTTTTTATAGCCGTACGGAGCTCCTTCCCTCAAAATATGATATCTTTAATCTGCGTCTTATCGGATGTTGGGCATCATCGTCTTATCTCTCCTATCTTTATCTAGTTAAGCTAATGTAAACGTTATTGCTAATTCCTCTGCTACACATCTATTTTCCTAGTACTTTACTTTTTTTTTCGTTGTGTTTTCAGTCATTTTCGGATGACATGCGAACCGTTATACCTACTGTATTAATTTTTTTTTTTTTTTTTTTTTTTCTTATTTAAGTCATTGTATAAAACCCAGCAAAATGCAACACTTTGTAATACCATACCTCCTGGTCACTTAGCAAAACTGTGATAAACCCCCCCCCCCTATTAAGTAGTAAAACCTACCTCTTTGTTTCCAAATGCTGCTACAGTGCTACAGCTACAGGGGCAACCCCGGCCGGCCTTTAAAAGCTCGTAGCTCGCCCGTTCTCGCGTCTCTCCCCTGCATTTCTTTTGCGGCGCCTTTTCAACCCCATCACGTAATACTTTTATGCAAACGTGACGAGATGCTCTTAATTAATCAATTGTAATTAACCCCACAACGTTGTGTACTTTTTTGTTTTAGTGGTTTGGTATAGTTAATCCAATTTAATTAATAATTTATTTGTGGTAAACCCTTGTTCTTTTAGATATGGCGTGTTACAATTTGCAAGGCTTCGAATAACAATGACTGAGTCTGACTAGCTTGAAAATTAACTAATTATCTATCTATATTCGTTCAGCTTCCTCCCCTAGCACCTGTTATTCACCTACGCTCATCGACGACTATTTTTATTGAAGTAATCTGCATTTTCCCTCCTAGCATCTAATATATAAATTTACATTCAAACGGCGAATTGAGAAGATCCTACCTTTCGATGCGATGTCACGTACTCTCTGCAGCTCTATAAAATGCTATCATGAAAATAATTTGACATTTATGTACATTCTAACAAAAGATTTACACTCAAAGCAGTACGGAGTGCAATAATTCTACACTCACAGTTCTAGATGCAGTTTGTTAGTTAGCTAGCTTGTTTTATTTTGTTAATTTGATTCTACGGGTAGGTATTTTGGATTAGCATGAGACAGAACATGTGCTGTTTAAATAATTGGACTCCTCCATAGCCCAACTGATAAGGTGATGGTCATAGACCGCCGAATCAGCTTCCAATTCCAACGCCTCCGGAGAATGTTAAGGTCGCAAGCGACGAATGAAAATCGACATGTTTTGCCTTCTGTCGGGAAAGGGTTTGATGTGTGTTTCTGGATCATAGAGTGGTAATGGGAATATTATCGACCAATACGCCGCCAAATTATAAATGTGTTGATGATGATGATGAGAGGTCATCTCATACCGTTTGATATGAGGGTCTGCTCCGATTAATGGCGTGATAGCCGATGTCAGGAACTGTTCAGGAAATGTGTGGGTGGCACGAGGTTTTGGAACGTGACATCCTACTCTGGATTGATGATGATGTTGAAGTTCTTCAGCATGCCGATGACTTGAGTTCCATTAACTCCTAAAGCAACGGCATAAACATTAAACCGAAGTTGATTAGACAATCGGCAATGTCAGGAGATCGGTGGGGCCGCTCTCTCCTCTGATCTGGCGATGTATGAATTTAATTAAGGAAGATTTTGATGTCACCGATCCTCGCCTTGGCAGTCACTCATGTCCTCAATAATCCCGTTCTCCGTCCAGCACGCCGCCTCGAACCAGTAGAAATAATGATTACGTTTTTCCTAGGCACGCTACAAAACATGCGCCAGCCTGCAATCGCGATGGTCATCGGTATTTGATTTGAATGAAAAATACGTCCTCTCGCATAACATACACAAGCGTAACTTGGGACCTTCCCCTATATGTGTTACGGGCATATGCTCTACGATAGGCGTACCCCAACCTCAAGCTCAAAAATCAGCTCAAAGAAGGAAGGTCAAGCTCGGCGTCCAGGGTGCTGGGTCCAAGAATGGAAGGCACCAGGTCGTGAATCTGGCTTCCCTCCCTTCTATTTCCCCCGCTGCACTTTCGTCCAGAGTACTTTCCCACCCTGATGCTGGATGATCCCTATTCCTAGTGTGAGGGAGTTAAGAGAACTTTTGCTACTTATGTAGGTGGATATAACGCATTACGCTTAAAATATGAATACCTACTGACGGCTTCATTCAACCGACAATGTGAAAGTTTTTGGCTAAATCGAATATCGAAGGAAATATACCTACCTAAGCGTAAACCAAAAGTAGTTAAGAAAACTTATCCGGATTCCAACAAAGAACCGCCGATCGGTTGCCAAACGATTCCATATGTCATGTTCCCTTCGTTCCGCCGACAAGGCAGACCCCACACGAGCGTAACCTAAAAGGTAGTGAAGCCCACGCAAATTTCGTCACTTCGTTTCCCCCATGACGAAGGTAGTCCGGCCAGATCGTAATCTTCGTCCTGCATCAAACTGGCCTCCCGCGACGACAACTTTTATCCGCTGGTACCTCGGAGCGGCGGTAGAGGGAGGGCGAAATGGGTGCACGTCCTTTGTTCTCCTGAAGTCCCCCAATGCCTTAGTGACGTACATACGTCGACATCATGGAATGGCTCCGGCCACGCTTCCAATCCAGTCTAGAGCGGGTACGAGATCCACGTTACCGAGATGTGATCACAAGGGATTCCAATTTGCTCGGACCAGACACGACCATCGCTTACTTCGCCTCCACATTAGGAAAATAGTGTAAGCCCACCTGCATTTCGATCACATCGCCCCCGATAAAGTCGCGTGAGATACTTCCTCATGGTGAAATAGGAAAGCCGGACCCGTTAATTCATTCGACAACCGCCGTCCATTCTCGAGTCGTAACCCGCTCAATTAAGTTTGAAGAAAAGGAGTTTGTTAATTAAGTAGGTGGATATAGCGCATCACGCTAAAATGTGAATACCTACCGACGGCTGCATTCAACCGACAATATGAAAGTTTTTTGCTAAGTCGAAAGAAATATACCTAAACGTGAACCAAAGGTGATTATATGATGAATTATCGAACCAAGTTTATGCAAAGTCCTATGTAGTAGACTTGTTGTGATACCTAAAATTTGGAATGAGGTGTGGGAAACTTTTGGAATGGGAATTTAATTATGTCAGATTTTGTTAGTAAGCAAAGATGCCCATGCTACGCACCATTCTATAACCTGTTAAATTACCCAATGCCTTTTCAAAAACCCTTTCCTAAATATAGTCCCCTAGCTACGTTTAAAAATATTATTACGAAACTCGTAAATAATAATTAACACCTCCAAGGCGCTTTACAAATTAATTTATACCTACATTCTATACCTATGTATTTTGGTACCCGTTATGTATTGGAGAATACCCAGTAACCTAATTTTCTAGATCACCAACAAAGCACTTTTAAAGGGTTTTATTATTGTTTTGTGGTTTCAAAATCCCGTCTTTTAAATGAAGTCTCTCGTCTAAGATTTATTGCCCGAAAGCGCACTTTGTGCTTCAAATGCTATTTTAGTCCATTGAACCCCAAATTATTATTTTTACAACGGTCTCGTCTCAAGAATAACTTCACCCAACAAAGGTACTTGCTAGCCGGTCAACCCGGAAACGTGCAAATCTCCGCTCGACAAAAAAAGGTCCTAGATTCCTAAGGATTGTATATAAACCCTAATTGACTCTTTCCTGCAAGGCCCGTACTAAATATGTAAATAATTTTATACAAACTTACCAAATTCGCCTTGTTGCACAAAATAATTTCACAAATCAATTCACTACAATAATATTTAATTAAAACAAGCACTTCTAAACCACAACCCGTCATGCAGTTATTTATTCCAAGATGCAGCCGTCGAACACAATTCTCGCGTTGATTTGTTTTAAAATTCTTCCTGACCCTGATAAACGCCCCAGAAAGCACGTCCCGTATTGATAATTGACCGCTTCAATTTACAAATTATATAATTTAACGTCACAGATATGAACTCTCAAGCCGCAATCTCTGACTTCCCTATTCGCGTGGACTCCTTCCAAATCTTGACTCCCCTCAATCGCGTGAACTATTATCCTTTAATTTTATGAATTATTCCCGGTTTACGCGCACGGAGTTATTACTCTGCCGTTTATCATAACTCGATGATTTTTATCCCGTCTGCGCGGCCCTAGGTTCCTTCCCTGACTGTCCTTTCTTATTATATATTACTATCTGAATTATTCCCGGTTTACGCGCACCAAATTATTATTCTGCCGTTTATCAAAACTCGATGATTTTTATCCCGTCTGCGCGGCCCTAGGTTCCTTCCCTCGACCGTTCTCCAACCCGACCCTACTCCGACTGTCTTGTTCCAACCCCCTGCCTTCTGACTCCCACCCATCTACTTGTGTGGTTTCAATAATTTATTAGTCACTTTTTTCAAATCTTAAGTGATAAGCACATCTCCCAATATGCATATATCAACTTTAATAGTCAAAATGTCACACTTTAACTATTATTTCAGAGAATTTTGTGAAGGAACCATGTTCGCTTTTTTTCCGGTGTAAATTAATTTTGTCTGCGCCGAAGTCATAAAGTATCCCAATAGCGCTTAAAAGGAGAACTCAGTGGCGCACTTCAATTCACTACTCCTCCTAATTACTTGCGTCGACTTTATTGGTTATATAATAACATTATATAAGCATTGTCTGTACACGTTTTCGTTCTTTCTGCGTGCGTCACTATTTAACGAATTCTGCAATCTTATTTTGACAAATATGTCAAATATCTTAACTCCTAATCGGCGCGTCGCTCTAGTATATTTAAATGCACCAACGATCAATCTTTATTGCCTAATTTTTCAACTCCCCACTGCCATAGAAAATGCACAAGACAATTGTTTCACAAATCAATTTGCTCGCGTTAAAGTCAGTCACCACTCGGGCAAATATCCATCGGCCGCCCCTGACTTGATAATGAACCTGAAATATCCATTAGGATTCCTCCTCCAACCAAAGTATTTTGGCACACGTGTTTTTCCTAGTAATGGCCCGGTTTCATAAATCACCCTTAAGAGTTGGAACAGAGAATTGTATTCTGAAACCATACCCTGTTACAAAATTAAACATATTTCTAAATCGATCTCTCAATTTTAAAAGAATTATTTCGTAGGCCTAAAGGCGAGATCATCACAGTGTTCATGTTCTCCGATAACATAAACTAATAATGAATATGTCGAAAGTATTAAGAGCAAAGAAGCAGTTTTAGTACTACGACATTCTCGTCATCAAAATATTTCTCAAAAGAATGTTATGACTACTTTGTAAAGTATTACTATACCTGATATATAATTGAATAACCAGGCTATACAACGCTATACTATTGAAATATCAGCTCTGTCGGTAAGCAAGTATCTGATACTTATGTTGTGTACTCACGTCATAAACAACTCGTCGCGCACAGTCTGTTCGCGACGCCACCATTCATTGTTAAATTTTTAAAAAGTCATAACTGGAACGCTTTCATAACCTCATTCACATCTGAATAGTTGCTGTAGGTGTCGTTTTAATATTCTTTCATTCGACGTTGAGTTTTTTGATCATTGATATAATAAAACGCATTGTAAAAAAACACAAAGGATCCCATATTTAAATTTTCGAAGCCGCGAATGGGAATAACCAAGCCCTGTTAGTCGTGTGAGACTGGCGTCGCCGAGAAGCTCGACAACGTATCAGTCGCCAACATAATTGAATAGCCGAATATCGAATACTTGCGAATCGCTGTGGAAGAAGGGCCTTACCCCAAAAAAATCCATTATCCATTATTTCCTTGTTGTATTTTCTACATACAGCAAATACATGTTTTTGAACGTTTTGTGAAATATTTAAATTGATCGTAGAATTACGAGAAGAACGGTCACAGGCTGCCTGAACTTCTGTAAGAAGGTTACAGAAATGCGCTAACAATGTGTTATACGCATAAAAACTCACCGAAGTTTTATCGGAATCGGATGTATGGTATAGGAAATAATTTTTAAAATGCTAGATTTCACCATTATATATAGAGACCTTTGCGGGCATGCAGACGACAAATCTCCAAAGTTTCATCGTAATCGGATGAATGGTTTAGGTACCGCATAAACGACAAACAAATAAACATTCATTTGTACATTTATTTATTTGCAAAAACAGCATAAAACCAATACATTGCAAGAGCGGTAAGAAAAGATACATAACAAATACATTTACAGTTAAAGTAATACATTTCGTTAAAACATAAGTGCTATTTCACGCTTAAAATCGTTGTAGGAAATGTAGAATATATCCACATTTCCTGCGAGGCAGTTAATAACCTAGTGAGTCGTCCCAGGGGCATCACTATTGGTAAGTTAGTTCTGCACCTAGGAAGAATCAAAAGCCTGTGTTGGCGGCCTCGCGTGAAATTATCCGGGACATAGAATCCTATTTCAGCCAGAATATCTGATACCGATACAAAACCATTTACAAGCTTATAAGCCATCAGCAGTAATGCGACATCTCTTCTGGAACTAAGGCTGCAGATACCCAGCATTCCCGAGATAAATGCTGTTGGAAACAGACATGGGTAAAAACCAAACTCTACATATTAAGATTACACCGCTCCCCTTACTGCTCCTGCCTATCCATTGACACCTTTAAGTCTGTGAATATTGTTGTAATTAGATTTAAGTAAACCCCGATGAAGTATGCTTTTCTTACGAAAAATGTCGGTTTTTTAAACAATAAACGTGGTTAAAATTTAGAATTCTATCAATTTTTAATTAAAATGGTGTCACAAAATACGTTTGATGTGTTTGAAGAAGAAAAAAGTGTTAGCATTCGTTATGTATAATCCACTTAACATTTCAACAAATTTGTTATTGAAGGTAACTTCTTATCGAAATCATAGTTGTCCCTATCGCCAGTAATTACAGTAATATTAAAAATTACGTTCGCAATATCTCCGCAAGAGTTAAAAAACATAGTTTTCTTAATAATTTTTTTTCAGTTGTAAAGGTATTCAATTAAATGGCTTTCATTTAAAAAATGAAAGCCATATAAACACGTTGAACGTTGATTCAAAAGTCAAATGATAGTTGCTTTCAAAGCGACGAACAAATGAAAAAGTTTCAACAAACTTATAAACATACAAAAAGTGATGAAAAAAGTTTTAAATAACATAAAGAGAAGTCGGACCTACTTAAATTTTGTATCCGATAAAATAAAACTTCACATATTTTAATGAATTTCTAGCAAAAAATAGAGGTTCTAAGTTGTTTAAACCTTACTACAATGTATCATATTACTCCCAAGGTTTTTGTACTAAAAGGGGATGATTGTCCTCTCTTACGAAATCGGAAAAGGTCTTTTCGAACTGCCCAGATTGAAAGGAGTTGCAGAAGAAACAGATTAGAATAAGAGCTGAAACTCGATATAACCTAAATAAGGTTTCTAAGGGAGAAAACTTTTATTTACATCCCTAATCGGACAAGTATATTATAAAAGCTTATAGATGTTGCAATGTAAGTTACATTTGTAATAATGGCAAATGTGGAAACATATTTCGAGGTTCGAATAAAAATATTGAAGTGGAAAAGTAAATTACCACATTGAATCACTTACCTGGACCCAAAGTGAAATTTTATGCTTGATTTACTTGGATCATTATGTAATACGTACCCCAACCGTCTGGAGCCAGTAGCAGTATGTATGGCGTATGGTATCACCAATCGGGGTAAGTTGAGAGGCTGAAGGCAGAGGGGAGGGGAAGGAGATGGGAAAAGAAGGATGGGTAAGTACCTGGCTATTCAGATCTGGTTACCAAATACGGCTAAAGCCATTTCAAGCATGTTTCTGTTCTGAATGGTGGTCTTACACCAGGGCGATAGCGAGAGTATCTTCCAATCAGTGGTTGAGTGGGCATCGCGCTTGGATCCCACCCGGGCGTCGCGTGTTCGTTCCTCGGCTGGCTTCCATTACAACACAAGCAACATTTTAGGCTTTCTGTGGTGGTAGTAGAAGATTTTCAAACATTGTTGGATTATTCGTAACCTGGAAATGTTTGTCTTTAAAAAAATATTTTTTTGTAAAATAACACCATTTAATCAAATAAAGTCTATTCACGTACGCCACCTTTGGATTGATAGTCGAGAGCCTTATCCATCGACCACGGAGGCCATCAACAATAATAATTGTATAATTTGTAGAGCGCCGTATTCAAGGGCAATCACCTCAATCGTCTTACGTCATAAAAAAGAAAAAAATTACAAATGTTCAGTTCACAAGCGGCAGAAATGAAAACTTCAGAAAACTAAATTAGATGAGAGTGGGGAGGCTACGAAGCACCGCACAAAGAGGAGACCGACTATTCTATCTCATTCTCTGGCAGGCTAAATTCTGCAGATGTATGTGTTTGTCTCTTTTTATTGTCGCTTTTTATTTCATCGAGTTTCAAATCACAACGGTGCTAAAAAACTTTTCACTTTAAAAATAAAATAAAATAGTTAAGTAGCTAGTAATGTTTTGTGAACACCTCACTAAAAGAAACTGTGCTGAGGTGTTCGCATAATATTTTTTAGATAAAGTGTTGTTGTATATTATAAGGTGGATAATAAAAATGCACTCTTACAATTTTTTTCAAGTCTGATTTAATTTCAGATTATAGATGTCATCTAACACGCAGCGAGCAAAGGCACGAGACGCCCCATAACTAGTTGGTCAATTCGCCCTCAATGTATCGAACTATGGACCCTCGATTCCAACCGAGTCCGACAAGGGGCATGTTTATTTCTTAATTCAATTTCAAATAACCAAGGGGCCACGAGAATTCTATTAAACATAATGTTGTAAAGGTTTAGTTCGGAATACGAATTTAACAATTTTATTTACTGAGAACCAACTACCTACCCTCGACTATACTGATATTTTTTGCCTATTAGGCTTATGTTGTAAAGTTACATTGGAAATAAATTTGGATATGACGGATTCGGAACATTGTGTGATGTTTTGAATGGCAGACCTTTTATTTTTTTTGTTGCATTGGGTTTACGATTGAGAGAAATGTTCAGATTAAGAAGAAATGCTTTTAGAACGTAGCTACTTTTTAGGATATTTCGACTTGGGTTTAGTATTTCTTAAAATAATTTGCTCTCTACACATAAAGCAAATATTTCACTTGTGTATCGTATAAAATTATTATTATCAAAAAAAAAATCATGTCGCATTTAATGTGATTCTTTTGTGTTGTGATTTCGGCAACTTTTCAATGAAATAAGTAAAAGAAAAACTGTAAATTTGAGATCACCACTTACTTTTATAATACCAAGCAGATCGGTTTCGACAAAATCATTACTATATCTGGGCAAATATAAAATAAGGGCATGGTTAATCGGATTTTCGAGTTTTCAGAGATTAAAACCCCCTCAAAAGATATTTTTAAGTGTTTTGATATTCTAAATTTAAAACAAATATATGCCAAGAATATTCTTATACATCATTTTAAAAACAGAAAATCTCCTAATGAGATTCGGATACATGACACAAGAGCCTCAAAAAAGGATATACGAGATGTTCCAAAATTCAAGACAAGTTTTGGCCAAAGAAACCACATATATCTGGCAACCAAACTTTACAACATCCTTCCTCCAAGTTTGAAAAAGATAAATAAGTTTAAGGAAAAAATCAAAACACGGGTGAAAGAAATTAATGCAGACATACTAGAGAATGTATTAAAAACATCATAGAAACTAAATAACGGAAAATCAAAGAAATCTACCAGTCCGCCTCAGCACAGGACCACCTAGTGAGGAGGACTAAGAACAAACAGATGATATATTTATATACATTATCATATCTTGTAATTCTCATCAAACCTGTAATTAATAAAATAGTCACTAATAAAAAAATAAAAATAATTTAAAAAATGGATATGAAGAAATACCTCCTTTCTAACAAACGTGTTTTAAATTTCATACAAATGATATACCTATAACCATTTACTTATAGTCAAATTAAATTAAGACAAATCAGCAAAACTCAATCGAAAATTTGTACACAAAATAATATGCGGTCATTTCTGGGACTCGAACCCAGGACCTTCGCCGTGCCGAGGCGGAAGAGTTGTGAAATATTACAATTTGAGGTGTTACTCGTTAAGTTAAAAATAAAAAAAGTTGTTCATCAGTTTTGTAAAATTTACAAACTGCATTAATAAGGCCCATAGTGGATAAGTAATGTATAATAACATTGTTTGAGTTCCAGTGTAATAGTTGCTCTCACTAACACCCAGAATCGAAAAGTTGCTTGAAATTTTCACATAATTTCCAACCTTCATCCCCTCATCTCCTTCCCCTCCGCCTCCTAATATACCTCAAATTAGAATACTACTATCGGCTCCGGATAGTTGGGACTGGATTGGTGTGGAATTCATCTTTAAGATACCATCTTCTTTTTGCATCACCTCCAAATCTAGAAAAGGCAGGGTTTTATCTTGGTTTTCTAGCTCCATTGTGAACTTAATTTTGCTGTAGTGTGAATTGATAGTCCAAAAATTCATTCACTTTTCCCAGTTCCATGAGGCCAAACGACGATGACATCTTCGACGTTGCTCCACCATACTTTAGGAACGTCCGAATTTGTGACGAGTTCACTTCTTCAAACTTCTCCATAAAAAAGTTCCACTGATGACGTTATCGGACAAAACAAAACCTTCCACTTGCTCAAAAAGTTCACCCTATAATAATAATACTATCGGAGATTTGAAAATTGAATCGAAAACTAACCCCTATACGGCATGATCTCGTGAAATGCAATCGTAATATCATAGTAGGGGTTTTGAGGCAGTATTCAAATAACTTACAAATGTTTTCCTCAAATATCTCACTGAGCATTCTCAAATCGTATCATAGTGGGGGTTAGTTTTCGACAAAATTTTCAAAACGTCAACAAGCTTTTCGAAAAACAATTCATATTCACGCACAAACCTTGATCTTAAAACGTAAAGAAACACCGTCAAAATTCAATTGCCAGTACAAATACAGAGAGTTGAGTCTTTCCCTTGTAACAATCTCCAATATACAAGAAAGGGGAATTCTGTTTTATCGACGCGATCCTTTATATGACGTTTACGTCTCACCATTTCAATTTATAGCTCGTACGATGAAAGAAATGCGTTTGGAGAAAATGTGCTTTCATTAAAAAAAGTTTCAAGAAGTAACTATTTTTTTTTTACTGAACCTACAAGTATGTAAATGGATCAACTGATTTTGAAATTAATGAACTTTCTATAGCACACGATAGAAATGATGTAATGAATTGAATAACTTGGAAATGAAAAAAATAGAAAGAAAAGAGAAAAAGAAGAAGAAAAATCCAGACGGTTATACCTGGGCAAATTCAATGTATTCATTATTTAGATTTACCTAATAAGTGTAATGAAGTCCGCTAGTTAGTATTGAAACATTGTGTTGAATTAAGAATGTATATATATATATATATATATATATACATTTGCATCAATTAGTTTTTTTTAAAGAAAGACAAACATTCCCGGGTTACGAATAACCCAACAATGTTTGAAAATATCCTGCTAACACCACGGTAAGCGTAAAATGTTGCTTGTATCGTGATGGAGGACTTAGCCAGCCGAGGAAAGGATCACGCGACGCCCGTGTGGGACCCAAACGCGATGCCCACTCAGCAATAGACCGGTGATTTAGAAATCTATTGAATGCTATTCTTTTCCATCATGACCAAAAAAGTATTGATATGTACCTACATATAATTAAAATTACAAAAAAAATAAGACAAGACGACGTCATATTGTTCATTCCATATTGCTTTTTGAGTCTTTATAAACAAAATATTATTACGAGCTTTTCAATGCTAGATTGACATCATTTAGAACTTTATATAGAATATCAAGTCAGTGAATATTCTTCGGTCCGAAAATTTAAGCTTATTCACATCATTTAAAAGAGTGTTTGCACTTCAACAAAATTTCTGTAACACCCATTTTTATTTTTTTATTTAAATCTTTTATATCTTCAATAATATTATTATTCAATTTATAAAAAGCAGTTTATTTATAAACAAGTTCTGCTTTGTAATTATTGTTACGCGTGACAGCTGTTTCGCCTTCTGAAGGCATTATAAAACTTTGGTAAACCACTTACAGACGATTTATTTAAATTATTTCTTGATAGGTATTTACGATAAAAATTAAAATGGAATTCCACAAACTAAACTTGATTACAATGAAAAGAAAATAACAAAAAACCCATTTTAAAACTTACGAAAATGTAAGAGTTAATTGCTTGTACTTTACAAAAGCTTGTACTTGCTGTGTTCTTTATTTTTTCAGTTATATAATCCAACAAAGCCCCCTTGTAAACCCAGAAGTAGATTTTGACTGGAAAAATGTGCAGGTTTGTACCGACTGCAAATCGAGAAAACGCACTAGGCGGTGGTGACTGCAAGATTGAAAAAACGTCTTAGCCGTTATTTGGGGGAAGGTGGATTGCTTAACATAAAGGTTGGATTCAATTTTTGGTTTATTGATCCTAGTAAGCCCTTTTTTAGTGTGGGCTTTAAAAATGTGTAATTTAAATTTTGAATAGAACAAAAAAAATATTTTATTCCAGAAACCACAGCTTTTAAAACACACGACGAAAAGAAAGTAAGTAATCATTTATTACGCCAATTTAATTCAGTGTCAAGAAACACTTTGTGCGTTAGTACAGTGATATATCATTAATGGGAAAAAAAACGAAATGCTGTATTAAAATATTGTAAAACATAAAACAATCGATATGATATTATGCATTACTACTACGACTACGTGTTTATAAAAAAAATGTATTATTAATACTGTTAAAAAGAGTATTAATAGCCTGGAGACTGTACGGTTGAAATTTAAGAATCTGACGAAGACTACAACTTTGACACCACGCCTTAAGCAAAACAATTTTCGTACGTGGAGTTTGAATACAAATCTACTTTTGTAATAGAACCGAATTAAATCAATGCCAAAAGCTGGCGCCACTTTCGTCTACAGCTAGCGTGCGCAGCATCGCTTGGCAGACGTACATAAGTGCTATTGTATTTATAATTTCGTGAATCTCTCCGAATATGGAGAGATTGACGATAATATGATTATTATTATAACTAGTTCCTATCGAATTTTTAAAATGGTCACCAATACTCAAAACTGGGCGAAGCCGAACCAAAAGCCGCCCGCAGATCCTAGCAGCAAAAACCTGCGGAGTGAGTTTTAAATAATTATAACAGGTTTTTTTTCTTACACGTTTTTTGAGTTGTTATGCCGTGTTGCGCTACCTCTTTCTTTAGCCAACGCTGTCCTAAACGTTGGCTAAATAAGAAGGTAGCGCAACACGGCATAACACCCCAAAAAAGAAATAATGAAAATGCTTTTGGCCGTGAAAATCTAAAAACGTATATAACAGGGTTTATTCATTACATGACAATTTGTAGCATTATTCCATACATTTTTTGATTACAAAGGTTTTTTTTTATGTCTAAAGTAAGAATTAATAAATAACTGAAATAAAATATTTTATCGAAAAATATTTAATATTTATTTATTTATTTATTACACGCCATAGTGGGCTTTTACAAATTTTGTATTATTTTATGTTGCTATGTATTGTGGAAATAGGAATCGGCAAAGGTAGGTGGTATATATCATGTGAGGTAAAATGAATAAATTCATTTCTTATTTATTTTTTTCAAATTCAAACTTTCTCGTTGAATTCCAACCTTTGTTGTCTTTTTCTTATAATACTTCCAAAGCAAAATTCGCAGGTGTAACGAATTCGCAGAAATATACACGCGAACTCATTTGTAATAATAATATAGTAAAATCAAACATGTACTTTCAGAAATAACTCTGCCGAGATAGGCACAAGTCAAAACAACTGGGAGTACATCGCAATATCCCCCCAACGAAATGATGCTATTTAGGGAGATCGGGAAAACGGAGACATTGATATGTTTTGGTTACATTTGAGAAATGTCTTCCGCGCGTCATGTTGTGCCGGGCGACATCTTTGTGCCGAGGGTAGAAGGGGGACGTGAAAGGAATGAAAGGAAATTTCGATTTGGGCGGACAATTTTTTTTGCGTTACAACTTACCCCGCGCGTCCGTTGCCCCCGACCTACCCTTCTTACACAGGGACACAGGTACGTTTATATTTATTTTGGGGTGAATCTGAATGCCTTGTATTATGAATGGCCAGCATCTGATTAAAGGTTTCGGAATGAAAAAAAAAGGTTTTATATGATTAGATTTATTGGGAGATAGTAAGAAACTTTTTTTATTATGTCATTTTTACAGGAACCTTCTTGAAAATAACATGTTTGATTAGTTTTGAATTGATAAAAACTTAAATTGTGATTTATTTGCATCGATAATGAAACGTATCACAAAATAGTATTCAGGCAGATAAAATTTTGTCAATACAAATGACAAGTTATAAAAATTTCCTTGTTGGATAAATACAAACGTTGCTTGATGTGGATTTGGTTATATTTATTAAGTTCATCCGAAAATCAGTTATTTATTAATATTCCACTGCCCATTGCTCATTTACTTTCATCAAACCGAATCCCATTTGTTATACTTGGGTAGAAAGTGCAAAAATCTTATAAAATACCTGTAGTGTACAGGTTAGTGATGCAGTTTCAATATCCTTCAATAGATGTTGTACGTAGTTTTGTGGTATCTCGAGAAGTCAGAAAAGTTTTGTTTTACAAGAGTATCTCAAGAAGTATCTCAAGAGTTATCTCAAGAAGTCAGAAATTTTATTTTACAAAAGTACCATCTATCGTCGCTCGTGTCTAATGAACGAACGGTTACGATAATAGCGGAAAGCATCTTGGAGACGGGCAGACTCCATCAGTGTCGCGGGTCCACAGCGGAAGAATGATTTGAGAGAAGCTCTGGGAAGGAAATAGGTTTGAGGAGTGGGTAGGAATCGATTGACGAACGTATGAATCCATCCCTCCAACTGCAGTACAAGGCAGTGGGTCGAGAGGTTCTGAATGGAGAGGATAAAAGACCTCCCTCAACCAGTCTCCCTCGATCCTATCCACCAAGAGCAGGTGGTCAGACGCATCGGCCGTCAAGACATGGACAAACTTCACCACATGAATCAACTTATGCTTAAGCTTAACCAAATCAACATTTGTATTAGTTGATTCTTTAACTTTTATCCGTTTATCATTTTCCCTCGATCCTATCCACCAAGAGCAGGTGGTCAGACGCATCGGCCGTCAAGACATGGACAAACTTCACCACATGAATCAACTTATGCTTAAGCTTAACCTAATCAACATTTGTATTAGTTAATTCTTTAACTTTTATCCGTTTATCATTTTCCCATCCTGTATCGCCTCTCGTTTCGGACAGTAGAATCCAGGTGTAGCATAAAAAAAAAAATTAATGGAAGTCTCGTGAAATCTTATCGATTCTCTAAAGTGTTCAACGCACAACGATAAAACACTCACCAATAATAATGACTGCTTAAAAATATGAATATAAATAAATGCGTTCTATGATTACATTGTATGGTAACCCAGTGTCGTTCGGGTGACGCAGCTCTTGAAGGGTGGATGTTCAGTTTCCGTGATGGCATGTCAGATTGTGAATTTCCGTTTATTTTGGTTCCGCTCCCAAACGCATTGACGACGAGAATGAATGCGCTGTACACTTCAACGTTTTTTTTAAAACACGACAATATTGGAATATTGCAAATAAATGTTCAACCTTTCGAATTTTGAATTAGGGAGGCTGATGGTTAATAAATGTTTTTCTTCTAATTTAGGTAATAATTTCCAAATAAAATCATTCACAATATTTAATTTGTACTCTTTCCTCGCAGGAAACGCACAAGAGTACCAACTTCTCTCAACGACCTGATGTATCCAGCACTTTGGTTGCCTACCTATATAAAAAAGGATTAACAAAAATTCAATCATTTTACAGTTTACAAGTGCAAACTTCTTTAGTGGAAAAAAAAATTATATTTGTTTTTTATAATATATTACAATGGAATTCTACCATGAATTGTCAGTTCCAAAAATAGAAATATTCTTTAGCACCGTTTTGATTTGAAACTCGATGAAACGAAAAATAACGACACTAAAAAGAGACAAACAAATAACATCTATAGGATTTAGCCAGCGAGAGAATGAGGAGGTATAATCGGTCTCCTCTTTGTGCGGTGCTTCATAACGTAAAAGTTGTCATAAAAACTAAATGTCAGCATTTGTAATTTAAGTATTTAAGTGTCAATTATTAAAAAATTAAATAAAAAATAATTTCAGTAGATACCTAATATTTTTCATACTAGTGAAATTATTCCGTTCACAAACGGAGAACAAGAACAATAAAAATAAGCACGGCTTAAGGATTCGCTATGAAACGCGGGCGCCGGATAGAAGAACGATCTGTGTTACAATATTTACAATGCATATTAGGATCCAGGATTATTATAATTGCATTAGAGAGAGATAAGTTGGCGAGGCGGGATTGGATAGAAGTACTGGGAGAACTTTGGAATATCCCCAACAAAGTTATAAAGTGCCTTCGCTTTTAACCCGCAAAGAGCAGAACTAAAAAAAAAACAAATAATATCGAATTAACGTAAAAAACAGCCACTAAAAATGACCTTTTACTATAATTTTCAAATACTTCAGAAAAGATAATAGATGGTTTAGTTTGGTAGTTATTTTTTTTTATTGTGTTAACTTAAACAATTAATTTGTACACAAACTATCCGTCTTTTAGGTTACAATTTATTGATGTTACTAAAAATACAAATAATTTACTTACACTACTTGATTTTTATACAGATCTAGCTGGTTGTCGGTATGCGTTGCCAATGCCATATTCAAAGAAATAAATTGTTTCTCCCTGCATGTTCATTCCCGTGCGTCCCCGTTCCCCCCACGCATCCCCTACCCTCCCGCGTTCCCCTTCCACCTTCCCCGCCCACCCTCTCCATTCTCCCGCTCCTCCGTCCCGCAAACCCCCCTCCCGCGTTCCATACATTCAGTCCCAGTACAGTCCAATACAAGTTATCATTTTTCGTATATTACAGATATTCACTTTGTATATTAAAAATTATAATAACAATCAATCAAACTTGGTACTTAAAATAGGTACCAATTCAAAATATCTTTAATTTTAAAAATCCATAGACAATTCTTTAAACACAAAAAAACAGCTGCCTGCTTAATTCAATTTCATCAAACGCGCCAACTCTCAAAAGTGCGAAGTTAAAATAGTCGTTAAGTTTTCTGAAATTATTCAAGTTTCTGCGCATTTTTTTAAATTTTCCTTTCCGTAAGAACCTTCTACAAAGGATTAGAAAACTTTATAAAAAAATATTAATGAAATAGGTATAGTCATTCTGAAGTTATGGCGTGACCAAGGGAAACAGTGTCATATATATATATATATATATAGATAAATTGTGATATAAAATATAAACATTTTTTGAATATTTTAAAATTATTTAATATACGTAAACATAAAGTGATATAAACTATTCTCGTTATTTATTTTTGGGGTATTATGCCGTGTTGCGCTACCTCCTTCTTTAGCCAACGAATAAATCAACAATTAAACTCTATTTCGAATCACAAAGTGTCGATTATATACACAGATTTTTTTAACGTAAGTATTTCAGTACTTACCTATATTGTTTTTCCAGAATATTTCGGTCATTTCGGGTTGAAAAGAAAGAAGGAAATACAAGACCCAAGTAGAAGAACTCCGAGCAGGTGTGGACTAGTGCTAGTGCTTGCAATAAGAGATGTCGTAATTTTTAGAATCTCCGCCTTTGAGGAAATAATGCTAAAGGAAATGGAAAAGGACATAATATTTAAGAGTTTGTAGTTCTTGTAGCTCGTAGGAAAGGAAAGTTGCCTAATGAAAACTGAAAATAATTTCATTAAAGGTTAAGTACATTCCTATTTATTTCATTCCAACTTTCAGGACATGTTTCAGTGTCCTGAATTAGTTTGGTACCTTCAGAATATTATAACATAATTAAATCGTAGCACCGTTTCAGTATATGAGTAAAATGAGACAAAGAAACGAAACAAAAAGCGGCTTTATATATTTCTTTTGTTTTAAGTTTTAAAATGGCTCACCTCACGTTTTTTCTAACTAAAATTAATGATAAAAATAAAAAAAAAACACATAAATGTTTTATTAGACAAATGTATAATAAATACATCTTGTAACCTCACTTTTTTGTCGCTCTACGTAAAAACATATTTTTTTAAATTCCCGAAGTTTCAAATTTTTTTTTCAATTTGCGATTTAAACTTTGCATAAAAGTGTGCATTTCACTTTTGTGGTGGATATTTTGATTCTTGTACCTAATACTCGACTGTATCATTATCATATATTATAAATTATAACTATGTAAATGCAATAAACCTTCACATTATTTAATACTATATGAATCATCATGTACATACCTACCTAATATGAACACGTCAATTGTTCAATTGACTGTCCTAGAAGGGGAGACCTTTCTATGTGGACAGTTAAAGCTTCCTTTTACTGTTAACGTATTTTTATAATAAATAAATACAAAAAATAAAAATAGTACATAAAATTATCCTTACACTGTATTGTATTATTTTATCACATTATTATAATCACCAAACACTCTTCAATGTGTTTTCATAAAAAATCTTGGCTGTAAAACAGAAGTCTCGTATACACGAAATGGCAAAAACTTTCCATTGGTAGTTTTTTTTTACATTAGCTCCACACAAAAGGCCCTGAGGAAAATAATTTTACTCGGGGCTTATGTCATCGTTGGAGATGCAGTGTGAAGGGGCATTTTAGGAAAATAAATGAGAGGAAGTTCTGGAAAGGAAAAAGTTTAAGTATGCTACAGTATGTCCAGGAGTGACGGACGTTTGAATCCATTCCATCCACTATGGTGCAAGGCGAAGAGGAGAGGTAAAAAAGTTTGCCTCTACCGGTGTCACCCGATCCGGCCCGCCACACAGTAGTTGGGCATACGCATCCACCGTCAAGACAATGACTAACCTCACCCGTGAACTCGGGCACCCCTGCGGAGTCACCAAATGTAGCGAACCATTTGGGGTGACCATAGTTCTGGTAACATGAAATTTTGAAAAATTTTTCCAGCTTGAAATTACTACTTGGTTACAACTCAAAAACTTGTTTCTATGACGTTATATATTCAAATATTAAGTTATAGTCTTTTCTATCACAAAATTAGACTAAACTAGTAGATAATTATTCTTTTGAGAATAAATGTCTTCGAAATGAGGCAACACTATTACAATTTTATTTAAATACAAGAAACGCGTAGTAGTTAAACCAATAAATTAAATTTAAAAAATCAGATTCTTTTTCAAAATCAGTTGTGTGTAATAAGTAGAACTTACACATATAGATTAACTTAAGAAGAAAAGAAATAAGAAAAGTCCACCGGGTATTCTATTTTTGTACCAGCGAAGATGTAGGGAGGTTTAGATTATTACTGGAACACAGCCTTACTAGTGAGTCTAGGTTCGATATAGAGCGGAAACGTGAGCAATTCGGCCGTGCAAGAAAATCAGGACTTCCTTCAGCGCTAGGTTTACAAATAAGAGAAGTACTTAGGTGGGTCCTTTAATTTTATTTCTTTATCGCACAGGACAGTCGTAGGTGAAGAGAAAATAAGATCGTACATAATATTATTTTGTCAAATAATATTTTTTCTGATACGGAATTTATTTTTCTTTGCTACCTTTCAGTTAAGATCGTTATGTGCCTTAACATTATAAATATTTTACTACTTAAAACTTATAATTGTATTTTCTTATTACTGTGAACGTCCTTTTATGTTTCTCGTAAGCTGAAAATTGTGCGATAATTTCGTTTTCCTATTCATTGTTGTTGATGTAGGTATAAAATTAAAATTATTTAAGATTCATAAGAGTTTTATTAATTTTAAGCTGAAGTCAAAAATAATCCAGATATGTATAAAAAATCTTATTAAAGTGTGACCTAAAACAAAAATTCTCATATTTAATAAAAGAAGACAATATAAGCGAAACTCAATCGAAAATCTGTAAACAGAAAAATCATAAGAGATATTTTCTATTTTCGATTGAGTTTTGCTTATTGGTGAAAGATTATATTGTCTTCATTTAATTAAATATTACAATTTGAGGTTTTACTCATAAAGCTAAAATAAAAATAAAATAAAACAATAATTCTTACTTCTACAATATTCGCAAATTCACTTTGTGGTGTCATTTTAATTAAATTAAAACAAATAACTTTGTATACACCATTTATCATTAGTGGTGTATACAAAGTGATTTGTTTTCATTAAAAAAATCTTATTTTGTGTTCACTTTTGATGAAGGTAAGTATTAAAAATGATAATTAACCACAGCACGAAATTTATTTGCAACTGCTTACCACCACTTAGAAAATGATGCGAGATTGTAAACATATAAAAAAGGGTATGTTATTAATTGTTTGACGACATGGGGCTTTCTTTGAAATTTTGAGAGTTTTAAGGGTCCAGCTTCCCCAAGCTTCAAATTTGCTACCCATTGAAATGAATGGCTTATGAGCTTATATGTCACGTCAGCAGCCAAAAAGAACACCATCAAGTAACCAATATCTGTTCCCATAATGCGTTGTATTGGAAAGCTCCGTGCTAACTACAACTAATATACCCAATAGTGCCATGATCTTGGACAGGTGCCGTTCGTGCTACAGTTGCCAGAGATGGTCCAAACCTTACGAACAAACAACTGAATCGGCATTGATCGGCATAAAGAGTGCCGATTTGATTTTATGTACCCAGTGGTGCGTAATGCGGAACGAATTCAAAGGAATGAAAATGAAGGAGTCAACGAAGAAATCGACAAAAAGACTCGGCAGAAAAATCTCAAATAAACGTAAGGATCCGAATTGATACGTGAAAATGGCAGGGCATACGTTTTGATGGTTAGTTCGGGAAGTCAGTTTGTTTCATAAAGGAATATTGGCGTCATTAGTGATAAAAGTAACATTGCCATAGGGTTTTATTGGTACTGCGACTTCTTACTCAGCACAAAGATAATATAGGCGTGGTTTTTTCGTATAATTAAGTGATGAGATCGTTAGTTTAGCTTATAAATGATTGCCCCCTTTCATTGATGCGTTTATTTTATTTGATGACTTTGAAATTACTGTTATGAAGATCAAACTATTAGATAAAATGTACTTAATTTTTTATGTGTCTCTGTTTTAACTAGGGTCTCAATTAGGAGAATTAAATAAGTAAAGAAGTGGGAGGAGAGATAGGGGAAGAGCAACGGAAAGAGAAAGGATGTAATACACCATGCTAGTCAAATCTAGCCATTTTAAGTTATGCTAGGTTATAATTCCGAAAGAAGATTACGAGAAAAGTTACAAATATACCTACAGAATTTTAATAAATTACGAAACTTGTAAAATTTTTATGTAAATAAATCGTCTTATCTCAGAACAATAGAGTAAACAATGTAATATATAATTGAAGAAGAAAATAACGCTAATAATCTAAATGAAAATATGAAATAAAATAAAAAAGATAACGGTGCAATAATTGAATATTCATTTAGACTTTTAAAAAAGGTCAATAGGTTATTCTATATAAATAAAATCGGATGTATTTATCCGAGACACAATAAAGGTTACAAATCAGTTTTTAGAATACTTGTTTACAATGAAAAAGGTAGTTGCAAATAATATGGAGAAAAAAATTTGTCGAAGATAATATTGATAATTTTAAAATTTCAAATATGAGATTGACAAATATGACGTTCAAATAAGAGGTGGCAGCAGCCGAATTGGTAAAGCGTTTGTCCCGGTAAGACGAGAGGTTATGGATTCGTGTCCCAGTTGCAACCGTTATCTTTGTTTTTTGTTCTCTTTCATATTTTCGTTTAGATTATTAGTGTAATCATCTTCTTCAATGATATATATAAATTACGTCGATGGTAATAACCTTCAAAAGTTATAAAAAGAGAGTCGCTCTAATAAAAATGGAGTAAACTATCTCTATTATTATCAATCCACATTCAAGTACCTACATAGATTCATAAATAAAAGCAGTATTAATTTTTTCTTTCAAAACCAATATATTTAATAATCACGTTCAATCTGTTAATTTACAATAGCACGATAAAAAGTAAAAGAGAGGCTGTTAAATAAATTATCAATGAAAGCACAAAGAACTTAACATGAAAGAAAATAAAGCGGAAAATTCCCCGGACTTTACACT
The DNA here is from genome assembly GCA_917563855.2 of Limnephilus lunatus. Lineage (NCBI taxonomy): Eukaryota > Metazoa > Arthropoda > Insecta > Trichoptera > Limnephilidae > Limnephilus > Limnephilus lunatus. Next base: position 43,599,714 of record OU830602.1, on the reverse strand, counting down.
TTGCCAGCATGTTTCAATCTAGTGCCATACACAACGTTCACGGAAAGCTCGGTCTGAATGTACGCTTCAGAGGCTGATCGGAAAATGCGAGCAAAAAAACCTTCGCAAAGTCACGAGGAAACTGGAAAATTCTCCTTTCCAAACTTAAGCTGCAAACGCGAAAGGCTGGCAAATTTGCTCCGGAGTCGCTGGCCGTAAGAATCTCAGGCCTGATTTGGTCCGGGGGATGTTTTATTAGGATATAAGGGTGTGAAAAGGTATTTTTAGGTTCTGTAATTTTAGGGGCGTTCGAAATAATAATACAAAAAAATTGTTTGATTAGAATAGACGAGGTAAAAAACGGATATTTTTTTGTTTGAAGTAGCAGATATTCTCGAACATTGTAGCGACAGAAAAATAGCTCTGGAGAATTTTCATTCTTTGCTTGAAGTTTTCAGTTTAACGTAGTAGGAAACAATGAAGTTTTTTATTCATATACATTCAATAATATTATTATTCAATTTATAAAAAATAAAAAAAAAGATTTCTAAACAAGTTCTGCTATATAATTATTGTTACGTGACAGCTAGTTCACCTTCTGAATGCATTATAAAAAACAGTTTAAAATAGTTAACAGTCAAACTGTCTCTAATAATGCCTTCAAAAGGCGAAATAGCTGTGGCGCATTATAATAATTTCAGAAATATACTTTTTTATATTGACAATAATATTCTTTAATATAAAAATAAATAAATTAAAATTAAGAAAAAACAAATAAAACTTGAAAAAATTTTTTTTTACCTATTTTATGATGAGATAAAAGTTTTCGAATCCTATATTATTTAGTAATTAGCTATTTTCATTTGACGACATCCTTCACATCGTGAGCTATAAAGAAGTATACAATGAAATATTCAATTATTGACAAAAAAATTATTATTTTTAATCCATGTTTTACAAATGTTTTATAGAACAAGAGGGTGTATAAAGCATAAAGGTACTTAAATAAATAAACATGGTTAAAATTTAAAAAAAATTTAATACCCACCTTGTTCAAATAATTATTGTTTTCGAAAACTACACATGTAGAGCGAATGAAAGAAAAAAATAGTGTGAGAAGAATATAAGACGCAAATGTGAATGGAAGAAGAAGTCGGGGACGCCCGAGGAAGACGTGGCATGATCAAGTGAACCAGATACTTGAGTTGGGCCATGTTAAAGTCATAATAATAGAAGAGTATGTAGAAGACGATGTATGAATTTGAGTGAGGCAAAGAGTGTGTGTCAAGACCGAGTTGTTTGGCGGTCCGTCCTCTCTGCCTACCCCTGCGGGGAAACGGCATGATGGTTAGTTAGTTAGAAAACTACATGATTTAGTAATTGCATAGCAATAATAAGTAATAAATGTAACGCATCCATTTAGTGTAATTTTCTTTTACTTGTAATTTTTTTTCTTCTCACAAATTTACCAAAAAACTACCCCTTACACCCATGAAAACTATTTGACCTCTCTTTATCCATAGAAGAATAATACTTGAAAATTTTCTTAAATAAGGTTATTGTGGACCACTGCCTTCATATCCTTCATCGTCGGGGTATAAGGGTAACTTTGGGAGGTTTTTTTTATCTACCCTCTCACACCCGCAGGTAGCACATTACATGACCCCTATACATTTAGACAAGGAAAGGCATAGGCAGCTAAAATGAAAAATATTAGCTGGAAAATCTAGTCTGAAAAAAAAATTTTCCGTGAATTTCTGACATATAAGTGGTCTTAACAGTGATAAGCGCATTAGTTTCTTTAAATTTAAGAGGACTAAACTAAAAACTCACCTTTTCAGATAGTCTTATTAATATATTAAAAAAAACCTTTCACCTTCACCTTCACTCTCCGTGACATTGTAAATAAATAATTGTGTAAAAATTCTTATTTTTAAGCTTTTGAAAAGGTCATTTCATAAAAAAATCTTCAGCCTTAAAGAGTCCTAAATTCTCAAGTCTTTCAAAATAAATATGTACTCTACTTTTGCCAATAATCTTCTCATAAATATAATACTAAGGTGAATGGGGAGGAAAAAAAAGCATACAACTTCCAGTGTTTTAATAATAATAATAATAATAATTGGATAATTTATAGAGCGCCGTTTTTGTGAAAAATCACCTCAAGGGCGCTGTTAAATATAATGTCTCCAAGCATAAACTTTCTAACTAATGTGTGTTTATCGGATGTGACCTGCCAGGAAAGAATCTTTTCTGTATCTATTTGTAAATAATAAAAATCAGATAGAGCCTAAGAATTAATAATAAATTATAGGTACAGCGTCCTTGAGGTGATTTTTCACTAAAACGGCGGTCTACAAATTATCCAATTTTTATGATTATTGGTATTATAATTTTTTTTAAGATGTTCGGTACTAAAAATTATCGCTAATTATACATAAACAGTCAATATTTTATTTCATATAAAATGTAACAAAGAAATAAAATAAAATAAGTGAACGAATTTAGTTAAAAAGGCCGATGGGACCCAATTAGTTTTTATTTAAAAAAAATTATGTAAAGAAGCTATTTGTAGGACTTGATGACTGCCATACATTTTTTTGGGCTTAGTGAGAACGAAAGCATGAGGAATCCATTAAAAATTCGTGATGGAATTCAATGGCAATTATTATCAAACCTGTATCATAGTTGCCGAGAAAAACTTTTCGGTAGGTATTAATCTATTCACCTAATTTGCACTTGATCATGATTTGTTCTCTAGCCATTGCTGAGCGCAATTCATCTTATTTCAAAGTTTCTGTCAAAATTGCAAAAGATTTAGCCTGCCATTTCCAGGTGTGATCTCATAGCCCCAATGGGTGGGGCACGCAGATTACAGGGGTCTTTGCTTTCCAGGCTGCCAACTCATCGTAAATTCTTGTAAACTTACCTTTAACGAGTAGGTGGTGGGAATGGAAATTTTGGTTTCCCACCCCTGCGCCCAGACGCCCAATTTCATCATAGGTCACCCCAAATGGTTCGTTAAGTTTTTTGACTTAGAAGGGATGCCCGGGTTCGTGGGGTGAGGTTTGTCTTGGTGGTCTAGGTCTTGGCTAGCTTTGGTTTTTTCGGCGGATGACCGGGACACACTGAACTCCAGATTTCAACCAATCCCCTCACACCTTTTTCCTTCCCAGAATATCTTCTCCTTCCTTTGTTTAAAAAAGACCCTTCATACAGCTGTAACAGTTTCTAACTGGTTACATTTATATGTTGACTTTGCATCTCCAAAAATGACATAGACCCGGTGGGAAATTATATTCTTCAGGGCCTCCTGTGAGGATCTAATGTTAAAAAAATACCCGAAAAGTGCCAACGTTACGGATATATTGCTACTCTTGTTTATTCTTGCTTGACTTTTTTGTCGATGTTTTGTTTATTTTGGCAGAGTAGGTACGCTGTATATATATTTTTAAATGGTACCTTTATAAACTGTAAACTACAATTTCTGTTTATATAAAGCATGAAACTATTGAACTGTGGGCTCTAGCGTAATGATAAAACGAATACATTTTTGGTCGGAAATATCGCTCCCTTTTGATAGGAACTTTAGTTTTCTCATATTTGAAGCCTTTTTTTATCCATTTACCAAACAAACATTGATCTACAGTTGAATGGAAAGTAACCAACGAAACTGGTACTGTTGATTGAAGTTTTCCCCGGTGATATCAAAATTCTGATAGCAGATGGTATATTAGGCATGCATTATGTTCTTTGCGTGCGGTCCAACCGTATCTGAATTTATCTAATTAACAATAAACAGTGTTATTATACGTATTATTTATTTACCAGACCATAAAATAAATAAATAAAATGTACATTTAAACGCAACATCACGTTCATTGGTCAAATGCATTGAACAATTGTACATATAGTTTTGTATTGTTGATCAACGATCAGTGAATGCAGTCAGTAATAAGATAAAGTATTAAAATATACATTTTTACAGCATCCTCGAGGTGATTTTTCCCAGAAACGACGCTAGACAAATCATTCAAGTATTTTGAGAATACTTACGTACATTGTGCAGTAGTGTGAAGTGTGATTGAAATGTTAAGCCTGTGACAATTTAACAATCCGTCAAATAATAAACTAGATCAAAGTGAAAATGAACAGTCAAATTCGGGTATAAATAAAGATCTTTAAAATACCCTGTTTGAGCTCGAATCCGTTTCAAGAATGTTTCAAACAATATGCTTCGTTTGAGTGTCTAGTCCCAAAATAACTACACACTAAAAAAACTGAAACGCTTTATTTGTCCGTTCCCTGTGAGATTTGGCAAAAACCTTTTAACTACCCGCTATTCTGCCTACGTAGAACCTTTTTATTCTCTTCCCCTAACAGGTTTTATACGCCATTGTCTACTTTACGTTTCGTGTTGATGGAAAAAAGAGACATCGATTTCCACGGCAAATATTTGCAGAGACGTGTTTTATCGAAAACACCGACATGTTAACCCTTCGCTTGCTAAAAGAAAATGTTTTTACCCTCTGACAATTCCAAAAATACCATTAGTTACCTACTTGAAAATTCAACCGCAGCTAAAAATTTGACATATAAAATTTTATCTCGCAAAGAATGTGTAAAATAATTCGTGATGGGAATTTTAAAATGCTACATATTTTAAAGTGTTACTATTAAAACCATTAATTTTTGTAGTCTGTCTTTTCACAAAAAAAAAATTGGAAACATTCAAACTATCCATTATTACAATATTTTACGGGTCTGCGCTAGTTTTACATAAAGCAAATGTGAGACCTGGAGTCGGATCGAAAAGAGTAACTTCTAATGATTTTATATCGATGTCCCAAGCACGCTTTCACCATTGACAGCCGAACTAATATTGACAGGGAATAAAAAAGAAATCGATATACGCTGGCAACGCTAAAGGTGTTTTCTATGAATTGATATTACGAATATCAGACGCCAAGCAATTGCGTAAAAATATGACTAAATTGGCAAATTGAATTGAAATACTAACCTAAATATTCATTGGCAGTCCGTATTTACCGTTTGATACTAAACAAAGGTTAATTAGTAAGATAATTAGGTGTTTCTTCATATTTCGACCATTTTCGTTTCTCAAAGATCGAACGGAATAAATTGATTGCGTCATAGGTGCATTTTTAAGTCCATGGATCGCAAATAAGACTTTTAATAGACCAGTAATTTTGCATAACAAACGACAATATTCAAAAATATGTTTCTTGATAGTTAATTTGAAACTTTTCAGACACTACGGAGGCCTCTCTTAAATTTATCAATCGTCGGTTGGAATATGTATTAATAATCGTAGACCGTTCTCGTAAATATTGATAACTGACCATAGATGCCGGATTTGGTCAATATCGTATTGATATATGGTTTTATCGATCGACCAAGCTAGTCCTCCAGGTGGGTAACTAATAAACAAAACAAATCAGTGGTTTCTTTTGTAATATTTTAAAATATTTTAAGGAATACTTAATAAAACGGAGAAAACACAAAGAAAAACCTAAAAATTATTGAATTATCGTACAATGGCGTATTTGAACAAACTGTTGAGGGATTGTGTTGAAAATGTACGGAATATTTAAAGATCATTTTTCTGATTTTAATCATCCTAATAATTTTTTTTTTTAATGTTTTCATTCAATATTATTCATTTTAAAATCGCTCTAAAACTGTTGGCTCCAAATACTGCGATAGACAGATATTAGAAGAGAATGCCAAATGGTAGGACGCCGACAATCCTGACAAATGAAAGCAGAAATAAGTGGACTACTGGACTAACTATGAGGAAGAATATTGCAATAGAAGATCTGAGGACTGGAGTCGAATGGCTAGATTCCTAGATGGACTAAAGAATAAAAATTATTGTGAAGACGGTCAAATCTTACCGTGGGACGCAACACCGTGATTTAAATGATTTTATGTTAATATATGGAGAAATAAAATAACTTTTAGCTATACTCAAAAAATAAAGTTCAGTAAAACTTTTTTATTAAATTGTTCACTAATGTTTTTAATAAATTTAAAGAAGTAAAGTCGTAAATGTTTAAGTTTAAAAATCATATCTGACGCACGATACTCGGAATAATATTAACCTAACCTTTGATCTTTAAGAAAGTGCTCTCAAACTTTGAAAGTAATATTTTGTTTAATTTACAAAAAATGGAATTTGAAATTTCCGACCATGAAACAAATTCAGTTCGGGGAAATCGCAAAAACTGTCACGTCACACCCCACGTATCAAGTTCTACGAAGTAAATATAATAGTAGCAGTTAATCAATTCAACTCAATGTGTTTTTTTCACACGGAAGGGGTTAAAGACCAGAGAGAGACAAGTGAAAAAGCTTGTTCTTCGGGTAATATTCGAAGCATTTCGGGTTGTACGAATGTCGGACTCAGCATTCATCCATCCGTGAATTGTTGACTACCAAAAAAAAAACGTATAAATGTTTGTCGAGCCCAGGCACGAGATTCGATTTTTCTCAATTTGTCCAGTGTGTACCCGGTTTAAAGTGAGTGGACAGTGGCCCATTGTTGGGAAAAGCTTTTCGGGAATACAGACAGGTTTTTGGGAAATTCCCATAAAGTAGGGAATTGAGAACTGAGAACCCTTGTTAAGGTAATGTGAGACTTGCGGTGGGTTGAGGCTTTGATGTGTTGGAAGGGAGATAATTAATTTTCTTTGTGTTCTCCACTAACGCTACACATCACACGGTAAAACAATGAAATGGGAATTAAGGGTTTTTGAAATGGATTATTGAAAAAATAATTGCGAATTTCGGTACCATTATTTAGGTTGTTATGGAAATAACACGTCTGTTAATCTCTAGTTAAATGATAACATAATATAAGGTAACAATAATAATTAGTAAAGCGAACTATCGTTTAGCTTGGACGAGCTCTGCGTTTGGAAAGAGGGTGAAAACGAACGCACTGCTAAACATAAAGGCTCAACAAATGCCGTCACACTCTAACACTATTTAACTTATCAGACATAAACCAAATTTTTTCAGAGGGTCAAAATATTTCCGTTGCAATAAAATCCAAGTAAATGGATTGTATTTGAACATATCCGAAAATCGTTTTTTAAATCGGAATAAACAAGTAATTTTTTATAACTAAAATTACTGACAACGAAAAAAAAAAACATACATATTTAATTTTTATTATGAACGTTATCGTCAACTCCTTTTTGTCGCTTCGTGTAAAAATAATAAATAAAAAAAGTCCCAGATTTGATAATGTTTTTTTCAAATTGCGGTCGGAAACTTTGATTTTATAAAGGAGTACATTTCATTATTTAGAGGTTAAATTTTGGATTGGAATAAAAAGCGGGGTGTTTTTATCATATTTTTCACAACAATATTAATGGAGATACAACGATTTCTATGAGGCATATATGAGTTGTGCCGAAAAACGAACAAATTAGCCTGAGAGGCTATACCAAGATTGCAACCTTATTTTCCCACAGTTCCAAAATTAAGGAAAAAAATGACTTGTTCTGGCTGAATTTTCGTACAATGACCAATTATATTATGATTTTTCTGTGATCTAGGGTGGCTGAATAATTATCATTTGGCAGTAACGTGTAACCTGTATTATCTCGATAGATGGTATTGTAGAGAGACTGGACAATCATACATAGCATAGTGTTGTGTTCACCACTTGTTGTATTCACAAAATTAGGTTTTCCAACTCGTCTTGGAAGAAGATTACTTCTTTGGCATAATAGAGTTCTTTATGTTAATCTGGATTTATTATTACAAATGTTGTGACCGCGGATGTCCAACTTAACTCGATGGAATGGATAAATAGAATGGATCTGAATGATGTGAGCTCCTGCCACCTGCACCCCGGCCCTTGCCCCCCCTGGTGCACACGCTCCGAACATAACCGACACCTTGCGGACTTTCGGGGCAGCTCTTAGCACTGCCATCTATGTAACAAGCTCGGAAGCCTTTAGATATACAACACATATGTACTGTATTTTTTCATGCCGTCGCTGTCATATCAGGCTTTAGTCACACATTCAGTACATTATTTGAGCAGAACTATAGAAAGAACATGTACATCTAATTTTATTCACGTGCTTCTTTCATTAATATTTGCACTCCAAAATTATACGAAGCATTCGATGAACACAAGTCTACTGCTCCCAAAGTAACGAGTGGGAATATTTAGAATCGGAGTTCGTAATCAAGTTTCCATGATTACAAAGAGAGATAAAAAATGCGACAGGATTCGACGAGTATATTTCTATCCTCTCATAAAATTGAATAAAAATCACCCTTTTCAGTTAAGCGCACGGGTCGAGGATATTTCTTATTACTGCAAATAAAAAGGTTCGATTCTATGTGACTAGCAGAACAAAGCTATTTGCAGTACCTACACAATTATTTTAATGAATTCTTATGTATATAAAACTTTTACATAAAAAAATCCTTTTTTACTAATAGACTACTTTTTTAAAATTTGTAACGGCAATTGTTTTATTTATGTAAAATTTAGCGTCACAACATTTTAACAATGGATCAACATTTCGATTCTGATTGCTAGGTTTTCACCAGAGTAATATTGAGTTTATATACCACTCCTTTAAATAATGTAGGTACTAATTTTGAAAGGCGTATGCCTCCATAGAGTTGTATTTGGATTTTTGTTTGCTTATTTTTTCCTCATTAGGCATCTTATTTTTATATGTACGTATATTTTGTAACCCCTCAGGCTAATTTGTTCGCTTTTCGGATCAACTCACATAGGTCTCATTGAAATCGTGGTGTCTCCCTTACTATCATGGTTAGAAATATGATCTAAACAGTTTTGGAAAAAAAAAACGCCACGCTTTATTTTCATTCTAATGTAAAAGTTAATCGTAAACAATTAAAATGTACACCTTTATGAAATCAAAATTTCAGACACCTATTTTAAAAAAAATGATGAAACTTCGGTATTTTACATATAATTAATTATTTTTACATGAAACGACAAAAAAGTGCGTTAAAGATAACGTTTATAATACATTTGCCTAACAAATTATGTGTGTTTTCTGAGTTTTTTCGTTATTATTAATTATCGAAAAAAACGTAAGGTGAGCTTTTTTAAAATTTTTATATTTGCATTTTAAATTTTAATATTTCTTAAATTATTTGTTTGTTTCTAGTAATAAAATTTGGAAGCTTATTTCAGCAACTTTCAGACAGTTTTTAATTTACGGATACGTTCAGAAAGATTCCATTTATTTGGATTTTATTGCAAAGTAGATATATGATGACCTCCTGACAAAATAAAGTCAAGGCCTGAGGAGAATAACTAAAATAATAATACATCATTTTGGTCTTATACAAACATACGTTTTTATATTATAATTTATTCTTTGCTTATTAATAATATTAATTTACCATTTTTCTTTTGAATATGCTTGAATCTAGGCCATATTTTTTTTTAAATTTCACTGGTAATTTTAAAATTTTGATAACTTTTACACAATGAACAATATTCATTGCATTCGCTTTTTTCACTGGTTGTAGTTTAATATTTTTATTTCTGTCTTTTTTAGTGGGTGTGGAAGTCTTTCTTCATAGTAATGTAGTTTGTCTCTAAAAAAGCTGGTAGCAAATTTTAAAAAACCTTTATTGATAAAAAAATTATTATTTTAGAAAATTCATCGTTTAACACTCATATCTAATACCTTTTGGAATTTTCTGTTTGGATTATATTATTATGATTCTCTTCAATTTTTTTTATTGACTCTATTATAGATTATTTAGAGTTTTTGAAGTAAACACTTTTTAGCACCGTTGTGATTTAAAACTCGATTAATCGAAAAATAGTTATACCTAAAAGAGACAAACACATTCATCTGTAGGATGATATAGTACAATTAGTTTCATCTTTGCACGGTGCTTCGTGGTCTCCCTACTCTTGTCTACATTAATTTTCTGAAGGTTTCATTCCTACCGCGTGTGAATTGCAAACCCTGATTTTTAGATACCTCCATTACTAAGATAGAGAATACCAGATCAGTAACATATCATGTAACCTACCTTATTTGTTTTGCATTTCTCGTACCGTGTGCTTGAATATAATTAAATTTCACGTTGTTTTGTGGCTCCCTTATTACAAAGCAAGCTATCAAATACCGTGTGTTTCGCGCAATATAAACCTTACGAATGCTAAACAACCCAATAATTAATTTTCTAATGAAAGTTGTAGGCATCATAAAGCCAATAAACGGTGAATAATGTAATCCAATAGTTGGTCGTGCAATATTTCACAGTGATTATTTCATGGGAATACCTCATCCCATGGAGGGCCAGGGGCCAGGGGTGTACGCCATCGCCACAGTCCAGAACATTCTCATTCAATGTTTACTATTATTGCTTTCCAATTGCACTGGCCGAATTGAGTTGGGGTCCAAATGGTCTTCCCCTTACTAATTTCAATTTACATGTACAAGGGGCGGTCGACAGGCGAAATAACTAGATGAGAGTATGCTATTTTTTGATAACACTGGATGTTATTGATAATTGTATTAAAAAATGCAGATACATAGAAGTTATGGTGCAGGTTTGAAGCAGTTACGACTTTAACTTAAACAAATAATTTTTAAAAATTAAATTTGATAATGTTATTATCGAGTTCTGCAAGTATTTTAGTATGTATTTTTGTTACAGCTGTTTGAAAATGGTCTTGTAAACCGAAACAGGTGTAACAAAAAATACATACTAAAATTATTATTTTTAATTGCTAAACTAATGTTTAAGACAAGATTTTTATGCATTAACAATTATTATAAGCAATAATTATTAGCCTGAAACACTCATCAACATTGAAAAAATCTCCCGAGAAAAGATAAATGCCGCCGAAGGGATTTGAACCCGCGTCCTTCTGATATCCGGTCAACTGCTCTACCAACTGAGCTACGTCGGCTTATCTCCCACCCGCCAAATAATTCAATATATACTAGTGTTTCATTCAACAATTACTGCTTATTACATTTTTCACCTGAAAACAACCAACTTTATTTTTTGTGAAAAAGGCATTATAAGTGCTAACTCTCCCACTAAATGGCGTCGAGACAAATTATGTCTACACTTTTGGGTGAAATATATTTGACAAGTTTTTCACCCAAAAATGTAGACATAATTTGTCTCGACGCCATTTAGTGGGAGAGTTAGCACTTATAATGCCTTTCTCACAAAAAATAAAGTTGGTTGTTTTCAGGTGAAAAATGTAATAAGCAGTAATTGTTGAACGAAATACTAGTATATATTGAATTATTTGGCGGGTGGGAGATAAGCCGACGTAGCTCAGTTGGTAGAGCAGTTGACCGGATATCAGAAGGACGCGGGTTCAAGTCCCGTCGGCGGCATTTATCTTTTCTCGGGAGATTTTTTCAATGTTGATGAGTGTTTCAGGCTAATAATTATTGCTGATAATAATTGTTACATACTAAAATACTTGCAGAACTCGACAATAACATTATCATATTTAATTTTAATTAAAATTTTAAAAATTAAAACGGAGTTCTACGAATTAAACACAAAACAATTAATAGGTAAAGTTCTGAATGGTCTATTAAGATAAATCAAGATGTCAATAATAGACAGAAGGAGAAAGACTCCACCGATCACCTCTCACCCCAGAAGGTGGAACTTGAGTGGCATTCTGCCAACGTAAAAAATGTCATCTGCCCATCTCGTTCAAGACCCCACTGAGAGATAGTCTGGGTTCTTATTACCTCGCAAACTTTGGTCCGCTAGCAATAGGATAATGTGCTCCCATAGCCGTTGGGCTCACATGATGCTTAGATGGGGACTTAAGTAGTCGGCGATGTGTGAATGCGGTGCGGTGCAGACCACCGAACATGTGGTCAACGAATGCCCGCTCCATTCATTCCCCGGCGGGATTGATGATGAGGGCGACGCCTGAGGCCCTAAACTGATTCGCAGACCTAGAGGTCCCCCTCTGATCCCCCACCATACGAAAGAAGAAGAATAATGAATCGTCCTAAAATTCGCGCGTTTTGAGAATTACCATTTATTAACGAACTCAAATATTTCATGAGAAATACAGCCTTCTAATATAAATTATACGATAATATTGTCAGAATGATTCCAGCATTCGAATAGTTCATACGATGCAGTTATATAATCTCAGAGGGGGTCACATTGGCAGGATATGGGAAAATAAGTGGCCTTGAATTATACACGCTTATAAATGTCAAACTCCTTAAGTATGGTGACGATATGGCCATTGTGAGTGGATATTAAAAGATAGCATCTTGCATTCATGGGGTTGAATGCTATCGAAATGGAGATCGAAGGCTATTTTTATATTATTAAGGGCACTGAAATATTAAAATTTATAACACTTTGATATGAAATGGGGGAAAAATGAAGAGTTATGGGAAGTAATAATAGCCTGCTGCTTACAATGTTATGGAGGAAACATTCATGTAGAAAACTGTGATGGCTTTTAAAACACCGATGGACTTGTACAGTTTACCAACGAAGAGAAACATAGTTTTTTCGGGAATATTAAAGGAATTTAATATTAGTGCAGCGTTTGAAAGACATTCGCATTCTCACGATCTTAATGGTATAGCGGTTAGAGTATTGAATCTGGGTCCAGAGATAATGGGTTCTCTCAACGAAATGTTAAAAATATTTTTTTTCATAAAATCACGTGGGCTTACACGGGTACAATCAAAACATACATAGTTAAAGCAATTTAATAATATTAATTTTTTTATAAGAAAAAATCTCTTTTTTTAACTTTTGAGGGTTATTCCAATTAATGTAACATATAATTTATTGAAGAAGAAGATAGCAATAATAATCTAAACGAAAATATGAAAGAGAATAAGACAAAGAAAAATAGAAAAAGTTAATGGTCTCAACTGGGACTCGTACCTAGTAATAATATCTAATAATACTTAGTGCCAGATGTTTTACAAAATTGGAACAATTTCTTATCGAGGGAATAGTTAAAAAAAGTTATTGAGAAAAATTAATATTGAAAATACAAGCTACTGTTCTGAGCATGTTGTTAAGTTTAGGAAAAAGAGCAATGTGCAAAATATTAGATCTGTAAGGATGGGGTTTTTGTTCAAGATTTATTAAGTTAATTTTCAAGTTCTGTCAAAGTTCTATTTAAGTTCTGTTATTATTTTAATTATGTGAAACAACTGCCCAATATTTATATAATAACAGATTTTGAATAGAACCTTTACAGAATTTGAAAATTGACTTTGTAATTTGTTGAATTGTTCAAATTCCTCCTCGTATCGATCCTCATCGTATACTTAATCCTAAGTATTAGAGATTCCAAAATGGTATCTGTTATCTTTCCATCCATACATTTCTCACAAAATAAATACATTAAAAAATTGAGGTTAAAAGATGTTATCGTGATTTATTTCCGGAGTGTTACGATGTACATGTACATCTGCCGTGTCCGAGACGTTGGCTTAAGAAGGGGGTGGCGCAACACGGCATAACACCCCAAAAATAAATTACGAAAATACTTTTGACAGTAAAAATATCAACATATCTTTTAGGATATTATATGAACATTCGTTAGCTTTCTGAACAAAATAAGATTTAAACATATCAGTATTGTTAAGATAGAGAAATGATCAATCGGAATAGATATTGATTTAATTATCAGTAATATCACATTCCATATTTAATAATAATAGCTGATACGAGTAATTTCAATCCGTCAGTTAATGTTAACCACATTAGTATTAAAGATACCCTAATGCATAATATACTGAGACATTAATCCCGCAAACACAGACAATATTCCACTATCGGGGAACAAGACGCACACATAGTTTATGACAGAACATGGAGAGATACATAATTGAATAGAGAATATTCAAACAGCAGACGGACAGTAACAGAGCTTTGGATAGACGCGTTCATTTACTAGACTAAATGTTCGTTCAGATGTGTGTTTATTCAATCAGATTACATGGTGTGCCTCCCCTACCCAATCCTGCCAGCCTTCAACTCCTGCCAACCCTTTCCACGCCATCGAGAGAGCCTCCAGCCCACAGCCAGCCCAACCAACCAAAAACCGAAGGCTGTATTATGGTACTATACTTGCAATATGGATTGAACCGCCACGCTTCAAGTCAAAGTGTAAAAATTTAAAATAATGTGTGGATTTAATTATATTCCAGAGGGTTTGTAAGGACTCGTTACGAACACTATAGGATTAATTTTAAGCTTATTATAATTAAGCGCACTTGAAGTGAAAAATCACAAAACTGCGCTACATAAATACTACGTTATTATTATTTTTATTATTAGGGAGATCGAATGTGAACTCATCGTTCTAGTATCTTCTGCCTTTTTCAGTTTCATACAAGACGTGTGGGAAGGAAGTGGACGTTCATCCATGTCGTACGTAGACCTATCTTTGGGACGACCACATTTTAAATGACATACTGCTTAGTCAGTGTAAAAACTTTGTTGAGGAACCATCGTAAACTTTATAGAAGTAGGTACAATTTTTTCACAATTGGAGGTGATTGGTAACCTGGTAGGTAGTCCTCTCGACTGGATGTTGGGTGATTGAAGTTCGAATCCTAAAAAGAGTTCGACATGCTCCTAATCCAAAATGTGCTAAAATATCGTACAAATGTAAATTTTTATAATGAAAACGCGCAATGCTACGTTGGAACGTAAAGTAATTTTTTTTTAATGTTTTTAAATTACTTACAAATAATTGCCCAAGTTGATTCTAAAATCATGAAACATTGAAATCTTAAATGGCCTATATCTTATAATTTAAAGCAAAAATAAATAAGGTAGCTCGCATTCGTACTAGATATTTTGTATACCTTTTGATTACAAAAATAAATTTTTCTGTTCTCGCAAACGTTCCTCTTAAAACCAGAAAAAAACGGTTCACGCTACATTTTGGTTGTATGACCTTAGGAAACTTTTAAATACATGTAAAGCACAAGTAACTGCCCATATGCCTATGCCTAACTATAATAGTACGTTTTTATCGTATAGATATATTCATGGACGTTTTTTTTAAAGCTGGGTATTTTTTTAATAAACCTTGCGATGACAGGCCATGCTAGAGACGAAGAGTTAAATTAAAAAATAATTTTATTTTTCAAGGAAAGAGTTCGAACGCCCATGCAGCCTGTGATAGACGAAGGCTCTACTACCATATTCCAACCCCACCTCCCCACCTTCCTCCCTTCACAGCAATAAAGAACGAAAAGGGTGTCGATTCGGCGAATTGAATTTTTAATCGACACGGCGAAATGTCGCCAGTCGCCATGTCTGATTTTTCATTTTGAAATATATATCGCCTGTATTGTTGAGGTTGTTGCTGGGAATAAATAACCAGATAGAATCGGCAGACACGGCAGCGGAAAACGCTGGAAATTGTGATTTATCATCAGCGATTCTTGTCATTTCATATTTCAAAATGTGCAAATTTTAATGAAAATCAGATTGAAATAAATTCACGTTGCTCATGGCGCATTATACCTGAATAAATATACAAATAATTTAAATAGAATTTATAATTATCAAGAAATACGATAAGGTACTTTCATTTCTAATTAATTTTCGTGGAACTTCAAAATATTCCGGCATATCAAAAACAATAGAACTTATTTATATATTTTATGGAAAACAGAAATGAGTTATACGCGCAGTATTACGGACAGATTATTTAAACTTAATTCAGCTAAATAATTCGATACTCTCTAATACATAATAATTATAATAATATATAAACACCATTATCTTTAAACATTGAATAATATTAATATTTACAAAGTAATATTTACAGTAGTGGATACGATTTTAATTAAACGAATAAACAAAAATATATTTAAAAGGTAGCAATTATTGCAGAATAGTTAAAAAATATTATAAAAAGATAATTTTGAAAAACACGTTGTGGAAAAGGGCGAAAAACCTTCTCTGCGGTGTGGTAGGTATTGGAATGTTATGTTAAAATTGAATATCGTGTTAATAAAGCAGACCTGACCAAAATGTTATGCCTGTGCAAAAATAAAAGCATTTTTTAAATTATGATCGGTACAGTACGCGAATGTTTATTAGGATATTTTCAACAAAGTTTTAAAATTTTTTGATAAAGTTACTCATTATGTATGATTTTATGCTCAATATATATTTTTATTCAAAGGTTTTTAAACTGTGTTTTAACACTAACAGCCTATTTTTATTCATAAAATTTTATTATACCTCATCATCAATATAACTAAATATTTTATTCTACATATATAATATTATAAGTAGTAATTAAATTATAGATATACACACATGCCTTCAAATAGAAATACCTTCCATGTAGATTTGATTGGAGACCGAAGTCGCCGCTAGTACCTTTTGACTAGAAGGTTGAGATAGCCAATCAACATTGCATACTCTCTTATACTGCCAAAGAACGTAGGTATATAGCCATTATTTTTACTTTATTTTTTCGTTAGTTATTTTGGGGTGTTATGCCGTGTTGCGCTACTTCTTTCTTTAGCCAAAGTTTCATACACTGTGTCACACATCTGCCCTGATGATGGACACTGTAACGCTGTCAGAAACGTTGGATAAAGTAGGAGGTAGCGCTACATTGCATAACACCCCAAAAACAACTAACAAAAATACTATTGGCCGTGAAAATCTAAAATCATATCAATCTTTTTACTTTTTTATTTTGAATTTGTAGTGAGAGGCCGAATTTCTTAATTTGAAATTTACATCATTTCGGTCAGTCTTTTGGATCACGAAAAAAGCCCAAATTGCATTTCTTATGTTCTTATTTAATCCTTGATTTTTGATAGTTTTCCTCAAAGCATTATGTAAACGATATGTAAGTTTTTTTTAGAAAAGAATTCTTTTGAGGATTAGAAAACTTTGTATTATACTAATCTTAGAATTCTTGATTTGCAGTTGCAATGTGAAACATGTTTTTAGGAAATACATCGGTACATCCCTTCAATGCTTACCCACTAAAGAGGCAAAATAGTTAATTATACTACTGTTTTCTTAGGTTCATATCGTTTGTATAAAATTAATAATCAAACAATAAATGTAGTCTGTTCAAATCATCAAACTAGGTACCTACTGGGTATCGTAGTCTGAAGTAGTATTTGTTCTGGGGTGATTTTCGTCTGGCGAGGGTAGTTTGGGCGGAGGGTTGCTACAGGCGTTTGGCTGTATTGTAAGGGGTAGGACAGTCGGTGAAATGGGTACGTATAGTGCACCGTATACAGGCCACGGCAGACAGTGCAATACAAGAATGAATGAAGGAAAGTCGATCATGTATCTACTGGAAATATCGAGCCACTTCTGGATATTCGCGCTCTTCGTGCGGCGACAAAGGTTGGCTGTACGGATAACAATTGGAATGCGAATAACCTTTTTTTATATAAAACCAGCGATTTCCCGGCATGCGTTGCAACGCCACTTACTAAAGAAAGTGTTTCTTTCTGCGTGTCCTTTCCCATTCATCAGGTTACCCTTTCGCTTCCCCTTACCTTCACAAGATCCCTCTCCATCTTCTCCGCTTTCCCTCTTCTCCTTCGTTCTTCCCCCGTCCCGCGAATCCCCCTCCCGTGTTCCCCTCCCCCTTCCCGCGTTCCTCTTCTCACTCCCATCGCGGGAATGCGCACATCAAATCCCTAAAGTTTCATCGCAATCGGATGTACGGTTAGTAACGCCTAATTTCACTACGCCAGAGCTCACTATTGTATATAGAAACCATCGCTGACATGCGCACATCATATCTCCAAAGTTTCATCGCAATCGGATGAATGGTTTAGCAATGCATAGACAGCTCACGCACATATGTACATAGAAGCAAGCATATTTTTATTTTTAGATATAAAGATATCATACGTATGAGGTAGTACAGGGGTGTCCGGGTTCATGGGTGGAATTTTTCGGGCCTTGGGGGTGGATGTATCTGCCCTCCACCTGCATGGCAGACCAGAACGGGAGAGACTGGTTGAGGGAGATTTTTTTTACTTCTCCAGGAGCTCTCTCTCAAAACATCGCCTTGCATCTGAGAGGGATTTATTTATAAGTCCATCAATCCTGGAGACGCTGGACCCCGATTCCTACCCACCCCTCATATACATTTCCTTCCCAGAACTACACTCCCTCCCCTCCACACAGCATCCAATGACATAGACCCTGAGGGGAATTATTTTCCAGGGTTCCTGCGTGGAGCTAATGTTAAAAAAATGTATCGTGGGTAAAAGCTAGACATTTATGAAAAAAGTCCTGTTCAGACAGAAATTGGTTTTAATGAATGACACGTTTAGAACGGGAGTAGGTAGGAATTGAATTCATGGCATCTGGGTCGGACCCAAGCGCGATGCCAACTCAGCCACTGACTGGACACTGAGTTCCAAATAAATCAAAGAAGGCTTTTAATTTCTACGCTGTAGTAACCCTTATTGAAATTAAAATTCTTATTAAAAAGATTTAATATTTGTAGGAATTTTGAAGCTACGAAGCCATATAATTTTATTTTAAAATGGTAGACGGTTGAGTACACCCTTTTATTGAAATGCAGGCTTATTGCGATGGTGGAGAATTCATAGTTCCCAATACAGAACCTCAACTGCATTGTATTTACACATCGAGGAAATGTATCGCAGTGTATAATGGAAAAAACAATGGAACTCATTATTTGTATGGCGAAGGGTATTTTTAAATCATCAGAAATTAAAAAAGATAAGTACAATGATAACCCTATAACATATCCATGTCAAGATCTAGATTGATCCGTGTACACTTTGGAATCTTGCATGAAGGTGGCAGGCTTAAAAATATGGGAATTAATTAAAGATATTACATACTAGCATTTCCTATTTTGAAATTTATGATATTGTTCAAAATGACTGAATCCAGGTAGATAGAGTTGGCTCAATTGGGAGAGTGTTGTTCTGGAAAGAATAAGTAGTTCCTGGGTTCAATTCCCAGTTGCAACTGTTACCTTTTTACTTTCCGTTCCATATTAAATTGAGACTTATAAATACATTCTATCTCTGAGATTGTACTGCCCTGAAGAAGCTACGGTTGTAGCGAAACCCGGTCGGCTTAAAGTATAAAAATAAAAGTGGTGTTTACAAAGTTATTGTTTTATTTTAAATTATAATGTCTCATCATAAAGTAACCAAGTCATAATACTCAAAATGCAACTAAATCATAAGATTCAAGTCCATGTACATCTTTCTGCATCTATGATAGTTGTTGCATCAAAGATAGTTACATACGTATACTTTTTTGAAAATCCTTTTTTTCTTCGTGATAGGACCTGTATCTTTCTGCCACTGATAAACATGATAATTCAGCATCAAAAACTCATTTCTTCAAATTTTTAACTTTCATTCGTATGCTACTTGGGTACAGAATTTACTTTTCTAACTCTGTTTTTAATTTTCCTGGAAATGAAAAGGCACGATTTCGCAACTATTACGTCGGCTATCCATAAATAAGGGAGCCCCTCTGCAATCCTCTTATTTTTTAGATTTTTTTTACAGGTTAAAAATGCAATAAACGACGTAATTGTAAATTTTCATTTAGTCGGATGAACTTTCATTACAAATAATGAGGTGCGGAATTCGCTAAGCTCGGGTAGTGTAACAAAACTCGCACCAGGAAGTATTTTAACAACCCCTTTTTACAACCAGTTATTCGTCGAAGGAAAGAATTCGTAGGTTTAGGGGTAGCTGCAAATAAAGTAGGTACCATAATGCAATAAGGGCTACGAAGGTAGCAGTGGCGTAGTAGAAATTTATTTATTTAATAAAAACGGTATACAAATACCATAAACACAGATTACATGTCACAAAATCATAGTTACATAAGAAATAATAAAAAAGAGTAGGTATAACAGTTAATTGTGGCATTTGGTTGAGAAATGACACAAAGAGATACATTAACATACAATATTATAGTATGAATAAAATTAATATTGATTGAAAATATTTGATAGTATAGCCTCCTTGTACCTAGCTACCGTGCAGTTAAATAGATCCGCCACATTTGCGTACCTATTACTAACTTAAGATGAAGCCATACTAAATAATGCAAAATCATACAAAATCGTATGTTTTAGTTTTGAAAATTTGACCGCTTAGAAGTATTATAGATGCTTCAATTAAATATTGCGTGTAGAACATACTTTGGCCCTTAAAAATATCGGTCATTTTTTTTAATAAGTCTTTTAATAAGTTTAGAAAAAAATAAAGTATTAGGTCTATAAAAAACATTTTTAACTGAAAACTCTCCTACTTATAAACACTTTTTCGGATATGGTTTTATTGCATAATGTGGCAAATTCAGTTTCTTATATAATTATCGCGAAAAAAAAATGATATTTACGCCCGAACCTCACAAAATAAAATATAATATGCATTTTCGCGTTGGTATTTTTGACATCACGACGACAATACGGCAGTCGACGAATTTGCTATATCAAAGTGAACCTTATACCGTCCACCGAAGAACGACTGGCAGCCGTCCCCCTGTCTTCCGTCATTACTCCTCCGAACGGAGCGGAGAGCGGTCGTGTTATGCTCCGCGCCGCTTATTTTCGTGAAATCAATTTAAAAATTCCGTTTTATTGCTATAAACAATGCATAAAAAAGGAATTAATGTTTTTTACAGGCCTTTACGAAATCAACATGTAAAAAAAAAATCTCAAATATCTTTTCCAACCTTTCCAAAAGCTTTTTCTCAAGTATTTTTAAACTCCTCCCATAAAAGGGCGTGAATTCCGATTTCGATTTTTTCCTGTACTAGTGGATCGCCTTAATGTGACCTAGGTATAAGCGAGTGTTCCATATACTCATTTCTGTTGTTGTTGCATTGAAACAGTATTTTGGAGCGAGTTGCTCTAGTGGGTATATGAAACTCTACGAGGCTAGTTAAATCGGGACTGTCTATTCTACCATTTACAATTTTGAACACAAATATATATTTTTAATTTAAGAAATACAAAAACACGCTTAAAAATACTTTTTTCAAAGAGTAGTACACTTTTTATGAAATATAATGTATAATCACGATTTGAAATGATGTTCGATATATGATTTTTTGTACATAAAGAACTTCGTGAAATATAATAGTCATGTATCCAAAGCATTTCTGAAACTCATGTTGGTGGTTAGTAAAAAGGAAGCTTTCACGATGGGATACGTAAATAAAAAGCACGTACTTTTAAAGCCAACATTTTGTAAAATAAATAGTTTCATTATTATTTTTATACATCATAGTTGAAAATCAAAAGAGAAGACCGATAGGCTACGAAGCAACGCACAACTCATTCTCTCACAGGCTAAATGTTATAGACGTAGGTGTTTGTCTCTTTTTAGTGTCGCTATTTTTCGTTTCATCGAGTTTCAAATCGCAACGGTGCTAAAGAAGTTTCCACTTCAAAATTTTGGCAAACTCATCAATCAAATCATTATCATCAAAAAAATTAAATCAATCGCTTTTAAACGATTGTTCATCGAACAAGATTGTAATACATTTTTATGTTTTATCAACCCATTGAAAAATCACGCACCGCTGCTGTGATGGCATATACTTAAGGTCGTCGCAGGTTAAAATAAATAAAATAGCGATAAATAGTCGGAGAATTTTTCGTACATTTCCGCTAAGGAATGCGTGCAAAGGTATTCGCCCTGTGATATTTACGATAACGTTGGGCCCGCATCATTGGCACGGGAATAGTAGGAACTGAAATAGGCTCTGATAGAGAAAAAACTAAAGGGGCTGTTCGGAACTTTTTTTAGAATCATTTAAGAATGGGTATCAGTGTTGTAATATCAACCATTAACATTTTATCCGTAAACGTTAAAGAAAAACCAGGAGATGTCTACGGATAAAGACAGTATCTTTAACTGTAACATTTGGTATCTTTGAGATGCCAAATGCATAAAACAGATATTTATATCCCAGAAAGCAAAAAAAAATGTAGTATAGTAGTCATAAAATGTTAATAAAAAATTTAACAACTTAATTTAAATTAATACAGAATATTTTAGCGACACTCAATCAAAAATATGAAACAGAAAAGATACGGTCAAATCTAGGATTTGAACCCAGGCCGGGATGAAGCTCTACCACTGAGATTATGTGACCCTATCCGATTCCGTCATATTTATCTGCGTCATACTTCGACTAAGAACTACCATGATTGCAATGTACGATTGTAAGATTCTTACTGAACTAAATGCTACCTAGATAGGGTCTTGGATAAATTTATGTATTTTTATTTAATATGCGACACCTATCTTTTCCTGATTTTTCTATTTCAGATTTTCGGTAGAGTGTCGCTAATATTTCCATCATTAATTTTATATTAAAATTTGAAGTTTTACTCATTAAGTTAAAGATAAAAAAATAAATTAAAAAACTCTTGCAATAAAACATCGTACTTTATAAAATTTCTATAAACCTTAATTGAAAACCGTTAATGAAAATGTATTTAATACCCTTGTTTATTATTTAAAATAAGATATGTAGATACGACTCTCAGTCCTTCATAAACCTATCCAGAATGATAGAATTGTACGTAATTTTTTGGAAGATTACGAATTCACGATTCTGTCGATCTCTAAATAAAAAAAATAAAAAAATAAAAAATAATAGACTTATTGGCATTGTCACATTTGTCGTAAGAGCATACTCGTATATTTTACGTTCATAATATAAATCTACATACTTTAGTACTCGTGTAAATGTACTCCTATAATAATATTTCATTGGAACGTTAAAGTATTTAGAAAAAATGTCAATATTTAAAATACTTTGGGAGCTTTGAGGGAAGGTTTATTATTCCCGTAAGCCAGAAGCATTCCGGAACTTTTCTCCAGAGTTAATAAAAACTGTATCATCATTCCGGTTACAAATTTTCTGGTCACACGGTAGGCGCCCCTTTGCTGATGTACAACATTTTTCCACGGTTTAATTAAGAGTTTAAGAGCAGATTAATTTGAATATTTTCAATGGGTTTCTGCGTCCGATGAATTTGTTAAATTCGTTACTCGGTGAAAATAGCAGGAAAGTAAATTTTATTCAACATAGTTTAAATACTAGATATAATTAAAATCTGGAATGAAGTGGGCTTTGGTTAAAATGTTCAATGAGTTTGATAATTGCGAAGGAACTATATTTTTGTTCAAACAAATGTTCACAAAGATTCAGAATTAGAAAATTTAAAGCTTCTACATTGGAAATTTCTATAAAAACACGTAGTTTAACATTTTTTAAAGTCTGATTTGTAGACATTAAACATTTATATATATATATGTATATTAAATTCAACATTTTTTAAAGCATTTGTGTATATTTTCAATGGAAGATATACGTGCAAAACTTTGATAAGGTGTGCATGTTTTTTTTCTGCAAAATATCATGGATTTTTAAAACTTTGCAAAATATAACAACTTTACCAACTTAACGAGTATGTAATCACATACATGGTATCTTTTTTTCCTCTAGAAACAGATGGAGTGTATAGAGCCAGCTATTCCGGATGTGGCAAGCTTTATATAGGCCCGACAGAGCGGACAATCTCCGAAAGGGGATCAGAACACTTTTGGGCATGTAAACTGGGCCACCCTCACAAATCGGCAATCGCAATTAAACTATTAATTACACATCCACTATCAATAACACATCTGCCCTGATGATGGACACTGTAACGCTGTCCAAAACGTTGGCTAAAGAAGGAGGTGGCGCAACACGGCATAACAATACAAAAATAAATATCGAAAAAAAAAAAATTTTACAATGTTTGCAAAATATAACAAAGAATATATTAAGCCACTCATAAACGACTATGCCTTGTGTTATATTTTAAAAAAATACAAGTGTGCAGTTCACAGGCGGGAGAAGTGAAATCTTCAGAAAACTAAAGTAGACAAGAGTGGGGAGCCTACGAAGCACAGCACGAAGAGGAGACCGATCATTCTATCTCATATTCTGGTAAGCTAAATCCTAATGCTGTATGTGTTTGTTTCTTTTTACTGTCGATTTTTTTTTGTTTCATCGAGTTTCAAATCATTGCGGTGCTAAAGAAGTTTTCAATACAAACATTCGATTCTGTAAATAAAATAAATAAACGATTTTCAGTCCGAGGTATTCCTTTCTTCTGAAGAAGTGTCGATCACAGAACATAAATAAACGAATGCACGCACCATAAAGTGCAAAATACATTTTTTTTCAGGAAATATTATACTGTCTAACTTTATCAGATATCTTTTCAGCTTGAATTTTTCATTGATAATTTGATTCCGTGAGATAAAAAATACATTGAACTTTCAACACAATTTCTGGAGAACTTACCTCTTTTCTCTAAAGGGTTGTGCGTATATAAAGAATTTTATGCACCATAAAGAAAGGGTGCGTCTCTTTTACATGAATTTACAAATCCAAACTCTTTGTCGTGCGTTTTCTTCAAAAGTCCGCTGCACAAAGTAAATAAAAGCATTTAACTTGCGACACTATCAGACGTCCGGACATGTCCTGCCCCCTAAAGGCGTTACGGTCACTTTACGGCAGGGTCGAATTAGGTTAGGGGCAAATCTCGTAAAACACTCGCGCTGTGTGCGATGATGCTGATTCTATTACTGGGACTGTAGATCTTCTCCTTTGTCCGGCCGTAATGCAGGTCCTCCCCCTCACACCTCTCCCTCTTACACTCTACCATGCACACAATCTCTACATGTCTTAAACCTGATACAGGGTTGTCAAAACTACCTTCAAGTCTAAAAATATTATAATAATTTTATTACTAGCATAAACATAAAATGTTATTCCAACTAATTACAGGGAACACTATCTCACATCACTCGTGTAGAAATAAAAAAAAATAATAGTTACCTTTAAAAAATATTATTATTAATTTATAAAAAAGGTTTATTCATAAACAAGTTCTGCAATATAATTATTATTACGCGTGACAGTTTTTTCGCCCTCCGAAGGCATTATCAAACTGTGGTTATAGCACTTACATACGATACATGTATAATATTTCTAAAAATGTACGTATGATAAAAAAACTATTGATTTTACTTTCATTAGATACCTACGGCCATATTACAAATTTAATATTTGTCACCCTTTTAAAGTTTCCCCCAATTAGCGCATTGTTTAAATTGAAGGTCGTTAGTTATTCCAAAATGATGGCTCATGGGTTTATTTTCGAGCAATTATGCTGGATCCTACTGTTTGCGTTTTTTTTTACTCGTAGTAGTCTAGTTGAGCTTAAATGTACATCGATCGTCCAGTGGATTGGTCAGATATCTCCGAAAAATCGAAATTCGAGTTGAGTTTGCAGATATATATGTAAAACTGTACTCTATATCTGGTACAGTATTGAGATTGCTAATAAACACCACCAAATCAATTATAAAATTATAAGCAGAAAAATGATTAAAAATTCAATTATAAGCAGAAAAACTTCTACTGAATTAAACAAAATGTTGATGTTTTCTGGATCACTAATAGTAAAATTTCATACTAATGTACTGGACCGTTATTTCCCAGTGTTATTTTACAGCATGTCTATTTAATTTGTAAACACAGAACATGGAAATAATATTCGATTTGTGGAGAACATCCGAATATTGTTTTCCTCATTATCTCAAAACTAAGTATTTGGCGATGTCTGACTAATATATAGAATTATCTAATTAATAAATTATAATGTAGAATTACCAGAAATGGAATCTAAATGTTCAGTGGATTTTTTCAAACTTTACAAAACCTAAGCGCATAATTTCCACGACACCAAATATGTAGATGCATTTATTACCGTATGGTTGAACAACTCTTAACGACAGTACTTTGAATATAACAGTGATAACATAAGAGCCCCTGCCAAGACAAAACTTTCCCCCATAACCCACAACCCCATGTGACATAAGACTATTCTATACCAGGGGACGAGGATAAGACAGGGGGTTTGTGGGTAAGTGTAATTCTACCAATCTGTAATGACCCCCGGATCTTTCTACTAGCGAGATCACAATAATGGAGAGGCTAAGAAGTAAAGGACGTTGGAATCCTGTTAATGCTGAAACTTTACTTCGTTTCTGGAAATGCAAGCCAATTGCATTACTCAGTACACTTTCTAAAAGTGAGCATTTCCAGTTGTATTTATTTCTAAATTATTATTTTACAATTACTGCCCTTTATCATTCTTAAAAGGTTCGAGTCTTCGATAAGAGTGTTTTTATATACCGACAGACTATGGGACGGTAAAACAGGGTGCTGTTTCACTTCCAGATTTATTTTCTTGTAAATACCTATACAATGTGATGGTGTGTTGATTTTTTTATAGAAGAACCGGTACCCGTAGATTATTTCCCTCTCTTGTTGTAAAATAATCGAATAACGAACAAGGCTTCAATCTCGTAGTGTTTATTATTTGAAGGACCCTAAAAATCTTAACACCTGCAGAGTGTTCACGAAACATTTGAAAAATGTGATAAATACCTATTAACGGAACTTTATTTACATGCTTACTTTACATTGCACAACAATACATACCTACCTACATAAGAAGAAGTGTGAAATTATTTTATTTTTACTGCTGGATACATATTATTATGGAAAGAAGCCTTTTAATAGAGATTTTGAGATATTTTTTTGTTTTGTTCATTAGAATCGTTTATTGCAACCTCATTTATTATTATCGTAAAAAGTACGAAGTTTGTTATAATTGTAAGTATTACCAGTTTAGGCCTTCTAGTTCGTTCTGTTTTTGAATTTAAGGATGTCCAACATACCTGAAACAAAGAAAAAATAACGTTATTAGAAAGTGCATTTTCTCAAAAGTCATATACAAAAATTAGGTAGAAATTTGTTTGAAACTATTATTGTGTTTACTTTATAACGTATTGGTTTATATTATAATTATAAAAAGCCATAAAGTAAATAATGATATATTCGATTAATAAAAAAACGATATTTTCATAAAACGCAGTTAAATTAAAGCAATAGATGCAATATTTCGTCAAGAGCATTAATCTTTCGCATATTTCGCTCATGTACGATGAATCTTATTAAAATCATTTTTGTGATTCTTACAAGTCAATTTAAACAGCATTTTTTTCAAGTACGGGTAGTATATTTAGTTAATATTATGCCCCGATGAAACCTAGTTTTATATTCAAACATATTTGAATATTAAAAAATTTCATAAAGTTGTTCAAAACTAACTTTTTTATCATTTCATTAATAATTTCAAACAAAAATGTTATTGCTTTCTATAAAATTTAATGTCAAAGAATTGAATGAATTTTAAAAATACATTACAAAATTTATACAAAATTACCATTGCAGAAAATGTTATTTTTCTCAACAACAAAAAATGCTTAGGTGAAGAAGAAGAAAGATACAATTTTAAAGCTAATAAAATTAACCTTAATATTTTTATTTTTTTTGTATTTTATCCAAAATAGCGAGTTCCAGGCATGCGTCGCTATGCCACTTAATAAAGAAATTGTTTCTCCTTGTATGTCCTTTCCCAGTCCCCTTCCGTTTCACCTTCTTCTCCCGCTTCCCCTTCCCTACTCGGATTCCCACACCGCCTCCTTCGCCTTCCCTCTCACTCTCTTCCCCCCTCCCGAGGTCCCTTCCCCCCTCCCGGGTTCTTCTCCCCTCCCGGTTTCCCCTTTCCCCTCCCGGTTTCCCCTCCCACCTCCCGCATTCCATACATTAATTATCGGTACATTCAGTTTTCAAACAGCTCGCGTGCCACCTATTGCATTTTTTTAATAAAAATTTCATAATGCCAGAGCTCACCATTGTACATACCACAGATAATATAAACAAAGGGAGATATGCTATGGGCAGTTTAAACCTTGTGGAACTGTATTTCCTCGTGTCGCCGATATTATTAACCAATACTATTACACACCTTCGCTTACGCTAAAGTATACGCCCCTATTCGAACTCACACTTAAAACTTGTCATTTTCGTTGGCACTAATACTTAGAACAGATTTCTATGCGTACACGTTCCGAACGCATTCGCAATTAGCAATACATAGAAATGATGACGAATAAGGCTTACAAGAATACAAATCGACAGAGATCGACATTTTAGTTAAAAAATGGTTCCAGTTAAAATTTTGATGAAAAATTCTTATTCTCAGAACCGATAAATCGAAACAAGTGTGATCTGGACTCTGGGCACGTTTAACGTGTCCCATTTGTAACAAATCCAAATCAATTGTTTCTAATCTATAACTGAATTTTAACAGTTTTTGGTTTTGTTCAATAACTTTAATCACAATAACACTCACAGTGTGTTTTTGTTGTTGTAAAAATCCATAAAAAGAAACTCTCATTTTTTACTCATGTTAATTTATTTTGTATTTGAGTACTTCACAAGAGTCCCATCTTCTCCCAACCATCTGGAACCAGTGAGACTAGGGCATCCGCAATTGGGGTATTTTATGAGGTTTCAGATGGTGAGGAGTGGAAGAAGTCGAGGAAAATGAAAGTAAGGAAGTACCCGGTTATTCAGATCTGGTCGCTAAACACGGCTAATAAATTTAAATCAACCTTTCTGTTCTGGATGGTGGTCTTTAACCAGGGTTATACTGAAAGTATTTACAATTCTGTTTCACAATTAATAATTTTACAATAATAATGACAAGTATTTTGGGCAACGTTGGGTGCTCTACCCGTGTTAGGGCCTTTATTTTGCGATTTCATATTTTGTTTCATCATCTATTTATTACCCGTGTTTTACAGGCAGTTTTTTTTAAATAATATATAAACAGTTATTTTCCTCCTCTTTTGAATGTCAAATGTGCTAGTGTTCATCAATCTCGAACATATGTAAATAAAAAAATTTAAATAAAAAACCCACCTTGGTATAATTAACAAAAATATACAGAAATATGTATTTACAAGAGGTATTTCATTTAGCAAACAAACATTTTAAAAATATATACATATTATTGACTGGTAAAGTGGAGATATTTGTATTTGGAGATACTTGTCGCTTCGATAATTTTGGTGTTACGTTTTTAACTAAGTAATGTAAACGGATATCAATGTATTTTTCCAAAACGGCTTTAGTGAGTTGAACTGAATGATTATTCATTGGTGATTGGTCATATTGATGAAAATAAATATTTTCAAATACTTTGATTCCAACGAAATGTCGTAAGGCTTTGGTTACTAGTTCCTGTTTAATATTATTTTTTGATTTAATTTTCAGTTTATTTTTATCTACAATAGCGTTCTTTATTACCACTTCCATTGTTTTGCAAATGTTTATAACATCAATTGAAGGGAAAAAAAAAGGCCAGGTTGCTGGTTTAAAATCGTTTTGGCCAAAGTGAGATGAGCAAATGATGCTATGGCGAGTCGGAAACCAGTTTCCCTTTCTCCCCGTTGCGTCAATCCATTTTTCTTTAATTGTTCCATCCTTCGGAAATCTGAAATAATTAAAATACTATAAGTTACTGCATTTAAAAACGGATATAAATTATACGTTACCTAAGATAAATAAATTATCACGCTTTTTTGTTATGCTTCTCCCCATCCCGCGAACCCCCCCCCCCCCCCCTCTCATCACTCCCTCACCCCCGCCAACCCCCTCCTTCGTTTCCCTTCTCCACCCACATAATCCTCCCCCTATCAGATCCCTCGTCCCGGATTCTCTTCCCCTTCTCCTTCCCTTCCTGAGGCTAAACTATATGAAACACGCACATTTCTCAAACTGGTCATGCGCCAAAAAATTTACGAATTTTATAACGCCAAAGCTTACCGTTATATATATTGAAACCTTCACGGGCGTGCCCACACGAAAACACCAAAATCTCATCCCAGTCGGATGAATGGTATAGGAAATAATTTTATAATGCTAGAGCCCACCATTATACTCGTATATAGAAACCTGCATTGGCTCCGGCACTAAAAATCACCAAAGTTCCATTGAAAATCGAATAAATGGTACACAAACGCATGCGGAACAAATAAAGATTAATTTTTGTAAATAATGATTTTAAAAGAAAATCATTGTATTTGTTTCTACCACCAATCAGCGTCTACAACAATAATTATCTACAAAAATAATATGTTTATACATATTTATATTTTTTTTATAAAGCCCTACTAATATTACGAAATATCGATGGTCGGTATTTAAAAGAATTCGCGTCCCCATCACTAGCATCGTAATGGCGGCGATGTTTGTTTTAACGGGGCCTTATGTCAATAAAAACTTCGAATAATCATTAAAAATTGATAACGTACTCTAATTTTGTACTTACCGGTGAAATGAAACTCCATTTATCTTGAAGTTCACATTTCTTGTATTATTTTTGCATAGTTGCACTGAACAAGACGGCATTTTGAATAAAACGGGCACAAACTGTACGCGGTTACGACACAAAACCAATTGAATGAACGAATTCTTTCCGTATTCACACTCCGCTCCGTAGGCCGTAGTCCGTCCACGGTCTGGCGGCCAACATAGCATATCTCGGGTTTCTAATATCTTTGATACATACAGAAACCATCGCTGTCAGGCACACATCAAATCCCCAAAGTTTCATCGCAATCGGATGAACTGTTAGCACCGCATAATTTCATCATGCCAGAGCTCACTATTGTATACAGAAACCATCACGAGCATGCACACATCAAATCCCCAAAGTTTCATCGCAATCGGATGAATGGTTTA
Source organism: Limnephilus lunatus (assembly GCA_917563855.2). NCBI lineage: Eukaryota > Metazoa > Arthropoda > Insecta > Trichoptera > Limnephilidae > Limnephilus > Limnephilus lunatus. The sequence continues at coordinate 43,568,976 of OU830602.1, read as the reverse complement.
GCAACACATAGCGGACATACAAACATTTTTTAGATTTTTGTTTACAGATTAGTGAATTGTTCAATTTCGCCACTGCAGATTTTCGAATAGTAGGTAAAAATTAAAATGTATAATTTTTAAAGCAATTTACGACATATTTAGAACGAATAACAGGGTAAAACAGAGGGGGAACATTGAACCTTAATATCAGATCATAGGCGGAAGGATATTGATAAGAAGGAAATAATGTGATAAAAGCATTCTTCGTAAAATATTCCAAAATTGAAAACAAAAACATTTTAAGTCCACCATAAATAAAAGTTACTTTCAAAAGTAGATGTTCCAGTTAATGTTGGAGAGTTAAAAGTTCTACAACCCTTCTTAATACTCATATTTAAATTGACATTTGAATTACTAAGTTTGACTATCAGTAAAGCTGAGATCGCCAACCCTATTTTCAATTTCCACATCAAACGCTGAAATAATGTAATCTATCAATTTTAGTGTCGGGTCGACAAAGAAGGCGATTGTACATTTTAGTGTCACCTTTTAAACTTGGAGTAAATACGCCCACACTAAAATATCAATAAAACCCTCCGGTTCTGAATAATTCAACGGCTGATCTACCGGTTTAATAGTCAAACAGTACTAAAAGGAAATGTTCCTACGCAGTAACACTGCGTTTAGTACAAAACTTCTACATTTACAATCGGAAGCTTATAGCAAATTTAAAACATGGAATGAATGCACCACTACGTAGCGTTTACTTCTTTTGACACGAGTTACACATTTGTTCAATCGATATTTTGTCTGGTGCCAAAATACTTATGCTTCACAATAAAATTCATATAAATAGAATATTTCTGATCGTATCCTAAAACTCAAAACTGTTTTTGACAGGCGATAGAATACGCTTTCAAATTTTATAAATCGACATAAACATATAATTTTTTAAATAAAAAATATTTTGCAAAGTTTAAAAAATGGTTCACCTAATATATTTTGTAACTAAATTTACTGATAACGAAAAAAATATAATAACAAGTACACATTTTTTCAGACAAATGTATTATAAACGTTATTGTTATCTCACTTTTTTATCATTCGATGTAAAAATAATTTATAAAAAAATCCCAAACTTTCAAAAATTTATTGCAAATAGCGATTCGAAAACTTGGTTTCATAAAGATCAACATTTTACTTATTTTGTAGTTAATTTTTAAATTAGAATATAAAGCGTGGTATTTTCTCTTTCGAACACTGTTTAAATCATATTTCTCACTGTGATGGTAAGGGAGACACAACCATTTCTATGAGACATATGAATTGTTTCGAAAACCGAGCAAATAGATTTTAATATCACGAAAGACCTACCTATTTATTAAATTACTCATAACTATTTTCCTCTCACAAAAACTATAAAAAAATAAACTCCAGTTTTTTTTCTTTATAAAATCTATCTGTGCTCCTGGCGTTATAAAATATGAACAGCTGTATTTGTGTGTATTTTTTCGGTCGACGTACTTACTTTGTGATAAACCCCCCCCCCCCCTACGAAGTAAAACCTTCCTTTTGATTTCCAAATGCTGCTACAGTGCTACAGCTACAGGCGCAACCCCGGCCGGCCTTTAAAAGCTCGTAGCTCGCCCGTTCTCGCGTCTCTCCCCTGCATTTCTTTTGCAGCGCCTTCTCAACCCCATCACGTAATACTTTTATGCAAACGTGACGAGGTGCTCTCAATTAATCAATTGTAATTAACCCCACAACGTTGTGTACTTTTTTGTTTGAGTGGTTTGGTATAGTTAATCCAATTTAATTAATAATTTATTTGTGGTAAACCCTTGTTCTTTTAGATATGGCGTGTTACAATTTGCAAGGCTTCGAATAACAATGACTGAGTCTGACTAGCTTGAAAATTAACTAATTATCTATCTATATTCGTTCAGCTTCCTCCCCTAGCACCTGTTATACACCTACGCTCATCGACGACTATTTTTATTGAAGTAATCTGCATTTTCCCTCCTAGCATCTAATATATAAATTTACATTCAAACGGCGAATTGAGAAGATCCTACCTTTCGATGCGATGTCACGTACTCTCTGCAGCTCTATAAAATGCTATCATGAAAATAATTTGACATTTATGTATATTCTAACAAAAGATTTACACTCAAAGCAGTACGGCGTGCAATAATTCTACACTCACAGTTCTAGATGCAGTTTGTTAGTTAGCTAGCTTGTTTTATTTTGTTAATTTGATTCTACGGGTAGGTATTTTGGATTAACATGAGACAGAACATGTGCTGTTTAAATAATTGGACTCCTCCATAGCCCAACTGATAAGGTGATGGTCATAGACCGCCGAATCAGCTTCCAATTCCAACGCCTCCGGAGAATGTTAAGGTCGCAAGCGACGAATGAAAATCGACATGTTTTGCCTTCTGTCGGGAAAGAGTTTGATGTGTGTTTCTGGATCATAGAGTGGTAATGGGAATAATATCGACCAATAAGCCGCCAAATTAAAAATATGTTGATGATGATGATGAGAGGTCATCTCATACCGTTTGATATGAGGGTCTGCTCCGATTAATGGCGTGATAGCCGATGTCAGGAACTGTTCAGGAAATGCGTGGGTGGCACGAGGTTTTGGATCGCGACATCCTACTCTGGATTGATGATGATGATGATGATTCTGAAGTTCTTCAGCATGCCGATGACTTGAGTTCCATTTACTCCTAAAGCACCGGCATAAACATTAAACCGAAGTTGATTAGACAATCGGCAATGTCAGGAGATCGGTGGGGCCGCTCTCTCCTCTGATCTGGCGATGTATGAATTTAATTAAAGAAGATTTTGATGTCACCGATCCTCGCCTTGGCAGTCACTCATGTCCTCAATAGTCCCGTTCTCCGTCCAGCACGCCGCCTCGAACCAGTAGAAATAATGATTACGTTTTTCCTAGGCACGCTACAGAAACGTGCGCCAGCCTGCAATCGCGATGGTCATCGGTATTTGATTTGAATGAAAAATACGTCCCCTCGCATAACATACACAGGCGTAACGTGGGACCTTCCCCGAAATGTCACGGGCATATGCTCTACGATAGGCGTACCCCAACCTCAAACTCAAATATCAGCTCAAAGAAAGAAATGTCAAGCTCGGCTTCCAGGGTGCTGGGTCCAAGAATGAAAGGCACCAGGTCGTGAATCTGGCTTCCCTCCCTTCTATTTTCCCGGCTGCCCTTTCGTCCAGAGTACATTCCCACCCTGATGCTGGATGATCCCTATTCCTATTGTGAGGGAGTTAAGAGAACTTTTGCTACTTATGTAGGTGGATATAACGCATTACGCTTAAAATATGAATACCTACTGACGGCTTCATTCAACCGACAATGTGAAAGTTTTTGGCTAAATCGAATATCGAAGGAAATATACCTGAACGTGAACCAAAGGTGGTTATATGATAAGATATCGAACCAAGTTTATGCAAAGTCCTATGTAGTAGACTTGTTGTGATACCTAAAATTTGGAATAAGGTGTAGGAAATTTTTGAATGGGAATTCAATTATGTCAGATTTTGTTAGTAATCTAAAATGCCCATGCTACGCACCCTTCATAAACCGTTAAATTACCCAATGCCTTTTCAAAAAACCCTTCCTGAATATAGTCCCCTAGCTACGTTTAAAAATATTATTACGAAACTCGTAAATAATAATTAACACCTCAAAGGCGCTTTACACTTTAATTTATACCTACATTCTATACCTATGTATTTTGGTACCCGTTATGTATTGGAGAATACCCAGTAACCTAGTTTTCTAGATCACCAACAAAGCACTTTTAAAGGATGTTATTATTGTTTTGTGGATTCAAAATCCCGTCTTTTAAATGAAGTCTCTCGTCTAAGATTTATTGCCCGAAAGCGCACTTTGTGTTTCAAATGCTATTTAGTTAACTAAATTATTATTTTACAACGGTCTTGTCTCAAGAATAACTTCACCCAACAAAGGTACTTGCTAGCCGGTCAACCCGGAAACGTGCAAATCTCCGCTCGACAAAAAAGGTCCTAGATTCCTAAGGATTGTATATAAACCCTAATTGACTCTTTCCTGCAAGGCCCGTACTAAATATGTTAATAATTTTATACAAACTTACCAAATTCGCCTTGTTGCACAAAATAATTTCACAAATCAATTCACTACAATAATATTTAATTAAAACAAGCACTTCTAAAACACAACCCGTCATGCAGTTATTTATTCCAAGATGCAGCCGTCGAACACAATTCTCGCGTTGATTTGTTTTATCCTGACTCTGCTAAGTGCCCCGTAAGTACGTCCCGACCGCCTCAATTTACAAATTATATTATCTAACTTCACAGATATGAACTCGCAAGCCTCAATCTCTGACTTCCTTATTCGCGTAGACTCTTTTTGTTTAATAAAACGGAATTTCCTTTGTTTAATTAAAATGAAATATCCCCGATTTAGGCGCACCAAACTGGTCTCCTCGCGACTATCGAACCTCGATCCCTTAATTTAAACCTTGCTTCCCAACGACCAAATCTTGACTCCCCTCAATCGCGTGAACTATTTTCCTTTAATTTTATGAATTATTCCCGGTTTTCGCGCACCAAATTATAATTCTACAGGTTATCAAAACTCCGATGATTTTTTCATCCCCACCGCTCGCCTCTAGGTTCTTTCCCCGACCGTTCTCCAACCCGACTCTACTCCGACTGTCTTTCCAACCCCCTGCCCCCTGACTCCCACCCATCTACTTGTGTGGTTTCAATAATTTATTAGTCACTTTTTTCAAATCTTAAGTGATAAGCACATCTCCCAATATGCATATATCAACTTTAATAGTCAAAATGTCACACTTTAACTATTATTTCAGAGAATTTTGTGAAGGAACCATGTTCGCTTTTTTTTCCGGTGTAAATTAATTTTGTCTGCGCCGGAGTCATAAAGTATCCCAATAACGCTTAAAAGAAGAGCTCAGTGGCGCACTTCAATTCACTACTCATCCTAATTACTTGCGTCGACTTTATTGGTTATATAATAACATTATATAAGCATTGTCTGTACACGTTTTCGTTCTTTCTGCGTGCGTCACTATTTAACGAATTCTGCAATCTTATTTTGACAAATATGTTAAATATTTTAACCCCTAATCGGCGCGTCGCTCTAGTATATTTAAATGCACCAACGATCAATCCTTATTGCCTAATTTTCAACTCCCCACTGCCATAGAAAATTCACCAGATAATTGTTTCGTAAATCCAATCTGCTCGCGTTAAGATCAACCACCACTCGGGCAAAAATTCATCGGCCGCCCCTGACTTGATAATGATATATCCATTAGGATTCCTCCTCCAACCAAAGTGTTTCGGCACACGTGTTTATCCTAGAATTGGCCCGGATTCCATAAATCACCCGTAAGGGTTGGGAGCAGAGAATCGTATTTTGAAACCATACCCTGTTACAAAATTTAAATATTTCTAAATCGATCTCTCAATTTTAAAAGAATTATTTCGTAGGCCCAAAGGCGAGATCATCACAGTCTCCCCTTTATGGAAAAAAATAGTGGAGGTAGATAGAAATCCAAACTACAATCACCTATTTTGTTCCAGAACTTCAGCAGTAGTCAGCCCGTTTGGACTCGCCTAAAATCTTTGTGCCTTTTTTTTCCAAAATTGTAATGATGAGTATTTCCTAATCCGGCCCTGTCCTGTACGTCATCGCATCCCTTCCCTATTCCGTTTCTTCGTCGGCCTTGCCCAATGTTTGTCTAATGTTGAAACTACGGTCAATGTACCTTGCGTTACGCCTACATATTTCCAGGAATTTGTCCCGGTTACCACCTACAACGGTACCTAGTCATGGTACCCTAACTGTCTCCTATTGTACTCCCCACATAAGCCGACAATATATTATGTGAGTATTTAGGTGTCTATTATTGTCTCTAAACCAATTAATCCAAATTTTAATTTCTGCCTAACTTTATCACCGATTTATACTAGTTTTTTTTTTTTTCAAATCCACTGATTCACAATAAACTCTGTTTGCGCAATTTGTAAACCCATCCACAATCTTCTACTAAACATTGTGAATGTTTCAATGCTCCACATCTCACTGTGTCTAAATTCATAATTTATTTTTCTCTATAAAATAACCCTAAGTGGTTTTCCCCAATTCGGCCCTGTCATTGTTATCGGTAACACGGCTATCACTCGTAACCTTGCTCCGTCTATGTTCCCCGTTTTCGAAACACTGTTGAAACTGTATTTGCTTAGTAGCTGTTATCTGGTTTTAAGAGGCGATCAGGTGACGTTTCACCCCTACAACTTCCCTTACAAAATTGCAAATATCTGCTAGCAAAGAGCGCCTAAGTCGTCCCTTCTCCCCTTAATCGGTACTTTCGGTTTCACATAATGGCCGTCTCGAAGGTCCGTCTGCATTTTTTTCTTCATAATATCTCGACCGTAGTTATACGAGTGTGACCGACCTTTCCTTATTTTTTGTTTGTTTTTTCGTTAAAGGAACTTTGCCCAAAATGGACCTGACCGTTGTTCTAAATTTAACAATTTGGTACTGGGGACCAATATCATCTATAAATTTTTAACTGCTGAGAAATCAACTGTCTACAATACCTAGTCGTTTTTTTTTTTATTTCCTTAGATTCATACGTTTGAGTACGTAATTATTATTGTAGTCCTTTAAATCTAGTGCATTATTAGAATTAAACATTTTGGATACGCTTATTCTGTAAGTCGGGTTGAATATTAGCAAACAATTTATTTTTAAAATTTTAATTTGCCATCAAGAACCGACTTCCTCCCCTCACATCGGAATACCTTTTATTCCCTATACTTATCGGAGGTTGCCTAACATTTTACCTACCTCTCCTATCTTTAATTTGGTTTTATTGTCTTCACGCCTAATCCGGTTCACGTCACTAATGTTTATTCTGCATGTATTTTGTTTCTCAACAGATTCTGTTTCTTTGAACTATTTAGTTAAACTAATTTCGTTCAATCCTGTACAGATTATTTTGAAATTACGTTTCAAAATAATGCTTTTATTCCGACTGTCACCCACTTCTTGTGATGACCGGCTGTAGGGAGGGTTTCAATTTACCGTTACGTTAAACGCACAAACCTATTTGACACATATCTCCGCTAGTCGGCACTCGGTTTAATGACCTCCCCTTTTTTTTTGTTCTTCACACTGAGCGTTAAATGTTTAAATGATCTGTCCTCAAAATGAAAGAGACCCTTTTTTCTATTGTTGACACTAAAGGACACTAATACCTATCAATATTACAATTGTAATGTTTTGTTTACTTCGGTAACCAGAACTACTCCTCGATGTTTTGTATTTTTATTATTTTAACTAATCGTCCGGTATCCAATTTACCAAACGTTCAGACCCAATTGAAGGTTGACTAACATCGATATTATCACCCCGACGATCTGATATTGAATGCATTATTGAAGGACTATCTCCCCTAATAACGTAACACCCTTTCTCACTTTATCGAAGGTGGGATATCATTAGTTTCTCTTGATTAATTTTTGTTCCAAATATTATTGGAGTACAGCGCTCCTCCCCTCAAAATATGATACCTTTAACCTGCGTCTTATCAGAAATTGGACATCATCAACCTACCTCTGCTAAATTTATCTGGTTAAGCTAATGTGTACATTATTGCACTACCTACTCTCTTGATTTATTTTGTTTCACTTTTTATAGACGTATGGCGCTACTCCCCTCAAAATATGATACCTTTAACCTGCGTCTTATCGGAAATTGGACATCATCAACCAACCTCTCCTAAATTTATCTGGTTAAGCTAATGTGTACATTATTGCACTACCTACTCTCTTGATTTATTTTGTTTCACTTTTTATAGACGTATGGCGCTACTCCCCTCAAAATATGATACCTTTAACCTGCGTCTCATCGGAAATTGGACATCATCAACCAACCTCTCCTAAATTTATCTGGTTAAGCTAATGTGTACATTATTGCACTACCTACTCACTTGATTAATTTTGTTTCACTTTTTATAGCCGTACGGAGCTCCTTCCCTCAAAATATGATACCTTTATCCTGCGTCTTGTCGGATGTTGGGCATCATCGTCTTATCTCTCCTTCTTTATCTAGTTAAGCTAATGTACCTATACATTATTTGAAGTACCTACTTTCTTGGTTAATTTTGTTCCACTTTTCATAGCCGTACGGCGTTCCTCCCCTCAAAATATGATACCTTTAACCTGCGTCTTATCGGAAGTTGGAGATCATCGGCCTATCTCTCCTATCTTTATCTAGTTAATTTAATGTAAACGTTATTGTTTCCAATTCCTCTGCGACACATCTATTGTCCTAATATTTTACCTTTTTTTTCGTTGTGTTTTCAGTCATTTTCGGATGACATTTGAACCTGTTTCTAATTCCTCTGCTACACATCTATTGGTCTAGTATTTTACTTTTTTTCTTCGTTGTGTTTTCAGTCATCTTCGGATGACATGCGAACCGTTATACCTACTGTATTACTTTTTTTTTTTTTTCTATTCTTGTTAAAGTCATTGTATAAAACCCAGCAAAATGCAACACTTTGTAATACCATACCTCCTGGTCACTTAGCAAAACTGTGATAAACCCCCCCCCCTCTACGAAGTAAAACCTTCCTTTTGATTTCCAAATGCTGCTACAGTGCTACAGCTACAGGCGCAACCCCGGCCGGCCTTTAAAAGCTCGTAGCTCGCCCGTTCTCGCGTCTCTCCCCTGCATTTCTTTTGCAGCGCCTTCTCAACCCCATCACGTAATACTTTTATGCAAACGTGACGAGGTGCTCTCAATTAATCAATTGTAATTAACCCCACAACGTTGTGTACTTTTTTGTTTGAGTGGTTTGGTATAGTTAATCCAATTTAATTAATAATTTATTTGTGGTAAACCCTTGTTCTTTTAGATATGGCGTGTTACAATTTGCAAGGCTTCGAATAACAATGACTGAGTCTGACTAGCTTGAAAATTAACTAATTATCTATCTATATTCGTTCAGCTTCCTCCCCTAGCACCTGTTATACACCTACGCTCATCGACGACTATTTTTATTGAAGTAATCTGCATTTTCCCTCCTAGCATCTAATATATAAATTTACATTCAAACGGCGAATTGAGAAGATCCTACCTTTCGATGCGATGTCACGTACTCTCTGCAGCTCTATAAAATGCTATCATGAAAATAATTTGACATTTATGTATATTCTAACAAAAGATTTACACTCAAAGCAGTACGGCGTGCAATAATTCTACACTCACAGTTCTAGATGCAGTTTGTTAGTTAGCTAGCTTGTTTTATTTTGTTAATTTGATTCTACGGGTAGGTATTTTGGATTAACATGAGACAGAACATGTGCTGTTTAAATAATTGGACTCCTCCATAGCCCAACTGATAAGGTGATGGTCATAGACCGCCGAATCAGCTTCCAATTCCAACGCCTCCGGAGAATGTTAAGGTCGCAAGCGACGAATGAAAATCGACATGTTTTGCCTTCTGTCGGGAAAGAGTTTGATGTGTGTTTCTGGATCATAGAGTGGTAATGGGAATAATATCGACCAATAAGCCGCCAAATTAAAAATATGTTGATGATGATGATGAGAGGTCATCTCATACCGTTTGATATGAGGGTCTGCTCCGATTAATGGCGTGATAGCCGATGTCAGGAACTGTTCAGGAAATGCGTGGGTGGCACGAGGTTTTGGATCGCGACATCCTACTCTGGATTGATGATGATGATGATGATTCTGAAGTTCTTCAGCATGCCGATGACTTGAGTTCCATTTACTCCTAAAGCACCGGCATAAACATTAAACCGAAGTTGATTAGACAATCGGCAATGTCAGGAGATCGGTGGGGCCGCTCTCTCCTCTGATCTGGCGATGTATGAATTTAATTAAAGAAGATTTTGATGTCACCGATCCTCGCCTTGGCAGTCACTCATGTCCTCAATAGTCCCGTTCTCCGTCCAGCACGCCGCCTCGAACCAGTAGAAATAATGATTACGTTTTTCCTAGGCACGCTACAGAAACGTGCGCCAGCCTGCAATCGCGATGGTCATCGGTATTTGATTTGAATGAAAAATACGTCCCCTCGCATAACATACACAGGCGTAACGTGGGACCTTCCCCGAAATGTCACGGGCATATGCTCTACGATAGGCGTACCCCAACCTCAAACTCAAATATCAGCTCAAAGAAAGAAATGTCAAGCTCGGCTTCCAGGGTGCTGGGTCCAAGAATGAAAGGCACCAGGTCGTGAATCTGGCTTCCCTCCCTTCTATTTTCCCGGCTGCCCTTTCGTCCAGAGTACATTCCCACCCTGATGCTGGATGATCCCTATTCCTATTGTGAGGGAGTTAAGAGAACTTTTGCTACTTATGTAGGTGGATATAACGCATTACGCTTAAAATATGAATACCTACTGACGGCTTCATTCAACCGACAATGTGAAAGTTTTTGGCTAAATCGAATATCGAAGGAAATATACCTGAACGTGAACCAAAGGTGGTTATATGATAAGATATCGAACCAAGTTTATGCAAAGTCCTATGTAGTAGACTTGTTGTGATACCTAAAATTTGGAATAAGGTGTAGGAAATTTTTGAATGGGAATTCAATTATGTCAGATTTTGTTAGTAATCTAAAATGCCCATGCTACGCACCCTTCATAAACCGTTAAATTACCCAATGCCTTTTCAAAAAACCCTTCCTGAATATAGTCCCCTAGCTACGTTTAAAAATATTATTACGAAACTCGTAAATAATAATTAACACCTCAAAGGCGCTTTACACTTTAATTTATACCTACATTCTATACCTATGTATTTTGGTACCCGTTATGTATTGGAGAATACCCAGTAACCTAGTTTTCTAGATCACCAACAAAGCACTTTTAAAGGATGTTATTATTGTTTTGTGGATTCAAAATCCCGTCTTTTAAATGAAGTCTCTCGTCTAAGATTTATTGCCCGAAAGCGCACTTTGTGTTTCAAATGCTATTTAGTTAACTAAATTATTATTTTACAACGGTCTTGTCTCAAGAATAACTTCACCCAACAAAGGTACTTGCTAGCCGGTCAACCCGGAAACGTGCAAATCTCCGCTCGACAAAAAAGGTCCTAGATTCCTAAGGATTGTATATAAACCCTAATTGACTCTTTCCTGCAAGGCCCGTACTAAATATGTTAATAATTTTATACAAACTTACCAAATTCGCCTTGTTGCACAAAATAATTTCACAAATCAATTCACTACAATAATATTTAATTAAAACAAGCACTTCTAAAACACAACCCGTCATGCAGTTATTTATTCCAAGATGCAGCCGTCGAACACAATTCTCGCGTTGATTTGTTTTATCCTGACTCTGCTAAGTGCCCCGTAAGTACGTCCCGACCGCCTCAATTTACAAATTATATTATCTAACTTCACAGATATGAACTCGCAAGCCTCAATCTCTGACTTCCTTATTCGCGTAGACTCTTTTTGTTTAATAAAACGGAATTTCCTTTGTTTAATTAAAATGAAATATCCCCGATTTAGGCGCACCAAACTGGTCTCCTCGCGACTATCGAACCTCGATCCCTTAATTTAAACCTTGCTTCCCAACGACCAAATCTTGACTCCCCTCAATCGCGTGAACTATTTTCCTTTAATTTTATGAATTATTCCCGGTTTTCGCGCACCAAATTATAATTCTACAGGTTATCAAAACTCCGATGATTTTTTCATCCCCACCGCTCGCCTCTAGGTTCTTTCCCCGACCGTTCTCCAACCCGACTCTACTCCGACTGTCTTTCCAACCCCCTGCCCCCTGACTCCCACCCATCTACTTGTGTGGTTTCAATAATTTATTAGTCACTTTTTTCAAATCTTAAGTGATAAGCACATCTCCCAATATGCATATATCAACTTTAATAGTCAAAATGTCACACTTTAACTATTATTTCAGAGAATTTTGTGAAGGAACCATGTTCGCTTTTTTTTCCGGTGTAAATTAATTTTGTCTGCGCCGGAGTCATAAAGTATCCCAATAACGCTTAAAAGAAGAGCTCAGTGGCGCACTTCAATTCACTACTCATCCTAATTACTTGCGTCGACTTTATTGGTTATATAATAACATTATATAAGCATTGTCTGTACACGTTTTCGTTCTTTCTGCGTGCGTCACTATTTAACGAATTCTGCAATCTTATTTTGACAAATATGTTAAATATTTTAACCCCTAATCGGCGCGTCGCTCTAGTATATTTAAATGCACCAACGATCAATCCTTATTGCCTAATTTTCAACTCCCCACTGCCATAGAAAATTCACCAGATAATTGTTTCGTAAATCCAATCTGCTCGCGTTAAGATCAACCACCACTCGGGCAAAAATTCATCGGCCGCCCCTGACTTGATAATGATATATCCATTAGGATTCCTCCTCCAACCAAAGTGTTTCGGCACACGTGTTTATCCTAGAATTGGCCCGGATTCCATAAATCACCCGTAAGGGTTGGGAGCAGAGAATCGTATTTTGAAACCATACCCTGTTACAAAATTTAAATATTTCTAAATCGATCTCTCAATTTTAAAAGAATTATTTCGTAGGCCCAAAGGCGAGATCATCACAACTTTCAGCTTAAAATGTCATTTTAATATTGAGATATCGAGTTTTAACCGTGAGATTTCATTTCAATTCAATTGTTCCATAAGAAAAATGTTTTGAATCTCGGGCGAAGCCGGGTGGTAACTGCTTCTACTAGTTATATAGATGCCGAGTGGCTAATGTGTCGAGTTTGCATCCAAGCAAATTAAATCACCTACCAGGAAAGTCCTCCATAATTTCACAAACAATAGGAAAAATTGAAATATTGTACGCTAATTTGTAACCCGGGAATGTTTCCATTGCTTGCAAAATATAAGCCTATGTGATAAAATTATAACAATTTAACTGTTGTTTTTCTCCTATTCTTAATAATAACAAAATTCGGTAGCAGTTTTTTTTTGTATTCAGAAAATGTGTTCGAGCACAAAGTTTAATGGCTTTAATGTAAATCATAGTTAACTAAAGCCATAATCCGACATGGCCACAGCTGTGAAAGTAATCTGTCTGGGGATCGGGGGCTGGAAAATATCCAAAAACAATTAAGCGATCATTAAAATGCTATTATTTCATTGAAATAGAATATGACGGTTTGTTCGATACTAGGTCTTAAAACTGGCTCTCAAAGTAATTCATATAAAGCAGGGTAAATTTTTTAACTGCGGCGGAATTGAAAAGTTATGCCAATGATTTAAGATTTTTAGGAATACGGGCAATGGTAGCGGATTATTTACAGAGGTAAAAAGGAAGATTAACAAAATATGTAGTAAATTGAGGTCGATAAATTGTTAGGATTAAAGGAGTGGAAAGGGTAAGGATATGGAGTAGAGGATGTTGGGAAGTTTTGATTTTTCTGACGTGGTCAGCAAGGCTAAAGTAATTTCAAACAAATAAATAAATAAGCTTTATATACAAAGCTCCGGTTAAACATCCAGTGAGAACCACATTATAAAATAATTTTAAAAAAGTTGTTGTATCAACTAAAAAAAATTTTAAACTATGCAATGTTAAAAATGTTTAGTTTCTAAATAGTGATCTTTTACTGGATCAAGATTTAAGGTATTTACTATCTACCACTCTGACATCCACAGCTAACGGTATTTAACGAAATGATATTTACTATAAAATTATAATTTATGTTTGTATGAATGTCAAACCAATTTATATGCAGTGTTGATTTTTTGTACTTATTGTGGATTACAAAAAAGGGAATTAAAGAAAAAGCCAGCCTTTAGGCAATAAATGTATTTAACGAACTATTTGCAATAATATTTATTTCTTTCTGTAGAAATTTTTTTATAAAATACACAAACATCCTTTCTTTCTATTTTTATTTACATTCAAAGATATTCTGAATACACCAATCAACAATGATAACCCATAGGTAGAAACTGGGAACCCATTGAAATTAAATTAGGAGCATTAAAATCGAGGCGAGAGCGGCAAATGGGCATTCGATAGCGGGGGGTTAATTGGTACGGCGGGGTTGGTTATTCCTAATATATTATTTTTCCCGTGTGGCCTAATGAGATTACCGCCTCTGCCGTGGCTACCGCGCAGTGCACATGGCGCTATTATTGTCGAAAACCTTGTAATTGCAACCATTGTTCCCGATCTCCCCTCATTCTGAGGGTTCATTTATTGACAAGTATTTTAACACATTTTGACCCTAAATAAATAATGCCATTAGATGATAATTTACTGCTGCCATTTACCAAATGTATATATTTGTAAGAAAATGTAATTATAATTAAGTATAATAAAGTATATTTCACGACTTCTTCAATCTTTGCAAATTCCCTTTGTGAAGTAAAATCATCACTTATGTAAACATTTATTAAATGAATAATTATATTAATATGTAGTATAAAAGGAGTGTGTCCCGAGAGCGAGTTGTTTGGCGGTCCGTCCTCTCTGCCTACCCCTGCGGAGAAACGGCTTGATGTTTAGTTAGTTAGTTGGTTAATAATGATCAAGAAAATTCTAAATCTATTCTTGTTACAAAAAAAAAGTTGGGAATTAAATTAGGAATGTATATTAAAAAGTTGACTAAATTCCACCAATTCATGTTTTGTGAATATATATTTCTACCCATTTAAAAGGGAATATATCAAAATTTTAACCTTTGAATCATATCTTATCCCTCCAAACAATTGCTTAAGGAAACCGATATTTTGGACCTTAGACAGACCTTTAGTTTTCAATGTCTTAAATTTATTTGTATGTATCCAAATCACCTTTAAAAAAAAATCAAACCGTAGGTACTAGCCAAAGACGTGGCGCCTGTGAGTATGCTGTACCCCACATCAAAACTACGTTGGCCCCAACGCTTATTAGTTTTATTCCTCCAAAAATGCAAAATGCACACACTGGCCACGCACATTAAGTATTAAGCTTTTTTATATACTTTTCATTATTTTATGTATCTAGTACATGAATTGTATCGAAAATTATCAATTAAAAAAAAATCCTGCCTTTGATTTGGTTATTACAGGTACCTACTTCATTATAGGTTCAAAAGTAGAGCGGGTTTTATGTTTGAATTTTTTTTAAATTTTGGTGTGCACACTTTCATTCACATCTATATTTAATATCATGTTTAAAAGATTTATGTGGTAGTTTACAAAACGAGAAGGGTATTTTTATTTGTATTTCTTTTTGTAAAAGAAAAGAATAGAACAGTATTAAATTATTGTGCATTTTCAGAGAAAAATACAAGTAAATATTCGTAAAATAAATATTATTATTAGAGGGGTTGGCACGGAATAAATCACCGTAAATAGCATAGATACATCAGACCACCGAAGATTGGATTATTTGACAATTGAACTGCTGGAAGTGCATTAAGTCAGCTAAAAGTGCAGGCCCAGATAATGGGGAACTTCGTGGCGAGGCTTTAATGTGAGGAAACGAAGAAATACAACCTCTCTGAGGGAGGAGAGTGCCGAAACCTAAGTGTAAGAAGTGAAGGAACATGAATTATGGATAAGACCGCAGTTAGAACTAGATAGTGCTATTTGCTGTGGACTTGGGTGGGGGATTAGTGTTTATGGGTGAAAGAGCATCCACTGTGAATCTGAACTGTGATGCAAGTGGAATAAAATAAATCTTACCTACGAGTATCTACCTATCTACTAAAAACGGATGATTTCATACATATTTAAAGACCTGTGAGACTTTTTAAACTCTATCATTTCGAGAAATTAGTTTTCTTTAGAAGTGAAATCAATAAACGGTATCGTTATATCTTATTTCAAAAACTATATGCCAATTTTTTTGTCTAAAATTTCATGGTTTAATTGGACGGCTAGGAATATTTATGATTACTTTATAAATATCAATGTTTATTCTGTGTTTATTTTTTTATCTTGCGATAGGAAGAAGTACAATTAGAGAACAATCGTTTTTTTTAACGTGGGAAATAATTTCCCTCAAGACCTAAGTCAACTTTGAAGATGCTGTATGAAGGATCTTTTTGAGTAGAGGAAGGAGATACAAATCTCTTCAATACACATGTTGTAAGAAGGAGGAAACACAGAGGCCGGCAAATCATTCCACATCCGAGCTGAACTGAAGAAGAAGTGCATATTTAACATGTAAAACGCATACACGTGTAAATGATATTTGATTTATGGTGTGCATTCGAATATTGCTTTAGTATTTGGAGAAGTATGATTAATCAACAGAAAGATAGATATTTTTTAAGTGAAAACTTCTTTCAAAATCAAAATCAAAATCAAAAAAATATTTATTGTACATTTAAAAAATACAAAAGGTATTGCTTATGGGTAGATCCCATTTCTTCCAGCTAACCACAGCGTAACTTTAGCAGCGTTGTGATTTGAAACTGGATGAAACGAATAACAGCGACACTAAAAGGAGGTAGTAAAATCGGTCACCTCTTTGTGCAGTGCTTCGTAGCCTCCCCACTTTTGTCTGCTTTTTTTATAAGGTTTTACTTCTACCGCGTGTGAATTGTGCACACTCTAATTTTTTTTTCATATTAAATAATTTATTTATTTATTTATTTACGGACAGATAGTCCATTAACAATATAACAATAACACGAATTAAAAAAAGAGAGATGACAATGAAAGGAGAGTACATATAAATGAAGAGCACTGACAATTTACATATAATATTCTCGTTTTTTTTTTTAAAGAAAGACAAACATTCTCGGGTTACAAATAACCCGACAATATTTGAAAATCTCCTACTACCACCACAGTAAGCCGAAAATGTTGCTTGCTGACTTAGCCAGCCAAGGAGTCGAACACGAAACGCCTGGATGGGACCCAAACGCGATGCCCACTCACCCACTGACCGGTCATTATAAATGTACATATAGAAGATGTAGCTAGAAGATTGATTTAGAAGGCTTTAGGTATTTACAAATCATTTGATTTCAGAGGAAATGTTTGTAATGATTTATTGAATAAGAAAAGATTACTAATATGTTTTTTTTTTGGTAGACTAGGTCTTCTGTTCACAGAACTGCTAGTTTATGCTGTCACCAAACAAGTGTTAAACCAAAATCTAAGACTAGCGGATGGACTTACGCGTGAGATTACCAGCTCAGCGTGAGAGGCCGCTCTAGGCGGGTAGGGATTCGGTGGAATTAATTGTGGTCTCAAGGAGATTACATTACCTGGAGGCTGGAATAAGTGTGCTACCCCTCAGGCGGGAGTTTGCGGCGAACGCAGTGGCGTGTCTTACGGCAGGTGGTTAATTGTTACAGATAGCGGGTACTCTATTTGAGTAGTACCTAGACGTTACTATTTAATTTTTACGAGTTATTTATGAAGTGGAAACTATTTTTAAAACACCACGTGAAGGTCACGTTCAGTATCACTTTTTTGTTTTAATAACATAACCGTATAACGGATATCGCGTAAAATCTTGCCTTTAGTCAGGATATTTTATTTATTTTGTTAATCAACTTATTGTTTATAAAAAGCACTCATCAAGTTCTTATCAAGCACTAAAGTCCCTACTGAACTCAAGACCGATAGGGCGAAGGAGCCTGGGAAGGACAAGACTAAGATGAAATGACAACGTACTCAAAGTTATCATATCTATATATATATACCTTGGAGCTTCTAAACTGGAGAGAACTGGTACAAAACCGAGATGAGTGGAGGAAGACTCTTGGGGAGGCTAAGACCCATTAGGGGTTGTAGAGCAAAGAGTGAAAATGATGATGATCAACTTATTGTTAGTAAGTCTAAAGTCGTGGTGTTTGAAAGAGAGATTACGAAGACAGTGTGCAATGTAGTTGTAAATGATGAATATTTAGAGCAGGTGGATGATTGTTTGTTTGGGAAGTATGTTTATTAGAGATGGAAAGGCTGATAGAGATATTGAAATAAGGGCTAATGCAGAAAACTCCTTTAATTGACTGAACCCGATGGCGCTAACAAAAATTGTCTAAAGAAACGACGCTAGTAGTCCACAATGAAGTTTTATTACCTACCCTGATGCATGGCATTGGGTCATGGAACTGGCAGAGGAAGGATGTAATTAAATTGAATGCTCTATAAATGAGATCCCTTGGTCGCAGGGCTAACGCAAGCGTAATGAAAAAAAATAAGAAAGGGACAATTAGATGGTTTGGGCATGTAAAGCTAATAAAAGAAGAAAGGCGTGTAAGAAAAATGACTAGGTATCCTCACTACTACCTTCTGCCTTACAACATACCCCAATTGAGGATGCCATAGTCTCAGTGGCTCCAGACCGGAGCAGCTGGGATTCTTGTGGATATTTACATAACATAAATAGGCTTATATCTGGACTGATGATTGTGAAACGGTTGTGCGAAACCAGTTGATTTGTGGTTATAAATTAAACTGATATTCGCAATGTCACAATATTTCATTTAAAAATGTTCCAAGATAAAATTTAATTCATCCAAAATAAAATTCGGTTGGTACTTGGTAAATATTTTAATTTCAGAACAAATCCTCGCTTTTTAAGTGAATTATTTTCATGATGTTGCCAAAAATTATACTTTGTGATTAGTTAAGAAGTAATTTAACATTTCGGTTCTTTTAGAACGTTTGGCTAAAGATTATTTATAAAAAAAACATGAAATTGAATAAATTTTAAGACAGCTGTTACATTGTACGTTCTTGAACTTTGCGTGACAGAATTGGGTATATGCATAAATGGTTTTTTAACGACTTTTATCAAAAAGGGATTTTCCTTATTAAAATATTTTAAAAATTATGAGAAGATTTAATGATTTTTTTAGGCAGGATCATTTTGTTGTAAAAGATCTGTTCATTACCTGTTGGTGACTACAAGGAAATCTTGAAAGCAAGAGACAAGCATGGAGAATTTGCATTTTTACATTATTAAAAGCGAAAAAGGGAACGATGCTACAAGGGTGGCAAGGGGTAAAATTCCAATCTCAATTTCTACATAATGCAGCAATAAAGACAGGAATTTATTAGTGGCAACATTGCGTATTTACAAAAAGAAAATGACACCAAAATTGCAGGTCTCAAAAGTAGGAACACGAAGGAAACTCAAGGGGTGAAAAGTAAACAAGACTGTATCAGGGGTCGTGAAGGCAACGTAAGGGGTGAAAATTGAACAAGGCCGTATTAAATTTTCATAGATGGCGGGTTGAGTAAAAATGCTGCGAAGACGGATGAAAAAAGCGTTGCTCATTTTTATCGTCCAGGGCGGAGGATGTTGAAATTGCGAATTATTACTATACCAACTCATTCTGATTTTCGTGGTACTGTAAGTTGTACTTGTATGAGTGTTACTCCTGGTTGAGCATTTTTTGAAGTAAAAACTTCTTTATGAGTTGAAACTCGATGAAACGAAAACGAGTGACACTAAAAAGAGACAAATACATACATCTATAGGATTTAGCCTGCGAGAAAATGAGAAAGTAATAAAATATTTATTTAATACACGCGTACTCGGATCCAATATAATACAATCAATCCATAGTCCCACGCAAGTGTCTTTTGGTGTAGTAGTATATATTGCCTGAAAAACCTCAGCGGCCAGACATTTAGCGGATTAAGGATCAATTCCTAGGAAATCAATTTTTTTTTTTTTGTTAAATCTATATCCAATCTTCAACCCCTAAATCAATAAAATAAGCCAAAAAATATGCCAATAAAACGATTTTTAATTTTTAGTAGATACAACATTTTTCTTCCGAACACTGATTGTAATTTATCAGTTTGGCATTTAGGAAGTTTTGCATAAATGCCATTACAATAATCAAGACGTGAAACTATGTATGAGTTCACAAGAAGCTTAGTTGCCTCCGTTGAGAGGTTCCTACGAACTGATTTAAATTGTCTTAGATAGAAGAACCCAGTACTGATGGTCCTATTTACTTGACTTTTTAGCGAAAGGTCTGAATCCAGATAAACACCTAGAAGTTTGACGGTTGTTTTTGCAATTACGTGGCTACCGGAAATTTAATTTTTAAAGACTAATAATGAAAAAAATATCATTCCACGAAGATTAATTAGGTTAAGTCTATTGTAGCGTAAAATGTAGGTATTATTGTTACCGTATCGGTTGAAAATTAACCGTGTAACAACAGTAAAATAACTTATTGCGAGAAAGCTTGTGTGTGTCTTCCCTATTTTCTTTAAAATCTAATCATAATATTTTCATGGAGTTGTTAAATTCAAAGATGAAATACGCTTTGGTAACAGCTGCTACTCCGATTAAAATAAACCTTATTTGCTAAAAGAGATAGAATTCAAATAACTTTTACGAAACAAAGGATTTTCTTATGGTTATGGACATTGGACATAATTTGCATGCCGTTTTTATTTTATTTATTCTAATAAAATACAGAATAAAATAGGCATTTTGTGCCTACAAGTTATGGGTAGATAAGCATGCTTTTTCAAGTAATTGTATTTCGATTCAAATTATCATTTTTTATACGAAGGTAGCTATCTCCAGATAGAAAGATATCAGTAAATTACTGCATATCATCGTCTTTCTTAAGGTGCAAAGAAAAGGTAACTTAATCGCTACAAATGATAACAAGTGTATCAGTTATATCTGATAAAATAGTTTATGTAGTTGTGTACTGTACCGTAGGACTACTAGGTAAATATAAGTAAGTACGAGTATGTCATAAGTTTTAAGTCAGTAGTTAGTCTTAGTCGTAAGTTTTTTTTTACAATAGCTCCACATAGGAGGCCCTGAGGAAAATATTTGCTGTGTGGAGGATCTTTTAAAGGATAGGAAGGAGAGGAAGTTCTCGGAAGTATATAGTATGAGGTGTTGGTAGGAATCTGGAAGTCAGTGGGTTCAGAAATGATGGACTCCCATTGCGGTGCAAGGCGATGTTCCAAAAGAGTTATGCTTGAGAATGAGAAGTCACAAGATCTTCCTCAACCATTCTATCCCGAGCTGGTGGGCAGATACATTCGCCACCAAGACCCGGACAAACCTCATTCCATGAACCCGAGCACCCCTGCTAAGTCACCAAATACAGTAAACCACTTGGGATGACCAATGGCAGAGGTGTTGGTTATTCAATAATTCGTTCCTGGGGTCTAAACCTAGTCATTAGTCACAAGTTATTATAAATCTTAGTTGTAAGCTATTTTTTTATATTATTTGTTACTTGCCTACAAATAATATATCATTTTTATTACATATCCATTTTATTATACCTTAATAATATATTTGTACAGCGCCCTTGGGGTGGCTGTTCTCAAAAACTAAACTTTTTCGACTGCGGGCATGTGTTCCAAACCAGTTTGATGCGTTCTTACCATACAATCGGTATGCACAGATACATTCAAACATGCACTTTTTAAAATGATTTGTCTCTACGTGATCATCATCAGTCACATTTGCATTACATTTTGCATTGAAGAATTTATGGGCCCAGAATATCCTCCAGAAGCATTAAAGACCACGTGTCTCGATCGAAACATAGCTTCAAATGGCTTCAGCTGTGCTTAGTCAGATCTGTAGAGTCAGATACTTCCTAACCTTCTTCCTCTCATCTTCTTCCACTCGCTACTTCCTCCAGAATCACAGTATACACGATTGGGGATGCTACAGTTCAACTGGCTTAATAAATTTAAAATACTCGTATTTTCAAAAATCCAAACACTCTCACACAATTATTATAAGCAATAATTATCAGCCTGAAACACTCATCTACATTTAAAAAATTTTCCGAGAAAAGATATTTTCTGCCAACGGGACTTGAACCCGTGTCCTTCTGATTGCCGGTCAGGTGCTCTTGACCACTGAGCTATGCCGGCTTATCTAATACCCGCCAAATAATTCAATATATACTAGTGTTTCATTCGACAATTACTTCTTATTACATTTTTCAATGAAAACAACCAACTTTATTTTGTGAGAGAGATATTGTTAAATACTAAATCTCTCGCTAGGTGGCGTCGAGACAAATTATACCTACATTTTTTGGTGAAATACTTTAACTTGTCAAATATTAATTATTATTTTTTATTTGATAAACTAACGTTTAAGACAAGATTTTTATGCATAGCACAAAGGGTAACAATTATTATAAGCAATAATTATCAGCCTGTAACACTCATCTACATTGAAAAAATCTTCGGAGAAAAGTTATAATACACACAGTTATAATGCTGAGAATCCCTATTCTGCATATCGGTTTGATACGCATCGTTTTTGTGAAAAAGGTATAGATTACAATGTTCTATAGATGGAATACACTAGTTTACAATAATAAAGTTGTTCAATACCACACAAAAGTGACTCAGTGTTTGAACTGACTTAAGGAAAATATCTCGGATCTCCAAGAAAAAGCATTTCAATCACAGAATGTAAATTTGTCCACTGATTTATTAAACCAAGGAAATTCCATTTAAAAAGTTGCCGCCTTTTTCCACATAATATCTGCGTCTGCTAGCTTCCGCATTCTGAATATTCTCTCAGAGACGAGAAATATGGAAAACAGAACTGCTGCTCTGAGTTATACCTGAGAAACTTTAAATTTTTGTATATGGACCAAAACTTGGATGCAAAGGATCTCCTATTCACTTAAAAAAATATGCAAAAGATTACCGAGGAAGTACTTTTATTCAGAAAGATTTCACAAGTTTTGGATTTCTGAATACTACACTTCAAATTAATATTTTGTTTACTTATAAATTTGTTTTAATCATGTTTTTGGAAAGAAAACTATGTTCGGACAGAAAACTCAATGCTTTTGAAGTATACTGTCAAAAGTAAATAAAACGCTGTACCTTCAATAACTGAGAAAAAGTGTTACATTCCTTCTTCCATTGCAAAATATATTTTATACTGAAGATTGATGTTAAGGACATGTTCATTATCCAGTATTAATAAAAAATTTATAAAAATGTAAGTAAATTAATAAGCTGACAACAACGCAAAATCATATCCTGCTTTTCAGAATGTAATTAACAACAAAACAATATGCTTAAACAACTAAAATATAATTTTTAGACTTGTTGAGTTATTATAATGAATTAATTATTTGAATCCTACTAAGCCACGATGTCGCAAATATAACTGCTTATGTTTTTATGATGTTACTAAAATATCGGAGGAAAATTGTGGTAGTATTATGTAGCCAAAGTAAAGTTAGTCTCCCAAAAACTGGGCCTACTGTACAGGGCCCGCAGTTACTTCAATACACAACTGCTAACCCTGTTCAAATCACAAGGGTTGAATTTGGCAGCCACCTCTGGTCTGGAGCTCCAAAATACCTGAAAAGTACCGTCGACTATGTGCAAAAACGGGCGATCCGTTTGATAGGTTCTCCCACCTTAACAGACGGATTGCAATATTTAGAGCACAGGCGTCGGCATCGGGTGGGAATGCTATCCTTGTTCTACCGGTATTACAATGGAAGATGCTCCGAGGAACTATCCTCATTGATCCCTTCGGCACCGGTGCATATTCTGGAAACACGCCAAACGCGTGCGCAACATATGTACACGGTTGACAATTGTCACATGAGAACGGGTCGCTTCTTCGACTCGTTCTTGTGTTCAACAACTTGGCTGTGGAACGATTTGCCGGCCTCTGTTTCCTCCTTACCTCTGGAGGTCTCTTCAAGACCAATGTTTATTCCTTCTTTACCTCAAAAAGACCCTCCACACATCATCTCAGATGACATAGGCCCTGAGGGAAATTTACCTCAGGACCTCTTGTGGGGAGTTAATGTAAAAAAAAAGAAAAAAGAAAAGTTTTTTAGTAATTTTTTTAAAGCACTTTGTTCACTCCCGTTTTTCCATTATTATATCGTGTTTTGAAGACCTCCGTAGTCCAGCGTAGAGGTCGCGGGTTCGAACCCGGCGTGCGCAAATAAATTTTATTTGATTAATTTGTGTTATTTCACAATTAATTCATTTTAAAATAATATATAGTAAATTCGCGGCACGTTCCAGAGTGGAAGATACTATCAGTATCGCCCTGGTGTAAGACCACCATTCAGAATTGAAACGTTGCTTGAAAATGGCGTTAGCCGTGTTTGGTGACCAGATCTGAATAGCCAGGTACTTCCCAACCTTCCTCTTTCCCACCTCCTTCCCCTCCCCACTACCTTCAGCCTCACAACATACCCCAATTGGGGATGCCATAGTCTCACTGGCTCCAGACGGGAGCAGTTGAGATTCTTGTGCGGTATTCACTGTAAAAAAAATATATATATATATATTGAGTCGATGAGTACTGAAATCTCGAGAGCTGCCATCTGATAATTATAAGTACTCAATAAGTCAACATAAATGTCAACAAGGTTGCCTCCTGAAAATATTACGAGGAGGCTTCGCCGATAATTATTATTTTATTAATAGGTTTGTTACGAGAATATTATAGTGTAAACAAAATATACAAAATCCTAAATCCAAACCAGAGACATAATTAAATACAATACATAATAATCTATATTTTCTGAGAATTTATTATCAACCACTTATTTTAATTCTAGTTGCAGACTTTTTGTGTATTGCCAGAATCAAAGAAAAACCATTTTCATGTTCTAAGTGCAGTTTTCATTCACCGCAATCTTTAATGTTTGCATGTTAAATTTGACAATTGCGGCTTAACATACGTGCCGAGACTATTCGTTTGGTTTCGTCTCGTCTCGTCGCTTGTCTCCTTTAATCCCCGGTGCTTTAGTATATTTTTATATTTCGACTTCATTCCCAAGTTATTTTATCTAAATATTTAAGGAAGCGTACTTCCTTTACACTCGGGAGATTTGTTATACTTTGAAAAGCGAAAAGATGCAGGAACGGGGGAGTAAGATCCGTAGAAATCAAGAAACAAATTTCGCCCCAGACTGTTTGCTCAAAAAGATTCCCCGGTGATACAAGAGCGACGTAAGATGTGTCTCATTGAATCAGTTAGATATAAATTAAAATAAGAATTAAAAATTTAAGAATTAAGAATTCTTTGCTCGGAACTCTTAATCGTCGTCAAATCATATAGCTTTTTTTTTTGTAGGAATGAGGTAAAATGGGAGATAGCACATGGGCCCATGGCCCGACAGCTCGGGGGGGAACAATCCAAAGACCTTCTCCACTTAAAAAAAGTTAATTTCGCATAGTTTAACAATGATCCGGAGAAGAGCAGGACTATGGCATCCTCCATTGGGTTATATTTAAAAAAAATAATTTAATAATGTTATTATCAAGTTCCGCAAGTAATAATTTTTTTTTGTTATAGCTGTTTCGGCTTACAAAGCCATTTTCAAACTGTGGTTAAACCAATTTGAGGCGAATTATTTATACGAATCTAAATGTGAATTTTAAAGATGTCTAAATTGGATACGTTTGTTAGATTTTAACGGCCAAGAGCATTTTCGTTTTTTTTTTGGGTGTTATGCCGTATTGCGCTACCTCCTTCTTTAGACGACGTTTCGGACAGCGTTGCAGTGTCAATCATCAGGGCAGATCCGGCAGATCCGACAGATGTGTCGGATCTGCCGGATCTGCCCTGATAATGGACACTGCAACGCTGTCCGAAACGTCGGCTAAAGAAGGAGGTAGCGCAACACGGCATAACACCCGAAAAACAAATAACGAAAGTGTCTAAATTGATTTATTGATTGAGATAATAGATACCCATTATGTGGGGTACTTCGGAATCGGTTTTCCCCACTCTAAATGTTAAGGTTTCCTTAGTTGTTTTAATGTATTCACTGCTATGACTCATTTAAGTGCGTTATATTGTTTAGGTTTTGTAAACATGCTAAGGAGTGGGATATAAATAATTTTCCCTCGTTAAGAATTACATGGAGTACCTACTACGAATTAAATACAAAAACAAATAATAATTTTAATAAATCGGGATATTTTTTCTCTTTATTCATTGCTTACGTAATATGATTACATTATTTGTGGATTTTTTGACCACCATGCTAGGCTGATTATGTATTGCGAGACTGAAATTATTATATGTTGCGAGACTGAAAGGAACGGGGATGGAAGAATATGGGAAAGTTCCTGTCTGTACAGATCTGGTTACTGGGAGCTAATGCCATTTCATGCAAAGTTTCAATTTTGTATGCTGGTCGTATGTTGTATCGCATTTTGTATCGCATGGTGCTCTTTTACCAGGGCGATACGAAGAGTAACTACTACTCTGAAACATGCCGCAATTAATTTTTGACCTCCAGGTTTCAAACCCCCGACCTTTGAATCTGAAGTCAAGCGTTGGACACGGTGCCCAAGACACATGTGTGCTAATCTATTCTAATTTTCAGGTAAAAGCAGGCCTAATCTAATCCCAAATCATCAGTTGGTATTTTTTTTCATTACATTCAGCAATCATGGTTTTAAACCTTTCAACTATTCGTTGCAATCTTCAAAGTCACATAATCTGAAATATCCTTCGAGCCTGAGTCAAATTGCTCACTGTAGTGCGCGCTCCTCCCAAATTCCAGATTCCTCAACGGAAATATGTCTCCTATTTACAAGTCCAAATTTAAGATTTAAGAAAGGAATGAAACGACGGAGAAACGATTTAGATAGATAAATAAGTAAAAGGTTTCGACAACAAGCTTTGGTCGGAGTAAGAAAATGGTCGTTTAAAATGCTCGAGACTTTTAAAGCTTACCTATTTATAATTGAATCTCGGAAACGATGGAAATAAGTTGGTGTGATAAAATAAGGTACTGTAATTATTTAAGGTATTTGTATCGCAGCGAATGTTGATGGGAACACATTTGTTTTTTTTTATACTTACAATGGAATTTAAAAAACATACCATTTAAAAAATATTAAGACACCTTAAAACTTTCCAATTTTTCAAATTCGACAAAATGCATAGGTACAGACTTGTTGTCCCCTTTTCACTAAAACTATTAACCCCTCTGGCTAATTTATTCTGTTGTCGTAATGATTTAAAATAGGTCTCATACAAATAGTTGTCTCTCTTACTATAATGATTAGAAATATTACCTAAACAGTTTTAGATAGCAAAAATACCAAGCTTTATATGCAAATCTTTAAATTAAATTAATCCAAAGTTTCTTGCTGTGATTTGATTAAAAAAAAGTGATTATATGAAACGACAAAAAAGTGAACTGACGATGATGTTCACAATACATATGCCCAAGAAAATATGTGTGCGTTTTACCTATTTCGTTATAAGTAATTTTAGTTAGAAAAAACGAAATGTGTAAGCCATTTTTAAAACTTTATTACGTTTGCATTCAAAATTTTAACATTTCAAAAATTATATATTTATTTGTAAATACAAAATCTAAAAGCGTATATTATCACCTTTCAAAAACAGTTTTTAATTTTCGAATGTATTGATAAATATTCCATTTACTTGGATTTTATTGCAAGGCTGAAATATTTTGACCTTCCGCCAAAATAGGCTCAAGGTCCGAGTTGTTAAGTAAGCTTAAGCAAGACAAATATTTTTTTTTAATCTACTGAAAATTTATAATCGTTCTGTTGACACATATTGTGAGTGTTGATTACGGAGCCCTTGTTCGACAGTGTCGACACAGATAAGAACCATCGTGAGCTCGCGAGTTTAATGGTGAATGTAATGAACCAGTGGAACTTAGAAAAGCGAAGAAAGAAAACAGGATAAGTCGGCATTCCTTGACCATTCTCAGTCCTTTGAGGGTATCTCTTTAAGTCCCCAAAAAGCCGTTTAGAATAATGGGTACCTATTTGATATTTATTAACATAATAACACAAATATTATGACAAAAGTTTAATAAAACTGGCTGATTTTATGAAACTCCTCCAAATGAGGTTCATATTTTTTGAAAGGAACAAAAATAAAGGTGTTTAGAAAACCGTAGAAGCTTTCTGAAAAGATGTCAAACGTGATGAAAATGAAACGTTGATGTCGAGTTACTGAAACGTGACACCGACTCATATAATATTTAAATCATAGTTTGATGGTTTTGAGTAGCAAACAGTATTTGAGGAGGAAATATAATATTGCCACTGCGTTTGCAGAACGGAGGTAGGACTTGCACTGATAGAGACTAGAGAGTAGAAGCTGAAATATGACATTTGCATTTCATACTCCAGTGCGTTGGGTCTCAGTTGGGCATGAATTCCCGGTTTAGTATATTTGAACGTCTACCGTATCGAAATATTACTTAAATGTGCTTGCAGAAAGGCGGGTTAAAACGCATAGGATAAATACAAAATATTAATATAACATGCATTAATAAAATTGATCTGAATTGAGACGAAAGAGCAGGTATTGTATCAAATTTGATAAATTACCTATTTTTGGCTTGGTTTAATGGTTCCTGGATTGAATTGAAAATACCCTTCTCGCGAAGCTTTTTCGGACTTGATTAAATCGTTAGCAATGTGGCAAATTAAATTCGTTTGATTGTCACAGGAAAAATAATATATATGTCCATCCGCTTTTTCTCAGGTAAAAAAAGGAAAGCTTAGCAAAATTCAGTACCCCTGAAATCTAAGAATTAATTTTGGTTTCTGCATTGATTTTATATAAATAGATGACAAACGTTTTTTCTCCAAAATATAGTCTGCAAAGCTTTATTTATTCACAAAGAGCTTAACAATTGAAGCATTTAATTGGAACAGATTTAATATCCCAGGTTTAATTGTTTTCCTTGAGATAAACAAACACAGTACTTAATTGAATAAGATAAATTGGACAAGATCCAAATCTGGAATAACGAAGATTGTGGAATGAATAGTTTCTAATTAATTTGGATTAAAATAAAGGTTTAGAAGGTGAAAATTGTTTTTAATTGAAATACGAAAATGGTTTCGTAATCAAAGATAATAAAACTTTTAATAGACTTATTTACTCCTTTAATACTTATAGGTATAAGAAATAGTTTATTTTAAAAATAAATATGTTGAAAAGATTTAAACACTACTTTAAAATTAAGTGCATAAAGAATCCAAACCGTGTTTGAAATCGCTTTAACCGGTTTTGGAAACAAGAAAATCTAATCTTCCTTTTCCTTTATTATTTTTCCATTCACTCCTTTAAGCCTCACAAATTTGAGACGATAATATGACAAAACTAAATAATCGATTTATATAATAATAATAACTACACACTGGAGTCTGTGAGAAAAAAAAATCCCTCGGGGCGTGTGTCGTCTTTGGGGATGCTGTTTTGAGATTTTTTTTTTAGATAGAAGAGTGAGCTCTGTAAATAGATGCACCCCGCCAAGACTCATGTCTTTGAACCCATGAACCTAGGCACTCCTGCTAAGTCACCAAACGTAAAGAACCACTTGCCGTGAATTATGGCAGAGGAGTTGGTTTTCCAATAAATGGTTCCCGGGGCGACGGTACCCATACCTGCCTAACAAATTATTAAATCAAAACCTAAAATTACCTCTGAAATCATTAGAATTGTAAGTAGGTATTTTACAATAAATATAATTACTATTAAGTAGGCCACTTGCGTACTTAATTGTAATCTACATATTCTAACATATTTTTTTTGTTTTAAATAAGGAATTATACAATAAACCATTTTCGAACTGTGGTTAAACCACTTTGAGGCGATTTATTTATAACTAATACTTGCAGAATTTGATAAAAACATTATTAAATTTAATTTAAAAAATTAATTTGAGTTCTACGAATTAAACACAAAAACAATTAATAATTAATTACGTATTTAAGAAAAAGCCACCATTTTCCATTTGACATGTCAAATATATTACGCACGGCAAAAAGTTTATCGTAAAATCTGGCATAATGTTCTTACCAATCTCGAGAGATTTTTTATCTAATAAAAATATTTTATCTAGAATGCTTGAACTTCGGGGAAAGTATGTACCCAGAGTATCCCTCGAACAAATCAAGTTTATTTTCTATTAAAGTTAGCTCTGAGAATTGTCGCTAGACGGCGCTCTCTCTTTATAACGTGTTTTTTGTTGTTTCCAGAAGAAAAGTTACCAACAAGTTAGACCGATGGAAAATAAAATATTCCATGAAAAACTTTTCTGAATAACCTTATTTCTGATTTAGAGGATGGAAACAAATCTTTAAATCTTATCAATCTAGATTAACTTGTAACGAAAATCGATTTGTGTAGGTATGTAAATGAATAAAAAAAAGGTTTTTAGTTTTATATCTTTCTGACCAATGTCGATTGTTTTGATTAAATATTTAATACCGAATTTCTACAAATTTATAACATACTTTCCTTGAAAACCTTAAGTTAAGCTCTTAAAAAATATATATTATTGAAAATAATATCTATACATTTTTCACGATGAAACGGCAATTTTCTAAAATTCCTTCGATGTAAAAAAAATCGCAAATTATGCTCCGAAAATCATTATAAACACGTTGTTTGTTATTTTACAAGTTATATGTGTGAAAAAAATTACAATGTTTGTTTAAATGCTACAAGATATTTCCCAAGAGATTTTTGATCTATCTACTATGAACGCAGCTTATTTTATTAAATATTTTCACAATTTTCGCTTAATTATATTCGTTTTTAACATTAGCGCGCTCCCTCTAACATTCGTATTTACATATTTCCCTTTCAACACATATCTGCCTCTTTTTGGACGCTTACTACCGGGCCGATTAACATTTAACTAATTATGGATATTATTAACCGTTGTCCAGAATGTGCAGACTGATCAACTCAAGTAAACATCTTGATTTTTTGGCATAAGTCAAAATGATTTTTGTCGGTCTCTAAACAAGTAAAGAAATTTCATAAATATTTTGACTTCTCACGATTATTTGGCTTGACTTCTCGCTTCTATTGCTGCCTTTTGTATTTGCTTTCATATACCACCCTGTACTCTTATCATATGTATATTTTTTATTTAATTTCGTGTTGTCATTTTGTGAATTGAACGTAAGTTCGTTAAAAAATAAATGTGGTGAATAAAATACGATTATTTTTCAAATTAAAATGATGCCAAGTGATCTTGCAAATCGCGATTGATGAAGAAGAAAAAATTAATACGCATTTTTCTTATAGGAAAAATTTCTACTCATCATTAAAATCTGCGTGTCATCTTTTGCATTTTTTAAAATTTGATATCACACAGGGCCGAAGATGATACGGTTTTGTTCAAAACTACTTGACTAAATCAACTGAAGTACGGTTTGAAACATAGTTTACACAAAACATTTAAAAATAAACTATTTTATTAGGTACCTACCACATGGTTGTAATTTGTGCTTAAATTAATAGCTTTACCCTTACAGCTTCCCTGAGGTGATTTTTTGCAAAATCGGGGATTTACAATTTATCCAATTATACAAAGCTGGTGTATAAAGTAAATATATCATGTTTATTTTTCTCACTGCTGTTATTGTAAAGTAATGTAGGTAGCTAGTGTCGTTTTTTACAATAAACTAATTTTATATTACAATATATTATTGCATACCAGCAACTACAGTTTATTTTTATAGTTTGAAGGTGAGATGGAGGTGATTAAATCACTTCTTTTACTTTATAGAATATCTTTCTATTTATTTACAAAGAGCGAACTTATTAAAAAAATTGGTAAATAATAATTTAATTCGATATACTACTGGTGGTGTTGGGACGTACCTGTTTCATAATAAGAAATACAAAATAAATGTAGTAATTCAATGTAACCGTGTGCCCAGATTATGGCGTGTAATTCTGTAATACCGTCGGACCATTTTAATCGAAGCATCGCGTCGAAAGCTCGCGAGGAATAAAAGCTGCGAATTAACGCCCAATGGAACGTCCCGCGAACGGCTCCGACGGTTTTTCGCTTTGTAATTGGAAAAGTTGCTGGGAACAGGGTGTTTAGTGGCCGCGGGGGTAGGCAGAGACCCAGAGACTTGGAGAGGGGGTGGGAATTGGGTAGAGGGTGTCTCCACCCACTGGGGGAGGGCCCTTGGGAAATTATAGTGGGGATTTAAAGGTTACCTCTCTTGGAAAAATTATGTTCCTTTTCCCTCTGCGACGGGCCGGCGAACCTTCGATGGCCCGTGTAGGCCTTTCAATTTATATTATTGATTTTAATTATTCAGATATGGGCTTTTCACGCTGTGTGGGTTTTGTGTTTCGGCAAATATTAGGTGTGTTTCAAATGACATTAAAAATAAAAAAAATTGAATAAAATAAACCAAATTAATTATTTAAGTTAAGTTTTCGTTATTGTAGTAAATGAACCTGAAGTTTAAAATTTTTTGCTTCTGAGGAAATGCATAACATAACTATATTACTTATGTACTTATTGTAAAATTAGTACGGAAAAACCATTGATATTTTTCATATTTTCGATAGAGAAAATAAAAGATACTTGCCGGCTCCCGGCATGCGTTGCAATGCCATATTGAAAGAAATACATTGTTTCTCCCTGAATCACCTTTCCCGTTCCCCTCCCGCGTCCCATTCTTAGATAGCTTTATAAATTATAACATATCTGTTATTCTGATGAATAAGCTATATTAAAGTTTCATTAAAATCCATTTGGTAGTTTTTGCGTGAAAGAGTAATAAACACACATACATCCATACAAATTTTCGGGTTTTATAGTAATATTTATAGATAGAGTGTGAATAATATTAACTAACGCACCGTTTATTAGGTGCTCCATAAATAAGAATTAGGATAAATATAATAATTTATTAGGAGAAATTAATGTTTAATAAACAGATAAAAATTCTACAGCCAATAATATGTAGTATCACTGAGAATGTCTTGAAAATGCAGAACGTAGGAATTGGATGAAAAACAAGCAAACATTGCAAACTGTTTATTTACAGTTATTTGTATTTTATCTGTTCCGCAAGAACATCGTCCCAACGCAGGTAAATTTCCTAAAAGAATATCCAAAGAAACTTGGCACTTGTTGCGTCTTTGCAAAGGGGTCATTTTCAAGTGGTGATCTCGGTCCCCTCCGAGAGGGCAGTTAAGTCGCGCACCGCCATTTGTTTTTGGCCAAATTTACTCCCTGAAGAATCAAAGGTGGCAATGCCATTAATATTTCAGTGAGACTTTGAGGAGATCAGGAAAAAGCGCTATTTTTCAGGGAAAATCGCCCTCGCCAGGATGATTGGTCCGATTTTGAACCCGCTTGGGGTTTGAAGTTTGAGGATTTGAGAATTGAGGCCTTGCCAAAAATGCATTATAACAAATTGAATTCGGCAATGCGAGACGAGGCGTGACTCAATGGTGAGGGGCGCTTTTGTTACGAGGTACACAATCTTAATAGATTTTAAAGTATAATTCCCTAGAGACGCCCGACTTTTGGGATTTGCTTCACGGGGTAGGTTTGTTTGTAAATTACTTTTGAATGGACTTTACATTGGAAAAAAATACATATTTGAAGCCTCTAGAAAAAATACATTAAAAAGAAGATAAGCAAAGTGAATATTGCGATATAATTCAAACAACATGATTTGAATGTGGATGAAGCATGGATAGATGTGTAAGGTGTTGAATAACAAAACCGGATATATGTCATTTTAAATGAAATTTTAGCCGTGTTGGCTCTTTTCCACAAAAAAAGTATAAATTGATTTTGAAAGATTGTTCTTTTATCCGGTAAAGTTATGTTTAAAATTAAGAGAAAATGTGTTTATTTTTAGCATAATAAGGTTAGACTGTAGATCGTTGGCAGATTTGTTAAATTAAAAAAAAAAAAACGATTATACAAAACACATTTCAAATCATATAATCATGCAGTAAAATAAATCAATAAATTATCTGGGAAAGCTCTGTTTCAGAATTTTTATTTTAGTTAAAATAAAATCATGTGTTTTGTGACGAAAATACTATATGGTAGAGCACTTGCCTT
Source organism: Limnephilus lunatus (assembly GCA_917563855.2). Taxonomy (NCBI): domain Eukaryota; kingdom Metazoa; phylum Arthropoda; class Insecta; order Trichoptera; family Limnephilidae; genus Limnephilus; species Limnephilus lunatus. The sequence continues at coordinate 43,535,083 of OU830602.1, read as the reverse complement.
GTAAGCAAAGGGTCCTAGGTTCGAGTCCCAGAGGTGTCAATATCTTTTTCTGTCTCCACATTTTCGATTGAGTTTCGCTAATATTGTCTTCATTTAATTGAAAATACTTCAGTTTGTCCATTAATTTACGGTCTTACAAACTAATACATTTAAGTTTTTTTGTATTCTTATTTTGTTTAGACATTGCTGAAACATTATAAATACTTATGATAAAAAATAGTTAGCAAAAGTACATAATTTGAATAGTTTTATCATCACGCTTTTCAGCATTTTGAATGTAGGTATAAATTAAAGCAAATTTTGAATGACATAAAATCGATATTGAGTTATTATTTTAAAAAGCTGGTACGGAGAATAATTATTTTTTCTCATTGGAACTGCCCTGTATGATCGTAAAAACATCTTTCCACGAAATGTTGATTTTCGGCCGCTGGCTGGAAGGCACTCATCGAGAAAATAAGCAGAGTGAGAATTGCAATATAATTCAAACAACATTACTTGAATGTGGATAAAGCATGGGTAGATATGTGAGGTGTTTAAGAATCTCTGCTTACCCTGCAGTCGGCCACCGTCATGTTCAGATAGTTAGCAAGTATGGAGAGATTTCATAACGTATCAATATGCTACTCAAAATCCAAAGATAAAAAGTTTTCCAGTTGTACAACAATTCACATTATTTCATAGAAATCCTTTCTTTTTTCCGAAAGCCCGAAGTAGGGGACATTTAGCACCCCAAGGGGTAGGAATAAAAAGTTTTATTGGGTAAATTTGATTGTATTTTTATATGTGATTGGATTTCTCGTTCGCTGGAGGATGGCCCGCAATAAGGGTAGGCTTAACAGCCCCAGTAAGAAGGTTCCGGTATTAAAATGATACCCAAAAGAGGACATTCGATTCACAAACTACAAGTGGGATTTCGATAAAGCCTTATGTATTTTTGAGTGTAGAGCGAAGTGCTTTTGTATTGATTTCCAAACCCTTTGAAACTTATTGAAGAACTAAATACGCTGGTGTTATTTTATTTACTTGCCCATAAAGTAAAGGTTAAATATTTGTGAAAATGTTGTATTAACGGTATCTACATAATGTAATATTGCAAAAATAACTCGTGTAAAAGCTTTAAAAGGAATAATAATATTTGGAAAAAACTGTCAAGATAGAAATAGTGAAGATAATTCAAATTTGCCAGATAGTGCTAACAAAAATGTGTAAATTTATAAAGGTAAACTCAGAAATAAGGGTTTAAAGTTTCGAATTTACATTTTTATTTTTTAAACAATTTCTTAACCAAAAATACAATTTTGGAGGCGGGAATGGGTACCGCCGTCCCGGGAAACATTTATTTGATAACCAAAACCTCTGTCATAGGTCACCCCAAGTGGTTCGCTAAGTTTGGTGACTTAGCAGGGAAAGAAAAAAATCCTTAAAGAAACCCTCCACACAACATCCCCTCTGACATAGGCCCTGAGGGAAATTATTTTCCTCAGGGCCTCCTGTGCGAAGCTAATATAAAAAAGGGGTTCCCGGGTTCTTGGGGTGAGGTTTGACCACCTCACTAGTTAAAACTTGTTCCGAAGTGGTAGAAATGTGGATACGATTTACATGAAATGAAGAGATCGATGAGCTTGAAGTTTCACACATATCCTTCTTATTTACCAATAGAAAGGTACTACAGAAAATGCATGTGAAGCAAAGCACACAAGTGTCTTAAAAATAAATGTAAACGTAATATCCCTTCAGCACTAATCTATTCAGCATTTTCCTGTGAGAAATTTTATTACCTTTGCTAAAGGTTTATGGGGGTAAGGTTGCAGTATTATCAAAGCCATAATTTGTACGACCCCATATTTCTTGAAAAATTACCTTCCAAATAGATGAAGTCAATTTGTTTCCGAGACACTTGACTTGTTCTGCCCTTTAAAGGTTCCAGCATTATAATTCATCTTTTAAATATCATAATATATAATGCCCACTACCACCTAGATTAAATTTGGTTATTCAAATTTTGCTCGACTTATTCTCCACACATTTTTTCTACGAGTGGAGGAAAAGTGCTCGAAGAAACTTGAATTCAGAGCTGCAGTGCTATAAATAAAGTCGTTCATTTTGCTAAATTCAGTTTTCTCTGTCTTCGGACACTTATAAAAGTATTGCATTTATTCAAAATACATATAAGCACAAGCACAAAGTTTATTTAATTAAGATATATGCCTGCAGTCTTCCTTCCATTAAAGTGCATACATAAGAAAGAACAGCGTAAACTTTCTTGTAAAGGTGACCCTTTGTAACTTTATTCGTTACGCTTACTTCAGACTTGCGTTATTATTTTTTAAGATAATTTATAAACATTTGTAGAACCGACACGGCAATTAGGTATATGAAATTCTTCGATAGAAAAAAAAACGAAGCATGTTCTGAAAATTATTAAAAAACAAATTTTGTTCTGTTATTTGACATGTTATAGCTATGAAAAAATTCACAGTGTATAACTACATTAAACTTAAGCATCTGTGAGGAATCACAGGAGCTATGCGAACCACTCCAATACTAGCCATGGGAGTGCTGCTGAACCTACCCCCACTAAACTTAGAAATAGAGGGGGCGGCGATGGCGGCAGCCTACAGGTTAAAATGCAAAGGTCATTGGAGAGGTGAGTTGCCCAAAAACAGTCATACGGAGATCGGAACAAGACTGAGGGCAATTAGCCCGACAGCTGGAATGAAGCAGGACGGCAAACAAGCTGAATACTTCTTCAGACAGCAGTTTGATGTGATGTACCCCACCCGGGAAGAGTGGGACATGGTCCCAGGTCCAACCTCCAGACAGGAACTAATCTGGTTCACAGATGGGTCCAAGATGGAGGAAGGAACGGGGGCCGGGGTATGTCTACAGGGATCCAAGAGGGAACTCAGTATACCTCTAGGAACTCACTGCACTGTGTTTCAGGCTGAGATGAAAGCCATCATGGTCTGCGCACAGGAGAATATACGTATCGGGTACAGGAATAAGAACATAACTATTTGTTCTGATAGCCAGGCAGCCCTAATGGCACTGGAAAGTAACCGATGCGACTCCAGACTGGTGGTGGAATGCAGGACTGTTCTTACAGAACTCGCTACCATTAATAAAATAACACTGATATGGGTACCAGGACATAAGGGTATTGAGGGCAACGAGCGGGCTGACGAACTAGCAAGGAAAGGGGCGAAAGCACCACTTGCGGGATCCGAGCCGGCTGTAGGAGTAGCAGCTTGCCACACGAAATTACATATTGAGAGGTGGGTCAAATCCCAGCACTGGAAGGAATGGGAGAGGGCACCCGGAATGAGGCAATCCAAAGTACTCATAAACGGACCGGACCCCAGACGGACCAGGAAACTACTCGATATGGATAGAAACTCGCTGAGGGAACTGGTAGGACTACTAACGGGACACTGCCATCTCAGGAGACACATGCAGCTATTGGGAGTGGAAAGCACCAATAGATGTAGAAAATGTGAAGAGGATGAAGAGACTCCAATTCACTTGTGGTGCCAATGTCCTGCCCTGGTGGGAACTAGGCTCAGATACCTGGGGAGACACATCGTGGAACCAGAAGACTTAGCCACATATCCAATGACAACTCTGGTGAACTTCATTAAAGGGACTGGGTTATTGTTAAAGGATTGAGGTAAAATGGGAGATAGTACAATGGGCCTATGGCCTAAGTACTCACGGGAACTAACTGTAAACCGTCTCCGTAAGTTAAAAAAAAAAAAAAAAAAAAAATAAGCATCTGTGGAGAAATTATTACTCCATCTTAAATGAGACGTGTTTTATTAAATATTTTCACTACTTTCACTAATTTATAATCTTTTTTTTAAATATTAGCGCACTCCCTCTTATTCGTATTTACATATCTACCTTCCTTCTTCTTTTTGAATGCTGACTACCAAGCTTTAAGTAGGAAGTACCCGCTCAAAAATAAAAAGAAGTAGAGATGCGTAAATACGAAAGTTAGACAGGGTGCGCTAATATTAAAAACGATAATATGTAAGCGAAAATTGTGAAAATGTTTAATAACGATTCGTTTGAAATAAAGCATAAATCTCATGAGGAATGTCAAAAATAGCATTAAAAAAAAACACTGTGAATTTTTTCATCCACATAACTTATAAAATACCTAGGTGAAAAAAACGTCTTTATAATAATTTTCGGATTTTTATACTAAATTTTTTTCCATCAAGGTAATTTAATATAATTGCCGTTTCGGCATGGGGAATGTATAGATATAATCTTCAATAATAATTTTTTTTTTAAGAGCTTTAAAACTTTGTTTTAAGGAAAATATGTAATAAAGCCAAATGAATTGTCAATATGATCGTACATGCTTCATTATGCCCACCCCATTAAATCTTAAACAAAAAGTCCATGTCTTGAAAACAACAAACATATTATAACAGTCGATCACTTATAATTTGAAATGACTCGATACTTAATTTTATTTTCTGCCAGGGGGGCAAAGAATAAAGAAGATATGACAAGGCATCCGTTTCAGGGGATAAAAGTCATAGCTCCTATTTTTCAATTTCCACCTACTTACAGTTAAATAATTGTCTGCCGCCCCTAGAAATCTATGGAGGCTCTTCTTCCACCGTACGAAGAGGGGAAGAAGTTTGCCGTACTTATTGCTGCTCGTATTAATGTATACCTATTAGATAAGCAGCAGATTGGGGGAAGGAAAGAGAATAATGTCATAATAACTACGCGGAGAAATATATAAAATAGGTACTGTTAATACAGCATTGTGTGTTTAATACGGCATTGTGCTGGGAGAGATTATATTTCAATGAACCAGTGAATAGTAGAGTTCTTAAAAGGAATTTGTTAAAAAATTAGGGAAAACATTTCTTATTGAAAATATAAAGGAAGCTGGATTGCATCAGTGACAAAATAAAAATAAAAAAAAACTGTTAGAAAGATACTTTATTTTAGCATCACCATCAAAAAAATTTATGAAGCCTCTCAATGGTGAGAATTTTTTTTCAGATTTGGTATATTTATAGTAAATGAAGCAAATAATATACATGCGCGAAAAAAGCATAAATAATTTTTTTGTCGTATGCACGAAGAGATTTTATAATAAGGACTTATTTTATTGTTATAACGCACAATTTAATAAATATCTAGAGCCAGTGGGTATATGGGATTCTATATTTGGGGAATTTTATGAAGCTGAATTAGAGAAGAGCAAGAAGAAGATTGCAGAGTACTTATTATTTTTTTATGTGAATACCGTCCAAGATTCCCAACTGCTCCCGTCTGGATCCAGTGAAACTATGGTATCTCCAATTGGGGTGTGTTGTGAGGCTGAAGGTAGGAGGGAGGGGCAGGAGATGGGGAAGTACCTGACTATCCAGATCTGGTCACCAAATGCGGCTAAAGTCATTTAAAGCAACATTTCAATTCTGAATGGTGGTCCTAGACCAGGGCGATACTGAGAGTATCTTTCACTCTGTATGTGTCCTGGCTATTCTGATATGATGACTAAAAACGGTTTATAGGACATAAACATCAATGCATTTGCCCGTGATGTACATTCTACTGTTCTTTGTACATACGTGATTATTATATTTTACCAACTCTTTTGTACTAAAAAGCAAAAACTTTAGGTAAATGGCAAGGTTATTTGTCATTTTTTAGTAAGTGTAATAAAAATACTATATTGATGTGCACTACCTACTCATTGTAATTTATTGGTCTATTTTATTCTCCGGCAAGACCTTTTTTCTGTGAATCGCATCCAACATTAATCTCCACTACTTGAAGAAGCGAGTAAAGGTAGAAAGAGGGGTTGTGGTACATCATTTAACGTTCGCTACGGTGCGGTGGAAAGATTAATTTGTTAGAATTATTACTGAAACCGTACAAAAATATATCCGCTTAATTTTTTTTGTCTCGGGGCTGCGCCTAGTTGGCTGGAAATATTTATTTATTTTATATCTACGGTATAATGAAATTAAAATTTACACATATTTTCGTCCAAGTTTTCGCTGAAGTGTAAATGTATGAGACAACTTGAAGTGTGTACTCAGAATGGGTACCTTCTCGTACCTACCAACTAACTCCCTTTCAGAACAAAACAACGTGAAAAAGATCTGTAATTACTATATGTGGAAAATAAAACAAAATTAAAAATATTCAATGATATGTCATGATAGGTATAAACCATCTACGGGTGAGAAGGGATACGCTCACTGTAAGACATTTCTTCAGATTAATTCGTGGTTTCGATGGTTCCAACACTCGACTACCATTGGAGGGCATTAGTTTCTATGTTTCCGATGATTATCTCCGTCACCGACAGTATAGACTGTTTTATCTCCCGGCTTGCAGAACTAACTTGTCAATGGTCATGCCAGTCGGGAGAGCTTTTTTTTCTTTATTTATATGAATACCGCACAAGAGTCCAAACTGCTCCTATCTGAAGCCAGTGAGACTATGGCATCCCCAATTGGGGTATGTTGTGAGGCTGAAGGTAGTGGGGAGGGGAAGGAGATAGGGAAAGGAAGGTGGGGAAGTACCTGGCTATTCAGATCTGGTCACTAATCACGGCTAATGCCATTTAAAGCAAAGTTTCAATTCTGAATGGTGATCTTACACCAGGGAGATACTGAAAGTATCTTCCACTCTGGAACGTGCCTCAAATATACTATATATTATTTTTAATGAATAAATTGTGAAATAACGCAAATTAATCAATTAAGATGTATTTGCCACGCCGGGATTCGATCCCGCGACCTTCGGTGTGCGAGTCAAGATCTTTACCGCTGGACTACGCCGGTCTATCAGAGCTATCTTGTTGTTAAATAGAATCAATTCAAATACAGATATATTTAACAGAAATGTAGGACAATTTAGAATGAAGTTTTTTTGATGTTAGTTTAAATCTGCCAATCTTATCCTTAATTTTATCTCTCTTTTAAAAATGCTTTGAAATGTAATTTTTTAATGTTTTTAAAATTAATAAATTAAATTGAATGACATTTAAAAAATATTATATTATATTTCCGAAAATGAGATATTATAGAGGTAGATATATAATATTCTTACGATTCCAACCCTCCTACATCGAGAAGGTAGTGGGCAGAATATTTTCCTGCGGATGCATTTATGAGATTTAACCCCCAAAACCTTGCTACCCTTAAGCACACAGTACTGCAACGGGAAATTGCTTTGTCTTTTCCAGCGGTTATTATCATTATTATTACTTTTTGGGAAAGAAACACTCTTACCCTGTGGACGGTAGGCTTAGCTAGTTCATTGAATCCTTTATTCTATACAAAGAAATGAGATTTTAATATATTATATATTTTCTGCTTTGTTCGTTTAGAGTTAAATTCAAATCGCAGGGAAATAATTTTTGATTTTTATGGTGGTTATTTTTTTTCTCCACACAGGAGACCGTGAGGAAAAAAAATCTCAGGGCCTGAGTTATCTTTTGGTATTAAAGAGGAGACCGATAGAATACGAAGCACCGCACACTGAGATGATTTGAGGGTGATTTTTTTTCCTGAATTTTTTCCCGCTGTAACTACATACATATAAAATTAATTTTTCATAATTTATAAAATACAATAAGATGTAAATATAAGGTTCAAGTAATATAAAAGTTAGCAATAAGTAAAATATATAATAGACAAGATTAGATAATGGGAACCCACTAAGGCACTGCCTGTGTGTGGGTAATATAAACAAGATTGCTTTATATACATCAATAAGTACAGGTAAAAAATGTAAATTTTAAAGTAAAGGTTTAGAAATATAGTAATCTGTGAAACATAGTAGTAAAATAGTGAAACATAACATTTTGTTGTTTTTCTGTTATAATTCCAAGAAATTAAATAAAGTTAGAATTGTATTGAAAAGTGAAACATTTTACAAATAATTTATAGAAAAAGTGTTCCAACATCTGCATCATTCAACCATAATCCTTTATGAAAAGTGTTTTTTATCTGTCATATGAATGTGTTTTGGTAGAAAATTAATTGTACGAGGACCAATAAAGTTGCTATGTGTTTGCATTAATTAAGTATTGGTTTGGGGGGAGTAAAACATATTATTAGTCCTTTTGCTAATTCTAGTCTGCAATATAAATAATTTACGGATATTGAATATTTTAGTCTCTTTGAATAATAACTCTGTTGAGAATGTTTTTTTTTCTATTATACATAACTTTAATGATGTGCTTTTAAGTGGTTTGTGAAGGCTTAATAAATGCATCAAGCGCACCACCCCATCCTATAATGCCTTAGATTATTGAAGATTGTACCAGGGAAAAGTAGATCGTTTTCAATTTGTCAAGATTGAGTACTTCCTTAAGTCTATAAAATATGTATGTAAGATATCTTAATTTCGAGGTGGTTTTATCAATTTGAGATTATTCTATCTCATTCTCTCGCAGGCTAAATTCTATAGATGTACTATGTGTTTGACTCTTTTAAGTGTCACTTTTCGTTTCATCAAGTTTCAAATCGCAACGGTTCTAAAGAAGTTTTAACTTCAAAAAGGTATAAGGGGTAGGTAGAAATCTGGGGGTTACAGTGTCTAGGAGTTACAAATGTATGAATTCATCCCTCCCACCGCGGTACAGAGTGATGGGTCAAATGGCTAGAGAAGTCAAAAGGTCCACCAGTTTCAACCAGTCTCTCAAAAGCAAACGCATCCGCCGTCAAGACCTAAACAACACATTCACCCCCGTGAACACGGGCACTTCTGCCAAAATATTTTAAATGAAAGTCAAAATTTATATTTTTTTGTCTTCTCCAAACGAAAGATAATCGGAAATTCAGTTGTAAATCCCTATAATTTAAATAAAATCATAAATTACCAACCCTAATACCCCTTTTCAAATCAATTGCTTACCAGTCTGAATATGGGTATGATAGGCTGAAACCGGTAACCGGTAAACAAAAGTTGAAAAAGTTTAACAAAATAACAATTTTAACGGTTAAAAGGTTAACAATAATAATTTTAAGACAACTCACCCGAGATATGTGTCAACTAAAAACAAAACATGGAATTGGCCCCAATCTACGAGATAGTATTCTCGAATCATTATGATGTGAACAGAATATGTAGGTTGTACAGGTATATTAAAATAATAACATGTAAAGCGCTCCCCACTCAACTAGCCTCGGTCACCCCCACGACATACGGTAACTGTAAACCATAACAAACCATATCTTGAACTTTTGTTGTAATATAATAGTATACTACGTACATCAAATGGGAACTTCACCCGGGAAGAAAAACTGATGAATAATACATTTGAAGTGTATATTTATAGGGTTGACATTTACAAGTAGTGCCTAGGAACGACTCCGGCTTCTCGCGATAAATATTTCACGGTAATCATTCCCAGATACCGTCGCTAGGAACAATCGAAATAAACATTTTTCCCCGGTGAGTGAGTCAGGGAACACGGGCAATGCGGGAAAATACGGGAAAAGCGGGATCTCCCGCTTCCGCAGTCTCCGCTAAATGGGAAATATTAAAGTGGGATTGAGTAATAAAGAAATACGGAAACGGAAAAGAGATAATGGCGAGAAAAGGAAGATGCAATTCTTAAATACAAAAGTAATCTGAACTCTCCTAACTAGATACTCCCGCCAGAGCCAGAGTGGGAGTGATGGGACTAACAGGGTTAAAGAGAAGAAAGGTCCATCATTACGCTGCAATTATTTAATCTTGCGCATTTTTCTTCTTCTTGCGGTTCTTTTTCCAGGCTAAGATTTGCATCATCTGATTTAGAGTATGAACAGCAAATATCCATCCTTCTCCAGTCTCCAAAATCCTTAACCTTAATACTTATTTGTGATGAGCCCTGGTTTCACCAATTTGCACCATTTTTTTATATATTTTTTCAGTCTGAATTTTCAGGCTAATGGATTGAATTCATAAATTCCTGCCATTTTTTAACATTCGCTTTATACAGTGAGGAAAATAATTCTCCTCAGGGCCTATAAAAAGTTTGAGGCCACTGTATTGAAGGTTTTTTTAGGTTTGTAGAAAAATAAGGAGTGAAAGTTCTGGGAAGGAAAGGGTATGAATAACGGGTAGGAATATGAGTTTCAGTGTGTTCAGAAGTGACGGTCGTATGAATCTATCCCTCCCACTGCGGTATAAGGCGATGTTTTAAGAGGGTCCTGCTGGAGAGGTCAAAATGTCTCCCTCAAAAGGGGGGGGGGGTGACTCGGTCCTGAGGCTACCACAGATAGACATTGTATGACAGGGGTGCCGTGAGAATATTCAAATTTTCTAAGGGTGCCGCTTGGGAACCCCTGGCATACAAGATACAAGTGCTTACAACAGATTCGGCCTGCCACGCAGTCGGCGGGCAGACGCATTCGCCGCCACGATCCGGACAATCCTCATCCCATGAACCCGGACACCGCAGTTAAGTAATCAAACGAAGCGAACCACTTGACTATTGATTGTTACAATGTTACAATTATAATAGTAAAAAAAACATGCCGTTAACGGTTCTTCACGCGATATTATCGACATTATTATTATAAAATCATCTTTGATGTTTTCAGCCAGTACCATGATCAGGCGATCACTGACAGGAAGGCAAAATATAACCTTCCTGTTTACTTACTGAAAATTATAAAAAATGAAATCGGTAAATAAATTTACCAATAGGTGTTATTACGTAACTAATATTCATTAACACATGCAGTAAGGTGGTAATCAAAAATTAAAATTTCGGTGTTGGGGGTCTGTGTAAAACATGATTTTCAAAATTGAATCTGATTGTGGGAACGATTTAGACAACCGATTAAGTCGGTATGTACCTACAAAGATTTTTTTTTTATTATTGAATACTTAGATATTTGAAAGTTTTGAAACGTGTATGTTTGTTTACATTTTGACAGATTTCGCGATTTTTTTAAGTTTACTATCGGAGTTCATTCGAAAGGTAAATTTCTGATCGTCTTTTAAAATGCAATGATCACGAGGTAAATACACATTTTTAAATACTTGCACCACACAAATCTATAATTGAATAAAGGTTTGAGTAAAGCTGGAAACATACGTATAAGTACATTCCATGATTTTCACGGGTCTGCGATAGTCTACTACACTATATAAAGAGGAAAGATTTGTTTGTTTTTTTTGCATCGAATAGGCTCCGAAACTACTGAACCGATTTGAAAAATTCTTTCGCTGTTGGGAAGCTACACTATCCCTGGGTGACATAGATTATATTATATTTAAAAAAAATAGGCATCCTTACTAAAACTTCAATAATGTAACCCAGGGTGTAAAAAAATTACCTAAAATATTCTTTAAATCGCGTGCGCTGCGAAAACTATTGATGATAGAATAAAATAATGTACTACGACTTTATAGAACACATAATTATTTACTAAAAAGGTCGCGACAGTATATGTCTAACTATTACTAACTATAACTATTGGTTATGCCACAATAAGTATTATTTTATTTTTAAAATTTAATTAAAATTTCGCTGCTTGAAAAGGCTCTTTATTTGTATCTTGGTTTTAATCCTTATCAAAATAAATTACTTCATATTCAAGACAGCTTCAATACCTTTATTTAACTTTTTGAATTTTTCAATTCGGGTATTTAATTAGAAAGATATCACGAGTTTAAAATTGTTAGTATTAGAAAAAAGTATCGGCTACGGGCAGGGTGGGAGAGGAGTCAAGAAATGAAGTGCCAGGGGGGTTGGCGGGACATGGGAGCGGGAGAGCGGTGGCGGGGAAGGTGGAAGTGGAACGCTGGAGGGGAACGCACGGGAAAGGACATGTAAGGAGTAACATTTTATTTATTTGAATATGGCATATATTATAAAAGAATGTCCAAAAAACGTGCAGCTCGCAAAAACTCAGAAACGAGTCCCAGTTCGATCAAGGGAGTTATATGGTGTGGTAGATCGCTATCCCCCCTAGGGAATAAGGGTATCCGTTTTTACCTAAAGGGCGTGCTTTTGAAGATATAAGGGCTGAAAGCTTCGCCCTCTTGAAATTTCTAGAACAGTCTTCCGGAAAGTTCTAGAAGGTTTCATAGAGCTGTAGAAAGTTCTGGAAGGAGTGGCGGAGTTGTCGTGGAATGATCAGGAATAGGGAATCGGGAACATCATTGTGCAACATTCCAGAACACCTCGAATGTTATCCTGGGCGAAGCCGGGTAACCCAGCTAGTATTATAATAAAAAAGAAAGGTCTTACGTTGCTTTTTCATTATTATAAGAATTAAGTCGTAATTAAGTAGCGAGATGGATTTAATACGATATTACGTCTTAGTTCTTTGCGAACACCCTCTTCCAGTATTCTCGTCTCGATAGATAAGAAGTAAGACGCCTCACCCAGTACCCACCGTATCCAGCATCCTTGGAGGGCCCACTATATCCGTGCAGCGTAATGAGAAAGCATACAATTTCTCATGGCATTTATTATTAAGCAACTGCCATATTTCTCTGTTAATTCTGATATAGTGCGGGGATACCTATGACGAGGATTATATGGCAGGAACTTTTAATCCAGAAGACAATTTTAAAGTTGTTGAAAGGGAGAGAAAGTAAGAAAGATAGGTTCTGCGAAGTCTCAAGGAAGATGGATGGGGATCGCGGAGTTTGAGCATAAATTAATATTACGACTAATATGACACGCATATTGAGATGGATGCGATTTCTAGGACGGGGAAACTTTCAGGCAAACTGCTCTGAGATACAGTACTAGTCTGGTGTTCGTTAAAATGACTACATAATGGGGTTTTGCTTGCAGAATCTAGATAAGTTATAATATACAGCACAAAAGTAGAAATATATTCAAATGGGTTTTTTATGTTTGTCTATTTAATGGATTCATAAAGAAAATCTTTCGTTACTTTTTCCACCTTCACTTTTAAATAATAATAATTGCATAATTTATACAGCTCCACTTTAGTGAAAAGTCACCTCAAGGGCGTTGTACAATTTATTATGATTTGTAGGCTTCATCTAATTTTATTATTTACAAACAGATACAGAAAACATACTTACCTGGCAGGTCACTTCTAATAAATACACTTTAATAAGAAAGTTTATGCTTATCGTCGTAAATATGTCATATCGTATACGTACATATCGCTTACGACGTATTGCAACTATTTTATCCCAAGTGGGATAAGACATATAGGTTATTCGTAAAAGACAGAGATTAAACGATTTTTTCAGGTCCATGAAAATATGGTGGCTTAAAAAAATATTAAAAAAAGATTTTTGTAAATATGGTGATTTACGACATATTGTTGCACGGGCGACATGCCATAAGAATTTTTTTTTAAATTGAAATACACCTTGAAAGACGCAGATAAATGAGACATAAATGATGTAAATATATTTTCATCATATTTAGAAATATTAAAAAGAGAGGTTTTCGTTAAATGCTATAATTATTTTACTTAGAACTTCCTCATTTAAAATGCGCATTTCTTTATTGTATTGCAAAACCACCACTTAACATTTTTGTATAAAAGAGATCACCATTTCTCGTAAATACTCTTGGAATAAATTGTCAAAGCCCAGTTTGGCCTAAATAAAATAATTGCTTCCTGCGAAAAGAATTCTATTTGTAAAATCATTAAAGACCAAAATAAAGATAGCAATACGTGAGGTTTATATATGTATATATATATACCTACAATCGTTGTGGAGAATCTAACAATCTCTGTCATTAAGCTAATGGTAACATCGTAGGATGGGGACGTATTATTATACTGGTAAACCCCTTTCATGATAAAACAGTCGCCAAATAAACATTTCCACGTGTGAAAATAAGCAAGAAAACAAGTTGGCAAGACAAACTGTTATTTTTTCGAGTGCCAACAAGGCCGCTGGCGATTTCCTTTGAAAGAAGCTTAAAAGCTGAGAGCCTCGAGTATGTGGAGCTTTCATTGTTGAATGATTTATCTCCCCAGCCTCCGACCGCCATCTGGAGAGACGTATTTTTCCTTCCAACAAAAGAACAAGTAGTCCTGGCCTAGCTTTTTAGAGTCCCTTTACTAATTTAATGTTTTGTCTATACCACGAACCGGTTGAGAGGCGCAAAAGCCTTAAAAGCTCGGTTTATAAAAGCACTTTGGATCCGTGTACAAGATAAAAGGTTTGTTTCGAATGTTGAATGTTAATGTTTCGTGCTATGTTTTAATGTTTGAATTAGACATTAATGCTGCGGAATTTTGTTTATCGTAAACGTGGAATGAAAATATACTACACGAAGTGTAGAAGTGGAAGTATTTTAAATGCAACGTTACGATTCTGCGTCGTAATTTTTTCGTTATACCTTTGAAAACAGGTTCAATGATACTTAATTAAATCAATACATTGTTATAGGTAACCACATATATTTCATGTTCGTACGTTTTAATTTTTTTAGCTAACTAACTAACCATCGTGCCCGCATGGGTGGGCAGAAAGGATGGGCTTTTGTAAAAGTCTTTACTCACAATCCTCGTAATATTTACTTGTTCATTCATTATACATGTGTGCAATGAAAGAGTTCCAAAGATTTTTTAGATTTCTGTTTTCTTCTTAACGAACGTTACCCCTAGCTCTACCCATGTATTTATATTTTACGCATGACCAATTATCACTCCTCCGAGACACCTAGAGGAATAGCTACAGATCCACTAACATATTTTTATCTTTTTACAAACGATGAGATTCTGATTAAAATTTTTTTTTACTAGATTTTCACTCTCAATGACGTCACCATAACCTCCTGTACTGTAGAGCAAGTCTTACCAATTTATTTGTGAAATCGCCTGTTGGAAGAGCTACGTATTTCAAAAATACAGTGGATCAAAATAGCTACACGTTTTTTCATGTCCTGCAACGCATGTACACGGTTTTTTTACGACTTGGACCCAAATCCGAAATGTTATAAAAATTGTACCAATTAATAAACGCAATCTTCTGCCATAATACCGACTCGTATACTGAAGACTGAAAACGCGTCTTCTTCAGGCTTCCCCGACATATTCTACCATTTACTTTGGAAGAAAAGAAATCTTCACCTTTTTAAACTGGTAAAATGTTCTGTATCATTTTTTATTTGGTCCAATTGAGATATTCGCCACAAAGAAAACTGTGTCGATCATTTAAAAAGCGAAATAATAAACACGAATAATTTAAATATCCAAATACAATCCACGTAAAATTAGTCAAAGGCGAAACCGCTCGCAGAGGCCACGAGCAGTCGACTTCAAACGAAATATTTCATTTCCAATTACGAGCTAATGGAAAGCCTACAATTTGATCCGAGAGACAACAAAACGTATAATGCTCGAAAGAAGGGTTTAATATATTTCTAAATTGCAAAATTCTGTATCTCGAATATCACTTGTTTACTCAAGGGACGAAAGATGAATACCCGCAGCAGTAGTATTAGAATTCCCCTAATAATATTGACTTGTAGGGAAGGCTCTGTGAGGGGGGGCATTACCGTCTTAATATTATGAGAACGCGACAGATCTTACCGTGCTTTCATTGAAAACAACGAGTTTCACTTCAATTACTGAAATGCGATCATTATTTCCACGACACCGCATCAATGTCTTACGCAGAGCAATGGTTGACACTCAAAATATCATTTATAAAAAAAATGCTCAATATGTCTCCAATTATTGCGCCTGCTTGCGAATTGTATTCCATATTCCATATCAAGAGATTCTTATTAACATTACCCCGTATCAAGAGATCGGATTTCATTATTTTCAAAAATAAAACGTAACACAATACATCCTAATCCTCACAAAAGTAGATCCGAAAATGTTATTCGTCGAAAAGTTATGTGGAAACTAGAAATACATTTTTATGTACCGCTCTTGAAATGAAAGAAAAGTTTTATTTTATTTTATTTGATAATTTGTACAGCGCCGTTTTTGTGGAAAGTCACCTCAAGGGCGCTAAAAGGGAGATAGTAAAAATAGGTAGCAATAGCTGAGAGATGACGCTATATTTAAGGGTGTTTTAAAACGACAATGACGTCTTCTGCTTAGAAATAACTTCAATGTTTGGTAACCTGAACAGCCCTATCTCCTACCCCTTCCCACTAACTTAAGCCTCACAACATATCCCAATTAGAGATGTCACAGACTATCTGGCTCCATACGGTTAACAATTTAAGTAATAAATAATGTTTATATTTAGTTCTGCAAGCATTTTAGGTTTTATTTTTGTGACAGCTATTTCGGCTTGCAAGACCTTTTCCAGACTGTGGTTAAACGACTTTGAGACGACTTGTTTATACGATTCTAAATTTCAATTTTTTTAAGGTGTCTAAATTGATTTATTACCGGTTGAACCAATTTACTGAGAAAATAATTGAGGTAGTAGACACTCAACTTAAAAACAACAAGCCTAAATCATTACATACAGAAAACAAGGGTCTTAGATTAAATTTGCTTTAACAATTAGAAATCAACTAAAGAACGATTGACATCAATGAAACGCTAATTAATAAAGTGAGGAAAATTATTTACTCTCCACTCCTTAATGTTTACAAAACCGCACTATAACGCACCTAAATCAGTCATAGCAGTAACGTCATTTTTAGCAATTAAGAAAACATTAACATTTAGTGCGTAAAAAACAAATTCTGAAATATGCCACATAATAGTGTGACTACTTTCTCAATTATTTTCTCAACAAATTGGTTTTATTGGTAATAAATCGATTTAGACACTTAAAAAAAATTCACATTTAGATTCGTATTAATAAGTCGTCTCAAAGTGGTTTAACCACAGTTTGAAAATGACATTGTAAGCCGAAACAGCTGTAACAAATACTAAAATACTTGCAGAACTTGATAATTTTTTTTTAGGTTTCAAAAGTTTGTGTAGTAAAAAAGTATCTAAAAAAAGGGTAAAAAATTGTAAATCTAGAATTCCTTGAATGTGAAATAAAATTAGGTGCATTGCATAATAAACTACCCCTAACAGTATATTATGATGTGGTGCTAAGATTGCTCTGAGAGTGCCGGGGGCGCAGGGTGCAAGGGGGCTGCAGGAGAGCAAGGGGTGCTCGGGTGACGGATAGTTATATAACTCGTGCCTCGTTGCGTTTTATCCCTCTACTTATTGCCTACATTTTTCAGCTCAACTTTTTCTCAAAGGTCGTGAAGATTCTTAAAGTTGAAATATTTTATGAGATATATTTGAATGGATTTATTTTTACTTTTTAGCTACTTTATAACCGCTTAACTTAATAGTAAAACAAGGCAACAGTCAACCTTCGCAGTCTGTTTAAGATCCTCGATTATCAATTCTGAGGTCGCATGTTCAAATAACTAAGAGCGTAAACAAATTTTATGAAATTCAAAAGCGTTATTTCACATTTAATAAATATAAAAATTAGTAATGTACTGTATAAAACGGAAATTCTAAACTGGAGAGAGTTGACACAAAACTGAGATGAGTGGAGGAAGACTCTTGAGGAGGTCAAGACCCACCAGGGGTTGTAGAGCCAAGAGTGATGATGATGATAATGTACTCTATTTCCTGGTGAAGAACCACCATTAAAAAGGTATGGTGAAGAAACACGAAACACCGCTTTAAAATTGTCTTTAGCTGTATCTGATGAGCCAAGAGCCAAATACTTCCCGACCTCCCTCTTTCCTGCTCCTTCCCAACCTAATCCCTTCAGCCTCACAAGACACCCCAATAATTGGGAGCACAATAGTTTCA
Source organism: Limnephilus lunatus (assembly GCA_917563855.2). Classification (NCBI taxonomy): domain Eukaryota; kingdom Metazoa; phylum Arthropoda; class Insecta; order Trichoptera; family Limnephilidae; genus Limnephilus; species Limnephilus lunatus. The sequence continues at coordinate 43,517,348 of OU830602.1, read as the reverse complement.
TCTGCTCTGGACAGTTATTGTACATATATAATAGGTATTAACATTTTAAAAAAGACAGGCTTATTCCTACTAATTTGTTGTAATGTATTGAAAAAGCTTCTAAGTGATGCCGATAGATGCCAGTAAGGAAAGTGCTTCTATCGATTGCCGACAGGGGTGACCGAGTAAGCGGTGGACGTTGAGAGTGGTTCTGGCCAGCCTATCGCTTAAATTCAATTAGCCGCTAGTATAAACAGGTCGTGTGACACAATTATTGTAAATCATAACAAACCAGTTTGTTATGAAGAACTTATTGTTATTGAGAAGTATTCCCACAGAACTAATAGTATTTGAATGTAAATAATTCCAAAGATTACATTTATATTATAAAAGGTAAATCATGCCTGAACTTCTTCTCTAAGTAACATACACCCTAAAAATACTCGAAATCCGCCTGTGAAATGAAATATAAGAAACATAATGAAACCAAACCTAATCACCAAAAAGTTGGGATAATGTTACATTAAAATCTTTGCAAGGATGTGCAGATGCGAACTATGAAATTACCCCATAAACCTTCAATGAAGGTATTTACTACTGAGCTTACAAATATGTTTAGTACAACAATTTTTGCTGTAGGTTCTATGAATTGAACAATTCAAACCCAATTACTTAAATGTAGTAAAACAGTCGTATCTCCTCAGCAAGTGTTTTAAGCGCGTACGTTATTCAGTTTATCTGGCGTAATTACGCCCCCCATTAAAGTGGCTTTGTTCCCGATAGAATTGGCGCCCCGTTTCACAAAAACCTCGTAAAACTGTTTACGTCGCGTTATTATTTGTTGTGACGAGCGTTAATTTTCAAGTTTATTACTGGGATAGAACGATCCCTACTCGGATCATATAACTGTATAAGATTTATGTTATTTATTTAAAAGCATCAATAAAAAATTCTCAATAATTTAATTTATAGCAATTTCATAATTTAATATAATTGAAAAAGCGTGACTGAAAACTTCAAAGAGTAAGAAATTTTAAATGCCAAATAAACAAACACCCTTGTGTTCATTTTCACGTTTTCCTAACACAGAATTAAGCATTGTTCTGCCTTTGTTATTCTAAGCGAAACGATACATGCGGGCAATTTAAAAATTCTTTTGAGTATATCGTTAAAAAAGTTTAATTTCTGAGAAAGTAATTTTTTCCAATTATTAAAGTTGTATGCTGAATGCTGATGGTGTGGTGCTGATTTCGAACAGTATTAACGGAGTAAGTATGAAGAATGAGTTAATGATGAATGCAAGAAAGTCTTAAGTCATGTTGTTTGAAAGAGTTTTTTTAGTTAGGTTAAGCGTCCATCATAATATGTGAGCTCGGGGAGCGTAAATAACCCCAAAACTCTCTGGGTATAATACCCTAAAATCACAAATATCAACAAAAATTGCAATGAGCAAATCTAAATATACTTAAAAAGACACCAACCTTGTAAAGTAGCTTCTTTTATATGTTTTCAGTCTAAGTTCGATTCACCAAGCACCCAAAATAATATTTATGATGGTCACCGATTAGGTTATATTGCTCATCCGGAGAAAGTAAAATTCACGATGATACATATCACAAGGGTTAGCAGTCTAAGTTCGATTCACCAAGCACCCAAAATAATATTTATGATGGTCACCGATTAGGTTATATTGCTCATCCGGAGAAAGTAAAATTCACGATGATACATATCACAAGGGTTAGCAGTCTAAGTTCGATTCACCAAGCACCCAAAATAATATTTATGATGGTCACCGATTAGGTTATATTGCTCATCCGGAGAAAGTAAAATTCACGATGATACATATCACAAGGGTTAGGCAGATTGAATTTTACGTCATGTTACAATGACAAATTTAAATAATTAAGTTTTCTGCCCAAAAGAACACTTCAGCACGCACTCAAGCACTACACAAATTAGTGTCTCTACTAGCACACAGAGATCGCCATAATACAATTTTTGCGATATAAACTTTTTTTTATTTTAAAATCGAGGTCAAAGAAAAAAAACTAAAACATATTATGACGCCCAACCAATCCTTGGGCATCAGAATAAGTTTTCAACTTTTCAAAAATGCAACTCTTACACATCTTCTTTAGTTCATTATTCGCAGGGTCCTTTCAACTGTACGCGAATTTTAACACGCTCAGTCATAAAGCTTAATCTTGCTTTAGTACTGTCACTTATTCAAGATATCAACACCATTAATGTCGGGAATAAGGAACGTTTATGACAAAACAACATATTCACATCCAGTAGGAAGTTGTTAAGGCCTGAATGGGTTGCTTTAGTGGCTGCGGCTTTTATCAAACAATGTACCTAGCTAGTACCTACCCCTTCGATATATTCATATATTTATGTCGTTCGCTTCCACAGACTTGCAGAATGTCAGTGGCTTATATTGTTAGAATAATGAATATTGCGGGTGATATTTAGGTTAGTGGCGTAAAGGAAAGTTTAAAACATCAGGCCCACATCGTCATAAACGTAATATAGTTTAAATTAATAGCAAAAAAATTCTCCCATAACTAGTATATTAACTCCTGGGAATACAATTAGTCATGCATTAAATACCTTTTAAAATAAAATAAAATACAAATTGAATTTATATATGTATAAATTTTTTGGTTTGAACTGGATTGTAAATCTGAGATAAATGAGATTGTGACTTACGTGATAGACATTTTTACTGATTGTGATATTGTTTTGAATTTTGAAGCCATTTTAATTTACCTGCAACAAAAGAAAAATAATTATTAGAGCCATGAAAAAATAGAAAAAAATAAATACATACCAAAATGAATCAACGGAGTCATTAAAGACGCATGCATGGATGCATGCTACAACCATAGAAGACAAACCGCGTGCGATGCGGGGAGTCAAAATCCGCATGCGACATTTTTAAAATTTGTGGTACATAGTCGCACACCCAGAAAAGGGCAACACTAGGAAACACCAATTGGTAACTGTTTTTGATACCTGTATGCACTTACTTAATCACAGAAAATGTAAAAATATGCAAAAGTCCAAAATGGCGTTGATGATTAATAAATAAATTTGTTTTCATGTACAGTGTAAAGGGTGAAGGTATGCACCACTCACAATATTGCCATTCGAACACAGAGATACATAAGACTCAATACGAACCATCACGATATAATCGAGTTACGTTTGAATAATCATGAAATTACACTACCCCATGTCATTTTTAGTTCATTATATATTTTCAGAGGGTGTCCAATTCGACCCTTTCTGTTGCTCAATTATAACTGAATCGCAATTTTGTTATATTGTATTTTTATTGAATCAATTATTTACAGCAAATCGAATTTTTGCCGGTTGCGTGAATATTATTAATCCACGTGTGAAACGTAAACATTAATTTTCGCGAAATTTAAATGTTGTATCATAAATATACAGTTACGGGAAGTTAGATTATTATTCGTTATTGTGTTTTATATGACATAAGAAATAAAGTTTTAATCACCAATTTTGTGTTCATAAAAATGAGTTAAAAATAATTTTAGTTGAAGCACATCTAGAAAACATTAGCACTAATCTCAGTACATACCCAAGAACAAAGAAGAACACAATAAATCAGAAGTGGGCGTATTTCGCGATTCAAAAGTCTGACCATTATTTGCTTAAATTTCATATAATGCAAATCTGTGTTGCATCATCATCGTGAAATTTTCAATTCGATCAAATGGGATACTTCAGGCAATTGTAAGAGCGCGTACTAAATGGGTTAGAACCAAAAAATACACTGAAAAATCTGAGGTGATGTAAATTGTCATTCAGATCTACAAGGAAGGCATCTGTAGTGTGTACCTTTGAATTTAAACTTTGATGATAGAATGCACACATTGGCGTAACTTTCTATTTATTGTCGTAAGTGGAAAATATGATATTATGAACAGAAAACAGTAAAGCTAATTACCCTTTTAACTTCCTTGAGCCACTTTATAATCTCTAAAAAGAGAATGCCATAGTCCTACTGGTTGCGGGAAGTTAGGAATCTGTGTCTTGTGAGGTGATACCTAAAAATATGTTTAAAAAGACACAAAAGCAGCGTGATTTACTAAAGAACATAACAATTTTTAAAAAAGACGATAATAAACTAAGTTTTGAGTCTGGCGGTCAATAAAAGCACTAAACTAGTTTGAAGTATTTAATAGCAGCTCAGACAGCGAAACAATTTATTGTTCTGTCATAAAATGAATATCATGGTACCACTGAACAGATTATCTCTAGAAGCGTTGTCTTCACCAATTTGAAATAAAATTTATTCTGACAATTTGTACAAGTCCTAACGAATCCTGTGCCTCAGACATTCTCTACATACATATTCCCATTGCCTCAGACAGGCCAATGAAATTGCTCAGCTATCTGCCCAGGAAACTATCGCAAATGGACACAAAGATCGCACTAAAGCAGCTACCAAGCCGTATCACTGGTCATTTTTAGGGGAAAGTCTGAGCTACACGCTAGTGCCGCCCTATTTTGAGAAATAATTATGTCCACGTCGCCGAAAATAATGAACGGTCTTTTTTTTGTACGACCGTTCTACAAGATTCCAACTTTTCGCATTTCCAATTGAGGTATGCTTTGAGGTTGAAAAAAGAGCGTTCGAAATGTAGATAAGGAAGATAAAGTGTGGTGTTATGTGGTTTTCTCTGATTAACAATACTTCTCAGAAGATCGGTAGTTTCGATGATACTCGGTTTGTCAGGTTACGAGTCGTGTTTATTTATCGTCTTGTTAACAATCAATTTCTAACTGGACTCAACGTCAATTCTAATGGGTTCTTTGTGTTTATCCGTTGCAGGAGAACTCGTCACTGAAGGTGCCAAGCCGTCAACCGGATATCATTAGCTTTTCCCGTAACCGTTCGGGCATTAGACACGAACGGGCGACAGTTGATCCTCTCATAGTACCCACAACTTTATAAAAATCTGCTGAAACACCTCAAAACTACGTACAACCTACCTATACTAACGACATCCATTGAAAGATATTGAAACACATACACATTCCTATACACCACAGGAAGAAAGGGAGGTTACTGGGTCCTTAGATCTATATAATTCCAAGGTTTCAACGTTTCGATTCTGGTGTTTTTTACCAGGACGAAAAGGAGAAACTGAACCTATCGGGAACGCGCTATTAATAATACTATTTTTATTATTTTTTTATGTTAACTGAAAGCAAAATATCACACAATTAATCATAAAATTAGATTTATGTGCGTAACATGGAATCAAAACCGCGACCTTAACGGACGTCGTAAGTTCAGGAAAAAAATCGGTTTTTACTTTGATCAATTTCCACAAAAGTAAGGAAAATTTGATCCTACTTTGGATACACGTACACATCTACTACGCACATCTATCGGTGTATCTTTTCAGTGCTATGTAACAATGTTTTAAGGCCAAGATCGGACAGGGTGAAAAATTTATTTGGAACGATGCGGTCCAGGCTAATAAATAGCAATAAATACCTTTGCTGTAATTTTATTACTGCTACAAGATGAATTTAAAATTTACAAACGATCTCTTGGGTTCTGCGTGTTAAGTTTTATTACCATACTCTTTAATTCTTATTATACTAAACGTGAGTTGTAAATCTTCCATTGTTTATTATGTCTAACGATTTTATACACAGTCATATAATACAATTTGGGAGGCGGGTATGGGTACTGCTGCCCCGGGAACCATTTATTGGATGACCAACACCCTTCCATAGTTCACCTCAAATGGTTCGCTAAGTTTGATGACGTAGCAGAGGTGCCCGGGTTCCTGGGGTAAGGTTTAGATCTTGGTGGCGAATGCGTTTGCCCACCTTTTGCGTGGCGGGCCGGATCGTGAGAGACTGGGTGAGGGAGACCTAACCTAGACCTCTCTAGCCAGAATCTCTTGACTCATCGCCTTGCAACGCAGAGGGGGAATGGATTCATACGTCCGTTACTCTTGGATACACTGACCCCCAAATTCCTGCCCACCTCTCAAACCTTTGTTCTTCCCAGAACTTCCTCTCTTTTCTTTGTCTAGAAGACTTTCTTTAAAAGACACTCCAGCATCCCCAAAGATGACACAGACCCAACGCCAAAACGAGTGAGAATAATTCGCCACTTAAAAACAGCAACTAAAAAAGTTTGTAATTTAGTAGAATAGTATACGATTTTTTTGCCCGAATGTTGTACAGTATTTGTAGTTACTTGTTGGTATGTTTTTGACCTTGAGATCTAGTGTTTCTAATTTTGGGGTTAATTGTTACTTTTTGTGTTTTATATTTATGAATGTAAAGGAGTATTGTATTATGCTGACTATTTTAACGATTGATTTACTTTTGACACTGCCCCTTTAAACTCCATTAAGTGTGTTGTGATTAATAAAATTTGATAATTTGTTTTTCATTCCCCAATTTGCCACGTGGCTTTACACGCCAGGAGCATAGACGAGGCAAAATTCTCCATGGTAAATTATTCGCCCGAATCCAATTACTCTGGACATAATCCAATATTTTGGCGGACGGCACTGGTTCCAAAAACTTGGTATGGAAACCGTTGAAAATTTTAACGCTGAATTTTCTACTGACAGGTAAATATATTTTATTTTAATCTTGCAAAAAATTAAGAATACCTTATTTGGAATTTGTCTATGTTTTCACAGTAGAGAATACTCTCAGCGTAAGTTTAAAAAAAAAATCTCTGAAAATAATCGACCTAAGCAATCCATTGCAAATGTAAATGTAGAGTGAGATTTTATAAAAATTGTGTTAGCGTGTTTAAATGCAAGGCTGTTATGATAATAGTGAACAAGAGAAAGAGACGCTTTAATGGTTTGGACACGTGGAGCAGATGGGTGAAGAAATAAGTGTAAGGAGAATATGATGTTGCGAAAGAGAATGATATAATTAGTCGGTCATGCCCGAGGAAGAAGTGGCAATGAATCAAAAACTTTAAGTGTCAAGAGTCAGAATCACACAGTGTCTTTAGTGTAGTGTATTTTTATTAAATGTGAATACCACACACGATGCTGTCAGTTAACCGGCGCCAGTGAGACTATGGCATCTCCAATTGGGAGGAGGCAGAGAAAGGTAGGAAAGTACTGGGCTGTTCAGACCTGATCACCAAACACAGCTGAAGCTGTCTTGGTGTGAAGTGGTGGTCTTTCTAAAAGCGAAACTGGGAGAAACCACCCTGGAACGTGGCGCAAGTATACTTTATATGAATTAAAAGTGAAATAACGCAGATTAATTAATTAATATTTACTCGCGAACGCCGGGATACGAACCCCCGACCTCCGAATTCTTCTGAAAGTTATTCCTCGACCACAGAGGCATGTATGAGTTGATGCTTTAATGAATCAAGAAGCGTGTGCCAAGACATAGTTGTGTGGCGGTCTATCCTTTTTTGTGTACACCTATGTATGAAACTGCATGTCCAATATAGTCAAATATTATTCCCTTCGTCTTTTTCCTGTATCTTACTTCTGTTCCTGTAGTCAAATATTTCGGAACCTTAGCGCTGCAGTCTAGAATATAGACATTGGGTTATGAGTTATGACTAAACCAATTTTAGAGATACCTGAACCACAAGGTTCATCTTCTACCAGCACACATATTGCATGCATATTAAATTTACTCCTGCATACATTTTTCATGATTTTGGTTTCTAATTTTGCTCCCGAAACTTTTCGCTTTTTGAGAGTTTTGTCTATTTTCCTGTCTTTGGGCAATCTTGTCACGATCTCTATATTAGTAATTCCGTTTGTCCAGGGAATTCTCAACATGCGGTGACAAACCCACAGCTCAAAGCTCATACTGTATTTTATGTGGTTTTTGTCGGGATTTACGATTCTGTTCCATACTCACACTTGATAAAATTTAGCACCTCTTGGTTACATGGAGAAATAATTATAAAAATATCAGTTATGGGAATATAACGTACACCAGTGTTTTATACTATACCCGTACCTACTATTCTAATTAAATTCACATAATTTTGAAATACCTGTTTAGCTACTGGAGCGCCTGGCGCCCATAAAGTGGGTAGATAGCAGTCGCATTTTAATGTCAGGCGTCCACAATGTGGGTGTGTATTTTGCCTATTTATCGGGATTTGATTATTATTTTTTCTGTCTTTGGAAAATTTGGTATCAGGAGATTGGAATCAAGATACAAATTTCTCCTTTCACAACATACATAATGAATTGATGAAAATAAACTGCGTGCCCATAATACTGAGGTAAAAGAGGCCTATACTATTGCAGAAAGGCAACTCTTTCAGGTTAGTGCACATATTCATTATGTTTAGGCAATTCTTGACTATAATTTTTGCGGACATAATTAATTATATGTTTTATTTCTTAGGGTTTAAAGTTCGCCTTTGTTGGTGCTATTTAAACGCTCCACTAAGTATATAATCATTATGACAAACTTGTGTTGATTGTCTGGTAACAACTTTCAAGACTTATTGGTTACAGATTCTATGTATTATTGAATCTAATATCAAAGCATAAATATACGAATTTATCCTAAATTGCATGAAACTGTTTAGTATATAGACATATTGATCTCATTGTACATAGAAGTAATGTAGGTTGTTTATATATTATGTAGACACCCCATAGCAGTAATTATTTAGAGTATGAAGAGCAGCCCTGGATACATTGTGGCCTGCGTAAATTTATAGTATAATATAGGTTAAGCTGTTAGAATTAAGGGCACTTGGGGTGAAATATTACTAAATAGGGCAGTACAATTTAATTGTTATTACTATTAGCCAGTGTTAGGGATCTAAATTAATATGGTACAAGTTATTTCTGAATTGCTGTGTCGTAGCATCACTCATACACTTACTAGTGCCGTTAGATAATAATACCATAGAAGGAACATTTTGACTCATCGACTAGGAATAAATATTAGGGCCCAGGCATAAATCTAAAGAACAGATTAGTATATTATTATAGCCTAGGAGAATTGAGAATTGGATTTAAAATAAAAAACAAAAAAATAAATAATTAAATGAATGACGCAATATTTGAATAAATAAATAAATATGGCGTCGTATTTTTGTTAAGAAATTATGATAGTAATGACAGTAATCAGAAAATAATTACGATGATTTTATTACCCAACACAGAAAAATCTGTGCTGATTTCTATTCAACTCAATTTCGATTTCTATTACGATTTCTATTTCAATTACTTTAAATTACAAATTCAATTTCAAACTGAATTTGGATATTAATTTCAATTTTAATTTCATTTTAAATTTCAGTTTTAGTTTCAGTTTTAATTTCAGTTTCAATTTCAATTTCAAACTGAATTTGAATTACAATTTTACTTTCAATATCAATTTCAGTTTCAATTTCAAAAACGAAACCAATTCAATGTTTAAGAGAAAAACCATATAATTTAAATAAAATCCTTGTAGACTGCCCCCCGCCCTCTCCCCGTGTGTTATGCATATAAACTGTAGATTAAGACGACAATATACCCTAAAATATATTCAGAACCTTAACGACGTAAGTAAAGAAGCCATGTATACAAATAGCGACTCGCGACCCGTGTATTGCTCGGACCTACTGTCGAATTTGCCCTATCAAAGAAAAGAAGAAAAAGACAAATAATGTGGGAATCTTAACAAAATGTGAAGAAAGCGTGTAAACAAATATGCGCCCGCTGCACGGCGTATTGGACGAACGTACGGTGGAATTCACCCTAGCAGGCCTGGAGATTAGACCTTTCCACCACGTTCATTTTAATTAATTCTGAAGAGCGTGTTACTAACTTTATAGTTGAAAAACGGGTTATAAAGTTTTAAAATCGTTGTAAAGGTATTGTTTTTATTAATCTTAAATACAAAGAACTTACATCCCCAGGACAAGATGGGAATAAAAAAGTTAAATTTCGCCGGAAATTATTAAAATGTGAGTTTTGAGCAAATAAAAATTATTAGGATTGTGTACCGCCTTAGAATAATTTGTACCGGTTTGAAGATGGCTTTAACAGGCTGAAACCGGTTACGGTCAAAAATAAATTAATTGGAAATAAATTTTTATTATATTATCCTAATTTTTAGGTTTGTCATTGCGGAATGGTTGCATATAGCCTTTGAAATCTAATGTCATTTTTTATTTATCATTTATTTGCGTTTCAAATGAAGACGACTTATAGAATTTATAGACGAGGAAATAACGTAAAAAATAGGATGCTCAAAACGTACGATTTTTAAAAATGGGTTTATAAAATTGAGAACCACAGAAGTACCTCATAGGGGCTTGGACCCTGAATGTTCATCCTATAATACCACCAAAACAATGTGTTCCTACAATGGGCGTTACTTTTTACAATGGCTAATGCCGATTGAATTAAATTCTTGAATGTCCCCTAATGGCGAAGGGTTGTTTAGTAACGATGTGATTGTTTCGATGGAGGGAGACGGTGTGATTCGCTTACCACCATTTCTCTTTCTCACTCCCTCCAATATATCTCAATAATTAAGGATGTCGTAGACCGATTGGTTCCATGCAGATGCGGTCTTGTGCGGTATTCGTGTAATATTTTTTAAACGTTGCGTCTAAAAACCAGAGGGACTAGGGCATCTCCAATTGGGCTACGTTGTGAGACTGACGAGATCGGAAAGGGGAAGGGAACGTGGAAAAGGAAGGTTTGGGGAAAACCTGCTGCTCCCGTCTGGAGCCAGTAAGTCTATGGCATCCCTAATTGGGGTATGATGTAAGACAGACGATAGTGGAGAGGGGTAGGAGATGTAGTAGAGGAAGATGAGGAAGCACCTGGCTGTACTTTCACAAAACAAGTCTAAAGCCATTTCAAGCAACATTTCAATGCTGAATGGTGGTCTTATACATCTTCCACTCTGGAACGTGCCATAAATACACCATATATTATTTTTAATGAAATAATACATAATCTGATAAAATTTATCTGCGCACGCCGGGATTCGATCCCGCGACCTTCGTATTGCGAATCTACAGCCTTACCTTCGACCATGTATCTGGTCACCAAACTCAGCTCAAGTATTAAAATGCTTATAAAAAATACCTACCTATTAATCTTTGTCTGGTTGTAAAATAATATAGACCTAAAACTGCGAATACTCCTAATCAAGACCTATAGGTCTATGTGTGGAGTATCTTGATGTACGGCTGCGAAACATGGTGCCTATCTGAAAGAGATAAACGGAGACTAGAGGCTTTTGAGATGTGGTCCTATAGAAGATTATTAGGAATTTCCTGGAGAGACCACATTACAAATGAGGAGGTTCTCCAAAGTATCGAAGGAGGAAGGCACCTGCTCAGGACCTTGTCCGAAAGGCGTGCAAGATGGATCGGACATGTTATACGACAAGAAGGCCTCTTGCATACCATAATGGAGGGTATGACCGAGGGGACAAACTCTAGGGGACGCCCACGCCGAGAGTACCTAGACGACCTGCTGGTGGACGTGCGCTGCTCATCATATGCAGAATTCAAAAGAGCCGCACAAGACAGGGAAGAATGGAAAAGAAAATTAAAGGAAATTGCTGCAAACCAATCCCAGGATTGAAACCAGAGAGAGAGGTTGTAAAATTGTGCTATTTACAGTCTATATATAGACTATAATTCCGCCATCTTAATATAAGGTTTTAATTTAAAGGGACGTAATACGAAAGGCATTAGATTTATAATATTTTTCTTTCACTTTTCAAGATGTATTTTTTTTTTTAATCGGGAAATAAAATGGAATTCTCACCGGAACTCTATGAGATTCGTGTGGAAACATTCCGTTTAATTTACTCATATACATTTAAACATAACTTAAATTAGATATGATTTGAGATCTTCGCGGCCGAACGTATTTTCATCATTAATTTTTGGGTTACTACGCCGTGTTGCACTTTCTCCTTCTTTAACCAACGTTTCGGACAGCATTATAATGTCCATCAACAGAGCAGATGTGTAGATTGTCGTGAAGAGAGTGCCTTCGAATCTGCCTAACGCTGCTGGCTAAATAATGAAGAAGCACAATACGACGTAATAACCAAAAAAATAATAGTATTTAATTTTATAAAAAAAACTTTCTTTTAATAACTTTTTTGACGGTTATTCCCATCAGTAAATTTTTTTTAGATTATTTTTGTTAACTTATTCTAATATGATATATTTCACTGATGGGAATAACCTTCAAAAAAGTATAAAAAGAAAGTTTTTCTTATAAAATTGAATATTCATTTAGACTTTTATAAAAAGTCAATTGTTCCATATAAATAAATTAGGATATATCTATCCGAGACGCTATCCAGGTTACAAAACAATTCTTAGAATGATTTTTTCCAATGAAAAGGGTAGTTGCCCGTTATATGGAAAAATAATAAGTTGATAATAATGTTAATTCTAAAATTTTAAAATATGAGATCGACAAATATGACGGTTTGACAGAAGGTGGCAATAGCGAAATTGATTAACGCGCTCGTCCCGGTTAGACGGAGAGGTCTGGGTTCGAGTCCCAGTTGCGACCATTGTCTTTTTTCTCTTTTTTCTGTGACTTGTTCTCTTTCATATTTTCGTTTAGATTATTATTGTTAACTTATTCTAATATAATAGTATTTAAATCAATAAAATTCTTAGTTTTCACTACTTTTATTGTTCATAAAAAAACAAAATATTTCGTGAGCAAAGCTCACTTCTTCACGGTTTTAATAATACAATATTAAATATTTTTAAATAATAGACATAGACAATGGTGTCAATGGAAAAATAAATATAACTCATTGTCTGTTTGTATTATTTAAAAATATTTTAACTTAGTATTATTAAAACCCTGAAGAAGTGAGCGTTGCTTACGAAACATGTCGGTTTTTATAAACAATAAAAGTGGTAAAAACTTAGTATTTTATTAATTTGAATTAAAATGGTGCCACAAAATGAGTTTGTTGTGTTAGAAGAAATAAAATAGTATATTAGAACTATGTTCGTATTTGATTAATATTCTACTGTATGTGTTTTGATTTTAAACTATTGCGTGATCGGTAGGTAAATTAAATTTTACGTTTAACAATCACGGAATTCCGTTGCTTAGCCTGTAAGGGTTGTAAAATCAAATGAAGGGGTGGTTCGGTATTCACGATTGTGTTTAAGAATTTTCTTTCGCATGCCACAGCATTGTTTTAGTACGAAATTCGGTACGAATGTACAAAAATTACAAACTTGTGTTCGACTTTAAATAATTTCGTCATAAAAATTCTAAAGCCTTCGCTGTTATGTTGGATAATTTCAGTGAACTAATGTAATTATGGGAGTAACATTTCTTTTATAGACGATAATGGGGAGTAAAATTTCAAGATTTGCGATTGTAAATTGAGCGAATTTCGAAATATTTGCTATTGAAGGGTTTGGAATAATAAAATCTCAATTCTTGGCATAAAATTAGGTAATTTTAACATTTAATATCGCACAAGAGTCCCAACTGCTCCCTGCTATCGGAAGCCATTGAGTCTATGACATTCCCAATAGGGATTCGTTATGAGTGTGTGGGGAGGGGAAGGAGATGGGCAGAAGAAGGTGGTGAGGTAAACCCTTCTAAGTACCTGGTCACCAAACACGGCTATAGTAATGTAAAGTTTTTAATCTGAATTGTGGTCTTTCACATGGGCGATGCTGAGAGTATCTACCAATTTTTTTATTTTATGTGACTACCGCACAAAAGTTCCAATCCCAGTTTGGAGCCAGTGAGACTATGGCATCCCCAATAAGGGTATGTTGTGAGTCTGAAGGTAGTGGGGAGGGGAAGGAGTTGGGGAAGAGGAAGGTGGGGAAGAACCTGGCTATTCATATTTAGTCACCAAACACGGCGTTTCAAGCAACGTTTCAATTCTGAATGCTAGGGTTACAATCTGGCGATACTGAGAATATCTTCCACTCTGGAAAGTGCCACACAAATATACTATTTATTATTTTTAATTAATTAATTGTGAAATAACGCAAAAAAATCAAATAAAATTAATAAGCGCTCTCCGGAATTCAATCACGCGACCTTAGAATTACGAATCAAGAGCCTTACCTATCGACCACGGAGGCTGACGATAAGTTTTGTCTTGGATTTTCAAACTAAGTGCCTTTTTTATTTTGAATAGTGGTTTATCAATAATTTCTACTGAGAGTATAACAGTAACAATAACCGGATGGTTTATACAGCGCTGTTTTTGTAGAAAACTCATATCAAAAAATAATTATTCTGACCTGCTTTTGTTCAATTTTGAAATTGATCAGTCAGGGGATGATTGTTTGGCTTTTGATTTTGACAGGTTAATGGGACGGACCTGTTTAATCGTTGTTTTGACTGCACATTTGAAATGATTGCCAAAATGACATCAAATTCAGTGAACTCAAGCACTCCACCTAAAGTGACAAAATCATTGAAAATATATGTCGAGGAATTAGGTAAAGTATAAAATATGAAATGGTAAAACCAGAGATTTCATTTTATAAACAGATGAGGGTAAGTAAAAAGTATTTGTTCCAATTTACGTGATTATTGTCGTAGATAAAAAAAGGTTATTATTCAGTTTGTTTGTAAAAAAATACAGTATTTTTTCATAGCATGCCAGAAAGAGTTCGGTACTCAACATCGCCCTGTTAAATTCTTAACCTTTCTAATTCCCATCTCCCGTCTCATGGAAATCTTTAAGTTGCGGTTACAAGAGACTTACAAGCTCCTAGAAGTGGCGAATCTTATGTGAACACCTTAAAAACTAAATAAGCTTTTGTGAAAAAGCCTCTTTGTGAATTATTCATATTAGAAATTCATGTTTTATTATAAGCAAGTTTCGTTTTCAATATAGTTTTTCTCGGAAAAAACAAATAACACAAATCACGGTACTTAAAATTCACTTTTAAATAAACACAAACAGATAGCATATTTTGTTCTCTGACATAAACAAATTTAGATTGTAAAAAGCCTTTATATTTGTCAAATATTTTGTCGCACGACATTTACAATAATTTACAGGATGAAAGAACAAAGAAAGGCAATAATAAAAATGAATAAAAGTCGTTGGAAATGTGACAAGGCAAACGACTCCCTTGACAGCCCCGCAAAGGTCTTTCCACTTGCTCGGACTGATTATCCTTATGACGGAAAAAATGACCTAAGAACACGGGAAACCACCCCTCACCCAGTGGTATTCTCATCTCAAACTGAAAACTATCCTCGAAGGAACGTACGGTCAGTTAGTAGCGTTTTTGTAGGGCGCCTCTGAGACGTGGTACAATTCTTCTAGTTGTAATATGGTTAGGGATGAATCCACAAACATTTGATCAAAATGGCAGTATACCCCAATTAAAGTTATTCCAAGATAGATTCTGTTGCGATATTTTTTGTGTATCTAAGTAGAAAATGTACAAAAAAAAAGTGGAATAAACAGCTGTCGATCTCAAACATATAACACGGTTCACTGTGTAGTGTATATAAACGCTTCCGGCTTTTAGACATAGATGGCAGTGCTAAGAGCTGTCCTTAGATTCCGCTAGATGGCAGGTAGCTTAATACCCGTGAAGACCGACGGAGGGTCAAGCAGCTCTGGTTGAGTGTTCGCTGGAACCCTCTGATTAAAATCCTTTTAGCCTGCTTCTGGTTAGGTCGACTAACGTGGTCATTATTGTAAATACGCGAAGTATATAATAAATCTAGATAAAGAATCTATTATTCCAAGAAGCAATATGCATATGAGAATCTGTTAGTGTATCAGAAATAACAGAACACCACAGTTTGTACGTATAATGTGATTTATTTGAATTTTTAATAGTTAATTTCCATAATTCGTGATTCATGTTAAAAATAAAACGATTTCATCGGTTAGTGCTAAAAAGATCTTAAATTTGTATTGGTTAGCGTTCAAATATTATTGTCGGTTGTTTAATAAAAATATTGATTTACAAATATGTAAAAAACAATATCACGTCACATTTTTAATAATTCAATGGATATTAAAAAGCTCTACAGATCACAAATGGTAATATTGCTCAGGAAATTTTAAAAAGAAATGGCAGTGCAAAGACTTAATGATGTTAGAGCTTACCCTTAAGTATTAGGATCTTGTTTATAGTAAAGAAATATGTATTACTTAGTTGTAAGCCAGTTTAAAGCTTGCTTAGATTGCCAAATTTTAATTGATTTTTTTTACAACACAACGCCGAAAATTTCATTTCTAGAAGTAGATGACTAGACTAGGTTCCATGGGATGCGTGTCATCCCCAAAACCTCCATCGCATCTCTCGCCCCCATGAGGTACCACCATAATTAAGAATAATGGCACAGGAAGCAAGAGTGGCCTCCCCCAACCCGGACCCTTTGATATATGTTGCCAGCGTTTATTTTTTTTATTAGTACGGGTGTACTTTATCATGTAGAGCATAGGTTCTCAACGTGGGCGTTAACGCCCCCTTGGGGGCGTTTGAGACCTTCAGGGGGGCGGTAGAAGATTCAGAGACAATTGGGGGGCGTTGAGATGGCACAGGGGGGCGTTGGAAAGTAAAAAAATATGGTCTAAAAAGACAAAAAAAACATTCTAATCACATAATAAAGCAAAGTAAACCTTAATATTGGTTAATTTTTGTTATTAAAAACCCATGTCGGAAGTAAAAAAGAAGATACGGCAATATGGTGTGGATTATATTAAGTAAGGATTTATCAAAAATCCCACAAATCCATCATCGCCAATGATGAATGAAAAACATTTTCAAATGAAGCGTTGAAGCCTTCTAGGCTTCAAAACATAGACATATGAATATTCATATGTCTATGCTTCAAGATCATTTTAATAAAATCCAGACGGACAAGAAAGACAAAGTTGTGACCCATTTTAAAGACATGAAAAAGAAGTACAAAATTCAGCTAACAATTTTCAACAGCTTCTAAGCATGAAGATGATGGACTTCAAGCTTCGTACAATATCTCATTGTTGATTGCTAAAACAGGCAAACCACATACTATTGAGGACGATATAATTTTACCAGTAGTAAAATAAGTTATAACCACTGTGCTCCATAAACCAGCTGCAGATATTATCTGAAAAATTTATTTGAGCAATAGTTATGTGCAAAGACGAATTGATGAAATGGATGAAAACATTGAAGAATCATTTTGCAATCATCTGCAGTCTTGTCGATTTTCAATTCAGCTGGATGAATCCACTTTACCAACCAATGAAGCCTTGTTATTGTCATACGCGAGGTTCATCAAAGATGAGAAAATATGTCAAGAACTATTGTTTGTTATAAATTTGGAAACAGATACAAAAGAAGAAACCATATTTAATACACTGGAAAAGTTTTGTGACGAAAAGAAAATTCCTTTTAATAATATTTTTTCAGCTGCTACAGATGGCGCCACAGCTATGACAGGGCGTCACAAAGGCTTCATAGCGTACTTAAAAAATAAAGTTCACGACTTACTTGCTGTGCATTGCATAATTCATCGCCAGCATTTGGTTGCGAAAAATCTGAGTGAACGCCTCCATACATCACTGCAATATGTTATCAGAGCAGTTAATAAAATCAGAAGTTACTCATTGAATTACAGATTATTTAGTCAGCTTTGCATTGCCAATGATGAAGATTTCAACCGGAGGTGCGCTTGCTGTCAAAAGGTTCTTGTTTGACTCGATTTTACATCTGTTTGAGTCTGTGATAGAGCTCCTAGGAAACAAAGAACAAAGACACAGAATTGTGCGACAACCTCACCTTATCGAAGAACGATATTGCGTACTTGACAGGCCTGTATAAATTGTTTAATGATGTCAATCTCCAACTTCAAGGCGACGACTTAAATTTGATTACGACAAAAAATTGTGTTGCAGCTTTTGTATCCAAACTGCTATTATTCAAAAGAAATATCGGCAGAAGGGAATTTAATAACTTCCCAAATTTATCAGAAGTATCATTTAAGAACGACGACTTGCTTGTTTACTGTCAACACTTGGAAAACCTCCACAGTGATTTCAAGGAACGATTCCAGGATATTTTAAACATGGATATACCACACTAAGTTTTGGATCCTTTTTCAAATGTCAACACAGTAGGATCATCCCCGTTAGAAGAAGAACTAATAGAACTGATAACAAATGAGGAATTAAAAATTAAATTTAAGAATAGCTACGAAGAGTTTTGGCTGCAGAAGCCGATTTCGCAACTATACCTAGGATTATGGTCGATAGTTCAACGATTTTTAACAGCATTCCCATTGTCCTATTTAGCTGAACGTGGATTCAGTGCTGTAGCAACGTTGGTAACCAAAAAGAAAAATAGGCTCCATATTACTGAACGCGGCGACTTACGTTTGTTTTTAAGTAAAATCGAGCCTAATTTAAACAAACTTCTTAAAACGCATCAAATTCAACCATCTCATTAGATAACTTATAAATTCAATATCTTTTCAATGGTAATAAAAATACTTCTCTATATAATTAGGTATGCGTTTTAATTGTTCTCATTGAAACAATCTTCTTCTCAGAAATAGGATAGGAGTCATAGCCTTTCTTACAATTACGTAATATTTTTTACATACTAGGTACCTAGAATGTAAAAAATATAAATGGACTTTCAGGAAACCCAAATAAACCCATCGCCCTCCCCTCCCTTCCCCCCAATATAGTTTGTAAAAGCAGTTGGGGGGGCGCTAGAAAAATATATATGGTCAAAGTGGGCGGTGGGCAAAAAAAGGTTGAGAATCTATGATGTAGAGAATGGTGGAAAGTTGGACACGCAAAACAACATCACACCTTTTGGTTTTTTGGTGTTTGAATATTTAACCTTGGTATCAGTATTATCTATCACCTCACTTCTTTATCTTTTCTCTAAAGCTTTATGATATACTTTTCAAATCCAGACTCCTTGGTAAATAAACAAAATTAAACATCCAAAAAAGTGGATTAATGTTTTTTAATTGTTTTACTAAATCTTTGATAAAACACTTACCAGACCAGTTCTAAGCTACAATATCGAGTTTTAGTTTAAGGATATCGGCGAGTAATTACAATTTATTATACAAGTATTATACAAGTATTATTATAATTTATTATGAATTACAATTTATTATATACTAAATGAATATACAAGTCTCTGAATGTTCTGCCTTTCAGAGGATAACTGTTTTATAATATTGTAAGTCAACATGTTATATTGTCTGATTCCTTCTGTAGGGAAAGAGTTTACCATAAACATAATACAAGATTTACTCTAAATGAAGGATTGGTGGTTTCGAAATGTACCAATAAATGCGGTGAAAGAAGCCTAAACTATATTGTATCCAGAATATCTAACAAACTACCAATGACAATTAAAAATAATAACATTTTTACCGCTAGAGTTAAATATAATCTAAGGAATTGGCTATTAGACACTGATTGATTCCCTACCGAAGCCCTTCTATTCCTAATTGGAATTCACATTCTAAGGAAATGAAAAATCATTATAATTGTGTAATACCTCATATATATGAAACTATTGATGTACTTGTTGATTATATTCATTTGTTCATATCACATTCATTTGTACTTGTTTATCATATAAGGCTTATTCCGCTTTTTGCATATTTATATTTATACTTCAAATTAATATATTACTTTGTTTTTACCACTATATAGCCAAGCTTGACTTACGAAACATGTCGGTTTTTTATAATCAATTATAGTGGTAAAAACAAAGAAATTTATTAATTTGAATTAAAATGGTGCCACAAAATAAGTTTGCTGTTTTAGAAGAAGTATATTTATACTAATCCGTATTTTAACCAATTTACCTTATTGTTAATTTATCTTCAACATTATACAGATAAACCTTTTGAAAATTTACCATGCAAAAAATGTTGTCATTGTGTACCTGCTGACAAACTACATAAGTAGTTTAGCAGTTTTTAAGGTTAATAAATAAAATTAAAATAAGTATACTAATTTCATTAGTACTGTTTAATCAACAACTAATTAATATATATTGCTGGAACACAAAGCTGGATTCATTATTTAATCAAAGCTCACAAATGAAGGCAAATAATTACTTAGTCAAATATTTATAAATTGCTCCGTCAGCCGTCCACTCCGACTATTTTATCATCCACATCTCGTCGTCTGTCTTGTGAGGCGGCATCTACCCTACTGCTAAAGACTACAGGCTACAGTAGCTACTAGCTATCCCTGTTGCCCCAACTGTCAAGTGACAACTTTGATCTGTAACATCCCCTCCCTCTTTCCACCCCTAACACCCTTCTCACACCCTCCCCATTTGTGGGAGGTCAACCCATTTGCGTCCAGGTCGATGTTTAATACGGCATATTTGTTTTGTTTTAATCGCATTAATAAGTGATCAAACGGAACCAGAGAAATGTAAATTCCTTAAACGTAATAAGATAAACATCTAGAATTATTCCAGATTGAATAATGATACGATAGATAACCTGGGTATTATTGATGACCTTAGCAGCGGTTCCTATACAAAGTATGTATTGACATATTTTGTAGGCTCTTTACAAATATGGATTATTAATTAATTACAGTAGGTGCTAGACCTTCGTTCTGGATTTGAAGACACTCTGATGATCGTATTGGTTGGTGACAGTCAACTATTTAGATTCGAAACGTGTTTTAAAAGATATTGTCATCACATCACAAATAAAGTAGTTGATAATAAGTAATGGAAGACATATTTTAGACTATAAATATCTTATGAAATTTTTAGGTCAATATTATGCGTAACATATTTATTAGTTTAATTAAAAAAAACTCAAAACAAGAAATTAAATGAATTTGAGTAAAATATTTATTTTAAATAACTACCAGTAATCTATTACAATTAAACTGGGATGTCTAACTATTTAACTAACCATAAAGCCATTTCCCGCAGGGGTAAGCAGGTACCCGTAAGGGGTAGAGAGGACGGACCGCCAAACAACTCGGTCTTGGCACACACTACATACTCTTCTAGTATTCTGACTCTAAACATGGCCCGTCACAAGTATCTGATTCACTTGATCGTACCATGTCTACCTCACTTCCACGAATTATTCTACCATTCACATTTGCTTCACATTGGGATGAGATTATTTTTATTATTTATTAATGTATTCATGATGCATTTATTTAATCATTAAAACTTGATAAACCGTCATTTCAGACTTTAGTGTAACTATTTGGAAATATTGGAAAAAATCTAAAAGTGCACAAAAAGAAAAAAATCAGAATGCAATTCACATGCGATGGAAAACCTTCAGAAAACTAAAGTAGCCAAGAGTGGGGAGACTAGCACCACACAAAGAGGAGACCGATAGGCTACAAAGCACCCCCATAAAAAGGAGACCGATTATGCCATCTCATTCTGTGGATCAGGCTAAATCCTATGGATGTATGTGTTTGCCTCTTTTTTAGTGTTGCTATTTAATGTTTCATCGAGTATCAAATCACAACGGTGCTAAAGAAGTTTTCACTTCTAAAAATAATTGCTACACTTCTCAAAACCAAAATATCTTCAAACTACTACATACTCCTACACCGTACTAATTGGTAATCAAACAAATTAATTATTTACCGGTTGATTCAAAGCAAAATGACATTTTCGGCAACATCTGAATCAAGACAATTATTTGTCCCAGCAACGCCAATGGTAGTAACTAGTAAAATAAAGCGGTAGTTTCGGCAGCCACCCGAGGGTTGAGCAGATGGATTGTAACATTCGAATCGCCTACATCTTTCCCCGTCCGAGATTTCTAATTAACAAAGTGGCCCGCCCGCCCGCCCGCCCGCTACGCCCCTGACTCAACGACAATGGGCCCTAATGGCAATGAAAATCACGTCTTGTCCAATTATTAACTGGTACAACAGTGGCGCGACGCTTATTATACGGAGGGGGCTGTGACGTGTGACGACGAATGGAAAGGGTTGGGATTAAGAATCTTCGTTCTCAAGTTTGTAGAAATAATACATTCTCGTGATTATGTTACATATAGGAGAAATAAATATTTTGATTTGATCAAAAAATTTTTAAATAAAATTTTAATTGCATATTAAATTTAATATATTTTTAATATGAATGCGAACACACCCAAGACATTGACAGAATAAAAGATTTGCATGGAAATCATATTAGTAAATTTAAGATATTTTTTTATGGGCTGTAATGTGTATTTTGACAGTAGCTTACAGACAATAAAATTTAATTCGCAATTGATTGCAAAAAAATCAGAAACAGCATTCAAATGTTAAATTAAAATTATGTAATTTTTGGACACAATGCAAAAAGAACAAATATGAAAATTCTAATCAAATTACGTATTTCTTTAGTTCAGTTTAACTGAGGTTCTGATTTCATAAATTTTAGTTGTTTAACATTTCCGACATGCTCATAGAAGATTTAAACCAGTTCAATCTACAATAGTTTCATTCATTAAATTACTAGGTTTTATTAAAAATAATATTGTATTAGAAATAAAAGCTTGAGATTAAAAAAATGGATTTTTTTTTTTTAAATTAACAACATTTTGGAAGTGATATATTACGTCAAATATTGTTTAAAAAAAAAAAAAATTTTACGAAAGTTGAAAACAATGTGACCTTACTGGGGTACCTCATTTTAAGGTCACATTGTACATGGTTTTGTGTATGAATTATAAATTGGGTCAAGTTTTTTAGAATATTCATTTTTTGTATGTTAGAGAAACATTAGAGGAAAGTATCCAAATACGGAATAGTATCCATAATATGGAATACCGCATTTCTCGTAAACAAATAATACTTCTAGATGCAATAAACCCTCGATCGTCTACCTTTTTCTATCAGATTTCAACTTCAACTCGTCAATCGAGCGAGTGCTGCGTTCACGGTGTGACGATTTTGTTTTCTGAAGGTATTCGAAATGAAACCTGAATCAAATGCCTCATGTGCGGACTCTGGGCACATAATGACTGCGCTGATGCAGAGTTCGGCGTCTGGATTTGTGTTTATTCATTTTTATATTTGATCAAAGTTCCTAAAGTTTCTCATAGAAGTTAAGGTTGATTTTTGATATTTTTTGTAGCTTCCATATTTGGGGCACCTAATCCATAATTAGATACCTTTATGTTGATTTGGTTTTTGAGAAATTAGAGTGCTTAGTTATATTTAATAAATATAATACAATACTGTTACTATGTAAAGCGCAAATGTATGACTGATTGTAATTACGATTAAAAGTTTTTGATTTTCATATTTGTTTTTTATGAGTAAAAACAAAACGCTATTACATATTTGGTTACTTCCTCTACGAAAGGAAAATTATAAAGCAATTGACAAATTAAGGGTTGACAGTTGAACCCTGTTTAACAGCATTGAATAACTGCCAAAGCCTAGTTGATACATGAATAATTAATCTAAAAAGTAATTCATCAAGCCTCCAATGTTTACATTCCAATTCAATTACAGCGCGGGGAGTAAACTGGGCTAATCTGATATTCTTGCAAAACCCCTATTTGTATGTTCCCCAGCTAAAATATCAAAGCCTTACCACACGGGAAGGCTGCTGTTCGAAAGCTCACGTGGGTTATTCGGAGAAACCACTTAAGGGAATGACTATTATTTTCTGCTCCGACATCCGTTTTGGCCGATACGTGACGGGGCGGACAATTGGGGATTGACTTCAATCGAATTATCAATTACCTGGCCCAAAGATCCACCACAGACCTGAGGTAATTGGAAACAAACATTTTCAAAAGTTGTGAACAAATTTATTTTATTTTATTCGATTATTTAAAAAATTATTTAGTAACGTTCAAGTGATTTATCCAGAAACGATGGAAATTGAGTCAAGATTTAAACTGATATGGAAAAAACAACACCAAATATTAAATTAAAATGGTGAGTACTTAAATAATATAATAACTGAGTTGGCATCACTTTTGGGTCCCACCCGGCATTGTGTATTCAATTCCTCGGCTGGCTAAATCCTCCATCACGACACAAGAAACATTTTCCGCTTAGTGTGCTGGTAATAGGATATTTTCAATTTATTGTCAGGTTATTCGTAACCCGGAAATGTATGTTTTTATTTTTATGTTTTAGACCGGTCAGTGGTTGAGTGAGCATAGCACTTGGGTCCCACCCGGGCGTCGCATGTTCGATTCCTCGGCTGGCTAAGTCCTCCATCACAACACAAGCAACATTTTCGGCTTTCTGTGGTGGTAGTAGGAGATTTTCAAACATTGTTGGGTTTTTCGTAACCCGGGATTGTTTGTCTTTCTTTAAAAAAAAAAAAAATATATATATATATATTATTTTAAGGAAAAAAGTGTATATATTGAAATGTATGAAGAATGAGTTAATGATGAATGTAAGTAAGTCTAAAGTCATGGTGTTTGAAAGAGAGAGTACGAAAACAGTATGCAATATAGTTGTGAATGATGAATACTTGGAGCAGGTGGATGAGTTTGTGTATCTGGGTAGTATGTTTACGAAAGATGGGAAGGCTGATAGAGATATTGAAAGAAGGGTGAATGCCGGTAACTCCATTAATGGAGGACTGAATGCCGTTGGCGGTAATAAAAAACTGTCCAAAGACGCGAAACTAGCCGTCCATAATGGAGTGCTGGTACCTACCCTGATGTATGGCAGTGAGGCATGGAACTGGCAGAGGAAGGATGAAAGCAGACTGAATGCTGTAGAAATGAGATCCCTGAGGCGAATGTGTGGTAAAACCATGTAAGATCGTGAGAGAAACGTGGATATCCGCAAAGAATGCAAGGCTGATGTAAGCGTGATGTGTAAGATTAAGAAAGGGACTCTCCGATGGTTTGGGCATGTAGAGCGAATGAACGAGGAAAGGAGTGTAAGGAGAATATATGATGCAAATGTGAATGGTAGAAGAAGTCGGGGACGCCCGAGGAAGACATGGCACGACCAAGTGAATCATATACTTGAGTCGGGCCATGTGAAGAGTCGGAATAATAGAAGAGCATGTATGAGACGATGTATGAATGTGAACGAGGCAAAGAGTGTGTGCCAAGATCGAGTTGTGTGGCGGTCCGTCCTCTCTGCCTACCCCTGCGGGGAAACGGCGTGATGGTTAGTTAGTTAGTTAGTGGAATTTTTTTATGGTAACTGAAGAAAATTTTGCACATTTACGTACTTTCCGTAAATATTGTGTCATTTTTTCGTTTAATACAACTTTTATAATATTATCGTTTTTTATCAATTTTTAATTCACTTTTTGATTATTATTATTAACCTCTTATTAATAAACGTGATTAAAATTTACCATAAATTAATAATTGTTTATCAGGGTACCTAGCATGGTCGATCGATATAGGTTTTATCGAAAATATCGGTAACTTGCCATCGCTCCCGAGCGCGGCTGCAGGCCGCTAACGAACAAAAAACAGTGTACGTCAAATAAATTAGGAACCCTTAGTCCTTTTGAACTGTTGTTTGTTCGTTAGCGGCATGTAGTCGTGCCCGGAAGCGATGACAAGTTATCGACATTTTCGATAAAACCTTTATCGATCGACCCCAGATGTTTTTAGTAAGGTGCTTTTAATATTAAACATTAATTTACGTGAGGTTTGTGCATCATGCCTATTACCTTGGGATTTAATCACATGTAAATCATTCATCAAGACCCTCATTCAATTCTAGCCCTTTACTATACTTTACAATGCCTTATGGCCCCGTTACTGGCCCCGAAAAGAAGAAGATGGAGAGATATGAAATTACGAATGTTATAAGAGCGCGCTAACATTTACAGCGATAAAATTGATGCGAAAATCATGAAAATCTTTAATAAAACACGACTCGTTAAAAACATAGCAAAAATCTCGCGATAATTGTCTTTAGTTTTATTTAAAGAAAAACTAACTAACTAACTTAACTTGTAACTTGTAAAATAACTGAAACAAACATGTTAATAATAATTTTTGGAGCACACTTTGCGATTTTTTTCTATAGAGGGAATTTTATATAATTTGCGTTTCGGCGCGACGAATGTCTAGATATTATCTTCAAGAATAACATATATTTTTTAAGAGCTTGAAAACTTCAAATGTTTAAGGGAGGTTTGCAAGAAATCGGTAGAAATTCAGATAGCGGCCTCTTAAGTAAACTGTAATACGGAAGCACTATTTGGAATCCACATTACTGCAAATATGAAAACATCGTTGAATCGGTAAAAAAAAGCTAAGACTGCTGTCATATTATATGTAGAACTGTCGAACAGTTAAAAAATTAACATACATTCTCCTATAATTCATTTATAGGTATATCTTGCATTGGAAAGTAATTCATGACAACAATAATAAATACAGTTTATTTTCGACAATCAAGTTTCAAGTTGATTTTGGTACTTTTTCTGGCATTTTGATTTCGACTTGTATTATGTTACAAGGACAGGTCGAGGCCAGACATTCTAAATCATTGTCGTTAACGACATTATTTGTAGTATACCAGAATAGAGCGACCACGTAAAAGCTAGTAATGAAAAGAAACCATTGAAGCAATAATTGAATACGTGGAAACGGAGTCGGAATTATTATTTGCTCCCGGTCGTGGCACGAGGAAACTACTAGAGACTTCTTTTATTATAAAACCAGAAGATTTTGTAGACTTGTTATTATCATGGTCTGATATTTAATTTAAGATAAAATGTCTCGTAGTACTGATGACTGGAAATAATTATGAATCTCTCTCAATATATATTGTTGTATTAATTTAATGAGTGAATGTGAGTTTAAGTAACTAGCGAACCTCAATCGAAAATTTGAAATGGAAAAATCAGTAAAAGATATTTGCATCTATGGGACTCGAACCCATGACCTTTCGCTTTCCGGGATAATAACGCATTAGTTAGCGCATTTGCCTGGAAAGCGAAAGGTTCTGGGTTTGAGTCCCAGAACTGCAAATATATTTTTCTGATTTTTCTGTTTCCAGATTTTCGATTAAGTTTCGTTAATATTGTCTTCATTTAATTGAATTTAATTTTAATTAAATTTTAATAAAATTAAATGGAGGTTTACAAATTAAACACAAAAATAAATAAATAATAATTTTTCTTATACTATATTTTCAGGAAGGTATTCATTCCCACTTGAAGAAATTAAAAAAAAAAAAAATATTGAGATAGTGACACATCTTTGAACAAGGTCTATAAAACCCTATTTGAAATTTTTTTAAATATCACATAAAATATGTTGAGAGAAAGATTTCTCAAAAAATTTCCGTTTTTATTTACATAAATAAGAGAATTAGAAGTATATTTCTGTGGACGCAAAGTCAACTAATTGTTCAAGGAACTATGCAGTACATTGTTTAAATTATATGCACGAAAGTGCTTCTATGGTCGAAAAACTGTTCAGTTCGACTTTTTCAATACTAGTTTCTTATCCGTAGAAAGTAAAATTCACAATGAGACAGATGAAAATGGTTAGGCAGATTGAATTTTTAACTTGTTACAATAACAAATTTAAATAATTAAATTTTACAATCCAAAAGGACACTTCAGCGAGATCTATGGCTCAGTTATCGTCATTATGCAATTTACAAGCACAATACATGTTAGTGTCTCCACGAACCCACAGAGATCGCCATAATACCATTTATGTGATATAAACTAGTTTTTTTTTTATTTATACGCGAGGTGAAAGAAAAAAACTAAAACACATTATGATGCCTAACCAAATAGGTTTTTATGATGGATTGACATTATTCTATTTCTGATTGATGACTTCATTATTATACTAACCAAACGTTATTTTACATAAATAAGAAAAATGTCAGAATAAAATTAAGAATTTCAAGAGAGACACAGGTAAAAAAGCGTCTGCTAGATCTGATTTGATCTGACACCAAGATCACGCCTCTTTTATGACTCACGATTCAGGTGGAGTCGTCGGTAGAAGAAGGAATGGCCTCATATTTGCAATGCCGTGAATGCAGCGCCGAGAGTGCACTATTTGCATACATTTGGTAAGGGAAACCGCTACACAGGAGGGCTGCAGAAAGTCATGTTTATGTATCAGATTCCTTTCACGAGGCGGTGTGACAAAACCACTGGGAATTTGTGACCGAGATGAGATGAAAATGAGCTGACCATTTTTATTGCGAGTCAAAGCTGCGGTCGTGGTTGTCAAATAAATAGCTTCTATCATGCGGAATAGTTGGGTTAGTTTTGAGCTTGAAAATATGGGGAAATTATGGCTACTGGATTGTGGATATTGGTATGTCTATGATGCATATTGTATTCACGGCGATTTATAACAAAAGTGTTGATAACATTATTGATATCTTGCCATTTAAGATCCCAATGGTCAATCTATTAATCCAAAGCTAAAATCTTAAATTTCTAACCGCCTAGAAAACAATTTTCTTTAAATCGAATAAAAGAATTGCATTTTTTTATTTATTTTTATAATAGCTCAGCTCTGGAGGCACAAAAGAAAATATTTCCATCTTTGGGGATGCTATATGGCGGGATTTTACAGGATAGAAAGGAGTGAATTTCTGGGAAGGAAAAAGGTATGGAGGGTGGAAAGGAATCTGGGGTTATTGCATCCAGGAGTATGAATCCATCCACCTCACTGCGGTACAAGACGATGAACCGAAAGAGTTCTGCTAGAGAGGTCAACAGGTCTCCCTCAACCAGTCTCTCCCAAACCGGCCTGCCATGCGGTTGGTGAGCAGACGCGTCCGCCATCAAGATACAAGCAAATCTTACCCCATGAACCCGGGCACCCCTGTTTAGCGAAACCACTTGGAATGACCTGTGGCAGATGTGTTGGTTATCCAATAAATGGTTTCCGGGGCGGCGGTACCCATACTTGCCTACAAAATTGATAATTAGTGCAAAAAACGGCCTTGGAATAAATAGAGCTTTCACAGAAGTTGAAAATGAACTTTGAAATTTGTTGAATTGTTTACATTCTGTGACACAACCCGTCCTAAGTGATTTCGCTTCTGAAAAGTTTTCGGGCACCTGTACGAATGAGTAACTATAACTCAACGATTTAAAAATTCATTTTCTTTTGAATCTTTAAAAAAAGTGCACGATATAATAAACATAAAGAATCCACAGATAAACCATAATATTACCTTTTCATGCAAATCAATATCTGTGTACAAGAATATTGTGTACCTAATCGCTTCAAGTGTCCCAGATAGATATCTACTAGAGTTCTTATTCTAAATGTTCACAAGACATCACTCGAATCGATCACAAGCCACGCCATCCTAAACAAACAGTATTTTATATTCACATCAACGTGTCTCATTTAAGATACACAAATATGAAATATTCTCCACGGAATCCGATGTCATTTCGAGAAGCATTAAAGTAGGAAGGAATTGGCCTGTGTATTATTCTACTTCCCTGAACACTGATGATGTGAAATACCTTGTACCAATCGACTACCTGGTTAACTACTAAACTCTAAAACAGAAACGTAGAAAATATATTTTAGAGGCAATGTTTTCTGGCAGAACAGCCACCAAATTTGGACTATATATTTCTCAGATATCAGCGTATCAATTTTTATGATGTATGATGTAAAGACATCGTTTCGAAGTTTATAATCAATAAAAACTTGCAATCAAGTACACGGAACAACAATTCCCATACCTACCCTAAATGAAAAATGATAAATATATCATTCTTATTTAAAAACTAATAGCTAGCAGAGTCTACGCTCATAACACGACATTAGTTTGCTGGTTGCACTATTTTGAATATTTTACATAGAAACTGAAAACTTAGAAGAATCTTCAAAGCGGCAACAAACTATATAGAATATAAGAACGTTAGCTAGAAATTGATTAGGAAAAAGGAATATAGTTTCTTATTAATATTGAAATGTTGATTTAACATTGGTGGCAAGATAATGTACCACTGTAATCGTTTACTCAAAAAACATTCTACAAAAGTAATTTTCATAATGATTTCTTTTAAAAAAGGCAAATTTTCCTGGTTCATGAATAACTTAAGTTTCATTATAAAAGCTACAAAATGTTGTTTGCACAAAAATGGTGTCGGATATTTTGGCATGCAAAAGATGTTACCAGCGGCTCCTGGGTGCGAAACGGAAGCTTTGAACCATAAGGCTCGATTGGTCCTCAATTGAACGGATGAAAGTAGTAAACACAAAAAACACTGTTTTTATATTCAAAGCAATTTTTCATCTCATTCGCTTTATATTTTATGCTGTGTCTATTAGCGTTTTACCTCCATCCTAGCACAGTTAGAAACTAGCCACAATAACTTTCCAAATATCCTCCAATACAAAATAACATTAACTATGCCACAAACGCGGCACGCTCTCTTTTTCTACCACTTTCCCACAAACGAATGAACCTGCTAATTATGGTAAATATATTCATTATACATAGACTCATACATTTATGTTAACGACTGTGGTGGCATTATTTTCATACACTAAGTAGGTTTTCGTCCTTTGGTTGATTCCAGTAAAAATAACAGAGTAAAAGAGGCTGTGTAATACGATGAAAAAAAACCCTTTGATGGTGTCATTTATCACTACATAATAAAAAAATTATGGAAAATTAAATGCTCTAAAATTTTTTTAGAGCCTTCCCCGATTGGCGGTTGGATATCATCAAGACTAGAATATAGAAAAAGGCAGCCCTTTCAAGCTATCATTTCTTCCTCTCAAACGTTTTCCATCAATCTTCCCTGCATGATCAGTTGTGCATTTTGCATGCATTTTTATCAATCTCACTACATGGCCATGACCAAAACATTGGAGTTTTAATGATAGTAAGATTCAAATAAATAAATACTTGTCAAGATCGTACACACGTAAAAAAATTGCTTATTTAGACTTAAGGAATTCAATATTTTGTTTGTGTGAAAGCACTATGAAATGCCTAATACTTCGATGGCTTAGCTGGTGATGAAAAAAAATCGTATTAAATTATATCATCGTATTTTCTGATAACACTATAAGATCAATCTTACCAATCAGATAATATAAGACCAAAAGGGCGATTTTGGTTATACTTAAGGATAAGGAATTACAGTAACCTTAAAATGTAAGACTTTTTCGCAGTCATTCGAGAGAACTGGAATCGTAGTTAATGAAAAAGTCATTAATTTTAAGGTTAAGGACAATTCCTTATCAATAAATAGAACCGATACAGCCCTTAGTTAACGAAAACGCCTTTAATTTTAAGGCTAAGGACAATTATTGATCAGTAAGTGGAACCCAAATAGGGGGCTATTTAACGAAAAAATCGTTAATTTTAAGGTTCACGAAAATTCCTTATACTTAAATAGAACCGAAATAGCCCCTAGTGAACGTTAAAATCGTTTATTTTACGGATATGATTAATTTATAATAACCTAAGTTGAACCGGAATCGTCTCTCTGGATGGTATCAAATAAAATCCAACATATTTATTTCTCTATATCACTGGTGTAAACTAAATAAAATTCTGCTGCATTTACAAAAATTAAAAATTTATAACATTTCAATCTCAATCTGCATCTAACGACCTTTCAGAAATAGAAGGGATGCTGTGATTATCGTAAGTGTTTCAACTTAATGGAAAAGGGAGTAGATTACAATCTACATAACATTCTTTCCATTTACATGCATGCATATTTTACATATTCGCGCATATCTAAAATTCCACCTGTCATTGAAAATCCATTGTCTCCCATCATAAAAACTTGCAGCGTGCATGCAGAATCACGGCTTCATCTTGAGCCCTAAGTATTAACACCCCCGACTCCATTCATTGAGCTCATCCCCTCGGCAGAGCCTTCCTCGCCCCTAAAGCCTACAGCCTCCCTGAACCGGAAGGAGCGCATTAGAAAGTGCAGTTTACTTCATTTCACTATTGATGCACAAGTACCCTTTCACTTCCCTTCGTTTCCCATCTCGCCTACAGATGTTTCACAGATGCGGCATTCAGTCTTCTATGTATGCTCCTGTATATAATATGTGAACTTTTGCAGATGTTTTCAAGGCGAATAATTAATGTTCTTAAATTGTTTTAATTATATAAGTGAATAAGGTCTCCACCCTGCCATGGAATTCTGTATCTTTTATAAACGGAATCGATTCCATACGTAATCGCAAATTGTGTCAAATCCTGTCAAATTTGTGTGATTGTTTAAGGCTTGAAAATGTTTTTTTTAACTAGTTTATTATTCGAAATGCTATACATAATTATTTATTAATTTAATGTACGTTTAAAGTTGTACACCATGTATTTGACATTTGCGAAGTTTCGTTTCAATCTAACCACACATGAATTACTTAATTTTCCCAAATTAGGAACCTAATAACCTCTTTTGTGCATGTAAATAGTTGTTTCTTATTGTAATTGTAAAAAGGAGGTGTAATTCCCATAATCCGTGCCCAAAGTGCGACGGTTAGTGGAATAATTTATGTATTTCGTTCTCAAATGTTCAATTATTCTGTACGTGTATACTGCCTCAATAACTTAGCCGTAAATAGGTTCTTAATTTGGACGCACATTAAATGAATAAATAATCATGTGCACTTATAGCATTTCGTGTTTTAAACTAGTTGTAAAAGGAAAATGCAAGCCAAAGACAATCACACAGATTTGACAGGCGATTACGAATGGAATCAATTCCCTATCCTCAAAAGATACAGAATCGCTCATCTGATCTATTTCGTTTGTTTACTGCCAAAAGTCATTAAGTGACATTTTTATCAAACTGAGTTAGGAGAAACAGTTTAATCAATAATAATAATTAATTTCTCATACATATTCCAGTAAATAAGTCATTATGGAGAATAACACGTTGTGTGCAGCTAATTGCAATGACGTTACAAATAATATATAGACAGCGTGGTAGAAATCCCAAAAGTGGTAAGCCATACATAATATGGCAAGTACTACGTTTTAATTAAATTCTGTAATGTGGTGGAACTATGTTATTCCCAATTGGCGAACGATGTGAGATCACAGAAAGTGGTCTTGGGTTTAAGTAAAGGAACATTGGAAAGCGTCGAGCTGTTCTGATCTATCCGCTAAACTTAACAACAGCCATGTCTTGCAAAGTTTTCATTGGAAGTGGACTATATTATTTGGTTTTCTACTCTGTAACAATATGTTTATTTTCTATTAGGTACAAGCTGCCTAATATATCATAGCAGTTCTCCCGACTCTGGGGATTAAAGATTTACAGGTGCCATCAATAAATTAAGGTAACTACATTAATGGAGGACTGAACGCCGTTGGCGCCAACAAATAACTATCCGAAGAAGAGAAGCTAGCCGTTCATAATGTAGTGTTGGTACCTAACCTGATGTATCGCAGTGATGGAATGGAACTGGCAGAGGAGGGATGAAAGTAAACTGAATAGTGGGTTTAGTTAAATCGTGTATGATCGGGTGAGAATCGCTGGAGATCCTCAAAGTATGCAAAGCTGATGTAAGCGCAACGAGTAAGAATTAAGAAAGGGACGCTCAGATGGTTTGGGCATGTAGAGCGAATGAACGAGGAAATGAGTGTAAGAAGAATATATGACGCAAATCTGAATGGCAGAAGAATTCGGGGATTCCGAGGAAAATATGACAAGCCTAGTGATCAGATACTTGAGTCGGGCCATGTCAATTATCAGAATAATAGAAGAGCATGTATGCGACTATGACCGAATTGTTTGGTGGTCCGTCCTCTCTGCCTACCATTACGGCCTGATTTTGAACGAAAATTATTTTCACCTAAAATATGTGCAAGTGTCTTCTAACATATTAAAACATAAGATAGAAAACTAGATCATACTGTGGACGCACATAATTAACCGCTCTAGTTATAAAGTGCGTGTACGTACAGCAATACATTTATTAAAATGCGTAATGAGATGGGAGGTGACATCCCTTACAGACAGCACTGGTAAACGGGTGGAGCGTAGCCTTATAATGACACACTGTACTTTCTAAGGCTGCATGTCGGCCCAACCCCTAGCAGAGGTGTTCAACATACTTCTTCATTGTATATCGCCCTGATATATTTACTTTATATGTCTTGAAAAACTACATATTTTTATTGTTGTATTGAGTAATTCTTCATACTCCAAAACGCTTAAATACTTGTGGAGGTTTTCTTAATAAATATTCGGTTCTATATAGATACATATTAACAATCTGGTTTATTGAAACAATTTAGTAATAATTATTAGCCAGAAACATTCATCTACATTGAAAAAGTCTCCCGAGAAAATATTCATGCCGCCGACGGGATTCGAACCCGCGTCCTTCTGATTTCCGGTCAAATGCTCTTATCCACTGAACTACGTCGGCTTATCTCCTACCCGCCAAATAATTCAATATATACTCTAGTATTTCATTCAACTATTACTTGATTATTACATTCTTTCACCTGCAAACAAACAACTTTATTTTATACTAGTTGGGTTACCCGGCTTCGCTCAGGACAACATTTTTTCAGCCCTTATATCTTCAAAAGAAATCCCTTTAGGTAAGAACAGGTACCCTTATTCCTTAGGGGGGATATAGATCTACCACACCATATAACTCCCTTGATCGTACCGGGACTCGTTTTTGAGTTTTTGCGGTCCGCACGTTTTTTTGGACCTTCTTTTATAATATATATTGATGAGAAAGGCATTGTAAGTGCTAAATTTCCCACTAGGTGGCGTGGAGACAAGTTATGTCTACATTTTTGGTGAAATAATTTAATTCGTCAAATATATTATGTATTTTCAATTGATAAACTAATGTTTAAGACAAGATTTTTATGCACAGCACAAACGGTAGCAATTATTATAAGTAATAATTATTAGCCTGAAACACTCATCTACATTGAAAAAATCTCCCGAGAAAAGATACGAAGATTACATAAGACTACAAGTTGGGCGACCTAACTGCAATAGAAGTAGATGCATGTTAGAAGTGATCTGGCGACACAGGCGCCCCTATCGGCCAAGCGGAGAAATACTTCCCTGCTGACATCTAGCGGAGTAGCTAGAAAGCTTTTGCAATACATTACAATTATCACCAAACCAAGTAATCAATCATTAAGGTTAAACGTCACGTACGTTATAATCTACGCATTCACAGATGGCGCCAATCAAATTATTTTAGGTTTTTAATGCTTTTTACACGTTACACTTTAAAATATTATGATAAATTAATTGTTCGCGATCGTAAATATTTAATTAGAATATAAATAAATAGTTTTATCCATAAACAAACCCAAATCTTTCAAGAAAGGCTGAAAAATTTAATTTTTTATCGGTGACTCAATCCATTATTGTATTATTCAGCCTTTCTTGAAAGATTTGGGTTTGTTTATGGACAAAACCATTTATTTATATTCTAATTAAATGTGTACGATCGCGAACAATTCATTTACTCTAATATTTTAAAGCGAAACGTGCAAAAAGCATTTTTTTTTTTTTCAATTATTTCTGGCTTTCACCCTTCAAGGGTGTTCTAGGCCATCATTTAAAATTACAGAGAAAGGGATAGATAAATTTATATATTAATTTTATTTAAATGTACAAATTTCAGAATTGTATGGAAGATTGGAGTCGAGTTCAGACTTAGAAGAGATGAAATGTTGAATGGAGGGGAGGCAATTTTAGATAACGCTTGATAGAAGAGAGGATATTTATTTAGAGAGGGACAACCAAAAAATATGTGATCTAAAGTGCCCACATCTAGACCACAGAACGTACAATCTGGGGAGTCAAGGATGTGAATTTTAAAAAGGTGAGAAGGAACGGAACAATGACCGATTCTCATTCGAATAAGTGAGGAAATTTCTTTTTTGGAAAAATGGGGAAATTTTTGAAACCACGGTTTTGATGGGATAGTCCTTTGTATTGAGGCGTAGCGAGCTCCCTTGGATTGACTGGCAATGTTCCAATACTCTGTCCAAACATTGCGGGATCTATCTTTGATGATGGAAAAAATATCAGATAGGGGAATATGGTTTACGAGGGTAACAATAGGGTTGGACACTCCTTGTTTTGCCAAAGAATCTGCAATATCGTTACCCACTATGCCAATGTGTCCAGGGATCCAAACAAGAATTACGGTTTTTCCAGAGCTTTGAATGGAGGCTATCAGCACTCTAATGAGGCATACAAAGTGATCATCAGGATGAAGAAGAGGACAGGATTTAAGTTTTTGGAGGGAACTGAGAGAGTCAGAGAGAACAAGGGAATGTTCACAATTATTTTTGATTATATATTTGAGTGCTTCAATAATTGCAATGCACTCAGCAGAAAATATTGAAAATTGGTTTGAAATTGAATAAAATATTTTATCATTAGAATTATTGTGGTAAACGTTAATACCTATACCACAGTTAGGAGAGTCAGGAGATTTGGAGCCATCAGTAAATAAAAGAGAAGAGTTGGGCCATTTAGAAGAAATAATGTCATTGAACATATTATTAACAGTACGGGCTGGGAGATTGGAATGACTTTTAAGGATGCCGATCCCTTCCAGAATTGTTGGGGATAGGGTGACGTGACTATATTTTAATTTGTATAGTGGAAGAAGATCATTTTGGATAATTTGAAGCTCTGAGAGAGAGCGAAAATTTTTACAGATGGCAGGAAAAGGTTTAGTTCGAGCTCTGATTGTAGATGAATGTGTTGAGTCTTTGAACAACGAAACTCTGGGAATAACCTGATGACATTTAGAATTTAAACATTTAAGAACAAATTTGTCAGCAAACAGTTGTCGCCTTAAATAAAGTGGGGGATCAGAACATTCCACTTGAAGGGAATTGATGGGCGATGACTGCATCGCTCCAGTTATTATTCGCAATGACTTCGATTGAATTTTGTCTAATTTACTGAGTGCATTTTTGGAGGCCGTACTAAAAAGTGGGCAGGCATAGTCGAGATGACTTCGAATAAGTGCATTGTAAAGCAACTTAATGCAGGTAGGGTGAGCACCCCACCAAACGCCAGTCAATGATCTGATGATATTTAAATTTTTTTCACATTTTGTAACTATATTGTGAATATGGGAAGACCATTTAAGTTTCCTATCAAATGTTACTCCTAAAAATTTAACTTCAGAGGCGTTGGGGATTGGAGAGTTTTTAAATAAAATTTGAACAGGAGGATTTTTATGACGGTTTGAGAAGGTGACACACTGACTCTTTTGGACTGAAAGTTCCAGACCATTTAAAGTGAGCCATGTGCAAAGGGCATCCATGGCTTCATTAAGATATTTGACGGCAAGTGGGATGATTTTGGATGATAAGAAGAAAGCTAAATCATCTGCGAACTCAATAACTTTTACTTGAGGGGGAATAGAGACATGCATATCGTACGTGTATATATTATACAGTATAGGGGATAATACATCGCCTTGGGGTAAACCTTTCCAAATTGATCTACTCTGAGGAGTAACATCTGGTAGCTCAATGAAAATTTTTCTATCAAGAAATAGATTAATAATAGATTGGACAAACATGGGGGGAAGGCCAAGGCCTAAAAGTTTTTTTTTAAGGATTGGGATGGAAACATTGTCAAAGGCACCTTCTATGTCTATAAAGACTGCAAGACATACTTCATGGTTAGAAATGGATAAATTAATATCAGTGCTGATGATGGCAAGGTTATCTTGCGTAGATTTTTTTTTCCTAATGCAAAAAGCATTAAAAACCTAAAATAATTTGATTGGCGCCATCTGTGAATGCGTAGATTATAACGTACGTGACATTTAACCTTAATGATTTCTGTGAATGGAACACTGATGTAGTCTGCAACATGGTCAATGGTAAGAAAAGGACGAATATTGAATAAATACTGTATAGCTGATATTCCCGAGGCATGCACACTATAACGCTGTCCTAAATGATGCACAATGTCTAAATGAAGGAGGATGCTCAACACGGCGTAATAACCCAAAAATTTATCACGATAAGAATTGAGATATCCGAAAAGAACGCACAGTTATTGTTAGCATAATAAATTACATTTAGGGCTACGCTTATATGGTTTTTACACGCACAGTAGGTGGATGAAGAAATTAACGTTATAAGAATATATGAAGCGCAAGTAGATGAAAGAAACCGGAAAATTCAGGAAAATATGACACAAACAAGTAAATCAAATACTTACACACGTACTAATAAATGTGTTTCATATTTTACACAATTGATAAACAAGCATTCCCATACAAGAACGGTTTTTATTTTTTATTTATTTATTTTATACACTTTACAAATACAAGACAAAAAGTCCCGATAAACTACTTTTTAGCAGTTTGTCTAACGGGTTCTTTACGTTAAAGATCTTATAATAGTGATTTAATAGTTACATTTTTACAATTATATAAAATAAAATATGATGATTTAATAGTTGATTTAATAGTTACATTTTTACAATTATATACATAAAATAAAAATTATTTATCATTCTTTTAATTTAAAACACGTTTGTTTGTAATAAAATAACCAGTTACCATAAATCAAAGTTTATCAGATGTGGTATGCATAATGAGTAAGATTAAGAAAGGGACCCTCAGATGGTTTGGGCATGTAGAGCGAATGAACGAAGAAAGCAGTGTAAGAAGAATATACGACGCAAATGTGAATGGTAGAAGAAGTCGTGGACGTCCGAGGAAGACATGGCACGATCAAGTGAATCAGATACTTGAGTCGGGCCATGTCAAAAGTCAGAATAATAGAAGAGAATGTATGAGACGATGTATGAATGTGAGTGAGGCAAAGAGTGTGTGCCAAGACCGAGTTGTTTGGCGGTCCGTCCTCTCTGCCTACCCCTGCGGGGAAACGGCGTGATGGTTAGTTAGTTAGTTAGTTAGTTAATTTAAAATACTTTTATACGTAAGACCCTAATGTAAAACTTTGGATGCAACAAAGAGGGAAAACCTGCACAGTTGTGTGGTATTCCAAGATTGCGAAGAAATTAAGTTATTATCAAGTTTTATCGATAGTAATTTAATTTGTCTAATTGTATTTATTTTATTTTAATTTATTTCATTTTAATTAATTGTTTTGTGTTTTATATTAAAGACACTGCTGAAAACTAGCTACATTCCAGGAGACACCCTGAATGTATAGCTGAGCAGTGACCCTTTTTGTAAATAGAATCAATGATAAATGAACAAAGTGTTTAAAACTGTAAAAGTCAACAAATGAATAAATGTAAAAAAAAAATTAAAATAAAATATTCTAAGCATTCTTAGATAGAATAAAATAAATAACCAGTAACTGGAAAGATTCAAACTTGAGTTATGTGATCTCTAATTTTTGGATTCGAATTAACTTATGAATATGTATTAAAATGTACTGAAAATATCTGCTATATCAATTTTTTAGAAGCTTCTTCTACTTGTAATTCAAAAACACATCCTTTAATTATCCTCTAGGAAATTAAAGGGCTGATTAACAAGTGCGTAGTTCCCATACATAATAATATATGCATCAGGACACTTTATTCTAGTACCTACATACATTCCTACATACATACTGGCATCTAGTCTACAATCTACATATAGCTCTATTCATTTGTCCCCCATCATTACACCCTTACTACCTCGCCAAGTAATGGGTGAATTTTTATGAGATCACCATTTCCTCAATATGGGAGATGATGCTTGAATATTCAAACTTGCAAACGAAGGAAACTCGTTTACAGGAAGGGTTCACTCTGACAATAACCATTTTATCAAATTGAAACACCCGCCTAAAAAATAATTGACATAAATACTAGTGAAGTTTAATGTTTAATTGGTTATACCGAAGTCATTTGTAATATCGACAGCATTATCGTGATTTTTGACATATTTCTTTCAAAATCATGCTGATGATTAGTCACTAAACATGAACTATAGGTATAGTAATATTTACTTAGGTGATTTCAACGTAGCTATTTTATTAAATATAACCGCAATGGTTGTTTACAATGCTTTAAACTACTAACTCAAATGTTTGCTACCCATTGACACTGATACTTAATAACTCGTAGATAACTATTAGAGGCAGACATTTTTTTAATGAAGATCAGCGGTAAACTACCAAACTGTTTTATGTAGGTACTTATTTCATCCTGTTCTTCTCAGAAAGGCAAATGTAAACATTTATTATGACGTTAATAAAATAAAATTAAAAAAAATCTTTAGAGATACATTGTAATATGCTGTTAAATCATCAGATTTGCTGGATAAAGATGGTCCAAAAAATAAACAGATTTGTTGGTTAAATACTTCTGTAAATATGGCTAAAAGTGCAAAATATATTTTATACATTTTAGTTAACACGAACCACAAAAGCTGTTATAGGAAAATGCAGGTAGACAATAAGTTGATTTGAATCGAATAGATTAGGTTTTAGTTAAATGAAATGTTTTACCAACGGTGTTACAGGTTCGAAATTTTGCCTCAAAAGGGGAAAAGAAAGTTAAATGAAGGAAGGATGCAGTTCCGCATGCTTTTTCTGGGCTACAGTCTGCAGGATGGAGCCTGATGATAGCCAACCTCCGAGAAAAGGCACCAGATGAAAAAGAAGAACAAAGTGGACGTAGTTTACTAGAGTCAGCATGAAGTCATAAAAAATAAAAGCTACAAATGACAACAGATTGTATGTTGTAAAGCTTGCAAATTTTGTTTCTAACTTATCGGAGAACGTTTTAATGTTTTTGTTAGGTATTCCTATGTATATAATGTGGGCTCCTAAAATGTTTGTTTCACCGGCATTTCACAACAATAATATGAAATAATCCATAGCTGAAACAACGTACTGCATGTCAGGGAGAAACATGAGTGCTCAAAAGCTACTAAGTATGTAGAATGTATATTTACGAAAAAGGCTCTTTACCACTCTAAACGTAAAAGCTCACTGTATGTTGGCTCGGCACTAAGAGAATTTGATGCTTTCCGACAATGTTATGTCGATTTTAAAGGCTTTTTGTATTAACATCCAAATCCATATGCCTCAAATTCTGCTACCCTTGTACTGGGAAAATATTTTCAGTTCCTATGACAGGATATAAAACATGTTAACAAAAAACGTACAGGATTTTCAAAGGTGCTGTTTTTTGAAAACTCGAAAAGCTCGAAAAATGTTCCACAAGAAAAAGATAATATTTATTACTAAGCCTAATTTGTATGGGTGCACGTAAAAAATATTTTATGAAATACTCGTACAAGCTTTTTGTCGAAAAGTTTTTTAAAAAATAGCGATATTTGGGAATCACGAACGTGTTAGAGATATTCCAAGATTGCGAGGCACAGAAATTGTGTTGTTAGGATTTAAAAAATCATCAAATAAATTTCTAATTCTACTTAGCTGAAAGATAATTTACTTCAATATGGTTTCTTTGGTAGTTCGTAGTAACAATTCTATCTTGAGCCATATAGCTTTAAAATATCCAAGTCTTTTTCATAAACATAACGCCGTTGAAACGCACACAGATTCGGGTACTATTCAATACATATAATATACAAAATGCTAAGCCGTATTGCATTTTGTGACTCCTTGAATAGAACTTTTTTTTATTTTTATATTTCTTGGGCATTAACTATGAAAAAATTTCTAGACATTTTGTTTTGAAGAATGTTCCCTTATTAACAATGTTCCCATGTAGTGTTGACTCCTCCGACCGTTCTTCCTCTCCCCCAAAATCACCCCTCCCACTCCCCCCCACCTAACGAAATGTAATAATTGTTGTACTTGTATAGCATTTTTAAGTTAGTTTTAAGTTTGCTAGTGAATAACACGGATGTGTCGAAACCGGTGGCAGAAAATTAAAAATATAAATAGCAAATGTACATTGAAAATTAAAACATTTTTTAATCCTACAAACTTACCATGTCATGAAGAATTTTTATGAAGATTGAATAATGAACTAATTGCCAAAAATGGTACCTCACCTGAAACAAGAGGAAAAACAATTATAAGTTTAGAAAAACAGGTGAGAAGTATAATAATTTAAAATAACACTAAATAAGGTGTATTAGTATTTTTCCTCGTGTTTCTGAAGGTATTACAAGTTATTCAAATTCCAAATTTTGTTTGCGGTATCTTTATAAGAGTTATGTCTTGGAACGAGAGATTAATCTCGGGTGAAGTAGTGTTTTCTCAAAAGATAGGGGGGAAAGATTATCCGCTTATCTCATACAAATCCTATTATTTCACCAGAAAAGTTAAACAGACTTAGGCCTTACTCAGCTTCAATTATAACGAGCAAACAAAAGAAATCATTTAAATCTCGTACTTAAAATAATACCTAAATAACGATGAAGAGATAGGCTGACTTAAGCCAAAGTATACTGGCTTAAATGTTTATAATGTTAGCAAGTGTATTATGTAGACTAATACTAAGTCACAGAAAAAATATCTTTTCTGATAGTTGGGTCAGGAGTATAGAATGCGACTGATTTCAAAGCTCGCTTATCGAGATTTCGGAGAATCAGACTCTAAAGCAGTAATGAGCAACAAGATCCTTTTCTTAATAATATATAGCCAATTGGCTAAATAAAATTTCAAAAAAAATTCCAAATATTCAATGGTTTTAGTTGTTTTAACCCATTCCGTCCGAGTCGTTAAGACTCAAGAAAGCATATTTTTTTTGCCTAAAAAGTGTATGCATTGACGTCTTATGAGTTTTTTAAGTTGGGTAAAATTAATTTAATAAACCAGGACAAGGCTCGGTGTTAAGCAAGAATTTCAAACTTTACGCGAAGTATCGTAATGTGTGCGTGTGTCTTATTCTTTTTCAAGATTTTCCCAAAACACTCTAATTCAATAATAACTGTGTAGGTAACTGTTTTAAAACAAAAAATACACTTGAACAGCTCAACATAGGATCCTCTGGTGAGATGTGCGCTAAACAGTGTAATATATTTTTTAAATCGTTTACAATACCCACATCATTTATGACACTCGAGCGTTGAATGTTAGTTGCGTTTATTTATAATATACACTTCCCTTTACTAGCAAATACTTCTTGAAAACGAAAAACTATTAATAATATAATAAAACAAATATGAAACTGATTTCTACTAAAATTTATTTGACCGCAACCAGTTTTAGTTTGTTAAAGCCATCTTCGGACTGGTAGAAATTATTCTCAATTTACGGTTTAAATACGTAACATTTGCGGGTGGGGAGGGAGGGGGGAGGTCTAAAAGGATTTTATTCAATTATATGGGTTTTCTTACATTTGTTAGTAAGTTGTCTTTGACTGTCGAAATTCTAATTATTTTGGTTATTCCCAATAGACTTAATTACATCGGGTATGTAGCTTACTTTGATATAGTTTGGGGAATACCTTACAACTAGGTATTATGAATTATTTATTAATGACCATTTTATTGTCGTCATGTCAATTCTTAATTAAAATCGAATATTTAAATTTCTCTTACCATCGTCATTAGCAGAAAATGCGATGTCAGACTTAGCCAGCTGGGGATTAAACTTACGACACACGGGTCTGAACTGGATGTTAGTGACCACTCG
The DNA here is from genome assembly GCA_917563855.2 of Limnephilus lunatus. NCBI lineage: Eukaryota > Metazoa > Arthropoda > Insecta > Trichoptera > Limnephilidae > Limnephilus > Limnephilus lunatus. The sequence goes on along the minus strand of OU830602.1, from coordinate 43,473,863 downwards.
GCCACAAGAAACCAGAGCATTCCACTCTTCGAGAGTAGTTGCTGCTTCAGATCGCAAATTTTCGCAATGGCGATAAAATTATGAAACTTTTTATTGATAATCAGTGTTTATGTGAGTCATCATTAAAAAATTATGTTTGCTTAAATGGTCATTTTTTGTCAGCCATCTTGAGTCTGCGCCATTTTGAATTCGAAAGAAGCGGCATCCTCTTCCGGCCGTGATGAACAGAAGGGGTGTATTCACACAAGCGCGCAATTATTTCAGAGGCTTCTGAATGGCCGCGATGAAAAACTAAGTGCAGGCACACACCGACAAGTAAAAATATAGGTGCCTACTCAGAGAGTCTCATCGCTCACACATGCAGCGGGGCACACTCAAAACAATGACGCGAGTTAGACGGGGGACAAGGTAAAAACAATAAGGTTCGCATTGAAGGGGACTTCACCGAGCTGCTGAGGACGAGACGCCATCTTGTTAGTGGCAAACTAATATGGCGGACTAACTAGATGCTGCCGCAGGTAGGTATCACCGCCAGAGGAAAGGGGGTATCACCTAGTACCGGTACCTACCCGGCGTCATACAACGTGTTGAGGGGTTCCAGATTGGGAGGGGTCAGGAGCATAGAAAAATCCATCTTCAAAATCATTTCAGATTGATGACTCGGACGTTCATTAGGAAAAATATTTAAATTTTTATGGTTATGCTCAAACTAGTCATTGGGGATTTATACAGTCTGCAGTTATTAAAGGGTGCATTTTCTATTTGAAAATAAAAAAAAGACAAAGCATACTACCAGCGTTGACAAAATTCAACGAAAGCTTTTATTCATAATTTTTGTTTTTATTTATGATAATCTACAATAAATTAAGTTTTGTTATAAAAAAATTGTAAATTCTACAAAATATAGATGTTTAACAAATTACAGAAGAAACTATGTTAATGCAATGCAATGCAATTGGCTTATTTTAATATCACCCGGGAACCATTTATTGGGTAATCAACACCGTTTCCATAGGTCACCCCAAGGGGTTCGCTACGTTTGGTGACTTAGCAGGGGTGCCTGGGTTCATGAGGTGAGGTTTTTCAAGGTCTTGGAGGTCGATGTACCTGCCCACCTGCTGCTTGGCATGCCGGATCGAGAAAAACTGATTGAGGAGATCTTTTGACCTTTCCTGCCAGAATACCTTGACCCATCGCCTTGTACCGCAGTTGGAAGAATGGATTTATACGTATGACACTCCTGGACATACTGACCCCCAGACTCCTTCCCACCTCTCATACCTTTTTCCTTCCCAGAACATCCAATCCTTCTCTTCCTTAACAATGCCCTCCACACAGCATCTCCTAAGATGACATAATTATGAATAAATTATTTTCCTGAAGGCCTCCTGTGTGGAGCTTATGTAAAAAAAATCCAGTTTATTTAAAAAAAACATACTTCAAACGATTCTATAATAAAAGGCGGGTTCCTAGGGACGCTCATTGGTAGATCATACCTACTTCTGAAAACAATCGAACACCCCTTTTAAACAATGTTGGAACTTAGGCCATTGTTGAAAACCCCCTCCACAAGCAACTAAGTGCCGCATTAAAAATGGTGAGCGTTCCCCCTTCACTCGATTTCCATTTGCATGCATTCAAGCTGCATTTTTTACAAGGTGCCCACAGTATTAATTTCACTTTTCTATGGGCCGCCCTTAAAAAACGTCATCACGAGCAGGCCACTCTTCGGGAGCTTCGATGGCTCTTCCCATTCTAAGATGGCCGCCGTCAAAATGCAAAATGGCGAATGCCCGCCAAATTCGCAGACGCACGAACATGGTCTCGAATTTCGGATTCTCGGAAGTTTCCAGTTGACGTCACGCCTGTACAACGATTAATAAGCACTTAAATTAAGCCCTATTAATACAGAAACCATTTTGACGTGACTAAGATTATTAGTGTACCTACCGAGAAGTTACCTACCCAAATACAGTAGGAGCGTAGGTACTGAGATAATTACTGAAAATACGAAGGAAATTAATGAATTAATAATGATATAGTAATAACATGCGTGCAAGGTTTAGACACGGATGAGCATAATGCCTTCCGTTGTGTATTGATATACTTGACTTTGGGTTCTAAGGCTGTGTTTTTGTGTAAATATTACCTTATCATCATCATATTAAGTTAAGCTTTCGACAATTCCGTAATTCTGAATTCCTTCTGGTGAGTATTTCCTTCTTCTCCATTGATCCGTCGCATTTTACTTTATCTTCCCGCCTGGTACTCTCTTTACGGAGATGTTTATAATCTCATTTTGGTCACGCATTTATAGTAGTTCAAATGTCATCACTGACTGTATGCAGTTGGCCTGGTTCAAAACTTGTTTCAACGATGTCAATGAATTCCAAGAATCACAAGGAACTTTTATCTTTCTGATTGCAGTAAAAAAAACATTTTTAAAGCATTGCAGAGGTAACACAGTTCATATTTCAAATTACCATGCGACCCGTACATAAATAAGTTGGACTCCTACTAGAAAATTCCAATAGAAAGTACATTATAGACGAAAAAGCCGTTCAAAATGACAATAGATCTTACCGAACGCTTGCTTTGGAAAACACTTTCTGCCATATTAAACTAATTATTTTTTATGACTCTTCCATCCACGACAACTTATTCACGCCAAACATTATTAAATACATCATTATTAGCACTTATGTTGAACAACACCACTCTTTTAAATAATAATAATATGTTAATTGTCAGAAATAAGAATTTTCACCGACTTGTCCAGAATTGCTTGCGCTGATTAGCTTTCGGATTCCACTACGTAAATCTAGAAGTCGGGATTGATTTCAGTGTAGAAATTCTGGGAATAACTACCATATGTATCCCTCTTTGCCCAGAATACTACTAATGGAGGGAAATAATGTCACTAAAAAAATACAAAATGTTGTTACTGAAGCTGTTCAGTTATGTACAATAAATACGATATATTTTTGACTATACATGTAAAAGTCCCTAAAAAGGCGTTAATAAATAAATAAATTAATTAAAAGTAACAACCGCTTCACTGGTCTCATAAGAAAATTGGCCAAAAAATATGTGAATGATGATTTCGCACGTGGGTTTTTTCCCATTGAATTTCTACTTGTAGTAGTACTAGTATTCTAGTATATTGGTCCGAAATGATGCTGCGGGCAAAATAACAACAACGTTGAATGAAATACGAGACAATTTTTCGTGTTTAAATCCAGGAAGTTATGTGACATGTGTAATACACGAAAACATGTTTATTATGGCGCAGCATAGGGTGAAGTAACACGAAACAGAATAAAAGGCAGAGGAAATATCTCGGAAGACATAAAAAAGGCCCGGAAGACGCAAAAATACCCGGGAAAACATACAAAACGACGCAAAGACATACAAAAATTTCCCAAAATGGAGATGCCCGGATGCGACTGGGTCCTGACGGTGATAACAAAATAATAAAGGCCATGTTGCTACGAAGTAAAATGATATTTTTTTATGTTTTCACACTGACATGCGACCTTTTAGGACATCAGCTGTCAATAGATACATATTATTTTTATAGCAGACTCAATAAGGTACTTGATATGATCAGCGATGACAATGTGTTGGTTGTTTCGAGTTGGCCTAGTAGTAGATTTGTGTGAATTTTGGTCTTCACAGGTATAGAAACGTATTCAGCGGTACCCAATTTTAATTCAGCAGAATAAAAATGATCAGTGTAATGTAGGTTATAAAAAAGTTGAAAACTATAATACCTTGGCAACATCACGAGGGGCTACAATACAAAATGATTCAAAATATAATAAATTCAGGAGAAGATTTATGGAAGGTGCGGTGGAGGAAGATACCATATATCGTGATTCCAAATCAGGAAAGTGCAATTTCACCAAGTATTTAACGTAGTAATCTGCAGGTGAAAAGTAACACGATGATAGCAAACCTCCGATAGCAGAGGACATCATAAGAAGTGATTTAATAAGTTTTTCAATCATTTCAGCAATAAATGTCAAATTGTTAACGTGTTGTTTAATTTTATGTAATGAAATAAGAACAATCTGACTGTAATGACTACTATAACGAAAGCTGTAGCGACTAACTTCTTATATGAAGCGGACGGCATGTAAGATCAAGAAGAATGTAGTATGCTAGATATTGTTTGTGGTGTTATCCACAGATGGCACTTGTAGCAATACGATAGAACTATGATTGTAGAAAGATTCAGAGATTGATAAATATCATTGCTACAAAGGTCAGCGGTCCAGAATTATAACTACCGCCTGCAAATTAACCAGTCAGTCTAATTTGTTCACTTTTCGGAACAACTCATATAGGTCTAATAGAAATCAATCTGTCTCCCTTACATAGTGAGAAATATGATCTAAACGGCAGCGTTAGAAAGAGAAAACAGCTCGCTTTACATTCAAAAATAATATAATTATTATTTAATTTAGAAACCATGATATATAATATTTGCAATTTGATTTAATTTGTATAACTTAAATGTTTATTTTATAACCATGTATTATTTCCAATCTGAAAACTTCACCCGCCATAACACAGGGACATCCCTAGCATGGCGGTTGAAATAACACAAAAATAATATACAATGTACAATATTCTTATAATATCTAAATAAATAAAAATAAATCTAAAAATTAGTTGTATATAGCTTTATGAAACCAAAATTTCGGATCGCCATTTGAAAAAAAAATTGATGGAATTTTTTATTAATTATTTTTACATGGATCGACAAAGAACCGGGGTTATAGAAACGTTTATAACTAACTATCACAGCAAAAAGTTCACAGTATATTTTTTGATCGTGAAGTTTTATCGAAAAGTGATCAGACACCGGGAGTAACATCGTAGGATATTGGAGGTTTCCACTACTTACCCGCCCTGGTATAAGTAACAGATGGTTACTCCTTCAAGGCTCTCGCAGGACTCTATTGAATGAACGATTCTACATTTAATTTTGAACGAATCTAAACCTCTAGTGTCCAGGCATACGGTGTAAGGAAGCAGTATGCAAGTGCTGATATAATATAAAAACAACACAGGATAATCAAATCCATTGTTCTTTGTCTCTTTTTCATGACCAGTACTCCATATGCATTGTGTTAATTACAAATTATTTGACTTAATTCCGCCATTCTAATCCCCAGTATAATATTACTGCAAGACTATTATGACTCAACTTTTCATTGCTGAACTGTATTCTTCACAGAAGTGTTAGCTTAGTGTCCAAAACGGAAAGAAAACATTGCCACTCGAAAAGTTTTGATATTCTGTCCAAATTCACAACTTTCTTAGAGTTCTTCCGTTAGCATTATGACAGTTCAAGTTATTTCATTCGGTTTTTGTTTGCCACTGGACTGAGTTTAATTATTCTTTTCGTTAGAAAATGTCACAAGTCAGGAACTGGAGGAATAATATTTTTCAAATGTTAAAGATGAATTCAGGGCAAAGATAGAATTAATAATAAATTTTTAAATGTGTCAAAAGTTTAAAAGACTGGAGTGGACAAAATATAAATATGCGGTAAATAATAAGTTCAGTAAAATATTAGAAGGCTGGGTGGCACAGCTGAAAAAGCGTTCCTGATCGGTATTAAGGTTTCAAATTTCAATACGGTAGGCAAAAAAGAACTCTAAACTCGGAAACTATGGTGTAGGAATTTCGTCACGCTTTTTTGTAGACATGTTTGAAAATTGAAACAATATGACATTAGAAGGAAGTGGAAATATCCTTTGAACTGAGAATTAATTTGAAACATAACCGTTTGGTTGTAAAATATTGTAGGACGGGCACACACGGAACAATAACACATTGTAATATTTTCATTATTTGTTTTTGCGATGTTATGCCGTGTTATGTTACCTCCTTCTTTAGCCAACGTTTCGGACAGCGTTACAGTGTCCATTATCAGGGCAGAGGCATTTGAAATTCACAAAAATCCCATTAATATTAATAGAGACGACGGGGCTAAGCTAAATAATTCTTGGTAAGTGACGGCTACACCAAAGCTAAAAGCAGAAAACCATTTTGAATTATACTGTAATAGCAGCGGAGTGGAGCTGGCAACACTGCATCGCGTCTACTTACAAGATAACACACTTCATCAATCAATTGCACACCTGCTCCGATGATGGACACCGTAACGCTGTCCGAAACGTTGGCTAAAGAAGGAGATAGCGCAACATGGCATAATACCCCAAAATAAATTATGAAAATTCTTTTGGCCGTGAAAATCTAAAACCATTGTAAATTGTTCATAAAAATGAAAAGGGATGAAACCCGGTAAATTTTTAAAATAAACTTGATAACTAAAATTTACAAATTTCTTCGTGTAATCATTGTAACAATAGTTATTAAGCTATAGGTAAACACGTAATCTCACATTAAAGTGGTGTATTGCATATTCATGTAGTTTAAGCTTCCTTCAATAGATGTCGATAGCATAGTTAGTAATACGAATTTTAGCTATTTTCCAACAGATGGCATGAGTGTAATATCAGAAGAGCACCATTTATTGTCGTTCGTGTCTGAGGTACGATGATTGCCGAAGGCATTGGCCAGGTGGGTAGACACCTCCAGTCCAACAGCCAGAGCTGCAGAACTACTTAGAGCCTAGTCTAGTAAGGACATTTATATTTTCGATAACTAAATAAATAAACTAATAATCACACAAACCTCAAGCTTATTTGGAAGACAACCAACTTATCTTATATTTTATTAATATTGGAAACTAAGAAATACAACAAATAACTAAACCTTAAACATTCTCTTACTAACAAAATGTTGCAAAATACAATATAGTAAACTTCTATAACTTATGTGGATTTTAATTTTTTTGTATTACAACTCACGATAGTGTCCCTCTCTGTAGGTACAGTGTAATGACAGGGGAACTATATCGCTACTCGGTTGAATAGCGTTGTGAGGAGGGTTAAGGTAAGGGTTGGGAGAAGGGATTTTTAAGACAGTTGCAAGTCATAATACTGCTCTATTCGTATTATGACTCGCAAGCACAAACTCGGTTAGGAAAATAAGTATAGTTCTAAGTCACTAGTCATATAAGTCTTAGTTGTAAGTCATTAGTTATCAATCTTATTTGTAAGCCACTTGTAGTATACAACTATTGTTGCTCCACATTTGGATTACTGCTCTACGATGTCATATTTGGCCAATGAAGGAAATTTAAACAAACTAGAAGTTATACAGAACAGAGCTATGAGATGTATACTGGGAAAAGGCAAATATGCAAGGATTAATCAAATGAGAGAGGAGCTAAATTGCATTCAAATTAAAAAAAGACTAATATTTAATGTGTTAATTTTTGTGCATAAAATTATGAAAAACCAAATGCCAAAATACTTTAAGGATGAAATTGTTTTTAATAGAGATGTACATAATTATGAAACAAGAAATATAAACAGAGTTCGATTGCCACAAATGAAGAAATCAAAATCACAGAACTGCCTAATGTATAGAGGACTAAAGATGTATGATGAAATGCCTGAAAGTATGAAGAATGAAGAAAGAATGAATGTATTTAAAAATAAATGTTATGCTTACTGTAAAAATATTTAATTTTATCAAATGAAATGTTACATTGTGCTTATTAGTTTATATTCATGTAGTATATACTAACTCAATAAATAATAAAAAAATATATATATGTATAGATTAAATGCATAAATGAATTTGTAAAGCGCCCTTGAGGTGATTTTCTCACGAAAATGGCGCTATAAAAATTATCCAATTATTTATTATTATTATTATAAATGCGGATTCTTCATATTTCTAGATTTTGTTCTCTTATTTTCTCAGTTCTTCTTTTTTTAAGTTCTTCAATATTTTTAGATTTTGAACGTCACAAAACTGGGATAGATACGGAAGAAAATGGAAAATGGGTGGAGAAATGCAAACGGGAAGTCAGATCAAGTGAAGAGGTTATATTGAAACAACGCATTTCAGTAGTATAAAGGAAAATTAATACCTTGAATTCCATTTCCAAGTTTAATTATATTCAAATTGTAAACGAGGCAAGTCAAGGACCTTTAGTACAGGGGACGATAGTGGGAGAGGCGCAGCTAAATACTGCAAACAATAATAGTACTACACGACGGGTATTGTAAGAGATTCGCAACAAAGATTCCGAGCAGGGTTTTCGAAAAGCTTACATCTTTTATTTTGAAATTAATTAGAACATTAAAAGAAATACAATATATTATTAGGTATATTAAATTCAGTGAAAATAAAACAATTAACTTAATATAAGAACGTATTTCTTTCGTTTCATGAGAAGATGCTATTTTCAAAACAAAAAAGAATTTTATAACAAAATTAACGAAATCTTGTTGCATTGTGCATAATGCATAATGAAACTGTCAGTCCCTTAATATTTATAGATCCAAAGTATGGCAGTTTACAAAATACCATAAGGAAAAAGAAAGGGTTTTTCAAACATATATCAGCATAATATATAGAAAAAGTTTTATATTGTTAACAGAAAGCATATCTCGTAACTGCAGAATCTCGGAGTGTAATAATATCTGTGACAATCATTTTATCCAACTTTAAATATATTTTTTATATGAACACCGCACAAGAGTCCCAACTGTAATAATATGGCCTCCGTTGTCGAGGGGTAAGATTCTTGACTCGCAATCCGAAGGTCTCGGGATCTAATCCCGTCGTTCGCAAATAAATTTTATTTAATTAATTTGTGTTAATTTAGAAAAAATAATATATTGTAATATATTTGGGCACGTTCCAGAGTGGAAGATACTCTCAGTATCGCCCTGGTATAAGACCACTATTCAGAATTGAAACGTTGTTTGAAATGGCTTTAGCCGTGTTTGGTGACCAGATCTGAATAGCTACGTACTTCCCCACCTTCCTCTTTGCTTCTTCTTCCCCTCTCCCCTACCATCGATCTCACAATATACCCCAATTGGGAATGCCATAGTCTCACTCTCTCCAGAGGGGCGCAGCAGGGACTCTTGTGAGGTTTTCACATAAAATAAGGTAATTGACACAGGTATATCCTAGTGAGACAGGCATCGAAAAATTCAATGTTAACATACTTTATCTAGATAAATATAAATAAAAAAATTTAAAAATAAAATAAAACTGCTCGCAGCTAAGGAACTATGGCATCCCCAATTTTTTGGAATGTTTTGAGGTTGAATGTGATGAGACGAATTAGATGTGGGGGAGGGGGCAAGGTTGGAAAGTTCCTGGCTATTCAGAACCAGTCACCAAACATGGCTCTTGAATGATGGTCTATCATCAGGGTGATACTGAGAGGGCCTACCACTCTAACTTCCGATGAGAATGGAACATGAAGTATGTAAGAGATGTATGGCAAACGCTAAATATTAAAAGAAAGGAAAAGTAAATAATATCTTCTAATCGGGTGTCGATATTAGTTTTAGTTACTAGGTGAGTAAATATCTTTCGCTTTTGTACGAACATCAACGATGATATTATATTTCCTCGGAAGTTAGCGAAACACAAAGGATAAAAAGTTTTTTAACAGTTTTACTTCAAGAAAATAAGTATATAATCATTTTACGTTAACCCTGTACAGTGGGTAGCGAGTAGAGTACGTGTTCAGTGTACAGCGCAGATACAAGTTTTGCCACTAAACGTCAGAGAGGCTGTCAGAAACACGTGTCGTCTTATGGCAAAGTTCTTCCTCCTCTGTCATATCTACTAAATATTGTCTTCTATGGATATTCCGTTCTCTAGGGGTGGTTATATCTTTGTCTTTGCTTTACACAGTGCCAGTGGGTTTCTACTCCTACCTATACAGATGGCAAACTGCGGTTTCGAAGACGTAAATTTCAATAGTTTCAAATATTATGGAAATACTTGTACTGTACAAAGCTGTCATGTTGTTTTAACAAGTAGATAAACGCTTTATTGTTGGAGCAAAACATTTTCAGCCTTATTTCAGCTTTCAGGAAATACAAACAGAGGGGTAAATTCAATGATTTGTACTGCGTACTTAAAAAAATTTTTTTGCACTTTAATAAAATATTAATGTAATTTAAATGATTTTTTTTACATTAGCTTTACACAGGAGGACCTGAGGAAAATAATTCCCCTCTGGGCCTGTCATTGTCATCTTTGGGGATGCTGTGAAGATTATTTTTAGAAAAGGAAGGAGAGTTTTGGGAAGGAAAAAAGTATGAGAAGTGGGTAGGAATCTGGGGGTCGGTCCAGGATTAACGGACTTATTGATAAAACCCTCCCATTGCGGTGCAAGGCAATTTTACGAGATTTAGATTCCAGTACATTCAGTCCCTTTTGTAACAATTGTTTCTTACTTAATCATTCGTTGTTTATGTCAAAAGCAGACATCATCGTTGTGTTAACAATAATGATATTCAAATTTGAAATAATTTAATTAAAATGGCGAAGTAAATTAAAGTGTATTCGACAGATTCATAATTCATTATACTGTGAATATTTTCAATTCTGATACAGTCATTTTTTTTTAATTTTTTTATTGAAGATTTTTGATACAATGCATATAATAGATACATAAAATAATGAAAAGTATATAAAAAGCTTAATATAATAAATGTATGAACAAAAAAATCCCACAAAGGCAATGCTTGTGCGTGGGTATAATACTGATTTTTAACTTTTTTTTATTTCCATGGTTATGGTGAATAGTTTAATTTTTAATTAATTAATTATAAGAATGTCTTATTTAATTTAAAAAATCTGAAATCGAATCTAATGTAAGAATATGTGAGTGTTTTTCGATGTACCTAATTAAAATACCTATAAATAAACTTCAATCGTAAGTGAAATACGATATTTTAATTCAGAAGAATCAAAGAACAACAGACGATATTAGAGACAGATAAAAGAAAGTTAATTAATTTTAAGTAAATTGTTGTTGTCAATTAATAAAGATTTTTTTAAATTAGCTCCACACAGGAGGACCTGCAGAATATAATTCATCTCAGGGCCTGTGTCATCTTTGGGGATGCTGTGCGGGGGCATTTTTAGGAAAGGAAGAAGAAGAAGTTCTGGGAATAAAAAAGGTATGAGGGTGAATGGTGACGGACGTATGAATCCATCCCTCCAACCGTGGTGCAAGGCGATGTTCCGAGAGTGTCCTGCTGGGTCAAAAGGTCTCCCTAAACCCGTCTCTCCCGATCCAAGATCCTGAGAAACCTCACCCCATGAACCCGGGCACCCCTGCTAAGTCACTAAACGTAGTAAACCACTTGGGGTGACCTATGGCAGAGGTGTTGGTTGCCCAATAAATGGTTCCCGGGGCGGCGGTACCCATACCCGTGCCCCATACTCCCAAATTACGTTGTTATCATAACGCGGTTTTGAAATGAGACGCTACCCATGTAAAGAAGAATATTAAATAAGTTGTAAGCTGAAAATAGATGAGTTTACCTTGAAATTGTAGACAGTAAAAGCTGTACACATTTTATGAAGCCAGAGCATAACGAACGAAAGTTTTAGCCGATTTAACATCCGGAATATACTTGTTGTAGGTTGTAGGTAAGTTAAAGTTTCTTAGCTATAAATTGAAAGTATTTATGGAAGATCTTTTTTAAGGTGAATTATGAAATTAAAACTACGGAGATGATTAAATAAAAGGAGGAGACACATTGTGACACAGTTTGGAAGTAATGAACAAAAAGAATCTTCATTATACAAAAGACTTCAGACGAAATGTTTCTCGCTGCGAAGGATGTGATTCCATGCCAACATCCCTAACAATAGAAACGTTTTAAGGATTCTTAAAATGGGAGCATATCAGAACTGACGCTATCTTATTCTAGCAAAGTTTTGTTGATGCTAGTAGGTTAACAACGGAACAACGAAGAATAAGAATTATTTTGAAAAACGTCAATGTTTTTTCTTGTTTAAGGTTATATATGTACACAAAAATAACAAACATTTTTAAAACTCGTATTAAAACCAAATACGACAAACTTAACTAACTAACCATCACGCCATTTCCCGAAGGGGTAGGCAGAGAGGACGGACCGCCAAAAAATTCGGTCCTGGCAGACATTCTTTGCCTTATTCACCTTCATACATCGTCTCATACATACTCTTCTAATTATTCTGACTCTTGACATGGCCCGACTCGAGTATCTGATTCACTTGATCGTCCCATATCTTCCTCGGGCGACCCCGACTACTTCTACCATTCACATTTTGCATCATATATTCTTCTTACAATACTTTCTTCGTTCATTCGCTCTACTTGCTCAAACCATCTGAGGGTCCCTTTCTTAATCTTAGTCATTATGCTTACATTAGCCTTTGTAATAAACCCCCCCCCCCCTTTATAGTAAAACCTTCCTCTTGCTTTCCAAATGCTGCTACATTGCTACAGCTACCCCGCTCGGCCTTTAAAAAGCTCGTAGCTCGCCCGTTCTCGCGTCTCTCCCCTGCATTTCTTTTGAAGCGCCTTCTCAACCCCATCACGTAATACTTTTATGCAAACGTGACGAGATGCTCTTAATTAATCAATTGTGATTAACCCCACAACGTTGTGTACTTTTTTGTTTGAGTGGTTTGGTATAGTTAATCCAATTTAATTAATAATTTATTTGTGGTAAACCCTTGTTCTTTTAGGTATGGCGTGTTACAATTTGCAAGGCTTCGAATAACAATGACTGAGTTTGACTAGCTTGAAAAATAACTAATTTTCTATCTATATTCATCCAGCTTCCTCCCCTAGCACCTGTTATACGCCTACGCTCATCGACGACTATTTTTATTGAAGTAATCTGCATTTTCCCTCCTAGCATCTAGCATATAAATTTACATTCAAACGGCGAATTGAGAAGATCCTACCTTTCGATGCGATGTCACGTACTCTCTGCAGCTCTATAGAATGCTATCATGAAAATAATTTGACATTTATGTACATTCTAACAAAAGATTTACACTCAAAGCAGTACGGAGTGCAATAATTCTACACTTACAATGCTAGATGCAGTTTGTTAGTTAGCTAGCTTGTTTTATTTTGTTAATTTGATTCTACGGGTAGGTATTTTGGATTAACATGAGACAGAACATGTGCTGTTTAAATAATTGGACTCCTCCATAGCCCAACTGATAAGGTGATGGTCATAGACCGCCGAATCAGCTTCCAATTCCAACGCCTCCGGAGAATGTTAAGGTCGCAAGCGACGAATGAAAATCGACATGTTTTGCCTTCTGTCGGGAATGGGTTTGATGTGTGTTTCTGGATCATAGAGTGGTAATGGGAATAATATCGACCACTACGCCGCCAAATTATAAATATGTTGATGATGATGATGAGAGGTCATCTCATACCGTTTGATATGAGGGTCTGCTCCGATTAATGGTGTGATAGCCGATGTCAGGAACTGTTCAGGAAATGTGTGGGTGGCACGAGGTTTTGGAACTTGACATCCTACTCTGGATTGATGATGATGTTGAAGTTCTTCAGCATGCCGATGACTTGAGTTCCATTAACTCCTAAAGCATCGGCATAAACATTAAACCGAAGTTGATTAGACAATCGGCAATGTCAGGAGATCGGTGGGGCCGCTCTCTCCTCTGATCTGGCGATGTATGAATTTAATTAAGGAAGATTTTGATGTCACCGATCCTTGCCTTGGCAGTCACTCATGTCCTCAATAGTCCCGTTCTCCGTCCAGCACGCCGCCTCGAACCAGTAGAAATAATGATTACGTTTTTCCTAGGCACGCTACAAAACATGCGCCAGCCTGCAATCGCGATGGTCATCGGTATTTGATTTGAATGAAAAATACGTCCTCTCGCATAACATACACAAGCGTAACTTGGGACCTTCCCCTATATGTGTTACGGGCATATGCTCTACGATAGGCGTACCCCAACCTCAAGCTCAAAAATCAGCTCAAAGAAGGAAGGTCAAGCTCGGCGTCCAGGGTGCTGGGTCCAAGAATGAAAGGCACCAGGTCGTGAATCTGGCTTCCCTCCCTTCTATTTCCCCCGCTGCACTTTCGTCCAGAGTACTTTCCCACCCTGATGCTGGATGATCCCTATTCCTAGTGTGAGGGAGTTAAGAGAACTTTTGCTACTTATGTAGGTGGATATAACGCATTACGCTTAAAATATGAATACCTACCGACGGCTTCATTCAACCGACAATGTGAAAGTTTTTGATAAATCGAATATCGAATGAAATATACCTACCTAAGCGTAAACCAAAAAGTAGTTAAGAAAACTTTTGCTACTTATGTAGGTGGATATAACGCATTACGCTTAAAATATGAATACCTACTGACGGCTTCATTCAACCGACAATGTGAAAGTTTTTGGCTAAATCGAATATCGAAGGAAATATACCTACCTAAGCGTAAACCAAAAGTAGTTAAGAAAACTTATCCGGATTCCAACAAAGAACCGCCGATCGGTTGCCAAACGATTCCATATGTCATGTTCCCTTCGTTCCGCCGACAAGGCAGACCCCACACGAGCGTAACCTAAAAGGTAGTGAAGCCCACGCAAATTTCGTCACTTCGTTTCCCCCATGACGAAGGTAGTCCGGCCAGATCGTAATCTTCGTCCTGCATCAAACTGGCCTCCCGCGACGACAACTTTTATCCGCTGGTACCTCGGAGCGGCGGTAGAGGGAGGGCGAAATGGGTGCACGTCCTTTGTTCTCCTGAAGTCCCCCAATGCCTTAGTGACGTACATACGTCGACATCATGGAATGGCTCCGGCCACGCTTCCAATCCAGTCTAGAGCGGGTACGAGATCCACGTTACCGAGATGTGATCACAAGGGATTCCAATTTGCTCGGACCAGACACGACCATCGCTTACTTCGCCTCCACATTAGGAAAATAGTGTAAGCCCACCTGCATTTCGATCACATCGCCCCCGATAAAGTCGCGTGAGATACTTCCTCATGGTGAAATAGGAAAGCCGGACCCGTTAATTCATTCGACAACCGCCGTCCATTCTCGAGTCGTAACCCGCTCAATTAAGTTTGAAGAAAAAGAGTTTGTTAATTAAGTAGGTGGATATAGCGCATCACGCTAAAATGTGAATACCTACCGACGGCTGCATTCAACCGACAATATGAAAGTTTTTTGCTAAGTCGAAAGAAATATACCTAAACGTGAACCAAAGGTGATTATATGATAAATTATCGAACCAAGTTTATGCAAAGTCCTATGTAGTAGACTTGTTGTGATACCTAAAATTTGGAATAAGGTGTGGGAAACTTTTGGAATGGGAATTTAATTATGTCAGATTTTGTTAGTAAGCAAAGATGCCCATGCTACGCACCATTCTATAAACTGTTAAATTACCCAATGCCTTTTCAAAACCCTTTCCTAAATATAGTCCCCTAGCTACGTTTAAAAATATTATTACGAAACTCGTAAATAATAATTAACACCTCCAAGGCGCTTTACAAATTAATTTATACCTACATTCTATACCTATGTATTTTGGTACCCGTTATGTATTGGAGAATACCCAGTAACCTAATTTTCTAGATCACCAACAAAGCACTTTAAAGGGTTTTATTATTGTTTTGTGGTTTCAAAATCCCGTCTTTTAAATGAAGTCTCTCGTCTAAGATTTATTGCCCGAAAGCGCAATTTGTGCTTCAAATGCTATTTTAGTCCATTGAACCCCAAATTATTATTTTTACAACGGTCTCGTCTCAAGAATAACTTCACCCAACAAAGGTACTTGCTAGCCGGTCAACCCGGAAACGTGCAAAGCTCCGCTCGACTTAAAAAAAAGGTCCTAGATTCCTAAGGCTTGTATATAAACCCTAATTGACTCTTTCCTGCAAGGCCCGTACTAAATATGTTAATAATTTTATACAAACTTACCAAATTCGCCTTGTTGCACAAAATAATTTCACAAATCAATTCACTACAATAATATTTAATTCAAACAAGCACTTATAAACCACAACCCGTCATGCAGTTATTTATTCCAAGATGCAGCCGTCAAACACAATTCTCGCGTAGATTTCCTTTTTTAAATTTCACCCTGACCCTGATAGACGCCCCGAAAGTACGTCCCGACCGCCTCAATTTACAAATTATATTATTTAACTTCACCGATATGAACTCGCAAGCCTCAATCTCTGACTTCCCTATTCGCGTGGACTCTTTTTGTTTAATAAAACGGAATTTCCTTTGTTTAATTAAAATGAAATATCCCCGATTTAGGCGCACCAAACTGGTCTCCTCGCGACTATCGGACCTCGATCCCTTAATTTAAACCTTGCTTCCCAACGACCAAATCTTGACTCCCCTCAATCGCGTGAACTATTTTCCTTTAATTTTATGAATTATTCCCGGTTTACGCGCACAGAGTTATTATTCTATCGTGTATTCAACCTCGATGATTTTTCGCTAGCCCGTGCGTCTCCAGAATCTCTCCCCGACTGTATTTATTATTATATATTACTATCTGAATTATTCCCGGTTTACGCGCACCAAATTATTACTCTGCCGTTTATCAAAACTCGATGATTTTTATCCCGTCTGCGCGGCCCTAGGTTCCTTCCCTGACTGTCCTCTAACACTCCTCTACCCCGACTATCTTGTTCCAACCCCCTGCCTTCTGACTCCCACCCATCTACTTGTGTGGTTTCAATAATTTATTAGTCACTTTTTTCAAATCTTAAGTGATAAGCACATCTCCCAATATGCATATATCAACTTTAATAGTCAAAATGTCACACTTTAACTATTATTTCAGAGAATTTTGTGAAGGAACCATGTTCGCTTTTTTTCCGGTGTAAATTAATTTTGTCTGCGCCGGAGTCATAAAGTATCCCAATAGCGCTTAAAAGGAGAACTCAGTGGCGCACTTCAATTCACTACTCCTCCTAATTACTTGCGTCGACTTTATTGGTTATATAATAACATTATATAAGCATTGTCTGTACACGTTTTCGTTCTTTCTGCGTGCGTCACTATTTAACGAATTCTGCAATCTTATTTTGACAAATATGTCAAATATCTTAACTCCTAATCGGCGCGTCGCTCTAGTATATTTAAATGCACCAACGATCAATCTTTATTGCCTAATTTTTCAACTCCCCACTGCCATAGAAAATGCACAAGACAATTGTTTCACAAATCAATTTGCTCGCGTTAAAGTCAGTCACCACTCGGGCAAATATCCATCGGCCGCCCCTGACTTGATAATGAACCTGAAATATCCATTAGGATTCCTCCTCCAACCAAAGTATTTTGGCACACGTGTTTTTCCTAGTAATGGCCCGGTTTCATAAATCACCCTTAAGAGTTGGAACAGAGAATTGTATTCTGAAACCATACCCTGTTACAAAATTAAACATATTTCTAAATCGATCTCTCAATTTTAAAAGAATTATTTCGTAGGCCTAAAGGCGAGATCATCACAGTCTCCCCTTTATGGAAAAAAATAGTGGAGGTAGATATAAATCCAAACTACAACCACCTATTTTGTTCCAGAACTTCAGCAGTAGTCAGCCCGTTTGGACTCGCCTAAAATCTTTGTGCCTTTTTTTTTCAAAATTGTAATGATGAATATTTCCTAAACCGGTCCTGTCCTGTACGTCATCGCATCCCTTCCCTATTCCGTTTTTTCGTCGGCCTTGCCCAATGTTTGTCTAATGTTGAAACTACGGTCAATGTACCTTGCGTTATGCCTACATATTTCCAGGAATTTGTGCCGGTTACGACCTACAACGGTACCTAGTCATGGTACCCTAACTGTCTCCTATTGTACTCCCCACATAAGCCGACAATGTATTATGTGAGTAGTTAGTTGTCTATTTTTGCCCCCAAACCAATTAATACTAATTTTATTCAACGCCTAACCTTTTCACCGACTTACGCTGATTTTAACTACCCACCGCTTCACAAAAACTCCTTTTGCGCAATTCGCAAACCCTTCCACAAACTAATACTAAAATTGTAAATGTTCCAATGCTCCACATCTCACTGTGTCTAAATTCATACTTTATTTTTCTCTATAAAATAACCCGAAGTGTTTTTCCCCAATTCGGCCCTGTCATTGTTAACGGTAACACGACTATCACTCGTAAGCTTGCTCTGTCTATGTTCCCCATTTTCAGAACACTGTTGAAACTGTATTTGCTTAGCCGCTGTTATCTGGTTTTAAGAGGCGATCAGGTGACGTTTCACCCATACAACTTCCCTTACAAAATGGCAAGCATATTCTAGCATAGATCGCTTAAGTCGGTACTTCTCCCCTTAAAAGCTCCTTTCGGTTTCACATAATGGCCGTCTCGAAGGTCCGTCTGCATTTTTTTCTCCAAAATATCCCTACCGTAATTATACGAAGTCTGACCGACCTTTCTTGTTGTTTGTTTGTTTTTTTTTTTCGCTTACGGAACTTTGCCCAAAATGGACCTGACCGTTGTTCTAAATTTAACAATTTGGTACTGGGGACCAATATCATCATAAAAGTATTTAACTGCTAAAAAATGCCAATTGTCTACAGTAGGTACCTAGTCATTTTATTTCTCCAGATTCATACGTTTGAGTACGTAATTATTATTGTAGTCCTTTAAATCTAGTGCATTATTAGAATTAAACGTTTTGGATACGTTCATTCTGTAAGTCGGGTTGAATATTAGCAAACAATTTATTTTTAAAATTTAATTTGCCATCAAGAACCGACTTCCTCCCCTCACATCGGAATACCTTTTATTCCCTATACTTATCGGAGGTTGCCTAACATTTTACCTACCTCTCCTATCTTTAATTTGGTTTTATTGTCTTCACGCCTAATCCGGTTCACGTCACTAATGTTTATTCTGCATGTATTTTGTTTCTCAACAGATTCTGTTTCTTTGAACTATTTAGTTAAACTAATTTCGTTTAATCCTGTACAGATTATTTTGTAATTACGTTTCAAAATAATGCTTTTATTCCGACTGTCACCCACTTCTTGTGATGACCGGCTGTAGAAAGGGTTTCAATTTACCGTTACGTTAAACGCACAAACCTATTTGACACATATCTCCGCTAGTCGGCACTCGGTTTAATGGCCTCCCTTTTTTTTGTTGTTCTTCACGCTGAGTGTTAAATGTTTAAATGATCTACCCTCAAAATGAAAGAGACCCTTTTTTTCTATCGTTTGTTGGTGCCCCTTTTTTTTGTTAAACTATCTCTATTCAATATAACGATTAGGGTAGATTATCTATGTTTACTCTGGTAAACAGAACTACTCAACGCTGGTCCGATTGCATAATTTTTAAACTAATCGTACGGTATCCAATTTACCAAACGTTCAAACCCAATTGAAGGTTGACTAACATCAATATTATCACCCCGGCGATTTGATATTGAATGCATCATTGAAGGACTATCTCCCCTAATAACGTAACGCCCTTTCTCACTTTATCGAAGGTGGGATATCATTAGTTTCTCTTGATTAATTATTGTTCCAACTATTATTGGAGTACAGCGCTCCTCCCCTCAAAATATGATACCTTTAACCTGCGTCTTATCGGAAATTGGACATCATCAACCAACCTCTCCTAAATTTATCTGGTTAAGCTAATGTGTACATTATTGCACTACCTACTCTCTTGATTAATTTTGTTTCACTTTTTATAGCCGTACGGAGCTCCTTCCCTCAAAATATGATATCTTTAATCTGCGTCTTATCGGATGTTGGGCATCATCGTCTTATCTCTCCTATCTTTATCTAGTTAAGCTAATGTAAACGTTATTGCTAATTCCTCTGCTACACATCTATTTTCCTAGTACTTTACTTTTTTTTTCGTTGTGTTTTCAGTCATTTTCGGATGACATGCGAACCGTTATACCTACTGTATTAATTTTTTTTTTTTTTTTTTTTCTTATTTAAGTCATTGTATAAAACCCAGCAAAATGCAACACTTTGTAATACCATACCTCCTGGTCACGGCACCACTGTAATAAACCCCCCCCCCCCCTTTATAGTAAAACCTTCCTCTTGCTTTCCAAATGCTGCTACATTGCTACAGCTACCCCGCTCGGCCTTTAAAAAGCTCGTAGCTCGCCCGTTCTCGCGTCTCTCCCCTGCATTTCTTTTGAAGCGCCTTCTCAACCCCATCACGTAATACTTTTATGCAAACGTGACGAGATGCTCTTAATTAATCAATTGTGATTAACCCCACAACGTTGTGTACTTTTTTGTTTGAGTGGTTTGGTATAGTTAATCCAATTTAATTAATAATTTATTTGTGGTAAACCCTTGTTCTTTTAGGTATGGCGTGTTACAATTTGCAAGGCTTCGAATAACAATGACTGAGTTTGACTAGCTTGAAAAATAACTAATTTTCTATCTATATTCATCCAGCTTCCTCCCCTAGCACCTGTTATACGCCTACGCTCATCGACGACTATTTTTATTGAAGTAATCTGCATTTTCCCTCCTAGCATCTAGCATATAAATTTACATTCAAACGGCGAATTGAGAAGATCCTACCTTTCGATGCGATGTCACGTACTCTCTGCAGCTCTATAGAATGCTATCATGAAAATAATTTGACATTTATGTACATTCTAACAAAAGATTTACACTCAAAGCAGTACGGAGTGCAATAATTCTACACTTACAATGCTAGATGCAGTTTGTTAGTTAGCTAGCTTGTTTTATTTTGTTAATTTGATTCTACGGGTAGGTATTTTGGATTAACATGAGACAGAACATGTGCTGTTTAAATAATTGGACTCCTCCATAGCCCAACTGATAAGGTGATGGTCATAGACCGCCGAATCAGCTTCCAATTCCAACGCCTCCGGAGAATGTTAAGGTCGCAAGCGACGAATGAAAATCGACATGTTTTGCCTTCTGTCGGGAATGGGTTTGATGTGTGTTTCTGGATCATAGAGTGGTAATGGGAATAATATCGACCACTACGCCGCCAAATTATAAATATGTTGATGATGATGATGAGAGGTCATCTCATACCGTTTGATATGAGGGTCTGCTCCGATTAATGGTGTGATAGCCGATGTCAGGAACTGTTCAGGAAATGTGTGGGTGGCACGAGGTTTTGGAACTTGACATCCTACTCTGGATTGATGATGATGTTGAAGTTCTTCAGCATGCCGATGACTTGAGTTCCATTAACTCCTAAAGCATCGGCATAAACATTAAACCGAAGTTGATTAGACAATCGGCAATGTCAGGAGATCGGTGGGGCCGCTCTCTCCTCTGATCTGGCGATGTATGAATTTAATTAAGGAAGATTTTGATGTCACCGATCCTTGCCTTGGCAGTCACTCATGTCCTCAATAGTCCCGTTCTCCGTCCAGCACGCCGCCTCGAACCAGTAGAAATAATGATTACGTTTTTCCTAGGCACGCTACAAAACATGCGCCAGCCTGCAATCGCGATGGTCATCGGTATTTGATTTGAATGAAAAATACGTCCTCTCGCATAACATACACAAGCGTAACTTGGGACCTTCCCCTATATGTGTTACGGGCATATGCTCTACGATAGGCGTACCCCAACCTCAAGCTCAAAAATCAGCTCAAAGAAGGAAGGTCAAGCTCGGCGTCCAGGGTGCTGGGTCCAAGAATGAAAGGCACCAGGTCGTGAATCTGGCTTCCCTCCCTTCTATTTCCCCCGCTGCACTTTCGTCCAGAGTACTTTCCCACCCTGATGCTGGATGATCCCTATTCCTAGTGTGAGGGAGTTAAGAGAACTTTTGCTACTTATGTAGGTGGATATAACGCATTACGCTTAAAATATGAATACCTACCGACGGCTTCATTCAACCGACAATGTGAAAGTTTTTGATAAATCGAATATCGAATGAAATATACCTACCTAAGCGTAAACCAAAAAGTAGTTAAGAAAACTTTTGCTACTTATGTAGGTGGATATAACGCATTACGCTTAAAATATGAATACCTACTGACGGCTTCATTCAACCGACAATGTGAAAGTTTTTGGCTAAATCGAATATCGAAGGAAATATACCTACCTAAGCGTAAACCAAAAGTAGTTAAGAAAACTTATCCGGATTCCAACAAAGAACCGCCGATCGGTTGCCAAACGATTCCATATGTCATGTTCCCTTCGTTCCGCCGACAAGGCAGACCCCACACGAGCGTAACCTAAAAGGTAGTGAAGCCCACGCAAATTTCGTCACTTCGTTTCCCCCATGACGAAGGTAGTCCGGCCAGATCGTAATCTTCGTCCTGCATCAAACTGGCCTCCCGCGACGACAACTTTTATCCGCTGGTACCTCGGAGCGGCGGTAGAGGGAGGGCGAAATGGGTGCACGTCCTTTGTTCTCCTGAAGTCCCCCAATGCCTTAGTGACGTACATACGTCGACATCATGGAATGGCTCCGGCCACGCTTCCAATCCAGTCTAGAGCGGGTACGAGATCCACGTTACCGAGATGTGATCACAAGGGATTCCAATTTGCTCGGACCAGACACGACCATCGCTTACTTCGCCTCCACATTAGGAAAATAGTGTAAGCCCACCTGCATTTCGATCACATCGCCCCCGATAAAGTCGCGTGAGATACTTCCTCATGGTGAAATAGGAAAGCCGGACCCGTTAATTCATTCGACAACCGCCGTCCATTCTCGAGTCGTAACCCGCTCAATTAAGTTTGAAGAAAAAGAGTTTGTTAATTAAGTAGGTGGATATAGCGCATCACGCTAAAATGTGAATACCTACCGACGGCTGCATTCAACCGACAATATGAAAGTTTTTTGCTAAGTCGAAAGAAATATACCTAAACGTGAACCAAAGGTGATTATATGATAAATTATCGAACCAAGTTTATGCAAAGTCCTATGTAGTAGACTTGTTGTGATACCTAAAATTTGGAATAAGGTGTGGGAAACTTTTGGAATGGGAATTTAATTATGTCAGATTTTGTTAGTAAGCAAAGATGCCCATGCTACGCACCATTCTATAAACTGTTAAATTACCCAATGCCTTTTCAAAACCCTTTCCTAAATATAGTCCCCTAGCTACGTTTAAAAATATTATTACGAAACTCGTAAATAATAATTAACACCTCCAAGGCGCTTTACAAATTAATTTATACCTACATTCTATACCTATGTATTTTGGTACCCGTTATGTATTGGAGAATACCCAGTAACCTAATTTTCTAGATCACCAACAAAGCACTTTAAAGGGTTTTATTATTGTTTTGTGGTTTCAAAATCCCGTCTTTTAAATGAAGTCTCTCGTCTAAGATTTATTGCCCGAAAGCGCAATTTGTGCTTCAAATGCTATTTTAGTCCATTGAACCCCAAATTATTATTTTTACAACGGTCTCGTCTCAAGAATAACTTCACCCAACAAAGGTACTTGCTAGCCGGTCAACCCGGAAACGTGCAAAGCTCCGCTCGACTTAAAAAAAAGGTCCTAGATTCCTAAGGCTTGTATATAAACCCTAATTGACTCTTTCCTGCAAGGCCCGTACTAAATATGTTAATAATTTTATACAAACTTACCAAATTCGCCTTGTTGCACAAAATAATTTCACAAATCAATTCACTACAATAATATTTAATTCAAACAAGCACTTATAAACCACAACCCGTCATGCAGTTATTTATTCCAAGATGCAGCCGTCAAACACAATTCTCGCGTAGATTTCCTTTTTTAAATTTCACCCTGACCCTGATAGACGCCCCGAAAGTACGTCCCGACCGCCTCAATTTACAAATTATATTATTTAACTTCACCGATATGAACTCGCAAGCCTCAATCTCTGACTTCCCTATTCGCGTGGACTCTTTTTGTTTAATAAAACGGAATTTCCTTTGTTTAATTAAAATGAAATATCCCCGATTTAGGCGCACCAAACTGGTCTCCTCGCGACTATCGGACCTCGATCCCTTAATTTAAACCTTGCTTCCCAACGACCAAATCTTGACTCCCCTCAATCGCGTGAACTATTTTCCTTTAATTTTATGAATTATTCCCGGTTTACGCGCACAGAGTTATTATTCTATCGTGTATTCAACCTCGATGATTTTTCGCTAGCCCGTGCGTCTCCAGAATCTCTCCCCGACTGTATTTATTATTATATATTACTATCTGAATTATTCCCGGTTTACGCGCACCAAATTATTACTCTGCCGTTTATCAAAACTCGATGATTTTTATCCCGTCTGCGCGGCCCTAGGTTCCTTCCCTGACTGTCCTCTAACACTCCTCTACCCCGACTATCTTGTTCCAACCCCCTGCCTTCTGACTCCCACCCATCTACTTGTGTGGTTTCAATAATTTATTAGTCACTTTTTTCAAATCTTAAGTGATAAGCACATCTCCCAATATGCATATATCAACTTTAATAGTCAAAATGTCACACTTTAACTATTATTTCAGAGAATTTTGTGAAGGAACCATGTTCGCTTTTTTTCCGGTGTAAATTAATTTTGTCTGCGCCGGAGTCATAAAGTATCCCAATAGCGCTTAAAAGGAGAACTCAGTGGCGCACTTCAATTCACTACTCCTCCTAATTACTTGCGTCGACTTTATTGGTTATATAATAACATTATATAAGCATTGTCTGTACACGTTTTCGTTCTTTCTGCGTGCGTCACTATTTAACGAATTCTGCAATCTTATTTTGACAAATATGTCAAATATCTTAACTCCTAATCGGCGCGTCGCTCTAGTATATTTAAATGCACCAACGATCAATCTTTATTGCCTAATTTTTCAACTCCCCACTGCCATAGAAAATGCACAAGACAATTGTTTCACAAATCAATTTGCTCGCGTTAAAGTCAGTCACCACTCGGGCAAATATCCATCGGCCGCCCCTGACTTGATAATGAACCTGAAATATCCATTAGGATTCCTCCTCCAACCAAAGTATTTTGGCACACGTGTTTTTCCTAGTAATGGCCCGGTTTCATAAATCACCCTTAAGAGTTGGAACAGAGAATTGTATTCTGAAACCATACCCTGTTACAAAATTAAACATATTTCTAAATCGATCTCTCAATTTTAAAAGAATTATTTCGTAGGCCTAAAGGCGAGATCATCACACCTTGCATTCTTAATCTCCAAATTTCTTACACGATCTACATCGTTTTACCACACATACGCCTCAGGGATCTCATTTCAATAGCATTCAGTCTACTTTCATCTTTCCTCTGCCAGTTCCGTGCAAAAACCAATAGATCACATTTATTTATCACCTCAGTGTGAAAGTTCATAGAATTAGACTTCTCTATGACATGAACTAACCTATTATGGCCTCACAAGGTTCTTCCACGTTCCAATTAAGAAATCTTTTTAATTCAATTAATTCAGGGATAACAACATCCAATATTAAAACGAACATAATAATTACCAAAATTGGCTTTAAAATGACAGCTTATGCAGTAGTACAATAAAAACAGTTTAATAGTACAAATGTTCCATGGCAAAATAATCACATATATACCCAACAAATCGTGAGTAATATATTAACTACATAGCAAAACTGTTTAAATTTGATATGTTAGCTTTCTCGGCGGCACAGTGAATTGGATCCGTGCTACAGGGGTTCTGTTTCCTGCTTCAGAGGGATGACGGCATAATTGAGTTTCAAATCCAGATATGATACGATATGATTTTACACAGAAACCGCGATTTAAACAGGATCTCGGTTCTAGTCAAGCCGTCTTGTTTCTTCTGCTATTACGACGTGTATGCACGAGTAAAGTCGTATTAGATATGCGTGGAACTGATGTGATGGAAGATTATTGAAGATTCTATTTAAGTAGGATGTAGCAGTAAATGGATTACGTCTTGAAAATGTCCCGAAAATGGTTCAAATATAATGCCAGATTGTTAAAATTCCTTTGATTATGTTTAATGTAGCAAAAATTAATCATGCCATCTATTTTAACATTGTGTAAATTAAAAAAATATATATATTATTTAGACAGTTGGGTGTGTGTGTGACGCTTGTCCAGCGGATCGAGATTGCGACCGAGTTTGATTCTCAGTCTCAGTGGATAGCTTACAACTTTTTTCTAGAAATTCTCCTAAAATCTCCCAAAACAAGAAAATACATTTCTATTCTAAAAATTAAAACCACCGTCACTCATTTAGACCAATTTTAAGGAATTCTTTTTTTATATGAATACCCATTTATCCAAACTGCTCCCGTCTGTGGCCAGTGAGACTATGGCATCCCCAATTGGAGTATGTTGTGAGGGTGAAGGTAGTGGGGAGGGGAAGGACCTGGCTATTCAGATCTGGTCACCAAGCACGGCTAATGCCATTTCAAGCAACGTTTCAATTCTGAATGGTAGTCTTACACCAGAGCGATCCTGAGAGTATCTTCCCCTCTGGAACGTGCTGCAAATATACTGTATACTATTTTAAATGTATTAATTGAGAAATAAACAAATTGATCAAATAAAATTTATTTGCCACGCCGGGATTCGATCTCGCGACCTTCGGTGTGCGAGTCAAGAGCCTTACCGCTGGACTACACCGGCCGTCAAAAACTCTTACTTGCTAAGATAAAAAAAATGCTTACCCAACTTGATGATCGACTCGCCTTGAATAGTACGGACCAAGTCGGAAATTTTACGGACGAAAAAGTTAACTTACCTGCAAAAAAAAAGAAAAAAAATCATAGTTAATAATCAATACCAATTGAAACATTAGAATTCATGAACAATTTCAGAAACACTTAAACAATATTTCTGCGAGGCAAGGAAAACAGGCTTTGTTTTAATTTAAATTGTTGCTTTTTTTTAATTCAAACTAAAATTGTTTTGCTTTAAATTGATTAACCGGTTTACAGGCCGTTTTTAACTTCAGGTAAATAATGTAATTTTATAATAATCTATACCTAATAACTATATTATAAGAAAAAAGGTAGATACTTAATTATTTTCAATTCGAATTCACAAAAATATTTTTGAATTAAATTGGGGCTAGTTTTAGGACTTAATATAAAGCTTAAAAATAGAGTAAGGCTTCAAACAAAAGTGCGATTTATGCATTATACTGATGGGCAACAGAATGGCTCAAAAATATCCTTTGAATGTCGACAAAATCGTTCCTTAGAACTGAGATTAAACCAACTCTTTGGTGGTGAAATCTGTAGGAAGCATTACCGTTCTTCGAATCGTTTTATATCGATAAAGTGTGCTGAAAGCACTTAAATAGTGAGCGATGGTGCCTCAAGAACGAAACTCTTAAAATTTCAGCTTACAGTAATATAATAATAAAAGAATTTGTGAGAATATAAACTTATTTCGAGTCATTAATTTTGGAATCATAAGAGAGAACGAACGAACGAATGACCCCAATGTAAGGCTAATTAATGAAATAAGAAAAATTATTTATTCCCCACTCCTTAGTGTGTTTACAAAACCTAAACAATTTAACGCACTTAAATGAGTTATAGTAGTAACTTCATTATCAAACAATTAAGTAAACATTTAGTGGGAGGAAAACAGATTTCAAAGTACCCCACATAATAGAGTGTTGATAACCGGTAATAAATCAACTAAGACACCTTCAAAAAATTTAAATTTTGAATCCTATAAATAAGTCGTCTTTTAGTGGTTTAACCACAGTTTTAAAATGGCCTTGTACGCCGAAACAGCTGTCATAAAAATAAAAAAACTAAAATGCTTGCAGAACTAATAATACCTAGTAGGTATTACTAAATTTAATTGTAATTAAATTTATAAAATTAAGTTCTATTCCATTATCGATCAGTTAGTAAACGTACCAGAAAACCTTAAACAGTCAAAAAAATAACGAAGCGTTAAAAAAATTTAACTTAGGGTTCTGAAAGTTCTAATGATCGAGCTTTTACCGGTGCCCTAACCCAAACGCCCTGTTAATTAAGTGAATACCGCACAAGAGTTCCAACTGCACCCAAACGCTGGGAGGGGAAGAAGATGGAGAAGAGAAAAGTGGCTACTCGAATCTAGTCATCAAACAGTGATCAAACATTTCAAGCAGTGGTCTTACACAAGGGCGATTTCAAGTATGATATTGACGGTAGTGTTAGTATTATGCAAAATATTGCTGTGTCGTGGTTGCATTGTATTGTATATACGCATGAAATATTGGTAAACTAAACATACATATTTAATTAAATGAAGACAATATTAGCGAAACTCAATCAAAAATCTAGAGACGGAAAAATCTGAAAAATATATTGGCACCCCTGGGACTCGAACCTAGAACCTTCTGCTTGCATAACTTACAATTTTCTTCATTTAATTAAATATTATAATTTGAGGTTTTACTCATAAAGTTAAAAAAATAAATAAATAAACATAAATATATATTTTATTTTTATTTTTAACTTTATGAGTAAAAACTCAAATTATAATATTTAATTAAATGAAGATAATATTAGCGAAACTCAATCAAAATCTGAAGACAGAAAAATCAGAAAAAGATATTGGTTCCACTGGGACTCGAACCCAGATACCTTAGCATTCATGGCCAACTGCTCTACCTATTGAGCTATGGAACCCATTTCCAATTCAATCACTTTTAACTGTATCATACTTCGACTAAGAACTACCAACACTATCTTCATTTTCTTAACGCACATATTATTAGCTGCTATCTTTATATATGATTGCAAGATTCAACCCGAACTAAATGCAAAGTATGATACAGTTAAAAGTGATTGAATCGGAAATGGGTTCCATAGCTCAATCGGTAGAGCAGTTGGCCATGAATGCTAAGGTATCTGGGTTCGAGTCCCAGTGGAACCAATATCTTTTTCTGATTTTTCTGTCTTCAGATTTTGATTGAGTTTCGCTAATATTATCTTCATTTAATTAAACAAATATATATAGCAGCCAATAAAAATATGCTTTAAGAAAATGAAGATAATTTTGGAAGTTCTTAGTCAAAGAATGATACAGTTAAATATGACCGAATTGGAGAGGGACACATTAGCTCAGTCGATAGAGCTCCACCCCGGCAAGGCATAGGTCCTGGGTTCGAGTCCTAGATGTGACCATATCTTTTTATGATTTTTCTATTTCAGATTTTCGATTGAAAAAGGAAATATCGTAAAAAAGTTCATCCAACCCCCTTCACCCGTCCCGAAAGTTACCGCAGAAGAACAGGAAGTAGTTGAAGGAAAATAGTGATTCCAGATAAATTGTAATAGGGGAATGAGAGAAGATCGAACGGAGGAAAGAGAACAAGAAGAGACGGAGAAATACGGGGAATAGTAAGAAGACTTAGGAATAGTTAAACTGGAAAAACTATCAGGACTCCGCAGTTCCCACAATGGAGCCTTCAAAAGAGGAAATGTGTAGATCTATTGGGTAACTCTAATTTCAACGGTTGAAGTAAATATATAAAATGAATTCATTTTACAGGTTCAATTTATAAAGCTACCATACCACATTGGACCAACATTGGCCCCAACGTGAGAATGCTGTTGGCGGGTTTGCGCTAAGATCCTTTAATTTATGCACGAAAAACCGACACTAATCGGTTGATCGGTCAATATATGCCAGGTAATCCTACATACGTTGGGTCAGAGCATCGGCCCAACTCGTTGGCACATCGTGTACTGGCAGCTTAAGAAAGAAGGTCTCCAATCATGGCATCGATGATCTCACGTGGATTAGGAGATGTTATTTTTTACACACAATTTTTTTGGCATTATGGTTTTATATTTTTTTGATGTATTATTTCGACAGTCTAACAACATGGGTAGCCCAATTAGAGAAGACAAAGTCCCAAAAACTTCAGCGATATTCGAATACCGGGTTCATGGGGTGAGGTTTTCCAAGGTCTTGGGGGCCGTTGTGTCTGCCCACCTGCTGCGTGGTGGGCCGGATCGAAAGTGACGGTAACGGTATGAGTTAAGGAGGTCTTTTGATCTCCCCAGTCAGAATGCCTCGATCACCACAGTTGAAGGGATGGATTCGCACATCACATCCCTCCTTCCAAGAACTGCCTCTTCTTGTTTCCTTAAAAACCCTCCACACAGCATCCCAAAGATGACATAGGCCCTGAGGAAAGTTATTTTCCTCAGGCCTCCTGTGTTGAGGTAATGTAAACAAAAATACAAATAAATATATGTAAAATAGTCATATTTTTCCTTTTTTTTCTAAGATTTTGTATCTTTTTTTACATGAATACCTCACAGGAGTCCCATCTGGAGATCAGTGAGACTATGGCATCACCAATTGGGGTACATAATGAGGCTGAGGTAGTGGGGAAGGGAAGGAAATGGGGAAAAGGAAAATGCGGAAGTACCTGGCTATTATATCTGGTCACCAAACACGGCTAAAGCCATTTTAAGCTATTTGGGAGGCGGGAATTGGTACCCCCGCAACGGGAACCTTTAATGGATAACCAACACCTCTGCCATAAGTCACCCCAAGTGGTTCGCTACGTTTGGTGATTTAGCAGGGGGTGCCCGGGTTCATAGAGTGAGGTTTGTCTAGGTCTTGGAGGCGGATGACCGGGACATACTAACCCCCAGATTCCTACCCACCCCTTAAACTCTTTTCCTTCCCAGAACTCTCCTCTCCTTACTTTCCTTTAAAAAAACCTTCACACAGCATTCCCAAAGATGACATAGGCCCTGAGGAAAATAATTTCCCTAAGGCCTCCTGTGTGGAGCTCATGGAAAAAAAAAGCAACGTTTCAATTCTGAATGGTGGTCTTACACTAGGACGATACTGAGAGTATCTTTCTCTATTAACGCGTTAACCGTCTGAATGATCTCCACCGGCGTTAAAATTAGAATCGTCAAGTAGAGCGTTCTTGTGACTTGTCAAGATAGCTGGCTTCTTGATATTTAGCGTATGTGACCAAGTGATTAATAGTGCGGATATTATTCATCATGCCTAGATTGCTTAGGGAAGTCTGGGACAGTAATATATGTATGGAAATCCTAGGCATTATATGCATCGTCTAATCAGTCTAATGTAACATAGACGAAGCGTTAATCAAGCACCCGTTGTCGCTATTACTAATATTCAATGAGATTAGTATAATTAGGTTAGATTAATGTGCAAACGCATTATTTTTTATGTTTCTTTGTGATCACCGCACAATAGTTCCAACTGTTTCCAAGCGTCTCGATCCAGTGAGACTATGGCATTTCCAATTGGGGTTTGTTATGAGTTATGAGGATGGACGTAGTGGGAAGAGGAAGGAAAGGGGTAAGATGAAAGTAGGGAAGTAGGAATCAGGATTTTCAGATCTGGTCACCAAACACAACCAAAACCATTTAAAGCAATGTTTCAATTTATTTACTGTTAGGAATACATAATTAACACTTTTTCCTGCTATAAATAACATGTTATGTAAGTAAACAATGTAATATGAAATTAAATTTGTCAATTTGACTGGCCTAAAACAGGATCCATTCCTAGTTGGCTAGTCAAAGTTTCCACATATGTTTTATTGTTCAATTTTATGTGAAATAAAGTTATTATTATTATTATTATTATTAATTCTGAAGGGTGGTCTTTACTGAGAGCGATACTGAGAGTATCTTCCACACTGGAACATGCCGCTAACTTAAGAGCTTATATTATTTTTAATGAATTAATTGTAAAACAACACAAATTAATACAATATTGCGCCTGTCTCAACACAGGTATACCCTAGCGAGACAGGAATCGAATAATATAATGTAAACATCCCTTATATAAATCAATAAATAAATAAATTAAATATAATTTACTTGCGCACGTCGGGAGTCTCACTAAAAGATAAGATAAAAAGTTCACGCGTTCGTGGAAGCCTGGGTGACACGGACGTAAGCTGGAGGGACGACAGTTGAGATGGTATGGGCACATAAGACGGAGACCATCATCAGACCATACAGTGAAGCAGGCAATGTCCATGGAGCTTCATCGACAGTCATCCAGAGGAAGACCAAAGAACTCCTGGATGACTCAATACTCTAAAATATTACAGAGAAACAGCCTGAATGAAAGCGATACCCAAAACCGAAGAAGCTACGAGAACGAGAAGATCCGACCCCAACAGCCTAACTAGGCAATGAGTTGGGACAGTGCGATGAAGAAGAAGACTTGCGCAAGTCGGGATTTGAACCGGCGAGCTCCGAACCCTCGACCACGGAGGGCATCATGAAATTTAAAGGCAATATATATTATACATATTTCTCTATCACTATCTTCATATCGTACCATAGGCAATACTGAACAATATACCTGCCTAACCTACCAATTGTGTACCTATCTGCTTGTAGTTAATTGGCTAAAATATACTTAGTTGATGATTAAAGCAGTTTATGACTGTGGGTAAGTTCATTTGAATATGATTGTATAATATACAAAATTCAATGAATTGGCTCTTCGTTGAAATTTATGAAACAACCGGAAATATGTCATTTTAAATCATATTATAGACAGTCGCGTCGTCTCTTTTCAACAAAATATGTATGTAATATTAACTGATTTCGGTCGATTATGTTATGATTAAATTTTTTTTTAAATGTGTTTATTTTTATTATAATAAGGTTATAGTAAAAATAAACACATTTATAGTAAAAATAAACACCGTTGGTAGTGGGCAGATTTATTAAATTTTCAAACAAAATGTTGCACTATACAACATTTTGTAAAACAACAGTAAAGCTATGTTTTAAATTTTTAAAAAATATGTTTATAATAAGGTTATACCGTAGGTCGTCAGCAGATATCTTAAATATTCAAACAAAATGACGTATTATACAACACACATTTTAAATCACATAATAATATAGTAAAATAAATCAATAAATTATCTAGGAAAGCTACTTTTCAGAATTTTTATTTTTATTAAAATAAAATCATTTAAAAAAGTCCGCCAAAGTATTTTGCGACGAAAATACTTCAGTTTGTCTATTTATTTACGGTCCTAAAAACTAATGTATTTCAGATTTGTATACACCTATTTTGTTTAGATATTATTGAAAATTTGTATATACTTATAATTAAAAAATAATTACGAATAGTAGATATTTAATTTTAATAATTTTATCATCACGCGTTGGAGCATTTTTATTGCTTACTTGTATGAAGGTGGACATTAAACAAATTTTGAATGAAATAAAATCGATATTGTGTAATAATATATGAGAATAATCAGTTTTTCTCATCGGAACCGCCATTCACATTGCACAGTTGCAAGGGTACGATCGTAAGACCATTTTTCGACGAAGCTTGAATTCTCGGCCGCTGGCGCTGGTTCAATGGGCCTTAATTAAAACATTTGCATTATATTCTATGAGAAGCAATTAATAAATTGGTACATATATATTTCACTTGTGGATATTTACCATTATTGTAGACTTCTCACGGACATCATTTTTCAAAATATATTTCAACTATCTTGCGAAGGTTCGCACTGTGGGGGGTAAACTTATAATTGATAATAAAAATGAATCTGCCTAATAAAGCCAGGAATTTTGTCGGTAGCTTCCGTAGAGGTAAAATAATGATTTGCGCATTTGGCAAAGCCGGGAAGTTACGCGATAGATTCCCGCAGCGCGGCAAATCCAAAATATTAATGAGCTACCAGTTTTAACGATTTTTGGTATGGGTGTGAAAAGGTTGATTAGTTGATAGCTTCTCCGCTATATTACCAAGAATATTGTATTGAAGATTTCGTAATTTATGATATCATGTTTCCGCAGATGAAAATATTCACACATACTTCAATATGAACACACTTTAATTTGGAAGGCGGGTATGGGTACCGTCGCCCGGAAACCATTTATTGGATAACCAATACCTCTGCCATAGGTCACCACAAGTGGTTTGCTACGTTTGGTGTCCGGCTTCATGTGGTGAGGATTTTACGGATCTTGGCGGCGGATAACTCTACCCACCAACTGCGTGGCAGACCGTATCGGGAGAAACTAGTTGAGGAAGATCTTTTAACCTCCCGAGCAGGACTCTCTCGGAACATTGCCTTGTAACGTAGGGGGAGGGATATTCATACGTCCGTCACTCCTGGACACACTGACCCCCAGATTCCTAGCAACCCCTGATACATTTTTCCTTCCCAGAACTTCCTCTCTCTCCTTTCCCCTTTATTTGTTTCATTAGAGCTTTCTATGTGGAGCTAATGGATTAAAAACGACAGGGAGACAAGTCACGGAAGCATCCCGAGTGTCGTCGAGCTACGACCATATTGTGCGGTCTTCCAAATGCAGCAGAGCTTTTGGTGTGTAGATAGAAACAATGCGGGGCTCAGTTGTTCATACATACAGTAGTGTAGATGAAAGATTTTGGCGACACGCGTTGTACGCCCAGTTTCACATTCAAATGGTTCATGTCCCATCTCCTTGTTTCGATGTACTATCTGTGGTTTTCAATATGGGTGTTGAGAAGTTTATTATTTGTCAAATGAAACAATATTAGGTTGTATAAATCATCATTTTTTAACGCCGACCAGTTCCTGAACAACTGGTCATTCATCAGGACAAAATATATACTATTACAAAATTACAGGTGAACATATAATCTTCGGTGTTGAAATGGGGGTGCAGTCGTGAATAGGGATTAGTGAAGAGTGGGTGGAGGAGATAGAACGGGCATTGGGTGGGAACATATCTTAGTTGGGGCTGTAAGAAAATATATTTTTTTAATTAAATGTAGTCTACGCATTTTCCTTTATAATTAAATTATTACGCATTATTTGTTGCCGTCACAGCTATATCAACAGAATATGAAGATTTCAAAATTAATATGTTCCTTTTATTTCTTCCAGTTTCCATATTCTTAATTTACTTAGAGAAGCTCTAATAAAATGGGCTATAACCGGGGTCGTTAAAAAACTATAAAATTTTAACGTGCGCACATAAGCATTTTTTATCTTTCGACGTCAGTCATAAAACTCGCCGGATTAATTGTTTTAGGCAAGATTATTGGAGGAATTCGCTAAAAATTTATGAATCAGCGAGGTTGGGTGATTTATGTTAGGGAAGACAAAACAAAATCGTTATATTTGGGATTGAATTTACAGATTGAAAACCAATATCCAAAAAAAACTCACAAGAGGCGTGATTTTGTTTTAAATTCTTATTTTTATAAATAGGTTAGATGAACTACGATTTTATTTAAGAAAAAACACGATGTTACAAGTATTGGCTTTAACTAACCCTACACTAAACCACATTTCTTTAAAATTATTTTTACATCAAAAAAGGTTATTAAATTTATTCAAAATTATTAGGGGAAAACTCAGTGCGCAAATAAAAAATATTTTTTATATTCAAGAATCATGCATTTGATAAAAACATCACAATTAAAAAGTGGTTAGGTGCCGGGTAACGAACGTCCAGTGAACGGAAGATTCCGAGTTCGATTCTCTATCACCTTAATCATTTTGATTGGTCTGTGGTTGAGTGGGCATAGCGCTTGGGTCCCACCCGGGTGTCGCATGTTCGATTCCTCTGCTGGCTAAGTCCTCCATCACAACACAAGCCAAATTTTCGGCTTTCTGTGGTGGTAGTAGGAGATTTTCAAACATTGTTGGGTTATTCGTAACCCGGGAATGTTTGTCTTTCTTTTAAAAAAAAATAATAATAATAATTGTTTTCAGTTTATTTGAATGATTATGCTTATAATTTAAATATTGTTTCGAAAATCAATAATTATGCTTATGAAACATTAAACTAACCTTTAAGAACGCCAATAATTTTTCACTTGGCTTTTAATTTATTAAGAGCCCAAGCCTGTAAAAAATAAAGGGAAATTATAATTGGAGTATGAAAGAATTTTTATCAAAAATAACTAGTAGCATTACCATTCAAAAGACAATCAGAAATTTAACCAAGTAAACTTTAAAAATTACATCTGTCAAAAATTTAAAGAAAATAAATATATATATACGTGTAAAAAAAAGAATTATTGGTTAATAAAATCATTTTGGTATCTATTTTGTTAAATCGTTCTTAAAGCGAGATTTAGAGGTCATTGAACCGGAGTTTGTTGTCGTTTTTGTAGGTACCTAATATCAATCTTATAAACCTAATTATGATTATACTGTTCGTACAACAACGTTTACTCTATGCATAAAAAAATTTCACAGATTCAGGGGTTGTAAAAGCTTTTATCTGGATTGAAGTTACCTGTACGGAACGTTTTTAGCGCATCTGTCAGGGATGTTTTAAATTACAAAACGTGCCCTAGCGTCGAGCAGGTGAGTGTTTGGTATGCGTTAACGTCGGCCTATGAACTGTCAATATTTGAAAGATTCCCTTTTTTCCCGCGTTCAAACCGCTCACGTTGCCGGAGTAAACATTTGCGCGGGAAAAATTGAGCTTTTCCGCCTTTTTTGTTTTACGAAGTGAACATGTTTGCAATGTGTTAGAGGCGATTGCCAGAACATGCCAATAAAGCGGTTTTTTTAAAGTTATTTGGTGTTACGTCGGAATTTTTTAATAAAAAAAAAACAGGTGAAGTAGTTACACGAACATTGTCACGATACATTTCACAAACCAGAGGGTTTTTCAGATATTTGGAACTCCAGACCAGAGGTGGCTGCCACATTTAACCGTGGGGTGCATTAGCGATTTGTACAGGTTTAGCAGTTGTGTACTATTAAAGTATCTGCGGAACCTGTACAGTACGCCTAAAATATCTAATTAAAAGGTTGAGGGCTGTTAATTGAAAATGCAATTTATGTGAGAAGAGTTAACGATAAGCGTATGTATATTAACAATAATCCACAATAGATGAGTACTAAATGAAGCAGTTCACAGTTTCACGAAAGTTGAAAAATTCAACAAATTTAATTTTCGAGTTCTGTGAATGTTCTATTAAAGTCTTGTTATTATATCATTATTGGCCAGTTCTTTCAATGTACTGAAATAATAATAGAACTAGAATAAACTTGAATAGAACTTGAATAGAACTTTGATAAATTGTTCAAAACCTGTGAAACAACTTGCCGTTAGAGCACACGTTATATGTATGAAGTAGCATTTCGAACCCGCCCGGAGTCTGGTAATACTACATACCTACCTACAAGTGGCTTATCGAAGCGATCATATTAAAAATACGTATTCTGCATGAAAATAGTACATTGGACTTGAGGTCTACTCGAATGGTCTTATCAAAGCGACGCGACGTGTCCCTGATTGTCTTATTATAAATATAATCGCAACATTCTGTTATGTTTTACATGCAGATAGCCGACGACACCTCTCCCTCAAAAAATAAAACCTCACTCAGAAACTTCTTTCACAAACTGCATATATGTTCCATAGTGAAAAGTCACTACAGAGCTTTCGGCGGTAGGATGATATTTAGTTACTGTTGTCGGAAGATATCTCATTGCTACAACTGCCGTTTAGCTATCAGCTACGAAGGCGCAAAACAATTAACAAGAAATAACTTACCCGCATTAAGATATTCCAACAAGAAATTAACAATTCGAGATAAATTTCCCTTATCTTTTTACGGCATTTTTGCCTACGCCTCCTCCACAAAATACACAAAAATGTACACCAAGATGGCGTCTTATTTGCTATCTTAATATCTATCCCCCCATTCGGGGCCGCAGCCATCTTATTATTAAAGTAACTTCCAAACTGTTGACTCCTCAAATTAAACAGAAACAAAAAGGCGGTATTAATGGCTATTCGGAATGAAATCAAATTTCCCTTCTCCACAATAAAAACTGGCCGTGTGTAAAAGAAGCGAGAGCGGGAAATAAATGTCGCCATTTTTGGTGCAGATGGAGCAACTTTCCCGCCAAATGTCTAGCGATAATTAAGACAGATAGAACCCTAGCGGGGGAAATCTCAACTAAATAAGGCCTTCATTATTTAGATACTCTAAAAGCATTCTCGTTTTAGAGCTTTTTCCGGCGCTTTGTGTGTTTTGCTTTGTTTTGGTGGCTCATCCATTACTTTTGGCGTCAAATTACAGTTTCAACACAATTAACATTTCCAATGCGCCAGATTACAAAGTAAATAAGTCTTAATGCATTTTTTGCGTAGCTTCTTGAAAAAATGAGATTAGCAGAAGATACCGAAACACTTAAGACTTATTTTTTATATACCTAATGTATCGAACGTGTCCGGAAATCACCACTCGTCTCATATACTAACTAAGTTATTTAATAGTGTTTTCGTCAATCTAGCCTCGATAATATAACCACAATATACCTCATAGCCGATATAACGAGTAACGAGGAAGGTGAAGAAATAACTAAATATCAACATGTTTATTTTGATGTATACAGCTAAAGAAATTTCAAGCGACATTTCTATTCTGAACGGTAGTTGCT
Source organism: Limnephilus lunatus (assembly GCA_917563855.2). Classification (NCBI taxonomy): domain Eukaryota; kingdom Metazoa; phylum Arthropoda; class Insecta; order Trichoptera; family Limnephilidae; genus Limnephilus; species Limnephilus lunatus. The sequence goes on along the minus strand of OU830602.1, from coordinate 43,435,594 downwards.
TGCAATGAATTAATTGATTTTAGGGTGCCTTTATTCCAACAGTAGATATATGTCTCCATAACGCAGTGGTTGATGACGATGATAAAATCTCCTGTACCTTGATTAATCAAAACCGACGATTTTCCAAAGAATACCGGGCGTGTTTATAATCTGTTGACAGTTAACACGATCGCCCTCTAAAAGTGAGGCTTCTTGAATGACATTTGGAATTAGTCTATTACTTTCCTGTTTATTCACACAAACAGCTTTGTGTTGGCAATCATTTAAAGTAGGGTAAGTCCCAATTAGTGTCGCCTGGGGTAAGAACCCAATTTAGGGAATGAATTCCAATTAAGGCTCGATATAATCCGGGGAGTCCAGGGCTACCTTACGCAAGGCCTCACCTTGCCTAGGACGAACTTACAAATAGAAATGGCTAAAGGTCACCAACGTCGCCGCACATAAATAATGAGACTGTAATTTAATACAATACAATAATTATAATCATTGAGGTAGGAATGAATTATGTATGAAACCTTATTGCGTTTGCCATTATTTGTAGGCGGGTTACGTGCAATCTGTTGGTTAGTTAGGGCATATCCTTAGTATCATCCAAAGATATTGAAAATTGAAATATAGGGTTGGTCATAAACATCTGCACTTTTGAAATAACCGTGAAAAAATATTTACAGTGTGTATTTAAAAAAATGATTATTGTTAAGAACAAAATATCCTGAAAAATCATTTTGTCAAAAGGCCGCCATTTCGCTGCTGGAATTCATCAAAGCAGGCCCTTAGATTTTCGAAAACCTTTCGACACAAATCTGGTTGATGTTGACCATTTCTTGATGGATGTTCTCCTTTAATTGGAGTATGGTCGCTAGTTTATTTACGTAGAATTGACTTGTAAGATTAAGTATGTATGCACATAAATATATATATTTTTTTCAATTATTTCTGGCTTTCACCCTTCAAGGGTGTTCTAGGCCATCATTTAAAATTACAGAGAAAGGGATAGATAAATTTATATATTAAATGTACATGGGGTTAAATCTGGGCTGCGGGGAGGCCATGGAATATCTCATCTGCGCGAGATCAGTTTGTTAGGGAAAATTTCTTTAATCAATTTATTTTACTCCATGGCCGCCCTGTTTGTTTTCCTGCCGGTTTCTTTTAAAACCAAGATGAAATTTTTAAACGATGATTTAATTCAATTAACACTTGGGCATTGATAAATACTTTGTAATCGGTGATGCGAACGAAATAGGCGGCGTGCATCGTTGTTTTGTAAAACAGAACAGCATCATTGTTGAACAAAAAATAACAAAATCATTGTTTTTTGTAAAAATGTTTTACCCAGAAAGCGCGTTGCTCTCCCGTAAAGCGATCCACTGTGACTAAATTTCCAAGAAGCGAGGAACCACGCATAAGTGATCCCGCTCTCCTTCCCCGTTTGGAATCGCCGCTAGCATGATTACAAAAGTGCTTATGTTTATGGCCAACCCTATACAAAAGAAATAATAATAATACTTGGACAATTTGTAGAGCACCGTTTTTGAGAAATCTCACTTCAAGGGCGCTTTACAATTTATTATGAATTCATAGGGTCTATCTAATTTTATTATTTACAAATAGATACAGAAACATACTGGAATAGTTTGCATACGGAAAGAATTTGTTCATTTAGTTGATTTTTTTAAGGTGTATAGTAGTATTGGTTAACAATATGGTTTGAAGACGGGTAGAATTCGTTCATTTAGTTTAACGTTCCTTTAGTTTATTTATTAAATATTCGTTCATTTAGTTTATTCATTAATTGGTTAATAATATCGGCAACACCAGGAAGCGCAGTCCCACCCAGAACTGCGGATAGCAAATCTCTTATATTTCAATATCTCTGGTAGCATTCTTGAGATATACCATCGTTCAGAATCAAAGTGATCATAATAACACTTAACAGAGGAACCTAACCTAACCTAACCGAACTTTTCTCTTAACTACTTCCTTCAACTCCCTTCAGCGTTACAACAACACGAGCAGGTAGGTATTGTATAATATATTTTCATGCAAAGCCCGAAATTTTTACAACTAACCGTATGGTAAAATAGTAAGAACGGGGTAAATGGGTAAATTAGCCCCGTAATACATACCCACCCTACTCCGTCGATCGTGCCCCCACCGTACGTGCCCCCTCTCGTCCTTATTCCTAACGTCCCAGAACACCGCGAACCTCCAAATGTATCGAAGACGTTAAATCATAGGCCACCGAATATAATGATCGCATTTACCCCGCCCCGGGCGTACCCCAACATGAATATTTTTAATATATTTTACACGAAATGCAAACCTGTAGTTAGGTTCGGATGTTTGCGTGCCGGGGCATTACGCCTACGAGGGTCGTTCGGGATTCATGAAAGTGTTTTCCAAATTACGGCAGTGAAATAAAAATAATACATTATGTTACTTCCATGTGTAGCTTAAAGGAATCAAAAGCTTCAGTAGATAAATGGTGTTTGGAAATAATGTCTTATTTTTTCAAAACCATGTACGACTCATCCAAATTCCAGTGGGAAGATTATTCTATTTAGCCTATGGGATATTGCGGGGCAAATTTACAAAATTATATATTTCATGTAATGGAATCTATTATCACGCATGGAATAACGTCTTGGGGAAATTTGTGTAAAACAAATAAAGGTTGCATTCAAACATTCCAAAACTCTGTGACTAAGCTTTTGGTAAACAAAAGTCTTTACTCACAAAGAAGAGATATAAAATTATTATACGAGTCATTTAATGTATTTTATTAATTTGTTCAAGGGATATTATGATTTTAAATTGATTGCCAAAACCTATTGTCGGATTTCACATATAAAGAAAACATCGATTATCTACACAACACAATATATAATGAATGAAGATAGTTTATTTAAAAAACTATAAATATTAAATAAGGCAATAATAACATTACAATATGGGCAACGAACGTTCATATATATTTTACCCAAAATACATAATAAGATGCCAATGCATATAAAATGTGAATCAAATTGCACCACTATACTAAAAAAAATGTTAATAGTTCAAGATTTGTTTTATGTTGATATTGTTTCTAAATACATCAGTATACAGTTCTAGTAAGCATGTAATATTTTGTATAAATATGCCAATTTAAGTAAGTTGTGTGCCTTTGATTGTGTGAATGCTTATGAGTATATTACTATCTTTGTATTTTATGCTTTGTATGGTAGTCAATTGAAACTGTATTTTTCTACAGCTATTTTATATATTATGGTTTCTCGCTATGTGTGTGCTTTATAAATAACATTAAGAAATTGTCAGTTTCGGTTGCTTATAATAAAGGAAAATAAACGAATAAAAAGTTAGATTCTTAATTTTTTTTAAACAGGAAAAAATAAGTTTTATTACCTACATTATTACATTGAGCGAAATTTTTTTTTTCCAATTAATACGGAATTGAAAAATATTTAAGTTATACGGGCTTGTAAATAAAGATACGGGTAGAGAGTTTAAGCATCGCTCTAGAGAAAGGCCTTCATTCCCGATCTAAGAAAAACCAGGTACATCCCAATCGTCCTCTTTCCCATCTTCCTCCCCTTCCCACTGCCTTTAACCTCACAACTAGCTTCGAGTAGTTGGGACTTAAGCTAAGAAAAAAAGACTGAATAAAATTAAGTAATCATTATATATATATATATATTTTTTTTAAAACAGAATACGTCGTAACTTACAATATTTACTTATTTGTCTTATTCACTATAATCCTCTTATAGCACAATGAGCCAAATTATTTTATTCGTTATAAACTTTGTGTACTAATTTATATAATTTTATGCGTTACATTTCACAACATACGCAGGACGTAAAATGTTATGGGGTACGGCTTCGAATTTGCATTAAGAATGGGTTCTTGAAGTTTAATGGTATCTGCATGGAAAATGGAACAAGTACCACATTAATGCTGATCTTTTACAAGGCCTTTGGGCTAATAATTATACCACGGTGATAAGAAAATCATAACCATTGTAGAAAGGATGATCATGGAACAAAATATTACACGGTAAAAAATCTAAATTATCAGGAAATGACATTTATTTGTACTAAAGCCATCGAATGCTAATGATGACTTATAATCAAGGTAATTGTAATATTGTATATCAGAATCAGAATATTAGATATGATCAGTTCCATGATCGTTCTGTTGTTTACCCTAGGTTCTACTCACATGGTCTCGATAATAACGTATATACGTGTGTCGTGTTACAAAAACGTTGAACCATTTAACCAGTGTATTTAATATTTCATTAGTACGTACTCGTGGATATTTAAAACACAATTTTTAATTGGTACCTACTTTCCATGTGGAAACAACAAACCCGAACTCTCTCATGTGGAAGCCAAAATATTGAAACGGTCCGAAGATTCACATACCTAGGCTCCCTGATAACAAACGACAATAATACCACAGAGGAGATCCAGAAGCGCATAGTGAACGTAAATCGCTATTATTTCCGTCTACAAAACCAAATAAAATCAAGACTGCTGTCCAGAAATATCAAGATATTAGTGTACAAAACACTTATCAGACCAGAACTCACGTACGCAGCTGAGACTTGGGAAATAACTAAGAGGAATGAGCGAGCACTGGACGTTTTTGAAAGGAAAATTTTGCGGCGTATCTTCGGACCGGTTACAAAAATGAGCTATATACTCTGTTTAAGAAGCTAAACATTACAAAATGTATAAAACTGGGAAGACTTCGGTGTTTGGGTCATGTGTAGAGAATGACCGAGCATCAAGTACCAAAGTCCCTGCTGACCGACAACGTCCTCAAAGGCACATATACCTTAGAGCTTCTAAACTGGAGAGAGCTGGCACAAAACCGATATGAGTGGAGGAAGACTCTTGAGGAGGCCAAGACCCACCAGGGGTTGTAGAGCCAAGAGTGATGATGATGATGATGACTTACTTGTGGATACAATATACGCCTGTACAACATAGGTGTATCCCAGTGAGAGGCATAGAAAAACCCAATGTAAACATACTTAATGTAGATAAATAAATAATCAAAAATTATTTAATTTTTTACGTCCAGCTGGGCTATTGCATGTTTATTTTTTAAGACATAGAAGACATAAATGTGCTCAACAACATAAAAATCAAAGTACTTTAAATGCAAGATGGAAAAATAGCAGACCAGGAAAAAGATTAGGAGTTTCCGAAACATCATTAAAGAATGATATAATAATAATAATATTTGGACGATTTATATAGCGCCGTTTTTGTCAAAAATCAACTCAAGGGCGCTGTTATTTATTATATAAATGATATTAATCCGATATAAATGTTTTGGTGGTGTTTCTAAAGTACTCGTAAGATCAAATCTGCGTAGATCAGACTTATATAATTTTATTACTTTAGTGGATGTAAACAGTACACAGGTATAAGCGTACAATAAATAAATTAAATAAGTCATTGCAGAGCTAGGCAGTTTGTTCAATTAGATTTGTTGTTCTGCTTGCCGATATAAATTCTACTAAAATCTGTTTAAATTTAGTGATTGGTGCGTTAAATCATGTCAACAACATCCTTAAAAACACTACCCAAACTCTGTACATGGTAAACGGGAGTATACAATAAAAATGGTTCTGTGTTGGAATTACGCAATAATACGTTAGATATTGTCTCGATGTTGGTTTAGAAATCGAGTATAATAAAATTAAAACAAATCACTTTGTATATGTCGTAGGCCGATCATAAAATCAGGCAGATCATGATGTGCCTAGCCACATCGTGAAGTGCCTGGCGGCAGATTATGAAGTGCCTAAGGCGCATCACGATCTGCCTGATTTTACGATTGGCCTGCGATATATACACCACTTAAATAATTTTAAATTTTTGAAGGGGTAACTTCTTTAGCGTCGTTGTGATTTGAAACTCGATGATACAAAAAATAACGACACTTAAAAGAGACAAATATTTACATCTATAGGATTTAGCCTGCGAGAGAATGAGATAATGTAATAGGTCTCCTCTTTGTGCGGTTCCTCATAGCCTCCCCATTTTTTCTACTTTAGTTTTCGGAAGGTTTCAGTTCTACCGCGTGTGAAATGCACACTTATATTTATTTTATGATACCTTTAACTAATTAATCACTATTTACATCTTGGTAATTTAGTCTACTTAGGTAGGTGTTTATTTGTCTATACTTGTTTGGTTTCGAAACATGTTGATTAAATAAGTGGTGTTTACAAAGTGATTTGTTTACATTTAATTAAAATAACGCCACAGAGTGAATTTGCGAACTTTAAATAACAAATCAAGTATAATAATAGTAGAAAAGGACTACCAATTATTCAATTTATGATTGTATGTAAAAAAAATCTATCACAATTAACTAAATATGCTTATAGTAAAAAGAAAATAAAAATACCAAGAAAATATTTTTAAACAATCTTTTTGCACATATTAATTGGGACTCAATCACGCTCTCCTGTAACACATTACATATTCGACAATTACATTGTGAAATTACATCAATCACTCATCGAAATCATGTAAGGTCAACAAACCACGAAAGCTGTAAACTTTATAATGGTCTGCGAAGTTTCAGGAAATATGAAAATGTTCAGTATTCAGCCAGTTTGGTTTTAAAGCATAAATCCACGTTAGCTGGCTGCCAAGAATCGATTGTTTGAGGCGATATCGCTCCCAGTCCGTCATCAAGTCATTATGTATATTACTTTCTGGTAGATTTAGTGCATTTCAGCGATAAGGGACCAGGGATGGATTGTGAACTTTCATATTAAAGGTTAAATGATTTAAGTGGCTTTTAAAGCTGATAGCTAAAGTATCAGGGTCACAACTAAAGAATATATTATTTAGAATTAAAGATTGATTTTGTTAATTTCGCAATCAGTAGCGTGGCTGGTGTAGATTTTGTTGATACTAAAAACAACATATAATTACATTAGTTAGTTACTTTTTCGTCTGCCAGCAAAATTATACATGTTGAGCTATTTCCAATTATTAGAAAACATAAACAAACACTTTCATAAGCAGTGCAATAATTAATTACAAATCAATTTTTTTTTTCATTCTTCTTTGAACTGCTTCCGTATTATTTTTTCTGTACTGTTTCTAAAAAGGTTCTCCTTTTCAAATGTATTTCTCAATGAAAAATTTATTCCGCTTTTCCTAAAAATGTTAATATTTTTGCGCTACTGCAAGACCCTTATTTCCTTTCTTCAAATCCCTTACTATTTTAATTGTATAAATGAATGAATACCTATAAAAAGAACTACTAAAATAATATACTTGGATATATTGATTACTTTTCATTTTTTTTTTTTTTTATTTATTTTATATATTCAATACTTTTATTATTAAATTAATAAAAACAGTTTATTTATAAACAAGTTCTGCCGGTAATTATTATTACGCGTGACAGCTGTTTCGCCTTCTGAGGGCATTATCAAACTGTGGTCATGCACATATAGATTCAGTCATTTTTAATCAGAAATTAGAAATAAGTCATAGTACAAACCTATCCAAAAATACTATAAATAGATTGTCTGTATGTGGCATGACCACAGTTTGATAATGCCCTCAGAAGGCGAAACAGCTGTCACGCGTAATAATAATTACCAGCAGAACTTGTTTATAAATAAACTGTTTTTATTAATTTAATAATAAAAGTATTGAATATATAAAATAAATAAAAATTAAAATGGAGTTCTACAAATTAAACTTGATAACAATAAATAAAAAAAAATAAAAAAATACTTTACATTTTATTACCCCACAAGATTCAAAATATCTAACTAACTAACCACTTCTCCTCAGGGTAGGCTGAAAGAACGGACAGCCAAACAACTCGGTCTTGGCACACACTCTTTGCCTAACTCGCATTCATACATCGTCTCATACGTACTCTTCTATTATTATGACTTTTGACATGGCCCGACTCAAGTATCTGATTCACTTGATCGTGCCATGTCCTTCATATGGCGCCCCCGACTTCTTCTACCATTCACATTTGCGTCATATAATTCTTCTTACACTACTTTTTTCGTTCATTCGCTCTACATTCCCAAACCATCTGAGGGTCCCTTTCCTAATCTTACTTATTATGCTTACATCAGCCTTAAATTATCTGTGGATCTCCACATTTCTTACATGATCATACATCACATTCAAAATAACGATATTTAATTTCAATATGTTATAAGAAATTAATTTCAGTGATGACAAAACATTATGCAATCAGAATTTTTAAAAATAACAAAATAATGTAAAAATGATATGGCCTAGTACTTTTGATACAGCGGAAGAAAGGTTGCTACCTGTCGTCTATAAACTGAGATAATATTTCCAGAATTACTTCCAACATTCGTGCATTTTTATCGAGAATTTTACCAAATTTCATTTAAAATGTAGTTACATATGTAAAAAATACAGCACGTAATACATAAAAATCTTTATATCCCGTAAAACTTTAATTTCTATGAGCAGGTGTTTTCATTTACATTTACGTGTTTATATTTTAGCGCATTACAACTAAGAGGTCTTTTACACGTTCACCGAATATACAAAACTGTAGTATAATCGATGTAATAAAAGTATGGTAATTTCGCCCCTATTTTAAATGGTCCTAAACACTACCCTGTAGCCCTAACTGAATCAGCCCTGCCTATTAGGGTTGGCACCAACCCCCCTATTTAGGGGTGCGGAGCTCCGCCTCAAACTAGACCTAGGCCGATGCCAATCCCTTCAAACCAAGACAATGAAATTTTTATTTCCCATCACTCGATTGATTTAATGTTAACGAGGAGGTATTTTACTGCATAAAACGTAGATAATGGTTTGTGCTGACTGTATTGAACATGAATGTTTGGCAATCAATAATTTTACGGCAACATAACCTAGCCTACACAAAAGCATACCTCTTACAATCAAACTGATTGATCAGTTTTGTAAGATTTAATTAAGTAAGGTAAAATACTGTGCAATTAAAAACTGAATAAACATATTTAAAAAAAACTGATATAGAGAATAGCACCTGGTGATGATATAATCATTATTAAATATAAGGTTTTAATTGTAAACATACAGCTGTGAAATTAATAATTAAAATTACAAATGAACTTCCTGAAAAATCGTTACAAAGTCACTGTAGAGTGAAAGTCAAATCATCTTTTAAAAACAATACACTCCGAACACAGGGAGACATAAAATTAACAAAATATTAAAATAGAATACGAACTAAATAATGTAAAACAATTTACTTAAGTAATTTCAAAGCAAAGCACATTTACAAAAAAAACAACTATTCGAGTAACCTTTTCAAATAAATCTTAAAAAATATAAAAGGTATTCCTTAGAAGGGTAGATCTCAGTGAGGATGAAATTATTTTTAAAAAAACATACCTACCAATTTCAAACAATATAAAAAAAATATCAAACAGTATTTAAAGGCTAGAGGCTGCACGGTTAAAATTTAAGCATCCGTTTAAGAACGCAACTCTGACGCCGCGCCTAACGCAAAACCGTTTTCGTACGTGGAGTTCGTATACAAATGAACTTTTGTAATATAACCAAATTAAAGTAATGCCAAAATATGGCGCACCTTCGTTTACAGCTTGCATGATTGGCATCACTTGGCAGACGTAAGTACTACGGATTTGTAATTTCGCATATCTTTCAGGAGGTACTTTATCGCCGATCTGAATTCTCCAAACAAACATTATCAATTTTGAAAATGATGACACTTAAATTTAAATCAAATCCGACATCTAGGGTACATTCAACAGAATACACAACTGAAATTTGTATTTTTAAAGTGCATAATCTACTGTTTTTTTTTATTTATTGTTATTAAGTTTATTTTGTAGAACTCCATTTTTATTTTTATTTATTTTATAAATTCAATAATATTATTATTTAATGTATAAAAACAGTTTATTATAAAAAATATTTATAATAAACTGTTTTTATACATAAAATAATAATATTATTGAATTTATAAAATAAATAAAAATCATAATCTACAAGGTACATAAATTATTTTTGACACGATCAGCAATAGAATTAATGGACATCATAGCCTCAAATTTTACACAATCGATAAACAATCATTAATGTAGGGGAAATTGTTGATTATCAGTGGCGTAAAATTTTAAAGAAATATATTAGTAAGGGTCTTTAACAAAACTATGTTTTATTTGTTTAGGTATGTACTTATTTGTTTCTTTCGGCGTAAAAAAAACATTAGTATCCTATCGAAAGATCAAGTTTAATTCTTTAAGCCTTTATTTTAAAAACAAAACAAATCGAACTATAAAAAGTTTAGTTTTATTTAATGAGACCAGCCTTAGAAGTGGAGTCCATTGTCTCGCCTTGTGTTTTGACAGATTTAAGCTAAACATCCTGTACTGAGCACAAAGCTTTTCTTTCTATGCCTGACTCACCCCGTGAACATTTCCGTTTTTTTGTGCGAGTTTATTTGTGAGGCTTTTTTAAATGTGAGAGGTTTTTTTTCTAGTTTTTCCCCTTTGTGCTGTTTCTCACGCCTCAACAAGGCCCTTTGTTTTTTATTGTCATTAGAATTTTAACATTTTTTTGGTTGTTACGCTGAAAATAGTACATGTTTGAAATTAGGTAGGTCTCTATTTGTAGAAAAGATTTTATTCAAACCAGCTTAACTATTTCATTGTTAATACCACGTGAAACACTCGGTGCGTTGTCCGATATATATTTTTAACTGAAAAAAAATTTAATTGCCATTTTTAAAAAAATTACTGATTTCTTGAGAATTCTAACCATGTATGATTTTTCACGGATCCGCGCTGGTAATACAATGAAAAAACCAGAATGTCTTATGTGTTTCGTATGCGTTATATACTAACTTACTGTGTACATAAGACAATTAAATCAACTTACATGGGGTATCTTTTTACATATTTTGCATTTTCAAATGCTTCATACCATTTTCCGGCCTCTATATAATATAAATAAAATAAAACTATAAAATAATATAAATAAAATAAAAAGATTATATAAATTGTCCATTCAGCATAAGATTACCCCTCTCTTTAATCAAAAAGACCCTCCACAAAGCATCCTCAAAAATAACGTAAATTATGCCTTTAACTTATTTCCATTTTTTTTGTAGGTACCTATTAAATATTTTAAAAAAAACATGAAACAAAAACTAAAATCTTTGTTGAAACCAAAGTAAACACAACTTGTTGACAACTGAATGACGTCCAAACAGCGCATCTAAAATAATATTTGGATGATTTTTATAGCGTCGTTTTTTGTGAAAAAATCACCTCAAGGGCGCTACGCAAGCTCTATACTATCTATATTACTTTTTAGTCACCTGAAAGTGAACTATCTGAAGCCTATTAATTCATTGAAAATTTGCATGAAAATATGTAATAACATAAGCATAGGTATCTATTTTTATACCTGAGTGTTTTTTTAATGATCCAATTGGAATTGCTTAATCGGCATTGTTGCAAGTACATTTTTAAATTTTTCCGACACAACAGAATTTAAAATCCAGATAAAATAGTACAAACTGACACAAAGCGGAAAAATGACAATTTTTGACGCCAAAAATTATATTTGCATAAAATTTGAATTCGGCTTCACGGGCCAAGTTCGATTGTTTCCGATTCGTAATTTGAATAATTTATCACCGTCAATTTCAATGATGCAAGAAATACGATGGATGCGTTTTTTTACATTAGCTCCACACCGGCTATGGGGGTTTTTTTAAGAAAAGGAAGAAGAAGAGTTTTTTGGTAAGGAGCAAGACGATGATCCGAGTGAGTTCTGGTGGACAGGTCAAAAGGTCTCCCTCATCTAGTCTCTCTCGATTCGGCTAGCCACAAAGTAGGTCATAAACCTCAAGACCCGGATAAACCTCACCCCATGAACCATGGCACCCCTGCTAAGTCATCTAACGTTGCGAACCACTTGCGGTGATCTACAGCAGTGATGCAGGTTATACAATAATCGGTTCCAAGACGGCAATTAATTATTTTAGTTTATCAGTTTACGATTTTACTTCTTTTTAAAAAGGGTGGGTTGATACACTCAGAGGTTATTTTTAGAAATATCATTTTTAGAAATATCATTCTCTTAGGGGTCTCAAAAGTTGCGCTTTACTGTTCAGATTAGGCATAAACAGATTTTAGTTTTTTGGATTTTGCAGGTTGGTAACATTTTTCATGGATTCAGTAGGTTACTCCGGCTGGAATGTTGGATATTTTGGTACAAATTACTAATCGCCAGCCACTATTCAAATTCACACGTAAAAATTATTTTACGTGAACCGTTTAATAGAATGGGTTGATACACTCGGAGTTTTTTTAGAAACATTATTCTCTTAGGGGTCTCAAAGTGTCGCATTACAATTCACATTAGGTATAAGCCGATTTCTAGTTTTAGATTCAATAAGTAGGTACTGTTTGTTACATTTTTCAAAAATTCGTTGGGATACTTGGGCTTGAATGTGGGACATTGTGGTTCTGCTTAAAATCACTGATCGCCAGCTACTAATAAAAATCACACCTAAAAATACGTCAATATTTTATTGAACTGTTTAATAGGGTGGGTTGATACACTCGGAGATTTTTTTAGGAATATCATTCTCTTTAGGGGTCTCAAAACCGTGCATTAAAAAATGCGTCAATATTTTAGATGGACGTGTGCTGGTTGTAGAGGATATTTTACAATTTTTACACAATGTAAATGATGTTTTGTCGTTAAATTATTATTTAAACCACAAAAAAGTGTATGATTGTGTTAACATTGGCCTCTGATAAAGGACTAAAAGTAGCACGGACTATGTTTTATTATCAATGACCAAATGCCCAAATTTTGAGACCCCTGAAGTATTATGATTCAGAAGAAAGACATCCCCCAACAAAATATCTACTAAAACCTTACCTAACCTAACAATAATTCATTGCCTTTCGAGGATGTCTGTATTATTTTTTTCTTATTTTATTATTTTTGAACCATAATTTATTGTCTTTACAGGATGTTCGTATTATTTTATTTTATTAGGTTAGGTTAGGTTTTAGTAGAAATTTTGTTGGGGGATATTTTGTCCGTAGGATACCGCGGGATGAAATTAAAACAAGTTTCAAACGTCTCTGAGAAATTGTGAAAATTACAAGAGTTATTTAAAGGATATGATTTGATAACTTTTTATCTTCTGCAGTTCTGTGATCTAAGTTCAGTTCAAATTCCGAAAACTGCAAATACAGTCAAGTGCTCAATAGGCGTGCAGATGGATATCTATGCACAATGCACAAGTGGTATTTAATGAACAAACAATTCGTTTACCTGTGTGCAGTGTGCATGTGTGCAGGTGTGCATGTATGCACGTGTGCACGGGGCATTCAACACGGCCTTTGATTGGCCAGCCCTCAAATAATGGCAAATTTGTGCGAAAATCGAACAGTTATTTGCCGTTTCGTTTAAATTAAAAGGAAAATTGAAGCAATTTGTAAATAATTACCTAGTGAAGGATTATTATTTATTAAATGGAACTCTTTTTAAACGACTTCGAAAAGGAGAAGTTTATCAATTCGACGGTATTTTTTTTTTTTTTTTTTTATCAATAAGCAATAATTATTAGCCTGAAACACTCATCAACATTGAAAAAATCTCCCGAGAAAAGATAAATGCAGCCGACGGGACTTGAACACGCGTCCTTCTGATATCCGGTCAACTGCTCTACCAACTGAGCTACGTCGGCTTATCTCCCACCCGCCAAATAATTCAATATATACTAGTGTTTTCATTCAACAATTACCACTTATTACATTTTTTCACCTGAAAACAACCAACTTTATTTATTTATTTTATTTTTTTTTTTTTTTTCAGAAGGACCCGGGTTCAAGTCCCGTCGGCGGCATTTATCTTTTCTCGGGAGATTTTTTCAATGTTGATGAGTGTTTCAGGCTAATAATTGTTGCTTATAATAATTGTTACCCTTTGTGCTATGCATAAAAATCTTGTCTAAAACATTAGTTTACCAATTAAAAATATATATTTTTTTTTATGTTTGTTACCTCAGAACTTTCGATTGGGTGAACCGATATTAATGATTCTTATGATTTATTAGAAAGCTGGTGTTTCCCGTGTGGTCTCATTTTAATTTGGTTCAGTTCTGACAATGGGATCCATGAAAAAACCATATATGTCTTAAATTTGCAATAAGTATGTGCGCGACAAGTGGACGAATAACGCCAACAGATTTCGATGATTCTTTTTGTTGAAGTAAAACTTCTTTACACACGATCGTCACTAAAAATAAAAAAATAAACAAAAATTTTAATAAAACAAAAAACGACGTAAAAAAATGCACTAAAAAGTAAAAAAAAATCCACACCGACTCCAAAAATAACAATCGTACGAAATTATTTTTTTGCTTTTTAGTGCATTTTTTTAAGTTGTTTTTTGTTTTGTTAAAATTTTTGTTTATTTCCTTCTAAAGATTTGAGAAGCATGAACGTCTAGGTATTTATCTGATATTTTTGAAAACTTATAAGAAATGTTTACTTTTATGTAAACGACAAGATTTCAGAACACTTTTTTTAAATGTGAAAACTTAGGGGATGCTGTGTGGAGGGTCTTTTTAAGGAAGGAAAGGATAGGAGGATTCTAGAAAGGAAAAATGTATGAGGAGTGGGTAGGAATCTGGGAGTCTGTGTATCCAGGAGTGACGGACGTATCAATTCATTCCTCCAACTGCGGTGCAAGGCGATGGATCAAGAGTCCGGCTGGAAAGATCAAAAAGCTTCCCCCAACCATTCTCTCTAGATCCGGCTCGCGATGCAGCAGTTGGACAAGCAAGAAATGGACAAATCTCACCCCATGAACCCTGCTAAGTCACCAAACGTAGCGAACCACTTGAGGTGACCTATGGCAAAGTTGTTTGTTATCCAATAAATGATTCACGGGGCGTTGGTACCCATACCCGCCTTCCAAAAAAAAAATTTCCCGACTATGTAAAGGTGATCAGAGATTAATAGATCAATGACGCTGGTTTCTCGAAGATTTCAACGATTTCTATGAGACCTACATACTTTGTTCCGAAAAGCGAACAACTAATAAATTAAAAATCGAAAAGAGAAAAATAATATAACTGAATAGATGCATAACTAGAAAGGTAGGTACCTTACTTACCTACTCACAACGAACTAGAAATCAATTTAGTGTAATAATTTTCAAAGGGGCAAATTACCCCAGAAAACAATCATTTAACCCTCGAGTGACGCTAATTTAAATTAAAGCTCTTGTCCGTGCGAAACAATTACCACGTTAATATTTAGCAGTGTAGCCGCTGCGCAAACGGGACCTGCCACTGCCCACACACCTTTGAAATATTTGAATTTGAATTTGGAATTTGGAAGGCACAATCATTATGACATCCGCACGCATCGGTTCATGTTCAAACAAACAAATCGTGATCACTAAATTAATTAATTACCTGTTTGCGAAAGGGAAGAGAAGATGGGGTATAACCTATAAACTATAAACAAATGAGCGCACTAAACTAATATACTCATATATATATATATATATATATTTTTTTTTTTTTTTTTTTAAAAGAAAGACAAACATTCCCGGGTTACGAATAACCCAACAATGTTTGAAAATCTCCTACTACCACCACAGAAAGCCGAAAATGTTGCTTGTGTTGTGACGGAGGACTTAGCCAGCCGAGGAATCGAACATGCGACGCCCGGGTGGGACCCAAGCGCTATGCCCACCCAACCACTGACCGGTCAATATATATATACCTTGCAGAATCTTCTGAATCTGACCACCTTGATATTAACCATGTAAGAAAAAGACAGAATTTTTTTTAGTGAAAACTTCTTTAGCACCGTTGTGATTTGAAACTCAATGAAACGAAAAATAAGATAAGAAAATGTGGGTAAAGAAAAAGTCGTAAATTTTAAATTTTAAATCTTTTAAAAAATATTCGTTATTTTGACGAGCCGAAATGGTAATTATATGAAATTCCCTCGATAGAAAACAACTCTAAAATAATGCTCCGAAAATTATTAAATATACTTTTTGGATAAGTTTTTAGATTTTCACGGCCAAAAGAATTTTCATTGTTAGTTTTTGGGATGTTATGCCGTGTTGCGCTATCTCCTTCTTTAGCCGATGTTTCGGACAGCGTTGCAGTGTCCATAATCAGGGCAGATCCGGTAGATACACACATCATCGGATCTACCGTATCTGCCCTGATGATGGACAGTGCAACGCTGTCCGAAACGTCGGCTAAAGAAGGAGATAGCGCAACACGGCATAAAATCCCAAAAACTAACAATGAAAATATACTTTTTGTTCTGTTATCGTGTTATAGGTATGAAAAAATTCACAGCGTTTCTTTAATAATAATAATTCTTTATTCCAGGAAGTGGGGAGGATAGTGTAATCCCACACGTCCCATATAGTTATACCTACATATTTAAATATTTACGCAGTAAAGAAAAAAAACAGAACAGAAACATTAAAAATTGAAAAAAAAATAATAATAACAATAACAAAAATAAATAATCCATTATTATGCAGAGCGTGGTCTTAAGTGAGCTCGGGCCCATCGCTCACTCAGGAGTGGCGCTTGGTGCTGGAGGGCTGCGGTCACCACCGTGTTGTCGGAGGCCATTAATTCCTACTTTAGACATTTATTGAGAGATTTGACTCAATTTTAATTAAGTCATGCTTTATTGAATGTTTTCGAACATATCTGTTAATTATAATAGTTATTTTTTTATATTAGCGCGCATTTTTAACATTCGTATTTACATATATTCCTTTTAAACCATCTTCTTCTTCTTTTTGAATGCTTACTATTACAGCGGATCCTTAAAAAGGTCACGCTGCCGTTGAAAGCAGTTCCAAAATTAAATAAACGAATATATTGTACCCACATTCGCATTGTATGCGTTCTCAATTAAAAAAAATGGCATTAACATATACAGTAGCCCTACTTTGTCCTACTTCCGGACGACGCGACGCGACGCACAAAACGGACGGATAATTTAAGTTTAATTTTTACATGAGACATGACGAAATCCTTCGGGAGGGTTACATTTAATTCACTGGCTTCTAAATAGTGTAACATAGCACTTTTTTCTTCAGTTAAAAAACACTTTTGCTTCCTGGAACTTGTTGTGTCGAGCTTTTAACCTAATCACAACAGATGATACTCGTAAATACTAACTGTGATTTACGCGTGCTAATAATAATAATATGATATAATAATAAAAACTATAAAACCTAACTTGAGTTTACATTGTCGTCGCTAAAAACGGTAAGCTATTATAAGCGAAGTCATTATATCCGAATTCTACTATACGTACATTAATATTCCTACCCATTTCTGAAAACCCAAAAGTTTATTTAGAACGCGCCTCATAAATAATAACTTGTTTTGGAAAGGAAATAAAAAGGTGATAAACATATCAAAAAACACTGAAAATAAAGTAATAATCGAAAAAATATAATAAAAACGCACAGATATACCTGTTGTATGCACGAAGTTCTGACAGGTGATTTGGGGGGAAATTAATGGCAATTGAAGAAACTAAAGACATTAATGACTATCGTTTTACGAAAATGTGTTTTGTAATAAAAATTATCTCTATACGTGGGCGACACGAAATGTATTGATGTTCGTAGGATACTGCCAGATGGGTTTTTCGATGGTAAATTGAGACGTGAACATAATTTTGGTTTAAATTGATGCAAAGCTTGTCACAGAGGTCTAAGAGTTTAACTTGAAATTAAATTACATGTTTTTTGTTGACTTGACGTTTTCGTAAACACGATTGTTTAAATGTTAGGGAATCAATAATTCAATTAATAACAGATAACTTTGTATAAACCACTTTTTAATAAACAATATCGATATCTTTCAATAAAAATGTTATCTTCTTCAGGATATGTTAATATAAAGAAAAATAAATGACAAACAAGTTTAGACAAATTAGAATAAACTATAACATAGACGACAATTTTGACCACAATTAATCACCTCTACTTTTTAATATTTCTTCTATGTTATAGTTTAATTTGTCTATACTTGTTTGTCATTTATTTTTCTTTATACTGAAGAAGATAACATTGTTATTGAAACATGTCGATATTGTTTATTAAAAAGTGGTTTATACAAAGTTATCTGTTATTAATTAAATAATAAATAATGCCACAAAGTTATTTTGCAAAGATTAAAGAAGTAATCAATAATTCGATTAAATTGATAAAAGCTGCTTATTGACTTTTGACAAAGAAAATGATAAAATCATTTTGAGTACGCTTTGAGACTAAATGGAGTGCGGACATGAAGGAGATAGGGAAGAGAATAATTCGAAGGTTCTGGCTATTCAGATCTGATCACCAACCATGACTGTGGCTATTTGGGTAACATTGGTATGGTTAGATGACAGGAAATAAATATTTATCACAGCGTTAAGTACCTGGGACACATCATCACAGACGACCTTAAGGATATCGAGGATATGGAAAGGCAGAGAAGAGCGATATCTGTTAGAGCAAGTATGCTGTCAAGACGTTTTTACCTATGCAGCCCAAAAGTAAAAAGAATATTGTTCAACGCTTTCTGTACTTCGCTGTACACATCAGAACTGTTTATTTTATTTATTTTTTTTAATTATTTATTTATGCATCTATACAATAAAGTTAACATTTTTTTTTGGCCTTGCCTGTCTCACTAGGAAATCCTGTGTCAAGACAGTCTAGTTTACAAATATTTTTTATAAATATTAAATAAAATACATTTTTCAATTAAGTAAAAATATTTGACAAAAAATTTCAGGTTGGTAGTAGTGGTAACAATAATGGGATAGGAGGATTATATTTGGGTGAGGTGACTAATTATTGCACGACCTTTTTTGATGATCCATTTTTTTATCAGAATTTTGTATTTGTTAATATTATTCGATTGTCTTGTTTTGTCAGGTAGGTTATTGTATATTTTAGACGCAATGTATTTGAAATTTCTTTGACCAAATGTTGTGTTTGTTTTAGGTGTTTGTATGAGTTCTTTAGTTTTGTGCCACGTGTTTACAATATTTTGGGTATTTTCATAAAATTTATTTGTTTTATTTTTAAACAGATGAGTTAAGATTGTTTTTGTGTAAATTTGTCGAATATCTAATACATGGAATTTGTTGAATATATCTACAGTAGGTACTTGTTATTATGGGAACTTTAAGAATAACTTTCATAATTAATTTTTGTCCCTTCGATAATGAATCTATAGCGGATAGTGTTGCACCTCCCCATGCGATTATTCCATATTCAATGATTGATTGACAAAGGGAGTAATAAACAATTTTCATAGATTTGGAATCTAGTATGTTTCTAATGTTTTTGAAGAAATAAATATGTTTTCTAAGTTTATTCGTGATGAGTAGGCAATATGTATTCCACTTAAGATATTGATCAAATGTAAGACCAAGGTATTTGATATGGTCCGTTCGATCTAGGCAAGGACATTGACAGAATGTATCATGAATACAAGAACATTCATGTACTTTTATTTCAACATCTTGATTAGGTTGGCCAACGATATTAATACTAAAAGTAATGTATTTTGTTTTGGTAGTATTTAGTGCAAGAGAATTAATATCCAGCCATTTTTTAACAGAGTTAATTGATGTCTCAGCCATTTTGTATGCGTCTAACCAAGTGTCGGATTGAATGAGTAGCACAGTATCGTCAGCAAAACTTACAATTTTTCCATCTATCGTTAGGTTACAAAGATCGTTTATGTATATGAGAAACAAAGTAGGGCCTAATACGCTTCCTTGGGGAGCTCCGTAGGTTATAGGGAGGGGTTGGCTGAATTTGTTTTCGATTTTGACACTTTGAGTTCGGTTAGTTAAGTAACTTTGAAGTAATTCTAGATCTTTCCCTCTTATACCAATTGTGTTTAGTTTATTAACAAGGATGTCAAAGGAGATAGTATCAAAAGCTTTTGAGAGGTCTAGGAAGATAGAAATGCATTTTTTACCCTTATCTAAATTTGAAACAAGAAAGTCTGTAACAGCAATAATAGCATCGGAAGTGCTCTTATTTGACCGAAAGCCAAATTGATTTTCGGAGAGTAGTTGCTTGCTTTCCAAAAATGTTTTCAGTTGTTTGTTAATTATTTTTTCAACTACTTTCGAGAGTGAGTTAAGTATTGTTATGGGCCTATAATTGTTAATGTCCACTTTTAGACCACTTTTGTATATGGGTATGACGAGCCCTTGCTTTAATTGTTTAGGAAAAATTCCCTGCGATATGCTGAGTGTTATGTAAGTGAGAGGTTCCAATATTTATGAACAAGTGTCTTGAGTAAATTTACGGTGATGCCATCCATACCGGCGGACTTTGTGTCTTTTAATGAGTTAATTGTATTCTTAATATCGTCATGTGTAACCGTTTGAAATTTAAATTGTTCAGAATGGGGTATATGTGGTTTATCCTGTAATTTTGTATTAGAATTCGGGGAGGAAATTTTGTTTGCTAATTTTTTCCCGACATTAGTGAAAAAATCATTGGCATGGTTTAGAATTTTTTCCGGATTCTTTGAGAAGTCGACAGTCAGTCCATCAATATTGAGACTGACTGTCGACTTCTCAAAAACTGTGGGTTGACTACACTGCATCCCAATGGAACAAGTTGAAGGTTGCTTACAACAACGCATACCGTCAACTTTTCCGCCTACCGAGATACTGCAGTGCTACGGAAATGTTCCTGGAGGGACGAGTGCACACTTTCCGAGCACTTCTCCGCCACCGCATGGGAAGTTTATGGCGCAGACTACGCCAATCGAAGAATGCAATCATCACCGCCATGACTACCTGGTTGGAGTCCCCCTGATGGCCCTCTGGAGACGGGAGACGATGAAATACCCTCCGTAAACAGCTGAATGAATTAATTTTACTGTTTATTATTATTTTTCTCATGTTTTTCATGCTTATTCGTTTTTTTTAAATTTATTTATATGTTGTTGTATACTTTATTTTTATTTTTAACATTAACCCATTTTTTGTTTCAATATGGAATGTATTGCATTGCACTACCCCTGCATACATTCTGGAATAAACTATTTTTTACGGTGCTCCAGATTTTATGTCCGGGTTGAATCTTTCCCAAATGAAAGACTAAACCCTTCCACACACTTTTCCACAAATGAATATCTAGTAAATGAACGCAATGTAAGTGCACTATATAAGAATAAAACAATACAAGAACAATACGTCAATCCACTAGAAACATAATGGGAAAATATTTCACCGACTCCAGATATTTTCATATCAGAGGGTTCGGCTCTGATGAAATCCTAACTGGTCCGATAAATCCTACTGATCCCTCAATATAAATATTTAAAAAATCTTTCGTAATCCTACATGTATTTAAAATGACCGACTTTTGCATTTTTATGTACAAATTTTTTGACAAATCTAATACGCCTAAATTTATTTATTATTATTATTAGTATTATATTCATTGAATCATAATTGTAATTTTACCAAAGTAATTCTGAGATTTTTAACATTCTGAAAATTTCCTATAAAATAATACCTACGTTTTATTGTATATTAATTAGATGAACAGGATATGCTTAAGACAAAACGATTAAATAAATTTATTTATTTGCGCACGTCGGGATTTGATTAGAAACCGCGACCTTTGATTCGAAGTCGAGGATTTTAACCAACCAACCACGTGTATTTATTTATTTTTGGAAATCCAGCACCGTCATTTTGTGTGAGAACATTCACAAGAGAACATGAGAACGGGTTGTTTTCATGACTCGTTCTTTAGTTCATCTGCTCGGCTGTGGAAGGATTTGCCGGCTTTTGTGATTCCTCCCTCCTACAACATGGGTCCCTATAACATCCATGTTCACTCCTCCCTCTCTTCTATAAAAGACCCTCCACTCAGCACCTTTAAAGAAAACAAGGCCCTGAGGGAAATTATTTTTCTCAGGGCCTTCTGTGTGGAGTTAATGTAAAAAAATATAGATAGAAAGAAAAAAAGGAAAAACATAATAAAATACATTTAACAAAAAAAAACCCTATTCTACCGATTAATGTTATCGAAATAAGAATTAACTAAACTAGTATAATTAATAAGCAAACAATGAATAATTGTAATGTGCTGACATAACTACGCTTGATTCCAAGTTGGCGTGTTTTCTTAGGCAAGTTCCACACAGCGGGATAATGCGATAGCACCAAAAGAGTTAACAAAACTGCCATTAAAATAAGTTAATAACTTTGGATTTGCGAATTGTGGAATCGTATACCGGCGTTGCATTGTTCTAAGGACTTGCTGTGTTTGCCAGCCGGGCTAAGTAGCGGGAGTCGAGTAAGACAACTGCCGAAAACTTCACAAAGAGAAAGTTGAAAATGTTCTGACTCACCCCCCGTGTTTGAATCCGCCTCGTTTTACGCCACTGCAGCAGATTTAAACGGATATTTGAAGAGAAGTGCGGAGATATCAAATATTGTAAAATATTAATTTGCATATACACATATATAAATGTACTAGCTGACCCGGAAACGTTGTTCTGCCATATAAATTATTTCTAGTGAATATTTAGGTTGTTAAATTAAAAAAAAAAAAAACATTGTGATATTTAACAAATGCCGAACGATATGTCAAAATGAGGCGACGCTTCTCGTTAATGACTTGCATGTGTGGATGAAAGTTCAATGAAGCGGATGTATGTAGATCGCCTGTCTTTCAACAACATAAATAATTTCGTTCTGTTTGAAATACTAACAACGGTTAAATTTGTTCATACAAAAATACTAAAATCGCGATTAAAAAATAGGGGGGTGGAGGAAGGAGGGTAAAAATTTAGTGTTATATGTATTTTTGATACCAAAAAGAAAAAAAATTTCGTCAAGAATAGTTTTTTTTTCTGGATATGGACACCCTTATCACCTAGCGGTATAAAATACTTTACGATTTATTATCATAGCTACCAAATACAATCGGTCGAGCCATTTCGGAGGAGTGCAACCACAAACACCGTGTCACGAGATTTATATATATATATATATATATTGAGGTACCTAAATGGGTACTTACTTTAAGAAAATGCAATAATTTTCTACTTTATTTAAATGATTTTATGTGGTAATTTTTTCATTTTCTTTGGGAAGAAGCAATCTTCTCAACATGCCTTCCATTGATATGTTTAGTGTAATTCTAAGTGACCAGCTCAGGTTCGGGGCTCCTTCGAAGCCTGAGTCAAGTTAGCTTATCGGAAACTAGGCGTACTACACTGAATAGTATATAACTGCTGACCCTGTAACTACAAATCGCAAGTGCGCTCCACTGTTGAATTTGGTAGCCACCTCTAGTCTGGAGCCCTGAAAAAACCCTTGACTCTGTGTGGACTGTCCGCTTGATAGAATCACTTATCTTAACAAGCTGATTGCAATCTTGGTGTCAGATATGTATGCTGTTCTTGCAGATGTACACGGTTGACACTTATCACATAAGCTTCCACGACTCGTTCTTGAGTTCGACAGCTCGGCTGTAGAACGATTTGCCGGTCTAGATGTGTTTTCTCCCTCCAAAAAACGGGTCTCTTCAAGACCTTTGTTTACCCCTTCCCTTCCTCCCACTCAACATCTTCAAAGATGACACAGATAAAGTATTTTCCTCAAGGCCTCTTGAATGGAGATAAATTAATAGGTACGATAATTCTTGTTGTACTAATAACAAGAACAGGTATCTACCAATTAGTAAATTTTAAGATACAAAACTAACTTCAAGGAACTTTTTATGTCCAGTATGGAAAATACAAACTAGTATGAAAGAGGCAACTTTATAGGTTGTATGCAATATACGCTTACGACCGGTTAACTCGTCTTTCTTTCATATTTCCAGCCTTCTGAAAACTACAGCTTAGTACAAATAGCATCTTATAAATACTTAAACATTTATGTTTATCCGAATGGTAGAAAGCCAACTTTTTGTGATATGACTTTATATTCATATTAAATTAAACACTTAAACAAAACTTTTAAAAATCAATTTTAATAATAGTTTACCCTGATAACAAAATAAGAACCAGCATCCCCAAAGATGACACAGGCCCTGAGTGGAATTTTTATCCTCGAGGCCTCCTTTGTGGAGCTAACAGTAAAATAAATGAAGAAAATGGAGAAATATAATGTTAGAAAATTACATATTTTGTTTTCTATTCTGCAAAGTAGTGGATGGTAACTTCTTTAAAAAAACTCACTTGATTTAGGTACCTACTTCAATTTTGTTTGTTAATATCACACATGAATTTCATTGCTTGGGTAGCAGTGGTTAAAGTCACCCCGATTGGAGAATGCGAATGATTTTTGAGAGGGGGGGGGGATATCGAGATTTAGTCAAGATGAAGGTGTACTGAAGTTGAAACATTTATTGTTTCAATAAATACTGAATAGTGGTAGGTGTATGTATATTACTCACCACGGCGATACCAAAAATATCTTTGGTGAATATGGTTAAGTGGTTGAAGAAACACGTGTGAGTTGTGCAGTAACATACCTGAAACAAAAGAAAACATCTCATTAGAAAAAAATAAAATTTTAGGGTTATGATTAGGTACTCCATATAGTCATTATCCGGTAGGTGTGGGCACCACAAAAAGAAGTTACAATAAAAACTCAAACAACACAATATTTTTATTATATGTATGTACACGGTGTTCGGAAACTCTTAGTAGTTAGAAGCGGGAAAATGGTGAATCTAACCTGACCTAACCTAAAGAAACTTTTTTGATCTGAGCATGTTGATGTTTTAAACAACTAGAGGGCAACTAAACGGTTAAAAAACTTTAAGAGCTGGGTCTATGCTCTGGGTATATATATTAAATAGCTGATATTAACCCCCTAGCGGCCGATTTTTCTTGGAACTCAATTTACCTACTCGAAAACGCTTCAATCAAACCACAAACTCAACTTCAAATGTGATGTAAATTCACCAGTTCTTGCTTTCACTACTGGTTTCAGGATACCGTGAATGACGTTGATCATAAATCGTCGCAATGGGCGAGTTTAAGGATAAAAAAATGCACCCCCTGCATTTCTCTGTCACTTGTATGTTTTTTCGCATCTTTCTCTTTCGCTTAAGATATTTTTTTTACATTAGCTACACACAGGATACCCTGAAAAAAATAATTACCCAGGGGCCTGTATCATCTTTGAGGATGCTGTGTGGAGGGTCTTTTTAGGAAAGGAATGCGGTGTAAGGCGATGTTCCGAGAGAGTACGGCTGGAGAAGTCAAAAAAGTCCCTTGACCATTCTCTCCCGATCCGACCTGCCATGTAGCTGATAGGCAGACGCATCAACCGGATAAACATCACCCAATTAATAATAGTCAGTAACTTAGCTGCGCGAGAATGAATCGTACCATGCTCAGGCCAGTCTTAAAGTTAAGCGAGTACCATACTTACCCATAATTTTTGCCAGTAAAGATTCCGGCCGAATGAATAATTACTTTTGAAAGCCATATTTTATGCACTGAATCTCGCACACCTGGGTTCCGATATCATTTTCATAAGAAAGGTTATCTTCCCACGTGTTGAGAATAACTACGGCAAAAGTACCTTTGTCATTATTTTGACGAAATCCATTCCTGGTGCTGTGTGAGCACCCAAAGGACCCGAAGGTAATTTCCTGAGCGTTTTATGCCGCCCATAAAACGCGTCGAAATACGCCGGCGGTTTTGATACATTTTATATGACAACCATTTAACTTGAGAAAACGTGGGTTATAAAATGAAACACAACAGTGAGGATTCAAAAGTCTCACTTTCGAGTAGATATGGATAATTTTGAGTCTAAATGAGGTCAATAGCCCAAGCGTGGTATAAAAAAGTGATCTAAATAAAATAAAATAACAACAGAAATAATAATATTTAAGAAACATAAATTATAATGTATTTAAATTCAGGTTTCCACCAAGGCGTGTGAGTCTTGTTATGTAACTCTTAACCACATTTACACGTGAAATAGCAAAATAATTTAGAGCCCTGAAGATGTGAGTGTGTAAGAGCAATGGGTAATATTTAGAGATGGACGTCTATTGTATGCCCGCCGATTTTTGTATGTCCAATTTTTTTTTTTAAATATGATTTTATCCCTTTTGTATGAAACTGTATGAAGGACAAGGTCAGAATCGCTTGCGCCAACATCTTTCTTGACGTAAAACTTTATTTGATTAATCTAGTTTCGCGGAATGCTTTCAAATTAATGTTCTACAACATTAGTCCGTCACTTGTAGCAGCTGTCAATGGCGAAAATAACGACAATTTTCAACGACGAGTATAAAGGTCATTATTTCTTTGAAAACTTCTTTGAATTATTTTTTTTACTCCTTTGAGTATGTATTCAGGTTTGTAAGGAACAAGGATTTAAGGTAAGTAACAAGTATAAGGAACTTTACAAGGATTCTCGTAATGAACACTCTAGGATTACTCCTAAGTTTACTGTTTAGTGTTATTTTACTTCAAGCGCACTTGAAGTGAAATAAAACTAAACAGCGCTATATAAATATAACGCTATTATGATTATTTGTGTAGAAATGACAGAATCAGTTTACATTTGTACGAATATATATTTTTGAAAATTATTTCCAAAGAGGGAGATTTTTTCTTTTTTTTAAAGTTAGTTAGCTATTTCGGAAAAACTCCTTATGATATTATCATCAATGAATAAAAAGAAATATTATTTGATAAACAGAAAAAATCTCAAAAAATTTCTTTTGTTTTTACATCGATATTTGAATAGAACTCATCAAGGTAAGCGGTTTTTCGAAATGTCACCCCGCGTTCAACAGGTTAAGAGGAGCCGCTATGATTTTCGAAGACGAAGTGAAAACGCTCAAGAAAATCATGAAAAATTACAAATCTTAAGAGTAAACTTTTACGTAGGTGTTTATTTATTATTAATATGTCTAATAAATTCTTAATTTCACTCAAAGCGAAAAATAAGATTTTTTTGCCCAACCTTCGTTTGAAAGTTTCGAACGTGAAATCTTTGGTCCGGACCGAACTTATTGAACCTTCCGCTCTACCACGGTGTCTCAAAGAGCTGGCTTAAAAGCGAGAAGACAGTGAAAGACATAAGGTAAGAAAAGGTGCTATGGCGTGGAGCGAGAGTCCAAAGAGGATATTAAGAACCATAATTATAAGTGTGTCGCGCGCGAGGGAGTGTGAAATCGTAGCCAACCCCCCCGTAATTAAATCCGCAATTTAATTTGGGGCGAATTAAGGCCTCGCCCCGCCCCCCTCTCAGGAATAATCCCGGCCCAGGGCTGGCCCTAGGAAGCAATTACGCCGTCTTGAGAATAACAATGGAAAGGTGAAACGGCTGAGAGAATGGAGAACTTGGCACAAAGTGGATGCTGCCTATATTAGGTAATAGCTATAGCCACCTAACAAATAATAATAACAATACAATACCACGCTTCTTAGGCTGTAAGCTGCCAGGTGAGGGACACAGAGGCTAAGTAGCACCTATAGGAGCGCGGCTTGGTTTCCAAGAAAACGTAATTTAGATTGGTTTCGATTCCATTCAAAAAAATTAACAACGAATTGTTTGAAGTCTGACTTTTATTCTGGTTATAATACGGTTTTGGCTTCAAATGACTTTCGAAAGCTTTTAGGTTGGAAACTTTGAGCTTAATACTTACAGAGCATTTCTTAGTAAGGAAATTGTGAAATACATGTACGTAATGTGCATAATTACCTATTGTATATTGCACGTATAGAACGAATGTCCAATACATTTTTTTATTTATTTAATATGTGATATCTAATGGATTTTTCCTGTAAGTCTGGGATAAATATTTATTTTTATTACAGGTTTATTTTTATTTTGGATAAAATTATATTAATAAAATAAAATACTGTTTTGTTTAAAACCACGAGTATTTTATTTTATTAAATATGTCAAACCACAAAGTGATTGCTTTCTACAATAAAATTATATTATCCAAGACACTATCTAGATAGCATTTAGTTCGGGACGAATCTTGCAATCATACGCAAAGATAGCAGCCAATAAACTTATGCGATAAGAAAGTGAAGATTGGTATTTCTTAGTGAAGTTGGTATTTCTTAGTCGAAGAATGATGAATCGGATAGGGACAAATAAACTCAGTTGGTAGAGTACCGGCAAGTCATAGGTCCTGGATTCGAGCTCTAGATATGGCCGTATCTTTTTCTGATTTTTCTGTTTCAGATTTTCTATTGAGTTTCGCTAACACTGTCATCATTAATTAAATATTACAATTTCAGGTTTTACTCATTAAGTTAAAAATAAAAGATTTATTAATAAAATAAATGCCACAACTCAGTTCTTATTGTAAAAAATGGGCCACTAAAGACGAAGCACCGAATATTAGATCTCGATATAATATCAGAGACGCCATTTCTCTCTTGACTTTATTAATTTGAGTGCATTTACGTATGAAATCTGACCCGGGGCTTTACGATTTCGGCCCCCTACTGTTTAAAATACGTATGTACCAGCCTATATACTTTATACACAGCTGATTCATAGAAGGAAGTGGAAGCAGAAGAATAAGAAGAACAACTGTGAAACTCCAATCTCCCCCCCTCCCGGGAGATAGAAGAAGTCTGGTGATAATTAAGCACCAGACGAGGGAACTTTGTATTTATGTATATCTGTTTTTCCCTTTACTATTTACAGTCCATTATAATTATTTTTTTTGTTCCGCTTTGTCTAATAGTGAGGAAGCAATGGTGTTGAACACGCTAGGTATGCGCTAAATACTAGGTCCATAAGTATAAATATAAGAGAGTTAGCAAATGAGCTCTCCTGTAATAGAGCTATCGCACCTGGTGTCTCAGAGAAGCTTTATTAAAAATAAATATATGCAACTTCTAATGAATATTGTTGCTTTGATACACTTTGACAAAGAGGAATTTTATACAGGTTTTTTTGATGTTTCTCTTCTATAGAAGCGGACGCTTGTGATTAGAAGAGGGACGAGTATCAGGAAAAAAAATATATTTAGTATCTTATAATTAATTGGTGTAATACTCGATTCAAAACTGACTTTCACAGCAAACTTTGAATATATGCTAAAAAAGGTGTAAAAAAGTTAAATTTTCTTAGAAGACTAAGACATAAATTAAATAGAATCACTACGGAGCTCATTTATAAAACCCATTGCTCCACATTTGGATAACTGCTCTACGATGTTTTATTTGGCCAATAAAGGAAATTTAAACAAACTAGAAGTTATACAGAACAGAGCTATGAGATGTATACTGGGAAAAGGCAAATACGCAAGGATTAATCAAATGAGAGAGGAGCTAAATTGGATTCCGATAAAAAAAAAGACTACTACTTAATGTGTTATTTTTTGTGCATAAAATTATGAAAAACCAAATGCCAAAATACTTTAAGGATGAAATTGTTTTTAATAGAGACGTACATAATTATGAAACCAGAAATATAAACAGAGTTCGATTGCCACAAATGAAGAAATCAAAATCACAGAACTGCCTAATGTATAGAGGACTAAAGATGTATGATGAAATGCTTGAAAGTATGAAGAATGAAGAAAGAATGACTGTATTTAAAAAGAAATGTTATGCTTACTGTAAAAATATTTAAATTTATCAAATGAAATGTTATATTGTGCTTATTAGTTTATATTCATGTAGTATAAAATAACTCAATAAATAATTTTAAAAAAATTTTAAAATTTAAAAAAAATTATGATTTAAGGAACTTAAAAAAAAATGACGAATTTAAAAGTTACATTAGTTGTGAAAATAATTTCATTATTTTGTTATTTTTACATTGAATTTCTTTTAGTAGGCATTTATCGTCTTCGATTGTTCTTATCTTTTCGGGTAGGCTATTGAAGTATTTTTCCCTAATATATGTAATGATGTTGTGCAAATGATGTGATACATTTTTTTGTTGGAAATAAACGTTTTTGACGAGTGGGACTTACAGTTAAAATGCTATGATTTTGTTTTCCTTTTATTATTTGATTTTTTATCTTGTACGATATTAGGGATGGATTGTTTTAAAAAATTTGAACAATTAATGAAGTAACTGATATTAATTTTCACGTTCTGTGAAAGGTCTATTCAAGTTCTGTGATTATTTCAGTTTTATGAAGCAACTGGCCTATTTATTAACAGAACTTGAATAGACTTTAATTACACAGAACGTGAAAATTAACTTCAAGTATTTGATGAATTGTTAAAATTTTTTGAAACCACCCATCCTAGTCCATGATTCTACGGTTTGATTAAAACATAATTTTATAATCAATTGGCAAAAAATGATTTCTCATTAATAAAAGTAGGTCGTGAAATGGAAAAAAAGGTAATCTATTTTCAACAATTCAATAGCGGAAAGGTTAAATAAAAAAGGGAGTTGCCCTCGCGTGGTCTAATTCGGGACCCTTATTTTAAGGTTCATTTTTGGCATCGCGCTTATCTAAACAAAACTAAAATATACATGATATAAAAATAGCTTGTTTGAATCACTCTAAATATATATAAATAATACCAATCTCGTATATTTTGTACCAATGTCAAAGAGCAAAATAGTGCCGGCGTTCAATTGCTTTGTTGTCACCTGACGGGGAATATTAAAACAGTACCTGCCTGTTGGAATGGGGAGGTAGTTTGTTGGTGGTAGTAGTTAGTTGTTAGATTCCAGACAACAGGTGAAGTTCTCGTTATACAATGCTAATTTAGAATTTTCTTTATTGAAGTAGGCAAAATTCGACGAAATTTGCGTTATTTTAAGACATCTTTGATAATAGAAAGGTCATTTTAAGACAATTTAAATAATAGAAAGGTCACGCCGCGCTTATTCTTCGAGAAAATATGCGTTTTAGGTCAATTCTTAGATATTCTAATAATAATCACACTGAAATTAAAAATACAGCTAAACTAAATGTTTTTTTTTACATCAACTACAAAATATCCTCATAAACAGCTTTATGGTCATTACTGAAGTATTCGGAACATAGAGCCAAATTCAATAATATTCATAAAAATCAAACCACGCAACAAATGCATCTACTTAAGGTAAGAATCACAATTTGAAATATACCTTTAACAATAAATAACCACTTCCTAGTAGTTTAGAGGTACTTAGTAGTAAATTAAATTTGAGAGGCGGGTATGGGTACCGCCGCACGCGTACCATATATTGGACAACCAACACCTCTGCCACAGGTCACTCTAAGTGGTTCGCTACGTTTGGTGACTAAGCAGGGGTACCCGGGTTAATGGGGAGAGGTTTGTCCAGGACTTGGCGGCCGACTCGTCTGTCCACCGGCTGCTTGGCGGGTCGGATCGAGAGAGACTGGTTGAGGGAGGACTTTTAACCTCTCCAGCCAGAATCCCTCGACTGTTCGCCTTGCACCGCAGTTGAAGGGATGGATTCACGCGTCACTCCTGAATACACTGACTCCCAGATTCCTACCCACCCCTCATATCTATTTCCTTCCAAGAACTCCTCTTCTTCCTTTCCACTAAAAAAAACTCCACACAGCTTCCCCTAATAACATAGGCCCCAAGGGAAATTATTTTCCTCATGGCCTTCTGTGTGGAGTTAATGTAAAAAACAATATCACATATCTGTTAGGGGAAACCCAGTCGCCGATAAATTTAAGCAATAAATATTTATTTTGCAAAAAATAATTATTTGCACACTACGTCACTATTGATATCTACTGAGAAATATTGCCAGAGCAACGACGTACAAATGTAATATGGGTATAAGTGTTTCTCTATTTTCTTATATTTAAAAAAAACCTATATGAAAAAAAGTCATGTTTAGAGATAGGTTTTATTTATTCACCTAAATACCAAACATATAAAATTAAATTTGAAATTAATAATTCAAAGGGCTTTTATCGATTTTCAGATAAGATGTACTCACCTTCCATACCCTTGGCCTACCCCAATGTCGAACTTATCACACATTAGAGTAATAAATGAAAATTATGTGCTCTAATCATGATAGATAACTTTATCAGTAGACGCAATGCATATCCATGTGCAAACATTGATAGCATACCTAAATCATACTTAAAATTACAAAAATTACACTGAAAGTCTGCATTAATGGGAGGTAAGTAAAATGCCAGAACAATATTCATAAAATTTACACAATAAACAGAAAAAAAACACAGAAAGAAAAATAAAATATTTCCTTCGTCGCTGCCCATCCGAATAACGGTTTTTAGGACACGCATCATTCGAAACCGTGTATATACTATAATAATTATGACAAGGACTTAAAAACCCGCTTAGTAACAAACTTCATGTACGAAAATGGTTTAGCATAAGGCGCAGTGTCAGAGATGTATCAAAGTCGGGTTCTCGAATTTCAACCGTTCAAACGCTATCGTATTAATACTATCAGATGTACGAAATACCCTACACGTGTACTTGCGTAAGGTGTACGACGATGGTTTAATTTAATGTATAATGAATCGTGTAGGTATATGGTAAGTGATAAAAAGACATGAAAAGCAGGTTAAATTAGGTAAGGTTGGGTTGGGTTATGTTAGGTGAGGTTCACAGGCATAATCACTGGTAATGACTTTATATAACTTTCAAAAGTGTGTTGATTTGTCGCTGTCCTCTCCTGAGTTTATTTTATTTATTTGTGCTTTTTAAATAGGTTCATAGTTACCTGTGGCCTAATTCAATTCTTACTTATGTACAATTTATTTACAATTTGGGAGACGGGTATGGGTACCGTCACTCCGGGAATCAATTATTGGATAACCAACACCCTGCCATAGGTCACCCCAAGTGGTTCGATAAGTTTGCTGACTTCATTGGACCTGTGTCCTAATTGGTAGTTCATAAATAAATAGTAGTTAATAAATTCATTCATAGTTCATAGCGCAACACGGCATAACACCCCAAAAACTAACAATGATTCTTCATATGTTTGAATCTGTATGTTGCTTCTGTGAAATGTTTTGTAAATTTTTTATTCATTAATTGTGTCTACATATTGGGTTGAGTTGGGTTTAACTTCTCAAAAGTACCAATTGGCGATCCCTTAATGAGTTTTTGATAACTCATGGGAGTGCAACTTCGTTGTATGTTTTTAATAATTAAAAAAAAAAAAAAATAATAATATATATCGAATATGATTTGGTAAACCCTTCAAGGCACAAAATTAAAACTTTACAGGAGACGAAAAAAACGAGTACATTCACTGATTCCTAATATTAATTAGAAATTTTGAAGTTTATATGAACGTAGTAGTTTGTTTTTCAAAATGTTGATGTAAAATATTTGCAGTTCTATTTATAATATTGAGAAATTTGAGGGTTGATTGATTTCATCTGCGATTTTCTCGAAATAACCTTTAAAAAGTTACGCTTAAAATTTATTTTTTTGTACAAAAAATCATCAAAAATCATTTTACCACGTTAAATATTTGAAACCACTGATGTGAAATTCGCAAAAAAAGTTGGCTGAGTTAGTTCTCATATCTACTGCATTGAGCATCGTTGAATTCGAGTACTGTAAATGAATATTGTATTTATTGTACCGGTTAGTAGCTGATTTGACAAATGCGTCAGATTATATTATTGTATTCAATTCGTATGCTACCTAAGTCCTTCATAACGGCACAAGCAACATTTCCGCATAGTATAAAGGATGTTAGTAGAAGTTTTTCGAATTATAATTCTCTTTTTTCTTTATAAATTAATGAAACATGTATAACGATTGTGTTTTAGTAAAACCCTACAAGCAGCAAAATTTGGGAATCTCAACTTTTTAATTGTTTCATATAGAGAATCCTCCAAGGAATAATCAATAAAACAATTTAGCTAACAAAGTACCAAAAAATAACAAAAATTGAATTACTGTCGGCCAAAATTTTTAGATTTAGAAAAAAGCTAATAAGTAACATGAGTCAACCCAAAAACATGCAGTCATTCGAACATTTCTTATTTCAATCGAGAAGGTCAATTTCCTTTGGTCTATTTTGATTTTGTGGCTAGAAGTGTTTTATCAAGACACGGTCGATATATATGTACCTACTAATTTAATTGTCTTCTCATCTAGATTTTGGGTACTGTATTTATTTTCAGTACTAAGTAGTCTCTTGTCTTAACAGTATGTTGTACTCTAAAATAGAGTTGGCGGAACGAATCTAAAGTTTAGAGAGTCTGCTATTTGAACCGATTCGTTATAAACACTGTACATTCGAAAGCATTAGGGCCCGAATCACAATGGAGCGCAACTCGCACCGAGTACCAGAGCAGCGCAGGATGTCCGCTCCACTGAATTAAATGTTAAACGACACAAGAACGAGAACGGGCTTGAATCAAAACTGATCATTAGAGGGCGCATTGTGTTCACGAGGATCCGTCTGATTGTTGTAGGTGTTGGACCAGTGAGATGAAATATCCTAGATGACCCCTTTGCCATTTTTGTATAGTTCAATATGTACAGTATTATAAATAAATTGCTAAGCTAATCAAAAGTTCGCCAATAATATTACCATATTATATGTACAGTATAATACCTAATATTGGAATATTGTAGAACTTATATTGGGAAAATTATTTTAAATTTTTAATGGTTTATTGGAAACAGACCTAATTGGAAAACATTGAAAAATATTAGGACTGATTCCAATAATCCGATACTCTGTAAGAAACCCGCTTGTATAGCGCGGCTGCAAATTGTGCGCCCCAAAGTTTATGTTTAGACTTACGTAATTTAATACTTCGTTGGCATGAAAGCAGTATGAAACAATACATGAATAATAAACCATAAAAAATTTCCCAGTCAATGCTTCGTCTCTTTTAATATCTTTAGAAAGTATAAAATGAAGTCGCTCCTGCTGTCTGTGCGCTTAGATCTATTAAATTATGCAACGGATTTTCATGCGGTATTCACAAATTTTCACTATATATAGAGTGATTCATGAGGAAGGTCTTAAGGTTTATAATTTGTAAAGGTTTTCTGTAAATTGGTTGATATATATTTATATGAAAATAAAGGGAGCGGGCTGGCAAGCGGGCGGTGTGGATTTGATTTAACAGATGGCGTTGGTTATAAAGGTTGGCTTGGCGTTGTGTTTCGTTAACCACAGCAACGTGTGGCCGGGTCTGCTAGTATTATTAAAACTTATAACCCTTTAGTCGGCATACCTGTCTGTCGGTTTTACCTATTTCCTTTGTACTGATGAATGTAAATGTATCCTTACTGTTTTTTTTTTTTTATATTTTTATCTTGTTGTCTCCCTCTGTATTTATAAATTATATAAGCACACACTACGTGTTTCTTGTTTAGTAGATGCTGATTTGTAACCTGATGATGCTTAAGCGAAGCGAAACCGGTCAGTAAATAAATTGATTTAAATTCGTGGTTTTACACAAAATAAGTTTTTTAATTTGATTGATTTAAAATAAATGACAGATTTAAATGGATAAAAAATCGTCAAACCGTGCTACTTTTTCTATATCAATGAGCAAGCGGGATCCATTAGTGCGAATAATGGCTATTTAGCTTAGGTCATTCATAATGGTGACAAAGCAGTGCGAAAAGATTTGTTTTTATTTTTTATTTGGTTGTGAATCATTAATTTTGACCTCAAGAGTTCAAAATACTTCCGATGACCAGAAGTAACGTTTGACAAACTGGTACCTCGGTTGTAAAATGTAACCTTTCTTTCTCACAAACGAAGTATTCAACAGAAAGAGGTATTGTGTTGTAGGTATTTACCATGGACATAAAAATAGATGGACCTGCCCTAAGTGATAAAAGGCGTATTATTTCCCCCTCCCATTGGAACCATTTTATCGGAACCGGCTGGGCTTGCGAGAGCCTTGCGTGAATCTAAAAAATGTGACGTCATCATTGGTCAGAGTGTCGAGCTCTCATCGGTATATTTTACGAAATAACACGGCAAAAATGGTGACTTGTGTTATTAAAACATGTAAAAATAGAAGTGAATAAGATAATAAACCCAATTTTCGTATTACATTCCATAGGTAAGTATTATTTTAGGCTTATTCAGATCATATAATATAACACATCAAGATACATGGCGACGCGAAACACAAAGCCGCTGTTTCATCAAGATACATGGCGACGCGAAACATAAAGCCGCTGTTTAGTGAGGTAAGTAAATTATGAAGCATTTGTAAAAGTGTCTCAACTAAATACGGAAACAAAATATTTCACTCCGAAAATAAGTGAAACTTTACTTTGTCAAATTTGGACTTAAGATATTTTTTCATATCATGGCTAGCAATTCGCGCTCCCATGTAAAAAGGTCGATTCATTCAAAAGCAGATTTTACTTTTAACAACTAAATAGTCATATTATAATGCGAGATGCCTATATACTGTTAGATTGATTTATTGGCGAATCACAGTCATCGTCCCTCTCTTCGCCCCGCCATAGTTAGTTTTTACCCCTCATCTGTATGTTCTGGTCTATCTATTTGTACGTCTATGGTATTTACTTTGAATGCATTATAACAGGCAAGTGAATGTACGAGCATATTTTATTTTAACTAATTTTAATTAAAATTATTTTCATTACATTACAGAAGGCGAAACCATTACCACTTTCAGAAAATGAATGGAACCTCCAATAAGAATTAAAAAAATCCAAAGAAATATTAACGTTTTTAAGACGAAGAAAAATAACTCTAATTTATGCAGCTACATTATCTCTGTATGTTTAGATACAGCACTGTTACAATAAACATAATTAACATCTTAAATGAAAACAAATCACTTTGTATAAACA
This sequence comes from Limnephilus lunatus, assembly GCA_917563855.2. NCBI lineage: Eukaryota > Metazoa > Arthropoda > Insecta > Trichoptera > Limnephilidae > Limnephilus > Limnephilus lunatus. Next base: position 43,398,720 of record OU830602.1, on the reverse strand, counting down.
ACTTATTTAATCACTAGCTGGTTCCCGGCATGTGTTGCAATGCCAAATAAAAATACATTTTTACACATTGTGAATCACCTTTCCCGTGCGTCCCCGTTCCCACCCCCCCCCCCCCCCCCCCGCGTCCCCTTCCTACCTAACTTTATAAATTATTTAGCCTATGTTACTCGGGGACAGTTTAGCTTCTCAACAGTTAAATAATTTTTCAAATCGGTTCAGTAGTTTTGGAGCCTATACAATGCAAACAAACAAACAATCAAATCTTTCGTCCTTACACAGTATTAATTTAATTTATTAATTAATTAATCAAAATTACACACATGGTTTGAAATCAATGGTTCTTTTGTCAGGATACAATTAAAATATGTGGTGAATACAAAGTGATTTGTTTTCATTTAATTAAAATAACACCACAAAATGAATTTGCGAATATTTAAGAAATAATTTACTTCCTTCAATTTAGAAGGTAGCCATTATCTGTGAGGAACAATATTTTCTTTCAATACCTGTATTATTTTGTGTTATTCTTATTACTTATAAAATTATTAACCTCAACATAGACTTATTGTGGTGAGGTTAAAAATTCAATTGGAAACAATAATACTTTCCATATAAAGAAACAACAAATAAATAAATTTATTTTCTATTATACCCAGATGTTACAACTACGTATTCACATCCTCAGTCTGCTTGTAACCTATTAACTCAGGTAAATCTATTCAGCAGCGCTTTGCCTAGTATCTACAAAATCATGTTTAGAGCTTAAATCTCACACGAGTGGAATGCAAATGACACAATTCCACTTTGAACCAGCAGTGGGATTACTAAAATTAGCTGCACCAGCAGCATCCAGCATCCAGCATCTCGGCATCAGTACTAGTTAATTTGGAAACATTTTGACAAGTCCCATAATTTGGCTGTCTCCACGGAAGCGATGAGGTTGACAACTCATTTACAGATTCTTCAGCGGATTCTGGAATCAAATTCCAAGAGTAGCACAAGAAGGCACCTTGTCAAAAAGATGAGAAAAAGTTTGCTAAGGACTATCCAAATGTAAGATGTTTTTATCCTCTCTGCCTACATAATTCAAAGTAAATATAAACGAACCCTATGTTAAACAATGGCCTGAAAGTAAAAACTAATTTTATTATTACTCATCTATATTTCTTGAACTTGCATCCGATGGGTAATGCGCGTTTTCATTCCGCGACTAAATATTCCTGATAAAATATCCTACTTACAAAACATCCCCCAACAAAATATCTACTAAAACTTAACCTATTCTAACCCAACTTAACAAAAAAGGAGAAAAAAAGATACAGAAATCCTGTAAAGACAATAAATTATTGTTCAAAAATAGTAAAATGGGACAAAAATAATACAGATAACGATAATTTATTGTCTTTACAGGATGTCTGTACTATTTTTGTCCCATTTTTTGTTAGAAGGTTAGGTTAGGTTTTAGTAGATATTTTTTGGGGGATGTTTTGCCCGTAGGATACTTTGTCGGAGGATATTTTGTCGGGGATATTTTATCGCGAAATCCATTCATTGAGCATTGAACTATCATTGTTCAATGTAGCGTTGATTTACGTAGATTGTTACGATTATGCATTAATGACATATGAGTCAAAATCATAACTTTATTTATAAACATATGACAAAGTAATTCGTCTCGTACAGTAATTGAATTGAATTTCAGTTGACGACCAATGGAATTGTGCGAGCGGAATCATTTATTTCTTAGCGTTCTCTAATTTTTGATTTTGCATCAATCGCGGCCGCAAGATTTTGGCTGAAAGAATGACTGTAAGATTTCTCCACGAGGACGTAGATACCTACTAAAAAACAATAAAACACCGCACTTAGACAGGAGCATTTCAAAAAAATAACAAATAATAATCAAAAATCTATATATATACCGGGAGCTTTTTTGCTCACGAGTTTACATTATTTACAGAATTAAGGGCCGCATATTTTTTACTCTGTTCCAATAATTTTGGCTGGCCCTTCTCGGAACGTGGGGAAATGCATTTGGCTTGTTGAGCTCAGTTGGAAAGAGACGAGAACATTGTTTGCGTCCGTCTTGAAGTGGTATAAAATACAGGGAAACGGGGCACGAGCAGTGTCGATCAGTGTATTTGTGCGTGAAAGAGGACTGAATAAAAAGTTAGGTGTGAGAAAGAGATAGTGATGACCTATTGTGTCGGGTCCCTCTGTTGGCCCTGTATGCATTCAGATGCAAGGGGGATGCAGGGTCACCAAGAGTTTTATCAGGTAAAATATATATATATATATATATATTTCTTAATATGGCACTCAATACTTATTAACTGAATTTCGGTAACAGCAGGCAATGACTACAGAGGGAAACACGTTATTTTATATCACACGCAGAAAATAGTGTTAGAAGTATGAGAAACAATATCTAAGTACTAGTAAATCAACAAGCGAAAATATAAGAAAAGGATGTCGAAACGCGCGCATCAGGAAACATTATACAGCCTAGTATATCAACTACTTGACGAAGAGATTGCATGAGACGTTGTGTGAAGAAAAATGACGAAGCTAGAAGTGTGTGCTAATATAGCGTCGTCTGGTATTCCATCCTTCTACCAATCATTGCGAAAATTTAATATTACATTTCGTTGGTTAGTTATTTGGGTTTTCTAGGCTTACTTTACATATTTGCTAGCATTGGGACAAGTAAATGCCCATTTCATATTAGCAGACAAAAGGCTCCAAGGGTGTTGCTAAGCTGAAAAAAGTGTCTATCGTGTTATATACATTTTTTAGGTGCAAATTACGGTTTTTTCAGTATTTACGCAAACAATCCTTTTGAGATTACTATTTTTTTTTCATATTATTGGTAACTACCTTTTTCATTGGAAAAAATCGTTCAAAGAACTGGTTTATAACCTAGATAGTGTCTCAGATAAATATTTCCGAGGATAAGACGTAAGTAAATAAAAACTACCCACAATTACTAACGATACACTATAAATGGACAGCCCTGTTTGCACCGTCTCGGAGCATACAGGATAGGTCCCTACATGCGCCGCCGTTTTATTCACATTGAACTTGTTGAAGTTTTCTGTTTTTGCTCCAATCCCTTTGTATCGCGGTATGAAACCTCACCGGGCGGATTGTTAGGCTCATGCACCACCAACCCAGTACCTACCCAATACCTTATAGAGATGTTTGATACCTAAAATAGGCTGTCACTGCGGTTCCAATTGCCGAAGACCTATGTTCTACGACTCCAAATACTAATATCTACAGCCTGTATGTCGGACGAATAGCTACAGCTCAAAGTGCTGACTAATATCTATGAGAACCAAAGTGACTACGAATATCTACATCTCAAACTGCTGACTAATATCTGTGGAGCAGGTGATGTCGAAGAATATCTACAGCACTGGCAGAGGTTGGATTTGCAATTATGTATGGCATATTGGCATAGCGTAATTTTGCGTTATATATAACCTAACCTAACCTAACATAACCTAACCTAACCTAACTTAACATAAATTAAGTTTTTTAAACTGCATACGCAATATTACGTTATGCCAATATGCTAAACATAATTGCAAACCCAGCCTCTTCCAGTTCTGTAGATATTCGTCGACATCACCTGTTCCATAGATATTAGTCAGCAGTTTGAGCTGTAGATATTCGTCCTCACGTTGGTTCTCATAGATATTAGTCCGATTTGTTCAGTTTTTGGAATTCATGTAGATATAAGTAGACGCCGTCTGTTCTACCGACCCTCGATCCATGTACTTTTGAAAATGATTCCTGAATTTTTTTTTTGCCCGTTTTTTCAAATTTTCTAAATATTTTTAATTTCCGATGAACCAGTTCTTCAAAAAAATAATTTCGATGGTTCCAGTGACAGTTCTCTGTCAACAACAAGTCTCTGGGGCAAAGTAACCGGGATAGGAATACAGACCATCTCTACCCGGTACCCAGTCGTCTACCTGCCCAAGGTGCAAGAACTTGTCTAAATAGAGCGGTATAGGATTTCAGATCGTTGTTAGCCGGAACAAATAAACGGGTATTATTCTGGGTTATGCAGGTAGAATTACATGATATTTTCTAAGCTCGGTAGATTTACAATGTCTTTATTATATTCGGCAGTGGTTAAAATTTACTCCTGTTTTGTTAAAAGTATTATCATCAATAACTATTAGTAGTAGCTTTCTTGTCCGGATTCACTATTTTATTCAGTTTTATTATGCCAGTTATTTAACTCTTACCTTTGAAGACTTTTGTACTATGCAAGCATGTGGTGTTAGGGTTCTTCGCTTTTAGAAATAAAATTCACCTCGTGATAAGTATTTAAGACTAAATCCGATTCCTGTCACATCAAAAAGAATCTATCAAACAGATTACTCGTTTTGCTGAATTTTTATGAGGTATCTAGGGGTCGCAGTCGTGACAGATCAAAAGTCAAAAAGGTCAGCAATTATTTAAATAATAAATGATGTACTAGATATTTATGAAAGTTACAACATCTATGTTTTGCAAGCTAAACTACCCCCCATAAAACCTCATAAAGTCTCGTACAATTGAATTGTAAATAAGCAGAAACCAAGTTTTTATTGGTTTATCGAACCTTTTTCTTTATTTTAATTTGCATATGTAGGAATTGTGTATGTGTATTATAATTGCATGCTAAGTAAACTGTGGCTTGATACATATATTATAAATTACTTACCCATGTATGTTGACGTACGCTTTTTTATTTCGGTGTTTTAATGTGCTAGATATATAATTAGCAGATTTAAGTCTATGATAATAATAATATCAATATGGATGATTTATTTAGCGCCGTATGTGTTAGAAATCATCTCAAGGACGAAATTTATAATAAATTTCTACAATCTTACTTCTAACTACAGATTACATTAATACTTAAAATATTGTATACACCGGTTCCCCGTACAGCGATACAAAACTATATATACAAATGTACCTACAATGTATTTGACCAATGAACGCGATGCTGCGTAAAAATTTCCAGGTATGTTTTTAAATTTATAAATCTCTAAAGGCAGAAAATAAACTCTACTTTTGCCACTAATCTTCTAATAAATGTAATACTAATAGTGATGGGGGTAGCAAAAAAATCATGAATGTCCACTGTTTTAAATATATCTAATGTTCTCCGCGTGCAACGCCGTATCTTCTCCAAGCATAAACTTTCTGATTAAAATGTGTTTACCGAAAGTGACCTGCCAGGTAAGTATGTTTTCTGTATATATTTGTAAATAATAAAATAAGATAGAGCCTAAAAAATCATAATAAATTGTACACCAAGGTGATTTTTCACAAAAACGGCATTCTACAAATTATCCAAATTATTATTTCTAGGTATTATTAGGACACTGCTTATTTAGAGAAATTTAGATACAATTTGCACGCAGAGGTAATTGGGAACAAATGTTATTGGAAAAGCCATTATTATTTAATCCTGGTATATATTTTAGTAATAATTTATAATATGTTCTTTAATGGACGTGTATGGGAAAAGCAACATTTTATGATGTCTTATGATGAACTTACGTTCACCATGTTCTCACGTTTTGAAATTTAACATTATCTCATAGTTACGACTAAAATAGTACAGAAACCGAATTATTGCAAAGCAAGTCAATTCAATTTGCACATTTTACAAATTAAAACACCCCCGAACAAATAATTAGAAAACACCGCGAAATTAATTCCGGATGTAGTCAAAAACGCCAAGAACAAAACGAGGCGTAATAATTTATCTCGACAAACAGAAGATGTTATCTCTGCCAGCTTCAATGGAATCCACGAGGCATTCAGGTAGATGATTAGCACGTCTTAAGTGATTTAACATAATGTTGGAAGAGATTTAATCCTGCGAGCTCTTATAATTAATATCAGCCTCCTAAATTACAGGTAAGAGTAGGTTATATAGTCTCTTTTAAGATCTCAGATTCATGTTTACCTGGAGATTTTCGAGAGTATAAACCAAATTGAAATATTAAGATTTTTTTCGTGTAAATGAGTGCAATATCACGACTTGCACGTTTTTATAACGTTACCTCCTATCGACTATAATGTTCGTAATTCTTTCAACCTTGATCGAAACCAACGAGGTGGGTACGTATCTCATCGGAGGTCTTTTAAAATTCGCAATTTTTGTTTTATAACTTTATGGGTTCTTATCATTTTTGGGTATGCTGTGTGGGGGTTTTTTTAAGGGAAAGGAAAGAGCGGAGGTTCTAGGAAGGATAAAGACATTAGAGGTGGTAGAAATCTGGGAGTCAATGTGTCCAGGAGCAAGGTAGGTATTAATTCATCCCTCCCACTGTGGTGCAAGGCGATAGGTCGAGAGAGTCAGCTGGAGAGATCTAGATTAGGTTTCCCTTAACCAGTATCCCGATCCGGGATGAAGTAGGTGGGCAAAAGAATTTGCCATCAAGACCTAGACAAACCTCACCCCTTGAACCCCTACAAACGTGGCGACACTTGAGGTGACTTATGGCAGGGGTGTTGGTTATCCAATAAATGATTCCCGGGACGGCGGTACCCATATCCGCCTCCCAAATCAGTACCTCCCGCAGATAACTGCTGATGCACTAATTATAAAATGTATTCTATTTCACAAATCATAATATGTCGATTGTATATTTGTTTCTGATTGCGTAAAATATAATAATATTATGTAATTAATGGTATCAGAAAAAGGGACAAATTTAATCAAGATAACACTATCTATGTGACAAGTGGCTAATATGTATGCAAGTAAATATGATTTCACTTCCTACTTAGAAATATCTAGCCGTTTATTTCGTTCATATTTAACTGCATGTAGTAAAGCCACTTTACTGTTTGTAAATTTCTTTGTGAGTTCCGTGTCCGGTCAATCCTGTCAAAATGGTTGCCGTGTTTGACAGTGCCATTTTATTCCATCAGAGCGCTTTAGCGTTGCTACCGTTACTTGTGAGAGCTGTCAAATCGGAGTGATCAACATTACGCTAAGTCTACTGTTCACAGAACTACTGGTTTTACTTCTTTCATACTTAGTACCTATATACCTTAGTAATGCTAGTAAATTAGATAAAACATATATTTTTAGCTTTCTTATATACCTACTCGTATATACGATTTTATGCGACAAAGGAAAACACGTCTCTTTGTTTTATCATTCACTTGCCAGGTTATTTCCATTGCATTGTTCTGACTTTGGATATTGCTGCTAAATTTCAGTTGTTCTCCTAAATTCTAACCTCACAATACGCGATTCCTTTCCTTCTTCCAACTTCTGACTATTAAAACTAGTCAATAAAGATAGCAGATGTCAAACGACAGATGGTATAACCCGAATTTAGAAGCAAACATGTTGCATCAAACCCTTACAAAGCAAGCTACCCCTCACCAAAATTTACCTCGATTTCCTTCAATTACACCAAAATCCTAAACAATCAAACTATTCCTTTTGATAAAGCGTACTTAATATACTTTACCCCACATTGGTTATTTTCAGTTGCATTTCTTACAAAATTAGACATAAAATAGTAGAATGAAATAAATTTAACAGTACAGTAAGCACACAAAAATAGCATTCCTGTTCTATTATCTGGAATATATGTGTAATTAAATGCCTTGTTGCTTTTGACTAATATGATTATTTAGCTTGCTTACTTAATTGAAATTGATGTATTTGTGTACAAGGCTTGCGTGACTATTCAACATGTGGCGCCTGGGTATTTTGATATAACCGTTTGTAATTATTTTTGTACACATTTCATGCATTGTCACAGAATAAACTAGATGAGCTTTCTATTCCAAAGAAGTCAAAAACGGTCGATTGAATTTATGCAAATGTAAATTATAATAAAAATAACGTACTATTTATTTATTTATACAGCGCACGCAGTTTTGTGATATTTCACTTCAAGTGCGCTTAAGTAAACGAACAATACTTCCGTTTATTGAACTGTTTATTGCACTGTTTAATTTATATTATTAAAATATGTTATATTTTTCTGTTTCTTGAAGGAAACTACAAAAATGAGAGCAAAAATCATTTGTTTGCCATAAAAATAAATATGTGGATCGTAAAGCACTATTTTTAGAGTGGCCCTCTCTCGAATTCCCACCATACCTACAGAAAAATCGCTAATAATAATAATAAAAACTAAAATATTATTTTTTTAACCGTTTATAAAAGCCATCACATTTTGAACTGCCAACAATTTTTATAAAACAAAAAATTGATTTCATATCTACATATGAAACTATTTATTTCATGTTCATTGTTTTGTTTATCTGCAACAATTATTTTTCCTTATGGGTTCCTTTCTGTATGTATTATTATGATTTAACATTTTAATGTTTTGGTCTAAAAATTGTTCACTGTCAACTTCATCTAGTTTCCTGTCAGGGTTCTTATATAATTTGTTTTTATTATTAGATTTTATTATTTTGTTATTCTGTATATTATTATCGTTTACGACAGATATTACAGAATTTTTCGGCTGTCAAAACTAGGCAAATCATGTCCGCCGTGTAGTGATGTAATTTAAAAAAAGACATTACCAATCTTGAGCATTCTTTGCCGATGTATCATAAGCATTCTTATGTACAAACTATCGTGTCTAATAATAAATAAGCTTAATTTAACAATGTAATGTTAATGAAGCCGTTTGGGGCCAGTCTTGGCAAGATGGCGACGCATAATGAGCGGTAATAGCTATATCGCGTGTGTGTTTTAGATTTTGTCGCAATACAAAAGACAACTTGAATTATTAATTACATAATTGCGTAAGTATAACTGATTGATGTTGGGTTACTAACTGTGAAAAGTAAAAAAGAAATAACCCACTCGTTTTAAAGTCACGAAAGCCAAAATGTTATAGTATGTATGATAAAATACGGCATTATAGGTTGGGGAGGAACATATGATCTTATTTAACAAAAAAAAGTTAAAACCCAGTATATTTTTAGGTATTCAATAAATATGCGTGTGATTTCATAATGGGCATAAAATAGGTATACAACATAATTTCAATCTCCGTAACAAAATTTACACGTGGCACTAAGATGGCCATTCTGAAAAAAGTGAAATTGTGATATAATACAAAATAAAACACATATTTTGCCGAAACCGCGAATTTCAATTAATTTATTTAATAACCAATTTCAATAAGTACAAGCTAATACATTATTAATTTTTACCCTGAATGTGCTTGAGCAAAGCGAAACCGGTAGGTAAATATAGTATAACACAATAACACAAAATAAGAAGTGCGCGTTGCTCTTGAAACATGTTGGTTTTTGTAAACAGTAAAAGTGGTAAAAACTATGTATTTTATTTATTGGTACAAAATAAGTGTTATATTTTTAATACGTAAACGTATGTCAAACCGCGAAGTGATTGCTTTCTACTACTATAATTTTTTTAAAGAAAGACAACAAATCCGGATTACGAATAATCTGAATACTACCACCACAGTGAGCGGAAAATATTACTTGTGTCTTGATGGAGAACTTAGCCTTACTTATAAGTTTGTACAGCGCTCTTGAGGTGATTTTTCACAAAATCGGAACTGAACAAGTAATCCAAATATTATTATTATTATTAGCCAGTGGAGGAATTGAACTCACGACGTCCGGGTGGAACCCAATCGCCATGTCAACTCAGCCAATGATCGGTATTTAATTGATTTCATTTCAATTAACTAGGAATTTAAGTCTACGAAGTTAAAAAATAAATTCCAGTCTAGAATAAAGTCTAGTAAAAATAAATCTCTAAACGTATGTATATGATACTATGATTCCTGCAAAGTCCAGAAAAGAAAGAATTAGAAAAAGACTACAGAAGAGACAAAAAAAGGGAATTAATTGATGATGATATTCGTCAAACTAAAATTATGACATGAAACAAAAATGGAGGAAGATAATCAGGTTTCAATGGCCGGGTACTAAAAGGCGTTGTCCCGTTAAGACAAAGATTTTCGAGCGTTATTTTTTTTCTGTGTCTTGATCTGTTTCGTGTTTAAATTTATTTATATTATATTCTTCAATGACTAAATATTAATTTGATAACTTTCAAAAGTTATTCCAGTAAACTGCACACTTTATTTTTAGGCAAAGTAGGCTAGACGAGATGTTTCCAAAAATAATAAAAATGAATTTTAATTGTCAAACGCGTTCGTATCACATTACATAATTTGTTTCGTACAAGCAAAATTTTTAAAGGAATCAATTTTTTCATACTTCTCGTTCCAGATGGTAGGGCCGCACTTCTGGTTTCTCCAATTGAAACCTAGCGATGAAAATATTTAAATATAAATGATAAAATAGTAATTCTTACCTTTTCTATGTCTGAAATGGTGCTTCCCTTTCCCAACGATAGTAGTAGAAGAACAGCAGGGCAGCTCGTAGTAGAAGTGCCAAGAGTTCTCATAGTCCGACGGAGACACAACAGTGGCCACGTTGGTGAAGGCATTGGTCTGCCAACCCAGCCCCAAGGCCAAAGTCCATCCTATCCTCATCACCAACACCACCAACAATCCCAAAAATAACTGCTTTGAAGACTCCATATTGAAGACAAGCGCACAAAACCACAGTAACAGTTATAAGAAACTGAATTTAACCACACATTTGCACTGGTCAGTCAGTAACAAAAATAAAACAAAAACTAAAATAGTTTGGTTGATTCACATTGTCTTATGTTTCACATCTCGTTGAGGATATCGCCATCGAAAGCTGTAAAGAAAAATAAACTGTTGTATTCTTCGATACAGTGTCTTTTGATGTCTTGTTGTTAATTTCAGGTTAAAGGCGATTGCGGAGTAGTGACAGAATGCTTCTTGGAACTAAGCGTTCCTGTTGTATTATTTCACGAAGTTAAATTAAAATGAAAATCCTAACTATTTCGTAAATGGTTTCACATAATTTAAAAAAATAAATTAAAAGCTTATAGCTTATTTGTAGATCACCGTATGATTGCTTTACAAATGTATTTAAATAGTGAAAAAAACATCATTTTCATGTAGACGAAACACAGTGTATTAAAAAGCCATTAAGGTAACAGTCAATTTATATATAGTATATATACATATATATATATATGCTGTAGGTATAGCTTGAAAGTCCGGCAGGTATATTGAAAATATCTTTTCAGTATACTTGCCGGAAGAAAGTTCGAAAAAATAATTATTGCCAAAAGAATTATTGATAAAAGGACATTTCTTTGGACAAATAGTTAAATTCTTTATCTTTTATATATAAAAATGAACGTTTCTTTGTTTGTTCCTTATGCGTTCCTAAACCATTCATCTGATTGGGATGATACTTTGGTGATTTGATGTGCTTAGGGCCACGATGGTTTCTATATAAAATAGTTAGCTATGGTGTTATGAAATTATTTCCTATACTATTCATCCGATTACGATGAAATTTTGGTGAGTTCTTTGCGCACATCCACGAAGGTTTCTATACACACTGTTGAACTTTGGCGTAATACAATTTGTATAAAAAAATTTGCAATAGGGATGCACGAGTTGTTTGAAAATTTTGTGTAGGAGGGTAGTAAGGGGGGAGTGGATCCGAGGGAGGTGGAAGTGGAAGAGGGGAGGGGGAATGGCGGGGATGAATGGGAAAGGACACGCAGAGAAAAGCCATTTATTTATTTAAGTGACATTGTAACGCATGCCGGGAAATCGCTAGTTTGAAATAAAGCAATGTTGCGAAAAAACATATATAGTTAAGTAGGTAGTTATTTATGTGCCTATTTAAAAAATCTTCCATGATTTCAGAGGAAATTTTGCTTTTAATTTATCAAATAAGAGAAAATTAGAAATATGTGCTTTTTTTGACGCGAAATCGACTGTTCACAGAACAACTAGTATTAAAATAATTATACAAACGCATCCATATATCTCGATTGACGGAAATTCGTGCCAAACGTGAAGCAAAGAACCGAAGAGCATGGAAGCTGTTTTCAAAGAACTTCACCCAACAGAGGACAGACAATGGTTGATGATGATAATTATATCCTCAAAAGTTTTTATACGTATTCTCAAAGGAGTTCGCGTTTTTAATTAAGCATTCATTTCTATATTTATACCTATCATTTTACCTGCAGTTTGAAACGTCTGGTCTAGGTATTCTAAATTCTTGCATTTTCTCTGCTTAGTAAAATAGTTGAATACTTATTATTCCAGTGAATGCAGTTCCGTAACAAGTGCAACACTTGAAAGTTGAAATTACTCTTGGAAACAGGGCCAGCTTCTCTGTTGCATAAATAATAACAGCTAAACTCAAAATTACCGGCAAACAGTTACCCACTTTCTTGTTGTTTAACTTTGAAAGTGAACAATTCAAAAGTTTCATGATCGCTATGTTCATAAATATAAACTTTGCCTATGAACATTATATAAATATGTGTTCTATTGTTAGGTACGAAAACGAAACTTAACGTAAAACGAAAATGATCTTTCTTGGAACACAATCTATTGGTCAATATTTTCGTTGTGTTTTGAATCATCACAAAAACGCTGATTATGTGACAGTATTAATACCCTAGAGGCTGTACGGTTGAAATTTAAGAATTCGACTCGGAGTACAACTCTGATCCATCCCCATATGGAAACCATCTGTGAACGTGAAGTTTGTGACTAAGCTACTATCGTAATAGAACCGAATTAAAACAAGAAGCTTATAATGCCAAAATATGGCGCCACTTACGTTAACAGCTAGTAAATATTTTTAGGTATTTTATTAGCTAACAATATTGATTAATATTTTAGTCCTACCTCCACCGCTAACCAATTACTCCAACACAAGTATAATAAGCGACAAACTTTAAAGCCGACCTGACGTTGAAACGGAAATCGTCGCAGTTGGCGAGTTTAAGGTCCGAAAAGCGGCATGTCTCCCCACCCACGCCTTTCTCCGTCGCACGTACGTTTTACGCATCTTTCTCTTTTGCTTAAGCTCATTGTAAAGTCAGTAAAGTGACTACCGCGAGATTAGATGGTATTAACCTAACTTGACATAATACGTACGTATCTTAACTACTTATAGTACCAACCTAACAAATTTGAACATATTAAACCGTAATATTTAGGGATATGTGTAGATATATGGTAAATACAATTTTTTTTAAAGTGCACATCAAAATGCAAAAACGGACGTAAAACTGCCAGTGCAACATAAAACACAATTTGTTGGTTAAAAAAAGCACTATCCGCGATGCATTTTGCACGTGTCACGATAGAAGCTTCAATAACGAATGCACTTTGTTTGCAAAATGTTTTGTAAATGCAGATAGCGCCTACTTTTCAAAATAAGCTACCTACTTTGACTGCGAGTGCACTTGATTCTGTGCACCGAAGAGATAAATCGGTAGAAGTGTTGTGTGGGCGTGTCTAATGGCCGGTATTTCAGTAATTTCAGTATACTAGTCAGGAACGTTAGATATAAATCGGATTGAGATGTCAGAATTACAGGCGAATCGAGCGTTACTCAACAAATAAATGTATATGTATATACATTGGGGACATTAGTAGGTATTAATTGTTTTTGTGTTTTATTCGTAGAACTCCATTTAATTTTTTTGAATCTAATTAAAATTAAATTTGATAATATTATTATCAAGCCTAATACGGCTGAAACAAAAATAAGTACTAAAAAACTTGCAAAACTTGATAATGACATCATCAAATTTAATTTTAATGGGTTTTTTTTTCCCCTCAGGATAATTTGTTCACTTTTAAGGACAAATCATATAGGAATCATAGAAATCGTTACGTTATCCCTTACTATCATGGAAATGTGATGTAAACTACCTTAAAAAGGGAAAATACAAAGGCTTTATATCCAAATCTGTAAGTTACAGGGAATTATTATTAAAATGCACCAAATTATGAAACCAAAGTTCCAACAGCAATTTGAAAAAAGTGTATGAAGATTTGGGAATTTATATTAAGTATTTTTACATGAAACGAAAGAAGAAAAAAGTGTTGGCGGTAACGTTTATAATACATTTGCCTAATAAATTATTTGTGTGTTTTAATTTTTTATTAGTAATTTTAGTTTGTGTTTTATTAGTAATTTTAGTTAGTAAAAATGTACAGCGAGCCACTTGTAAAACTTTTATGCTTGCATTAAAATTATTTAAAATTCAAAAATTATATAATTATTTTGAATTACATAATTTGAAAGCGTATTTCATCATCTTTTAAAGACAGTATATAGTTTTTAGGTGCATTTAGAAATATTTCATTTACTTGGATTTTATTGGAAAGCCTATTTCAACTTTCCGACAAAATAGGTCCGAGTAATCTATTCTATACTGAGATAGTATAGAAAAGATTACATTTCTAGAAATTTTCTGTTCAGTGATCTTGGGTAACTTTATATCTGGCGGTAATGGGCGTTACAACTTTAACTGTGGTGCATTAAGGCTTTATGTTAGTGGTCTAAAAAGCCTTATGGTGGAGTGAGCATTATTTTATAGTGTTTAAATGGCTTCTTTGAAAGCGAACTAAATGGAAACAAATTTGTTTCATTACGGCACAATTTATGTCATTTGGATGAAGTCAGGAAACAGAAAAGTTAGGAAAATATCGGTTCGATAATTTATTTATTTATTTATTGAAAAAAAATAAGAAATACATGAAAACATAAGCTGCACATCTCACTAGGGCATTCCTGTATCGAGATATGCAGTTTTACAATAATGTAATTTTAAAAAAAAAGAAACATACATATACCTAAACCTAAAAGAAATATAATAATAAACCTACAAAAGAAGCACTGAGTACAGTTATTCAAACAGTACTAATTAATAATAATTATTACAGCTGGGCAGTATGCTCATTGTTGGCAAAAATAACATTATACTGTAAACTAAATAATAAAATATGTAAATACAAGGTACCTGTTGTGGCTTACCAGATGCAATAATAGTGTGATCATATCACAGTAGCATTAAATTATTAAGAAAAAATAAATAATAATAAACAATTATGTAATAAATTTATATAGTTTATGAAAATAAATATAATATATTAAGTAAATATGTAGATATTAATAAATTAAACAAATAATATAATATAATATAATTATGATTAAACAATAATAAACAATTTATTAATAATAAGTAAATAAACATAAGTAAATAAAGTACATAATAATTATGAGTAAATACTAAAAAACAATTAATATATTGTATAGCAAGTAAATTATGATACGAGATAAGTAGATAATAATAAGTAAATACTTATAACAATAAGCAAATTAAAAAGTACATAACATTAAATAAGTTAAGTACATACACAGTAATTAAATATAAATTGTATCAAATATAGCTTAAAATATAGCTTAAATATAGCTTAATTCCATAGTGATTTATCAATGTACAAGACCGGGGTGAGGTAATTGCAATGTACAAGACCGGGGTGAGGAAGCTTTTTTAAAAATTATTTTAAAATTTAGAACCGCAGGTAGGTATCTTTTAAAGCAGTACATATGGATCGTCCAGTTGACTATCCAGACATCTCCAAATACTAAGTTTTGAGATAACAAGCTTGCCTCAGCCCTTGAATTAAGATATCTTAGGCGTATGTGTAGTAAAACCATGTATGATCGTGTGAGAAATGTGGAGATCCGTAAAGAATGCAATTGTGATTAGTAAGATTAAGAAAGAAACTCTCAGACGGTTTGGGCATGTAGAGCGAATGAAAGTAGAAAGGAGTAGGTATAAGAGGAATATATGGCGCAAATGTGAATGGCAGAAGAAGTCGGGGACGCTCGAGGAAGTTATAGCATGATCAAGTGAATCATGTACATGAGTTGGTCCATGTCAAGAGTTAGAATAATAAAATAGTATATACGAAACTGTTCCATGACAACTCAGAATCATGCAATTTCAACACCCTTTTGAAACGTCATTAAAAGATATGAATTTCTTTTTGAAAAATATCCCATAACCTAACCTAAGGTAATGTTTTTTTTTTCATAAAGTTTAATGACTTTTCGAAGGAGGTGTCAAAGTTGTATAATTCTGAGTTGTCCGGTCATCGTATAAGATGATGTTTGAATGTGAATAAAGACAAAGAGTGTGTGCCAAGAATGAGTTGTTTGGCGGTCTGTCCTTTCTGCTTAACCCTGTGATGGTTAGTTAGTTAGTACCTATGTAAGTTAGGTGTAAAAGCCCAGCTAGACTTGAAATTCAAAATAAATAAATCAAATAAATAAATACCTACTCATATCCAAAATACTTTAAATCATACTAGATTATTAAAAAAGTGTTTTGTGCCTACTCGTTCCACAAAATAGGTACATTTAAAGCTAAAAGGTTGTATTCCAATTTTTCCTTGTTGTTAATAATTTTTCCAACCGAAACAAATTCAAGTTTAATATATTTTGCAAGGGGGCCAATATTTTTTATTGCGTCGTAACGTTCAAACTAACCCTTCCACTCGCCCGTCGGTAGCACGCAAAATAATATATAATATGTTGCTCGACCGCACACATGCTCCCAGCTCTACATTATAAATTGCAATTAAACATGGCTTGAAAAAAATTAATGCGAACATAACCGCGGAGTCAACCGCCCATAACAATGACGTGGCATGATACATGAAACGATATAATATTGTATGGCGATACAACGGTTTAATACGGACGACGTGTATTTACGGTCTGTAGGCTGCTTTTATAATTCCCACGGCTACGGCACGGCGACGGCTTTTCATTTCTTTAATGCTGATTGTGGGAGATGCATCTAAGTGAGGGGAGATGCAAGAAAATGATTACTTCTTTTCTTTGGAGGTACCAGACATTCGTACATTGTTTGTCGCATCAAATTCAAATAAAAAAATACTAGTGTGTACAAAAGGTGTAGCTTATCTGTAGGTACATTCTATTTCTTCCAGCTAACCAATAAATACAAATATAATATGATACATATATTATAAAATAAAAACATCGTCTTTCTCACCACTATTGAGTGCACAAGAAAGAGCCACAGCATTATTGTTTATTTTTTGTTTATATTAGCTCCACACGAAACCAATTTACTTAGAGGATGATCTGGGAATTAAAAAGTTTTAGAGGGGTCAGTAGAAATCTGGGGGTCAGTGTGTCTAGAAGAGACGGACGTTGTTTAGTCACCAAACGTAGCAAACCACTTGCGATAAGGATGTTGCGAATTCCTAAGGTGTTGGTTATCCAATGTATGGCTCCATGGTGGTTACTATACCGGCCTCCCAAATTGTAAACGTTTGTTGCATTTTTGTGCTGTCACCGTGTCGTAACAGTGAGAATTATAAAAGCACCCAACCGCGGCTTGCGCTGAGATACTATTAGATATAAAATATAAATACATAGATTTATTGTGGTGAGGTTTGTCTAGGTCTTGGAGGCGGATGACCAGAACACACTGAACCCCAGATTCCTACCCACCCCTTAAACCCTTTTCCCTCTCAGAACTCTCCTCTCCTTCCTTTCCTTAAAAAAACCCCCTCCACATAGCATCCCCAAAGATGACGTAGGCCCTGAGGGAAAGTATTTTTCTCAGGTTCTCCTGTGTGGAGCTCATGTAAAAAAAAATCTTTGTAGGTACTTCATGTGTCTCCTTGGGGTTATTTATTTAAGGTTGCATTAAAAAAACTGTTATTTCAAGTAAATTACTGAAGTAGGTATGACCATAATTTTATAGATCGCTTAATTGCCGGCAATCTAGACATTTTGAATTATATTTAAAAAAATAGTTTAGGTATTTACGATAACCGCCCACTCTAGTCTACTAGATTTCTGAAGGTTTCAATTCTACCGCGCGTGAATACACTTGTAAATTTTTTCTTCTTCTTTGTTACCTGTTTGCCTTACATTTATGCGACAGTGGACTGCGTGTCGCAAGTCGCAATATGTCCTAGATTGACAAAAATAATAGGAAATACTATGTCGCAGTAGTGAACGCAAGGTACAGAAAAAGCCTATCATTAGAATTGCAAAATGTAGCGGAATCCACCCTTAGGGGCCGTTGTTCTAAGGGCCGGCAGAGAGGCCAGAGAGACCGACGCACTGGGTACTCGGGGTCTAGCAGACCCATAAATCATCGACGGGCCCGGGCAAACAGCCGCGTATAATGGCGGCACCCAAGATAAGCCGACTTGATGACGTTTCACTATTTGGCGGGCACGTTTCGGTACACACGTGCTATCACAAACGGGCACGCGTGCCCTGTGTATGGACGTCCTCCCTGTGGATGTGTTGGATGTGAATTAGGCCCGCCCCGATTCACACTTGGTTTATTATCTGAGGTCATATTATTAATATTCTGGGGTCGGTGGGTACCCCGAATCCACCCTATTACTCGTACTATTCCGCGAATTTTAATGCGAATTTTGAAAGCGGAATGAGCTAAGTAGGATATTTTGTAGGTAGAAAACTGCTCCTGCGTGAGATTTTTAGGTTAGCGAGATAAATTATGCGAAGTAGAAGGGTTCGTATATTTAACACGGGAAGTAGGAAAATAAATACGCATCTCGACTTTTTACGAGCAACATCTTTGAATCAAACTTCTTGATTTAACACTCGCTGCATATAAATGCTTGGTTAATAAATGATTTGAAAAATAACTAACTAATTATACGACCGCTGATAAAAGTATCAATGTTGCACGAAAATCCGATTAAAATTGCGTTAAATTATATACAGCAGCTTTTTTCCTATGACTTTCCACAAAAAATTTCGATAAATGATTTGTTATGGCGTTCCACGAGGGAGAGTTTTAGTGCCAGAGTGTTTTTTTCTTCATTTTAATCAATGATTTTAAAAGATACTATATATTTTAACAAGTAATAATTACTTAATTATGCTTCTAACTATATTATATCAACTTATTAACTAAACATCGCGTTTCATATAATATACTCTTGTATTATTCTAATTCTTGACATGACCCGACTCGACTATCTGATTCACTTCGTGCAAGTCCCCGACTTCTTTTACCATTCATATTTGCGTAATATATTCTCTTTACACTCCTTTTTTTCGTTCATTCGCTCTACATTCTCTATACGCCCAAACCATCTGAGGGTCTCTTTCTTAATCTTACTCATTACGCTTACATCAGCCTTGCATTCTTTGACAAATATTAATGCTTGTATTGTGTTTTTTTCTAGATATTGCTTTATAATTTTCCCCTCATAATATTTTAACATAGGTACCTACTTACTTATAATTCAAAAACACGTAAGGGGGCATCCATTAATTACGTGAGCAGTTTTTCTTCCAATCTAGACCCCCCTCCCTCGGTGAGATAAATTTGGGCCAATTCTTATATTCTTTTCAAGTAACGTGAGATTTTGCTGAACCCCCCCTACCTCCCGTTTGTGCTCACGTAATTAATGGATGCCCCCTAACCATATACAATGTGACCTTAGAACGGTGTACCCTAGTAAGGACACATTTCTTTCTAAATAAATTGTAAAAAAAAACAAAATAAAAAATACCTAACTACTTTGATTTCTAAATAATGGAGATCGTCCATTTCGATACCTATTTAATAGCGATTTTATTTTATGATACCTTTCAGACCTTGTGTGCTTAAAATACGCGCCAAACCTATTAAGATGAATAAATAAACCGTAAATACACTGACAAAAGCTTTCTTACGAGCAAAAGCTAAGGGGTACTTATCAAATGGAGGTAATAAAGGCAAAATGCATTATCTTTAGTATGCAAAGCATCTAACATGCAGCAATTTATTATCCAGGGGAGAACTAATGAAATGAACACAATAATAATATTCGCGCCTTAAGGGTTGAATGCAACAAACTATGTCACTTCTGTAATGGGTGGGGGAACTTGAACCTCGAATTAGGAATAATATTAAAAAATAGAAATAATTTTTCATCGACGATTGTGGAAACTGTTTGAAACGTTGGTCAAAGAAGGAGGCGCAACACGGCATAAAAACCCAGAAATTGATCACAGCAAAAAAAATCTTGTAATTTAGGTACTAACATGTGTGGAATTGCAAAAAGGATTGACAATAAAATAAACCAATTGGAAAAGAAATGTAGGACGGTAACCTTACTGATATCCCTCACTGTCTATAAACAAAAAAACCTTTTTTGAAGTTAAAACTTCTTTAGCATCGTTGTGATTTAAAACTCGATGAAACGAAAAATAGCGACACTAAAAAGAGACAAACTCATACATCTATAGGATTTAGCTTGCAAGATATTGAGATATTATAATCGCTCTCCTCTTTGTGCGGTACTTCGTAGCCTCCCCACTCTTGTTAACGTTTCGGACAGCGTTACAGTGTCCATCATCAAGGCAGATGTGTGTCAGATATGGCAGGTGTGTCTGTAATTCTGTCCGAAACGTTGGCCAAAGAAGGAGGTAAGGCAATACGGCATAACACCTCAAAAATAAATAACGATAAACGAATATATGTTTTTTGAAGTGAAAACTTCTCTAGCACCGTTGTGATTCGAAACGCGATGAAACGAAAAAGCGATACTAAAAACAGATAAAAAAAACGTCTATAAGAGATATTATAATCAGTCTCCTCTTTGTACTGTGTTTCGTAGCCTGCCCACTATTGTCTAATTTAGTTTTCTGAAGGAATTGTACACTATGCTTTTTTCCCAGCATCGTTCATCGCCACGTTTATCTCGGGCAGATATATTGTCCTTCAAGATTGTATGCTATTATTTTATCACGATAAATATACATAAAATATTTTAATCCAATGGATTTCATAGCATTAAATGCGAACAGTGATTATTTAGCTAATATAAATTTATAAAATAATACAGTTAGAATCTCCTCACACGTTACTATACATCAAACAGTTGTACTGTAGTGTGGAGGAATCCGTAACATAATAGTAAAGTTGCACAATGATATCACTGATCGGTGCTCGATAACTGACTCCACACTTACACAATCTCCAGAGCAGAGCAACCATGTGACGGAGGTGACAGAGTTACTACACTAACTACAGGACCTACCCCTGAGGTAGTGCTACTGCAGCGCTGAATGGATGATCACTAGAAGTGCAATCTATGGTGATGCGAAATAAAACTGTTGACTGATCAACTGATCACCTTTTAAGTCATAGGTTACAGACAGGCCAATGTAATTGATGGTGACCCGTCAGTTGATCCGCGAACAATTGGCCCACCGAAATGAAATTTACTATAAAATTATAATTTATTGGGCATTATTTACCAATTTCAAACATAAAATTGACTTAAAAATACCCTTAATAATAAGTAGGTATGAATATCATAAGAAATTATATACAGTGTCGCTTTTTTGTACTTATATGCGCTAGTATACACAGTATATAGACAAGTAGATTTTTCTTAGATGCATTCGAATGAAAATATGTTTTATACTTTGTTGTTCAGCGGTACATCCCCTCTGCACATCTCTTCGGAGTCACTTAGTCAAGTAGGTACACCGTATTTTCCCTAAACAGACTGCAAATTGTATATAAGTATGCCGGGGGGTAACTGTAAGCGGATCAACTGTAACAGAAATTATATTATACCTATTATCTGTTCATGAAAGATTATCTTTATTTATTTCATTAGCTCTAAAAATAATAAAATAATTACCCTCAGGTCCCATGTCATCTTTGGAGATGCTGTGTGGAGGGTATTTTTAAGTAAAGGCAAGAGAGAACGTTCTGGGGATAAAAAAAAGGTATGAGGGGTTTGTAGTAATCTGGGGTCAGTTTGTACAGGAGTGATGGACGTATAAATCCATCCCTCCAACTGCGGTGCAAAACGAAAGATCGAAAGAGTCCGGCTGGAGAGGTCAAAAGGTCTACCTCAACCAGTCTCTCAGGATTCGGATCACCACGCAGTATGTAAATAAAAACATCCACCAGACCTAGACTAATCTCACCTTATGAACTCGTGCACCCCCGCAAAGTCACTCAACATTAGGAACCACTTGTGGTGTCCTATGGCAAGGTATTGATTATACAATAAATAATAAATGTAACAATTGTTATAAACAATAATTATTAGCCTGAAACACTCATCTACATTGAAAAAAATCTCCCGAGTTAACATATACATGCCGCCGACGGGACTTGAACCCGCGTCCTTTGTATATAAATAAACATTTTTTAAAGAATATCCCGATTCCTTCTATCAAAAGGACGCGGATTCAAGTCCCGTTGGCGGCGTGTATCTTTTCTCGGGAGATTTTTTCAATGTAGATGAGTGTTTCAGGCTAATAATTATTGCTTATAATAATTGTTACCCTTTGTGCTACGCATAAAAATCTTGTCTTAAAAAAAGTTTATCATAAAAAAAATAATAAATGTTTAAATAATATTCCAAATCGCATAATATTTTATCCTATTTTGAAACATGTGATCATTTTTACCCGAAGTAAGCAAAAAATGAACCCACTACGCCCTTCTATCTGTGTATCTCTACAGTGCAGTGCGGGGTGGGGTATGTTGGATAGGTAGGGAAGGTACGGAAGGTAGGTAGTGAGTAGAGGGGAGGAGAGTAGTGTGAGCCAAACGGGAACTAATGTCCCTGGAATGGTTCCGCGGGGTGTCGGCAGGAGTACAGACTACTACTTTGGTGAAGATTACTGTCGAACAAATGAGAGATGGCATTTGTTTCAACTAGGCGAATAATAACACGTAAACGCATTTATGCATTTGTTGTATCTAGTCCATCTTATCCCCTTATAAATTGGAGATCTCAACTGCTCGCTGGCTCCAGACGGGAGCAGTTGGGACTTTTGTGCGATATTCACTTTAAAAAAAAACAGAGTGTGCATGAAACCTTCAGATAACTATAGTAGACAAGAGTGGGGAGGCAACGAAGCATCGCGCAAACAGAAGACCGATAGGCTACGAAGTACCGCACAAAGGGAAGACCAATTATATTATCTCATTCCATTGTAAGCTAAATCCTATAGATCTATGTGTTTATCTCTTTGTAGTGTCGCTATTTTTCGTTTCGTTTTTTTAAAATTAAACTATCAAATCCCTTTGACTTTTCCTGTCGTATTCTTTTGGAATATCGCACCGCAGTGGGAGGGATGGATTCATACGTCCGTCTCTCCTGGACACATTGACCCCCAAATTCCTACCCATCCCTCATACCATTTTCCTTCCCGGAACTACCTCTTCTTTCTTTCCTAAAAAGACTCTCCACACAGCATCCCCAAAGATGACATAGGACCTGGGGGAATTATTTTCCTCAGAGCCTCCTGTGTGGAGCTAATGTAAAAAAGCAAACAACGGTGATATAGAAGTTTTCACTCCAAACCTAAAAACACGTAAATATTTTATTAGGCAAATGTATTACAAACGTAATCGTTAACTCACTTTTCTCTCGTTTTATGTAAAAATAATTGATATAAGCTTCATATATTTTTTTCAAATTATTGTCGAAAACTTTGGTTTCATAAAGTTGTAAATTTTTTTTTATGATTAACATTAAGATTTGAAATCGAGTTTCAAATCACAACGGTGCTCAAGAAGTTTTCATTTAAAAAATCTCAATTTGGCTTGTTTGGTCATGTCGATATTATTTTTCAGAGGCCAACATCAGTCTGGTTGACAACAACAGTCGGCAGTACTGTAGAACTGTGGTAGTATGAAGGGGGTAGTTTTGGCGTGGTACGTAACGACTGTGTACTCAGACTTAAGGGATGATAATGATACAGGGGAGGATTATTATCGCCTGTGTGATGAAGTGAATTGATATATTTAGTCAGAGGGCTTCAGGTAACACATATAATTCAGCTGCTTTGGTGAAATCATATAATGTAATACTTACATTTTATCATGATAGACCTTACGAACGTAATAAGATACTTAATTACTACAAAAGACAACTATTTGCATTCGGGAAGCTAACCAATTAAATATTGAAAAATTAGGCATTAAAGGATTTTTGTTGTTGTTATTTACACATTGCTTTGCATACGTTCTACATATGTTACGTTCACGGTGCCAACTGATTGCTGCGTTTTTATAGGTATTGACTCCAAATTTCGCGGAATGCTATAATTATAATTGTAGGATTGGTGAGACTGAAATAATTATTTATTAAATATTTTTCTCGGGATCACGACTTATCAAAAATATAATTAGAGGCGATTAGAACATTAAAATCATTATTCAGATTTAGATCTGTCGAAAACGTAGAAGATAGATAAAAGGGTTTCAAATATACAAAAATAGAATAATATTTTTTTTATAATAATATAATAATTATAAAAAACCGATTAAAAATAATCGGATTTTTATAATAGATTATAGTGGTAAAAACAAAGTAATTTATTAATTTGAACAAAAATAGAATTTATTATTCGCTATTAAAATAAACTATTTTTGGTACCTAATTTAATCGCTTGTCTGATAATTATATACTTCATTTTATATATTTTTTTAACATTGACTCCACATAGGAGGTCCTGAGAAAAATAAAACCGTCAGGGCCTATGTCATCTTTGAATGTGCTGTGTGGAGAGTAAAGAAATTAAGAAGAGGAAGTTTTGGGAAGAAAAAAGGTATGATAGGTGGGTAGGAATTTGTGGATCAATATGTGCAGGAGTGACGGACGTGTGAATCTATCCCTTCCAATGCGGTGCAGGGTAATGGTAATTGGGGAGTTTGGCTGGAGAGGTCAAAAAGTCTCCCTCAACCACTCTCTACCGATCTGGCCCACCGCGCAGTAAGCACAAACCCCCACGCCTGCTAAGTCACCGAGCATAGCGAACCACTTGGGGTGCCCTAGTCAGGGTCATGGTTATCCAATAAATGGTTCCCAGGGGCGGCGGTACCCATACCAGCCTTTAAAAATGAAAATTTAAGCGGGAGCGAGTACACACTTGAGTGATATTGGTTAAAACATATACCATTAAAAATCATTTAATCTGACTAGATAGCGTAAGATGTCATCTTGTACAACTGCCAGAAACATGAAATAATTTCAAGAAGGGAAATGAACGAAAATAAAATAACGATCTGACGTAGGGGAAGAGCCGTAAACTGCCTAAGAAATAATATTTCTGAAACGGGAAGAAGCAAAAGTTAAGAGATGTTAAATTTCCCTCAGTTAAATAACAGCTTCGGTAATAAAATACGGCGGTAATTAAAAGTTCTGGAATAGGCAGAACTCGCAATCACAAATAACGGCCGGGTGAAATGTTCTTGGAAAATGGCGCTGAAAGCTAAAAACATTAATACATGCTTTGATTTCGTAAACGCCGTTCATTTCAGATTTCAGAGAAGATCTCAAATATTTTAGTTTTCTAGAAGCGTTCTGATTGAAACCTGTGATGTATATGTATTTATTTTTTTCTATTCTTTAACATACACTTTACAGATTATTACATTGGTTTACACAAATAATAAGTTTAGTAATAAGAAAAAAAAAGTTAATTATCCGCATGTGTATGTAAATAGGTAAGTACCTAGTAGTATTTTGTGAACACCTCACTAGACGAACCTGTGCTGAGGTGTTCCCATGTTTGGGAATGAGTGCTATTCTGTCGACATAAGTAGAGACACCGCATCCACCTTGATATTGTCAAGAAGGGCACTGTGGGTCAACTCATGACCACAATATACAATGACTCTTTTAAATATAAATGTGTGCACTTTAAAATGATAAAAGCACTCATGGCTGAATAATAATAATATATAATAGACCGGTCAGTAATTGAGTGGGCATAGCGCTTGGTTCCCACCCGGGCGTCGCGTGTTCGATTCCTCGACTGGCATCACAACACAAGCAAAATTTTCGGCTTTCTGTGGTGGTAGTAGAGATTTTCAAATATTGTTGGGTTATTCGTAACCTGGGAATGTCTTTCTTTTAAAAAAAAAAATTTCAAATTTAGGGAAAGACCTCAGCGGTTTGTTTTCTGGGATTGTTCTGGTTGAAATATGTGATGCATTTGCCATCGGTATGAAGGCCCTACACGTTAAGGTTTCACTGTGATGGAAGAATAATAGTCTAATTACTGTATTTAACACAAATTTAAACATAATTTTATGTTATTCCTAGTGACCGACCGAAGGCTCGGTTTCGGTTTCAGCAAGTTTCGGCAAAAAAATCTATGTAGTTTCGGTTTCGGCAGAAGATCTGCCGAACCTTCGGCCGCACTGAAACTCTTTAAATTATTTCTTCACATTCTTAAAATATTGTTTTTTATTTCATTTAACACGTGTAATAAGAATTTTGTGATTGTAAAAACGATTCAAATTAAAATACCCAATTAATGAGGTCCTTCCTTTATAATGTAAGTGTTGATTATTGACAAATTTTTGTTCAAAGAATTAGTTAACATGTTGAGTTAATTTTTGTAATTTTTTGTTTTGTTTTATAGCAGTGATATATATATATATATAGAAAAATTGTTCAAATACTTAACATTTACTCTGTATAAGTGTAAAAAATAAGCCAAATTTCAGGAAACATAGATTTTTAACATGTCTAAAAAAGTTTCGGTTTCGGCCGAAACTGAGACAGATACCGAAGATTCGGTTTCGGTTTCGGTATAAAGTCCTGTTTCGGCCGGACACTAGCTATTCCCCCTTATATTCATTTGACATGCTTCGTTTATCTTCCCAATCGAAAAGTCTTTTTTGTTGAAAAATATTTACAGATTGCCTGAGCTTTTAAGTATTGGCGAACAAATTACCAATGTTTACATTTAATTGAAATTGAGGAATTGGAGCAAAGGGATAGGAAAAAAGAAGCAAGACAATAAAGAGCAAAACAACAGACAATTAGTGAGTTTTTATACAATTGGATGTGGAGAACGGAACTGACAAAAGAAAGAACGAGTAGAAAAGAGGACTTTGAGGTCAGTAAAACCATATTCCTATATCCAGGCCGATGCAAGCGTAATAAACCAGATTAAGGAAACGGTTGCTTAACCACTAGGACCCATAAGCTTGTTTTCACTTTAATGTAACATTACAAGACATTATATGTACGACGTAGGAAGCTATGCGTACCTAACTTATCAAATAATTCGGATGTGAGGAGTGGGCAGTGAAAGGTTTGAAGGAAGAATATAAAATTATGACGTGCGATTGAACTGAGGTTTGAGATTATGTATTAATGTGAATAAAGCAAGGTTTGAATGCTCATATAGATATACACTCCGGCGATGAATTTGCACGATAATATAGAGAAATAAATATTCTCTTAGAAATTCATAATCTTACTAATATTACAAACGCGAAAGTTTGTATGGATGTATGTGTGTTTGTTACGCTTTCACGCTAAAACTACTGAATAGATCTTAAGCCGCCGCTACCCGAGTTTCTATCGATTTCTTACATAGCTCTCTTAAACATTTGAAGTTTTTAAGCTCTTCAAAAAATATATGTTATTTTTGAAGATAATATCTAGACGCGTTCCACGCCGAAACGCAGGTCATATAAAATTCCCTCGATAGAAAAGATCGCAAAGTATGCTCCGAAAATTATTATAAACACGTTTGTTTCAGTTATTTTACAAGTTATAGTTGTGAAAAAATTCACAGTGTTTCTTTAAATGATTTTTAAGATACCTTTGACGAGATTTTTACTCTATTTTATACGAGTCGTGTTTTATTAAACATTTTCCTAATTTTCGCATCGATTTTATCGCTTTAAATATTAGCACGCTCCTCTAACATTCGTAATTACATATCTCTCCATCTTCTTCTTTTTGAGGGCGGATGCGGAGCCTTAATGAAACTTTATAATAATATAGCTCATACATCATAATAACATACAGGCTATAATTTATAAACATAGCTAGGAAGGGGACGCGGGAGGGAAACGGGAAATGTATTTCTTTGAATATGGCGTTGCAACGCATGCCGGGTACCAGCTAGTCTTAAATAAAAAGAAAGAAACTCTAACAAATGTAAATAATCCCCAATAAAGAATAAGGTAGAGAGTAAAATAAGAGTACCAAGGTGGGTGTAATTTTTTAATTAATTTAATAATCGGTATACTCATAGTATAATCTCCAAAAGCTTTAAATAAACCATCGTAAATAGGGTTGTAGCAAATAGGTGTATTTTATTTCAAAACAGAACGCAAATAACAACTTTTTGATTGTTGAAGTGAGTTCGCTGAGCATTTAACATTTCTGCGTGTAAATCTGCTAAATTTACACCTGAAATCTAGAAAATCGGTCGAACAACCGCCGACACCCCCGTTAAATTTAGGGGTAGAATATTTAATACACTGCCAGGGGCGATTGTTGCTTATTAACCTAAATATACCCCCGTTCATTCTTAGCCCAACTCGCGTCATCTTGATTCCTGATTACCACTTCAAACTTTGGATGTTTTCTCTCTCCCGAAATACCTCATTCCTACCCGAAATTTCCCATTTCCAAAAGTGTTCAAAGTTGCCGCAAGAGGCGCTAAACTCGCTGGCGAAAGCTCCTCCAGAAATTCGAAGCGAAACCAAGATGGTTGCTTAATTATGAATAATTTCAGTTTCAACGACGTGTGGTGCAATTATACCAGAAGTTGGACCACTGGAGAAATATTTCTTTAATTTGGAGATCCTTTTAATCAAAATTGATAAAACTTTTTCGAGTGGGTTGCAACTTTATCTAATAAATGGTTCAGTATCAAAAGAGAGTTTTTAAATATAGTGGGAAGTTGAAATTCACAGTTCGTATGTTTTTATTTGATTGATGTACCTAATTTAAAGTTTTATTTCTCCTCTATGTCACGCACACTCTCGTTAAATCATATCTAAAGAAGAAGTTAGTCCCTCCGTTCATGGAGATACTTACAATCTACGTAATTGTGACGAAACCACAAGTACCCTGCTGATATACCACTCTTTAATGCTGGTGTCCGTACACGGTGCTACCCGAAATATACTGAACTTGATCATTTTTCACGTGCAGCCGCGGAGTTAACACGATGATAAGCGATGTCAAATGGCTTTTTTTCCAGCATCAATCCATGCCTTCTCGACTATATCCTTTCTTACGTATTCTGGTAAAGTTTAGTTATGTAAACATGCATTTTTTCCACTTCTAAAACAAATCTAACATTACTTTCATGTTCTGACGCCATTTCTGTCAAACGTTAAACGAAAAAATATCAGACACAAATGATGCGACAGCGAACCACTAGGGGTGTCGCAGGACACCCCTGCCGCAGGACACCACTAGTGGTTCGATGTATTAGGTGAGATTTGTTTAGGTCTCGGTAGCGAATATGGCGTACAGATCGGGAGAGACAGGTTGAGGGACACCTAACCTAGATCTCTCCAGCCAGACTCTCTCGACCCATTGCCTTGCACCACAATGGTAGGAATGGATGCACACGTCCGTCACTTCTGAACACGTTGATCGCCAGATTCATAACAACCACTCATTCTTTTTTCTTTTCAGAACTTCCTCTCCTTCCTTAAAAAGACCCTTCACACAGCATCCCCAAAGATGACACAGACCCCGAAGGGAAATTGTTTTCCCCAAGGCATTTTGCGTGGAGCGAATGAAATTAAAAAAAAAAAACGAGATTCAACGATTAGATTACTTGAAAAATTGTTTTGTTAAAGTGTTTTATCTTCGACAGTCAAATTTGTCCTTCAAAGCCATATATCATTGTAAAAACGACAATAATAGTTGAAAATATAACTGCGTTGACCTAGAAACATAAAAGAAAAAAGGCTGGATAAATTTTATCACTTAAAAAAACATAATATAAAGGTTTAAAATATCTTCACAAAATATCAACACAACCCGAAAACTTAAGTGAAAAAATACCCAACTACCTAGTATACATATAGGTATTCCAGTGTTCTCGCTCCTCGCAGTGTGATGCAGGAGGAATCCTTTGATTGAAAAGTGCAGATAGCCCACTGGACCCGCTTCTGCTGCTGCTGATAACATCGCGAGCTTTTGAGTGAGGTATGAGTACAGATACACATCAGAGGTGTCGCGCAGAGTGGAAATTTAATTCAATAAAATGGGGTATTTCCACGTAATTTTTTTATTGCTTAAAAAAATTAAGCAAAAAATTACGATGATTACAGCATTTTTATTTTATTTTTATGTTGACGAATAAATTTTCTAGAGCGAGTTGAAGTTTACCATTTTTGAATCACCGCTAAAACGATATTTTAGGGCGTGGCTATCGTGTGACGTCGTGAGTGCGGACGCTCCCTGACAGTGCTTATTTGTGCTGGTTTAGCCGGGCATAGCCTGCGACGTCACAAACCCATTTGAAAAAACGGGCCGTTTTGATTTTGTCAGTTTTCGAGCGTTTTTAAAATCAATAATATTGAATGAAAACATAAAAAACAAACATTTATAGTAGGATGATTAAAATCAGAAAAATTGTCTTTAAATATTACGTACATTTTCAACAGAATCCCTCGTTTGTGGAAATACCCCATTGTGGTGGTGATTTTCAGGAGAAAGAATTGTAAGGAAACTTAAGGTTTATCTACAACCAATACCCACTTTTATAAATATTTATTTTGAACAAAATGGGTAAAACCTCAAATTGTAATGTTTAATTAATTAAGAACTTCTCCCCGGCCAGGCAAAGGTCCCGGGTTCGATTCCTAGATGTAACAGTATCTTCATCTGATTTTCTGTTTCAAATTTTCGATTGAGTGTCGCTTATATTGACTTCATTAATGTATAAATATTTTTAACCGTACAAATGTACAAATGTACCTATATATTGATCAAATATTTTATTAACTTTGTCATTCTTGCTGTTGTACTTAGTGATTGACGATTTCAATTTCCCCGTACGGACAACGCTGAGAAAACGAAGTTTTCAATAAAACATAGTTATCAATATTGTAATTTTCATAATCAAGCATTGGTAAATTATTTATATATAAACGTTATTTGTTCAATCACTTCGATTACAAAATATATTCGACAAAAAATAGTGTGATCATCCAATGCAAATGTTTTTTTCAATAAACGATTAAAACAAGAAATATTTTAAAACATTAAGTAATTTAATTTAATTTGATAAAGATCGGACGTTATTTAATAGCGACTGTACTTTTGAAATTTTAGAACCCGACTTCGAAAACATCTCTGATACCGCACCTTATGCAAAAACATCTTCGTACTTACTTGAAGTTTGTTAACAAGCTACTTTTGCAATAGAACCGAATTCAAGCAATTAGCTAATAATGCCAAAAGATGGCGCCCCTTACGTTAACAGCTATCGTAAGGAACGAAGAACTTTTACTCTCCGTTTAGTGGGAACTTAAAACTTTGATTTATTCTATGGACGATGTATTTATATTGTTATTTTATTTTTAATATCAGTTCCTGACCGTTATAGAAAATGAAGTTGAAATGTAAATCAAACACTGCCGATATATTAATATTTTCTATAAATGTAACCGTAAATTCGTGGTAAAAGTCCATTACAAAGTGAATTTACGATTAAAGTTATAAAGGTTTAACTAAAAAGCTAATAATAAACTCAAACAAATAAGTAAACAAGCCTTACGAAGAATCATAAAATTGACACAAAATATCTACCTGTTTTACTTTAGGTAATATGCGTGTATAATATTTTTGAATAAGTAATTTAATGCGAGAAGTCCCTACCTTCAATTAATCATACAGAAACCAGATTAGAAAATTCCGACTGAAGATTCGAATCTCCGATTAGTTTATTTTTGATGGATGAGATAAGACCCAAACCACAAAATATAAATACAAAGTAGCCGAAGCCAATGAACCTTCCGGGCTGCGTTATTTTGGAACGAGCTATAAAATACGGTAGTAATTTGTTTGTTTTTAAAGTAAACGTCATGCAGGGTGTTACGTGACAAAAAAATATATTCTTAGAATTGAAAGATAAGATTTGTGTTCAACATCTCTACAAATAAATGAATCACTCTTATAAGTTAAATGCAGTATAAAATTGTTAACTACTTTTACCATTTACTCGGCTTTGCCCAGGAAAGAATTTTTTTCTTATTTACTATTGAAAAACGTATGAAAATTGAACAACAATATATGTAGCGCTTAGTATTGTGTAGTTTTATATTTATGTATCATGAGTTGTATAAATTCACAGTTCATTGTATGTAGAAATTACTTTGTTAAACGCATAATAGTTGTATTAACCTAGAAAATCCAGTCGAAAAGCTGTGCATACGCAATTATGATGACATTTTTTTATAAATTAGCTCCACACAGTAGGCCCTGAGGAAAATTAATTTCGTCACGGCCTATGCATCTTAATGGATGCTGTGTGGAGGATATTTTTAAGGAAAGGAATTTCTGGGAAGAAAAAAGGTGTGAGGGGCGGGTAGGAATTTGTGGCTCAATGTATCCAGGAGTGACGAACGTATGAATCTATCCTTCCAACTGCGATGCAAAGCATTGGATCGAGAGTGTTCGGCAAAACCTAGACAAAACTCACCCGGAACACGGGCACCCCCGCTAAGTCGCCAAACGTAGCGAATCACTTGGGGTGACCTATGGCAGCGGAGTTGGTTATCCAATAAAACGTCTCATAAATGGAATATTTAGAAAAATTATTAAAGATTTAGAAAAACTGACAATATTTGTACAGATATATGCCTTAAAAATAAAATCTTTATCACAGATCATCGAAAGCTCTTTACAAACCAACTGCTTTAGGGGTATATTTGACTCTTTCGCTCAAGTTTAAAACAAAATTACTATTTTTTCTTTCTTTGCTATATTTCATCGACTCAATTTTTGGTATTATTAGTCATCAAAAAATACTATATTACTGTCTGCCATTCTCTGATTGGCATAATTCACATAATTTGGTGCGTAAAAGTCATGATGAGATTAAATATACACTTTTAAACAAAACAACTTTTGAAAAGCGAAATAAGATCTTGCCTGCGAAATTGAAATTCGAAAATCCAATTGCGTTCGAAACGATCTCGGAGTCATTCGGTCCATCGACACTGAGGAATTGCCCGGTATTTCTTTCCCAAAAGGCAAACACCTCGAAAGCTATCCCGTTCGGAAAAAAATAAAAAACCTTAAGCGATTCGAACCAGGGCAGGAAAAACAAAGCTTAAGCTATTTTCCACTGCTGGAGGTGTTACACACCTAGACGTGCAGATCTACCCAGTTCCTAGTTCCCTTACAGCCAGTGGCGGTCCTTCCCTAAGGTCAATTGGTCAAATACCTCCTAAAATTATAAAACGATAGTAAAACATTTTATTATGCAAATCAAAACAACTGGTATTATTCTAATGTATTGGAAATGCTACTACCGGCAGCAGCAAGTAGTGAAATCTAACGTTTTAAATGGAGGTTTTCTTTTCCACGCTCATTGGTTGGGTCAATTTACGAAATGTCCCAATATGATGTTTCTGTCTCTTTACACGCCATACAATAAACGAGATGGCACTATGTCGCCTAGTAAAAATGTTTTTAGATTCTGAAGAATGTTTGGGTCATTGCCGTGACGGAGAGAGCATGATAAAATTATGCATCTGAAAGAGATGGTTTGATAAACGTAGGTAGATTTAGCATATTGTACGCTTGTGGCATGAAATAATTTGCTATATTAAATAATGTAATTTGACTCTCAAACTCATGGGGTACCCACGTGAAATGAATATTTTCGTATTTAATCTGATATTGTATCATAATATATTTTTTTTAAATGACCTTCCACTTCAGGACCCCTAGAGCCGCCTCTGCACTGCAGTAGTATGCAGAGAACAGTATCATGGCCGAGTGTGAGAATAGGAAGAATTTCGCCAAGTTGTGCTTTGTCTTTGTTTATTTGCTTTATTTACATCGGGTATGTCAGAGTACTTGCCGCTTGATGAAAGCGTAACAGAGAGCGAGAGTACCTAACTAGGGAATGCCGTGCACGTAGTGCAAACTTAATGCGAAGCCTTAATTAAAGCTTTCGTTGCTTAGTCAATGTTTTCGGCAGTGCAAAACATATCTTGTTTAAACTGGCATGTTTCGGAAAAAAACGAATTAATTCAGAAAAATGATGAATGTCGAATTGATTAGAAGCATTTTGTTTAAACAAGTTACGATTGTACCACCCTAGCCAGGAACACTCCTGTCCCGGTGAGACCGGAACACCAGGGAGCACTGATTTGTTAGGACTTGGAACACGTGCTCTGAGGATAGGAATGAGGTTGGAGTTTAGAGGCATTTTGTTTAAACAGATAGATATACATATAAATTAATAACAAGGCGTCGTATATGTATTTCAAGTGTATTTGAACAGTCGAGGATGTATGTAGATGTAGATACTGGCGAAGTTGTGAATATCTACACAAAACAAAAATTATTAAAAAATATTTTATGTCATATTTAGTATTTTGAGGGAGTTTATACATAACTAGCAAATTATGTACATATTCACTCGTTTTAGAGTGTCAAATGAAATTATGAAAAGTTATGAACATTATTGTGTTTAAAAAAATAAAATGATTGCTTCCAAACATTCATCTACAATGTACATCATCCAAATCTTTTCCCTCATAACATACCCCACTGGCACCAGAAATTTGGGAGCAGTTGAGACTCTTGTACGGTATTTACATAAAAAAAACATCGTTTCAGAGAATAAACTGATAAGTAACAAAAAAATAAACAACTACTTTAAACTTTTAAAAAGGAATAAAAGCTACTTTGTGGATTGTTCGTGGAGTGTGGACAAATGTACATCTGTGGAAATCGTGAAACTCCGTTCGAATGGAATAGTGGAACGGAGCCGAGGATAATTCTAGAGCGCGGAAAAATGCAGCGTTTTGTGCTGCGCGAGAAAAGTTGTTGTGGAAAATAGCCTTTGTGGAACTCGCAAGCGGGACCTATAACTATATGTACTTATATCTATATGCAAGTTCCACGACTGCCGAAGAACGTAGTTTAGAATAAGTGGAACCAGATAGTCTATGATGTAGAACGTTCCGGGAGCACATCTTCTGAAAACTGAATAGTTAGCTTTGCAGGCGAAATAGTAAACGGAATATTTTAGTTTGCAAATAAACCAATAAAACTCTTTTATCACAGTTTCATACATTTATATAAAACGAGGTGTTTCATGCATAATACATGTTCACATCTTCGTTTACTAAGTAATATCTAAGTTTCTTTTTGAAGTGAAAACATCCTTTATTACCACCGTTGTGATTTGAAACTCGGTTAAACGGAAACAAGCGACAGTAAAAAGAGACAAACACATACATCAGTAGGATTTGGCCTGCAAGAGAATGACATAGCATAAAATATTCATTTAATTCACGTGTAGTCGGTTCCAATACAATACGATAAATCCACGGTCCCACGCAAGTCTCCTTTGGTCTAGTGGTATAAAGCGTCTGACGAATCTCAGCGGTCTGACGAATCCAAACAATTTTTTTTTTTTAAAATTAATATCCAATTTTCAAACCACTCCAAAATGAACAGGCAAAGAGAACACAAAAGAAACCGACATCTAGCGACTCCGAAGAAGAAAACAAAAATACTAATAAGATGACCAAATGTATAGGAAAAGGTGCACTGGAATGCGACGACAAAAATATGGAAAAAATCATCCTTCACATTGATAAATAAAGTACTTCATAGTCTCTTGTCTACTTTAGTTTTCTGAATGTTTCTCTTCTACCGCGTGTGAATTGCATGCTCTGTTTTTTTAGTATAAATTTTCGTGACGAATAGTAATTAAAAAACTCGTTGGTAGACGTATTCGTGAGTCAATATCCATACGATAGTTTCACGGTTATAAACTACCTATGTTTGTTCGATTATAGGTAGTTTACATTAAAAGATAACGTACGAACGAATTTAATGCTTTCAGATCAGGCCATCAATGGAAAAGAATCCACCATTTATAGTTGTAACGAATAATTAATATCGATCGAGCAGAAAATCTATTTATCTGAAGCATCAACTTCAACGGTGAGTTCTGGAGTTATGAAATATGTGCTGCTTACTTTGATTATATAATGTCTAGATAGAGCGCTTGAGCGACGGAACGCCAAAAAAAATATCAGTGAACTGTTCACTGATAAGCTCGTCCTGTCCGCTCAGTGGCGACACTATCGTTGTGCGGTAAACACGTGTTGTGTGTCATTTGAAAATGACGATTTGCGCTATAACAGTGTGCAGGAATTACAAAGGACGATTGAAAACAACTAAATATGTTACCTATAATCAGTAAGTTACCTTTAAATAACCATTTAGTCAAAGAAACATTTCATTTTAAATAGTGTAATTTGGTCTGACAGTTTGGTCTTAGGACAACGCTTTTTGACGCCATGTTTACGGGGTTGCCTGTTCTTCAAATTAAATTTTCCCATGAGTGCGTTGTTAATTTTAAAATAGGTTTTTAATAATTACCCAAAAGTACACTATATGTAATTATATTGTAAATGTGAAAGTTTGCCTTTATGTTTAAGTGTTAGTAAATTCTTCGCGTTGATACTATATTTAAAAAATTTATGAATACGAAATTTATTTATTAAAATTACAAAAAATGTGACAGGTTTGTTTGGTGAAGTATCAAGTAAACTTTTAATTTTATTCATCCATATTTTACAGAATACCTAATGATCCTATATTACGAAGTAAGTGGATAGAAATAATAAGAAAAAGCCGCGGAGCTGGCAACCAGCTAAAACAACTGTTATTTGCTCTGATCAAAACAACTGTTTAACTTAATTTTTTTAATGTATTTTGTCTTTATTATATAACTAAATAAAACCGTTTCTAATGCTTTTCGTTGTCTTTATTTGTTAAAAATAATGAAATAAAAATAAATCTCTTATAACAATGATTTTCTTTTCATTTATATCATTATATGTAGAAAACTATCTTACGTAAATGAATTCAAAATTAAAAGAATTATAGTTTCCGCAAAATCGAAACATATTTTTACCCACTTTTATGGGAAATACTCGGGAGCTGGTATCACTCAGCGACGTAGAGCGCTTGTAAAACTATGGAAGTTACGCATAGTTGTGTGCGTATCACACACACTAGTGTTTCAAATCTGGCCTGTTGTTTTTGTCGGAATTACAGCGTAACACTCTATCTAGACATTATATAATCAAAGGCTGCTTATAAGCCGAGAAATTCGAAGTAAACGAAAATTTCATATCTTTAAAAGAAATTTCCATCCCATGATAAACACTTCATATAAATAACTATTCTATTCTTTTTCTCGTGTCCTGTCCGTTCAACGGACGTTGGCTATCATGCTGGCAATGCGAACTTTGTGCTTTTCAGCCATGTTGTTCTCCTTCTTCCAGGGCCCAGACTTTTGGCAATCTTTCTCTGCATTTGAAGGTGCAAGATTACGTACTTTTCTGGATGTCTCACGAACCATAACATCTTCATTCGTAACTCTGTCTATCCAGCTTATTTAAAACCAACTATTCTATACATTCAACGTTCTATAAATGTCTATGATGTGAGGTATTTGTTGTTCAAAAGCCTAGAGAAACCGAATGAACGAATCAACAACATCTGATGACACAAAGCGAGGAGAAAGGAAGGAAGCGCCATTAGTAGAGACAAACAATTACTTCCCTTCCATTGTACTGAAATAGCGCAGATGGAATTGAGCTAGGAGCCAGTGTTATCTTTGGGTGTATGAAATTACACATGCGTGAATTTTACGCACTTATATTATTACACTATCAAAATTACACACGGACAGAATTACACATTGAAAAAATTACATATACCTACTACTACTAAACCTACCTTCCTAAATAATACAGGTGAAAAAAATATTTGCTTTTTATTTTTTTAATCTATTAATTGAGTTAATTTATACTAAATTAAAATATAAACTAATACTCACAATGTAATATTTCATTTGATAAATTTAAATATATTTTTTACAGTAATCATAACCATTTATTTTTAAATTCATTCATTTTTTCTCCATTCTACCTATTTTTAGGCATTTCATCAGGATTTTTATTTATTATAGGATTTATATTCCTTGTGTAAATTTCTATTAAAAATAATTTCCTATTAAAAGTATTTTGGCATTTGGTTTTTCGTAACTTTGTGCACGAAAATTAACACATTAAATAGCAGTGCCTTTTTTATTGGAATCCAATTTAGCTCCTCTCTGCCTTTCCTCAGTATATATCTCATATCTCTGTTCTGTATAACTTCTAGCTTGTTCAAATGTCCTTCATTGGCCAAATATAACATCGTAGAGTAGAAATCTAAAAGTTTAATATATTTATATTTTCCAGTTTTTTCAGTTGGTGCAAATAAAGTTTTATATTAGAAAAAAAATCAAAGTTAGGTTAAAATAGGTTTGCTGTCATGTTTAATTCCAGTGGGTGTAATAATTTAAGATGAAGCCATACTAAATAATGCAAAATCATACAAAATCGTATGTTTTAGTTTTGAAAATTTGACCACTTAGAAGTATTATAGATGCTTCAATTAAATACTGCGTGTAGAACATACTTTGGCCCTTAAAAATATCGGTCATTTTTTTTAATAAGTCTTTTAATACGCTTAGAAAAAAATAAGGTATTAAGTCTGTAAAAAACATTTTTAACTGAAAACTCTCCTACTTATAAACACTTTTTCGGATATGGTTTTATTGCATAATGTGGCAAATTCAGTTTCTTATATAATTATCGCGAAAAAAAATGATATTTACGCCCGAACCTCACAAAATAAAATATAATATGCATTTTCGCGTTGGTATTTTTGACATCACAGCGACAATACGGCAGTCGACGAATTTGTTATATCAAAGTGAACCTTATACCGTCCACCGAAGAACGACTGGCAGCCGCCCCCCTGTTTTCCGTCATTACTCCTCCGAA
The DNA here is from genome assembly GCA_917563855.2 of Limnephilus lunatus. Taxonomy (NCBI): domain Eukaryota; kingdom Metazoa; phylum Arthropoda; class Insecta; order Trichoptera; family Limnephilidae; genus Limnephilus; species Limnephilus lunatus. The sequence continues at coordinate 43,359,887 of OU830602.1, read as the reverse complement.
CGGAGCGGAGAGCAGTCGTGTTATGCTCCGCGCCGCTTATTTTCGTGAAATCAATTTAAAAATTCCGTTTAATTGCAATAAACAATGCATAAAAAAGGAATTAATGTTTTTTACAGGCCTTTACGAAATCAACATGTAAAAAAAAAACTCAAATATCTTTTCCAACCTTTCCAAAAGCTTTTTCTCAAGTATTTTTAAACTCCTCCCGCGTGCGTGAATTCCGATTTCGATTTTTTCCTGTACTAGTGGATCGCCTTAAGTAGGTATATTTCTCTCCAAGTATTAAATTTTGTCCAAGTGTAATTCCGTGTGTGTGTAATTCTGACTGCGTAATATTGGTATCTACGTGTATATTATATGTAATTTCGTCATTCAACCCTATCTTTACTACATAGCCTAATATTTGTTTAAATAAATACCTAAACATAAATGGAGCTCAGCTTACGCTGCGTCGTATCAATGGTGAATTTATCGGAAAAGGGCATTAAGTACCTCACAATATTATTGATAAGGAACATGTGGTAATATAGTGACAATCATTAATCATAATATGTTCACCATGTGAAAAAATCTGATGAAGGTATTAACCCCTCAGATCTCGTGCCTATTTTGTCGTTAGGTCAAAATAGTTTCGCTTTGAGACAGTTGATACTCTATTATGTGGGGTGCTTCGAAATCTGTTTTCCCCGCCCTAAGTATGAATGTTTTCTTGATTTTTTTAATAATTACGTTACTGCTGTGATTAAGTGGATTATATTGTTTAGGTTTTCTAAACATACTAAGGGATGGGGAATAAATAGATTTCCTTACTTTATTAAATGGCGTTGCATTACTTCTATCTCAATTATTTTCTAAGCAAATTGGTTTAGCCGGTAATAAATTATTTAAGACACCTTAAAAAAATCGATATTTAAAATCCTATAAATAAGTCATCTCAAAGTGGTTTAACCACAGTTTGAAAATAGCCTTGTAAGCCGAACAGCTGTCACAAAAATTAATACTAAAATACTAACTTGCAGAACTCAATAATAACATTATTCAATTTATTTTGAATTAAATTTATAAAAAATAAATGGAGTTCTACGAATTAAATTTATATTGCGATTTTTTAGTGGATCATTTAAAAAATATTTTTTATTGTCACGAATCAGTCGATTTAATCAACCGGGTCTTTATCTCGACCATTTTAAAACACTGTCAAATGATTAATCTTCGTTATACAAGTCGGGCAATTCGTGTTCTTTAAATATGAACATATATTTCATGAGAACTGGTTTATCACGGTGCCAGTTCAGAGAGGCCGCTCTAAAGACAGTCGGCATTAATCATGCCAGTCTGTTGATATCTTAATCAACTCTATATTAAACTTATACTTCTTGTTACTTGTAGCTTGTACGATTACAATTAACTAAATCCGAAAACACAGCGTATGTTGGAGGAGATATTTATCAGGGAAATCAATTGAATATCTTAATTTGATACATTATTCATTGTGGTAGACGTTATGTATCCGATTTCAAATTATTATGTATTATGTCTGGCCTACTAGACTACTTGTATTAATACAATTATTGTTATTATGACTTGGATTTGCCAGTCTAAAATCTAAACCACAGAAGATTGTTTGTTTTCTTGCAATAGAAACATAATATTATATTATTGTGTCTAAAGATATAGTTATATCTCAAGGATTCGGATTGAGATAATGCCAGAAGGTTTTTAGCCCTCAAGCCGCGACCATATTTTGTTAGAAGGTCAACATATTTCCTCTTTGTTATAAAATCCAAATAAATGGAATATCTCTGAATGCATACAAAACTAAAAAAAAATTTTTAAAGGTAATAAAATACGCTTCAAATTTTATAAATCAAAATAAATATATAATTTTTGAAGCAAGAAAATTTTGAATGTAAACATAAAAAAGATAAAAACTCTTACATATTTTATTAAACAAATGTATTATAAACGTTTTTATCATCTCACTTTTTCGTCGTTTCATATAAAAAATAATTGATAAAAAATTCTGAAAGTTTTTTTTAATATTGCTTTCTGAAACTTTTTAGATTTTCCCCTTTAATACAGTTACTAGGATTAAAAATGCTTGACTTCACTCTCCATAATGGCAGAGACAAACATTTGAACATTAAAAAAATCTTACATTCTTCTTTAGTTAGAAGTCAAGTCGAATATAATTCTTCTATTTGGTCTCTCAACTTTAAAATTTCTAAGATATGTTAACTATAAACTCGGTCTATCTATAGAAACAATAATTACAACCATTTGATGAAAGAATTAAAATTATTGTAACTCCCAGGCTTGTTTCAGCTTTGAGTTATTATAGAGCCCTTATTTACTCAGCCTAATTATCTTCCGTAAACCAATCAGAACCACTGGATCAAAAATTATTTTAATTGCAAGAAAAATATCAGGACTAAGTCATTTAGATAATTGCTTGTACCTGCATGCACGTATATAGTTATGGGAAGGCTATAATAGCATACCTCAATAATAATAATGAATGTTGGCATAATTCTATTCTTCTACATGAGTTCTACGTATGTAATTTAAATAACATTGTACTACATGATTACTATTCCACTTATCATAATAATTTTTATATCAAATGTTTGTAAAAGCCAGCAAAGGCGAATAATATTAATAAATAAATACATATTTATTGAATGATAAAAGAATTAACACGGAACTCGCTTTCAAACAGCGCTCTTAACCCATTCACCACCGAGGTCGTCAACGGCCGTCAACGCCCGTCAAAACTCAGCAGATGACGAAAAAATATTCATTATTGTTTGTTAAATTTCTTCGTCATTTCCTCGGTTTAATCGATTCGTCTGCATCGCGCCGGTGGATGTTAATGACCCCGCGCTAATCATTAAAAGTTTACCGAGGCCCCTTTAATATTGGACCGGGGAACAAACTTGCGAACGCAAGGGTTAACGATACTCAAAGTATGATTAAGTAACGCTGGAAGAACTGTTTAAAAAACTCGACAATTTTGGCAGGCTTGATAATTGTTGTTGGAAGTTATATCCTGTTTAAATTTGCCTAGAATTATAATCTGTGAAATCGCGTTGTAAAATTCATATTACGTGGTATAAAACATCGAACAAAAACTGAATGATTTTGCCGTTTGTTTATGTGTTAATATCAAAAATAAAAAATTAAATAATATCAAAAATATTGAAATTTTCTTATCGCACGACAGTAAAAAACTCACTGGGTCTACCTTAGAAAAAATCATCAAAATCCTTTATTTTAAACAACATATTGTCATTTATTTCATGTTTCGACCGGTTTTGGAAGAATTATTTACCGTAAAAGCATCCTTAGTTAAATCGGCATTTCTGAATAAGGAAGAGTTGTTTCGAGATCGGTGAAATAAAACTGAAAAGTTTTATAGTTAGCTAGCTTTGTTATCACTTTGTCTGAATTGGCAGACACTTCATCATTTTCAACTTCTTCCTCTTTTTTACTTTCCTACTTTACACTTTACAGTCCTATTTTACACTTTACAGTCCTACTTTACGCTCTAGAATCCTACTTTACACTTTATGGTTCTACTTTACACTTTACAGTCCTATTTTACATTTTTCCTTAAAATCGTCAAAATACGTTATTTTAAACAACACACTGTCATTTATTTCAAGTTTCAACCGGTTTTTGAAGATTTTTATTACCATAAAAGCATTGTTAGTTAAATCGGCATTAGTTCTGAAGAAGGAAGCGATGTTTCGAGATGAAATGAAACTGAATAGTTAGTAGTATTCAATCGCTAGCTTTGTTATCACTTGATCTGAATTGGTAGGCACTTCTTCATCTTCAACTTCTTCCTCTTATTCACTTACACTTATTACACTTTACACTTCTCATTCTTACTTTACATTTTAAAGTCCTTTAAATGCTATCTTCACATTTGCTCTGGGCAGAGGAACAACATAAAGCATACAAATTACTTATGAACGAGAAATCCTTTTCACATAAAATTTTAATCGAAATATTAATTTGTTCATTTTCTTGTAAGGTTAGGTTGGATAAGGCAAGATTAAGACACAGGATAGGGAGGCTAATAATTAACATTATCACATCCCTATAATTTACAAGTTAGCATCCATTTAAATTAAGAACCCGCGGTTTAAATTAAATGGAACCGAGCCATTTGCATTCCCCGCATTAGGGAATTTATGTTTGCAATATGGATATCAAAGTTGCTAAATGTTTATTCCGTTATCGTAATTAATGTGGACTTTATCAATTCGGGGTGTTTGTTTGGTCGAGCCTTAACGAGCCCTCAAATAAGGACAGGCTCAGTAATTAAGAAATGAAATATCTCCTGGCAGTACCCTTTTAAACCGTTTTCTAATTTTCGGAAACATCGCTTATGCCTCTCGGACTCCGGGATGTTTAGTCATTTCAATAGGGCAAAGGGGTGATCCTTGGTGAGATATTTATAATTTGTGGATGAGGATAAGGATGGGATTGGACGTTATGGGACTGGCTTTTATTAAATTCTAAATACAAATAGTGGGATATCACAAGCAAAATAGTTGGTTTGCCTTTTGAAGTTTTAGTTCAAGGGATGGAATAGTTGTAGATTTCTTATCAAAGGTCCTAGACCATCGTAGAAAATGTGATAAATGGATTCGGTTTCATTAAAAATTCACAATAATTCGTTATCACAGAAATTCTGATGCCTGAAAAGCTGTGGGACTAATATAGTATGATTGGAAAAAAGTATGATTGGAAAACTTTGGCAATTCACACTTTGTTATAAAATAGCAAAAATCGTTTCCACCGATGTTTCTATTCTGAATAGTTCTTTTTTATAATGGTGACTTTTAAATTAGGTACAAATATCCCACTTTGTTTCCACGTTTCTTATGAATAAAAAACTTTTAAATTTTTTGATTTGCGCCAGGGTTTGGACCCTTACCGCTGTATTACGGGAGGTCTTCAAACAATAAAACGTGCGACTTCATTTTAATAATTTCTAGTTTGATACAGAAAAGGGCCATCCGTTATACGAATCGTGCAGATCTTGACAACGCGCTTTGTTTCGAAGACAAAACGTGAGACTATCTGGAAGAAAATGGTCTCATGGAATCTCTGGGCCAATAATATTTTTTAATGACAAATCAACATTTTATCTTCTGCTGTAACGGTTTTGTTGGCAATTGTTATAAGTATTAATTATTAGCCTGAAACACTCATCTACATTGAAAAAATCTCCCGAGAAAAGATACATGCCGCCGACGGGACTCGAACCCGCGTCCTTCTGATTTCCGGTCAAATGCTCTATCCACTGAGCTACGTCGGCTTATCTCCTGACCACCAAATAATTCAACATATACTAGTGTTTCATTCAACAATTAATGCTTATTATATTTTTCCATTGTAAGTGCTAAATCTACCACTAGGTGGCGTTGAGACAAATTATGTCTACATTTTCAGGTGAAATACTTTAACTCGTCAAATATTAATTATTATTTTTAATTGATAAACTAATGCTTAAGACAAGATTTTTATGCGAAGCACAAAGAGTAAAAATTATTATACGAATTAATAATTAGCCTGAAACACTCATCTACATTGAAAAAATCTCCGATAATCAAGAAATATTAACAGCCCTTTACGTAGCAATTTTACAGATTGTAGGTTTTCTTAATACCTACACCTGTTTTTAGAACCTTTAATGCAAAGTACAGTCCTCTGATTATACGATAGGTATAGGTAATGCCAATAAAGTGCAGCAACATTAATACTGCGGGACTTGATCAATCAGCAAGACTAATCAGCCTCGGTCGACTTAAGAATAACTCGATTTGAGTAAGACTCTCCCACACGCAGACTATATAAAATGATGCTAGCCCATCTATTGCCCAATAAATACTTACTTTAAACTGTACTCTTTCTGTTGCACTACTCAAATGCTGGAAAAGTAAAAACATCAACAGTTTTACTATATTTTTATTAGGCATTTCACAATAATTCTTACTGCAAAAGCCAAAAGCTGTCTTCGTAAATAAAATACTTGCATATTTACATGTTTGACCTTCTTACAAACTGTCTCACAAAAACAAAGGAGAGTCATGCATGCTACATTCAGAAACACCTGGGCGGAGAAGAAAGAGAGATAAAAGGAAGAATTAAAGGTACAAAGATGAGAGATGAAAGAGGGAGGCTTATAGTGAGAGGAGAAAGGAACGTAGGACAGAAAAGGATGGGAAGAAAAAAGTTATTCAAATTTACTGTCGATGCACCGGGCCGATTGCTGCAACCCGTTTGGAATGTTCGCATAAACGACATCACTCGATTCGAAATACCAAGTCTAACAGCGTAAGTTTACGAATCGTTTGGAAGTAGCTCTGTTATAATTTGAATACAATATTGTCGGCTAAGTATGTAAGTTTATGACCACCTCGTTGAATGTTAGCAAACTTTATATCAAGAAGATGAGATAAGAATTCATGCAGAGGAGTGTAGAAATTATACGTATTTTTAAGGTTAGGATTTTACCTTCCAGTGATGGTTTAAAAACCATCGAGAGGTATAAAGAACACCGTAACAGATAATTTAAGTTGTTCTTATTTCTTTCCTTTAAAATACCCTCCACACAGCATCCCCAAAGATGACACAGGACCGGAGGGAAATTAATTTCCTTGTTAAAAATTTAGTGTGGAGCTATTGTAAAAAAAAGACACGTCAACAACATAATTCGCTCAACAACATAATTCGGTTTATCGCTTTCATGTATTAATTATGAGATTTATGGTCAGACTCTACTATTATGAATAAAATGCTGTGAAAAGGCAATGAGCCAGTTAAGTAGGTAACTACCTGTTTTTTTGATCAATTTCAATTCTGTTTCTGAAGTAAGGAAAATTGAGCTAATTTCACACACGCAGACTTGCCCACAACTCACAGCTCACTTCGATCTCACTTCTATACAGAGAGTAACTAAAAGCATTTAAGGTGAACCTTCTTAAACGGCACTCTACGATTTCAGTAGAACGTTCTTCCGTGTTTTTTTTTCTTAATTTACTCAACAAAATTTTACAGAGTTTTTCATATTATTGCAAAAATGTGAGTTTAGGAATAATACAGTGTCTTCAGCGTATCTTTCCCAGTGTTAATTGATACATTGTTATTGAAATATAACGCGCGTTTTACTATATAATATTGAATAAAAAAATAATATATATCGGCTTGTTTGCATACAGAGCATGCCCATACTTATTATAGATGTATTATTTTAGATTTTATCATCCTCACAAACTAACCTCATTTAAAATAAGGTTTCCGTACCGAATTCATAATAATTAACTCCTCTCTAAGGCCGTTTTTACGTGAATACATTAAAATTTATAAACTTTAAATAACACACATTATTTCTATTAGAAAAGCCGGGTTCCTAAATTAACTTCCTCTCAGTTTAGAAATATTCAAAGACGCAGAATCTGCTAAAAGCTTTGCTAACCCGATTCCTCTCTCAGATTTTATAAATGTACGGAATAGAGAATCAAATACATGGTTGGAAGACTGGAACTACATAAAATGAGTACTTACCCAAATACCCACAATATTAAGAGTTGTTGATTAATTATAAAGAAGCTGTTAAAAACCCGCTCCGCAGGTTGTCACTGCTAGGCGCAGCGCGTACGGCGTGGCGACAGACACGCACTCGAAGCCGGGTTCTGAAATTCAATTACGCAGAGGCTACCGTATTAATACTGTTCGATTCGATTCGATTAACTGTGAAGACTGACATTACAATTCAACACGGTGAACGAAAATACACATCTCTTTCACATTTACTTCTCTTTGCCTTGGCATGCGTCAAATGACCGGACAACTGAACAATTTTATTTATTAACTAATAAATTTAATCATTTAAAAATAAAATTAGGTATATAGATCGTTCAGATGATTAGTCAGACATCTCCAAATACTAAGTTTTGAATTAACGAGGAAAGCAATATTTGAATGCTTGCTGTAAATCAAATATAATCTATATGTGTCTGTGTTTATGTATTAAATATGCCATAAAATAATACCGGGAAGCATAACGATCCGATACATTAGTACAACATTATGAAATTTTCTTCTAGTTACCCAGAAAATATCATTTTATTGTTTATTTCACCACAAGTTTGTGTGAATTATAATTAAGTCTTCATGAGTAATTAAGTTATTGTACCAGATAAAGGGTACACTTTACATATAATACATATTTTACTAATTAACTGGATGATCGATATTTGCAGCATGTTCCAGAGTGGAAGATTCTCTTAGTATCGCCCTGGTGTAAGACCACAATCCAGAATTTTTCAGAACGTTGCTTTAAATGGCTTTAGCCGCGTTTGGTGATTAGATCTTAATAGCTAGGTATTTCCCCGCTTTCCTCTACCCCATCTCCATCCCCTCCCCACTACATTCAGCCTCACAACATACCTCAAGTGAGGACGCCACTGGTTTCAGACGTTTGGGAGCAGTTGGGACTCTTATATTCACATATTTTTCTTTTGAATTATTTGTGAAACGGTAACATGCACTTGAAGTGAAATATCACAAAACTGCGCTATATAAATACTACGTTATTATTATTATTAACACATCCTCCACAAATAGTATCAAATTTCATATTTACCCTTGCAAATAATAATCTGGCGTTTTTGTTATGTAGTACCGAAAGCTATGTATTCAAACCCGAAGGCTTTAGATTGAGATAAAAAAATGAACGCCTGAAGCCGAAAAACTAAACATTTGCTTGTCGTCTGCAATTACATCCTACAACCTACATAAGATTTGTCTGACCCAATTGTATGAAAGCTTTGTGAACTGGATAGTTTTCAGTTGCCTTTGATATAAAGCGTTTTTTTTGTAAAGAAAATTACGCTTTAAAATTAAAATTATGTATGGCCTCCGTCTTAATCGTTGATGCACTTGACTTTAGAGTAACATGATTATTGCCATTTCAAAAAAATTGAAACAATCCTATTATCCTAGATGTTCTTATATTGCTTGATAAATGTGACGTACATTTGTTACTTGTACAGACCATTATTATACGATACGATTGTACCTCCCTATAGCTAGGTGCACTACTATCTCGGTACGACCTGTATTTACTATATATGGTTGCTTTATTTTGAGGACTTGATCACGATCCGAGGAAAGGAAGGAGTTTAAAGATTAATAACCCGTATATCGATCATCCAGTTGATTAGTCGGACATCTCCGAAAAATCCAAATATGATTTGAGTATGCCGTTATATGTTAACTTGTACTTTCTGTCTGGTAAAATTCTCAGATTACTACTCATAAACACCACCAAATCAATTATAATGCAGAAAAACTCATAGTAAATTAAAAACAAATTGATATTTTCTTGGTCACTAGTAGGATATTTCAAAATGTCGTACTAATGTACCGGACCGTTACGCCTCCCGATATTATTTTATAGCATAATTTATATGCAAAACTCAGATACGATTATATTATTATTTACAAAATAATATTTCATTTACGGTGAGCATTCGAATATTGCTTTCCTCATTATATCAAACTTAGTATTTGGAGATGTCTGACTTAATCAACAGGACGATCGATGTACTTATATGCACAGCAACTTGGAGCTTAGATATGAATTTTGTATAGACAGGGGTAAACGGATGGAAAAAACATTGATTATTTTGTTCGTTGAAATCTTCCACGATAAATAAATACTTTATTTTATACGGCACCTAATAAGTATAAAGTGCAAGCGGCAAACAGGTATAAACGTATTTAAAACGTACTGTTTTAATACAATATGTTCATCTCTTCTTCGAAACCGTTTCAAATGAAACCCGTGACCCTCAGTTCAAAAGCAAGAACTTGACCTTTTGTCTATTGATTAAAATCTGATGATCGGTGATTGAACTTGATGGTCGTGAAAGAATTATAAATTGAAGTAACAATGTCTTTTTCGTTGTTAGTTTTTGGGGTGTTATGCCGTGTTGCGCTACCTCCTACTATAGCCGACGTTTCGGACAGCGTTGCAGTGTCCATCATCAGGGCAGATCCGGTAGATCCGACGATGTGTGATCTACCGGATCTGCCCTGATGATGGACACTGCAACGCTGTCCGAAACGTCGGCTATAGTAGGAGGTAGCGCAACACGGCATAACACCCCAAAAACTAACAACGAAAATGCTTTTGGCCGTGAAAATCTAAAAACTTATCTAACAATGTCTTCTTTCCATAGACGTTGTATGTGCGAACCATCTATGACATCATCGTTTTAAAATTTTAACATAAGTCTGAAGAGGTCAAAGTTAAAAATAATCTCATGTTCAATGTCAAGTTTATAATATGATTTATCTAACATACACACAGATCAATAATAAATAAAATGCAGTAAGCGGTTTTCTACTATTTTACGAATTTTACAGGATACATGAAATAACATCGAGATTGGTCGTTTTTCGCTGGATGCTTTTTCAGTGCGCCAAAATAAAAACTCGTTAAAAATAAAAATAATGTTCACCAAATATTAATTTATTAGAATTCTCCACATGCGGGTAAGTACGGATGTTACCCGTGGCTCTATCCTACCCACTTTTTTTGGATATGCTCGGAATGGACACATGTTGAAGGGATGTAAAGATATACTACGTCAATGGATGTAAACAATATTACGTATTTCTTTAGATTGATTCGCGGATGGTTTAAAAACTCGGCTATCATGGAGATCATTCACTTCTATGTTCCCGATGGTTATATTCGCCACCGACGGCACAGACTATTCTATCTCTCAGACTACAGAACTAACTTGACAATGATCATGCCGGAATCTGAGAGCAATCGTGCTGGTGAACAGAATTAATTCGGATATCAACATATTTATCGATAGTGAAGCTGCCTTTGAAAGGCAAGCTCTATAAATGCTACGATAGTATGTATACCTACTACTTATGTTTAGTGTAATTCTCTTAGAAATGTATTTTAAAAACGTAATAAAATGTAAATTTTGTAATGTTTTTGAAAAAATATATAAAATGAATTTACTTGAAATTAACAATTTTCTAGTGCCTTAACTTATTTTTCCAAGCGTTTTTATTGGAAATTGTGAAAATTCTATGTCTCGATCATCACTAAAATAAGTAGAGAAATTATTTTTTCTTCACAACGTGTAACAACCCATAACTTGTAGTGTGTATTAATTGTCTAAGAACATACGTACAACTAAAATACATACATAACTGTATTTTAGTTGTAGGTATGTTTCTGTTTCTGTTTATGTTTCTGTTTCCATCCGTTTCTGCAATTTAGGCAAATCAAATACCAGACAGAAAAATAAAAAAAACTTAACATGAAAAACAGAATTACATGAAATGTTTTAATTATACATGTAAAAAGCTTTATTACTAAATTGATTCATTCCAAATAAAATGGGTTAGTCAAAAGATCCATCCAAAACATGACCTCAAAGTAGAAAAAAATATACCAAAACGTCACGGTCCGTTCAACACGGTTCTTTGTGAAGAACCCGTGAATCCGTTCTGTGTGGGAATTTACAAAATACCAACGCATTTAAATATTCAAAACAAAAACCTAAGAAAAAAATAGACCACGCCATTAAAACGTTCCTTTTAAAAACGCCGTGTCATAAATTTTCAAGTTAATGATATATTCCTCGTTTGATCGGAATGTCTGATTTGTCTGAAAATACTCGTTTATTGGAGACAACTCTAATTTAGCCATCACACTGTAATAATTTTGTAAAAGCAAGAAATTTTTATTTAAAAATAAACTATTCGATTGCATTGTTAACACAATTTTTTTTTACAAGTGGATCTGGAATGTTTGAATACATTTCAAGAAAAATTTCGACTTCAAATTAAGATATTATTTTGTACGATCTACGGCCTAATTAGTATTAGAATATTATAATACCAAAACCAGTTTGACTTTAATACTGGAACTCTTCGTAAAGCTGCTCGTTGTAATGGTTTCATTTGTTTCAAATTTTATTAATATGATTTATTATTAAATAATAACTCTGGTAAATTCGATGCTTTGAATAAAAAAATTAGGCATAATGCCATACAATACTCTACGAAAAAAGTGATATTTTGTGATCTAATGACGAGAAAAATGATTTCGAATACCTCGAAAAAGTCATTATATCGATTCAAAGGGACTTATGGGAAAAGTTTTTGAAACCTATACTAATTGCGTGATATGTGATACCGTTGGATCGCTGAGTTTAGGTATTATGGAGAAATATTGATCATTAGGAAATATTTCTCAAATTTCATACATAAAAATGTACATTCTTCGTACACGATTTTTTTTGCTAGCAGGAATGAAAAAAACAATACACGTTAATAAAAAGGTATATTAGTTGTATGTCACTTAAATTTAAGATTTGTTTTTTCATATTGGAAATTTATTTATTGAATGTAAGACAGTTCAGGGAAAGGTTGAGATAATCGTCAGATTATTAAATTATTCTTCTTTCCGCTATTACCTATTGAAAGATTTGTACGTTAAAAAATGGTCGTTGTCAAAAAATAAAGTCGCCGTAGGTGACCACGTTGATAAATTAGGTTGAAGAAATTAATAAATGATAATGAATATATTATAACAGAACGTGTACAATGTGCGTGCCACTAAAACTCAGAAACGAGTCCCGGTACGATCAAGGGAGTTACATGGTGTGGTAGCCCTCTATCCACCATCCACGTAGAAGGTTCCCGTTTTTGCCTAAAGTGCTTTTAAAGATATAAGGGATGGAAGTTTCGCCCTCTATAAATTTCTAGAATAGTCCAAAACATTCGAGAGCTTACTCAACATTTCAGAACATCCCGGAACATTCTGGAATATTCGGAGATAGTATGGAACGTTCGAGAACATCCCGGAACACCCCAGATCATTGTGGAACATTCCAGAACACTCTCGGATTTTGTGGAATGTTTTGGAACATTGTGGACCATTCCGTATGGGTGGGGCTACCCGTTGGTAGGGGTATAAGAAGCAAGATTCGACGTGGATTCGAATGACGGTTCAATCTCATATCAACTCCCTGAGTGAAGCCGGGTACCCCAGCTAGTTATTTATAAAATGTGATTAATCCTTTAAGTAGGTACCTACCTGTCAAATAAAACGATGAACCTCTTTTTCTGTATATATTGCTATACTCTTTTAGCATAGAAAATTTCTTTTCTTTGGTGTTAAATTCCAACAAATGATTCGCACTACTTAAGTAGATTATTACGCAAAATACCTACTGCGTTTTTTTATGGAGAAATGATTTCTAACTATATTGTTTTACTTTTTGTAGACACTGAAAGGAACTTGATAACATAAGGCGCTAATGCATGGAGATGTCATTTCTAAAAAACGGTGTTACTTAAATAAAATTTCCTGTTTTACTTATTATAATTGTGATCACATTCCACGAAGGATTTTACATTTTAATTAAAAATATATCAGAAAAACCATGTTAACTACAGTTGAGATGACATTAATGCCTCATAAACCTTGCATTGTAAGGAGACAAGACGTATAAATATGGGTGTGGCGAAGTGTGTAATAATAAACTGCTGCACCAATAAATCTGTCATCAGAATATATGAGCTCTAACAAAATGATTTGAAAAATGGTCAAGGAAGGTGACTTAATTGTGAATAATCCAATCACAAAACGAAATTGACTACGACCACGTGTGCGATGATGACTTTGAAGAAAAAGAGAACAAGTCAACTGATACATAAGCTCATAAAACCACAACTAAACGTTGTTAAGTCATCTCCAGACACATAAGTTTTTAGATTTTCACGGCCAAAAGCATTTTCATTGTTAGTTTTTGGGATTTTATGCCGTGTTGCGCTATCTCCTTCTTTAGCCAACGTTTCTGACGGCTAAAGACAGCGCCCTTGAGGTGATTTTTCACAAAAACGGCGCTATACAAGTCATCCAAATATTATAGCGCAAAACGGCATAACATCCCAAAAACTAACAATGAAAATCTCCAGACACATTCGTTATTTATAAGTACTGGGACCAGTATTCTCCGGTACTACAAAATGCTTATTAAAAAACTTTGGTTCTTTGAATCATTGTGCCTGTTTATTGAAGTATAAATATAGTTCGGAAGACTGACGTCCTTTCTAACTGGAAACTAGGTTTTGTCTGCGGAGCTCTAAGATTATAATGATTCTGCACACCTACCTTCGGCAGATCTCGTAAACGAGACCATGCGTTCCAAAGAGTCTGTAGATAACTAAAGCAATGTGAGAACTAATCATAGACTAATTAAAATATATTACATTTAAAAAAAAAAAACATTTTGGTTGATGATTCAAGGTTAATCTCATAATATGGAGCCCACATTGGTGAATTCTACTCTGGATTACTTCTCACAACCCAGTGAATAGTAAGATGAAGAATTCACTAATTTAAATATTTCTCAGTCCTCAAAAGGAACCCATTTTATGGTCCTGTTAGTTATTTCATTTATATGAGGAACAAAAATTTATTTATTGTCCAAAATAACACCAAGGTCTTAATTTACTCAACTCTTTTTTTATGAAAATGTTGTTGATGCTATATTAACGAATAATGGGATTTTTGATTTGGGCAATTGAACATATCTATAAGAAACCATTTTTGTAATTTCTCCTTTTGAGCGTTCTGAAGGTTATACTTCAAATAACATAATCCAAAGAATAGGCACCCATCAATATAATATTTGGAATAGTCTGAAAATTGAAATTCACAAAAAGCTTTTTTACGATAGGGTACGTAGTGACCTAGATATGGACAAAATCAAGGAAGCGTTTTTATAATAGGCTATTTATCAAAACCAACATAATTCAAGCAATTAAAGCTTTAGTTCATAAAGCTGCCCGTGAAGTTAGATAAATTGACTTGCGTCGTTTTACCAAGACCCTTTCAGAATTAAGTTTAAAAGTCAATAAATCCAGCCGTCTGTGTTTTTATCTTAATTATTTTGACAGTGAATAAATTTCTTCTCGAATTCACGCCTCCTTGTCGGTAGCCTAATATTAATTTTAAATTTGATAGGAAGAGATATTGAACGACCTATTATTTAACCGAGTTATAGTGGTATGGTGATGCTGGACCTCAGCTCTGCGTGGGAGGAGTGTAGTAAGAAACATTGATTAACGACAATTTTATACGAATTCGATGAATTCTTTACACGTTTATTATAATGTTTGTTGTAAGGTCCGTCAAAATCATAATGAAATCGAACTTCAAACAAACGAGATGTTATAAATCTTACATTCATTGCATTTAAATATCTACACATTGTTCTAACGTTTAAGAGTTCAAGGGTTCAAAAATGTAATGAAAATGAGGTGATTGTTTATAAGACAGAAAACAAATAAAATATGTATTTTTTTATTTTACATTTTCCAATTAACTAAATAATATCTTTTACAAAACTCAAAGGCTATGAATGAAAACAACAATTTAGTATGTACATTACTAAAAATTGCACAGATTTTAAAACCTGTTTTAGAGCGAAATTCGTTATTAGTAGTATTTCGTGTTTTAGTGTAAATTTGTTTTATTGATGTTGCTGCAAAAACACAAGTTATCGGTCGTGCTGGTATTTTTTTTTTAGTAAGGCTGAAAATGTTTTACGGTTCTTGTTATGAATTTTACATGTTCCAGGATTCGTCCAAAGAACTGTCTCGTTTTAGGGTAGCGCTAATAATGCATTACTATATAATTATTTATGAATGAGGTTTTTATTAATTATGACAAAATAATTTTACAGACGTAATAATTTTAAGCTCGTCAGGTATTTCACGAAAAGATTGATGCTAATAATATGCTGTTAAAACGAACTTGTCCGTTTTAATGTTTAAGTTCTTACACCAAAAATGTTGATAGCGTCATTCGTAAATAGAATCGGTCCCAAATGTGACCCTTGGGGCACACCGTTCAACAAACATTAATTTGAATACGTTTTAATTTACAAACGCGATGTATTAATTTAGGTTTCCGACCTACGAATCAAACCGTAAAAAACGCTTCCTTTACAATACAACACGAACGCCATTGTATAGATCTAATTATTATGCCTAAATGCTTCTTTAAAAGCTGATAACTGATACAAACATGATACCATTTTTTCTAATCCCACAATAAACTCATTCAGAAGTCGATTTTGAAAAGCCATTGTGTTGCAAAACTTTTCTATTTGAAAGTTTAAAATTATTAACGTGCATATAATTGGATGGCATTGTGCGCCACTCTATATGGAGATTGTATTAAAATATTATTTCAGTACGAAACAGGTACGGGTAGTGTGTTAACTCCATGGGAATAAAGGTTGTTATTTTCTCGTATGACGATGCTCCATGCCTCATCTGTATATTGCAGAGGTTGTCAAACGGTTGTTATTTATAATACCTACACACATATAAAGTATAATTTCTATTTTTGATACTAACAACTCGTGGTGAGATTCCATTATAATAATATAATAAAACAAAAATCAAACTTATTTCCACTTTAATTTATTTGACCGTAAATTGAAGTGGGGATAACTTTCACATTATATAGTAAAAATTCGGTTATTTAGTGGGTAGCTGTTAAATCATACTAATTTTCACAAACCGTGCTTTTGAGGAATCATAGCTTCAGTACAAGACCTTTTATGTGAATTTTCACAAAAACGGCACTTCCTAAATTGTTCAATTATAATTATTATAAACTCCAGACTGCGTGGTCCGACAAACGCTTTGTTCTTTTAATTTTTTTAACATGAGTGTTAAGAACGTTAGCAAAATTAGACTTGGCGTGACACTTTCCGAGGAAAACTTATGTTTTTTTAGATTTTTTTTTAGTTGTTTAGCCAATTTTGTAAAAACTAGGTACTGAACAATATTAATATAACATTCCGAAACAAAAGACATTTAAATGTCATTTTTTTGCGCTGAAAATTGGTTTATTTTGCGTATTCTGAAAAGACTTTTCGGCTTAAAGAAATGATTTTCCGATTTTTGGGGGCAAAAGAAACAAGAAAATGGCCTTTTTAAAATAATAAAAAGCTTCTGTAAGAGCAATAAGCCACAACAGAATTGTCAAAACAGTGTCCATCATGCCAATCCACACATCTGCCCTGATGATGGACACTGTAACGCTGTCCGAAACGTTGGCTATAGAAGGACGTGGCGCGACACGGCTTAACACCCCAAAAATAAAAAAAATAAAAATTTCCCAAAATTAGGTATTTTTTATTATTTCTAGTATACCTACCTACCTTCTTACTTTTGCCGTTTGGAAATAATGTAGGTACATCACGAGCTTTATAAAAAGCAATTCAAGTAGCAATAAACTAGATGATTGTACAGATTGAGTACATCTGAAATTGTACATAATAAAATAATATATCATAGTGTTGTTCTGTTCGCATGGGTAATCTGATCGTTGTCCGAGTTGAAATTGATACGGGATAAGTTCTGAAAGTGGTGCGGATAAAGCGGGTATACCTGTGAATTCATTATTGGCTATTCTTTTTCTCTTTTACACAAACGAGTGCTGTTTAATCCGGTTAGTACCTGCGCTAACTGTGAAGTAATGAAGTCCTTATTATAATAATTTTAATGAAGTTGTAAAAAGTGTCGTTGGAAGGGATTTTTCGATGGGTAGTATGATAAATATAGTTTATGGCAAGAGGGGTTTGAAAAATACATGTTATAAATAATGTTCATGATCCATTTCTTTTCAAAGATAGATGCAAGTGGCAAGTAGGTATATTGATTTAAGTATATTAAATAATATGTATTAACTGCGAAAACCCAAACCTTTTGACATGAATGTGCAGCATTAATTTAGTCGTGTATAGGACAAGGGTGTCCTAGAGAGCTGATATTTAAAAAAAATGGCATCATGGATGTTGTCGTAGGCGAAAAAAATTTTTTTTTTCAAAAATCGGTTTTTTGTATGGAAATTTTTCAGGAAATCCGTGCGGCACACGGCTGAACGAAACTTCCTGAAATTCTTCATACAAAAAACTGATTTTCAAAAAAAAAAATTTCGGCTACTACAACATCAATAATGCCATTTTTTTAGTATCAGCACTTTAGGATACCCTAAAGTCACGAGCCGCCACTGTCTAGGACATTGTACGGACTAAAAGGGAACATATCAAACTATTTATTTTATAAGCGTAAGCGTATATAAATTATTATTTAAAAAAATATAAATTAACTATATATCAAAATTTCTACTCACATCTTGAAAACTTAAAAAAATATATGTTTCTTCAAGAGCAGTTTTTTTAAAATAAATTGTCGTTTTCCCTTTCGTGCAAATATTTTTTTTGGGTGCATAAATTAAAAAAATAATCGTTTTTTTATTTTGATTTTAATTGACAATGTATTATACATATTGGATTTAAGGCAGTCCGCGACATGTTTACAAATACCAATATGAGATAGAAGCAAATAATTATTTTTTTGTAACATATCATCAAAATAAGCAAAAAAACATTGTTTTCATTTAATACTTATTCGAATATTATTCTTCCTGTAAATGGAGCGAATTTATTGTTGACATTTTTTACACATTTGAAAAAGAACAAAACGTATTTTATCAATTTTGCGATCACCCGAATAAATAGGTAGGTCTTAATTTCCACAGAAGATTTCTCAATGTAATTTGTGCAATTTTTTGTAATGTCAATATTATGAAAAAAAATATATTGCATGAAAGTAAATGTAGTCGGTATCTAACTTAATATCGGTAGACTTGGTTATTATGATATCGTTGGAATTGTAGATTAATATTATATATATATATATATATATTTTTTTTTTTTTTCAGGAGTCCTTGAGGAAAAAAATTCCCTCAGGGCCTATGTCATCTGAGATGCTGTGTGGAGGGTCTTTTTTAATAAAGAGGAAGGAATGAACATTGGTCTTGAAGAGACCCATGTTGTATGTAGGAGGAAACACAGAGGCCGGCAAATCGTTCCACAGCCATCAAGGCTTAATTAATTAATGAATTAATAATTAAAATGTTATCAAGGTTCTTACATAATTATATCGCACCGTGATGGTCAAAATTCATTCAAGGAATTGTTATATTTTTTATGTAAATATTTTGCACCGTGATAGTCAAAGTCAGTCAAGGAATTACGATATTTTTATGTAGTTATGTTGCACCATGATACCTAGTCAAAAGTCAGTAAAGGAAATGTTTTATTTTTATGCAATTATGTTGCACCGTAATAGTCAAAAGCATAAAGGAATTAATATATTTTTATGTAACTATGTTTTTGATAGTCAAAAGTCAGTCAAGGAATTACGATATTTTTATGTAGTTATGTTGCACCATGATACCTAGTCAAAAGTCAGTAAAGGGAATGTTTTATTTTTATGCAATTATGTTGCACCGTGATAGTCAAAAGCATAAAGGAATTAATATATTTTTATGTAACTATGTTTTTGATAGTCAAAAGTCAGTCAAGGAATTACGATATTTTTATGTAGTTATGTTGCACCATGATACCTAGTCAAAAGTCAGTAAAGGGAATGTTTTATTTTTATGCAATTATGTTGCACCGTGATAGTCAAAAGCATAAAGGAATTAATATATTTTTATGTAACTATGTTTTTGATAGTCAAAAGTCAGTCAAGGAATTACGATATTTTTATGTAGTTATGTTGCACCATGATACCTAGTCAAAAGTCAGTAAAGGGAATGTTTTATTTTTATGCAATTATGTTGCACCGTGATAGTCAAAAGCATAAAGGAATTAATATATTTTTATGTAACTATGTTTTTGATAGTCAAAAGTCAGTCAAGGAATTATGATATTTTTATGTATTTATGTTGCAACGTGAAAGTCAAACGCCAGTCAAAGAATTATGATATTTTAAGTAATTATGTTGCACCGTGATAGTCAAAAGTCAGTCAAGGAATTATGATATTTTTATGTAATTATGTTGCACCTTGAAAGTCAAAAGTCAGTAAAAGAATTGTGATATATTTTATATATTTATGTTGCAACGTGGTGGTCAAAAGTCAGCCAAAGAATTATATTTTTAAGTAATTATGTTGCACCGTGATAGTCAAAAGTCAGTCAAGGAACTATTATATTTTTATGCAATTCTGATTCACCGCAATAATAATCAAACGTCAAGGAAGAATTATATTTTTATTGTTTGTAAAACCAGATATCACAAAATATTATCGATTATCATTTAATTTGTAAAAATGTTTATTTTTAAGCATTTTAAAGCTATTACTTAGAAATGTTTTTAATCTACTAGCAATCACCTTTATTGGTACCTTCCATAAATAATATTAACCTACAATTAATAAAATACAAAGTGAAATTATATCAAACTTGCAATCTTATAATAATAATTGAATGTTGATATTATCAACATTAAACAAATATTGGTGATGTTGAATAATATACCAATTTTGTACATAATTTTGTTCACGGTTACAAAGTTATAAATTTAATGTAAACAAAAATTATAAGCAGATTTAGATAGGTATTTATGTCACTACCTATGTTCATAGGTTTTATGCAATGATTGTGTTTACCAATGAACATTTGTTTACTTCAATGAGACCCAGTTCATAGTTTTATAATTTATCTTGAAAATATAGGTAATTATTTACTGAACCACCGCAATTTTAATAGGAAAAGAATTATGTAAATTACACTTCGTTTCAACTTAATGACTAAGAAAAACAACTGTTTTCATCGGGAGATGGTTAATAGTTATTAGGTTCTTTGTTTGGGTTAGTTATTTAAATAATTTGTGATTATATATAGATTCAAATAGAACCTGTCGCCAAATATAAAAAAAAAACGCATGGCCGAAACTGTCAAAACACGTTAAATCTTGAACTTCGATTGACAAAAAAAATGGAACATTAATGGATGTTTTACAATCTCTTCTTGTGAAAATGATTGTTTCATAGTAAACAAATTAAATGGAAGTGTAATTTCCATCATCTGTGCCTATAAAAAGTGCCGCAGTTCAGTAAATATTTATCAAAACAATATTTTTTTTCTGAATAGACATCAAAAGACACTGAAAGAAAATCTGTAAATAATCTTACTGTTATTTTCCTTCAAGAGCCAAAGTCGGCGCTCGAATATTAGGACGAGGGATCCTCTGTTAATAGACTTTTGATGGATTTATGTTTATCTGACTAAATCGGTCCAACTTTCATCCCGATTTCTCGATCTGTCTCACAACACGAGGCTCAAAAATAACAAGCCGACGATTTCAGAGCTCTGAAACTCAAAACAACAGAATCGTCAAAATCACCCACGTTTTCACTGCATTCTCAAGACAAAAACACTTGACGTATAACTCAAAAAGGTTCAGTTTATATCAGAAGTAACTTTTCGGAACCAATTCTTTGAAAATGTAGATTCAAAAGAGAATTTTAAAGTTATTTTTCCAATTCAAAACACCGGGGAACGATTGAGAAATGCAAACGTTCCTGCATTTGTTTGCATTCGGAACATCCGCCACAAAGCTCAATAATATAACGATTCAGTTTCAAGTTTTTATAAAAGCACTCGGTAGTAAAGTATTTCCGAAACGGGAACGCCGGACATTGAAATCAAAAATCCAACACGGATAGCATCGGGATAACAGAGAATCGCGCCGGAGAGCGACACCGCCACCCTTAGCTAAGGCTGGAATGCGACTGGCTCGACAAAGTTTTCAGGCATGGAACACGAACCACGCTTCCGTGCCTCTGTATTCTTTATATGTGTGCATTCCCGGCACCACTACCTGCGGAGCTTTCACGTAAACACACAAACAAACGCGCGTACGTATACGTATACGTCAAGTACTTCTTCAGGTCTGAAGCACGTTACCCCCATAATGCGGGCGAGCGAGAACGCGATAGAAACACGCCTTGTAGAGATGGGTATATCAACACCGGTGAAACAATGAGAGGAAAGAGGATAGATGGACTATTATTATTGGATTGTGTGCAGGTAAGGACGTATTATTTGTGATTGGGTTTTATGGTTGAAATAAAGGCTTTGAGCAAATTTATTTTAGTGAAATTATATTATTTACGGATATTGGCGAAATTGCCGAAGCTTTGATCTGTTAGCTCGAGCTTTCTAATAAGAAAGCTAGATTATTCTACATAGGCTTTAGTTATTTCTTATTTAGAGACTTGTGACAGAAAGCTCCTTTACAGAAACCAGCTTTCTGAGAAAATAAGATGTGGCCTAACGATAAGTGTGTTAAATTTAATTCCATGGCTCGGAATTCAAAATATGTGAACAGTTTTCTTAGAAAGAAATTAGATCAAAATTTTCCCTTTTGCAATATAAATAAATATTCAAAAATATTGTGCTCCATTTTAGTAATTTTTATTGTTATTAAGTTTAATTTGTAGAATTCCAATTTTAAGTTTGAGCTTTTTATATATTGTAATTTATAATATTATTATTAATTTAAAAAAAACGCTTTGTGTATTTAAAAACAAGTACGGCCCTACAATAATTTTAATTAAATTGAATTAAACTCAAATTATTATAAAAAACTTTATATTGTGCAATTTAATTTATCGTTTCACTCGTCAAAATAAATGTGTTTATGTGTAGGTATGCATTAAAAATATGTTTGTGCCAATTTGTTTTAACACTCAATATCTGAGGGTTATTTTCATTATATATTTTTATATTATTATTAACTCAATCATAGCATTTTCTTCAAAACATAGCGGAATCATTTTTGCAGTGTGATTTTTCGCAACATGTTTTAATACCTATCTACAACATTCCTTTTGGATATTGTGTGACGTTGATCCTCATTTTTAGTAGGTAATTCATTAGGTTCGCACTTATAAAAGTACTGTATTAATTTTCTTTATATCAATTATTCAAAACTGTGTTATTGTTAGTTGTTATTTATGCATGCACTATTTTTTTGCTATACCTAACTATTACTACATTATATGAACATTAATTTGATAAATTGGTGATGAAATGAGATTTTGTTATTTTTTTAATATTGATAACTAGAGCCAATCAAAAAAATAGTTATTTTAGAAAAGAATATACAAAAAAATAGTTAATAAAAATTGCCACGGTCGAGAATTGAACCCCGATCAACTGCTTGGAAAACAACTACCTTTGTTGGTAATTTCTTTTACTAATACTCTTTTTTTAATTTTTTTGAAGATGTGAAAATTTCTTTAGCACCGTTGCGATTCGACATTTGATGAAACGAAAAAAAGCTACACTAAAAAGAGACAAACACATCAGTAGCAGTCAGCGAGTTTTCAGTGAGCTAGAGCGCTAAGATTGAAACATGTGATGTTATTGACGTTGTTATAGCTGAAAATGAATTTGATTTTTTTTTGTAAATTTCAGCTTTTTGGATGAAGATCTTCAGGATTCTTTCAGTCAAATACTGAAAGGTCTTCATTCAAACGGTTGAATTTTGAAAAAAAATAAAATTCATTTTCAGCTACAACAACACCAGTACATATTATCGTATTTTTCAACCTTAGCACTCTAGCTCACTGAAAACTCACGGACCGCCACTGAAACACTAACATCTATAGGATTAAGCCTGCGATAGAATGAGGTAGTATAATCGGTCTCCTCTTTGTGCTGTGCTTCGTAGTCTCCCCACTCTTGTCTACTTTACTTTTCTAAAGGTTTCATTTCTACCGCGTGTGAATTGCACACTCTGTTATTTTTATTTTTGTTGGAACTTGCCTAAGCAGCTTAAATAGAAAAGAAAATTAAACCATGTAATATTTTAATAACAGCATAAATTCATTAAAATATTATGTTGATACTACTGAAAACATTAGAATTTTGTATTTTTCAACTTTAAAATGAAACGACTTTAGAATATCTGTCATCCAAAAAATTTCCTACAAACTTTTCCCTCTATACCTAAAAACTGAAATAATATTGTTTAAATAATAAATACAAATTTATCGTATTTTTTCCTCGTAGTAACGTTATAAAGCTCACTATTGATCGGGCTACCACAAAATACTTTTTTATTATTTTTAGGTATAACTATATCACGTAGGTGCACATCGATTGCATCTGAAAAATGCAGTAACCACTATCAATAAAATATTAAATAATTTATTTAACAATGAAATGCCACATACTCCGTTATAGCCATCCAGCCCTGCAACACCTTGTAAGGTAGGCCCACCCGACTACCAAGGTATAAGTATACCAGTTAAGGCAGGTAGGTCCTGGGTGCCTACCTATGTACAACCCAGCGATAATTATAAGGAACACAGGTATCAAGATAATAACTCAATTTGACGTTTCGCTCCACCGTCTGGTCTCTCCTTCTAGAATTATCCATGGTGAGAGCTGATGTGGCGTGAGACGGAGGAAAAGATGGCACCAATATCTTCTCTTCCTCTCCTGTAGGTATTTAAACACTTCGCTTGCCCACTTTCTTATAAAGCGGTGTAATTATTCCGCGGCGCGTGAGGTCGGAATAGTGAAAAGCTTTACTTATATTATGTAATTAAGGTCGTATTAACTGTACCAACGCTGAACCTACGCGTAAGAATCTAATTAATTTTCATAGATCAGTTAGATTCTCTTTAACGAAAAAGTGTCCAAGAAAGGAACTTTCAATTTTTTTTTATGTATACCTCACAAGGGTCTCAGCTGCTCCCGTCTGGAGCCAGTGAGACTATGGCATCCCCAATTGGGATATGTTGTGAGGCTGAAGGTAGTGGGGAGATGAAGGAGATGGGGAAGAGATGGTGGCAAAGTACCTGGTTATTTAGATCTGGTCACCAAATACGGCTAAAGCCATTTCAAGCTGTGTTTCGAATGGTGGTCTTACGCTTGGGCGATACTGAGAGTATCTTCCACTTACGCAACACTTATTAGAAATAATCAACTTGTTACTTTTAACATAATATGTATTTTGTGAATACCGGCAGATCATTCGGAGGCAGTTGGACTATGGTATTCGCAATTGGGGTAGTTTATAACCTTAACGATGGTAAGAAAGGGAAGGAAATAAGGAGGAAGGTTAGGCTATGCAGATCTAATCACCACACACGGCTGACCCTATTGTCAGAAACGTTTCCATTATGAATTGTGGTATTTCACCAGGGCGATACTGAGAGTCTTTATCACTCACAGCCAAAGACCAAGTATACCTTGGTCGAGGCTCACAGCACTTATTGAAGCCCAACATTGTTCATTGAGGCGAGTTGTGTGGTGTTAGGTACTTTATTATCAGAAGATGTAATTTTGCTTAAAATGTTGCAGTTTTGCAGTAGAGCTGTTTAAAGTTTCGTTTCTGCATTTTTATTGTTTTTGAGATAAAGAAATATAGCATACAAGAAAAAAAAATCATTTCATTATAAATTCCGAAAATACAGACTCTTAAATCATCAAAATTTTGATCGATTCATTTGGCCTTCTATCTCACTGCTACGCTGAGAGTTTACTTTAACTCCTTACCAGAGGAAGTAGACAGTCTAAAAACTCGCATAATTGAGTGTCTAGAAGCAATTACCCGCTGGATGACCTCAAATAGATTGAGACTAAATCCGTCAAAGACTGAGTTTCTCTGGACCGCCACAAGCAGACGTCAGCATAACATTGATAACTCCCCAATAACCATTTCAGGAAGCGACATCACTCCAAAGACGTGTATAAAACTACTGGGTGTCAATCTGGACGCTGATTTTTCCCTTAAAGCTCATGTGAACAGAACCGTAAGCACGGGGTTCTTTCAATTAAGGCAAATTAAAGCAGTAAGGAGAAATCTACCAACAGAGGCGACTAAATTACTAGTCAATTCGTATAATGTTTCACGTTCAGATTATTGCAACGGAATATATGCAAGTCTTCCAAAATATCAAATCAACAA
This sequence comes from Limnephilus lunatus, assembly GCA_917563855.2. NCBI lineage: Eukaryota > Metazoa > Arthropoda > Insecta > Trichoptera > Limnephilidae > Limnephilus > Limnephilus lunatus. The sequence goes on along the minus strand of OU830602.1, from coordinate 43,333,970 downwards.
ATTACAATCCGTTTTCAACGCTGCGGCAAGACTTATCACCGGCGTATCAAAATATTCCCATATTTCAGAGCATCTCAAAAATTTTCACTGGCTCAAATGTCCTGAAAGAATCCAGTTCAAGCTCTGCTGGATGGTATTTAAGTCCCTTAACGGAATGGCTCCGGCATACTTATCGGAATTGTGTATTCCAGAAAATTCCAATTCTCGACAGTCATCAGCTGTTGGAAGGTTAAAGGAAAAGCGCACACCAGATACTAAGTTCGGTGAGCGCGCTTTCGGAGTGTCGGGACCTAAAGCCTGGAATGGACTGCCACATGACTTAAGAACGATCACAGACTCGGCAGAATTTAGAGCTAAACTTAAAACCCACCTTTTCAGACAGTCGTATCCATAAACTCAAATTATTTCACCTTCAAATTCAATGCCCGCGACAAACTTAAAAATGTTGAGAAAAAAAAAATAATATTAAAAATAAAAAAATAACTATTTGTAAGCGTTTTGTAAAGGTCATTTCAGTAACATTCTCCAGTCCTAAAGAGTCCTAAATTCTCTAGTCTTTTAAAATACATATTTTGATTATTATTTTTAATTAGTAAACTAATGTTTAAGACAAGATTTTTATGCATAGCACAAAGGGTAACAATTATTATAAGCAATAGTTATTAGCCTGAAACACTCATCAACATTGAAAAAATCTTCCGAGAAAAGATAAAAATCTTGTCTTAAACATTAGTTACTAATTAAAAATAATAATTAATATTTGACAAGTTAAAGTATTTCACCAAAAAATGTAGACATAATTTGTCTCAACGCCATCTAGTGGGAGAGTTAGCACTTATAATGCATTTCTCACAAAAAATAAAGTTGGTTGTTTTCAGGTGAAAAATGTAATAAGCAGTCATTGTTGAATGAAATACTAGTACATATTAAATTATTTGGCGGGTGGGAGATAAGCTGACGTAGCTCAATTGGTAGAGCAGTTGACCGGATATCAGAAGGACGCGGGTTCACGTCCCGTCGGCGGCATTTATCTTTTCTCGGAAGATTTTTTCAATGTTGATGAGTGTTTCAGGCTAATAATTATTGCTTATAATAATTGTTACATATTTTGATATTATCAACTCCACTTTTGCCACTAATCTTTTAAAATGTAATGCTTATAGTGATGGGGGCAGCAAATGTAAAACCATGCAATGTCCAGTGTTTTAAATATAATGTCCTCCGCGTGCAAAGCTTCCAAGCACAAACTTTCTAATTAAAGTGTTTATCAGAAGTGACCTGCAGGTAAGTATGTTTCTGTATCCATTTGTAAATATTAAAATTAGATAGAACCTAAGAATTCTGAATAAATTGTACAGCGCCCTTGAGGTGATTTTTCACAAAAACGGCGCTCTATAAATTATCCAATTATTATTATTATTATTATTAAAAGGAAATAAAAATAAGACAACATAACTTTTTTCAATTTTTAGCAGATACGACGTTGTACTTCGAGATCGTAGACGTTTTCTACAAAGATAAAATAAGGAAATTATTTTCCTCGGAGCCAGCTGTGTGGAGTTTTTTTAATATTTTTATTTTTTTACATTAACACAGGGCATCTTTGGGGAAGCCATGTGGCGGTCTTTTTATGGGAAGGAAGGAGAGGAAATTCTGAGAAGGAAACGGAACGAGGGGTGACTAGGAATAGGAGTGACGTATAAATTCACCCCCCCCACTGCGATGTGGAGAGGTCAAATGGTCTTCTTTCAGAAATTATATATTTTTTTCTAATAATAAAATGTGAACTTCATCAACTTTCAATAACAGTTTTTAATTTTCGGATACATTCAGAAATATTCAATTTATTTGGGTTTTATTGCAAAGCGGAAATTTTCTGACCTTCTGACAGAATATGTCCAATATCTGATGGGTTAAAATGCGTTGAAGCGTTTATATTCATCATTAAGTTTCCAGCTTGTACTATGAAAAAAAAGTTTTTCTGGTCACCGTGTGGAAATAAATTTTTGTCTTACCTACTTCGGACGATTGAAAAATCATGATTATGAAATTCACAAAAAATCAATCGCCAGCAAAGTTGCCTTGCGTAATTTATTTTCAGAGTTGCATCCATATTAATTAAAAAAATATTTACCTTTGATATCTGCAATCTGCAAACGCGGATAGTTGTATCATAATGAAGCAAATCTTACCTGAAAAAAAAGAAAAGAAAAATTAATATTAATGTCAACAATAATTTTAATAACATTTTCCCTGATGATGGACACTGTAACGCTGTCCAAAACGTTGGGTAAAGAAGGTGGTAGCGCAACACGGCATTACACCCCAAGAACAAAGAACGAAAAAAAAATTTAATGATAATGTTCAATGTTTTACAATTTTTTAAAAAGTATATTCTTTATTCTTATAAGCGAATAAGCCAACTTATATGTATAGTTATGTTGTCAGAATTATTCGTGTTAACTTGTCCTGTTCCCGAGTGGGCGCTAACGAACGAATCACGCATTGCCGCGAATGCATCACCGATCATCGTGTTGTTAGCTGTTAGATATTAGGGGTCAGTCACACGAAGCGATTTCATCGCTGCTACCTTGTCGCGGCGAGTGTTTGTATCTAAAATTTGTTAAATTCGCTAGTAAGCAGTCACGTGGAGCTACATACACTGAGAAACGAGTGAAATGTCCTAAACGTCGTAAAATATTTGAAACAAACCAAAAACATTAAATAAGTTTTTTTTATTAGCTCCTTTAAGAAAATTCTTCAGGCCTTATGTCATCTATGCTTGAGCTTTTGACTTTTCCATCTCTCAACCCATCGCCTTGCACCTCAGTTCGAGGAATAGATTCATACGTCTGTAACTCCTGGACACACTGAAACCCTGATTCCTACCCACCCCTCATACCTTTTCTTTCCCACAACTTCCTCTCCTTCCTTTTCTTTGAAAGACCCTCCACACAGCATCCCCAAAGATGACATAGGCCCTGAGGGGAATTATTTTCCTGAGGGCCTCCTTTGTGGAGCTAATGTAAAAAAAATGGAAATATTTTGAGGAGGGTCTTTTTAGGGAAAGGAAGGAGAGGAAGTTCTAGGAATGAAAAACGTATGAAGGGTGGGTAGGAATCTGGGGGTCAATGTGTCCAGGATTGACGAACGTAAGAATCAATCTCTCCCACTGCGGTGCAGTGAGATAATAATAATAATAATAATAATGATTTATTGTCTTCCTTTCTTTACAAACGTCTAAAGATAATGATATCCTCACTGGGATTTCCCGTGCTGAGGATTTCATTTACATATTATAATTTAATTATAAGAAATTAATATGAATTAGTTATAAACATATGGGTATCATGTAGTATTTTTTTAAATAATTAAAAATTAAATACAAGTGTGTTTTTTTTTATAATTCAGTTCAGTAGATTCGGTTTTAGTCTGTATTTGATATCAGTATATTTTCTATTTCTGTTCTCCCTATATTTAGTATCCAGCTTTTTATGTGAGATTTAAATGTTATACTGTTGAGGTTTTTAAGTGAGAGTGGTATTTTATCGTAAAGTTTAATACCATAATACAAGAAGCTTTTTTGCCCAAATGTTGTGTTTGTAGTTACTTGTTGGATATGTTTTTGACCATGAGATCTAGTGTTTCTAATGTACGTGTAAGTTGTCATTTCTTGGGTTTTGTACTTATGAATGTAAATGAGTATAGTTTTAGAATACAGTTGTTTAATTGACATGATGTTAAGATTGTTGAAGATTTCGTCAGTGCTAGTTCTTACAGGAACTTTCAGTATAATTTTCATTATGGATTTTTGAGTTTTAATTAGTGGATTTAGTATGTTTTTATTTGCACTGCCCCATCCGATAATACCGCATTCTAACAGTGATTGGCAGAGAGCCATGTAAATCTTGATTAAGTCTTCTTTAATAAGGACATTCCTCATAGTTTTGAAAAAATAACTTAGTTTTTTAATTTTATTATTTAAATAGGTAATGTGTTCGGTCATTTTAAGTTTTGGTCAATTTTTAGACCCAGATACGTTATATGGTCAACGTTTTCTAATGGGTCAAGAGAGTCCAGTTGGAGAGTTCAAAAGGCCTCCCACAACCTCTATCTCCCGAACCGGCTAGACAGTAGGTGGGCAAATACAATTCGCCGCCAAGACCAAACAAACCGCTCCCAATGAATTCGGGAACCCCTGCTAAGTCCCCAAACGCAGCGAACCACTTGGGGTAACCAGCCTCCCAAATTTATTCACAAGCGACTAGCAATTTTATGCCTCAGACGAAGCGATAGCGAAGAGGTCACGTGACCGCCAAATAAGCCACATTGCAGTTATCGCGATCAGAATTAATATACGGGTGTCCCGTGGCAGATTTCCTATTTGTAAATGAAATAAATATACATTGTAAGCGAAAGAAAAAATGTATTTATTATAAAATTAATCGTAAAACATGCGGATTTCATTATTCTTAAATTATACCGTCTTAATATTTTCCGTCACGGCGTACACACTCATGGAATCTTTTGACCGTATTCCGAGCGACTTTTGTAACAGAGATTGGGAAATACGTTCACTTTTCGCACGATATTTTCTTTTAATTCTGATATATTCTTTGGACTGCTAACGTACACTTTACCCTTAAGAGTTAATAACCAGACAAAGCTGAAAAATGACATTTTTGAATGAGCTCATAGACGTGTCGAAGCTTTTTACAGAAAAACGATAAATTGATTTCGAAAGATCGTTATTTTTTGTGGTAAACTTATATTTTAAATTTTGAAAAAGTTTACATTTTTTAAATAAAAAAATAGTTTTACTGTTGGTCGATGGCAATATTTGTTAATTTTCAAACGAGTAAAGTTATTATACAATACATATATCATACCAAATAGTAATACAGTATTATAAAACTGTTCATTATCTAGGCAAACTATAATTAAGATTTTTAATTTAACTTCAAATAAAATCATTAAAATAAAAATCCAAGCACCCGTTTTGTGCCGAAAATACTACAACTTGACTTATTTATTACACACTTACAAATTGATTTCTCTCAGAATTTTTAACACAGAAATTTAACTTAAGACGTTATTGAAATATTAGAAATAATTTTTAACCAAAAATATTTTCTCGAGTATATAATTCTGTTGAATTTGCGACACGCTTTTGTGAATATTTTATTCTGTATTTTGACGCGCACGGCGCTAACCAAAACTGTTAGTATCTGTCGATTCACGGCAGCGAGCGGTCGTGTTGTCCGCGCCGGTCCAGTTCATAACATTTTAAATTTATTCGTCCGCTTAAAATGGGGAGAAAAATCAATAAAGAGAGAACTTTCATAAAAAAATCAAAATTACCACACCAAAAACATAACTGGGAGAAATATAACGAGAAAAAACAAAGATTAGTAATATTTAATTATCAATTTACGTTGTACATACCTTATATGCTACAGGGTCGTTGGAACGAATCTGTCAGATTTATTGTGTATTTTTTATAACTTGTTGTTTAATTTTTAGAGAAAATAATCAACATTCTAAAGTAAATAATGACTGTAAAGTTTCATCGGTATGTGCAATTCAAATTTTTATTTTATATATAATATATTATTATGTACGCGTAAATGGGCTTCGAAAAAGTATATTTGATCAGTGTAAATGGGTAATAACTTCAATACATTGTGATTCATGGATATTACGGTGACCGATTTATCCGTTTATACCGCGGAAATTATAAACTAGCAATACTACCCAGCCTTACCGTGTATACACGGTGCCGGGAAATACATGGTACATTACGGTGACCGATTCAATTGTAATTACCGCGGTAATTATAAACGATAATTTACTAGCATTAATACACGCAAGCAACATTGCCTTATATACACGGTGGCGGGAAACCCGTGGTACATTCCGGTGACGTAATTATAAACAATAATTCACTAACACTAAGACCCGGCGTTGTGCGAATTATACGCTCGCAACATTACCTTGCATATATATGTCGTAGGCCGATCGTAAAATCAGGCAGATCATGTTGCGCCTAGCCACATCATGATCTGCTGCATCGAATGGCGGCAGATCGTGATGTGCCTAAGGCGCATCGTGATCTGCCTGTTTTTACGATTGGCCTGCGACATATACAAGGTGTCGAAAAATACGTGGTACATTACGGTGACAGATTCATTGTTATTACCGTGGTAATTATAAACAATAATTTACTTGCATACCCGGCGTTGCGCGAGTTACACGCATACTTCATTGCCTTATATATGTCGGCGGTCGATCGTAAAATCAGGCAGATCATGGTGCGCCTAGTTACTTCGTGAAATGCCTGGCAGCAGATCGTAAAGTGCCTCAGACGCATCAAGAACGGCCTGATTTTACGGTTTGCCTGCGACATATACACGGTGGCGGGAAACCCGTGGTACATTACGGTGAACTAATTATGAACAATAATTTACTAGCATTAATACCCAACGTTGCGCAAATTATAGACATGCAACATTACCTTGTACACACGGTGTCAGAAAATTCGTGGTAGAAGTGGAAAACTGAGGACTCAAATTTCACCACGGGAACAGAAGCTTTTTACCATACTTTTTCTTCTATTTTCAACTTATTTATTTTTCTTTTTACGAACATATTAATTTATAAACAATAATCTGCGTAAATCGTCCTCAAATTCAATTTGATTCTGAATCTACTTTGCTTAAGACAAGTTCATCCAGTCAATGAATGATCCAAAAGGGTTTAGGGTGCGTGAGCAGGAACCTAAGCGATTCCTTCAAAAAATTGTTTAGGGTGCTTAGGGTGTAAACTTACTAAAAGTCCTGACGTCTAGGTGGTGAGTTAAGGGGTGGGGAGGAGGTCCCAATTTTCAGGTTTCCGCTTATATCTCGAAAACGGTGCGTTGCAGAGGAAAATTTTCTTAAATTAAATAAAAGCTCATAAAATCATCTCCAACTTTTATTCTTTATGTAATTTTCGAAATCCCGGCCGTTTTTGAGTTACACGTTCTACAAACGTAGATATTTTTGAAAAAAATCATTTTACCTCACATTTTTCATCAAACATTCCTTCATGTCGTCTAAAATATTCAACAAAGAAAATAAATTTATATTAAAGAAGTTGTAAAGAATTTAATTTACTTTTATAATATAATTATATATATATTTAGATGCAAATTAATCTCCAACCAGTAAATATTTACAACAATTTTAAGTTTTTTCGTAAAATATCATTTTCAGACAAAGCTGTTTTTATCTCATTACTGACACACATTTTGTCCGTTCGCCTAATAATACGTGTGACCACAGTTTAAAGCCAGTTTTTAAAGAAAGTAGAAAAAAATAATATCACTTGAAAAATTTTAAATTGTATTTTATAATGAAAATTATAATTATCTCAGGACAAAATTTTACGAAAAAACTTAAAATTGCTGTAAATGTTGACCGGTTTGAGATTAATTTGCATTTGTTTATATATATATATTAAATTCTTTTTAACTTCCTTAAAATAAATGTATTTCTTTGATGAATATTTTAGACGATTATAGGAATGTTTGATGAAAAATGTAAGGTTAAATGATTTTTTCGAAAATGTCTACATTTGTGGAGCGTGTAACTTAAAAACGGCTGAAATTTCGAGAATTACATACAAAACAAAAGTTGTAGATAATTTTATAAGCTTTTATTTATTTTGAGAAAAAATTTCTCTGTGACGAACCGTTTTCGAGATATAAGCGGAAATCCGAACATTGGGACCTTCCCCCCCTCCCCCCGCTAGCTCACACCTAGACGTCAGTACTTTTAGTATGTTCAGACCCTAAGCGCCCTAAACAAGTTTCTGGAGGAATCGCTTAGGGTCCTGCTCACGTACTCTACACCTCCTTCCTTGACCGGACTAAATGTGCACATCAGCGTGGAAAATGAGACAAATATTCCTATTATCGTTTTCCAGTGATTTCGAAAGTTTACCAACATCCATTCACATTTTATTTTTATAAGATCTTTATTTGCTTTTAGCAAGCATTCATTTGTCATTTTCTATTTTTCTTTAGCTCTCCGGTAGGTTGTTTCTTTTTTTTACCCTTAGATTAATTTAACACACTAATTTCGGTAATACTTATATATTAGAAATGTGTACTCGCTTTATTTAATTTTTTGACAGATGATTTTCGAGCTTACTAACGACGTTCATTCGAAATGTAAATTTCTGACGCCTCTCTAATTTGTCAAAAAAAAATATTATAAAGAAATTTGATACTGTGTCTTTGAATGGTTATGGATCGTGTTTTATAATAAGAACGACTGGTGAATCCAAATCAATATTTAAAAAAAATTAAAACGCTCTTTAGAAGTTACTTTCTGTTAAAAGAACTTAAACTTTCTCTGGTTAGAAGTTACTTTCTGTTAAACAGTGTTTTAGTAACACATTTAATAAATACTGTACAATTTCTGTTTTGAACTATTACTAATAAAAAATGGCTTTAACTGGCTGCGAAAGAGAGGCTAGACAGATACATGCACCATGCGCGTGAATTTCCCTTAAAAATTATGGTTTTAATTTGTGATTGTGTAATTCAAATCGTGTTTTTGTTAATAATTTCTGTTATAATGACCAAGTCACTAATATATTAGTATATTCAGTATATTTTATATTATTTTCAGTTTTATTCTATTAATAATGCCATAGAGACATAGTCCCTGTTACGATCAATGCACTAGGTGAGCCGTGGAACCAGGACTTCATTCCCTTATCGTTCAACTCCGCCGTCAAAAATGCTATCAACTCTCCCTCCGCGTCCTGGTCGCTCTCCAAAGATTTTTCATCCATGTGTTGCTTCAGGTGAAGAAAGAGGTGTAATTCATGTCATTCATTGCCTTTTTGGCAGGGTTAGGTGGTGAACCCATTTTTCAACCCAAAAAAGTTTCGCCTTGGTTGGAAAAACAGTTCGAAGAGATCCGAGCGCATTTGCGCAACGAGCATTAATTTGCATACTCCATTTTTCCCTCAAAATCATTTGTGTGGTAGACTTACTGACATCTGGGATTAAAATTGCAAGCTTATGAACTTCAACAGGGCTAACTCCCTCTAAATTGAAAAAGCGAATAATTGAGCGTACCTCGCAGGGGGCGGGATTCGACAACGGAGCGTCTTTCTCAAAACGAACGCAAAGATCGCACTGAAGCAGCTACCAAGCCGGATCACCGCTCGGTTTTTTGTGAAAGTCTGAGCTAACGCTAGTGCCACCATATTTTGAGAAACAACGAAATGGTAGTTAATTCTTGGACAACCTTCAAATTATTGTATTGCAGTCTGTTTTCACTGTACAACTACTAACAGTCCTACTGTTTTTATATTTTCAAGTTCTGTACATATATTATGTAGACTATACTAAAATATATGCTTGTTGCTATATATTACATATTTTTAATTATAATGCTGCTGTTTTTTTGGTTATCTTTATTTATAGTTGAATTACATAATTTTGGTAAAAATATAAATGTTAAAAATACATTTTACTTTTTTTGACATTAGCTCCACACAGGAAAACATTTCATAATAAGAATAAATATGTCATCTTTGGGGATGTTGTGTCGAAGGTCTTTTTAGAAAAAGGAAGGAGAGGAAGTTCTTGGAAGGAAAAAAGGTATGAGGGTTGGGTAGGAATCTGGGATCGGTGTATCCAAGAGGATGTATGAGTCTATCCTCACCACTGCGGTGCAAGGCTTCCGAGAGAATCCTGCAGGAGAGGTCAAAAGATCTCCCTCAACCAGTCTCTTCTGATCCGGCCTGCCACACAGTTGGAGGGCAGACGCATCCGCCGCCAAGATCCGAACAAACCTTATCCCTTGAACCCGGGCAAGTAAGTCACTAAACGAAACGAACCAATTGGGGTGACCTATGGCAGAGGTGTTGGTTATCCAATAAATGGTTTCCTGGGCGGCGGTACCCATACCCGCCTCCCAAATTGGGTTCTGGATTCTGGGAAGGAAAAAGGTACCAGGAGTGGTAGGAATCTAGGGGTCCAAATTGAGTTCCGTTTCCCAAATTGGGTTCGGGATTCTGGGAAGAAAAAAGGTATCAGGGGCATGTAGGAATCTGGGGGTCAGTCCAAGAGTGACGGACATAAAAATCTATCCCTCCCACTGTAAGGAGATGTTTCGGAGTGTGCTGCTGGGTAGGTAAAAGATCTCCCAGGTCCAACCAGTCTCTCCTGATCCGGCCTGCCATGCAGTTGGTGGGCAGGTGCATCCGCCGCCAAGATCCGGACAAATAAATGAACCCAGGTACATGGGGTGAGGTTTTTGAAATTCAATTTAATTTAGATTACCAACAATAATCTCCCTGGTTCCCGGGCGGTAGTACCCATACCCGCCTCCCAAATTACTGATAATACCTATTGTGAGAAGAATAAATATGTAAAAATGAGATATTTCTTACAATCAAACTGAATATCACTCAGTAGAAATACAATTAAAAAACAACAACAGAATACTCGTAAAAACATTTCAAAAATCAAGAAATTTGTATATTACGTAAGTACCTATTTTATACCCACTATTTTTACGCATTTCACTTGTATCTATTTATGTTTATGCACTTCGGTAAACAAATTACAAATAACTACTTATTCGGAAAAAGCTGGAACCGAGAATTCAATATCGATGTCGTCTGAACCATCCTATAGATATCGCCAGTTGAGTGGGATATGCTGCTTGCGGCGGAGCGAATGTGGTATTTCTATCTCGTTCTAAAAAACTTCGGATCGCGAGGCCGTCTTTTGATGAAATATGAATTTTCAGCCGCTGGTAATGCCCTCTTAAGATATCCCCACAGAAAAAAATCCATTTTGGTGAGATCCGGCGATCTGGGTGGCCACACGATGTCACCTTTTTGACTTATCAGTTTTTTATGGAACTGTTCGCGGAGGTGGCTCTCGCTATGTGAGGTGGGGCGCCATCTTGTTGAAACCACCTATGAGAACTTTACGAAAGATAATTTCGAAGTTTTGGCATTAAATAATCGCTTATGCGGTGGTAAGAATCGCCATCTACAGTTATGATTGCTCCACGAGAATTTCAAAGAAAAATGGTCCGATTATTCCGTTCGTGGATAGAGCAGCCCAAACGGTTACTTTTGGGGTCGGCCGAGCCTGTTGGTGCTTTAACCGCGGGTTTTGATGTTTTGACGCCCAATAGCAGCAGTTTTGCTTGTTAACATATCCATTGACCGCCACTCTTTGACCGTCATATCGAATCCATGGTATCAAAGGCTTCCAAGGTTCTAGGCTTTGTACTAAGAACTTGCAAAGATTTAAAAAAAGTAAAAACCATGAAAATGCTTTACTTTGCGTATGTACGCAGTTCTCTGGAGTACGCCTCTCAAATCTGAAATCCCAAATACATATGTCACATAGAAAGGATTGAGAAAGTGCAAAACCGATTTCTACGATACCTTGATTTTCGGAGCTATCGTCCTCATCTAAGCCACGAAGAGTCAGCCGCGTTCTTCATGATATCGTCTTTGGAAAGTCGAAGAAATTTTGCAGACGTACTATTTCTATAAAAAATTGCTACCTCTATGATAGATTGCCCGGAATTACTAGAAAGAATTCAAATTAGAGTACCCATCAGACAAACCAGACAAAACCACGCATTAAACATTCCTCAATGCAAAACTATAACTCTAAACAAAATACATTCATTCACCGCGCTTTACTCATCTTTAACATGTCATACAGTGAATTCGACTTATTTAACACAATACCTAACATTTTCAAATCTAAAATAAATAAATAACATTTACTAGGTACTATTTACACAGAATAGATACATCTCTTTCCCCTCCCTTCCACCATCCCATCCACATAACCTAATTTAACTATTTTTCTTTATACCTACTCACTAAATAATTTAATATACATCAGTGAAAACCTGTTATTGGTTAAATTTATGTAGATATGTATTTCGCCAAACATTATTTTATAAACTGTTGGTTTTCCAAATAAAATAAAATAAAATAATATAAAATAAATTCAAATGGAAGTGTGCTTCGTCGCTGAACCAATTTGTGTTAACGGTTCGAAATCAGCTTAACATATCTTCTCAGAACTCCTTACGCACTCTGTAATCATTTGGTTTAATTGCCTGTTGAATCTTATAAGGGTGATGATTGATATACGCACTTAAAATTTGATGCAACGTCGTTTTTGGCAATGCCAAAGCCGATGCTCTCTTGCGCACAGACTGGCGCGGATTTTGATGTACGCTGGTAGCAACACGCTTAATATTTTCTGCAGTTCTTGATGTGCGTCTGGGGCCGGCCCGTGGATTGTTTATTGTTGAACCTGTTTTACAAAACTTCTGCACTCATGTCCTAATTAATTTTTCAGTAGGTGCGTCACTTAAACGACGAATATTGAACCGCGTACAAAATCGTCGGCGGGCAACGATGCTCGAATCGTTGGCTTTAAAGTACGCCTCTACTACGAACGCGCGAAGTTCACCAGTCCACAGCGACATCATGAGTAAACAATCCGCACGGATGCCGCGTAGAACCATACCCCTTCCCTCTCTACCCGAGCAACGGTTTTATAAACATTTGAATTTAAACTTCAACACCTGCCACGGGACACCCTTTTTTATTTTTTTTTAGTATTCTAATCTAATCGAACCACCGCTATGTTTAAAAGCTGCTAATTGAGCTACTCGCGGCGAATATGTTGACACGAAGCAATTTCGTCGTTTCTATTAAAACATCAGCTAGGAAATCGCCCCGTGTGACTGAGGCTTTACTGCCTACAGTTGGCTGTTAGTCACTGCTGCAGTTTTCTGTAACTTGAATAATTAACGAGTTGCAATATTCTGCATGAGAGGGTCTACGTTTGTTAGTTTCAAAAGGTTTGTGCAAATTCCTTGAATAATATCCTACTCGTAGTCCCATTTATGGTGATGCTGCTATCCATATCTGAAATATTTTCCAAATTAAAATAAATATAAGAGTATTGTTTTTAAATTATAGTTTAAAAGTTACGATTGCACGGAGCTTTGGTACTCGTACTTCAGCAGTTCCAATATTTGATAAAGTTATTAGGCGATGTAAGTACGGTAAGAAGATTATATTTAAGAAATTGGGTTATTCAGATCTGTCACTAAAATGAACCTACTTCTATTACAAGCCATGTCTCAGTAAACCTAAACGCAGACATTTCACCAAAGACTACGCAGAAAATGTGAAGAAATCAACAGCATTTTTTAGTAGGTAGGTAAAAAGTAGAATTAGAAACGGTACCGCGGATTTTTATCCCACGACAAAATATCCCCGACACAATGTGCTCCGACAAAATATCCCTCGACATAATATCCCAAGAACAAAATATCCTCCAACATTTCTACTAAAACCTACCATAACTTAACATTTTACTATTTTTAAACAATTATTCCCATTTTTTGTTAGGTTATGTGAGGTTGGGTTAGGTAAGGTTAGGTTAGGTTGGGTTAGGTTATGTTAGGTTTTTGTAGATATTTTGTTGGAGGATGTTTTGCCCGTAAAATATTTTATCGGTGTATGTTTTGTCCGTAAGATAGTTTGTCGGGGATATTTTGTCGGGGGGTATTTTGTCGCGGGATGGAAAGTCGCGGAACCATTAGAAACAAAGTAAATAAATAAACGTGTTTCGTAATATACAATACAATTATATCACAACACTTTAATAACTGTTCAAGTTCTCTGCAATGGAGAGACAATGAAAAAAAACAGAGTGTGCTTTTCACACGTGGTAGAAGTAAAACCTTCAGAAAACTAAAGTAGGCAAGAATGCAGCACTGCTTTGTCGAAAACGCAGAGAGCTGCAAAATTTAAAACTTAACGGAAAATATTTATTTTACACTTATATGTCATGTATATGCTTTTCAAAATATTAGCACGTACGACGATGTGAGCTAACTCAAGATTAATAAACAAAATAAATAAATAAAAATACTTCTTGTAAAATGCTTGAATAATGAGGAAATGTGATTAAATGCAATGTGTGAAAATTACTAAAACTTTCGATAATTATATGGCATATTGAATTTTTTCTATTATTTAATAAAAATAAAGCGCAGTACCCGTATCATTACAGTTCGTACGGAATTTAAAAGGAATAGTATCAAAATAAAATAACACGGTTAACTTATCTCATTTATTGGAGCCGGCTAGTTCACTAAGGTGTTCTTTAAGCAATAAAACCATATGAACCCCTTTAAAGTTTCAGGCGCGTTCATCATTTGACCTGTTAAAAGTTCAGATTGTGCTTTTAATGTTGTTTTAAAACGAATTCTCTGCAGGCGATGGCGTTGCTGCGATTTTTCACATGTAAAAGGTATTACGTATATTTTTTGTTTTGTTGAAAATTCAATTAAAGTTATGTTCTTAAGGGCTTTTAAGCAGCTAGCGGCCGAAAATCCACATTTCGTTGAAAGATGTTCTTACGATCATACAGGGCGGTTCCAATGGGAAATATTAATTATTATCCGTACCAGATTTTAAAAATTATAACACATTATCGATTTTATTTCATTCTAAATTTGCTTTAATTTATAACTACCTACATCCAATAATGCTGAAAGGCGTGATGGTAAAACTATTAAAATTATGTACTATTTGTAAATATTTTTTTATCATAAGTATTTATAATTTTTCAATAATGTATAAGTAAATAAAATCTGAAATATATTTATTTGTAATACCGTAAATAGATATACAAAATAGAGAATTTTCGTCATAAATAAGTGTTAACTAAAATTAAAATCTTGAAACTGCGCGCGTTAACTAGATGACGTATTGATTTACAATAATGTATGATTACATGATATGAAATATGTCTTGTAAATAAGGTTTTTCTTTGAAAATTTAAAAAATCTGCTAACGACCTATGGTATAACCTTATTATATTAAAAAGAAACATTTTTTTCTCAAATTTAAAACACGCGTTCAATAGATAAAAGAACAATCTTTAGAAATCAATTTATAATTTTTTTGTGGAAAAGAGTAAATACGTCTAAAATTTGGTTTAAAAATGATATTTCCGGATATCTCTCAATATGAGAAATTTCAAAAGAATGCAGCATCACGGAAAATAAATATTGGTAAGGTTAGATTAGTTTAGGATAGCATAGGTTAAGTTAGTTGTCTCTAAAAATTTCTTATAACCCTCAGAAATTTCAGTACAAGTATTTTTTATTCAGTACCTACGGCACCCGTGGTGTGATTAGTGATTACTGATTAGGTATAAGTTGTGAGGCGGTATCCTCTTTGTGCGGTTCTTCATAGCCTATCAGTCTCCTCTCTGTGCGGTTCTTCATAGCCTATCAGTCTCCTCTTTGTGCGGTGTTTCGAAGCCTCCACACTCTTGTCTACTTTATTTTTCTTTTTGTTTCCCGCTTGTAAACTGCACAGTTGTAATTTTTTGAAGTGAAAATTTCTTTAGCACCGTTGTGATTTGAAACTTGATGAACCGAAAAGGCAACACTAAAAAAGAGACAAAAACATATATCTATGGGATTTAGCCTGCGAGAGAATAAGATAGAATAATCAGTCTCCTCTTTGTGCGGTGCTTTGTAGCTTCCCCACTCTTGTCTACTTTAGTTTTCTAAAGGTTACACTCCTACCTCATGTGAACTGCATACTGCATACTTGTATTTTTTTTACATTTTCAAGGAATGGATCGATTCTGAAATGATGATACCTACAGAATATTGAGCCTAAAATGAAGCTCAACAATAAATTTTTACTTTTGAAGAGTTTTGAAAACCATGATCTCTTCGTTCTGCTTAAGAACCGAGAGATTCTCGGTTCTGCAAATGAGAACACCCTTCAAGTTTCTAATACTCAGTAATAGAAGTTGATGCAATTTGCATGAAAAAAAAACCAAATTACCTCTAACTAATTAGACACTCCAGCAAAAAGTGCAGTATCCACCGCAAATGCATTTTATATTTGTCCGGGTATAAATCAGGCAGAATTAGTCGCACAATTAGTGCAGTAATGATGATGACGGTCGCCTGATGCATGGCCCCACGGCGGCGTGACGCCCGGGAGCCCATCCATCTGGCTACACGCCACTGGCGAGAGGGGACTTTTTGCCCCATTGCAGCATGTGTTCGATGGATCGCTCTCTCCGTGTTGCATTTGGATGGGGAGGGAAAAAATGTACTCGTAAATAGATGCATCTCGAATATGTTGTTTAAATTTTATTCTAGACAGCCAAATATTTATTATGTTTATGGAAAAATTAGTAAAAATATAATCATCGTTTTTTACAACGGAAATTTCTTAAATTCGGTAGTGAAAAAATTAATTAATTAGCAAACTTTTTTAAACACATCTTGATATAATGAAAACAAATTACTTAGTATTAACACCATATTATTAACAAAATCGACATATTTCAAAAACAATGTTTTCTTCGTCGGGATAAGTTGTTAGTTTTTTTAAATTTATGATGTCCGGGTTAAATCTTCCCCACATGATAAACCCTTCCACACACTTTTTCACAAATGATCATCTAGTCAATTCACGCTATGTAAGTGCAATATATAAGTATAATACATACAAAACAATGCAAGAACAACATGTCAATCTACCAGAGACCAAATGGGGAAAAAATACAAAAATATAAATAATAGTTATTTTCTTATAGGAGGGTTCGGCTCGGTAGTCCGATACATCCTACTGATCCCTTATTATAAATAATTAATAATATTTTTACATCTACTTGAATTTCGATTTAGCTTTCGTGAATGAATGAATGATAATCTTGGAATTGGAAATTCATCTTCTTTTCGATATCCGATCAAGCTGAAACTCTGAATATTTATTTTTTATGTGAATCCCTCACAAGAGTCCCAGCTGTTCCCATCTGGAGCAAGTGAGACAATTTCCTGAGTGGCATCCCCAATTAGGGTATGTTGTAAGGCTGAAGGTAGTGGGGAGGGGAAGGAGATGGAAGAGGAAGGTGGAGAGGTACTTGGCTATTCAGATCTCATCACCAAACATGGCTAAAGCCATTTCAAGCAACATTTCAATTCTGAATGGTGGTCTTACACCAGGGCGATACTGAGAGTATCTATCAAATACATCATGTATTATTTTTAAATGAATTAATTTTGAAATAACACAAATTTAACAAATAAAATTTATTTGCCGACGCCGCGATACGATTCCGCAACCCTCGGATTGCGAGTCAAGAGCCTTACCCCTCGACCAAGCCGGCCGTCTGACAATGCATTCATGAAATTTTGGTGGCACTCACGCACGCACAAAAAAATACAATCGGTATATCTACAGTCAAACAAACTTGCTAATTATATTTTTTGTGATGTGATGTGAAATATTTCTCCATATTCCTGAGTGAAATTATTCACGCTCAATGAACTTTAAATTTTGAAAATTGGAACCGATTCAGTGATAAATTTCGTGGAAACGATGATGAATTGAGATGAATCGAAATTCAGATAAGCTATAAAGTAGATACAAGAGCCCGCATTTGGAATTTATGAAGAATTATAACATAATTCCCATGAATACTAAGTTTTCAATCTCTTTAAAAAATGTAAGTGTTATTTGTTAAGATAATCTCTTTACATTTGCCGAGCTTAAAAAGTAATTAGATGAAATGCCATAGACAGAAAAAAATCGCAAAGTATGACAAGAAAAATACAAAAAATATATCTGGTTTAATTATTTAACGTATTATAGCTATGAAAAAAAAGCACAGTGTTTAAATGCCATTTTCAACATTTATTGAGAAATTTTTGGTCTATTTTAAATCAGAAATTTTCTACGAAATAGTTTCGCTTGTCTATGAAACAATGGTGACCGGCCAACTCAGAATGAAAGCTACTCAGAACCATCTCAGAAAGGTCATTAAGAGTGATGATAAAAAAATATTTTAAAAATTTGTTAATGCTCCGCATCCGAGCTCAAAAAGAAGAAGATGGAGAGATATGAAATTACGGGTGTTAGAGGAGCGCGCTAATATTTGAAGCGATCAAATCGATGCGAAAATTGCGAATTTTTTTAATAAAACACGACTCATTTAGAATAGCTCGTGTAACGTAGCTTTAGTGTCATTTAAAGAAACATTGTGAATTTTTTCACAACTATAACTTATAAATAACTGAAACAAATTGATGGATTGATTATAATAGCATTATTTTCTATCGAGGGAATTTTATATAAGAGCTTAAAAACTTCAAATGTTTAAGGGAGACATGTTAGAAATCGGTAGAAATTCGGGTAGCGGAAGCTTAGATAGGTTAAGTTAGGTTAGGGTTACCAGCTATTTTTAAATTATTTTTTCATAATTAAATTTAATAACCGTTCTAAGGTGGTTCTGAGTTGGTTTTATTCTGAGTTGGCGTGGAACCGAAATATTATAATTAATAATATATGTAGTTTTTTTTTCAGAATAAGCCCACTCCCTCTAATATTCGAATATATACCTACGGGAAAATAATTTCCCCCATGGCCAGGCCTATGTCATTGTAGGGCCTATATCATCTTTGGAGATACTGTGTGAAGAGTCTATTTCAATAACTAAGGAAAGGGGTGGAAGTTTTGGAAAGGAAAAGGTATTAGGATAGTGTAAGAATCTGGGGGACATTATGTTCCCTCCCTTCCCTCCCACTGCGATTCAAGGTGATGAATCGAAAGAGTCCGGCTGGAGAGGTCGAAGGTCAAACAAGCTACTTTTGTTTATTTTTAAAGTTGTGCTCTTTTTGTTTTATTTATTTATTTTTTATCCTCCTAAAAACTAGTATAATTGTGGTGGTATTGTAATACGAGCGACTATAATAATATTGGTTTGCACAGCCAATTCGACAACAAAGTTGTGCATTCGATAATGCAGTAAGCTCCGAAGTGCTGTAACGAGCGGTGTGAGCTGTTAGTATGAGGTAGGTATGAGTAGAGTAGAGTAGGAGCCGGTGCGAGCGGGTGAATGGCACACACATCAAAGCTAATTATAATCAGCGTTTATTGCCGTAGAATCTCCATATGTGATTGCGCCCGGGCGGGTTATTCACTTGGTTAGTTGGTTTACGGCACTAAGTTTACCATTTACCGAACTCGCGGCTCCATTGAAACATGGCAAATGAAAGCGGAATTAGAGTGATTAAACAAGGACGATAAGACGATTCGAACTATCGATGTTTAGTGGCTGTTTTTAGTATAAATCTATGATTTGGAGAAAGTAATAGAAAGAATATTGAAAGATCTATTTTTAGTTAATACATATTTCACCAAACTGTTGATGTCACTGTCGCTCTTACTCCCCAGAATACTTAGCAAAAGGGACGACTGCACCTCAGGCTGATAATACCAAAATAAAACCACAAAAATCAAGGTTAGGTATTCCCCGTTTTTCTCCGCCAAAACTGGACTGATTTTTAAGTTTTTTTTACTAACTGCATTAAAAGAAAATATTCTATGTCTGTACGTTTAAAAAAAAACATTGTATAGTTTGTATACTGAATGTCTGGCGACGTATCAGTGCTCTGTCGTGTTCTTTTTAAGCATTAAAACTTGAATTTTGAATAATATTGCAAACTTATAAATTCATGTTATTTTTAGTAAGTACACACTCATATAATAGGGAAAAAACAATAGTTTTGAAAAAAATGTTGTGTTTTTTAAATTTTGTATTTTACATTAGCTCCACATAGGAGGCCTTGGAGAAAAAATCACTCAGGGCCTATGTCATCTCGGGGTACGCTAGTTTTAGGGTATTTTTTATGAAAGGGAAGGAGAGGAAGTTCTGGGAAGGGAAAAATATGAGGGGTGGGGGTCAATGTGTACAGGAGTGACGGAGGAATAAATGTAGTTCAAGGCAATGGGTTCAGAGAGTCCGGCTGAAGTAGTAAAAAGGTCTCTCTCAAACAGTCTTTTCCGATCCGACCTGCCACGCAGTAGGCTGGCAAATGCATCTCCCGCCAAGACCTAGACAAACCTCACCCCAAGTTATCTGGGCACCCGGGTGTTAGTTATCCAATAGATGAATTCCTAACATAAAAGTTTTTTTATAAAATAGCTTTTTGAGATATCTGCTTACCTGCTTTTCATGTCAATATCTACTGTCGTTTGAAATTATTGGATATTGAAAATAATTATAATATTGGAAAGCTTATGAAACCAAGAGATACATTTTATGAAGTTAACTTCATAGTGCAGATAATTTGAAAAATTCTATTTTTGAAACTGACAATATGTGGTAGAATTCCATTATAATAATATAATATACAATATAATAGCTTACAAAACTAGTCTGACCCCAATAGAAATCGTTCAAAAACTCATAATAAAAATTATACTTAAAAAACCTCCAGACTTCCCCACTGAACGCATTTTCGAAGAATTCAAAGTTCCAACATTTAAAAACTTATTTGTGAAAAATTCAATCATACAAATTATAAAAGAAAAGGATAAATACTCATTCATAACTGAAAATCGTACAAGACTTAAGCATGTATTTGGATGCCCCAAACTAAACACTTCTTTTTCCCAACACCATTATACACACCAAGGAAAATACTTCTTTAATAACCTAACAGTAGAAATTAGAAGCATTAATAACAAGGTACAATTATTGAATTCTATTAAAAAGTATTTTAGAGAAATAATCAATGGGAAAACTGCTGCTTCCCCTATTTCCACATGAATGTCACATTAAAAACTATACCTGTTTTTCTTTTACTGCGTACATGGATGTTTATGTTTTTTAGTTAAAGGGTCTTGATTATGTGATTTCTGTATATTAACTATATATTAACTGTATCTACCTATATATGTGACACACGTGACTGTGTTAACTGTACATATGTGAAATGTAAACTCTTCTTCCATCCACAAGCAAATGCTTTTAATGGAAGATAAGTATTATTATAATGTTCCATTTTTTTAAGATCAATAAATAAAAAAAATACAAAATATGTTAAATTTATTTCCACTTTAATTTATTTGACTGCAACCAGTTTCAGCCGGTTAAGGCCATCTTCAGACTGGTATAAATTATTTATAACCCACGGTTTATATACACAACATACGGGGGTGGGGGTGAGAGAGGTGTTCTACAAGGATTTTATTCAATTGTATGGGTTTTACGCTTACTGAAGAACTAATTAGGCGACTTTCTTGGCATTCGAGATGTGAATCTACAGAAGAATACTTAAAATAAGCTGGACGGACAGGGTTATGAATGAAGATGTTATGGTTTGGATGAATAAAGAAAAATAAGTTATTAAAACTATAAAAATCCGAAAACTTCAACATCTTGGACATGTGATGAGACATCCAGGGAAGTATGATATCTTGCATCTCATAATGCAGGGAGAGATTGCCCTAAGACGGGGCCGTGGAAGAAGGAGAACCTCGTGGCTGAAAAACCTTAGACAGTGTTTTGGCCAGCCTGCTTTAGAGCTGTTCCGGGCCGCAGTAAACAAAGTCCGCATAACGAGCATGATAGCCGACGTCCGTTGAACGGACAGAGCACAAGAAGAAGAAGAATATTATGGGTTTTCTTACAATTCGTCGCCTCAGTTCTTAATTGTCCAATCGACCATTTGAAAATTATGTAGGAGGAGAAAGTTTTCTTAAATTATTTCAATGAAAAATTATGATAGGTGTTTAAGATAAAGCTATTTCCGTAAACGTAAAGGTTTGATAAGTTTAAATAATTCTTAGTTAAGTAATAAACTATCATTTTTTATGCTTTATTTTTAGTTTTAAAGTCGGGATTGAACAAAAACTTAAATAGTCGTTTGGACAATTAAGAACTGAGGCGACGAATTGTTACTAAGTCGTATTTGACTGTTGAATTTCTAATTATTTTGGTTATTCCCAGTAGGCTTAATTACTTCGGGTTTGTAGCCGTGCTTCAATATTGTTCGAGGAAAATCTTACAAGTATTATTCATAATTAATTTATTTTTAAGTTTAATATTTGTTTTATTATATGTATTATTAATTTGAAAATTTGTATTATCAACTATTAAGCCCATGTTGTTTTCAAGCCCCTGGCGTAGACCGTGAGGGTGCAATAAACTATTCTTACGCGAGGCGGTCTGATTATACCAAGGAAAATAGAAATAGTACTTTATTGAATGTGACGCAACAAACGTTCATTGTATCCCACTATCACCCCTACTACCTACTGCTGCTACCCTATGGAAAGGCAGATAGAACCTTCAAACGCAATGTGAGATTTTTTTTTTTTTTTTTTTTTTTTAATTATTTATTGACCAAGATATTGCAATACATATATACAAAATACAATGTACATTTTTTTTTTTTTTTGGTATAAACCACCTCACTAGGCTGAGCCTGTTCCGAGGTGGCAGGAATTTAAACTAATTTTGATATCTTAATCTTGGAAGAAAAATAAGATTAAAAAAATAAATATTTAAGTTTAGAAAGATAAATACAATAAAAGAAAAATAAAAGAGTAAAATAGAAAAAAATATGATAGAAACAAATTAGAGTCATAAAAATAATTGAGAGGAAAAGAGGAAAATACAGGCGTTGAGTGTGTTCTTGTATTGTTCAGGTTATCTGACCGCAGTATATAATGCCTTTGTCGATTATCCACATATGGATTTTGTGTTTTGCATTTTTTGTCATGTGGATATCTTTAACATCTTTTTTAATTAAATTAAAAATTTTTGGAGCCAGATTATGATAATGTCTTTGTCCATATGTAGTATTTGTCTTCGGAGTCATGTGTTGATGTCTATGTCTTGTGTCGTAATTGTGTTGTGCAGTATGATGGTTTAAGTTGTCTTGTTGGTAATGTGTAGCTATAATTTTGATGTACAGTTGCTGTATGTTCAATACAGCAAAGTCTTTAAATAACTGTATTGTCGAGAATCTAAAAGGTTTTAATTGGAGACCATAATGCATTATTCATACGTACGTACAGGTAAATCATCTTAAATAGATCTTAGATTGTACTATAGTGTACTGTGCACATTATTGATTAGTCAAAAAATAATTTCATTATAATTTGTGAAGTATAACTTCTTAAGCACCCTTGTGATTTGAAACTCGATGAAACGAAAATTAGCGACAATAAAAAGAGACATAAACAACATATTTATGCTTTTATTTATGATTTCGCTTTAACCGCGTAAGAATTGCAGACATTTTCATACATTTTTTTGTGTTTGTTTGGAAAGCTGAAGAATGAAACAAAAAAAAAACAACACGAAATCAACATTGTCGAATTTAATCACAAGTCTAAATTTTTAAACGGAATTGATAAACGTAGCTCCACACCTAGTGTCTTTTAATACTTGCAGGGTAAGAGGGGACTGCGGCTGGGTGTTCCAAATCAGTTAGATTTTTTAAAATTTTCTCTGTAATGATTTTTCCTGAACATTTTTCTATTTTCAACTGCGAGCTGGTAAACCAACAAAAAGCCGTAAAATTTTTTAAAGTGTATTTTTATTACAATCAATCTTTACATCACTTATTTAATTTAAATTATCAATATGTTTCAATGCAATGTAATAATTGTTTTAATCTATCAAGTTCTGGAAGTATATTCGTTTTTATTTTTGTTTACAGCTGTTTCGGCTTACAAGGCCATTTTCGATGACAGTTTGGAAATGGCCATGATAATAGCATTATTAAATGCAAATTTTATGAAATTTAAAAAAAACAGTGCAATAGTTTCTTCATCAGGATAAAATGAAAAAGAATAAAAATAACAATGGACAAATAAGTAAAAAAAAGAATGTTTTGTTGTGTGCAGCCAATGGGAATGATTTCTCCAATTTGTACATGAATATAAATGTGGAAAAGTGAGAGGAATAGGAAGAAGAAGGTTGGGAAGTAGCTGACTGTTTAGTGCAGACTGCAGATCTCTCAGCATAACAATTTCGCTAGACAATATTATTTTAAAAATTTGGATTATGTGGTATCTCAATTATATTCCGACAATATGGTCCAATCATTCCGAAATACGTATCATAATACAGTAAAGTGAAAAAGTAACATTTTCAATTAAGTTGGGTTTTTGAAAAAACGAAAATATCGTTCTGAGATGTAGACAGAATGGAAAACGCCAAAAAATGGAATTCAATTAATGTCAACGACGATCAACTGCGTCAGTGGAAGCCCATAACGACAATAATAGCGAATACATTTTTTAATTGGACATGAATTATTTGCAAAGACAGTTTGACTGACAGCCCGACAGAATTTTTATTGGCTGTATCGCTGGGATGTCTGAAGTCAAATGGAAACGCAAGCGAATGAACACAATAAATATTATTCCAATTTTAAAAAATTCTAAAAACAATTTTTAGAAAATACAATTTACCCAAGGCTTTATGCCATGGAATCCCACCCAGTCTCCATTTCAAAACTAAAGCTCTTTAATTTTTTTTACATCAGCTCCATACAGGAGGCCCTGATTGAAATTATTTTCTGTGTTCTTTGGGGATGTTGCGTGGATTGTTTTTTTAATGAAAGTAAGAAGAGGAAGTTCTGGGATGGAAAAGAGTATGAGGGGTGGCCGGAGTGGGTTCGAATCTAGGGGCAATTTATCCAGGAATGAAAGATATGTGACTCCATCACATCCGTTGCGGTGCAAGACGATAGGTCGAGAGAAACCAACGGAGATGTCAAAGGATCTCCCCAAACTGGCCTCTCGCGAACCTGCCCGTCACCTAGCTGGTGGGCAGGCGCATCCACCGCCATATCTGAACACGCCACGATGCACCCCTGCTAAGTCACTATACGTAGCGAACCACTTGGTGTGACCCATGGCAGAGGTGTTGGTTATTCAAAAAAAGGTTTGCAAGGCGGCGATTCCCACACCCGCCTTACAAATTGCTTTTTATTCCCGATTTGTTATTCCAGATTCCAGAATTGAAGCTTAAGTAGATACCTACTAACTATGAGAAAATATTGTGCCATCATTATTTTGCTTATCATTCTTTAAAAACAAATATGAAATTGGACTGAAATTTTAGTCATGAATTTATTTACCGACAAATTCACTACATAATACAAGGGAGGTACGCTGGTGTTATTAATAATTCTACTATGCCAAAAAGCCCTAAGGTTGCATGTAAGTTTTCATTAAAGTTATAAGCTCTGATATCTTAATTTATCTCCTTCGTGAATTTATCTGTTTGTATTAAAGATGACTTTTTATTTATGAAGGGTAGTTTAGATCTTAAATCTGAAGAGCTCTTGAAAACAACTAGACTAGTAAATCTACCTTTGGTAACCTTTGGCACAATTTGGCAAGATCATATGACCCGAAGATCCCATAAACTACGCTAAAGGCCATGATAGTTAATTCGTAGTCAGTTGGCCCCTCGGCATACTTTTATACAATATGAAGTTGGTTTAGGGAAAATACGGTGTACCTACTTATATAAGACGGCCGGCGTAGCGCAGTGGTAAGACGCTTGATTCGCACACCGAAGGTCGCGGGATCGAATCCCGGCGGTGCAAATAAATTTTATTTGATTAATTTGTGTTATTTTCACAATTTATTCATTTAAAATAATATATAGTATATTTGCGGCACGTTCCAGAGTGGAAGATACTCTCCGTATCGCCCTGGTGTAAGACCACCATTCAGAATTGAAACGTTGCTTGAAATGGCATTAGCCGTGTTTGGTGACCAGATCTGAATAGCCAGGTACTTCCCCACCTTCCTCTTCCCTATCTCCTTCCCCTCCCCACTACCCTCAGCCTCCCAACATACCCCAATTGGGGATGTCATAGTCTCACTGGCTTCAGACGGGAGCAGTTGGGACTCTTGTGCGGTATACATATATAAAAAATAAAATATAACTAAGTGACGCTACGGGGTATGCAGAGAGGATGTATCGCCGAATAATTAAAGTATAAAACATATTTTCAAATGCATGAAGGATAAAACTACTTGTCTGTATACTGTATACACCAACGAATAAGCACAAAAAATCGACACTAAATTCGTTTGATATTTATTCCAACTTTTTATTAAAGGCATTTTCAAAGTCGATTTTACGGGTGAAATTGGTAAATAATGCACAAAATACACTGGTCGACACATTTTTGTCCCTTTAACGAAAGTAGCCAAATCTGACTATCACGTCAGGTTTTTATGGGTTTTAAGTTTTACTAAAATGTGTATTAATTCATATTTATTCATGAGTTATCATGGATTTTTTTTAATTATTTTATCATTGATTTTAGTATCTTGGTTCCATATTATGTCATGGAAGATACTTTATGTTACTGTCAAGACATTGAAGGTCTGTTCGCAGCTCTTGGCTTGGAACATAACGTAGCAAATTGGAGACTTTTCATAGACTCGTCGAAAGTAAGTTTGAAAGCTGTTGTAATTTCCAATGGAAATACTCAACCATCCATTCCACTTGGTCATGCTGCAAAAATGAAAGAGAACTATGACAACATGAAGCTGCTGACAAAAAAAAAAGTAAAATACGAATGGAAAATATGTGGTGATCTAAAAGTAATAAGGCTCCTACTAGGACTGCAAGCGGGATACACAAAGTTTTGTTGTTTTCTGTGCGAGTGGGACAACAGAGACACGAAAAACCATTATACCAAGAAGGACTGGCCTACTAGAAAGCACCTTAAACCTGGCACGAAGAATGTTCAACATGCTCCCTTAGTAAAATCTAAAGATATGTTACTTCCGCCCTTACACATTAAATTGGGTTTGATGAAAATTTTTGTAAAAGGCTTGTCTAAGGGTGGAAATGGCATGATTTACTTAAAGCAAAAGTTTCCTAAGATCAGCGATGCAAAAATTAAAGAAGGAATATTCGTGGGACCACAAATAAGGGAGGTCTTGACTGATGCGAATTTTATAACAGTGTTGAGACCAGTCGAGCTAGCCGCTTGGTCAGCCTTCAAGAATGTTGTCGAGAACTTTCTTGGAAGTCATAAAAGTGAAGACTATCAGCATTGTGTCTGAAATGCTCATGGCCAATAAAAATATGGGATGTAACATGTCACTAAAAATACACTTCCTTCACTCTTATTTGAATTTTTTTCCCAAAAATATGGGAGATGTCAGTGACGAGCACGGCGAACGATTTCACCTGGACATTGCGGCTATGGAAAAGCGATAACAAGGAAAGTGGAGTCCATCTATGCTAGCAGACTATTGCTGGACCCTGCAGAGAGACTCTCAAGATACTCACAAGCGCAAATCAGGAGCAAAAGCGGATCAACTGTCGGGTCAC
This sequence comes from Limnephilus lunatus, assembly GCA_917563855.2. Taxonomy (NCBI): domain Eukaryota; kingdom Metazoa; phylum Arthropoda; class Insecta; order Trichoptera; family Limnephilidae; genus Limnephilus; species Limnephilus lunatus. The sequence goes on along the minus strand of OU830602.1, from coordinate 43,306,705 downwards.
CACGGAAAAGTATGTACTAGATCACAGACTATTTATTATAATACATTTCAGTTATTTTCATTAGTGATAGTTGAAATAAACTTTTAAAAAACTTTGGTGTTCGGTGCTAGCATTCTCCATAAAATAATACACACGGCTCCAACGCCACTGACAAAACCGCACCACTGACAATAAAAATGTAAAAGCGATCATCCCATGGCGCACACTGTGTGGTGCACTTTTCATAATTTGTAACAAAACAATGCGAGGGGTGTAATTTTTCAGTCTGCGGCTTTCCGAAAGCAAGTACCGGCTTCCCCATATCCCCATCGCAGGTACGGAATACCTGGCTTATATTGGCAAACAGTTGATTGATACCCGCCCGTTAGTTGTGATTGAAACGATATGCAGTCTAACTGACAAATGTGGAAAAAATTGACGATGTATTCGTTTAAATTTGCTTAGTTCAAATGACAACCCTAAGATGGTTAAAAAGTAAAATTATGTAACTTTTCACTTACATTCAGAAGCATAAATATATTCACTATCTTTTAAAGGTGATAAAGAGAGTATCTTCCATTTTAACTGTGAAACTTGAAACCGTAAATAGGTTGCCTCGTAATAACAAACATAAAGTTTAATTGAATTAAGAAAATATTAGCGAAACTCAATCGAAGTCAGCGAAGCTCAAATTAAGAAAATCAATAGATGTCGCGTTGATGCACATTAAAAATTTAAAAAAATATCCGAGACGGCGTTTAGTTAGCATTTAGATCACATTTAGTCCGGGTTTGAATCATACATGAGCCAATAAAACATGCGTTACATATATGAAGATAATGTTGGTAGTACTTAGTCGAAGCATGATACAGTTTAATATGACATAATCGGTTATGGGACACATTAGCATAAGGCGAAGGTTTTGGGGTCGATTCCCAGATGTGACCGTATCTTTTTCTGACTTTTCTGTTTTCAGATTTTGGATTGAGTTTCGCTAATATTATCTTCATTTAATTTCAATATTACAATTTGAGATATCACTCATTTTGTTAAAAATAGAAATAAATAAAAAGCGATATGAATTAGGTACTTGCCTTAATTATAATAAAAAAAATATTTACTTCTTCAAAAATCGCTAATTCACTTTCTGGCGTCATTTTAATTAAATGAAAACAAATCATAATAAGTGGTACATACGAAATGATTTTTTTCTAATTTACTTTTAAATTACTTTCAATATAATATTTTTTATTACAATAATTACACTCAGTTTCAATTTTTTCAATTGTGTATGTCATTTTGGCCCATAACAATAATTACTAGACACTTATTTGCAAACGGAATCGAAATAATACAATTCTTATCTTATTAACCTTATGAGATCTCAAAGACTTCAAGGTGAACGTTTATCTGCATATTTGCCGACCGGATGGTCCCGCCACCGAAAGGTCCGCTTTAACTTCTCTTTCCGTTACCTGCTTCATTTACCAGAATGAGGGAGAGGTTTCGGCAGATCTGTCAGTGGTTTGACTGTACCCAGCATCCGATACGAGATGAGAAGATGAAGACATTTAGCTCGCCATTACACGGCCGCCCGTGGCCCAATGGTCGGGACCGGGTCTCTCGCCGGGAGGTCTGGGTTCAACGCCCGAACGAACCTTGCGCAGGCACTGAGGCTGGTTGCATGTATATGGTGGTACTTGTACTTTTTGTTCGTTTAATGTTGTACGGAATGAAGTGGAATCGAAGAAAGCTTGAAGAAATGTTGCATTTTATTAAGAAATAACTAAAGTCCCCGGAGTTGCCCGGGCTTTAAGCAGACTTTGTCGAAATCAGATACAGACAGATATAATGTCTATTTTTATTTTTAACTAAAAAATTAATAAAAAAGTACTCAAATTGTAATATTTTAACTAAACGAATACAATACAATGCAAGGACTCCAACTCAGGATTTACGCCTTGCCGGGGCGAAATCAACTGAACTAATGTTAGTTCAGTTGATTTCCCGTTTATACCTTCAAAGACGACCATCCGGACTCAATATAAATGGCTTCTTCAGAAGAAAACAGCATCCCTGAAACTCACGAATGTGACAATTTTGAAGAAGTAAACACATTATTCAATAATATGTCGTTCAATTTACTAAACATGAACATTAGAAGTATTAGGAAACATTTTGATGATTTCTGTATCCTTTTAAATTCGTTATCCTTCCAAATTGATTTTATAGCACTCACTGAAACACAAATGCGCCAATGTGTTCCGTTCAACTTACCAAACTATACTACCTTTTCAATTCCGGCTAGACATACCTCTCATGATGGCATTACCATATTTTACAATGTACACTCCATATCCAACATTAATATAGACAACCCAAATTTCAAATATTCCAATGCTGCCCACGCAACTTTTACCTCCAAAGGGAAAAAATACTCAATTTTGACGGCATACCGCTCACCCTCTTTATCTACAAATCTGTTTACAGAAGAAATTAAAACTTTTATTAAAAACAATAGCTCTAACCATTTCGATTTTGCATTTTTTATGGGTGACATTAATATAAATATACAAAACGCCATACTAAATCCGGCCGCGAACGAATATCTAAACGTTATGCATTCCTCAGGATATCTATCATACATAAATAACACCACCAGACCTAATCATCCTAATGATACTTGTCTTGATCATATATTCTTAAAATCAAATAAAAATAACCACTTTAAATCCGCTACACTAAAAATTGACATAACTGACCACTATCCTACCTTCTACGGCCACCATACTCCAACTTTGCCCATCTCTGCTGAACCAAATAGTTTTAACAAAACATTTACTAAAATCAACTACTCAACTTTAAATACCTTACTGAACGAAGAATCGTGGATCGCGGTCCTATCTAATGATGACCCAAATTTAACTTTGAATACCTTTTATGAAGTACTTCAAAAACATATTCTAAAAAGTCAAGAACAAATAGCACCACCAAAAAGTAAGCATAAGCACATAAAACCATGGATTACGCGTGGACTGATAATCTCAATACAACACAGAAACAAACTTTTCAAAATTTACAAAAACCTTGAAAACCATTGCACATCCATAAACGAAGCACAGATCCACACCAAACGGAATGAATACATTTTATTTAGAAACTACCTAAACACAATCATAAAAAAAACGAAAACAACAATACTACTCTACACAACTACATAATGCTCAGAACGACTCAAAAAAAACATGGCACGTAATAAATGAAATTTCAAATAGGAACCAAAAGGTTGACAAAATTCCACAAAAAATCATTACTGATAATAACACAACCATTGAAGACGCTGAGAGCATCGCAAACAATTTCAACCACTTCTTTACAAACATTGCCTCAACCCTTATAGATAGTAACCCAAGTCTTAATATTCACTCAAATCAAATTCCTCCCGACCTTTTAGAGTCTAACGACACTACCTCTGAGCTTTCTACATTCAAAGAAATAACAAAACTCGAAATTTCAAGACAAATTGACAACCTTAAAGATAGATCTGCAAAGGGCCCAGATAACATAAGCAATACCACCATCAAATCAATTAAAAAACACATAATCATTCCATTACATCACATTTTCAACTGCTGCATCAGACACAGCATTTACCCCAATAATTTTAAACTCGCTCACATTATTCCAATACATAAATCCAGATCCCAATGTAAAACAGACAACTACAGACCAATAACCTTAACTTCACAATTTTCCAAGATCTTCGAAAAATGTTTAAAACGACAAATTATGAACTTTCTAGAATCTAACGCAATCCTTTCAGCTAATTAATATGGTTTTAGATCTAACCTGTGCACCGACGACGCTGTATTTAGTTTAACCCAAAACATATATTCTAACCTAGACTCTAACAATAAAACTCTAACCATTTTCTTGGACCTAAAGAAAGCGTTCGACACAGTCAACCACAGAATTCTATTAAAGAAAATCTTTAACGTTGGAATTAAAAACAAAAGTCTCATGTTATTAAAAAGCTATATATTAAATCGTCAACAACGCACAAAAATAGGATCAAGCTTTAGCACTTATGATCTAGTAAAACATGGTATTCCTCAAGGAACTGTCTTAGGACCACTACTCTTTCTAATCTACATCAATGACCTATGCAATATTGTGATACCAGGTAAAATTCTCTCTTTTGCCGACGACACTGCAATCACAGTACAAGGTAAAACGTGGGAAGACACAATCAGTAAAGCCAATAAATGCATTGCAACAGTCAAAGATTGGCTAGATAGAAATCTTCTCAGCCTAAATTATGATAAAACTATTTTTATTCCCTTTTATAATTCCCATAAGTCATCCCCTAAAAATAACCTTAACTTGAAGTTCCATAATGTTAATTGTAACTTTGAGACATGCTCAAACTGCGAAGATGTAAAATTAGGAAAATATTTTTTTTTTTTTTTTTTTTTTGTAATTATTTTTTATTTTCATTCATATGTTTTACATGTTGCTAAGTGATAATTTTACATCTTAGGTTTTTTACTACTTTTCCATTTAAAGCATTTGCTTGTGTATGGAAAAGGAGTGTACATAAATGTGGTTATTACTTAGTACTTAAATAATTCATTTACATAAATATATGTGTCTTGTAATAGTATATAATAGTATATATTTAAAGAAAAGAAAGAATATTATGGAAAACTAAAGATATTTGTATACATTTAAATAAAAGAAATAATATTATGGAAAACTAAGGATATTTGTAAGGATAATTAAGTGGCATTAGTTTTTTTCTTTAGAATATTTTTAAAATGTCTCTTGACAGAGAGCAGTATTTGGGTTTTATCATTAATGCTTCTGATTTCTTCTGGTAGACGATTGAAAAAAGTTCTTCCCTGGTAAGTGTAATGATGTTGTGCAAAAGACGTATTTAGTTTTGGGCATATAAAAACATGTTTAAGTCGCGTTCTGTTTTCGTTTAGAAATTGGTATTTATCTTTTTCTTTGATAATTTGAATTAATGAATTTTTAATATATAAATCTTTAAATGTAGGTACTTGGAATTCATCAAATAGGCGTTCTGTTGGGTAGTCCAAGGATTTTTTTAATATAATTTTAATAATTGTTCTTTGTACAATTTCTATTGGAACAAGGTTACATTTATATGCGGATCCCCAACTAATGATAGCGTATTGTAAAGTGGATTGAACTAAGGCATAGTAGATTAAATATAGATTTTTTATCGACAAAAAATTTCTAATTCTTAAAAATATGTATATTAATTTTCTAATTTTGTTTACTACTTGACATATTTGTTCCTTCCATTTCAGATTTTTATCAATAATTACTCCTAGATATTTAATTTTATTTGTTGTTTTTAATATTGTACAGTTTGATTTGCAGTAGTTTTGGCTGTGAATTTTAGTATTTTCATGAATGACAATGTTAAAATTTTTGGGAGCATCGTTTAAATGTATTGCAAATGGAATTACAAATGTCTTTTCACTATTTAGTGATAGTAAATTAGTGTCGAAAAAATTCTTAAGCGTGTTAATGTCTTCTATGGCCTTTAATTCTACATTTTCCCAAGTCTTTCCACTTATTATTAATACTGTATCGTCGGCGTATGATGTAATTTGACCATGTAAAGGTTGAAAAAAAATATCGTTTACATATATAGTAAATAGGATTGGTCCAAGCACTGTACCTTGGGGGATTCCAAAGCTTGAAAGCTCTTGATCGCTATTAACATGATTGATTTTTACCACTTGAGGGCGGTTTTTTAAGTAGTTGGTGATCCATTTAATCGCGTTGCCTTTTATGCCAATATTATTTAATTTTTTTAATAGCATCTCATGAGATATGCTATCGAATGCCTTTCTGAGGTCAATAAATATACCCGCACATTTTTTACCTTTATCTACTGTTTCGTAAATGTATGAAGTTACGTTAGCAATAGCATCTTGTGTGCTGAGTGATTTTATAAAACCAAATTGGTTTTTGTGTATTATTTTATTACTATCTAGGAAATTTACCAACTGTTTTTTTACTATTTTTTCAAAGATCTTTCCTATATTAGAAATAAGACAGATTGGGCGATAATTTGTTACTTGGTGTGGATCTCCAGATTTGTAAATAGGTGAGATTATTGTGTTTTTGTAGTTCATTGGAAATATTCCTTTTGTTAAACTTAAGTTTATTAAATGAGTGATGGGTTTTATTAAGTAAGGTTTCATAGATTTTAACATATGTGCCGTAATAGAATCAAAACCGGGAGATGAACCTCCTTTCATATTTTCTATTATTTTTAAGATTTCACATTCTGTTGTTGTTTCGAATGTTGAAAGTATATTACGTTTCTGTAAATTTTTATTTTTATGTTTTTCCGGGTCAGAAGGCTTATGAATATTTTTCGCAAGATTTTTTCCAACATTTGCAAAGAAGGAATTAAAAATGTTTGCACATTGTTTAGGTTGCATATTGGCATCTATAATTTTTTTATCGTGTTCAATGTACTTAATGTTTTGTGTTTTTTTTGTATTGTCTATGGCCAAATTTACTGTTTTCCACATTTGTTTATGGTTATTTTCTGAAGATAATATTTTATTTTTAAAAAACTCTTCTTTACTTTTTTTAATATAAGATGTTAATTTATTTTTATATTTTTTATAGAAAATATATGCTTTTTCATCGTGGGGATTTTTTAAAGTTGTTTTGTAAAGTTTTTCTTTGTTCCTGATAGATATTATAAGTCCTTTGGTAATCCAAGGCTTTAAACATCTTAATTTGGATTTTATGTGTGTTTTTTCAGTTGTCGAATTTTTAATGTGTTGTGACAGGATATTTTCAAAGTAAGTCGAACATATTTCGGTATCATCACTGCTCAAAACATTGTTCCAATCCTCCTTTTTTAGTTTTTCAGAGAGAATAGTCATATCTATCATTGATTTTTTGGTTATTAAATTATGTTTTTTATGTTTAATATTATTATTATACAGAAGTAAGCATGAATGATGATCCGTTATGTTAGTTTTCCAAACAATAGATTTTAGTTTATGTAGATCTTTAATGTTTATGTTAGTCCAAATGTGGTCTAAACAAGATGGAGTATGTTCTTTTATTTCTCTAGTATTTTTATTTATGCAAGATATGAAATTTTGTTCAGTCATACAATTAATGTATTCATTTTTGTTATTATTTTCTATTTTTTCATTGATGTTCACGTTAAAATCACCTACTACGAAGCTAAGTTTATTTTTTAATTTTAATAATATGTATTTGAGGTCATTAATAAACGTAATAATACTCGAGCTATGCGTTCTATAGATAGCTATAAGATGATATGTTGATTTGCCGAGTCTGAAATGTACTTCAATGCAGTTAACCAAATGTATTGGGTGTTCTATAATGTTAACAATACTAAATTTATTGCTTGCAAATATTATTATTCCCGAATTTTTGTTAATGTCTAATTTAGTAGAGATATAATTGTATTCGGGCAAGTGATAAGGCGGTGACTCGGCGTTTGTAAATGTTTCGGTTAACACTATAAAGTCCGGTTTTTTAATTAAATTATTTATTTTTAGAATTAGTTCATCAAAATTTTTTTTAATACTACGGATGTTTATGTGCATAATAATTATGTCATTGATGTTTTTAGAAATAATTTTGTTACACGAATCAGTACATATACATTCATATTCCTGAATTTTAATATTTAATTCTAGTTCGTATAATATATCAAGTACTTAGGTGTAACTATAGACAGCCAACTCAAATGGACTTACCATATAGAAAAAACTGTAAATAAACTGAGATACTTAATTTACATATTCAAACGTATGAGCAATATCATCAGTACAAGAACCATGAAACTTGTTTACGACGCACTGGTGCTTTCGTCCATTTCCTATGGAATAATCGCCTGGGGTGGAACATACAATAACCATGTAAAACCATTAGAAATTGCTCAGAAGTCCATCATTAAGGTAATGTACCAAAAGCCCAAGACATATCCCACCAATCAGTTATTTCAAGAAACCGAAATTATGGAACTAAGGCGGATCTACTGTACCCAATGTCTCAAATATATATTTACTCGTCCTAACAATTTCACTAAAAACACAAATCGCTCTAGCCAGAGACATAACACATGCGTGTTCATAGTGCCTCACTGCAAAACCAGGTTGGCCCAAAGACACATTAATTATATTGCCCCAAAATTGTTCAATTCCCTACCTCACTCCACCAACATGTGTCAAAATTTGAACGAATATAAAAAAAATGTTAAAATCTGGATAAAAAATAATTTGGAACTGAGTAATTTTTTTCTGTAATTCAAACTAACAGCTTCCAAATTGCTAAAATATTCCATGTCGTTCTGAATATTTAGAATAAAAAAAGGAATCGTAATGAGTTTTTTCTCAACGTAATGAGTTTTTTCTCAACTCATTGGGAATAATGTGTTACTCACCATGTTTTTGTAATACATTATAATTAAATAAATAAAAAATGTATTTTTGTAAGGGTGTAAATATGCGATATAAATTTTTAAATATTTTATTATTGAAATATGTATATATCCAAATTTAAAAAAAAAAAAATAAACTCTAGTAAAATCAATCATGTTGATTGATCTCTATAGCCTCTATACATATATATATATTAAATTTTATTTTAACTACCACTGTTATCCACATAATATAATACCCACACACAGGCTTCGCCTTCGTGGGATTTTTTTTGTTACTTATATATATATTTTTTTTGTTATTTTGTATTTACTTGTTAAATGTACCAAAAAAAATTTGCTAATAAAAAATAATAAAAAAATAAAATAAAAATAAATGTGTTTCATATCCGATTCAGTCATATTTAACTGTATCACACTTCGACTAAGAACTATCAACTTAATCCTTGTTTACTGAACGCATATTTTTATTTGCTGCTATCTTTGTGTGGTTGCAAAATTCAAACCCGAACTAAATGTTCCTCCTTGGTTCGAGTCCAAGATGTATCTTTTCTGAATTTTCTGTTTTCAAACTTTCGTTTGAGTTTCGGTAATTTGGTCATTTTCCTTTCATTGTGAGCGACAAGAGTAAAATTTCATGAAAACGTATTAAAATTCTGCTTTAAGGTGTGAGAAAAGGGGATGGTGGTTTTTCGGAATATCCTGTAGACAGTGACCTTCCTCTTGTTTTGAAAGTTAAAATTGAAATTTCAGCAATCTTGGAAGAAAACTGTTGATTTGTATAAAAACCAAATTCACGCCACCCACTCACCCATCGCAGATAGTTTTATTTATATAAATAGAAGATCGAGAGTTTAAAACGAAGTGTTTTCAATATCATTTTAGAATAATAAAAATTAATTATAAATCAAACTTGTACTTTACGAACAACACCGAATCAATAAAATTCCACTACTTCAATTCGCTTCAAGCACGACGTTTAATTTTTGATCAAATTCCATTGTTTAAAATTCTGAATAATGACCGAACTTGCCGGCAAGACCGGCCAGACAAACGATTTTTTTTTTAATTTATCCGCTCGCAGAACTAACATTAGAAAAACTACCCAAGATTTCAAAATATATAGGACATCACATATCCTTATCCTACTAGTATATTCACTCCACCTTCTCGTTAGTTTTAAGGCAATGTAAAACACCTATCTCTACTACTAACATTAGTATAGGAAACTTTTTTTTGTTATACCTTCTAAGTATATCCAATAATTCTATTATATAAGCGGTTTGTTTCTTACAAATAAATAAATAAGAGATCTTAAGAAGTGTAATTTCATTATGAATCCAAAATGAGTTCAAAATCAAGGAAATACTTTTCTTCGTTAAAAGCTATTACACTTTGGCCAACTTGGATACAAACCGATCCAAAGTGGCCATATTCTTGATGTCAAATAAATTAACTCTTTTATAATGGCCTAAATTATTTTGTTATTATTTCTCAAACGCGAAAGGTTTAAATATTTTAGTTGATGGGTGGAGTGACCAGTTAATCAAAAATGTGCAAAGCGTCGGGATACCACCACACTCCACACAGGTGTCACGAATTTAGTACTTTAACCTAACCTAACCTAACAACGTCCTCCATCATTGCACAAGCAACATTTTCAGCCTATTTAGAGGATAGTGTGAGGAATTCAAATAAGTATTATAAGGTTAATAATTGCCGCAGAATGTTTGCATCTTCAAGCGCAAGAAATGATGAAAATTAATAATACAAGTGATAATAAAAAACTACGCGAAACAAAAAAATTTTGTGATAAAGAATAAGAAATAGTATAAATTACTTGAATCTTGTATTACAACGAAAATGATAGAGAAAAATTGTAAGAAAATTAATAATGAGAACATCTTTTAAAGTTTCTAAAGTGACATCAATGTAGTTACAGCCTTTCGGGTAATGATTTATAAACATTTTTTCAGCGTCATTATTTTGGAATATTGTGTTTTTTCTGAATTATAATAACTTGACGTTTTCGTACAAAACTTTGGAAGTAAAGATAATTAATTTTGTAAAATAAAAATGGTAAGCGTATTTGAACTTCGTTATCGAAATCACAGTGAGAGATCGCCATTCAGAATGTAACATTTGTTGTAATGGCTTTTGCCATGTTATTTAAAGGATGTTAGTTTCAAAGTTGGAATAATTTCTGAATATTCAATAACAAGGTTTTATTCTTATTTTCAAAATAAATTTTTCTACAAATGTATGCATTATTTGTCAGTTCAGTGTTTATTTTTGGACAATAGATTAATTTTAAAATATACTATTATTTGCGTTGGGCAAATTGGTTAGTGACATACCTAATCCAAAAAAAAACAAAAAAAAAAGCTCACGAACTGGTCATTTTTATAAATGATAATGATGATATTTTAGTGATAAAATACCCAAGGACGGGGACAACTACCACGAACCTAAATTATGAAGTATTTTTTAATTAATTAGGTATCCATAAAAAAATCAAAATCAATACATATATTCAGTTTGAAAACCGACTTACATGTTAAAAAAGGACGTTTTTCAATGATAAAAAAATACAATACCATAGGATTGTACCCCACAGCCAGGAGCATTCATGTCCCGGTAAGACTGGTACACCGAGGGGCACTGATTATTTAGGACTTGGAAAACGTGCTCTGAGGGTGAGAAGGAAGTTGGAGTTTAATTGACCGGTATACGCATAATAAGCCAATATTGTAATTTAGGATGGACAGGAATAAAGGAATGGATTGAGCGTTATGACGTTCTAAATGCCTTCCTTCTTCTTGTCTATTCTTACTTATTCTTGGATCTTCCCGCTCTTCATGGTTTTTCTTGGCCTTTCTTGTCACATCTTGTCTCTTCTTGCTTCTTCTTGTCTCTTCTGGGATCGTATCGTCTCTTCTTGGCTCTTCTTGCTTCTTCTTGGATCTTCTTGCCTTTTCTTGTATCTTCTCGCCCTCAATAAAGTCGAAACATCCTTCAATTTTGAATTATAAATACATAACACATATTATTAGGTAAGTACTAGGCTAGGTATATGTCGTAATCGTTAAATATTAAAAAAAATCATGAAAAAAAATAATCTTCATTCGGACTTAAAAATTAATGTTTATTTAAAATGAAGTTCGTATTTAACAAATTACCTTGTTTATCGAATTAATTCGTTCTATGTCATCCGAAAACCCACGCGCCATAAATACCAGGCTCCCATATAATGGAAGATGTGTCAATCGAGAGATCGTTTTCTTCTCGTCTCCTATTAACGTATTTTCAGAATTCTGGGATCATCGATGTGTTGGTGTAATTATACCAAATAACATTTACCCACACACGGACGCTGGTTAATGTAACATTAATCAGTACAGGCTGATTAAAAATAAACTGGCGTGTTTTAGGTAGTACGTTTATGTGTTTTTCAGTTGTACTCTCATTTGCGGTTTGATGCTGGGCGAAAATAAAGGATATATAAATGAACGGACGTTTGCTTGATTGCTTGCTTACTTACTTGTTTGTTTGTGCCGTATGCGTTGCTATACCATTCATCCGATTGCGATAAAACTTTGGGGATTTGATGTGCGCATGCTCGCGATGGTTTCGACATAATATAATAGTGAGCTCTGGCGTCATGAAATTATGCTTTGCTAAACCTTTCATCAGATTGCGATGAAACTTTGATGAGCTGAGGTGCGCACGCCCGCGAAGGTTTCTATATAGGTATATACTGGTGAACTTTGTATGAAAAATTTATAATAGGTGGCGCGTGAATAGTTTGAATAATGTCTGTATTTCATGTAGTTCAGTGGCAGGGAGGGAAGGCGAGAGGAGGTGGAGAGTCTGAGAGCGGCGGAGGGGAATTAAGGAGAGGGAATTCGAGGGAGGAAAGGGGGGAAGGGTGAAGGGAACGCGTACAGGTAAAAAAGGGAATGTAGGATGGAACTATACACTGCTCGAATAATGAAATTGACATTTTTAATAACCCATTCAAACACTTCAAAAACATATTTTACCATCAATCGTATAAAGCTGATATTGTGATGAAGCCCTTTATTCAAAGACGTGAAATATTGTAACTACTAAATCCAAGTGCCAATAATAAATTGTTGGTGATTCTTTTGTATTCTACATTTAACTATTATTGTTTGTCATTCAGTTTTGCATATTTAAGAGTAACTAATTATTTATATACTATTTTTGTTGTAATTTCTGTAATTTAAATCATCCATGTATGTAATTTTTTGGGCATAATTGCCTGTTTTATGTACTTAAATAAAAATAAAATAAAATAAAATAAGTGGAGGCAGAAGATGAACAGGAACAAATGGAAAAGGACACGCAGGGAGAAACAATTTCATGATTTAAGTCGCATGCTAGAACATTATAAAACCCCGTCGTGTAAGCATTTTAGCAAAACATTAAATAATTTCTTTATTTTAACTTTCAAACCACCCTGTAAATTTTGAATCATCACAGTCGTGCTGATTCTTATAAGCCTTAAACGTTTACACGACCTTCTGTGTATGCGTTTCATGTTTCTCACCCGCTTGACTGTGTGGGTGAGCTGTCAGTTTGCCTGATGAAGACACTATACGTGAGATTGGTAGAGATGGTGGGCCGTGGCAACTGGCGGTAGGTTGTAGGTAGGTAGGTACTAGATAATGGTCGGTGTCTGCTCTGAACCAGAGGTTTGGAATGTTGGGCCGATTGATAATCTGCTAATCTTCGAATGGATCGCACTGCTTTTAGAAATATATGGCTTTATGGTTTTTGTGAGACACTTCTTTCGAGTTATCAAAAAACGGGTAAAATTCTTCTATTAGTCTTCGAGTGGATCGCACTGTTTATGGGTTATGTGATTTTGTGGTTTTCGTGAAACACTGTTTTGTATTTAAGAAAAAATGGGAGGCTTTTAGTATTTTTGACAAACCTGTTAATTTTAAATTTTGGAGGTACCGCCGTACGGTTACCGCTGTGCCGGAAACCATTTATTTGATAACCAACAACCCCGTCATAGCCAACCCCAAGTGGTTCGCTACGTTTGGGGACTTTGTAGGGTCCCGAGGCATGGCGGAGAGACTGGTTGAGAGAGACCTAATCTAGATCTCTCCAACCGGACTTTCTCGATAGTGTGAGGGATGGATTCGTACGTTCGTCACTGCTGGACACATTGACCTCCAGATTCCTACCCACCCCTTATACCTTTTTCCTAAAAAGACCCTCCACACAGCATCCTCCAAGATGATATAGGCCCTGAAAGATTATTTTTTTCCTCGCGACCTCCTGTGTGGAACTAACGCAATTTTTTTTAAAATTTACTATGATGTCGACATCATCGCAATCAATGAGATTACTATAATATATTAATAAATGAATTTTATCTAAGAAAATATTTACAATTAGACTATTAGAAAATATATAAAATAATAAATTTTGTAAAAGCAAGATAATTCAGGTCTACGTACTGAGAAATAGCATTAATTTGCAGCATTGTCATTAATTTTTTTTATAAATTAATCATAATTTTATTTTAAGAATTATTTTTGTACTATACTTATACCCTCTAAACGTGCTTCATCACAACATTCATACATAGATAAGACCTTTTTTTTTTGGGAAATTTTATAATTTGCATAATTTTTTTTGTAAACATTGGTAACTTTTGTTAAGCACGATATAATATAGTTATTATTTTATGGTAGTGAGAGAGAGGGAGAGATAGAATATTGTAACTCTGAGCCGAGATAAGTGGCACCTTAGGTTCATCCGCCTCAAAACTTCCGCCAACTACAAAATCAGCTTTCCATCCATCTTCATGTACAACCCAAAAAAATCACGAAAAGCTGTTCCGTAGAACAAAAAATCAATCACATACAATGATTATGTGATTGGTGTTGAACAAATTACATAATCGATCAATATCATACTGCAAGATCATCATCAACGATCTTTTTATTTTTGTATAAATGAGCATGAATTTCATGTTTAGCAAGGTATTGTGTAGTTGTATTTCAGACATGAGCCATCTCGATTGTATGAATAATGCCTCCGACAGACAAAGAAGCGGTGTGGGATTCAGATCCGGATACTTAAAAAGTTAAGCAAATCATTTTCTTTGTATGTTTCTTTTGAACCATGCGGTGGCAAAAGGCTGACAATATAAATGAGATAATAGTCTTCGATAGAGAAATTAATATTCCATTCATTTTTTAATTTCATTAAACAAAATCTTTTGTGAAACGCCTGAAGTCGGTAATTACGTTTGGGTTGCAACGGAGAAGGCAAAGACCTCATTAATACCTATCAGATCTGTCTCGGATTATAAAAAACTTCATTACTTATTGGTAAATTAGTGACCTAAGTTTGAGCCACTCAAGCCAAAAAAATTATATTAAGTCCCAAATGCTTCCGACTGGATCCAATGAGACTATGGCATTCCTAATTGGGGTAAGTTGTGAGGCTGAAAGTAGTGGGGAGGGGAAAGAGGTGAGAAAGTATTTGGCTATTCAGATCTGGTAACAAAAGGCGGCTAAAGCCATTTCAAGCAACGTTTCAATTCTGAATGGTGATCTTACACCAGGGAGATACTGACTGTCCACTCTAGAACATGCCGCAAATAAATAACATATCATTTTTAATTAATAAATTATAAAATAACACAAATCAAAACCGCGACCGTCAGATCATCACGGATATTTTTAAATTATGCATATCAATATGATCAAAAATTTATTGCAATTTCTATAGAAAAAAAATCATATTTTTAATTTTACAATTCTCACGACATAGCTGTAAGGTATGACTTTCAAGCGTTTTCCTTATACCTATCATATCTTAGCGGTTACCTATCTTCAATTCGAGAGGCTTAATAAATTTCAAAGAGGATCCATTTAATAAATTGAATACGGTAGACGTCGTTATTTTCAATTAAGTGCTAGTAAATTTGCCACTAGAGATAAAGCCTTTTAAAAGCTAGAAGAAGAAATATGAATACACGCAACATAAGCTTACTAAAGCAACAAAATCGTACATATTCTTTGACACCGGTGTCTCCGTTTTAAGATTATATTAAATCTCTGATTTTTGAATGAAATGAAATAACAAGTTTTTTGTATTTTTAATCAATTCTCAATGGTTTTCGTTTAACTTAACTACATATTATGAATTTTTATCAATTTGAATACAAGATTAACCAGTTAAAATATCTTAGGAGCTTTTTTAGTCCAGGTGATTAATCTTAATATCGTCGTTGCGCCTGCAAAATCCGACAAACGTTTTTTTTGCGAATATCGTTTTTTTACGCTTTGTGATAGAGCGAGACGTGGCGGATAGGCCTATAAAACCCGTTTTCTGATATTAAAGCTAGTTTAGAGAAATGCAAAATCAGCTATGTATTTTTGCTTAAAAAATGGATTTCAAAATACTCTATGAAGATTCCTTCACATATCGCATTTTGGACTGAAGTAAAACACTTCATATTGCGCCAGTTAGTGACACATGGCGGATTTTGCACTGGATCTTGGTTCAGAACGCGCATGTTACAAGTCACGTGACTGGACAGTGGACACTTGGACAGTCTTGTTATGATAGTCAGTCTTGGTGCACGTGCCAGCGGATAATTTACGTTTGTCAAAAAACAATATTTAAGCTTTTAAAACAGTGTGAAATTACATTACAGTGCACAATAATTTACGTTTACTTAAAGAAGAGTGTTAATTTTTCAAACCCGGTAAGTAATATAATGTTATAATCTACAGAATATGTTTTGGATAAGTTGAAGATTTGCCTATCGTTACGCTTGAGTAGAATTCAAATAATTACTTTATTAAAAATATAAGTAAATAATACTAAACTAAAATCGATATACTTTAAGACTCCGTTTGCCAAGTAAATTTATGCCTATCATGGTGATATAAGGCGCACCAAAAATATACACATTTTTGACTTGTGTCTAATACTTAATTAACTAATTTATTTTCATTATAACAGGTGATACCCTCCCACACCGAAGATGAGATCCTCTAGAGCTCGACGATTGGTAAACATGGTTCTGAACAATCATCGTCAAGCTGAAGTCAAAGACAACCAAGGAAGTATTAGTAACCCTAGAGCTCAACGATTGGTGAACATGGTTCTGAACAATCATCATCATGTTGAACTCAAAGAAAACCAAGAAAGAATTAGTAACATCCAGCCTGTTGAAAAGCAAAAACCAATAATAATTGATATGGACGTCACAAATGATAGCATCATTAGTAACGCCCAACCGGTTGAAACACAACAACAAATAATTGATATGGACTTCATAAATGATATACCAATTCCACTTGGCATAAATAGTTCTGATTTTACAGATATCTATGATATAGAAAATATGGATCCGAACTTCTCACATAATTTGGACATTTCTGAAACAGTTTTGGAGAAAGACTTGGGGAATTTATCCCCAGGTGTAATCTTGACCATGAGTAATTATGCTGACGTTTGAACGAGTTGCACTTTCAAATTCTAACGAGAAATATTATGAGGATCAACTGGGCACAAATAATCATAGGTTTATTTTGAATCACGAAACGGGACAATTCGAATGCTCTGATGCTAACTCTAATTCTGAAGACGATCTGTTAACTAATGTACCGAACATAAAGGACAAACGAAAGTTGAATAAAAATCCAGGGGAAAAAATACAGCGGTATTAAAAGAGTAAGTGGACGTACAATTTACGTTAAAAGGGCTCAAAGAAAAATAAAAGAAACACCATGCAATCATCATGGCTTGAATTTATCCAATAGATCTTTTCTATGCGGATTGGTTAATGAACAAGCTCGCCTAGACGTGTTCAACTATTTCTGGAGCTTGTCAACATGGGAAGCTAAGAAAGCCTATATTTTTGGACTTGTAAATATCCGAAAAGTACTCAAAAGGCGACAACGGCGACAGCAATTAGAAGGTAGAAGTACTTGGAAGCGCAAAATTGGGGTCGACTGCTCCTTACCCAAGCTTAATGGTGAAAAAGTTAGAGTTTGCAGAGAGTTTTTTAACGCCACATTAAGTATTACAAAAGATACGTTTACTCAATGGATATCATCAGCACAGATTGATAACGCCTTACCCAAGCTTAATGGTGAAAAAGTTAGAGTTTGCAGAGAGTTTTTTAACGCCACATTAAGTATTACAAAAGATACGTTTACTCAATGGATATCATCAGCACAGATTGATAACGACGATGAGACTCAAGGAGCTAGGAAACGAAACAGAGTTCCTCAGTCTTTGAAGTCAGATTCCGTTAAAAAATGGTTGGACCTATTGCCTAAAGTTTTGAGTCATTATTGCCGCTCGACTAGTTCGAGAACATACGTGGAGGATGCTTTTAAATCGAAATCCGAAATGCACAAAATTTACATGTCGTGGTGTTCAGAAAACGGCATAACTTGCGTCCAAAGAAAGAAATTCTGTGATATTTTAGAAAATAATAAAATATCTATATTTAAACCACGCAAGGATCCATGCGACACATGCGTATCCTACAATCAAGGAAATCTAAGTGAAGAAGAATACCAAATTCACATTAAAAAGAAAAATGAAGCAAGAGATGCAAAGAAGCTAGCTATTGCATCCTGCTCTGATCAACATTTAGTAGTAACAATGGACCTTCAAAGCACACAGCTTTGTCCGAAACTTTTAGTTTCCTCTCAATATTATAAGCAAAAACTTCAGTTACACGACTTTACCATTTATAAAAACAATACGAAAGATGTTTTTCTGTACGTTTGGCATGAAGGCGATGGAGGTGTTTCAGCAAATGAGTTTGTTTCTTGTATTATCGATTTTATAGAAGGAGAAATTAGTAAGGGATTCAAAAAAATTACTTTGATATCGGACGGCTGCGCTCACCAAAACAAAAATAAATTCCTCAGCAGTGCTCTGGCAGATATATCGAAGCATATGAATATAGAAATACATAGAACAACTCATATTGGAAAAAGGACACACAATGATGGAGGTGGATAGCGTCCACTCGACATTGGAAAAGCTTTGCACTCCTCCATTATACTCCCCAACGGATTATGTGGACCGAATGAGGAAAGCTAGACCATCCAAACCTTACTTTATTAAGTATCTCGATTACAATTTTTTTAAGGCTTACGATACACTCCCCAGTAATTACTGCACTATTCGTCCAGGCAAAAAGGTTGGAGATTCTACAGTTACCCAGATCAGAGGGCTGCTGTACAAACACGGTGAGGTTATGTACAAACTCCGACACATTGATAACTGGACACTTCTGCCTCAAAGGAGGAGGCAAGATTTATACACAACACCACAACCATTGTACACAGAACAGAAAAAAATTCTAAGTTTGAGCAATAACAATCCTTAAAGTTATATATGCATCGAGATTATCATTCATTTTACGATAATCTTAAATACTGATTTTGTTGATTACTACCGTACCTTCTAATTTTATAATATTTTAAAGATCTCAATAGTTATTAGACGAATGTTTTGTTTAATAGCAGGCGTTATCATTGTTTATTTACATAACTGAGAAGTTATTTGTTTTGTTTAAAAGTTGTAATTATTATGATTGTATTATTGTTCAATGATGTTTGATTTGTAAAAGGTATAATACCAGTTACTATCTACTTGATTTTATTCTTTCAATCAATAAAATGTAATAATCTCGATTAGTGGTTTGGTAGATTACATTGTATACCTTCTATTTTTATAAAATTTTAAAGATCTCAATAGTTATTAGACCAGCAGGAGTTATCATTGTTTATTTACATAACTGATATGTTATTTGTTTTGTTAAAATGTTGTAATTATTACGATTGTATTAATGTTGAATAATACGTAATAGATATAATACTAGTTACTATAATCTACTTGATTTTATTCTTTCAATAATTAAAATGAATAGTGATTGGTGATTTGATTACTTACGTACCTTCTGTTTTTATAAAATTTTAAAGATCTCAATAGTTATAAGACGAATGTTTAGTTTGCTAGCAGGTGTTATCATTGTTTATTTATGTAACTGAAATGTTAATTTGTTGTGATAAAATGTTGAGATTAATATGACTGTGTTTCTGCTCAATAATGTTTGGTTTGTAATGGTTACAATACTAGCTACAATCTACTTGTTTTTCTTCTTTCAATAAATAAAATGTAATACGTAATAAACTTGTTTTTCTATCATACTCAAAATATTTTTAGTTCACCTTCACTCGAAAATTACTTGTTTATAAGTAAACTTTCAGCTGGGAAAGATAAATATTCGTTAGAAATAGGCAATTGGTTTGTTAAAAATGCTTTGCGCATACGATAATACATTTAAATTGTTCGCAATTAAAGAATCACTATCATTTCTAACTGAATGCAAAATCCGTTATGTCTGAAATGCACGTACATCAAAATCCGCTATATGCTACCTCTAACACAAAGCGTATTTAAAGACCCATACAAAATCAGCTATGTGTCATTTATTCACAAAATCAAATATTACTACGAAAGTACTAAATATTTAATTGTAAAATATCATTTATTCAAAATCCGACGTAAAGATCTAATTTTCTGTTTATTTTGATGTTAAAAAATGCTATCCATTGTTGAATTAATCAGTTTTTTCCTTCTCCTGAAAAGTAACGTTTTTTTACATAGCGGATTTTGCAAGCACAGCGACGATATGTAAAACAAAGTCGGGTTAGTTACACTATTTATAACTCGAGAACGGCCGGGCTGATTTTGATGATCTTTGATTTGTTGGATTTGTCTCCGCCCCGGAAAGGATAATAACTATTAAAACATCACAAAAATTATCGAAAAATATAGTTATTAAGAAAATTCTTTTCCCCATACATTTTTTATGGAACGAATTCTCATATTTGAAAGAGCTGCGGGCATTTTGTGATAAGTACCTATAATATTGAGTAGTGAGTTCCAAAAATTCAAAAATGTCAAATGTCAACGCGCTGGTTGTTTTGCTTTTGTTATTAAACTTTTTTTATTATTTATTTGGCTTTCAACCATTAAGGGTGATCGTGGCCATTTCTTAAAGTTAGTTACATGTTTTAAAAATTATTAACATTTTCAGTTTTTCATAAATTAGCTACATTATCAGTTTTTTTTAAATTATTTACATTTTCAGATTTTTTTAAATAAGTTACATTTTCAGTTTTTACATGGAATAGATACATTATATTAGCAAATATAGACGGTGGGCGAAGACAAATATTCATATGATTATACAAGTTGAACTAACATACAAAGTTGGTATTAATAGTACTTAATTACAAAATTTGTAGAGTAGGAAGATGTACAGGTTCCCAAAAATAGGAACCTGTATAATTGTACATAATAACACTGCAAGAATAAATGCATACATATGGAAGAGAAAGAAATGTGTTTAATGCTTAAATGGGCCATTTTTACAAATTTTGCTAACAAATAGTGAATTTCAGGAGAGTTGAGGCTACGTAAGAAGGCAGGGTACACTGGTAGGGAATTCAATTTTAGGTTTTACCAATTCATGTATGAAGTTTGGAAATTGGTCATTGATAGGACACTTAAAAATATGGTCTAAAGTGTCCTCTGAACCACAATCACAACAAGGCGAATTGACTTTGTGGAATCTGGCGAGATGGCTAATACAACAAGTATGACCTGGACGCATTCGAGTTATGGAAGAGATGTATTTTTTAGACATGGAAGTGAATTTGTGAAACCAGGGATTGACAGCAATAGAAGGTCGAATTAATGAGTACTGGTGACCTTTTATCAGAGAGGATGATATCCATTCAGAGGACCATTAGCGTAGTAACTTATTTTTTTAAATAGGGAAAAAGTCTCTAACAGGAATAGGGATACTACTTAATGGAACCATGGACAGTGGATTCCTTAGCAATAAAATCAGCCTTTTCATTTACAACAATACCAAGGTGTCCTGAGATCTAGGACAAGACCACTGACTCTTGAGCCAGTGACATGGAATGCAGGAGGTCTCTGATAGAGCAGGTAAGAGAGTCGCTACTGGAATTGAGAGGGGATGCGCTTATTTTTTGTAGTGAGCTAGGTGAGTCTGAAGGATGTGGGCATTTTTAATGTTGAGAGATTTGACGAGTCGTAAAGCTCCTAGGATAGCTATGCATTCGACAGAGAAAATGTAATACTATTTGGGAAGTCTGTGTGGGAAACACAATTTCCTGTAAGGAGTACAGACACTGGCCCACAATGGGAGTCCGAACTGAGTTTGGAACCATCTGTGAAAATTTGTATATAATTTGTCCAGTTATTTTCAATAATTTTGTTGAATTCTGCATTACTGGTTAGAGCTGAGTTTTTATTTTATTTTTATAATATATTCCTATAAACTGGTGCACCTTTGGATAGAAAGTAAGATTTTCATAGGGATATGAGTGTAGGGGGAGAGATTCATTGCGATAGGAGTTTGTGGATACATTCAGGAAAGAGTTGAAAGAGGAAAGAGTTGTTGTTATTAAACATATAATGCTGCCGCTCTTTCTTACATACTAAATGTCAACAGTCGAAAATGGGACAAACGGTGAACGTATGTCTACTTGTCTACGTCTACACCCCTCCAAAGGAAAAATACAATAATTATAATAAATCTCCGTCACATGTATAAAGAAAATGAAACGCGATTCCCGTAATTTAATTGAAAAGTAAGAAAATCACACAAATTATAAATCCGTTCACAACGCCATCTCTGATACTGACAAAATGAAAAAGGCGGACAGTTACGCATCGATAATTGCTTCATTGTGTAACTTTTTAACTTAATACAAAAAACTGAATTTAACTCAGCTAATAAGTTAACATAACAGTTATTGATTCTTATGCGTTACGAAGTTCGCTGGGTCAGCTAGTTTGATATAAATTAGAGAGGGGTCAGTAGATAATTCTGTACGCCAAAAGTTAAGATGTCGAAATGTTTGAGTTTTTTTCCTTATTCTATTTTATTTCTACATTAGCTCCATACAGGAGGCCCTGAGGAAAATAATTGAAGGAGAGTAAGTTCTGGGAAGGGCAAAGATATCAGGGGTGAGTAGGAAAATGGGAGTCAGTGCATCCAGAAGTGTTGGACATATGAATCCATCTCTCTCACTGCGGTCTATAGCGATGGGTTGAGAGAAATTTGCTGAAGAGACCGAAGGGTCTCCCCAAACCGGTCTCTCCCGATCTGGCCTGCCATGCAGCTGGTTGGCAGGCGCATCCACCGCCAAGACCTTGAACACACCTTACTCGATAAATCTGGGCACCACAGCTAAGTTTTCAAACATAGCGAACCACTTAGGCGAACCACCTATGGCGTTGGTTATTCAATATATGGTTCCTTGGGCGGCGGTAACCATACTGATATGTCACTCTAAGTGGTTCGATATGTTTGGTGACTTTCGGGTTCATGGGGTGGTCTAGGTCTTGATACCGGACGCGTTTGTCCACTTCTTGCGTGGCGAGTCGAATCGGGTGAGACTGGTTGAGGGAGACCTTTTTGATTTCTCCAGCAGGACTCACTCGACCCATCGCCTTGCACCGCAGTGGGAGGGTGGATTCATACATTCTGTCACGCCTGATAGCATTGAACCCCAGATTCCTACCCACCCCTCAGAACTCCTTTATTTTTATAAAAAGACCCTCCACACAGCATCTCCAAAGATCATAATTGTGGCGTTATTGTAAAATAAAAACTAAATCAAAATTTCACATATATTATGCAACAGTAAATCAGAAGGTAGATAAATCAGAGGTAGGTACGTCTTTAACTTACATTAATTATATTACGAAGCATTATTTAAATTGGCAATTCAGGCCCGTTTCGTTGACGCGTATCTCAGAAATGGAAAAAGTAAAAAATGACATTTTAACCCTGAGCAATTAATTATATAACATGTCTGTAATTAATTAAGTTTCATTCTCTCAAGGAAAATTTGTGCCTTTTGTTATTTCTTTTACAGTCTCTGTAATCAAGACGAACATAACTTTTATTTTTTGGTATTTGCAAGGAATGCTGTCTAAAGTCAGATTTTGTCAAAACAAACGATTTGTTTCTGTAATTTATGTCAGTTTTCCAAATTTGTTAGACTGGTTTTGAAGACATTTCTTTAAGCTATGACTATTTTTTTTTATGTAGGTATATACCTGGATTTCCTCGACACATCTAGGGGCACCTGACCACAGGTGACTTCCAAACTCAATATTATATCTCACCTCTTCTACTTGTGCTGAAGTTCTAAATTCTGAGGGAAAGATCTGAAGTGTATTTATCATGTTTTTGAGAGGTAGGTAGTTTGTTTTGATAATTAACATTTTGTCTCATTAAATGAAGACAATATTAGCGAAACTCAATCAAAAATCTGGAAACAGAAAAACCAAAAATGGATATTGGCACCTCTGAGACTCGAACCCAGGACCTTTGGCTTTCCGGACCACTGCGCTAGCCACTGCGCCAAGGCGTCATATATCCGATTCGGTCATTTTTAACTGTATCATACTTCGACTAAGAACCACCAACATTATCTTCATTTTTTTAACCCATATTTTATTGATTGCTATCTTTATGTTTGATTGCAAGATTCAAACCCGAACTAAATTCTAGCGGTTAGCGCAGTGGCCCGGAAATCCATAGATCCTGGGTTCGAGTCCCAGAGGTGGCAATATCATTTACTGATTTTTCGGTTTCCAGATTTTCGATCGAGTGTCGCTAATATTGTTTTCATCTAATTAAATATTACATATTGCCTTCATTTATTTAAGTTTTACTCATAAATTAAGAAATTAAAATATAATATTTTGTCGTTCACAGCATTTCAAATTTCCTTGATCGATATAAATTAATGTTATAGAAAAGAATATATCTTCGTTTTAACTACCAAAAGTACCAAATTTCCTATACATTAAAAAAAATCTTAACAGAAATTAATTATTAAACAAATCTATTTAAATGTGCATTTCTTTGACTTCTTGGTCTCCTCGTCTCAGAGCAATCATACTAATTCCACTTTTAATGTTCTCCGTCTCAACTGTGACCATTTATTAGAACCTTCATTAAACTGGTTGGGTTAATTACCCACCGCGTTCCGAGACTCGTTCTTGTTAGGCAGAATAAATAAAAATAATTGATCGTTAAAGATGACATCTCAATTTCATCAGATGAGAACCGAGATATCATAACTTGGTGGTACTTGCCATATCTAAAAGCCGAAGTAAGTCGTAATGTAGAGTTAAATTGATTTTAAAACTACAGCTGTCCATGTTAAACATGTATATTAAAACATTTGCATACGACATTACTTGTCTTTTAACTTATTAATTATACGAACGGTGAACAAAATTTCATGTTTTTAGATTCAAGATAAGCCTTTTTTAGAGATAACGTCAATTTGTTAATAGACAATGACATTTCTCAAATATCGTTTGGTTCATATTTGTGTATATTTTCTCTATGATCTTCTACGCGTCTTTTCAAAAGTCAAAGCCCACTTTCAATAGGCAATCATTATTAAACAACTCTTTGGTAAGCTCTGGCTTCATGAAAACGGGATTTCTGTTTTCTTGCATCCATTGAAGAACAAATAAAATTTTAAGCATCTACCGAGGAACAAATTTCTTAATAAATTGCCAGTAATTTCTTAATAAGAGCACTTAACCATTTCTTAATGAGAGCACTTAAAAAATGCCACAAATTCAAAACACATTAAAAAAATGCACTGAAAACTTGAAATAAAAAAATATTAAAAACTTTTATCAAAAATTAAAACCACGTAATAAAAACAATGTTGGAAGTGTTTGTTAGTTAGTGTAGGAGTGGATGGAGAGTGTTTGGTGTGGTGATCCTCTCCACGTCAGGCAGGATTGCCTTCATACCTTACCAATATTGAGGTTTAAAATGCTCCTTGAGATCACGGTACTTCCAAGCCGTGATCAGGCTTATAATAATAATGATGTTTAATTGAAAACACTTATTTGTCCGCGATATTAACTTAATTTAAAATATTATTTAAAACAAATATGCGTTCGCGTACGAACGGGTAGAGAGGTAAATTGCCGTGCAACCGGATTGATCGAGTACTAGAAGCGGAATAATAATATAATTGCATTTCGGAGCAATCGGTGAGATTTTGGGCGGGTCATCTGGGATACCATACGCCTGAAAAAGTGTTGTGAATAAGTACTGCCATAACAACAACAGTAAAAAAATCTTAATAGATAACAACTTCTTCCCACACACAGAAGTATAGCTATTTAGGGGAGTATATCTTTTAAAATATGTATATGTAGATACAAAAATAGGAATATTTATTTATTTTTACATCGTTTTATTGTTCTGAGGAAAATTGATAATAACATTCTTACTAACTTCAGGATTCAAATTTAAAGGGAATACGTTTCCTTTACATATGAAATATTAATTGAATTATTTATTAATTTTTTGCTGGGTTACCCGGCTTTGCCCAGGACAACATTCGAGAATGTTCCACAATGATGTTCCTAATTCTCAGTTCGCGAAAATTCTACTACGTACTCCACCACTTCTTCCAGAACTTTCTAGAGCTCTATGGAACCTTCTGGGACTTTCCAGAAGACTGTTCTGAAAATTTCACGAGGGTGAAACATCCAGCCTTTATATCTTCAAAAGCAAGCCCTTTAGGTAAAAACGGGAACCGTCATCCTGGAGGAGGAATAGAGATATAATTCCATAGATCGTACCGGGACTCGTTTCTGAGTTTTTGCGAGCCGCATATTTTTTGGACTTTCTTTTATAATAAATATTGATTATGCTTTTATCAATTATGCTTATATTTTTAAGAAAAAAAATCTTTAATTAAAAACAAAAAAAAACGTGTTACTCGGTCCTTAGTTTTTATTTTGAAGCTGTATTTAGTTTTTTTTAATAATATTTACCTCATAACTAATAAGCATTATTCACTTTCCGAAAGCATGTAATAAAGTTTATTATTAGTTAATTTTCTCTTATTTTAAAATTTAATTTATAAATTATTATAGAACGCCAGTGGGCATTGCGCATTTTATATAAGGTTGACCTTAACGTTAATTAATTTTCACTTTAAGAGCTCTCATACTCGTACATCTAGAGTACGTTCTATAATTACTTGCTTCCATTCTTCTCTAAATATATGGTAAGACTTACGTAATAAGTCCTGAGTATACAACGACTGAGGTCCGGATGCCTGTTGCCGGTGGCATTCCTCAAGGGACAATATGGCGGCCAGCACTAATTTCAGGTAAATAGAACGGAAAGTACGATGATATCCAGGACGTCATAATTAGCATTTAAATTTTACATTATAATTTATTTTCCGTAACAGTTTTATTTATACATTACAGGTGACCTATTATACATCATTGGATCAACCGGACATAAGATGGTTACGGTTCATAATAAGGAAATGCCTTCTATGTACTGATTTGTACCTGTACCCAGATGATTATAACGTTGTTTTTTTTTTAGATTAGCTCCACTGAGGAGGCCTTGATGAAAATAATTTCCCTCAGGGTCTATGTCATCTTAGAGGATGATGTGTGGAGGGTTTTTAAGAAAAGGGAGGAGAGGAAGTTCTGGGAAGGAAATAGGTATGAGAAGTGGGTAGGAATCTATTCCTCCACTGCGGTGCAAGGCGGTGGGTCGGGAGATTCTGGCTGGAGGATAAAATACCTCCCTCAATCAGTCCCTTTCGATCCTGCCCACCACGCAGCAGGAGGGTAGATGCATCAAACTTGACCTCATGAACCCGGGCACCCCTGTTAAGTCGCCAAACGTAGCGAACCACTTGAGGTGACCTATGGCAGAATTGTTAGTTATCCAATAAATGGTTCCAGGGGCGGCGGAATCCATACCCGCCTCCACAATTGAAGTTGATGTCTTAAGAAGACAATAAAGAAATTCTCAGAATTCTTTCACGACAAAAAACTAAAAGATTTTTTTGATACGTGTACGAAATATGTATGTCGTCATGGTGTTTGTATAAGATCTTCCGATGTTTTATCTAGCAGTATATCTGTAATTATTATTATTTCTGCTAACTTATTTTGTGGATACCAAAGTATCCCAAACTTTTATTAACTAAGCGCCCCCCTTTCAATGATATTTTTCCACAGCGCCCCCCATCAGGAAAATGGTTTCGTATTTTCGATGTATAATATGACGAGATTTAGAATTTTATTGCTATAATAAAATAAAATAATTTGTTGTTGAAATAAACAATGGAAAATTATCTAAAACTCATAGATTTATTAAAACTGCTTGATTGTAATATGGATTTGAACATAACGTCCAAACGATTCATGCATTTCATTTAATTAAATGATTCCATGTAACTATCCATACTCTTAGGGGGTATTTAATCACTCTCTTGGTAGGTTGTCTATGTCTATAGCATAACGTGGCATAACGTTTTCTTTCAATTTTCTACCTATCGCAAGTATTTATTTATTATCCCTAGAGTGGTCGCGCTATGAGCATCTTGCCGTCCTCTGCAAAAAAACGTTGATAATTCATAAATCTATTGCGCATAAACTTTGAGCTTTTTGGTAGCTGGCCCCACTATGGTTCGCAATCCGTTCCGAAAGACTGGACGACATTAGTGTGCGGGGGGCGCTTGAGAAGGGGGTTTTTACCATCAAATGTCGTCCGGCGGCGATTTGCTCACCGCGCGCCTACTAACGTAAGTAAAAATTGATATGTATTATATACGGTTTAATACATTTATTTACTCAAAAAAGAAACTATTCACTTATTATGAAAAATACAAGTGATACTTAAAACTAAATATAAGGATTACTTATGAATAAGGTAGGTACTTCTAAATAAAGAAACTAATAAGTAGTCTGACACTCTTAGTCCACAATAAATTACTGTATTGTGGGGGAAAAGGGTGTTGCAGATGCTCAAAATTACTGTGAAATGAACATTGCATATACTTTTGTGAAGACTTTTTCGCCAAAGCATATCCTGTAGATTTACAAAATATTTAATTTTGTTATTTTTTTCTATTTTTACAAATGTTATATAAAGATAATGTAGGAAGGATAACTTAAAAAAGTAAATTAAAATGTTAAATTTTCTAAAGTCGATTGTAAACCGAAGTTCCTTGAACAAAGTTCAATACATATGTTGATTTGTCATTCTTATTTGTGTTTTACTTAAATCCTAAGAAAATAAATAAATTAAATTGCAGTATTCCTACTTAAAATTGTCCATGAAAACGAGCGGCAAAATGCTCCCCACGCGCTTACTGGCGGTTTATGGAAAGACGCGCCCACTCTAGTTATCCTGTGAATAAGCTATTAAAAGTAGGTATATTGAAATACCCCTTAGTGTTCCTACAAACAACTCTAACTAAATGGGTAAGAAGAAATTATGGACCCCTATATTCTATCCTGGCATAGGCTGCTCATTTAATTCACACTAATGCAATACTCTTACGTTGTTCGGACTCTCACCGTGAACCTCAACCTACTAGTGAACAGAAAGGTGTACATTTTGAATGCATTTTTCGCCCGCCGTGCTAGGGATGTCCTTGTTTTATCTGCATTCCTATTAAAGTAAAAAAAAAATATGAACTCACATATATTTTTCAAGGTGCTTTCTAATTAACCTCGCCGCCCCCTTACTGCCCTTCAATGCCCCCTTGTCTTGTTGCACTCGTAATCACCAACGTTCTTCGCCCCCTAGACCAAAAGAAGGCGATATCACACATTTTGGGAATCTCTAGAAAAAACGAATAACTATTGGAATAAATGATGGGTGAATCAGAAAGATTTGTAGGTGTAGCTTTCTTCAATTCTTTGGCTGTCAAGATGAGGTATGGATCGATATAATCACATTACTATTTTAATGCGAAATATAAATTAAAACGTCTCTCCAAAGCATGGGCGTTACGAAGCGGTGTGGATGTTAGAAGGAGGAGTTTTGCAATCGAATATTATTGTATTATATATGGGTTCTTCGCCATGGTCATTATAAAATTAATGTTTTAATATTAAAAATATAAAGCCAGAGAATTAGGATAAGGTAGGTACTACTATTAATAACTTAATAATACTTATTTTTGTATTAACATACTTACGTTTATTGTTTACGATTTCCGGAAACTCGTAGCAGATACAAGTGGTAAACTGGTGAATCTACACCATGGAGAACCTCAATTTTTCGATCTGAACATTTCAAAAACTTTTGTCGCCTGGTCTACGCTTCGATGCATTTGAAAGACAACAGATGATATTAACAGTAAATAAACTCAGTTCCTTTAGAACTAGATTTAGTCCCAAAATGAGGCCGTCGCATCAGTTCCAAACAAATTTGGTTTAGCTACTAAGCTCATTTTTCAGATAATCTAGCTCCCTATTTAAGTTTTGGCGCTCATAAATTTTAATGTGCCAGCCAGAAACACAAGATTAGTACTGCCGTTTTATTTATTTATTTATTCAACGCCTAGAGGGCTTTTACAGTAGTACAATTTGTTTATGACATATGATTTTTAAACAGATAGAGAAATGATAAGAATAAAATTAAATAAAAATGCACACAAGTCACAAAAATAAAAAAAATACAGTGATTTGATAAGTTTACAAAAATACATATATGTTTAGGAATAGTTTTGGAATTTAATTTTTTAATTTTTTAAATTTATTGTGGCAATACTACGACCATGTCCCATTTCAATATTCCACTATACATAATTCAAAACTTAGGCAACATATATTCGCACATAGATGAATGGAATGTGTCCCTGATAAAATAAAAGCATGAAATAATAAATCATTTATCCATTTTAAGTTAAGTTATTTACAAATATTATACATAAATATATTTTTTCATTGTTACAATATTGTAATATTTAAAAATCGTAGCATTTATTTTCGTTTTGTCATCTGAACATCTACATATAAATATGTCTTTCTCAACTATTTCTTACGGTTTTACAAACTCACTAGAGGTGTATTTTTCATGTTGTTGTTGTACACTATGTTATATGTATTATGTAAAAGACGAAAGGCGTTAAAAAAATAAATAACTTATGATTGAAAAATGACGAGTTATTTTCGTATTATCTTTTGCTGAATCTATTTGTAAATAATAAAATTAGATAGAGCCTAAGAATTCACAATAAATTGTACAACGCCCTTGTGGTGATTTTTCACAAAAACGGTGCTCTACAAAATATCCAATTATTATTATTAACTTATAAATAATAATAATAATAATATTTGGTCGATTTATATAGCGCCATTTTTGTGAAAAATCACCTCAAGAGCGCTGTACAAACTTACCATACATGCCTAAAATCTAGAAAGACTACAAGCTAGACAAACAAAAACAACTTATGGCTAAAAATTGCATACACCGGTTCATTGATCACCGATACGAAAATATATGTACAATAATTCGACCAATGAACGCGATGCTGCCTAAAAATGAATTAATACAGGACCATACTTACATGGGAGGTCGCTTGAAATTAACACTGTTTATTGCCTATTTAAATAAATTTAAATAGAGTTCGCACGCAGAGGACATAATTGTGAACACATGTTTAATCCTGAATTTTTTTTAATATAATTATATGTAATATATTCTTTAATGAGTGTATTTTGGAAAGTAAAAGCAACATTTAATGGTGGGCGGTGCAGTAGTACAAGGATTTGATCTTCCTAGAGACAGAATGATGTGTAAGGATTCGAGTAATTTTAATTCAGTAAGAAAAGTGTGATTAAGACATATCATAAGCAATACAAGTATGATACTCTCAGATATAGGTATATTTAAATTAAGTTAAGGGTATGGGAGCCCGAAAAGGTAGGTTTTTAATTTGGACCTAAACTCTGTTAGGCTTTTTATGCATCTTAATTCCGGAGGGAGTCTATTCCAAGCCTTAGGCCCAGATAGTCCAAAAGCACGATCTCCGAACTTATAAACACGTATTTTCCCCAAACTTCTTCTTAAAAGGTACTTATAATATACATAATGCGCCTAAACTATTCATTCAATATTTTTTAATCATTAATTCTTCTACTTGCAGATTTACTCAGATTTATTTTGCTGGTAGTACTAGCGGTTGTTTTTCTGTTTTATAAACACCAACTGAAAAGTAATGCAAATCCAAATTTAATTACGGTTTCCAACATCCGCATATTTAAATTATAATCAAAAGGCAAAACGCTAAAACCACGATATTCCTTTGCTACAGAGATAAAGCATTAAAAATTTAAAATTCATTGATCTTTTCTTTGAATAAAATTAATGTAAATTATTTCGATATTAAAAGTATAAAAAGTGTTTGATTAACGCAAAAAAGATATCGTAAAATTCTGGAGGACCCTCCCGGCAAAGTTTTACGCTGTGCTGTGGGACATTTAAATATCAGCTGTATTAAAGTCGTACATTATAATATTGTATAATATTTAAGTTCGTACCGCGCCTGCCTCAGATCACGTCCAAGCTGAGATAATCACGGTGCTCGCTTTAAATAAGATGTTAATTTTTTTTTAGATGAAAAAATGTGTGTTGTGACCTCACGCACCTTTCTGATAAAATGTTTGGATTGTGAAAACTGCCTACAAGATTAAGAACAATTATTATTAACACTCCAAGCAAATAAAACCATATTTCAAAAAGAAACTTGGTATGATATGGCTATTAAAGTATTTAACAACCTTCCAAGTAATATCAAAGAAATCACAATGTACTCCAATTTAAATCGATACTAAAACGTTATATAACAAATTAATGCGTAATCTTCTTCTATGTGTATATCGATCGTCCAGTTGATTAGTCAGACATATCTGAATAATTGAAATTTGAGTTGATTATGCAGTTCTATGCTTAAGTGTACTCTCTCTGGTACAATACTCAGTTTACTCATAAACACCATAAAATCGATTATAATGCAGAAAAACTTGTAGTGAATTAAACAAAATGTTGATGGTTTCTATGTCACTAGTAGAATATTTCAAAATGTCATTCTAATGTACTGAACCATTATGACTCCCAGTGTCATTATAAGCTTATTATAGCTTAAATAGGAAGCTGTACCCTTTATACTTTCCGTTTATTTTGTACAATTAATATTTTATATTATTTTTTAAAATTTTGATACGTTTTGGTATTTTCTCATTTAAAAAATAAAAAAAACATTTTTAATAGTATCTGAATTAGCTGAACCGAAAGAGAAGAGCTTGCCTGAAAGCTACTAAATAACACCAGTGAGAATTGTTAAATATTTGCAAAATCACGATTTTGGTGAACATTTACCTTTGCGTCGCCTAATAAACCTAAAATATAAAAACTATGGTAAAAGCACCTGAACAGAAGAACTAATTAATGATAAAAAGTGAAAAAAATAAATACGTTTAACGAAGGGAAGATGATCTAAACATTAACAAATAACTAAATATATTTTTTTACATTAGCTCCACACACGCGACCCATCTTTGGGGAAGCTATGTGGAGGGTCTATAATATAAAATATGGATATACTATATTGAAACTACCAATGCAACAGGATGCCGAAGACTAATGTTTTTTTTCCTTAAAAGTGTTTGCAGTAGCACTTTTAAAAGAGATTTTGTTTTTATAAATTAATAAAGTAATGTGATTTTACGGGTTATAGGTACTTTGTTTTAATTAATTGATTAAAAAAGACTTTCCAAATATTCTTAAATCGTCAATTTGATTTTCCAATTTTTCAACCGATTCGTTTAAAGTGTTAAAATAATACTTTCACCAGGTGATCTGTGACCGAAAGTTAAGACCGCGAAAAAACTGGAATCTCGAATCTGCGTTTAAAAATTTGAAATTCAAATGAGCGGTGAAATTAATGGCACGACCACGTGGTATCTTAAACGTTTAAGATTTACAATTTGATTGGCTAGGAGATTATCTATGTAAAATAATGTAAGCGTTTCATAGCATTAAGAAATAAATATTGTTCAAATGAAGTGTCCCGCCAGATATCCATAACAGCTTTGAAAACTGTCGGAGTTTCTTGACGGATATATTATTTAAAATTTAAATCAATGATGGTCAATGATTTTTGAAATATTGATGTTCATTAATAGGATTTGATTTCATTATTAGTTTTGATCCGATGGAATAAAGAAGCCGATGACAATAAATACACGAAATATGACCACTCTATGATTATACGTAGCTATTCTGTTAACCGTTAAAATACTTGTCAGCTATATACGATGCTAATCAATTTGAAACATTTTTATCGTTTTATTTACTCGTATATATGTCTTTTTATTGGGAGTTGATGTCTTTATTGCTCTTTAAATTGCATTATGCAAACTTCAGCTTTTCATTCGTGCTTTAGGCCACTAATCAAACAATATAATACGCAGGAAAGTCGAAATAATAGTTTATGTGTTTAATCTGAAAACAAAATCATGAAGTAATGGGTTATATGTATAAAATATATTTTATTTGAGAATAAGAATCAGTACTATTGTATAAAGATGGAGGAGGTTAGTACAAATCAGGATTAAAAAGGAATCTAGAGTTATTTTTCAACTTTTTCTCTTAGATATTGCTTATAGATTTATCATATAACGTATACGATAAAAAATTTGAAATTGGAAACCAGTTCCCAAATGGCCGATTCCACTTCTTCTTTTTAGTAATGTTATCAAAATTTAAAAGTTGTGGTAATCGACTAAATCTCATTAGGACAAATTAATGATTCATATTTACTTCTGGTGTAACACAGGGGTCTAATCTTGGCCCCCTGCTTTTCTAATATTCATGAATGAACTTGGTTAAAACTTAAACTGTGATTATGCTTTTTTTCGCAGATAATCTTATTTTTTTCGTAAAATTAAGTCTGTTTCTAATCGTCAACTGCCTGAAAATAACATCAAAATACTCAATAACTGGTGTACTATCAATGATATGCACTTCATTTGACTAAATTCTCAAATATATACATAAAAAATACATTCATGCAAAATCAAAGCAATAAGTTAGTAACTCACCTTCAAAACTGAA
This sequence comes from Limnephilus lunatus, assembly GCA_917563855.2. Classification (NCBI taxonomy): domain Eukaryota; kingdom Metazoa; phylum Arthropoda; class Insecta; order Trichoptera; family Limnephilidae; genus Limnephilus; species Limnephilus lunatus. The sequence goes on along the minus strand of OU830602.1, from coordinate 43,272,188 downwards.
GTTAATCTGGGAGTATGTGTCTGAGGATGGATTGCGTATGAATCAAATAAGAATGTAACGTGTACTTACAAACAACATCCGAAACATAAATAAATATAATAATAATTTATAAAGAATTCGTATATGAAAAGTGGGAGCGAACAACAAGCGATTTGCAAGCCTGTTAAATCTTCGGCAGTCTGGAACAAAATAGTTCCTTTTAAATTGTCAAGGCAGGCGGTGACTATATGATAATGTTGAGAGATCGCTTTCTTTTGGCGTGTGAGGACCCTGTAGGAAATCTTCCGATTCAAAATCACTGCAAAATTCGCTGAACACAATAATATCGTCGCATACAAATATGTTTTTGTGTAATATAAAAAAAATCATTACGTACATCCTCTAAAATAATTCAGTTAAAACTGTTCAAATTAGAGAGTAAAATAAAGACTTTTCCCACGGAATGTCTTCGGGAGAACAACCAAAGACGACAAGCCTCTCTCACATTATTTATATTAACCACATCCGTCATCTAGTTTAACACCACGAGCCATAGTTTTTCATTATAATATTATTTATAACATGGCTTTAGATTAATATCCGATACAAATGATCAATCTAGCCGCCACCGGATTGACACCGGACAAAATAAAATTGACGTAGTGGGCGATTCATGTCAATTTATTTGAGCTAATTACGTGACAGTTCTCCGACAGTATCGACATTATTAATATCGATTTACTAGTACCTACACATCGCACTTTATGTAGATTTGAATCAAAATAATTGGTTGGAGGACAATTTCGAAGCGTTTTAGAATGACAGTAGGATTTAAGGATTTATTTAAATAAAATATTACAATTTTTTTTATTTATTAAGTTAAAAAATGAAAATAAATATTCATCCTAAACTTGCAGAATAGTCAATAGATGTCGCATATTTAAAATAAAAATGGGTAAAATTTATCCAAGATACTATCTTTAAGCATTTAGTTCGGGTTTGAATCTTGCAATCATACATAAAGATAGCAGCCAATAAAAATATGCGTCATGAAAATAATGTTGGTAGTACCTAGTCGAAGTATGATTTTTTTTACATAAGCTCCTGATAGGAGGTCTTGAGGAAAATATTTGTCCTCAGGGCTAATGTCATCTTTGGGGATGCTGTGTGAAGGTTTTTTTTAGTAAATGAAGGAGAGGAAGTTCTCGGAAGGAAAAGGATATGATGGGTGGGTAGGAATCTGGAAGTCAGTGTGTTTAGGAGTGACGGGCGTATGAATCCATCCCTCCCACTGCAATGCAAGGCGATGTTCCGAGAGAGTACAGCTGGAGAAGTCAAATGGGGCGGTCTCAACCGTTCTCCGCCAAGACCCGAAGAAACCTCAAATGAACCCGGGCACCCCTACTAAGTCACCAAATACAGAGAACCACTTGGGGTGACCTATGTCAGAGGTATTGGTTAACCAATAAATGGTTCTCGGGATGGCGGTACCCATACTCGCCTCCTAAATTAATACCGTTAAATATGACCGATTCGGATAGGGACACGTTAGCTCAGTTGGAAAGCTCCACTCTGGCAAGGTTCGAGTCCTAGATGCGACCGCATCTTTTTCCAATTTTTCTGTTTTAAGATTTTCGATTGAGTTTTATTAATATTATCTTCATTTAATTAAAACAGTTAAAAATATTTTTTATTTCTTTAAAACTAAATATATTAACGAATACCAATTGATCCGCAGCAGACTTGGAAATTCAATAAATTGTTCGTTTTTTCATTCCCATTAAATCTTCATATATATTAGGCCATTTGGTCCTTACAAACCCTCTCTCACAAGCAAACACAAGGATCCAGGGATAAAGTAAACCTTCGGGATTACGCCTTTCTAAAGAATTCTTTGTATTCCTAAAACCAATTTGAGCCCAATCCCATATAAGTAGGTGTGAAAGGAAGTGCGAATTTAAAGGCTGTTTCGTTTCGCAGTAGGTTTAGGACTTACGAGTATATTGGTCTTCAAAGTTTACTGCCAATAAGTTTTTTAAGGATATTTAAAGTACAACGATCTCGCGAAGGTTACGATAAATTATACGGCCATTGTTAGGCTTCTCGCTTCTTTTACGGATGGATGATTTTGTGAATAAACATCTTGGGTTTAAATTGTATGTAGGCATTTTAATGCCGACTTAAAATCTGGGAAAATCATAATTTTTTTATGTGCAGAGAAGTGTTTTTATGTCTTGTAGGTTGGCACTTCGAATTTATATAGCGTCTAGTTAGGTTAGGTTTCAAACGACTTTAAAATACACATCACCGAATGCACTGTAAAAAATATCAGCATCTCTCAAACGAAAAAATCTAGAAATTCAATCCGGAACCTTGGCCTTGCCGGGGTTCCGCTCTAACTACTGAGCTAATTCCATCCTATCCCCTTCGGTTATATTTGTATCCGTATCGTACTTCGACTAAGAACTACCAACAATATCATCAGTTTCTTCCGCATTTTTTTATTGGCTGCTTTCTATATGTATGATAACAAGATTCTACTCTAGCTAAATGCAATCCATGCAGATAGTGTCTCGTATAAATATATCCAAATTTTGGATACGTTTTTAGATTTTCACGGCCAAGCATTTTCGTTATTTGTTTTTGGGGTGTTTTGCCGTGTTGCGCTACCTCCTTCTTTAGCCAACGTTTCGGACAGTGTTTGCAGTTTCAATCATCAGGGCAGATCCGACAGACTGTCGGATCTGCGGGATCTGCCCTGATGATGAATACTGCAACGCTTTCCGAACCGTTGGCTAAATAAAGAAGGAGGTAGCGCAACACGGCATATCACCCCAAAAATAAATAACGAATATCGAAATTTTGGTTTGAGGGTTGCTAACATTTAATGATTAAATATCACAATAGGAGGTTCGAGGTTGCAATCGAATAAGTTAATTTAAAAAAAAAAAATAATAGCTTCTGCCTGAGCGGTTATATCTTGCTACGGGTATGTTCATATGATTAATTTTATATATATACTCTCAGTATCGCCTTGGTGCTAGACCACCATTCAGAATTGAAACGTTGCTTGAAATGGCTTTTAGCCTTGTTTGGTGACCAGATCTGAATAGCCAGGTACTTTCCCACTTTCCTCTTTCCCATGTCCTTCCCCTCACCACTACCTTCAGCCTCACAATATACCCCAATCGGGGATGCCATAGTCTCACTGAAGGGAGCAGTTGGGATTCTTGTGTGGTAATTAAAAAAAAAGGTTTTTGTATCATTCTGGGTCGCACCGATCGCATTTAATATCACATCTACGCATTAAAAAAATTCAATTCTCCGGATTTTTTTCACAGCAAACAAAAAAATTAAAAAACGTATTGGGAAATTTAAAAAAATGTCCCTCAAATATATAGCAATATAAAATAAAACGTACTCAAAATGACATATATATTCGTTGCGTAGAACCTACCGATATTTGCTCATAATCTACATAAATAGGTACCTATGTATTTGCACGGGGTTATGACTTATACGTCATAAACGAAAAATATATTTACTTCGTAGAACTCTAAGTCAGTAAAATAACAGGTACAAAAGCAATAATTTGAAAATGAATCACGTTTTTGGTACAATTCTAGAATCGATATTATTATCTCCACGCTGATTAAGACATTATACTCGGGAGTGGCGCAAGTTTGCGGTAGACCACAAAAGCATATAAAAAATATACCATTAAGTATTTAAATTATAGTTAACAACGTACAAATTGTATTCATACTATAAAAAAACCTGTCGTCTCGTCAGAGTCGAGTGTGGTGAATGCTCGGGAGAGGAATGTTTTTACCAAGAAACACAATGGATCTCACGACGGTTTCCTGGAAGGAAAAAATATCACGAAGATTGTGGTTTCGAAAATTCACGGTCGCATTATTAAAACGCAGTCTTCGCAGATAACAAAAAAAAATATTTGGTTGAATTGGAAGTGGTGATGTAATAAATGGAAGCTACTCTCAGTATCGGCCTGTTGGGTTACCATTTATAACCAAATCGTTTCTTCAGGATTCAACGATTTTTCTGATGATATACGTATAGTTTAATTCCTACCAAAATCTTTCTCTTCTTTTAACTCAAAGTTATTATTATTTAACTAAAGTATCAGGACAAAATAAAACAGGCGTAAAATTCCCTTTTAATTTTTTTATGTGAATACCTTACAAGAGTCACTACTGCTCCCGTTTGGAACCAGTGAAACTATGGCATCCCAAATTGCGATATATTTTAAAGCTGAAGGCAGTGGGGAGGGAAAAGAGATGGGGAAGAGGAAGGTGGGAAAGTACCTGGCTATACAGATCTGAAAACATTACTTGAAACGGCCAGATCTAATAGCCAAGTATTTCCTAGCCTCACAAAAATTTCCAATTCGGGTTGCCATAGCCTCGTTGGCTCATGCGGTTGGGGTAGGACTCTTGAGCGGTATTCACATAAAAAATACGCAATATTTTAACTAGACAAAACCGGAAATATGTCATTTTAAAATTTAATTTTAGTCGTATTGACTCTTTTCCACAAAAAATTATAAATTGATTTCCAAAGACTGTTATTTTATCTAGTAAAGATATGTTTTATGTTTTAAATTTTGAGAATTTATTTTTATTTTTAGTACATTAAGGTTTTACCGTAGGTCGTTGGCAGATATGTTAAATTAAAAAAAAAAAATGTATATAAAACATACATTTCAAATCATATAATCATGCAGTAAAATAAAGCAATACATTATTTGGGAAAGCTACTTTTCAAAATTATCATTTTAGTTCAAATAAAATCATAATAAAAAGATCCGCGCCCTTGTTTTGTGACCAAAATACTTTAGTCTGTCTATTTATTTACGGTCTTACAAATTAATATTTTAAAAAATATACATTTTTATTTTGCTTAGATATTATTGAAAAATTATAAATACTTATGATCGAAAAATAATTACAAAAAGTACATAATTTTAATGGTTTTATCATCACGAGTTTGAGCATTTTTTAATGTAGGTATCAAAGCAAATTTTTTTGAATTGAATAAAATCGATATGAGTTATTATTATGTTAAAGGTTAACCCCTCTCATGAAGGCTATCAAATATTTGATTAAAAATCGCAGTTAAAGTAGTTTGAAGTTACATTTTGGTTATAATATATCACCAGGCGTATGAAATAATATTTGAAGATACAAAATAAATTATGTACGTTTTCTTTACTTTTGACAGGTTTTAGTAGCAACATCTGAAACTGATACACGCCAAAGCGGGTTCGTTACGTGCACTGGCATACTGGAAGTCTCGCATCGTTTAAAACTTAATCCTTCATCCCAAGGCACTCATTGAGATTTGTTATTGTTCTCAATCCAGTTTACTTGTGAATTGCTGTCATAATAAGTCTCAAAGCAATACCGTAATGGCCTGTCTAACAAAGAGCACAACAGGACCGGCTTGGCCAGAATCAGGTCAACATTGAAACTTGGCAGCAAAAACGAAATGTTGCTTAATATGACTTTAGCCGCGTTTAGTAATTAGATCTAACATTTAACTGATGACCTGGGTTGGCAGGTTTCACTTTTGCAGATGACCCACCCGAGGGACGGGCTTTAATATGTACTATTTACTGTCTTCAACAGTTTTTACAAAAATAAAAAAAATTTAATATTTAGAGTTATAGTGTTGTTTTCTTCTTCTTCAATGATATATTACGTTTACGGGAATAACCTTCAAAAATTATAAAAAGAGAGTTGTTCTAATAAAAATTGAATATTCATTTAGACTTTAACAAAAAGATTAATAGGTGTTCCATACAAATAAAATCGGATATATTTTTTGAGACAATATTTGTAAGTTACAAACCAGTTCTTCAAACGATTGTTTCCAATGAAAAAGGTAATTGCCAATAATACGGAAAAAAATAGTCGAAAATAATATTGTCAATTCTAAAATTTGAAATATGAGATTGACAAATAGGAGGGTGGCAGTGGCCTAATTGGATAAGGCTTCCAATTCGGTAAGACGAGAGGTTCTAACCGTTATCTTTTTATTTTTTTGAGTCTTTTTCTCTTTCATATTTTCGTTTAGATTATTACTGTTATCTTCTTCATCAATGATATAAAAAAATCAGTTTTTTCTGGATATCTTTATAAATTTGAGGTGGAAATATATGATTAAATGTACGCTGTCTGACAGACTCCCACTTCACCAATTAAAGGTTAAATCACTTTTTGTTGAAAAAAAGTTTAACAAAATGAATATTACAACGCTAAATCTAGGTATTTCCCAATCTTCTTCTTTTTAATACGCTCCACACAGCATCCCCAAAGATGACATAGATCCTGAGAGAATTTTCACCATCAGGGCCTTTGGTGTGGAGTAAATACAAAAAAGGAAAACCGAGACTACTGAACACACTGGTCCCAGATGCCGAACCATCCCTTATGCCTTTTTGCTTTCCAGAACGTCCCCTCCTTCCTTTGCTTAAAAAGGCTCTCTAACACAACATACCCAGAGATGGAATATACCTATGGATAGTGAATTTGGGATTACCAACACCTCTGCCATAAGTCACTCTAAGTGGTTCGCTACGGTTGGTGACTTATCAGGGGTACCCGTGTTCATGGGTTAAAGTTTGTCCGGATCTTAGAAGCAAATGGGTCTTCCCACCAACTGCGTGGCAGGCCGGATCGGGAGAGACTGATTGAGGAAGACCTCTCCAAGAGGACTCTCAGAACATCGTCTTACCCGCAGAGGAAGGGATTGATTCTTATATCCGTCACTCCTGGACACACTGACCCCCAGATTTCTACCTACCCCTCATGCTTTTTACCTTCCCCCTTAATGCTTCCTGCCCTTGCTTTCCCTAAAAAGACTCTCCCAACAGCATCACCAAAGATGACATAGGCCCTGAGGGAAAATATTTTCCTCATGGCCTCCCGTGAGGAGCTAATTAAAAAAAATGTATGTATAAATACGTAATAATGTCAAACCCAACAATTTCTACGGTGATAAAATCAGCAAACCAAACAAGAAATGGCCCGTTTATTGGTTGAAAGTTACACTAAACTGTTTATTATAACCTATGCTTGACATTTTTGTTTCTCAGTTCGGTCCTGTGTAAGACTTCGGATGCTGCGGCTACCGTTTGGTGTATCTAGTACCTGGTCGGACAAATACCCATTCTTCTCCCTTCCCACAAATGCCATGATTCAAGTCCGATTTGGGCCCAGACTGCAGACTGCTTGCATTCCTTGTAAATAACGACCATTGATAAGGCCAATGGCAGAGGAGCTTTGAATTCCTGGAGGACATTTAGATAGCCACTAACTTGCTCTGGTTAGGGGCACTATGGGTGGGTGGTTGCTGCTGAATGCACTCGGGATGCAGGTCCCTACTGCAGATTCAATGGAAAGCAACGATGTAATAAATAATAGTAGAGATTAAATCGACTGCTTGTATTGTGTTGTACCGATATCATGAAAACCTTCGTTCTTACAAGCGAGGCAATGCAATCAATGCAAACTAGACCATCCGAACAATTTGGCAATTGTCGAGCACTTTATTGAACCGTTCATTACAATGGATTTGTTCCTGAAATCCCGGGAAGAACCAAATGCATCGAGCATGCATAATTACGAAGGCAATAAATGAAATCCACAAAAACCCCCATCTAACAGTTCTTGATGTCCGCTACTTGACGGTTATAGCAAAACTGAATGCCGAAAAACACATAAATTTAATTCATTACTGTACTGAAATACCAGTCCTAAATGGATATCATTTCTATATACACAAATGCACACTTCACCACGACTTACACACAGTGATACTCGGGCTGATGATGCTACAAAAATACATGCAATTTTAGTAGGATTTTTAGGCAACAACTTTTTCTCTAATGTGAAAATATAAAGGCCTCCAAGTCTAGCCAGGTAATGTTTTAAACACCCATGTGAGGTAAAAATTGTAAGGCCTAAATTACACCGTTCTATTTGAATGAAGAAATTCAGTAAATTTAAATGATTCACCATTTCATGGAAAATAAGAATCTAGAAAATGAGTAACAAAAAAAAACCAGTCCTAATATTTGCCAGTTGATAGACACTGATGAAAACGTTAGCTAAATGAGAAGGAAGCATAAGACGGCATAGTAACCCGACAATTCACGATCATACTTTTGACCGTCAAAAGTTTAAATCATAAACCTCCTGCGGTGCTTGCTGTCATGGTGTTCCATATTATTTCATAAGGTGAATAGTTTTTTTTATTCTTTCTTGAAGAGGTCAATGTTTTTTACGCCTGTTGTGAAATTTATGAAAATATGTTTATGGAAATAATGTTGGTTTACTAGAACATACATGAACGGAAAAATTGCGTGGAATAACATTATTTTTGAAAGTGAATCACAAATAACTAAAAACTAATTGAGTTATATAACAAATTTGACCAAAAATACTTGTTACTTAAATTCTTAAATCTTAAAAATTATTTATTATAAATGTAGTTATTATCATTTTTACTATTTCAAAAAATACCAATGCCGCTTAGCCCGTGGAATAATAATTGATTTATTGCAAAAGCAAAGGAATCATTGTCCAATAAAAATAACTAATGTGACCAAAAATACTTGTTACTAATAAAATTGTATCTTATAAATTATCATAAATGCAGTTATCATTTTTACTACTTCAAAAAATACCAATGGCGTTTAGCCCGTGGAATAATAATTGATTTATTGCAAAAGCAAAGGAATCATTGTCTAATAAAAATGTCTTAATACAATTCACCGCCAAAAAACCACTTCAACTTTAAATGACTCAATCTATAATTCCGTGAATAAAGACAACGATAGAATTTATTACATTAAATTGCAAGGTGCTCGAAGCCGCTGTGTATTTATTTGTTTATAAATATGTGTGGGTACAGTTCCTAATACTGGTATTCCAGCTGCTCTCAAGAAAGCAGGTATGAAAGATATTCACCATGTTTTTGGGAATTTATTTACAAATTTTAATTAACGTGTTACCAGAAATAGACCACACACGTTAGACAAAACAGCTGGACAAATTAAAATGCTTGGGCCTTACAGACTTCGGGTTTTATTCGAGCACGTTTAGGTGAATAACTTTTTCGCATATTTTATGTTATAACATTTCTCGAAAGATGTTCATTTTCATCGTTTGTGGGTATTCCCTGAATTGCAGTGACGTTACTTTTTAATGGAAAAAGATATTTAGAAATTTCATTAAAAGTATATTTGCTTCTATGTTAAAAAAAGATTTAGACCTTTGTCTTCCTAAATATTTTGTATTTTCAGCAAACTTGACGTGACCCTAATGGTAAAGCAATCCGTGAAAGTTTATACCTTTTCTTTGCGGATTGGCGTATCGTGTTTTTAAAGTGTAGTTAAGTACCTACATGTTTGTTGATCCCAACTTCTAGATATCATTAAAAAAATGCTCGAGCTTTTGTCTCCAGTCTCCATGTTAGCCATGGATGTGATATGCTTATCTTGGTGACCGGACTACTCAAAACCTCCTTTGAAACTTCATTAAAAGTGATTAAAAAAATGGTTATATAGGTTAGTTCTAAACCTAAGTTAGGGTTATGGGCTATTTTAATTTTTTTGTTCATAAATTTTAATGTCTTTTCAAAGAGGTATCGTACAGGTGTGAGTTGATTTGATTCTGAGTTGGCATGGAACCGCTTAACTTTTACAGATTTGTGGCTAGTTACATCACATTTTATAGATTTGCTTGTATTTATACGTGGATATGCTTTTAGTCATATGGCTTTAGGCAAATGTGCTTTATTGATTGGTAATTGATAGGGAAACTAAACCGTTTTGCTTTATTTTTAACCAAAGCCTGTTTTGCAGTTTCCAATATCAGGACAGATACGTAAAGTACAGTTTATTCATGTTACAGTGAAATTGTGCCACAGAAGATAATCCTTTTTGAATACGGGCAGAATCGTTCTCTTCTGGATGTAAAATCCAATGCCGTATACCAAGAAGTGGTGAATGTTAACTTGTCGTAGGTACATATATTTTATATATTTTTTTTATTTATTTATCTATAATAAAATACATTTACATTGGTTTTATTTGTATGCCTGTCTCACTAGGGTATACCTGTGTCGAGACAGGCGTACAGGTATATAAATGAATATTGTAGTTACAAGGATATTTAAGGTAAAATACATATCACTTTGAATAGAATTAAAACAGAAAGGTGATTGGAAGGTTGGCAAATCTTTTAAAGAGAGTTATTTTATAAATGTTGGAGATGAAATAGAGAAGTAAATTCTGCCTAATCTATTTAAAGGTCAAATTTGGCAGGATTCTGTTATTTTCATTTATTTTATATGGGTTAGGTTGTATGTGAATAGTTATTTTTGTCTATTTGTTATTTATTTTACAGGTGTTTGTAATAGTGTGGCGTCCAATACTTACATATAATTAATTTTTTAATATCTTGATTGAATTTTGTAAAGGAGTCAGTTGTCTGATCGTATTACTCATACTGCTTAAAAAGTGCTTACTATCCATGGCAATTACGATTTGGGAACGATTGAGGCGGAAAAATGGGCAGATTCAGGACACGGTAAATAGAAAATAAGTACCTACCTGTCTACGTTGTACAAGCAAATCATTTCAAAAATATGTATATATTTTTTTTTACTTGAGCTCCACATAGGAGGCTTTGAGGAAAATAATTTCCATCAGCAAGAATTATGTCATGGAGATGCTGTGTGGAGGGTTTTTAAGGAAAGGAAGAAGATGAGAGTTCTAGGAAGGAAAAGGGTTTAAGGGGTGGGTAGGAATCTGGGGTTCAGTATGTCCAGGTCATCCGCCTGCAATACCTAGGCAAACCTCGCCCCATGAACCTGGGCACCCCTGCTAAGTCACCAAACGTAGCGAACCACTTGGGGTGACCTATGGCAGAGATGTTGGTTATCCAATTAAGGTTCCCGGGGTGGCGGTACCCATACCCGCCTTCCAAATTGAATTCAGCGACTCAAAATATAGCGACTTTTCGATACCCCAAGGTACAGTTTTGGGACCGTTGTTATTTATTATATATGTCAATGATATATTCCATATTTCCAAATTTGGAGACATTGTATCCTACGCTGATGACACAGTCCTACTACTAAAAGCAAACACCTGGTCTGAATTAAATAAAATGGCAAATACAGATATCAAAGCACTAAAATTATGGTTTGATAAAAACCTGTTGACTTTAAATTCTAAAAAAACCTATTATTTACCATTTTTCATTAAAAAAACTAGAAACACCTAAAGAAATAAACATATAATCCACTCTGTGACAAATACAGAAAACCACAAATGCAATATATTATGTACAAACATAGAAAGCAAGACCGATATTAAGTACCTGGGCATAACAATAGGCCAGCGTTTAAAATGGTCCCTACACATAAATATTATGAACAACAGAATAAGGAAACTAACATATATATTTAGATGTTTAAGAGATATTTTAAACGAAAAATTACTTAGAACCACATACTTCGCTTTCTGTCAATCAATTATACAATACGGCATTATAGGATGGGGCGGTACATACATATACAAATCAAACACAAACAATTTCCATATTACAAAAACTAATAATAAAAACAATTTTAAAAAAACCCTACTCATATTCGTCAGAACTTTTATTCCAACAATTTAAAGTCAGAAAATTAAGTGCAATATATTTTTATCATGCAATATTACAAATTTATAAAGATAATATTCAAAATAAAGTTGAACCATTTAAAAACAACAGAAATCTTAGACAAACATCAATACTTCCTACTCCAAAATGTAAAAAAAAAACACTAGGACAGTTAAGTCACAAATATCTCGGAGTAAATTTTTTTAATTCACTTACTGAAAAAATCAGAAACATGAACAGTAATATCAAAAAATTTAAAACTCACCTTAAAAATTATACCGAAAATTTGAACTGAATATAAAAAATAAAACAATTAAACCAATATAATAACACTCCCATACACACAAGCCCTGCTTTTTTATAAATCAAATATGTACACATATTATGTAATTAATTATTATATTGAATTTATTGTAATTTATGTATCTTTCTCTGAATAAAAAAAAAATATGGAGAGAAAGGGTCTTAGATAATATTTGCTTTAACAATAATTAGAAATCAATAAACCAACGAATAACCCCAATTTATTAGCATTACTAATTAATAAAGTAAGGAAAATTATTTATTTCCCACTCCTTAGTATGTTTACAAAACCTCAACCAAATAACGCACTTAAATAAGCCATAGCAATAACGTCATTGCGAGGAAAACAACTTTCGAAGTACCCCACATCATAGAGAATCTATTGTTCCGATTATTTTCTCAGCAAATTGATTTAACCGGCAATAAATCAAGTTAGACTCCTTCAAAAAATTTAGAAGAATCGTACAATTAGTCGTCCCAAAGTGGTTTAACTACAGTTTGAAAATAGCCTTGCTAGTCGAAAAAGCTGTCACAAAAATAAAAACTAAAATACTTGCAGAACTTAATAAAAAAATTATTAATTTAAATTAAATAAAAAAAACTGATTATACGATTATAAGTCTAAAATAACAATAAAATCGTTAAAAATAATTGCACCACACATCATAAAACTACAACTTGGCAAACATACATGTAGTGGAACACTACCTTCGGTCAAGGATAGGTATATAAAAAATGGCAACAAAGTTATACAAAAATACACCATAGGAAAAAAAAGAAAAAACAATGACTTCTACAAAGAACTTAAAATACTTTAAGCATTTTCATTGAAGTGAAGTAGGACAATTGATATTTTATTCATAACCTAAAAATTACATTACAATGCCAATTTAATTTTCTTAGATGCAATAAAAAATGCAACTTTAATTGGAGGTACTTGCTAATAGTTTTGATTATAATTTGACATGAATAGAGGTACATTAAAAACTTCTGCCAGAAAACTTGTAACGTTTACCACTCAACTAATAGACAATTTATATTTTCCGTTCGATGATCAAACGAGCCTTTAAGCTCCCTATTATACCTTTTTGTGTGAAAAGTTTATGTCGCCTCCATAGATGTCCTTTCATGGCTTTTTTTATGCGCGGTGGAAACAATGGACTGAAATATAAATTTGACTGGTCAAAATACACAAAAAGGATAGAGCGGTGGCCGCTGTTCACCATTCACAATGCATTGAGACTTGTTCGTTCGGTTTCATGGAAAAAATGGCAATTTAACAACTAAAATCTATAGGGAAATGGCAAATGGCAAACGTATAGCGTTCGGGTTAATAAAATAAAAAAAAGTTTTGGTCATAAAATATTAGGGATAGGAATATTTTTCGTTTCTGAAGTGAAAACTTCTTTAGCACCGTTGTGATTTGAAACTCGATGAAACGAAAGCAAACGCTACTAAAATAATACATCCATCTATAAAATTTAGCTAGCGAGAAAATGTGATAGCAATAAAATAAGTCTCCTGTAGTCTAGTGGTATAAGGCGCCTGAAGAACCTTAGCGGCCAGATATTCGGCGAACCAAGAAATCCAAAAAAAGAATTCAATATCCAATCTTCGAACCAGTCCAAAATGAACAAATAAAGAAAACACAAAATAAAGCAACATCTAGCAACCCCGAAGAAGAAAACACAAAAACTAATAAGATGACCAAATGTATAGGAAAAGGTGCACTGGAATCCAACGACAAAAATATGAAAAAAATCATCCTTCACATTGATAAAAAAAGTGCTTCATAGTCTCCCCACTCTTGTCTACTTTAGTTTTCTGAAGGTGTCACTTCTATTACGTATGAACTGCACACTCTGATTTTTTTCAATGCTTCACATGACGCTTTAAGAGTATCGTTTTGGCAAGCTACCCACTTGCACCCACCCATCCCACAGACAGCTCTGCACGAATTCAAAATGCAAGCCAGTCAGCTTATCACACTATTGTGGTTTTAGCAAACATAGTAATAATCAAAATGTTATGCTTTTATAAGTCAGTGGCGTTCAGAGCTTTCCCATGCATTTATTTATTTTTATTTTTTGACAAAATGAACTTTTCGGAGGTGACATTCCAACACCACGGGATTCCTACTGAAGATAGCAACTAAAACCCAATCGAATTGTTAATCTCTCCGTATTAAAATTCTAATAAATAATGAGATCCGAACATTGACGCTATCATAAAATAAAATATAATATATAATTATATATTTTAATATAACATTACTTCGCTAGATAACATTGCAGGTATTTTTCTGTGTTCACTGAAATAAATTACATCGCTTTACTGGATAAATGCTTTCAATTTATCTTCAGAGCAATGCCGCATTGGCATAGTCAAAGGAAAACCAATTACAACTATTATTTTTATTGGATATCACATTACTAAGTTAAATGCATTTTTTAAACGACTGACAATAATGCATTTCTATTAAGATATTAAATATTACCAGATACAATCGGAAATAAATGTCATGTTTAAATCTGATTCTAGATGTATCGATTTTTTGTACAAAAAGATATAAAATTATTTCAACAGATAATTAATTTTAACTTTTTTAAAGTTAGGTTTTATATTCTGAAAATTTTGTTTAATTTTTATTTTTGTAATAGTTATACCGTTGGTTGTTGGCAGATTTGTCAAATTTTCAAACTAAATGTTGTACCGTAAAATTATCTAGAAAAGATATTTTGCAGAATTTCAATTAGAGTTCAAATAAAATTACAAAACAAAAATCCGCGTAATGTGAAATGAAGTATTTTCGTCCCAAATTTTCGTCGCAAATGAAGTATTTACGGTCTTACAAACTAATTTATTTTAGATTTTTGCACACACTCTTTTTGCTTAGATATTATTGAAAATTTATAAATACTTATGATTTAAACATAATTACAAATACTACACAATTTTAATTATTTTATCGTCACTCGTTTGAGAATTTTTATTGCTAATGTGAATGTAGTTACAAAAGCAAAAAATTAATGAATATCGTTAACGAGTTATTGAATACATGTGTGAGAAAAATCAATATTTCTCATAGAAACGCCCTTACAGTTACAAAGGTACGATTGCCGGACCATCTTTCGACGAAATTTGAATTCTCGGCCGCTGGTTAGAAATTTCTGTAATTATTACCCTAATTTCTAATTTGCTTTGGTGAGAAACTAATAAAAACAATGACGAACTGCTAACAATTTATAAATACAATGTTTAAGTACAATTTTTTTGATAAAACTTTAAAATGAGGTTATTGGTTGAAAAACAATGCTTTCAAATTTAATTTTTGAACCCTTACTCCTTTCTAAATGCAATTATATTATAAAAAATATTCTGTAATAATCCGTACAACAGCCTACCCCCTAAAATATATTTCATTACGCAGGTATTTTTTATAATGTACAATTTACATTTGTACAACCTCGATTACATTGTCGGTAATCTGAACTAGACAATATCAAATCCATATTACATTTTTACTCTGACAATAAATCCTTAGAAATCAGACATTATCTCAGAATTAAATACCTACCGATATCAGAGGCAATCTCCAATCTCGATTATACTTGATAAGTTAAATCATAATAAATGTGGGAAAGAATTTTTACGTAGGTACCTAACTAACCTTCCATGGGAATCCAATCCGATAAAATCGACAGCCAATAATTGAGGTTCTCAAACACCATAATTGAGTCTACCAGTATACATATATGGATAAGTATTTCCATAGTATTTTATTTATTTACTATTATAGTATTAGGTACCGCGTGCCGCCTCAGGAACCATTGGATATCCAACCCCTTTGCCATTGGTCACACTAAGTCCTTCGCTACGTTTGGTGATTTAGCAGGGGTGCCGGGTTCAAGGAGTGAAGTTTGTCTTGGCGGCGAATGATTTTGCCCACCTATTGCGAATCGGGCCGGATCAAGCGAGACTGATTGAGGGAAACCTAACCTAGACCTCTAAATCTGGACTCTCCCGACCCATCGCTTTCCCTCTTCTGGTGGATTCATCCGTCAGTCTGTCACTGCCCAAATGCCCAGATTCCTATCCACTCCTCATACCTTTTTCCTTCCCAGAACTTTATTCCTTCCTTTCTCTAAAAAATTCTCCACATAGCATCCCCGAAGATTTTTTCCCCAGGGCCACCTGTGAAGGGCTAATGTAAAAAAAAATATATAAAATGATTTGTAAACATATTTAAGGTTTTCATAGAACTCTGAAAGTACGGTTCAACCATTCACCAAATACATTTTACACTCCCTATTGTATTTTTATAGGTAGCCTGGAAGTCCCTGACCAAATCCCCAAAGGTATCCGCCTGTATGACGTCATTCATCACGGTCCACTGTCGATGGCCGCACGCTTAATTTCTACAGCAGCCCAGTTTCGCTGGACCAAAGTTGGCTCCACAAAATGGACGGTAGATTGGGCTACGTTGTCTATATTGTATCCTGCCAGTACCCAGTCGACTATGTGAAAGATGGATTGAACGTATTGGATGGATGATGCTGTTTAAATATGTAGTATACTGCTGTTAGAAGTGTCAAGTTTGGGAACGGGGAACATGCTATCAAATTTACTAACGTTCTTTTGAAATGCAAATTCCTACAACTTCACTTAATCGTATGTATTTATTTTAAATGTTAAACGTGAAAACAATGCATGTGTCTATTTTATATTAAAAATAATTACAAAACTGTCAAAAGCGAAACTTGGCGTCGCGAAATTTGCGTACAATTTGTTGGTAAGCTAGTAGATACTTTGTCAATTAGCGATACTTATTCCTTCATGAACTTTGAAATATACCATATCATTGAAGAAGAAGATAACACTAAAAATCTAAACGAAAATGTGAAAGAGAAGAAGACAAAAAAATGAAAAGGTAACGTTCGCAATGATATATTTCATTGATGGGGATAACCTTCAAAAGTTATAAAAAAAAAGTTTTTTAATAAAAATTGAATTTTCATTTAGACTTTCAAAAAAAAAAAATCACAGGATATTAAACATGCCTAAATAAAATCGGTTATATTTATTTATCCAAGACACTATCTAGGTTACAAACCAGTTATTAGAATACATCTTTCCAATGAAAAAGTTAGTAATATGGTTCCATTAATATGGAAAAAAAATTAGTCGTAAATCATATTTTTAAGTCTTGAATTTTAAATATGAGATTAACAAATATGACGTTAAAAAAAGGTGGGAGTAGCCAAATTGGTAAGGCGTTTGTACCGGTTAGACGAGAGATTCTGTTAACTTTTTATTTTTATGTGTTTTGTTCTCTTTCATATTTTCGTTTAGATTATTAGTGTTATCTTCTTCTTCAATGATATATTACATAGATACAATATTTAGAGTTGTTTTAATAAAAATTTGAAACATCCACTTAAATATAAACAAAAAATCAGTCAATCGCTCATTCTCGTCCCATATTTTTCGATAAGGAAACTATAATGTATTATTTGTTCATATGAAGCAGTTACTTTGTGATGTGACATTATAATTTAAAATAAAACAATAACTTTGTAAACACCACTTTTATTTTTTATATACTTTATGCCGACCGGGTTTCGCTACAACCGTAGCTTCTTCAGGGCAGTACAATCTCTACTAAAATTAATTTACATGTGTGTTATAGCTAATACATTATTTAAACGAATGGGCTGGACTCCTCAAGTAACGGAGGGAGTAGGTATAGGTGTAGATGGAGAATTGGGAAGGGAACGGGAGTGTTCTTT
The DNA here is from genome assembly GCA_917563855.2 of Limnephilus lunatus. Classification (NCBI taxonomy): domain Eukaryota; kingdom Metazoa; phylum Arthropoda; class Insecta; order Trichoptera; family Limnephilidae; genus Limnephilus; species Limnephilus lunatus. Next base: position 43,254,421 of record OU830602.1, on the reverse strand, counting down.
GTCAATAGGGAACAATCTTAGTATGGGGCTGTATGTTTACACAGCTCTGGATTTTCGGAATTTGCAAACCACTTGATCGAAAAAGACCATAAATTTGATAAAAAGACAGGCGCCACACTAATTCATAAAAACAACATCGGTATAAGGTTAGACAATCTAGAAGCACTTGAACTAAGGAAAGCCATAAACACTAACAGTAAGGTAGTTAATAACCAACTAAATTTAAATAAAAGCCCCATACTAAGATTGTTCCCTATTGACAAAGAACACTCCCGTTCCCTTCCCAATTCTCCATCTACACCTATACCTACTCCCTCCGTTACTTGAGGAGTCCAGCCCATTCGTTTAAATAATGTATTAGCTAAAACACACATGTAAATTAATTTTAGTAGAGATTGTACTGCCCTGAAGAAGCTACGGTTGTAGCGAAACCCGGTCGGCATAAAGTATATAAAAAATAAAAGTGGTGTTTACAAAGTTATTGTTTTATTTTAAATTATAATGTATTAATTAAATATGTAACAAAGTGAAAAATAGTACCAAATTTGATGCAGGCGCTTGTACCAAAGTGCGACGTAAACTCATAAGAACAACTTTTTTTTTTCTTTTTATTTCTCAGAAACGTTTCAGAAAGTTAGATAGCCAAGTTACCAACATACACTTAAGTTGTGGGTATTAAATAAAATACATTTTTAGTTGCTAAATAATTATTAAATATATATAATTGTTAACTTGAATTGCAGATTTAGTTATCCTAAAGCTACTTTAGTTGGAGGTACAGTTGCGTTGCAACAGAATAGATGCGAGCATATATATCCATTATTCAAACTAACTAATTACTGAAATACTTTAGTTGGGAGTCTTTTTTGAAAGTCGGTCGAAAATGAAATTGGTAAAAAATGTATTTCGTAATAGATTTCCATCTGTCACGGCAACTAAAGATTCTCGTCGGTGGGCGGCCTTACTATACACATTAATTAATTAAAAATTATATATTTTAAAGTTTTTGCCAAAAATTACCTTTGAAACCCTCGAAGTGAATGTTGAAAATATCAAAAAACCTAGAGATATTTAACAGCACGACACATTTATGTGTAAAATCTCAAATTGTAATATTATTTTTTTGAATGAAGACAATTTTGGCGAAACTCATTTGAAAATCTAGAAACATATATGGGCACATCTGGGACTCGAACCAGGACGTGCCTTGCCGGGGCAGAACTACCAACTGAGCTAATGTGTCCCTATCCAATTCGGTTATTTAACTGTATCATACTTCGACTAAGAACAACCAACATTATCATCGTTTTCTTAACACATGTATGGCCAATAAAATATGCATTTAGAAAATGAAGATGATGTTGGTAGTTCTTAATCGAAGTATGATGCAGTTAAAAATGACCGATTCGGATAGGGAAACATTAGCTCAGTTGGTAGAGTTGCCGCCCGGAAAGCCGAAGGTCCTGGGTTCGAGTCCCAGATGTGCCTATATATTTTTTTGATTTTTCTTTACTAGATTTTCGGTTGAGTTTCGCTGATATTGTCTTCATTTAATTAAATTTGGTTTAAATTCTAAGTATTTACGGAAGATCAATTTTCAGGTGAATTGTGAAATATAAAATTAAAACTAACGAGGTAATTAAATAAAAGGGAAAAAACACACTGACAATGTTCGGAATTAGTTAATAGATTAGACAAAAAAAAACTAAAATAACTTTAGACGGATTTTAGACTTTTTAAAGAAGCAATCTTCATTATACAAATTACTTCAAACGAGATGTTTCACTGCGAAGGATGTGATTCCATGCCAACATCGCTAACAATAGAGACGCTTTCAGGATTCTTAAAATGATAGCATATCAGAAATGTCACTATCTTATTCTGGCAAAGTTTTGGTGTTGTAGGTTAACAAAGAAACAATGAAGAATAAGAATTATTTTTAAAAAAGGCAATGTTATTACTTGTTTAAGGGAATATATACAAAATTTAATTCAATACACACCAACACTAAACCAGCCTTTAATCCCGATACACACCAGTAAAAATCAAATATACTTATCGTCATCTACCCACACGACTCAATATGGAATTAACTCCTTACAATACGTCACATATACTCAATACAATGCATTGCCTAAAGACCTAAAACTTCCAGCATCAAACAAAAAAACTTTGGCGAAAGTTCTAAAAAGATATTTTCTCAGCAGCTTTATTAACTAGTGAGTATTTAGCTATCTTTCTTTGTAACTCTTGTGGATCTTTCTAAATTTAATTATGAAATAGTCTTCAACAAACTGTATCAAGTGCGTCTAGTCTGTTTTAAAATCTATTTACATTTCATTGAACTCCCATTTGAATTCGTGTTCTTGTGTAAAAATACTTTTCATTAATTGTATGTATAATGTTCTCCTTGCCGAAAAGAGTTTTGCTAAACTCATTTCTGAATAATGTATTATAAATATTGTGTTATAATTTTGTAATATATTGTAACACAATAACTAAATAAATACTACGCATTCTGTCATTTGGAATAGACAACAGGTCGAGGTGTCGACACTGGCGGTAGTTTTTCGATACGAACCATTTACAGTTTATACACTTTTACAGTTCAAATCAAAATGCTATATTAAAAATTTCTACAACATAATTTTTTTTTACTTTGCTAAAAAATTTTTTTTTCTTCTGTTGAATGAAGAATATATTTTTCACAATTTTCATCATACATTAATCATTAGAATCTCTTATTAAAGTTTTGCTGATAATATTTATTTAGGTGACCTTAAAGTATATTGAGGGCTGAAAAATTCCGCTAAGATTACATTAATAACATAATAAATAGATAACTCATTATTTGTCAGGAAGGATTAGCGGCTTAGTACAGCCTACCCAGGAAAGTTAATTATTTAAAAGGGATGAAAAATGAAAGCGAAATTTGCCAAATGTTTAAGCCCCTGAGTCTTATCAAATTCAGCAACGTTATTTAAGGAAATTTGTTTTGGGAGATTAACGAATTAAATAGATACAGACTGCTGACGAGAGATATATATGACCAGTCACTAAATTATTTAACAACGAGGTATTACGTGCTAGAAAAGATTAATGGCCCTTCTTGCTATCAGCCAAATAAAAATAATATTTTTTTAAAGAAAGGCAAACATTCACGGGTTACGAACAACCTGAAAATATTTGAAATCTCTTATTATTCTACGGTAAGCGGAAAATGTTGCCTGTGTCGAGATGGAGAACTTAGTTAACCGAGGAAATGAACACTAGACGCCTGGGCGGGACCCAAACACGATGCCTACTCAGCTACTGACCGGTCTTAAAAAAATATTACACAACATAATATAATACGATTCAATCCATTTATTTTATTTTATTCTACTTGTATCCTGTTATTTTGGGCAATCAAAGCGTTACAAAATTTTATACGCATCAATGCATTTTAAAAGATAAAACATTGACGCGACCAATTTAAAAAAAAAAGTTTGATTAAAAATTTTTACCCGATTTTTCCCTAAAACGAATGCTCACATTATACCTATCACAAATATGATGTAGATTCACCAGTTTCCTTACCACTAGTTTCCGGACACCATGTAGGTATACAATATAAACCCACCTATATAACCTATATTTTCAGGACCAATATCTTTAAATACGGAATAAAACATGTTTTTACATGATTTTCACTCAGGAGGCCCTGAGGAAAAAATTCCTCATGGATATGCTGGGCGGAGGATCTTTTTATGGAAAGGAAGAAGAGGAAGTTCTGGTAAGGAAAAAGGTAGGAGGGATGGTTAGGAAACTGATGGTCAATGTGTCCAAGAGTGACGGAAGAATGAAAAGTAAATGAACTGCAATATGGACTGCATAAAAATTATACTGTGTAAATAAATATAATAATATGTGAAATTATTTTTTGCAAGTTCTATCGGCGCTATTAAAAAATACCTGTTACTTTTGCATGTTGCAAATTTAATAAGCATTTTTTTAAATTTGTATAAAAATAATTTAGAAAAAAAAAATAATAAATGTAAATAAGTTTTTAAAATATAATATTTACTATTATAATATAATACTACAAAAAATGCCACATAAGTAATAAAATGCGTGAGTATACTTGATATGAGTTAAAAGTAGTTTTTACAGACACTATAAACTAATAAATAAAATTATAGTGAAAAAGAATATTGCCCATGTTGTGTGAATTCGGCAGTTCTGTGTTATCGGAATATATAAGAGAGTCGACTGAATGCAGATGCGTATTGTTAGGTATTGTGGATATAAGTTAGAAATTATTATTGTACAAAAATCGGTAAAAAACTGTTTTTACGCAAAGCAGAATAACTGGGATGGATTTTCGGTATTGTGAGATTTATGGCTTACATCTCTGATTTAATTTTAGAAACCTTAATATTCCACGGATAAATTTCGTCACTAGTACGGAAGGCAGTAACAGTTCGTATCTATAAATTAATTTATAATAGTTAATAGTTTGTAAAGTTCCATTGAATTCAGTTGCGACGAGTAGAATTTGGGATGAAATGAGGGTGGTGCTACCCTTAGCGTCCGACCGGCCGACCAAATAAACCCCTTAGGGGGAGGCTTAGTAACGGAGGCCGGTAAAACAGACCGACTTGTACCGGCCAAATGCGACAAGCAACAGACATTTGGTATCCTGTATTGAAGGTAGAGCCTCTCGGAAGCTTGTAAGACATAAGATCTCCAAATTGCCCGCTTCGGATACTGACTGGAAATCTGATATTGAGAAGGTACCGCTGCCAAGTTTCGGAAATGATTAGACGAATTGTAGGTGATTCCTAGTTAATATCTGTTTACTGAACTATTCAATGCAAACATTATTTCAAATCGTAGCACCATAACATGAACTTCTTTTTAGTTTTTTGTCTCGAAATAATTTAAAAAAATTCAAGATTCGTCGCATATCTCAAAGTTGTTTTAATGCCACTGTTTTTTTTTTATATTAGCTCCACACTATGTCATCTTTGGGGATGCTGTGTGGAGGGTTTTTAAGGGAAATGCAGGAGAGGAAGTTCTGGGAAGGAAAAGGGTATGAAGGGTAGGTGGGAATCTGGGGGCAATGTGTCTAGGAGTGACGGAAGCATCCCTCCAACTGCGGTGCAAGGCGATGAATCGATTGAGACCATTTGGAGAGGTCTAGGTTAGGTCTCCTTCAACTAATCTCTCCCTATCCAGCCTAGCAGCTGGTGGGCAGAAACATCCGCCGCCAAGACCCGGACAAACTTTACCCCATGAACCCGGGCACCCCTGCTAAGTCACCAAACATGGCGAACCACTTAGGATGATCTATGGCAGAGGTGTTGGTTATCGAATAAATGATTCCCGGGGTGGCGGTACCCATATCTGCCTCCCAAATTGAAAATATGTATATTAAGATAGACAAAATGCTTAGCGGTTGTTGAAATGCATCACGAATTATTCTTTAAATTTTAATATTAAAAATTTATAATCACATGAATTTTAAATAACCTGCGATTCATTGCGTATTTTGGTGCCATCGGGTCGAATTGGAACCCTACTTAATTTTTCAAGAAACAATTTTTTTTTTACATTAACTCTACGCATGAGGCCCTGAGGAAAAAAATTAACCTCAGGGCCTACGTCATCTTTGAGGATGCTGTGTGGAGGGTCTTTTAAAGGAAAGTAAGGAGTTAACATGGGTCTTGAAGAGACTCATGTTGTAGGAGGGAGCATGATGTAACATGAGCATGGGGAGCAAGATGTAATTTGTGAGAGATGCCTTTTGTGTGGAAGATTAAGACAACTGGAATAGCACTATGAGAGGCGTTCCCTTGCAGTAAGACGTTACTTACAGGTTAGTGCCACTTTAATATATGTATTTAGACAACTTAGAGGATTACAATTTCTGAGATATTTATGGCGCGAACATACTTATTGACAAAAGTTAATGAATCGACCAACACTATGAAAAATCCAAATTTTAACACCATTATCAGTATTTATGAGAAATAATTAAAAGTCTAATGCCAAAAACTAACATGAAAGGATAAATTAAAAGGTATTCACTAAGCCAATGGAAACACAGTAAAAAAATGTTTTGGATAACCCTTCCACATAAGTTACACGGCAGTAGTCAGTAGAAATGCATTAATGAATTTCTGGAATAATCTTACTGCCTTACTCTTCTTACTGAGACATAAGTTTCAATCGTCGGCCAAGTTCTCTATCATTGCATAATTAACATTGATGGAAGTAGAAGGTATTCGATATTGTGCCAATAGAGTAACCATGAAAATTGATAAGAGGTCTGTAATCTGTAAAATGAATGGCAAATACTATACGTGCCTACCAATGTGCTTCAGATTTTGGTAATTCGAAATGGTTTTCAGATGGTACCCTAAAAGGTCCCTTACCATAATAAATTAATTGCTAAAGATTGGGCACTTTGGACAAAAACCTCAACAAATTATATGAGTAATTCATGCCTAGAAGGAGTATAGGTTATCTACTTCTACTATTTATTATTAAAAGTTAAAAAAACCTTTAGTTTTAAACAATGAAAGTGGTTAAACTAAGTAATTTAATAATTTTGAATTAAAATGGTGCCACAAAACAAGTTAGCTGTGTATGAAGAAGTATTAATTGTTCTTCTAAAGTATCGCTTCATGTACGCTACGCGTAATTATTCGTGCATGTTTTCGCATAATCCATGTATCATAATATTTCACATCGCTTAGCTTTAAGCTTCACATCGCTTCTTTGTTAACAATTCTTCAGCATCACTTCGTTTATCTACTCTCTCACCTGTATAGGTAAAAGAAGATACCAATCGCTACAAGTTATTTTAGAGATGACCTTTACTTACTCTAGGTGAGTTTATTGTTCTGGCCTTTGACACTTTTTAAAAATAATAACGTAGGCACGAGGAACTTAACTGTTTTCCATCAGGTAAACTGGTAAAGGATAGATAGAGCTCCCATTCTTAACTCACCCTTAAATCTAAATTATCTTACGTAGCTAGTAACAAGATCTTTTGGGAATTCACTGGAAATGTTTGATGAGAATGCTATGTAGGCAATAGGCAATATATTATACTAGTATATATTTTCATGTTCACACAGCAAATTACAATTAATTGAAGCCGAATCCCAATTACCCAAAGGCTTGATTCTTCACTAAGGATCTTGTGGAGGGGCTAAATCCAATGGACGTATTACTAATTAAGGCAGTATGTATTGCTGAGTTTGTTTTAATTGGATTAATGAATACCGATAAATCCAAGGCTTCATTTATAAAAATATGTGTTTTGCTGCGTATACATTTGCGAATATATGTGCAAACCATGCCACTATTTATGGGAAAAGAATGATGCAAGAAGTAGAAGAAGAATTTTGTGGTTACATCGTTCCTATCCCATAATTTGCAGTTCGGTTCACAGGTTTGATTCGCGTGTGTCAATACTTCCAAATGTCAGGTCGCAACAATATAAGATACTTACACATTTTAATATGTAAATAAAAAGTGTGGAATAATGAAATTAACATAAAGTTAAAAATGTTGCATCCGGGAGAGGATATTCGGAGGTACCTGGCTATTTAGACCTTGTAAAAAACTCGGCTAGAGTCACTTCAACGACGGTCTTTCACCGATGTGATTATGAGAACATCTACCACTCCGAAATGATGCGCAAATGTACCAAAGCGATATTTCATTTTCACATGTAAATTAAATACAATGTTGAAGCAGACGTCGGTATTCGAACCTGCGATCATTGGATGTTGTGCTCAGGATCTTAACCGTTCATCTACCGAGGTTGTCCAACTAATCACTTGAACAAAAATGGAGCTATTCTGTCTAGAAAAGGGATAAAATGAATAGACACTACCAACAATTTAAGATGTTACGCGCCCCTCATACGGACATACATATTTCGTAAAAGTTAGAGTAATAAAGTTGTATGTTGTAAGTTGCACTAGACCCACCCTTAACGCGTAGCAAGGGGAAAATCACGGTAAATTAAAAATAAGGCTGTAGGGGTAGGGGCCGATCGGGTATCGCCACGATCGTGTGTGGCCTTATAAGTTAATGGGAGTGCGGATTTCCTTTGTCACATTTCCCGTGGAAAAGTTTTCCAATCCGCACGGCAGAGGGCGTAATCGTGGAAATTGGTATTGAATGTTTAATGGTTTATGAATAAATTCGAGTTCAGAATACGCACTGTACGATATTGAGGGGAGTGGAAGACTAGAGGACTAAGCCAAATATTACAGCTTCAGATGCTATTGAAATGGACTGAATATATATACTAAGAATGAAACGAAACGAAATGTTGTTTGCTGGAAATGGGTGTTAATAAGTTTAAGGAAAAACAACGCAAGGAAGAAGGATAACCAATAACACTGAACCACACCACACAACACAGTCACAAATAAGTTTATATAGATCCACCTACCTCAAGGTAATTATCGCCACAACCCACAATAACACAAATAAGTATAAACCGATATTGTTTACTTTCGATATGGTCAAAAACCTTCTATTCAGTTCAAAAACGAAATTATGAACATGAACAAAACCAACAACTTGCTTCCATGGTAGTCCCAAATCTCCTTCTATTTTTCAGAAAACAAATTCGCTCTAATTTGTTATTTTTTTCTTGTCACTGTTCCAAATTTAAAACGCTTTTCCAGCAAGGTGATGTGGTTAGGGAAAATTAGGTACTGGGTTTTTGGCATCCCGGTAGGAACTATGCATATTCTTATTTCAAAATCAAACAGCCACAATGACTTTTTAAAATTAGTCTGCTATGACTCCGTGCCCCACAAGTATAGTACCTAAATTGCCTTTGCCGAGATCTTGTACACTCTTCACTGTTTTCGGAAGGGATCGAAGGAACTTATAATGTATGAATTTAGTTGAGAAATGTTTTTCCATAGATTTAGTAATGTGTTCCATGTGAGGAAACTTTATTAATGGAAGTTTAACTTTAGTTTTGCGGGTCCTGAGGACCCTTGGAGTTGTTATATATATTTAAATAAGTATTATCTTCACAGTGGAATTAATTTATTTTCCAAAACATTTATAGTTAAAATGATAGAATTCCGACGTACGAGCTTAAATTTTACCTTTCACATTACGTTGGGATTTTCCCTTTAATTTATTTATTTATTTCAAAAACATACGGCACAATATGTACCATTAACATAATTATATTTATAGATATATATATTATAATACAATAACATAGAGAAAGTAACACATAAATGTAAAGTTAAATCTAAAAACAAAAGGTAAAAAAAGGAGTTAAGGTAATAAGTAGTAAAAAAGTAAGATGTATAAAAAGAAAGTATAACGTAAAGCATAAAATATGAAGTATAATGTAAAAGTTAAAAGTTAAAAAAAAAGTTTAAATGCAGGAAATAATATAGTAAAAATTAAAATGTATAGACTATAAGATATCTTTAAGAATAATAGAAAGCTCAAAAGTTATAAATATAAAAAAGTAAAGAGTAAGAAATGCTCTTAGGAGCAAAAAAATTTAGATAATATATAATTTAAAAAACATAAAAGATTTTTAAAGTACCTATGATATGTTTCTAATCCATGATATTAGAGTGCGTAACTGGTAGGACATATTATGGTTACATGATTATTTTATGATTATGTGGTAGCAATGTTTGTAATCAATGAAAAATCTATAAAGACAAAACATGGAGTGAATGTCCTTTGCCGAAGTCAAAAGCGTTTGTTGTCATTAATTGACATAAATGTTATCGGGAAACAGTGTTCATGATTCTAAGGATATCTCCTCAGATCGTAGAATTTTTAAATCTAAATACTTTCTTACAACCAATGACATTAAAAAATTCCGTTATTTATAATGGATTTCTAAGAATAATTATGTTCACGTTAAGATGTTCATTAAGAAGCGTTTATGAATTATATTTTTATTTATAACTTCCGAACTATACCTAAGCTATGGCGTCATAAAATAAGCACAACTTATCTGTCTGGATTTCTAAGGTTAAAGCTGGGTTTTCAGCTCTGCTCTGAGATATTTACAAAGTACCTACTTTTCAAAATTTAAAATAAAGCAATAACTTAAACACCACTTTTATTTTTCATATACTTAACGCCGGCCGGGTTTTGCCTGGGGTTGCCCTGAGGAAGCCACGGTTGTAGTTGAGTTTTTGTTTTATTTTAAATTATAATGTCACATCACAAAGTGTGAATCACTTTATGAACAAAAAACTTTTTTTAATTAGTGCGAAATTAAACCTCCTTAATCTTATAGATATTATAAAGGCGAAAGTTTGTAGGGACGTGACTTACTCTTTCACGCAATAAATATCAAATGGAACTTAAAAATTCTTTCACTAACCATGAAACAGGCAGCCGCCTAGTATGGTGATCCAATATAGCTACACTATGTTAATAACTCAATTATGTATCATGTATTTTACAAATAAATAAATAAAAATCGAAAGCTACATTATTTGCGAGTAACATAGGCTATATATATTGGTAAGCTCTGGCGTAATGAATAAGCTGTGGCGTTATGAAATTATTTATTATACGTTTATTGGCAAAGCGGGTTGCTAAGTAAATGTTTGACGTGGGCTGTCGTATTGTTATTTGTTTAGGTTATTATGGAGATTTATTTGATAGCACAAATTCAAATACGAGTATTCTAATATGAATATTTAGCATAGAAATATAAAATAGGTACTAATCTACATTTTGATCTAAGCCAGCAGCTACACTAATATTATGAATGCGAAACGGCACGTATTTGATTGTTGATTGATTGGGGGAAGGGGAGGGGTGGTAGTGCGGGGGGAGAGGAGGTGGGGGGAGGGGATGGAGTGGGGGAGGGGAGTTTGGGGGGGGGAGGGGATGGAGTTGGGGGGGGGGGAGTTTGGGGGGGGGGGGCGAATATGCGAGCGAAGCCGGGGGCAAAAGCTAGTAAGTAAACAACACGCTAACCGCGTTCGAAACAACCGTGAATTTATCAGATTTAACTGGTTGTTTCAACTTTATATCTGAAATAATTAATTCACATAAACGCGAATAAATTTTATTTGATAATTTTTTTTACATGTTCTCCACACAGGAGGCCCCGAGGAAAATAATTTCCCTCAGGGCCTATGTCATCTTTGGAAATGTTGTGTGGAGGGTTTTTTTAAGGAAAGAAGGGAGATGAGAGTTCTGGGAAGGAAAAATGTTTAAGGGATGGGTAGGAATCTGGGGTTCAGTGTGTCCTGGTCATCCACCGCAGACAAACCACACCCCATGAATTCCCACGCGGTAGACAAGAGTGAGGAATCTACGAAGCACCGCACAAAGAGCAGACCGATTATACTATCTCATTTTAAATATAATCCAACGAAGCTATTCAATTCTCTACCTCCTGAAATAAGAAACACTCAAACCAAAAGTGCATTTAAAAGTAGAATCATTTATCACCTCAAATAAACATATCTATCAGGAGTATTTATTAACATACTTACCTTTATGCCTACTGTGTGTAAATATGTAACCATGTACCTACTACAATCTTCTATGTATACATCTGTCGGCCGGACGAACTGTCGGCCGGACTAACTGTCGCCAGACCAACTGTCGCCCGACCAATTGTCGCCCGACCAACTGTCATAGAACCATATATAACATACTTGAATTTAATTTTTTATTAGATAGATAGATTTAGAAAAAAAAAATTATATCAAGCTGTCATGTTCATACAAAATCATTCATAATAACCATTCTGTAAATTGCCATCTCAACACAGGCGTTTCACACCTAGTGAGATGGGTAATACGTCATTATTATAACCTAATATAATATGAAAATAATTAAATAAATTAAAATTCTCTAGCAGGCTAAATTCTACAGATGTATGTGTTTCTCTGTTTTTATTGTCGCTATTTTTGTTTCATCGAGTTTCAAATCACAACGGTGCTAAAGAAGTTGTAACTTTAAAAAAAAAATCTTTCACTTCTCAATAGCAGGTAGGTATTACGTAGTTACAGTTTTTATATATTATTAACAAAGCATAAAACTCTCCTGCCAAAAAATAACCTACCGAATAGGGTAGAAAATCCACATTTTTCAATTAATTTTCCCTTATATATGTTATAGGTATTGAAAATTAGTTCGGCGATTGACACTGATTGTACGACGGATGTATGTTGTACCCAATAAGCTACCTATCAGCTACTACGGGGGGTGATTGGCATAAATTTATCAAAGGACAATTTTGAAAGGTTAACCGAAGCACATTTCCTAGCTCTTTCAACCTTTTTAATTTACGCTGTAAACAAACTCGCGATAATGGAAAAAAATATATTTTAGTCATGTTTTTTATAAATACATCAATCAGGTTCATTGCTTTATTAGAGGGGTTGAACAATTTCATAACTAAGCATCTCATCGGTTGGCCGAAGGATAGGCAGAGAGAATGGATCGCCAAACAACTTGGTCTTGACATAAACCCTTTACTTGGTCCACATTCATGCATCGTCTCATAAATGCTCTATTATTCTGACTCTTGACATGGCCCGACTCAAGTATCCGATTCACTTGGTGTTGCCATGTCTTTCTCGGGCGTCCCCGAATTCTTCTGCCGTTCACATTTGCGTCATATATTCTCCTTACACTTCATTCCTCGTTCGTTCACTCTACAAGCCCAAACCATCTTAGTATCCCTTTCTTAATCTCACTCATTACTCATTACGCTTACATCAGCCTTGAATTCTTTGTGGATCTCCACGTTTCTCACAGGATCGTATATGGTTTTATCACACGTACGCCTCAGGGATCTCATTTCTAGAGCATTCAGTCTACTTTCATCCTTCCTCTACCAGTTCTATGCCTCACTGCCATACATCAGGGTAGGTACCAATACTCCATTGTAGACGTCTAACTTCACTTCTTGGGACAGTTTTTTCTTGTCATTAAAGGAGTTACCTTCATTTACTTTTCTTTCAATATCTCTATCAGCCTTCCTATCTCTCGTAAACATACTTCCCAAATACACAAACTCGTCTACCTACTCCAAGTATTCATCACTCACAACTATAGTGCACATTGTTTTCGTACTCTTTCTTTCAAATACCACGACTTTAGACTTACAATGCAAAATGTTAGGTTCCATCATAAGAAAAACAGAACTTTTTAATAGCATCAACATCATTAAGCAACTCTACTTTGCCTACGTATGGAGTCATCTTGAGTTTGCATCAGTTGTTTGGTCTCCATTTTATAAAATCCACATAAATAAAATTGAATTACTTCAAAATAAATTTCTAAAATATCATTGTTACAAGTCATATATAAGGTTTAATAATTACGCAGAGGCAGCCTCATACTTTAAAATTGATTCATTGAGTGTACGAAGGCATCATATGGATGCATTATTCCTGTATAAATTAGTCAACAATAATATTCAATGCCCAGAGTTGCTAAATAAAATTCAATTCGATGTACCTGCACGTTCAACACACTCTCTGTCTTGTTCACGGTGGATCAATGCAAGACGAACTCTAAGCAGAATTCTTGCCTGAACAGACTATGCAATAGGTATAATAACACATTATCCAATGTGGACATTTTTAATTGTGAACTGAACAAATATAAGAAATTCAATTGAAAAAAAAATTATTATGTTAATACTTATGGTGTCCAGAAACTTGGTGTACTACAACCCAAAAAACGTTTTCTTTTTAGTTTTTTCGGCAAATAAAAGGTTATAAATTTGTTTCAAGCCATGCAATTCAAAAGACATTACGTAGCTGATATTAACCCCTTAACGACCGATTTTTTTTTCAAATATGATCAAAAAAATTCCAAATTAGGACTGAATTCCTTCGTAAATGAAAAAAAGCTCAAATAAAAAATTAGAGAGTGCAAATCACACGCGGTAGAAACCTTAAGAAAACTAAAGTAGACAAGAGTGGGGAGGCTACGAAGCAACACACAAAGAGGAGACCGACAGGTTACGAAGCACAGCACAAAGGCGACACCGATTATAATATCTCATTCTCTCGCAGGCCAAATCCTACAGATGTATGTGTTTGTCTCTTTTAGTCTCGCTATTTTTAATTTCACCGAGTTTCAAATCACAATGGTACTAAAAAGTTTTCATTTAAAAAAAAAAGTTAAACCGATTCACCATTTTCCGCTTGTACTGCAAATTTCTAGACGCCGTGTATGTCTATTATGACTATTGTCACATTTTATGTCAACTTTAAAGGTTTGATAAATTTTATGCACGTAGGGAGTAGGAATCTGTTTCTGATCTTTGTACCAAAGTATGTACCAAATAAACAGGGTCCTTTCTCAAAATCATTTAACGTCCTAATAAATTCCAACATAAGACGTACATAGATACTGACTGAATCTAATTCATCATACGCAGATGATAAATGACCGAGAAATCTGACGAGAGGCTTGGCTTCATTACCAAATGACGCGGAATCATTCCCTTGGCCAGTCAATAAACAGAACAAACTAGAGAAAATTCCCCACTTTTCTTTACTATTTCTTACGTCAGGGGGGATTCTATATATTTTGGAAAAGCCAGACGGTGGAAAGATGGATTGGGTTGGGAGAAAAAGTGAGAAGGGAAAAGGGGGAGTTTAATGTTCTCAGACAGCTTTCATTAGGAATCCACCCAGTTTTTACCCAGTCAGGGAATAAACAAATATCTGCTTGATCAGATTCTCTGATAATATCGTCAGTTGTAACACTAAGGATTATATGTGATGGAGATATTTTATAATTAAATAATGTTTTTCATTACTGAATAAATCTTATAAAAAAAAAAAACAATTTTTGTACAGAAACGTTCTTTAACACTGTTGTGATTTGAAACTCGATGAAACGAAAAATACCTACACTAAAAAAAGACATACACAATAAAATGCATCTACAGGCTTTAGCCTGCGAGAGAATGAGATAATATAATCGGTCTCCTCTTTGTGCGGTGCTTCGTAACCACCCAATCTTGTCTACTTCGGTTTTCTGAAGGTTCACTTCTACCCCATGTGAATTGCACGCTCTTTTTTTTTTACTTGGGCACTTCACAGAACAAATACTTTTCTTAGTAATAGTTCTCTTTAAGGGCCAGTTGCATCACAGAAATTGAACAATTCATCAAATTACAAAAGTAATTTTCAAGTTCTGTAAAGGTTCTATTCAAGTTCTGTTATAACATCATTTTTGCCAAGTTATTTCCGTTTGTTTATTGATTATTTATTTACATACCTGAAATAGATTTTTAACATAACTTGAAATTTAACATTGAAATTTGATAAATCGTCCAAATTTTGTGAAAGTGCCCAAGTTGTCAGCCCGCTCTTTAAAGTTGTGGATAATTTTCTTCGACAGTACTAATCCAGATATATAATACTCTAAGTACATTATTGTTTAATATTTGGTTAAATAAGTTAATATATTAAGTACATTATTTTACATCTCGTAAAACAGATATTCGTTTGGTTGTCATAAGATTGTAATAACGCCTGTTTGAGAAAAATCGAGGGTTCATTACATTTAGAAAATCTTAAAACATCTTAAACACTTACAGCCTTACTAAAAAAAACCACAACACGACTGATAACCTGTGTTTTTGCAGCAACATCAATAAAACAAATTTACACTAAAACACAAAATCTTACTAATAACGTTTTTCATTTTATAACACGTTGTAAATCTGGCAACGATTCAATTTTCGTTATCTTCATATAAAAATATGTTTTCATTCATAGCCGCTAGATGGGAGCGCCAGCGCATTCGCTGTTCACAATGAAAACATATTAAAAGCCGCGAAAGATTTTTTCGGTACGGTGATGTGTTTTGTAATTTTACAAAAGTGATCGTAATTTTTATAATATGACTAATTCACTCTTATATTCATATAATTGATATATGAATAACCATGTTTTTTGTGGTGTTTCTTAAGTTTAAGTGAAGTTATAATAACAATATTTGTACTTTCAAAGTTGCAATGTCAAAAAGTATTTTATATGATACATAAAAATTCTAATTTATATGTATTTTATGAGAATTTCAAAAAGGTGGTATTTTTTTATAAAATATTAATATCTAATACACGTGGTGGTAAAGTTATCAAAGAAATTAACATCCTTAGTGGTGCAAGAAATGTGTTGAAATGTCAGAGATGTTTTTAGGTTATTTTTCTTACAATAAAAAAAATTTGAAATTTTCCATTATTTTTTTATTGTATGCATGAGTAAAAAGTGAGGTGACAGTTTCATTCCAAGTTCATTATATAAAAGGACTTTTTTTATTTTTTTTTAATTTCTGTACACTTTCATCAAAAATGTTTCGGTAAGAATTTTTTTTAAATTTTTTCCGCATTTGAATCTTAAAATATGGCAGTTTTTAAAAACTAAAGTGTATATAAAATACACAAATCTAAAAGGTAATTTTATCTGGTTTTTATATATGTTATTTGTTTTTTGACACCTTCAAAAATAAGAAAAATATAGAACATTCAAAATACTTTGAAAAATTCCAAATTTCGTTCAGACATCATTACTAAAACAGAGATAAACTACCCTCCGAGGCTGTGTAAACAGTGTGTATTTTTTTCCAATAACAATTTTTTAATTAGTAATGTTTTCACATCCGCGGCCGTTTGTCAATTGAATAAAAATTTCACGGGTTTTTTGGTAAGGCCGTTATTAATAAATTACAGTGAAATATTAATTGTTAATTACTTAATAATATAATAACAATTATTTTAGCGTTACTACAGTTGTAATTATTATTAATTGTTAAAAATACAGTTTTGTATTGTTGTTACAAGGCTGGAAATTAACCGAATTACGAAATTGACAACCATCCCATCGGCAATTGTACGATAGTCAATAAAACCCAAGGAAAATTATTCAAATAACTCTAATTTGCTTTAAAAAAGTGCCGTTTCCAAAAGTTTTGTGAGAAGAATTTTCAGATTTATCAAGTATTCAGATTATCCCGTGATTTTTACCAGGTCTGTAATTTTATTTCTCGAGAACAAAATTATTTAATGCAATTATCTCTAAAGTATTCCGACGCAATGTTTAACTCTGGTCCCTCTTTGATCTTGGCGAAATAAAACGTTTTGAAAGAACAAAGGAGTCGGATTATAAGTCAAACAGATGGATAGACAGCTTGCAGACTGGCCGATAATTATGTTAGAAAAACTCTCCATCAGCAAGCTGGTAAGTAAGAGCAGGTTAGAAAGCATGGAGTATAGAGTATAGACTGCTGCATTGCACAAGAATGTTTCTTGCGAACCAAAGTTAGAAAAAAGCTGAGAAAATTGGGTAGGAGTGGTCGACGGTTTCCCCCACCACCCTGTCGGGAAAAAAGCCCAAATCGGGGGTTAATACCTAGAGTGATTATCTGTCTATATCTACGCTTGGTTGACTACTATATCAGTCTCTCGTAGGACAGTTCCTATGGATGTGTGTGTTTGTGTCTTTTTATTGTCGCTATTTTTCGTTTCATCGAGTTTCAAATCTCAACGGTGCTTAAGAAGTTTTCACTTCAAAAATAATTAGAAATTTAAAAAATGACCATGATTTAAATGAAAAAATTGAATAATTGTGGCTCTTTAGCTGCAAAATATGTACCTACTTTGTTTCATCCAGAATGGTTGGGAACTGCTTATGTACGTACTCCTTGATTAATTCTCTACTTCTTCTAAACTTCGAGATCATATTTTTCCACCAAACACATAGTTTTATTAATCTATAAAATACAGTATTCTATTATATTTCTCTTCTTAAAAAACCCGCTAAAAATATACTCTATTTTATTTAAGTACTTAAACATAACGTTTTTTGTACATTTTTTAGCGGTAGAGATCCATATTATTTTAATAAATTGAATTTAAAAGTATTAGGTTTTACGTAATTATGTAAACGTGTTACTGCTTCTTTAGTGGAAAAAATCAGAATATACATAAAATGCATCCGACGAATTTACAAATAAAACATAAACAAGATTTTTGCTTGCGTTGATACTAAGTAATGCGAAAGTTTCAACTATTCTTCCAAAAATAAGACTAATTCCAACGCTAAACTACGAACGAGTATATCTTAGTTATACGAAAGCCATACTACGTATCGTATACCCCCCACAAAACGATTTATTTTTCTTTTCTTTCTCGTGCCTTATGGCGCCTTGCACCGAGCACGCCTGCAACTTATCAAGCCACGGAATAAACAACTTAATAATTTGATCCCGACTCTGTTGGATTGCCCGAGAAATTCCGTTAATTGCCAACACATTTATGACTGGGAATTGCGAACTTTAGGAGGGGTGTTGTTATTGTTATTTGTTTAATCAAATTTTCTAGGAAAACCGTTTCTCTTTCTGTTAGTTAAACTACATTTTTAATCCAATTTTAATTTAGATAGTATTCTAGGGAATTGGAAGACTCGATTTGGTTGATGATTTTTTAATAAGGTACGTCTTACGAGTACAAGAGAAGATTCTGTGAGATAATTTTTTTTCTTTATAAGAAAAACTATCTATCTATAACTTTTGAAGGTTATTCCTATACATGTAATATATCATTGAAGAAGAAGATAAAAATAATAATCTAAACGAAAATATGAAATTTCGCTATTGCCACACCGTTATATTTGTCAATCTCATATTTCAAATTTTAGAATTAACACTATTATCTTCAACTAATTCTTTTTCCATATCATATCGAAATTAGATGAGAGGTTCAGGTTCGAGTCCCAGTTGCGACCATTGTCTTTTTATGTTTTTCTGCGTCTTTTTCTCTTTCATAATTTCGTTTAGATGATTATTTTTATCTTCTTCTTCAATTAGAGACAAATTAATTTAATAATAAATTTAATGAACGCAGTCTTTATTGTTTAAACTTTTAACGATAATAAGAGTAATGCCATAAAACACGACGAAAGTTTTCTGTTTTATTTAAACGTAATTAAATTGATGTATTGGATAAATTTTATAGATATTCGTAACCGTAATTATATGGTTCACAGAGATATCAACAGAAAATGCCAATTTATTCATGCTTTCAATTAAAAAATAAAATATAATGTAAGTATATTAATACCTAACCGATAAGAATCCAATACTAACAATCAACACTTTGCTTTAATGGCGTTTATCATAATTTGCTTTTGGGTTTCTGTCCTGATGACGGTAGACATTGTTCAGGTGTCCGAAAAGGCGAAGGAGGAACCACAACACGGCATAACACCCCAATAAAAATACACGATAATACTTTTGATCCTGAAAATCTCAAATCTTTAGTGATCCTTAAATTTGGTCTCACAAAATGGGGTTGCCATAAACCCCACAGGCTTCGGGCACTTAATACTCTTGTGCTGTTACACATTAAAACAGGAGTAAAACGTTTATGTAGATCTGTAGAACTTTTTTAGGGATTTCATTGCCATTCTCAAGTGCCTACATATAATCAGGAAAAAGTTTACATACAAAAAAAAATTCTCTTCTTCTTTGTGTTGTTGGTTGTTGATCAATCCATTCAAAATAACAATCTTGTTTTACGATACAAGATGCAGATTTCGCTTTTATATCTTATGTTCCTTGCTAGCCGGCTATCGGTAACACGATCCATCCGTACTCTCGCTAATCAGTCATTATCTTTTAGTGCAAACGGTGCAGGAATCATCAGTACTGATAGTAGGGGAAAATTTAGAGTGCATATCTGTTGGATGCAGAACGGTGATTAAAAATGGTAGAACTACAAAAAGTATTAAGTGTATATCCTTTTGAATAAAGTTTTAGGAGAGTTTTTACTCTTTAAAGTAAAACTTCTTTACGCAATCTCGACTTGGGGGGTGAGTTGGTGAATGCGTTACGAAAAGTGTGATGTGAACGGTAATCGATGCGAACGGTGATCGGGCGAGGCGTACATACTGCACAACTAGGGTAACATAGGTCACCCCAAGGTCGTAGGTCACCCCAAGGTCGAAGGGCACCCCATGGTCGTAGGTCACCCCAAGGTCGTAGGTGACCCCAAAGTCGTAGGTCACCTTAAGGTCGTAGGTCACCCCAAGGTCAAAGGTCACCCCAATGTCATATGTCACCCCAATGTCATATGTTCTTTTATAAGTTAGTGATGTTTTACTTCAGTCGTCTGGTCTAAAGCATGCTCGTTTTAAAAAAATATATATTTGTAGATTGTTGTCACCATGAAGTGTATTTAATATTTTTACAAAGTTTACCACTTATTTCATAAAATAACTGTCGATGTGTTAGTTACAAGATTTTAAAATTTCGAGAGTAGAAACCAGTACCTACTTATTAAACACGTAGTGGAGTTTTAAAATTCCGTCGTATTAAGGTTTAAAGCAAACCAAACGATAAATAATAAAATATAATATTTATATTTCTAAATACATACTCGGGTGATCGGACAAATAGGAAACATCCAACTTCAACATCTCGTGTGAAAAGTCAAAGTTAAAAGGTTAGGTTATGAGCTAAAAAAAAAAATTTTTTTTCAAAGGGGTGTTGAAATACCACTTTATCGAGTTTTCGTGAAACCAAATACTTTTACATTTAAAATGTGAAGCCTGAAATAAACGCGACCTCTTAAAATTCATAGTTTTGTAATCAAACAGGGCAATGTTGAACAGGGTAAAATGAACTCAGCAGAGTTTAACAAGGCAAAGTTGAACACTGTACACTGAGCAAGGCAAAGTTCACAAGGGCTTAGAACAAAGGCTTAGGTTGTGCCAATGGCGATGTCTGTAGGTCAAATACAAAGGTGGGGGGATTTCAATTAGAGAAAAGTAATTGTATTGATAGTTCAATCGTCAAAGTGTTCGATGGATTTTTTTTGAATTACATTTAAAAAAACCGTAGTGCTTAATATGATACGTAAAATTAGGTTCTAGGTAGGTTTTTTAGCGTCTCAATTGCTCCCGTCTGGAGCCGGTGAAACTATGGCATCCCACATTGTGGTAAAAGACAGTAGGGAGGGGAAGGAGATGAGAAATATAAAGGTGGGGAATTACCTAGCTAATCTGATCTGGTCACCAAACCCGGCTTAAGGTAGTGTCTTTTTGTGATACGTAAAATTAGGTTCTAGGTAGGTTTTTTTATTAAATTTAGTGTAGTGAAACTTTTTTTAGTGTAAATAGCGCACAAGCGTATCAATTGCTCTTGCCTCGAGCCCGTGAGACTACGTCATTCCAAATTGTGGTATTGTGAGGCAGAAGTTAATGGGGAGGGGATGGCGATGAGGAAAAGAAAGGTGGGTAAGTACCTAACTATTCAGATCTGGTCACTAAACCCGGCTAAAGCCATTTCAAGCAACTTTTCAATTCTGAACGGTGTTCTTACACCAGGGCGATACTGAGAGTATCTTCCAGTCTGAAACGTGCCGCAAATATACTTTATATTATTTTTAATGAAATTATTATGAAATGACACCTGAAATGCAAGCAGAAAGCGTGAACAAGTGTTTATCAAACTACATCAAATAATATTTCTATTTTTGAAACTGTCAATTAATGGTGACAAACTGACAATTAAATTAATTATATTTGTTGCCAAGTCTTTCATCATGATTGATTGAAATTCTTATAGACTACCCCTCTGCCTCTCTCCCATATGTTATGTATGTAAACCCTAGGTTAAGAATAATTTGTACCAGTCTGAATATGGCTACAAAAAGCTAAAACCGGTTCAATTAAATAAATTAAAGCGGAAATAATTTTCATATTCGTTTTATTGTAATATTTTACATCAAATAAATTATTGTGTTCGACACAACAGTCTTACTGTTTATGAAATTTTACAATAATTTTCGTACAGTTGTATAAAATTTAAAACACGTTTATTAGTGAGGGGATTAAAATGTTAGTAAACATAACTTTATAAAAACTTCCATAAAACCCGCACTTTTTCTTTTAGGCTTCAAACATCCAATCGTCCTATTACACGGATGAATCCTTAATGCACATTTGCAAATATCCTCGAAGTAAGGCACACGAGTAGGAAGTAGGTACCCTACTTTAGTGGGGTCGTAAACGCAACAATAACAGTAAAAAGCTCTCTCGTGTGCGGTGCGCTTGCAAGTTAAATTCCGACTCAAATGAGCATAATTTTTTAACCCTTCGCGGCGAAGGTTCTTCTCCCGTGGAATAAAAAATAAATAAAGCCTATAATGGCGCTCGTATAACCACTGAATACGAATATTATACAATCTCTCTGCGTACTATTTTTATTACTGACTTCAATGTCATTTTGTAGAAGAATATGATAGGAATACACATATTTTCTATGTAATTATGTAACAAAAATGAAGTAATTTGAAATAATACAACGGATTGTTTTATGATGTACATGAATTTCGTTTTCATCAGCCTTCTGACCTCCTCCATTGAATACATTTTCATTTAACGGAATTTGCAACATTTATAACTAACATATTATATAGTTTACAATGTTTACATGTTCACTGTTCAGAGTAGTTTACAATGGTTTATAAATTACAATAGTATAAAAAGTTAACAACAGAAAATAATATACATATTATGAACAGTAAATTAAAGGTAGATTAAAGAATATATATATTAATAGTTATATAGAGGTTTCTTGTAACTCGCCTCACTAGGCTAGCCTGTGTTAAGGCAGTAATTTAAGTCAATTTATAGTACTTATGAACATAACTAAACTTGTATTAATAAAAATATATTGGTTGCATTAATAATAATTTCGAATAATAACAACCAATGCATTCGTTTCATTAATAATTTCGAATTTTCACACTCATAATATTAAATATTAAGCTCGAGTCTTAGAGGTAGCCTAAGGATAAAATTTTAAATAGTGTTCCGTGCCTATATGATTGGGTCTACATTCCCATGCTACCATTCCATTCTCTGAATTTATTCTGAAAATAAATAATTTTCAGAATAAATCAGTCTCCCTCATGTCTCTAGTTTTGCCATCCCGGTAAAACTAATTTCTGAAATAATGCATTTTGTTTGAGTTTAGATCAAATTTAACGCGGTATTAGAGGGAGTTACAGAATAAAAGAACATTAGTTTTAACAATTTAAAATCAGTAAAAGTTTCGCAAAGAATTATCATTAAAGTAATATTTTTAAAAAAATCTACCTTCTCAACAGAATCACTTTTTAAATTGTTTCAAGTACCAAATTTCGATGACGTATTCAACCAAGCTTCCATTATAAAAATGTGGAGAGAAAAAAATTAAAAGTATATATATCTAGAATTTTACAAACTAACGAGAAATGGAAACCACTTTATTACACCTAATTTTAAAACAACTCAAATGCAAAATCATTATATTTTCCAAGCCATAAAATACTATAATAACCCTCCCTTCTGAACAACGCTGTATCATTGAACCAATCAGAACAAATAAATAAAATTAAACAATTTTTCAAAAAAAAAACTTGCAGTAAAAAGTAAATATTTTATAAAAAACATATTTTAACTTACAATCTAAGTAAGAATCGTGGCTTCCTTATCAAGCACAAGAGCTCCTCTTTTCTTATAAGGTATACATGACCAAAAACAACATTTATTTTCATATTTTGTAAAATATATATGCATATATGTAACTCATGTTTAAATATGTTACAATATTTGTTTTTTTTAAACTCAATTTCAAACGCCCGAGCTTTTAATTTCATAGGGTATAGGGGGGGGTTCTATGTAACAAGTGTTGTGATATTATATGTATATACAAACGATCATATTATGAAATAAAACTCACGGTCTCGGTAGCACTAGTTTAGTTACGAAATATTTAAGTAGATCGTGGCTTGTAACAAATTTGTTTAGTTTCTAGACAAGGTGTAACATACTCAAGGATACGATGTTATAATAATAAAAACACTTCTTTAAAATTCGCAGAACATCTCTTAGTAAATAATCACGTTCCACTTAAAAACAACAAACCTAAACCATCATATAGAAATAAAGGGTCTTAGATAAAATTTGCTTGAAGAATCAGACATCATTAAACTAACGAATTACCCCAACATAACTAATTAATAAAGTAAGGAAAATTATTAATACCCCACTCGTTAGTATTTTTATTTTACAAAATCTAAAAAAAATAACGCATTTAAATGAGTTATAAAAGTAATGTAATTATTAAACAATTAAGAAAACGTTAAAATTTTGTGCTGGTAAAATAGATTTCAAATTACTCCACATAAAAAAGTGTCTGCTTTGTTAATTATTTTCTTAGCAAATTGGTTTAACCGGTAATAAATCAATTAGACACCTTTAATTTAAAAAAAAATTGAATCGCGTAAATAAGTTCTTTAAAAGTGGTTAAATCATTCTTTTAAAACGGAAACAGCTGTCCCAAAAAAGAAAATTAAATTTTACTAATACTTGTAGAACTTAATATTAATTATAAAATTTAACTTAAATTAAATCAAATAACAAAAAAAAGACTTAAACCAGCTTATTCATAAGGCATAATTGCTAAAATGCAAACATAAATGTAACAGAGCAATTAATTGCTAAATGTTTAGATTGGTTTGTTAACAAAATATGTGCATTATGCAATTTTTTAGTATCATTTTACCATTGCTTTTCAATCGCAAATCCCGAGCGACTTATTTTATCGTGTTGAAAGTGTGATTATAAATTCAATTTCTCCGGCTGCCGTAATTGATTCACAGATGGAAGGAATTAACAAGAGAAAAAAGCAAGGAGATGTTTAAGACTCCCAGACAACATCTCAGTATAATAAAAAGACTTGCATTTTAATCGAGCGAGAACTCGTCTCGGCGAAGACGGTACTCAAATGTTTCCATTGAGCTTGAATAATAAAATTTGAAGCATCGTCAATGTCCTGTGAGACGTCTGAAAATGTCCATTTAATTTTCTGCATCGTACCTATTAATTTCGAAGTAAAGAAACAGACTGGAATTTGGTAATAACTTTGTTAAGTGCTCTTTTAACGCAGGGATGCTGGAAGTTCAATATTCAGAATTTTGTATCGTCGCCTTAATTTTTTAATTTGTATTTTCTTCAACAAAGGGCACCAGTCCCGTCAGGGAAAATTTGAATGTTTTGGGGTGCAAAGAGCAGTTATTTTTGTTGTTGTTGTTAAAAAAGGCATATCTTGTCGAATTTCAATAATTATGTATTTTGTAACTCTGACTCCCGGAGAAAAAAATTATGGTTACGTCATTAAAGCAAATGTCAATACTATGGGGATTTAGTATGTTTATTTGTGTGTTTTGAGCCGGGATAAATCATTCGAAAGCTCCTTGTAATTAATTAAATTCGTATGGTTGGATGAAGATTTTTTTAAGCTCTCACTTGTGTTTTTGAATATTTTCAATTTGGGAGGCGAGTATGGGTACCGCTGCCCCGAAACCATTTATTGGATAATCAACACCCCTGCCATAGATCATCCCAAGAGGTTCGCTACGTTAGCAGGGGTGCCCGGGTTCATGGAGTGAGGTTTGCCCACCTACTGCCTGGCAAGAGATTGGTTGAGGGAGACCTAACGTAGACCTCTCCAGGCAGACTCTATTGACCCATCGCCTTGCAGTGGGAGGAATGGATTCATACGTCCGTCACTCCTGGACACATTGTCCCCAGATTCGTACCAACCTCCCACACCTTTTTCCTTCCCATAACTTCCTCTCCTTTGTTTCCCTAAAAAGACTATCCACACAGCATTCCCAAAGATAACATACGCCCCGAGGATTTTTTTCCACAGAGCCTACTGTTTGGAGCTAATAAAAAAAATTACCTTTACATTTTATTTTGACGATCTTTATTCAGGTATTCATGTAAAAGTTCACCATTTAAAAATGAAAACATTTTTTTTTATTGTGACACCATAGTTTTATAAAAATAATGTTTATTTCTTTGTTCTAATATAATATAAATGAATTTAAGTGATTTACGAAGAACGCCTTTCTCGAAGAACAAAAATTCAGTTTAAAAAATATATTACGGTCCTTAGAAACGACCCGTGGCGGTAGTATTTATTCGGAATCAAAGGAAAACGTTCGGTGAAAGCAATTAAAAGTAAGATGGATCAGATAAGTGAAAACTCAAACTATTGAGTAAACTCAAACAGATTTCTGATTTGTAGATGGTGAGAAAAAAAGTTCATCATAAGATGGATAAATCAATTGACTAACGCCCTCTTCAGGCTTAATTATCAACAAATAAGATTATTATTCTTTGCATCCAATGTTTATTTGAAATTTATCTCAAATGTAGGCAATAGAGTGAATACATTTTCTCACTAAAGAGTAGCGGTAAGGCGGTGGGATAGATAACGTTATGTCCGGCAAGCGGGAGTTCCGAGTTCTATTCTCAGTCACACCCTAATATTTTTCAAGTGAAAACTTCTTTATCACCGTTGTGATTTGAAACTCGATGAAACGAAAAATAGCGACACTAAAAAGAGATACACACACTTATATTGGATTTTGCTTGCGAGAGAATGAGATGGCAATAAAATATTTATTTATTTCATGGGTACTAGTTTCCAATATAATACGATAAATCCACGCTCCCACGCAAGTCTCCTTGGGTCTAGTGGTATAAAGCACCTGACGAACCTCAGCAGACCAAGAGTCGAACCCTATTTTTTTTTTTTTTACATTAACTCCACACAGGAGGCCCTGAGGAAAATAATTTCCCTCAGGGCCTATGTCATCTTTGAGGATGCTGTGTGGAGGGTCTTTTTGAGGAAAGGAAGGAGTTAACATTGGTCTTGAAGAGACTCATGTTGTAGGAGGGAGGAAACACAGAGGTCGGTAAATCGTTCCACAGCCGAGCTGTTGAACTCAAGAACGAATCGTAAAAACGACTCGTTCTCATGTGACTAATGTCAACCGTGTACAAATGTTGGGCGCGTGTTTGGCGTGTTTCCCGACTATGCACCGGTGCCGAGGGGATCAATGACGCTAGTTCCTCGGAGCATCTTCCATTGTAATACCGGTAGAACAAGGACAGCATTCCCACCTGACGCCTACGCTCTAAAGATTGCAATCCGTCTGTTAAGATGGGAGAATCTATCAAACGGACCGTTAATGATATCCAAAAAAAATTTTTTTTTGTATAATCAATATTCAATCTTCAAACCACTACAAAATGAACCGGCAAAAGAAAACACAAAAGAAAGTGACATCTAACCTCTCCGAAGAAGAAAACACACATACTTATAAGATGACTAAATGTATAGGAACAGATGCACTGGAATTCGACGACAAAAGTATGGAAAAAATCATCCTTCAAATTGATAAAAACTTCATTTTTAGATAGTCTCCCCACTCTTATCTACATTCGTTTTCTGAAGGTTTTACCTCTACCGCGTGTGAATTTCACACTCTAATTATTATTTTATCTGTGTTTCTAATCTAAATTATAAAATACTACTAATATTTTTTTGTTCAACAAGATAATTCTGTGTTCTGACAATAATCAAAACTAAAACAGAGAGTTCATTAATTTTCTATGAACCACTAAGTTGTTTCTATAATCGTTAGTTTCCACCAGCTTGCTTCAAGAAAGAAGCTTCAACTTATAATTGGATTTTTATCGAGTTTAATAATCTAAACCCTTGAAATAATTATACGAGGGACGAGGGCTGGATTATTGGATGACGACAGAATGAAACTTCTTGGGGTTAATGGGAAAGAGATGTCACATTTTTTTCAGACTCTGATGATCTAGGATAAATTTGACCTTCTTCAACTTATTAAATCACAGATATACACTTAGATTTTTATGAGTAAAAATAATCGTTTTAACAAATAACGTAGTTAAAACGGGGTTAGTGGTGTGGAGGGTCTTTTCAAAGGAAAGATGGAGAGAAAGTTCTGGGAGGAAAAAGGTATGAGGGATGGAGGGTATGGGAATCTAAGGATCAGTGTGAACAGGAGTAACGGACATATGATTCCATCTCACCCGCTGGGTTGCAAGACGATGGGTCGAGAGAGACCAGCTGGAGAAATCAAAGGAAAGTAAATTCATGGAACCAGCGTAAACAATATAAGTATAAACATGTATGTATGCACATAAAGAAAGAGTGTTTAATGATGATGTTTTAAAAACAAATTTGCATTTTTTTTTGGAATAATGATTTTATTTTCAACAGAGACGTAAAATAATGTCTCATGGTGTGATTAAGTTTAAACGCATATTACAAAAAGTAAGTACCTACGGAAAAAAACATGCATGAACGTTAACAAAGCACACAGGTCTTCTTTGCCTATTCAATCAGAACATGGCGTTATGCTTAGTTGTTTACCCAATTACTCCAGTAGATTTAGTTGCCATTATTAACATTTTGTGCGAGACCTCAAGCAGAATAAATACAATGAAATTCTTTCTGAACTCCAAAGTTCAGACTGAATATTTAATGAATCTAATGGATACAATCCGATATTTTATTTAATAACGGACAGATTTCCTTTCTCATTTGAGTTCCCTCTATTTAATTTAATTGAGTTGATGCAAAACGATAAAAGTTTTAACGTTGTTACCTTCCATTTATAATTCATTCGGAGAAATAAAATAAATAAAATAGTTACTTATATATATTTATATCTACATATGTACCTACCTTCCATTTGATGAACTCGACGAATAACTCGACAGGGTGGTAAAACGTATTTATAGTATTTAAAGCAAGATTCTAGTCCTATTGGTTCCAAAAATTTAAGACATTTTTCGGAAAATCAAACATAGCATTGTTTTGAATTATACAATTCAGAGGTCCAAAACACACTCATGCGTCTTAAATCAGTAAGTCGATCTTGAGCAGGCTTTGTGCCTGTCCGGGACATGCAAGTGTGTGACCTGACATTAAATGAGGCAAATTCTGAAATCACGTTCCTTATTACCCCCCCCCAAGTAAGACTTTTGCCTAGCCATTTAGCTGCATGTAGATGTATTCTTTGTGTTATTTTTTTATATTTTCAATGATATTATTTAATTTACAAAAACAGTTTATTTATTAAGTTTTATGTGAACATCTTGTATTAGGTCTGTATATTTTTGAGCCCGTACCTTATATTGTATTTTCCTGATTTTGTTTTTTTTATGCAATTTTTATTCCATCATGGAGTAAACCTTCCTCTTCCCCACCTCCTTCCCCTCCCCACTACCTTTCAGCCTCACAACATACCCCAATCGGGGATGCCATAGTCTCACTGGCTCCAGACGGGAGCAGTTGAGATTCTTGTGTGGTATTCATTATAAAAAAAAACTTTATTTTAACTTTTTGAAACCAAAAGTACATAAATCAAATGAGTCGGTTATACAAATTCATAAAATCTTATAAGACATGTTTCTGTGAAATATTTGTAAAGTGATTCTTCGTATATTTGTGTCTGTATGTTGCTTCTGTGAAATGTTTTGTAATTTTTTTATTCATACATTGTGTGTATATATTGGATTGAGTTGGGTTTAACTTCTCAAAAGTACCAATTGGCGATCCCTTAATGAGTTTTTATAACTCATGGGAGTGCAACTTCGTTGAATGTTTTATTTAATAAATAAAAAATAAATAAATAAAAGTTCTGCTATGTTTCGCCCTCTGAAGGCATTATCAAACTGTGGTTATGCTACTTACAAACGATACATTTATATCATTTCTAGATAGGTACTTTGATGAAAAACTTTATTGTTTTTATTTTTATTACTTACACCCTTATTAATTTCACAGCAAAATGACAGAAAATATTAATGATAAAGTTACTCCAATTACTAAAAATGTTTTAATTTGACTGAAGGTCGTTGGTGTAGTCGTTATGTGAATTATTCCAAAATGATGATTCGTGGGTTGATAGTATTTTAAATTGGCTTTAGCATGTCTAAGAGTGGCGAGCGAATTATATTTTTGTGTTCATTTATCAAAATAACTTTCGGATTATTAGAATTTTTGTTAATTTCCAACTGTTTTAAAAGATTAAGTTAGCGCCCTTTATTGTGCATGTGTTGAATTTTTATTTTTATTTTTTTTTTCTATATTTACTCCATGCAGAAGGCCCCAAGAAA
Organism: Limnephilus lunatus; assembly: GCA_917563855.2. NCBI lineage: Eukaryota > Metazoa > Arthropoda > Insecta > Trichoptera > Limnephilidae > Limnephilus > Limnephilus lunatus. The sequence continues at coordinate 43,224,362 of OU830602.1, read as the reverse complement.
AATAATTTCTTTCATGGACAATGCATAATACGTGTGGAGAGTGTTTTTAAGGAAAGGAAGAAGAGGTAGTTCTAGGAAGGAAAATTATATTAAGGGTGTGTAGGAATCTGGGGGTTAACTGGAAGAGACTAGTTGGAGCGGTCAAAGTGTCTATTAAAACCGATCTTTCCCGATTCGGTCCGCCACGCATCTGTTGGGCTAATGTATCCGCCATCAAGACCTGGATAAACTTCACACTGTGAGCTCGAGCAGAGCTAATTTGCGAACCACTTAAAGTAATATTACGGCAGAGGTGTTGTTAATCCAATAAATGGTTCTGGGGGCGGCGGTACCAATACCCCCCCCCCAAATTTTTTTTCTCGTGCAAATAGATCTTTTTATTACAAATTTAAGATTAATCAAGTTTTTGGAGAGATTTGCAAAGTTTTTACCAAAACAATTATCCGGTCTTTCTTCACAAAAAACCTTATTTATAATATGCAGGGTTTTTAAGGACGTACTTGCCTTACTTTAACCAATGGTTCCTGACATTATTTGGAGTGAAACATGTAAAGAAAATTTCAGTCTCAGGTGACATTTTTGATGTTTTTTTTTCTACAAAAACATTAAAAAATAGTAGGTGTTGGACAGTTGGGGGCGGGGTAACAGGTTGTGCGGTTACTCGACTAAGTGACCAGTGACAACTTGCGGAAGAAAATAAAATTTTTTCGATTATGAAGAAATATAAATCCTCGAAAAAATCACCGGAGACAAAATTTCGATAACATTTTTTACTATAATGTCAGGAATCACTGGTTAAAGTAAGTCAATAAGTCCGTTAATACCCTGTATAATGAATTAATACCTATAAATAATTTCGTAGTGTTAACTGTTCAATGTGGTTCATTTTTCTAAAGAACTTTAGCAACTTTCTTCCAAGTGAGGTTGAAAAGATGGAATGTTTTTGAAAAGTTCCAAAGAAAGATAGTTACAGAAAATAGATCTGAACAATGAAAGTTTTGTGTTCATCTGTTCTTGATCATAATGTTTCACGAGACAACATGCAGGAGAAACCTATTATTGTCCAAGAACGTTGATAATAGTTTGTCAACGTGGATTTATAAATAACTTCAGTTATTTGTGTTTTTTTTCTTCCGAAATTTTCTTTTTAACTTGGTGTGTTGAAAGAGTGGAATAAAGTGGAGCTTGGAAAAAAGTTTTGAAGTTTTTTAATTTATTAAAAAAAAATCTTGGTTCAGTTTTTTAAGCTATTAAAAAACATGACAATCACAGCCGGTCTGAGGTTTATCGCGATAGCTCAGTGATTGTAACAGTACTTACTCCGGTTAGCGTTGATTATTGCATTATATTTTTCAGCCCATTTGCCGACGAAGTCGATCAAATCGATACCTGAATGCCATCAGTCTTTTTTAGCAAGCATTTTACAGGGTTCATAGTCATGAGGAAAAATGCATTCACTTAGTTACCGACAGGGGATTAAGGTAGAAACTCTCATCTCCGTACCGGATATGTTTATTTTTTTGTTTCAGTTCAATTTTTCATACTGCATAAGAATAAACAATGCCCGACAATTGGCTAAACCCTTGGCTACATTTTGCTGCGTATAAAAATTGCGAACCAAACCACGATTACGGGAAAGGAATGAAGCAACCGTAAGCCAATGCCGTTGTTACTTTTCTATAATTCAGGTAAAGCAGCAAATCGAGGAGTGCGTCTAGCACGCTTTCCTTAATTAGCGCTTTCAGAACTGAATAAGTGGTAGAATATAATATTTGATGTTTTATCTACCGCAGGCAAAAGAGACGAACTTCCTTCACATATGGAGAAGGGAGCGACATCTTGGGCCTCCGTGGATTGGGATCTCCAGACTATCTCACAGAACTTGTCTGGCACAATAAAAAGTGGTAGCGTTGATTATTTTTTTTGTGTTTATTCTTTCTTTGGAATAACATTAGTTCTAAGAGGGCGTGTTACACATAAAATGACAAATCGAATAAAACACTTTATAAAAAAATGTAAACGTCAAAAAAAAATACTATCAAAACCTACATCACAAAATAATTGGGAGAAAAAATTCGGTTGAGATAACTTTGAAAAAACCTTGCAGGTTTTTTATACATTTATGGTTTATAAAAATAGCCACCTCTTGAACTGACTGATGAACGAACTGAAATCCAAAAAGGAAAAAATAGTGAGCAAAGCCAATTAAAACAGCAATTTTTATTCACTCTAGTAGTGCGGAAAAACTTCTCATATCTACGTATTTCCAAATATACACACTGTTTGGAAGGGTTAGTATTATCAAGAGCGTCGTGCAGATATAATATTAAAAAACCAGACTGAGTCATCTGAAGGTCTGCCTCCGTAAAAATTCGTCATATCAGACGAAAAATTCGCGCCTCCAAGAGATATTTGGTTTCAGCCGGGAGGGATTACTGGGTCGAGTGAAGGGATTTTGATTGAAAATGTATGCACGAGTTTATTACGTCACATTCAGGTGGCGTTATTGGATTCTCTTATCCCATACACGTTACCAGTTTTCCCTCCTTGCCATTTTCCAATTTTCCCAGTCTTTTCAGCACTCCAATAATGGGAATTGAATTGAAACGAGAATGTGAATAAGATGATTCAAAGTAGTATGATTTTTCAAAATATTTTTGCTTGTCTTTGATTTTTTTTTTAATCCTTTTTCCAGTTTAGATATCGTCATCACACTAATTATAACAACTTCTAACGTTTCACGAATGATAGTATTAAAATTATTACGAATACAATATTTAAAAGCGTAATAGATGCACCTCTTTTATAAAATTCTATGCTTTACCAAATTAATGTTTTTTTTCTCCAAATTACACTGGAACGAGATACTTGTTAAAATCTAGTTGTTTTATCAAACTTATACGCAATTTTTTTCACAAACTCACACAACCCCTTCTTGTGCTAATTGCACTGGCCTACGCACATTACAGGCACGTCAAATAATTTGCACATACGAACCTAAGTATAAGTAACGAGTAGTTATGAAGTAGGTAGATTTCTTTCACATTTATTGATTGATGATATAAATGATAATATAACATTTTCGAATCGACATTTCAAGCACTTAGAGCCACATTTCCTAAATATTATATATTACTTACTGCATACAATATAGGCACAAATGAGTAATTTATTTACACAGTCTTACTGATTGTTGTTACTTTTCTATAATTGATTTTAAATGTTTTTCCCAGATCATTATGAAAGAGAAAAAGGTAAAAGAAAAAATAATATTTATTAAATTTTGTTGGAATTATACCAGTGGTTCTATTCATAGTTCACAGTGTCATAGTCCTCGTGTCTAAAAAAGTGTATTTCTAATATTCGCAAATTTAATGAATCAAATAATTTTTTTTTACGAAACCCGAAAATTTTTATAAGTAGCTGCTACCCACCTACTTAAATTCAAACCATAATACATTTTAGGTATTTAAAATAATATTTGTGCAGTTCACACGCGGTAGAAATGAAACCTTCAGAAAACTAATTTAGACAAGAGAGAGGAGGCTACGAAGAAGTGCACAAAGAGGAGACCGATTATTCTATCTCATTCTTAGATACGCAAATTCTTATAGGTGAAAGTGTTTTCTATTTTTAGTGTCGCTATTTTTCGTTTCAAAGAGTTTAAAATCACAACGGTGCTAAAGAAGTTTTCACTTTTTCACATTTGTACAAAGAAATGTCACTATATCAATGACTATAAAAAGGCAGTATTTAACAAGACTGACATTTTGAACCGGAAACGGAACGCCCAAACATATATACAGGACGAAATGCCAAAGGGTCGATTTAAAACAGGACTTCGGTACCCTCAATCTATTATATAGAAAATATTTTTACATAATTGGGCAGTGTAAGAGGATGCCAAGATCGCTTTGAAGAATAAAATCTACCAGCTTGAAAAAACTTTGATTTTCCTAAATACAGTAGAATTTCAGCCACGTTTTCAGCGCGCGTTGGACCGGAAGTGGAAATGGGTGAATGGGGGGGGGGGGGGTGAGGAAGGGAAAAGCGGAGGAAAAGGACGAGCCGGAACCAATACAGTTGACAAGTCGATGGACAGATGGGCTATTTGTCCTGTCAGAGGGAGGGAAGCAATTTTTATAGGCTGTTGGGGAAAGCCGTACGAAGGCCGTAGAATAAACCAAATGCCCTTTTCAAATATATATTTCAAACGTTTTTTCCGTTCAGTTTTAAAAAAATGGTCGAATTGGAAAATAAGAAAAATTAAACTTTGCTTTAAAAATAAGCTAGCTTTTTGATTTTGTAGATTTAAAATACTGTTTAACGTCGCTCAGGGCGTCAAACACAGAAAAATTAATAACTTTATAATATCGGATCGATAGATGAAACTTTAAACGATTTTATATCGATATACCGAGAGCGATAAACAAGAAATCGATTTAATCTGGCAATATTGAAGTTGTTTTCTATGAATTCACTTTGCGAAACGTGGAACGCCTAACAATTACGTAAACATATTAATAACTGGCAACGTTGAATTGAAATATTAGCCTAAGTATAATTGGCAGTCTGCATTTACTTTTTGACATTAAACTGTAGTTAATATGATAGTGAAGTCTTTAGTCATGGGTATTTCAACTACTTCAGAGGTATTTCCACTACTAGATTAGAACATAAAAGATCGAACGGAATAAATTAATCGCTTCCTTCAGATCAAAATTTGATCATTGAACATGGCGAGAGACTCATGCGACGCCAGAACCCTTTTTTGAATTGTGAAATTTCTGAGTTCAGCTATTTTGTGCATTTTTTTCCAGTAAAAACCAATGAAATGAATCCAATAAAATTAGTCATAAAAAACTTTGGCATCCAAGCGGTTCAGCAATTACTTCGATAAAAGTTGCCGTCTTGCTCACTTTTCAAATGTTTTCTTTGATTATACTTATGTATTATTAAGTATAATCTAATCGCGGATATGTGGTTTTGGACAATTAAATAATTGATGAATTTTAGCATTCGTTTTTTAGTATGTACCAACATATACGTAGGGGGACCCTAAAGGAATGAGAATCGGGCGGTAGAGTAGAGAAGTGGAGGAGTAATGGTTTTGTGTGGTCGACTGTTGTACGGTAACCCTTTCTCGGTCAGTGTGCGAAGCCGCGTCGCTGTGGGTCCACACGTTCGTCCAAAGTTTAATTTTAAGTAAATCAAGATTTCTTCTTACGGCTAAAACGCGAAAATTTCCTCTCTAAGGATCAAAGAGAGCCTTCGCCTTCAAGCCTCCTACGAATTGAAAAATCAGCTGGTAGAGGACCTAGATTTTTTTTCAAGGTTATTATTGGGGATGAGTGATGAGTCATGGTGTTATGGGTATAATCCCGAAACCAAGCAACAGTCAATCTCTCTCTCCTCTTCAGAAAAAAATCAGGTGAAATCGAACATCACATTCGTTCATTGTTTTTTTTCAGAGATGTTGTGTACACAGAGTTTGTTCCTCCAGTCGAAACAGTTAACCGACAGTTTAACATGGAGGTACTAAAGAGGTTGCGAGAGAGCATCAGGAAAAATCGCCGTAAATGTTCGAATCCTTGGCGCAAGGAGAATGGTTCTTCAACTTGGACAACCAACCTGCTCACAATGTGTTGTCTGTGAAGCAGTATTTAAGCAAGCATGGAATGACCCCGATTCTTCACCCGCCCTATTCACCCAACCTGTCTACTTGTGACGTCTTTCTGCTCCCAAGGCTGAAAAGGGACTTGAAAGGGAAATTTTTTCATACTTTTGAAGAAGTGAAACAAAAATCGCTGGAGGCCATAAAGGACATTACAATCAGTAAGTGTCAAAATCGTTTTAAACAGTGGAAAAAAAGGTTCGACAAGTGCATTCATTCTAAAGGTAAACACTTTAAAGGCGACCAAAATTTGGTGTAAAAATATTGAAAATTAAAAAAGTTTTAAAGAAATTCTCATTACTTTTGGGTCTCCCCACGTATACTTAGATCTCAGCACAGGTTTTCCTAGTGAGGTGCTCACGAAACATACAACAATACCCATCCCCATATAATAAATAATTTGAAAAAAAAAACAATAAAATAAAGTTGCTTATAATATAAAGAGAAATTACATTTTTTGAAGCATCAAAGCATTTTCTTTCTGAATATATATATTTTTTTTAAAACGAGAAATTTAATTCTGGCCACCGTGTCAATCAAGAACACCCACAAAGCCAGTGGCTTTACTGAGAGACGGGACAGGGTGTGCAGACAATCTCGAACTGCTTTTGGACTGATTAATTTGAACCCGCATCAAGCATCAGACTTTGACACTTGCCAGGGAGATGTGGATTTTTCTACCCCTCCGGTTACCAAAGTAACAGGCATTTTGAAAAATGTCCGGCTGACAGCTTTTTAAACACCCGGTGAATTCTTGATTTTAGAATTTTTCGATCAGTGAAAGAATTTTAGTTTGAAAAAACTTTCGCTTGGGAGTTTTTTAAGGAATGATTCACAAAAGCGCACAGATGCGTTGTAAAATCATAGTATTTTAATACATATAACAGAATCGCAGAAAATTCTGAACGCCAAAGGACCTACTTGAAAGTTAAGTTGTTGGTAAATTCTGACTGATATCATTATTAAAATATTTGTTAAGGAATCTTCAACTGAATACAGTTTGCTTACCAAAGACTTAGGTATAATCATCAATTTAGATTTTCAAATTCTAAATTACGATATTAATGTACGATATTATGTACCGATTAGCCCCTATTTTTCGAAATGTCAAAATGTTTCCGCTCTCCAATAAAATCCAAATAAATGGAATGTTTCTGAACGGATCCGAACACTAGAAACTGTTTTTGAAATGTGATAAAATACGCTTTCAAATTTTATTATTCGAAATAAACGCATAATTTTTTTAAATACATAATTTTGAATGCAAACAATAAAAAGTTGTAAAAATAGCTCATCTTACGATTTTTCTATTTAAAATTACTGATAATGAAAAAAAACATGATTTACTAGGCAAATGTATTATAAACGTTACAGTCACCTTTTTTATTTGTTGTTTCATGTAAAAGTAATTAACAAAAAAAAACAAAGTTTCATTATTTTTTTACATCGCTTTGGAAACTTTGGATTCATAAGGGTGAAATTATTTTGCGGTAACTTTTATATTTGGTTATAAAGTATGGTGTTTTCTCTCTAACACCATTTCTGACCATGTTAGTAAGGGAGACACAACGATTTCTATGAGACCTACATGAGTTGTTCCGAAAACCGAACAAATGAACCAGAGGGATCAATGCATAATTGAGGCGCTCAGTGGAAGATTGGCCCAACCCACATGAGCGAAAAAATCATACTTTTGTCATATCTATGAAGCCAGCGGCCCAATTTTAGTTTTCATTGATTTCAAAGGATATTTGAAATAGTTAAAACTAAAATTAAGCCACTGTGGCTTCATAGATATGACAAAAATATATAACAAATTATGTTTTCGCTGATTATAAATTTTTGTGGGTCAGGCCATTCTTCCACTGAGCGCCTCAAATATACTCACAACGAGTGAGAAAAAAGTCAATCCGTAGTATTTTTAAACGATACTAAAAACTAAACGACACATGCACAATTAACTCTAATAATAATACCTGCATAATATTATTTTTAATTAGGACAGCTCAAATTTAAGAAATCATTGAAATACTTTCAGAAAACCATTTCAAATCTATCAACATTATTCTACAAATTAACTGTATTTATGCGAAGAAGAAAAAAACTTAAGTAAATTTCATGTAAAATTTATAGAAGTAAATTAAATTTAGATAAAAAAACACCAACTTGAAAAATATTATTCTTTCATAGTCGAGAAAAACAAGACGGGCAAAACCTCCGTCTTTGATTTTCGTATAATTAGTTTTTCTACTTCACCGCTTTCATTTTTTTATTTTTTCTTTGCCCAGACATTGTCTTGGCGATCTTTAGAAATTACATTGTTCGAAAAAATTCTTTGGGGAGATCCGAAAATATTATAGAATGATTAACGTCCTCTGCTTTTCGTAAAAAAGAGCTTTGAAATTTTTGATTGCTATTCAAATTTCGTGTTCTATACTGATTTTTCGGTCGTGTTGAAAATTTTAGCAATATCAAATTTAATAACCTAGGAGTAACTATATACACAGGGGTTGGAAATAACGATTAAGTTAATTTAAATTGCGTATCACAAAACATGCGGCTTGTCAAAACACTTCTCAATTTTTTGAAAAATCACAAATTTTCTTATTCATTTGTTTCTTTTTACTAAACTAAAGTAAAGCAAATGTCTAGATAATTAATTGAAAAGTATTGGAGAGAAAATCACATTCTAAGCTGGAAAAGCAACGTGAAAATAAGAAAGACAAAGTAAAACATTTATCTACCACGGATCCACTAACACACGTATTATTTTTTTTTCTTAAAATTTAGTTTTCAAAAATTTAATTTAAATTAAATTTAAGAAGTTCTGCAAGTATTTGAGTTTTTATTATTGTGATAGCTGTTTCGGCCAACAAGGCAATTTTCAAACTATAGTTAATAGGTAATAAATCAATTTGGACACCTTCAAAAATTGAAATATTGTATCGCATAAATAAGTCGTCTCAAGGAGGTTTCACCACAGTTTGAAAATGGCCTCGTAAGCTGAAACAGATTTCACAATAATAAAAACTCACAGAACTTAATAATAACATTATAATAAAATTTAATTAAAATAAAATTTTAAGAAATCAAATGAAGTTCTACTAATTAAATACATAAACAATGAATACTTATTCTAATTTATACCCATTTTGCTTCATGTATATTTGATGCCAGGTTTTTCATAGTCCAAAGTTGGAACCAAATTTTCCTACCGGAAGTTACCTACTCATTTGTGAGGATACTCACTTAAAAAATATTCATATTATACCTAGGTATAAATTCATAGGTACAAGAGCTACGTAATATCCTAGTGTTCCTACAGGTAGGTATAAAGGATTCATACGTCCGTCACTTCTGGACACGTTGATTCCCAGATTACCTCATACCCTTTTCCTTCCCAGAACTTCCTCACCTTATTTTCTCTAAAACGACCCTCCACACAGTATCCCCAAAGATGAAATAGACTCTGACGGAAATTGTTTTCCTCAGGGCTACCTGTGTGCAGCTAATGTAAAAAAAATATCTGACTAATCAACTGGATGTTCGATACATCGAAGTTTGAGAATAATCAATAGTATCAACTTAGATCTCGATTCAGTCGCCAAAACCAGGTCAGAAGTATTTATTTTGCCAGATAATCCTGTTTTCTGCGAAAATTCTAACAGGAGAGCAGAGCTTTCCCGGGGTTTAGCCGTATATCTTGCAGCGAAGAAAGCTGCAAGCGACACACGCCGGGCAGCCGTTAATTACTGCGGTTTCTTACTTTCGAAAGCTTTACGATCGCAGCAGCGTCAGCAGCCAATAGCAGAGGAGCGAGTATAGCGAGCTCCGAGTGGCTACCACTTCAACGCGGAAACCGGAACAATTTTCATGCAATTTATTTACTTAATGATTAGAAAAGCTTTAAGCTTTAATGCTGTCAGTGGAGCGATGGTGGGATCGAATATTCGTTCGACACGACTTTATTTATAGAGCATTAACACGGAAGATAGAACTTTTGACAAACGGATTTTTTTTGAGGTGAAAACTTCTTTAGCACCGTTGTGATTTGAAACTAGAACTAAAAAGAAACAAACACATACATCTATAGGACTTAGCCTGCGAGAGAATGAGATAGCAATAAAATGTGTATTTATTTATTTGAAAAAGAAAACGACATCTAGCGACTACGAAGAAGAAAACACAAATACTAATAAGATAACCAAATGTATAGGAAAAGGTGCACTTGAATTAAACGACAAAAATATGGAAAAATCATCCTTCACATAGATAAAAAAGTGCTTCGTAGTCTTCCACTCTTTTCTACTTTAGTTTTCTGAAGTGTTAACACAATACAAGCTTTAATCTTTGTTAGGATGCTAAATTACTTCTATATTCTTTCTTTCCATGTCATGATGCTTCTTTTGAAGGCGGTTATTTTTCAATGGTTTTTATTGAAAGAGGGAGTATATTAAATACTTTTAAAGAAAAATATTGCAAATTTCTTTGTCCGAAAGACATTTTAGTTGTAGGTTGGGGGAATATACGTTGTAATGACAATCTTGTGATTTGGCCCGAGTTAGTCTGTTATCCTGGCTTTTGAATGTGTAAATTATAATATTTTTTATATTTAATTGTTTCAGTGACATTAAATTCATGACTTTGAAAACATAATCTGATGGGGTATCGGTAGAGACACTGATTTTTAGCTTTAATTTTTAGAAATGTACCATTAATTATTTAAAAAAAAGGTTTAATAGTTTTAATTTTGCATTTTCATAGCGTTTATAGCTAAATAGGATAACGTCAGGGAATGGGAGTCGGCAAGAGTGGAAAAACAATTAAATTAGTAAAATCACTTGAAATATGTTTATTTTATTATTGATTGAAACTCAACACGGCACGTGTTTCTACAATAGAGTGTGTCATGTTCGTTCTACAATCTGTCAATATCTTGTATTGACAGATTGTAGAACGAACATGACATTATTATAGCGACATGTAGAACGAACATGACACAATTATAGCGACTTTCTGCGTCAACACTACACACAGACATCAGAGCGGCCTCGGCAAATTCTCTGTGAACAATTTTTACAGCTAAGAGTAGCTGAATTATGTCTACAGTGACTCCATCCCTCACTTGCTCTACACGCTGTCTTTGAAAATAGCTGTTACCTGCCCGGAATATACTGCTAACAACAGATTTGAATGTTGGTGCAAGTCTACTTTTACTTGCTAAAAGAATAGAGTCTGATAACTGGAAATTCTGACCCACAAACGCAGGATTGAAAATTTTACCTGCCTGCTCAATACATAGATAAGTGATATTGTACTTTTGCTCGCATTACTGAAAAGTTCGCATATTGTTGAGTTTTGTTGTAAAAATCGCTGCTATTTGGCGTTTCGTATTTACCGTTAAACAGCCATTTATCGCATTAATTCGCGAAAATATCGTTAATGCTATGAATCAGTGTCTCTAGGTATCGGTATATCCTCCAAATAACCCATGGATAGCTATGGGTCGGTTTTATATCCATCCGTTGTTACATATTGCGTGTTAACGGATGCAAACAATTAATTCATCTTAATATTTTAAAGCATATCTTGCACAAAGTCTTTTTCCTAGAATAATAAAACTATCACAATCTACTAAAGAGCTGATTATGAATTATTTTAAGTATTACCTGATCATGATAATATTTTACAGTATAAATTGAGAAGAGAGTTTTTCTTAAAATAATTAAAATTAATATAAGTAATATTTTTAGTTTACCCTTAACGAAAAAGGTATAAACATTAAATTTTATTCAAAAATAAATTCCCAGTTGATCGACTAAAATAACAGGCATTCTTCATAAATGAAAACAAAGCTTTTGAAGACACAAATAATGCAAATATAAAAGTATTTTTCTCTCCTTGAAAATATTCCATCAAACGTTATTATTAAACGTTGTTTTACCTACTTAAAAAATGTTTTCTTTTGATGATTCGTATTTACAAATTTAACATTTTTTCATAAATCAAACACTCTGCAAAATAAAAACAAGTTAATTATCGGATTTTAATTGGAAAATTTTATCAAAGCCTTTGAATAAAGTCTGACCTTGATGACTTTTTTCCGTAATGAAGGCTTTTAATTATTGAAAATGAGATATTTTTAATTACGTGCGTTCAGACTAATTATTTTACTGAAAAGAGTATTAATTATGTAAAGATTTTTATTTCATCTCTATTAACGTCTCTTATATGTACAGATCGGATAGTATTATGATTTTATATTACTGGATATATTTGCAGTAATTTTTATTTGATCTTCAATTTGAGTCGAAATGGTTTTGTATAAAAGTTTAACGAATATATGTTTTATTTTTATTTTATTTTATTTTTATTTTATATACATAAACGGCTATACTGCTTTTTATAAATAAACATATAATAGAGTACAAAAGTAAGAAAAATAATATCATTACATACTAGTAGTTTTATACTTAAAAATAACATACAATCATTTTGTGCATCACAACAAAAAATAACAAAAAAAGAACAATGAGAATTATCATCATTTCATTTCAACATGTCCATATTGCGTATATAAAGTTACATTTTGGAAAAATAATTTTTGAGTGCATGTTTATATTGCGCTACTTTTAAGAAATAAATGTCGCCGATGTTAGCATGTTCATTTCCCAAATTGTGTAATCGACTGATTGGTGAGTAATAATGTGATAATGTATGTGTGTTATTATAGTAGAAAGGTAGAGTGAGTCTACTGTTAGCGCGACCAGGGCAATGAAATCGTATTAGTTCTATTAAATCAGGGGTATCCAGGACCGAGTGAATTATTTTATATAATATTAATAGATCACAGATTTTTCTGCGATCTGATAAATTTACAAGATTAGTCCAGTTTTATAACAAATTATAGTCCACGGATTCTCTTGGAATACCTAATTTAAAATTAACATACCTAAGGAATCTATGCTGGAATTTTTCAATCGCTTGAATATGGATATTGTAATGTGGAGCCAAAATCGTAGAATTATATTCCAAAATGCTTCTCACTAGCGTTATGTATAAAATGCGAATAGTATCAATGTTACAAAATTGTTTGGTTATTCTAATAATAAATCCTAAAATCTTCATTGCTCTATTAATAATATTAGTTATATGGCTAATAAATGTAAGTTTTGAGTTAAAAAGAATACCTACATAGATCATTTATTGTTTCTACTGAGTTTAATATAATTTTGTCAAGATTTATATATTCTTATATGTTTCTAAGATATATTTTTTTTTGTTAATACTTTCTTGTAAATGATAATATGTAATAAATATTGTTTGAACTACTATTTTAAAAATTATCTACATTTTTCAGAACGAAATGTTCCTTCTTCGGGTTACAATCTTCATTGTTGATGGATCGTTGTTAATGTTTTCTTTAAAAAATTACATTAACCCCATACATGAGGTCCTGATGAAAATAATTCTCCTCAGGGCATAAGTCATGTTTGGGGATGTTATGTGGAGGATCTTTTGAGGACAGGACGGAGAGGAAGTTTTAGAAAGGAAAAAGGGGATATTCTGAGATGGTCCTTATGGAGGGATCAATAGGATAAGCAATAACAACAAGTCTTTTATGATACGGCCTGCCATGCAACGGGTGGGCAGATGCGTGGCAAGAAAAGACAAGACCCCTAAGATCCGAACGAATCCCACCCAGTGAACCTGGGCACCCCTGTTAAGTCAACAAACGTAGCGACCCACATGGAGTGACCTATGAATTTTTTTAAAGTTGTTTTTATTTTAAATCACTCCACACAGCTAATTATTTTCCCAAGGGTCTCTGCTATTTTTGGGGAGGCACTGAGTTGGGTATATTTTAGGACAGAAATTTAAAATTCTTACCTTCGGGAAGCGGCTCGATGACAATCTGCACAGCTGCCGAGCAGGACATGACGATGGAAGCAACAATTATCCTAAGAGTTAGTAGCCGCAGCGAATAGAACGCCATTGTGTCTTCTTTTAGAGCACACATAACACAAAACTGATTTTACTTTAGCCGCTATTGACTGGAGTCAATGTCACTTTTAACCTTCAAACACGCCATTATTTTTATTCTTTGCTGGGTTCCTGAAACAAAGAAAAAATAAATATTAAAACACACGTTGCAAGATAAGAAAGATTCAAAATATACACATTTTTACGTATCATTAAGTACGTGTCGATGTACAGATTGGAAAATAAACAAAACTTAAGCGGATATAATATATGAGAGCTCTTAATAAAAATATTTTTTTGCATTTCTTTTATCAAAAACAAAACAAAATGCATCGGGTATGTTCTGAAATGAACGTATTGAACCAAAACTTTAATCACCGAAAAAAATATAAGAAAATGACATCCACTAAATTTGACTAAATGATTATGTTTTGCTCATATTTGTTCTTTTAAAGTTTTTGCGCTAATATTTTGTGCTAATTTTTTTCAGAAAAATGGTCATGGTAATAGATTAAATAGTTAAAAACATTAAAAATAAAGAAAACCATTAAAACCAAAGGTCAAATTCTTAATAAGCAGTTAAATATATCAAATATGTCCAATATTTCCAAAGATATTAGCTATGTTTCCCATAAACTAATAAAATTCTCATAATCACCTATTCGGTTGACGTTTTTTGTCTTTGAATATAATATTATAGTAACCCATTATGTATACACTTTCTGTCTTCTTCTCTCCGTTACTATGCTAATTTTAAACTTTACTGTTCCTTTATTCTGGGTAATGTTTTGTCAAACACTGTAAGTATACGTAAGCAGTGAAATCACACAAGACGGGAATGCTGATAGAGATATTGAAAGAATTGTAAATGCAAGTAACTCCATTAATGGAGTTGGCGCTAATAAAAACTGTAAAAATAAGCAAAGCTAGCAGTCCACAATGGAGTCCTAGTACCTATCCTAATGTATGGCATTGAGGCATGGAACTGGCAGAGGAAGGATGAAAGCAGACTGAATGCTGTTGAAAAGAGATCCCTTAGGCGTATGTGCGGTAAAACCATAAATGATCGTGTGAGAACGAAAGGAAAGCAAAGAATGCAAGGTTGTTGTAAGCGTAATGAGTAATTTTAAGAAAGGGACCCTCAGATGATTTGGGCATGTAGAGCGAATGAATGAAGCAAGAAGTGTAAGAAGAATATATGACGCAAATGTGAATGGTAGAAGAAGTCGCGGACGCCGAGGAAGACATGGCACGATCAAGTGAATCAGATACTTGAGACGGGCCATGTCAGGAGTCAGAATAATAGAAGAGTATGTATGACACGATGTATGAATGTGAATGAGGCAAATAGTGTGTGCCAAGACCGAGTTATTTCTGTCCGTCCTCTCTGCCCACCCCGCGGAAAAACGTCGTGATGGTTAGTTAGTTAGTTAGTATAATTTGTAAAAAATAAATAAATTTCGTATTTATAAACAATGTACTTGTTTTAATTCCTCAGATAATTACGATTTTATTTCTGCCAATAGCATCGGTAGGCAACTATTTCAAAAGATTTATTTAACAGAAATAATCGCTCTATGTTACGTGTATTGAATTTATACTAGCATTTTCCGTAGATTGCAAACACTCACTAGTGGAATTTTTACATTATAAAAGATAAAAACGTCAAGTTTATTTTATATAACGGTTTACTATGTTTGGTGTTAACCGGGTTTCACTTTGACAAAATATTTATCCGAGCTTAATATTTACACCAAATAAAAATTATTATCACAGTGTATTTAAAAAAATAAATCGATACGTGGCCCGTTGAAGCATCGAGCATACTGATACATTTTTTTATTTAATCGTAAATTTCTACTCACCGATATGAGTGTTCTCTCCATATAAGCATATTTTGTTTGTTTTTCAGTTTATCATTTTTAAGTATAGTACGGGCTCGTCTGGTAAACGATAATCAGATAAAAACTGTGATATCCTGTTGGATAGGTTACTCATAGATGGTCTCAGATAGTAGTTAAATGAGTTACCCATAAATTGCACATACACGATACACAGTAAAAGATAATTCAAGGATTTGATAGTATAAAACATATTGTTGCAATCTCAAGGTCTGGGTCCAGATTAATTTCTACTGACTGCTAAATAAGCCACCAGAGATCATTTTCATTTTTCACACTTTTGGTAACCCCGGAGATTATATTTAAAAGTTTTAGTAAAACATTTAAGTGAATAAAGAAATAAAAATAAATAGACGGTTAGTTATAAAAATATCGCGCATAATAATAATGACCATGGATCATTTTTTGTATTGCGCCATTTCAACTTAATTTAATTTAATAAAACACTAAATATGTGTAAAACTAAGAGTTTTCAATAATTTATTTACCGACCGGTTTCGCTTTGCTTAAGCATCATCGGGGTAAAAATTAATAAAGGTTCAATTGAATTGCTTTCATTTATTTTAAAATGACGTCACAGAGTACCTAAATGCAATTATTTAAAAATTATAAAAACGTTTATATATTTATTATTTAGTAAGACATACAATTTATTAATTTTTTTTATGGAAACCTTAAAAACATTCAATGATAGCATAATTAATAATTGAATTATTCGCCTCAATAATTTTAGTCTTCTTTACGCTTCTCGATATTTGCTAAGAGTAGGTACCATAGTCCAACAAAATTACATCTGAGAATTTAGGAGTTTTATTAGTAAAAAATAAAAAGAGACAAGTTGTATAAAATGCTCTATTTGGTAGTAGAAATCGTGAATTTAGAATCACCGTGTTCCGGTTTGCAGGCTTCTACCGTTATGGTTCTACTGCATAAATATATCACCTAAGACAGTTTGAACGCCGCATATGCAGTGAGGTTATCGCAGTTGCAAGAGGTATGATGGGTTTTCTCATAACTGCAATTATGATTTACGCTCCAATAAAAGCAAGTGCGCATCTGTAACGAACTTCGTAAGCCAGTGTTTGACATATGATATCAAAAGGTAAACGAATAAACGAATAGAAGCATAAATATGGACTTTAGATAATAAACGCAACCCTACCTTAACCCTATTTTTATAATGACAGTCTGAGCTGAACTCTTTGGAATAATAATCCCGAGAATGTCATAATTTTAGTGAATAACATAGGCCATGTTTCAATATGTACGATTGTATTAGACACACGACACATAACGAAGCTGATTTTTTAAAACCTTTTTACGTAATGTACTTTATTTATCTCTCCCTTTGCCGGTTGTTAGAAGAAATTTTACACCTGGCAAATAAGTCAATTTTATTCATAGAAGAACTTTTTTTTTTTCAAATTACAACACTTAATGATTTATTTTGCATTATGTCAATCTATTATTGAGTATGGTATCATGGCTTGGGGAGGCGGCACTTCATCTGCACTAGACCCAAACATAAATAGACAGAAAACTATTATTAAATATAATCCTTAGGCTACCTCTAATTACATCTCTAACTCAATATATACTAATATATAAATGTGTACAACGTTCGGCAGATACATGTGAAAATAATTATAACTCATTTTAATACAAAAATACTATACTATGTTATATACTAATACTATATTATGAAAGAGATTAAATACTCGTTCTACTCGTTATGTTAACAAAGATTTACTGCGAATTCCTGAAACTAATATTACTTTTGGTCAATGAAACTTTAGATATCTCGCGTCAAAAATTTTCAGCATTCTTCCAAACAGCATTAAATTGTGATTCTCAAAATAGAAATCAAATATATCGTAAAAAATTAAATCTAAAGTTATGATTGGGCTTTTGGGCCCACCAAAATTCGAAATTATTGATTTAATCAAACCATTCAGTGAACATTAAATACGTGTGCATCATTAAATATTTTGCGAAATTACTCCCTCAAAACAGGCTGGCTTAGTGAGAGTGAGTTATGAGAAACCTTAAATTATATCTAAAAATTTCGGTTCTTTACATATGCAATACCTACAAATGAAAATTATTTTCTATAATTAACCAATCTAATCTATAAACCACTGTACAATATATTGTTTCTATATATATAAGTTTAATAAATATGTAATATGTTTTATCGCCTCTACAGTGATATCTATATAATATATGTAACTACAGCGTGAGAAGTACTACTATGGTTGTCTTTTTAAAGAATATCGTGTAATGAATAACCAGAATTTACTTGAATTTGAAAACTTGCCAAAAGTTTTGGGATGAAAAATTAATTGGTTATATGGACAGCAATGGTGTCTGTAACGTGAAGGCAAATACAATATTTTGTTACTTCAAATTTACTTTAAATCAGATAAATTGCTTATCGTTATCCAATCTCGTCAATGAGTGTTCAGTGTTCCAAGATAATATCTATGTAGTTTAATTATCATCGATTCCCAGATTTTCATAATATTAATAATGAGAATTAGTAATTAGTTTTCCTTTATAAAAGAGAGTCAGATTAGCTTTTGGTTTAAGTTCCCCAGAAATTTGAACTGCAATGAACCGCTACGTGTAAACTATTCCGTCTCGACTCAATAAATGTTTCAACTTTTATGGATTTACTTCTTGAGTTTTCGTACGGATCGAATTTGTTAAAGTGATCCTTCGTTAAAGTTTTTACGCGGCGTAAAGGGCAACTTTTAGAGGAGTTTTTACGAGAGGAGGGCGCACTGCACATGAGCTTGAAAAGCGCCTCGGCGGGGATTAATTAATTAGCTGGCTACATCAGAATCGTAGGGCTCACTTTTGTAAAACTATTTTTAATTGTGCGGTCTGTTCTTTATTTTTATTTTATTTTTTGTCGACAGTATACCATGTAATTTGGGAGGCGGGAGGCGCTGCCCTGAAAATATGGTGTTTCACTGATAATTCGTACTTATGAGAAAACAATTACTAAGGAACTAGGTAAAAATAAATCCACTAATCTTATTTGGAGGGTCTGATGGATGAGAAGGACTATTCAAAGCTTTTTTCGAAGGGCGAATACTTATATTGCTTTTTGATTAAAATTTTAGTCTGTATAATATTTTTTTCAGAACTTAAAAAAAAAACACAAATTTGTTATTAATAAATCTTAAATTTAAACCCAAAAAAACTCTCTTTTTACAATGTTCAATTTATTTTATTTTTGATTTCAATTCATAATTTATAAAAACAGTTCTCCTACTTCTCAAAATTGAATTTCTTAATGATTGGCGTTTTATAATTTAAAACACACATCAATAAATAAGCAAACATCCGTACTACGTGGGTATTTGCTCAATCTTTTGATCAAAAAAAGAATTATTCAGTTTTTTCAAGTGTTTTTGCATCAAATCCAAATTTAAGTTTTTTATTTATTTATTTTATTTTTTATTTTTTTTTATTTAGGAAACAAACAGTCATACAAAATAATAATATAACAAAGAACATTCATGTGTTGTAGACCAATTAAGTTCCATTAAGTTAAAATGTTGATATAGTATTTTTACCTATTCAACTTATGTGACAAAAAAATAAACATAATAAGGAAAAACATAAAAAAGAAAAACATAAAACGTAATAAAGAAAAAAAGTAAAGTTATTAAGAAACATAGTTATACTATTTGCTACGGATAATAATAATATTATAAATTTTCACAAAAAAGAAAAAAAAAGTATTTTAAGTTATTAATATATTAAGCTGCATTTTATATGATTTCAAATCATGGTTGAATGTCTCAAATGGCTCAAATGTCCTGAAAGAATCCAGTTCAAGCTCTGCTGGATGGTATTTAAGTCCCTTAACGGAATGGCTCCGGCATACTTATCGGAATTGTGTATTCCAGAAAATTCCAATTCTCGACAGTCAACCCTAAGGTCAGCAGCGTCATCAGCTGTTGGAAGGTTAAAGGAACCAAAGCGCACACCAGATACTAAGTTCGGTGAGCGCGCTTTCGGAGTGTCGGGACCTAAAGCCTGGAATGCACTGCCACATGACTTAAGAACGATCACAGACTCGGCAGAATTTAGAGCTAAACTTAAAACCCACCTTTTCAGACAGTCGTATCCATAAACTCAAATTCTTTCACCTTCACATTCAATTCCCGCGACACTGTAAATAACTAACCTAAAAATGTAGAGAAAAAAAAAAAAAAAAAAAAAGAAGTAAAAAAATAACTATTTGTAAACGGTTTTAAAGGTCATTTTAGTAACATTCTCCAGCCCTAAAGAGTCCTAAATTCTCCAGTCTTTTAAAATACATATTTTGATATTATCAACTCCACTTTTGCCACTAATCTTTTAAAATGAAATATTTATAGTGATGGGGGTAGCAAATGTAAAATCATGCAATGTCCAGTGTTTTTAATATAATGTCCTCCGCGAGCAAAGCCGTATCTTCTCCAAGCACCAACTTTCTAATTAAAGTTTTTATCGGAAGTGACCTGCAGGTAAGTATGTTTCTGTATCCATTTGTAAATATTAACATTAGATAGAACCTAAGAATTATGAATAAATTGTACAGCGCCCTTGAGGTGATTTTTCACAAAAACGGCGCTCTATAAATTATCCAATTATTATTATTATTATTATTGAAAATGTCTACATATCGTAAGGCATTGTAAGTTTCACAGATACGTATTATTACAGAGTTTTGCGCGTATTTTGATTTACTGTGTGGTATTCTAAATAAGTCGTTTGATCTGGTATTTTGTTTTGAGCAACGAAATGCTTTATTTTTTAACAGATATGATGAATCAACAAGGCAGTTCATGATTTTGTATAAGAATAATGCATCAAAGATTTTTCTGCGTTTATATAAGGCGATAGGGTCAAATTGACGATCACTAAAGCGATACGATAGGTGTTTTATAAATTGTTTCTGGATATTTTCAATGCGATGAATATATGTTTGATATTGAGGATTCCAAATTACTGAGGCGAACTCGAGTTGTGACCGTACATATGACATATATAACAGAATTAGGGTGTGTGCTATAGTAAAAGGTTTTGTAATGCGAATAATGAAACCCAATTGCTTATAAGCTTTTTCCAGAATATTTTCAATATGATCCCTAAATAACATTTTAGAGTCTAGTATTACTGCAAGATCTATTATTGTTTCTACTCGTTGTAGAGGGACATGGTTTAGTTTGTAAATATAATTAATTGGATTTTTTTTCCGTGTAAAAGTAATAACATAACATTTGTCTATATTTAGATATAATTGATTGTTTTCGCAATATTCCTCAATTCTGCTAACGTCTTCTTGCAATTGGTTGCAGTCATCTATGGAGCTAATATATTTATATAATTTCATGTCATCGGCGTAAAATAGGAAACAAGAATGATTTATGACACGGTTCATATCGTTAATATATAAAATAAACAAGAGAGGCCCTAGATGGGAGCCTTGCGGTACCCCTGAGGGAATAGTTATAATTTGTGATATGTAACCTTTTAAAGAAACAGCTTGACTTCTATTTTTAACATATGAAGAGAACCATCTCAGTAGATCTCTCCATATATTAATCTTCGAAAGCTTGTATAACGTATACAACAATAATACTTTTTGAAGTAACTGTCAAATATTGCTCTTCCGTTATTTTTTAACTAAAATCATAATAAAAACAAGAAATATATAAAAATGTCTACACGTTCAAATACTAAAATCGCCAGTAACCTAAATCCCGAATTAATGCAAACCTTGGACAAAAAGTTCGACGATTTTAAAATCCAATTTCGGGAAAAAACATTTGATGAATTTAAAAAAACCATAGTTGAAGTGATAAGAAAGGAGTTCAAGAAAGAAATTGAGGAGCTCAAGAAAAAAGTTAAGCATTTGGAATGCCAACTAGAAAACAGTGATCAATACAATCGTTCTAATAACCTTATAATAAGTGGTGTCCCAGAAGATAGAAACGAAAATATTTATGACATTCTCTTCAAAATTGGTGCTACAGCTGGATGCAAAATAACCCGAGAGGATGTGGATTTCGCAAGCAGAATCTCCCCCAGAATAAACCGGAATGTGACAAATGGAAAACAGAGGAACATCATCGTAAAATTTGCACGCAGACACCTTAAAGATGACCTGTTAGCCGCAATAAAGAAGAGGAAGGGAATGTTTTCTTCGGAATTGCAGCTTCCTGGTACCAGCAGAATTTACATCAATGATCATCTAACCCCTAAAAATCAACACCTGCTAAAACAATGAAGAGATATAAAATTGGAAAAAAAAATTCTCTACTGCTGGGTAAAAAAACTGCAAAATATTCATTCGTGTAAGTGACACTACCCCCATAATTCTAATTGCTGATCAGAATGACGTCAACCGACTCTCAACATTGAAAACAATACCCACACAAGACGCTTCCTCATCGGCCTTCCCTTTATATCAATTATAACCTCTTGCAATGCCTTAATAATATTCACAATTTCTACTCAGCCGTAATACACGGAACTTCATTATACGTTAATTGCAAATTTTCTTTAAACTCTTATCAAATATCGTTAAAACGTGTTTTTATCATTATATGATATAACACTCAATCTGTCAAAACTAAAGCCTCTTAAAACCATAGACATTTTATTTTACCACAAACAAAAACAAAAAAATCTTACGTTCAAAAATGCCCCCCATCACAACATAATTATCTTATTCATAATAATGAAATATTTTCATTATTATATTTTTAATAATTATTTAATATTTAAAAATGCTTAACATATATTTTCAAAATGTGCGAGGACTTCGCACAAAAACTCATAGCTTCTTAAATCAGGTCCTTTTGAACAATTATGATATTTATCTATTATGCGAAACTTGGCTAAATAAATCGATCCATGACAGTGAATTGTTTGACAATAGGTACGATGTATTTAGAGAGGATCGGAACTACTCTTTGTCTGAACACAAGCAGGGAGGGGGGGTACTAATTGCAACCTCCAAATCTCTCAAAGCGCAGAGATTACCCTGGTCCACGTGTACTGAGGAGATCTGGATATCATTGCCAATATTAGGCAACAATAATAAACTAAAAAAATTATATATCTGATGCACATATCACCCACAAAACACCAACTACATCCACAATCTAACTCGTCACTTCAACACTACATCAGACCTGCACACAAATCACCCGGAAGGAATGTTTTTATTAGCTGGAGACTACAATATACCCAAACTAAACTGGAAGTCAACCGAAAGGAAAAACCAGTTAGAACCAAATTTTCCAGAAGACACAGCTAGCTGTGCCTTGGTAGACTTCCTTTCATTCACTCAATTACACCAATTCAATTCTGTAATCAATACAAACAAACGAATTCTTGATTTAATAATGACAAATATTTCAGAATGTAGTATAACCCACTGTACCGAACCTCTGACGCCCGAAGATGCACATCACAGAGCATTAGACATAGAGTTATCACCTGTTACTGTACCGTCTCTCTCCAGCTCATCTAGGACAGTTAAAATGTTTCATCGAGGTGATTACGGTAAAATCACTGATGAACTATCCAAAATAAATTGGAAACTCGAATTTCAAAGTAAAGATACCGAAAGAGCCGTATTACATTTTTACAATATCATAAATGACATTATTCGCAAATATATCCCTGAAAAAAAAATTAACAGTAATTTAGAAAGGTTTCCCCCCTGGTACACTTTACCACTTATTAAAATTGTAAAAGAGAAATTAAAATATCACAAGAAATGGAAAAAATACAAGAACCTGGCTGACTACCAATCATTTTCAGTACTGAGAAATCGTCAAAAGAAGATCTCGCTTGAATGCTACGAAAACTTCATTATGACGGCAGAAGATTCAATAAAAAAGTGCAGCAAACAGTTTTGGTCATTTGTTAAATCGAAGCAATCCTCTTCAGATTTACCAAAGCAAATGTATCTTGGCGATATTTCCTGCACTGATGGACAATCCATATGTGACAATTTTAGTGATTATTTTAGATCAGTTTTTGTAGAAAATTCCAACTCTCACCCCAATCTTATAAACTCTGAGAATGATGACGACAACTCTAATCTACATATATACACTATTAACTTTAATCAATCATGTGTACTTAGTTATTTAAAAAAACTTGATCCGAATAAAAGTGCGGGATCTGATTTAATTCCATCCATATTTTATGTAAAATGCCGGGACCAATTAGCTTATCCTCTCTCCTTGCTATTTTAAATGTCATTTGAAGAAGGCAACTTCATTAACGTCTGGAAACAAGCACTCATTACACCAATCCATAAAAGCGGGGACAAAAATAACATCGCCAACTACAGGCCCATCTCCAAGCTCCCAATTGTCAGCAAGATCATGGAAAATATAGTTCTTGATCAACTTTTTCCAGCGGTACAAACAATCGTATCTGAAAATCAACACGGCTTTTTCAGAAAACGGTCGGTCGAGACAAACCTTCTGGAATACACAGATTTTATTTTAAATTCTATGGGAAGTAAAAATCAAATAGACTCTATCTATACTTTTTTTTTGCAAAAGCCTTTGATAAAATAACATTGAACTGCTTTTGAAGAAGCTGTTAAAAATTGGGATTAATGGTGACCTTCTAAGATGGATCAAATCATATGTCACAAACAGAAGTCAAGCAGTTAGAGCTAAGGGTTTCTCCTCGCGTTTTTACAAAATACCTTCAGGAATTCCACAAGGTTCACATCTCGGACCTCTCTTATTTATTTTATATATCAATGATATAGGTAAATGTTTTAAAAATTCCAAATTCCAAATTTTTGCTGATGACACTAAAATTTACAAAAAAATCACTAATATTAATGACAGCCTTGAGTTGCAAGAGGATATTAATAGGTTTGGAATATACTGTGCGAACAACCAACTGTTCCTTAACCTGGAAAAATGTAACACAATATCGTTCACCAAAAGCAAGAACCCCCTAACATTCCCGTACAAAATCAATAACGTAGAAATAAAAAGATGTTGTGAAGTGAGGGACTTAGGAATAATAATGGACTCTGAAATGTCTTTCCGAACACATATAAATTCTATCTGTGACAGGGCATACAAACTTCTAGGATTCATCTTAAGAGTGACTAAACCATTCAGGTCACCATATGTAATCAAAATACTGTATGTCTCTTTTGTCCGCTCAATATTAGAATTCGGATCAGTCATATGGAATCCCCAATACAAAGTTAATATTTTAAGGTTAGAAAGAATTGAAAAAAAGATACTGAAACACCTAGACTTTAAATCCTTTCGAACATCAGAAAACCTACAAGACTCATTAACATTCCATAATTTATCAACCTTAGAAGATAGAAGAAATATATCAGACCAGAAATTTTTATTCAAAATTATTAACAACGTTGTTGACAACAACTATCTTCTAGAACACATTATTTTCCACTGTCCAACAAGAAATACAAGGTCAAACCAACTATTCCTCATCCCACACTCAAAAACAAATTACACACAACATTCATTTTTCCAAAGGACGTGCACAAAATACAACGATATGTTTTACGAAGCTGATATTTTCCATTTGTCCTCAGGCCAATTTATTAAATTCATAACTGAACAAATTAAAACCAATTGTTAATTGCAAACCCTCCATCCCTGCTGTCTGTTGTTTTTTTCATTCTAATTATGTTGTTTTTCCTTCTTATTATAAAAATAATAATATTTGGATGATTTATATAGCGCTATTTTTTGTTGTTGTTGTGAAAAACCCACTTAAGGTCGCTGGCAAATGGCTAATCATTTATCCTTAAACGTTTTCCAATGATGTGAAAATATGTTAATTTTATATGTTTTCGCTGTTTAACTTCATCTTTTCTTTCACACATGCTTTAATTTGTGTTTTTTCATTTCTGTTGTATTTGTTTTTCTTTTTTCTAAAACTTTATTTTTTCTTTAACGTGTTTATATATTATAATTTTTTTTTGCGGAAACATCACTGGTTAATGCACCCATGTAATATGTAATTACCTTACAATATGTACAACTGTTTGTTTCCCTAATAAACAAAAACAAAAACAAAACAGTATGTCGTGATTTATTTTGTCGAAAGCCTTAGAAAAATCTGTGTAAATGGAATCAACCTGTTTCCCATTATCCATAGATTTAAGAACAAAATCAGTAAGCTGTCCTAGGTAGTTGTATGATAAAGGTTGCGCAGCCGTTCAGGTTCTGCTTGCTATCGGTCTGCACACTACATTCATATTAGGCATTATATTGTTAGGTGATATTTTTAATGTGTTTAGATAGTTTTTGGTAAGATATTATAAAATAATTTTAGGCAATATAATTTACCAGTGCTGCACACTCTGCACCCAGCCGCCTTTGGTATGGTACCGCCCCCCCCCCCCGGAAACAATTATTGGATGACCAACACCTCTGCATAGGTCACCCCAAGTGGTGCGCAACGCTTGGTGACTTGGCAGAGGTGCCCGGGTTCATGGGGTCAGGTTTGTCTGGACCTTGGCGACGGATGAGTCTGCCCACCAACAGTATGGCATGCCGGTTGAGGGAGATCTTTTGACCTCTCCAGTAGGACTTTCTCGGAACATTGCCTCGCACCGCATTGGGATGGATTCATTCGTCCGTCACTTCTGGACACACTGACCCCCAGATTCATACCCACCCCTCATACCTCTTTCCTTCACAGAACTTCTTCTCCTTCCTTTCTCTAAAAAGACCTTTCACTTAGCATCCCCAAAAATGACACAGGCCCTGAGTGGAATAATTTTTCTTGGTTCCTCCCGTGTGGATCTAATGAAAAAAAGATGTATGACGACAGTACCACGTATGCTTCTCTCTTTTTCTTAATGCATTTGTTAAAGTGGTAAAATATTTACAACTATTTTTTTACTATTTTTCTCCTCAAAATTAGATTAGTCACTAACGCTTTTTTGAATTTGTAAATTGAAGTGATACTGCGTAGAAAGTTTAAATACAAATATTAGCTAAACCAAATTTCAATCAACCAACAATGCAACGTTTCGATTCTGAGAAAATGCTACCGATTGAATTGTTTTTTTTTTTTAATTTCTTTATGACTTATATGACTTGACATGAACAAAAAAACGGGCCATCTAAAATTATTCCGAAAGAAAGAATATTCCCAAACGTAAAACAAGCGCCATCATTCATAGATGATCCAAGAAGAAAAAAATGTAGGACGAACGGCAAACATTCGGAAAAGAAACTTTCCCAAGCGATACTGAAAAATGAAAATAAATCTAGACACACGATTCTTAGCCTCAGTGACATATCGTTCCCGGGGACATTTATTTGTCAAGGCAGGTTTTTAAAAGTTGTTTCGATAGCTGAACAATTTTACTTCTAACTTATAACTATAACTAAAGCTCCTAACTTATAACTATAACTAAAACTTCTAACTAATAACTATAACTAACCTATCATACAAATTGTTATGCTTCTCGATTGTACCACGTTGTTACGTGGATTAATAATTAATTTGAAACAATGTTTTAATCTTTCTCATCCATTTTTTAACAACCACTTTAGCACCGTTGTAATTTGAAACTAAGTGAAACGAAAATTGCGACACTTAAAAGAGACAAACACATGCATCTATAGGATTTAGCCTGTGAGAGAATGATATGGTATAATCGATCTCCTCTTTGTGTAGTGCTTCGTAGTCTTTCGGTCTCATCTTTGTGCGGTGCGTTGTTGCGTCCCCACTCTTGTCTACTTTTTCTAAAGATTTCAATTTGACGGCGCGTGAATTGCACATTCTGATTTTCATTCTGTGCTTGGTAGTCTCCCCACTCTTGTCTACTTAAGTTTTATGAAGGTTTCACTTCTACCAAGTGTGATTTTCACACTTTTTATTATTAGCTTTACACAGGAGACCCCGACTAAAATAATATCCCTATGGACCTATGTCATCTTTGGGATGCTATGTGGAGGGTCTTTTTAAGGAAAGGAAGAGGAGGGAGTTATATAAAGGCAAAAGGTATGAGGGGTAAGTTGGAATCTGAACCTGGGCACCCCCGCTAAGTAACCAACATAGCGAATCACTTGGGGTGACCTATGGCAGAGGGGTTCGTTATCCAAAAAATGGTTCCCAAGGCGGCGGTACTCAATGCCGCCTCCCAATTGAGAACCTATGTATTATAGTGCCGTCGACAAAGATTTAGAACAAACAATATGGCATCCTGTATTACCTATTTACCCATTGTGAAGTTTTCAAATCACCACAGTTCAGTTCGAACTATAAATATTTGCATTGTCTGATAAAACTCTAGATGGAAAAGCTGTGATTACGTGAATCAGATACTTGGTGCGGGCTATGTCAAGAGTTAAGAATAATAGAAGAGTATCTATATATGAGATGATGTATGAAAGTGAATACGGCAAAAAGTATATGCCAAGACCGAGTTGTTTGGCGTTCCGTGCTCTCTGCCCACCCCTGGAGAGAAATATCGAAATCACGCGGTACGAGTGAAACCTTCAGAAAACTAATGTATATTAATACCGATTATACTATCTTATTCTCTCGCATTCTAAATAATATGTTTGTCTGTTTTTTGGTACAAATAACAACGATACTAAAGAATTTTTCACTTCAAAAAACAATTATTCATTAGGTAAAAATTCTTTGAAAATCCCGTCCCTCGAGCTTTTATTGTTTCCATTCCTCGGAGATCGCTCCCATTCCTCTTATTTTGTAAATAGTAAATAGTATTTTCTCTGAATTTATATATGCGCGATTCCTCCATTGAATATTTCCTACTGGGGCTTCGGATTTATCCCCAAAACGTTATGGCGGAGTTGGGCGTTATGCACGGTTAAGCGTGGAGCAATAAAGGAAAATTTTATTATCTTTGCTAATCCCGGCGATGCAAAATATCCACAGACGGGCTGCGAACCGGGAACGGAAGTTCGGGTAAACGGAGCGTTAATCAACTTTATTAAACATTGCTATGAGTAATGCCAAGCTTCAATGCTCTAACGGAAGTTTGCGGAGGTTGAGGTCAAAATAAAGAAATAATTATTATCTATTGTCTACTTGTAACCAAATTTCTAACATAATATTATTGGTATAATCACAAAGGGAATGAAGTAGAATATAAGATGGTTGAGCTTTTACCTCTAATTAACGCTCATTATGGAAATTTGAGTGTCAATATTATTAATAATAAATAATAATTGGATGATTTGTAGAGCGCCGCTTTTGTGAGAAATCACCTCAAGGGCGCTGTACTATTTATTATGAATTATTAGTATCTTCTTCAAACGCAGTAAACTTATTTTGTGGCACAATTTTAATTCAAAATAAATAGAATAGGTACCTACTTAGTTTTTACCACTTTTATTTTTTATAAAAACAAACATGTTTAATAAACAGCGCTCACTTCTTCTGGGTTTACTTTAAACTTATTTCAGTAAACCCTGAAGAAGTGAGCGTTGCTCCTAAAACATGTCGGATTTTATAAACAATAAAAGAGGTAAATACTAAGAATTCCGTAATTTTTTTATTAGTACATATCTAATTTAATTATTTACATTTAAAACGCAGGAAATTGCACGACTTTATATTTGCTACCCCCATCACTGTTGATATTATATAAATGAGAAGATTAGTGCCAAAAGGTCAGTTAATATTTATTTTGAAAGACTGGAGAATTTAGGACTCTTTAGAAGTGGAGAATTTTTATGAAATGACTTACAAAAAAGAATTTAATTAAATGAAGACAGTATTAGAGAAACTCAATCAAAATCTGAAGACAGAAAAATCAGAAAAAGATATTGGTTCCACTGGGACTCGAACCCAGAAACATTAGCATTCATGGCCAACTGCTCTGCAACTGGCCATGAATGCTAAGGTATCTGGGTTTGAGTCCCAGTGGAACCAATATCTTTTTCTGATTTTTCTGTCTTCAGATTTTGATTGAGTTTCTTTAATACTGTCTTCATTTAATTAAATATTATAATTTGAGTTTTTACTCATAAAGTTAAAAATAAAAAAAAATATAAAAAAGAATTACCTTACACAATAAGTTATTTACAATGTCTCGGGCTGTGAAACTGAAGGCGAAAGGTTTTGGATTTGAATACGATTGTATGAAAATATGATTTTTTAATTTATCTCTAAATTCCGTTAAGGCTGTGATCATTCTTAAATCATGAGGCAGTCCATTCCAGACTTAATGTCCTGACTAAAGATATTCAATTTGGTCCTAACAATCCGAACATACGCTAATTGAGCTCAGTATCTGGTGTGCCCTTTCATTACTTCAACCTTCCGATAGCTGATGACGCTGCTGATCTGAGGGTTGACCATCGAGAATTGGATTTTTCTGGAATATACATTTCCGACAAGCATGCCGGAGCCATTCTGTTAAGGGACCGTAAACCGAGGTTAATTTGCTTTAGTTCTTTGTCACTTTTCACAAACAATTAAGAAACGATAAGTATTATTAAAATTAAATGGCAACGTAATATGATTCATAAATAATATTTTTGTGTTTTTATGTATACTTATCGATTTCATAAATAAATTATGAATTTTTAAAAAGTCCTGCAAAGTAAATCCTATTAGGGGGCGACTTTGCATCACAATTAAACTTCCGCAATTTCTCATTGGATAACGCATATTAATGCAATTTAACTTCAATATATATTGTTGGGATCTTTAATGGTCATTATTATCAAGTCATAAAAGAAAATTTATGGTTTAGTGGTGAAAATGCGATATTTTAAATTTCGATTTATATAAATGTAAAATTTTGTTTTTGAAGAGAAAAATAGCTATCTGCCACTTGCCACAAATTATGATAGTTGCTCATAATATTGAACTTATAAAATAAAACAATAACAAAAAAATTAACACGAAAACCAAACCGTAATTCATTTTTTTCTCTACCAATATTTTTTTAATTCTGGGATTGTGAACAATTAACTCTTTGATATACTCTGGGGAAAATTTATACCACCAAATAGTATTTTTATTTTACTTTTTATTCTGTTAAAATTTTGTTTACTTTAATTTAAATAGGACATTGATTTTTTTTTCTGACGATTTTCTTGGCACCAACAAATGCTCGACATGGATACATGGATTGCCGACTTCCAGCCTTCCTCTTATACACTCTACCCATTCCAAAAAAAAAACGCATAAAAAAAATATTTAACAGCTTACCAAAAGAAATAACAAAGAATTGGGGTAACATACATTGGGCAAAGTACCTTAAATTTACTGAAAACGCGACAGCATCAAGAAATAAATTAGTAAAAATAATAATTTTTACATTTGGTAAAACATATTTACAATGAAATTAAACATAACAAATTATTTTACTCACCTTAAAATGATTCACTCAGTCGAAGAAGCAAACAAATTATTTTCACTCGAAAATTTTCGATAACGGCACGTCCTCTCTTAACCTTTGATAACTCGATAGTGAGCGGTTGGCGACATATACCGAATATTAAAGTAATTAACCCGTTTAATTAATAGCAATGACCGCAACGGATTAAAAAAAAAAATTATTTTATGGGACTTAAAAATCATCCAGCAGAGCTTGAATTGGATTCTTTCAGGACGTTTGAGTAAGTGAAGGTTATTGGAATGCTGCAAAATATGTAGATACGTCGGCCTTGCGCCGCGTTGAAAACGGTTTGTAAATTGTTGATTTGATATTTTGGGAGTCTTTCATATATTCCGTTGCAATAATCCAGAAGTGGAACAATATACCAATTGCCTAGTAATTCAGTCTTAATAGTCTTTAATTTGCCTTAATTGAAAGAACCTCGTGATTTATGTTAACTTGTAGTACTCAGTAGTTTGAAAAATGTCTTTGGAATGATGTCACTTTCTGAATTGGTTATTGGGGATTT
Organism: Limnephilus lunatus; assembly: GCA_917563855.2. NCBI lineage: Eukaryota > Metazoa > Arthropoda > Insecta > Trichoptera > Limnephilidae > Limnephilus > Limnephilus lunatus. The sequence goes on along the minus strand of OU830602.1, from coordinate 43,192,872 downwards.
ATTAATGTCATGCTGACGTCTTCTTATGGCGGTACAACTTCAATCTATTTTAGGTAATTCATCGGGTGATTGCTTCTGGACACTCATGCAATTTTTAAGACGGTCTATGCCCCTGGTCAGCATTAAAAGTAAACTGGCCGATCATCAGCGTAGTAGTAAGATAGAATACCAAATGATTAGATTATTTTAGAGACATCATTTAGTGAAGAGAATGAAGAGAAGTGGGCCCAGAACAAACCCCAGGAGTACTCCAGATGAAAGTGTTGCATATTTTGATAGGTTAGGTGGGAAAGCTAGGTGGCAACATGAGTGGCAGTCGGGCAATGTGAGAAATGCTCATCTCATACATGTTCCTACCAAGAGATAGTCTGGGTTTTCATTACCTGATTCTCCATCAACAGGATAAGGTGCTGCCACAGCCGCTGCCCACATGATGCATGCATGGGCCTCTGGGGTTCTGTTCAGATCACCGAATATGTAGTCAACAAATGCCCTTTCCATCTTCCCGCATAAGGATTGATAATATAATCAATATTCGCAAATTCACTGTGTGGAGTCGTTTTCATTAAATGAAAACAAATCCCTTTGTTGTCAACATATTTTGAATCCAATAGGAAAAATTTAAACTCGTACGTCCGTCACTAGACACATTGACCCCCAAATTCCTTCCCACCCCTCATACATTTTTCCTTACCAGAACTTCCTCTCCTTAAAAAGACCCTCCACACAGCATCCTCAAAGATGACACAGGCCCTGAAGGATTTTTTTTCGTAAGAATTGTGGATTGGATTGTTTGGAGCCAATGTAAAAAGTAAAAATCATCACCACTCTTCAAATAAAAAATAAAAACGACAGAGGTCGAAATTCACATTCGGTAGAAGTAAAACCTTCAGAAAACTCAAATGGGCAAGGGTAGAGAGGCCACGAAGTACCGCACAGAGAAAAGACCGATTGTACTCTCTCATTCTCTCGATGTACGTGTTTGTCTGTATATGTCTCTTGCAATAAAAACAATTTAAAAAAATAACCGACTTCAAAAGAAGCACAATCCACAGTCCACAATCCATAATAAAGATATTATGGATTGTGGACATGGGAAGGAAAAATACAGATACAATTTTGCAACTTAACAAAGATTAATGCTTGTATTGTACATTCTTTTAGATTTAACTTTATAATTTTCCCCTTTTTAACATAGGTATTTACTTATATTTCAAATAAAAAACTTGTACAATGTGTCCTTAGAATGGGGTACCCCAGTAAGGACACATTTTTCTCTCAAAAACTGTAAAACTATATATATATATATATATAAATAAATAAATAAATGTATTTGCATGCGTGTCGCTATTTTTCGTTTCATAGAGTTTCAAATCACAAAGGTGCTAAATAAGTTTTCACTAAAAAATAAACAACAAAAATATTTAAATATCTAGAAACAATCAAATTTCTTAGCGGCTGCACGAATCTGGCTGTGAAACTGCTCATAAAACGTTCAGTTTTTATAAGTTTCTTTGGCCAACTAGCTAACAACTATAAGCTGACAGAAAATATGTTTAAGTTTTGGCATCCTGTCCGGGTAATAGAAAGGAATGGTTATTGTTTCATATGTGGCGTTAGTAAATGACGTTGTTTCCTCGTCGTTGCCAAAAAGTTTTACGAACTTGCGTTTCATGAGCCGTTGATAATTCAGAAAAATAGGAAACAGAAAAATATTTCAGATTTATTGACAAGTTTTATTATTTTAATTAATATATTTTACCACGGTTCGTTATTTTAGTAATAATTGATTACATATTAAATATATTGTTTTACATTAACCGTAGGGCATACTTAATTTACTTTAACCAGTGATTTCTGACATTATTCTTAGTAAAAGATGTAAATAAAATTTTGATCTACGGTGAAATTTTTTAATGTTGTTTTTTTTTTTTTTTTTTTTCCACTTAAAACATTAAAAAATAGTAGATTTAGGGTGTTGGGCTGTAACTCGGCTAAGTGACCAATGATGACATATGGAAGATTTTTTGGAAGTGAAAACTTCCTAAGCACCGTTGTGATTTGAAACTCGATGAAACGAAAAAGCAACACTAAAAAGAGGCAAACACATACATATATCTATTAGCTTGCGAGAGAATGATAGATTAATCAATCTCATCTTGGTGCGGAGCTTCGTAAATAATCGGTCTCTTCTTTGTGCGGTGCTTCGTAGCCTCTCTACTCTTGCTTACTTTAGTTTTCTGAAGGTTTCACTTTTACCGCGTGTGAACTGCACACATGTTCTTTTTTTGGTTTGGTTTTGAAAAGAAAATCAAATAAGAAAAAAAAAATTTAAAAGTCATCGGACATAAAATTTTTACAGGAAACATTGTTTTTTTCCATTAGTAGGCCCTGAGGAAAATAATTTTCCTCAAGGCCTATGTCATCTTAGGGGCTGCTATGTTGAGGGTTTTTTAAGGAAAGGAAGAAGAAGTCCTGGGCAGGAAATAGGTATAAAAGGTGTGTCCAGGAGTGACGGACTGAATCCATCCCTTCAACTGAGATGCAAGGCTATGGATTCTGGGGAGGTCAACAGACCTCCTCAACCAGTCTCTCTTGATGCGGCCCACCACGCAGCAGGTGGGCAGACACATCGGACGCTAAGACCTTGACAAACTTCACCCTATGAACCCGGGCACCCCTCCTATTATTTTTACTTAATTTATTGTGAAAACAATCAAACAATTGATAAAAATGTTAACCCACCATTATCAACCACTTAAAAAAAGTTTTGACAATAATAGAAAAACTAATGGAAAGTATTTTCATCCGGTTTCTTCAACTGAGTAAGTAAACATAAACAACAAACTATAATCACCATACAACATTTTGTTCGAATGCATCTGCCAGACAAAATAAAATTACCCGAATTCAATTTTCCACTAAATAAAAAGGTAAATAAAAATCAGTCTACCGTATGACTGAATTGGGTTGCACGCAAGAATTCAATTTTAAATTTCTTTATCAAATTTTCTAGAACGATTTTCTTCTGAGGTAGTAGATATAAAAGATAGGTACCTACTCCTATTGATTCTCAATTTTTTTAATGAGAATACTGCACAAGAGTCCCAACTGTCCCCATCCGTCTGGAGCCAGAGACTAAGGCATCTCCAATTGGGGTATGTTGTGGGGCTGAAGGTAGATGGAAGGGAAAGGAGGTGGGGTTAGAGGAAAGTGAGGAAGTGTCTGGCTATTCAGATATGGTCACCAATCACGGGTTAAGTAATTTCGAGCAACGTTTTGCTTTTATATTAATATTTGTTAGGTACCATCATTATTAAGATTAGACAAGGAAATATCCATCTAAAATATGAATTTACATACATAATATATTGAAAAACGTTTGCATTACAATATGTGCTAAACCCGTACGTTAATTTAATTTACAAAAATACATTTTTTTTTTTTTTTTTTTTTTTTTTTTTTAAAAGAAAGACAAACATTCCCGGGTTACGAATAACCCAACAACGTTTGAAAATCTCCTACTACCACCACAGAAAGCCGAAAATGTTGCTTGTGTTGTGATGGAGGACTTAGCCAGCACAGGAATCGAACATGCGACGCCCGGGTGGGACCCAAGCGCTATGCCCACTCAACCACTGACCGGTCACATCTTTTATGAGAACTGTAATCCCTTTACCCCCCTAATCCTAGATCAACTGTGCTACGATACAATTTCGGCGAATTCCCCTTACTCGAGAGAAATTAATTTATTGCGCCTGGGCGCCCACACCCGCCCGGACGCCACTGCGTTCTGCGCATGTGATCGCCGCAAACCCTTGTAATTATAGGCGGCCAGACGGTGTTTTTCGACCAGTGGCGGTCTGAGGCAGGGTGGGCCTCCTAACGAAAAGTTTACGACTGGAAGTGTTCAAGGCGTAGGATTACATACTAAACGCTTTCTACTCTAAGTTTTTTGGTAATCATAATTACTTATAATGAACTTTCACAAAGATAACATATTAAACAATTTGAAATAAATTGTTCAACTTGAGGTGTTACATCAATGTTTTTAATCACAAAAATTTCGTGACGTTACACATTTATTTTAAAATTAAAGGAAATTAAATGATGCATAAAATACCTTCTACCTTCATGGTTGCAAAACTCGATTTCATAGTTTTAATACTCAACTGCCACGCGTTCCGTTTGGTAAAATGGAAGGCGTAAACCAGTTAGTAAATTGCATTACAACATTGCCAAAATACCTTAGTGTGTGATGAGCAAAGTTTCCATCCTTGTAAAAGCCATTATTTTTTATTATAAAAAATACAATTATTTCGGTTGCTTACCGAAGAATATTAGCGCCATTAGAGAAAGTGAGATAGCAAACGTAGCAACAAAGGACAACCTAGGACAGTGGGTTGTTTCTTTTTTTTTTTTTTTTTACATTAACTCCACACAGGAGGCCCTGAGGAAAATAATTTCCCTCAGGGCCTATGTCATCTTTGAGGATGCTGTGTGGAGGGTCTTTTTGAGGAAAGGAAGGAGTTAACACGGGTCTTGAAGAGACTCATGTTGTAGGAGGGAGGAAACACAGAGGCCGGTAAATCGTTCCACAGCCGAGCTGTTGAACTCAAGAACGAATCGTAAAAACGACCCGTTCTCATGTGACTAATATCAACTGTGTACAAATGTTGGGCGCGTGTTTGGCGTGTTTCCCGACTATGCACCGGTGCCGAGGGGATCAATGACGCTAGTTCCTCGGAGCATCTTCCATTGTAATACCGGTAGAACAAGGACAGCATTCCCACCTGACGCCTATGCTCTAAAGATTGCAATCCGTCTGTTAAGATGGGAGAATCTATCAAACGGACCGCCCGTTTCTGCACAGAGTCAAGGGTTTTTTTTAGGTATTTTGGAGCTCCAGACCAGAGGTGGCTGCCAAATTCAACCGTGGGGCGCACTTGCGATTTGTACAGGGTTAACAGTTGAGTACTATTAAAGTATCTGCGGGCCCTGTACAGTACGCCCAGTTTCTGAGAGGCTAACTTAAGTCTGGTTTCGATGGAGCCCCCATACCTGAGCTGGTCACTAAGAGTTACACCAAGCATATCAATGGAGGTCCTGTTCGGGAGAATGCTTCCGTTGAAGGAGACTAGATTATCATTTCGATCCCTTTTAGACGTTATCAGACATGATTGGGTCTTTGAAACATTAAATTCGACGAGGTTATTCTTACCCCAAGAGAAAACACTCTCGAGGTAACCGTCCATTCTCTGCTTCAAAGCCCTCCGAGCTATTGGGGTTTGTGTGCCCTTTGGAGGCTTGTCAAACAAAAAGCTATCATGGACTGTACTGTCATCCGCGTAACAATGAATCGGTGCACATGACAAGAGGTCGTTGATGTGCAACAGAAACAAAGTCGGAGACAGAACCGATCCCTGTGGGACGCCAGCATTTATCGAATGCGAGGAAGAGGTGAAACCGTCAGCAACCGCCTGAATCGACCTCCCCCTCAAAAAGTCGGCAATCCACGCACACAAGGATGCGGGAAGTCCGTAAGAACGCAGTTTGTTGACAAGCGCTCGATGCCAAACCCGGTCAAAGGCCTTGGAAATGTCCAGTGAAACCGTTTGGGTCTCACCAAAACATTCCAGGCACCGTCCCCAAACATGCGTCACATACGCGAGAAGATCACCGCATGAGCGGTTCCGCCGGAATCCGTATTGACGGTCGTTAATAATTTTGTTCTTCTCGAGGTATGTGAGCAGTTTGTCATTGATCACACGTTCCATCACTTTTGACAGAACAGATGTGATCGCAATGGGGCGGTAGTTGGCTGGGTTGGAGCGGTCACCCTTCTTTGGAATAGGGTGAATGATCGCTTTTTTCCAACCAGAGGGCACAGAGCCAGTCTTCAGGGACATTTTGAAAAGCTTCGTCAAAATTGGAGCTATTTCTACAGCGCACCTCTGCAATACCAGGGCAGGTATTCCGTCAGGCCCGCTAGCTTTATTAACATCAAGCCCTCGTAAGACTTGGAGTACATCCCGATGCCGGATCCTCAGCTTTTTCATACGAAAACTGCAATGAGGAACCGACGGCGGGGTAGCACCTTGATCATCGAGGGTCGAGTTTTCCGCGAACATTTTGCCTAATAAGTTAGCCTTTTCGGCGGCGGTATTTGCTAGAGAGCCATCAGGTCTGGTAAGAGGTGGCAGACTGGATTTGCAGAAATTGCGACCTATTGAGCCCGCAAGCGACCAGAACGCTCTGCTGCCGTGCGGGCAGGCAGCCAGCTTACTGCTGATCTGCAGGTCGTGCTCGAATTTCGACCTGTTAATGATCCTCCTGCATTCCTTTGCCATTTTGTTATATACTGTTCTGCTTTCAGACGTTCGAGATGTGTTGTAGGCTCGGTAAGCCGCGTTTTTTCGTCGCACTGCTTCGGAGCATTGTCGACTGAACCACGGCTTTGAGCCCACACCAGTTTCTTTCACAGTGGATTGGATGAAGCCATCCATCGCGGATGTGATGACTTCACCAATTTCCTGGGCACATCTTGAGGGATCCGAAGTCTGAAAACAGACAGCTGACCACGGGAAGGCATTGAAATGAGCCCGCAGACCAAACCAATCTGCTGATCTATAGTGCCACACTTTTCTCTTCAGCCGCTCATTTGGCGGTCTGAAGGTTACGGGGATTGATGTTGTCACCAGGCAGTGGTCGGACGATCCTAGAGGCGCTGTGACTTCAATCTTGTAGCCGTGTGGCACAGTGGTTAGAAACAGATCTAGCAGATTGGAGCGGTGAGTCTGGACATCAGGAACCCTTGTAGGCTCCTGAACCATTTGCTCCAGTCCGTAGCAGAGGGCAAAGGATTCCGCCTCTCGTCCAGCCGAGTCCGTTGGTCCTGAGAACTTTAACCAAGGTTCGTTATGAACATTGAAGTCCCCCAGGACCACAAACTCTGCTGTAGGGAAGCGGGGCAAGAGGTCATCAACAGTATTACTTAGATGTTTGAAGAGTTCGGATGTATCTGAAACGCTAATGTTCGGTGAGCGGTATAAACACGCGTAAAACCTTACCGTACTGGCAAGATTGACGCGCACCCACATTACGTCGAATTTGGAGTTCTCCAGATTCAACAGTCGCACACAGTTGACGTCAGCTCGGCTGAAGAGACATACACCTCCTTTGGGTCTGAATTTGCCCATGAGGGTAAAACCCGGGCAATCCAGATAGGAGGCGTCTGTAGGCTCAGCTATCTGCGTTTCGGAAAGGAAGAGAAGGTTGGGACGTTGGGAAACAAGGTGGTGGTTTATATTATTATACAGCATTTCTGTAGAATGTAGTATTCGGCGAAAATACGAAAACGCCGCCCAGTCCTGTATCTATGTCGTTCATACACATACATTCTTTGAACATCTATCTTTATCTTGCATTCATAACTTTTGAATTAAGAATTTACTGAACACATAAGAGTGTTCCTTACTTACCACATTCAATCTTGAATTTGTGAGAAAATGGCGAGCCTAGATGTAATGTATAAAGTTATTGACTGTAGCTTTTTAATTGCCTTGCCATTAAAAGAGGAAAAAATTCTTCAAGAATGTATTACCTAAATTGTTTTTATAATAAATTTCACCTTCCTTCTGAGTGTTGATACCTATAAACTCAAATATAGTCATCCTAAAATATATATTTCCATGATTTTCCAAGGGTGCCTAAATAATAACGTAATATATGTAGTCACAATGCAACCGTAATAACCAGAATAATATCTAATACTAAAATTTGGCAAAAGCTGTATTGTCAGCAGGTATTCATCCAGAGAAGATAAGGAGAAGGGGTGGATAATGGTCGGGGTAGTTAAAGGTTGGGAGAGGGTGGAGGTGGTAAAGAATGGAAGAGATATAGGATAGGGATAATTCCGTTTGAGGTTGGGACAAGGAAGTAATTCCACGGTTGCCCATTTCGGAGAGGTCTTATTATGTCGATGCATATTATTGTGGTGTCTATTTTGGGGCTGCAGAATAAAACGTGTTTGACAAATAATACATCGGAGTATATTATATAGCACATATTGTTTTATTGCATATTACAAGAAAAATAGGTACGTGCGTACGTGCAGATATTAAAATCGTGATCTACCAAGTGACAGTGGTCAATATTTGGAATTATATATTAATAATTAGCGCAAACCCTTGAAAAATGAAGGGGTATATCATAATTGTAGGATTTGTAAAAAGCATCTAAAAATTTTGCTTCAGGAACAATGGATTTCAAAATATATCTGGCAATTTTATTTATAATGTAATATTTTTTTATGTAGTTAAATTAAAATAAATTACAAGTCAGAAAATTACCTATCAAATGAACACCAAACAAAAACTTGAAAAATCATCTGTAAAAAATTTAAAAAATTGAAATATAAATTTCAAATAGGCACAGAACTATTAAGTAATTGCTTAAAAGTAGTATCGACACTCGAGCAATGCAAATTTTTGGGTGCCCGGTTGTCGGTTGGAACATTTGATTTAATCAATATTATACCTTCAAATATTAAAACGGATACATATGAACAGCTTACCGCAATTTAAAGCCAAGAATCCTCAATTTTCACCGTTTATCCTATATTTTTATGTTTTATAAAAAAATTAAATCTTTGAATTTATAATTCACTTTAATTTTTAAAACCACCTAGCTAAATTTGGATAATCCTTACTGGAGTGTTTAACCCTTTTCTGAATTACTCCTAGAATCGGTCCAATTATGAAAATTTTAATTTGAATACATTCACGCAGAAGTACGAATACCCAAGTATATTTTACTTCAATTCATGCTTGCACCGACAACGAATGCTTCAAGTTGAGGTTTCTAATACAGTTTTTAATTATAGATGTATAGATGGCGTAGATATATTTCTTTTTCAAGGAGGTCATCTAAAGTCTGAGAATAAATTGTATGACCTGGTATTGCTATCCTAGACTAGCATAGAATTAAAAATACATATTGTACCCACTTACTTCTACAATTACTAAAATAGAACACTAAAGTTTTTGGCAATATTATTTATTTTATTGTACTATATTTGAAACGTGGGTGTACCTAATTTAATCTGAAGCCTATCAAACATAGTTATTTGTAAAAATTTCAAAACAAATAATATCTACTGCATAAAAGAGAAATTTTTAATTTTGGTAACTGAAGGATATCATTTTTAAACTCAGCCACAGAAACTCAACCTAAATTCAAAATTAACTACTGAAATTAGTTTCAACGTAAACTAGCGTATAATTACCAACTAGCGGTCAATAAGGTTCTCTCTGGTTAACTGCGAACACCGAAAGGAAAAGCCTCTTACCATTAAGTGCCCCAAAATACTACCCTATTGCCCATGCAAGTCTTATATTAGCTATTGTATGCAAGCCTTGTAATTAAATTCACCCTTTTGCCTCTCCCTCGATCATACATTTTCATGAACATTATCTCTTCGTGGTCAAACCCGGTGAATATTAAAACTAGTTTTAATTATATTCGATGGGGTACAGACGAAATAGAATTATTTAATAGTTGAAGATAATATTAACCACTTAAATGTAAATTGAGAAACAGAAAAGACGTAAATAGATTCGGTTGCATCTCGGAGTTGAATTCAGGACCTCCCAGCTAATTCGACCAAATCAACTTCCATTTTAGCTGGGTCATACCGACTGTATTATTAGATATTATTGTTGTATTGCATTGGCTATACAGGTAGTTTCAGTTACTATAAATAGATGTCGATACGTTAGAAATGGGTGGTTTGGTATATTTATGGGTTAGAATTTCTGCCACATCTCAACAGATGACCGCTGAAGTAATACTGTCAGATTAGTACTATCTATTGCCGTTCGTGTCATGGACACGAACAGTTACGATGAGAACCGCAGGCTTCAGTGGATAGGGAAAGTCTTTTGCTGTCAGTGGGCAGCAAGCTTCAGAACTATTCCTTCGCCAGCCTAAGAAAGACGTCTATCCAGAATTACATAACATTGTAAATATACACGATAACTAATAAACAAATAGTAACCAAAGAACCTAATATTTATTGGAAGAACCCCAACACTTTACAAGGTGTCTGATAATGAAAATAATAGACATAACACATGTGTATAAGACGGCATTTTATGCAAAGTAATGCAAATTTTATTTTACTCTAGAAAGATAATTTAAGTATTTGCGACGTAAGCGAGATACAAGTATTGCTGTCTTTTTTTATTTCACAACGTGGTGCGCTGTCTTTCTCAGTTAGCTCAGTTGCCGAGCAGAGCTTGCGTGGGGCGGCTGTGTCGCCACGTAAGAATACTAATTTCGGAGAAATACATACACCACACGTTCGAAAGACGTATGATTGTATCTTTTGTATACCTTTCAGGTTTCTTCTTATAAATTCAGCGAAACAATATATATTTTTTTAAATATTTTTAACTATCACACTAAAAGTCCGTACTACGGTAAATCTTAGCTATTAATAGTTAATGTTAGGATTTATCAACGGACTTTTGCCATTAAAAGTTGGTGAATCTTAGAATTTACTGGAAAATCTTAAAGATTTACCATAGTACGGGCTTTTACAGTAACATATCGACTGATTAGCACTTAAACATTCAAAGCATACAAAAAATACGATTTAGACATAAAATAAAACATTATTTTTCATTAAAAAAAAATACTTAATAGTTTATAGTTGATTTGTAGAGGTTTACAACATTTTGTTATTTTATTTAATTCCTTTTTTTTATAAATATTTTGGTTTTATTTGAAATACGAAACCCTAAACTAATTTTATTAAATTAGGTTCATTTAAACTGTTTAAGTATGATAATATGTCAAATATACATTTTTAAACTTCAGTACGTCTTTAAGACGTATCCGTTTCTTTAACGTAGGTAAAAATAATTTTATCTTTCTAGGGTTAACCATACAATTTGATGCAATGGATTAGCAACTGCACTTGAGAAAACCGTAGAATAAACACTTAGCAAAGGCTCCCTTAACCTTCCTTGCTGTAGTGGATTTGGGTGGGATTTAATTCCTCCACCTTATAAAAATCTAAATATCAAAGTGTTTGGCAATCATAATGATGTGACCAAAAATCAACAAGTCTTTGTTTCGATATAATATAGTTTACGAGATAACGACTTCATGTTTCTGCTGTTTTCCAAATGCCTTCAGGTGAAATGGTGAATTAGGAAATGTTCATCCCTGTATCCTAGGATTCATAATGTAAATTAGGTCGAGGGTTGGCTTAATAAGTTCAACCTCTGGTAATCACGTTGGAATTATGTGATCACTGATTACCATATCGTGGTGGAAATGCCGATTCACCTCATGATTAATGAACACGATGACATGATACCTGCCTAACCCATACTAGAATAAAATTGTTTGTAATACAAATAGAGTGAGGTGAATAAATAACTTAGCTGCTTGGAAAACAAATAATGAACAGGTATTTTATAAAAAAAATATATACTATTCGATAATATTTTTAAAGGTGAAACATATGCGCTACGATTATGAAATCCTTTTTTTGAAGTGAAAATTTCTTTAGCATGTGATTTCAAACTCCATGAAACGAAAAAGCGACACTAAAACTGACAAAAATATAGATCTATAGGATTTAGCCTGCGAGGGAAAGAGATACAATAATCGGTCTCTTCTTTGTGCGGTAATTCGTAGCCTCCCCACTCTTGTCTACTTTTGTTTTCTGAAGGTTTCGTTTCTACCGCGTGTGAACTGCACACTTGTATTTGTATTTTTTGTCTTTGTATTTATTGTTGTCAAGAATATTTTAATATAAGTAAACTTGTGATTAAGTTTGTCGGTGCTTTATTTTTGTAGGTACTTATCTAAACTTAAATAAATGGCATCAATTTTATATGTGATCATTGAAAATATACTAGACGTATCTTAACGAAAAGGTTGTGTTTAAATTTTAAAATACAGGATGTCTGGGGGTAAAGTACATTAACTTCGGGAGGTGATCAAAAAGACCTACCTACTAAAAATCCTTAATGTTAATCGTAAATCCAACCAAAACAGAATTTCTCTGGACAGCAACAAAAAAGCGTCAGTCATTATTAGACAAATCTCCTCTCATTACTTCTGGCTGTAACATCATCCCTAAAAATGGCGTCAAACTCCTAGGTGTACATCTAGACCAAGATCTTTCCCTTAAATCCCAGATTAATAAAACAGTAAGCGCGGGATTCACCTGCGCCAAATCAAATCTATAAGGAGAAATATTCCGACTAAGGCCACAAAGATGCTGGTAAACTCTTACATTGTATCACGACTTGACTATTGCAATGGCATATATGCAAATCTCCCTAAAATATATACTGATAAACTTCAGTCAGTTTTCAATGCTGCAGCGAGACTGATAACCGGCGTTTCCAAATATTCCCACATTTCCCAATATCTGTGGAACCTTCATTGGCTTAAGTGTCCTGAGAGAATTCAGTTCAAACTCTGCTGGATGGTTTTTAAAGCACTACACGATATGGCACCACCCGACCTGTCGGAACTGTGCATTCCAAACGATGTCAATACTAGGCAAGCAACCCTCCGATCAGCATCTTTAACAGCCATAGGTAGACTCTCAGTGCCTATGCGCAATCCCAATACCAATTTCGGAGACCGGGCTTTTGCAGTAGCAGGCCCAACAGCTTGGAACAAACTCCCTTCACATTTGCGAAAGATCGACAGTACATCTGAGTTCAGAGCAAAGCTAAAAACTCACCTTTTTACATTATCATATCCCGAAAAATAACATAATTTTTTCAGTAGTATTTCATTACTCAGTCCATGGGAATTACCTAGATTGATGTATCTTCATTACCAGCTTTTACGTTGTTACGCAACTTTTGACACTATATTACAACTTATTATGCGTAAACTTTTTTTTTTTGTAATATTTTTCATGACTTTCACTGACAGCACGGGCAGTAACATAACAACATGTGTTTATAAACGTAAATAAGTATGTTAATTGTAAATAACTAATTTTAAGACAGTTGCAAATCATAATGCGAATACAGCAGTAACAATACTGCTCTATTCGTATTATGACAGTAATCATAATAATATGTGATTATAAATGCAAACAAGTATGTTAGTCGTAAATAACTAATTTTAAGAGAGTTGCAGGTCATAATACGAATAGAGCAGTAACAATACTGCTCTTTTCATATTATGACAGTAATCATAACAATATGTGATTATAAATGCAAACAAGTATGTTAGTCGTAAATAACTAATTTTAAGAGAGTTGCAGGTCATAATACGAATAGAGCAGTAACAATACTGCTCTGTTCGTTTCGTATTGTATTATGGCTTGCAATTACATGTATAAACTCCGTTATAAAAATAAGTATAGTTCTAAATCACTAGTCATAGAAGTCTTAGTTGTAAGCCATTAGTTATCAATCTTAGTTATAATATATGCCACTTGTAGTATATAGGTATAGATTAAATGTATAAATGAATTTATAAAGCGCCCTTGAGGTGATTTTCTCACGAAAATGGCGCTATAAAAATCATCCAATAATAATAATTATTATTATTGGATGATTTTTATTCTTTATAGATTTATTCTTGATTTTTTAAATATTTATATTGAGGGATCAGTAGGATTTATCGGACCAGTTAGGATTTCATCAGAGCCGAACCCTCTGATATGAAAATATCTGGAGTCGGTGAAATATTTTCCCATTATGTTTCTGGTGGATTGACGTATTGTTCTTGTATTGTTTTATTCTTATATAGTGCACTTACATTGCGTTCATTTACTAGATATTCATTTGTGGAAAAGTGTGTGGAAGGGTTTAGTCTTTCATTTGGGAAAGATTCAACCCGGACATAAAATCTGGAGCACCGTATAAATATTTAATGTGAGGTACGATCTTACTTGCTGAGCGAGGCGCGCCGGGCACTATTGTGGCAACATAGCATGGTTGTGACTGGCCCGTATCGTAACAGCGGAAAATAATAAAGCTGGCTCTATTTTTCTCTTTTTACCACAAAAGAACCCCTAAAGTTGGAATTTCGAAAAAAATTATTTATCTTTTTTACTTATAACATCATGTAGAATCCCCTCCAGAAGAAAATGAACTTTACTCCCGGACACCCTGTATACTGTATAATGACTTTTTTAGCGTCTTTAACGCTTAGGTAATCTAAAACGCATCTTATTTTATGTAATAACGTTTGTCAAAATTAAAAAAAAAAACAATATTGGGAAATACACTGAACACAAGTCTACATTGTATCACGAAGCCATTGACAAAATCTTTAAAAAAACTCTTCCGAAAAATCATTAAAAGTGAGATACGCCAGTTGTCAACAGACCGACGATAATAATTCAAATTATATTTTTTTATAAAAAAGGTACGTAATATTAAATCCCTTTAAAATTAACATCCTTGACAGTCTTTAATTTTCGTTTTCCAGCATAGAAAAGTTCCCAACTACCGCTGTTCACAGTAGGTGTATCGTTTATTTAGTTAAACTCCTCTCTTTAAAAAAACGTTAAGCTGCTGGTGAGACCCGTGTTTCGTAAAATTTCGGCTGTCTCGTTCAAAGAGGCATTTTTTTGCCACCCTTCCTGGCCTGGCAAAGTTTTACTTTTGCTGTCGTCCCCTTCATCGTGGTACAAGGTGGAACCTTCATCCCTTTGTAAACTTTTCGGTACAACCTCCACTAGACGGCTACTGAACTAATTGAGTATCCAGCACCTTGCTTATTACTTATTACCTACCCCCGCCGGTGAAAATCTGTGGAATCCTCGCAATATTAACTTCAGTAGAATCTTTGTTTGAGTTCCAAATTATTATTAGGATTTTCACTGCGAATGTCTTTTGATTATGAAAGAGAAGTTAATTTGGAATGCAATGATCACGACTTTAAGTTGAATCTTTCTAAGAGTCTAGCCTGTACACTGTACAAGCATGAACGTTAACCCAACCTTTGGGTTTCCTCGGTAATATAAGGACCGTAAGAAAATTTATTATATGAATAAGATCCTCTCTTAATGAAAATGGCTATTTCTATCCAGTTTGTTCAAACGGATCATATTACTGTTTGAACGTATCATTGATTTTAAAAAAAATGTAAATATACCCATTGATCCATGCAAATCGGAGCCAGTGAGATTATATTTTCCTTTATCACTTAGGTCAACTGCATTTTTTAGTACAATAGTTTAATTAAGATGGTCTAATAAATGTCTGCTACAAATTTAACCGTTATTGTATTTGGAGTTTGCTTATACAATGTTGAGTCACCTGCATATTTTCTAAATATATTTTTTTGTTTATTTTATTTATGATGTTTAATTAAAACGATATTTAATTAAAATATGGAGTAGATATATCAAATTCTAGGCGGCTGTCTGTTTTATGTTGATCTATAGAGTATAGTTACTTTGTATAAAGTCTCGAGTAAACATATGGATTTAGTATATAAACATGATGAAAACTGGAAAAATTATAAAAGAACGGAGAAAAGGACGTGCATAAATATTACATTATAAAAACATAAATAACATTTTTTATATGAGTGCATGGATGCACACACTTGTGTATAAGTGCGTACGTACATACAAATATAAAATATACATACATAAACGCACACATGCACACATACACACACATAAGCACACATACACATACATCCTCACACATATAACTAATATATACCTACACCTCTATCAAATTATCTGATAGTTTATAGAATTATCATGATCAACAATGATAATATCATATATACATAATGATTATGTAAGCAGATTACAATATAAATATAATTGGTGTTTCCATTTTGACACCAACCTCAAAATATCATTTACAAAAATTACACCCAACAATATCGATCAACTGTACATATGTACATCAATGATACCAAAAGCGTTGGTGATTTAATTAAATAAAAAAAAAATATATACACAAAAAGTTCAATAGAATGCCGATAAAATTATTTAACAACAAAAAAAAGAAAACAAATTTTTTTTTTAGTCTAACACAAATTGCTAGCTGAACAATTATTAAATAAAGCAAAACTAATCAAGTATTTGATTTTTCATTGATGTTTTCCCATCAACTTCTGGATCTAGGCTGTTAAGTGGATTGTCGTCTACATTTAAAGTCAAGATCAAGAATAATTATTGAAACCTTTGACCGGGGTACTTTGACTTAACCTTGACAGAATTAGATGTCACCTTCGTGAAATATATTCAATGAATGCCAATCGACAATTTGTTGACTTCGGCTATATAAATTTTTGCTCCATCTGCGGAGGTGGCAGACAGTGTGAACTTCATTTTGTTTTCAGTATTGAGATTGCTGAAACGAGCTTTTAATATGTATTTAAGTGCTGCGAATCAAATAATAAAGCGAACATTCTATAAAATCAAATTTTAAAAGAAATTGAAAAATCTGTGAAATGTAATTTATTTATATAGAAACTAACAGTACCTATATTGTTTACAGTGATGAGACAATTTACAGATATTAAGTAATATTTCATGGAGGGTATCTATGATATGTTTTTTTGTAGTATCTTATTTGTGGTATGTTAAGTATATTACCTGGTGATGTGCGTAGTGGGTAGGTACGTGAGTATATTTGTAGGTTTGAGAAATGGTGATGTGTGAAAGGAAATGTATGCGCATTGAACAGAGTGTATAATTGAAATAATTCTTTTTTGAATTTGGCAGTGAATCGGAGTGTAATTGTTATATAATTGTATTATTATTATTATTAATGATGAGATAAATAACACGTATCAAGAATATTAAAATTTAAAAACCTAGTTAGGTATAAAATTTAAAAAAAAATTCTGAGTCCTTGTTTTGAGTCCCAGAATTGCCAATATTTTTTCTGATTTTTCAGTCTCCAGATTTTCGATTGAGTTTTACTAATATTGTCTTCATTTAATTAAATAAAAAAATCTTTCATCTTCTTTTTAATAAATGTATTGTGAATTAGATGGTTCACTTAATTGTGTTACCTGAGCAAAATTTGTGTAAATTACTTTACCATTTGCTTTGTTTTTAATTATTACGATATTTTTCAACGGTTACCTATAAAAATGTTAGTTTTTCGATAGAAAATTAACATTATTATATTTTTATAATATATGAATACCTCACAAGAGTCTCAGTTGCTCCCTTTTGGAGCCAGTGAGGCTATGTCATCCCCAATCGGGGTATTTTATTTTATTTATTTATTTATTAATATTCAGGAAATCGACAGTTTACATTTATTTCAGTTTGTACATAATATTAAATAGCCAAAATAAAACCAATTATGGATTTCCTCCTTGTGACTTTACTTGTACTGAGACAGCATAATAAGAATGTAAATTAATTTTATAAAAAAGCAATATGAATCCAAAAATTATATAAGTTGTAAGGCTGAAGGTAGATGGGCGGGGAAGGAGATGGGAGAGGAAGTTGGGGAAGTAACTGGCTATTCAGATCTGGTCACTCAACACGGCTAAAAGCCATTTCAAGCGACGTTTTAATTCTGAATGGTGGTCTTACACCAAGGCGATACTGAAAGTATCTTCCACTTTGGAAAGTTCCGCAAATATACTTTATGTTATTTTTAATTAATTAATTGTGAAATAACACTAATTAATACAATAAAATTTATTGCCCACACCGGGATTCGATCCAGCTACCTTCGGATTGCGAATCAAGAGCCTTACCCCTCGACCATACCGGCCGTCAATATGTGTACTTAATTAACATTATTAGAAAACAGAAAATAGCCATCTTTGCTACTTTCTCGGAAACTTACGATAGAAATTTAAAATATGACTTTTTAATGATCAGACCTCACCATCAAAATCAAACGGAAAAAATGTTTTAAATTTTTTTAGAAATTTTCGATTTTTATTATTTCTTTTTATTTGTCAAAAACAGACTTACCGCATAATATGCTCGTAATGAAAGTACATATAATTATGTTTGTTGTAAATCTCTAACTTTAAGTCACAGTTGTAAAAATGTATGTCATTAAGTCACTAGTTTTAAGTCGGCAGCTATAAGTCTTTGTCATAAGTCAATAGCTATAAGACTAAGATGTAAGTCACAAGTTTTAATTATAAATCTTAGTTGTTCGACAGATATTTATTAATATTAATGATTTTTCCCTCCAAAAAGATATGATGCGCTCAAAATCGATGTATGTATATAATGTATACGCAGTGTGAGCCAAGCTAGTGCAAAGCTGTCCATCCCTTCCTAACCTAACCAACCCTTCTCTAGAACTTGTCTCATCCTGACTCCACCACGACATATGCCAATTAACAATAAAAACTATGATAACAATGCGTAAACATTAAATTCCAATGATTCAATGATAATTAAGTAATTGAGTAGGATCAATGGAAAATGAAAACATCTTCGAGCCAGAGTCCCTTCCCCGCCTCTACGAACTCATTGCGCCGCCACCCAAAGGAAACCACCTTCACGGTGTACGTCTGCAGGAGTCATGCTAAAGAGATATTCAATCGTGAACAGTCGACGTGAAATACAACGGTATTTCATTGAAAAATGAAACATCTGATATCAACAACAATTTCGGTAATTCTGACGCTGTACTTGTACATTAAGATTTAATATTTGTTGGGCATTAACAGTGTAACAATTTCTACATATTTTAATAAGAGCCAACCTAGTAACAACCTAATTTACAGGCGACTTGTCTTTAAAAATAACCCGTTTATTATCAGACCATATTTCTTCAGCTTTCTAAACTAATTCCAAAAAAATATATTAACAATAAGGATTTTCTAATAAATTCGAATAAAAACGGGATATGCACTTTAAAATGTAACTATTGTGACGCACAGTGTGTAGGTAATGATAACTAGAAATTTTAAAACTAGAATCAGTGGACATAACCTCTATTTACGAAATTATAACTATTATGAGTTTGCCAATCATTTAATAGAGACAAGCCATAGCTTCAACAAAGAAAAAAATAATTTTAAACATCCCAATATTAATTACCCATTTTAATTTGGGTGCTTTAGAAACCTTAGAAATAAACAAAACATTAAATCAGAAATAATTTAGTTCATATAATAATAGCACTCCGTAAATCATCCATATTAAAAAGATTCCCATGTTATGATATAACACCCCACCCCTCTCACTACCTCCCACCTAATTAAATCTCATCATTTCTGTACTTGCATATTTTTGAAAATTAGTTTTAAGTTTGCTAGTGAATGACACGGATGCGTCGAATACAGTATCAGAAAAATTAAAATTTAAGTAACAAATGTACAAAGAAAGTAAAATTCTTCAAAACATAGCGATTTAAGATAACTGCTGCTTTGGAAAAGGTGTTAAATCTACTGACCATCTTTACAAACGGTAAAATGCTATAAAATGTATCACGAATACAGTCGAAGTACAAAGCTTATAAATCGAATATTAACCTCTGCTGGAAGAACAACAGAAACCTTATAATCATTAAAATAATAATCCCAAGGAGCGTGATCAACTGATTATGAACCCTTGATAAATTGCCTTAAGAACCCTTTATCTCTTAGATCCCGGGTAGGTAAATCGAATTGATTATTGGTACAAAATATGATTGAAAATAGATTGACAGAAAAATGATTGACATTTGAAATTGATTCAATAATTTCACCAAATGAAACCCCTGGTCTATCTGACTAGTTTTTGTCTTTTGCTGTAAGCTGAAATTTCCATCAAGAGTTACGAAAGGTTTGAAATGTTCATCTATTTCTCACAAACACTGCAGATCGTTTATCTCACATTTTGAAGTTAATTTTTCGGGTTTTTTTATTTGAGTAGAGCACCGTTGTTTCATCGGTGTATCTTTCCTCTAATTCCAGGTTGCTCCTTTGTTGTACAGTTTAATTTACCCCGGCACTACCTAAAGGCGGATCAGCCAGCCAATACCCTCTCATCTCACCTCATATCCATCCTTTGCTCCTTGTGAGGCTAATTTCTGCCGTGTCCTAGCTTCTAGCCCCTAGCTCCTAGCCCTAGCCCTTACGTCCTCGCCTTTGACTAGTTCTCGAAAAGCAATCAGGGGAATGATAATGTAACATTTCAAGAACAAATAACGCATCAGTTGTTTATCGAGAGCATTTGGACCACTTGATTGAAAATTCAATTACGGATTTGGATAGCTAGCCTGCTGTATTAACATAACGTACTTGAGACAGTCTCATAAAGTGAAAGATAAATGTATAATTTTTCTTAGCAAACCTGCTATAATATTATTCTGTTGTGGTATATTTAGTTATGGTATTTTGTGCATGGTTATGGTATGGTTCTTGTAGTGGTATTTTCCCCCTCCAAAAAACCTTTACAGCTTTTTAAGGCATCACATGGTCCCTACCATCGATATTTCAGTTTCCCTAAAAAATATATTTAAAGCTATTTAAATATCACATAAATGGTTGAGGCAGGTTAGTTGTCTTTCCTTAAATTAAACTATTTTTAATTATATTAGAATAATTTAACAATAATAATAATCTAAACAAAAATATGAAAGAGAACAAGACACAGAAAAACAGAAAAAGCAATGGGTTCGAGTCCCAGTTGCGACCATTGCTTTTTCTGTTTTTCTGTGTCTTGTTCTCTTTCATATTTTCGTTTAGATTATTATTATTGTAAACTTATTCTAATATGATATATTTCACTGATGGGAATAACCTTAAAAAAAGTATAAAAAGAAAGGTTTTCTTATAAAAATTGAATATTTTTAATTATTTAAAAACAGGATTAAAAACAGCTTTTTTCGAATTAAAATTAGGCAATATGAAAATATTCTATTTTTATTAAAACAACTTTTTTAATAACTTTTGATGGTTATTCCCATCAATGTAATATATCAGTAAAGGATAAGATAACACTAATAAATAATCTAAACGAAAATATGAAAAGGAACAAAACACAGAAAAAAAGATAACGGTCGCAACTGAGACTTGAACCCAGAAACTCTCGTCTTACCGGGGCTAATGACATTCCAATTAGGACACTGCCACCTCTTTTTTAACCGTCATATTTGTCAATTTAATATTTTAAATTTCAGAATTAACAATATTATCTTCGATTAATTTTTTTCCATATTATTGGCAACTACTTTTTTTCTTTGGAAGCAATCGTTCGAAGAACTGGTTTGTAACCTAGAAAGTGTCTCGGATAAATTCTTCTTCATGGAAATATTACAATGATGGGAATAAAAATAAAAGTTATAAAAAGAGAGTTGTTCTAATTAAAAATGCATATTCATTTAGACTTTTACAAAAAGGTTAATACGTGTAATAGGTGTATAAGTAAAGTATAGATAATAGTATAATATAATAAATAATAACAGAAATATAATAAGTTAAATCGGATATATTTTTCCGAGACACTATCTAGGTTACAAACCAGTTCTTTGAGCGATTGTTTCCAATGAAAAATGTAGTTGCCAATGTTATGGAAAAAATTGTCGAAGATAATATTGTTTATTCTGAAATTTGAAAAATGAGATTGACAAATATGACGGGTTAAAAGAGGTGGCAGTGGCCAAATTGGAAAGTCGAAAAAGACAAGAGGTTCTGGGATTGACTCCCAGTTACAACCGTTATTTTTTTCTGTGTCTTGTTCTCTTTCATATTTTGTTTAGATTATGAGTGTTATCTTCTTCTTATAATATAATAAAAATATTGCGTTGAATACATTGTGAAAAACCGGTATGAGATGGGCCCCAGCATCAAAATTTCATTTTTTTTACCTACCTATATTATTATTATTAATTGTGGCATATAAGGACAGAAACGTTAGAATTTTTGGGATATATCATATATTAAACACAGTACTACCATTCGAATTATGACTTATTTTTTATGTTTGACTCCACGAGACACATAAATTTTATATTTCGCTCAAAACTTTGTCATTTTTTGAGATATCCCAAAACACTAATTTTACTCTCTCTACTTTAAATAATATACTTACTACATTTTCAGAAAAAAAACCTCATTAAGATGAAGCCATACTAAATAATGCAAAATCATACAAAATCGTATATTTTTGTTTTGAATATTTGACCGCTTAGAAGTATTATAGATGCTTCAATTAAATACTGCGTTTACAACATACATTGGCCCTTAAAAATATAGGTCATTTTTTAAAATAATTCTTTTGATAAGCTTAGAAAAAAATAAAGTATTAGGTCTATAAAAAACATTTTCAACTGAAAACTCTCCTACTTTTAAACACTTTTTCGGATATGGTTTTATTGCATAATGTGGCAAATTCAGTTTCTTATATAATTATCGCGAAAAAAAAATTATATTTACGCCCGAACCTCACAAAATAAAATATAATATGCATTTTCGAGTTGGTATTTTTGACATCACGGCGACAATACGGCAGTCGACGAATTTGTTATATCAAAGTGAACCTTATACCGTCCACCGAAGAACGACTGGCAGCCGCCCCATTCTTTCGTTATTACTCCTCCGGCCGGAGCGGAGAAACAACGTTTTAGGGTCCGCGCTGCTTGTTTTCGTGAAATCAATTTAAAAATTCCGTTTTATTACAATAAACAATGCATAAAAAAGGAATTAATGTTTTTTTACAGGCCTTTACGAAATCAACATGTAAAAAAAAATTCTCAAATATTTTTTCCAACCTTTCCAAAAGCTTTTTCTCAAGTATTTTTAAACTCCTCCCGTAAAAGGGCGTGAATTCCGATTTCGATTTTTTCCTGTACTCGTGGATCGCCTTAAAGGTTGCGCACGTCCCTACTTGGTGGAATAAAAAATAATATATTTTTTATCTTAATTTGCTCTAGAATTTTAAGGATTACTTCACAAAATTATTATTATAATAAAAATATATATTTTCAATGAAGAAAATAAATGTTGGTAGTCAGAAACCAGAAAATAACTGTAAAATTACAAAAGCTCTTGAGTGCCGAAAAATATAATAGTCTCGAATCCACCCGTAAAAACATTTTCCGGCTCATTACAAAAAAGCTAAAACTTTAATATCTTAACGGCCGGCATTCATCTAGACAAACAGGTAGAAAAAGCGTAATGGAATTCATTATTTTTTTAAGTAAATATCGCGCTAATAAAAGTAAAACAGGCTAATGCAAACACTGTGACAAGAATTGTACAGCAAAGAGAGGAGGGCTCTGCCATTTGGTTGGCAGTAAAAAAAGGACATAATTTTTATAGGTATACCAACGTTGTATGCAAATTAAGGGGTCCACTTTTACTGCCTTTAGTACTAGGCCTAGCCGATAGGAGCGCTGTTAGCGAATAAAAGAAAACCCGGTGGGCGCTCGAACGCGGTGGTGGAATTTTCAAGTGTTTTAATTGGGGTAGTTATGAATTTTGAAGATACTTTGTGGGCGAAAGTGAATAGTTTATATCTTTTTCTAAAAGAGAATAAGAATACAAGACAAATTCTATTAATATATTTCACTGATGGGGATAACCTTCAAAAAGTATAAAAATAAAGTTTTTCTTATAATTTTTTTTTTTATATAATGAAATGCTGATGTAAGAGCAATGAATTACCGTTTGAAGCGATCACTGGATGTCGATATGGTTGACTTCTACTCTAAATTGTACCGTAAAAGTTTTTCTGTTTTTTTTTTTAATATGAATACCGCACGACAGTCTCAACTGCTCCCAACCGTATCCCCAATTGGGTTATGTTGTGAGGCTGAAAGTAGTAGGGAGGGAAAGGAGATGTGAAAGAGGAAGGTGGGGGAGTACCTGGCTATTCAGATTTGGTCACCAAACACGGTTAAAGCCATTTCAAGCATTTTCAATTTGGGAGGCGGTAATAGGTACCGCCGCCACGGGAACCTTTATTGGATAACCAAAACCTCTGCCATTAAGTGGTTCACTACGTTTGGTGATTTAGTAGGGGTGCCTGGGTTCACGGGGTGAGGTTTGTCTAGGTCTTGGAGGTAGATGACCAGAACACACCGAACCCCAGATTCCTACCCACACCTTAAACCCTCTTCCTTCTTAGAACTCTCCCTCTCCTTCCTCTTCTTAAAAAACCCTCCACACGGCATCCCTAAAGATGACATAGGCCCTGAGGGAAATTATTTTCCTCAGGGCTTACTGTGTGGAGTTCATGTAAAAAAAAGCAACGTTTCTATTCTGAATGGTGGTCTTACACCAGGGCGATACTGAAAGTATCTTCTATTCTGGAACGTGCCACAAATTTACTACTTATTATTTTTATTGAAATAATAATTGTGAAATAACAAAAATTCATAAAATAAAATTTGTTGCGCACGCTGGGGTTTGAACCCGCGACCCCCGGATCGCAAGTCGAGAACCTTATTCCTCGACCACGAAGGCCGTAAAAGCTTCATCTCTTTAGGCGGGTCATTCCAACAGTATAGAAAAATAATATCTTTGAGAAGATGTATGAATGCAGATAAACACTCCTCTCCGCCAACCACTTCGAGTTAGTAAATTGTTTAAAATACTTTATTATACTTATTTTATTAACTTTTGTGCGCCCATGTGGCTCTTACATTGGGTACATAATATTTAAAAATTTCTACACCAAGGTTAGTAATCCTACTAATATTATAAAGGCGAAAGTCTGTATTGATGTATGGATGGATGTATTTTGTGATTTTAATGAAACTTTAAAGTTAAGTGATATACCTCATACATCAGAATAGACTATAGGCTATAACTTAGAGCTCTGGCATTATGAAATTTACAATTATACGTTTATTGTCTAGATGAAAAGCAAAGTGTTGCAAATTGTTTGACATGCGCTGTCATTAAGATTTACAGCGCCTGTTTGATTGTTACTTTGAGGGGGGAGGGGAAGGAGAATGGAGGAGGGAGGGGGGGGGGGGGGGGGGGGGGTTAGTGGTGGGGGGGGGTTAGCCGGGGGCAAAAGCTAGTAAACAATAAATTGCAATAAAAAAATCTTCGTTGTTATAGTGGTTTGAAATTCGACAAAATTTAATAAAATAAATAACTGATATTGTCAGAAATAATTGTGACAATATTTTTAAGGTGTTTTAAACATAGTATTTGTTACGTTAAAAGTGTCGATACCATCGGTATATTCGTTTGCTAAACTGTGTAGGCGAGGAATTGGCGAGTTTGCTGCATAATTTCTTAGTGAATGGTGACCTTGAAATAGGTCCTCATGCCTAGGGGGTCGAGTTGGTACTCTTCAATTGACTACACTTAGAAGTTCACAACAGTCGAGCTCCGAATGTTATAATTTAAAAAACGCATACCGAATTTGAAGGTAATCGACGCTGAAAACAGAAGTTCAGAATGCGGAAAAATTTATATTTGTAATCCAACAAGCAATAAAAATGTGCCTGATAGGTTTGTTTTCCCCTTCCAATTTCTGCTATAGTAAGTTTTTTTGAAAATATTGTTAGTGGGTAGTTAAATACTCTGTCCACTGATAACTGAGCATAGTGAAGTCCTGTTTTATTTTGACCGTCGACCCGTCGTGTGGGTCTTTAAAAGCCCAGGTTTTACAGAAATGCTAATTATGTACATTTTAAATGTTCCCACTGATTCCTCACTTTAGGTAGCTTCCTACAAGGGACTATACTTGACGCCAGCTCCGCAAACATTCATGTGCGATGTAAGATAAAGACTTGTATTTCGGCGTGAGGCTAAAAAAAATCATCAATATACCATGGAAAATCAAGTTTATATGTTTTTTCACTGTATATTGTTGTAATAATAATAAGTCTGTATCAATCTCAAATAGTTATAAGTTTGATAGAAATTGGTTAGATTTTTTTACAAGTTTACAATTCAAAAAGTATGATTTAAAATTATAAAAAAATGTTCATTGTTGGTTTTTAAGCTTTTGCATTGAAAATAAATATCTAGTTTTTAATATTTCTTTTTATTTCATTTCACATTATAATCAATTAAAATGGATGAAAGGCGCTGACACTGACGATAAAGATGGCTGAAATGCTGGATACTTTTGAAAGAAAGTGATGAGAAGAATATGTGGACCCGTGAAAGAGGGTGAACTGTGGCGCATCCGGCACAATACAGAATTGTTAATACACGTTTATTAGTAGAGGAGTTAATATTTATTTATTTACGCCTATTTAGGCTTTTACATAAATATAACAATATTTACGAAATTATGCTCGTATATAGTACAGGAAACGACTGTTTAAAATACTATAAAGTAAAAATATTATTGAATGTGATCCACAAAGTACGTAGGCACAAAATATAAAAAAATCAAAAATAGTTTTTTTTCTGTCAGCCGACAAAATACTGTTAATGTGTCAATTTAAACAGCTTTATTAAAACATTCCAATACTTGAAGAAAAAAACTTCAATGAGGTATGCCTATATAATATATTAAAATTGATGTACCTACTAAATATATCAGCAACATCAGAGTATTTGTTTCCTAGCTGTTGAATCCGATAGGAGTGTAATACTGGGACGTTGATGTGGAATTGCTACAATATTATGGTAAGTACTGTCTTGTAATTGACCTGCCTGGAGCATGAAACGACATGAGTATGGCCGGCGTAGAGCAGCGGTAAGGCGCTTGACTCGCACACCGAAGGTCGCGGGATCGAATCCCGGCGTGGCAAATAATTTTTAAAAAAATTTTATTGTGTTATTTCACAATTTATTCATTTAAAATAACATATAGTATATTTGTGGCACGTTCCAGAGTGGAAGATACTGCCTGTATCGCCCTCGTGTAAGACCACCATTCAGAATTGAAACGTTGCTTGAAATGGCATTAGCCGTGTTTGGTGACCAGATCTGAATAGCCAGGTACTTTCCCACCTTCCTCTTCCCTATCTCCTTCCTCTCCCCACTACCCTCAGCCTCACAACATACCCCAATTGGGGATGCCATAGTCTCACTGGCTTCACACGGGAGAAGTTGGGACTCTTGTGCGGTATTCATATAAAAAAAATGAAAAGAGATTACATATAATAAATCAGGGATACCGAACATTGAATTAATTATTTTATTCAAACAGGTTATATCGGAAATGATTCTACGATCAGAAAATTTTATTAAATTTAATGAACAAAGTACGTTATCGTAATTTATGCTTTCACTAGGAATGACCATTTTAAAATTTACATATCTTAAAGATTTATTTTAGATTCTTATGATAAATATGATAATGATTCTTAATATGATAACTAGTTAATCATTAATCTACCGTAGTGCAACAAAGAAGTAACAAATAGATTTTGTTTGAAAGTGCAGATACGTGTATTACTGAGAACGTAAATTTAGGCATGTATTCATATTTCTCTGGTGATGTTATGGTAGTAACGATACCCTAACTAAAAAACCGAAAAGAAGGTATTTTATTATTGGAAAGTATTTTTAACTTATCGTAACTGCGGATTTTCTTTCTAAATCTCTTAATGTTATTTAACAGCCTAACAACAATACCTTTCTAGCCTGACATATAAAAAGCTTGGACTGGGAAATGCTTTATAGCGCATTAGGAAATCCACCCTTGTGCTCAGCGTTAATGGGGTAGGGGTGGTGCTTTGAGGATAGGGGTTGGGGGGGGGGGGAGGATCCCGCGAGAGAGGAAGGTTTTAGAAGTAGCACCTTTCAAATTAGAGCCAAAACTGGGTGCGATAGATTTTTGTATTTTGACTTTGGATGCGGTAGTCATAAGCAACAGGAAATTGATGCAAATTTTGTATATTTTTTTTATATTAATAATTGTAACTATCTTCAAAAAGATTTGTTGTGACACTGCGAAGGAGTCAAACTGACCGGAATCAATGGGATTATTAGATTCCTAATGAGAATAAATTGTGGGTGAAAAGGAAATGGGGAGTGCCTGGTTGTTCAGGAGTGGAAAACATTCTAGTATAAGCCATTTTCAGCAATATCGCGATAATGAATTAAGGTATCAAGCCAAGGCCTGCAGAGAGTGTCGATCGTCCAGTTGATTAGTCAGACATCTCCTAAAAATTTAAATTTGAGTTGAGTATGCAGTTAAAATAAATGCAAGAGTATAAGTACCCTCTGTCTGGTAGTGTACTCGGATTACTCACAAACACCACCAAATCAATTATAATGCAAAAAAAAATTGCAGTGAAAAGTTTGTTGTTTTGTGGGTCACTAGGAGGATATTTCAAAATGCCATATAAATACGCCGGACCAAAATTTAGCATTTGGTGATATCTGCCTACTCAACTGGATGATCGGTGTATTCAAAATTGATAATAATATTGTTTGTCCTGAGAAACCTTGTAGTTGGTAGGTACATTTAAATTTGATTCCGTATATTGGTACCCTTAATTTGAAAAACGTTGTGAATCTGACTGAAGAAATGGTTAATAGGACGGATAAGGGGTAAAAAAAGAGGAAGGGAAGGGTTAGGAATTTATTGTATATCTGATCAGTTTTGGAATGTTTCTAATATATCTATCTTGGTAGTCATGACACAGCACGCTGCTATCATTATCTATCTTGATTGCGTCACAAAGAGCATACGTCAATAGTTTTACAGTAGACATTTGTCAGGACGATACTGAGGAATTCCCGCATTTTTTACTAATTTTCTCAAAATATTTCGACATGGATCACACTCTGCGTACTGTCATCAAGTTTGTAAAACCATTCATCTTTTGCTTTTATTCTGTTACACCGATTCTTCTTCTTTTTTTATTTGATTAATTTTCAAGTGCAATGTTGTACAATAATTTTCCTACGAACATTTTATTTAAACTAAATAAATTAAATAATGTGGGCGTTTAAAAAAGGTAAATTCATGGGAAAGTCAATAGATGTCGCATATTAAGAGGAAAATGGATAAAATTCATTCAATACATATATAGCATTTAGTTCGGGTTTAATTCTTGCAAACATACATAAAGATAGCAGCAAATAAAAATATGTGTTAAGAAAATGAAGATAATGTTGGTAGTTCTTAGTCGAAGTATGGCACAGTTAAATATGACTGAATTGGATAGGAACTGATTGGCAGAGTTGCGCCCCGGCAAGGCGAAGGTCCTGGGTTCGAGTCCTAGATGTGACCGTATCTTTTTTCTGATTTTTCTATTTTCAGATTTTAGATTGAGTTTCGCTAATATTGTCTTCATTTAATTAAATTTATGGATCACAAATGAATAAAATCCAATTTTTCTCAAATCAAAGGAAGATAAAATAAACGTTATTCGCCTTAAGTAAACTGTCTTATTTAGTATCTGCGTATTCATAGAATTAAACATATCCATTTCTTACACATTTTAATTATAAATCATTACTGCTTTGCCTTCATCAGCCCTTCAAAGAAACAGCATTCAATAGAGAAACATCTCAAGGGATAACTTATACTAACACAGTTCGTTCGGCCTCCCTGGCTTGCCTAGGGGTGGTAATAATCAGTTTTAAAGGGTTTCTCTCAATGGATTCAGATCAAAAGGGCTAGATTCGTTGGTTTAGTTGGAACTAGATTAGCCTTGCCAATCAAGAATTAAGCCATTAAAGAAGGTAGAGATATGAAACTATTCTCATGGGTTGATTCGAGCACAGAAGTGCTGATGTCAGGATGTCCTAGGTATATCGACTGGGGAGAGTTACAAGAGTTGACCAAACTTTATGTTCATAAATAAAACCTTATTAATTCTGATCTAACAATTTTTGACGTCATATCCCTAGAAAAACCTGTGTTGAGAGCAGGCGCTTTTAAAAATGAGCAGTTTATAATTAGAATACAAATAATAGCATATAATAAAATACAAATAATAAATAACATAAGACAACATTTAAAGTAACAGATCATCACTACGTACTCATAAATTGGATTTGATAATATGTTTGATGTTGGTTCTGTCTTGGCTGGTAATCCAAGACTTGGTATCAGATTTATATTTAAGATACATTGTGATTTGTATAATGGCCAATGGAAGTGTATTCTATAGTTTTGTTGTAAAGTATCTAAAATTTCTTTGGCCAAAAGTTGTTTAAGCAAAAAGGATATGTAAGAGCCTATGCCCTTTGGTTCTAGTATCTTGAGCAGTTTGGACATTTTAAAACGTAGTTCTGTGCTTTAAGAGGTATGCAAGTATGTTCTTGGCATAAAGTTATCTAATGTCCAAGACACAGATTCTCTTGAAGAATTCGTCCGAACTGCATGTGATTGGTAGTTTTAATATAATATTTATATTGAATTTCTTAGCTTTAAAAATCGGGTCAATGGCGGCAGGGTTAGCCTCTCCCCAGGCTATAATACCGTACTTTATTAAAGGTCGACTTATATGCAGATGATATATTAATATTTTACAAATGATAAATAAAATTATTCAAGTTTTTATCGTCTATAATAAACAGTAATACAAATTTCATTATTACATTACTTTTTATTTTTAGTTAGAATGAGGCGTAGACTTATCTTTGAAAAAGTTTTTTAATGGCGCAACTTATTCTACCTTACTCTTATTGTTTAATTAAAAACAAATTCAAATCTGAAAATAAAAT
The DNA here is from genome assembly GCA_917563855.2 of Limnephilus lunatus. NCBI lineage: Eukaryota > Metazoa > Arthropoda > Insecta > Trichoptera > Limnephilidae > Limnephilus > Limnephilus lunatus. The sequence goes on along the minus strand of OU830602.1, from coordinate 43,162,338 downwards.
GATCGCAACGAATGATTTGAAGATTAGTTTCTTTCTGTTAAGATGTGCATTTTGCCTCAACATATAAAACGAGGTAGTAATTTTAGAGAAATGTTTTTTTGCCCTTAGACAGTGCCCTTATATGTACCATGAATTTCAAAAAAGCTATAACGTAAATTAAAAAATAAAGTAAAGATTATTTTGAATAGAAATTTGAGGGCTAAATTCAAATTTAGTATTTATTTTTATTTTAAACTTTATGAGTAAAACCTCAAATTATAATATTTAATTAAATGAAGACAATATTAGCGAAACTCTATCAAAAATCTGGAGACAGAGAAATCAGAAAAAGATATTGGCACCTCTGGGACAAGGATGTCCAAGGGAGTCCCAGAGGTGCTAATATCTTTTTTGTCTCCAGATTTTCGATTGAGTTTCGCTAATATAATTTAATTAAATATTTAAATTTAATGTTTGTTTCCGAAGGGCTCATATCGTGTTTTCTGTGTATACGGTTTACCTCAATAGATTCACATGAAAAGGGCTAGGATGATGTTAGTTTGTAGTATTGACATTTGCTTATTGTAACACAAAAGCGTCAAGTTAATTAAAACTGAATGCTACAGAAAAGTATGGATCGCGAAATAATTGTAAGACGCGTGTTAACGCGTGCATTTATGATTTATTATTTTTCAATTAGTCCTTTCAAGCGCCCTGCAACACTAATATTTTGAAAAGCTTTTACACTTCAAGGATGTATTCAAATATAGAGTTTCTTCCCCTGCATGAAGCATTCCAAAACCAACGGGAAGCGAGGTTTTTAAAGTGTTTTAGGCAATTTTCTATTGAGACACAGATAGGTATTTTATGCACAACCTCACATCATCGCTTCGCTTTAACTTATTATTTTTATGTGAACTCCATACGACTTTCATAGATGTAATCTTTGAAACTGTTTCCAAAGCGTGTTATTGGATAGCTTGGCAAGTATCAAGGTCTTTGATAGACCTGTCTTGAAGAAGAGATGAAATACGATAGTTGGTAACTCCTTATATAACCGAGCTGATGTACACGCAATAACGAGCGTGAATTCCTCAAAATATTGGATTATATATTTTACTAACTGTGGATAGTACAGAAGATCGAGTCACCAGAGGCTAGAGCAGCGATTTCATGAAAATAGCTTTTCTGTGACCAATCTTTCAAACCTCATTTTGTAAATGTATAGAATAATACAATAAAAAATAATTACTCGATTTAACTTCCATTGCTTTGCGAAAATATACAGCGCAATTATGATGAAAACTCACCTCAAAAGAACGGTTAAATCAAGAAAAATAATTGAATTCGATATCGCGGGTTATGAAATAATGAAGGGTAAAGAGGAACGGTAATGCATGTTAGATTTTTAAGTTTTTATAAATTCAACGCGATAAAAAATACATTGCAGAAAACCGGTAAAACAATTGATGGGAAATACACACCAGATTTTTTTTCCATGTATATACATTTGAGTGGAAACCGATGTCGCAAATTAATTTATTTCCTTTTGGTTCTCGCTCGTTTAGCACGCGCTCTGTATCTCTTACACTGGCCTGATATCCTACATATAATTTTATTAATTTTTAAAAATTTTAATTTTAAAAGAAAGAAAAAACATTCCCAGGTTACGAATAACCCAACAATATTTGAAAATCTCCTACCACCTCCACAGAAAGCGAAAAATGTTACTTGTGTCGTGATGAAGGACTAAGCCAGCCGAGGAATCAAACAAGTGACGCCTTTTTAGTGACGATTTTACCGAAATGAAAATTTAATAATGATGATAAAACACAGCTCTGCATATCAAGTTTAAGCAATTAATGGTCAGACTTTTGGATCCTTTCCTTTATTTTTAACCCCTGACGCAAGGAGTGGCGCTATAAGTTTGACTTTCTGTATGATTGTGTGTCTGTCTGTCTGTCTGTGGCATCATGTCGCATCATCCTAAATGGATGGACCGATTACTATGCGGTTTTTTTGTTTAAGAGCTGATGTGATGGAGATGGTTCTTAGCTACAATTTATGACAATCTCTTCAGGTTTTTCAAGGTCATCAGCTCTTTTTTGTGTCGGGGGTTGCTACAAATTTTGAAAATTTTACTTAGGTATTCTTTATTATATAATAATTTGGATGACTTGTACAGTGTCGTTTTTGTGAAAAATCACCTCAAGGGAGCTGTGGTATATGAATGAAAACCACACTGGCTAAACTGAAATCGAGAATAAAGTAAGAAGAAAATACAAATATCTTCTGAATTTCACCAAAAATAGAAATTCATACGGCATTTTTATCGCGCATAAAGATGCTTAAAAACAAATTACCATTGCACATCCACCCCAACAGTCGTGAAAGTGGATCCACCGCCAAGTGGGGGTGAGACACCAACCCTTACGCGACACCTTCAGAATACGGGGCTGGGAGGGGGGGGGGGGTGTTATCCTCGCAGACGACTTATAGCACACCCTTATATGACGCTTATTTTTGCGAGGTACCATTACTTATTACACATTCGCAGGAGAACGAATTTTCATTTTAGAATTTGGTACGGCGACTCTTAAAAGTCAGAAGCAGTTAAATACGTTATAACTATAGTTGGACGTGATTCAGAAAAAAATGAAGGATTGAATACAAGCATTTCGTAAAGTGATATTTTTTTAAGTGAACACCGCACAAGAGTCATATTTCAATGGGACTATGGCATCCTCAATGGGGATGTATTGTGATGCATTTTATAAAAAAATCATTTCTGTCGATTTTTTTATTGGGAGAGGAGATGGTAAAGAGATGGTGAGAGGAATAGACCACCGCCCAGGGAACTATTTACCGGATAACCAAAACCTCTGTCATAGGTAACCTCAAGTGGTTCGCTAAGTTTGGTGATTTAGCAAGAGTGCCCGGTTTCATGGGGTGAAGTTTGTCTAAGTCTTTGCAGCAGATGATCTGGACACACTGAACCTCAGATTCCGTTTTTCTTGTTCCTTCTAAGAAACTTTTTCTCCTTTATTTTCTTTAAAAAAACGTCCACACAGCAGCATCCCCAAATGTATAAAGATATTCAGATTGTCACGTCGAAAGTCTTTCTAAGCAACGTTTTGAAATTCTATAAAAAAATTATCGTATAAGTTACCCTTTTTCAAAATGCTGATTGCTGAAATAATCCAACTGTGAGCTTTTAGCTTCTATTCCATAGATATTTTTAAGGTTTCCAACGTTATTTACACCATGAGCTAAGGAGCTTTGAAATATCAAGTTAACTATTCTAAAAGAAGGCGAATTACTATTTTTTTCATATATTTTAATCCAAATCTTGAAGCCTAGTAGTGATCAGCTGCTTTTAAAATTCCCACTGCAACAGCAAGATAACGATTGCATTTCTCCTTTGGGGTAAGCAGACATATATCGTTTGTCTCCTGCATTGCTGTAATATCCTATAATATTCATGTGATTATGATAACTTCTTGTCTGTTCAGGAGTCTTCAGGAAAGCTCGTAGATCGTCACATAATACACTTTACATAAATGGTAGAAAAATGGTAAATAATCGTGTTTTAAATGGTAGAAAACCTTAGGAATGAACTCGCTGATTTCGGCTATATTCGTAACCGTTCCGGCCAAACCAGAACGTGCAAAATCTCTTGCAAAGTACTAACTACACTATATTACATTTTGTGTCTAAGAAAGAGATGTGGAATTATTGGGATAATAACGTACGTTTTATGACTTTTTTGTGCCGTTACTGTGGGAATTTAAAAAGCGCCCAGTCCTGTATAATATACGTACGTATTTATATGATATTTCAAAATCTTAATCAGTCTCCCATTTTTTAAATCGTTATCTAACAAGAGTTTTATTTGGAGCTTGAAGAGGTATCTTAAACTACTTATTTCCATAGACATTGATAAATTCCACGATGCACCGTCAACAAGACAAATTTGCAGTGATTTAAAATTTACCGTGGATTTATATCAGACATCAAAAGCACCGAGGCGAGGATGAAAAGGAAAAACTAATTTCCCTGAAAAATGGTACAGTATTAGGGATCACATCTCCGTTAAATTCAACGTGTAGAAAAAATCTCTTCTAACATATTATTCTCTATTCCCCACCCTTCCCCAGATCACCCCCCCACTGGGTGAGGCCGGGAGATTGATATCTGTGACATTAAGTTGAAAAAATGGAGTTAAAAGAAGGCGTGCGTTATCTTGGCGAGTTGTTTTTTTTCATAATGGTCTCGTTTTTGGACGTGAAAAACTATTTAAAGCAACATTGGTAGGTTGAAAATTCGTTGTTACGAGGAAACACTTTTTAGAGTTGCATAAAATAATATTAGAATTGTTGTTGTTGACTTGCTTTGATGCTGAAGGGGTTGAGAATGGGAAGGAGATGTTGAAGATGAACGTTGGTGTAGTGTATAGTGTAATGCATGTAGTTTCAATGTTCTTCAACGGATGTTGTTAATAAGCCATGTGTAGTTTTGAGGTGTCTCAATAGACGTCAGTGTAGTAGTGCGTTAGGAGAGTGTCTACTGTCTCATCAGATCTTCAGTGCTTCAGTTTTGCACAGCCTTGTCCATTAGAACCGACGTTTGATCAAGTTAAATATTCATTGTAAGTCAAAATTCATTTGTTCAAGTTAAATATTCATTCCCGAACACACATCAAATAATCCCAATTATTGTTGTAGTAAAACATAGCTATTGGAAAGGATCTCATTAAGCATGGCTAAAGCAATTTTAAGCAACATTAAGATTCTGAACTTTTGTTTTTTCGCAGGGTGATACCGGAAGTATCTTCACTTCCGCAAGTATCAAATTTATTTCATTATTAAATTTCATCTAAATTATCATTTTAAATATCACCTACCTAAACTAGAAGTTCTGTAAACAGAAGACCTGGCAAAATACTATAAAAGGACTTCGTTACGCTCAGTCAATTAAATTAATTTTATTTCCGCGGGCCAGGATTTGAACCCGCGACCTTCAAATTCTGAATCGCGGAGAGCATGATTTCGACCAGATCTGAAAATCCTGGCACTCCGTGATCAATTTTTATTAAAACATAAAATAGAAATTACTTTTTTATGAGCAATTAATATTGTACTGAGCATGAGACTCTAATCCTACATAATCATACCCACAAACATTCATGATTCATGATATATTGCAAGTACGACGTCATCCCCACACGTAACCAAAACCCGCAATGTTTAGCAACCAGCAACTAGACAAATGAACAAAGTCACCACACCGTGTGATAATCAGCATTGTTTTCCCATTCAGGAGGCTTTTCACACCTCACGACGGTCCTCCCTCTGCTACACCCCTGTCTGGAAAAATGTCAAGGGGGTGAAAAGAGTGACGTCGAGAACCGCCCTGATATAACATGTAATTTTAATTTTTGTTTTTTTTTTTAAATAGCTGAAATAATAGGCCACTTGCATCACATTTTTTTCCGGTTTAGACAAATATTCTAAGACATTGTTTTTTTTTTTTAATCGTATTTTTGAAACTCTGGCGATTTTTTAAAAATTTCAATCCGAAAAATCAGACAATTTCTTATAAACCGGAAAGACGGGACATAATTTTATTTATTTTTTAAAAAAAAGAACGTTTTCCACACAAATAGCAATAAATTGAACGGGGTGAATTGAACACCCGCCATCTTTATCAAAAAATCAAACCAAAGAATTAGTTCGCATAGAACAAACCATAAATCTAGTGAACGTTAAACGCAAATTCAAAATTCCACCGGAAATCAAAGTGTTGCCATATAAAAAAATAATCAGTGTGGAATTTTACAAAATTAAGGAAACATAATCGGAGACGGGACATTTTCATGTAGTGACGTCACGAGCTCAAATAATGGATTTATTTATTTTAATAAAAAAAAACTATACAAGTCTAAAATTTTTTACTAACATTTTCGTAATCTTAGTGTATAAGTCGTTATGAAATCCATGCAAGTGGCCTATTATTGTGTAACTTTTTAAAAAATAATGGCTAACTTACCATGGCTTAGATCGACCTGAAAATATTTGAATTATTTATTATTAATTACTTACCCGTTTGTGGACGATAGAGGACTTAACCTCGTGACGCCAGAGTTTGGACTACTCGACCACTAAGGGAACATTCTTACAAATATTTTTAGTTCTCAGCTGCTCGCTAGTAAATAATTTTAATTTACAGTCATTAATTCACTAGTACTCGTGTCATTAATAATATTTCTAATATGTACTGTCACTGTAACATATATTTTAAATATATTCTTGTATTTATTTGAAACAGATGCTAAAAAAATTATAGGTATTTAATTAAGTGGAGAAATTTATGATTAATGAAAAAAAATAAATGTAAGAAAAATTCAATTATTCGCACAATTAAAAACTTCAAAAAAATTACGAGTGTAAAGTTCACATGCGGTACAAGTGAAACCTTCAGAAGACCAAAGTAGAGAAATCTGGAGAGGGGAGAGGATATAAAGCGTCGCAAAAAGCGGGTACCGATTATTCTATCTCATTCTCTCGCAGGCTAAATCCTATAGATGTATGTGTTTGCCTCTTTTTATATTTGTGCTTTGAAACTTGAAGTAAAAATGTTTTCATTTCAACAATGAAAACTTCTGACTTCATACGTATACTTCTTACTTTTCACTTATTACTTATTACTTTGACTTACATATTACTTATAACTTTACATTTATACTGTTACATTCTTTATGTAGTTGTACTAGTTGTGCCGTATCAGTTGAATTAAATATCTGTACATTGCTGAAAATTTATAAAGGGGGTGATAATGTCTTCAATTAAAATTTACAAGATTGGGTGGTAAGGTTTTTCAAAGCACAAAAATGCATTTTCGAATATCTCCCCTTTTTGAAGTGGCAAAAGTAGTCGCCCAGTTGCATGTTGCAAGTCTTTCCGAAACACCCTATAGGCACTGCCTACGCTGGCTACAGCCTAACTACTCAGTCGCATACTTATTATGAAGAGTAATTTTTCATTTGTTGGAGCTTTCACACTATCGGCGGGTGCTTGTGGCTGAAAGCTTCGGGAAAGCTGAAAGAGCGGGATGGCGTGATGGGAGATGCAGCGGAAATTGTGAGACGGGGAAAATCCCTTGATGTTCGGTGGAATGTGAATGCATTGTTGCATTTTTGTGGATCATCTTTGAGGCGAATATTGCAACTTGCTTTAGAAGATACAAGTTGATACTTTTGGTATACATGATTTTCAAAGCTTAGCGACTTATAACGATAGGTAAATTACATTTGTTACTTTTAACATTAACCACCATGATAGGGGCATGTGCCTAGCATTGAATAAAGAAAGATTAAAAAACTGTACAATATCAAATACCTTATTATGGAAAAATGAATAAATGTAAAAGATTTTTTAACAAAAAAATATTACATTTCCATTTGTATGAATTCTGTTCGGAACGCTATCCACGTATTAAAAATTTTGTTACTAATATCACAGAAAACTAAAATAGACAAGAGTGGGGAGGTCGCGAGGCACCACGCACAGAGGAGACCGTTTATACTATCTCATTCTCTCGCAGGCTAAATCCCATAGACGTTTCGTATATTTGTCGAGTAGCTATTTTTCGTTTCATCGAGTTTCAAATCACAACGGTGCTAAGAAAGTTTCCACTTCAAAATATATAAATTTCTTAAAATCCAGAATGAAAAAACACTATGTGTCGGACATGCACTTCAGAATGGAGTAACACAAAAAACTATTGATTCCTTTCAGAGTCTTATAATTGACTAGCAAAACGTTGCTGTGGCTAACGAAACACAACTCCATTACCCGACCTTTATAAAATCCACACCACCCGCTTACCAATTGCCCGCTGCCCGCTGCTCGCTGCCTGAATTGAATATTTGAATTTCTCTGCTTTTATCTGCATTAATAAGCATGTTTTATACATATAAACCTTTATCTTGAATGATTCTATCTATTGGTGAAAACCGCATGAAAATCCGATGCGTAGTTTAAAAGGTCTAAGCGCACAAACATTTTGAGCGATTTCATTTTATACTATGTAATGATTTATCAAAACTCAAAAGCTCCCCAGAAAATGATACTGCGAGCTGATACTATTTGGGTTGACTTTTAATGGAACACTTTTAAAAAATGCAAACACATGAAACCGTGGCAATTTCTCGACTACAGAAATCGAAGTTGGCAAGTTTTTAGAGAGACACCCGGAGAAACAACAGATTACTACAAGATTGAAAAAAAAAATTGTTTCAAAGTCCTTGCAACTTGTATCATGTTATTATATATTTATTAAACAACTTCACTTATTCTCAGTTTTTAAAATGAAGAGAAATTTGACGACCAAGGTTGTCCCCCCAGGGAGCGCATCCCCGTTCCATCCCGCCACGCTCTCGGTTCCTCCCGGCTCCTGGCTCCCGGCACATGCAGGCTCGTTGATTTCCCTTGCGCTCTAAACAATGCATATCCCTGTTCTTCCTGTTCACAATAAATTATCCTGAATCCCGAGTTATCGTCACCCGAACTACGCATTACCGCCGTTGTCTGGTCGGCGAGACAAATGCACAAGGTAACACGCGTCAACTGAATATATTTATTTTTAATGCCAACGTTGTGACTCTTTTATTGAAGTGAAAACTTCTTTAGTACCGTTGTGATTTGAAACTCCATGAAATGAAGCGAGCGACACTAGAGAGAGACAAACACATACATCTATAGGATTTAGTCTGCGAGAGAATGAGGTAGAAATAAAATATTAATTTATTTTACGGGTACTCAGTTCTAATATAATAGGACAAGTCCCACGCAAGTCTCATTTGGTGTAGTGGTATAAAGCATTTGACAAACCTCAGCTGACAGATATTTAGCGGACCAAGGATCGAATGCTACGAAATTAAAAAAAAATATATATATATATATATTTTTTTTTTTTGTAAAAACAATATCCAATCTTCAAACCACTCCAAAATGAACACGCTAAACAAACTCAAAATACAGCGACATCAAGCGACTCAGAAAAAGAAAACTTAAATACTAAATAAGATGATCAAATATATAGGTAAAGGTGCACACTGCACTTGCATTCGACGAAAAAATATGGAAAAATTCATCCTACACATTGATAAAAAAGGTGCTTTTTAGTCTCCCCGTTATTTTCTACTTTAGTTTTCCGAAGATTTCACTTTGTATTTTTTATGCATATATTTTTAATGGATTCAGAAAGTAAAATAATGCAATATCCAATGTTTTAAATATAATGTGCTCCGCGTGCAAAACCGTATCTTCTCCAAGCATAAACTTTCTAATTAAAGATTCTTTATCGGAAGTGACCTGCCAGGTAAGTATGTTTTCTGTATCTATTTGTAAATAACAAAATTAGATACAGCCTAAGATTTCTTAATAAATTACACAGCGCCCTTGAGGTGATTTTTCACTAAAACGGAGCTCTACAAATTATCCAATTATTATTATTGTTATTAAATTATAAAAAAACATTTTTTTAAATAAATCAGTCGAATTATGTAGATGGTATGAATACTCACATTATTTAAAACTAAACAACGTCCATCGATTCCATATCTCCAGTATCTGAAACAAAACAGAAAATAACATCAGATACAGAGTTAATAAGAAAACGGGGAAACGAAAAAGAAGCATATTTCGCTAACCTGTTCTTTGTCCAACGGGTTGGTAGTTGGTACATTATATCGAGACACGGCTGATAGAGAAAATAGAAAAGAATGTTCGCTAAATGGGATTTCTCTAAGTGTTTCAGTCCGCTAAGTTATGCCTTCCTTATTAATTGAATACGGGAAACGGGAACGGTTTTCCGGTTATTGCCAAGAAAGGAATAAAAAGTACGAAGCAATCAGGGAAGAATGTTACCGGGAATGAAGCAAGCATTTTCAAGTCACGAGATTTTAATAAGGAACTAGTTATATTAAATTAAATAAAACGAGTTATCTTCTTTAATGCATACAAAAATATTCGAAAAAAGTAGGTATGTTTCTATTCTTATTTTAACGTCCTAGATTTAAAAAGTAAACACGAGGATAATTCCTTTTTTAGAATAAGTTATTACTTCAAACAATATTCTTACAATGGTTCATCCAACGATAAAACACCTCCCGAAAAAATATCCCCTACAAAATATCCCCCAACAAAATATCTACTAAAACCTAACATAACCTCTGTCTTAATTGCTCTAAATAAACAATAACAGTGTTAATCTCTAGTGACCCTCCAGGTAAGTATGGTCTTGTATATATTTCTGCCTGTACAGTGCATTTTTACAGCAGCATCGCGTTCATTGGTCAAATCATTGCACATATAGTTTTGTATCGGTGATCGATGAACCGGTGGATGCAATTTTTAGCCATAAGTTGTTGTTGTCTATAGTTAAAATAAGATTGTATAAACGTTTTATAAATTCGTACAGCGCCCTTGAGGTGATTTTTCACATAAACGGCGCTATACTAGTCATCCAAATATTATTATTATTATTAACCTAACCTTACAAAAAAATGGGACAAAAATAATACAGACTTCTATAAAGACAATAAATTATTGTTCAAAAGTAGTCATAAGAAATAATTCAGCGTAGTGGAGATACATTTTGTACTTGGGATATTTTGTCGGGGATATTTTGTCTGAGGATGAAATCGCGCATTATCTTTACAATTGGATACCAAAATTACATTTCACCACTAAATGGGTTAATTAACAAATTGTAATGATTTTAAAGCATTTTTTGAATATCACGATAAAAAGGTACAAATTAACAGAAGGAATAAGTAAAAATTTAAGCATTTCGATTATTCAGTTGGTTAGTCAGATATCTCATAAAATTTGAAATTTGAGTTGAGTATGCAGTTATAATAAGTAAAAGTGTTACCTCTATCTTTTTTCAATACTAAGATTACTCATAAACACCACCAAATCAAATATAAAGCAGAAAAACTTGTAGTGAAATAAACGAATGGGTTATTAGCAGGAAATTTCAAAATGTCATATTAATATACCTAAGCGTAATGCTTCCCGTTGTTATTTCATATCATATTTAATATGTTATCACAGACACATAATAAATACGTAAACGCACGTAAACAATACATGATTTATGGTGAGCATTCAAAACTTAGTATTTGAAGATGTCCGACTAATCAACTGGATGATCCATATAGTAGATATTGTAGATTCGAGTATTCCATAAATATTTTTTGTTTTGGAACTCATTTTAAAATGAATTCAGTTTTAAAGATTTTATACAATTTGGATATATTTCTGGCCAATTTTTTACTTATACAATTTTTAATCACTAATCAGTAGTTTTCAAGTAAAATGTACTCTCAGTATCGCCCTGGGGAGAAATGGTGTCGAAAAATCATGCTCCAAAATGTTTCAGTGATGTTTAGTGACCAGATCTATTTAGTCAGATAATCCAAAGTCCCTTTTCCACTTAATCTTCCCCAAAAAATATCCAATAGTTCCACTGATTTTTTGTCGTTGGGATATGGTCGGCATCATTACCAAATAAATATAATACCTTCCGTAGTTATACTTGGTGTGCGTTATTTTAATAATTAATGGGAAAACTTTGTTACCACATTTCTCATAACAATGGTAACCACGTAGATAAATTCCATATTTTTTTCTTCTTGTGGTATTTAATAAAGAAAATCCTGAGAAGAATGTAATGAAATTATTCTATACTTTTGAATATAGCTATAAGATTTTGTTTAGATATACATTCTAAATAAATTATATAATATTTCTTTGTTCGAACTACTTATATATTTTATTAACGCCCACCGGTTTTAGAACGAACATTCCTTCCTCGGGGCAAACATATAATGACTTTACAATTACAAAACAGAGGGGGGATTAGTATTAGATTCCTATCTTAGATATATTCCCTTTCAGTAACCGTTATGTTAGAAATATTGTTTCATTTATTGAAATTATTCTATTTCCACTGCTGTGTGATGATATCCTGAGAAACTGTATATATTTAGAGGCAAAGCATTTCCTCTATCGGAAAATTTTCAATTCAGTTTCTTTATGCAAATTCAGTTCGATATGTTAACGCTTATTCCTGTACCTAATAGCAGTTTCTTTACCAGCGCGAGCTTAAATACCTTCGTTCACTTCCTTTTTACACTTAAAACAGGCGTTAAATCGGAAATGAATGTTAAGTTAAAGGCTCTTGCTCATGCTTACACTTAACCTTTTAAATGCCAGTAGGTAGAAGTGTAGCTGTGCACAGCAGGCCGTGAACTTTTAATCAAAATAAATCATTTTTAAATCTTATTTAAAAAAAAAAAAAAAAAAAAATCAAAAAAAAAAAAAATTCAAAATCATCCCAATAGATCTCTCTGTGTGTTTCATATTTTAAATTAATAAAAAATGGGACAATTGTATGATACAGAGGCTCAAAAAGAGCGAGAATACTCGCTATTTTTCTATGGCCGGCTGGGCACGGTCAAGAATGCGAGATATCTCGCTCTTGGCACAGAAGCGGTTAAATAAATACTCCAGGTATTTAAAGCATTAATTTATCTGTGATAGTAAATTTTTTTTGAATTTTTGGTATTTTCAAAATCCATTGTTAATTTGGAATTCCAATTCTTCTATAATTATAATTGAAAAAAATATATAAACATTTTGACAATAAAATAATAATGTGGGACGATGTTTAAAAAAAAGTATCTCCTTTTTGAATACATATCCACTTTCCGGTCACTGGCTAAGCTGGCATCGCGTTTGGGACCCACGCGTGTTTGATTCCTCTGCTAACTAAGTTCTCCACCCCAACGCAAGCAACATTTCCCGATTACTGTGGTGGTAGTAGGAGATTTTCAAATATTGTCAGGATATTCAAGACTTATTCTTAAGACTCTCGTATTTTCTCACTAAAAAAAGGTATTTCAAAAAGGATTTGTAGAGGAAGTACCTACAGTATGTTTATTGTTTAAGCTCCTTTATATAAAATCAGTCAACTTTGTAAAACAACTACTTTAATTACACTATCACTAGCGCTTCTAAAGTACTTGCGTTTTAGAATGATGATTATTTTTTTTCTTTTACAAAAGACAACATTATACACCAAAGCTGCCTCAGATGAAAATTCTTCTTTCGTATGGTGGGGGGTCAGAGGGGGACATCTATGTCTGCGAGCATGTCTAGGGCCTCAGGCGTTGCCCTGTGGACCTCATCAATCCCGCCGAGGAATGAATGGAGCGGGCATTCGTTGACCACATGTTTGGTGGTCTGCACAGCACTGCATTCACACATCGCCGGGTCTTTAAGGCCCCATCTATGCATTATGTGAGCACAACGGCTATGAGAACACAGAAATGAAATATGAAATCAGTATCAGATGAAAATAACAATTGGGTACGAACATAACATCACGGTTGTGCGTCTAAAATTATTCTAATAATTATAACAAGTCTCTCAGACCGACAAATCAATAATTCGTTACTTTCTCAAAAATTAACTGGGACTTTTAGGTTTTTTCTTCTTAATTTGTTGTTAGGCATTGTTTACTGCGGCGCATGCGTTGTGCCGAGACGTGTGATACTTTATTACTATTATCGGTCCGTGAGACCGACGCGAGTATAAATGTTACTATTTTAAGTAAGTATAAATTACTACCCAAAAATCCTAATAATGATTAATTCTTATGTTTATTATATTTTATTATTCTTGATACTTTCATTTATTATATTTCAGAGTTTTTTTTAAATTAACTCACGAAAAGGTTTATTTGTTATTAAAGTTAGACTACAAAATATTATGATGTACAAAAATATTATAATAATATGGACGAGATCAAATCTCGGTTTGAGACACCATGCGCTAGTATACGAAGGTTAAAATTGAATGTTCAATATCAAATCACAATGTTTGCTTCCTATGAAAACAGTATACACGCCATAACATAATGGCTCTGATTGTATTATACTACAAAGTTTTAATAGGTTGCCCGCTTTGACTTCAAGTTCCTGATGAAACAATATAATAACGCTTCCTTGCTTGCTATAAGAAACTAATTTCGCTGCTGCAGGCCCCATGCCTTATGACCCGCATTTGGTGCACACGAATATGGAGCATGCGACCAGTAATTAGAAATTTCCTTCGTAATCACAATTGGTATAAACAAAGTTGTCGCAAGTTCGATAAACTTGTTCTTGTTGCAATTATTATTGGAAAACGGGGCTGGACATGCAACCTTTACTGAAGGTATATATGCATCTCGACCGAAAAAAATCAGAGTGTGTAATTCACACGCGGTAGAAGTGAACCATTCAGAAAACTAAACTTTGAGAGAATAAGATGAATGCAGACTATCAGAAATAGAATAATTGTAAATTATAACATTGTTATTCTACGCAGCACCGCACAAAGAGGACACCGAGTATGGACATCTCATTCTCTCGCAGCTAAATCCTGTAGATATATGTGTCTATCTATTTTTAGTGTCGCTCGTTACCGTTTCATCGAGTTTCAAATCGCAACGGAACTAAATAAATTATCACTTTAAAAAAATGAGTGTGTAATTTACACGTGGTAGAAGTGGAACTTTCAGGAAACTAAAGTAGACAAGAGTGGGGAGGGAAGCACCACAAAAGAGATGACCCATAGGCTAAGAAGCATCGCACAAAGAGGAGACCGATTATATTATCTCATTCTTTCGCAGGTTAAATCTTATAGATGTATGTGTTTGCCTCTTATTGATGACTGAATGCCTAGGTATAAATTATAAAAATAAAAGTGGTGTTTACAAAGTTATTGTTTTATTTTAAATTAATTAATAATTCCCAAAATTTCATTTTTTTTTCAAATTGTGATTCATGAAAGTGCACATTTTATTAATTACAGTAAGTCAACTTTTAGGTTTGAATACAAAGCATGAAGTTTTTGAAGTGAAAACTTCTTTAGCACCGTTGTGATCTGAAACTCAATGAAACGAAAAATAGCGAGACTAAAAAGAGATAAACACGTATATCTATATATATTAGTTAGCCTGCGAGAGAATGAGATAAAATAATCCGTCTCCTCTTTGTGCGGTGCTTCGTAGCCTATCGGTCTCTTCTTTGTGCGGTGCTTTGTAGCCTTCCCACTCTTATCTATTTTAGTTTTCTAAAGGGTTCACTTCTACCGCGTGCGAATTACACAATAAGAATTTTTTTATAACACCGTTTTATATTTATAACCATTATATGACATGATAAAATGATTTCTCTGAGATCTATGTATGTCAGTTGTTCCGGCAACCGAACAAATTAGCCGGAAAGTTACCTTATACAATTACAAAACAATTTCGTGGTTATATTGATTATGATCCTGTCCGGTACTGCTCTGGCAGCAGGAATCTAAGCTCAAATATCATCGTTGCTTGTTTCAACTTCCATAGAGTGTAGTGAAACTACTCGTACCACCTGAAGTTAGTTGCAACTGCCTGAAGTTTCAGGAACGGCCCACTGGAGATGAGGGATGTATTTGCGATATGAATACATCAGATGTTGCATTGGTTGTTGGCCGAACTTTCAAACATTCAAACATTGGCTAATTTACAATTTGAATTATAGTATTGGAAACACGGTTTTTTGAAGTGAAAATTTCTTTATCACCGTTGTGATTTCAAACTCGATGAAACGAAAAAGTGACAAATACATTCATCTATAGGATTTAGCCTAAGAGAGAATAAGATAGAATAATCGGTCACTTCTTTGTGCGGTACCTCGGATCTTCTCCACTCTTGTCGACTTTAGTTTTCTGACGGTTACACGTCTACCGCGTGTCAACTGCACACTTGTATTTTTTTTCTTCTCAAAATTAAAATTAAACTCACTTACGTTGTTAAGAAGTACTTCTTGAATGCTTCAAGATTAATACACTTAAAATTAGAAGGTAATTGACTGATCTAATTTGTTTACATAAATACTACATTGCCTTAGCAACATTGGAATAAATTATCCCAATTACTTTTTTTTACGTTAGCTCCACACAGGTGGCCCTGAGGAAACAATTTCCCTCGGGGCCTTCGCTATCTTTGAGGATGCTGTGTGGAGGGTCTTTTTAGGGAAAGGAAGGAGAGAAAGTTCTGGGAAGGGAAATGTATGAGGGGTGGGTACGAATCTGGGGGTCGATGTGTCAAGGAGTGACGGACGTATGAATCCATCCCTCCAAGGCAATGAGTCTAGAGAGTCCGGCTGGAGATTTAAAAAGGTCTCCATCGACCGATCTCTTCCGATTTGGCCCGCCACGCAGCAGGTGTGCAAACGCACGTGCCGCCAAGACTTAGATAAACCTTACCCTATTAACCCGGTCACTCATGTTAAGTCACCAAAAGTGATGAAATACTTGGGGTTACCTATGGTGGGGGTGATGGTTATCGAATAAATGGTTCGCGAGGCGGCGGTATCTTCTCCCAAATTAGGACGCCATAGCGTGTATCACATGAACACATTTAAAACTAATGTAAGCTGGTGAATTAAATAGTTTTCGATGCATTTTTTAAAATTTATAATGAGATAATACAATAAAAATATTACAGAAAAAACGAAAAATCCCAATGAACTACTTTTTAGTAGTTTGCCAATGGGTGCTTTTACTTTGAAGATAAAAATAAAATTTATTTTACTTTACTAGAAATTGTTTGTGTATTTACTATGTATTTATCTATTTATTTCTTTCAGCGAGCCAATTTTTCAACATAATATTTGTTTTTATATTTGAACATTTTTTTTATTTCGGCAGGTAATATATTTAAGAAATTAGGTATCATGTAGTCCAGCGTTCTTTGTCCGTATTTGTTGAAATGCTTAGATACGATTAGTCCTTATTTTAACGTAAAATAAGTATTGTAAGTGTGGTCCAGACTATTTATGTATATATGGCTATTCATATGCTGAAATTAAATTTTATACCACAGAATTGATCTTAATGAAAGAATTTTGAGATTCTGGTAAAAGTATGAAACATTATGCCTTTGTTGTAAGTATTTGCATACTGCTTACTTACCCCGTATGCATGGACATTGGATGGTCTAGAGTCGTTTAAATAAATGTAGCTTCGTTCAATAAACAAGTAGAGTCTTGACATGTGCGGTGAAGGAGGAAACCATATGTTTCCTTATAACGCCGTTGGGAAAGTGGTGGGGTCCTCTCCAATGACTTTGTTCGTATAAACTTTTATGTATAAACTTTTATGTATTTAATTTTACTAATAAATTTTGAACTGATTGAATATGGTTAATATTTGTTTTACAGGAAAGTCCCCAATCTTTAATTCCATACCTTATAATAGATTCAGCTAATGATAGTAGAATATAGCCCAAATTCAAAGAAAGTAAGATTATGAAGACATTAAAAATAGTACTTGAGAGTTGTCACAAAATCACAAGTGAAAATTTTCAGGCACAAAAGTCGCCGAAAAATATTTTACCCTAAAAATCTGGATTCCACCTTTCACAAATATGTCCCGCAGATGTGCCGGAGATGTCACTACTCCGCGGTTACTAAAATGTTATCTCTCCCGGTGCGCTTCGTCCGGGGACACAATAATAAATCAGTGTACGACTTTGACAGGTGAATCAATCATAATATAGTGCGACTAGACGGGGGAAACCGGCCGGATTGGTAGTGAAGTGATAGTGACACGAAGTACCTACCGGTATTACCCCACTTTACCCTAATATTTTGAACAGATGAGTATTAAGGGTGGAATGATATTTTTCTTAGTAATGTAGGTATAATAATTCGGTGGTCTCCGTGGTCGAAGGGTAATGCTCTCGACTAGCAATCCAGAGGTGGCGGGTTCAACACCGGCGGCGTGCGGAAATAAATTTTATTTGAATAATTAATTCAAATGACTTAGCAGGGGTGCCCGGGTTAATAGGGGTGAGGTTTGTCCAGGTCTTGGCTGCGGATGCGTCTTCTCACCAACTGCGTGGCAGATCGGGTTGGAGAGACTTGTTAAGGGAGACTTCATGACCTCTCAAGCAGGACCCTCTTGGAACATCGCCTAGTACTGAAGTGGGAGGATTTGTACCTACGTCAAACCAACGATTCCTATCCACCCCTTATAACTTTTTCCTTTCACCTCTTCTGTACCTCAAAATACCCTCTATACAGCATCCACAAATATAACATAGGCCCTGAGGGGAATTATTTTCATTAGGGCCTCCTGTGTGGAGCTAAAATAAAAAAAATATTTGAAATAAAAAAATATGTTGAGAATATGCATCACGTTCCTGAGTGGAAGATTCTCCCAGTATCGCCCTTGTGTAAGACCACCAATAAGAATTGAAACGCTGTTTGAAATTGCTATGGCTATTTTTATACCCATCTCTTCCCCGTCTCCTTCCCCTCCCCACTACTATCACCATTTCAACATGCCCCAATTGTATAGGTATACATACAAACAGAAAGCAATGCTAAAAAGAGAATTATATTTAATTTTTAACACGTATCCTTTTTACCAGGAGGGGGATCTAAACGGAGATGATGGATGGAGAATCCATCGTCTAATTTTAGAGCAATGTAGGAGTGATATGCAAGTGATGTATCAGTGTATAGATATTACTATAATATATACTGATATACTCGTATTTATGCTGAGTGCGGAGGTGTCCATTTATTGTCTATGCATCACCGAGGAGAAGGAGAAAAATTAAACATACTAATTTCGGTTGTGGGTGCATGGATGCATGATTTTAAAATTATATTCCTGTAATATAAAAAATTACCTCTTGAACTTCCATGAATTTTAATAAAATTGAAACTGATAAGGGCAAATTGTACAAGACAGGCGATAAAGTGGGCATCAAAATTATTTAATAAATAATTTATTTAAAATGTGTATTCCTTTATTAATATGTTTGACAGGTGACCTGGATCACTTATGATTTTTTGTTTACTGGCGGCGTTCTTCGAAAGGTAATTCTGGTCGTCTCTCTTATAATTATTATTATAATTTTTTTTTAAATTTATTATAAATAAAAATTGATAATATTTGTTTTTGAAAGGCAAAGATGAAAAAGGAATTAGCAAAAAAAATATTTTTAACATTTTAATTTATCTTGTAATTTTTTTAAATGGTCGGAAATTTATCTTTCAAGTGAACATCGTTAGTAAACTTGAAAAATCACGAAATCTGTCAAAAATGTAATCATTTGATAAACAAATTTTAATAGAGAATAATTAATTTTTAAGAATCTCGTTTACAGGTAGGTAAGTACTTTATGCCTTGTCTCAAATCTTCAAACCATCAGTTTCAAATTTTAAAATGACAATTTAATTCAAAGCAAATTTGAATTTGTTAAATCGGTCAAGGGGCAATGCACTTGACTTACAATCCTAAGGTAAGTTTTTTTTTTTCACACATCGTCGGATCTACCGGATCTGCCCTGATGATGGACACTGCAACGCTGTCCGAAACGTCGGCTAGAGAAGGAGATAGCTCAACACGGCATAACATCCCAAAAACTAACAATGAAAATACAATCTTAAAGTTGGGGGATCATTAATCAAATTGTGTTTGATTAATTTGTTTTATTTCGCAATTAATTTATTTAAAATCATATATGGTATGATAAGATACTTTCAGAATCGCCCTGGTGTAAGACCACAATTCAGAATTGAAACGTTGCTTGAAATGGCTTTAACCGTGTTTGGTGACCAGATCTGAATAGCCAGGAACTTCCCCATTTCATTCCCCTCCCCACTACCTTCAGCCTAACAACTTACCCCTATTGGGCATGCCATAGTCTCACTGGTTCCAGAGGGGAGTATCTGGGAATCTTGTGAGGTATTCACTTAAAAAAAGTAAACGAAAAATCATATATTCTATACCTACTGAAAACCCTTCTACCAACAATATCATATTTTCAGTCGCTTTCTAAATTCTTATTTATTTCAGTAATTAAAGAAATATATTTATTTCGGGGTAGCAGAATATGGAAAATCAAATAATATTTGTGATTATAACTAAATATTTTAATTCTTTATAGCGTAAAACTTTTTCATTAACATCGTAGATTGCAGGTACCTACGGAGAGCCGAAAGTCGTGCAAAATATATTCCATAAAAGTAAGAATAATTTAATACCATAACCTCACTATTAAATACTTTATGTTTGTAGGCTCGTTCCGGAGCGGCATAAACCCTGCGAAACTCATACATGTATTCTACTCAGGTCACGGGCGAATACCAAATGTGGGCAATTTTCAAAACACCTGGGTGATAAATAATAAATATACATGATTCCGGCATGAGCATAAACATATCGGCCGCAGTACGAGCAAAAAGGCATACTATTTTGTGAGAATTCTACCGCAAAGTATGGAGAAGAAACCCGGAAGGGGAAACCCTCGGGCCACCGTACCGGGGTATTTATTGCACATTGAATTTGCCGACGGAATTAGGTGTAGTCCTAATTTGCGTAGCGGGGATATGTGACTGGATGCATGTACTGAATAGCAATATTCTGGTGAATCGGTTTGAAAATTGTTATTATTACAGATAAATGAAACAATGTTACTTTGTTTGAACTACTTGTATATTTATTTGAAGCCGACCGGTTTCACCGGGGCAAACATATACATTGTAACATTGTTTCATTTATCTATAATGGATTACCACAAAGTTATAGCTACATTCAAAAGTATGTTATTATTACCTTTATTAAATCTGAATGTGGTTGGGTTAGCTTAAAAAATATTTTTAAATGGATGAAATTTTGAAGATAACATAATTGTTTAGGTATCTATGCTTCAGGGGATCATGACTTCGTTAGGGTAGTAAATAAATTATTTTCTTATTTAGGGTTCATCAGTAACCAAACAGCTGACATATTTTGATTTAAATGCGAAGCAGGATTTCAATATTCCGCAAAATTCATTGTAAGATACACTTTAGGTTATAGGGAGTTTTTATTTGACTATATTTCTTTGGAGATATGAGTAGATAAGTCTAAATAATAAATTATCAGGAAATAAAATTATTTCATCTAATATTATGATATAAATTTCACGTATCAACACCATTACAACATTTATAACTCAAATAAGAAGCCGTTCACAAAACATTATCCGCCTTACTAAAAACTTGAATATTTAATTTAATTGATAAACGGTGTACGTGAAAACCTTATTAGAAACTGACAAAATGGTTCTTCATAAAATACAGTCAAATTATTTTGTGGCCATTTAAATTCAAAATTAATAGAATATCTTATTTTATTCACGTTTATTGTTTAAAAAATCAACTTGTTTGGTAAGGAATGCTTACTCCATGAAGGTTTACTTAAAACTAAAAACCCTGATGAAGTTAGCATTGCATAAGAAACATATTGGTTTTTTAAACGATAAACGTGATTAAAACTATTAACGTGGCTAATTCTATTAATTTGAAAAATAGTTCACCGAAAGATATAAATGTCCTCTATGTTTCTTATTGTTGACGATGTCGTAAAAACCAACAATATTTTAGAAACTAGATAAAATTACCTTTTAAATTTTTGTGTTCGAAATATACTTTAGCATTTAAAAATTGCCATATTTATGCTTCAAACGCGAAAAAAATTGAAAAAAGTTTGACAAATTAAAAAAAAACACAGTCCTTTAATTTACGGAATTTCCAAGAAAACCATCTCTTTATTTTTTCCTCGTTCAAACAATAAAAAAATTTTGAAGTCGCTCTTAAATCTCAAAAAAATACCCAATAATAAACTGACGTTTCTTACTTGTTCCTCCAAAAAAGTTAATTTTTTTGATGCGTTTACCAACACATGTATTAAACATTTATGTAATAAAACACATAACTTCTAGGATATACTCAAATTTTTCATATGAAATCCTCAGCACGGGTGATCCTGGCAGGGATTATTATCTTATTATTATCATTATCTCTACTTGCAACAAAAATTAAAACAATTAAACGTTTATTATTATCATATTAGAATAAGTTAACAATAATAATCTAAACGAAAATATGAAAGAGAACAAGACAAAGAAAAACAGAAAAAAGACAATGATCGCAACTGCGACTCGATATATTTCACTGATGGGAATAACCTTCAAAAAAGTATAAAAATAAAGTTTTTATTATAAACAAATTGTTTATTATTATTATGTATTGTCGTCATTGCTATATTAGATTATGTCTTTTTCGCTTTCATACAAGATGTGTGAGAAAGAAAAGGACGAACATCGATGACGTTCTTACGAGCTCTCGCTAGGATAGTTTATGAGCCTATATTATTTATTGATGTACTTTGTTTTCCTGTAAATCTTAAATTTCCGTTCAATTTCCACAAGAATTCGTAGAATCCAATAGAAATATAATTTATTATAATCAGAATGGCAGGTGGGTCATTCCAACGGAAGTTCGAGTGGTCGTTAAAGCAGGAACGAACCCCAAGTGACCAATAAGCCCCCGAATTAGAAACACCTATGTATTATGGGTACGAGGGGTCCGGCCCAACTTTATGACGGGATTAAATTCGAATACCGCGGCATTGTTAGCGCCGGATGGGGTCGAAAACCGCATATCGAATGCAGACCCCAGTGCGGGCGTTAAAGGGTTGAATTTTGGATTTCTAATGGAATTTCACCTCTTTGTCGGGCGTAAATTCTTAATTCCGTTGTTTTAGTGCGGTTAACGTGGAAGTGAAAACATAAATAGCGAAAAGGTAATGTTTTAGCGTAAGCACAACCTATTTTGTGATACCTGAAAATAAAGGAATTGTTGCGTGGAGAGATTATGTCACGTTTACTTGACGACATTATTATGTTTAATTTTAGAGTAAGGGTAAAGTTTGAAATAAATACATATCAAATGTACTTATGTTTATTATATTAGTACTGTACCTTAAAGATAAACCACGGAAGTCCACTTTTTGGTGCTTTTGAGTTGAATACGCAGAAATGTTTTCTGTATTTCATTTCGTTTGTGGATGAAACACTTAAGACCATAAACGAAACCACCAACGGAAAAAAACGTAAGACCAACATATTTTGTTTAAGAAAAAAACAAATTCAAACATTATCTCTGTAGATAAGTTTTTAGATTTTCACGGCCAAAAGCATTTTCATTGTTAGTTTTTGGGATGTTATGCCGTGTTGCGCTATATCCTTCTTTAGCCGACGTTTCGGACAGCGTTGCAGTGTCCATCATCAGGGCAGAAGAATGTGTGTAGAAGAATCCTTTGGCTTAAACTGCGGTGTAAAAGACTGGCTGATATCTTACTTGGTCAACCGCGTACAAGCCGTTGAAGTGGGGAAAAACCAGTCGAAATATGCAACCTTTTCATCTGGAGTTTCCCAAGGGTCTGTTCTGGGCCCACTTCTCTTCATCCTCTTCACAAATGATGTCGCTAAAATTATCGAATCATTTGGTCTTCTATCTCACTGCTACGCTGACGACCAGCAAGTTTACTTCTTACTAAAACTCGCGTAACTGAGTGTCCAGAAGCAATCACGCGCTGGATGACCTCAAATAGATTGAAACTGAATCATGCAAAGACTGAATTTCTCTGGACAGCCACAAGCAGACGTCAGCATAATATTGATAACTCCCCAATAACCATTTCAAGAAGTGACATCACTCCAAAAACATGTATAAAACTACTAGCTGTCAATCTGGTCGCTGATTTCTCCCTTAAAACTCAAGTGAACAGAACTGTAAGCACGGGGTTCTTTCAATTAAGGAAAATTAAAGCACTCCGTAGAATCTTGACAACAGAAGCGACTGTGTCCTGAAAGAATCCAGTTCAAGCTCTGCTGGATGGTATTCAAATCCCTTAACAGAATGGCTCCGGCTTACTTATCGGAAATGTGTATTCCAGAAAATTCCAATTTGTGACAATCAACCCTCAGGTCAGCAGCAACATCAGCTATCGGAAGGTTGAAGGAACCAAAGCGCACACCAGATACTAAATTCGGCGAGCGTGCTTTCGGAGTGTCAGGACCTAAAGCCTGGAATGGACTGCCACACGAGTTGAGAATGATCACAGATTCAGCGGAATTTAGAGCTAAACTAAAAACTCATCTTTTCAGACAGTCGTATCCATGAGATAAAAAAAAACCTTTCGCCTTCAGCTTCACGGCTCGCGACATAGTAAATAACTAATTTTGTAAAAATAAATCAAATCCTTTCAATTCTCCAGTCTTTCAAATAAATATTAACTCAACTTTGGCATTAATCTTCTTATAAATATAAATTAATATAAATGTAAAACCAACAGTGATGAGGATAGCAAAGGTAAAGTCATGCAATGTCCAGTGTTTTAAATATAATGCCCTCCACGTGCAAAGTCGTATCTTTCCCAAGCATAAACATTCTAATAAAGTGTGTTTTTCGGAAGTGACCTGCAGGTAAGTATGTTTTTGTATCTATCTGTAAATAATAAAATTAAATAGAATCTAGGAATTCATAACGAATTGTAAAGCACCCTTGAGGTGATTTTTCACAAAAACGGCGCTCTACAAATTGTCCAATAATTATAATTATAATTATTATTATTATCGTGTGAGAAACGTGGAGATCCGCAAAGAATGCAAGGCTAATGTAAGCGTAATGAGTAAGATCAAGAAAGGAACGCTCCGATGGTTTGGGCATGTTGAGCGAATGAACAAGGAAAGGAGTGTAAGGAGAATATATGACGCAAATGTGAATGGTAGAAGAAGTCGGGGACGCCCGAGAAAGACATGGCACGACTAAGTGAATCAGATACTTGAGTCGGGCCATGTCAAGAGTCTGAATAATAGAAGAGCATGTATGTTAGTTAGTTAGTTATGTATAAATATATATTATGTATATTTTGTTGTTGTTGTTAAATTGCGGTTTACATACGTTTTATCTGCCCTTTTAACTCGAGCTTTGCTCTTAAAAAATGTGGAAGACAAATTATTTAATGTATGCTTTTGGGAGGCAAGTATGGGTACCGCCTTCGGATAACTAACATCTCCGCCATGTTTCACACCAAGTGTTTTGCTTCTTTTGGTGACTTAACAAGGGTGCCCGGGTTTATGGGGTGAGGTTTGTCCAAGTTTGGCGGCTGACGTATCTGCCCACCCGCTGTGTGGCGGGCCGGATCGAGAGATACTTGTTGAGGAAGGTCTTCTGACCTCTCCAGCCAGAAATCCCTCGACTCATAGCCTTGCACCGCAGTTGTAGGGATGGATTCATACCTCCGTCACTCCTGGACACACTGACCCCCAAATTCCTACCCACCCCTCATACCTATTTCCTTCCCAGAACTTCATACCCTTTATTTCCTTAGAAAAACCCTCCACACAGCATCCCTTAAGATGATGAAAATATAACTTCTTGTATAACGATATTAATAAAATAGACGATAATTTAGTCAGTTTAAAAAAACCTTGCATAAAAAATGTATGCACCAAAAAAAATTATTGGTAAAAAAAAAAAAAAACACTTTATTCTCAAAATACAAGAACCCATTCCACAAATCCATTGGAAATCATTCAAATCAACATAATATTATATTCTTACACGAGTGGTAGTACGGTTTTTCATTTAAAAAAAACCTTTTTCATATGAACATTATTTCAATTTTACGGTAAAACGTGCTGATTAAAAAACGCCTAACAAGGCAACAGTTATCCCCCTTTTCATTAAGGCACTAAACAAAAATCCAATCACTCCTTTGATACTCCATTGTATCCAGGTTTCAACAATGCAGTTATTTAACGGAGAATAATTTTCGCAACAAAAACAACGGCTGTGAACATGAAAAGTATAAAAAATCATCGGAAATGATCAACGATACCAAGACTACAAAATCTATACATCATTCACTGTGTGGAATTGTGGATAGAGCAAATGGACCATTATGAGATTGGAAGTTCATTCCTGTAGTTGCAGGTTAAGTATGAAATTTCCAACAGACTGCACGTGAACACGGTACATGAACACATCGAGTTTCCATCTGTCAAGTTTGGAAATATTGGATATTTTTTTCTATATTTTCGCAACAACGAATGTCAGTTGAACGTACTCACTCACTCTAGGTGTGGCTACCATTGGGTTACAGGTTACTGCAGGTGCAGTTATGTTTTAACCATCGTTATGAATTATTTATTGCATTTTTTAATGCTAGAGTACAATACGTAATATGGATCAGTAATATATTTCGACAGGTCTTTCGTGAATTCTTCCGTCCCTTATTCCTCCACGGGAAAGCCCTTATTCCGATTAATTTTAATCGTTCACCATAGCAAATTTTTCAATATTTTCAATGTTTTTCTTTCCGCATCTGTAATATCTGCTCCGATCATATTCAGATATCTTGTGAAGTGTTGGGCTTCGTCCAATGAATTTCAGGTTCTTCAGTTACAAGTTATTTATTTATTTAAAATGTTATGTTATACTCGACAGACATCCTTATCGGACTGTCTAGTTAATCTGAAGCTCCTCTGACCGATAGCGGCGGTTCACTGTACTGAAAGCCTTCAGCTCTCATCATAATTGTTCTTGTTCAAGACACGAACGGCGTTAGGTGGTACTGCTCTGACTCTTACTACTTCAGCGGACATCTATTGGCTTGTGGAATAATCTCTAACCTGTCGACATCTATTAACTATAGACTGAAACTACGAGCCTATCCAATACACTACAGACTACAGCATCGAAACTACTTACATACCTTTTCATTCGACTTTTCAATCAATTGTTCACATGAAAATCCTCAATTTCGAAAATTGTTTATCACAAACACCGTATTTTATGCTTTAATTTCCCGTACGTTATATTCACGGTCATTCCTTCATAACTCGTATCTCATAAAGCACATTCAAAATAATATCTCGGAACGCATGCGTGCACCTTGCAGTCGCGTATAAAATTGTGAAAAATATTCGCCGGCCAAATGATACGTAAAATATTTGCGGTTGGGGGGGAGGTTTGCATATTGCATATTGAATGCGGGTGAATGGGATATTATAGGGGATGATAACTGATCGGAAAGCATAGGGGTTAATGCGAGAGAAAACTCTTTGATGGTCGGATTCCATTTCAAAGGGAATCAGGAGGTAGGTTTCTAATATGCCTTAATAGAAAAGCTTTTTAAAAATGTTTTTTGAAAATGTGTAAAAATGCTTCTAATAAATAATTCAATGTGGATTGATGCACCAGTTCGTAGTGTTTTTAGTTTTCGGGGAAACAAAGCCTTGCATTTTTTAAAAATTTTACATTTTCTAAAAATTCGGAAGAGTTCACTTTTAACGGTAGAGTTTTTGTTAAATATGTTTATCTTTGTAACATTTTTTGTATCAATGCTTTTTGCTATTTTTCTGTTTTTTGGTAATGCGAATGTTCATCCCCGACAAAATATCCCGGACAAAATATCCTCCGACAAAATATCCCTCGTCATAATATCCCAAATACAAAATGCGGTGTCCACCATTATGATGATGGACACTGCAATGCTGTCCGAAACGTTGGCTAAAGAAGGAGGTAGCGCAATACGGCATAACACCCCAAAAACAAATAACGAAAATACGTTTGGCCGTGAAAATCTAAATAATAATTTATTATCCTTACAGGAAATCTGTATTATTTTTGTTCCATTTTTTTGTTAGGTTAGGTTAGGTTGGGTTAGGTAAGATCAGGTTAGGTTAGGTTTTATTAGATATTTTGTTGGGGGATGTTTTGTCGGGGATATTTTGACGCGCGGAACCGATTTGTTTTTGAGACTGCAATTGGTATTTTCATTGTGTTACAATTTTTAAAAATAATCGTACTTTAATTTTGTACTTTTCGTAATGTAAATAAGTAGAAAGAAAAGCATAATTAAAATTTTTTTAAATTCTCCAACTTGTTGGTTCAAAATAATACCTACTTGTTTTATGGGGGCAAACTCGTATTGAAATTTATATCATTCTATTTTCCATGCTTTCCACGGCGGCGGTACAGTATGAATATAATTTACTTCACATTGCGAGTTCTTATAATATAATGCGAAAGTGCTTGTGCCTAGACAGAATTTCGCAGTTGGCTGCGTTTGAAACTTTCCTACATTCGCTCCTACCTAACATATACAAGTAGTATCATACGTGTTTCGTATTAACAACAAGTTCTTCCTTGGCGTAGATTAATTATTTGAATCACGAAGTTAAGGATTATTTTTTTAAAGAAAAACAAAAATAGTCACAACGCAAAATCATAGGAGTCAATTTTATTGTGATACTACAGCTGTGGGAAGTGGAAATTTATGATAAAAATAAAAACATTAAAAAATGAGTATAAATCATGGGTTTGTTCAAGCTCTGCCGGGATTCAAAGCTGGTGAAATATTATTAAAATGATAAAATTTGTTATTTTTTCTCGTATAGCTAAAATTAATCCATTCTCTTGTCTCTTTTTGTGAAGCGAAGAATCCTTCCTAATTCGGGCTACAATAATTGAAACAAACTTATCGTCAGTTTCTGTGTTCAATTCGTAGAACTAATCTTTTTGACATTCAATTTAGCTTAAATTTAATAATGTTTTTATCAAGTTCGGCAAGTATTTTAACTACGCCATTTTCAAACTGTCAGTTTTAAAATGTCCTGGTTAGCCGATACAGCTGTAACAAAAATAAAAACTAAATTAGGTACTTGCAGAACTTGTTAATGACATTATTAGATTTAAGTTAAATTAAATTTTTAAAACATTAAATGGAGTTCTACGAATTAAACATAAAAACTGTTAATAAGTTTAAATTATTCCTCCAACAAGCAACATTTTTCGTTTACTGTAGTGATTTTGTTCGTAATCCGGGAATGTTTGTCTTTCTCGGAAAAAAAAATTAGCTGAGTGTAATTTTATCTCTTGAATAAATACAAATAATTACACATTAATTTGATTTGGCGAGTGAAGGATTCATCACTTAATAATGCTAATAATTTTTTTTTTTCATTGTGTATCTTTATTTTCTATCATCGGCCGTTTGGAAGAGAGCCAAGGCCTTACCCCTTTGCTACGGAAAACATAAACTGAACATGTTTCAAAGGTAAAATATTTACGTGTAATTGATTGTTCCAATCAATGGACGAAGGTATTCCCTTTTGCGATGCATGTTCCCATTTGAAATATTGGATCGTTATTTATATTTCACAGTGCATGTTTTCCAAAATGTTCTTGCACACGCTGATAATGTTATTCTTGAAAACATTTTCCCTCCTAATTTTTTTACTGTTTCATCATAGTATTTCCCATTGAAATTTTTGAAAACAGATACTCCTTTTATCCTTAATCGTGTTCATTTTGTATATAGAATTTTAAATGTCGTAGGCGAATAATATCATAATTTGATTCACCTTTTGAGGATTTTTCTAATTATGCAGTCCTAATTGTGTAATACTTAGAGAAAATTGCATTTACGTAGTGGTTCCATGGATGTTAAAAATATACTGTACGAAATGGCCCAATGATAAGGGGGCACAAGCAAGACTGTAGTCATTATAAACGGTGTAGTTTTTAAGTGGAATGAAGAACAGTCATTAAAATGCAGTGTTGGACATTGATACAACAATTGTACATAGTGAAAAATGACTGTTTTGCAGAGATTTACAATCTAGTTGGAAAAAGTTGTGGTATATAAAATCTCAAATAAACCCAGGATAATTATGTATTGATAGCAATAATACGAGACTTTACTGTAACTGTTGTGAAAATGAAAAACAGTATTTAGTCACGAAACAACTTATAGAATATTGAAGCACATTTATACAAACCATGCCTAATTATTGTTACTGATTGGCTAAAAAAAATAATTTTGAAACGTGGTTGTATAGTTTTTAGTATTCAAAATATTAACATATTCTTAGAATTATGTCTTTCCGTTGAAGGCCTTTTGTAGTATAATATAGTCTTACGATGAGATAAATGATCGTATGAAGCATAGAATAAAGAATTAAATAAGAAATGTCATGTGGAGGTGTTTCACGATCCAAAAGTCTCCGCTTAAATTTCTTACGCAGAAAACAGCATAATGACATTCAAATGGGATGGCCATATACGATGTATGGGTTAGAACCAAAAGTTATTAAGTCAGTGGTGACATAAGTTTCCATTCAAATCAATTGTTTAATTTATAGTGTTTTTCCTTATTCTACGTAGAAAATAGACTTGTGTCACCAAAGAAATAAATTTAAATAATTGGAGTTTAAAAATAAAAACATTGAATTTTTTTCACATTAAATATCTGTAGATATATTAAAAAATGACGTCCTAATATTTTATACATACTAAATTATTATTATTATGTACATAAAATACAGTGCTTAAGATTTACACGTGCTTTTTACTGTGACTATTTCAATACTGTGTCATAACAGACTAGTTTACATTTTTTTTTTCAATAATATGTACATTTTTCGATAAGCTCAAATTTGAAGGTAACATTTTGTTGATGGAAGCAAATGTATTTGGTAAAAATAAATCAACTTGATAAATGAATTCGGGGTCTTTGATTTTAAATTTTTTCTTTTATATCCAATAATACGCTTACAGCTCTGATAATGCCTTCAGAAGGCGAAACAGCTGTCATCAAAGTGTAAGCTGTAAACAAATTCTGCTATGTTATATTAACACAGCAGAACGTTTTTTTATAAATAAACTGATTTCCATAAATTGGTTAATATTATTTTTAAATATATACGTACAAGGAAAACTTAAAATATAAATAAAGTTCTACAAATTAAACCTGATAACTTTAAATGGATGCAGGGTCTTTCCAGTGAATTTTTTAAATAATTTTTTGCTGTCTTTTGTAAATTTTTGTCGAAGCATAAAGTGTACGAATTTTATATGCAATTATTTCAAATTAAAACTTTATTTATTCAGTTTTTCTATAACTTAGATAAAAGTCCAGCAGGTATTCTGAGAAACAAGGCAGAGTTTTGGGGGCTTTGTTCTATCTGTCGGTGGCCCGGCTTCGGGAAAGTTGGCTCGGCATAAAGTACAGCGCGGTGTTCTCACAATGGGGAGGTTTGTAATTAAAAACGGTGCAACCCTCAACCTCCAGGATCCTACCCCTGGTGACCAGGGGGGCACAACCATCATTCTTTACTTACAATCAATTTGATCATGCCGGAACAAAATCTTCCGTAGATAATTATAAATAATACCTATATTCATACTTATAAGTACAATATGGTTTGGGATGAAGGTCCTATTATTTCTTGCTAGTGAGTCATGCAGTTTTCACAGGATTAGAGTAATTGACAGAAAACATAGTTAAATTACTTTTTCTTGTTCTTGAGACTCGTTCTTGAGTTCCACAGCTCAGTTGTGGAAAGATTTGCCAACTTCTATGTTTTATCCACATGAATTACTTCACCTTCGCCTCCTCAAAAAGACCATACTTTCGGTGTCCCCAAATAAGATGTGTGAAGTTAAAGTAAAGTAAAATAAGAAAATAAATTAGATGGTTAAAAAGAGACCAAGAATAAAGTGTTTATGTGTTACAAATTAGGTTTCTCAGAATGTGAATAATAATAGTATTGTTTCTATTATATATAGGGGGCATACATTAATTACGTGAGCTCAAAATGGTGGGGAGGGGTCCAGTAAAATTTCATCAAATCTCATTTAAACCGAGGGTAGCTCATCTTTTAAAGTATTCCATCTCCTGATTTTTGGTTTACCTGAGAGTGTATAATTTGTATTCTTTATAAAAATAAATGAAGTCTCCTTTATAACAACTGAAGTGTAAATCTCACGTGAGGGGGAGGTGGAATCCCACCAAATCTCACTTAATCTCACTAAGGGGGGGGGGGGGAGTGGAATCTAGATTGAAAAAGATAGCTCACGCAATTAATGTATGCCTCCTAAAAAGCCTATAAAGCCTAAAGCCTATAAGAATAGCAACCATTATAGAATAATCTACTTACTTTTTTTTACTTAAATTTCGCATGGGAAAAGACTGAAAGTTACTCTCGCGTTTCTCACGGCGAAAAGGTTTGTGATTCCTGCCCTAGTAACAAGTAGATAGCACTGAAGAGTGACGTTGCATAGCACTTTATTACGGGCCTCGGCTGGGCATTCTATATTAAAAGCTTCAAAATTTGTGCAGAAGATAAAACATTATTATTCCATCTAAAATATGTTATGAAACTTTGGGAGAATGCCATACTCAGCAGAGGTAGAGTAATTACAAATTAATTTAGTGGCTGCTTATGTACTTGATTTTAAAATGGTTCTTCCGGATTACCTTGATATTTTAAAATTTTCAAATAATCATTAATTAATAGGCAATTAATTGGTGTCGGTGTCGTTTTTATTATTTGGTTAACTTCAGTGTGTATGTTGGTACCAAAAGAAAAAGCAATGCAAAATTTAAAAAACTGAGCGCGAGATACATCCGAAAGATTAAATTTTCAATCAAATGTAAATGGATTATTCCATAAAGTTGCTTAACATGTTATAGAGAGCTTTCAAATTTATTCGATAGACTTTGAGAGTTTTTTTACATTAACTCCACACAGGAGGCCAGGAGGAAAAATAATACCCCACAGGACCAATGTCATCTTTGGGGTTGCTGTGTGAAAGGTATTTTTAGGAATGGAAGGATGGGAAGTTCTGGGAAGGAAAAAGGTGTGGGTAGGAATCTGGGTATCAGTTTGTCCAGTAGTGATGGACTTATGAATCCACCCCTCCCACTGCAGTGCAACGTGATGTTCCGAGAAAATCTTGCTGGGGAGGTAAAAACACCCCCCAATCAGCTTCTTCCGATCCAGCCTGACACGCAGTTGGTGGGCGGACGCATCCGCCGCTAAGTCCCGGGCAAACCTCACCTGGGCACCCCTACTAAGTCACCACTTGGGGTGGCCTTTGGCAGGAGTGTTGGTTATCCAATAAATGGTTCCCGGAGCGGCGGTACCCATACCCGAATCCCAAATTTATTATGTTATCTATCCCTTAATTATAAAATTTTTAGGTTATCTGTACCTATTTAGTTTGCAATATCACCCCCAGTAAACTTTTTTCTATAAGATTGGACGCAATATTGTCCAATATTTTTTATTTATTATAATAATTTTGTTTTAATTAATTACTCAGATAAGGTAGTAAATACAAGTAGGTTGGTACTTAATACACAATTTCTGACTAATAAAAAAGGTTAATTTCGGTAATTATTTCATGAAATATATGTTTTTTTTATAAAGTTTTAGATTAATAAAGTTTTATGACCAGTAGTGAAAATGTCCCATAACATTTCACGATGCTCTGAATTTATATTTGTGGGCGCTTTTAACACCGTAGCACACATTTTATGCACATAAGCTCTGCATTTTCATCCACGACATTATAATGGTATTGCAAATTACGAAAGTGCAGGCTCCGCGTGCAGTTCTGCAATGGAGTAAGTTGTTATGCTAAACCTTGGATAATATAACTGGGGAAATTGCCACAAAACTTCCAATTATCTTTATCAGAAATTTAATTGAAGTTCTACTATCTTTCTGTAAAGGCGAATGAGAATTATTCGGAGTATTGATAACAAACTCGGTTTCAACTTCCAAAAATGTTCAGTTATATGCTTTACGAGGTCATAAAAGAACATAAATTTTAATTATAAAATGAAGGATACGTCATTGAAGAACTTGCTACTTGCAAGGATTTAGGAATTGTGTAAAACGCTCGGTTAACATTTCATGCTCATATTGAAAAGATCTGTAAATCGATTACAAAGATGTTGGGTTTTCTCATACACAATTCAAAGAAGTTGATAAATCTTACAATTATAAGGCTGCTTTACTTTAGCTCAGTGCGTAGCATTCTCGAGAATGAATCTCAGATATGGGGGCCAGAGGACATCATCAATGTACTAATAATGGTCGAGAAAATACAAAATTAATTTTTACGATACCTCTACATATATGAGAGAGGTTAGGTTTTTACCGGTGGCTTTTTCCAACAGCATTTAAGCTTATAAGAGATAGTGCTCATGGCCTATTTTTGTGTTAGTCTCCATAGTTCTTTACTCTTCATGCTAAACATGAAAAACATGCCATACATTTTAATATGCCACTGCACTTTTGTGATAGCACTAAATTTGCCCTCTTAATCCCCGTATCTTTGAATGCAGCAGCGAGAAAATGGCAAAAAATATGTGCAACTTCAACATGTTTATTTACGTATTACTTACTATAAATAGTGGGACCATTTGGTCAGTTGTACCAGTACCAAAACACACGTCTGACACTTTTTGTGATAGAAGACTAATAATGCAAATATGTTATTATGTAAAGGGAGGTCACTGACTTACTTTTTTAACCAGTGATTCTGGATATTATTTGGTGTAAAAAATGTTGGTGTAAAAAATTTTGGTTTCCGATGACACTTTTGATGTCTTTTACTTGAAATTTTTTTTCGTCAAGAACAAAAAAAAAATTTCTTCCACATGTCGTCATTAGTCGAGAACTGCACAGCCTCCTACCCCGACCCTAATTGCTCTAAATGTTGTTATTATTTTAACTTTCAGTTGAAAAACAAAAACCACCATGTCACCGGAGACTAAGACTTCATTAAATTATTTACTCCAATCAAAATCAGGAATCACTGGTTAAAGTAAGTCAGTATATCCCTAACACCCGGTATAATTTAAGGATGTACTTATTCACGAAACATAAAGTAAAGTAAAAAGCTGACTTGTGTTAAGCACCATGAGCGGGTTTTAAACGTAAATGCTCCCAACTACTCCTGATTTTCATATTTTCCGTTTTCATTATTTTTTTTAAATGTTTTTCAAGAGTCCCTTTTGAGGATATCAAAAATTCTAATTTTCTCGCACAAATATTTTAAAATTGAAGAATTTCTGAATTCTTTCTTACACATTAAATAACGGTGAGACCCACAAAACACATATTACTGTCTCCAAAGTACTACTTTTTTTTAAATGAACGGAAATTCCGTTTCATTTTCTTTGAAACACGTGTAAGGGATATGTATAACGATGATTGTATGATTCCTTTGGGGGGGTGCAGACATACGTTCACCGTTTATCTCATTTTCGACTGTTGTTATTTAGTGTGTAAGAAAGAGCTGTAGCATTATACGCTTAAGAACAAAATTTGACATTGACATTTGACGTTTTTGAATTTTAGGAATTTACTCACATTTTAATATTATGTTTGTAACTACATATTTTCCATACTTTCAAAATTATCGTCATGGCAAGGAGTATTGCAGGGGTCTACGAAAACATCACGGTGCGGTGTATGAGAGAGATGCAAGAAATTTCCTTTTTTCCTTGGGAGGAAACAGACCTTCTTACACTGTGTATCTCATCTTTTGAAAGAGCTGTATTATTATTGTGTTAAAGAACATATGTTTATTACCTTTTATTGCCGTCACGATACCGTAGCAATTAAATTGCGCACACTGATTTTATCATATCACATAAAAATGTGATGAACTTAATAATAATAACAAAACTGTAAAATTTTAATGTACGTTAATTAAATAATTACGTAAAATTAACGATCAGAATAAATAATTAATCATCGCAAATACAAATCAAACTTTAGTGAATTCATTTGGTCAATAATTTGACCATTACAAGTGCAGTAAAATACATTTGAAAATCATTTAATGTATATTTTAATGTCATTATCAGAAATATTGGCGCATCAATTTGCGACAATGGGCGCAAGTGAATACAGCCTCTGCCAGCTAATTGGAGGGATGGATTTTCAGTGTTTACAGCGTCCATTTCAGTTTTCAGAATTGAAAAGATCTTTACCCAAGCTCCCGAAAAGAAAAGTAAATTAAATTGTAAACGAGCCTGAGAGGATGTTATTTTGATTTTTTACAGTTGTAAAGCCTTCAATTTAAATACTTATTGATGAATATTCAATTTTCATAATGGAAAATCTTTTTTTTACGATAGTTTCACACAGGAGGCCCTAAGGAATATAATTTCACTATGACCTATTTCATCTTTGGGGATGCAGTATGGAGGGTCTTTTAAGGACGTTATGGGAAGGAAAAAGGTGTGAGGTGTGGGTAGGAATCTGGGGGCAGTGGGTCCAGGAGTAACGGAAGGATGAATCTATCCGTTCCACTGCGGTGCAAGACGATGGTCGAGAGAATCGTGCGAAAGAGGCCAAATGGTATTTTTTAACCAGTCCCTCCCAATCCGGGCTACCAGGCAGCAAGTGGGCAGACGCATCCACCGCCATCACCTAGACACACCTCACCCATAAGCCCGGGCAGTCACGAGTTGTGTCATGAGCTCAGTCACCACTCGGGTTGACCTACGGCAGAGGTGTTGGTATTGTTGGTAATCCAATACATGGTTCCCGGGGCGGCGTTCCCCATACCGGCCTCCCAAATTGGAATTGTTGAGTTAAAACGCAATTATTGTAATATTCAATCCTTGATTTAACACTCATAAATAAAAAAGTGAGGTAAAAATGTTAAATTTCCATTTAGAAAAAGATAAAGTTTAGTGTATTGTTGGTACTTCTTAGTCGAAGTATGATACGGTGATTTTTTTTTTTTTTTTACATGAATACCTCACAAGAGTCCCAACTGCTCCCGTCTGAAGCCAGTGAGACTATGGCATTCCCAATTGGGGTATGTTGTGAGGCTGAGGGTAGTGGGGAGGGGAAGGAGATAGGGAAGAGGAAGGTGGGGAAGTACCTGGCTATTCAGATCTGGTCATCAAACACGGCTAATGCCGTTTCAAGCAACGTTTCATTTCTGAATGGTGGTCTTGCACCAGGGCGATACAGAGAGTATATTCCACTCTGGAACGTGCCGCAAATATACTATTTATTATTTTAAATGAATAAATTGTGAAATAGCACAAATTAATCAAATAAAATTTATTTGCCACGCCGGGATTCGATCCCGCGACCTTCGGTGCGCGAGTAAAGCGTCTTACCGCTGCTGCGCTACGCCGGGCGTCGTCATTAGCTCAGTGGTCAAAGCAATGCCCCGAAAAGGCAGAGGTCCTGGGTTCAATTCCCAGATTCTTCGGACCTTTGCACGGGCAAAGAACCCAGTGAGGTATACGTTTGCAAATACGCATCAATAAAAAATGTAAAATCAACCGAATCTTTTTCTGTTTCATATATTTCAATTTAAAGCGGTTAATATTGTCTTCAACGACAAATATTAATACTGGAGTAAGAGGAAAGGAAAATATCGCCAATGAATTTCGTAATTTCCTCTCTATGGCGGGTGAAGAAGCGGCAGAAAAATCTCTGGATATAAATTTTTGCTTGAAAACTGAATGTAGTACCACCGCTATCAGTATTACTCCGTGTATGGTTGAAAGAGCTTTAAGAGAAATGGCAGCAGGAAAAGCCACAGGACATGACTCAATAGCTCTTGAACACATTAAGTATGCTGGACCAGCCATTCATTTCATCCTAGCAAAACTATTTTCAAATATTTTGCGTTACAGGCACATCCCGAATGAAATGACAAAAACGGTAATTATTCCCATAATTAAATCAACAAATCTTGATCCATCCGTGATCAATAACTACCGACCAATTTCACTCTCAACCGCCGTGGCGAGATTATTTGAAAAAAAATTATCCGTTGTTGTAACATACCATCTAAAAACAGAAGATAACCAGTTCGGATTCAAACCTGCACTGTCAACATCTATGGCAACATATTCCCTAAAAGAAACCATCAGCTATTATAAACTAAGGAAAACGCCAATCTATACCTGCTTTCTAGATCTAATCAAGGCGTTTGACCGTGTACGTCATAATAAACTGTGGGAAAAACTAAGGAAAAGAGCAGTTCCGGAAGATGTAATAGCGATTCTTTCAATTTGGCACACGCAACAAGAAAATATCGTGAAATGGTCTGGGGAGCTGTCTTATCCATTATATTTGAAAAGTGGCGTAAGGCAAGGAGGAAGCATGTCTCCGGTTCTGTTCAATCTGTATACCGATGATCTTATTAAAAAACTTAATGCCACGAAAATAGGATGCCATATACATGGAATATGTGTGAACAACATTAATTACGCAGATGACATGGTTCTTCTTGCACCGTCACTAAGCGCATTACAGAAGTAACTAAGAATTTGTGAAAACTTTGCGAAAAACCATAACCTGTTATATAATACTACCAAGTCAGTAGTTATGGTTTTTAAAAACAAAAACGAAACCATCCAAACACCCTCAGTATGGTTAGATGACAGGAAAATGAATGTTTATCACAGCGTTAAATACCTGGGACACATCATCACAGACGACCTTAAGGATATCGAGGATATGGAAAGGCAGAGATGAGCGATATCTGTTAGAGCGGGTATGCTGTCAAGACGTTTTCACCTATGCAGCCCAAAAGTAAAAAGAATATTGTTCAACGCTTTCTGTACCTCGCTGTACACATCAGAACTGTGGGTTGACTACACTGCATCCCAATGGAACAAGTTAAAGGTTGCTTACAACAACGCATACCGTCAACTTTTCCGCCTACCGAGATACTGCAGTGCCACGGAAATGTTCCTGCAGGGACGAGTGCACACTTTCCGAGCACTTCTCCGCCACCGCATGGGAAGTTTATGGCGCAGACTACGCCAATCGAAGAATGCAATCATCACCGCCATGACTACCTGGTTGGAGTCCCCCCTGATGGCCCTCTGGAGACGGGAGACGATGACATACCCTCCGTAAACAGCTGCATGAATTAATTTTACTGTTTATTCTTATTTTTCTTATGTTTTTCATGCTTATTCGTTTTTTTTTTTAAATTTATTTATATGTTGTTATTTACTTTATTTTTATTTTTAACATTAACCCATTTTTTGTTTCAAAATATGGAATGTATTGCATTGCACTACCCCTGCATACATTCTGGAATATTATTATTATTATTATTATTATTTAAAATCCAGTCGTGGGAACCGCTAAAATATTCTGTTGCCACATTTAATGTACCATATTAATTATTTGTATTTGTATATTTTTCTTTAAATATGGTGACGTTTGGAAGAGAGAGCTAGTGTTGCTATTACGGTGGAACTCGAAGGTACACGAGGTGTGTCTTCAGTTGAGCAGAGGGAAAATAGGCCCTTTGCTTTAGTGTCGTTGTAATAACGATTGAACTGGAAGGTACATGAAGTACCTAGAGTTCAGTTTTATAAAAAAACTGATAAAGATATCGAAGTAGAGACTTCGTGTGGTGTGATCGTGAAGATCAACCGGTCAAAGGATAATTTATCTAATTATTTTAATTATCAATAACAAAGATAATTAAGATAATTAGATAATTTTTTAACAAAGGTTAAATAGACCCTTTTGTAATAATTGTATTTTTATTGCATTTAATAAATTGTGTTAAAGAAGAAGAAGTGTTTTCCTGCAAACTCCATTCTGTTGTGCTCTCGTACCACGATAGTAAGAAACAACTATTGAAATTATTATATTCATCAGTTCTCTCTATTTTATAAACAAAAATATGATTTTATCATAAGAAGATTTATTTTTTTGAAAGGCAATTGAATTCACAAATCCTATAATTATAATATGCCGTGATTTTTCACGAGTCTTCTTCTTTTTCACAGTTAATTAAGTAGATACACGTAGGAAAGTAGTTCGAAAAATTTTATTTACAGAAATTTGATACAATTCCATACTGAGAAAAAAATTGTGTACATTTATTCAATTTGGAACCTAACGAAATGCAGTAGAATCTAATGAAATAATTAATTATGAATACACTAATTATGATTTTAATATTCAATAAATGATTTGCACGTCCACGTTTTTGGTATTTTCGTAGACGACAATTAATTTATTGTTGGAATATAGTTTGTAAAACAATAACCCTTCATTAAAATTTATCGCGACGGATTATATATTACGTACATATATATTTTGTTGTTGTGACTTTGTGTTAATATAATATGTTAAACTTATTTTGAAATAATCGTAAAATTCTGGATATATTAAAAAAAGATTTCCCGTTTGGTTAAGTGGAAATTAATCTATTTAACAAAAGAAGAATTTTAATTATTTTATTATTCTATCTAACTAACCTGTGCAGCAGACGCGATCTTCACAACAGTGAATAGTTGCCGAGTGTTTTAACCGCCTGGCAATAACGCAACTGACACAATAAAGCCTTCATTCTTCACAAAGCCTCTTCCCGCGGTAAATATGCACCTTTATGAATAATAATTTCTAACCAACGCTATTTAATTAAGGTGAAGTATGCACCCGCACTTATTACCCCAGGATTAAAAATTACCAAGCTGTTTTAACCGCCCTTGGACTTTTTATCACCCCCCTCAGTCAAAACAAATAATAAAAAACGCGTCGAGTCTCCCGCCGCATAAAACATTGAATAAATTTTAATATATGCAACATGCTTGGTTCAAATAATTAGTATTCT
Organism: Limnephilus lunatus; assembly: GCA_917563855.2. Lineage (NCBI taxonomy): Eukaryota > Metazoa > Arthropoda > Insecta > Trichoptera > Limnephilidae > Limnephilus > Limnephilus lunatus. Next base: position 43,121,930 of record OU830602.1, on the reverse strand, counting down.
TTTCGCCTTTTTTAAAAAACGTCACAGACCCTTGTGGGAGCTACTTGTCGAGTATAGAATGAACGGGAAATTGTTCACTCATTAAGGCATTATTTTTAGGTGACGGATTTTTAACAATCTCTTTGAAATTGTAAGTATTTCGTCACTATTCAGATCCCTCGACTCTCTGCATTAATAACATGATTATTTTTAATGAGGCATTGGTTTCGTGGCAGATTCTTCTGAAAACCTGTGCGCCGAGCTGCATTGCAAGGGATGCTGTACACTGTAAACTGTACAACTATACACGATGTCTGTGATGGTACATGGTAGACTTGCTTGAGTAATTCATCGCAATTTGTGAAACAAAAAGACTACTAATTGTCCTAATTGATGAGGATACGATTTAACTATTAATTAAACATTACTTTGATAATGGTAGCTCTTTAGTATTGACCATACATACCATGTTGACTTATTTTTTCCTCTCTACTGTCTGTTTCCTATTTCTTTACACTATAGGCAACTTTTTAGAATTCACAGTGAAGTAATGTAGTTGAAGGAAGTGGAAGGGATGGAGATGCAGAAGACGAAGATTGGCAAATCAGCCTCTTCAGTTATCGTCATCAAATGAAGACTAATGGTGATTATCAAAATAATTATGATTCTTGTCCTGAATCTTTATTTTATTGTAATTTTGAATGTATTGAAAGACCTTTTTTTGCTTCCCAACAGATGCCAGCAGGGAAAGTGCTTCTATCGCTTTCATGCGAAAGTGCTTTATCGGTTCTCAGCAGCCTACCGCTCAGATTCCATTAGTCACTAGTATAGACAGGTCGTGTGCCTTGTGGTATAATTATTGTAAATACGTAAACTCATAATAAACCAGTTTGAATCAAGGACCTATTGCTATTGATAAGTACTCCCACAGAACTAATAGAGTTTGAATGTGAATAATACCAAACACAACAATTTTTTTTTAAGAAAACAAAGACAAACATTTCCAAATTACAAATAACCTGATTATTGAAAATCTTCTTTTAGTAAATGGAAAAATGTTGCTTGTATCATGATGAAAGACTTAGCCAGCCGTGGAATCGAACACGCGACGCCAGGGTGGGACCCAAACTGAGCCATGCCAACTCAACCACACTGGTCAAATTTAACTATAAACGTAAAAAATCAACGATAAAACTTATTATTGTAATTCAAATGAACTTTCATTATTGAAACAACGGGTACAGAATGTTTAATAGTCGTTAAAAAAACTTCTGAATATAAACATATTTACGGTAGTTGTTAAATATAACACAAAACAATATATGGTATTTAAAATCATTAAGGTGATACACGAAAGAATTTACTATTTCATGAATGGCGCGATTATAATCATTATAGGTTAAAACGATTTTTATACGTTTTTTTCTACAAATATTAAGATAAATTAATTGTTTGCTGACGTGCACACGCAATACGAATATGAATTCACTTTTTTTCACACAATTTAATTCTTTCAAGAATGGGTAACATCGGGATGGATTGAATCGCCAATACAATAATGTACCTATATCTTAGCCTTTCTTTAATATGTTGAGTTTGTTTACGGACAAATTATTTATTCATATTCATATTGCGTGTGTACTGGCGCAAACAATTAATTTAAAGCATGACTAGTAAAAAGCGTTTTCCTTTGTAGCGAGCGACGAACAACCATAAAATACTATATTTATCCGATTTTATATAATGGTATCACCGGCCACCACTCTCAGGCCGGGTGCATGATATTGCAGATTCATTCCGGTTCGAGCGTTCGTCTTTCTACGTGCTTTTTCTGTAATCAAGATAATTATTAAATCTGTGCCAATTATTGTAACATAAAGTTTTTATTGTAAATATATTTGACTCGCGTTAAATAAAGAGTTATCATTGAAAACCTCCACAATACACGCATCACTCAATTTGGGAGGCGGGAATGGGTACCGCCGCCCCGGGAACCTTTATTGGATAACCAACACCTCGGCCATAGGTCACCCCAAGTGGTTCGCTACGTTTGGTGATTTAGCAGGGGTGCCCGGGTTCATGGGGTAAGGTTTGTTAGGTCTTGAAAGCGGATGACCAGGACACACTGAACCCCAGATTCCAACCCACTTCTTAAACCCTTTTCCTTCCCAGAACTCTCCTTTCCTTCCTTTCCTTAAAAAAACCCTCCACACAGCATCCACAAAGATGACATAGGCCTGAGGGAAATTATTTTCCTCAGGGCCTCCTGCGTGGAGCTCATGTAAAAAAAAAATCCAGTTTACAGACGTGGCAAGGTTTGTAAACTGCAAGACACAATGGATAAAATATCAAAATATACCAACATTGCCAAACCCTCAAATGATTATGAATGAGTAGATTATAAATTCTTTTGAGTATAACCTTGTCATTTGCGGTGCAATCTCAAATAAATAATTTTTATGATTTATGATCCACCCTGTGGTACACGTACAATTTGTCCAATGTATAGTGTAGACTGAGTGTACGCTGTGCATTCTGTAAAAAGAATTTCCGACAGCCACCCCTAATTCTATTTGATTTACTTGCTGTTCGTCGAGTTCACCATAAAGCTTTGACTTGTTTTGCCTTTTAAAAACCGTTCCTCGCGAAAGCCAAATAAAACCAATATAAAATGAAGTTTTTCTACGTCCGACGCATCGGATAGTAGCCGCACAGTTTCTTTCACCACTTTTCCTTTGAAGATGGTGAATTTTCTTTGTGAAACTTGAGGAAATGCAATATTATTATTTAAACCGCACTGTCTTAGAATTGAGAAAGACGTGACGAGAAATACATATAGAAAAATAACGCTAAGGAAAACGCAAGGCGAATAAATTCCGCGGATTGTGTGCATATTTACTCCAACGTGAGAAGATTAAAGAAGAATATTATTTGACACGAGCGACTGCTTGGCAAAAATTGATTCGTAGGATTTAATATGCAAACCTAATTTAAAGATGTGAAACGTACTAGCGAAATAGAAATGTTTGCAAAGTTGATGAACTCGAATAAGTTCAACTGAAAAGATTTTAAGCCATCTGAAAGTTAAATAAAGCAAAAAAGCATTTTTAAATTTAAAGTGAGTCAAAAAGAATGTATATAGACAGCTCTTAAAATTGACTATTCAGATAGTCTATTCTGAAAGATGATTTGTAGACATTTTGTTGTACAAATTCAAGTAAGTAGTATAGTATGCATGAATTTGAACTACAATGCTCACTTAGTTCATGTATTCAAATATTTTTATTAAGGTAGGCATTTTTTTTACATTGGCTCTAAAAACGAGGCCCTGAGGAAAAAAATACTCTCAGGGCCTATGTCATCTTTGGATATGCTGTGTGGAGTGTATTTTAGGGGAAGGAAGTTCTAGGAAGGAAAAAGGTATGTGGGGTGGGTAGGAAGCTGGGGGTCAATGTGTCCTGGAGTGACAGATGTATGAATCCATCCTTTCCATTGCGGTACACGGCGATGAATTGAGAGAGTCCGGTTGGTGAGATAAAAGGTCTCCCTTAACCAGCCTCTTCCTAAGACCTAGACAAACCTCACCCCGTGAACCCAGAAACCCCCGGACCCCCGGAACATCACAAAAACGTATTGAACCACTTGGGTTTTAGATTTTGGGCTTAAGATTTAGTAATCCAATAAATAGTTCTCGGGGCGGCGGTACTCAAACCCGCCTCCCTAATTAAAATGTGACAAAACAGTTTTTTTTTCAATAAATGCGGCGTTTTTATAAAGTGTGTGGTTCGTAAAACTCTCTTTAGAAAACAATTTAAAACAATTCCCTTTCATATTTTCGTTTAGATTATTATTGTTAACTTATTCTAATATGATATATTTCACTGATGGTAATAGCCTTCAAAAAAGTATAAAAAGAAAGTTTTTCTTATAAAAATTGAATATTCATTAAGACTTTCATAAAAGTCAATTGTTCCATATAAATAAATTCGGATATATCTATCCGAGACGCTATCCAGGTCACAAACAAATTCTTAGAATGATTGTTTCCAATAAAAAGGGTAGATGCCCGTAATATGGAGAAAAACAATTAGTTGATAATAATGTAATTCTAAAATTTGAAAATATGAGATTGACAATTATGACGTTTTGACAGAAGGTGGCAATAGCGAAATTGGTTAACGCACTCGTCCCGGTTAGACGGAGAGGTCTGGGTTCGAGTTCCAGTTGCGACCAATTGTCTTTTTCTGTTTTTCTGTGTCTTGTTCTCTTTCATATTTTCGTTTAGATTATTATTGTTAACTTATTCTAATATGATATATTTCACTGATGGGAATAACCTTCAAAAAAGTATAAAAAGAAAGTTTTTCTTATAAAAATTAAAACAATCGAGTTTATTATATTAAACCAAGGTGCTTTTATTATCAGTTTCATGGAAATCTGTTTAAAGTAGGAACTGATGCAACGCACTGAGTGCCTCATTTAAATAAATTTCCAGAAAGTAAAGTTTAAATTAAACAGATTAAATCCAATCTCCGATCTCTAAGAGTCCCCGAGTCAATACCTTGATTTCATTTCGCCCAGATAAGCGTTGCTGCCATGAAAAAACTACCCTTCTGTCAGAAGGAAGCACCTACCTCATTATCACACAAAATCGTGATAACACTTTCAATATTCCCTTCCCCTATGCCCTTAGATAAGCTGGGGTGGACACCCTTCTCCTGCCCAAGTACCCCACCCTACTACCACCCCCTCCCCGCCCTAACCAGGGTAGCTGGATTACCCGATCGTTAACGGATTTACTCGGAGCGGCTTAACAACACTCCTTTGCATTCGAGTTCAATTGATTGGGGTGTGTGAAGACTTAGCGAGCTTTATTTAAAAATCACGGTGTACAAGGTAAATTCCGTTCGCTGAAACTAATTACAAAATATACAGGTAAATGTTAATTTATATGCAAGATTATAATATATTGATTCGTTAAGTAAAGAAACCGATAAATTGATGTACTTTGGGAGACGAGTACCGCCGCCTAGTGAACCATTTATTTGATAATCAACACCTTTGCTAAAGGTTACCGCAAGATGCGAATGCCCACCACCTGCGTGGCAGAACGAATCGGGAGAGACTGGTTGAGGGAGATCTTTTGACCTCTCCAGCAGGACTCTCTCGGAATATTGCCTTACATTACATTGGTCACTCTTGGACACATTTACCCCCAGATTTATACCCACTCCGCCTACCCATTTCCTTCCCAGAACTTCCTTTCCTTCCTTTCCCTAATAAGACTCCACCGGGGTGGCGGTATCCACACCTGCCTCCCAAAATATATAAAAAATGATCTAAATAGTCTCCGGATACTGTTATAATAATAACTAATAACATTACTATTATTGAAAAGTCACCTGACTAAATGATGATATGGCGACTAAATTGTACCGTAATTGGAATAATATTTTGTTGTACAATAATAAAAAAAACTTCTTCAATCTTCTCAAAATCACTTTTTTGCCTCGTTTTTAATTAAACAAAAACAAATCACTTTGTAAAAAAACACTTATTTAATCAAAAAACATCATCAAATGAATATAATTATTGATAATTTTGATTAAATTAATGGTGTTTTGCAAAGTGATTTATTTCCATTTCAATAAATAAAATTATTATTACTAGTTTTAATGATAAAGATAAATTCGCAAGAATATGTTGATATTCTGGTACTAATAAAAGTTTATTTTTTTATTATTTTATTCTATACTAATAAAAGTAGGAAAAAGTAAAAAAAAAAATACTCAATTTGTACATAATTATGATTTGTGTAAAATGTATTAATGCATTTATTGTCTAGATAAAAGCCAGATTTTTTTTCAGTTTTTACCGTATTTTTAAAAATATATCTATGCCTATTCAAATAACTTTAATTGAGTATTGCTGGGTCTAGTAAAGTGATGTTCCACGAGGATTAAATACGGCTTGGAAATACATTATGAGAAATTTACCATTTGCAGAACAAAGTTATCCAAAAACTCCCCAAAGCTCAAACAAACGCCAGAACTTTTCAATTATACATTTCAGAACATTTTGTTACACATTTCAGGGAAAGTGCTTCTCTTTTAGCAGAAAATATTGAACAGTCAGTTGTTGTACAACTGCCAATGGATGCCGTTAAAATATACTAGGTAATCTTATTGATTCAGATTCCAGACATATTAGGAAATATTGTGCTTTTATTACAGGTTGTACCGAACTATAGCATGGTAGCATGGGTTGATTCAAAATCAAGGGATTGACGATTTTTGTTTAAGCCTTAACAAATATTGGAAATTTGAAGTTGAATAAGAAACAAATAATTGTGAAGTTGGTACAGTTCGTTTATTAAAAAATAAGTAAAAACGCGTAAACAAGATTATTTTTATTACGTTTCGATTCAAATTAAAGAAAAAATGATTCTCAGATTCAATTCTCAAAAAACCAATCGCACAATATTGCTAGGAAGACTGCAACAAAACATTTAAATCTGGGGATTTATGCTAGAAGTACCTACGTTAAATATGAAAATGATTTGTTCAAATAAATTAACTGTATACGCCGAAATATTTATTTTTTGATGTTGTTTAAGGCAATTCACCCTAAAAAGAGTGCACATTAGGTAGGCCACAATATTATCCACCGTGATTGGTCGTTAAGTTAGGCTTTTAGATATTTAGAATGTATTTTAGGTATTTATAATGTGTTTTAGGTATTTTTATGTATAAATTAGAGATGGATATTTTAGAGTACTTTTTCTGATACCTAGTTCAAATTCAAAACAAACAGGCACTTTTAGCAATAACTTCCAAAATGACACTTAACATCACATTTCTTCAGATATAGGTTTAAGTCAAATATAAACAGGGGTAGGCAGAGAGGACGGACCGCCAAGCAACTCTATCTTGGCACACACTCCTTGCCTCATTCTTCTATTATTCTGACTCTTGACACGGCCCGACTCAAGTGTCTGATTCACTTGTTCGTGTCATGTCTTTTTCGGGCGTCCCCGACTTTTTCAACTATTCACATTTGCGTCATATACTCTCCTTACACTCCTATCCCCGTTCATTCGCTCTACATGCCCAAACCATCTGAGGGTCCTTTCTTAATTTTATAAAACCTTGGTCAAACATAATTTTTACAAAACCTCGTAAAATTAATATTTACCAAATTAATTTTAATTTGCCAGTATAATTTCCACGTATCTAACAAAGCTCTGTAGTGAATGCCCCATATGTACACAAAACATTAAAATGGTAAGTGTTTTGATAAACAGAGTCCTGTGGGGCTTTGAATCTTGATTTTGGATTCGGGATTTTGTATCGGATTTTGAATTTTGGATGCAAAGGGTTGATCTCACAGTAGCTAGGGGCAGTTTGCAGTGGGGTTCAAAGATCGACATGATTTACGATGCTCGACATATTTGACGAAGGGATTTGGCGTATCCCAAACGATATCTGCAATCGCATTTGAATAAAACGGGTCCAATAAATGACGATGCAATTTCTATTGATGCATTTTAAAATGTCATGCCCTGTTTGCCTGTTGGTTTGTGAATCGATTGCTTGCAGATATATTATAGTTAATCGGTTGAATATTAGAAATGAAAAATGCTTGCATTAAATTGCATTTTTTGATAATAAAATTTTATAACAATATGTTTAAAACCAATCCATTATTTCTTTTTTTTAAATTAGCTCCATGTAGGAGTTTCTGAGGAAAATAATCACCCTCAGGGCGTATGTCATCTTTGGGAATGCTGTGTGGAAGGTATTTTTAGGAAATGAAGGAGAGGAAGTTCTGGGAAGGAAAAGGGTATGAGAGGTGGGTAGGAATCTGGGTTAAGGTGTATCCAATCCAGGAGTGACAGGCGTATGAATCCATCCCTTCACTGCAGTGTAGGGCGATTTTCCGAGAGAGTATGGCTGGAGAGGTCAAAGGGACTCCCTCATCTCCGGGTGGGCAGACTCATCCGCCGCCAAGACCCGGACAAACCACACCCCATGAACCCGGGTACTGCTGCTAAGTCACCAAACGTAGCGAACCCCTTGGGGTGACCTACGGCAGAGGTGTAGGTTATCCAATAAATAGTTCCCGGGGCGGCGGTACCCATACTTGCCTCCTAGTATTTATTCAGAAAGAGAACTGTAATCGCGCGATTTATTTCTCATCGTTGACAAAAAAAAAGTATTTAGAAAAAAGGACCATTCAAACCTTAAGCTAGACTCACACGAGAGATACAACCACATACCATACAGTACGTGGGCTTTTTCTGTACACCCCCTTGCAAAATCCACATTGCCAATGGGAATGTTGGTATAGCGAGCGACATGCTGATATAGACTAAACACACATATTATAATACATTAGGTTTTTATGAGAATGCTGCACAAGAGTCCAAACAGCTCCTAACCGCCAGGAGTCGGTGGAACTAAGGCAACTCTAATTTATTTATGCAGAAGTATATTGTGAGGTTAAAGATTATGGGGTGGTAAGGAGACGTAGAAGAGAAGGACGAGAAAGTATCAACCTGGTAATTTTGTACATAGATACGATATAGTGTTTGATTTGGCTTGCATGTTATGAACCAACTCAAAATCTCCTAATATCTCTTATATCTTGAATATAATATTAATTACATATTATTTTTTCTCTACTTATTATTTTTTTCATTTTTTTATTTATGCTGTTCTAATATTTATTTGTTAAATGGTTTATTTAATTTTTTCCCGCTTTATTAAGAAATCTATTTCTATCTTATTTATGTGTTCTAAAACGTACAACACTCGCATGATAGCTATCATGTCATGAATATCAGAAATACAACGCCATGAAACGAATCACATCAAAAATGCAGGTAACGAATAACCTAACAATTTATCACCGAAAAAGAAGATAACACTAATAATCTAAACGAAAGAGAATAATATGAAAGAGAATAAGACACAGAAAAAAAAGATAATGGTCGCAAGTGGGACTCGAACCCGGAATTACTCGTTTTACCGGGACGTGCGCTTTTACCAATTCAGCCATTGCCACCTTTCATCAAACGGTCATAATTGTAAATCCCATATTTTAAAATTTTAGAATTAACAATATTATCTTCGCTAATTCTTTCTCTTTCATATTTTCGCTTAGATTTCATTAGTGTTATCTTCTTCGATGATGGAATATTACATTGATGGGTTTTATAACCTTTAAATGTTATGAAAAGGGAATTTTTCTTATAAAAAATAACAATTGTTTATTTTCTCCCAATGCCTTAATTTTAATCGCAATTTTGACGGCCGAAGTAGTCCAGCGCTAAGGCTCTTGACTCGCAATACGAAGGTCGCGGGATCGAATCCCAGCATGGGATAAATTTTATTTGATTAATTTGTGTTATTTCACAATTAATTAATTAAAAATAATATATAGTATATTTGCGTCACATTCCAAAGTGGAAGATACTCTCAGTATCGCCCTGTAAGACCACTATTCAGAATTGAAATGTTGCTTGTGTTTAGTGACCAGATCTGAATAGCCAGGTACTTCCCCACTTCCTCTTCCCTGTCCCCTTCCCCTCCCCACTACCTTCAGCCTCACAACATACCCCAATTGGGGATGCTATAGTCCCACTGTCTCCAGACGGGAGTAGTTAGGACTCTTGCGCGGAATTCATGTAAAAAAAATATATATATACTTTTGCGCAATGACATGTTTAGCAGAGGATTTAACCCACAACAAAATGGTGGTAATTCGAAGCTTTTAACCACTCGACCACTTCTTGGTATAATAAATGTACATCTTCTAACTAATAATCTCCCATTATTATAGGTATTTAAATCAAATCATTAACATGAGTTTTCTGAGAAATACCCGTACAAATAGCTAACATTCGTGTTTTGATTTCAGTCCCATGCAAACATGGAAACATTTTCCATTTATTATGATGCAACGTTTCTTTAGCCAACATCCAAATAAAACTATTTAACTATTCATAAATGCAGTTAACGTGCAATATGATAAAGACCGCACTGCGTTGAGTTAGCGTGTCAAGGAGCCGTTAGGAACGAAATGGCGATATAATGACCGATTAAAGTGAACTATGATTCCACTCAGGTAGTTACTAGTACTTCCATTTCACTAAAATCGATCGCTTTTTAAAAGGTGCATTTTTGATGTGATTCGTTTCATGGCGTTGTATTTCTGATATTCATGACATGATAGCTATCATTTGACTGCCAATTAAATAATGTTTGAAAATTGAGTTTGCTTTTATTTTAATTTGGGAAGCCGATATGGGTACCGCTACCCCGGGAACCATTTATTGAATGACATACGCCTCTGCCATTGGTCACCCCCTAGAGATTTGCTTCGTTTGAAAAAAGACTGGTTGAGGGAGGTCTCGAAAAAGACTGGTTGATCGAGGTTTTTTGACATCTCCAGTCAGACTTTGCATGTTAGCAGAATGGATTACGACATGCGTTCGTCACTCCTAGATGCACTGATCCCCAGATTCCTACCCACCCTTCGTATCTTTTTCATTTTCAGAACTTCCTCTCTTTCCTTTCCTTAAAAATACGACATAGGCTCTGAGGAAATTATTTTTCTCAGAGCCCTCTGTTTATGTTTTCAAATATATATTATGTTTTCAAATGTGAAATCATTTCGACATTCTGATTTTCGTTTTTTCTTATTTCCTCTAATTATTTTATTTTTTCAATATTATGGTATCTACCTACCTGCCGAAGATAGTTTGAAATAAGAATTGTCATTGAGATAGTGTTGTTTCTTTTGAAAAATTGATCAGAACTTTTTTTTAAATTTTATTTAAAAAAAAATTAAAATACATGGTTTATAATGAAGTTGGCAGGCATTTAAGTGCCTACTTATCATGATTTCATTTTTTTTTGTTTGTTTTTTTTTTTTATGTCTCGTAGTCTTCTGACGCACACAATGTTATCGTTTTTTGCCTCATCTGTTTTTAAATTATAATATTATCAATATAATCTCTAATGTTCTTTAAAAGGTACTTAGTCCTTTTACATTCATTTTGTATAAAAAATCACTTTCAAATATAGAGAAAATTTTGGTTTTGCTTTATTAATAAGAGAAATAATCAGAAATGTGGGTTTTGGAAGGTGCTTTTATATGGGATGTGCAAGGTGCTTTTATAAGTGGAAGGGGGTGCATGGACCAGATTTTCTCATTGCGTATGCTCACTGAGAAGTTTCTTGCAAAAAACCAGAAACTCTTCTGTGCCTTTGTAGACCTACAAAAAGCATACGACCGAGTTGACAGGAAAAAGCTATGTAAGGTATTGTCCAAGTATGGAGTGAATACGAATCTCATACAGGCAATTGCATCTCTATATGAGGGAAGCGTTGGATGTAATAGGGTGAACGGCGATTTCACGGGGTGGTTTGACATCACAAAAGGTGTTAAACAAGGCTGCGTAATTTCGCCGTGGTTATTCAACCTATACATGGATAATTGTATGCAAGAATTGAAAGAGATGGGATTGAGCGCGAAATTGAGTAATCTGAAAGAAGGTTGCTTGTTGTATGCTGATGATGCGGTGCTGATATCTAACAGTATGGAAGATCTACAGTCTCTCGTGTCAAGGACGAACGAAGTATGTATGAAGAATGAGTTAATGATGAATGTAAGTAAGTTTAAAATCATGGTTTTTGAAAGAGAGAGTACGAAAACGGTATGCAATATAGTTGTGGATGAGTTTGTTTATTTGGAAAGTATGTTTACGAGAGATGGGAAGGCTGAAAGAGATATTGAAAGAAGGGTGAATAGAGGTAGCTCTATTAATGGAGGACTGAACGCCGTTGGCACCAACAAAAAACTGTCCAAAGACGCGAAACTAGCCGTCCATAATGGAGTACTGGTACCTACCCTGATGTATGGCAGTGAGGCATGGAACTGGCAGAGGAAGGATGAAAGAAGACTGAATGCTGTAGAAATGAGATCCCTGAGGCGTATGTGTGGTAAAACCATGTATGATCGTGTGAGAAACGTGGAGATCCGCAAAGAATGCAAGGCTGATGTAAGCGTAATGAGTAAGATCAAGAAAGGAACGCTCCGATGGTTCGGGCATGTAGAGAGAATGAACGAGGAAAGGAGTGTAAGGAGAATATATAACGCAAATGTGAATGGTAGAAGAAGTCGGGAACGCCCGAGAAAGACATGGCACGACTAAGTGAATCAGATACTTGAGTCGGGCCATGTCAAGAGTCAGAATAATAGAAGAGCATGTATGAGACGATGTATGAATGTTAACGAGGCAAGGAGTGTGTGCTAAGACCGAGTTGTTTGGCGGTCCGTCCTCTCTGCCTATCCCTGCGAGGAAACGGCGTGATGGTTAGTTAGTTAGTTAGTTTATAATCAGAAATGTATTTTTTTGGATGCTAGGTCTTCCATTCACAGAACCACTAGTTATTGTGTTCAAAGCTGGTAATAAAGTGGAATTTCATAATAATTTCAAAAGTCGGTAACTATTTTTTGCTGCCAACAAATTATGTTCATTGGAAATTGTCTATTGTTGTCGGAATTAATAACAAAATTTGTAAAATATCGATTTAGAGTTTCGACACTGTTTTTTCTTGCAATACCAAAAACATGGAACATAAACTACTTAGCCTTTCATTTGGATAGTAAATTATTATGACACAACCTAATAATAGTTGGTTTTATCGGGAATATAGGAATTCTAGACAGAAACAGTTGTTCAAATTTCATGAAAAAATAGCCAACTTTAATAATATTCTTCACACATACAGATCTCCCGCTTCACGATAAGCATATCTAAGACACTATATAAAGAGGTAAGATTTGTTTGTTTGTTTGTTTGCATTGAATAGGCTCCGAAACTAATGAACCGATTTGAAAAATTGTTTCACTGTTGGGAAGTTACACTACCCCCGGGTGACATAGGCTATATTATATTTTTTAAAAAAATGTATCCTTACTAAAACTCCAATAATGTAACCCAAAGTGTAAAAAAAATACCTAAAATATTCTTTACATCGCGTGCGCTGCGAAAACTATTGATGATAGAATAAAATAATTTACAACGACTTTGCAGAACATATTATTATTTATAAAAAAGTGTGGGGACATCATATGTCTAACTATTATAGTTATGCTACAATAAGTGTTCTTTGATTTAAATTTTTTTATTAAAATATCGCCGCTTGAAAAGACTCTTTATTTGTATCTTGGTTTTAATCTTTATCAAAATAAATTACTTCATAATCAAGAATGCTTTAATACCTTTAATTAACTTTTTGAATTATTCAATTCGGACTTTTCATTCGAAAGATACCACGAGTTTAAAAATGTAAGTATTACTTAGCTCACCCTGCCCGGGCGAGAGGGGAGTCACCTGACACCTTATCTTCTAAGACACTATATAAAGAGGTAAGATTTGTTTGTTTGTTTGCATTAAATAGGCTCCGAAACTAATGAACCGATTTGAAAAATTCTTTCACTGTTCGGAAGTTACACTATCGCCGGGTGACATAGGCTATATTATAATATTTTCAGTAGCTAATAGTTAACATATTAACGCTAAACATTTAGGGATAAACAATTTATTTCTTTTAATGGCATAGCAACGCATGCCGGGAACCAGCTAGTATTTAATAAAAAAATAAAATGTGCAATTCACACGCGGTAGAAGTGAAACCTTCAGAAAACTAAAGTACTATACAAAGGCTATGAAGCACCGCACAAAGAGAAGGCAGTAGGCTACGAAGCACTGCACAAAAAGAAGATCGATTATACTATCTCACTCTCTCGCATGCTAAAACCTATAGATGTATGTGTTAGTCTCTTTAGTGTCGCTATTTTTCTGTTCATAGAGTTTTAGATAACAACGGTGCAAAAGAAGTTTTTACTGCAAAAACAGAGTGTGCTATTCACACGCGGTAGAAAACCTTCAGAAAACTAAAGTAGACAAGAGTGGAGAGGCTACAAAGTACCGCATAAAGAGGATACCGATTACACTATCTCATTCTCTCGCAGGTTAAATTCTATAGATGTGTTTGCCTCTTTTTCGTGTCCCTATTTTTCGATTCATCGAGTTTCAAATCTCAACGGGGTTAAAGAAGTTTCACTTCAATAATGATTGTTGTCTTTCCTAGCTGTTGGACCAATTTTTCCATAACGGATTGCAACATTCGTAGAAATTCTCAGTTCTGGACCCCAGATCGGTATGCCACCTAGTCTTCCCCCAACAATATATATGAATAAATTTAAAACTTTCAAATACAATTAGTTTATTTTATTAAAACATAATAATAACAGCGTGTTTGCATCGATAAAGGCAACCAAACCAAAGCGCAAACAACAACATCAAATATACTCAATAAAACTTGGCTACATGTTACCAGATTACAATTAAAACAAATGGCATTTCTCTGGTCCCCTTCAAGTCCGTTGATTAGCTTTCTTTCGTGAAACTTTTTTGGTTGTTTTTGTTTTTCCTTTTATTCCGACTCCTCCTCCTTGGGGAATCAAATGGGATCCAATTCAGATAATGAGTATTTATGTGGGGTTAAGTTGCCAGTGCTTATCGGAGAGAAACTCTTCCAAGAATGGAGGAGGCCTCCCCGATTCGAAAAGGCATAGGTAATTATCATTTAAAAAGGGAAATAAGTTTCTTGTGTAATAAATCATGAAAATGGGGGTTGCTGTGGTGTTGTTTAAATTCGTTTAATGAGGATCTTTAGACTATTCTGTCTGAAGGCATTAAGAATACAAGAAAGGTACCCCTTTTAGAATTTAAAACTTGTGAAAATTTGTGGTAAATTTCTGCACTTATTTATTTATTTACCAGCAAAGACCGGGTAACATTTTTTTTTATTGCAAAAACACAATCAGGAAGGAATTCCGTGAAAATATTTCTCTGTTAAAAAATTACCGCTGCCCTTGGAACCCTTTATTGGACAACAGCACTTCCATAGGTCACCTCAAGTGGTTTGCTATGTTTGGTGACTTGGCAGGGGTGCCCTGGTTCACGGGGTGAGGTTTGTCCGGTTCTTGGTGACGAATGCGTCTGCCTACAAGATGCGTGGCAGGCCGGATCTGGAGAGAATGGTTGACGGATCCCTGTGATTTCTACAATCGACTTGCACCGCAGTGGAAGGGATCGATTTACACGCTCCTCACACCTGGACGCACTGACTTCCAGATTTCTACCCACTCCTAATACCCTTTTCCTTCGAGGAAATTCCTCCACTTCCATTCCTACAAAGACATTCCGCACACCATCCCCAAATATGACGTACGCCTTGAGGAAAATTATTTTCCTCAGGGCTTCCTGTGTGAAGCTAATATTAAAAAAAGACATACAAATTAAGTTGTTAATATTTTTAATGAACATATTTTTTAGACACCTCAACAAGTTAAATTCTCAATTTGGTGATAAGAATTTTTTTAATAATTCTTAAGTTATTAAAAAGTTGTCCTCTCATAAATACAAGCATTTGCTTTATTAGGAGAGTGTATAAAATATGTAAGCTTTATTAGGTTATATTGTGTAAATGTAAAATAAATAAATATAACAAAAAAAAAAAAAAATGTTATGCGCAAAGCCGATCGAAGTCCAATTCTTTTCGTATTCAACAATCACTCGGCATTACCAAAGCACAGAAAATCTTATCAAGACCCAAGCCAGCAGCGCATAAATTAAACCCAAACAATCAGAAAATGCGAAATTAGATTTCGATTGTGAAATTTCGCAATCAGAGACGCATCTGAGTGAAGCGTGCCTGAAAGTGCTCGCAGGCCACAACCGCGTGCAACTACACGCGCGCGATCGAGTACCTACCCGCTCAAAGTACTCGTACCGGAATCAATTGAGATTCTACCCGTACATCTCTCCTGCCTCTCTCCACTCGGTCTGTGCTGATTTGCATTGGACAAAAAGTTGTTTGATTAAAAGCAAATGGTGCTTTGTTGTTTTGCATCGGAAATGAAATTTATCATTTTGTTGAGGGGGAATCATTTCCGTTGTTTATTCTGTCTGTATTGGTAAATTGGAAAAAACAATGTTTGCTAACCGGCTTCGTCGAGGATGCGGGTATCCTAAATGTGTACATTTTACGAGTTATTTATAGTAAAGTATGCGAATTTCATGACGACGTTTGAGAGTTTTAGCTTTGGCTGTTCCAAAAAAAGTGTGTAATTCACACGCAGTAGAAGTGAAACTTTTGAAGTCGCTTTTTTTTCTTTTGCTTGAGATTTTTTAAAGTGGTTTGAAGATTGGATATTGATTTCACAAAATAAAAATGCTTTTTTCTGGACTTCGTAGAGTTCGAACCCCTGTTCGCTTGATGTCTTTCTCTCTGGTCGCTAAGACTTTTCAGGCACCTTGCACACTCTGCTATGGAAGGCAAGCGCCGAGTTGCGAATTTACCGCATTATATCAGAACCGTGTATCTGTATAGAACTGAGTTGTGACGCAATTCCGTTTCTCCCGAATTTCAAGTCACTAACGGCCCTAAAGAAGTTTCACTTCAAAAACTTTTGCAACCATTTTAAATAATTTATTTGGTAGGACCGGCTTCATCCTATTACAAGGCATATCATATCCAGACACTCAATTTGTAATTTTTTATAAGAAAAACTATCTTTTTATAACTTTTGAAGGTAATTCCCATCAATGTAATATAACATTGAAGAAGAATATGAAAATAAGAATACTAAACAAAAATTTGAAAGAGAACAAGACACGGAAAAATAGAAAAAGATAATGTTCGTAACTGGGACTCGAACCTAGAACCTCTCTTCTAACCGGGAAAAGAGATTTAATTTAAAATAAGAGATTTAATTTAGTCACGAGTGAGTTATTCGATTCCCAATTGCAACCATTATCTTTGTAATTTTTTCTTTGTCTTGTTCTCTTTTTAATTTTCGTTTAGTTTATTATTATTATTTTCTTCTTCAATGATATATTACATTGATGGGATAACCCTTCAAAAGCCATAAAGAGAGAGTTTTTCTCAGTTTTTGACTGTATTACTCTTTCGAGCGACAATCTATTTTGAGAAATAATAAAGCATAAATAAATGAATAGATGGGTTGTAAGGATATCTTAAAAATCACGACACGATGAGTGTGTTATAATGTGACATGTGACAACATTATTTCCATTAGTGACATAAGTAATTTGACAGATCTAACGAAATGCGGAGGTAATAACGTCCTTGACACTGTTTTTATTGTTTAGAGATTTTTACCGTCATTTTATCAAGGAAGAAGAAAGTTTTAGGCATTTACTTTGATACAAACATATTTATATTCATCTTATACACATCGTCAATTTTCATTACAGCAAAACATGTATGTTATTATTATATTAAGTTCCAAAGCATGTACAAGGATACATTTAATCGTATTTCAAAATCCACTCCACTGAATCCTCGCTTTGAGTCCCAACACCCATTCACTACTTATCACTGCACCATCTCGTTTCCGGTCGGATCTTTTGAGAGCGGAAGTAGCTACAGTCCGGAAGTACCGATGCTCTGACCACTTTCCCACCACGTGGGCGGAACTAGGCTCATCTCCAGTACAGGGGAAAAACTCTTTTGATACAGAATTTAATTCATATTGTGTTAGCGTTGTTTATCTGAGGGCTTTGTTGTGGTCAGGAGATGGAATGTTAATACAACCGCCCCTGATTGAAATCCCTGCATCGTACAATCCAATAAAATCATTCCTTTCAAAGTTTATTTAAATTAATTGTTCCTGTTACTAACTCTTAAAAACATTTCGATTAAAACCTTTTTGTTTGTGTACTTACATCATTTAGTTTTTTTAAATTTTAATTGAATGAGTAAAATCTTATTTTTTTACTAGACAAACCTCACCCCATGAACCTCGGCACTCCTGCTTAGTTATCAAACGTAGCAAACCACTTGGAGTGACCTATGGAAGAAGTGTTGGTTATCCAATAAATGGTTCTCGGGGCGGCGGTACTTATTCCCGCCAACATTAGTTACTCTAAATAGAAAATTTGAATTAAATTCGTAGGCTAAGGTCCTGAGTTTAATTCCCAGATGTGGCCGTATCATTTTCTGAGTTTCAAATGTTGGAATAAGAGTGACTAATATTTACTTCAATGATTAAATTTACTTTGTATTGGGACTTGGGTGTAACCGCACGTACCCGATTGATTTTACCTAGCGATTCCTGATCATATTTGAAGTAAAAAAAGTTCGATGATATTTTGTTTATAATTTAAACAAAAACAATCACACCTCTCCGATGTCAGTTGGGTACAGACTAGTGGGTCAGATGATACGCACTCCGCTTTGTCCCGAAAGAACGGACCTTGAAAGAATCATATAGGAATCATTTTCTTTACTGTGCACATATTTAAATATGTATAATATATATAACTATATGGGACGTGTGGGATTGCACTATCCTCCCCACATCCTGGAATAAATAATAATTATTATTATTATATATATCTGTCGCCCCGTGTAATAGTGTGATCAGTGGCGTCATGACATTACATCTTAATGGTAGAAGAAGTCGATATGCCTGAGGAAGACATTGAGGAACATTGGCAGAATAACATAAGAGTACCTATGAGAAAATATTATATTTCATGGATGTTCCATTCATTTTGTAAAATTCTACACTGATTATTTTTTTTTATATGGCAACATTTTGATTTCCGGTGAATTTTTGAATTTGTGTTTAACGTTCACTAGATTTATTGTTTGTTCTATGCGAACTTATCCTTTGGTTTGATTTTTTGATAAAGATGACGGTGTTTTTACAGATGTTACGAAGAGGACCCCGTACAATTTATTGCTATTCGTGTTGAAAACGTTATTTTTTTAATGATTTTCGGCTATGTAATTATCGTTTTATCGCACCTATAAAATTATGTCCCGTCTTTCCGGTTTATAAAAAATGGTCTGATTTTTCGGATTGAAATTTTCAACAAATCTCCAGGGTTTCAAAAATATGATTTAAAAAAAAAAAAAATACAGAATGTCTTAGAATATTTGCCTAAACCGGATTTTTTTAAAAATGTGATGCAAGTGGCCTATTGTTTGTCTAGTTTGCAGTTGGAAGTAAGATTTTAGAAATTTTTTTAATTAATAAATAATTTAATATATAAATTTATTAAATTTTTGCCCTTGAGGTGATTCTTGACAAATCGTCAAAATATTATTATTATTATTAAACAAAACATCAATTTGTAGAGGTATTCGGTCTACAATGGTGATAATCAAATCAAACGAACGATAGTACCAACCGAAATATCTTTAGGCATAATTCCCAACGTGGTCGATGAACATGCGACTTGGAAATGCGTCCGAGGAAGCACTGCCGAAAATTATTTCCCCATATCTGAAATCTCCTTGCGGGGGTGGATTTTAGGGGATGATTACCCAGTACCCACCCTTTCAACATTACCTGCTCATGTAGGGCCTATATCTGTTCTCCCCTTGCAGGAGTCTTTAATCTTTCAAGCTTGATTAGTATGTTGTTTTTTAAGAGGCTCAACAGTAGGTAAGCGCTGTTCAAATGTACCTACCGATTTGTTTTATTGATATTACTGATTCATGGATCTAGTTCTAGCGCCATGATTTGGTTACATTACGAAATGAAACGTATATTATTACACTGCCAGAGTCATACACGCACTTAATTAAACATGGAAAGAATTACACTTACTTAAAATGTACCTACTAAGTCAAAAACAACCTAATCTATCCTTTTTTCAATATAAAATTTATTTAGCAGCCAATTGTAGATACATAAAAACTATTTTATGCCTGTGTAATTCCAGTAGCCTATCTGAATAAGTATCAATTGTTTAATTTGAGAGGCAAGTATTTTTACCGCAGTCCCGGGAACCATTTAACACCCCCACCTTAGGTTACTCCAAGTGGTTCGCTACGTGCGATGACCTAGCAGCAGTGCCCGGGTTCATGGGGTGAGGCTTGTCTAGGTCTTGGCGGTGGATACTTTTGGCGGGCCAATCGAGAGATACTGGTTGAGGGAGACCTTTTGACTTATGCAGCCGGACCCTCTCGACCCATCGCCTTGCACCGCAGTGAAAGATATGGATTCTTATTTCCGTCGCCCATGGGCAGATTGACGCCCAGATTCCTACCAACCCCTCATTCGTTTTTCCTTCCCAGAGCTTCCCCTCCTTCCTTTCCCTAAAAAGAGAAATTATTTTCCTGTGGAGCTATTGTAAGAAAAACAGTTGCAGTTTAGAAGTGAAACCTTCAGAATCTATCTCATTCTCTCGCAGGCTAAATCCGATAGATGTATATGTTTGTCTCTTTTAGTATCGCTCGTTTCCGTTACATCGAGTTTCAAATCATAACGGTGCTAAGGAAATATTCACTTAAAAATAATTCCAATAATTCTGATTCGCACTAGTTGTGCTTCAGCACTATCATTGTTGAAGTATAATATATTTTGCACGTGTAACGCTCTGTTTAAATAACACAGGTACGGATAAGTTCGTGATTATAATCTCTCGTCAAACCCGTAATTTAGAATCTCCAAATGAGTCCATGAATACTGAGCACGTAGTTGAAGAGTAATCGTAATGAGTGTTGAGAAAATGTCACGTGTTCAGTCGGAGGAGATACAGCGGTATCTATGGCAACGACCACCCCCTTCCCCTCCTTGTCTTCCTTATCAATTGTGACACCCGGTCTCCCAGCCCCTAACTTTGTGAACGGCAATGCCAGTGTATATCTTGTATAAGAAACAAAACTTTTGGAAAGGCGACGAGACTGTTAACTTAAAGGTAGCTTGGTTCTTTGAGTCGAAGGGTTGAGGTAGTGTAATGGATGAAGCTTTTCAGGAATATTTTAGTAAATTTTTGATAAAAGATGCTTGCTGATAAAAAATCATCCTGAAAAAAACTTTTTTTTTACTAAAATACGTTTATTTTCAAATATCTCAAAATAAAAAAAAAAAATGGTTTGACTGAGGTTTGAACCTTCCTACTAAGTACCCAGTGATTGGAATCAACCGCGCTATAAACCGGGCCAACACCGGTGTTTTTGAAAAAAAAAATATTGGAAAAGTTATTTTGATACATGTGAATAACATAAAATACAAGAGAGTAACAAAAAATCCCACTAAGGCGTGTGCGTGGGTATTAGAATTTATAAAAATATATACAAAATATACGAGTAATATCTATAGACATCAATATGATTGATTTTACAGGAGTTTTTGAAAATTTTCTTAAAACTTAAAATATTTATAAATGTATTTTACACCAATATACGTACATAATACACGCACGTTTATATAGGATCATATTTTAGGATATATATTTCCCTTTTTAATCTATATATACAGAAAGGCATGGAATAGTATAAATTGTAGAAAAAAGTTATTTACTTACAAATTATTTTTGAACCAGCTTTTAACATATTAATTTGAATACTTCAGAAGAGTCCCAACTGCTTCCGTCTGAAGCTAGTGAAATTATGGCTTTACCAATTGGGGTATGCTGTGAAGCAGAAGGTAAGCAGAGAGAGGAGGGAAAGAGTCATTATGAACTAATTTCCCTTGCATTAGAAAAGTATGCTTTATAACTAAAAAGCAACTTGTCACGCAATTGAAAATTGCTCGATTTTTGAGACTTTCACACTCGAATTTTTGACTCACCCCCTAATTCCTCTAATTTTAAAACATTGAAATTTTTCATTTTATTGCCGCAACCCGAGAAAAACAATCTTATCTTTCCTTGTACAATAACGATTATAATCACTCGATAGCTACCGTTGTCTGTTCAGAGATGGGTAGAATGGAAACATAGAAATAATATTGCTACACATCTCCCATAATTCTTGCACCGCAGCTGGAATCACGTTTCGCTTATCTGTAATACTAAATGGCATCGCAGAGAGAAGTATCATCTCTATTTAAAGGGAAATGTTAAATTATTCCAAGTTAATATCTTCTGACGGCTCCAGATTAATAAGGAGTCTGTAAATACTCGTTCCAACGACGCAATGAACTGCTTCAAATTCGTCACGTAACGGGATTTTAGCCAGTATTTATTTAGGAGCTTTTTTTAAAGGTTTATCAAATTTTTCAAACTGATTCACAACACAGGTTGGTAGCGTCCATATATAACTGCGGTATATTTTTGTTCTGGCAAGAATTTAACTGAACTTGAAACCTAACGGATCACAGCATAGATTGTAAGTGAAACTTTTTCGTTCTGTATATGTAGGAATTGAGGGTTAACATATTGCCAGGTTATTATAAATATTAAAATACATTAATTCAACCCAATATGCAAATTTTTTGTTTGTTGTCTTCTTTTTTGTGGTCATTAGAACACGAGATCTACAAACTATACAAGCTTTAATTGAGGTTGCCTTTTAAAAACAGCTTCACTAAAGCTAAATATGTATGTCGATATCCGAATTAATTCTGCTCAACAGCAAGATTGCTCTCTCGACCGGCATGACCATTGGCAAGTTAGTCCTGCAGGCCGGAAGATAGAACAGTCTATGCTGTCGGTGGCGAAGATAACCATTGGGAACATAGAAATGAATGCTTTCCAAGATAGCTGAGTTTTCAAACCATCTGCAAATCAATCTGAAAAAATGCATAGCAATGTGTAAATCCCTTCTGACCCGTAGATGGTTCATTCTGAGCAAACTCAAAAGAAAGTCGGTAGGAGCCACGGGTAATAGCTTTAATTATAATGCCTGTCTCAACACAGGTATACCCTAACGAGACAGGCATCGAATAATATATTGTAAACATCACGTATATAGATCAATAAAAAAAATAAAAAAATGAACTCGGATTTGTTTGTAATCTAAGTATTATTTTCAAAATTGGAACTTATTGTGCTAAGAATTCAGACAAACGATAAAGTACCTCCTAGCTAACAATAAAATTTAATTCTTTTTCATCAGATAATTATTTTAATTCTATATTTCAAACGTATATACTTGTTTATTTTGTTTAAATATCTAAGGGGCGATTGTTTCAGGAAGAAAAAAGGAATGAAGGGTTGGTAGGAATCTGGGGAACCAGGAGTGATGGACGTATAATCCATCCCTCTCACTGCGGTGCAAGGCGATGTTCCTAGAGAATCTTGCTGGAGAGGTCAAAGGGTATCCTTCAACCAGTATCTCCCGTTCTGGCTCGCCACGCAGGTGCGCAGGTGCAGCTGCCACCAAAAGCCGAACAAAACTTACCCCATGAATCTCACCCAGTCACCCTGTTAAGTCACCAAACATAGAGAACTATCTGGGGTGACCTATGACAGCGATATTTGTTATCCAACATGTGGGTCTCGGGGCGGCAATGTCATAAAAATCAATTTAGCGCTATTTTTTAACGGTCTGCGCTTTTAAACAGACGTGTAATTTCTGACGGATCGGCTTTTGTTTTATAATAATATTTTCATACTAATAAGTATATTACACTTTCGGTGCATTTAAGTATTCATTCCATTCTTTCATACATTGAAAGAAAAGTTTCACGCTAAAGGAACCACATATTAATAAATGAATTTGTTAAAAGATGCTTCTTTTTCTCGAGGTCCTAAATTCATTGTAAATCGTAAATTATTTTTAACTTAAGGCTACCATTCCATTTTCTGCTCTACGTTATATTGAAATATATCTTATCGAGAATTGAAAACTGACTATATTATGGACATCGAATACCACGTCATTAACTGATACAATTTCCAATTAAAATTTTGGGAATTTGAAACAATGTTTTCACAATAACTATTTAATATAGTAAAGAGGTTAGAAATAATCGCAGATTGTCCGTTTACACTAAGTACATAGGTATGTACCTACTGTGATGACCGTGGCCGGTTATCCCATAATAATCTGGACTCCCTTTGATGGATCCAGATTCCTCTGTATATGATGATCTCAGTACAGGGTTTCAATACAATAAGAAGACGTAGGTAGTCTCGTGATGTTTATTCCGGGATAAGGTACAATGTTATTCTAAGGAAGTCTGATGGTAAGAGGACGAATGGACAACAATCACACCCTTTTATACGTTCCTCATGTTGTCTCACTCATACACGCATGTCTCTTTCATACCGCAAGACATACGTTCACCACATCTTCATATAAAAGTCGGGAAGGAGAAATTTACAAACCCTTCAGAAATTTGGCGTATTATTTTTCAGATGGTACAAACACATATAAAAGTCGGGAAGGAGAAATTTACAAACCCTTCAGAAATTTTTCGTATTATTTTTCAGATGGTACAAACACATATAAAAGTCGGGAAGGAGAAATTAACAAACCCTTCAGAAATTTGGCGTATTATTTTTCAGATGGTACAAATACATATAAAAGTCGGGAAGGAGAAATTTACAAACCCTTCAGAAATTTGGCGTATTATTTTTAAGATGGTACAAACATTTCCGCTTTACTATAACATGCAAATTAATGGAATATTTCTGAACATATCCGAAAACTAAAACTGTTTTTGAAAGGTTATGAAATATGCTTTCAAATTTTAAATTTTGAAATAAACATATAATTTTTAAAGACAAAAATTTAGCATTCAAACGTAAAAAAAGTTTTAAAAATATCGCACGAAGTTTTGTTCTGACTAAAATTGCTGACAACGTAAAAAAAACATTTGTATTTTATTTGACAATTAAATACACAAAAAAATAAATATTATCGTCATCTGACTTTTTTGTCGTTCTGTATGAAAATAATTAATAAAAAATTCCCAAAAATTTTTTTTTTTCAAATTGCGATTCAAAACTTTGGTTTCATAAAGGTGTTCATTTTACATTTTTGTTAGCTATTTTTTGGATTTGAATGTATAATGTGGTGTTTTTAACGCCGTTTAGAACATATTTCCCACTATTATAGTTAGAGAGTTACAGCAATTTATATGAGACCTATGTGAACTGGGACAAACTTGGTCTGCTGTGAATAAACGGGTTATTGCGTTAACAGGAAAAAAAGTTTCCGCTAAAATAATGTAATATATGTAATAAGCACAATCGTCACATAACGGAGAAAGTTTCGTTTTCTCATATTTTATTCTTAACTGCGGGATTATTATCGGGGAGGAATAACAATACATCCACACACTCCTTTCCAAAACGGAAACTCACAGATAAAACATAAAAGTATCTGGCGGAATAAATTTATCCACTTCCGAGCCATTTAACAATATTCCTATGAATCCATCCATTCGCCAACCGAAACGGCTTAAGTCGCAGGAATGTGTCTATGGAGATATCGCCTCTCGGAAGTTAGGCTAGACATCCAAGGTGGTATGATTCGCATTGGCAATGATGCGAGGTGGCGATAGTTGGAATTCTAGTCGCCTGTTTTATCGGCAAGTTGCATGCGCTGGAGAATTTCAAATATTTTGACGACTCTTACGCAAAAATATGTTCTCGGTTGACTCGTTATATAGGTGGTGGTTTGGACATTTTTGCTGTGTGGTTTAATTTTGCCTGTTTGAATCCGATTGATTTTTGCTGAGTGTGAAGATTCCACAGGAGTTGGCGCGGAATTTGAATTCCAAAGGCAAATTCCAAGTGTCGCGAATGAGCTGGAAGGCTGACTGTAAGTTGATAAGTTGTTTAGTTTTAGTTAATGGAATTGAATTATGCTAAAAGGATTTACAGTTGGATGCCTGCTGCTTCAGCTATTCCAGGTATCTCCCCATTGGCATCTAATTCCCCTGGAAATATTTAATATTGAATATTGAACATTATCATTAGTTAATAGGGGAGTATAAAGCAATCTCCCTTTACTTCACTTCTTTACCCCTTTTGCCTGAGGCATTTTCGTATGATTTTCAACAATTATGCACTGTATTGGGAGGTTTTCGCTGGGTGGGATATGCAGTAAAGATAATCACCATGATTCTCTATAATAAGCCTATAAGACAAAGGAATGACCAAATCACACAGGGATGGATAGTTAAGAGTGAATAACTAGATAAAACCGGAAAAATGTCATTTTAAAATCAAGTTCTAGACCTAGATGTCCTAGACGTATCGAACCTTTTCCACGAAAAATATAAATTGATTTCGAAAGATTGTTATTTTATCTAGTAAAGTAGTGTTTAAAATTTTGAAATAAAAAAGGTTAATTTTTATTATAATAAGGTTGGTCGTTAGCAAATTTTGTCAAATTTTCAAGCAAAATTTGTATAATACAAAACACATTTAAAATTAAATAATCAATGTGTAACATAAATCAAAAAATTATATGGAAAAACTACTTTTCAAAATTTAAAGTTTAGAGAAAAAAACACATTTAAATAAATCTGCACACGTGTTTTGCGACGAAAATACTCCAGTTTGTCTATTTATTTATGGTCTTGCAAACACTTAAGATTTTTTACACACTTATTTTGTTCAGACATTATTGAAAACTGATAAATACTTTCGATCAAAAAATAATTCAAAAGAGTACATAATTTTCATAATTTTGACATCACTGCAAACTTGAATATAAGTATTTATTAAAAAAAAATTGCGAATGTAATAAAATCGATATTGAGTTATTAGTTAAAAATGCTAGTATGGAGAAAAATCAATCTTTCTCATCGGAACCGCCCTGTACAGTTGCAAGGGTACGATCGCAAGACCATCTTTCGTTAAAGAGCCAATTGGAGAGTTATAGCAGAAACCGGCAGAGGTGGATATTTTGGGATAATTGGTTTGTCTTAAAATACGAAGTAAATCTGCAAAAGATGTCGCTTCATTTTATTCAATGTTGAGATGCCACCAATAATTCTCCAACAGCAAGTAGTTATGTCACTTCAAACTCGGTACAAATGTACAGCTAAATTATTTATGATCC
The DNA here is from genome assembly GCA_917563855.2 of Limnephilus lunatus. Lineage (NCBI taxonomy): Eukaryota > Metazoa > Arthropoda > Insecta > Trichoptera > Limnephilidae > Limnephilus > Limnephilus lunatus. The sequence goes on along the minus strand of OU830602.1, from coordinate 43,095,087 downwards.
CCTTGCTTTTAATCAAGCCGTGTCAAATGCAATAACATGCATTACTGGCTCAAAGGTACCCCTCCAGAATGCAGTACAGGGTGTTTCCATAGTTGCAAGTAGCCACCCTGCACCACCCGATACCCTAACACCCCCTGTTTGGACTGAATCATTGTGTTTTCTAGTCACATGACCTGACCCGATCAGTTTCAAATGTTTTAATTTGTTTCCAACCCTTAAATTTTCATGTCATTCCTTAAATTGAAATATCCTTTATAGGAGATTTCGTAATGGCATGTATTTTACGTGAATGAGTAATGGTTTACAGTTTTAACAAAACATTAATTGTAACTAGTTCCAAAAATCCCTTCGTTAACATGATTTTGGGTTATTGGTTATTGGGGTGATCAGTGACAAGATATTTTTTTAATATCTAAAATAATTGGATTATTCTTTACATTTGCCTTTCTCTGTTCCACTAAAACAAGCCACTCTTTGGGAGGCGAATATGGGTGCTGGTGCCTCGTGAACCATTCATTAGATAACCTACACCTCTGCCATAGGTCACCCCAAGTAGTTCGCTACGTTTGATGACTTAGCAGGGGTTCCGGGTTCATGGGGGTGAGGTTTGTCAAGGTCTTAGCGTCGAATGCATCTGCCTACCTTCTGCTTGGCAGGCCTGATCGAGAGAGACTGATTGACGGAGACTTTTTGACCTCTCCAGCAAGACTCTCTAGGAATATCGCTGTAGTGGGAGGGATAGATCCATAAGTCCGTCACTCCTGGACACATTGACTCCAAGATTCTTATACACCTCTCATATATTTTTCTTTTCCAGAACTTCCTTTCTTCCCTTTACTCAAAAAGACCCTTCATAAAGCATCGACATAGGCCCTGAGGGAAATTGTTTTCCTCAGGGCTTCTGTGTGGAGGTAATGTTAAAAAAGACATTTGAAATTTCATTAACTCTTAACGGCTCCTAATTTTTTTTCTTCCCCTAATCCTGCGAAACGTTAATCCTTAAAAAATAATATGTTAAGTCCTAACACCTGATTGATAATGGTTCTCATTAATTTTACATTACCTACATCACGACATGGATGGTGATAGTACCTAATGTATTGTGAATTAAACAAATCAAGGTTGAACATTTAGGTGTTCTGCGAGATTCGAACCCGCATACACCCGACCCATTCAATTTGCACAACAACAACAATAACAGCAACAACAATAAAAAGAACAACAACTATTACAACAACAACCAAAAAACCAACAACAACCACAACAACACTTAACAGAAGCTCTCAGAAAAAGACATGTTCTTCAAGCACGACAAGTCTCATTTCTCAATACAAATTATTGACCAAACACTAAAAAAGCGTGTTTATCCAATGATACAACATTACCGTAAACTGAACGTCAATTCCCCTGAAATGTCCATCGGTAATACCGACAAAACGCTGAACGATAACACCAGCTAAACACTAAACACCTTTGACCGGCGCATTATTGCATAAAGTAATTTGGTTACCCCGTAACGCAATAATATATTAATCACGTTGCATCGTGGAACAATAGGGCGGCCGTTGCATCAGTCAATGAGGTGACACTAATAGATCATATTATAACCGGGAAGTCCCGCGGCGAGGGCCTGGTGTTGCATAATGTTGCAAGTTCGTCCGCAGGATGTTGATGTACAACTGTCATCTTCAGGATTGATCAGAGATAGCAAAATTCATTTAGATGACGATAGCTAGTTGCATCGTATTGTCATGTTGTCAGTGTTGTGTATTTTTTTTGGTGAATGCTGAAAAGGTTGGATCAATTTTTATAGGTGACCTATTGAACGATTAGGGATTGCATTTCTTTTCATAAAACACAAAAAAAGTAGTACCAAATAATTTTGCTATTGTATATTTCAATTACATCATTGATGTGTTTAAATATTTATCAGTGCCAGTCTGGCAGATAATAAACAAAAGGACTAACTTGTTTCATCTAGGAAACTTCTTTTAGTTTTGCAAATTAGTACACTTTAAGTGAATTTATTAAAACATTGTGAAAATTACTAATTCTAGGACGATAGCGCAATCACAGTTTGGCACATTAACTGAAATGTAAACAATTACAATATTTAAAGAAAAAAAAGGAAATTTAAAAAAAAAGAAAATTAAAAATGTAATTCGCAAGTAATGACAGCGTAACATAAAAACATACAAATAAATTAAATATTATTTTTAATTGGTAAACTAATGTTTAAGACAAGATTTTTATGCATAGCACAAAGGGGAACAATTATTATAAGCAATATTGCTTATAATAATTGTTACCCTTTGGGCTATGCATAAAAATCTTGTCTTAAACATTAGTTTACCAATTAAAAATAATAATTAATATTTACAAGTTAAAGTATTCCACCAAAAAATGTAGACATAATTTGTCTCGACGCCATCTAGTGGGAGAGTAAGCACTTATAATGCATTTCTCACAAAAAATAAAGTTGGTTGTTTTCAGGTGAAAAAATGTAATAAGCAGTAATTGTTGAATGAAACACTAGTATATATTGAATTATTTGGCGGGTGGGAGATAAGCCGACGTAGCTCAGTTGGTAGAGTAGTTGACCGGATATCAAAAGGACGCGGGTTCATGTCCCGTCGGCGGCATTTATCTTTTCTCGGAAGATTTTTTCAATGTTGATGGGTGTTTCAGGCTAATAATTATTGCTTATAATAATTGTTAAATAAATTAAATATAATTTATTGAAGGATCGTTATTCAGGCGCCGCATAATCTGCATCCATCGCTCCTTGATTAGAGAGCTGAGCCCTTCGGACACCCGAAAGGTGGATAAGTAGATGGCGAAGTAAGGTATGGAATTAGTGCACCCGCCCTTCAGTAAACATCGTGGAGGCACTGCAGAACCTTGATAGTTGCTTAAGTTGCTTGTATGAATTATTGTAGCACTCCAATAGCTTGACCTATTGCGCTGCGGACTGAGTGTGGAAATCATAGTTACATGGCTGCAAATTATTGTGTCCACAGCTCAGATGTATGTATGTGTACAGAGCGATGTAGTATATCTTAAAAAATAATATTCTAACATCGTCGCTACAGCGGTAGATTTGCGAGATTGAGAACATTCTAGTCCGTCTATTATTAACTCTGTAGTGGTCACCCTCTTAAAAGTAACGCCAGTGGTTGCGCGGATTATATATGTAGACCATTTTTAAACTAAAAAAAAAACAAGTGAAATCATTTAGAATTATTGTGTATTTATCTAAGCATTGTTTATGAGAAATAAGCAACATATTTTAAACATAACTTCTATGTTTTTCACAACTAAACAAGACATAAACGACCTCTTTTTTTATACCAAAAATTACGTCTTTCACTTTTATTGATATATCAAAAAAAGTAAAATAAAAAAATTAATGTACTAAATTATAGAATGATTAGGAATTTTTTTTTGTTTTTGCATTTTGCATACACTTTTCGTATATGCAAAATTTGTTACGTAATTGGTCGCGCGGATTACAGGTGTAGACCATCGACTTTGCGGAGCTTCTGTAGCACAATCAAAGCGTGCCCGACACCAGCGCTGAGCTGAACGCGTCCGAGTGTTATCCAACTTAAAGTACACGGAAGATAAAATGATTCGCGCCACCCGTTTTTAAGGAATCTTTAATTTTGCATGAGTGGATTACATATATAATCCATGTGACCACTCCAGGGTTAATTGCTCTTCTTTGTCGTCCCATGTCTTCTATTTCTTTCGTATCATCAGTAAGGATATGTCCCAGGTATTTATTCTGTGAGGCCACGAGTAGTTAATTACCTTCTAGAAAGATTGGCATAATATTTAGTGGTTCCTTGTTGTATTTGGAAATGACGATGGCCGACTTATTGGATTATACAAGTCACCATGTACGAATTAAGTTAGCATGTGTATTGTATATACTTACAGGTAAGATTAATAATTGAGGATCTATTCCGGATAATCCCTTGAAAATATCCGGTTAACAATGGTTTCGTCTTCAAATTGCTTGGACTCAACATTCGATATTCATGAAAATCGAAACCAAACTCGCCAACTAGGTACTACAGATTGCAACGTTTAGTATCGGATGGACAATACACTAGCTACGAGCTATGAGCTACGAGCTACGAGCATCATGAATACAAGAGAATATCCCACTGCACAACACAACAGAGAAAATATTAAGCCGAGAAATGATCGAGGCGGACATGCACTCTATCGACCACAGATTAAATCAGTTTTGTCAACTAAGTCTGCTCTATCTATTGTACAGGTAAAGAAAGATATATTGTATGATGTCTTGGATTAAGTATTATTTCAAAAGTCAAAAGGAAGACTATTATATAGAAGGATATTGTCCGTGAACAAAAGTGTACCTATTAAATCAGTTTTTCAATGCTTTTTTTTACATGAAATATATTTCATATATATTATATACATATAATATATATGAAATATCCTTAAATAATAATTAATACCTGGCTATGCCTGAGATTTTTTCGAAAAGATTTTTAGACACAATTTGACAGGTGATGAACCGCTACCATGGCAACCCGTCAACAAGGCAATTGAAACGCGACCATAACTCGACTGCCGCGGCGACTAGCACTGCTGGCCAACACGACCTGTTTTGAGTAATCTGTGATATGTCAGACCAGAAAAATATTGATTTTGTTCAATTGTTTTTTTTTCAGTTTCTCGAAGAAAGGATGGTCTTAGTCATTGAAGATTGTAAAATATGAAACAAGCAGTATATTATTAACATTTTAAAAGAAAAACTCTCTTTTTACAAATTTTGAAGGTTATTCCCATCAATGAAATATGTCATTGAAGAAGAAGATAACAATAATAATTTTAAAAAATATATGAAAGAGAACAAGACACAGTAAAAAGAAAAGAATAATGGTCGCAACTGAGACTCGATCCAAGAACATCTCGACTAACCGGGACGTGCGCGTTTACCAATTCCACCATTGCCGCTTTCTGTCAGAGAGTCATTTTTTTATTATTATTATTTTTTTTATTTACAAAAAAAGTTAATATTCACAATTATAATATCATTTCATTACATATCATTCATCAGTTTTTTGGTTACCTATAGAGAAATATTCTCGGGTCCAACTGGGGAACTAGTCTATGTATTTATGTTATATATTTAGTACTGCTTATAGATAATATGCATAGTTACAAAATGGAAATAAAATGCCTTCAAAAATACTGTAAGATATTACCAAATATTGTACAATAAGAAAAATTCATATATTATAGAAATAGAATATCAAACAAAATATCAATAACAGGATATATCTGAAAATCATCGATAAAAAATAAGTTAATCTGTTGCTTATCTGTAAAAATACAACGTGAGTGAGAGGTGGCTCAGCGCCGGGATACGATGGAATAACAGTAGAAACCAAAAAAAATCTTAAAGATTTTCTAAAAATACCTATCGTACATATCATTAATTTAAGTTTTTCTGTTGGAAGATTTCCAAATAATTACCAAAAAACTGTTATTAGTCCGATTTTTAAATCTAGAAACACAGAGGAAATTACTAACTACCGGCCTGTATCTTTGATATCCAACATTTCTAAAATAATTGAAAAAGTAGTGAAAAATAGACTTTTCCTATTTCTAGACGAAGAAAAAATTCTGCATTCTAACCAATATGGATTTAGACCTTACCTAGGAACTCATGATGACATATTCATCCTTTATATGAGATCGATGATTTTCAGATATATCCACATTAATATCACCAACCAAAAACGTAAACATATCCAGAGTTTTGCTAAGAATTTCATTTAGTTGACATATAAACTGCGGAAGGTTTGACAAGTGTGTCCTGTAGATTGCAATTAAATTAATTGTCAGTTTATTTACACCTAATACAACACGTAAACAGTTCACCTTGCCAAAAACAACTTCCTCAATATTCCGCACTATGAATGTATTTCTAATAAATAATAATATTCCGGAATTTTTATTGATTTCGAGTGTTGTCGCAACGCGGCTATAGTTCGGTATATCGAAGTGAGTATTGTTATTTGAGTGACATTCGGTTAACACTATAACCCCGGCTTTTTTTAAATTAAACCTAATTGCACTAAAAATTAAGAAAAAAAATGTTTGACACTTCTAATATTTATAAGCATTATACTAAATAGTGTATCACACTCGTACAGAACATCATTACACTCGCCGCTAGTATCACAAACATTTTCGTTAATTTTTACATGTGGTCAATATTTTCCGTCATAAAATGTTCCATTTTTAGTAGACTATTTTTTGACGAGCAATTGTCATCATAAACTGTTTGTATTCACATTTGTCACTGTTCGAACTGTGATTAATTGGATTATTTGTAGATCTTCTTTCGTTGTTTAAGATGCAATTTTTGCATTTTGGTGGTTCTTCTTTGTTATTGCATTCTTGATATTTATGGTTTCATGTTTGTCAATCGCTTATGTAAAATTTTATAATTAACACATCTTCAACAATTTTTTTTCATATTAAACGCAACTACCCTTTTTATTGGAAACAATCATTCATATGAGTGAGAACAATTCAATTAAAATACAAAGAAAATATACACATAATCTACATCAAATAATAGACAGGAAAGTATGAGATTAAATAAAATAACGGAAGAGAATAGAAGCCATTAACACTTTAAAATTTAGACCTTTCTCATAATTTAGCAACAAAAACAATGGAGAAACGTGGCAAGTTTAATTCGTAATATTGAAATTTGGGCTATATATTACATCTTAATTGCAAGGGATTATACAATATAACAGTCTCACGGCCTTATAGCCACTATTAGTTTGATTACGGCCCTCATGGGGCTGAAGTTTGTGGCTATGATCGGCTTTGTGGGCTGATACAAAGCCCGGGGTACGTACTTATTAATTATTATTTGCTTAGGATCCGACGAAAGTACAGCGTGCTTGATGTAATTGTTTGTTGTTGGTTGGAAAACGCTGGATACGAGGTGAGTACCTTTATTACATCCCGGAATTTGTATTATTTAGATTTAGTGTTAAATTTATTGTTATGTGGTTTATTGTAAGCATGTAATCTAGCAGGTGTCGTTGTAAGTCATAAATATATAACCACAAGTTACGTGTGCAGAGTCTTAATAGTAAAACAGTGGGTTTCAAGGATTTATACTCGTAAATATTATTTCAATGATTGGCAGTGCCGTTTGCATAGCCTCTGTCGAGGGGTAAGGCTCTTGACTCGCGATTCAAAGGTCGCGGGACAAAATCTCGGCGTGCGTAAATAAATTTTATTTGATCAATTGGTGTTATTTCACAATTAATTAATTAAAAATAATATGTAGTAGACTTGCAGCACGTTCAAGAGTGGAAGACACTCTTTCCCCCTAATGTACCATTATATTTATGATCTGAATAGCTAGGTACTTCCCCTCCCCACTACCTTCAACCTCATAACAAATCCCAATGGGGGTGCCATAGTCTCACTGGCTCCAGAATGGAGCAGCCTCTTGTGAGGTGTTCACTTTAAAAAGTGCTTGTTTGGTAAAATAATCTAATTGTTAATTATCACTTTTACTGCGACAAACGACAGGTCGAGAATGGAGTCAGCAATCCAGGCTCAACCTGCTTTGCGTGTTCCAGTATCGTTTATGGTTTTAAGAAATATTTGTAAAGACGGGTAGATACTGCACGCAGACTGTTTGTGATAACACTGAAAATGTCTTCAGCAAAGGTTTATTTTTTGTAATTTATTGAAACCGTCTGGAAAGGAACGGAACAAGCAGAAAAGCCACGAAATAAGTCGACGTACTTAGAAATCTCAACTCGCTCTCAGAGGTCTGAAAAATATAAACGTCATAATATAATGTCATTTAACAATCAAATATATTTGCAGGTACGAACGTCACGAATGTAAAAATTAAACTTAAAGCTGCCAGCCAATCTCTAAAAATAATATTTTACAAAACAAATGTTCAACTGACTGTGACTCAAAGTTAACGTATGTTTGTTGGTAGAGCATAGATAAGGAGATTTTACAACAATATCTGGTTTCACAGTATATTAGGCAAGTTGCTCTGTTGAATACCTACCCTTAGATAAAGTGTACAAGCCTAGGCGAACCAGCAAAACATAAACACTTTATGATAGTCCAGTCTGGAAACTTTAAGACAATTTACCTGAGTACTAGAGTCAGACTATACTTGTCTTTATCTTGCTGTAAAAACATACTGTTCTGGATTTTAACAGTCTTAGATAAAAAAAAACATATTGTGGTCTCTTAATAGGTAGTCTACGCGAGGAATGACTTTAGCCAATGGTGGCAATCATATAATTAAAGGTTATTTGACAATACCAGGGGAATTTTGTAGTAAATGAGCTGCTGAGTTACACCCCATGTTAAAATATACATTAACAGAACAGCATATTATTATTTTACAATAATATAGAGACTACTGAAGCATGAGTACCATTTGCTAACACTGTTTGCGGAAACATGGTTGTGCAAGTGGATTAGTTTGGATGTTTAGGAACGAGAGATGGGAAGGCTGATAGAGATATTGAAATAATAGTAAATGCAGGTAACTAACTCCATTATTGGAGTACTGTCAAAAGAAGCGAAACTAGATGTCCATCGTGGTACCTACTCTAATGAATGGCAGTGCGGCATGGAACTGGCAGAAGAATAAAAGTGGATCCTTAGGCATTTGTCTGGTAAAACCATATATCACTGTGTAAGAAATGTGAAGATCCGCAAATAATTCAATGCTAATGTAAGCGTAAAGAGTGGTATTAAGAATGGGAAACTCAGATAGTTTGAACATAGTGATAGGACAGAATTATGAACTAAGATATTGTAAGGAGACTATATTATGCAAATATGAATGGTAGAAGAAGTCTGGAACGCCAGAGGAAGACATGTCAAGATGAATAAAGTACTTTGGCCAAGTCAAGAGTCAAAATAATAGAAGAATATGTTTGAGACGAAATAACAATGCGAATGAGGCAATGAGTGTGTACCAAAACCGAGTTGTTTGGCTATTCGTCCTCTCTGTGGAAAAAGCGTGATGGTTCGTTAGTGGTCCTTATGAATTTTGTCAAAATAAACCAAATTATATTACTCTGTGTATAATTTTTGTTTAAGATCAGATACAGAAATCGTTTTAGCACCAGCGGACATGCGTTGGAAATTAGTAGCGCAGATCGGTGAAAATCACGGGATATTATTTTAGTATATCTAGTCAGTTGGAAAAAGCACAAATCCTTGATAAACCGTGAAATCCAACTATAATTAAAATTAACCCTAAGAAATTTAATAAAAAGAAATTCTTATTTAAAATATGGAATTTAATACTATAATATATTACATTATATATCTGTATGTGAGGCGTTCCTGATTTATAAACATTTTAATAAATCAGGAACGCCTCACACATCATACATATGTCTGGTAATGTTATTTTGTCGTGAAAACAAGCTTATGGGTCCGAGTGGATAGAATTTTAGAGTGAATCAGTATATTATGATGATATTTCAATGAACACAGAATCCACAATACACTCCTTGAATTACTGTTTCGCCCATGATGGCCGTAATCGTTAATGCTCCGTTGCACGCACGCTTGAACTGCATGGTATTTTGAATGTTGGTAGCAGTGCATTAGGTATAGGTATGTGTGCATTAGAAAATCTACCTACCAGACATGCATATTGGTGCATTGTGCATAGAATCTGCTTCGGGCAAACACACAAACATATTGGGTATGATATCCACTGGCAGAATTCCCCAAGGCAAATATTGACAAGGCACGCAATAAACTCCAAGCTGCGAGCGCTTTCGACCATCTTTATCCAAATTAATTTTTTTATTAACAGTTTCTAATTTAATCAAAAATACTAAATTTGTTTGCGCGTCTGTCTGTTACTCTGGTGCAATGAACTCTGGAATTCAGATTTTTCAAATTGGAACTGATTGTGTGAAAGATATAGACAAGCAAAAGAGTAGGTTTCTACTTATGTATATATATGTATACTTTATACTTATATGTATCTAATATTAGTATTTTAATGGAAAATTATATTTAATGTTTTTTTTTTCAAAATTTTAATTATAATATTCCAATATCCCGCGATTTTTCACGGTTCGCCTATGGGTTAGATGGTTACCCGAAATTGATTCCCAGAAATAATATTTACCATAAAATTATAATTTTCTATGCATTATTTACCAATTTCAAACGTAAAATCGACTTCAAAAATACCTATAATAATAGGTTAGTATAAACGAATTTATACACAGTGCCGATTTTTTTGTACTTATGCGCAGGTAAAAACCGTATATAGATAAGCAAATTTTTGTTGATGTATTTGAATGAAAATATGCTTTATAATTTTGTTATTTGGTGGTACATCCTCTCTGCACACCCCTGGTCAATTAGTTATATTTTGTGTAATTAAGATTAACTATTTTCCCTAAACCGACTGCTTATTGTATATAAGTACTCCGGGGGGCAATTGTCGGCAGATCAACTGTCGTGGAACCCGGTTAGATATTAAATTTTAATTTGACCTAAATCCTTTTGCTTTCCGAATGTCTACCCATTTTTATTCAGTTTGACCAATAATAATCGTGCCCTACTCCAACTCGCTCTCAGTGAGACTTTTGGGCGGTATTCAAATATATAAACCATTATTTCAAATACTGATTAATTTCACTTCAAGCACAGACTTTACCAAAGCCTTAATTAATAATATTCGCTCAATTTTCCCCAACAGGATGCACAAATGAATTTGTCTAAACCATTTTAAGTTCGTTAAAACCCTTTACCAGGTTTCCGATGAAATCACCGCGTTGAATGTTTATTATCGAACGAAATTTGTTGTAATCGTATCACGATTGTTCGGTTAGGATCTAATTCGAAATAATACTCGGAACATTGATTTGCATCTGTGTCCGGCCGGGAATATGCAGGCTTACTAATGCGCCAGCGCGTTTGCAAAATCCAAAACTTGCATTAACATTGCGCAGCGAATACATTAGGGATAGGGTTTACACACCAGCGATTGGAGGGCCGAATATGTAGATTCAATAGCATAATTTTGATTTAAAATTAATTGAAGTTAAGTGGAAGGAAATTGATTATTTATCGACACTTGGCCTACAAAGCTTTGACGTTTAACCCAATTCCTTTTGTAATAGCTGATTTCGTCACATGTATCTTCCTACCCCGGTTTACTAAGGTATGTTTTCCTAACGACAGGTTTTTTAAGCAGCAGGAACCGAATTTGCTTTATTACGACTGCAGGAACGTGAAATATATTACGTGGCATGAAAGTTTTTTCGTAAAGTATTTAGATGTCATAATGAGAGCGAGTCAGTTTCACAAAATGGAGACTATATGCAGGAAGAGGAAGATTATCGCAATATTACTTAAAGAACTTATGGATGATCATCAGGAAGATCAGGTCTTTCTTTATGGTATTTTTAAACTCCGGATCGTTCAAATCATAGAGTATCACGTGATTCTGTACAAACTCAATTAAAAGTTCGTCCTAGTCGGCAGAAAACCTCACTGTCGGCAATTTGGCAGTACTTTGTGATATTTTTAAAGCCTCAGGACTTCTCCGGAAGGAATCGGGTCTATCGCGTTGTACACCGACGTGATGCGTTGTACAGCAAAACACGTCTATTTAGTTTCTTGGAAATAGTTGGCGACGTAAAACGCTCAGCGTATCACATCGTCCACGGCGCAAAAAATCTGTTGCTAGGAAAACATACCGTTATATCGCGAAACGAATAGTGATCGGTTGCAGACGTCCCTAGAGATTTGTGAGACTGAAGAAAGAGAGAGGATTCTCCCAGCTGATGTCATTTGGGATCAAACAAACTAAGGTTGAGGATGTTACTCACGGCTCCCGAGGGGAACCAAATATGGCGGATACTTTGAAACATAATACCTTCATTTTAAGAAATTTAATTAAAATTAAATTTGATAATGTTATCATCGAGTTCTGCAAGTATTTTAGGATGTATTTTAGTTACAGATATTTCGACTTGTAAGGTCATTTTCAAACTTTTAAAGTCATTTTGAAAATGACCTTACAAGTCGAAACAGCTGTAACTAAAACCTAAAATACTTGCAGAACTCGATAATAACATTATTAAATTTAATTTTAATTAAATTTCTAAAAATTAAATTGGAGTTCTACGAATTAAACACGAAAACATGTAATATATAAATCCTTCAATTTAAATTATTAGATACTGAGAAATAATTTAACATTAACTATTAGACTAGCTGGGTTCCGGTATGCGTTGCAATGCCATATTCAAAGAAATACATTGTTTCTCCCTGAATCACCTTTCCCGTGCGTCACCGTTCCCCTCCCGCGTCCCTTTTCTAGATAGCTTTATAAATTACAGCCTTTATGTTATTCTGATGTATGAGCTACATTAAAGTAAAGATTTATTATAATCCATTCCGTAGTTTTTGCGTGAAAGAGTAACAAACACACACACACATCCATCCAAATTTTCGCAATTTGTTCGTTATAAATAAACGATCTGGCGCCCATAATAGTTTAACTTACTTACATGATTTCATATAATTGAGCATTATTTTCCTCACCAAACACAAGAGCCTCGTCTCTTTATGGTAAGGAAGGGCTATTTTAATATATAAAACCGAATAACATATAAAAATTGTATACTTATTGTAAAAAACCTACGAATATTAAGAAATAAAAAAATTTAATAATGTGAAACAATAAAATTTAAAAATTAAAAAAAATAAATAAATAAATTACATAAAATAAATCGACAAATATTATGAGGTACGGTTGAATAAAATAAAGTATATATATATATTGTAATGGTACTGTGTTTTACGTATATATGTTTTATTCTTTTACGTTATAGTTTTTTTGTAATACTGTCTCTATCTATGTTGTTCTCTCATCCATATTTTAATCATGCTTTGTGAATATTCAAAACACCATTTTTAATTGCTCTCCTCAAAATGAAAAATAAACCAAGTAAAATAACCTTTTATCATCACAAAATCGTGATCTTTTTCATAGTTTACTACTTGATGTTTCATGCCTTTAATCGTGATTAAATTCCACTTCCGACACCAGGCTTATATTATAAATACGCGACAATTTCATGGAATTACAAAAAAAAAACACCTCGACTGTTCAGAAAAATAAATTCAATTGTGTGAACACAATGCTAGCTAACATTTACCTAGCTATACAAACGTTGAAAGGTAGGTAATATCTGGACTGAGCGGATTGGAGCGAACACGCTGCTATAGGGGAAAACTCTAAATTCCAACATATGGGCAATGGATTGAATTTCACCCAACAATCGACAATCAGTTAAATACTGTTATCGCATCCCCTCACGAATGATTCAAATGATCGTCGAAAGCCTCCACCCCATCCCCCACCCCATTTTGTGTTTGGGGTGGATCGATATTATAGTATCCAATTTTACATAAATGTCTACGGAATGGTTGGGTTCAATATTTAGTCAGTGTTAAACCTTTTGTAATGAATTAGTTAAGAAATGTCGATAATTCGGAACTTGATATAGTGTGATAATCATAAAAAATAAAGACTAAAACATTGTAGCCCTGAAGTCCTAAGCGTTTATGTCGATTTCTTTTTTTTTGTATTAGATCTTATTTAATTTTTATTCGGAATACTTTCGATTCTATCTCTTCTTAATCCTCTCTACTTAATATATCCAAACCGCTGACCATTTTTTTAAAATATGTTTCATTATGCTTACTTTTGTATTCTTTTATAGCCTTGTTTTACTGTACGTACGCTACAGAGATCTCATTTTTACTGCATTTAGTCTACATTGGTCCTACATCTGCCAGTTTCATTTTTCACTTATAATATCTATATCAACCGGGTTTCGTATCAGAATGATATTATTGACTAGGTACCAACTTACATAGCTTCCTTCGAAACAATAGGAAATACTTCAAATTATCCAATACGTATATTTTTCGATATTTACCTTAAAAAAATTTCCCCTCCATAAAAAATGTTAAAATAAAAGTTGCTATGCGACAAAAAAACCCAATCCACAGGAAAGGGGCAGGTGGTGGAAAAAAATAGTTGATGGTGCTAAGAAAATTGCTTGGATCCTTCCAATCCTTCTCGGTTGATTGTGCGACAGGAAATATAGACGCATAAAAATGTAGGTAGATGTATTATGTGATATTTCTTACAAACAAAATTGTACTTCAAAAATTTAAATGTAAGCAAAATCAAGTGTGCATTTGACAGTGCTCTCAAATAGGAGCCATTGAATAGGGCGGCGCAAAATCAAACACGAAATTCGAGTGAACGAAAAGCTCAAGGATCCGTCAAGGATTAAATTTCGCTCGCCATCGACAAAGCTCGCGAACGGTCTCACGTTGGTCACTGTTTATAGTCGATTGAACGCGGCCCACTCTTTGAGCTTTCCAACAATGAATGACCATCGTAATTGCTCACCGGACTACCGGCCAAACGCGGGGCAATTAATCAGAAGTATTCAAATGATTTGGACGAGTGTGCGACTGATTTGTAGACAGGTGATCATCGTCGATATTTATTTAAGTGACATGTGACTTCATGAAGAGCTTTTCAACAAGTTTCATCGCATATGTTTCGGCGATGGTTATGGGAGTTATGTAATGGTGGAAACACTGAACCTAAATTCCTAGAAATGTGATCCATAAAATTTGAAAGAAAACTGATATTCACCCATTTAAATTAAGATATTTTGAGTCCTAGACTCTAGACCAGGGGTTCCCAAACTTATAAGTATCACGCTTCCCTTCTGCTTAAAATGAATATGCCCACGCCTCTCCTCGGCCCAGAGCCCAGTAAGTAGAAGCAAGTGGGCTCACAATTCTGGGTTCAATAGAGGAAAGTGCACAACATAGATCACTTGCAATTTCTAGTTTGCTTCAATATTTTATTCTTGGTATCATTTTCATCCAAAATCTCCTTAAAGCACGCTTCTTCTGTGATCACAAATAGTTTAGGAAAGCAGGAATATTTGGACGCCAAAATTTTGCGTTTCCACTGTTCCAACTTCTCAGTGTATGCCATGATAGCATCCGATGGTAAATTATGTTCGAGTCTCCGCCTTGTAATTTCAACTTCAAAGTGTTCAATAAATCGAAAATATCTGATAGATTAGCAAATATTACTTGGACCCATGGTTTCTAAAATTCCTATTTTAATTCACTTTGTTTTAGAATTTCTAAAAACTGAACTACTTCAAATCTAGAGTCTAGACAGACCATTATTGATTAATTTTCTGTTCAGTAAAAAATAATTTTGACATTTGAAAAATATTGGTCAATTTCATCTGAAAATTTGGACAATATACTTTGGGTACAAAAGGCAAGCCTACCGTGGATGAAAACATAATTTCTGTCGACGGATCTCATTATACAATAATCAGTCTACCCTCATTGTAATAGAAGCAAATATGAACTGAGCCAGGGTTCAAACAGTTGGAACTAAAAAAAAAGATAAATATTTGACAATCAATTTCAGTAATTTTCAATATGCTTATGTCTATGATTTTATACAATACAATGCATTACCTAATGAAATAAAGCAACCAGTAGATAACAAAAAAAAATGTTAAAACGCTTAAAGAACATTTCCTGAATATGTTTTTAAACCAGTGAATATTTGCTCGCCTTAATACGTTTGTTTTTTTTTTTTTATGTTTTATGTGTATGGATGTCCTCAGTATTTCTAAAATCTCTATTCTTGACAATGCATTTTTTTCCCTTTTCATGTTGTATTTTTTAAACGTGTAATATTTCTGTAAAATGTACTTATATGTGTCTGTCCTTCCCGTAATGAGTTTTTTCTCAACTCATTGGGAATAATGTGTTACTTTCCATGTTTTTGTAATACATTATAATTAAATAAATAAAAAAAATGTGCATTGATGTGAAATTTCAATTAACTCATCAATACTTCAGGTTTTTAATTTGGGAGGCGGGTATAGGTAACACCGCAGCGGAAACCATTTATTGGATTGCCAACACCTCATATATTTTTCCATTCCAGAACTTTCTCTTCTTCATATCTTAAAAAGACTCCCCATACAGTATCCCCAAAGATGACATAGGCCCTGAGGTCAGGGCCTCCTGTGTGGAATTGTAAATAAAATCATACAAAGTTTCGCAATTCCCCAAAATGAATTCCAAAAAGCTCTATAAATAGAACAAATGAATGAACGATTGTCAATCACACAGCGTAAAATATCAAACTACAGCAATGGCGTTCGTCTATGGCACCATTATCAATTAATCAGTAATAATTATCAATCGAACGAACGATGACATAACAATTGACAATCGATATTGATCATCTGCGGTCTACTTACGTTTACCTAAAAAAATTATCTGGAATACATTAACTTGTTTTTTAAAGTATTTTAATAGGTAAAGATTTATATCACAAAGAAAAGAAACAGGTTCGTCTCGGGTAATATTTCACTGGGGCTACCCTTTGGGTGATTAGGGGAGACGTTGCCGAAAGGTCGTGGATTTGAACCCCAGCACCGCTCCTACTTCAGCACCAAATACTGCTGAAGTGAATGCCACGGACCGTTAGGGGTCTGATATTAATTTGACCTTAAGTATCATAATAGCCGGTTCATAACAACTTAGAAGATGAGGTACGGTTGGAATCGAACTTTCAAGGGGTCGAAATGGTCGGGTATTGCTTTGGCAAATCGTAATTGATACGATTAGAAAATAATTATATTTTGAGGGCTGATTTTCTAAGAATAGAAATCTAAATAAATATTTATACAATAAAATATTTATTTAGATTTCTATTCTTAGAAAATCAGCCCTCAAAATATAAAATAATTATATTTTGAGGGCTGATTTTCTAAGAATAGAAATCTAAATAAATATTTTATTGTATTTATATCGTAGATCGTACAAGGATTTTTTCACTGAAGACAAATATGTACTTATTATAATGATATAAAACAAATACGAATTTTTCTAATCTTTCTTTAAGAACACAAATACAGTAAATAAGTAAATAAAGGAAGAAAACAGTAACCCAACGAACAGAAAGCTGCAGCAACACCGTAACGTACAAATAATGATAACGCACGATCTATATAATTGTAATAACACTAACTTATTCTAAAAAGTACTGACAAGTTGCAGTAAATGAAACGTGTTAGTTGAAAGCAAACAAATAAAATGTAGTAACCGTTGCAACACTTAAATGCAATATTTGAAAATGATTTAAGCGCCAACCGACCGTGTAATTGATTTCCGTGTTAGTGATTTTTTCGTTTCTTAAATATCGAATATTGTTGTAACCGCCAAACTTTAAAAAACACATGATTTTAAGGTGTGTACATCAGTTTAAACATCTTATTGACAAAACAGCTAGTTTTTCCAACGTCGTACAGTTCTTATTTATCGTTGTAGAGTCACGGGACCCAGATAGATCGGTGTATAAAAAGTATTTTCATAGAAAGAGGCGGTTACAGCAATATTGATTTACTTTGATGATATAGTGGTGTCTACAAAGTTATTTGTTTTCATTAAAGAACTAATATAATTTTTTTTAAATGTATTAATGGTTTTATTCGGTATTTCGAACCGTCTAACTAATTAATTTTTTGATAGAAAATGATCTTTAGGCAAATATTTTATAAAAATGTTCAGCTTCCCAAATCCTACAATCATTATAGTATCCCGTGATTTTTTACAGGTCCACGCTGGTAAATATATACATCTATAAAGAAATACGATTGTAATAAAATTCACCGTTGCTTTCAGAATGACACATTTTCCTTCTTCTCTTTAAAAATTTGATGGACCAAAAATTTAAAGTACCTGCTTTTAGGATTGAAGTCAAAATTCAAGTTCTGTAAAAGTTCTGCTATTATTTCGTAGTAAGCCGATTGCTTTAGAGTCCTCGGATAATATTTATTATTTTTGAAGAGTTGAAAGCTTGAAACTAAGAAATATTAAACTGGTTGATATACATAATATCAAATAGGTGAAGATTTCAAAAACATTAATTTGATGGAAATTAACCAGGTGTATGGTTTTTAGTTTCAAACTTTCAACTCTGCAAAAATATTAATTTTCTCATTGAAAAGAAGTAAAATGCAACATTCCTCCTCTTTTACATTCGTGACTCCAGTTACTATTTTAATATCTTCTTATCGTTCTGAAATCCTCTTGATGTCTTAAAAGTTGTGTTTGTTTTGCATTAATTAAGCCTTTTGAAATGTACACAGAAATTAGTCTCGGAGCGAAAGTAGAGAAAAAGATGCCGAGAAACCTTTAAAATGTCCTTTCACAACCTTAGACGGAACCTTCACCGCTTCAGAGCTTTTGTGAATTAAGCTCATTGTTAACTTGAAACTAGACTGATGAAGTCTAAAAAGATACTATCCCCAACAAATAAATCAACAAGGCTGCTTCTTGTGTTTCTTATGACTCCGTGATTGCATGATACCTTGTTTATTTATAATGAAACTGGATTCAAGAATTTACACCTGCACCTTGATTTTTAATTCAATTTGTATGTTTGTCCTATTTGCTGGCTGGAAAATACCAATTCAAAAACTTAAGAAAATAGTTTTTTTATATAAAATAGGCAATCATAATTGGATGTATTAAAAAATGATTTTTTAAAATAAAATTATTACCTGATGCCCATTCATTTTGCTTTTACATCACGGTAACTTATTTAATTAATGAATACTATATTGTATTAAGAGCGTATAACCGGAGAAAACCAGAAATATGTCAATTTTATATCAGTGTTTAGACGTATTGACTCTTTTCCACAAAAATTATAAATTGATTTCGGAAGATCGTTTTTTTTATCTAGTAAACATATGTTTTAAATTTTGAGAAAAAATGTTTTTTTTTAGTATAATAATGTTATACCATAGGGCGTTGGCAGATATGTAAAATTTTCAAAAAAGATTTTGTATTATGCAACACTCACTTCAAATCATATAATTATGCAGTAAAATAAAAAAAATATAATATCTAGTAAACGTATGTTACAGAATTTAAATTTTAGTTTAAATAAAATCATTAAAAAATATATACGTACATGTGTTTCTTGACGAAAATTGGTTCATTTGTGTATTTATTTGCGCACTTACAGTCTAATACATTCCAGATTTTTTTACATTATTATTTGGCTCAGGCATTATTAAAATATGATAAATACTTATAATCAAAAAATAATTACAAAAAGTATACTTTTAATAGTTTTATCAACACGCCTTTCAGCATTTTTGGATGTATGTAGGTATAAATTAAAGCAAATTCGGAATGAAATAAAATCGATATTGACTTATAATTTTAAAAAACTGGAACTAAGAGTAATAAGTCTTTCTCATTGGAACCGCCCTGTACGATCGTAAAAAAATCTTTTGACGAGATGTGGATTTTCGGCCGCTGTCTGGTTAACGCTCTTAATATTGTACGCATAATCAATATAGGTATATTATAAAATAAAAGTTTAAAAAAACGTGCGGCTCGCAAAAACTCAGACACAAGTCCCGGTATGATCAAGAGAGTTATATGGTGTGGTAGATCTCTATCCCCCCTCTGGGATGACGGTTCCGGTTTTTACCTATAGGGCGTGCTTTTGAAGATATATGGGCTGGAAGTTTCGCCCTCTTGAAATTTCTAGAACAGTCTTCCGGAAGTTCTAGAAGGTTCCATAGAGCTCTAGAAAGTTATAGGAGTGGCGGAGTAAGTCGTGGAATGTTCGGGAATAAGGAATCGGGAAGATCATTGTGGAACATTCCAGAACACTCTCGAATGTTGTCCTGAGCGAAGCCGGGTAACCCAGCTAGTAGTGTAATATATCTTAATGGCGGAAATCGAAATAGGTACTCAATTAATGAACAAACTAATTTACGTAGTTACGAAAAATCAGGAAACATTTATCTCGAAACGTTTATAGAAAATGCGTTTAATAAGTTTAGCTCATCGATGAAGTATAGCGGTGATTGGCTAAAAATTCGTGACGTAGTTTGAAGTCCATGTTCCGCTGGGAGAAAATTAACTGCAATACAAGTGGCAGAATTTTACTTCAAGCTACGTCACGCATTCAAAATTTTGAAAGCGGTCCGACGAGTTTTTTTTTAAAAGGACCGTATGAGTCGGTATATCAGTTCGTTTTTATGCTCGCTATGAAAGAGATTTATGTTCGTCATGTTGCTTTCTGGTAAGAGCCCTGGCAAGATATATTTAGTAATACCATTACTAAAAAATACCGTTGCACCAGACTTATGAAATAGTAATAATAATACATAATTTTTGGTATAAACGTCTGACTACTTTACATCCCCTTTTGGCAAAAAATCTTTCAAAATTTGTCAGAGAACCTCAAAATTTTCCAAATTTTCTAACTAAGGGCATTACTTATATGTTGCCTAAAAGCGAACATATTAATAATCCCTCTCAGTATAGACCCATTACATGTTTACCGACAATATATAAAATTTTAACCTCTTGCTTGACAGATTTAATATACACTCATTTAGATGAAAAAAATGTTTTATCTGAACAACAAAAAGGTTGTCGCAGAAAACATATGGGATGTAAAGAACAATTAGTTATTGATTCTGTAATTCTAAAACAGATTCAAACCCAAAAACGTAATTTACATATTTGTTATATAGATTACCAAAAAGCTTATGATAGTGTCCCGCACTCGTGGCTGATAAAAGTTTTAAATATATACAAAATTAACCCAATTATTATTAGCTTTTTGGAAAAAATTATGGCATTTTGGAATACCGATTTGCTTTTGAATTTGAAAGATAAGAAAATTATAGTACCGGGCATTTCAATAAAAAGAGGGATTTTTCAAGGAGACTCATTGAGTCCTCTTTGGTTTTGCTTAGCATTAAATCCTCTATCTAAAATGTTAATTAAAAGCAAGTTTGGAATAAAAATTAAAGGTAATACTAGAGAGAGAAATATAATTTCTCATTTATTATTTATGGATGATTTAAAATTATATTCAAATTCTGAACCAAATTTAGAGAAAATGATTAAAGTAGTTAAAATTTTTTCAGATGATATTAAAATGACTTTTGGTTTAGATAAATGTAGAACGATCCATATAGAGAAAGGTAAAATTGTAGATGGAGACGAGGGTATATTTAGAAATTTCAAAATTGAAAGTATGAAAGGGGGTGAGGTTTATAAATATTTAGGATATCCGCAATCAAATAGATTAGATCATACTAGTATTAAAAATGATATTAGGATTAAATTTAAAACTAGGATCAGAAAAATTTTGAAATGCAATCTATCTGCTAAAAATTTAGTAAAAGCGATAAATACTTGGGCAATACCTCTATTAACTTACTCATTTGGCATAATTAAATGGTCTAATACAGATTTAGATAGCTTAGAACGATTAATTAGAACTACATTAACTAAATTTCATTGCCATCATCCAAATTCAGCTATAGAACGTATTAATTTACCCAGAAATTTAGGAGGTAGAGGTATAGTCAAAATAACATCTTTAAAACATAATCAGGTAGAAATGCTAAGAAATTTTTTCCATAGGAAAGCTGATAGTTCAGAAATGCACAAAATAATATGCAAGGCAGATAGAAATATTTCACCATTAAATTTATACGACGAGAATGCCAGCATTCTTATAAATACCAACCAGGAATTATTAGATTCCTCGTCAAATAAAATTCTTCACGCAAAACACTTCAATTATCTCAACCAAACATATGTTGACAAATTTTCGTCAAACAAATGGTTGAGTATTGGAGAGTTGAGCGCAGAAATAGAAGGCTTTATGCTTGCCATACAAGATAGAGTCATTAATACTAAAAATTATAGGAAGCATATCATCAAAGATGCAAATCAAATTGATGATTTATGTAGAAAATGTTTGGCTTTTCCGGAAACTATAGAACATATTATATCGGGATGTTCTGTATTAGCGCCGTCCGAGTATACATTTAGGCACAATCAAGTTTTAAAAATAATTCACCAAAGTTTGGTAATTAAACATAACTTGATTGAATGCCGTAATGTACCATATTATGAATATGAACCAAATTCATTTTTAGAAAATGAATTTTATAAAATTTATTATGATAAAACTATTCTGACAGACAGAACAATTAGTCATAATAGACCCGATATAGTTTTACATGACAAAATTAAGAAAATAACTTATATCATTGATGTCGCTATACCAAATTCTTGTAATATTCAGAAAACTGTTTCTGAAAAAATAAGAAAATACACAGATTTAGGAAATGAAATTAAAAGAATTTGGCATTCTCAGACTATAAAAATATTACCATTTGTTATTTCGGCTACTGGCATTATACCTAGCTCTCTCATTCAAAATTTAGGCGTATTAGATTTGTCAAAAAATTTGTACATAAAAATGCAAAAGTCGGTCATTTTAAATACATGTAGGATTACGAAAGATTTTTTAAATATTTATATTGAGGGATCAGTAGGATTTATCGGACCAGTTAGGATTTCATCAGAGCCGAACCCTCTGATATGAAAATATCTGGAGTCGGTGAAATATTTTCCCATTATGTTTCTGGTGGATTGACGTATTGTTCTTGTATTGTTTTATTCTTGTATAGTGCAATTACATTGCGTTAATTTACTAGATATTCATTTGTGGAAAAGTGTGTGGAAGGGTTCAGTCTTTCATTTGGGAAAGATTCAACCCGGACATGAAATCTGGAGCACCGTTACTTGTGATTATTATAGCGCACTTAGTTATAAAGGAATCAAACCTTCAAAGTCGTTTTATTATGATAGAAAGAAGATCTATACCTTAAAAATGTTTCCAAGTTATTTATATTTTTGGGTTCTTCCAAGAAATTCACTCAAACTTATTCGTTCATAAAATTGGAATCAAGATTATGTTTGATCAGTCGATACGATTTTACTATCATCTTATAAAATGATATGAAAGGTTTAATTTATTTTAATGCTCATGGGAAATTAGTTACAGAAACTTTTCTTTACTCAGCATTACACGGATTTTCCTCCATATTATTTTTGACGACTATGAAAAAAAATCTACTTGTTTTTACTGATTACATATTTTATTAACTGAAATTTATTTTTCGAAAATAACCAAGCAGTAAAGGTTACAGAGCAATCTAAACCTCAGCCAAACAATTGGAATTTTTTTAACCCAAAAACATTTAAAATCAATTTTCAAGGCAAACAAATTCTTCAAATACACGTACAGCAAAATCAATCATCAAAATTTTACTTAAAATCAAGGATGGTTTGACGAAATTTTTTAATTGATTCGATAAAGTCTTAGCGACTAATTAGTTACATCTACATGTTGTATTCAATTATTTTTATACTTATTAAGTATACTTCTATAATTGATTTGAAGGTGAAAAGAAGATTGAATATTTTACGAAAAACGGCCATGCGAACTCAATCTAAGGCCGATGGACATGGATGGAAGAAAGGGATGTTTAAAGGCTTGAATTATTTCAATATAGAATATTAGGATAATATCTGAAACACAAGTGGATGGTAGATATAGTCGGGATGCTCCAAAAATATGACAAATCAAAACTCAAATATCATACAAAAGTCTATGTCAAAAAATTGTTCTGAAAACATAAAAAACTTAAAAAAATATCTCCTTCCAAGCAATATTATTGTAAAAATTCCTACGATGTATACAATTCCCATTACGAATTTGAAATCCGAATATTCTCTCGGATTATTAAAAAAGTTTTTACCGAGAACCGTATATTTCATTTACAAATCTTAAAAAAAACACATTAAAACGCGAACAAAAGCCTCATACATTTGCAAGAGAACAGACCCATAAATTTCCTAACGTAAATTTCGAGCAAAACCGAAACTAAACTTTTCCTTGTAAAAGTGAGAATGAATTTGGTTTTTTATTTATTTACGGGTTCAATTCGGCAAAAAGGGACAGCCTAAGCAAAACCAAATAAAAATATAAATTGGGAACATTACGGAAAAAAATGTAGGGGGAATGGGGGGGACAAAAATTAGCGCTGGAAAAGTCATTTAGAAATATTAAAATTTACGACTCGATAAATTAAGCAACTTGGAAATGGAATCTTGAGTCAACTTTTAAAGTCACATTTTAGGAAGGATTTGGTTTTAAAATAATTCCTAATAGGGAAGGGAGGGATGGACGGAATGGGCTGTTTCAAGGTACTATTATTCCACAAATTATTGGGATAGCTTAATCTGAACTTTGTTAACGAGATACATAATGTAGATAAAAGATTTATTAAGATCGGAACAGTGAGTTTATTAATTCATTGCAGAAGATAATTTGAACAACTCTTTATGAAATATGAAACAGAAAATAAAAGAGGTAACTAAGAATTGAAACTTGAACTGAGAATTGAAAGCAGATCCTTTCGATAGGTGTTGATCTATTGAAACCTTATTAAATTCGTTTATTTGTATTTTTTTTTTGTTTAATTTTTTTTTCTCTGTTTTACAGTTTTTTAAATAAAAACGTGACCTTACTGGGGTACCCCGTTCTAAGGACACATTGTACAAGTTTTCTTTTTTGAAATATAAGTAAATACCTACGTTAAAATGTTTCAAACGAAAATTATAAAGTTAAATCTAAAAGTACAAGACAAGCATTAATCTTTGTTGGTAAGGTTGCAAAATTATATCTTTATTCTTCCTTCCCATGTCCATAATCCATATATCTCATATTCCATTTTTAAGAATTACTAACATTATCGTTAGTGATTTATTCCCATATTTATTTATAACTTTTATTTTTTTGGCGTGTTAATTGAGAGTTTTCGATTTTATCGTGTTCAATGATTCCATATTATTTCAAGGTTTACACGTTTAAATAAGCTATTCCCAATAAAATTGAGAATTTACTAAGCATCTACGAGTAGGTATATTCCATCTGTTTTATTGTTAAATTCATAATATATTGTATGATGAGGAAATCTGTAATTGTTTTCTCGGTTAAATAAATTGAACATGTATAAACCAACCACATTGTAAATATTAGATTTCCGTAAAATAAAAATAAATAAATCAATTTTTGGGTTTCGTTTTGAAGTGGGAGATATTTTCAGAATCGTCTTCACATCAAAACTACTCATTCGAATTGCGGAGATGCTCCGAGGAACTAGCGTCATTGTTCCCCTCGGCACCTAACAGGATTAATGTATAGGATTGACATTTGTCACATAATTCGTTCTTGAGTTCAACAGCTCGGCTCTGGAATGATTTGCCGGCCTCTGTGTTTCCTCTTCCTTACAATATGAGTCTCTTCAAGGCCCATGTTCACTCCTTCATCTCTTTAAATAAAACCCTCCACACAGCATATTCAAAGTTGACGACATAGACCCTGAGGGAAATTATTTTCTTCAGGGCCTCCTGTGCCTAAAAAAGTATTATATTCCTTATTCTATATATATCTCTAAATAGTCGCAACTGCCCCGAGGTAGTGGAACCGTGACATCTACAGTTAGGGAAATGTTGTGATGCTGAAGAAAGTGAAAAAGGGTACCAGATGGGAAGATGAAAATCGTACCTAATTTCAATGCTTTTCAGATCTGGTCACTAAACAACAATAACTTTTTGATTCTAAATAATAGTCTCTGAACAATGGATGGTGATCAGATTTTGCACTTAGTGCGAGGCGAATAATCGTATGTTATACATTTACCATTTTTTAGATAAATTTTTTAATCTTATTTGCGCTTAGTGCCTGTACTGCCTAGTTATTCTAGTTACTTACATGATCCAGAAAGTTAATAAAAACAGTACAAACAGTTAGAAGTTGATTTATACCATTTTTTAAGAAATATGTTTTACTTATTGATCTTATCTTTGCATTTCGTATGTCTATAAATTTGTTTATGTATTCCATGTACGGTCAATCCTGTCGAGACGATAGTCGTGTTTGATAGTACATTTTTATTCCGCGGGAGCGAACCAAGCACGTCAAGTCAGACTAATCAACATTACTCGAAGACAACTGTTCACGGAACTACTAGTGTAGCAGAGAACACAGGTTTTTTCTCTGCCTTATTTAACTTCACTGACCAGTAACACGCCGTATGTTATGTTAAACAAACATGTTTTTCTGCAACGTCCGAGAATCAGTGTTTGCCCTTATCACAACCATATTTCATAAACGCGAATGTGAACGGTGCGTTTGCAATCAGATTGAAAAACTGTAATTTAATGTTATCACATAGTTATTATTTGTAAAAAATAATACGCTTCAATCACGAACGACTAATTAATTCAAGTGATTAAACGAACGAGGGTCGTAAATACTGTAGAACGAGCCGAGTAAATAGATACAAACGCCGGCGTTAATTCCGACGCGAACGAAATGAATGGCTCCGGAAAAAAACTTTAACGATAAATAAGGCAAGCTTTCCAGTCGTAATTAAGAACTTTATTGCCCTACACCGACCCTTTGCGATGATAAAATGAAACGTTATCGTTGAATTAACTAACAATTTTCAATCTGCTACTTCTTGTTCATGATAGGAATCACGAGACGTTTGCAGGGGGTTCCTTATTGCATTGTTCTCCGATATTCCACTCAATGCTTCGTGTTTTCTAATCAGCTCACGAGGTAGTATTTGGTAATTGAAATTAATTAATATTTAAAGACATTTGGTTTTTAAAATCTATTCACTATAAAAATATATTAATTGCTAGCTCAAGTCCCGGGCCATACGCGAAAGAGTTTTAAATCAGACGTATACATTAATTATTTTCCTCCTATTTTGAACGTCATGTGTGCAAAATTTTATCAAGGAGTATCAACATTCTGCTTTAAGGGGTGGGAAGGGTAAGTACGGCCCCGTACTCATTTATTTTTAGGCAGCATCGCGTTCATTGGTCAAAACATTCTACATTGATGACCGGTCAGTAAATGAGTGGGCATAGCACTTGGGTCCCACCCGGGCGTCGCATGTTCGATTCCTCGGCTGGCTTAGTCCTCCATCACAACACAAGCAACATTTTCGGCTTTCTGTGGTGGTAGTGGGAGATTTTCAAACATTGTTGGGTTATTCGTAACCCGGGAATGTTTGTCTTTTTAAAAAAAAAAAAAAATTGTTTCGTATTGGTGATCAAATAACCGGTGTATGCAACTTTTAGCCATAAGGTGATTATAATTGTTTGTCTAGCTTGTAGTTTTTCTAGATTTTAGAAATGTATTACAATTTTGTACAGCGCCCTTGAGGTGATTTTTCATAAAAACGGCGCTATATAAATCGATCCAAGACAAAGGATCCGAGTATAGTCTCGGTAGCAAGTAATTTCTTTATTTTCTAATTTATATTTTTATAGTAGATATATTTTTTTTATTTCTACTTGAGTCATCTCTCGGGTGCTGCGTATCAGGTAACTGCAAACAAGAGGCTATAATGTTTCCGCAAGTTACGTCTTTGGGGATATTGTACGGAGATTCTATTAAATATTTAAAAAAATAAATAATACTATGTTTCTTAGATATCCGCATAATTGCTAGTTGTTCACAAAGAGTTGAAATGTAGATGCGTGATTATTAAGCATGCGTTTTTCGTGTGTCTAGACTGCATGAAATTGAATATAGGATGTTAAACAAACAACACTACTACCAATATATATATTAACAATAATTGCAAATTTGGCGGATTCCCGTCGTATGTTAGGTATATTAGTATTCAAGAACTTATTGCACACATTTTTAATCACTTAATAAATAATTGAAATTTCGCCTAAAATCCTACTGCTGTTTTACAGTGAAATAATTTCATTACATTCGCCCTGATTCGGGTTTCCAGGGTTGCAAGCAATAAATAAAGGTCTAACTTACGAGCAAGTGCAGGGTGATTAATGCGCCCTTGCACCTCGGCTTATTGCTGGAAAGTGAGAATAAAATACAACCTCCGTCTACCCTTGGAAGGGTAATATGAATTAATTTAATGGATTATTATTTGCTATAGCGATATTTCACTACGTACTCAAAATGAAAATTGAAAATAGGGATGAAATTTTGTAAATTGTAATCGTACGATTCTTTTCTCACTACTAAAGCGCCCGGGAAACATATTTATTATTTTATTTTTTATGACCCTTCTGGCGCTCAGCTTTTGACATGATCATCTAGGCTGATAGCCATCTGCAGTACTCTCAAATCGTCAGCCCATCGCAACTGGCTCACCTAAACTAGAGATTTATTAAATCGCTTTTAGGTTTGTGAGGCACTTCCCGTTTACCTTAATAATGGTAGCTTCAGTTCATCGTTCACATACAACCTTCGGTCTACATATTTGTAAATGAATTGTGTAATTGAATTTAGGTAAATTTTCACATAACATCACCATCATTTGTGCTAGAACCTTAGAAGAGCTCTGGTTACCTCTAGAAAATTCCTACACCCTTGATTGTCTACTGCTATCTCCTCCTCTTTTATTTATGTATTGATTAGGTATTCATCTAGTTCTAGACATTATATTTATTTACAGATATTGTATATTGTCCTCTACGCTACCGGTTCTCCTTTGGATTACACTTTTTAATGATATTTTGATTTGGTGAAATGGAAGACTTCAATGTATTTATTTCGTATATAAAAATAACAATAAAATAAATATGAAATATAAAAGCAACACAATTTTAAGAAAATAAAATTTTGATATTTATCAAGAGTAAATAACCACTGGAGACCACAATAAGGCAATATTTAAAATACCGCAGATTGCTTTTCTGCCAATTTTGGCAATTTTTCCCTAATTTGTAAGTAATTAAGTTGAAGTTAACGATTTTTTTTATAAGTCCTACGAATATGTGATAATCGAAAAAAGATAGAAGAATTAATTGGCTATATAGGACTATAATTATTTGTTTGTCTCCATATTAAAATTCGGAGGTATTATTTTTTTTAATGTTTGCGGAAAATATTTAAAATGATCACCAAAAAATCTCGAGCAATCGGAGAAAAAAGTTTTAAATTGCGCTGTCGCTCCATTGGACATGATTGATTCGGTATAATTTTAAATTTAAAAAAAATAAAAAATTTCAACAGATTTTAGGTTTTTCATGGATAAATTGAATGAATGAATTTTTTGTGGAAGAGATTAAAAGAAACTGGTAAAAATTAAAAATAAGAAAGCAATTTGAAAAATTGAAGCACTTCAATTGTCAGATAAGTTTTTAGATTTTCACGGCCAAAAGCATTTTCATTGTTAGTTTTTGGGATGTTATGCCGTGTTGCGCTATCTCCTTCTTTAGCCGACATTTCGGACAGCGTTGCGGTGTCCGAAACGTCGGCTAAAGAAGGAGATAGCGCAACACGGTATAACATCGCAAAAACTAACAATGAAAAAACTTCAATTATCGATATTTATATCTACCGATACCGTTCTGACCTTCACAAGTCAAGCCACGTAAGTTTGTATCTCCCAACTGCCTTTAATCCAGCATGCTTAACGAAAAAAGCTCTTTAGTGTTCGAGTATCCTTGCTACAAATCCTACCAACCGAATCAACTTTATGCGAAAATACTAACCGGAATAGAATTTCCAACTCAATGGAGGTAATACATCCTTTCAACTATACGACCAGTCAACATTCTTGCTCTACTCCAGCATTTTCAATAAAATGAATACGACTCTCTTCAAACGAGTTCCTCTTCATTTAATAAAACCGCAAAGCTCAAATTTCAACGAAAAGGACAAATGTAGGAATGTATATCATTTTTAACAATATTGATTCAAAAATTCCTTCCTACAAGTTGCCTTCGAATCGCTTAAGTGACCCATTCATTTCAAACATACAATAAAAAGAACAAAGCATTTTCTTAGCCAATCATCAAAAGGATATAGATAATAACTCCCTTTTTGTACATTGGCATCAAATTGCCCCACTGACCGTTTAGCTTTACGATCTCTTCGGCCACATATAAAAGCGAATAGCGCAATGCACTCTGCATAGCCAAGTGGTCGTTCCCTACATTACCGACGGCACTGAAAATAAAACGGCGGCGATCTGAAAGTTTCATGGGGGCGCCTGACCAGATATAGCCTCTCAATGCAGCCTTTATATCGCCATATAAAAGAAGAAGCATCTCACTTATTAAATATACGTTATGAGTTTTATTTTCCGGGGCAGGAATTTTTATAAAGTCCGGTCTAAGAGGCAAATGGGCAAATACACTTCTACCGTTTAATCGAAGATAATTTTTAGAATTTGCATTTTTATAACAATTTACGTTATTTTGCTGCATTATCCAAACTACGGCGTACACACCCGAAAAAACATTGTAGTTTTAGGGCTTTATTTATGTTGTTACAACAACACAGGTTATCGGCCGTGGAAGTTTTTTTTTCTAGTAAGGCTGTTAGTCTTTATCATAATAACTAGACTAGTGATTCTTAAACTTTTATGAGGTAGTGAACTGGGAGGGGGGGGGGGGGGGGGGTGCAATGGGATAGGATGGAGCGGGATGGGATAGTGACAATATTCTTCGTAATTTTTTTTCGGGGTGTATCTTGCCTTCCACCGAACCACAGAACTAGACGGTTGGATAAATTATTTATGAATATTATTAGTATGATATTAACCACTTTCGCCCACGTCATCCTTTAAAAATATTATTTAAACTATTGAAGTATCTAACTAAGTAATCGTCATGCGATTTCACCGCAGGAGTAGGCAGAAAGAACGGACCGCCAAACAACTCGGTCTTGGCACACACCATTTGCGTCATTCATACATCGTCTCATACATGCTCTTCTTTCTTCTGACTCTTGGCATGGCCCGACTCAGAGCCCGTTCACACTCCCGTTTTGAAAACGGAAGCCCTAGGCTCCTGTCCACACTTCAGTTTTTAAAACGGATCCGTTTTGAAAACGGATCCTACTCTACGAAAACAACGACCAAAACATTTGCTCATTCTTCAGTAGACCGTCGTGCGCAATGGACGATGATGAAGCTCTTGTTGTCATGTGGTACTATTAAAAAGAAGGAAAAAAGTGAAAAGAAAATTTTGGGCACATCCAATTATAGCTACTTTTTCTCCTATTTTCTCAAAATTAGGTATGAATAAACAGCAAATTTCTCGCCAAGCCGATAATTTTAATGAATTATTTTTATAGCACAACTCTTTCATCGACTAGTGAGATTAAATATTTATTTCCTTATGCATTATTGTAATTATTAATATAGGTAATATTTATTATATAATAATATTATGAACGCCAAACGCGCGCCCCATAAAAACACAACCGCGTAATTTGCCATCTGGGAGCGGGCGGGCGAGGGGCGAGCGAGAAGCGAGGTGTGGCGGGGTCAAAACGGATCCGTTCTCCGTCTAGTGTGAACAGCTCCATTGAAATGTATGAGCCAGCGCGTCCCGTTCTGACTTCAAAACGGTTGCTCTGCGTAGGCGAACTCTCCGGCAAAAAAAGACGGATCCGTTTTCACGCCGGAACCCACAAGTGTGAACAACTCCATAGAGCCACTACAGCTTTACAGAACACTAGGGCTTCAGTTATAAAAACGGAACCTGCCTCCGTTTTTAAGACGGAAGTGTGAACGGGCTGTCAGGTATCTGATTCACGTGATCTGACTTCTAATATTCACATTTGCGTCAAATATTCTTCTTACACTACTTTTTTCGTTCATTCGCTCTACATGCCCAAACCATCTGAGGGTCCCATTCTTAATTTTACTCATTACGCTCAAATCAGCCTTGCATTCTTTGCGGGTCTCCACATTTCTCACACGATCATACATGGTTTTATCACACATATGCCTTAGGGATCTCATTTCAACAGCATTCAAAAATGTATTGAAGAAGAAGATGATAATAATAAATATGTAGAAGACAAATTAATATATAAAAATGAAACGGTCGCAACTGGTCGCAACCGAACCCTGTCTTACCGCAACAACGACAAAACCAACTCGGCCATTGGGACTTAATGATTTTACGTCTTTTTCAACAATATTATCGTCAACTAATTTTTATTCGTCGTCCGACAAGACAGAGATCCCAGTTGCGAACTCACCTTTTTTATGTGTTTTGTTCTGTTTCACGTTTCATTTAGATTTATTAGTATTATTTTCTTCTTCAATTTTATATAATAATCCAAAAAAATTAAAAAAAAAAATTATTCCAATGAAATTTAACACTTACCCTCATTGAAATTTTAGTAAAAGATGTTTTATTTGTCAGTTCATTAGATATTTGAAAACAAACATTATAATATTTGTGGTAACCTATTCGCTTGAAATCAAAAACACCTGACAAAATTTTTTAAATCTTCTCAGATTTTTGCTTCCCATACGTGTTTTGTTTTTATTGCATTTTTGTTTTTTTTTTTAATATTTATTTCGAAATATGCAATTTTTTTTCACACATCTAGTAGGAAAAATAATTCATAGGGGACTAGAAAAGTTGCTAATATGACTTCAGTAGTATGAATAAATAAAGAAAACTTTAAAAAAATAAAGAGTGAGGTAGAAAGACTTATAGTTTATAATTAATTGTAGATGCAGATGTTAAATAAGAATCCGTTATCTTTACAAATCACTTAACTATTTGATAAATTCCAAAATTATCAAAAGATTTTTAGACATTATTTCTTTGAGAACCGCAACGTTTCGGACAGTGTTACAGTGTCCACCATCAGGACAGATGTGTAGGTAATAGAAGATTGTAGTGAAGTGTCTCTAAGTACCTATTATATAGATGCGATACCATGTTGCACGATGTCGATTGCGGTTATACTTTTAACCGTGAGAATTAAAATTGTGTTCCATTTAAGTTTACATCTGTAATTATAATGGCAATAATGTATTGATTACTAAATGACATTATTTATTATTTTGGGAGTCGGGTTTGAGTACCACCGCGGAAACTATTTATTGGATAACCAACACCTATAGATACTACAGGTCACCCCAAGTGGTTCGCTACGTTTGGTGACTTAGTAAGGGTGCCCGGGTTCATGGGGTGAGGTTTGTCCAGGTCTTTGCGGCTGATGCGTCTGCCCACCTGCTGCGTGGCAGGCAGGATCAAGGAAGGTCTTTTGACCTCTCCGGCCAAAATTCCTAGACCCATCGCCTTACCCCGCAGTTGGAGAGATAGATTCACACGACTTTCACTCAGAGATACACTGACCCCCAGATTCCTACCCACCCCGCATAACTATTTCCTTCCCAGAACTTCATCTCCTTCCTTTCCCCAAAAAAACATCCACACAGCATCCCTTAAGATGACACATGCCCTGAGGGAAATTATTTTCCTCAGAGCCTACAGTGTGGATCTAATGTAAAAAATATTGGTTCCTGGCATGCGTTGCAATGCCATATTCAAAGAAATACATTGTTTCTCCCTAAATCACCTTTCCCGTGCGTCACCGTTCTCATCCCGCGTTCCCTTCTTAGCTAGCTTTATAAATTTTAACCTATATGTTATTCTGATGTATGAGCTATATTATTATAAAGTTTCATTAACATCCATTCAATAGTTATTACGTGAAAGAGTAACAATCACACATACATCCATACAAACTTTCGCGTTTATAATATTAGTAAGATTATTTTTTCGTACTCTTTGATAGATAGACATAAATAAATTTAAGAATTTTGTATATTTCTGCCTAAAGAACATTAACCTACTACACTTAGATTACTAAAGATAACTAAATGAAGCCTAAAATTCACGGAAAGTGAGGGAAAATAATGTCATAACGTTAAAAATTGTTAATTTAATAAAAAATCACGGCAACGTCCATAAAATGAAATGTCTCCCTCTTTGTCATAATTAGCAATTTCAGGTTTCCACCCTTCAGACGGGGCCGCAGTACCGCCCTCGCTCGCTGCGCCGTCCCAAGAAGGAAGATGTTACTTTGGCACAAAGCCTTTTCTCAATTCTTGATGAAATCTAATTTGTTCCACACCTTGAAGTTCTTTTACACACCTTTCGCGTCGTTTTTCTCATTCTGTATTTTAAACGACTTGCACGAAATATGAATCAGATATGACAAATTTTATGACAGAAAGTTATTATTTTCCCTTTATTTATTTTTAAATAACATTTATTTATTAATTATATTGTATGTATTGACTCACCAACATATAGTATATTTGCGGCACATTCCAGGATGGAATATACTCTCAGTATCGTCCTGGTGTAAGACAACCTTTCAGAATTGAATCGTTGCTTATAATGGCATTAGCCGTGTTTGGTTACCAGATCTGAATAGCCAGGTACTTCCCCACCTTCCTCTTCCCTATCTTCTTCCCCTCCTCACTACCTTCAGTCTCACAACATACCCCGATTGGGGATGCCATAGTCTCACTGGCTTCAGATGGGAGCAGTTTTAACTTTTGTGCGGTATTCATATAAAAAACAGGTACATAAAAGCATAAAACAAGGAGGATCAAAATTCAATATTAGTAAATACATACATACACATTTAAGTATATACATATACACACACGAATACATATATATACGTACGTATGCACACTTTACACATATAAATGTATATGCACATATGTACATATACACACGCCACACATACATATATTCACATGTTATAGAGCCAATGAATATTAGTAAGATGAATGAATTAATATTAGAACTAATAGCAAATTGATTAAATAATTACAAAGTTGAGTTGAGTTGAGGAGATCGTCAGGTATATGCAAGTAGGTATAAGTTACTTCGGTAGTGATTGAAAAATATATTAAGTGTTCATGGTCGCAGAATTTATTATATTATGGAGTCATTCTTGACGTTGGGGTTGCGTTGGTTTGAAAACTTGACACACTACTTAATAAAAAATGGGAAGAACTTATAGAAAATAATACTCTTAATAAAGCATGGACACTTTTAATACAATGTATTCAAGACGAACTTAATAATAATACTGTCGCTACCGAAAAAAAATCTCCAACTAAACTTAAATTTCTAAAACCGTGGATATCAAAAGGACTTGTAACAAGTTTCAGTAAAAGAGACACACTTCACAAACAATGTAAATCAAACCCATGTGATATCTATCTCATAAATTTTTATAAACGATATCGAAACTTCTGCACACGGCTTGCACGTATATCGAAAGAAATATATTATAAAAATAAATTAGTTAAATGCAACAAGGACCCCAAAAAAATATGGGAAATTCTAAAAGAAATATCACACACAACTACAAAGAAAAGCGAAGCCATAACTGCGATTAAAATAGGTAACGAAATTATTAAAACATCAGATCAACCACAGAAAGTATGTAATTATGTTAATAATTATTTCGCGAATGTAGGCAAGGTTTTAGCAAGTAAAATCACGACAAAAGTCGATACCCCTGAATCCGCAAACCACCATACACACACCCGAATTTCTTCATTTAAAATACCATACATTACCCAAAAAGAAACACTTAAACTTATAAATGACCTAAAAAATACAAACTCACAAGGCAGTGACAGAATATCACCGATAACACTAAAAATATTAAACTCCACACTTCATATCCCGCTAACTATACTGATAAATCGGTCCATTAAAGAAGGCATTTTCCCAACAATTTTAAAAACGGGCAAAGTGATTCCAATCCACAAAAATGGAAACAAGGAAGAAGTAAATAACTACAGACCAATTACAATACTGAACACACTTTCTAAAATTCTCGAGAAACATATCAAAAACAATTTGTTAACTTTTCCCAACAAAAATAATATACTATCACCCAATCAATTTGGATTCAGGGAAAATATGAGTACCTCACATGCAATAGCCTCAGTTACAGATTTCCTCAAAACAAATATAGATCAAGGCAAAAAATGCATTGGAATATTCCTAGATCTGGCTAAAGCGTTTGACACAATTCACCATCAAAACCTATTCAATAAACTTAAAAACATCGGAATCAAGGGAACAGAACTCAAATTAATCGAAAGCTATATGGGAAATCGCACACAGTATACCTCAATAGAAAACACATGTAGTGACAAGGAACAAGTAACCTACGGAGTACCCCAAGGCAGCGTGCTTGGTCCAATCCTATTCCTTATATATATTAATGACCTGTGTCACCTCCAAATAGACGGGGAAATTATAAGTTTCGCTGATGACACTGTGTTACTCTTTAAGGCAAATGACTGGAAAACACTTACCACAAAAGCAGAACTTGGTTTAAATATTACTAAAAAATGGCTCGACTCTAACATATTAACTTTAAATATAGATAAAACGAAATTCATAACTTTTAGCATAAACTCAAGAGGCCAACCATCCAATAACATCCATCTTAAAATACATTCTTGTCAATCAACACACACCCTATGCGATTGTCCCCCAATTACACAAACGGAAAATATTAAATATCTGGGCATATACTTCGACCGTTATATAAAATGGGATAAACATATAGATTCAGTAATAGGAAAAATAAACAAGTTGATTTACTTCTTTAAAAACGTGAGAAATATTCTAAACATATATGATATAAAAAATATATACCTCGCACTAGCACAATCCTTAATGGAATACGGCATTATTGCCTGGGGCTGTGCCAGTAAAAAATACATTAATACACTGTTTAAAGCTCAGAAAACCCTAATAAAAGTAATACTTAAATTACCAATACTAACACCCACTTCAATCATATTCGAAAAATTCCCAGTGCTGAAAATTCAAAAATTATATTCCAAACAAATACTAACTTTCCTTTACAAGAACTTAAACACATTTAATACTTCACAAAATTCTCGCAATACTAGAACAAGACATGCACACCAACTACAAATACCAAAAACAAACACATCCTTTGGACAAAAACACTACAGATACCAGGCTATTAAACTATACAATTCACTTCCAACACAATATAAAACAACTAATATTATTGAATACAAAAAAAACATATGGAACTGGCTACAATCCTTTTAACTTTTAATTTATAATTTTGTCGTATAGAAGTCGATTTTATATTTTAATTTTATTGTTTCTGTATAATTTGATTTTTTATTGGTTCTTCTTTATATTAACTAAGACTACTGTTTGATTTTGTTTTACTACTTACATTTTATAACTTATAATTTACAACTGTAAAATGTCCTTTACTACTTACATTTTATAATTTACTGTAATTTACTATGTAATTACATTTTATAATTTTCAACTGAAAAATGTCCTCTACAATACAGGTGAACTCATAGTGTGGAGGACAATATACTATACCTTTGTAATGTAAATATACTAAGAATAAATAAATAAAAATAAAATAAAAATAAAAAAAACTTGTATTAATACGGTAAATATCGATCCAAAAGGCTTCAGGGTTTCTCGTGAATTTCAGTCTTATTTTCAGATTAATGCGATTAACTAAATATGAATCATACATATTGTTTATGATTTTAAACGGAGAGATATATTGACTGTGCATAGCGAAGACTTGTTTAATCCCGACCGTTTTGCATTTCGTCTCTTTGTAAATTTGCTTATAAGTTACATCTCAATACGGTGGCCATTTTAAACATTCAATAATAATTATTTTTCCTGATATAAAATCGTTGTGTTTATTTAAACTTTCTTATTAACATTTTATCAGTATTATGGCTTCCACCTAACATAAAAAAGTTTGAAGAAAAGATTTCGAATGAGATAATAACATTCTTTGAAAAAAAATGTGTAATTCCTTACTTGAAATGAAAAAATGTCATATGATATATATACAATAAGTGGGTAGGTATTTAAGTACCTACTTACAAATCGTATGATGTTTGATTTAAAATAAGAGAAAATTAAAAACAAACTTTCTTGGACATGAGTTCACAAAACTAGTAGTTACCTACCACTTAAAATACATATTTTAATGCCGATTAAATTGTGCGAAGGCGGTAAAAGGTCCTGGTGGTAATTTTTATTGAACTTGAATCTACGGTTTAAAACATATTAGAGGTAAATGCTGCACCTCATGGCATTACAACTTACATTACTGGTAAGTGTACAGTTCTGGTATTGTTCCTGCATAGTCTTCATGGTTCAGAGTGTTCTTTGATAACTTACCTTCGATGGAAGAGTATACAAGAATAATAAAAGTAAAGAATGTAGTAGAAAAAGTAACTGGAAAAATATCTATAACTTATTTTCCTACGACAATAACGAAGATTTTTTCCTGGAAATTCTTGAAAAACATAGATTATTCTTGGTTAAAGATATATTTTTTTAATGAAATGTGATTGATCGGATATGATAATATAATGAGTTATGTATATGTTTAGTAAGCGTTATCAAATCGATGGATCGCCGGTGACCGCCGACAGCCAAAGTTTCATGCGTTTGGTTAGAAGATAATGGTTAATGTTAGTAAATTTTTGTGTTTGCAAGTTATTCTGAATTGCATAAGAAAATTATAAACATTATAATTATAAGACATAAGATTTGCTGGACTTTTATTTTCTTATCGTGAACCAAATTTAATGATCCAATCACGGTTTAAAAAAGGGGGTCCTTAAGCACCGATTTAACAAAAAATAACGCAAAATTTTTCATTAAAATTTAATCACCCAGCCCTGATCTTAACAGCGTCTACTTCCTACGAGTTTAACTCCGCCGTCTTATCTTTTATATTTTATCAAGAGACGGTTAATTAAAAAATTCATCCGCCACATTTTTGTGAAAAACTTCGTGTCGTTTGGACGCTTTCCTGTAATTTAAGCCTTCGAAAGCGCCCGGCTTCGCCGTGCTTCGAGATGTATCTCTACAAAAGCTCCGTGATAATAATATGTTGCATGGAGAATTATAATACTATTAAAAGGTGTCTCGCCTCTTTTACAATGAATTGAACATAAAAATATGAGAGTTTTGTTTTATTGTGTTCTAATATTAACAGGCATAAAGTGTTTTTAATAATTCCTATGAAATCAATAAAAGAAACGTTAACAATTAATTTATTACAAATAAATTAAATATAAATAAATTAATTTATTTAAATTATTAATTTACCCAGAAATTTAGGAGGTAGAGGTATAGTCAAAATAACATCTTTAAAACATAATCAGGTAGAAATGCTAAGAAATTTTTTCCATAGGAAAGCTGATAGTTCAGAAATGCACAAAATAATATGCAAGGCAGATAGAAATATTTCACCATTAAATTTATACGACGAGAATGCCAGCATTCTTATAAATACCAACCAGGAATTATTAGATTCCTCGTCAAATAAAATTCTTCACGCAAAACACTTCAATTATCTCAACCAAACATATGTTGACAAATTTTCGTCAAACAAATGGTTGAGTATTGGAGAGTTGAGCGCAGAAATAGAAGGCTTTATGCTTGCCATACAAGATAGAGTCATTAATACTAAAAATTATAGGAAGCATATCATCAAAGATGCAAATCAAATTGATGATTTATGTAGAAAATGTTTGGCTTTTCCGGAAACTATAGAACATATTATATCGGGATGTTCTGTATTAGCGCCGTCCGAGTATACATTTAGGCACAATCAAGTTTTAAAAATAATTCACCAAAGTTTGGTAATTAAACATAACTTGATTGACTGCCGTAATGTACCATATTATGAATATGAACCAAATTCATTTTTAGAAAATGAATTTTATAAAATTTATTATGATAAAACTATTCTGACAGACAGAACAATTAGTCATAATAGACCCGATATAGTTTTACATGACAAAATTAAGAAAATAACTTATATCATTGATGTCGCTATACCAAATTCTTGTAATATTCAGAAAACTGTTTCTGAAAAAATAAGAAAATATACAGATTTAGGAAATAAAATTAAAAGAATTTGGCATTCTCAGACTATAAAAATATTACCATTTGTTATTTCGGCTACTGGCATTATACCTAGCTCTCTCATTCAAAATTTAGGCGTATTAGATTTGTCAAAAAATTTGTACATAAAAATGCAAAAGTCGGTCATTTTAAATACATGTAGGATTACGAAAGATTTTTTAAATATTTATATTGAGGGATCAGTAGGATTTATCGGACCAGTTAGGATTTCATCAGAGCCGAACCCTCTGATATGAAAATATCTGGAGTCGGTGAAATATTTTCCCATTATGTTTCTGGTGGATTGACGTATTGTTCTTGTATTGTTTTATTCTTATATAGTGCAATTACATTGCGTTAATTTACTAGATATTCATTTGTGGAAAAGTGTGTGGAAGGGTTTAGTCTTTCATTTGGGAAAGATTCAACCCGGACATGAAATCTGGAGCACCGTAAAATAAAGTGCTTCCAGATTTTAACAAATTCTTTTATTTATTTATTAATTTGATAAACATATATTCGTCACCATTTCAACACATCAAGCTAAATATTGCAAAAATATTGACTGTTAATTTACAAAGAAAATTTCGGGTGGAAAACTTATATCTCTTAAAAAAAACAAAAAAAAAAACTCATTATTATGTAATTTACACGGTGTCATATAATGTTTGGTTTGATGCTAATCGTTAATCTGTAAAAATTTGTAGATATTTTTTGTTTTGATCCAGACCACGGGGTGAGGTTTGTGCGGGTCTTCCAGCTGCCATCTGCCCACCAGCTAGAATGGTTAAGGGAGGCCCTTTGACTTCTCTAGCCATACTCTCTCTTGCACAGGGATGGTTCATTGTGGTAGGGATGGATTCATACATCTGTCACTCCTGAACACTCTGACCCCCAGATTACTACCCATCTTTAATACCCTTTTTCTTTTTCAGAATTTCCTCTCCTTTCTTTCCTAAAAATACCGTCCACGCAGCATCCTCAAAGTTTACATAGGCCCTGAGGGGAATTATTTTCCTCAGAGCATCCTGTGTGGAGCTAATGTAAAAGAAAAACCGAAACCTTTTGTTTGATGTATTCTGTTATATTAAATTCCATAGGTTTGGTACGTGGTTAAAGTTTAAAGTATGGATAATGGCGTGGTAGATAAGGGTTAGTTCACATACCATAAGTAGTACACTAGCGACATTTATAAAAAGTCTTCCGTACCTGCAAGCAAAACGAAGCAGTGAAACTGTGGCTTAAAGTTCTCTGACAAGGCTAAGCGACTATCTTAATTTTGGCAAGGTATTAATTAAGAGGCCATGGTAAAGTTGGCTACGCTAGAGATATGAAATAAGAGAAAAAATAATAAAAGAGAGACAGGAGAACATTGGAGAGAAAGTGGGCACGAGGAAATTAAAAGAAAAAAAAAAGTTTTAGGTATTTCTCTCCGTCTCGATGAGGGAAATTTATTTCATAAGGCGCACGATGAGCTTAGGAGGAAGCGCAGTGGAGGTTATTTTAATTAAAAATTAATTATTTCTCTCAATACTGGAGAGGATACGACAAATAAGTGACTTAAACTGCTTATCTCAAAGTGCTTTTGATTAAACTAGCATAAAAAATTCACGACCTCAAATGTATTTTAATAGGTATCTAAAAAGGTTCCAAGATTTTTGACCCAAGAGATTTCAAACATTTAAAAAATTTCAAATTGTCAGTCTGGTTTATAATGTCGTCAGAATGCGAATTGACGGATATACGTAATAATAATTACATAGCGGAACTTGTTTACAAATTGTGTTTTTATTGAATATGAAAAAAAATATCGTTGTAATAATTCAGTTAATGTTTGATCAATTGAAATTTATATCTTAACAGCGAGTTGCCGGCATGCGTTGCAATGAAACTTAATAAATAAATTGTTCTTTTCCATTCATCCCGTTCCCCTTCCTCCACCTCTTCCCCTGACGCGTTCCACTTCAAACTTCCCCGAGTTCCCTCTCCCCTCTCCCGCACCCCCCCTTCTGCAAACCCCCCTCCCACGTTTCCCTCCCCTCTCCCACGTTCCATATATTCAGTCCTGGCACATTCAGTTTTCAAACAGCTCGCTTGCCACTTCATTTTTGTAAATTATAAGAATAATCAATCAAATTTTGTACCTCACATAGTGACCTATATAAATTAACTACGATTCTTGTCTAGATTCAAAATTTTTGATTTTGGTTAATATCACAGGTGAGTAGGTACTTCAAGTAAATTTATTAATTTAAAGAGTTTCTTCGAAAATAGAATTTTGATTGAACAATCGATGGTTTGTAAAATTATGACATTTTTGTTTTTGTAATGATTAAAAAACATTTCAGACGTATTGTCATGCAGTTGTAATAATCCAATAACGGAAAAAAGATATTTTGAAAGTTTCAAATATTTCCAATGCTTAATTCAGCAATACATAAACAACAAACATGTATACATATATACCTACATACATACATGCAAGCAAGCAAAAATTCACAAATTTTTATATATGTATAGATTTCGGGCACACCAGACACGCTCACATGATTTTCTATCGGTTATTCTATTCACTAAGGTGAAACGAAATCAACATTAGATTTGTAGAAAAACTGCGAGAAATTATATTCCACATTGATAACCAGGAAAAAAATGGGAAAAATGGCAGTGGTCGGAGTATTTTTCGATGTTGCAAATTCTCTAGCGGGAGAATATCCAGAATTAAGACAGATTTGCTGTATAAGTACGGAGCTGTTCCTTGTTTCTCCTTATCCTTTGAATTTCCCTAAGGATGCGAGGAAAGGGGTTTGTGTATGTGCTCTGGCGAGACTTGCCAGACTTGGCCTGGCCGTGAAGGAAAGCTTTCATTTTCTCCTAAAGGACGAAACAAAGAAGAATGGGTCGCTCAGGCCATACATCCCACTTAGCGTCAGAGAGACTATTTCTTTTGATGTGTGAAAGCGCACTAATAAATATATTTGTTTTTCGACGATTCTTCGCAGAAGACATCTTTTTACAATGAATAAAGAATTCCAGTCATTTTTTTTTCAATTTTCACCGACTTATTTAAATACCAGTTTTTTAATAAGAACGTTACGAGAAGAGAAAAAAATTATCATAAGATTTTATTTTTGTTGTGAAATTGCGCATGGATTGAAGAGTTAATAGCTGTGTTCGATTTTTAATCATATGACGTCACCACCGCTGTCTATCTCTACAACGCACTGTAAACTAGTGTAGTATCATCTCTTTTCATTGTTATTACATTTTTATTACATTTTTATTACATTGTTACTATAATTGTATTTATTTACATTGGCAGTTAAAAGCCTTCTCCGCTGGTTTTTGCCGAATGTTTATTTTTTAACTTTATGAGTAAAATCTCAAATTGTAATATTTATTTAAATGAAGACAAAATTAGCGACACTCAATCGAAAATCTAAAAACAGAAAAATCAAAAAGATATTGGGACCTCTGTATAGCATTTAGCAAAGTTAAAAATAAAAATAAATATTCATCCTAAACTTGCAGAAAAGTCAAAAGATGTTGTATATTAAAAATAAAACAGCACTTAGTTCTGGTATCTAGATAGCATTTAGTTCGGGTCTTGCAATCATGTGTAGCAGCCAATAATATGTGTGTTAAGAAAACTAAGATAATGTTGGTAGTTCTTAGTCGAAGTATAATACAGTTAAAAGTGACCGAATTGGATAAAGACACCTTAACTCAGTTGGTAGAGCGTTTGCCATGAAATCAGAAGATCCTGGGTTCAAGTCCTAGAGGTGCCAATATCTTTTTCTGATTTTTCTGTCTTCAGATTAGAGTTTCGCTAAAATTGTCTTCATTTAATTAAATTCATTTACCGAACGGTTTTGTAAAATAAGATATACATAGTGTTGCTTATGTATAAATAAAGAGGGAGACATCAAGATAAAAATATAACAAACAGTATTTATATGTAATCACACTCTATGTATTTCTTGTTTAGTATTAATTTGTACACTGATGATGCCTGAGCAAAGCGAAATTAATTAAAAATAATTAATTTAATAAAAATTGGTAAACATTAGTGGTTTTACACAAATTAAAGTGAATTATTTTTATTAACTATGTTAAACCGCAAAGTGATTGCCTTCTACAATAAAATAAATAATATTTTATAGCTGCTCAAAAAACAAGAAAACATACTTTAAAATCTTTTGGCAGTTGTGAAAATGAGCACTAATAAATAGTATTCTTGTTGTATGTAATATTATAGGTATGACGTCAAAGAAATATTATGTGATAGAAATTCAACAGGATAATCAGACAGGCACCGTGAGGAGTCTTCAACACCGTTTAAAAGACGTATTATTTGTGTTGGCATATTAAAGCAAATTGTTAAGATTGTCTCAGCCATAATGAAATTTTTAATTATTTACTCCTTCAATATCACAAAATGAAAAGGATGAATATTGTATTATGTTCCGTTCTTTGAGATCAGTGGTATCTCCTCCAACCTGAGGCCCGGAGGCGGGAGGGGAAGAGGAGGAAAGAGGAGGGTTGCGGGGATAAGAAAGGCAGTTTCCTCCGACTCTCTCGGTTTTAATTAATCCTCTCAAAATTTTCTCATTAGATTAGCTGTGGGTTTTGTTAATGAAATGTATTACGAGAACTCGAGGGGGAGCGATACCCACTTGCTTTGAGGGAAGTGCTTTATAATATAATATATTTGTTCAAGGAGCTTTTATTTTTAAAAATATGTTTTTATAATATATCCGTTGCAAGATTAAAACCTTTGAAATCTTCCATTCTGCAAAAAAAAACCTCTTCCCAATACCTGTGGTTATCTATCTTATACCTGATTAAAAAGTATATCTATTAAAAAAAGCTTCACAAAGGAAGAGAAAGAAATAATTTCCAACCATAATGTCATCTTTTGGGATATATAATATAAAT
Source organism: Limnephilus lunatus (assembly GCA_917563855.2). NCBI lineage: Eukaryota > Metazoa > Arthropoda > Insecta > Trichoptera > Limnephilidae > Limnephilus > Limnephilus lunatus. Next base: position 43,050,270 of record OU830602.1, on the reverse strand, counting down.
ATATATGTCTAATTCAAGTCCTTATTTAAATCTCTTCAACAAACCTTCAAGTGGCATCAAGAAGTTATTCATGATTGATGAATTTAATATATTTTATCAAAAACTAAATTTCATGCTATTCGTTCTTGACTTCAACAACTCTTCTGTGGAACAATCTGCCATCCTCTGTATTTTTCCCCTCCTACAACATGTTTGCTCAATCCTCTTCTCAAAAAGACCCTCCATACAGCATCCCCAAATATGAAATAAGCCTTGAATTTTCCTCCTGTGTGCAGATAAATAAAAAATAATAAAAAAACACATTTCTTACAATACTTAGAATGAAATGCAATATTGGCATTGTGATGCTGTATAACTCAATTTACAGTCTATAGACGAAATATAAAATAAAATAAAACTGTTTTGTAGTAATCTAGTGCCGACGTACAAAACTCAGGCACTCTGATTTGAATTAGGCATTTTCATATTGTTTTTCTTTGAAAACGAACACTTTTAAAATAAGCTATTTGACGCTCCAAAATAACCGCAAACCTAAAAAAGCACGATAGTTAGATAACTAAAAATAAAAAGCCTTTCAAAGAGTCAATATTGAAGAGCTTTGTTAACGTTGTCAGCTTTTTGACTAGAAAAACCATCAAATTGTCCCTTTTACCACTGTCAATCAAGCCTTAAACCTGAAGATTCTAGAATGGGTCTCTTTAACAAAGGATATCCTAAAAGAAATATTTTATTCCTCTCTTATTTTATACACACAAATAAATAATGTGAACGTATCTCGTTTCGTTCTATACCTCTACAGCAATTCCAAAGTGTATAAAAACTACGTTTGAACACATTCCAAAGCGGTTTCAATTTGCTACTAGCCTTAAAGAAAAATACATTTTCCTCGTGAATGCAAACCGTATCGGATATACCTACGTTTAAATCGCTCTTGGATTAATGTTTCTCTTTGTTGCCTTTATTCTCTCTTCAGACGGAATCAATTTAATATTATGTGTCTGTCTGCGAATTAAAAGAGCAAATAATGCAATTTATCCACATAAGAAATAAAGGAAGACACTAAAAACAAATAGTTTAATGTGCTGATTAGTGTTTTAACTATGAAGTTCAGAACAAATTGAAATTATGCTAAGAAATGTAAGTAAGTAATATTTAAATAGTATTTTCATAATACATAAATACAGTTAAAAAATTCATGTGGTGTAATATTAAATAAATGTATTTCAAAAAATAGACAGAGAAATTACAACGTTTGCATTGGTAAAACTTTTTTGTATTAATTAAATGAAGACAATATTAGCCAAACCCAATCGAAAACCAGAAAAAAATATTGGAATCTCTGAGACACGAACCCAGGACCTTCCGCTTTTCGGGCCGCGACTCTACCAACTGAGGTAAGGTGTTCCTATTCGTATCAGTAATTTTTAACTGTATCATACCTCGACTAAGAACTACCAACATTATCGACATTATCTTAACGTATATTTTCTTGGCTGCTATCTTTGTGCATGATTGCAAGATTCAAACCCGAACTAAATTCTGTTTGGATAGTGTCTTGGATAAATTTTCATCCATTTTTATTTTTTATATACGACGTCTATTGACTATTCTGCAAGTCTCGGATGAAAATTTTTATTTTTTATTATTAAACTAATTAGTAAAATCTCAAATTGTAAAATTAATTTAATGAAGATAATATTAGCTAAACTTTATCGAAAATCTGAAAACAGAAAAAGATATTGGCACTTCCGAGACTCTCATTGTTTACTTCAATTCTGTAAATACAAAATGAAGCTCATATTCAAGTAACATTGTTTGAAACCACCGTTATCAATATTGAAGAGTACCTCATTATTATATTATTTCACATTAAAATGCACATTACAATATACGCTGAAAATGGTGTATTGGAATTTTGATCTGGAAAACTTTTCAATTTTTTTTTAAATAATATTATTTATGTAAGGTAGCCAGTGTGTGCTTAAAGTAATAGCAGACTTAGAAAATGGTATTATTGCTTTTTAGTTTGTCTATTTTTGATATTGGCAATAAATTCGTATGATAAAATTGTTCCAATATTTCATAATATTATTTCTTTGCCACGGATGACGTCATCTGCCTTATCCAGTTCACGTTGAATAATGAAAAAGAAATCGAAAATCAATTATTTCTCAAAGATTCAATCATACAAAAGAAGGTTTCTCGGCATTTGGAATTACTAGTTAACAATGACAATATTTCAAGCGACAGAATATTCTCTTCAATGTTTCCTTTTATGGACGTCCTGATGTAGAGAAGGAGGCCACCCCCTCCAAAGTAACATTTTTCCACGACTTTCATTAGTTCAAGCTTTTCACACAGTCCCCCCTCCTCTTGCACCTTTGTCTGACCCCACACCCTCCCATAACCCCCATACTTCCACACCCCAATCCCCCCAACCCCCCACACAATAAACAGCCAAATCACTCAAGTAAACGTGTTTCAATGTTATATTAAATCTTTACCGAAGGCGTTACTTTAAAAGCCCTTTGTATATATTTGTTGGATCAGGTACTTTTTGATGAAAAAGTTTAATATTGGGAATCATTAAAACAAAGAATGCATATTCCGTAATACAAGATGATGCAAAAGTCTTCACTCTCTCGTAAGATGCAATAATTTTTACAAATAGCGGCAAATGTCAGTTTTGCTTTGACATTTGTGAGGTGAACAAAAAAAATACACTTCAATAAGGCAAAATCGCTATACTCTTCTAGAACGAGGAAAGTTTTTGAAAAAACGAATATCCAGGTTGCCTAATCTCTCGTTTTGGTGATTTGCACTGGCCGGCAAGATCGCCCGATTTAACCGTTCCAGACTTCTTTTTGTGGGGTTTCTTGAAGTCACGAGTCCATGTCAATAAGCTTCAGACTCTTGAAGCCCTCAAAGAGAATATACGTCGAGAATGCAAGAACCGAATCGCCAGAAGTTCTGGAAAGAGTGATGGAAAATACCCGTATCCTGGCGGCGGCCACTTGGCCGATATCATTTTCTCGACTTAATGGAAAAAAAATTACGACATCAAATAAATCCAATCCAAAAGCAGAACCAAAAATTTTCATTAAAAAAAATGTAGCTCGAGGACATCGGGTGACAACTTTTGCGCCACCTTGTATTTTCAGCACACGACTAGTCATTACGCGAATAACATAGAAAACAATAAGTGGTGTTGTAAAAATAATAAAGAGAAGTGCAAGTTGATCATCACAAAGTTCAATTGTCTTCATTTTAATACATGACCAATGTTTAATCATCGACACCAACTACCAATTTTAGTGACTATAAGGTTGGCACGCTGTTGGCAGTTGGCACCACCTTACTAAGGTTGAATTGGAAACAATATCCACTCTGAGCGAGCAGTACCTATGGATCTCAATGGATACACCATAAACCAAATAGCAAGGTACGTCGTCGGACGGCTCTCGACGGCTCGTTTTAGGTACCCAATATGTGAATACGACGTTACTTTTCAGACTATTGGCTTTATATATGCATATTAGTGAAAAGCAGAATAAACCTGACTAGATCCAATTAGACGTTAATAAATAGTGACAGTAGTGAAATATTGTAAAATATCGATTATAAAAAAATAATTATTTACTGCTGACAAACTGCTTTGGCAGTTACGCGGGTAAAAATTATTCGACTAAAATTATTAAATCATCAAGTGGCCAAAATTACAATAATTTTATTTTACCGTTTGAAAGTTATTATCGTTATCGTTTATTTAATTATTTATCTAACGGTCGCCAAGAATCAGTAAAATTATTTACACATTTTTTGAGGTGAGTCATGAGTCCATTTAAATCATACTATTTTACACTTTCTTTAGTGACATTTTGGTGGGAAAAAAAACATAATATCTACATTCCTTGGTTCTAAGATTTGGTTGAGATACATTACTCAGCCCAAGTAACTGCGTAACTGGATGTACTTAGACGAAAATTCTTTATATTATATTTTTGTAGGAAATAGAGTTACGAGTACTGCAAGTACCTACAGCGAGTACCAGATATTTTTTATTATTATTTTTAGCTTCAGGAAATGAAGGTAAGACGACGCAATTACGAGTGCAAAGGTAAGGAGTTCCATTGAAAGCAATCGTTTGAAACATAAAATATATTATGTTTACCTTTCTGACCTCATATTTTGAACCTGTCGTACAGAATCTACAACTTTTTGTAGCTCGCGACATCTAACTACGATTTAATCATATCTCGTCATATCAGTTTCAATTTTTTATAATAACTAAAATTCTCAATAAATAAAATTTTCTTTTCCATTGGAATAACTTTTTAATAAATAATATTGTTAATTCTGAATTTGAAATATGATATCGACAAAAATGACAGAAAAATACAGATCCCAATGGAGGCGCTGTGTTCCGGTAAGACAAGAGACCCTGGTTCGAGTCCCAGAGAAGGCTCGAGTCGAGAATAGAGGTTCGAGTCTCAGTCAAAAAACTCTATTTTTATTTCTGTGTCTTGTTTTGTTTCATGTTTCGTTTACATTTATTTTTATTATTTTCTTCTTCGATGAAGTCAGTCAGAAAACCTTCTTTGATGAAATATAACTCATGTTTTATATAATTTTTAGCTTTGGCAGCGCCTTTGAAGAGATGTTTTCCAATAATGAAAAGAGAATATGGTGAAAAAGTTTTATTCTCACAAGTAAGGAACTAAATTAAGGTGTTTTATAATATAAGGAATGCGGACAAACGAGGATATAATTTTTAAGCGTGAATGAAGAAAGAATCTGTAACTAAAATAGTTCCGCTTCGGAAATGTCTATTTGAAAAGCAGGTATAGAAATAATTGAATGTAATTAAATTACAAAACACAATGTAATCTTTTCATTTCATAATTTTAATTCAACGACCATAAATTTGTAACAAATTAAAATAAATTTGAGTAATGATGACATTCCCTTCGGGCCAATAACAATTCGATCATTAAATGGAAAACAAATTAATGATTTTATCGTATAATTAGACCGATATAAATGAAAGAGTTATTAAACCCAATAGTTAACGCACGGGAGAATGCAAACGGTAAAATCATTAAATAATTAGTTATGTATTTCAATGACAGTCCCAATTAATGCGCGTAATTCATTACCTTTGTACAATCAAAATCATACCAAACGCATTGGCGTAACAGGAATTATTTTAATAAAATCTCATTACCTTTAAGGCCTGTGTAACCAAGGGACGGACTGAATTTGCATAATTTCATGCCCTTGGTAATGCACTTAATGCAGCTCAACCCGTTCTACTGTTTCAATTATTTGAACCTATCGTGTTTCTGGCGGGCTCAGGTATAAAGTGAAATAAGTCATTTAAATTCAAAACAGGATCTTAATGTTATAAGTTGAAAAATTTATTTAACTCCTCTGACATAAGTCACCAAAGTGGTTCGCTACGTTTGGTGATTTAGCATAGGTGCTCGGGTTCATGGGGTGAGGTTTGTCTAGGTCTTTGTCTTGGTGGCTCATGCGTTTGCTCACCTCCTGCGTGGTGGGCTGAATCGGGAAAGAAGGGTTGATGGAGACCTTTTTTACCTCTCCAGACGGACTCCATTTGGAATCATACGTCCGTCACTCCTGGCCACATTGACCTCAGATTATTACCCACCCCTCATATATTTTTCCTTTCCAGAACTTCCTCTCCTTCCATTCCTAAAAAGACCCTTCACACATTCCCAAATATGACATAGGCCCCAATGGAATATGTTTTTCTGAGGGCCTTCTGTGTAGAGCTAATGTAATTTAAAAAGAAAAATTTTAAGTTATTTTGGGTTCACGTAAAAATTTAGAAAATTTTTAATATTGTTTTGGAGGTATTTGGAAAACTATTTTATTTACATATATTATATTTTACAAGTAATAAGACAACTTACTCAAAATAATTTTTATGTTTGTACTCAACTTTTTTACAAAGCCCCTAGCATCTCAACACATATGAGACTCCTCAGGCTGAGATAGGTTGGGCATGTACAGAGAATGCCGGATACACGCGTCCCAAAAAGATTTTTGAATGGACACCCAGGTGGAAAGAGAAAAGTGGGAAGACGAGGAAAGAGGGGATGCAGCACGGCTTCTCCTGGTACCAAACTGGAAGTCAGCCGCTGAGGACAGGAGGAGTTGGAGGTGACTGTTGCAGGAGGCCAAAGCTCGATATGGGCTGTAGCGCCATCGAAGAAGAAGAAGAAGTATTCAACTTTTTATTATGAGTATTTTTAATTAGTTTTCTATGTTATTATTTTGCTGTTTACTTAGATATAGCGTGGCATTAATTTCTCTTATTTCAAGGGGCCTATTAATAAATGTTTTTTTAACTTTTCACAACTAAGTAACCACCAATAACGTGAGTGGTTTTTTATCAGTAATCTAAAATTTAATACTAAGTGGGAAAAAAACGATAGGCCTAATCAATGCATTAGAAACGTTGAAAAAATCCTTGAAAAACGTAGATTTAAAAATAAAGAAGTCTTACCCTAAAGAACAGGGCGGTCACTTAATGTTTTGTAAAAGTAATCAAGATGAATGGGAGAAATATTAAATGAAACAAGTACATAATATATGAAATACAATTTTTTTTTCAATTCTGAAGTAAACTCAATAAGAAAAATGTTTTTTTTTTAATATTTGACTTAAGTCACTACGACTAAGAATAAATAATATGTATATTCTTGGGGGTGTTCGAAAGGGTGGCCTGTTTTCAAATCATCTACGCGCACGTGGATACGTTTGTTAAGGTAGGGTGGCTCGCACCCCCATTCAAAACAATGAAAGGATTATGTTCATTTAATAAAATTTACGCAGGTTTGTTCAGGAAACGGGGTCGTTATTAAGGGATGAGAGTGTTTTATGTGTCTTCTTTGTGAGGGCGAACGTGCGATCAGACTTTTGTTAATTAAAACGGTGTATCGTTTTGTAAATATTCAAATATGATTGCAAAACAACAGGAAAGGTTTGCTGACCGTGGAACAGGAGAGCTTTTTGTAATCTCTGCGGTAAATATGCTTGTGAAAACTAACAATAAATCTCAAAATAGCAAGTGAATATTGTTACTTATTAAAAGTCTTTAATATATTAAATAAGTAGTTCTGTGAAAAGTAGATCTCACGTCCAAACTATGTTTATAATTTTCTCTTATTTAATAAATCGACAACAAAATTTCTGCCCAAATCATAATTTTTTAAAGTATGTATTTAAATACCTACCTACTTAATTATATTATACATTTTTTCAGTAGACCCACAAACGAGGCCCTGAAAAAAAATTCCCTCAAAACCTATGTCATCTTTGGGGATCTGTGTGGTGAGTATTTTTAGGGAAAGGAACGAGTGGAAGTTCTGGGAAGGAAAAAAGGTATGAGAGGTGGGTAAGAATCTGGGGTTAAATGCGTCCAGATGAGTGACGGTCGCATGAAACCATACCTCCCACTGCGATGCAAGACGATGGGTCGATTGAGGTCGGCTGAAGAAGTCAAACAGCCTCTCCCGGTCCGGCCCGCCAAGCAGTAGGTGGAGAAACAAACCCACTGCTAAGATCTAGACAATGCGGGTACCCCTGATAAGTTGAGGTGACCTATTGCAGGGGTGTTGGTTATCCAATAAATGGTTCCTGGGGCGGCGGTACATACCAGCCTCTCAAATGGAATATCTAGCATTTATTTTATGAAATATTTTTTTAAATAAAAAAAGGAATTATGCAATTTATCCGTAGAAACGTTCCTATCTAATTCTTTTTTCAAACTTATTTCAGGCAGGTAGGTACTATAATAATGAAAAATTGTGATTAATACTCTCCAACTAAACACGACGATTTGTGAATTTAAGCTAATAAACATTTTTAGGTTATTTCGAAATAGCATAGAATTACTCATCCCTCAAATCTCTCAGAAATCGACGTAAATAGAATTATGACAGAAGGAAAAGTATATATGAAGAAAATATATACGTAGAATATATAAATAGATGACGTATATCCAAAGAATATTTCACAAATTTGAAAAACAAATAAACACTTTCATACAAATTTGGTTTTAGAATTTTTAAATATTCGTTTTTATCTCTCCTCCGTATTTTTTTTTAAATTTTGTGGCTTGAACGATTTTAAAAAACCACAGTCTTTATAATAACATAAAATTTTAATCTCCGTGTGATACACAATATTTCTCGGATATATTTTACCCCCTACATAATATGACCATATCCCAACCAAATCCAAAACGCAACCGAAAACACACCGCTGTTTGAAGTAAGAGTACATTATTATATTTTGGCAAGCCATATAATTTGCATTTGGTAACTCCAAACACGTGTCCGAACCTACGTCGTTATAATAGAACGCCTCACTTATTTCCTTTGATAATTAATTAAGTTGCCCGTCCGTGAAAATAACAAGAGATTTTTTTAATACTGAGAAGCACAATTTTTTTTAACCATAACTAAAGGTATCTGAAGTTTTGCTTTGAATTTCAGAGAAACGGGTATAGAATTACTTTTGGTCTTATCATTAAAAAAAATGTTAGAATTATGCAAGCGTTTATTTTATGGACGATCTCAATGTTATGTTTTTTAAAGTACTTAACTCTGAACCTAATGAAAACAAGCCTGTGATTTTGTATATTTGCAAATATTTTAACAGTTTTCGTGTAAACACTATAAAAAGCACTAAAATAACATAGAAGACACCCCTAAATAAATGGAAATACATAAATTTAGTCCGCCTCAGCACAGGACCCCTTAGTACAGAGGAGAGTTAAGATAAACTAAACGCGCTACAGCCTTGTAAAACTCCGGATATAAATAACTTTTGAATGTTATTCCCATCAATGTAATATGTCATTAAAGAAGAAGATAACAATAATAATGTAAACGAAAATATGAATAAGACAAAAAAACAGAAAATGATAATGGTCGCAACTTATACAAACGCAAGTTATAAAAATAGAGTTTTGTAGTAATTTTTTTTTTACATGAAATACAAGAACTGCTCCCGTCTGGAGCCAGTGAGACTAAGGCTCCAATAATACCTTGGATGGAGATTACTTCTTTCGAATAATAGATTCTTGATGTTTATCTAGTTTTATTATATACTTCACGTATTATAATATTGACCTCGTTATTCGACGCGGAGCGGGCTAAATGGATTCTGATCACTCACCCTGAGCTGATTGACTCTCTGTTGGTTCCCACATATACTAAACTACCTGCCATCTAGCGGAACCTAAGGAGAGCTCTTAGCACTGCCATCTATGTCTAAAAGCCGGAAGCTTTTAGATATACTACAATAGGTGTTTAAGATAAAGCTATTTCCGTAAAGGTAAAGGTCTCATTAATTTAAATGATTCTTTGTTTGGTGATCTCTTATCATTTTTTAATACTTTATTTTTAATTTTAAAGGGAATATTGAACAAAAACTAAAATCGTTGTTTGAACAAATAAGAACTAAGGCGGCGATTTGTTAGTTGCATGTTTCCGTGTTCCGAGCTATATCTCTGTGAAATAAGGTAGAGAGGTGTTAATCTTATTGTGTTTGCAGATTCGGTTAGCATAATATATGCATTTAACACCCATACATATTCGAGAACCTTCGTTAGCCAATATAAATCAGTTATATATAGTGTAAATATTGGGTGCGGGTGTTTTTTTGCAGCCGGGTACCATATTGGTATGTTTGCCTCGTGTGACTGTGACAGGGTTGCGAACCGTGACCGACCCCTGGTGAACGTAAATGATCAGTTAAGGGAGGCGTCCACAACCTTTTACATTTTTTTGTTGTAAATTTTTATGTTTATTTATGGAGAAAACACAAAGTAATTTAGAAAAAATATTTAAAAAACAATAATTACTGAATTCCTCTACAATATAAGCAGACGATAAATAAAACTTTACCAATATTCTAAGACAATTAGGGAAAAATAAATTAAATTAAAAATAATATTGTTCAGAAAAATGAGAAAACTGCACAATATCTTCACGAAGTAGCAGTACTAAACCTAAACAAATTCATTAAAAAAAAAAATGCAAAAATACTTTTGTGTGTAATTCTAATTGATGTATACTTGTTTGTACTTTGTTATTTTTATTAATATTAATCTAATCATGACAAAGAAACCCTTGATTTCAAAACACGCTGATAATTTTGATTAAATAGTGTTGTTTTAAAAAGTGATTTGTTTTCATTTAACTAAATTTCGCTGCTTCATTGTACTACTGAAGTTTTACTTTAGAGAAGTGAAATTAAAAAAACTTTTGCACTTTGTTCCACTTATTTATTTTCACAAGGACCGGTTTCATCCTACTACAGACATTTTCAGACTGGTCTGAAAACCGTAGTAGGATGAAACTGATTCTGGTGAAAATAAATAAGTGGAACAAAGTGCAAAAGTTTTATAATTTCAATTCTAATACAATGGAATTCCACCACGAATTAACAGTCCAAAAACAAGACCCATTTAGAGAAGTTATTTCGTTATTTCAAATTTCCGATTTATAATTTGGTATTGACAAAGAGCACAACTTGACTGAAGAAACGCTTATATGTATATTATAATGATTTCTACGGAAGGGGGAGTAAACGCCATCTAAACAGTTTTAATAAAAATATATATTATATTAATATATATTATATATATTATATTTTTATTAAGACTGTTTAGATGGCGTTTTCCATGGAACTCTTAAAAATGACCACTAAAACTGGTTGGCTACGCTCTCTCTTCATAGGGGTAGTTTCCTCCCCCACCCCCACCGCTACCTGGAGATTCCCGGGGGACGTCCCGGGGGATATTTCAGGGGTGAGTGAGCCGGAATAATGGTGGTGAAGTGGGGTGCAATATTTTAAAATCCTAAAGGGGTGCACCCGTTCGATTCCTAGATGGAATGTATTAATTACGTTGGATGCGCATCGTGCTTTGATGCTGTTCAAATGAGCTGTTTCGATAGCATCAATAAATTAAATGCGTTTAATTTAGTATGCTCTGAGTCATTCCGATAAATCAAGCAGGTTTTTATGTACTTCTCTTGTCGTAAATATCAACCAAATAAACGCACACGCAAAGGAAAAACAAATAATTAGCATTTGTGTTTATTTACATACATTTAGAAACCACTGAGAAAAATTAATAATTTTATTTGATCTTCCAATCAGGTAAAACTAATACTTAAATAATAAAAAAAGCATAAAATATTACTTAGGGGTATGTTCTATAATGTTTAGTACTATCCGGGTGCTAATAATTATGGGATAGAAATAATTTATTTGTAGATAGTTACAACAAATACCTTAGTAACGGAGAGTTATCTGGATTACTTCTGAAACAATAAAAACACCATATTAGTTTGTTTGTCAAAAATGAAATACACAAAAAAAAATAAAGAAACTGATGTCAACAAGAAATTTTTACTGCCTTTAGGTATTATTAAAATATGATATGAGTTTATTTCAACGTTTTCTGAAAATTTTGACACACTTAAACCAAAAACTGTTTTCAAATTAATGTTTACCTGAAACGACACAATAGAAATGTTTTATTTTTTATCTGTTGAAATTATCATGAGTTTATCAAATTATACAGCGAATTTCATGCTTTTATGAATTCTGTGAGTGAATCACAAAAATATTCAAAAAATATTAAAATTGCGTACTACGAAACAAATTATAGCAGAATGACATTTTATGTGTAGAAATTTTCATTGTATATGACTGTCTTATCGAGTCAAGAATTTAGGAATATTCCCATGTTAATAAGACGTGTCCATATTAGGTGCATGATCCATAAACTCTGCATATTTCCCCAGTGGCCATATCTTTCACTTTCCCACGCAAAGTAAATGCGAAATATATGTTTTCTCATAGAAGAAACCTGAAAGGAACTCTTCTCGCATTGTTTGGGTATGACAGTGTCCAAGTTATTTTCTATTCCAGAGACAATATACAATCATTGGACTGACATTTATGTAGAAAAGTACCGTTAGTGATGATGCTGGGAACATCGAAAATGGAAAAATAAAGAAACTGAGCTCTTCGGATGTTATTGAAATATTGTTAGATATTGAATAGGAAAACATGCAATAGAATATTTATATTTTAGGATACCGTTTTTCCCAAACTAACGGAATATAAGGAATGGAAAAAATACACCGGATCAGAAGTTTTGCAAAATAATCGTTAGTTCACCGACTTAGGTAAAAATACTTTGTCTTGGTTCAGATATTTTGATCTTACGATATTTTTAAATACACCAATATGTAAGGCAAATAAAGGGAAAAAATAATAGATTACAGTATTTCGGGTATCTTAGATGCACACCTATTTCAGGAATATTACAGAAGCTATTTCGACAGTCAAAATTCCTTCATCTTCTCATGCCCTGTCCGTTCAATGGATGTTGGCTAACGTGTTGGCTATGCGGACTTTGTTTACTGCGGCCCGGAACAGCTTTACGGTGGTAGACTGGCCAAACCACTGTTTCAGGTTTTTCAGCCATTATGTTCTCCTTCTTCCAGGGCCCCGACTTCCGGCAATCTTTCCCTGCATTATCCAAAAACTAACTATGTAAAATTCCAAAAACTGAAATCCCTAATTTTTTTTTTTTTTTACATGAATACCTCACAAGAGTCCCAACTGCTCCCGTCTGAAGCCAGTGAGACTATGGCATCCCCAATTGGAGTATGTTGTGAGGCTGAGGGTAGTGGAGAGGGGAAGGAGATAGGGAAGAGGAAGGTGGGGAAGTACCTGGCTATTCAGATCTGGTCACCAAACACGGCTAATGCCGTTTCAAGCAACGTTTCAATTCTGAATGGTGGTCTTACACCAGGGCGATACAGAGAGTATCTTCCACTCTGGAACGTGCCGCAAATATACTATTTATTATTTTAAATGAATAAATTGTGAAATAACACAAATTAATCAAATAAAATTTATTTGCCACGCCGGGATTCGATCCCGCGACCTTCGGTGCGCGAGTCAAGCGTCTTACCGCTGCGCTACGGCCGGTCGTCAAATGCCGAAGTATCGGCAATCTAAATATCAACTCAAAATTTCGGTAGGTAGCAAAAATCCTAAACGACTAATGGCTCTGCAATGATACCCAATGTTAGGTTATCTTACACAAACTCTAAAAAAGGTTTTTTTCATAGCATTATGTTGGATATATAGGTAATATAAAAACACATAAATTTTATAATATTTTTTGAAATTTCAACTTCCAGGATGATGATTCTACGTGATTAACACAAACGTGAAATAATTATCAGAGAGTGGAGTAAACTTTAAAGCATAACTCTACTACTCCTTGCTGGTAGAAGACTAAAATTGTCGTAACTTGGTTATAAACATCTTTTTAAGAATGTGCTCTAGGTTCACTGGATGACAGATAAAACACCCCTAAACTTCTCAGGGTGTTGAACGCGTCATAGGTTATATTTTAAACTTCGACGTCGTCTGGGAAAATATGTTCAAGTTTCATTTTATCTTTCACGACGTATCATTTTTATACCTAGAATCATTAAAGTTCCGGCGATAAAACTACGTATTAAAAATATAAGCGGTCAATACTAGCCAGGATCTTAATTCACCGTTTTCAAGACGTTGACCACACTCTAGGTTCATATTTTGTTCACCGAGAAAGAATCTCAAAAGTATTTTTTTTCTCAATTAACAATAATAATTAATTTAAAGTGTTCGGAATCTCCTAATAACACTTTTATTTTTGGTAATGTACATAATTAAATGTATTTTTTTTTATATGTTTATTCAGTTTTAATTTTACAATATTTTATTTTACAAATTTTACGAAACTGATCAATCAGTTTGATTGTAAGAAGTCTCTCATTTTTTCTAATTATTTAATACAGTATACTTTTCAGTTTTACAAAGTAAATACTAAATATAATACTTAATATTAAAATACTAATTATTACTACAAACTAATTTTTATAATGTTTATGAATTGCGTTGTGGTAAAAATATTTTACACAGTACAAACATACGGTGAGAAAAAAAAATAGAAAGGAACTATATTATTTGATTTCATGTTCTTCGGAGGTAGAAAGATTTAACTTTTGTTTTGATTTTTGAATAAGATGTCTCTTTTTTGATATTTTAAGGCAATGCATTAAATATTTCCGGAATTTTATGCCTTTTTGTTCTATCTCCGTATACATTTTGAGATATATTGACAATAAACATTTGTGCTTCTCTATGCCTAGTAGGGTAGTTGTGGTTTACAGGTTTTCTGAATTCTGTATTCCAGAATTCATCTAGCGTTTATTGGTAATCTACCTTACTGTGTATAGGGAGGACATTACACAAGGAGAATTTTTTTTTTAATCACCTTCACATAACTGGATCTTTTTTTGGCCTGATATCAATTTTAGGAAACGGATTTGTAATTGTTCTATTTTATTTAAGTATGTTTTATACGTTAATACGTAACTATTTATTCCGTATCCTATAATTGATTCTGCTAATGCGTTGTATATACAGTATAATATATTTTTATTAACAAAATTTTTTAGGTGGTAAAATTTTCCTAATATGGATCTTAATCTATTCCATACATTTTCAATATGATTTGACCAGTTAAAGTTGACATCTATTGTAAGACCAAGGTATGTATATTGGTACATTTTTTCTATATTCGGGCAATTACACTGCTGGAATTGGTTTTTTGTGTGCAAACAATCATAATATGAATTACTTTTTATATGTTATTCCTTTTCCTGACAATTTGCATATGGTGAGTGTATAAGCATATATTTGGTTTTTTTTGCGTTAATAATAATGCCATTGTCGTGGGACCATTTAATTATGTTATTTAGGTCTGTTTTTAAAATTTCCTCAATTTTTAGTGGATCTTTGTCAGCACATATAATGCAAGTATCGTCTGCAAACTTGTAGCATTTACAATGTTTTATTACGTTTGGTAGACTGTTTACTTGCTTTATATAACATGTAGGCCCCGATATCGACCCTGTTGCTACTCCGGTATTTGTTAACATTTCATCACTAAAAATTCCGTCAATTTTAACTTTAATTTTTCCATTTAATAGATAATTTTTAATAATTTTTTTTAAAGGACCTCTAATACCACATTCATCCATTGCCCTTAATAATGTTTCGTGGTCCAATGTGTCAAAGGCCTTTTTAAAGTCTATAAAAATTATACCAACATAATATTTTTCATTTAAATGACAATTTATATGGTCAGTGAATTAAGACAGTAATTGTGTAGTACTTTTTTATTTTTCGTATTGTATGGGATTTATGATTTTATTTTTTTCTATAAAAAGTTTTATTTGGTTAAAGATAGCTCTTTCAATAATTTTATCAATACATGAGAGAATCGCTATTGGTCGATAGTTTGTGGAATCTTTGTGGTTTCCTGATTTATATATAGGTCTGATAATGGATGTTTTAAGTTCATCAGGCATAATACTTTTACTTACACAAAGGTTAATTAATTTAGTCAATACTGGGATTATATTATCAGCAATTAACTTCAGGTCTTTAATTCTTATTTGATCATTGCCTTCTGATTTTTTAACATCCATATCATTAATTATTTTTTTAACATCTTTTTGTGATACAGGTCTAAATCTCATTGACATACTAGCAGGAGTTGTATACGTGTTACGATCTAGGAATTTTGTAGTACAGTTATGTCTTATGTCTTTTATTTCATTTACGAATGTTGTAGCAAATTTATCCCATAAAAAATTTGTGTCTCCTTGACTTCTCATATGTTGAAGGATTATTTTATCTAGACTTTGTTTAGGTTTTCCTATTAGGTTATTTATTTCGTCCCAGAGTTTCCTCGGGTTGCCGTTTAAACTATTTATTAAGTTTTTGTGAAATGTGTTTTTAGTAAAATTATTATGTTTATTTTTTTTGTTTCTATATCGCGTGTATTCTAAACGAAACACAGGGTTATTAGGGCTATTCTTGCATTTTCGGTAAAGATAATCTCTTTTTTTAATCATATTCTTAATTTCTTCAGTAACCCATTGGTTGTTGTGCCTATGATTATTTTTAAATGATTTTTCTTTTTTCGAGGACTCATAGATATTATCAAAAATATTTTTTAAATTATAGTACAGTTCTGAGGGACATTCAGTTTGTAATATTTTCCTAGTTTTATTTTAGAATATTATTTGTTTTACCCATTTTACTAGTTTTAATTTAGAATATACCAATTTATTATCAATAATTTCCCTTTTTTTATTTAAATCCTTTGTAAGTACCTCTTTCCCTATCGCAACTCCTGTTATATAATGGTCCGATATTTTGTTAGTCACAATACATGAAAAAACAGTGTTATTACGGTTTCGAATTGCAATATGGTCGATACAGGAATAAACATTTTTACCATTTAAAATTTCATCCCGGGTCACATCTAATATCACATTTTCTAAGCCATTTTCACTGAGTGGATTTTGGTATTCTGTAATTAAACTATTTTTGGTATCCAATAAATTCAAGTTAATGTCACCACAGTACAAGAAATTTGAATCAGATGAGGTTAATTGTAATATTTGTTTTAGTTCCTTCAAGTATATATTCTTGTTGATGTTCGGCGGGCGATACACTACAAGTATATTTATGACATCTTGATGAACGGTGGTTATTTCTCCAGATATTGTTTCGCAGCTTTTAAAAGAAATGTAATATAAAAATATAAACATCATGAATGTTTTAATTATCTTGTCATGCTAGGGAATAAAATATTATCGAATTAATATAAGAAATAAAATATGATAAACGCAAAAAAATATATTTGCTTCTCCGGAATCCGATTGAATTTGTAAGTTGTGATTTCGTAATCCTTAACAAGAATTTAATTGTTAATATGGAGGGTCTAAGTTTAAGAAACATTTTGATATCAATATCAGTAAGCCTACAATAACCGCTGTACAAAACATTTCGGTTACAATAATAAATCTGGGAAATTCAATCTAAGTAATATCACAAAACTAATACAGGCTGCGCGGCTCTATTTATCCAAAATAACTGTTCCAAACAAGGACTATCAGTAGGGCAACACCAAAATATAACATCCTGGTTTTGTCTTGGAGATGTTCGTCATAATCTCGGCGTAAGCTCGAGTTAGCGAAGTAAGCTTCCAGGAACAGACGAGGATAACACCTAACGCCAGGCATTAGGCAATCTCATACTGTCGAGGCTAAAGTAAGACGCTAGAGGAAATCATACCAGATTTGAAATACTTGGTAAGAACTCAAATCTTTTTGTGTTTTTATTATTTGTACCATGGTAAATGTAATGTTTTATTTTAAACAAGACGCATTTGTTTGTCTTCAGTAAGACATGAGACCAAGCCAAGGAATAACATTTCATTATTACTAGCATTTATTTATTACTAGCATACTCGGACGCGTATTTCATTTTCCGTGTTCAATAGAAGGCAACCATGCCTCGAAATCAACACGGTTAAGTAACGCATTTCACCTTCCAAACCTGTGTTCAGTAGAAGGCAAGCGGCATCCAATTGTGCACGGGTTTGTTACGTCAATTCTCTTTCCAAACCCGTGTTCAGTACGAGGCACGCATCCTCCAAACGTATAATTTAGATATACATTCTAGATTTTGAATGGTTTGTTTGGCAAAGCAGGGTTTGTCTTGCGGGTATGTGTAATTATTCTATTACATTTCTGTAATCATTGTCAATATTGCATTCAATTAAATTAATAAATTATTGTTTTATATGGCAAAAATATTGTTTATGTTTCATGCACCACCGAGGACGCATGCTTCGAACTGAACCCGGGTTTGGAAAGAGAATTGGCATTACAAACCTGTGCACAATTTGATGCTGCTTGCCTTCTATTGAACATGGGTTTAGAAGGCGAAATAGCGTTACAAACCCATGTTGATTTCGAGGCTTTATCCCTTCAAATTACCTCACACTGTGATTGATTATAAAAAAAGCCATCAATTGTCTTACATCATACCAATTACAGATTTACAGTCCATCCCCTCTAGTGGCACGATATCGTTCGTGACAACATTACATAAACCAAACGCAGCATCTATCTGTATCATATTATGGGAAATTCGACAAAGGGTAAATTAAGCTATTCCCCGCTATTTTTAGATATCTGGAGTTGTCTAAGTATCAAATACTTGATCATTACCACCAGGTAATATTTAAGGGGGTAGAAGATTTGTTCGGCGGCAATTCATTTGACAACTTTGATCGCCCAAGTAGACAAATATTGTTTGAAGGTCTTTGCAGTAATTATTATCTCGCGGGGACTCCCGGGTCCGCGGTAATTGGAATGAGTTCCACCTGAGCGAGCAATTACCCATGCGAATACTGTGGGTGTCGGTTGTCATTAAAGACTGGGGAAATGAATGAGACGTTACATTTATTATGCTCGTAAAGTGAATGGAAAACATTTTAATAAATAATTCACGCACGTACAAATATGCTGGGGTCTAAAACTTAAAGGATTAATTTGAAATGACAATAGATTACTCCTTGAAAACTTGTTTAATTAACTAAACAATAAATATAATAATATGGAAAATCGATAAGTGTTTTTCGTTTAAGTCTTTGAATTGAATTATTACCTGACTGTCTAACTGAAGGGAAATAATACGCATAAAATTTGCCATACTTCGTTTTGAGCGTATTGGGATAGAATGGTAGGTACTTAATAACATAATATATTATATGAGAGTTAGTATCCTAATAGTCCAAAGCATCTGGTTCGCACCCAGGCGTCGTAGGTTCAATCCTCTGCAATATTTACAATAATAATGCTGCATGTCAAACGACCTGTCTACACTAGTGTCTTATTGAATCTGCTGGACTCGCTCGCCAGAGCCAGTCCCACCGGAACCCGTCTATAAGTGTCCCTGTGAGCCATCGAGAGAAGCACTTTTCCTCCTGGCATCTGACGGCATCACTTAGAAGCTTTTTCAATACATTACATAAACCAAAGCACCCATCCGCATCATTGCATCCTCTGTAAGCTAAGTCGTCCATTATCGCACAAGCAACATTTTCCGCTTATTACGATGGAACTAAGAGGAATTCAAATATTGTCAGATTTTCCGTAACCCGGTCTTAAAATATTTAAAAAAAAGTTAATTTTCTAAAATTAATTAAATTAATTCTTAATTCCTCGTAAACTGTTAAAAACAACTTTTGTTTGATAGGAAAACTATTCAAGTTTTTCACCACAATTTTGTATTTACCATTGAATAGAATAAACAATCATCTAAATTAATCATCCTAATAATGTCCCATTTTATTTCTGCCAGAAATGCTTGTTAGGTGCGTGTTACGTGATATTTATTATATTGCTAATAAAAAAATTTTGAGGAAGGTACGTCGTAAATGCAAATTTGAGCCGAATTTCCTACCCACCCCTCATACATTTTTCCTTTCCAGAACTTTCATTCCTTTCTTTCCATAAAAAGACCCTCCACACTGAATCCCTAAAGAAGACATAGATCCTGAGTCCTGACGGGTATTATTTTCCTCAAGGCCTCCTATGTGGAGCTAATGTAAAAAAATACTTAAGTGATGACGACAACGATTATTCGACGTCATAAAGTGGTAAGTAGCAAGTACTTAGATTTTAAATCAGAGTTCTGTGCCCTAATGAATAAATATTTTAAATTACATATATTTAAGACGCTTACGTACAATGACAATTTATGAAATAAATTAGACTAATAATTTCACGAATACGATAAAATATTTCTCACACCGAGCAAATGGCTTTTCAGTTTCGACACTACATTGCGAACAACACCGTTTGTCTCGAATTAGCGGCACTACTGGGACGTTATTATCTCGGAAAGGACGCAACCTGCTGCTGATGGCTTAATATCTCTTCTAAAAACATGCCCTTATTAACTCCTGAGGTCCCCTACCCTCTTTGCTACCCTTGTAGCTTTTCAACTGCAGTTCCTTGAAACCGGTTTCTCTACAGAGAAATAATGTAATTCTAAAATTTGAAAATATGAGATTGACAAATATGACAGCGGTGGCAATAGCGAAATTGGTTAACGCGCTCGTCCCAGTTAGACGGAGAGGTCTGGGTTCGAGTCTCAGTTGCGACCATCGTCTTTTTCTGTTTTTCTGTGTCTTGTTCTTTTTCACATTTTCGTTTAGATTATTATTGTTAACTTATTCTAATATGATATATTTCACTGATGGGAATAACCTTCAAAAGAAGTGAAACTTCTTTAGCCCGTTAGTGATTAGAAATTCGGATGAAACGGAAATGCGTCACTAAAATGTATTATTTGGCTGGTCCTCCATTTTAATATAATGCGGTAAATTCAAGGTGCTTGACAAGTCTCAGCGGCCAAATACAGACATCCAGCTAACAGATGTTCGAACCACACGAAATTAAAAAAAAAATCAATATTTTAGTTTTTGTGAAATCAATATCCAACATGGCCGATTTCTGGGTTAGAACATTGTTGTCGATTATTGTTAGGTCGACACGCTCACCACGGTACCTACATTGCACGGAAATATATTATTATACAGTTATTAATGTAACTATGAAATGATATGATGGGTACTTAAATTGCGCTCTTAGTCAGCTAGGTTGATAATTTACTTCCACGAAAAAGCTACAATCAAATTTGCATATAATTAGTGTCTGGTAACTCAAAAATAATCAAAATTTGTCACGATTCATTCTCGCAAAATCTTGTATTCAACAACAAGCCTTGCAAAAAAGGTGAGGAATCTTAATTACTGCCACGGGGAGGAAATTTGCAATAGAAATGCTCCCACCGTCGCTAGACATGCAGCAATTCATTATGTTCAAATAACCGCTCAAAGGAATCGAACCAACTTCATTACCGACAGAATAAAAAAACCCCTTTGATAAGACAGATTCAGAATAAAAAATCTGCCATACCCAACCGACGAAGCTGGAAAAAATTAGGTAGGTACTGAAGTATCAATACTAATACCCCGTAGTTAGTTATTGCAGATATTTTCAAGGCAAAAATTCGAGTAGCGGTTTGTTTTTCTAAAATTATTATTATTCTAGTTTTTCGAGAAGTTGGAAAAAATAGATAGGTACTGAAGAACCAATACAAATACCCTGTTGTTAGTTATTGAAGGAAAAAATTCTAGTGGCAGTTTGTTTGTTGGTAAAATTATTATCATTCTAGTTTTTCGAGTAGTTGGAAAGAATTAGGTAGGTACTGAAGCACCAATACAAATACCCTGTAGTTAGTTATTTAAGGCAAAAATTCGAGTAGCAGTTTGTTTTTATTTATTTATAAATACATGTTACATTTATTAGACATTTACGTAGATTAGATTTATTAAATCACTATACTAGGCGGCTGCCTGTTTCACGGTGATCAATAAAGGATAGTTACTTTGATTGTAGTCTAGTGTAAAAACATGATAAAATTGGTAAATTTATAATAAAAAATAGAAAAGAGAAAAAGAAGTGCGTAAAATAAACATGTAAATAAAATAAACCTGTAAACATATGGTATCTACTTGTATGTAATGTTTGTAAAATGATTATCTTTCTAGTTTTACGAGTATTTGCACTATGGTATATGGTATTAAAATTATGAAAGTTTTTTCAATGTGGTAAGATTTTCGTTGAATAGATTTCGATATATTAAAATCCATTATATTAAAATCAATTAATGCATTGTTATTGGTTAAATGGTTTGCTTTAGGTTAGGTTATGAGCTATTTTTCATTATTTTTTTCATAGCTTTTAATGACTTTTCAAAAAAGTGTTCAGATTAATTGATTCTGAGTTATCATGAAAACTTTATTATTATGCCATTACGACGCCAAAAAATGTATGATTGAAAAAACAATGGTTTGTTAGCTTGTTGTCTCCTTTGGAGGCTTGCAAGTTTGAACTATAGGTACCTAATAGTGATAAAAGTACGCTTAAAATTTTTTATAAGTTCTTTGTAAACTGGATTTAAAAAATAAATGATTTCATTCCGATTTTATGCATTCCAGTCTGAAAGAAAAAATACAAGTGTGCAGTTCACACGGTAGAAGTGAAACCTTCAGAAAACTACAGTAGAAAGGAGTGAGGCTACGAAGCACCGCACAAAGATGAGACCATTCTCTCGCACATTTGACCGATCTCATTCTCGCGCAGACTTAATCCTATAGATGTATTTGTTTGTCTCTTTTAAGTGTCGCTTTATTGTTTCATCGAGTTTCAAATCACAATGGTACTAAAGAAGTAACTTTTTCAGTTTCATAGTATTGGCATGAAACACATTGATCAATTCAAAATCGATGGTTTTGCAAAGCTTTACAAATGTATTGTCTGTTTTTCTCCCTTTTCTGTGGAATATGTTTCGCTTTCCTGCCCTGGACATTCAAATTCTGCTGAAGATTAATTAAAAAATAGCAACACAGGCGCAGCCGGGACTTTTGTGGGAGGCTTAGCACCGCATCGACTACAGAGGATTTACAAACTGTTTGCGGGTGGTAATAGACAATTTGTTAGGAAACTAGTGAAGCCTGGATTTACTTTTTTAGTCAGTTTTTCACATCGTCACGTATTTGGAAAATGTCTATGTTAGCGTCATTTAATTGGAAATATGTATTTGATAAAAAGTCAAATAAATCAGAAATTTAAAAAAAAAATTCTCATCTCTCATTATACTATACTTGTAACAACATTATCAGGGCTTTATCGTATACAAAAAATGACATTACTTCAGTAATAGGTACTTCTCTGATTCACCAGAAGTCTTTATAACAAATAGTTACTTAGAATTGAAATACCTACGTGTACAAATTTTCAGTCAAATGGATATTTTTCAAATATTAAAGGGGAAATTATTCTTAACGGGGAAAGGGATGGTCTACAAGGATTTTATTCAATTGTATTGGTTATCTTACATTTGTTACTAAGTCGTCTTTGACCGTCGAATTTCTATTTATTTTGGTTATTACCAGTAGATTTAATTGCCTAGGTTTGCAGCTTACTTTGATATTGTTTGGGGAATACCTTACAAGTAATATGAATTATTATCAACTTAATTGTGTCCTAACATGTGTCCCTTTAAAAATCAATCTGTCAATCAAAAATTCTATATCATCATAAATATAATAACGATTTCATTAAGAATAGATATAACAACAATTAAATAGGGTTGTTCGTAATTCACATTACTTAAGGTATTCCCCAAACAATAACAAAGAAACGACTTAGTAACCAATCTATGAAAACCCTTATAATTGAATAAAATCCTTGTAGACCACCCCTCTCCCCCCTCCCCATATGTTATGTCTATAAACCGTAGATTAAGAATAATTTGTATCTGTCTATATATGGCTTTAACAAGCTGAAACCGGATACGGTCAAATAAATTAAAGTCAAAATATTCAATAATGTTAGAGCTTATTGTTTGATAGATTTTTAGCTTAAAAAAAGATCAGTTACTATTTCTACTACTAATAATTTGATTGTAGACTAAAAATACCCAACTTTTGAACCCAAAAAAAACAGTGAAAATATTTTCTCACCATTTCTTCATTCCTACCAAAAAGCATTTCTAAGGGTATCATTTCTCCAAATTAACATTAAACATGAAGTAAATACCTCTGTATTTCACTTGGAAGCATTCAACATTCATGCAGTCATTATCCATGCATCTCTTTTGCTAAATTAGGCACCCCTTTCTCGGCCCCTTCCCCACAAATTCTGAAACTTTGTCCCCAAGATTCATGTTGTGGGTACCAAAAATGAGAACGTTAGAACTACAAAATTTGACACAGCACGTCAGAAGCAGCCTGCTTTACACGATTCAAAAATAAAACAGAATATAAACACAATTTTTGAAATCGTCCATCTGATAATTTTTTCACAAACATGAAACACTATATTATTAACATAAACATTAAATTAATTTTTATTTTTAACCTGAGTAAATCCTCATAAAATTATGATATTTTAATTATATGAAGATAATATTAGTGAAACTTAATCGAAAATCAGAAAAAGGTACGGTCAGGTCTAGAACTCGTTTCCAGGACCTACGTTTTGCCGGGCGGAGCTCTACCAACTTAGCTAATGTGTACCTATCTGATTCGGACATATTTAACATCATACTTCTACTAAGAACTACAAACATTATCGAAAACATCATTAAGTTCAAATTAAAAATAAATTTTCATCCTAGACTTGCAGAAACGTCAATAGATATCGCGTATTAAAAATAAAAATGGATATGATTTATTTACTCTATCTACTCGTAGTTAGCATTTAGTTCAGGGTTAAATTTTGCAATCATACATAAAGATAGCAGCCAATAAAAATATGCGTTAATAAAATGAAGATGGAGAGAGTTCTTGGTCGAAGTATGATTTAGTTAAATATGATCAAATCGGTTAGGAACACATTCGCTCAGTTGGTAGAGCTCCTCCCCGGCAAGGGGTAGGTCCTGGGTTCGAGTCCTAGAAGTGACCATATATTTTTCTGGTTTTTCTTTTATCAGATTTATTATTGAGTTTCACTAATATTGGCTTCTTTAATTAAAAAATTAAATTAATTTATTTGAACACTTCATAAATTCCAAATAGAAAATAAGTATGCAAAATTCTCGAAGACAAAGCTCGCAATTAGGATGTTGTGCTGTTTCAGACATCAAATAAACAGATTTTCCATTTAAACAAGCCTCTCAGAATCATCCATGCGATCACAAAAAATAGTTAAATATGAATCCATCCTTACTTGTTTACATTAGTAAAAACAGTTTTTAATTGTTTTAATTTTACGTTCTAGGCAATTTTCATGGCACATTTAGGTTGTTTCAAACTCCATAGAATTTTACCGTTTTGGTTATAGCTGAATTTTGCTGAAATTGGATCAGAAACATGACAAAATTAATATCAAAATGGCGCTAACCATCGGTCGCCTCGGTAAGTAGCAGAATTTGTTCAAAATCTACACATATTCAATTAATATCAGTTCCATTTTGTAATCACCAATAAGATATAAAATTTAAAAATACCTACAAAAAAGAACAAACTCATTTTTGCTCGACATACAAATAATAAAATCGTTAATAATTGCAATTCAATTCAAAGCCTGGTTGTATGCTTGTAACGGGGTTATAATAATTATACGGGGATGAATTTCACTTACCAAAATTCAACTTCCACAATTACACATGGATGGGATTAAACGTGGAAAAAATTATACCTTTTTTACCGCTCTAGATTTCAAACAGCTCCTAACCGTCCAGAGTCATTGAGACTGTGGCTGCCCTTATTGGAGTATGTTGTGATGCTGGGAGGAGGGGATACCTGGCTGTTCAGATCTGGTCACCAAACACGACTACGTTTCAATTCGAAATGGTGGTCTTACACCAGGGAGATACAGAGAGTCTCTTCCACTCTCATCTACACACCTACTTAAATTATTTCTATTGAATTCCACACGTTAATAACTTCTGTTTTAACAGGTTTAAAATCTAGAGGGTTTAAGTATGCGCAAAATTAATTGAATATTTTACCAAAAAAAAACAAAAGTTAGCTAAGGTAAAGTTTTTTTGATTCGTGTAATTCCATTAGGTGTAATTCTCTTAGAACTATTTCGTTCATGTACAATTCCGTCCGTATTTCTGGCAGTGTTATCTAGGTACGTGAAATTCACGCCTGTGCAATTTTGTAGTGAAACCGCTTGTAGTACGGTCTCTAGTACTTACCCCTAAGACCTCTGCGTTCTTGAAGATTTATGTCTAATTGTATTTGTGCGTGGTGTCTGCGCGACATTGTGTACAAAGGCTTTTGAGGAGGTTAAACTGCAAAGCAACCGACGCACTTTGCTTTGCGTGAAATGTGTAGGCAATGATTCTCAAGGGATTATATAATAAATAATACTTATTTCTGATTATTGTCATTATAACTGCTAATTTTCTACACGGCTTTGCAGTTAAATAGTTACAAAGATTCACACCGAATGGAAGAGTAACTGTAATTGTAATTGCTGGCAATTAAATTACCAAAACAAACTGTCTTTTTTTTTCTCCATATGAATAAACTGTCGATGCACATATGTATTTATTGATTGTTAAGATTAGATCACATCACTGTTTCACGTAATTATTTTGAATTTTTGTTAGTACAAACATGACCCTGATAGTTTAAAATCTGTTGTGGATGCCTATCTCTTCCTGAATGGAAACATTTGTACCTCTGGCTGTACATGAAATCCTAAGCATTTTTCTCTAACACCACTTTCCTAGGGCGTCTATCCGCTTTCTTTGATTGGCTCTAATTGTCCATGCTTCCAATGTTTCCACACCGTATAGAAATATGGGTAAAATCAACGCTTGGAATAATCTCGTCTTGGTGACCATTCTTACTAAAAATAGCTAAAGCCAATTCAAGTAATGTTTTAATAGATTCTGGACATTTCTCTTTTTGATGCCATGACCTCTTGGCTCAAAAGCAAGGAGCTTGTCATGGGTACTGTCATGAAAGGAACTGACAGTTATAATAATAATGTAGACAATTCATCTATTCGGGGGGCCAGATAATTTAAACATAACGACCAAGTAAATTAATTGAAAGAAGTTGAAGGTAAACCAAAAGTAAGAATTCAATAAATTAAAATGTTGGATTTGATATAACTTTAAATAAATATGCATTTTTTAAAAATCTGTAACACATAATATTTTTAGGAAAAATTTCAGATTCAACATCTACTCTAATGATGGACACTGAAACGCTGTCCGAAACGTTGGATAAATAATAAGAAAGAGCTAAACATAATAACTCTAAAATTAATCTCGATGTCGCGATATTTTTTTTTTTGGTTATTTTGATTCCAGCTATGTTTTGAGAACCAAAAAGCCAGCAAATTGCAAATCCCTTTTCCAGAACAAACTTGAGTCACTGTTTAAGCAGACATGGGGAGTGCATGTGGAATATCTAATTACTCATTTGAAAAGTTTACGCCAACTTGCAAACTGCGGCCCCGCATAACAAAGGGTGTAAACTCAGAGGCCTAACGACTCTGCCATGGAATTTATTATTGCATTTGCAATATGCCCCATACGCCGTGCTATGGTCTTGCCACTGAAAGCTCCGCTGTAACCTCCCTTTCTGACACGTGCGTCGCTTGTGAGAAATAAGGAAAGGCTGCGACAGAGCTGTCAGCGGAATACTTTATACTTATTGCGTATATGCGTATGACATTCGCCTTGTAGGTACGGTGAAATCTCTAGTGGGGCAATCATGCAAATTTCAGTTAATTTATTTTAATAATAATGTCTGGTTACCACAGTAGGTATAAGGGGGGGGGGGGGAGGATTTTATATACTGATGTTTTCATTTTTCGTTTCTGAGTTTGCATGCAAAATATTTATTTTTATCGTTTTGTCATTATTGTGATGAGGAAATTTCTTTATCAAAAGATAATCGCCAATAAACAGTAAAAAAATCAAATAGTAGGTGGGTGTGGGTACCGCCGCCCCGGGAACCATTTATTGGATAATCAAAACCTCTGCCATAGGTCACCCCAAGTAATTCGCTACGTTTAGTGACTTAGCTGGGGTGCCTGGGTTCATGGGGGTGACGTTCGTCCGGCGGATGCGTCTGCCCATCGATTGCGTGGCAGGCCGGATAGCAGGACTCTCTCGGATCATCGCCTTACATCGCAGTGGAAGAGATGGATTCATACGTTCGTCACTCAAATAAATGGTTCCCGGGCGGCGGTACCCAAACATATTATTAATATAAACATATTATATACGGTAAATGCAAATATATAATATACAATATAACTCACATAACGGAGGACTGAACGCGGTTGGCACTAACGAAAACTGCTGCGTGGCGGGCCGGATCGAGAGAGACTGGTTTTGACCTCTCCAGCCAGAATCCCTCGATCCATCGCATCGTAGTTGAAGGGATGGATTCATACGTCCGTCACTACTGGACAAACTGACCTTCAGATTCCTACCCACCCCTCTTACCTATTTCCTTCCCAGAACTTACTCTTCTTGCTTTCCTTAAAAAAACGCTCCACACAGCATCCCGTAAGATGACATAGCCCTTCTGTGTGGATTAAAAAAAACTAAACATAAAAGTTTATAAATTATTGTTACCGCAGCTTAACAATCCTGCAAACTTACCTGATGATAATTTGACGTATTTAACAATATAGTATGGAACAATATAATTGAGCTAATGATATGTTTGTCAAA
Organism: Limnephilus lunatus; assembly: GCA_917563855.2. Lineage (NCBI taxonomy): Eukaryota > Metazoa > Arthropoda > Insecta > Trichoptera > Limnephilidae > Limnephilus > Limnephilus lunatus. Next base: position 43,022,010 of record OU830602.1, on the reverse strand, counting down.
TAAACAAAAAACATTAAATATAGTATGCAGGCACAATATATCGCAACGAATTTCCAGGTTTCGATGTTCAAATGGCGTATTTCCACGTTTTTTTATTGCTTAAAAAAATTACGATGATTAAAGAATTTTTATTTTATTTTTATGTTGACAAATAAATTTTCTACGGCGAGTTAAAGTTTCCCATTTTTTAATTACAGTTAAAACGATATTTTGGGGCGTGCCTATCGTGTGACGTCATGAGTGTGGACGCTCCCTGCCAGTGTTTATTTATGCTGGTTCAACTGAGCTACGTTTGTGATGTCACAAACCCATTTGCAAAAAACGAACCGTTTTGATTTTGTCAGTTTTAGAGTGGTTTTAAAAATCAATAATATTGAATGAAAACATAAAATACAAATATTTTTAGTAGGATGATTAAAATCAGAAAAATGATCTATAAATATTCCGTACATTTTCAACAGAATCCCTCGTTTGTGGAAATACCCCACTATCGTGAAAAGATTTCATTATTTCATTTAAATTGTACTAAAAATTTGTCAGATTTAGAGCTGAATGTGAATATTTATACTTACATGAATTCATCCACACCATTATCGTCGTGTTTGTACACTCACTGTCGAAATATTTTTTAGGACAACTCGTTTCAATTTTTACTACTGTAGTATTTTCTTTTGTACTCTGCTGCTCTACTTTTTTTGTATTTCGTGTGAAAAAAAAATCCATCGTGATGTTTGTTTTTTTCCATCAGGATTCCTCACGCCCTAAAATATTCCACCATCTGTATGATCCCTAATATGTAATCTCTCAGTGTTTCGCCCACTTTTATTAGAGGATTGTGATTTGGTACGGAACATTGGATCGGGATTCAACAACGCCCTCAGAAAACGACTTTTTTATTCAATTTCATGGTGGGTTGCCGGCTTCATACATAACTAGGTATTACCCGCGTGCTTTCTTTGCGGGAAACAGGAAAAATTGAAATATTAAGGCAATTGCAATAGTAATAAGTCTCCTATTTTATTTTTGTACCGAAATCTATCACTGGGTGTGTGGTAATAATTCACAATTTTCGTTTCCATGAAAAAAAAATCTCACGATTATATTTGCCTTTTATTAAGGATATTTGAAAATATCAGAGTGTGTAATTCACACGCGGTAGAAGTAAAACTTGAAAGTAGCTAGATGAAGCTTTCTTTTCTTTTGCCTGTTTATTTTAAAGTGGTTTGAAGATTGGATATTGATTTAACAAAAAAATATTTATTTTTTTTGGATTTCGTAGGATTCGAACCTCCGCTCGCTTGATGTCTGCCTCTGAGACTTGTCAGGCGCCTTGCCCACTGCGCTATTAAAGGCCTGCGTCAAAGCGCGAATCTACTGCATTATATTAGAACCGAGTATTTGTGTAGAACTGAGTTGTGACGCATTTCCATTTCATACGAATTTCAAATCACTAACGAGGCTAAAGAAATTTCACTTAAAAAATTCACCAATTACATAACGAAATGAACTAGATTGGTGGATAGGATCATATACATACATTAATGGTAATTCAATTTCTTCAGCAAAGCAATCATAAAAAGACAAAGCAATCTTGACATCGACAGAGCAATCTTGAAGTGAAAAAGAAATATTCGTAGCAATTTGTGGCAAGTACAGCGGTAGGCGTGCACTTTCTTATTAATATTTTTTTTTCATTTACAAGAAAGGATTACAAAATAAACGCTTTGTTGGTTACGACAAGTATAGTGGATGAACGGAGTGATCCTTGTTGTATTGAAGAATTAGTTGAAGTCTTTCGACAAGGCTATGAGACTAATTTTTATATGATTGCAAACACATGTCAAAGAAAAATTTACGTTGAACTTTATTTCATAAATCAGGAGTCGAACTCGCAACTCGTTGTCTCTTCTGAGGCAGAGTAAAAATATCGTTAATGTTCTAGCCATTTAATAACAAAAATAATATAATGCCTTTTCGTGGAAAAGGAATTAAAATTTTAAATCATTTACAATACACCAGTTTGAATGACTACCCGATACGACATACGAATGCTTTTCGAAGAAGCGCATATATTTTTTAAATTATATAACATGACGTCTGAGCTGTTGTAATTTAAAACCCCATCATTCTCTGCTTATTATTTCTAAAGAACCGAACGCATCAAAGAAAATGTTGGTTGAAGTATTAATTTTTTCTTTTGCATAGAATGTAATACCAGTTCATGTTTGCCTTGCTGATTAAAACCATCTTAGACACAATCTATAACAAAGCGAGCTATATAATTTTACTCGTTACCCTCCGGGGTGAAAGGGGGTGGGGGAGGGAGGCACCCCTGGGCGAAAAAAAATATTAGCCCTCTCTCTGGAGAGCAGTTCCGATTTCATTATGGCAACTCTCACTTCACGCTAGTGAGGGAAGAATAATGTTTCGAGGATCTGTTATATCACATACGATTTTTATGATTGGTAATGGTATTCCACGCTACTCTTACAGGTACAAATTACATATTTAGGGTTACTTTTTTTAAAATGAGTTAACATAAAACTTACTTTAGTATTTATTACAATGATCAGTTTTTTGTAACATGCATATTATCATGTTTTTACATTAGCTCCATACAGGAGGGCCTAAGGAAAATATTTTCCCTCAGGTCTATGTCATCCTAAGTTCTAATAAATATGAGGGGTGGGTAGGAATCTGGGGGACAGTGTTTCCAGGAGGACGTATGAATCCATCCCTTCAACTACGGTGCAAGATGATAGATCGAGGGATTCTGGATTCTGGCTATAGCGGTCAAAAAACCTTCTCAACCAGTCTCTCTCGATCCGGCCCGCCACGCATCAGGTGGACAGTCTAAGTCACCAAATGTAGCGAATCACTTGAGGTTATCTAATAAATTGTTCCCCGGGCGGCAGTACCCATACCCGCCTCCCATGGGGCAAACAAAATTACAATGGACTGAGTTTTTATGGTTAGGTATTAACAAATGTGTTTATAATATAATTTCTAATGAGCAGTATTTTATAAATAATAACTTAATAATACATTTTTTAATCTCCACAAGCGTATGAATAAAAAATATACTAGATAAATTAAAAATATATTATATTTTTTCAGCTTTCATTGTTATAAAGAATAAAACAGGACTTAAATGGTGTCCTTGCTGCATGCCGTAACCTAAGAGATTAATTGTATTATAAAATTAAGTTGGTGATATGGTTGAAATTAAAAGTGATGTTATTTATTGCAACAAAAATGTAGTCGAAGTTAGTTCTGATACAATATAAAAATAATATTAGTGATTAGAGCATCGCAAAATTTTTTGTTGGCAAATTAGTCCTTGCACTTGAAATTTAAAAGAACTTCTGTTCGGACAGGTGAGAGTAAAAGTTACGCTCGGCTAAAAATCAAATAATAAATAATAAAACTATTACCATGCATCCTCCACAACCAAATGACCCAACCATCACATAACGTTAAAAAATAATATCAAAGTCAAAGTCCTTTGGAATTGGGCGGATTGGGCGCCATATGGGCGACTGATGAAGCGGCGGGCGCCCAATTCCCCGGATCCAATCTGGGAAGGGGGCGCCGGATTAAGTGTCGAGAGGTGGCAACCCTGCTACTCTGCTACTCCGCTACTCTGCTACCCTGCTTAGGTGATAGGCAGGGCTGGGGTAGGGGTAGAGAAAAGGGTTGATTAAAAAAATAAGTACATATTTAAAATTCTAAGTGCCAGCAACAAATCAACGAACAGCAACTTTTTGTTTTACTTTTTTTTTGGCCGCCACTGAAACTGAAACTGAATTTCGCATTATGATTACACTCGAGAAAGTAAAAAGACAGAGGAGGGACGAGGAAGACCTAAAAAATTGAAAAAAAATCAGAGTGTGTAATACATGCGGTAGAAATGAGAGTTTCAGAAAGATTAGTTTCTAAATTTGACAAGAGTGGGGAGACTGCGAAACACTTTTTATCAGTGTGAAGGATGATTTATTCCATATTTTTGTCGTCCAATTCCAGTGCACCTTTTCCTATACATTTAATCATCTCATTAGTATTTGTGTTTTCTTCTTCGGAGTCGCTAGATATCGCTTTCTTTGGTGTTTATTTTGCCTGTTTATTTTGGAGTGGGTTGAAGATAGATATTGATTTCGTAAGAATCGACTACTGGTTAGCTGAATATTTGCAAAAGTTCGTCAGCACTTTATACCACTGTGTAGTGGTATAAAGTGCCTGGGTATTGAGAAGGACAAAAACAGAATTTTGATGAGCGTGAATGCAAAGTACAAACGAACGATTGACATTGATAACACAAATTTGTTGTACATAAATTAAAATTTATGTACGACAAATTTTTTATGATGTTTATTTTTTTATTTTTTTTTTTCATTTTATTAACTTAGTTGGTTGGATAAAAAAACACCATATTAGACTCTAAAATCATGAAAAAATTGATTTTCAAATAAATTGTACCAGATATTTGAGATACCCTTTGATTAAAAAAATATTCAGTTTGTTTTGTAATTTTGCCTCATGGACAAAAATAAGTTTTGTATGAAAAAGGTCGCACAGCCGTTCCTCTTAAGAATGAGAGTTGCTCCCGATACATTCCATACTCATGTATTAATTTATGGTCGTCTTAATACAAAATAAAAAAAAAACTATTTCACATAATGATCATACTCGAAAAAGCAATGAGATAGAGGAGGGTGACCCAATTTTTTTTTTTTTTTTCTAAATCATTTTCTTGTTTACTTAGTACTCATGAGGGCCTCGCATCAAAGGGACGTGAGCCACCTTAACCCGGCTCTGCAATTACTTCGGTTATTCTTTCAACCAGCCGTTATATTTTTTATACGGGCATTTTAAAATAAATTTGAAATACTCCTACACCCTCTTTGATGTTAGGATTTGAATATTTGATTTGATTACGGTACACATTGCCTGATGAGCATCGTCAGAGGGTGTTAGACCATTGTGATATTTCGTGAATCATTTTGTAAATTGGGTACTTCAAATAATATCTACTTTAAATACATGAGGTAACAAACTCTTTGTTCATAACACATCTATCTGCAATATCTACATACATTCATGGGAACGCGTTGTATTATAAAAATATTATTTTTTATTATCTATATTTATGTCTCTGTTCATTGAGTATTCGTGAAAAATTCATCATGTTAACGATCGTGATGTAGTAAGGCTTGAAGTCGATCTTTAAAAGTCTTTTTGCCAGAACATTCGCGGCCGAACCGAATGCTGACTAAAGGCTATGGTCTTTGTACGGATTAATAAAAAAATCTGCAAAAAGTAGCAATTGTGTAAAAATCGTAATTTTTATTGGCGTATTATAAGGCTTGGGGTCGAAATTTATAAGCCGTTTTCTCAGGCCCTATGTGGTAGAACCGACTGAAATTTTGGATCCTATAGTCTACTTAAGAATCAATAAAAAATTTGCAAAAAGTAGTATATCAAACGTGTTATGCAGACAAAATGAAAAATTGCACTTGATAACATAACTCCACTTCAATAACTCCAGAACAGGGAATCGCTTAGATTTTTTTAAATCTGATAATAATACCAAATAAATAAATTAATTTTTTTTTTTTTTTTTCATAGGAAGCAATTACTTTGTGGTTAGACATTATATTATAAAAATAAAACACAAACACTTTGTATTTAACCACGAATTTATTATTGTATATATCGACCGGTTTCACTTCGACCAAGCTTCTTCAGGATATAAATAATAACTAAATGCTAAGACAGAGTTATGGCTAATATATAAGAGTGACAGAGGGAGAAAGGACAAAATTAGAGGGAGACAAAGTATTTGACATAGGTAAAGTGGATAATCAAGCAGTGGGAGGGAGACAATAATCAATTACTGGGAGGGAAACATCAATACACATCATAATCACAAGTAAATGAACAAACAACAGTTAACTGTAATCTATGAGATATTAAAAAGTTTGTTGTATTTTACATTAACTAAAGGACAATATTTCGATATATGATAATATTAATAATGAATCACGCTACAACACATAAATAATATCATGGGTTAGGATGGATTGCGGGAAATAAATTAAAAATAGGGCTATAGGGTGTATTTTTTTGATTTGATAAGTTAATTTGATTATTTAGTAAGTATTCTGACATATTTGTATTTAAAGATTTCCTAATTTCTAATGCTTCTAAGTTATCTAGTTTTATACCTATACTATTTTTATGTAAGATGCGAGTTCCTGAAATTTTATTAAATGTGTGATCTGTTGAGATCAAGTGGTTTGCGAGCTCAGAGAAACCTTTTCCATTTAAGCAGCGTAAATGTTCTTTTACTCTAATGTTGACATTACGTGCTGTTTTGCCAATATAGAACGCAGGACAATCACTGCAGCTAAGTTTATAAATACCGGAGAAGCTTAACTTATCTTCTTTGTCCTTAGTATTAATTAACAATTTGGCGAGGTTATTATTTGTGTAGAAAGCCGGTTTTATATCGAAAGGAAGGTTCTTAACACTTAGGTTAGAAAAGTTATTTATAAATAAAATCCTATATCGAAATATTGTCCTTTAGTTAATGTAAAATACAACAAACTTTTTAATATCTCATAGATTACAGTTAACTGTTGTTTGTTCATTTACTTGTGATTATGATGTGTATTGATGTTTCCCTCCCAGTAATTGATTATTGTCTCCCTCCCACTGCTTGATTATCCACTTTACCTATGTCAAATACTTTGTCTCCCTCTAATTTTGTCCTTTCTCCCTCTGTCACTCTTATATATTAGCCATAACTCTGTCTTAGCATTTAGTTATTATTTATATCCTGAAGAAGCTTGGTCGAAGTGAAACCGGTCGATATATACAATAATAAATTCGTGGTTAAATACAAAGTGTTTGTGTTTTATTTTTATAATATAATGTCTAACCACAAAGTAATTGCTTCCTACGAAAAAATTATATCAGCAAGTACAGCTAATAAAGCAATAATGTATAAAAACTATACAACTAAGTGCAGAGTTACGTCTATAAATATATTTTTCTTTAAACAATGTTTAAAATTAAAAGTGTTCCCTAATTATTTAAATGGTTTTTTTAACCGGTTAAATAGTAAATTGAACTCCAATTCCTCAGCGTCACAAGCCAAAACAGCATGGCTCAAAGAAGATTTAAAAAGTGCCTACAAAGAACGTAATAACATTAAACTAAAATTACATGTGCTACACACTGAGTTAGTTCACGTACTTCACCCATTGGAATGGGATGTGTTTGATGATAAAGTCAGATACTTTGCATCTTTAAAAGTTTTTAAAAAACGTAATATTATAATAAAAAAACTAAATAACCTGTGTCTTGCGGCCAACCTTAACAAAAACATTCCCGAATTACCAAACTACCAGTTCTTCGATCGAGTGCAGAACCTTTCATCAACGCAGTTTCTTCCAGAAGAAATGGCCCTTTTATCAAAAGGCCTAAAATATAATCTAAATTATACCAAAACCAGTATCAAAGATGCAGTTGAAAATGTTGCTGTCGACATAGAAACCGCCCTACATAACCGCCCTAATCCTTTCTTCTATAAAAGTGCTGAATTGTTAAAAAATCTAATACCAAAATGTAAACCCTTATCTAACCCAGAAATGCGCTATATGTTAAACATCCGTAAAAAATTAGTGACTGACCAATTAATTTTAACTAAAGCCGATAAAGGCAATACTGTCATTATAATGCATAAATCTGAGTATCATTCAAAAATGGATGATTTCCTTAATAATGATAATTTTAAGATCTTATCACAAGACCCAACAAATAAATATCTAAATAATGTAAAAAATGCCTTAAATTCATGTAAAACTCCAATTTTTATAGATGACTCACATAATAAAGTAAAATTTTTGACAAAAAACCCAAAAATCCCCAAGCTATATGGAGTTCTAAAAATCCATAAACGTAGTTCCCCCATTAGACCCGTTGTTGCATGTTGTGAGTCACCAAATTTTAAATTAGCTTCCTTTGTCACTAATGTCTTTAATAATTCCAAAGTGTTTTCCCCCAAACACACGATTAGAAACTCATTAGACCTAATCAATGAGTTGAAAGACCTGGTTATTCCTACTAACAGTAAACTAATATCATTTGATGTTATCAACTTGTTCCCGAACATCCCAGTAAATGAAAGCAAATCTCTTATTAGTAATTTACTAAATAATTCTAAATTGCCAAAAGATTTTTCTAATGATCTCTCTCGTCTGTTTAATGTCTGCTTAAACCAAAATTATTTTAAATTCAACAACATCATCTATGAACAAACTATGGGATTGCCGATGGGGTCTCCAACGTCACCGTTGGTAGCTGATATATTTATGGATAACCTAGAAAATAACATTTTTTCTTGCAAATCCCCTCTCCTCAAAAACGTGCTAGTATGGAAAAGATACGTAGACGATGTGCTTTGCATTTGGTCAGGTACGGATCGACAATTAAATTCCTTCCTCCAGCTTTTAAATTCATTTCACACTCAAATACAATTCACCTTAGAAATAGGTATTAATGCTTCTTTAAATTTTCTGGACCTTACAATCACTTTGTTAAATAATAGACTTGATTTCAACATATACCGCAAACCAACATACACAGACATAACCATCCACAACACATCCAATCATCCAATCTCCCACAAACACTCGGCTTTTCATTCAATGGTTCACAGATTAGTTTCTGTGCCATTGACTGACAGTAATTTTTCAAAAGAATTATCTCTTATTCAGCAAATAGCGATAAACAATGGCTATGATCCGGATTTAGTTAATAAAATACTTAATAAAAAACTAAAACAAATAGCTACAAATAAATTCCTGTATAAAAGCACCCCGGATAACAATAACGATACACTAAATTACCATTGGCGTAGGATTTTATTTATAAATAACTTTTCTAACCTAAGTGTTAAGAACCTTCCTTTCGATATAAAACCGGCTTTCTACACAAATAATAACCTCGCCAAATTGTTAATTAATACTAAGGACAAAGAAGATAAGTTAAGCTTCTCCGGTATTTATAAACTTAGCTGCAGTGATTGTCCTGCGTTCTATATTGGCAAAACAGCACGTAGAGTCTGTCAAAAAAGAGTAGAAAATAAATAAAATGGAACTAAGAAATTTTTAGGCTGGTAACACCAGTTTATCTGTCAAATATTCTTTAAAATTGCAATGACACAGAAAATTCAAAACACTGTAAACACATTTAAAAAAAACATTTTTTTGTTCTTAAAAAAAAAAATTAAATCGAATAAGCACTATTGTGAAGGTACCTACTAAATGACATAAATTTGATTAAATTGTGTTTTACAAAGTGATTGGCTTTCATTTAATTTAACTTAGATTTGAATTTAACAGTAGGTGGAAAGGAAGAATCATTAATGGTGAGTTTAGTTACACTACTTTTAGATCTGAATGAGTTAAATATATTCAGATCTAAAATTAGAGGCATGATCTAAAGCCCGGGCAACGCTAGGTACTTAAGCTCGTAAAATAAATGTGAGCAATTTCTAAAGTGTGCTTTATATTTTATTATTTTAACACAAAATTGCAAAATGTTATTCTTCATTATGTTAACACAAAATTGCAAATGTATAATAATAATATACCTAAATGCAATTCTAATTTTGAGATCAGTGGGTATCTATATAGCAATGAAAAAATATTTTTTTCACTTTAATGCCTTTTTAATTTTTAATAAAAATGTAGGTGACACAGCTTTAGATTAAAACCATGGTTATATTTTTAGTGTTGCCATTTGGGCAACGGTGGCGCCCTCATTTATTTTCTACTCTTATTTGACAAACTGTAATGTCAACATTAGAGTAAAAGAACATTTACGCTGCTTAAATGGAAAAGGTTTCTCTGAGCTCGCAAACCACTTGATCTCAACAGATCACACATTTAATAAAATTTCAGGAACTCGCATCTTACATAAAAATAGTATAGGTATAAAACTAGATAACTTAGAAGCATTAGAAATTAGGAAATCTTTAAATACAAATATGTCAGAATACTTACTAAATAATCAAATTAACTTATCAAATCAAAAAAATACACCCTATAGCCCTATTTTTAATTTATTTCCCGCAATCCATCCTAACCCATGATATTATTTATGTGTTGTAGCGTGATTCATTATTAATATTATCATATATCGAAATATTGTCCTTTAGTTAATGTAAAATACAACAAACTTTTTAATATCTCATAGATTACAGTTAACTGTTGTTTGTTCATTTACTTGTGATTATGATGTGTATTGATGTTTCCCTCCCAGTAATTGATTATTGTCTCCCTCCCACTGCTTGATTATCCACTTTACCTATGTCAAATACTTTGTCTCCCTCTAATTTTGTCCTTTCTCCCTCTGTCACTCTTATATATTAGCCATAACTCTGTCTTAGCATTTAGTTATTATTTATATCCTGAAGAAGCTTGGTCGAAGTGAAACCGGTCGATATATACAATAATAAATTCGTGGTTAAATACAAAGTGTTTGTGTTTTATTTTTATAAATTAATTTATATTTGAAACATGTTTTTTTAACATTATTTCCACGCAATTTCAATCTACGTCATCTTTGGGGATGCTGTATGGAGGGCTTTTTTATGGAAAGGAAAGGGAAATTTCTGAGAAAAATGAATGAGGGTTGAATGAGAATCTGGGGTCAATGTGTCCAGGAGTAACGGACATATTAATCCATCCCTTCCACTGCGGTGCAAGTCGATGAGTCGAGAGAATTCAGCTGGAGAGGTCAAAAGGTCTCCCTCAACCAGTCTCCCCCGATCTGGATTGCCACTTTGGTGTGTGCTCTTAGTGGGCAAACGCCTAGGCCGCCAAGACCATGACAAACCTCACCTCATTAACACGGGCACCAAACATAGCGAATCACTTGGGGCGACCGTGGCAGAGGTTGGTTATCCAATAAATGGTCCCCGGGCAAATTAAATCTATATTGCTTAAAAGTTTGACCAATGTCGAAATTTTTCAAATGGTTCTGTAACGGTATTCTGTAATGGAAAGGTAAATTTCAGACCATCTTCTGAAAGTTAATGATCTGATGATGACGAATTATAATATACCGTGATTTTCGCTGGTCTGCGATATTATTTAACAAATATCTATTTTAAATTTTATTCGTTTTTCCCCTAAAACGCACGCATTTTGCTTTCCATCTAAAAAAATCGGCACTCAATGGATTTGATTTATGTGGCGGGCCATCTGCCCTGCCTACCTTGTCGGGGAAAATATATGTTGCTTAAAGATAAAATTTTAAGGTATGTGAAATGTACTTTCTTTGTATTACCAACAGTGTGCTCTCAAAATCAAAACAAAAAAAACATGATTGTTCGTGAAGTTGGCTTATTCGAAACTTGTTTTCGTTATCCTGTGTTCCATGAATAAATCAACCAAAATTTCAAAACGAAAAATTCTGAAATTGTATGGCATACACAGGTACGTGAAAATCTTCAGAATTTTCATTTTCACGTGAAAGGTGTAACACGGGTACTTTAAGGTTCTAATATTGAAGCAAGCAGGTACCTATCAGACGTGATCAAGATTTTCACTATGAAAACCATTATTTTGAATGCTCCACAGCACACGTGAATTCCCATTGCGGAGGACATTGTACGATGCGTACTATATGAAAATCATGAGATGTTAAAATAAACAAAATTCGTTATCTTCCGAAGCCAGTGGGACTAAGGAGTTCAAAGTTTTATTATATTTATTAGCCTTATAAACAGTCTGTATAAATTCATACATGACATTGATAATAATATGTATGTCATTGACCAATAAAATAACGACAAAAGGAAATTTAGAACCATAATACAAAAATACACAACAATACCTATACTTGGTATAAACAATTCTGATAAAGTGCATCTTCTTATATAAATCTACAAAAAGGGTTAAAATGAAAATTTTCAAGGATTTACATTTAAATTTTGATGGATATCAATAATATCTTTCAGGAAGTGATTTTGGGGTATCTTGTGAAGTTGGGGTATCTTGTGAAGTTGAAGGGAATTGGGAAACTATGGAGATATAGCAAAGAGGAATATTCCTCACCTAAAAGGGCTTAAGTCATTTCAAGGGGTCAAGGGTCAAGACTCTCGACTCGCAATCCGAAGGTCGCGGGTTTGAACTCGGCGTGCGCAAATAAATTTTATTTGATTAATTTGTATTATTTTACAAAAAATTAATTAAAAATAATACTAAATGTATTTGCGGTACGTTCCAAAGTGAAAGATGCTCTCAGTATCGCCCTAGTGTAAAACCAGCATTCAGAATTGAATCATTGTTTGAAATGGCCTTATCCATGTTTGGTGACATATATGAATAGCCAGGTACTTCCCTACCTTCTTCTCCCCATTTCCTTTACCTTCATATATTTTTAACATTAACTCCACACAGAATAATAAAAATAAAAATTTCCACATACAAACCCTGAGGAAAATAATTTCCCTCGGGGTTTGAATCACTTTTGATGATGCTGTGTGGAGGGTCTTTTTGAGGACAGGAAGGATTGTACATTGGTCTTGAAGAGACCCATGTTGTGGGAAGGAGGAAACACAAAGGCCGGAAAATCTTTCCACAGCCGATCTGTTGAACACAAAACGAGTCGAAGAAGTGACCCGTTCATATGTGACAAATGTCAACCGTGTACATATGTTGGGCACGTGTTTGGCGTGTTTCCTGACTATGCACCGGTGCCGAGCGGACCAATGAAGCTAGTACTTCTGAGCATCTTCCATTGCAATTCCTGTAGCACAAGGACAGCGTTCCCACCTGACGCCTGTGCTCTACTACTTTCAGCCTCACAACGTAACCCAATTGGGGATGCCATAGTCCCACTGGCTCCAGAGGTTTTTTACGAACTTTTCGATAAGAATGGTGCTCTTTCTCCAGGACGATATTAAGAGATATTCCACCTTGGAACGTACGTAGTTTTCACACATTTAGTTATAATAATAACAATAAAAACGTTTATCCATCAATAGATTTTTTACAGTATTATACATTTTTTTCTTTTTATCACTGAGTCTATTGATGAAAAGGTCACTGCTTAGCTACAATTCAGGATTTCTCCTGGAATGCAGCTGGTTTTCAGCAGTGGCTTCAATGATTATTTTTGATTTTCTAGACGAAATCACTATATATATTTTTTTGAATTTTGGCTTTTTGAAAATTTTTGGTAAAGTAGTTGACAAATACACGAACTAATAATAAACAATAATAACGATGATTTTAAGATATATATACATAATGTTACGTGCGAATAATGATATTTATTCCCACAGGGCAATGGGTAAACATAAAAGCAAAACACAAGTCACTTTTCAATGCTTCAGACCTCCCCCCACCTTTCAGCGCCGGGTGTTTTTGACAAGAAAATGCAGTACACGCTTTCATGTTAGTTGCGCGATTATCTTTCGCTCCTTGTTTCGCTTTAGTTTAACTACCCATGAATTTCCAAATACTTAGACACGTTACAAAATTGGTTTTATTGAACACACAAAGAACTACTAATATTGTTATCATTGTTTTTTGGGTAGCACTGACTCGCCGTGTTGCATTTTGCAGAAGAATTAAAATCTGCTTGGAAAATTTTCAGAGTGAAGCGCTAAGGTGATTTTTTCAAATATTAATAATTTTTAGCCATTTCTGTAATAAATGTAATGCAAACAGTGAGTTAGAGGTGAACAAATTAGTAGATTTCTTTTACAATTACCATTTCTTCCGGGACGGAGACATTTCCCTTGATATCTATATTCGGGTAAAGAATATATAAAGATGCTTTAATCTAAATTATAGAGATTATGCATACTTATAAAAAATCCAACATTGCAAAAAGTTTCTTTTAACGAAAGAACAAAAAATAACTGTTTCAGAAGTCAGTGACTACTAATTCACCCATTATTTAAAGAAATATTGCGTCAAAACTGATTTGAAACATTGTCACTACGCAAAATAAAAATCTTCTTCAATCTTTTCAAATTTACTCAGTGGCGTCATTTTTAATTAAATGAAAATAAATCACCTTGTAAAACACCACTTATTTAATCAAAATAATCTACGTGTTTCAAAGCCGAATGTTTCTTCGTCAGGATAAGATTAACATAAACAAAAATAACAAAAGAAAAACAATTATAGATAAATAATAACTGTAGACAAAAATATATATTTTTTTTAAACTTAATGAGTAAAACCTCAAATTGTAATATTTAATTAAATGAAGGCAATATTAGCAAAACACAATCAAAAATCTGGAAACAGAAAAATATATTGACACCTCTGTAACTAGGACACCTTAGCTCAGTTGGTAGAGTCACGGCCCGGAAAGTCGATGGTCCTGGGTTCGAGTCCCAGTGGTGTCAACGTCTTTTCTAATTTTTCTGTTTCCAGATTTTCGATTGAGTTTCGCTAATATTGTCTTCATTTAATTTAAAATATTATATTTAACTATTTTTATTAAGGGAAGACTTTTAAAAATTTTAATACATCGTATTTTTAATATTTACAACTAATATTAAACTGGACAGACGTCCTTACTTATAGTCTCCAAGTGGTTCTGTTACTGCAGCGAGCGGACTGTGGAAGCCCACCCAATCTCACCACAATACCTTCGGCCATCGCCGTAACCGTTCTTACCTAAAACACGAACGGTGACAGATGGTACTCTTCTGATATCCTACTATCTGTTGGAATATGGCAGAACTTTGTATTACAAACTAAGTTATCGTCATTTATTGAAATAAGCTTCATGAAACTTTGTGAATAATTAATACGCTACAAATTATAAAAGTGTTTTTATGTTTAAACATCGTTGAAGTAAAAATAGGGATTACTGTTATTATTTTTTGACTGACCGGTGTTTTACAACGTTGAATAGTTTTATAAAATAAATACTCTGACGCAGTCCGAAATACGAAGATTCACCAAACTACAGTTTAAATAAAACTTTTTTTATGAAAGAAAAATAATTCCGGTTTACGAAAAACCTAAATATTATTTGAAAAACTCCTACTACTATCATCATCATAAGCGGATCCAAACAATCTACTCACTTAGAGCTATAATATGTGCATAAAATATGTATGTGCGTATGTGTATACATACATATATACACGTAAGTGTGTATGCATTTATTATCTAATGTTTGATACTCCTTGTTTTATGCACGTACAAAATATTATTATGTATTACAACGTACTAAAATGTTGAAATGAAAAATGTGCTTAGCTTCAATTGTAATTGTCACTGTGACCATATTCAAATCACAAACTAATCTAATAATTATAATATATGTGATGTATTTTGTTGGCGAGAATAACAACAAACAAAATAAATAAATAAAAGCGGAACACATTGCTTGAGCGTGAGATCAAAGCAAACGCAACAAAGTTGATTATTGCATTGTTTCAAAAGTGCTTACCTACTTTTATTCTGTCTATACATTTATTGCCATTTCCTTTCCTTATAACGACTCAATTGCGAGCTAGAACACTAGCCAATACTGCTGCTTTTCTATTGGACAGTTCAAATCAAATATAGAACGTGGAACTGTCATCATTTTTCACTTTATTCGATTTCGAAAACCGGATAAAGGACGCAATATTTGTCCAAAAGCGGTTTGTGTACGCAATTCAATTTGTGCACTGAAAAAACAAACGAAAAAATATAACGTTCGCCACAGAGAAATTAATTCACCCGTGAACAGGAAGTACAGCAGTAGTAGTGCCTAGGTAGATTGTAAAAAATATGTTATATAGTACATCAAATATAATTTAAATTACACGTCACAAAATATTTTTCATATTCTGCGACCTATGCCTTTAAATGAATTGGCTCTTCGAAAAATCAAAATGTATTTTTATATTTGACATCATACGAGTGCATCTGCTTAGCGAAAGTGGAATTATGGCCTCCATCTGAATGCCAGTATTGGCATTCTCATTTTGGGTATGTTGTGAGTCTGCAGGTCTAGAGGGGAAGGAGATGGGGAAGAGGAAGTTGGTAAGTAGCTGGCTCTTCATAAGTAGTCAGCAAACACGGAAAAGGCCATGATTTTAGACTTTCACGGCCAAAAGTATTATTGTTTTTTGTTTTTAAGATGTTATGTGGTGTTGCACTACCTCCTTCTTTAGCCAACGTTTCGGACAGCATTACAGTGTCCATCATTAGGGCTGATATGTCAATCAATTATCACACCAGCTCTGATGATGGACACTGTAACGCTATCCGAAACATTAGCTGAAGAAGGATGTAGCGCAACACGGCATAATGCCCCAAAAACAAAAAACAAAAATAACTGACAAAGCCATTTAAAGAAATGTTTTATTATTTTAAAATTTTGTCAACATAATTTACTTGCTCACGCCATGATTTGAACCCGCGATCTCCGGATCGAAATATGAGAGCCTTACCCCTCGATCACGGAGGCCGTCATGAGCGTTGAGACCTAAGCCATTATAAATACCTTTAGATTTAGGATGGTGGTCTCTGATCAGGTAGATACTGAAATGATGTTCCACTCTCAGTTGTTGAAGTGAGACGAGTAATTTGTTCATAACATACCTGGAACAAATTAAAAATATATCGTTATGAACTAGCAAATACAACATTTTATGAAAGAACACAATATTATGCAGATTATAGGTGAGACTAGAGAAAAAATCAAACAAATTATGCAATTACTCGTATGAAATACCTGCGAAGCCCCTAATTACGAAACAAACGGTAGATTATGTGAGTTTAGGTGAGGTTTGGTGACGTTAGGTGAGGTTAGGAGAGGTTAGGTGTGGTTGAGTGAGGTTAGGTGAGTTTAAATGAGGTTAGGTGGGGTTAGACCAAAATTCCATCTACACTTTTTACCCCAAATAATCTCTGGTCAAAGTACGATTGTATACATCTCTTAACACCGTGTAAAGAGGTATATGTTAAAACGCTTCTATGATTGACAATTTGCTGTGCAAGGAAATAAGTTTAAACAAAAAGGACAAAACGAATACGCAAAACAGTTTACTGTACAAAGGAATTAAGTTACATAACACACTACCAGAAACTCTAAAGTTCTCACCAATTGAAAAGTTCAAGATGTATTGTAGGAGCTACATAAAACAAGAAAAAATATAGTGAATTTGAAATATTATAATTAATTAGCTGCAATATGAAATATTATAATTAATTAGAAATTTGTAACCTTAAATGTACAAATTACTAAAATAAAATTCAAATAAAAAATATTATTTTCCGAACAGTAGCCAAAAATATCAGACGGTCTTTGAAACTGTCCACATAAGATGAAGTAATTTTTTTGTATTTCTTCGGCATTAACTATGTAACATTTTTTAGACGTTATGTTTTAAGAGTTTTAATTTTCAATGTACATTTGTTACTTTATATTTTACATATTCTGCTACCGGTTTCGACACATCCATGTCATTCACTAACAAACTTAAAACTGTTTTAAGTTTGCTAGTGAATTAGAAGTAGCAGAAATTTAAAAATAAATTCAGTTAATTTAAAATATAAAGTAACAAATGGTTATTGACAACTAAAATTCTTTAAAACAACAAGATATTTTTCACGAAAATGGCTTTATACAAACCAATTTACGGTTCTCCAGATTTTATGTCCGGGTTAAATCTTTCCCAAATGAAAGACTAAACCCTTCCACACACTTTTCCACAAATGAATATCTAGTAAATTCACGCAATGTAAGTGCACTATATAAGTATAATAAATACAATACAATACAAGAACAATACGTCAATCCACCAGAAACATAATGGGAAAATATTTCACCGACTCCAGATATTTTCATATCAGAGGGTTCGGCTCTGATGAAATCCTAACTGGTCCGATAAATCCTACTGATCCCTCAATATAAATATTTAAAAATTCTTTCGTAATCCTACATGTAAATTAACTATTATTATTATTAACTATTATTAAGATTGTTATAACTATTATTTTTAAGGCCCGGCATTCCGTATTTCTACCTATTAATTACATATTTTCTTAAACACCTTAAGTTATAAAGCTCTTAAAAATATATTTGTTATTCTTGAAAATAATATCTAGCCACTCCCCGTGCCAAAACGGTA
This sequence comes from Limnephilus lunatus, assembly GCA_917563855.2. Lineage (NCBI taxonomy): Eukaryota > Metazoa > Arthropoda > Insecta > Trichoptera > Limnephilidae > Limnephilus > Limnephilus lunatus. The sequence continues at coordinate 43,003,841 of OU830602.1, read as the reverse complement.
ATTATGTGAAATTCCTTCGATAGAAAAAATCGCAAAGTATGCTCCAAAAACGATTATAAACAAGTTTTTTTCAGTTATTTTACAAGTTTTACGCATCAACAAAATCACAGTTCTCCTTTAAATGCTAGTTTAGATATTTCCAACGAGATTTTTGCTTTATTTTAAACGAGTCTTGTTTTATTAAACATTTTCACAGTTTTCGCTTAAATATTATCGTTTTTCATATTAGCGCACTCCCTTTAACATTCGTATTTATCGTAATGCTATGTAAAAGAAGTACAATCAAAATATTAGTTAACTGCGTTTATTTATTTTACACTTAAAAAAAGCACTTAAAATTCGTTGTAAGGTACTAAGAATGCTCTGTATTAAAAACGTATACAGAAATCTAAAATCTATCCTCAATAACACCCCTAATCCAAATCATAAAACAAGAAGACAGCCGAACGAAAGTTTCAATTCAAGGTACATAATATTTGTTGAGCACGCCGCTTGTCATCAACTGCTTGGCGGTGATGTATGAACCGTCCTTAACCCCTGTAAACCTATCCACCCCTGTGACAGGGGGTGAGGGAGGTGAAAAATGGTCTGGGGTAAACGTCAGCCGGCAATTTAACCTTCAAATCATCCCGCTGTGATACGACAGGACACGATATCAACCCAGTTGTAAGCGATACTTCTCGACCCGCCACTGTTTGCGCCCGCTCGCTGACACGTCAAACATTGGACTTATGTGGGGTTAAGGCGTATTTAACCTTTTTAATTTTACAAAGCTTATGACTTATGACGTTACTAAAAACATATTTTTAAAATTTACATAACTGATAAACATTTCTGTACGATACATTTAATGGTTGTTTATCAGTTGCATTAAATTTAAAACAAGCTGTTGTAGGGCCCGCGTTTAACGGTCTAAGGAAAATAATGAATACTAATTTTGAACGCTCTTTCATTTTTTGAGTTTACATTTGATGATTATAGTTTTTTTTTTTGTCATTTTGCCTGACGATATCTGATGTATAGCGGGCTCTTTTGCTTTGGTCCAGAGGCCATGGGTTCGAGTTCAAATACCCACCTTGGAAAAATGTGTTCTTTTTCATGTATTTGCGGTTCTTTCCAGGAAGTCTAGCACGGACGATCGATAAAACGATACGATATTGACTATCGGTTATCGATATTTGCGAGCACGCTCAAAAGTTGTTAAGAAATATTCCGCCTGGCTTAAGTTGTCAATACATAAAATGTTTTGAATAATGTCGTTCGTTATGCAAAATAACTGGCATAATAATGCATGTAGGTGAACCAACGAAACTCTTAGATTTGAAAGAAATTGTATACGCGATCCATGGACCGAAATAATTCATCTAAGATGCGATCAATTTATTCCGTTCGATCTTGGAGAAACGAATAATGGTTGAAACACAACCAAAGATAAATCTAAAACTAACTAACTAACTAACCATCACGCCGTTTCCTTGCAGGAGGAGGCAGAGAGAACGGACCGCAAAACAACTCGGTCTTGGCACACACTCTTTGCCTCACTCACATTCATACATCATCTCATATATTCTCTTCTATTATTCTGACTTTTGACATGGACTGACTCAAGTGTCTGATTCACTTGATCATGCCATGCCTTCCTCGGTCGTCCCTGACTTCTTCTACCACTCATATTTGCGTCGTATATTCTTCTTACACTACTGTCTTCATTCATTCGCTCTATATATCCAAACCTATTACCTTACCTTAAATTTCCTTGTTATTGTAATAAACAATGCGAAAGAAAGGATTTTTTTTAAAAGGCCTTTACCAAATCCTTATGTAAAAAAAACTCACAAATACCTTCTCCAAAAAAGTCTTCTTAATTCTTTTCATGTATTTTTAAATCTTTCCGAAAAAGAGGCGAGGATTCCGATTTCGAATTTTTCAAGGACCACCTTTAAACTTCACTTTTAACGTGGTGAGTATATTTGAGCTTTGTATTATTATCGCTTAATGCATTAAACTCTTATATGAATAACTTTAGTATAATGAAAAAAAAATTGTTTTCCATTACATGGTTGACGATCGCTGGGCAAGTGAACAAACAACTAATACACCTAGTTGTTCAGGGTGAGATTGATGAGTGCTGTCAGATTGTTTTGTTTATTGTTATCGCCTTAAATATACTTCATGACACATATTTACTTTACCTGTACACAGTCATCGAGTATTTATTGGATTACCGATAAGACTTGATTTATCGGACTATTAAATAATATTGACGAAGGTTTTCCACTTAATCAAAATTAAATTCATGAATAAGAAAATTCTCTCAAGCACTATTGAAAATATTTATGAAATGAGCTAAAGCTCTCTGAAATTTGTTGCAAGTTCAAAACCCGATGATAATAACGTAGATTAAAAAAAACATCATTTTAATATTACATTTGATTACAGTAATGACGTATTGTCCATCTCACTAGGTGTGAAACGCCTGTGTTGAGATGGCAATTTACAGAGTGGTTGTAAGTTAGGTTTTTGTTTACATAATAATATTATGAAAATGACAGTTAAAATAAAATCAGTATTTTTTTTTACATTTTACAATCCAAGTATGAATTTGGAAGATTAAGATAAAACAAGAATAATTTAAAGCAATTAAATTTCAATTTGACACTGGTTAAATCAGATAAGAAAAAAGGCAAGTAAAACTTAGTCAAATGTACACACATGCAGTACACAGTATACATATATACAGTACACACAGTAGGCATAAACCGGTCAGTGGCTGAGTTGGCATCACGTTTGAATCCCACCCGGGCATCACGTGTTCGATTCCTCGGCTGGCTAAGACCCCTATCTCAATACAAGCTATATTTTCAGCTTTCTGTAGTGGTAGTAGGAGATTTTCAAATATTGTTTAGTTGTTCGTAGCCCGGGAATATTTATCTTTCTTAAAAAATATATATATACGTATACATGAACATATATTTTTTAAAGATAGAAACGCGATGTCAACTCAGCCACTGACTGGACATATATTATGAAATACTCCTGTGATGGATGAATGATTTTTCTTTTAAATGAAGTTTTGGTTTGCGTGTTTCTAATGTCAGCAGGTAGGGAATTAAATAGTTTAGTAGCATTATATTTAAAACTTCTTTGCCAATAAGAGGTTTGACAAACTGGGATTTCAGAAGTGTTGCTTAGAGTGATCAATGGTAAGTTTTAAAATAATAATTTACAGGTTCAAAGTGCATATCTTCATCGTTTCAGTCTTATTTTTCTGCACTATTATTAATTTATCAATTTAGGAGGCGGTTATGGGCACCGCCGTGCCTCCTCGCGAACCATTTATTGGATAACTAATAGGTGGTTCGCTACGTTTGGTAACTTAGCAGAGGTACCCGCGTTCATGGGGTTCATTATTCAAATGTTGGTCGCGAGATCGGGAGAGATCCTTTGACCTCTCCAGTCGGCTCTCTCGATCCATTGGCTTACACCGCAATGGGAAGAATGGATTCATATGACCGTCACTCCTGGATAAACTGACCCCAGATTCCAGCCCACCCGTCAAACATTTTTCCTTCCCAGAACTTCATCTTCTTCCTTTCCCTAAAAATTCCCTCCACACAGCATCCTCAATGATAACATAGGCCCCGAGGGTAATTTTACTCAGGCCCTCCTGTTTAGAGCTAATCTAAAATAAAAAAAATATGAACACGACTTGAAAAAATATGTAATTATTACATTATAAGTGGAATGTTATTTTTGTCTTTATATTTATGATTGCGTGCATCATTATTTACTTCCATAATTAGATATTTTTAATATTACCCAAATATTAAAAAAAACCCCATGTATACGTTGGTATACTTATTACTTTAAACCACCCTTCTTACGTCATTTTCCATTCTGATCAAATTATGCTTTATATGGCCATTCAGACACGCATGTCTATTATAGGAATGGAGCTGTAACATAATGGAGTACGTAGATGGAAAATATCGCCGGTACAATTTTATAAATAAAATATAGGTAAATAATGAACAAAAATATATTATTATTATTTTTAATTGGTAAACTATTGTTTAAGACAAGATTTGTATGCATAGCACAAAGGGTAACAATTATTATAAGCAATTATTATTAGTCTGAAACACTCATCACCATTAAAAAAATCGCCCGAGAAAAGATAAATGCCGCCGACAGGACTTCAACCCGCGTCCTTCTGATATCCAGTCAACTGCACTACCAACTGAGCTACGTCGGCTTATCTCCCACCCTATATGAGAAGGACGCGGGTTCAAGTGCCGTCGGCGGCATTTATCTTTTCTCGGGAGATTTTTTCAATGTTGATGAGTATTTCAGGCTAATAATTATTGCTTATAATAATAAACATATTAATTTTTTTTTATTAGAAACACTCTCTTTTTATAACTTTTAAAGGTTATTCTCATCAATGTACCATTGAAGAAGAAGATAACATTAAACATTTAAACGAAAATATGAAGGAGCCGAATATTGAAAGATCAATTACCTATCACGGAACGGGTAACTTCTGGGTTGTCTGTTTTACATAGCTTTTTGACCAAATGAGAAAAAAATGAAAACTGTTTTGAGAATGCCCATTGATTATTCACTGTGTAATTAAGGAATTTTATTACCAAGAGGCAAAAAATGTCTGCACTGTAATCCTTCAAAAGTAAAACATGAACTTTACCACACGGATTAAACAAAAAGCTTTCAATTTTTAGAAGACTAACTCTTGTTATAATATCGTTTGAAGGTTATTCCCATTGATATGAAATTGAAGAAGAAAGGTAATACTAATAAATCTAAATGGTAATATGAAAAAGAACAAGACACAGAAAATTAAACAGGTAACAGTCTCAATTGGTCAATGTGGAGCTAATATTAAAAAAAACCATCTCAACCAACTAGTCCCAGTTGCGAAATTATTTTTCAGTGTCTTGTTATTTTTTATATTTTTCTTTTAGATTTATTGGTATTATCTTCTTTTTCAATGATGCACGATGTTTTAAGATCAAAACGAAGTTTGAAACATGAAACATTATTTTTTTTATAGACGATTATGGTATCCATTCCAACTTATTCCCTCCGAAATAGTAGCAACCTATCCGGAAAAACGTGATCGTGGAAAAAGCCTCCATAATTAGTCATAAAAACATCAAACGACCAATTGGATAGAGGCTTAACCTACTGGAAGTCATAAAAGTTACATGGAAACTACTTCTCTACATATAAGAAAGGAAAGCATAAAAAATATTGATGCATGAAGTTAAACAAACTGGCAAGTACCTGATTTGTTACGAATCCGTTATAAAATCTATGTGAGTATTTTTATGAAATCTTTTATCATAGCACATGGTAAACAATTTGTTTTTTTTTAATAATTTATAATATTGAATACCTACGTTATATTTAGAAAAGTAGTAACTTTTTATCAAATGAAATATTGCAACTTTTTTGTCACGTACTTTAATGATTCTAACACTCACACATTTATAACAAAACTTTTGAGTTGATGTGCGAACATAATTTACTCTCCGAATGCATCGTGTCTCCAAAACCAGTTGGCATAATCTAAATCAAAACCTGAAGGATTCCAACATATTTTTTGATACACGCAGTAACTTCGGTAGAAAATTGAAGGCAGTTTTCCTACAAAGAACAACAATTTAGAGATACTTCGTTAATACTTTTAAGTATTGTTTTTCTTTCTCCGTATAACATTATATTTCATTTATATGCTTTTTGGTATGATTTTAGATTTTCATGGCCAATAGTATTTTCGTTATTTTTTTGGAGTGTTATGCCGTGGTGCTCTACCTCCTTCTTTAGCCAACGTTAGGACAGGTATGTGATCACTCAATGTATCACAAATATAAAAATTAATATTAACTTTATTTATATCAATTTTTATGTTTCAAAACCAATATTTTTTTCGTCAGGATAAACGTACTATAACTTATATATTTCTGACAGTATTTTTTATTGACATTGCAGATTTAATGACTGATTTATATTTCTTTACAATTAAAAACGCTCGGTAAGTCGTTATCTCGATGTTGTCCCTTCGAAATAATTATATAAACAAATGTCAAAAAAATTATGTCCGCTCATCAGATGTTTATTAAACATCTTTTCGATTGATAAATTACTACCCTGGAAATTTTCAACTCTATTTCTATTTATTGTTGGTTACTGCTCAAATATGTGTTATTACTAAAGTTGAATAACAAAATTATACCAGTTATTTTTTAATAAATAAGATAAATATTTTCCCCTTCGAATATCTTCAAAACATTCCACATTTCCTCAAATTCAGATCCGAGATATCTCTCTGAATAAACGCAAAATGAAAACATAAAAATTATTTAACGGAGTCAAATAATTAATCAAGCTCCTTAAAGTCTCTTGTATGGCAATGTGAGGTAGTACGATACTCCGACACCGTTTCCATCATATTATTCTTCCCCGCGCGGCAGGAAGTCGCCGGTAGCCATGTTGTTATGAAGTTGGTCACGCGACCACCCTAACCACCCCGGCGCTACAGCCTGATACAACCCTTAAAACACGTGTAGCTTCGTATCCCTAAAAACACCTGCTAAAAGAAGGACGTTCGGAAAAATGAAGGATGAAGGATTTATGTTAGTTTTTTAGTGGGTTTTTCAAATGCGTACAAGATATTCCTAAGAAAATTAACTACCTTCGTTATTTTAGTAACTGCCTAGTTAACCATAATGCCATTTCCCGTAGTGTTGAGCAGATAATGTTTAATAATACGCTGTGTAATTGTATTTAATATACACTCGTTTACAAACACATGTTTATTTCACATAAATACGTTGTCTGATACATAATCGTTCATAAAATGGACTCTTTACACAATCAAATCCACGGTAGATAATCTCAGTATCACCCTGTTGAAGGACCACCATTCAGAATCGAAACGTTGCTAGAAATGGTTCAAGTCTTGTTTGGTTACTCAATTTGATTAGCCAGGTAGCCAACCTTCTTCTTCACCATTTCCTACTCTCCTCGTTTCTCCAGCTTTGTAACATACCTCAATTGGAGGTGCCATGGTCCCACTGGCTACGGAAATTTCAGACTCTTGCGAGGTTAGCAACCATATTTAAAACATGATAATAAATAATAATCGATAGATAATTATCTTGTGAAGACAGTAGCCGGAGCGTCCTAGAATTTTGTTTCATCGATTTGAGCATTATTTGATTACGGGAAAATCCTGGCACTTCTTACACCATTCATCATCTTTCCCATCAGCCTCACAACATTCTCCAAACAATAATGCCATAATCCTACTAGTTTTTGGCAATTGAATTCTTATGCAATAAGATAAAAATGATTTTCATCGGTATAAGAAACTTATTTTGAAAGCTTTCCTCGATAACATATTTCATTGAATCTTGCATCCCTTGAAGTATAGAGCTGGTTGAAGTGTTTCATAACATAACACCTGCATTATGATGGATAGTCAAAGGTTAAAATCTAGACACAACCGATCAGCCATTTTATTGATGATGGATCCGCCGACTGAGCGGAAGGAATTAAGTGCGGGTTTGTTTTGTGAGTATTTTGTGAAGCCGGCGGGGCGCGCTGTGGTTGCATGTGAACATTTTGTGAAAAATGAATCTTCTGGGGTTGTTTATTATTTTTTAATATAATGTGAATTGATGGTAGACGAAAGATTTGGTTATCTTCATGTCTTTATTTTATCTTAACTATAATGCAGAAACACGATTGTAAAAAAGTCTCTATCGGTGAGCAAATTACTATTAATCTTTGTTGATTAATTGCTTTTTTTCAATAATAAGTATTCAGCAATGTAAGTGTTTTGCGTGATGTAAAACAAATATAATAAAACATGCGATAACATTTAACTTTCTTTAAAAATTTCTTTCCATAAAAATTCACAAAAAGTCATTGCTTGAATTTATTGCGCGAACGATTAATCAAATGTAGGTAGCTAATACACATACAGCCCCACACATATAGTAATATTATGTTTTTTAACTGAAACAAGTTTAATTCTTTCATGACTGGTATAGGAAAAAAAACTGATAAGATAACTATTTTTTTCTATGTACGATTAGATACCTAGCATAAACACAAAAAATAATATTTTTGATTCTGTACAAACTGTAGATATATCTCAGTTTTCATCTCTGACTTTCAATGTGCCGTGGTTTTTCACAGGTAAAAAGTAGTGTATTTGTGATAAAACAGTCCATGCTGTCGGTGACAGAGATACCCATCGGGAACAGAGGAACTAATGATCTCCATGTTAATAGAGTTCTCGAAGCATCAACGAATGAGTTAGAAGAAATCTGATACAATGTGCACATCACTTCTGACTCGCAGTTGGTTCATTTTGAGCATGTCCAAGAGAAAGTCGGTAGGAAAGAGCCGCGGGTAGTAGCCATACTCCCTCAGGTAGAGAAGTCTCAGAAATTTCTCCTGAACCTTCTCCAACATGAGGGAATACTTCATCTGGTGCAGGCATCCAACCCACCGATCCACTTTCAAGCCTACTCCTAACCAATGCATCGTATAGTACTGTGTGAACCTGGGTATCTCTGAAATTCCTCGCAGTGCAAAGGACAAAACCTAGCATTCTCAGTTAAGTACTACACGTCATTACAATATGAGCATGAAAAGTCAACCTACTATCAAACACAATACAAAGATCGTTCATAGTGGAGACACGTTTTAAACTCTCTTAAGATACCGTAAAACCAAGTGTGATACCACACCTTCAGAGCCCGAGAAATTGTAAATAACCTATTAGGTTAAAATGTAAGCAAATAAGAAATTGAAAGCTTTTTAAGGACATTTCATTCAAATCTCCAGTCCTAAAGAGTCATAAGTTCTTTCAATACAAATAAATATCTACTTTCTCCACTAATCTAATCATAAATTTAATGTGAACATTAATGGGGGGTAGCAGCAAATGTAAAATCATTAAATGTCCAGTGTTTCAAATGTAGTATCCTCCGCGTGACAACGTCGAGTCTTCTCCAAGCATGAACTTTCTAATTAAAGTGTGTTTATTAGTAGTGACCTGCCAGTTAAGTATGTTTTACATATGTATCCGTTTGTAAATAATAAAATTAGATCGAGCAAAATTGTTCAATTTATTTTTCACAAAAACGGCGCTCCACAAATTACCCAATTATTATTATATAAGTGTTAAAAAAATTTTACGTTTTTTTACGTTTGACTTTAGACAGCTGTTCAGTAATTAGTTTGTAAAGTATTCTAAGCAGAATGATAGTGAGTTTGGAACATTACCTATGTAACGCCTCGGGCGTCGCTTAGCAAGCCCCAAATTAATCATTATTATTTTTCTTCCCTTTGGTTCTAAGAAATTATAAAAAGACTTTTTCATCATATTTAACACAATTAAGAAAGAAAAAGTATATTTTTGAATTCCCCTTATAAATGCACATAGGTATAAAGGGAACATTTTACAAAATATTTTTATGTCAGAGGCTCTGAGGCTGTCGGAAGTGTTATTTTATTTATTTATTTATTTTATTTATTAACAGAAAAAAACAGTACATTATTTACATTGGTGAAAAAAGTTTACAGTTAATAAGTATATTTAAAGTTAGGTACCTATGATATGTTTCATTAAAGTATCTTGTTTATATTTAATTTTTACCGGGTGATGTGCGTTGTGGGAGGGTGTGTGTGTGTGTGTGAGGGTGTGTGTGTGTGTATGTATGTGTGTAAGTATGCGCATTAAACTATATGATTGACATGATGCTCTTTTTAAATTTGGGCAGTGAATCGGAGAAAATGTCGATGTTATATTTTAGATTAATATTATTGAATACACGAAGAGCACGATTGATTGGCGAATTAGTTGCTGCATTAGTCTTGTAATTAAGCGTGTGGAATAGTTCTGTATAGCGTGTACGTCTTAATGGTATGTTAAAATTAATTAGGGAAAGTAGTTCGGTAAAAACGATGTTATTATTAAAATTTTTGTGTATAAATGTCAAATCGGCAATTACTCGTCTTTGTTGTAAAGTTTGAAATGTGCATTCATAATTATTGTTGAATTTGAATTTAAGATATTTTATAAATTTGTTTTGAATATGTTCTATGCTATCTGTGTATAATTTGTACTGCGGGTTCCAAATTGGCGAGGCATATTCCAGTATACTTCTGACTAACGCAAAATATAACATAACTACTGTGTGTTATAAGTTATAAGTAAATTCTAAAAGGTGGAAAAGTATTTTATTAGTACTTTTGATTTATTTTAAGGTCATTTTTGATAAGGTCGTATGTTATTTTCCGGTTTTTTTAACCCCTCAGGCTAATTTGTTCGCGTTTCGGAACAACTCACACAGGTCTCATAGAAATCGTTTTACTTCCTTTACTTCTATGGTTAAAAATATTATATAAACGGTGTTTCTACTTAATAGCATTTACTCCCAAATATGGTAATACCTCAGCACAGGTTCGCCTAGAAAGGTGTTCACAAAATACTACTGGGTACTTACCTATTTACATACAGTTACTGATCTTTAACATATTTTTTTTCTTATTACTAAACTTATTATCTATGTAAACCAATGTAATAATAATAATGTAATAATCTGTAATGTATAATATGTTCAAGAAGAGAAATAAATAAATAAATATCCAAATTTAAAACACAGCACAATCATTACAATGCACACCTTTATGAATCTAAAGTTTCCCACAACAAATAAAAAAAAATTATTAATACTGAAATTTGTATTAATTATTTTTCCATTAAAGGAAAAAAAGTGAGTTGACGATAACGTTAGTTATACATTTGTCTAATATAATAAGTATGTGTTTTTATTTTTTTTTCGTTATCGGTAATTTTAAAGAGGAAACACGTAAAGTTAGCCACTTTTAAAACTATTTTTTTTTTAAAGTAAGACAAACATTCCCGATTACGACTACAACACTAAGCGGAAAATGTTGCTTGTGTCGGGATGGAGGACTTAGCCAGCCGAGGAATTGAACACGCGATGCCCAGGTGGGACCCAAACACGATTCCCACTCAGCTACTTTCGATATATAAAATTTAAAAGCATATTTCATCACCTTTCAAAAATATTTTTTAGTTTTTGGATGCGTTCATAAATATTCCATTTATTTGGATTTTATTGCAAAGCAGAAATATTTTATTGCAAAGCGGAAATACGACAAAATGGGCCCAAAGCCTGAAGGGATATTAAAAATTCCACAAAAAACAAGGAAAATATAATAATTTTTTTTCTAGAAAAATCTGTAAGGAGAATGAATGACGCAAATGTGAATGATGGAAGAAGTTGGGGAAGCCCGAGGAAGACATGGCACAAGTGTATCAAATACTTGAGTCGTGCAATGTCAAGAGTCAGAATAATAGAAAAGCATGTATGAGACGACGTATGAATGTGAACGAGGCAAGGAGTGTGTGCTAAGACGGAGTTGTTTGGTGGTCCGTCATCTCTGCCTGCCCATGTGGGGAAATGGCGTGATCGTTATTTAGTCAAATTCATTTCTTCGGTTTTATTAACCATTTTCTCACGAGTCTGAAAACTTTAAAATTGAAATAAAAGAAAAACTGCGATATTTTATTATTAAATATTTTTCTAAGACTGTTAGAAACGTAGGTATAGCTTTTTCTCCTAGTTTTCAAAATGCAAACCTTACTTATTTCTTTCGGCGAAATAAAAATATTGCATGCTATATTCTAATGACAATTGGAAATAAAATCAATTTTGAAAATGATTCCGAGAAGACAAAAATGCCAAAATGTAATCTCTTTCATAACTTTATTATTATTTTGCAAATCAATTTATTACGGCCCGGGTTTTTCAATGAAGGTTTGGAGTTTTTTTTTAAATATATAAATGCAAAAATTATTTAAATTTGAGACTAATGGATTCAGATAAAAAATAATTATTCTAACAACCGAATTCTCGTAAAACATTAAGAATATTTATGTTTTACTAGATCGCCATTAACCGAAAAATTTGTTCTTCTACCCTAAAATAAATATATATTTCTAGTCTTTATGCCCTAAATATGTACCTCTTTATAATTAATAGCTAAGATTAGAAAAGATCCTAGAGAAAACGTGAAATACATCTGCTAATTAAGTCTATCTTAAGGATTGCAATCTTTGAAACACACAAGTAAAACATATTAGGTGATACTTGTATTCTTTCTAGCAGTACTTCAATGATCCTTTATAGAACTAATGGTCAATCGGAAGAAATATGACAAGCACCTGCCAAAGTTCAATAACCACCAGAAAGTTCAAAGCGACGAGTCCTGTACTACAATGTGCATACCACTAAAGTTCAGAAACGAGTCCCTCTAGAAATTTCTAGAACATTCCAGAACATTAGAGAGTATTCTAGAGCATTCTACAACATTCCAGAATATTGCGGAACATTTTGGAATGTTGTGGAATGTTCAGGAATAGTCTGGAACATTCGGTAACATCCCGCAACAACCCAGACCATTGTGGAACATTCCAGAATACTCTCGAATGTTGTGGAATGTTCTGAAACATTGTGCACCATTTGTGTATGATTAGGGCTACGAATTGGTAGGGGTATACAAAGCAAGTCCGTCGTGGGTTCGAACGTCAGTTAGATCTCATATCAACTCCCTGATAGAAGCCGGGTACCCCAGCTAGTAATTAAATAATAGCAACAATGAAATACGTAAATAATAAAAGAAATAGTTTTATTTTCCACAGTTCCGGTAGTGAAAATCCGTGTCCGTATGCGCGGTTCAGATGTCTATGACTGATTGGTCGTGAATTATTCCTATCGGCCACAATAATTGGCTGCAGGCAAATCACGCAAGCGGAGTTGGGTTCGTTGCCCGGAACAGCTCAAACAAGCGACATCACATCACATTGGTAAAATATTTATTTTCACCCATCGTGAAAACGAATGTGACTCTGTAGTGGTAATATTACCCGCTTTTAGATCTGTTAATGTTGCGTGTTTAAATCCCATAAAATGCAACGCGAAATTAGGTTATGTTTAGAATTACAATGTTATATTATGGTACACATCACCCTAGTAAAATACCACGAATCAGCTTGTACTTATTAGTTGCAGATTGGTTTTAATCAAATATTATTATTGATTGAAAGACATACCTTTGTAGTGTATATACAGTTAATATATACTTTGTATATACAGGGAATTAGTAAAACAAAATTCCAATAACCTTGACCAAACTATCCTCTAAATATTCAAATTTATTTCAGATTTTTATAAATTCTAGCGTCTAAAACAAAGTCAAAGAAAAATTGTCTTCAATGAAAACCGTCAGATATACAGGGAGTTCAGGGATAAAGTACATTAACTTCGGGAGGTGATTCTATATGATGGTAGGAGTAAAAATGATTAACAACCTTTTCAGAAATTCCATTTTTTTTCCTAAACAAAAAAACACATCTACTAAAAATCCTCAGTTTGAGGTACAAACTTACCCGATAATTTTGCTGTTAGTTTGCCGGTCACGATTGTGGCAACGTTGCATGGTTGTGATTGACCAAAAACAATAACACCGAATACTTTTCATGTTTAATTATTTTCCGCAAATTCTAATTATGGGTTTTATCATTTGGGTCACATTACATCAATATTAATTTACCCTGAAGAAACCCAATTGAAAATATTTTATTTTTTAATTGATAAACTAATATTTAAGACTAGATTTTTATGCATAGCACAAAGGGTAACAATTATTGCTTGTCTTAAACATTAGTTTATTAATTAAATAATAATAATTTATATTTGACGAGTATATATATAAGAATTTCACCAAAATTAAATTTGTCTCGACGCCACCTAGTGAGAAATTTAGCACTTACAATGCTTTACTCGTATAAATAAAGTTGGTTGTTTGCAGGTGGAAAAATGTAATAAGCTGTAGGTAATTGTTGAATGAAACACTAGTAGATATATATTGAATAATTTGGCGGTAAGAGATAAGCCGACATAGCTCAGTGGTCAGAACATTTGACCGGAAATCAGAAGGACGCGGGTTCAAGTCCCGTCGGCGGCATGTATCTTTTCTCGGGAGATTTTTTTCAATGTAGATGAGTGTTTCAGGGTAATAATTATTGCTTATAATAATTGTTACCCTTTGTGAAAATATTTTGATAGTCAAGTGACTAAAAACAAAGCGTCTTTTGTTCCTTTTCCGACCGCCTGCAGACTTATCCGTGCCAAGCTATTCTGTGCAATAAAAGTCTACCGATTATACAAATATTTAAAAAAAGGTTTTTAATTAAATTATGTTCATATTTCACAACGATGCATTAGTACTGCAATAATTATTTAAATTTAACGCAGAATGTATTTGCTAACGACAAACAAATTTTACATTGCAAATGAGATGTGGAAAAAATGAAATATTGTTAGCGTTCCAAATTACCATTAAAATGGATTTAACAGAATTCTACGGCCGCTTTATGCTTGACGTGTTTTTTTCATGTTACCTATGTAAATAATAAATTATGTGTACCTACAAAACTGAATGGAAAAATATAAATGCTTTTATTTGAGTGAAATAAACTAACCTAACAATATACAAACCACATTATTTAAAAAAATTGTTGGAACGATTTTTTTTTCTGTTTTTTTTTTAACACAATTTTGAAGCATACCTACCATTTGCTTTGTGAGAACATTTTGAAAAATAATCAGCAATTTTTTTGTTTACTCATTAAAAATAAAAATAGTCTTTTTGAACCAAACAATAAACTAGAATGAAAATAATTGATTCTTCCTCAGAATCTGCCACGTCAACAAACATTCACGAATTAATAATCAATTACACGGAGGCGGGTATGGGTACCGCCGCCCTGGGAACCATTTGTTGGATAACCAACACCTCTGCCATAGGCACCCCAAGTGCTTCGCTATGTTTGGTGCAAGGGTGCCCGGATTTGTGGGGTGAGATTTGTATAGGTCTTGGTGGCAATGCGTTAGCCCACCTAATGCGTGGTGGGCCGGATCGGGTGAGACAGGTTGAAGGAGCCTTACACCTAACCTAACCTGACCTAGACTTCTCCAATCAAACTCTCTCGACCCATCGCCTTGCACCACAGCGGGAGGGATGGTTTACATACGACCATCACTCCTGGATACATTGACCCTAATTCCTACCCACCCCTCAAACTCATTTTACCTTCCCAGAAATTCCTCTCCTTCCTTTCCTTAAAAAGACACTCCACACACTAAGATGACAAAGGCACTGCTGGAAATTATTTTCCCAGGGTCTCCTGTGTGGAGCTTATATAAAACCAAATATATTATTTCGATACTTTTTTCCAAAAAAAATTATTTTGGTCACATCGGTTTCACCCTGCTAGGAGCAGGTTTGAATATATTTGGACTTGAGAAAGCGTGCGAGGTCAGCAAGGAAAGGACAAATGTATAAGTTTGTATACCTACATATCCTTAATGCATTAAAAAATCTTTTTAATAAGTTAAATTTAATAACTGCATCACAAATTTTGTTAAAACCATAATATGGTTTTTACACAACGTAAGTTTGCAATGAAATGATCAGTGACTTCGGCCACTTTCAGTGTACACCGAGCAGACATACTTACATTATAAGGTAATATAATTAGTGAATCATTTATATCGAGGGTTTACGAACCAACATCACTAAATACCGTCAAAAGCTTTGACTAATCGTCGAAATGAAATTGAACTCGTCCATTTGGTCCTTTGCTACGTCAAACAGCCCTCAAAAGCGTTACTATTGCACTTCATTAAATATTTAGTTCTTTCTCGGAACCCCTAGCCAACTCACAATAATTTTAATTGACAGCATTAAAAACGAATTAAGCTGTTTTCAATTAGATGGTACAACGTTTTATTATAGTGTTTCCCAAACATCATGGCTAGTTCACAGGCTTAGGAATAATTTTAGAAATAATCTACTTTATCAAAATTACAATTTTACTCGCATACATTCCAGCATAAACGTACCTCATTCACAAAAGATAAATATATAAATCAAAGTCATCAAATCAAATTTAGAATTGTTGCTTTGATCAAAATGATGTTCGCTCTCTCAAACATACACGTACTCCATTCACAAAAAATACAGAAATTAAAGTTATCAAATCAAATTCAGTATTGTTTCTTTGATAAAAATTATGTTCTTTATCTCAAACTCTCACATGTGCGAGACCAAAATGAGCTTTTATAGCTAATGATATTATTGGGGAGCACGTAGATGCGTAAAAAAATAATATTGTCTAAATGATATATGTAATTTCACACTTATTGAGCAACTATATTCAAATTAAGTGCATTTCTTCAAACAAAGCCAATTTACTTTGTGGCACCATTTTTATACAAAATTAATAGATTTCTTTGTGTTAATCACGTTTATTGTTCATAAAAAAATTTACATATTTTGTGAGTGATGCTCACTTCCTCGGGGTTTACTTAAAACTTAAAACTAATTATAACAAAAGACTTAACGGTGTCATTAGAAAGGAGGGAGTGGGAAGGGGGGCAATAATGCCCAATTTACAAAGCGAACACGTTCAATAATGGGTAATTTAAAAATATTTTCTATTTATTTATAATATTTAAATTTGAATTTTTAATCGCCCTTTCTAATTTCTAAGATTTCCAATTTATCCAATTGAACCATATTAAAATTATAATATAGTAACTCAATTCCACTATTAAAGTCAAAAGTGTGATTTGTCTCCAACAAATGATTGTCAAACTCCGAGAAAGTAATATTGTTTAAACGTCTAATATGTTCCTTTATACTTATTTCAAAGTTTCTCGAAGTTTTATTGATAAAAGAAACCACAATCATCACACTTTAATTAAATAAGGATAAAGGAACATATGAGATGTTTAAACAATAATAGTTTATCGGAGTTTGACAATCATTTATTTGTTGGAGACGAATCACAATTTTGACTTTAATAGTGGAATTGAGTTAGCATATTGTAATGTTAATAGTACAGCATAGAAAACAATAAAAAGGATAGAACTTAACAAAGACAAATATTATAATACAAAATACAATTTAAATTCGCTTTTAAAGATAGTATTGATGAGTTTAAGTACACGAGGAAATGAAATAAACATGTAAAAGCAGAATTTATACGAGCAGCAACAAAGCTTGCTGTTTAAACCCTGCTTCATTGATATAAAAACCAATATCCAAGTGATTCCACTTAACAATAAGATTTTCTTCTTCTTTTCCTCACCGGAATGACCAGTTTAGTTTGATGTCTTATGACATACTTGTACATATTTGTTCATAAGCCTGCATAGTACGTGGAAAATGTTGTTAGTTTTTAATTTTAACCAAATCACGATTTTGATTCTAATTGAAGCTTTTATTACCAGCCAGTAGGCTGTTTTCTTGGGAACCACAGTTTTTGTGCCATAGAAGCAAAATACGCCGTGGGGATACCCAAGCTTTCTACAAAAAGTCCAGCAATGTTCGCAAAAGGAATTTTAAATGTGCACCATGTATGAAAATACACTACTACAAAATACCCGATTAAGCAAACGTTTGGCATTATACTGCGCAGTTTCAGCATCAGTTTCCTTTTTTAATACACGAAAGTCGCTGTTTGGAAAAGATTAACTTTTAAAATTAAGCACGGCTGATTGAGGAATTAAATGTAAATAATATGATATGTGCCATGGTTGTACACATTTGTCAAGGGAAAATAATTATAAATGAAGCACTTTCAATTTTCCGCAGCAATTAGTTTAGAAATAGGGAATCATTTGGGATCGTTAACACATTAGTTCAATTCAACATTAACCACTATACCATTTATGTCTTTCAATTTTCAAAATTGTTTATTTTATTTTTTATTTTATTAAAATTTTTCATTGTGTTAGTGAATGAGCCAGTGTGATTTTTAAACTGTAAAACAAATGCAGTTATTTGATTTCATAGCAGTGAAATTAAAACAATGATTTTTCTAAAAATAATGGTAATCTTTCACATGAACTGGACACGCTTCATACGAATATTTTTTAGAAAAAAACCTTAAGATTCACCGTAATTACTATAAAAGACAACTTTTTGCATTCGGGGCGATGGAAAACAATGAATTCAAAATTTAAATTCCATAAAATTAAAATTGCCTTTCACGAGATCGCATCAGTTCTCGACCACTTACAATAATTTTATTATGTTGGTATTCTCGATATACTTCTGTAACGTAACAAGGACCTAGAAATTATGTTACTTCCAGGTAATTTATATGTATTAGGTAAGCACTAGTTTGGCGAAATTCTGGAAATACAATATGATTAAAAAAGCCTTTATGATCTTAGAAAAGAAGGGTATTAGAATAAGTACACCTACCCGTTAAACAAACCTTGCTTGCCGTATAAACCATTAAGAACCTGGGATGTACAATTGTACATATAAAAATAGAATGCAATTTTGTGTTTTTATATTTACGCGTCATTTCATGTATCCGCGTGAAGTCGGCTACGTTCTGGCATCTAGCTCTTCAGAAACACCAATATAACAAAATAAGAGGAACTATTTATTGTAATAGCCGTAAATTGACACGGTCTCGTACGCGAAAGTAAATTTTCATTGAAATTTTAAATGCATTATTTTCCATCACCCCGAATGCAAAAAGTTGTTCTTTAAAGTAATTAATGTTAATCAATTTTTTTCTAAAAAATATTCGTATTAAGCGTGTCCAGTTGGATCAAAAGTTTACCAAAATAATAAATGTCGCTATATTTTCAGTCCCACAATAATAACCTATCCTCAAACGGAACTGTACAAGAATAATAAACACAAAGATTTACAACAAGAGTAGTAAAAGTTTGGTTGGACTTAATTAGTACGTCTTAATCTATTAAGCAAGTTATGATTATTGGTAAGCACTCCCATTTTAATGAAAAATAGTCATTTTTCACTTCGCTTAATAGCGGCATATGCAATATTAGCTTGAAAATATTGTCTGATTTTTAGTTTTTATAAATAATACCGGTTATATTATGTGTCATTTGGCTGTTCTACAAAACAACTTGTCCCACATTATTAAAAGCAAAATAAAACAAACTTCAAATTGCATGAACCGAATACCTGAATGCACAATTCAAAAATGCATTAGGAACATTACGGGTTTTTCACGACAAATATTAGTACGGCGCATGCAACATGTTCTGGTGCCATAAAACTGTTGACTGTACACGTACAAGTACACAGTACTACACAGTGGCTCAATTTTCTGCAGGAAAATATAATTACCGCTGCAGATTGGCATTTGGAAAATTACTACTTATTTCCATTTAATTACTGGCGGAATGCTGGGGGAGGTTTTCCCTAGTTCATTTCCCGTCAAAAGCAGTGGTGTATTGAGGTGTTGCGGGCCTCGGGCGATGCTTGGGACCCCGGGCCACAACCTGTCTGAAATCAAAGTTAGTAAATCGTATTTTAAAGATACCCAAATCAAAGGCTGCATGTTTCTTCGTGTGGGCGAATATAAGTTTATAAATTTATTTAGAAATCCAATTTATTGAAGTGAAAACTTCTTTAGCATCATTGTGGTTTGAAACTCGATGAAACAAAAAACAGCGACAGTAAAAAAAGACAAACACATACATCTATAGCATTTAGTCTACAAGAGGATGAGATAGTATAATCGATCTCCTCTTTGTGCAGTGCTTTGTCACCTTTCGGTCTCCTCTTTGTGCGGTGCTTCGTAGCTTCCCCACTCTTGTCTACTTTAGTTTTCTGTAGATTTCACTTCTACCGCGTGTGAATTGCACAATCTTATATTTTCCAGTAGTGGCGTTATAAACAGATCGTCTTCTTCTCGTGCTCTGTCCGTTTAACGAACGTTGGCCATCATGTTGGCTATGCGGACTTTGTTTACTGCAACCCGGAACAGCTCTACAGTAGTAGAAATAATTCCTTTTTTAATGTTGGTGAAATTATTATATAATTATACTTATTTGTAAGTGCATAGGAATCTTCAACAACTTAATTTAATTTAAAAAAATTAAACGTAAAATTTCTTTGCTTAATTGAACGTCACCTAACTATTTTAAACCTATTTCTCTTCGTAATTTGATATTGCAAATGATAACATTTAACGGATTTACATCTATTAATAAAAACAGATCTTAGTTATTCAGGTGGATTTAGTCCTAACGGGTATCGTGCGTACGCTTTATTTTGTCATATTTCAATATTAAAAATATACCACATAGGCGTACAATCTAAATAATTGGTCAGTGGCCGAGTTGGTATCGCGTTTGGGTCCCGTGTTCGATGACTCGGCTGGCTAAGACCTCCACTACGACACAAGCAACATTTTCGCTTACTGTGGTGGTAGTGGGAGATTTTTAAACATTGTCAGGTTATTCGCAACCCGGGAAAGCTTTTATTTCTTTTAAAAAAAATCATAAAATATTTACAATCAATCCAGCCCTGTTTTCAGCGGAAATTCCGACGACTGGCAACACTGCGCTCCGTGATTCGAAAAATCCCACTAAAACGGAATTTCATAATAATTGCTTATTTTGAATTAACAGTGCGAATTAAGACCGTTAGATGGCGTTGTGTTTAATGACACTGCAGGACCTATTATTGCGGAGCAATTAAAGTAATTAAACTCTCGCAATAAATATTCTATTTTGCGTAGAGCTTCGCGTTTTAACGACGATTAAAAATAATTGTGCATCGCGAACAGTCAATTGCGCGCAGTTATTTGACTAATTTGGACTTCTAATTTTAAACTTTTCATTACAAAAACTCTTGCGAAACTGTCAAAAATGTCCTAATTTGAAAATGACGATTGCTTAATCAAAGTTCAATTTTCGAATAAACTCTTTGAATTAATGAAGTCTTTTACTTGAAATATTAAGTAAGTAAGAACCATAGGCATTTTAAATAGGTTCCTATGTTAGGTACCAAAATTGATAATTTTTTCTTATAACATATAATTAAAATGAAATACAATGAAAATTTGAATAAAAAAATAAGCCTTTTGAAAACTGAATGTACTAGGACTAAATATATGGAACGCGGTAAGGGGGTTGGCAGGGCGGGAGAAGGGAAAGGGAAGGCTGGGAAGGTGGAGGAGGAACGCGTGTGGGGAAGGGGACATGGGAGGGGAAGGGCGGTTGAAGGGGAACGGAACGAATGGGAAAGCAGCGGGACAAGCAGGGAAAAACAATTTTTTATTAAGTGGCATTGCAGCGCATGCCGGGAAATTTCTAGTTGAAAAAAAATGTGTTTATTTATAAAACGTACATGAAGAATAAAGTTTCACAACTTTGAATATATATGGTTGCTTAACAAGCCAAGTAGCGCAAGTTTAAAAGCATTTTATTTGAAATCACTGCATGAAACATGGACGAAAAATTTAATTTGTTGATTCAACAGGCCCCCGAGCACATTCTATCAGTTGGTCAAAATATTTCCGCTTTGCAATAAAATCCAAAAAACAGAATGTTTCCAAACGAATACGAAAACTAAAAACTCTTTGTGTAAGTTGATAAAATAAGCTTTCAAATTTTATAATTATAAATAAACATTTAATATTCAAAATATAGAAATTTTGAATGCAAAAGAGTATTGTAACAGATAGTGTAAAACTGCATCTTAACTCAAATTTTGATTTTTCTAAGATGTCTGATCTGATCTACCAAACATGATTGACTAATTGTAATATAATATTAGTAGTAATTTAAAAGTGAAAATAATCCTCAGCATCGGGTTCCCAGGCATAGAAGCCTCAATCGTCTGCAAGTTTCCATCTTTGCAGAAGCAATTCTTATTTTTCTTTTTAAAAAGTCGTAACAAAAGATTACCACAACAACAATTAGGTACTACAATAAATACTCGTAGTTCGCTTTTTTGGGATAGTGATAAAGCTTATTTTTGTTGTTGTTTTGAAATGAGAATATGCTTAGTTCCTCTGGGATGTCATTTTTCTAGTTTCTACTTCTCCCCAACCTTCATCTAGCTGGAAAAGTATCTGAAATTTGAAAAAATGACAAGAAAAAAGTGAAAATTTGAGTGCATTTGTTTTGAAAATAGAAGAAGTTTTGGAACTACATTGGAAGCAAGTTGTTGTTTTTCGTGTGTACGTACAATCTTGTTTTTAATTAAAAGAAGGAATTTGACCATCGAGGAAGCACATAATACCGTTTCAAACTTATTCATTTTGTTGAGGAGATAATTACCTCCTGCTATCGTGGTGGCATGATATAAATACATCGTGTGCTCCGTCGCAAAGATACAGTGGTCAGTGATTGTACATCCCTTTTCCTTGCATACCTGGTTTTTCCTACACATATTATCACCCAATTCAAGCCCATTACAAGTGAAGCTTGTAATTAAGAATGCTAAATAATTAATAAATTAGCAACATAATTTTATCCGTGATTTTTTTTCTGAATCCGTTGATATGGTTAAATTGTGCGAAGTAAGGCACGTAACAAGCAGTCATCGCCGTTAACTTGAAGCGACTACCTCGCCTCAACTTTATCCAGCCCCAAGTTTCTAACTCTGATCGGCTTGTTCGGAAATAAGAGAAATACCTACTACCTTTACGGGTAGAAAAACTTATTGGGATAACGATGTGTGATTCGAGAAGTTGCCGCTATTAATCGACGGGGATTTCTGCTTAAATTGATTGATGAAAACGTGCTGCTAATATGGCAAAATAATAAAATATTTATATTGTGCATCATTTTTATCGATTGATGTTTACAACAATTACTATGTCGAAGAATAGATGCGAAAAGATGTGTGCTGCATCCACTTCACAAGAAATCAGAGCTACATATGTAAGTATCAAAGAGAAGTAATCAGTGTATAAATCGGTGACCAGATATCTCAACAATGTGCAACTTCATCACATTGAAAAGAAAGTAGTGTCGTCATTTGTTAAAATGAAAATAGTGTGAAAAAATAAATATAAAAACAGGTAACATTAGGTTAGGGCATAGGCCCTTTTTTCGTCACTTCTAATGACTTTTCAAATGGGTGTTGAAATGCCACTTTCTTGAGTTATCATTCCTTATACATATTTATATTACTTATGTTTACGGGACAAAAATAAATAAATTTATTACATGTTCACTAAATAATCAAGATGGTAAATGAAAGAGTTCAAGTTTTTAAATATTTTTCGCCACTGCTGTTCATCCTGTCCGGAACCAGAGGGAGTATGGCATCCCCGAAATGGGATATGTTGTGAGGCTAAAGATAGTAGGAAAGCAAAGCAGGTAGTGAAGAGTAAGGTTTGAAAGCATCGGACTGTTCAGATCTGGACACCAAATACGACTAAAGCCATTTAGAGCAACGTAAAAAAG
This sequence comes from Limnephilus lunatus, assembly GCA_917563855.2. Lineage (NCBI taxonomy): Eukaryota > Metazoa > Arthropoda > Insecta > Trichoptera > Limnephilidae > Limnephilus > Limnephilus lunatus. Next base: position 42,980,451 of record OU830602.1, on the reverse strand, counting down.
TATCTTCCAAGCTAAATATGCTTGACAAAAAATTAAATATGCTTAAAAACAAAATTATTTAAAAAATCGTCCCATTCATGAATCCTAACATCTTTTCAATACAAGTAATAAGTCATGTTCTCAAGTATCCGGTAATCGTTTGGTTTCGGTTTCCTCCTAATTGTACTTTTATGTTTAATATCTGAATTTTTTGTAAGAAGTTAGTGTATTATATTTTAGTTTAAAAGTTATTGTTTTGTCCTGTGCTACAATAACACTGTTTTTGTATATTATTACTTTCATCTGTGCTATAACAGCACTGTTTTGTTAATCTTTGTTCTCTTGTCATTGTTTTGTAAATACTGTATATTCTTTATTTTATAGGTATTATTTTATAAATATTTTGTAATGATCTCGTAAGGAACACTGTAGGATTATTTTTAAATTTATTATAGTTAAGCGCACTTGAAGTGAAATGACACAAAACTGCGCTATACAAATTTTAAGTTATTATTATTATTATTATTGACACCTTTATTTTTTAAAATTAGCTCCACGAAGGAGGCTCAGGAGAAAATAATTTCCTGGGAAGTTCTGGGAAGGGAAACGTATGAGGGGTTGGTAGGAATCTGGGATCAATGTGTCCAGGAGTGATGGACGTATGAAACCATCCCTCCCATTGCGGTGCAAGCCGAAGGATCGAGAGAGTCCGACTGGAGACATCAAGGTTAGATCTCCCTCAACTAGTCTCTCCCGATCCAGTCCGCCACGCAGTAGTCTACAAACGCAATTGCCGCCAAGACCTAGACAAACCTCACCCCATGAAACCCCTGCAAAATCACCAAACGTAGTGAACCACTTGGGGTGACTTATATCAGGGGTGTTGGTTATCCAATAAATGGTCATGCTTGCCTCCGAAATTTTACGCCTGATGAATCTATAAAAAAATCTACAATTTTTATTTATGAATATAAAAGTAGTCGCTGATCACCCAAATAATACATAACAACCAAATGTTGAATAATGATCTAGCCAATGAAATATGAGCCCTGTACAGACAGATAAATGAAGGGTAATAATATTTGATCAAATTCAAAACATTGAGCTAACACTAGATTTCGTGTAATTTGAGTTCGATTCTAGTGTGAGTTCACAAGTACACATTGATCAACCTACTGCTACTTTCTTCCACCACTGGCACGGTTTTAAATAAAAGCTTTTTTGTATTAGCTGTTTTTGGGTAGGATGTTTTTATTTTGTGTGATCACTTACGGGAACAAGGCCTAGTTGCACTGTTTTGGAACCTCAGTCCCAACTGCTCCAGTCTGGCGCCAGTGAGACTATGGTTTCCCCAATAGGGGTGTGTTGTGTGTTGTGGGGCTGAAGGTAGTGGGGAGGGAAAGGAGATGAGGAAGACGAAGTGGGAAGTACCTGGCTATTCAAATCTGGTCATCAAACACGGCTAAAGCCATTTCAAGAAACGTTTCAATTTTGAATGGTGGTCATACACCAATGCGATATTGAGAGTGTATTTCACTCTGGAATGTGCCGCAAACACACTTTATTTAATTTTAATTAAATAAATTGTGAAATAACATAAATTAATTAAATCAATTCGAGATTTGAACCCGCGATCTTCGAATTTAGGTATGTCATTCGTAAGCATAAAATTGGGTGATGTCGTTAGGAGACTAACCAATGAATAACTATAGTCCAGATCATTCCATTTAAGAATTTCTTGGTCTGCCGACCAGCAGCTTGGCAAATTTTTGTGTAAGGTTTTTTAAAGTCTTTTTTTTTTTTTCAATTTTTCGTTTATCTTTATTATTATGTTTATTTCATTATAATTTAAAAAGTTAGATTGCCATATTAAAAAAAATAAGCGATATTAATAAAAAAAAATAATTTAAGAGTTCCGAGCGTACCCATCCGTCGGACGAGCCGTTCGACGCCAAACCACTTACGAAACCTGCCGTGGTGCCCCTCACCGATGTCGCATGTCAAAATTATTGTAAAAATTTATAATAATAATAGTCCTTTTAAGATTGCCTAATAGTCCATAGTAGTTGGAGGTTCGAAAAACCAACGCACCGTTGCTGTAAGAGCTGCATTCGTCCATAAAACGACGGAAATTTCCGAAACCCCGTCCGTTTCATATCGGTTTCGCTTGCCCGTTTCTAGAAATGCTTGACCGTTGGAAGAAATGGTTTTCATCCAACGGTCTGAATATACAGGTACTTCGAATCTTTCAAATATTCATCCCATTTGCTTTCCCTCTTCACTACTTTCAGCCTCACAACTCTCAACATACCCCACATTATTATGGGATTCCATAGTTTCACTGGCTTCAGACGCTAAAATAAATAAGAGTGGGAAGGCTACGAAACACCGCACAAAGGGAAAACCGATTATATTATCTCATTCTCTCGCAGACCAAATCCTATAAATGTATGCGTTTGTCTCTTTTTAGTGTCGTTTTTTCGTTTCATCGAGTTTCAAATGACAACGGGGCTAAAGAAGTTTTCATTTCGAAAATCAGAGTGTGAAATTCTTACGCGACAGAAGTGAAACCTTAAGAAAACTAAAGTAGACAAGAGTGGGAAGGCTACGAAGCACCGCACAAAGAGAAAACTGATCATACTGTCTCATTCTCAGGTTAAATCATATAGATATATGTGTTTGTCTCTTTGTCGTGTCGCTATTTTTCGTTTCATTGAGTTTCAAATCACAACCGCGGTAAAGAAGTTTTCAATTTGATTACAAGTGTGCAGTTCACATTCGGTGTAAGTGAAACCTTCAGTAAACTAAGTAGACAAGAGTGGGAAGGCTATGAAACACCGCACAAAGAAGAGACCGATCACTCTATCTCATTCTCTCGCAGGCTAAATCCTGTAGATATATTTGTTTGTCTCTTTTTAGTGTCGCTTTTTCGTTTCATCGAGTATCAAATCACAACGGTGCTACTTCAAAAGTCATGTTAAAAACTTATTTTTCGATTATTTGTGCTACCTTTCAATAAATTGGTCAGAACCCACGTGAATTGAAAATAATAGAGTTCAGAGAAACCCATGTGAATTTGAAAATGATAGAGTTCAAAGAAACTCTGTTTGAAAAACTCAGTTGTTGCGTCGCGTCGCTGAGTTAAGTGCTCAGTTTAGCTGAAGGATTGACGTATTAACGCTAAGTGACACATGTATAGTGTATGGAGAGCCGTGTCATACTATTTCACATATACCACACATATGTCACACCTGCTTTCTACCCACCTGCTTTACTCCTACGTTGAGGCGACTGGGGCCCGCCCGAAAGCATTTCAATGGAGAAAGCTCGCGTTCGTAAAACTTAAATCAGCGATTTTTTGGCTGAAAGCGCAAACTTGTTCGGCTGAGTTTAATCAATGGTTAACTTGGAGCTGATGAACTCTGTTTGTTTTTTGTGAAGAGGCATTTTGTTTTTTTTTTGGTGTTGTTATTGCGAACTTTTTTCAGTTTCAGTTTCAGCACTGATAATTCCGCGTTTATTGATAAATTATTTTTTATTTCTTTCAATGGAAAAATTTGTACATGACATTTGCACAGTCCTCCTCACTAAGGTTTCCTAATCTGAAGCGGTATGTAGTTGTTTAAACTTTTGTATTTAGTTTAAGGTTACCTTTACATCGTCTTCATAATGTTTGTAAGTAATTTATCGTAGCACTGAGTTTAATATTTCTCTATCCAAAAGATGTGTTCAAACTGAGAGTAACGAGTATATTTTGGCTTATCGCCCTTATTTATTGAGTATTTATTTTGGGTAGTGGAGTATTCAAATATATATTTTTTTTAATTAAAAAAAAATACTTTTTGACAAAAGTTTTTGTTCATTGTGAAGACTTGAAAGTCTTTAAATATTTCTTTTCTGAGTTCTAACCGGAACGTACAATGTAGAATCTTCAATAATTTGCTACAGAATATAATTTACCTCATCAGGTTTAAACCGTTCTAAGGTTCTACTAAAATGAATTTAAGATATCCATTTTTGGTTCCTATCTATGTACTTGGATATTTTTAAGGTGTATTACAAAGGAAAAGCTATTACAATGTATGTGTCAACCTCAATTTGCACGTACTTTTCTTAATTCATTCGTTCAAGATTATTAAACCGAAAAACCGAAAGAAAGTTGCTAAAAGACGTTGAAAAGTGTAGAAGATGATGCTGATCCTCATGGATTTTAAACTTATGCGACTGGTACGAGTGCAGACACTGCAGACATTCGCTGAGATTTCTCCGATGATAGCTAAAATCCTAACCCGACAGTTAGATTGCATCACAATTCAAAATTCATTATTATTCGATCATAAATTTGAAGCTAAATAAAATAATATTTTTGTGAAAAAATGGAAAATAAAGTAATTTGATGAAAATGCTTAATTGAAAAAATAAATAATATAGTTCCACCCAATATAATTCAAGTGCTTTATCATTATTTTCAAAGTTACACATTTTTAAGTCGCGTAATAAATTAAAAATAATGTTCTCCATTCCATACTACTCTGCCGTGCATATCTAAAACATGAATAATGGAGCGTACTGACATCTAGCGACATCGGCTCAAACTAAGGCATCCCATTCGGTGTTCTTGCTAAATAAGCGAGCGCGCAAACCAGCAGTGCAGATGGCGCCGCCTTCGTTTTTATTTCAAATACACTCTTTGTAACGCGTTGTTGCTCAGTGCCCAACGTAAAGCGGGAAACAATGAAAATGTAATTTAAAAAAAACTTTGCACAATAACATATTAGTTTTATCTGTGAATTATTTACTTAGGGTAATTAATCAAACCAAAACAAAGTAAGTATAACATAACTCTAAGAAAATATGTATATTCAATAGGTTACATCTATGCTTTCAACATAGTAAAATTATTAATAGATCCATAACCGAAATAAAGAAATTTGTTAAAATACGGTGGATTATCACATAATGATATTAACACATCTTTTCATTTCTGGAATTTTTTATATGTTAATATATCTAATTATTTACAATTTTAAGGTGGCATCATAATTTCCAACACGAGCTATGGAGCTTTTATCCATATCACTGTGTTAAAATAAAATATGACCACATGTTTCTTGTATCGCATAATGCTTTATTATCGGTCAACAAAGAAAAACTATTTTGGATAAATAGTTTTGTTTTATATTGAGACAAAATACATTGTTTGACAAAAACATGCAAAGCCAGGTTTTTAGGGCTCGTTTATAAATACATAAAATACAAAAAACGTGTGCATTCAACACGGTAGAAGTGAAACATTCAGAAACAATGCGAGACGAAAGTCGAGTATCAGAAGTAGGATAATTGTAGGGTTTATTTATTATAATATAGTTTCCAAGTTTAAACATTATTGTACATTTTATTCTACGAAGCACCGCACAAACTGGAGGCCGATAGGCTACGGAGCACGGCACAAAGAGGACACCGATTAGTCTATCTAAATCTCTCGCAGGCTAATTCCTATAGATGTGTGCGTTTTCTCTTTTTATCATCGCTCGCTTCCGTTTCATCGAGTTTCAATTCACAACGGGGTACAAAACATTATACTTACCAACGAAGGAATGGTGGAAACACCTAAAATAGTAGGTACAGTTTATCAAATAAGAGTAGAAAACATAGCAGGGCGCCACTGTTGTTCAAATGGAAATACTAAACATATAACTAATAGTGTCAATGTAAAGACGTGTAACCTATTTATAAAAAAATAAAAAGGCGTAAAAGTGAAAAAAAAAAATTTCATTGCAGTATTAGAATTGGAATGAAAAATTCAAATTACTGATCTCCAAAATTAGAATTGCATATACCTAGTTATATTATTATTATACCTTTGAAATTTTGTGTTAAAATAATGAAGAATAACAATAATGTAATAAAATATAAAGCACAATTAACAAATTGCTCACATTTATTAAATACTAGTTTAAGTAGATACCTAGAGTTTCCCGGGCATTATATCGTGTCTCTAATTTTAGATCTGAATATATTTAACTCATTCAGATCTAAAAGTAGTGTAACTAAACTCACCATTAGTGATTCTTCCTTTATACCTACTGTTAAATTGAAATTTATGTTAAATTGAAATGTATGTAAAATTGAAATTTATGTTAAATTAAATTAAAGCAAATCGCTTTATTAAACACCTTTTAACCAAATTTATTTCATGAATAAAAAATGTTTTTTTAAATGTGGTTTACTGTGTTCTGTACATTCAGTGTCATTGCACTTAAAAATAATATTTGACAGTTAAATTGGTGTTGCCAGCCTACAAATTTTGTAGTTCCATTTTTTTTATATTTTCTACTTTTATTTGACAGACTATAGGTAAGTATATTGTTAATGTCTATGCTGTAGTAAAAAATAACCCGAACTAGTTTAGCTATTAGTTTATTATTCTCATTACCATTATGTCTTAACCTGCGTCCTAAAAATCTATTATAAAAACAATTTTAAACAAAAAGCGAAATTCAACAAAAATTGATCAAACACCAGTAGCACCATTCCTTTACGGGGGAATAAAAAATCGAAATCATTCCATTTTCAATTTTCCGCCACAATTTTTAGCAAAACGCGCCAAACGGCCCCTCCCGCGGGATTTCCGAAAATGGCCGCGTAACTTTTTAAAAATCATTCGATTTTTACGATTTCCACATTAACCGGCTTCGGGCCGTTATTCAGGGAGGCAAAACCCCTCCAAAACCCCGCCAAAACCCCGGCTTATTACCATATTTTCAACGAGCATCAGATGTATAATTCATAATCCTCTTATAAAAACCGCACCATGATTTACACCTTGCCCGCTCGCGAGGCCCGCCCGAATAATTCCATATGTCATCTACATAAGTGATATATTGCCATTTTGCGATTTTTTCCTATTCCCTTACGGTCGCTTCGGCGGCGAACATTTTAACATTTTTTTTATTATTACGACACGTTTAGATAGGATCTGGAAGAAGACAAACAGGGAACGTCTTTCTCTCGTGTTAATGACTTTTATTGTTTTGCATTTATTTGGAGTGAGGTATTTAACGCCTTAGTATTTTGTGCGTATTTTAATACACAATACATCGATAGGGATATAGACTTTTGTGTACTTTACGGTACTGATTTTTTGGCAAAAACATTTCACATAGGTGGAACGGTAACGCGGCTGTTTTCATTCAAAACTTATTTTATTTATTTTTTATTTTAAATACATAAACGGCTATAATCGAGTACAAAAGTAAGAAAAATAAAATCATTACATAAAAGTAGTTTTAAACTTAAAAATAACATACAATCATTTTGTGTATCACAACAAAAAATAACAAAAAAAGAACAATGAGAAATATCATCATTTCATTTCAACATTTAATGAAAAATAATTTTTGAGTGCATGTTTATATTGCGCTAATTTTAAGAAATAAATGTCGCCGATGTTAGCATGTTCATTTCCCAACATGTGTAATCGACTGATTGGTGAGTAATAATGTGATAATGTATGTGTGTTATTATAGTAGAACGGTAGAGTGAGTTTATTGTTAGCGCGACCAGGGCAATGAAATCGTATTAGTTCTATTAAATCAGGGGTATCCAGGACCGAGTGAATTATTTTATATAATATTAATAGATCGCAGATTTTTCTGCGATCTGATAAATTTACGAGATTAGTCCAGTTTAATAACAAATTATAGTCCACGGATTCTCTTGGAATACCTAATTTAAAATTAATATACCTAAGGAATCTATGCTGGACTTTTTCAATCGCTTGAATATGCATATTGTAATGTGGAGCCCAAATCGTAGAATTATATTCCAAAATGCTTCTCACTAGCGTTATGTATAAAATGCGAATAGTATCAATGTTACAAAATTGTTTGGTTATTCTAATAATAAATCCTAAAATCTTCATTGCTCTATTAATAATATTAGTTATATGGCTAATAAATGTAAGTTTTGAGTTAAAAATAATACCTAGATCATTTATTGTTTCTACTGAGTTTAATATAATTTTGTCAAGATTATATTCATAAATGGTCGGTTTCTTTATTTTATAAAATCTTATTATTTGACATTTACTAATGTTAAGTGCCAGTTTATTGCTTATACACCAATTAAACAAGTTGTTTAAATTTTTTTGTAAAATTATGCAATCAGAAGTATTTTTAATTTTTTTATATAATTTTAAATCATCAGCAAAATAACAGGATATCAACATCGGAAAAAACGTCTACAATGTCATTAATAAATAAAATAAACAGTACTGGTCCTAAATGGGAGCCCTGTGGCACACCACTAGTGGCAGAAAAGGCATCCGATATTACGTCATTTAACTTTACAAACAGTTGTCTATTTGTTAAATAACTCTCTACCCATTTAAGAAAGTTCCCGGTTATACCCATACTCCTTAATTTATTTATCAATATTTTAATGCAAACTTTATCGAATGCCTTGCTGAAATCAGTATATATCGAGTCTACTTGACATTTATCTGCAAAGGCATTCGCTATAAAGTTTTCATATATCAGTAGATTTGTCAGAGTTGATCTATTCTTCATGAAACCGTGTTGAAACCTTGTTATAATCCCATTTAATTTAAAACTAATTTTATCCAAAATAATTTTTTCAAATAGTTTAGGAATAGTTGACTGTATACACACAGGTCTATAGTTGCGTATATCGCATTTGTCACCTTTTTTAAATATGGGTGTGATGTAACTATTTTTCCATGCAATTGGAAAATATCCCGATGACAATGACATATTAAAAATTAAATAGAGGGGATACGACAAGGCATGTATACAGTGTTTCAATAGAATTGGTGGTATTTTGTCAGGACCCGAACGTTTTTTTATATCTAATTTGTTAATATGGGTTTTAATTTCATTTATATCAATGTGAATATTAGAAATTTGTAAATTGATGTTAGATGAAAAAAAAGGAATTTCACTATTATCTATTATATGTTATTGTAGCTCCTTGTGTCACTTCTCAACCAAATGCCACATCTAACTTATTCTCTCTCTTTTATTACATCTTATGTACAACTATGATATTGTGACATGTAATCTGTATTTATGGTATATTTATACCGTTAATGTTAATAAATAAATAAATATACATCTTTAAAAAATGAAGCAAATAAATTAACAATAGTTTCTGCATTATTTCCATTTATGCCGTTATAAAACATGCTAGCAGGTATATCTATTTCATTTCTTTTTAATGACTTTGAGTACTTCCATAAAGTGTTGATGTCATTATTTGCAATTGAATTTCCCACATTATTTAAGTATTCTTTGTAACAATTTTTAGAAAGATCGTGACATTGTCGACGAATTGAATTGAATTGAATATAATCTTTAATTGATTTAGAATTTTTGTACTTTTTATGTATTTTCTTCTTCAATAGAGTCAAGTCAATTAAATCTTTACTGAACCACTGAGGGAAAACATTTTTTTTACATTTAATGTAAGGCACACTTTTTTCTATGATATTGTGAATTATTTTATAAAATATGTTGATATTTTCGTTAATATTTTCTTGTTTTAAAAAAGTCCAATCAGTAGCATTTAAGCATTCATTAATATGATTAAAATCAGCTTTATTAAAATTGTGAAGTGATTTTTTGCACTGTAGATTTGGTATTTTATTTATTGATATGCTAATATTTAATGGAGGATGATAGTTATCTACAGGTAATATTATTTCACTTGATTTTCTACAGTTACTCTAGTATCACTAGAAAATACCAAGTCCAGTATTTTGTTATTACAATTTTCAATTTTATTTAATTGTGTTAGATTTATGAAATTTGACATGCTTATAACTTCTTTGTTTATAGTTGACAAGCCAGCGTTTTCTATACCTGTCAATTCCATAAAGTTTTGAATCCAAATGATGTTCGGAAGATTATAATCGCCAGTTATAATTATTTTTACTTTTGGATATTTTAATTGTAAAATTTAAATATCTTCAAAATGTTTATTATAAATACTAATATCCGATTTAGGCGGAATGTACACGTTACCCAATAAAATTCTGTTTTTACCTGTATTAATCATAACAAATAATTGCTCTATTTCAACGTTTTTTGTATTTAACTGTCTGGAGACAATATTTTTCGCTACTGCAATCAGAACTCCACCACCTCTTCTTTTATTGTTTTTAATGTCATCGTTTGTAGATTGATTTCTATCCCGGCGGAAAACGTTGTATCTTGAAATTCCTAGTTCTGCAGTGTGAATATCCGGATGTAACCAAGTTTCTGTGAAAATCAACACATCAAATATTGAAGTAGTTATTTGTAGTCTGAGAGTGTCCAGTTTAGTTCGAATTCCTCTGACGTTTTGATAATAAAGGTAACAGTGATTTAGTTTATTGTGTACTTTTTTGGTGTATGCTGTTGAACGATTTTCGGAATAGAGTGAACATATTTTATCGTGAGATTTGTTTCACCGCTATTTTTCCGTTGTTCTAATTCTATTATCAGATTCTTCATGTGATTTCGTTGAGTTATTGTCAAGTCTGGTTTTATCTTTATTCCATCGGTAATTTTAAATTTATTCCAAAGAATGTGTTTTACTTGGAAAGAATCATCAAATTCCACTTTAATTGGTCTGATGACTCCAGGTTTTTTAGCACCAATTCTGTATATTTTTAGATTTTGTGTTGGTATGTCATCAATTTTTTTGATAGTGGATATTATTATTTTTGAGTCATTTGTCAAATTTTCTTCTTGAGACAACTCAGTTTCCGGTACGTTTAGAAAGATTGCATTTTTCGATTTTTCCTTCCTTTCTTCCAATTCCATTATGGTTTCACAAAGGTCTGGAATTTTTTGAGTCGGTTGATTTTGAGACAAGTTTTTGTAAACGGCGAGTTCACCTTCCAACTTCGCCATTATAGCCGCCATATGAGAAATTGAAGCCATGATGTTGTTGGACTCCGGTATTATTTTTGCAATCTGCTCTTTGTTGAATTTATTATAATAATAATAATAATAATGATTTATTGTTTTTCTTTCTTTACAAACATCTAAAGATAATGATATCCTCACTGGGATTTCCCGTGCTGAGGATTTCATTTACATATTATATTTTAATTATAAGAAATTAATATGAATTTGTTATAAACGTATAGGTATCATGTAGTATTTTGTTAAATAATTAAAAATTAAATAAAATTGTGTTTTTTTTTTAATTCAGATCAGTAGATTCGGTTTTAGTCTATATTTGATATCAGTATATTTTCTATTTCTGTTCTCCCTATATTTAGTATCCAGCTTTTTATTTGAGATTTAAATGTTATACTGTTGAGGTTTTTAAGTGAGAGTGGTATTTTATTGTAAAGTTTAATACCATAATACAAGAAGCTTTTTTGCCCAAATGTTGTGTTAGTAGTTACTTGTTGGATATGTTTTTGACCATGAGATCTAGTGTTTCTAATGTACGTGTAAGTTGTCATTTCTTGGGTTTTGTACTTATGAATGTAAATGAGTATAGTTTTAGAATACAGTTGTTTAATTGACATGATGTTAAGATTGTTGAAGATTTCATCAGTGCTAGTTCTTACAGGAACTTTCAGTATAATTTTCATTATGGATTTTTGAGTTTTAATTAGTGGATTTAGTATGTTTTTATTTGCACTGCCCCATCCGATAATACCGTATTCTAACAGTGATTGGCAGAGAGCCATGTAAATCTTGATTAAGTCTTTTTTAATGAGGACATTCCTAATAGTTTTGAAAAAATAACTTAGTTTTTTAACTTTATTATTTAAATAGGTAATGTGTTCGGTCCATTTTAAGTTTTGGTCAATTTTTAGACCCAGATACGTTATATGGTCAACGTTTTCTAATGAAGGACAATTACAATGCTCATTTAAGTGATGCTGACTATGAATTTTCATGTTCAGGTTTTCTTCAGAGTTTTTCTTATTTTTTATTTTGAAAGTGATGAATTTGGTTTTATTAGCATTAAGTGTAAGTGAATGGTAGTCTAGCCAATTTTTAATTCTTTTAAGTGTGTCTTCTGCTTTCTTAAATGTTTCTGCCCAATTTTTCCCATTTATTAGGAGAACAGTATCATCCGCAAAACTGATGATTTCTCCGTCACATTCTATGTGGCATAGGTCATTAATATAAATAAGGAACAGAATCGGACCCAGAATACTTCCTTGAGGCACCCCGAATTTGACATCAATACACTCACTGGTTATGTTGTTAAGTTTCACAGTTTGCTTTCTATTTCCCATGTAACTTTTTAAAAATATTAGTTCATTATCAGTAATTCCTATGTTCTCTAGTTTTTCAAAAAGATGTGAGTGATTTATTGTGTCAAACGCTTTAGAAAGGTCGAGAAATATGCCAATGCATTTTTTATGAGAGTCTAGAGAATTTTTAATATATTCAATTACTAAGGCTATGGCGTTGGATGTTCCTAAATTTTTTCTGAAGCCAAATTGTTTTGGTGATAATAGTTTATTTGATTCTAGGTAGTCGACGAGTTGAGTTTTAACTGTTAATTCTAAGATTTTAGATAATGTGTTTAGAATTGTGATTGGTCTGTAGTTATTGATATCTTTATGATTTCCTGATTTAAAGATTGGTGTAATAGTCCCTATTTTGAGTTGAGATGGAAATCTGCTTTCTGTGATAGATTTGTTTATTAGAAAGAGTATCGGTTCGGTAATTTCATCTTGTAAGAATTTTATTGTTTTCATTGTGATTTCATCACTACCAGATGAGGATGTTGATTTGAATTTAGATAACATTAGTGTTAGTTCTTGTTTAGTGATTGGTTTTAGGGCAAATTTAATACTTTGTGGATTTGGGTGTTTGTTTATGTTCGGGTTAAAGTGTTGAGGTTTGGTTATTTTGTTCGCTAAATTCGAGCCTATGTTTGCAAAAAAGTTGTTTGTGTAGTTAATTAGTTTATGTACGTTTTTGTTGACCGAGAGTGTACCGTTATCTGTGTTGATTTCTTCCAATGGGTTTGTTTTGTTTTGATCTGTGTAGGTGATTTCTTTAATTATTTGCCAGATAAGTTTTGGATTATTATTGGATTGATCTATTTTAGATCTGTAGTAATTTTGTTTAGCCGATTTAGTAAGATTGGAGCAGATGTTTCTATAGTTTTTGTAAAATAGTTTTAAAGAAAAGTCATAAGGATTGTTTTTTACTTGCTGATGGATCTTGTCTCTTTTTCTTATACATTTAAGTAGGCCAGGTGTGATCCAAGCTTTTTTGATAATTTTATTGTGTGAATACGTGTAAGTTTTTATTGAAGTGTGGTTTTGTATTTTTAATTGCAAGTGTTCAATAAACATTTTCCAAGCAACTTCTATGTCTTCAGCTTTATATATTGACTCCCAGGTTTCAGTTTGTAGTGATTTTTTTAGTTTTGTATAGTCTATAACACGTTTATTCCACGTTAAATTTTGAGTCGATGGTCGATTTTTCTTTGCATGAATGTTAAGAATTAAAGTGTAGTGATCAGTGATGGTGGATTGATGTATGATTGTGGAGTATTTTTTATTCGTTTTTGCCATTATGTGGTCAATGCAAGTTTGCGAGGGGATTGATTTATTCATTTTGTGATCCACTCTTGTTGGTTCCCTTATTGCGGCAGACATCCCGTGGGAGAGGAGGAGTAATTGGTACTCCTGTGTTTGTGGATGTTGCCTTCCAGTATCCAGTATATTAATGTTAATATCCCCAATAATGAACAGGTTCCTGATGTTTCGTTCTTGAAGTAGTATGGAGTCTAGTGATCCAAGAAATGGTGATAAATTTGCAGATGAAGGCGATCTGTAGATAGCGAAGATGCATGTATCTTGATCGAGTTTTATTTTCAAACAGTTTGCGTCTTGTAGTTCAATTTCTTCTATTTTGCATTCCATATTAATTTTACAATATACAATTACTCCGTCGTTTTGATGTTTGTGAAGTTTAGTATTGAAGACTTTGTAGTTGTTGATGTTTTTATGCACATATGTTGAGGAATTTATCCAACATTCTGTGAGGATTAATAAGTCAGGTTCTAAAATTAATTCATTTATCAGCACAGTGAAATCCTCAAAGTTTTTGTTAATACTTCGAATGTTTTGATGAATTATGTTCAGGATCGGGAACTCGTCCTGGAGTATACGGTTTAACATGCAGGTATTTGTGGTGATTATTGGTTGAGGTATCAGTTTTTCAAGTGTTTCCGTTGTGAAAGAGGCCATTATAAAGATATAGAGTAGATGGAGTGTATATAGGGTTTTTTTTTTTTTAAATCATCTTAATAGGTATATCGTTGAGATGTCTTATTTCGATAACCTTTGAGTCTTTAGTTTTTCTTATAAGAATTTTTCCATCTTTAACCCAAACATATTTATATTCTTTTTCTAGGGCTCTTTGTTTGGTGTTCCAATGTAAATTTTTGTAGTACTGTGTTAATGCCGCATTTAGATAGACGTATTGGGCTCCTTCCCCGTTGAATTTTTTTATTGGGTCACTATGTTTAGCAGCTAACATGATGTGTACTTTTTTATTGTCTACAAAATTAATTGTGATTTTTTTTTGGTTGTTTGGTTTGGAAGTTGTAATTTTAAAGGTGTCCTCTGGTGATATGGTAACGCCTGCGAGCTCAGCGATCTGGCTCACAGTATGGGCTGGGGGTATGTTTTCCTGTAATTTAAGGCCGCTTATTTCAATACTGTTTAACAGGGCTGATTGTTCAATGTCTGCCAGGTGAACCTCCACCGTAGCCAATCTTTTCTCCTTTTCTGCCATTTCTTCCTTAAGTTTGTTTATGTGTTTTGGTGTATCCATGATTTGCGACAGTTTGTTTAGGATATCGTCATATTTATCGTTAATAAAGCTGTTAAACGTTTTTATTTCTTGAAGCTCAGTTTCTATTTTTTTAAACATAACTGATTTCATTTCCTCGAATTTTGAATTGATGAATTCGAATATTGGGTCATCTTTGGTATTTTTGTTAGACCTTGTTTCCATGATTTTAGTTGGTTTGGACATAGGGCTAAATAAATGATCCAATGTGCACTAAAAAAACTTTGACCGATTTACTGCGAACTGTCACTTCCACTTTATAAGTTGAATAAATTAACTTGTACAACTTAGTAAGTCACTGTTTATTATGGAATACTATCAATTTTATGTTTAAAATTATATTTACACTTTGAAAATAGGGAGTGAGTAAACTTTTTACTGTATTAAAAATGTCGTAAATTATATCACTTTTTCATTGGCTTGGTTAGTTTTGATTTTGTATAACTGGAGTAAAACCGTATGGTTTTGACAGACAGAAAAGACAGAACTAAAATACCAGCAGCAATTACTGCACTTTTTTATGGTTTCTGTCACTTTTATTAAATATATTTTTTTAATTTTGCGGGAGCAAACAAAAAACAGACTTGTCACTGAAGTATTATTGTTGTATGTATTATTGGGGTTTATCATGACAGTTGTTAATTTGTCAACTGCTTCCTTTGCAATTGTGACGAAATTAATGGATTCCATATTGATTTAGATATCTGAAACTTTTCGTTAATATTTTTGAACCTCACAGTGCAACACCCCTGATTTATATAGGAATAGGTACTGCCAGGTAAGGTTTAATATAGGTAGGTACCTGCCGCAGAGTTCACACTGTATTATTGGCACATTTATGATTAATTTCACCTTTTGATTTAAGCAATATTCAAGAATATAATTTTAATAATAAAATTGATATTTCGCACTGCAATAGGTAGTATGTTTACTTAATTTTAAATAGCACTTTCTTTAACCTATACTGGTAACTGTTTTAAGCCACTATTATTAGTATAAACACTATTTAATAATATTATTATGAAGAGGTTAAGGGATACGTGTACTCACTTTGACAGTTGTATTGTTTTGACTTCGACTTTTATTTGAGGGTTTCATGCAACACACAGTGTTATATGTCGTGATATGGAGATAGATGAGCCTTCAAAAGTTAAAAATAATTTTATGAAATCGAAATATCTGTCGCCATTCATATTTTGAATTTTAGTTTGAAAATATAATTTGCGTTTGAAAGGTCAAATAAAAATTAAATATTTACATATTCTTTATTGTACGGTATTCTAAAGAGATATAAAAAAAATACTTTAAAACATGCGAATACCTCACATTAGTCCCAGTTCATCAATAATCTCGGATCCTGTGGAACTATGGCATTCCCAACTGGATTAGGTAAGTGACGAGAGCGATTTTTTTTAACATGGTAACCCAGGAGAAGGGAGTGGAATAGCATGCTTACATTTTTTTTGTTAAAAGAAAGAAAAACATTTTTTCCTGGTTACGAATAATCTAACAATATTTGAAAATCTCCTACTACCACCGATGTAAGCGGAACACGTTGCTTGTGTCATGATGAAGGACTAAGGCAGCCGAGGAATTGAACACACGATGCGTGAGTGGGACCCAAACGCGATGGTAACTCGAAATCGGCAACATCATATCCGACATTATTCTTTGGGATCGTCGTTTCATTCTACAATCTACAATCAAAAACCAACATAAAAATTGACCGTAAGAAATGTTATAATTAGGTACCCTTTGTCAAAGAGAAATGCACCACTATTGATAGATTCTAAAGATAGCGATGATATATTTGCTTTCAATAACACAATTTTTTTAAATCTAGTTTGATGTATAGGTAACGCAACGAAAGATGAGCACAATAAAAATGCTTAGAATTGATGTATTGGTCTATCTGTGTGAACGTCAAGCGACGCCCACTAACTAGTAGATAAGGTTCTCTGTCTTGCTTACGCTCACTTATTGTAACTAGTTAGAAGAGAGGCAAGTTTTAACGACCCCTTACGGACTGCACTGATGGGATGTCCTATTCATTTAGTTCGTAATTTGATTTAAACATACGTGCACCTACATATCGCAAGTGGAATAATTATTAATTTTTAAATTTAAAATAATAAATCGTTTTCATTATTTTTAATTCGAATCTTTGTTAGTAGATTTACAGAGTGTTTTTAAAGTGTGCAAGTGTAATATTTATTACGACATCATGGAGTCCTGTTTCAAAACGGGACGTGGTAAATCACTGAATGGACAAAGTCGTGAAATTTTATTCCGCGTGTTTAATTATTTTATGCGTAATATAAAAAACGGTGGCCAATTTTTAATCATGAATGACTTATATGATTTGACGTCTGAGACAACTGGAGTATCGCAGACTAGTATTCGACGTATCGTAACTGGAGTGGCAAAGGAAGCAGAAACACAACCGTCGTCATCGTCAACTCAACGACCAACATTCAGCACACCAGGGAAGAAACGACGCAGACTATCAATCAAATCAGATGTAGATGATTTCGATAAGGAAGTTATTAGAAGATGTGTCTATGATTTTCATTTAGTTCATAAGTCTGTGCCAACGATGAAAAAGATTCATAGAGTTCTGAAAGGAGACATCGACTACGCAGGGTGTATAACTACGTTAAGGAAAGTTGTTCACAATTTGGGTTTTCGATGGAGAAAGACGGAAACAAAGCATGAAAGTTGCTTATTGTAAAAAATGATATCCGACTTAAACGTACCATATATCTCACTAAATTAGAAGAAAACAGGAATGACGGACGTCCAATTGTGTATTCTGATGAGACATACATTCACAGTACACCGAAAAACAATTAGGTACCTATAAATTTCGATTGCCGTAATTTCCGTGAATTAGGGTCATTACCAATGGAAGTTTGTTATTTACAGTATTCTTAAATAAATGGCTAGGAATTATTAGCAATACCATTGTCTTTTTTTATGAATACCTACCCATTTGAATTCAATCCTAAATATTATCACATTTACTTAGTTTAGAAAAAAAAATTATAATCTTCAGTATTTCACTAAAGATGTTGTAAAACAAAATAAGTTTTATATGACCGACTTTAAAACGCTTTTACTTCGAATTCTCAATTGTGAAATAATCATTAATTGTTTTTTTTTTGAAGCCTAAAACGAAACACGCTGTATGAAAGTTTTGCATCTGTGTGAGTACTGTGATGAAGTCAACTTAACTTGCGAGACCTATAACACAATTCTTCTGTAACTCTTCCAAACACAAAGGAAAAGTTCTATTAAATGCTTAGCCCACTTTCTTCAATGAATCTTACAATCCAATTGAAATATCTCCAACCCGAAATTGAAACATCTGCTGACAAAGTAATCGCTCGGATATAATTGAATGTTCACAAACATTCGGCATTATTTACATCTAACAGTAGGGATTATTATCAGTGCCATATTTTCAAATAAAGCAGGGGTAGTTGGGCTTTAATGGTTAGTACCATTGCCGGTGCAAGAGTTGGCAGTGGCCAAACTTACCCCCGCCTTCCGGGTTCTTGGCCTGGACTGGGGTTATTTATGGCCGCAGGGGGTTTGGATTATTTGCACATGTGTTACTGGCCGTAAAAAGTGTCAGCGTGTAATATACTGGAGTGTTGAAATATTGTATTGTCTTTAAAGTTTGGCTCCCCTGCGACTCACGGGATTTTTTACGATTGGTGAGAATAGTGCTGTAAAAAGGTAACGATGCGATGCAAGCAATAAATAAGTTAGGAATCTAGACGAGTTAGTGACGACCTACGTGGTAGATAGGTAAAGTTTCAGAACTCAACGAGACAAGAACAAAAATGGTAAATTAATGGTGTGTGTCACAAATTGAATTTAAAGACACTGAAAAATGTCTGCATTACGTTTAAAAAATTCAAAAGTTGCTTAGATTGACTTTAATTCTGTGTTAAATGTTGTTCTCGAAATAATCATTTTCAGATGAAGCTATAAGGGAATTTGTTTTTTTTTTGTAATCGTCTGAACTTGAAGCGAAGTCCTATTTTAACTCGACCGTTTTGCATTTCTACTGTCGGAAAATTTGTTTGCACGATCCATTACCGTTTCAAGATGGTGACCGATTTATTGATTCGGAAAAGATTATTTTTTCAAATTGGTACACATGGACTTATTTGCATTTTGGATGTGAAGTTTCTTTGGACAAATTGTGTAATTCATATCATTCAGGTATCTATTGGATAGTTTAAAGCAAAGTCGCCCCCGCTGGCTGTACGCTTAGATCTTTTAAACTACGCGACGGATTTTCATGCGGTTTTCACAAATATATAGACTTATTCATGATGAAGGTTTAGGTATATAATTTGTCAAGGTTTCATGTAAATTAAATTAGTTTATATATATGAAATATAAAGGGAGCGGGCTGGCAAGCGGGCAGCGGGCAGCGGGCTGCAAGCGGGCTGCAAGCGGGCGGTGTGGATTTCATATGTATGCAAATTAACAGATGAAGTTGGTTATGGCGCCCTTGAGGTGATTTTCTCACGAAAATGGCGCTATACATCCAATTATTATTATTATTATAAAGGTTGGGTAATGGCGTTGTCTGTAGATGGCGTTGTGTTTCGTTAGCGACAGCAACGTGTGGCCGGGTCAGTTAGTTAGGAATAATTTGTTATAGGTATTCTTAGATAAAATGTTTGGCAGTTTGTAATAAAGTAGGCAGTGTTTAAGTTAGTGGGTACTTAAAAATCTTTTGATTGTAGAGGATATTTCAGTTTTTCTTTTTTGAAAGTGTGGTCTAACTGTAACACAGAACTACTGACATTTTTCATTAGCAAAAGCTGTAAAATATAGATTTTTTATGGTTTTGGTACCCTGGAAATGTCAAGAAAATGTTTCAAACACAAGCTTCTACAATTAGAAAATAAAACATTGAAATGAACGCAGAGAGCTGCGTTATATTCTTATATCCTTTTAAAAATGTTAACATTTTAGCGAACTCAGATTTTTACAGGCCCGTGAAATTTGAACTTTGAACTTTCCAAACGATCTAAAATGCAAAAGGCAAACAAAAATTCTGAATTCCGGCTTTATCAACGAAAAAAATCTCCTGAATTTGACCAAAACTCCAATACCTACCACCTACGCAAAAACAAGAACGGAAAATTTGTGAATTCGGCATTTAAGTTACCGGGAGCACAGACAGAACGAGGAGGTCACGTCTCCTGCTAGCAAGCATCAATGAACATTACATCCCTCGGTTCCCCGGGGAGAGGTAGAAGCGAGCGGTCAGCTAGCTGTTGGACCCACGTTCCGATGTCGACATACGATAGCCCGGGGACGCACAATGTTTGTGCGTGATATCGCTGATATTGGAGCGGTGGATTTACGGCCGGTGTTTGGTGTTTTTTGGTGCGATTAACTGCGGGACTGGGAGGTGAGCGACGCACGTCTGAATGGGGATAATTTTAACGTTGTTGTAGTAAGGATGCTTTACCCTTTCAACTTGACATTTGGATGTAGACTCTGTACAATATTGTACATGGCACGCTCTCGGAGACATTTCATTTGATAATAATATAGTTTCACACTCTTTGGGTGGAGTTAAGTTTGTGGAGGATAAAGTGGAACGCTTAGGATATTCAGTCATTCGATGGCATCAGGTAATACTTGGGTCAGCACAGAAGTGTCTTCCGAAATCTGTGAAGAGGGTGAAGAGGGAATCTTCTTTTAAAGTATTAAAAGTGCTTCTGGACAGGGGTGACCGTGTCAGGCGGTGGCCGCGGCCGTAGAGAATGTACCGGTACCTGTATACTCCGTCTACTGCTCAGATTCAATTACCCGCTAGTATATAGGTACAGATCGTGTGATTTGTAGTATCTATAATTATCTTAAATACGTCGAATCATAATAAACCAGTTTGTATCAAGGACATATTGTTATTAAGAAGTACTCCCACAGAACTAATAGTTTTTTAATGTGAATAATACCAAACATTGCACTTCTATACATAGGAGATCATTGTTTCTAAGAGTGTTCAAAACGTATACAAACGTACATATACAATATTTTGTAAATGAAAAGAAATTGGAGTGAAAAATAAACTTATCATAACTAAGTAAAAATGTATTCTTAATGGTCCTTTTTCCCCAAAGAAACAATTTTACAAGTAAAATAGGTGTACCCACCTATTTTTTATACAACATTAATCTTTATGTTATCTTTTTTGACACCCAGTAATCAATATAAATCGTATATCGGCTGCGCCGGATGTTGTATCTGTTAATCTCAATGATGAATACAACTTTAGATGTATATGCGAAGCAGAACTCGTTTATAATAAACTGTTTTTATACATTCTTCTTCTTCTCTTCTTCGATGGCGCTACAGCCCATATCGAGCTTTGGCCTCCTGCAACAGACGCCTCCAACTCCTCCTGTCCTCAGCGGCTGACTTCCAATTTCGTAACTGGAGAAGCTGTGCTGCATCCCCTCTTACCTCGTCTTCCCACCTCAGTCTGGGTCTTCCCATTTTTCTCTTTCCACCTGGGTGTCCAGTCAAAATTCTTTTTGGGACGCGTGTATCCGGCATTCTCTGTACATGCCCAGCCCATCTCAGTCTGAGGAGTCTCATATGTGCTGAGATGCTAGGGGCCTTATAATTATCATATAATTCTGCATTGTGCCGGATGCGCCACTGTTCACCCTCTTTCACGAGTCCACATATTCTTCTCAGCACTTTTCTTTCAAAAGTATCCAGCATTTCAGCCATCTTTACCGTCAGTGTCAGCGCCTCACATCCATATGCCAATACAGTTCTGACAATGGTCTTATATATGGTTATTTTGGTTTTTCTGTGGACACTACGTGACTTAAACACTGGCAGCAAAGAAACGTATGTTTTGTTGGCTGCTGTGATTCTCCTTCTGATTTCTGCTGGATCCTCATTGTTCTCTGTCAGACTAGAGCCCAGAATTGATATAATTTTATACATTTAATAATTTATAAAATAAATAAAAATTAAAATGGAGTTCTAAAAAATAAACTTAATAACAATAAATAAACTTTAGATGTGTTGGGTAACAAATTAGTTATAGGTTCATGTGGTTACTAATAGTTGAGTTATAAAGTTATCGTAAAGATTACAATTAATATTAAATTGGACCAGACGTCCTTACATGAGTAGGTTCTAAATAGTTCTGCCGCTAAGGGCTACCGGGGTGATAGCGTTCATTATACTTTCCGATGCCTTCGTCAATCATCGTAAACGTTCGTTTACAAGACGCGAATGACAATATATGGTACTCTTTTGCTATCATACTTAACTGCCATCTGTTGGTATACAGCGAATTTCGTTTTATTAACTACACTAATCCTAGGATACGACCAACTACAATAGCAGTGCAGTGTAATCATGATTACACCTACAAATAAACAGCAATGTGTGGGTGTAGAGCTAGGTTGTAGAAGTTTTTAACGCATTTTGTTACTGTCCATGAAAATTCGAAAGCAAAGACGTTGATATTGTAGAAGCCTGTCAATTATTTCAAATATAATTTTCAATATTATATTTGGTTTTCAGATACATATTTACAAAATACTACCCGTCTTCTAGGGGTTAAATGATGATGAAACTATATGATTAACCAATACACTATAGGTACTAAATACCAAGGTGTATGCACTCGTGAATTGAAGCCTTGCAACTATTGGAATAACCTTTATTTTAATCATACAAAAACCACAGATCAGGCCTCATTAGAATCTTTGAATCATCAAAATAAATATTGGATAAAAGTAGTGATTAAGTATTAGAGTGGAGATATTATCATAATATATTATATTCACCCCAAACAACATAATTTAATAGGTATACAAAACATATAATTAGATCTACATACTTAATAGATTATTAATTCTTGTAAAATTATTTGTTTTTTAAAATATTTCTTTTTGTTTGCAACTGTTTTATTCTCCTTTCATCTTAACTACATTATTAAGTTCACTTCACGTAGTATCCTTTCTTTTCACCAAATTGTTACTACATTGTGTCTATGTAATATTACGACGTACTTTAACTGCTACTAACCTAATATACAATATTGCCGACATGAGTTAAACCACAAGATCCTTCCTGATAGTCTTATGAACGATGCTGTGTTTTTACTTGTGGCAACACATTATTTGAAACATGCAAACACTTCAGCACAGGTATCCCAGTGAGGTACTGACAAAATACTATCTAACCCATGCACTTACAAATTATCAATACTTTTATTTATTTCTATGAATATTACTTATGTATGTATGTATAACGTTTGTAGAATAACAGGACTATAAGTAGGTAAACTAAAATAATTCATAATTGGTTCTTTCGAAATCAACCGAATCGTAAACACTTGCACTTTCAGCGGTTAAAATAGAAATATTTTGTAAAATTGAAAAAAAAAACTTGCGTTGCTTTGATACCAAGTAATCTACGTGTTTACGTTGCAACATCCAATATATCGAAAAGCCGTATAAAATGAGTTGCATTATCCCACCGATAAAATTGTTCCATGGAAACGGTAATTTTCGATATTTTATGGGATTATTTATAATTTCAAAAGGCCTCAAATACTTTGTTGATATTTTCTCACACCTAATAATTAACAAACAGATTGTGCATTTGAAATGCGTTAAAATAGTCGATGGGAATTAATATTTTACCAAATTAATGCGTTTCATTGAGCACGGTTATTGTTGGCGAACAAAAGATTTGGAAACGATATTGTGAAGATAATATGATTACAAATAGAGAATGTAGCAAAATTAATCAATTTTCATAGTTACTATACGATTTACGTCTATACGATTGAAATTTAAGAATCCGACTACGAATACAACAATGACGCCGCGCCTTACGTAAAAACGTTTTCGTACGCGGAGTTTGTTACAAATACATTTTTGTAATACAACCGAATTAAAACAATGCCAATTATGGTGAAAAAATGGCGCCACTTTCATTAACAGCACGTGAGGAGCGTCGGCTGGCGGGTTTAAGTACTATTGGATTCGTATTTTTGACGATCTCCCCAGGTATGAAGAGGTGGATGGTATGATTTTATTATCCTCGGATCCAGTGAATAGCTGTCACTGGTTCCGAGGAACCGGCTATTTTTGGAGTGCTAGTATGAATTAAGGGTTATTTGCAGTAGGCACTTATTGACCTTCCGACAAAATAGGTCCGAGGCCTAGGGGGTTAATATATTATATTACCTATAGGTACTTTTATAAGAAAATAAGTTAATTTTTTTAAGTATCGAGAAGCAAGTTAATTGGCAATACAGTTACTCAAATAAAATGCAGATCTTAAAATAGTGCGTTGACTATTAAAATTAAAATGCTATTTATCAATATATTCCACATTCCACATATGAGTTTGTGTACTTTTTGTCAGAGAGTAGGTTCAATCTACACAATGAGGAATAGTCTGTGATGCTATTCTTGTCTATTTTTTGTATTATTTCGCGCTAGCAAAGCAGCGGTGAGTTTGTTTCCAGAAACCGAACCACCTGCAAAAAGCAAAAGTCAATGTGAATTCGAACAATTGCCAGAATCGTTGCATCATCACTTCTCCTGGGGTCGAAGTAGCATCGAGTAACGAGGGACGGGGAACGAGGAACAATGCCAGAGGAGCAGAACAGAGCAGCGAGAAGAAGTCAGATGTAAGAGAAAAGAATGTCTAGAAATAAAGGGGAGTCTGTTCAGATAAAGCTTACTCAGAAATCGTGTTTCTATCTCCTCGGCGTCTTACGTTGCGATAAATTCTTACCACGCTGAAATTTTGCAGAAAACACGTAAAGTCATCTTGAGTTTAGAATTTAGAGAATATCATATTATTTGTAAGTAGATTTTTAACATTAGCTCCATACAGGAAGCCTCGAGGAAAATCATTCCCCTCAGGGCGTATGTCATCTTTGGGGACGCCGTGTGGAGGAGATTTTTAGGGAAAGGAAGAAGAGGAATTCCTGGGAAGGAAAAAGGTATGAGGGATGGGTAGGAATCTGGGGGTCAGTGTGTCCAGGAATGACTTACGTATGAATCTATCCCTCCCATTGTAGTCCAAGGCAATATTCCGAGAGGTCGTCAAAAGATCTTCTTCAGCCAGTCGCTCCCGATCCGACCCGTCACCCATTTTTATTTTTTTTATTTTTCTTTATTCATTGCATATTATGGTCACATTATTCGTGGATTTTTCAACGACCGTTTTTTGAGTTGGTGGGCAGACGCATCCGCCGCCAAGAACAGGTGAAAATTCACCCATTAGCCCGGGAACGCCCTCTAAGTCACCAAACATAGCGAACCACTTGGGGTAACCTATGACAGAGGTATTGGTTATCGAATACATAATTCCTGAGACGCCGGTACCCATACCCGCCTCCCAAATTTTTCCAAAAACTCCCAAATTCCTGCCAAAAAAAGAAAATTATTCAGGGTATTATCTTTTTCGGTATTATATATTTAGATCCATCTATCTCTGTAATTCGTTGATTTAATTTATAAAAATCACCGTTTCAGTAGCTAGAGGTGTATTAGATAGTTAGGTGGGTATTTCCAAATCTTCCCATTCTACTCCCTTTTCCGTTTCAAATTTGGGGATCCCATAGTCTCCATGGCTCTGTGAGGTATCACATAAAAACATCTAATCAGTTATTTCATTTTTAAATATAGCAACAACTTTATTATTGAATTTCATCAAGAAATATTTCAAATAACGTTCTGTGTCTGAGATGGCATCGCGTTTGGGTCCCACCCGACTTGGTCCTCAATCATGACACATGCAAAATTTTCCGCTTACTGTGGTTGTAGTAGGAGATTTTCAAATATTGTCAGGTTATTCGTAACCCGCCTTTCTTCTTTGTCTTTCTTTTTTTAAAAAAAAAAAAAACAAAATGCTAGCCTCAGAAAACAATTCTCTTTAAGAGTCTCGCTAAGACTTAGAATGAAGAAAATAAAAATGGCTGGTGTATTCGCACCAACTATTTAGCAAGAAAAGTACAAAATACTGTTTCAGGTACCAACTTTCTTTTTTAAATCCAACAAAATAGAGACGCAAAAATTTAATGTTACCAACGCAGCCTGAATATTTTTTTTATACTTCCTGTTTCCGGACATGGCTTAATTTCGCAAAATAACGCAAAAAATAAATTTCCTTTGTTTTTTAAACATTTTTCCTTCCTGTTTTCAGGTAATTCCTTTCTTTCGGGAATTTCAGGAGTAAGGCTTGATTTTTTCAGCCGGATATGGCGCGTGCATTAAGGGAAACGCATTAATTTAGGCCGCTGTCAGTAACCGGACCCTAATTTACTTCCTCTGGAGCCTGCCTCACCCAGATTCTTTAACACCTTGCCACCAGGGAAATTGAACCTTAAAAATATTACATTTTTTTTACTTTTAATCTTTGTAGCTTTACAATGTAATATTCTGCTTAATTTTTGTGAACCAACTTAACCACATATTTGTTTTCTCTTTCTTGTATGTAATTATTTTTAAATAATCTGCGGTGTATAGCCTTACTAAAAATGTCGTGAAAAGTTTATTCATTTAATAAACCACAGTGGATGTAAAAACATTATTAATATAATGTACTTTAGCCCTTTCAGCTTGGTAGGTACCCATAATCTCTACAAAACGTGCAACAGTACTGTTATTTTAATGCCTATATTATTATTTTTGTGTTATTTTGTTACTTTGTAGAATTATCAACCTCAACACAGACTTGTCCTAGTGAGGTTATAAATTGAATTGTAAACATTATATCTACTATGTACGAAACTATAAACAATTATTTTTTTTAATAGAGTACATTGCTGAAAGAATTATATTCATAATATTATATTATGTAATGTAATATGATATACTTATGTCTATTTGTAGTGTTATTTCTAATATTTTCAATTTTGTCTCACGACCTTCATGATTCAAGGAATGTCCTTTATTCTCAACTAAATCGTATTTTACTCTAACGAGAACAATTCAATATTCTGCGAAAAACAATATTATAACCCAAAAAAACTTTATTCGCAATACTAATATTATTTTCCCGTGATTCCAGGTGTCAATAAAAAAGACTTGCGAGCCGAAAGAACATTTTTCCAGCAAACCAGGGAAAGACTGGCGTTCACAGTTTTTGTGGCCACCACCCCACATCTACTCACCCCTACCACCACAAAACTAAACATGCTTGCTACTTATCTTTTATTCCTGCCCATAACTGATTTAACATTGGTACATTTTGGTTAAAAAAAAATTTGTCTCATAATAAGATTTTTCTAGGCAATCATACGCCTTGAAATAATAATTGGAATTTAATGAAAATGAAGATTTGTTTGGATATTAAAAATTGTTTACACAACCGCGAACGATCAAATTGTATTATTCTTTATTACAGTAATACATGGAATTTTTGTGTTTATTTAAAATATGATCCATAATTAGCAAATGCATATTTTTATTCTGAAATTACACAAATGAAAAATAAATACCCACATAAAATAACATCTCAGAATGGTAATTCAATTTAAAAGCGCTTTCGCAAGAAAATATCCAGGTATTTTTAAATACCACAAAGTATTTTTTTAGATAACGAAATACGTACAGGTATGTAACGTAATTTCATTATTAAATACAAATACTTTACCATTATTTACAATTGTTATGATTTTTATGACAGATAATAATCAGCTACCCTTTGTAATTTACAATACATTACCGATTTGTAGTCATTGGGTTTAATTTAGAAAAAAAAGTGATGTAGTTTTTCATTAAGTTGACATATATATCAAACCTTGAAGGCAGGTAGGATTATATCACAAGTAAAATCTCCGGTAAAAAAGTTGATTCAAGTTTTATATTAGTCACCCGTGAAATTTACGTGAGAAAAATCAACAAGCCCTATAAAGGCCTAAAAACACAGGGTTTACAATTAGATAATATATAAAATCCAAAATCGATATACTTATATCTGAAGGCATCTTGAGTGGAAATTCGCTGTAACCTAACCTAACCTAAACTAACCTAACCTAACCTAACCTAACCTAATCTAACCTAACGATATAAGTATATTGATTTTGGTTGTACGGCCGTATATCCTCTTTGCATACTTACTTGAAGAAAAAATCTTCTAAATGATCAGGCCGGATGAATTGTTGCCGGATGAATTGTCGGCCGGATGAACTGTCTGCAGGATGAACTGTCGGCAGGATGAACTGTCGGCAGGATGAACTGTCGCCGGATGAATTGTTGCAGGATGAATTGTCGCCGGACGAATTGTCGAGTTACCACAATTAATGGTTCCCGGGGTGGCCGAACCGCCTACCGATCCGAAAAATTGTTGATAGCCAATTTAATATTATTAAAAACAAAATATTTTTTAAATAATTGACTCGTTATTTAGACATCTTGGTTACTCCTTGATTATTTTGTGTTAATTTATAAAATATTTTAATATAATACACTTAAGAGTCACCTGTACCAGTATCTGTTTTATGATAATTTTATTTATTTTATAATATTATTCTATGATAAGTAACTAATTTACAAAATCTTTTTAGTTTTCCATTGGTTAAGCCATTGGTTTGGTAATATCAAAAAATGCTGCAATTTTTCAACCTACACTTATTACGCATAATTCTCAAGTCTTTCAAAATCAAAATCAAGATAAATATTAACTCTACTTTGGCATTAATCAATTCATATTATAAAAGAAAGTTAAAAAAAACGTGCGATCTGCAAAAACTCAGAAACGAGTCCCGGTACGATCAATTGAGTTATATGGTGTGGTAGATCGCTATCCCCCCTAGGGAATAAAGGTACCCGTTTTTACCTAAAGGGCGTGCTTTTGAAGATATAAGGGCGGGAAGTTTTGCCCTCTTAAATTTCAAGAACAGTCTTCCGGAAAGTTCTAGAAGGTTCCATAGAGCTCTAGAAAGTTCTGGAAGGAGTGGCGGTATGTCGGTGAGTATAAAAGTTTCGAGAAGTAGGAACGTTCTGAAATGTTCGGGAACAGGGAATCAGGAGTTTTGGAACATTCCAGAACACTGTCGGATGTTGTCCTGAGCAAAGCCGGGTACCCCAGCTAGTCTACTTAAAAATGTAATGCCAACTGTGTTGAAGGTGCAACTGTAATATCATGCAATGTCCAATGTCTTAAATATAATGTCCTCCGCGTGCAAATTCGCATTTTCTCCAAGCATAAAGTTTCAAATTAAAGTGTGTTTATCGGAAGTGACCTGCCAGGTAAGTATGTTTCTCTATCTATTTATGAATAACAAACTTAGATAGAGCCTAAGAATTCACAATAACCCTTTGTGCTATGCATAAAAATCTTGTTTAAACGTTAGTTTATCAATTAAAAATAATAATTAATATTTGACAAGTTAAAGTATTTCAGCAAAAAAATGCAGACATAATTAGTCTCGACGCCACCTAGCGGGAGATTTAGTATTAACAATACCTCTCTCACAAAAATAAAGTTGGTTGTTTTCAGTTGGAAAAATGTAATAATGAGTAATTGTCGAATGAAACACTAGTATATATTGAATTATTTGGCGGGTATTAGATAAGCCGCCATAGCTCAGTGGTCAAGAGCACCTGACCGGCAATCAGAAGGTCACGGGTTCAATTCCCGTTGGCGGCCAGTATCTTTTCTCGGAAGATTTTTTCAATGTAGATGAGTGTTTCAGGCTGATAATTATTAATTATAATATTTGTTATATACCCTTTGTGCTATGCATAAAAATCTTGTTTAAACGTTAGTTTATCAATTAAAAATAATAATTAATATTTGACAAGTTAAAGTATTTCAGCAAAAAAATGCAGACATAATTAGTCTCGACGCCACCTAGCGGGAGATTTAGTATTAACAATACCTCTCTCACAAAAATAAAGTTGGTTGTTTTCAGTTGGAAAAATGTAATAATGAGTAATTGTCGAATGAAACACTAGTATATATTGAATTATTTGGCGGGTATTAGATAAGCCGCCATAGCTCAGTGGTCAAGAGCACCTGACCGGCAATCAGAAGGTCACGGGTTCAATTCCCGTTGGCGGCCAGTATCTTTTCTCGGAAGATTTTTTCAATGTAGATGAGTGTTTCAGGCTGATAATTATTAATTATAATATTTGTTATCTACCCTTTGTGCTATGCATAAAAATCTTGTTTAAACGTTAGTTTATCAATTAAAAATAATAATTAATATTTGACAAGTTAAAGTATTTCAGCAAAAAAATGCAGACATAATTAGTCTCGACGCCACCTAGCGGGAGATTTAGTATTAACAATACCTCTCTCACAAAAATAAAGTTGGTTGTTTTCAGTTGGAAAAATGTAATAATGAGTAATTGTCGAATGAAACACTAGTATATATTGAATTATTTGGCGGGTATTAGATAAGCCGCCATAGCTCAGTGGTCAAGAGCACCTGACCGGCAATCAGAAGGTCACGGGTTCAATTCCCTTGGCGGCCAGTATCTTTTCTCGGAAGATTTTTTCAATGTAGATGAGTGTTTCAGGCTGATAATTATTAATTATAATATTTGTTATCTACCCTTTGTGCTATGCATAAAAATCTTGTTTAAACGTTAGTTTATCAATTAAAAATAATAATTCACAATAAATTATATAGCGGCCTTGGGTAATTTTTCACAAAAACGGTGTTCTACAAACTATCCAATTATTATTATTATTAACCATTTGTGTATTTCACTAATCAGCCCAACTTGCAGCGTCTGCTAAGTTTTCGGGCAGTTTGTCTAGCAGCTCCATTGCTGTCTGGCCTGGTCTCCGGGGGCTGCTACGCGGATGGGAGGCAGTGGGAAGTACCTACGATTCCAGGCCGGAAGTCAGGGATTTCCCACGGGGGTTGTAACTTCCTGACCCCCGATCTCCGCTCGAGCCTGCATGGAGCTGGGCAGGACCGACGGGTGATGTGCGGCCGAATTTGCTTTTAACCCTTAAAGACTATTTGTTCCGTTTTACGAAACACTCATATAGATCTCAAAGAAATCATTGTACCTCCCCTACTAACATGGTTAGAAATATGGTCAAAACTATGTTAGAAAGAGATAATACGATGCTTTATATTCAAAAAGATAACTACAAAAGGAATAAAATGTAGACCTTTATGAAACCAAAGTTTCGAATCGCAAATTGAAATAAATTTATGAAACTTTAAACATTTTTTATTAATTATTTTTACGTGGAACGATAAAAAAGTAAGATGCGAGTAACGTTTGTAATATATTTCTCAAGTGAAATATTTGTTTTTTTTTCGTTTTCAGTTTCAATATTAGAATTTTAATTAGAAGAGCGTAAGGGGAGCCATTTTTAAAAGATTTTTATGTTTGAAATTGTATTTAATCACCTTTCAAAAATAGCTTTTAGTTTTCGGATCATTCTGAAATATTCTGTATATAAATAGCCGCCATAGCTCAGTGGTCAGAGCTGCTGACCGGCAATCAGATGGTCACGGGTTCAATTCCCGTTGGCGGCCAGTATCTTTTCTCGGAAGATTTTTTCAATGTAGATGAGTGTTTCAGGCTGATAATTATTGATTATAATATTTGTTATCTGAAATATTCTATTTATTTGGATTTTATTGTAAAGCAGAAATATTTTGATCCTCTGATATAAAACGGTCGATTCCTGAGGGGTTAAGAATTACCATGGACATTTTAAGTTACATTACGCTTGATGCAAATTCATATCTTTGAATAAAGGTTCAAATGTTGTTGGGAAGAAAAAAAATTGTACTTACTACTATTTAGCAAAATTTTCGCTTTGAAATAAAACAAATTAAGTAAATATCTTTATTCCTTAAACAAATGAAACGATTACCACCAACCATTACCATAATATTGCTTTAAGAAAGTGCCTAGAAATTGCGCATGCTTTACATATGATTGGACAATTATTACTGTATTCTTTAATGTAGTGTTGAAAGGATCATAACTTCTTTAGAACAGTTGGGATTTAAAATTCGATGAAACGAAAAATCGACACTAAAAAGAGGCAGGTATATCTATAGGATTTAGCCTGAAGAATGAGATATAATAATCGCTCTCCTCTTTGTGCGGTGCTTCGTAGCATTCCTACTCTTGTCTACTTTAGTTTTCAGAAGGTTTACTTCCACTGCGTGTGAACTGCACATTTTTCGACACAATTTAATTCAATTTATTCATTTTAAAAACTTTACAAAATTTACATTTCAAAGCGTCCTTAAAAGATAAGCATATTTAAACTGACAGCAACAAAGCTTGCCGTCTAAATTTGCATAACTGATGTTAAAAATATCGATATTCGAAGTGATTCTATTTAACAACAAGACAGTTCTCCCGACTGGCATGACCATCGGCAAGTTAATGGAAGCAACAATACACGAATATATTAAATAATCATATAACCAATGCGGAACTGAGGGTTACAACCGGACGGTTAATAGCCGTACATATAAATTATTATTATTACATTATTCAAAGGTATTGGTATTATTTATGACTTTATTGTGAGTGCTTACATTCTGTAAGAGTCCAATAAATAAACATATATTAATTTTATGACGCCATGCAGAGCTCTCATTATGGCGTGTACATCACCTCGTTCACACTGATATTCTACATCGTTCAATTCCTACCATAATGTCACTCCACGTCACAACTCACAACCAACCCTTGTACAAATAGGGATGAAACTTGCAGTGGGTCACCCCTACCGACTACTACCTTCCCGCTATCAATAGGGGTGGAAGATGGAACATGGCACAACGCGTTTGTTAGGACGAACCGTGGTCAAATCTAGGAGGGAAAATATAATTTGTTACAAGGTCATAAACATTGCAATTTATCGGATGGAAACGAATTGGAAGCCGAATGGATAAAACCTTTGTATTTTATTTACATTATTTGTGTGTAAATTTTTGGTTTGATTATACTTATTACTGTGGAATTCCACCAAGAATTAACGGTAGAAGAAATTGGCAGTTTAAAATGCCCACACATTAATAATATTAATATTTTTGCTAATGTTAGCAAAATATCAAATATAAAATCACAATACTGATGAAGTAATAATATCTTTTTGAAGTAAAACTTCTTTACACGCGTTCGACTTGGGTGGTAAGCTGGTGAATGCTTTACGAAAAGTGTGATGCATTACGAAAAGTGTGATGCGAACGGTAATCGATGCGAACGGTGATCGATGCGAACGGTGATCGAGCGAGGCTTACATACTACACAACTAAGGTAAGGCGTACATACTAACCCAAGGTCGTAGATCACCCGAAGATCGTAAGTCACCCCAAGGTCGTAGGTCATCCCAAGATCATAGATCACCTTAAGGTCGTAGGTCACCCCAAGGTCGTAGGTCTCCCCACAGTCTTAGGTCACCCCACAGTCGTAGGTCACCCCACAGACGTAGGTCACCCCAAGGTCATAGGTCACCCCACAGTCATAGGTCACCCCACGGTCTTAGGTCACCCCACAAACGTAGGTCACCCCAGGTTCATAGGTCACCCCATGGTCATGACACCCTAATGTCATATGTCACTCCAATGTCATATGTTCTTTTTTAAGTTAGTGGAGTTTTACTACCGTACAAGAATCCCAACTGATCGAAGTCATTGGGACTCCATGGGATCCTCGATAAAGGAAGTCTTGTGAACTCCATAGATTGAAGAATCTGTGTTTTCGTCGAAGCTTTTAGATCGTTACATACTGGCTGCTATAATCTTCGCCTAGCCTTTTTTACTTTTCAATAAATAACAGAACTAACCAGATGTTAGTAATTAACATTTTTATTAAAAATAAAACAGCCGTGATACAGGAATAACCGTGATACAGAAATTAAAGTCCTATAAAAAAATGGAATAGGTTTAAGACTTAACAATTTTGAAGTTCTAGAAATTTAAAAAAATCGGTAAATTCGATGGTTGAAATCATTAATAACCAAATAAATTTAACCTTAAGCCCTATTTTAAGTAGCCCTCGTTACTTCACTTATCCAACACTCCCCTCCCCCACCTCCTTCCTGTCCCACTCTAGTACGCTGTCCCTTTCTTTCTTGACAATATATTATATATATGTGGGCTTCTGTATTTGATACCATTATTTTTATAACAGTACCGAAACCAGTGAAAATATACTAACAAAGTGACTTAAAAGCAAGTATTTTATTATCATTTCTTTAAAAATAAAACACTTATTTTGTGTAATATTTTGTTTAATTAATTTATTAACCGACCGGTTTCGCTTTGCTCAAGCATTATCAGGATAGAAATTAATTCGCTATTAATTAATTACTAGTATTAATTTGTATCCCGATGATGCTTGAGCAAAGCGAAACCGGTCGGTAAATACATTAATTAAAACTCATGTTTTACGCAAAATAAGTGTTTTATTTTTATAGTCAAACTTCGAAGAAATTGCTTTCCACAATATGATAAATCACATTTCATTTAAAGATTTTTTTTTTTTTAAATTATGGCAAACTCCCATTTAAATTTCACTTTCAGATCAAAATTAGTAATTAATTTCCCTCCAACAATAAAAATTAAATGTCTTTTGCATTACAAATTCTTTTCAACTGCACTGCGAGAAATGTCTTAATAAATAAAATTTAAAACAATGAAAAATCCTGCATCTGAACGAGACAAGAAAAAACAACTGAAAGGCCAAAAAGACAAAACCCTTCATTATCAGAATACAATTCTTTGATTCTCCTCGTTTATTCTTTGGTCATATTTTTGTGAGAGTTGAATGAGCGGGGATGATTTTACGAGGTTATTATCTGCAGATTTCACCCCCTAACCACCACCCCCAAATTAGTCCCGAGAAATAAAACAGTAGGTCTTGGGGGTCCATTCGGATTGTAAAGAAGTCCACCCTTAGAAAACTACCCGCTGTTCAATGAAGCGCTCCGTACCAGGGGGTGCTGTGGTGCACAAAATGTACGTAAATAAGAGAAAATATATATATAAATACTTGGAGTGGTCTTACCTTGGCTGGGAACGTAAACCGAATGCATTTAAAGAGTTCTTGCGAAACAAGGCATGAATAAATAAATTAAATTTAAATAGTACGTCCAGTTGTTGCTATTAATGGTGCGATTGTTGGTAGAGTATATTTCGTGGTGACCATTGTATTAATAAAACAATATGAAGGTACCAATAGGAGATTAGATTTTTCTTACTGGAATAGTAATATTGGTAATAGAAGTACTGTAAGATTTTGTAAGAATATTTTTTAATTTATAAAGTTTGTTAGTTCCTTTCTTGATTGCTCGTTTCGTTCATTAGTTACCATTTTGGCCAGCTTTACAAATATGTTTGCAAATCTGTTCATTTTGATAAACGTAGGTACGAGGGTTGTCCCAGAAGTACCCGACCTAACAAAGAAAACACAACAATTTTTTTGTGTTTTACGAAAATAGTCTATTTTCAGCTCGACACACTTTTCCCAGCGTTTTTCAATAGCTTCGATACCCTATTTATAGTGAGAACCGTCGAGCGCCTCAAAATAGCCATCTAACGCAGATTCCACTTCTCCATTGTTAGAAAATCTTTTACCACCGAGTAATTTTTCCAGTTTGGAAAAATAAAATAATGCGAGAAGGTTAAATCTGGTGAATAGGTTGCGTGAGGAAGTAATTCGAACTTTAATTCATTGATTTTGGCCATTGGGATTGTGAATGTTTGAACTGTTGCATTTTCTTGATGAAACAACACTTTCTTTTTCGCAAAATGCGGCCGTTTTTTCTTGATTTAATCACTCAAATGCTCCAATAAGTTCGCATAATACTCTCCGTTGATTGTTTTTTCCCTTTGAAGAAAATCAATAAAAATTATCCCACGAGCATCCTAAAAACTGATGCAAAGACCTTGCCTGCTGATGGAACTGTCTTTGCATTTTGCAGCCGATTCTCCCCTATTAGTCCATTGTTTTGACTGTTCCTTCGTCTCAGGTGTGAAGCGATGACTCTTGGTTTTGAATCGATGCAAAAACTCAGCTTTATTGCTGTGAAACATCGCCAAACACTCAATTGAAACATCCTCACGATGCTGTTTTTGGCCATTGTGAGCAAACGCGGCAGCTATCTTGCGCACAGCTTTCTCATGTCCAAATTTTCAGTCAATATGCGATGTACAGCACTTTTTGAAATGGCTACTGTGTCTGCTAGCTCGCGCACTTCCAATCGATGGTCATCAATACCGTTTTGTGGATTTTCTTTACCTTTTCTGGCGTGTGTTCACCTCATTTGGTCGACCACTTCTATCTTCGTCTCGGCAGCTCGTACGTCCTCGTTTAAAGTCTGCCACCCAATATTTTATTATTATAAACGAAGAAGCAGACTCCCCCAGAGTAGAATCAAAGCTCGGTTTCGATATTGGTTGGACTTAGAACTTTCAAATGAAAGTTTTTTATCACATCACGATGACCAAATTTCCATGTTTACAAATTAACTGAGAGGGTTCGCTATTGATGGCTGCCAAAAAACACTAAACAATGTAGCGCCTTAAAACTTGAAACATAACCTTATAAGGTTGGTGCTTTCTACCATAATTTTTTTAAAGCAACAACCACCAGAAGCACTTCATGTCGGGTACTTCTGGGACAACCCTCGTACCTACCTATGTAATATATGTAACGTAAAAGTAAAAGTACACAATTTTTTGTATTTCTTGGGCGGTAACTATGAAAAAATTTCTTGATATTTTGTTTTGAGTTTTACTTTCCATGTAAATTTGTTAGTTAAATGTTAATTTTTCTGCTTTAATGACTACTAAATTTTTTTAACTAAAGTCAGGGAACATGAACTTTGTTTACGAAATAATAACTTTTCCGAGTTTGCTAACCATTTAAAGAGACAGGCCATAGTTTTAACAAAAAAAAAAAACATTTTAAGCATTCCAATATAAATACACGTTTTAATATGTGCGCTTTAGAAACGTTAGAAATAAACATAAAATTAAATCATAATTTTATTTAAGAAGTTAAAAAAATCATATAACCATGTAAATCATACATATATTTTTATTTTTTATAAACTTTATTAACAATGTTCTCATGTAATGTTGACTCCTCCCACCGTTTTTCACCTCCCACCACCTCCACCTAATTAAATCTAATAATTTTTTTACATGTATAGAATTTTTAACTTAGTTTTAAAATTGCCAGTGAATGAATGACACGGATGTGTCGAAACCGGTAGAAAATTCAAATTTAAGTAATCTATATATATGGAAAGTAAAACTCTTCAAAACCAAATGTAATGCTATGGCAACACTGCGGCCAACTTCCTACTTCAGTGTTGGACGTTTGGACGATTTGGACGATTTGACGAACGTTTGGACGATTGTGTGGAGGGGTAGTTCGTGTGTTGGAAGTTTGAATTAGAAGGTTGGAGTTCGAGTTGGCCCGAGATCGCCTCCAAGACCCGGGATCGCCGCCAACTCACACGAACCAGCCTGCCACAGCCGTCCACACATCAGTCTGCGAACGGCAGGCGATCCAGACACGTGTGCCGCGTACCATTAAAATGACAATATAATTACGGGAGAGTGGTATAACAATTGTTTGAAAACATGTCACATATATACTTCTACGTAATAATTGTAGCCAATTGATAAGATACAGCGCCGAATCAGCTGTTCGAGGGAGTCATGCTGCCATGTTGGATTTCGGAATTGGAGGATTGGTCGCAGCCACCACACGATCGGTCAACCTTCCAACCCCGAATATAAGTTCAGAGTTGGAAGGTTGGCTTCGGTGTGGTTGTAGCATAAAAGTACACACCTACCTACCGAGAGAAATTAACATATCACCGTAGCCTTACTATTATTGTATTGAAATTATGAATTTCTAAAAAATATCTAAATATTTTTTCATTACCATTAGGTAGATAATAAAAATGATATTAATACCAGCTATCGATCGCAAGTTTGAGAGTCTTCTTTCCGAGCTTTTATAAGATGGTATTTTAAATTAAATAATGCTAATGGCTTATCGCACGCGTAATAACAGAGGTGTGTGTTTAAAATTAACTTAATTTCTTATCTAGAAATATTACAATGAACAGAATAGCATCAATAATTTTGTGATTCTAATTGATACTTTAACCATAGAAAGATAATCTACATCTTGACGACGTAAGCGAGACACAAATTTTGCTGTCTTTTTTTATTTCCCAACGTAGTGCGCTGTCTATCTCAGTTAGCTCAGCTCAGTCAGTATAAAATTACACATTAGTTTTCATTGAAATAAAACTTGATAGTTTTTAGTTGATTTGTGAGAGGTTTACAGCATTTTGTTTTTTTTTTTAATTACAAGATATTTTTCATAATTATTGACGAAATGACCTTTAACCGGTTTAAGTATGATAATATGTCAAATATACACTTTTAAACTTACATACGTCTTTAAGATATATCATAATCTTTAACCAAAATTAGATTATTTTTCTAGGGTTATTCACCTTTAATTATACAATTTTAATTTTTCTTTAATTCACCTTTAATTTTTTTTCAGTGAATACCTACAACATTAAAAAGCCGTTACGCAGCAAACATTAATTACGGTACAATCGGCAAATAATTACCATCAAAGAACTTACTTTAAATGTTATATGAAACAGAACACAAATTGGGTTGTAAATTAGGTGCTTACACAAATTTCTCTTTTAAAGAAAAACAATTATTGTAAACACGGCATTATCAAAGCGGCTATTTTTTGTTGCAGTTCGTGAACATTCCCTCATTACTCCCGTATTCTCTTCTCCCTACCTGCGGAAAATAAATACCATTTTGCCCGTTTCCCCCAAAGGGAACTTTACCCCACAATAGCCGTAATGTATAAAGCACTTAAAGTTAGCGGTACTCGAGTTTTGCACTCGTATTTTTGGCGATCCTTGCATTCAGAGGTTTTATGCGGGCTACCTAGAACCTTAAAGCTACCCAGCTGGTACCTACTCTACACTCTACCTACAGTACTCCGGTACAACCTGCCGTCTGGGGATGGTTCACGGCTAAGAGGGTTTTTATAGCTTTATACAATACATACGGAATGCGGCAAGATATTCCCAAAGGGGTATTTTACTGCGCCGATTTGTGAACATAACCCCTAAAAATATTTATGAAAATTATTTTTATTGCGGCGTAGGTAGGCACTTAATGTTTACATATATATTAAATGTGATATCTATATTTAGGCAAAATCTCTCTTTATTCAATGATTCCCAATTTTAATTTCGAAGAATATTGTATAACTTCTAGGCAAGCAAGAAATACATTTTCCCTTCTTCAAGCACAGCAAACTTATTTTGTGGTACCATTTTATCTCATAATTAATAGATTTTTTAGTTTTGACCACGTTTATTGTTTATAAAAAACCGTTTCGTGAGTGATGCTCACTTCCTCAGGGTTTTTACTCTTAACTCAAGTTTTACTTTAAAACTCAAGCTTATTCAGCATATTATATACACGTTTTTTATATACGATAAACTTGATTGAAACTAAGGAAGAAATGAAATTCTACTAATAATTATTCTGCGACAAATTATATATTTTTTGAGTGGGAATATTAAAGTACATCTCAAATTTAGCTACACGGATCGATGAAAATCATAAAATAGATAATTTCGAGAAAGACTGCCTTAAACAAAATAATCTGTCAGTTTTCCAACCAGTAACAACAAATGACATAAAAAATATTATAAATGAATTAAAAGGTGGATCTGCACCAGGATTTGATGGAATCACAGTAGAAATATTGAAAAAATATAACAATTTTTTAAGCATTCCAATTACACACATTATAAATATTAGTTTGAATAGTGGAATATTCCCTTCCATTTATAAAAAATCTATCGTAACACCCGTTTTTAAATCAGGCAGCCCTGAAGAAATATCAAATTATCGACCTATATCTCTTGTCTCAAACGTGGCAAAAATTTTTGAAAAAATCGTAAAAAAGCAACTCATGTACTACATTGATAATAATAAAATACTTAGTCCTAACCAATTTGGATTTAGAGAGAAACTAGGCACACATGATGCCATTGCTGAACTAACATCAAATATATACAATGCATTAGATAAAAAAAAACAAATGCCTTGGCATTTTCATTGATTTACGCAAGGCTTTTGATAGTATCTCCCATACAAAACAAATTAATAAATTAAATGATATCGGCATTATTGGTACCGTTAGATATTGGCTACAAAGCTATCTAACTCAAAGAAGTCAAAAAGTAAAATTAAATAACTCACTAAGTGTGGATGAAACTTTAGAATTTGGAATTCCCCAAGGGACTGTTATTGGACCAATTTTATTTATAATATACGTTAACCAAATGTTTAAATTATCACTTAATGGTAAACTTATATCTTTTGCTGACGACACTGCAATAATTATTGAAAAAAAAAACGTGGAACCATATTACCATTGCAGCCAATCAAGACATGAATGTTATAAAAAAATGGTTCGATAACAATTTATTATCACTCAACACAGAAAAAACTTATTATATTCCATTCTCTCTACAAGAAGATGTATCAAATAATTTAATTAACATAACAATTCATTCCAAAAATTATATAATATATGTAATACGGACTGCGCTAAACTAAATCATAAATCAAATGTAAAATATCTTGGAATCCTAATAGATAAAAATGTTAAATGGAAAGATCATATCAATCTCACTGTGGAAAGAATAAGAAAAGTAATCTATATATTCTATAACATACGAAATATTTTAAACAAAAAAACTATAAAAATGGTCTATTATGCATTAATTCAGTCCTTATTACAGTACGGCATTATTGGGTGGGGAGGGGCCTTTAAATCTTCCTTACAGACCATAATTATAATTCAAAGAATAATTATAAAAATCATCCTTAGGAAACCATACGATTTCCCTACTCTAGAATTATTTCGGGAATTTAATGTACCATAAATCATAGAATTGTATAAGAGAAACGCCTTATATCAAATATATAAAGAATATTTTATTCAAAAAATTCACCCCTCTGATAGCATAAGCAATAGATTTAAAACTAATGGCTTAATAGCCATTCCTGTGCTTAGAACAACCACGGCTCAGCATCACTATTTGTATTTAGGTGTAAAATGGTACAATATATTATTGTCCAAAAACAAAATTAATATAACGGGAACATTGAAATATGAACAAGTTAAAAAGCAAATTAAGTCCCTGAAATTGGATAATGATATATTGTACCCTTAATTTAATTTAATTTACCCTTACTTGAACTGTAATATCTAATATTAAAAGTATAAATATATATATATATACTGTTATTTGTCCTTCTAAAACTATTTTTTCTAAATTATGTACCTTTGTCAAGTAATATTTGTATTTATTTTCATAAGTTCTTTGATCATTGTTTAAACATCTCACTAAAACACTATTAATTTTTTTTTGCATGTTAATACTCCTCCCATAAACACGAGCTCTTGAGCTCAATTTATGGAGTAGTAGTAATATAAAATGAATTATTGTATAACCTTGCACATGTAACCATTTGTATTGTAAAAACAAAATTCTTGAAATAAATAAATAAATAAAATAAATAAAATATTTGTCTCTGGTTTATTTAAAATAAACATTAATAGCCTTGAGTTCATTTTCCAAATAAATAATTATCTGATGAAAGAAATTCACATCTATAATTAAAAAATACATTTTCAGTGTTAATACCATAACAACAGAAAATAAAATAACTACATTTAAGCAGTAGGTAATATTTAGATTTCTCATAATCCGCCTCACTAGGGTAGCCTGTAATGGGGCAGTAATAATGCATGTTCATTTATAAAACCTATAAACATACCTACACATAGTTTGGTTGCCTTAATAATTTAGAATTAGGGTGAGTGCACCGGTAAAGGCCCTATCATTCCTTTTGATTCAAGTTTTTACGTTATCTTTAAAATTGTTTTATGAATCACATTGATATCTAGAAGAATGTTATAGCATCTTGTCGCAATGTATATATAATTAGCAGTATCTGTGTACAGACATACATACACAATTCATACATAATGTATCGTCTTAACATAATCCTCACGGCCATAAATTCATTAGAGTTAGTACTGATATTAAAACATCGACAATTTATTGCACCCCACGAATGTAATGTTACCTGTTATTCCAATAAATATTACTTTATTTTTAAAAATTAGATAGCTACCTTCGTTCAGAGTTGTAAACCTTTCGGCAATCCGTACACAAATATGTTAAAAATTGTTTTTATTTGTTTTTAAAGGGCAATCTCCGCTCGGTAAGTTTTCGAATTTTAATAAAATTTACGGTGGTAATGAAAAAGGCTTATTTTGTGGTTTTAATTGGACAGCTTTTATGCAGCTTATTGAGAAAATTTACTGTGAAATGGTAGAACGGGATAGCGCCCACTTTCGGCAAATTATTTTCTTTGTTTTTTATTCTCCGTGGAAAATCACAGATTCATAATTTTTTTGTAGAGTCTGTGAAGCTGGTATATTTCACTACGTCACTTCTGAAGAACACGTCAACATAGAATGGATTAATGTGATAAGGTTTTTCCAGGACTAGGTGGCGAATGCGTTTGCCTACTGCGTGGCGTGCGGAAAGACTGATTAAGAGAGACCTTTTTGACCTCACCAGTAGAACTCTCTCCACTCATCGTTCATTCCTTGAATCAGAGTTGAAATAACTCACGGATGGACCCCATCCGAAATTAGAAAGTTTGATGATTTCAAAGCATTTTTTCAATGATTTCTTATAAAATGAAATGTTTTTTTACATTACACTGTAGTTCCAAAAGGAAAATATTTTTCCTTACGGCCTGTGTTGTTTGATAATGCTATGGTGGGTCTTTTTAATAAAGAGAATGAGAAGAAGATCTGAGAAGGAAAATGTATGAGGGGAGGGTAGGAATTGCGTGGTTGGTGAATCCGGGAGTGACGAACGTTTGAGTACATCCCTCCCGCTGCGGTGCAGGGCGATAGGTTGAGAAAGATCAGCTGGAGAGGTCAAAGGATCTCCCCAAACCGGCCACTTCCGATCTGGTCCGCCACGCAGCTGGTGGGCAGGCGCATACGCCGCCAAGACCAGAACGCACCTCACTCGATTAGTCCGGCAAATCAAGAAAAGAAAGTCGAGAGAACACCAATAACAATAATAAAATTTGTTGGACTTTAGCCCTGTTAGTGACCATATCTGAAAAGTCAGCTACTTGCAATGAGCATAGGCATTGTACTTACCTCTTTTTATAATATTTTTATGAAGTTAAAAAATATTTGTCCATAACCTCAAACTAATGTGAAAACTAATAATTTTGGTAGATACTGCGTTAAAAGTACTGCGTCCCTGCTTATGAAAAGAATGCTATTAAAAGAAATATTGGTATTTTAATTTGGTTCCATGACAATTTAGAATCGTTCAATTTTAGCACCCCTTTGAAAAGTATGAAGGATTACGAAGAAAAAAAATAAAATTGCCTATGTAACCTAACCTTACCCTTTAAACCAATTTTTGATATTTTTTTCACATGACTTTTCAAAGGAGATGTTGAAATTGCATGATTCTAAGTTGTCCACTCACTGTTTTATCTATTTGTTTTATGTTATTAAAATTAGCAAGCACAATCTGAAAATTAATGTAAATACGTTTTTTTATTATATTTGGTTGATAAACACGAAAGGTTGCATCTCAGAAAACGATATTCGCAAATTAACTGCCTTTTTGCTTACGACTGCAGTATCGACGATACGTTATATATGACTTTCAATACTTTTATAAAGCTTCACAACCTTTCATAAGTGATGATGCCGTAGCTCCACTGAATTTCGTGTAGTATTCGGACAAAAAATGTAAAACTAAAACTATTTGTTGATAAACTTAACAGATTATACTGACCTAATGAAACATAAAATTATTTTTATCACATACATATTTTTGCGTTATTCCATTTCTCCCTTTACATGTCGATGTCTACTTAGAGAACCTCGGAACAAGGAGAAATATTGAGTTTTCGCCGCAAAGTATTTTCGCTTAAATATTGCACAGCAGATTCTGCTAAGCCCTTAACTTTACAATTAAGGATATTTCCTTCTTTA
The DNA here is from genome assembly GCA_917563855.2 of Limnephilus lunatus. Classification (NCBI taxonomy): domain Eukaryota; kingdom Metazoa; phylum Arthropoda; class Insecta; order Trichoptera; family Limnephilidae; genus Limnephilus; species Limnephilus lunatus. The sequence continues at coordinate 42,936,467 of OU830602.1, read as the reverse complement.
ACCAGCTTTAAGGGTGGTTTTTACGCTTCAGTTTGCTTTCATTGCTACAATTTCGGTTTGTTTTTTTTTGTTGGAAACTGATGTTTACACTTTCTGAAACATCTTCTGTAATATTGAACAACTCTGTTAGTAGCTTTTCAAATGCCCGAAAGCGCCATTTTCGGGGTAAAAATAGGCAAATAAGATACTTGGGGAACAGCTATGTTTTTCATCAAATTGGTACAATTGTTGATTACACAATTTCAAAGAACCAATGTGTAGTATCCACCAGCATGTATTATGCAATACCAAAACACTACCGTTTTACAAACCAGAAGATCCTAATTTAGAGCAGAGCCGATTTAAGCGAAGCATGTAAGTTTAATATAAAGACACTTAGATGTATTAGACATGATGACTTAATGCATTTAGATATTTGAAATAATTTGGGAGACTGGTATGGTACCTTTCACTGTATAACCAAAACCTCTTTGGTGACTCAGCAAGGGTGCCCGGGATAATGGAGTAAGGTTTATTTAGGTCTTGGCGGCGGATCTTTGACCAACTGTATAACTGGCCGAATTAGAAGAGGCCAGTTGAGGGAGGGAGACTCTTTGATCATCACCAAATTTAAAAAAAATTTGAGAAGTTTTTTAAAGTGAAAACATTTTTGGCGCCATTGTGATTTGAAACTCGATGAAATAAAAAAGCGACACTAAAAAGACAAATACATACATCAATATGATTTAGCCTGCGAGATAACGAGATAGAATAATCGGTCTCCTCTTTGTGCGGTAGCTTCTCCACTCTTGTCTACTTTAGTTTTAAGAAGGTTTCACTATACCGCGTGTCAATTTGCACACTCTGATTTTTTTTAAAGCGTCTTAAAACAATGAAAATAAAGCGTTTTTTGAATTCATTACTTTAAATTTAGCAGATTTAATTTGTACAGAATTTTGAAATAAAATATACCTATATTAATGTAAAACTAGCCCTTCCAATGTACGTTTTATTTTTACGATACGCCGGCTGATTTTGTGGGCAGACTGAGAATGTGAGCATTTATTTCGACAAGGGCGGATTGGCCATTTCCTTTTATTGCCCTTAAGTTCCAGGTAAGGGGATTGGAAGGAAACTTATTCCCGATCTTGTATTGAACAGGGAACATACTCCGAGGGCTTTTCGTTTTACTGCCGTGCCGTGCAGGAGGCAACATGTCTGACGAATTTGCACACAAATACGATTATGAAGGGAACCATCACGTCTGTTATACACAGCAATGCGATAAAAATGGTTTATTTTTTCTTGGAATTCATGACTTCTATGTATACGTACTTGTATATTTATATAAACTAATTTTCTGACCACCACGTCATTTCCCAGGAGCGCTAGGTGACTAAGATGAAACACCACCCAAATCTGTCTTAATAAATAATATTATTGTTGCACAAACTGTATTGCCCACTGTATGTTTTTCTATAAGATTTTAAAAGCATTTTTAGTAGGATTAAATGTTTTACCCTTTTTAAAGAGAGCTACGAATGAAAAAGTCGAGAAAATTAGTATTGAATTTGACACTCGAATCTTGACACATTAGCAAATAATATATTTCAGTTCATATTTTTAGCTAAATAATATTTATGATTTAAGGAATAGTGCGAAAAGAAAATTAAGATAAATAGGCGTCCAGGAAAAATATCAGGTATTTTTAAATAAATCATGGAGAGAAATGAACATATTGTATTAATATCTACCAGAAAATTTTATATCCTATTGTACAGAATGAACTGCCCTTTAAATATGAAAATTTATAAATAACGCTAATAAATTATTTTATTTAAAATAGCGAATTATACAAAGAAGCTTTATGCAATGTATAGACGAGTCTTGATAAATTATTATATATTTTGATGGAAGTGGTTTTAATGAAATGATAAAAAAAAATCCTTTCCAAATGAAAAACTACGTAGCAAATTTTGTATTTTCGCCGCTGTTTTTATATTTCATAATATTGGAGTGAATAATTTAATGGGTGTAATAATTCTCGTCCTCTCCAGCCCGCCATTAAGAATTCACGGAATATTAACGTCCGCACTAAAATCAGAACTTCTTCAATATACAGTAACACACCTATAAAGCGGTATTAGAGCCTACTTACTGTAATAACGCCGGGTTTTAGCACGGTTTGGTTTACGACCGCTCTTATTTTTAATTACCGCAGATTTGCGTTACTTTACCATAGCGTTATTTATTGTCGTGAGGTGCCGCTGTATGAAACAATTTAACGTTATTTTACCCACGCCAGAGGTGATTAAAAGAAAATTAGGACAATGCTAATTTCCTCGGTAATTCTCGGCGTTAAAAGCGAGGACTCGAGAATGTATTTCTATGGTCGTTTTACAGCGTTTTGCGAAAGTTTTGCCATAAAAACAAAACAAAAGGTCGGAAAACTTAACTTTGTAAAAAATTCTATTCAGTTTTTATGGCATTCAAAAATGAATAACTGCTTCACACAGTTTGGTTTGTTAGTCAAGGGTTTCATTTCAGAAAACACATCAAAAGGAAGGTGTTTTTTGAATTTTTGCAAAACAAACCAGACGGGTGTAGTGATTTTCATTATGTATTTTTTTTACATTAGCTCCACAGAAGATGTTTTGAGGAAAAAAACCTCAGTCATGTCATTTTTGGAGATGCTTCATAAGTTCTGGGAAGAAAAAGGTTTGAGGAGTGGGTAGAAATCTGGGGATCTAATCTAACCTCTCACTGCGGTGTAAGGCGATGGGTCGGGAGAGTTAGGATGGAAAAGGTCTTCCGGGCTGTAGGTGGACAAATGCATCCACTACAAAGACCTTGAAAAACCTCACCCCATGGACCCTTTTTAATAAACGCCTTTTAAAAGTGTATTTTTTTTCCTTACAGTCACAAACAAGATATATATTAGGTAATCAGGACACAGGTATATCCTAATGAGACAGGCATACAAATAAAACCAATGTAAATATATTTTCTTATAGATAAATAAATAAAATAAAATAAAATAAAATAAAGCTTACATTACCAACAAAAATTGTTTGTAAGGAACATAAGAAATTTCACTGGGTTATACAATAAGGGGAATAACCATATCATGCATTTACTGTCTGATAATCAAGGGTATGATAGACGTTGCACCTCAATGAATCGATACTTACGTTACTGGTACGATAGTGCAGTGGGACTGACTGGTTCGGGGCTGCAATCTGCAATATGAATATAGTCCTGATGATAGCCGACCCTCAATTTATGATTAATAACTCGAAGAAAGCGGGGAAAAAAGCTGGCGGACTGTTCAACCAATGCTCCTGTAAAGTTTTTTAAGGTTTTATTTCGGTGGTCATAAGTCATTTTCATAAACATTGGTTTCCTGTAACAGTACTATAATATAATGCTTTGGTTAGAAGTAGGCTTGAGAGTGGTTTGGTGGTTTGGAGCCCGCGCCAAGTGAAGTATTCCCTGATGTTGGAGAAGGTTCGGAAGAAATTTCTGAGATTTCTCTACCTGAGGGAGTATGGCTACTACCCGCGGCTCTACCCTACCGAATTTCTCTTGGGCATGCTCGATATGAACCATTTACGGGTCAGAAGGGATATGCTCATTGTAACACATTTCTTCTGACTGATTTGTAGGTGGTTTGAAAATCATGGAGAGCATTAGTTTCTTTGTTCCCAATGGTTATCTCCGTCACGTTTTATCTCCCGGCTTGCAGAACTAATTTGTCAAAAGTCATGCCAGCCAGGAGAGCAGTCTTATTGTTAAATAGAATCATAAGCTTTGTTGCTGTTAGTTAAAATTTGTTTATCTAATATTAAATATTTTCTCTCTTTTAAAAGCGCTTTGATATGTTAAATTTGGAATGTATTTAATTGAATTGAATTTTTAACTTTATGAGTAAAAACTCAAATTGTAATATTTAATTAAACGAAGACAATATTAACGAAAATCAATCGAAAATCTGGAGACAAAATCAGAAAAAGATATTGGCACCCCTAGGTGATATTGGGATAGAAAGATATTATAGAAAAAGATATTGGGACTCGAACCCAGAACCTTTCCCTTTCCGGGAGACAGCTCTGACCAATTGAATTTAATTCCTCTAAGAATACGATCATACTTTTGTCATTATTATTTACTGTAGTGTAATGAAAGAACTTCTATCAGGTGTCGACCGATGCCTGTAATTTAGTTTGACTGTAATTAACCCAAACATTTACCTATAAGAGCCCGTTCACACTTCCGTCGTAAAAACGGAGATGGGTTCCGTCTTTACGACGGAAGCCCATCCGCTGTAGTGGCTCTATGGAGCTGTTCACACTTGTCGGATCCGGCGTGAAGACGGATCCGTTATTTTTTGCGGAGAGTTCGCCTACGCAGAGTGTCCGTCGTGAAGCCGGAAAGTAACGCGCTGGCTCATACATTTTAATGGAGCTGTTCACATTACACGGCGGGACGACGGATCCGTTTTGAACCCGCCACACCCCGCTTCACACTTCACCACCGCCCGGTCCCAGATGCAAGCGAGCAGGCAAATTGTGTGTTTATGGGGCCCGCGTTTGGCATTTATAATATTATTATATAATATATATGTTCGTTCCAGAATGCGATTTTTTCTATTTAATCTCAAGAAAATATTTAGTCATATCATTCATGTTTTTTAGTCATTTTAATAATAATTGCTGGATGATTTTCGCGTACTTTCTCCTTTTCAAGTATGCAAACAAAATATTCTCCCACGGTTTGAACAAATAAGGTCCGACCCCTGAATTAATTTTATGGCTGGTATTACATCAATACATTCCTTTACCGATTTGGAAGAAAAAGTTTATTATTTAAATTGTTTTATTTTTAAGTAGGTATTTGTACATTTCAAATAGCACCTATAACTATTTATGGCAGCCCCAAGGGAAAGTTTTTGCTGTCGGCCTTTTACGGCCCAAACTAAGAGAAACTTTTATAATAGTAAAATTTGCAATATTTGCATTGCGCATTGCGCAGTGCGCACGACCGTCTACTGAAGAATGATAAAATGTTTTGGTCGTTGTTTTCGTAGAGTAGGATCCGTCTTGAAAACGGAAGTGTGAACAGGGGCCTAGGGCTTCCGTCTTAACGACGGAACCCCTCTCCGTTTTTACGACGGAAGTGTGAACGGGAAGTTAAACATGGTGTGAAAAAAATATTCATACGCAGTTATTAAATCGTCTTAAATTGATAATGTAGGCATACAATTATCACTGAACGGTATTACAATTCTTAAAAAATTGATGTAACGCAAACGACAGACCAAAAAGATATTTTTTTGTAAATAATTAGCATTTTAGATTCCTAGTAACTTGATTCTTAGGTCCTAATTACACGTAGGTCGGTCCAGAGAACGTTTATATGTATAGTCAATTAATCCAGTTGTTTAGAACGTGGTAAATCGAATCGTTCGGAATTACGATACGAATCGCGTGACTGTAAAGTGTAGAGTGTAGAGACGCAAGTACAATAGGATATCGGTTGGATATCGGACTTCAATGTAATTAAGCAAATAGGCAATTGGTCGAGTCTTGTTAGGAGGATTGCCCATTGTTATAAGGTACGTACATATTCTATGTAGGTTTTGTAGAGTGAATTGAACAACCTGCTTTCAATTAAAAACACTTGAGATTTTTTTTTTTTGCTTTTCTCGATATATATGCCTTCTCGTACAAGCAGTTAGGCGATATCCTATTTTAGGCGACTTTTTTAAAGCATTTCCCTTTAAAGCATTTCCCTTTAAAGCATTTCCCTGCCGACATCTCGCGGAGTAATTGGAAAGCTTTGGCGATTCATTACATATAACACGTAATTGGAAAGCTTTGGCGATTCATTACATATAACACGATTATAACACCTAATCTTTCAAAGGTCTCTTTTGAGGTCTGCTACCATATGTTTTGTTTTTTTGTTTTTTAATAATGGATATTCTATACTCATAATATATGAATTGCTCAGCTGGACGTAATATCAAATAAAAAAGTAAAACATACGACAGAATAAATCGAGAAGGAAAAACTCAAAGTCCCACTTTACCAAGACAAACAGCAGTTATTAATTTCAATATACGAGTAATATAGCTTTCTGCGTGATGTTAACATCGCGCTGACAATAAAGGCAATTGAAATATTTCCATCGGAACAGTTATTCGTTTAACGATCAATTATCCCCGCGTTTAACGACGAAATAAAACGTAGTAACGGCTAACGATTTTCCGTTGGCAAAGAGGACGGCATAATCGATAGAACCGATCCCAGCCCAGTACTGGGAGGAAAACGTTATGATTACTTATTAGGCACCAATGTTTGACGTTAATTATATTTATGAAGATGGTGGTTTCGAAACCTGTAGTATATGCTGAAAATAAACTAGTTTTAATCAATGACTTTCAGTCGCACCACAATATTTACTTCTTCTTCTGAGAGATTTTCTAATTACTATTGTATGAAAATCAATAATGCTGCCTGGTAATTTGTAAAAATCAAACATTTAAAGTGTCGCTCTGGTGAGTTGCCAATAGTAATATTTTTTTTACTTAGGCCATCCACTCATGAAGAAACTGAAAAAAAAGGAGTTGGCAACGCAACCGCTATCCACAGGAAAGGAAATTATGAATTTCATTCGCGGCCCGCACGCAGGCAACTTGTTAAAGACCAGTTGTCAAGGGCAACGCGGTGACTGGCAGAGCAACCTGTCAACTAGGCAACTGAAACGCGACGGCACGCGGTGTCTAGCAGTGCTGCGGCCGTCACGTTTCATTTGCATTGATGACAGGTTGCCATGGTAGCGGCTCACGATTTTCTAGTAATTTGCGATACGTCAGATCAGAAAAATATCAATTTTGTTAAGAAGATTGATAAATTGAGCTGTGCCGTGAATGGAGTTGCCATCCAGTTCTCAGTTTCTCCATGAGCAAAGGCCCTTAGAATTTTTTTCATATGAATACATAGAAATTTTCCTCCATTATTTTCCTTCACTTTTCTGCTGTCTGGGTCAGAAACCAAAACACTATGGCTGAAATCTTTCTACTTAGATTGGAGAAGCTCTCCTGTGCAAACAATGAAATCATTTTTTTTCATGTAAATGTTTATTCTATTTTCTGCAACTCATATTATTAACCCTATCTTAGAAAGATTATGCCCATCACTTTGATAGGGTATATAAATATCAAATATCATATCAACCTCTTGTTAAGTTAGTAGAATGCTACCCATTCTTCTTATTAAGTTTCATAAAAATCAAGTGAAAGATCTTTTTCAAAGATATTCTGGTAAAAAACGTGGTTTCTGACTACAAGCAAATATTTTAAAGCTAAATAATATATTACTAACTACATTGACCGAAGTCAAAACCTTTTATCTGCATATATAAAAATAGATTTTTAATTTATTATCTGGATGGAAACGCTGATTGCTTGTCAAAGAATGAAAACCGTGTAATGAAATTGGGATAGGTACCTGAGTGGTTTTAATAGAATTTTCGCAATATTGGGTTTTGATAATTTTATTAAGTATAAATTGAAGTAATGGTTTTGGAGGATGAATTATCCGAGATTTATATTTAAAAAACGAGAGGAAAAATCGAAGTGGTAACTGCAGGGTAGCGTTTAGAGAGAGGCTTCAGATTAGTTGGAGGATAGATATGTAATAATTTTGTGTTCCGAGGAGAAGCAGCGAGGGAAAAAACTTTGCGAAAAAATATTTTTATCAAGAAATCCTTTAACTAAGAATATGTAAATTTATTCGAAATTTAAGCAACGATAAAGCCCAAAGTTTTCGGTGTTGAAAAGAGTTGTTGAAGAACAAGTTATTATCCTCTTAAATCTTTCTTTTCAAGTATTATCTTGTCTTTAACACAGCCCGACATACTAATTTTGTGTAGCAATATTATAGACTTGTAAATAAGAATAGCCTTTGTGATAACTTCGTAGCAAAGTGGTAATAGCTTTGGTTCTGAACCCAGATGTTCAGTGTTGTAAACTGTAATGTACGTTAACTTCAAATAGTAAGACAACTTTTCGGTATCTTCCAATAATTACGGTTCAAATGATTATTGCTTTATTTAATTATCGTGAAATTTTACAATGAACATTTATTTTTTTACATTAACTCCACGCTGGAGGAAACCATGCGGAAAATAATTTCCCTTGGGGCCTATGTCATCTGAGATGCTGTGTGGAGGGTCTTTTTGAGGAGAGGAAGGAATTAACATTGGCCTTGAAGAGACCCATATTGTAGGAAGGAGGAAACACAAGGCAGGCAAATCATTCCACAGCCGAGCTGTTGAACACAATAACGAGTCGAAGAAGTGACCCGTTCTCATATGACAAATGTCAACCATGTACAAATGTTGGGCATGCGTTTGACGTTCTTATATATTCATTTAACACAAAATACTAATAATGTTCTTTAAACGATATATGTTTGATAATTTCTTTGCGCCGTCTTCATAAGAAAAATTACTTCAAGAACGCGTAAAAATATTGCATTATTACCTTAATTTCAGAAGTTCGTCAGCACACGCCAGATCTGTAAATAAAAAAATGTTAGATTGAAATAATCAATGCAATTGAATAATTTGTTATAGACGTCAACAACCTTACAAATATCCGATAATAATATTATTTTTGGGATATTATGCCGTCTGGCGCTACTTTCATCATTAGACAACGTTTCGGACAGAATTACAATTCAAATAATAGGCCATTACACATTTGCCCTGATAATGGACACTTTAATGCTGTCCGAAACGTTGGCTGAAGTTGGAGGTTGCGCAAAACGGCATAATACCCCCAAAATAAATCAATGTAATTGTGATGACCGTGGCCGGTTATCCCATAATAATCTGGACTCCCTTTGGTGGATCCAGATTCCTCTGTATATGATACTCTCAGTACAGGGTGTTACTAAAATAAGAAGACGTAGGTAGTCTCGTGATGTTTATTCCGGGATAAGGTACAATGGTAATTCTTAGGAAGTCTGATGGTAAGAGGACGAATGGACAACAATCACACCCTTTTATACGTTCCTCATGTTGTCTCACTCATACACGCATGTCTCTTTCATACCGCAAGATATACGTTCACTTCATCCCTCCACACTTAAATCTGAAGACAGTTACACAACATGATGATGATAATAATAATAACAATACATACAAATATTCATTATTTACAGTAAGTAATTCATTTTTATGTTGAGTCGAGAGCTGAGTCCTGTCTTCATTGACTCATCTGTGTGTCCGTGGTCGTAATCGGTCCTTCTAATTTCCCGACGTGGAAGCCACCGGATCACTGGAGCTGGAAGTAAAAGGAGAAACACCCATTAGATTGTCATCCGGCACAAAGCTGGAGACATCGTAATCATCATACGACAGTCTCTTCGTCTCAGACGCCATATAAGGATTGCTGGTATTCTTTTCCCATGATACACACAATTTAGACAACTGATCAAAATGCCTTTTCCAATACATAAGTTTTCCATTTAAATTAACCTCAATTAAATACATTTTTTTTCCTAATTGTTTATGTATTTTCCCTTGTACCCATTTATCCTTGTTTTGGTCTCTAAAATCTCTAACCATTACTTTTTGATTAATTGAAAAACCTACCAATTCTTTATTATTTCTCTTATAATAATATTTATGATTTTCCTGAAATTTAGACATTTTAATTTTAGTTTCTTTATTAATTTTATTATCCTTATCTCTCCCCCCTCTCGGTACAAAACTGTTAAAGTTAGTTTCCTTCCAAACTTACTATAATTTACCGGAACTAAAATATCTTCCGATTGCAAACGGCCTAATTCCGTTTCAACCTTTGCTTTTAAAGCAAAAGGTATATTTCTCGGATTGCAGAATTTTGGTTCGGCGTTCTCTTTTAATTTCAAATGCGCTTTATTTTTATTAAATTTACCTAATTTCTCCGAAAAAACCTCCGGGAATTTTCGAATTAATTTGTCCAATTCACTTCTATCATTCTCAACTACATTGTGAGAAAAAATATCACTACCCTCCTGGGTTGCAGTGGATTGTAACCCCGTAAATCCAATATTAAACTTTTTTATAAAGTCACGCCCTAGAACATTAGTTGTTCCATTTTTTACAACGCAAAATTCTAACACTTCCCTATAACCGTTATAATCAACTGTTAATAAAATACAACCCAATAAATTCAACTTACAGTTAGCGTAACCCGTTAAGGTTAAATCTTTTGGTTTTAAATCCAACTATTTGAAGTATTTAACATAATCTATGTCTGTTAAAATTGAAACTGCTGCTCCTGTATCCAGTAAACCAATTAACTTGATATTATTCACTAAGATTTCACACAATATTGGCTCCGAGTAAACTGTGTTTATCCATAACTTTTTTTTATTTCCCTGCGCGTTCACAAACACAGAAGAAATAATTTTTTTATTATCACTGCGACAAATTTTACTTATGTGACCATTGCGATTGCATTTATAACATGTCGCGTCTTTAAATTTACAAATTACCGATTCGTGATACTTCCCACAATGTTTACATCTTAACGTGCGGTCTTTTGACTTCGGTCTGGACAATGTAACATTTTTATCTGTAGGCCTGAAAAAATGTTTCCCCGTCGGTAACAATTCGTTCCGATTATTATTTTTAGCAACTTGATTTACACTTTCCGATTTAATTTGCTCATTAATTACATCAAACGAATCCATCGTAATAGCACAATCTAAAACTTTCTTTAATGAAAAGTTTTCAGCCTCGACAAATATTTTTTCTTTAATACGACCCATTTGAAGACCAGTGACAAAAACATCTTTTAAATTATGTTCTATTCTGTCTTCGAATTTGCAAAATCTAACTAGCTTCCGTAATCGCGCTATAAAATCATTCACGGATTCTGTAACTTTTTGTTTCGTAGCAAAAAAAATTTCGCGTTCCTTGAACACATTCCTTTTAATACCTACATGATTCTCTAATAATAACAATAAATTTTCGACCGTAATATCCGTAATTTTTTTTGGAAAACACAAATCAATCAATAAATCTATTGTCTCTGTGTGCAAATGAGATATTGAAACCGCTCTCTTTCTCAACCGAATTAATTTTGTCATCATTGACTAGGATGAACTGCTCGTACTGAAGAACGAATGTCTCCAGCTTGTCCCTCAAATGACAAAACCTGGGCAGTTCTCCTCCTTCCATTTCCACACAGATGCAATCAATAAAAAGCAGAAAAAATTACAAACAGCACTCAACTCACGACTCTGATGACTGGATGCTGCCCGATCTCGCCCTTCCGCGAACCGTCTCTCGCTCCTGAACCCTGGTCTTCCTTCTAATGCGCCTTCCGTGAGGTCTGCACCAGGTCCCAGCTCTTCTCCTGAAGATCCGGAACTGCTGTATTCACGACTTACGTGATACTCCTCCAGGTTCTCGGCACTGAATAGCCTTATCCAGCGCCTTGATGCTTCTAGGATGCTTCTTCTGCTGCTCTTCCTCTTCCTTGCTCCGCAATTATGTGGAGTCCACTGTAACCTCTATCTCGGCCCTGATAATAGCCAATGTGATGGCTGTCCTGTTTCAGCTGCGCCAATGTGATGGCTGTCCTATTTAGGCTGCGCCAATGTGCTGGCTGTCCTATTTCGGCTGCGCCAATGTGATGACCGTGGCCGGTTATCCCATAATAATCTGGACTCCCTTTGATGGATCCAGATTCCTCTGTATATGATACTCTCAGTACAGGGTGTTACTAAAATAAGAAGACGTAGGTAGTCTCGCGATGTTTATTCCGGGATAAGGTACAATGGTAATTCTTAGGAAGTCTGATGGTAAGAGGACGAATGGACAACAATCACAGAGTTTCAACGTTATTAACGTTACAACACTAAATATATACGAGAGCTTAGGCGGCTCACCTGTACTGCAGTTATAAATTTAATGTTCTAGGCGTTCCGGCCAATGAAATTAACAAGAACATTATATTTAAGTAAAACAGTAGGTATCTCTGCTTGCCATTGAAATAAAAACAATGATGGTTTTATAGTGCTTTAACACAAACGAAGTATTGAATTCTAAATTTAAACTTTAGGTAGCACAGTTTTCACCCGCGCTGCGGAGCATCGGACCATCCCAGGTATATATTGGACTATAAAAATATTTAAACTTATTTCTTAATTATTTTCAGTTTGAGTTTTTACTGTGAAAGATATCTCCATAGCGTCTCCAATAGAGTAGATATATTTGTTATGTAGGTAGGTATATACATATAATAATATGATCATGGGTAAAAAGTATAAGTAAGTAATTTGACCGGTCAATGGCTGAGTTAGCATCGCGTTTGGGTTCCATCTAGCCATCGTGAGTTCAATTCCTCACCTGGCTAAGTCCTCTACCACGACACAAGAAACATTTTCCGCTTATTATGCTGGTAGTTGGAGATTTTCAAATATTGCCTGGTTATTCGTAGACTGGGAAAGTATGTCTTTTTTTTTAAAGAAAAAGAGTAGGTTGTGACTATATTCTAGTTAAAAACCCCGGTTTTATTAAAAGGCAATAAGTAAGAGGAATACCGCTAAAAATGGATCTGAATAAATATAAAGTATTTGAAACTTTTTGGAATAAGGTTAAACGTCACACATTTTGTATTAGGTCGAAATGTAATTAGAGTCTGTATTTTTAAACTTTTTTCTTTATTAAAAATAATCAGAACTATTAGTTCGTTTAGTTTGTGGAAGTTATTATTTCATTTTATTTTAGTTTATTATGGAAACAAATACTTATACTTGCACATTTCATTAAAGTAATCACATGCTACATGGTTGCATGAACCAGCGAAGTTTGGGCATAAAATTCATAGAATCCACAGAAATACATGGATGATTGAAGTAAACATAAAGAAGTAGAAAAAATTTAAAAAAAACACAAATTAAAGTATATATATGATGCAAAATGTGAAATGAAGCCATTTGCCTATATAAAAATAATATATTTTCATATCATAAGATAATGTTAACTATAAAATAAACCGGATAAAAAAAAGAAAAATAACATAATGATATTGAGAAAATAACACACAGCAAAGGTAGAGGGTTCGTAATTAACATTTTGTTTATTTTTTTCAATTGTACATATAAAAAATTGACCTGAAGACAAACGGCAACTATACGCGTCTGAAAAGATATTTTTGTATTTTGTGCACGTCCTTCTGAGAAATGATTGTTGGGTGTAGAATTTTTTTTTCTGTTTGGGATGTGGAATAGTTGTTAGGATCTTATATTTCATACAGAACAATGGAAGTTGATGTTTTCCAGAAGATATTTCTTGTCAACAATGTTGTTGATGATTTTGATTAAAAATTTAAGCTCGGATATAGATAGTCCTCTTCCATAGATTACATCAAAAAGAAGAGGACACGAAACTAAAATACCTGATTCTTCTCGTTTTTATTGACGTAAGACCACAGAAATGTCATGTGCTCTTCATCCAATATCAAGAGGAATTTATAATTTTACTGCGAAGCCATTTAAACAAAACTGAAAAACAAATTAAATTGCCGTATTAACAACCATTATTCCGGAATGAATAATGACTCGGCAAGCTGGAACACAAATTAAATCTTCCATTGTAGTCCCGTAATCTGGAAGCCCTCTGTGTCCATTTATCCGAACTGTGAAAGGAGGTTCTACGGCGGCACTAGTTGCCTTTAATTAACTTCCTTTGTTTAACAACATCTGCAGGAACCAATTTCAACAGCTGGTGGCAGAAAGTTAAATACACGTCTGATGGATTTATAAAAATACGTTTTTAATTAATTTCTGCAAAAAGAGTAATGAGTTTTCTACGTACGAGTATTTTTAACTGATTTGTATTTTCAGGCATTGCTAGTTAACCCCTCACGCTAATTTGTTCGCTTTTCGGAACAACTCATAAAGGTCTCTTGGAAATCATCGTGTTTCCCTTACTATTTATGGTTAGAAATATGATCTAAACGGTGTAAAAAGAGAAATCATCAAATCTAAAAGTTAACCATAAAATAATTAAAATGTACACCTTTATGAAACTGAAGTGTCCTACCGCAATTTGAAAAAAATTGATGAAACTTTTATTAATTATTTGTACATAAACCATAAAAAAGTGAATTGACGATAACGTTTAAAATAAATTTGCCTAAAAAAATGTGTGTTTTTTTTTCGTCATCAGTAATAGTTAGAAAAATCGGAAGGTGAGCCATTTTTAAAACGTTTTTATGTTTGCATTCAAATTTTTTATGTTTACAAAATTATATGTGTATTTCGAATAGCAAAATTTGAAAGCGTATTTCATCAACTTTCAAAAACAGAATTTAATTTTTGGAAGGTTTCAGAAGAATTCCATTTATTTGGATTTTATTGCAAAGCGTAAATATTTTGACCTTTTGACACAATAGACCCGAGGTCTGAGGGGTTGGTTGATTTTATAAAACCGGTTGTAGAAAATTCCTTACCTACCTCAGACATTATCGCAAATTTAATGAATCATAACAATCACCTGAAATGAATATTGAATTATGCAGTGTTTTAGCATTTAAATAATTTGGTGTGAATCATGTGTGAATACGAAAAGTATAATATTTTAAAACTTGTGCATTATGGGTGTTAAGATTTTGTAAGCTCTTTTTTTCTATAATAAACAATCCGAGAAATTTGAACTGAGTAATTTTTATTAAAATTTTTAATTAAAATGACTGGACACTTTAAAATGCGACAATTGTCTGTAAAGCCTGGTTCCCCGTTCAATAGAACTAAAAGCAAAATAAGCCTCGTTTGTTATTCGAATATTTACCGTAAAAAGATTATAAACTTAATAACAACAAAATAATAGCCTATTAATAACAACAAAACTCGTCGTGACAAGACAGTTTCACCAAAAGCGCCATCTGGACGCTCAATAGGAACCTGCATTATCGGCATATAGCCTATCGGTAAATAAAACAGATTAGGACAGATAGAGGGCAGTAAAAATACCATATCAATCTTACTAATATTATAAATGCGAATTTTTGTATGGATAGATGGATGGATGGATGTTTGTTACTCTTTCACGCAATAAATACTCTTACCTAATGGAATTTAAAATTTTTTTCACTAATCGAAAGCTACATTATTTGCGAATAATATAGGCTATATATATTGGCAAGCTCTGACGTTATGAAATTATTTATTATAGGTTTATTGACAAAGCGTGTTGCTAGGTAAATGTTTGACGTGGGCTGTCATTTTGTTATTTGTTTAGGTTACTATGGAGGATTTCTAATATGAATATTTAGTGTACAAATATAAAATTGGTACTCATCTACATTTTGACCTAAGCCAACAGCTATACTTATATAATGAATGCGAAACGGCGCGTATTTGATTGTTGATTGATTTTGGGAAGGGGAGTAGGGGGGGGGTTGGGGTAGGGGAGGGGGACAGAAATCTTATCGTTTAGATAAAAAAGAAGTTTATCGTTTACACGGGTATTTTATTAAATCCATTCTTGAATAACGAATGAAGAGCGAGTATGTTCTGAAGCGTGGGTTTTGAGTACGGAAAACAAAATACATTCAATAAAATTTTAATAAGCAAACTTCATCAAATCTATAGAGCCGTTTTGCTTAGAACTCAGCAAAGGGCACCCTAGTACCTACTGGAGCCTTATTCTGCACTTGCGGCCCGTTTAAATCCTCAACGCTCTACGCATTGCAATACCCACACGGGGCAAGTGCAGGTGTACCCTGTACCGTAAGTTCCCGCATAAAAGCTCCGGCTTCGGGCTTTGGAGGCTTTGTGGGAACCTTTGTAGGAATACAGCGAAAACACGTTCTCTTAAGCCCTCGTAAAGTCACGGGCGCCGCACGACCAGGCGGGCTGGGCTGATGTTGTTAGGGCATATTTGCTGTTATGAGCATAATGCTATCACTAGTGGCAATTATAACAACGCCTCACTGTTAGGTATATAAATGCATGGTAAAATAAAATGTGTCACAAGCGTGATTTGTACCGATTTTAAAGAATATAGAACATAGAACGCCAAAGAAGAGTACTCAGCGTTCGAGCCAACATGCTCGCCAGGAGATCCAACAGGTGCAGTTCTCCTGTGAAGAAGCAAATATTCCAGAGCTACTGCATGAGCTTTTACACCAGCGAACTTTGGACAAGATACTCACAAGGCGTCATGAACTCACTTCGAGTACAATACAACAACGCATATAGGGCGCTATTCGGCCTACCTTGGCGATGCAGTGCCTCGCAGATGTTCGCAGAAGGAAGGGTACATGGGTTCGCCGCCTTGATGCGCCACAGAATAGCCGGGGTGAGTCAGCGCTACCAAAGATCGGAGAACACTCTCGTCCAGGCCGTGGCCCAGTGGCAGGGCGCGCCTCTTCACCAAACATGGAGAATACATCTGAAGCCCCCGTAGTAGATATACGATTACGTACTAAATATGTAGATGTATATATATATATATATATTTTTTTTTTTTTTTTTTTAATCTTTTTTATGTTATTTGATTTTTTATCTGGTAAATCCGTTTTATTTAATGTATACTTTTTTATGGCTGACAGAGTATTGCACCCACCGCTCTGTTCGGCTGAAATAAACGTTATTATTATTATTATTATTATTATTTCATACTATAAATTGAGAGAATTTCGACATTTAAAATTGTGTAATTTTCGTTGAAGTACAATAAACTTGTCATCACTTTGGACATACATAAGCTCACGCTCTGGATATTAATAGAAATTACAGCCTAAAACCTACAATACACCATCTCTTTTTTCAGCCCGATTCCACTTAGAGACCAAAGTAAATTTTTTTTGCTTTACGCGATCGCTATTTTCATCTCTATTTTCATATCTACGATTTCAGTTAACATCACAGCAAACAGCATGGTTCATGTGTTGTTTGCAGTGATGACAATTGAAATCGTAGATATGAAAATGGAGATGAAAATAGGGATCGCGTAAAGCGAAACATATTGACTTGGTCTCGCAGTGGAATCGTGCTAAAAAAAGAGATTATAGGCATAATGCATCAATTTTTTATCAATTCATTCGTTTATTGGATGATTTGTATAGCACCCTTTTCGTGAAAAATTACCTCAAGAGCCCTGTACAAAAGTATAATATATTTCTATAATGTTCTGGGTGGCGATTGGAATGAAAATAAGTATTATCATCAAATAGATATATCTTCTTCAATGGCGCTACAGCCCATTTCGAGCCTTGGCCTCCTTCAAAATAAGCCTCCACCGCCCTCTGTCCTCGGCCGTCGTCTTTCAATCTGCAACATGGAGTAATCCTCTTGCATCCTTCCTGACATCATCCTCCCATCTCAGTCTAGGTCTGCCCGCCTTTCGTTTACCTCCCGGGTGTCCTGTCAGAACCTTCTTCGGTACTCGTGTGCTTGGCATTCGGTGCACATGTCCGGCCCATCTTAATCTTTGGAGCCTTAAATGGGTGGAGAGTCTAGGAGCTTGATAAATTTCATAGAGCTCATTGTTGTGGCGGATTCTCCATGCCTCTCCCTCTCGCACCGCTCCTAAGATTCTTCGCAGTACCTTTCTTTCGAAGATGTCCAGCTGTTCTGCTGACTTTGCTGTCAGTGTTCCCGCAAGACCGTTCTGATAATTGTTTTATATAAGGTTATTTTGGTTTTCCTATGGACGTTTCGTGATTTGAACACTGGCAGCAACGCGAAGTAAGTGTTGTTAGCGGCTGTGATGCGCTTTCTTACTTCTACTGGGTCTTCATTGTCCTGCGTTATGATGGAGCCCAGGTAGGTAAACTTTTCGACCACTTTGAAATTATATAGATATATAATAGAAATAAATTACTGAATCAAATCAAAATTAATCCCATATGTTGGGGGTGTATTTGGCGTGTTTATCAAATATGTACCGGTACCGAGGGGATCAATGATGCTAGTTTGTGATGGTATGCTAGATGATAGATGAAATACCAGTAGAACAAGGACAGCATTCTCACCTGACGTGTGTGCGAATCTGTGAGAATCTAACAAACGGACCGCATATTTCTGCACAGAGCCGAGGGTTTTTTCAGGTATTATTTCAGTAAATCCAAATACTTTTTACATTCAATTAGGCTGGGAAATTCCGACACGTACTACAGCACTAATCACCACCTTTGGTATTACATACATTGACTGGAAAAGAAACGTACTAAAAATTACTGACAGACAAAATTCAAAAGGCCTAGTTAAAACCGGACTTCGCTAAGCACAAAGAATGTAAATAAAATTGACTTCATTCAATTTCGAACATCGACCAAATTCGGAATAAATGTATTTATTATGATATTTGTTTAAAAAAAAACTTAATAGCCAGAGTGATACCGGTGGTCTCTACTTCTCTTTCTCTCACAATTGATGTTTCCATAAAGTTAGTAGTTGTCCCAACGACAGCTGTAACATGCTGACATTGTTGGCAGGTCTGAAATGTCACTTAACGCTTAACGTTGAACCTGTAACAAGTCTGAACAAGGTATCTAATAAATAAATCGTTTATATTTTAAGATCAAACCGCAGACGCATAAACATTATTGCTCCACATAAACTGATATATATAACTTCTAGTAAAGTGAGAAAGAATGACTTGCCCCTGTTTCCGACTTATTGTAAATGCACCAAAAATATTAAATACTAGCTGGGTTACCCGGCTTCGCTCAGGACAACATTCGAGAGTGTTCTGGAATGTTCCACACTGATGTTCCCGATTCCCTATTCCCGAAAATTCCACGACATACTCTGCCACTCCTACCAGAATTTTCTAGAACCTTCTAGAACTTTCCGGAAGATTGTTCTCGAAATTTCAAGAGGGTGAAACTTCCACCCCTTATATCTTCGCAAAATAAGGGTAACCGTTTTTACCTAAAGGGCGCAAAAGCACGCCCTTTAGGTAAAAACGGTTACCCTTATTCCCTAGGGGGGATGGAGATCTACCACACCATAAAACTCCCTTGATCGTACCGGGACTCGTTTCTGAGTTTTTACGGTCCGCACGTTTTTTTACTTTCTTTTATAATAAAATAAATAAATAAATAAGTGTTTATTCCAGTATGTGGGGAGGAGAGTGCAATCCCACACATTCCATAAGGGTATAATATAAACATACATGTACAAAGTATAAAGTATTTGAAAGGAAAAAAAAAGAAAAAGAAGGTGGATATGAATGTACACGAAACAAAAAAAAAAGATAATAAGCTAATAGTAGTAAAAGGAAAACAAAAGAAATAATAATATTAAGCTTTCAGGATTCTGTGAGCACGTAAGGAGCCAGTATTTTTCTCCAGTGTGCATCAATACTGGATGATGGACTGAGGCGGGCTTCCATGACGAGGATGTTTCCAGAGCTGGTTATCCTTTCCCTCATTCCTGCCACCCTGGATCTAATAAGGGCTGCAAAGCCAGGAACTCGCCCCTCCGTGAACATCCGGGAAGCGCTGCCATATCTGGGGAGACCAAACATTATGCGGAAGGCGTTGTTATACTGAACCCGAAGTCTTTCTATACTACTCTTCTTGTAGTTTGCCCAGAGTTCAGACGTATACAGTGTTGCGCAGAAGGAAAGGAAGAGCGTCCTTTTTACAGCAGTACTGCAAAGGCGGAATCTTCTACTGAGCATGTTTGCTTTTACACTGAGAGCTCTTCTTTGCCTATCGATGTCGTCATCATCCATCAGATTACTGGTGATTATGTGTCCAAGGTATTTAGTTCCTTCAGTCACCTGCAGGTTCACACCATTCAGGGTAGCTGGAGGAATATTTTTTAGTCCTTGTCCATATCTTAAGACCAGTAGAGCCGTTTTAGTGGGGTTGTATTGCATGTTCTTTTCTTCAGCAAACTCTTCACAGATCTTTAAAAGAATACGTAGGCCCCTTATAGATGGTGCCATCAATACCATGTCGTCCGCATAACTGATATTGTTCAGAAACTGTCCTCCAATTTGGCAGCCTACCACTGCATTGTTTAGCCTATCGGTGAGTTCGTCCATGTACAGGTTGAACAATATCGGGGACATGCATCCTCCCTGTCCAACGCCGCTCTTCAGGAGGAAAGGTTCGGAGAGTTCATCTTTCCACCTTACTAAGTTCTCCTGCTGTCTATGCCACAAGTCGAGGATATGTATCACCGCCGGTGATATGCCTCTTTCCCTGAGTTTATCCCATAGTAGAGGGTGAGAAACCCTGTCGAAGGCCTTGCTCAGATCTAGAAAACATGCATACGTGGTGGTCTTTTTATTCCTGTAGTATTCCAGGGTTCTTTTCACAGTAAATATAGCAGTATCTGTAGACATTTGCTGTTTGAAGCCCATTTGGTTGTCCTTAGTTTCCAAGCTGGGACCGATCTGGTTTAGTAGTAGACGTTCGAATAATCGTGCGATGGTGGTGGCAATTGAAATCGGTCTGTAGCTACCCTGGGAGGTAGAGTCCAACGATTTTGATTTGAGAATGGGAGTTATTATTGTTCTTGTCATGTCAGTTGGTAGGTATCCATTCTTTAAGATGTCGGTAAACAGACTCGCCAGCAGTTGAAGAATTGGTCCTCCAGCGTGTTTGATGTGTTCAGTGCTCAATCCGTCGTGACCTGCTGATTTTCCAGCTTTCATGTATCTCAGGGCGGTGTTGACCATGTCTGCTGTGATCAAGAGGTCACTGTCTTCATTTGGGATAGGACTAGGTGGTGGTTTGCTTGCAGAGTTCGGTGAGGTCGGAGTAGAGATGGAGAAGTGATCTGCAAAAATGTTAGCGATTGCTTTAGTGTTTGTTTCTCCATTTATGTTGCACGGAATTTTACATTTCACGTTGCAGTGTTTATTTGTCTTCAGCCAAAACTGTTTGAAATCACGACTGTGTAAATCTCCTGCTATTTTGTCCATTTGAATTTGCTCGCAGTCGTTTTGGCATTTTTTCAGTGCTAGTTTGAACGCAGCACGCTTTAATTTTCGTTCATCCGCAATTGAGCCCTCATGAGGCCTACCATTTTCAATCCATATCATCATTGCACGTCTTGATTCTATGTATTTTTGTGCGACAAAATCATTCCATCCACAGATTTGTTTACGTCGTTGCAGTCTTCGTTTGCGATTGTTAAATACTGCAATCGCGGCGCTTCGCAGGGCCTCTATAATACGTGTATACAGTGTCTTGATGTTAGCTCGAGCAGGGTTGTCACTTCTCTCGTACCGCGTAAGATCTTGTTTAATTTTTTGTAGAAAAACTTGTGAAGTTCGAGTATAACTATGGATATCGTGTTCATTTTTAGGATTCCATGTTGCACGGTCGATTTTTATACATGAATAAATTTCGGTTTTCGGTATTCCTTCCGTTTGTAGGGTTAATTCGAGAGGCCTGTGATCGGTCCAGTCCACGTCGTAGTGTATTTTTATGTCTAAAATCTGTTTGAAGATATTTTTCGTCACCAGACAGTGGTCTAACCACCTGGTGGTGTGATGCGCGTCACTGATATATGTGTAAGAGTTTTCTGGTAATATTACAGTATCAGCGCATGTAAGATCATATTCTTGACAGAAAGATTCCAGTTCAGTTCCAAAGAGTGAGTCTGGGTATAATATATAGCTGTTTCCCGGCATGCGTTGCAATGCCATATTCAAATAAATAAAATGTTACTCCTTGCACTCCCCCCCAGCGTTCCACTTCCACCTTCCCCGCCACCGCTCTCCCGCTCCTCCGTCCCGCCAACCCCCCTGGCACTTCATTTCTTGACTCTTCTTCCGCCCGGCCCGTAGCCGAAACTTTTTTCTAAAACTAACATTTTTAATCTCGTGATATCTTTCTAATTAAATATCCGAATTGAAAAATACAAAAAGTAAAATAAAGGTATTGAAGCTGTCTTGAATATGAAGTAATTTATTTTGATAAGGATCAAAACCAAAATACAAATAAAGAGCCTTTTCAAGCGGCGACATTTTAATAAAATTTTTAAAATAAAAGAATACTTATTTTGGCATAACCATAATAGTTAGACATATGCTGTCACGACTTTTTTTGTAAATAATGATGTTTTCTACAAAGTCGTAGTAAATTATTTTATTCTATCATCAATAGTTTTCGCAGCGCACGCGATGTAAAGAATTATTTAGGTAATTTTTTTACACCTTGGGTTGCATTATTGAAGTTTTAGTAAGGATACCTATTTTTTTTTGAAAATATAATATAGCCTATGTCACCCGGGAATAGTGTAGCTTCCCAACAGCGAAAGAATTTTTCAAATCGGTTCAGTAGTTTCGGAGCCTATTCGATGCAAACAAACAAACAAACAAACAAATCTTACCTCTTTATATAGTTATTATATTATATATATATTATATTATATAATTTAATATATATATATATAGTGTAGTAGAAGTAGATAGTAGATTTATATAGTGTAGTAGATATTCAAATCCGGGAGAATATGTTTACGAGAATTTTTGGAATAAAAAGGGCAATCGGTTTTATGGAGTACAAGGCGGAAAAACCTGAATTTCTTATTTTATTGATTATGTGGCGAAACACCGATTATATTCGTCAAAAGTAACGTTCAAACGGAAAACACAGTTGTTTAGAGGGCATAAGAAATTTATTTCGTAGCTCGCATGGTAAATACTTTTGACTTCCCTGTGGCAAAATCCCCTTGTGGCGTAGATAACTGTCTTATTCGGATTATAATTATTCGATTTTTTTAATAGATATATCTACCGTATAATAACAGCCAAAGACTGGAATTTCGGTACCCTATTTCAGGTACCGACGCAAAGCCGGAGAGGAACCAAACACTCGTATACAACAGTTGATAACATTCTTATGAGAACAGGTCGTTATTGCACCAACTCTAGAAATACTCTAGAAATCTCCTTAATTTTGTTGAAATTAAGGAGATTCTCGGTAAATGGCATTGGAAAGAGAAAACAACACGCTATATATTCAAATCTAAAAGTTAACCACAAAATAATTTTAATGTACACCTTTACGAAACCAAAGTTATCGACCGCAATTTAAAAAAAAAAAAACTTTGTCTTCCTACTAATACGTAATGGATGTTTGTGCTTCCAAAAGCTTCTCATTAGAGTCCTGTTGTGTCTATGGGTATATCACGTAACATAAACAGAAAACTTTAGCCGGTACTCGAACCACGTTACCCAACCGTTACAGCGCACCGTGAAGTTGGACCGCCGCATCCGATTTGACAGGTGGTGGAGACTCTCGTGATTGACGAAGTTTCCGGAAGTTCCGCATTATGTGCACACAACCACACCCCTGGCGCAGTTTTAGCGAACTAACGAATCCCCTGGGATATACTTATAGGTGGTTTAAAAAGGTAAATTTATACTCGTCGTAAAATATGCTCCGACGTAAAATGTCTTAATCACTGTATCGTTTTATTTTTATCGTTCGATGTTATCTTTTTGAAGTGAAAACTTCTTTAGCACCGTTGCGATTTGAAAAAGAGACAAACACATACATCTATAGGTTTTATCCTGCGAGAGAATGAGGTAGAATAATCGGTCTCCTCTTTATGCGGTGCTTCGTAGCCTCCCCACTCTTGTCTACCTCAGTTTTCGGAAGGTTTTACTTCTACCGCGTGTGAACTGCAAACTTGTATTTTTGTATGTGAATACCTAGATCTCTGGAGCCAGAGAGACTATGGTATCCCCAGTTGGGATACGTTGTGAGGTTGAAGGCAGTGGGGAGGAAGAGGAGACGGGGAAGAGGTAGGTGGAGAAGTGCCTGTTTATTCACATCTGCTCACCAAACACGGCTAAAGCCATTTCAACAACGTTTAAATTCTGAATGGTGGTCTTACACCAGAGCGATACTGAGAGTATCTTCCACTCTGTAACGTGCCGCAAATACACTTTATATTATTTTTTTATTAAAAATTGAAGTAACACAAAATAGTGATCGCCGTGATTTGATCCCCTGGACTTCGGATTGTGAGTTAAAAGACTTACCCCACGACCACAGAAGCCGTCACTGCCCATGCTGCTCAATAGACTCAACTGTTGGGAGTCAGTGTGACTTTGGCATCCTCATTTGGTGGTTGTTGTGAGACTGAATGCCATTTGAACCAATGCAATCGATTCTGAATGGTAGTCATCCACAGGGTGTTAATGAAAGTATCTACTACGTAACGTGTCGCTTACATACCCACTATACACGGTGTCCTGAAAATGATGAATCTACAGATCTACACCCAAAAAAAAGTTTTTCAATTCTTTTTTTAACTTACACTTATGGATCAAAAAAAATTTCGGAGTCGGGTCTACACTTCAACGCATTTAAAAATAATATATTTTGAACACCGTAGTGACCGATTTTTTAAAGTAAAACTTCTTTATGCATGCTTGACTTGGGGAATAAGCTGGTGAATGCGTGACGAGAGCGTCACGAAAAGTGTGATCGGGCGAGGCGAACGGAAGTTGAGAGTTAGATAGAAAGAGAGAGAGTTACGTTTCGTATATTACTGTAGGGGCAAGAGAGAGAGGTGCGAGCCCACATTTTATTTCTCTCTTTCTCTTATAGCCAGTTACTTTTTATATATCTAAGACACAGTGCAGGCCTATTGTCTGTATCACACTTTAGGAGCAAGAGAGAGCAGTGCACGCGCACATTTTCTTTCTCTCTTATTTTACAAATTAGTGAAGTTTTACTTCAGTCGTGTGGTCTAAAGTCTAAAGCACACTCGTTTTTTTCAATATTGTCCCAAAAAAAATCCGATTTCGGACTCAATTTTCTCGATAACAAAAATTTAAATAATTTTTTTTCTATAAAATCGATTCCAAATGTGATGAGATTCACCACATTTTACAACCAATTTATGGGATTCACACTAAATAAAAAAACACACTTTTGTAATGTTGGTAATACACCACATTATTGAATTTAATATAATGTAGACAGCAGACTTAACTATTTATCGATTTACTGTATTTCAAGACAGCAAAAAACGGATCCATTTTCAAAACTCTAAAATTCACAATTCAAGAGTATTTATTCGGTCTCTCAAACAAAAACGTCTGCTTTAATAAGTTCCCAAATAGGTTTATAACTTTAATCTTGGCATATATTTCAAATTTATTTTAATTGGTTAGGTTAGGTTAGGGATGTTTCAAGCATTCTTAAAGACATGATTTAATGTTCTCAGTATAAATTAATTTGAAACTTTCTCCGTTTGTTTTAGACCCCTACACCTATTTACAGAGGTAATTAAAATTTGTTTGCAGACCACTATTGCCTTTGTTGCCTTACCAAAAACCCACCTCGATGTGGGCGAAAGGATCTCTGCCCAAAAACATTATAATAATCCAACTATTTAAATGAACACACTAATATTTATTGGTGGCCTGTTTTTAATTAAACGAACTTAACATAAATGTATTCAAACAATCTAATATTTTATTTTTTGATACTGACAATTCGTGGTGGTATTCTATTATAATAATATAATAAAACATCTATATAACATATTTCCATTTAATTTATTATTTTACCGCAACCGGTTTCAGCTTTTTAACCATCTTCACACTAGTACAAATTATTCTTAATTTAGATTGCATATACATAATATTTGGGGGGAGCATTAGGGAGTTAGTGTACAAGGATTTTATTCAATTTATACGGTTCTTCCATATTTGTTGCCATGTCGTCTTCGACGATTGGATTTTTAGTTATTTGGAATATTTGCTGCTAATAGCTAATAGGAAATAAGTTTCCTGTGTGTTTTATAATATTGTTACAACCGAATAGTACCTATTTCACTTTATAATATATATTTAACTTCGCGCACACCCTTATTACTTGTTAGAATGGGAATTCCTTTAGAAGTCACTGTATCACATTAAACTTCACGTTAAAAAATTGATAAATAAAATGAATCAAAGGGTTGGTTTACGAATTGAAAGTAGTAAAATTTAATTATTTTCATTCCGTTATTTAGATCTCTATTGATTTTTTTTAATGTATCCTACATCTCTATTGTATTTTAGTTTGTCTCTAAAGAAATTACTTAAGTAGAAAATTGTTATATTTTTTAATAAACTATAGAACTTCCTTTTTTAATTTCCATATGAATTAATATTTGAAACACTTCAAAAATTGTCTCACCACTCTATTTTGGAATACTTTCAGTTTGTTTATAACGCCATCTGATTCAAAATCGTATTGAGCTTTTAACAGTTCAAATTGAGCCTCTTTTCAAGATGTTACAAAAATTACACTTAAAAATTAAAAAAAAATATATTGCAGTTATTGTCATATTATTATTCCATTATTACTGCCCTCTATGTCAATTTTCCTTCTTAAAAGGTTTGAGACCTCGCTAAGAGTACTCCTTTATAACGACAGAATGTAGGACGGTAAAACATGGTGCTGTTGCGCGTCCTTGCATTGTTTTTGGTCTACATGTAAATATATTTTGTCAATGTGTTGAGTTTTTATAAAAGTGCCTGTTCAATTAGTTTCTGAATCTTATTCTGTAAAATAATCGAATAACAAATAAGGATTACTCGTCTTTTGTTCTCTTGAAAGGGAACCGACCCCCAAAAGTAATTTGTAGCATTTAAACTATTCTACTATGTAAAATCTAAATTGTAAATAAAAAAAACTCAGTAGGCATTCTCGTGTTTGAAGAAGGACCCTACAAATCTTAAAAAAAAATTATGTCGCAGGCTATTCGTAAAATCAGGCAGATCGTGATGCGCCTCAGGCACATCATGGTCTGAAGAAAAAAAGTATAAAACATTTCACAGAAGCAACACACAGACAAATATAACATATGAAGAATCCTTTTACAAATGTTTCACAGAAACATGAATTATTATAACCACTCATTTGATTTATGTACTGTTGGTGTCAAAAAGTTTTTTTATTTTATTTTATTTTATTTTTTTTTATTTATTTAATATTTGTTTGTTTTTACAATAATTATACATTTTTTTTACATATCAAACAGATTTGTAATATTAATGTAATAAAAGCCTTTCCTCACCATAAAGAGACAAGGCTCTTGTGTTTGGTGAGTGAATTCATACTCAATTATGTTATCAATGTTATCATTTGAGTAGGTGAATAATATTGCAACTAGATATAGTAAGAGAAACTTGAGATGTGTCGATTAACAGATTTAAATGAAGTGAAATAGTAATGTAACTCTTACAGTTGTTTCAGGTATTTTTTTTAATTTAGTTTGGAATTTACTTTTATTTTCAATAATTTTTACTTTTAATGGGAGTTGGTTGAAATAATTTATACCATGATACAGATAGGAATTTTGGATGTGCTTGGTATTAAATTTTGGGATTTTAATATTGTTTTGATATCTTGCTGAGATATTGAAATGTAATTTTTTTAGCTGTATTTCTTTGAAAGTTTGTAGAATTGAATATTTTTTATATAAATTGTCTATTGTGGTTACTTTGAATATTGAAAAGATTTTTTCGGTAGAAAATGTAGATGGTTTTTTCAATATAATCTTAATTATTAATCTTTGAACTATTTTGAGAGGATTTAAAATAACATCATATGTTCCTCCCCATCCTATAATACCGTATTGTAATATAGATTGAACAATTGCATAGTACACTCTTTTTAGGTTTTCCAGTCTAAGAATATTTCTGAGTCTTATAAATATATATATAAATTTCCTAATTCTTTTGACAAGTTCACAAATATGTGTTTTCCATTTAAAATGTTGATCTATATATACACCAAGATATTTAATTTTGGAAGTTGAATTCAGTGTAGAACATTCTGGAGTGCAATTAGTTCCACTACATTTACTCTGATGTATTAGAATTTTTATTTCTGGTTTAGATTTAAATTTATTGATAGAGAATGGGATAAAGTTTGTTTTTTCGGTATTTAAAGAGAGGAGATTTTTATCGAACCAGTTTTTCAGTGTATTGATGTCAATATTCGCTAGGTTGTTCACAGTATTCCAATCAGCACCTTCAATTATTATGACAGTGTCATCAGCATAAGATATTATTTTTCCTTTTATTCTTTGTGTGAATATATCATTTACATAGATGATAAACAGTAACGGCCCCAGGACTGTACCTTGAGGTATACCAAAATTACTTGTATCTTGTTGGCTAAGCACATTGTTGATTTTTACGACTTGAGGGCGTTTGAAAAGGTAGCTTTTTATCCATTCTAGAGCTGTACCGTTTAATCCAATGTTTCTTAATTTAGTTACGAGTTTGTCATGTGATATGCTGTCAAACGCTTTTTTGAGATCTATGAAAATTCCAATAAATTTGAATGATTTATCTAATGAATTGAGAACAAGGCTAGTTAATTTACTACCTTCCATAAATCCAAACTGATTTTCATCAATTATTTTATTACATTTTATAAACTGGTTCATTCTTTTTTTTACTATCTTTTCAAAAATTATGATTCTGATTCTGATATTGGTCGGTAGTTGCTTACTTCTTCTGGATTACCAGATTTAAATATTGGAATAATGATAGTTTGCTTGTAAATAGATGAGAAAACACCGCTTTGGAAACTTAAATTTACTATATGCATTAATGGTTTAGAAATTTGATTTTTAATATTTTTTAAAATATTAACCGTAACTCCATCAAATCCCGGTGCAGAACCTCCTTTCATATCGTTTATGATGGATACTATTTCATCCTCTGTTGTGACTTGAAATGTTGCTATTTTATTTTCTGTATCAATATTGCAATCTGAAATTGGGTTGGTATTTATGTGATTTGCAAGATTTTTTCCTAAGTTTGCAAAGAATGTGTTAAATATATTTGCAGCTTTTGACGGGTTTTCTTTACAGCATATTTTCGAGTTATCGTGAGTAATAGCATTGATTTCATTATTCCTGCATTTTTTCTTATCAATTATTTCATTTATAACCGTCCACACTCTTTTACTATCATTTTCCACCTGATCAATCTTTTGTTTATAATAACTTTCTTTTCTGTGTTTTATAATATATGAAAGTTTGTTTTTATATGCCTTAAAACTGTTTAGTAAATTTTTATTATTTGGTTGTTGGGTAGTTAACTTGTAAAGGGCTTGTTTATGTCGTACAGATATTATAAGACCGTGGGTAATCCACGGTTTTATAGGCTTGTACTTAGATTGTTTGGATTTGGAAATATTAATATTTTTTGTCGAATCGTTTATGTATGTAGATATTTTTTCTTCAAACAAATAAAAAAAAAAAATAGTTAAAATAAAGTATCCTCCATGATGGACTATAGAAATGCATAAAAAAACAAAAATCAGGAAAATACAATAAAAGGTACGTGCTCAAAAATATACAAGATGTTTACATACAAATACATGATAAATTTAAAAAAGATATAAACTGCGCCCATTATATCTGGATGTACAAAGTTTGGTACTTGAAGATAATCAGGACAGCTATCAGAACAGAGTTTGTACCTATATATGACTCGTTTTCCAAATAACATTTGAAAAAATAGGATTTTAATAATGATTTTTAATTTTTTAAACTAATGTTTAAGACAAGATTGGTATTTATTATAAGCAATAATTATTAGCCTGAAACACTCATCAACATTGAAAAAATCTGAGAAAAGATTCGGCGGCATTTATCTTTTCTCGGGAGATTTTTTCAATGTAGATGGGTGTTTCAGGCTAATAATTATTGCTTTTAAGGATTTTAATATATAATCGTTTCGAGATTTGTTGGAGGCATATACCTGTCTTAATTCTTCAGGCAATTTGTTATAGTAAGTGTAGGCAATGTATTCTAATGATTTCAGTCCGAACTTTGTTGAGTGTATTTTTGATATCATGATCATTGAACAATTTATAATATAATTCTAAAACATTATAATTCTTGTATAGTTAATTCGTTTTTACAAATAAAATCACATCATACCCATCGTACAAAATACACGAACATCGCACGGAGAAAAAAGTTTCCACGGACAAAGTTTACAACATTGTTTAAAAGTTCAAACTGATAACGGCATTACTGTATGAATAAAGTTGGCGGGTCTGCAAGCCGACATTTATGAGTCACGTCCGTTGTTATAACCGGAAGTTATCTCGTGTTTGGGTCCGGCATCCACAATGCTGAAGCTGCAACGAGTGCATACTGCGAGTGCATGGTTACAGGGGGAGGATGCTCAAACTTTGCTAAAATTATTGTGCCATAGAATTTTTAGTGCTTTAAATTTGTAACTTATATTCAGCTGTTTTATTATTTAAAACCATCGGACAATACTAGGAATCTTGGATGACATAATATTTCGTTATTATTGTAGGCGTATTGGTAAGTTTTTAAGAATATTTTAATCTTCCCAAGTTGATGTGGAAATAAAAAAAAAGTGGAAATAACAAAAATATTATGGTGACGTTGGCGCATCACCTCGGGACCAGAAGGAAGTTTTCGAACAACGAGAAGTTAAATCTAAGTTTGAAATACTCTATTCCAGATTATTCAATATACAATCATAAAATACTATTAACCTTCATTGGGTTTCTTTTTTAAAATAAATAAATTTATAATAGGCACAAAATATTGATTCAGCGTATATCATAATACTATGTTCACAAAGAATGATGGAATGTTTGTTCCAAAATAAAACAAAAAATAAGAAAGGGGAGCTCTGGAATATAACGTGCCTAAAATATTTAACATTTTACCACAATAATGTTTGCAAGGTGTTTGCAAGAAGTTTGCAAGGCTGATGGAAGCGTAATGAGTAAGATCAAGAAATGAACGCTCCGATGGTTTGGGCATGTAGAGCAAATGAATGAGGAAAGGAGTGTAAGGAGAATATATGACGCAAATGTGAATGGTAGAAGAAGTCGGGGACGCCCGAGAAAGACATGGAACGACCGAGTGAATCAGACACTTGAGTCGGGCTATGTCAAGAGTCAGAATAATAGAAGAGCATGTATGAGACGATGTAAGAATGTGAACGAGGCAAGGAGTGTGTGCCAAGACCGAGTTGTTTGGCGGTCCTGCGGGGAAACGGCATGATGGTTAGTTAGTTAGTTACAACGTTATACAAAAAATTGTGATTCATTACAAATCCAAATAGATTGAGATATTATGCTGAAACATGGCTACTAACTATATGTGCTTTATACTAAGTCATGTGTGTTAATAGTGACAGTCTGTATAGTTATATTATAAAAAGTATTAATAATATATATGTATGTTTACATTGTAATTGTACAAACATTGCAATTGAACAAACATTGTCATTGAACATTATTTCCTGTAGACAAACTGCTTAATGGCGGTTTAACAGACGGATTGCAATCTTTAGAGCATAGGCGTCAGGTGGGAATGCTGTCCTTGTTCTACCGGTATTACAATGGAAGATGCTCCGAGGAACTAGCGTCATTGATCCCCTCGGCACCGGTGCATAGTCGGGAAACACGCCAAACACGCGCCCAACATTTGTACACAGTTGATATTAGTCACATGAGAACGGGTCGTTTTTACGATTCGTTCTTGAGTTCAACAGCTCGGCTGTGGAACAATTTACCGGCCTCTGTGTTTCCTCCCTCCTACAACATGAGTCTCTTCAAGACCCATGTTAACTCCTTCCTTTCCTCAAAAAGACCCTCCACACAGCATCCTCAAAGATGACATAGGCCCTGAGGGAAATTATTTTCCTCAGGGCCTCCTGTGTGGAGTTAATGTAAAAAAAAAAAAAAAAACGGGATTATATTTTGAAAAACAATACACTAAAAAAAAATTCCCGAGCCTAGTGTCGGCATGTGTCATTTAATCAACATATTTACCTTGAAATGACTTTGGTAGCCTGGTTTTCGTAAAGTAAAGAAATAACAATGAGTATATTGCGGAACACATTTTGCAAAGCACAGCAGCACACTGCACGGCGATACACAGTTTCGTACGCGAAGAGTGAAATCCTTGTAATTCACTGGCGCGGATTATGGCCAGATTTTATCCACTATGCGCTGCTCTCTCGGAACACCCTTGTTTTATTTTTTATAAAAGTTTTCAAAAACGCTATTTAATGAACTAATTGAAGGTTAATTATTCATGAAAAATCTAAGGATATTGTAGGATTTGTCATGCTGAAAGTATAAGGTATAAAACAAATATTTGCCTAGGGATCATTGGCTTAAGGCTCCGTTCCCGGCCCCAAAAAGAAGAAGATGGAGAGATGTGAAATTACGAATGTTAGAAGAGCGCGCTAACATTTACAACGATAAAATCGATGCAAAAATCATGAAAATCTTAATAAAACACGACTCGTTTAAAATTGGACAAAAATCATGCGATAATTGTCTTAAACAGCATTCAAAGAAACGCTGTGAATTTTTTCATACTTATAACTTGTAAAATAACTAAAACAAACGTGTTTATAATAATTTTTGGAGCATAATTTGCAATTTTTTTCTATCGAGAGAATTTTATATAATTTGCGTTTGGGCGCGACTAATGTCTAGATATTATCTTCATGAATAACATATATTTTTTTAAGAACTTAAAAACTTCAAATGTTTAAGGGAGGTTTGCAAGAAATCGGTAAAAATTCGAATACCGGCCTCTTAAAGAAATTTCCATTTAAATGTTAGTAAACTAGAATTACGAAATCTGTCAAACATTCGAAAAAATGGAATACACTTAATAAAACAAATAATAATAATAATTTTTGTACCTACCTACTTTATTGACCGTCCTATATGATTTGAACTTAATCAGTTCTGATTTTGAAAATTTAAACTTCATTGAATTTGAATAATTTTACAAACCCCGCAGAAATACAATTTCGGAAATCAGTATGTTTAATAATTTGCAGCCCTAGTCTTAGTCTATGACAGGTTAATTTTAAAATTGAAAACATTAATAAATACCTGATCAAAACCTATCAATATTATACAGTTGGTTTATGATGTCTCTTAACTAACTTAATTAAATTAGACGATAGAAAATATCACAATATTTTTGAATTTTTCACCAGAGTTGAAATTTTATACGCAATTCTCTCATAATGCCATTTTTGACGCGTCATAGTCTAAGTCTTATTTGGGGGGAATTGATGAAAGTTAAAACATCATTGAATTTGCCAACATTGCATTTGATTGAAAGCATACGTGAGAAATCCTAAACAAAAATTATTAAAACAACATATTTTTGTTTATATAACTTGGAGGGTGGGTACCAACCCTCAATTTGCTAACACGCATAACCTTAGTAAGTAGAAGCAAATTTCTAGAGATATTTAATAATAATCTTACAATACAGCCAACTTGAAAAATATCTTAAGGATTTTTTTAAAGAGTCATAGAAAAGCGTTACATAAATTTTGACTTAATTGTATGCGTAATAGCGAATAGCGCTATTTTGTATTTTTTCACATTGAGCTTTACTATATTTCATTCCCGGTAATGCCAAATTTACTTAGATAAATCTATTCGGGAATGCCTTCTTGAGTACTTACTGTAAATAAGGTGTTTATACTACTAATTTGAACAACCTCGATTGCAGTAGTTAAATTATTCTAAAGATATTTAATGGATATAAATAGAGCAAAAAAATGTGATGCAACTCAGGGAATTTGAATAATTAATTAAAAAATAAAATTCGTTACGTTCCTTTCTATACTAATGTTATCAATTTGGTAGGCGGGTATGATTAGATACCTACTGCTGCCCTGGCAGCCCTGGAACCATTTATTGGATAACCGATACCTCCGCCATAGGTCACCCCAAGTGGTTCGCTACGTTTGGTGACTAGCAGGGGTGCCCGGGTTCATGAGGTGAGGTTTGTCCATATTTTAGCGGCGGATGCATCTGCCGACCTGCTGCATGGCAGGCCGGATCGGGAGAGAATGGTTGAGTTCCTTTGACTTCTCCAGCCGTACTATCTTGGAACATCGCTTTGCACCGCAGTGGGAGGGATGGATTCGTACGTCCGTAATTCCCGAACACACTGACCCCCAGATTCATACCTATCCCTATTACCCTTTTCCTTCCCAGAACTTCTCCTCTTGTCTTTCCTAAAAAGACCCTCCACACAGCATCCCCAAAGATGACATACGCCCTGCGGGGAATTATTTTCCACCCAGCCTCCTGTGTGGAGCTAATGTTAAAAAAATGGTTCTTACAATTCCTGAAACAAATAACACCCATTGTCTATATAAATAAATATTTTTCTACGTGTTCCCTTGAGATGATTTTTTACAAAAAGAACCGCGTAACACAAATCATCAAATTATTATTATTAAAAAATTGATATTCTGAAGGATATGAGAAAAACCGTACCTCAAATAATTCAAAGTTCCTGCCCATATCTTGAAAGCATTTTCCGAGAATGGAATTTTCAAATATGCGTACTACACGTGTCTTTTGAATTCCTGTGACATGAAAGGAAATAACCTGGAACGAAATGTTTGCGACAAACCAAATAACAAAGTTTTTTATAATATGAAATCGGTTTGAGAAACGTCAATCTATGGCACTGCGTATTTGAAATATTAAATTTACAGTTAACTCAAATTTCAGAAGCAGTTTCTTTGAAATATAAATATAATATTCTATATATTGGCACCATTTTGCAGTATATTCCGAAAATATAAATCGGATACTCCGGTTAAATTGATCAAACCTTTTTTTCTTGAGCGAAAAATCAAATTCACCGGTCTGTCTGAGGTCTAGGAGTTGGAAAAGGGCTACTCGATAGGAAACCACCGTTTGGCCATATGAATATTAAAAAAACTGCACAAATACAAATATATTATTACTAGCCTCTTAAATCTAAGACTTTCCAAAGTTTTTCGACCTTTTCACCATTTACATTCAAGTATTGTCACTTGTCATATCATTTCACCAATTTCTCTGTGGTCGAGGGGTAAGGCTCTTGAATCACAATCCGAAGGTCACGGAATTGAATCCCGGCGGGCGCAAATAAATTTTATTTGATTAATTTGTATCATTTCACAATTAATTCATTTAAAATAATATATAATTTATTTGAGGCTTGTTCCAGAGTAGAAAATACTCTCAGTATCACCCTGGTGTAAAATCACCATTCAGAATTGAAGCTTTGCTTGAAATGGCTTCAGCCGTGTTTGGTAACCAGATCTGAAAAGCCAGGTGCTTCCCCACCTTCCTTTACCCATCTCCCTCCCCTCCCCATTACCTTCAGGTTCACAACATACCACACATACCCAATTGTTGATGCTTTATTTTCACTGGCTCCTGATGGGAGAAGCTGGGGGCTCTTGAGAAGTATTCACATAAGAAAATAATAAATTTAAAAAAAATTAAAAGTGTATGCAAAAGTTTGGGCATTCATTCAATATTTAAAAAAAATGCAAATTCATTAATTAATTCATTTAATTATTTTTTTCTGTACTGATTATTTCATTGTTTCAAGTTTTGTAAACACTAAGGATCTCATCTATTCTTGCGATTTACTTAAGTTTACAGATATTCTGTTAGATTGGGTTTTTTCCAGTTAACTATTCAATAGTACCATTCAATGAAGCATTGAATAGTTTGTGCTAACGGCCGCTGAAGCTTATATCGCTTATTGCTCGCAATAATTACCGCTCACCGCAAACTGTATTGCTTTGTGAATTGGAAATTCCCTGCTGGAACTTGCAATGGTCGACGAACCTGCCGGAAGCCCCAAGTTTCCAGTTATCCCACCGAAGAACCTAACAGAAGAAAACTCCGGCACACGGGAACACGGGAACACTCCCAGGAGATGTGGGAACATCTCCTGGGGGATGACCGAAGCGGCTAAAAGCCAAACTAAGCCTTATTTGAATCTAGCAAGTGGAGTTGATAAATTATTCAAGACGCAAGAGCCTCAGTCTCGTGTGTAATTAGAGTGGTTTATTATGAAAATACTTGCTCTCTTGTCTCTGAGGGTAACAGATTTCGGCGTATTTGGCCAGAATGCTAATCTAAAAGGGGATGTTTACATGATTAATCGGGAGTTTACGCACGTTAAATTTTTAGTACGCTTTCAAAGTGGTCTGCAAATGTTTTGTTCTTTATGCATATTCATGTATTACTTGCGATGTTTTTCATTTACATTTCCGAGACATTTGCGTCTATCAAAATTCATGGCAACGTATTTAATATTCGGGGTTGTCTGAAAGAGGCACGAACAGGATAATATTTATTTAAATGGTTGTCCTTTTTTCAACAGACGGTTTCAAAGCACTGGTCATGCGAAATGTGAAATCGCGATTTGTGTTTAAACGTTAAAATCTTAGATAAAATGTTCAGTTAGAAGAATTATTAACGAATTTAGCAAATACACATGTGAATATTATTGCTCTTATATGACGACACCACGAAGAATCTCGCAATCTGTAAGAACTACTTGTAGATGTTTTCATCATACCCTGCAGTGAGATATGCAACTAGATTCACTTGCACATAGATACCTGATTTTATAACTATTTCTTATGCTTTTTATACAATGATCACTACTATTTATATCTTCTAACGAAAATAACGCAAAATTTATTGACGAGTGTAAATAATATGCCAAATGTCATTATCATTATCATCATGGGGGTAGTGTGGGGGGTAGTGCGGGGGGAATGGGGGGGGGTTGGGGGAGTGGGGGGGGGGGCGAATATTCGAGGGAAGCTGGGGGCAAAAGCTAGTACAAAATAAAGGAATGAAAGTACCAGTATTTTAAAAAAAAAGGTCATATTATACCATAGTATTTGACAAATTGCCATACGAATTTAACATTAAGTCTCACAGATGTCATGGCTATTGGAGAAGTAACCTTATGTATGTACGATGATATTTTGCTCACTGTCATCTTATTCTTTAAATAAATACAACCGTCTCCCTGATTGGGTGATATCTGCGTGTAGACACAGTTATATTATTTTCTCTCATCATGTAGGTACTTAATCTTGTTTTTTTAACTATCTACTGTTATTTAAGTAATTATTTTCCTATTTTACACTGTTTTTCACCATAAAAATACTGTTTCTGTATTATTTCCAATTGTTGAAATATTCTTGTCAACGGTACTAATCTCCTGCGGACAAGCTACTTGCAGTGGCTTAGCAGGTATATTCCCATTGTTTGTAATTTTTATATAATAATTAAAATCAAAACAAAAATAAGGGTAATCCGTTTTTCCGCTTGTTTCTATTTGCTAAAAGAAATATTTAGCACCCTATTGCACCAAACCGTTTATTTATTTCGATACCGGTAAGATTTCAATCTGTTTGATATCCGTTATAAATAAGTCTCGTCAGGGTGTAAATCAAACGCTCCGCTGGAATTCGATTAAGGACCCATCTCAAAAAATCCCCCCAGTCAAGGCCTTTTAATCCAATAATAGTGGCCAAACTTATTTCTACAAATATTGGCTCTGTCCACAGCTTTCTGCCGGGCTCCATTGGGGGCACAGTGGGGGTACATTGGCGGTGGCGGGGTCAGCTTGCACGGAAGTCAATCCTGCAGACATTTCCAATCTTATTTTCAAAAAGTGAAATAAAGTAAACATCCATAAAGCTTTCTTTCTCTATTTTTTCGCCTCGCAGGTTTTATGTAACACACGGAAAATTGGTTCGCACAAAAATTGGCGCAAAAATGCAACATAGATATTTTAAAGATTTGACAATTACAGTTACATGACTTAAAAACGTATCTACAGTTTTAAAAAAAATATTTTAAATTTCCAATTTTACGTTGAAACATGCCGTCAAGTTGGTATTACTAAATTGTTTACTGGTGACGTCACTGATCACTGTAAAGTCATTGTACGGGAATGGAGGTTCGACACAAGAACATTTCATCTTATTAGATCATTTACATACTGTTTATAGAGATTTAGTTGTTGTGTTTATTGAAACATTATTTGGGCCTAAATAATACAGTTTCAAAAATAAAGGTTTTCTTATTAGTTTATCTCTATTATTGAAAATATTTAAAAACTACTGTACAACAAAAAATAGTAAAGCTACTTCTAGTGAGATTTCTTCGAACTCCAAATTTCAAAATGACGGCGAGGCGAACAGCTGATTGCGCGATCTTATAGTAGATAATGTGATTGATGACGTCACACGACCCACCATAGATATGGTGGTTTTCGGGGGATCTTGAAAAATTAAAACTTTGACAATTATTTTAACTATTAAAACTAACTCTAAAAATAAATAAATAAAATGTACTTATTAAAGTTAGAAGCATATAATTCATTAAAAAAATACAAAAATTGGTCTGGAGTTTTCTATTGGCGGGTTCCATTCCAGCTGCAATTGTAATACCTATATGTAGATGAGTAGTAAATTAATATTTAGCACTTTATATAATATGCCTACTTTTCAGGTTATAAAGTTTTTGCATATGTAGAGTTTATAAAAATAATGTTTTCATTAACTCTAGTTATATTAAGTAAATGACATTATCACTTCTTAGATACAATATCTATTATTTTTTATAGTAGACATTTGTAACACCTTAAAGATCTATAGATTTCATTTTGTAATATTTATTCAATTTTTTCATCGCAAAAGATTTGGTTATAAATAATACTTCTGCATCAATTTTTTCAATGAAAAAAAAATCAATACGGTCACACAAAAGCAGTACAAATTGACTTCAGTTAACGAAATCAGTGAACAACATTTAGCAGACATAAAAAAGCTGTTTATAATTTCTTAGTTATGCTAAATCTTTGTTTACTCTCGTGGGACGTCAAATTGTTAGGACTTTCAATGTTAAAACAATTTTTTACGGTGATATTTATGTTCTTGGAGCGCCAGACCCTCGATCCCCAAAAGATAGTTCGGCCAGCCCTGAACGGTGATCTATGTAGGCACTAAACACCCCCTCACCCCTCCACCCCTGAGCCCTGAATCTAAATAATACAAGGGTAGTTTTTGACTTGACAACTGTGAAGGCTATCGTCATAGAAATAGGACAAGGTTCGACACAGAATGAAAGGGTATTCAGATTTCTAGGAAATTTAATTCGGGAGGCTGTGTATTTTTTGGCGAACATGAAAAACCGCAAATATGAAAAATTACATTTTTTCAATTTGGGATGCGGGTATCGGTACTGCCACCCCTCTAATAATGTATTGGTCACAGGTCACCGAAAGTGTGATTCGCTACGCTTGGTGACGTGGCAGATGTGCACGGGTTAATGAGGTGAGGTTTGTCCGGGTTTTGGCGGCGGATGATGAAAACATAACGAAAATGAAAAAATCAAACGGAAAAAAATACTATAAGATTATTATTATTTTAGAAAGCAATCAATTTGGGGTTTGACGTATTTAATAAAAATAAAACACTTATTTTGAATAAAACCACGAGTTTTAATTTTTTTTATGCCGGCAACCTGGGCGTTTATTGTTTTAATTTTTTTTTGCTGACCGGTCCAAACATAATCAGGGAACAGATTAATCATGGTATTAAGAAGTATTGCCCTTGAGGTGTTTTTTCACAAAAACGGTGCAATACAAGTCATTCAAATATTATTATTATTGATATTATTAATTTGTAATCTGATGGTGATTGAGCAAAGCGAAACGGGTCGGTAAATAAATTAATTAAAACTCATGGTTTTAATCAACGTTAACCTTCCTTCACTTATGTAATTCCTGATTAACACCCTCATTATCAAATCATTTCCCACGTGCCTTCTCTAAATACGCCTCGCGATATAGTGTCCATTGTAAAATATTTAAATGATAAAAAATAACGCATTCACCCAAAAGTGTTTCTGATTATTATTGATTGGCCGAGATAATTTCTACGATATTTAGAAATGGTGTTATTTAGAAATAATATCATGACGAAGACAAAAGTTTTTAGGTACCTACTGCAGAAAATATATTTATGAGAATTTATCGTTAAATGAAATTCGTTATTTTAGTTCGGTCCGAAAAACGGCAAAAACGTTTCTCATTTTCACTTATTTATGTTTGCTGAGTAACAGAGCACACGTGATTAGTCTGAAAGAAGCGAAACCCTAAACAATACATTCCACTTTACACGTTTTACGGAAACATGCCCTAACCACCCCTCTTCACTCCTTCCTAGCCCCTATACCTATTACCTCCCTTCTACATACGAGACTCAGAACCATATTATGCCTATACGAGATGAAATAATATAAAAATTAAATAAAAAGCCATCATTTTTTTATCATTTTGAATCTTTTGGGATTTTCTTTTCTGAAATGCCTGCAGTCGAAAATTTTATTAACACTTTGGCCAGCCAAAAAATAGCATCATAAACTAAAATTTATTCATTTCAAAAAGCAGCAAACTTTTTTAGTGTAAATTATTTAGAATAATTGCCGTACATCAATGCTTACAAATCAAACAAAGAAATTGTATAAAATAAAATTAGTTAACGCTATAAATGGGATCTCATTTTGATTTATCAACCTTTTTTTTAATGCTAATACCGCACACGCGTGCCAACTGCTCCCTTCTGGAGCCAATGAGACTATGGTATCCTCAATCGGGGTGAGGCCTAAAAGTATTGGGGAGGGGAAAGATATGGGAATGTTCAGCTCTAGTCACCAAATATGGCTAAAAACAATTCAAGCAATCAACATTTTAATTCTGAATGATTGTCTCACACCAGGGCGATATTGGTAATATCTTCCACTCCGAAACGTGCCGCAAATATAATATTTATTATTTGCATGAAAAAATTGTGAAAATAATGCAAATAAATTTCTTCTTCAGATTTCTTCTTCAAACACAGCAAACTTATTTTGTGACACCATTTTAATTCAAAATTAATACATTAATTACTCAGTTTTAACCATGTTAAAAAAACTAAAACTAATTACAACTATTGACGGACTTGAAAGTGTCAATGGAAAGGTGGGAACGGGGGAGGAGGATAATAGTAAATTGTGCCCTATTTCCCTCCTCTCCCTTCCTACCTTTCCATTGACACCTTTAAGTCTGTCTATTGTTGTAATTAGTTTTAAGTAAACCCTGAGGAAGTGAGCATTACTCACAGAACATACCGGTTTTTTATAAAACGTGGTTAAAACCAAACAATCTATTCATTTTGAAATAAAATTTATTTGCGCATGCCGGAATTTGAACCCGCGACCTTCGAATTACTAGTCGAGAGGCTTATTCCTCAACCCTGGAGGCCGTCCGTCGAGCAATGTATTAACAATTCCTGAACTCTAAAATTTTTGGTAGAATTGTGTTTTGTTTTAGAAGTGAATATTTATATATCAACTGTAAATTATACCGTTCCAATAAGGAGTTCTCAATGACTCCTTATATTTAATTTATTCAAAATTTTATTTAAAAAAAAATATAGGTATATTTAAAATCCGTAAAATATACATATTTTTTATAATACCACCATTTTGTGGCTCTAAACTCATCAGTGGAGTGGGGTACATATACAATACAACACAAGACTGGACACTGAACCATGTGATACATTAATGTCCGGCCCTTTTCTTTGGAAAGTCCGGACACAAAAACCTTTTCACACAATTTCCCC
This sequence comes from Limnephilus lunatus, assembly GCA_917563855.2. Lineage (NCBI taxonomy): Eukaryota > Metazoa > Arthropoda > Insecta > Trichoptera > Limnephilidae > Limnephilus > Limnephilus lunatus. The sequence continues at coordinate 42,894,950 of OU830602.1, read as the reverse complement.
GGCAAACACGCGCCGGACGGGGAGTGATGTAAGCAAAACATGCAATGTCCGAGATGTTGTCTTATGTAAATATTTAGGCTGAACGGACCCCGAATCGGGGTGAACCGTAAGGCATTTTGACAAAAAATGTAAGGTTAAAAAAATTATGTTAAATTTGACCAAACTGTAAATGATTTTTAATTATCTGCTCACAATCAGTAAAACACATTCCGTTCAAAATTAAGTATTCTGCCTTCTTTTTACAAATCACATTTTATGATGACTTTGCAACGTATACGCCCTACGTGTTTCTGGTAACGGAAAGATATTAATCTGACGACTTCAGTGGTGGGGGTGGCCGTATGAAGAGGTAGAAAATTGAAAAAAAATGGATTTATTCGAGCGTGTCAGATTAAGGTAATGTGCGTTAATTACATGCAGAAAAGCTTACATTTCAATAATCTGACGATTTGGACGTAACCTAAACTCGTGGCTGTTTGTTGAAAATGTAAAAAAAAATCGTGACCTTGACTTACTCGAGCGCGTCAGATTTTTATACAGACGGTTCAGCTTGATGTCCTGGTTGTGCTGACCTATAATCTGACAATTAGGTGGAGGGATTTTCTTAATCTGACAGTTTTAAGTTTATTTTTTATTACTGAATAGAATTACAATGAACAAAAAAGAATATATACCCATTATAACGATTAAAATAAAATTGCTTAATTAAACTTCTTAAAAATTTCACTTATTAAATTTCTTTACACAATAAATAAACTAAAGCGTTGTAGACGAACGCGCGGCCTAAGGGCCTCCGGCTCTGCGACAGAATATAAATAGCAAGCGCCCGTCAACGTACTACTCGACCATAGACATTCATATTAATAGACCTGCTAAAATTATCAAATAAAATTATTTGATAATTATTATCTAATATTATTATATGATTATATCAAATAAAATTTATTATCAAATAAAATTTATTTTTCGGTATGCGAGTCACGATCCTTACCGCTGGACTACGCTGGCCGGTATCTGCGGACCCTGTACAGTACGCCCAGTTTCTGAGAGGCTAACTTAACATTGATGGAGCCCCCTACCTGAGCTGGTTACTTTTAAGAGTTACACCAAGCATATCAATGGAGGGTTTGTGCGGAAGATTGCATCCTTAGTTAGGTACTCGAAGAATTAGATAAGCAAACGTGTATTTGTTCTTATTTAAAAATTAGATGTAAAATGTGTAAGGTGAATTAATGTCTGTTGTTTTAGAATTAGATTTTATCCCTATTTAGCCAGTCTAGTTTGTAGTTTCAGGCCGCCGCGCAGACAAATCTCACAGTGAACTGCCCTGTAACCGATATCTCACTTTCGATCTTTACCTTTCTGCGCGGTGGCCAGAAGTGGCGCGCTCCAAGTGCCCGTGTGGGGATTCATAACTGCGCTGCCTCACCAGGGTATGTTGCTTCCAGATTTCTGGACACGTAACAAATCCGTTACTGAACTACTTTGCGCGACTGATATCTCAGCATATGCCCACCCTAAGCGTTTTGCCGCACGTTCGTGTTCGTAGATTTGCAACGCTTTGGTTTATTCGTTATGTAAAGAAGATTAATAAGTGAAATACAGCGAGTTTAATTTGTATTACGACAATGAGTGAAAATAGCGTGTGCGTAATTTGTGGACAAGAAACATTTGAAAAAATTATAAAATTAACGCAGGAATCATTAGAAAAATGCATAGCGGTTTTGAAGTATCGTCGAGCCAAACCGGCTCACCGAAAATCACGCAGCAGTTATACTGAAACAGAAATTTCAAATGAAACATCTTTAAATGACGGCTATCACGTGCAGTGTTATAAGCTATTTACAGCGATAAAAATACCGTCTGATTTTCGAAAGCAACAGGGAAGTGCAGCGGAATGTTAGAATGCACCGGGAGTTTCTGGTGAAAATCGTGCTGAGAATGCACTGGAAGTTTCTGGAAAAAAAATAGAATTGTCTATTTCTGTTACTTCCACGACAACTCAGGTTGCTGGAATAACAACAGACGAGTAAGTGCTAATATCACTGATTATATATTATATATTATGTATCATATTTCATACGCTTTTTTTTATATAAATTGTATTAATTGGGAAGATTGAAATTATATTTCTGGAATAAATAATTGCATAATGTAATCATGAGTAGGCGGCTGGAGGAGGCAAAACGTAAAATTAAAACGTAAAATTAAACAGCTGAATTTGCAAAAGATTTAAGAAATATAAAGTTTAAAGAAGCTCTTGTTAAATTTTTGATCGCTCATTGGGCTGAGCAAGAGATGGCTTCGATTATCGGTGACAAAACAATATATCTGATTCACGATTTGTGATATGTATATGCTGTTACCGATAATAAAGTAACGCGAAACATCGATCATGAACTGTCGTGTCCTGATCATGAAGAAGCGGATACCAAAACTGTATTTTTTGCTTGTCAAATAAAAGAAGATTCTACAGTTACCATCAGAACCTCGGATTCGGATATTATTGTGATCATGTTGGCCAATATAGAACATCTTCAAGCATCGGTGAAGATCTTGTTTGATCTTGGAGTAGGCAATACACGCCGATATATCGATATAACCGCTCTTTTTAAGAAGCTAGGTCTACTCTTTTCACAAGCGCTACCAGCTCTGCATGCGCTAACAGGATGTGATTACAATCCAGCTTTTTACAGACGAGGCAAAAAAAAGCCTTTCGATATTTTAATGGGATCTGTACTTTTTCAACAAGCATTTGCAAATTTGGGATCCGAAGCTTACAGTGTTGATGAATTATTTATCACTATGGAATCTTTTATCTGCCATTTGTATGGTTTAAAAAAATTGGATGATGTCAACCGAGCTAGGATAAATAAAACATATCAGGTATCAGATACATCACAGCCTTTCTCATTAAAAGTTCGCAATTACGATGCTTGTAATTTACCACCTTGCCAATCGGAGCTACGGCAGCATTTATTACGAACGCAATACATCGCACGCTTGTGGTGGAATGCCCACTGTCGAGTCGTCACTGAGATGCCAGCAACAGATTTCGGGTGGAAAAATGTGGATGGAAAGTTGGAGATGACTTGGTTCGTTGGCAACCAACTACCAGAAGCATATCAAGATATTGTCACGACACCTGACACTCTAGGGGATACTCCAGATTCAGGTATGTTTTATTTTTAATGTAATAATAATATCATGAAATAAATAAACGTTGTTAAGTTTCATAACCATTTTTTGAGTACAGATACGCAAGACGTTGATGAAGGTGACCAAATCGATTCGAATTTGCATTACGAAGACGATTCCACTGATGATGAGGACGATTAAAACTCATTCTCAACCTTTTTTTTCACTAAGAGATTTTCTTTTTATCATTATACCTATATTATTTTTTGTTCATTGTAATTCTATTCAATAATAAAAACAAATATATGTATATTTTTGAACAAATTAATTTTCTTCGGCAAAGGGCAGGTCTATTAATATTCATGTCTATGGACTCAACAGTTAGTGGGCAGTTCTCAGCGCCGTCAGCTACTGTACGATCCACATTCAATGATGATTTTAGCTTCTTCGACATGTGGAAATCGTCAGATTATACTATTTCCGTGATCCTTACATTATTTCCTTCAAAATAAAAGAAAAATGAACCGCGCTCGAGTAAATCCACGTGACGTTTTTTTTTTGCAACTTTGTGACTCGCTAATTTTCTTACGTCACGTTCAAATCGTCAGATTATTGAAATATAAACTTTTCTGTATGTAATTAACTCACAATACCTTAATCTGACACGCTCGAGTAACTACAGGGATCGATTTTTTTTTACTAATCTGATCGGTACTCCTAGCCGTACCCACCAATATTATGGGTTCATATATGGTGGTAGTCCATAACAGGGTCGGGAGGTATCTCCCCTTAGTTAATCTGACGCGCTTGAGTAAATCCCAAAATCCCTGCTTCGCCTCCCGTACTATTAGTTCTCTGTTCAAATTAGCAAGCGAACCAAGCAATTCCTACAAAAATGCACGATTGTGAAAAATACCATCTACATTGGAAAATAAATAAACGAGAACACGGCGATTGCCTTATTCTAATGTGATGCAATTTCGCTGTGAATTGTTCTGAGTTCCCGTTTCAAAAGAAAACAACTCAAATATTGTCTGGTTTGGCAGGATATATAACAGTATTTATATTTATTTTTTTAACTTTTATGAGTAAAATCTCAAATTATAAAATTTAATTAAATGAAGACAATTTTAGCGAAACTCAATCGCCATGAATACATGATTTCGTTATTTGTGAAATATCGAAAAATTTTTGATAAAAATCGTGTTTATTCACTCTAGCTATTTTCATATTCACCGCGATAAAAAAAATAGTTCAATAAAATTTCATACGCCATTTTAAGGGTGATTTTTAAAACGTATTCGTATAGAATAGGCCATCGAAAAATTGAACTTTTTTTTAACGTTAAAAAAAACTGCAATTCTTTAATCGAATGGCGTGCGATCTCTCCAAAAAGCTTATATTTATTTAGGCAGCCTCACTGAAATCACTGTACGGTTAAGAGCCCGTTCACACTTCCGTCGTAATAACGGAGGTGGGTTCCGTCGTTATGACGGAAGCCCTAGGCCCCTGTTCACACTTCCGTTTTCAAGACGGATCCTACTCTACGAAAACAACGACCAAAACATTTTATCATTCTTCAGTAGACGGTCGTGCGCACTGCGCAATGCGCAATGCAAATATTGCAAATTTTACTATTATAAAAGTTCCTCTTAGTTTGGGCCGTAAAAGGCCGACAGCAAAAACTTTCCCTTGGGGCAGCCATAAATAGTTATAGGTGCTATTTGAAATGTACACATACCTACTTAAAAATAAAACAATTTAAATAATAAACTTTTTCTACCAAATCGGTAAGGGAATGTATTGATGTAATACCAGCTATAAAATTACTTCAGGGGTCGGACCTTATTTGTTCAAACCGTGGGAGAATATTTTGTTTGCAAACTTGAAAAGGAGAAAGTGCGCGAAAATCATCCAGCAATTATTATAACTAAAATGACTAAAAAACATGAATGATATGACTAAATATTTTCTTGAGATTAAATAGAAAAAAATCGCATTCTGGAACGAACATGTACATTATATAATAATATTATAAACGCCAAACGCGCGCCCCATAAAAACACAATTTGCCTGCTCGCTTGCGTCTGGGAGCGGGCGGTGGTGAAGTGTGAAGCGGGGTGTGGCGGGTTCAAAACGGATCCGTCGTCCCGCCGTATAGTGTGAACAGCTCCATTGAAATGTATGAGCCAGCGCGTTCCTTTCCGGCTTCACGACGGACACTCTGCGTAGGCGAACTCTCCGGCAAAAAATGACGGATCCGTCTTCACGCCGGATCCGGCAAGTGTGAACAGCTCCATAGAGCCACTACAGCGGCTAGGGCCTCCGTCGTAATGACGGAACCCACCTCCGTTATTACGACGGAAGTGTGAACGGGCTCTAAGGGTGGGTGGAAGGCTTCGCATTGTCCGGCGGTCCAAGCAACTCGCAAAGCACAGCCGGGGAGTAGCAGCCAGTACCAGTGTAGGTTGTTCAAAGTACAGCCTTTTGCTTCAGCCAGTTCAGTGGCTATAGCTTCTACCGCCCCTACTAATTTGAATCTTTCAGAAGAACATGTTTGGAGTGTGTTTGCCTGCCCAGTACAAGGGCGTGTTGTGTTGGGTTTCGGTAACATGATACTGGTTGTACGGCTAACTTTGTTTTGTTGTGGAACAGAAGCATACTAAGACGAAAATAATAATTATGAAACCTACCCACTTACAAAACAATTTTCAATTTAAAAAAAAATTATATTGAATTTGATAAACATTTACTTTGTGTTTGTAAGTTTTGAAAGGTTGAGAAACTATTAATAATTAGGTTTTAAAAAGTAAACGAGGTATTTATTGGATTGCTTCATAATTAGTTATGTCGCTTCGTAATTTATAACTTTGTCCTAGAAATTAACAATCAGATTTGTTGACGTTCTATGAAAAAACAAGAATCGCCGAAATTAGACTAAATCAGATTAATAATAAATATGCAAAGTATTAAAGTTTAAATTAATCGTTTATTCAAGTAGTTGACTTTTTATGCTTTCGATAGGAAAATCTTGCCATAAAAAAGATATGTTACTAATAAAATATATATATACCTATGTTTACTATTGCGAAGTTCAGAGGACTAACTACGGTCGATTTTTTTTTAATAATCTCGTATCTATTTATGTGCCCTACAATGTTCTTTGCCTAACGCCCTAACGTATTGATTTTTTGGGTGGGTTATAATTATTTTTAGTTTTAAGATATACCCATGTGGAGCGTACGCTACTTTTTTTTTTATCTAAGTGGCAATACGGTATAATATGATATTTGAATATCAGTTTGAATTTAAAGAAAACAATGATTTGGATCGTCTTAGACTATAGTGTATCTACCTATTAACTCACTTTTTACAGTTTTTAAAGGTTGAAATAAAGAATCAAAATCATAATCTAGCTCTGCCAGAGAGGACCTATCACGGAGAAACTGTCTACAATTATTGGTCAAGACGGTATTTCTCTGATTGTTTCTCCCTGGCAGAGTTAGATTATGATTTGGACCGTTCATTTCAAACTCTAACTCAGAAACTGCAAAAAGTGAGTTACCTCACCAAGATTTCAGACGATCTATTTGGTAAGAATTTTTTTTTTCTTTTATACTGACAATTCGCAGTGAAATTCCATTACAACAATATATATTAAAATAATTTGAAACTTTTTTCCACTTAATTTACCTCGTTTTCATTAACGGTTTCAGCCTACTTCAGACTAGTACAATTATTCATTGAACTAATATTTATATTGTACATAGTATTTGTCGGAGGGGTATTTCCAAGGTGTAGGGGTAGGGGTGAGGATTTAGGGAAGTAATAGCGGTAAGGGGTATGAGTACCCCCAAAGTAAATATTAAAGTTATCTATAAAATCGAGGTAATTATGTAAACAGGTAATAAAAAAATAACTTTAAATTCAGTTGTGAAATACGACTCAACAACGAATATGGGAAAATCTATCTCTTATTAAATCCTAATTTAAAAAAAATCATTATATATCGCCCCTGTTAATTCCCCCAAATGCTATGCATATAAACCAAATAGTTTAAGGAATAATTCTACCCGTCTGAAGATGGCCTTAATAGGCTTACACCGGTTACGGTCGGAAATAAAAAAAAAGTTTAAAATTGTTTTAATATAGCATTAAGAAAAAATCTTTACTTAACCAAATCATCGCACAACAAATACCAAATGAATAGGCGTAGACCAATATTCTAAATTTACCCTTAATTTGTTTTATGAAGGTCAAGATTTAATGTAACTAAAGAGACAGCTAATTTAAACAAAAAAAATGATTCTGAAAAGTGGTTTCTTACTAGAGCAATAATGTGGGAATCTTCCACCCCAGGACTTGTTTATATATTTTTATTCTCTTTGTATGTTTAAAATCTGTCAAACGTAGCATCTTCACATAAGTTTTCTGTTCAAACTCAGTACCATTTATCCACAGAACAAAGAGCGAATAAACTACGAAATCGTCGTTGTTTCAGCGACGGTGTTTATCAGAAACAAATTTTTCACTTGACTCGTTCTTCTTTATCCCGCCTAATTTTCGTGCTTTGTTTCGAATCGTATAAAAACTCAAAGGAAATCTGTTCGAGGAACACTTCAAAATCAGTTTCCTTAAACTTACTTCACATACGAAATGGTTATTACTAAAGTTGGAACGCGAAGAAAGCTGCGAAGGTTCTAGATTTCAGATTCTTGAATAGTGTTTCTGAGATCATGTTCTTTAAAAAGTTATTAAGGAACAAAGTTTACTAAAAATTCAGTAATCCGCCGCAGCACGTGAAAACAATATTTGGTTTATGTAAGATGTTTGTAAGATTAGATTGCCCAGCATAATAATAACGACAATAATTATTATGCTGGTCAATCTAATCTTACAAATTAAATTTCACTGAAATTTACGTTCGTCTTTAAGTTATAAAGGGAACAAGCGGATAGCCTGCGAGATTTTTGGAAGCAACGAAACCTCGTGAACTGTTAACTATGGCGTTTTGAAATGTTCACAATGCCTCATTTTGTCTGAATATAATATTTATGTTCAGATCGCCATATCATCGTTTCGATTTTGAAAAGTTTTGAAATAATGATTTATAAGATGGCGTATTGTTGGATTCATTTTTTTATGTATTTTAATGACGGGAATGGGGAGGGGAATGAAGTTTTTTAGTCATAATCACAATGCAGATTTTTATAAACTTGTTTATTACACTTTACAAGAAGCGACGCTAGCAGTCCACAAAGGAGTGCTGGTACCTATCCTGATGTATGCATTGAGGCATGGAACTGGCAGAGGAAGGATGAAAGTAGACTTAATGCAGTTGAAATGAGATCCCTAGGCGTGTGTATGGTAAAACCATATATGATTATATGAGAATTTATTGTGGAGATCCGCACAAAACGCAAGTCTGACGTAAGCGTAACGAGTAAGATTAAGAAAGGAACCCTCAGATGTTTTGGGCAAGTAGAGAAAACGAACAAAGAAAGAAGTGTAAGAAGATGATGATGAACATATATGATGCAAGTGTGAATGGTAAGAGAAGTCGGTGACGCCCGAGTAAGACAGGACACGATTAAATGAATCAGATACTTGAGTAGGGCCATGTCACAAGTTAGAATAATAGAAGAGAAGTTATGAAACGATATATGAACGCGAATGAGGCAAATATTGTATGCCAAGACCGATTTTTTTGGGATCCGTCATCTCTGCTTACCCCTACGGAGAAACGGCTTGATGTAGATAGTTAGAATAGTTACACTAACAAAAAAATCATAAATATGAGGGCTTGTCAAAACTTGGTATATTTTGAATTTTGCTTAGGTATCCTGGGCAATAGGTTTTTCGTTGCAATTTTATCATTTGAAAATATTTTTTAGTTAATCTTATTCATTTTTAACCTATTTCATAATATAACAGTTAATCATTACGTAGGTCCTTCTTTTACAGTTGTTCAAACGATAAACTGCAATTAAAAAGAAAAACATGTTGACCTACTTTTCTTGTTGTAAAAATCAAAAACTTTTGTTCCTGAAAGCAAGAAAATCGAAAAAAAATCACGACATGTCATTTGTAGCTACATCTTATTCACATGAAAAGCCTTTACACGTCCCAATTACTATCGGAATAATACTTTTCAATGGAAACACCAATAAATACTTCGAGCGATAACAACCCCGAGTTTAACTAAGCCACATTTGACAGAGGGTCGACGTTCCGGCATAAGGCAAATGTCGAAACATCAAGCCGACTTTATGGCTAAGCCCTGCCAAAACTGGTACCCACGCCCTCAGAGGTGTCACTCTAAACTAAACGACGCTTAATGAGAATTGATCGTCGAATAGAACTAGGTACTTTAACTTGAATAGGACTTTTGGAAATTGTCATTCCTTCATTGCTTCAGAGCACAAGGAATTCGACAGAGTGGTAAATCTTTGCGGTTTCTGGTACTGATTAATCCATAACATATTATTTTATCCCACATTTAAATTTTTGAAGTGAACACTTCTTTAGCACTTATGTGATTTGAAACATGATGAAACGGAAACGAACGACACTAAAAAGAGACAAACGCATTTATCTATAGGATTTAGCCTGCGAAAGAATGAGAAAGTAATAAAATATTTATTGTTCCAATATGATTCGATAAATCAATGGTCCCACGCAAGTCCCTTTAGTGTCAAAAATATATTTTTTTTGTAAAATCAATATCAAATCTTCAAACCACCCCAAAATGAACACGCAAAAGAAAACACAAAAGTATGGAAAAAAAGTCCACTCCTGTCTACTTTAGTTTTCTGAAGGTTTCACTTCTACCGCGTGTGAATTGGGTTTTTTTTAATGAAAGAAAAAAATTCCGGAGTTAAGAATAACATGATAATATTTGAAAATATTCTACTACTAAAAAGTATTCAATGTAAAAAAAATTAAATAAAAATATTGTTTTATTTTACGGCTATTTAAATGTTACTAGTCTATGTTCTTTGAAGAAAATCTTTAAAGAAATTTCGCCCCTTTCCGGATATCCATTGTTGGACACCGCATGAAAAATGAGTAATTGTATCAGATCTTTTGATGTCGTTATTTAATGCGTTGAATATTTTAGGTGCGATGTATGAGTATTGTCTCTGTGAAAATGTGGTGTTTGTTTTAGGTATGTTGCAGTTTCCATGTGTTGAGTAGCGTGTGTGTATATCTTTTTGTGTGGAATTTATCAGACCATTTTTCAATATATGTATGAGAGCTATTTTAATATATAGTTGACGAATGTCTAGTACTGCGAGTTTCTCAAAGAGTGGCTCTGATGGATGAGAGGGGGAACATTTGAAGATGATTCTTAGCAAAAGTTTTTGAACGGTTACTAGAGGATAGATAATGGATGCTGCACACCCTCTCCATCCTATATAATGTCGTATGTTAATATAGATTAGAATAGAGCAAAATACTTCTCAGAGTTTTAGCATCAAGAATTTTCAGAATTTTTAAGAATTCAAGTTTTAGCATCGTAGATAGATTTAGCATAGAATTTTCAGAATTTTCAAGAATTCAAGTTTTAGCATCGTAGAGAGTAAAAAGGGGGGGGGGGGGAGTAGAGAAGTGTGACATTGTGAGACAAGGGGTATGGGGGGGAGGTCATCAGCTATGAACGTCACATGTTAAAAAAATTGAACCACTATTTTGATTATATGTATTTAGATGTAAAATTGCAAAATATGTGACGTCACACTAGGGGAGAGGGGGTCTCACGAATGTGACGATGTATGACAGGGACGGGGGGGGGGGGGGTCAAAAATCATGAAATTCATGAAACATGGCAAAATGATTTCTGTGTTCTTATAATGGCAATAAACTGTATTTGCAAGGAAAGTACTCACGATAAGTAGAGGTGGGAAGAAATCTCTGAAATTTATTACACTGAAAGTTGAGATGACTTCATTGCGTAAGGTTCACTATGTTTTTAATGATTTAACCAAATAGTTTCCAAAGTTATCTTGCGATGTGTGTTTATATGCGATTTATAAATTCACGCAAATACCTTTGTCAAGTCGCGCCAGTTGATTACAAACACATAAGTGCTGGGGGAACAAGTCGGAAGATGGAAAGGGAACGATTCATTGCCATAGAATAAATATTTATTCCCAAAGAAAACACAAAATAATTCGCAGGAATATCACCTATAATGGGCGCAAACAAGGTAATGCGCGGTAAAATTCTCAATTTTTGCTTGAGGTTCCTGGAGTTTTAGAGCGTTTTAGTTGAGAACCTATATTTTTTCATAATATTTTAATGTGTGTAAAATTTGTTGTCATTTTTAAATGAGTACTCGGTACCGTCACAAAATACAGTCTGAAATCTGGAGCTCATTGTTAGTTGTTTAATATGACACGAGTCCCAAAATAGCTACCTCAACAGACAAAACCTCCTCACATCCGGAGGCCACTAGGCTACCGGGCTCGCAGTAACGGAAGAAGTAATCGTAGAGTATTTAGGACCAAGGCAGGGGCGAAACGGAGGATTTTGGTACAAGGTGCACATTAAAATCGTGCAACCCATGACATTATTATCATGGCAGTGTTATCAGAATCTTTGCCAATTTTACTATTTTTTTAAACGCTTTACATTTTTGATAGTATGCTTAATTACTGTTATTGACCGTTGATAAAATACTCACAAACAAATATTAATAGATACCTTCATTTTATCTAAGTAATACTTGCAGATCAAATTTATCTTTTAGTAATTATAATTAAAGTAGGCCAATTTTAAATACAGCACCCGTGTCAGAATAAACATAGTCTTGTAAGGTAGGTAACGTACCTGTTATCCGTGCTAAACGTCTGGGATTAAAAAAAAAAACTTCAAATCTGAGTAATAAAACAAAAGAGATGTGCATTTTTTCACATAAACTCCACACATAAGGCTTTGAGAAAAAATCCTTCAGGGCTTATGTCATCTTTGGGAATGCTGTGTCGAAATTTTTTTCTGGAAAAGGAAGGAGAAAAAGTTCTGGGAAAGGAAAAGGTATGAGGAGTTGGTAGGAGTCTGGGGGTCAATGTGTCTAGGAGTGACGGATGTATGAATAAATCCCTTCCATTGAGGTCCAAGGTAATGGGTCGAGAGAGTCTGACTGGAAAGATCTAGGTAAGGTCTCCCTCAACCAATCTCTCCCGATCCATAGTAGATGGGCAAACGCATTAACCGCCAGGACAAACCTCAACCCATGAATCCGGGCACCCGTGCTTAGTCACCAAACGTAGCGAACCACTTGGGGTGACCTATGGCAGGGGTGTTCGTTATCCAATAAATGATTCCTGAGGCGGCTGTACCCATACTCGCCTTCCATTGAATATAAATAATGATGCGTGCTGACATAGCATGATCAAGTGAATCAGATACTTTAGTGGAGCCATGTCAAAAGTCAGAATTATAGAAGAGTATGTAAGAAGGTAAGTGAGTCAAATAGTGTGTGCCAAGACCGAGTTTTTTGGCGGTCCATCCTATCCTACCCCTGTGGAGAAACTACGTGATAAAGTTACTTAATTACGTATTTATTAAAGTATTTTTTGTACCCTTTAGACTTATTTATCAAGCTTGAGGCCAGTGTCCGATTGGCCTACCCTCAAGTCCGGCACTACCACCGGGTGTCTCCAATGTCAGCATAATTAATCGGAAGTGTGACACGAGGCGGCGCACCCGCGTGCCAGTATACTCTCCTGGTATTTTGTTAGGTATTTTGAGACGCCGCTCGTCATTAAACCACCATGTATTACCGTTTACCATCGAGCCAACATACCACGCTAAATGCTCCATTATTGTTTGTCGAATGAAATGCGGAGTATTCCCAGCATTCAGGCGTGATTTTGCTAGAGATGGGTACCCACTAGTAAATTATTATTGGGTTAATTAGCGTAATATCTGCACTTAAACAAAGTAAACGGTGAAATTGTAAATTATTACTGGTATTGTCCTGCGTTCTGCGCGGTGAATGGTACATTGTTGGGTAAACCTACTGTGATATTTGTATTATTTACAATCAAACAATATTTGTTCTGAGGGGATACTGCTTAATAATAATAGGTCCTTGGTACAATGTGGTTTATTATGAGTTTACGTATTTACAATAATTATACTACTTATAGCACGACCTGTCTATACTGGCTGCTAATTGAATCTAATCGGTAGGCTGGCAAAAACCCGCTCTCGACGGCCACTGCCTACTCGGGCACTCCTGCTGGCATCTATCGGCAATTTTTTTTTATTCTATGTTTTTTCCAGTTAATAATATGTACCCTAAATACATATGTGCACTTCCAAAATAATTTTATATATTTTCTGTATACAGTAAGATGTAAACGTAAGGTAGAGGTTCAAGTAATAATGTAATAGTTAGCAATAAGTAAATATATAATAGACAAAATAAGGTAATGGGAACCCACTAAGGCTCTGCCTGTATGTGGGTAATATAAACAAAAATGCTACGTAACATCAATAAGTACAAGAAAAAAATGTTATTTTTAAAGTAAATGTTTAGAAATTTAGGTATCTGCGAAACAATTTTTTTGTTTGATGATTTTTTGTTATAGTTTTAAGAAAGTAAATAAAGTTATTCTTAAAGTAACCGTAGATTTGTATTAAAAAATTCATAGGAAAAGTGTTTCAACATCTGCATCATTCAGCCACAATTTAAAAAAAATTTAAAGTGATTAAATGTACGAGGGCCAATAAAACTGTATTATGTGTTTGCATTGACTTGGTATTGGTTTGGGGTATATAAACTCTTTCCTTACTGGTATCTGTCGGTATCCGATAAAAGCTTTTTCTTTATATTACACCTACTATCCATAATGAGTAGGTACCTACCAAGTTAGCAATAGAGTTGGCAAGTTTGTGGTGAAAAACTGGTGATAGGCATACAATTTCTCAAAACTTGTTTCTGTCATTAATTTCATCCGATGTAAAATTGAACACGCACTTTTATAAAAAGTATTTGTTCAAACGCCTACTCGTGCTTGCTCGGACACCCCGCTTGCGCGAACGTCCGGTCTTTAAACAAAGACTTATCTATTACAGTCGTCACCGTGGCTGAAAAAGTGTAGGCTTTGTAAATATCCACCCTAGAATCAATGGTTCACCATTTCTGTAAAAAGTAATTTAAAAAGAAATTGCTTTTAAAAAATCACAAACCAAAAAACACCCCAAAGAAATAAGTACTTTTGATTTAGGGTGAGGTAAATAGACCAGCAAAAGAAGGAGAAAGGGAAGATCGCCATGCCATTATAGGTAGAAACGTGCACCCGAAAGATTAGAGGCTTATATTTACAGTAAAATTATTTACTCTACTTAAATGAATTCTTTTGATAAAATGCGTCGTTTTATTTCATAAAAATATTCAAGAGAAAACCCATATTGTTTAACCATTAGGACCCATAAGATTGTTTTCATGATATTATAACATTACCGGACATGTGCACGACGTATGAGGCGTACCTGACTTATTAAAGTTACATTACGTTTTAATAATATATTAAAACATGTATTTTAATTTAATTAATATTATTATTTAAAACATATATTTTCTTAATTTAGAGTCCATTATAATATTATTCCTACTACAACGCAAAATATGTCATCCTTTAATCTAAGCTTGCAAATATCAATCAAAAATCATTTGTTACCATAAATGTAATAATAATAGTAATCGGTACGTACCTGACAATTGAAAATGAGTTAAAAACAACTCAAGTCATTTAAGGTCCCCCTCCACACGGCATCTTCAAAGATGACACAGACCCAGAGAGAAATTATTTTCCTCAGGGCCTCTTGTGTGGAATTAAAATACATTTTTTTCTTCATATAAATAGTAAATTGTTCTATGAAACCGATTTAATTATGTCTACCGGTAAAAAAAAATAATTATAAAATTTGGAAAATCAACATAAATTTAATAAAATCACTGTATAAACCCCCTTTTAACCCCCCCCCCCCCTCTCCCTCAATGTTGTGTATCTAAACCATAGTTTAAAGAATCATTGTGACAGTCTAGAGATGACTTTAACAGGCAAAAATAAAATAATTAATAAGATGGACACTGCAACGCTGTCCGAAACATCGGCTAAAGAAGGAAGTAGCGAAAATAAACAACTAAAAAGTAGGAAAAAGTTTAATACTGTTTAAAATACAGGGGACGTACTTGACTTACTTTAACCAGTTGTTCTTGACATTAGTTGAATTAAAAAATTTAAATTAAATTTTGGTCTCCGGTGATACTTTCGTCTACTTTAAAAAAAAAATTGCAAAATGAAAAAATAAAATTCTTCCACATGTCGTCTCTAGTCACTCAGCCGAGTACCTGCAGATTTTTTAATATTTTTAGTTAAAAAATAAAAACATGGAAAATGTCACCGGAGACTAAAATTTTATTTACTTTTTTTGCTTTTAATAATTTCGGGAATCATCGGTTAAAGTAAATCAAGTACCTCCTTTAACACCCTTATTATTCTATTGAAATTCCATCATGAATTGTCGGCAGCAAAAATAGAAGTACATTACTTTTGATAAAACATTTGGTAAACGAATGTTTCGTGCTTGTCCTGCAATCCTTTGTTGGTTTCTTCAAAATTATTAACTGTATTATTGATTCACCTACATTACTACAACTCATCCTATTCAATATACCTTTCCGTAGACTCAGAAATAACGAACTCTCCCTCAATCAATACTCGACTTATTATGGATGTAATTTATCACTGTCCAGAATGTGTAGGATGGTCAACTCAAGTCAAGACCGTGATTTTTTGGTATAAGCTTGAATGATTTTAGTCGGTCACTAAACTAATGGTGTGGTTAGACTTTTTTACTAAGATTACGAAAATGTCAGTAAAATATTTTAGAAATGTATAGTTTTTTTATTTTTAATAAATAAATTCATTATTTGAGCTCGTGACATCACTACGTGAAAATGTCCGGTCTCCGATTATGTTCCCTTAATTTTGTGACATTCCACACTGATAACTTTTTTTATATAGCAGCACTTTGATTTCCGGCGAATTTTTGAATTTGCGTTTAACGTTCACTAGATTTATTGTTTGTTCTATGCAAACCTTCCTTTGGTTTGATTTTTTGATAAAGACGGCGGTGTTTTTACAGATGTTACGAAGAGAACCCCGTACAATTTTTTGCTATTCGTGTCGAAAACGTTCTTTTAAATGATTTTCGGCTATGTAATTATTGTTTTTTCGCACCCATAAAATTATGTCACGTCTTTCCGGTTTATAAAAAATGGTCTGATTTTTTGGATTGAAAATTTCAAAAAATCGCCAGGGTTTCAAAACTACGATTAAAAAAAAAATACAGAATGTCTTCTGTATTTTCTGAAATGTCTTAGAATAATTGCCTAAACCGGATTTTTTTTTAAATGTGATGCAAGTGGCCTATTGAAGATATTTGTATATTTATTTTTAATTTTGACAAAGTATTGACTTGACACTTCTACTTTCTTATGTTTATCTCTGTTTTGTCTTTGATTTCATATGCAATCCTTTATTCTCATAATGTACATTTTTCCGAATTTCTTATTACTTTATTGTAAATTGGTCCGTTAATAAAAAAAAAAATTCCGACACATTCCCTGTCATTTAGAAAATATACCTATTAATATAATTATGTTCAAATATCACACAGTTGGAGTACTATGATTTATAAGTACCTATGCGATGTATAATATTATTTGTTTTCAATACAAGTACCTATTCTTTTTCAAAACAAATGCAGCAATTATTTTTTAACACGTGATGAACTCTTGTGCCACAAGTACTTTGACATTTTACACGAAAAACAAATTTTCCTTCATGTCACTCCTTTCTTTGGCGAACTTAATTTTACATTTGCTCTTATTTGACCCATTCGTTCATATTCTCTTTGGACCCACCGATCTCTACGATATAATCTACAAAATTAATTAATTACTTAATTAACTAACGACCCGATCAACCGAACAATTTCATAGAAGGCAATCCAGGAAAAATGTCGAGTAATCAATTACTGAATTAGACGATAATCTTTGCATTGATTTGTGAACACCCATTAGATTAATTTTCAATCTAGGGAATTGCCACAAATGGAAACGCTATCTCAAATCTCGATGTAATTACACAGGGAGCCTTGATATTGCTGATTGAGCCTAATTATAATTGATGCAAGTCCTTAATAATATCACGTACCCATAGACAAACAAACGATTGTAAAGTTTTGGAGGTTGCAGTTAAATAATAATATTTCGTAGCCTGAATACATGTCCACGGAAAGCGATTGAATGGAAATAACCAATGATTTTAATTTTTATTAGAACATCTCTCTTTTTATAACTTTTGAAGTATATTCCCATCGATGTAATATATCTTTGAAGAAGAATAAGATAACACTGATATCTAAAAGAAAATATGAAAGGGAAAAAGATACAGAGAAATAAAAAGATAATGGTCACAATTTGAAACCCAGAACCTTTCGTCTTACTGGGACAAACGCCTTACCACTTCGGTCACTGCCACCTCTTATTTTAATGACATAGGTATTTGTCAATCTCATATTAAAAATTTTAGAATTAACAATATTATGTTTGACAATTTTTTTTCATATTATTGGCAACTACCTTTTTCATTGGAAACAAGTGTTCTAAAAACTGGATTGGAACTTAGATGGTGTCAAGGATAAATACGAGTAGATCCGATTTTATTTATGTCGTACACCTATTGACCTTTTTGTAAAAGTCTAATGAATGTTTGTTTGTTTGTCCCGTATGTATTGCTATGTTAGGCATAGGAAAGGTTTTAAACTTTCAAAATACCTATCTTCTTTCCACCCTCGCGAAGGTTTCTGGATTATTACAACCACATGACAATACATCTGAAAAGTTTTTAACCATTACAAAAACTCTTACAAAACTGTAAAACTTTTGCAAACCATCGAATGTTCTCAATCAAAATTCATTTTTAGAATAAATTATATAATTAATTAATTTAATTGAAGTACCTCATCACCTATGATACTCACCCAAATCGAATACTTTGAATCTAATTTAGAAGTATAGTTATTTTAAATAGGTATTAAATTTGATTGATTGTTAAAATATAATTTTGTTTTTTTGTTTGTCCTTTGCGCGTTATTAAACTATTCATCCGATAGCGACGAAACTTTGGTGATTTGATGTGCGCATACTCGCGATAGTTAAATAGTTTCTATACATAATAGTGAGTTCTGTTGATATGAAATTATTTTCTATATTATTTATCCGATTGCGATGAACTTTTGGGTGAGTTGTTGTGCGCACGCCCAGGAAGTGGGGAGGGGGGGAGACGGGAAAGGTGGAGGGGAAACGCGGAAAAGGAAGAGAATGTGGGAGGGGAAACGGGGGCGAATGTGAAAGGACACGCAGGGAGACACTATTTCTTCATATAGGACGACAATATACCCTAAAATATATTCAGAAGTAAAGAAGCTGTGTATACAAATTGGGACTCGCGACCCGTATATTGGACGGACCTACTGTCGAATTAGCCCTATCAAAGAAAAGAAGAAGAAGACAAATAATGTGGGAATCTTAACGACGTAGGAAAGTGAAGAAAGTGTGTAAACAAATATGCGCCCGCAGAACGGCGTATTTGAAGGACGTACGGTCGAATTCACCCTAGCAGGCCTAAATATTCGACCTTTCCGCCGCGTTCATTTTAATTCATTCTGAAGAACATGTCACACATACTTAAAACATGTCTCCATGTCGCACTCCCGAAGTTATTAATTCATCGTCTAGAAAAATAAAATCGGGTGCTCACCGCTAAGTTTATAGTTGAAAAAACGGGTTAAATATGTTAATGGTAAGGTATTGTTTTTATTAATCTTAAATACGAAGAACTTACATCCCCAGTGTTCTGTTGGAATTAAAAAGCTATTATAGTTACAGTTATAGGAAATGATTAAAATTAGAGTTTTGAGAAAACAAAAATTATTAGGGTTATGTACCGCCTTAATTGGCATTGTAACGCATACCGGAAACTCGATTGAAATCTATAAAAAAGGCAAAAATAAACAATTATTGTATTACAATTATTATAAATTAATCCAAATTCATTGTGTTAGAAAATCGTCAATAAAGTTATAGCCTAGTCTAGTATTATATTATTCTAATAAAGTATATTTTGTGTTCACCCAGGAATGCCCTCTATAGCTCTTTCGCTATTGAGATAATCCAATATTCCAATATTCCTGCTTGAATTCGAAATCTCTGTGAAATAATGTTTGAATTCCGAATCAGTCCCGCATTGAGCGGCTTTCGGTGCCTAATGCTGTTATTCTAGTGAAGATTTCGGTACAAAACTATGTAAACACTGTAGAGGAGGGCTTTTAGATTCCCCAGCGCTGAGGAGTAAGCCGGCAGAAGTGTACATTGTGGGCATTCCGTGTTACCAAACTAAGCACAATATTACCTCAAAATACACTCAAGAAATGATTTGAGATTTATTTTTGGGTTATTCGGACTTTTTGATGACTTTCTTTAGAATTGACAATCGCAAGAAGTATGATCTACAACCTAAAAGAAATAAAACTAATGTTGCAGGTTACATTTTACCATAATTTAAACAATGGGGTATTTCTACTTTTTTTATTGCTAAAAATAATTAAGCAAAAAATTACGATGATTACTACATTTTTATTTTATTTTTTTGTTGGCGAATAAATTTTCTACAGCCAGTCTAGGTTTCCCATTTTTGAGTTACTGCTAAAACGATATTTTGGGGCGGGGCTATCGTGTGACGTCATGAGCGTTGACACTTACTGACAGTGTTTATTTATGCTGGCCCAGCAGAGCGACGCTTGTGACATCAGAATCCAATTTTCCAACCACGGGCCGTTTTGATTTAGATCGTTTTAAATCGTTTTAAAAATAAATAATATTGAATGAAAACATAAAAAAACACATAT
This sequence comes from Limnephilus lunatus, assembly GCA_917563855.2. NCBI lineage: Eukaryota > Metazoa > Arthropoda > Insecta > Trichoptera > Limnephilidae > Limnephilus > Limnephilus lunatus. The sequence continues at coordinate 42,874,823 of OU830602.1, read as the reverse complement.
TCTTAGTAAGATGATTAAAATAAGAAAAATGATCTTTAAATATTCCGTATATTTTCAACAGAATCCCTCATTTGTGGAAATACTCCATTCATCCAATAAGTTAAAATTCTAGTTTTGTGAAGTTCTGTTCAAGTCTTTGGATCTTTTTTTTCGTTTTTGGGGCTCTGAACCACAGGCGGCTGCAAAATTCTACAGTGTTAATACTTGTAAACATTATCAATTTATTGGCCTGTCTAGGGCTTGGTGTAAAAAGGTCTTAAGCAAACCGCCATCAGTTTTCTTTAAAATCAATACGGATCCCACTTCCATGGATTGCCTGTTCAGTGCCCCACGGCTTCTGAGCGCTGAAAGTTTGCCCCACATCTTATCGCGGGACCCTTTGATGCGAGAGCCGACAAGGAAAAATACTCGAGTGATGGGAACTCCTCAGGAGGGTAAGCACCCGCCCTGAGGTTGTTTCAAGGAGATCAGGTTGGGAGATAATATTGAATATTTCCATTGAAGATTTTATCAGTGGCCCTAGCGGAGGCGCTGTACAAATACGTTTCCACGGATGTATATTGAAGCAATTTAAACTCAAATACTGTAGTGTAAATAACGTGTAATGTGGCTAAAGAAGGAGGTAGCACAAAACGGTATAATACCCCGAAAATAAATCGGATAATACTTTTGGTCGTGAAAATTTCAAATCGTCTACGAGGTTTACTCAATCTACTGTCAACGGAACTCTTTAGGATGGGTTTTGTGTTTTTTTTACATTCCCAGTCTAATTAATAATAATATTTGGATGATTTGTATAGCGCCTTTTTTGTGAAATATCACCTCAAGGGCGCTGTACAAACTTATAATATATTTCTACAATCCTACTTCCAACTACAAACTAGACAAACCATTATAACAACTTATGGGTAAAAATTGCATCCACCGGTTAATCGGACACTAATACGAACAACTAATTTGACCAATGAACGCGATGCTGCGTAAAAATGTACATTTATTGTTTCATTTATACTCTGAACAGGCAGAAAGTAAACAAAACCGTACTTACCTGGGAAGGCGCTTGACAATAACACTATTTATTGTTTATATAGAGAATTTTAGTTCGCACGCAGATGACAGTATTATCAGTATTGTCTTAAATTTATTTTAAGAATATAAATCATAATATTTCAAGCACGAATACGAATTTTAAGTCTTCAAACTGAACTTCAAACAAATTATTTGCAAAATATTATTTATTAAGCTCTTTTATTATTTTATTTTATTTATTTAAGACACAAACAGGATATTTATAGAACATTCAATGTGGGTAATGTAAAACAAATTTAAATAAAATATAAATTTCCCTAGACTAATGTGTGTGCAGCAATCACATTTGCAAATTCACAGAAGAAAGACAATTAAGTATTTTTAAACATGACTTAAAAACTTAAATGCAACATTTGAAATACATAATAAGTAGAAAATATTTATGAAGTATTTATTTAAAAAAAAAACAGAATTTTCAATCAAATCATTTGTGACATAAGATATAAATTTATCAATATTCAGAAACATTTCATTGATACGATGAGCAAATCAAAAAACAAATAAATGTCTAATTGTGTACCCATTGCACAACGAAATGCAAATAATTAAAAAAAAATTACTTTCTATTTAATTTATTTTAAAATATATATATTTTTTTTTAAAGTGTAGTCTTTTTATTCGCCCCTGAAGAAGGTTCAGGTTAAACCGAAAACGGTTGGATTAAAATAAAATAAAGTGGAATTGAAACTAAGTTATTTAATTGTATTTATTATAATTATGTATTCCCACAAAGTGTTTGCTGCATGAGAAGATAAAATTTATTTTAGTTTATTTGCCGGCAACCCGGGGTTTATTGAGATAAAATTATATTAAAAAGCAAGTAAGTTACCCCTTCACTAGCCGATGTCTGTTCTGCGACGGGAAATAATACAAATAATTAAATTATTATAAGAAGTGAAAAAGGCGTACTTACGCAAAAAGTAACACCAAATAAACACGAAACTACAAATCGTTATAACCACATTGAAAATGTAAATTAAGGTAAATAATTATAATGTAATGTATTTTGTTGGCAAGCCAATAAATAAAATAAGTACATAAAAATCCAAAATTTTGTGAACTTTAAAAATTCATCAGATACACATTGCAATCATAACATACACATAGTAATACTAGCATCAAGTATTATAAATGAGATACAAGCATGAAATGTGGCTTTTTTATTACAAGTATGTTGTTCACGGATTTTCTTAATTTTATTGTTTCATTGGAAATGAGGTTTTTTTCCTGTAATACGTAGACATCTTCGCAACTTGAAATATATTTACTTGTTATTTACCTATCGTCAAATATTTTCGGCGTGCCTCATCTTTATGTTAGGTTATATACATATGAGGGAGCGGGCAGCGATCGGCAGAGACGGGGGACGATTGAATGAAAAGGCGTCAGTCGATGTATGAGTCAGTCTTTATTGCTGCTACGTAGCGATGGTAAGTTTGGAGTAAAGTAACGGTGTAGACAGGAGCGATGATGATGATGCTCGTAGGTGTTGCCGTGATGAAGGTCGGTGATGCAGTGGTGTAGCAGAACTCGTGTCTGCATGTCGCCAGCATGTAGTTGCGCACCGTGTTGGTGGAGATGACCTTGACGTCCAGGATGGATGCTCGACGCGGTGTCGCGGAGATGGCTGCGGTGAACCTGAGGAGTTGCCGCTCACGTGACAAGAAGGCCCGCCGTGGGACTTGTCGTGGGCAATTGTGTCGCTTGTTGCGTTCTCGAAGGTTGATGATATGATGATGCACCGCCACAGGTCCGGCACGTCGCCGTGGACCTGGCGGTTACCGCACTGGACGTTATCACTCGTTGCACTGTCTATGTGTGTTAGTGATGTTACTTGCAATAATGACTGGAACTGACTGACTGACTAGCGCGGTGTCGCTGCGCTTTATATAGCCGACCGTGTGAGTACCCGGAACGTCAAGTAATCTTGAGCCACCGCGCAAAGCGGAGAAGCCTCTGGAACATTCCGCGGCCGTAAGAATGTGACGGCTGTTAGTCGAGGCCTTTCGCTGCGCTTCCCGAAATGTTTAGCCGTGTGCGGCGTGAAACACTACAACTGTAGGTAGTATGTACATTTCGAGAATGTGTTTGCTATATCAGTGGCGGCGCAAGGATTGTGGCAAAAGGGGGCGACCGTTCTGGTCGCCACACATATATTATATTTAAAAAAAAACGAGTGTGCTTTACACCAAACGACTGAAGTAAAACTTCTCTTACTTATAATAGAACATATGACATTGCGGTGTCACATGATATTGATGACCTACGACCATGGGATGACCTACGACCTTGGGGTGACCTTCGACCTTGGGATTACCTACGACCTTGGGTTAGTATGTACGCCTTACCATAGTTGTGCGTTGTGCGGTATGTTTGCCTCGCCCGATCACCGTTCGTATCGATCACCGTTCGCATCGATTAAAATTCGCATCACACGTGTAAAGAAGTTTTACTTAAAAAATAAATTGTTGCAATATTGTAGTACTTATTATTTGATTTGTAATCTACACATGTATTTCTCAACTTCTGTTTTCTATTTCTTGCTGTTTAACAATCTCACTAGAGCTGTCTTTTTCATGTTGTAGTTATACCTGGTACTATGTTATATTACGTAAAAGGAGGGATTTATTCACAGAATATGTAAACCTTTCAAAGATCCTCAATCAATTCTAACACTTTACAATGCCTTAATTAGAAGTAAACTTGAATATGGAAGCACTATTTGGAATCCACATTACTGTAAATATGAAAACATTGTAGAATCAGTTCAAAAAAAATTACTAAGAATGTTATCCTTCAAATGTGGACTACACGACCATCTCAGATCATACGATGTACGTCGTGATTACTTCAAGATTGATACACTTAAAACTAGAAGGCAATTGACTGATCTAATATGTTTACATAAAATTATTCACGGCCATCTTGATACTAAATTATGTCTTAACAGTATTAAAATTAATGTCCCCAATTCCCATTGTTTAAGACGCCATAACATTTTTCATATTAATATATTTAAAAATAATATCGCCTACTTCAGCCCTCTGACCCAGATGTGTCGACTGTATAACAAGATAGAGTGCGCTGATGTGGATATTTTCATTGATAATTTGTACAGTTTTAAAAAAAAAGTTCTAGCGCTGTTAAAAAGTACTAACTAATTATATTGTGTGAATTGTCCCTCTATGCATGCTTGCGTATTTCATATGTCTTTTACCACTCATTGTAATGTGTTACTTAAGTGACCTTGTATATAATTCTGTATTTTAATTTGTGATGTTTTTGTTTTTCTAATTGTATTTATTTGTATTTAATTGTACGTAATTGTAGATTTTTATAATTGTATAATAACTGAGTTTTATAAGTGGATTGTTCTCATGTAAATGTAAACATCTGTAAAACCCAGTATAAATAAATAAATAAATAAATAAATAAAAGCCGAAAGGCGTTAATATTATTAATTTGTAAATTCATAATAGTTCGACTATGGGATACAAACATAATAAAGATAACATTAAAACAATGACAAGGTTTTAATGAAAATTCATTAAAACCTCGTCAGGGTACATTCTACGATTGCGAGAGATTTTTCAATACTGCGTTACTTTTGACTGGCTACATTTCAAAAACTTCAAACGAACTGGTGTTGTAATGTGCGTCGGCTGCTAAAATAAATTACAAATCGCTCCAAAGTTTCAACGTTTTACGCTAATAAATCTCTCATGGATTAAATAACGGTCTGAAACGAGCTTTTTGAAATATTGGTCAGGTTTTTCTTTTTGTAGGTCACTCCTAAAACAAAATTAACGTAAATTCGAATATATTATACATTTGTGTTTCTAAAAGTTGGTTATCGTCTGTCGGGTTTGGGAGGCATGTACCATTGAATAATCAACACCCTCGCCACAAGTCACCCCTAATGGTTCCCTACGTTTGGTGACTAAGCAAGGTGCCTGGGTTTGTGGTATGAGGTCTGTCTAGGTCTTGGCGGCACACGCGTTTGCGTTACTGCTTGGCGGGCCATATCGGAAGATACTGGTTGAGGGAGACGTTTTTACTTCTCCATCCCGACTCTTTCGACCCACTACCTTGCACCGCAATGGAAGAGATGGATTCACAAGCCCGTCACTCCTTAACACATTGACCCCCAGATTCCTATCACCCCTCATACCTTTTTCTTTTCCAGAACTCCCACTCCTTTCTTTCCTAAAAAGACCATCCATACATCATCCCAAAAGACATAGGCCCTGAGGGAAATTATTTTCCTCAGAGGCTCCTGTGAGGAGCTAATATCAAAAAAGACCCTCCACACATCATCTTCAAAGATGACATAGACCAAGTAATACAATTTTACAAAAAAACATTTTACGGGACCAATTATGTTTTGAAAAAAAAAAAATGTTGCCAGCTTATACGTTTACACTTTTATTGTCTTATAAAATCAGATAGTTCTTTATGTCTACGTGATTGATATATGAAATAATTTACAAGTACAGAAACACAAGGTAGAGGAAATAAAATTGTTATTTAGGTACTACCGAAAAATGGTCACCGTTAATAAATAATAATGCCTGAATTGTAAAGAACTTGTGGAATTGCAATGAGAAAGAAACAAAGCTTATTTTTGTCCCCAATAAGACGAGGGTACGGAAAGAGCTTTCGTAGAATAAGGCACGTGTCACACCTTTTCAAATAATATTTTTCTATTTTGATTTATTTGCTTGTAAACTTTTACCCAAATTTACCACGACAGTTGTTAAGGAAAAATAAATAAAGCTCTTCTAAAATTGGCAGCCAATAATGCGTAATAAGCTCGAAAGAAATGGTTCAAATCTGTTCTCGGAATAAATTGGCCATGTCACAAACTACTTGAAAATAGAACCATAATGCCAGTTGTTTCATAGGATTTTAACAATTCATCGAATTTCAAGTCATTATTAATAATCTATTATATTAATTCTCTCATCGTATTAAAGGGAATCGTAAAGCATATAAATATATATGGCCGAAGAACGCTAGACAAATGGTGATACAAAATTGCTCATATAAATCCTATAATAACAATGTAAAACAGATTATGTTGCATAAAATATTTTGTCTAAGACTATTTTTTCTAATGCGAACAATTTCTACTGTAAATGCCTATATTGGATATTGCAATTTATGTTTTCTCATTGTACAATATTAATTTCACAGTTTTTACTACTTCATAAAACAGAGTTTATACTGTACGACAGTAAATAAAACTATTTGCAATACAAAACAATCTTATCTTACTAATTACTAATTACTAATTTTATAAATGCGAAAGTATGTGTGGATGGTTGGATGGTCCTTACTCTTTCACGCATTAAATATTGAATGGAAATTAAAAATTCTTTCACTAATCGAAAGCTACATTATTTGCGAGTAACAAAGGCTATATATATTGGTAAGCTCTGGCGTTATGAATAAGCTGTGGCGTTTTGAAATTATGTATCATAAGTTTTCTGTCCCTAACAAAATCGAGTTATTGCAAACGTCAAACAAATTGTTACCTTGGAAACAATGTTTTTTTTTTAATTTTAGGCTTAAAAAGAGTGCTTTGTTGTGCTTAAAAAGAGTGCTTTTTTGGCGCCGTAGTTAATATCTACCTATCTCTAAAAATGTTTATTGTCCGAACGAAAAGCTGGATTCAAATATGAATAAAATACTAATAAAGGGAGTAGGTACATAAAATAAATTTCTATTTCTATAATTTAATATTTTCTAAAATAGAATTTTTTTTTGCGCAATGTCATTCTCAAGAATTTTATTTGTCTTATCGTTATTTGTTGTTTGTATTGTGTGATTTTTTTTAAACAGAGATAATTGGAGGAATGGGAAATGACATAGGCTACTTTTTATCACGGAAAAAATTTTCATTGCCGTGAGAAAATTCTTTATTCAGAAATTTCCCACTAATACCATGCGAGCGAAGCCGCGGGTAGAAGCTAGTAATTATTATTATCATCACAAAAAAAACTTTGTTTAATTCCACTTTATTGTATTTTTAACTAACCAGCTTCGGTTCGATCTGAATCTTCATTAGGGTGAATAAAATATATTAAATAAAATACAGGTTTACAGATTTTTTAAATTAAAAGTAGAAGAGGGAGAGAGAACATCAACTTTGGTGGAGGCGTTGGGGAGATACCTAAGAGGGAGGGGGTAAAAGTATGCGTGGAGAAGAAAATATGTGAAAAATCGGGCTGTTTACAAATCTAACTGTTTATTTAGTGAATTGGTTATATTTACTTTTAATGTTTTTTATTATTTATAAGAGCTTCTAGATTTTTAAGACATAGACCTATTCCAATTATGTGTAGTAAATCTATCTCCGAAGAATGATTAAATGAGTAATCTTTATCTACGCTGCTAGAAAAGCCTACACTACTTCAAAAAGGTACCTCAAGTGTTCAACAACAATTTTTTGAACATTTCTATCCATTTTACCTATTTAAAATGCTAGGCTTACAGATGCCAGAATGGCTTATATTATTTTCTTAATCCTTAGAATTTATCAAAAGTTCACTTAGGTTGTTATTAGCGTAGAAAGCTGCTTTAATTTCTGTAGGAAACATATAACTTCGAAAAATAATTTATTAATAAAGTTCTACGCCAACCTTGTTTTTTTGTCTTTTAGCTATAATGTAATAAGTAAAATGGCTAGAAATGTTCTAACAAAGGTTGTTGAACACTTTAGGTGCCTTAAGAGCGTAATATTTGGAGATAGATGCACTACATAGAAATAGGATAGATTAACGCCTTAATAATTTAAGAGCTCTTGAAAAAATAAATAAAACCAATGTACCAAATAAACAGATTTCTCTAACAGCCCCATTTTTACCATATTTTCCTTCCCCACGCCTACTTTTACCCATCGCCCCTCCCAAGTACCTCCTCCACGGCCCCCATCAAAGTTGATGTTCTCTCTCCATCTTCTACTTTTAATTTAATTACTCTGTAACCCTGTATTTTATTTAATATATTTTATTCACCCTGATGTCCCAGTCGAACCGAAACCGGTTGTTAAAAAATATAATAAAGTGGAATTAAAAAAAGTTTTTCTATCGTTTTTATTGCATTTATGTATATGTGTTTGCTACATGTAAAAAAATACAATAATTATTATCATCACGACAGCATCCAAGATGGTTTTGATATTATTACGCTATTCCTGTAGTAATACACTAGAAAACATAAATAAACACAACATTTTGTATCGACTCAGTCAGGTCAACTCACACTCAATACTTCAAATATTTACGTGCAAAGTAGTCAAACAAAATCCACAAAAATCTGAAGCAAAACGTCTTTAAAACTCCATCGTACTATTTGACAAGCACTTCCCGCCGTAGTTGAAGCGGAGCTTGGGACGTTACGTACAATCACGTGCACACGTTGGAAGCTCACGTACGTACACGTACATACACTGACACTTTACGAATATAAACCTAAACATACCAGCACCTTACGTATACACACGTTTACATATTGGCATCTTATATACAGGTATAGTTACTATACATATTGACATATTTATGATGGCATGCAAGTGTGAAAGGAAATCTGTATCAGCAAGGCTATATTCTGTACCGGAACGGTTGTATTCTCGACTACCTCCCTCATTGCTTATTCATTCACCGGCTAAAGTAACACCTTACTTCGGCTGTCTGGATCACGCTAAAAGCACAACTTTTAAACTTATTTGGATTTTCATCCCTCGGTGAATGTAGAGAGTATTGATTGGATGTTTAGCTTCCATTATCTCAAGAATTCAACAAATTCACCGGGTGAAAGCTTTATTTACCTGTTTTTGGTTGTAAACAAAATTTATCCATATACAACGAAGCGTTTATATCGTTAAGTTGTGCTTCGATATTTTTATTAAACAAAACATGTAAAACAAATGCATAACTAGATATATTGCATAAGCGTTATTTCAGCGAACCTTTTGAATAAAAAAACTACGGTTTTAATAAATTAAAAAGTTACAATAAATTTGCCTTCCCTATTCATTATCACATTGTGAATACGTACACAAACCATATGAAAATAATAAATTTAATATGAATATTACAGTGAAAACAATTAAAACTCCTGTTATGAATATTTATGTAAGTAAACACGAGTTATTTTGCCTACCGAAGGTAAAAATGTGGTAGTGGTATTATTTGCAGCAATTAAGATTGTGTATCTTTTATTTTGGTAGTACTGTATATATCGAACTATATCTTTTTCACCATCGAAGAAATTATGACGGTTCGACATTGAAATTTGTCACGGATTTTGAATGTAAGGCGTACGCTAATCGAAGAGCGGTGGGGGCAAGTTACAAATTTGACTGATTTCCGGGTTACGAATAACCCTACAATAACTTGAAAATCTCCTACTCCCTGTCGTTGTGACTCACGATGTCTGAATTGTACCCAAACGCGATGCCAAATCAGCCATGAGCGGTCTTTAAAAGATAATGTTATATTATGAACTATGTATGTGTGCTTTCGGCTGATGGTAAAAAGATGTGTGAAAGACATTTCAGATCAAATAATCAGAGATTCTCCTGAAAATTAACAGTTTTATTAAAAAAAGATTTCTAAAAATGTTAAAATATTAAAACTATATTATATTTGTAGCGTGGTTTATTTTATGCGATAACCACGTAAATATAATAACTTTTAGAAACCAGAAGTAATGTGACATCATTAAATAATATTGTGAATTTTGTTGGATGAAAATAAATTGGTTTGGAAAATGGTTATTACCTATACTATATTTGAACGAAGGCAAGACTATTCGCATCTTGTAACAAAACACTGATACCTTGTTACATGTCCTGAAGCAGTTTCAATGTTTAATTTCTGGATTACGGCACTGAAATAAATATACATGGAATACGACAATAAGTTCTGTCAATATTATCAGTGTTAATTATGACAAAAAAAAATATTAGCGAAAAGTAAACCTTAATTGAATATGGAAGAAAGGATAAAAAGTTTTGACTTGAAATCCAACGACGGAAATTGTATTTAGGCAGTGATATGTTACAAAGAGTTGAAGCTTACCACCATTTGGAGATGATGGAGCAGAAAATTAGTATAAATTTATGTTCAGTACCTTTCCATATAATATAACACGTGTCATCAATATATCGTCTCCATAAAATCACATTTTTTTAAAAGGGGTGAGTTAGAATTTTAAAAAAAATTCCAAGTATTCCATAAATATATCATCCAAATGTGGGCTCGTTGGTAAACCCATAGGTAAACCATCATTTCGTTGCAAGTTTATAAATACACACGTTTTTTGAGGCAATTACCTATCCAATTTTCAACTCTTGAATAAATAATGTGATTTTACTTTGGAGATTTTTCAGTCGCACTTATATTATAAACACATATTATGTTGAAAGTAGATGTGGAATATCTGTCTGCTCGATCAGGAGATCTGTTATTCATGATTTTTTACAGTTTATATAGAGCATCGCCCGTATAACCACTTCAACAGTTTCACAGAGGCAAATTTGTGCTGAATAATGTGACCTCCGATACGTGCGACTGGCGGAATAATCCTATATTTCTGTTATGACCTCCACCTTTTGTGAAGAAGAAAAAGCAACTTATCGAAGCGATGCATTTAAAAATATTACGATAAATTATTTAAAGAGTTTTTGTTGTGAAAACTTATTTATAATAATTCTGCTCAACAATCCAAACTAAAAGCGCTTAAGAGCAAGAAACTTATCAACAAATACTGAGAAGCATACCGCAAAATTCCTAATGGTACTTAAAGGAATGCGGTACACCTCTGAAGGGTGACCCTTCTTAGGGCGGTTAAGGTTGTCTTGAAGGGAAAAGGGCAACACCGGGGAGGGAGCGTTTAGTTCGGTGGGTCAATGTTTGAGAAGCTGTAAGCCACGTTTAGTGGACTTAGATTTAGATCAATAAAGAGCTTTTATTTTTTATGGACACTTCGTCATCATCATCAATCGGTTGCCAACTCCTTAATGATGGCCTCCAAGTAAACCTTTCGACTGCAAATTCGGAACTCGCGGGTTTGAACTCCGGGTTGCGTGAGTAAATTTATTCCGCTTAATTAAATCATGTTTTTAAACATTCAATTTCTCTAAAATAATAAATAGTAGGTATAGGTACTTGCGGCATTTTTCAGAGTGGTAGATCAATATCAGCACGATGAAAGACAATCCATACATAATCGAAACGTCACGCGTCGCCACTTGAAATAGTTTTAGCCGTGATTGGATAATACATTATTTCTTCTTCAAAATTCGCAAATATGTGGCGTCATTATAGATTTAATAAAAACAAATAACTTTGTAAGCACCACAATATTATTAACATTATCGACATGTTTCAAAAACGATGTTTTCTTCGTCACTGAAACATTGTTTTCGTCGATAAATACATCTGCCGGATCTGCCTTGATGATGGACACTGTAGCGCTATCCGAAACGTTGGCTAAAGAAGGAGGTAGCGCAACACAGCATAACGCCCCAAAAACAAATAACGAAAATGTCGATAATGTTAATAATATAGTGTTGCTTACAAAGTTATTTGTTTTCATTAAGGCTCAGTTCCCGGCCCCAAAAAGAAGAAGATGGAGAGATATGAAATTACGAATGTTAGAAGAGCGCGCTAACATTTACAGTGATAAAATTGATGCAAAAATCATGAAAATCTTTATTAAATCACGACTCGTTAAAAATAGAGCAAAAATCTCGCGATAATTGTCTTTAATTTTATTTAAAAAAACGCTGTGAATTTTTTCATACATATAAGTCGTATAGTAACCGAAACAAACGTGTTTTTAATCATTTTTGGGTTCATTTTGCGATTTTTTTCTATCGAGGTAATTTTATATAATTTGCGTTTCGGCGCGACAAATGTCTAGATATTATCTTCAAGAATAACATATATTTTTTTAAGAGCTTAAAAATTTCAAATGTTTAAGGGAGGTTTGCAAGAAATCGGTTGAAATTCGGAGAACCGCCTCTTAAATAAATTACTTAAATCTCTTTCTTTTATCATAGAAGCTACTAAAATAATCTTTTTGAATATTTCACTTAAAAAATGTACCATTTGCGTCTAAACAGGATATTAAGGTAAGTCTTTGGGTTACTTTAACCAGTGATTATTAAAAAAAAAAAGTGGAGACCAAAACTTAATTTACACTATTTACACCAAATAATGTCAGTAATCACTGATTCAACTAAACCAAGTACGTCCCTTAACACCCTGTATATTGTGATCTGCGATTCGTGTCTCCGGCAACACCGCTGATAGGAGAATCGGGTAGTTATAAAGGGTGGATGGATAAAATCGATTGATCGGCGAAGGGAAGTGTCCCACTCCCACTCCCCCCCCTTCCCCCCACCTCCATTCTGCCACCTCCCCCCCCCCCTAACCTCTGAAGGGGTGTGAAGCTGCTAACCCCCGGAACTAACTGTCGATAAAACGAAATGAAAGATTTGATTTGGCATCTGGAATTATTAATTCGTTTTAAAAGGACGAAGATATCTGGAAAATTGTATAGCTGCGGTAAGAAATAGTAAATTATCCAATTATAAAATGGGTGGGAAGGAATTATTGAGTGCAATACTTAATTCGATTGAAGAAGTTTTATTAAGTGCTACTTAACTATTTAATTTTTTTTTAATTAACGACAGATTTTTTGGATAACTTTATTGGAAGAAAAAATTGAAAAGGTCACAATCTATGTACGTTGCCAGTAGTAAGGGAAGGTGCCGCAAATCTGTTTTAATTATTGTCCACAATATTTCTACGCTGGCATCACCAGTGCCTAGCTCGCTGGCGCCGCGCGCCGCCAGATGTCAGATGACAAAAAAGCAAAACCATTCAGTTTCGAATCCTTGCCTTGGATGGCCTCTAATTAAATTATTATTTCTTCCGATAAATTATTTTTGCAGGCGTTCATATTAATATATAAAACAAATTCGTGTTAGTAATACCATTTCTAACTCAAGAACGGCTTTACCTATTTTTATGATCTTTGCTTTGTTGGATTTGTTTCCGCCCCGAATAGCAGAATAGCTTTTAAAACATCGGAAAAATTCACGAAAAAATTATGAAGAAAATTCTTTTCCTGAGACATTTTGTATGGAACGAATTCTCATCTTTTGAAAGAGCTGCAGCAATATTGTGATAAGTAAAATATTGAATAGTGAGTGAATTCCGAAAATTCAAAAACTTAAAATTTCAATGCGCTGATTGTTTTGCTCTTGTTCTTAAACATATAATGCTGTCCCTCTTTCTTACACACAAAATGTCAACAGTCGAAAATGAGATAAACGGTGAACGTGTGTCTGCACCCCTCCAAAGATAATAATTATAATAAATCTCCCTCCCACGTATAAAGAAAATGAAACGCAATTTCCATAAGTAAGTGGAAAACTAAGAAAATCACAAAAAATATAAATCCGTTCACAACGCCATCTCCGATACTGGCGAAAATAAAACACGGACAGTTGCGCCTCGATAATTGCTTCATTTAACTAAATACAAAATAAAAAAAATAATTATGCTAATAAGTTAACACCACAGTTATTGATTCTGATGAGGCGGTACGATGTTTACGGGGTCAGCTAGTATATTTATATAAGAAAAGAAATAAAGTTAATCAATTTCTAAACGTTATTGTTTTCATTAACAAATACTTCCGCGACCTTCATAGAGGTTGATGAAAGGAAAGCATAGTAACCTTTTCTATACCAGCAAACATTGTGTTATTTCATAATAAAATTTCTCACTTCACAAAGAGGTAAATATTTTTTATTTGATCTGAGTATTTTTCTCTTTTCCAAAATTGAACGAATACAAACAAATTTGATTAATTATTTTTCATCAAGGTTAATGCGAACCATCCTGCACAACGTAGCTATAGTTAATGCCATATAATAAAGAATGCAACTAGAAGAGCTTTCATTTGATACAAATTTTAATTGGAAGAATGTTTCAGTTTTGCCCAACAGTCCAGCACTTCTTTTTACACTCGCCCGATATTGTAGATCCACAACCTATTTGAATTTTGTAAAAACACAGTTTTGGATTGGAAATTTAAGACTTAATTAGGGAAAATATTTGGTTCACGAAACATGCCCATAAAGCACGTATTCTGTTATCATTTATTCTATGGTTAATTCCCTCTCTATTTTTATCAATGATTTAAATAATTTCGATAAAAACTTGTTTTCATGAACAAGTTTTAGAATAGCTCATTAAGTGGGTGCTAGGTTAACTTATTTCTAAAGGATTCGTGATAGATTTTAGTGATTCTTCGTTTATGTCACGTAAAATCCTAACTTTTCTCCTTTTTATTTTAAAATTTAAATGTATTTCAGAATCCTTTTTCATTGTGGTCAGAGAACGTTTTTCAGTGAACGGATGTTTTTTTTATCATTACACTTACATACATATTTTATTTTGAAAAAATCAACGGGGTGGCAAACCCTTCAAACCTCGGAAGGACTTTACCAGGCACAAGCATCATATTGTTCCATTTGACCCTCAATCTAAAGGACAGATCGGACCGGGGTGTATATTGTACATACATTATAAAAGTATCTTTATCCGTTTTTTCTATAATACGGAGATACGTGATTTGTTCATCATTGGAAAAAAAATTCTTCAAGCACTGCAAATTTATTTTCTGGCACCATTTTAATTCATAATCAATAAATTACGTTTTAACCACGTTTTTCGAAAAAAAAAATCAACTTGTTTCGTAGGTTGTTACATCAAATTATATTTTTCTATTCGATTTGTCTCAAATATTTATACTTGTTTTCGTTAATAAAATCCAAAAAATGTCAAAGTACGTGATTACAAATCGGCGGATTTTTTCGTCGACAATTGAAAGTAAAAAAAAATTATATAAATATTTTTGTATAAGTGACCTAAAAAGTGAAACAATAGTTTTCTTACTAATTCCCCACAAATTTTTTTTTTTTCTAAATATAGAAATCTTTCAAAATTAAGTTTTTGTTAACATTTTCATGCTTGACATAAAAATTTTATTACCTAGAAATAATATCAATGTTTATTTCAATTTCTAACATATTAAAGATAGTTATATTTAGTTTATATTGAAGACAACTTTAAAAATAAGAAATATATGGCACATTTAAAATACCTCGGAAGCATTCCAAAAATCCGTGATAAATTTCATCGTAGCCAAAAGCCTAGAGAGTTTAATCGACTTAGAATTTAAAACAGAAATAGTAATATATACTCGTATCATAGAATAATAAACTCAAACAATAAGTGTTAAAATCACAATGATTATATTAAAATTTCTAGAAATTACCAATAATGAAGATGTCTACTTCAACAGACAGTACACAGTATTTCACCAGGAAAGAATTTATTTACAATTTGTTCTACAGTGCTCCATTGAAAAGGACCCAGGGTGCAAATTTAAAATATGATAAGCAAATACAAAACATTTCGACGCAGTTCAAACCAATTATTTGAAAATTTGAATAGTTTGTACCACTTTAATACCGGACAAATTAGGGGAATGCGAAAATAGAACTGGAAATTGGATGGTATGCAAATATGTGCATAAAACTGTAGCAGTTGAAACAATCGAAGCGCTTCCATTAATAGGAAACAATTTCGCTTCGGGATTTCGTTCAATTTCGCCTGAAAAATATGAATTAAGCAAAGCGCAAACCAATTAGATCATACTTTGATTTCTCTCCCAGACTTCTTTTTCTAGAAGTAGTAGTTTCGGGAGAAGAAAATTGTATGAAACCATTATACCCTAATTCTAAATTATATTTCAAAATACTGTGCAAAAAATATTTTCCGATGACATATTTTTTCACCATAGACATAGCCAGTAAAAATATTAGTATTGGACAAATTGACTTAATATATTTTAGTCTTTGGTTAAACCGAATCAAACTAAAATGGAATATTATGAAAACAAAGTTTCTGATTGTCAGAATAGAGCATACCAAAAATTATAAAATAAATGCGGAAAAGGCTAGCAGTTTATCATGATACATCAAAATTTGACAATCACTTGTATCTGGGTTCGAGTGCCAGTGGAACCAATATCTTTTTAAAAATTTTCTGTTTTCAAATTTTTATTGAGTTTCGCTAATATTATCTTCATTTAATTAAATATTATAATTTTCGTTTTTACTCATAAAGTTAAAAAGAAAAATAAAATATTCATCCTAGACTTGCAGAAAAAGTCAATAGATGTCGCGTATTAAAAATAAAATGGATAAATATTTATCCAGACACTATCTAGATAGCATTTAGTTCGGTTTGAATCTTGCAATCATATATAAAGATAGCAGCCAATAATATGTGCGTTAAGAAAATGAAGATAGTGTTGGTAGTTCTTAGTCGAAGAATGATACTGTTAAAAGTGACCGAATTGGAAATGGGTTCCATAGCTCAATCGGTATAGCAGTTGGCCATGAATGCTAAGATATCTGGGTTCGAGTGCTAGTGGAACCAATATCTTTTTCTGTCTTAAGATTTTCATTGAGTTTCGCTAATATTGTCTTCATTTAATAAAATAAAATATTTTGTGTCATATTATAAATATGTAGGCATTAATTTTATTTTAAAAATCCGTAAAAAATGTGAACATTTATATGCATTTTCTACGGTTTATATTTATTCACACTTCAGCCCTTATTTTAAAACAACTACTTCGAATATTCCCAAGTAGTTTTATTCATAAATTTGCACTGCGTCCCCATTAGCGCTCTAGCCCCTTCATCCCCTATTTGATTGTTTGCTCGCAATGCAGCCTTTCCGGATTCGGGATGATCACTTGACCCAGTAACGGCCGTTAAATCCTTCACTTCGCAATAGCAATTCGTTATTCGTTACTCAACAATTACTACGACACGAGGGCCTGACACTCCGTTATGCGCGTTGGAGGGAAAAAAGGTTTTGGTTGTAATTGGTTTGTGAAAAACGTTTTATTTTGTTAATAGCGCGGCTGTTTTCAACTGAAATGTTAAAATAAATACAACAATATCTACTTACATAGATATATTTACTCGTTACCAAAGAATTTGGTTTCTCAAAAAACCACGTAAATACAATATTTTTGACGACGAAAACTTAACTTCATTGATTTATTTTTGACCTTTGTGGCTGCTGCATGTTGAAGATACCCATGTTGTAGGAGGAAACACAGAGGCCGGAAGGAAACAGAGAGGCCGGCAAATCGTTCCACAGCTGAGCTGTTGTGACTATAATTGTCAACTGTATACATATGTATATGTTGGGCGCGTGTTTGGCGTATTTCCCGACTATGCACCGATGCCAAGGAGATCAATGATGCTAGTTCCTCGTAGCATCTTCCATTGAAATACCGGTAGAACAAGGACAGCATTCCCACCGACGTCTGTGATCTAAGGATTGCAATCCGTTTGTGATAAGATATGAGCATTGAGTATCTATCAAACGGACCACCGGTTTTTGCACAAGCACATTTAGGGGCTCCAGACAAGAGGTGACTGCTAAATTCAATAATATGGCGCACTTGCGATTGGTACAGGATACTATTCAGTTGTGTACAATTAAAGTATCTGCGGGCCCTGCACAGTAAGCACAGTTTCTGAGAGGCTTACGTAACTCTGGCCTCGATAGAGTCTCTGTACCTAGTAATTATTATTAAATTGAAATTATATCTGGAGGATATAACAAAAAAATATTTAAAAATCTGTTAAAACAGATACATTGATATTTGTCGACATCCGTGGTCGAGAAGCAAGCTTATTAATATTATATTTATTAAATTATTTTTTTATTTTCAATATTGAAATATAAGGAGTGCGCTTCCGGGTGTCGCCGGTGTTGTTTACCAATTATCAAATAAACTAAACGAACGCTAAACTAAATGAACGAATTATTTCCGTATTCAAACTATATTGTTAACCAATAATAATGCACACCTTCAAAAAATCAAGAAAATAAACAAGTTCTTTTTATATGCAAACTACGCTGATTAGGTCGTAGTTCGGCGACAGTCGCGCGGACATCATAGCAAAACTCTTTTGTATTTGAATATTTTTGGTTATAACAATGATTCCAATTAGGTGAGCACACCATTCATTCATCCTAGCTGAGGATCCGGCATCGGGAAGCACTCCATGTTTTACGAGGGCTTGATGTTAATAAAGCTGGTGGGCCTGACGGAATACCTGCTCTGGTACTGCAGACGTGCACTGCAGAAATAGCTCCAATTTTGACGAAGCTCTTTAAAATATCCCTGAAGTCTGGCACTGTGCCCTCTGGTTGGAAAAATAGCGGTTATCTATCCTATTACAAAGAAGGGTGACCGGTCCAACTCAGCCAAATACCGCCCATAGCGATCTCTGGTCTGGAGATCCAAAATACCTGAAAAATACCCTCGACTCTGAGCAGAAACGGGCGATCCGTTTGATAGATTCTCCCATCTTAACAGACGGATTGCAATCTTTAGAGCACAGGCGTCGGGTGGGAATGCTATCCTTGTTCTACTGGTATTACAATTGAAGATTCTCCGAGGAACTAGCGTCATTGATCCCTTTGGCACCGGTGCATAGTCGGGAAATACGCGAAACGCGTGCCCAACATATGTACACCGTCGACATTCGTCACATGAGAACTGGTCGCTTCTTCGACTCGTTCTTGTGTTCAAAAGCTCGGCTGTGGAATGATTGGTCGGCCTCTGTTTTTCCTCCTTCCTAAAACATGGGTCTCTACAAGACCAATGTTCATTCCTTCCTCTCCTCAAAAAGACCCTCTACACAGCATCCCCGATGACACAGGGAAATTTTTTTCCTCAGTGCCTCCTGTGTTGAATATATGTAAAAAAAAAAATCATGAAAACATTCTTAGTGGGACGTGGTACTATAAGTTGTAAGGGAGCCACAACGATTTCCACGCGACCTATGTGAGTTTTTCCAAAAAGTGAACAAATTAACCTGAGGGGTTAAAAAAAAACCAAAGACGTCAGATCTTTAACATATTTATATACTATTAATACAATAATGCATACACATCTTACCATTTCATAGGATTCGTTCACTAAGAAGTTCAACGAGTTAAATGGGTTTCCTTACCTGAAACAAGAGAAAAAAAATTATGAATTTCATGAAATATACGAGTATTTCAAATATTATTTTATTTTATTTTATTTATTGACTCACCAACAGAATACATCATATTAATTTATATTTTCAATATGGTTACAACGATGATTCCAATTATTGGTAAGCACACCGTTCACATCTACATTTTTAGTGCGACTATAAATTAAATTACAAGTTTTTTATAAGAAAAACTCTATTTTTATGTAATATATCTTATATTTTCTCATCGATGTAAGAAAACAATAATAATCTAAACGAAAATATAAAAGAGAACAAGACCCAGAAAACAGAAAAAGACGATGGTCGCAACTGGGACTCGAACCCAGACCTCTCGTCTAAGGGGGCATACATTAATTACGTGAGTTCAAAAGGGGGGGGGGGGTCCAGCAAAATCTCACGTTACTTGGAAAGAATATGCGAAGTGGCCGAAGGTAGATTGGAAGAAAACCTGCTCACATAATTAGTGTAAGCCCCCTAACCGGGACGTGCACGTTAACCAATTTCGGTATTGCCACATTCTGTCAAACCGTCGTATTCGTCGATTTCATATTTCAATTTTTGAAAGGAACAATATTATTTTCAACTAATTATTTTTCCATATTACGTGCAAGCTTTAGCCGTGTTTGGTGACCAGATCTGAATAGCCAGGTACTTCCCAATCTCCCTCTTCCCCACCTCCTTCCTATCCCCACTACCTTCAGCCTCACAACATACCCCAATTGGGGATGCCATAGTCTCACTGGCTCCAGACGGGAGCAGTTGAGATTCCTGTGCGGTATTCACTGTAAAAAAAAAAAAGTACTCTTTTTATTATTGAAAAAAAAATTGTTGAAAATAAAATATTGTTACCTCTAAAGTTTGAAATATGAGATAGACAAATACGACGGTTATCAACTTATGTCAAAAGTAGCTTTTCTTATTAGGTTAATCACAAATTTACTTAATTTTATTGTTTCATTGGAAATGAAGTATATTTCCAGTAATATATATCTACACATCTTCACGAATTGATATAATATTTTTCTTCTTATTTTTAATATTTTCAACATGCCTCATCTTTATATTAAGTTATTTACCTATATTGTATAAATATAGTTTTTCAATGTTGCAATATTGTAGTATTTATTGTTTGATTTGTAATCTACACATGTCTTTATCTACTTATGTTTTATATTTCTTGATGTTTACAAGCTCACTAAAGCTGTCCTATTCATGTTGTAGTTATACCTGATACTATGTTATCTCGTATTTCGTAAAAGCCGTTAGGAAAGGCGTTAATATTATTAATGAATAAAGCGTGTAAAAGACAATATTAACAAAGAAACGCAACATTTTCCCCGTGAACTAACATCTGTAATGATCATGTCGATTTTCCGTTATATGTTTTTCTAATGAAAAATAAAAGCACACTTTCTTTTAGTGAAAAATAAATAATGCGGGCCAATATCTTCTTGTTTTAGTTTTATTTTCGTCTGCTGAAAGAAACAGTCTGCTGTTTTCTCTGAAATTATATTTTTCCGGTCGTGAGCACGTTCCTGCTTATATCCTTTTATCTTTCAACCGTGAGATAAAATAATAGAACTGGCTAAGCGATGAAAGCCTACACGGTCTGCTGTCGCTTGCATCCTTTTAATCCGGAGAGCTTTTAACTGTAGAGACAGTTCCTATTTATACAATTGCTTCATTCATATTAATACAACCTCTCACCATATTTTCTACTATTCTGACTCTTAACTACACCCAACTAAAGTATTTTCCTTTTTCTGATATTTCTCTTTGTGTTCATCAGATGTTAGCTGAATACATGTTCGTTCCGAGTACTGCTTGTAATATCTATTCAACGAATTTGTCAATTTCATCCGCCATAATTCTGAGACATCACTAAGATAAATCACAAACTGAAATATCCCTAACGTAACCGGTGAAAAAATTATCTTAACACAATACTGCAATCTATTTTTTTCTTTAAATAAATTTGAAATTTTTATTTTTATTCAATAAAAATCAACTTCCAGAACAAACGGTTACTTTGTATCTGCAGCAAGTAGATTTTTTAAAAATAGATTTTATAATAAAACAGCAGTTTCAACGAAGTTAATTATTTCTTCTATGTATTTGTGGCAAAATTGTAATTAAATGAAAACAAATCACTTTGTAAACACTATATTCGTACAAAGTGATTTGTGTTGATTTAATGAAGTTTATTGTTTTCATTTAATTAAAATAGTGTCACAAAGTAAATTTACAAATGAAAAAGTAATAATTTATTTTTATTTTCACTTAATGACTAAAACCTTAAATTGTAATATTTAATCACTTAAGACAATATTAGAGACTCTCAATAAAAAAATTGAAACAAAAGAAAAAAATGAGAAAAAGATACGGTCACAACCAGAAATATTCCTGCATATGACCGTATCTATTTTGACCAATCACATCTAGGATTACTCCTAGATTTATTTATTTATTTATTTATTTATTTATTTATTTATTTATTTTATTTATTTATTTATTTATTATAGATACAAAGGAAAGTACAAATTACATATTTGGAAGCTTTGCCTGTCCAACTAGGAAAGTTTCCCGTTCCAGGACAGACAAATTGACGGTATAGTTCATATTATTCCAAGAAATGTACATAAATACATAACAAAAACAACAAAAAAAAAACAAAAAATTTCATTTTTCTCTGAAAGTAAGTTATGTAGTAAAGAAAATGTATAATAACAAATATATGTACATACATTTTTTTGACAATGTAGAAAAAGTAATTTGGTAGCATAGGTATATAATAATCGGATTTACCGAATTAACCTGGTAACATATAATATATTCAGATTTACAGAGTATGATATGTAGGTAAGTTAGTAGTATTAACTCTATGGTAGTATTGATAAGTGTAAACCAGGTACCTGATAACAAGATGGAATAATTACAATAAGATTTACAACAAAGATATGAAGTTATGTTAGATTATGTGTTTAGAAGTGTGAACTTTTAATGGATAGTACACTTATAGGAGAAACTACAATAAAATTTACAATATTAGATATAATTTATGCATGTAATAATATATATGATTTTTTTTTTAAGCGTTGTAACTACAGTATGTAATAAATTATGTGCAAACATGATTATTTTCACTGATTTAAACAAGTTTTCAGAACATATTATATTATACGACAATACGAATACACACCGCGCTCATGTCACAAAAAAACCTATAAATATCGATAGAAATACAAACTAAGAAACAGAAACTATGAATATAAATAAATAGTACCTGATTTAGTGCTACTTTGGTGAAATTGGTGCATTACTTCGTACGTCATACATGTTGTATTATGTATTGATTATTTATTATAAATCATAAATCATTACCGTAGTAAGGTACCAAGTTTCACACAGAGTTAGTGCGACGTGCATGTGATACAGTAGTGATGTACCTAGACCTACACTGAGCCACAGGCTTCAGGGGCGCAAAACCATAAATACCAGGTACAAAAACTTGAAAAATAATGTCGAAACATTGCGACGCAATATCAGAACACAATGAAGTGTGATAGGATTTTAGGTCCAGTGAACAGGAAAGTTAGGTGATTTAGTTTATCAGTTAAACAACATACTTTCACTTTCGACTCTCCCTAAGTTCATAATCCAATCATTGACTAATTTACGCAGGACGCTTCCACTTTTCAATTTCCAAGAACCGGGTACAAGGTTGAACATTTTTGGACCTAGGTAAGAATATTGTCTTTGAGCAAGGGATGTCATAGTAGTAAGTGGAACTATTGGATTCCTTCCTGCATGTCGGGTGTTGTGATAATGTTCTACGGAGGGGAAGAGGTGACGAAATTTTTGTGTGTGTAATATGACTTTTCTTATGAATAGTTGCCTCACATCCAGAACTCCTATCTCTTTGAATAAATCATTACTGGGGTATCTGTATGGTTTTTTAAGGATGACCCTTAGTAGAGATTTCTGTGCTTTGGCTAAGGGGTCCAGTATGAGATGAGACTGTATTTCACCGAATGTGATCAATTATGGCTAATATTGCCTTCAATAATGTTGTACTTATTATCGTGCTCACGTCACTTTTAAAATATTTTTGAATCGCTTTTGTTTTATAATATCGAACATGTGTGATTTCAAACACATACTCCTTAAATTATTGTTCAGATAGTTACACTAAAAGCGACAAAGTTTCACTAAAGAAAATTTTATACATCTCTTGACTGTAAATTATTGAATATCAAATACTTGCTCTCTTCCAGGATATTTTTTTACAGAGCTTTCATCCTGTTAAAGAATCGTCAAACCAACAATGCATTCATGACAATCCGACAAAATGTATTTTCTTTTATAAATATTGTTAAAACGATTACGAAATACTGCAAAAAAATGAAAGCACTCCCGTAAACAAAACATAACCTCTTTCATCGTTATTTTAATCCAATTCAGGAACGCGGTTAATCCAACAATCCGATAAAGGCGGCTTAACCGTATAACAATTGCAACCCCAGCGCTGTTGTCAAGTACTGGTAATTCTTATTTTATATTCTCTTTTGTTAGAACATGAAAATATTTCCATATAAATTAACCGGCTGTGTTTTACTTCATTACCTCTTGAGAATTTTTGTTGAACTTACTTACTAAACTCTCTTTTTATAACCTTCATTTCTTAATTCAATATCCTTACCAGCTAAATGAACTTTTCAATCCCATTCTGCCATATTGCATGAGAAAAAATATATACTTTCAATTACATTTTAAGAAAAAAAATTAAATTCAAAATCAATATATATATATTTAAGTAATCACAGATAACTTTGTATAAACCACTTTTTAATAAAAAATATCGACATGTTTCAATAACAATGTTATCTTCTTCAGAATATGTTAATATATATAATTCGTCGTTCATTGAGTGGAGAGCTAAACCACGGCGATGAAATTGGTTGAAGATTTAAGTTTGACCTTTGGATTTTTAACTTTGAGCCTTGATATTTGAACTTTGAGCTTTGATCTTTGATCTTTAATCTTTGATCTTTGTGCTTTGAACTATGAGCCTCAAACTTTGAGCTTTAAGCTTTCCAGCTTTGATTTTGGAGCTTTGAGTTTTGATATTGATACATTTTTTTAATATACGTGAACTAACTATGAATCTTACTTCCCCATCTCCCTCTTCCACATCTTCTTCCCCTCCCTACTACCTTCAGCCTTACAACATACCCAAATTGGGGATGCCATGGCCTTACTGACTCCAGACGGGAGCATTTGAGACTCTTGTACAATATTAAAAAAACCCATTGATTTGAATTTATGAAACTGCAATATTTTTTTAAAAATTTAACGTGTATCCGAAGATATGATTTTTGACCTTTCCCCGAAACACCTCAATGCACTGAGAATTCCGAACAACGGTGGGAGGCCGATTTATTTTGTCCACAAGTAAGGAGCGGCTCACGTGCTTCGGATGTGAAGCTATTGCTAGCTAAAAAAAGTAAAAAAAATAATATAATATCGGCAGTAATAATTATTAGTGCCCGATTTATTTTACACATACATACACCGACGCAGTGTCACCATTACCAAGATATTTTATTTTCTCCGGCTTATCTTGGGTGTATTTATATCCTTTAATAAGGGAACATTTAATTCCCTCGCCTGAGAAAAAGTCTTGGAGAGACAAAGTGAACCAATATTGAAACGGGTGAGTTGGCCCATAAAAATCTGTTACCCCTCACGACACAATAACGAGGGCGAACAGAAGCCACCCCGTTTCTTATTACGGGGGAGGTTGTGCGCTGTGCCCTGTACCTAATGTAGTACCTACTGGGGCACAAGTGTACACTATACACTTTACAGGCTATAGGGGCACAGGAAAGTAGAAGATATTGGAAGTGTACCTATATATATCTGAAATTTTGTTACTCTGTTGTGGAAAGTTTGGAAAAAAATCTTTCGTCTTCGGGGGAATTTTTTTTTTATTGGATTAATTTGGATAAAACGGATATGTTATTTTAAATATCGTTGCCACGGTGACGGGAAAACTCAGAATCAAATCAACTCAGATCGCCTTTGATAGGTCTTTTTTTTGTATATATTTATGAATACCTCACAAGAGTCCCAGCTGCTCCTTTCTGGAGCCAGTGAGACTATGGCATCCCCAATTAGGGTATGTTGTGAGAATGAAGTTAGTTGGGAGGGGAAAAAGATGGGGAAGAGTCACCAGATGCGGCCAAAGCCATTTCAAACAACTTTTCAATTCTGAATGGTGGTCTTACACCAGGGCGATTCTGAATTCTGAGAGTATCTTTCACTCTGGAACGTGCCGCAAATATACTATATATTAAAAATAAATTTAGAAAGCATTTAAATAATAGGTATATGCTTTCACGAAAGTATTCCTGGATTACCAAGTATCTTGTAAAGTGAACAAATAACTATCATTACATAGTATAGAATGAAGTCGCTCAAAATGTTTGTGCGCTTAGATCTTTTAAACTACGCAACGGATTTTCATGCGGGTTTCCCCAATAAATAGAGTGATTCTAGAGGAAGGTTTATATGTATAAAACATGCTTATTATAGTAGAGAAAAGCCGATAAATTCCAGCGGGCAGCGGGCAGCCGGCAAGCGGGTGGTGTGGATTTTATAAAGGTGGGTAATGGCGTTGTGTTTCATTAGCCACAGCAACGTGTAGCCGGGTCTGCTGGTTTATTATAAACTTCGAACTTTCTCCAACAAAAGATAAAAAATAGATAAATAAATCAGGTATTCCGAGAAAACTGTGCGAGATTTATAAATCATTTTCTGTAATATATTATAAAGGACCATTTATTTTCTTTTTTTAATGGGAATTCAATATTAGAGAGCCTTGTATCTATGTGCTTATGGTGTATGTTAAAGATTTATTAGGTCTTTCCTTCATAGCAACATAAAATTATTTCCCAAGTATTTTGGCTACGGATTTACGAACTTTATTTTCTAAAAAAATAACATTATTTAATATCCCAGCTTAAAGAGGGAATACTTTCAATGAACCGTGTTCTACAATTGAGACGAAGGCGTTAAGGTTCGCATTAAGAAGCCTGGACCGTGAGACCATAAGAGTCCCTTGGCCGAGACGATTAATGGCCCGGAAATAATTTTTATCATGGCTCCAATCCGAGCTATTATCTTCTTGGGGTGGCATAGGCTTCTAGGATATTCTCCCTGTACCGTAAATTTATTCTAGGATTATTTAAGGTAAATATATTATAGTTTGTGCTATTATAAGTAGTCTAGAAAATTGTCATAAAATATCTTTCTTGTTTCTTGAATGGTATTCCATATTAAGTGAAAGATAATAATAATAGTAATAATAATTGGACAATTTGTAGAGCACCGTTTTTGTGAAAGATCACCTCAAGGGCGCTTAAAGATGTCTTTAAAGATCGAACATTATTTTAAATGAAAGTAGCAATAACATAAGAGTAATGAAAAAAAAAATTCTATAAGGTGTTGTAAAGTATGCGTTTTATCGCTATTAATCACAGTTCAGGTCTGAAAGGGTTTAGACATAGTAAAATATTATGAAGATTAATATTTTTGGGGGATGTCAAAGAGATATTTTGTAACAAAATAAAACTGCATCGCACCTGCGTGCTTACGAAAACATATTTTTAGAAATATGTTCAGAGCATTTTTTTTCGTAAATATCTCACGAAAACAGATATTTTCAAGCTAAGCTTTCTAGACTCTATGGCTCTTGCACCACCAAAACGGCGTGAATAGCATTTTTCGTTTTCAAACAATTTTCCTTTTGCGTGCGACAAGTGTTTCGCTTTTTGGGCAATGGGGCGCTCAAGATGGCGTGATGTAATAGTTTCGTCCGCCGCCGCCGCTAGAGGGTCTTCCCGCTGATCCTTGAGGCCCTCGAAGGCCCTGTAGGCCCACGGCCCCCGCGTACCCGCAGGTCCTAGAGACCGTAGGCCCTTGAAGGCTGCAGCGGCGGATGTGGAGATGAGAGGTGATGATGAGTGGATGATACAGACGGGTATTGTGGCAAAAAAATATACTTTTAAATGGCAACCATTCCATGATGCTCAGGTGAATTTTTTAAAAAACTTTTTACCCTAAGATTTCAAAAATATGTTTTTTTAAAGATAAACCCTTATTGGATTATACTACGAAATTAAAAATTTTGTATCAAAATAAAAATAAAAATATCGTACGACAGGACTTCAATAATGATGGGCTCTAATTATTTCACGTCCTTAGAAGTATTTATTATTACCTCAATGAGGTGTATAGGGAGCATCTTTTACATTAGCTCCGCATAGGAGACCCTGAAGAAAATAATTCACTTCCGGGTCTATGTCATCTTTGGGGACTATGTGTGGAAAATCTTTTAAGGATAGGAGAGGAAGTTTTGGGAACAAAAAAGGTATGATGGGTGGGTAGGCAACTAAGGGTAAGTGTGTCCTGCAGTGACGGGCGAATGAATCCATCCCTCTCATTACTGTGCACGGTGATGTTCCAAGAGAACCCTGCTGGAGAGGTCAAAAGATCTCCCTCAAACCGATGCAGCCTGCCACGTAGTCGGTCGGCAGATGCATCCGCCGCCATAACAAACCTTACCCCATGAACCCGGACACCCCTGCAAAGTCGACAAACGTTGCGAACCACTTGGGGTGACATATTGCAGAGGTTTTAGTTATCCAAAAAATAGCCCCAAGGGCAGCGGTACCCATTCCCGCCTCACAAATTGAGTTATGTACTCTCGGGGAGCGAGGATTTCTTCTGTGGTGAAATGAAAACAGGTCCGTCTTCTTCAGGTTGTATATCATATTTTACTGCTTTCCATATTCTTAATCTTTTGATCGACGGAGCTAAGATAGTTTCACAATGTTTGGGAATATTTCTATCCTTTTTCTTTTTTCTACATACTTCCTACATACACACCTACCCACCTACATACTTCCTTCTACCTAATCAAATCAGTGCAGGGATAACTTTCAACAAGCAAGCAGTGTATTATTATGATTAAGTTCTATTATTATCGTATTTTCGAATGCAAGTGCAAATTACCAGTTTATGTAAAGATTTCAAATTATAACTGTTTGTGAACATACAATCTGAGCACAGTTTGTAACATTTTATGTGAAATGTGAATCATATGAGGTCATCATCAATCCAGCCTGCTACATCAGACTACAGTGAGTCTTACGCTTTCTTTTTTCCCACCTTCTAAGAAAGTTCCTAACACTTAATTCCACCTGAAACTGCAATCACTATGTCCTACTAAATGTATAATAATTGCAAAATAATCCCGTCCATTTTTATTCAAATTATATCTGCATCGTGTTTCCTTCTTGGAATCACTTCTTGAAAACACAACCCATTATTAATAATTCCAGTTGTACCGATATTTCCACGAAGATACGAATCACTTCCCTTAAATAATTATTGTTAACACCCGTCCGATGAATAATTCACAGGGTTAAGGTTCACGGATCTATTGAAATCGAACATTTCACGCAAGGATTACCAAGACTACACGTTTTGTAAATCCACAGGCAACTTATTCAGCCGTAACACTGGCCGATACAAAGTGATTCCACGAAACGATCCGATCTGAAATTCAAGTGAAGCGCTTTATAAGAGTGGCAGAACGGCACATTAAAGCTGTTTCTAAAACGTATCCACTTTCAAACTTCCAACATCGAACGTCTAACGTCGAACACCTCGAATCTAAACTTCCGCCCATTATAGATAGACCCGGGAGGTGTAAGGGGACATCGTGTATATTATATTTATATAATTTGTTTTTAGTAAGGAATTCCTGTCGTTTCTTTATTAATAACTAGCTGACCCGACGAACTTTGTACCGCCTCGGAATCAATTACGGTTGTGTTTACTTATTAGCTGAATTAAATTCAGTTTTTTTTATATAGTTAAAAATTACACAATTAAGCAATTATAGATGCGCTTGTGTTTTGTTTTTGTCAGTATCAGAGGTAGCGGTGTGTACAGATTTATATTTTTTCTGATTTTCTTACGTTTCCACTCACTTGCAGGAATTGCGTTTCATTTTCTTTATAAGTGTGAGAGAGATTTATTATAATTATTTTATTTTTCCTTTGGAGGGGTGCAGACGTACGTTAACCGTTTGTCACATTTATGACCATTGTCATTTAGTGTGTAAAAAGGGGGCAGTATTACAAGTTTAGGATCAAAAGTAATTTTACGTTTTGACATTTGACGTTTTTGAATTCACTCACTATTCAATATTATATTTATCACGATCGTAAAAAATCCTCTATTTGTGAAACCAGACACTTTATATTTTTAATGACATATGGCGTGATTCTAGAAACAGCAGATGCAATGATGCCAATCAAACGGAGTGTTTTGCGCAATGATGCCAATCAAACGGGATGGAGTTTTATAAATTTTTTAATAACGATTTATTAATTCAACGTGTAAATAACCGGACTATTTTGACCTACATGAGGATGTATTTTTAAAGCCATATTTGTCGCTGGAGTTCTTTATTGATTCATTTTTAACTTATAGAATATAATGATTAACATGTTTTCCAATTGCTCGAAGCAAGTAAAACTATGGTATCCTTTTTCGGGGTATGATGTTGAAATAAGTAAAGAGGGAAGAAGATAAATGTGAAACATTTGTTAACATTATTGTACATAATAAGCATCGTGTTAGAGAATTTTGGTATGTATGTATTACGCTCTGAAATATGGATTTCGACTAAATTTTTTAGACGTTATTTGTAATCGGATTATACCAGCGGATGTGCGTTGAGTTACGTTTTAACAGTATCTACCTAGTATTAGTATTTTTTTAAACATCGTTTAGTGATTAAATTACACAATTATCCAAATTAGAGCATAATTATTTTGTAGCTTCATGCTCTGTTAACGGAAAATATAATATTTTAGAAAATTTGTTGTATTTTAAAAACTTTAAGAGACTCACCCACTAGTGGAATGTGTTTTTGTTTGTTTTACTGTCAGATTAAATATCTGAAGATGCTCTGAAAATCTAAATACCTACTTTATTAAAATTTCCGGGTAGGTACTTGCGAGACAATTCTTAAAAACCCTTGCATATATCTGCACGTCAAGTAACAAGGAACATCTCGGAGAAACATGAAATTTCATTTCCACGCTACAAAAAAATGTTGAACATTTTTTTTATTTTTTATTATTTTTTTTATTGAGTAAATTTTTTACAATAAGTTTATTTCATTCTAATATTACATATTTTATATACTCTCCTAATAAAGCAAGTGCTTGTGTTTAGGAGAGGAAACAACTGTTTTAGAAATGAAAAAACTGTTTATTTTTTTATTTATTTTTTTATTTTATTTAGAAAAAAGTAAATATTCACAATAAATACATATTACATTTCATATCAGACATCACTTTTTTTGGTTACCCAATTAGTAGAGAAATATTCTCGGGTCTAACTGGGGAGCTAGTCTCTGTAATTATATATATAGATAATAATATGTATAGTTACAAAAATGGAAAAATAATATTTTCAAAAATACTGCAAAATATTACAAAATATTGTACAGTAAGAAAATTACATATAATTATAGAAACAGAATATCAACAAAAATCAACAAAAAATCAACAGAAATCAACAAAAATAATAGCAACAGAATACATCTGAAAATCATCGATAAAAGTAAGTCAATCTTCTCTGTGAAAATACAACGAAAGTTTTTTTTTAAATTTAGAATAGTTTTTCTCACTTTTATTGTATCCGGTATCCTTTTTATTATCTCACAAGGTGCAATTTTGGTGATAAATCACCTCAAGGACGCTTGGAAAAAGAACCACTTACTCTCGTCCTAGAGCTCTCAGATGGTAAAGATTAAAAAATATTAAAATACGCATTCTAAAGGAATTTTTATATTTCATTACATAATTGTTTTTTTAATGATATTTTAAAATAATTAATTACCCTTACCTTTCATATTTTGTCTGTAGTTCTTATTTGTCTATTATTGTTTGTCTTTTGTCTTTTGTTATTTTTAATATTAATTTTATCCTGACGAAAACTTTGTTTTCAAAACATGTTGATAATATTAATTATATAGTGAAGTTTTTACGAAGTTATTTGTTTTCATTTAATTAAAAAATATTAAATTTACGGTTTCAATTGATCACAATTTTAATCATTTTAAATGACCACACGTTGTTTTAAGTAACGGATTATAATTACATTTTTTGGATGAAGTGTTTATTATTTCAACTCACAATCGCTCACAATGAATTATACACAATAAATTATACGACTTCATTACATAGTATAAAATGAAGTCGCTCAAAGGATATGTGCGTTTAGATCTTTTAAACAACGCAACGGATTTTCATGCGGTTTTCACCAATAGATAGAGTGATTCAAAAAGAAGGTTTATATTTATAACACATACTTATTATATTAGAGAAAAGTCAAGAAATTCAAATATTCAATTTTGGCATTGGGCAGCTGGCAAGCGGGTGGTGTGAAATTTATAAAGGTTGGGTAATGGCGTTGTGTTTCGTTAGCCACAGCAATGTGTGGCCAGGTCTGCTAGTTAAAAAAAAATCAGTGTTCCGTAAATATAATTTATGTTTGCTAAACCAGGAATTTGCCGCATTGGAGTGGTCAACTTATTATTATTGTGTCCTAATGTATTGCCCCATACATAAGTTTCTTTTAAAAAATCCCTATCTACATCCTTCCGTATCCTATTCCTTACACCATTATGTAATAATCCTTACACCGAATTTTACATCATAATACACAATTTCTTGAGATCTGATTGTCAGTACATTTCTTAGTTTGGAAGTTTATTACTTAGTAGAAATTAGTTTTCTTAATGTAATTCTTTATTTACATATTTCTATTTCTTTTGATCTAATCTATTCAAACAAACAGTGTCTATAGTAAAGGCATCCTCTAGAATTTTATTTTTCTTTTTAGTAGCACCTTCCAAAAAAAGCCTTTTCTATTTGCCCCGTGTAATTAGAGTGTAGAAAAAAATACATCGAACCCCGAGTTTTCCGACCGATTCATCTGTTTTAATTTCTATAGTCGCAAATGTTTACACCTATGTACACGTGTATTATATGCACATCGCATTTGGTGACTAGATATGAATAGTCAGGTACTTCATTACCTTCTTCTTACCCATTTCCTTCCCCTCCATTCTTATCATTAGCAGCATAATGTTTCCCAATTTAGGATTCTAACTCGCTCGAGACGGGAGCAGTTGGAACTCTTGTAAGATATTCACATAGAAAAAAACATATATTCATAAATAGAAGATTTATGAAGAAGATGGATTCTGTTTACCATAAATAACTTTTTTATGTATTAGCTCCACACAAGAGACCCTGGGGATAATAATTACCCTCAAGCCCTATATCATGTTTGGGGATGCTGGGTAGAGTGTCTTTTTAAGAAAAGGAAGTTCTGGGAAGGAAACAGGTATGAGGATTGGGCAGGAATTTGGGGTTCAGTGTATCCAGGTCATCCGCTGCCAAAAGACAAGCCTCATCCCAAGAACCCTGACACCAATAAATAACCAATAAATGGTTCCCGGGGAAGTGGTATTATATTATCGCCTCCCAAATTGTGTACCAATATTTCCGATTCTAGTAACGTATTCTAAATATTCCGTATGAAGTCTCCCAAACAGTTTTAATACGTTAGTATAAACTCCAGGTAAGTGAAGTTTATCTAAATTTGCAAGTAGTGAGGGTACTATACAGTGTCAAGGTAGTGGGTAGCGACTTTCTCTAGCAGACCGACTTCAAAGCAAGTCAGTGTAGGCGACGGCCAACTCAGTTCCGCAAGTTTGTGTTCCACAAAGGTACGTTTTTCACAACTGCCACTGCCTCCTTCTACTAAAACTTCTCTACACTTTGAAACGGTTGAACGTACATACATACATGAGGAAGTTCCTCAATCGATGGGAGGGTCCCCTCGTAACTACCTGCTTGGGTGATGAAAGATACGCCCTCTAGGTGATTTCTTAGAAAATTGGCTCTGTCTTACTAATTAATTTACAGTTTAGCCACCAGATTTTTTTTTTTCGTTTTTTCAAAAATATTTTGCCATCTTACTAGTTTATTATTGGTTTAAATCTAGCGATTTTGAAATGTACCTTATTCTTCTTCTTGTGCCCTTCCGTTCAACGGAAGTTGTATATCGTGTTCGCTGTGCGGACTTTGTTTACTGCGCCCCGGAACAGCTCCACGGGAGACTGGCCAAACCACTGTCTAAGGTTTTTCAGCCACGAGGTTCTCCTTCTTCCAGGGCTCCGTCGTCCGTCAATTTTTCCCTGCATTATGAGATGCAAGATCTCATACTTCTCTGGATGTTCTAGATATGAAGTTTTCGGACTTTTATAGTTTTAATAACTTCTTTTTCTTTATTCAACAGAACCATAACATTTTCATTCGTAACCCTGTCCATCCAGCTTATTTTAAGTTTTCTTCTGTAGATCCAGGTCTCGAATGTCTTATTTGTTACCACTACCTACCAACCTAAAAAAATTTGTCAAATATTTTTGCTTTATCGAAAAATGTACTTAATTTAAATTTTATAAAATATTTATAAACTAGTCTGTCTCGACACAGGATTTCCTAGTGAGGCGGGCAAGGCCAAAAAAATTTAAGCCTTTTTATATAGATACACATAATAAAAATAAAATAAAACATTAATTGTCCAAATGACCACTAACAAATTTCACATGAGGAGGATGTTTTCTTTTATTATTTCAATGAAACATTGCGATAGGTGTTTAAGATGAAGCTATTGTACTGTTGTAATTGTTGTTTTCATTCATATCTGCAAGGTACAATACAACGTTGCCGGATCAATACAATTTTTTTGTTTTGAGTAAGAATTAGAAAAACAAAATGTGCACTCTTTATACAATGCACAATAATATCATCGTTTAACGGTCGTGAAGTGTTTTTTTAATAAGTAAGGCTAATAATGAATTAGTTTTATGAGGAAATCTTTAATTAGTTTCTCAGTCAATTGGGCATGTATTGTATAAGTCAACCTTATTGTAAACTGCTGATTACACAAAAATAAAATATATAAATAACCATAATCATTACACTCCCGGGGATTAACAATGGCACAAGTCAAAAAAATCCATTTTTGAAATGAGTATGCAGAAATGCTCTTGGAGTTCCTGGAGTCTATCTTCAATAAAAACGGTCCAATTCTTAAAAAAATTATTGTGGTTATTATAATATAATACGTTACTTGACTTCAAGAAAAACTAGTGGCTTAATGATCATTGTGTCACTATTATAATATTAAACCTAATAAATATTAATATACTGCTTTTCAACTTTAGTAAAATAATGTATTTTATTGGTTAATTAACTGATTTATTACGCTCAAACGAAATATTCAAACTGCTCTCCTGAAAAAATATGTTTTTGAGTTGTGCCATTGTTATTCCCCGGGTGCGAATTTATATGGTTAGCTAGCAACATACGAGTACGTGGATGATGGAATAAACCATTACAGATGTGAAAATGAGGATTAAATTTAGGCAGGTATAAAAGATAATAAATAAGCTTTCGTGGGACATTTCAGGTAAAATGATTTCGCGAAAAACATACAGCGATCGAGCAAATCCCTTCACATGTTTTACAAAGTGTATTATGAAAATATGCATTCTCGTGGAAAGAACTCAGATAAATAACGTCTTATTTTCTGTTTCCGACATAATATTTTACGAAATTCAAAGGAATTTAAAAACGTTCCTAAAAATCCCGGAATGAACATGTTTTCTTTCATCCACTTTCACTCATAATTTATTTTTACCATAATAATATCTTCTTTTTTTAGATTAAATGTATTGAAAGCATTTGCAAATGGGGGGTTTGGTGCCTGCGGTGGATTTTCCGCGTGACTTTAAATATGGAAAAATGGAGAGAATTACAAATTCATACAAATTTGTGGAAGGTTGAAAAGGTTTAATGTAGTCGAAGTTCCTAAAGAAGGTGTGAGTTTTTACGATTTTCGCCTTTCAATTTATTTCACTTATCTACACCATTTCTTTTAAGATTTTAATGCGCTGAAAATTTCCAAAATTTGTGTTCTGAGGGAAGATCTTACGCTCTTTGGCGGAACCGCTTGTACAGCGTGAGTGTAAACTGTGCGTTCACTTAAAAACGTTCTACTTCATCACGGTTCCATTTAAAAACAACAAGTCAAAACCATTACATATAAAAAGAAAGGATCTTAGCTTACATTTGCTTGAACAATTATAAAATCAATAAACGAACGAATGACCCCAATGTAACGCTAATTGATAAACTAAGGAAAATTATTTATTCCCCACTACTAACACCACACAAAACCTAAAAATATATAACGCACTTCAATGAGTCATACCAATAAAGTAATTATAAAATAAACAAAAAACCTTGTCAATTAGTGCGGGGGAAACAGACTCTCTCAATTGGTGTACAGCAAATTGGTTAAATTAATAAATTTAGACACCTTCAAATATTAACATTTAAAATCCTTTAAATAGGTCGTCTTAAAGTGGATTTACCACAGTTTTAAAATGGTATTATTGTAAACCGAAATAGCTGTAACTAAAATACATACTAAAATACTTGAAGAACT
Organism: Limnephilus lunatus; assembly: GCA_917563855.2. Classification (NCBI taxonomy): domain Eukaryota; kingdom Metazoa; phylum Arthropoda; class Insecta; order Trichoptera; family Limnephilidae; genus Limnephilus; species Limnephilus lunatus. The sequence continues at coordinate 42,838,897 of OU830602.1, read as the reverse complement.
TGGTAATAATATTATCAAATATAAATTTAATGAAAGTAAAATTAATAAAAAAAATTAAATGGAGTTCTACGAATCTACACAAAAAAATTAATAAGTAAACTGTGGGCCCTAAAATTTTATTTAGACTTGTAAATTAATAATTATTCTTTTGGTTAAAGCACAATACATAACATTAATAAAAATGTTTTATTCCAGGATGTGGGGAGGATGGTGAAAGCCCACACGTCCCATATAGTAATACATATTTACACAATAGATTTTAGGTATAAAGTTAAATATACAAATATACATAGCACAGAAAAAAATTGAAATAAAAAAAATTAAAAAATTATTATGTTAGGCGTGGTATGGGGTGACCTCGGGCCCAGCGTTCACTCAGGAGTGGCGCTTGGTGCTGGAAGGCTACAGTCACCGCCGTATTATCAGAGAACATTAGCCGCATACTGGCTCCAGTGACCCGGTGTCTGATCAGATCGGCGAATCCACGCAGCCCTAGCTCCAAAACATAGCCAATGTGCTGTTGTACCTTTTGTATCCAAATATAATTCTGCACGGTTTATTATGAAGCCATATTTCATTATTAATTTATTGCCGTTTCAAAATTTATCATGGCTTTATTGTTCAATTTAATTGTTTTGTCATGTATTTGTGTAGTGTTGAATACGTAATTTATAAATATTTTTTAAATATTTGTTTGTTTTTTGGATTTGGTAGGATTCGAACCTCCGTTCGCTGGATGTCTCTCTGGCCACTGCGCTATCGGAGGCTCGCGCGAAGCCGTGAATTTGAAAAGAGGACCCGTCATATAATAGATAATAATACATTTTAGTGACGCACTTCCGTTTCATTTTTATTTTATTTGGAAATCTCAGAATCTCAAATCACAACAAGGCTAAAAAAATTCGTTCATAACAGTAATTTAACTTACTTTACTGTAGGATGTAATATTTTTTCACTAATCTAAAAAAGACAAATAATATATTGGAGTGGAAACTTACAAACCTTTCATGGAAAATCATCTTCCCGTCCCCTTTTCCTAAAAGCCCAGTGCTTTACTTGACTCCTCCTTTTTCGCATAACTACGGAAACCATGATACTTATCTGATGCGATACAGTACCTCCTCGCTCCGTGCAATAAAAAATAAATGCGCATAAATTTCTAGAGTACTAAAAACCGATACACCTCTTTCGTGTCCTCGTACCCTGGTTTCGCCCTGGCTGAAAAGGTACCCACCAGGAGTGCAGATGTTAGGCAGATTATAAGATTCTCACATAAATATCACTATTTTATGAGAGGTTGCTAAAATATCTTAAAGGGTCGTCAAACAATAAATATGGGTTGTTAAAATTTGTGCTGTACGAACCACCGGGAATAAGTAAAAATATAAAAATGATGGAAATTCTTATTAAAACGGAAAGTACTGCACGTTTTCATCCCGCGACAAATACCCCCGACAAAATATCCTCGACATATTATCCCACGGAAAAAACATCCTCCAACAAAATATCTACTAAAACTTAACCTAACCTAATCTTATTTAACATTTTTTAACAATACTTTTTTGTCTTTGTCATAGGATGTATTATTTTTGTCCAATTTTTTTGTTAGGTTAGGTTAGGTTAGGTATTAGTAGATATTTTGTTATGTGATGTTATGTCGCGTGTTTAAAAAATCGCGGAACCTATAAAACACCACGATATGTTTTTTTATACCTACTTTAAATATACTTAAAAAAATAAAATTTATACTTTTTACCATTGATTTGTATAATAAATTAAACAGTTTTGCAAGGTATCCGAAGTTCAGAAGTTAGTTCTAATCGTTGGGTCAAAAAACAAGACTTATCACCGTTGTTTCCAACTTTTCGATCGATCAATCTAAGTCAACGATCAGCTAAGTGATTTTTTTAGTAACGCTAAATTCGCATGTTAATCGGAGAGCTGCGTTGGGAAGAGCGTATTTGTGCAAAACGAGTGTTGAACCAAAATGTCTACTCAACACTTGATCAGCAGGATCAAGCCGTTAGATCTTAGAAGATATCTTCCAAGACTACAGATCAGAAAAGATAATATTAAGTTAATTGCCACATCATGAAAATATGCTTTTTTTAATATCTAAAGCGTTCGGTCATCAAACAAATAGAACAGATTGTTTGCTTAGTGCCGTGTAAAAGAATCAGCGTTTTATTGCCAGGCAGTGAGCGATCATCGACCTAACCGCGGGCGGTACCAGCATGTCTCAGACTTCCTTCTCGTCCTGTGCTCCTGATACACTTACCTATATATCATATTGGCCGATACATCATTATTCGCAACACACAGAGGGGGCTTAATAAGTACCTACTACAAAAACTAATCTTAAAATGATTTAATCTATGAAAGTTTTAGATATTTAGTAATCAAATGTCTCTTTATCAAATGCTAAGACAGTATTTAATTAGATTTATTCATTATTTTACAAGGATATTTAGTAATTACTCTCTTACCTAATTTTAAACTTTGTTCATTCAATTTTCTTATAATAGTTGAAAAACTATGTAAAACAATTAAATACATAAAATTATTTGTTGTTCGTCTGAGAAAATTCAAAGATGAAATATAAAGTGATAAAGCTATAACTCTGTTTGTGTGTACCACTAAAACACTGTCGGGTGGTGAGATTCGTCACCACTATTTTAAGCTCGTTACGTCTTTTCAATATTTTCTAAAATACACGTTTTTTTTAATTTTTTATTTTTGAAACTCCGTTGGTAGCCGGGTAGCACTGTAATGTAAAACGTTCTAATGTTTTGTAAAATAGTTCTAATGAAACTGAGATCAGAAATTTGATTAAAAAAAATTGTTGTCTCCGATCTCGGACTCGATAGGTCTTAATATTTGAGATTTTCATGACAAAAAGTATTATCGTAGTTGATTTTTTGGGTTAGTATACCGTGTTGCGCTTCCTCTATTTTTAGTCAACGTTTTAGACAGCGCTCATTTCATAGAATAATTTGCATTCAACAAGTTTGGTGGTATTGTAGATATATTCGCTGATTCCCTTTATAATCTAAAATGTAATTTAAACCAATGTGGAATCCTACAAATTATTGTAACGTGGGTATAATATATTTAACGATTTGATGTGTTATTGTAATGTTTTATATTGTATTTTGTTCCATGTTGTTGTCAAATATTATATTGTTTAAAATATTTCACGGTTTTACGATATATTCTTCAAAAACTACTTGCACACTCTTAAAATTTTTCACTTTTATGAATTTTGGTATAAATTCTATGTATGTGTAATCCTCGATAACTTAAATATTATTTTATAATCTATGTTAAAGCCCCTATGGGCTTATAACAACAATAAATAAATAAAGAATAACGTAAACTGTGCCCTGGGGTCGGGTTTTGTGATCCATTTATGGGCCTAATTTAGACCTCTACTTCCATAAATGTCATTCCTTTTACGTCGCCAAGTAATCCAAAACTAAAAAGTTCTAAGTGGTACATTTGTTTGCATTCAAATATAAAGGAAAGGCACTTCTAGTATTGTAATATTTATTCTATGGTCAATTCACGCAGAATTCGTCATCGGGGCAGGTATTGTAAAACTGATGGTATTGTGTTGGCCAAAGAAGTAGGAATCGCAAAACGGCATTAATCACAATAGGTTCTAATATAAGTTCCCTATTAGGATCGTAAATAACGTACACATAATATTCTATGAATTTTCTGACCAATACCGGATAGTACTACTAAAAAAATTCAGTACCTATAACCATAGATACAGTTATGATCAACGTGGAAATGATATTCCCGAGATATTTGTAATTCTGCGTTTAACGACTCCACCATTATCGAGTAACGGCCAACCCGGCCAATGTAGCTCTAATAATTAATGATCAGGTGTTAAAAATAACAAGGCGAAATATTTCTCGTCTGCTCTCTCGACTATTGATCCTCGCAGCATCTTCCATCGGCCTTACTGCCTGGAGAGGAGAGTAATTGACTTAATTATTTACACAGCTCAGAAATAATTGCGTTATCTGCCGCTGTCAACTGCCGCACTGAATCTGTTGGGAAATAGAAAAATTGAATACGGATAAACTGAGCGGCGAATCTCGAAGGCCTCGCTAATTTTCTCAGGGTTTTATGCCGAGTCTGATTTGATTATTTTACGTGGTAAGTAATAAATGAGTATTTTTTGTGAAGTTTGTAAGGGTTTTCAGTTGTTGAAAACTAAAATGAAGATTTCTTTTGATATCTTAGGTGTTTGTAGGAAATTTTTGGCGATTTCAACAAAGATGATCCGAAAATCGTGAATATTTTGTTACCAAGTCACCAATTTTGGTTCAGAGTGGCTTAAATATTTTGACATTCAAAAGATAACATTTCTTAGTGTCTTGTGATTGAAAGGAAGTTGAAAGGATTGAAACGCATTATTTGGATTGTTGATTGTAAAATTTGCCAGCGTAATGTAAATTACAAAATATATATTTCCAAAAGGCCCCGCATTCCGAATTTCTACCGACTATTTCTATTAAAAAAATCGAAAGGCATTCTCCAAAAATTATAGATAACACATCTGGTTCAGTTATTTAACGTGTTATCGATATGAAAAAAATCACAGTGTTTCTTTAAATGCTATATAAAATTTATCGAAGAATGTTTGCTTTACTTTACTTTTAAGATGTTCCACTCGCATGAGAACTATTCAGTTATAATAGCTCAGTTAAAACACAAATAGGTAAAAACAATGATTTAAATCTAATCAGACATATTTTACATTTCCATGCACTAAAATAAAGATTAAAAACAAAAACACAAACATGTGTATGAATAATATTATGATACTTGTTTTAGCACATCGAAGCAGCATTTTGAGCAATCATATTTTGTATTGATTTTGCTTTGAATTGAAGATGTACACTGTCTCAGCTTAACTATTTCCTTCTATTGGTATAGTTCCATAAGATAGTTCCAGAATTTCTGTATTTATAATTATCACGTACGTTTAAAGTCACTAATGATGTAAACGCAATCATACACATCATTAATGACTTTAAAAATCTTCGTATCGTCGGCAAAGAATAAAATTTTGACAATGTAGAAAATTCAAGTAACGTCATTGATGAATAGGAAAAATAATTAAGGTCCCAGGTGCGAACCTTGCGGAACACCGCTGGTAACAATAATTTTGTAGGATAAACAGTCATTGATCTTTACAAAGAGTAATCTATCAGATTAGCAGCTGATCAACCATCCATAAATTATTGCTTGATGAATTCTAAAATTTACACTGTTACCATAATAATATCTCATGCAGCTGAGCCACATACTTCACGTATAATTTATATATCATGTTACGACCGATTCCACCTACAAACAATTCACCATCAAAAAATGATTTAATCAAAAACCTAATAATTCATACATTATAACTTTAATTACGGGTACCAGTCAGGCGAAAAACAACCCAAAGGTTGGTTATAAAATATATTATTTCACTCCTTGAACCAAATATTAACATAGTGAGAATAACGGTTCATCATACTTGATAATCCTCACTAAATTATAACAAGTTGTTCTATCGTATAACCCCAATCAGTCAACTAATTACGCAATATGTTAACATCTTGTTACTCCGTAACGCGGTCTATGTGCAAACACAATATGTAACCTCGGTCCTCCGTGCCGTAGATTTTCCTCAAGATTGACACGACGGAGTGACGGCTCTGTGCATGTCACTTTAATATCAGAGCCCCGGGGGTTAAGATTATGTCCCACTGCACTGCGGCAGCCTCCTCAACTTTCCCCCCGACATTCCCACTCCAAACTCCCTCCTCTCCCAACCCTTTACAACAGTCAAACCCCCAATCTGGTGTAACCCACATTTCTCGAGACGCCACTGGGTTAAGTGCTCTCAGAAGTATGGGAAGCTAAAAGCTAGTTTTCGAAGTAATACATCATTAAATCGGGGACCTTTTATCTTAAATATCGAAGAGTTTGTGTTTGGAAACTCTTCGTAGAAAGCTGTCATTATTTTTAGGTTAAAAGTTTTCTGCAATTTATATGTTTTTAGTAACTTGCTAAGACGACTTCGGTCATAAGTAGAATAAACGCAATATTAAATGCATTTATATCGTTTTTAGACCTGCTTCATTTAGTTATTTTTAGTAAACTAAATATTTAGGGAATAAATTTATTTTAATAAATACAAATCACTAAGTATTTAAAGATTTTCAGATTTTTTCTGACACGTGAGTGCAAGTTGTAAGTTGAGTAATTTAACCTCCGAAAGATGTAAGTTTAAAATGAATATTTCAATATTTCTCTGCACTGTGTGTCGTGTTTTGAGGTGAAATGATTGGATTTCTAAATTATAGTTTTTTTTACTACGAGTATCAAAAGTAATTCATTGTTTACGATGAATATTTTAAGGTTTTCTGATTTTTTACCAATAATTAATCATTTCTAAATTTTACATCTTTTACATTTGAAGTGTTTTTAATTAAAATGTTTAATGCACAAATAATTATTGAACACGCTTTGCAATATTTGCAGCGCAACACCCCAAATATTTATAAAAATAACACCATGGTAAAAAAAAAACATTTAATTTCGTAATATGATACACAAATAATGACTTTTGTTACTTTTTTGAGACCTCTAAGATGTTTTACATATTGAACGATTAGTCTTCGTCTAATTGGTGCTAATATCATCAATGATATTAATCAAGTTGAACACACATCTCGTAATATTATGGTATTGTAGAAATAAAACCATTCATGAATCCAAGCGTGGGTGAATTATTTGTCTCTCTACGTTTACGTATTTATCAATTTGTACTTGTATTTTATATTTAAAATTGATTTATTTGCCTGATTGGCAAAATTAATTATTCAAAGATCCTTTGCGATAGTATGCAAATAATAACCTTTTGCCTTTCTTTGAAAGCGAGCAGTGCTTCCTGCGTAAACAGGGTAACATTTTAAGAGAAATACTCGTAATTATAATGGATCGGTAGTATATTTATTACAGCATTCAAGTCTATTTTACGACAACGATTTTACTAACATTCACCTCACGCCAAGCAAACTCTATGTTCTATCTTATGACAATTTTTTTTTTATGTGGATGCAATTTTATCTGATTCACTAGTACTTGTAAGAATTATTTTAAAAAATATTATTTTTCAAAAACAAATTAAGGCGAAGAATATAAAATTTTAGTAGGAGGTGAAAATGTTTTATTTCGTGTCAAATTTAGACCACAAAAACTAATAAACGAAAATATTGCTCTCTGAAAATTGTTAATTTCCTTTTAGTGGTATCAAAATGTTATATGTGATTTTAATAGAATTGTTTAATGATGCTGATGAAATTGAATGTGACATATTCACTATTGAAATTATCAGGCAAATATACATTATGTTGTCATAATACTAGGAAGTTGACGTGTCACGTGGGATAATTTCGACATTCTAAGAGCGTTGTAATGTGCTATGGAATTCCTCTCTTAACAATTGAATACCAAAATTACCGCTCAACTCGAAAAACATGACTTTCGACGGTTAAATGTTCACTTGAACATGTAGTGGGGTGCGAACCCCGGCATGCCTGGGGGTGTATGGCACCACCACCCAAATGGGCGACATTCCACGTTCCTAATAGTTACGTATTAGCGTCATTTACCACCATACGTCACGGAGACATATTTTACCCCAGTAATGAAACAACAAGCGGGCGGGGGCTTTGTTTGCACCCCGTGGAAAGCGCGGGGTTAAAAACAGATTTATTTGAGGGCCGGGGTTTATTAAATTCTTAGGCACCTCAAGTGTTGAAAGAGAAAAATTGACTCGGCAACACGTTGAGAATAAAATAGTACCCACGCAAGTATATTAAAGTATTAAAGTCAAGAGATTGGGAATTAATAATGGAGAGGATGTGATGGATTTATTTGGTCATTATAGAATGTTGTTTTACATAATACATTGCAGATACCAAATTTTACGTAATAATACAAAAAAGTTGTTTTTTTTTCTAAACCCTTAGTTTATTTACAAATAATTATTGTCGTAGTGTAAAACCTTAAAAAATCGACGTATTTGTGGTGTATAATAATTTTTTTGTTTTTTTAAATGTTTACCTCACAAGAGTGGGCCAACAATAGCTAATGAGACTATGGCATCTCAGATTGCGATATGTTGTGAGGCTGAAGGTAATGGGGAGAGGAAGGATATGGGGAAGAGGAAGGAATACCTGGCTATTCAGGTCTGGTCACCAAACAAGGTGGTCATACACCAGGGCGATACAGAGAGTATCTTCCACTCTGGAAAGTGCCGCAAATGCACTAAAATTTATTTTCGCACGCCGGGTTTTGATCCCGCAACCTTCGGATTGTGAGTCAAGAGCCTTACCCCTAAACCACGGGGGCCATATAATAAAATAAAATAAAATGTCGGTCTCCAGCGTAACTACACACATGTAAATTGCTATAACGTTTGCTTTAGAAAAGGTGAGAAAGTTTTTAAATATGTTGATATATATTTTTTAAATAGGTCATAAACATAGATTAATAATTTCATTTTAAGACGCCACAAGCTAATTTACAATAATTATTGAAGAAGTAAATAAAATTTGTTATTTCAATTCTAAATCCAAAACTATTTTAAAGAGACTCCGCATTTTATTTCATACTTTAAAATTTGGAAGGCGCCGCCCTGGGAACCATTTTTTGGATAACTCACACTTCTGCCATAGATCACTGAACTGGTTATCTGTTATAGGTACATTGTTATAACAATGGATAACTATCGCTGAGCAGCGGTGGGATTTTTGATGTGAAAATTTCTGTACCACCGCTGTGATTTAAAACTCGATGAAACGGAAACGAGCGACACTAAAAAGAGACAAACACATACATCTATGGGATTTAGCCTGCGAGAGAATGAGATAGCAATAATATATTTATTTAATTCACGGGAACTCGGTTCCAATATAATACGATAAATCCACAGTCCCACGCAAGTCTCCTTTGGTGTAGTGGGTATAAAGCGCCTGACGAACCTCAGCGGCCATACATTTAGCGGACCAAGGATCAAATGAATATGATGATCAAGATCACCTTGAATATGCTAGTGTTATTTGGTCACCTTTCTATGCTGTCCACATATATCACATTGAATCTGTACAACATCGCTTCCTGCGAGGGATTGCTTGGAGGTTAGGACTTGAAAGAGGCGAGTACTCGTATGATGAAATTGAACAAACTATAAATATTTCTTCTTTAGAAAAACGTAGAAAGGACTCTGATCTATTATGCATTTTCAAAATTATCCACAGTATTACTGACACACCTGCTTTGTTACAACTCATCCAGTTCACCATCCCTTCCCGTAGACTCCGAAATAATGAATTGCTGTTCCACAATCAACATTCTACTAATTATGGATATCATTCTCCTTTATCCAGAATGTCGAGACTTGTCAACGCAAATCAAAGCACTGAATTTTTTGGTGTAAGCCTAAATGACTTTCGGCAGTCGATACGCAATGTGATTTTTTAAAGTCTTTTAAATCCGTCTTCAAGCTACTTATGTACTTTTAGATTATATGTATTTATATTATACTATCTTCTATATTTACCTTTATATTATATGTATTTTGTCAATGCTCTTCATATATATGTATTCTCCTTCCATTGTTATCTCTCTTTTTTATTCGTGTTTGTTATATTGTTATGTAATGGACTATTCGTCCGTAAATAAATAAATAAATAAATCTTAGTAAATCATTTTTCAAATTATTCATCATTCAATCAATATCTATTCTTTAAAACACTCCGAAATTAACTGGCAAAAGAAAACACAAAATAAAACGACATCTAGCGACTCCAACGAAGAAAACACAAATACTAATAAGATGACCAAATGTATAGGAAAAGGTACACTGGAATTCGACGACAAATATATGGAAAAAATCGTCCTTCACATTGATAAAAAAGTGTCTTATAGTCTCCCCACTCTTGTTTACTTTAGTTTTCTGAAGGTTTCCCTTCTACCGCGTGTGAATAGCACACTTCTATTTTTTTTTTAAATCTACACGCACTCTTAGTCAAAATTTCCTTAAGCGGGCAACCGTTACCTACATTAACCATAGATATTTTTCATCTGCCTGTGACTTACAATAAGTAACTAAAAATGATAAATGGTTTGTTATAAAATGGCAATAGAACACAAAAAAACGTACATTTGACATGAAAAGTTTATTTCATTTGGTACCTACTCTCTCATGCTCAGGATATACTCAAACGTATTTGTTTTCGGCATATTGTAAAAGCATCCCCCATCAAATTAATGTCCCTGCTGTCAAATTTCTACGCTTGATTAGGCAAAAAATGGTTTGCCAGATTTAATTAATGTTTGATTGATTGTGTTCGTTCGTTAGGCCTTGTTTCCGTTTGACAAGCTGTACAATAGTACATTGATCTTTCCGATTCCAATTGGACCCGGTAACCAAAGTAAATGTTTATTAGGCGAATGAATCCCAGAGATGTATATCCCCCATATCTCAACGTCAGGCACAGCCTCAGTCATGGGAGGGGTTGGGGGTGGTTTGGAGAGGAATAGAGCCGTTTTAGAGCAGGGGTGGCTAATCGCTAGAGGGTGGTGGCCAAATCAATCGGGTCATCGGTCATTGTCAACCCTCGTTATCAGGAGAGCAGCAATTTGATGCAGGTGAACGTGGATCCTGGTACTTAATGCAGTTTTCATTTGTTGTTCCGGAATTTTTTTCAATGCAGACAAAATACATCACGTATGGCATGTATCTAAAAAGCAAGAGCTAATTGTTGCGAAAAATTATTTCGTCAAAAGTAGAATATTACAGTCGTTTTAACATTATGAATAATATTTATTTAGGTGTTTTTGTAAAGGACAAATCGCTTTCCTACTCAACCATGGGGAAAGACCACCATTAGGAATCGCAACGTTGCATTGCTTGAAATGGCTTTAGTTGTGTTTGTTGATTAGATCTGAATATCCAAATATTTAACAAATTCCATCTTCTTCCCTTTTCCACGCCATTCATCATTAAAACATACCTCTTTTGATGATGCCACAGTTTTACCATCTCCGGGCAGTGGTAGGATTTTTGTACATTACGTTTGGAAACTTAGTAGGTGTGCCCAGGTTCATGGGGTGAGATTTGTATTGGTAATGGATGTGTTTGTCCAACTATTACGTGGCAGGCCGGATCAGGAGAGACTGGTTGAGGAAGACCTTTTGGCCTCTTCAGCTAGTCTCGACCCATCACCTTGCACCACAGTGAGAGGGATGGATTCATAAGTTCGTCATTACTTGACACATTGAACTCCAAATTCCTACCTACAGCTCATCCCTTATTCCTTCGCAGAATTTCTCCTCTCCTTCCTTTCCATAAAAAAACCCTCTCCACAGCATCCCCAAAGATGACATAGGCCCTTTGAGATATTTTTTTCCCTCAGAGCCTCCTGTGTGGAGCTAACATAAAAAAACATTAACTCCTCACAGGAGGCCCTGAAGAAAATAATTTCCTGTGGCCTGTGTCATCTTTGGGGGTGCTACGCGGAGGATCTTTTTTAAGAGAAGGAAGGATTGGAATTCCTGAAAAGGAAAAAGGTTCGAGAGAAAGGGTAGGAATCTTGGGGTCAGTGTGTCCAGGAGTGACTTAAGAATCCATCCCTCCAATTGCGATGCAAGACGTTAAGATTGAGAGAGTCCGGCTCTCATCTGGCCTGCCACGAACCTGCCCGATACGCAGTTGGTAGATACAGGCGTCCCTGCTATATCATCAAACGTAGCGAAACACTTGAGGTAACCTGTGGCAGAGGTGTTGGTTGTTCCGGGGCCGCGGAACCCATACCCGCCTCCCAACTTCTTCTGGGTATTCCCACAAATACTACAAAAAAAAACAGCTAATAATTAGAAGAACTTCTACAATACTCTCAGGTAAAACAACTCACTGGCGGCAGGCCATCCAATAAATCCAATTTTTTACGGTATTTAATTCAAATAATATTAAAGCCTCAGTCAATAAAAAAACACAATCAATGTGCTTGATAATTAATTCTGAGAGTAAATATCAAATACAAATTCACATGTATAATTCATCAAACAGATATTAAATTTTGATCATCCGAGGATAATTCGAGCCAATCCGCTCCGGTACCGGAAACCTATTCATATTCATTCATTAAATCCCTTCTTCGTTTTCTGCTTATAATATTATTCCGCTTCTTCGCTTCAGGAACAAAATACGAAAACCTCCCCCAGCCCGAGTTTATTCAAATGAACGGACCTTTCCGCGGTTTTAAAATATTTCATTAATTAAGATTATGCATGGACGGGAAATTTCCGGACGAAAGATGGGTACCGCCAGGGATGCTCAATCGTCCATATTTTTGAAGGAGTGTTGATTAGATAATTTCAACTAAATTTCAATTTAACAGGAAGGTTTTTATTTCACTTCAACTAAATTTGTTTGTTTTGTACAAGAGAATGTTTAATGTCCTTCACGATACCTGATCTCGGTAAACAGAGAGCGTTAGAGGGAAATTGCTCTAGATAATTGAAATTGCCATTACCTATGGAAATTTCAATTAGAGCTGTTATCGGTATGTATCTAGAAAAAAAAATCACTTCTATAATTTGTTCATATGTGTCAGGAAGGTCAGAGATAAATTGTAAAACGAAGAAAAAAAATGGAAAATTTTCAACGGTACATTTTAAGGGTAAATGAAGTAATAAGAAGTAATTGTTGAATGAAACACTAGTATATATTGAATTATTTGGCGGGTATTAGATAACCTGCCAAAGCTCAGTGGTAAAGAGCACCTAACCGGCAATCAGAAGGACAAGGGTTCAAGTTCTCGTCTCATCTTTTCTCGGAAGATTTTTTTAATGAGTGTTTCAGGCTGATAAGTATTGCTTATAATAATTGTTACCCTTTGTGCTACGCATAAAAATCTTTTCTTAAAAAAAGTAAGTTTATCAATTATAGAAAGAATAATTTATTAACTTAATAATTTAATATTAAAATATTTGAATAGTTTAATAATTTTTTACGCAAATAATAAAAAAAATAAATTATATTATGATTAATTAAATAAATACAAATAAGGAAAAATAAGCAGTGTACAAAAAAAGTGGTTCCATGACAATTCAGAATCTTGCTTTACTTCAACGTCCCACAAAAGTCATAAGTTATGAAAAAAAAATTGTAAAATTGCCCACAACCTAATCTAAAGTAACGTATTTAACAAATTTCACTAAAAATCTATTTTTATGGCGTTTTAAAGGAGGTATTGAATTTGCGTGAATCTTAGTTGACCGTTAACTCAAAAAATAGTTTCATTTTGAAATGATTGATTCTTGAATCAAAATAATATTTAACACAACTTCGAACGTTTCGAAGATGTGTAGTGTGGTGGTGGGAGGGGGGGGGGGAGGGGGCAGGGGAAAGGCGGTATAAATATTAAGGGCCGGTATAGTACCCGCTCAAAAAGAAGAAGAAGGAGAGATATCTAAATACGAAGTTTAGAGGGAGCGCGCTAATATTAAAAACGATAAAATTTAAGCGAAAATTGTGAAAATGTTTAAAGACACAATTGTGATAATGTTTAGTAAAACATTTTTTTCACAAAATATAACAAAAATCTCCTGGGGAATGTCTAAAATAACATTAAAAGAAATACTGTGATTTTTTTCATACATACGAGTATAACTTAAATAACTGAAAAAAAACGTGTTTGTAATCATTTCAGAGCATACTTTGCGATTTTTTTCTATTTTTGGATTTCTTATTATTGCCGTTTTGGCGTGGGGAATGTATATGTAGATATAACCTTCAAGAATAACATATTTTTTTCAGAGCTTTAATACTTAAAGTATTTAAGGAAAACATGACGTACATGACAATAAATCGGTAGAAATGTGGGTAGCCGGCCTTAATATTAGATTAGATATATAATTTTTTTAAATGTTTTGAGTGTGGTCAAAGATCACTTGTTGAGATCATCGTAGCTTAATCCATTTATTTTTTAAATAACTAGTTTGACACGTATACATAGAGTTTTAGGTTAACGATTACACGTCCTTTTTACTACTGTAAAATTAATGTATTCTCGAAAGATACAAACAATCTTTGGATAAACATCGGTATATTTTAAAAATCGCGCCCCTGTACGCAATACTTGGGTCTCTCTGCCAAAGAAACTTCGTCAAGTTTGGCTGTAATAAAATTATACGAATATAAACGTTGGCCAGCTGTTATCGAAATTTCCCAGCCACAACGTGGCCGGAGGTATAAGCAAAGTTTCCGGCCGAAAGAGAGGACCAGAAAAGTAATAAAAAAAAACAAAGTTTTCCACAGTTTTTGTTTTAAAACGGACGGTTTCTACAGTTTTTTGTTTAAAAACACACTGGTAACTGGTGCCTTGCTACCACCGTGTCATAACGACACTTTAATGTGATTTCACAGAAAGGGAGAGTTAAGAAGCGTGATGATGTAGAAAAATGTAATTATTATCCAGGAAAGTTGAAAGTTTGAAAGAATTTTTTTGGTAAATTGTGGTATTTTTGTTGTGTCATTTTAGTTAACTTTCAACAAAAGGTTTTGAGGGATTTGATTGGGATTAAATATTGGGGGGGGCGGATATGAGTACGGCCGCCCCGGGAACCATTTATTGGACAACCAACATTTCTGTCACAGGTCACCCAAAGTGAACCGCCTCACCGTCGATAAACGGCTTTAAAAATATCATTTTAATCTAGTGTTGTTGTCTAGAAGTTGGTTTTTTTCGTGAGAACTTTTTTCGTTAGGTCCCCACAGAATTAATATCAGTGAAAAACTGAGGTCATTTTATTTAATTTATTTGTACCTACACCGCTGTTAACGAGGATATGCTGATTTATAAGATAATTTACAACGGCATAAAAAAAGACATAACGGCATAAAAAAAGACACGACCATTTAAAAACGGTGGAAATCCATCGTATTCTACTAAAGCCGAAAGCTTCGAAATTAATTCGTGGAAATCTGCCCTTACTTGCCGAACATTCGTCCGCCTTTTTCGACAATAATTTAAAATTTAAATGACGCCATCTAAATCCGGGACAATAAATATAACGTTTTTGTCACAGGCATGGAAAAAACTAGATTGTACTTTCTATACATGTTTTTATGTACTTTCGCTAACTAACTAACTAACTAAGCATCACGCCGTTTCGCTGCAGGGGTAGGCAGAGAGGACGGACCGCCAAACAACTCGGTCTTTTCACACACCCCTTGCCTCGTTCACACTCATACATCGTCTCAAACATGCTCTTCTATTATTCTGACTCTTGACATGGCCCGACTCAAGTATCTGATTCACTTGGTCATGCCATGTCTTTCTCGGGCGTCCCCGATTTTTTCTATCATTCACATTTGCGTAATATATTCTCCTTACCCTCCTTTCCATGTACTTTCGCGATCTGTCATTTTTGTAAAAACATATCTGAGGTAAATATGTGTAATGTCTCTTATGTTATCTGCAGAGACATTGATTTTGTTATAAATATTCTCCAGTACTACAGGTTGCTTATATTATGTAGAAAGACTAAGGTTCTTTGTACCACAGTGACTGTTTATTGACGTATCGTAATTTATAACTTTATGTAGTTCCGAGGACTAACGTCCTTTCTAAGTGCGAACTAGGTTTTGTCTGCGGAGCTCTAGGATTATAATGACTCTGCTCATCTACCTTCGGTTACTTTCGGTTACCTTCGACACAGCTCGGAAATGAGACCATATGACCCGAAGAACTCAATGACGACTAAAGCAATATGAGAACTAATCATACACTATTACTATATGAATAATACTTATGAAACGTCTTCTAAAATCCTCTATTTAGATATATTTTGATAATGAATATTATTTGCTATTAGGTTATTGTACAGCGCCAAACCAGTAGCATAAATATAATAGTCTGTTGATGATAAATTCATAAAGCATTGCTCATGTTAAATCAAAAGAGGTTTGCACTAATTTTGGTTTGCATTTAATAATACTACTTTTGTATATCCAACTTTATGCATATGTCTACGGATTAATTTTTTGATAAGCGGAAAGTTCATCTATGGCGGAGTATATCAACTTCCAAAGCGCATTAATTCTACTCAAATTAACACACGTAACACTACCCCTAAAAAGCTCGGTGAGCCAAAATTATTCCAACTCCTTCAAGAGGATTAGTATACGAACATAGGGCGGAGTGCACAGCAAAAAAATTCAGACAAAAAGGGAAAAAGTGAAAGCCATAAATTCTTTGTAGACAAAAATATGAATTTAAACGGATTTTAAAGTTCCTTTTGTACGGTAGGTATTTTTTCGTTCGTGAATTTCACGAAGTTATAGATAGGTACAAATTAAAAATTGAGCAATAAAATTGTGAAAAAAATCTTTTATCAATTTTATACAGGGTGTTAAGGTACGCACTTGACTTACTTTAACCAGTGATTCCTGAAAGTATTTGAAGCAAAAAATGTAAATGAAATTTTGGTCTCCGGTGACATTTTCGATGTTCTGTTTTTTTGTTGTGTTCAAAAACATCAAAAATAGTAGGAATTGGACAGTTGTGGGCGGGGTAACTGGTTGGGCGGTTACTCGGCTGAGTGACCATGAGGAAGAATTTTTTTTTTGTTTGATTTTGTGAAAAAAATTTTGGGGTTAAAAAGTCATCGAAAAAATCACCGGAGATGACTTTTACGATGTACCTAATTCTTAACATTTTTTAGCCCAAATAATATTTATTTAGATTCGAATTTTGAACATTTGGCTGTCATCAGTTGTTTTGTTTTCTCTCTTAAAAAAATAATCTTTTTTATTATTTTAACTAATATTTTTATGTTTTCTGGTCAATAAAGTGTAGTGTGTTGTTCCTTGAGGATTCTTCTCCCCTCTGATCTTCCAGGAGTCACTTTTCGTCGCTGATTTCCAGATATTTATAACCTTTTTTTCACTACTGTCACTTTCCATACATATTTTTTTTTTGTAATTTTGTGAACAATGGAGGAGGATTTCCCTCCTGGACATCCTAAAAAGCCCCCAGATCCTCCCCCTGACCCTCCAGATGGTGAAAATATTGTAATTTCTGACAGTGAATCTGTCATTCTAACTTCCACAAAAAAAAGGAAGTTTAGTCCCTCTTCCCCAGTAAAACATGACTCTCCTTATACTTCTCAGTCTCTACCAGATCTTCATCAACCTCCTCCAACCAATTTTTACTCGACTCATTCCTGTGGCCCCTACATTGTTTATGCCCAAAAAACTGAGCAAGGTAAAACCATACATCCTCCTGAATTTGGTAAATTCCTTTCAACCAACAAGAACCTTTCGATTAAGCCCGGAGGTGTAAAAGTCGAGGGTCGCTTCCGAATCTCTGTTGAATTCCTCTCGGGTTCAGCCACCAACAACTTTATTAAAAACATTTTTATTTCATCTAATTCTAAATTCAAGGCGTACATCCCAACTTTCAATGTCACTCGTATGGGCCTGGTCAGGGGTATCTCGACCGATTTGTCCATTCCAGAAATTCTGTCTTCTCTTTTAACCCCTCAACATATCGGCAATCCCATAAAAGCCAGGAGGCTAAATTATAAGGACACCTCTGATGGCAATGTTTCCTGGAAGCCCTCCCAATCTGTTGTGATCACATTCGAAGGACAATCTCTTCCCTCCCATATCTATTTATTTTTCAACTCCTTACCAGTTGAAATTTATACTTACCCCACCACCCAATGCTACAATTGCTGCCGTTTTGGTCATACCAAAGCTGCATGCAGATCCCCTCCCAGATGCTTCAAATGTGGAGAAAACCACACGGCTGACCAATGTTCTTCTCTCTCTTCACCTAAATGTTTTAACTGCTCAGGCGCTCATTCCGCCATTCACTCTTCTTGTCCTGAACAAACTCGCCAAAAAAATATAAAAATTTCCATGGCCTCTGAAAACTTGTCTTTTCTGCAGGCTTCTAAACTATTCCCGCCTGTCAAAAAATCTTTTGCCGAGG
This sequence comes from Limnephilus lunatus, assembly GCA_917563855.2. Classification (NCBI taxonomy): domain Eukaryota; kingdom Metazoa; phylum Arthropoda; class Insecta; order Trichoptera; family Limnephilidae; genus Limnephilus; species Limnephilus lunatus. The sequence continues at coordinate 42,820,814 of OU830602.1, read as the reverse complement.
TTTTATCCAGTAACTCTCCATCCAACCCTCTCCCCTTCTCCTCAACATCTTCTCGATCAACTAAATTTATGTACAAAAACCCGGTCTCTAAACCGGCTCCTGGATACGATCGGCAAAAACACAACTCACTTCTCTTAAATCCCAATGGTTCTCCTCTTTCAAATGCCACAAATGGGTGCGCAAACAACTATAATTCGTCCTCAACAAACCATCAAAAGCTTTCTGAACAACTCTCGCAAGATAATTCTTCATTTATACAAACTCTTATTATGCTTCTAATTGACCTAATTTTTTCTCAAACTAATAAACCGTCCAACGCTGCTTCTATTATTTCCACGTTAAAATCATTTGTTCAAAATGGCACTTCGAGATGTCAGAATACTTCAGTGGAATAGCCGCAGTGCTATTTCTAACAAATCGAACATTCTTAACCTATTAAATTCAAACCTTGTTTCTGTGGCTGCTGTCTCGGAGACATGGTTTACTCCATCCACCCACTTTAATGTGGGAGGGTACTCCTGTCTCCGTGATGATCGCCTGGAAGGTACGGGCGGCGGTGCTGCCCTTTTTATTAAAAAATCCCTTCCGTTTTCCCCAATAAATAATATCAAACCCCCCAATGCTGACTTTCAAATGGTTGCAGCTAAAATAAAGGACACATCCTTTGTTTCTATCTATATTCCCCCATCATCTCACTTCAATAAGCAAGCTTGGTTACAAATTGTCCGTCAACTAAGCCCTCCATTCTTTTTATTGGGCGATTTTAATGCCCATTCCCCCGTCTGGGGTTCTGCTTTCTCTGATCGAGATGGTCGAAATGTTATGGATTTTTTAGATGAATCCAACCTTTTCCTTTTGAACGACGGATCTCCTACGAGAATCTCTCGCCCCAACACAAACCCCAGTGCAGTGGATCTCTTCATATGCTCTACAAATCTGGCACCTCTCTCCTCGTGGGTGGTGTCCCCCGATCCTTGCTCCAGTGATCATTTCCCGATCACCATCACTTATCAAACTTCTTTCCATTCAGACAAGTCCCATATTTCGACGAAGATTAAAACAAAACACACCAAATGGGACGAATTTAACTCGCATATGGATAAGTTTATACAAAATTTACCCTCTTCCGATGTATTATCTGTCAAAGATGACTACGATAACTTCAAATCGATGCTCATAACTGCAATACATAAATCAAATCCTCCCCCTAAAACCAAATCTCTTAAAAAACTCCCTCCGACTCCCTGGTGGGATGAGGAATGTTCTAAGGTAGTGAGAATTCGGAAAGCTAAATCTCTTTCGTATCATCACAATATGACTATGGAGAACTATCTTATATACAAAAATGCCGAAGCCAATGCCAAAAGGGTATTGAGGTCAAAAAAAAGATCCGGATGGTACAACTTCTGCAGTTCAGTATCTCCGAATACTCCAATTTCGGAAGTTTGGTCTATGATTCGAAGATTTCGATCCTCCTTCAGTTCAACATCTCCTCGAGCGTCTCATTCTAAATGGATAGATGAGTTCTTGGACAAAATTGCCCCCCCTTCTGTACCTAACTTAGATGAAATAACTCCCATCCACAACACTCCTATGTCTGATCATTGGCTAGACTCTCCATTCACTTTAATTGAATTAAAAAATTGTTTATCAACAGTCAAAGACTCATCTCCAGGCAGAGATGGTATTCCTTACAGCATTATCAAAAATAGTAATGATAATGTTTTAAATCACTTCCTAAGCATCTTAAATAAAATCTTTCAGTCTGGCATAATGCCTGATGACTGGAGTTCTCAAATAATCATTCCAATCCTAAAATCAAATAAATCACCCAATTTTGGATCCAACTACAGGCCAATTGCTCTTTCATCCACCCTCAGTAAAATTTATGAAAAATTAATTAAAAACCGGTTAGAATTTTTTGTCGAAAGTAATCAGCTTCTCTCTCCATCTCAATTTGGATTTAGGAAAAAAAAATCTACGCAAGATAACCTTACCATCATCAGCACTGATATTAATTTATCCATTTCTAACCATGAAGTATGTCTTGCAGTCTTTATAGACATAGAAGATGCCTTTGACAATGTTTCCATCCCAATTTGAAGAAGCTTGGGATAAATTTACAGCTATGTTAATACAAGAAATAAATAATAACATTAATTTAAAACAAGTTAATCTTACACACAAAGCAAAAAAAATTAAACTATGGATAACAAAAGGAATATTAAAATGTATTCGTACACGAGACAAAATTCACAAACAAATTAAACATACGCCATACGATATGGAACAATTTAATTACTATAAAAGATATAGAAACATCTGCATGAAAATTATTAGAGTAGCAAAGGAGTTATACTATAGAGAAAAACTTAAAAAAGAAAACAATAACCTAAAGGAAATATGGAAAATATTAAAAAAAGAAACATTTACACAAAAATACAAACAAAAATATACTATTGAACATCTTAACATTAATTCAAAGAAAATAGATGCCAATACAAATGCAGAAACTATAACAAATCATGTAAATGATTTCTTTTCAAATATAGGAAAAGTTTTAGCGAGCCGTAAAATGCATAACACAAACACACTAACACAAACAAACATACCGAACAATACACAATCGACACAACACAGATTTATAATTAAAACAACTTCAATAGAGGAAATTGACAAAATAATAAACACATTAAAAAACAAAATTGCACCTGGATTAGATGAGATAACAACGGATTGCATTAAAATAATAAAAAATGAAATATTAAAACCTATAACACACTTAATAAACCTTAGTATAAAACACTCCTGCTTTCCTAGTTCTCTTAAAACAGGACTGGTGATCCCTATTTATAAATCCGGAGACAAAATGGAAATAACTAACTATAGACCAATCACATTATTAAACTCGCTATCAAAGATTTTCGAAAAAGTCTTAAAAAACCAAATCATAAAATACTTGGAAGAAAACAAATTAATCTCAGATAAACAATATGGATTTAGAGAAAAGAGAGGTACAAAAGAAGCTTTGGCATGTACTATAGATTATATACATAGCAACTTAGATCAAGGATACAAATGTATAGCGATATATCTAGATTTAGCTAAAGCCTTTGATTCAATCTGCCACAATACACTTTTTAAAAAATTAGAAAATATGGGTATCAAAGACAAGGAACTCCAACTATTAAAAAGTTATATGAGTGATAGAACACAACAAGTCAAAATTAATAACCATACAAGTAAACCACTGCCGATTACATACGGAGTTCCACAAGGAAGCATACTAGGGCCCGTTCTTTTCACTATTTACATAAATGAACTTTGTAGCATGGAAATAAACGGTGAAATAGTTAGTTATGCAGATGACACAGTTTTACTGTTTAAATCTAAGGATTGGAATAATGTATTTAACACAGAAAATTTAGAAATCACGCGGGTGAAAACTTGGCTTGACTCAAACATACTTACACTAAATATATCGAAAACAAAATTTATGACGTACAGTATAAATAGTTCAGGACAACCAAGAAACAACTCAAACACCATAAAAATACACGAATGTTTAAATACTAACATCTGCAGTTGTCCTTCTCTAGAAAAAACAGAACAAATAAAATATCTAGGAATCATAATTGACCATAACCTTAGATGGACACATCATATCAAACAAATCACAAATAAACTCCTCAAAACAATACACATTTTCCTAAACATAAGAAACATATATAATATAAAACAAATGAAAACAATATATTTTGCACTTTGTCAGTCAATAATAGAATATGGATTAATTATCTGGGAAGGAGCAACAAACTCAGCTATCGATCACTTAGAAATCGCGCAGAAAACGATCTTAAAGATAATACTTAAAAAACATAGACTGACTGACACAAACCAAATATTTAACAGTTGTGACGTACTAGATATACGCCAATTATATGTTAAAACACTGCTAATTTACATTTTTGACCAGAAAAATAAATTTCAACAATCTCAAAATATCACTAACAGACCAGTTAGACAATCGTACAAAAATAACTTAAAAACTCCGAAGGTAAATACAAGCTTTGGACAAAGGCACTATAAATATCATGCTATAAAAGCATTCAACAGTCTTACCCTTGAAATTAAAATGGAAGAAAACAAAAATATTTTCGTACTCAAAATTACAAAATGGATTAAAGAACAAAAAAGACAATATTACCAAAATTTCTTTACAAAATAAAAATAAAACAGAACTACACGAAACACTCAAAACCAAGATAAAATACACATCACTCACAAACACACAACACATAATATATATAATATATACCTATTTTAATTTATTTTTTTAGTAAAAAAATAATTCATTTTATCCTATAATTTTAGCTTAATTATAAATTTTAATTTTTAGTTTATTTTGTTTTTGTTTTATAAAATGGAGGCCTCAGCACAGGTGAGCTACCCAGTGATGCCGACATTGTTTAATTTTATTTTTGAAATGTTAAATATTATGTCAAACAAATGAATAAATCCTTAAAAAAAAACTTTTAGGCCTTGGCCTTCCCCCCATGTTTGTCCAATCAATAATTAATTTTATTAATCTATTTCTTGATAGAAAAATTTTCATTGAACTACCAGATGTTACTCCTCAGAGTAGATCAATTTGGAAAGGTTTACCCCAAGGCGATATATTATCCCCTACACTGTATAATATATACACGTACGATATGCATGTCTCTATTCCCCCTCAAGTAAAAGTTATTGAGTTCGCAGATGATTTAGCTTTCTACTTATAATCCAAAATCATCCCACTTGCCGTCAAATATCTTAATGAAGCCATGGATGCCCTTTGCACATGGCTCACTTTAAATGTTCTGGAACTTTCAATTAAAAAGAGTCAATGTGTCACCTTCTCAAATCGTCATAAAAATCCTCCTGTTCAAATTTTATTTAAAAACTCTCCAATCCACAACGCCTCTGAAGTAAAATTTTTGGGAGTAACATTTGATAGGAAACTTAAATGGTCTTCCTATATTCACAATATAGTTACTAAATGTGAAAAATATTTAAATATCATCAGATCATTGACCGGCGTTTGGTGGGGTGCTCACCCTACCTGCATTAAGTTGCTTTACAATGCACTTATTCGAAGTCATCTCGACTATGCCTGCCCACTTTTTAGTACTGCCTCCAAAAATGCACTCAGTAAATTAGACAAAATTCAATCGAAGTCATTGCGAATAATAACTGGAGCGATGCAGTCGTCGCCCATCAATTCCCTTCAAGTGGAATGTTCTGATCCCCCAATTTATTTAAGGCGACAACTGTTTGCTGACAAATTTGTTCTTAAATGTTTAAATTCTAAATGTCATCAGATTATTCCCAGAGTTTCGTTGTTCAAAGACTCAACACATTCATCTACAATCAGAGCTCGAACTAAACCTCTTCCTGCCATCTGTAAAAATTTTCGCTCTCTCTCAGAGCTTCAAATTATCCAAAATTATCTTCTTCCACTATACAAATTAAAATATAGTCACGTCATCCTATCCCCAACAATTTTGGAAGGGATCGGCATCCTTAAAAGTCATTCTAATCTCCCAGCCCGTACTGTTAATAATATGTTCAATGACATTATTTCTTCTAAATGGCCCAACTCTTCTCTTTTATTTACTGATGGCTCCAAATCTCCTGACTCTCCTAACTGTTGTATAGGTATTAACGTTTACCACAATAATTCTAATGATAGATTATTTTATTCAATTTCAAACCAATTTTCAATATTTTCTGCTGAGTGCATTGCAATAATTGAAGCACTCAAATATATAATCAAAAATAATTGTGAACATTCCCTTGTTCTCTCTGACTCTCTCAGTTCCCTCCAAAAACTTAAATCCTGTCCTCTTCTTCATCCTGATGATCACTTTGTATGCCTCATTAGAGTGCTGATAGCCTCCATTCAAAGCTCTGGAAAAACCGTAATTCTTGTTTGGATCCCTGGACACATTGGCATAGTGGGTAACGATATTGCAGATTCTTTGGCAAAACAAGGAGCGTCCAACCCTATTGTTACCCTCGTAAACCATATTCCCCTATCTGATATTTTTTCCATCATCAAAGATAGATCCCGCAATGTTTGGACAGAGTATTGGAACATTGCCAGTCAATCCAAGGGAGATCGCTACGCCTCAATACAAAGGACTATCCCATCAAAACCGTGGTTTCAAAAATTTCCCCATTTTTCCAAAAAAGAAATTTCCTCACTTATTCGAATGAGAATCGGTCATTGTTCCGTTCCTTCTCACCTTTTTAAAATTCACATCCTTGACTCCCCAGATTGTACGTTCTGTGGTCTCGATGTGGGCTCTTTAGATCACATATTTTTTGGTTGTCCCTCTCTAAATAAATATCCTCTCTTCTATCAACGTTATCTAAAATTGCCTCCCCTCCATTCAACATTTCATCTCTTCTAAGTCTGAACTCGACTCCAATCTTCCATATAATTCTGAAATTTGTACATTTAAATAAAATTAATATATAAATTCACCTTTCCCTTTCTCTGTAATTTTAAATGATGGCCTAGAACACCCTTGAAGGGTGAAAGCCAGAAATAATTTTTAAAAATATATTTATTTATTTATTCAACGCCCAGAGGGCTTTTACAGTAGTACAATTTGTTTATGACAGATGATTTTTAAACACTTAGACAGATGACAAATGATTTTTAAACAGATAGAGAAATGATAAGAATAAAATTAAATAAAAATGCACACAAGTCACAAAAATACAGTGATTTGATAAGTTTACAAAAATAAATATATGTTAAGGAATAGTTTTGGAATAAGTTTTTTACAAAATCCACAAAATTCGCCAAGTTGATGTTGAATATGTCAACATCACTTAAGTACTATAATATAAGAGATCACTGGTTAAAGTAAGTCAAGTACGTCTCGTAACACCCTGTATACTATGTAATCACGAGATTTTAAATTATAGGATTTGTGAAGCTGAAAACATTTGCCTGATACTTAAAAATTACAAAAAAAATGTCAAAATTTAAACAAGATAATACACATTTTTAAGTATTTTTAATTAATTTTGATGCCTATTTTATAAATTTTCTGAATCGTTCCCTTTCCGTTCATTGAACCGAAGTTACCAATAGGCACAGAGACACACCACCGAAATTATTAATTTTAACAAGCAGAAACTTCCATCGCCTCAAATTTCAGAAAGATATCTTCTTTTGTGTTGTTTATGAAAAACTTTATCAATATTTTTTAACTTATAAAAAGATGGTCTACCAAACTCTTTGACATTTTGCAGTGTGAGCTGAAATATACAACAAGTAAATTGATGAAATCTTTTTTCATAAGAAAAACTTTGAAGTGTTTTCTAGACGCAAATTGTCTACGTATACCCACAATGGTGATTTCAGAGTAACAGCTTTCCACGGAAGAAACTTTTACAAATCTGACGATATCTATATTATTCTTACATACACCGCCACAGATACTCTTCTTTATACAGGTAAATTAATGTATTCATTCTGTTTAGTATTGAATGTATGAATGTGAGTGAAGCAAAGACTGTGTGCCAAGACCGAGTTGTTTGGCGGTCCGTCCTCTCTGCCTACCCCTGCGGGGAAACGGCGTGATGGTTAGTTAGTTAGTTAGTTAGTTAGTATTGAAACAGCTTTTGAACTAATCCAAATATCCCAACGTCCTGTTCAATGAATTGTCATCTTCCATTGTTCCTTTCCTTACTTACAAAGCTCTACTTAGGATTCAGAAGAAAGAAGAAGATGACGAAATCCTACCTACAGATAATAGTTCAAAATATTACTTTTACAATCATTTTGAATTACCCACACACATCAGTAGAAATATTGTCGCGATCGTGAGCAAACCAACTATTGAATCTCACGCACAATCGAGTTCATATACGTTTTATATGATTTTTTTTGGTGTGACTGTGCACGAAAGAGCAGATCACTGCATTTGAAGGAACGGCTTTCTCAAGTCTCTCTTTTCATAGTGATAAAAAATGCAATCGATTTTTCTTTATATTTGCTAAGTATAATATTACAGATTGCTTAAGGTGCCAATCGGGCATTAAACATATTCCAATTTTTAAAAGTACGATCCATCTCTACCAGTAATTTAATTTTTATGTTGGCCGGTTGACATTCAATTTCAATTTTTTCTTATTCATATTAAAAATTAAAGATGCACGTACCGCGCTAAAAAACGCCAGATGGGCGTTAATTTAATTCATCTTATTAATTCGTAGCTTCTTTAGACTTTTTTACTCGTCTAGGAAAATAGCGATTATTTTTATAAATACATGGTACGTGTAAAGAATAACATAAAGTAGAAAAATATGATTATTTTATATATCAAACCCCGCTTTATTCACAAAATCCCACTTTGAACACAATGTTCACTTACGTGATTCCTGTCAAATTGCTTTTAGCATATGTCCGAAATAAAGTGCTCTTAAATTTTACGTGTACTCCTCCAAAACAGAACACAGCCCACGAAGGCTTTTTAACGTTATGAAATCGTTATTCTTACAACATATTATTATTTTTCGTGGTGTTTCAACCATTGCTATTAGCACAAAATAAGTAGCAACCATTCTATAACAAACCAAAACGGTTTATCCTGTCTTACGTTAAAACTGTTCATGTTCATCGTAAAATATCAATTTTGGAGGCGGGTATGGGTACCGCCGCCCCGGGAACCATTTATTGGATAATAAACATGTCTGCCATTGGTCTCGCCAAGTGATTTGGTACTTTTGGTGACTGAGCAGGGGTGCCAGGGGTTAGTTTGTTGGTGTAAGGTTTTTCCGGGCCTTGACGGCAGATGCATCTGCCCACCAGCTGCATGGCAGGCCGGATCAGGAGAGAATAGTTGAGGGTGTTCATTTGACTTCTTTAGCCGCATTCTGTCGGAACATCGCCTTACACCATGGTGGATGGATTCATACGTCCGTCAGTCCTGGATACACTGACCCCCATATTCCTACCCACTACTGATACCCCTTTCCTTCCCAGAATTTCTTCTCCTTAATTTCCTAAAAAGACCCTCCACACAGCATCTTTAAAGATGACATAGGCCCTTAGGGGAATTATTTTCCTCAGAACCTCGTGTGTGGAGCTTGTGTAAAAAAAATGTTTTTTTACCAAGTCAATAATTTTGTACGTTAAGAATTATTTTCACTTGTCCCAGAAGTACCAATATCTTTTTCTGATTTTTCTGTTTCCAGATTTTCGATTGAGTTTCGCTAATATTGTCTTCATTTAATTAATTATTTTTCTACCATTTTATTTTGTCACCAACAGTAGATAATAATATAGCGTTGTGATACGCGTAGACTGAAGACTTGATTTGTCCTTTTTCTCCTTGTTATTCCCATCGCTCTTTATTTTTTTCGTCAGTTCTGTATTTTTCCCTCATTCCCTTATTTTTTCCCTCGGTTCGTCCTTTTTTAGTAGTGTTTCTTTACCCGCAAGACCTTAAGTCCCGGCCCCACCCGAGGCAATGAAAATTCTGAAGGATCAAACGCTTACCTTTGTTTTCCCCGAAAAATGGTTTTTACGCTCCTTTTACGTAAATCTCGATGAAGATAATAATATTATACTAAGCAGTGTATTTAAATATCCACGGAAATTTCCGGCCTGTCTGGATAATGTCTTACAATATAAATCATGTAATAACTACCCAGCTGGGAGGATACATGTGTGATTATAATTGTACATATATTTATTACCTACGCTTTTAGAACAAAGTAATAACCTTTGTTGAGTAATTCCAATGTGATCATATTATTCTGAATTTTTTAAAGATTATTAAAAACCTTTTATCCAGTTCTAAGTGTCAAATTTGTCGGCCAATGTATTTTTTGAACAGTGAAAATGTTTTTTTAGATTTTTTCTGTTTAATGGCTTCAAAGGCATTCAAAACTGCTTACGAATAGACACGGCTGAGACGTCATAGGCACTGAGTCTGCAATGCATAGAAGCCAGCGAATTCACAAGGTAAGAAGCGAAAAGTCGAAAATCAGTCTTGGTCCCGATTATGAAGGTGAAGAAAATTAAGGTCTCCAATAAAGATGTCCGCTAATAGATTTTTGGATGACACTTTTTTGGTAATCTCCGATAGTTATTTAGTATTAATACAGCTTTTACGCATTAAATGAAGCATTCCACTTCTCATGACCTTTTGGTTGTTACACAACGCTGTCATTCTTATAATCATCTTCACATTCTTTTTTTGGTTGTAACACACATTGTATAATTGTATACAATACCTAAGCTTAACCAAATACTAGATTTTATCGAACATACATCATACTTTGTTTTATATTAAGTCTTATATAAACCTAGTTTATTATTTAACTGTTACACGTGTATATAATTATTTTGTATTCTCGATATTATCTCATTGTACTTCTAATAACGACTGTATCACTCTCGCGATATTATTTATTTGTACTTATACATTCTTATTTTGTCCTAAATATAATACTGATACACTCCTGTGTATCACTGTATATAAATAAATTATAATCTCATGTTGCACTTCCATGTAAAAGCTTTTTTTTGGCGTTTAAATAAATAAATAAACCTTTCTTGGTTAGCCAGGATGTTGTTGAAGAGTTGTCTTGGTCTGCCCAATGGACTATCAACTAGCTTTGCTTCAATCACCGACTTTTGGTTCTGCCTTCCTATAAATTCACATGACCAATAATACAGACTATGAATAGTTGACGGTTTTAGGAAATCATTTCTAGGTTGATCTTTTTTTTTGTTATTTTTTATTAGTATCTTATCTATCTACATGGAGCTTATCGACATTGAGCTGACCATTACTACGTAGATCAAGAAATCTAAAGAAGAAGTTCATTAAAATGAGTTTTTTTTAAGAAAGGGTTATCTTCTTCTTCTTTATGTGCCTTATCAGGTCCCCCCGACGTTGGCGATCACTCTTGAAAAGGTCTCTCTGTCTTGCGCTGCCCGGAATAGCTCCTCCACACTTCTAATGCCGGTCCACTCTCGTATGTTTCGCAGCCAAGACATTTGTCTCCTACCAGGCCCTCGGCGACCCTCTATCTTGCCTTTCAATATTAAATGGAGCAAGTGATACTTCTCCCCTCGAAGTATATGACCCAGATATGAAATTTTCTTGATTTTAATTAATGTAAGCAGTTCGCTATCTGCTCTAGCCCGCCTGAGAATTTCTATGTTGGTGATCATATCGGTCCATGGGACCTTGAGCATTCTCCGGTGAAGCCATATTTCGAAAGCCTCTAAAAGGGTTATCAAACAGTCTAATTTAAATGATAATTCGGATCTTAATAAATGGGATTTCTTGAAATTGATTTACTCAGGTATTTTAAAATGAAAACTTCGAACAATAAGTGACCTACCTTAAATTACAAAACAATATTATATCTAACTTGCGAAAGATTAAGATAATCGTCACATCTGAGAGAATATAATGTATCTAGGGGTAGTAAAAGACGCTTCCCCTAATAATTTATAGTGATTACAGCTTGGATTAAAGTTTCTCAAGCCGAAGCAAGGGTGCACCCTAAGTCTTTGGAAATAGTCAGGGGTGCGCCTTAGTAATACATCTAACTTTGTCTACTTGATAACTTAACTTTTGGTCCTGAAAAAGAGGAATCAATGCAAAGTGAAATCATTATATTTAATATATGCGTTCGTTTTGATGTAGAATCTACAAATGAGTGCAATTGTACTTTCAGTGCATGTGTGTTTTTTATGAGATGTAATCCAAAGAAACTAGCATAGCTGTGTCGAAAAATATTAAAAAATCATATTAAATGCTCAGCAATGTTCATATTCTGTAGCTTGTGTTTTTAGAGTATCATATTTCATCGTTTATATTGCAAAATCGTCCAACATTAATCTAGAATCTAGGTGATTAAAGAAGTGGCCAGAATGAACCAATTTAACGTTCAATTTTAATTCAAAGCACACACTCCACGAAATACAGCAAACACCTTCCGAATACTTCAACAAAGAAAGAGTTCGACAAAAATACGAGCTTTTCTTTATTGAATTGATTTTCCGAACAATAAATTTAGGTTTTCTCGTATGTACGAGTATGTGCTATTAACGTAAATATTTCTGTTGAAAATAATTACTGTGAAAGCGATTTATATTATGAAATGACCTAGAAATTCTGGTGTCGTCACATATCGATTGGTTACGATCGATTGAATTTGTTTCATTACATCCTCCCACTATTTTTACTCACGCAAAAGGCCTCTCTGTGTTTTGTGTAATTCAGTCGCGGAATTTGATTAAAAATCCAGCAGTAAATAGGTAAAATTATTTGGAATAAAACATCAATAAAATCAATCGAATTAACTGAAGGTTTTTTTTACAACCCTTATATGCGTAAGTACTTACAGAGTAGCTTTGGAAACCGGAAGAGCGGCACCAGAACACTAAGGGTGGAGGGTAAGAAGAGTGAAGGGGTGGAGGCTTTGTCCAGGGGGGCTAGTCTCCCTTAAACCTGAAAAAAGCTGAACAGCCCAGGGATTTGTGGAATAGCCACTGCTGGGAGATTTCTGATTCCCATCCGCCGTTCAAATACTCAATAATCCAGTTAAAATAAGTAAAATGGATGGAAAAATGCTTTCAAAGTTGCGCGTTCTTAATGTATTCGGCAGTGTACTGTATTAGGTAATACAGTGTATTAATTTTGACGGCCTCCGTAGTCCAGTGGCTAAGACTCTTGACTCACAATCCGGAGGTCGCGGGTTCGAACCCGGCGTGCGCAAATAAATTTTATTTGATTAATTTGTGTTATTTCACAATTAATTCATTTAAAATAATATATAGTATATTTGCGGCACGTTCCAGAGTGGAAGATACTATCAGTATCACCCTGGTGTAAGACCACCATTCAGAATTGAAACGTTGCTTGAAAATGGCTTTAGCCGTGTTTGGTGACCAGATCTGAATAGCCAGGTACTTCCCAACCTTCCTCTTCCCCACCTCCTTCCCCTCCCAACTACCTTCAGCCTCACAACATACTCCAATTGGGGATGCCATAGTCTCACTGGCTCCAGACGGGAGCAGTTGAGATTCTTGTGCGGTATTACTGTAAAAAAAAAAAAAAAAGGAAACTAGAACATGGATCAGAAAAGTTGTTTCATTTTCTGTGATTATAAGAAAATTACTCATATACCCAATCTCCGTCTGGACTGTGAATAATTTGATGAAAAGGCACTACAGATCAAAATATAATTAATTTAACAAAGCAGGCGTCGTCGTATATACATATTTTGAATATTTTTTATTGTTTACAATACCTCCACACAGGAAACTTTGAGGAAAATAATTTCCATAGTGATGTGCCGAGAGAGTCGGGCTAGAGAGGTCAGAAATTCTCTCTAAACCAGTATCTTCAGATATGAGCCGCCAAGCAGCAGGTGGGCAAATGCATCCGCCGCTAACACCTAACCTTACCCTAAATCCTGGCATCCCTGCTAAGTCACCAATCGTAGCGAATCACTCGAGGTGACTTATGGCAGAGGTGTAGGCTATCCAATAAATAGTTCGCAGGGCGGCGGTACCCAAAGCCGCTTCCCAATTTTCGGTATAATATTTGAACGGAAGCCAATTATATATCTCTAGGTTATTTAACTGTAAAACTTGTCTAAAACCATCAAGCAGGAGACTCAACGTAATTTACGTCACATTGCGTTACATGGAGCATAAAGTGAATACAATTTTATTGCATAAATAACAAAAGACATTTTATCAGTTAGGATCTCGGGCTAAGCCTATTAGACATATAAAAAAATCAAATGTCTATTATCTTTCTTTATCGTCAAATTGTCATCCTTAAGCAAAACAAAAGATAAAAATGATAAAACATATAATTCATTTTAGTTACGTTGGAAGAAGTCTACACACATTGTGTGTTATTCGCTATTTCATAGATATTTGATTTAAACAGTTCCCGCATTTAAAAAATATTTTTCGAGTGAAAAATAATCGAACCTAACCATCTATATACTAAATTCAAGCGTTTATAGTATTCTTGTCATTTATTGATTAAAGCAAACTTCCACATTTTCTTTGTTCGTTCTTTCTATTCTCCTCAAATTGCAATTATTGAATCATTACTCTAGCCTCAAAGCACATTACTCTTGCCCATAGCCAATCACTTTCCTTTCTCTCACAGTTTCCTCCTTATTTTCCACCATACACTCTGTTTTCTCTCTCCGACAATCCATCTTTCGAATACCAATTTCTTTTTTTTTCTCTTCATACAATTTTAAAATAGAACGTATGTTTAAACTTTAACGTAAAAACTAGAAATTATTTACCAAACTGCCCATAGTGCATTACGTGATCGTGTTTTTGACAAACTTTTTTTAACAACATTATTATATTATTTTGAAAAAAAATAAAGAAGAAAACGAGAAATAAAGAGTACGCAATTGGTTTGATATCTTGTCATAATAGTCAAAAGGTACTATGAGCATGGCAACAATTTTTATTTTTATTTTTTAAATCTACGTGGAAGGAATTTCTATTTGAAAAGTGTATTCATTTTTTTAATATTTTTATTTCTTGATAGGGCAATCCCGCTTAGTTACAGAACTCATTTTAGGATGGGAAGATTAACAATACATAAGTGGGAGGTAATAGTTAAAAATTTTCATAGGTAAAAAACGTCCTTTCTGAAGTCAGACCGGCCTTCTATAACAATAACAATCTAGGCAAATTTCTAATTAATTCTAAAGATAAGGATGACAAATTAAGTCATTCGGGAATTTATAAATTAAATTGCAATAAGTGTTCGGCTTTCTATATCGGGAAGACAACACGTAATGTTAATATTAGGGTAATGGAGCATCTTTGTTGACTCAATAATAACGGTTTTTCAGAATTCGCCAATCATTTGATCAATAAAGATCATACATTCTGTCATAGCACCGGTGCTAACTTCTAACATAAAAACGGGCATGGTAACAGACTAAACAATTTAGAGGCACTAGAAATTAAAAAAGCTTTAAAAACCAAAAGTCATATACGTAATAATCAATTAGACATATCAAGTAGTCCAATATTAAAAAAAGAATATAGAAAAAGTGTACCAATATACATACCTTGGTCTTACAATAGATGTCAACTTTAACTGGTCAAATCATATTGAAAATGTATGTAATAGATTAAGATCCATATTAGGAAAATTTTACCACCTAAAAAAAATTGTTAATAAAAGTATATTATACTGTATAATATATACAACGCATTAGCTGAATCAATTATAGGATACGGAATAAATAGTTACGGATTGACGTACAAAACATATTTAAATAAAATAGAAAAATTACAAATCCGTTTCCTAAAATTGATATCAGGCAAAAAAAGGTCCAGTTATGTGAAGGTGATTATAAAAAAATGTTCTCCTTCTGTAATGTCCTCTCTATACACAGTAAGGTAGATTACCAATTAACGCTAGATGAATTCTGGAATACAGAATTCAAAAAACCTGTAAACCACAACTACCCTACTAGGCATAGAGAAGCACAAATGTTTATTGTCAATAAATCTCAAAATGTATACGGAGATAGAACAAAAAGGCATAAAATTCCGGAAATATTTAACGCATTACCTGAAAATATCAAAAAAGAGACATCTTATTCAAAAATCAAAACAAAAGTTAAGTCTTTCTACCTCCGAAGAACATGAAATCAAATAATATAGTTCCTTTCTATTTTTTTTTCTCACCGTATGTTCGTACTGTGTAAAATATTTTTACTACAACGCAATTCATAAACATTATAAAAATTAGTTTGTAGTAATAATTAGTATTTTAATATTAAGTATTATATTTAGTATTTACTATGTAAAACTGAGGAGTATACTGTATTAAATAATTAGAAAAAAATGAGAGACTTCTTACAATCAAACTGATTGATCAGTTTCGTAAGATTTGTAAAATAAAATATTGTAAAATTAAAACTGAATAAACATATTAAAAAATATATATATATATTAGGTCTGTTTCCAATAATCCCTTTAAAAAAATCCCAGTGCTCTTTACCACCATGCCAGTCGATGTTTTGTTTTTCCAGATTTATTATTGTAACCCATTAATCACATAATTATCTTTCAGTTTTTTCCATTACTTGTGTTAATGTATTTTATAGCCGTCTATGTGTTTGTTAAATTTGTATCATGTTGTCTTCCTCTATATTTTGTCACACATCATGTACTTATTGTTTAGTATTAATTCGTACCCTGAAGATGCTTGAGTAAAGCGAAACCGGTCGGTTCATAAATTAATAAATCTCGTGGTTTTAAACAAAAAAGTTTTTTATTTTATTAAACTTTTTTAAATTTCATACGAATAATGAAAACATAAAAAGATATATCCTTGATCAGACAATTCAAAAATATATATTCAGTCATAAAGAGTTCGTTGGCGAAATAAATTGAATGATTATTCCTTGTACAATATAAAAACACGGCAGTAAGACAGAAGAGAGTGAAATATGGACCTACTCAGTAAGTAGGAATATGAAAACAAGTCGGACTCACGCTCAAGGCTCAAGGCCGGCGATAACCAAAGGGAAGGAAAACGCAGAACAAGCGCTTCACATCGCTAAGAACATGAATTTTTATCAAATTATAAAAGAAAAATGTCTAGCGAAAGAAAAGGTGGAATACGTGAAAAGAATATGTTTCATTTGTAATAGATACACTTGCGAAATGAAATTCTAAAACAAAACATTACTATTTAATTAATGAAGAAAATATTAGCGAAACCCAATCGAAAATCTGAAACAGAAAAAGATACGGTCACATCTGGGACTCGAACCCAGGATCTTCGGTTTTCCAGATCACAAAACTACCAACTGAGCTAATGTGTCCCTATCCGATTCGGTCATTTTTAACTTTATCATACTTGAACTAAGAACTACCAACATTATTCCTAACGCATATTTTTATTGGCTGTTATCATTATGTATGATTGCAACATTCGACTAGAACAATGCTATTTAGATAGGTCTTGGATAAATTAATCCATTTTTTAATCTAATATGCGACATCTATTGACTTTTTCGGCAAGTCTAGGGTGAAAAAATATATTTTTTTAAAACTTAATGAGTAAAAAACTTAAATATTTGTAATAATTAATGAATGAAGACAATGTTAGCGAAACTCAATAGAAATTCTGAAATACAAAAATCAGAAAAAGATACTTACCAGACAAAATAGACATTCCACTTAGCACTAATTCCCAACAAGCTGGATCAAACGCTATGTAAAAAGTACCCGTATGAGCGTTGTTTTTTATCCGAGGTGAAAGGTCAAATTTTTTTGTTTTTTATGCATATATCTCTGAAACGGTGAGAGCTACCGAAAATAGTTTGTAGATCGTAAAATTCTCGACAAAAAAAAATATATCAATACTTTAATCCTCACGAAGCACCGTTCTCGAATTATTGCGATTTCAAACGAATATGCATTTCTTGAGATCAACAGAAGCATCCAAATCCAGCTTTTTGGGAATTAATGCAAACTTAGCACTTTTTTTCGTCTATTTTGACTAGACTATACGGTCACATTTGGGACCTGATCTGATCTGACCGAAGGCGTTGATACCTACTATTGATAATGACAACATCTACATCTTGATACTGTTTCCACAGTTGTGTAATCTTGTAAAATATCTGCCGAAACACGTTTTGTGCACAAAGGGCTTTGAATACTCAGAGATCAAAAAGCAAAGGAAAAAAACAAAGACCGGTTGAAAAGATAAAGGGAACGTGCACCTGTTAAAGAAAACTACATATTTTATGTGGGAATATTAGAGAAAGGAAAAACCGCCGGTGCACCTAGCTACATATACTCGTAAATAGTACAGTGGGACTCATAATTCTATGAAAGGGACCGTTGGAAGAAAAGCGGGGATGTAGATATATATATGTATAGGCACATTCATTTTGTAAGCTTTGTAATCATGTTAACGTATTTCTATGTCTGAATTTCCGGACATTTTTTATTTTCTTGGATTAAATACATTAATATAAACAATTGAAAGTAATATTTATTGGATTATTTGGCCTTTTTACATCAGATCCATACCGGAAGCCCCGAGAAAAATAATTCCATGTCATCTTTGGAGATTTTGTGTGTGGAGGGTCGTTTTTACGAAAGAAAGGAGAGGAAGTTCTGGGAAGGAAAAATGGTATGAGGGGTGGGTAGGAATCAGGTAGTCAGTGCGTCTACAGATGTATTAATCTATCCCTATCACTGAGGTGCAAGGCCTTATTCCTAGAGAATCCTGCTGGAGAGGTGAAAAGATCTCCTTTAACCAGTCTCTCCCGATCCGACCTGCCACGCTGTTGATGGGCAGACGAATCCGCCGCCAATATAAAGACAAAGCTCACCCCGTGAACCCGGGCACCCGTGCTGAGTCATCAAATGTGACGAACCACTTGGGGTTACCTATGGAAGAGGTCTTGGTTATCAAATAAATGGTTCCTGGGGCAGCCGTACCCAGACCAAAATTATAAATAATGACTAATCTTGTAGCGTTATTTTATTTTATTATATTTATAAATACAGCAACAAATTTGAAATCAAATAAAATGATCCTATCCTTTAGAAAGCGATGTTTTAAAGATTGGGAAAAAAATTAAGTAAGGTTGTCAAAATGAAGCGACTGGTACTATTATAAAACGCCACCTTTAATTAATTTTATTTTTTTATTAACGGATTTATGTCCAGTTTACAACAAAGTATCACGAAATTTTGGAATGTACATTGTAAGGGTGAGGATGGTAGCAAAAAAAAAGAGAAAATAGAAGTGTCAAGTCAAGTCAAGACTTTGCAAAAATTACAGTAAATATAAAATATCATCAATTATTTAAAGAGCGACAGAAATGATTTAAACTTACACCAAAAAAAAAAATTAAAGTCTTGACGTGAGTTGACCATTCTACACATTCTGGACAGTGGTGAGTTATAACCATAATTACGATTACGATTCCATGGTGATATTTGAGATGGCACCAGCATTTCAAAGAAACCTACAATCTATTAAGGACTATGGTTTAATGGATTGGTCCTGATTTCAAGGGATTTCTAGACATTTGAACTAAGAGAATCTATCTACAGTAACTTTGAAGCTGATTTATTAATATAATTTGGCCATTTATTACGGTATCATAACATATTATTTGTAAGAAAACTCACCCGTGCACATTACTGTTTCGAAATATAGCATTCTTCAGAGTGTTTACCACCGTTTTGTTGTGTGTTTACTATCATGTTGCTGCCATTTTGTCTTCCTACAATTTTCTTACCAAGGGGTGCACGACAATAAATAATATATAATCATCGGATTATTTTATTTTTTCCGTGACTCCTATGCCTACCTGAAATTGGTTTACTGTAACCACCATAGATATTATAGATCACTACCTGAAAACACCATCCCTTCCTAACAGAAATATTGTCTTCACAACCAAAACCACGTTACGGAAAAGAATCAATTCAATCCCATCGGCATATTTTCATCCATAACATAGAACTAGTATTTTCTATGCGGAGCCTTAATTTCCAACCCGAAATCATCCTTTGCTTACATTTCAGGTATATAACTCGCCCCAACATCAGCGGAAAATATCCGGCCAGGGTCGCAGGGGTGAATAAAAGGTACTAAAACAATAAACGTAATAAAATTTATTTATTTTCTCCCCCAAACAAAGGCATCGGGTAGTTTACTGCTGGGTCATAACTCTTATTGCAGAGCCATACAAACTTTACTTTGTTGGTCGGACCACCAAACCATTGTTTTTTCTGTATTTTTCCTTTTTGACCGTACACCAGTATCCTCAACACTTTTTGGTATGGAAATTTAAACAGACATGCATTTTGTTGGAAAACGTTGACCGCGTAAAAAATCTTTACTTCAGATTTCTGTTAATTAATTAAAAAGCTTTGAAAATACTCCTCCATTTTTTATGAAAAGAAATGTTTTTGAAATACGTTCAGTAATTTTCTCCCCACCTACCTAAGCGTTATAAAAATAAAACACATATAATGTTTCAGAACCGGGTTTTGTTTGATAAATTAAAACGTCTAATGGACATATTAATCGTGTATGAAGAGCAGAATTTTTTATAAGATTAAGCGATAAATTTAAAAATTATAACTTGAAAATAATTTTGATAATTTTTTTCAGAAAGATTTACATTTGCGGGTTACGAATAACCTGACGATATTTGAAAATCTGCTATTATAGAGAAGAGAATGTATGAGACGATGTATGAATGTGAGTGAGGCAAAGAGTGTGTGCCAAGACCGAGTTGTTTGGTGGACCGTTCTCTCTGCCCACCCCTAGTTAGTTAGTTAGTTTATCTCACAGTTTATCTTTATGATCCTTTGTTTGGATATACTTCTTACAAAAATTTTGTTCAATTTTTAAGGTCTCAATTGAATGAAAGGCACTCCGATTCAAAATAAGTATTCGACAGATACGTTTTAGAATTTTCACGGCCAAAAGCATTTTCGTTATTTGTTTTTGGGGTGTTATGCCGTGTTGCGCTTCCTCCTCCACATCTGCCCTGATGATGGACACTGCAACGCTGTCCGAAATGTTGGCTAAAGAAAGAGGTAGCGCAACACGGCATAACACCCCAAAAACAAATAACGAACATTTCGACAATTGACAATTTCAACATTCGACAATTTATTTACAATTTTAACTTTAACATGACTTGCACTATCTTTTGACGCTACGTGGAATATGATCAAAAATGGCTCGGTCCTTGGGATCTAAGACACTCGTTATGTCGCTGGTTACTTCGAGAAAAAAAAAGAAGATTAAAGAATCCCATCGTATTTATAAAAATGCTAACAACAAGAACTAACACAATGAAAAAACATACAACTGTCAAAGGGACATGACCGCCTGGGTTAGATATCTTTTATACCATCTGATGATTAGTTCGTAGAATCAATTCCAGGGGTTCAGCTAAGCGCCGAACCAGTTTATACAACATTATATTTATACTGTATTTTATTTCATAGAGGGTTATATAAGCTAATTATGGTGTCATTATAAATGTCGTTAGTGCAGAGGAGACAAACACATAGCATTTGCAGCATTAAAAACACATTTTGACAATAAAATTTTAAAATACTATTAAGACAGTTTGAAGTTTCTGGTTCTCATATCAACGGTGGAAAGAGGCTATGCGTAGGATTCAAGTACTGACGTGGTACCTACTTCTTATTTGTGTTACAGGAATGAATAACGCAAATCATATGGTAGGAACAGTTTGCGTAGATCCTCGAAAAACGTTGAGGTGGAAGGTGCAGAATAATCCGGAGTTTTCTTTATGGGAAATGATAATAATTATAAAAATTCAATTCATAAATTTAATTCAAAATAAAGCTAGTATCAAGGTGATAAATTAAAGTTTCGTCTTTAGAATTAAACTATTTGAACCGGCGCGGCCGGCCACCAAATCTTACAAGTGTCAATCTGTTTAATTTGTGTGAATACCGCACAAGAGTACCGCGAAGCCAGGGGGACAATGTCATCTCTAATCGGGAAATGTTATGAGGCTGAAGGAAGAGAAGAGGGGAAGGAAGGTTAGGAAGTACCTACCTGGCTATTTGGATCTGATCACTAAACACGTGTGGTCTTTCACTTAGTATTATTTTCAATTATTTCAATCGTGAAGTTACACTTTTACTAAATTAAATTTATTTGCAG
Source organism: Limnephilus lunatus (assembly GCA_917563855.2). NCBI lineage: Eukaryota > Metazoa > Arthropoda > Insecta > Trichoptera > Limnephilidae > Limnephilus > Limnephilus lunatus. The sequence continues at coordinate 42,799,035 of OU830602.1, read as the reverse complement.
TCACAAAGGTATTTTATAATCTACGGTTTCCAACAAAGCTCATAATTTATTTTCTATTTATTTTTTAAGTTTTTTTTATTCATTAGATTTTTCATTACATACATTGGGGATTTTTCGACCACCATGCTAGGCACATGCCCGTGTTGTGGTGGTTCAATTCAAATCAAAGAGAAAATAAAGTCATTCACATTGTAAATGTGGTTAAAATTGTATTTTCATGAAATTGAATTGAGTTTTTGGAACAAGTTTTTATTATTTTTATGTTTTAAAAAGCATATTTTATAATATTTTTATTATTTAATACATTTTGGAAATCAAGAAGGGATGAATCATCTTTCTTGCACATAATATACATGTACTTTAATTAATATTTCTATTTTTGAAACTGACAATCGTAATAAATACAATAACGGTTTTTTGAGAATAGACATGACAATAATACATATAGGTTGTTAATAATTCATATTACTTGTAAGGTATTTCCCAAACAACATCAGAGTAAGCTACAAATCCGAGGTAATTAAATATGATAACCAAAATAATTAGAAATTCGACAGTCAAAGACGACTTAGTAAGAAATTTAAGAAAACCCATATAATTGAATAAAACCCTTATAGACCGCCTCACTCCTCCCTCCCCCATTTGTTATGAATATTTACCGAAGATTGAGAATAATTTGAACCAGTCTGAAGATGGCTTCAACAGGCTGAAACCGGTTACAGTAAAATAAATTAAAGATAAAATAATTATTATAAGCTATAATTATTAGCCTGAAACCCTCATCAACATTGAAAAAATCTCCCGAGAAAAGATAAATGCCGCCGACGGGACTTGAACCCTCGTCCTTCTGATATCCGGTCAACTGCTCTACCGCTGAGCTACGTCGGCTTAGCAGTTGACTGGATATCAGAAGGACGCGGGTTCAAGTCCCGTCGGCGGCATTTATCTTTTCTCAGGAGATTTTTTCAATGTTGATGAGTGTTTCAGGCTAATAATTATTGCTTATAATAATTGTTATCCTTTGTGTTATGCATAAAAAACTTGTCTTAAACATTAGTTTACCAATTAAAAATAATAAAGATAAAATAAGTTTTATATAGTTTATTTGTTCCCCGACAATGCCGAAAAGATTGGCGTTCTGTCATAAATTGAATTAAAGCGGAACACCGATTGTTTTACCTAGTATGATATTTGCTACGGAGCAATGAGAGCATTTTATAGCTTATACTCGCATTTCAACGGAAAGTTTTTAAACCAGGAAAAGTAATCAACACTGGTTTCAAATTATACGGATTAATAATATCTCGTGTCTTGGCGGGTTCTCAAACTTGCGTCCGTTGTTTTGTATGCAATAAAGTTTGTTTTATTAGACTAACAATTAAATAGTCATATTTTGTTATTTAAGCTATTATTTATTAAAATACTGATATATTTTCAGTTCCAATAATTTTTCATACATCCGAAGCAAACTTAATAAAAATATATTTAAATTATTGTCATGTTAATGTTGTTACTATTTTTGCATGCTTATTATGTTATGGTTGTCGACAAAAAAATTCCCAAACTTTCTGTAAAAACATATTATTTTTAGTAGGATCATTGTTAATCATTGTTGAAAACTAGCTGCCTACTGCCTACGAATCAATAACATTTTTTAAACCCTCGAGCTAATTTGTTCGATTGGAGCATCTCATGTAGGTCTCATAGAAATCGTTGTGTATCCTTAATATAAAGTTTTGAAATATGATCTAAACGGCGTTAGAAAGAAAAAAAACACCACGCTTTATGTTCAAATCTAAAAACTAACTATAAAATATTTAAAATATACACCTTTATGAATCTAAAATTTCCAAAAAATTAATAAAAATAATAAATAAAAAATAATAAATAAAAAATAAAAAAATAAATAGAATTTTTTTTAAATTATTATTTTTACATGAAACGAGAGAAAGTTGATTTGACGATAACGTTTGTAATAAATACATTTGACTAACAAAATACGTATAGATTTTTTTTCGTTTTAAGAAGTTTTATTTAGAAAAATAGTTGGGGGAGAATTATTTTGTTTTTTTTTAAACTTTATATTTCTCGTATTATATATTTACTTATAATTATAAAATTTGAAAGAGTATTCACCTATATTCCTTTCGAATTTTTTTTAGTTTTCAGATACATTCAGAAATATTCCATTTATTTGGTTTTAAATATTTTCGAAATATTTTCCGACAAAAAGACTCGAGGCCCGAGTGGTTAACATAAAATTGGCACAGGAGGAGGCCGATTGCTTATGCAGTTTGAGTGCTTTTTAAAGAACGTAAGGAAATTAAGTTCTGCGAAGTAAAAAGTTACGAGGGGTGGATAGGAATCCGGGGGTCAGTGGGTGCAGGAGTGACGGGAATACGAATCCATCCCTTCCAATGTAAATAGGTACTAGGAGAAAGTCCGGCTGGAGAGGTGAAAAGGTCTCCCTCAACTTACCTCTCCGATCCGACCTAATCCGGCCGATCACGTAATCACGTTGGTGGGCGGACGCACCCAATGCAAAACTTCACCTCATGAACCCAAAGCACTTCTGCTAAATCACCAAATGAAGCGAACCACTTAAGTAACCAATGAAAGAGGTATTAGTTGTTCAATAAATGGTTCCCGGGATAGCCTCCCAAATTGGAAATCGTATATAATTTAAGATGAGAAATAACCGAGAGCTAGATAGCTTCTAATTTTTTGTACATTACAAAATCGACCCATAGATTTCGCCCAAAATTACGAGAGAAATATAATTTCTTCCAGTTATAAGGAAATCATTTCATTTAGGTCACAAATAATCAGGATAACTTCTGCGCATTGCATTTCAGATGAGGGAAACGGTATTTGGTAGGTTTTACATTCTCAGATATGGAATCTTGGTAGTAGAGAATTTATAATGGCCGCATTGGAATTTGATTTAAAAAATAAGGTCGTCACGTGCGCAGAAAGAGGACGCCACGAAAAAATGCAAAAATGGCCCATAATGGAAATATTTGGCAGATTCTAAATAATAATTAAAAGGGAAAATTATGAGATCAACACATAAAATTGCTTAGAAGAAAATGATTACAGAAATTACAGGTTTGAGTAAAAGAATCACGATAAAGGGATATTGTTACGTTGGTACGTGATATTTCGAAAGCGGAGATGCCTATCAATGATAGCCAACAAAGGATAAGAGATGGCACCAGAATATTTAACAACAAGTAAATAATAATATAATAGTAAGTCCTTCAGTGTGGTAGAATAAAACCCTGAAGGAACATCGCTATTGAAATTCGAAACATAGTTTGAAATGGCTTTAGTTGTGCTCAGTGACCAGTTTTGAATAGCCATGTATTGCCAAACTTACCTCTACCTCATATGATTCGTATGTAACTCTTTTCAGCCTCTTAAGAGGAAACCGGGCGGCGTTTTGTCCATAAAAACGTAATCCCCAATTTCCTCTCTATTCTGTTCTTTTCTAGTTAAAATATATTTAATGTAATATAGATATCGACTACTAGCGTGTCGGTATGTAATCCTTTTTTTCGTAAGTTACATCTAATAAGAGTTAGAATCCTACAAAAATCGTAAACATTGCCTGGTTTTAACGCCATTATTAGATGTTTAGTAGGTATTCAAACTAGACAATATTTTCATCTAATAGAGTTGTAAAAAAAATCTGAAAAATCGGACAAGTTTTGGAAAGAAAAACTGAGAATTCAAAAATTTCACTTTCGGTGATTTTATTTAGGTATTATCAGCCTGAGGTGCATTTGTCTCTTTCGTTCATTATTCAGGGAGGGAAGAGGGACAGTGACAGCTACAGTTTGGTAAAATACCTATTATTCAAGGTGACCGTGTTTTCTCTAAATACCCTTTTTGTGATTTTTCACAAAAACGGCCTTACACAAATTATCCAATAATTAATATTGGGGATGCCATATTTCAATTGGCAAGGGCATTTTTTTAATGCACAGAATCTTCGCCGCAAAACTTCTAGCCCAACTCACAACGCACTCAACCATTAGAACCTTTGAACAAACCAGAACACCATACAAACACGGCATTATTTTAAGTAATATAGGGGTGAGTTATGACAAAGGGGTTGTTGCAGAATCCAGCCGATAAAACTCCCCAGAGACCCCTAACTTAGTAACTTAAGAAAACCCTCACGTTCGTTAATAGTCGTTCTGCTAATTGACCATTGTTATAATGATATAGCTACCGTTCGTCATCTTGACTTACAAACTGAACTTAGATAACTTAGGGGTATGGAATCTTATTGCCATTATTATAATATAATATACCATAGTATATACATATATATTCTGGTACATAATATATTATAATACAAATGCCAAGTTATGAGGTCCTATAAATTTAAATATCCAATTATATAATTATTCATTGTGTAATGTTTACTTAATCTCCGTAGTCGAAATATTTGATCAAGGTATCATTCTTGACCAGAAACTCTGCTGTGTATTTCATATTTTTTATTTTTTTTATTTTTTTTATTTAAAGAAATATTAACATAGTACATAATTCATATTGTTTACAAATTTTTAATGTAACTTTTTTTATATTTATATTGGTAAGTATATAACATGTTTCTTGATTTAATTTAATACCTCCCTAATTGAGAATAACTCGTGTTTAGGGAGGGAATTTTTACAAGATTTGTTTAATTTCTAGAATTATACCTATAATTAACACTATATACATTCAATTTATTAGCGTACATATATGCACTGAAGAACAGATAACATATATTAAAAAAACAGACAGTTCTTTAAAATATATTATATATAAAGCATAAACTTTACGAGAGTGTATTGTTCGTTTGAAAAGGCAGAAAAAAAAGTGATAGTATCTATAAAAAATCAATGAGATATTTACTGATTCTAATTAGCTAATTTATTTATGATATTATTATTTAATTTATTTTTAAATTTATTGTAATCAGGTTCTAATCTTAGCTCTGTCCCAAGTTGATTAAACCACACCACTCCATTGTACGTGTAGTAGTGTTGTCCAAAACTGGTACGCATCAATGGCGTGCATAAGCGACCCGCTAAGTTTTGTCTATTGCTCTCAACGCGTACTAAGGCGTGCAACTTCTTCGAGTGATCTTTGTGTATTTGAAGCAGCGTATTTTTTATATATGTATTTTTTAGAGGTGGGACTTGAAAGTCTTGAAAAAGTTGTGAGGTTGAATAATCTGATGGTTTTTTAGTAATAATTTTTATTAATAGTCTCTGAGTAATTTCGAGTGGCAAAATTGAGGTTTTGTATGCTCCCCCCCAAGCAACTATTCCATATTGTATTATTGAATGGGCTAGAGCGTAGTATACATTTTTAAGAATTTTTAAGTTTAGTATATTTCTTAAGTTAATAAATATGTATATAAGTTTTCTTAATCTATTTATAATGTTGGTAATTTGAACATAATGCTAACAGAGTTATGAAAATTTTGCGATTTATAATAAGGATTTCAAAAGATTTTTAAAAATATACGCATAATTAAAAATTCGTAACAACGATTTTAATTTAAGTAGTCATGACAACAATAAAATTAGGTTATTAATAATTCATATTAATTGTGAGGTATTCCTCAAATAATGTCAAAGTAAGCTACAAACCTGAGATAATTAAGCCTACTGGGAATAAACCAAATAATTAGAAAATCGACAGTCAAAGACGACTAACAAATGTAAGAAAACCTATATAATTGAATAAAATCCTTGTAGATACAGAGTAGGTACCTGAAAAATTATGTATTGGAAACCGTGTTATGTAGGACTGGATATTTACCAGAAGGATTAAAGTCTACAACTCCTGCGGGAATCGAAGTACAAAAATTTCAGCAATAAAAAAACCCCAATCAACACACTGTGGAAATTTAAGAACTTTTAGTATGATTTATTTACTTAATTTGCCTTAAAAACAATTTCCCAAAAATCACCTACCCATTGAACATTTTGTTTTTCATTAATTATTTGAGTTTGAAAAGATTTTTAAAAACTAAGCTTTGATAACTAACTTTTGATAATAGCATATAATTTTGAGAATATTTCTTATGAAAATATAAGCTCAAAGCTCGTGCTGTATATTTTAAAGGGACGTGCCGCACATTTCAAACCGGAATGTGTGCACCGCGTGAAAGAGTACTACCTGACAGTGATATAAAACACACGAGATTATAATATTGTTTACCCTAATATATATTTTTTAATGTTTCTTTATAAGATGGCCAGAAAATATATCAAAAATTCTCATATACACTCATCGAATTGCCGAATATTCTAGTACATAGGTTCTCAACGTGGGTGATAACTCCCCCTTGTGAGCGTTTGAGAATTTTAGGGGGGGGGGGGGCATTAGAAGACCCAAAGAAAATTAGGGGCGTTGAGATGGTACAGTGGGAGCGTAGGCAGGTAAAAATAATAACACTTATACAAGAAATTATTACTACTTCATGTAACCAATCTAATATTCCCATGGGCACATGAAAGGGTAAGATTTGTACGTAAAATACATAAAATATAGCTCAGGTATATTTTTATAGACAGAGACGTCTTCGGCGTATTGGTAACGATGTGAGTCATACATTAACGAAGATATATAGGTATTAAAAGAAAGAAGAAAAAAAAAAGTTTTTTAATAATTTTCTTTTTTTTTAATTATTTATTAATATTACATTATTAATAAAAATTATAATAATAATAGTAATGTAAATTTAGAAACTTCAAAATTGAAAGCATGAAAGGGGATGAGGTTTATAAATATTTAGGATATCCGCAATCTAGTATTAAAAATTATATTAGGATTAAATTTAAAACTAGGATCAGAAAAATTTTAAAATGCAATCTATCTGCTAAAAATTTAGTAAAGGCAATAAATACTTGGGCAATACCTCTATTAACTTACTCATTTGGCATAATTAAATGGTCCAATGCAGATTTAGATAGCTTAGAACGATTAATTAGAACAACGTTAACAAAGTTTAATTGCCATCATCCAAATTCAGCTATAGAACGAATTAATTGACCTAGAAATTTAGGAGGTAGAGGTATAGTCAAAATAACATATTTAAAACATAATCAGGTAGAAATGCTAAGAAATTTTTTCCATGCACAAAATAATTTGCAAGGCAGATAGAAATATTTCGCCATTAAATTTATACGACGAGAATGCCAGCATTCTTATAAATACCAACCAGGAATTATTAGATTCCTGGTCAAATAAAATTCTTCACTCAAAACACTTCAATTATCTCAACCAAGCATATGTTGACAAATTTTCGTCAAACAAATGGTTGAGTATTGGAGAGTTGAGCGCAGAAATAGAAGGATTTATGCTTGCCATTCAAGATAGAGTCATTAATACTAAAAATTATAGGAAACATACATATCATCAAAGATACAAATCAAATTGATGATTTATATAGAAAATGTTTGGTTTTTCCGGAAACTATAGAACATATTATATCGGGATGTTCTGCATTAGCGCCGTCCGAGTATACATTTAGGCACAATCAAGTTTTAAAAATAATTCACCAAAGTTTGGTAATTAAACATACCTTGATTGACTGCCGTAATGTACCAAATTATGAATATGAACCAAATTCATTTTTAGAAAATGAATTTTATAAAATTTAATATGATAAAACTATTCTAACAAATGGAACAATTAGTCATAATAGACCCGATATAGTTTTACATGACAAAATTAAAAAAAAAAACTTATATCATTGATATCGCTATTCCAAATTCTTGTTATATTCAGAAAACTGTTTCTGAAAAAATAAGAAAATATACAGATTTAGGAAATGAGATTAAAAGAATTTGGCATTCTCAGACTATAAAAATATTACCATTTGTTATTTCGGCTACTGGCATTATACCTAGCTCTCTCATTCAAAATTTAGACGCATTAGATTTGTCAAAGAATTTATATATAAAAATGCAAAAGTCAAAAAAATTTTAAATACATGTAGGATTACGAAAGATTTTTTAAATATTTATATTGAGGGATCAGTTAAATTTATTGGACCAGTTAGGATTTCATCAGAGCCGAACCCTCTGATATGAAAATATCTGGAGTCAGTGAAATATTTTCCCATTATGTTTCTGGTGGATTGACGTATTGTTCTTGTATTGTTTTGTATTTATTATACTTATTTAGTGCACTTACATAGCGTGAATTTACTAGATAATCATTTGTGGAAAAGTGTGTGGAAGGGTTTAGTCTTTCATTTGGGAAAGATTTAACCCGGACATAAAATCTAGAGCTCCGTAAATAATAATATTATCATCATACGTGTATTATTATTAAGAATTGACACTTTAAAGTACTTTTATTAACTAAATAAATTTCTAAATAATTTTTATGTTGAAAAAATTTTTATCATTTAAAATAGACCAATTTGTATAAAGCGTTGAAAAACAAACAAAAAAACAATTTCTTTAAAGTAAAACAGTTTTTAGGCAATGTGCACTTAAAAATACAATAATGGCCCAGATATCAGGCACCTTGGTATGTAGTTTCCTGAATTGGTGACAAAATTGGTTTTATTTGTTGGCTCGCTGGATCTGTAGAACCTGAGAATTTCGGTTCCCGTCCTTAATGAACTTTGAAGTCCACTTGTACCTAAACTCGGCCAAAGCTTATGGTTAAGAGATCGTCAATAGTTTCACTTAACTAAATGAATAGCTCGAAAGCTTCTAATTTGCTGAGCTTCGGTGAATGGTTTAGACAGGCGCACCCTAACCGCATTATCAAGATCGACATGTACTGTACAGTGTAAATATCGTATTCCAACACTGCGTCGAATACTGTATTCTCAGATAGTATATAATATAACGGTCGGGTAATTTGGGGGTAACCTATGTACGTCTAATTGTTAACGATGATATACACATAGGAAAACCAAAGGAGCTGAACATTGCTGTCACAACCAAGTAGGACTTTGCTGCGCATTTGACACCATCAGCAAAATGATAAGGTCATATTATATTGGCCTTCTTGAATAAAGAAGAAAAATTAGATTTACCGACGACTTCAGGTGAAACCGAATACATTTTGGATTTTTCATGTTCAAATATAGCTGCCTGATGGCTGATGAATATTACCAAAAAATACTTGTTCTCGCTTGTATCACCTAAAACCTAAAGGTTTGATCTTTCACAAAGAAAATGTGTTGACTGTCTTCAACAATATCAGGAGTTTGAATGGATACCTAATTATTAATATTTTTGTACAATATGGCAATCCGAAATAGAACTCCGAATATGTACTCCGAAAATGCACTCCGAAAATGCACTCCGAATATGTAATGTACGGTGTTATGTGCTATTAAAGACAATAGAAATCGAACAGCAGGCTCACACCAAGCAATGAAATCACTCTTCCAAAATATATCCAGTGCAGGATCAAAAAATCATAGCTTTTCAAATCAATAACCTGCTAATACTTTGGAATAAAATTAATAATAAATATAATATAATATATATATTCATAATATCGTATAAAAATGGTTCGGCGCTTTGCTGAACCCCTGTCGTATATTCTAGTAACTAATCATCAGTTAGTAAAGTAGATACCTAACCCAGCTGCTATTATCTCGTTGACAGTTGTATGTTGTTTATTTTGATTGTGTAGCATTTTTTTATAAATAGCAATGTGCTTCTTTAATCTTCCTTCTTTTTATCCAAAGCAACCAATGAACTAGGTGTGTCTTAGACCCCGGGACCAAGCCGTCGTGGATCATATTCCATGTAGAGTCGAAAAATACTTATTTGAAACGGAGCTTTTATTTGAATTTGAGATCTTAAGAAATTTATACAATAGCTGTTACTAACTTTTAGTAAACTTAAATAGCGATTGTTTCAACGTCAAACTTCAACGTATGCTTATAAATTATTCAGTTGTCTATGTTTTTTTAAAGTTGTATAGCTGTTTTATTTCTTGCAAGAGACCTTATCTAGTATATTCTATAACAGTTCACCCTCGTACCTTATTCCTTTCTTAGATATTTCCATAACTTACCCAGCTCGCATTCTCAAGTGAAACGATGAATGCGAATGATACTTCCTTGCAACAATACTATGTTTCAAAAAGGCGCGTGTGTGCTTCCCTGAAGCAGTAAGTACATCTACGGTTCTGTTGTGTTGGTTGTGGTTTTGTTTTAACAGCGTTTATTAATTCACTTTGTCGAGACCCCGAAGTTTTGTTCGTTTGTTTATCGGATTGTTTGTTTAGCGGGTCCCTAATTAACGGAAGGAACTTCTTGCATTTTGATGAATGTGAATAGATTTCTGGGACGGTTCTGTGAGAAACAGAATATTCTGTACTGTACCTTCTACGGAGTTTAGGACAGTAGTTTCAATTATTGATTTAGATTTATCCCAACAGCACCACTGTCTATTAAGATGGTTGAATACATTGTGGTATCCCAGTGAGCACACATACAAAATAATTATATATTCTAGAGTAATAGTTAGCTTTTCAAAATATATTGATGTGACTAATACTCCCACATATTTGCCGTTGCCAAAAACTTTATTAAAAAATTTTACATCATATTTACCGACTTCTTTGTCATTTTGTTTAAAATTTTGCATTAAAAAATATATGTCGAATGTTCCAGTAAGGGAGCAGTTTTTGAAGTGAAAACTTATTTAGCACCGTTGTGATTTGAAACTCGATGAAACGAAATATAGCGACACTAAAAATGACAAACACATACATCTATAGGTTTTAGCTTGGGAGAGAATGAGAAAGTATAATTGGTCTCCTCTTTATGCGGTGCTTCATAGCCTTTTCCACTTTGTATACTTTATTCTTCTGAAGGTTTCAAAGAAGTTTTCACTTAAAAAATCAGAGCGTGTAATTCACACGCGTTAGCAGCGAAACCTTCATAAAACAAACAAAGACAAGAATTGTATGGCAAGGTACTGTTTAATGTACACTATATTTTATTCTACTGGCAATTTTGAATGCTGGTCACACCGGACAAGCAATACTTTAGTTTCAATTTCTACCACCAAAATGATTCCGTCCCGAAGTGTCCTGGTGTGTACAACTATCAGATTTAGACTCGCAACTTTCAGAAATTTAATATTGTGTCGCGTTAATTGTGTTTGATTATTATTACAGTAAAAAGTGGATCTGTTAAAACTTTCTTATCATTTATCAAACCCGCGTGACACTTATGGAAGTACTGATAACTGGATAACTGGAAAGATCAATATATCCATATTGGTGACCCCGACATGATAGTGGGAAGGATACAAGCACAGCACAAAGAGCAGACCGATGGGCTCCGAAGCACCGCACAAAGAGTAGACTGATTGTATTATCTCATTGTCTCGCAGGCTAAATCCCATAGATGTATGCGTTTGTCTCTTTTTGTGTCGCTTTTTTGTTTCATCGAGTTTCAAATTACAATGGTGCTATAGTAACACTTAAAAAAAATGGGTAGGTACGAATCCCTTCACGTGTCTAATTCAACAAATTACCGGATAGATGTTTAAATTTAACATTTTGTTTTTAGGTCCCCTAGAGTTTCTTAACAAACCACAAAGAGAGTTATCACAAAATTAATACGTGTTGTGCAAAAGAAAGTACTTTTTATTATTTGCATGTTTGGCTTTGTTAAGCATCAGAAAGCAAAACCGCAAAAAGCCATTATACCGTGAGCCCGCCCTTTGTGTTCCACGAAACGTTGTTATGAAAAATTAACAAAGCGAATTAAAAAACACGGCTAATATCTGCACTATACTGTGGGAAGATAAATGAGAAGGATGAATTATTTGAAACATAAAAATGAAAGACAATTTATCAAACATATTTTATTAGATGTTTTAAATCGGAAAATATTTACTCCGCGACACAATCGAACTAATTGATCGCCGGGAAACTATTTTTTTACAAGCAGAGACCCAGCCACGCATTGCTGTGGCTAACGAAACATAATAATGTTATTTACTTAAAATTGGTAAGGTTAATTGTCTATTCGGTCTAATAGATAACGGGTACTAGCTTGGTGTATCATTCCAATCTACGTCGAAGGATTTTCTATTAGATGTATGTGTTTTGTTTTTGAACAATGTGTTATTGAGATGTATTAATTAATCATTTCCTTCGCTAATTAAAAAAAGGTGATATCACTTCTTCCTTCCCATACACTCGTACATATTATGTGCAAAGAAATGTTTAAAACGATAAATCTTGGCAATGAATTAACCAGAATTTATTACATACATATCTTCCCGTAAAAGGGCGTGCGGCGTGCAAATGTTACGAAATTAGAGGAAAAGACTATTTTCAAAAGGCATGAATTTTCACGGCGCACAAAAGAACTAAGTCACTGCGTTTTACGTTTATCAAACATATTAAACATACAAGTATAAATAAGTTGGAACCTAAAAGAGAATTTTTACTTGATAGTGCTGGAAGGGTTCAACTTTTTACGAATTTATGATTTGGGAGGCGGTGCCCCGAGAACCATTTATTGAATAACCAATACACTTGCCATAAGTCACCCAACTGGTTCGTTACATTTGGTGACTTAACAGGGGTGCTCGGGTTCATGGAGTAATTTTTGTATAGGTTCTGGAGGCGAATGTTTTTGCCCTTCTACCGCGTGGCGGGGCGGAATGGGAGAGACTGGTTGAGGGAGACCATTGGACCCTCTCAACCCATCACCTTGCACCGCAGTGAGGGATGGTTTCATGAGTTCGTCACTTCATCCTTCATACCGTTTTTCCTTCCCACAACTACCTTTCCCTAAAAAGACACTTCACACAATAATAGCATACCCAAAGATGTAGGCTCTAACGATTGTTTTCGTGTTTTTAAATTTTTAAACAGCTGTCTAATCATGGATTTTGAATTACCTCGATCATTTAATTTTGTTCAAGATTTACTTCAGTATTTTCTTCTTCTTCTTAAATGTTGTAATTAAATTTTTTTTTTTCCTTTGTGATTGTTCATGATGATATTCTTTTTTATTATTACCTGTTGTAGTGCCTTCTTTAAAGTTTTTTTAACTCTAGTTACTTAATTCTCCTAGGAGTGACGTTGTTTCTAAACATTCGTAAAAAAAATACGACGTATATAAAAAAGGAATAAATAAGATAATCAAAACTTTTATTATTTTAGAAGTAATGAAAACATTCTTTGGATTTTAGAGATCATGTTATAATGGAAAATACTTCTTTTTTTTACACAGTTGGGGCACATTTTCATGTTATGCGCCCCACATATGGTTCTTTTGCATTTTATGCTAAAGTTTGTTGTCATTTTTCTTGACTTGGATGGACAAAAGGCACATATATATCTTTCTTGAATTTGGTTCTTAAATTGTTGCCGCTTTAGTAACAGATTCAACAAGCAAGATACATTTTACGAGCTCTTTTATTTCATACGTACGAGTATTAACCCTTGAATATTAAAACATCGTAAACAATAAACTTTTGTAAATTTTACGACACTCTTGTTATAAGTCAACATACAAATGAGGCTCGACCACAATGACAGCACGTGGCACACTGACGGAACAAATTAAGAAGGTACTGTGAAACCAGGGGGGTAAGTATAACGCTCTATAACGATAAGTTTAACGCTCATATGGAAACTTTATTTCTTTTAGTTTATTTTTAACGTCTCTCCTTTACCCTTGTAAGATCTTCTATTTTCTTACGCTTAGCTACTTATCATTGGTGCCATAGATTTACAGAATTAACCAAAAGAAAAAATCGGCTGAATTCACAAAAAAAAAAGTATTCCGTTTATAAACTGGTAGCTACGAATCAACTTTCCACATCAATGTAAACACTAAATTATTAATATATTCCCCTTCCTTCATGCCTGCTCAATCAGAAGTATAATATTGTCACTAATACCTGTCATACAACTGTCATAAAAATATACTGCTAAAGTGATAACCTGTGTTGATAACATTTGGGAAGGTGTCCCAAATGGATCGATGCTCAGGCTTCCAGTAATAACGTAAGGAAATTCAAATGAATATGAAGCATTTCCAGGCATCGCTCATTCGTTATAGAGGGCTATAATTAGAGTGAAGGAAAGTTATTAAAAAGAAAAACTTTCTGAAAGGGAAATTTTTTTCAAGCGATTTGGACTTTCTCCTTCATTTAGTGCCGGCTTGTTCAAAACGGGGGGTAAATCTGTAATTGGTGTGGGAGTCGAACTCTGATCTGCAAATAGCAATCGAGTTCCTCTCCCCAATCTCCTTCCCCACCCTCATCTTCCCATTTCCTTCCCCTCGTCACTACCTTCTGTCTCACAATATACTCCAATAAGGATGCCATCGTCTCACTGGCTCCAGACGGGAGCAGTTGGACTCTTGTAAGGTATTCACATAAAAAACAGCATCTTCAGTCGCTTAGGATCGACACAACTAATTTCAGGTTCCAACATATTTTTCACAATCAGCCATAGAGTTTTTACATACCTATCCATTTAAGCGTGAATGGATATATGTATATATATTTATTTATTTATTTATTTACGCCCTAGTGGGCTTTTACGACAGAAATTAAAAACATAAAAAAATTAAACATCATAAAAGAAATGAAATACTATGAGTAATAAGAAAAAATCAGTAATAAGACCAGAAATACAATAAAGTGCAATGTGTAAAAGCTAGTTAGTAGGTATAAACAAACAATTATATGTGTATAATAATGAACGATGATAAAACAGAACTGGTAAGATTTTAAATGAGAGGAGGTTTTATGAAAAGAACAAAAATAAGAAAAGTTAATTATTAACAGATAAAATAGAGATGAGTTGTCTCTTGAAAATTGCAAAACTGTCAACACCAAATATATCTATAGATTCACAATGTTAATTTGCAAGGCTATGCATTCTAGGGATTGGTGAATTAATAGAATAGTTAGTATTGAGGGTATTGTTAAAATTGAAAATATCTTTATTGCGAGTTAGTCTAGCAGGTACATTAATACAGATTAATTCTAATAAATTAGGGCAGTCAACTAAAGATTTGATTATTTTGAATAAAAATAACAAATCAATTAACACTCTTCTATCTGATAATTTAAGGAGTCTGGTTTCTGCGCGTAAGTTATTATAATTTATAAGTTGAATTGGAATTTTCATTTTAAAATTAATATACCGAAGGAATTTGTTTTGTACCTTTTCCAATAATTGAGAATGGATTTTGTAATATGGTGACCAAATGGTGGAATTGTACTCTAATTTGCTTCGTACTAACGAGCAATACAGATTTTTTAACGTTGATACATTTTTAAAATTTGCACCCATTCTCAAAATAAAACCAAGAATTCTCATTGCATCACTTGTTATTTCATCGATGTGAACATTGAACTGTAGACTCTCATGGAATATGATACCAAGATCACGAATCTGTGATACACGAAGAAGATTAACACCATTCATATCATAGGAAAACTTAAGAGGATTTTTACCTTTGTAAAAACTAATAATCTGACATTTACCAATGTTTAGTTGTAAATCATTGACAGAACACCACGTAAGTAGTTTGTTCACGTTCAACTGCAGAATGGCGCGATCATCATCGTTTTTGATTGTTCTATATATCTTCAGATCATCAGCAAATAACAGAACTTTAACATTACTAAAAATATTTACTATATCATTAATGAATAAGCAAAATAATATCGGGCCTAAGTGAGATCCCTGTGGTACTCCGCTCGAGACTGCAAATATATATGTAACTTTGTAAATTATAATTAGTTAATTACTATTTATCATTAATTATTGGTAAAATAATTATTATAAATGATAAAAAAATTATATAATCGATAAATGATATTATTGTTGAAGAGTTGTATAGAAATATTCTGGTAAACAATGCATTTGTTTTCGTTTCTCTGTGAAGGAAACATAAAAATTAATGATTTTTTTTTAAATGCATAAGAAACAGGTTAAAAATCACATTTTAAATTTATTTTTCTTAATATTATTAAGCACACCTGTGCAAATCACAGGATATTATGAATGCAATTTTCGAAAAAGCCATACATTTGATATTAAAATAATATATATATAATAATAATAATAATAATAATTTTTCAATTTGTAGAGCGCCGTTTTAGTGAAAAATCACCTCACGGGCGCTTTACAATTCATTATGAATTCCTAGGTTCTATTTAATTTTATTATTTAAAAATAGATACAAAAACATACTTACCACTTTATTAGAAAGTTTATGCTTGGACAAGATACGACATTGCACGTGGAGAACATTATATTTAAAACACTGGATATTGCATGACTATACCTTTGCTACCCTCATCACTGTTGGTTTTACATTTATATTTATATTTATAAGAGGATTAATGCCAAAGTTGAGTTGTAAGATTTGTAAGAATTTGCTTTATTTTTACAAAATTAGTTATTTACTATGTCGCGAGCCGTGAAGCTGAAGGTGAAAGTTTTTTTTTTAACTTATGGAAACGACTGTCTGAAAATATTAGTTTTTAGTTTAGCTCTAAATTCCGCTGAATCTGTGACCATTCTCAACTCGTGTGGCAGTCCGTTCCAGGCTTTAGGTCCTGACACTCCGAAAGCACGCTCACCGAATTTAGTATCTGGTGTGCGCTTTGGTTCCCTCAACCTTCCTATAGCTGATGTTGCTGCTGACCTGAGGGTTGATTGTCGTGAATTGGAATTTTCTGAATTTTGGAATAGGTAGATAGGTACCTACTTTGTCGCTTGTACGAATCCTTTTTACATTTTTTTTTAAATTTTTCTTTATTCATTGCTTTGAATGGTAATATCATTTGTGGATTTTCGACCACCATGCTAGGCTCACGCCCATGTTATGGTGGTCGAATGAGTTCCAATTTTGAAAATAACAATTAAATTCATAGCAAATTTGAGTTCAATGAACCGTAGTTACATAGGATAGACACACATCTGAATATGGTATTTTTTTAAAAATTTCTTTCAATGTCCATCCATTTTTAAGCATAAATTTCCTAACCCTCAATTAGAGCCCTTTGTAAACAAACAAATAAAAACCTCCACTGAACTTAATTTCGCCTTGCAGTAGGTAACTCTTCAAGGGGTGGTTATAGTACCAATAAAATACACTTTTAATGACGAACACAATCAAAGCTTCACGACCCAACGTGACGATAATAATCCTCGCCATTTTATACTTATCGCCTGTAAACAGTATAACAAAATGACTGCAAAGAACGATCAAACGAGGAATCAATTTTTTATAGATGCTCAAGCGTTTGCTTAACTTTTTAATTGTCTCTTAATTAATTGCAATGGGGATGGTGTAATGGCTGGCAACTTGTGTCAAGGAATTTATAAAATGTAAAACAAATAAATTATATGACTCTTTAGGTATCCGTATATTTTTACGTCAGTTACGTTAAGGCGGCAATAGACTCTAATAATGGTGGTTTGCTCGAGGCTCAGATTTTAATTATTTCCGACGAATTCGTAATTATAATACCTATTATATTCAAACCGATACCCACGGATGTAAGTAATTTATATTTAGGATTAATAAAAACAGTTCCTTACCATTAAAATATTTTATGTAACACGTTTCGAAAAACTTACCATGAATTTAGCGGTAATTTTTTTTTTCTAGACGATGAATTAGTAACTTTTAGAGGGATTCATTTAGAAACATCCGAGATTTTAGTAATTTGTTTAGCAGAGTTAATTAAAATAAACCCCGTGGAAAGATCAAATTTCTAGGCCTGTTGGCGAATTCGATCGTAGGCGTTGGTCAGTCCAATACGCCGGGCCACGCGCCGAATATTTGGGCATTCATTCCCTTATTATTTTCTTCGCTTTCATCGTTAACCTTTAAGTATGGACGTCAATTATTTTACCACTGGTGCGGACGTAGAGTTTCTCAGGTTACTATATACTACAAATAATTTTTTTTTCTAGAAACAGATTCCGAACCGTGGCAAAACAATATCTCTATCTAAATATAGGTCTTTGATAAGAAAAAAAAAAGTATTGGTACTCAATTTTCCTTATTATAATTATAAAAAACTAGCTGGGTTACCCGGCTTCGCTCAGGCCAATAAGATAGTGTTCTGGAATGTTGCACAATGATGTTCCCGATTTCCTATTCCTGATCATTCCACTCCCTCCACAACTTTCTACAGCTCTATGGAACCTTCTAGAACTTTCCGGAAGACTGTTCTAGAAATTTCAAGAGGGCGAAATTTTCAGCCCTTATATCTTTAAAAGCACGGCCTTTAGGTAAAAACGGATACCCTTATTCTCTAGGGGGGATAGAGATCTACCACACCATATAACTCCCTTGATCGAACCGGGACTCGTTTCTGAGTTTTTGCGAGCTGCACGTTTTTTGGACTTTCTTTTATAATACATGCATATTCAAATAAATAAAATGTTACTCCTTACATGTCCTTTCCCGTGCGTTCCCCTCCAGCGTTCCACTTCCAACCTTCCCCGCCACCGCTCTCCCGCTTCCCCGTCCCGCCAACCACCCTGGCACTGCATTTCTTGACTCCTCTCCCGCGCGGCCCGTAGCCGAAACTTTTTTCTAATACTAACATTTTTAAACCTTTGGTATCTTTCTAATTAAATATCCGAATTGAAAAATTCAAAAAGTTAAATAAAGGTATTGAAGCTGTCTTGAATATGAAGTAATTTATTTTGATAAGGATTAAAACCAAGATACAAATAAAGAGCCTTTTCAAGCGGCGACATATTAATTAAAATTGTGGCATAACCATAATAGTTAGACATATGCTGTCGCAACCTTTTTTGTAAATATTGATGTGTTCTATAAAGTCGTAGTACATTATTTTATTCTATCATCAATAGTTTTCGCAGCGCACGCGATTTAAAGAATATTTTAGGTAATTTTTTTACACCCTGGGTTACATTATTGAAGTTTTAGTAAGGATGCCTATTTTTTTTTTAAATATAATATAGCCTATGTCACCCAGGGATAGTGTAGCTTCCCAACAGCGAAAGAATTTTTCAAATCGGTTCAGTAGTTTCGGAGCCTATTCGATGCAAACAAACACACAAACAAACAAACAAACAAACAAACAAATATTACCTCTTTAAATAGTGTGTTAGATTAGATTAGATATGAAAAATAAACCATCATAGCACTTTTGCAGACTTTTTCAGACTTATCATTTTGACACATTAAAAGTAACTAAATCTGACAATAGAATAAAAAAAAAATCTGTATCTACTAATTTAATATACGAACGTAAAAAAACATTTTTCATAACAAAAATCTAAAAAAAGCACAAAAACTATCAAAATATATTATACTAGCTAGTTCCCGGCATGCGTTGCAATGCCATATTCAAATAAATATTTTCTACATTTTTCTCCCGGAATCACCTTCCCGTGCGTCCCCGTTCCCCTCCCGCGTCTAATACTTTCTTACGTTTATAATACTTATATTTTTAAACTTGTGATATCTTTCGAACAGTATATCCGAATTGAATAATTCAAAAATTTAAATAGAGGTATTAAAACATTCTTGAAATGAAGTAGTTTATTTTGATAAGAACTAAAACCAAGATACAAATAAAGAGCCTTTTCAGGCGGCGACATTTTATTTAATTTTTTAAAATAAAATTATTGTGGCATAAAACTTATTGTGGCATAACTATAATAGTTAGACATATGCTATTGCGACACTTTTTGTAAATAATGATGTGTTCTGCAACGTCATAGTAGATAATTTTATTCTATCATCAATAGTTTTCGCAGCGCACGCGATGTAAAGAATATTTTAGGTAATTTTTTTACACCTTGGGTTAGATTATTGGAGTTTTAGTAAGGATCCCTATATTTTTGAAAATATAATATATCTTATGTCACCCGGGAATAGTGTAGCTTCCCAACAGTGAAAATTTTTTTCTAATCGGTTCAGTAGTTTCGGAGCCTATTCAATGTAAACAAACAAACAAATCTTTCCTCTTTATATAGTATAGTAGATAGTAGATAGATGTGGACGTGGAGCCTGGCAGGCTTCAGCCAATATTTCGATGATTATTACTCACGTGCTATGCACCCAGCGACGCAACCTCCTCCCTCATCGTCTATTTTGCTACTAAAAATGAAGCTACTAAGGTCTAAGACGCTCGGGTGCGAGGAGCGAGTGGAAGTGTGTGAAACAAAGAACTTGAGAACCGCGCGTAGCCTCTGAGACTTCACGTCCATACTTAAAGGTTAAGATTCCCACAATAATTAATAGTATTTGCTAGGGCGAATTCGTCAGTAGGTCCGTCCAATACGGTAATGCGCGTTTTCATCCCTTGACAAAATATTCCCGACAAAATATCCTCCGACAAAATATCCTACGGACAAAAAAATATCTACTAAACTTTAACCTAACAAAAAAATGTAAAAAAGGAGAAAAAACAATACAGAAATCCTATAAAGACAATAAATTATTGCTCTAAAATACTGAAATGAGATAAAAATAATAAAGATAACAATATTATTTATTGTGTTTACAGAATGTTAACAGAATTATTTTTGTCCCATTTTTTTTAGTTTGGGTTAGGTTAAGTTAGGTTAGGTTAAGGTTTAGTAGAAGTTTTGTTGGGGTATATTTTGTCCGAAGGACGTTTTGTCGCGGGATGAAAAGTCTCAGAACCTTTCAAAACTGCGGGGCAGCGCGTCGCATATTGTGTACACGCCTTCCTCACTTAGATACATCGTTTAGGTTCCGAGTTTATTATAAAGTATAGTATCGCCTTAATACGCCATCTTGGTTGTATATGTGCTATCGGAAATCTTGAACTGACCACATTTTTGACACCGATATATTTTCGAAGCGTTTTTGATGTAATTGCTTTTGTTAGGTTTGTAATAATAAATTAATAATCCACCAGAAGTTCAACTGAATTCCAACAGCACAAGATTACAACTGCTCCCGACTGACTGAAAACAATCGGACAATGACAACTCCAGTTGAGGTGTATTTTAAGGCTGAAGGCTATAGGAAACGAAAGGAGATGGGTTAGAGGAAGGTTGAGTAGTACATGTCTATTCGAATTTTCTCACTCAACATATTTCAAGCAATTTCAACCTTTCGATTTTAAATGTAATTCTGTCCTGACAAAACTGATGGGAACTTCTACAAGCTTTTTATTAGTTTTCGTCACACTTTATATTCAAGAGCTGCTATTGATAGTTTTAAATATTCCATATAGCAATACTTACCCGACCCTCAAAAGGGGATATTCAAAAAATGTTTAAATGCGAAACATAAAATTACGTAGATTTGTGTTTAACGAGTCACCGTTCCCGCAAACCGAAAAAGAGTCGGCCAGAAAATTTTAATCAATATCGAAATAAAACGCTCCGAGAACATTGAGATAAAGCCTCTTCTATCCAGATCGCATAATAAAACGTAAAAATTCACAAATACCCAACTGCTTTGTATTCAAAGCGGACACGGGCAAATTTTATTATCAAGTAACCGTCAACATTTCAAAGGAATTATGCAAAACAAACCAGCCAGGTATCTCATTTGGGAAATTCCCCACCCCATGGGAAAATGCTGAAAGAGGGAGGTCCAATATTAATGAATTTCTCTATCGTTTACGGAAATTCACGAAAATACGCGAAAAGAAATGTAAGAAAAGGGAAAGTGAATATAGGTGTAGGATTAATATTGATTTTTACCCATGAATTTCTTTATTGATTTATTTAACACCCCACGTGCATTTTATATGTTGGTAGTATAATTTTAACATGAGAGATAATTTTGAAACATGAAAAAAAATAATAAAAATAAAATTACATTAGAAACAGAATATACACAAGTCATTAAAATACAAGAAACAATAACTAAAAAATACAGCGATTGGATAGGTTTACAAAAATACGAGATGTGTTTAGGAATACCTAGTGTTGGAATAAATATTTTAAATGATCCAAAAAACTTTCCAAATTGATATAAAATCTCTCAACACCACTTAAGTATTGATTTCCCATTGTGTGAAATCGTTGTATCGGAGAGTGAGCAATGTAGATACGCTTATGAGAATGCTGCAGTAGAATAATGTATTTTGTTGTGTTGTTACTGTGGGTATTCGTAAGTTTATGAGTTTATCATGTAAAATGCATATCTGATTGAACGCAAAAATAAATTTGTTCTCATTTGGTTTACATTTTATAGTTCCATAAAAGCATACGAAGATAAACTTTTTTTCATGGGATTTTTTGACTCACAAACCTTTATTTTTTTTTTTCACTCACACAATAAGAACATTTCTGAATACCTTTACGATTCAATCGAAGTTCTATGTAATATATTAAAACATTTAAAATGCAACGTTATTAACAAATTATAAATACATTTTAAAATGCATGTCCATGTTTTTGTTATGAGGTATTTATCGAATATAATTAAATAAGACATCAATAAAATACAAAATATCGTAGTCCACAAAATTCACCCATAAATGCTGAATTGTCCGATTTTGCGAATATAAATTCGCACTTTGTAATAATTTTGTACCCATCACATAAAACTTTACGAGTGTATTTAGTAAATTTCACAAGGTACTTGTTTTTCAACGACAGCAGAATAATGTTCGTTACCACAGTAATTTTTGTGTAACGAAATCGTGAAAATTCGTCCATTCTCACGCAGAAGTGTAATTACGTAAGGATTTATTAAATGCCGTGGCGAAACTTTCTACGGGCAAAGTTTCAAAGTCAGGACTAATTGTACCCACGTGAACAGTTTCATCCGTGAATATAACACGAATTTCCACGTCATTACTTCCATTCCGAATGCTCACATTTTCTCAACTTTCAACTGGTATACGTTTTTAATGATGTGTTCATTTTTGTACAAACTTTTACAAGAACTAATTGATCATTTTACATTTATAATTAAGGGCTTGTTTTGCAATGTATGGTATATGCTTTGCAATGGTCGGTCAAATTTATCACTATTTCATCTTTTCTATTTATAATCGACTATTTACTAAGATCCAGAATTGCTTTCACCAAGTAAGGGGTAGGGTAGGTGCGGAGAAAAAGCCATTTTGTCTCTTCGCGACTTGTCGAATTATCACAGAAATATTTCTGCAGTCTTAAGGCCGTTATACACGAGCCCGATTTTCAGCCCGATTCCAATTGGAGACAAAAGTCAACATTTTTCGATTTGCGCGATCGCTGTTTTCACCTCTATTTTCATATCTAGGATTTCAATTGTCATCACTGCAAACAACACATGAACCATAAGGTTTGTTGTGATGCCTAGTGAAATCGTAGATATGAAAATAGAGATGAAAAAAGCGAACGCGTAAAGCGAAAAATTTTGACTTTTGTCTCTAATTGGAATCGGGCTGAAAATCGGGCACGTGTATTACGCTCATTTTAGTTATTTCAAAATAATTTACCAATGAACCGGACCGTTATGCCTCCCGGTGTTATTTAATTGCATATTTAAGTCGTAAAATATAGGCACGTGCTAATGATATTTGTTTTATGGTGAACATTCTGGTGAAAACTCTCCGGTGAATATTGCTTTCATCATTATCTCCAAACTTAGTATTTGGAGATGTCTGACCAATCAACTGGAAGATCGTACTTGTATATATTGATGTGTAATCATTGCATAATTAGGCGTTTTTTAATTTTTTTATGCGAATATCTAACAAGAGCCAGTGAGACGATAGCATCCCCGATTGGGGTATGTTGTGAGGCTGAAGGTAGTGGAGAGGGGAAGGAGATGAAGAAGAAGATGGTGGGAAAGTATCTGGCAATTCAGATCTGGTCACCAAAGGCGGCTAAAGCTATTTCAAGTTTCAATTGTGAATGGTAGCCTTACACCAGGGCGATACTAAGAATATCTTCCATTCAGGAACGTGCCGCAAATTTACTATACATTATTTTTAATGAAATAATTGTGAAAAAACACTAATTAATCAAATAAAATTTATTTGCCCACTCCGGGATTCGATCCCGCAACCTTCGGATTGCGGTCAAGAACTTTAACTTCCGATCACGGAGTCCACCTTTTTTATTTTTATATTAGCTCCACATAGGAGGCTCTGAGGAAAATAATTTCTCTCAGGGCCTATGTCATCTTAGGGGATGCTGTGTGGAGGGGTTTTTTTAAGGAAGGGAAGGATAGGAAGTTCTGGGGAGGAAAAAGGTATGAGGGGTGGGTAGGAATCGAGCAGTCAGTGCCCGGGCAACCCTGCTAAGTCAACAAATGTAGCGAACCACTGGGAGTGACCTATGACGCGGATTCATACCCGCACCCAAATTGCATCTACTACAAACCTGTGTTGTTAGCTTTCCTAATAAGCAGCATGTAGATTCCGATTGCAATTATTTATCTCGTAAGCTTCATACCCACATATATAATATATAAGCTGTGTACGGGTCCATATTGTATATGTGTTGGTGCGCTGTTGATTTCGTGCAAGACCCAACTGCGAAAGCCCTAATAGGTAACGCGATACACATCCACCCTAAGCTGCGAGCGGTTACCTCTCATATTTCATGTTTGCCTAATACTTACTTAACGACCTGCTAGTACAACCGCCGTTCTACAACCCTTCAAAACCAAACGGGAGCTTAAGATTCCAACAATTTATTTATTTTTTAATTTAATTATCTCTACCCTTAACTTGGAGTAGTTTAGCATCATTAGTGAAATAATATAACAAAGTAAAGATCTTAACTTCAGGAAGTATCCAAATATATTTGAGGCTTGGGGTCTTTGGTTTCGGGTTCGACGATTGGCCATAGTCAAGAAGCGATTGGCGGCAAAAAGGCAATAAACATACGTTCCTTTACGCAATAATGATGCAGCTCTTTCTTACACATTAAACAACGATGAGACACACAAAATACGTGTCAACGTTTTTTTTCAAAGAACGATTATTTTTCCTTTGGAGGAAACAGATATATCTTTATACGTGAGAGGGAGATGTATGATAATGATTGTAGGTATATATGATAATGATTGTAGGTATATTATAATTATTGTATTTCCTTTAGAGGGGTGCAGACATACGTTCACCGTTTGTCTCATTTTTTACTACTGTTAGTTAGTGTGTAAGAAAGAGCTGTAGCATTATATGTTTAAGAACAAAAGCAAAACCATCAGCACTCACATTTCAATATTATGTAAGCTTGTAACTACATTTTATACTTTCAAATTTATCGTCACGGCTAGTAATGTAGGGGCTAGTGTATTATATCTCAACAAACGGATTGCACTCTTTAGAACTCATGTGGCTGGTGAGAATGTTGTCCTTGTTCTACCGCTATTTCAATGGAAGACGCTCCGAGCCGAGGAACTAGCGTCATTTTTTCCTTCGGCACTGGTGCACAGTCGGGACACAGCATATTTAATGATGACTTAGACGGAAATATTTTACAGAGGGAAATTATTTTCCTCAGGACCTCTTGTGTGTTTTATTCTCCCCATCTTATTCCCCTCCCCACCACCTTCAGCCTCACAAAACACCCCAAATGGGGATGCTATAGTCTTGCTGGCTCTAGACGTTTATATAAATATGAGTTAGGAAATTACATTACATTATGTGCCTTGAAAAAATAAGCGAAGCGTGCATAATTTTTATTAAATCGTTTATCATCCAAGTACGCTAAAATGCGGCTTAATTTTATGCTAATATTTTATTTGTAAAGAGGTCTGTAAATGGAATTCGTATCCACGACTACGCAGAAAACATTTGAAAGGAAGATACTTCAAAAGCTTAAAAATCTGACAATCATATGTCAGACTGCTAGACTTTTCCATGGATCGCATTTCAGGACGTACGAGACTGAAAAACTCCAAACCGTCGGAGTTCTGTACGTTGAATTATGTAATTTTATCCACAGGGTGGCTGGGACGCTGAAGCCCAACACTGGAACATGTAATGGATTAGAAATAATGTAAAAGCAAAAATAATTTATTAAGAATATTGCATAAATGAAATTCACCCCTCCGATGGCATAAGCAATAGATTTAAAACAAATGCCTTAATAGCCATCTCAATGCTAAGAGAATATGTGTGAGATGGTACATACATACAATATATTGATATCTCTATTTTTGTAACTGACAATTCGTGGTGGAATTCCATCACAATAACATAACAAAACAAATATGAAACTTATATCAACTTTAATTTATTTGACCGTAACCCCAGTTTCAGGTGGTTAAAGCCATCTTCAGACTTGTACAAATTATTCTTAGTCTACAGTTTATTAACATTACTTACAGGGGAAGGGGGAGAGGGGTTGTCTACAAGGATTTTAGTATTATTATTCAACTATATGGATTTTCTTACATTTATTTCTAAGTGGACTTTGACTGTCGAATATCTTTGACTATCGAACCAAATTAATCAGAAATTCGACAGCCAAAGATGATTTGATAACAAATGTAAGAAAACCTTTATAATTGAATAAAATCACACAATACACACCTTAGCCCTTAACCTCGAATCAGATCTATTAGTTTTACAAAGTTTTGTGGAACAAAAATCGATTATATTAAAATTTTATATTAATATTTATTCGTTTATTTCTTGATTTAAATATAATATAAAATAATGTGTTTCCGTTAAGTAATTTTACAATGACATTTTCCGCCATTTTCCATTTGCCCTGTACAGTATACATGTAGCTTATCTCCTTCAATCATGAGAGCAAACTCAGACAACAATGGTCTTGTCAAAATTAGCACCCACCGAAAGAGAAAAAACATTTCTCTGTTACACAATCAAAACATTACAACTTCAATAGAGGTCATTATTTTAATGGAAGTGATCATCCTTATCGCCTCACAGAGTTAAACAAAATACATTATTTTTAAATGTCTGATAAGGCCGACAATTCCTTAATATTAATTTCATCCGTCTTACGTTTGAGGATGCGTCATTAGGATTGATAGACCGGTCGGTGGCTGAGTTGGCATCTCGTTTGGGTCCATCCCAGGCGTCCCGTGTTCGATTCCTCAGCTGGCTAAGTCCTCCATCACGACACAACATTACGTTTTTTACAAACTACTACATTTGACGCTTTATCGCCGTGGAAGTTAGTGTATATATTTCCTATGGTTTATTCACTGCCGACATAAAGATGTGACAGGAGGTCATTAATCATAAAAGTGAACGAAAATGGGCACAACCCTGGTTGCTGCTAATCTTTCAGGGCTACCTAAGAATACTTATTATTTAAAGGTATTATTTTAAAAGGATTATTTTAATGTACATGGGTACATTCACCTTGTTGACTTACCTTTTTGTCGTATCCATAGAGTCAAAAACAACCAAAACGCTAGACATTGTACCTAATGACCTATTTGTATAAGAATGTAAGTAAATAAGAACTAATGTGAAGTTTTTAAGGAGTACTAAATTCTCCAGTCTCTCAAAATAAATATCAACTCTTCTTTTGCCATTAATCTTATCATAAATATAATTTCAACAGTAATGGAGGGTAGCAAATTTATGATCATGCAATGTCCAGTGTTTTGAATATAGTGTCCTTTGCGAGCAAATAAATATTTTCTCCAAGCATAAACATTCTAATGAAAGTGTGTTTATCGGAAGTGACCTACCAGATAAGCGTCTTTTCTGTGTCTGTTTGTAAATAATAAAATGAAGTGATTTTTCACAAAAACGGCTCTCTATAAATTATCCAATTATCATAATTATTATCATTACTGTTAGATCAGTTATCAATTATCAGTCTCACGACTGAAATTGACTAAGGTGAAAAAATAAAATGTACCCATAAACTCTTTTTAGAACATTTTTTCTTATTGAACTAGTATTATTAAGAGTTATGGAATAATTGAAATGGCACCATTTCTTACACTTCGACCTGTGAAATAACAAG
Source organism: Limnephilus lunatus (assembly GCA_917563855.2). Taxonomy (NCBI): domain Eukaryota; kingdom Metazoa; phylum Arthropoda; class Insecta; order Trichoptera; family Limnephilidae; genus Limnephilus; species Limnephilus lunatus. Next base: position 42,771,120 of record OU830602.1, on the reverse strand, counting down.
GTTCCATTTGTCGCGGTAATGAACTCTAAAGTAATGAACTCTAAAGTAGCTTACAGGTCTCAGATTTTTCCGATTTTCCAGAAATGCCCTAATGTTACCCAACCTCCATAATATATAATACAAAGTAGCACACCGTTTAACATTAAATCTGAGCGAAATCAGTTCAACGGCTGAGTTGGCATCGCGTCTGGGTCTAACCCAGGCGTCGGGTGTTCGATTCATCGGCTGGCTAAATCTTCCAGTACAAACAACATTTTCTGGTTAGTGTGGTGGTGGCAGGAGATTTTCAAATATTGTCAGGTTATTCGTAATCCGGGAATTTTTTTCTTTCTTTTAATTAAAGAAAAAATAGGAGAAAAAGTTTTATAAATATTTCAAATTCGTTTAATTAAAAAAGTGAAATAGGCGAGGTAAGTTCGATCCTTGCAACCAAAACACTTTTTACCCAGGAGTTTATTTTTGTGCTAACCCTGTTTATCAATAGACACGGTTCCTGCTCACGTTTTTTATGCCAAAATACCTCGTTTTTTAATAAATGGTGCACATTGAGCATGCAGACATGTCAGTTACTCACTCGTATTAATGCGAGCACGTAAAACGTAAAATAGGTAGGTACATTCTGTTTTGAAAAGTACGCTAAGCATTCAATTCAGTAGAATTTTCCACTCAGACGAACATTTCAGAATCGTGAATACAAGACTGACTTATTTGCAGTCCTTTCCTTAACTTCTCATCATCATCACAAAACCATCCAAAGATCTCAGGTTGTGGTATAATGTATAATCCGTAAAAAATTTCTACTGGATCCAAAGCCTCGCGATTCTTCCCCAGTCCTGAGATACGGGTAAAGGTACCGTCGAACCGAAAACCATTAATTGAATAACCAACACCTCTTCCATAGTTCACACTAATTGGATCGCTACTTTTGGTGACTTAGCATGGGTACCCGGTTTCATGGAGTGAGGTTTGTACGGGGCTGCATATGCTTTTTCCGGAGGATGTACAGTTTAGTTTATTATTTAAACTAGTGCATGTGTATGTAAAGTAATCACCTTATTTTATAACGTCTGTTGACCTTCAATACTATTATATTATTATTATATTTCGTACTAAAGAAAATCAGTGCAGTTGAATTAATTGCGTAAATTCCACGTGCAATATTATGAGCTGGATGATGCTACTTATAATAGAATTTCAATACACCAGCCGACGATTTCGAAAACCTTCCCAGATCATTAGCCTTTTAAATGTTCTTTTACTGCCAAAAATGTGATTGATGTTTTAAAAAGATTATCACGTTTAATGGCTAGAGTATGCAGCAAATAACTGAGTGTCGTGGGCGTGTTCGTGTACCAGAAGCAAGCACTAGTTTTCCTTTATTGTGTTGAGATTGATCAAATGCTTTGAATTATAGAAATTAGGTAGTAGTGATTGCCTACCCACTGAAAATTTTGTGCAAAGTCCTATAGATGAATGTGTTTGTCTCTTTTGAGTGTCGCTTTTTCTTTTCATCGAGTTTCAAATGTTTTTCACTTCAATGATTTAAACAAATATTAATAGAAACCAGTTATTTTTTTTCTTTTCAGCTATTTAAACTATGGCATTCCCTACTGGGGTATATTATGAGGCTGAATGTAGAAGGGAGGGGTATTCAATTTAAGATAGAAAAGTTGGGAAGTACCTAGCTATTGGAATCTGGTCACCAAACACGGCTAGACCCATTTCAAGCGACGTTCTAAATTGTGGTCTTACACCAGGGCGATGCTATGTGTATATTTCACTCTGTAACGTGCCGCAAATATACAATGTATTATTTTTTATTAATTAATTGTGAAATTACACAAATCAACACAATAACAATCTCTGCAGTTTTTGCTTAAGTTTTTTTATGAAGTGATTAATATAAGAAATACAACAAGAAACGATATCAGCGCGAAGGAATACGATAAGGATTACAGGTAAACCCATTACGACATTAACGAAGATTATAAAAACAAATGATGAAATAATACCAAAAGGGTTCATTTATGTCGTTTACTTTGTTAATTCTAAAAAAAATACTGAGAGTTTCCTCTGAACTGCCGAAAATAAGCCACTTCCAAAACAACATTGTTCGCCTAAATCAGCTTTACCGCAGACCTACGAGTGGGGAGGATCCAGGTAGCATGCTATAATTATTGTCATTTATAAAGGACACGTGTTTCCTTTATGAGATCCTTTACAAAAGTCCTCCCTGTGCCCAATATTTACCTACGGGTATACATAATTTTATGAAGGGTCCTGCATGTGACATTAATGAATATTACCTAATATCTTTTACTCACGCAAGAAATAAAGTTTCCACAGGTTAAAAGTAGGCTTGTATGGGACAAGTTGGTGGAGCCCGCACAAATACTATGAATTCAAAAGGACACCGGCACACATGGGCACCTAGATTCTTGAATTTTTCAGATAGAATCCAGCTTATAAAGACAGCAAGAGCTTTGTAGGAGCAGTAGGAATGAAGTCAATTAAAATAAACAATGTATTACTTTTCCCGAGTACTCGCTAATTCCAGTCTGTTTTGGAATATTTTTATCGTGTTGCCTTTCCTACATATTTCCTACATACACACCTACCTACCTACATAATTCCTCCTACCTACGAATGACATTGCAAATCAGTAAGGTGACAACTTCCAAACAAGCAAGCAGTTTATTACCAGTGTCTATGTGTATTATTCGTACCAAATGCTAAATTACAAGTTTATTAAGTCTTAAAATTCTAACTGTTGGTGACTAAACAAAATGTGACCAGTTTGAAACATTTTATGTGAATGTAAATTCTTATGTTGGACATCATCAACCAGCCTGCTGCATTATCCTACACTGAGTTTTACGCTTTCTATTTCCAAACTTAAAAAGTTTCCTAACACAGTCACTACTCTGTTAATTGGACAAAAATTGTACATTCAATTTCCCACACGTGTTCAATAGAGGTCATTATTTTAATGGAAGTGATCATCCTTATCGCCTCACAGAGTTAAACAAAATACATTATTTTTAAATGTCTGATAAGGCCGACAATTCCTTAATATTAATTTCATCCGTCTTACGTTTGAGGATGCGTCATTAGGATTGATAGACCGGTCGGTGGCTGAGTTGGCATCTCGTTTGGGTCCATCCCAGGCGTCCCGTGTTCGATTCCTCAGCTGGCTAAGTCCTCCATCACGACACAAGCAACATTTTCCGCTTACTGTGGTGATAGTAGGAGATTTTCAAATATTTTCGGATTATTAGTAACCCGGGAATGTTTGTCTTTCTTTAAAAAAAATATTATAAATCTTAATTCCATTTAGGCCACCATTTTTGTAAAACCTTTTAGATAGAATATTTTGTAGTTATCCAAGCCCTCTCTTATGTTTATTTATTTAATCATTGGTGAAAAGTGAAAACTATACAGTGTTTAAAACTATACTATACCAATTTGGGAGGCGAGTATAAATACCGCCGCCCCACGGACCATTTATTGGATAACAAACACCCCTGCCATACGTCACCTCAAGTAGTTCGCTATGTTTAGTGGTTTATGGCAGTTTTTTGGCAGGGGTGCGCGGGTTCATGTGATGAGGATTTTTTTTAGTTCTTGGTGGTTAATGCATTTGCCAACCTATTGCCTGGCGGACTGGATCGGGAGAGACTGGTTTACCTAATCTAGACCTCTCCAGCCGGACTCTCTCGACCCATCGGCTTGCACCGCAACGAGGGAGGTGTATTGGTACTTATGTCACTTCTGGGTATATTAACTTCAAGATTCCTACCCACCCCTCTCACCTTTTTCCTTCCCATAACTTCCTTAGTCAAAAAATATCAGTACGTACTTAATTCACAAAAAAAACGTTAAAGGTTCTTCACCCCTGGCTTTTTATTTCGTAACTGAATTTGATGAACCTTATTTTGTTTGGTCAGCAACTTGAATGCCACAAATCGATTTCTTCTTATTAATTCAGTGGAAATAAGGCCAATTATAAATTTCCCCCTGCTGCGAGCATATCCGCTTAATGTAGAATAAATTACTTTCGTTTAATAAATATTTGAATCAAGCAAACAAAAAGCTTTGGTGAAAGTAACTACCGTGGCTTTTTATAAGGAAGTATCAATTTTAAATCTTTGATGCGGTTTGTTTGAAAATCGGGATGAAACAAACAATAACGACTAAATAACTAAACCGAGCACACTCGTTTTTTTAAATAATGTGAAACATTTGTTACTTAATAATTATCAAGGAAAGTGTGTGATGTTTGAACGCATACAAGAAACAACTTAAAAAATAATAATAATTTAATGGCTAAGGTTATGTGCGATAGTTTTTCTTGAGTAGCTTTTTTTATTATAAAATTATTCACAAAATAAATAGCCACTTTTGCGCTTGAAATCGAGTTTTTCGCTACTCCGTTTGCCAAGCGATTTTTAAGCCTATTTACTCTTTTTGTGGCGATATAAGGCACACGGAGAATATACACAGATCTGCTATTTGTGCGGAGTCGTGTGGACAGAATTATGATCAAAGGTAGACTGGGGGAGTTTTTTAAATTCAATAATGTAATAATTGAGAATGGAAATTTTATTATCTTCTTCCCCTGATTTAACATAAAAATTCAAGGAAAACATGCAATTTGATCAATAATTTATCATTTTTTAAATATATGGGTCCTTTGTCGTAGGCACTTTGGTGCGAAAATAATTGATCAGCCATCAAGGAATAATACGAATATTTCCTAGAAGGGACAAGCAAACTTTACCGAACTTAATCTCGTCAAATATTATTTATTTAGAATAATTTTAAAATATATCAAACCGTGCTCATACATTATGTGAATACTTTCATGTTTATTATGTAAAAACTTGATTATTCCATCCATAAAATCAATAAATGTGATTAATTTGACAAGTTTGTTCTAGAATACTGATGTACAAAACAATGAATTGTGGGAGGAACATACCTGTGCCTACATTTTTTTATTGAAAATAACAATGAAAATTTTTGACTTCAATTATGATGAAAGTTGACTGATTACAAAAAGGAAATTAATGAAAACGTTTTAAAATTTTTGTTTCTACGAATAAACATTGTGATGGATCGCAGTGGATACGAAAATATAGTAGCTTCCACCTTACGAATGAATAAATAATAATTCAGAATTATAACGAAATCAACACACTAGCGACACCTAGCTGATTAAGTTTGATTGAGCCATGGAGACTGCAGAGATCTATAATTATTAAATTAATGTCAAGTTTTGATAAATAGAACACAGAGGGATCCAATTATAAACACTTAAGATTGATCTACCAATCAGAGAAGGGGGAGGTTACCTTTTTTCAAGACAAAGAGATGGACTTTGGACTAGACCATTAGTCTGAGATTTATGGGGTAAAAATCATCATCAACCCGAGAGATCAATGCGCTTTAAGATAAACACAATCCCACGTTCGGTGCATTTGGTACAATGACCCTAATTTTAAAGGTAAATATTGAGTGCAACAGAGGAATCGACAACCGCAGTTAACGAACAAATAAATCCATATTATGTTGAAAAAAATGATGCAATAAAATAGCAAGGAAATATAATGAACGGAAGATTAAAGAAAAGACCTGGAAAACGTGGGAAAAGCTACTGTAGGGATACTCAATTACATAACGAGAACGTGAAGAACAAAAGGAGGCCAGATTCAGAGGAAAACGTACGTTTGATATTTAAAAGAAAGAAAAACGATGGAAATTAGGAATGTCACTTTTAAATGAAGCAATACGGTCAGGGAAAACGATTTGAAAAGAAAACCTAATAAAAAAAACGGACATTTAAACGGAAGTATTTATTGAACAATATAAGATTTCGACTTAATTTTGCGTTTTCAGACGAGTTTAAATAGATATCGTTATATATTTGAAATAGGATGGTTATTCTAGTTATATTACGTTAGATTAATTCAAAGGAAGGGATCGTTTTACGTCATTTGCTATGAGAAAATACTATAGACGATAGAACAAATTGCTGAGGCAATTGATGTAAAAAAAGGTTGTCGAGCTCACACACGATTTTGTTGTTTAAACAATAATATTTCCGACATGGTTTTGGGTGATTATGATAGTCTTTATTGCTTTTGGGGCAATAAAAGTTAACATGGAACTTATGCAATATTTGGATAAGATAAAAGAGATTAAATTTAACGAGTTAATATTAATTTATTATTTACGACCAAGTACGTAGAAATCGAAAACATCAACATATGTCAGCGATGATACTTTATGGGGTTTTGGGATGAAACGAGACACAATTTTATACGTTTTTATACGAAGCAATTAACCGGACACATATCCCAGAGTCAAATTGGAATTTTCTTCTATGAAAATTATGAAAAAATAGCAGATTGAATATTTATGACTAGAAGGTGAAGTTTTCTAAGAGAAGATAAGCATTGGAAATTATGCAAATGATGGTAAAGAATGAAGTAAAGACAGTTTAAAGACGATTCCGTAAGGAAAACTCATGAAAATTCAGAAGTATTGATGAAAACAGTAAATTTGGCTTGGAATATAACTAATCATATAGTTATGGACAATGACATAAGAATGAAGCAGAGAAATCATAAAAATAACGTCGTATATAAAATATAATTGAAGAAAATAAGAAAATTCAAGTCTACGACATAAGTAGAGGCAATACAGCTTAAAATTGAATTGATTCATATAGGAAACATGAAAATGTGGGGAAATTTAGGGAAATGAAAATTGGAAAATGCGTAATGAAGATTTCGACATGAGTTTGTTCGTGTTCTGGTAACGATAAACCAAATTGAGAATTACATACAGTTTATTGAAGACGTACCTATTATATATTGAGAGAAAAAAGGACACGAAAATCATGATATTTTAGTTAAATTTGTAAGACCTGAAGACAAAGGAACGACGGGGCAAAATTTGACATAATGGTAGGTTCGACACTGGAACAATTTACGTAAGAGACGGAAGATTTCTAAAATCAAAGGGGCCGGGCTTAACACGTTGATACGAATATAACAGAATTGATATATGAAATCTCGAGTTGTTAGAATTTGAATTAGAAAATCAATGAACGCGTAATTAAGATGTTCTAATCCTGGAGGTACATATAAAACCTAGGACTTAGAAGAATCGAGATCAGTTTTCGGTGTTAGTTGTCGTGAAGGAGTCGTCGGGGACCAATCGTCGGGTTAAAACGTGGAAGTTACGTGACGTAGCGTCTAAAACGGTTATTAGTTGAAAATTTCTTAAGTGTTGTAAAATTTTGAGACTTAGAAAAATTCGGAGTGGGAATTCTGGGACTTATAAAAATTACGGTCGTGATTAAATCTGTGGAGTGTTGAAAATTAAATAAAGTGTTTTATATAGTTTTACAATAAATTCAACTTGTCATTAAAATAAAAAGTTTATATAGTGTAGCGAATTTAAAAAGAAACAACAGTGTTTAAAGAATTTTATAACAGCAGTGAATAATAATATATTTATTTATAAATTCAACTTGTCATTAAAATAAAAAGTTTATATAGTGTAGCGAATTTAAAGAAAATCAACAGTGTTTAAAGAATTAAATAAACACACTAAATTCCTATGGAAATCAAATAGACACAAGGTTTAGGGCGGGGGTAGTTTATCAAACTCGGTTAAATATTCTAAAATAATAATAAATAAATTGATCGGAAAATTCTCACCCTTTCTCTAAAAGAATCTATGGGTTACCACACGTAATACATTATCTTCTCTACATATGTGTGCATATTAAGTATGCAAACAGATGTAAAATCTAAAACAAAAAAAATTACACAACGCAGATTATAGAAATAATGTGAACAAAAATCTTAAATCTTGATTACTGTGAGAAAATCGCAGGGATTTAAGAAGATAGGGTAGGTTTAGCTAGATTATAAGGTATAGGGGTTTAGAAATCACGAGCCTGAGGTAGAAATAAACCGAAAGGAGGGTTGAGTCAGGCCATCATACCTAGTGGTGTGATCAGTAGGACATAAGGGTAGAATTATGAGCGTGGCTACGAGACAGGAGCTACGAGATTTAACCTACGAGGTAGAAGCTTAGAAAAGTAAATCAGCTAGGTAGGGTTCATCACAATTGGAGACAAAGCTAAGAGTGGCACCTCATTACAACATGTTATCGATTTATGTGATGTAACGTTCAATTTTCGAGAAGGGGAAGGTTACCACCGCACTGGGAACCATTCTTTGTGGAACCTTTCTGCCATGGGTCACCTCAAGTGGTTCGCTACGTTATGTGATTTAGCAATGGGCCAGATATTCACAGGTATTTGCTGCGCAGGCGTCTGCTCACTAATAGCGAGGTGGGCCGGATTGGGAGAGGCCGGTTGAGGGAGACCCTTTCAAGTCTCCAACCGGAATCTCTCGACCCATAGACATCGCCTTGTACCGCAGTGGAAAGAAGGATTCAAACGTCTGTCACTCCAGGACACACTGACCCCAGATTCCTAAACACCCTTCCATCCCTAAGATGATATAGGAAAAAAATGCAAAATTGTAAAAAAAAACAAATCAGTGTCATTAACTAAATCAGTGTTTGCCGTGAGAGAGTTATGTAGCGGCCTTTCCACTCTGCCTACTACAGACGGTAAACGGGAGATGGTTGGTTAGATATATTATTAAACATAAACGAATACATTTCATATTGCATGCAAGACTAGTCAACTTCATTTTATGTTATGTTTTGTTTGATACATTTCATGGATTTAAAAAAAATATTACTTTTTAATTTTTTAATTTATTTATTATTATTGTAAGAATAGTTATTACAAATCACAAACAAGTCATGCTAAGCAAATTGAATTGGCTTGTTAGTGTTTATAGTTAAGTTACATATAAATTTTAAATTTCATAATTTTACATCTTATATCTACAAATTCAACATTTTTTCATACAAATCAATATAATTATAAATATTTTTTTTCCGATTGCCAATTTTTTGCATATATTAAACCTTACCCATAGAATTACATTGCTTTGTAGTATCAGGTAATAAATTAAATATTTTCGTTATGTTTTATTCAAACTTTCTTTGTCCGTACTTATTATTAAATTTCGGAACTATTAACCCGTCATTGCGCGTGAATCTAGTGCTGTATTTATGTTCTAATTTGTCTTTATGCTGGTGGGTAAATATATGCTGAATTATAATTTTGTGCCATAGTATTGCCTTAACAGGTAAAATTTTGGCACTCTGCAACATTCTAACATGTTAAATTGCCATTGACAAGCGTTTCAGGATAAAACCCGTGCAGAACAAGACACGCTTCTTACAAACAACGTGATAGTTAACTTAACCCCCTAGCAAAAGCACATCGGTTAAAGTTTTATCGACAACATCGGTAATTTTTCACCGTCCTCGAACAAAACTGCAAATCGCCAACAAACAACAGTTCACTTCGATTGAAAAGCATATAATTTGTCGAGAAATTAATTACAGACATTGTCGATAAAATCTTTATCGACGTGCTTGTTCTAACGACCCAGGAAAGAATGGGAAACGAAGAATTGCTGAGAGCAACAACCGTTGTGTGCTTTTATAATTATCGTGACTATCCACGTTCACGGTACCGTGATGGTAAAAAAGGCAATAAACATACGTTCATTATCGCTTCAATATTATCGAAATAATGATGCAGCTCTTTCCAACACATTAAATAATGGTGAGACAAAAGATGAGACACACAAAATACGTCTGTTTCCTCCAAAGTACTACTTTTTTTTCCTTTGGAGGAAACAGATAGTTATATCTTATTACGACTGAGCCACGGCAAAAGGAATTGTGTTCATCTTTTTATAAGTGTCAGGGAGATGTATGAAAATGATTTTATGTTGCATTTGGGGAGGGGGAGGGTGTAGACAAACGTTCAACGTTTGCCTCACTTTCGACTCTTGTTAGTTAGTTCATAAGAAAGAGTTGTAGCATTATACTTGTATGTTTAAGAACAAAATCAAATTCATCGGCGCATTGACATTTCACGTTTTTGAATTTTTGGAATTCAATCATACTTCAATATTATCATTTTAACTATATTCCGTAATTTCAAAATTATCGTCACGGCTAGTAGTATTGTCGGGGTTTAATAGAGACGTCACGGAGCGGTGTGTGAGAGAAATGCAAGAAAATGATGACTTTATTCATTTAGAGGAAACAGACCTACGTACATTGTGTATCTCATCTTTTGAAAGAGCTGCAGCATTATTGTGATAATGAATATGTTGAATAGTATCGTATGTTTTTGCCCTTTTTATGCCTCCACGGTACCGTAACCGTGAATCATCACGTTAATAATAAAAGCGCTCAATAGATTAACGTATCAATTGGAATTATTAAGATCATATAATATATTACACAAGAGAGAATTTGGATTTTGGCCAATGCAATAACTATTCCAATCCAAGACCACGTAGTGATGTAACTACTAAACAACGATATTAGTATAGATGTAGACTATATCCCGTAGAGCGTAATAATACAATGTGATTAGATGTTATTATTATAATACTGTTCACGTATAACCATAATACCGCCTTCATCCATTTACATATTAAATATCATCCGCGCAGTCCTCCTCCAAGGTACATTATAATATACCTAACCCAATTCCTGTTCTATTAAACAACCTATCTATTTACCGTCGATTATAATCACGGAGATAGGATGCTGCGAAGGACGCCATTTCCAAAGAATGAAATATTATATTTATTTAATGAAGACAATATTAGCGACTCTCAATCGTAAATTTCAAACAGCAAAATCAGAAAAAGATACGGTCAAATCTACAAATCAAATCCAGGTCTCTAGCCTTGCCGGGCAGTGCTCTACCACAGAGGGCGATCCGACAGTTGATCCGCCTACAATTGCCCCCCCGAAATAATATTTACCCTAAAATTATAGTTTTTGTACATTATTTACCAATTTCAAACCTAAAATGGACTTAAAAAATACCCTTAATATTTGGTATGAATATCAAACGAATTTATATACATTATTGATTTTTTGTACTTATGCTCTAGTACACAGTATATACCAAGAGAAGTAAAAAAATTCATGATGCATATGAATAAAAATATATTTTATACTTAGTTATTCGGCGGTATATCTTCTCTGTTCATCCCTTAGAGGTCACTTAGTTATATTTTGTGTAATTAGGTATACCTTATTTTCCCTAAACCGACTGCATAATATATTTATAAGTATGCCGGAGGACCAAATGTCATGGAACAAGTGTCATGGAACCATTACAGAGCTAAAGGGACCCTACATATCTCATTCGTACCCTTTCTTCGATCAAATTTAACGGTATCATACTTTGACTAAGAACTATTTTTCTTAATGCATATTATTATTAGATATTCATACTATCGTTACATATAATTGCAAGATTCATCTCAACATAAATGCTGCTTAGATAGTGTCTTGAATAAATTTATCTTTTTTTTTATTATACGACATCTGTTGACTTTTGCATAAATATGAATAATAAAAATAAGAAAATTAAAAGTACAAAGAACAAAATATAAAGTATAAAAATCATTAGAGACTTTTATCAAACCCACAGGCTCGATATTACTTTTTCGCACTTCTCTACTTATCTCGTGAGCCACGCGATGTCTGGCCGAAACCATCTATACCGAATGATAATAAACCACCAATGATAATCTTTCTTTAAACATATCAAAGTGCGCAGGTACCTACTTCAATTAAAATTCCCAATTTTTGCTTTTATCAGTCCAGTTGTAAGATGGTATGGCTTTTGTGGATTATACGAAAGAGCACCACTAAAGTTGAAAAAATACAAAAAATAAGTATGTATGTACTTGGAAAATAGAGATAAGTTCTATCGGTTTTTATTGAAAAAAGTCAAAAAATATGCGGTAGGGGTAGGTTATACCTACATATTCTACGCGTATCGATATATATTCAATCGTACAGTACACGCAGATAGCAAAGCGATTCTTGATGCTCCGTACGATTTCTGTGCAGACGAGCGACTGTCAGACGTTGATGGCATACTTTATTTGAAATGTGGCTGTATTATAACATGTACGTCTCAAGAATAACAGGTAGATTCTTAGAGGAACAGAAGCCTAAAGCAGGCCTCGAAAACCTGGTAAATGGATAAAATTTAGATGGATTTTTTATGGTTTTAAAGCATACCGTAATTATAACATGAAAATTGTTTTTGTAGTTCGAGAAATGGTTGAATCACTATTTTTTTTAATTATCACTTGTGCAATGCACCATTATGATTCTATCATTAATTTATTTTAAACCATCTTTATTACTCTTAACATTAGCTCTACACAGGAGGCTTTGAGGAAAAAAATGCCTCAGAGTCCGTGTCATCTTTGGGGATGCTGTGTGGATGATTTTTTTAGGGAAATGGAGATCTGAGAAGGAAACAAATATGAGGGATAGTAGGAATCTGGGGGTCATTGTGTCCAGAAGTTACGGACGTATAAATCTATCCCTCTCAGTGTAGTGCAAAGCTATGGGTCGAGATAGTCCTAGGATAAGTTTTCCTCAACCAGTCTATACAATTTGGGAGGTGGGATTGAGTACCGCCGCCCGGGAACCTTTATTGGATAACCAACACCTCTGCCATAGGTCACCCCAAGTGGTTCGCTACGTTTGGTGATTTAGCAGGGGTGCCCGGGTTCATGGGGTGAGGTTTGTCTAGGTATTGGAGGCGGATGACCAGGACACACTGAACCCCAGATTCCTACCCACCCCTTAAACCCTTTTCCTTCCCAGAACTCTCCTCTCCTTCCTTTCCTCAAAAAACCCTCCACACAGCATCCCCAAAGATAAGAAAAATAAATTATTTTCCTCAGGGCCCTCTGTGTGGAGCTAATGCCAAAAAAAAATACCATTCTGGCCCACTACGCAGCGGTTGGGCAAACGCATTCGCCGTCAAGACCTAGACAAACCTTACCCCACGAACCCGGGCACCCATGATAAGTCAATAAACGTAGCGAACCACTTGCGGTGAACTATGGCAGGAGTGTTGTTTATCCAAAAATGTTTCCGCAGGCGGCGGTAGATAAACTGATTGATTGGCCACCATTCGGAAACGACATGTTACTTAAATGCTTTTAGCCATATTTGGCAACAAGATCTAAATAGCCAAGTATTTCCCAATCTTCCTCTTTCCCATTTTATTGTCTTCCCAATCCATCAGCCTCACAACTTACCCTGATTGGGGATGCCATAGTCCCCCTGAATTTATTTAGTTAAAAAACGGAATATTCATTACTTTCATCAGTTAATTTTATTTTTCTTATTTATTTACGCCATAGTGGGCTTTTTAATGGAAATTTTACAACTTGATTAAGATGATGCAGTATGATATAAGCTTGAAATAATATGTAAAAGAAAGTATAACATAAGAAAGTAAGCCTATACTCACGATATTAATTTTTTTGCGTTACAAAATCAATAAAACGAAATAAATAGGAATGCAATTAACTCGTTAGAAAAAGAATATTATGGCAGTGATTTAAAAAAAGAAATGGTACGTGTTGTACTTTTCAAAAATAATACAATTTAGTAAAAAAAAAAAAAAAAAGTGTATTCAATAATAAAACCTGAAATAAAACAAAGTGTAATGTATAAAAGCTATTTCGTTGGTATATGCATAAAATTATATGTGTATTGTTTATATTATTGCAAATAGAACCAAACACATAAGGACATAATTTACTGGTAAGGTTCGGATTAGAGAAGATTTTATGAAAGAACAAAAATAATTAAAGTTAATTATTAGCAGATTAAATTGAAATTAGTTGCCTTTTGAAACATATAATATTGTAAATTGTAAAGACGTTAAATTTGACTCAAAAGTGAAGCCTGCATCTTATGTTATAGCGTTTAAATAAAAAAAATATATGGAATTATTGAGAGTGGTATATTTAAACCCACCAACAACGATGTGGGTACTAATTTTCCTCTAAAGATACTAGCATTTGAAATTTCCGTCACCCATTGATATCCAATTTACTTTTGATATCCTTTGAAATAATACAATTCTATTGAAACATTACTTCACTTTGGTTATCAGGTATCCAGGAAATGTTTTCATGAACCCGATAGGGGTGGATCTTTGGAAAGCCAAGGTGGAGTTTCCCTAGAACTTAGATTCCTATCGGTGCTTCGGGGTAGGAATACGAAATACCGCCTTCAGATCGCTTGATATACAACACGCTAGATTAGCCTTCAGTTTTACTCAAGGTAAGAATCAATGTTCAAAATGCAGTATAAGTTTTTATCTCAGTCTCAATAAACAAAATCAGAATATATTATTGTCTTCGTCACAATCCAATTTTTACACTTTTTGATTGTTATTGGCCCTTCACTCTAGCAATCGAGACACGATTTAGGAGAATTTCATAAGAAATCTTTTCTTGGTTTTGAGTATTTTGGGGTAGTTTGTGAATTTTTTTGGTGATGGAAGTGATGATTGCATAGTGGCCTGTAATAGTTTATTGATATATAATGGATTTATTGTCTAGTTTACTCTAAAAAAGTTTATAGAATACTTTAGGACTGAAGATTTAGAATTGATTCCAACCTATCAAACCGAGAGAAGCGTTTTTCAATACGAAATTACCGAACATAATGATGTGCCATAATAACCTAAAAACCTATCTAGTAGCCACCGCGGCAATGCAAAACTTCTATTGATTATTGATACGGAACTCTCGTAACAGATGTATTTAAATACAGCAATCAACATTAATGGAATTATTGGGTAGATTTTTTTTACAGCATTTTAGACGATCAGCTCTTCAATATTTTATTGCAATCACAAATAATCGTGTGAAATGCGTGCCTTCAAAAACCTGATTACGGTAGGAATGAGCACTAAATTACTCTTTTCTTCGCAACTATTCGATAAATCTCTCGATTTTTTAAATGATTGGTAGTTATAAACATGTCATCTCTTCCATAGGACATCTCGAGTGGTTCACTACGTTTGGTGACTCAGCAGGGGTGCCAGGGTTCATGGGGTGAGGATTGTTAAGGTCTTGGCGGCCGACATGCCTATCCACCTGATGCGTGGCTCGCCGGATCGATAGAGACTGGTTGAGGAGATATTTTGACCTATCCAGCCAGAATCTCTCGACCCATCGTCTTGCACCGCAGTATTTTCTTGAATAGGTCAAAGCAGGTGACTGGTGTGTTAAATGTAAATTTGAACCATATCGTTACCTAAATAAAGAGCCATTTTATTAGCCGCCTGATCCCTAATTTCATACGGCGCGGCGTGGTGCATCGCCTTAACAACTTTTTTTTCATCTCTTTTAATGACTTTTCAGATGACTGATGATGTGCCACTTTGTTAAGTTTTCGCTATCGCAAGTCGCCCTCGCAATCATGTCCTTCGATAAATTTGTACATATTATGCTGGTGTGAATTAAAAAAAAAAATCTAAAGCAAATGAAACGACCATCAACTAATCGTTTTTCAATTCAAATGTCCGGGAACATGCGGCAAAGGCGGAAGGGATAGGAATAATGTAGAACATTAGGTGTCGCAGAGCGTAGAAGCCTTTAATCTAATTACATTCAGTCAGACTAAATGCCTGCTTGCTGCTTACGGAGTATATAAACCTTCCAGTATACCTGCCGGAAGGGTTGCTTTCGGCATTGAGTAGCTGTCTGTATAGAGTTCTCATTGATGTTTCAATGGTATTGAAATTCATTTCGTTGGATTGATTTAAATCGACTGATATTTTGATTAAGATGGAATGTACCAGTGGGATGTCAACAAATCGTTAAAATGATTTGTATACCTTTTCCATTACTAAAGGTTTGTTTTTAAAGGTGATTATGTTTTTCATGGTATCAAACTAATCCGAATTTAGAACAGTAAAGAATGGGTCAGAATAACATAATAATAGTTATATTCAAAATTTGGTTACAACTCCTGTTTTTTAAATAAAGTTAAAGAATCTGACACAAAACTGTGGTTATAGCTACTATTTTTTAAATGAAGATAAAGAATCCGATACGAAACTTTGGTTGTAACTCCTTTTTTAATGAAGTTAAAAAATCCGACCCAAAGCATTGGTTATAACTCATGTTTTTTAAATGAAGTTAAGGAATCTGATTCAAAACTTTGGTTATAAATCATGTTTTTTTAAATGAAGTTAAAGAATTCGATACGAAACGTTGGTTATGAATCCTGTTTTATAAATGAAGTTAAAGAATCCGATAAAAAACTTTGGTTATAGCTCCTGTTTTTTAAATGAAGTTAAAGATTCCGACACAAAACTTTGGTTATAACTGCTGTATTTTAAAATAAATTAAAGAATCCTAAGAGTCCCCAATGAACGGGTAGACCGAAAGTTGTTTTTCAGGGTGATGAAAATTTTGTTGCTCGAACTTTCGAAAGACAAAGTGGAAGTTATGAATTTATTCATTTTTAAAAATAAACAGAAAGAGGAATTATAATATATTTATATCTGTTCACCATTTAATTTCTACCTAAAATGTACCAAGACTAAATGTTTTCCAGAGACCGTGCAAATGACAAAATATAAAAATGACGCCGGTCTTCGATTCGATGGTCATTAAAAGTGCTGGAGTTTCCAACACTCCAAGTTTGTTATCTACCTGTAGCATTTTTTTAATTTTATAGAAGTTCAGCACACGAGTATACAAAATTCAAAACAATATAGGTGTATTTTTTTGTCATTCTGGTTGTTGAATGGCACAATCAGAACTCCACAGTAGATATGTACTGTTGAAAGTAACAACTAGTTGCTGGTTAGACGACAGTATTCGTAGTGCAGTCGGCCGGGAGCGAAACGCCTGTTTTTCCTATGAAAACTGTTGCTGCCTTATTATCCCGCAGCTAATTGGGTGGATGGTTGAAGCAGTCGGGGAGGGTAGACCAATGCCGTGACTGGAGACATTACTATAAATCGCATTGTTAGAACTACGACAAACGGTGAATGCTGATTGTGGCGGGTAATGTCGGATATGTTGTACACATAATTATTTATGGATAATATGATAAATGTATGTTTTTGAAGTGGGCCTTTAGCACCTTTGTGATTTGGAACACGATGAAACGGAAACGAGCGACTCTAAAAAGAGACATACGTAGCCTGCGAGAGAATGAAGTAGCAATAAAATATTCATTTAATTCTCAGGTAGTCGGTTCCAATATAATAAATCCACATTCCCATGCAAGTCTCCTTTGGCATAGTGGTATAAAGCTCCGTATTGGTACGAACCTTAGCGGCCAGATATTCAGCAAACCAAGAATCGAATCCTACAAAATCCAAAAAATATATATTATTATTTTTGTAAAATAAATATCCATTCTTCAAACCACTCCAAAATGAACGGGCAAAATAAAACACAAAAGAAAGCGATATCTAGCGACTTCGAAGAAAAAAACGCAAATTTATACTTATAAGATGAACAAATTTGTAAGAAAAGGTGCACTGAAATTCGATGACAAAAATATTGAAAATAATAATAAAAAAGTGCTTTCTAGTCTCCTCATTCTTGTTTACTTTAATTTTCTGAAGGTTTCACTTCTACCGCGTATAAATTGCATTCTGTTTTTATTTATTAAAACAGTCAAATTGCTTCAAGTGTGTCTTTTAACCGGTCTAGGACCTCAGGCGTTGCCCTGTGGACCTCATCAATCCCGCCGGGGAATGAATGGAGCGCGCATTCGTTGACCACATGTTCGCCTACTCTTTAAGGCCGCATTTATGCATTATGTGGGCACAACGGCCATGGGAGTTCCTTATTTTATTGATGGCAGGCCAGAGTTTATGAGGCAATGAGAACCCAGGTTATCTCTCGGTGGCGTCTTGTACAAGATGGACATTTCCCTCGTTGGCCGATTGTCACTCAAGTTTTCACCTATCTAATGAGGTGAGAGGTAAACGGTGGAGCCCCTCTTCTTCCATCTGGTGGGGGTTATGTTTGCAAGTACGGTAAGCAAATGGAGAGATATAGATTTTAAAGTACCATGGAAGTGTTGGCGCCTCTAGCTCATATGGAGTACAGTATTCATGTGTTCAGAAAACAAGGACATTGGATCTCAAAGTTGAAAAATATTTATTCAATTTTTAACATGCCATTTTAAATTTACTACTTATATAAAAATTAAACCACTTTATAATTGTTTAAAAATTATATAAATGAAAATAAAGAACAGAATTAACTGTAACCAAATTTTGAAGAAATGACATTAACGTGGAAGGAATAAAACCCAATATATAACTTACCACTTATTACTTCTTCTTAGATGATCGAAATCTGTGAAATAGGAAAAAAAATAACATTAGTTTAGTGACACATTTATGTTATTTTTTAAATATATTTGTTTAATTTAGTTTATTAGGGAAACAACCAGTTATACATATTATATTAAGATAATTACGTATTGCATGATTGCATGAACAGTAGTACATATATAAAAACATAGATTAAAGAAAACATAAAGCGGTAGAAAAAGAAGAAAAAAAAAATTGAAAAGGAAATAAAAAAAACACAAACTAAAGTATGCAGGAAAATAGATGATACGAAATCAAACTATGAACCTATACCTATACAAACATCATACGATACTGTTCGAGGATAAACATGAAAAAAAATAACATAACGAGGTTGAGAAAATAACACAAAGCAGGGGAAGAGGGTTCGTAATTAACAATTTGGTTTAATTTTTTTCTGTTGTGCATTTTGTAAATTGACCTAAAGATAAGTGGAAAATATCAGCGTCCGAAAAGATATTATTGTATTTTGTGCACGTCCTTCTGAGAAATGAATGTTGTGTGTAATTTGTTTATGAGTGCGCTGTCTACTTGGGTACAGTAAATTGGTTTAAAAAATCAAACGTATTTTCTTTTTTATTATTTGTAAACGTAAAATCAGGATGATGTGCCTCAGGCAGATAACGGTCTGCCGCCGTTTCACAATGCGGCAGATCATGATGTGACTAGGCGCATCATGAGCTACCTGATTTTACGATCGATCTACGACAAATATATTATGAAATGGAATACCTAATTGAAATTATCCTTCGCAAAATATTTTGGTAACGATTCTTAATGTGCAATAAACAACACCTATTCTGTTTATCCTATTAACGATTGTAAAGGAAGCCTAAGAAAATAACAACCGTTGCATTATCACGTAATTCTACGTTCAGCAAACACGGACATCCGTTTATCACGCATTATAGTATAAACCTTCATAAGTTTTACTGTTATTAACTTCGTCTATTGCAAAAAAAAAACTTGATTTTAATACTTGTGGCGTGTCGAGAATTTTCTTACAGTTTTTCCTGCATTTTATTTTTACAATTTTAATAGCCGATATTATTTTTTTACTTCTTCAATCTTTGCAAAATAACTTTGTGGCATTATTTAGTATTTAATTAATAAGAGATAACTTTGTATAAACCACTTTTGATATATAGATAACATTGTTATTGAAACATGTCGATATTGTTTATTAAAAAAGTGGTTCATACAAAGTTATCTCTTATTAATTAGATATTATTTTTTTCTAAATCAGTCGGTTCCTTTACAATAAAATCCAAATACTTAAATAGAATATTTTGAACTTAAAAAAAAACCAAAAACGGTTTTTGAAAGGTAATAAAATACGCTTTCAAATTTTATAAATCAAAATAAAATAATATTTTTTTAAATATAAAAATTCTTCACGTAAATATAAAAAAAATTAAAAATGGGCTCACCTTACGTTTTTTTTCTGACTAAAATTACTGATGATTTATGAAAAAATAAATAAATCACATAAATTTTTTATTAGACTAAATACGTTATTTTCACTTCACTTTTTGTCGTTCCGTGTAAAAATAATTAATAAAAAATTCCCAAACTTTCATAAATTTATCTGAAGGTATACATTTTACTTGTTTTGTAGTTAGTTTTTGTTAAATATAAAGCGTCGTGTTTGTTTCTTTCTAACACCGTTTACACTATTCACAATAGTTTATGAAATAGATAGAAATAGTTCGCACATACGGCGTTTGAAGTTTGCCATGTTTAAATTATTGTCAAATACATCGATACTCTTTAAGTATTTGTTACCAAGACTATCTACATATATGTTGTAATGGGTAATGCAAACTATACTTGGATTGAGATACATATTTATATACAAATGCATACACATGTTGTTGTTCGAGTAGATTTCATGTAGATTTATTAAATGCACCACAATCGAATTTAGATTTAATAATGCAAAGGTTAGGTCGATTATTTTTCGTCTGTTTTCTAAAGTTGAAATATTCTAAATATTCAATATTCATAAAGACTAGTATTTTATGTGCTCTAAAAGGAATTACGTTTAAAATTTACGAAATGTAGAAATTTTCTTTGAATTCTTTCGACATTATCAATATGTATTTTGTAGAAAGGTGACCAAACTAAGGAGTTATGCTCTATTAGGTTTCTAACGGGGGATATTTAACTCAGTTTTATAGTTTGTATCGATTATTATTATGATTTGTTTACTGAACATAACCTATAATATGAGCGCGATACAACGAAATATTTCAAAAAAATCAATGTTTTTAAGATGAGAAAGGAGTTTCAAAACTAAACAACTTCGAACCTCTACGCTACAGAAATAACCATTCATATAAAATACCAGTGTTTTTAAATCAGATTTGAATTACTTTCCATTTAAATTCTTCTTTTCACTCTGCAACAATAAAAAATAAAAACTTGTTTCTTTTTTCGTTTTAATACTCTCGTTTCATTGTGTAGTAAGTAGTTGTTCCGAGAATGAGTAGCGTCAAGCCCCGGCGGGCGGGTAATTTTAACAAATAATAAATGTTAACGTGTCCCAGTCACGTAGCATTACCCCGCTAATGGCCTCGCTGATGTGGACGGACCTTAAGCACGTAACTCGTGTGACAACCATTCCCGGTGATGGGACAAAAATGACGGGAAGAAAATACAAAACTATCTCGCGGGGAAAGTTTTCGGGGTTGGTTGTGAAAGTTAAAAGTTTGTTTGATATTAATTGAGGTATGATTAGAAATATATAAAACTGAGTGGGATTATATTAGACTTGTTCGTCATTACTACGATGTTAGTTATTTTGGGAAAAACTATATTTATAGCAGCCGAAAAAAGCTGTTGTTTTTCCAAAGCGGGTTTATTTAATTTGGTTAGATAAGATTAGATTTGTATCTATGATGACGCACGCAATTTGTGAAAGTCTCTAATATATTGCTATGCAGTATATATTGTAACTTTATTTTTTTTAATATATTTTATAATATTATTATTTAATTAAAAATAACAGGATATTTATACATTTCAGAACTTATTCGTAAATAAATAGTTTTTTTCATAAATTAAAAAGTATTATTACTGAATAAACCAAAAAAAGAAGATAAAATTTTTCAAACTCTTAGAAATCAAAACTTTTGGTGATAAGGATGAAATTGCTGACGTCAGCCAACTATTAAAAATAAAATTACACAAAAAACTAAAATCACATATTATAGAGCAGGTAAAGGCAAATCCTAAAAGCTTTTTTAAGTAGTAGAAAATTTACACTTAAAAGCATTTTTAGAGGCCTTTTTAAAAAACTGGTTTAAAATTACTAGTTTATGCGATGGCTGTTTATAATATGTGTTATTTAAAGCATTTAATTCAAGGACCAGTATAAGTTTCAAGGCTGTGCTTTTAATTGTTATACTTTATTTTGATATTCGTCTCTTATATATTTTTACTTTCTATTTTTAATAATATTTATTACCAACTTACTTCAAGCTGTTGGATGGTATTTTAGATTGATAAGTGATTCTACTTTGTCCTTCATACAATTTATTTATACATAAGGGTTAAAATCGCATTTAGAAGCAAAGGGCTCGCGACAGGTGAGAGTTTAAAGACAACTACATTTCAACAAAGATTTCCACACACACCACACAAGACAGAAAGAAAACATTAAACTAAAAAGATTGAACAAATACAAAAACCAGAATTGTTTATTTTGGTATCTAGGGAATGCAATCCCGATCTCGCGGGATCTCGATCTGGTATCCCGATTCCGATCCCGATCGTGGTATCCCAATGGAATTATGAAAATGTAATATAAGCGTATTAAAGAATAATAAGAACTAAGAAAGGAAGTAATAAGAATTTGAAACAAGTAGTGTAAACCAAAATGTATCTATAATCTATATTTATATTTCTCCATATGAAGTGCATCAATTAAGCTTCTCTACATAAAACTATAAATAATTTAAGTTCCCCGTCCACGTCTGTCTATCTGTCTGTTCGCGATAAACTCAAAAACTACTGAACGGATTTTCATGCGGTTTTCACCATTAGATAGAGTGATTCGTGAGGAAGGTTTAAGTATATAATTTGTCAAGGTTTTGTCTAAATTGGTTAAGGAGAGTGTCTGTACGCGGTGGACGAGCGGACTGGCAAGCGGGCGGTGTGGATTTGATTTGTACGCAAATCTACAGTTTTATGCCAGGATTGATGAAATTTTGCACAAGTGACCTTCAAAACCAGAGGAAGGTCACTGTCTACATTTGATTTCTAAAAATCTATGTAAAGCCTGGGCATTGCCAGGGACTTCAGCTAGTAGTAAATTATTAAACACACCTTGGGCTATAATTCTTACAAGTGTTAGTGGACTATTAAGACCACGAAGGAAATAAAAAAAAAGTAAATGTGAAATTTTAATGTGGTTTTTAAATTCGCTGTAACTAGGTAAAAAGATATTAATTAAAGATAAGACGCTGGATGGTCTTACATTTGAATTGATTTTATATTTAGTTTTCTTCAATTTTAAAAACTTTAAATTCACCCCATAAAACCGACGAAGTGTCGCGTGTGGCAATAAATTTTAAATTGTTACGTATTTGACGGTTTACGACGCTGACACTCGAAAGTCGTAAAGATCGTTTACTATTTGATTTCTCGATATGTTAGCGATTTGATGGGACATAAAATCGGATACTGGGGATAAGATAAACATAATATTCAAGGAGAGATAAATCCGTCATTCCAGGAAGAATACCAGAACAAAGTCTAGATTTTAATCCTTTCTGGTTGGAATGAAATTGATAATCGATACTGAAAGTTTCATTTTCAAGACTTTCATACTAAGTATTTTATAGACCGTCTGAACAACCGTAATATGTCATACCTAAGCCACCTCACGTGCAAAAATGCTTTTTTATTATTTTTCCAGTGGTAACATGTCATCCGGCAAGATTCCATAACTTATAAATTTGATCTCTGTTTTTACGATTAGCGTAGATGTCTTAACGTAGATTTTCTCTAGTTGTGATACGTTGTAAGCCACACAATGTACGGTTCTAAATATAACATCAACGCGTTTTTTCGATTTTACTTAATATTTTCTAAGATTATATGTAGAAAGCCACAATATTTGTCGTTATTTGTTTGTGGGGTGTTATGCCGTGTTGCGCTACCTCCTTTTTTAGCCAACGTTTCGGACAGCGTTGCAGTGTCCATCATCAGAGCAGATCTGCCGGATCTGCCATCATCTAGCGGATCTGCCGGATCTGCACTGATGATGGACACTGCAACGCTGTCCGAAACGTCAGCTAAAGAAGTAGGTAGCGCAACATGGCATAATACCCCAAAAACATATAATGAAAATGCTTTTGGCCGTGAAAATCTAAAAACGCATTCCACAATATTTGTGTTTATTATTTGTGAAGTTATGCGGTTTTTTCGCTCTTCTGTGAAATATATATTTTGTGGCTTACGACAAATTTTTAAGGTTGCATGAACGATATGTAGTACAGTGGGTTGCCATATTAATAGGGACAGTTCCAAAATTTTGCAATTTTTGTATTTACACTGTCTCAACTTTTAAATTACCTAGATATGATGGCCATTCTTTCGTTATTTTTGCTGCCGGTATCACCACTGACTCTTTTAAGAGGTGGAAATACTAGCAATGTATCACATCTCTCAAAAATTTAAGATTTTATCCACGTGGCCAGCATTTTTGTTAAATCGCGTGATCGTAGGTCTTGCAAATAAATCTGCGTAATAATTATTTTAACGAATTTTTACAGTTCAATTATATTAAAACTTAAGTAATTATTAATAATCTATCACTTTTGTAAAGTTTGTGTTCACTTCTTATTTCAATTAATAGTTCTGCCGTGTTGAACCCAATATTGGCTTTTTTCATTATGGCCAGGTCTTCAGATACGTCTCCAAGAAAATGTGCAGAAGTGAAGATACTATTATTAAACACCAAACATTTCCAAAGGTAAATAGCAGCTCTGACAGGTATTTCAAAGTCTGTATTTAAAAGAATAAAGAAAAAAATTAATCAAAACCTGCCCCTCGAAGTGAATCGTGATGGGAAATGTAGCAGAAAACGATTCACCACGCCTCCTACTGATCGCAAATGTCTTCAAAATCGCAAAAAGAGTGTTGATTATCATACCCCGATGATCAAAGAAGAAGGTACCGAGGTCTCCCAAAGGACATATCAGAGATGAATGACTGAGGAGAACCTCATTGAAAATCGGTTAGCTGAAAAACTTAGCCAGACGGTAGCTATGCGGAAAAAACGACTAGGATGGGTCGAGGCATACCAAAACATGACTATTGAGGGCTGAATGGTAGGAAAAGCATATTTTTGTAGTTTTCTAACTTTAAAAAAAATCTAGTAGTCTGATCATGATATTTTTAGGTATGTTTCTCTTATGAGTCCACATTCCAAATTTTGGTGGAAAAATCATCGTTCGTCCGACGACTTCAAGTGGAGAAATTTGATCCGGACTGCCTTATGGAGACGATCAAATACTCTACAAGTATCATGGTACGTTCAATCATCTCTTCCAATGGAATGGGACGACTCCACATCATGCAAGGGACCATGAGGCAGGACCAGTACAGACAAGTACTGGAAAATCGGTTGCTGCCTCAGGTCGGAGAATGGTTCCCTGGTGGCCAGGAGTATGTATTTATGGATGATTCTGCACCCTGCCATAAAGCCAGAACTGTCACTGTATTCCTGGCCAAAAAAAACGTGCAGGTTTTACCTTGTCTGGGGAATTCCCCCAAAGTGAACCCCATTGAAAACCTGTGAGAGCTCAAGACGATGAAGATTGCCAAGGAGGTGATCACAACCAAGGAGCAGCTCATCGAAATCCTCATCAGAGAGTGCCATTACTCTCCTGAGCTAAAGCGCAATGCGGAACTGTGCATTGAGAGTATGTCATGGCTTGTACAAGCTGTATTTGCGGCTAAAGGCGATTTTTTCAAAATATTAACTTTCTGTGCGATAATGTTTCAAAATAATTTAACACAAAAAATAAATGCAAATTTATATATTTTTCAATGTTAAAATAATCAAAACCATATGTTCTTCTTAATAAAAAATATAAACTGTACCTAAAATCATAAATACCTTTATTTTACGAATTCAAAAGTGAGAAAACACATTTTTCAAAGGTGTCCCTATTAATATGGCAACCCACTGTATATAATAAAGTTATGTAACTAATATTTTAGGTACAGTTGAATTAATATCGTCTATCGGTGTTATCTTGAAAAAGTTTAAGTTGAATAGAAAATATTAAGTGTTTTTTTTCTGGATTTAGATTCTTGCGAATTTTAATTACATGTATATATTACTGAAATGCACATTACATGGAAAAATATTTATTGCAAATATGAAAAAAGATTCTCTAATAAACAACAGAAAAACATGTGTGATGACTCGATTTCTTCCGGCTTTTATCTTACTTGTAGACTTATTAAAAATATACATCACAGATATCATCAATACATTCAAAACAAATAAAAAAAACTGAGAAAAATCATAAATTTTATTGCTAAAAATGTATTTTTTTGCTAATATCATTCATGAGAAATTTCAATGAAATTTTAAACATGAAAAACTTGTCAATTTTATCAAAAACGTTAAAACAATATTTTCATAATTCTGTTGACTTATGTTCCTTCGACATTTTTCTAAATGACGATCTAATAAACTTATTTTAATGAAAAGAAAAATAACTTTGTATAACATATTTCATGAACGATGTTCACATCATCGGGATTAAATCTATACATGTTGATTGTTTGTAAATAAAAGTGATTTTAACAAAGTTATTTGTCTTTTCATTAAAATAAATAGTGCCATCACAAAGTGAAAATCTTTCCGAAGAAGTTTTCTTCGAAAAATTGATAAAATTACTTAACGCGGACTTTATAAATGTAACATTTTTGGACTTGTACCCTTCTATTTCTCCAGAACAGCTTTGTGACCGCTAATCATATGAAATTCAAACCTCTCGGAGGCATATTGGCGTATAATGGAGTAAAGGCTTCCAAGGGCTTTAAGGATACTTTCTTATCTCTGAACCGGGACCCGAATGTTTGATCTACAAGTTCACTACAGCCTAAAACCTACAACCTACAACCAACCCTCGCATTATGGTATTACTGTGGATGTTATATTATCGTTCTGAAGTTTCGTATTACGAAAGCTTAAATTGGTGACGAATTCGATTGAAGTAATAATGTCCATTGAACTAGTGTAGTATAACTTAATAAGATTAAAACTTGTAAGTACGTACCAATATTATTACTTTCTGTTCGATAAGAACTTTCTTATATCAGTTAGGGATGAATAAATATCACAAAGATGGTAGGTATTATGGCAATCTCTGTGGACTAGTAGAGACACTAATTTGTATTGTGCTTTTCAATTGCTTAATGATGATAACTAGGCCAAAGATGTAATTTAAGTGTGTTTTTTAAGCGAAAATTTATTTTAATAAATTATTGTCGCTTAAGTGTCCTTTTAATTAATTAAATTATTCAAATTTGTTATTGATACATGACAAAAAAATCAACCCAATCTGCCTAGTCATTGTGATCTGCCATTGTGAATTTTACTTTCTCCGGATGAGCAACATAACCGTATTGTGTTCACCATAAAATATTATTAAATATGCGAGACGAATCAAAACTTGGACTGGAAAAATCTAAAATACCGCTTATGCAGCAGAAGTCTACTTTACAAGGTTGGTGTCTTTTTATGTACACACTAGATTGCTAATAGGCCAATTGCATGGATTTCATAACGACTTCGAAAAAATCGTGTGGATAGATTTTTTTAATAAAATTACGAAAATGTTAGTAAAATTTTTTAGAAATGTATAGCTTTTTTATTTTTAAATGAATAAATCCATTATTTGAGCTCGCGACGTCACTACATGAAAATGTCTCGTCTCCGATTATGTTCCCTTAATTTTGTAAAATTCCACACTGATTAATTTTTTTTTTTATATGGCAACACTTTTATTTCAGGCAAATTTTTGAATTTGCGTTTAACGTTCACTAGATTTATTGTTTGTTCTATGTGAACTTATCCTTTGGTTTGATTTTTGGATAAAGATGGCGGTGTTTTTACAGATGTTACGAAGAGAACCCCGCACAATTTATTGCTATTCGTGTGGAAAAAGTTACTTTTTCAAAATGATTTTCGGCTATGTAATTATCGTTTTTTTCACACCCATATAATTATGTCCCGTCTTTCCGGTTTATAAAAATTGGTCTGATTTTTCGGATTGAAAATTTTAAAAAATCGCCAGAGTTTCAAAAATTCGATAAAAAAAATGCAGAATGTCTTAGAATATTTGCCTAAGCCGGAAAATTTAACAAAAAAATGTGATGCAAGCGGCCTAATTGTTGATATTCGTCTGCGAGTAGATTCATCATTAAAAATATTTTTTAGAGGTATTACGACCCAGAGAGTGTTGGGGTTATTTATACACCCCAAGCCCATATTATAATGGTCTCGTGCAAATATTTTAGTACGGTATACGAAATTGGTGACATTCACTGAACTGGTTTATTATTAATTCGTAATTACAAAATGTATTTAATTGTCGTGATAATTAGAGCGTTCGGGGTTTAAGAGGCATGACAAAATGACAAATTTTATAGTTTATTGCACAGGGGGGGGCGCTGTAGGCAAGCGCTGTAACATTTTGATTGACTTCGAAAGTGCCCTCGATAACGATGATCATTAATTATCGAAAATGCATGCATCAACAATGCTGCACAGTATTAAATTATCAACGATTGAAGCCGTTATACTATATTATATACAAAAAGGTTTACGTTCTAGTTAAAAAACACGATCGTACTATAAAGAGCAAAATAATTTATGACATTAGGGTAGATGATTGGATCTATTACGTATTGAAATATGCTTCTGGAGACAAAAGGGAATCCAATTTTTGTAATACATACATGGTGACAGACATCAACCACCACCAATGTCTGAGGTTATATGGTGTAAAAAATAGAGTTTCTTGAAAAAAAAAATATTTTTTTTATCCAAATAAGCTCAGAAATCTTTGGTTAAAGTCGATTGATTACGTTTTTATTTTTTTTTATCTATAATCTAATTTTAGACGGCCTCCGTGGTCGAGGGATAAGGCTCTTGACTAGGAAGGTCGCGGGATCAAATCCCGGCGCGCGTGCACAAATAAGTTTATTGTATTAATTTGTGTTCATTGTGAATTAATTCATTTAAAATAATATAAAGTATCATTGCGACACGTTCCTGAGTGGAATATACTCTCAGTATCGCCCTGGTGGAAGACAACCATTCAGAATTGATATTACTTAAAATGTTACCAAATGTTACTTGAAATAGTTTTATCCGTGTTTTGTGACCAGTTCTGAATAGCCAGGTACTTCCTTACCTTCCTCCTCACCGTTTACTTCCCCTCCCCATTACCTTTAGCCGCACAACAAACCCCAATTGGGGATGCCATAGTCTCACTGGCTCCAGACGGGAGCAGCTGAGACTCTTGTGAAGTATTCACACAAAAACCCATAATTGAAATACGTTCTAAGGAGAAAAATGTTGCTAAAGCAATCAAGATAAAGACATTACTTGGCATTACAACAAAAATAATGTGCACTCTTCGCTCTGGAAACTAGGATTTTTTTTTAAATGCATTAATTTACTTATTTATCTATTTATTCACGCCTTGAAGGCTATTATTAATAGGTATTTCTAATTGGTATTTTGTAACTCTACTATAAACTCATTTAACCTCCGTTGAAACAATTTTTTTTAATAATAAATCCTCCTTTAAATAATATTTAAGTGACTCATCAATACTTTGTTTTGAAGGTAAATAACGGATAATGTTGGACTGGGCAGTATTAAATAAAATTGAAGTTGGGCTGATGAAAATGGGGTAATCCATTTTCCAAGCCTCCATTTATTATGCTCCCTCTTCTTGTTGTTTCCTCATCCCTTCGCGCCTTAACACCTGAAAACAACTCAATTACACCTTCGGGTATAAAAACACCGGTGGAAGCATAATATCTGACCCTACCTCTGCTTTCAGAGCTTTTCACGATCATGAAATTACAAATATTCAAAAATTAAACCACATTGGTGTTATAAAAATGTTATAAAGTGTATTTACTAGAAATTTATACGAGTTAGATAAGTTTTTGCAGTGAACATAATATGTAAAACAAAAACTAAAAAAAAACCTTATGATTATAAAAATGTGCCAAAAGTAGCAATTTCAGAATCCTAGCAATAAAATAATATTGTCGTTCCAGATCGTTTGGTTTTTTTAAAACGTAGTTTAAGATAATGGTATGATACATACAAATATTTGGTACTTTGTAGTTATTCTTTGCTTTACAATCTTTTTGGAAATTAGATGTTGCTGTTAATCTGTTATTACTCGTTTTCAATTTGCTTTTATAACGGTGAGTTACGAAACAATTGCATACCGCCTACACCTAATATTTTATTTATTTATTTATTTCAAGACTTGTTTTTACATTAAAAAATGATAACATTTGCAAGGTTAAACAACAATTTTTTTTTTTATTCTACTACTCCATAAGTTGAGCTCTAGGAGCTCATGTTTATGGGAGGAGTTTCACACGCAAAAAATAAATAAAAAATAATAATGTTCTAATTAAATGTTTAAATAATATTCAAAGAGCTTATGAGATAAATACATATATTAATTGATATAGGTTCGTAATTTAGGAAAAAAAATTGTTATATAAGGTCAATACTTTTTTTTTTTAAATATTAAATATTACAGTTAAAGTAAGGGTAAATTAACTTAAATTAAGGGTTACAATATATCATTATCCAATTTCAGCGACTTAATTTGTTTTTTTAATTGAATTCAATCATGAAATTACAAATATTCAAAAATTAAACCACATTGGTGTTATAAAAATGTTATAAAGTATATTTACTAGAAATTTATACGAGTTAGATAAGTTTTTGCAGCGAACATAATATGTAAAACAAAAACTAAAAAAAAACCTTATGATTATATAAATGTGCCAAAAGTAGCAATTTCAGAATCCTAGCAATAAAATAATATTGTCTTTCCAGATCGTTTGGTGTTTTTAAAACGTAGTTTAAGATAATTGTATGATACATAAAAAATATTTGGTAATTTGCAGTTATTCTTTGCTTTACAATCTTTTTGGAAAGTAGATGTTGCTGTTAATCTGTTATTACTCGTATTCAATTTGCTTTTATAACAGTGAGTTACGAAACAATTGCATACCGCCTACAGCTAATTTATAACCATAATAAATTATAAAACATATATATTATTAACACATTGCATTTCAACTTAAATTCATTCTACCTCTGAGAACATAGTACGAATTACGAATGCAAGTATTCAATTATTCAGTGTCTAAAATTCAATCAATGCACCTATATGCAAAGTAAAAAATGTTAGTATTTTACTAGAGATTTAAGCTTTGAACCTCAATAACTCAGTTTCATACAATAAAATTGAAATACCTAAATAAGTGCATTTCAAAGAAGTAAAAACGATCTGGTCTGTAAGATAAATTTAAGTTACTTTTCAATTTTGAAGACAATCTTTCTAAGAAAGAAAGAGTTACTCTGCAAGTACCATAATATAGTTTTACACCGAAAATATTATTTCTCGATGAGCGGAAAACGACGACAGGAAAATAAACAAATATGTTGTAAGAAGTTACCCAATATTGACCTAAATATTATAGGTAAAAACATTTATTTTATAGTTGT
Organism: Limnephilus lunatus; assembly: GCA_917563855.2. Lineage (NCBI taxonomy): Eukaryota > Metazoa > Arthropoda > Insecta > Trichoptera > Limnephilidae > Limnephilus > Limnephilus lunatus. The sequence continues at coordinate 42,739,945 of OU830602.1, read as the reverse complement.
GGAACTGAAGATATAATCTTTTGATTTTGGCGACCGAACCTAAAGTCTGAAGTAGCTAGTTGTTGGAAGCTTTGACGGAAAGTTAACCTTAAGAGACAAGCCTTCTGGAGTGGTTAGGGAAACTTCAAAAAGTACTAGTACTTATTTACCAGCCAACGGAAATTGGCAGAGGTTTCATATTTTCTCTGAGAGCTAAGTTTCAGGTTCAAGTAGGATACTTCTGAGATCTGCAATGTTTTTTTAATGTTTTATTTGTCGAGCCATTGGTACACCGCTGGAATACTTTTTCAAAGGAGGAAAGTTCTTAATAAAAAACGACGAAATTGACAACTGTGAAGCCACAGAAGTGATTTTTCTCAGAAATGTGATTTGAACCAATTCAAATAATGCTGTGGGTCAATTTACAGAAGACATTTCAACTGTTTGATTGGCAAACTAATGAATTGATTATCGGGTGAAAAATTATTTTTTATACGAGTATATCTGAAATGGTGCGATCAATTTCCCAGGAAGCATTTTTTTAATATTATTTGCGAAAAAAATCGTGAAGATGGTGACACATTTATTGGTATTTCTTACGGCACAAAGACAAGCCTTTAACAATTTTATTTAAAATTAGTTAACGAAACTCTTTTATAGGTATTTTAATGGAGACTGTTTTAGAAACTAGTAGTATTGATCCAAGATTCTGCGGCGTTCGTACGAGGGACACCGCTAATATAAAGAAGATCGCTTGAGTACAGTTGATATCGGTGGTCGTATTTTTAACGGTTTATTTTTTAAAATGACTCCTATTTGAAATGGTTTAAAGGCCTTCATCCATACTCGTTGATTTATTCCAGACGTCTTCTAGTTTAACATAAAAAAATCACCTTCCTTACCCCTTAAAAAACATGAAATTATTAAAATACATTTATAAATAATTGAATTTACAGCTTGAGGATTTTATAAATTTTATTAGATGGTTCATAACAATCGACATCACGCTACACGGACATGGCATATAATATTTTCAAAATGACGGTTTATGAGCTACGTTAAGTGTAAAAATCGATATCCTGTGAAGGTCCCATTTTACATTCATGCTAATGATTTTTAAGTTAACTATCAGATATAAGAATTTCAAATTATATAAACTGAATCCTTTTAATAGAATTTCATTAAATATATTGAATTACAAGAGATATGCTGTGACTGACTAGGGGAGACCGGGGACAGTAGTACCACGGGTCAGTAGTACCAAGGCGAATAACTCCCTTATTATAATAGGTACGTCTACTATATGTCATCAGGGGATAGCCTTTATGCGTGCGGACAAACGTCGGTAGCCCGCGGGACATAGTGGAACCCGGACGTTCGCAATCGGAAGAAGAAATTTTTGAGCCCTAAATCGTAATTTTTTCGATTGCGTTCATTCTCTAATATTACAATTACTATGTTCTGTTTATTAGTATTTTGCTATGTACACATTTCTTTGGACACTTGAGTTTATTTTAGGACGAGTTTTGAAGCGTTCTAGAGTAGGGATTAACCAAAAATTTGCGTTTTCATTTAAAATGACCCCTCGGGGATGGTTGTACCAATTTTTCCGGGGACGATTGTACCGGTACAATCGACCCCGTGCTACAACTAACCCCGAGGTTTTTTTTAAGATTCTGTGAGCACAGCTCTCAAGTCATAAATGAATGTTCGTCCGTTATACTCTCAGAGTCCAAACCCCTTTCATTTTATGGATTTATGTTAATGTTGGTTTAATTACCATGTCAATGATCTCTACCTTTATAATGTTATTAATTAATAATAACATATTCATAATAATAATTCTATTCTTGCTTCTTAGACCTTAGACGTACCTTTATATGTTATTTAATACCTTTTTTAGTTATTTTGTTATTTTGCCAGCATTTTTGTTATTTTATGTTTGTTACTGTGTTTTTTTGTGGTAAATTTTATATTTTCATCACCAAATCATATTTGAATATATGTATTTTATGGTTACAAGTTTGTATTATAATTATTTAAATTTTAATAAGACTGTAATATGTAAAAGTTTGAGCCCGTGTAGTTAATTGTTCGTTGTATATTGTCATAGAAAATGAATAAATATTTTTATTGCAAAATGTATATAATATATATATATATATATACATATTTTTGGGGACAATTGTACCGCGGGGACAATTGTACCACAGTGTTTTCATACAAAATTTTAATTATTTTTTCTTCCCTTTTTCTTGAGTTTTAAACATGCTACGGTATTAATATATATTTGTATTGTATTTTTATTATATTACAATAGTTAAGATCCTTGGTAACACTTGAACTGACGAATTCTATAAGAGTTTTCTTGTGGTCAGATAAATGGTGAATTACGTTCAATGTAATTGAAATTTTGAATAGTAATTTTATAAACTAACAAACAAACTGTTTTTCCTAACCAAAATTATCAAAATTGAACACATTTATCGATAAATTCTGTGTTTTAATTTAAATTCCGCTACTGGTACAACTAACCCCGGGGTAGGGGTCAGTTGTAGCATTTCCCCCGATCTGTCCATGCGCTTATAGCTTTATTTCTATAAGATTTAGAAAAATCATAGAATAAGAATTTGGTAGACAACTAAATTATCTGCCGTTGAGTATGAACATTTTTTTCATAAACATTATACCTAAGATGTAGAAAATGGTAAAAGTCAAATTGGTACAACTGTCCCCGGTCTCCCCTACTACCTAATGGGAATAGTTTGAATACGGAAAGAATTCATTCAGTTAATAGATTTTTTGAAGGTGTGTAGTGTATTGGTTTTTGAATGCGGAAAGAATTTGTTCATTGAGTTTTTGAAGGTGTTCATAAATACGGCGACGCCAGGAAACAAAGTCCCACCTAGTAAAAACTGCCGATAGCACATCCCTTATATTTCAATTTCTTTGGATTTCATGAATATTTTTAAATACCTACATTCTAAAAATACACTCCGTATTGTGAATTCGACCATACGATCTATTTCGAGAAGTCCACAAAAACGCAGGCAAATAAAATTCCCACCCACAATCCTTAATCTCTTTTCTTTTCCCAGCATTTTACACGTCGGTGAAAAACCACTGTGTTTGGACAGCATTTAAAAATGTTTTGTATCGCAATCACTATTTAGTTTCGCCTACGCCTGCGTTATCCGGACAGTATATCTAAGGCATAGTGAACACACTTGTTTTATGTTACGTTTCTCTCCAGATAATTTTACTAGCTATTAAAAAGGAATTTACTAACACAATCTCACTAATATTATAACCGCGAAAGTTTTTATGGATTTGTGGGTGTTTGTTACTCTTAAACATAGTGTAGCTTATACACCAGATTAACATAGGCTTAAAAACCTATATATAATATTAAGTTCTGGCGTTATGAAATTTGTAAAAATGAAATTGTGTGTATTTCATATATTTTAGCAGCTTGAGGAAAGACAGGGGGAAGAGAAACGGAGGAGGTGGGGTTCACGGAGATAGAAGAGACGTGGGAGGGGGTTACATCTAATCTAACACACTATATAAAGAGGAAAGATTTGTTTGTTTGTTTGTTTGTGTGTTTGTTTGCATCGAATAGGCTCCGAATCTACTTAACCGATTTGAACAATTCTTTCACTGTTGGGAAGCTACACTATCCCCGGGTGACATAGGCTATATTATATTTCCAAAAAAAATAGGGATCCTTACTAAAACTTCAATAATGTAACCCAGGGTGTAAAAAAATTACCTAAAATATTATTTAAATCGCGTGCGCTGCGAAAACTATTGATGATAGAATAAAATAATGTACCACAACTTTATAGAACACATCATTATTTACAAAAAAGATCGCAACAGCATATGTCTAACTATTATGGTTATGCCACAATAAGTATTCTTTTATTTTAAAAAATTAATTTAAATGTCACCGCTTGAAAAGGCTCTTTATTTGTATCTTGGTTTTAATCCTCATCAAAATAAATTACTTCATTTTCAAGACAGCTTCAATACCTTTGTTTAACTTTTTGAATTTTTCAATTCGGATATTTAATTAGAAAGATATCACGAGTTAAAATTTTAGTATTAGAAAAAAGTTTCGGTTACGGGCCGGGCGGGAGAGGAGTCAAGAAATGCAGTGCCAGGGGGGTTGGCGGGACGGGAAAGCGGGAGAGCGGTGGTGGGGAAGGTAGAAGTGGAACGCTGGAGAGGAACGCACGGGAAAGGACATGTGAGGAGTAACATTTTATTTATTTGAATATGGCATATATTATAAAAGAAAGTCCAAAAAAAGTGCAGCTCGCAAAAACTCAGAAACGAGTCCCGGTTCGATCAAGGGAGTTATATGGTGTGGTAGATCTCTATCCCCCCTAGGGAATAAGGGTATCCGTTTTTACCTAAAGGGCGTGCTTTTAAAGATATAAGGGCTGAAAGTTTCGCCCTCTTGAAATTTCTAGAACAGTCTTCCGGAAAGTTCTAGAAGGTTCCATAAAGCTGTAGAAAGTTGTGGAAGGAGTGGCGGAGTATGTCGTGGAATGATCAGGAGTAGGGAATCGGGAATATCATTGTGCAACATTCCAGAACACTATCTTATTGTCTTGAGCGAAGCCGGGTAACCCAGCTAGTTCGTTAATTATACAGTTTTACTTCAAACGTTTAATTAACGATAATTATTATATGCTGCCTTGCCCCCTAGCACGGTCGACCAATAAGGATTGGTAGGATAACTTACGTTAATTTCTCATCGTTCCCTAGGACAAATGCAGATCGCTAACGTAGAAACAGCAGTTGACATTAATTTTTATGACATTTATTTTTATATTTTGAATACCGCACAAGAGTCCCAACTGCTCCCGTCTGAAACCAGTGAGACTATGGCATCCCCAATTGGGGTATGTTATGAGGCTGAGGGTAGTGGGGAGGGGAAGGAGATAGGGAAGAGGAAGGTGGGGAAATACCTGGCTGTTCAAATCTGGTCACCAAACAGGGCTAATGCCATTTCAAGCAACGTTTCAATTCTGAATGGTGGTCTTACACCAGGGCGATACAGGGAGTATCTTCCACTCTGGAACGTGCCGCAAATATACTATATATAATTTTAAATGAATAACTTGTGAAATAACACAAATTAATCAAATAAAATTTATTTGCATCGCCGGGATTCAATCCCGCGACCTTCGGTGTGCGATTCAAGCGCTACGCCTGCTGTCAAATTTGTGGAATATATTCAGAAACACTTAGTCATTGTATATTGTTATCTATTCGTTAGCGATCTATAGTCATGCATGATGCAAAGTTACCGACAGTTTTCGATACAATCTCAATCGATCGACGGTGCTAGGGATCCTGAGGAAGGGTCCATGTGTGAAACGGTGAGGCTGTGTTTGAATAAATCAATGGTATTTCTATTAAGTGTTTTCAAAATTATATCCAACCGCATTGTAATAATTGCTGATTGATTTTGGTATTTGATACAAAAATTATCCAAAAATAATTTAACTAAGTTCTTTTTTTTTGTTGTATTTCTAAAACTAGCGCAAAAGTAAAACACGAAGAGCATTAGTAGCTAGTATTAGCGCTCCTTTGCTATTTTCTGAGGGGAAATTATCAACACTTCTTTTCACACTTTCCTCCCCTTTGTTTTAATTCTGCTTTGTCATACTCCCCCTGCTCCCTACCTCCCACCGCTACTCACCCACCACCGACACCTTCTCTCATCAACATCCTCAGACACACCTCCCAACTTTGCCCATTTGTCATACTGGTTTTATGATATTTCCCATATGGTAGGGCGAATAAAAATGCCGTATTTTATACAGAGTGTTTCATTCTGAATAGTAATATTTTTTTGGAAGATGTAAGTTATAGACATACCTAAAGATGAAACTAAAATTACAAGAAATATTAGTTAAACTTGTATAATCAACATCATCTCTCTCCATAGAAGACGCCATTTTTGAAAGATAAAAATAATTTCCCTCAGGGCCTATGTCATCTGAGATGCTGTGTGGACGGTATTTCTGAGGAGATGAAGGAATGAACATTGGTCTTGAAGAGACTCATGTTGTAGGAAGGAGGAAACACAGAGCCTGGCAAATCGTTCCACAACGGAGCTATTGTACTCAAGAATGAGTCGAAGAACCGACCGACCTGTTCTCAAGTCAACCATGTACATATTCTTTTGTGCACTAGCAAATCCAGTGATTTTCTGTCTTTTTCCATAATATTATTTTTAGAAAAAATTAAAAACAGTGGTTTATTGATTTTAATATACGGATTTATTAATACATTTATTTATAATATCTGATTAAAAGATATCCTCAAAAATTATATGGGTATTATACCGTGTTGCGTTACCTTATTCTTTAGCCAACGTTTCGGACAGCGTTGCAGTGTCCATCATCAGGGCAGATCCGGCAGATCTGAAATCTGCGCAACACGGCATAACACCCCAAAAACAAATAAAGAATATACTTTTGGCCATGAAAATCTAAAAACGTACTAGTTAACCGGTTGCTTTATCGTGTTTCATAATATCGAACCAAAAATGAGTTACATAATTTTATAACAAAATTCAACAATTCACCAGCCAGCTAAATGCAATAAACTGTCAAACTTTTTGAAACAATTTGCATTCCGATAATAAATTTCGTTCCCTGTTAATAAGCCTTCTATATTCACCCAACGAAAGTTCCATAAACAACGTTACAATTGTACGACCTATTTCATGATCTTTCTGGTAATATATGCGGGTCCACATAGGATCACCCCACGACCTTCTTTGGGTCGTGACCCTAAATCATCTCTTAAAGGAACCATTTGTATGTCCTCCCCCCCCAAGAAAAGAAATGATCATGTTAAAAAACACCAGAAGATCGAAAAAGTTCCTGAGTTTCGACGTATGTGGTATTTGTATCTCCGAACAAAGTAACTTATTATTTGTTGATTGTTTTGGTCGGAAATATGCCTCTGGTAACTTCAAGAAAATATTTTCCCGTCTGGCGTTTTTTTTAACCAACATCGTTACTAAGAGCAAAATTTTGTTTTTGTACATCGGCGATGGACTAAAAAAAAATTAGAGAAGTGAAACCGTCATAAAATAAAAGAGACAAAAATGAGGATGCTACGAAATAACGCACAAAGAGGAGACGGATTATTTACGAAGCACCGCACAAAGAGGAGGCCTTTTATTCTATATCATTCTCTCGCAGGCTAAATTCTATAGATGCATGAATTTGTTTCTTTTTAGGGTCGCTTTTTTGTTTCATTGAGTTTTAAATCACAGCGGTGTTAAAGAAGTTTTCACTTAAAAAAACACAATTTTTAATTGTGAATTTTTTCATTTCAACTAGAGCTATTATGTAGTTGAATTCTGACTATGAAACAGTTATAGGTCATCTCAGGTTCGCTATGTTTGGTGACGGAGCAGAGGTGCCCAGGTTTTTGGTAAAAGGTTTGTCAAGGTCTTGTCTTTTAACCTCTCCAGACAGAATCCCTCGACCAATCGCCTTCCACCGCAGTTTAAGGGATGGATCCATACGACTGACACACTAGACCCCAGATTACTACCCACTCCTAAAACATATTCCTCAGAACTTCAGAAAAAACCCTCCATATAGCATCCCTTAAGTTGACAAAGGCCCTGACGGAAATGATTTGCTTATTTTAAAACAGCAAAATCACTAATATTGTTAACTCCAGCGTTGTGAAATTTGTGCAGATTTTTTTTGTCATCCATCGTGAGCCATGGAGCTAAGAAACTGAGTTGAACTAAAAGAAAACGAATAATTCGTGTGTTTTACTGATCTAAATTAATAAATACTATTATCAGTAAGCTCTGACGTCGTGTTATGTGTGCAGATTGTTAGGTTAACGAAAGCGATAAACTCTTACTATGTTATTTCCATCATAAGCTATGTAGCTTTTAAATACTAATTTGGCCATATTATTTGATCCATGATTATCAAAAATTGTTGAGTTAGAAAAAAGATTTCGCAAAATGCGAAACATCGTTGAAATCCGGGCAGAATATTAATTTTTCTACTATATTTTGTAAAGTTGAACCAATTTCATTTGAACAACCTCATATATATATATTTTTTTTTTTAAGAGAAGGAGGTAGCGCAACACGGCATAACACCCCAAAAACTAACAACGAAAATGCTTTTGGCCGTGAAAATCTAAAAAACTTATCTAACCTCATATTTATATAACCTTTAGCATTATGAAATTTTATTACATTGTGCTTTTCCATTTCAAATATACTTCGTTTCCAACATTAAAAAAAAAACATAAATAAATATACATAAAATACTAAGTAATTGAATTCCGTATAATAAAATCTACGTTCAAATTTTTTAACGTTCCATATCACAAAGGAATAAAGAATACACATAGTGGTATTAATATTTTATTTGAAAAATGTAATGATATTTGCTTACCACAAAAAAGGCAAATTACTGAAATGTATTTTATCAAAATAAACAAAATTATTATATGTTATCGTTTGTAACATGTTTATTTAGTAGATTAAAGAAAAAAATCCAAATTCTGTGAACGTAATTTTTTTGAAAGTGCTTAAATATTATTTGTTTCGTTTGATGTTTTTATATAAAACGTTCATCTAGAAGTAAGCGCCTTCGGCAGTCAAGATTGCTGGTTTCGATACGCAGATACGAATCCATTATATCCTTCATAAAATTGAACCTTTAAGTCAAAATGCCAGTTTTACTAAATAAACTGTGCGATCGCTGAGTTAAAATATTATCTCTCACCGTAGTAATAGCAAAAGAAATGCGATTTGGTCGAATTTCGTGAAACAAAAATCTGTAAATTTCAAATCCATAACTATGTCACAACGGTTAACATTGTGAACTATTGATTGGAAATTATGAAATAAGTATCCTACTACTTGGCTATTAAATTATATAACAACTTTCCATGTAACATTAAACAAATAATGCATGATATACTTATTTTAAATTAAAGCATCACTAAAAACGAGTTCACAAAACATTCCTTTTAAACACATGTCACCTATATCTTATACGAATACTATACATTAATTTAATAACAATCTTTTTTAAATTCTATATTAACACTCTATATAAGATATAACATGTACCCTACTTCTTGTTAATTAGGTTTTTTTTTTTTTTCAAATTAACTCTACCCAGGAGGTTCTGAGGAAAATAATTTCCCTCAGGGCCTATATCATCTGGGATGCTGTGTGGAGGGTCTTTTTGAGTAGAGATAGCAATGAACATTGATCTTGAAGAGACCCATATTGTAGGAAAGAGGAAACATAGAGGCCGGCAAATCATTCCACAGCCGAGCTGTTGAACACAAGAACGAGTCGAAGAAGCGACCCGTTGTCATGTGATAGATGTCAACGGTGTACAAATATTGGGCACGGGCTTGGCGTGTTTCCCGACTATGCACCGGTGCCGAAGGGATCAATGATGCTAGTTCATCGGAGCATCTTCTATTGTAATACCGGTAGAACAGGGATAGGATTCCCACCCGACGTCTGTGCTCTGAATATTGCAATCCGTCTGTTAAGATGGGAAAATCTATCAAACGGACCGCCCGTTTCTGCACAGAATCGACGATATTTTTAAGGTATTTTGGAGCTCCAAAACAGAGGTGGCTGCCTAATTCAACCATGGGGCGCAGTTGTGATTTGTACAAGGTAAGCAGTTGTGTACTATTAAAGTATCTGCGGCCCTATACAGTACGCCCTGTTTTTGGAAGGCTAACTTTACTCTGGCTTACCTTTTACCTTTTAAACTTTCTGTATTTTGTACAATAATTTTTTTGGTTTAGAATTTTTTCAATTCGTAAATCGTAAAAGGGTCATGAGTAAGTAATCCTTAGCTAAGTCTTACGCTAAGTATGCCCAACTGACTGCCGCTCAGTTGCGATTGGTAAACACTTCAATAAACCCTTCACGATCTTTCTGAGATATATTTGTGCTACGACAATCGATTTTCATAATACTATCCACATTGAAAATAAAGTCAACGAGAAAGCAGATATGGGAAAGGTATGAAATATGTGTTTTGTTCTCCGGCCTCACCTTTCTATCCCCTCAACCCCCTTCCAACTTTATAGGTAGTTCCACGTCTTTCTCTCTACCAACACGACCAACAACGTACTACGGCATCTACTCTCTTAACGGGGAGTATAAATCTACGGAAATAACGCCCTCTACAGAGTTTTGGAGCGGCGTAGCACCGTAGCACCACAGCGGCGTAGTAGCGTAGCTCCTGCGTGGTAATGTGCCGCTAGCCTGTACCCAAGAGATATATTGGCGCAACTAAAGTTTAAAGTTTTAAAATTAATTATGCTAATCTATTGGAAAACATCTGTTTTAGAATAGTGCAATAAAAAGAGAAAACCGAAAGTTTTTGACACCGATAATTTAGTCTTATTGTTCTGGTGTACTTACTGTCTTGGTTCTTAATTGAAAACTTCTTTATGACCATTGTGATTTGAAACTCAACGAAACGAAAAAGTAACACTAAAAACAGACAAACACATAAATTTTCGTTATTTGTTTTTGGGGTGTTATGCCAGCATAAACCCCTAAAACAAATAACGAAAATGCTTTTGGCCGTGAAAATCTAAAAACGAATCGAACACAAATATGTATAGAATTTAATCGGTCTCCTCTTCGAGCGGTGCTTCGTAGCCTCCCTACTCTTGTCTACTTTGTTTTTCCAAAGGATTCATTTCTACCGCATGTGAACAGCACACTTGTATTTTTTTTACATTAGCTCCACATAAGAGGACCTGAGGAAAATAATTTCCATCAAAGCCTATGTCATCTTAGGGGATGCTATGTGGAGGGTCTTTTTAATGAAAGGATGGAGAGGAAGTTCTGGGAATGGAAAAGGTATGAGGGATGGATAGGAATCTGGAGGTCAGTGTGTCCAGGAGTGACAAACGTATGAATCCATTCCTCCAACTGCCGTGGAAGGTAATGGGTCAAGAGAGTTCGGCTGGAGAGATCAGAAGGACTCTCTTAACCAGTCTCACCACGCAGCTGATGGACAGACACACCCGCCGCCCCAAGACATAGGCAAACCTCATCCCATGACAGAGGATGGTGGTTATCTTAAATCTTTTTATAGTACATAATGGACATTAATAGTTTGTGTTTGATTGTTGTATCGCACAATATACAACAATCAGTATTTCCTTCAGGTCCTTTGCAATTTTTAGGGATTGCTAGCTAGTTGTGTTACTCACCGGTATATAGATTCACTGAATCCATGCAATAACATTATTGTAGGCTAAAAAATGTTTGCGTTACTCATATATTATAATGTAATTGAAATAAATTTTAATGAGACCTCTTCTTAAATTACCTGGTTCGTTGACTCTATCTAACAAATACATTGTACCTTTCTGTAATACAGTACCCTCGTAGACACAATATTCTATTCTCCCGACGCGCTACGGAAACCCTATCGCAGTACAGCCTTCGTACCGTCACGCCTCGCTATTGCTAGAGCCTGATTTAAATAATGCCGTCATATTGAATATTAATGTATTGATATCTCCAGGATGCGGCGCGAGAATTGAACAATGCATAGGGAATGAATATTAATTTATTGAATTTACAGATACGCGAACTTTATTCAAGAGAAAACTGTATATTTATGTATAAGAATTGCAGTCAATAAGAATAAAATATCTGTTCCAGAAAGTCAAGAAATATAATTTATTATTATGACTGTTGCGTTCGTTTCCATTGAAGCATCGATTTTAATGTATCTATTATTTTATCCTGAAAATTCTTCAATGCTTTCTCCGGAGATATTCGTTATTTGTAGATCTGTATTCTCCAGTACCACAGGATGCTTATTGAAAGACTTACCCTGGCATCTTACATGGCTAATCGTATTAGCATATTTGGCGTATTTTACTCTGCATATCTACCTTCGGCACAACTCGGAAACGAGACCCGAAGAGTTCATAGTCACCAAAGTAATCGTGAGATAATTTTGTAATGATACATTTCTAATTGTAATGTATCTTTACAATTAGTTTTAGACAGTTTTATTTATTTATTTTACGACAAAAAAACTAGATACATTTACCAGTATGATTATGACCATATTGTTTCTTCAGTAAGTCATTCTCAATCTTTTGTGGGGCTTCTTACCTTTCTTGGCATATCAAATTTGAGCAGTAGACAGATGTTACAATCAAAATGTTTTCATATGTCAGTTAAAAAATACTAATATATTATAGTGGTTTACTTTAGAGTTATTATTTGTTTCTCTAGTGCTGGGAAGACTTAAAACGCATATAGCACGTCCAATTATGGAGTCAATTGAAATACACAGATTATTTTTAATAAAGACGACGGGACTAAAGTTAATAGTCCTTGGTAAAACTTCTCCTTACACAAAAACTAAACATTTTTAATTAATGAATCGTACTGAAATATCAGTACTCAGAGTACCGCATCTATGCATAAACACATACTTTACCAAAATCTTCGATTACACATCTGCCCTGGTGGTGAACACTGTAACACTGACTGAACGTTAGCTAAATAATGAGGTAGCGCAATACGGCATTATACCCAAAAAAATAATCACGATAATACGTAATATACATATATCATCTCGAATTATTTTTTTTCCCAGAGAGGATGGCGATAATTGTTTGTCATGTGTCATAATTGGTCTATGATTAGTTCTCACATTGCTCTAATTGTCAATGGGCTTTTCGGATGACATCATCGTGATGTGCTGAAGGTACTCGTAGACGTGCAGAGTCGTTATAATACCAGAGCTCCGCAGATAAAACTTAGCTTCCAGATAGAAATGACGTTGGTCCACCTAACTATATATATATAAAATACGATACGTCAATACACAATCACTGTGATTCAAATAACCCAAGTCTTTTAATAAGCATATTGTAGTACTGGAGAATACTGGTCCCGGTAGTTATAAATAACGAATGTTTTCGAAGAGGACATCAAAGACATTACAATTATTTTTAAGGCTGTAATGTGAATGAGTCAAATGTTATAAAAAAATTGTATTATTTAATTAAATGAAGATAGTACTAGCAAAACTCAATCGAAAATCTCGAAAGAGAAAAACCAGAAAAAGATTTTTGTACCCCTGGTACTCAAACCCAGGACCTTTCGCTTTTCGTGCAAATTCGCTAACCACTGGCTAACAAATTCGCTAACCACTGGCTTTTCGGGCAAATTCGCTAACCACTGGCTAACAAATTCGCTAACCACTGGCTTTTCGGGCAAATTCGCTAACCACTGGCTAACAAACGCTAACATTTGCCCGGAAAGTGAAAGGTCCTGGGTTCGAGTCCCATAGGTGCAAATAACTTTTTTTGATTTTTCTGTTTCCAGATGTTCGATTGAATTTCGCTAATATTGTCTTCATTCAATTAAATATTACAATTTGAGGTTTTCCACATAAAGTGAAAAAAAAATTGTATGCTAAAATTAAAACTTAAATCTGGAACTTTAGACTTCCAGGATCTGGACAGGTCGATAAAAATATTTACCTCTCTGCTCAAGAATGTATTCCGTAAGTAACTGAAAAGGTTTGTTAATTTTCACCGATATAAGGAAATAAGCTTGTTTTAAACACTGTTTTTTGAGGGGTAATAGCCAATCTTCGATAAGACAACGCTCCCCAATGAGAAGTTCACCGATATTAAGAATTATGTTTCTTCACCTCATTTCCCATATTTCCCGACATTTACACTCCCCTTGACCAATTGCCGCTCAGGGGCATCGTGTCAGTGGAGGCGGTGAATTTATTGCTGCAACGCAAACTTCTGAAAGCACCGGCCGCGGCGTCGTTGCGGAGAGCTGGCGAGGGCGTCGCGCGTCGTGACGCTAAAAGTTGAAACGAAATGGAGAAAGAGCTTTGATAACGCGGGACTTTTATCTTCCTAGAATTAAAAGTCAATTTCGTTCAGCATGGTAAAGTCAGTCAAACAAATAAAAGTATATCTGATTTTATTCATTATTTATGTGGGATTTTATAATATACCAATGATTTTATGATATACGAATAATATTATTTAATGTTTATACATCTTTTATTATACAAACGAATCGATATTTTTCCCGGTCTCACAGAGATAGATTTTCAAATATAAACCCAGTGAGATATTGAACGACATACTTTTAAGTCGATTTTATCCGTAATTATTCGCGATGGAATGCATTTTTTTAAATGACTTAAGCTATGTTTAGTGATCATATATTAATAGCCATGTACTACCAATAACTTTATTTCTCTTACTCTTCTGTCTTAAATCTATTTAGCTTAAACGCCATAGTTTGACTGGTTCCGAGAGGTTGGGATTCATATACGGTATTTTAAAACTTAGATAATCAAACAGGAAATTTGAGAGGTGGGTATGGGTACCACCACCCTGGGAACCATTTATTGGATAACCTGCCAAAAGTCACCCAAAATAGATTGCTACGTTTGGTGACTTAGCAGCCGTGCCCGGGTTCACGGGGTGAGGTTTGTCTAGGTCTTGGCGGCGGATGCTTTTGCCCATCTACTGAGTGACGGGTCTAGTAGGGACAAAACTGATTTTGGGAGACCTTTTGACCTCTCCAACCGGACGCTATCGATTAATCGCCTTGCGCCGCAATGGGAGCGACAGATTTATACGTTAATACTCCTGGATACATTGACCATCAGTCCCTACCAATCACTCATAACTTTTTCCTTCCCATAAATGCTTCTTCTTCCTTTCCCTTAAAAGACCCTCCACACAGCGTCCCCAAAGATGTCATAGGCCTTAAGGGTTTTTTTGAAGTGACAACTTTAGCACCGTTGTAATTTGAAACTCGCTGAAACGAAAAACGTTGACACTAAAAAGAGACAAATACATACACACATCGTAGGATTTAAACTCCGGAGAAAGTCCTCCTCCTGTTTGTGCGGTGCTTCATAGCCTTTCCACTCTTAACTACTTTAGTTTTCTGAATTTTTTACTTCTACTGCGTATGAATTGCAAACTCTGATTTTTTCCATTAAAAAAAAAACAATTAATCAATAAATACTAGCCAACCGCATTATATTAACACAACTGTCTATAAATTATGCGATAAATAAATTAACTGCAGAGGATGAAAAATGAAATTGGTAAAAATGCAATGAAATCTTGAAATTCATTCTGGAACGATAACGCATTACAGATAATGAAAAGCCTTTATTTCCAGAGCTTGCTTTTAATTTTACGGCATAATAAACTTATTATTTATGACAAGTGGTATTCAAATGTCCATGCAATTAGCGCAGTATACATAACAATAATAGTACTACTGCCATGAAACATGTCGTGGCATTGTGTTTAAACTATTGTGCCCGTGGCTGTGGCAATTTATTATGGGTACTTTCATTTACTTGACTCTGGGTGCAGAGGGTAGATTCACTGTGACTATGGGTGCAGGTATTATGCAGGAAACGACGACGTCATTAGACAGTTTGTTAAATTTAAAACTGCTGTGAGGACTTCTGCTCATTTAGATTAATGACACAATTTTCACCTGAGCGGGTGCACTTTAAATTAAATCTTCGTAATTATTTTGAAAAATTTGTACGTTTTCAAATGGCTGTGATTAATATTAACACTACTAGTTTCTTCACGGTTTTGAACAAGAAGCAAGTAATAAAATAGCTTGTAATAGCTTATAATAGCTTAATATTGGCTTACGTTATTTGTGACAGTTAAGTAAATATTTCAGATCAATGGGGAAACAAGTTATGATCTAAGAATAGTTGCACCGATTTAAAAAAATCAGATTATGAAGGCTCTGCTAATTTCATGTGCTAGAACTCACTGTTTGAAAGGATTGCAGCTTAAGAATGCAGAGTTTTCTTTAATCAGAATTGTGAATATTCAGTTTTGTAAGGTTTAGATTAGGGATAAGAAAAGTCATGCGGTTTGCGATGCTTTTTGGTGCGACCGGAGGGTACTTTTTGCGTCGTGCAGAAAGAACCACAAAACCAAAAAAATTACATTCAGAATGAGAGAACACTTTTCTCTGGCGGTATTTCAGATATATTAAGTTAGTTTAAAAAAATACAAAATCATATTCTTCTTCCTTGCACAATTGTAAAAAAATAAGTACCATATTAATTTAGCCAGGTGGACTCGTGGGAAGATTCATTCTTAAATTAAAACCAGTATTGTGTTCAGAATGCATAAAAAAAACATCCAGTTTCAGATTCACCTGTTGACGCATTTCGAAGGAAACCATTCTCGTGTTCGAGGTGCAGTTATAAAAATATTTTTTTATTTTATTTTTTATTTTGATACTATATTTTACATTTCATTGTATAATACAGTAATGATGGCCTTAAAAGGTGGTTTACCAGTGCTGAGGCCTCCATTTTATAATCCAAAAAAATATAGTTGCATGCCATATGCTGCTATAAACGGAGGAAAACCATTTTAATGTTCTGGGTGTAGTAATATAGTAGTGAAGTAACAATAAATGACCAGTTGTGGATTCATCGAAAGAAACCATTCTTATCGTAGAATAAAGAATAATAATACGATACGTAATACGAAACAGATTCATTTGACACAGCTTTTAAATCTCCCTCCTCCTGCGTTTGAAAATGTATATGTGGTCCGCGGATAATACCATAAACTATCAAATAGCCCCGACGGTAAAAGGATTCCCCACCTCTAATTAAGATTTTAAGAAAAACCATAATATTTTACACAATTACACAAAGAAAAAGCTTGTAAAGTTAACAATAAGTCAAGGAATAGAGGTAAAATAAAAACGCCCTTCATTAAAAAAAAAAAAACAAAATCAAATCATCAGATAATATTAGACCAGAATAAAATATTAAATTATTAAAGTACGCTGAAGAAAAATTGATCGTGTCAGCATATTTAATACTGTACAAGAATTATTAATTTAGAATCAGTCGATTAGTATTAATATATTAGTTCTAGTTCAACAGATTGCCGTTTAGCAGCAAATTGTTGAACTAGAACTAATATACGAGTGCTTACAAAATGTGAAAGCATCTGAACACATAGAAAATATCTGATTATGATTTCTAGATATAATAATAGTTAACAGTATTGCAAACATTAAGTGTTAAACCATATTTCCTGTTAATATTGTTACTTACAATGCTCTAGTTTCTATTTCAAGAGTGAAGTTTAAATGAACACAAAAGTCCTGATTCGTGAAACTCACTATATCAGACACGTTTCTAGTTGTAAACATTTTTGCTCTAATTAAACAACAAGTTCCAGAAACAAGAAGAAGAACAAACTGAGTTTGAAACGCCGCTTGAGCGCTTTGGGTTGAATTTCAAGGGAAGTTTCATATTCATTATTATTCTCAGTGGATGAATAAAGGTTAGCACAAATTGTGAACAACCTGTAGTTAACTACACGAAACTAGAGTTAAGACAAGTTGCTGAAACTTTACGAAAAATAACTATTTATGACATGCACGCGTTTGTTATATTGATTTATTTAATACCCACACGACAAATATACCGTAAACAATAATTTTATGCCACCATTAAATATGAGCATTAGAAAATACTAGAAATAATACAAAATTAAAAAATATATATTATGTTTGGCATTTGATCGTAATATAACGTAAAAAATTAATATAAGCTCTAGAAGTAAATGAAAGTAAGAGAAGTACTCGCAAAATATTATAGGTTAAATTAGTATTTATTGAAAAGATATGAAAGCATGGTCTTGTGCTGTTATATAGATACACCACATCTTCGTTTCTATTATTACTTTCATGAAATCTAGGTACAAGCGAGTGGTTGAATGCTCAGTCCTGGTATAGTTACATTTAAACAGGATTTTGGAACGGTAGCTCTCGTAGGTATATGAAATTCAATGAGATTAATGACGAGTTGTTTAAAAAAATTTGAACAACACTTGATCAAATATTTAAGGTCAATTTTCACGTTCTTTGTAAGTTCTATTATTATATCATTATAGTCCAGTTGCTTCATAAAACGATTTTTTTTATATAAATTTTTATTTTTCTTGAATAGAACTTTCACAGAACGTGAAAATCGACCACAATATTTGATGAATTGTTAATCTTTTTTTAAACACCCGTCCTAATTAAATCAATACTATACTAGCATTTACGAATTTGAATACAAATATTATTTAATTTGAGAAAAAAATTATTTTTATGATAATTTAAACTATTGAAACCATTAATAACTTCATAATTGAAACAAATAGTGTAAACCATTGAAAACATTAATAACATAATAATTGAAACAAATAGTACAAACTATTGAAACCATTAATAATTAATAATTGAAACAAATAGTTTAAACTATTGAAACCATAAATAACTTCATAATTGAAACAAATAGTGTAAACTATTGAAACCATTAATATCTTCATAATTGAAATAAATAGTACGAACTTTTGAAACCATTAATAACTTCATAATTGAAACCAACAGTATAAACTATTGAAACCATTAATAACTTCAACTTAATCGTAGATAATTGAAATGATGGAACATGAACCAATATTAGCACCAAACCGCATCAATCGCGTGTACGCACATCGGCGCTCCACCTTTGTTTTTATCTACATCAGCTTTTATAATCTGTGCAGTTTGGTCGCAGGCCGGATAGGTTCAACACCATGCCACATCTAAGTATGTTCTACCTATATTCATGCATTAATAATTTTCAATTACTTTCAGCCACTTGCACAAATTTCATAAACATTATTTCAGAGTTTTGTGGTTTTAGAGTGTAATCCTATATTTTGAAAAAAATTGCAGCTTTTGGTGTATCCAATCGCTCTACATATTGTTTTGATGTTTATATTGTGAAACTCGGATTTGTTTTCTGTTAGTATTCAATATTGTATCAAAATCATTTTTCAAGCCTTGCTGGAATTAGTTACAAGTATTTTAAGATGTTTTGTTTTCGAAAGCTACAAACCACTCAAGTGGTGGAGCTTTCCAGGAGTTCGATTTTCGATTCGGCCATTCGATTTAATTGATATTACACCTCCAAATATTAATACGGAAACATATGAACTACTTACTGCGGTTTAAAGCAATATAATTCACTTATATTTCGACTAGATAGCTACTGAACGAGTCGCGCATGACGGCTACTGGCATGATGCGGTCACACTGTGCGAGTGCAGTGCAGTAACGCACGGCTAACTCGCATGCTGGCTCGTACGGTGTGAGAGGAACATAGTGTGCATAACCTATTAAGTTACTAGACGATTTTCAATTTTATAGATTTTGAAATTCTTGTGAAACAAAATGATCCTCCATAGAATAACCGCTTTGGAATTTAGTTGATTACTTTTGTTCAAATACCTTTATTATTGAGGCTTCTCCTGTGAAATAAAAGATACCAGGTGAGTCGTTGCAGTATCAAAAATAATAAATTCGTCCTAGTATCTAATAACCACTCAATTCATGCGATATATTTTTATCTACTTTTTCGTGTTTGTGTTATTTATTATTAAATGTTAATATTTAATATTGTTGAAGCTACGGTGAAACCGGGTTGGAATTTGTTTTTTTGATTATAAAAATATATGTGGATTATGTGAGACGAGAGGAATTGGACAATGTGCAACCGATTTTTAAATACCTACGGGTCTTTATGCTCATCTGCACGGTGTAAGTGTAGTTCTTCATTGTGTAAGAAATTTCAACGTACCTACCTGTAGTTTTTTTTATATATGTGAGCGAACAATTTCTTTCAGGCGACGAAACAAAATATGTGTAACTTTATTTGTTACGCATTCAATATTATGTGTAATAATTTTTTTTTTTCAAAAAACGTATTAATATAAAATTTCATAATTTCCATAAATATTTCAACAGAAACAGAAATAATATTAAATATTTAAGAAAGTGATTTGTGTTAATATTACATAACTCTGTAACTTATTAATAGCTTTCTTTTGTGTGTTAGTTTAAAAAATGTTTTTTTACGTTAACCCCTCACATCAGGAAAATAATTTCCTTGAGGGCCTATGTCATCTTTGACAATTTTGTGTGGAGAGTCTTTTTTAATAAAATGAAGGTGAGGAAGTTCTAGATAAGTAAAAGGTATGGGGGTGTGGGTAGGAATGTAGGGGTTCCAGTATGAATCCATCCCTCGGTCACGCCCGCCACGCAGCTGGTGTGCAGCCGCATACGTCGCCAAGCATGGACTCACCTCACCCGATGAACCCGTGCACCCCTAATATTCACCAAACGTAGCGATCCACTTAAGCAGAGGTGTTGGTTATCAAGCAAACAGTCCATGGGGCGGCAGTACCCATACCGCCTCCCAAATGAGAAATTATTTAAATTTGTGTTTGCTAACGTGGAGCTCACCTAGGTAATAAAATATAGATGGATTTATTGCATTGCTATCTTTCAGCGATTTTTCCATTTGAAAATTGGTTAAATTTAGCCAACGAAAAATTAAACGCCAAGCGACACGGGAAATTCTACCTTTCGCCGATATTTTGGTGCTCTTTGCCTACACTCACAAACGATCCCAGAAAATAACAAACAATCGGTAAAAGCGTCAAAATTCTCATTCCGCACCGGAATGGAAAACGCGTTTCAATTGGATTTTTGTTCTACGATATTGAAATTGAATTTCCTTCACGGTTTTATTCCGATGGAAATTCCGTAATATTCGAAAATTGGCTGGAAAATTAAGGGGCACGAAGAGCAAAATATAATAACAGCGAATTGAATGATTTGCCATGAGTTTTCCCCTTTGTCGTCGTTTATTAGAAATTTACCATAAAATTCTACGGATGAGCTGAGCATCGTGTCATAGAAATATTATTGATTATTTTATTTCTCGATCTGGAAGTACAAAACACCATAATTATTATTGAAAACAAAGCATCAAAACCAAAATACGTTGATAATACAATCATTTATAGTTAATGTTACATGTATTGTTGTTATTGATACCATTTCAAAATATTTGTGAACATGATTATTTGATATAATGTGTATATTTGGTCTGATATGCTGTTATCGTTGAAAATGTATTATTACTCTCAAATGTGCATATAGTGATTTTCTTTAATTTAATTTTTAAAAATTCATTAATTTTACGAAATTTTACACATATAAATTAGACCGATTGGACAAAAAACTGCCAAAATGGTCAAATTAAACAATATTTCGCACATTGTAATTGTCCGAATGGACAAAAAGTTATCCGATTAGAAACAAAATGGTTCAATTGGATAATGAATTATCGGATAGTGAGAGGACATCGTGGTAATATTAGAGGACAAAGAATTGTCCAAATGGACAAACTTGACAATGTTTTGAAAATTCGAATTCGCTGATTGGAGAAAGAATTTTACAAATGGATAGATGAGAAGATTTTTTTTTGTTCGTTGGAATTGTCCGATTAGACAAAAACAATGTTCAAATGGAAAATTTTGAGGATGTTATGCACATTGAAATTAACCGATTGGACAAAGAATAGTCGAAATTAATTGACACAATGCTGGTATTAAGTGCTCAATTCTCAAAACATTCCCCAAAAATTTTGGTCAAGGGCGATAAAGTAAAGTAACTTTTGATGTTTGAACATGTGATTTTTTTTACCTCTCGTGTACTTTTTGAAAACTTCATAGGTTCTGAAAATAAATATTCTACGTACCAGATGTCCAGAGTGGAATATATTTTTACCGCCATTCAGAAGTAAAAATGTTCTTTTTAGAAAATCTAATTTCACCGAACCCGCGGAATTCAAAAGGATAATTTCTCCCAATGTACCCCGTTTGCTTCTTCGTACGTATTGGTACTTCTTTCAACATTTTCTGATAGCCGAGATGCCACAAAGAGGGAGAAAACTGAAGAAAAATATACTGTAGATATTGTCAACCAGTAGAGAAATAAACTTGCAGAACGGTTATAAATCTTTTCAAACTCTAAACTAAACAATAAACATCCTAACACACAACCCTTAGCTGACCACCTGACTATGCCAAAGTTCTAGGCGTCCTTAGCTCTTTGGTGGTAGTTAGAATACTAGTCGGTAACACACATCGAAGTTTGGCTTAGTTGACAACTTTATTATGACATGTGAACGCGGAATAACTAGCCAGCCAGCTGTGGGAAATTTACTATAGGGTTTGGGTACAAACTACGAAACTTTAAGAGCCACCCACATCTCTGATGGTGGGAGGGTTTAGTTTTGAAATGCTAATTTTTATTATTTTGTTGAAAATCAGCTAATTAGTTGGCCGCAGAAATAAGTTTAGGTAAGCGACCGCGAAGTTTAGAGGAATAGTGATACAGATGCGCATTATCGGGTAGAAAAGATTATATCTTCATTTATTCACCTTTAAGGATAGAGGTAGGCGCCTACAGACCGCAATTGACACAGGAAGAGAGAAACATAATGTTCTCTGGCATTGTGTCTGTACAAATTTTACGATACGATACATGGAAAGGCAGCGCCCTTGAGGTGATTTTTCACAAAAACGGCGCTCTATAAATTATCCAATTATTATTATTATTATTATTAAAGTTAGGAAAATGTTTTAGGATTTATTTTTTAAATTATGTTTAACTAGCTAGTTCCCGGTATGCGTTACTACTTCATTTAATAAAGAAATTGTTTCTCCCTGCGTGCCCTTTCCCATTAGTCCCGTTCCCTTTCCGCCTCCACTTCCTCACCCGCGTCCCCTTCCCCTCTCGTGTTCCCACTCCGCCCCCTCCACCTTTCCTCTCCCCACTCCACTCCCCCCCTTCTCCCTTCCACCATCCCGCGAACCCCCCTGCCGAATTCCCCTCCCCACTCCCAGGTTCCCCTTCCCCCCCCCCTCTCACGAACTCCCTACTCGAGTACCCCTCGTTCAGTCCCGGTACATTCAGTGCCACCTATTGCAATTTTTTTATACAAATTTCATTATTCGAAATCTGACCAGTAGTTTTATACAAACCTTGTCCTGACAATAACTAACACAAAAAAAATCCAATTTGGTACAGTCATTCGCAAGTTATGCGTATACATACATTTCGGCAATTAATTTTTATTTATATACATAGACGAAGAAAAAGATAGATAGATAGATTATTATTGTATTATTGATTTCGGATTGTGTGGAGGCTACTGCGATCCCAAACATCCTGCTAAATATATAAAGACATCACCCGTAAGGAAGTTCAAATTAAAAGGATATTAATAATAATATATTAGTAATATTACCTACACAAAATGTTACTTGTGCAATAAACGCAAGCAAAAAATATATGAATATAACATAATTTATGTAATCGTCGTTATTGTGATCTGTGACAGTTGATATTGATGACTTGATATTGATCTGTCACAGTTGGTTTGTGACAACTATTTTGGGATACTCATGATTTTTTTACAAATGTACGTTAATCGAGGTTCTATTCCTCGTGTCGTGACGATTTTTGTAAATGATATTAAAACTTAACTAGTTGTTCCTACCCGGAAGAGAAACAGAGCATCGCCAGTCTCAAATTTTTCGTAAGCTTTTTATTATAGAATTTTAAATTGGTGTTACAAACAATATTCGGTTTCTTGTTTTATATTTCCAATTTCTTGTCAGAAATTCCAGACGGATATAAAGCAGTGATATTTGCCATTCACTCTTCGAGTGTCTTTGCAGTTAAGTTAACGGACAAGAATTTTTTTATTCAATAGTAAAGATTAAACAACGGTACGTATAAAAGGCATTCCTCTTTCCTGAAGTCTCGGAAAATTTAACCACTTTTTGTACCTATAACTTACGACTAGCGAATCTCCGTAACAAAGGTCAACCAATACTTAAAATATGCGGTGCTAACTCCAAAAGGTCTTTTCAGCCTGTTGGAAATTC
Organism: Limnephilus lunatus; assembly: GCA_917563855.2. Taxonomy (NCBI): domain Eukaryota; kingdom Metazoa; phylum Arthropoda; class Insecta; order Trichoptera; family Limnephilidae; genus Limnephilus; species Limnephilus lunatus. The sequence goes on along the minus strand of OU830602.1, from coordinate 42,716,047 downwards.
AGAAGACAACGTGTTCCTAAAAAACAGCAAGTTCCGCATTGAAATAGAAATGCATGTTATTTCCGCTAAAAACAGTTGCAGTCTTCAACAGATATAATTGTTTTCTGAAGGGAGTTGAAGGTGATAAAGTAAACAGCATTTGCCTCTCTTCCCTAAAGGTTTAGTTTCCTTTGCTTCAGATAGAGCAACCAGAATATATCTTGGCCAATTCAAAGATCCAACCACGTGTACGTCGTTAGTTTGTCAAATAATATTAAATTATTGCGACAGCAATAAAGTGTCAATTTTCTGAAAATTTCTCCCTTTGTCTCCTCTCCTTCTTTGTCTATGGGCTGAATTAAATTAAACTTAATTAATTAATGGTTATGTCACCTGGAACTTTGACCATCTTTATAAAACTATCTGGATAAATCTCTTTTCCTAATGTAATCCTCTCGCAAACTTTTTAAGCAGGAGTGTATATCAATTCATTTTCACGAATCATTTTGAAAAAAAATTTTACATGTCCCCACTCCAATAACATAGCTTTTACCCTTATACCTTTCCTTAGGATCTAGTCAACGCATCCCCAAAATGGAAATATTTGTGTAGATCAGCAAAATTTTGTCTTCCGGATATTATAAGAATTTTCACTGTTGGAAATCAAATATATTTTTATCCGTCATGACAAGCAACCTTTATAAATTTTATTTGTTAATGCCGATACTGATTACAATTTTAGAACCTTTTAAGTCAATAATGATAAGAGTCAATTCAAATTAATTAATAAAACCTTTATTGTAGTTTACAGGAAACAAAAGAGATTTCAGAACGCCTGAACAGCCCGATGACTGCCTTTGACATTTAAAAAAGCCTCGTCGTAATTCAATGTTGAGTTATAGCTCCAATTAAATGATATTTTTTCTGGTAAAAATGGAATGTTGATTATTTCTTTTTCATGTTAATTTGGTTATGTTTTTGTTTCCTGTTTATTTTTCGTTTATTTAAAATCATTAACACAAACAATTTTTCAGATCAAAATATAACTAGTAGTTTTGATATTTTTTTATTTATATCATGTTACCCAGTGCGAAAGCCCTAGGTTCCAAGCTAACTCAGAATAAAACAAACTCAGAACCACCTCAGAAAGGTCATTAAAAGCTATGAAAAAATAATTTTAATATAGTCGGTAACCCTCACCTAACTTAACCAATTTTTTATCATCACTCTTAATGACCGTTCTGAAGTGGTTTTGAGTTGGTTTCATTCTGAGTTCACTGTTCTGCATGTATGTACATTTGACTAAGTTTCACTCGCCTTTTTTCTTATTATTTAATACTATGCCTTTTTGTTAAATTGAAATTTAATTGCTTTAAAATTATTCTTGTTTTGTATTAATCTTCTACATTCATACTTGAATTGTAAAATTTGAAAAAAATACTGATTTTATTTTTAACTTTCATAATATTATGTAAACAAAAACCTAGCTAATAACCACTTTGTAAATTGCCATCTCAACCCAGGCGTTTCACACCTAGTGAGATGAGCATTATTTCATTACTGTAATCAAATGTAGTATTAAAATAATAAAATAAAAATAAAAAAACTTTACTATTCTAAATCAAAATATGTAAGCAACTCACAATAATATAGGTATATAAACAACACTCATAGGAATTCTGCGTGGTGTCATTAAACAAATATAACGCAAAAGCTGCGATTATTCTGTGTGGGGGAAAGGGGGGTAAACGAGATTCATTATTTCCCTCCCTTTCACGTATAAACTTATCATAAAATACTTTCATGTGAAATATCTCGAACACGTGAAAAAATTCTAGTGAAGACGGATCACGTGGTCGGGGGAGGCGGGGTGGAATGAGCACTCGGGCAAAGAGCCACTAACACTGCGGTGATCATAATTCACGGCGACGTCAGGATGCGCAAAAAGGACGATCTCCCGCAGAATGTAGAGAGGTGACATCGCCGCTGGTGTAGTGGAGGGACGCAGTGCCATTATAAAAAAAATGGTTAACTTTTTATCCATGTTCCATAAAATTTTCTTGGAATGATCTAAAGTTGCAATTTACACCCAAAAAATAATAAGGCATATAATTTTCGTTGCAATTGCGGCAATATATGAAAATCTCACCGAATGCATAAAATCTTGTATCATTGCTTGCTGTTCATTTGTGTATTACTAGGATTGTATTTAAATCAACGCATTCTGTTAATTTTTTTCCGAATTATTTGTCATGGTATTCAAAATATATTTTTGTTTTTACAAATTGGCGCCAAAGTTGCCACCCGATGATCTTTGGCTATAATTTCGTTTGTGAATGAAAAATTTTGGTTCTGTTTTTGGATTGTGTTAATTTGAAATTATCATGTTTTTTTCATTAAGTCGAGAAAATAATATCGACCAAGTGGACGCCGCCAGAATTGATAACCATGGGCCCGATTTATGAAATTTTCCATCACTCTTTTCAGAACTTCCGGCGATAGGTTGTCGTGGTCTTGACGGATATTCTCTTTGAGGGCTTCAAGAGTCTGAGGCTTTTTGACATAGACTTGTGACTTCAAAAAAAATTTCCGCGTTCTTTAAGAGTATAGTTATAAAAGTATAATCATGTCTTGTTGACTTGTATTTTTTTATATTTACTTCCAATTGTCAAAGCATAACTGACACTTGCCGCCATTTGCAAAAATTATGGCATCTTCCGATAGGGTGATGACGTTTGCGCCATCTTGTATTATGGAAGCAAAACAGTAAGTATTTTAAAATGGAGGTGACACAATATTAGACACATTAAATTTTTTATTTTGTTTTGAAGAGTTTTAATTTTCAATGTACATTTGTTACTTAAAATAAATATTTTATGTTAGGGGACATGTGCAGTGTCAACTTTTTCAACTTCTGAATTCAAAAAGGCACGATATCTCAAAAGTCGCATCTTGCAAGGAAAACGAATCCTGCATTTTAATTTATGCGTTAAAATTTATCACTAACTCGCCAAAACGCCTTGCAAATTAAAAAAAAAAAAAACGAATACATAATTTCAGTTATTTCATCTTTGGTTACACTCCCTCCTTCCCCTTGAACTCACTAAGAAAGTGCTACCTGTAATAAGTTGGTGTACCACTTTTATTGCGGCAGCGGCTATGAAAAGTGAATTATGTCTCGTTTAGCGCACGCTCCCCATTTAATTTTGAAAATTTGAACTCAAACGTTCGGAAAAATAAATTCACCGCAACCACAATGCTCTGAAAAGGGCAATAATTTAGTTGTTAATTTTTTTTTAATTTTAAACATGTAAGTAATTATTTAACTGAATTAATTTTTTCCAAGTTTTTCTTATTGCTGATGTTTCTAATGTCATTTCAAAAACCAAATAAAAAGCATCGGTTAAAATCTCAATGGCGAGATCAGCTTGCAATGCTTGAACGAGTGGGAAGTAACTTTAAAAATAAACCACTTATGGTGAGGTTTGTCCGGGTCTTGGCAGCGGATGCGTCTGCCCACCAGCTGCATGGCAGGCCGGATCGAGAGAGAATGGATGAGGGAGTCCCTTTTACTTCTCCAGCCGTACCCTCTCGGATTATTGCCTTGCACCGCAGTGGGAGGGATGAATTCGTACTTCCATCACTCCTGGACGCACTGACCTCAATATTCCTACCCACCCCTCATTCCCTTTTCCTTCCCAGAACTTCCTTTCCTAAAATGACCCTGCACACAGCATTCCCAAAGATGAAATAAGCCCTGAGGGCAATTATTTACCTCAAGGCCTCAAGGGCTGAGAATGTAAAAAAAAAATCGATATAAAAAATATTTATGTGGAAGGCATAAGGAATTTAAGCAATTTTATTTCAAGTAAAAACTTATTTTTTGCTGACAAATGTCAATCTGGAAGTAGAGCATAACTCACTCCATAAAGTACTATATTAATTGTTCCGAAATCGTCTCGGTGTTGCCAGGGTATTTAGGCATTATTTGTAGACGTGACCAGACTATTTGTTTTTCAGACAAAAGAACATTATTACTCGTAAATGTTTATTTTGAGATAGACATTAGCCGCCATACACATGTCGGTTTATTTGCATTTTAAGGGTATTATTCTTTGTTAGATACACGAACATAGCCCGTAATTATAGGTAAGACGCTTTCTGGTAGACCCTTGGTTAGGGTGCGGAATAATTATAGTCATATGTTCGAGTTATTTGCATGTCTATTTATCAAGTAATTCTAATAAAATAAGCTCAACCATTTTTCACAAGGAAAAAAATACGAGTATAAATTAAGTGAAACCTTCAGAAAACCTTGACGGCCGGCGTATTCCAGCGATAAGGCTCTTGACTCGCACACCGAAGGTCGCGGGATCGAATCCCGGCGCGTGGCAAATAAATTTTATTTGATTTATTTGTGTTATTTCACAATTTATTAATTTAAAATAATATATAGTATATTTGCGACGCGTTCAGTGTGGAAGATACTCTCAGTATTGCCCTGGTGTAAGACCACCATTCAGAATTATTGAAACGTTGCTTGAAATTTCACTAGCCGTGTTTGGTGTCCAGATCAGAATAGCTAGGTACTTCCCCACCTTCCTCCCCCCTATTTCCTTCCCCTCCCCACTACCTTCAGCCTCACAACATACCCCAATTTGGAATGCCATAGTCTCACTGGCTTCAGACCGGAGCAGTTGGGACTCTTTTGCGGTACTCATATAAATAAATAAAGGCTACGAAGCACGGCACAAAGAGAAGATCGATTATTCTATCTCATTCTCTCGCATGCTAAATCCTGTAGATGTATGTTTTTGTCTCTTTTGAGTGTCGTTATTTTTCGTTTCATCGAATTTCGAATTACAACGGTGCTAAATAAGTTTTCACTTGAAAAATAGGAGTGCGCAATTTGCACGTGGTAGAAGTTAAACCTTCAGAAAACTAAAGTAGACAAGAGTGGGGAGAAGCTACGAAGCATTGCACAAAGAGGAGAGCGATTATACTATCTTAATCTCTCGCAGGCTAAATCCTAATGACGTTTGTGTTTGTTTCTTTTTATTGTCGCTATTTTTCGTAGCATCGAGTTTTAAATCACAACGGTGCTAAAGAAGTTTTTACTTCAAAAAATTCTCACACGTACACAGAAAGTAGGTAACACCGACAAGCTTTTGAGAAGAAATCTCATTATATGTTTACCAAAAACTCAACTAACCAAAGCTAGTAAGACGTCATCCCAATTGGGATATGTTGAGGCTGAAAGAATTGATGTGGAGAAGGAGAAAAGGAAGATTAGGATGTATCTGGCTATTCTGATGCATGTTGTAATCTGGTTAACATTTACATTTAGAGCAACGCCTTTCCATTCTGAATGTTTGCCTTTTACAAAGGCAACACTGACAGTATCTACCTCCCTGGTAATGATATGACAGTATCTCCACGTCAATATAATATTACATTCTTCGGGAATCGAAACCGGTAACCGTCCAACAACTCAAAATAATATATTTAATAATAATATTCTAAAAATACACACACTAGAAGACAGACTAAACAGAATAAATGACTTGACATTTTTATTCAAAATACTTAACTCTAAATTCGACTGTTGCGAACTCCTAAAACTCATAAACTTACGAATACCGACAGTAACCACACGACAAAATACTTCTACTGCAGCATTCATAAGCGGTACTACATTTCCCACTCTCATATTCAACATCAACTTGGCGAATTTTGTCGATTTTGTAAAAAACGTATTCCAAAACTATTCCTAAACATATATGTATTTTTGTAAACTTATCAAATCGCTGTATTTTTGTATATTTGTGACCTGTGTGCATTTTTATCTAATTTTATTCTTATCGTTTCTTTAAAAAAAAAATTATTTGTTTAAAAATCAGTATATCAAGTATTTTTGTATTTTTGTGACTTGTGTGCATTTTTATCTAATTTTATTCTTATCATTTCTCTATCTGTTTAAAAATCATCTGTCATAAACAAATTGTACTACTGTAAAAGCCCTCTGGGCGTTGAATAAATAAATAAATAAATAAACTCAAATCATATCAAATATTTCAGTTCTGAATGACTCTAGGTATTTCACCAAGGCGATACTGCGAATATCTATTTTTTTACATTAGCTCTACATAGGAGGGCCCTGAGGAAAATAATTCCCCTTAGAGCTTATATGATCTTTGGGGATGCTGTGTGGAGGATCTTTTTAGGAAAGGAAGTTCTGGGAAGGAAAAGAGTATGAGGGGTGGTTAGGATTCTGGTGGTCAGTATTTCCAGGAGTGGCGGATGTATGAATCCATTCCTCCCACTACGGTGCAAAATGATGTTCCGAGAGAGTACGCCTAAAAAGACAAAGGGACTCCCTCAACCATTGGTTAGGCATAATAATATGTATGTTTTGTTTCTTCGAAAAAATAATTTTATATATTTACATCACAATAATAGTGATTACGCACTCTTTGGATTTAAAAGAGACACCTGAAATGGATTGTTTTAAAATAGTATCCGAACAAGTGAATAACTGTCATCATCTGTTTGTTTGAATATTGTTTTTTTTTTTTTTTAAGATTGACAACTAAATACTTTTGCATCTTTCAAGTCACAAAAGGATTGCACTGATCTTGATTTTAAGTGGATGAAATAACGGAGGCCTCCAAGCTGCAAAGAACAGCATACAAGATTGGTGAATCTGTTTTTTTCCTTGAGATTTTGTCTGATTGTTATTGTTTGTGATACATTGTCCGCGCAAGTAGATTTCATAATCATATCTTTGAGTACTAAGCTCAGAGGGTCTGGGGTTATTTACACACCCCAGGCTCGCATGTTATTATACAACCATTTTCTCCCGATCTGGCCAGCCATGTAGCTGGTGGGAAGATACATCCGCCGCCAATTCCCGGACAAACCTCACCCCATGAACTTGGACACCCCTTCTAAGTCACCAAACGTAGAGAACCGATTTGGGGTGACCTATGGCAGAGGTGTTGATTATCCAATTAATGGTTCCCGGGGCGGCAGTAATCTTAACCGCCTACCACCTAAAGATGAGATATTTAAGATAGATACTTTCACTTGATAACCGAAGATATTCTTATAAAAAAAACTTTTTTTATTATTAAGAAAGAATTGTTTATAAATTTGTTATTTTATCAAACCAGCATTTTGCCTGCTCAAGCTCAGCATTTTAAACACTTTGAAAGATATTCAGTGATTATCATAAAGATCCAAAGTTTTTAAACTTTCCTATATTAAATCGAGCGAAAAGCAGTCGGACGGCTTGTCACGAGTTAGCCAACTTTCTGGAACAGAGCACTTAGGGGTTAAATGTAAACCACAACTCATAAACATGTTTCTTACTAGCTTTATTATACTTATCACATATTTCATGCCACGCCGAGAATAAGGCTCGAATCACGAATTTAACCACCAACACAGAACAAAGAAAGTATACGCCTCAACTTAGATGGAATTCTCGTGATATTTTGTACATCTGGTGTCAAGTAGGACCCAGCATGTGTTACAATAAAATATAATGCCTCCTACTATTTTTTTAATATGGTGTTCAAAAGATTTTTAACTGATTCTGGGTCAATGATGGCAGATATATTAATCACTAAGTCAAAACGTCTTACGTATCACAGGTGGATTCCCGGCGAGGAGGACAATATAACGTCTCATAAATAATAATAAACATATTCAGTTGAAAATTGGCAGAATGGTGCCTTTTTCAAACAAAGAGTTGGCACGTTAAGAGAATTCTTATTTACTAGCCATCCTGCCAAAAATTCTTGGTGTATAATTAATCAGTAATTCTTTATCAACGGAGATGGATCGCCACACAATTCTGTTATGGCACTTCTTCGATCGAATTTTTATTTAGTCACCATATTCATAACTTAAAAAATACCCATTGTGTTTTTAAAAACAAGACAAACTTTAACAACGAGGTTGACAGTGAAGTTGTTGTCGCGGGTTCAAGTCTCTGGTAGCCAGGTCCTTCATCAATATACAAGCAAAATTTCCGCTTGATGAAGACAAAAGGAATTGGGAGAAACACATTCATGTTTTTCGCAACGTCTAATCTTCTGATGACAATAAATCAGAATTTTTTGGTGTTCAAAATAAATTTGCTTATTATATCATCAACTAGTCTCTTGTCATCTGCCGAAGTAAGTGCATACTGTATGCTTATATATGTCGTCTACTCAGCGTGGGCAATGCAAAGGTGAGATGGAAACCTTCCGAGACTTAATAAACCCTTGGTTCTTTGACGTCGTTAAATTAACTTTACGACCAAGTGAGTGCACGCCTTTCCAAGACTGCATTCAAGGGGATGGCATGTTCGTGGAGAGTTTCGTTGGAACTCACCGCACTTGTGGTAAAAGTGAGACGTTTCACTGACAATTTTTCGCACACCAATCTGGAGGACTATCATCCTGCAATTGGGCAGAAGTCAGACTAATCACTTGTAAGACAATGATTACAAACCATAATTTATTTCCTAACTGACGTCAAAAATTCGTTATTCAGAGATTTCTTAATTATAAAATCTCATGGAAGATCGTACATATTTACTGTATTTTTATTTTTAATTTGTGGAAAAACCTCATCATTGTTAAAATCTGATAGATAAGGAACTATAATTTAATTTTTTTGAAGTGAAAACTTCTTTAGCACCGTTGTGATTTGAAACTTGATGAAACGAAAAATAGCGACAAAAGAGACAAGTACATACGTCCAACAAAATATCCTACGGACAAAACATCCCCCAACCTAACCAGACCTAACCTAACAAAAAATGGGACAAAAATAGCACAGAAATTCTATAAAGATAATACATTATTGTTCAAAGTAGAACGATGGGAAAAAAATAATACAGACATCCAGTAAAGTTAGGTTAGGTTAGGATAGGTTTAAGTAGATATTTTGATGTAGGATGTTGAGATATTTTGTCGGGGATATTTTGTCGTGGGATGAAAACGCGCATTACCCTCAATAAGAACATAAAATAAATAATTATGCTATTTATATTGAATGTAGATTCCTACTTATCTCTAAGAGAATCACTTATACCGGTTTAAACATCCACTACCTAATCGTTGTATATCATTAAAATAACAATTTAGTTAAGGGTTCTTGAACAAAATTTATTAAATGGAACGATTATTGAATTTCCTAATAAAAAAATGGTTTTCTTGAAATTTATACGTAAGTTTATTTAACTCCCGTGTTTTCAACCCTCTGCAATATTCGTAATACGAAACTGCCTCTGTAAAAAATACGTGAGTCCACAAAATCATCCGAGAAACCGATAAAAGCAATAATTCTTAATAGAATCTCCTTAAGTGTTTACAACCTGCGACTTAAGTTTAAGGGTGACTGCCGCTGGTAGCTAGTGGCTATCTGTTTGTCTCGACCCTCTGAAGCCTGGTCCCAAGTCCCAGGACTAGGGGTTGAAGAACAGGGGTGGTGGGTGGTGGGTGATTTTCAGGGAGGTTTAGGGGGTGGGCACAGTTTATTTCCCCAGAGATATTAAAATTGTACACACAATACGATAAGACGCCCTTCGGCGCAACACTACGAGTCACTGGCGGAATGTTGAATAGATATAATGTATATCGGATCAGCTTAGAAAATATAAATAAGGAGTAATGGATACGATCATGAAAGGTGTTCTTAGAGGGCACTGAGAAGAATAATTATATTGACAAGGGAACTATATAAAAACCAAAACATAATAATTATTTACAATAAAAGATTCTACTATTTAAACATCATAAATAATTACAAATTTATTTTCATCATTGGAATAATCATTGTGGTATAAGTTTTTTAAGGAATAGACATTATATTCATAATAATAATATTGTTTTTTATTCCAGGTTATGGGAAGGATAGTGCAATCCCAAACTTCCTATTTAGTAAAATATATTTTTATATACAACAGATTTTAAATAAAGAATCAAGTATATAGAATAGGAAAACAACGGTAAGGTGAGCTTTTGCCCAACGCTTACTCAGGAGTGGCGTTAGGCACTAGAAGACAAATGATTTCCATGATAAGACGATTTATGAGAATATTATATAGACTATCGATTTTTGGTGATAGGAGCTTACTGAAAACCTTCATAAATACATGGTATCCAAAAAGTCAACATTATCTCTTGAATGGCAGATAGTACAATTGAAGATGATCCAGAATATATAATAGATTTTTACTAAAATAGCTTTAGTTTTCGAGATAGTGGCAATTTTATGAATTTCGTATAAATCGACAACTTAGAAAAAAACATGTTTTTTTTAAAGAAAGACAAACATTACCGGGTTGCGAATAACCCGACAATATTTGAGAAACTTCTACTACCACTACAGTAAGCCGAAAATATCGCTTGAGATGTGATAAAGGACTTAGCCAGCCGAAGAATCGAACACGGAACGCCTGGGTGGAATCCAAACGCGATGCCTACTCAACCACTCATCGGTTTCACTGGACGGTTGTTCGATTCACTAGTTTTTTTTTTAAATTAAATAACTTCGGCTTTTGATAATGTTTTTGATATTAAAAAAAGTTGCTTATTTAGTGTAGGTCAGTACTTTTTGAAAAGGTGTAGTGTTTGCTTTATTTCCGTCATTAGTTGGCTTAACAGCTCTCCAAAAGATAACGCTGACCTTTATAACATCCTGATGCAAATATTCTCGTGTTTATGAATTTCAGAACAATTTTGGACAGTTAAAAATATGATTCTTGAAACTTATATTTTAATTTGGATATCTTGCACCGCCGCGCCGTTCCTATGGAGTGAACAGTGGTGCTGACTTCTACGCCGTAGAATAAGCACCTAAACTTCTTCGATAAAGTAGCAAAATATTTCTGTCTATAACCGTTAAATGATTCAAATAATAATACCTTAAGCTTGACATTTACAAAAATTCGACACACATTGAACACAAGACCTGGGTGGTTAACAATTTATTTTATAGTGCTTTTACATTACTTCGACTGAGACTATATTGGAAGCGAACAATATCACGTTTCAGAGGCACATTGAAACGATTCGACTCCTGCAGTAAGAAACGCATAGAAAAAAACAAGAATTCTTTTTACGTGCCAACCCTTTGTTTGATTCTTACAAACACTTGAAAGAGGAAAAGTGTGTTCCTGGGTACATTATCTCCCCTTCCTCTCGAGGTGTTGACGTAAAAAATAGCTAGAAAATAATAATTCGCATTCTTACCTCGAACCGTCTCAGAAGAGATGTAAAAAACATAGACGACACAATAAAGGTTCGTAGATGACAGTTATGAAAAAAGATTCATTTTAATATAAACCATTCAAAGTAAAAATAGAACGCGGTATAAATGAAACTAGAAAGTCGCTAGATATCGCTTTATTTAGCTTGTTTTTTAGTGGTTTAAGGAATTTTTTTTAGGATTTAATTGTAGGATTCAAACCCCCGTTCGCTTGATGTCTGTCTCTCAGGCCGCTGAGACTTGTCAGGCACCTTGCCCACTACGCTATTGGAGGCACGTGCTGAGGTGCGAATTTACCGCGTTTTATTAGAACCGAGTATTTGTGTAGAACTGAGTTGTGACGCATTTCCGTTTCACCCGAATTTCGAGTCACTAACGGCGCTAAAGATGTTTCACTTAAAAAAACATTGCTTTTATTCTCAAAATAAACCTATTAGAAAATAAGCATCACGATAGGAAGATATAATACATTCAATTAGTTATATTATATTAGTTAGTCGGTAGGTATAACAGCAGATAACGTAGGGTCGATCGATGTATGAATGTAAATTGCAGGGAGCGTCTTAAAAGACAGAGTTTTGTGCCGATTTTTCCTCTTTGCTTATCTTCCAGGAAGATTGCGTGATATTTAGAAAACGCAGAAAAGAAAAGTAAACTAGAAAACACGGTTCATCGCAGATTTGTTAAAAAACACGATACGTACCTAAAAAAATTATCAACTAAATGAGATAAATATATGTTCTTCGAGGTAGCCGCATATATTAAGATATTCTTAATAATGGATGAAGCAAATATGTGCTACATAATTATTAAAATATGAAAAATTTATTATCGATTGGATGTAAAATTTCGTAATACTTTTACGATATTTTGATCTCTTTTGTGGTAGGCCACTAGTTGGCTTTAAACCCGATGAGTGTTGTACCAATATTCACATACAAAGAGAATGTTTTGAAAACCAAATATGAAGCATTATAGGTATTTCAGTATTCCTTGGATGTTCTTTACGGCGCGGAAACTTGCATATATTTTAGCCGTTACTTTGTTGAATTTTTATAGAATATTCCAAGTAGTTCTGACTTCCGTGCCGCAATATTAATATGTATTTCAAAAGGCTACGGGAATACGTATCATAAATAATAAGGTTTTGAAATCCAGTCATATTCTGAGGCTTTGTGTTATTTATGCGACCTATATTTGGATGACTTTTGTGGTGATACAAACCGAACCTTTATAACAATTGGAATATTGGTTCTAGCTAATGCTATTCGTGTTCAAACTATTTATCTATGAGTGTATTCTCAGTAACAATTAAAACGGAGTGAAACACTATCTAAATCATCATATCATGTCTATTACTAATAAAAATCGCTTTTATATTTATAATATAGAATTTTTGATTAATATATTGATTTTTAAAGGAACACATGTTTTACATTGTAGTAAGAATAATCTTATAGTCGTCATTATACACACAAAATACATATTTTACTTTAGAACATATGATAGAAACAACAATGGATATAGGAGCGAAGATTTCGCAAATGATTCTAATTTCTTATTCATTAAAGTTAGGGTTTACTTTTTTAGTTAGGCAATTTATTTCTAATGATTCTAGCCTTATGACCTTTATTACAAGTATTGAAAACTTCAAAGTCTCTGTCTTTGTCAAATGAATGTTTGTTTTCTAATAAGTGTGACGCTACATTCAACAATTCACCTTTATCATTCACCCAACGTAAAATGTTCTTTTATGCGGGTTTTAAATGATCTACCAGTTTGACCTATCTAATATGACGGGAAATTAGAGTTTACTTGGTAAACGCGTAAATTCACTAATTTCCCGTAAGTGAAAATAAGTTTCATAAATATGAAACTTATTTTCACTTACGGGAAATTATAATAAAACAAATGTTTTATTATATTATTACAATTATTTAACATTATTTCACTTACAGAGATTTCACGTAAAATACTGAAACTGATAAGGGTAAAATCGTATGCTATTTTTTCATACTATTTTGTAAAGGAGGTATGCTTTTGATATGTCCTCGCGGATGTTGCTTTCATTATAATAACTGTATTGATTTGTATAGTATCCATGTGCAAAAAGAAACCAAGATTCAAACCAAAGTCCCTTATGAATTCAAAAATAGTTTTACTGTCCGAATATCCGCCCTTTCAATATATTATTGCTTTCATTATGATTTCGTTTTTCATTATGAAACCAAAATCAAAATTGCTCTTTTTTCAATCCTCACGCGCATATTAATAATTGTTAATGCAATATTTTCCAGCATTCAAGACATCACGTTTCCCGCCATGTGGGAAAAATGAAAAAGTTTATTTGAATTTCGAATCCGGATTGAATAACCCTCCTCAAAAAATCGTGCCGGGAATGTAGGGCCCATTCGTAAACCAAAAAACATGGCGCACGCATTCGAATAACGCGGGAAATTTCATTTTAAATTGCCGCCAAATTTATGGCGGCCATGTGCCCTCCCAAAATGACTTATTGAAATTATTATCATTTGTTCGATTTATCATAATTTTGATTTAATGCCGCTGGCTGCCGCTTCCATTATTTGGGATTTTTCGTGTGAATAATTGATTGGATATTATTTCGGTGTTTTGTACAAATGGCAGTTTTATGTACATTATTAATTTTGTCATATCTGGTTTCGTTGCGTTTTGATTCCATATCTAGGTTTCTTTAATCGTACACCGATACAAATCTTACCTGTTATTATAAATATTTTCAACATAATTTGGTAATGAACAATTACCTATGTTTATTTTTAGAGCAAGAGCAATGTTCATAATAACATCTATATACCCTAATATACCTACTTAACGTTAAATAATAAATCAAAATTACATAAAATAATTAGTGTTTTTGTCTTTGTACTTCACATAGTTAGATCATACCGTTGATTGCTGAGATTACATTCACTAATAATCAATATTCAGTAATAGCTTTTACCCCCGGCTTCGCTCTCAACAATCAAATACGCTCCGTTTCACATTCATAATATTAGAATAGCTGTTGGCTTAGGTCAAAATGTAGATAAGTACCTATTTTATATTTGTATCTACATACACTAAATATTCATATTAGAATACTAATATTTGAATTTTCGCTATCAAAGAAATAATATTGACAGCCCACGTCAAACATTTACTTAGTAACACGCTTTGCCAATAAACGTATTATAGATAATTTCATAACGCCACAGCTTATTCATAACGCCAGAGCTTACCAATATATATAGCCCCTGTTACTCGCAAATAAAGTAGCTTTTGATTAGTGAAAGAATTTATTAATTCCATTCGGTATTTATTGCGTGAAAGAGTAAGGACCATCCAACCAACCATCCATACAAACTTTCGCATTTATAATATTAGTTAGATACATTACAAAAGAAAGCGTATAATGTGCGTGCCGCTAAAACTCAGATATGGGTGCCGATGTGATCAAGGGAGTTATATGGTGTGGTAGCCCTCTATCCCCATCCATGAAGCAGGTTCCCATTTTTACCTGAAGGGTGTATTTTTGAAGATATAAAGGGTTTCACCCTCTTGTAAATTCTAGAACATTCCAGAATATTCGAGAGTATTCGAGAGCATTCCACAATATTCCAGAACATCCCGGGAATGTTGGGGCTTAGTCTGGAACGTTCGGGAATATCTCGAAACATCTAAGATCATTGTAAAATATTCCAGAACACTCTAGAATGTTGAATGTGCCGGAACATTGTGAACAATTCGAAGCCTTTTTATTAGGGTAAGGCTACCCCTTGTTAGGGGTATATAAAGAAGATCCGTCGTGAGTTTGTACGTTACTTCAATTTCACATCAACTCCCTGAGCGAAGCCGGATAGCCCAGCTAGAAGAAAATTAAAAAATAGACAGGCTTTTAAAAACACCAATATCTCTAGAAAATATCCACTTAAAACTTATGAGAAATTGGTATCTTTGTATTATTTATAATTAAAGGAAAATATTCTTTGAGTGGTGTAGATTTAATTGTTCAATCTTTTGACAAAAATTCTTTTATTTAAGTATCAGTTTTTTTGTAGCTGGCTCTTTCTCTGTAACTACGTTCAATTTAAAATGTTTTTGCATTAAAAAACACCAAATAAAGTGTTTTAAATCCAGCTTAAAACTCTACAATACTGCGATTATCTGAAAAAGAGCGTGTAGCAATCAGCACGAGTAATATTTCCTTCCGGTTCCGATTGTGGGAAGTGACCTACGGTTTCCGGCCATGGCGCTGTTTCCCGCGCATAAACTTAAGGAATATAAAGCCGAATGGTATATTGTAATTTAATGTATGTAGGCTGTGTTTTGAATGGAAGAGGATGTTTTTGTTGTGGCCATGAAGGTCGCAATTGGGTTTGAAGTGAGTATGAGAAAAAATACTAATATGTATTATAATGCGAAAAAATCGCTAATTCTGAATTCCCACTACCACCATCATTAGTAGCGGAGAATTTTGTTTACGCAATGATGGATGATTTAGACAGGAGAATGAACATGCGACGTCTGGAGGAAAACCTTTCGCTTTGACCACTCTGCTACCGCATAAGAGCATTTGAGAGGCGAGAATGGGTACCGCCGCCCCGGGAATCATTTATTGGATAACTATCACATCTGCCATATGTAATCCTAAATGGTTCGATACGTCTAGTGACTTAACAGGGGTGCCAGGGTTCATGGGGTGAGGTTTGTCTGGATTTGGCGGCGGATGACCTGAACACACTGAACCCTATATTACTACCCACACCTTATACCTTTTTCCTTCCCAAAACTTCCTCTTCTTCCTTTCCTTAAAAAGACAGCATCCCCAAAGATGACTTAGGCCCTGAGGGAAATTACTATAACAGCGCTTCATTCAGTGGGACTACGGCATCCCCCATCAGGGTATATTGTGAAACTGAAAGTAGTAAGTAGAGGAAAGAGAACGGGAGGGAGGAAGGTGAAGAAGTACCTAGATGTTCAGATTTGGTCACCAAACACGACTAAACTAATTTCAAGCAAACATTTCGTTTCTGAATTGTTGTCTCACCATACTCATTTGATCGCTTAATATGTAAATTTTTCTTCGATTACATCACGTTAGATTGATCGATTCATATTTTTAGTGGGAAACAAGTTATTTATCTGTTGCTAGAACATACTCTTAAGACTGAAGATGAAACAGATCTCCCAATCACGAAAAGTTTTGTTGAGACGCGAGTTTTTTTGATTAATTTTGCTTCGGAGCGGCTATAAAGCCTATCTACTCCGTCTTTGAGAAAGCTCGTCGCCAATTCGTTTTAATTGGAAGCTTTTGCTGTCTATCAGGATATATCTCTTCGATTCGCTATAGATTTTCTTACTTTTTAGTTGTAAAAGTATGTTTGCTTCTTTTAATTATCTATGTAGTGAGAGGAGAATATTAATTTTAAATATCGTCAGTATATTCGTAGTCAGGAAAGTTTGTCTTTTTTAAGTAAATTATTTGTTGAAGGAGAAAATAAGTTACACTTTCGCTAATTAAGTAATACAATATGTGGGCGAATATAAAAAAATCTTGTAAATGCATACAAATGTTTAACAATAACTAACTTTGTGGTTTGTATTTTATAATCGTACTAGTGAGTACCCGGCATGCATTGCAATGCCACATTAAGAAAGAAATTGTTTTCCCCTGCTTGTCCTTCCCCATTCGTCTCCATTTCCCGATCCGGTTCCCCTCCCACGTCCCCTTCCCCTCTCGCGTTTTCCTTCCATCTTCCCCGGCTTCCCCCTTCCAAAGTCCACCCGTCCCGCAAACCGCCCTTTCCGCGTTCCCCTCCCACGTTCCCCTTCCCCCTCTCATGCCGCTAAACTATATAAAATACACTCATTTTTCAAACAAGTTACGCTACCTTTTGTATTATTTTATACAAAATTCGTAACGTCAGATCTCATCAGTTTATATATCTTCTATACATATATAAAAACCTTTGCGGACATGCGTTGAACAAATCGCCAAAAATTGATCCCAATCGGATGAATGGTTTAGGTACTGCATAAGGGACAAAAAAGGAAATATTTATTTTTGTGTAATATATTAAGATTACCTGTCGTGAAACCTTTGAAAATCTTCCTAATATTATAAACGCGAAAGTGTGTATGGATGTATGTGTGTGTTAAGAAAAGAAGTTTTTGTTTAACCAGGTAAAACGTTTCTCTACTCCTGACAAAGATGTTAGGCATAATTATAGTTTAGGGTTTTTGACATAGATGTCAGGAGCAGCTATATTTGTCCCCTTTCAACGGATCTATAATAATATAATGTTTGTAAATAGGAGGATTTCTGTTAATTCCTTCCCTTCTGCACTAGTTTGCCTTAAAAAGGAAGCATATATTTTATCGGTCCGTTGGGGGACTTCAGAGAATTGTTGTATATTCTGTTGGGCTACAATAAAACTATTTTTTGATCTACTTTGGAGTTATTTTTGAATCTAAAACCTAAAAATTTACACAAACCATACTTAAACAGTGTGTTTGTTACTCTTTCACGCAATAACTACTGAATGGATTTTAATTAAACATTACAATAATACAGCTTATACATCAGAATAACATAAAGACTGTAATTTATAAAGCTAGCTAAGGAGATGCGAGAGGGAAACGGGCACGCACGGTATAGGTGATTCAGGGAGAATCAATGTATTTCTTTGAATATGGCATTGCAACGCATATCGGGAACCAGCTAGTAACAAATAAATCTTTGAACACAATATTCATTTTTCTAATAACTCCTATCATTGATAATGTTCGAAGAAACCATACCATTGCAACATTACAACATTTAATATCAAAACAATAAATACATTTCAATTAATTTTACACCATTCAACATAGGTACATATTACAGTTAAGTACCTACATAGGAAAGAAGGAACGATTGTATCTTAAAGTAGTAGATCTTTATCTAATCTAACACACTATAAAGAGGTAATATTTGTTTGTTTGTTTGTTTGTGTGTTTGTTTGCATCGAATAGGCTCCGAAACTACTGAACCGATTTGAAAAATTCTTTAGCTGTTGGGAAGCTACACTATCCCTGGGTGACATAGGCTATATTATATTTAAAAAAAATATATGCATCCTTACTGAAACTTCAATAATGTAACTAAGGGTGTAAAAAAATTACCTAAAATATTCTTTAAATCGCGTGCGCTGCGAAAACTATTGATGATAGAATAAAATAATTTACTACGACTTTATAGAACACATCATTATTTACAAAAAAGGTCGCGACAGCATATGTCTAACTATTATGGTTATGCCACAATAAGTATTCTTTTAGTTTAAAATTTTAATTAATATGTCGCCGCTCTTTATTTGTATCTTGGTTTTAATCCTTATCAAAATAAATTACTTCATATTCAAGACAGCTTTAATACCTTTATTTAACTTTTTGAATTTTTCAATTCGGATATTTAATTAGAAAGATATCACGAGTTTAAAAATGTTAGTATTAGAAAAAAGTTTCGGCTACGGGCCGCGCGGGAGAGGAGTCAAGAAATGCAGTGCCAGGGGGGTTGGCGGGACGGGGGAGCGGGAGAGCGGTGGTGGGGAAGGTGGAAGTGGAACGCTGGAGGGGAACGCACGGGAAAGGACATGTAAGGAGTAACATTTTATTTATTTGAATATGGCATGTATTATAAAAGAAAGTCCAAAAAACGTGCAGCTCGCAAAAACTCAGAAACGAGTCCCGGTTCGATCAAGGGAGTTATATGGTGTGGTAGATCTCTATCCCCCCTAGGGAATAAGGGTATCCGTTTTTACCTAAAGGCCGTGCTTTTAAAGATATAAGGGCTGAAAATTTCGCCCTCTTGAAATTTCTAGAACAGTCTTCCGGAAAGTTCTAGAAGGTTCCATAGAGCTGTAGAAAGTTGTGGAAGGAGTGGAATGATCAGGAATAGGAAATCGGGAACATCATTGTGCAACATTCCAGAACACTATCTTATTGTCCTGAGCGAAGCCGGGTAACCCAGCTAGTTTCAAATAAATTGGAGCAGATATACTATGGCAGTGTCTATAAATTAGAAACGTCTTGTTATTACAATACCACGTATTCCCCTTTAAACCGGATTTTTTTTGGTGTCCGGAGCTTTAAGCTCTCTGTCTGTATTTAGTTCATTTAAGCTCTATTTAAAACTAGGCCAGTGGTTCTATCAAGTGCAATAGTTTATTCATTATTAAGATCGCTATCATCTGCTGTTCTTGGTGGATCTAATAATGTGGAGGATGCATCGTATTATAATTTCGTGCATTTTCTTAGTAAGACAACTGGGCGAATCTGAAAAAAGGCGACCTGAAATTTTGTAACGTTTTGTGGTACAATACCACCATACTAACATTATGGTTTATCAGGTATTTTGCCAAACTGTTGCTGTAACTGTCGCTATTACTCCCCCGAATATTAAGCGAAAGGGACAACTACAACTCAAGCTGAAAATACCTAAATGAAATCATCAAAATCGAGGTCTTGTTTTCCCTTTTTTTCTCCCCCAAAACTGGACTGATTTTAAAGATTTTTCTTACTAACTGTATTAGAAGAAAATACTCTATGTATGAACGTTTTGCTTTTTCAAAATAAATTGTCTAGTTTGTATACTAAACTATGGTGATGGAGTTCATCCAGGCAAATTTTAACGATTTTTGTGGGGTTCTGTAAAAAAGTGACGCATCATAAAAATTCTTACAGGAAAGTCTTTATGGATATATAAATGAAGTTCTAAATGGAGTTCTAGGAATTAAACACAAAAACACAATTAATAATTCTTTTAATTCTTTTAGGTAATTAGCTTTTTAAAGAGATTCACATTTTGGTATACCTAAGTTTATTTGTAGATCTTTTCATTATTTTTTAAATTGGCTCCACACAGGAGGCCCTGAGAAAAATAATTTCCCTCAGGACCTATTCCATCGAATGAATGAGAGGAAATTCTGGGAGGGAAAAAGATAAGAGGAGTGGGTAGGAATCTAGGGTTCAGCGTGTCCAGGTCATCCGCTGCCAGATCCAGACAAACTTCAATCCCATGAATAAGGGCACCCGTGCTAAGTTACCAAAAGTAGCGAACCACTTGGGGTGACCTATGGCGGAGGTGTTACATACAACAATTTAAATATGCCTTACTGTTAATCTGTTTAAGTGTTACTATAATAATAACAGAGGCATTTTATCCGATTAGGCTGTTGTATAAAGTGTAAAATGACCTATGGAAATTTAGTATAATTTACACATTTTTTTCGTGAATTTGCTTGCAAATTTTTGCTGCCATTATACACGGTGTTAAGGGACGTAGTTGACTTACTTTAATCAGTGATTCCTGACATTAATTGGAGTAAAAATGTAAATCAAATTTTGGTCTCCGGTCACTTTTTCTATTTTTTTTTTAAATGTAGTAACAGCCGAATAACCACCCAACTTCTTACCCCGCCCCAACTGTCCAACACTTACTATTTTTGTATATTTTTGTAGAAAAAAAAACAGAGAGCAATTCACACGTGGTAGAAGTGAAACCTTCAGAAAACTAAAGGAAACATGAGTGTTAAGGCTACAAAATACTGCATAAAGAGGAGACCGATAGGCTACGAAGCATCGCACAAAGAGGAAACCGATTATATTTTCTCATTCTCTCGCAGGCTAAATTCTATAGATGTGTATGTTTGTCTCTTTTTAGTTTAATCGAGTTTCAAATAACAACGGTGCTAAAGAAGTTTCACTCCGGAAAAAACGTCAAGTTACCGGAGACCAAAATTTCATTTACATTATTTACTTTATGTCAGGAATCACTGGTTAAAGTAAGTCGAGTACGTCTCTTAACACCCTGTATAAGATACATAGTACACACATTTAGTAAAGGGTTATTATAGTTGTTATTGAATCGAAAAATAACTAATAACCTGTTACTAAAAAAAACAAGCATGCATAATTGTCTAAATTTCCGATTATTTTAAAATAAGTAACTTATTTACGTTAAAAGTCGTGACCGTAAAAAAAGACGCCTGGTATTTTATTGAGTTAAGAATTGAAACCGTTAAAAAAGACGCCGACCCAATACACTTCCTCTATAATTTTCATTGTCGGTTCAGCCATTTATTATTTCAGCTGTCCTGTTCTGTAGGCCATCAGATATAAAGTCCTCGTTAAAACTGGCGTAAAGATTGCTACGCCGTTCCTGCGTTTTGATTCTAACTAGGAATATTCAGCAAGCAGCATGAAGCATGCAGCATGCAGTCAGTCTCATCAGTAAACCAGGCGCTTTATTAAGCACCGGGGAAACTTCAGAACGATCTGAATTTAGTGCGATTTTTAAGATAAGCTCCGTGTTTGCGTGCTACGCCATGGTTTGTTACGAGTCTAACCTATTTTTGCACGATTCCTGTAGGTAGGTTTTTGCACTCCGATGCCCTACTTTTATGCAATGTTTTTTGTTTTGTTTCTTTCCCATAATTACTACTCTTGAAGGTCAGATCCTCATTAAAAATCCATAAGGACTTCCATTCACGTATATTCCTGAATGAATGATTATTCCGTTACGTCAGTTCTATCTCTTTACCGCAAACAACGTTCCAAAATAGGAAGCAATCAGCAGTTGTGATACATTATTGGATTTAATAAAACATGCATTCGAAAGCCTGACAGAAAACAACTGCGCTCGGTGTGAAATTCGGCAGTTCTCATCATTCTATTATTGTATGTCGATGGTTCTCATTGGGTACATACTTCTTGCATTTATTACTGTCTGGCGCAATGCAGCGATAACTTTGCATTAAACAATATTACTCGTCAGACCTATAGAAAATATTTTCCCCATGTCATCTTTGAGGATGCTGTTTGAAGGATTTTTTTAAGGAAATCAAGATTAGGAGCTTCAGGGAAGGAAAATGGAACGAGGGATGGGTAGGAACCTGGGGGTCAGTTTATCCTGGAGTGACGGACGCATGAATCTATCCCTCCCGCTACGGTGCAAAGGCGATGTGGTGAGAGAAACCGGCTGGAGGAATGAAAGTTAAGTGAAGTTCCCTCAACCGGCCTGTACAAATCCGGCCCGCCACGCAGTTAGCACGGCAGACGCATCAGCCGCCAACATTTGAATAAACATCACCAGATCAGTTCACATTATATTATTAAGATGCCAAGACTAATAAACGACCTCTTACTTATTGGGAAAATTCGTTTCTTAATTTTCATTTTTTGATCTCTTTAGATTATCAAAGCTGTAACCGCATTTTGTTTTATCCAAAACTAAAGTGATATAAATATACAAAAATATGAGGCCCTGAGAAAAAAAAAACCCTTATAGGACCTACGTCGTTAGTGGTAATTTAAGGCGATGTACAGCCAATACAAGCCCTACGACACACCCTCGAAGGACCAGCCCCAAACTACGTTAATCGCTACGTTTATATGGTACGATTATGTTTGCATGCATTCGCCAAACCTGATGGACAGTGTTACTCAATGGTTTAAATCTTGGCTTCTGAAAATAAGATAAGCACACATTGGAGTACAGAAACAAGGAACACCCGTCGAATTTGGGGCCACACGTCTCTAGGTTCTGGATTCTTCAACTTCACAATATTAATCTTTAAGATGGTACAGGGTGGGGCAAATGTAATCGTCCGATGTTTTTTTGCTGTAATTTTTTTTTAATGAAAAACTTTGGTTCTGCTTGTGAAATTTGTTTATTTAATACATTAAAATTTATTCCATCAAGTCGAGAAAATGATATTGGCCAAGTGGCCGCAAGAGTTGATGACCATACGGGCCCGTTTTATGGCATTTTCCATCACTCTTGCCGGAGCTTCGGGCGACTGTTTCTCGCATTCCTGGCGAATATTCTCCTTAAGGGCTTCAAGAGTCTGAGGCTTAATGACGTAAACCCGCGACTTCAAAAAACGCCATAAAAAGAAGTCTGGCCCCGGAGCAGCCGTTCTGCTGAGAATATCACTACTATTGCCCAAGATGTCGAAGATGAGCCCGGAACATCGACCAGACGACGTGCCACGCAATTGGGCACTAGCCGGCGGTCGCTACGCAGAATTTTTGTGAAATATTTGAATATGTTCCCTTACAAAGTGCAGAAAATGCATCAGCTGTTGGCTGTTGACCGCCAAACGCGTATAAGCTACGCTCAAGCCATCCTGAACCTCAACGAAGAGGTGGATGATGAAGCTCATTTCCATCTTAGCAGTTACGTAAATAAACAATAGAAAATACGTGTATCACCCACGAAGAGCCATTAGACCCGCTCAAAGTTACTGCGTGGTGTGCTGTTTAAGCTGGAGGAGTCACCAGGTCATTTTTTTAGAACACCGCGGGCCAAACGACGACTGTGGACGGCGCGCTATAGAGCCATGATTACAGATTTTTTTCTTCTTCAATTGGGTTAATTGGGTCTGGAGAACGTGTGGTTCCAACAAGACGGTGCAACGGCGTACGCTGCTTGAGCCACAACCGATATTCTGAAGGAAGCATTTCCGGGTCGCTTAATCTCTCGTTTTGATGATTTGCACTGGCCGGCCAGATCGCCGTACCCGTTTACCCGTGAAGAATGCGAGAACCTGTCGCCCGAAGCTCTGGCAAGAGTGATGAAAAATGCCATAAAACGAGCCCGTATTGTCATCAACTCTGGTGGCCGCCACTTGGCCGATATCATTTTCTCGACTTGATGGAATAAATTCTAATGGATTAAATAAACAAATTTCACAAGCAGAACCAAAGTTTTTAATAAAATAAAAAAAATTACACTAAAAGAACATTGGATGATTACATTTGCCTCACCCTGTATATTGAAGTTAACAATACTATACATTAAAATACGAAATCGCAATTTTTCTTCCGCAATCGATGTTATGTTACAGATAGTTCACCCTGTCATAGATATTATTCTACACTATCAGCTCCAATTACCCTGTCACCTTTTATGAAATTAAGTATTTTTCTTTCAACAATTGCATCGGTTGGTGACATTTTATGTATGGTGGTGGTTAGAAATTTTGATGGTAATGAATTCACCCCTCCCACCTCACACCCTGTGAACCCAGGTACCCGTGCTAAGTCACCGATCGTAGCGAACCACTTGGGGTGACCTATGGCGGGGTGTTGGTTATCCACTAAATCATTTCCGGGGCGGCGGTACCCATACCCACAAATTGAATTGTATTTTTATCTTTATACACTGCAGCGGAAATCGATCGTGACAGAAAATTTTCAGATCATCAATGTAAGTATTGCGTCTAATTAAGAATAACATTATTTAAACCAGTTACAAAAATTCGTACTTTTGTTGCCATTCATGTCATGTCCTTTATTTCACCTTCATAAACTAAGTAAGGTACCTTAAGCGAGCATTATAATGTGTAAACAAATGTTCAGACTACTCACACTGTTAACTTAAAATTAAACAATGCTTTGTGAGGAGGGTAATTATTCCACGCTAGCGCCGCCACTGGCCGCCCTAGAAAGAGGGTAACTTACGACTGCGAGCCGCACGCCTCAGCCCTCCCATCCTTGCAAATGGCGTTTAAAACCGAATCTAATAGCCCCATATATCTTATTGTAGCAACGGTAACCGATGGTTAAATAAAAAAAGGATGGGTTGTGTTGCTCTGCGGGTAACAAGTTACAACTGTGTAGGATAGATAATACATATTCTTTTTTTATTTATCAGATTGCTTTGAGAAATAGATAGATTTTTATTCTGACTTAATTGCCCGCTATTTGGTCTTCAAACACCTCAATTAGATTTTTCACTAGAAAGCAACGTCTCAGTTGAATTGAATTACATTGTGACGCTACAAGCGATTTTTGAGAATCCTTTGGTAAAAAATCGGTAATACGATGAGATAAAATTTTTAGATGACAACGAGACACATTGAAATAACAAGGTTCCATCTATCGCGGTAACGTCATGTGATAATGAACTCTAAAGTAGCTTACTATCCTACCATTTATAGTTACCATGACAGATGAAACCTTTTTATTCCAAAGGGTCGAATTTATACATTTCTAAACTGTCGTATAACTCCTGTGTTAAAAATTCAAAAGACCAATAATTTAGCAATATTCACGTGAATATTCTAGGAATATAGAATTTTAGATTTACAGGTCAGGGGCTGAGTTGGTATCGCGTCCAGTTCACTCCCAGGATAGGATAATTTTAAACTGGAAAACTGAATTATAATCTTATTAGATAAAGTCATATGTACAATTAAACATTAATGGTGAAGATGGGGTAATCGACCATCAAAGCAAATAAAAGAGTTAAAATATCGAAATGCTTGGATCCGTCTTAAATTACCTTAAGAGGAAATAACCAGACAAAACCGGAAATATGTAATTTTTTAATAAAATTTTAGAAGAATTAAATTTTGAAACCAAATTTTGTATTGTACAACAACAACCATTTCAAATCATATAATCGTGCAGTGAAATAAATCAATAAACTATCTGGGAAAGTTTTGTTTCAGAATTTTAATAATGGTTTAAATAAAATCATATAAAAAAAGATCCGCACACTTTGTATTTTGTAACGAAAATACTTCAGTTTGTAAAAATTAAAACATGAAAAATTATAAATAATTATGGACATAAAATAATTCCAAAAAGCACATAATTTTAATAGTTTAGTTAGTTTCACACCTTTAAGCATTTTTGAATGTGAGTATAAATTAAAGTAAATTTTGAATGAAATAAAATCGAAATTGAGTATTTATTTTAAAAAGCTGGTACAGAAGATATTAATCTTTCTCATTGGAACCGCTCTGTACGATCGTAAGAACATCTTTCGACGAAATATGAATTCTCGGCCGATAGCTGGTTAATGGCCCTTAAAACGCAGCCTCCTTGGTCGAGGGATAGGGCTCTCGATTTGCAAATACGAAGGTTGCGGGTTCAAATCTCGGTGTGCGTTATTTCAAAATCAATTGATTAATAATAATACATATATTACATTTCTGGCACGTGGGGTAAGGTCAGAGTGGATGATACTCTCAGTCTCGCCCAGGTGTAGGACCACCATTCAGAATTAAAACGATGCTTGAAAAGCCGTGTTTGGTGCACAGATCTAATTAGCCAGGCATCTCTCCACCATCCTTTCCCCATCTATTTCCCCTCCACACTACCTTCAGCCTCACAACATACCACAATTGGGGACGCTAAAAGTCTCACTGGCTCCAGACGGAAACAGTTGGGACTATTGTGTCGTATTCACAAATAAAAAATTAATCTCTTTTCTGATTTTTCTGTATTTACAGCATCAGGTCTGCAACATACATTATAAGAAAAGCCCGATATTTGTAGCGCCACCACCGCGCGCGTACCCGTACTAAAGTTCTGTATATTCTTCGCGGAGTTTTATGGGCAAAGGGAAATAATTTTTCCCTTTCGCAATTACTGTTCAAGTACCGCATTTAAATGTGTGAATTACGTTGTATGTGAGCTTTTTCCCTAATATGTTATTTTTCCCGATTCGTGGGAGCTTACAGTAAAGCACAAAACATAATCATTATTTTGTACCCACGGCTATGTGGGTAGTAATTGGTTGTTATTGACGCTTCTTTTTAGTGCTCCTTTTATAGTAGATGTTTTCCTATTTTTAAAGCTAATTGAAGATAAATTGAAACGTAGATTCTCTTTGAAAGTATGAGCATTTTTTAGTAGTCACAAAGTAAATAAATACGTCATTTTATGATCAAGCTTAAATCAAATGAACAGATGTTTTAACCCCACAAACTTATTTGTTCGTTTTAAGATGAAGCCATACTAAATAATGCAAAATCATACAAAATCGTACGTCTTTGTTTTGAAAATTTGATCGATTAGAAGTATTATAGATGCTTCAATTAAATAGTCTTTTAACAAGCCTAGAAAAAAAATATAAGGTCTATAAAATCTTTTAACAAGCCTAGAAAAAAAATATAAGGTCTATAAAAAAACACTTTGAAGTCCAATCTCTCCTATTTATAAACTTCATTTCGGATATGGTTTTATTGTTTAATGTGGCAAATTAAGTTTCTTTATGATAATCGCAAAAAAAAATGAAATTTACGCCCGAACCTCACAA
The DNA here is from genome assembly GCA_917563855.2 of Limnephilus lunatus. Taxonomy (NCBI): domain Eukaryota; kingdom Metazoa; phylum Arthropoda; class Insecta; order Trichoptera; family Limnephilidae; genus Limnephilus; species Limnephilus lunatus. Next base: position 42,688,689 of record OU830602.1, on the reverse strand, counting down.
AATAAAATATAATATGCATTTTCGCGTTGTTATTTTTGACATCACGGTGACAATACGGCAGTCGACGAATTTGTAATATCAAAGCGAACCTTATACCGTCCACAAAAGAACGACTGGCAGCCGCCCCTATTTTTTGTCACTACTCCTCCGGACGGAGCGGTGAAACGACGTGTTAGGCTCCGCGCCGCTTGTTTTCGTGAAATCAATTTAAAAATTCCGTTTTATTACAATTACAATAAACAATGCAAAAGGAATTAATGTTTTTCACAGGCCTTTACGAAATCAACTTGTAAAAAAAAATTCTCAAATATCTTTTCCAACCTTTCCAAAAGCTTTTTCTCAAGTATTTTTAAACTCCTCCCATAAAGGGGCGTGAATTCCGATTTCGATTTTTTCCTGTACTTGTGGATCGCCTTAAGATGATAATATTAGCGACACTCGAACGAAAATTTGAGGTCTCAGGTCCTGAATTAAATTCCTAGATGTGACCGTATATTTTTATGATTTTTCGGTTTCCAATTTTCGTTTGCGGGTCGCTAATATTGTCTTTCGTGAATAAATAAATATTATACATTAATTAATGATGTTCAATTAGGTTTTTTCGTGTACATAACTTGCGTAAATAGGTATGTACACATTGTATATCCCAAAATTAACCAAATACTGGTGAAATTCGAAAGCACAGGTCTTTCGCTTCGTAGAACGTTTACTAACAAACAGTAGTGCCACTGAACTAATAATCTCTGGAGCTCTGGTATGGTGAAAGCGATAACTTTGCAATATCGGATCGATAGGCGTAACTTTCGATGATTTTACATCGATTTTCACTGTTGATAGCCGAACCTATATTGACTGGGAATAAATAAGAAATCGAAATACGCTGGCACCACACTGGCTTCGTTCCGAAACGTCAAACGCTAAACATAAAAATATTATTATTGTAGAAAGCAATCACTTTGTGGTTTGACATATTTAATAAAATAAAATAACATATTAAATGAATTAAAAACTCTTTCATTAGTAGAAGAATTGAAAGATATGATTCTCCCTAGTAATTCTAAACTAATTTCTTTTGACGTTGCAAATTTGTTTCCTAATGTTCCCATAGAAGAGAGTAAATATTTCATTTCTGATTTGCGGATCTCTATACAGATTTTATAAAAGATTTAACTTCCTTGTTTAAAATATGCCTGAATCAAAATTATTTTTAATTTAAAAATGTTATATATCAGCAACGTGACGGCCTGGCTATGGGCAGCCCTACCAGTCCTCTGATTGCTGATATATTCATGGATAGCCTAGAGAATAAAATTTTATCTAGCACCTCATCTATCTAGCAACTCTTATTAAAAATCTTTTGTACTGGAAAAGATACGTTGATGATGTGTTTTGTATACGGACAGAGACTGAGCGTCAACTGAATTCCTTCCTCAATCTTGTAAACTCTTTTCATAATCAGATTAAATTCCCATTAGAGATAGGCAACAATTCAACCTTAAATTTTTTAGACCTTACCTTATCCATCATCAATAACAAAATTAATTTTAACATCTTCCGTAAACCCTCCTATACTGACATTATTCTACACAGCACCTCCAATCACCCTATTTCACATAAGCACTCCGCATTCCATTCAATGGTTCATCGTTTAGTCATAATTCCAATGTCTGATAGTAATTTTGCTAATGAACTTAAATAAAATAGCGATAAATAATGGCTATGAACCATATTTTATAGATTCAATCTTAAATAAAAAAAAACTTAAACAAATAGCCATTAATCGCTTCTTATTCGCTAGTCCTTGTCCTCAAATCAATGATAATAATATTAATTATCAATGGCGGCGAATTTTATTCATTAATAATTTTCCTATTTTAAGTGTAAAAAACCTTCATTCTGAAGTCACACCTGCCTTTTACACCAATAACAATCTTGGTAAATTTCTAATTAATTATAAAGATAAGGACGACAAATTAAGTAATTCGGGAATATATAAATTAAATTGTAATAAGTGTTCGGCTTTCTATATCGGTAAGACAACACGTAATGTTAATATTAGGATAAAGGAGCATCTTCGTTGCCTCAATAATAACGGTTTTTCAGAATTCGCCAACCGATAAAGATCATACGTTTTGTCTTAGCACCGGTGCTAACATCTTACATAAAAATGGGCATGGTAACAGACTAAACAATTTAGAGGCACTAGAAATTTAAAAAGCTGTAAAAACCAAAAGTCTTATACTAGACATATCAAGTAGTCCAAAATTAGGTCTGTTTCCAATAAAACCTTAATAAAAAAATTCCCAGTGGTCTTTACCACCATGCCAGTTGATGCTTTGTTTCTCCAAATTTATTATTATAACCCATTAGTCACATAATTATATTTCGGTTTTTTCCATTACTGGTGCACTTAGGTTAATGTATTTTATGGCCGTCGATGGGTTTTTTTATATTTGTATCATGTTGTCTCCCTCTATATTTTGTTTTATATAAGCACACATTATGACTTATTGTTTAGTGTTAATTTGTACCCTGATGATGCTTGAGTAAAGCGAAACCGGTCGGTTCATAAATTAATAAAACTCGTGGTTTTAAACAAAAAAGTGTTTTATTTTATAAAAATATTAATAAATTGGCAATGTTGAATTGAAATACAAACCTAAATGGCAGTCCGATTTTACTTTTTGACATTAAGCGGGAATAAAGTAGTTAATTAGTTATTTTATCGAATGGAATAAATCGATTGCGTCTTAGAGACATTATTTAAGTCTATGGTTCGCGTATACGACTTCTTTCATTTATAAAAGCTTCGTCAGTTCATTTTGTTCATTAAATAAGCCAATAATTTGGCATAACGAACGACATAATTCAAATAAATGCGTAATTTGACAGTTAACCGAAACTTATCTGACACTATGGAGTCCGGGCTAAAATTTATCAATCATTGGTCGTAATTTCTCTAACCAATTGTTGACCGTGATCGCAAATCGTCGCCGCAGTTCTTAATTGTCCAAACGACCATTTTAGTTTTAGTTCAATCCCGACTTTAAAACTAAAAATAAAGCATAAAAAATGATAGTTTATTACTTAACTAAGAATTAGCTTTATCTTAAACACCTATCATAATTTTTCTTCTAAATAATGAAAGAAAACTTTCTCCTCCTACATAATTTTCAAATGGTCGATTGGACAATTAAGAACTGAGGCGACGAAATATTGATAACTGACCATATATGACGGATTTGGTCAATATCGTATTGATATGGGGTTTTATCGATCGACCATGCTAGGTACCCTGGACGTTTGATCTTTACCGATCATTTACACTAGATCTTTCGACTTCTAGGCTAGTTGTTGGATATTTAAACATGTTTTATCGATTTCTGCGGATGTAAGAAAAATTGACCTATAATAGGGACAAGACAAACCGATCATTGTCAATTTATATTAATTAGACCATCGGGTGCTAGGTTTCAAAGAGACAAAATTGATCATGTACTTGTAATGTATTGAAAGAGCTTCTATTAGATGCCGACAGATGCCAGCAGGGAAAGAGTTTCTATCGGATGCCGATGCCAGTAGGTGGCTATCGAAAGCGTTCAATTAGTAGCTAACCAGCAGATTCAATTAGCAGCCAGTATAGACGGGTCGTGCGACCGGTAGTATAATTATTGTAAAGACGTAAACTCCTAATAAACCAGTTTGTGTTAAGTACCGTATTATTATTAATAAATACTCCCACAGAACAAATAGTCTTTGATTGAAAATGACACAAACATCACAGTATTGAAGAAAAAATACCGATATTTAAAAAAAAATCAATTTTGGTAGAAGTATGTATCTCTTGTTAGAAGCCTAATGAAATATAACTCGGTAGTTTGGTCTCCATCTTACGAAATTCACATTTATAACATTAAGCGAATACAAAAAAAAATGTCTGCGTTTTATAAATTTTAAATTAAATATCCCACTAGAAGACTTAAAATATAATTTATTATTAGATATTCTAAAAATACACACACTAGAAGACAGACGTAAAATAAACGACTTAACATTTTTATTTAAAATACTTAACTCTTAAGTTCGACTGTTGCGAACTCCCGCACCTCATAATCTTACGAATACCGACAGTAACTACACGACAAAATACACTATTTTACTGCAGCATTCATAAGCGGAACTACATTGCTCACTCTCCGATACAACGATTTCACACTATGGGAAATCAGCACTTAAGTGATGTTGACATATTTAACATAATAATATGTCGTGAATTAATTTTAGGTATAACCAAACATGTAGAAGCCCTCTGGGCATTAAATAAATAAATAAAGTATCTATGGAAAAATTACGCTACATAACTTCGGGCACACAGACACGCCACAGCCTAGTTATAAAGTTTTATCTGTTCAGTGACTATTGCCAGCATCTACATCTCCAGAAAGCGTTAAATCAGCGTTTGTCATATTAGACCAAATTAATGGCCCAAGATCAAAATAGAATGGGCCCTGGCACATAATGTTCTACTTCGTTGTGTATGTACTACATAGGCTTGTATATATATATCATCAAATAATTAAGACATTCTAGCACGTAAAATGAGTTTACATAAAATTGGTATAATTACCAAAATTTTGTGATTAATCGGTTGAATTTGACATTTCTAAATCATTTAAAACATTTTTTTTTGTAATAGTTTTTTTCGTCCAAAAATATCGACGGTCCCGAAGAACATTGTTGGATGTGCGATTTTGTAGTTTTGTACTTAGAAGAACTGTTTATAGTTTCATTTTTACAGTTTAAGAAATAACAAAATAAAGTTTTGTTTGGATATTTGGCATTACATTTCACTACTTAAGCCCATAAATAAATCAACAGAGTGATTTTCAATTTTTAGCAGATCCGACATTGTTCTCGGGACAGTCGTATATATAATTTTAGTATAAACAACAAATTTCTAAAAATGTTATCTATTTATTAAATTTTATTAAAAAAATCAATCTGCGTGTCCTTTCCCATTTGTTCCCCTCCCCTTCCCATCACGCTTCCGCCCTCCATCTTCCCCACTTTCCGTCCCCCTACCGCTTCTTTCGTCCTGCAAACCCCCTCCAACGTTCCCCTCCCCACTCCCGAGATCCATACATTCAGTCCCGATAAATTCAGTTTCCAAATTGCTGGCGTTCCACCTAGTGCAATTTTTTAAAACAAATTTCATTACGACAGAGCTCACCAGTATATATATATATATAACATTAATTTATAGTATATATATATATATATATATATATATATATATATAGAAACGTTCGCGAGCGTGCGCTCAATAACTATCCAAAGATTTATCGCAATCGTATAAATAGTATAGGATATAATTTCATAAAGCCAGAGCTCACCACTATGTGCGCACAATAACTCACCAAAGTTTCATCGCAATCGAATGAATATTTTGGGACCGCATAAGGGACAAACAAAGAAACATTAATTTTTATATATTAAGATTATTTAAATTCACAATTTTGGATGGAAAAGTTGTTGTTTCATAAAACCGTTAATTTTTCTAGGATTCTCTAATCATAAAAAAAACATTTATTTTGTTTTGAAAGTCTGTTTCTATAAAAAGTACATTATTTATTTTCGTCGAAATATTTTTTTTCACAAAAAAGTTTATTTTTATTTGGACAGTTCCTAATCATTAAAACAAATATTTTTACTTTAGCGCTTCTTTAGAAATATAATTTTGTTATTTATTTTTAATTTAAATTTTGTGTTTGTGAATAATATTGATAGTGTTTTTTTTTAAATAAATAAAAAAAAATTTAATAAATTTAAATGTTTCTAATATATAGTCCTATGTTATTATCTTCACATAGATTATGTATCTCAGATCATTTTTATCACCCCATAGAATATAATTCGTACGTCTTTTGTAAATTTAAACTTGTGGTTTGTAATTTAATCAACGTGTTTTTTTTCAGAAAGCATGAAAGTGCCTTCATTCTACACAAAAGGCCTCAATGGCGATTCGTAACCTTTTGCTCTTTTTGGAAGTAACATAATTATTATATCGGTTCGGCTGTGACCTGCAAAGCGTCCATACCTCTTATGTTTCAACTTATAATATGTTTTAGATATTAGTGCAGTCAAGGGCGCAGCTATTCTAGGGGACTATCCCAGAAAAGGGGGGCAGAAAGGCATGAGGTATGAGGGAGAAATGGGAAGAGGGGGGTAGAAAATTTATTTGAAAGTCTTTTGGAACCCCAACTTACCACTACTTATTTCATTATTTTTATTTGTTGTTTTTTTAGATGGTAGGTATCATTGTTTACATTTTATTTTTTAACCTTACCAAAACAAGCCCATGTTGAGGTTAATAATTTTATAAAGTAATAAAAAAATACAAAATAATATAGGTATTGAAATAACAATATTGTTATATTAATGTTCAATACAGTTAATGCGTATCTACGAACTGAAGAATGGTATGGATTGGATTTTATTGGGTGGTAGGGATTTTATAAAGTTTGGGTAATGGCGTTGTGTTGGTGGCCGGGTCTGCTAGTATATTCTAAAAGAAAGTCCAAAAAAACGTGCGGCTCGCAAAAACTCAGAAACGAGTTCCGATACGATCAAAGGAGTTATATAGTGTGGTAGATCTCTATCCCCCCTCCAAGTTGACGGTTCCCGTTTTTACCTAAAATTTGTGCTTTTGAATATATAAGGGCTGGAAGTTTCGCCCTCTTGAAATTTCTAGAACAGTCTTCAGGAAAAATCTAGAAGGTTCCCTAGAGCTCCAGAAAGTTCTGGAAGGAGTGGTGGAGTATGTCGTGGAATGTTCAGGAATAGGGAAACGAGAACATTATTGTGGAACATTCCAGAACACTCTCGAACGTTGTCCTGAGCGAAGCCAGATAACCCAGCTACATTATAATGTAAACACGTATCTTGAAATTTGATTTGAAATAATAGTTTTTGCTATTAAAATAAAAATGATAATTAACATCACATTGATAAAATAGATGGCGCAAATAATATGGTAGTATTTTGCATTTTTCTAAACCACTCCTCCCCTTACCTACGCTCTTGAATCCATTCAATGCCAATTGAGGGCTTGTCAATGCCTCCAGCATCCTCAACATGGCTTCCCTGATGTCTGCCCCTTCCTCCATCAACGCCTGATCTTAAAGAATAAATTGATGTATGCACATACTTTCTGCGATGAGTTGTACGAGTATTTTGTAAATATCTTCTTCTGAAAAAATTCAGGCAAAGAACATTTTATTCTGTTGTGAGTATTTCACGACAAAAATAGTTGGGAGTTGAAAAATTGCATAATTGGGAGTATTTCACGACACGCCCTTTGGCGAATTCACAGTTCAGAATTTTCGTGAAACGATTTCTACTTGTTGGAGGATAAAATATTGGAGAAGATAAAGTTTAAAATGAGTTTCTCGTCCTTACAACTCTCAAAGCAACGTTAAAGAAATTTAAGATCGCCTAACAATACCGAGAATATTTTCCACACAGCGTTGTCTGTGTCTTCCTAATTATACTTGCATGAAAAAAAATAATTTAAAAACTAATTCTGTAAAAACACTAATTTTCAAAAAGATTACTTTCTTTTGAATAAATAACGTTATTTAATAATTTTGTAAGGAAATCTAAAAAATATATTCAAGAGTAATGCAATACGAATTAAAAAAATAATAAAGATTGTTCTTTCGCCGTTATTTCTCCGCGGAAAATAGGCTCGGCAATATATCAAGTTAATTACAGGGTGAAATATTTATTACCTACCCTTATCAGTTCAGGAATAGGGGAGGGAGAAACAGGTGAAACCGAGGTATTAATTAAGCCCGGGACAAGCCGCGCACCTGTCGTCATTTCTAGCTTAATTGAATGGAGCCATGATTTTATTTCTCATCATGTTTCGATGAGACGATTTTCATCCCCAGGATTGAAATATTTTACAAATAAATATAACAAACATGTTGCTGCAATCTTGTGTGAGAGAGACTGCATGAGACTGTAGGTCCCTGCATTAAGAATGTGCATGGTGATGCGGTGTTTCTTCGCTCATCAATAACAGTAAGTACGTATGTAAGAACTATCTGATGATTTTGTTTACTACTTCTCAAGTCGGTCCCTCATTGCTGAGCATCGTGACCTCTACTCCAATTTCGATGTCTTCTTTATTTTTCGCAGTCCTACGATGCGTGGAGAGCTGCAGACCAGACGCTAGTGATATTTGGTCAATCCAGCGCATTGGTGACCTTCCTCTGCTTCTTCTGCCTTCCATTTTGCCAGTTATGAGTTTCTCAAAGTTGGAGTACTCAGTTTGGCGAGCAACGTGTCCAAAGTATCTAAAGTCACGTTTTAGGTAGATAGTTGAAAGCCTATTGTAGATAACTAGGTCTTCCAGAATGGACACATTTGTGCGTTTGGCTTTCCACGGAATGACGCTACAGCCCATATCGAGCTTTTTTGGCCTCCTGCAACATTCGCCTCCAACTCCTCCTGCACTCAGCGGCTGTCTTCCAGTTTGGTTCCTGGAGAAGCTGTGCTGCATCCCCTCTTACATCGTCTTCCCAACTCATTCTCTCAGTCTGTGTCTTCCCAATTTTCTCTTTCCACCTGGGTGTCCAGTCAAAATTGTTTTTGTATCCGGCATTCTCTGTACATGTCCAGCCCATCTCAATCCAGGAGTATCATATGGGCTGAGATGCTAGGGGCCTGATATATATCAAACAGTTCTTTGTTGTGCCGGATGCGCAACTGTTCGCCCTCTTTCACGGGTAAACATATTCTTCTAAGCACTTTTTTTTCAAAAGTATCCAGCATTATATCCATCTTTTCCGTCAGTGTCAGCGCCTCACATCCATATGCCAATACAGTTCTAACAATGGTCTTATGATTATTTTAGTTTTTCTGTGGACACTACGTGACTTAAACACTGACAGCAAAGAGAAGTATGCTAGCCATCAATATTTTATTACACATAAGTAATGTTTTCTGACGCACAATCTTACGCGTTTTTTGGTGAAAATAATTTAGGAAAACTTAAAATAATTCAGGTATAAATGTCCAAAGCTTCTCATTTGACAAAATATTAACTTCGTCATTGGATTTGGAAAATTATTGGATTTAGAAAATTACATAGACTAAATCTTGGAGAATATTTTTTGCTTTTTCAAAAAATCTTCATTTTAGACTTGAAAGCACTTGTTTTATAACTATAACGTGGGAACAAAGAACATTTAGAAAAATAATTTCAAGAAAGTTTTTCATCGTGAAATTTTATTAGCTTTTCTACTATGTTTTTATTAACTTATCAACATTCCTCACGAAAGCTGTTGTACGAGTATCATTTCTAAATTACAATGATAATAAATAATAATATTTTTTCGTAAATTTATTAAACTAAATCGACAAATTTACTAAACATATCTCTACCTATCGTATTAATGCATTTGCCACGAACAATATCGTGATAGGAGCGAGGATGTGGACTGTAAATCTATATTTGTATGGGACAAGACATTTGACGGCCTTTTTTTAAAGTATCACAGTAAATGGCAGTTTGGAAAGGAGAAAGCCCCTACCTTTGATGGATTCATCTGCTGTGATGCTGCAATTTTGATGGTGGTTGCTGGTCACAATAATAGCACAAATGGCTACAAGTACCGACACTTTTGGAATTAATTTATTAGTATTTTACGATTATTAAAGCGAGATTTCGAGAGCGAGACGTGAAAGATTTCAGGACGAATTTTCAACTGATTAATGTGGGTAATTTTTGATTTTTTGTGCGATATTGTGTATATGTACCAAGTAGGTAGTCAACATCTTTTTTTCTTCTTGTAGTAAGTAAGTAGGGACTTTTAGGAAAGGAGAAGAATAAAGGGAGAAAATAACAATGCAAAGAACTTGGGAAATGGGTTTCAGTTTTTAAGCTGTTTCAGAACTGAAACAGAACAGAACTGAAATCGATGAAAATCTTCGATGGGACTCCCACATAAATAGCATAAAAAAAAACTTATAAATATCATGTACTACTTTAGAAACATACGCAATATACTGAATAAAAAAAAGCTGTATAAAGTATATTATGCTCTTTGCCAATCACACATAGAATATGGGACTATAGGTTGGGGATCTGCCTCAAACATCCAAATGAAGCAGCTAGTTAAATCGCAAAAAGCAATATTAAAAATAATCCTGAGAGTACCCATAAGAACTCCATCAAAAGAAATTTTTAAAAACTTTAATGTGTTCAGCATTACTAAACTATACTAAAAAAATGCACTTCTCAAATTTAAAGAAAAATGAGTACCTTGCTGACCAACACACCTAAACCTAATCCTCAAAACAACTGAACATCCGAAATTAAATACATCTTTTGGCCAGAAAAACCACAATGTCCATGCTACAAAACTATATAATGCCCATCTAATTGAAATTAAGAACACCATGGAGACACAAAAACTTAAAAAAGATATAAAATAAGTAAACACGAAGATGAGGAAATAATTAAAATTATGCAATAACCCCAACGCAACCTACAGACAACAAACATAAATACTTTTTATTTTATTTATTGTTTATTTTGTGAAAATCAACAAAAGATAAGGCAATCATGATCAGCACCCTTACAACAACATACAGTCCGCCTCGGAACAGGAATACCTAGTGAGGAGGACTGTGAACAAAATGCTTTACCTTGAATTTTTATATTGTCATTAAATAAAAATAATTAAAAAAAACTAAACAGTATTTTACTAAGTAAATGCATGATTCATAGAAATATTATAAACCTTTACAATCTGTAATATTATTTATTAAAATTTTAAAAATTTAGGCAAATACTGGCACCAACCTACAAAAGTGGCAAATGTTGTTCACAGATTTTCTTAATTTGATTGTTTCATTGGAAATGAGGTTTATTTCCTGTTATGTAGACATCCTCTCAACTTGAAATATTTTTACTTATTATTTACCTACCATTTTCAACGTGCCTCATCTGTAAGTAAAGTTATCCACAGACATTATAAAAATATATTTATGGGCTAACGCGTTCACCGCCAAGACCAATGTAAACCTCACTCCAAGAATTATTACAATTTGGAAGTCGGGAATAGGTACCGCCGCCCGGGGAGTTTTTATTGGATAACAAAAATCTCTGCCATAGATCACTCAAATGGTTCGCTACGTTTGCTGATTTAGCAGGGGTGGCCGGGTTCATGCGGTGAGGTTTGTGTAGGTCTTGTCGGCAGATGACCAGGACATGCTGAACCCTAGATTCCTACCCACCCCTCTAATCTTTTTTCCTTCCCAGAGCTCTCCTCGCCTTGCTCTCCTTAAAAAACCTTCCACACAGCATACCCAAAGATGACACAGGCCCTGAGGGAAATTATTTTTCGAATCCCTTGGGGTGACCTATAGCAGAGGTGTTGGTTATCCAATAAATGATTCCCGGGGTGGCGGTACCATACCTCCTCCTAATATATGAAAAAACAAGAAAACCTTATTATTAGTGAATTTTACAAGTTTTTTTCGACGGATTAAATTGGTCTTCACGTATTTTAGCATTATTATTTTGTAAGTCCACGTCTCCTCTCTAAATTGCCGCATTTGGAGTTCTGCTAACGACTTGCTTGTATTATTAATGACACGTAAGTATTAGCTGTAGTTAGTTTGTAGGTACTGTGCTTAGGGCCAGGGTGGTGTGGTTTCGGTTTGTCTGAAAGTTTCTGTAAATTTGGAAGAATAATGTTGTTGGTGCTGAAACCATTTTAGACTGTAGTTTCATTTTTTTATTTGAATATTAAGTTTGGATCAGTTTATCGCTAGATATTTTGATAACAAAAAATAAATAAAAACCTGTAATGAAACTAAAAAAAAGTAGCAAAATTAAAAACATCGAAAATAAATATTACACACGGACGTACAAAATACATGGACTTGCCCTAAGCGATAAACGGCGTATCATTTCCCCCCCCCCATTTTTCGGAACCGGCTGGGCTTGCGAGAGCCACGCGTCAATCTAAAAAATGTGACGTCATCATTCGTGTCCGGAACAGTGTCGAGCTCTCATCGAAAATAACACGGTAAAAATGGTGGCTTGTGCTATAAATACGTGTAAACATAGAAGAGAAAAAGAGAATAAACCCAATTGTGGTATTACATTCCATAAGCAAGCATTATTTTACACTATCTTAAGCTTCAGATCACATAATATGATCGTTTTTGAACATACACCATAAATATACCAAACCACCCATACATGCCATACATACATTATCACTCCGAGATGCATGGCGTGAGTCCGTCACTGTTTACTGGGATAAGTAAATTATGAAACATTTGTAAAAGTGTATTAACTAACAACAGGAGCAAAATATTGGACTCGACCTTATAGGCGACCTTTTTTTTTTAAAATTATTTCTGGCTTTCACCCTTCAAGGGTGTTCTAGGCCATCATTTAAAATTACAGAGAAAGGGAAAGGTGAATTTATATATTAATTTTATTTAAATGTACAAATTTCAGAATTATATGGAAGATTGGAGTCGAGTTCAGACTTAGAAGAGATGAAATGTTGAATGGAGGGGAGGCAATTTTAGATAACGCTTGATAGAAGAGAGGATATTTATTTAGAGAGGGACAACCAAAAAATATGTGATCTAAAGAGCCCACATCTAGACCACAGAACGTACAATCTGGGGAGTCAAGGATGTGAATTTTAAAAAGGTGAGAAGGAACGGAACAATGACCGATTCTCATTCGAATAAGTGAGGAAATTTCTTTTTTGGAAAAATGGGGAAATTTTTGAAACCACGGTTTTGATGGGATAGTCCTTTGTATTGAGGCGTAGCGAGCTCCCTTGGATTGACTGGCAATGTTCCAATACTCTGTCCAAACATTGCGGGATCTATCTTTGATGATGGAAAAAATATCAGATAGGGGAATATGGTTTACGAGGGTAACAATAGGGTTGGACGCTCCTTGTTTTGCCAAAGAATCTGCAATATCGTTACCCACTATGCCAATGTGTCCAGGGATCCAAACAAGAATTACGGTTTTTCCAGAGCTTTGAATGGAGGCTAACAGCACTCTAATGAGGCATACAAAGTGATCATCAGGATGAAGAAGAGGACAGGATTTAAGTTTTTGGAGGGAACTGAGAGAGTCAGAGAGAACAAGGGAATGTTCACAATTATTTTTGATTATATATTTGAGTGCTTCAATTATTGCAATGCACTCAGCAGAGAATATTGAAAATTGGTTTGAAATTGAATAAAATATTCTATCATTAGAATTATTGTGGTAAACGTTAATACCTATACCACAGTTAGGAGAGTCAGGAGATTTGGAGCCATCAGTAAATAAAAGAGAAGAGTTGGGCCATTTAGAAGAAATAATGTCATTGAACATATTATTAACAGTACGGGCTGGGAGATTGGAATGACTTTTAAGGATGCCGATCCCTTCCAAAATTGTTGGAGATAGGGTGACGTGACTATATTTTAATTTGTATAGTGGAAGAAGATCATTTTGGATAATTTGAAGCTCTGAGAGAGAGCGAAAATTTTTACAGATGGCAGGAAGAGGTTTAGTTCGAGCTCTGATTGTAGATGAATGTGTTGAGTCTTTGAACAACGAAACTCTGGGAATAACCTGATGACATTTAGAATTTAAACATTTAAGAACAAATTTGTCAGCAAACAGTTGTCGCCTTAAATAAAGTGGGGGATCAGAACATTCCACTTGAAGGGAATTGATGGGCGACGACTGCATCGCTCCAGTTATTATTCGCAATGACTTTGATTGAATTTTGTCTAATTTACTGAGTGCATTTTTGGAGGCAGTACTAAAAAGTGGGCAGGCATAGTCGAGATGACTTCGAATAAGTGCATTGTAAAGCAACTTAATGCAGGTAGGGTGAGCACCCCACCAAACGCCAGTCAATGATCTGATGATATTTAAATTTTTTTCACATTTAGTAACTATATTGTGAATATGGGAAGACCATTTAAGTTTCCTATCAAATGTTACTCCCAAAAATTTTACTTCAGAGGCGTTGGGGATTGGAGAGTTTTTAAATAAAATTTGAACAGGAGGATTTTTATGACGGTTTGAGAAGGTGACACACTGACTCTTTTTGACTGAAAGTTCCAGACCATTTAAAGTGAGCCATGTGCAAAGGGCATCCATGGCTTCATTAAGATATTTGACGGCAAGAGGGATGATTTTGGATGATAAGTAGAAAGCTAAATCATCTGCGAACTCAATAACTTTTACTTGAGGGGGAATAGAGACATGCATATCGTACGTGTATATATTATACAGTATAGGGGATAATACATCGCCTTGGGGTAAACCTTTCCAAATTGATCTACTCTGAGGAGTAACATCTGGTAGTTCAATGAAAATTTTTCTATCAAGAAATAGATTAATAATAGATTGGACAAACATGGGGGGAAGGCCAAGGCCTAAAAGTTTTTTTTTAAGGATTGGGATGGAAACATTGTCAAAGGCACCTTCTATGTCTATAAAGACTGCAAGACATACTTCATGGTTAGAAATGGATAAATTAATATCAGTGCTGATGATGGCAAGGTTATCTTGCGTACATTTTTTTTTCCTAAATCCAAATTGAGATGGAGAGAGAAGCTGATTACTTTCGACAAAAAATTCTAACCGGTTTTTAATTAATTTTTCATAAATTTTACTGAGGGTGGATGAAAGAGCAATTGGCCTGTAGTTAGATCCAGAATTGGGTGATTTGTTTGATTTTAGGATTGGGATGATTATTTGAGAACTCCAGTCATCAGGCATTATGCCAGACTGAAAGATTTTATTTAAGATGCTTAGGAAATGATTCAGAACATTATCATTACTATTTTTGATAATGCTATAAGGAATACCATCTCTGCCTGGAGATGAGTCTTTGACTGTTGATAAACAATTTTTTAATTCAATTAAAGTGAATGGAGAGTCTAGCCAATGATCAGACATAGGAGTGTTGTGGATGGGAGTTATTTCATCTAAGTTAGGTACAGAAGGGGGGGCAATTTTGTCCAAGAACTCATCTATCCATTTAGAATGAGACGCTCGAGGAGATGTTGAACTGAAGGAGGATCGAAATCTTCGAATCATAGACCAAACTTCCGAAATTGGAGTATTCGGAGATACTGAACTGCAGAAGTTGTACCACCCGGATCTTTTTTTTGACCTCAATACCCTTTTGGCATTGGCTTCGGCATTTTTGTATATAAGATAGTTCTCCATAGTCATATTGTGACGATAAGAAAGAGATTTAGCTTTCCGAATTCTCACTACCTTAGAACATTCCTCATCCCACCAGGGAGTCGGAGGGAGTTTTTTAAGAGATTTGGTTTTAGGGAGAGGATTTGATTTATGTATTGCAGTTATGAGCATCGATTTGAAGTTATCGTAGTCATCTTTGACAGATAATACATCGGAAGAGGGTAAATTTTGTATAAACTTATCCATATGCGAGTTAAATTCGTCCCATTTGGTGTGTTTTGTTTTAATCTTCGTCGAAATATGGGACTTGTCTGAATGGAAAGAAGTTTGATAAGTGATGATGATCGGGAAATGATCACTGGAGCAAGGATCGGGGGACACCACCCATGAGGAGAGAGGTGCCAGATTTGTAGAGCATATGGAGAGATCCACTGCACTGGGGTTTGTGTTGGGGCGAGAGATTCTCGTAGGAGATCCGTCGTTCAAAAGGAAAAGGTTGGATTCATCTAAAAAATCCATAACATTTCGACCATCTCGATCAGAGAAAGCAGAACCCCAGACGGGGGAATGGGCATTAAAATCGCCCAATAAAAAGAATGGAGGGCTTAGTTGACGGACAATTTGTAACCAAGCTTGCTTATTGAAGTGAGATGATGGGGGAATATAGATAGAAACAAAGGATGTGTCCTTTATTTTAGCTGCAACCATTTGAAAGTCAGCATTGGGGGGTTTGATATTATTTATTGGGGAAAACGGAAGGGATTTTTTAATAAAAAGGGCAGCACCGCCGCCCGTACCTTCCAGGCGATCATCACGGAGACAGGAGTACCCTCCCACATTAAAGTGGGTGGATGGAGTAAACCATGTCTCCGAGACAGCAGCCACAGAAACAAGGTTTGAATTTAATAGGTTAAGAAGGTTCGATTTGTTAGAAATAGCACTGCGGCTATTCCACTGAAGTATTCTGACATCTTGAAGTGCCATTTTGAACAAATGATTTTAACGTGGAAATAATAGAAGCAGCGTTGGACGGTAGATTAGTTTGAGAAGAAATTAGGTCAATTAGAAGCATAATAAGAGTTTGTATAAATGAAGAATTATCTTGCGAGAGTTGTTCAGAAAGCTTTTGATGGTTTGTTGAGGACGAATTATAGTTGATTGCGCACCCATTTGTGGCATTTGAAAGAGGAGAACCATTGGAATTTAAGAGAAGTGAGTTGTGTTGTTGCCGATCATATCCAGGAGCCGGTTTAGAGACAGGGTTTTTGTACATAAATTTAGTTGATCGAGAAGATGTTGAGGAGAAGGGGAGAGGGTTGGATGGAGAGTTACTGGATAAAACCTCGGCAAAAGATTTTTTGACAGGCGGGAATAGTTTAGAAGCCTGCAGAAAAGACAAGTTTTCAGAGGCCATGGAAATTTTTATATTTTTTTGGCGAGTTTGTTCAGGACAAGAAGAGTGAATGGCGGAATGAGCGCCTGAGCAGTTAAAACATTTAGGTGAAGAGAGAGAAGAACATTGGTCAGCCGTGTGGTTTTCTCCACATTTGAAGCATCTGGGAGGGGATCTGCATGCAGCTTTGGTATGACCAAAACGGCAGCAATTGTAGCACTGGGTGGTGGGGTAAGTATAAATTTCAACTGGTAAGGAGTTGAAAAATAAATAGATATGGGAGGGAAGAGATTGTCCTTCGAATGTGATCACAACAGATTGGGAGGGCTTCCAGGAAACATTGCCCTCAGAGGTGTCCTTATAATTTAGCCTCCTGGCTTTTATGGGATTGCCGATATGTTGAGGGGTTGAAAGAGAAGACAGAATTTCTGGAATGGACAGATCGGTCGAGATACCCCTGACCAGGCCCATACGAGAAACATTGAAAGTTGGGATGTACGCCTTGAATTTAGAATTAGATGTAATAAAAATGTTTTTAATAAAGTTGTTGGCGGCTGAACCTGAGAGGAATTCAACAGAGATTCGGAAGCGACCCTCGGCTTTTACACCTCCGGGCTTAATCGAAAGGTTCTTGTTGGTTGAAAGGAATTTACCAAATTCAAGAGGATGGATGGTTTTACCTTGCTCAGTTTTTTGCGCATAAACAATGTAGGGGCCACAGGAATGAGTAGAGTAAAAATTGGTTGGAGGAGGTTGATGAAGATCTGGTAGAGACTGAGAAGTAGAAGGAGAGTCATGCTTTACTGGGGAAGAGGGACTAAACTTCCTTTTTTTTGTGGAAGTTAGAATGACAGATTCACTGTCAGAAATTACAATATTTTCACCATCTGGAGGGTCAGGGGGAGGATCTGGGGGCTTTTTAGGATGTCCAGGAGGGAAATCCTCCTCCATTGTTCACAAAATTACAAACAAAAAAATATGTATGGAAAGTGACAGTAGTGAAAAAAAGGTTATAAATATCTGGAAATCAGCGACGAAAAGTGACTCCTGGAAGATCAGAGGGGAGAAGAATCCTCAAGGAACAACACACTACACTTTATTGACCAGAAAACATAAAAATATTAGTTAAAATAATAAAAAAGATTATTTTTTTTAAGAGAGAAAACAAAACAACTGATGACAGCCAAATGTTCAAAATTCGAATCAATAGGCGACCTTACTTTGACGAATTTGAATTTCAAATTTGTTCATTGCGTGGCGAGCAATTTGCGCTCCCATGTAAAAAGGTCCATTCATTCAAAAGCAGAGTTTACTTTTAAGAACTAAATGATTATTTTATAGTGCGAGATGCCTATGTACTGTCAGATTGAGTTTTGGCGAATCACGTATCACCAAAGCCATCTTCCTGCCCTTCGTCCCGCTGTAGTTGGCTTCTACCCCTCACCTTTATGTTCTGGTCTATCAATATTCATATGTCTATGATATTACATAAAAATAATGCCTAAATCTGTATCACAATGTTTAGTCAATACAACTTTATTCTGAAAATTTTGGAAACATTTTCTCATTTAGTGGAAATTATTTTTTGTTTTTTTTTTAAATAGCTCCACACAGTTGGCCCTGAGGAAAATATTTTCCTATAAGGCCAATATTATCTTTGAGAATGCTGTGTGGGGGGTCATTTAAACGGAAGGAAGAAGATGAGGTTCTGGGAAGGATAAAGTATGAAAGGTGGTTAGGAATCCGGGGGTCAATGGGTCCAGGAGTGACAGACGTATGAATCCATACCTCCCACTGAAGTGCAAGGTCTGCTTCAGTCTGTCTGTCTCAAGAATTCTGCTTGACACATCCGCCGCCAAGACTAGGACAAACCCCACTCCATGAACCCGGGCACCCCTGCTAAGTCACCAAAAGGAAGCGACCCACTTAGGATGACCAATGGCAAAGGCGTTGGTAATCCAAGTTCCCGGGTGGCGGTATCCGTACCCTCCTCCCAAACTTATAATACAGTCCGAAATTTGTCCTAAGATGTGAAGTTACTTACTTATTTTTAATTTTTAATAAAAAATAATATATATTTCATTGTTTAACGACAATAACATAAAATTATTAAGAAAACTTGCTTTATAGATAACAATGTATTTAGTAATTTTAAAACGTTTTTCTATTTAATAAAAAAATGTTACATTTCAACAATAAATGATAAATCAAAATGACTCGTTTTCAAACCAAAAATATAATACCTAAACCATAGTGCTTATTTTAAAATGTAAATTTATCCACAGAAAATTAAAAGCAAACATCTCACGTTCATATTAAAATATCGAAGAGCCTCTACGCCGTAGTCTGTAGTCCGTAGTCCGTAGTCCGCAGTTTGAGATGGGTCTCGCGCGCTCCGCCCACGCTTCCTGGAGTTATTTGTGGCTACGAATCCGGAGCCGGAACTACAAATAACTAGCCCAGGTAGACCGGGCTCTGACGCAAGAACAGGAATAACACCAGCTACCAGCGGCGTCCAGTTCTTAAAGGATGATAACATTTTTTTAAGTGAAAACTTATTTAGCACCGTTGTTATTTGAAACTCGATGAAATGAAAAAAAGCGACAGTAAAAAGAGACAAACGAATACATCAAAAGGATTTATCCTGCGAAAGAATGAGATAGCATAATCAGTCTCCTCTTTGTGCGGTGCTTCGTAGCCTCCCCACTCATGTACTTACTTTTCTGAAGGTTTCACTTCTATCGCGTCTGAATTGAACACTCTGATTTTTTAAGGAATGAAAGTACCTATGTTTCAAAACAAATATGGTCAAAGAACTCTTGAATATACATATTATTTAACAAATTGCCACACGAATTTAAAATTTAAAGAAAATTGCACAATAAAGTCATTTTCACTGATGTTAAAATAATGGCTATTTTGGAGTAACTTATTTATTAAAGATATTTTGCTAACTAATTAAATAAATGTAATTGTGTGATATCTGCGTGTACATACAGTTATATTATTTGCTGTAAAACATATTGTATTGCATTCCCACTGATATAATTATTTTCCTATTTTACACTATTTTTCAGCATAATAATACTGCTTCTGTATTATTTTCAACTTCATCACTACATTTGTAGGTATGTTGTTATATTACTATGCTAATGCGTTTATGATTATTTTTTTATTATTGTATATAATTTTTTTTTTACTTGCATTAGCTTAGCGGGTATAAATTACCAATGTATGTCATATTTATACAACAATAAAAATAAAAAAATACGCATCGTATGTTCATGACACAATGCACGCCTCTGTTAGCTAGGCTGTACTCCGAGGGAAGAAAGAAGGTAGTGTTTGAGGGTAGTTTTTGGGGGTAGACTTTGCGAGAGGAATTATTGCCTCCGCAGCAGAATGGATAGCAGACAGGCTAAGGGATGAATGTTTTCGGGGATGTTTGAATAAGTTACGGACCTTGGAAAAAAGAAAGAATCTGAGTGAATTATGACCATTCTTGTTCTCGTGTTCTCGCTGTAGGTAGATTAATGCGACAACTAAATATATCCAAAGAGTTTTCATAATAATTACATGATGATTATTTCTGTTTCTTATTTTTAGATCGGATCGGAAAAAAAAAATTTAAAATGAAAAGGGTAGATAGAATGTTACTATATTCATTTCTAAAAGTAAAGAACGTACTAGGATTTTCACCTGACCATGAAATTCAATAATGTTATATTTTATGACTAACTAACTAACTAACTAACCATCACGCCGTTTCCCCACAGGGGTAGGCAGAGAGGGCGGACCGCCAAACAACTCGGTCTTGGCACACACTCCTTGCTTCGTTCGCATTCATATACCGTCTCATACATGCTCTTCTATTATTCTGACTTCTGACATGACCCGACTCAAGTATCTGATTCACTTGGTCGTGCCATGTCTTTCTCGGGCGTCCCCGACTTCTTCTACCATTCACATTTGCGTCATATATTCTCCTTACACTCCTTTCTTCGTTCATTCTCTCTACATGCCCAAACCATCGGAGCGTTCCTTTCTTGATCTTACTCATTACGCTTACATCAGCCTTGCATTCTTTGCGGATCTCCGCGTTTCTCACACAATCATACATGGTTTTACCACACACACGCCTCAGGGATCTAATATCTACAGCATTCAGTCTACTTTCATCCTTCCTCTCTGCCAGTTCCATGCCTCACTGCCATACATCAGGGTAGGTACCAGTACTCCATTATGGACGGCTAGTTTCGCGTCTTTGGACAGTTTTTTGTTGGTGCCAACGGCGTTCAGTCCTCCATTAATAGAGTTACCTGCATTCACCCTTCTTTCAATATCTCTTTCAGCCTTCCCAATATCTCTCATATCTCTTACGAGAGATATTTTATGACTTCGTCAAAATTCCCTCACAGTTAAAATTTCCTTTAATACATAGTTTACCGTTTCCTCTTATATTATAAAAAATTCATTATATTTCAATGCTTTTCATATGAAAATATAATTATATAAATATAATAATTATATTTAGGTTTGTTTTAAGAGCATCTATTCGCCGTAAATAAATTCATATTTACTTTGTTTTGTGGTTTGGAGAACAAATAAAAAAATTTAAAAACCTACTTGGTGTGTGTTGAAAAGGTTAAGAAAATATTACATGAGACAGACAGTAAATATATTTCGGAGAAAGACGAAGCACCTACATAAGTACATCATTCAATTTAAATAAACATTATTTTAAACGCTCACTTACGGCCACCAGACATGGATGCTAAATGAACGAACACGCTCCAGAGTCCAAGCTGCCGAAATGAGATACTTGAGAGTAGTGACAGAAGTTCCGAAATGGGATCATATAAGAAACTCGACGATCCGAGATGATCTAAACATTGAACCACTGCTACTCTTCGTAGAAAAATCACAATTCAGGTGGCTTGGGCATGTACTAAGAATGTCTGATGACCGAATTCCGAGGAAAATACTGAGTGCGATTCCAGAGGGAAGACGTCCAGTGGGCCGCCCCAGACACAGTTGGGCGAGGCAACTCCAGAAACTGTGTGAGGGGATGGGTCTACCATGGACATAGGCCGAACAATCAGCACAAGACAGGGCCTAATGGAGGAGCCTTGTCGATGCAATGGGTCCCCAACCCGAATAGGACAAGGGGAAGAAGATGTATGTATGTATGTATGTATTATTTTAAACACCAACGAAGCATTTTTTTGGCAATATTACCGTTTGGTTTTCGTTTTTTTATCTGCAGTTTCTTTACAAACCATTAAAATAAAACGCTTGAAACTCTCTCAGAATTCTTGATGTATTAAGTATAACAATTGGCTGAAAACAGCACCTATCCGCTTTATTTATCTGAAAACGTCTGACAGATTTAAAAATTAGAATTATGGGACGTGTAGAATTGCCCTATCGCATTGGCGAGTTCGCCAATGATAAAGATCATACCTTCAATCAAAGCACCGGTGCTAATATTTAACACAGAAATGATCAGGGTAACAGACTAAATACTTTAGAAGCACTCGAAATAAAGAAATCTGTTAAAATAAAAACAAAAATCCTTAAGGAGGGGCCAACCATAAATTACGCCGCACTTTAAGGGGGGGGGGGGTAGAGAAGTGTGACATTGTGTGACAAGGGGTATGGGGGTTCATCAGATTTGTGACGTCACATGTAAAAAAAACTGTTTTGATTATTTTTAGATGAAAATTTTCAAAATATGTGATGTCACACTAGAAGGGAGGGGGTCTCACAAATTTGACGAAGTGTGACAGGGGCGGGGGGGGGGGGTGGGAGGGATAAAAAAATCATGAAATTCGTGTGACGTAATTTATGGTTGGCCCCTAATCAGTTAAATGTGTCAAATACCAATAGCCCCATATTTGGGATATTTCCCATAAATTCGTAAAAACCCTTAATCACCTTATCTCTTAATCAAAGTTTTGTTCCTGTAGGTATAATATGGTAACTCATTCGACATCACCCATCTCTTTCTCTCTTTTACTACGTGAGATTTTAATAACACTCTCTCATTCTTCCTTTATCTCATGTTTTGTATCTTTCCGTACGTATATTTAGGCTCACACAACGTGTATTTTGTAATCAGTTTAATTTTATACCTAAAAGATGCTTGTGTTAAGTGAAACCGGTCGGTTTTGAAAAAAAAATCGTGGTTACAAACCATAAGTAATTATTATTATTATTATGAACAAATAATCAAATATTATTAAGAGCATAATAATTTTAATACTAGGTACTTCCATCAAAGCCCCTTCAAATATGATTATATTTTTGTGGAATCTCATAATAACTCACTAGTTCCATACCCAAAGAAACACGTGTATTGGTATCGATAAAATCATTTCTCCCCTCTTACCCATCACAAGAAAAACGTTATTTATTTTCACACCTAAATAACTCTTTAAAATAAATCACTGATATTGAAAAATAGAGTCAATGATTCATTTCTGTTGTCTCTCTGAAACCAACAATTTCCAGAAAGTCGATAAGTCAACAGGTCGCAGTGTCTCGCTGTTCACTTATACGGATCATCTGCCAGGAGGCTCTGTGCCGATCCATCATTTCCTTTCTCAACCCTCCTCTATCCTCTATCCTTTGCAACCTCTCCTTCCCCTCCCCCTTCCCCTTCCCCGCCTCTAATCCGGCACACTACCCTCACGTCACCCCTGTCGAGGAGTTGCTCACGCGAGCTTAATTTTCCACGTGATTCTTTTCTTAATGATTTTTTTATAGTGTAATATATCGGGTAAGTTCGATTTTTCTGCGGCTTTTGAAGAAATGTCGACGTGTAAAATTCCGCGTATTCCTAATTATTTTATGTTATATCTGTATTAGAATTACGTTTGAATGTTATACCCAACAATGCTAGAGTATAATATAAACTATTCCGAGCTCTGAACTGTTGCATATTTTATCACTTCCTCATAAAAACATATTGTATTCATAAAACGCCTTTAACTGCGTGTATCTTTTGTTTAAATCAATTTAACTACGGTTCATGGTTTAATACCAAAAAGATTTAATGTATTTCGACAAAGAGAAAATGCATAACGTATAACAAATTAACTTTTATGTTAAATTAAATGAAGACAATATTAGCGAGACTCAATCGAAATCTGAAGACAGAAAAATCTGAAAAAAGATACGGTTACTTCTAGGACTTGAACCCAGGACCTCACCCTTCGTGGGCGCAGCTCAACAGCTGAGCTAATGTGTCCCTATCTGATTCTGTTATATTTAACTGTATTATAGTTTCCGTCTAATATTGTCTTCATTTAATCCAAACATTACAATTGGAGGTCTTACTCATGAAGTTAAAAATAAAAATAACTTTTATATGTTCCTTCTCCTTCGATGAAAATTACAATCGCAAAATCTAATACGAATATAACTCCACCTACTATAGAACTACATAATATTTTTAGACTATTTAGACTATCAGCGTATAACATAGTTTTGGTTTGGTGGAAGGTAAATAAATATTTCTATGTACTCGTATGGGTGAATTTCATCGGAGAATATGAACGAAAAACACGCAAAAGGATGTTGTCATAAAGTTCCGTTGACCAAAGTTAAGGATCGATTTCACTCCCTGTTGTGAACGATTAAGTGTGGGGTAGAAAATATAGCAAGGGAGCAGTGCTTTGGACAATATGCCCTGCTATAAAATGTTTAATAAATATTAAATCGTTTCTAATGTAGCTTGTACCGTAACAAAACTATTAAGTTGGAATATCGTGAGGAACACCATTAGACAGTTCTCTTTCAATTCCACTAATTTCTCTCAAAAATTCTCAAATAAAATCATATAAAATACTTAGGGATTATTTAAATCTGTTAAAAAGTTGGCGTTCCTTTAAGAGTGCATAACCAGCCAGCGGACGAAAATCCACATTTCGTCGAAAGATGTTCTTACGATCGTACAGGGCGGTTCCAATGAGCAAGATAAGGTTTTCTCCGTACCAGCTTTTTAAAATTATAACTCAATATCGATTTTACTTCATTCCAAAGTTGCTTTCATTTATACCTGCATCCAAAAATGCTAAAAGGCGTGACGATAAAACTATTAAAAATTGTACTTTTTGTAATTATTTTTTGATCATAAGTATTTATCATTTTTTAATAATGTCTTAGCAAAATTATAATGTAAAAAAATCTGAAATATATTAGTCTGTAAGTGCGCAAATAAATGCACAAACGGACCAATTTTCGTCAAGAAACACATGTACTTATATATTTTTTAATAATTTTATTTAAACTAATATTAAAATTCTGTTACATACGTTTACCAGATAATATATTGATTTATTTTACTGCATGATTATATGATTTGAAATGGGTGTTGTATAATACATGTACTTTTTTGAAAATTTAACAAATCCGCCAACGACCTATGGTATAACCTCATTATATTAAAAACAAACATTTTTTCTGAAAATTTATTACATACGTTTACTAGATAAAATAACAATCTTTCAAAATCAATTTATAAATTTTTGTGGAAAAGATTCAATACGTCTAAACACTGATTTAAAAATGACATATTTCTGGTTATCTCTGGTTATACACTCTTAAGCATCAGTGTTATAAGTTTAGATAAATGTTGCGCTAGTCCAGTATGCAATTATTGAATGAGAAAGTGCATCAATCTGGGGGGACGGATGTGGGTATCGTCGCCCCGGTAACCCTTTATTGATTAGCCAACACTCCTGTCATAAGTCACCCCAAGTGGCTCGCTACGTTTGGTGACTTGGCAGGATGCCCGGGTTCACGGGGTGAGGTTTGTCTAGGTCTTGGCGACTTAGGGGTCGGATCGGGAGAGATTAGTTGAATGAGGCCTAACCTAGACCACTAAAGCCAGACTCTCTCGTTCGATAGCCTTGCACAGTGGGAGGGATGGATTTAAACATCCGTCACTCTTGTATACATTGACCCCCCAGATTCCTATCCACCCTTTTTTATTCCCAGAACTTTCTCTCCTTCCTTTCCTAAAAAGATCGTTCTCACATACATACATAGCATCATCAAAGATGACACAGGCCCTAAGAGCAGAAATAATTTTCCTAGGGGCCTCCTGTGTGGAGCTAATGTAAGAAAAATATAACCAAATGCTGAAACGGGCCGATTCAATGGTCATAAAATGTAATAGAGAATTCGCGTTTATCTACGTTCCTGATCAGGTAATCAAAAGGCATATTCCAAAAATTCACATTCCAAATTCCTTGAATTGCACAATATCAACTTACAACCACCATTATTAATTTGAATGTCAAAGTGACTGATTATGATTACGGTAATTCAAATGAAATAATAAAAACTACCGTAACAATAAAATCTAGATTTTTCTCTAATAATATAACATTTCCCAGCGAAATTTTGATACCGCATTAAATCGTATAATATAATATTTTTTATCAAGAAAGCCGATTTCACAGCAGTGTTACGCAATTCCTCGGTAAATTAGAGATTAAATCGGCGCACGCGGGTTTGATGGATTATTATAGGTCAAGATATAAGTTCGGTGCGGAATGTATAGATGGCGTCTTATGGAGTTTTGACAGCTGTCCATTGCAGATTTTTCTGCGGATACGGGAGAAAATTATTTATATTAAAAACTCTCGGAATTTCGTGTAATATGGCGGGCGTCCATTATAAATCATTAATTTAGGGGTTGGGGGAAATTGAGACTTATTTCGATTAGTAAAGCTTAATTCTCACATTAAAACACATAAAATTCCTTGATTTTTTAGTAAAAGCTTAACAAGCGTCATATTTAAAAAACATATTCATATATATGTATGTAGTATGTAATTCCTTAAATCTTCTAAAAGAAGCTAATTTTTATTTTAATGTGATTTTTTCATAAAATACAGCAAATTTATTTTGTGCACCATTTTAATTCAATTTTAAAGATTTCTTTGTTTTAACCACTTTTAATGTCTATAACAGTTAAATAATAGTTTCTCAGAGTTTTCCCTTCATTTTTTGGACACTAGTCACACTTTTCACTTCAAAAGTGGAATCGAATTATTATTACATTGTAATTTTAATGGCATTCACTTGGATAAATTGGAAATATTAGAAATTAAATTCAAATCTAAATATTAGACATATTTTTTAATGACCCACTATTGAACATGTTTCCTTTGAAAATTGTGCCTTCAATTCCCCCCCCCCCCCCCTTTCCACCTTCACACTCCTATCTTTCAATTGACACCATTAAGTTTATTTATAATAACTAGTTTTAGTAAACGCTGAGGAACAGAGGATCGCTCTGTAAACATGTCGGTTTTATAATATATTTTAATTTTGAATCAATGTAATTTTTTTAAGGCATTTTATAGACATTAAAAGTGATTAAAACCAAAAAAATCTTTTAATTTTAACTAATGTAATTTTTTTTTTAAATTTGTTAATAATAAATTAAACATAATTAGCATTCAAATAAATTTAATTGGTTGTCTCATATTTACTTTATTCCGCAAATCTAGGCTGAAACTGTTTCCTGCCCCCCCACCCCCCCTCCCCTCTACCTACATATGTACCTATCCATCGTGTAATAATTTTGTCTCCCTCTATTCTATTCTATCTCTTTCTGTCACCAATAAGGTGTCTTCTTTTCTATTGCCATCTCTTTCACTAACTATATGTATGTGTGTCTGCATGTAATTAGGTTTAGTTAATACAATAAGCCAGGATGAAGCTTTAGCGACCTCCGACGACGAAGCTTTGACGACCTCCGTAGTCCAGTGGCTAAGAGTATTGACTCACAATCCGGAGGTCGCGGGTTCGAACCCGGCGTGCGCAAATAAATTTTATTTGATTAATTTGTGTTATTTCACAATTAATTAATTTAAAATAATATATAGTATATTTCCGGCACGTTCCGGAGTGGAAGATACTATCAGTATCGCCCTGGTGTAAGACCACCATTCAGAATTGAAACGTTGCTTGAAAATGGCTTTAGCCGTGTTTGGTGACCAGATCTGAATAGCCAGGTACTTCCCAAACCTTCCTCTTCCACACCTCATTCCCCTCCCCACTACCTTCAGCCTCACAACACACCCCAATTGGGGATGCCATAGTCTCACTGGCTCCAGACGGGAGCAGTTGAGATTCTTGTGCGGTATTCACTGTAAAAAAAAAAAAGCTAAGCGAAAACGGCTCGGCTGTTAAATATTCATTAACAGAAGTGGTAATTTTGAATTATTGTGACCCTCTTAAAACTCAAGAGCAGTCAGCTCTGGCGACAAGAAGTTTTAAGAATGTTATTTATCATAACAGAAATTTCTTGATAAACGCACACTTTTTTAGCTCGGAAATATATTTGTTTTCATTAAAGGTATGGTTTTTGCAATACCAGTTACAATAACTGCCAATATAAGCAGAAGCCATGTTGTTTATTCTAATTATGTTAATGTGTCAATTGTTTTTCCGTTCTAAATCTACTAAAATCTACTTCTACTTGATTTTTTTTATCTAACAGGCTTCCAGTTTGTTTTAATTTTTCGAAGATAGACGCGAAATTGTTTAATCATATATATACATATATATTTTTAAAAATCACGTGTAAACTCGGGTTGTATGATTGTATTCATAAAAACAATTTTCCTGTTATAGTACAATAATATCGTACAGCAAACTATCACTTTAACAGAAAACAATCAGCCCCCGCGTATCAGTTACCATATTAATACATATCTACCCCATGCCGCTTATACGTCAATTTTATTTCAACCCTTCGACAGTCATGGTAACATTCGATGGGGCATATTGCGGTAAACCATGCGGGGTAAATGCGACCGGGGGGTAACATTGACCGCGTCGAAATTGCGACCGCGGGGTGAATTTATACACGCTAATGATTTTAATACTCCCACAAAAGTAGTAACAGTGTAGCCTACATGCAATTACGCTCGCTTGTTGGACGGAGTACACTATGCGTTCTTGTTGGAGTCATGTTTAACCAAAACAATATTTTTCATAAACTCTGATTGCGGTATTTCTTATTTAACGGTTTCAAGGGGACTAAATCAGTAAGACTAATACCCATTTACAGAGATGTCAAGATGTAACTTTTTATTATCTAACTGAGATACTAAAAATGGATAATGTACATAAAAATACAATTGTAGCTTGAAAGTGACAAAATTTTCACAGAAAAAGAAACTTAAATTAAACAGATTTGTAATATTAATGTAATAAAAGCTTTTCCTCACCATAAAGAGACAAGGCTCTTGTGTTTGGTGAGTGAATTCATACTCAATTATGTTATCAATGTTATAATTTGAGTAGGTGAACAATAATATTGCAACTATTAAAAATAGATATAGAAAGAGAAACTTGAGATTTGTCGATTAACAGATTTAAATGAAGTGAAATAGTAATGTAACTCTTACAGTTGTTTCAGGTAATTTTTTAAAATTTAGTTTGGAATTTACTTTTATTTTCAATAATTTTTACTTATATATATATAAAATTTACATATATATATATATATATGTAATGGCAATATATTCCATTTAAATTTGAATCCTGTAGTGTCAGTTGGAATACTTGGAATGTAATTATCAATTGTCACTTGTTTTATTTTCTATTATTTTATTATAAATAAACATAAATGTCGTTTCTTTGTTAAACTTTGCAACACAAGTGTTTTATTTATAAATCAATAGAAAAGAATTAAATCATATTATAAAACGATATATTTGCATATATTTTGACGTCAAGAACTCAAAATACCAATGATTTCATCAAACTCTTAAACTCCACAGAAACTAATGACATTGGCATGATACTCTCAGACCAATACCCGGGTATCAATTCTAGAGAATTCAAAAAATTTTTGGATGAAAAAAATATTCCAATAATTTTTACTGCAGTGAACTCACCTTTCTCAAATGGATTAAATGAAAGATTGAACCAAACGCTGGTCAATAAAATTAGATGCAAAATCAACGAAAATGACTCAAAAGTAGCTTGGACAACTATAGCGCAAAATTGTGTAAAAAACTATAATGAAACGGAGCACACTGTTACTGGATATGCGCCACAGTACCTACTTGACGGCACAGATGTTACGATTTTGCCAAATGAGTTAAAACTTAAGAAGACCGGCATCGATTTGATTCAAGAGAGAAAAAAAGCTCTAGAAAATACTATGAAGTCACATAATTACAACAAGATAATTTACGATAAAACCAGGAGACACTTTGACTTCAAAGTTGGTGATACTGTTTTTGTGGAGAATGGAAACAAACTTAACAGGAAGAAGCTCGACGAATTGAGAATCGGACCATACAAAATCATAGAAAAATTATCAAACTCAATTTACAAGATAAACACTGGTCGAAAAAAATTTTAATCAAATTTTTTCCACATCTCGAAGTTAACTCCAGCACCTTTATTTATGAACCATGAAGAGGACATCGAAGATGAGTGAAAATTTTGCAGTAATTTTCTTTCCAGGGGGAGGGGAGATGTAATGGCAATATATTCCATTTAAATTTGAATCCTGTAGTGTCAGTTGGAATACCTACTTGGAATGTAATTATCAATTGTCACTTGTTTTATTTTCTATTATTTTATTATAAATAAACATAAATGTCGTTTCTTTGTTAAACTTTGCAACACAAGTGTTTTATTTATAAATCAATAGAAAAGAATTAAATCATATTATATATATATAAAATTTCATGTCACGGTGTTTGTGGTCGCACTCCTCCAAAACGGCTGGACCGATTTTTATTAAATTTCTTATATGTATATTTGTTAGATATAAAAATAGGTCGTCAAGTATATTTCATACCGCTAGGTCAGAGGTTCCCAAAGTGGGTGCCGCGGCACCCTGGGGTGCCGCGGACAGAGGTCAGGGGTGCCGCGAGGCGCCCCTGATGTCTCTACTAAAAATCAAAATTGACATGAACGAATACAAACATTTTATGGAATGGAAAATAACCCGCGAGGCCGGTCCGCGCTCTGGGAATGGATTGGGTGGGAGGCACAGAAGTGGGGATACGGTTGTGGTGCTGCGCTTGCAGCGGCCGCGTGCCGCATTCACTTGTAGTTTTTACTACAAGTGTGGAAGAGAAAAATGGGTGATGATGGAGGCAAAGATTGTTTTCCAATATTACAACAGTACATGGCCCATAGCGGAGTTAAGGCTTCAAATAATTTGCTGACCTTTTTACAGAGCACCTATCACAGTTAACTGACTGGTTTGCCAAGTACTTCGCAGAAGACCAAGTGGAGAAGTTTGTATGGATCCACGATCCATTCCGTGCTCAAGCTCCCCAAGATTTTACTACGCAGGAAGAAGAAGATTTAATTGACCTCTCGACCGACAGCAGCCTAAAAATGAAATACGCTTGTTCGGATTTGACGGAGTTTTGGATATCAGTCAGAAATCAGTATCCGATTCTAAGTGGAAAAGCTGTAAGGGTCCTCATTCCCTTTGCTACTTCATATCTGTGCGAAGCTGGATTTTCAGCGGTTGGCGGTTATAAAGAGCAAATAATATCGCTCAAAAATAAATGTGAATAAAGAAATGAGGAGTAGCTGTATCAAGCCTTATTCCCCGGTTTGAAAAATTGTGCAGCGAGCTGCAGGCGTCGCACTAAACGGTTTTTGTACTTGTATTATATTTGCATTTTCTTTGTAAGTTTTCCTAAAAATTGATCCTCCGTCCTGGGGGGGGGGGGGGAGGGTGGCTAGAGAATTGTGCTGTCGGTCCCGAGGCTACCACAGATAGACATTATATGACAGGGGTGCCGTGAGAAAATTCAAATTTTCTAAGGGTGCCGCGACTTGGAAAAGTTTGGGAACCCCTGCGCTAGGTGATTAGAGTGTCCATACCCAGAGACGGTTAGTTACACCATTTATTACTCAAGAACGGCTAAAGCGATTTTTGTGATCTTTGATTTTTTGGATTTGTTTCTGCCCCGAATAGCAGAACAATTATTAAAATATAGCAAAAATTAACGAAAAAAAATATTAATAAAATTTGTGGAACGAATTCTCATCTTTTGAAAGAGCTGCAGCAATATCGTCATAAGTAAAATATTGAATAGTGAGTCATTTCCAAAAATTCAAAGATGTCAAATGTCAATGCACGGATTGTTTTTCTTTTGTTCTTTAACGTATAATGCTGCCCCTCTTTCTTACACACTAAATGTCAGCCGTCGAAAATGAGACAAACGGTGAATGTATGTCTGCACCCCACCAAAGTAAAAATACAATAATCATAACAAATCTCCCTCACACGTATAAAAAAATGAAACGTAATTCCCTTAAGTATATGGAAGAGGAAGAAAATCACTAAAAATATAAATCCGTACACAATCTCCAAATCAAATCCGATACATCTTTGATACTAACAAAAACAAAATACGGACAGTTGCGCATCGATAATTGCTTTATTGAGTAATTTTTAGCTTAATAAAAAAACTTTATTTAATTCAGCTAATAAGTTAAAACAACAGTTATTGATTATGAGTCGGTACGAAGTTCGCCGGGTCAGCTCGTTCATCTATATAATGTTTATTTACATGCGATTTTTCGATGCCTCTCACATTAGGATATACCTGTATCGAGACAGACCTAGAGGTTCATACATGTATATAAATATAGTTTCATGAATATTTAAGGTTTAATGCCTTTCAATTTCAATACATTCAAAAAGAAAGGTAAGTGAAAGTGTGGGTAAATCCCTTAAGGGTGTGATTTATCTCATAATATCATTAAATTCCCGACTCAATAGCTCACCTTTAGAGATATTTCGAATAACAAAATTAACGGCCTCCGTGTTCGTGGAATAAGGTTCCCGATTTGCAATACAAAGGTAGCGGGTTCAAATATTTAATGCTAAAAAAAAAATTGCTCTTATTTTATACACCTGTATTATTTCATAAACACCCGGTAAGCCTCTTTACACCTTACACCCCAGAACAAAAATAAGAAACACGCAACGCCTGTGTTATACTTAATTACTATTGTTCTAAATATACCCCTAAACCACTCGTACCTGCCTACTTCTTACCTACTTACCACCTGCATTAAACATGCTCAACCTGGGGCTAAACACCACACACGATAGTTTTCAGTTAGCGAAAATGATAACAATGTGTTCCGTGTTTCGTTGGGTTTTAATTCAGCTGCATATTAATGAGGGAAATAAATTATCATTGGGTTTTTATTACCATATTTCACCAATAAATCACTCGGTTTAATTTTCCAACATTTTCAGGGCAGTTTTAAAATATATTATTAAGCTTGTTGTGAAACGAGAATAAATTAAATTCAGCAGTTTTATACAGTTTGTTGCATATATTAAATAAGGCATTTCAATTGGAATTGAATGAATTAATGTGGTTTTGAACAAATTTTTATAAACCAATGTTTTGTGAAATGGCGTATAATTAACAAGCTTTGGTAATAATTTAACTATTATGAAACATATAATTTATGATTTAAATGAAAATAAACAAATTGGTGTACAGCACAATTTTTAATAAAAATTACGTTATTTTAAAGCCAAAGGTTTTTTTCATAAGGATACTAAGTGTAAGTATGGAAAATTAGGATGCGATAATAGACAAAGAAACATAAATTCATAGTATATGACAATAAACGGTAAAGGAGGTAAGAAATGATTTACAAAAAAATATTAAAAATCTATTATTAAATTTATTAAATGGACTCAAGGAGATGAGAGTTCCCCCAATACCTCATATACATCATTTGGGTTTTACACCCAAAAATCGGACGCATTTAAAGTGAAAAAGGGGTACCTCAAGGGCGCATCCTTTTACCAATGTTATTCAATATATTTGGTGAATACATAATGCGTAACGTTTGAGATGGATGGAAAGGTGGATTAAACACTACTGGCTAAAAATACTCAATATGGGTATTATGGATGCTCAAAATGAACTTACGTTACACTTTTCATGATCTTGTCATCAACCTTTCATGCACCTATAGTGAACTCTTTGAACATTCCGCAACGCAGCCTCACTGCCTCCGATAATTTTGGACTCTCGCGTTATAATAAAAAATGTATTCGAAAATTTGTCATTAGTCAGATCATAATAACAGATAATTCCATTACTGCACATCCGCCCAAACATAAAACCTATGTAATGCTATCTTACCAGCGGAGGGTGCGGTTTAATACGATAATAATTGTTTCACATTCCAACCCCCGGCGCGGTATTACACGGTATGAACAAATTTGATGAGAATGTGCACGTATGCAGGCCGAATGTTGCAAAGGGGGTAATTGCTCACCTTGAATAACCCTGGCGTGTTTGTTGGATGTTTATCATAGAAATGAATGATTTTTTTTTTATTAAAGTGTATATTTTAAGTTAAATCATTAAGTTTAATTCGGTTGTTTTCAATTAAACAAAACTTGTAGAATCACTAATTCATTTTCATTAAAACAAATACACGACACCGGAATTCTAACCAAAATATGAAACAAAAATATATACTTATATCTACGGTGATTTTTGGGAGTAAGAGCTCTCAAATAATGGTGAGCTTTAGGTTGACGATATTAAGACGAACCTTCGTCAACCTTTAATCACAATGTTTAATTTATCTTAACAACGAACCGGTTTGCATTATGAATACCAAGAAATGTGCTTTGGATAATTTAAAGCCTTTCCTGCTGTTTCCCTTGAGTAGAGTTAAAATAATATTAAGAATTACTTTAAGAAATAATAACTAAAAATGTGTATACAAGCGCAAACTACCTAAATGTATTTTTTCATTCGAAATGTTAAAACGCATATAAAAACAACTTTTAAAGATTAAATTTTGTGGCCAAAAAAAATTGCAATAGTTAACATATTTTTAATTTTTCGAAGAAAACTTCTTCGGAAAGGTTTTCACTTTGTGATGGCATTATTTTTTTATTAAAATAGTTAACATATAATCTTTCTTTCTAAAAAAACCACATTTACGTTTGAAATCGAGAATTCTAGACTCCGTTTTTTTTCACGTAAACTCCAAACAGGAGGCTCTAAGGAAAATATTTTCCCATAGGGAAAATATCATCTTAGGGGATGCTGTGTGGAGGGTCTTTTAAAGGAAAGGATGGAGAGGATGTTCTGGAAAGGAAAAAAGTAAGAGGGGTGGGTATAAATATGGGGTCAGGAGTAACAGACGTACGAATCCATCCGCGGTGCGGTGCAAGGCAATGGGTTCAGAGAGTCTGGCTGGAGAAATCAAAAGGTTAAATTCAAATCACAGAGTACATAAAATTGTGTAAAAATTGAATTTTTTAATGACCTCTATTTTATAATTGAAAACACAAATAAATAAAGAAGTACATATCCGTACTAGATATTTGCTACACCTTTTAAATAAAATTAAAAAAAAAACAAGTATGCTTTAGACCATACGACTGAAGTAAAACTTCACTAACTTATATCTCCCTCTTATCCTCCTCATCCTCATCCTCATCCTCATCCTTATCCTCATCCTCATCCTCATCCTCATCCTCATCCTCATCCTCATCCTCATCCTCATCCTCATCCTCATCCTCATCCTCATCCTCATCCTCATCCTCATCCTCATCCTCATCCTCATCCTCATCCTCATCCTCATCCTCATCCTCATCCTCATCCTCATCCTCATCCTCATCCTCATCCTCATCCTCATCCTCATCCTCATCCTCATCCTCATCCTCATCCTCATCCTCATCCTCATCCTCATCCTCATCCTCATCCTCATCCTCATCCTCATCCTCATCCTCATCCTCATCCTCATCCTCATCCTCATCCTCATCCTCATCCTCATCCTCATCCTCATCCTCATCCTCATCCTCATCCTCATCCTCATCCTCATCCTCATCCTCATCCTCATCCTCATCCTCATCCTCATCCTCATCCTCATCCTCATCCTCATCCTCATCCTCATCCTCATCCTCATCCTCATCCTCATCCTCATCCTCATCCTCATCCTCATCCTCATCCTCATCCTCATCCTCATCCTCATCCTCATCCTCATCCTCATCCTCATCCTCATCCTCATCCTCATCCTCATCCTCATCCTCATCCTCATCCTCATCCTCATCTTCATTCTCATCCTCATCCTCATCCTTATCCTTATCCATATCACTCCCCAAACGTAAAGGCCTGACCATTCGCCTCGCCCGATCACCGTTCGCAACGATCTCCGTTCGCATCGGTTACCACATCGATTACCGCATACCTAGATAGGGGGGTTAAATATACAAAAATGTATGAAATGTACTTTTTTTGCATGAAACAAAATTTAAGACAGTGTGAAAAGGCGCGTAAAATAATGAGTAATATTAAAAGCGAGAACATTTTATAACAACGTTTCCTTACTATTTTCCGGTTATAAACTATTTCTTCGTAACATTTAACTAGTATGTCTGGACCAAAAAGCTGAAAGCATATTAATTGCTCTCCAGTGAGCTATTTTAATTAAAATTCCCTGCTTTATTCACTCAAAGAACAGTAACTATTAAATTTCACCATTAGCTTTTTAAGTTTTACAGTTTGGGCTCTTGGAGGAAATACCTGCGGCTATAAAAGTAACACAACATAATAGGGGATTTTAACTGTATTTTTTTCTCCTTCAAAATTAAGTACAATAGTGATTGCATTTTTAATTTACTTTTTTATGTTGATGATAATATTTCCTATATTGATTTATAAAGTGCCGTTTTATTTATTTGCCGCCATAACGACGTGTTCGTTTTTGTTCGTGAATAGGTATGGTTGACGTCACACGTTGTTGTTTGTTTTCTACGCCATAATGACGTTGTTACCAAATATGATTTTAGATTTTCACGGCTAAAAGTATTATGTTTTATAATTAAATAGGTAGGTATTTGGACCAATCTGACTTTAGCAAGGAGTTTAAATGTATAAAGTATTTATTTATAAAATATTGAGTAATAAAAGTATTCAACTTTTATTCATATTTTAATAATTATCTCCAAATTTAACAAGTTTGGTCAGCTTTCAGTCTTAATTGACTTGACATCATATTAAGGCTCCTTAATTATAGTAGGCATCACATAAATCAAACTAATAATTTTTTATTATTATTTTTAATTGATAAACAAACGTTTTTAAGACAAGATTTTTATGCATAGTACAAAGGGTAACAATTATTATAAGCAATAATTATCAGAATGAAAAAAATTACATCTACATTGAAAAAATCTTCCGAGAAAAGATACCGGCCGCCAACGGGACTCGAACCCGTGTCCCTCTGATTGGAGTGTTTCAGGCTGATAATTATTGCTTATAATAATTAATCATTTTTCCTAGCTAATAAAGAAAACAGTAACAAAAGCTCATAAAAAACTTCTGAAAGAAATAAAATAGAAATTCTGACAAGGATCAAACTTATGTAAAATTACTGCTACCCAGAACCTCTAATTCAAACGAAGGATCGTCTACACGCATTACTTTACGTCTAGAATGTTCTTTTGTTGGTTGGGCACCACGTTTCACAGCTGATGTACTCGGCTCACTACTGTCCGCCAATTTGTTTTCAAAATCTAGAACTTATTAAAAAAGACTATAATATTAAAATGTAAGAGAATTATACTGGGCGGGTCACATAGACCCGAGTGTATTTGTATGGAAATTTTAGTCAGCGTACCTGATCAAATTTTAAATAATTATTACTCACGTGATAAGTGCCGGACTACGCGACTTTCTTCCTCTTTGGTCCAAACACAACCAAAACTGAAGCAACTGAGCAGCGCGGGGGTGGCGCGTGCGGGGAAGGTGTTTATTCCGAGAAATTGAAGAACGGGCTGGGCCTCTGAGATCCAGCGTCCACAGTTAAAGGTTAAGGATCCACATATTAAAAAATCATATGATTTCAGTTTAAATATTAGATTTGATTTTATAAATAAAAGAAAATTAGAAATATTGATTGATCGATTGATTATTCTGTGTTATTTCACAATTTATTCATTTAAAATAATCTTTACATAGGATAAAATGAAGTCGCTCCCGCTGTCCGTTTAGATCTATTAAACTACGCAACGGATTTTCATGCGGTTTTCACCAATAGATAGAGTGATTCATGAGAAAGGTTTTAAATTACACAATTTGCAAAGGTTTTGTGTGAATTGGTTGAAATATACAAATAAAGCGAGCGGGCTGGCAAGCGGGCATTGTGGATTTTATTTAACAGATGGCGTTGGTTATGAAGGTTGGATAATGGCGTTGCGTTGTGTTTCGTAAGCCACAGCAATGTGTGGCCGGGTCTGCTAGTAAATTATATAACGGCAGGTTTCATAGCACCTAGAAAATACTTTCAGTCTCGGCCTGGTAAAAGACCGCCAATCAGGTTCGAAACGTTATTTAAAATGGCTTTAGCCAGATAAATTAATCTTATCTAGCACTCTGTTCTAAATTTGGGAGGCGGGTATGGGTACCGCTAACCCGGGAACCATTTATTGAATAAACAATATCTCTGCTGTAAGTCACCCCAAATTGTTCGCTACGTTTGGTGACTTAGCAGGGGTGCCCGGGTTAATAAGGTGAGGTTAGATAAGTCTGCCCGCTAACTGCGTAGTTGGCCAATTCGGGAGAAACTGGATGAGGGAGATATTTTGTATTGTAGATTTTGTATTATATTGCGTTGTACCATGGTTTCAGGGATGAATTCATACGTCCGTCACTCCTAGACACACTGAACCCCAAATTCCTATCAACACCCATATTTTTTTCCTTCCCAGAACTGCCTCTTCTTTTTTTCCTATAAAGACACTCCACATAGCATCCCCAAAGATGACATGGGCCCTGGAGGGAATTATTTTCCCCAGAGCCTCCTATGTGGAGGTGTAAAAAAAACGATTTTGGTTTATCGAACATAACGATTATCGAACTTACTCTTTTACATCTCCTTCCTCTCTTTACTATCTTCAAAACTCGATTGGGGTATGTTGTGAGGCTACCAAAAATTATCACAAACTTTCATTTGCAAGAGGCGGTGCGCACCATCGGTTCTTCCCATCAAATAAGGGCTCAATGTGAAATTAAATATGTACATTTGGGAGTAATATTGGTAACTATAAAACATTCGGTGGTGGGGTAAGTACCCTAATTGAGTATCAATAGATCACCAACTAAAGTATCCACCCTTATCTCTCTCTTGCAACCCTCCCCATTCTCATCACCCCTCCTTAAATACATAATTTATGAGCCCAGCATTAAGCATTGAAATAAGACCTTGCTATAATTTGTCTTGTCGTCCCTTACCGCAGCATTAATTATTAAAGTGTTGTATAGTTTTCGGAATGAAAAGATAAATAGAAAATACAACGTAACGACTTGATATTTTTATAATTTAACTAAATGTACAAACGGGTGAAAAATGTATTCAATTGATAAACCTTTTTTGTAGTTGCTGTAAAAACCATACTATTTTACCAGCTAGATAATATAAACTTTTAGATTTTTGTATTTATAAAATGAAATAATTTAGTTTCTATAATGTGAAAAATGTTAAAAAAAATAATAACCAGACAAATTTTTACTAGAAACGTCGATAAATTGTAGAGATTATGAAATTTAGATAACAGACTCCTTTTATTTAGGGAATCTGCAAGAAAAAAATCTAATTTTTATCTCGTTCATTATATTAAAAATAAAAATGGTAATTCCCAGAGAATAACAAAGTTGACATTTTGGATTTGGTGTTGCGCTGTATAATTGCTGATTTCTTGAATTTATATTTATTTACACATTCATAATGCATTTATTTTATTAAAAATATCTCTTTCGTGGAAGGGTTTTTTAAGTCACGCAGTAAAAGTCAATTAAAAAATAACGTATCAGAAATTAATAACCTCGCGTTTTCGGCTTGAAAATAAATTCATATTATTAATCGATTAAGACTGACGAAAAGTAACACAAATAAAAGTAAATATATCGAATTATATGAATATATTTGTGAATTGGTCATTAAAATAGAAATTCTGAACAACCACATGAACTTCGCTCATGGCGCAGGCACCAGTCTTCCAAAAAAAGTCTTCAATAAAATGAAATGTGTTCAGTATTTTGTAGCACGGTTAAAAATATTTTTAGTAATAATTCTAAATAGAAATTGATCAGTTCAATACAATTTAATGTGTAACTAGAGCACCTTTAACGGTTGGGAAGTGTTTTATATTGGTAAGATTTGATGCGAAACTGAGCTTAATATCTAAAAATGAGGAGCTTAGTATCAAAGTGGGACATAAGCCATTTGAATTATTTTTCAGTAGAGTGTGTTTTTTATTTCAAATATACCGGTACGAAATATCTGAAATTTTTTTCTACCTGCATAATCCTTGCGCGTAAAGAATCAAAAGCATAACATTCTATAATTTAATTATCTAACTATTTTATTTTTAAATTTAAAAATGCTTATGTTCACTTTTGATACTAAAACGAGCGATTGTCCGTTTTTGAAACACACGAACCTGTAAGTGTCCGTTTTTGAAACAAAGTCTTACAAAGGTCCAAAGTCCATAATATGAAAATAAAAGGCGGTTCAAGTTCATTTTTAAGAAGTATATTTTTTATTAATAACATAATAAAAAATTGTTACGCACAAAATTACTCATTTTGGGAGAGTTTACGTGAATCGGAACAGACTTTGTCTAGTAAGGTAGGTAAAAAAAACTATGTACCTACATAACAAAAAAAATAAACTGAAACTGAAAAAAAATACGCTAACTCCGATACAAACACAAAATAAACGCCGTAAACTCAATATTTTAGAGCAGTTCGAACTTATCAATAATGTACCCAAAAATTAAAATAATGTATTCGTGATTAAATCACGAATACGTTTTATTAAAGGTACAATGAGACTGATACTTGTTATGTATTATTGAAAGACAAAATAGAAGGGACATGTTTGCTATTATTTCGTTGATTCATCACGGTTTTTGAAAAGTAGAGAGGTAATAGATTTTTGATGACCCCCCCACCTTCAATTGGTCGAAAAATATTCGCGTTAATCATACTTCGACTAAGAACTACCAACATATTAAAATATGCGCGTTAAGAAAATTGAAGATAGTGTTGGTAGTTCTTAATCGAAGTACGATACAATTAAAAGTGATCGAATTGGAAATGGGTTCCATAGCTCAATCGGTAGAGCAGTTGGCCATAAATGCTAAGGTATCTGTGTTCGAGTCCCAGTGGAACCAATATCTTTTGCTGATTTTTCTGTCTTCAGATTTTGATTGAGTTTCGCTAACATTGTCTTCATTTAATTAAATATTATAATTTGAGTTTTTATTCATAAGAGTTAAAAATAAAAAAGAATATTAATAATATTTATTTAATGCATTTTAAGCCTCTTTTATTTTCTCAGAGGTCGAATGAAACAAACAGTTATTTTTTAGTTGAAGTTTGCTGTTTTTGCGAAGTACCTATTCAACAAAATTAATATGGGTAAATATTTTCTATTATCTGTTTTCGAAGAGAAATCAAACGCTCGTGCAAAATACTTGAGGTTTTATTCACCTACTATATATCGTCACAGATGGTTACCTCGACAGTTATTTTAATATACGATGAATATTTTACGGTTTTTCAACTTTAATGTACATAGAAATGGCCCAGTCATGTAGTCATTACCGTCAAGAGGGCTGCATTTAGGAAACGTTTGAATATCAAATGATCTGCGAAAAAACTTTTTTTATCGATGGCCATTAAAAGGGAATGTATGGCAGAACATTATCATAAAAATGCTAATGTGTATTTGCTATGCGTATTGATGGGTATTCGAGAAACGTGACTATTCGTTTTTTGGGAAGAATTTTCGGTATTTTTTTATGTTTACGGATGCCATTGTACTCGAAATAGGCAGTGATGAAAATGTTTTATTTTCTCGGAGTAATGGGATGTTTTGCCTACTCTTTGAGCTTATGTTGGTGAAGTCATGCGGAGAAAACTGAGAAAAAACATGCACAGACTTGAGTGCTTACTTAAGTTTTCTTCCAGTCATGGTTTCTCTCATGGTAAAAGAGGAACGACCACGCAAGATGTAAAATAAAATAAGCCTTTTCCAAAGACCGAAAATATAATCACTTATTTAAAAAAAGTTTTAAACCTTAAGATTTATACCGCTATGAGTAAATAACGGAGCTATGCTAAGGACCACATCTCTTACACAATTTAAGCAGAAATAGAGAATGTTCACAGCAGCAAAGAGTCTAGGTCTGAAGTATGGTTGAGGGGAATGAGACAATATCAGAGGGCCGAAGAGGATTCCTCCAAAAAACATGCTTCTGATGGCTAAATAATACATTTGCCTGAAAAATATTAGAACGTCACACGAAGAAATAATTATTCGTATTTCACTCATATTAAAATTTTATTTGCTCAGAAAAACTATAAAGCTTCGGTACAAGGGTGTGACGAC
Source organism: Limnephilus lunatus (assembly GCA_917563855.2). Lineage (NCBI taxonomy): Eukaryota > Metazoa > Arthropoda > Insecta > Trichoptera > Limnephilidae > Limnephilus > Limnephilus lunatus. The sequence goes on along the minus strand of OU830602.1, from coordinate 42,646,570 downwards.
CGATCAGTGGCTGTGTTGGCATCGCGTTTGGGTTCCACCCAGGCGTCTCGTGTTCAATTCCTCGGCTGGCTAAGTCCTCCATCACGACGCAAGCAAAATTTTCCGTTTACTGTGGCGGTGATAGGAAATTTTAAAATATTGTTAGGTTATTCGTAACCCGAGAATGTTTGTCTTTTTTTATAAAAAAAGGAATCTTTCTTACATTTCGCTACAACAAAATAAATTCAATTTTTTATGGTGAAACAGCTTATTGAGAGCAATCATATTTTAAGCAATCATACAGACAAACATTTTAAAACGTTAGTAGTCGAAGTACGATACGGTTTAAAATGACATAAGTTGATATGGTCGAATTAGCTTGGTGGTCAGAGCACTTCGTCGGCTAAGAAAAGGTCCTGGGTTCGATTACCAGATGTGACCGAAAATTTTCTCTCTTTCTGTTACACATTTTTCATTTGAAAATCGTCAATATTGCATCGACAAAATAAATTGTTTACGCTTGTATATTTGTTTATTATTTTACCATCATATTCTTTATAATACTTTATGTGATAGGTACCTCTAGATATTTTAATGTAATATTTATTTGTTTTTTTATTACAGAAACTTATTATTTATGTACATCTATGTAAGTTAAGTGTGTGTTCGAGAATAGAAAAAAATAAAATAAAAATTTGACTGTTCAGTGGCATCGCGTTTGGGTCCCACCCAGGCGTCGCGTGTTCAATTCTTCGGCTGGCTAAGTCCTCCATCATGACACAAGTAACATTTTCCGCTTATCGTTAGTAGGAGATTTTCAAATATTGTCAGGTTATTTGTAACCCGGCATGTTTGTCCTTCTTTAAAAAAAATCATAGTGTGTAATATACACGCGATTCAAGTGAAACCTTCAGAAAACTAAAGTAGACAAGAGTGGGGATGCTACGAAGCACCGCACAAAGAGGAGACGAATAGACTAAGAAGCACCGCATAAAAAGTAGACCGATTATACTGTCTCAGGTTCTCTCGCAGACTAAATCCTACAGATATACGCGTTTGCCTCTTTTTAGTGTCGCTATTTTTCGTTTCATCGAGTTTCAAATCACAACGGTGCTAGAGAAGTTTTCACATAAAAAATAAAAACAGAGTGTCCAATTCACACGCGGTAGAATTGAAACCTTCAGAAAACTAAAGTAGACGAGAGTGGGGAGGCTACTCACAAAGGGAGACCGATTATACTATCTCATTTTCTTGCATTAATCCTATGGATGTATGTGTTTGTCTGTTTTTAGTGTCATTATGTTTAATTTTTTTTTAATTTTTACTTCAAAATATGTTATCGGTATACTGGAATTGATATAGTAATTTTTTTTTTTTTTTTTTAAATTTTTTTTTTTCATTAATATGTTTTACATGTTACTAAATGATAATTTTACATCTTAGGTTTTTTACTACTTTTCCATTTAAAGCATTTGCTTGTGTATAGAAAAGGAGTGTACATAAATGTGGTTATTACTTATTACTTAAATAATTCATTTACATAAATATATGTGTGTTGTAATAGTATATAATAGTATATATTTAAAGAAAGAATATTATGGAAAACCAAGGATATGTGTATACATTTAAATAAAAGAAAGATTATTATGGAAAACTAAGGATATTTGTAAGGATAATTAAGTGGCATTAGTTTTTTTCTTCAGAATATTTTTAAAATGTCTCTTGACAGAGAGCAGTATTTGGGTTTTATCATTAATGCTTCTGATTTCTTCTGGTAGACGATTGAAAAAAGTTCTTCGTAATGATGTTGTGCAAAAGACGTATTTAGTTTTGGGCATATTATAAAAACATGTTTAAGTCGCGTTCTGTTTTCGTTTAAAAATTGATATTTATCTTTTTCTTTTATAATTTGAATTAATGAATTTTTAATATATAAATCTTTAATTGTAGGTACTTGGAATTCATCAAATAGGCGTTCTGTTGGGTAGTCCAAGGATTTTTTTAATATAATTTTAAAAATTGTTCTTTGTACAATTTCTATTGGAACAAGGTTACATTTATATGCGAATCCCCAACTAATAAAAGCGTATTGTAAAGTGGATTGAACTAAGGCATAGTAGATTAAATATAGATTTTTAATCGACAAAAAATTTCTAATTCTTAAATAAATTAATTAAATAATTTCAATGCGTATCCGTACCTCGACATAAAGTTACAAGTATTCAACTAAATAAAAAATAACTCAGGTACGCCTCATACGTCATATGTACCTATGTGTAGTAATGTTACATTGCCGTGTAAACAAGCTTATGGATCCGAATGATTTTATAATCTTTGTAATTTAACTTAAGTGAAATCGATAAATAAAATCACCAAAAGTTCCACCTTCCAGGTGAGATTTCTAAACCATTCGTGTACCTACGACGTACCCAATTAATTATATGGTTGCCATGAAGTGTCCGTTACATACATTAGGCTAATTGAATATCCGGGAGGGCCCCGACTGACCATAAGGGGTTTAATTGATACTCACCTCATTTTATACCTCCCCAAATCAATGTGCAATTCTCAAATCTACACATAATTTTCATTAGTCAAAAATGCATAGATAATAAAATTAATTCGTAGATTGCAGCTAGTATAATTGAAAATAATTTTCAATGAAAATATGAAACGGAAGAAGTCACAAAAATACAAACTGATCCAAAGATTGGCAGCCGATATACATGATTAATAATTTAGGTACCTCATGGAATTATCGCTTACGGCTAAAATATAGGAAAAAGATTTTAAAGCCATAGAAGATAAAAATAGTCTAAAATTATGGTTTGAAGATAATCTGCTGTCGATAAATAGTAATAAAACATATGTCATCCCATTCGAAACTAATACTAATAATGTACCTCCAAATCTTTAAATAATCGTACATAATCATTCTCTCACACATAAAATCCCTAATCACTATTGAACGAAATGATGACTTCTGAAAATAACAGATAAAATTACTAATCTATGAATAATCATTGAAAAAAAACTAAAAAGGAAAGATCACATCGCCAATACAATAAAGAGAATAAAGATTTTTTTTTTTTTTACACTAACTCCACACAGGAGGCCCTGAGGAAAATAATTTCCCACAGGGCCTATGTCATCTTTGAGGATGCTGTGTGGAGGGTCATTTTGAGGAAAGGAAGGAGTGAACATGGGTCTTGAAGAGACCCATGTTGTAGGAGGGAGGAAACACAGAGGCCGGTAAATCGTTCCACAGCCGAGCTGTTGAACTCAAGAATGAGTCGTAAAAACGACCCGTTCTCATGTGACTAATGTCAACCGTGTACAAATGTTGGGCGCGTGTTTCCCGACTATGCACCGGTGCCGAGGGGATCAATGACGCTAGTTCCTTGGGGCATCTTCCATTGTAATACCGGTAGAACAAGGACAGCATTCCCACCTGACGCCTGTGCTCTAAACATTCTATCTATAAATCTATCAAACGGACCGCCCGTTTCTGCACAGATTCAAGGTTTTTTTAAGGTATTTTGGAGCTCCAGACCAGAAGTGGCTGCCAAATTCAACCGAGGGACGCACTTGCGATTTGTACAGGGTTAGCAGTTGTGTACTATTAAAGTATCTGCGGGCCCTGTACAGTACGCCCAGTTTCTGAGAGGGTAACTTAACCCTGGTTTTGATGGAGCCCCCATACATGAGCTGGTCACTTAGAGTTACACCAAGCATATCAATGGAGGTCCTGTTCGGAAGAATGCTTCCCTTGAAGGAGACTAGATTATCATTTCGATCCCTTTTAGACGTTATCAAACATGATTGGGTCTTTGAAACATTAAATTCGACGAGGTTATTCTTACCCCAAGAGAAAACACTCTCGAGGTAACCGTCCATTCTCTGCTTCAAAGCCCTCCGAGCTATTGAGGTTTGTGTGCTCTTTGGAGGCTTGTCAAACAAAAAGCTATAATGGACTGTACTGTCATCCGCGTAACAATGAATCGGTGCACATGACAAGAGGTCGTTGATGTTCAACAGAAACAAAGTCGGAGACAGAACCGATCCCTGTGGGACGCGAATGTATTACGAATGTATTATGTATTACGAATTAGAAATTTCTTATCAGTCAAAAATCTATACCTACTCAATATTCTACGCATTAGTACCTACTGAATATTCTTCGACCTCCAGACATCCCCCCGAACGCGTATTCGTAGAATTCAAAGTTGCCAAATTTAAAAACCTGTTTGTGAAAAATTAAATTACACAAATTTTAAAGAAAAGATAAATGCACATTCAGGACTTAAAATCGTAATAAACTTAAATTTATATTTTTAAGCACTAAAGTAAAAATTTATTTTGCCCAAACAAAGGAAAATATTTTTTTGATAATTATCGGAAGAAATCAGAAGCATTAATGATAAAATACAATTATTGACCTCCATCAAAAAATATTTTAGAGAAATCGTTAACCAAAAAACTGCTTCCCCTGAAAATGAAACTAATAATTCTGAAATACTCTATTTTTATCCTTTACAACTAATTTGTTTTTTGTTTTTCTTCTTACTAAGCACATAAATATTTACATCTTTTAATTTCATCCATCGTGATTACGATAACCATATTATTAACAACGCATATGATTATTGTGGATATCTTTAATTATTTATATGCTTAACTATTTCACATAATTGTACCAAATATTGTAGATCTGTCATCCTTTTTCAATAGTGTACACTCTTTGTCCATCCATAAACAAATAAGTTTATTGGAAGAGCAGTATAAATTATAAGATGAAAAATTTAAAATGTACCAAATAAAGAAATTGTAACTCGTAAAATCTCACAAAATTCCTTCCCGTGTAAGAATCTTAATTGTTTTATGCATTTTTAAAAGAGTTTTTCTGTTCAAAAAAAGTAATTTAGTTTTCTTACGATCGGCTTTCATACCTCTTATCATTATCAAGAAAAAAAACATATTCTGAAATTAACTGAAATTATACCGATATAATGGAGGATTTTTTTCATTTCCTCAAAATACAGGCTAACATAAGTTAGTTTATCGATGTAACGATAAAACTTTCGCTTCCGATTATCCGTCCCCGGTTAATCCGAAATATAGTGCCCGTTGCCTCAAACCAAACACCATTAGTAAAATAAACACACCGGGAAAACAGCCATAGAAGACTACTGCCAGCATTGCATGAACCGGATCCGGCTACGAACTGGATTCTACTGCCTACTGGTAGCTTTACTCCACGAGGTACAATGCAATGAAGGCTTTAATGAACCGGCACTGCCCCTAGTCCGATTGATCAAACTGCAACCTTTTCAAAATTGAGTTACGGATTAATGATATTCATCGGAGCAAGTTTAGATATTATAGAAGCTTTATTTATTTAATTTTCAGAAACAAAAAGTACCTGCTAGAAAGTAGTTACAAGTTGTAGAATTAATACAATAATTGGTACCAATGACATGTCGCTGTTATATAATATATGTTTTTAAGTGACAAATTATAAATTTTACCTTTATTAAATTAGCAAATTAATGAGGGAGAGGTGTGTGTGTGTGTGTGTGTGTGAATATGTGTGTATGTATGTATGTAAGTATGCGCATTAAACAATTTATATGATTGACATGATGCTCTTTTTTAAATTTGGGCAGTGAATTGGAGAAAATGTCGATGTTATAATTTAGATTAATATTATTGAATACATGAAGAGCACGATTGATTGGCGAATTAGTTGCTGCATTTGTCTTGTAATTAAGCGTGTGGAATAGTTCTGTACGGCGTGTACGCCTTAATGGTATGTTAAAATTAATTAGGGAAAGTAGTTCGGTACAATCGATGTTATTAATTAAAATTTTGTGTATAAATGTCAAATCAGCAATTACTTGTCTTTGTTGCAAAGTTTGAAATGTGCATTCATAATTATTGTTGAATTTGAAATTAAGTTATTTTATAAATTTGTTTTGAATATGTTCTATGATATCTATGTATAATTTGTACTGTGGGTTCCAAATTGGCGAGGCATATTCAATAATATTTTATACAATAAAATTTTCCCTACCCTTCTATAAAAATAGGTTCGTGGTGAAATAGTTAAGTGAAAGGCAACAGTGTTTTTGACTCACCTCCTACAGCAATTTTAAAACACTGGCACCTTTAAAAGCTTCGATCTGGTGTTGGGCGAAAACGGTGAACAACAATAATTAGGTAAACAAAGTTTTGTTTGTACTTGGGGGCGTCTCGACACCTCGAGTTTGTAAGTATTCCGGGATTCTTGGAAACGTGGAGGGAGTTATCATAACAATACATTTTACTGGTCGTGAATGGCGTCGAAGCGATGAATTTTTATATATTATTAGTGAAACGGGTATTATATAACATCGAGAACTATTATTATTAAAGGTTATACGAGGGTTTTCCTAGAATAAAGACTTCGTTTACAAAATCAGGAAAAATTTATATTGACAATAAAATGAGCCGTGGCACAAGGTCCTTGATTCCCTTATCGTAGAACTCCGCCTCCAAAGATTCTACGACCCCTTCCTTCAAATATTGCTTCAGGTGAAGAAAAATATACAAATCATGTCATTGATTGCCTTTTTGATTCCGTGGTAAGGTATTAGGTGGTGAATCTATGTTTCAACCCAAAAATACCTCGTCTTGGTTGGGAAAACGGATCGAAGAGGCCCGAGTGCTTCCCAAATGATTTTGCTTTTCAGCATTTTGGGAACCCAACGAGCACGCAAATTGCATACGTCATATTTCCTATTTAATGACCTAATGACCTATTTTAAAAATCGCCGTATTCGACCAGTAGGTCCGTCCAATACGCCGGGCTGCGCGCCGTATATTTGTGTACACGCCTTCTTCCCTTACGTTGTTAAGATTCTGACTACATTTTGGGGTGTTGTGTCCCCTAAGTTTACTTATGTTCATTTATTATATTGAGTCCACTGTTATTATTAAGTAATGAACTACTAGCGTGGAGGACAACATTCAAAATCTTTGTATTATTAATGTGTTATAAATGATAAATAAATAATAATTAAAATTTTAAAAAGTATTAGTTCCTCCAGTCTCCTGAAGCAAATGACAAATTGCTTCTGGATTTAAATTTCCATTTAATATTCGCAAATCATAAACGTCGATTGTTTCCTGGCTCACCTGTTTCATTTCATTCTGATAAGAAATTTCCATAGGGATGAGAATTTATAGCATCGATGTCACTACTCTGAAGAAACGGCCGTAGGAAAAGCGAAGGAAATATTCATCCCTCATTCAATATTGAGGCCTTCCGGAACTGGAAATGTTAATAAGGAGTGCGGAAAATAGAATAAATTATGTATGTGCAGTAATTGGATTTGAAAAAGTTTAGACTAGTAATCAGATAAAATAATATATTTTTCCAAATTAGCTCTATACAGGAGGCCTAAGAAAAATAATTTCCCTTAGGGTTTATGTCATCTTTGGGGATGCTGTGTGAAGGGTCGTTTTAAGGAAAGCAAGGAAGATCTGTGAAGGTAAAGGGCATGAGGGATGGGTAGGAATCGGGGGGTTAATGTGTTCAGCAGTGACGGACACATAAATCCATCCCTCCAACTGCGGTGTAAGGGCAATGGGTTGAGAGAATCCTTATGTCAAGAGGCCTCTCTTATCCAGTCTCTCCCGAACCGGCCTGCCACGCAGTAGGTGGGTAGACAAACCCGCCGCCAAGACCTAAACAAAGTGCACCACATGAACTCAGACACCCTGCTAAATCACCAAACGTAGCGAACCACTTGAGGTGACCTACGGCAGAGATTTGGTTATCCAATATCCCGGGGCGGCGGTACGCATACCCGCCTCCCAAATTATATTTTAGTCATAAATTTTAACACGATCTCATCGTTAAGTACCATTAAGGTGATTTTACACTAAAATGGCGCTATGAACGTGATCTTTTTGGCCTATCAGTCTTTAAAATATTTTCAACAAGTCCCAACGAAACGATGAAATTTCATGGATCTTCGGAATGCTTCTGAGATATTTTAAATATGCTAAATATTTTTCGTTATCGGATTTATCGTGAAAATAAATATCGTTTTAGAAAATGGTTTTTAAACCATATAAAAATAAGTTGAAGAGTTAGTCCTTGAAGTAAACATTGATATTTCAATACAATAAAATTTTAATATCAAACTTGAAAATTTAAAAAAAAAAAAATTTCAAATCGTTTTGACTCGAAACGTCCATTATTTTGAAATAATTCAATATTTTTGTAGAACACATATTATTTTTGTGCAGTAAGACAACTTTCACTTCACTTTTTATGTCGTTAGTTCAATAAAAAATAAATAAAAATAAAATACTTTAAACGGTCAACCAAAAAATCTCGCAATTTTTTTACTACACATTTAAACAATATTGTTTGATTTTATTCGTAGAATCAATTATAGTGATTTGAAACAAACTAAAAGAATAATTATTTCTACCTCTAACGATGAACAAATTACGTATCTCCGCATAATAAAAATAAAAAAAACTTTTATCATGTGTGGACGCCCGGTCAGATCGGTCCTTCAGGGGCCCTAATGGAATGTGATGTTTGTGGTTAGTAAATGCACTTCCGAGGCTCCAGGGGTTAATTGTACTGCGCACTGCACACCACAAACTATTTAATAATATGGAAACCCATATTACCAAAGAGCAAATGGTTATCAAAATGGGGCCGGAAAGAAAATGAGAAAAGTGGAAAGAAACTGGCTGTTCATGTCGAGTTTCTAAAACTAGATGAAGCCACTGTAAGTGCTTATAATAATAAGAATTTTAGTGCTCTATTCCAGAAGGTACGCAGGGGAAGTACAATGCAGTACGTTTCTTATCTAATGGTTATAAAAAGAAAAACAATTCATATGTTGTCCGGAAACTCAGGAAACTGGGGAAACACATTTGGAGTTGATTTTGTTATATAATCGTCGCTAAATAGTTAATACTAGCTATTAAATGTATGTAAAAAAAAACCAAAAGTTTTTTGTTTTTGTTTTTACGACACTCTATGTTATGTGGATTCACCAGTTTCTCGTAGTCACTACGAGTTGCCGGGCATCATTTGCAATAAGTATAAGAAAAGAAAAATGAAGCCATGTATTTTATTGATTTATTAATTTTATTAGTTTTTTATTTGAGTTATCATAAAATATCCCTGACACCATATACTCCGACAAAATATCCCTCGACATAATATCTCAAGGACAAAATATATATTTATTACGAACAAAACATCCTTCAACCAAATATCTATTCAAACCTAACCTAACCTAACTTAACCCAAACTAACTTAACCTTATTTTATAATTTACTATTTTTGAACAATAATTTATTGTTTTTACAGGTGGTCCGTATTATTTTTGTTCCGTTTTTCATGACGTTAGGTTAGGTTAGGTTGGGTTAGGTTAGGTTAGGTTAGGTTAGCTTAGGTTAGGTTTTGTTAGGTTAGCTTAAGTAAGGTTGGGTTAGGTTTTAGTAGATATTTTGTAGGTGGATGTCTTGTCCGTAGGATATTTTGTCAGAGGATGTTTTGTCTTAGGGTATTTTGTCGCGGGATGAAAAGTCGCGGAACCATTTCGATGGGTGAAATAGTTGACGACACGCATTATTGCAGGTGACGTTGAATGTTGTGAATCTAAAACATCGTTCGTAGTCGTTCAACAAGTTATTGTAATTTTTTCAAATGAGACGTCAACTGCATAAAATATCAATTATGGAAATTATTGATTTAAATGTAAGGCAAGGTCACCTGGTAATCCTGACAAGTAGTTAAGATTATTAGCCTGGTGACCATCAGAAGTTATGATCGGGAAGGTAAGTGTGAGTAAGAGAATATAACATAGCAAGTGAACCTTGAAGTTCAGGTAATTTTAAATTTCTGATCATAACTCTAAGGACACTTTTACACTACGAGCGTTTGATTGTAAACCCGTCTAATCATAGGAGACCATATTTGTCCCAACTCACATAGGTCTCATAGAAATCGCTGTGTCTCCTTTACTATCATAGTGAAAAATATGATCGAAACGGTATTTGAAAGAAAAAATAACACGATATATATTCAAATGTAAATGTTAACCACAAAATAATTCTAATATTCACCTAAAACCTAAGTTTCCGACCGCAATTTGAAAAAAAGAAAGAAACTTTGTGAATTTCCTATACTCAACTCATTTTTGCTAATTTTGGTAATTACTATGGTTTAAGTTACGACGGCAGAGTAGTTATCGATATGGACACAAGAAGCGATATTAATTTTAGTGATAGTAAGTGTTGTGTATCTAAAAAGCTTCCAGCTTTTAGAGACAGATGACAGTGATATGAGCTGTCTTTAGATTCCGCTAGATGGCAGGTAGTTTAGTTGCTGTGGGAACCGACAGAGGGTAAAGCAGCTTTGGGCGAGTGTTCACTGGAACCCTCTGTTCAGAATCCTTTCAGCCAGCTTCTAGTTAGGTCGACTAACATGGTCACATTGTAATACGCGAAGTATAATAATAAACACAGATAACCAAAGAATCTATTATTCCCAGTAATCTCCATCCATAGGTGAATCTGTTAGTGAAGTAAATCTACATAATATTACAGTTCACTACAGTAAGTTTGGAGAGGTGTGTAAGTTTAAGATTTTTTGTTAAGTAGAAGTTTTTTGGATAATATGCTTACTAACAAACGATTTTAAGACAATTGTTGTATTGTTATTTACCCTCCGATTGGAGAAATACGTCTTTACGTAGGCACAATAATTACGCAGTTCACATTGAACCCTTTTATTATTACGGTGGCAATTCACGGTTACAGTACTGTGGTGGCCAAGAAGGCAATAAATATACGTTCCTTATCGCTAAAATGCTTCAGCTCTTTCAAAAGATGATAATATAAACAATGTACGTAGGTCTGTTTCCTCCAAAAGGAAAAAAAAGGTGATCATTTCTTGCATCTCTCTCACACACCGCACCTTGACGTCTCCGTAGAACCCCACAATACTACTAGCCGTGACGATAATTTTGAAAGTATGGAATATAGTTACAAGGATAATTTTGAAGTGTGGGTGAATTGCAAAAATGTTAAAACGTCAAATGTCTTTTCTTTTATTCTTCAACATATAATGCTGCAGTTTGTTCTTACACACTAACAACAACAGTCGAAAATGAGGCAAACGGTAAACATATGCCTGCACCCCCCCCCCCCAAAGGAAACATACAATAATTATCATACATTTATCTCACACGGATAAAAAAAAAACAGGGAAAAAATACTTTAGAGGAAACAGTCACACGTTTTTTGTATGTCTTATACTTTATCTCATCAAGTGTAAGAAAAAGCTGCTGCATTATAGCGTTAAGGAACGTACGTTTATTGTATTTTTGCCTTCCTATTTGTGAATCGTCACGGTAATTATAAAATCGCTCATTTGAAACGTCTTATAATTTATACAAAAATGTATATAAAAACTGTTCGGGAAGCTTAAATTAGTCCACTTTTCAAATAATGCTACCAAAATATCAGTAAATTCCCGGTGAATTTTCAATGTTTTTATTTATCGAATACATTATAGAATTTTCCAGCGCGCTCAGTGTTGGAAGATTGATGCCAGGATGCCATAAAATATAGGAGTAAATCGTGCCCGAGTCACGAAGTTGAGATATTTCGGTGCGTGACGCGACGCGAAATGGCGGCGAGGCGGCAGAACGGGAAATGTGGAATCATTATTGGAACGTGGACTCATAAAATTGGTTATATCAATTGTGTATTAGGATTGTTTTGGCGAATTTCTGAGGATTTCGGTGGCTCGATAAATAATAAGGTAGGATTACCTAAAGAAATGAGAGAATTCCAACGCCTTTTTGGTTCACGTTTTGTAGGAAACATTTGAAGGTATCAATACTGAATTTCAGCTTCTGTTTTGTTATCACTATTCATTTTATCGGTGTGTCAGTTTTTTTAAAGTAAAACTTCTTTTCGCACGCTTGACTCTGGGAGTAAGCTGGTGAATGCGTGACGAAAGCGTTACGAAAAGTGTGATCGGGCGAGGAGAATGGAAGTTGAAAGGGAGATTAAGTTAATGAAGATAGAAAGAGAAAGAGTTACGTTTCGTATATTACTGTAGGGGCAAGAGAGAGAAGTGCGAGCACACATTTTCTTTCTTTCTTTCTCTCATAGCCAGTTACGTTTCGTATATCTAAGACGCAGTGCAGGCCTATTGTCTGTACCGCACTGTAGGAGCAAGAGAGAGTAGTGCCCGCGCACATATTATTTCTCTCTTCTTTTATAAGTTTGTGAAGTTTTACTTCAGTCGTGTGATCTAAAGCACACTCGTTTTTTTTTTCATAAATTTTCTAAAATAATTTACAGAAATGTCATATTGTTTCGATCTAGGATGTTGTGCTTTTTTTAAAATCAAGATTATTTCAACTATTGCAAATCGATTTCACCATTTTCTCCGTTGACAGGAAAAAAAGTTAAGTGAAGAATATATTATAATAACCACTATTTGGGAGGTGGGTATGGGTTCCGCCACCCCAGGAACCATTTATTAAATAGCCAACACCTCTGCCGTAGGTCACCCGCAGCGGTTTGCTACGTTTGGTGACTAAGTACCCGGGTTCATGAGTCGAGGTTTGTCCGGATCTTGGTGGCGATGCGTCTGCCCATCACTGCGTGGCAGGCCAGATCGGGAAAGACTACTTGAGGAAGACTTTTTGACGTCTCTAACAGGAATCTATCGGAACATCGCCCTGCACTGCAGTAGGAAGGATAGATTCATATATCCGTCACTTCTGAATGCACTGACCCCCAGATTCCAATCCACCCCTCATACCTTTTTTCTTTCCAGTACTTCTTTTCCTTCCTATCCTAAAAAGACCCTCCCCAAAGATGAAATAGGCCCTGAGGTAAAAAAAATTCCACAGGGCCCCCTGTTGGAGCTAATATAAAAAAAATATGACACAAAAATGATTAGTGTCTAGTCAGAAAGCATAAATTAGTAAGTTGAAAGCATCTGGGAATAGTTAAATCGTAATTATAAACCAATCATTAACCATGACGCTTACTCGGATCGTTCAATTTTATGAATAAATTGATAAATAATTTCCGGCACACAAATCTGTCTTCTCTACATCATTTTAACCATTCCTTCAACGGTCTGTATCCCAAGCCAGAAAGAAAACAACATTGATAGAAACTCATTGAACGAGCTAGTTGGACCACTAACAGGACACTGCCTGGACTACTATAGAAGATAAATGCTGTTATTGGGATTAGAAAGCATCTAATAATGGAAGTTAATATGAATGGGATAAAGAAACGCCGATTTACCTGTGATGGTAAAGGTGAAAGGCTCGGATAGGAACCTAAGGATTGTTATAGTTCCAGGATACATCGCCAAGAACGATACAATAACCCCGGTAAATTTTTTGACGTGACATGTACATTCTTGCTGGGACTGCCAATTGATTGGAGAGGACTCCCAACCGTTTGCCATGCTCGTATTACTTCTGTACTGTGTCTTTTTCCCAAACAGGTGCTTGTAGGATACGCTGGATACAATCACCCAGCGCTTGCCACCTCGAGGACTTTCACCAACCTGTCCCATTGTCTTGTCTATATTTTGTAATACTAACACATATTGTATCTTGTATTTCCCGCTAAGCACTTGCATACTGCTTGTTAACAACGTATGCGGGGACATTGGAGGTCTAAATTCGTTCTAAACTAAATGTAGCTTCGTTCTTTAAAAAAAAAATAGAGTCCTTGCGAGAGCCTTGAAGGAGTAACCATCTGTTACTTATACCAGGGCGGGTAAGTGGTGGATAATAACCTCCAATGTCCATTGTCCAACGCATACGACCACAGCCGTCAGCTGCGCGTTGAAAGAATTTAGCAAATATTAGAGTCAGCGATCACCTGTGGTCCCGTGCGCAATCAGCTTGCGCCAGTATGGACATTGAATAAATGTTGACAGCATTAAAAAAAATCATAGTTCCTACAAATTCAACAACTTTGGTTTAAAATAATATGGACCTCGACCAGAGACATTTTTTCCGCATAAAAACCCACTGGAACACGGCGGATAAAGTACTAAACAATTTATGTTGATCCAGCGATATATATATTTTTTACCCATAATCTCACCATTTAACAATACGATTGAAACTATTTCGAAACGCACAGACGAATATTTTATTTATGAAGGTACATTACCTATGTTATTTCCACAAAACTGAAAGCACGCGAAAGCTCTGAAAGAAATCTCATACCGCATTCAGAATTCGAGGATTATTCGACAACAAGAGCAATCGAACGAAAATCTATTGAAACTATTTCACTTGGAAATCGACTTTGATACTTGGCAAACAACCACCAATCAATATTCTTCATTCTGTAATGTTACATTTCAAAACAGATAGAATTTATGTGAAATACTCTAAATAAAACGATTTCTTGGAAATTGAAAACCACCTGAATTTGGTTAATGTCGTGTTCACAATTTGAATAAAGTCATTGATGATATTCTTCTGGAAATTCCTAAATAACCGGCTTCGCCTGAGTTTAAATATTATTGTTTAGAAATATTTTTATGTATCGAGCAATTGACACATACCTAGCGATCGACTTATTTTATTAGAAAATAAACTGAATTTTCTAAGCCCTAGAGCTCATGCAGAAAATGACTATGCCAGCTGAGAATAGTTGCATCAACCTTAAATTTACTCATATAAGGAAATGAACCAATTGCGCTGTGTCATATTTCATTAATTTGTTCTCTTTAATATAATATTGTTTTTAATATTTCGCCTGATGAGGCTATGGTCCCCATTACTCAAAATTATATTCATGGCTAACTAACCTCCTAGGTCCTCGGCCTTGACTGAATTTTGCGAAAAAAAAGAAATTTAATGTAAACAGTGTTTCTGTTGTTTCAGAAATCGATATGCAAAATTTTATCAATCTTGTAATAAAACTGTAGATTTGTGTACTAATCAAATCCATGCCACCAGGTCACGGACACTCTTCCTTATGTAGGTAATCAGCCAATATTCAGTCTGATATCATTTTTTAAGGGCCTCACCCAACTGCTTCGACAAGGTATAACCGATCCAGAGTATTGTCTGCTTCAGACAAACAGAAAACCTGATGTGTAGGACTACAATGGAAATATAAAAATATAATTAATTACACAACGCAACGTTACAGGAAAAAATTAATGACGTTTTTTGCAAAATAATTACAAAAAGTTGCGACTCTCTAAGGGTTCTGATGCGGAAGAAGGTGTTTTCCTTTCCTGGATTTACTCGATAATGTTTAATGTGCACTCGTGCAATAATTCTGTTTTCTATTTTATCCAAGTTATCCATTTCTACCCCGTTCATGTTTACTTTACGTATCAAGAGTTTAAAAGCAATGACTCTTGCATTCTGAACTTCTAAATAGGTTCTCACTCAGAATGATTGCCGTTAATTTTTCAATAACGTTTTAACTTCCAGTCATTAATCTTTGGGGTAGATTTTATTAAAGGGTAAACGTTATTATTAAACCCCCGCTGTAGAGGTTACGTACGGGAATATCGTTGTAGAAACTCGCCCTTTGTATCCCGCTGGGCTTAGCCGTTACACACTTTCCTTTCCTTCCACATGCGATATATTAATTCATCAAAAGCCAGAACATAAATCCCGTACAACTATAACGGAATACGAGATTGAGATCTCAACTTGACTTGGAAACTTTAAGAACAAAAGGATAGCGGATTTTACATGAAAATTTATACCTCATTTACGAAATAACAACGTGATTTTTTGTTTTGTCCCACTTAGGATATTATTAGAAAATTATAAAGTAATTTTTGTTTTAATTTTGCTAGTTATTTTGCTTATCTGTGAACAGCAATTAAAATTTGCGTTTCGTTAAATTTTATCTAGTTCAGATAATCACGCAAATGTTTAGAGTTTAAAACGACCACTATGCTGTAGCAATTGAAAACCTGTGTTTTAGATATATCAGATTAATTATCCATTTAGAGTACAAGATTGCTAGTTGGATTCATTCTTAATATTTGAGAAGATTTGGGAAAATTTTGAGATTATTTAGAGCAACGAAATATATGTATATTTTAGGGGCGCACCTGTCTACCTTTAATAAGTGATTTCTGAAATTATTTGGAGTAAAAAATGCAAATTAAATATTAGTCATCGGTGACTTTTTTTTTAAACAAGTGGTAACAACTACGGCTGTAGTTTTCACGCATGAAAATCCTACATAATTCTAAGAGGTATAGGCTATCAATAGAGTAGATGTACTAAATCAAAACTAAGTATTGCAAGATTTGCTGAACGTCTGATTTTTATTTCTTCAATCTTTGCAAAATCAGCGTGTGGCGTAATTTTTAATTAAATTATAACAAATCACTTTGAGAAACCCCACTTATTTAATCTAAATAATCTATATATTTGAAAATCTAAGATTTCTACGTAAGGATTAGATTAACAAAGTCTGATTTTTAGATTAAATCAATTTGTTGCCTTAAGTTAGACCATATGGTGCATCAATCATCTCGGATAAGTACCATGTATCCGCATATACGTAGATATATCTGAGATTTTTTTTCTGGATTTGTTGGTCTAAAGTCTAAACCCAACAAATATACCTTTTATTGCAATGGTCGGTAAGATATAAGAAGATGCAAAAAGAGACAAAACGAGTCAAGGAGTGAGACGATGGAAGAAGAGTCTTGAAGATGCAAAAAGAGGCAGGAAGAAACTAGAAGAGCTATGAAGAAACTTAAACAGACTACTAGCGACAATGAAAAGTATAAAGATTCAAGATTTGCCAATAAGACACAAGAAAAGTCAAGAAGGGATGAGAAGCTGCAAGAAAAGCCAAGAAAAGACAAGAAGAGACAAGAAGGGGTGGTAAGAAGAAAGAATTGCATGAAAAGACAAGATGCAAGAAGAACCAAGGGTGAGGCAAGAATAGACAATATCGCTAGTGGGTATTTCAACGAAGATAATATCGTCCAGGTTGAAGACCACTATTCAGAAATGAAAGTTGCTTGAAGTGGCACTAGCCATGTTTAGTCAGAGTGATATATTCTCTAGTATTTTTTTTCAAATATCATATGTGAAGCGTTAAAAGGTTCGAGTTCGAAGACCCTATGCATTATGGCTTATCGAATACAACCCTGCCTATAAAACACAATATGATTATACCAAGCCACGACAATATTTATGACCGTTGGTATATGCAGAATTTCCGGACAATGGAATAGATTAGCATCGCGAAAAATTGTCTATTTCATTCAGGCTGGCGTCGAACGACCGGAAAATATATCGACAGAGGGCAGGGGGTGTAATTATGTATGAGTGTAATAAATTTTCATCAAAATTGAAGGGGTTTGCTTTTTATAGTACCAGGAGTACAACCGACCCCAGGTGATTTGTCTCCGTTGTTAATTGCACCGTTTTGCATCGCGCACGCTATTAACGTAGGTATTTATGTTTTTGCTCAGTCGGTAAAAATAATCGTTTTAAATTGCCTCGTGTGACTAAGTTTTCATTTTGACAGTATATCCTAATTATTGGTACACGTTAAATTAACAAAGTCGGGAAATAATACGATTTAAAAATGGTTCTTCTGTAAAACGATGTTTTTAGTATAATTTATGCACTCAGTTGGCCTTCGCAAAGAAAATTTACGGACCAAAAATTTATTATTAGAAAAATTGATACTAAAAATATATACAACATTTATATAACATAGAGATATTAAGCTTTTCCATGATAAACTTAACTCGTTTAAAATCAAATCAATGTACTTAATCAAAAGTATTATTTCTGTGTTGTTTATTATCTTCCTTTAAATATTTTTTTACTTGCACTTTGTACTATTATAACTGTAAATAAACCAACTGTTTTATAATCTGTAACAGTAACAAAATTTTATTAATGGAACTTAACTGGTTTATATTTAAGTCAAAAATTAAAAAAAATATGAATAATTAAAAAAAATAATAATTTAATATACACTGATTATATATAAAACTGTATGTTTCCTAAATAAAAAAAATAATAAATCTTCTTTACTGGATTTATAAACTAAATTGGCTTCGTATCAATTGCCTTCGTATCTCGGTGTGTATTTAAAAATTATTGTATCGATTGTTCAGTTGGTTACTTAGACATCTCCGAAAAATCTAAATTTGAGTTGATCATGCAGTTGTACGTAAAAATGTACTCTTTATCTGGTACAGTACTCAGATCATTCTTAAACACCACCAAATCAATTGTAATGCAGAAAAACTTATATTGAATGAAACAAAATTCTCATGTTTTCTGGGTCACTAGTAGGATAATTGTCGTACTAATGTACCGGACATGGTAAAATACGAACATGTCTAAACAATATTTGATTTATGGTGAGCATTTGAATATTGCTTTCCTCACTATCTCAAAACTTAGAACGGTTTGTTTCAAAATATTTGAACAATTCATCAAATGTTTGAAATTAATTTTCACGTTCTGTTATATCAAGGCCAGTTGCTTCATAAGATTGAAATAATCACAGAACTTAAATAGAACTTTCACAGGACGCGAAAATTAACTTCAATTTGATGAATTGTTATTTTTTTTAACAACCAATCCTTAGTATTTGAAGATGTCTGCCTAATCAACAGCAAGTTCAGCAAATCAATCCATTAATTTATGCTATTTGCGTTTATTATTCTCATCACAAGTAAAATAATTTATTTCCTTTAATTTCATAATCATTCTTAAGCAGCATCCAACTCTCTTCAATTATAATTTAACCAAGAAAAATAATTGCTAAAATGTGATATCATTACACGTTATAATAAGTTGAAATGCCTTGATTCAACGTCTTTAGAAGAAGCTCAAGGAGCTCGGGGAGGGGTGAAACTGCAGGCTTCAATATGACGGGGGTGCGAGAAATAGTCGCTGTACGCGATGTAGCAACGATGTCCTACCCAGGAAGGTTAGGAAGGGTGTGAAACACGTTTCCCACCACCTACAGAAGGAATTCTACCTCTAGTCCCACAGTTCTCTCAGATATTACAATTTGCCCAGGGCTAAAAAGTTGTTCGGAGTCTCGCCCGCTTCTTCCGCTCATTTATGGACCCCCTTAGGGGTGTGTTTTCTCAAAGGGGACGCGACGGGATAGTTACAAGGAAAGTTCCTGTCTTGTAAACCTTGTTCGTTTCTCGTTTCTCACTGACTGTAATGCAGACGAATTAATAATATGGTGTCTTTAAATATTATTATCACGAGTAAGTTCTTGCGTTAAGTAAATCGTTTGTTTGATAAACAACTCTTGTCCCTTAACAAGGTGTTCTGAGATAATCAAACCAAATATTTTTTATTAATTAATTGTTTATTTCTTACTGCAATTGAATTTGACCATTTAATCCTTAAAAATCGGACATGTTTTGTCAGATGGTAACAATATTTCCACTTTGCAATAAAATCCAAATATATGAAAAATTTCTAAACACATCCGAAAACAAAAAATAATATGGAAATGTGGTGAAATACTTTTAAAAGTGTTATTATTATAAACAAATAAAAATGCATTTTTTAAAATTTTAATATTTTTAATACAGAAATAAAAAAGTTTAAAAAAGGGCTCGTATTACGTTTTTTCTAACTATAAATACTATACTAAACTAAAAGGAAAAAAACTATACTAAAAGGAAAAAAAAAACATTTTATAACATAATTGCATTATCGTAGTTATTAACCACTTTTTTCTCATTGCATGTAAAAATAATGAATAAAAAAATTTCACAATTTTTTTTTTCAGATTGCGTTCCGAAACTTTGGTTTTATAAAGGTCTACATTTAATTTTTTCTATGGTTAATTTCTAGATTTTAAAAGCGTTGAAAAGCGAGTTTTCACAACATTTTCGTAACATATTTCTTAAAATGACAGTGGGAGTTACAACAAGTTACACTCAAGATCTACAATGTCTTACCGGGAAAACTACTTGAACCACACCTATTTAATTTATATAATTTTTGTCGATCTTATAATTCAAATTCAGAATTAAAATAAAAATTCCATGGTTAGACAGAAATCCTAGGTTCTATTCCCAATTCCGACGGTTAACTTTTTTATTTTTGTTCTATTTAATGTTTCGTTTAGATTAATTAAAATGATTGATGGGTAAAGCCTTCAAAATATATTTAAATGTTTTCCAATAAAATAAAAATAAAAATAAATGATTGAAGAAGAAGAAGATAACACTACTAATATATACACTAATGATATATTAAATTGATTGGAATAACCTTTAAAACTTATAAAAAAGAGTTGTTCCTATAAAAAATTCAATAATAAATTATTACTGAGTTCGTCTAGCTATGGGTTTCGGTCGTAAATTTTATATTGATTACTGATTCTGATTACTTTCCACCGAAATTCTGATGATTTCCAATAATGTTACTAAGCGAAGTTTTGTTAAGCAATTAAAAATCCAATCTAATCCAAAAGCTAACAGTCAAACAACTAAAAATCATATCAAAGACGACAAGGCAATAAATATTATGAAAAACCAGTTTGAATAAAATCCTTGTAGACTACCCCTTCCCTCTCTCGCTATGTTATGTGTATAAACTATAGATTAAGTATTATTTGTAGCAGTCTGAAGATGGCTTTAACAGGCTGAAACCAGGGACCCTCAAAAATAAAATAAATGGAATTAAGTTGTGTTTTATTACATTATTATAATTGAATTCCACCATGAATTGTCAGTATCAAAAATAAAAACATTAAAAAGTGTATTAATCTCATCTTTATATCTGGTTTTTATCATGGTCAAAACTTCCAAGAGTACCCCAAGAAAACAAAAAAAAACTTCAGATATACATTGCAAGGTAGTAAAAATTCATTTTCACGAGTGGAAGAATTCAAAGGTTCTCCAAGCCCAAGTAGACATGAGGTCATTTCAATCAACCTTTTCGTACCCCAGTAGTCCAAAGCGTCAAGTTTTCACCCAGGGGTCGTGAGTTCAGTTCTCTGTTAGCTTAGTTCTTCATTTTGTATGATTTTCTGCTAACAATAACTTATTTATTTTATATTATAGAAAATGTAGATATTAAGTAATATTTCATTGTGGGTACCGATAAAATGTTTCTTTGTAATATTTATTTGAGGAATTTATAATTAGTAAATAACCATTTGTGGTGTGTAGGTGTGTACGTATGTATGAGTACATTTTGTAGGTGAAAGAAGTGATGATTTGTGACGTTAGACATAATGCTTTTATGAATCCGAGAAAATGTCGATGTTAGAGATTAGGCAAATATTGTAAAATGAATGAAGAGCATTGGCGAATTAGTTGCTGCTTTTAGTTTCTAATTAAGCGCTTGGAATAGTGCTATATGGTGACTACGTCTTACAGGTATATTGAAATTGATTAAGGATAAAAGTTCGGTAATGAAAGTATGAAGTTTTCAAAAACAGTTAGGATACCTATTCCTAACATAGTAATGTCATGTGTTTGTCATTATTTTTTAAGCGTTCGACTTCACTCAAATTATTTTTCGTTCGATAATTTAGTAATCTTAGACAGAATATTTGTTTCTCATTCTGACGCTGGTTTCATATTCGAATCAATGTCAGTATATACAATTAGGTGAGCTTTTTTATACGTGTTTTAATAAACCTTTTTTTATTTTATCTTCGATGTTTTCCGGATAAAGCAATTTAAAAATCAGCATAAAGAAATACGCCGTTCCCGTGAAGCGAATATCACCAATCAAAAAATATGCCCCAATCCACATCAAAGCAATAAGATATTTCCAATATTTTTCACCTTGCCAATAACGTGCTTTATTCATATGAATTTTAATTCAAATATTCGCTCGGCGGGGGCGGGGGCGGTACCTCCCCCCACACTCCGCCCGTCGATACTTCGCGGATCTAGGGGTAGATTTCACCCCCTTGGATTTTTATTCCGGAAATAAAATAAACCAATCGGTTATGCCAAATATCCGGCGGCGGTGTACGTGATGGAGGAAGAATTTCACCTTCGCAGATCCGTACCTATCCTCTGAAAACTTGTTTACATTTTAAATCGGATCTCGACAAACCGAAAAGCCGCTTTACGCTTCTCAGGATTTTTTTTGTATTTTAATTAATGTTATCCTTTATTTCGACTAATTCCTGAAAAGTTGTTCGCTAAATTGTTTAAATTTATATCATAGGAGTTAGCGACTATAACGAAAAATAAGTTGGTAAAAATGATTTTTTTTTAAATTTTGTTTAAGTTCGAATGAATTTATCAATGTTCATTGACATTCTAAATAATTAATATAGAGACCATGATCTCACGGGTTAAAAATAACGGCGAGAGTAGGCGAAACTAATAAAATTGAAATGCACCAAGTTTATCAGTGATAAAGTTCGATAATAGATGTAAAAGTAGATAAACTCCGATTAAAACTGCTGTTTAGTAACTAAGTGTAAGTAGCAGTGTTCACATCGTCTTCCCCTTATTCTTCTTCAACCCCAGTTCTTCATCCTCAAACATTCCTAATTGGGGATAACATAGTCCAACGGCCCCGGGCACTTAGAACTCTAGTACGATACTACAAAAGCACTTCGTTACTTTGGTACTTAAACTAGTTAAAACACTAGAAAAATATATATACAAACAAAATAAGGATAATCTTAGATGCATGCAAATAAAACCATTATGCAAACTTGACTTTTCTTGACTGTTATAGCATTAGAATTTTAGTCGAAGTAAAGTTTTTGTTTTAGTGGTTACAAGGCAATAAATAAAATAATAAAATAAAAATTACTTAACAATCAATCTAACCAAGGTAACCTAACTTTACCACGGGGGGGGGGGGGGGAGTTTATTGTCCGGAACGCAATAATTATTGTCCTTTTACCTATGTATTTTAATATTTTTCTGGAAATTTTGCCCCGAATTTCTTTTAATTTAAAAAATAATATTGCCTACCTACCTACTACTGATTTTTCACAAGAACCGCGTTCTATAAATTATCCAATTAGGGGCCATCCATAAATAACGTCACGCCTTAAGGAGGAGGGGGGAAGAGAGTAGATAATTGTGACATTGTGTGAAAAGGGGTATGGGGGGGGGTCATCAGCTCTGTGACGTCACATATAAAAATCTAAATGAATAAAACGGTTTGACGTAAAATTGCAATATATTTGACGTCACACCAGGGGGGAGAGGGTATCACAAACGTGAAGATGTGATAGGGATGGTACGGGGGGGGGGGGGTTAAAAAAATCATGAAATTTGTCTGACGTAAGTTATGGATGGCCCCTTATTATTATTGTTTAATAAAGTGTTGAGTACCAAAGATTTGAAAGTCGGAAATAACCAGAGCATCTATAAATAACGAAAATAATATTAAAACTTTTCTTACAAAAAAATCATATTATCCAAATTATCCTTCTTGTATATTATCCGATCATTTGGTAAAGGAAAGATAGCCGTTTAGCAGAATTGGCCCCAAAGATAAAAAAAGGCCAATAAAGCAATGACAGAGAAGAACAGTTTGGAATAATGGAAAAAGGGCTCACGCATTGATGACTCCGCAAATGGGGAGAATTGAACCGTCTCCGTCTCCGTTCTGCGCCACCTTCCCCATTTCTAGACTGAGCTTTGCAGATAAGCCGGGGGAAAAACAGATGATGGGGAAGGGAGAACAAGTCGATGGCGTCCTCTCGCTCGAGCAAATAGTATAGGTAACGATACAGATGACGTAATAACTATAATTTAGACTTAGAGGGTTATTTTTTGTTTAAGTTATAAAATTTTATTTTTTTTAATGTTAGTTTAACTACCCAGCTTCCCCACGAAATATGTTTTTAAAAGTGAAATCTTTAGCACCATTGTGATTTGAAACTCGTTGAAACGAAAATAAGCAACAATAAACAGAGACAAACACATACATCTATAGGATTTAGCCTGCGAGAAAATGAGCTAGTATAATTGATCTCCCCTTTGCGTGGTGATTTGTAACTTTCCCACTCTTGTCTAATTTAGTTTTCTGAACCACCAGATTCCTACCCTCCCCTCACACCTTTTTTCCTTCCCAAAACTTCCTCTCCTTCCTTTCTTAAAAAGACCGTATACAGATCACTCCCAAATATGACATTTTTTCTAATCCATCCCCTTCCCATGCCCTGAGGGGAATTATTTTCCCCAGGGTCTCCGGTGAGGAGCTAATGTAATAAAAATAAAAGGATTTACTGCTTCTGAGTTAAGAAGACAAATTAATCATAACAAAAAAATAATATATTATTCAAGACTAGCTTTTACCCACAACGTCGCTTGCATAGTATTAGTGGGAAATTACTGGCATAATTATTGGCATAATTGTTATTATTCTTGCTATTTTGTCTAATAGAAAATAATTATTGTTAAATAGAAAATTTCAAAATTTGATAATGACATTTCTCAAATAAAAATTCTATTTTAGAAAATATTTATATAGAAATAGAAATGTATTTTAAGTACCTACTCCCTTTATTAGTATTTTATTCATATTTGAATCCAGAGTAGAAAATGACAGTCCAATTCAAACGCTATGCTTTATAGCAACGTTATGCTTTTTGTTCGGAGAACAAACATTTTTAGAGATATGTAGATATTAACTACGATGCCAAAAAAGTACTCTTTTTAATCACAACAAAGCACTCTTTTTAAGCCTAAAATTAAAAAAAAAAAACATTGTTTCCAAGGTAACAATTTGTTTGACGTTTACAATAACTCGATTTTCTCGAACTTCGAACAGAAAACGAATGATACATAATTTCATAACGCCACAGCTTATTCACAACGCCAGAACTTACCAATATATATAGCCTATGTTACTTGCAAATAATGTAGCTTTCGATTAGTGAAAGAATTTTTAAATTCCATTCGATATTTATTGCGTGAAAGAGCAAGGGTCATCCATACAAACTTTCGCATTTATAATATTAGTAAGATAAGATAGCTTTCGATTAGTCAAAGAATTTTTAAATTTCATTCGATATTTATTGCGTGAAAGAGCAAGGGTCATCTATACAAACTTTCGCATTTATAATATTAGTAAGATAAGATAGCTTTCGATTAGTGAAATAATTTTTTAATGTCATTCGATATTTATTGCGTGAAAGAGCAAGGGTCATCCATACAAACTTTCGCAATTTTAATATTAGTAAGATAAGATAGCTTTCGATTAGTGAAAGAATTTTTAAATTTCATTCGATATTTATTGCGTGAAAGAGCAAGGGTCATCAATACAAACTTTCGCATTTATAATATTAGTAAGATAAGATAGCTTTCGATTAGTGAAAGAATTTTTAAATTTCATTCGATATTTATTGCGTGAAAGAGCAAGAGTCATCCATGCAAACTTTTGCATTTATAATATTAGTAAGATAAGATAGCTTTCGATTAGTGAAAGAATTTTTAAATTTCATTCGATATTTATTGCGTGAAAGAGCAAGGGTCATCCATACAAACTTTCGCATTTATAATATTAGTAAGATAAAGGTCGGTGTTTTGCTTGTGATTATTACCACCGAAAAAAAAGTTTCATGATTGATCTGCCTTTAATACAGTTCTTTAATCTAACGAAAATACACGAAAACGGCATCAGTGTGTCTTTTCCCATGGCGGAAAAGTGATGTGATTATAGTAAAGGGGATTTGCATATATCGGTAGTCATTGAAGTTTCATAAGTAGCTTATAACGGATTTTGTTTAATTTATAAATAAAGATTTCGAAGGGGAGATTTCGGGAAACGTATTAACTGCTTTCACTTTTAAAAAAACTACTTTCACTTTAAAAAAAAATACCTTCACTTTTAAAAAAAACTGCTTTCACTTTTTGAGAATTTTAATGTGTAATTATTAGAATTTTTAATGTGTACTTGAATTACAATATTATTATTATGTATGTAGCATAGTAAATCGTAACAACTAATTGTTCATTCATACTTTGTATTGTCAAAAATTATTTCTCCTGCGATGGACTACGTGTATTAGGGTTAAACGTCATGTACGTTATAATCTACGCATTCACAGATGGCGCCAATCAAATTATTTTAGGTTTTTAATGCCTTTTGCACGTTACGGTTAAAAAAATATTAAGGTAAATTAATTGTTCGCGCCTGCACATATTTAATTAGAATATAAATAAATAGTTTTGTCCATAAACAAACCTAAATCTTTCAAGAAAGGCTGAAAAATTCAATTTTGTATCGGTGACTCAATCCAATATTGTATTTTTCAGCCTTTCTTGAAAGATTTGGGTTTGTTTATGGAAAAACTATTTAATTATATTCTAATTGAATATGCACGGTCGGGAACAATTAATTTACCTTCATATTTTAAAGCGTAACGTGCAAAAAGCATTAAAAACCTAAAATAATTTGATTGGCGCCATCTGTGAATGCGTTGATTATAACGTACGTGACGTTTAACCTTAAATCAGATCTCAAAATTATGGTCACTCTAAAAGTCATGTTTACATTAATGTACTACCTACATAGCGCCAGCAGTTTAGTAGGTACCCATAATCTCAATCTGTAAGAAATTCAACAATATTGTTCTTTCAATACCTGTATAATTTTGGGTCATTTTGTTAATTTGTATAATTGTTAATCTCAACTCAGGTTTGTTCTAGTGAGGCTACAAATTGTATTGTAAAAAAATTACCTACAGAATAAAGAAACAATAAATACATAAATATAATATACTAGCTTTTACCCGCGGCTTCGCTCGCATAGTATTAGTGGGCTGGCATTATTATTATTGGCATAATTTTTATTATTCTTGCTATTTTATCTAATAGAAAATAATTATTGCATAATAGAAAATTTCAAAATTTGAGAATGAAATTTCGCAAATAAAAATTCTATTTTTGAAAATATTTAAATAATAGAAATTTATTTAAAGTACCTAGTTCCCTAATTTATTCTGATGATATCGCCTCAAGTAGGAATTAGTATTTTATTCATATGTGAATCCAGAGTAACCTAAAAAAAATTCAAAGAAATCTCCACCGTAACCTAAACAAATAACAATATGGCAGCCCACGTCAAACATTTACTTAGCAACACGCTTTGCCAATAAACGTATATTAAATAATTTCATAACGCCACAGCTTATTCATAACGCCAGAGCAAACCATGTTACTCGCAAATAATGTAGCTTTCGATTAGTACAAGAATTTTTAAATTCCATTCGATATTTATTTCGTGAAAGAGTAAGTCACATCCATCGCATTTATAATATCAATAAAAAATATAGTAAGACGTAAAAGGCATCAAAAAATTGGTTCCATGCCAACTCAGAATCAATTCAACTCAACCACCTCTTTGAAAAGTCATTAAAAGCTATGAGAAAAATAATTTTAAAATAGCACGTAACCCTAACCTAACGTAACCTATGTAACCAATTTTTTAATATTTTTTTCATCGCTTTTAATGAATTTTTAAAGGTAGTTCTGAGTTGATTTCATTCTTCTTACGGAATGAAAATATACCAAAATTACGCAGAAAATTGAACAATTTCAGAAAACTTAACGACTATTTTAACTTCGCACGTTTAACAGTTCGCCCGTTTGATGAAATTGAATTAAGCAGGCAGCTAAAAGAATTGTCAACGGATTTTTGAAATTGTAGATATGTTAGGTACCAAATTTGATTGATTGTTCTTATAATATACAAAAAATAATATTTGTAATATACGAAAAATTACAATTTGAATAAAAAAAATTGTTATAGGTGGCACGCGAGCTGTTTGAAAACTGAATGTACTGGGACTGAATATATGGAACGCGGGAGAGGGGTTTGCGGGTCGGGGGAGCGTAAAAGGGTAGAGAGTGGTCATAGAAGGTGGAAGGTGAACACGGGAGGGTAGGTGATGCGGGAGGGGAACGGGGACGCACGGGAAAGGACATGCAGGGAAAACAATGTATTTCTTTGAATATGGCATTGCAACGCATGCCGGGAAACAGCTAGTTTTTAATAAAAAATGTTAAGGAAATTTGGACTACGGTGACATATTTTGTTGCTTTCTTTTTTCAAAATCAAAAAACGAAAAAAATCTTTTACGTGTCGTCCTTAAACACTCAGCCGAATAATAACCCAACTCCCCACGCTGACCCTTTCTGTCAAATACCTTTAATTTGTTTGTGATTTTAGTAGATTTTATTTAAATCAAGTCACCGGAAACAAAAATGTCATCTACATTTCTACTTCAAATATCTTACTTCAGGAACCTCCGGTTAATTAAGGCAAGTCATTAACATCCCGTATGTAGATAGATTATATATATATATATATATATATAACTTTTTGCTCAAAGGATATATATATATATATATATCCTTTGAGCAAAAAGTTAAAAATCATCCGTAAAATAAAATTGGATAATTCTATCTATTAAGTCATAGTTTGCATTTGTGATCGGATAAAAATTTTAACATGATAATAAAAATGGATGCCAAAATATCGGAAATATTTTTTTTTATAGTTTTTTAGAATTAAAACTGATGCCAAAGAAATTGCTTGGGATGGTAGAATTATTGACGCTACTCCTGGGTATATTCGAGGTCACGCGATCAGTTTTCAGCTTTTTTCTATTATCGTTTTATTCAAATATTTTTTCAGTTATTTGGACTTTATAAAAGACCTCTAGGCTTTTAAATAAAATAAAAAATAATTTACTTATTTTACTTAATTACTTATTTTTATATGCGGTACGAAAGGCAGCTCTTATCACAATAAAGAAAAAAATGCCACCCTCTGAAATGAAAAATATTGTCTTCCTTGACTCGTGATAAGAAAGATTGAAGAAAAACTTGAGATTGGAAGACGGGAACTGTCATGTCTGTGGAACTTAAGGAATTGGTGGTCTGAAATTAATCTCCCCTCTTTACTCCATGCTGCAGAATACCATAATATCTTGAAAATGGTTCTTGACAAGCTTATGGCACTACATACAGATGAGTAAAATATAATTTTAAAGGGTATGAACTAATGTTTGATAAAAACCAACTTTATTCATTGCATTTAAAAAAAAGTATTATTTGAATACAACACTAGAATCCCAACTGGCCGAAACCGACGAGGATATGGCACTCCCATTTGGGGTATATTATGATACTGAAGGGAGAAAGAAGACGATGGTTGGGAAGTATTTTTTTGTATGTGAATACCTTGTTAGAGTTCCAGCAGCTCCCGTTCGGAGCAGGTGAGACCATGGCATCGCCAATTGGGGTATGTTGTGAGGCTGAAGATAGTAGGGAGAGAAAGGAGGTGGGGAAGAGGAAGGTGGGGATGTACCTGGCTATCAGTACCTATCTGTATCTGGTCATCAAATACGCCTAAATCCATTTCAAGCAACGCAACGTTTCAGTTCTAAATGGTGGTCTTACACCAGTGCGATACTGAGAGGATCTTCCGCCACAAATATAGATACTTTTTATTATTTTAAATTAATTAATTGTGAACTTACACAAATGAATAAAATAAAATTTACATGTGCACATCGGGATTCGATCCTACGACCTTCAGATTGCGAATCAAGAGCTAGACCCCTCGACCACGGAGGCTGTCAATAGATACAGCAGTGCAATGCGTTTAATTTTGCTCTTAAAATGCATAAGTAAAACATAATGAAAAATCAATTCAAAACCGTATAAAACCTTTAAAAAAATACTAACATAAACAATTGTTTTTTTTCATTAATATTGGAGATATCATTGTACTACCCAATGTAACCTGCTGCAAAAATAATAATAAAAGACATCAAAACAAACAATATAGAAAAGCTACAAGAAAATTCATAAAAAATGGCACTCACCGTATGTTTTCTTATGTTCCCTGGAACCCCTTGCGTACAAACAGATCAAGTACTTTTCGTGTAAGAGTGTGTCATGCACTCCAGCAAAATGTACCACAAACAAACACTAGATTCTACACACAACCCCTACTTCCTTTGACAAGCCTTTAACATATAATAATATTAGTTTAGTATAATATACTACCAAGCTATTATTTTTATGTTATGGTCTAGGAAATTTGTTTTACATTGAAACAACACAATTATTTTTAATGTTCCTTAAAACATTGTGATTTCAAATCAATATTTAAAATTAATTTTATTATCGTCAGTATGTTATTTTCAATGATAATTTGAATATTGCAGGTTAGAAATTAAATGTTTATTTTATATAAGCTATTTTTAATTTGACACTAAATTATATTAGTAATATGATTTGCCTATTATTAATTATTAATTCTAGATTAAATTTCTGCAATTTATTTACTATATTGTTGCTATTGGCTTTATTGTTTCACTGAACGTGGACGCACTGAATAAGAAAATGATTTTAATGACAAACAAATTACGCACTTAACGATATTTTCAGCTATCAACTATTGATTAATTATAAAAATTCATAGAAGTATAAATTCGCAGTACGACTCAAAAATCGAACTTAAATTTTGAGTCTTTCAATATTTTGAAGAAGACATTCGTACATATGTCAAAATACGCAAATGATCTCTTATCAATGTTAGAGCAATTGATAGTGCACTACAAAAACTAAGACAGTAACTACACTTTTTCACACATAGTTCTTGAAAAGCCTTGTGTATGTTTTCATAATTTTTTTTCGTGATTTGTCGGAGGCTTTTGTAGGCTCTCGCGGCGTGGTTTTGACGGATCGGGGGATGAAAGGACGCGCCGCGACGCGCTCCACGGCTCGATACCGACTGACTGGCCGTTCGGGCGCACCCCCCGTGCCCCGATACCACCTCCACCCCCTACCCGCCGCAACCTACTAACAGCCGACCCCTAGAGCTAGAGTCCGCTGTGCGAGAGAGGATCGGGTTAGAGATGAACACCTGATAGAATTGATGAGATAAGGAATGAAGACCACCAATTTCGTACAAACGAAGTCTTGAAAATGCATTTTGTTCATAATTTCTGTATATTCGTATTATCAGTTTTTATACTTTCCATTGTAACGCAATATACCTACCAAGAAATTACGTCAAATTTTAGCCTAGTAAACAAATAAAAAAGAACTGAAATGTGTGCACATTTAACATTTATCCATTTTTTTATTTCTTGTCAGAAGCAACATTGCAATTGCATTAAAAATAATCTCAAAAGCCTGCATATTTTAGACAAAAGAAACTCGTGAATTTAACCATACACATTCACCATTTAAGAGAACTTATGGACAAAAGCAATCCGTGCTTGTATTTTAAGATTTGTAACAATTAAATATAATTATATATAGCTATAAAATAGTAAGTGGAATATTTGAAAACCATTGTAATGTAATTTATATTTTCCTAGTGCATAATTGAATTCATATAAAAAAGTAGATTCATTGAATCAAAAATATTCTTACAGTATAATTATATATTTATACCACACTATCATAAATGTATTTTTGCTGTATCGATTATGATAATTATTTATTTTTAATAAAAAAAATAAACTTTAGACAAAATTATACTTATTTTGATTACACCTAAATTTGTATAAAACATTTTGGCCCATATATTACATAGTTTTTCAAAATGATACAAAAATATTTGCTATTCACTATCGAACGGACTATACAGCAAAGCCTTTCTTCCTTCCCCAGCCCTCTCCACCTAAGACCTATCCCCGCTATTTGAAGCCTTGTGAAAGGCGGAGATACTTTCCCAAAGGATTTTCCCCATTCAACCGCCCATAAACTACCCCCAAACGGAAAGTCATCCCCTTTTACTAGTTGTTCGGAAAATTACCTGACTTTTTTAGAATTTTCACATACTGGGATGTGGGTAAATGTATCACGGGGCGTACGCAGCCACCACACGATTTTTCGCATAGACAATGGGCATATAACTAAGAAAAACAGTATTTAAAGCCTCTAAGAATGAATCTTAAAAAATATTGTTGTCTTATTTCGTAAAACGATACTCGGTTCCTCGCCCATTATTTTTCATGTTTTATTTAAGCTGTGGATACATTTCACGTTTTAATTAAAATGTATTACTCACAGTGGTGTTATTAGGTCTTTGTTGATGTAATAATTTCATAATGTGTGCTACTAAGGCGCGCTTTAAATTAAATAAAACATAAATGTTAGGTTATAAACAAATTATTTTTCTGTCCGTAAAGGTTCCGATAATAAAAATGATAAAGATTACCAATGTCACTTTTTGATTCGTTCATACTTATGCAGTGATTTCTTAGATGAAATGAAAATGTGGATATTTTGTTTTTTTTTTACTTTAGCTCGACTCCGCAGACCCTGGGGAAAATAATTTCCCTCAGGGAATATGTCATCTTAGGGGATTCTGTGTGGACAGTCTTTTCATGGAAAGGAAGGAGAGGAAGGAAGAAAGGTATAAGGGATAGTTGAAATCTGGGGGTCAATGTGTCCAGGGCTGATGGACGTATGGATCCACCCTCCCACTGCTGTGAAAAGCGATGGGTAGTGAAAATGTCTCCCCCAACCAGATCTATGATCCAGCTCGCTACGTAGTAGTAGGTAACGCATCCGCCGCCATGAACCAGACAAACCTCACCCGCCTCCCAAATTAAATTATTACGTGCAAGCACTGAATGTAGTGTGAAATCTTTTAGATTCAATTCCTTTTAAATCATCCCTCGAACCGACGAATTTTTGTTGAGATACATTATATGGTTTAGAGTTTAGACCATAGGTTCTCAAAGTGGGCGATAATGCCCCCCTTGTGGGCGTTTGAGACTTTCAGGGGGAAATAGAAATCTAGGGGTCGTTGGGGAAAACTAGGGGGAGTTGGGATGGTATAGTGAGGGCATGGGCAGGTAAAAAAAATGGTCTAAAAAATCCGGTACCCATCACGCCCCATCCCATCTCATTCCATTACGCCCGCCCCCCCTCCTGTTGTGGTTTATATTATCGTGACAATAGCTGTTTCAGATTCGCGACGACAGGTGGTAAGTAAAAGCAGTTGGGGGACGCTAGAAAAAAAAAATCTTAAAGTGGGCGGTGGGCAATATAAGGTTGAGAACCTGTGGTTTAGACGGATTTACCATTTTAAATTATAATAACGGCGCGCTCTCAAGTGGATTCATCCCGAAATGATCGCGACCTATCTCTCGTGCTAGTGTACATAATGGAGTCATATAATAATCATTGCTCCCAGTGCCTCTAAACATCCGACCGAGTATCGGGTATCATCTTTATTTTTATTGTGAATAAACCTTAGTTCCGCCTTGCCAGGAGTCACGTGTCTTAATTCCTAGCTACCCCGGCCATTGCATCGTCCACGGCCCTAAATTCAGGATATGGGCCACCAAATGGAGAGGGTTGATGGTGAGGAAGAAGACATCATCGCCAGAGTTCATAGGAGCAGAGTACTTGTCGATATCCGTGCCGATTCGGTGCCCATTTACTCGCCGCCCTGGAGGGCCAGCGATCACATTTTGCAAGAACACTAACAATGGGGTGGTTCTGTAGCAAGGGTAGTATTTAACAATGGCACACGGGTGAGTTTAATTCATTATAATATTTGAAATATTTAAATACACCAAAGTGTTACTTTCAAGCTGATTATTTTAAAACCACAAAGCTAACTCATGGAATAATACGGATACTGATCCGTCTCTGTTAAAAAAGATCTCAGCTCTATCAAACTGAAGGCTTGGGTTAAACATGAACCCAGTGGTGCCCAAAAGAGTGTTCCTGTATATATAGGTCTTTAATTAAATCATTTATCGAGCAATATTTTTACATGCTAATAGAGAGGGGCGACTATTTTTTTTGTTCTTGTTCAAATATAAATAGGTTTGAAAAATAATTACCATTGCCCTCTGTAGTG
Organism: Limnephilus lunatus; assembly: GCA_917563855.2. Lineage (NCBI taxonomy): Eukaryota > Metazoa > Arthropoda > Insecta > Trichoptera > Limnephilidae > Limnephilus > Limnephilus lunatus. The sequence continues at coordinate 42,612,692 of OU830602.1, read as the reverse complement.
TAAAAACTTAAAGACATTAGGTTCGGAGCTTGACTAAAACCTACTATCATTTGTGCTAATTACTTACTTTACGATCAAATAGAACTCTCTCTCTCTCTCTCTCTTAGTGGGTAATGAAGAGTGTTATTATGAGCTATTTGTGAAAACGCCGAGATTTGTTTTATTTTGAACAAATACAATGAGTTTCCTGGAATCTTTTTTTCTTTCTAAATCGCAAGCGGGACAAGCATGTGCTTTCAAAATCTAAGAACTGGACTCGTCCGGTCTCCAACTGGGTAGAAAAAAAGTATAATGTAAACCTGATATTTTAAAACAAACTCATAGTACTTAAAACTGAGTATGTGTTTTTACTGAATGTAACCTGAAAACCTTAACAATTATTAAATAACCATGCAAAAATGAGGAAGTCCGTAAATATTTGTTTGCATAAATTGAATTTGTGTAGATTTCTCTAAAGTGAAATAAAATAAATCAATCATAAATGCCTTATTTCCAGTTTCAGCGTATTATCTGGTCTCCCTATAAAGAACCCTAATTCCAAAGAACTCTTTACAGAAACAAATGATATTTGCTTTGATTTCAGAGATGACAAACATCGAAGAGCAACTTCGGATATCAAATGTTTGCTATTCTTTATTTCACGTAAGATTTTCAATTTCATATCCGAAGATAAACAATACAGGCAAAAACATCGGGATCAATTAATATATAAGCTAAAGCTTTTCATCGATCCCCTTGGAATAACGACAACTATTTCTTAGTGGGCAGATGAAAAAGAAATGAGTCGCATACCTCACTAGAATGGTAGCAATTCCTCCGGTGGAAATTTAATTCTCGGGTGTCCTATATCTTTATTGTAGTGCCCACTGAATGAATAATGTCGAGAAGTGTGATCTCCACCAATTTCAAATCAAATATTAAAATTTGTCGACTATTTGCATCAGACGTTTTAACTACTAACCCTCAGAACAACATGCCAATTGCTATGTTAAGATGGTACAAAACTTGTATCGAATGTTTCTATACAAGTAGTTTTGTAAACAGTGTAGACCTTGCATCCAAAGAAAGTTTCTAATTTTCTCTTATTTAATAAATCAAAACCAAAATTTCCACTGAAATCATGATTATAAATAAAAGAATAAATAGGAACTTAAATACCACTACTACTTAAGCCGTATTTGTATATTAACTTTTAACATATTATACAATTTAAAACATCAATATCTCAATGAAAATCCCTTTTTCGCACTTTTTCACGCACCGAAATATTGAAAAATCAATAATAAAGTCCAAATAAACAAGACAATTTCACCCTCGAAAAATCTTTACTGAATAAAACGGCCAACATCTTGAAACGGAATTAAGAAATAAATTTACAAATAGACAAAATGCAAAAGGTCCATTTAAAATAGTCAACAAGATGAAACAAATATCAAACAAGTAACAATTATATAAAATGAAATATAAAAAAAATAATTTCATTTATTTTTTATATATTTTAATACAATTGTTTTTTTATGATACTTAACCACCTCTCTCTTTAATATTTTGTCTATAATTCTTGTTCGTCTACACTTCTTCTTATAATATCATTATCTATTAATGTCATTATCCTGAAGAAGAAACCTCTGGTTTCGAAACATGTTGATCATTTTAATACACCTTTTCAGTGGTGTTTAACGAAGTTTTTGTTTTCATTTAATTAAAAATGACTCCATGAAATGAATTTGAAAATATTGAAGAAGTAAAAATTCTTTCCTTAGATTCGATTTTCTCGAAAACGAAAGCTCAAATCATGAAAAGATATAAAGCTCAAAAGCTCAAAAGCTCAAAAGTTAAAAGTTATATAGGCACTGCTGAAAACCAGCTGCATTCCATGAGAAATCCTGAATTATAGCTGAGCAGTGACCTTTTCATCAATAGACTCAATGATAAAAGAACAAAATATATAATACTGTAAAAAATCTATTGATGAATAAACGTTATTATTATTAAGTCAATTTGACTCCAAATGTGATGCAGAATCACCAGGTTGACGTTTGTGCTACGAGTTTCCCGATCGCATATATTGGGCTTATTCCAAAAACACGGACACGCCCAAAACACATTTCTACAGGTACATCCCTTCGGTGATAGTGCCCCATTTCTCTATTGAATAGAACAATGGCATATGTCAGGAAATGGGAAACTGGAACGTCACAGGCCATAGGTCAAATAATAAAAAGTTGGAATGAACAAAGTTTATCTCGGCCAGGGACCAACACTTCGGACTGTCAACGAGTGGTGTCGATTCATTCTTCATTCCTTCCATTCTTCATTCATTCTTCCCGGTAAAGTTGTATAGCTAACCGTATGATTAAACTTCTTTCAGAGGTTTTCATTTGTAGTACCACGTATTCAAATATTAGGTATGTAACACGAAAGAGGATTTCGTATTTTAGAAGGTTTTGTCATGACCACTTATTAGAAAAAAATTATTCTACTATCTTGCCGGTACTTTTAACCAACTGCTGGTTTTTAATTGAAGCTTTTAAACTCGGCTTTAGAGATATGTTAAATTTTCAGTGGAAAAAACACATAGGATAACAAATATTTTGAATTTATAATATTTACATGAACTTTTTAAATTCTACCCTAGCTGGAGGCTTACTCGGTTCTGGTTATTAGGTTTGATGGCACTGCTTGCTCGCTTATGAATTAGAAAGAAGAAAGGTTTATAAAATTATTGAATATAGGTACTTTTTTTATATTAACTCCACACAGAAGGCCCTTAGCAAAATGATTTTCTTCAGAGCATATGTCATCTGAGATGCTGTGTGGAGGATATTTTAAACTGCGTGGTAACTGTGTCTTAATTTCTGTAATAAACAATAACAGTGAAAATCTCTAGTGACCCTCCAGATAAGTATGGTCTTGTATATATTTTCTGCCTGTACAGTGCATTTTTACAGCAGCATTGCGTTCATTGGTCAAATCATTGCACATATAGTTTCGTATCGGTGATCGATGAACCGGTGGATGCAATTTTTAGCCATAATTTGTTGTTGTCTTTAGTTGAAATAAGATTGTATACACGTATTATAAATTTATACAGCGCCCTTGAGGTGATTTTTCACAAAAATGGCGCTATACTAGTCATCCAAATATTATTATTATTATTAGAGGAAGGAGTCTCGAAGAGATACGTGTTGTAGGAAGGAGGAAACACAGAGACCGGCAAATCGTTCCACAGCCGAACTATGATCTCAAGAACAAGTCGAAGAAACGATCCGTTCTCATGTGACAAATGTCAACCGTGTACATAATGTTGGAAGTGTTTCCCAACTATACACCGGTGTCGAGGGGATCAATGACGCTAGTTCCTCGGAGCATCTTCCATTGAAATAATAATAACCTAATATTTGTATAGCGCTGTTTTGTGTTATTTCACTTCAAGTGTGAAATACTGGTAGAACAAGGATAGCGTACCCACCCGACGCTTGTGCTCTAAATATTGCAATCCGTTTGTTAAGACGACGAGTGTATGATTACCAAATATATTATGAAATAATATACAAATGATTACTCCATGGCTAAAATACAAACATTTCCATCAAATACATGTATAATTAAAAGAAAGTAACGTAACAGTTTAATTCAACGGAACAAAGCGGTGAATTTCGCTTTGAAGAAAAACATCTAAATTAATTATGAAATACAGATATTAGCGCATTAACCTACGCTACTGAGAAAAAAATACCCATTTTCTCCTCAAAGCTAATGAACCATCATGATTTAACATTTTAAACTCTGTAATACCTTCCAAGAATATAACGAAAAAATATACAAAATATTCATTCCCGCAGCCCGAGGATAACGGAGTCCCAAAGAACTGATATAAATAAATGTGGGGTAACAGAATAAATCTGACGGAATTTTAAAAGCTCTTGGCTCGGGAAGTAGAGAGAGCTTAATATTGTTTAGTGTTGTAGGCTGCATAATAGTTTAACATGTTACCACAGACGTTTCCCCGTGAAATGAGACACATACAAGAAATACTATTTGTAATATCTATACCTAAATCTCCTTTATTTGTAATATCTATAAATATCCTTCATTTTAATATCTTTAAATATCTTTCATTTGTAATATCTCTAAATGTCCTTCAATTGTGATATCTCTAATTGTCCTCTATTTGTAATATCTCTAAATGTACTTAATTTTTAAGTTCTCTTAATGTTCTTCAGTTGTAATATCTCAAAATATCCTTCATTTGTAATATCTCTAAATGATATTCGTCATTTATCAGTATTAGGGCCAGTATTCTCCACTACTATAATATGCTTAATAAAAGACCTTTGTTCTTGAGATCACAGTGACTGTTTATTGTCGTATAGTAATTTATAAACACAGTTTAGGAGGACTAACGTCCTTACTAACTGGAAGCTAGGTTTTGTCTGCAGAACTACGGCATTATAATGACTGTCCACACTTGCATTCCATTCTCATAAAATAAAGATCCTTAAATAAAAATTAGATTTTTTATGTAACCTATAAAACAATTTTCTGATAGATCATCTTTTTTTTGTTTTTTTTTTTTTTTTTTCTTGTTTACAATACAACCTGCAAAGCTACTGCAAGTAGCTTGTCGGCAGGAAAATAGTGTGGACAAAAATATAGTACAGTATAAAGTCTTACAAAAGAAGAAAAAAATATTGCAATTTGATAAAATACGAGTACATAATAGATAAATATTAATAGATAATAATAGATGCAATTTGATAAAATACGAGTACATAATAGATAAATAATAATAGATAATAAAAGATGGTATAAATAAGTATAAAAAAAATAAAAATATGAAGACAACGTCTAAAAAAAATTAAAAATGCACGAGGAGTCAGTTAATATAGAAAATCTGATTCCAACAGCCATGTTTTTAACAATAGTGCAAATTTAGGTGTCGAGCAACATTTTTTCAAATCATATGGCAGCATATTAAATATAAATGGTACAATGTATTCAAAAGTTCGCTGGCCATGTTTATTAGAAAATCTAGGTACTATCATACCTTCATTTTGTGTAAGCCTAGTATTGTGCACGTGATCCACCATTGTTTTGTATGGGCTATCTAGGATATGTTGCATACAGATTTTATGCCAAAAAAGAGCTCTAATAGGTAAAACATTTACGGATTTATACATTCTAGTGATATTTTGACGCTGGTCATAAACTGCTTTGCTGACGAGTAATTTGACCATGGCGTTTTGAATTGACTGTACATGTTGGATGTTTGTCTTACATGAGTGCCCCCAAGAAGTTATACCATATCTCACATTAGATTCAGCCAGGGACAAATAGATTAGTTTCATGGTTTTGATGGGCACATAATATTTAAGTTTATACAGTTTGCCTACAATCGTTCGAAGGCGTTTACATAGCTTAACAATATGGATATCCCATTTCATATTACAATCCACCGTCACCCCTAAGTATACATATTCTTTTACTAGGTCAATACTTCCACAGGTGCAGGGCTGTGTACAGTTATTATGTATGCAGTCAAAGTTATGTGATACTATTGAAGGTGCTATTGTATATCTGGCATGAGGCGATCTTATGTGCATTAGTTTTGTTTTTTGTGCATTTATAACTAAGCCAGAGTCGTGAGACCATTTTAGTAATGCTATGAAATCCTGCTGTAGCATATTCATGGCCGTGAGCAGATCCCTATGTGAGATGACAAGTGCTGTGTCATCCGCGTATACGTAGTGTTTGATAAAAGAAAATACTTTATTCATAAGAGAGACGAATATTATATATAGTGTTGGACCTAGGATAGAACCCTGCGGCACACCAGTAGACAATGTTCCCACTTTACTCAATTTTCCATTTATTTTGACCTAAATTTTACGATCACTTAGGTAGTTTTTCAAAAGTTTAAGAAAACGTCCTTTCACCCCTATCGCCTCTAGAACTTTAAGTAATTTTGTAGGATCTATAGTATCAAAAGCTTTCGAATTATCTATGAACAAAACTAATATTTGTTTTTTATCGTTTAGTTCGTTATTTATAATAACTTAACTAAAACTAATGAAAAACCACAAAAAATAAGGTAAATATATTCATTTTATGAATAGAATAGCGAATTGTTCACTATAATAGAAATCATTTTTAATAATATCATCCCGCCATAAATATAGGTACCAAACTGTTTTATCAGCGCGGAACGTGGAGTACAAATGAGCAGACGCGCCAATTACCTAGAAAAGAATTAAAAAAACCATTTTTACCAAGTAAATTATGGCCATATACAACGTTGCCAGATGTAAAATACATTCAATTCATTTTTCAGCTTGACCGCGGAAGATAGTTTATTTGTAATAGATCGTGTTTTAGTACATACGGGGTTTATTTATGTTGTTACAACAACACAATTATCGGCCATAAAAAGTTTTTTTTAGTACCTAAGTCTGTACATATTTATTATGTCCCACAAAAAAATCGGTTTGGTTAGGTTATTACTGTAAAACCCCTTACATTTCCGTGTAACAGTGAGCAGACTGCACCGTGAATGTCGGACAAAGCAGCAGCGTATGCCTCTATTACGTCGGACAATAAAATTCGGTTAGCGTTTGGAATCGTATCAAGCGATAAAGCAAGCGGCAGTTGACTAATGGCCCGGAATGATAATTTTCCATTTGCATCCCATTATAGTGGCGGATCTCTGGCACACACAACACGCTCTATACTGCCTCCTGCCTGAAATTACTGCTGCGGTAATGTAAGACTGGCTTATTTCCTCGCCAAAAAAATAAACTGCCTTTCCGCTGTACGAATTATGAGGTACTTACCTTAAAATGTTAGGCTTATTGAATTTAATTATGTTGATGTATGTATATCTAAATTTACTACATGCGGGAAGCAGGTAACTCGTTCAACATGCCATCTTCTGTTGAGTACTAAGTAGATTCATAAAGTCACAAGGACTATGAATTCCCTAATAATTGGGGTATGTTATTATGCTGAACAGAGAAAAAGGGAAATAATATAAAAAGAGGAAGGTGGGGAAGCATCTGACAATTCAGATTTTATCACTAAACATGAATATTGATATTTCGAGAAAATCTTTAAAATCTGAATGGTGGTCTTTCACCAGGGGGATACTGAGAATATGTTCCACTCTGGGATGGAGAAAAGGAAGTTGAAGATGTTGGTTTTTATTCTGTTCTTCTTATTTGGTTTGGTTTAAAATATTTATGCATAAATATTCAAAATTGTGACATTCTTCAAGATTAATATTAACAAATTGGACCCGTCAGTGGCTAAATGGCTGAAATGGCTGGCTAAGTCCCGACATTAGCAACATTTTCCGCTTACCGTGGTGGCAGTAGGAGATTTTTCAAATATTGTCAGAAAAAAAAAAGTTAATTTAGACTTAAATATCTCAAAATGTCAAATAGTAATTGTACATGAATATTATACGTGTTCCAGGATGGAGAATTATATTCATGTTGACTTCTAATAAAGGCAAAATATAATAGTTTAATACACTTTATATTGTTGAAATTTCTAATTAGCCTAGTTATAAATCCCATCATATATTAAAGTCTTATCAGAATTTCCATTATTTGGTTAACAATCGAAAGATTTCATTGAAAAGTGATTCCTAAGTCTTTGATAACAATGCTCTTGATTCACATATTAAAGACCTAGGAATCACTTTTCAATGAAATCTTTCGATTGTTAACCACATAATGGAAATCCCTAATAAGGCTTTAATATATGATGGGATTTATAAGTAGGCTAACTAAAAATTTCAACAATATTAAGTGTATTAAACTATTTTATTTTGCCTTTGTTAAAAGTCAACATGAATATAATTCTCCATCCTGGAACACGTATAATATTCATGTACAAGCTATAGAAAGAATACAAAATAAATTCTTACGTTTTCTAAATTTTAAAATTGGTATTACAGCAATTATGTTGAACTAAAACACTCTTTTAAGCCTCGGCATTCCGAATTTCTAACGATTTTTTACATATCTTCCTTAAGCATTTGAAGTTTTTAGGCTCCTAAAAAAATACCAATGTTATTTTTGAAGATAATGTCTGGATGCTGCCCACGCCAAAACGGCAATTGTATGAAATTTCCTCGACAGAAAAAAAATGCAAAGTATGCTCCAAAAATTATTAAAAACAAGTCTGTTTCTATTATCTTGTAAATTATGTTTGTGAAAAAAATCATAATGTTTCTTTAAATGATACTTAAGATGCTCCTCACGAGATTTTTGCTATATTTCAAACGAGTCGTGTTTTATTAAACATTTTCGCATTGATTTTGTAGCTGTAAATGTTAGCGCGCTCCTTTAACATTCGTAATTTCGTATCTCTCCATCTTCTTTTCAAGCCCGGTTGCGGAGCCTTAAATGATATGAATATCCTTAAATGGCCAAACGGAAGGATTTTCACCGACTTGAAAAATAATGTTGAATATTGATGTAGTTGATAGTCCATAATTGCCTGCATGGAAAAGCTTTTGGATTCCGCTTCGTAATACTAGAAACCGGGATTCATTTCAGTTCAGATATTCTGGGACTAACTACCATACGCATTCCTCTTTATTCGGTATACTAATGGAAGGAAACAATTATACCGATTCAGTGGAAGTCTTCAATTTTTCACAAAACAAATACAAAATGTTGTTACAGCTGTTCAAAATGTTGTTACAGGAGTTCAGTTATATACCAGGGTGGGCTGAAAAGTAATGCACACATGCTTGTGAAACACGAACAAATAGCAAGATCGGTCAAAAATTACGTTAAAGTACGATTCTTAAGCTTTAAAATCATATATTTATTTTTCAACATGGTCACCGTTAAGGCTAACGCATTTCTCCCAACGTATAACAAGTTTTTTTATTACGTAACTGAAAAAAATCTTCCGACATTTCTCGAATACAAGATGTGAATGTGGATGGCCCACATTAAAAAAAATATGTTTTTTTAATGTTTTTTCTTACAACAAAACTGAATATTTTCATTATTTACTTACCATTAATCACCGAACATGTTCTTACTCTGATACTAGGGTAGGCTGAAAATTAATGCACACATGCTTGTAAAACACGAACAAAAACAAATTGCAAGATTGGGCAAAAAGTACAATAAACTACGATTCTTAAGCTTCAAAATCATATGTATAAATTTCAACATAGTCACCGTTCAGACTAGCGCATTTCTCCCAACGTGTAATAAGTTTTTTTTATTATGTAACTGACATTTCTCGAAGGTCATCGTCCAAGGTGTAATGATTACTGTCGAGGTGTCTCTTGAGTTGACGAGAAAAATAAAAATCGCAAGGCGGAAGATCGGGGGAGTGAGAAGGGGGTGGAATTGGTTCAAACTTCAGGTTTTGCAAATGCTCAATTCGATGCTGTTTGTTCTCGTCTTTGAAACGGCGCGGCGTGGTACCCATCGTCCACAGATTTTACGGTATCCTAATTGTTCATTAATGAAGCCGACACATTCCTTGGATATTCCAAAATGGTTTCTGATACGCTTTTGAGTATTTTGTCGGTCATTTTGAATCAAATCGTGGACGAGTTTGGATTGTTGATCGGTGTTTTATCAACAATTATTGCTTTTCCAGGCTTACAATAATGAAATTTTATTACCCATCGTTTTACAGTAGACCTATCAGCAGCATCGTCACCATAAACATCCATTAAACGACGATTAATCTCAGTAGCAGTCATTTTTTCAGCAGTTAAAAAATCGGTAAAAGCACGCTGTTTACCTTGCGTTGAAATAACACTAAAACACGTATCCATACTTCCGCTTCTCAAAATAAACTGGAAGAATTCAACGAATTAGAATACGCGTACGTATAGAGAAAAAAAATCACTTCCATATTCCACCTAGCGCGCTTCTGAAGGTCATTATTTTCGCCCTGTACAAGCATGTGTGCATTACTTTTTAGCCTACCCTCATACTTAAAAAAAATACTTTATAATTATTACTTTCCACATGTAAAAGCTCCTAAAAATGAAGTTAATAAATAAATAAAGCCTGCCAACGGAGGTTGTTCCTTTAAAATTTTAAATTGGCTGCTCTAGCGAACAAAATCCGATTAACAAAACTGAAAAATATATATAATCTAAATATTCTCTTGATTTCCAAGATATTAGGTCTAATTTAAATTCGCTAAATACGAGTACCTTAATAAATATCTCAGTCAATTTAATAAGGTAAATTTGATGGAGTTAATTAAGCAATATTACTAACGTTTTTGTGGGCTAAGATGTAAGGAAATAAAATTACCAAAATAAAATGCTGTGAAGAAAATAATGCAAAATCATATGTTTTTGTGCATTTTCAATCCATATGGGTTCAAAATTTGATCGCAAGATTTACAGATGGTGTTTTTTTTTTCTTTTATTTAGAAAAAAAAGTAAATATTCACAATTATAATATCATTTCATTACATAATATCATTCATCAGTTTTTTGGTTATCCAATTAGTAGAGAAATATTCTTGGATCTAACTGGGGAGCTAGTCTATGTACTTATGTTATATATTTAGAACTGCTTATAGATAATATGTAAAGTTACAAAATGGAAATTGTAAGATATTACGAAATATTGTACAATAAGAAAAATACATATATTATAGAAATAGAATATCAACAAAATATTAGCAACAGAATTATATCTGAAAATCATCGATAAAAATAAGTCAATCTGTTGCTTATCTCTAAAAATATATTTTTATTTATATTTATATAAATATATACATTACAAAATGATACTTTGTCTGTCCAACTGGGAAGGATATCCGTTTCAGGACAGCCAAATTGTATATTTAGTTCATAATATTTTGAACAAGGGAATGGTTTCTTTCAAGATATCACAGGAATGAGCCTCTGTCAAGACAACTTTTGAGAACATTAAAAATTGTTTTCTGAACGAAGCGATGGTTTCTTTATGTCTTTGAAAGAATCGCAAAAGTGTTTTTTTTTCAAGGTCATTTTGAAGAACATTAATGAATGGTTTTTTTAGTGAGATCACAAGTACGAGATTCTTTTCAGGTCATTTTAGAGAACATTTACAATTGTATAATTAGGAATGACATGAATTCCCAGTGTATTTATGGCTTTAATAAAGTATTAATATAATTTCTTAAGTAGTAGAACTTTTTTTTTTTTTTTTACATTAACTCCACACAGGAGGCCCTGAGGAAAATAATTTCCCTCAGGGCCTATGTCATCTTTGAGGATGCTGTGTGGAGGGTCTTTTTGAGGAAAGGAAGGAGTGAGGAACACAGAGGCCGGTAAATCGTTCCACATCCGAGCTGTTGAACTCAAGAACGAGTCGTAAAAACGACCCGTTCTCATGTGACTAATGTCAACCATGTACAAATGTTGGGCGCGTGTTTGGCGTGTTTCCCGACTATGCACCGGTGCCGAGGGGATCAACGACGCTAGTTCCTCGTAGCATTTTCCATTGTAATACCGGTAGAACAAGGACAGCATTCCCACCTGACGCCTGTGCTCTAAAGATTGCAATCCGTCTGTTAAGATGGGAGAATCTATCAAAAGAGTCAAGGGTTTTTTTAAGGTATTTTGGAGCTCCAGACCAGAGGTGGCTGCCAAATTCAACCGCGGACCGCACTTGCGATTTGTACAGGGTTAGCAGTTGTGTACTATTAAAGTATCTGCGGGCCCTGTTCAGTACGCCCAGTTTCTGAGAGGCTAATTTAACTATGGTTTCGATGGAGCCCCCATACCTGAGCTGGTCACTTAGAGTTACACCAAGCATATCAATGGAGGTCCTGTTCGGAAGAATGCTTCCGTTGAAGGAGACTAGATGATTATTTCGATCCCTTTTAGACGTTATCAAACATGATTGGGTCTTTGAAACATTAAATTCGACGAGGTTATTCTTACCCCAAGAGAAAACACTCTCGAGGTAACCGTCCATTCTCTGCTTCAAAGCCCTCCGAGCTATTGGGGTTTGTGTGCTCTTTGGAGACTTGTCAAACAAATTTATAAACCCAATATATGACAAATGATTTTTTATCAGACTCTTTATGGAGAACATTAATTTATTTGGTTGTTCATTTATTTATTTTATTTTACGCCCAGAGGGCAGTAATAATTAAGGCAGTATATCTTTATCATGAGAAAACAAAAATAGAATAAATAAAGTTACGATGGAAATAAAAGTATATAAATGAAATAAAAATATAAGCAACCAATATTTTAAGTACAGTGAGATATATACTATCAATTAGAAAAAAATTATTATTAATAAATTTGAAAAAGTTTAACGTTTGTTTTTTTTTGTAATTTAAAAGTTTTTCTCACGTTTTATTGTATCGGGTAAATCTTTAAACAGCTTTGGCCTCCATATTCATAATGGTGTTGTGCAGCTGTCGTGTTGCATCTAGGTGCATATATGTTCCCAGATGTTCTAGGTCTTCTACTTCGTGTTGAGGATACTTCAGATTCTTTAAAAACTGTTAAAATAGCATTTTTTTAAATAATTTTTAAACCAACAGGACCTTAAATTTTTCAAAAAGTTCCCTGGTTGGGAAAATTCTTGGTTTTTTGTGTTGTTACTATCGGATACAGATTATTCTTATAGATCAGCCCTGGCCAACACGCGGCCCGCGGGCCGCATGCGGCCCGCAGCGGTCTCACGCGCTGCCCGCGGCAATAAAATTTATGCGCTCAAGTATTATCTATGAGCGAAGTCATGCATAAAAACAGTGAACTATATCCGTTCGCACGCTCTTCAGCATCGCCAATTTAAGACATATCTCACTGAATTAGATTCTGAATACGGCGACATTGTTTATTTCACCAATGTTAGATGGTTGAGTCGAGGAAAATGTTTAAGACGATTTTTTGAGTTACGGGAAGAAATCAATTAGTTTATGACCGAGGAGGATATGTCTATTCCCGAATTAAGAAATGAAGGGCGATTGCAAGACTTATGTTTCTTGGTAGACATGACGGAAAAATTGAATAAGTTAAAAATAAAATTGCAGAATCAGAATAATTTAATTACCGATGCTTACAATTTGATGTTTTAGTTTGCGTTCCGGATGAAATTATTAATGTTTGAGAGCCAACTTAAAAATAATAATGCACACCATTTTTGTTGAAAGAATGCCAAAATGATAATTTTTCAAAATATTCGGAAAAAAATAAGAAAACTTATAGTAGCCTTTAGTTGTCGTTTTAAAGAACTAGTAAACTATGAGAAAGCATTTGAGATATTTAGTTATCCATTTGGTGTTGATGGTTCCACTGTTTAAAAAACGTTACAAATGGAATTAATTGACCTACAATGCAATATTGAACTAAAAAATATCTACATAACAACAAAGGAATTTCCTTTCATAAAATGTTTTGCCCAAAAAATTATTAGTGCCTTTGGATCTACATACGTTTGTGAAGCTTCTTTTCCAAAAGGCAATATAATAAAAATAATATTAGGGCGTCAATAAAATATGTAAATCTGGAAAACCAGCAAAGGTGTGCAATTTCAACTACTGAAATAGATTTAGAAAAATTAAGTAAGCGAAAAGGAACTCAAATCTCGCACTGAAAGAAGTGGTAATGATAATTCGTTATATTTCAAATATTTTTTTTAATATTATTTGATTTATGTGTCTTAATTAATAATTTTGATTGTTAAAAATGCTAATTACTACAAACATACATTTTTGTTGGTTCAATTTGTGTTTTCTTTTCATATCTGGTTATAGTTTTTTTTTTTTACACAATTAACCTGATTGTACTTTCAAATTATTTGTAATAGTTACATACAAAAAAGAAAGAAGTATTTATTTTATTTATTTAGATACAGTATGAAATTCGTTTAATTAATAATTTTGTTTTATTATTTTTGTATAATGTCTGCGTGTGCGACCCTTGGGAATATTTTAGGTCGTCAATGCGGCCCGGGGTGCAATTTGGGTTGGCCAGGGCTATTATAGATGCTTCCCATGCGATTATTCCGTACTGCAACACTGACTGTACAAGAGCAAATTAAAGCATTTTAATATTTGAAAGATTTAGGATATTTCTTTACCGTATAAAAATGTAAGTAAGTTTTCTAATTCTTTTGACACAGTTTTCGACATGTTTCTTAAATTTCATGTTACTTTCTATAACGATCCCTAGATATTTGACATCTGGGGTTTTCTTAAGGATTTTTCAATTATCGTTACATTCTCCTCCTTTACACGGACGACTGTGTACTTTAACTCTAATATTGGAGTTAGTGACAAGATCATTAAGGTAAAAAAAATATATATGACGTATTTCTACATTAAGACTAAGTAAGTTATCATCAAACCATTCCTTCAAAATTTTAATGTCAGCATTCGCCGATATATTTACTTACGTCCATGTTATCCCTTCGATTATGATGACTGTGTCATCCGCATATGAGTGAATTTAAATTAATTAAATACTGAGAGTTGCACACATCTTGTTGATATTTGCTTTAATCGAGATTTTTTTTACAAACCCTTTTATAAGCGTCGAAAAAATTGACCCTCAGATTCCAACTCATCTCTCATCTTTTTACTTCCTAGAACTTCATTTTTCTAAAAAGACCCTCCATACAGCATACCCAAAGATGTCATAGTTCCTCCTGTGTTATAGAAAATCATTTTATTTCTTACGAAAACAATGTCCTTAATCAAGCGAACATCCTTACCTCACTTCGCACATATCACAAAACCTTCATTTTAGTAATTATCACATCACATAGGTACTCGTACATACATGCGAATACCTAAAATAACTGCAAAGTTTTAAAATATTAATACAGTTACATTGATTTTCCACGTCACCTGACGCGACGGCTGAGTAGGTACTCAAATTCCATTAAATTTACCTTGGTTATTATTAAGAGATTGTTTAATAAGAAAGTACCTAAATAACATGTCGTGAATAACTTGGAAGCTGATTTTTTTGGTAAACTTTCGGGATAACCGGACATCCTTAACGTAACGAAGGAAAAAGAAAAGAAAAACTTTAATTACTATAAATGACAACTGGCAATACAAAACTCGATACAACATGACAGGGTATATAGAATACGAGTATAAATGATTGCAAATGGCAGTGGTACCATTTTAAGAAAGCAAAATTTCATTTTACGTTATTGAAATTCTTAATTCAGTTTTTCCATCGTCTCTAATTGCCAGTATTTTAACGTAATTAAGATGAATCAAAAGTTTTTCTGCAAAATATCCGTTTAAAGCCTGTCTATTATTGAGGATGCCATAGTCTCACAGGCTCCAAACCGTTCGGAGCAATTGGAATACTTGTGGGGTATTCACATTAAAAAAATACATTTGTAACTTTGATATAACCACGTTTTCGTTAGAATAGACAATATAAAGAATAAGTATGAGACAAACTCAACAAAAATATTTATTACAACTCCTAGCAGGAACTTCAATAAAATTTTGCATAGAATTTTCATCATTTTTAAATATAAATATACCCAGAAATGAACAAAACATAATAAATTCTCCACCTTCGCACGACTCAATTATTCAAAAGTTCGGTATACGAATTCTGAAAGAAAGCCTCTTTTTAGGTAGCCTGAAATTTCCATCACGATAAGCTAAGTTTAAAGTTGAAATGAAAAAGTCCACATTCCACGAAAAGTCGCAGAGAACAAGTTCATATATCTTCTCTTTTCAAAAGAATAGAAGTACGATAAATTAATTAAAGGACATAATTAAAAAAAGTTTGCGAATTAAATTCAAGTTTTGATAAAGCAAATTATTTTCAGCGCAAGCCGGAAAAATAAAAGACGGCACTACGCTGAACAATGAAAATATATTCTACGTAAGTACCTACTCTTTCACCTTGGAAGATTTAATACGGAGAAACAATTTATTCTTTGACAATTGCTTCATTTTGCGGAACAATGAACATCAAAGTATAATAAACAATAAGAAACTAGTGAAATTGACTGTGGTAAGTCTTTCAATTTATGAGAATATCATTTTTTAAAAGCAATATAGTGAAACACCTCTGACGTTATTTACGCCGATTACAGTGCAATCGCAGAGCATCTTGAAAGATTGCCAACTATTTTGACGTCATCTGCTTCTAAATTATATGGAGATCTTTGTTTATGTTTATCATCAGGCATGGTTTTACGAGACAAAAAAATGCACATACTAATATATATGATCGATCTTCTCAAATTAACCTAACCTAACCTAACTTTTGATATTGGTTACAATATCAATCGTCCAGTTGATAAGTCAAATATCGCCGAAAAATCAAAATTTGAGTTGAGTATGCTGGATTGCGTAAAAGTGTACCCTCTATCTTGAACAATACGCAGATTACTCATAAACACCAGCAAATCAATTATAATGCAGAAAAACTTAGAGAATAAAACTACATATGGAAGTTTTATGGGTCCCTTGTAGAATATTTCAAAATGTCATACTAATGTATCGGACTGTTATGCCTCCCGGGGTTATTTTATATCATACTTACTTACAGACACGTGTAAAGTATTTGATTTTTTTTGCATTAACTCCTCACCGGAGGCCCTAAGTAAAGTAATTCCCCTCAGGGCTTATGTCATATTTGGGGATACTGAATGGAGGGTCTTATTAGAAAAGGAAGGAGAGGAAGTTCGTGAAAGTTGTTGAAAGGGTATAGAGGGTAAGAAGGTCAGTGTGTCCAGGAGTGACGGACGTATGAATCCATCCCTCCCACTGCGGTGCAAGACGATGTTCCGAGACAGTATGGCTGGAGAAATTAAAGGGACTCCCTCAACCATTCTTTCCAGATCCGGCGTGCCATGCAGCTGGTGGGCAGACGCATCTGTCGCTAAGACCCAGACAAACCTTACCCCATGAACCCGGACACGTTGCTAAGTCACAAAACGTAGCGAACCAGTTGAGGTGACCTGTGGCAGAGGTGTTGCTTGGTATTGAAAATATTTCAAACTGTCATACTAAGGAACCGGATTGTTATGCCTCCCGGTATTATTTTATGTCTTATTTTCAGTAGCAAAACACAGACATATGTAAAAATTGATTTATGTGATCATTCGAATATTGCTCTCATCCGTATCACAAAACATTGTATTTTGAGATGTCTGCCTAATCAACTGGACGATCGATATTTTTTTACAAACCTTAGACATTATTTATAATGCTGTTATTAGTTTTGTCCAGAAATTTTCCAATTGGGTAATATCCACTTCCCATATTATTTGAATGCTTATTTGTTACTTTTCAGGGTTCACTCCATGAAAAATCTTTTATAAAATAATACAAATCTCATAGATATAAATTGAACATGATAATTTTATTTCAAGTAACATCTTGGATAGATAGTGTCTAAATAGTAATAATCTTATGTATATAACCTCTGTTGCTGAATCCTTCTCCAAGAGATAAAATATTTTTCGCCATTGTCCTTTACCAGATTCGTATTGTACCGAAAAAAGGTTTTTTTTAAAGTGAGGTCTTTCGGCAAAATAACATTTTTCATGGCAGTTTCCCGTCGTCCATGGAACGGAAGTGGAAACAAAATGAGAAATTATGAGTTATGTTTAAAGTTCGTTTAAAGTATAACCGAAAACGGTTTAGCGGAGGAAGCGCTTTTTTATGGTGTTTTATCTCACTCTTTTATGTGAAATTACTTATCATTTAAGGCAGGTCTGGGCAAACTTTGTAGCTGAAAAGTCACATGAATTTCAATAGCATGGCGCGGAATATTTTTTATATTTATTCTTCAGGATAATTTATTCACTTTTCAGAACAATTCATGAAGGTCTCATAGAAATCATTGTGTCTCCCTTACTAGCGTAGTCAAAAATATGGTCTAAATGGTATTGGAAACAGAAAACGACAGCCTATATATATATATATATATATATATCTAAAAGTTAACCACAAAAGGATTAATGTGTGCAACTTTATGAAACCGTGGTTTCCGACCGCAATTGAAAAAAAAAGAAACTTTCTGAATTTTTAATTTATTATTTTTACATGAAATGACAAGAAAGTGAGGTAATGATAACGTTTAAAATAAATTTGTCTAATAAAATCTGTATGGGTTTTTTTGTTTCGTTACACCTGATTTTAGTTCGCCAAAACGTGAAGTGAGTCATTTTTAAAACCTTTTAAAGTTTGCATCCAAAATCTTTATATTTAAAAAAATATAAGGTTATTTTTAATATAAAAAAATAAAAGCGTATTTGAACACTTTTCAAAAAAAGTTTTTAGTTTTTGGATAAGTAAAAAAATGTTCCATTTATTTGGATTTTATTTCAAATCTTTTTTTTTTTGTTTGTATAAATAAGAACAATATAATAAAATAATAATAATAATACATTTCCATGAAAAGAGAACCTGAACGTAAAACAATAAATTGTTACGTAACGTGAGACGAACAAAAGCATATCAAATCTTTCACCACCTAAATTATGGTACGGGGTTATTTAAGTAGCGAAGATTCTTAAATTTTGATTGTTTATCAGTGATCTCAATTTGGAAGGCGTTTATGGGTACCGCCACCCCGGGAAACATTTATTGGATAACCGACACCCCCGCCATAGGTCACCCCAAGTCGTTCGCTACGTTTGGTGACTTAGCAAAGATGTCCGGTTGAATGGATGAGATTTTGTCTAGGTTTTGAGACTTAACATAGATCTCACCAGCCGGACTCTCTCGACCCAACGGGAGGGATGAATTTATACGTCCGTCACCCCTTGACACATTGACCCCCAGATTCCTATCCGCCTCTCATAATTAATTAATTTTAAGAGAGTTGCAGGTCATAATACGAATAGAGCAGTAACAATACTGCTCTGTTCGTTTCGTATTGTATTATGGCTTCCAATTACATGTACAAAACTCGGTTATAAAAATAAGTATAGTTCTAAATCACTAGTCATAGAAGTCTTAGTTGTAAGTCATTAGTTATCAATCTTAGTTATAATATAAGCCACTTGTAGTATATAGGTATAGATTAAATGTATAAATGAATTTATAAAGCGCCCTTGAGGTGATTTTCTCACGAAAATGGCGCTATAAAAATCATCCAATAATAATAATTATTATTATTATAAGACCCCTCGTCGACTCTGTGCAAAAACGGGCGGTCCGTTTAATAGATTCTCCCATCTTAACAGACGGATTGCAATATTTAGAGCACAGGCGCCGGGTGGGAATACTATCCTTATTCTACCGGTATTACAATGGAAGATGCTCCAAGGAACTAGATCCCTTCGGCACCGGTCCATAGTCACGTCAACATATGTACACGGTTGACATTTGTCACTTGAGAACGGGTGTTCAACAGCTCGGCTGTGGAACGATTTGTCGGCCTCTGTGTTTCCTCCTTCTTACAACATGGGTCTCTTCAAGACCACTGTTCATTCGTTCCTCTACTCAAAAAAACCCTCCACAGAGCATCTCAGATGACATAGGCCCTGAGGGAATTTTTTTCCTTAGGGCCTCCTGTGTGGAGTTAATGTAAAAAAAAAAACTTTTTACTTCCAGAATTTTCTCTTCTTTATATCTCTTTAAAAACCCTCCATACAGCATCGCTGAAGATGCCATGAGGGTTTTATTTCCTCAGGGCCTCATCTGTGGAGCTTACGTAAAAAAAACTGATACTAAGACTAAGACTTCCCATAATGTGTCTCGTTTGACTAGGGTTGACCCTGTTTGAAGGTATATTTATATCGTAAAAACACAGTTCCTGTGAGACCACGTGTGCCTTTTTTAGTCATCGATAATGTATCATACTACATAATTTTGTCATTTTCGATTCATCTGTTTTTAAATTACGGTATACATTGTGAGCTTACCCATTAAAATCGTAAATCTTAAAAATATTTTCCTTTAATCAACTGCAATCAGAACACGAGAATGGTTTTTATCCGCTATGATAATGAAAGTCCATATGTAAATCCAATTTTCATGTACATGAAAAAATTTCAGTCAGAATACGGAAAGGGTCTGAAGAGTGACGTAGAAAAGTATGTTTACCGTAAAGTTAATTGTGAACCAAAAATTTCACAAGAAACCAAAAAAACGACATAAATGGTTATTTTTTTCACAATACCATTAAAGTTTGGAGGCCGCAGATTGTTCAGGCCTGTTTTAGGGGTTTTGCGATTTTAAGCTAAAAGGTTACCGTGGAATAACGTTTTTATGATTACTAGGGAACAGTGCTGCGCAGTAGGCGATTACTTAAAACTAACATATTATTTGGTATGAGAAAATTACAGCTGTAATAATCATAACGATTCCTTTAGGCTACACATTATCCGTTTCCTTCCGTATTTTATTATATTTGTTAATGCCTTGAAGGTTTTTACATATAATTACTTGTTTTTATTAAAAACGGTTCAATTTTAGTAGAAGATTAAGTAAACAGTACAGTAGAAAAAAATCAATACGGTTTTCGGTCTGGTAAAGGAACAGATGATGCCATCGCATGTCTTACGGAAACTATTGCAGGCAATATGAACCGTGGCAAGAAAACTATTGCCCTGTTCCTAGACCTGGCCAAGGCTTTCGACACAATATCACATAAAATACTTTTACAGAGACTGCAAAATATAGGAATAATAGGAAAAAGTTTTCAATGGATACAAAGTTATATTTCTAAGAGATTTCAGCAAACAAAAATTAATGAGGCTACTAGTTCTTTATTAGAAAATAACTTTGGAGTGCCACAAGGAAGTACACTTGGACCTCTCCTGTTTATTATATACATCAACGAACTATGTAACCAACATATAGGTGGGAAAATTATTACGTTCGCAGATGACACCGTCATATTATTTGAAGGAGAGGATTGGAAAGTAACTCACAACCTTGCAAACATCGGTATTAACATAGTGAAACAGTGGCTGGATAGTAATTTGCTGACATTAAACATATCAAAAACCAAATACCTTACATTCAGCGCTACTATTGCAGGACAACCCAAAACACTTCACCACCTCACAATACATAAAATTAATTGTATCTTTAGAAATAATAACTCTCCATGCAATTGTGAAACTATTGAGTGTGTTAAATTTATTAAATATCTGGGTGTTATAGTTGACAATAACCTCAAATGGAAATACCAAATAGAAAATGTAGCGAAAAGAGTGCGTACACTTATTCATATATTTATTTCACTGAGGGAAATTTTAAAATTGCAATACTTAAAAAGTATATATTATGGGCTGTGTAACTCTATCATAACCTACGGGTGCATTGGGTGGGGGGGTACAGGGAAAACAATATTGAACCCGTTATTGAGGGCACAGAAGTCTATTTTACGTGTTATAATGAAGAAACCTTTCAGGTATTCGAGCGACACTCTCTTCAGAGAATTTAGTGTACTGGATGTTCGACAGTGTTACATTAAGAGGACGATAATTTATGCTCATAAGAATAAATATAAGATGAAAAAAGTCGAACACCAGCATCAAACCAGAAGTAGAAGCAGAAATGACCTTTCTATTCCAACAAGCAACACGGCGGCTTCTCAGATGATATTCTCTTACCTGGGACCGAAATTGTACAACAGAATCCCTTCACAATTGAAATTGTGTGAAGTGGCATCCTTCGGCCCGGGGGTGACAAAGTGGTTGCTGGATTTAGGCAGGACGGAGTCGGAAATGTTGATAAAAAATATTATCTGATAATTATGTATTTATTTATTTTTATCTAGAACATTACATTTGATACATTTGTATAGTTTTTTTTTTTATTTTTTTCTTTAATTAATAAAATTTAATTCTGTAACAAAATCAAGAAGAGAATAAGAAGGGAAAAGAAAAATATTTTTTATTTTTCATTTTCTTTAAATTAAAAAAAAAAAAAAAATTTTTTACTAAATTATTTAATAGTTTTTCAGATTCCACCCTGCCTAAGCCAATCAGCCATTTCGTTATTATAGAACCAATGTGGAACATTTTGCAAGCTTTAATATTTAATTCTAGGGGAATTTTGTTGTATACTTTTGGTCCAGGATATGTATGCGTCCTTTGATACTTTGCCGTGTTGCTTCCTGGGACCATGGGATCCTTTCTGGTGTGACTTCTTGTGATGTGTTTATGATCGATTTTTGAATATTTTCTATGTTTTTATGTGCGTGGATGATAGTCCTTTTTATGTTGTTTTGACGAGCATCAGGTGCATGGAAGTTTTTGTGGAGCTGATCGCTGGAATGCCTATAGGGTTTACGCAAAATTACTGTAATTATGGATTTCTGGGCCTTCACAAGCGGATCTAGGGTTGTTCTACCCCACGCTCCCCGACCAGTGCGGGAGTACGTTGGGATGGGGTTGCACAGTCCGGGATATGTTTTATGTTCCGTAATGCAAAGAATATGTTAATCAATTTTCTTACCCTTGTTGAGGGGTTTTCTGTGTGGTGTTCCGTTTGAGATGGTTGTCTATAGTAACATCTAGATGTTTGATGTTTTCTACAAATTCCAAATATTCACAGTTGCAGCTTTGGAATGTGTAGAAAAGTGCATATTAGGTCTCTATTTTTTCATTTTTCATTTTTTATATAACTCTATTTTTTCCACGCTTACGAAGCTTCTTTCGGATTTAGTTTTATTGTATTGGCTGATTAGTTCTTTAGAGTACGATTGAAAACACTTTAAACATTTTTGAAAACCTTTTATGCTAATGATTCTGATATTTTTTGTATGCCTCTACTGAAGTATAAAGCTGTACTAATTAAAAAAATTAGCTGTACATATTTTAATAAGGTCACTGTATAACAGGTATTTTCTGTTTGTTTCTTCTTCAATGCTTTCACTAACTTTGTACTAATATGTATTATTCTTTTGGTTTATTTATAAGTAATCTTTTGGTTTATTTATGTATTGTATATGTACTATTTTTCTTTGGTTTATTTGGAAGTAATCTTAAAATTTTATATTTCTTTCTTCTTTCTATATTGAAAAAAAAAACATGTACGAAAAGGACACTGTATTGTTAATTATAAATTTTTAAATATTTTTTGTAAGAAAGATAAAGTTATTTGGCGATGATTTTTTGATTTGTGTCCCAATATAAATCAATCATCTGTAAATTAAATTTACGCTTATCAAAATGTTTCTGTCAATTTGACTGTCCTAGAACGGGAGAATCCTAGTTGGACAGTCAACGCTTCTTTGTATTCTTGTAACAAAATTGTTACAAGAATACAATCTGATGTATTCTTTGTAACAAAAACAAATAAATAAATAAATAAAAAAAAAAAAAAAAAAAAAAAAAAAAAGAATTAGTTGCAATACTTTTAAGATACATTCACGAAATTTTATTGATTAACATATTATGTTATAGTAAGTAGCTAATATCTAGTTTTCATAAGTATTTTAACTAGGTCATAATAAAGACATTTGCAACACTTGGATATTTGTTACAAAGAAATATTATTGCTCTATCAAAAATAGGATTCTGCTGGATTAAAGTGTTATCAATAATTAAAAATAATATTCACGTCTAACTCTTACCCCTGACTACCTCCGTAGTAGAGTGATATTCTCTGATTCCATGAATAGCTAAATCGTATTTAAAATATATAATTTAAAATAAAACAATAACTTTGTAAACACCACTTTTGTTTTATATACTTTATGCCGACCGGGTTTCACTACAACCGTAGATTCTTCAGGGCAGTATAATTCTCAACTAATATTAAGTTACGTGTGTGTTATAGATAATATATGATTTAACAAAATGGGCTGGACTCAAAGATATTGAAATATAAGGAGATGTGCTATCCGCCGTTTTTACTAGGTGAGACTGCGCTTCCGGGTGTCGCCGGTGTTGTTTACCAATTAACGAATAAACTAAACGAACGAATAATTAACGAATAAACCAAACGAACGCTCAACTAAATGAACAAATTCTTTTTGTATTCAAACTATATCGTTAACCAATAATAATGCACACCTTCAAAAAATCAAGAAAATGAACAAATTCTTTTTGTATGCAAACTACGCGCATTAGGCCGTAGTTCGGCGACAGTCGCGCGGACATCATAGCATATCTCTTTTATATTTGAATATATTTGGCTGGACTCCTCAAGTGAAGGAGGAAGAAGTCGTAAGTGTAGATAGAGAATTGGGAAGGGAACGGGAGTGTTCTTTGTCAATAGGGAACAATCTTAGCATTGGACTTTTATTTAAATTTATTTGGTTTTTAATTACCTTACTATTCGTATTTTTGGCTTTCCTTAGTCCTAATGCCTCTAACTTATCTAACCTGATACCTAACGTGTTTTTTGATGCCTGAGTTTTTATAAAATTTATGGCCTGTTTAAACTAAGTGGTTTGCAAATTCCGAAAAACCAGTGCTGTGTAAACAACTAAGATGTTCTTTGACAGGAGTGTTTATGTTTCGTGCCGTTTTGCCTATATAATAAGCGGGACAGTCACTGCATTGGAGTGATTAAATTCCCGAGTGAGATAAACTATCTTCCTTGTCCTTACCGTTCATCAAAAGCTTACATATAACATAATAATTATTACCTCCTGTACCATAAATTATATAAAATAAAAGTGGTGTTTACAAAGTTATTTTTTATTTTAAGTTATAATGTCACATCACCAAGTATCTGCTTCGTATGAAAAAATAGAATATATAAATTTAGAGAGGTTTTCGTATACAGAAAAATATACATCTATATGTAACACGTTCCACAGAGAAATATTCTTTTAGCGTCACTCTAGAGAACCTAAATTTAGAATCAAAACTATGCTTGAATTATGTTATAATTTTATTTACTAGATCTGAATAGCCAGGATCAATCCAGTACCATTTAAACTTTCTCTTTATACACTCGCCAAAAAAATAAGGAAACCATTTCACTGACTCCATCCAGAAATGTTTTGAAAATGAAATGAATACTTACAAATTCCTGCCTTTCAGATCAAACGAATTATTAAGATTTCTTTCAAGACGAAAGTCGTTAAATCAATTCCAATTTGAGAGCAAGTTAATCACAGATTTTCCCTAAATTTCTCAGAAAAAAACTCTTTGGTTATGAATATTTTCAATAGGCCCAAATAAAGTCTCTAATAAGTTGATATTGCGTATCATCAGGCGTTATGGTTCCAATAATCTAAAATAACGTTTTACGGCGATATTGATTTACTGATCAACTTTACTGTTTTCTAATTTCAACCACCCCAAACTTTCCCAGGTGAGGTTAGGGAGGAGAGAGAAGATTTCGGACAGAAAGACAAATGAATGAAATAAATTTATCGGCGGAGAAAAGAAAAAATAAACGAGATTCTATAGCCAGAGGGCTAGAGGAAAGTGGTACTTAGAAAATAAATATGACCGGAAGTAATTTATCCCTCCAGTGAAGTTTTCCTGGCACTAATTTCGGGATTTTCTTACACTAATAATTTCATAAGTATCTGAGGCTTTTTTCCAATGATTTTATCAACAAATTATGATAAAAACTTTTACTTTTACTGAAAAAGAAACTACTGTTTTTAAATCGCGCGTTTTTTGTCTAAAATTTACTTTCCCGTGCTTAACAAAAGCAAGGGATTGCCTTGAATTCGCTTATTACGACCATAGTAATTGAATTTTTAAAAACATGTATTTGATTTTTGTTTTTAACTTTTTGAGTAAAACCTTACATTGTTATATTTAATAAACTCAATCGAAAATCTGGAAACAGAAAAATCATAAAAAGATATTGACACCTCTGGGACTCGAACCCAAGACCTTCGGCTTGCTGGGTCACTGCGCTAACCACTGCGGCAAGGTGTCAATATCCGATTCGGTTATTTTTATATGCATCGTACTTCGACTAAGAACCACAAACTTTATCTTCATTTTTCTTTAACGCATATTTTATTGGCTGCTATATTTATGTATGATTGCAAGATTCAAACCCGAACTAATCAAGATAGTGTATTTTATTTTTAATATGCGACATCTATTGACTTTTCTGCAAGTCTAGGATGAATATTTATTTATTTACCTTAAGAGAAAAACTTCAAATTTTAATATTTAATTATTGAAGATGATTTTAGAGAAACTCAATCGAAAATGTGAAAACAGAAAAAGATAATCCCAGTACCTTAGGCTTTCCGGGTCACTGCGCCAAGTGTCGATATCTTGGGTTCGAGCCTCAGAGGTGCCAATATATTTTTTGATTTTTCGGTTTCCAGATTTTCGATTGTGTTTCGCTGAAATTGTCTTCATTTAATTAAACATCTATTTGAATTTTCTTGATCAAATGAATGTATGAATGGCGTAGCATCTTGGAAATGTAAATTAACCCACTTCCCGACATTCTATTGATATGAATCTCTGCAGCTAGAATTGTTGTCGACGACAGTGTATTCTATCAAATTTTCTATCAATTTTGGTGGAAATCACACACACTCCCGCGGACAATTCTGAAATTCTAAGGAATTAAAGCACTTAATGTACAAAATAAATTTCGGCGTTACCAACTCGCGATTTGATCCGGTTGGTATCCCGGTTGATTCCTATAATAAAACGTAAAGCGCGTTTCTATACATTATATTAAAGCTCATATATTCTGGATTTGGTCAGGATTACGAAATAATTGATATAGACAAAAACACTACAAAACGAACCATTTTTCAGTTTATCCTCCACGAAAGAATATTATTTAGGTTACAGGGAGAAATAAAATGGATATTTTATGACCCCCTAATCCCTTGACTTAAGAAACTCCAGTGAACTCTACATTTTATCGCATTGTGCGGGTGTTGAAAAGTTTTATAATAAAACCCTAAATAATCTTGTCTTCCTTTCTGAATACTAATTAATCCATCACGCACATAAATCTCGATATAAATCCTTCGCACTGGCCGAACGATATTATCTTCAAAACGGACATTTTTCTTAATTAAACCTTATCTAAATTATAAATCTTTACTTTTCACGATTTTTCAACGAAACACCCTTTTCAGTAATAGCAGCTAGAGAATATTTTATCAATGCCAGATTCACAACTCTATTTGTGTTTAAAATTGTGGAACGAATGGTTTTTATTACGTTTTAGTCTACCTAATTATTTTTGTGATGAGAATTCTGCTCTAGACTGTCCAGGACGAGTGGGTATAAGGCATCCCAAATAGGGTATGTTGTGAAGCTGGTGGAAGTGGGATAGAGGAATATTGGGAGGTACCTGGCTATTGGGATTTAGTCACCAAAGCCCAGAAAGCCATTACACGTCACCTTGATAGTGGTGTTTCTTCAGGGTGGTACTGAGAGTGTATTCTAGTTAAGTCAGTAGAACTAGTACAGGTAGTCTGGTCCACTACTGCTCAATACTTTTATTCATGTACATATGAATTTACATGAATGAAACGGTTTCTTTAAAATGATTTTGAATAAATAATTAAAGATACATCAATGAAAACATAAGAATATTGGTTGAAAAATTTACACATATTTTCCATACATTTTAAAATATTAAAACTGTCGGTTTTCAAAATATGTATTCATTTTTTTTTAAATTTTAGTTGGTATTTATTTTATCATCAAAATAATTGCCCTATGTTCAATGTTAAAATTAATCCCCTTATTATGCATTATTTTTTCACACTTTCAAGCCGAAAACAATCACAAATAATTACAAAAATAACTAACATTCTTACTGATGATTCAGTTCCATAAATCTTTATATTATTCGGATGCTTTTATTATACAAAAAAATGCAGCCGGTTTAGTCGAATTCTGGACGAAATATACTGTAACATTTTTAAGAAACTCTTATATGTTTTATGTTATGTCGGTTTGGAAGGCTATTGTAATGACTGCATCTAATAATCATTATTATCACAGGACTTAACAATAATCATCTCAGCTCATGTCCTACCCGCAACCTCTTCGTTTCGCCTCTCAAAAACCATCTAAACCTACATCTATCTACCTGTAATGAGTGACAGCCTATCCGAGTTGTACCGAAGGTAAATGTACGGAGTCATTAGGTTTTGGGAACTCAACAGATCAGAACTAGCCTTTAGTAATAGCAATAGTGTATTTACAAAACCTCAATAAACAGTCACTGTGTTGTAAAGAACTTAATTATTTCAATAAACATCCAAAATACATATAAGTAATGAAGAATAAAGTCCCAGTACGTACCATATTAAAATATTCTCAGATTAAAACTTTCAATAATTTTCTCTGCAAATAAAGTGAAAATAACAATTATCATAAGCATTAATTATTAGCCTGAAACACTCATCAACATTAAAAAAAAACTCCCGAGAAAAGATAATTGCCGCCGATGGGACTTGAACCTGCGTCCTTCTGATATCCGGTCAACTGCTCTTTTATCCACTGATCTACGTCGGCTTATCTCCCACCGCCAAATAATTCAATATATACTGGGTTTCATTCAACAATTACTGTTTATTACATTTTTTCACCTGAAAAAAAACAACTTTATTTTGTGAGAAAGGCGTTATCAGTGCTAAATCTCCCACTAGATGGCGTCGAGACAAATTATGTCTACATTTTTTGGTGAAATACTTTAACTTGTCAAATATTAATTATTATTTTTAATTGGTAAACTAATGTTTAATACAAGATTATTATGAATAGCACAAAGGGTAACAATTATTATAAGCATTAATTATTAGCCTGAAACACTCATCAACATTGAAAAAATCCTCCGAGAAAAGATAAATGCCGCCAACGGGACTTGAACCCGCGTCCTTCTGTAATCCGGTCAACTGCTCTTTTATCCACTGAGCTACGTCGGCTTATCTCCCACCGCCAAATAATTCAATATATACTAGTGTTTCATTGTAATAAGAAAAAAAATGGTCCAAAGCCGTACAACGCCGGGGACTTCAGCTAGTTTTCATAAAAAATGCTAGATGATATTTTAAATCGCAAATAAGGTACGAACCTACTTTACTGGAGAGGAAAAAATTCACACTGAAGATACCCACCAAAAATTATGAATAATATTGTATGTACAATGAAATGTTTACAGTTGGGGAAATTTCGGATCGATTAAATCGTTTAATTGGAAGGCAATTGAAAAATCAATCTTTTGTTGATAAAATTGTTTTATAAAAATATACTAAACAAAACATTTACAGAATTCATCGGTCATCTACGGATTTGCTTCGATTGTTATGACTATACTTTAGCCAAACGACGAGAGCAGTTTTTACGAGTTCACTATGGAAAGTCAAATATTGACATTTCTATATCCCGACGTTATTGTGTTTTTTTTTGTTGTTTGTTTCATTTCAAGTAACCACTCTGCGCCCTTGAAGTCTATCGCGATACAATCGAATCCAGTTCACTTCGGTGTCTGCAGCGTAAAGCAGTGGCGTACCGCAAATTTTATCATAAACCAAAAAAAAATTGTACTTCATTCCATACATCCGTCACTTTTGGACACACTGACATCCAGATTCCTACCTATGTGGAGCTAATGTAAAAAATAAATCAATGGTCAGTAATTTATATAACACCAAAGGCAATGCTTTTTGAATATTAGTTCCAACATTTAACATCGCGCCTTGTCTGGTTATTCCAGTAACTTTAAATATGTAGAATATCCCGTATAAACAAATGCACTCACTTAATGTAGACAAATAAGGAATTTAATTCTTTTTATCTATTTTATGTTAACATATCTATTATTTTATATATAGATTTTTTTGGATTTACAATATTTAGAGCACGGGCGTCGGGTAAGAAAGCTGTCCTTGTTCAACCAGTATTTCAAAGGAAGAAGCAAAACTTTGTAGAAATATTTTTATGATTATTTTGTTAGATACAAACTTACAGAGATCATTTCAATTCAACAATGATTTACACAATCATAAGTAACCAACCAAGATCACGTGGCAACTTAGAAATGTATGTGAAATAAGTGCTTCTCAACGCCATTATTCTAATCAAGGTAACTAACTAACCAACACGTCGTTTCCCCGCAGGGGCAGGCAGATAGGACAGACCGCCAACAACACTCACTCTTTGCCTTGTTCACATTCAAACATGGTCTCATCATTTATCATCATTTATCGTATCATCATTCATACATCGTCTTATATAATCAAAGTATACATTTTTAATGCCTCCCCATATAAACAAAAACGACAAACAACATTTAAATATAGCCAACTCTAATTACAAGTTTTATTTTCAAGAAACGATTTTTATGTAACTTTTGATTGGTGACCGAACAATTCAATAATATACAACTTCAACACCTCTTTTGAAAAGTTATAAAAAATATAGGTTAAATTCGGTTAGGTTATGGGCTATTAAAAAAAACATCATAACTTTTAATGACCCTTCAAAGTGGTGTTGAAATGCCACTTTCTTAAGTTGTCGTGGAACCGTTATGTCAAGTGCATTATGTAGGCTTATTATCATGCTATGTAGGTGTATTTATTTCTTACTTCAAATAGTATAATTTCTTTTCCTTGTTGTATAATGGCACTTCTCCCCAATTCAAACACGAGAAATGCTTTCTCTATTGAGTTAACTAGTTCGTCAACAAAAAAACTTTGGAACCATCCGTCCTTTTAAAAATCTTTATGTTTTTGTATGTTATGTAATTACTGGCGGTTGCCGGTATGCGTTGCAATGCCACTTAAATAATAACGTTGTTTCTCCCTGCGTGTTAATTCCATGTTCCCCTCCTCCTTCCCCTTCGTTCCCCTCTCCTTCCGTACCTACCACTCAACTATATGAAATACTCTCATTTTTTGATCAACTCGCACGCTATCTATTGCACATTTTTTATGCAAATTTCATAACGCCTGAGCTCACCAGTATAAAACCTTTGCGTTTTAGGTATATGAAATAATTTCATATCGCCAGAGCTCACTATTATATGTATATAGAAACCATCGCGGGTATGACACATCAAATCACCAAAGTTTAAGCGCAATCGGATGAATGGTTTAGGAACGCATAAGGAACAAACAATGAAACATTATTTTTTATATATTAAGATAAAAATAATACATTTCGAGCCGCCTTTGCCCCAGACTTCCATACAAAATCAGTAGGCGCGGTGCCCAAGCAGGTATAAGTCACTTTTTATACTTGTTTACGTACTTACCTACGTATGATTACGTACCAAACAGTTACCTATACATTCACTTGGCTACTACCACAGCTACCTTACACACATATACATAGGTGGTATTATTGCTGGTGTGGTATTATAATGCTGTCTGTGTACGTTTGGTATCGGGGGTAAAAGTACGATCAGGAAACTGGTTTGACGACAAGTAGCAGTACAACGAAAGCGAAACTGCGGATATCCCTATTTGAAAAAATGCACCATGGCTTATGAAATTGCAGCGTAGACATTAGAAACATTTGGATACGAGCGAGGGCGTTGGCCATGATCCAAAAATCATATAAATAATTTATCAATAAATTTCTTCACGAGATGATTTTGGTGTGTTTGTTCTTGCAGTGCTGATTAACCGTGCTCGAAAACATGAATGTTAATAACTATTACTTACAGATTTTATTGATACCTATCACCATTGATGCACCAACGTTCGAAGAGTGGTGGCTGCTTCTAGAAAATGGGCTGATATTCAATTGTCTTTCTCCTGCTATGAAAATTGACCGACTTATGACAAATTCCTTTGATTTGTAACGACTTGAACATAATCATTTTATTATCATACAACCGTTGAAGGGTCCTGATTTAATAAATACCTCTACTCCTACTGTTCTTTTTCTGTCTTTCTTCAATTTCTTACATAATATAATGATTCAGTTTTTGCTTCCACATCGCCACTTTATTATTAGTTATGACCTTCCTGCACTCCTTCGAATTACAGGCTTATTTTGGTAATGCATTGTTGCACGTACTGTGTAGCAGTGCTGTCCCAGTAACAAATAACTATTGCTCTTTAAACAGGTGGTAAAACTCAGATAGAAGTTATAGTGTTTCCTGATTAGAATCACCATTCAAACAACATCCAGCATGAAGGCAAGTTGGCCACAGCCACCAAAAACATCAAATATCATACTTATGAAAGTGTTTATTTGTTCACACTCGTTAATAGTTTATCCAACTAAAATGGAGGACATTCATTTACGACCAGATTAAAATGATTCGTCGAGATTCCTTAAATTGGCCAATTTGTAATTGTTTCCGACCTTGAAGTCCTAGACGGGAAGAGGGCGATGCATCCAAACCGGAACCTGTAGATTATGGTTGACAAGTTGACCCTGAACTTCATTGCACATAAAAGGCACTCAAAAGATTTAATTAAAGCATCTCTTTTCAGGGCCTTTTCATTTTTTATCTTTCACGGTTTACATTTGCGTTTCTCTTTCCTTATTGATCATAATTTTAAGTTTCCGTCAGTAAGCGTCGTTTTCCCTACACAGGTAAGTAGGTACTTAGTGTTTTGCACACAACATATATGTTTTAAAGTCTTTCAAATTCTAAACTTTTTCAGGTTTTTGTCATCGTTAATATTGTAATTAAAAAGGTTAAGGACAGATATATTAACCCAAAAATACAAAAAATAAAGGAAAGAATGTAGGTGACAAAATGTTAAAATTATAAAAACGCCAAGAATTTATATAAAAATACAAACGAAAACAAGGTATTTCGTATTAAAGAAATTACGAAAAATGTTAAAAATTTACGATATAATCTAAATTAGTACAATTCTCAGGAAGATTGGATAAAAATTGTGAAATTCATTTTTGTGGGACTAATAAATTTTCCGTTTAACCTCTCATCTGTGGCTTGCCCGAAGGTTGGCACAATAAATATTTTTTTATTGCGATTTTAAGCCTTATGTATAAAGAAAATATATGAAAGAAAAGGTCAGAAAATCGCTTGCGCCAATATATTTCTTGACGTAAAACTTTATTTAATTAATCTAGCTTCTCGGAATGCTTTCAGATGAATGTTCTAAAAAATTAGTGCGTCACTTTTAACAGCTGTCAGTGGCGAAAATAACAAAATTTTACCCTTTTTCAAAGGAGTACCAATGTCATAATTTCTTTGACAACTTCTTTGAATTGTTTTATTTCATATATGGTGTGTATTCAGGTTTTGGGTAGAAATAATAAAATCAGTTTATATTCGTCTAAATATACATATATGAGTTAGTCGGTGCTATAAAGACTTACAAATAATAGATTGGTACTTAACTATTCAATGAATTCACTCATTTATTATGTTTGAATAATCCTAAATTTGTTGACATTTCGGTGGGTGTTCTCGACCCCTGGAGTGCACTCAACAATCGGTTGTTTAGATTATTTGCAATCCAATATAATGCAGTCTAGCGCAATACTCGATCTCACAGCCCACAGACCAGACTTCTTCTCGCTTGATGGCTGCACACAGTACACAGTGCACACCCAGTTACTGGATGTAAAACACTACAAACGTAACAGAAGCAACGATGTTATGTAACCAGTGCGCTATTTACAACATGTTCTATATTAACCCAGATAGCTCTGAAACATTTTTTGAAGTAAAACTTCTTTACGTACGCTTAGCTTGGGGAGTAAGCTGGTGAATACGTGACGAGAGCGTTACGAAAAGTGTGATCGGGCGAGGCGAACGGAAGTTGAGAGGGAGATATAAGTTAGTGAAGATAGAAAGACTTACGTTTCGTATATTACTGTAGGGGCAAGAGAGAGACGTGCGAGCCTACCTTTTTTCTCTCTTTCTCTCATAGCCAGTTACGTTTCGTATATCAAAGATACAGTGCAGGCCTATTGTCTGTATCACACTGTAGGAGCAAGAGAGAGCAGTGCGCGCGCACATTTTCTTTCTCTCTTCTTTTAAAAGTTAGTGAAGTTTTAATTCAGTCGTGTGGTCTAAAGCACACTCGTTTTTTATGTTTCTTTTATATATATTTTTTGTGGATCATCATAAAAAAATCACAAAGTATTATAAAAAAATATTAATATTTGATATAGTTATATGCAGTGGGTGATCCAATTTTGGTACGGTAGGGTTATGGGCGTGTAACGTGTTTTTTTTAAAACTATTTTTCAATTGCTGGTTAGTGCACTAAAAATTGACTTTTCTGGAAAAGGTGACGACGAATGCGATCAAAAAAGCAAAATTTGGTGCTCACCTGGCCCCATAGCACAGTTGATCAACAAGGATTGATAGGATAACTTTCTGTAACTTCTTATCTTTCCCTAGTATGACTGCAGATCGCCAACGAATTCCTTATTGATCGACCACGCAAGGACCCCTGATGACGATATTCCATTGTTTGACCACTTGTCATCATTGAAATATTCCAAAAATGCTTCATTTTGAAACTGTGGCCCCGGTAATTTTTCAATTCACATCTCATTTTCATCGCCAAAATCTAGATCAGTGAGGTCAGAATTGGCTTTTCTTGATGTTATTATGCAAATTTTGCTTAATTAGTCTCATTCTTCGTCACCTTCTTTCAGAAAAGATAATTTTTAGTGCACTGACAAGCAACTGAAATATAATTTAAGGAAAACACGTTACAAGTCCAAAACTTTACCGTACCAAAATTTGAACATCAAATTTTGGTACAAAAAGGTATTGTTAAATTACGTTACCTATGATTTTTATTGAAATATGAAAAACGCAGTTTATATATTGATATAAAACATATTATTTCATTAACTTTTACAGCATTGTAATACACACATACTTACGTTCTAAGAGACATGTTTTTCGATTTTGTGATGTACGAACTACGATTAAATTTTTAAATCAAATAACGAAAGGAAGTATGCTGTTTGATATTAAAATCGTTAAGGCTAGTATATCTACAGTAAGATAAGCTATAGACAAAGTTATTTTTTTAAACTTTATTCCTACATATAATTATTTTTTGTTCGGAACAAAATTAATACGGTAGGGCTATGTGGGTTTATAAATAATAATTTAGTTAGAAAGCGACGTCTATGTGTGAACCACCAGTTAGTTATACGTTATACCGCCTGACACTTCTGCTGCTCTAGTATGCAGACAGATTAAAATAGTTTACAAATATTACATAGTACTATTAAATATTTAATGGATCATATTTCATTGATTCAATATCTGTATGGATTACTTGAATGTTGTAACATCGATGTCAGCATGAATCAAATTACTGGGGATAAAACTATGCGTTAATTTCGCTGACTTAATAACGGCATGCCTACTTAATTTATGTTAAAACACGTTTTATGAACTTTCTACCTTTTGGTGTGAGCAACAGTCGAGTGTTTGTAGCAGTTCTAATAATAGTAGTGTGGTAATGTTGCTTGTAAGTTGGATACTAAGGGGGAGGCAGAGAGGACGGACCGCCATACAACTCGGTCTTGGCACACATCTTTTGAAGTAAAACATCTTTACGCACGCTTGACTTGGGGAGTAAGCTGGTGGATGCTTGACGAGAGCGTTACGAAAGGTGTGATCCAGCGATTCGAACGGAAGTTGAGAGGGAGATATAAATTAGTGAAGATAGAAAGAGAGAGAGCTACTTTTCGTATATAACTGTAGGGGAAAGAGAGAGAGGTGCGAGCACACATTTTCTTTCTCTCTTTCTCTCATAGTCAGTTACGTTTCGTATATCTAAGACATAGTGCAGGCATATTGTCTGTATCACATTGAAGGAGCAAGAGAAAGCAGTGCGCGCGGAAATTATCTTTCTGTCTTCTTTTATAAGTTAGTGAAGTTTTACTTCAATCGTGTGATCTAAAGCACACTATTTTTTTCCTCAATGTCTTATACACACTCTTCTATTATTCTGACTCTTGACATGGTCCTTATTCTTGATCCCCGATTCTTCTACCATTAACATTTGCGTCACATATTCTTCTTACACTCCTTTCTACGCTCATTCGTTGACATGCCCAAACCATCTGAAGGTCCTTTTCTTAATCTTACTCATTACGCGTACATCAGCCTTGCATTATTTGTGGATGTCGACATTTATCACACGATCATACACGGTTTTAACACACAACACCTCAGGAATCTCATTTCAACTGCATTCATCCTTCCTCTACCAGTTCCATGCCTCACTGCCATAAATCAGGGTAGGTAATTGTGCACTGCTAGCTTCGCTTCTTTAGACAGTTTTTTTATCAGCGCCAACGGCATGCAGACATCCATTAACGGAGTTACAAGCATTCACCCTTCTTTCAATATCCCTATCAGCCTTTCCATCCCTCGTAAACACACTACCCAGATACACAAACTCATTCACCTGCTCTAAGTATTCATCATTCACAACTATATTACACACTGTTTTGTACCTTATTCTTCAAGACATGGTACAAAGGAAGTGCAAGGTTTCGAATCGACTAACAAATTTTGGATTTTTGGAGAGAATACGGTATGAGATAAAAATTATGAGACATGTTTTGTATATTATGTTACACTAAATGAATGCAACCATTAGCTATATGTATGAAGGACGTGTTATGAATGCATGTGTACAAGACGGATTTATTATAAAGCACTCAACATAAATAAGTATCTTACCATCCATTCAAGCATTTTACTTCGTAACTTTTTTATATTTTACTAACTTTCGCAATATTTCTAGTATGATACATTATTTGCTGCGTGTCTATATCCTTCTTGGTCAAAATAATTACAATTGGATTCAAATGAAATGAAAAGGCGTGGTCCTATTAGGCGTGTCCTTGCTTTCCGCTTTGGGTTTTTATGCCAAGTAAAACGAGCAACTTTGCAAATAATTATTTCATATTGGTCATAGTTTGAAGTACTGTGAAGGTAAAAGTGTGAAAAAAATCATAGATTTGATGCAGAGTTTAATCCACGAATATTTCTAGAAGGCATACAAAAAAAGCGGTACTTAATTTTAATAAATAAATCTATTATAACTAACTAACTAACTAACCATCACGCCGTTTCCCCGCAGGGGTAGGCAGAGAGGACGGACCGCCAAACAACTCGATCTTGGCAGATACTCTTTGCCTCGTTCACATTCATACATCGTCTCATACATGCTCTTCTATTATTCCGACTCTTCACATGGCCCGACTCAAGTATCTGATTCACTTTGTAGTGCCATGTCTTCCTCGGGCGTCCGCGACTTCTTCTACCGTTCACATTTGCATCATATATTCTCCTTATACTCCTTTCCTCGTTCATTCGCTCTACATGCCCAAACCATCGGAGAGTCCCTTTCTTAATCTTACACATCACGCTTACATCAGCCTTGCATTCTTTGCGGATATCCACGTTTCTCTCACGATCGTACATGGTTTTAACACACATTCGCCTCAGGGATCTCATTTCTACAGCATTCAGTCTACTTTCATCCTTCCTCTGCCAGTTCCATGCCTCACTGCCATACCACTGTAAATCTATTATTGAGTGGTTTAACCCGGAAGGTAACTAACTACTAATACAAAAAAGGTTAATGTACTAAAATTACTAATAAAAATTTCGAAAGTTTTTTTAAAAATTGCAGTATGAAACTTTGTTTTCATAAAAGTGTATCTACATTTTAATTATTTTGGGATTTGAATATAAAACTGTTTTCTCTTTCTAATACAGTTCAGATCATATTTCTAACTATAAAATAAACTAAATAAATAAATATGATAATAAGGGAGACAGTATGATTCTATGCGACCTGTATATTTGCAAAATTTATGTATTTAAAACCTATTCCCATAATATTGTATCGTTTATCCTAATCGATAACGAGTTTTACACTACAAGGTGCAATTTAAAAATCAAACTTAAACTTCCTCGTCAAATAATGCATCAGCGGCATAAAATGGCATCAATTTAAATTAAATACAAGCGAGGTAATAAATCGCAAACCGTACTCCAACAGAAATTAATGCCATAAAATGTAATAAAGTATTAACTAACAATTAAAATCAGGAATTCATTTTTATATCCCATTTCCGTGTGAATTTAAAATAAGCGTTCATAACATTTTTTTCTGTAAATTTTCAAATGAAATCAATCAGTATTTAAATTTTAACGTTTTTGCTCAAATTTGTTTTGTGATATTATATTTTCCGGCTAAATATTAGCAACACTTTGAATTTTCCACAAAAATCTTCCCAAACATTGTACTTGTTTCGTGAAAAAACAGTTTTTTCGCTAATACCTAACTAAACCGGTGAAACTTTTTTTTAAAATTATAATGTCTTTCGCATTATATGTTTTGTTAATCATATTTACAAGGCAGCTGGATAAGGTATGAAATTTTTTATATTTTCACAAATGATGCTTCTTAATGGCCTATATAACTATACATATATCATAAATTACAAGCAAAATCAAAAAATCCAGCCTATGTCATATGGAAAATGCATTCATAATTGAAAAATTACTTAACCCAAAGACTGTAAGACTTAGTTTCCAGATATGATTAACTATGTTCTTTCCAATTCTCCGCTTACCTATCATCTTCCCTTCTCTCATGATCACTTCCATGAAATCCTCCAACATTGTGCAAGCACTAGTCACTCTGTATAGACGATATCTTCCATAAAACTGGTATTATAACCAAGAATTAGAATTACAATGGTTGGAACACCTGCATATCATTTCAAAATCAGTGAGAAATTTACGTGGGCAACTACCTATTCCTTTGCAACCCACTGTGAACGAACTGGTGACCTTATACATCAACACTGCAGACTGCTGATGGACGTTAATGAAACATTCGCTTCAGCAATATTTAACCACTAAGCTATCGAGGAAACCTAGTGGATTAGAGCAGTCATCCGAAGGCATATACCAGAGACCGGAGTTAAAATCATTTGCCCAATAACTTTTTCTGAGTTCCTATCGTCGTTTTTTTATGTTTAGTTAGATACTGTACACGTCAATGCTTTTACAGTTATCTGGAATTTTACAATAAATGAACAGTTTTTTTATTAAATTTTTATCTCATTTTAATCGCCACGGTATTATTAAAAATATATTTTTTTTATATTAGCTTTATTCGGGAGGTCCTGAGGATAAAATAATTCCCCCAGGGACTATGCCATATTTGGGGATGCTGTATGGAGAGTCTTTTTAGGGAATGGAAGAAGTGAAAGTTCTGAGAAGGAAAAGGGTATAAGGGGGGGGGGGTAAGAATCTTGAGGGTCAGTGTGTCCAGGAGCGACGGACGTATGAATCCACCCGCAAGGCGAGGCGTCGAGAGATTCTGGCTGAAGAGGTCAAAAGACCTCAACCAATCTCCCTTGATCCGGCCCGCCACGAAGAAATTGAGCATACACCAAAACCCAGAAAAACCTCACCCTGTGGACCCGGGCACACGTGCTAAGTCACCAAACGTACCACTTGGGGTAACCTATGGCAGAGGTGTTAGTTATGCAATAAATGGTTCCCGGAGCGGCGGTACCCATACCCGCCTTCTAAAATGTGATTGTAAAGCTTCAAAATTGTCTTATATATTTAAAATCTTTGCTAAAAGCAGGAAAATAACAGTATTTAAAAAAATATGATAATAGTATAATATTTTTAGATTACATATATCAAAATATATTAATGTATGCAGTCGTTAAATGCGCGAAAAATATTTATTAATTAAAACAGCAAATAATCAACAAACACATTTTTTAATCTTTAAGTTTAAGTTGAATATTTCATTTTCGACCCAAGAAATCGACCACTTTCATTACACTCCAGAAAAACCAGCTGTGAATGCAGCAGTTAGTGCTCTAGTAAAATATTAATTGCATTAAAAAAGTAAGGTGCAGCCTTTGCTGGGAGAGTGACGCCAAATAGACCTTGGCTGCTTAACATGTCATTTATTAACCAGCTCGAAACTGGTTCAGCCAATAAAGCTCTGAGGAATGCTAACCAAACCACAAAACGCTGAAGGCGGTTCAAGAAAGAAAGAATAAACTAAATTAAACCAATTAATTTGCTTAGATTCCATCAAATACGTTATATAATTAAATAACTAGCAGTTACAATCAGAGATCGCTTGACATTTAACATTTTTAAGAAAAAAACTTACTTAACAAAAAAAAATTGATCTAAACAATGTGCGTCTTGTTATTTTTCACTATAGAAATTTACCTCCACACATGAGGCTTTATGAAAATAATTTCTTTCAGGGCCTATGTCATCTTAGAGGGTGCTGTGTGAGAGTTTTTTAAGGAAAGAAAGAGGGGAAGTTTTGGGAAGAAGGAGATAGGTATGAGGGTAGGAATCTGGGGGTCAGTATGTTCAGGAATGACGGACGTATAAATACATCCCTCCAACTGCAGTGCAAGGTGGTTGGTCGAGAGATTCTGGTTGAACAGTATAAAAGACCTCCCTCAACAGTATCTCCTGCCCACCACGCAGCAGGTGGGCAAAAACCCAGGCAAACCTCACCCCATGGACCCGGGCACCCTGCTAATTCACCAAACGTAGCGAAACTCTTGGGGTGACCTATGGCAGAGGTGTTGGTTATAAATTGAAAAGCGTTAACCTGGACAAAAACTTATGATGCCAAAATTCATA
The DNA here is from genome assembly GCA_917563855.2 of Limnephilus lunatus. NCBI lineage: Eukaryota > Metazoa > Arthropoda > Insecta > Trichoptera > Limnephilidae > Limnephilus > Limnephilus lunatus. Next base: position 42,572,207 of record OU830602.1, on the reverse strand, counting down.
CTTCGAAAGTTTAAAGAGGGAAAATCAAATATCCGATGAGAGAAAATGATATTTATTTTACAGAAATTAACTGTGAGAGTGCATTTTATATTAACCATAAAGATTTTATCATTCAAACAACTTTCTAACTCGATATTGGATTAGATATACGTCTGTAAGGTGGTAGTGTCCTATACAGTCACAACAGCTTCCTCAATGCCATTTCTAGCAAATACTTTCTGGCTTTGAACTACCATTTTTTAACAGTCCAAATATTTAATTTGTAGTTTAAACTTGATCCACTGCCGGAACATATGGATTGCATATAATAATAACGACGTTGGTCCGCATGTATTAAAACGAGGAAGTGAATATGTAACATTCAAGTCAACATACGGGAACCTGATTCTGAATGACATTGAACATACCAGTGGTCAATCAATTGGACGAGATAGTCCTAATTGAGTCCGTGATAGAATTCATGTAAAAAAATCTACTTACACGGAAATTATAAAAAATATACCGAATACCTGCGCGTGAAACAATGGATTTTGAGTAGATAAGTCTCGTGTTATTTTAGGCGGAAATTAATTGTACAGATGGTTCACGTAGATAATGATCGGACAAACCGTGTCAAATTTTAGACAGACAAGGAAAAAACTGAAAACATTTTTGGTCAACACGTAAAAAAGACGGTGTTTGAATTTTTTTTAAAGCTTAAGTTAAATGCGTTTACTTATGTTGTTGTGAAATGTCATTATTGTGATTGTGAATTTTCACGAATTGATTAAAAATGCAATCAAAATGGGTTCAATTTTGTCAGCGTGATTAATATTTGGAAATGTATTATATTTGAAGGACGGTTTTTTACCCAACAAAATAAAATGCACACAGGTGAAGCAATCAAAATTTTCCCGTGGGTAAAATTTGTTACTGAAATAATAATTGCTTTTGATGTCAAATTTATTGTTCATCGTGAAAATATTTTCACTCTTTTCTATTTACGTACGTGTTGATTGGAAATACATTATGCAAAAAATTAATTAATTTACTTGTGTAAATTTTCATTGCGGAGAAGGGGCATTTTGTGTGAAAAAATAACAGTGTTGGTGTTCTTTTTTAATTATTATCGTTTATGTTACTTGTTAATTGACTATTCACGCATATATTACAATTAGACGTTGGTAATATCACGCATAAACATAATATAAAATATCACATCGTGAATCATATACATAGTATCAATAATTTAATTACAGTCACTTTTGGCTAAAACAAGGCGAGTTCTAATTTAGAACTTGCTGCTGAAGGAGTAGCTGTAACCATCGGGAGACCTGTTGAGGTCCAGTTTGCCGGGAGGGAAGAACCTGGAGGGCTGCTCGGTCCTCTCTTCCTGAACGTACTGCTGTTGCCTGGGGGCGGGGGCTGACTGAGCGCCGCTGAACAGTGCTGGGCCGGTGTTGTACTGGGGGGCGACCTTGGGGGCCACGTACGCCTGCTGTTGCTGTACACCAGAGTACTGCGGCTGCTGGGGGGCGGGTCTGTACTGGGGCTGGGGGGCGGGCTGGTACTGGGGCTGAGGAGCGGGGGCGTACTGGGGCTCCTGGGCTCCAGAGTACCTCTGCTGCTGGGGAGCGGGCCTGTACTGGGGCTGAGGGGCGGGGGCGGCCTGGTATCTGGGCTGGGAGCGGACGGGGGAGTTCTCGTTGTCGTACAGCTCGGGGTAGTACTGGCCATCATCCTCGTTGGGGACTCCCCTGGAAGACTGCTGCAGCTGCTGCTGAGGAGCGGGGTTGTACCTGGGCTGGGGAGCCTGCTGGATGGGCTGGGCGGGGGCGGCGGGTCCTACGGGCAGATGGTCTCCGGTGGCGACGAATCCGTTCTTTCCGGCGGTGTAGGAGATGGTCCTCCTCTGGCCAGAGGGGTCTACGTAGGAGTAGCTTCCCCTGCGGTCACCGTTGGCGTCACTCTCTTCCTTGAAGTCGACTCCATCCTCCTGGGTGTAGGCGGCCCCGAAGGTTCCGTCTCCGCTGAGGTACCTCTCCTCGCTGAGGATGGCGGCCTGCCTGGGGTCGTCGGTGTACCTGGCGGACTTGGGGGAGCGCTGTCCTTGGACGAGCAGCACCAAAGCACAAAGACACAAAAGCCTAAACATATTGATTGTCGACTGCTTATGTTGATCAGACGAAAGACGCGGAGTGAGTGACTGTCGATTCTGGGCGGCCGTAGGCTTATATACCGGGAGGCCAGCCTTGACTGGAGCCGCGAACGGGGTATGTGAAATGACCGCGAAAATCTTAATTTTAACCTGCGACGGACGTTCAAGAATAACGAACTCTATCGGAATCTTTCCGGTATCCTTCTTATCTCTAGGTGCAAACACAACACAACAACCATACGATGCCGGAGGTGCCTTCGCTCCCACACGCTTAAAGGGCATTCAAATGTTGATGCATGCTTCGAAAAGTACTTCAAATTTACATGATTCCTATGTAAATCTATGAAAGAACACCATCAAACACTTAATAAAACCGTGTAAGTGGTTAATACCCAATAAAGCGATGAACTTAATAACTTTTCTTCCTGAAGTAAATATCATTTTTTTATATCAGTTAAAAATGATTAAGAATACAAACTTACATTAGAATCTCAGACCTACAAATTTAGTTCAATAAACCATCAAGGACGATCAAACGCTTATCTAAATAATACAGACCACAAGTTTTAAACCCTATCTTAAAGTAGATGCAAACGGTCACCGTTGGCAGAAAATACATTTATTTTATGGAAACGACTAAGCCGAATTGAAATAATTATAATTAAATTTATCCCTGATTGTTGAACCACAACAATTATTGTTGTTCGGAATTGTTTCATTGGAACAAATTAACAATATAGTTTCAAAATTCGGCTTTGTTTATCTGTGATACTAAACAAAGGAACTTTGCCCGTAAAGACAATTACAATCTCAAACATCTTTCACTTAATGTTTCTATTACGGTTATTATAATATCGTAACCACTTTATTTATACGCAGAACCGTTGGTTACGCAGTCTGGAATGTTATTATGTGACGTAACAAATCTTACGACCATTGCCACGATATAATGGATCACTTGATCCAATTTCGTAGAGTTATTCTCACAATAAAATTACTCGAGAGGACAATAGAAACACGCAAACCAAAAGTTCATTTAAAAGTAAAATCATTGATTACCTCCAATAAACATATCTATTAGGAGTATTTCATAACATATTTAAATTTATACCTACTATGTGTATATATGTATACTATGTACTGCATGCATGTACATTTAGTTTCACTTGCCTTTTTTCTTTTCATTTATCACAATGCCTTTTTGCCAAATTGAAAATTAATTACATCAAATATGTTCTTGTTTTGTCTTAATCTTCTGCATTCATACTTGAATTGTATAATTTTAATAAAATAGTGAATTGTTTTTAACTCTCATTTCCAAAATATTATGCAAACAAAAACCTAGATACTCGTAACAACAATTCTGTAAATTGCCACCTTAACTAAGGCGTTTCACGCCTAGTGAGATGGGCAATACATCATTACTGTAATCAAATGTAAAATTAAAATTATTAAATAAAAAATAAAATGACAAGCATTTCGATGATAAAAATATTGAGAGAATACAACTTGTAAAATATAGGCGTTTATTTAAGGTTGGACACAACACAATACGAGCAGAATCTTCATAGGTCTTAAGTTATATGGGAGTTCAGAAAAAGAAATTTAAAAAGCTGGTAAAACGCACATATATTTAGAGCCGAGAATATATAGAGACGCCCCGGGAACTATTTATTGGATAACCAACATCTCTACCATAGGTCACCCCAAGTGGTTCGCTACTTGTGGTGACTTAGCAGGTGACCGGGTTCATGGGTTGAGGTTTGTCCGGATCAGGAGAGACTGGTTGAGGGAGATGTTTTGATCTCTCCAGCAGAACTCTCTAGGAACATCGCCTTGCCCCACAATGGGAGGGATACATTCATAAGTCTTTCACTCTTAAACACTGACCCCCAGATCCCTACCCACACTTCAATTGACATATAGTTTATCTATACGTCAATTAATTCGTTGTTTTTCCTGCTTCCTACCTTGATTAAAAACATATGCACGCCACTAAGGTATAGGAAAAAAACGCTCTGAAGAGATCTGAAAATATGGGTAAAATAATTATTCAATCACGATGAAACATGGGCGTCAATCTCTGCACCTACCGATGAAATATTATTGATTGTGTGAATTAATTTCATCAGCAATGCAATTTTTAACAGACACTTCCAAATTATTGTTTCTTGATTCACAAGGAAGGCGAAATTCAAGTCAGGTTAATAATGGTGTGTTTATAAAGCAATAATCATTAAATCGTACCCATTTCTAACAATTAACAATGATTTCGTCTTCGATAAAACTTCTGTTCAAAGATCTCATCGCATCTCACAAAATTTTAAACTGGGCACTTCTAGAATTCATAAAACGTAACGAAATTAATAAATAACGCTTTATTGATTTTTGTGTTCAATTCACCTACAACTGATTAATTGATTGTGTTTACTTTACAGGAAATAGTAAATTATAAATTAAACTCAATGGTAGAGGTGACATACTAAATAATATATACAAAATCGTAGGCAGGTAAATTTAATGCTAAACTTTCCCGACACTCACGCCTTCTTTCACACACATAAAATGTAAGATTGTCATCTCTCACTCCGACCATCCATAAGTATTATATATCTCAATTTTGCAGGCGGGTATGGGTACCGCCGCCCCGGGAACCAATTTTTGAATTACCAACCCCCCTGCCATAGTTCCCTTAAGTTATTTGCTACATTAGTGACTTATGTAGCAGGAGTGTCCGTTTTACGGGGTGTAATTTGTGTAGATCTAGGGACTGGATGGGAGAGACTGGTTGAGGGAAACCTTTTGACCTTTCCAGCCGGACTCTCTCGACCCATCGCCTTGCACTGCAGTAAGAAGGGTGAATCAATATATCCATCACTCCTGGACGCATTGACCAACAGATTCCTACCCACTCCTCATACCTGTTTCTTTTCCAGAACTTCCTTTCCTTCCTTTCCCCAAAAAGGCCCTCCAAATAGCTTCCCAAAATATGACGTAGGTCCTGAGAGGATATTTGATATTTTTTTTAAATATATAAAAACTAGCTGGTACCCGGCATGCGTTGGTAATAAATTCTCCCCGTATGTCCTTTCCCGTGCGTTCCCTTCCCTTCCACCTTCCCCGCCTTCCCTCTGTCGCTAAAATATATGAAATACACACATTTTCATTTATACAAATTTCATAACGCCAGAGCTTACCATTATATACTTGCTGATAAGGTAGCTTTCTATTGATGAAAGAGGTTTTAAAATCGGTTTAGTGGTTTAGGCGTGAAAGCGTAACAAACAAACACACGCACTTTCGCATTTATAATATTAGTATAGATTGTGCATGTAAGTACTATGAATGAGCAAAACGTAATTAATGTAAAATATACGTATATTTACATTAGACTAAATAAATATGTCTCACTGAGGAGTCATTGACTCTTTCTTCCACCCCCTTGCACGCAAAACAATAAATCTTCTAACAACCTATCTTAGAACCTCTTTCGATTTCCTCATTTGCACTCCAATTTTTCTGAGTATCTCTTTTACATCAGTCCCATATATTTTATTACAAAAATCAATAAAATTTATCGAAAACCCATTTAAAACTAATAAAATGCACGCTTTGCGGAAATAATGAATATAACATTATTTTAATTTCTTCTTTATAGTTTACTCATAGAATTTATTAATGAATAATATAAATCAATTTAACGAACCGTGTTTGCGATATACTTGATTAATTAAATGTATGTATTTTGCACAATACACACAATGAGCATTAATACTGGGAGTAAAAATAAATTATGCGGAGTGAAAGCAATTATTAAATTTATGAACTGGACCTATCTTCAGGAGAAATTTATAATTTTTCATAAACTGGTATACTATTATGAGTAATTTAAATTCAAAAATATTGTTACATAAAAGTATTTGTAACAAGGTGTGTGCACCCTTTTATAGACACTTTATTTATAGTCTCGGTGTGTGGCACCTCCAGTTTTTCCTTATTGACATTTGGGCATTTGTCATCTTCAACAGTTTGAACAGTAAAATTCTTTGTGTAGAAGCCCAGAGCATTGGGCGGTCCCCTCGACTGAAACACGACGATTTTGAAAATCGCCACGATTGTGATCTTGGACCTTTGACGTGATTTTCGCCATCTTGGGAGCTGATTGGGAAGCATCCTGGATTGGGATCCAGAGACATCCGCCTGTCCTGCTTCTGGATAACCCTTTTGGCTGAGAGCCGATTCTCTGCAACACTCATATTCTCCCGATGTAAAATCCTTTTCACAAAAGGAGCAGATTTCGTCATGCTATAAACTTGAGATTCATTTCTACTTATATCATGAACTTCTGTTGTATTCTTTAATTTGTTTATAATATAAAGTATTTCTTTATGTTTTTTTTTTACTTCGTGTCATTTTCAATACATTGTGTAGGTTCAAAAACTAAAACAAACATGTATACATTTTTTTAAAGATAGGCAAACTTTCCCGAATTACGAATGAACTGACAATATTTGAAAATCTCCTAATACCACCAAAGTTAGCGATAAATGTGGCTTATGTGGTGATGGAGGACTTTGCCAGCCGAGGAATCGAACACGCGACGCCTGGGTGGGACCCAAACGCGATGCCAACTCAGCCACTGACCTATATAACTGGAATTTAATTATTATAGAGCATTCGAAGGCTGTGTTTTAATACTCTAACGTATGACTGTTTGTTTCCTAAATAAATCCTTCCCGTTTTCTTTTGGCATACAAAGTTCAACAAAATTTGCTTACAACCTAACCTAACCTAACATTCACGTCATTTCTCCATATTTTTCAACAGGGAGAATGAAAACAACACATTTCAGTATGGGGCGTAGATTCTTGACTCATTCTAATTTATTTTCCTCACAAATAATAATTTTCTGGGAGACAGGACAACTCAACAATACGCAACTTCATCACTACTTTGAAAATTCATTATCCACTGGAGCTTAAAACTTTTTTTCGAATTTAAAACTTTTTCTACAATTGCTCGAGATTTTTTGGTAATCATTTTGAATATTTTCTCTTCACATTAAACAAATCGTAACTCCAAAATTTAATATGGAGACATACAAACTAATTTTTTTATTTTTTTATTTTTTATTAGTGATTATTTAGTTACAGGTTTGATGACAATTACAAGATATGATGATGGATATAAATATTTCATCCGTTTGTTCTTAGTCCTCCTCACTAGGTGGTCCTGTGCTGAGGCGGACTGGTAGATTTATTTGATTTTCCGTTATTTAGTTTCTATGATGTTTTTAATACATTCTCTAGTATGTCTGCATTAATTTCTTTGACCCATGTTTTGATTTTTCCCTAAAACTTATTTATCTTTTCTATCTTTTTCAGACTTGGAGGAAGGATTTTGTAAAGTTTAGTTGCCAGATTTATGTGGTTTCTTTGGCCAAAACTTGTCTTGAATTTTGGAACATCTCGTATATCCTTTATAGCCAATGAATTCACACACATTTTTTTGATTATTACATATTCGTAGGATTTAAAAAATATATTATAAAATCGTAAACTTCTACTTAATTACTTACAAAAAATGGAAAATTTGCCAAAATTGGCAGCAAAGCAAATCGAGTTATTTTTAATATGGCCATATTGAGGCAAAAAGCGATCTAGTGGTTAAAGGTGACGGAAAAAACTAATAGATTACTTTATGTTAGGTTTTGTGCTATTTTAAAAAATAATAATTCATCTCTTTTAATGACTTTTCAAAGGATTGTTAAAATGTATTTATATTGAGATTTGATTTTTTTACATGAAAATAGTTCCCCTCAAGGCCTATGTCATCTTTGGGGAAGCTGTGTGAAGTTGGAGATGCTGCTGGAAGAGTATTTTTTAGGGACGGACGGAAAGGCGAGGGAAAGGACGGAGGGAAAGTGCTGGGAAGGAAAAGGATATAATGAGTGGGAAGGAATCCGGGGGTCAGTTTGCAGAAATGACGGACGAATAAATTCATCCTTTCCATTGCGGTAAAAATCCTTCTGAGAGTCCTGCTGGAGGTGTCAAAAGATCTCCCTCAACCGGTCTCTCCCGATCCTGCCTGCCACGCAGTTGGTGAGCAGATGCAGTTGGTGACCGCCGCCAAGTCACCAAACGTGACGAACAGCTTGGGGTGACCTACGACAGAGGTGTTGGTTATCAAATAAATGGTTCCCGGGGCAGCGGTACCAATACCCGCCTCTAAAATTATGATTCCTATTTTATCCTCCCAATAATACATCATTTAGCCATTACTAGATCTCATTTATATATAATTAGATAATTAATAAAATAAACGATATTTGTTTCTGAATGACAATGAGATTCACGAATCATAAAATCATAATATCCCGTGATTTTCAATTGACTGTATATTATTTTCGTGGACTGGTTCGTAAAATTCGTTCCTTATCAATGTGAGATCATAAAAAATTCTTGCATGACAACATTCAGTTCGATGCCTGATTTAAATTAATTGCAATAACAGAATAAAAAAAGTGTTTAGCTATACCATAATGTATAAACCTACATAATTTTATCCATTGCAATATGAATAAATAATAATGCCTATTTATAGGTAATGTAGGTAGTCACTAAGTACAGTAGGTAAACAGTGCGGGTAAGACACGGTAGACATGTTACTATGACAAAAGGTAAAGTCGAAAGTACCCAAACAGTATTCGGCCTTGACAAAATAAACGCTCTTCACCTTTTATATATTGACCGTAAAAAATAAGAGCAGTATCATGGATTCGCAACCTTTTGCATCAATGCTATTTTTTAATAACACTAAAATCTGATCATATGAAGCAGTTACTTTGTGATGCGACATTATAATTTAAAATAAAACAATAACTTTGTAAACACCAATTTTATTTTTTATAATTTATGCCGACCGGGTTTCGCTACAACCGTAGCTTCTTCAGGGCAGTACAATATCTACTAAAATTAATACACTACTATAATTACACATGTAAATTAATTTTAGTAGATATTGTACTGCCCTGAAGAAGCTACGGTTGTAGCGAAACCCGGTCGGCATAAATTATAAAAAATAAAAGTGGTGTTTACAAATTTATTGTTTTATTTTAAACTAAAATTTCATTTCAGTGGAAATTCGTTAATAATTGTTATGCTATTAAGATATGAGGTTCACAAGAGTTTTCACTATTTTTGAAGAGGTTAGTATTTTCCAAATTTTTTTTTTTGTATTGAAGTTTTAATCCAGTAGGAATGAGTAGGTGATGCAAACTCTGTAGTTCATTTTAGCTTATAGTTAGGTAATTGTTTACATACGAAAGCAAGAATCTGGGAATCAGTATGTCCAGGAGTAATGGACGAATCAATTCAACTCTCCCACAGCATGCAAGGCGATGTTCCGAGAGAGTCCGTGTTGAGAGATCAAAAGGTCTCCCTCAAACAATCTCTGCCGATCCGGCCTGCCACGTCGAAGGTTGGCATCCATTGCTAAGACCCGGACAAACCTTACCTTATGAACCCAGCCAGTTCTGCTAAGTCACCAAACGTAACGAACCACTTGGGGTGACCTATGGCATAGGTGTTGATTATCCAATAAATGGTTGCCGGGGCGGCGGTACTCATTCCGCCTCCGAAAATTAGCTATTCAATCATATGAATATATAATATTGTGCTAAATGTATTTAGTGCGGTATTATTAAGAAAAATACACAATATATATAATATGGGCCACTGAGTCTTCATATAGGGTGTTAAGGGTCGTACTTGAATACTTTAACCAGTGATTCCTGACATTATTTGGAGTAAAAAATGTAAATGAAATTTTGGTCTCCGGTGACTTTTTTGGTGACCTTTTTTTTTCAAAATTTTTTTCTTCAAAATCAAACAAAAAAAAATTCGTCCGCATATCATCACTGGTCACTCCACCGAGTAGCCGACCCACCCCTTACCCCGCCTCCAACTGTCCAACACCTACCATTTTTTTATATTTTGTAGAAAAAAAAAAAAAAAAAAACATCGAAAATGTCACCGGAGACCAAAATTTTGTTCACATTTTTTACTTCAAATAATGTCAGGAATCACTGGTTAAAGTAACTCAAGTACGTCCCTTAACACCCTGTATATATGACAAAAATATATAACAATGTTTTCGCTGATTAGGAATTTCTGTGGGTTGGGCCACTCTTCCGCGGAGCGCCTGAGTGTCAACCACTTACTTTCTCATACTTTCAAACTGCTTTGAAAAAAATCATATATGTACCTATGATAAAAAAAATTTAAATTAACAGTGAAATCGTTTAGCTAACTATTAAAAAAGCGAAGGTAAAAAGCGTTCTCCTTTCAAAAGTATTATACTGTAATCGCTTCTTAGTTCGTATGTCGCACACTAATTTAGCATTGGCATTGCAAATATTTTATATTGTAAAATTAATATAGGTTTAATGCATTATTTTATAGTAAATTAACTAATTCCCACCAAATGTTTTCAATTGCTCCGTTAGGTAGAATATATGTAATCTCGCCTAAAGAGGAAGTGCGGGTGACCTATTTAGAAGCAAGAACCCACTTGAATGTTATAATCCAACACTTTGCCATTATTACACATTATTACACTTACGCAATCAAACTATACAACCTCATGCCCACCACACTGAAATAACTACTAACTACAAATCCATATACAACTCTTCACAAAAAACACATCAAAGACTGGATTAAACAACAAGGTATTCAATTTACTCAAAAAATTATAACACCGAACCAAACATAACCAAAAACAAATATTAAAAAGAAATAGTAGGCAATTATAACTTTGTTTTAAGACAAAACATTAAAATCACAATTTTATTCATTCCATTGGCGTGTGGTCCCTAGAATAATTTACCAAACTATTTATCAAAACTACTATCTATCTTGTACATAAACTAGATGCTTGTATAATTGTATGTATAGATCCAAACTGCAACTAATCTTTTATTTTATGTATACGATACTGCCGCCATGGGTCGACCCACAGTCTCCTCCTTGACAATATCAAGGAGGATACGGTGTTTCTACTTTTTTCGTCAGAATCTCAATTATTCCAAAACATGGGAACACCTCAGCACAGGTTCGCCTAGTGAGGTGTTCACAAAATACTACTAGGTACTTACCTATATACATTTACGGATCATTAACATTTTTTTCCTTATTACTTAACTTGATATCTATGTATACCAATGTAATTATCTGTAATATGTATGTATGTTAAAGAATAGAAATAAATAAAAAAAAAAAAAAAAAAAAAAGAACATCTTATTAAATTCTATAACTTGAGAGAGATTGCACACATTTAACAGCAGGTATTATTTTTTCGTTATTTGTTTTTGGGGTGGTGTGCCGTATTGTGGGTATAACACCCCAAAAACAAATAACGAAAATGCTTTTGGCCGTGAAAATCTAAAAACCTATCAGTATTTTTTTATGTATTAGTAAATATTATAAGTAAAACATGAATCCGATTACATTAAAATATATTTATTAATGACAATTATTATTTCTAGCTTTACATCAATACTTCGTCGTTGATTTTTAAGGCTTTTTAGAAATATTATTCTTATTTAAAAAAAAAATTGAAAATGAGATTTTTTAAATGGTATTAACGAAAAATCTATTACATATACATACAACCGTAGTCGTCATCATGACTTATTCAATATGCCACACGGCAGAACAGATAATCTAGCACAGCATAGCATGACAAGAGGAATGGTGGCATTGACTGAAATTTTTAAAACAGTACCTAGTTACATACGGCAGTGGGAGGGATGGATTCATACGTCTGTCATTCCTGGAATATATTGATCCCCAGACAACTACCAACTACTCATATTATTTCCTTCCCAGAACTTCCTCTCCTTCCTTTACCCAAATTGATCCTCCACGCAGCATCCCCAAAGATGACATAGACCCTGAGGGTAATTTTTCCTCAAGGCCTCCTGTGTGGAGTGGGGCTAATACTCTTTACTCATAAAACTTTTTAAAACTTATTTTCTTAAATATTTATAACAATATCATTTGGATGGTTTGTACAGTACCGTTTTTGGGAGAAATCACCTCGAGGGCGCTGAGTTGAGAATGTAAAAATAAGAAATCTTGTTTCTTAAATCGATGATTATGATTAATCTGTTGTAAAATAATTTAAAAAAAAAAAAAAAAAAAAACATGTGAGTAGTTTACACGCGGTAGAAGTAAACCTTCAGAAAACTAAACTTCGAGAGAATGAGACGAATACAGAGTATCAGAAGTAGCATAATTGTAGGGTTTATTTTTTATAATATTGTTACCAAGTTTAAACATTTTTTCACATTTTATTGTACGAAGCACCTCACAAAGAGGACACCGATTAGTCTATCTCATTCTCTTGTAGGCTCAATCCTTTAGATGTATGTGTTTGTATCTTTTTCGTTTCATCGAGTTTCAAACCACAACGGTGCTAAATAAATTTTCACTTCAAAAACAGAGTGTGCAATTCACACGTGGTAGAAGTGAAACCTTCAGAAAACTAAAGTAGATAAGAGTGGGGAGACTACGAAGCACCACACAAAGAGGAGACCGATTATTATATCTCATTCTCTTGTAGGCTCAATCCTATAGATGTATGTTTGTCTGTTTTTAGTGTCGCTTTTTCGTTTCATCGAGTTTCAAATCACAACGGTGCTAAAGAAGTTTTCACTTAAAAATGTATTTAATACACTATTCTGCTGCAGCATTCATAAGCCGACCTACATTGCCCACTCTCCGATACAACGATTTCACACTATGGGAAATCAGAACTTAGTGATGTTGACATATTAAACATCAACTTGGCGAATTTTGTGGATCTTGTAAAAAACTTATTCCAAAACTATTCCTAAACATATCTGAATTATTGTAAACCTATCAAATCGCTGTATTTTTGTGACTTGTGTGCATTTTTTATCTAATTTTATTTTTATTATTTCTATATCTGGTTAAAAATCATCTGTCATGAAATTATTGTACTACTAAACATGTAAAAGCCCTCTGGGCGTTTAATAAATAAATAAATAAAATAGTCGTAAGTCAAGTACATTTTGTATCAAAGAATACCCAAGCCTTTTCATCATTTCTCATGTAAAAATGGTGATCTTGAAACAATAATGATTTATCGTAGGCAGTTAGTTATTCCGAGTCGTTTCGGTTTAAATGAAATTCTTGTTCCGGAAGAAGCTGTTAACTGGAGAACCTACCAACTTACCGTCTAAAGCCATTACCATGTGGAGTGTGGAGCAGCAACGGAGAGGGCAGGGCCAATGATCCATTGACCTTAATGGTTCAATGGTACCGATAAATCTCCCCGATTACCCACAGCTTTTATTTTCTTTTATTGATAATATAATCAGTCGATTTAAAAAAATAAGAAATCAATTTTTGAAGAGAAAACTTCTTCAGCACCGTTGTGATTTGAAACTTGTTTTTTTACACTAGCTCCACACAGAAGACGCTGAGGAAAAAATTGCTCTCAGGTCCTGTGTCATCTTTGAAGATGCTGTGTTAAGGAACTTTAAAGGGGAAGAAAGGAGATGAGAGGTAGGTAGGAATCTGTAATCAATATTTCCAGAAGTGAGAGACCCGTGAATCCATCCCTCCCATTGCGGTGATGAATCGAGAGTCAAGCTGAAGAGTTCAAAAGATCTCCCTTAACTAGTATCTCCCGATCCGGCCTGCCAAGCAGTACGCGGGCAGACGCGTCCGCCGCCAAGACCTAGACAAACCTCGCCAAACCAAACGTCACCAAATGAAACGAACCACTTGGAGGGAGGTTGGTTATCCAATAAATTTTTCCCAGGGCGGCAGCACCCATATGCGCGAATTGTGAAAACACACACATCTATAGTATTTAGCCTGCGAGAGAATGAGATAGTATAATCAGTCTTCACTTTGCGCGGTAATTCGGAGCCCAAAGCTCTCCTCTTTTGTTTGTTGCCCCCGGGAAAGGTTTTTAATATAAAATTATAGATTTTTGTGAATTATTTACCAATTTCAAACGTAAAATCGATTTGAAAAATTCCCATAATAATAGTTGGTATAAATATAAAACCAATTTATACATAAAGTGTCGATTTTTTGTACTTTTGCGCTGTATAACTGTATACACAGTATATAGAAAAATAGATTATACCTTGCCTTAATGCATTTTAATGTAAACATGGTTTATACTTTGTTATTTTGCGGTACATCCTCTCCCTTCGGGGTTACTTAGTTATAATTTGTGTAATTACATACGTATACGTATATTTTCTCTAAACCGACGGCATATTGTATATAAGTACGCCAGGGGGCCAATTGTCGGCGGATCAATTGTCATGGAACCCTTACATAGATGTATCTAAGTAATAAATGTAGAGCCCTAATAAAGGAACACCAATCAGAATCGAATTGTTGCTTGAAATAGCATTGGTGACAAGATCTGAATAACCAGATATTTTTTCAACCTTCCACCCCCCTTTAGCCACAAAAATAGCCATATACACTGGCTCACGATGATTATTGCAGATGTCTTAGAACTCTACATTAATCCTTTATCGATTATTACTTGCCCAAAAAGTTGCAAGATTCGCACTCTTTCCATTACATTGCTTGTGTGAAAACTAGGTACCACAAATTCATTCATAACCTATCGCGTACTTTATTTTTTTTTCTGTTGTTGTCCTCGAAATTAAAGGTCAGGATCATTGTAGCCTGAAGACTGCATGGTAATCAATAACCTTTGATGATTTCTGACTCAAGAACCTGCAGCCAGAGCTTGTAATCGCTTGGTTTATTGACGCCTTCATAAATTGATAGATTGTCCAGCGGTTTACCTTATCGCATACATGTATAATAAACAACCATGTATATTATAAACTCCATTGTTGTAATTAATATCGAGGGTCGAAGTGACCTTCCGTCATTTACCATTAACCATTTGACAATCATTACCTAGTCCGGAAAACTTGTAGCAATTCAGATATTTTATCTTTTTAAAATTCACGTCCTTGACCTCTCGGACTGTACATTCTGTGGTATAGATATAGGAAATTTAGATCACATTTTTTTTGTAACTTTAGATCACTCTCTAAATAAATATCCTCTCTTCCATCAAGCGTCATCTAAAATTGCCTCCCCTCCATTCAACATCTCATCTCTTCCAAGTCTGAACTCGACTCCAATCTTCCTTATAAATTCACCTTTCCTTTCTCTGTAATTTTAAATGATGGCCTAGAATACCCTTGAAGGGTGAAAGCCAGAAGTAATGGAAAAAAAGTTATAGGAGATTACCCTGATGATAGCAAACCTCCAGAAAGAGATGGCACTAGGGAACATTTAATAAAGCTGTATTATTTAGTCCTTACTTTACTGTTCGATATACATTGAGTGTGGTTAAATATTAATTTGAAAATGCTCACTTCAAATCACGGACTATTGTTCAGCCATTATTTCTCGAACCTCAAAATCATTATACCGAATACTCAATTAATCACGTTCTAATTTAATTATGGTTCCGTAATTTTTTGCCTGGATTTAACAACTGCAGCTATGGCCAAGGTTCTCTTTGACTTTCTTTCCATTTATGTGCTCATTTAAATTATATCAGAAAGCGGTTTAATTCATGAATATCCTTAATATTTTCACGAAACTGATGTTGAATATCCTTATAATCAAAACCAATTTTGCTATCAGTAATTTAGAGTAGTTCCAAGATTCATTGAGCTACTTATTAACAGATATCTGTTCAATCAGTTATTATCAGAGATCCGGTTTGATATAATGAAAAGTTCAACCAGTCACCTACCTTATATAATGACACCGCCAATACTAGTCCTTGCTTATCCGACTGTAATACGAGTGATGAAATTACTCTCGAAGATGTGGAGGAAATTTTAAATTTGCTGAATGTACATTACGCTATCAGCATATAACCGAAATACTTTAACCAGCTATACCCGAGCATATTTAGAGTTGAAAAGTTTGAAATCATTTTTCTGTCCGATGATACTTATTTTCAAATAAAAACAATGAGTATCTTTTTCTATCTGAATTTTTTAGTTGTTGTTTTTAATTGAAAAAGAATGTCAGCGTACAGCAAAATTACATGTACATTTTACTAAAAATATGCTCAGGAATCGCTGGTTAAAGTCTTTCGGGTATGTTCAGATACACCCTGAATATTCTTTTGATTCACATAGAATATTTTATCAATAAAATCTATCAAGTCTTTACTATTTGTGCTTTTTCCTTTATAATAACGGTAATGTATTTGTCCGTGGTATAGGGTACGTTAGGTAATCACAACGAAGCTATAAATTTTAAAATTTTAGTAGTAATTTGTTACGGAAAGGACTCGCTGGTAGTTTTTAACTCATCTCGTCAGTTAAAATGTTTAAGGAGACCGAAAATCTAAAAAAATTGAGTATCTCAGGCTAAATGGTTTCAGATCAAATCTTGTCATAGTTCTAAAAATGCGTAGATCTTGAATGAAAATAGTTACTATTTGATCGCATTTTAAGGGGCATTAAACGAAGTCGACTACATTTCTACTGAGTTGGTCACAGCTGCAGTCTGCAGGGTGAATATTCCCCTAATGATCACAAATCTTTGATAGGAGACTGCAATATATAAATATGACATCAATAAGTTCGACTTAGTGGTTACCTAAGTTGGACTTATTGGGAAATATTTTGGTTTCAAATCATACAAAGTTTAAAGAGCAGAAGGGCTAAGAACTTAAAGCCTACCGGCAATGATTTGACTTCAGTTTTTAGGTATGCTTAAGGATTTTTTTTTCATGTGTATTTGGAAAATGGAAGAATAATCATCGGAAACTGTACACCCTTCGGTTGACGAAAAACAACCCACATGACAATTTTAAAGTGTGCATTGTCGAGATGAACAAGAATTATCCAGCTTGTTATTAATATTTAATTAACTTATCAATTTTTTGAAACTTAAACATATTTTTTTATTGGATCATCAATATTCTTTATCCTTTGTGTTCATATAATCTGCAGGTGACAATGAACAATAATGCTGACTGTCAGAAGCTAGTTTTTTCATGCTGATAACAACTTTTATCTCCTACAACTTTTGCGTTTTGTCGCCTACAACTAAAAGACCAATTAACTAGTCTGGACTCTTATTGGTCATGCTCGGCCTTGATATTGCTTTTTGGCTTTTTGAACTCTTGGATTGGATATTAATCTATTTGTTTCCTGGCGGCTGGTACTTTCACGCACCTGATGATATAATAACTGAGTGTTTAATCAGGGAAGAGACTGTCAGAATCTGTGTAAGAATCTTAAATTATTAGAGTTTTTGTTGTAATATTTCGTGTTATATCGATTCCAGTTGGTTAGATTAGGGTTTAGGCCGACTGGTCCAGAGTATCGAGTAAACGGACGTCGGGGAATCGACCCTCAGCTAGCTAAGTCGAACAACATTGCGCATTCAGCATTTCCCATCCACAATGAAGTAAGTACTTGAGAATCCTGGTAGTCTAGGAATCTTCGACAATGCTGGAACACTGTATGAATTACATTTTACATGAAGAAATGGGAGCAAACACCAAATCAACGCAAGCTTTGTCAATTTTAAATCATATCCAACAAATAAATAAATACATTATTTTAAAAGAGAAGGGTTTTTTAAGAAGAAGGGTTGAAGATTTTAATGATATTCCAGCTAATTACATATGTTTTATTTTTTATTATTGTTTTTTTTTTAAATTTATATTTTACATTAACGTTAAACTATTGGATTTAAGTATACAATAATAGCGACGGGACTTTTTACGTATTCTCTGACGTGAAGCCTGGGCGGCCCGTTACCTTAAATGTTTATTTATTAAAAAACCATGAAAATTTTGAGGTCCAAATTATTACTTATGAGACAATTTAAATATATATAAAAAAAATTAAAAATAAAAATTAAAAATTAAAATTAAAAAAATAAATAATTAAATGAAATACGTTTTTTATTGTTTAGTAACTTATATTACACAATTACGTAATAATTTTTGTCAAAAATCACTTGAGATCAGAAATCAGTATTATCTATTAAACTAAATAAAAACAACGAACTCACTTTTATAATAATATTTTAATAGTTTCTCGAATAAACTGTATATACAAAACTTTAGTAAAGTTGTATACATATGTTTATTTTTATACAGTAAAAATAAACTTTTAAAAGTCACGTAAGTACTGACGATGGGTCAGAGAGGCCAACAAAAAAATTTAAAAGAATTTACTTTCAGAAATTTAACTTTAAAAATTTAAAACTTACGGCTCTGGCGTCATTAAATTCGAAGCTACTGGAAGCGGCGTATGCGTCACGCGCGAGGGAGGGGAGTATTTCGATATTATCGTCAGATGCAGTTAAAGGTTAACAAAAAAAATATTCATAAAGCAGAATTATGCAAGTATAATAAATAAAGCAGAAGTATGAATACTTTTTTAAATAGTTATTAAACAGAGTTGAGACTTTTAGAAATGCATCATTGATTCCTTTGGCACCGGTGCGCAGTCGGGAAACATGCCAAACACGCGCCCAACATGTGTGCACAGTTGACATTTGTCACATGAGAACGGGTCGTTTCTATGACTAGTTCGTCTGTTGCTCTACAGAACGATTTGCGAGGCTCTGCGTTTCCTCCCTTCTTCCACATGGGTCTCTTCAAGACCCACGTTCAGTCCATCCCTTCCACAAAAGACTCTCCACACAGCATTCCCAAAGTTTTCAAAGGCCCTGAGGATTATTATTTTACTCGGGGTCTCCTGTGTCATAAAAAACCATTCCGATTCAGGATTTTGCGTGTACCACTTAACCTTACAGAATAAATGAGAAAAAATTGGTGTGCGTCATACCAGCAGTAACAAATGTTGCAACGTAGTTATGCTAATTTCTCATCCTTCAACATATACCCAACCCAAAAAATAATCCTTTTAAAGTGGAAAAAAGTACCGGATTCACAAAGCTTCATAAACATGATTTACACTCCAAGGTGCCACAAAACCTCTGTTTAGTAATAAGTATCCACATAAAGCTCATACAAAAATCAGTTTTAAATCAAGCGGTAAATCCCACACTTCCACGAGTAAGTAAAAAGTTTCTCAGTTTGCAAGAAACGTGAATTCCAATTCTTTTTTCGGCGAGCGCAGAGTCCGAACCCGACCCGATCCCTTCACCGACACCGTTCATCACAGCCCGCTCAAAAGGAATTCACATATTATCTAATGATGCGGACGGGGTGCTCGGACAGGTTGCTCTGACGTCGGATATGCGCCGTGATGAAAGTTGGACATGCTCATTAACTATTCAAGTTTTAATTTTGCCGCCCAGCTGTCGGGCGGGAACTTCTTTTTGCCGCCCTGCGCCCTGTAAGGGAGCTTGGCACAACCCTTGGCGCAGGGGAAAAATGAACAACAACAAAAATGGGTTTATCTAACCCGTGGTGAAGTCAATTTATAATGGCTTTAACTCCAGAAGGCCCAGATTAGCTAAATGTTGACTTTTTGAAGGGAAAACTTCTTTAGCACCGTTGTGATTTGAAACTCGATGAAACGGAAACGAGCGACACATACATATATAGAATTAAGCCTGTGAGAGAATGAGATAACAACAAAATATGTATTTATTTAATTTACGGGTACACGGTTCCGATATAATACGACAAATCCACAGTTCAACGTAATTCTACTTTGGTGTAGGGTAAAAAGCGCCTGACAAACCACTGCAGACATTTAGCGGAACAAAGAATCGAATCATACAAAATCCAAAAAAAAAAGATTATTTTTGTCAATTCAATATCCAATCTTCAAACCACTTCAAAATGAACAGGCAAAATAAAACACAAAATAAAGCAGAAGAAGAAGAAGAAAACGCAAATACTAACAAGATGTCCAAATGTATAGGAAAAGGTGTACTGGAATTCGACGTCAAAAATATGAAAATAATTATCCTTCACATTGGTAAAAAAAAAGTGCTTCGTAGTCTCCCCACTCTTTTCTACCTTAGTTTTCTGAATAAATAATAATAATATTTGGATAATTTATATAGCGCCGTTTTCGTGAAAAATCACCTCTAGAGCGCTGATGTTTAAGTGTTCACTTCTACCGCGTGAGTTGCACACTCTGATTTTTTTACACCAGGAGGGAAAAAGTCAATGCTTGTTTGTCCTTATTTCATATTGAGTTTCACAAATTTAATGGTTAAAAAAAATAGTTCTATAATATTAATTATACACAGGTATGTAAAATAAAATTCGTTAATTATACGTCAAAGGTATTATATATGGGCAGGGAAAGAAGATAAAGTGTAGTTACGTGTATTTAGTATTGAAATTGGTCTTCATTAATGCTTTTTTTTTCTTTTGGGGTGTTATGCCGTGTTGCGCTACCTCCTTTTTTACCCAACGTCTCGGACAGCGTTGCAGTGCCAATCATCAAAACAGATGTCGCCTTCATTTATTCTTATTTAAGAAATTTTGCTTTTGTGTTCAAAAATCTCTTAAAAATATGATGACATTTTGGAAATATATTTTTTGTCTATTTCTTTCATACGGGAGGTTTTTGGTGGGAAGGAGTGAGTGAAACTGGGTCTAGAAGAGACTCATCTTGTAGGATGTAGAAAACACAGAGGCCGGCAAATCATTCCACAGCCGAGCTGTTGAACTAAAGAACGAGTCGTAGAAACGACCCGTTAAACACAATGTAGATAGGTATCTATTGATATCATTCACTATTGGGAGTACCTACCAAATGCGATTTATGTATAATAGGTACATTCATTAAGTGTCACAAAAAATTATGTCATCAATTGAGAAATTGTGTTATTTCACGATTAATTCATTAAAAATAATATATAGTATATTTGCGGCACGTTCCAGAGAGGAAGATATTCTTAGTATCGCCCTGGTGTAAGACCACCATTCAGAATTGAAACTTTGCTTGAAATGGCTTTAGCCTTGTTTAGTGACCAGATCTGAAAAGCCAGGTACTTTCCTAGCTTTCTCTTCTCCATCTCCTTCCCTTCCCTACTACCTTCACGCCAATAATAACAATAAACTACCCCAATTGGGGGTGCTCCAGATGGGAACAGCTGAGACTCTTGTGAGGTATTCATATAAACAAATTAAAAAGACAGAAAGCTTTATTTTTCATCATTTCTTCTAGCTTTTCAAGATTTGATACATATTACGATAAAAGAAAAGGATTGAAATGAATTCCTCTAGATAACTCAAAAGATATTTCCTCATTCTTTAACACCTCCTTGCAAAAATAATTAAAATTTCATTATAATGCCTTAACGTCCTTGGTAGATAGATTCAAAAAAACTTTTTATCTTCAATATAAAGTCATATTACCGATAAGCCTAAGATTTCTGTCATTAATGGTGGTTAAATCCTTTTAAATAATCCATAAAAAAAACTTTCAACATCCAAAATGGCTCGATAAAAGCATAAAGCCCCCTTAACACCACGCCGGTATAAAATATGCAAAAATTCAAGTTTTCTTAAATTTAAAAAGGAATAACGATACAGGAAGCGTTTCCGCATCCAGGGGAACGTCGCTTAAGCCGGGATTACCCATTTTCGCACCCCGGCGTGGCCTGGAAAGGGGAAGAGCGGTAATAAGGTGCTAGAATGGGGACACCCTAATCAAGTGTTGTTCTTGCGAGCTCTTCCCCCATAATGGGTTATTTGCATCAATTTTCTCAACACTGCAAGCGCCGCGTTATGCCTTTCAATCTGGTGACAGTACTTGTATGCGTTGTTTTCATTTAAATTAACTTCGAGCTTACAAGTTTCACGTCGTGGATAAGATATTTTTCGCTGCTAAGATATGTGAACTTCGCAACAAAAAAATATCAGTTGGTTTAGTTTAAACTAATAGCATGATTAAAAATATGGTTTAACAAAGGTCAGACACCTTTTTTAATCATACCTAATTATTTTTTTACGCAGCTCGCAAATAATAAGAATTTCTAACATTTTTTGGTATTTTTATGGTTCTTCTTAAATATGATCCTTTTGTCAACATAATGTTCAATAACAATGGAAATACAACGATACATACTATTGACTTTTTTTTTCTTTATTCATCAAATAACTTTTTATACAGTTTTTAAGATTTTACGTTTTAAGTTTTACGACTACCACACTAGTCACATGCCGATATTATGGTAGTCGAAATATGTATACATAATCTTACTAATATTATAAATGCGAAGGTTTGTATGGATGGATGTGAGTTACTCTTTCACGCAATAAGTATGGAATGGAATTTAAAAATTCTTTCACTAATCAAAAGCTACATTATTTGCGAGTAATATAGGCTATATAATATATTGGTAAGGTCTGCCGTTGTGAATAAGCTGTGGCGTTATTGAATTATTTAGTATACGTTTATTGGCAAAGCGTGTTGCTAAGTAAATGTTTTATTTATGTATTTATTTATAAAATACATGTTACATATATTAGACATTTACATAGATAAGATTTATTAAATCACCATACTAGGCGGCTGCCTGTTTCATGGTGATTAATTAAGGATAGTTACTTTGGTGTAAATACATGGCAAAATTGGTAAAGCTATAATAAAAAATAGAAAAAGAAGTGCGTAAAATAAACATGTAACTAAAATAAAATAATATTTGACGAGAGCTGTAATATTGTTATTTGTTTAGGTTACTATGGAGATTTCTTTGATAGCAAAAATTCAAATATGAGTATTCTAATATGAATATTTAGTGTACAAATATAAAATAGGTACTCATCTACATTTTGACCTAAGCCAACAGCAATACTAATATTATGAATGCGAAACGGCGCGTATTTGATTGTTGATTGATTGGGGGAGGGGAGGGGGGGTAGTGCGGGTGGTGGTGGGGTGATTGGGGGGGGGGGGAGGGAATATGCGAGCTAAGCCGGGGGCAAAAGCTAGTTGATATATAAATGTAAAAAATAGTTAGTTAAATATAATATAGTTTTGTTAAGTACAATGTTTTTGTATGACAAATGTAATTGTTGCTAACTATAAGTACTGCCGAATTGTAGTTTTAGTTTGAATTATTGTATTTATTGTTTCTTTTTTAATAATGGGTTCATATATTTTTAATATTATGTTATTTTTAAGTTTAAAGTTATTTTTTCTCTTTAAATTTCTACAACTGTAGCTGCCCATCTCGACACATGAATGTCCTAGTGAGATGAGCAGTTTACGATTTTTATTGTATTACTGTGTTATTTTGGAATAAATAAATAAATAACTATACCTACCGATTTTCATTACAAACACATTTGACAAAATGAATATTGATATTATTGAAATTCATACATCTACATACTACTTTCTTCTTCTTCTACTTTGCACTGTCTCAACTCATTGCCTATGGAGGCTGTTGGAGTCGGCTCTTCTTGTTCTCAGGCTATATCTTCTTCGGTTCTAGGTATCGCTTTCATCCAGAACGTTTCTTTGTGATATTTTGAAGCATTGAGTCATCCAGGAGTTCTTTGGTCTTCCTCTAGATGACTGTCGAAGAGCTCCATAGACATTGCCTGCTTCACTATGTGGTCTGATGGTCTCCGTCGTATGTGCCCATATCATCTCAACTCATATACCTACGTACTACATAATATGAAATTTTGATTCTAGATTTAATTAACGTACAATTTAGACAAACGAGGTTTACATTACAGACGATTTGAGATATTCTTTGGTGATTACTGAGTAAATTTTGAATACATAAACCATCTATGAAGAGTTACAAGACGTAATTTTATAAAAAAATACTGCTTAACAATAATATTTCAAAATAAAAGTTTTAAAAGCATTGAAACTTATTAACCACGAAATAAATAAAACAATAAGTATGTTTACCTCTTTACTTCAAGTCTGATGGGTAAGTAACTGCCAAAGCTGTTAGTTTTACCATCAAACATTAGTTAGTTATAAATTTGGTAAGTGTTAAACTTTTCACTAACGAGTATTTCAGATTAGTTTTAATTAACCAACAACAGGCAAGTAGATGGATACCTATTCTGAGTTCTCCCTTCTTAAACTTAGCCAAATGTTTGTTTAAAAGGAATAAACCTTCGCAATATTACTTAGAGCTTTCTGCTTTACCAACTCCAATGATTGTAATTATTAATACTGTAACCCCAAATTCCTAATAATAATTATTGTTGTGAACAACAGGATTATAAACTTCAACTAGTAATATAATCGGATTAGAGCCTCACCTCAATTTCCAATTACAGATATGTCTGAGGGTGGATTTAACGTCAATAGCTTTTCTTTACGCGGTGGTTATAACACTGGGAACCTTATATTACTTTCTGAATTTTTTCTTGAATTATTGGGTTTGATAGTTAATTGAAGCATAAAGACCATACTAAATTGAAAAGTTCGTGCAGTGATGTTTTTTTAGGTCGTGGTGGTGGATGCGTCTATCCATCTACTTGTTAGGCTAAATTGGGAGAGGCCGGTTGAGGTGAGACCCTTTTATATCTGCAGTAGGATGGATGGATTCATAAATCCATCATTCTTGAAACACTTACCCTTCAGATTCCCACGCACCCCTCATTTTCGTGCCCAGAACTTCTTCTATTTATTTTCCTTGAAAAGACCCACGACACAGTATCTCGAAAGATGAGACGAGCCTAAGGAAAATTATTTTCCTCGAAGCCGGAGTAGAGTTAATTTAAAAAATAAAAATAAAATCGGAATCTGTGTGTGGTGTAACGTGTAACCAATGTAACCATTGACCAAAAATAACGTGTAATGACATGTAATAATGACGTGTAATAA
This sequence comes from Limnephilus lunatus, assembly GCA_917563855.2. Lineage (NCBI taxonomy): Eukaryota > Metazoa > Arthropoda > Insecta > Trichoptera > Limnephilidae > Limnephilus > Limnephilus lunatus. The sequence continues at coordinate 42,547,218 of OU830602.1, read as the reverse complement.
TGACATATAATAATGACGTGTAATAACGACATGTAATAATAACGTGTAATAATTTCGTGTAATAATGACGTGTAATAATTACATGCAATAATGAGGTGTAACAATTATGTGTAATAATGACGTTTAATAATTACGTGTAATAATAACGTGCAATATTGACTAGTAATAATGACGTGTAATAATGACATGTAATGATAAAGTGTAATAATTACGTGTAATAATGACGTGCAATAATTACGTTTAATAATTACGTGTAATAATGACGTGTAATAATGACGTTTAATAATTACGTGTAATAATAACGTGCAATATTGACTAGTAATAATGACGTGTAATAATGACATGTAATGATAAAGTGTAATAATTACGTGTAATAATGACGTGCAATAATTACGTTTAATAATTACGTGTAATAATGACGTGTAATAATGACGTTTAATAATTACGTGTAATAATGACGTGTAATAATGACGCCGACACTAAGAAAAGTTACAATGCAAAAGACAATTAGTGAGTTTTGCTGATATATATATATATATTTTTTAATATTTTACACTAGTATATCTTTTGCAGTGTTTCACCCGCAAAACAAGGTTAAGTAGTTATGTATAATATTGATTAAAATAACTAATTTCATTAATGTAAGCTTTTAAGAAAGTTTTGAGTGGTATTTTAAGAGAAGTGTAGGCTTACGTTTATGTATATGGTGTTAAATAATACGAGGGTTAGGATTTTGAAGTCCGCGAAGATAACTGAGGAAATGCTGAGTTCTGTAAAATTTAGCGGATTCTTGGAGATAAATCAATATAATCAGTGAATGTAGAGTAGAAATTCGATATTAAGAAACATTCTCTTTCTTGCGATTCAAAGTACTTATTGAAATTAGAGAGTCGTAATTTATTAAAATAGAAATGACCCGAGAATGTACTTTAATCAAATACAATTCGACTACCATAATACGGGCATGTGCCTAGCGTGGTAGTCGAATCACCTGTAAAACTGTACACAAGTTATATAATGAATAAAGAAAAAAATAAAAAAATTTATAGCGTAGTTTAACATAACATTATTTAGATACCGTACGTTGGTTGGCCTGAAACTTCTAGTACCTGCGGGATACTGGAGAATATGCGAGTATATCCTATTTGTAGTCGATTTTGTTATTTTGATTGAGTTCATTTGGAGTTCATTTTGTGATAAATTTTTTTTGATTTGAGTTTTCGGTTTCGAGTAAATCGTGCCCGAAGTTATAATATTTTTAATTGATAGCATAGTTTTGACCACTTTTTTTGATTAAAAAAAACAGCTGGTTTCGTCAGCAATGTTAACTCAGCATTTCTGACTAAACTTGTTTTTTAAACCAAAAAGAGGTTAAAATTAAGTATTAAGTAAAATTATTTTATTATAATGGTGTCACAAAATAAGTTTAGTGTGTTTAAAGAAGTGAATTATTATTTTTTTTTAACCCTTCAAAAAATTGGCATTTTTTTCGGTTGATCAAAATATTTTCGCTTTACAATAAAGTTCAAATATTTGGAATATTTCTGAGTACATTCAAAAACTAAAAACAGTTTTAGAAAGGTGATAAAATACTCTTTCAAATTATATAATTCTAAATAAACATATATTTTTTTAATTATGAAAATTTTTGCACACAAACATAAAAATTGTTTTAAAAATGGCTCATCTTACGTTTTTTATAACAAAAGTTACAGATAATAAATAAAAATAAAAAAAAATAAAATATTTTATTAGACAAACGTATAACAAACACATATTGTTATCTCACTTTTTGTCGCTCTATGTAAAAATAAAAGTTTAAATTTTTTTTTTCAATTTGCGATTTAAAACTTTGTATACATTAAAGTGTACATTTTACTTTTTTGGTGGCTATTTTTTAGATTGGAATATAAAGCGTGGTGTTTTCCCTTTCTAACACCGTTTAGAATATATTTCTCACTATGATAATAAGGGAGTTACAGCGTTTTATACAAGACCTATGTGCGTTGGGACAAATGTGGTCTCCTGCCATTCTAAGAGTTAAATCGGTCGTGAAGGGTTAACATCAGCTTTCTAAAGTATTTTAAAATGCGTCAAAGCATAGAGTCGACTCCAAAAGTTTTTTAACACCATAAATAAAAAGTTAAAAAAAAAATTGAAATGTTCAGATCGAAAAAAAGAGCCTTTTGTTCTCCTCGTGATGTAGATTCACCAGATTCCCGCTTTGCTTATACTGCGAGTTTCGGGACACCGTGTATAACACTGCAATTGATCCAAAATTCCCAAATGTCTAATTTCTTTCTTAAACCGATAATCAATTTCGCTGGCCCGCCTGAGGCGCAAGAATTGCTTAAATATTAAAAATCGGTAAAAATCACTGGAGTTTTTTTTTTTCATTATCAAATTTAATATTATCAAACTTTCAGAGTCCAGAGACAGTCGAACATTGTGAAGAAGAATTAAAGTGCTTTCATTCCATTGGCACCGTGAGAAGACAACAGCAGGCCCTCGAAGCATCCAACAAATGGACCGAACACTAATTATTAAACTTGCAAAGAGCCTGTAAAGATTCAAGAGAACCTTTGAAACTTTCGGAAAGTTTCCGAAGAAAACGTTGATACTAGCACCTAGTATTGCAACATATTTCTCATTGCATTGTCTGGTTCATATCCAAAACTTATTCATTTATTGTTATTTGTTGTAAGATCCAAATTAAACTCATGTAGTGTTAGAAGTTTATCTTTAAAGGTACATACAATCATTTATTAGAGTATTTGTTTTTCATTTGGTTTGTTATTCCAACTCTATTTTTTGACCTGATAAGTTAAGGATTTCCATCAACTAGATAAGTTTTTTTTTACATTAGCTCCACACAGGAGGCCCTGAGGAAAATAATTGTGGTGAACGTATGTCTTGCGGTATAAAAGAGACATGCGTGTACGAGTGAGACAGCATGAGGTACGTATAAAAGTGTGCGATTGTTGTCCATTCATCCTCTTACCATCAGACATCCTTAGAATAATATTATACCTTATCCCGGAATAAACATCAAGAGACTACCTACGTCTTCTTATTGTAGTAACACCCTGTACTGAGAGTATCATATACAGAGGAATCTGGATCCATAGAAAGGAGTCCAGAAATATATGGGATAACCGGCCACGGTCTTCACAATAATTGCCCTCGGGGCTTATGTCATCTATGCGGATGCTGTGTGGAGAACTTTTTTATGAAAGGAAGTAGTGGAAGTTCTGGTAAGGAAAAAGGTATGAGGGGTGGGTAGGAATCTGGGGGTCAGTGTGTCCAGGAGTAACGGAAGTATGAATCCATCCCTCCCACTGCGGTACAAGGCGATATTCTGAAAGAGTACGGCTGAAGAATCAAAGGGACTCCCTCAACCACTCTCTCTCTCGATCCGGCCTGCCATGCAGCTGGTGGACAGACGCATCCGCCGCTAAGACCCCGACAAACCCCACCCAATGAACCCGGGAAGCCCTGCTACGTCGCCAAACGTAGCGAATCACTTGGGGTGAACTATGGCAGAGGTGTTGGTCATTCAATATTTTTTTTGCTAGTTTTTTTTATATTTCAGTTAAAAGAAAATTACATTTTCACTCATTTAACTAGAAATAATTATAAACATTTAGCTAGAAATAATTTTACACATTAATAAGATATAAGACGTAGATTAGAAGATAACAAGTATTAATAAAATATTAACGAGACAAAAAGACGTAGCTCAGTGGATAAGAGCATTTGACCGGAAAACAGAAGGACGTAGGTTCGAGTCCTGTCGGCAGCATGTATCTTTTCTAAGGAGATTTTTTCAATGCAGATGAGTATTTTAGGCTAATAGTTATTTCTAATAAAAATTGTTACTCTTTGTGCTATGCATAAAAAAAATCTTGTCTTAAACCTTAGTTTATCAATTAAAAATAATAAATAAAAAGTTCCTTTTACTTAAGTTCATGAAATACCTGTATGCATTTCGCCTGAGATGAGAATGGTTCTTAAAACTTAAGTAATGAAAGTATGGGTAGTAATAAAAATGAATCAAGGTAGTGGAGAGACCAAGAAAAAGATATTATGTAATTGAAAATCGTACTTTTGTAATCAAAACTAATTTATTAATAGGTAGGTACCTATTTATGTGATTCACATTAAACACGTAAAACAATATTAGGTAAGCAATGTTATGATTACGTAGAGTTTGTGTAAATTAATATTTCGTGATTTACAGAGTTTCGCAAATACCTACCTAAATCCACCAAACCCAGTATTCATATATGACGCCCACAACTAGGACCGCTGTAAATTCCAATTCCTCTAGCGGACCACGGTCCAGTCTCGCAGAGGGCGTGTTTCCGGTTGTGACGGCCAACAGGAAGTGGGCACTGGGCCGGAAGTGGCGGAGCAAATAAAGCCTCCACCGAGACTATGAGGTGAGCACCGAAAAAGGACGGTTGAACCGGAAATGGCCCGTCGCGGACGCGTGCATGCGCTTGTTCCGATCGCGCCAAAAATGGACGAAGGCGAAAGTATCTAGTCACGTGGTATCATTGATTTATGTTTATGAAGATGGGCTTTCTCATTATTTGGTTGATGTAGTTAAAAAATGCATTTTTTTATAAAAGGTGGCAAAAATTCAGAATTTGGAATATTCTAACTACCGTCATTAAAAATATTTCGTGGGCAATAATGAAGGACTTCATTTTGCGATTAATCTTGTTAATTTTGTATCTCATTTCATTTATGGAAGAGAAAAATTCTTTAGCACCGTTGTGATTTGAAACTCGACGAAACGCAAAAGCGACACTAAAAAAGAGAGAAACGCATACATCTATAGGACTAATCCTGCTAGGGAATTAGATAACATCGCCTTGCACCGCAGTAGGAGGGATAGATTCATATGTCCATCACTTCTGGACACACCGTCTTTTATATTCCTACCTACCTCTCATATTTCCTTCCCGGTACTTCATCTCCTTCCTTTTCTAAAAAGACCCAACAGAAAACTAAACAAGAACTAAAAAACGTAGACAAGAGTGGGGAGGCTACGAAGAACCGCATAAAGAGGAGACCGATTATTCTATATCATTCTCTCGCAGGCTAAATCCTATAGATGTATGTACTCTCCTACTGTGTCTGTCTCCTTTTCGCTATTTTTTGTCTCCTTTTCGCTATTATTCTATATCATTCTCTCGCAGGCTAAATCCTATAGATGTATGTACTCTCCTACTGTGTCTGTCTCCTTTTCGCTATTTTTTGTTTCATCAAGTTTCAAATCACAACCGTGGTAAAGAAGTTCTCACTTCAAAGATAGTTGTTTGGAGGAAACAGACCCACGTTTATTGTGTCTCATCTTTTGTCTCACCATTAGTTAATGTCTAAGAAAGAGCTGCAGCATTTTTAGGATAAATAACGTACGTTTTATGCTTTCTTTATGCCGTCACTGTACCGTAATCGTGAATCGTCACGGTAATAATTAAAGCGATCAATAATACCGTACTAGACACTAGGTTTAATCCTTAAACCTTTTACTAAAGATTAATACCGTACTAGACGCCGCTAGAAAAAAATGTTACTTTAATAAGTGATATCCAAATATGTGACGAAACGGGCTAAAATTTCTACGGTGGTTCTGAATTTTTATAACGTCTAATTTTCAAATATAATAATGAACAATGCTATAACAATTCGTTTTACATCCGTAGAAATATTTCAAACTTTAAAAATCCGCATTGCTCCACTTTCTGTATGACATAATATTTTCTGTAAGGTCAACAACTTATTATAAGACCCGACAAGGCCTAATTACATGGCGCGTACCTACTCTAAAGGCATAAAGAGCGGATTCTGAATAATATCTAAACGGTAACTCAAAGAACAAAGAGTGTTTTTATTTGATATTTATTGGGTTACCGGGTTACCATGGGGAAAGATAAATAAAAATAAAAAAGTGGTGGGGCGAATTCTTGAGAAATGTACATAAATAGTACACTGGTTGCATAGTAGGTAGTATCATTATTGAAAAGTTTTTGAAAGGAAGCAAAGCTACGAGTTCGTAAAGGAGTTCTGATAGTAGGTACACCTGATGTATGGCAGCGAGGCATGAATTGGATTGAGAAAGATGGAAAGTAGACTTAATTTTGTGGAAATGAGACCCTGAGACTAGTCATTAATGTGTGGAGAAATGCTGTACCTAAGACCAAATTTTAAAAAAATAATTTAAATCTAATTTAATAATATTATTTTTAAGTTCTGCAAGTATTTTAGTTTTATTTTTATGACGTCTGTTTCGGCTTAAAAGGCTATTTTCAAACTGTGGTAAAACCACTTTGAGACGACTTATTTATAAGAATCTATATTTAAAATGCTGATGGTGTCTAAATTGATTTATTACTGGTTAAACCAATTTACTGAGAAAATAATTGAGACAGTAGATACTAACTTATGTGGGGTACTTCAAAATTTGTTTTCTCCGAACTAAATATTATTTTTTGTTAATTGTTTAATAATGGTGATACTGCTATGACTTATTTAAGTGTTTTATATTGTTTAGGTTTTGTAAACCTACTAAGAATTGGGGATTATATAATTTTCCTTACTTTATTAATTAGCATTACATTGGGGTCATTACACGACGAATTAAATACAAAAACAATTAATAATGTATGACCAAAATACAATAATTGTGATAAAACTATTAGAATGCAAGGCGATGAAAAAGTGATATGTATAATATATAAATATATTTTGTCTATCTGGTTTTTTTATCCCTGCAAAGAATTTACATGAAGAGAAAAGGGAAATGTAATATTTTTATGTGAATCCAAGAGTCCAAGCTGCTCCCGTCTGGAGCCAGTGAGACTATGGCATCCCCAAATGCGGTATGTTGTGAAGCTAAAGGTAGTGGGGAGGGGAAGTAGAAGGGAAGAGGAAGATGGGGAAATACTTGGAAATTCAGATGTGGTCGCCAAACACGGATAAAGCCATTTCAAGCAACGTCTAATTCTGAATGGTGGTCTTACAGCAAGCCGATACTGGGAGTATCTTCCACTTGGAACGTGTTGCAAATGTATTATATATTATTGTAAACTAGCTGGGTTAATTCAACATTCGAGAGTGTTCTGGAATGTTCCACAATGATGTTCCCGATTCTGTCTTCCCGAAAATTCCACGACATACTCCGCCACTCCTTCCAGAACTTCCTAGAGCTCTATCGAACCTTCTAGAACTTTTTGGAAGACTGTTCTAGAAATTTCAAGAGGGCGAAACTTCCAGCCCTTACATCATCAAAAGCACGTCCTTTAGGTAAAAACGGGAATCGTCATCCTGGAGGGGGGATAGAGATCTACCACACCACATAACTACTACCTTGATCGTTCCGGGACTCGTTTCTTAGTTTTTACTAGCCGTACGTTTTTTGGACTTTCTTTTATAATATATATATTGATTAATTAATTGTGAAATAACACAAATTAATCAAATAAAATTTATTTGCGCACGCCGGGATACGGCCTTACCCTCGACCACCGAGGTCGTCATCATTATGCAGAATCTATCTCGTTTAACAGATGTACTTAATTATGAAATATTTTTGTCATGCAAATAAATTTTTTTTTCGAATAATTAAAAAATTAAACGGTTTTAAATCCAATCTGGTCGTGGGAGGTAAACATTTGTACATACCGAGGACCTAAATGGCATAAAATAAATGCTTTATAATATGTCAGCATGTAAAAACCACTTCCAAAAAATTTAATTTTAATTATAACCAACCCGAGAACACTTAATATTTGTTCAGTTGTTCTGAAAATTATTGTAAGTAACACAATTTCCACGGCCACTTTTTAAACCCGTCTATAAAATGACACCAATTACGATAACTTGTATTTATTTTCATTTTAAATATTCAATCATAATTTCTATTGAGGTCAGGTACTTCTATAATTACTATTCTGACTGATTTAAAATTCATTCCTAAAACCAATAAAACAGTCCTTCATGAAATTCACATAAATATTATTTTTAATAAATTCATATAACATAACGTCACCTCGTGGTCATTCTTTTCAAGAACAACTAATTATTATTTTCATGACAATATTTCTTGTGACACACGGTTGAATACTTAATTGAAACGTTTTTTTATTAACGAATTTTCATCGTACAGTACATTTGTTTTTACTCTGTATTTACTCTCTCATAAATTTGTCAAATATGATTGATGAGGCTGAAAATCTATTGTCGGTAACTAGGATTTTATTACTACATAATAATATTCTCTTTTTTGATCAACTGTTCGATAAAAAGTTATAATATAACAACAGAGCCATCTAAAATCAATAACTGCATTTCTGCAGCTCTTAGTTTAATCGTGGTGGAATTCAATAGTAACTTATTTATTTATTTACTTTACTTGACTCTTGACTTTGACTTACGTCCAATTCACAAAATAATGACACGAAATTAAATATTATATACACATGAAACAAAGAGAAAGGCAAATATAAACAAAAGAAAATCGAAGTCAAGTCAACGCTTGGCTAGACATCAAAACGTTTAAAAAGTTGTCAAAAGTCAAAAGCCAAAAAAATCAAGGTCTTGACTTGAGTTGACCAGTCTATACATTCAGGAAAGTGGTGAATAATATCCATAATTAGTCGAGTGTTAATTGAGGAAGAGCATTTCATTATTCAAATGAGATCATTTTTTCCGACGGTCTTCTAAAGGAGAAAGGTTTAGAGTAAGTTCAATTTCATTAATTTCAAACATTAATACCCTAAGAACTGGTTACTGCTCATTGGTTCGTTTGAAAGATATTCAAAGTTCGTTTTCTTCTTGAATATGCTTGTGTTGTTTGGTCTCCATTTATGCTGTCCTGGTTCTTAAAAGGGATTACTAGGAGGCTAGGATTAGAAAGAGGTATACTCATTTAAGTAGTTTAATTTTTGTTAGAAACATTGGAGAATCATGATACCAATTTTTAATTTATTCCACTAATTTTTATTGACTATTTATTTTCAATCGTTCCAGGAAAAAAAAATAAGTGAAAAAGTTAAAAATTGGTTTTATTACACTTATTAGTAATAAACACCTCTATGCGAAATCTCTTTAAATAATATTGGTCTGAAGAAACAACACACTCGGCAAGCTGAAATCTTTAATTGCATTTTTGAAAAAGCTACAACAGTTTTTTGCCTATATTTATTATAAACTATGTAACTTTAATATATTAACTATTTCAATCGTATACTGTATAACGAAACTCGACATAATAAACAAAATATGGAAGGTTTTTGAATTGTAATATTTAAAATAAACTTAAAATTATTATAAAGTCTAATATTATGTCTAATGATATTTTACATTAGCTCATAGTGACTTCTTTTCGGATACCGTCTGGGGGGGGGGTATTTTTGGGAAAAGGAAAGAGAGGAAGTTCTGGGAAGGAAAAAGGTATGAGAGGTCGATATGAATCTGGGGATTAGCGGGTCCAGGAGTGAAGGATATATAAATCCATTCCTCCAACTGCGATGCGAGGCGATGCATGGGTAGAGAGGTAGTCCGGCTGTAGAGGTCAAAAGATCTTCTTCAATCAGTCTCTCGTGATTCTGCCCACCAATCAGTAGGTGGAAAAACTCATCCATCCATAAGACCTAGACAAAACTCATCCCATGAACCCGGACACCCCTGCTAAGCTTTACATGATTTCATAACAATAACCAATCAATCAACTTAATTATGTTGACACGTGGAAAGTTTTCTTTCAAACCTATTAAAAATTAAGTTTTAACCCCTCAGGCTAATTTGTTCGTTTTTCTGAAAAACTCATATAGGTCTCATAGAAATCGTTGTGCCTCCCTTTCTTTAAATAGTTTAACACTGCCTTACTATCATAGTGAGAAAAATATACAAACGGTGTTGGAAAGGAAAATCACCACCCTTGAATTCAAATGTAAAATAACCACAAAATAAGTCAAATGTATACGTTTATGTAACCAAAGGTTAGGATCACAATTTGAAAAAGTTTGGAAATTTTAAATTTATATTTTAATTATTTTTACGAAGAACGACAAAAAAGTGAGGTGACGGTAATGTTTATAATACATTTTCGAATAAAATATCTGTTTTTTTTCGTTACGAGTAATTTTTGTTGGAATACCCAAATTTTAAAAACTTTTTTAGGTTTATTTGCAAAAAATTTGTATGGTCAATTTATTTGGATTTTATTGCAGAGCAGAAATATTTTGAACCTTCTACAAAATATGGTTGAGGCCTGCGAGGTTAATTATTGCTATAATCGGGTTTCAAGAATTTTAATCGTATGAATGCTGTAACTCGAAAAAATTAATTAATCGTATTAGATTAACTAAATTAATAATTTGTGTAATTATTATTGAATATTTATTTTGCACTTTCTGACAAAAATCTAGTTTTACAATATGCTTCACTGTTCAGAATTCAACGGTATAATTCACTTGCATATTCTGACTTGTCATAAATTCTCCATTAATCTCCGGAATTAGGCTATAAATTTGATTATCCTTCGGAACGTTTTATTCAAAGGAGGTTATTTATATGGAAGGCACACGGACACACGTGCTCGCAGTAAATCCTTAAAGGACATTGCCAAGACTTGCTCCAAGAATGCAGTAGTGGGTACATTTACATGCAGTTTTCTTGCAGCTAGGGAAACAAAGGAAACTTGGTAAGATGCAGAAAGAAGCTTTAAGCTTATTTATCAGGTAAAATGAAAGAATATCATTTTAAAGATTCTTTAAAGCTTAGATACCTAGAATCTATAGAAAAGTTATTTTCACTTCGTTTAACGTGTGTTGAAAGTGGAGTATAAAACTTTTACCCTCTATTGTGTTACAACTGTTAGAACCGAAGATTTCACCCTTTCATTACCGCACCTTTTGTTTCTACGTATATACTACATAAATAAAAATATTTTTTATTACTGAAACTTATTATCTACTTAAACCACTGTAATAATCTCTTAAATTTATGTTCGAGAAAAGAAATAAAAATAATTTTAAAAAACCTTTCTATCCAGTGATAGGAATCAACCCCGCAACCAACTCTATATTCAAAGATCTTAAAAAAAACCAAAAAATTGGTTTGACTGAGAATTTAATCTTCCTACTCAGGAACTGGAGTCGACAACTCTATCAAGTCCCGGATGGATTTTACTTATATTTATTGCGTGTATTAAGTGCTTTAATTTATTAAAATTTCTGAAAAATACCTATATGTACCTACGCCAAAATCCATTGTCATCTATCAGAACCATCCATATCAACCATCAATCTATTATAATTAGTCTATCTGCCTAGATCCGATTGGATGTCAGGAAGTTGATTTATTTGTACTTTCAAGATTCAGCGTCACTCATTCAATCAAGAGAACCAAGGTGAAATTCAATTAGATGTATTTAAAAAAAAGTTATTACTTTTTCTTAAGGCTCGGTTATCTCTATCAGAAATTGCGATTTGGTTCTTCCCTAAAACTAATACTTTGAAAAATGTCCTGCAGAGGTACCATTGTCATATCAAAATAAATAAAGAAATTAAATATGTCTCATCAGAGACATCTGTGAAAAATGACAGCAAACTAAATATGAGTTGTTATATCGTGGTTGTGTTCTCCGGGGGGTCTTGAAGTTCAACGAGGATTCACAAACTGTGGAATGAATTAAAAAATTTTAAAATTTTATAATAAAATTTAACTTAATATATGTCAGGAATCACTGGTTGAAGTAACTCAAGTACGTCATTCCTGGGTTACGATTAACACTCCGACACACGCGCGTCATCTCACAGATGACCGGTTCTGTTTTTTCATCATAAGTTTGATGAAGGGAGGGGAGCCTGGTCCCCCGCCCTAGTATTCCTCAAGCTCGCCTAGCTCGACAGTTCTGCAAAATTTCGAAAAAACAATTATATATTCACTTTTGACAAATAAGTGAACAGTCATCTGACAGATGACACGCGTGTATTTATGTCTCACTAGGGGGCGCGTGTATTGGAGTGTTAACCCGAAAATATTTGAAAATCTCCTTCCACCACCACAGTAAGCTAAAAATGTTGCTTGAGTCGTGATGGAGGACATAGCCGTAGAGTTAGAGGAATCGAACACGGAACGCCTGGGTGGGACCCAAATGCAATGCCTACTGACCAGTCTTAACACGTTTTAATACTTAATCGGTATTATAACTTATAATTGGATTTACATATTAAATTCCATATACAAATTCGTTCGGAATGGTGGTTTATCGTCAAAGTGATACCATATGAGAGGAAATTCTTCACAAAAATGGTATTTATGATCAAAATCAAAGAAATATACATCAGACGACTGAGAAGGCTATTTAACCAACTTCCTTATAGTAAATTTAGAGCCTAAATTATGGATTTCGTAAAACCTTTGCGTGATATTGATCGTACTATAAAATAAATGTCTTATTCTGGTTCAGAAAAGCACTTTTATTATACAAAAATGTCAATTCCTTAGGTAAAGTTACACATAATTTTTTTTATTGGAAGATACTTTGCTACAGTTTTTTAAAGAAAAATACTTTAAATTTTTAACTAAGTCTACCAGAAGTCAGTACATAACTGAAATGAGCACAAGAAAGTAAAGTGGTTTCGTGAAAAGTAACGCTGGGCGGGTAAGCCGTTAAATTGGACGAGAAAACGCGTCGCTACTACCTAACACCCCCCCCCCCCCCTTCAAGAAACTTATTGCATTTCCACTTCCGTCTACCCAAAAGGCGAAATAGCTGTTAGGTGTTCGTTCTACCTGAGAGGATTCAGTGAAGAGAAGAAAACAAATTGAATCTAATGTGATCTAAAAATCAATCCAAATCTGAGCGCATTGTTCATATTCCAGATCCTAATCATTGCTACGCAATATACTGCAATACGAGCATATCGCGCCACTAAAAAAGAAATCCTGCACAAAGTTATTTCTAAAACGCTGGTTTCTGCTCGCTTGCGTAATGGTAGAGAACTTAGCTAGCATACAAATTTGTAGGAAATCCGACACATTTTTCAGTTCAGTTTTTTTTGTAATTTGAATATCGCACAAGAGTCCCAACTTCTCCTAACCTTCTGGAGCTGCAAGCTGAGAACTACGAACAGACGACCGACTATTTACTCGGATCATGGTCGTTATTGAAAAATGATGGATAGTCTAAATTCTTGACAAATCAGTCCCTACCGTAAAAATGGCCATTGTTAAAAATATTATGCAGGTAGTTACTTTATCGCGTGTTCGAATTTCTTTACAGAATTTTGAATTTTGTAAACGACACTTCAATTCAAATCCAATCCGAGTTCTAAAGTTGATTGAACCGGGGTTACCTACAGACACACAACCGAAGTTAGTACTTTTTTTAAATGCGTGGATTTTTAATAAATCGGTTCGCTTTCCAATATATTCCTGATTGGTACGAGTATATAAGCCAATATGAAAATACTTTAAAACATTTCTAAACACAAGATTTAAAAAAAATAGAGTAAACAGATCACACGCGGTAGAAGTGAAACCTTCAGAAAACTAAAGTAGACAAGAGTGGGGAGGCTACAAAACACCGAACAAAGAGGAGACCGATTAGTCTAACTCATTATCTCGCAGGTTAAATCCTTTAGATGTACATATGTTCTTGTTTCTTTTAAGTGTCGATATTTTTCGTTTCAACGAGTTTCAAATCATAATTGTGCTAAAGAAGTTTTCACTTCAAAAATGATTAATTTAGGATGTTTTCAATTTCTGAACTGAGTGCCTGCAAGCCGATTAAGGTATAGCCTGGGCATATAATAAAAATATGGATTACTAGCTTTTGCCCCCGGCTTCGCTCGTATATTCGACCCCCTCCCTCCACTCCACACCCCCATTCCCCCTGCACTACCCCACCCTCCCCTTCCCCCAATCAATCAACAATCAAATACGCGCAGTTTAGCATTCATAATATTAATATAGCTGTTGGCTTAGATTAAAATGTAGATTGGTACCTATTTTATATTTGTACAATAAATATTCATATTAGAATACTCATATTTGAATTTTTGCTATCAAAGAAATCTCCATAGTAACCTAAACAAATAACAATATGACAGCCCACGCCAAACAGTTACTTTGTTAAACATATTAAAAAGCAACACGCTTTGCCAATAAACGTATAATAAATAATTTCATAACGTCACAGCTTTTTTATAACGCCAGAGCTTAACAATATATATACATATATAGCCTATATTACTCGCAAATAATGTAGCTTTCGATTAGTGAAATAATTTTTAAATTCAATTCGGTATTTATTGCGTGAAAGAGTAACACACATCCATACAAACTTTCGCCTTTATAATATCTATAAGATTCAATCGGTCACACCGCCGAGATTGAAACTAAACATGACAATATTTTTCTGACCCGATTTCCTGGTTCTTTCACAACTAAAAGTACTCGAATTTACAATTCCACAACGTATCTGGTGTATTCTATATTCTGAACGTCGACCGAATATAATTTAAAGTTTCCATAGCGACCGCCGACCGCCCCGCGCCCGCACGGCTTGGGTATGAATTCTGACACCATTTTATTATCATGCACTTGCGGGAGATTGAGAGAGCGAATTATTGTCGTGCATTTTGTGCAGCAAAATATGCATCTTGACTGCAGTCGTGGCTTACAAACTTACAGGAATCCGATTTTCTTGAAGAATGTAGCTCAGTTCTTAGTCTGTCGATGTTCTAGTTATAATTTTTTTCTTCCTCATAAATGTTCTACTAATCTCAAACAAAATATGATTTATTTTTCTTTATTTTCACTTAGGTACTTTTATATGTTTCTTAATTTTTATTTAATATGTTTATTATTTTTTTATTTTAAAGATATTTGGTAATACTGCCTTTTATTTATAAAAGGCAGTATAGCCGTTTATGTATTTAAAATTATCTGTTTCAATAGAAAAGTATTTTTTTGATTCCTATTAAAAATATTAAATGTATGACTACCACAACACGGGCATTATTAGCCTAGTGTGGTAGCCAAAAAAACCCAAAAATTTGTAACAAATAAAATATTAGGTCCTTACATATGAAATTGGCGTTTTGCCGTACTGGCAACTTTGATCTCAAATATCTTCTCTTTGGTTAGGAATTCCAAATTCAAATTTATACAGCTATTTACTCATGTATTTGTGTTTCGAAAATTATAATTCATTTGTTTTTTCCTTAATTGTTTTTTTTCTTTGCGTCACTTTGTTTACAAAATGAAAAACTTGAAATATTGCGTTATTTACGAGTATGAGTTCCACCGTAGCACCAGTGCTGCAGAAACGGCTCGAAGGATTAATGATGTGTATGGCGACGGTGCCGCAAAAGAAACCACAGTGCGTTTTTGGTTCCAACGTTTTCGTTCTGGAAATTTCGACCTGCAGAACAAGCCCCGTGGACGGCCGGAGATCAAAGTTGATAACGAAGAATTGAAGGCTATTAGGGAAGCGGATCCATCGCAAACCACGTCCGAGTTAGCTGCAGGCTTCGTTGTTAGTGATTAAACTGTTTTAATTCACTTGAAGCAAATTGGGAAGGTGAAAAGCTTGAAAGGTGGGTACCTCACGAATTGAGGTACCCATCTTTCAAGGAATTGAGGTACCACACACTGCACAACAGACGGCTACCAAATTAGAGGAGCTTCAATTGGAATGTCTAAGAAATCCACCGTTCTCTCCGGACCTTGCCCCAACAGATTATCATTTTTTTCGAAATTTGGATAACTTCTTGCAAGGGAAAAAATTCAACTCCGATGGGGTAGTCCAAACCGCCTTCAAAGATTTTATGGATTCCCGTTCGAATGGTTTTTTTAGTAAAGGGATCAATGAACTAGCTATGAGATGGCAAAAATGCATAGATAGCAATGGTATATACTTTGATTAAATAAATATATTATATTTAAAAAAATCGACTTTATGTTCCTCCCATACAATTTCATATGTAAGGACCTAATATTATAGAATAAAGATTAAAAAAAGAATTTTAATGAAATAACATATTTTATTGTAATTTATGAACCTTTAAAAATATGTCATAAGTAACATTAAATTTTTGTTCACGTCAAGCAGATACTTTGTGATGTGACATTACAATTTAAAATAATAGGTACAATAACTTTATAAACACCACTTCTCTTTTACATATACTTTATAATTTGGGAGCTGGGATTGGGTACCGCACCCCGGGAACCTTAATTGGATAACTAACACCTCTGCCATAGGTCACCCCAAGTGGTTCGCTACGTTTGGTGATTTAGCAGGGGTGCCCAGGTTCATGGGGTGAGGTTTGTCTAGGTATTAGAGGCGGATGACCAGGACACACTGAACCCCAGATTCCTACCCACCCCTTAAGGGTTTAAACCCTTTTCCTTCCCAGAACTCTCCTTTCCTTCCAATCCCCCAAAAAACCCTCCACACAGCATCCCCAAAGACGACATAGGCCCTGAGGGAAATTATTTTCTTCAGGGTTTCCTGTGTGGAGCTCAAAAAAAAAATAATTACCTGATTTCGCTACCATCGTTGCTTTTTCAGAGTAGTATAATACTCTACTAAAGTTTAACAGTTTAGTAATATGAATTTATTATAAATAATATTTTCTGTTTTCACAACGGGATGAAAAGGACGAGACAGAATCCTCCAGCGGAGGAAGTAGTAGGAATAAGAGTAGTTGGAGAATTGGAAAGTGAATATTATTTTTCAATGGGGAGTGTTAGCAGATAAGTATAAGACTTTTATTTAGAGATATTTGGTTGTTAATTACTTTGCTATTTATGTTTTGGCTTTCCTTAGCTCTACTCCTTTTAGGTAATTAGTAATTTTATGATTGGGTTCAATAAGATGGTACGTAAATTTGGAGAAGCCATTACTATGTAAATATCTTAGGTGTTCTTTAACCGAAGCTCTTATCGGTTCAATTCCTAACATTCCTAAAGTCAACTGAGCTAACTGAGATAGACAGCGGACTACATTGCGGAAAAAAATACAGCAATACTTGTGTCTCGCTTACCTCGCAAAGATATATTTCTACGTAGATTATCCTTCTATGATTAAATTAGCTTAAAAAATTACCTTAAAATGTTATCTTAACTCCGTATATATCGTTTAGTAACTACTAGCAATTAAAAACATAAACATCAATAATATGCCTACATTAGTAATCCGTTTAATTTCCGTCAGTTAAATGTTGATCGTTAGGTGGCGAGCAATGTCTATTTCCCATTCCTCATGGGGTCGGAAGCTATTGTTATATTGACGTATTGTTTATTCCGAGATTTCAAACTTGGTCCGGAATTAGTTCCAGAACTCAACTCCTGACGCAGTGGTAAAACAACTAACTCGCTGCTACAGAAGCTGCACTTCTAGTAGAGGTACAAGGACTGTTATAACTGATCACCAGTATCTCGTAAATAAATAATATACAGGGTGTTAAGGGACGTACTTGATTTGCTTTAACCAGTAATTCCTGACATTATTAGGAGTAAAAATGGATTCTTCTTCATTTCGTTACTGGTCACTCAGTCGAGTTGCCGTACAACCTCTTACCTTACCCCCAATTGTACAAAATGAACTATATTTTTATGTTTTCGTAAAAAAAAACAAAATCACAAATTTCTACGGAGACTAAAGTGTCTTTACATTTTTACTTCAAATAATGTCAGGTATCACTGGTTAAAGTAAGTAAAGTACGACCCTTGTCCATTTATATCCATTGACATAAATTCCTTATTTATTTATTAATCATCAACGCCCTTATGGGCTTTTACATATTTTAACATTTTCTATGATTTTGTGCATACAGGTTTCAAAAACCATATTAAAGGTTTAGATAACAAAAATAACATAAATGGGTACTACACTTTGTATCTAGGTATAAAATTAAAGTATAACGTTATACAATAAATACATAAGAAGAAGATTAAATTATACGATATTGCCTTACTGATCAAAAAATACTAGAACGTAGTTGAGTGTGATTATGACAGTAGTCACACAATTAATAAATCTAATAATTTGTAGTATTATTTACGTTAAATATATTAAATGTTGATAAAAAGAAATAAAATAATTTGGGTCGAGGGCGGTGTGGTCGAGGGGTAAGGCTCTCGACTACAAATCTGGAGATTGCGAGTTAAAATTTAAGCATGCTTGGATATTTTTTATTTAATTAGTTTGTGTTGTTTCACAATTAATTCTTAAATATATATATAGAATATTTGTGGCACGTTCCAGAGTGGAAGATACCCTCAGTATCGCCCTGCTGTTAGACCAGCACTCAGAATTTGAACGTTGCTGTAGTGGTGTTTGGTGACCAAATCTTAAAAGACAGGCACATCCCAATCTTATTCATCCCCATCTACATACCCTCCCCACTATCTCCAGCCTCATAACGTACCCCAATTGGAAATGCCATACTCTCAGCATCGCCCTAGTGAAAGACAAACATTCAGAATTAAAAATCTACTTAATATAGTTTTAGCCGTGTTGGGTGGTCAGATTTGAAAAGCCAGGTACACCTTCCTCTGCCACATCTCCTGCCCCTTCCCACTAGCGTCAGTCTCACAATATTCCCCAAGTATCGGGAATGCCATAGTCATAATGCCTGATTGGGAGCAGTCAGGACTCTTGTGCTGTATTAACTTAAAAATATATATCCAAAATAATAATACTGGGAAATGTGAAAAAATGTTACTATTTATTTTTAATATTATTTTTTAGAATAGTGTTCACATCGGAAGTATTCTCTAACGTCTCGCATTTCCAAATTTACTACTGTACCTACACTTGTACAGCCTTTATAGATTACTCTTTACCAGCTGGTTCCCACTGTACTAAGCCGTTGTTTTAAAATATGAAAAGTAGAAAGAGTTATCTACTTACATTTTAATGTTATAGAAATCCCCCCGAAAAATTAATCTCTCAATTTGAACACAGCTTTATTTGCTTGTACCAAAAAAATGAATAATATGAAAATACATATAATTTTTAATCAATCACTAAAATTAAATTTTTATTATAGGAAATGCGAATCTACGAATTTAGCATGCTCTGGCGAAAATGTAATGCGCAACCATTTGCGCGCTGGCAAAATGTTGGTCGCACCTAAATTATTTAATAGAAACTTACAAATAATACGGAACAAAGTTTTAAAAAAAATCAGACAGCATTAAAGCGATACGGAACGTATATTTATCGCCCTTTTATGCCGTCACGGTACCGTTACCGTAAATCGTCAAGATGATTATAAAAACGTCCAAGAATAATTACTATCGTAGTCCAAGAAGTAACAATGTACAAACTTATTCAAGAAAGAGTCGTATTCCTGCAATTTCAGTTATTTTTTTTTTTTTTGTTTGGCTAAACGATTTCCAGAGGAGAAAACTTTTCATGGTCTATCCCAGTCCCGCCCCTTCACGCCTCTTCTCTTAAAATCAGCAGGTGTGGTCTGAGATGAACAGCTTATATTTTTATTTACGCTTTACTGTAAACTAATGTTTATTTCCTTACTAATCTACATTTTTGGACAATTTAACAATTCTGCTTTATTCAATTTAACAGTTTTTTTGCACCATTTTAGTTTAGGTGCCTAATAGTTAATAAACAAGTCTAAATATCCACAAATATCCGTAAATATCAATAAATTTCTATACATATCTATAATATATAAGCATCTATTAAAATCCATAAAAATTCGTACATATCCATAAATATCCTTAATCATTCAATAAATATCTATAAAAATCCGTAAATTAACATCCTTAAATATTAATAAACCTCCTTAAATATACATATCTACATATTTATTGAAAAGGGAGATAACACTAATAATCTAAACGAAAATATGAAAGGGAATAAGACACAGAAAAGAAAAATATATAGATAACGATCACAATAGGCCAGTTGCATTGGTTTCATAACGACTTGGAAAAAATCGTTTGGATAGATTTTTTTACTAAGATTACGAAAATGTTAGTAAAATTTTTTTGAAATGTATTTTTTGTTTTTGTTTTTATATAAATAAATCCATAATTTGAGCTCGTGACACATGAGAACGGGTCGTAAAAACGACCCGTTCTCATGTGACTTATGGCAACCGTGTACAAATGTTGGCGTGTTTCCCGAATATGCACCAATGCCGAGGGCATCAATGACGCTAGTTCCTCGGAACATCTTCCATTGTAATACCGGTAGAACAAAGACAGTATTCCCACCTGACGCCTGTACTCTAAAGATTGCAATCCTTCTGTTAAGACGGGAGAATCTATCAAACGGTTTCTGCATAGAGTCAAGGGTTTTTTATGTATTTTGGAGCTCCAGACCAGAGGTGGCTGCATAGATGACAAAAATTTCCAGAACATTAACCAAAAAATGCATTATAATAATAATAATAATAAATGTTTATTCCGGTATGTGGGGAAAATAGTGCAATCCCACAAATTCCATAAGGGTTAATAATATATACACAAAATATTTTAAAGAAAAAAAAAGCAGATGAATATGATTGTACGTGAAATAAAGGTAATAACAAGAAAAAATAAGACAATAATATTAATTGGCTTTTAGGATTCTGTGACCTCATTCGGAGGCAGTATTTTTCTCCATTGTGCATCAATGCTGGATGATGGACTGAGGCGGGCTTCCATGACGAGGATATTTCCAGATCTGCTTATCCTTTCCCTCATTCCTGCCACCCTGGATCTAATAAGGGCTGCATATTTGGGAACTCGCCCCTCCGTGAACATCCGGAAAGCGCTGCAATATCTGGGGAGACCAAACATTATGCGAAAGGCGTTGTTTTACTGAACCCGGAGTCTTTCTATACTACTCTTCTTGCCCAGAGTTCGCAAGTATACAGCGTTGCGCAAAAGAAAAGGATTAATAGTTCGCTTAATGTAAACGCTGATATTTAGAATTTTTATTTATCTTCATATGCATCAGGCATTTATGTTATCAGAAAACATCTCTTTAATGGAATTCTTATTAAATTCACGCTTTTTTTATATCAAAAATAACCTCACTTCTTTGTGAAAGAAATTTCAGTCAGCCAGTCAAAATGCGGCGTTGCCAGCGCTGTCGCAGCACTTTTTTTAGTCAAATTCAAGAATTCAAATCAGAGCTTGTACAGTATTTATTCAATGTGTAACTCAAACACCGCTTCACAGTTAGGAAGTGTTTTTTTTTTATTAGTAAAGCTGTTATGTCTAAAAGTGCTACCACTGTTCCTACAAGAAAATAATATTAATTATTATTTTTGCCTTTACCTACGTTCACATTACATGTGAAAGTAGCACTGCATCTCATTTTCCAGGGTGCTAAGCTTCAACAAAACTTTGTTCTCGTACTGAGTGTGTTTTTGAATAGAGGAAACTTCCTCACATTAATGCTTCTTTCACTCCCGCTAAGCTTTGTTCAAAAGACTTACAAAACACGAAAAATAATTTACATGAAACGAGTTGGGACGATGCGCGCTATGTGGAACTAGAGAGAATTGTGTATGCAGTACATTATTACACAAGTTGTGTTTCTACATGTTTATAACGCAGTGAAGTCTCTTATTTCACAAATTTTCTGAGTTAAAATTAACGCGAAATGCTTGTGTGGAATTTATTTTACATGAAAGTATAATAAATTTGTGACAACATAAATATACAGGGTGTTAAGGGACGTACTTGACTTACTTTGACCAATGATTCCTGACATTATTTGGAGTAAAAAAATTTTAAAAATGTATACCTTTTTTTTAAAATTTCTTTAGTATCAAAGAGAAAAAAAAATCTTCCGCGTGTCGTCACTGTTCACTCAGCTGGGTAACCAACCAATCCCTCACCCTGTCTCCAACTATCCAACAACTACCATTTTTTATTTTAAGCAATAATTATTAGCCTGAAACACTCATCAACATTGAAAAAATCCCCACATTGAAAAAAATTGGTTGTTTTCAGGTGAAAAATTTAATAAGCAGTAATTGTTGAATGAAACACTAGTATATATTGAATTATTTGGCGGGTGGGAGATAAGCCGACGTAGCTCAGTTGGTAGAGCAGTTGACCGGATATCAGAAGGACGCGGGTTCAAGTCCCGTTGGCGGCATTTATCTTTTCTCGGGAGATTTTTTCAATGTTGATGAGTGTTTCAGGTTAATAATTATTGCTTATAATAATTGTTACCATTTTTTATGTTTTAAAATTTATGGCTAACAGGTTGGATCCACCGGTTGGTCGATCACTTATACAAAACTATATCTGCAATGCATCTGAACAATGAACGCGATGCTGTGTTGAAATAAACATTTATCATTATTCATTAATTCTGTACGGGTAAACATTGTTTCTTATCCGCATTTTGGGAGGCGACTATGGTTACCGCCCGCCATAGGAACCATTTATTTTATAACCAACACCTCTGCGATAAGTTACCCCAAGTGGTTTGCTACGTTTGGTGACTTAACAGGGTTGCCCGGATTCACGGGGTGAGGTTTGTCCAGGTCCAGGAGAGCGACTGATTGAGGGAGGTATTTTATCCTCTCCAGCCGGAATCTCCAGACTCTGGACTTGCACCGCAGTTGGAGGGATGGATTCATATGTCCGTTACGCCTGGACACACTGACCCCCAGATTCCTACTCACCCCTCATACATATTTCCTTCTCAACACTTCTATTCCTTTTTAAAAAAAAAAACTTCACACAGCAACCTCCAAGATGACATAGGCATAGAAATTACTTTCCTCAGGGCCTCCTGTGAAATGGAAAAAAATTAGATACAGTTTGCACGCAGAAGACGTCATAATTGGGAACACGTATTATTTGAAATGCTATTATTTAATCCTGGTATATAATTTTATAAAAATATGTAATGTGTAGTTTAATAAGCGTGTTTGTGAAAGCAAATTGCATAAAAACATTTTTTTTTACAAATTATTCTAACCTTCTACAAAAGCAATTTTTTTTTTAAATCTCTGTCGCAAAATAATTCTCAATTTGAAAATTTAATAGGGTTCCGCCTGGGTAGCAGGTACTTGTGGGAAATTGGCCCATGCCACTCAAAAAAACAATGATGAAGAAGAGAAGGCGTTTTTAAATTCGATTATTTTCTCTCTTTGAGTGCGGCGCGCGGGACGAATTTAAATGTGATTGAGCTTCGATCTTCACTCCATTTTATTAGCCTATTAAACTGCGTTCGTAGAACCCTGTTCAAATTATAACTCGTGATGAAAAATTCTTCAATAATTATAATCAACGCTTATTTCATATTATATTTAATTCACCGGATTAATCATGGTTTTTATTATCTCTACCCGTATTTATATTGATTTTTTTATTGATACGGTAAGGTCTATTTATAGAAAAAGTGTTTAAGCATTTATTCAATACAACCTGTAAGTCCATCAACTAAGATTATTGTATTGTACAACCCTTGGGGGTAGGTTAGTCTAATTTTTTATATTTATTTTTATGTACAAATTCCGCATTAGAAGCCTTGCAGGAAATAATTTACCCCGGGGTCTATATCTATCTTTGGGTATGCTGTGTGGAGATCAAGATCAAGACGCCCCAAGAACCATTTATTGGTTCCAATACCCTTGCCATAGATCGCCCCCAAATGCTTCGCATTTGGAGATTTAACAGTGCCCGGGTTCATGGGATGAAGTTTGTCCGGGTCTTGAAGGAACATGCGTCTGCGAAACTGCTGCGTGGCGGGCCGGATCGAGAGAGAAAAGGTTGAGGGGAGCCTTTTGACTTCTCCAGCCGGACTCTCTCAACACATCGCCTTGCACTGCAATTGGAGAGATGGATTCATACATCTGTCACTCATGAACACTGACCCCCATATTCCTACTCACCCCTCATACCTTTTCCTTCCCAGAACCTCCTCTCCTTCCTTTCCTTAAAAAGAACCTCCACACATCATCCCCTAAGATGACATAGGCCCTAAGGGAAATTATTTTCCTCAGGGCCTCCTGTGTGGAGCTAATAAAAAAAAAACTCAAAATATATTAAAATATTTTGGGGAGGAATGGCTTTGACAGAAAGAGCTATTTTAGTGGTAGCCACTTCACCCCAGATAAATTATTTATATAGAAAATTAAAATAAGTATTGCTATTTGGTATTTTTTTAAGAACGTTTTTTGCAAAAAAAAATTAAAAGACAGATCTAACTAAAACAACTTTGTAGACATAAATGTTATGTTTATTTTATATAAAGTTCTTTCAGATTGCGATTTTCTATATTTTAGTTTAAATAATGTTAAAACAATCATATTTGTTTTCTTTATAATTATATTTAAAATAAATCAACGGTCCCGAAGAACAATGTCTGATTTGCAAAAAAATTCAATTAGTTCTGTTGGCTTATTTATTTTCTTATTTTGTTGATTTAAAAGTCTGTATTTTCGGATTTTTTCAGTGAAATACCAAAAATATCAAAACAACACTATTTTTCTTTATCTCAAAAACAGTAAAATGCAGAAACGAAACTTTAAACAGCTGTACTGCAAAACTTCAAAAACGCACAACAAATTTATTTTTTAAGTTTTACTTTATTTTTAACTTTAAATGAAGACAATATTAGCGAAACAATTGAATCTGACAACAGAAAAATCATAAAAAAGATACTGTCACATCTGGAACTCAAATCCAGGGCCTTCGCCTTGCCGGGGTGCAACTCTACCAAATGAGCTAATGTGCCCCTCTCCGATTCGGTCATATTTAACTATATCATACTTCGACTAAGATCTACCAACAGTATCTTCATTTTCTTAACGCTTGTTTTTATTGACTGATTGCAAGATTCAAACCCGAACTAATGAACTAACTTTAAACTAACTAGTCTGTGGAATACCTTCTCTGGCTGTTGTATTAACTATTCTTTTCTTTTGATATATCTTAATTTCTTTCTGCTATTATAGTAATTAATTGCATTATATTATTTGGTTATAACTGTTTTTTCCTTGCTCCTTCTTTTATTTTCAGAAGGTTTCTTTGACTGGTTATAGCAGTTATTTTTCATTTACTTATCTTATTATTTCTTTTTTATGTTACCTACTTCAGAAGAATTATTCTACGGGCTGCTACTTTTATTTATCTTTTGTCTAATATTAATGTAAGTACTCGCATACTGCTTACTAACTCCGTATGCATGGATATTGGAGGGTCTAGTCGTTCAAATAAATGTAGCTTTGTTCAATAAAAAAAGTAGAGTCTTGACATGTACGGTGAAGGAG
Organism: Limnephilus lunatus; assembly: GCA_917563855.2. Classification (NCBI taxonomy): domain Eukaryota; kingdom Metazoa; phylum Arthropoda; class Insecta; order Trichoptera; family Limnephilidae; genus Limnephilus; species Limnephilus lunatus. Next base: position 42,521,935 of record OU830602.1, on the reverse strand, counting down.
GAAACCATATATTATGTTTCCTTATAACACCGCGCCGTTGGGAAAGTGGTAGGGTCCCCTCCAAAAAATGCGACATCCATTGACTTTTCAGCAAGTCTCGGATGAATATTTTTTTATATGAAATAAATTAAATTTAATGTTAATATAATGTATGACATTAAACTAAATTTAATTTATTTTAAAGAATAGAAAACAATTATTTAAAGGTTTACGAAGAGTCGTCAAGTTTTTAATAAATATATTCTTATACATCATTTTAAAAACAGAAAATCTCCTAATGAAACTCGGATACATGACACAAGAGCCTTAAAAAAGGATATACGAGATGTTCCAAAATTCAAGACAAGTTTTGGCCAAAGAAACCACATATATCTTGCAACTAAACTTTACAACATCCTTCCTCCAAGTCTGAAAAAGACAGAAAAGATAAATAAGTTTAAGGAAAAAATCAAAACATGGGTGAAAGAAATTAATGCAAACATACTAGAGAATGTATTAAAAACATCATAGAAACTAAATAAAGGAAAATCAAAGAAATCTACCAGTCCGCCTCAGCACAGGACCACCTAGTGAGGAGGACTAAGAACAAACAGATTAAATATTTATATATATCATCATATCTTGTAATTTTCATCAAACCTGTAACTAAATAGTCACTATTAAAAAAAAATAAAAATAAAAAAAAATAAAAAATATATTGGTACCCTTACCATTTTGTTTTGTGTGGAGAAAATACTCAAAAGCAATGTTGCTAATTTAGTAATGTGATTAGTTTCAGCGTGTTCATTATTCATTTAAACTTTGTTTTTAAATTTTCCATGGATCGATTTATTTTCATTCCCATGAATTCCAAATCGAACGTACCGAATCATGTAGGTAAGTTCGATAAATTAGTAAGGGATTCAAAGTACTAGATTTGATTCACCAATTGCAACGAATTTAAGGTAAATTCAAATATGTACTCATTATAACATTTGCATCGTTACCAAAATTGACTCGCTACCCAAGCAAACTCGTAACGCATTCAGAGGTAGGAAGTAATAAGCAAAAGACATTTTTTCGCCTTTCAAAAGCGAAATAAATCTCCAGAAACACTTCCAAACAAGTGTTATACGCAAGAATAAATCATTTTATCAATTCGCATTTGAAAATACGCAATTTTAAACTTTTCCACCGGGTCGGAGGGGCATAATTCACGCCATAATTTTCCGATTCCACCTTGAACCGTGCGGCCAGAATCTCATAAGACTTGTCAAGTTCTGCGACTGGCATGCTACCAAAATTGAAGTCACGGGTACCTAGCTACTCGTTCTTCCCCACACTATTTCTTCTGTGTCAGGGGTTCGTAACCTTACTGTTAATGAGTATAAAAATTAGATTTGACACCCAAAAAAATGCGCAGCGTTACCATTGTATATGAGTAGCTTACACATTTCTCCATTGGAATGTTGGTTGCATAGTGCTTTTCATCTCTGGCTTCCCAATGAAGTAAAATCGTGTATTGGTTTAAATAAGCTTTTTAACATTAGCTCCACACAGGAACTTCTGAGAAAAATTATTCCCCTCAGGGCCTACAACATCTTTGGAGATCCTGTATGGAGGTTCTTTTCAGAAAAGGAATTAGAGGATATTTTGGGAAGGAAAAAGGTATGAGGGGTGGGTAGGAAACTTGGGTCAGTGTGTCCAGCAACGGACGTATGAAACCTTCAACCCTCCCTCTGCGGTGCAAGGCGATGTTTCGAGAGAGTCCTGCTGGAGAGATCAAAAGGTCTTCTCTACCAGTCTCTCTCTGTCACGAGTTGGTGGTCAGACGCATCCGCCGACAAGACCCGGACAAACCTCACTACATGAACCCGGGCACCCCTACATATCGGACAAGCTTTCATATTTGAAAAATGTTTATTTCAGCGTTGTGTCTGTGTAATTCCGGTTCAATTACAGTTGATTTTCAAAATTTCTGCATCTGATTGTAGAAACGATTCAGACAAACGATAAAGTTCGTACCAAAATCATAGTATCTCTTGATTAATTATCGATTTCTTTGAATGCAGTAAATTGTGTTATTCTGTTGGAAGGTACTTACCTTAATTATATCGGTAATTTTATTTTCTTTAAGAAGGTTTAGGTTTCCGGTGAATTCACTACAGAGTTTACCGCTGACAATAATTCTATGTGAAATGTGTATTTCTTTTGTTTAATTTTTACAGATATCGTGAGTATACCTATCTACATATGTACATTGAAATGGTAGATTTTGGGGATGCCCGAGAAAAACATGACACGTTCAATTGAAGCAAATACTTGAATTGGATCATCTCAAGAGTTAGAATAACAGAAGGATGTGTATGAGATGACGTCCAAATGTTGATGAAAATTGTGTACCAAGACAGAGTTGTGTGGTGATACAGCCCCTCTGCCTGTACCTGCGGGAACGAAGTGGCGTTAAGTTATTTTTAAATTTATAAATGTATTCATCCTACGCTTTTATACGTTCAACTACTATAGTAGTTATACAGAATGAGGTATGGGAGCTTTATTCTTAGAAGGTGTTCGAGATTTCCATCTGACTAGCAAAAAGGTTTAAGGAACAAAAATGTTGAGTAACCCAATTATATGTAGCTAGATACAGGATGGGACATGCGAAGCCGGAAAAACAGAAAATTGTTCCGTTAACAAAGCTTCATCTATCTTTTGCCTTTATCGCTCTGAACTGGGTCAAAAGACAAACATGGACTTTCAATACTTCTCAAATGGTTTACAGTAATTTAATTATGAACAATGTTTGCACGATCTCGTTTTGTATTTATTTAGGTATTTCCGAAATTAAGTTGAAGGGTTGAGTTGTTCGATTTCTTTGAATGCAGTAAATTGTGTTATTCTGTCGGAAGGTACTTACCTTAATTATATCGGTAATTTTATTTTCTTTAAGAAGGTTTAGGTTTCCGATGAATTCACTACAGAGTTTACCGCTGACCGCGAAGAAAATTATTTGACATTATTTTGAAATGTGTTTTTTTTACTAAAATAATTTTGTACTAATAATAGCCAAGTACCTACTATAAATAAAAACAAAAAAATAAATAATAGTTCTATTGAGTTAGGTTGGGTTAGATTCAGTTCAGTTCAGTTTCAGTGCCGGCAACCCGGGCGTTTATTTTATTTTAATTTATGTACTGTAATGAATGACACTGCTTAGCACCATTCAGACATTCCAGTTCTTTTTTAACATTAGCTCCACACGGGAGGCCAATGAGGAAAAAAAATCCAACAGAGCCTACGTCATTTTTGGAGATGCTGTGTGGAGTGTCTTTTTAGGGAAAGGAAGGAGATGAAGTTCTAAGAAGGAAAAGGGTATAAGGGGTGGATAGAAATCTAGGGGTCAGTGTGTCCCGGAGTGACGGATCTTTGAATCCATTCCTCACACTGCGGTGAAAGGCGATAGGTCGAGAGAGTCCAGCCGGAGTGGTCCAAAGGTCTCCCTCAACCAGTATTTTTATCTTTCAGACTCTTTGGATCCATCGCCTAGTACCGCAGTGGGAGGGTCTGTCACTCCTCACGTTTACCCCCAGTTCCTACCCACCTCTCTTATTTTTTCCTTCCCAGAATTTCCTCTCCTTCCATTCCCTCAAAATACCCTCCACACAGCATCCACAAAGATTACAGAGACCCTGAGGGATTTTTTTTCCTCAGGGCCTCCTGTATGGACCTGATGTAAAAACAAAAAAAAAATACAAGTGTGCAGTTCACACGCGGTAGAAATGAAACCTTCAGAAAAATAAAGTAAACAAGAGTAGGGAGGCTACGAAGCACTGCACAAAGAGAAGACCGATTATACTATCTCATTCTCTCACAGGCTAAATCCTATAGATGTACTAGTATATGTTTGTCACGTTTCAAATCACAACGGTGCTAAAGAAATTTTAACTCCAAAAAAGACTTCAAATCATTTAACTATACTTCAAACATCGCATAACCCAGTTCCTACAACGGGTATTTGCAGTTGTTTCAATTTTGCTTTCTTATTGTGACTCCGCTGCAATTTATTTGGCAACGTTACAGTTCCGTTCCGGAAGATCTAATGCTATCCCGTGTAAGTGAATTTGGTCCCAGATTTATTCCGGTCGTGTTATTTGTTTTGGGTGCAGCACTTCAGGTCAACTTTTACTACTTTTATCTATAAGAAATCTAGTAGACCAGCGACAGTATTCTTGGAAAAGTTGTATAAATTCAATCATTGATCTTAAATCCCTACAATTATTATTAATGAGCCCTGCAACCCTTTATCTTTCTGCATAATGTTTTCTGTTACTCATTATTTCAAATTATTCATGAGTGCAAAGATATGAATTATGAGATGTTAATATTTTTTGACAATATATTAATTAACCTCTTAGGTCTCGAGCTTATTTTGTCGGAAGCTCAAGTATTTCCGCTTTGCAATAAAATACAAATAAAGGAATATTTCTGAACTTTCTTAACGAAATATTTCTATGATGAAATACGCTTTAAAATTTTATAATTCGAAATAAACGGATTGTTTTATAAAAAATTCCAATGGAAACATAAAAAGTTTTTAAAATGGCTCACCTTACGTTTTTTCTAAAAATACTTACCTTGTAAATATAATACCTTGAGGTGATTTTTTACAAAAACGGCGCTCTACAAATTGTCCAATTATTATTATTATTATTACTTAGGTACATATTTTCTAAAATTAATGATAACGAAGAAAATAAAAACATAAAAATAATTTATTATGAACGCTATCGTTAACTCACTTTTTACAGCTTCCTGTAAAATAATTAGTAAAAAATTCCCAAAATTTATAATTTTTTTTTTCAAATAATGGCGACAAATTTTGGATTATATTTTAATTGTTTTGTGTTTTTTTTTAGATATGAATATATAGGGCGGTGTTAACGTTTAGATCATATTTCTAACCATTACAGTAAGGGAAATCCAACGATTTCTGAGCCCTATATGAGTTGTTCCGAAAACCGAACAAATTAGCCTGAGGGGTTAAGAACAACTAACTAAATCTATTCTGATAACTGGAAAATAATTTGCATAATATTGCGGTAGCTTTTGGCACTAGTATTTAATAAACAACCTTGAAACGACATTAGGAACGTTAAGTAAACAAAAAATATGTTTTTCAATCCTTGAAAAAACCATGCATCATTCTTACATCATAATTACAAGCCGTATTAAGGTTTATTAAATTACTGGCACCATTTCAAGTTTCTGATCAGCTGATGGAATTAAACTATGGGCTATATAGTCTTAAACGTTTATCGCGCGTTATTGTGGTCAGTTAAGACACGTTTAAATAGTTCTCACGACTCTGCTAGGACCTGTCAAAACATATTGTTTATGGATATGATAACGTGCGTCCATGTGTTCGCGAGTTGACCCCAATCTTTTATGACCGAGTGTCTATCTCTTAACACGTTTTTCCAAGAATTTTAAAAACACCTTATGGTGCATTTCCATGCTTGCCAAGCCTACGCAAACCTCCACAAGCTCCAAGCGTACGCAAACACGCTTGTGACTGCGTCATAGAAGTGTGCCGATTCACTCATTTTACGGAATCAGTTCCGGACCGATATTCAACTGTGTGCACTCCATTCATTGGACTCGTTCCTTTGATTCCGCCCGTCTCGCCGAATCAAATTCATTGCGGCGCGCGGCGCTCCGCCGGAGTCCTTGAATCGGCCAGAACCAAACCGAGAGTTGATTCCACCGGACTCACGGAATCAAACGCATTGTAGCGCTCCGCCGGAGTCGTTGAATCGGCCGGAACGAAACTCTGTTTGACTCCGGCTGATTCAATGCCGAAATTTGATTCCGCCGGACTCACCTGAATCAAACTGATTGTATCGTTCCGCCGGATTCATTGAATCAGCCTGGGCCAAATTCAGTTTGACTCCAGCTGATTCAATGCCGAAAGTTGATTCTGCTGGATTCCCTTACCCGGCGGAATCGTAGAAGGTCACGGAGTTAGGGATCAATTATTCAACCCACTGGGGTTAATTGGGGAGTTAAAAAAATAAGGTTATTGCTTTTCAAGATTTGATATTTTTTATTATTATTTAAATGGCACTCACCATCTGGTGTTCTCAACAAAAGTGGGGGTTAATTTACTGGTAAATGTTGGAAGTAAAATATTAACTAACTAACCATCACGCCTTTTCCCGGCAGGGGTAGGCAGAGAGGACGGACCGCCAAACAATTCGGTCTTGCCGCACACTCTTTGCCTCACTCACATTCATACATCGTCTCATACATTCTCTTCTTTTATACTGACTTTTGACATGGCCCGACTCGAGTATCTGATTCACTTGATCGTGCCATATCTTCCTCGGCGTCTTCGACTTCTTCTACCATTCGCATTTGTGTCGTATATTCTTCTTACACTACTTTCCTCGTTCATTCGCTCTACATGCCCAAACCATCTGAAGGTCCCTTTCTTAATCTTACTCATTATGCTAACATCAGACTTACATTCTTTGTGGATATCCACATTTCTCATACGATCATACATTGTTTTACCACACATACGCCTCAGGGATCTCATTTCAACAGCATTCAGTTTACTTTCATCCTTCCTCTGCCAGTTCTATGCCTCATTTCCATACATCAGGGTAGGTACCAGGACTCCATTGTGGACTCCTAGCTTCGCTTCTTTTGACAGTTTTTTATTAGCGCCAACAAATGTGTTTGTGTCGAGCCGTAGCCGCCAGCCGGGCGTCTATGTTATTGTTTATTGTGAGATTATTATTTCGAGAAGTCTTATCTTTTTATAGCTAATAATAATCTGTTTGGGATGAGTGATATCATATGTCGGCTTTATGAGAACCGTGTAAGATAATATTTACGTTATATTTGAAATTTACGAACAATGAAGTCCTTGTACCATGTGTTAAAAAAATGATCCTCATAAAACAAGTAATTACTTACACCCAAGTTCGTAGGCGCGAACTTGCTGGAAGCCAAATTTGTTACCAACAAAAGGTAAAAAGCAATGCTCGTTACTATCTTTTGAATACGAGATAATGCTATTTCTTTTTGAAAAATATTTTCATCATTGGATTCGTTCCGGCCGGAACGACACACTTCTACTGCTGCGTCAGTACGCTACCAACACCCAAGCGTGGCGGACGCCGAACTTGTGTCGGCTATTGCGTTTGGTTTAACATACTTTAATTTGAAATACAAGCAAAGTATAAAAAAACAATATAATATTGTCTTGTATTATAAAAAAAAGTTATTCCAACAAAAATCATATGTTTTTTTATTGTAACAAATAATAAATCATCAATTAAAGATTATTTATTTATATCTACTTTTTAGGTAAATCCAATAAATTAAATTAGTGCATTCAAATTATGTACTTATACATTTTAATAAGTCAGGCATGCCTATTACGTCATACATATGTCTCGTAATGTTAATTATCGATAAACCGCATGGAGCAAAAACGGCGCGCATTCGCCGTCAGTTCGGAAATTACACTGAGCGTTTGCGATCCGACCCCGACTGGATCGGCGGCAAGCTCTTGCAAGCCTACGCAAACCCTATGCAACCCTACGCAAGCCAAGACAAACGACCTGTTTCCACGTTGGCATTTGTGGAGGTTTGCGTAGGCTTGGCAAGCGTGGAAACGGCATTGTAGACAGTTCTCTTGCTTTCCAATATTAAATGGTGTAGTTTATTGAAAAAGCTTATATCATATGCCGACAGATGCCAGCAGGGAAAGAGCTTCTATCGGTTGCCGATAGATGCCAGTAGGGGTAGCAGTAGCTGTTCAATCGCCAGCTACCCAGCAGATTCAATTAGCAGCCATTATAGACAGGTCGTGCGACCAGTAGTATAATTATTTTAAATACATAAACTCGTAATAAGCCGGTCTGTATCAGGCACATATTTTATTATTAAGAAGTACCTCCACAGAACAAATGGTGTTTGATAATAAATAAAAAACATTACTGGATAACAAATTACAAGTAATAGTGCCTTAACACGATCACACGGATTAACTGAGGCCACCGCTTCGAAAAGCTCGGCCGACCAACCGTCCTTTTTCATTATTCGATCCCTTCCCAAATGTTTTCTTTTGTCGTTGTGCATGTCAGATATGCGTGGATATGGCTTAACCTGACAATATTTAAATTCCTCCTTCTACCACTATAAATGGAACATGTTGCTTGTGCAATGGTGATCTACTTAGTTAGCAGAGGATTGAACCCGCGACATCTATGTGGAAACCCAACACTTTGTACCACGCAAACACTAACCGTTGCTCTAACCATTTCAATCAACGCGCAATTCGTATCTCTCATCAGAGCTGTATTGAGAGTTGAGAGTACAGGTATTTAGTTAACGAGATTTAAATATGAAGAAACAACTAAAAATACCGTCGATTATTTCATTTCATCCAGCACAATGAGCTTACCACTCTGCCGTGGATAGGATTTTTTTATTTTTTACGTTAGCTCCACACAATAAGCCTTCAGTAAAAAGGCCTTCATCTTTGGAGACGCTGTGTGGAGCTCTTTCCTTTTAAGGAGAGGAAGTTCTGGGAAGAAAATGGGCATGAGGCAAAGGTGGGTAGGAATCTGGGGACCAATGTGTCCAGGAGTGACGGACGTATGAATCCATCCCTTCAACTGCGGCGCAAGGCAATAAACGTTATCGTTTAACGTCTTGCGCCGGGCTGGAGAGGTCAACAGGTATTCCTCAACCAGTCTTTACCGATCCAGCCCACCACGCAGTAGTTAATCAAATGCATCCGCCACCAAGATCTAGACAAGCATGAACCAGGGCATTCTTACTAAGTCTTCAAGCGTAGCGAACCAAATGGGGCGGCCTATGGCAGTTGGAGTGACCTACCGTGTTGGTTATCCAATAAATGGTTCTTAGGGCGGTGGTACGTGGTACCCATACCCTTTTATTAGATAATATAAAATAAATTAAAATTCTGACATTGAAATTTGCGGAAAAAAAATATCGCTCACAATGTAAATTACTTTCAAAATTAATCACCCCAACACAAACATGGTCTGCCAAAGCAAACGAAAACACAAATTCGCTGAAAAATATGGAGAAAATATTACAAATTTATTACGTGGTAAGGACTTAAAAAATCAATTCCCCTTACTCCCCATTTGATAATCCCGCGAAACATTTTTTAAGTTTATTACCATAAACCGATTTGGTTCTGCCTTATCTGGCGATGTCGATGGATTTATTCCACAAAAAGCGATTTAGTTGAAACTTTTGTACCGCCCCCAGCCCCCGCCCCCGGCCCCCGGCCACCGCCCCCTGGTGCGCTGACAAGGTGGGGAAAATATGTATTTACATAAAATAACATAACCCCGCTTTTATCGCATAATTCGTTGGAAAAGTGAAAAGGCATTTATCTAGAATCCTAGACTCTGGAAGGGAAGTTAACAATTTTTTCATCTTTTATTTACTTACATTTTTTAATCTTCTTTGAAGAATAATTTCATTGGGTGATGTTTTATTGTTAGGCCATATTCTAAAATTCTATGGATATCTTTAGTTGAAAAACTGCAGCACAAATAAACATACGAGGCGAGGAAATGATTTGAAATAAGACTCCCGTTCAGAAATAAACCCAGAGTCAAAAGTGGTTTATGTATGGAGAAATTTGGCGATTTTTTTTTTTTAATTTTTCTTTATTCATTGCATAATAATATGGTGGATTTTTCGACCACCATGCTAGGCTGATGCCCGTGTTATGGTGGTCGATTACCAAAGTAAATAAAATAAAAACAAATTCAAATGAAAAAAGGTTTTTTTAAATAATATATGTACAAGGATATAGGTAACTATATTACATAGTAAAAAATAATAATTATAATTTGATTTGATTTGCTAAAATAGGTCGTCCCACTATTGCAAACTTTGGTGGAACAAATTACGCGTAGATATTAATATTAATTTATGTGCAACCTAACTTAAATAATATATAATCTTGTCAAACTTAACTTCCATGAATATATGTTTTTTTTTTAAAGAAAGACAAATATTATCGATTTTTCGAAGAAAACTCCTTCGGAAAGGTTTTCACTTTGTGATGGCATTATTTATCTGTCTTTTCATTAAAATAAACATTATCGGGATATAAACAGTAGCAGAGGAACTGAAGACACGACGCCTGGGTAGGACCTAAACGCGATACCAACTCAGCCACTGACCGACGTAATTGTAATGTATTACTACAATATCTTTTTTTGTTTAATGTGAATACTTCACAAGAGTACTAACTGCTCCCGTCTGGAGCCAGTAAGAATATGGCATCCCCAATTTGGGTATGTTGAGGCAGAAGGTTGAAGTAGGGAGGGAAAGGTGATTGGGAGTAAAATCGTGGGGAAGTACCTAGCTATTCAGATCTAGTCACCAAATACGGCTACCGCCATTTCATGCAACGTTTCAATTCTAAATGGTGGTTAACACCAATACTGAGAATATTTTCCACTCTGAAACGTGCCGCAAATATACCTTATATTATTTTAGATGATTTTATTGTGAAAACAAATCAATCATTTTTTTTTTCTACGTAGGTACTTCGGGATTTGAACTCAGGAGCCCTCAGCAGCAGAAAAAGTCAATATTGATACTGAATGGAGTGTAAGGTAAAGGATATGTAGTTTGGGAGTATCTGGCTGTTCATAAACATGGCAAAAACCATTTCAAGTTCCCTTTCATTTCTAAATGGTAATATTTTGATGGCCCGACAACTCAGAATGAAACCAACTCCGAACCTACTTTGAAAAGCCATTAAAAGTGATGAAAATAATATATTAAAAATTGATTAAATAGGTTACGTTAGGATAAGGTTATGGACTTTTTTTAAATTATATTTTTAATAGCTTTTAATGAATTTTCAAAGAGGTATTGAGTTAACTTTTTTTATTTTTTTTATTTAGTAACTATATTACATTTTTTTAAACATTTTTATAAGAATATATTTATAATAGAAAGATATATTTATGGTCCTTCTCACTAGGAGATCCTGTGCTGTGCTAGTCCCCAGGTTTTGGATAAGTTTTCAGCGACTTCTATGGTTCGATTTCATGTTTTGGGTAAGGTTTTCCAGAAACTTCTACGACGATGTTTTAAATATGCTAGTAAGTTCTTTTTCCGGTAGTTCCTTAAGCCAAGATTTAATGTAGTAATTTTTGGTTTTAATTTGTTTGATACTAAGTGGGAGTTTGTTATACACCTTTACCGCTAAAAATTCAGAACTTCTTTGTCCAAAGGTAGAGTTACACTTTGGTATATTTAGTATCTCCTTTTGTTTGTCTCTAGTTTTACGAGTTTGTGAGGTGTTTCCACCAGAATGTTTTTGGCATAGATTTTCTGTATACTTGGAACGTCAAACTGTTAAAAAATTACTGTTGAACCGGATTCTGAGTTGGCATGTAACCGTTATTTGCTTGTGCTACACAAGAATGTGACGATTGAGTTTTTTTTTTCTGAATACGGCACAAGAGTCCCAACTGTTCCCGTCTAAAGCCAGTGAGACTTTGGTATCCGCAATTGAGGTACGCTGTTTGAGGGGAAGGAGATGGGTAAAAGGAAGGTGAGGAAGTGTTTGGCTATTCGTATCTGGTCACTAACCACGGCGAAAGCCATTTTTTCCGTCTTATACCGGGGTGATGTTAAGTGTATACTCCACTCTGGAACGTGCCCAAATATATATAATATTATTTTTAATGAATTTATGGTGAAACAACACAAGTTAATCGAATAAAGCTATTTGCGGACGCCGGGATTTGAACCCGTGTCCTTAGGACTGCTAGTCGAGAGCTTTACTCGTCGACCACATAGGCCGCCATAAGAGTAGATTATTTGCGATTTATTGCTTTTAAGCCTGTAATTATAAATTATATAGATTTCTATAGAGAGCAGCACGATTAAGGGTTCATTGTCTCGAATAGTTCGGCCGATCGCCGCCTACGCCAATAGCGCTAATGCAGCCTTACCGTAGATAATATTATTATTACGTTAGTTGGTACTTTGTATTAAACTGCAATACCTTCCTATTGTTACTAACACAACGGGTCTTGGGTTAAGGTAGCACCATAAGCTGATTTATGAAAATCGCCGATAATACGGTGATTAACGCCCTCTGGTATGAGTTCCGGCAGGTTGGCGGAATTATATGCCTTTACGATCTTATGTAACCCAAATTGCAAGTGTTCTCAACTTTTTTATGAAGTGCAAATAAATTTAGTAAGTAAAATCACGGTTTGAAAATCAGTGGAGGGAAAAACATTATTTGTTACACTTTTTACAATGTAAATATTATGTGGTGTATTATCGGTTGTATGATAACCCAAAATCAACTCAACTCAACACCTATTTGTAAAGTCATTAAAAGCTATGGAAAAAATAGCCTATAACCCAACCTAACGAAACTTTTTAACCAATTTTTTTCATCACTTTCAAAGGAGGTGTTGAGTTGAATTCATTATGTGTTGTTCGGTCACTAACAGTAAGTTCCACCTTGTGAGAAACTTCGATTCAAAAATGAAAAGTAGCCCAAAGAAGCTTTTACTGTGTTTTATAATCAGAGCTGAATAGCTAGGGTTCACCACTTTTTTTTTACAATTAGCTACACACATGAGACCCTGAGAAAATAATTCCCCTCAGAGCCTATTTCATCTTTAGGGATGCTGTGAATAGGGTCTTTATAGGAAAGGAAGGAGAGAAAGTTCTGGGAAGGAACAGGGTATTAGGGGTGGGTAGGAATATTGGGTTCAGTGTATTCAGGAGTGACGGACGTATGAATCCATCATAGGAAAATAATTGTGGTGAACGTATGTCTTGCGGTATGAAAGAGACATGCGTGTATGAGTGAGACAACATGAGGAACGTATAAAAGGGTGCGATTGTTGTCCATTCGTCCTCTTACCATCAGACTTCCTTAGAATAATATTGTACCTTATCCCGGAATAAACATTAAGAGACTACCTACCTACGTCTTCTTATTGTAGTAACATCCTGTACTGAGAGTATCATATACAGAGGAATCTGGATCCATAGAAAGAAGTCCAGAAATATATGTGATAACCGGCCACGGTCTTCACAATAATTGCCCTCGGGGCTTATGTCATCTTTGGGGATGCTGTGTGGAGAACTTTTTTATGAAATGAAGTAGTGGAAGTTCTGAGAAGGAAAAAGGTATGAGGGGTGGATAGGAATCTGGGGGTCAGTGTGTCCAGGAGTGACGGATGTATGAATCCATCCCTCCCACTGCGGTGCATGGCAATGTTCCGAGAGAGTACAGCGGGAGAAGTCAAATGGACTCCCTCAATTATTCTCTCCCGATCCGGCCTGCCATGCAGCTAGTGGACAGTCGCATCCGCCGCCAAGACCCGGACAAACCTAAGCCCATCAACCCGGGCACCCCTGCTAAGTCACCAATTGAAGATGTCATGGTCCCACAGGTTCTGGGCAGTTAGAGCTCTTGTGCGGTATGAGGTATGTAATGCTGCGTATACATTTGCGAAAATAAGCAATAAGGTCTAGCCAAGAATCGTGAGAAAACTACCGAATCAATCGCAAGCTCCGCTTCACGCCATTTAAGCTTGCGTCGTTCCTTGATAATTTGTGGTTCGGCTCGCACGTTCGGCTCACGTGTGTATAGGCAACCATACAATACTTGAATCGTGAGTCCAAAACTCTCTCATTAACTCTTTACTGTAGAAACCTATATTACTTTATTAATTACCTTATTCACTAACCATCACGCCCTTTACCCGAAGGGGTAGGCAGAGAGGAGACACATTCATTCATCGATTACGTTATTACCTTACGCCTATTAGGTACCTCACGCCATTTGCGGTTGCTTCGTTCCTTGATAATTCGTGGTTCGGCTGGCAGGTTTGTATACATAGCTTAAATATTTAAAAACAAACTTTAATCATTTTGGTGGAGGCGCACGGCGAAATTCATCCTTTCTCAGAATCAAACTCAATATTTCCGTTCCCTGATTTTTGTCCAATATTTACAATAATTTTCTCAATTCTTACCGTTACACTGTGCTGTCTTTATTTTATTCAGAGTTCATTAATTTAAATCAACACAATACTTTGTTCATTTATTTTATCAGGTTTCGTTAGAGGTCTATATTACTCTACCCCCAATATACATACTATGTATATAGACGGTTATTTCACTGATCAACTCAATTATTCCGCCCGCGTAGTTTTCCCCGGGCGATGGAAGGGTGTTGGAGAGAAGGAGAAATCTCCCACACAAACGACGTACGTCTCACCCTTAGCAAGGGATGGGGATACCGGATCTACGAGAGTATGCATGAAATAAATGTTCGGGATGTACATTGGAAAATGTTCCCTCCAACGCCTCGCAAATCGCTTTGTGGTGTTCGTCAAGGAAATCTATCTCTACTCCTTATATGTACTCCTGGTAAAGGAAATGCCGTACGTGGAATAGATTTCAATGCAAAATGGTGCAATAATTTTATTTTTTTCTATATCCAAATTCATTTGGCGATGGTGGTAGAAAATTTACGCCCGATATCATTAATTTGAAATAAGTTTATTAAGTAATACGACTGTAGATGAATGATCAGGTAATCAATCCATCATCCAAAGTTCATCTTATAATACAAAAAATGTATTTCCTTCCTCCAAACTATGTTTGGAGGTGGGTAACTTCCAATTTATTCTTGGGAAAAATATATTTTTTTATGTGAATATCTTACAAGAGTCTCAGCTGTTCCCGTATGACAGGCCAGTGGCATCCCCAATTGGCGTATGATAAGAGGGTAATGATAGTGGGAAGGAAGAAGAAGTGAGAGAAGGAGAGTGGCTATTCAGATCTGGTTACCAAACACGGCTAAAGCCATTTAAAGCAACTAAACGTAGGTATCTTCCACTCTAGAACGTGCCACATATAATAATACTATTTAGATGATTTGTATAGCGCCATTTTTGTGAAAAATCACCCCAAGGGCGCTGTTCAAACTTATAATACATTTCTAAAATCTAAAAAAATGGCTACAAATTGCACCCACCCGTTCATTAATCACTGAAACGAAAATATATGTACAATGTTTTGACCAATGAACGCATGCTGCCTAAAAATGTACATACTATACTGTATGTACATGTTTGAGACAAAAACTCAAGATATAAGGCCTCTGAAGATGAATAGTGAGATCTGTCCGAAACGTCAGGAGTTAAAACGTCCTTCTAAGGACTACGTTACGCGGGTAAACTAAGAATTTTGTACTACATCTGACACCCGTGAAAACTTTAACCATAACATACTGTATGTACACTAGTTTTTACTAGTTGGTTCCCGGCATGCGTTGCAATGCCATATTCAAAGAAATACATTGTTTCTCCCTTTCAAAATTGAACCATTCAAAATTGAATTGAATCACCTTTCCCGTGCGTCCCCGTTCCCCTCCCACGCCCCCTTCCTAGCTAGCTTTATAAATGTATGAGCTATATTATTGTTAAGTTTCATTAAAATCCATTCAGTAGTTTTTTCTTGAAAGAGTTTATAATATTAATAAGATTTGAAATGAATGATTGTGAATTAACACAAATTAATTAAATAAAATTTATTGCGCACACCAGGATTCGATCCCGCGACCTTCGGCTCGCGAGTAAAGAACCTTATCCCTCCACCACGGAGGCCGTCAAGCTCAGTCCATGGAGCTTATCACCGTTCTTTAAAAATTACTGCCAGTAAATTTACAATTATTTGTACTTAATCGTGACTAAGCATTACATGCGAAACAATGCAAACTGTAGAGTGTATTTTTTGTTTCGACAGGTGTTTCCTGGATAAAGTTGAAACCCTCCATTTAGATTCCATATCTGTAGCAATGCACGTGTGCTTGCTAAAAGCTTTGTTAACTTCCCTAGGAAATGCAATTTCCTGTCATTTTAAGCTTTCACGACAGCTGAAAAGCCTCCAATTAAAATCAGGCCGATACCGAACTAAAACCCCCCATCGCGTATTTAAAAAAAATCTTGTGGCTTTCACCTCAAAATCCCAGAGGGGGTTTTAGAGTTTTAAGCATTGACGTGGAATAATAAAGGCTTACCTGTGACAGTAGAAATCGGGTCTGATTATGAAAAAAGCAAAAGATATTTTGTTTTTTATTCTTTGAATTTTGGTAGAAAGCAGTCACTTTGTGGTTTGACATGTTTAAATAAATAAAACAATTAGGTACTTTCTTTGTAACCACGATTCCGTCTCTCTCTCTCTATTAGTATATAAGATTCTAATTTCATACTTTCTCACTGTATCTTTATTATTGTCTATTTCTGTATGTTTATATAAGCTCACGCAATGTATTAATTTTATATAATTTACAGATGCTTTTGTTAAACGAAACCAATCGGTATTAAAAAAATAATAAATCGTGGTTACAAACCAAGTAATTGTTTAATTTTATAAAAAAAAAAA
The DNA here is from genome assembly GCA_917563855.2 of Limnephilus lunatus. NCBI lineage: Eukaryota > Metazoa > Arthropoda > Insecta > Trichoptera > Limnephilidae > Limnephilus > Limnephilus lunatus. The sequence goes on along the minus strand of OU830602.1, from coordinate 42,505,453 downwards.
ATTTTTAACAAATTTTTAGCCCTATTTAAATGGGTTCCTTGTCAACTCAGAATCAAGTCAACTCAATCCCTCTTGGAAAAGTCAATAAAGCTGTAACAAAAATTAAATAGTCCATAACCCTAACTCAACGTAACTTGTTTAGACAACTTTTTTAATATTTTTTAATGACTTTCTAAAGTAGGTTCTGAGTTGATTTCATTCTGAGTTGTCCGGTGACCATTCAAATGACAGGTGAAACCATTTTGGGTTTCAACTTTGAGATCAAATTCCGCTCCCCATGAAATCTGAAAAGTGTTTCTATTTGAACTTACGGCCTCTTTTATAATTCCCATGGTTATGGCACGGCGACGACGGCACAAAAAAGTAATAAATGAATTTTTATTTTTTAATTTATGAGTAAAATCTCAAATTATAATATTTAATTAAATGAAAACAATATTAGCGAAATTCAATCGTAAATCTGCAGACATAAAAAATATAAAACGAAATGGGCACCTCTGAGACTCGAAACCAGGACTGTTTGCTTACATGGCAAGTGCTCTACCAACTGAGCTAAGGTGTCTATATTCAATTCGGTCATTTTAACTGTATCATACTTCGACTAAGAACTACCAACATTATCTTAATTTTCTGGCTGCTATCTACGAGTATGTATTATGTTTGCAAGATTCAACTCGAACTAAATGCTATCTAGGTAGTGTCTGGATAAGTTTTTATACATTTTATTTTTAATACGCGACAACTTTTGACTTTTCTGCAAGTCTAGGATGAATAGTGCTCATTTCCATATTTGAACAACTCTGCCGGCAGGTTGTCTTTCCCAGGTGATTTGTTGTTTTTAAGTCTCTTTAGTGCAGCATTTATTTCTGAAATTGTTGGTGGATTCGCTGATTCTTCATTACTTGATTCAGTGGGGATGTTAGTAGGGTGGCTTCTCAGGTCGCTATTAGGGTTGAGAAGTTTGTAGAAGTTTTTCCACGCTGTTTTAATTCGTTCCTTATCGGATATAATTGAACCATCAACGTCTTTGCAAAGTGTTGTATTCGGTTTGAAACCCTTCTTGAAGAAGTTCACTCCCCTATATGCTTCTCTAGTATTATTATCAACAAAGTCCTGTTCCATTTTCAGCAGTATATCATTCAAGAATTTTCTTTTCTTTCCCCTTATCAGCTTATTTGTTTCTTTTCTCGCTTGTTCGTACGCCTGTCTTTTGTTTTTTGTTGGCCTTTTCAAGTACTTCTTTCTGGGAGTATTCTTTTCAACTATCTTTCTTTCACATTCTTCATCAAACCAAGGGTTCCTGGGCTGTCTGGTCATGTTTCCGACACTTGATTCCACTGCTCTTACAATTGCTTATTTTATATCATTCCAGTCTTTTTCGAGTGATTCTTGGGAGTTCTGCTCAGTAATCTGACCTGGTAAGATATTTACAAGGGCGTTGTGATACTGCTCTTTACCTTCTGGTGTTTTTAGAGCCTCTATATTGATTTTTGGAATAGTTGGTGGTTTCCGTGTCCTATTGTTTGCGATTCGGCTCCTATAGGTGGCCACCATCATGTAGTGGTCTGAATCACAGTTGGCACCCCTATACGACCTGACGTTTGTGATGCTCGTTGCCCCCCCTTCTTTCTATCAGGACATGATCAATTTGGTTATGGTGTCTACCATCTGGCGATGTCCAGGTCCGTTTGTGTATGTCTTTTCTTGGAAATTGAGTCGACGCCAAAATTAGGTTTCTTGATTCTGCGAAATCAATCACTCGAGTTCCATTATTATTAGCGTCCTTGTGTAGACTGTTTATTCCTGTAATGTATTGGAGAAGAGGATCCTGTCCCATCTTGGCGTTAAAGTCCCCAATTACCATATTAATGTCATTAAATGGTAATTTGTCGTATACCTGTTCCAGTTTCTTATAGTATGTATCTTTCATTATGTCATCTTTATCTTCCGTTTCAGCATGTACATTGATCAATGTTACATTGAAAAATTTCGTTTTTATACGTAAGCTGCACATTCTTTCGTTTAAATTCTAAAATGCATTTTTCCATTTTCCGGTCCAAAATGAAGGCCACTCCGAATTTATGATGTCTTTCATTTCCACTATGCAGTATCGTATGTGTTCTTGTGTCAAATGGCTCAGATCCTGTCCATCTTGTTTCTTGCACCGCCATTATGTCAATATTGTATTTCATCATCTCATCTCGTCTCCCTAGTGATCTTTTCTAGGGCTCCACTTCAGCACAGCGTTCTTGCATTCCAAGTAGAAATTTTCAAGTCCTTAATTCGTTTGCCGGGTCCTTTCTTAAGTCCAGTAGTTGTCCGAGGCTCTGTGTTAGGATTCGTAATAGAGGGAGGGGTTATTAGCCTCTCGCCCAACCCCCTACCAGGAGGGCCAGGGTTTTCCTGTAGGAGTTTCCATCCCTTAGCTGGGGGGTCCCGGTTTTGTGGCGCCGGAAATTCGCCATTCATCGTCTCCTATCTGATATGGCTGATGGTATTGCCAGTGGCCACATTGCCCAGGGCTCTCGGGGCTTATGAGACCACTCGTGGACGCTAGGGGTAGGACTATTGGTAGTGTTGCTGATGGAATGCAACTGTGGCGTTACACATTTTTCCCAGCAAAAATGCATCCCGGTGACCCTACCAAACTTTGAGCCCCTAAATATTTTACATGAGCCCACAAAACTCGCCAAGTTGATATTAAATATGTCAACATCACAAGAACTGATTTCCCATGGTGTTAAATCGTTGTATCGGAGAATGGGCAATGTAATTAGGCTATTATGTTATGAATGCTGCAGTAGAATAGTGTATTTTGTGTGAGTATTCGTAAGTTTATGAGTTGCAGGAGTTCGCAACAGTCGAATTTTGTATTTAGTATTTATATTAGTATTAGTGAATCATCAAAGACACAGTAAATCGTGTTCATACTGTTCATGTATCGCGAGTTAAAGGGTTCACCTAGTGAATATTATATCATTGGAATAGGTTAACGCGACCTTACTAAAGTTACTTAGTTGGAAAATGTGAATTTAGACCAAGGGTTGTTAAATTTCAGCTTCATTTACGAAAATGTTTAAAGTTTAAGTAACCTCAGTAATTTATTATCCGAATTTCTTAATGTTATGTAGGTATTTAAATATTCCCATATCTAACTACGGCTGTAAACCATTTTACTTTGTCAAATTTATTCAAGCGACGGAAATGTTCGTTTGAGGAAAAGTTTCCGGTAAAAATGTTTCACTTGGAAAGGGACTTTAAATTATTTCATTTTCTACATAGTTTGCTTTGATTAAATTATTTAAATTACGAATAATTTACAGAAAACTCAAAACCTCAAGGGACATTTTTATTAAATTATTCCGTTAGCAATAATTTATGAAAATATAATGGACATTTTGCAGACTTTTGGCAGGAATTTTGGCAGTGACATAAAAAAACTCTGGAACATAGAGATGTGGTTTAATAATGTTTTTAAAAAAAAATTCTGCATAAAAATAACATTTTTATACAGAAAAAATATTTTCTCCATTAGCTCCACACTTGAGGCCCTGAGAAAAATAGTTCCCCACAAGGCCTATATCACCTTTGGGGATGCTGTATGGAAGCTCTTTTTATGAAAGGAAGGAGAGGAAGTTCTGGGAAGGAAAAGGGTATTAGGGGTGGGTAGGAATCTGGAGGTCAGTGTGCCCAAGAGTGACGGACGTATAAATCTATGCCTCTCACGCGGGGCAAGGCGATGTTCCGAGAGAGTACGGCTGGAGAAGTCAAAGGCCTACCATGCAGCTGGTGGGCAGACGCATCTGCCTCCTAGACCCGGGCAAACCTCACCCCATGAACCCGGACATCCTTGCTAAGTCACCAAACGTAGCGAACCGCTTGGGGTGACCTATGGCAGAGGTGAGGTAAAATTTTCGCACTGAATACGCCGAAATTATTGAAACAGCACTTAGTTCCTACTTAATTAGTATGAGAAGTGGATAACACTCTCAGTACTATCCTTGTGTAAAACCGTGATTTAGAATTGAAATGTCGCTTGAAATGGCTTTAGCTGTGTTTAGTGACCAAATTTGAATAACCAGTTACTTTCCCACCTTCCTCTTCCCTATTTCTTTCCTCTTCTCACTATCTTCACGCCTCATATCATAACTCCTGAGACTCTTGTGCGGTATTCAAATTTCAGTGCAAACGAAAAAAAATTACAAGTGTGCAGTTCACACGCGGTAGAAGTGAAACTCAGAAAACTAAAGTAGACAAGAGTGGGGAGGTTACGAAGCACCGCACAAAGAGGAGACCAATTATTCTATCTCATTCTCTCGCAGGCTAAATCCTATATATGTACGTATGTGTTTAAGTCATTTTAAGTCGTCGCCTTTTCGTTTAATCTAATTTCAAATCACAACGGTGCTAAAGAAGTTATCATTTCAAAAAATATATATTTAAAGTTCTATTAACGTCGGGGGATATTGAAAATCATAAACAATAGTTGAAAATTTGAGTTCTTAGTTTAGGTTATTTAAATAATTTTAACACATTTAGATTGAAGTGAGCGTCATATCATTTCTACTAACAAAATCAAATATGGCGTCAAAATAATGGAAAATTTTGAACAGGGTTTGAAAAACTATGAATTTTTTTTTTCATGAGTTTCACACAGTAGGAAATGATTTCCCTCAGGGCCTATGTCATCTTCGAGGATGCTGTGTGGAGGGTATGTGAGGATGCTATGTTAAGGGAAGGAGAAGAGAGTTATGGGAAGGGAAAGGGTTTAGGGGGTGTGTAGGAATCTGGGGTTCAGTGTGTCCTGGTCATCTGCCTCCAAGACCTAGACAAATCTCACCCCATAAACCCGAGCACCCCTGTTAAATCACCAAACGTAGCGAACCACTTTAGGTGACCTATGGCAAAGGTGTTGGTTATCCAATAAAGGTTCCCGGGGCGACGGTACCCATTCCTGCCTCCAAAATTTATACTACCCGCAACCCTTCCACTCCGTTTTAATCTGAAATTCCTCTTGTTGTTGTTTCTTAAAGTAATTTAGTTAACAAAGTGTTAAAATTTGGATATTTTAATAAGTACGCGTGGAACGAAAATTTTACCCGTATGGTTTCAGATAATGGACAAATCATGATTCCTAAATAACAATTAATTAAAATTCCTTGCCTGTGTACATATGAAATAACCTATATATTTTTATAGGAATTTTCATAGGCTTTCAAAGAAAACAGAGCCTCCCAAGAACGCATAAATAACCTCTACATTTACGCTCACTTAACGACCTCTTTTTATAATTTGCAGTAATACATCACGTATTCGGCCCTTTCTGCCCAATAAATTTCTGCCGAATGAATAATGGGCATAAAACGGGACGGGGTCTCCTTTCCACTGGCGGGAAGTCTATTACAACGTGATTTGTAAAGGGCATTAGTCCTAATCTCCCAAAGGGCCGGTGTAGTCTATGTGTAGTCTTATGTTACAAAACATACCCTTCTTCACGCGTAGGTACCTATCAACCATTTACGTTACAAGCATTAATCAAAAATTTCCCCAATTACCGGTGTACTGTACCTACTCCAAGGTCTTCTCTCCATATCTCTACTATGGGCCACTTACTATGCGATGATTCACTCCCATCTGGGTAATTTAGTTAGTATCTGGGGCACTATTACTAAAAATCAAATATCAGAAATACAGGTGATTCAAAATCGAGCTATAAGGAATATCTACCATATACCGTGGGATACACATATCAAACATATATATTCAAAGACAAACATACTTCCTTTTACGGTTCTACCTAAATACAATATCACTAGTGCAATATTACAAATCATACATAGATCCTCACACACTAACATCAGACCAGCCTTTAATTCAGACATACACCAGCACAAAACACGATCCCAAAATCAAATACACTTAGCATCATCTACCCACACATCTAAATTTGGTATTAACTCATTACAATGTATCGCATATAGATAATACAATGCATTACCTAATGAAATAAAGCAATCAGTAGCTAACAAAAAAATATTAGTTAAAACGCTTAAAGAATATTTCCTGAAAATGTTTTTTTAAACAAGTGAATATTGGCTCGCCTTCATACGTTTGTTTTTTATGTTTTATGTGTATGGATGTCTCTCAGTATTTCTAAAATCTCTATTCTTGACAATGAATGCATTTTTTATTTTATTATTTTTTTTTTTTCCTTTACAGTATATTGTATTTTTTAAACGTGTAATATCTGTGTAAAATGTACTTATATCTACATATCTGTCCTTCCCTTAATGAGTTTTCTTCTCAACTCATTGGGAATTATGTGTTACTTACCATGTTTTTGTAATACATTATAATTAAATAAATAAAAAATAAGTATGTAGGTTCACCTATGTACAATGTATGCATGTTTTACATCTTCTAAAATTATCCTCATCCTTTCAAAAATCGTGTTAGGTAAAAAATCAATTTTCAAATTGGACATCCGGATAAGGGTCAGTGGTGGTTTGTCTTTTTTTAGGGGACTTCGGGTATTTATAACAAAGATAAAACAATTACATTTTAACAAAAGAAAACAAATTTCAACAAACACAAAATATCAATAACATACCAGTTAGACAAGCGTACAAATAAAACATTAAAACTCCGGTAATCACAAGCTTTTGTGAAGATTGAAGAAAACAAAAATCATTTGAAATACAAAATTTAAAAAAAAACTGGTGTGCTATGTACCACACGACTGAGGTAAAACTTCACTATAAAAGAAGAGAGAAAGAAAATATGCTCGCGCACTGCTCTCTCTCTCTTGCTCCTACAGTGTGAATCCGACAATCGGTCTGCACTGTGTCTTAAGATATACGAAACGTAACTGGCTATGAGAGAAAGAGAGAAATAAAATGTGTGCTCACACCTCTCTCTCTTGCCCCTACAGTAAACGAAACGTAACTCTCTCTTTCTATCTTCACTAACATAATGAAAGTATTTTGTTATCAATGTTGTGTTTGTATTTAATCAACCATGTTCAGTGTAATTGTATCTGTGAAAGCTTTGATGTAAATCACTGTTGACAAACCTAATAAAAAAAAAATTAAAAACTTATATCTCCTTCTCAACTTCCGTTCGCTTCGCCCAATCACACTTTTCGTAACTCTCTCGTCACGCATTCACCAGTTTACTCCTCAAGTCAAGCTTGCGTAAAGAAGTTTTAATAAGTAAGTCCATCATCAGGGCAGATCCGGAAGATTCGACGATGTGATCTACCGGATCTGCCCTGATGATGAATACTGCAACGCTGTCCGAAACGTCGGCTATAGAAGGAGGTAGCGCAACACGGCATAAAACCCCAAAAACTAACAACGAAAATGCTTTTGGCCGTGAAAATCTAAAAACTTATCCAATATTACCAAAATTTAATAACCTAAAAGATTAAAACTTATAGACGTAATGCACACAACAATTATTATAGAAAACACATCATTCACAAATACACAACTCATAATATATTCCGATTTTTATGTTATTTTTTCCTTACCAACTTTATGTAGTCAATCAAAATGTATTATGTACTTCAACTTATTAAAAAAAAATTATTGTAAAATGAGGGTCTCAGCACGGGTAAGCCACCCAGTGAGGCCAACATTATTCTAAAAAATGTAAACTAATGTATCAAAATAATTTTTAACAATAAGAATGTCATTAATCTTTTCACTTATTACAAACTGAGTCCCGAGCGTTGCTCGAGCTTTATGGTAATTCTTCTCTTATTTTGAAAGTCAAGAACAAAATTCAAATATATCAAAAGTATCAAAATTCTGCAAAAGGCTATGATTATAGTCAACCTTCGATCGTAGTCAACCTCCGACAGAGGATGCGAGAAAAGTAGACCGTAGTGATATACCTACATAACTATGTCTATAGTAACATAATAACAAATTATAAACAATCCATAAGATTCACTAAACCTGTCAATCCACATTACACTAACCACTATCCACATCTCGTAATTTCTACATAACAAAGATAATGAATGATTAGATTATACTATTCTGTTGATCCTTTTATTGAAGTGAAAACTTCTTTAGCACCGTTATGATTAGAAACTCGATGAAACGAAATATAGCGACACTAAATAAAGACAAACTATAACATCCATAGAATTAAATCTGTGAGATAATATAATCGGTTTCCTCTTTGTGCGGTGCTTCGTAGTTACACAATTTGCACACAATTTTTGAAGTGAAACTTCTTTAGCCCGTTGTGATTTGGAATAATTTTTGAGACGGTCTCAATGTTTAATTTAATAAGAACATCGATATTTCACTACACATGTAGGTATGTGCGATTTTTAGTGTAGGCGTAATAATTGTAATAAATACATTCTTCATTTTTATTTCCTTCGTATACTTGTAATTTGACACCTCCTGACGCCTATTATTTTGAGTAACGTGCAACTCAAGCTAGAAACAAACTGCTTGTTCTATATTTGTACCTATAATGAATGATGCAATACTATATACTATCTAAGCTTATTTTAAAATACAGCAAAATACAAACATTTTAGGTACCAAGTAAATAAATAGTATCACTTAATATTATTGTGTGAGTTAGGAATATTTTGCAGTAAGACCCTGTCAAAGAATAAGGTACTCGCTACTTATAAAACGTAGATGTTTTCAAACAGTAATATTATCACAAAAATAAAGCCAAAAATTCATCAGCGACCTCTCTCTTTTTAGGTAGTAGACACCAGTACCCACATTCATCTTATTTATACTTTCCGAAAATACCGCTAGATGGCTTTAAAACCAGTCGAATAATGTCTTTCACATAACGTAATAATTATTATTTTCAGGGTACCATCTTTCTGTTGTATGAATTATAAAGTATCTGGGTACCTAGCACGGTCGATCGATAAATAATTTATCGATAGTATCGATAACTTAAGAGGAATAGGTATAAACGCTAAAAAATATTTTGATTCTCCTGCCTGCACAATTTAAAATCGGCGCGAGGCAAGTAAGCGAAAAAGTGGTTTTTTATTTATTCTATGCATAATTTTATGAAAATTGAATGAAAAAAAGTTAGAACATAGAAAACCTCAAAAATAGTCTTAGCCATAAAGGGGTATTTTTTCAAATTGTTTCTTGTATTACTTCATAGTAAAGTCTTGACAAAACATTATTTTTAGTGGTTTACGCTTATATTTTTTGTTACGTAAATAATAATTTTATTGTAATTCCGATAAAGAGAAAATCTAGTAAAAGCTTCAATTTATCCGTGACATATTTTTTTGATGTTCATACTGCAAGTCAATTCGTCATAAAGATTAATCTAAATAGTACCTGAATAGGATTTCACGTATAGCGGTTAAACGGAACCTACGTTAATTAGTTACTACCTAATTTAATTACTTTAGATTAAAACACTTTTGTTCAAGTTATACTTTAAAATATTAAGATGATTTAATTGTTTCCGCCCGTAGATATTCAATATAAATATGAATAAATAGTTTTATTCGTAAACAAACAAACACAAAACTTTTAAAAAAGACGTAGGTACAATCATCGGTGACTCAATCCAATATTGAATATGTTAGCAATTATTGAAAGATTTGAGTTTGTTTATGGAATAAACTATTTATTAATATTCATATTAAATACTAGCAGACCCGGTAACACATTGCTGTAGTTAAAAATAAAACACCATTACCGAACGCCATATGTTAATTTGCATACATTTCAAATCCACACCGCCCGCTTGCCAGCCCGCTGCCTGCTGCCTGAATTGAATCATTAAAATAATCGACTTTTCTCTACTATAATATGCATGTATTATACATACAAACCTTCCTCTTGAATCACTCTATCTATTGGTGAAAACCGCATGAAAATCCGTAGCCCTAATAAAGTTTTCAATCGGTGACCGGACAACTCAGAATAAAATCATCTCAAAACCTTCTTTGAAAAGTCATTGTGATCTAAAAAAATATATTAAAAATTGGTTAAATAGGTTACGTTGGGTTAGGTTATGGACTATTTTAAAATTATTTTTTTCGTAGCTTTTAATGACTGAGAGGGGTTGAGTTGAGTTGATTCTGAATTGGCATGGAACCGCTTCAAACATGTCAATCCAGTTAACACCGAGTTATCTGGTGAAAGACCGTCATTAAATTTAGAATCAAAGCGTTGCTTGAAATGGTTTCAATGATATCGATAGTTTTCGTCTTTAGTGACTAGATCTGCATGATTAAACATCATCTTCTACATTTCCTTCCCTTCCCCATTTCTTTCAGCCTCACAACCTATTCATCCCCAATAAAATTGGCGATGACATAGTTCCACTGGCTCCATGATATCATACAATAATATCTAACATTATATCTTGCTTGAGGGAATTTTTCACAAAGCGTGTCGTATAAAAAAAAAAAAGAGGAAAACCACAAGAAATTACTTGCCGAAAACATCTGCTGTAAAACCAAATGATTAATGAATTTAAAATATTAACCCCGAGAAGAAATGTGAATCAATAGCGGTTCTATTGTTTCAGAGCTCAGTGTGTCCGGGTTAAACCTCATTTTTCCCATTAAGCCATACTTTTAAAGGGAGGCATGTCTCAATTACATGCTCTAAAAGACCGACGCCTTTATTTCCAACCCCCGAGAAGCTTTCTATGCCTTCTTTCAGGTGTGAACTGGCAGTGACGAATAATATACTGCCGACGTGTAATATAGTTCCCTTGAATACTTTTAAAATTTTAAGCTCACAATTATTTTTTCAAACTTTGAAAATACACTTTGTGGCGTCAATCTTGATTAAATCAAAATAAATAAAAAAAATAACTTTGTTAAAACACCACTATATAATTTATATAGTGGTGTTTTACAAAGTTCTTTGTTTTCATTTAATCACACTAATTTGTTATCTTTAAAGATAATCTCTATTCAGTTGCAGAATTATAAAAATTAATTACACATATGAAATTCCCTCAAAGCATGCTTCAAAATTTACAAATCAAAATATTTAGTTCTTCTTTTTTCTTTTTTTTTTAAAGAAAGACAAACATTCTCGGGTTACAAATAAGCCGTCAATATTTAAAAATCTGCTACTACACCACAGTAAGCCGAAAATGTTGCTTGAATCATGATGGAGGACTTAGCCAGCCGAGGAATTGAACACGAAACGCCTGGGTGGGACCCAAACGCGATGCCCACTCAACTACTGACCGGTCAATTAGTTAACATGTTATAGGTATAAAAATTCAAAGTGTTTCTTTAAAATGCTACTTGAAGTAACTAACACTGCAAAATATTTGCCATTGTCAAAAATTTGAATAACATTAGGATATTTACTGACATTTTTGTCATACATTCCAAAAAATTTTAAGTTTAAAAAAAAAAGTCAAAAGTTCCGCTAAGGGTCTCAGATACCAAGAGATAATGTCTAACATTGTCTTCGTCTTCAATTTTTTTGTTTTTTTTTTGCCTCGAGGGTGTCTTCTATGTGCTCGATAAATTGACTAAAATATACACTTCAAAAATAAAAACCTAAAGAGTTTATCAGAAATAAAAACAAATAATATGTTTTTATTATATTTTGAATTCTCATTGCAATTATCAGAAAAAAGTTTTGATTTGTAACTAAGCCAGTTCTCCCCTGGATTTAGTGACAATGGGGGAGGTTTAGGCGGGTGTAGCGGGTGGTGTGGGTAGATTGGTGTGGACTCCTTTAAAAAACCTTTTTGTCAATGATGTCAAATGAGCTGGGAAAAATCTGACGAGCGTTTAAAATCTCATCGCGAGGGGATACTTTGGAATATTGGCACTATTATTTACAGGGTGGATATACTACTTTTTTAACAGGTGGGGGATTTGAAGGGTGGAAAAAAATTTACGGGAGTTATTCCAATTAGGAATTGGTACCCGAATGCGCGTTCTAAAACTGAGCATTTTTTTTAATAACCTTTAGGTATTTTTGTATCTTTTATTCGTTAACTCTGGCGGTATAGCTTTTTTCTATTTTCTGGGGGAGTATATTTATTGTACCTAACGTAACCCAAACTTTATTCATTCCCAAGGTCCGAAGGGCGCTTAATGCTTATATATATATAAAGTGGTCAAACCTTTGAATAAAAAAAAGTTATTACTCTTTGGTTATGAACTTTTTTATTAAATTAAAAATTTTCTTATCCTGTTGTGATTTGAAACTCGGTGAAACGAAAAATAGCGACACTAAAAAGAGACAAACACATACATCTATAGGATTTAACATGTGCGAGAATGAGATAGTATAATCGGTCTCATCTTTGTGCAGTGGCTCTTTACCTCCCCACTCTTGCCTACTTTAGTTTTCTGAAGGTTTCACTTCAAACACGTGTGAATTGCACACTCTGTTTTTTTTATTAGCTCCACATAGGAGGTCATGAGGATAATAATTTCCCTCCGGCCATATGTCATCTTTGAAGATGCTGTGTGGAGGGTCTTTTTTATCAAAGGATGGAGAGGAAGTTCTGGGAAGAAACTACGGTGAGCGGGAATCTGGGGGTCAGTGTCAGTGAATGACGAACGTAGGAATCCATCCCTCCCCACTACAGTCAAACCGATGTTCAGAGATAGTCCTGTTGTAGATGTCAAAAGGTCTCGCTGAAACATTCTCTTCTGATTCGACCTGCCATGCAGTTGGTGGGTAGACGCATCCGCTGTCAAAACCTAGACAAACCTCACCTTATGAAACCGGGCACCCCTACTAAGTCACCAAACTTATCGAACTACTTGGGGTGATGTACGAGTTTACTTACTAAAGGGAATTTATAAAAAATATGTATTGTTTAAAATAAGTTCATATAATCCTACCACTTATTGACATATATCTTATCTCAAAATGTTAAACTAAATGATTGAACTGTCTTTTCTAACTAAGGCGTCAAAAATTAAAAAGCCCAAAATCTATGGGTAGAAATTTTAATTTAAACACAACAAATTTCTGTTCCGACATTAAATAGCCGTTTGTAATTTGAATTTAGGCCCATCAAAATGCTTTTTTAAAAAATATTTTGTGTTTATTTTATATTTCATCGTACTTATATATATTAAATTGAGCAAAATTATGTTTTAATATTAATAACCGTTAACATACAAACAATTTCCAAAGTTACCTCAGAAATCATGAAATATCGAATTATTTAATTGCCTATATTTCGTAATTTAAAACAGAAATAAATAATGTATAGCATATCCGTACAAGATATTTGCTATAACTTTTGTTTAAAAAATATTTGTTTAAGCTTAGTTGGGTATTTCGGCCTTATATCCTAATTTAAGGTTTGTATGAAAAGTCTTGACTCTTATCTACCGCAATTCATGTTGGTTTTACTGTACACCTCCACGATTTCATGTGAAAATAAGGAAAAAAATATACTATTTTTTACTAATTTTCTAATGAGAGTCCAAATGACACTGCTATCAGGGAATCATAGAATGCCTCAGATGATTATTGTTCGTTCTCTTATCAGACTCAAAATGATTATGCTCATTATCTTTTCTAAAGGTACCTATATAACTAATTACAACTACACACACGCATGTCTACAAACACATACGCGAAGACGCTCACCATAGACAGAGAACCGAAGATAAAATAGTAATAGTACTAGGTCCTAGGTACTGCCTCACCCAGTTCATTGCATGTGCTCCTGATACTTTCGTGCGATGTGCGAAGTCGGCAAGAGACCCCGTAACAAGACAAAATTATAAACACATCTCCTACTTCTTCTTGTTTCCTGGTACTTTTCTTTGTGTGACGCGTGTGTTATACGTTTGCTTTGAAACCAAATGGCTAAAATTGAAATCTTGGCCAAACTTTTTTCTTTTTTTTACATTAGCTCCACACAGGAGGCCCTGAGGAAAATAATTTCCCTGAGGGTTTATGTCATCTTTGAAGATGCTGTGTTGAGGGTTTTTGGGGAGAGGAAGGAGTGAACATGGGTCTTTAAGAGACCCGTATTGTGGGAGGAGGAAAAACAGAGGCCTGCGAATCGTTCCACAGGCGAGCTGTTGAACTCAAGAACAAGTCGTGGAAACGACCTGTTCTCGAGTGAGAAATATCAACCAATGTCAAATTTCGCCTATATCATATTTAAGGATGCTGTGTGGTAAAAGGAAGAAGAGGAAATTCTGGGAACGAAATAGATAAAAATTGATGGATGGAGTCTACGCACGAGAAACAAAAACATTCTCTTTTTCTCTACGATGGCGCTACAACCCATACCGAGCCTTGGCCTCCCACAACATTCGCCTTAAAATCCTCCGGTCCTCAGCGGCTGACTTCCAGTTTGTTACCTGGAGAAGCTGTGCTGCATCCCCTCTTACCTCGTCTCCCCACCTCAGTCTGGGTCTTCCCACTTTTCTCTTTCCACCTGGGTGTCCAGTAAAATTCGAAACGAAAACATTACTTATCAAATAACTCAATCAATGACCTTTGTATGTTTTATTTTTTAGTTACGAAGAAAATCTGAATAAAACTGAATGATTTAAAAATTGGATTTGATTTGAGAATTCTAGTTGATTTGAAAATTTCTCTTGAACAAAAATTTATGTTGACCATATGCCAGTTGATCAGATAGAAAATAAACGAATTGTTAGAAATTTTAAAATTGGAAAACTTCTATGCTCACAGGTATGGTACAGGAAACAATTTTAATTAAAATTATTCCGAGAATGCACGAAAAAAACATTTCTTCGTGCACAAATTTCATCACTGTTTCATTTCTAGGTATGAATAGGTTTAATTTTACAAATTATTATTTCACTGCCGGAGTTCGGACAAAATGAAATTACGAAGCTTTAACCCGTCATGCCTCGGTCCTATTTTGTCTGAAGATCAAAATATATCCGCTTTGCAATGAAATCCTATAAATGGAATATTTCTGAACGCATTCGAAAACTAAAAACTCTTTTTGAAAGGTAATAAAATAGGCTTTCAAATTTTATCGTCAGTAGCATATAATTTTTGTTATTTACCGATAAGGAAAAAAAACACAGATTCTATTAGGCAACTATTTTGAAACTATTTTAAACGTTATCGTCAACTCACTTTTTCGTCGTTTCATGTAAAAATAATTTATGTAAAATTCCCAAAGTTTCTCAATTTTTTTTTTCAAATTGCGATCGGAACCTTTGGTTGCAGAAAGTTGTACATTTTTATTCAAGAATATTTCGAAAACAATAATCTTAAAAGGTAATTTTATCTAGTTTCCAAAATTGTATTTGTTTTTAGGACATCTTCAAATAGAAGAAATAAAAGTAGATACCACAATTAAAAAAACCTGGAATTATTTCGAAATTCGATGAGAAATTTCAAGTTTATAAAACACAAAGTTTAAAAGCAACCCTCATTGGATGTATAAACACATAACAATGTATAAACATTTACTAATAATTTTTTGTAATACTGGATATTTTAATCCTATGTCTTGGTAAAACACACACTATCATAGTTATTTTTGTAAATAATATAACTTGTTTCAAAAACATCTCCGTGATTTGTGTACCTCAAAAATTAAAATTAAAATTTGTTTTTTATTTTATTATTTTTTTTAATAAATACTTCATAAATATTTTCTACTTATTATTTATTTTAATTTTGTAATTAAGTTTTAAAGTTATGTATAAAATACTTACATTGTTTTACATGTCTTCACAATGTGATTACTGCAGACACATTAGTCTAGGTCTAGGGATATTTATATTTGTATTTTAATTTGTTTTATATTACCCACAATAAATGTTCTATAAATATCCTGTTTATGTCTCAAATAAATAAAATAAACTTTTTATCAACTATTTATTTTGTTGCTTTAGATATTAGTTTCTATTTGCAAGGTTTTTATATATGTACACGGTTGGTCGTTCATCAATTGTACAATATTAACACCACGCCTATTTAGTTAGTTTGATCTTTATCAAGAATAACGAGCGTCCTTTGTTGTAAATAGATTTTAAAATGTATTACTACAACATGTTTGTATGACTCCAAGTATCAGGAGCGCATATATGCGAGGATATAAAGCATTTCTGACGGTATGAAGAAGTCAGGCTTCATATGAAGCACATTCAAAGTGCTCCGAATTCATAAGATCCGTGCTCTTTGGTGAAGTTTCTGATAATAAATGGAAATGTACATTGAGAGAAAGAGCATTCGAGGTTGTGTCGTTTTGTTGTAGTGAGTGGTGTGAACAAGGGGAGGGAACACCAATATCTAGTGGAGAATGTGTATACATGATGTAATAAAAGGACGTTGCATATAAATGAAACTTATTTATAATAAAATCGGAAGATATCGTGAAAAGAATTATAATTGCAAAATTATTAATAATAAATTAATTTGCTATTATTGAATAAATAATTATAAATCCTTTAAGAACCGAAATTTTGGAGCCAATCGAACTTATTAGAATAATTTTAATGATTGTCAATTAGTTGTTGTAGATTTCGCCGATGTTAATCCATCCTCAATCAGAACATTTTTGAAAATAGGAAATTTTTTTTTGTAGTTACTGGGTCAAATATTTTTGAAATATTATCTCAATTTGGGAGTCTGGGTACCGCCGCCCCTATTGGAAAACCAACACCTTTGCCATAGGTCACCCCAAGTGGTTCGCTACGTTTGATGACTTAACAGGAGTGCTCGGGTACATGGAGTGAGATTTGTCTGGGTCTTGGCGGCGGATGCATCTGCCCACCAGCTGCATGACAGGCCGGATCGGGAGAGAGTGGTTGAGGGAGTCCCTTCGACTTCTCCAGCCGTACTCTCTCGGAACATCTCCTTTCACTGCAGTGGGAGGGATGGATTCATACGTCCTTCACTCCTGGACACACTGAGCCCAGATTCCTATCCACCCATAATACCATTTTCCTTCCGAGAACTTCCTCTTATTCCTTTCCTAAACAGATCCTCCACACAACGTCCCCAAAGTGACCGTTAGTAGCATGAGTTTCATAATAATACATACTTACTTGAAGGGAGATTATTAGCAGTCCTATTCGATTTTGGACATTTTCCTTAATTGAGAAAATTTTTATGAAACTTTAAGTTGCCAGTATCTTTTCGTAACTTGTGAGTTTTCTTTTTCTATTATTAACTGTTTAAGTTTCGAGCTAAACCAATTTGGGTTGAGAGTCCATCCCTTAGGAGCAAACAATTCTATAGCACGTGATACACATTCATTGAATTTAAATACAGCCTCATCAATGTCCGAATTTAAAAATAGTATAGACCAATTAATCTGGGAAAGATATTTGTTCATGTTAGAATAGTCACCGTTAAGGTATTTGCAGTGATATGAGATACTTGGTTTCAAAGAATCAAAATTGAAAAAAAATATGATATCAATGGAGAGAGGTTGATGATATTTGTCTATAGGTAACAAAGAGATATCAGCTTCACTTCACATTTGGTATGCTAGTAAAAATGAAACCGGGCAAGAACCTAGATAGTGACTGTGATGACCGTGGCCGGTTATCCCATAATAATCTGGACTCCCTTGATGGATCCAGATTCCTCTGTATATGATGATCTCAGTACAGGGTTTCAATACAATAAGAAGACGTAGGTAGTCTCGTGATGTTTATTCCGGGATAAGGTACAATGGTAATTCTTAGGAAGTCTGATGGTAAGAGGACGAATGGACAACAATCACACCCTTTTATACGTTCCTCATGTTGTCTCACTCATACACGCATGTCTCTTTCATACCGCAAGACATACGTTCACCACATCCCTCCACACTTAAATCTGAAGACAGTTACACAACATGATTTATGATAATAATAATTACAATACATACAAATATTCATTATTTACAGTAAGTAATTCATTTTCATGTTGAGTCGAGAGCTGAGTCCTGTCTTCATTGACTCATCTGTGTGTCCGTGGTCGTAATCGGTTCTTCCAATTTCCCGACGTGGAAGCCACCGGATCACTGGAGCTGGAAGTAAAAGGAGAATCACCCATTAGATTGTCATCCGGCACAAAGCTGGAGACATCGTAATCATCATACGACAGTCTCTTCGTCTCAGACGCGATATAAGGATTGCTGGTATTCTTTTCCCATGATACACACAATTTAGACAACTGATCAAAATGCCTTTTCCAATACATAAGTTTTCCATTTAAATTAACCTCAATTAAATACAATTTTTTTCCTAATTGTTTATGTACTTTCCCTTGTACCCATTTATCCTTGTTTTGGTCTCTAAAATCTCTAACCATTACTTTTTGATGAATTGAAAAACCTACCGATTCTTTATTATTTCTCTTATAATAATATTTCTGATTTTCCTGACATTTAGACATTTTAATTTTAGTTTCTTTATTAATTTTATTATCCTTATCTCTCCCCCCTCTCGGTACAAAACTGTTTAAGTTAGACCTTAGTTTCCTTCCAAACTTACTACAATTATTCGGAACTAAAATACCTCCCGATTGCAAACGGCCTAATTCCGTTTCAACCTTTGCTTTTAAAGCAAAAGGTATATTCCTCGGATTGCAGAATTTTGGTTCGGCGTTTTCTTTTAATTTCAAATGCACTTTATTTTTATTAAATTTACCTAATTTCTCCGAAAAAACCTCCGGGAATTTCCGAATTAATTTGTCCAATTCACTTCTATTATTCTCAACTACATTGTGAGAAAAAATATCTCTACCCTCCTGGGTTGAAGTGGATTCTAACCCCGTAAATCCACTATTAAATTTTTTTATAAAGTCACGCCCTAGAACATTAGTTGTTCCATTTTTTACAACGCAAAATTCTAACAATTCCCTATAACCGTTATAATCAACTGTTAATACAATACAACCCAATACATTCAACTTACAGTTAGCGTAACCCGTTAAGGTTAAATCCTTTGGTTTTAAATCCAACTCTTTGAAGTATTTAACATAATCTATGTCTGTTAAAATTGAAACTGCCGCTCCTGTATCCAGTAAACCAATTAACTTGATATTATTCACTAAGATTTTACACAATATTGGCTCAGAGTACACTGTGTTTATCCATAACTTTTTTTTATTTCCCTGCGCGTTCACAAACACAGAAGAAATACCTTTTTTATTATCACTGCGACAAATTTTACTTATGTGACCATTGCGATTGCATTTATAACATGTCATGTCTTTAAATTTACAAATTACCGATTCGTGATACTTCCCACAATGTTTACATCTAAACGTGCGGTCTATTGACTTCGGTCTGGACAATGTAACATTTTTATCTGTAGGCCTGGAAAAATGTTTCCCCGTCGGTAACAATTCGTTCCGATTATTATTTTTAGCAACTTGATTAACACTTTCCGATTTAATTTGCTCATTAATTACATCAAACGAATCCATCGCAATAGCACACTCTAAAACTTTTTTTAATGAAAAGTTTTCCGCCTCGACAAATAATTTTTCTTTAATACGACCCATTTGAAGACCGGTGACAAAAACATCTTTTAAATTATGTTCTAGTCTGTCTTCGAATTTGCAAAATCTAACTAGATTCCGTAATCGCGCTATAAAATCATTCACGGATTCTGTAACTTTTTGTTTCGTAGCAAAAAAAATTTCGCGTTCCTTGAACACATTCCTTTTATACCTACATGATTCTCTAATAATAACAATAAATTTTCGACCGTAATATCCGTAATTTTTTTTGGAAAACACAAATCAATCAATAAATCTATTGTCTCTGTGTGCAAATGAGATATTAAAACCGCTCTCTTTTTCTCAACCGAATTAATTTTGTCATCATTGACTAGGATGAACTGCTCGTACTGAAGAACGAATGTCTCCAGCTTGTCCCTCAAATGACAAAACCTGGGCAGTTCTCCTCCTTCCATTTCCACACAGATGCAATCAATAAAAGCAGAAAAAATTACAAACAGCACTCAACTCACGACTCTGATGATTGGATGCTGCCCGATCTCGCCCTTCCGCGAACCGTCTCTCGCTCCTGAACCCTGGTCTTCCTTCTAATGCGCCTTCCGTGAGGTCTGCACCAGGTCCCAGCTCTTCTCCTGAAGATCCGGAACTTCCGTATCCACGCCTTACGTGATACTCCTCCAGGTTCTCGGCACTGAATAGCCTTATCCAGCGCCTTGATGCTTCTAGGATGCTTCTTCTGCTGCTCTTCCTTCTTCCTTGCTCCGCAATTATGTGGAGTCCACTGGCCTCTATCTCGGTCCTGATAATAGCCAATGTGAAGGCTGTCCTATTTAGGCTGCGCCAATGTGATGGCTGTCCTGTTTCGGCTGCGCCAATGTGATGACCGTGGCCGGTTATCCCATAATAATCTGGACTCCCTTGATGGATCCAGATTCCTCTGTATATGATGATCTCAGTACAGGGTTTCAATACAATAAGAAGACGTAGGTAGTCTCGTGATGTTTATTCCGGGATAAGGTACAATGGTAATTCTTAGGAAGTCTGATGGTAAGAGGACGAATGGACAACAATCATACCCTTTTATACGTTCCTCATGTTGTCTCACTCATACACGCATGTCTCTTTCATACCACAAGACATACGTTCACCACAGTATGGTATGATGATAGTACGTCGATGGGTTTAGGTACAGTCCTTGAAAATTTTGACAATTATTCCAAATGGCAGTTAAACGCCCGTGCCTCGAGAGAACATGGATGGTAACCTCGAGAGTGCTCACTCTTAGGGTAAAATTAACCCCATGCAATTTTTACATTTCAAAGACCCTATCCTGTCTGATTATGGCCAGAAGAGATCAACATGGAAATCTAGCATCCTACAGGAGCAATCCTCCAAACAAAGCTTACATTGCCCTGTTCTAAATGACAACACTAGCTTATCAACAGCGTAAAGTCCGCTGATACTAATAGTAAACCACTGTTAATTCTGCGTGAATCGCAAAAGCCTTTGCTGTTCGGTTATGTAGCCACATCTGGTCTGCAGTATCTAAATATTATTTGTCCTGAAATTTTAAAAGAAATATAAACAAAATAGCGTGTAATCTATCTGATATGTTTTCGTATAAAATATTGCAAGCACGGTTTAAACTTCGATGAAAGTTCGGATCGTAATCTTTTATCGTACTTGGAAGTTAAAAAGAAAACTGTATTTATCATCTCAAGGACTGTACCTATACCCACAGTATTGAAACGTATTAAAGTAGGTAAACAAATTAACAATTTCAATAGTTTATGGGAAAGATTACTAGTAGGATTTTTGACACCTTCAATGTCATTCAGCCACAATATTGTAGGTAAATTATAATCGCCACAAATAAATCAAGAATCAGCGTTTCTAGAGACATGCTCAATTGAAGCAGTATGTGACATATAAACTTCTCTCAGCGAGGAGGTAGGAATGTAAAGATAACCAAGAACAAGCTTTTTGGTACCAAATAGAACACATGCGAACAATTAATCAGAAACATTGTTAATTGATTCTACAATATGGCAAAGGTATTTTTGTTTAAACATATCATCACTCCACCACCTTTAGACTTCACAGAAGAAGTAGGACGGTCACTACGAAAATGCTGTAGTCAAACAGTCCAACTTCAGCAGATAAGAGATTAGCACAGAACAATGTTTCAGTAAAAAATAAAATTTCATAATGACGTACACTGAATACCGTAAAAGTATAGTTCCAGAGATTTACCTACAATTTTTTTTAATTGAAACTTCTTTAGCCCCGTTAGTGATTTGAAATTCGGATGAAACGGAATAACACAAATACTCGGTTCTAATATAAGGCGCGGGCCTCCGATTGCGCAGAGGGCAAATCGCCTGACAAGTCTCAGCGGGCAGAGATACAGCTATCACGCAAATGGAGGTTCGAATCCTACGAAATCCAAAAAAAAAACATATTTTTTTTTGTGAAATCCATATCCTATCTTCAAACCACTTTAAAATAAACAGGCGAACGAAAAGAAAGCAACACACGGCGACTTTTAATAATAATAATCAATAGAAAATTATGAGCATTATATTATACATTACAATCTTGTTATCTATATAAATATGGTTATATACCAAGTCTACTACACCCTGTAGGACCCGTATCGAATAAGCCGCGATATCCAACCGTTTCATGTTCCCCTAATACTTTCCGGTCTGCTAGTTTGTATCGCTGCCGCAGACAACCAACGCCAACCGCCGCCACCCGCCCATCACCCACCACCCTCTTCTACCCTGAATTATTCTCACCAAAATCAAGCGTTAAAGCGTTAATTTATTAAAAATATTTTTAAAACCTTAATTTTTTATGTAATGTAAAAGATTTTGTGGATTGCAATCCGTTTCAATTTTGCGAATTTGCTCTTTGGGACCTAGCGGTAAATGTACTCACGGTCCCTCCTGTATACGATATCCACGATCTCCCCCTATCTGCACCAAATCGTGCAGAATATTTATATTTACAAACATGGTGCATTCGCAAAAAAATGTTATTTTAAAATCAACATTTCGTTATTCACATTAATTCCTATTTTTGAAACAGACATGGTGGCAATCCATTGCAATAATAATAATATAGTAAAAGATACTAGTATTAAAAATGATATTAGGATTAAATTTAAAACTAGGATCAGAAAAATTTTGAAATGCAATCTATCTGCTAAAAATTTAGTAAAGGCGATAAATACTTGGGCAATACCTCTATTAACTTACTCATTTGGCATAATTAAATGGTCTAATACAGATTTAGATAGCTTAGAACGATTAATTAGAACTACATTAACTAAATTTCATTGCCATCATCCAAATTCAGCTATAGAACGTATTAATTTACCCAGAAATTTAGGAGGTAGAGGTATAGTCAAAATAACATCATTAAAACATAATCAGGTAGAAATGCTAAGAAATTTTTTCCATAGGAAAGCTGATAGTTCAGAAATGCACAAAATAATATGCAAGGCAGATAGAAATATTTCACCATTAAATTTATACGACGAGAATGCCAGCATTCTTATAAATATCAACCAGGAATTATTAGATTCCTGGTCAAATAAAATTCTTCACGCAAAACACTTCAATTATCTCAACCAAACATATGTTGACAAATTTTCGTCAAACAAATGGTTGAGTATTGGAGAGTTGAGCGCAGAAATAGAAGGCTTTATGCTTGCCATACAAGATAGAGTCATTAATACTAAAAATTATAGGAAGCATATCATCAAAGATGCAAATCAAATTGATGATTTATGTAGAAAATGTTTGGCTTTTCCGGAAACTATATAACATATTATATCGGGATGTTCTGTATTAGCGCCGTCCGAGTATACATTTAGGCACAATCAAGTTTTAAAAATAATTCACCAAAGTTTGGTAATTAAACATAACTTGATTGACTGCCGTAATGTACCATATTATGAATATGAACCAAATTCATTTTTAGAAAATAAATTTTATAAAATTTATTATGATAAAACTATTCTGACAGACAGAACAATTAGTCATAATAGACCCGATATAGTTTTACATGACAAAATTAAGAAAATAACTTATATCATTGATGTCGCTATACCAAATTCTTGTAATATTCAGAAAACTGTTTCTGAAAAAATAAGAAAATATACAGATTTAGGAAATGAAATTAAAAGAATTTGGCATTCTCAGACTATAAAAATATTACCATTTGTTATTTCGGCTACTGGCATTATACCTAGCTCTCTCATTCAAAATTTAGGCGTATTAGATTTGTCAAAAAATTTGTACATAAAAATGCAAAAGTCGGTCATTTTAAATACATGTAGGATTACGAAAGATTTTTTAAATATTTATATTGAGGGATCAGTAGGATTTATCGGACCAGTTAGGATTTCATCAGAGCCGAACCCTCTGATATGAAAATATCTGGAGTCGGTGAAATATTTTCCCATTATGTTTCTGGTGTATTGACGTATTGTTCTTGTATTGTTTTATTCTTATATAGTGCAATTACATTGCGTTAATTTACTAGATATTCATTTGTGGAAAAGTGTGTGGAAGGGTTTAGTCTTTCATTTGGGAAAGATTCAACCCGGACATGAAATCTGGAGCACCGTAAAAAATTAAAAGATATATGAAACTTATTTCCTTTTTAATTTATTTGACCATAGCCGGTTTCAGCTTGTGAAAGCCAACTTCAGACTGGTACAAATTATTCTTAATCTATGGTTTATATAACGTACGGGGGTGGGGGGATAGGCGTGGTCTATAAGGATTTTATTCAATTATATGGTTTTTCTTACATTTGTTACTAAAGCCTCGATTTCATGGAGCAAGTTTACAAGCTACTATCTACTTAGTTTAAAAGTGAATCGGCGAGTGAGATTGTCATGATGACACACAAAGCTGTCCACTCGCTCAGTAGCGTTGGAAACTGTGCTCCTAGGACGCTGCTAGCGCCACAGCTACCCAGTAGCGAGAACAACGACGCCGGCGTGAACTAATTCTGTCAGATGTTTGACAGTCGAAATCAGCTGTTTGTTGGCTGCCATTTTTAGCGCATAAATAAACCAGTAAGTGATAAAATCGAAAGATGGAAGAATGTTGACGAATGAGGAAGAAATAAAAGAGGGATGGATGAAACATTTTGAAGAAGTCTTCGAAAGCAACCCGGGTGATAGTGAGGTCAGCGGTGAATCGGGTATGAACGATGACGGAGTGAATGTTACTAAAATCAGCGTGGATGAAATTAGAAAATCGATAAAATACATGAAGAATGGTAAGGCTGTTGGTTTTGACGATATTGCTGCCGAATACTTTAAAGGAGATAACCATGTTATTCTCACATGGTTGTGCAAACTTTTTAACCAGTGTTTAGAGGAGGGTTACACGCCATTAGATTGGAGAAGGGCTGTAATCATGCCAATATACAAAGGTAAAGGGTCACGTATGGAATGTGGGAATCACAGGGCTATTAGCCTGCTAAGTTCAGTCGGCAAGCTGTACGGAAGAATATTGATTGAAAGGGTAAGAATGGAAACAAAGGATAAAATATGGGATGTGCAAGGTGCCTTTATGAGTGGAAAGGGATGCATGGACCTGATTTTCTCCTTGCGTATGCTCACTGAGAAGTTTCTGGCGAAAAACCAGAAACTTTTCTGCGCCTTTGTAGATCTACAAAAAGCATACGACCGAGTAGACAGGAAAAAGCTATGGAAGGTGTTGTCCAAGTATGGAGTGAATACAAATCTCATACAGGCAATTGCGTCTCTGTACGAGGGAAGCGTTGCATGTGTTAGGGTGAACGGTGGTTTTACGGGGTGGTTTGACATCACAAAAGGTGTTAAGCAAGGCTGCGTAATGTCACCATGGTTATTCAATCTATACATGGATAATTGTATGCAAGAATTGAAAGAAGCGGGATTGGGCGCGAAATTGAGTAATCTGAAAGTATGTTGCCTGTTGTATGCTGACGATGCGGTGCTGATTTCTAACACTATGGAAGATCTACAGTCTCTCGTATCTAGGATGAACGAAGTATGTATGAAGAATGAGTTAATGATGAATGTAAGTAAGTCTAAAGTCATGGTGTTTGAAAGAGAGAGTACGAAAACATTATGCAATATAGTTGTGAATGATGAATACTTGAAGCAGATGGATGAGTTTGTGTATCTGGGTAGTATGTTTACAAGAGATGGGAAGGCTGAGGCTAATAGAGATATTGAAAGAAGGGTGAATGCCGGTAACTCCATTAATGGAGGACTTAATGCCGTTGGCGCTAATAAAAAACTCAAAAGAAGCGAAGCTAGCAGTCCACAATGGAGTCCTGGTACCTACCCTGATGTATGGCAGTGAGGCATGGAACTGGCAGAGGAAGGATGAAAGTAAACTGAATGCTGTTGAAATGAGATCCCTGAGGCGTATGTGTGGTAAAACAATGTATGATCGTGTGAGAAATGTGGATATCCGCAAAGAATGTAAGGCTGATGTAAGCATAATGAGTAAGATTAAGAAAGGGACCCTCAGATGGTTTGGGCATGTAGAGCGAATGAACGAAGAAAGTAGTGTAAGAATAATATACGACGCAAATGTAAATGGTAGAAGAAGTCGGGGACGCCCGAGGAAGACATGGCACGATCAAGTGAATCAGATACTTGAATCGGGCCATATCAAAAGTCAGAATAATAGAAGAGAATGTATGAGACGATGTATGAATGTGAGTGAGGCAAAGAGTGTGTGCCAAGACCGAGTTGTTTGGCGGTCCGTCCTCTCTGCCTACCCCTGCGGGGAAACGGCGTGATGGTTAGTTAGTTAGTTATAAACCAATCACGAGTATGCGGGTATCAACTAAAGTTTTCAACTTTTTTCATAGATTGTCAGCAAAGATTTACACTGAGCGAGTTTACTAACAGATAGTGAATTTTCCAGATAGTAGCTTGTAAACCCGCTCAATGTCATCGAGGCTTAAGTTGTCTTTGACTGTCGAATTTTTAATTATTTTAGTTCTTCCCAGTAAGCGTAATTAATTCGGGTTCGTAGCTTTTTTTCATATTATTTGGGGAATGCCTTACAAGTTGAATACATTATTAATGACCTAATTTTATTGTTGTCCTGACTATTCACAATTAAAATCGTAATTATATTTATGATGATATGAATTTTATTATTGATGTATTGATTTTTAATGGGACACATGTTTTACATTGGAAAATCACAATGGATATAGGAGCGGAGATTTAGCAAATGATTGTAATTTCTTATTCATCGCAAAGTTAGGGTCTACTTTTTTAATAAGGCAGGTAATTTCTAATGATTGCCTATCTAGTTTATGACTTTTATCAGAGCATGAAGATAGCTTTGAAAAGCTGAAATCGGTTATGGCTAAATAAATGAAAGTGGAAATAAGTTTTATATTTATTTTATTATATTGTCACATTAATTCAATTAATAAATTGTTATTTTTTAAGAAATGTCCGATGCTACCAATGTTAACGATTTTGAATCAATTATCAGGATTTAAGTTTGGGATATTATTATGTAGTGTTGAGCTAACTCCTTGTTTAGCCACTGTTTCGGACAGATTACTCATTACACATGTCAAAATTATTTGTACACAATATTTTACCTATTTTAAATAAAACGTTATTTAATTTATTACAAGCTTAAATGTCCCTTTATAATTACCTTATATGCGCAATGAGAAAACTTGTGTTTTCGGATTTCGACTTTTACCTGAAATGTTGAAGCCTACTCTCAGACAGGTGACAGACTACCACTCAGAAACGAAGAACTGCTTCAAACAGATTGTTTGGTATTTATTTTTTATTATTTAAACGTTCATCGAGCTTTTGCATATAATGCAGTAAAACTTTTTTTTTAAATTACAATGAAAATAAAGAGTTGAGGAAATATATGAAACAATAAAGGTTAGGTAAGGTTAGTGATCTAAACTCCCTGATGTTTCCATACTCTACCCCTTATTTTCCTTAGTCCTTTCCCTCCCCAACGCTTTTTGCCTCACAACATTTCCCGAATTTGAGATGCCATAGTCGTACTGCCTCCGGGCAGTGTATCCATTAACAAGACATCATCCAGGATGTCTTATTTCCCTAAATATAATTGGGTGTTAGTGTGTCCAGGAGTGACGGACGTATAAATTCATCTCTCCCGCTGAAATGCAAGGCGATATTCCAAGAAAGAACGACTGGAGAAGTCAATGGGACTCCGTCGGCCATTCTCTCCCGATCCGGCCTGCCAGATGGTGGCAGATGCATCCGCTCCCAAGACCGGACAAACCTCACCCCAATCACCCGTGCACCCCTGCTAAGTCACCAAATGTAACGAACCATTTGAGGTGACCTATGGCAGAGGTGTTGGTTATCCAATAAATGGTTCCCGGGCGGCGGTACCCATACCTGCCTCCCAAATTATTTACTTATTTCCAACCTAAAATCGACTTCAAAAATATTGGTATGGACATCAAAGGATTTTATTTGCATTTCCGATTTTTTTTACTTATATGCAGTTACATACGTATTCCAGTGGCTAAGACTCTTGACTCACAATCCGGAGGTTGCGGGTTCGAACCCGGCGTGCGCAAATAAATTTTATTTGATTAATTTGTGTTATTTCACAATTAATTCATTTAAAATAATATATAGTACTAGCTGACCCGGCGATCTTCGTACCACCTCAGAATCAATAACTGTTGTGTTAACTAATTAGCTTAAATTCAAATTCAGTTTTTTTTTATTAAGTTAAAAATTACACAATGAAGCAATTATCGATGCGTAACTCTCCGCGTTTTGTTTTTGTCAGTATCTGAGATGGCGTTGTATAGGTACAGATTTATAATTTATGTGATTTTCTTACTTTTCGACTTACTTAAGGGAATTGCGTTTCATTTTCTTCATAAGTATGACGGAGATTTATTATAATTATTGTATTTTTCCATTGGAGGGGTGTAGATATACGTTCTCCGTTTGTCTCATTTTCAACTGTTGACATTGAGTGTGTAAGAAAAAGGGGCAACATTATATGTTTAATAACAACAACTCTTTCCTCTTTCAACTTTCCCGAATGTATCCACAAACTCCTATCGCAATGAATCTCTCCCCTTATACTCGTATCCCTATGAAAGTATTACTTTCTATCCAAAGGTGCATCAATTTATGGGAATATGTAAAAAAATATTAAAAAACTCAGATGAATCCAATAATGCAGAATTCAACAAAATTATTGAAAATAACTGGCCAAATTATATAATTTTTTTCACAGATGGTTCCAAACTCAGTCCGGACTCCTATTGTGGGGCCAGTAACAGGAAATTGTGTTTCCCACACAGACTTTCTCTGCTGAATGCAAAGCTATCATAGAAGTTTTACGACTCGTCAAATCTCTCAACATTAGAAATGCCCTCATCCTTTCAGACTCACTTAGCTCACTCCAAAAAATAAGCACATCCTCTCTTAATTCCAGTAGCGACTGCCTTACCTGCTCTATTGCATCTTGCTGGCTCAAGTGTCAGTGGTCTTGACCTGGATCCCAGGACACTTTGGTATTGTTGGAAATGAAAAGGATGATTCTAATATAAATAAATAAATATCTTATATAAATAAATAAATATTTCTCATCTTAATTCTTGAAAATATTTTTTTTTTCTAAAAGTCAAATCTCAACATAATGGTCACCCTACATGCTTTCATTGTAATGTACTATCGCCTTCAGCTAATTAGGTACTAATTATACTCATAATCTGCATGAAACATACAACAATATTGTTCTTCAATAACTGTATTATTTTGTGTTATTTTTATTAAATTGTAGAGTTGTTAATCTCAATACAGGCTTGACCTAGTGAGGTTATAAACTGAATTGTTAACATTAGTCCTAAGTACCATGTAAAGAAATAAATAAATAA
This sequence comes from Limnephilus lunatus, assembly GCA_917563855.2. Classification (NCBI taxonomy): domain Eukaryota; kingdom Metazoa; phylum Arthropoda; class Insecta; order Trichoptera; family Limnephilidae; genus Limnephilus; species Limnephilus lunatus. Next base: position 42,476,093 of record OU830602.1, on the reverse strand, counting down.
ATATTGCCAAGGAATCCATTGTCCATGGTCTTTTAAGTAGTATACCTATTCCTGTTACAGACTTTTCCCTATTTAAATAAAGTTAAAAATAAGTTACAACGCCAATGGTCCTCTGAATAGAAATCGTCCTCTCTGATAAAAGGTCACCAGTACTCATTTTCAACCTTCTTTTCCTGTCAAGCCCTGGTTTCACAAATACACTTCCATGCCTTAAAAATACATCTTTTCCATAACTCGAATGCGTCTAGGTCATAATTGTTGTCTTAGCCATTTCTCCAGATTCCACAGAGTCAATTCGCCTTATTTTGATTATGGTTCAGAGGATTCTTTAGACCATAATTTTTTTGAGTGTCCTATCAATGACCAATTTCCAAACTTCATACGTAAATTAATAAAACTTAAAATTGACTTCCCTACCAATGTACCCTGCCTTCTTAATTCGATATTTGTTGGCAAGATTTATTTGTAAAAATTACCTTAACATTTAAGCATCAATCACATTTCTTTCTCTTCCATACGTATGCATTTATTATTGCAGTGTTATTATGTACAATTGTACAGGTTCCTATTTTTGGGAACCTGTACATCTTCTTAATCTACAATTTTGTAATTACTATGATATTTCAACTCTGAATAACCATATGAATATTTGTATAACTTGTATAATAATACGAATATTTGTCTTGGCCCATTTTCTATGTTTGCTAATATAATATGTAAAAAATATGCTAACATGTAAAAAAACTGATCTGAAAATGTAACTAATTTAATCAAACTGATATTTTAACTAATTAAAAAAAAACTGAAAATGTAAATACTTTAAGAAATGGCCAAGATCACCCTTAATGGGTGATTGCCAAATAAATAATTAAAAACAAATTAATAACAAATGCAAAACAATTAGCGCGTTGACATTTGACGTTTTTGAATTTTTGGAATTCACGAACAGTTCAATATTATAGGTACTTATCACAAAATGCCCGCAGCTCTTTCAAATATGAGAATTCGTTCCATATAAAATGTATGGGGAAAAGAATTCTCTTAATAACTATATTTTTCGTTAACTTTTGTGATGTTTTAATAGTTATTATCCTTTCCGGGGCGGAGACAAATCCAACAAATTAAAGATCATCAAAATCGGCACGGCCGTTCTCGAGTTATAAATAGTGTAACTAACCCGACTTTGTTTTATATATTAAGATATTTGCGGCACGTTCCAGAGTGGAAGATACTATCAGTATCGCCCTGGTGTAAGATCACCATTCAGAATTGAAACGTTGCTTGAAAATGGCTTTAGCCGTGTTTGGTGACCAGATCTGAATAGCCAGATACTTCCCAACCTTCCTCTTCCCCACATCCTACCCCTCCCCACTACCTTTCAGCCTCACAACATACCCCAATTGGGGATGCCATAGTCTCACCGGCTCTAGACGGGAGCAGTTGAGATTCTTGTGCGGTATTACTGTAAAAAAAAAAAAAAATAACAGATAAGTATAATAAAAATACGTTTTGTGCTTTTTCATTCGGCGGTAAAACCTTTCTGCATACCCTTTAATTATACCATGTTTTCACTAAATCAACTGCTTATTGTAGATGTATAAGCACACTGTCGGGGGATCAGCTGTCATGGAATCCAGAATAATTAATGCGAAACTCAAGCTCAATTTGTAATGTATCTAAATATTTGATCACTGAAACCTGCGCCCACAATCAACAATATATAAATAGTCTGTCGATTTTCCTGGAATTTGCAACCCAATACTTGTGATTTATTTACGCTCCAAAGCTGAGGGATATCTGCTGGCTTAGTAAGAAGATCCAAGAATTCTGAGCAACTTGTTTTGCTCAAGTCCATTTAGTTTCGTCAGCTGAATAAAGTATACCATTTCCTTAGAATCGGTAGGTAACAGTGGCGTGCGGTTCACAGTAGTAGGACAGGACCACTTAAAAGTTTCATAAAACCTTCAGAAAACTAAGGTAGACAAAGTGGGTAGACTACGAAGCACTCCTTTTACCAATATAAAGGATGATTTTTTTCGTCTAATTCCAGTGCATCTTTTCCTATGTATTTGGTCATCTTATTAGTATTTATGTTTTCTTCTTCGGAGTCGCTAGATGTCGCTTACTTTTGTTTTTTTTGCCTGTTCATTTTAGAGTGGTTTAAAGATTGGAGTTTGATTTTATAAAAAATAAAAAAAAAATTCGTAGGTTTTGATCCTTGGTTCGCTGAATGACGGGCCGCTAAGGCTCGTGAGGCGCTTTAAACCAAAGGAGACTTGTATGGGACCGTGGATTTATCGTTTTATATTGGAACCGAGTACCGGCGAATTAAATAAATATTTTATTGCCATCTCGTTCTCACGCATGATAAATCCTATAGATGTATGTGTTGTCTCTTTTCAGTTTCGCTCATTACCGTTTCATAGAGTTTCAAATCACAACTAAAGAAGTTTTCACTTCAAAAATACAACACAGTAACTAACTAGTAGGTATATAGGTAAATATGTGTAATATTAGGTTCCTATTACGATGTAAAAACATAAATTATTTGATTTTGAAACATATATATAAACAATAATAATTTTATTCCAGGATAAGAATTCAAACAATGAATATCTCCACTTTATACATTATTTTGATGCTTCTGAATACTTACACCATTTCATCTCTGGAGTGGTGAACTTGGTATTAATTTTTGTGGCTCGGGCCCTCAGTCCTCCAGCCTATTTTGTCGGAAGATCAAAACATTTCCGCTTTGCAAAAATTTTAGAATAATTAAAAAAATGTTAAAATCCGGAAACTAAAAACTGTTTTTGATAGAAATAAACATACAATTTTTAAAATATTGAAAATTTGCACACATAAAAAATGACTCTTCCTAACTAAAAAAAAACACACACACACACATATTTTACTAGTCAAAAGTATATAAACGCTATTGTCAACTCTCTTTTGGGTAAATGTAAAAATAATTAATTAAATTTCCAAAAGTTTAACAATTGCTGTTGGAAAGTTTGTTTTCATAATGGTTACATTTGAATTATTTTCAGGTAAATTTTTAGAGTTAAGAATTAATATAATGCGTATCTCCACCGTAACACCTTTTAGATCATATTTGTAATCATGAAAGTAAAGGAAACACGACAATTTCTGTGAGACCTATTCATATATGAATAGGTACCTATACATATGAATAAGTCTCATAAAAACTTCCGAAAGCGAACAAATTAGTCAGTGGGATTGATGAAATAATGAGATTAAAGTATGCGATATCGCCTTCTTCCCTTAAATACTAAATTTCTGAACGCAAACATAGACTCTCATCAAGACATTCTGACAAAAATTTAAAAAAACTACAAAAAGTGTCATGGAGAACGCTATTCTAAGTATCTCATTCCGTTTTTGTTTTCAATATATAAATGGTTAAGAATCTTAGAATATAGAATCTCTCATAAAAAGTCTCATGGCATGACGATGATCAAGAATGGACATCACCGCACGCCACTGGTAAATACACAAAGCCTTGTGAAGTACTCATCCGCTCGATGAAATAGAATTGACATTTAATACTCTACCTGCCACCACTTTTCAAGAAATATTTTATAATGTCATGTAATATGTAATTGCAGTTCACAGAACGAGCTGTCGGCTAATCACCCACGAGTAATTCTATACGTTCACAGACATCAGATATGTTGAGGTTCGCGTACTACTCGTTACCTCTATAATGAACTCGGGATGTCGCGACCTACATCGGAATCATAATCATTTTCCATTTAGTACTGTATAGAAGACCGGTGAAACTTTGCTGCATTGACTTATTAATTTTCCGCAAGCAAAACCCCAATAATTTTTCACATTTGACTTATATTTTATAAGTCGTTGGTTTCATTAATTTCGGTGTTTAGTTTTCAAATAGTGATGTTCGATTCAAAACTTCTTTATATTTTCATAATATTATCACATTCTGTGATATCTTATAATATTCTCGGAATATTTCAGTTTCCATACAGAAGCCATTTCTTAGCGTGTGAACCGTTATTGAGAACACTTGCAGAAAGGGGCCACAACGTAACAGTTATCAGTAATTTCAAACTGATCGACCCTCCTAAAAACTATTACGAAATCAGTGTTAAAGGGTCTGTGCAAATCAGCGAAGATTTCGCTGAGGTCGAACGTTTAGATGACTTCGAATCAAGTAATGAGCGTGGTATATCAACAATTTTGCGTCATTATAAACAAAGTGTACAAAATTGTGAAGGTTTTTTGAAGTGGCCTTCTGTGAGACGTTTGTATTACGTGAAAGAAGAGTTTGATCTGATTCTCAGTGAGCAATTTTTCGGAGACTGCAACTTGGGATTTTTGTACAAGTTTAATTGCTCGTACATTGCTTTAACTTCTCAAATGATGTTACCCTGGCAATTCAGCAGGATGAACGCTATAGATAACCCGGCATACATTCCAGGACCGCTATCGAGATTTTCAACAAAGATGTCATTTGTCCAACGCTTAGAAAACACTGTCACTAATTTGCTCCATAAATTTCTGCATAATGCCGTTACGCAGATGAGCGAGCAGAGGATTTTGATAAAGTATTTTGGCTCGGAAACTTCAGCAATTAAGGAATTAGCGAAGAAGACGAGCATTTTACTGGTGAACTCCTACTTTCCCCTGACTGGGGTATTTCCAAGAGGAGCCAATGTTATTGAAGTTGGTGGGATGCACATCAGGGAATCCAAATTGCCGATGGTGAGTTGATTTCACAAACTAGTCTAGAAAAATTAACGTATGTAATTGAAGATTGCAATATCCATTATTCTTTCTATTACGTTAAGGTTTATTGTTTAAATGTGTATCATTGTTAATGACAGTGTTGGTTTTAGTAATGCCTATCAGATAAAGGGAATCCCACCATTTATAGTATAAACTGAAATACAAGTATAAAAATATATGGAATTCGTTAAAAAAAAAAAAAAAATTGTTTTTAAAACATTTAATAAAATCTTTTTTGTTATTAATTAGTTCGTACACCTGTCACCTACCTAAATTCCAAAATCTCTGTTTTAAGATTATGTCTTCAAATATAATTTCTTCTCATATTTCATCTGCACGTCGATATTTTGGTCGATGCATCTGCAGGTATGTATTTTTTATCACTTGATATGAATAATTGGTAATAATGGCCCTCCATTGATATGCTTGGTGTAACTCTAAGTGACCAGCTCAGATATGGGGGCTCCATCGAATCCAGAGTAAAGTTAGCCTTTCAAAAACTGGGCGTAATGTACAGGGCCCTCAGATACTTTAATAGTACACAACTGCTAAACCTGTACAAATCACAAGGGCGCCCCACGATTGAATTTGGCTCTGATCTGGAGCTCCAAAATACCTGAAAAATACCCTCGACTCTGTGCAGAAACGGGCGGTACTTTGATAGATTCTCCCATCTTAACAGACGGATTGCAATCTTTAGAATACAGGCGTCGGGCGGGAATGCTATCCTTGTTCTACCGGTATTACAATGAAAGATGCTCAGAGCAACTAGCGTCATTCATCCCCTCGGCACCGGTGCATAATCGGGAAACACGCCGAACGCGTTCCCAATATATGTACACGGTTGAAAGTATACGTTTTTTTTAATTATAACATTTGAAAGCATATTTCATCACTTTTCAAAAACAGTTTTTCGTTTTTGGATATGTTAGCGACCGGTCAGTGGTTGAGTGGGCACAGCGCTTGGGTCCCACCCGGGCGTCGCATGTTCGATTCGTCGGCTGGCTAGGTCCTCCATCACAACACAAGCAACATTTTCGGCTTTCTGTGGTGGTAGTAGGAGATTTTCAAACATTGTTGGGTTATTCGTGACCCGGGAATGTTTTTCTTTCTTTAAAAAAATGAAGAAAAAAAAATGTTCAGAAATACTCCATTTATTTGAATTTTATTGTAAAGCAAAAATGTTTTGAACATTTTAAAAATACCAAAATTTCTGAATGGTTAATCCAATCCAGTATAGTCCTGGCAGTAGGTAAAGGTATTCTTCGTGATTAGTGATTGATGATAATGAGAGAATCGTGATGCTTACGGAATATTAAGGATTGTTGCAAGAGGCAAATAGCACTCGCTTACCGATGACTTGCTATTTACATTTGTAAGTGTAAATAACTACTATTGATTGTAAATCAGTTTATTATTTCGCGAATAATGCTATGAGAGCGATGCTAAACAATGGAATTACCATTTTAAAGATTTATTAAAAATTCATTGACACAAATTCACATAACTAATCTAAATGAAGTAAATTTAAAACAAATAACTAAATTTATTTAAGTGTTCATACACAATGAAAGATTTACTTTATAAATTTATTTACACTTTGGGGTTTTTACACAATACAAGTCTTATTACATAAGTGGGTTCAAATTTACATAATAATATCTAGTAATAGTTATATTCCCATCAACGCGAATTAAAAATTATATATAATATACTTACATATATGTGGCTAACGAAACACAACGCCATTACCCAACCTTTATAACCAACGCCATCTGTTAATTTGCATACATATCAAATCCAAACCGCCCGTTTGCCAGCCCGCTCCCTTTATATATTTCAACCAATTTATACAAAACCTTGACAAATTATATACCTAAACCGTCCTCATGAATCACTCTATCTATTGTTGAAAACCGCATGAAAATCCGTAGTTTAATAGATCTGAGCGTACAGACAGCGGGAGCGACTGTGCTTTATACTATGTAAAGATTTGCGGCAAGTTTCAGAGTGAAAAATACGTATCGCCGTGGTTAAAGACGACCATTAAGAATTGAAGTCTTGCTTTAAATGGATATTGCCGAGTTTAGTGATCAGATCTATTTAGCCAGGTACCCCCACATTCCTCTTCTTCATCTCATCCCCTTCCCCATGATCTTTAGCCTCACTACACGCCCCAATTGGGAAAGCCATAGTATAACCACCCTAAACACAATATTATAATTTGCGGTGATTATAATCTACCCAATTGTAAATTTAATGATTTGGATTACTTACCATTAACGGCGTGCGAGAGAGAAATCTTAGACATGTCTAACTATTTAGGTCTATTTCAATGTAACAATGTGCCGAATTGCAGTAATCGGACACTTGATTTAATTTTTTCTACTGATGAGGATATAAAAGTCTATGAGTCAGCCGAATCCTTTGACCCAATTGATAATCACCACCCTCCACTTACAATACTAGTACCTAATACAATAGAGTGTGACCCCCTAATTAAAAATTGTAGTCGTAATTTCATTAATGCTAATTACCAGGACATTAATCAAGCACTTAACAAAGTAAATTGGTCTGTTCTCAAGGAAGGTGATCTCAACTATAGCGTAGAACTATTTTACTCTCAACTGAATAGTATCATTTCCGACACAATTCCTCTAATTCATCATAAAGTACGAAAGTATCCGATATGGTTCAGCAAAGAATTAATTCAGTTAATTGTTATTAAAAAAGAAACACATAAAAAATATAAAGAACACAGAACAATTCCCAACTATATGGCATTCAACAATATTAGAAGAGATTGCAAAAAAATGACAAAAATATGTTATAATAATTACATTAATTCGGTTGAGAACACGATACTTCATGATGTAAAATACTTTTGGAAATACACAAAATCAATGAAAAACAATGATGCTGGTATATCCGGTAATATACGTTACAGACAAAACAGCTCCAGTAAAATTTATGAAATCTTTAACATGTTTGCTGATTACTTTAAGGACGTGTATGAACCTGATATTCCAGATGACTCAATTCCGTACTTCAATTCGGATATAAATTTACACTTATCGCAAATACACATCGATATTGAGGACATTATAGTTTGTATTAAATCACTTGAACCCAAAACAAGCTCGGGACCTGATAAGATTCCTTCCATCTTACTTAAGAATTGTGTCCAAAGTTTATCTGTTCCGCTTAATATACTGTTTAACAAGTCACTCTCTACAGGACACTTTCCACAAATATGGAAACTTAGCTACCTAACTCCTGTATTTAAAAGTGGTGATAAATCCTTTGTTGAAAATTATCGGCCTATCTGTATTCAATCGTCTATACCTAAACTTTTTGAGAAATTGATTCTTAAGAAAATAAGCTTCTTTGTAAACTCTTGTATCGCTACTTGTCAACACGGCTTTATCTCCGGCAGATCAACTTTGACTAACTTAACATTATATGAAAATTTCATTTCTAATGCACTTGCCAACAAACAACAAGTTGATTCTATATACACCGACTTCAGTAAGGCGTTTGATAAGGTCTGTCTTAAAATCCTCATTAATAAACTTTTGAAACTCGGAATTAATGGAAAACTTTTATCTTGGTTTAAGAGTTACTTACTTAGGCGTCTGTTAACTGTATGTATTAATGATCACTTATCCTACACGTTCGAAGCTACCAGTGGCGTACCCCAGGGTTCGCATCTTGGTCCTTTACTTTTTAATTTATTCATTAATGATGTATCAAACATATTCACCCGTGTTCTCATCCTAATGTTCGCTGATGATATGAAGATATATAGAATTATTGATAATATCGAGGACTGTCTGACACTTCAATCAAATATTAATAGCTTTTATGATTGGTGTCTTATAAATAAATTAACTTTGAATGTAAAAAAATGTCAACTTATGAGATTCCACAGAAAAAAAAACCCTTTGTTGTTCACCTACTTTCTCAATAATCAAATTTTATTATCTGTTGATGAAATAAGAGACCTTGGTATAACCTTTGACACTAAATTAACATTCATTAAACATATTAATAATATAACCAGTAAAGCAATGCAAATGTTAGGATTTGTCTTACGGATTTCAAAGGATTTTAAAAATTTAAAAACTGTCAAATTACTTTACACTTCGCTTGTTAGAAGCCAACTAGAATTTAACTCCACTATTTGGAATCCTTACTACAGTGTACATGAGAATTCCCTTGAGCGAGTCCAACATAAATTTTTACGTTATATTAATTTTAAATTGGGAATATTCATCGAAAACATCAATTACCCCTCTCTGCTACAATTATTGGGACTCGATACGTTAAAAGAAAGAAGAATTTGTTCAGACCTATTTTATTTATTTAAAATCGTTACCAACCTGTTGAACTCCCCTGAACTTCTTTCGTTAATATGTTTCCATGTACCTAGTCGATCAGTTCGTTTCAAATTAACTTATCATTGCAACAATACAGGATCTAACGCTGAACTCAATTCCATAATGAATCGCCTGCATGTACTTGGAAATAAATATGTTTTGGATGATTCTATAAACATTGCTAGTTTAACCTCATACAAACACTACTTAATTAAAACTGTCTGTCAGCGATTCTCACCTTGATTATATCAAATACAGTTTTAAAGTATAAATTTCTTAATACATATTATCCGGGATTTTTAATATATTGTATTGATTTTATAATAACCTACTCGTTGTACTTTTTTATGTTGATACTACAATTTCTATTGTTCTTTTTTATGTATTTTATATTTATATTTTTTTAATTTCAGGTTCATATTTTTTTATCTATGTATTTTCTGTATTCATATGTAAAATAATTGTAATTCTTTTGTAAAAGCCGCTTTAATCGGCGTTAATAAATGAATAAATAAATAAATAAATAAATGGCTAAGAGAATTTAGGACTCTAGTGCAGTTCACATAAAAAATATATGTAGATAAATATATATTGAGCCGATTTTCAAACACCATTTTTCAATACTTTTAGTAATTAGGTACCTAACTATGTCGGTCTTAAGATGACTGCAGAATATTAGAAACGTTTGATGTAACCAAAAATGTAATTAACGAAAATAAAACATCGATCACATTTTAATATATATTGTATAACGCTAAACATAACCGATTTGGATGCCATAGAAAAAATCAGACAATCTTAGCGGGAGTCCCATAAGTCTAAGTATCCTCAGCTCAGTCCTGGTTGTAAGTCTAGGTATCCTCAGCTCAACATGGGGCCAATTTTAAACTTGTTCACTTTGCGTAACTTTTAATTAAAATGTATGTATTTCATAATACAAAAGAGTTCCCATATTTCAGAAACCATTTGCCCAATATTTTAAAATGATACAGTATGGATTTCTTGTACGCCCATTAAAACATTGATTGCATAAGCACCAACCCGCAAAAACAACGGTATAATGACTCCGCTCTCCGCTTTAAAATACGTCCCAGAAATACTTTTATTGGTAGGTACCTAATTGAGACTGACTGTGCCGAATTTGTGAATTTTTTTCGCCACCACAATAATAAAATGGTTGGTCGCTTATTCGTTACACAACCGCGGGCTTGCGACCTCCAAATCGTCAGTCTCCCACTGATATCGGAACGGTTTGCGTCTTAGCTAAAATCCCAACGGCAGTTTAGTTAGTAGTTGTATTTTTAGACCTAGGCGTGATAAGAAGGTGATCATAAACAAACAGCCCAAATTTATTCAGTGTGTTGATAACGCTCGGTGTGTAATAGTGCTCCGTACGTTTCGAAAATGATAACAAGAACGGCTGTCTTTCTGGTCCTCTTTTGCGCGTGTGCCAATTCGTTGAAAATTCTAGCGTTATTTCCCTACACCGGGAAAAGCCATCACTATGTTATCGATCCGTTGGTAAACGCGTTGGCTGAAAAAGGTCATGACGTCACAGTAATCAGCCACTTTCCGCCAAAAATTCAAAACGGAACGAGAAAAGACATCGTTCTCACTTCGGAAGCCGGACATTCCGAAGATGTCATCGATTTGGAAGATTTTGACGCAATTCCCAAATTCTTGAGCATGGTGCAAGTCGTTGTTGAAAGTGAGTTCCTGTATCAGTTCGGAAAAGAAATCTGTGAAGTTTTATTGACAAATGAAGAAGTTTTAAAACTTGTTAAAAGTGGACAGAAGTTTGATGTTGCCCTGATCGAGCAGTTCAATTCTGATTGCTTGCTGGGTATTGTATACAAACTGGGAATTCCATCAATCGGCATCACTTCTGATATCCTGTTGCCCTGGCATCATGACAGACTAGGAGCCAGCTCAAACCCAGCGTTTGTTCCTTGCCACAATTTAGGCTATGGAACCAAACCAGATTTCTTTGAAGTGATTACTTCATGGGCTGTCTGCTCTTGTATGAAGCTGGGGTACTATTTCAGATCCACGCTTCCAACTCAAAAGTTAATAGCCAAATATCTTGGCGATGATGTTCCATCGCTAGATACCCTCACCAAAGGAGTCAGCATGATAATGACAAATTCTTACTTCCCTCTTCATGGAGCGTTTGCTCAAGCGCCAAATATCAAGGAAGTTGGCGGACTTTACTTGAAGAACAATAAAGCACTTCCTGACGTAAGTTGTAAAATATCTAGCTGGGATAATATAGTTGTAAACATTTACATTTACACTTGTGTTGTTGTCCTAAATTGGCAAATCTTATCTTAAATCGACGGGGCCATGAAGGACGAACTCAGTCACCTAGATTTTTAACTATAACTTTCACTTTTAGGCAGTTAGTCAGCGTAGGTACCTATTAATTTAGAGCAAACATTTTAGATTAGCTTCTGCTTCTAACACTCCAACGCGCTTCTAGCTAATAGTTTGTCTTTGTGGGTTGTTGGCCTGCTGGCTCTTAAAAATATATTATGCTAATGTTTCTAGAATCATAAATCATAGCATTGTTTTTTGTAAGGTTATTGTTTCAAACGCTAATCTTGCGTTTCACATTCACATTTTAGGTTCACACGAAGCAACTTATAAAACAATGATAATAATCTCGTTTAATATGAAAATATTATTCATGAACGCGGTTTTGCATTTTTTAACAAGTGTGGCATTAAAAGATGAAGCCGTAAATAATTTCAAATTTTTTTTTAAAATTGTAAATTAAAAAGCAAATATACATACCTATATATAAATCTCGTGTCACGGTGTTTGTGGTCGCACTCCTCCGCTTGACCGATTTTTATGATTTTTTTTATGTATGTTTGGTAGGTATGAGAATAGGTCGTAAATTATATTTTATACCGCTAGGTGATTATGGTGTTTCTATCCAGAAAAAAAATCTATTATTTTGAACATTTTTCTGTTTTTTTTTTGGCATCAAAAAATACCCATAATTCCGAATTTCCCCCTCCCACCCCCACCCTCCTATTTTTAACAAAGTAACGGATATTACTTTAATGAAAAAAATTGAATTGAGTAAATGAATGGTTGGTGTTTTTGTTTTGTTTTTATCGGCGTTTATCGCCTACAGCGCTCCATTTCTCTTTCTGTCCATCCCCACACACTTCGTTATTTTTTATTTAACAAACAAAATATTCACTAAAAATAATTTATATGGTAGAAAAACGTTCCCGAGTCAGCTAGTACACAATAATGATATGTTATATAACATTCATTATCCATTTTAATTACCCAGTTTGTAGATAAATAATAATCGGGTATATCTGGGGAACAAGTCTATTTACTTACACATATTTAGAAATAATATACCTAGTTACAACGTATTGCTTATAAATAGGATGTATGGATTGTATAGTTACAAAAATGAAAATAAAATTCAGTTTCTAAAATATTACAAAATAATATTATAATAATAGACATTAAGTAAAAATACATATAATAAAGGCAACATAATATATCTGAAATTCATCGATAAAATAATTCAATCTTTTAATATTTAAAATAGTTGTCGCTTTTTTATTATATTAGGTAAATCGTACCTACAGCATAAGGCCTCGATATTCATAATGATGCTGTACAGCTGTCGTTTCGCATCTAGATATATGTACCTAGATTTTTTTATTTTTTTAATTTATTATTGTAAGAATAGTTATTACAAATCACAAACAAGTCCTGCTAAGCCAATTAAATTGGCTTGTCAGCAGGTGCTTATAATTAAGTTACATATTAATTTTCAATGTTATAATTTTACATCTTATATCTACAAATTCAACATTATTCATACAAATCAATCTAAATATAAATATATTTTTTCAGATAGCCAATTTTTCTTCATATATTTACCTTATTCATAGAATTACATTGCTTTATAGTATCGGGTAATAAATTAAATATTTTCGGTATGTTGTATTCAAACGTTCTCTGTCCGTACTTATAATTAAATTTCGGAACTATCAACCCGTCGTTGCGCGTGAATCTAGTGCTGTATTTATGTTCTAATTTCCTTTATGCTGCTGGGTAAATATATGCTGAATTATAATTTTGTGCCATAGTATTGCCTTAACAGGTAAAATTTTAGCACTCTGAAACAGTAATGGTGTATTATGTCTCTGTTTGAAAATATTAGGAACGACTAATAATTTTACAATTGCGTTTTGTACAACTTGGACTTGTTACAGATTTGTTATAGAAGTGTTTCCCCATATTGTTAATCCATATCTTATTATGGATTCTGCCAGTGACATATAAATTATTTTTAGTGTTTCAATTGATAAGAAAAATTTAATCTGCACATTCTGCCAGCAATTGATCTAAGTCTTTTACAGGTTTTTTTAATATGTTTGTCCCATTTAAAAAAACAATCTACGGTAACACCAATATACACATATTCTGTAAAATAATAACCCGTCTATTTAACAGAAATCAGTTTTTGTGAATTCAAAAGCATACACTGCTGAAGAGTGATATCCTGCTTCGTGAAAAATGTATTGATTTTTCCAACTGAAATTTATGAATAAACTATTTTTTCTGCTCACATCCTTATGTTCATTATGAGCAGCGGAGCTTTGAAAGATTCATTTGACTATAGAAAAACATCGTAAAAGTAAAAAAAAGTGTTATAAAAAAGACGATATCTCTGCAGGAACCGCATTGTTGAATTAGTGTAATATTTTGTATTTAAATTCAATTGTTTCATATTATCTCTACTATTTATTCCACCACATAACTCGAACCATATAATAGTGTTAATTTCAAACGCATCTGTAAATGAAATATTATAATCAGCCTGCCGGAGATTCGCTCATACTTTTTTGGAACGTGGCCATAATAAATAATAATGGTAAACACACCATGTAGAACAAACAATAATTAAAATATTATTTTTGTACCTCGCCTAGTACGTATTACGTGCAGACGGTAAATCAGTTATTAACTGTAATCAATTATTAACGGTAAATCAGTTATTAACGGTAAATCAGTTATCAGCCACTTGAATGATGATAATTTTTTTGTTATGGATTTTTAAAACTGTTTGGTCGGATTTTAAAAACTGTAGTGTAGCAGTATAATTAAAGAAAACGGATATATTTAAATATAATTAAAAATTATTTTACGGTAAACACAATTAGTCTGTATTTGGAGTAGGTACAGTCAATTTGAAAGTATGACACAGTTCAATATTATCTAGTAAAACAGTACAAAACTATTTTTCTATGTCCTGGAAACTAATTGTTTGCTCAACCGCTCGTTAAACCTTTTATACGAGTCTATAATCACTTAGGTTAGCTGAAAATATTTCAGTCTTGCCAGAGGTTTATTCTTGAAGATGCACGGGTAGAACCGGAAGGCAACTTCACTTTCGCGAAGTGTCACATTATCTTATATTGGTCATCCCAGCTGTGACATCCCGTCCCTTATTAGTAAAGAACGAAGCAATGCGGGAAAGATAAGGCATTCGAGATTGAATAACTCTCAATACACGCTCGAAATAATAGGTTGGTTTTCTTACTGTGGCAATTTTTTAGAATATTATAGGTGCATTATATCTTAAAAAGTTTTACGTTTTTATATAACAATCAGAAACTGACGTTTGAACACAGGCTGGAAAGGTATTGTAGGCAGGGCGATATCTTTTCAGCTATGTTAATTTTCGAGTCTCATATTTAATCTATGAATTATTTCATATAGGTATTACTAGGTATTTTCGTTAAAATTATGTGCTCTAGCCAAAATCATGAATTATTATTTTTGAGTGTTAGTTTTAAAAATTTAATGGCTAAATTTAAATAGAACGTTGTTTTATTTTTAAAAGCTTGCTAAATCTTACTAATATTATAAACGCGAAAGTTTGTACGGATGCATGTGTGTTTGTTACTCTTTCACGCAAAAACTACTGAATGGATTTTGATGAAACTTTACAATAATATAGCTTATACATTAAAATAACATATAGTCTATAATTTATAAAGCTAGATAGGAAGGGGACGCGGGAGGGAAACGGGGACGCACGTGAAGGGTGATTCAGGGAGAAACAATGTATTTCTTTAAATATGGCATTGCAACGCATGCCGGGAACCAGCTAGTTTATAATAAGATTACACTTGTACTGACTTTACGATCTAAATACACATTTTCCAATTTATTCAAATTTTATTTTATTTTTTTATGAGATTTAAAGTGTGTGGTAGAGACGCATTATAATTTAAATAATATAAAATGGACCAGTGAACAAGACCTATTGAATGTGAAACACAAAAAAATACGTAATTCCTCCCCGTTTACACCTTTCAATTTGCACTTAGTAAATCCGGCCATCATGATATTAAATCCTAATTGCTTTTTTGAAGCACAAGGATTATCATTGGAATGACGAGTCATATTTTATACTACTATTTCCTGGTTTGTAGTCTTAGGCCAAGCCTAGTGGGCCGTGTAGTTGAAAAAAATATTAAAAAAAACTCTACCACATTCATTCTAATTCACTTACGATAAGCATTTAAGATCATTCAATGATTGTGTTTAGAATCATGGGTTAAACCATCATTCTCTCAGGTCTCGGCCATATTTCGCAACCGCGTCAAAATATTTCCGCTTCACAATAAAATTGAAATAAATGGAATATTTCTGAACATATCCGAAAACTAAAAGCCGTTTTGAAAGGTGATAAAATACGCTATCAAATTTTATAATTCGAAAGAAACATAATGTAGTGAAATATAAAATTTTGCACGCAAACTTAAAAAAGTTTTATTCCTTCCGTTTTTTCCAACTAAAATTACTGATAATGAAAAAAAAAAAACACATACATATTTTATTAGGTAAGTGCATCATAAACGTTGTCACCTAATTTTTCGTCGTTCCATGTAAAAATAAAACATAAAAAATCCCAAAAGATTTTTTTTTTTTTCAAATTGCAATCGGCAACTTTTATTTTATAAATATTTGAATATCGAGCGTGGTTTTTTCTCTTTCTAACACCGTTCAGATAATATTTCTCAATATGATAGTAAGAGGGACACAACGATTTCTATGAGACCTATATTAGTTGTTCCCAAATGCGAACAAATCAGCCTGATGGCTTAACTGGTAAATTGGCAACAGGGATAGAAAATATAAAAATCAGAAAGAGGTAATTGAAACAATAAGAAGATAAACCAATAAAAACATTCAGGTAGGTGCTGCGCTTCCGTTCCTCAGTCAAGGTTGTTGAAGTTGGATTATGACACAATGAATTTGGCCTTGAGTCGTTTTTGGCACAATAAGTTTAGTGGTTTATCTATTTTATAATCATTAATCATCTACCGTTTTAACAATCTATTGATCACGTATTTCTTATTAGATAATGTCGATTTAGCATCTACTATTATCGCAAAAATAGTTATTTTGAGACAAACGTGTTTAATGTTTTTTGGGTTTTTTTTAGCAAAATTACTGCATTAAGTATAGGCAAATTGAACGGTATTAGGTGTAATATAAAGGGTGGGATTTTACAAAAAAAAAATGAACTAAAAGCCTCCATATAAAATCAAACAAACAAATTGAATTTGAAAATGCTAACTAAAATTCTATCTTCTTCTTCTTAAAAAAATTATGTTTTTTTATTTGTCCCTTAAGCGTTCCTTAACCATTCAACTGGTAACCGGTTGTGATGAAACTTTGGTAAGTTGTGGTAAATAAGCCAGCAAAGGTTTCTATATATGTATACTGGTGATCTCTGGTGTTACGAAATTTTCATAAAAAAAATTACATTATATTACGGTAGTGAGTTATTTGAAAATGGGTGGATTTCATATTGTTCAGCGGCAGGGATGGAAAGGGGGTGGGGAATCTGGGAGGGGGGACGGTAACAATAACTTTCTTTGAGTGGCATTGCAACTTATGCCAGGTACTCGCTATTTAAGTACCAACTTACATATCTTACGATTTATGAGGAAATTTTAATTTTGATTTAATAAATAAGAGAAAATATATTTTTTGGACGCAAGATAAGATCTACTACTTACTACTCACAAAACTGCTAGTATGTTAGTTGTGATAGCCTTTTTTGTTTAATTGCTCTTTGCGATTGCAATTTTTTTACACATGTTAAAAACTGAAAAAAAAAGTAGTAATTTGCCTCTCAGGTCATATTATCCGCACTATCATTATATAATATTGACGGATGGGCTGTACGATACCTACAAACACGTTTTTTATTCAATCAGTTTTTTTCTCATATAAACAGTTATTTTTTTCCTGACTTTCAACTATTTCTAAATTGTAAGCACCTACCTATCTATTTGCAAGTTAACATGGTTAGGAATCTTGATTGTTATAGGAATGTTTTTTATTTCTAGAAAAAATCTACCTAGCAGTTTTTTTGTCGAAAGAAGCTATGTGTAACTTTGATCATAATAATAACATAACATCATCATAGCGCAGTTTTATATAATTTCATTTAAAGTGCGCTTTATTATATTATGTTATTATCGAAAAGATTAATTTAATTAACGCCTTAAAGAAGTTACCGAAAGTTATCGATAAAAAGACCCTCCACGAAGCATCTCCTAAGATAAAATTATGGAATGAAAACCATTTATCCATAAATTAATCCATTCGCAGCATGAATCTCGAATATTTCTAAGCCATAAAAATTTCCGGCAAAAAATGATTTTCATACGAATGAAGATCGCGAGCAAACCCATCGTATAAATATAGTGTTAAAATATACGCTATAAAAAGTCGATATTTATCCCGATGGTGTCCTTGTATTTTGTCACGTAATTTGAATCAGTGATGAAGCGAAATGACCGGATAACCCTAGGCTCAATTTTCTCCGAAACTAAACCCGTGCATTTATGACCATTTAACCTTTGGTCTGTGAACCTTCTTGTTTTGTGGTTATTTGTTATTTTTACGTAACGCTCCTAAAGAACAGGCTCAGGGATATCCTAAGAGTATGGATATTTAGTTCCATGGGGATATCCCAACGGCCTGGGATACGTGCAGTGGCGCCAGCGACAATTTGGAAGTGGTGTATTCAGGAACTACTAATCTTTAGTAGGTACCGATCAAATTAATAATACAAAATTAATAGATTGCTTCATTTTAACCACTTTTTTGTTAAAAAAAACTGACATGGTTAGTAAGCAATGCTTACTTCATCTGGGTTATTTTAAAACTAAATAATAATTTAAATAGACATAAAGGTATAAAGGTGGAAGTGGGAAAGGGGTTGGGGTAATAGGACATAATTTACAAAGGAAACAAGTTTAATAATAAGTCATATAAAATAGTTTTCGTGGATTTTTTATATATAAATTACCTTGACATATTTACGCTCTTTTTAATTTCTAAGATTTCTAAGTTGTCTAAATAAAAACCATTAAAATTACTATGTAGTAACTCAATTACATTAGTAAAGTCAAAAATATGATTCGTTTCCAAACAAACTCCGAGAAACTATTATTGTTTCAACATCTCATATGTTCCTTTATCCTTATTTTAAAGTTTCTCAAAGTTTTACCTGTTTAAAATAATCCCCAATCACCACCTACACTTTAAAATGTAATTTTTAAGTTAATTGTTTGCATATAATTAATAATAATTTGTTTGGGGTACTGTACATTATTGCCAATTTTTAAATTAATTCTCACAAAATAACTTTTATTTTGATTAAAAAAAAAACATTATTTGTTCAGTTGGGGGTACTTAACGATAAATATAATAACTTATGTCTCTGAATTTTTTGAATGATTGGTTAGAACACACGCAAGACAGCGATATTTATTTATTTATTTATTTATTTATTTACATACATACGGCACAACACGTGCCATTAACATAATTGACATACTTATAATAGTTCAACAACATGAAGAATGTTAGTGAAATTTAATAAAAAAGCTAAACAAGTAAGGTAATAAGCAGTGAATAAAATGTAAAATGTATAAAAGTAAATTATAAAGTATAAAATATAAACTATTAACTATAAATTATTAGGGAAAAAGTAAAAATAAAAATTTAAAGTGAGAAATAAAACAATAAAAAGTAAAATTTAAAAATATAAGATATAAAAGGATATAAGATATAAAAGATATATAAGATATAAAAGGTACCTTCAAAGATTTAAATATAAAATACAACAAGTAAAAAATCCTGGATTATGTTATCCGATATAATATGATACATTTTACAAGTACCTATGATTTCTTGTACATTAGTTTGGTGTGAAGTACTGGTAGGCATATTATGTTTACATGATGTATTATAATATTTACGTGGTACTAGCAAACAAATTTAGTTTAATGGATCTTTTGTATGAGGCCAGATTATTGGCGGCGTGATCGATATTAGCATATTCATTGCCTAAAATATGCAAGCGATTTATGATTGAGTTTTGTTCTGCGTTCGTCAAAGTATTGTCACAATGGAAAGGTGTTTTGAGTCGAGTCGGTCTACAAGGTACATGATAATTTATTAGCGATACCAATTCAGGGGAGTCAAACCAATTGTTGTTTATTTTAAATAAAAAAATGAGATCATTGAATATTCTTCTATCTTTTAACGATAAGAGTCGCATTTTTTGTGATAGAGTGTCATAGTTTAAGTCAACCGCGGGAATTCCTAATTTAAAATTAATTGATCTCAAAAATTTGCGTTGGATTCTTTCAATGGAATTTGCGTGGCTTTTATAGAAAGGGTTCCAAATGGGGGAATTATATTCTAAATGACTCCTTACCAGAGTTGTATATAGTAGTTTAAATGTTTGGATATTTTTAAAATCTTTAAAAAATCCTTAGAATAAAACCAAGCATTTTCATTGCTTTACCAGTTATTATATCAATGTGGTTGGTAAAGAGTAATTTAGAATCGAAGGTTATTCCGAGGTCCCTTATTACAGGTACTGACAATAAACTGTGATTGTTAAAGGAGTAACTATATTTGATAGGGTTTTTTATTCTAAAGAAACTCATAATTTGACATTTTTTAATGTTAAGGGTAAGTTTGTTAATGGTACACCATTCTACGAATTTTATAAAATTGGATTGAAGAGACAAGCAGTCGTATATATTTTTTATGATTTTATAAATTTTCATGTCATCAGCAAATAATAAAATTTTCACATCAGAGAATATGGAAGTGACATCATTTATGAATAGTATAAACAATATTGGACCAAGGTGCGAACCCTGAGGCACACCACTAGTGGCTTCAAATTCGTAAGACAAGTATCCTTTAATATAAACAGTTAGTAAACGTTTTGATAAATAATTCTCAATCCAGCATAATAATTTACCACTTATTCCTAGTTTAGACAATTTATTTATAAGAATTTTAATGCAAACCTTATCAAAGGCTTTACTAAAATCCGTATAAATTGAGTCAACTTGTTCTCTATTAGCAAGAGCACCTGAGATAAAATGTTCGTAAAGTGTAAGGTTAGTTAAGGTAGATCGTCCAGAGATAAAACCATGTTGAAATGATGAGATATTAAAATTTATGCAAGAACATATTTTTTGAAGAATTAACTTTTCAAAAATTTTTGGTATCGACGATTGTATGCATATGGGTCTGTAATTTTCAACCAGAGACTTGTCTCCGCTTTTAAATATTGGAGTGAGAAAGCTATTTTTCCATATTTGCGGGAACTTGCCTGTTAAAAGTGATTGATTAAATAGTAGGTACAGTGGGTAACAGACACTACCTACACAGTTTTTAAGAAATATGGGGGGAATTTTATCTGGACCTGAGCTAGATTTAGGTTCCAGAAGTTTAATACATGCTGTGATTTCTTTAATCTCAATATGTAACTGACTTAGTTGTAAATCTATATCGGACTCAAAGTTTGGAATGTGTTCATCAGGAATATCATTTTCATACACATCTTTAAAAAAGTCTGCAAATAGATTGACAGTTTCTTTGATTTTACATGAGGTTTTCAGTTTGTAGTGCATAGTTTCAGGTATGCCAAGGTTATTGTTATTTTGTGTTTTACAATAGTTGAAGAAATGTTTTACATTGTTAACAATAGAAAATTCAACATTCTTGATATAATTATTATAACAAATGTTTGATAATTTATTACAGTCTTTACGTAGCTTGCTAAAAATTGTAAAATCGGAAAGTTTTTTTGTTTCTTTATAAATTTTATGAGCTTTTTTCTTTTCGATTACTATGTTAATGAGGTCCTTGCTAAACCAGTTAGGGAAATTTGAAGATGATTTATAGCTTATTGGAACAAAGTTTTCTATGGCTTTATATAGATGTTGATAAAAGGCTTTAATATTTTCATCGAGATTATCTCCTTCTAGTATAGACCAGTCGGTTTTATATAGGTAATCGCGTATTGCGACGTAATTGGCTTTATTAAAGTTAGGAAATTGCATCCGGTTTTTAATTTGGCATTTTATGGGGTTACATAAAATAGTAATGTCTAAAGGTGGGTGGTGAGAATCAGGAGCAAGAACTGAATCGAGTGACTTATCAACCGCAGTTGCCATGTCGGTACAAAGAACAAGATCTAGTAATCTATTATTGTCATTTTTTACATTATTTAATTGAGCTAAGTTAAGGAAATCGCATAATTCAACTATTTCTTTGTCTATTTCAGATAAGCTAGAGTTTTGTGGTACTGTGGAATTTTCGCGGGTGCCCCAATTGATTCTTGGTAAATTGTAGTCACCGATGATAGTGATTTTACTGTTAGGAAATTGGTATGACAGTTTTTCAATATCCTCAAAATGACTCTTGTATACACTTATATCCGATGATGGCGGGATGTAAACACTACCTATGATATTTTTTTTGATTTTTACCGTTCAATAAGATGTAAACTTGTTCCACATTAGAATTTTTGGTTTTCAGAAGTTTGGAGGGATGTTCCTTGTTGACAGCTACCATTACGCCACCGCCTCTAGATTTAGAGCTGGTGTGTTGACTTCTATCAGACCGGTAAATATGATGGTGGGGTAGACCGAGCTCAGCAGAGTTGATTGATGGTTCCAGCCAGGTTTCCGTTAGAATGATGATGTCATGATGCAGAGTCGGGGCATGTGTTTTGAAGTCCTTAAGTTTAGTTTTCATGCCTCTGACGTTTTGATAATAGCATTTCAATTTGTTTTGGTTATGTCGTTTTTTGGTATAGTTGATACAATGGTTGGCTTGGAGTTTATGTACTTTATTGTTAGGTTCGGTTCACCATTTTCTTGACGGTACAATAGTTGCTTTCTTAGTTCTATGAGTTGATTCCGTTGAAGGATAGTTAAGTCATTGCTTGCTTTTATGCCGTCTTTAAATTTGATGCTGTTTCGTAAGACAGTTCGTGGTGCTATGTTATCCGTAAATTCTAGTTTTATTGGTCGATTTTTGTTAGCAATTTTCTTGGCTCCCAGTCGAAAAACTTTGATGTTGGTTAGATCTAGTGAGGGGTCGATGTTTTTTACAGCGGAAGAAACTTTGTCTCTATCTTCCGTAATGATGACAGACTTTTCATCGGACAAGCTCTCGGGCACGTTATACAATATAACATTTTTGGATCTGATTGCCCTCTCTTCCATTTCGCTAACAATTTCACACATATTTAAGTCATTCGGATGATTAGTCCTGATTGGAGTCATGATTTGCGGATTATTTTTTATCGAATTCAATTCTCCTTGCATCACGCCAAAATCAACAACTAATTCTCCTATCGTAGCCATAAGTTCGGTAGTTTTTGGTATTATTTTAACGATGTTTTCTTTCGAGAATTTATTGTTCGGGTCATGTACCAATGAAATCAATCCACTAATTATCTCATTTACTTTGGTAATGTAGTGCGAAGCTTTGTCACTTAGAGCCATTTTTATTTTTATTATTTTATATATTTTTTGTAAACAGTTGTATACCCCTGGATTTTAGGTAAGGCGTGTAAGTAGCGGGGCTGATAGCGGTGTATGTGCAGGCGCGGGGCGCGGGGGGCTTATATCAACTGTCACTTGATTGCACTAATCGTAGTTTTAAACACTTTAAATACACTATATACTTTTCTGATGATTCGTCAACGTTAAGCTAGTATTAATTTAATATAATTCAGTGAAACACTTTGATTTTAATACTTTTTGTGACTACTTTAGACGAATTTGTTAGGATAAAAATAATGCGTGTATTCTCCGTATTGTTGTTATTGTATATATGTTCCTGGTTAAAGTTCCTGTAGTACCTCATTAACTTTTTCGTGTGCATGATTTTCATAGGTGCTTATGACTTATGATAATAATGAGAAATAAAATTGTTTCAATTTTTAGAAATCTCGAAATATGTCAAACTTGAACATATTCTGATAGTTCTGATTTTTTTATAAAGGTGACAAAGTTGTAACATCACGCCACTGGCCGCCACTGTGAATATCGTTGGGATGAGATATTAGGTTCTTCAAACATGCGGGTTTTTTGAGTAGTCATAATTTTTTTTGATATTCAAAACTACTTTCGGACAACACACCTCTTTTTGCAGCTCAATTCTTTGAAGAGTTCATTGTCAATGTAAGAGATGAATGATAGCAAAAACATTACGCGGAAAAAGTTTTAATTTAACACTGATTTAATATAATAATACTCAAGCGTTTGACCTTTGTTGATCCCAAAATATATTGCTAGCTAATTAATTCTAAGGTTTTTTCCTTTATCAAGTTCTTCCTGGGAACTGCCTGGAAATTTGTTTTTGCGACACTGCATTTTATACGAATTTTTGTACTTCTTTGAGATTTGTTCAACATGGCTTTAAATTAATCGTAGATCTTTCCTCCAGTAAACATCATGAAAAAGACTTAAATGTAAAGATAATTATTTGTGGTCTTGAAGAGGAAGGCAAAAGCCAAAAATGTTTGTGTTCTTATTATGCCTTATATCGCCACAAATAAAGGTAATAGCCATAAATATCGCTTGGCAACCGGAGTGAAGAGGTCAAGATTAAAAGCTCGAGAGTAGTTTTCATTCGTTTTGTGAATAATTTTAAAAGAAAGAAAAAAAACAATGAATGGAAACTGTCATAGATAACTTTAGCCATGAAACAGTATTTTTAAAAAGTTGTTGCTTGGATGCGTTCTAATAAAAAATACATTATTCATAGTTTACGAATAATTTTTACATAAAGTGCCTAATAATTTTATGTTAATTCTACTAATTTAAAAAGGCAGGAAAAGCTTCAATTTATTTAAAGCTTATTTTTGTGTGTATTTATAATGTAAACCGATTTGTAGTAAAGATTAATCAAAAATACTGATTTAGCATTAATCTTCGCCTTAAAAGAAACGTATTTAAGATGAAAAATTCAGTGAAGAATAAAAAGGTGCAATTTATTGTCATCCACTGAGAATAATTATGTATAAGAAATGAAAATCTTAAAAAACGAAAAAACGCGATTGTCGCACAATACAAGACTTAATTATTTTGACCTTGAATGTAATCGTAGTGACAACATTGACCTCCATCCTTTAGATAAGATAATCCACAGTTTCGCACAAGATTTTTGCTTGTCCGTAAATTTGAAAGTATTTTAGAATGATTGCATTATTCGATGATAAGCCAAAGACGCTAACAAAATACAAGTTTTCTTAAATTACATCAAATACAAACAAAAACATCATTTATGCTTCACAAAAACATTTTACAGCTTATCGGTGAAGCAACTTTTTGAATCTCGCGCAAAACAAATAAGATCGTTTTACCGGGAAACCATCTTTCTTACAGTCCCATAACGAAAAAACAGCGACTTAACAAAATTTAAGAAAAGCGAAGTGGCAATGAGTGTCACCATTCGACCATTCAGAATCGAAAAGTTGGCGTTGCTTGAAATGGCTTCACTCGTGTTTGGTGACCAGATTAGAATAGGTCGGTACTTTTTTTTTACATTAGCTCCACACAAGAGAAAAATATTCCCCTCAGGACCTATGTTATCTTTGGGGATGCTGTGTGGAGGGACTTTTTATGAAAAGAAAGAGGGGAAGTTCTGGGAAAGAAAAGGGAATTAGGGGTGGGTAGGAATCTGGAGTTCAATGTGTCCAGGAGTGACAGACGTATGAAAAACATCCTTCTTACTGCGGTGCAAGGCGATGTTTAGGAAGAGTACGGCTGGATAAGTCAAAGGGACTCCCTCAACCACACTCTTCCAGTCCGGCCTGTTATGCAATTTGTAGGCAGACGCATCCGCCGCCAAAACCCGGAAATCTTACCCCATGAATCCGAGCACCCCTGCTAAGTCACCAAACCTAGCGAATCACTTGGTGTGACCTATGGCAGAGGTGTTGTTATCCAATAAAGAGTTCGTTGGGACCGCCTCCCAAATTGTGAATCCCCACCTTTCTCTTCCCCCTCCCCTTCCCTTGACCAATCCTTCAGTCACAACGCATGTTACAATAATTAGGCAAGCCATAGTTCTATGATGATACATACATGAATTATGCCTACGGATCTCTCTCTGGTTTCAATCCTGGGATTGGTTTGAAGCAATTTCCACTAATTTTCTCTTCCATTCTTCCCTGTCATGTGCGGCTCTTTTGAATTCTGAATATGATGAGCAGCGCACGTCCACCAGCAGGTCGTCTAGGTACTCTCGGCGTGGGCGTCCTCTAGAGTTTGCCCCCTCGGTCATGCCCTCCATTATGGCATGCAAGAGGCCTTCTTGTCGTATAACATGGCCGATCCATCTTCCACGCCTTTCGGACAAGGTCCTGAGCAGGTGCCTTCCTCCTTCGATTCTTTGGAGAACCTCCTCATTTGTAATGTGGTCTCTCCAGGAAATTCCTAATAATCTTCTATAGGACCACATCTCAAAAGCCTCTAGTCTCCGTTTATCTCTTTCGGATAGGCACCATGTTTCGCACCCGTACATCAAGATACTCCGCACATAGGTCTTGATGAGGAGTATTCGCAGTTTTAGGTCTATATTATTTGATTCAATTACTTTCGACCTTTTATTGAATTCAAACCTAGCCTGGTGTATACGGCTGTCGACCTCGCTCTTAGACCGACCGTCCCATTTTATTTTGCTCCCGAGGTAGACAAACTCCTTGGTGTTCTTTAGTGGAACTCCTGCCATCTCTACTCTCATCTGATGTTGCGTTCGGCCTACAGTCAGCAGCTTTGTTTTGTCTTTATTTATCTTCATGTTGTAGTTGTTTTGAAGAATGCTTTGCATGGTTGTTAAGGCCTCTTGCAGTTCTTCTTCGCTTTCAACAACCAAAGCAATATCGTCAGCAAACCTTATCATATCCACCTTTTGCCCGTGTATCTTTACACCTTTTCTGTGACTCATTCTCTCTCTCAAGTCGTCAATCGCACTCTGTATATAAACGTTAAACAGAACAGGTGACAGAGAGCATCCCTGTCTCCTTGTCTTATACTGGCTTCTTTTGTATCATTGTCACATCTAATTATAGCGGCCTCATTCTTGTATAGCGCCTGGATTATTCGTCTATCTCTATATTTGATATCAATTCTCGTCAGAATCTCGAAGAGTCTTTTCCATTCTACTTTGTCGAAAGCCTTCTCCAGGTCTATGAATGCGATGAATGTGTTTTGGTTTCTTTTTATTCTTTTTTCTAGTAGTATTCGTAGCGACAATATTGCTTCTCTGGTTCCTACACCTCTTCTAAAGCCATGCTGGTCTCCGGAAAGGATGTTCTCTACTTTTGGTTCGATTCTTTTTAGAATGATATTAGTCAATATTTCTGAGGCATGGGATATTAGGCTAAGAGTTCTGTGTTGTTCACATTTCGTCGTGCCTGCCTTCTTTGGTAATGCGACAATTAGGCATTTCTCTAAATCCTCTGGTATCTCTCCAGTCTTATACATTGTCTGTATCATTTTAAACAGAGCATCTGTAGTTCCTTTCCCTGCTGGCTTAATGAGTTCAGCCGGAACGTCATCGATTCCAGGTGCTTTCCCGTTTACTTTATTTTTTTGCCTACCGATATCCGTCTCAATATGTATACATCAAATTCTTCGCCTCAACTTTACAATGTCTTCAGAAGGCGAAACAGCTGTCATTAGTCAGTATGACGGTAACCGGATAAAACATAACCGTTCAAATACGTAACATGATAAAATAATTGGTTAGGGTAGGTTACGTTAAGTTGTTTAGTTTAGATTAGGATGGGTTAGTTTTTTTTCTTCTTGTAACATGTGTTTTATCATGGAAATCATGAAAATAGCACAACTTGAATAAAATAAATTTTTGTGAAAATAATAAATAAAAAATTTCAGGATCTTCAACAATACATTGAAGACTCGCCACATGGAGTCATCTACTTCAGCTTCGGCTCCATGATAAAGGCCAGTTCCCTTTCTGACCAGAAGCTAAAAGCCTTCCAGGATGCCTTCGCCTCGCTTCCCCAGAGGGTCCTGTGGAAATGGGAAAACGACACCATGCCAGGGAAACCACACAATGTGGAAATTCGAAAGTGGCTTCCACAATTCGATATACTAAGTAAGAATTTTTATTTTGTTATTAACAAAGCAACAGTTATTTATAAGATACTACTAGCGAGTACCCGGCAAGCGTTGCAATGCCACACAAAGATAGAAAGTTTCTGTTTTAATTCTATTTATTGTAGAACTTTTAGATACTCAATATTTTTTGTTTTCCCGTCTGGGGCGTACACGAATAAATCAACGTTTTCCGACGCTTGAGCAGGCCACATACTGCTGACTGTGTGAGAAGCATGGATCATCCAAATTTACCCCCTGCTTTCCCCTAGCGCTACTATGTCTCCTCTGCAATACTTCCCCTGCGTGCTATGATGATCTCGCCTTTGGGCCTACGAAATAATTCTTTTAAAATTGAGAGATCGATTTAGAAATATATTTAATTTTGTAAAAGGGAATGGTTTCAGCATACGATTCTCTGTTTCCAATTCTTGGGGGTGATTTATGGATCCGGACCACTAAATAGCCACATGTGTTTGGGTGGCCCAAGTGCAGGCGAGCCTTTGCAAAGGCCATTCTTCACAAAACTAAGAAGGAACCCAGAAGAACATTTAGAGTGATTTTTTCAGGATCGTTAACAAAACCAGAGGCGGCCGATGAATATTTGCCCGTGTGGTGATTGATCTTAACGCGAGCAGATTGGATTTACGAAACAATTATCTGGTGAATTTTCTATGGCAGTAGGGAATTGAAAATTAGTCAATAAGGATTGATCGTTGGTGAATTTAAATATACTAGTGCGACGCGCCGATTACGGGTTGAAATATTTGACATGTTTGTCAAAGTAAGATTGCAGAATTCGTTAAATGGTGACGCACGCGGAAGAAGACGAAGACGTGTACAGACAATGAATATATAATGTTATTATATAACCAATAAAGTCAACGCAAGTAATTAGGACGAGTAGTGAATTGAAGTGCGCCACTGAGCTCTTCTTTTAAGCGTTATTGGGATAATGTATGACTCCGGCGCAGACAAAATTAGTTAATATTTTGTTATTTAATGTTACACACAAAAAAATAGCAAACATGAAAATTGCACTGAATTCTTGAAATTTGGGATGTAATGTGACATTTTTGACTATTAAACGTTGAAATATGCATATTGGGAGATGTGCTTATCACTTGAGATTTTTAAGAGGTGACCAATGAATTGATGAAGCCACACAAGAAGATGGGGGGGAGTCGGGGTACAGAAGTGTTGGAGGACAGTCGGGGAAAGATCCTGGGGGCGCACGGTCGAGAAAAAAATCATCGAGGTTTAATAAACGGTAGAACAATAACTTGGTGCGCGTAAACGGGAATAATTCATTTAATTAAAGGATAATAGTTCACGCGATTGAGGGGAGTCAAGATTTGATCGTTGGGGAGCAAGGTTTAAATTAAAGGGTCGAGTTCTGACAGTCGCGAGGAGACCAGTTCGGTGCTTCTAAATCGGGGATATTTCATTTTAATTAAACAAAGGATATTTCGTTTTTATTAAACAAAAAGAGTCCACGCGAATAAGGAAGTCAGAGATTGCGGCTTGCGAGTTCATATCTGTGAAGTTAAATAATATAATTTGTAAATTGAGGCGGTCAATATCCATTTATTTTCAATACGGGACGTACTTTCGGGGCATTTATCAGGGTCAAGATAAAATTTAAAACAAATCGACGCGAGAATTGTGTTTGACAGCTGCATCTTGGAATAAATAACTGCATGACGGGTTGTGTTTTAGAAGTGCTTGATTGAATTAAATATTATTGTAGTGGATGGTTTGTGAATTTTTTTGTGCAAAATGGCGAATTTGGTAAGTTTGTATAATATTATTAACATATTTAGTACGGGCCTTGCAGGAAAGAGTCAATTAGGGTTTATATACAAGTCTTAAGAATCTAGGACCTTTTTTGTCGAGCGTTGGGGAACAAGGAGCTTCGCACATTCCCGGGTTGACCGGCTGGCGAAGTACCTTTGTTGGGTGAAATTATTCTTGAGATAAGACCGTTGTAAAATAATAATTTTGGGATACAATTAACTAAATAGCATTTGAAGCACAAAGTGCGCTTTCGGGCAATAAATCTTAGACGAGAGACTTCATTTAAAAGACGGGATTTTGAAACCACAAAACAATAATAAAATCCTTTAAAAGTGCTTTGTTGGTGATCGAGAAAACTAGGTTACTGGGTATTCTCCAATACATAACGGGTAACAAAATACATAGGTATAGAATATAGGTATAAATTAATGTGTAAAGCGCCTTTGAGGTGATAATTATTATTTACGAGTCTCGCAATAATATTTTTAAACGTAGCTAGGGGACTATATTTAGGAAAGGGTTTTAGGCAAAGGCATTAGGTAATATAACAGTTTATGGAAGGTGCGTAGCATGGGCACCTTTGTCTACTAACGAAATCTGACATAATTGAATTCCCACTCCTAAAATTTCCCATACCTTTTTCAAAATTTTAGGTATCACAACAAATCTATTACATAGGACTTTACATAAACTTAGTTCGATATCTTATCGTTTAGGTACTCATATTTTGGTTTACGCTTAGGTATATTTCATTAGATATATTCGATTTAGCAAAAACTTTCATATTGTCAGTTGAATGAAGCCGTCGGTAGGTATTCATATTTTAAGCGTAACGCGCTATATCCACCTACATATTTAACAAACTATTTTTCTTCAAACTTAATTGAGCGGGTTACGACTCGAGAATGGACGGCGGTTGTCGAATGGATTTGCGGGTCCAACTTTCCTATTCCACCATGAGGAAGTATCTCACGCGACTTTATCTGGGGGCGATGTGATCGAAATGCAAGTGGGCTTACACTATTTTTCTAATGTGGAGGCGAAGTAAGCGATGGTCGTGTCTGGTCCGAGCAAATTGGAATCCCTTGTGATCACATCTCGGTAACGTGGATTTCGTATCGGCTCTAGACCTGGTTGAAAGCGTGGCCGGAGCCATTTCATGATGTTGACGTATGTACGTCACTAAGGCATTGGGGGACTTCAGGAGAACAAAGGACGTGCACCCATTCCCCCCCCCCCCCCCCTCTACCGTTGCTCCGAGATACCAGCGGATAAAAGTTGTTGTCGCGGGAGGTCAATTTGATGCAGGACGGAGATTACGATCTGGCCGGACTACCTTCGTCATGGGGGAAACGAAGTGACGAAATTTGCGTGGGCTTCACTACCTTTAGTTTACATGACATATGGAATCGTTTTGGCAAACGATCGGCGGTTCTTTGTTGGAATCCAGATAAGTTTTCTTAACTTCCACAAAACTAGAAGTAGGGATCATCCAGCATCAGGTTGGGAATGTACTCTGGATGAAAGCGCAGCAGGGGAAATAGAAGGAAGGGAAGCCAGATTCACGACCTGGTGCCTTTCATTCTTGGACCCAGCACCCTGAAAGCCGAGCTTGACATTCCTTTCTTTGAGCTGATATTTGAGTTTGAGCTTGGGGTACGCCTATCGTAGAGCATATGCCCGTGACAACATATCGGGGAAGGTCCCAAGTTACGCTTGTGTATGTTATGCGAGAGGACGTGTTTTTCATTCAAATCAAACACTGATGACCATCGGGATAGCAGGCTGGCGCATGTTTCTGTAACGTGCCTAGGAAAAGCGTAATCAATATGTCTACTGGATCGACGTTTCCTTGTTGGAATCCGGATAAATTTTCTTAACTTCCTCAAAACTAGATGTAGGGATCATCCAGCATCAGGTTGGGAATGTACTCTGGACGAAAGCGCAGCAGGGGAAATAGAAGGAAGAGAAGCCAGATTCATGACCTGGTGCCTTTCATTCTTGGACCCAGCACCCTGAAAGCCGAGCTTGACATTCCTTTCTTTGAGCTGATATTTGAGTTTGAGCTTGGGGTACGCCTACCGTAGAGCATATGCCCGTGACAACATATCGGGGAAGGTCCCAAGTTACGCTTGTGTATGTTATGCGAGAGGACGTATTTTTTATTCAAATCAAACACTGATGACTATCGCGATTGCACGCTGGCGCATGTTTCTGTAACGTGCCTAGGAAAAAACGTAATCATTATTTCTACTGGTTTGAGGCGGCGTGCTGGACGGAGAACGGGACTATTGAGGACATGAGTGACTGCCAAGGCGAGGGTCGGTGACATCAAAATCTTCCTTAATTAAATTCATACATCGCCAGATCAGAGGAGAGAGCGGCCCCACCGATCTCCTGACATTGCCGATTGTCTAATCAACTTCGGTTTAATGTTTATGCCGATGCTTTAGGAGTTAATGGAACTCAAGTCATCGGCATGCTGAAGAACTTCAACATCATCATCAATCCAGAGTAGGATGTCACGTTCCAAAACCTCGTGCCACCCACACATTTCCTGAACAGTTCCTGACATCGGCTATCACGCCATTAATCGGAGCAGACCCTCATATCAAACGGTATGAGATGACCTTTCATCATCATCATCATCAACACAGTTATAATTTGGCGGCGTATTGGTCGATATTATTCCCATAACCACCCGATGATCCAGAAACACACATCAAACCCTTTCCTGACAGGAGGCCTTTCATCATATTCATCAACACATTTATAATTTGGCGGCGTATTGGTCGATATTATTCCCATTACCACTCTATGATCCAAAAACACACATCAAACCCTTTCCCGACGGAAGGCAAAACATGTCGATTTTCATTCGTCGCTTGCGACCTTAACATTCTCTGGAGGCGTTGGAATTGGAATCTGATTTGGCGGTCTATGACCATCACCTTATCAGTTGGGCTATGGAGGAGTCCAATTATTTAAACAGCACATGTTCTGTCTCATGTTAATCCAAAATACCTACCCGTAGAATCAAATTAACAAAATAAAACAAGCTAGCTAACTAACAAAC
The DNA here is from genome assembly GCA_917563855.2 of Limnephilus lunatus. NCBI lineage: Eukaryota > Metazoa > Arthropoda > Insecta > Trichoptera > Limnephilidae > Limnephilus > Limnephilus lunatus. Next base: position 42,443,553 of record OU830602.1, on the reverse strand, counting down.
TGCATCTAGAACTGTGAGTGTAGAATTATTGCACTCCGTACTGCTTTGAGTGTAAATCTTTTGTTAGAATATACATAAATGTCAAATTATTTTCATGATAGCATTTTATAGAGCCGCAGAGAGCACGCGACATCGCATCGAAAGGTAGGATCTTCTCAATTCGCCGTATAAATGTAAATTTATTTACTAGATGCTAGGAGAAAAAATGCGGATTACCTCAAGAAAAATAGTCGTCGATGAGCATAGGTGTATGACAGGTGCTAGGGGAGGAAGCTGAACGAATATAGATAGATAATTAGTTACTTTTCAAGTTAGTCAGACTCAGTCATTGTTATTCGAAGCCTTGCAAATTGTAACACGCCATACCTAAAAGAACAAGGGTTTACCACAAATAAATTATTAATTAAATTGGATTAACTATACCAAACCACTAAAACAAAAAAGTACACAACGTTGTGGGGTTAATTAAAAATTTATTAATTAAGAGCATCTCGTCACGTTTGCATAAAAGTATTACGTGATGGGGTTGAGAAGGCGCTGCAAAAGAAATGCAGGGGAGAGTCGCGAGAACGGGCGAGCTACGAGCTTTTAAGGGCCGAGCGGGGTTGCGCTTGTAGCTGTAGCTGTAGCAGCAATTGGATGAAAAAAAAATTATAGAAACTACTTCGTAGGGGGGGGATTTATCACAGTGCTTTTCCCAAGAGTCCAGGTTTCCGCTTCCTTTACTCTCCCATATTGCCCCCTCAATCGTTCTCCTCCCCCCTCCCTCCTTTTTACCTGCCACTAAATTACATGAAACACACACACTTCTGCTAAAGGTCACAGATGTCCGTTTTGAGAAGCACGGATTTTCCAAACTTACCCTTACTCTCCTCTACCACTACCATGCCTCCTTTGCAATCCCTCTTTCTACCCCTCCCTCTCCCCTTTCACCTTTCCCGCGTGATTTCCAATATTTTATAATACTCTAAAATGTGGAAAAATTACCACAAAATACCCAAAAACTAAGAACATTACACGAAAAGTAGTAATAATTATTATTTCATAATATGTACTTTTGCTGCTGATGTTGAGTAATAGCATACAATAAGATAATAAAATAAGATTATTCGACGGTTTAGATTTGGAAAAAATATTATAATGAATCACTCGAAACTAGATTAATACGGGCAAGTTATCTGCATTTATATATAGTTTATAGAGAAAGGTATAGTACCTGGTGTCGCGAAACTGCGACTCCACTATAAAATTGGCGGTTATGCTTCAGAGCAAAGCCCTGACGCAACCCTCAAAGGACCAGTCCCGATAACTACGTGTTCGCTATGTTATATGGGACGATTAGATAGCATGCAATCGCAAAACCTGATGGATTGTCAGTCAATGTTCAGATCTGGGCTTTTGGACAATTAGATAAGCCCAGAACGGAAAAGGAAAATAGGACTCACCAGTTGCAGATGGGGCCTCTCTGATCTCCAGGTTTTGGTGCACTTCACTATGTTTATTAACTTGCAATATTATTTTGCAACAGTATATACTCAATATGTGCTCACTGTCTGAGACATTAATTTGTACTGAGGTTGAAATAGTGTCACCTCTTCTTCATGCAACAATTGCTCTTTTTCAAGGTGACATTTTGGGATAGGAATATTAGGTAGGTGGGATAAAATCAGGAATTTGACATATTATACCCACCAAGTCTGCAAATGCAATACCCAACCAATCCCATATAATAATGCGCAAACATTCTCCCGGCCTTGGAAGTACCTACCGAAACTGACGGTACTTTCAAAATAAAGTAAAGATTTATAGTGAAAAAATGAAATGTAATAATCTTATATATCCACGATTGATATTACGTAGTTAAGAACGAAAAATAAAAAAAATAGAGATAAAGAAAAATAATAATTATTGTGTAGGCAGAGGACATAATTTCACGACTGGTCGTTTAAAGTTCCCAGAAGGGGTTCTTACGAGTGCCACACGAACCACTCCGTCTTTGCCCGGGAATATTTCCTCAACAACACCCACCGGCCAATCAAGTGGACTCGCATCTTCTTGATGCACCAATACTATAGTACCTACTAGAATGTTACTCGCGGGACTATTCCATTTTTGTCTCATCTGCAGAGAGTGAAGATACTCTATATGCCATTTCTTCCAATAAGATTGAACGAGGTGGTCCAAAAGCTCTTTCCTTTTCAGCAGACTAATGCGTTCATTAGTCATATCATAAGCGGGCAAATGCTGAATCGGAGTAGACATTAGAAAATGAGCCGGAGTAAGAGCTTCTGGATAATGACAACTACTTAATAAGCATAACGGACGTGAATTAAGTAAAACCTCTATTTGTGGCAGAACTGTGAGAAGTTCTTCATAACATAAAAGTTGGGTACCCACAACCCTATACAGATGTGATTTAATGGATTTAATATTTGATTCCCATAATCCTCCAAAGTGAGGAGCGCGAGGTGGAATCGTCTTCCACTCAATTCTCCGAATGTTAAATTCATTGCGAAGGACTTCATTAGTTGAATTTGCCTCCAAAAAATTATATAAGTCATCCAGACAATTTTTCGCGCCTATGAAGTTTGTCGCATTGTCACTGTACATACATGAAACCGGTCCACGTCTGGATAGAAAACGTTTAAATGCGTTTAAAAAAATTGTCCATGCTCAGATCCGATACCAATTCTATATGTATAGCCTTTGTCGTTAAACAAATAAATAGACATATATATGCCTTTTGACTTTTTACCCCCCGACGCCTAGTGGTTAAAATTGATGCTTATTGAGTAGGTACTTGTTCTATGGGCAATTACTTCTAGGCAAGTACCTACCTAATTTTATTATTTTCTTTTTTGTTCCATTATTCAAATAGTTCTATAGAAGAACAAAGGAAGGTAGCTTCCATTTTCTTACGTAAAAAAATGTGTTCCAACAAGCAGATCACAATATAAATCTTATAAAAAATCAGGATTATGTAAATAAAAGAATAATAAATTATGACCAGACAAACAAACACAAAACAAGCGTTTGATTTACAAAAGTGAGTACCACAGAAAACCTCCACCTGAAATCAAACAAGAGCGTAAAAAGCGCCATATGGTCCTTCGAGAAGCCGGATGAAAACCAGCCCATCCAGCCAGCCGTCCGGTCTACATCATTCTTATTCATCATTACATATTCCTAAGGTATTAAGGCATTATAATATAACTTCTAAAATCACGCGAAGAATTCGCCACCAAGAGCCACTCTTTTTGCGTGATATTATAATCAACAAGATAAAATATTGTCAACCTAATATAATTAAACCAGTAGGTAGATTCCAAATAATTTACTCTATGATTACCACTGATTATTAAATAATATAATTTATTTTATTGTAATCTATTTATTATTCGCTCCCGCAAAGGTGGAACAAACAAAAGTTTATTTTTAAATAATTTAACGTGTATGTTTGTGTAAAAAATTCTGCATTATGCCACAAACATTAAAATCACTGGTGAAGAAGCGCGGTGAATTGAAGGCACAATTAACACGATTTAAGAATTACCTATTAAGTGATTCAGTTGATGTAATAGAAACGGAAACAAGATTGGAGGAGGTAAACACACTGTTAAATCGCTTTAAGAATATACAATCTCAGATCGAAGAGTTTGATAGTAACTCAGATGAAGAGGATAGCCCACTTGAGTGTTTTGAATTGCAATATTATCAAGTAGTGACGTTAGCAAAAAAATCCATAAAAAGCATTGAAAAAATTGATGATACTAACAATATTAAGATCCAATTACCTACGTTTTCGCTCCCAGAATTTAGTGGTGATTATTCGAAATGGTTATCTTTTAAGGATGCTTTCGTCACGATAGTGGGTAATAATAAATCATTAAATAATTTTCAGGAACATTACTATTTGCGTGATTGTTTAAAAGGAAAGGCATCACAAATATTAAACGCACTTGAAATTACCCAAGACAATTTCGAAATAGCTTGGCAGGTTTTATCAAATAGATTTGAAAATAAGCGTGTAATAGCTAATCAACATTTAAATTCATTGTTTAAGCTCAAGGAATTAAAACAAGAAAGTCACGTCGCCTTGAGAAGTTTATTAGATCAAACACAATTGCATTTGAATTCATTGAAAAACATAGGTCTACCCACGGAGTATTGGGATGTAATAATAATTTATATTTTGGCCAACAAATTAGATTCCAATACCCGGATCTATTGGGAACAATATCCAACTAAAGAAAAAATACCGACATTGCAAGAATTTTTAAAATGTTTAACAGATCGAGCGATAGTCTTGGAAGCATCGGAAGCAACATGTTCCACAGCCAAACCAATATTCGCGCATCATAAACCGTCAAGTTACAAAAAGGAATCTTCAGTTTCATTATTGTCGCAAAGGTTGAAATGCATTGTTTGTAAGGAAAATCATAAGATTTATTTCTGTAAACAGTTTTTGAAACTAAACCAACATGAACGGTTTGAGAAAATCAAGCAATTACAAGCTTGCATCAAGTGTTTAAATGTAGGCCATTCAACTAAAGAATGCAGGAGTAAGAATAATTGTAGAACTTGCGATAAAGCAGGACACAACACATTACTCCATATTTTCCCTAAAGAGGATCAAAACACTGAGAATGGCATGGATCAAGTACCAGTCTCAAACCATTCCACTTTTGGAGAAGCAGAAAAAACAATTTTGTTATCAACGGCAATGGTGAACGTTAAGGACAGTAATGGAATTATTCATTCAGCGAGAGTATTGTTGGATAATGGTTCTCAGGTGAATTTCATAACTGAACGATTTGCTAAAAAATTAAACATAAAGTACAAGTCATTAAATATGCCGGTCTCTGGGTTACATAATAATATAACAAATGTAAAGAAGAGCCTCTCGTTTGAATTGTCATCAATAAACTCTAATTACAAAAAACTTGTTACTTGCTTGGTATTACAAGAAATCACCAGCAAGTTACCGCAGACCTCTTTTCCAAAAAGGGAGGCAAACATACCACCAGGATTGAAATTGGCCGATCCTGAATTTTCCACTTCCGGTCATGTGGATATATTACTCGGCTCCGAACTATTTTGGGAAATGCTGACCACTGATCAATTGAGATTAGGAACAACTGGACCTACGCTGCAACGCACTGAACTTGGATGGATATTATCCGGGCCAATTAGAACGTGCACTACAAAAAAAGAGCAAGAATCATCCTCATGTCACTTATCTTTAAATATGATTCACAATCAAATTGAAAGATTTTGGAAACAAGAGGAATTGGTGTCCATCAAGCACCAAAATTATGAAGAAAAGGCTTGTGAAGAGAGCTTCAAGTCAACCCAAAAAAGGGATGAAAATGGGCGTTTCGAAGTAAGCTTACCATTCCGACCTTGTATAGATCAAATAGGTACTTCCTTGCCTATGGCAGAAAAAAGATTTTTAAACTTGGAAAAGAAATTATCTTCTAACATGGATTTGAAACTTCAATACATTAAATTCATGGAAGAATATGAAAACTTAGGTCATATGACAAAATTTGAACCAGTTTCAAATGAAGAAAAATCTTACTATTTACCTCATCATGCAATCAAGAAGGAAACCAGCAGCACTACCAAACTAAGAGTGGTGTTCGACGGCTCCGCAAAAACCTCCAGCGGGATATCAATAAACGACGCGTTAATGGTTGGTCCAATAATACAAAATGATTTATATACCCATTTGTTAAATTTTAGAAAATATCAAGTGGCATTGACGGCTGACATAGAGAAAATGTACAGGCAGGTCAACATTAGAGAGGAGGACCGCGTCTTCCAAAAAATACTTTGGCGAGCATCTCCAGAAGAGGAAATGGGCCATTTCAAGTTAAATACGATAACTTATGGTATGGGACCGTCATCTTTCTTAGCCACGCGTTGCTTGAAGCAGCTGAGTATGGAAAACGCTCAGTTATATCCTGAAACTAGTCTCATTTTAGAGAGAGATTTTTACATAGATGATCTAATTACAGGTGCAGACAATGTGGAATCCTGTAATTTGTTAAAAGAACAGTTAATCTCCATAATGAATTCGGCCGGTATGAACTTAAGAAAATGGCGGTCTAATTCTTCTGATTTGTCATCGGAGGCCGATCAGGCCACTGATATGGTAATTTTGGACAAACCAGAAGGAGAGAAAATTCTAGGCTTAGCTTGGAATTGCGAAAAAGATAGTTTTTTATATCACGTGGAACTACCGTCACATCCTATTTATAATAAACGGAATATTTTGTCACTGATTGCTAGTATTTTCGATCCATTAGGTTTGCTTGGACCAGTAACCGTGAATGCTAAACTTATTATGCAGAAATTATGGCAAGAAAAGATATCTTGGGATGAAGAAATACCTATAGAAATTCTGAAGCTTTGGAAAAAATATTTAGAAGATTTAAAAGGTGTAAATTCTTTTCAAATACCTAGAAAAATTATATGTAATCAAACCGTAAATATACAATTGCACGGATTTTGTGACGCATCTCAAAAAGCATACGCTGCTTGCGTATATATGCTATCCACAGACCAATCAGGAAAACGGCATTCTCAATTAATCACAGCTAAATCAAGAGTAGCTCCATTAAAAACGATTTCTTTGCCTAAATTGGAATTATGTGGTGCTGTTCTGTTAACAAAGGTTGTTGAAAAAGTAAAGGAATCCCTAGGTATACCTTTGGATAAAACATTTTATTGGTGTGATTCCACTATAACTCTATGCTGGATAGGAAATCAACCAGCGCGATGGAATACATTTGTTGCAAACAGAGTTGCAGAAATACAGGAAAGAAGCGAAACCAGTCAATGGAAGCATGTCAACTCCGAAGATAATGCTGCGGATATTTTATCAAGAGGAACCAGTGCTAAAAGTCTATTTTCTTCAGAAATCTGGTGGAGAGGTCCTAATTGGTTAACTCAAGATGAAGTAACTTGGCCGAACTATAAGGAAATTTGCATCGATCCACCGGAATTAAAAAGCAAAATAAATTTAACCGTCAGTATGAATAAAGATTGGGAATTGTTTTATCGTTTTTCTTCTCTCACGCGTTTACAAAGAGTAACTGCTTATATCCTACGTTTCATTAATAATACAAGAAAAAAACATACATTTAGCGGACAACTTTCAATAATAGAATTAAACAAGTCGTTACATTCATTAATAACGGTCACTCAATCTTATTCATTTTCAAAAGAAATTAAAACATTAAAGGCGGGAAAAAACTTAGATAAAACCAGTCATCTCAAATCATTAAACCCATTTATACATATGGATTTATTGCATGTAGGTGGGAGATTGTCCAGAGGAAAACTAATACATGAAGCACAAAAACATCCGATATTACTACCTCACGATCACCCTCTAACAAAGTTAATCATTAAACATTTTCATTATACAAATTTGCATGTAGGTACTCAAACGTTACTAGCACTTATTAGACTAAAATATTGGCCTATAATGGCAAAAAATGCTATTAAAAAAATACTTAAAAATTGCATTGTGTGCTTTAAATGCAGTCCAAAAACAAGTCATCAAATAATGTCTGACCTTCCAGAGGATAGAGTGTCACCATGTAGACCGTTCTCTGTTACAGGACTAGATTACGCAGGGCCAATCTTAATAAAGTCTGGAATCAGTAGGAGATCCAATTCAGTCAAGTCTTATATTTGTTTATTTATATGCTTCTCTACTAAGGCAGTTCATTTAGAACTGGTCACCGCTCTGACTACAGATGCATTTCTTAATTGTTTAAAGCGTTTCATTTCCAGACGTGGAAAACCTAGTAAATTGTATTCTGATAATGCTACTACATTTGTTGGAGCGAATAATGAATTGAAAAATATGTATAATTTATATGTCTCTCAAAAGGAAATAGCTAATTACTTAACTAATATGTCTATTCAGTGGGTTTTTATCCCACCTAAAGGTCCTCATCATGGAGGTCTTTGGGAATCTAACATAAAAAGTGTGAAATATCAAGTAAAAAGAGTGGCAAACGTCTCTTCATTAACATATGAAGAGATGTGTACGTTATTATACCAAATAGAGTCCTGCATAAATTCTAGGCCTTTAATTCCACTATCCAACGATCCCCTCGACCTCTTCGCACTTACTCCAGGTCACTTTCTTATTGGTGATATCCTGTCAGCTGTAGCTGAACCTGACCTACAACAGATTCCCATAAACAGGCTTAATAATTTCCAAAAACTAAGCCAACTAAGACAGAGCTTCTGGTCAAGATGGAGAATTGAATATCTGGGAGAGCTGCAGCAAAGGACTAAATGGACGGATGGGAACCGGCGACAACTAAAGATTGGGGACTTAGTTATCATCAAAGACGACAACGCACCACCAAATTTATGGAGGATGGGACGTGTCATCGCCACTCACCCTGGACAAGATGGGATAACCCGTATAGTCACCTTGAAGACGCAGCAAGGGTCTATGAAAAGGCCCATTACCAAATTGTGTCTTCTACCAATGGACGATGCTATCACATCTTAGAAGAACTGGATCAAAATAAACTACTAACATCTAAGAAGAGCAGTATAAAAAATAAGTCATCTTTACTAAGGCCAAGGATCAAAAAGAAGCCATCTTTCTTGAAGACAAGAACTGCAGAGGCTATCGATCGAGGATCAAGAAGATGAACATTTTATAATTTAGTGTTATTTTTTTTTCTTATGCATATCTTCTAATGATTTACTTCAATTTATTATATTATTGTTTCTAAACTAACTACAACAATCAATGGATGATTACGATATGTGTAATAGCTAGTTTCACCTCTCTTTTTTATTTTTTAAAAATAATTTATCTCACAAATAATAATAATCAATTTTAACTATTATAGGGTTCTAAAAAGAACTTTCATTTAATTTCAGCCCTTTTTGTCGGGGAGCTATGGTTAAAATTGATGCTTATTGAGTAGGTACTTGTTCTATGGGCAATTACTTCTAGGCAAGTACCTACCTAATTTTATTATTTTCTTTTTTGTTCCATTATTCAAATAGTTCTATAGAAGAACAAAGGAAGGTAGCTTCCATTTTCTTACGTAAAAAAATGTGTTCCAACAAGCAGATCACAATATAAATCTTATAAAAAATCAGGATTATGTAAATAAAAGAATAATAAATTATGACCAGACAAACAAACACAAAACAAGCGTTTGATTTACAAAAGTGAGTACCACAGAAAACCTCCACCTGAAATCAAACAAGAGCGTAAAAAGCGCCACCTAGAAAGGGTTATATTTATCGGTCCGGCAAAATCTACACCAGTATGTGTAAATGCTTTTGCTTCTTGAACTCTAGCTGTCGGTAAATCAGCCATTGGTGGTATAATATTAGAAGGTGTGGTTTTAAAACAGAAATTACACGCATGTACTCGTTTGCGTATTAGGTTTCTTCCCGATAAGATCCAATAACGCTGTCTAATTATAGACATAAGGAGATGAGCACCAGTATGACAATTCACACGATGGTAAAAATCTATAATTATATCGACAATAAGATCCTGTTTTGGCAGAAGTATTAGATGTTTGTTTTCATAAGGTATATTCGCGTTTGTTAATCTACCACCTATACGTAGCAATCCATTATGATCGACGAACGGGTATAATTTTCGAATCGAAGATGAGCATAGCTTTTTCCTCTGTATTAATTATATATCGGCATAAAAATACCTTTTCTGTAAAGCTTTTAATACATTTATTTCCGCAATATTTAATTCCGTGGAATTTATAACTGTTGAACGCGATAACTTTCGCGTAAATCGTAAGATATATACGACAATTCTTAGCAGTTTTGGCCATGAGGAAATTTTTAAGGCAAGATTATATATTGGAGAATTATTCTCTATTGACGTTATCGTGAATGTATGCGATTTTTTCAATTCCAAAGTATTCTCCTCCTGCGCTGAGGGAGAAAAGCTTTTGACAAGCCATTTGGACACTGGGTTCGCAGCCCAGGGTGGACCGTGCCACCAAAGAGAATGATCAATAAGCTGAGCGGGCAATAGTCCACGTGATAAACAATCACTAGGATTGGTAACTCCATCTATATGATAAAAATGTTTCGCGGGTAAATTTTCCTGAATTTCACTAACCCGATTAGCTACAAAAGTTTACCATCTGTGCGGGGATGAGTGAATCCAAGAAAGTGCTATTTTTGAATCTGAAAAAGCAAATATATCGTTTATCGAAACGCGATTCTTATAAGTATCTACAATAGATCTAACAAGTCTAGATAAAATAAGCGCTGCGCATAATTCTAATTCTTTTTAATGGGGCTACCTTGGATTTCGAACATATCAAATTCATACTAGCGTTGCCACCCGTATCTGTGACATGAAGATATACTACGCACCCGTACGCTTTCGTACTCGCGTCTGCAAAAGCGATAATATTTATCGTGCAGTCCTCTTTTACTCCCAAATATCGAGGTAAATTTAAAAATGGGACATATTGTAAAACGAAAACAATCAGATACCGGATCCCATTTTAGTCCTAAAATGCTACAATTATCCGAGAAATCCATCGTTGCGCGGTGCGATTCTGGTAATTGAGCGAGCAAATGAGCAGAATTACTCGACCATTTAACTAACTCAAATCCTCCAGACTTGAACATCGCCATTAATTCTGTAGACAAAGTGACGGCTTCACTTATAGTATTTACAGAATATACAAAATCGTCCATATATAAATCATTTATTGCAACTTCTGCGGCTTTCGGGTGACGATTTCTTTCATCGCTCGCTAGCTGTCTTAAAGTTCGCATCGCGAGGAACGGTGAACAATGTAATCCAAAGGCGAGCGAATTAAATTGATAAACTCCAATTTCTTCATCTTCGTGAAATCTATAAAGAATTTTTTGATATTTACGATGGCTTTCCGTTACCATTATACGTAAATACATTTGCTTAACATCTGCAGTCAATGCTATAGCGAATAAGCGAAATTTAATTAAAAGTGTAAATAAGTTAGATTGCAAGTTTGGACCAGTATACAAAATGTCATTAAGTGACAACCCTGAACTGGTCTTTGTACTGGCGTCTAATACAACACGAGTTTTAGTTGTTGATTTATCTTTACGAATTACTGCGTGATGAGGAATGAAATATCCCTCATCAATATTAGATGAAGACGGAACTTCATACCTTATATATCCCTTTTCCAGATATTCAGAAATTACTTCATTATAACTCCGATGCAATTCTGGTGACGTATTAAATTTCCGTTCTAAATATTTATATCTGCGTTGCGCGACACTGAGCGAATTTCCTAAATTATTAGGATCTATCTTAAAAGGTAAAGATACAATATACCTTCCCGAGTCATCCCGTTGGACGGACTCGACGTACATTTTCTCACATTCCGCGTCTTCAGCACTCATCAATGACTTAATAGGCATGTCTTCAATGGTCCAAAATTTGGATAACGCATTGTATAAATCCACGTTGGTTATGGGGCCAAATGTCCACGAAACATCCGGCGTACACTTAGGTATTTCACCCATTACAATATATCCGAATACCGTTTGTATAGCGGGTGGTGCATTCATATTATGTTTAGATAAAACCTTATTTCCCAGCATAATATATGGAAATAACTGAGCGCCTAATAAAATATCAACATCAGATGGAACGTTCCAATTTTCATCCGCTAGGTTTAAACCAAGTAAATGCTCACATGACTTTGTGTCAACATATTGTGTAGGGAGCTTGTCCGTGATTTTCTCGACCACTAATAGGCTTATTTTATATTTATCGTCTGAAACACGGGATTTAATTGTCAATGCAACATGCCCCAATATCGGTGTCTCTACCGAACCAACACTTTTAATAACTGAATTATTTAAAGGAATTATTTTAAGATTCAATTCATTACAAGTATTTAAACTAATTAAATTTTGTTGCGAGGCGCAATCAATTAAACACCTGACGGTTACTTGATTATTTTTATTGTCGTAAGCAAATAACTGCGCGGTTGACAATAGTACATTCGTAGCTAAATTACCCGCAGTAAAATCATTATGATGTTTATTCCTTGTTATTAATATAACAGCTTCGTTTTTAGAATTACTTTCGTTGTTCACCGTACCCTCAAAATGCAATGCGGTATGGTGACGTTTTTTACAAATTCTACAATCCGATTTAGATGAACATTTCACCGTCCTATGTTTATCGCTTAAGCAATTTACACATAAGTTATTTAATTTTACAAACTGAAAACGTGCCTTAGGTCTCAATTCATTAAACTGTTCACACTTAAACAATTCAACATGATCGCTTCGATTGCATTTCCGGCACTTATTATTATTACTTGTAGTACGATTATTATCAAACGACTTCGGTTCAACCACAGCGAAAGAATGCGAAACTTTATTTTTATTATTATTAACTTTACTATCTAGTCCGGTTCGTTCAAGTATTTTAACATGCGAACGAATATATTCTATTAAATCGGTATATATAGGTATATCTTTCTCCCGTAAAGACATTTCGAAATTTTGCACCAATTGTATATCTAATTTTTTCAGTGCAATATGTAGAATTATAAAGTCTGTTAGGTCATCAATACCTAATTCCTTGAGCGCAGACATGGAAGATGCAAACCGTTCAATAAAATTATTTAAATCATTTGAGTTAGAAGGTGCCAATAATTTTAAATTTAATATATTGTTCAGGTAAAAGGTACCTAGCACGCGCTTGTCTTGATATTTCTTTTCAAGAGCATTCCAAATTACAAAATAGTTTTTTTCATTCGGAAGTACTCCAGCAAAAACCGATAACGCCTTTCCTTGGAGTTTTCCTATCAAATATTGCATCTTTTGCGAAGTATTCAAATTTTCATTAGAGTGGATGTTTAATTTAAAGCTTCGTAAAATACTGACCAATTCTCTTGATTTCCGTCGAAGGTTGGCATATCGATCGCTGGGAGCTTAATAAATTGCGAATTATTTAATTTCTGCGTACCACCTAAATCTTGCTTCGCCACAATACTTTCGCGTATACTAACTACAAAGCAGTACTTATTTTCGAATTTATTCCATAAATCGAAATTTATATTATAGTTTGGATCCCTTTTTAATTGGAGCGAAAGAAAGTCATCACAATACGTGTTAAATTGTGAATAATATGTAGCTACATTAACCGTTTGTTTAACGAACTCATCCGAACTCCTTGTCTCTCTATCAGCGATAATTTTCGCTTTCTCATATAACTCATTGAGACGATTATGCATTAAATTAATCTTAGATTCTAGTAATTTGATTTTAACTAGATCCTGAGTACCATCACTCGTCGCCATGATTAATTCTATGTAGGAATTTTAATGCAACAATAATTACAAACGTAGTTCGGTACAAACGAATTTACAAATTATAAAAAGCAAATATCATTAATTTGCAGGTTAAATATATTAACTTGCAGGTTAAATATATTAATTTGCAGGATAAATATATTAATTTTAAATACCCCGTTGGTAATCCGGCTCGAAGGACCAAAAATGGTGTCGCGAAACTGCGACTCCACTATAAAATTGGCGGTTATGCTTCAGAGCAAAGCCCTGACGCAAAGGACCAGTCCCGATAACTACGTGTTCGCTATGTTATATGGGACGATTAGATAGCATGCACTCGCAAAACCTGATGGATAGTCAGTCAATGTTCAGATCTGGGCTTTTGGACAATTAGATAAGCCCAGAACGGAAAAGGAAAATAGGACTCACCAGTTGCAGATGGGGCCTCTCTGATCTCCAGGTTTTGGTGCACTTCACTATGTTTATTAACTTGCAATATTATTTTGCAACAGTATATGCTCAATATGTGCTCACTGTCTGAGACATTAATTTGTACTGAGCTTGAAATAGTGTCACCTCTTCTTCATGCAACAATTGCTCTTTTTCAAGGTAACATTTTGGGATAGGAATATTAGGTAGGTGGGATAAAATCAGGAATTTGACATATTATACCCACCAAGTCTGCAAATGCAATACCCAACCAATCCCATATAATAATGCGCAAACAGTACCTGCTTCTGATAGCATTTGTTCAATTATATGACGTGAACGGTATACTTACTCGAAAAAGACATGAGTTAGGTGAACCATGCTGTGGACAATAATAATAGCATTAGGTGACTTGAAAATTTTTTGATTTTAATATACTAAAGAACTGAAAATTTGTACTAACTATATTTAAAACTATTCACAGAACTACGAGTACCTAGCTACCTACTAGTATAGAAAAAATAAAGAAGCAGATTATTCATTATTTTTTCTAAAATGCTAAATGTGAAAACTGCTACCAAAATAGTAGATAAATTCATACAAAATTTTCCTGAAGAAAAATTGTCAATTTAAGAATATTATAAAAGATTAGAAGATTTTCTGAACAAAAGTGCGGATGAAAGTATTCCATTCTTTAAGAAATCTAAAAATAAAGTATTCAAACCAAAAACCATGGTGGAATCAAGAAGTCTCTAAAGCTATATCTGAAAGAAGATTAGCTCTGACTCGTTTACGGAAAATATTAAAATTGACAATTATATAGAATTAAAGCGCAAGGAATCCAGTACCAAACGAATAGTAAGAAAAGCAAAAAGGGAAAGATGGCGAAAATTCTGTGATTCTGTCAATACTAATACAACCTATTCTGATATGTGGAAGAAAATGAAATGGTATAAGGGAACAGGAACTTCTCGTCCAAATATCTTTGAGAACAGCAAATCGGCGCTACAATATCTAGCTCTAAACGAAAAATTTTGAAAGTGATTTTTTATACAAAATGAATATAAAAGGACTAAGTACCTTTTAAAGATCACTAGAGATTGTAATGATAATATTATAATTTAAAAACAGATGAGGCAAAAAATGACAACATTGTGTGAGTCAGAAGCCTCGATAATATACATGAATTATTATTTTTTTTTTTTAAATTACCAACGCATTGAAAAGGTTCCTCTGCTTTTTTAAGCGAGTTAATTTCTTTGCCACTGCTGGGCGAATGCCGCCCAAACCGAAACCTCATTTTGTTAAAAAAAAATATATTAATTAAGTTTTTATTATGTTTTGCAAGTAATTAAGTTATTTCGCCTTACAAGGCCATTTTCAAACTGTGGTTATACAATTTGGTTTCTTTCTGTGGACCTATTAATACGATTCTAAATTTCAATTGATTTACTACCGGTTAAACCATTTTGCTGAGAAAATAATTGAGACAGTAGATACTCAATTATGTGGGGTACTTCCAAATCTGTTTTCCCCGCGATATACATAAATGTTTTCTTAATTGTTTGATAATGAAATTACTGCTATCACTTATTTAAGTGCATTACAGAAACAGCTACCACAAAAATAAAAAATAAAATTCTTGAAGAACTTAATGATAAGATTATAAAATGGTGGCGCCAATTGATGTTTTAATTATATAAATTATCTATTGCTCAAAGCGCTTTTCCTTTGTATCTTGATGCCCCAATTATCCATTCCCTTTGCCAAAGACCTGTAAGGTTGTCAGAACTGCATAGTTTTGCTACAAGACAAGCGTTGCAGTGCATATTTGATTAATTGCCGCCATTGTAATTTGACCCGCCGCTGTATAAGCAACGTGCTCGTACAACGTATTTGTAATTTGACCCGCCGCTGTATAAGCAACGTGCTCGTACAACGTATTTGTAATTTGACCCGCCGCTGTATAAGCAACGTGCTCGTACAACGTATTTTTGTTCCTCGCTACGCGCAAGTGTGATTTATTTTGTTCTGGCCCGCCACGCAAATACTGTTTGTGTTAATTGTGAATAAGACATTGCTTGAGAACCAGCAGCCTAATAAGGAAAGGACGAGGAAATAAAGGTAGGTCTTTGGCATGTTCCCTGAAACCTACCTCTTTCTCAAGGCGTTTTGAGTTTTTTTGTGAATAATTTTGTTGCACCCGTAAACGAACGGATTTTAATTGATTCGCATCACCATCTTTTTGATCCTTATCGAACCGGAGAATTAAACCTGTTCGTTTAATATTGTAATTGAGTTCGTACCGCAAATATCAAATAAATATAACCAATTTCGGCTTGAAAGTTATCGCATAGATATTAGTTTAGCTCCGTACTAAGCTCGCACGTAAGTAGGTAATTATTAATTAAGTTATCGGGGTACCTACCGACTGCGGCCTGCGCCCGCTAGTTTAGCAAGTAGGTAGCTGTTAACCGTTAAAGCGCCGGAGTAAATTCCTTACATAAAAGTTTAACTCTTAGCGCGCCGTTTAATAATAGTTTAAACATAATAGTGTATCGATTATTAATTTAATAACGGTTTATTATTATTGATTTAATTAATTGATTAATTATTAATTTTATTTAGTTTAATAATACTTAACACATAATAGATTTAATATTTTTCTTTTCTTTGATTAATTACCATTAGCATTATGGCTACCGCAAAGGAAAAGAAATTGAAATTATTGTCAGCGCAGTGTGATGCCTTTAATGAACGCATTAAAAATTTGTTTGAATTGTCAAAGGGAATTTGTGACGTGAAAAGTCAGGAAGAATTTTTATCTTTAACAGATACGTTAGATTCAACCAGAAATAAGTATGAAGAGACAAATCAGCAAATTAATGTCATTAATTTGGAAATTGATCCAGATTACAATCCAAATTTTGAAAATTGGTTGAAATTTGAAGACATGCATTGTAAAATTAAGCGCACGCTATTTTTGATTGAAGAAAAGAAACCGCCATTGGATTTACAAAACAAAAATTGTAAAAAACCAAAACTACCGCCTATTGAATTAGTTTTTTTTAATGGAGATTTAAACAGCTGGTCAATATTTTATTCTAGTTTTCTAAATGCAGTGCACAATAATGAGTCGCTTTCAAATTCAGAAAAATTATATTATTTGTTGGGGAAGATTAGCAAACAAGTGCAAATAACATTTTCAGGCATTGTGCTAGCACCTGAAAACTACGATATTATATTCGAATCTTTAATAAATAAATACAATGATAAACGCGTAATCTCTTCCGCCTATCTCGACCAAATTTTGGATTTTAAATCGTTTACTGCAGCTAATATCAATAATTTAGAAGCATTTATTGATCATTTTGCGTCTGCGGTGGCTGCCGTAAAAAACGTAAGATTGGATAATCTATGTGATTACATTTTTCTGCACATTGCATTGAAAAAACTAGATTTAGATTCCGTGAAGGATTTTGAAACAAGTTATCGTGAAACCGAATTTCCCTCGTTTGATGACTTAGTAAAATTTGTCCGTGAGCAAATTAAGGTTTTGCAACGAACAGGCGCGACAAGAAAATCGTCCGCATACGTAGAGAAGCCAAAAAGATCGCAACGATCGACGCAAGCATTTGTAAGCGCTGGTAGCGATTCGGAGAAAACCGAAAATCGGCCGTTTAATAAATGTTTACTTTGTAAAAAACCGCACGGACATTTATATAAATGTCAGGAATTTAAAAAATTAAGTATTAAGGAAAGATTCAACTTTGTCAAGGGTAAAGGATTTTGTTTTAGATGCCTTAGTGATAAACATAGAGCTAGAGCTTGCAATTCAAACGAAAGTTGTCATCAATGTAATAACAAATTTCATCATATGATGTTACATTTTGAGGAACAGGGTGAGTCACGCAGAAAGCAGTCAGATTCTTGGAACACCCAAAGAATGGAAAACCAGACCGCTGATCAAACAATTGATCCAAAGGAAGGCAGCTCGAATCCTGAACAAGGCTTTATGTACGTTTTCAACTGTTCGACCTTATAATCGCAACGCACATTGTACCGTTTTGTTGGCTACCGCACAAGTAGGTATTATGGACTCACGAGGTAATGAACATCTTATTAGATGTTTATTAGATAGTGCATCTCAAAGCAATTTTATTACTCGTGATTGCTGCAGAAAATTGGGTTTCTTTGAATATCAACGCCCGTCTTTTTCCACAGTTAAGGGAATTGGAGGGGCTTCAAAACCCATTAGAGGCTCGTTAGATACCAAAATTTATTCGCGTTTTAATCGGGCAATAAATTATAATGTAACTTCATTGATAGTGGACAAGGTAACAGAACGCTTACCTACCGCCAAAGTGGACATACCTTCATTGTCATACTTGAATAACTTACCCTTGGCAGACGAATCGTTTGGAGAACCAGGAGAAATTGATATGTTGATAGGAGCTCAGCTCTTCCCGCATCTCCTGTTGTCAAAAAGGGTTCAGGACCCTTCGCAAAGGCATAATCTGCACGCTTTAGAAACGGTTTTAGGATACGTTATTTTGGGGGCAGCACCAACCCGAATTGAGGAGAATGCTACCGTATCTTGTTGTGCTATGATAAATGAACCAGAGGATATTTGTCTTAAAAGATTTTGGGAATTAGAAGAGGTAAATGTACAGTCCATTAAAAGTCCTGAAGATCATGAATGTGAGGAGATATATAAAAGAACTACGGCACGAGATCCCGTAAGTGGAAAGTATATTGTAGCCTCACCATTTAAGCGAGATGCTTCAGCACTTGGGGATTCGTTTGTAATAGCAAATAAACGTTTATGCCGCAAACCCAAATTGGAAAACTCTCCTAAATTGAGAGACGCTTACATGAGTAATACTATTAGTGAATATTCGGAGAAAGATAATTTGTCTCCTGCCGCACCAAATAAGGAGGATCAAACGCCATATTGTACAATACTGCACCATGAAGTTAAAATGCACGCACGAGAGGGTAAGATCACCACGATATCCCCCTCCCCCGCCATGGGCATATCCGAGGACGCCAAACTGGAAGAGGCCTCCCCTCGGCCGCCACCCATTTCCGACTCGCCGCCGGAAACGCACCAATCTTTGCACTCGCCGCCCGAGAGTGGCCACCGCAACAACAGTTACATAATTCATTCCACGCATGATCATCCGCAATCAAAACCTTTGGATCACCCGCTATGGATCCATGGTCCGCCATGGATAAAATTGAGGCCCAAACAGTGGCCTATTACCGCTTATGACGTCACCATGGTGACGCAACCGCCCGAACTGAAGACTACGTCGTTGGTAGTGACTTCTAGTTTAGAGAAGTATGAAATACTCAACTTGTCAAAACGCTTTTCTTCGTGGAATAAATTGTTACGTTGTTTGGTTTACGTATTTAGATTTCTTAAAGTGTTACCATATCGAGGACACATAAGTGGATCAGACCTAGAGTTCGCAGAACTCAGAGTATTTCGCGAGATACAATTGGCTTACTTTCCCCGTGAGTTCAGCAATCTTTAACAAGGAAAAACGTGTAAACCCGTATTTCAACGTCTGAGACCGTTTTTGCACGACGGACTTATAAGATTAGGGGGTCGATTAGTTAATTCGGATTTAAATTACGATCAAAAACACCCCATAGTCCTTCCACGAAAGGATCACATATTAAATTTATTGGTTGATCATTATCATGAAATTCATTGCCACTCGGGTCCCGCATTATTAATGTCTATTTTGAGGCAGAAATATTGGATTCTATCGGCCCGTAGTTTAATTAGAAATCGAGTACATAAGTGCAATTCATGTTTTCGGCTACACCCTAAAACAATCGCACCCTTAATGGCCGACCATAAGGATTGTCGTGTCACGCCATCTGTAAAGCCATTTACGCACGTCGGAATAGACTTTGCCGGGCCGTTGAAGGTAACCATGTCACGTGGACGTGGAATTCGTTCTCAAAAAGCATATAGTTGCTTATTTGTGTGTTTAACAACGAGAGCGATACACCTTGAACTAGCATCAAGTCTAAGTATCGAATGTTTCCTGAATGCATTTTAACGATTTCTTTCCCGCCGTGGTCGCGTGTCAAATTTATATTCGGACAATAGGACTAACTTTGTGAGAGCTAAACGAAAGTTGAATGAATTGCACGCATTTTCAACATCTTCACATTTTGGTGAAGAATTCGCAAGTATTTTGGCCAATAATAGAATAAATTGGCATCTAAATGCACCAATCGCACCACATTTTGGTGGAAATTGGGAGTCAAATATCAAAAGTATGAAGACTCATCTTTTTCGCGTAATAGGAGATCAGATTCTGTCTTTCGAGGAGACAACTACAGTGCTCGCACAAGTAGAAAACATTCTAAATACAAGGCCACTATGTAGGACGCTCTCTTCAGACCCATCTGAACTTCTCGCGTTAACCCCCGCTCATTTCCTAACGACTACCCCGCTGAAACACCTGCCAGCCATGACTATCGAGGAGAATAATTTGAACCTTCTATCGCGTCATGATTTGCTCAATAAATTGATTCAATCATTTTGGAAACGTTGGAGGTTAGATTACTTGCATACCTTGCAAGTACGTCCCAAATGGAATACTCCCGCTAACCCTGTCAAAGTCGGTTTAGTAGTAATTGTGGGGACCGAAAACGCTCCTCCATTGCATTGGCCGCTAGGAGTAATTGTCGAGGTTTTCCCCGCAAAGGACGAAGTCATTCGCGTTGCTCGCGTTAAGACAGCTTCGGGAACATATATTCGTCCGGTAGTGAGGCTTTACCCTTTGCTGACTCAATAATAGGTTATTATTGTTAGAATTAGTAATAGCTTAGGAAATTTAGGATAAGTATTTGGTTATATTTGTTTGTTTTGCGATAATGCTATCACGGTATGGTTTAGAAAGGGCGATCCTTTCAAGGCGAGGGGGATGGTGGCGCCAATTGATGTTTTAATTATATAAATTGTCTATTGCTCAAAGCGCTTTTCCTTTGTATCTTGATGCCCCAATTATCCATTCCCTTTGCCAAAGACCTGTAAGGTTGTCAGAACTGCATAGTTTTGCTACAAGACAAGCGTTGCAGTGCATATTTGATTTATTGCCGCCATTGTAATTTGACCCGCCGCTGTATAAGCAACGTGCTCGTACAACGTATTTGTAATTTGACCCACCGCTGTATAAGCAACGTGCTCGTACAACGTATTTGTAATTTGACCCGCCGCTGTATAAGCAACGTGCTCGTACAACGTATTTTTGTTCCTCGCTACGCGCAAGTGTGATTTATTTTGTTCTGGCCCGCCACGCAAATACTGTTTGTGTTAATTGTGAATAAGACATTGCTTGAGAACCAGCAGCCTAATAAGGAAAGGACGAGGAAATAAAGGTAGGTCTTTGGCATGTTCCCTGAAACCTACCTCTTTCTCAAGGCGTTTTGAGTTTTTTTGTGAATAATTTTGTTGCACCCGTAAACGAACGGATTTTAATTGATTCGCATCACCATAAAATATTATTTAAATTAAATTAAAACAAAAATAAATTATATTCTACGAATTCAACACGAAAACAGTTAACAAAACCTCCTAGATCACAAGGAGGTCCATTGGCTATTGGCTAACGCCTTCCGCTCTATTTAGTCACATGCATGGTTTGGACTGGCACGTGTATCTGCCTTACTTGTTTATCTCATCAATAGTGCGAGTTTTAGGGCAGCCTTGAATTTATTTTTTTATTCTTGAACGCTACCAATGACCAATATGTTTATTATTGAGCGATGTTTCCTGCATATTGCAATGTTTTATTGAAGTGATGACTTCTTTGAACGAAAAATAGCGACACTAAAAAGAAACAAACACATACATATAAAGGATTTAGCATGCGAGAGAATGAGATAGCAATAAAATATTTATTTAATTCAAGGGTACTCTGTTCCTATAATATAATAAGATAAATCCACGGTCCCGCGCAAGTCTCCTTTAGCCTAGTGGTATAAAACAAATAACTGACAAACCTTGGCGCCCAGACATACAGCGGACCATGGGTCGAATCATACGAAATCCAAATTATTTTTGTAAAATCAATATCGAATCTTCAAACCATTCCAAAATGGACAGGGAAAGAAAACACTAAAGAAAGCGACATCTAGCGAATCCGAAGAAGAAAACACAAATACTAATAAGATGATCAAATGTTTGAAAAAGGATCACTGGAATTCGACGACAAAAATATTCAAAAAATCATCCTTCACATTGATGAAAAGTGCTTAGTCTCCACACTACTTTTGTACACACTCTCTGCACACTTCTGCACACTTGTATTTTTTTTATCTTATGGCGTAACCTCCTAATATTTCCTGTCGGTCACTTTTATTTATTTTTATTAATTATATTTAAAAATATATTATACATACTTATGGCCCTTGTGGGTAAGACTACAGTATGATGGAACACATTAAATTCGTCATTAAAATCTAGGAATAAATGGAACCTTGAACTGAAGAATTTACGTATTTGATTATTTTCACTACTTGTATCGATATAAAAGCATTTTTATTTTCTTTGTGTGCTAACGAATTTTAATTTTCTATTCAGATTAGAAACAATACGCCATTTTTGGTTTGTTGTTGAAACGGTGAGTTAATTTTTGTTTATACGGATGACGTTGGTGACCTCACGCCGGCCAACAACCATAGTAGATTCCCAGTGACAGCTATTTTGGCAGCTAGTAGAGTGACCTACGTCGCTATGCGGTTTTAGATCGTTTTTGAAAAAGGACTTTATTTAAATCTTACATCTTTATTTAAATCTTACATGCGAAATCATACAATCCTCAGTTTGGGGAAATATCGGATCGTGGGTGAAACCGTCCAAAAATATATAGGTTCTGTAAATAATACTGTAATGAGCTGGCAACTTGGAAAAAATGCCAGATGCCAGGTCACCGACAATCATGACCAAGTAGGTGCCAAGAAGAAGCAAGTTAAAGGCAGGCTTAGGATGAGGTGGACGGTGGACGACAAGAGATGAATGGATAGACTGCATGTTATCTATAACATTTGTGGGGGAGGCAAACATATATCCTAATTAACTATTTATATTATGTCCATAAAAAAATACGTTAAATATTCACTGACTCTCCTTAATAAGCATAGCTTTGAATTCTATGCCAACTATCACTAACCAACTCTTCCCCAAACTAGGGCGTTTAATATAATTACGTAATTAGTTACTACTTGATTGAATTATAATATTAAACTAATATCAATCAAAATAATTGTGATTAACAATAACGTTTTTGATTTTGTTTTATGAATTCATTACGGTACTCTGTTTATGTTTTTTAAATGGTTAAAATTGTTTAAATATTTAAGTAACTTTAATTTATATCGATTTGGGTAATAAAGGAACACAGTTATATTTTGGTTCAGATATATTTCGGCAAAAATAGTACAACTTCCAAACATGAATAAATAAAACGATTTCATCATATAAAATTTGTATAATACGTGACAGTATGTACCTACATACACACGATTGTGCAAAACGTTCATAGTAGTAATTTATGTATAAAAAGGCATTCAGTATTTATGTTTTCTATTTTTATATAAATTCATGTTATTAATCAATAGTAAGTTTTGTCAATACTCTAGACAGGTTTTTGAAATAGAAAATTATATTTAACGGTAAATTCTTGAAAGTCTGTGGTAAATTGAATTTGGAAACAGGTACTCATTATTTTATAGCTGTAGAAACCAGTAATTAATTCGTGTTGGTAATTTGTTCAATATAAAATTAGTAAAAAAAACATTTTCATTCAAAATAAACACGGTATTCAGGCTTAAAAATGTCGTTTTTTTCTTCTTTTTACAAACTATCGCGCCAGTTTCCTACAGAGGTAGAACGGAAAGACGGACCGCAACACATCTCTGACATCTTGACAAACAGTCTTTGGTTAGTTCACAATCATAAATCAACATGCTCTTCTGTTGCTATTTTCAGACCACCCTAACGTGAAGGTGTTTATCACCCATGCCGGAATGCTGAGCACGACAGAAGCGGTACATTGTGGCGTCCCTATTCTCTGCATACCACTTTACGGAGATCAGTTCGCCAATGCCGCGGCAGCTGACGAGAGCGGCCTTGGAACGGTATTGACCTTCAGGGATATCACTAAGGAAAGCGTTCTGACTGCCTTACACAAACTCTTAGATGCCAAGTGAGTATAAAATAGTATTTTAATATAGCAATGCGTAAACAAAAAACAAACAAGCAAGCAAGTAAACATACATTCATTTTCATTTATATATATATATATATATATATGAATCAAAATATGTTTGTTTCTGGGTTTGTATGTACATATGTATATATGTATGTCCGCTATGCGTTGCTAAACCATTCATCCGATTGCGATGAAACTTTGGGGATTTGATGTACGCATGCCCGCGATGGTTTCTGTATATATTAGTGAGCTCTGGCATCATAAAATTATGCATTCCTAAACGTTCATCCGATTGCGATGAAACTTTGGGGATTTGATGTGCGCATGTCCGCGATGGTTTCTGTATACAATAGTGAGCTCTGGCATCATGAAATTATGCGTTGCTACACCGTTCATCCGATTGCGATGAAACTTTGGGGATTTGATGTGCGCATGTCCGCGATGGTTTCTGTATACAATAGTAAGCTCTGGCATCATGAAATTATGCATTGCTTAGTATTTATTTGTGTCAAAATTTAATGAAATAATTGAACTTATTGGAAGTACTTGCAAAACGGAAATAACAATTTATTTTTAATCAATCTGACAGTTCGTTAGGACCAAAAACATACACAAAGGCGATGGACCCGAGTGGTTAATACGTAAACAGTAAAAGCAGCCCGCAGGGCCTAGCAGCAAAACCCTGCGGAGCGGGTTTTTAACTGCTTGTATATTATATAGACGTCATACTTTTTATAAATTGATTTTTGTGTGTGTTTTCAGTACACTCTTTTAATAATTAGGTTGGCCATCCATGTAAAATATATAACATAATAAAATGTATTTACAATTTAAGCCAACCGTAAAAACCGAAAGATCATGCAATACGGGTTTTCTGATACTTTTTTTTTAATAATCATACCGGATGATGCCGTAATCAACTATTAAAAAAACACAAAAAGATTTAGTTAATCCTGGTCTAACCAACATTAATTAATTAATTGTAGAACGAATTCATCCTTCAGCATTTTTATAAAAGTTACCTATCCACCGTTACCCTTCATCCAAGTTACCATTACCATTTATCCAAGTTACCATTCAGTCCTCCATTAATGGAGGACTGAATGCCGTTGGCGCTAATAAAACACTGTCAAAAGACGCGAAGCTAGCAGTCCACAATGGAGTCCTGGTACCTACACGGAGAAAAATCTTATTCGGAATTTTTGTCTTTTTATTCAGAAAAACGGTTAAAAACGGGACTGCAGTTGTTACGAACGAATTAACAGGAAACGGAGTCCTAATAGATATTCGGACGGGGACTGTCAAAATCTTTACGAATAATTTATCATGATCGCTCGCAATTTCAACACTGCCTGCATGACAATACTAATATTTTTGCATTCCAATTACGAATATCTAAGAGTGATTCATGATATTTTGCCAGTGGTTACTAATATTTTGTTAGTTCTTTTACGAAAATATTGACAGTCCTCGTGATATTTTTTCAGCAATTACTAACCATTTATTCGTTCTTATACGAATACTCTAACGTTCATACTGATATTCTGCAAGTAAAATACTGATAATTAGTTCGTTCTTAAACGAATACTTTATTAGGTTTTTCTGGTATTTTGTTAGGTTCTTGTACT
Organism: Limnephilus lunatus; assembly: GCA_917563855.2. Taxonomy (NCBI): domain Eukaryota; kingdom Metazoa; phylum Arthropoda; class Insecta; order Trichoptera; family Limnephilidae; genus Limnephilus; species Limnephilus lunatus. The sequence continues at coordinate 42,417,921 of OU830602.1, read as the reverse complement.
AATCCTTATGCATACTGTCATGTTAATTGCTCTTTGCGTACTGATAAAAGTAATATGACTTTTTACTTGTATTTTTAATGATTCCACTGACATTTCATCATTCCAGTCCAAACTGCACTAGGACTGGAATGATGGAATGTCAGCGAAATCATAAATGCAAGTAAGAAGTCTTATAATTTTGTCAGAAAGCAATGGTAAAATTAACATGGCAGTACACAAAAATAATCATAAAAATGAAACAAATTAAAAATACTTACAATCTTATATAATATCTTCCAATGAGCCAGTGTATCACGGAGGCCCGTTTGGAGCAAAATCATTAAAAATTTGAGCAAGCAGTCCTATAATCTCTTCTATCAGCAAGTATTGAAAATTAAAATGAGAATACAATTGGAGTACACAAAAGATAATCAAAAAAATGTAACAAATTCAAAATACTTACATTCTTATACTTACAATACATTACACTGAGCCAGCGGGATTACGGCATCCCATTTGAAGTATGCTGTGAGCCTGAAGGGGTTGAGGAGAGGTGAGGAAATAGGAAAGGGGAAGGTTTTTTACATAATAAATTATAAAGAAGTTTAGTTTTTATACATTATATATTTAATCAATAATTATAAATGACGTATCATGTAAATTACAAATTTTAACGAATGTCGAATCTCAAATAACTAAATATTAAGTGGGTAAAATAATTACAAATTATAATACAATAAATAAGTACAAAACTTAAAAGCAGTTTGTGGACTGGTCAAAGTTCAATCTTCCAATAATAATAATACATGTAGAATAATAGTTGGATGTTTTCTAGAGCGCTGCCAGCTGCCACCTAAGGGGTGCTCTGTAAATTGTATAATCTGATTAGTAATTTTGATAAAAATCACTTCAAAGGCTAACTAACTAGCCATAATGCCGTTCCCGCAGGTAGGCAGAGAAGACGGACCACCAAACAACTCTATCTTGGCACACACTCCTTCCCTCGTTCACATTTATAAATCGTCTCATACTTTCTATTCTATTATTCTGACTCTTGACATGGCCCGCTCAAGTATCTGATTCACTTGGTAATGCCATATCTTCCTTGGGCATTCTCGACTTCTACCTTTCACATTTTTCGTCATATATTCTCCTTACACTCCTTTCCTCGTTCATTGGCTCTACATGCCCTAACGATCTAAGCGTCCCTTTCTTAATCTTACTCATTACTTATTCAGCCATGCATTCTTTGCGGATCACCACGTTTCTCACACTACTGCACCGCAGTGTGAGGCGTACGTGTGACACCTACGCCTCAGGGATCTCATTTCTACAGCATTCATTCTACGTTCATCCTTCCTATGCCAGTTCAATGCCTCCCTGCCATACATCAGGGTAAGTATCATCACTCCATGATGGACTGCTAGCTTCTACATATATTCTTATAGCGACTTACATATATTCTTATTACACTTATTTCCTCGCTCTACATGCCTAAACCATCTGAGCGTCCCTTTCTTAATTTTACTCATTACGCTTACATCAGCCTTAACCATCTCCACGTTTATAACACAATCATACATATGCCCCAGGGATCTCATTTCTACAGCATTCAGTCTCACCTCAAAGGTGCTTCACAATAATAACTAATAATATACAACAAATTTAAAATAAAAAGTACTTCTCTGGTCGCTAGTTGATCTCTAATGTATGCCTAATTCAACCTGTTGGCTCTTCAAACACACACTCCTTCCCTCGTTCACATTTATACATAGTCTCATACTTGCCATTCTATTATTCTGACTCTTGACATGGCCCGCTCAAGTATCTGATTCACTTGGTCATGCCATATCTTCCTCGGGCATTCTCGACTTCTACCTTTCACATTTTTCGTCATATATTCTCCTTACACTCCTTTCCTCGTTCATTGGCTCTACATGCCCTAACGATCTAAGCGTCCCTTTCTTAAACTTACTCATTACTTATTCAGCCATGCATTCTTTGCGGATCACCACGTCTCTCACATACTTCACCACAGTGTGAGGCATACGTGTGACACCTACGCCTCGGGAATCTCATTTCTGCAGCATTCATTCTACGTTCATCCTTCCTCTGCAAGTTCGATGCCTCACTGCCATACATCAGGGTAGGTATCATCACTCCATTATGGACTGCTAGCTTCTACATATATTCTTCTTATTTCCTCGTTCATTCGCTCTACATGCCTAAACCATCTGAGCGTCCCTTTCTTAATTTTACTCATTACGCTTACATCAGCCTTAACAATCTCCACGTTTTTGACACGATCATACATATGCCCCAGGGATCTCATTTCTACAGCATTCAGTCTCACCTCAAAGGTGTTTCACAATAATAACACACAAAAAAAATAAAAATAATAAGTACTTCTCTGGACGCTAGTTGATCTCTAATGTATGCCTGATTAACAACCTGTTGGCTCTTTAAACTGAACCAAACTCAAAAATCCACCTGCGTTCCTTCCTGAAGCAAGGCTCGTCTCTCCCCTCCCCTACTGAATAGTACTTCCAGAACCTAAAAAAAACATTAATTAGTTACATAAAGTCTTTTTCTTTGAAAAGCATCTAAACAAATTACTACACTTATATATATCATATAATATACTTACATAACTTCAGCCATAGAAGTATTTAATTGAATTGACTAGTAATCCGGTAGTAATTTCATGTTCTGCGCCAACTGATTTTGAAAACTTGTGTTTATAAAATGCAAGATTGTCTACTCTGTATAATGTCCAAGAACAGCATTGTCGCTCTGTAAACAAAATGCATTTGGAAATATTAATACTTGATAGAAGCAAGGCTCCCCTCTTCTGTCTTATTAAGTAATTACTTCCACAGCTTAAAAACATTCACTAGGTAGGTACATTAAGTATTACTTTGAAAAGCGTCTGAACAAATATAATACACTTACATAATTATTGCCTTCTGTATTGGAAGTATCTTACCTTTGTAAAACGCAGGATTTTGACGTATAATGTCTAGCATTCTCACCCTGAAAGCAAAAGACATTTGGAAATATTAATACTTGATGTTTTAAAATGATAAACGCAAATAAATAAAACTGTCAACTGAAGTGGTAAAATTATTACATTTGGTTGGATTTTAAATGCAAAGCAAAAAAAATTCAGATAAAACAACCAAAGTTTCTCTCCTTATATTGATGACATGACAGCCATTTTTCAACAAAGCAAAAAGAACTTCTATTTTCTAGGTACATTGTTGTTTTTAGAAACAAAAATAGTGCTTTGTTACGATTATATAGGCAACATTATAATAATAAATTATATCTAAACACCTATAAACTTTAACCTATTTAAATGCAGCTCTATAACACGCTGCCATAATATGAATTATTTGAAAATAATATGTCAAAACTTACCAGCTTCCATAATCCCAATTTTTTTAACAAATGGATAGTTTGTCGAATGTCGATCCATTTTAAGAGATAATTGCTTTATAATGAAAATAAACGAATGGTTATTGGTTTGTTGAAAACTAATAACACGATTTTGACAACAGAATACAACAACAGAGCGCGCCATTTTAATTTGAATGACGTGAAGTTGGCGTTTGCCCAGATTGCTAGACGCATTGTTTTTTGTTCGTAAATGCACGATAATAATATTCGTAAATAAGTTATGGTAATATTGCCGTTCTGGAAGAACAAACTATTCGTTCTGTAATGAATTTTTGTGAGTCACTTAGTCGAATAAAATATAGGTACGGTTTTGGACTGCATAAATATCACGATGTCATGTTAAACAACACGACAACTGAATGACGGTGAATTATTATGACGAAGTACGAATATCCTATTAATAAATTTAATGCTAAATTATCAAGCATGATATTGTAATGCTAAATTATCAAGCATTATACCGTTAAACCGTGTTTTTATCGGGATGGTCATGATACATTATTAAAGCAGATTGATAATATATCCTGAAATTCATATTTTATTAACTAGACCTGTTAATTTATCGTTAGAGCAAAAATCGATTTCTCTCCGTGTACCTTGATGTATGGCAGTGAGGCATGGAGTTGGCAGAGGAAGGATGAAAGTAAACTGAATGCTGTCGAAATGAGATCCCTGAGGCGAATGTGTGGCAAAACCATGTATGATCGTGTGAGAAATGTGGATATCCGCAAAGAATGCAAGGCTGATGTAAGCATAATGAGTAAGATTAAGAAAGGGACCCTCAGATGGTTTGGACATGTAGAGCGAATGAAAGAAGAAAATAATGTGAGAAGAATATATGACGCAAATGTGAATGGAAGAAGAAGTAGGGGACGCCCGAGGAAGACATGGCACGATCAAGTGAATCAGATACTTGAGTCGGGCCATGTCAAAAGTCGGAATAATAGAAGAGTATGTATGAGACGATGTATGAATGTGAGTGAAGCAAAGACTGTGTGCCAAGACCGAGTTGTTTGGCGGTCCGTCCTCTCTGCCTACCCCTGCGGGGAAACGGCGTGATGGTTAGTTAGTTAGTTAGTTAGTTACCTATCCACCGAATAAGTTCTATTTTCAGTTAGTTGACTTAATCAACAATTTGTGACCTTGATGTAATTGTTGTCTACTGTTGTAGATAACAATGTGTCTTAACTCATTAATTCCTCTGACAAATATAAGCACCAGGTTGTTAAACCATATTTATACTTCATAATAAGTTGGTGATCTGGAAACCCGGATTTGGCTTGTATTTATTTTATTTATTTATTATAGATAGATAATAAAATTAAGTACAAATTACATATTAAGAAGTTTTGCCTGTCCAACTAGGAAAGTTTCCCGTTCCAGGACTAAAGTTGTATAAAGCACATGAACTGTATTTTCTTTGCCATATTCGATTCTCATTGAGAGGACCGTGACGCGACGTTCTCTTCTGGCTCCTTTCATAAAGATGTCGCTATAATCCCGTACAAATAATTTTATTTTTACATAAAAAATTAAGAGGTATAGAAAACCATTTTTTTAATACATGCCCCTTTACTAATAAACATGTATTCAATTTTAAACAACCGATAAAAAATCATTTAAAGTAGCTAAAGTAATAGTTGTTTATCAGCTCTGTAAAATTTAAAACACATCTATTAGAAAGGCTTTAGCAGTAAGTTATGGGGTAGAGTTTGACCGGATCTTAACGGCAGATGCGTCTGGCCACCAACTGCGTGGCAGGCCCGATCGGGAGACTGATTGACATGGGAGATCTTTTGACCTCTCGACCTTTCTCGGAATATTGCCTTGCTCCACAGTGGGAGAGATGTATTCATATGTCTGTCACTCCTGGATACACTGGCCCCCCAGATTCCTTCCCATCCCTCATCCCTTCTTCCGTCCAAGGTCTTACTTTCCTTCCATACCCTAAAAAGACCCTCCTCACAGCACCCCCAAAGATAACGTAGGCCCTGAAGGGAATTACTTTTTCTCAGGGCCTCCTGGCCTCCTCAGGGTGTGGAGCTAATGTAAAAAAGCCCCTTAATATCGGAGTATTTCCACCAATTATGAATAACGTTAAAATTGTGTAGAAGATATAAGTCTGATTTATCTGATTCTGATTGTTGTACTAAAAATGTACTAGTTTTATTATTTTCTTTCGTAATTAATAATTTTGAAAAGATCTTAAACCGCACATTCAGAAAGGATTTCAACTGGCTTCAACTTCATCATGTAGTAAACGCCAATGTCTGTTACAGCTGGCGATCATGTCGTTTTGGCAACAAATAAAAAACGCAACATTTTAAAATGATTAACAATTTTATTATAGTCAACGAACAATTAAAATAATTATGCTTTCAGTCTGGTAATTTTTTTTCAATTTTTTCGAAAATAAAAACAACAGTGAATTTTTTTTACATTAGTCTGACTCAGGAGGCCCTAAGGAAAATAATTCCACTCAGGGCCTATATCGTCTTTGGGAATGCTGTGTGGAGGGTCTAGAGGGAAGGAATGAGAGGAAATTCTGGGAAGGAAAAGGGTACGAGGGGTGGGTAGGAATCTGGGACTCAGTGTCAGGAGTGACGGACTAATGAATTCGTCCTTTCAACTGAGATACAAGTGCAAGAGAGAATCCTGCTGGAGAAGTCAAAAGATCTCCCTCAACCAGTCTCTCGCGATCCTGCCTGCCACGCCGTTGGTGACACATCTGCCGCCAAGATCAATACAAACCTGACCTCATAAACCCGGGAATCCCTTCTAAATCACCAAACGTAGCGTACCACTAGGGATGACCAATGGCAGAGGTTTTGGTAATCCAATAAATAGTTCCCGGGGCGGCGATACGCATACCTGCCTCTACCCTAATATAAACCGGTTTAGACAGGTCAGTGGTTGAGTGAACGTTTGGGTACCACGCAGGCGTTCCGTGTTCGATTCCTCGGCTGACTGTCCTCCATCACAATTCAAGCAACATTTTCGGCTTACTGTGGTGTTAGTAGAAGATTTTCAGTCGGGTTATTCGTAATGTTTATCTTTCTCTTTAAAAAAAATAGTAATAATATATAATTTAATCGGCTAAATTTGTCCTGTAGTATTTCTAAAAATATATTTGAAGTTAGATAATGTTTTTTGACTGGTACTTGGCTTCGATCATAGATTTCGCAATGTTTTTTTTTAAAATTTGATAACTTTTCTGAATATTTGTTAAATTCTTTTATACCTTACAGAAATCAAATTAGATTTTAAGTAACCTGCACTAATAACATTTTCATTTCCTCCCGGAAAAAATCAGGGTCTCAGAAATTTTATTACAAGTTTTTTTTTTCATTTTGTTTTCAGAACCCAGAAAGCCGCCAAAAAGTTGTCCTCGGTGTGGAGAGACAGGCCTCTTCCTCCTCTGGACACAGCGGTGTATTGGGTAGAACACGTAGCCCGCCACGGAGGCGATCACCTAAGACCAGCTTCGGCTGATCTCCCTCTGTACCGATACCTCCTTCTGGACGTCATATCTTTCCTTTTCATCATCTTCTTCATCTTGGCCTTCGTGTATTATAAGTTTTTGGTGTGTCTGTATAGCATGGTTTGTGGGTCGAAGAAAAAATCTAAGAAAGAATAGAAGATTAAGATCCCTACATACGAGCAACTTTATAACGGCGACGGATGGTTGGCATCCATATCAAAATTCATAAAAATTCAAAAAAGTTTCCCTAGTGTCGTGCCTTGTGCCATGTGCCGGGTGTGCCCACCATACATTTTGATGTACACAATCGTTCCTGCCATTAAAAATGCTTGTGTGTGAGCTAATTGCTTCACTTGTTTCATTTGATGGAATTCATGTTCTTAAAGAGTTGTATTGACTACAAAAGAAAAAGAAAAAATACTTTATGATGATAGATTTTTAGACATCCCCAAAGATAAATTAGGTTGTGGGGTCAAAATAATGGCAAATGACGTCCATTGTTATTACATAGTTAACAAACAAAAATACACCATCGAGAATGCATCAAATCGGCAGTGAAATAATAAAAAGATTCTTACTAATTACAGACTGTAATGAAATTTGTAATGTAATAAGTACGTTCGTTTGTTTAACCCCTCAGGCCTCGAGCATATTCTGTTGAATGGTCAGATTATTTTCGCTTTGCAATAAAATCCAAATAAATCGAAATTTTCTGAACTAATGTAAATTCTAATGTTCTTTAAAATTTTATTAAGTATTACCCTTTTTTTTTTTTTTTTTTTTTTTTTTTTTTTTTTTTTTTTTTTTTTTTTTTTTAATACTTAAATTTTATTAAGTATTACAAAAAAAACATAATTTTGGAAGCATAAATTTTTTTAATGCAAACATTAAAAAGTTTAAAAAATGGCTCACCTTAAGTTTTTTCTGAAACTACCGATAACGAAAAAAAATAAAAATCATATTTATTTTATTTGACAAATGTATTGTATAATGAAGGTTGTTGTCACCTTACATTTTTGCCATTTCACTTTAAAAAAATTAATAAAACATTAATTAACATTATGAATAAAAATTGTTTTACAAATAGAGGTCGGAAACTTTGATTTCATAAAGATGTACATTAACTTAAGGTGAAGTTATACGTGAAATTCTATTTAGATACTATTTAGATTAATCTTTTCGACGAATTGGCTTACAGTATGAACATCAAAAAATATGCTACGGATAAATTGAAGCTTTAACTAGGTTTTCTATGTAACGGAATAACAATAAAATTATTATTTACATAACAAACAAAAAAAGCGTAATCCACTAAAAAAAATGTTTTTTCATGACTTAACTATGAAGTAATACTAGAAACATTTTTATAAAAATACCCCTTTATGGCTAAGACCATTTTTGAGGTTTTCTATGTTCTAACTTTTTTTCACTCAATTATGGACAAAATAAATAAAAACCACTTTTTAGCTTACTTGCCTCGCGCAAATAAGACGCTCGATTGCAAATTTTGCAGGCACGAGAATCGAAATATTTCTAGCGTTTATATTCCTCTTAACTTAATATCTTTTTGTTCTTAACTTTTACATTTGATCTCTTTCTAACACCGTTTAGTTCATATTTCTCACCGTAACAGTAATGCAGAAACAACGATTATACAAGTTTTTACCAAAAGCGAACAAATTGGCCTGAGGGGTTAATGTGTGTGCTAATTTATTTTGCTTCGTTCCTTTTTAGCATTTATTTATAAAATGATGAAAGTCCAAACATGCTCTTCCTTGAAGAATTTATAAAACCTAATACATTATATATATATTATATAGTATTGCTTGGTTTTTCAAAAAACTCACTTTTTCCTTGATGCGAAAATCGACCTCACCGCCCCTCGCGTTTCACCAACCTCAAGGTTCACTTTGGCTCGAAGTCTAGAATTGTCCCTTCGGCTGACACGCGAGAATGGACATTAGCGCTCGCTATTTTGGAACGCTTCAAAGTTCAAAATCCTTCGAAGAGTCGATTATTTTCCAGCCACTAGCAGTTGTTTTTTTTTTGTTAGGGGAAACATTTTTCATCGTTATCAATATGTTTGCCAAAACTTTACGGGAGACATCTAGCGGTGCGGAATACAAGTATGGATTATTCACATTAGAAAAAATCAAATGTCTATCGAATACTGTTGTAGTTCTATTTTCATCCGTTCGAAATGGCAGCTTCGTCTGAATTTAAATAAACACGCTAGCTTCACGATTTTCACAAAAAAAATAGACTAGACAGGAAACTCACATAAAATTGAATTGACACATTTTAAGAGCGAAAAATTATTTAAATTTGCGGCGAAAACTGGAACTACTCATAAAATCACTCAATTCGGCTAGGTTATATTTCCAGCCGACAGGTTCGCCCCTTTAAAAACGTCGGATCGAGAAGGGAAGTAAAAAAAAGTTAGTTTCCCGTACAAAACTGATTTTGCTAGGAATTTATTCTAATTAATTAAACGGCTTCGAGAAAGTTCTTTAGAAAAATTGACATTTTATAGGGGCATTACGGAATTAAAGATTGCGTTAAAAGTACACCTTCCGGCGGAGATGTTTTTTAATAAACATAAACAATACAAGTTTTAGAAACTTTTAAAACCAAAACATGTTTAGCTCCCCCTTGAAAATGTTTCACAATATTGCATTCAAATTCGACATTTTTCTGACATTTGCGAAAAATTCGCTTTCATCGATAAATGCAAATCGTTTGCAGCCTGTAAAATCGGCTGGTATATTAAAATTTTATAATTTTTCTCGAACTTTGCAACACTGAAGATGGAGTCGTGATGGCGTTAAAATCCACTACCACCTTAAAAAAAAGCAGACCCCGCCCTAATAGGTTTTGTATGAAGAATTTTTTTTTTTAATGGCGGATTTCAAATTGCATAGCTCGACAGGGCCTTAATTTAAGCAGGAATTGTGCAAATTTGTGCATCGGTCTTGCCTGTTTAAAAAATATAATTATGGAATATTATCTGTCTGTGTATGATATAGTATAGGTAAGTACCTAATACAAAAGCGCTAGATTTACCCGCGCTTCAACAGCAAATTGAAATGTCAAAAGAAAACGGATCTCTCAGCGGTTTGGGTTGTTGTTTTTCGGGAAACGGCATTGCGGCCGGAAAAACGATTCCAGCTTGGATGTTTTTGAAAAATACGGTACCCGGCAATATTAGGCAACTTTTAAGACCAAAATTTTGTGTTAGTTCCATGTAAAAAATTTCAGGGTCGCCGAAAAACCTATAAAATTTTCCAAAAAAAACAAGAAAATTGGTGTCCATAGATTCACTTCAGTAGGGTGGATATTTACCGGCCAAATTGAAATGTTATTAATTCAGGGTAGGTACCTACTTATCTCGGTAGTATTGCAAATATGACGAGAAAAGCAAAAACATTGCCGGAATTTTGTAAGGAAATGCGCCGGTACCTGCCGGAATGGGTAGTTGGACAATTATTTAGGTTTTTGATGCAATTTAATTTACTAAGGTAATGTTGTTTCCACGTACTGAATAATTTAACAATTTTTTAAAGTTCATTTTCACGTTCTGTGTAAGTTGTGTTTTTTTTATCAGTAAATGCCAGTTGCATCATAAAACTGAAATATTTACAGAACTTGAATAGAATTCGAACCGAACTTTTACAGAACGTTAAAATTGACTTGAAAAATTAAAAAAAAATTTATTTCGTTAAACAACCCAGCCTAAATATGAGTTCTTTTTTACGTATGTATGCAAGTACCTATACTCAGAATATAAGTAGGTTCCTACCTGCACATAAACACTCGATATCATCCGACGATATTGCATACGTATTAGTTTTCTAATTTTACAATGAAATTACTCGAAGTTGAACGGAATATTTTTTAAAAGTATTAAATTCATATAGCGCTTTATTTTAAGCAGTAAAACTACTGGTGAGTTCTGGCATAATAAAATTTGTATGAAAATGTACGTACGCTCATAACTTCCGAAGGACTGCAACAAATTGAAAAATTCTTTTTTTGTTGTGTTCGTTATTGTTAGTACAAGGTTTGTATAAAATTACTGGTGAGTTCTGGGATTACGAAATTTGTAAAAAAAAAAATTATAGATGGCGCGCGAGCTGTTTGAAAAATAAATGTACCGGGAATTAGTGTATTAATAATGCGGCAGGTGGGGGGGGGGGTGGAAACAGGAAGGGGGGGAGGGGAACTCGGGAGGGGGTTTACGATACGGAGAAGCCTAGGAGTGAAGTGGGGGTGAGCTCTGGCAACACGAAATTACGCATTGCTCAACCGTTCATCCGATTGTGATGAAACTTTGGGGATTTGATGTGTGCATTTCTACAATGGTGTTTATATACTAACGTATAGCAGGTTTTTGCTGCTAGGTCCTGCGGACGGCTTTGTACATGGTTGTATGTTTAACCGCTAAGCGTTTCTAAACCATTCATCCGATTGCGATGAAAATTTGAGGATTTGATGTGTGCATGCCCACGACGGTTTCTGTATACAAAAGTGAGCTCTGGCAACACGAAATTACGCATTGCTAAACCGTTTATCCGATTGTGATGAAACTTTGGGGATTTGATGTGTGCATTTCTACAATGGTGTTTATATACTAACGTATACCAGGTTTTTGCTGCTAGGTCCTGCGGACGGCTTTATACATAGTTGTATGTTTAACCGCTAAGCGTTGCTAAACCATTCATCCGATTGCGATGATAATTTGTAGATTTGATGTGTGCATGCCCATGACGGTTTCTGTATACAAAAGTGAGCTCTGGCATCAGGAAATTACGCATTGCTAAACCGTTCATCCGATTGCGATGAAACTTTGGGGATTTGATGTGTGCATGCCTACAATGGTGTCTATATACTAACGTATGCAGACTTTTGCTGCTAGGCCCTGTGGGCGGCTTTATATATATTTGTATGTTTAACCGTAGGTACCTACCCGCTTACTATGATTTTTTTTTCTGTCAGTTAGTAAGTCAAGTTAGTTTTAACCCGTTAGTTGCATTTGCAACGGGCATAAGCTAGTTATATAGTATTGCTTGGTTTTTCAAAAAACTCACTTTTTCCTTGATGCGAAAATCGACCTCACCGCCCCTCGCGTTTCACCAACCTCAAGGTTCACTTTGGCTCGAAGTCTAGAATTGTCCCTTCGGCTGACACGCGAGAATGGACATTAGCGCTCGCTATTTTGGAACGCTTCAAAGTTCACAATCCTTCGAAGAGTCGATTATTTTCTAGCCACTAGCAGTTGTTTTTTTTTTTGATAGGGGAAACATTTTTCATCGTTATCAATATGTTTGCCAAAACTTTACGGGAGACTTCTAGCGGTGCGGAATACAAGTATGGATTATTCACATTAGAAAAAATCAACTGTCTATCGAATACTGTTGTAGTTCTATTTTCATCCGTTCGAAATGGCAGCTTCGTCTGAATTTAAATAAATACGCTAGCTTCACGATTTTCACAAAAAAATATACCAGACAGGAAACTCACATAAAATTGAACTGACACATTTTAAGAGCGAAAATTATATAAATTTGCGGCGAAAACTGGAACTACTCATTAAATCAACCAATTCGGCTCAGTTATAGTTCCCGCCGACAGGTTCGCATTAAAAAAACAACCACAAATCAGGCCTTAGTTTCAATGCAATGGAAAATACTAGAGAGAATGTTGAGACAGGTCAGTTATCCGAGATGTCAAAACAAAACGGATCTCTCAGCGGTTTGGGTTGTTGTTTTTTGGAAAATGGCATTGCAGCCGAAAAAACGATCCCCGGTTAGATGTTTTTGAAAAATTCGGTACGCGGCAATATTAGACAACTTTTAACACCAAAATTTTGTTTCCCTTCCATGTAAAAAATTTCAGGATCGCCGAAAAACTAATAAAATTTTCCAAAAAAAACAAGAAAATCCATAGATTCACTTCAGTAGGGTGGATATTTACCTGCCAGTACAAATTATGTTATGAATTCAGGGTAGGTACCTACTTATCTCGGTAGTATTACAAATATGATGAAAAAAGCAAAACCATTGCCGGAATTTTGTAAGGAGATGCGCCGGTACCTACCGGAATGGGTAGTTACACAATTATTTAGGTTTTAATGCAATATAATTTACTAAGGTAATGTTATTTCCACGATACTGAATAATTTAATAATTTTTTAAAGTTCATTTTCACTTTCTGTGTAAGTTCTGTTTTTTTATCAGTAAATGCCAGTTGCATCATAAAACTGAAATAATTACAGAACTTGAATAGGATTCGAACCGAACTTTTACAGAACGTTAAAATTGACTTGAAAAATTGAAGAATTTTTAATTTTGTTAAACAACCCAGCCTAAATATGTGTTTTCTTACTCACTCTTTTTGCACTCGGAATATAGGTAGGTACCCATCTGCACATAACGACTCGATATCATCCAACTATATTGCATACGTATTAGTTTTCTAATTTTACAATGAAATTATTCGAAGTTGAACGGAATATTTTTTAAAAGTATTAAATTCATAGAGCGCTTTATTTTAAGCAGTAAAACTACTGGTGAGTTCTGGCATTATAAAATTTGTATGAAAATGTACGTACGCTCATAACTTCCGAAGGACTGCAACAATTTGAAAAATTCTTTTTTTGTTGTGTTTGTTATTGTTAGTACAAGGTTTGTATAAAACTACTGGTGAGTTCTGGCAATACAAAATTTGTATAAAAAATTTAATAGGTGGCGCATGAGCTGTTTGATAACTAAATGTACCGGGAATTAGTGTATGTAGTGTGGCAGCTTTTTGCTGCTAGGTCCTGCGGGCGGCTTTATACATAGTTGTATGTTTAACTGCTAAGCGTTGCTAAACCATTCATCCGATTGCGATGAAAATTTGAGGATTTGATGTGTGCATGCCCACGACGGTTTCTGTATACAAAAGTGAGCTCTGGCATCATGAAATTACGCATTGCTAAGCCGTTCATCTATTGGGATGAAACTTTGGGGATTTGATGTGTGCATGCCTATAATGGTGTCTTCATACTAACGTACGGCAGGTTTTCGCTGCTAGGTCCTGCGGGCGGCTTTATACATAATTGTGTGTTTAACCGCTAAGCGTTGCTAAAACATTCATCCGATTGCGATAAAAAATTGTAGATTTGATGTGTGCATGCCCACGACGGATTTTGTATACAAAAGTGAGCTCTGGCATCATGAAATTACGCATTGCTTAACCGTTCATCCGATTGCGATGAAACTTTGAAGATTTGATGTGTGCATGCCTACAATGGTGTCTATATACTAACGTATGGCAGGTTTTTGCTGCTAGGCCCTGTGGGTGGCTTTATATATATTTGTATGTTTAACCGTAGGTACCTACCCGCTTACTATGAATTTTTTTTTTTCTGTTAGTAAGTAAGTCAAGTTAGTTTTAACCCGTTTATTGCATTTGCAATAGGCATAAGCTAGTTATATAGTATTGTTTGGTTTTTCAAAAAACTCACTTTTCGCTTGACGGGAAAATCGACCGCACCGCCCCTCGCGTTTCACCAACCTCAAGGTTCACTTTGGCTTGGCGACGCAAAAACGCCGCTGGCACGCCAAAACGACCTCTCCGGTCCTCGAGTTTCGCACACCTCAAGGTTCAATTTTGTTCGAAGGAAATTGTCCCAACGGCTGACACGCGAGAATGGACATTAGCGCTCGCTGTTTTGGAACGCTTCAAAGTTCACAATCCTTCGAAGAGTCGATTATTTTCCAGCCACTAGCAGTTGTTTTTTTTTTGATAGGGGAAACATTTTTCATCGTTATCAATATGTTTGCCAAAACTTTACGGGAGACTTCTAGCGGTGCGGAATACAAGTATGGATTATTCACATTAGAAAAAATCAAATGTCTATCGAATACTGTTGTAGTTCTATTTTCATCCGTTCGAAATGGCAGCTTCGTCTGAATTTAAATAAATACGCTAGCTTCACGATTTTCACAAAAAAATAGACTAGACAGGAAACTCACATAAAATTGAACTGACACATTTTAAGAGCGAAAATTATATAAATTTGCGGCGAAAACTGGAACTACTCATTAAATCAACCAATTCGGCTCAGTTATAGTTCCCGCCGACAGGTTCGCATTAAAAAAAAAACCACAAATCAGGCCTTAGTTTCGATGCAATGGAAAATACTAGAGAGAATGTTGAGATAGGTCAGTTATCCGAGATGTCAAAACAAAACGGATCTCTCAGCGGTTTGGGTTGTTGTTTTTCGGGAAACGGCATTGCAGGCGAAAAAACGATCCCCGGTTAGATGTTTTTGAAAAATTCGGTACCCGGCAATATAAGGCAACTTTTAACACCAAAATTTTGTGCCCTTTCCGTGTAAAAAATTTCAGGGTCTCCGAAAAACCTATAAAATTTTCCAAAAAAAACAAGAAAAAACGTGTCCATAGATTCCCTTCAGTAGGGTGGATATTAACCGGCCAGTACAAATTATGTTATTAATTCAGGGTAGGTACCTACTTATCTCGGTAGTATTGCAAATATGATGAAAAAAGCAAAACCATTGCCGGAATTTTGTAAGGAGATGCGCCGGTACCTACCGGAATGGGTAGTTGGACAATTATTTAGGTTTTTGATGCAATTTAATTTACTAAGGTAATGTTGTTTCCACGATACTGAATAATTTAACAATTTTTTAAAGTTCATTTTCACTTTCTGTGTAAGTTCTGTTTTTTTATCAGTAAATGCCAGTTGCATCATAAAACTGAAATAATTACAGAACTTGAATAGGATTCGAACCGAACTTTTACAGAACGTTAAAATTGACTTGAAAAATTGAAGAATTTTTAATTTTGTTAAACAACCCAGCCTAAATATGTGTTTTCTTACTCACTCTTTTTGCACTCGGAATATAGGTAGGTACCCATCTGCACATAAAAACTCGATATCATCCAACTATATTGCATACCTATTAGTTTTCTAATTTTACAATTAAATTACTCGAAGTTGAACGGAATATTTTTTTAAAAGTATTAAATTCATAAAGCGCTTTATTTTAAGCAGTAAAACTACAGGTGAGTTCTGGCATTATAAAATTTGTATGAAAATGTACGTACGCTCATAACTTCCGAAGGACTCCAACAATTTGAAAAATTCTTTTTTTGTTGTGTTCGTTATTGTTAGTACAAGGTTTGTATAAAATTACTGGTGAGTTCTGGCATTACGAAATTTGTAAAAAAAAAATTATAGGTGGCGCGCGAGCTGTTTGAAAACTAAATGTACCGGGAATTAGTATATGTAATGCGGCAGGTGGGGGGGGGTGGAAACAGGAAGGGGGAGGGGAGCCTAAGAGGGGGGAGGGGAACTCGGGAGGGGGTTTACGATACGGAGAAGCCTAGGAGTGAAGTGGGGTGAGGGAAGGTGAGGGAGGCGGAGTGGAAAGGGGAAGAGGACGCTGGTGAGGAAGGGGGGGGGGGGATTCCTGGTTCCTGTATACAATAGTGAGCTCAGGCAACACGAAATTACGCATTGCTAAGCCGTTCATCCGATTGTGATGAAACTTTGGGGATTTGATGTGTGCATTTCTACAATGGTGTTTATATACTAACGTATAGCAGATTTTTGCTGCTAGGCCCTGTGGGCGGCTTTATATATATTTGTATGTTTAACCGTAGGTACCTACCCGCTTACTTTGATTTTTTTTTCTGTTAGTTAGTAAGTCAAGTTAGTTTTAACCCGTTAGTTGCATTTGCAATGGGCATAAGCTAGTTATATATTAATGCTCAGTTTTTCAAAAAACTCACTTTTCGCTTGACGGGAAAATCGACCTCACCGCCCCTCGCGTTTCACCAACCTCAAGGTTTAATTTGGCTTGGCGACGCAAAAATGCCGCTGGCACGCCAAAACGACCTCTCCGATCCTCGAGTTTCGCACACCTCAAGGTTCAATTTTGTTCGAAGGAAATTATCCCGACGGCTGACACGCGAGAATGGTCATTAGCGTTCGGTATTTTAAAACACTTCAAGGTTCACAATCCTTCGAAGAGTCGATTATTTTCCAGCCACTAGCAGTTGTTTTTTTTTTGATAGGGGAAACATTTTTCGTCGTTATCAATATGTTTGCCAAAACTTTACGGGAGACTTCTAGCGGTGCGGAATACAAGTATGGATTATTCACATCAGAAAAAATCAAATGTCTATCGAATACTGTTGTAGTTCTATTTTCATCCGTTCGAAATGGCAGCTTCGTCTGAATTTAAATAAATACGCTAGCTTCACGATTTTCACAAAAAAATAGACTAGACAGGAAACTCACATAAAATTGAACTGACACATTTTAAGAGCGAAAATTATATAAATTTGCGGCGAAAACTGGAACTACTCATTAAATAAACCAATTCGGCTCAGTTATAGTTCCCGCCGACAGGTTCGCATTAAAAAAAAAAACCAGAAATTAGGCCTTAGTTTCAATGCAATGGAAAATACTAGAGAGAATGTTGAGACAGGTCAGTTATCCGAGATGTCAAAACAAAACGGATCTCTCAGCGGTTTGGGTTGTTGTTTTTCGGGAAACGGCATTGCAGGCGAAAAAACGATCCCCGGTTAGATGTTTTTGAAAAATTCGGTACCCGAAATAATTCCGCAACTTTTGATAATGATATGACGTGTCTGTCCCATGTAAAAAATTTCAGGGTCGCCGAAAAACCAATAAAATTTTCCAAAAAAAACAAGAAAATTGGTGTCCATAGATTCACTTCAGTAGGGTGGATATTTACCGGCCAGTAGGAACAAACTGAAATGTTATTAATTCAGGGTAGGTACCTACTTATCTCGGTAGTATTGCAAATATGATGAGAAAAGCAAAAACATTGCCGGAATTTTGTAAGGAAATGCGCCGGTACCTGCCGGAATAGGTAGTTGGACAATTATTTAGGTTTTTGATGCAATTTAATTTACTAAGGTAATGTTGTTTCCACGATACTGAATAATTTAACAATTTTTTAAAGTTCATTTTCACGTTCTGTGTAAGTTCTGTTTTTTTATCAGTAAATGCCAGTTGCATCATAAAACTGAAATAATTACAGAACTTGAATAGAATTCGAACCGAACTTTTACAGAACGTTAAAATTGACTTGAAAAATTGAAGAATTTTTAATTTTGTTAAACAACCCAGCCTAAATATGTGTTTTTTTTCTCACTCTTTTTGCACTCGGAATTTAGGTAGGTACCCATCTGCACATAACAACTTGATATCATCCAACTATATTGCATACCTATTAGTTTTCTAATTTTACAATTAAATTACTCTAAGTTGAACGGAATATTTTTTTAAAAGTATTAAATTCATATAGCGCTTTATTTTAAGCCGTAAAACTTCTGGTGAGTTCTGGCATTATAAAATTTGTATGAAAATGTACGTACGCTCATAACTTCCGAAGGACTGCAACAAATTGAAAAATTCTTTTTGTGTTGTGTTCGTTATTGTTAGTACAAGGTTTGTATAAAATTACTGGTGAGTTCTGGCATTACGAAATTTGTAAAAAAAAAATTTATAGGTGGCGCGTGAGCTGTTTGAAAAATAAATGTACTGGGAATTAGTGTATGTAATGCGGCAGGTGGGGGGGGTGGAAACAGGAAGGGGGGAGGGGGACCTGGGAGGGGGGAGGGGAACTCGGGAGGGGGTTTACGATACGGAGAAGCCTAGGAGTGAAGTGGGGTGAGGGAAGGTGAGGGAGGCGGAGTGGAAAGGGGAAGAGGACGCTGGTGAGGAAGGGGGGGGGGGGGAATGTTCGCATGACCGCGATGGTTCCTGTATACAATAGTGAGCTCTGGCAACACGAAATTACGCATTGCTCAACCGTTCATCCGATTGTGATGAAACTTTGGGGATTTGATGTGTGAATTTCTACAATGGTGTTTACATACTAACGTATAGCAGGTTGTTGCTGCTAGGTCCTGCGGACGGCTTTATACATAGTTGTATGTTTAACCGCTAAGCGTTGCTAAACCATTCATCCGATTGCGATGAAAATTTGTAGATTTGATGTGTGCATGCCCACGACGGTTTGTGTAAACAAAAGTGAGCTCTGGCATCATGAAATTACGCATTGCTAAACCGTTCATCCGATTGCGATGAAACTTTGGGGATTTGATGTGTGCATGCCTACAATGGTGTCTATATACTAACGGATGGCAGATTTTTTCTGCTAGGCCATGTGAGCGGCTTTATATATATTTGTATGTTTAACCGTAGGTACCTTCCCGCTAACTATGATTTTTTTCTGTAAGTTAGTAAGTCAAGTTAGTTTTAACCCGTTAGTTGCATTTGCAACAGGCATAAGCTAGTTTAAATAATTACGCAGCTGTGATAATAAACATTGTTTTTGCAAATCATAAATAATGTTGTTTCCTACAAATATTTATGTATTAGAATTAAATAAAAAGTTTTTAAACGATCTCTCGTTTTATTGGTACGTAAGTAATTATTAATTTTATTAGTAACTTGGTACATGATTGCGGAAACCTCATATAATAAATAAATGTTTCGTGGTCCAAATATTTGGCCAATCAGGCCTTAAATTTCCAGTGTAAAACTACTTCGTCTTCTTTCGTATAGTGGGGGGCCAGAGGGCGACATCTAGGTCTGCAAGCCAGTCTAGGGCCTCAGGAGTTGCCCTGTGGACCTCATTAATCCCACCGGGGAATGAATGGAGCGGGCAGTCGTTGACCACATGTTCGGTGGTCTGCACCGCACTGCATTCACACATCGCCAACTCTTGGCCCCATCTATGCATCATGTGGGCACAACGGCTATAGGAACCTCTTATTCTAGCGGACCAGGTTGCAAAACTATGGTTTACCTTGATTTCTAAATTCAAATGAGATGGAGAGCTACGATGTCAGGCGAGTGTAAGTGAGACAGAGCGCAAATGAAAAAGTTGTTTCCATCATATTTGATTCACGAGGATTCGCTTATATTAGATACTATTTTTGTAGGATTTGTGGAGGTTTATTTTTTTTGCATTAGCTCCACACAAGATGGATGATATATATGTATATATTTTTTTGCATTATCCTCACACATATCTCTTGGAGCCTGTGTCATCTTTGGGAATACTGTGGGAAGGATATTTTAAGGAAAAGGAAGGAAAAAAGATTCTGGTAAGGAAGAATGTGTGAGGGGTGGGTAAGGAAACTGGGAAGTCAATGTCTCCAGGAGTGACGGACGTACGAACCAATCTCACCCACTGAGATAGATTGCGATGGGTGAAGAGAGTCCGGCTGAAGAGGTAAAATGTCTCCATCAACCAGTGCACAGACCCATGTGCCGCCGAGACCTAGACAACCGTCATCCCATGAACCCGGTCATCCCTGCTAAGTCATCAAACGTAGCGAACCACTTGGGGCAACCTATTTATTTCACACTTTCAAGGCTTTCACGTGTGCATACATTATTGTGGGTAGGTAGATAAGTTGTGCAAAGGAGTATAATAACACATACAAAAAGACAATAACAATTAGACACATTTTAAAATATATTCAGTTATTATTTATTTTTGCTACATAAATCTACCTATCTAATATAATTAAAAATACAAAAAATAAAAAAAATAGTACAAAACCTTATAAAAAGAGTATGACTGATGAAGTAGGTACAAAACAAAATATGTAGTTACATTATCATAGACGGTTGTACAACCGAGTTCAATTAGTGGGTAATAGAATAGTGCAAAAGAAGTAAACAGGTACCTACCTCATCTATATTTATAGTTATAGTGCAATAAGTAGTAAGTTTGTTATTATTATAAAAATAATCAATATTAAAGTAGCACAGGAAAAAATGTAAATCTAATAAAATTGTATTAATCTAAAAATACTATAATACTGTCGGTAACTGCGATTTCAAAACCTTCCTCTCTTGAAACATCTTATTCGTAAACATGACAGTAGTCCTTTAACTCTCTGAAATTGATAAAAGTTGAATAATTGGGGTTCTAAACCTTGAGACATCTCATTCCGGTAGTCCTTTTACAATCTGAATCTGAGAGAAGTTGATTAATTGGGGTTTCAAAACCTCCCGCTCTTGAAACATCTTATTCCGGTAGTCCTTTTACAACCTCAATCTGATAGAAGTTGATTTATTGGGGTTTCAAAACCTTCCTCTCTTGAAACATCTTATTCCGGTAGTCCTTTTACAATCTGAATCTGATAGAAGTTGATTTATTGGGGTTTCAAAACCTTCCTCTCTTGAAACATCTTATTCCGGTAGTCCTTTTACAATCTGAATCTGATAGAAGTCGATTTATTGGGGTTTCATAACCTTTCTCTCTTGAAACATCTTATGCAAGTAGTCATTTTGTAATCTGAAGTTTTTAGAAGTTGATAAAGTGGGATTTCAGAACATTTCTACTCTCCTGCCACATCTTACTCATAAACGTGCCAGTAATCCTTTTGCAATCTGTAGTTTATCCTAGAAATTTATTTTTTAAAAAAAAGTTATTCATTTAAATACTAGTTGATTAGTTATTATTTTTACTTTACTCCGAAATAAAATGTGAAAAATAATCGAGCGAGAGCTACCCAAATTATTATTAATTAATTATTTATAAATTTAACGACTTAAAAAAATATATTTCTTAAACTAAAAAAATGTGGGATAAACGGTAGTATCCTGGTGAAATCTTTGCCTTTAATCTTTATAATATGTTTCCGTTTTAATATTTAGAGGTATGATATTAATTAAATCGAATGGCCGAATCCAAAACCGAACACCCGGTAATCTCTATCGCTCGAGTGGATAAATTATGCTTCACTAATTTTCTCCTGTCCTTGAACTAGATAACCTCATCAAGTTAGTTGTGTGGCAAGAATGTAAAAATAATAATAAATAATAATTTCCCGAAGACATACCAAAGGATCGTAATGAAAATCAGACCCAGTAATACGTAGAACACAATTATTTCCACTATGTGTTTTGCCTTCTTCAGTCCGCGTTTAATCCTAGAAATAAAACGAGGATGTCATCATTTGATCGACTTTTTTTACATTAGCTCCATGATGAAATTAAATTCCCCTCAGGGCCTATGACATCTTTGGGGATGTTCTGGAAGGAGGAAATTCTGGGAAGGAAAAGGTATGAGAGATGGGAAGGAATCTGGGGGTCAGTGTATTCAGGAGCAACGGACGTAAGAATCCAACACTCCCACTGCGGTACAAGGTGATGTTTCGAGAGAGTCCTGCTGGAAATATCAAAAGGTCTCTTTCAACCAATCTCTCCCTATCCGGCCTGTCACGCAGTTGGTGGGCAGACGCATACGCCGCCAACACCCGCCCAAACCTCACCCCATGAACCAGGCCACCCCTGCTAAGTCACCAAACGTAGCGAACAACTTCAGGGGACCTGTGGCAGATGTTTTGGTTATAAAATAAATGGGCACCGATACCCGTCTACGGGCGTCTTGGGTCCAACAACTTCCTCTTATAATGATGGTAAAGTAAACTGGAAATGTTTGTCTTAAAAAAAAAAAACAATTTATGTGAATGATGTTTGAGAAGTGTTAGTTTGATTTTTCTCTAAAATACCTTTAAAAATTATATTTATTAAGTTTTCAAGTCTCTTCAAGGAAAACACTCCTTTGAACTTCACAAAGCTTTATTTTACGGTGACCGACCCTTTATTATAGTTGATCCGCCGACAAATGGCCCCCAAATGAAATTTAGCATTAATTTTTTTATGCATTATTTACCAGTTTCAAACGATAAATCGGCTCAAAAATACCCTTAATAATAAGTCGGTATGAATATCAAACGAATTTATTTATAGTATCGATTTTTATACTTGTGCGTTGGTACACACAGTATATATAGACAAGTAGATTTTTTCTGCATGAATTGATGCATTTGAATGAAAATACGTTGTATACTTTGTTATTCGGTGCATTCTCTCTGTACAGTGCACACCCCGTCGGGGTCACTTAGTTATATTTTGTCTAAGAAGATAAACCGTATTTTCACTAAACCGACTGCAGATTCTATATATTAGCATGCCGCGGGGCCAACTGTCGGCGGATCAACTATCATGGAACCTTATTTTACTATGGAACAACAAATGATGGTTTTAAATATATCTACAGAAAGAAGGGGCCGATCCCCTAGCACGATCGATAAGGATTGTATCGATAATTTTCGGTAACTTCTCAACATCCCCTAGGACAACTGCAAATCGGACAGTGCTAAAGAAGTTTAAACTTAAAAAAAAAAGGAAGACAAGTTTCTCTTATCCCAAAATGAGCTTTACAACTCACCGGGATTGCTATAAGATGCTTTAAGATATAAAATAAGACATACCAATAGCACAGCAAGAAAATCAACCCCAGCATTGCAAAGAAGGCCCCTAGACCAAGCGGGAGGCATGGGAGTGGTAGACATCGGTTACGTTGATTAGCATTATCATTATTATTACCATAATACCTGTGTAACCTAAAAAGAAAGATAAAAATTAAACAAATAGTACCAATATCATTGCGGATGAATAATTATCTATGTAACTACGAAATCAGCTTTTTCCAAAACCATACCTACCTCGTTTTATTTTTTTTTAACTTTAAAACATCCTAATTTCGGTGCTGGTAGGTACTACGAGTATTCATCCCGCGACGAAATATCCCCGACAAAATATCCCCGACAAAATATCCTACGGACAAAACATCCTCCAACAAAATATCTACTAAAACCTAACCTAAAATTATTTTACTTTTTAATATTTTTGAACAATAATTTATTGTCTTTACAGGATGTCTGTATTATTTTTGTCACATTTTACTATTTTTTAACACTAATTTATTGTCTTTATAAGAAGTCTGTATTATTTTCGTCTCATTTTTGTTAGGTTAGGTTTGATTAGATCAGGTTAGGTTAGGTTAGGTTAGGTTAGGTTAGGTTTGATTAGATCAGGTTAGGTTAGGTTAGGTTAGGTTAGGTTTTAGTTCATATTTTTTGGGGGATATTTTGTCGGAGATATTTCGTCGCGGGTTGAAAAGTGGCGGAACCGCCGGTGCTTCGGTGCATCTGTGCATGCGTGAAGAGAAGAGAAAAATTCCTAAGTTTTCCTACGTTATGCGTAATCAATAATAATATTCCCTTTCATTTAATTAACTATTAAGGACGGGTTGTTTCAAAAAAAATTACGGATTCTTCAAATATTTGAAGTTAATTTTCATGTTCTGTGTAAGTTCTATTTAAGTTCTGTGATTATTTCAGTTTTATGCAGCAACTGGCCTACAATAATATAATAACATAACTTAATTTAATTTTTTTAACCCGTCAATTTTTTTGAAACAACCCGTCCTTAATCTTCAGAATTGGAACTGATTGCGGGAACAAAGCGATAAAGTGGGCACCAAAATTATTTAGAAAAATTAAGAAATGCTAAAGTATCATTTAGGTTTATTACATTTTCTTACTAAATAAACGTTACTTAAATTTAAAATAAGTCATAAGAGACTATCCTGGAAATAAATCATTTAAAAAATTATCAATACGGAATTTGCGACGCGTATTTTTACGTTTCAATGTTTGCAAGTGACGAAATGGCAAGCTACAATAATATTAAGATACATAATTTTCTTGTCAAGCGAATAACATTTATGTTAGTAAGTTACGAGCATTCTTTAAGGTTCAAATTACCATAAAATCGGGGTAAATGCGGTGAGTATTCACAATTCCACTACGGATTCGCTGACACTCCAATGGTAAAAGTTTAACATATTTTTCCAAAATGAATTTTACTACTCATAAGTCTTGCGTTAATACTAACTATAACTATAATAAAGGGCATAAAGAAAATTAATACTTGCAAATACGTGTATCACATAAGGGCATAAAGAAAATTAATACTTGCAAATACGTGTATCACATAAGGGCATAAAGAAAATTAATACTTGCAAATACGTGTATCACATAAGGGCATAAAGAAAATTAATACTTGCAAATACGTGTATCTCATAAGGGCATAAAGAAAATTAATACTTGCAAATACGTGTATCACATAAGGGCATAAAGAAAATTCGTATTATTTGTAGCTTGACATTGGTATTATTTTTAAATCCTGAAGACTTACCCAAGAGAAGTAAGAAAAACCAACAAGTGGGTTAAAAACGAAGCAATTATTTCCAGTATTCGTTTTACTTTCTCAGCTATCCTAGAAATAAATTTAAAAACACGGAAATCTTTATTCATCTCTGGGTATTGTACAGGTACATCTGATTTCTCTCAAAAATATGTTATACATCGTAAATATTATTATCACTTGTGTTATGTAATTTCGTAACTCACCTGGTATATAGAAAGAAAAAAATTACTATTTAAAAAAACACAAGATCAGTACCCGAAGACTTACCATTCGCAAACCAGTAGAATTAGTAGCAGAAGTGCAAAGAAGACGATTAAGTCCAGTAGTCGATTGGCATTTCGTGATATCCTAGAAAAAAATCAATACACAAAAGGTTAATTTTTAAATACGTCTCTTTGAATTTCAATTTGGTTTGTTCGAAAGAATGTATGTATGAATGTATGTATGTATGAATGTATGTAGGTATGAATGTATGTAAGTATAATAAAATTGTGGTGAACGTATGTCTTGCGGTATGAAAGAGACATGCGTGAGACAGGATGAGTAACGTATAAAAGGGTGTGATTGTTGTCCATTCGTTCTCTTTACCATTAGACTTCCTAAGAAGAACCATATTGTACATATCTCGGAATAAACATCAATAGTCTACCTACGACTAATTATTGTCATACACCCTGTACAAAGATCATAATCAGAGGAATCTGGATCCTTCATCAAAGGGAGTCCAGAATACATGGAATAACCGGCCACGGTCATCACAATAATGAATGTATGTGGAATCTTGAATGTGGAAATTATCAAACTTTCCGACATCCGATCGAGCTGAAATTCGTTAGATAGAGTCATTATAGATGACAATGCATTCTGTCAACTTTTGGTGGTAATCACGAACACACACGCGGACATGTTATATTATGCACCTAAATTAAAACTATAATGACATTACTTCCTGATTTAAACCTTCTCATTAATCTAGTTACGATGCAATTTACTTAAGAATTAATGTAAACTAACCTACTTACTACTACTAACATTGTAAAATAACCGATAAAAATGATTTTTTTAAAGCATTGTTTTCTTTTCCTATAATTTTCTTCGAAAAGGGTCCGTGATTATTTTGAAATTCTAAAAGTGGTCCATGGTTACAAATTAAGAACAAATGCTCTATAGCAAGAAATATAGTTTCCTAACAAATCTATTTAATTTCGAGCATATGTTGAAATTTATTCAACCGTGAAAACATTCTCTTTCCCGCATAGCTTCGTTCTTTACTAATAAGGGCCGAGGGATGCCATTGGTTAGATTTTGCAGCCCACCGCTCAGTAATACAGACGAATATAAGGTCAAATGGTAACTTTAGATAGTTTAGTTGTCTCCCGGTTCTTCCCGCGCATCTTCAAGGAAAAATCTCAGGCAGGTCTGAAATACGTTCAGCTAACACAGAGTGACTACTCGTAACCCTTTTTTGAAAAGGTTTAACGAGAGAACAATTATTTTCCTTTTGTTCTTTGTTGAGTACCCATTTATTCTTATAGTTTTGTACTGTTTTACTATTATTAAACTGTGTCATTCTTGTAAATTGATTGTATCTACTCCAAATAAAGACTAATTTTATGTACCATAAAATAATTGTTCATTTTGTTTAATCATGCCGCTACAGTTTTACAAAAAAAAATAAGAGCAGTTTACAGAAGACAAACATAGGAACACATACATACCAATCGAATGTGATGTAACCCAGTACCACCAAAGCAATAATGATAATTATGTTTAACAGTCGTTTGGCACGTATGCTGGAAAAAAATGTTATTATTAATATAAATAAAAATAAATAAATTAAATAATTTGGTTTTGTATTATAGTATATTTGAAACGTAAAATTGAATTATCACTTCTTTAATGATTTGGATTATCGGATTGCCGCGTAACAAAATATGTAATTGTTCACACAAAAAAACTGAAATTTCTACATACCATACGACTGTGATTGTAAGCAGTCCCAGAAAAGTAAAGAAGGAACAAATTTCCAGCACTAGTTTTCCATTCTGCAGTGTCCTTAATAGAGATTTAAAAAGTCTTAATGCATATGCGCTGAATTATTAGGAATAATTATATTAGATTTTATTTGCAGATGCTCGTAGTCCTACAGACAGCAATTATGTCTTTTTCCTTTCTTTTGTGCTTTTTTTCTTCTTAAGGACACCAAGTAACTCTTTAGGAATTAAGACCACTGTCCAAAGGAGCGGCCATCTTTTTGTTTATCTCTAATGACTACTAACACTTTGATGTCCTGTACTTTTGTAAGCACTTGGATACTGCTTCCTAACATTGTATGCTAGACATTTGGAGGGTAGCTTCGTTCATTTATATATAGAAGCGTACTTCCAAAAAAATTTGAGTCCTTACGAGGGCCTTGAACGTGTAACCATAATTTACTTATGCCAGGGCGGAAAAGTGATGGGGCCCTTCAAATGTCCCAATATTTATTTTATAACTCGACGGGCTATTTAAGTAGCAAAATTTAAAATACATTTTTCAAAAAAAAAAAAGAACAAAACCTCGAGACATACCAATGGCCAGTGATGATAACCAGTCCCAGGACTACGAAGGATATAATTATTTCCGCTAATTTTTCTGTTTTCTCCTGTATCCTAGAATTTAAAAAAACATTAATCGTTATCGAGGCATAACTTTTTAATTGTATGCACTGCATATCTAATTTCTCTCTAAATTTGTACAAAAAATATTGAATTAATTATCGCTTACTTATAACATGGCCCGATATTCTTAACATGGCCCGACTCAAGTATCTCATTCACCTGATCGTGCCCTGGTTTCCCCGACGTCTACTATTCACATGTGCGTCAAATATTCTCCTTACACTCCTTTCTTCGTTCATTCGCTCAACATGCCAAAACTATCTATCCGTCCCTTTATTAACCTTACTCATTACGCTTACATTAGCCTCGCACTCTTTGCGGATCTCCACATTTCTCAAACGATTATACACTAGAGGCGGGCCTTCGCTTCCGGCTCAGTTGAGAGAGTTCACTAGGTCCCGTTCAATGTAAAGATCCGGTTCAGTGAACGACGGGTCCGCAAAATAATTAGTCCCCTCCCCCTCTCCCCTAATTTTCCCCCGCCCCTCCCGCGCTATAATGAAAACTTCATTTAAACGGGCTTCCCAATATATTGGGATTCCCCTTTATTATAATGAAAACATGAAATCAAGACATCCTTTGTTTGGTTGAGTTTTGGTACGAAATTTCAGTAACGAAATGTCATTACAGTAATCGTATGCACTTCTTTTGTCGTTTTTATTAGTTTGTACCCGGGATACATAATTACGTATTTTTTAAATTATGTTCACAGACTTGTGACTAGTTTTGATTCAAAATTTCATAATGTCATCAAGAAAAAAGAGTGAAATTTGGAAACATTTTTCTGTTGCTGCTAATAATAAAGCCAAATGCGGATACTGTTCACGAATAATCAGTACAAGTGCTGGTTAGACCGTAAACATGTCTAGGCATATGAAAACGAAGCACCCCACCATTAAAATCCTCAGGCAAAATGTCGTAAGTCAAAGAATGTCCACTGATTGGCGTTTATCTGTGAACGAACGATCAATCCGAATCAGTTCAATAGTGACCGGCGAGCCGGTGAACCGACTGACCCGTTGAACGATACGGGTCAGTTGGCTCACCGGATCACCCGCTCACTCGTTCGCAAAGATCCGCGAACCGTGAAGATCGGTCTTACGGAACCGGATCTTACGGATCCGTGTGAAGATCCGGTTCACTGAGCCGACTCGTTCGCGAACGACTCACTTCTATTATACGCTTCACATTTAACTAAAGGATCTCATTCTACAGCATTCAGTATACTATGCTGTAGAATGAGATTACTATTCTTTCTCCGCCAGTTCCGTGCATCACTGCCATAATACATCAGGGTAGGTACCAGTACTCCATGTAGGGGCGTGCACTCCATATAGGCACATAAGCACTGCCTACCCTGCCGTATTTGTAAAACATAAGCATGTTAATAATATTATAATTTATTAAATTATGACTAAAAATAAATACACACTTTCAAAAATAAGCGCGAGAAAACTGAGCAACTGAAACTACGCGAGCGCCACATCAAACGGCATACTACAAACGCGGCATAAACTGTAACTAGAAACTAAACGCGCGCCCTCCGACTGCCTCACTAAAATGCGGCCTAAACAGGAATTATTTCTGACTAGAGCTAACTTCATACAATATATAATTCAATGTTTACGAAATGCACAAAGCATATAGTAGAACTGTTTGAATTTGCTGAACTGAACTTTTAAATTTGCCTCTATGAGGTTTTTTTGTTAGTATTAAGCAGTGCTTTCTATAACAAATTGAGAAAATAGCAATCAGTGACGACAAAAAAATCCGTTGTTATGTATTTCTATTAAATAGTTGTCTAAGTCTAAGTGCTAATTGTCGGTTCAAAAAGGTTTGTCGTACTTTAATTCTGAAATTATCTGATAAAATAAGGAAATTTTAACCTGTGAAACTTGTTCTATTTTCCTACTGCCTACCCTGATCAAAAACTCTGTGCACGCCCCTGACTCCATGTTAATTAACTCATTCTTCATAGACTGATAGTGTCGCGTCCGATGACACGACAATATGATGTTGTGGACTGTAAATCGAGTTCGAAAAGATTATGACCAATGAATTGTGTTTTAAAATACAGATCACGGGAATATAGGGTATGACGGAATAGTCTCTTACCTTTTGACGGTTTATTCGGCTGTTTCAGGATCGATCCTGGATAATGGAGTTTCCCAAGAAACGGCACAACACCAGATACACTTATAATCCATAAAAAACGGACTTTTGCGATAATTGCGATAGTTCAACGACAGAGAGCTGTGTCCCATAACACTACCAAATTTCAACTGATGTGTAGGTAACTTAGATTAGGGCGACAATATTATTTTCCACTTGTTCATAGGTAGGTAGTCGACAAACATCTTCTTCTTCCCCTGGTAGAGACTTTGAGGACAGTAGGACGAGGAAGGAATATATGATTTATGAAGGACTTGGGGAATATGGATTAAGTTTTTTTTAAAAACCGTTTCAGAACCAAACATTCCGCCGACCTTGAGAAAATGTGATATTTTCTCAACAACTATAAACGAAAGAAAAGCAACGAAAAAAAAACGAAAGCAAAGTAACCGATTAACCTAGGAATTGAACAAGACAAAAATAAAAATGAAATTAATTAATTAATTAATTAATCAATCGATGGGTAGTTTATACAATTTGACCACGGGCCGCTTAAAAATGCCCTGAGGGGTTCTTACAGTAGCGACACGAACCATACCATCGGCACCGGGGAACAATTCAACCACCCTCCCGACAGGCCATCGCATTGGGGTAGCTTGTGAATCATCTAACATGACTAGATCGTCAACTTGCAAATTAGGAGTTGACGTTGCCCACTTGTTTCGTTGTTGAAGAGTATGTAGATATTCTTTCCGCCAACGATTCCAAAAATGTTGGGACATTTGTTTCAATAGTTGCCAACGCGATAAGCGATTCATTGGTACATCCACAAAATTTTCTTCAAGAACAGAAACAAAAGGAGCCCCAATTAAAAAATGTGCAGGAGTTAACGGATCCATTTCGGATGGATCCGACGACAGCGCTCCAATTGGTCGCGAATTTAGAATGGCTTCGATACGAGTCAGGACAGTGGTTAATTCTTCAAACGTGAGGATTTGATCTCCCACAACCCTCTTCAAATGGTGTTTAGTTGAATTAATACCAGCCTCCGACACACCATTGAAATGGGGTGCGGAGGGTGGAGAAAAATGCCAAGTAATTGCACGAGCGACAGTTGCATCAACAAGTTTGTCAGTGTTTTCAGCTGCATGTATGAATTTAGCAAGGCCAGTATGATATCTATTAGTTCCAATAAAATTAGTTCCGCAATCGCTATAGATATTCTGGCATATACCGCGTCTAGAGATGAATCTATCTAATGCTGCCACAAATGATTCAGTAGATAGATCTGATACTAATTCAAGATGAACGGCTTTGGTCGATAAACAAACGTAAAGACATAAATAGGCCTTATAAGTTTTTGCGCCGCGACGTCTACTCTCGCGTACCAAAAAAGGACCTACAAAGTCTGTTCCGACATTCAAAAATGGACGACCTTCTCGAAAACGGGAAGCGGGTAAGTTACCCATCAAAGGGAAACTACCACGCGGGTTATTTTTAAAACAAGAAATGCATTTACTCAATCGATGTCGAATTACGTTCCTGGCCGAAATTATCCAATATTTTAATGATATTATGGATTGGAGTGCACGAGGACCTGGATGAAGGTACATGCTATGGTAATAATCAATTATTAATGTTGTCAAATGACATTGCTTCGGTAGAATAATAGGATGTCGAGCATTTTCAGAAATCTGTGCAAGGCGAATTCGACCACCGACTCTTAAAACCCCATTTGTATCAATAAATGGAGCGAGTTTTTGCAACTGCGTTGAGCATATACGATGGGAAGAGATATTGTTGATATCTTGTTGAAAATAAATTGCTTGAACAAGCTTAATGCAACATTGTAAGGCTACATTATTTTCTTTTAATGAAAGTGGGGATAAACCATTGAAATTGATGATCGATTCCGAACGTAATCTATTGATAAATCGACGGCACCAACATATAACACGCAATAATTTCGATAATGATGAGAATTTCAATAAAAACTCTTCGTCATACGTTGACACATTTGTCGATAGAGAAATTAAATTTTTTGACTTATACTCTGGTAACTGGTCCACGGAGATATTAAGAGGTTTAACAAATAACCATTCCTCCAAAGGTGTTGATATAAAGTTAGGTCCTTTCCACCATAACGAAGCGTCAGCGATTTCACTAGGAAAAACTCCTCGTGAACCCAAGTCTGCAGGATTTTCTTGCGATGAAATGTGATACCACTGTTCAAAGGGTATATTTTGTATTATAGTTTCAACACGATTTGCTACAAAAGTTTGCAAGAGAAAAGAAGGTGTCTTCAACCATGCCAATACAATAGTTGAATCTGTGAACGCGACAGTCTTTTCTATTTGAAGTTTATCTTTATATACTTCTTGACAATAAGTCAACAAATTTGCTAATAAAACTGCTCCCAACAATTCCAGTCGCGGGATCGATGTTATCTTTATGGGGGCAACACGGGATTTTGCTAATAAAATATGGCTGGATATTTCTGTGTTATTAATCACTACCAGATAAACAATTCCACAATATCCTCTTTCAGAGGCGTCCGCAAACCCAACAAGGATGCATCGACTGGTTGGAGAAGTTGCGACATATCGATCAACTTTTAAATTGGCGAGTGATGGAAGCTCTTTTATATATTTCTTCCATTTCAAATTCATGTTCGAAGGGATTTCTTCGTCCCAGCCAATTTGAAGTTTCCATAAATTTTGCATAAAGCATTTAGCAACGAAAACGACAGGATTAATAAAACCTAATGGATCATATAGACGTGCAATTGTCGATAAAATTATGCGTTTGGTACAGTGGTCACTAAAAACATTATGAATTTTATATGTAAATTGATCAAGCGACGGTATCCATTGAATACCTAAAATATTAAGGTTTTTCTTGTCAGTATCCGACTCAAAACTTAAGGGTACTTCCCGATAGCTAACAGGAATATCTTCCAGTATTTCAGGATGGTTACTCGACCATTTTCTCAATTCAAAACAACCTTTTTGAAGTAATGCAATTAATTCCACTATACAATGTCGAGCGCTTTCCAAAGTTTGCGCACCACTGATAATATCATCTACATA
Source organism: Limnephilus lunatus (assembly GCA_917563855.2). Lineage (NCBI taxonomy): Eukaryota > Metazoa > Arthropoda > Insecta > Trichoptera > Limnephilidae > Limnephilus > Limnephilus lunatus. Next base: position 42,385,012 of record OU830602.1, on the reverse strand, counting down.
AGTGTTTTCAATTAACGTCCTAGCAGCCTCTGGAAAATTCAATTTTTCATCATTTGCTAATTTATGAAGTGTGCGAATAGATAGGTATGGCGCACTAGACGTGCCATACGTTACTGTTTGTAATTCAAATTCCTTTACAGGAAGATCCGGAGATTCTCTCCATAGAATATGTTGATATCGGCGAGATTTCTCATCCACAAGTATTTGCCTATACATTTGACGGATGTCAGCTGTAAACACGATTTTGTGTATTCGAAAATTACACATTAATTCGACAATGTCCCTTTGTAATTTGGGACCAACCAAAAGTATATCGTTCAATGACGTACCCGAGGACAATTTGGTACTGGCATCAAAAACGACCCTTAAACGAGTTGTAGAACTGGTTTCTTTGATTATTCCATGATGTGGTATGAAATAGTTACCAATAGTTGGCGATTGAAGTGGCACTTCCATCATGTGCCCTAATGTTGAGTATTCTCTCATAAACGAAATATATTGAGATTTGAGATCAGAATCTCTATTCCGTCTCCTTTCTAAATGCGTGAGGCGTGACAATGCTATGTCATATGACTTTCCCAATTTTTCCGGGCTTTCCTTAAATGGCAACGAAACGACGTATCTTCCGTCTTGGTTACGGTAGGTACTTTCAGTGTACAATTTTTCACAACGAATTTCATCAGGCGATTGAATTTTCTTCAAAGGTGGAACATTTTCAATTTCCCAAAAACATTTAAGCTTTTCATCAATATTTTCCTCCATTGACGTGAAGAATGAATTTATAAAATTATTTGATGGTCCAACATTTCCCATCAAAATCCAACCCAATTTAGTTTCTATGGCTATGGGTTCATTTTCTTTGCCCATCAATTTTCCTGAGCATAGCAATGAGGCAAAAATATCACTTCCAAGCAGTATATCAATAGCTGATGGTAGGTAAAATGTTGGATCTCCCAATTTGAGACCTACGATGTGTTCCCAATGATGATCGACGATACGATTTGATGGCATATTTGAGCAAATATTATTTAAAATAAGGAAATCTGTCAAAATACCAGATTCCTTCGAATCGACAGGACGAAATTGTGTTTTTATTAATCCGTTAGAATTAATTGTAGGAGTATTTCCAATACCTATCACGGTAAGAGGTTGTTTCTTAAAACGAGTAAATCCTAATTTTTTCACGCAATTTTCCGATATAAAATTTGCCTGACTGGCGCTATCGAGCATGACACGAACCTTCTGGAAAACTCCATTTTTGTCTAAAACTTCCACATAGGCTGTGGACAGCAGTACCGTGTTGGTTTTATTGTAAAATGTTGTCAACGCCAAAGGCTCCGACGAGTTTTCTTGTTGGTCTGAATTTTCCACGATTTTTTTTGGAAAATGTAATAGGGTATGATGTCTTGATTGACATTCCCTACAAGTGAAACGAGATTGACAATTCTTAGCTTGGTGTTTTCCTTGCGTGAGGCAGTTGAGACATAAATTATTTTCCCTTGCAAACAAGTACCTGTCTTTTGGAGCAAGGCGTAAGAATTGTTCACACTTGTGCAGAGAGTGTGACGATTTACAAAGAATACACTTGACTTCAATCTTTAATACAAATGCATTAACATTATTGCCAGATCGATGTTTAGCATTATACGATTTCGATTGACCTTTATGAGTCTGTATCAGGTTTTCAGGAGAAACCCCGAGTGCCATTTCTTTTGCCAAGCACTGTCTATCTAAGTACTTTAATAGGTGATCAAACGTTGGAACTCTGAACTATGTTGAATTTCAAAATCAATACGCAATTCTTTTGTTAATTTACGTAATACAATATGTAATAAAAGAAAACTCCATTGGCGAACTGGAAAATTCAAAGCTTCTAAAGCAGCAATATTTTCTTTTAAAATAGAAATAAATTGTCTGATATTGTCCTGAGATTTTACAGGTTGAATCGACAGAATTAATTCTACATGCCTATCAGCGATGAAACGTACGTTTTCATACCGTTCCTTTAAAAGGTTGTATGCAATAAAATAATTTTCTTCAGAAATCGGCAAATGTTTAATGTGTGTTAATGCCTCTCCTGACAGGCTACTTATTAAATAATGCATTTTTTGAACAGGATTTAAGGCATTATTAGAATCGATCAACGAATTAAAGGTATTAATATAATTTGTCCAATCTGTTGATATTCCCGAGAAAATAATCAATTTTAATTTTGGTAACGACACATTATATTTGCCAGTGAATGATCCGATTCAATTTTCGAAACTTGTGGAAATAATTGATTATAATACGACTGAATCTCGTAATACATGTTTTGACTTTCAGTATATTTTTCTTGTAAAACTTTAATTTCCGATTCATCTTTTTTATTTGATTCTATTGAAATATGTGATGCAACAAAAGTTTCTCTAATATTTGATATATCCGAAAAACGCGCTTTAAATATATTTTTGTCAACAACGTTCAACGAAGTTATAGCTTTCAATGCAGCGGAGCGAATGCTTTCCATGTCTAACAGAGCTAATTTGTACTTCACAAGAGTAGCCGCCATTATGATGAGGTATATTAACCAAACTCTAATAATAAAACCGCAAACAAACGTCAAACGTCAAACTTGTAAACAAACAGAATGTCCGCTGTGATAACAGCTGACCGATGCGATCCGCGATCTTCTTTACCGACACTCAGTGCAGGTAGCAACCCAACGACACGAGAATGCTTGTATTTAAAACTACCAACGCGGCAATACTTTGTGTAGGTACAAAGTATTATCTACGAATATTGAGCTACCCAACGATTTAAATATGCTAATCACTATTCACGATTGAATGTGTAATTCTGAAACAGCTTTATAAAACCGGAAAGGTCAACGAATGGAATGATCTATATTTCAAAACACAATATCTAGTTTCGAAATTACGACTATCAAAAAACGACAAAACGAGAATTTATCCGGCTCGAAGGACCAAAAATGTCGCGTCCGATGACACGACAATATGATGTTGTGGACTGTAAATCGAGTTCGAAAAGATTATGACCAATGAATTGTGTTTTAAAATACAGATCACGGGAATATAGGGTATGACGGAATAGTCTCTTACCTTTTGACGGTTTATTCGGCTGTTTCAGGATCGATCCTGGATAATGGAGTTTCCCAAGAAACGGCACAACACCAGATACACTTATAATCCATAAAAAACGGACTTTTGCGATAATTGCGATAGTTCAACGACAGAGAGCTGTGTCCCATAACACTACCAAATTTCAACTGATGTGTAGGTAACTTAGATTAGGGCGACAATATTATTTTCCACTTGTTCACAGGTAGGTAGTTGACAAACATCTTCTTCTTCCCCTGGTAGAGACTTTGAGGACAGTAGGACGAGGAAGGAATATATGATTTATGAAAGACTTGGGGAATATGGATTAAGTTTTTTTTAAAAACCGTTTCAGAACCAAACAGATAGACTGTTTCATACTGTTAATAATCAGCACCGCGTCGTCAGCATACAACAGGCAACATACTTTCAGATAACACAATTTCGAACCCAAAACCACCGCTTTCAATTCTTGCATACAATTATCATTATTATCAATGTATGGATTGAATAACCAAGGTGAAATCACGCAGAACACTTTTTGTGATGTCAAATCGTCCGGTAAAACTACCGTTCATCTTCATACATACAACGCTTCCCTTATACAGATACGCAATTGCCTACATGAGATTTGTTTTCACACCATACTTGGAACACACTTTCCATAGCTTTTTGACCCGGGCGTACGCTTTTTGTAGATCTATAAAGGCTCATAAGAGTTTCTGTTTTTTTGCCAGAAACTTCTCACTGAGCGTACGAAGAAAAACTGGTCCATGCACCCCCTTCCACTCATAAAAGCACCTTGCTCATCCCAAAATGCATCCTTAGTTTCTATTCTGACCTTTTCAACCAATATTTTACCACGCATCTTGCCGACTGAACTTAGCGGGCTAATAGCTCTATGATTCCCACATTCCATGGGTGACCCTTTACATGTATATAACGGCATTATCACAGCCCTTCTCATAACCAAGTAAGGATTATACGGCCATCTCTTTTAAAGTATTTGGCAGCAACATTATCGGAACCAACCTTCATACATTACCATACTTTCCATTCTTCATACATTTAATCGATATTTTTATTTCATCCATGCTGATTTTGGTAATATTCGCACCATCATCGTTCATACCTGATTTGCCGCTGGAATCACTGTCACCCGGGCTGCTTTCGCGAACTTCCTCAAAATATTGCGACCATCTCTCTTATTTATTCCTCATTTGTCAACATTTTTCCCATGTTTTCGATTTTATCACTTTCGTGCTTCCGTTTTCTGGACCACTCTGGGACTTTTTGACCTCCTTCCAAAAAACTTCAATGTTTTCTTGGAAATGATTTGTCATTTTGATTCCCTCTTCCAGGCGTTTCTTTCGTTCTTTCACTCCTATATTTTCTATTTTTTGCATCCTTTATACATGTCTTTCACTCGATTTCTCTCATCGCTAGCAGCACTACCAGTGGCTATCAAACATAACTATGCTTTCTTCTTCTCTGAGACCTGTGCTTTGATCTCATCATCCCACCCTGTGTCAACTTTCTTCCTATCTTGCGTATTTATTCCACAAACCTCTCTAGAAGATCAACAAATTATGTGGTTTGATGTTTCATCTGCGCTTAGACCGTCCATTTCCTTCTCATTATATCTTATCTCTGCACAATTCTCGTAATCATTTCTGACAGTATCGTTATGAAGTTTTTTATTTTGACTCTTGTTGGAGATGAAACCGTGTTCACTTTAGAGCGCCAGCCAGGAAAGAGGTTTACTCTCAACACTACCAGAAAGTGGTCAGTTTTAACGTCAGCCCTTCTGAAAACTCTTGTGTCCTTGGTAACGGCTCTCAACTAAAAGTCAATTACTACAAAGGCAATAATTGATCTCTCATTTCCTTTTCCCATTGGTGGATACCTTTACGATCGAAGAAAGTATTCACCGGTTCCACTGTAAACATGCTTCAAGAACTCTGTTCCCATTGTCATTCGTTTTTTTTTTCTCAGAACTTACCCAAGGCTGAATTAAATCCGTCGAATCTTATTCCCTTTACTGATCGCCTTTCCCTTTACTGGGCGCTTGCTATTATAATCCTTTCATTTAAATGTTTTAGTCTCCTAACATCGTTCACACCAGTCGTAAAATCATCCTTCACTTCGTTGCTTTCAGAATTAAAACTGGCTCAATACAAAATGTAAATATAAAAACAATAACAATTTCCTGAAGACATACCAAATGCATGCGATGATAATCAGTGCCAGTATAAAAATGTAGTAAATAATATCCAGGGCTACAGATAGAGCCGTTTTCTTGTGTGTCCTAGAAAGAAATTGGTCAAAATAATGATAATAATACGGACGATGCAACACGCGTCAATCATTTTTTGGGCGTGGCCTGTATCACATATATGCAGGTAAACATAAGACAGATTGTTGTTGTAAGTGTGGGCGTGGCCTAGATCTGTTAGCCGAGCATATTTGAAAATGATCTAGAAAATAAGTCAGATCAGGGAGCTGCCGTGGTCACGCGGCTGTCAGCTGTCAAGATGACAGATCCCGTAAAAACTGATACTGTGTGCTTCCCCGGTCCAATTCTGGAAGTGGGAGATTATGGCTTCGTGTGATACTACATCATGTAATCAGTATAGGCCACGCAAAAAAAAACGCTTGACTTTAATTAAAGTGATCTAAAACGAATGCTTATGTTTTTTATTGTAAATTATGGCGATCCACAAAGTTAATGGATTTTTCATATATTTATCATATTATACACCGTGTTCCAAGCTCATACTGCAAAACTTTGGGTGTGATTGATATTATTCATGAAAAACAAACCTCATTAGAACACAAATAAAAAAAATAAAAATAAAATCTGAGTTCCGCGTTTAACAAAGTGTTTATACATATAAACACACCTTTCTTCCCACTCGGTCACCTGGCCAACGAATTCGTATTTTTTTATGGGATCATTATTGGATAACGGACGTCAGATCTGTTAGGTTTGTGTGATTTTTACATATTTACTGTCACATGTTTTAGTTTAGATCGATTTAAACACGAATTCCTGCAGGAATTCCTTTAATGCATGTTGTACCGAAAAAACAAATAACAGCCATAAAAATCACACAAATCTGACCAGAGATAACGTCCGTTATCCAATAACGATCTCCGAAAAAATACGGAATCGCTAGGCTGTTCAATTTAAGATTTTAATTGTATGGGTGGCTACATTGTTTTCCGAATACGTTCATTACGCACAAAAGTTAAGCTACGATTACACAGGACATTTTTTTTTTTTTTTTTTTTAATTTAATTATAATGTATTACAAAAACATGGTAAGTAACACATTATTCCCAATGAGTTGAGAAAAAACTCATTACGGGAAGGACAGACACATATAAGTACATTTTACACAAATATTACGAGTTTAAAAAATACAAAATGAAAAGGAAAAAAAAAATGCATTGTCAAGAATAGAGATTTTAGAAATACTGAGGACATCCATACACATAAAACATTAAAAAAAAACAAACGCATGAAGGCGAGCGAATATTCACTGGTTTAAAAACATTTTCAGGAAATGTTCTTTAAGCGTTTTAACTAATATTTTTTTGTTTTATTTTTATTTTATTTTTCTACTGGTTGCTTTATTTCATTAGGTAACGCATTGTATTGTCTATTTGCAATATATTGTAATGAGTTAATACCAAATTTAGTTGTGTGGTAGATGATGCTAAGTGTATTTGATTTTGGGATCGTGTTTTGTGCTGTTATTTTGTATAACAATTTTTTTTAGTAACTAATAGAATTGATTTGTTTTAGAAACTTTATTTTTTTTCTTAGATTATCATGAATCATGTAGTTTTGCTGTAAGAGCGAGGAACACGGTGTGTACGAATGATTTAAATAAAAATAATTTAACTTTTTTTTTTTCAATAACGGAAACGTATTTTTTTGTTTAGCCACTGGAATTACAGTTGCATTTTGAACCTCACGTTTTGAATTTTTTTATTGGTTACCTATATTTGAAAATATATATGTATACAATTTGAATTAAACTCACTTGGGTTCCAGTATATTTCTTAGCCCCGCCAATATATTCTCAGTCGTGATGTCGTTATAGTCCAGAACATCTACAACCACACTGTCCTTGACGGCCTCTGAGTTTTGTATCTGGTCTCCATAATATACACGTATGGCCAAGACTGGTACTCCACATTGAACGGCTTCTGACAGTTCTGGCCCACCAACAAGCGTTATGAGAGCCTTGACGTTGGTGTGATCTATGTTAAAGAACCAAAAAAATATCTGAAGAATTTTGACGTGATTTGAGAGGTAGGTTTTAAATGTAATGTTTCTAAAAGTTTAATATTTTTATCAATATCCACCTTTTTATTTTTGGTGGTGGTAGGATATTTTCAAATATGGCCTTTATAACCAAAAAAATTTAAATCTTTAATGGCCTATATTTTATAATTTACTAGCTGGTACCCGGCATGCGTTGCTATGCCATTTAATAAAGAAATTGTTTCTACCTGCGCGTCCTTTTCCATTCGTACCGTTCACCTTCCTCCTCCCCATCCTCCTCCGCGTCCCCTTCCCCTCCCGAGTTCCCCTCCTCCTCCCGTATTTGCCTCCCCCTCCCGCGTATTCCCTCCCGAGTACTCCTCCCCTCTACCAAGTTCCCCTCCGCCCTACCGGGTTTCCCTCCCCCCTCCCGTATTCGATTTCCCCCTCTCGAGTTCCCTACCACCTCCACTCTCCACACTCCACTCCCCCCACCCCCCTCTTTCCGCCATCCCCTTCCCCTACCCCTCCCCCCTCCCACAACCCCTCCCCCCCTTCCTTCCCCTTCTCAATCCCCCAACCCCTCCACCCCACCCTCCTACCCTTCCCCACATCCTCCAATCTCCCCCATCCCTACCCCAACCCTTCCCCTGCCCCCTCCCCCTCCCATTTCTCACATTCCCCACATTCATTTCCGGTACATTCAGTTTTCTAACTGCTCTCGTGCCACTTATTACAATTTTTTATACAAAGTTCAACATTAGTTTTATACATAAACAATTATCCAATTTGGTGCAGTCGTTCGGAAGTTAAGTGCATATATAGAATTCGGCGATTCATTTTTAGAGATAGGTATTACTATGACGCCAGCAATGCACTATTTTTAGGGTGAATAGCCTAATTAAAATTAAAAAAACATCGTTTCCAAGGCGTCAATTTGTTTGCTTTCTTCTGACGTTTGAAATATTCTGAACAGTTTATACGGGAAAATGAAATTTTGTTTTTACCATCTTCCTCGCAATTTTTTCCATATTTTATCACCTTTTAAAGCCTCCCTGGACTATGACAAACATTTCAAAACCAAAATCAGCTTAATCGGCCCAGCCGTTCTCGAGTTTTAGCTAGACAAACGAACACCAATTGATTTTTATTTATATAAGATAAGATAACACCAAAAAATAAAGTAGCTCATACACGTACTATAAATTTGCTATACCATTTGATTGAATCACGTTTATCGGGTATTTTGGCCTGAAATTCATATTTAAGTTTTGTCTAAAATGAGTCACGCAGTCACTCCTCTTAAGATAAAGCGTTGTAATATTGTCAATGCTCTTCATTTATATGTAGGTACTCTCCTTTCATTGTCATCTCTTTTTTTTCATGTTATTGTTTTGTTGTTAATGAACTATTTGTCCGTAAATCTTAATATATAAAACAAAGTCGGGTTAATTACACTATTTAGTCCAGCTGGAAAGGTCAAAAGGCCTCCCTCAACCAGTCTCTCTAGATCCGGCCGGCCACGCAGCGGGTGGGCAGACGTATCCGCCGCCAAGACCCGGACAAACCCGGTCACCATGAACCCGGGCACCTTTGCTAAATCACCAAACTTGGGGTGTCCTTTGGTTGACGTATGACAGAGGTTTTTGGTTATCCAATAAATGGTTCCCGGGGCGGAGGCACCCATACACGCCTCTCAAATTCCCGTAAGTAAGTGGAAAAGTAAGAAAATCATAAAAAATATAAATTCGTACACAACTCCATCTCTGATACTGACAAAACAAAACACAGACAATTGTGCATTGATGATTGCTTCATTGTGTAATTTTTAACTTAATAAAAAAACTGAATTTAATTCAACAGTTATTGATTCTGAGGAGGTACGAAGTTCGTCGGGTCAGCTTGTAAATAAATAAATTGAATCTGCTGATTTGTATACACAGATTTTGTGCTTTCAGTTAATGTTGCTGTTTTAGTGGTTACTTATCTAGGATTACCGCCTACAAATACTATGTATTAAAAATAATAATAATATTAATTGGAAAAATAACTTTAGGGCAGTTGCTTAATTCTTACTGAGGAGATCGTATTGCGGAAGCCGCTTGACGATTTTTACGTTTTCAGGCTTTCCGGTCATTGTGTCGTCTTCCCATTTCCAAAGGATGTTTTGTGGCAGATTTAAGAAGGCTTCTTGAAAGGCTTTCAGTTTTGCACGAGGCCAAGATGTCGCTCTCAACTTTGATCCCATGCTGAACACGATAACTCCTTGTTTGGATTTATCCATGTAATTTTGTACATCCTGAAAGTTTAAAAAATACCTTCACTTAAAGGGGAGTCTGGTCCAGCCAATCCAAAAAGTCGGCTTTTTTGTTGCCTAAAAATCTTACTATAAATGTGGGGAATAAATTCCCAATGTTATAGCATCAAATTCGATCTTAAAATATGCAAGAGCGGTGCGCGACAAGTCACCAAACGTAGTGAACCATTGGGGTGACCTATGACAGAGGTGTTGGTTGTCCAATTAATGATTTCCGGGGCAGCGGTACGCGTACCCGTCTTCCAAATTGAAAATTTGGTAATGGAAACCAGGAATTTCCCGAAGGAAAATTTATTAAATATTGTGAAGGCAGCTTCGGAGTGTCTCTACAACATGTTTATTCATGTTTCGCGTATGCAAGTTACTGTCATAATAATAAATTAATAAATTGCGCACGCAAGTCTAAATATATAGGCGAACTTTACATTCGATTATTAATTTAACAAAAAAATGCTCTAGCGACAAGATCTGTAATTAAAATACAAATAAAATAGTTTTCTCTTTTGAAATGTTCGAGTCTTTGCTAAGCGAAGTCACGATACCTAAAAAACAATTTCATCCACCCAGCACTTTTTATGTAAAAGTTCACAGTAAAATAAATTGGTTCAGTATTTTTATTATTTGTCATTCTAAAATTAGAAAGGCCGGTCTTATTACATGCTTACCGCCCACATGTTGTGGTTGTGATTAAATTTTGACAATGCATTATTGTGATTTTGATGTATTTGGTTGTAAAAATTTAGATTAAAATATCTATCCTGTTAGTTGCAAAATTTTTAATTAATCTGTCGAATTTCGTACCTCATTGAATTTGGCAGTGTAAAAATTGTTAAACTCCGCAAATTCATTGTTCTCCTGGAGTCTTCCAATATCCTGGACTCCTGGGGATATTGCCGAGAGGTAGCACCCCGTCAGCAGCAGGCCTGCAGCCAATAGAACTACTGGCCCTAGCTCTCGACTTCCATTAACGTAATACCATTTGGTCTGACTCGAAGGCACAACTGATCCTGCCATCGAGCTCATCTTATTTTAAAATGAGAATACTCGTGCGCTAATACTGAAAAAGGGCCTTATTACAGAGTAAGGAAAACTGGTTAATTTAGTTAAATAAGTAATGGTAGGTTGCCCTAAACCGTTATCACGTTAGATATGCACTTATATTGAAATAGTATAAAACTGATAAGAGTGATAAGATTAAGGAATTCAAATTCAAATGATAAGCTCACTCACCAAATGCACAAACACTCAAATGTTATATGAAGTTGATCGCATTGAAAATTATGTTAATAATAGCTCTCGGCCTCAAAAAGGGTGGGAACCCTTGCCCTGGGGGACAACATACAATGTTTCAACTAACAACACGCTGTGTTAGTTAAAAACATAATTGACAACGCTGTCGGTCAGAACCCGATTTTATTTATTGAGTGACCTTGGGTGTTGATTTATAATCACTATGTTGTGGAAATACTTAATTTTACATAAATAAATACGGTTTCATACCAACTCAGAGTCAACTAAACTCAACCCCTCTTTGAAAATTCATTAAAAGCCATGAAAAATAAAAATTGAAAAATAGCCGGTAACCTAACTTAACGTAATCTATTTAACCGATTTCCTCATCACTTTTAATGACTTTTCAAAGGAGGTATTGAGTTGATTTCATTCTGAGTTGTCTAGTCACCATAAATACGTATATAATCTAAAAAAATTATAAACTTTGATTAATTCACTATTTTAACAAAAATTATCAACACATTTCAGAACTAAAGATGCAGGGTTGATATCTCCAAAAAAAATATTTCCCTAGATCTCATGGTTACCACCTTGGCAAGTAAAAAAAGTAGGCAAAGAATATGGAAATTACACTACGCTTTGACGACTATACAAGAAACGAATATTTATATACAAAAAACCCAGAGTGGAAGTGATATTTATATCCACAAAACCCAATACTCTCAGTATTGCCCTGATGTATGAAAACCAAATGAAACTTTGCTTGATATGTCTTCAGCCGTGTTTGGTAATTAGATCTGAATAGCTGGGTACTTTCCCTCTTTCCTCTTCCCCATCTCCTTCCCCCCCCCCCCCAATCTCTCCATCTAACTTCAGCCTCACAACATACCCAAATCGGGGATGCCACAGTCTCACTGGCTCCAGATCTGGGCAGTTGGGACTCTTCGGGGGTATTCACAAAAAAAAACAACAAATTGAGTTATTAGGTTCTTAGTTTGGTAAACTAAGTAATTTATAATTCATGCATATTTTTATTGAAAAAAAAACTCACGAAAATGATACATACATCGTTTTATACGGGAAATTTTGAACATTGATTGAATAAAAATGTTATTTTAATGCATTTTTTAGCATCTATTCAGACGTAATTAGTTTCTTGTAGTAATTAAGTTAAAAAGTAGTGTAATTACCAATTTCTGTGCCTAATAAAAAGGTGATGGCTAATGGAATATCTACTAATATTTTAAATGCATTGTTTGTCAATTTTAATAATTTTTTTCTTATAATTTAAATTGAAACGAAATATTGTTGGCAATGATGCAAGTATAGGCAATATTTAGGAAAAAAATATGTGTATGGAGTTAACAAAGCAATGCCTTCATCCGAAATTGTGTATTTTACCAGGAAATGGATGACCAAAATTTCAATAAAAATAAAAAAAATTGGCCAGAGTTCGAAATTTTCCTAGATTTTCCCTTTTCCCTAAAAAATATTTTTCTCCCCTAGATCTAGGGAAATTACCCGAGACATCCCAACCCTGCTTCAATGATACAAAGCACAAAGACTAAGTACCTACTTTGTGCTGAAAAGTATGGCATGTACATATGTAGTAAGGATAGATAAAAAGCATAGACAAATAACTACAAACAAAGTGATGGGAGAATGTGATTAAAAAGTTATTATACTGAAGTACATTTGAAATATAATAATAAAATTCTAATATCGTACATCTCATACAAAAGTGTTGTAAGTCAAATTTTTCTATTTTACGTTTTATTTTTTAAAAGTAAAGTGATTGTGAATATCTATGCCCAAAGAAAACCGTATTAAAGTTAGATCACTTTATCTACGCAAGATGTCGCTAGTATCTCGTTTAGACGAGACCGCTAGTTCATCATTCATTAATTTGTTATTGCTCTCCCGTAAAATTAACAAATTAAAAATTAAAATTAACAAATCTATTAAAAGAAGGGAAATAAAATCTCCCACAACACCAATTATTTATGTTTACTATATTTTACAGTAGGTACCTAATTAAAGTTATGTGATATAATATTCATTTCATTACAAATATATAACATGTGAACCCGTACTGAACTTCAAAACATACATTGTTCCCTAAAAAATACACATTTAAAATATTTTATCGAATTTTTTAAAGTTAATTTTCACGTTCTGTGTAAATACTATTCAATTTCTGTTATTGTACCATTATAGGCTAGGTGCTTCATAAAACTGAAATAAAAACAGAAATTTCACAGAAAGTCAAAATTACCTTTAAAAAATTGATGAATTGTTGAAAAACAACCCATCCTATGTCCTATGTCTTGTTCGAAATGTTTTTTTCAAAAAACCATGGAGGCTTCGACCAAGTATACCCGTCAATGCATGGAGTTGTAAACGCTATAAATTACTCAAAAAAATGCAAATATTGTTAAAACCATGCACAACACTGATCATAACCCAACTGAACGTAAATAAGTACCTACCGTAAATAAAATATCGAATGTTTTTTACAGTGGAAAATATTCACAGTTTTTAACCATCCGATAGCGCCATCTATCTCAGAGTTATTGAAGCTAATTTGGTGAACATATTCAACTGTGCCTGCCAACGTGCCAACATTATTAAGTCACCTCGTTTGGATAGGGTTCTAACTTCACTTTACCTTGTTCCGAGATAAGAGGTGTCAAAGTTTATTTAAATATTTCTCATAATCTACTTACCAATTTCTGATTTTGAGGTTGAATATTGTGTTTTGAACGTGTTTTAAATGAAAATGTTAAAATAGGACGTATACTGACCATTTTAGAACATGCAAATAGGACCATCTGCAACCAGCTGGCAGAGGCGGTCCGTGAGTTTTCAGTGAGCTAGAGTGCTAAGATTCAATCTTAGCGCACTCACGAATCGTCACTGACAGCTAGGCAGTGGCGTAGCTAGCATGGGTTGATTCCCGGGGCGGATAACGTGGTGTGATCCCCCCCCCCCCCCCCATTAATTTTCACAAACACAAATTTCGACTTCATAAAAAATTGATCCGTCCTGGGGGGGGGCTAGATAGTTGTGCTCTTGGGGGGTGACACTCAGTTGGGTGGCACTGCTACTGCCACTGCTGAACCAGGGCATAATAATTCATTACATAAGGTTCTAATTACAATTCCTTAAGACAATTCTAAGCTAGGGCTACTTCCTAATTAAATATTTTCCATTAAAATATAATTAACTAAAATACTTTACACAAGATTAAACCTCAAAATCAAAAATTGTTAGCAGATTACGAAAATTCGTTTTAGGGAACTTTAAATCTAAGATTTTTTTTTTATCTATTTGATACAATAGTTAACATTTTACAGTATAATTTAATAATATTGGCCTCACTGTTATAGATTATCCGAGGCCCCCATTTTACAATACAAACATTTAATAAGATGAAGTACCTACATAATACATTTTGATAAAATATATAATATCTGTATTGAAAAAAATATATGTAATGTTTATGTTTTATTCTTTTACGGTATAAGATTTTAGTAATTTTTTTTTGTTCTTTGTTCCATTTTTTATTTATTTTGTATCTGAACTTGTTTATGTTTTCCTTATTTTTTGTTTTAAGTTTTTCGATACTGTTGAATGCTTTCATAGCATGGTATTTATGATGTCTTCGTTCAAAGCTTGTGTTTATCGTCGGAGTTTTTTTAGAGCCCTATCCAACCAAAGTGATGAACTGTAATGCGCCTCGTAACAACAATTAAATGTCAGATACAAACAAAATAGAGATTGTAAGTGATGATAGAACCTTGTAACATCAAAGGAGCTTGATTTTAGAATTCCTTCTCGCAAGTATCTACGGAAATATAACACAGATGGTTCTGATAATTATATCGGTTATTGAAATGAGCATAAGAAATGGTCTTGCCTTCAATGGTAATTTTTGAAAAAAATGTCAGAACCTTGTCCAACAGAAATAACGATTAACCTAAATATCGACAGGAATATTATCGCGGCCTTAGGTATTAAAGTATATATGTACCTACATTACGTACACACACTCAATTTTATTGGTGTGATTAGATTAGGAAAAATACGAACATTCAGTTATTTCGTGATACCGACATTCGTATTTTCTCACTAAATATGTAAACACGGCAAGTTATCGAGGCCGTTCAAATTTGTAAGATTCTGCATATGAATTTAGTAAATAAAGATCGCGGAGTGACCTACTAACTGAATATTCTTGGCTTAATCTTATCACTTTATACTCAAGTCTCGTGTACCATTTAAAAACGCGATAACAGTGTTGTTGAGCTGGGGACGTGCTCGTACATAGGCACCCACACAAATACGATCAATTGATCAGTCTCCTCTAACTTCCGCGATGCACGGCATTTTTCCCGTAGTGATGCGCAAGTGTTATTATTTTTAAATATGATGTTCCGTTTAAATAAAATCTAGTGATATGTATAGTTTAATGTCTATCTAAACAAGTTATGAAAAAAATTTATGTTAATTAATGAATTTTTTTGTTAATAATTATAAGTAGGGATTTCAAAATGCAAGCAAACTTCTGTGTTTTAGTTGCGTTGGTTTTAGCCTGTTGCAATGTGGAGAGTTATAGGATTCTTGGAATTTTTCCCCATACGGCTAAAAGCCACGACTATGTCTTCGATTCCCTCATGAGAGGACTAGCGCAAAAGGGACATGATGTTACAGTGATTTCTCATTTCCCAAATAAGAATCAGCAAGTTAATTATACGCACATTAGTCTGCGAGGATCCATGCCAATCTTGGAGGATGTCTTCACTTTTGAAATGATGAGGCAACCGCCCACGGTTTTCGGATTAGATCAAATAGAAATGCATTATGAAACCATCATTATTCTCTCGGAACTAGGTAAAGATACCTGCCATGCTCTGTTGCAGAATGAAGAAGTGAAGCAATTGAAAGAAGGACAATTCGATCTGGCCATCGTTGAGACTTTCAACAGTGATTGCAGTCTCGGATTAGTTGATCACTTGAGGGTTCCTTTTATTGGATTTTCATCCCATGCTTTTATGCCTTGGACAATGAGAAGATTGGGTCTTACTGAAAACCCATCGTTTAAACCTTTTCACTTCTTAGGTTATGGCAGAAAACCTAACTTCATGGAAAGACTTAAAACATTCATAGCATATCAAATTTATACTTTCATCTACTACAATACTCTGCAAAAGAATGACATCGCTTATTTGGAGAACTATTATAAGAAAGATTTCTCTAATATTGAAGAGCAAGCTAAAAGCATGAGTCTAGTTCTAGTGAGTACATATTTCCCACTTCACGGAGCGTTTGAATCACCACCAAGTGTTATTGAGGTTGGAGGAATTCACATACGACAGAATAAGACTTTACCGAAGGTAAGGTCTCTAGTAATCTTCTCCATAACACAGGTTTTCGTTTTACGTATATACATATAGCAAGCTATTGCGCAAATCAAAGATTAGGATCTTTGAAAATTATTTTCATTTGTAGTTAGATACTTCAATGTTTTGAAAACACTTACATTGATAACAACATCTTATTAAAAACATTTTTAGTTGAAGCCCGCTAGTTTTTCATCGAATGCACATCTCAGTAATGTTCATTCAGGCTTTCCCTTCATAATTTTTTTTTTTTTTAGAACACTTGAAAAACTTGAATTTTTCTTCAAGTTGTAAAATTCACATTTTGTTACAAAATATTTATTTAACTATAAATAACTAGCAGACCCGGCCACACATTGCTGTGGCTAACGAAACACAACGTCATTACCCAACCTTCATAAAATCCACACCACCCGGTTGCCAGCTGCCCGCTGCCCGCTGCCCGCTGCCTGTATTGAATATTTTAATTTCTCGGCTTTTCTCTACTATAATAAGCATGTATTATACATATAAACCTTCCTCTTGAATCACTCTATCTATTGATGAAAACTGCATGAAAATCCGTTGCGTAGTTTAAAAGATCTAAGCGCACAAACATTTTGAGCGACTTCATTTTATACTATGTAATGATGAATATTTGAATTTCTCGGCTTTTCTCTACTAAAATAAGCATGTATTATACATACAAACTTTCATCTTAAATTATTCTATCTATTGGTGAAAACCGCATGAAAATCCGTTGCTTAGTTTAAAAGATCTAAGCGCACGATTTGAGCGACTTCATTTTATTATATGTAATGATTCTGGTCCAAGTAAGAAATGTTTTAAATTCGACATAAACGTTGCTCACAAAATAGTTTTTAACTATCCGTAATCCACATCGAAGTTTAAATTTTTTAATATTTGTCAACAAATTATCTTCAAAGTGGTCAAGAGTGTTTCTGAGCAAATTCCATCAAGGTGAAGAAATAATTGACATTGAAAAAAACCTGTTTTTCAAAGAAGACGTGGAGAATTTGGTAAAATATTTACAGACATGATCTAATGTGTGCATCTAAACCGCATCCATAATATCGTGGTTTTTAGAATGAAGAAAGCCTAATTTTTTATTTTCCGTTTTAATCCCACCAAATCCTAATCGTTAATCGTTAAAAGCGAAAACTCCTCCAATTATCTACACTAAATTTATATGGCTTCTAAATTACTTCCTGTCTTGAAGAAAGACCTCAAAAATACCTAGAAAGGAACAAATTATTTATTCGAATTGTTTCATGAAATGATGCATAATTTCTGTTATTTCAGGATCTGCAAAAGTACATGGATGAAGCTAAGCATGGAGTCATCGTGTTCAGCATGGGATCGATGCTGAGAGCGACCTCTTGGCCTCCTGCAAAACTGAAAGCCTTCCAAGAAGCCTTTTCAAACCTGCCGCAAAACATTCTATGGAAGTGGGAAGATGACACCATGCCTGCAAAGCCTGCAAACGTGAAGATCGTCAAATGGCTGCCACAATTCGATCTCCTAAGTAATCATTATCTTTCTTGACAGCTAACTAAAGACTATGTAATATGAAATTGTAGGTGAAAATAAGTACGAGATTCTCTCAAACGGTGAACTCTAATATCATGAAAATATCTTTCTTAAACAGTTATATTATATTATTTCTTAGAAATAAAAATTCAAGAAAACTCGGTTGGTCATTTTACAGATCTTTGGTATGAGAACATGATGGTATAATGGTGTACGTCAATAGAACCTTTAGAAAACTAAAATCCGGCTGCATGAAATTTGAATAAACTTCTAGGATAACTCAGTTTTATGAGCTCACAATATCATACTAACGACGATATGAAATGCTTCGAACTGTCAAAATATTTCCTAAACCACACACATTGATAAAAATAATTGTAAGAAAAAGGTTACGTTAAAAATGCCTGGAAATAGGGGCAAAAGCAATTAGTAAAATGGGTAGATAACCCATAAAATTTGACCATTTTTTTTATCCATCTTTTGTGCATGTCGCGAAAATACGTTTTAACTTTACATAGTTTAAAAAACAATTATCTTATTACATTATTATTTTTAATTGATAAACTAACGTTTTTTAAGTCAAGATTTTTATGCACAGCACAAAGGGTAACAATTATTATAAGCAATAATTATCAGCCTGAAACACTCATCTACATTGAAAAAATCTTCCGAGAATCTTCAGGCAGATAATTATTGCTTATAATAATCTTATTACAGAGTAAGTGTTTAGAATGTAAGGAAAAACATTTGGAGCCTACGTAACTTTGACAAATGATTCTTTGATTCAGATCACCCCAACATAAAGGCTCTCATAACGCACGCTGGCGGCCTAGGATTATCAGAAGCAGTTCACTGTGGAGTCCCAGTATTGACCATACCTATTTATGGAGACCAGGCACATAACGCAGGGGCAGCCAGGGACAGTATGATTGGAGAGGTTCTGGAATATGATGACATCACCACTGAGAACATATTGAAGGGTCTTAGGAATATTTTGGAACCCAAGTAAGTTTCTTTATAGTAATATTCATCAACATCACGTTGGAATTTTAAATAATTTCCTCCAATTTCTAATAAAAACTTCGGGTCTGCTTTTTATATAAAATAGTTTTCTTTCGTGAGATAATTATAAATGTGACGTCAAAATATATAAAACTGTCAAAAATAATAATATTTTCTTCAAACACAGCAAACTTTATTTTGTGGCACCATTTTATTACAAAATTAATAAATACTTAATTTTAAACAGTGAAAGTTGTAAACACTATGTACCTGTTTATTTATTTTGAATATAAATGTCATCAAATTACCTTCAAATTCCGAATCGCAACAGCAGAGAATCACTTTTCATCTGCCTATTTGCAAGATAGTAAAACTCTTTCTCCAAGTAACTTTAACTTAGGAGACCTTTTTGGCTTGACTTAATTTAACTTTATAAAAATGTATCTCTATATTTTATGTATGAGCGTCTGTCTCTTAGAAACAAATAAATAAATAAAAACCAATTCTAAACAGAACGCTTTTAACTACAAATCCACAAATTCATGAACTCGACCACACGGGATATAAATAAAAAATTCTATACACAACAGGACTCAAACTAGATCTCTCAATATGCAATTACCATCGACTACCGTCCTTCCTTCCATTATATGATTATTTTGTATTTTTTAATTT
This sequence comes from Limnephilus lunatus, assembly GCA_917563855.2. NCBI lineage: Eukaryota > Metazoa > Arthropoda > Insecta > Trichoptera > Limnephilidae > Limnephilus > Limnephilus lunatus. Next base: position 42,365,479 of record OU830602.1, on the reverse strand, counting down.
TTCTTTTTCGTTTTTAATAATTTATTCACAATATTTCAATTTACGAGATATTTGGTACGATCCACTTTTTTATTTTATTTTTTTATTTTTATTTTTTTTTTTTTATTTAGGAGAAAATACAGATACAGATGTCAATTAACAATAATATACAAAACAATAACTAGAGAACTCACCTGCACCCAAACTATTTCTCACGAATTAACATTAACAGCAGATAAAATAAAAAAAATATACAAATATTTTTACTTATAAATATGGAAAAGAAGTATGTAAATATGAGAAAATTATTTTACAAATAGAGAGATGAAAAAAGTGCGCAATAACCCTATAAAAGTTTACAAATTATCTTTGGAAAAATTTTGATGGTAAGTTCAAAAACATATATATTGATAAAAAATAATATTATACAGAAATTAAAAAAAAAAGAATTAGTTAAAATTATAAGCCAAGTAATGTCTAAGTTATTATACTTTGTAGGAAAACAGCCTTCAATTTTCTACTAAAAGTACTGCGTGTGTCGAAAAATAAGTCGGAATCCTTGAGGTTTTGATTTCGATTAAACAATTCGCACATTCTTCTGATTGGATCCCTGACACCAGCATTTGTACGCGTCCGGCTAATGTGGAATAAGTCGTTAAGCCTTGTTACTCTGGGTGGTATTTTGAAGTTTATTAGTTTCAGTAGGTCAGGACAGTCAATAACGTTGTTGCAGATTTTATATAGAGTCATGAGGTCAAGGTATGTTCGCTGGTTAGATAGAGTAGAGACGTTATAATTTGAGAGCATATTTATGTACCCCCGTTTAGGTGCGCTCATTTTGTAATTGAGGCATTGCAAAAATTTCTTTTGAATACTTTCAATATTGTCTTTATAGATACCGTAAAGTGGAGTCCATATGGAGGAGCAGTATTCAAGTTGAGAACGGACCAGCGTGTAGTAAAGAAGAAGATAGGTTTCAGGTTTTCGAAATTCGCGGCTGTTTCTGATGACAAATCCTAGCATGCAGTAAGCTTTATTCACAATATTCTCAATGTGCGCATCGAAATGTAGTTTGGAATCAAAAAGTACGCCTAGATCTCTTATACAGTAAACGCGCTCGAGTAAATAGTTACCAATACAATAATTGTGTATGATAGCGTTGTGATTTTTAGTAAAGCTTATTTGTTTACATTTGTTGTAACTTAGGTAAATTTTGTTTTCATTGCAAAATGCTTCGAACCTTACTAAATCGCTTTGGATGAGCAGACAACCGTTTAAATTTCTCACAATGGCAAATATTTTTATGTCATCAGCGTACAAAAGAAATAAACAATGCATGAAACATTTAGTAACGGTTTTAATAAAAAGTATAAATAATAGCGGACCCAGGATTGACCCCTGTGGCACGCCAGAAGTAACTGGTTCCCACTTAGAAGTATGTCCTCGTAATGATACAGCTTGCTGTCTTTTTGTTAAATACGAGACAAACCAACGTAATAAGTTACCCCTAATTCCGTTGTATATAATTTTTTGAATAAGAATAAGATGGTCAACCTTGTCAAAAGCTTTTTTGAAGTCGCAATATATTGCATCTACCTGGTGGCCTCGATCCATGCTATTGAATAAAAAATTTGCATAAATGAGTAAATTACTCATGGTAGATTTGCCTTTTACAAACCCGTGTTGTTGCTCTGTAATTTTGGCGGCAAGCTGGGGATATATATTATCATGGACAAGTCTTTCCAAAAGTTTAGGGATCGCCGAGAGAATGGATATTGGTCTATAGTTTTCCACTCTGTGACGTGAGTCACCCTTGTGGACCGGTATAATATAGGCCAACTTCCACCTATCAGGGAAAACCCCGTCACTCAGGCATTTATTAAATATTATGGTGAGCGGCACACACAATGACGATGCAGTAGATCTAAGAAAAAACGCCGGTATTCCATCGTGACCCGCACCCTTGTTAATATCTAGTGATTTTAAACTCGATTGCACTTCTTTTTCCGTTAGTTCAACGGTGTGAATGTGCGCAAGTCCAGAGTCCTGAACTGCTTCAAGTTGGTCGATGTTAATTGTGTCATTGATAGAGGAGGGTTTGAATGTTGACTTGAAGAATTCAGAGAACATATTACAAATTTCCTGGGCATCGTTAGATTTGCGTCCTTCGAAGGACATAGCAGCAGGGTATCCATCAGATGATTTTAATGAAGATATGTATGACCAAAAACTTTTGATATTATTTTGCAATGAACTTTCGATGTTGTCAAAAAATAACTTTCGGGATTCACTGGTCAATTTTTTGTATCTAGCACGTAAGAAGGAAAATTCACGATAGTCAGAAAGACCTTTATATGTCTTCCATTTGAGCCAGACTTTATCTTTTTTTCGTGATAGCCTAATAAGTTCGGGAGTAAACCATATGGGAAATTTGTCATTTCGTCGTGCCAATACTGGAATAAACTTATCAATTATATTATTTATTTTTAAATAGAATCGATCAACTGCTTCTTCGGCTGATAAACTTGCGGTTTCGGATAACCAATCAATACAATTAATGTCATTATTAATCTGAGCATAATCGGCTTTCCTGAAATTGCGCCTACGCTCTTTTTTGTTTTTGATTTTTGGTTGAATTACGGAGGATATATCAAATTCAAGGGCTGGGTGGTGTCTGCCCTCTGAAAGCAGAGGGTCATTGCTACGTGTAACATTTGTTTCGTGACTGTAGAATATGAGGTCTAAGTATTTATCATTATGGTTAGGTATACAATTATATTGGAACAAGTTCATCAATGACATTGTTTGAAGTAAAGTTTGCGATGCAGCCGTGTTTGAGGAGGCGAGACCTTGACTGCAGCCTTCGGAAAATGACCAAGTAAGAGTAGGTAGATTCATATCTCCCAGTACACAAAACATATTATTTGGTTCAGATGAGAATACAGATTCCTGAGTACCCTGATACCCTGAGTTTTGGTCCTAATACCACCACAGTTCTGGTAATAAACGGATATAGATGATGAGATCATTTCACTGGAGTAAGAGTGTCTTTTGACATATACCATAATCGCGGGAGTGATACATTATGAAGGACATACGAGGCTTCGAAATTACATATAAACATAGAATACTTATTAGATGAATAAGTGTAAAACATGTTAACGTTTTAGAACGTGAATGAATATGTATGAAACATGAAATTTGTATAAAATTATCGGGACATTGCGCAGTAAACAAAAATATAAAGTAGATTTGAAAGAAACAAATTATAGAGTAGGGAATACTGGTAGAAAGCGGGCATCGAAGACAGAAATAAAATGTTTGTAGTAGGAGTCACATGTTTTGCTGATCATGTGTGATGGTGACTTTAACTCGTTATTTTTCAATATGCTGCTAAATTACTTTTAAGAAATACAATTTTTGTATTTTTCAATGCAGATGTGCTCTTCATAACTCCTGTATGTATTTTAGTAAATTACTCCGAAAGTTTTATTAGAAATTTATATTTTATTCGAATGTATGATAGAGTCTCTTTCTCAAATACTGTATCGTCTGTATCACATTTTTAGCAGATCCTAAAATCACTACATAATGTAACGAGTACCTACGCCAAAAAATCTCGGCACTCCATTTTGACCTCTGCTTTATATCTCTTCCACCATTCGAAGAGAAAGACAACGAACAAATATAAAATAATAATCTATGTTATTTATTTCTTTCTAGAATACAGCAGAATGCAAAACGATTATCTGCCATCTGGAGAGATAGACAAATCTCTCCTTTAGACACAGGAATATATTGGGTGGAACACGTCATCAAGCATGGAGGAAAGCATCTCCGACCAGCATCGGCAGATCTTCCTCTCTACAGTTATCTTCTACTAGACATTATTGCCTTCTTCATGTTCTTGGGAACAGTTTTCATCTTGTTTATTAGATTTGTCTTCAGAAAATTGTTCTCTAATGCAAAAAAAGATAAAAGTGTTGAATGGAAGTCAAAAAAGGTGGACTGAATTAAGATAGATACTTTTTAAATTATTTTTCTAAACTATCCAGATTGTATTTTGTTATTATTACTTTGTTATTAAAAGTATTAAAGCATGTGAAACCTACTTACCCAAGTTTTAAGATGTGTTACAACGCAACATAGATATGGTATGAATATTCTATGCATAACGAAAAGAGAATCGAAAATAGATTAAGCAAGGGAAGCCTATTATATATGTATGTTAAAAAAATGGTTTGTATAATATTACACATATAAGATTGTTGTCAGTGTACCCAATTATATCATTATAGTAGTTGGGGATAAATAAGCAAGTACAACAGCGGGATTGATTGCACACAAACACACCAAAGTAGAAAAACATTAACTTTATTAAAATATTATAAAATTAGAAACCTAAAATTACTCTCTCTCTCTAAGAAACCAAAATTTAGTGAACAGCACAAGCATTTAAAAAAATAATACGAAGTTAGCATTTTTAGTGGATATATACCAAAACAATGAAAAGTTGATGTATTCCAGGATTAATGCCAGGAGCTCAAGGAATGCCAGGACATCTGGAACAGTGTTTCTTTGTCTTTTTCTGTATATTCAGCTTAGAAAAGAAGAACTTTGTAAAATGAAAAAAAATATTGTTAATGTACACCAGGAGCTAAAAGAAATTCCAGGACATATAGAACTTAGTTTTTCTTTGCTTTATAAAACAAAAAATGTATAGTTGGCGTACGCCAGGGCTGATGCCAATAGCTCAAGGAACGTCAGGACATCAGAACTTAGTTTTCTTTGTCTTTTTCTATGTTTTCGGCTTAGAAAAGAGGCACTTTGTAAACCAAAACAATGAAGAGTTGATTTACATATGCCAGAATGAATGCCAGGAGCTCAAAGAATGCCAGGACATCTGGAACATAGTGTTATTTTGTCTTTTCCTGTGACTTCGGCAGAAAAGAAGCACTTTGTAAACCGAAAAAAAATATTGTTGTTGTACGCCAGGACTAACTTAGTATTTATTTGTCTTTTTATGTGTCTTCGACTTAAAAAACAAACTTTTTTTACAAACCGAAACAATTCAAAGTTGACCTACGCCAGAATTGATGCCAGGAGCTCAAGGGAAGGCCAGGACATCTAGTCCTTAGTTTTTCTTTGCCTTTTTCTGTGTCTTCGGCTTAAAAAAGAGGCACTTTATAAATTGGAACAATTTGTAGTTGACAAACGCTAGAATTGACGCCAGGAGCACAAGGAATGCCAGGACGTCTAGCAGGAGGTATCTGTAGAGAGGCAGATCTGCTGCTGCCGGCCTGAGGTGGCTTCCACCGTGTCTGGCCACGTGCTCTGTCCAGTAGATGGCCGTCTCTAGAGGGCTCTGTGGACGGTCTTGCCATATCGCAGCGAGCTTCTTGGCCTTTTCTTGTACACTGGAAAGAAACAACAGGGTTTAATAGTGTTTTAAATACTGCACGTATAGCTGGTGGTGAGCCTTTCTTAACTAAATTGGGGGTTCACAATGTGTGAAAGGGTAATTTTTTTAGTTTTGTAGATTACTGTTACTGAGATTCACCAACTTTATTAGATGAATAATAAAGTAGTTAGTACAAAGTATAGCGTCGTTCCTGGATCGACGCTGGATTTATTCGAATTTCATTCCGTTTTATTGAAGTGAAAAGTTCTTTAGCACCGTTGTGATTTGAAACTCGATGAAACGAAAAAGCGCCACTAAAAAGAGAACACATACATCTATAGGATTTAGCCTACGAACTCATGAGATAGAAAACTAATCTCAAGAATAATCAAGACACAAGCAACATTTTCGGTTACTGGAGTGGTAGTAGGAGATTTTCAAATATTGTCAGGTTATTCGTAGCCCGGGAATGTTTGTCTTTCTTTTTAATAAAATAAAAATTTTAAAAAAATAATCGGTCTCCTCTTTGTGCGGTGTGCTTCGTAGCCTTCCCACTCTTGTCTGCTTTAGTTTTCTGAAATGAACCACGTGTGAACTGCACACTTGTAATTTTTATAATTAAATCCGGTGTCCTACCTCATGTGCTACACTTTAATTTTTTCGCAATAACTATTGAAGGGTTCTATATTTATTTTTTATGAGTTAAATTAAAACACAAATTTTCAACACCTCTCCAAATTTATTTTGAACTATGGATGTTTCGATGTTTGGATCTGTGGGATTGTAGTGATTAAGAAAATAGACACTGGTAATGTCAGATAGTAGCAGCTGACCTATCGCGCATATCGTGACAATTTATGTGAAAATATCAATGATTTAATAGAAAATATTTTGAATTATTTCAATCTTCAAGTCAATATCATTTGGCATAATCACTGTGGATGACAATCGAAAATTCGTTTTAACCACTGAAGAGCCAAACCGATAGAAGTGTGATGTGGTATGTGTAAATGAGATAAACTAATCGGTTTTCTCTTTGTGCGGTGCTTCGTAGCCTTCTTGTCTACTTTGGCTCTCTGAAGATTTCACTTCTCCCGCATGTGAACTGCACACTTGTATTTTTCATTTTTTCTCGGTTTCATTTTATTTTATTTTATCTCGCTTTCATTTTATTTTATTTTATCTTGGTTTTATTTTATTTTATTTCAGTTTATCGTTTCAAATATTATCTTTTTATTGAATCTTATTAAATTGGAAAATTGGGACCTCAGCACGGGTCAAGGCACCCAGTGAGGCCAATATTATCAAATAATGTTTTAAAATATGTAATTTTAATGTATCAAATAAAATAAAATAAAATTTCAAAATGACATCCGTTTTGTTTTAAATTGATGTAAATCACATTTCTAGGGAGTTTCTGTTCAGTATTCATAAATAAATAACAGACTCATTTTACATTCTCAGTCAGACGTGTTTACTGATTATCGATTCATCGATAATTTTGATTGACATGTATCGAGTTAACACTGCACCGCGACTCATAACTTTGCGCGTCGCATGTCGCAATTAAAAGGAAACATTTTGAACCGACCATCACAAACCAACAAAACGAGTGGTAAAGGGATCATGCTCTCAATATTTCATCAGTAATTACTGAGTACTTAATATTTAAGCGTTCAAAAAGAAGAAGTATAATAATATTTAAAACGATAACAGTAAAGCAAACATTGTGAAAATATTTAACTAAAAACGACTCTTTTAAAATAGAGAAAATATCTCTCGACAAATGATTATGTTGCATTTTAAGATACACTGTGATTTTTTTCGTACCCATAACAAATAAAATAACAGAATAAAATGTATTTTTAAGAATTTTCGGAGCACACTTCGTGATTTCTTTCTATCGAGGGAATTTCATATAATAACCATTTCGGATCTACAAATGTACAGATATTATCTTAAAAATGTTATTATCTTTGAAATTAGGAATGCGGGGTTTAAGACCTTTCGAATCCTAAGCCTATATATACGATAGAGCAATGAAAATGAATCTACGTTCAAGAAAGAATTTAAATATTTGAAAATGTTTTATCATTTACTCCCAAAATAGTAAATTTGACCTTAAGTGCGTAGGGTACACCAGACACGCCCAAACGTGAATATTTTTTGAGTTCCTAATAATATTTTGCTGATTTTGAAAAATCAGCTCAAGGACGCTAATCAAGGGCCCTACTTTATGTTAAACGGCTTAGGTTTCTACTTTGATATGAAAAAATCTTTCAAATACCTTGCTGACATCTAATTGGGAGTGTAGTAACTTATAAGGTATCCCCTGAACAATATCTAAGTAAGCTACAAACCTGAGGTAATTAAGCCTACTGGGAATAATCAAAATAAACAAAGACGACTTAGTAACAAATGTAAGAAAACCCATATATTTGAATAAACTACTTGTAGATCACCCCTCTCCCATATGTTATATATATTAACCGTAGGTTAAGAATAATTTATACCAGTCTGAAGATGGCTTTAACAAGCTGAAACCGGTTGCGGTCAAATAAATTAAAGTGGAAATAAATTTCATATTTGTTTAATTATATTATGGGAATGTACATAATTATTTGAATTTGAAAATCAAAATAAATAATGTCAGGTCCCGCTTGGCAACAACCATCCTAAATCCTTACATATAGAAATAAAGGATCGTAGATTAAATTTACTGTAACAATGAGAGGTAAACAAAAAAAATATCCAAATATAAAACTGATAAAATCAAAAAAAAATTCCGCTCCCTGGTATCTTGAAGAAACCGACTCTACGTGATTCAAATTAATTAATTTTAATAAGTGGGTAATACCGAATGGCTAATAACTTAAACAGTACCTAATCACTTCATTATAAACCAATTTACACAAATTTTCCATCAAAAGGTGGGGAAAACAAAAATTTTACGGTAATTGCTTCAACAATTTATTGATTTTAAACATTGGCCTAGTTAGTATACCTGGTCGAAGATTTTAAAGGTATGTCGGTTTTCACAGAAAGTTTAAAAAAATCTTTATCGAACAAATAAAAATTGGTAGGGACCACGGACGTACAAAATACATGGACATGCCCTTACGTATACGTGTTATTTCCCCCTCCCATTGGAACCATTTTTCGGAACCGGCTGGGCGTGTCCGGACCAGTGTCGTGCTCTCATCGTACATTTTACGCGCGGACGCTGTATGTCTATGAAACACATACTTAGACATCGAGATACATAGCGAAAAAACACAAAGCCGCTGTTTACTGTGTTAAGTAAATCATGAAACATTTGTAAAAGTGTCTACGGCAACAAAATACTCCACTATGAAAATACTCCGAACCTTACTTTGCGAATTTGGATTTTACACATCTGTTCATACCGTGGCATGCAATTCACGCTCCCATATAAAAAGGTCTATTCATTCAAAAGCAGATTTTACTATCAAGAACTAAATAGTGATATTATAGTGCGAGGTGCCTATATACTGTTAGATTGATTTATTGGCGAATCACAAGTCTCTTTCCTCTCTTCGCCCCGCCATAGTTGGTTTTTACCCCTCATCTGTAAGTTCTCGTCTAGTTATTTGTATGTCTATGGTAGGGACAAATAAAGTCATGTAAATAAGTTTTTGGGATAACAGCAGTTTCATTATAACCTTGAACTCTGAAACAGCTGACACAATAATAATCACTAATCCTGCAAAACTTTATTAAATTACAAACATGTATAATCATATAAAAGAAATGTAGAGATCCGCAAAGAATGCATATCTGGTAAGCGTAATGAGTAAGATTAAGAATGGGACCGACAGATAGTTTGGATATTATGTAGAGCGAATTAACCCAAAAACGAGTCTAAGGAGATAAGCGTATACCTACATAAGATGCAAATGTGAATGATAGAATAAGTCGGGGACACCCGAGTAACACATGGCACTCTTGACTCGCAATCTGAAGTTCGCGGGATCCAATCCCGAAATAAATTTTATTTGCTTAACTTGCATTATTCCAAAAGTAATTTTTTTTTTTTTTTTCATTTATTTATTACATAAGATGCATTATTTATACAGCAAAAATAACATGTAAAATATAATATTTATATTTCAAAATAACCTTTTTTGATACAAATAAACTACATAATAAATTTTCACTGATTTTTTTTATTTTGTATGATATTTCTCTTCTATAGAAGCAGACGCTTGTGATTAGAAGAGGGACGAGTATCAGGATGAGAAAATATTTAAAATATATTAACAAAATATATTTTGTATCTTTTAATTTAATTGAAATAATCTTTTAATTCATTTGAAATAATATATAGTATATTTGCGGTACGGAGTGGAAGATGCTCTCAGCATCGCCCTGGTATAAGACCACCATTCAGAATGGAAACGTTCATGAAATGGCTTTAGCCGTGTTTGGTGACCTGATCTGAATATCCAAGTACTTCACCTTCACCACCTTCCTCTTCCACATCTCATTCCCCTCCCCACTACCTTCAACCTCACAATATACCCCAATTGGGATGACATAGTCTAACGGGAATAGCTTAAGCTCACAAAAAAAATAAAAAGTGAATCAGATACTTGAATCGGGCTATGTCAAGAGTCAAGAGTCCGAATAATAGAAGAGTGTTTATGAGACGATGTATGAATGTGATGAGGCAAAGTGTGTATGCCAAGATTGCCAAGACCGAGTTGTTTGGCGGTCCGTCCTTTCTGCGCAAGCGGCATGATGGTTAGCTAGTTAAATTTCGTTCATTTTAAATTAAAATAATATTAATATTCGAACATTCTTACAATGAAAATTGTATTAAATTTTTCGTCTCATATTCAATAACTTCATTAGAAAATATCTCTAAATCACTGTTGCTGGCATCTGAGAAGATCTCTTAAAAGTAATGTTGTTGGCATCCTCATGAGTAAACTTTCATTTTCAGTCAAAAATTGCATCAGTTCCTTACCTTGGATTGAGGACTTCTCTCAACGCGTTGAGTACCAGATCCTTGGTAATGTATCTGTACTCCAAGTAAGCCCCTACTCCACTGTCTCTTGCTGCAGCAGCATTACCGAACTGGTCTCCATATATCGGGATGGTGACAACTGGTACACCGCAGTGGACTGCCTCAGACAGACCAAGCATCCCAGCGTGGGTTATGAAAGCCTTCACGTTCTTGTGGTCTGTAAAAATATGGTTAACTTAGTTTCGACATGTATTGTTTCATAGTGCTTTCGCCCAAACGAAGTACTGAATTCCGAAAGTCTAAACTTAAACTTATATGACAAATTTAAAAAAAAAACATTTTTTATAAGAAAACTCTATTTTTATAACTTTTGAAGGTTATTCCCATCAATGTAATATATCATTAAAGCAGAATATAACAATAATAATGTGAACGAAAATATGAAAGAGAACGAAACACAGAAAAATAGAAAAGGATAATTGGTTCACTTTATATAGCGTCATTTTGTGAATAATCACATCAAGAACGCTGTAATCCTACTTGCCTACTACTATCTTTGTAATTGTAAACAAACAAGTAATCCGAAAACTCAATGCCAATTATATTGATTACTGATTAAGATCAGACTTCCAGTGATATTGCACAGTGGGTACTTCATCGTTTAAAACATATCAAAGACGTTACATGAAATAACCGCATTTTGACATTTGGGTTTACGCAGATCTTCATAGATAGGTTAGATTCATTCCGACGTGAATTATTAATGGCATCCTGGTCTTTCTTTAATATTTGTATTTATTTCATCCAAAGAAGTATCATGAATACATATAATATAATTTAATATCATATTACAGTCGTGTATTGGTTACATTTTAAGTATATTTTCCCTTTTAACTTTTTATTTTCTTCTTTTTCTTTAACACAATAGTAATAATAACACAATTTTAATGACAATAAAAATAACAGTTACTTACAAAGTTAAAAGCATAAGGTATCTAATAATGCGTTAGTAAGTTAATATCTATAAGTTAATAATAATTTATATCATTAGAGCAGTATCAAAATATAGAAGTAAAATAATATATATTTTAAGTTGTGCATAGCCTGCCTCACTAGGCGAACCTGTATTGAGGCAGAATTTTTAGTAAATTGTTTCTCGTAATTTTGTCTATGGTTTACTTATAAATGTATAATATATGTTCTTATACAGCAATACTTAATATCAGATTACATTATTACTAATTGCATATACACAATCCAAAAACAGCAAGGTTACTACTACAATAACAACTGTCAATGATATGGTCTGATGGTGTGGGCGTAAAACAAAAGGAATTGTTTACTCACTCAAAACTTCAATCTGCGGTACCCACTTCTGCAGTCTAACGTTGGAAGGTTTTCCTTCCATGGTATCGTTCTCCCACTTCCAAAGGACATCTTGCTTCAGCTCGGCGAAGGCCTCCTGGAAAGCCTTCAGCTTCTCCTTGGGCCAGGATATTGCTCTCAGCATGGATCCCATGCTGAATAAGATCACTCCATGCTTCGAGTTATTGAGGTAGTTCTCCAGTTCCTGTGGAAATGAACAAAATTAAAACATTTTTTATGCGCAATTGAAAAAAAAAACATAATTTTTCAGTGGTATTGCACAGCAAAGGTGTAACTTATCGGTACCTGGTCTCAATTTATTTGATTTGATAGATTTATTTATGTAGGTTTACGATACAGTTATAATGGCTAATTCAAACGATAGACGTTACAAAACCATAAAATAATAAATAGACATTTTCTCAAAGTAAACTCTCTATGTACACAGAGATATACTCTCTTTGCACATAGTATTACGTATCTCGAGGAATGAAAATGTTAAATATTATCCATAATCTTGTTTGTGTATGTTTGTTAACTAATTTTATTTTCTGAGAGCGAAACTGCAGAACTACATTCGATTATTAGACCTGTTAAAATTTAATTTCAATAGTTTCAATTATTTAAAGCAACCAAATAATATTGTAAGCAAGGGATCAATTGAACCGAGGCGATCAAGGTACGTCTTCTATGTATCAACATCAATGTTTTGATAAAATTTACAGTCGGTTAGAATGACTGTATTTTTAAACGACTTCGAAAAGGAGGAGGTTCTCAATTCGACATTTTTTATTATTTTTTATGTTTGTTACCTCTGAACTTTCGATTGGGTTAACCGATATTGATGATTCTTTTTTTTTATTAGAAAGCTGGTGCTTCCCGTGTGGTCCCATTTTAATTTGGTCCAGTTCTGACAACGGGATCCATGAGAAAATCATATATGTCTGTCTTAAATTTGAAATAAGTATGTGCGCGACAAATGGAAGAATAACTCAATATTACGCCAACAGATTTCGATGATTCTTTTTTTGAAGTAAAACTTTTTTACTCACGCTCGTCACTAAAAATCAAAAAATAAACAAAAATTTTAACAAAACAAAAAACGACTTAAAAAAATGCACTAAAAAGTAAAAAAATAATATCGTACGATTGTTATTTTTGGAGTCGGTGTCAGCCAAGATCTCCATCTCACCTATAACTACCTATGTATGTAGTTACCTTGGCTGACACCAACTCCAAAAATAAAAATCGTACGAATTTTTTTTTTTTACTTTTTAGTGCATTTTTTAAGTCGTTTTTTGTTTTGTTAAAATTTTTGTTCATTTAAATCTAGGAAATGCGAATTCTTGACGAGTAATTGGTTAAAAAAGATACATCTGTATGAGAATTAGTATTGTTGGCGTGAAACATCCAATATCTTACCGGGTCTAGTTCTTTCTTATTTTGCAAATGTATCCCTCCTATTTCCACTGTATTTGGTGCTGTGGGAACTGCTCCCATAAGCGGGAAATACGTGTTGACCATGATTAAGCTCATATTCTTAGCAATTTCTTCCAGAGCTGGTAGATCCTCTCCATAATACTCTGCCATCATCCTCCTCTCTTGTATTTGCGAGAAAAGATAGTAAACTGATTTGTACCAAGTTCCAAGCAGGAAAGACTGTGCAGTTTGCAGCAAGTTGGGATTTCTTCCAAAATCCAGATAATGGCTGGGGACAAATGATGGATTTTCCATGATACCTAATCTTCCCGTTGTCCAAGCCATCATCACGTGGGAGGTAACCCCGATAAAAGGGATTTTAAGTTTGTTAACCATGCCCAATCCGCAGTCGCTGTTGAATTGTTCTATGATTACAACGTCATAGTCACCTTCTTTGATCGCTTGCACTCCCGGATCTTCGAGCATGGCTTTGCAAGTAATGCTTGCAATGAGGAATAAGTTCTTGGCAGAGTAGACATGTTTCATGAACCACTCTGTTCCATAAGGGTAGGCAAACTCTTCAAGGTTAAAAGCGTGGATCCAAATTTTCAATGACCCTTTTAAACTTATATCTTTGAAGGTTGGCGGGGGGTTCTCCAGGGGGAAGTGACTAATCACTGTCACTTCGTGCCCTTTCTCTGCCAGACCTCTCATCAGAGGTTCAAATGCATAGCTGTGACTTTTCCCGACATGCGGAAAAATGCCAAGAATTCTATAGCCGCACACTTGTTGATAAGTTAAAAGGAATATTGCACTAAACAGGAATAGTTTTGAGACAACCATTTTAAACAGTCTTTAATTTGCACTTTGTTAAGATTTATTGTTTAAAAATTATTTATTGCATTTTGCTTTTGAGTGTGCTCAACTTACGTCAACTTTGGTTTTTATTTTTCCTGGTAAACAAAGTTTAAAAAAACACTTTAACACTAGCAGACCCGGTTACACGTTGCTGTGGCTAACGAAACATAACGCCATCACCCAACCTTTATAAAATCCACACCAACCGCTTGCCAGCTGCCCGCTGCCCGCTGCCTAAATTGAATATTTGAATTTCTCGGTTTTTCTCTAATATAATAACCATGTATATATAAACCTTCCTCTTGAATCACTCTATCTATTGGTGAAAACCGCACGAAAATGCATTGCGTAGTTTAAAAGATCTAAGCACACAAACATTTTGAGAGACTTCATTTTATACTATGTAATGATGATGAATCGGAATATCATTTAGTCTTAATTGGGATTTTTTCTTCACATTTGAAGTTTTTTGTAAAGAAGTGAAATAATCTTTATAAATTTAAAAATCTCGTGTCGCGATGTTTGTTGGAGATACACTCCGATATTGATGAAATTTGGCTTTCCGTGTGTAATTTCTTCTAACTTAAAATATAGGACAGTTTTTATCTCGATTATTGACCTCAATATTTATTATTGCAAATAAATTGTTCATTAAATATGTTTGTTATAGGACAATGCTATGTAATTATTCGTAAGTTCCATAAGTTTCTAACAGATGGCGGGGTGAGTTAATTTATCGACACAACACTTGGTTATCTAGGTTGGGTAACCATCCAGTAAATGGCGTTGTGTTTTGTTAGCCATAGCACACGCGTGGCCGGGTCAGCTGGTAATTTATATAAAACAGAGCGTGCAAGTGTGCAATTCACATTCGGTAGAGGATAAACCTTCAGCAAACTAAAGTAGACAAAAGTGGGGAGGCTACGAAGCACCACACAAAGAGGAGACCGATAGACTACGAAGCACCGCACAAAGAGGAGACCGATTATACTATCTAGTTCTCTCAGACGAAATCCTATAAATGTATATGTTTGGCTCTTTTTGGTGTAGCTATTTTTTGTTTCATCCAGTTTCAAATCACAACGGTGCTAAAGAAGTTTTCACTTAAAAAAACAGTTCTTCAAAATTCGCAGAACATATCTTAGTAAATAATCATTTCCACTTAAAAAAAAAACAAACCTAAACATAACATATAGAAATAGGGGGTCTTAGATTATTGCTTAAACAATTAGAAATCAATGACCGAACGAATGACCCCAATGTAACGCTATATAAAGTAAGCAAAATTATTTATTCCCCACTTAGTATGTTTACAAAACCTAACAAGTCATAGCAGAAACGTCATCATTAAATAATTAAGAAAACATTAACATTTATTGCGGGAAAAACACATTTCTAAGTACCCCACATAATTTAGTATACACTCTCTCAATTATTTTCTCAGAAAATTGGATTAACCGATAATAAATCAATTCAGACACTTCAAAAAATTGAAATTTAGAATCTTGTAATTAAGTCTTCTTAAAGTGGTTAAACCACAGTTTTAAAATGGCCTTGTAAGCCGAAACAGCTTAAAAAAATCTAAGATACTTGCACAACTTTATAATAACACTAATAAATTAAATTTAAAAAAAAAAGATAACGATGTTCTTCTGTAAGTCGCTCCTATTGCCGTATATTGCCACACAGCATATTGATTATAATGTAGGTACTTTAAACTTTAAGGCTTGTGGACATAACACAAAATTTAGACTATAAACAGTTCAAAGTGTTATATTTCACGATTGCTTTTATGCGATAAGAACCCGTAATCTGGTCAACTGAATTCACTGTACATATCAGTATACGATGTTTAATAAAATGTTTGTTCCCGATGAGACAATTTAAAGTAGATTTTTGTGAATACCGAACAAGAGTCCCAACTGCTCCCGTCTGGAGCCAGTGAGACTATGGCATCCCCAATTGAGGCATGTTGTGAGGTGAGGCTTAAGCTAGTAGGGATATGATAGAGATGGGAAGAGGAAGGTGGCTGGCTATTCAGATCTAGTCACCAAACACGGTTAAAGCCATATCAAGCAACGTTTCAATTCTGTATGGTGGTTTTACACCAGGGCAATTCTGCGAGTATCTTCCACTCTGGAACGTGCCACAAATAATATACTGTATAAGTATTATTTTGAATTAACTAATTGTGAAATATTATAAATTAAACTAATAAAAATTATTTGCGCACGCCGGTATCCTTAGAGGGCGCCTACCCCTCGACCACCGAGGCTGTCAAAACAATGTGAATCGTATATCTCAATGGTCAGCGTTTTGTAAAGGTCATTTCATGAACATTCTCCAACCCTAGAGTCCTAAATTCTCCAGTCTTTCAAATGTCAACTCTACTTTTGTCACTAATCTTTTAATAAATGTAATATTAATAGTGATGGGGGAACATTGATATATATAGTATATCTCTATGTGGGGGAAGCAAATGTAAAATCGTGAAATGTCCAGTGTTTTTAAATATAATGTCCTTCATGTGCACAACAATATATATATACTATATATATCAATGGGAACATTGATATATATAGTATATCTCTATGTGGGGGAAGCAAATGTAAAATCGTGAAATGTCCAGTGTTTTTAAATATAATGTCCTTCATGTGCATAGCCCTATCTTCTCCAAGCATAAACTTTCTAATTAAAGTGTGTTTATCGGAAGTGACATGCCAGGTAAGTATGTTTCTGTATCTAATTGGAAATAATAAAATTAGATAGAATCTAAGAATTGTACAGCGACCTTGTGGAGATTTTTCACAAAAACGCCGTTACACAAATTATCCAATTATTATTATCTATTAATGACCTTTCAAAGGGGTGTTGAAATTGCATGATTCTGAGTTGTCATGCCACCATCTTTTTCATGTTAATACTCTGTAAATGTTCCAAAACAATAAATATAAATATATAACCGCAGCTACCTATAAATTCACACCTGGCTTACGAGTTGTTAAACATTAACCAAAAACGATACGACATTGTGAAATATTGAAATAGGTACCACAAGAACATAAAACACGAACGTTTGAATGAATCTGCAAAAAAATATTACAGAAATTTAAACGTGTTTGTAATTTCAATTGTTGATGATTTATTGATGACTAGCAAACCCGGCCACACGTTGCTGTGGATAAGGAAACACAACGCCATTACCCAACCTTTATAAAAGCCACACCACCCGCTTGCCAGCTGCCCGCTGCTCGTTGCCTGAATCAAATATTTGAATTTCTCGGCTTTTCTCTATAATAAGCATGTTTTATGCATATAAACCTTCCTCTTGAATCACCCTATCTTTTTGGTGAAAACCGCATGAAAATCCGTTGCGTAGTTTAAAAGATCTAAGCGCACATACATTTTGAGCGACTTTTTTATACTATGTAAAATAATGATAATGACTCTGCCTTCGTGCAATGACTTAAACTAGATATGACTTATACAGTCATAATTATTTAACTATTAAAATTTTAGAAGACTTAAAATTTGAGAAAGATATCTCTACTTATCTTGGAGGCTATTAGATACGTAACTACTAATTGATATATATCTCTATGTAACTACTGAAAAGCCCACCCTGACATCGTTTCTTTCAAGTACCTACTACTAGGTACTGGTGATTATTTCGCTATATACACGGACGTACAAAATATATGGACATGCCCTTACGTGCTAAAAGGCGTGTTATTTCCCCCTCCCATTGGAACCATTTTTCGGAACCGGCTGGGCTTGCAAGAGCCCCGCGTTAATCTAAAAAATGTGACGTCATCATTCTTGTCCGGACCAGTGTCGAGCTCTTATCGTACATTTTACGCACGGACGTTGTATGCTATGGAACACATACTATGTCATCGAGATACATGGCGACGCGAAACACAAAGCCGCTGTTTACTGGGGTAAGTAAATCATGAAACATTTGTAAAAGTGTCTACGGAAACAAAATATTCGACTATGAAAATACTCATAACCTTACTTTGCGAATTTGGACTTGACACATCTGTTCATAACGTGGCATGCAATTCGCGCTCCCATATAAAAAGGTATATTCATTCAAAAGCAGATTTTACTTTCAAGAACTAAATGGTGATATTATAGTGCGAGGTGCCTATAACTGTTAGATTGATTTATTGGCGAATCACAAGTCTCTTTCCCCTCTTCGTCCCGCCATAGTTAGTTTTTACCCCTCATCTGTAAGTTCTCGTCTAGCTATTTGTATGTCTATGGCTATATTTGTACACGATTAGGCTGATGTAGATTATTAATTAATTTTAGCTTTTATATTTATTTATTTATAATATATTATCCGACCGTACGGGTTTTTACACACATGTAATAATTTAATAGAACACTGGAATTTATTCGCATTAAGAAGAAAAAATTTCTATTACAATTATATAGAATCCGTAAGGGGAACAACAGTATTATGCTATTGCTAACATTAGCAATTATCGTAGGTAAGTTATATTTGCATTCTTAACTATATTCTATGTTCCGTGCAGTTATACATATCTAATATTTCCGCGAAAGTACTGTCAATTAAATCACGTTCTAAGTATTGGTACAAGGGAGAATCCTTATATTTCAATATCTTTGGGAGAATCTAAATGACACAGTTCTGATATTATTGTTACAAGGAAAACTTTGGATCGAGTGGTTCTACTTGGTATACACATGTAAGGTAACTAGGCAGAGAATTTGGTATATTTATGGGAAGAGTGGTCGTGGCTAACGATAAAACCATTAACAAATTTTAAAATAAGAGTCAAGTCAGAAACTAGTTTTAATAATTTTATTGAGGGGTTTAATTTATACGATAGACCGAGTTTATAGTTAAAATTTATGTTGATTTTTTCAATGGAATCGGAGTGGATTTTAAATTAGGCGACCAGAAAGAATAATTACCTTCGACTTGACATTGAACTAAAAAGGACATAAGACTTTTGGTGGTAAATGTTTCTCACGGATAATATGGAACCTTCGTGTTGTCAAAGTTCGATACACAGATAATACGGAACATTCCTTTTTTTAAAATTAATAGACAATCCAATGTGACATTTGTCGGAAGTACCAACCTTGTAAAATAAATTCTCGTCAAAATAAAAGAAAAAAAGTACCTACTTCCAATTATTATTAGTACTATGGATTGAAGTTCAAGCTATGAAAGCTGCATGTCATCATCATTTAGATACACATCCCAGGTTTTTAATGTTTTTTTTTTGGCCAGCAGGGTTTGAATAAAGGGTATGAGTAATTATCCTAACACCTTTCTTTCCATGTTCTTCTGTTATAAATACAGGTACTAACTTGTCAATTATGCATTCACTTCATAATATGAATAAATTTTTGTGTTATATGGCAATAATATTTTTTCTATGATTGGCAGCTTTGATTTATCGTCTACATATGTCTACGTCTATGAAATGTAATATAAAAATAAAAATGGCTTAGCGAAGTTCGTATACCGCGTAAGTGAATAATTTTAACAAAATTAAAATGTAACATGCATATTTTTACATGTTTTTCGTCTCCACCAACATAAACACTCACTTTTCATGATAATAAAGCTATATTTAACTGTTTGAATAAGAAATATTCCGTATTAACCGATAAGCGGAATAAGACGTAAATAATAAAGATTCTCTCGCTAAATCCTATAGATGTATTGGTTTGTCTCTTTTGAGTGTCGTTTTTTCGTTTCATCGAGTTTCAAATCACAACGGTGCCAAATAAGTTTTCACTTCAAAAACGAACCTTAAAACTTTGACATTACAATGGCTGCCATGCGAATCTTTCAATTTTAATTATAACAAAATAACTATAACAACGCATTTTTTTCCATTTTCGGAAACCGAAATTCATATTTCTCATTATTATCTAACTACTACGAAGTTTTTTAAAAATAAAATGAGCGTATTATTTTTTATAAATAAAATGAGTGATAATAAATAATAATATGTCATTAATAATTCGTATTGTGTAAATAAATTTTCTAGTTGGGCTTCGATTTTGATAGAAATGATTCCGAAGAGAAAAAAAAAACCTAACTTATGTATAGCAAATACTAATGCAATTTCTTATAATTATTTTCGAGTGTTTACGCATTTCACATTGATAAACACTTATTATTTTTAATATTTTCACTCCACACATGAAACGCTGAGGGAAAAAAATGCCTTGGAGACCTTTTCATCCAAATCACGAACCATTTGTTTTTGGCCGTTTGACTTTCACAATATTATGTTCCTAGGACACTGCACTCACGAAAACTCATTTGAAATCGATCTAATTATATTATTGAACTATTTGTTTCGTATGGCATATTATTTCAAACCACAGATAGCCAAAAACAACAACCTTTGTATATTTTATTAGTTTCGTTGTAGTTGAATTACTGGCGTATATCGTTCGCCCGTTGTGAATGCTGTTAACACACTAATTATTATTAGCCCACGAAGCGATCAAGTACACGAATTGAGTATCTGTAATATCTGTAACCGCCGGCCGTGAAACTGTACCCATAGAGGATCTGTCATGTTATCAGCTGTAAAGCGTGTTTGTTGGGTATTTTTCGTACGAACGGCGCAGAAGTATTCAATCATTATTATTTCAACTTTACGGTACGGAATAACTACTTGGGGACACTCCTGCAAAACGAATTTAAACCACCCTCAATCAGTTTTTTGATTTTCACGGCCAAAAGTATTTTCGTTATTTATTATTGGGGTGTTATGCCGTGTTGCGCTACCTCCTTATTTAGCCAACGTTTCAGTGTCCATCAAAACACCCTCAATCAATACATAATTTTATTGTTAAATTACTACTTCAAAAATTTTTTTTTTCACGGAGACGAAATACCGGTGCAGGACTTATTATTATTATGGTACTAAATACTGATTCTGCATATATCTGAATCTGAATACAAGAGGAAAATGCAATCTTCACAAAGAATGAAGAATTGCTTATTCCCAAATATAACAATAACTACGGACGGGGAACCACGGAATAAAACGTACCCTAAATATTTAACATGTTACCAACTAGTAAATTTAAAAAAAATTGTCATTCTACAAATAGATTGAGATATATGCTGAAAATATGGTTACTAAATATAGGTGGTTAATATTAAGTATGTGTGTTAATTTTAGTTAATTTGATAATTAATTTGTTGTTAATTTGAAGAATATACGACGCAAATGTGAATGGTAGGAGAAGTCGGGGACGCCCGAGGAAGACATGGCACGATCAAGTGAATCAGATGACTTGAGTCGGGCCATGTCAGAAGAGAATGTATGAGACGATGGATGAATGAGAGTGAGGCAAAGAGTGTGTGTGCCAAGACCGAGTTGTTTGGCGATCCGTCCTCTCTGCCTACCCCTGCGGGGATCCGGCAAGATGGTTAGTTAGTTAGTTAGTGTTAATTTTGACAATCTGTATAATTATTGTAATAATATTATATATGTACCTATGTTTAAATTTTAATTAACAATTAACATCTTGTTAACAAACTGCATAATTGCGGTTTAGCGGGATTGTACCTTGTACCTTGAAAAAAAAAAAAGTACTGAAAGCAAAAATTTTTATAGTGGATATGCTTAAATTTAGATACATATATTTTTTTTAATTTTATTAGATTATCCATATCGTGACTGTAGTGACGTTATAAAGAGTGTCACTGTTTAATTTTCTTTATTTATTAAAGCACCTAAGAACAAAATCAGCTTCCTTTCCCGATCCCTGAAGAAGTTTATGTAAAGGAAAAATGAACGAAAAATTTCCAATTAACAAAAATTGTGAATTTTCAGAAGGTAAGAAAATTACTGTACATGGAACTTTAGTCGTTGACATTGAATTTTTCCGAAAACTGTTTCTGGAAGGTGATAGAAAATGCTTTTAAATTTTATTATTAGAAATAAACATATTATTTCTGAAATATTAAAGTGTTTTAATATCGGTCTTTATTCGGTGTATTTGGGGATAACGCCGACTGTTATTTATATTGTACGATGAACCTAAAAGATCCTATTGCTGCATCCAACACGGTTCTGAGATTACGGTCACGGCTGTAAGAACTGCTACAGCTGTAGTAATATCCCAACGCACACGACATGAATTAATCAACAAGGCGAAGTTATTTTCACTAAAGGAAGCTTACCAACGCGAACTATGGCGGCTCCAAAATATTTATTTATTTATTTACTGAACAAGTGCCTATCAAATATGGGATTTCGGCTGTTTGTATCAAAATAGGAGCGCGAGCACAGGTACGCCAAGGTCGATAACTCGGATTTCACATTGGGGGACCAGTTTACAAAACATGTTAAAATATTCAGACTACCAGAACAATTACTGATTCACTGGCTAATGATTTTAAAAAGAATAGTAACGTAAGATACCAATCTTCTGTTGAACAGCTTTAGATTTTTCATTATTAGACGATGATGGTTTATATTTTCAATAGGAATATTAAGGCGCCGCATCCGCGCTCAAAAAGAAGAAGATGGAGAGACATGTATTTACGAATTTTAGAGGAGCGCGCTAATATTTAAAGCGATAAAATCGATGCGAAAATTGTAAAAATGTTTAATAAAACACGACTCGTTCAAAATAGAGCAAAAATCTCGTGGAAAGCGTCTTAAATTAAGTATCATTTAAAGAAACATTGTGATTTTTTTCACAAACTATAACTTGTAAAATAACTGAAACAAACGTGTTTATAATAATTTTCGGAGCATACTTTGCGATTTTTTTTCTATCGGGGGAATTTCATATAATTTGCGTTTCGGCGTGGAACACGTCTAGATATTATCTTCAAAAATAACATATATTTTATTAAGTGCTTAAAAACTTCAAATATTTAAGCTATGTAAGAAATCGGTAGAAATTCGGGTAGCGGCGGCTTAAGTTTAGTGTTAAATCTGAAAGATAATAATTTTCGCGAGGCAATATAGTCCAAGAGCTACTCTCTTCCTTCTGATTTCGCGCATTTCAAGTTAGTGCTGTAATGTATTGAAAAAGCTTCTGAGTGATGCCGTCAGATGCCAGAAAGGAAAAGTGCTTCTTTCGATGACCGACAAGGGTACCCGAGTAAGCAGTTGACGCCGAGACTAGCTCTGGCCAGCCTACCGATCAGTCTCAATTAGCCACTAAGATAGACAGGTCGTGTGCCTTGAAGCATTATTATTGTAAATACATAAACTCATATTAATAAACCAGTTTTTTATCAAGAACCTAAAGTTATTGAGAAGTTCCCCACAGACCTAATTGTGTGTGAATGTAAATAATACCCAACATTACAATTATTATTGGTTGTTTAGTATACTTGTTCATTACCGATTCTCTTTTTATAATATCGCTGATATTGTAGTAACTCCCCTGCATAAAGGGGTAATCGTTGTTTTGTTAGCGCACAAGCTACTTAACTGTCCTTAGCCAGCGAGACAACGGCATTTAGTAAGGAGGAAGAGAGTTGTGAGGGAAAGGATGGTTAAGAGGAAGGTAGGAAAGTTCCTTTCCATTCGTATCTGGTCACTCACTAGGCAATTTCAAGCAACAGCGTTTAGATTCTGAATACTGGTATTTACCACGGCTAAAAA
Source organism: Limnephilus lunatus (assembly GCA_917563855.2). Lineage (NCBI taxonomy): Eukaryota > Metazoa > Arthropoda > Insecta > Trichoptera > Limnephilidae > Limnephilus > Limnephilus lunatus. Next base: position 42,341,829 of record OU830602.1, on the reverse strand, counting down.
GGCCAATACTCAGCAAATAAGCCTGAGGGGTTAAAAACGGTGGGTTTATCAAATTTTATGTGTGGAGGCTGCTAAATATCCATGCATGTGGTAGAAGTTTTTTAATTTCTGAAATTTAACCAAGATACAAGACTATTTAAATTTATATACAAAAATATTATTCTTTGAATTTCGGAATATTGAAACCGTGTTTCCCTCGTAATTTGTTTTCAGATGCCTCACTAGATAGCTATTAGCTAGAATAGCATACATGTAAAATAATACGTATATTACATATTATGATAAAAATGCAAAAAAAGCGAATTGTATTTATAGGTTTTTTTGACTATAGGCCATTTTGTATTACATCCGTTCAGATTTGATAAGTTAAGTGTCCTTCACGAGTTCGATTATTAGATACTTTCACAGGAGAGTAGAATGACCACTTAGTTGGAATGTCTAATCAACAGTATTATTAAATTTATCAACATTTGGAATAAAACACTTGTCTTGCCGAGGTGCCATTATCCGGTTTCTGTTTTGTGGAGTAAATGTAGAAATGTATTATTAATTATTATGAAATCCATTCATTTGCTCTAGATGCAGTTACTGTTATTTAACATTTTTTTATTTGACAAATATATTTAGATTGTGTTTAATTTTTTTTTACTATACATATTGTATATATATTTTTTAAATTAACTCCTGAGGAAAATAATTTCACTTAGCGCCTAGGTCATCTGAGATGGTGGGTGGAGGATATTTTTGAGGGAAGGAAGAAATGAACATTGGTCTTGAAAATACCCGTATTGGAGGAAGGAGGAACCACAGAGGCCGCAAATCATTCCACAGCCGAGCTGTTAATTATAATGTCACCTTGCTGACAAATGTCAACCTTGTACATGTGTTGGGCACGAGTTTGGCGTGTTTCCAGACTATGCACCGGTGCTGAAGAGATCAATGACGCTACTTCCTTGGAGCATCTTCCATTGTAATACCGGTAGAACAAAGCAATTCGTCTGTTAAGATGGAAGAATCTGTCAAACGGACCGCCCGTTTATGCACAGAGTCAAGGGTATTTTTCAGGTATTTTGGAGCTCCAGACCAGAGCTGGCTGCCAAATTTAGGTTAGCAGCTGTGTACTATTAAACATTAAAGTATCTGCGGGCCCTGTACAGTACGCCCAGTTTTTGGGAGGCTAACTTTACTCTGGCTTTGATGGAGCCCCCATATCTGAGCTGGTCACTTAAAGTAAGCATATCAATGGAGGGCCTGTTCGGGAGATTGCTTCCGTTAAAGGAGACCGGATTTTCATTTCAACTGATTGCAGAAACTTGAAAAATTATAATTAGACTGTGAAAATCTTTTATATTTTAAACCGTCACAATGTTTTGGTATCATTTTGTTGTTTTTCTCAAAAAAATATTTACAGATGCAATTCATATTCGTTTTAATGTTGTTTAATTTAAAATTGTTACGTTTTTTTATCAGAGACATCCGAGATAAACGATGGTTATCAGTTATCTTACATAATATCTACATCATCGATAAAACGTTAACGATTAAAAAATGTTTTGAAAGTAAATCAATATCTGAAATTCATAGAATATGAAATATTTAGTTTACCATAAATATTTTATTTCATCTTACTTACCTAAATTTTACCGATATTCTTTCAACAATTAGTATCTATTCAAATTAACCGTAAAACGTGGGTTCATTTAAATATGAAAAGTAGTAGAGAATGTAATTTTTTTTTAAATTATGCGCAAACCCTGAGTTTTATAGAAAATACTATTTAACTAAGTATAAAAAGTTCTGTTGAAAAGCGGAAAGAAGTTGTAGGTACAACACAAATATAGAATCCATCGCATACAACTGCCAGTCAAACGTTAGTAGTTTGTCCTACTAGCTCAACCCGACTATAATCTTCAAATTGACAGAAGAGTGCTAAAACTTTTTGTCGTACTTTTATGTTAGATTTCATTTCTAGCTTTTGTGAGGTATGTATTTATTAGCCTTCCCCCCCGTATCCCCTTCCACTTCCTACTACATTGACACAACATACTCTAATCGAGAATGCCATAGTCGCGCAGGAGGTTAAGAATTTTGGATACTCACTATAAACTGAGTATTCTTTTGTTCCTTTTTCGTTACTAGAGCGCTTAACTAATGAATGATTTTTTTAGGCAAACAATTTTATAATACCGGTATATATTATTTTTTATACCGGTATGTATTTATAATTTTATAATACATTTACAAAAACCTGTTCGGAAACTAATCCTGGAAAATAAATACCTAGCTCCGCTAAAAATACATATTTTTTGCATCTATCAAAGAACATCCATAATTTTTCTTTAACTTCAGGTGTCTGCAAGTAAACCGTTTAATACCAATGTCCAGGGGTAAGTAAGCCAATTAATTACACATGCTTATCTTATATTGAATAATATCATATCCATGTTACTATTACGTTTGTTTTAAGAAACATAATGATATTATAAACCACGTCTCCGCTTGTTGTTGTTTGTTTGTTCAACAATGTCACATTGTTGAACAATTCTTCGTTAATGCCATGGAGGTAGTGATTGATAACTAATAAAATTTATAATTTTATGTCACGTATTTTAAATTAACTCTATTGTTCAACTTAGTATGTACCAACTTCTGTTACCAAAGATTTCACGTAGGTTTGATATAAATAAAAGTGCATTTATATAATATTAAATCTAACCTTAAAAACATAACATGTCATCTTGCCGGATCCGGAACTTTTTTATTCTGCACATGTATCCCTCCGATCTCCACTGTGTTGGGTGCTGTATAAACTGTTCCCGTTAACGGGAAATACGTGTTGACCACGATCAGACTTATGTGCTTGGCAATGTCTTCTAGAGCTGGCAGATCCTCCCCGTAATATTCCACCATCATCCTCCTCTCCGGTATTTGCAAAAAGTAATAATACATCGTCTTGTACCACGTGGCAATCAGGAGAGACTACGTTGCTTGCAACCAGTTGGGCCATTTCCTATGGGCTAAATAATTGGTCGGGACAAATGCTGGATTTTCAATGACTCCCAACCTTCCAGCTGTCCAAGCCATGATCACGTGGGCAGTTAAACCAATGAAAGGTATTTTAAGTTTGTTGACGATGCCAAGACCGCAGTCACATGGCAGTCACTGTTGAATTGTTCTATGATTACGACGTCATAGTCGCCTTCTTTGATAGCTTGCACTGTTGAATTACCTAACATAGCTTTACAAGTAATGCTTGCAATCAAGAATATTGTCCTGGCGATTCTAACGTGTTTCATAAACCTCTCTATTCCATGAGGCCAGGAAAACTCGTCAATGTCAAAAGCTCCGAGCCAAATGTCTAAAGAACCTTCCAAACTGATGTCTTTACATATATGTTTTTGAAGGATTCTTCAGAGGGAAATGACTGATCATTGTTACTTCATGCCCTTTCTCTGCCAGCCCTCTCATAACAGATGCGATCGTATAGCTGTGGCTTTTCCCGATGTGTGGAAAAATTCCAAGAATTCTGTAACCACACACTTCTTGATAGGTAAATAGGAATATTGCACTAAACAGAAATAGTTTTAAAATTGACATTGTGTTTTGTGTTGTGCCAATTTGTCGACTGTTATAGTGATGTAAAACAATTGTTTATTTTATAAGTTGTAATAGAAATTATATTTTTTAAACGTAATGCAACAAACAAAACGCGGCGTATCAATAACGCAATGAACCAATCAATACTGAAGATTCAAATGGAGTTTTTATCTTTCTGTAGTGATAATCTACACGCATCGAACATTTTAAGGTGGTTAAGCTTCAGAGATAACGCACATTTGCAACTACGCTGTCGTAAGTCCATTTTGTTGATCTGGGATAATGGATTTTAAAGATTATCGTCTTCAATGTGAAGAGGTGTAAAGTTATTTAAACCTGTCATTTGCCGGAAGGCCGCCGGCGGCCACGAAAAGTTTTTTGCTTTTTTTTTAAATGCGATTTTAACCTTTATGAATAAATAAACTATGTATAGGACAAGGTCAGAATCGCTTGCGCTAATATCATTCTTGACGTAACCGATGGTTACATTAATCTAGCTACTCTAAAATATTTTTAAATGAATTTTCTATGACTTTGCAGATCAGTTTTAGCAACTGTCAAAAGCGAAAAAAAATCGATGTTTTATGTTTTCAAATGCCTATAAAGGTCTTTATTTATTTGCCAACTCCTTTGAATTGAGTTTTTTGATATTGGGTATGTATTCAGATTTGTGCAGAAATAATAAAATAAAATCAGTTTATTTGTGTGATTATATTTTTATGTGATTATATTTCCAAAGTGGGAGGTTAAGTTAAAAATGAAAATAAATTGTAATATTATAATTTGAAATTTTACTCATAAAGTTACAAATAAAAATAAAAAGAAATTAAATTAATTTCAAATAAATGAAGTGCGAAATTTCCAGAGAAATTTTATCTAATGATACAGATTATCGAATCGGTATTAATAAATAATTGATTTTATAGGTGTAAAAATATTGATGGGCAGTTCGTGAAAAATATGACGTCAACAAACGAGCATTATATGAATGTTATGATATTTTTTTTTTATTAAAAGGAAAATGTTATACAATTTACAGGAAAATAAAAATAAAATAAATATTACAGAAAAAATAAAAGACCCAATGAACTACTGTTAAGTAGTTTGTCAATGGGTGCTTTTACTTTGAAGTTTTAAAAAAATGAAACTAATTAGAAATTTTTTGTGTTAGAGTCTAACAATTTTTCAATATAATATTTGTTTTTACATTATTTGTACATTTTTTTAATTTTAGCGGGTAACATATTTAAGCAAGTAGGTATCATTGTTATGTGTCGCCCATAGCCTACGAACAGACTCTACAAGCGGCGGGCAGCCGTTGTTCACGCGCGCATGACATGTCCAGTCACGCATTTTGTTGCTGTCCTTCTCAGGCTAGGAGAAGCATCACCTTATATGGTCACGTAGCTCGGGGTTCAACCAATAGGAAGAGACATTACCTTATAAGGGCACACGTTCGAGTCTTCCCTCTCGCTCATCGGGGGCAAGCAGCTTCGGCCGCCGATCGGCAAGGACAGACACATTCGAGACAGCGGCGCGAGCGGTTGTACTGTCACGAGGGCAGTATGCCACCCTTCGACGTGACTAATTAAGTCTCCGCCTACATCCAAGTATGGCGTTATCACAACAGCCGCCTATATAACACAACAGCCGCCTATTTAATACCATGGCCGCCCTGGCCGCGCACGGCTTTTAATCCGCCTTCGTTGCCGACGAGCCGAGTATTTCACAACAGCCGCCTATATAACACAACAGCCGCCTATTTAATCCCATGGCCGCCCTGGCCGCGCACGGCTTTTAATCCGCCTTCGTTGCCGATAGCCGCGTAATTCACCGATATCGCCCACCGGTTCGGTAAGCTGGCCGAATCCGCCCACCATGACGCCGAGAAGCCGCCCCCTCACCGCCCAGCGCCCAGTGTCCTGAGCACGGTCTGTGAGCTAGGCTCCAGACCTCTTCACTTCGTAGGGAAGCTGCCTGCATCCGTCCGACGCCACGTGAGATTCTAAACCTTCTTATTAGTCTTCCCGAGCCTAAATTCAGTAGCATTACTAGTGCCTCTCTCTCTCTAATGCTAGGCCTTAAACTGCTTACCTGGTTGCCTGTACTGTTTCACCCTTGCATATTGAATACATTTGAATTGTGACCAAACCTTGTTTCATTGGAGTCAACCATCGACAAGCACGGAGGAGCCCTACTACCCTGAGATGAGCCTTCCAAGCCGAGGCATATGACCCCCGGGGGGTCTGCTTAACACTTGTTCCCCCCCGGGAGTGACTTATATTCCTGGAGACCTTAAAGTATCACCCTGGCCCCAGGAAGTATAACACTGGGCCCAACGTGGCTTTAGTATAACCCTGGCGCTTGGCAGAGGAGACCAGTAGTATAACATCATGTAGTCCAGCGTTCTTTGTCCATATTTGTTTAAGTGCTTAGGTTATATGTTATGTTATGTTATTCCGAAATACGTACGTACTGGATTAGAGCTTTTAGCCAATCCACGGAGAAAGTATGAATGTAGAAAGTATAAATGAAGTCAAAATAAAACATCTCGATATCAGAAAATATGTAGGTATTGTAGCCCTGGGGTACAAGATGGAGAGGATTTCTGAAAAGGGAAAAAATTTCCGCCGTATTTCAATATTAAGTACGTATATATAGCAATATGTACATTGTATGTATGTAGGTGGCGCAGGTGCTTATTCCAAAGACCATTGTGTATTACGATATTTATATATTTTTTTTTAAACTTTGTTTTTTAAACCACTTTAGTGAGTAAACAACAAATATAAAACACCAATAGGTCTCGATTCATTCTGATCCGGCTGTATACATTTTACCGTTGTGATTTGAAACTCGATGAAATGAAAAATAGCGACCCTAAAAAGAGGCAAACACAGACATTTATAATAAGATAGTATAATCGGTCTCCTCTTTGTGCGGTGCTTCGTAGCCTCCCCACTCTTGTCTATTTTAGTTTTCTGAAGGTTTCATTTCTACCGCCTGTGAATTGCACACTCTGATTTTTTTTAAATTAGCTCCATACAGGAGGCCCTGAGGAAAATAATTTCCCTCAAGACCTGTGTCATCTTAGGGGATGGTGTCTAGAGGTTTATTTTTAAGGAAAGGAAAAAGAGGAAATTCTGGGAAGGAAAATGGTATGAGGGGTGGGTAGGAATCTGGCGGTCAGTGTCCAGGAGTGACGACATATGAATCCATCCTTTTAAATGCGGTGCAAGGCGATGGGTCAAGGGAGTCCGGCTGGAGAGGTCAAAAGTCCTTCCTCAATCAATCTCTCTCGATCCGGCCCGTTACGCAGTATGTGGGCAGACACATCCGCCGCCAAGTCCTAAACAAACCTCACCCCATGAACCCGGGCACCCCTGCTAAGTCACCAAACGTAGCGCACTATTTTGGGTGGCATACGGCAGAGGTGTTGGTTATCCAATAAATGGTACACGGGGCGGCGGTACCCATTACCGCCTTCCAAATATATACACACAAAATCCCCTCACTAATAAACGTGTATTCAACTGTATGTAGTTCAACTGTACACGGTTGTGTACCGTGTACACAACTGATAAACAGCCATTTACTCTGCACTAATGGTTATTTATGAGTGGTGTAAAATTTAAATTACATGTATTATTAAAGCCAAAAGTATATATCGATCGTCCAGTTCATTAGTCAGACATCTCCGAAAATTGAAATATGAGTTGAGTAGGTTTTCAGTTATATGTAAAAGTGTACACTCTATCTGGTACAATAATTCTCGGATTATTCATAAACACCACAAAATCAATTATAATGCAAAAAAATTGTAGTGAATTAAATACAATGTTGATGTTTTCTGGGTCACTAGTCTTCTTCTTCGTTCGTATGGTGGGGGGTCAGAGGGAGACATCGGACATTCGTTAACCACAAGTTCACCGCATTCACACATCGCCGACTCTTTAAAGCCCCATCTATGCGCATCATGTGAGCACAACGGCTATGGGAGCACCTCATCCTATTGATGGTGGTCCAGAGTTTGCGAGGCAATGAGAACCCAGCCTGTCTCTCAGTGGGGTCTTGACCGAGATGGGCGTTTTTGACGTTGGCCGATTGCCGCTTGAGTTTTCATCTATCTTCTGGGGTCACTAGTAGGATCTATATATCTAATCTATAGGGAGGTAAAGAGTTAGGTAATATGTTTGTATGTAATTAAAGCTTTCCGCCAATCCTCTTAGAAAAGTAGACATTTTTACATTAGCTTCATACAGAAGGACATCTTTGGGGATGCTAAGTGGAGGGTCTTTTTTATTGAAAGGAAGGAGAGGTGAAATTCTGGAAAGGAATAAGGTTTAAGGGGTGGGAAGGAATCTGGGGTTCAACGTATCCAGGAATGACGGACGCATGAATCCATCCCACTGCGGTGCAGGGCAATGGGTCAAAAGAGTCCGGTTGGAGAGGTCAGAACGTCTCCGTCAATCAGTCTCTCCCGATCCTTCCGAGACAGAGTGAGAAAGAGTGCTAAAACCTTTCATCGTACTTTTATGTGCGATTTCAGGCACTTCTTAGCTTTCATATGAGTTCAACTTTTATCATCCTTTACCTCTTCCATTCCCATCAACTTTTTACGAATTTTGTGAGGTTTTCACAAATAAACTGTGTATTCTTTTATTTCTTTTTCGTTTCTAGAGAGCTTGATTAATGTTTTTTTTTAGGGTAAAAACTTTTACTAAAAAACCTATTCGGATTCTTGCCTTATATAAATATCTCCCCCAGCAAAAAAAACAGATATTTTTTGCATCCGTCAAAGTCCGTCATATTTTTTCTGTGTCTCAGGTGTATACAGGTTAAGTGTTTATTATTCACAGTCCAGCGGTAAGCAAAACACACGTGCTTATCTTAAATTAAATAATATCCTATCCATGTTATTTTTACGTTTGTTTCGGTCGCGTTCAATGCACAAACATAATAATATTATGAACCACTCCTCCGCTACCTGCTTATCTGTCACATTGCTGAACAATTCTTCGCTAATGTCGTGGAGGTGTTGATGTTGATTGATAATTAATTAATTATTTTATGTGACGTAATTTAAATATAATGATTTACTCTATTGTTCATTGGTGTGGGATGAATTAAATTCAGATCCGTAAAAGGAATATTGTGTGACTCCAAAATGCCCATAAAACTTGAAGGAAAGATATACAGACTATTGTTAGACCCGCGATAATGTATGGCTCCAAATGCTAGACTATTTGTAACTCATACTCTTGGCAACTCGAAACAGCAGAAATGCGAATGCTTAGATGCGGCAGGAGTATTACTGAAAGATAAGATTAAAAGTTCACGCATTCGTGGTAGCCTGGGTGTCACGGACACAAACAGTAAGCTGGAGGAACTACAGTTGAGATGGTATGGGCACATAAGACGGAGACCATCAGACCTCATAGTGAAGCAGGCAATGTCTATAGAGCATCAACAGAGGAAGAGCAAAGATCTCCTGGATCACTCAATACTGCAAAATACTTCAGAGAAACAGCCTGGATAAAGGCGATACTTAGAACCGAAGAACCTGCGAACGAGAAGAGCCGACCCCAACAGCCTACCTAGGCAATGAGTTGGGACAGCGCAAGGAGGAAGAAGAAGAATACTCTATTGTTCAGTGTAGGTGCCTACTTCTGTCACCAAAGATTTCACGTAGGTATAATATATATTATGGCGCATTTATTTAATATTAAATCGTAATCTTATAAAAACACAACATGTCATCTTACCGGATCCAGAACTTTTTTATTCTGCACATGTATCCCTCCGATCTCCACTGTGTTGGGTGCTGTATGAACAGTTCCCGTTAACGGGAAATACGTGTTAACCATGATCAGACTCATATTCTTAGCAATGTCTTCTAGAGCCGGCAGATCCTCCCCGTAATATTCCACCATCATCCTCCTCTCCGGTATTTGCAAGAAGTAATAATACATCGTCTTGTACCACGTGGCAATCAGGAGAGACTCCGTTGCTTGCAACCAGTTGGGCCATTTCCCATGCGCTAAATAATGGCTGGGGACAAATGCTGGATTTTCAATGACTCCCAACCTTCCAGTTGTCCAAGCCATCATCACGTGGGTGGTTAAACCAATGAAAGGTATTTTAAGTTTGTTGACGATGCCAAGACCGCAGTCGCTGTTGAATTGTTCTATGATTACAACGTCATAGTCGCCTTCTTTGATCGCTTGCACTGCCGGATTATCTAGCATTGCTTTGCAAGTAATGCTTGCAATCAAGAATAAGTTTGTGGCATCGTCAACGTGTTTCATAAACCTCTCTGTTCCATAAGGCCAGGAAAATTCATCAAGGTCAAAAGCCTCGACCCAAACATCTAAAGACCCCGATAAACTGATGTCCTTATATGTTTTTGGAGGATTATTTAGAGGGAAGTGACTGATCATGGTTACTTCATGCCCTTTGTCTGCCAGCCCTCTCATAACAGGTTCGATCGTATAACTGTGGCTTTTCCCGATATGTGGAAAAATTCCTAGAATTCTGTAACCACACACTTGTTGATAGGTAAATAGGAATATTGCACTAAACAGAAATAGTTTTAAAACTGACATTGTGCTTTGCGTTGTGCCACTTTGTCGACTGTTACAGTGATGTCAAACAAAATGTTTATTTTTAAACCTCGTAGGTGTAATGCAAGAAACAAAACGGGGCGTATCAATAACGCAATGAACCGATCAATACTGAAGACTTCAATTGGAATTGATATCGCCGTGCGATGGTTATCGAACATTTTCAGATATCTAAGCCTCAGAGATATCGCACATTTGCAACTACGCTGCCTTAAGTCCAAATTTGTTTATCTGTGTACATGGATTTTAAAGATTTTAGTCTTCAATTTGAAAAGGTGTATGGATAATTATTATAAATAAATAAATTAATCATTGAAGAAGAAAATAAGACTAATAACTAAACGAAAATATGAAAGTGAACAAGACACAGAAAAATAATAAGATAACGGTCGCAAATGGGACTCGAACCCAAAACCTCTCGTTTTACCGAAACGAACGCATTCTAAAAATTTGGCAACAGCCACCTCTTATGATATTGTCATATTTGTTAATCTCATATTTCAAATTTCAGAATTAACAATATTATCTTCGACTATTTCTTTTTTCATATAATTGGCAACTACCTTTTTTCAAAACAATAGTTCGAAGAACTAGTTTGAAACCTAGATAATATCTCGGATAAAAAATATATCCGATTTCATTTATGTGGAATATCTATCGATCTTTTACCGGACCGTTATGCCTCCCGGAAGTATTTTATGACATATTTAATACGTAAAACAAACACACCTGCAAATAATATTTGATTTATGGTGAAGATTGATGATTTATTATCGAATATTGCTTTCCACACTATCTCAAAAATTTGTATTTGGAGATGCCTGACTAATCAACTGGATCGATATTTATGCAGCGCTGATGATGGTTTATAAACGACGCTCATTGTGCATCATTCGTCACCGTGTGTCATACATCCTCAATCATTTCAACGAGATATGATTGACTTGATACACGATGACATCGTCAACGAGACACTTTGACATACATGATTGCGCAGAAACCTTATGTCATACCTTGTATTTGAGAAAGCCCACAAACATAAATTGTTAGGTCAGTTTTAAATCAAATTTGTCTTTTTAAATAACAAACCACAAAATCCAGTTATTCTCATTGAAGTGAAAACTTCTTTACCACGGTTGTGATTTGAAACTGGATGAAACGAAAAAGCGACACTAAAAAGAGACAAAACACATCCGACCGGTCAGTGGCTGAGTTGGCGTCGAGTTTGAGTCCCATCCAGGCATCCCGTATTCGATTCCTCGGCTGGCTAAGTCCTCCATCATGACTTAAGCAACATTTTCCACTTACCATGGTGGTAGTAAGAGATTTTCAAATATTGTTGAGTTATTCGTAACCCGGGAATGTTTGTCTTTCTTTAAAGAAAGAAAAAATCTACTGGACTTAGCCTGCGAGAGAATGAGATAAAATAATCGGTCTCCTATTTCTGCGGTGCTTCGTAGCCTCCTCACTCTTGTCTACTTTAGTTTTCTGAAAGTTTCTTTTTTTTACATTAGTTCCACACAGGAGGAGAAAAATAATTCCTTCAGGGCCTATATTTAGGGTTATATTTAGGGATGCTGTGTGGAGGGTCTTTTTAGGAAAGGAAGGAGAGGAAGTTCTGGAAAGATAAATGGTATTAAGGCTGGGTAGAAATCTGTGGGTCAGTGTGGGCTCCCCTGCTAAATCACTTAACGTAGCAAACCACTTGGGTGACCTTGGCAGAGGTGTTGGTTATCCAATCGATGGTTCCCGGGGCGGCGCGGTGGTACCCATACCCGCCTCCCAAAAGGAACTTCTTTTTCACTTCTACTGCGTGTGAATTACACACTCTGATTTTATTTTATTTATTTATATGTCTATTAACGCCCTGTTTGGGATTTAGCATTTTAATTTTTATTGTAATAATAATATTCTATAGGTTTCGGATTATATTGTGGCTGGAGAACTCAACAAACTGTCATTTCAACACCTCTTTGAAAAGTCATTAAAAATGGTGAAAAAAAAAACAAAACACAGATTAAATAAATTACTTTAGGTTAGGTTATGGGCTTTTCTCACACTTTAAATGACTTTTCAAACGGTGTTGAAATGCCAGTTTGTTGAGTTGTCACGTGACCGGATTATGTAGCTATTTTAAAAGCGAAATATGTATTAGTTTTATTGCCTTAACTGTAATAAATACTTTAATCATCTTTTTAAACGCTTCACATTTATCATCCAGAAATATATTTTTTTAAACTTATGGGTTTAGGCGGCAGTTTCAAACCAGTTTAGACAGACTAAAGTTGTCCTTAAGACCTATTATAAAGAATGAAAAACATTGAATATTTCGATCATAGTGACCAGTAATTTAATCGAAAGCTATTATCCTGATTTCAGTGATGTTGAAATTTTGCTAAACGCGTAGTCGAATCCACATACTCATATTTAACCCGCAATCACATGTAAGCTGACCTCTAAAAAAATGTTTACATTCCTACTATCTTTGGATAGGTATTTGCCGTTATTTTTTTTCCAAATGATGGATTACATAAAACTAGCTGGTAACCGGCATGCGTTGCTATGCTATTTAATAAATAAATTGTTTCTCCCTGCGTGGTGTCTTTTCCAATTCGTCCTGTTCCCCTTCTGCCTCCCCTTCCTCAACCGCGTTCCCTTTCCTCTCCCGCGAACCCCCCTCCAGAGTTCCCCTCCCCCCTACCAGGTTCTTCTCACCCCTCCCTGATTCCCCTCCCTCCCCCCCTCCCACTTATCCCCCTACCCGAGTTCCCCCCCCCCTCCCGCATTCCATACATTCAGTCCCGAGACGTTCTGTTTTCAAACAGTTCGCGTGCCACCTATTGCAATCGTTGTATACAAATTTCATTATGCCAGAGCTCACCAGTAGTTTTATACAAACCTTGTCCTGACAATAACGAACAAAAAAAAAAGAATTATCTAATTTGGTGCAGTCGTTCGGAAGTTATGCGCGTACATACATTTCGGCGATTCATTTTTATTAATATAAATAGATAGATAAAGATAATAAACGAAAACTTGTTATAGTTGTATCATACTGTAATAACACTAACCAGCTAATAAAATTTGATTTCATGCACATAACTACTTTCAAAAAAATTTCATTTGATAATTATTGTAAGCAATTATAATAAGTTGCCGTTATCGATAAGATCTCACCACAAACTTTACCCCTCAACGAAATGACATCGGCTTACTTATTGGAAATATGTGTTCCAGAAAATTCCAATTCTCGACAGTGAAACCTTAGGTCAGCAGTGTCATCAGCTATCGGAAAGTTGAAGGAATGAAAGCGCACACCAGATACTAAGTTCGGTGAGCGTACTCAAGGAGTGTCAGGACCTAAAGCCTGGAATGAGGCAGATTTTAAACCTAAAACTCACCTTTCAGACAGTCGTATCCGTAAGGTCAAAAACTTTCACCTTCACCTTCACAGCCCGCGACATTGTAAAAAATTGTGTAAAAATGTAAGCAAAAAGAGAACTGTTAAGCTTTTTAAGGTCATTTCATAAAAAATCTCCAGTCCAAAAGAGTCCTTAAATCTCCAGTCTTCCAAAATAAATATGAACTCTACTTTTTACACTAATCTTCTCATGTAAATTCATGCAATGTCCAGGTATTTAAATTTAATGTCCTCCGCGTGCAAAGTCGTATATTCTCCAAGCATAAACTTTATAATAAAAATGTGCTTATCGGAAGTGATTTGCCAGGTAAGTGTGTTTTCTGTATAATCTGTTTGTAAATAATAAAATTATATTGAGCCTAAGAATATACATATAATGAATTGCACAGCGCCCTTAAGGTGATTTTTCACAAAACTGCGCTCTACAATTCACCGATTATTATTATTTTTACGCTTGCACTCAATATCTCTATTCTTAAAAAAGTTATTAGCTGCATATCAATTCTGTTTCATGATCAAGTTACAAAATGTAAGTAGATACTACCTGGAAGCAGGGATAACTAAAAAAAACCCTTACCTATCTGTTTTGATTCTAGTATTCGATTGAACAAATTATTCCATCCCATTCCTGGCGCCAAACTACGATCAAACTGTACGTACTATCATAGCGGCGGAACTGGAACCGAGTTATGCTTTTGGTGTGTATGTAGGTAGAAAAAAAGACGGCACCGCCGCGAACGGTTTCATATTAAGGATAGTTCATGACGTATCAGCACAAATTATTGCCCTGGACTTTTCACGTAGTACCTGCTTGACAATTTACGAACGGGTTGTTTCACAGAATAACAATTCATCTAATTTCAAAGTTAATAAAGTTCTTTGAAAATCCTGTTTAAGTGTGAAATAAAGGCCCATTATGAAATAATAACAAAACATGAATAGAAGATTCACAGAATTTGAATTTTAACTTTGATATTCGATGAATTGTTCTAATTCTATAAAACTACACCAATTAAAGTGCTTACATAGACATGCTTGCACTTTCTGGCACTCAATGTTGGTTTTTCCCTTGTAATTTTTAAAAATGCGTTTTGTTTACTGTTTGTACCGTAATCTTTAACCTTCGATTACTTATTTATCAACAATTTATCCGTGACCTGCTCGAAGTGACCTACACATTTGAAATGATAAAAAATTGTTAATTATTTTAGAATTCCCAATTTGTTTTTGTTGTAATATTATTGGGTTAACCAGATTACTAGTCTCTACTTCGCCTACTAACTAAAGTACGAACTAAGATTTAAGTTTACAGTCGAAATCATTCATAGATGTCACTGATTAGATATGTTTAATTATTAAAAGTTTTGTGATCTAGCTTTACACATAGTTTCTCAAAATCAGATGTTCAGTTATAATTTTCCCCTTTTTTAAAGGTCGGGTGTAAAAAATATCATAAAGTATTACATTTCCACTTTAAGGGGCTGGAAAAAGTGGTAGTATTGCAAAATATCGTGTTAACGGGGACCTTTCTTTCACATCTGGGCTTGAGCATATCAATGTATCCATTCACTTCCACTTTCCTTATTCCCGCGTTACTGCGCTGAATCGCGCATATTTATAAATAAGTAATAAACCGTATATTTCGAATAAGTCGAAATCCGCGAGGGGATGTAAAAAGCCTCTGGTGTACAGTGTAGAGGCCTGCGCAATGATAACGTAAAACTAAATTACTTTTCGATTTGTTTCCTTTCCACTGCAACAAAGTAATCTCCGCAGTAGGGGTAATTGGAAAAAAGTAATTTCCTTCTGTGCCGGTGTGGGCACTGGTACAAAGAGAGCATCTGTACTATGAAGTCGACCAGGATATACTATAATACTGTGTGGCTATTTTTACAACGAACACAATTAATAGAACGTTTATTTTGTTAGTGTAACTTCTGGTGAATAATATATTTCTTTCGCATAACAATCAATACTAAAAATACGTACATTAAAAAATAAAGTGTACAATTTGGGTGCTGCTAAAACTCAGAAACGAGTCTCGGTACGATCAAGGGAGTTATAATAATAATAATATCTTTATTTGGAAAACAAACAGCTTTACAAAGATACATCAAAAAAGAAAGAGTGCTAAAATAAAACAGTAAGCCTAAAAACATGTTTTCGCTGATAATTTTTTTTTTCGCTGACAAGAAAAACATAAAGAAAAACTAAGAAAAAAATAGTTAAGAGAAGCTAAAGTAAAACATAAAGAAAAACTAAGAAAAAAAAAGTTAGGAGAAGCTAAATACTTAAATATGCATGATAAAATATAGAAAAACACAATAAAGGGTAAGCTTATGATCTTATAGGAGTATATGGATGATATGTATGTAATTAGGGAATTTGTAAATATATTGAAAATTAGGAAAATAAATCTGATTAATAATATAATATAATAATATAATAAATATAAATATGAATGTTAAGTGGTGTGTTGTGATGCATTACATTTATCTAAAAGTCTTGCTTTGAATTTGTTGAAAGTTATATTGAAGATGTCTGTATATGTGAGGTGTGTGTTATGATAGTGGCAGGCGTATAGTTATATATGGTGTGGTAGCCTTATATCCCCAATCTATGAAGAAGATTCCAGTTTTTACCTGAAGGGTGTGATTTTGAAGATATAATGGAAGATTCACCCTCTAGATATTTCTAGACCAGTGCAGAACATTGGGGAGTATTCCAGTCGAATTTTCTGGAATCATTCTGGAGTATTCCAGTCGAAGAAGTCGGGGACGCCCGAGAAAGACATGGCACGACCAAGTTAATCAGATACTTGAGTCGGGCCATGTCAAGAGTCAGAATAATAGAAGAACATGCGAGGCAAGGAGTGTGTGCCAAGACCGAGTTGTTTGGCGGTCCGTCCACTCTGCCTACCCCTGCGGGGAAACGGTGTGATGGTTAGTTAGTTAGTTAGTCACAACAATGCAGGACGTCCAGGAGCAATCTGGAATGTTGAGGAATGTTCGTGAATAGTCTGAAAGTTTGAGTACATCCCGAAACATCCCAGACCATTGTGGAACATTCCAGAACACTTTCGAATGATGTGGAATGTTCTGGAACATTGTGAACCATTCGAAGCCTTCTTTGTATGGGTGGGGCTACCCATTGGTAAGGGTACACAAATGGCTCCCCCACACGCACACTTCCGCGCGACCGAGTCCCGCGCCACTTCAGGCCGCCGCGCAGAAAAGTAAAGACCGATAGGTTTACAGCGCAGTTCACCGTGAGACTTTTCTGCACGGCGGCCTGAAGTGGCGCGGGACTCGGTCGCTCCGAGGTGTGCGTGTGGGGGGCACTAAAGCAAGATCCGTCAATCTCATATCAACTCCCTGCGCTAAGCCAGATACCCCAGCTAGTGTTTTTTTTTTAAATATAATTTTAGATGGCATAAGTCGTGGAAAGCATGTACATTCGAGTGAATCAAATACGTTATAGTTTTATAAAACAATTTCTGGTGTAGTTCTGATTTTTTCCACATTTGTATTTTTAGAGTTATTACGAATCTGAGTTTCGCACAAAAAAAACTGTGCAAATCAAAATAACCTGCAATCATCAATATGATCGCACTAAGTACCAACATACAATATACGTATTCACTTATGTCTTGGCCGCCTTTAGGCTGCTTTATTTATTTACCAGCTGGTTCGCGGCATGCGTTGCAATGCCATATTCAAAGAAATATATTATTTCTCCCTGAATCACCTTTCCCGTGCGTTCCCGTTCCCCTCCCGCGTCCCTTTCCTAGGTAGCTTTATAAATTGTAGCCTATATGTTATTCTGGTGTATGAACAATATTATTGTAAAGTTTCATGAAAATCCATTCTGTAGTTTTTGCGTGAAAGAGTAACAAACATGCAAGATTGGCTGGCCAACAGAATACACCAACCAACAGAAAAGACTTTTTCATTTATTTTGTTATATCTTATTTCTTACTGACGCGCTCGGTTAACGTAACCAAGCGAATACTAAATACAAACGATTTTTTACTACACGAAACCTGTATTATAAAATTTACTGATATAATTACACAGCTTTCATAGGTGACTTATACCCCATTTCTACCGATTTATTTCATAGGTATGTTGGTATGTACATTAAACACTTAAAGTTTTAAAGCTCTTAAAAAAATTAATTTTATTCTTGAAGGTAATATCTAGAACTAGAAATCTAGACATTCCCCGCGCCGAAACGCAATTTTATGAAATTCCCTCGACAGAAAAAAATCGCAAAGTATACTCCGAAAATTATTGAAAACGCGTTTATTTCAGTTATTTTACAAGTTATATATGTATGAAAATTCGCAGTGTTTCTTTAAATGCTGTTGTAGACAACCCCCGCGAGATTTTTGCTCTATATTAAGCAAGTCCTGTTTTATTAAACCTTTTTTACGATTTTCGCTTAAATACCTATTATCGATTATATATACTATAATATATCTCTCCATTTTCTTCTTTTTGAGTGGGTATACCGCGCCTTAGGCAGTTATCAATAATTCCTCTAAATGAATTGTGCTGGAGTGATACTTGCATTTAAAAGTTCAACAGTGAAGTCAAATTTGACACAGCAAAATAACATTTTGTTTTCAAGTCTGAGACTTAACCAGACCATTACCATACCTTACCATTTTTCAAGCGTATTTTATAAAACTCAATTTTAATTTTAAGCTTTTTAATTTAAATTTAATAATTTTAGTAAAATATACTTCGCTAAACCAAAAAAAACTTGAGATACATTACTAAGAAAACTTAACGAAGTAACTGTTTTTTTGTTATTTTTTAATTATTTTTATTTTATGTGTAATAAGATGGTATTCTGAAAAAGAAATTTTAAAACTGCTCGTTATTCGACATTTTATGATTTGATAAACATTATACATCTTGTTTTTTCCTCGACAAATTTTATTATTATTTTTACACAATTTATTATTATTTATTTTATTATTATTTTCCACTGGTCATTTTAATAAAACAACATGGTGATATTTTTTTCCAGCAGCACATTTATATTTTATGCGATTGATTTAAAATACTCATCCAGTACTTCGAGCTATTGAAAATGCATATTCAGACCGCATCTGCATAAGAGCGGAATGGTACTTTACTTCTCATTAACCTATTCTGGGATCAATCGATTGGGATATGGCACTCTTTTATGGGCCATTAGAGCTCGGAAAATCAAGGGGGATTTTTGTTTGAATTTTATTTTGAACAACTGAGATATATTTTTTATATGTATCTATAGGTAGCAAGTAGATTGGAAGCAGGTGGACTACGGCTCTTCCGATATTGGGGAGTGTTGTTGATTAAATTTCGATACATTTCTATTGTTTTTAATACTGTATTGTCGTGTTTGTTTTGTCAGCCATTATTTGCAAGTTCTCTGTAACATAGTCGTCATCCAGTAGAAATGGTTTCCATAGAACATTATTGTCAGATTGTTGGTACTAGCTCCAACATGGCTGTAAAGACTATTGTCATGGAAATTTGGAAAATGCAGATAAATTGGAGCTATTCCATATCCATCCATTCACATTTTTGTATGTTTTACTATAAGGATTGTTTATCATCATCACTCGCTTTGCGACATGCATCGAGAAAGTGTTGAAAAAAGCTGGATAACTCATAGATAAACGTTTTGAGAAGGAAAAATGGGAAAGCAAACAGATTGTATATTAGAAAAAAGAGAGATTATGCTCTGGTAAAACATTTATAAGTTTCTACCGCATGTGAACTACACACTGATTTTTTTCCCCCAATCTTGGAAACTAACCAAGGTGAGCCCAATGTACAAGTTTAGTTGCAAAACAGAGGCTCAAAGTTATAATCCGGTAGCGAGAAAAAATGTTAACATTAATATGTGAAAAATTGACAAATAAATTTCTTAGGGGTAATCCCCGTGGCAATAATCAACTGTTTCAAATATTCTCGAACTCTTACATAAAGTAGCAAAAAGATTGGACGCGCAATATTAAAAAGACGTGATTTATATGAACTCTACAAAGGCATTCATTACAAAACAGCCACAGAATAGGCTTTGACCAATCAAATAGACCCATCTCTATTAAAAATATTGTGACGTTTTTAAAAAAACGATATACGTATGCATCGGTGGTCACGAGTCCAGGGAATTCCCCGATTAATACCTCAGGGGCTAAACTTGGAACCTCCACTGTTCCAGATATTAATTGATGATATTTAAGAATGCATCCAAAGTACCTACTAAATGGTTGATTTTTGCTGACGATATCAATATCCTGCTCATAAAATAATAGGCGACATTCAAGATGGTACTAAATTACATCTTGATCCTCAGGCAATGTCTTCATGAGCCGATGATAATCAACATTATATATGTCACTACGATGTTAAACCCAATTAAAAACCCAATTAAATAATCTTCTTTGTGTGCCCTATCAGGTCCCCTCAACGTTGGGGATCACCCTTGAAAATGTTTCTCTGTCTTATGCTGCCCGGAATAGCTTCTTTACACTTCTAATGCCGGTCCACTCTCGTACATTTCGCAGCGAAGACATTTGTCTTAATTAAATAATAATATGAGCTAAATTATGAAATATTGTCTTAAGTGAAATCCATGAGGGACCTCGGGGTCGCATTTGATACCAAACTCACCTTTTCAGATCATATAGTGGAGCTGGCGTCATCGTGTTAGAAACTTCTTGGATTTGTGACAAGAACAAGTAAACAATTTTCCAAGCCCGAAGCAATGACATCGATGTTCAACTGCATTATACGATCAAAACTATACAAGCATCTGCTGTTTGGGCCCCGTATGCAAAAATACATAGAATTACTCGAACAAACTAAAAAAAAGTTTTTAAGACCTCTTTAAAAGAGAATGCATGGTGATGGTGAGTAACCGTGATTTGTGGTTGATATGGATATGCTCTCTGAAATGAAATTCTCCAATCTGAGAGGAATGGGTACATTTTAGTAAAAGCATTAAAAATAATAAACTATGTTATTGACAGCCCATGAACTCCTGGAATGCTAAAAAAAATCGTACCGAACACCTACCGTCAGGTTCGATACCATGAAATGTATTCGGATATTTATTCCATATGGCAGAGCAAGATGATATCTCTAGGTCTCTTGACATTTTCCACATTGGCATCGAAGGTATCATGACTAATTTTATGAGGAAACTGGGCGGCGCTTTGTCTATTCAAACGTATTCTCCAATTTCTTCTATGGATTTCTATACTACTGAATTTATTATTTAATATAATATAGAAATCGACCACTACCACGCAGGTAAGTTATGATTTTTTTATTAGTTACTTCTTTTAGGAGTTAGGACTCTCCAAAAATCTTTAAGATCGGTTAAAATCGGTTCAGTTTCGGAGGAAAAAATGGGCAATACAAAACCTCGATTTTAATGCTACGGCCAGACCCTTGCGACAAGCTGCTTGTCGAAAGCTCACGCAAGCTCTGGCAAACGAATGGCTGGCGTCCCCACACTTGCAAGCGCGCCAGTACATTCGCTGCGCGCGCAGCGCCCAAGGATGTCGAAGCAACTGCATCAGCTGTCATTTTTGTATTAACCTATTTCTATTTTAAAGCGAAACAAAACGAAAGAAAGCGAAGAATTCGAAAGAGACGATAGTGGATGATTAAAATCCATAGAAATCGTACCAGTTAATTCATTTAGTATTCTAATATTTTGTTTATTGTCCGTAAGTTGGACCAACGTGTGGATGCCACGCCAGCGTTTGCCGCAAGCGCTTGCCGCTTGTGGCCAAAATATCCGACCTCGATCGGATCGGCGACAAGCTCTCGCAAGCTTACGCAAGCCAAGCCACACGCGCGCTCCAGACGCTGGGACTTGTGGACGCTTGCGGAGGCTTGCCATGTGTTTGGAGCCGGTATAATGATTTTATTCATGTATTCCTACAGGATGCCCTGAGAAAAATAATTTCCCTTGCTGTGTGGAGGGTTTTTTTAAGGAGAGGAAGTTCTGGGTAGGAAAAAGATAAGAAGGGTGGAAAGGAATATGGGGGTCAGTGTCCAGGAGTGACGGTGGACGAGTGGAGTATGAATCCATCCCTTCAATTGCGGTGCAAGGCAATTTGGGAGGCGGGAATGGGTACCGCCGCCCCGGGAACCTTTATTGGATAACCAACACCTCTGCCGTAGGTCACCCCAAGTGGTTCGCTACGGTTGATGATTTAGCAGGGTTGCCCGGGTTCATGGGGTGAGGTTTGTTTAGGTCTTGGAGGCGGATGACCAGGACACACTGAAACCCAGATTCCTACCCACCCTTTAAACCCTCTTCCTTCCCAGAACTATCCTCACCTTCCGTTCCTTAAAAAAACCCTCCACACAGCATCCCCAAAGATGACATAGACCTTGAGGGAAATTATTTTCCTCAGGGCCTCCTGTGTGGGGCTCATATATATTTTTTTTAAAAAGGCGATGGGTTTAGAGAGTCCGTCTGGAGAAGGCAAAAGACTTCATAAACCAGCCTCTCTCGTTCCGGCCCGCCATGCGTGAGCAGACGCATCTGCCGCCAAGACCTTGACAAAACAAACCCAGGCTGAGTCACCAAACGTAGCAAACCACTTGGGATGACCTATGGCAGAGGTGTTCGTTACCCAATAAATGGTTCCCGGGGCAGCTCCCAAATTTTAAATAAGCCCGATGTGCAGTTATCCCTTTCGCTCAGTATTCGAGGAGGAAGAGCAATAATGACAGCAACAGTTTGGTAAAATACCTGTTCAAATTTCGGTGACAGGGTTTTACTCCTAAGCAAGAACTCTAAAATATACTATTGTTAAAAAAATATATATTTTTTATTTAAATTAATATAAATTATTCCATGTCTATTGTAATAGGTTTAAGTAATACATTTTTTTTACTCAAGGCTCTCAATAGTTTTCTGCTTAAATTAAAAAAATAATAAGTAGAATATTATCCTTAGATTCCTTTTGCATGGCCTGTGTGTGCTTGATACTCAATAGGGGACCTATGGACACAATATTCAAAACATTGTTTGAATATGGAAAATTTCAATCCAGTTCCCCGGGGGCATATCCGTTCTTCACGAGCTACGCCCGAAGCCATAGAACAACTGACATCTGTCAGCATCCCGATATGTCATTTTCTCTCGAATGCTCTGGTGATGAACTGATGGCTATGAAATTATGAAAATAAGCTTGAAAGACACAATGTGTGAGTTTATGACGGAAAAATAATATCCTTTTCGCAAATCACATTCCGGCTCTTAAATTGTTATATACGAACCTATGCTGTGAAATATATCCCTCGCTTTTCAGATGTTCTTAAATTGTTATACCTATTAATAATAATAATAATTGGATAATTTCTAGAGCGCTGTTTTTATGAAAAATCACCTCGAGGGCGCTTGCATTGTATGAAATATAATTACGCTTTGCCTCTCAGATGTTTTTCAATTGTTATATCTATTTTGTGTAATATATCCTTTGCTTCTCAAATGCTCTTAAATTGCTATACCTACTGTGTGTAATATATCATTTGCGTCTCAAATGCTCTGAAATTGTTATACCTAATGGGTAAAAATAACCTTTGCCTCTCAGATGTCCTTTACCTATTTTGTGAATATATATCCTTTGCCTCTTAAATGCTCTGAAATTGTTATACCTGTTGCTCAGATGTTCTTAAATTGTAATATCTACTGTGTGAAATATATCCTTTGCCTCTCAGATGTTTTTAAATTGTTATACCTATTTTGTAAAATATATCCTTTGCTCTCAAATGCTCTGAAATTGTTACACCTATTGTGTGAAATATATTATTTATCTCGCAAATGCTCTGAAATTGTTATATCTATTGTGTGAAATATATCGTTTACCTCGCAAATGCTCTAAAATTGTTATACCTATTGTGTAACAAAACTATTTATTCATGTTTATATTGATTATGTACCGGCGCAAACAAATACTTCTTAACATATAAAAAGCGTAACCTGCAAAAAGTGTTTTAACCTAAAGTAATTAAACTAGCCCCTTCTTGAAAGACAAGGGTACGAATTATTTTAAGTATCACCAATAACTCAGGTACACTTCATACGTCATACGTATGTCTACTATTGTTACATTGAATTGAATTTTCATTTCATCAAAATAACAAAAAACATAAAATTTTATTCATGGGTTGCGGTTAACCACAATAAAAAAAAATTATCTACGTAAAAGTTTATTTTGAGAACATAATGCTTTTTTCGAAGAAAATTTTCAAATCAGAAATTTTTTTGCTAGAATTTTTTCTTCACAATATTAAAACAACCGACGTGACGTGACAACAATAAATAATATTACATTGGGTAGGTGCATAATTGTTCATTTAACTAGGTATCATTCTCTTTTTGATTTGGTCCTCGTCCTCCAAATAAAAAACATTTTCAAACTATATATAAATATGATTAAAAGTAGTATCAGAAAGGCTAGAACGTCCAGTAGAAGGTAGCGGTAGAGGGGGAGGTCTGCTGAAACCGGTCGCAAGTGGGTCCCTCCATGTCTGGCGATATGTTCTACCCAATACACCGCTGTGTCCAATGGAGATGAAATACGATCTCTCCATATTGATGATATCCTCTTGGCGCTTTCTTGCATCCTGGAAAAAGAAAAAAAAAGTATTGAGACGATTCCCTAGTCCAGGAACCTTTCGAAATTGGGCGGTGCAAGCAACTTTTGCGTTGACCAATCAATAGCCAATAACGGTGTTTTTTATAGAACAAAGCACGCGAACAGCAAAGCACGTCTATAAGACCCGAATTCCAGGCCTCCGGTCGGCTACTGATTGGGACAATACGACTCTTTCATTCCTTCTGCGGATCGCATAAGGGTGAAATTTGCAATTGGTTAACACCTCTTTTATTTCCTGTAAAAGAACATCGCCAAAGTTCCTGTTTTTTTATGTGAAATTCTTGCATAAATATCAGTTTTTTCATACGATTATTATAAAAGAAACTGAATTTTCCACATTATACAATAAAACCATATGCGAAAAAGGATTTAAAAGTAGGAGAGTTCGCACTTGAAAGTGTTTTTTTATACACATAGTACTTTATTTTTTTTTCTAGGCTTATTAAAAGACTTATAAAAAAAATGATCGATGTTTTCAAGGGCCAAGATATGTTCTACACTCAGTATTTAATTGAAGCATCTATAATACTTTTAAGCGATTAAAATTTTAAAACAAAAATACGTGATTTTGTATGATTTGTCAATTATTTTGTATGATTGGCATGGCTTCATCTTAAGACCCGGTAGAAAGCGCTCAAACAGAAGAAGAAGTGGAGATATGTAAATACGAATATTGGAGGGAGCGCGCTAATATTAAAAACGATAATAATCAAGCGAACATTGTAAAAATGTTTGAAAATTGAGCAAAAATCTCGTGTGAATTGTCTTAAAAAGCATTTATAGAAGCACTGTGAATTTTTTCATAGATAACTTGTAAAATAACAGAAAAAAGTTGTTTATAATAATTTTTGGACCATAATTTGCATTTTTTTTCTATCGAGGGAATTTCATGTAATTACCGTTTCGGCGTGGCAAGTGTACAGATATTATCTTCAAAATATATTTTTTTTTAGAAACCAAATAACTTTTCAAGTTAAGTGTTAAAGAGAAATGTGTTATCTTCACCTACAGAACAACAAAACTGCGCACTAAAGGTCATGATATTCTGGTTAATATTTACAAAGAGCATAAAAATACCTTATCTGTTTACGCAATGCAATTTGTGCATTGTGTGAAACACCTGTTATAAATTTAATAAAAAATTATACGGTTTTTTTAAAGATAAGATTCATAACAAGTTATGATATCAAAACCACAGTTTCAAGTAGTGTTAACAAAATAAGATCACGTTTTTTTAAACAATAAATATCAAAAGCTGATGTATTAATTTTATTAATACTTTTCAGGAAAGTACCTAATTATGTAAACATATGATAGCAATTTTAAATTATGTACTAACTGAAATCCCTGGCACTCGTCGCTCGGGCTTTATACAGAACTAGCGAGTTCCCGGCAAGCGTTGCTATGCCACTCAATAAAGAAATTGTTTCTCTCTGCGTGTCCTTTCCCATTAGTCTCGTTCCCTTCCGCCTCCCCTTCCTCTCCCACAGCCCCTTCCCCTCTCGCGTTCCCACTCCGCCTTTCCCGCCTTCCCTCTCCTCACTCCCTTCTCACGCTTCCCCCGTCCCGCGAACCTCCCTCCCGAGTTCCTCTCCCCCCTCCGGTATTCCATATATTCAATTTTCAAACAGCTCGCGTGCCACATATTGCAATTTTTTTGTACAAATTTCATAATGCCATAACTCACTATTATATATATATAGGAACCATTGCGGGCATTCACACATCAAATCCCCAAAGTTTCGTCGCAATCGGATGAATGGTTTAGCAACGCGTAGCGGACAGGCAAACATTTTTAGATTTTTATATGTAAAGATTTTTCGAAATCAGACGTAGATAGTGATTTTCCTATTATTTTGAACGTTAAGTATTCAAAAATTTCATCAAGCAGTATCAACATTTTGCTTAATCTTGTGAAGACAGTCGCCTTTATCTTGTTTTGAAGGTCAAGTGTGCAAAATATCATCAAACATGGAAAAAAACTGTAGATTTAAAATTTTTTTAAAAAAACTACAAACCCACAACAACTCACACCAGAACACTCTTCTGTACAAACAGATCTAAAGAAAAAAAATTAAAATACAATTATCGTGATTTAATTTAGGGATATTACGCCGTGTCGCGTTTCTTCCTTCCTTAGTCGACGTTTTACTGACAGCTTTAAGGTGTCCATCATCAGGGCAGATGTGAACGATGCTTGTTGACGATGAGGTGTGGTTTGTCCGGGTCTTGGTAAGGGATTCATCTGTACAGCAGCTGCGTAGCAGGCCGGATCGGGAGAGACTTGTTGAGGGAGACCTTTTGACCTCTCCAGCAGGTTTCTCTGGGAACATCGCCTTGCACCGCAGTGGGAGGGATGGATTCATGCGATGGTTGCTCCTTCGTCGATTCCTTCCCAATCCTTACATTTTTTTTCCAGAGCTTTATATCCTTCCCAGAAGTCTATCCATACAGAATCTCCAAATATGATATATACCCCCGAGTATATATATAATTATTTTCCTCCGTGTGGGGCTAAAGTAAAAAAAAATACCCCCAAAATAAATCACGATAATATTTTAGCCGTGAAAAATCTTCATTTACGTCCAAAGTCAATACAATTTTTTCCAAGTACAATAAAGTCTCACGTAAGCACTGTATTCTTTTTGGTGAAAACTATGTTTAATTTGTATTAATGTATATAACTTACTTAGGATCGAGAAGGTCCTTCAGAACAGCAAGGACGGATTCCTTAGTGATATCCTCATAAGGGAGAACCCGACCAAGTCCACTTTCTTCTGCAGCAGCCCCGTTCACGAACTGATCCCCGAAGAAGGGGATGACCAGAACTGGCACTCCTCTGTGAACTGCCTCCGTTAGCCCCAGGAGACCTCCATGACAGATAAAGGCCTTAACCTTCGGGTGACCTTGAAGTAGAAAAGTACAGTCTTGATCATGTGATTGCAAAAGAGATCATTAATAAATAAAGGCAGTAAAAATCATCAAAATCGAATTCTTTCTCTATACAGTGTCAAGAAAAAAACAAATCTCTACGTGGAGAATTCTATTAAATTTTGCATGGTAAATATATATAATAAGTTGAGAGGTATAATTCCTTTCTATTAATTTATAAATAAAACACTTGTATTGCAAAGTTTAACAAAGAAACGACATTTATGTTTATTTATATGACTTTCCTTTGAATGGTTTCTTCTAACAAAAACTGATATTTTAAAATAAAATAAAAGAACAATAAAACAAGTGACAATTGATAATTACATTCTAACTTACACTATAAGATTCAAATTTAAAGGGAATATATTTCCTTTTAGGTGCTCCACATTTTATGTCCGGGTTAAATCTTTCCCACATGAAACCCTAAAGTGAAACAGCCAACAGAAAATAGAAAAACAGAGTGTGAAGTTTAATGCGGTAGAAGCGAAACCTTCAGAAAACTAGACATGACTCGGGAGACTACAAAGCACCGCACAAAGAGGATACCGATTATTCCATCTCATTCTTTCGCAGGCTAAATCCTATAGGTGTATGTGTTTGTCTCTTTTTTGTGTCGCTTTTTCGTTTCATCGATTTTCAAATCAAAACGGTGCTAAAGAAGTTTTCACTTCAATAAGGAAACGAATCATTATTTTTGTTAGGTCAAGAAACATTTTAAATGTGTAAATAATCAATAATCTGTATTACTATTCCCTTGTTCTCTATCTACAGCATTATACTGTATTGGGAAGGATCTTATAAAAACAATCTAAACTCTGTAAAAGTTTCACAAAAAATCGATATTAAATTGATACCTACTTTAAAAATAGTCTACCTTCTAAACAAAATCACCTTTTAAACTGCTTTCATTACCAAATGTCAAAAAAATATTTAATCAAGTTTCTATTTTTAAAATGCCTAAAAGCACAAACCAAGATACAATCATCAAGAAAAATACAAACAATACGTAGGTAATAGGATTTAAAATAAACTGGGCCAGGCCAACATCAGTCTGTCTCTAGTCTCTAACTCAATACAACAGAGAAGAAGAACTCACTAATAATTTCATACTGCGGCATCCATGGTCTAATCAGAATCTTGTCTGACTTTCCGGGCATGGTGTCGTTTTCCCACTTCCAGAGCACCCGGTACGGGAGCTCCTTGAAAGCCTCCTGGAAAGCTTTTAACTTATGGAGCGGAAGGGATTTTCCTCTAATCATGGATCCCATGCTGAAATAGATGACTCCATTTTCAGATTCGTTGATGAACTTTTCAATATTCTGGAAGAAACAAGTTACATTCATTAGATACTGAACTGTCTTTCACTGGATTTCTGTCTGTTTGATGAAAGGAAAGAGTAATCCTGGCTTTTATAGAAACCATATTGCAGCAATGAGTACCGAAAAACCGAAACTGAGTTTCGGCTTCGATCTCAGGTTCGGCCGAAACCGAAACTTCCATATAAGGTCATGTTTTCATGGAAAAAAAATAGTCAATCTTAATCAGTCAGCCTTCATTTTTAATTCATAATATATCAATCATTCAGTCTCTGATATTTGAACTCAAAATAAACATCACATAATTATCAATCATGTATTTCAAATAACAAAACTACGTAGAAAACAATTTGTTTTTTAACCTAATTTATTTAGGTACACTAAACAAAAAAAAAATTTCATTTTAATAACAAAATAATCAATATGTATTATGAAAGAAAGTCCAAAAAAACGTGCGGCTCGCAAAAACTCATAAACGAGTCCCGGTACGATCAAGGCAGTTATATATGGTGTGGTAGATCTCTAACCCCCCCTAGGGAATAAAGGTATCCGTTTTTACCTAAAGGGCGTGCTTTTGATATAAATAAAGTGCTTTTGATATATAATATAAAGGTTGAAAGTTTCGCCACCTTGAAATTTCTAGAACAGTCTTCCGGAAAGTTCTAGAAGGTTCCATAGAGCTCTAGAAAGTTCTGGAAGGAGAGGCGGAGTATGTCGTGGAATATTCGGGAAACATCATTATGGAATATTCCAGAACACTCTCTTGTCCTGGGCGAAGCCGGGTAACCCAGCTAGTTTCTTATAAAATTAAAACAAACACTTTTTATTTAACCACATAACCAAATAATTTCTTCTAAACTTTGGTCGTATTGTATCATTGTATGGCACTCGTTTTAATGAACTACAGTATAATTAAAATTAAAAAGTACCTACCTACCGACAATAACAAAATATTTTTAATGCAAATAATACTCTTTTTAAAAAACTACAATAATATAATTAAAATTAAAAAGTACCTACCTACTACAATAACAACATAATTCTCCTCAGGGCCTATTTCATCTTTGGGGATGCTGTGTGGAGGGTATTTTTTAGGAAAAGAAAGGAGAGGAAGTTCTGAGAAAGAAAAGGGTATTAGGGGTGAGTAGGAATCTGGGGGGCAGTGTGTCCAGGAGTGACGGATGTATGAAGCCATCCCTTCCACTGCAGTGCAAGGCGATGTTTCGAGAGAATGCAGCTGAGAAAAGTCAAAGGGACTCCTTCAACCATTATCTCCCGATTCAGCCTGTCATACAGTTGGTGGGTAGACGCATCCGCCGCCAAGACACGGACAAACCTCACACCATGAACCCGGGCACCCCTGCTAAGTCACCAAACGTAGCGAACCGCTTGGGATGAACTATGGCAGTGGTGTTGGTTATCCAATAAATGGTTCCCGGGGCGGCGGT
Source organism: Limnephilus lunatus (assembly GCA_917563855.2). Taxonomy (NCBI): domain Eukaryota; kingdom Metazoa; phylum Arthropoda; class Insecta; order Trichoptera; family Limnephilidae; genus Limnephilus; species Limnephilus lunatus. The sequence goes on along the minus strand of OU830602.1, from coordinate 42,311,803 downwards.
ACCCATACCCGCCTCCCAAATTGCAGATAGAGATTCAAACAAATATGAACTACAATACAGTTTTATCAAAATTTCACCCAAAAAGAAAAAAACAAATGAAAGCAAAAAATCAATTTTTTTAAAAGGGCGACACGATACCCTAAAATAAACTCTGAATGAATGAGTATGGCGGGGTCCATTGCGACGGCAAACGCCAGAATTTTGCTTGACAGTCCTATACAACAATCAAGGTCACAATTTTTGCCAACACTCAAGGCCGCAGTGTTTGTGCTTCCCGTGTTCGGCGGAAAACAAAACTTAAACATCTCATCCCAGGTGAAGCGGGAAGGCAGGCGGGGGGGGAGAATTCATTTTTTGACAGAAGTCGCGCGGTGCGGTCCGTGTATGTAGAAAAATGAACGGATTTTTGTGGTTATGTGCTATGTATGAGCGAACATAATCACGAGTTTAAAATATTATTATACCTAAATATAATATAATAATAGAAATATTTGATAATATAATATCAAATATTTATAATTATTCTGTTGTTGACGTAAATATTTACGTACTTTAGAGTAGAAATAGATTTTAGATAGATAATAGAATTTAGATTCTATAGTTCTAAATTAGGTCGTGCAATAAAATGACGTTATTATATAATGTCATTGGTGCAATAATCGATATTAGTCGGAAATCTTTCCTGATAAACCCTGATCTGTGTTTTCTTCCTGATGCAGGTAGCATCTTTTCTACATCGAACGCATTTTAACATTTATGCAAACGATAAACGTCAAATTTTTTGGTGCGCGGACCTAATAATTATGATTTTAAGTTGTAAATAAACACACTGTCGTAATGGATGATTATTTCTTTCGTGAACTCACTTGTAAATAAAGTCTATTAATTTATTAATCGGTTTCAGAGACACGGGAGAAATTGACCATTGTAAATCGATATTCTATTTTTGATGCTACGTAATTATTTACGTAGCAACAAAACGTATTCACTCTAAATTCTTAATAAATAGTAAATTTAGGTCGTGCGTATTAGTCGGAAATCTTTCCTGATAAATAAATATCTATTAAAATATCTGTGTTTTCTCCCTGATGCATCTCTTTTGTCATCAGAACGCATTTTAATATTGATATAAACGTCAAACGTCAAGTGTGCATGCCGTGGACACGTCCGTACCTCAGATCACTTGTCAAATTGTGTGGACCGCGCGAACTTCACCCCAAACGATGTTGGTGTAAAGTTATGGCCTTGAGTTTTGGCAAAAATTATGACCTTGATTGTTGTGTTGGACTGTCAAAACTCTGGCGTTTGCCCGCGCAATGGACAAACAAAATATGAGACGCGCGGCCCCAGAGTATTGAGCTGAGCAGACCTACTGTCGAATTTGTCCTAGCAAATAATGATACTCAACCTTTTTACTCTACAGGCCATATACATGTAATTGTAAAGTTACGCGTGCCGTAACACTATACTGGTATGATGAAAAGAAATCATTTACCCCCCCCCCCCCCTCACAACAAATAAATAATAAATATTCTTCTTACCATTTGTCTTGACGCACTCTCTTTTCGTCGTCACTCCCGCCCATTATTCGTATTTAAATTATAACAACACAATACTTTGCGTAATACGACAGCAAAATTTGCAAGTACCTAAGTACTTGACTAACCAGTGACAATAACCAGTTTTTATGTAATATAATCGATGCTGTGGTTTCTAGAAGTGGCACTTTAATGTATTTGCGAACGTACTTATGTGTCAAATATTTGTTTTTTGGGAATAAATTATGGGATTTGGGAATAATGCTCTGATGATGGACACTGTAACGCTGTCCGAAACGTTGGGTAAAGAAGGAGGTAACGCAATACGGCATAACACCCCAAAAACAAAACAAAAAACAAATAAAGAAAATATTTTTGGCCGTGTAAATCTAAAAAAACGTATCTCACTCTTATACCAGATCATGTGGACCATAATGAGAATCCTTTTCGGGTGTCACTATCTGTGCATCAAAGTCGAAACGAATCTCAAGATATCCGAAATTTAGAACGATAGATTTTTTTTAAATCAAGTTCTTGATGAGAAAGTGTTTAGGGCCGCACACAAAAGCTTGGCGGGCTGCATGCGGCCCACGGGCCACAGGTTGAGTATGGTTGCTCTAACTAAAGTATTGTGGGAATCACAGATAATAGAAACAAAGGGAGATATGCTACGTTGGCCGCCAGACCGTGGGCGGACTACGGCGTAATGCGCGTAGTATGAATACGGAAAGAATGCGTTCATTTATTTGATTTTGTGTCGTGACCGAGCACGGTTTGTGCCCGTTTTATTCAAAATGCCGTCTTGTTCAATGCAACTATGTACAAATACGACAAGCAATGTGAACTTCAAGACAAATTGAGTTTTATTTCACCGCTAAGTACAAAATTAGAGTGAGTTATCATTTTTTAATGATTATTCAAAGTTATAATTGACGTAAGGCCCCGGTAAAGCAAACATCGCCGCCACGACGAAGCTAGTGAGGGGGACGCGAATTCTTTTAAAAACCGACTATCGATATTTCGTAAAATTAGCAGGGCTATGTAAAAAAAAAATATATATATATATATATATACAAACATATTATTTCTTTTGAATTTTTTTTTATTGTAGATAATTTGGTGTCAATGCTGATTTGTGGTAGAACAAAATGCCATGCTTTTCTTTTCAAATCTTTATTTTTTATAAAAAAATTTATTGTTTGTTTCGCATGTGTACCATTTATCCGATTTTCAATGAAACTTTGCTGATTTTTTGTGCCCGAGCCCGCGGAGGTTTCTATATATAGGAGTATAACGGTGGGCTCTAGCATTATGAAATTATTTCCTTTACCATACATCCGAATTGGATGAAACTTTGGTATTTTGGTGTGGGCACGTCCGTGAAGGTTTACATACATTTAACGGTTACCTCTGGCGTTGTGAAATTTGTATATTTTTTTACACGTGATCAGTTTGAACAATCTATGCAATTCATAAAGTTAAGCGGCAGGAAGGGAAGGAGTAGGGGAAGGGAATCCGGGACGACTGATCCGATAGGGAGAGGATAACGGGGGTGGGGGATGGAAACGAAGGGGGGGGGGGTTGGCAGGGGTGAGAGGGGGATGAAGGGGGGGGGGTTCGCGGGACGGGGAGAAGCATAACAAAAAAAGACATTGGGGTGACATACGAAATTGGGGTGACATATGACCATGGGGTGACCTATGACCCTGATGTGACCTACGACCGTGGGGTGACCTATGACCTTGGGGTGACCTATGGCATGGTTAGTCAACAAATGATTCATTTTGCTCGCACCTCTCCATAACATTTTTCGTAACGCATTCGCCAGCTTACTCCCTAAGAAGTTGAAGTAAAACTTCTTTACGCACGCTCGACTTGTGGGGTAAGCTGGTGAATGCGTTACGAAAAGAGTGATGTTACGAAAAGTGTGATGCGAACGGTGATAGGGCGAGGTGAACGGTCGGGCCTTGATGCACGCTTGACTTAGGGAGTAAGCTGGTAAATGCGTTACGAAGTGTTATGGAGAGGTGCGAGCACAAGGAATCATTTGTTGAATAACCATGCCATAGGTTAACCCAAGGTCGTAGGTCCCCCAAGGTCGTAGGTCACCCCGAGGTAGTAGGTCACCCCAAGGTCATAGGTCACCCCACAGTTTTAGGTCACCCCAGGGTCACAGGTCACCCCATAGTCATATGTCACCCCAATGTTATATGTCACCCCAATCTCAATGTCAATGTCACCCCAATGTCATGTGTTCTTTTATAAGTTAGTGAAGTTTTACTTCAGTCGTGTGGTCTAAAGCACACTCGTTTTTTTAAAAATGAAAAACAAACATTCCCGGGTAACGAATAACCCGACAATATTTGAAAATCTCCTACCACCACCTCAGTAAGCAGAAAATGTTGCTTGAGTCGTGATGGAGTACTTAGCCAGCCGAGGAATCGAACACGGAACGCCTGGGTGGGACCCAAACGCGATGCCCACTCAACCAATGTCCGGTCATACTATGATTCGATGTGTTTTCTATTTAGTTTTTACAAAGCATATTTAAGATGAGATGGCTGTTAGACAGCATTCAGAGTGGGATGGTACACAGATGCATGGGACTCTTGTGAAGTACTCAAATACAAAATAAATTAACATTAGTAAAAAATTAGAATTTCTTTTTATGGGTTTTACAACAAAAGCACAATTTAAGTGTTATTGTGATTAATATTATTGAACAAAACCAAAAACTGTTAAAATTCTAAATAGATTAGAAACAATTGATGTGGATTTGTTACGAATGGGACACGTTACGATTTGGACACACTCATTACGATTTATCGGTTCTGAGAATAGATCACACTTATTCCGATTTATCGGTTCTGAGAATAAGAATTTTTCATCCAAATCTCAACTGGAATAATTTTAAAATTAAAATACCGATTGCTGTCGATTTATATTGTTGCAATCTTTATTCGTTGTCATTTGAATGTATTGCTAATTGCGAATGCCGTCGAGACGTGTACGCATAGAAATCTGTTCTAAGTATTAGTGCCAACGAAAACGACAAGTTTTAAGTGTGAGTTCGAAAAGGGGCGGATACTTTAGCGTAAGCGAAGGTGTGTAATAGTATTGGTTAGCAATATCGGCGACACGAGGTAACGCAGTTCTAAGGGTTCAAACTGCCTATAGCATATCTTGGGTTTCTAATATCTTTGGTGGGAATCTTAAAGACGTAAGCGAAAAAAGTGTGTACTGTAATATCACTACAACAAGAAGAGACGATATCATTTTAAAAATCACCTTCAAGTGAGCTCTTTCGATTAAAACTCAGGCACGCATCATATATTATGTACGTCATACGTACGCCTGGAAATATTACATTAATATTAAATTAATGTCAGTAATGTTACAAACAATGGGTCCGAGTGTTTAAACATTAAAAAATTATTTTTCTAAAACGGTTGTCATTTACTTAAAATATTAGAATTCGGTTCAACGACCTCTTATCTTAATTGTGTTACTTGAATTATTTCGTAATTTTTCTCAGAGCCGGACCCGCGAGATTTTGAGCATGAAATAAAAAAAAACTATATTTATTCAATGCGAGCTTCATTAACTTTGATACACATTCAAGGAATTTCTCTCCTATATGAGTATAATAATTAGGTACCTACACACTCTCAGATCAAAAAATTATAATTTTTTTTATGCTTCCGACTTTATGTCCGGGTTAAATCTTCCCCACAGGAGAAACTAAACTCTTCTACACACTTTTCCACAAATTATCCGCTAGTCAATCCACGCTATGTAAGTGCACTACAGAAGTATAATAAAAACAAAACAACTCAAGAACAACATGTAACAACAACAGTCAATTAAAATTTAGTGAGCATATAATTTTTCTTTAAAATGTCCTGTATATCCCCCCCCCCCATTCCTTTTTTATTTCAGAGGGTTCGGCTCGGTAGAACTCCTAAGGGGTCGTCCATTAATCACGTGATGTTTTTTAGCAACTTTTTAACCCCCTCCCCCCCCTGGTGATATGTGGTGAGGTTTATACTACCACCCCCCCCCCCCCCCCCTCCCGAAATCACGTGTATTTTTTTTTTGTATAAAGTATAGGACGTTCACCTTTAGAAATCGTGCGTTCAATGAAAAATAATTACACGTGATATCTCATTTTACCCCCCCCCCCCCCCTCGTGATGTTTCGTGATTTTTTCCGACCCCCCCCCCCATTCGAGCCTCTCGTGATTAATGGACGAGCCCTAACTGGACCGATAAATCCTACTGATCCCCTAATATAAATATTTAAATTAAACAATATTACTTTGTTTGAACCACTTGTATAATTTTAAAAAAATTGTAAATATTCAAAATTGGGCTATTATTATCGTCTTTTAAAGTTTTAAATAAAGTAAATAATTAAAATATTTCTTCGTGGAATTTATTATAACGTACTGTTTCCTGAGATAAATGTTATTTTTTAAATTATTACTATGTAAGACCGAATACTGAGGACTCGAATCTGAGTTCTAACTTTTCTGCCTTCCTTTTCCCATCTCCTTCCTTCTGCCTCACAACACACTAAAATAATTGGGGATATCATAATTTCGTTGACACTATGCGGTTGAGAGCAGTTGGGACTTTTGCGCGGTATTCACATAAAAAAAAATTCTGTAATAACTTGTTAGTGAAAAGGTTTTCTAACAAATAATAAAAAGATAAATAACGTGAAGAGGCAATGAATTAAAACATAGTGTTGCTTGATAGTTGTAATAAAAGATAGTTGTAAAAAAATATATATATTCCGACTTCGGACTCGATTTACTCGAAAGCAGAAGCTTTTTTATTCGAATACCTCACCAGCTCCCGGCTGGAGCCAGTAAGAGTAGGGCATCCCTAATTGGAGTATGTGGTGAAGCTGAAGGTAAGTGGGAAGGGGAAGAAGGTGGAAAGAGGAAGGTGGGGATGTACCTGATTATTCAGATCTGGTCACCAAACACGGCTAAAGCTATTTCATGCACATTTCAATTCTGAGTAATGGTCTAACACCAAGGCTAAATATCTTGCACTGTGGTGGAACCTGCTCCAAATATGCTAATATAATTGTGAAATAGCACAAATTAATAAAATAAAATTTTGTTGCCACGCCGGGATTCGATCTCGCGACCTTTGGATTGCGAATCAAGAGCCTTACCGCTAGACCACGCAAGCTATTTATCACGCCACGCTAGACCATTTGAAGCTGCGTCCTCCGGATTGCTAGTCGGGGGCCTTGCATACCCACCACGGAGGCAGTTATAAAAATATGTGAATCGACAAAATCGACTGAAAATGATTAGCCAGTTTCCGATCACCATGTAATCAACTGTCATCAGAATTTCTTTTAGTGTTTTTTAATTATTTTGATACAAGTTTTGTATAGGTAATATTGGTCCGTAGTTATGTACTTTATTGTCATTATCACAGTGTAAAATAAAAATATTACCCACACGCTACCATTTTTACATTGTTGTATTATTTCATTTACCTACATATGAATTTGTATTACTTACTTATAGAACACGCGTATTTCAAGAAACGCTCTGTGAATAATAATAACAATAAAATATAATAATTGTTTAGTTAATTCCTCAACACGTGGAATCAGTAAACAACTACAGACAAAGCAACAATGTTGTTCGTACATTTAAATTGACGGTGAGTAGCTGCTTTTAATATTCCCACGTTTACAGAACGGCAACGTTACAAAAAGGCAATAAACATACGTTCCTTATTACAATAATATTGCAGCTCTTTAATAATGGTGAGACAAAAGATGAGACGCACAATGTGCGAATGTCTGTTTCCAGCGAAGTACCTACTAAAATATGTATTTTGGGAGGCGGGTATGGGTACCGCCGCCTCGGGAACTATTTATTGGATAACACCTCTGCCATAGATCACCCCAAGTCGTTCGCTACGTTTGGTTACTTAGCAGGGGTGCCCGGGTTTTTGGGGCGAGGTTTGTCAAGGCCTTGGCGGCCAATGTGTCTGCCAACCTGCTGCATGGCAGGCCGGATCACGGGGGACTGGTTGAGAAGGTCTTTTGAGGCACTTGAAGGGATGGATTCATATGTCCGTCACACCTAGACACACTGACCCCAGATTCCTACCCACCCCCCATACTATTTCCATCCCAGAACTTCCTCTTCTTCCTTTCCTTAAAAAAACCCTCCACACAGCATCCCCTGATGATATAAGCCCTGAAGGAAATTGTGGAGCTAATGTAAAAAACTGTCTTAACATTATGTAACGTGTATGAAAGAGCTGCATCATTATTGTAATGAGGAACGTATCTTTATCGCCTATTTACCGTCGCTGTTCCGTAAAAGTGGGAATACTTAAAGCACCTAATAGGTGGCTCCGCTTTATAAAATCAAAACATTCAACCAAAACCCAGCCCGGTTTTTATCACAAAAAGATTTTTTAAAAACCAACAATTCAACAGGGTGTACGCAGTCGACAGACTGTAACCAGCGATTTCTGAGTATATTTAGAGTTTAAAAAATACATGTCATTTTGCTGTCCGATGACATTTTGTTTATTTAATTTTTTTGTTGTAAAACCAACCAAAAAATATTTTTCCATCACACGTTGCCCCTGGGTGAAACCCAGCATATCAAGTTATACGTAGATACATTATATCAAATAACAGCAACACCTTACGAGACGGAGCGCGTATCACATAATCCATTGCGACGGGTAGCAGTATGATCAGTTGCGACGTGCGATAAAAAAGTATTCTTTATGTTTTTATTTGAAAAAATCTCGTCGGACAGCAAATTGACATCCAGATTTTTTAATTCAAATATTTTTTTAAGTCTCAAAGTTACGCATAATAGTTAATTTTTATTCTTAATGACACAGTGATAAAATTTATCGAAAAGAGGTTACCAATAAGAATTGGTTACTCAAGAAACATTTATTTATTACGAAATTAATTAATACTTTGTTTTTACCTCTTTTTTTGTTTATAAAAACCAACGTGTTTCTTGAGCAACGCTCATTTCTTCATTTATTTATTATTTCTATTCTCTCACATCTATTTTAAAGGTGATCATAGTTTACATGGATAATACATTCAGAGTAAAATCCCAAAAAAAAAATTTCAGTAATTGTATGAAAATAGTAATGGTTTGTGAACACCTCACTAGGAGAACCTGTGCTGATTTTTTTTTTTTTTGGAAATACTGATTAAAAATACATATAAAGTTACATCGGTTACATAGTTACATAATATATTAACAAAGAAACAAAAATTGCCTTTCCTCACCATAAAGAGACAATGCCCTTGTGTTTGGTGAGGGAATTATTCTAGCTCAATTAGTAAATTAAAAAGATCTTGTAGGTTAGTAATAACGGCTTTTGTAAGTAATAAGTGAGGTTATAAAATCATTTATAAATTTAAAAATAAAAATCATGATAAGTTTAAAAAATCGTGATAAGTTTAAGAAATCATAATTTAAATTAAAAAATCATTATAAATTAATGAATCATGTAAATTAGTAACAAAAATTATTGTAATTAGTGAGTAAATAATATGTAGGTATGTAAGAAAGAGCGCAAGATTTATGTAGTAGACTTAAAGATTAGGAAACTAAGAAATGAGAGAGAATGAAGGAATGAACGATTTAGATAATAGTAGAATTTAAGATATAAAAAGAAAAATATTTGGGACTCTTATAGCAGTTTAAGGTAATTTTTTTAATTTGGACTTAAATTCCTGCATATTTACGATAGTTTTTAATTTTAATGGGAGGTTGTTATAATAGATTATGCCAATCTTTAGATAGGAATTTTGAATGTGCTTAGTATTAAATTTTGGGATTTTAATAGTTTTCTGGTATCTTGCTGATGTATTGAATTGATGAATTGTAAGTTACAAGTATTCAACCGTATTTCTTCGTAAATTTGAAATATTGAATAATTTCTATACATTTTGTCTATTGTAGGTATATTGAATATTGAAAAAAGAATTTCAGTAGAAAATTTAGATGTTTTTTTCAAGATTACCTTAATTATCAACCTTTGAACTATTTTGAGTGGATTTAAAATATTATCATGTGTTCCTCCCCAGCCAATAATATACCGTATTGTAATATAGATTGAACAATTGCATAGTACACTCTTTTTAGGTTTTCTAAGCTAAGAATATTTCTAAGTCTGATAAATATATAAATACATTTCCTAATCCTTTTGACAAGTTCACAAATATGTGTTTTCCATTTAAAATGTTGATCTATAATTACACCAAGATATTTGATTTTGGGAGTTGGTCTACTTGGCTTGGTTGGCTTACAATCTTGATTGTGCTAAACTTTTTAAACGCAGTTAGTTTTGTTACATTTACTTTGGTTTATTATGATGTTTAAATCTGGTTCTAATTTGAATTTATTGATAGAGAATGGAATAAATTTTGTTTTTTCTGTGTTTAAAGAGAGGAGATTTTTATCGAACCAATTTTTCAATATGTTTATATCAATGTACTTGAGGTTATTAACAGTATTCCAATCGGTACCTTCAATTATTATGACAGTGTCGTCAACATAAGAGTTGTTTTCATGTTTTAGATAAAATGTTATTCTGCCGTCATAAGTCAAAACACAATATCATTCTTAAGACTCCCGTTGAGGACAATTTGATTCCATTCATGGCGGCAGAATTGTATATTACATAATTATTACATAGACACATTGTAGTGAAAAGAAAAGGATAATACACGAAGTGAATATTTAATTTGGGAGGAGGGTGTGGGTACCACCGCCCGGAAACCATTTATTGGATAACCGACACCTCTACTGTAAGTCATCTCAAGTAGTTGGCTACGTTTGGTAACTTAGCAGGGGTGCTCACACACTACTGACTACAATAAGCATTCACACCCTTCAAAAATTTCAAGCAATTCCCAACATTCCTCTCCCTCATTTAATTTTCCTCCCTGCTTCCTTCAAACTCATAACACTCTAAATCAGGCATGCTATAATCACGCTATCCCGGACAGATAAAACAGTGTTTCGGAACATTAAATGGAATGTCATTGATGTAATGTTATTGTACTTTTTAATGATTTTAAAAATCAATAAAATTATTAATAACATATTTTTGTTCAGCGCAACATTGTGTTGTTTCCATGTTATTTAACTTCAAGTACAAATGTTATTTAGATCAGTTAAAGGTTATGAAAAACCCAAGTCGTTAGCGTATTGCTCATAGCTCTGTTATATATGAATGACACATTTTCATAGATGTTACAACTGAAGTCTCAGCAACGGGACCAGTTTTAATTTCAGGAAAAACTTTTTATATTTCATAATCTGTCTTCATAGATGGCAGTAATTAAATTATTTTAGAAAAAACCTTTTTGTAAGTTATGCCGTAAATTATTAAAATGAATTGATTGTACACCCGCAAATACGTAATATATGTCCTTGTACAAACTCAATTATTGCAAGAAAGGCATATAAATACAACATGGAATTGAATCATCAATTTACAGGCGCAAACAAATAATTCAATTCATATAGGAAAAATATGTAAGGGGTGGGTAGGAATCTGGGGTTCAGTATGTCCAGGAGTGACGGACATATGAATCTATCCCTGCCACTGCAGTGCAAGGCGATGTTCCGAGTTCCGAGAGAATCCCGCTGGAGAGGTCAAAAGGTCTCCCTTCACCAGTCTCTCCCGATCCTGCCTGCCACGCACTTGGTGGAAAGACGCATCCGCCGCCAAGATCCGGACAAACCTCACCCCATGTACCCGGGCACTCCTGCTAAATCACCAAACGTAACGCACCAATTTTTTTTCCGAATCAACGGAATTTTTTTTAAAAACTGATCCTTTTGAAATGGTGAAATGATCTGATGAAAATAATTCCACTCAGGGCCTATGTCATCTTTGGGGATGCTGTGTGGAGGATGTTTTTGGAAATGAAGGAGAGGAATTTGTGAGAAGGAAAGGGGGTGGGTAAGAATCTGGGGTCAGTGTGCCCACGAGTGATGGATGTATGATCCGTCTATTGATCCTATGCCTCCCATTGCGGTGCAAGGCGATGTTCCGAGAGAGTACGGCTGAGGAAGTCAAAGCGACTCCCTAAACCATTCTCTCCCGATCCGGCCTGCCATGCAGCCAAGACCCGCATAAACCTCACCCCATGAACCTGGGCACCCCGGATAAGTCACCAAACATAGCGAACCACTTGGGATGACCTATGGCATAGATGTTCGTTATTCAATAAATGGTTCCCGGGCCGGCGGTACCCAAACTCGACTTCCAACTTATAGCATAGTGAACAAAGTCAACAAAATTGGCTTTTAATCAAGGAAGACATTAAATGTATGTGTTTTGATTTTCCTCATAGTCGTAATTATGTTTCTTAGAAATCATTCACGGTCACAATATTATGATCTTCATAACAAATGTATTAAGACTTAGCAAAGTTACATCATCAATCAAATCTAAATCAATCAGGCCACGTTACTATTTGATGCATTTTGATATGTTATTGGCCCCATTAAAATGATTGGACTGGAAGAAAGTGTTTGTGGACCGGTGACGATGTACATCATCGTTGGAGAAGCATTTACGAAGTTCACGAAACAAAATTCTTAGTTACTTTCTTATTATATCGGATCCTTGTCTGATTTATTGCAGAAGTAGACATAAGACGAGGAAAATATGTTACGGCCGTTATTCCCAATCGTACTGATCAACTGTTAAGCCGAAATTTTGACTAAACACTCCTCAATTGCACAAATATGCTCTTCCCAATGCAACTCTCCGATCAACAGGCGAATCAAGCGTTACTGAACAAATCACTTAGCTGATCGGAGACTCAGATTGATCGATCGAAAAGTTGGGAATAACGGCCGTTATATACAAATTTGTTGTTGGAAAAAGAGAGGATGAGAGGACCGGAAGTTTCTCGCTACACCATTGGTTATATTGTAAAATAGAAAAACATTGATAAGAGATCAACAAAATGTTGCATTGCGCACATGCACCAACATGCAATTTATGAACATGATGTTTGCAGAACTTACCGAATCTAACACATTCAGCCGTTTTGGCAAATGGACGCCTCCTATGTCCACCACATTGGGACCTTGTAACATTGCACCATGCAGTGGAAAGTACGTTGTCACAAACAGCATACTCATGTTCCTAGCGATCTCATCCAAATCTCTGCGAGATTCCAGAAATCCACGACCCAAGAATCTGTACTCAAAAACATGCGTGTTGATGTAATAAACCATCTTATAGTAAGTATTTACAAGCAAAGATTCAACCGTAGCAAAAAATGTAGGCGATCTCAGATGCTTTAAAAAGTGGCTGGGCACGTATGAAGGGTTGTCCGGAATTCCAAATCTCTCTCTGGTCCAAGGCATCGGTACATGTGTGGCGATTCCGATCACTGGTGCTTTGAACTTCTTGATCAAGCCAAAACTGCAATCACTGTTGAACTGTTCTGTGATGATGACATCGAATGTCTGGTTTCCATTCATGAGATCTTGAACGTTTTTGTGACTGGTCATGGCATTGCAGTTGAGATTTCCGAGGTCGAAGAGTTCGTAGGTTGCCATTATATGGCGAAGGATACTTCCTACTCCACTGAGGAATAAGAAGTCATCAAAATCGCAGATGTGGACGTTCAGATGCATGGATCCAGCCACGCTGACGTCGTGATAAGTTGGCGGAGGGTTTTCTAATGGGTAGTGACTGACTACGCTCAATTCGTGACCCTTTTCCGCTAACGTTCTCAGAAGGGGTTCGAACATGATGTGGTGACTTTTTCCAGTATGGGGAAATATCGCCAGGATCCTGTATCCTTCAGAACTCAAAAACAAACTTATCAAAGTCAAAATAACGAAGCGCATCTTTATAAACTTTTTAGTGCCATTTTTATCAAGTTAAATATTCACTCCGAAATACAAACAGTTTATCATGAACTTTTTCGATAGTTTCCGTGCACCACTTACTTATAAATATGTCCAAATGAAAGAAATAGACCTTAGTTTTAACTTAACTAGCACAAGAAACAACTATTTACGACTAGGAAGATGAAAACACATGCACAAATTAGATTCTAGTTGGGTTATTAAAATAATTTGTGCATATTCGGATTGAAGCGGAACCTTTCGAACCCTTTGTTGTATCGTAAATATATTTCGAAGCCAGAAAAAGAGTACGCCAAATACAAGCTATTTTGAGTAAGACATATTGAACATTTAATTTAATTTACACTCTTCACACGAAGTTTAATTTCAACTGCACTCATCACTCAACACTAGACCATGAATAGTTATTAAATCCAGTAAGATTAATTAATTCACTCTTTCGGCAAACGTGTCACACCACTACAATTAAAATTAATACTGTTAACCTTATCACATCACTTATTCTGTGAGAATGACATTCAGCTCCGTATCTTCATTATTTTACAACACAAATCATACAATAATAAATTGTATACCAATGTAATAAAGTAATAGAATAAGTCAACAATGATAATGCGTATCAACACTTTTTTAAGGCACAATTATAGATCAACTACAGAGCACTTTGAATGACAACTCCACTTATTATTGCATTATCTATTTAAACTAATGTTTGCTTGAGTTTTACAGCGTTTCAAACTACCGCGAAATGAATGGGGAAAAGAAATGAATGCCGTGATTAGATAATAAAAAAATAAGTGTAGAAAGAAAACGCTTCTAAGTTTTCAAAGGTTTTCAAACTGTTTGATAAATAATGCATGGAGGTAAGAAAAAATTATATCGTTACGAAATGCAGTTATGCAAGAATTTATTTTTGGTCTACCGAATTATAAACGTAACTGGAACTGCGCAGGCGGCTAATAGAAGAACTTACAATCATGAACCAACGGCTTGACGGTCAAAAGAGGAACTAACGATTTTGTTTTTTCTCTTTTATAGTCCAAATATCTATTTTGGCGACATACATACGTAATTCGCTTCCAAATATGTACTAAAACATCCAGCATAATAAAAAAAATTAAAGTAATGCTTTAAAAGAATAATTTTGTGAATTTCGAAATGAAAATACGTAATTTTCTTGTTTTTTTTTTTAATGCCTTTATTCTTTTTCTGTCCTTTTCTTTTCCCTTAGTTGGTAATCAATCATTCGAATTTGTATATCCTTGTGTGTTCCTTTATTTATTTTCTATTGTTGTTTATTCTATCCAATCTCCTTTTTTATGTTGTATTGTGTGTGAAACTTACATTTTTTAAAGTCAAAATACATACGCAAAATGGTACCAATACTTACAATATGTAAGTTCTTCCCGTCCTAAAATGAGTTTTGTAACGCGTCGGGATTGCCCGAGTAAGAAAAAAACTAAAAAGTATTTCTTGAAAGAAAGTACTTATGCATAGGACATATATATAATAACCCAACAATGTTTAAAAATCTCCTATTACCACCACAGAAAGCCGAAAATGTTGCTTGTGTTGTGATGGAGGACTTAGCCAGCCGAGGAATCGAACATGTGACGCCCGGGTGGGACCCAAGCGCCTATGCCCACTCAACCACTGACCGGTCAGCTGGAGATTTAGGCAAATACATTTAAAACACCTAATTTTAATTCGGAGCAAATTTGAAGCACCATAATTGAACGGGAAGAATCCATTTCTATATCATTATAATCTAATCTATTAAATTAATTTTTTACTTCAAAGTTTGGGAATCCACACAGCATCACTTAAATTTAAACAAACATAATCATCTCATTATCTCCGCCGAGTCAAGATAGCCATTAGACCGAGCAATCATAATCTCCCTGAGGCTCGATTCTTCAAAAGCGATCAAGAGTTATTCGTTACGCGCCATCTACGAAAGAAAAATAAACCGTAGTCTCGTTGAACTTTGTCGAACGTTTTATTTATACGTATTCTTGTAGGTCGAAGGGTTGATTAGATGATTATATTAGCGGTCCTATTGTGAATATTGTCTATATTTTCAATGTTTTAGACGTTTACATGGTGTGAATTTGATATTACGACGGAATTTTCTTTGAAGTGGCTGGCGGGTGTAGGTACTACTCAAACCCAAAAACAGCTGTACCATATACGAAAAATAAATTTAATGCTGCTAACACCTGCAAAAAGACATTGCAAAAGTTTAATTATTAAGTTAATTTTCTTGTGAAAACTACCGACGGCGAATCGTTCCCGTTGCCATTGGTCGCAAAGAATCTGATTCAACTCGCTCTACATTGTGTATTGCAGCCACGGACGTACAAAATATATGGACATGCCCTTACGTGCTAAAAGGCGTGTTATTTCCCCCTCCCATTGGAACCATTTTTCGGAACCGGCTGGGCTTGCAAGAGCCCCGCGTTAATCTAAAAAGTGTGACGTCATCATTCTTGTCCGGACCAGCGTCGAGCTCTTATCGTACATTTTACGGACGGACGTTGTATGTCTATGGAACACATACTATGACATCGAGATACATGGCGACGCGTAACACAAAGCCGCTGTTTACTGGGGTAAGTAAATCATGAAACATTTGTAAAACTGTCTACGGAAACAAAATATTCGACTATGAAAATACTCAGAACCTTACTTTGCGAATTTGGACTTGACACATCTGTTCATAACGTGGCATGCAATTCGCGCTCCCATATAAAAAGGTCTATTCATTCAAAAGCAGATTTTACTTTCAAGAACTAAATGGTGATATTATAGTGCGAGGTGCTTATATACTGTTAGATTGATTTATTGGCGAATCACAAGTCTCTTTCCTCTCTTCGTCCCGCCATAGTTGGTTTTTACCCCTCATCTGTAAGTTCTCGTCTAGCTATTTGTATGCCTATGATTGCAGCCAACATTGCCGGTAAATCAGCTATTATATATGAAATCTTAAAACAAACTTGTAAAAATATACAATGCCTGTTGTTCGAAGAGCGTGCGAAAAACTGTTAGGTTAGGATACAACGTACTAGATTTTGACAGTTTTGTCGGTATCGACTGGTTCAACCAACTCGTTATTCGAGTGGAATGACTTTTGACATTTGGCGTCTAAGTATGTACCTTTGACGAAACTCGAGAAAAACAAAGTCGACCAATGTACGTTCTTTCAACGACGATTGCTAGCGACCTAGATTGAAGAATCGAGCCCCAGGGGTATTGCAGTATTATACTCACCTGCTTATTTACATATGCAGAGAGATGATTCTCTGAGAACAGACACCTACTTGCATAGTACTAGAATTATCTACAAGAATCTAGATATCTTTATTAATTTCCCAAATTAACGTAACCGAAAAGATGCAACCAACAATTTTATAATCAGTTCACATTAGGTAGTAAATTATAATTCATTTATTAGTTATCTATTCACAATTTGACGTAATATCGCATTATTCGCATGCAACTTGATTAATTTTATAAGAAGTCTTAGAAGGGATTGTTCAAATTTGACAGTTAATATTCAAGTTCCATGAAAGTCCTAATTAAGTTATGTTATCATCCAAGTACCTTATTAAAATAATAACAGAACTTGAATAGAACTTTCACAGAACTTAAATTTTATCTATGAAATTTGATAAATTGTTAAAATTCTGTGAAACAACCCAATTAATTAATAACATTGTAGGTAACCAATTTAAAAATACAAATATAATAGCAATTTAAGCAAATTCTAACACAAACTGTTTTTCTGTCTGGATCTCTGGTTCAATGAACTCTACCACTCGGATTTTATTTAAATTTAAGTGTCATTTTCTAAATTGGAACTGATTGTGTAAAAATTCAATCACGCGATGAAGTGTATACAGTATGTAAAGTAATATACCTATGTAAATATCTCTTTTTGAATATTGGAATTATATTAACCCGTGAACAAAATATATCACTGTTTTTGGTCGTTGTTGTAATTTTGACGAATTAAATATGCTCTTTATTACGTAGTGCTTTTCCATACGTTTAATTTACTTAACGATATTTAACACTCATTTTCACAAATGTCGGTCTTTAACTATTTTTTAAGATAATTCGTGAATTTTATCAAAACCTCACCCAGGCTTTTTCTTGACATTGACATTATCTTCCAAGTTCGTTTTGTCGTACATATTTGTGTACAAAGTATTATACCCACCTTTTGCTATCATTTCTTTTTTTGTTTTAATTCATGTGATATTTTATGTTTATGGACATTAATCTATATACATATACATAAATGAATATATGTTTTCTTGCTTGTTTGTTTGTTGTTTATGCATTGACCTATTACGCATGAAAAATGTTTGAAACTTTTAAAATATCTTCTTTCCACCCTCGCGAAAGTTTGTGGATTATTACAAACACATGACAATACATCATCTGAAAAGTTTTTTAAAGATTACAAAAACTCTTACGAAACTGTCAACCATGTCACACGTTGAGAAATACATTTTGCAAATCATCGATTGTTCTCAATCAAATTTCAATTTTCGAATAAACTCTTTAAATTAATGAATTTAATTGAAGTACCTACTCACTCAAATCGATTACAGTTTGGCAAGAAAGTGTAGAAAATAAATGATAGCGCTGCGATCGTTTTTTAGATTTTAAATGGCAACACCAAGATGGCTCATAAGACAATGAATGTATGGTTTTAAAAACACTTCGGCCAAAATCCATATTCCACAGCGTTTTTGTACTTTAAAAAATTTTGCACAAAGAAACTGGAATTTATTAGAAGTAAAATAAAACAAAACAAGTTTTAAGTGGGCGTTTATTTCGATATAAAAACGTAGGTACTTAAAATTTTGAGTCTATTAATTCAACACCCGACATTATTGTCTTCGTCATCATGTGATTCTTCTTCTTCCGTATCTTCATCTTCATTTAAACTTATTATCAGTTCATCGATATCAACATATTATATCGTACTGCCTAATGCATATTATTCTGCCTCAATTTTCACCACGTGTTAGCAACAATTTTTCCAATCATCAGCACTTTTATGCGTTAAATATTATTATTATTATTATGCTATTTTCAAATTAATAAATTTCTGCACTTTCTTGCCAAACTGTACTTTGAATCTAATCAAGAATTACAGATATTTTAAATAGGTACCTATGTTTGGTACCAAATTTGATTGATTTTTAATATATAAAAATGAATGCTTCTTTGTTTGTCTTTTATGCATTCCTAAACTATTCATCCGATTGCGATGAAACTTTGGTTAGTTGATGTGCGCATACCCTCGATAGTTTGTTTACGTAAAAGTGAGCTCTGAGGTTATGAAATTGTTTTCTAAAGTATACATCTGTTGTTATGCGCATGCCCAGCGAGTGGGGAGGGAGGAGGAAGGCGGGGAAGATGGAGGGGAAGAGGACTTGGGAGGGGAAAAGGAGGCGGAAAAGGAACGAGACGAATGGGAAAGGACACGCAGGCATGCCGGAAACTCATTAGTAGATAAATAAATAATAGTCGTACCTACGATTGTGTTAGAAAAAGAAAATCGTTAAACCCTTCCCTTTTTCCGTCAAATCCAAAAGGGGTTCCTGAATATATGGAGGTCGATTGAAATTTCGTGATTGACAGCACTGCTTAAAACAAGGATTTTTGAGCGAGATTACTTAGGAATTTTCTTAGCAATAAATCAATTTTAACTAGGTATGCGAAAATAAGGGAAAGATATGATAAAATTAGATTAATTCCCGGAGCTGATGCCTTTGAAGTGATATTCCTGAAATCAATATTTAGAACGAATTCTTCAGATGCCGGATATTAATTTTGTTTCATAAAGTTCATAATATTTGCCTCCGTTTTCCGTTTTGTTTTCATAATATGAAAGTTATTAGACGGTCTCTCGAAAATGAGATATCAAATAGGAAAATTAATATGTAGATAAAATAAGTACGCTGCGTTCATCTGTTATTACTTCGGTGAAGACCTTGTCAGTTGATCGGAAACCTTGGGTTCGAAGATTATTTTTGAAGTGAATACTTCTTTAGCACCATTGTGATTTGAAATTCGATGAAACGAAAAAGAAACAAACACATACATCTATAGGATTTATCCTGCGAGAGAATGAGATAGAATGAAACCTTACAGCATTGGCCGCTTTGATTATGGGCTCACTTTTCAAGGCCAAGGCTTTTCCTATTGGTTTTCCTATTTTGTTTATCATTATCTATGCTAAAACAGCACTGTTAATTTTGTTCTCTTGGCATTGCTTTGTATATACTGGTTATTCTTTTTTTCATATTATTTGATAAATATTTTGTAAGGACTCGTAAGGAACACCATAGGATTACTTTTAAGTTTATTATAGTTAAACGCACTTCAAGTGAAATAACATAAAACAATCTATACAATTATTACGTTATTATTATTATTTGTGCGGTGCTTCTAAGCCTTCCCAATCTTATCTATTTTAGTTTTCTGAAGGTTTCACTACTACCACAAGTGAATTGCATACTCTTTTTTTTTTTACATTAGCTCCACTGAGGAGAATAATTTCCCTAAGGGGATATGTCACTTTAAGGGATAATGCGTGCAGGTTTTTTTAATAAAATGAAGGAGAGAAAGTTCTGGGAAGGAAATAAGTATAAGTAGTGGGTAGGAATCCGGGGGTCAGTGTGTCCAGGAGTTACGGACGTTTGAATCCATCCCTCCAAGTGTGGCGCAAAGCGATGGGTCGAGAGATTCTGGCTGGAGAGGATAAAAGACCTCCTTCAACCTGTATCTCCTGCCCACCTCCTTAAATATCAAAATATGCCACTTAAAAATATCATTCAGGAATTTCTTAAATAATGGTAAACTTATATTAAATATAAAAAAAAACTAAAAAAAAGACAAATATTCCCGGGTTACGAATAACCCAACAATGTTTGAAAATCTCCTACTACCACCACAGAAAGACGAAAATGTTACTTGTGTTGTGATGAAGGACTTAGCCACCCGAGGAATCGAAGACGCGACGCCTGGGTGGAACCCAAGCGCTATGCCCACTCAACCACTGACCGGTCAATATACCGATATTTCAGGTGAATGTGTTTCTAAGTATATGAAGGCGAGGAACAGGAGCATTATTTACGTGGTAGTTGGTTATTATTGCAGAATAATATATTTTGCCTAGTCGCTCGATTAGGTACGTTGAGGTCAATGATGGTTTATGTGTACCTATAATAAATATATAATTTCTCGGCTTTCCACGAAAATTTCGCCAATTCAGATAGCCAAGTACAGCGTTATTGTTATTATAAGCTTCCCTGTTTGAGAACATAGTGCAATGTGCATGCATTTAATAAACACTTCTGGCTACGTCAGGAAGTGCATTATGTTTACTCTACCAGAAACAATGCAATTAGATCTGTTAAATTTACAACAAACCATCAGTTCGCCTTAGTAAATGGAGAGTATAAAAATGATCAGTACCCGACCAAGGTACCTACTGCCAATAATACGAGTATTTCCCCTCAGATCTTTTTAAACTAAAAACTTTTTTGAAAGGTTATAAAAATAAATATGCTTTCAAATTTTTTAAATCGAAATAAATATATAATTTTTTAAATATTAACGTTTCGCACGCAAACATAAAAAAAGTTGTAAAAATAGCTCACCTAAAGTTTTTTCTAACTAAAATTACCTACTGATAACGAAAAAAATATATAAAAACACATACATTTTTTATTAGACAAATGTATTATAAACGTTTTTATCATCTTGTTTGTTGTTCCATGTAAAAATAATCACTAAATATATTTCTAATTGCGATTCGAAACGGTTTCATAAAGGTGTACACTTTACTTATTTTTTATTTAGTTTTTGTATTTGAATATGAAGCGAGACATTTTCTCTTTCTAACATCGTCCATACCATATTTCTCACTATGATAGGGAGGGAGATACAACGATTTATATGAGACTTACATGAGTTGTTCCGAAAACCGAACAATAAGACTTTACGGGTTAGTATAATTTTTTTTCCAACTGATGCTCGGTCGATACTCCCTCTTAATTCTCATTTAATTTAGATCGCGGTCACCAAGACTACCTGAAAAGAATGCGCTCGATTTGAGAAAGGGCGAAAAAGGGGGACATACATTTTAAGTTTTTACATAACTTATAAGAAATATTTTTAAACTTGTAAAATAATGTGAAATTCGCTGAAACTTTTTTCTAAATTCTAGTTTAAATAAACAATTTAATTTTTTTTTAACCAAAAATAGTATTTCATAAAACATATATTATCATTATGTTACGTTAAATCTGTTGTGTTAAAAATAATTTCAGAATAAAGTACATACATATGTAGCTTTAATATCGATGTTGAAAACTTTCTGACTTTTAAAAAAGGAAAACAGGACTAGCTTCTGTCGCGTCAACGAATCAGGCGCAAATGAGAAATATTGGCAGTGCGATAAATATCTCAACTTTGGTGGAGATGAGTATCGCAATGCCAATATTTGAACTGGTTTATGGAAAACGTTTTAAATATTTATTATTAGTTTGAAGACAATGCTTTTTCCTATTTTTGGCGCCGTAATCCCCTTTGGCCGTCCTTGTATGCGGTGAGGCAAAAAATCTAAAATCTTTACACATAGTCTTATGGTTAAAGAGTCAGATTGGGTTCTCAAGGTTCTATTTAAATATCTCAGGCCGAGCTCATAAACCATCTGAAATACCAACCCTATATGCCTAAATTCAGGTCTGTCACTACCCAGAATCTCAGCAATCTGCCTCAACAATTATTACGCTGAAGAGATTCTTGACTGGGAGATGAAGTGTCTGTTTTGATGGTGCACGCTGACACTTCTGATGATTAATTCCTCGCAATTAGGGATGCTGTGTAATATACTGTGTCCGTTGTTTGAGATAAATTGGACTCAGATTAGGATACTAAATCATGTGCATTATGTGCATGCTCAACATTATATTTCATACCATGATTTATATGCCTAACGCCTACATATTTCTTAATTAAGAAGATTAATAAAGCTGATGTTGCTATAAGCCAACTAAAATAAATTTAAAAATAAGAATTAAGTATGAAATTTATAAGCAATCCCTATATTTGTTTAAATTTGTAGCACAGGAATCCGTTGTAGTGGGGAGAAGCGATGGGCAAAATCGATGGATCATCGATTTCATAGAATTCATCGATATCGGAAATCGAGACAATTGTTGTAAAAAATATTTCGGGTGGCTTTCATAAAGGGTGTTTTTTTAAAGGTATACAAATTCAAAATAAAAAAAATACATAAAAATAATGTTAATATCTATAATATTGGCTTTATTTAAGAAGTAATTTTATGCCATTATTGTTTAAATATGATTTCGGCTATATGAGCGCCACTGCTAGCTCGAAGGAGGCGCAATCGTGAAGTCCAATTTTCGACAACTTTATCGAGAAAATGGGGCCATATATCAACAATAACACGGCGAATGTTGACTTCCAAATGGTCAAAATCTACTGACTAAAAATCAACTACCAACTATCAAATTGTCAATATGTAGAAACAAATGTTGCCACTTTAAAAACCATACCTCTAAAAAAAACACTTTTAGGTATGTAATATTTAAGTCCAATTTTCGACAACTTTACCGAGCAACTGGGGTCATATGTCGGCCATAATACGGCGAATGTTGACTCCCAAATACCAAAACGTACTGACTGCAAATCAACTGTCAACTGTCAAATTGATAGTCTGTAGAAACAATGTTTCCAGTTTAAAAACTTAAAAAAAAACACCTTATTACGTAGCAAATAAAGATTTGATCCGCATGTTGACGTTTTAATTCAACGAGTTGTGTAAATATATCACTAATGAGGAGGACTATGACAAACTTAGTCATTTTATTTTTTTATTAACCTACTGGTAGCTTCACAAGCACACACCCTCTTTTCATCAAACCTGGGTTGTGTGTTCCCTAAAACGGAGGCGTCTTCTAATATCTACAGGAATTCCCAAAAACTGAACAAATCGGACTAATATCTATGAGAACCAAAGTGAGGAAGAATGTCTACAGCTCAAACTGCTGACTAATATCTATGAGAACCAAAGTGAGTACGAATATCTACAGCTCAAACTGGTGACTAATATCTATGAGAACCAAAGTGAGGACGAATATCTACAGCTCAAGCTGTTGACTAATATCTACGGAACAAGTGATGTCGACGAATATCTACAGCACTGGCAGAGGTTGGATTTGCAATTATGGCATAACGTAATATGCGTATGCAGTTTAAAAAACTTAATTTATGTTAAGTTAGGTTAGGTTAGGTTAGGTAAGGTTAGGTTAGGTTATATATAACGGTTAATATAATTTACGTTATGCCAATATACTATACATAATTGCAAATCCAACCTCTGCCAGTGCTGTAGATATTCGTCGAAATCACCTATTCCATAGATATTAGTCAGCAGTTTGAGCTGTAGATATTCGTCCGACATATAGGCTGTAGATATTAGTATCTGGAGTCCCCTAAAACTAAAACCTCATTCGCTCAACAATTCTGGTTCATCGCTCCTAAAATATATAATGCATTGAGTAACGACATAAAGTCAAATAATTCTAAATCCCCTTTACTGCCCGTGTACAACATTAGATATTTGAAAGGGGACGAGTCTTTTTCCAAGAATACATAAGTTCGTAACACTATTAAAAAATAAAAAAATAAATTACTTACTCTATCACACCTTTTTCTAATTTCTTTCTTATCACGAATTTCAAATGTGACCATATCATGTACTCTTCACTTCAATCATCTTAAAAAAATTTCTTTACTCTTCAGCTTACTTTAAATTTTTATATTTATATTTAGTTTTTTTTCTTATTTCTTGTGTTTGATTAATTGTTTCTATAAAATAATATTTTTTTATTCTTCAAACTTCGCAAACACACTTTGTTGCCTCATTATTGATTTAATGAAAACAAATAACTTTGTAAACACGTGCGATGTGTGAAATATGTCTACCCTGATGATTAACTCTAAAATAAATTACGAAAATACTTTTGGCCGAGAAAATTTAAAATCAATATATTATGTAGTTATATACAAGCTTCAATATGTTAATACAAAATAAATTTTAAAAATACAAGTGTGCAGTTCACACGCGGTAGAAGTGAAACCTACAGAAAATCAAAGTAGACAAGAGTGGGTCATTCAACGAAGCACCGCACAAAGAGGAGACCGACTATACTACCTCATTCTCTAGGCAGGCTAAATCTTATAGACGTGTGCTTTTGTCTCTTTTTAGTGTAACTATTTTTCGTTTCATCGAGTTTACTTCAAAATAAAAATTAATTATTTTATTACCATCTTCAGTCCCCAAACAAAACATTTGGCACCTCAAATAGCACAGGGATACTATGAAATGAATACTGATAGGAAGCGCTGAGAAAACTCCGCGGTTGATACAAAACTTTAGTCGAGCCGTCCTCCAGCAGTTTAATCTTCAATTAGGGTAAGAGCGGAGAATACGCCCATCCATCCAGCCGGCCGCGGCCATCCGGATCAACATCTATACAAAAATTGCTCCATTCATTTCTATGTACTGGACTCTGACGTGAAACGCACGAGATTGGCTTTCTTTGGACCTAGTGGAAACTTTTATCAGGCAAATGTTTTTAACATAATATTATTTTTCGATTCCATCACAACTTATTATGGTACAAAATATTGATTTAGCATATATCTGAGTCTGATTATAAGAGGAAAGTGGAACATGAACATAATACAAGGTTCACAAAGAATGAAGGAATGCTTGTTCCTAAATTTAAAAATATTTATGGCCAGCGAACCCTGGAATATAACGTGCCAAAAATATTCAATATGTTACCAATTAACAAAAAAAAATTACTATTCTACAAATAGATTGAGATATATGCTGAAACAATGGTTACTAAATCGAGATGGTTTATATTAAGTAATGTGTTTTAATTGTGACAATCTGTATAGTTATAATAATAATATTATGTTTGTGTAATTAAATTGTAATTAAAGATTAAAATCCTGTTGAAAAACTGCTTAATTGCGGTTTAAGGGGATTTTACCTTGAAAAACAATTTAAAGAAAACAGAAAATTGAAGAAAGTAAAGAAAAGGGCAAAACAAAACCTATTTCAAACCCAACCAATAATGTGCATGTATGTGTATATATATATATTTTTTTTTTAATTCTTGGAGGAGACGGTTTACGATTGAGCACTTAGGCCATAGGCCCATTGTACTATCTCCCTTTTTACCTCAATCCTTTAACAACAACCCAGTCATTTTAATAAAGTTCACCAAAGTTGTTATTGGAAATTAAGCTATATATCTTCTGGTTCGACAATGTGTCTTCCCAGGTCTTATTTCCCCTCTTCACTCGTCCTTGGTTCCCTGAAGGCCCCACGAGGGAAGAGGGCTTCATCTATCCTCTCCACTCCTTAGTTCCCTGAAGGCTCCACGACGGAGAGTCCACCTCCCCTTGGTTCCCTAAAGGCCCCGCAAGGGAAGAGTCCACCCCACCTTGGTTCTCCGAGGGCCCCAAGAGGGAAGAGGACTTCATCAATCCTCTTTATTCCTCCTTGGTTCCACAAAGGCCCCAAAAGGGTAGAGGACTTCATCTCTCCTCTTCACTCCTCCTTAGTTCCACAAAGGCCCCTAAAGGGAAGAGTTTACAGAGATGGTCTCATTTCTCCTCCTCACTCCTACATGGTTCCCTAAAGGCCCCACATGGGAAGAGGACATCATCTCTCCACCTCACTCCTCCTTGGTTCCTCGAAAATCCCACGCTGGAAGGGTGCCCTTCCCCTTGGTTCCCTGAAGGCCCCAAAAGGGAAGAGTTCATGGAGGTGGCCTCAGCTCTTATCTCCACGACTTCTCCTCTTGGTTCCACCTACAGGCCCCAGGAAGGAAGTCCACGGAGGTGGCCTCAGCACTCCTAGGCTCTCAAAAGACCCCTAGTTTTCGAATGGTCCAATTTTTTTTTGTCCCACGTGTTACCAGGGAAATAGAAGGTCTACTCCAGCAGAGCCCTGAGTGCTGCAGTAAGGTCTAAATATTCCGAGATGCGACCTTGTTTCTCGGAGGCACCGTTCGTGACACTGTTCCCCAGGACATTCAGCCTGAGCACGGTAGCTCACACCTTGGCTTGGGATGGCTATTGCAGGTGTTTTTCTACTCCCTGAGCAATGGGTTCGCCAGCATGTATGTTTAAGTCATTATGTATTTGTATAAAGTGCATAATTTTTGTATGCATATTTACATATATGCATACAAAAATTATATATACATAATATGTACATATTTCCCGTAAATTAAGTTAAACCCGTTTTATTTTTAATTTTAATTTTAAAAACACCCATTAGACCGGTCCTTAGAACCCTTAAAACCAATTCCATTTTTCTTATCATAGTTTATATTCCGCGTCAAAGGGTCCATGGTGGTCATTTGAAAAAATATGTCAATAATCTTTATTTGCTTCGCACATTATTTTGTAAGAACTATTGTCATCTCATAATTTTGTAGGGTTATTGCCCCATTTACCTAATGAAGCAGCCGCCACTGGTCCGCACAGGCATCCTAATTTTTCTTTATTTTTTCAATTTGAGTGTCGGGTTTAGTGACTTAGCAGGGGTGCCCGGGTATATAGGGTGATGTCTTGGCGGCGAATGTGTTTGCTCACCTGCTTCGTGGTGGGCCGGAGCGAATGAGATTGGTTGAGGGTGACCTTTTGATTTCTCCGGCCGGACTCTCTTGACTCGTCGCGCGTTGTCGCCTTGTATCGCAGAGGGGGGAATGGATCCATACGTAAATCACTCCTTGACACATTGACCCCCCAAATTCTTACCAACCCCTCATACCCTTTTCCTTCCCAGAACTTCTTCTCCTTTCTTTCCCTAAAAAGACCCTCCACACAGCATCCCCAAAGATGACATAGACCACGAAGGAAATTATTTTTCCCAAAACCTCCTCTGTGGAGCTATTGTAAAAAAAAACGTTTATTTTTATCAGATTCTCTTGAGGTATAGGGAAATGTTTGTGGTACAAACTCCTTGTAGTAGATCACATATCAATGGTCCGCTGGCCATACAACTTTTATGAGGAAATGTTATACCAAGTTTATTCAATGCCGAGACTGGTTGGAAAAATCTCAAGACTATTTTCAATAGTGATTGCGGGGATTGAACTCTGCTAATAGTTTTCCGCTTAAGAACCCAACAAATATTTTCAAAAGATTTTACAAGAACAGATTTTAAAGAAAGTTCTAGTCGAGTGATGCGATGTGATTCAACTAGAAGAATTCATTTCAACAGCGTTAAATAAAGCCGTCATTTACTCCACATAAATTTAAGAATTACAATTTTAGAACTAATTTCTTCTCGTGTACTCGTACCTTTTTTTTACATATGAAATATTTTCATTTCGATTAAATCGTCATATACTAAATCAAGCAAGTATTCGAGAAATGTTGTGGCAGATCTGATTAGTCGGGTACTACCATACCTTCCTCTCCCCCATCTTCTTTCCCACCCCACTACCTTCAGTTATAAAACCTACCTCAATTGGGGATGCCGTAGTCTCATTGTCTCCAGACGGTTAATTATTTTTTGTTTTTACGTTAGCTCCACACAGGAGGCCCTGATCAACCCTATGTCATATTTGGGGATGCTATGTGGAGGGTTTTTTAGGAAGAAGGAGAGGAGAGTTCTGGGAATGAAAAGGGTTTAAGGGGTGGGTAGGAATCTGGGGTTCAGTGTGCCTGGTCATCCGCCTCCAAGACCTAGACAAACCTCACCCCATGAACCCGGGCACCCCTACTAAATCAACAAACGTAGCGAACCACTTAGGGTGTCCTATGGCAGAGGTGTTCAACAAAGGTTCCCGGGGCGGCGGTACCCATACCCGCCTTCCAAAGCTGTTTGCCAAATTTTATTGTTTTAAAAACAAATTTTCTATTATTTTTTTAGTTTTATGTATTGATTGTTCCTGTAATGCCTATATTTAGTTTTCTTTTTTATTATTAATTTAATTTAGTTAATTTCTCTTTATATATAAATGAACTGTCCCAGCGACAATCTTTTTAATTATTTATTGATAAATTGAAGATATCTACTGATTCGTTATAATTAAAAAAAATATATATCCAAACTTTAGTATTTTGGGAAATGTGCAGTACGTAATGAGTACATAAGGAGTAAATTTTGAACGGTCAGTGGTTAAGTGGGCATTGCGTTTGGGTCCCACCCAGGCGTTCCGTGTTCGATTCATCGGCTGGCTAAGCCCTCCATCACAACTCAAGCAGCGTTTTCGGCTTACTGTGGTGGTAGTAGGAAATTTTCAAATAACGTAGGATTATTGGTAACCCGGGAATATTTTTCTTTCCTTTAAGAAAAAAAATAAAATAATAACCTTATGGTAGTTAGTTCCAGATTTTTTGCAATGAAATAAATACCGATTTCCAGTGTTAAGTAATGGAATCCGAAATCTTATCAATGCGAGGTCTTCAGGATTATTAAATACATAATTTAGAATTTTATACAGAAATACCAAGTCAGTATCATTTTAACATAGGTGAAGACAATAATTACGTTTTATATTTAAAAACGTCTTATAATTACGATTTTTGTATAATTTTCTCAGCAAGTGGCGAAACAAAGAGCATTTTAGATGAGGTGGGTCATTTAAAAAAATGTTATTTTTAAATTCTAAGAAAGATAAAGGGGTGCCAAATGGTTCAATGCCAATTTGTGCCAATTTCTAGTGTATATAAAAGTTACTATAAATCCTTTAAACCGTATTTTTTGTAATCTTCCATAGCAAATGTAATATATAGGTATTAATTTATGAAATCATTTACAAAAAGTCCCAAGATTGAGTTTCGCAAAATAATGCCGAAATTTGAGAGTAAGAAGGATTTTGCTGTTATTTGAATTGAGATAATTTGAATTATATTACTTAATATACTTTTTAAATAAATAAATCAAAATATTCCCTCTATTCCGTGTATTATTGAAAAATTGTTAATTTTAGTGGTTGATCTAACATTTTTTAAGAGTGGGTTTTTCTCTATTATGTGAAATTTCAAAGTCAATCCGGAGGAAGAAGATGATATCCAAATATTATTCAAAAAATTACATGATTATATACCTTCATTTGACACCCTTTTATCACTATTAGACAAATCAAAACAAGATTTTTTTCCCATACAGTCATGACCCACCTTAATGTTGAATTGACTTTCGATAAAGTTAAATATTATTTTTGAGGAATTTTTTAGGATATTTTCTCTCTGCCGATTGCACAACGTGAGAACGTGACTTCCACGAACCGGAGTATGGCAACTTCAAAAGGATTTTCACTGTGTATTCCCCACAAAAAGGCTTTGATGTAAAGGGGTTGGTTCATGGTATTAGATTCCGTTAAAAGATGTCACAGAAATGAGCGCCGGGAGATGCTTTTCGGATTTTCAATTAATATTCAGTTGAAGAGGCCGCAGTGCTGAAAACGATTCGCAACTTAATCCTGAACTCAATTTGAGATTCTTTGTGCGAAACAATAATCATTATTTATTGTTTTATTGATGCTTAAGTACATAATTAATTGGATAAAAGGTTTATGGGGTGAGGATTTGTCTAGGTCTTGGCGGTGGATTCATCTGTCCACCCACTGCATAGCAGGCCAAATCGAGGGAGTTTGGTTGAGGGAGGTCTTTTGACCTCTCCATTCGGACTCTCTTGATTCATCACTTTGCACCGCAGTGGGAGGGATAGATTCATGGGTCCATCACTTCTAGACATATTGACCCCCAGATTCCTACCCACCCCTCATACCTATATCCTTCCTAGATCTTTCCCTAAAAAAAACCCTCCACACAGCATCTCCAAAGATGACACAGATCCCCAAGGAAATTTTTTTCCTCGGGGTCTCCTGTGTAGATCTAATGTAAAAAAAATAAATAAAAAAAACTGACTGGAGTGAATGAGACTACGGCATCCCCAATTGATGTAAGTTTTGTAACGGAAGATAGTGGGGTGGGAAAGAAGATGGGGAAGAGGAAGGTGTGGAAGTATCCGACTAATCATATCTGGCCACAACATTGCTCGTATACTTGCTTGATATAGTATATGACCATTTATTAGAAATGAAAATATTTCGTATTTAAGCAAAGAATGGTCAGACTTTTGGATCAGGGAACACGCTAGCATCGCATTTTGTGTTATTCTTTACTAGCTGAGGTGCCCGGCTTCACTCAGGGAGTTGACATGAGATTGAACTGACGTTCGAATATTATATATTGGTTCTTAGCAAGTTACAGGGAGAAATTAACCCCTTTGTCTTGCAAACTGCAGTAATGTCACCTGATGGATTTTTTTTAACCCGATGTTCGGGCTGCCTTAAGCAAGATGAAGGGCGTTCATATTTTTTATTGCTTGTTTAAAATCTGTGAGTGGTATACATTTTGTGTAGATATATGCACACATACAGACATTTTTGCATACACCCATGCATGTATGTATTCAAATACCACAAATATGTATACCATAATAAATATAAAGAAGTATTTATTTTTTTTATATAAGAACACAAAGGTAAATTTTGTTATAGCCCGCGCATCAAGGTCGAACCGACGGATTTTGCTTTATATACCCCAACCAATGGGTACCTCGCCCTAACAAAACAGGCTTCGAATGCTCACAGAACATTCCACAACATTTGAGACTGTTCTGGAATGTTCCACAATGATCTGGGATAACGTTTTAAACTATTTCCAAACATTCCACAACATTCCAAAATATTCCGGGATGTTCTGAAATGTTGTGGAATGCTCTTGAATACTCTCGAATGTTCAGGACTGTTCTAGAAATTTCTAGAGGGCGAAGCTTCCAGCCGTTATATCTTCAAAAGCAAGCCCTTCAGGTAAAAATGGGAACCTTATTCATGGATGGGGGATAGAGGGCTAACTCCCCTGATCGTATCGGAACTCGTTTCTGAGTTTTAGCGGGACACACACTTTTGTACACTTTCTTTTAAAATATATATATTGATTTTGTGCCTTATCCGCATATGCATATTGAGTACATAAGGAACTTACCTAATTTCTCATTATTCAAGATACACAGACTAAACCACAATCTAAACAAACTAAATTTGCTGCGTCTATCACCGATTTTGCCATGATCAAACTGTTCAAACTAGCCCCGCACCATTTTCGCAGAACGTCGACTACGACTACTAGTACAAGCTGCTTTAACTAACCCCGCTTTCCCGGGATGACAACCAGCCCCGAACGGCAAACAAGCCGCCCGGGGTGATGTATGCAGGACGGACGCCGATTATCATGTTAATGTGAAGTTTGATTGGTAATTCAATTAGACGTAGGATCAACAGAGGTAATATGTATTCCTGCACAACTGTGTGTGTGAACCAATGTGTATCTGGTTCATCCAAAACCACCTCTACCTAGGCCAGGATACTGTATCAAGTTGGAGGCCTATTTATATAAGTTCCTCAAATAGAACATATTTAAAATAAAAAGAAAAAGCAGGTGAATAACAAAAAGAAAATAATAATAATAAGTCTTAGGGTACTGTGGCTACATTAGGAGCTGGCATTTTTCTCCAGTGTGCGTCAATGCTGGAGGATGGACTAAGGCGGGCTTCCATGGTGAGGATATTTCTAGAATTGCTTATCCTTTCACTCATTCCTACCATCCTGGATTTAATAAGGGCTGCATAGCCGGGAACGCACCCCTCCGTGAGCATCCAGGAAGCGCTGTAATATCTGGGGAGACCAAACATTGCACGTTACGCAGAAGGAAAGGAAGAGCGTATTTTTTACCGCGGTACTGCAAAGGCAAAATTTTCTAGTGAGCATGTTTGCTTTTACGTTGAGAGCTCGTTTTTGCCTATCGATGTCGTCATCTTCCATCAGATTACTGGTGATTATGTGTCCAAGGCATTTAGTTCCTTCAGTCACCTTCAGTTTCACACCGTTCATGGTAGCTGTAGGAATATTTTCATAAGCTATTTATTCCATCTGTTTAATTACGTTATAAAATAATTTTATAAAAGGATCATATATAAATAGGCAGCCAATTTGTGTCCTGGCCTACGTTGAGTTAGTTTTGGTCCATATATAACTTTATGTATATTTATAACTTCGGCCTAAGGGGTGAAGTTTGGACACATATATTGTCCATTACTATAAATATTCATCATATTTGTGGGATGGAAAATAGGACAGTACATACTTTAGCATTGTTTATGAAAATTTTCCACTAAATTTCATCGAACTTGAACAAAAATTTCTTGTTTTAGATTTTTCTCATATTTTTCTTTTTTTAAAAAAAAAAGAAAGACAAACATTTCCGGGTTACGAATAACCCTACAATCTTTGAAAATCTCCTACTACCACCACAGAAAGCCGAAAATGTTGCTTGTGTTGTGATGGAGGACTTAGCCAGCCGAGGAATCGAACATGCGACGCCCGGATGGGACCCAAGCGCTATGCCCACTCAACCACTGACCGGTCGAAAATATGAACATCCCACGATAATATCAACTCTCCAAAGCTATGAGACGCTTTTATAATTACCGTGACGATTCACGGTAACGGTAAGGAAATAAACATACGTTCTTTATCGCTATAATGCGGCAGCTCTTTCAAAAGATGAGATGCACAATACATAGTGTTATGTGTTGCCCATAGCATACGAACAGACTCTACATTGCAAGCGGATACTGGCCACGCGCGCATTGCGTGTCCCCTGTTCACGCATTTCGGTGCTGTCCCCGACAAGCAAGAAGCATTACCTTATATGGTCACGTAGCTCGCGGCTCAACCAATAGGAAGAGACATTACCTTATAAGGGCACACGTTCAAGTCCCCCCTCTCGCGAGACTAGAGCAAGCAGCTCCGGCCGCCGGACGGGGAAGAGCAGACACGATCGGGACGGCGGCGCGAGAGGTAGTACGTAAACACGAGGGCAGTATGCCACACTTCGTCGCGACTAATTAAGTCTCCACCTACATCCAAGTATGGCGTTATTACAACAGCCGCCTATATAATACAACAGCCGCACCATTAATTGCCGCCTATGATAACCATGGCCGCCTTGAACGCGCACGGCTTTTAATCCGCCTTCGTTGCCGACGAGCCGCGTATTTCGCAACCGCCGCCTACTTAACTGCACACACTAACCGCCTACCGGTTGGGAAAGCTGGCCGATCCACCCACCATGACGCCGAGAAGCCGCCCATCACCGCCGAGCGCCCAATGGCCCGGGCACGGTCTGTGAGCTAGGCTCCAGACCTCTCCACTATGTAGGGAAGCTGCCTGCCTCCGCCCATCGCCACGTGAGATTCTAAACTTTCGTATTAGTCTTCCCGAGCCTAAATTCAGTAGCATTACTAGTTTGCCTCTCTCTCTCCCCAAATGCTAGGCCTTAAACTGCTTACTGTCTGCCTGTACTGTTTCACCCTTGCATATTGAATACATTTGAATTGTAACCAAACCTTGTTTCATTTGGAGTCAACCATCGACAAGCACGGAGGAACCCTACTTCCCTGAGATGAGCCTTCCAAGCCTAGGCATATGACCCCCGGGGGGTCTGCTTAACACTTGTCCCCCCCCGGGAGTGACTTATATTACTGGAGACCAGGTAGTATAACCCTGGGCCCAACGTGGCTAGTAGTATAACAATAGGACTGTTTCCTCCAAAGAAAAAAAATAAGTTACGTGGGTAGGCTGAAAAGTAATGTAACAAAGTAACACATGCTTGTACAGCGCGAACAAAATGACCTTCAGAAGTGCGCTAGATGGAATATGGAAGTGACATTCCTCCTCTATACGTACGCACAAGTTTGAGGTCGTTGAATTCATTTGGTGTATTTTGAGAAGCGGAAGTATGGAGACATGTTTTATTGTTATGTAAATGCAAGGTAAACAACTTGCTGGTATTGAATTTTTAACTTCTGGAAAAGTGACTCCTACTGAGTCTCGTCGTCGTTTAAAGGATGTTTATGGTGACGATGCTGTTGACAGGTCTACACAGTAAATCGATGAGTAATAAAATTTCATGATTGTCTGAGTCTGTAAAAGCAATAATTATTGATGAAACCCACAGCGGACGTCCAATCATTGGAACAGACGATAATCAATCCAAACTCGTAATCGATTTGATTCAAAATGATCGGCGAATCACTCGAAGTGTATCACAAACCATATTGGATTATTCAAGAAACATGTCAGCTTCATTATTGAACAATTAAGATACCGTAAAATCTATGGACGATGGGTACTACGCCGTTTCACAGACGAGAACCAACAGCGTCGATTAGAGCTTCTGCAAAACTTGAAGTTTGAACCGATTCTACACACTTCTCACTCCACCGATCTTTCGCTTTGCGATTTTTATTATTTTTCTCTACTCTAGAAACATCTCAAGGATAATCATTACCCCTTGGACGATGAGGTGAAGGCAACCGTCAAGTCCTGGATTAGAGAAATGCCAGAAAAAAAATTTCAAATGAAAAAACTTGTTACTCGTTGGGAGAAATATGTTATCCTTAAAGGTGACTATGATCAAAAATTAATATATGATTTTGAAGCTTCAGAAGCGTACTTTGACATACTTTTTGCCAAATCTTGCTATTGGTTTTTGTCTTACAAGTATATGTGCATTACATTTCAGCCTACCCTAGTTTTTGGACGAAACAGACACACGTAATTTGTGTATCTAATCTTTTGTCTCACCTTTATTTAATGTGTAAGAAAGAGCCGCAGCATTATAACGATAAGGAACTTAAGTTTATTGCCTTATTTGCCGTCACGGTACCGTAACCGTGAATCGTCGCGTTAATTATAAAAGCTTCTATTGGGATCCAAATTTGGCGTTTATTTTGAGGGAAAGATATGGGGAAAATGATGATTGGGTAATGTTAATTGGTCACTAGACAACATTATTTTTAAGACAAATAATATGAAAATACAAAATTATGTGGTGAATTCTGCATTTGGTACACATTGATTTGGTCAGCAAAGGGCCTTTAAAAAGTTGAATGGCTTGAATTTCTAGTGGCCGAAAAGGCCATAAAAAATAAATCGAAACACGTTCGCCCGTATTGGCAGGATAAATTTTCTACTTTAATCACATTTTTATCTCTTATATCGCCAGATTTTTTGTACATAAAATTCATCAGCGCCGAAACAGCTCACACATTTCCCATACGAACTTTATGGGTGTTTAATCAAGAGGAAAGAATAAATGAAGTGAAAGTAGCCCACCATTGTTGGTTCACGTAAAGGCCACCATGAAATAACTATAAAGGATGAGGAATTTATAGCAAATAATAAAACATTTAAACGATCCCTGCTTTGACGAGACAACATCCTAGTTAAAGTCAAAAATGTGTCTAAAAAAATTGTTATTTATTTACACAAAATAAACTAATAATAAAAGTATTGATATAATTAAAGTTGCAGTTGATCTTCATGACTGAAAGTAAAGTAACGTTCCCGTCTTTAAAAAAATTACATTGGTAAACATTATCATCGCAAAGCCATATGTTTGCACTTGGTAAGCAGGTTAGTCGTAGTGAGTAAGTAATGAGTAACTCGCTACTTATTCACAACGACTGGCCGAAAAGTGTTCGCATTACGGTCGAGTAGAGTACATTAGTGAGCGGCGCGTTGCAAGATGATGGGCTGCAACGCGACAAATTAATACGCTAATTAAGCAGATTGTAATGTTTATTTTAGAAGAGGTGGAATAATAAATTAGTAAGTTGAAAATAAATAAACTATGGACACGAAAGGAGATTAATAGCAGCAAAAAAAATAAATTATAGTAGCATCTTCGCTCCAACGCGCAACGCCAATGGGACGACATATCTGCGTCTAAATGACGGGTTTGCTCATGTCATTGCGCAGGGACGCATTGTGGGGAGCGCTAATCGCCCGATAAAATTGGACTCCAAAGAACTGACTAAACCACTCAACTAAAATTGTGGCGTTTGGACGCGTTTAGTTGCTTATATACTCGCTACTCGACTAAACTATTTGCCCAGTGCGAACGGTCTTTATGGTTAAAATCAAAGCTATTTATCATATTTGAATCCCAACAACTTTAATATTGATCGGACAACAGTATAGACATGGACAAGTTACTACCAGATAGGTAAGTATCTTCTAATGCTGCGAATAAACCGGTAGGAATTACCGCGAGCCGATCTACGAATGAGGGAAAGGAACGAAGCAACCTGCGGCGTTTCGCGATTTCTTCGCTCCTTTTCCATAATTTGTGGCTCAACTCGCGGTAATACCTAACTGTTTATATGCAGTAAAAATATATTATTATTAGTCAGAATTTTGGAGGCAATTTGGGAGGCGTGTATGGGTACCGCCGCCTCGGGAACCATTTATTGGATAACCAATACCTATGCCATAGGTCACCCTAAGTGGTTCGCTACGTTTGGTGACAAGTAGGGGTGCCCGGGTATATGGGGTGAGATTTTTCCAGGTCTTGGCGGCGGATGTGTGGCGGGCCGGATCGGACCGAGAGAGATTGGTTGAGGGAGGCCTTTTGACCTTTCCAGCCGGACTCTCTCGACCCATCGCCTTGCACTGCGTTGAACGGATGGATTCATACGCCCGTCACTCCCGGACTCACTGACCCCCAAATTTCTACCCACCCCTCATACCTTTTTCCTTCCCAAGACTTCCTATCCTTGATTTCCTTAAGGCGCCGCAACCGGGCTCAAAAAGAAGAAGATGGAGAGATATGAAATTACGAATGTAAGAGGAGCGCGCTAATATCTAAAGCGACAAAATCGATGCGAAAATTGTGAAAATTAGTAAAACACGATTCGTTTAAATTCGTAAAAATACTCGCGGGGGTTGTCTTAAACAGCATTTAAAGAAACACTGTGAAATTATTAATGAAAATAACTTGTAAAATAATTGAAACAAACGTGTTTATAATAATTTTTGGAGCATACTTTGCGATTTTTTTCTATCGAGGGAATTTTATATAATTTGCGTTTCGGCGCGGTGAATGTCTAAATATTATCTTCAATAATAAAATATATATTTTTAAGAGCTTTAAAACTTAACGTGTTTGGGAGATACCTATGTAAGAAATCGGTAGAAATTTGGGTAGCGGCGGCTTAAAAAGACCCTCCACACAGCATCCCCTAAGATGCCCTGAGGGAAATTATATTCCTCAGCTTTTTATTTTTTCGGCCTAGTTGCGCCATCTCTTGGGTCGGCTAGTATTCAATTTGAAAAAAATGTTGATTAAACATTCCTTCCCAGGGACTGATTGAAACCGCTAACACCTAAAGCCAAACATTTGAAGGTAACGACATTAACTGTTGTATTTTTTTTATATTAATGTCATTTAATTTCAGAAAAATGCTTGAGTGTAAGTGTGTGCTACCAATATTTGGTAGATGCATTGCCATCGGCAACGGATTCAAGTTAGACCGAATGTCGGGATGGGGGTTAATTTCCACTTCCAAGATTTGTTCCATTTATAGACGTACTTATAAAGAAAAATATATTTAAATGTTTGAAGTTTCTTATCGAGATTATATACTAAATGTGAAAGTTTTGTCCGAAATTAATAATAGACCTGCGTAGAAATGTTGCTGGAAAATCCCTAAGAGTGGTAATTACCAAATTATTAAACTAGGTTTTAACCGAAAGTCACCCATTTTCCAAAAAGGTTGTGGTTTAAGGTTGATTGGAATTGTGAACTTTAAAAAGCTTCCTCTACAGTTCCACACTCCAAGCTTTACAATACGTGAAAGAAAGTCGTGCAAACAAAACGAACCCCAACAACAATATTGGCTGTAGTCTTTGTGGGTATGTTTCTTGAAACCTTCCAACTCAAAGGAACCTTCTTCCCTGAATCCTGATAGAAAAGTACTTACCCTTCCTTTTCCACTGAATTAAGAATTTGAACACACTTTCAACCTATCTTAAATTGACTACTCGCTGAAATCCGTGAAATTCCTACTCGGTTCGGAAATAAATAATGTTTTATTAGGAACTTCTTCAATCTTTGCAAAATTCATTTATGAAAACAAATAACTTTGGAAAACACCACTATTTAATGAAAATTAATGATTATTTTGATTTAATGGTGGTGTTTAACAAATTTATTTATTTTCATTTGATGTTTTATTATTTCGACATTGTAGACTTTTATTTAGTTATTAAAGATACAAAAGAAAGTATAAATTACATGTTAGGAAGCTTTGCCTGTCCAACTAGGAAAGTTTCCCGTTCCAGGACAGACAAATTGACAGGTTTAGTTCATATTATTCCAAGAAATGTACGTAAGTACATAAAAAATAAAACAAAAAACAAAAAATTTCATTTTTCTCTGAGACTAAGTTGTGTAATAAAGAAAATATATATATAACATATATACATACATTTTTTGTGACAATGTAGAAAAAGTAATTTGGTAGCATATATATACCTATATGGCATATATAGACTTATATTCCTATATTGGTAACTTGTACTTAATGCGTACAATATACAATATACCTACCCGGCCGGCCTAGAGTCAAATAAAGTTAGAATATCATCTCCATTCGGAAACTTTCTAATTTCACGAAAGGCGCTTGGATCATCGTGCTTTTTCACATTAAACACTAATTTTCCCAAGAGACATCTAGCCTATTTAGCCTACAAAGGCCTTCGTGGTCGAGAAGTGGGTCTCGTTGCTGGGAGCAGTTGGGTCTCTTGTAGGTTATTCAAATAAATAGATGAATTTTTAAAAAGATAGCAGGGCAATTTTTGTCTAGGTACTATTAAGATCCTATCGCCGAGTCAATGTCTGGATTTTTACTTTAACCCCACACAGGAGACGCTGAGGAAAATAATTCCCCTCAGGGCTGTTTTATTCTTGGGGTTGATGTGTGGAAGGTGAAGGGAAAGGAAGGAGAGGAAATTCTGGAAAGGAAAAGGGTATAAGGGGTGGGTAGGAATTAGGGGATCGGTGTGTCCAGGAGTGACGGACATAAATCTATCCTTCTCACTACGGTGCAAGCCGATGTTCAGGGAGAGTCCTGCTGGAGAGGTCAAGATATCCCTCAACCAGTCTCTCCCGATCAGGACAAACCTCACCCATAAAAACCTAAACCGTACCCGTACCCGCCTCCCAAATTGAAAATTAAATATATTCTGCTGGTATTTTAGTATCTAAGTACTTTCAGTAAACATTGAAGAAGAAGATTACACTAATGATCTAAACTAAAATATGAAAGAGAACAAGACACAGAAAAATAAAAAAAGATAATGGTCGCAATTGGGAAAAAATAGTTGAAAATAATATTGTTAATTCGAAATTTTGAAAAATGAGATTGGCAATTATGACGGTTTCTTAAAAGATGGCAATGGCTGATTTGGTAAAGGGGCACGTCCCGGATATACGAGAGGTTCTTGGTTCGTGTCCCAGTTGCGATCATTATCTTTTATTTGTCTTGTTCTCTTTCATTTAGATTATTAATGTTATCTTCGTCTTCAATGATACATGTATTACATTGATGGGATTAGCCTTCAAAAGTTATAAAAAGAGAGTTGTTCTTATAAAAAATTGAACTCTTTTAATTTTCGTCATAACTAAACAAAGACCGAACATTTTTTGTTGCAACGATTTTCTATATTATTGCAAGTAGCGTACAGGCATTGCTTTTTAATTCGGTTAAGCTAAAGTAACTAATCTAATTAATTCACCTTCGCACGTTCCACTGTATCTCTGGAAGTGATACAAAATCCAGGACGCAATGCGCAAGCGTAGAATTAAATGGACTACTATTCTAGCTCAACTTTTCACCGTTTTATTTATTTTTAACCCCCGCCGCAAGGAGCGGTGTTATAAGTTTGACTTTCTGTGTGTCTTTGTATCTGTCTGTGGCATCGTAGCTCCTAAACGAATGGATCGATTATGATGTGGTTTTTTTGTGTGAAAGCTGAAATGATCGAGAGGTTCTTAGCAACAATTTATGAAAATCTGTTCAGGCGTTTCAAGGTCATCAGTTCTTTTTGTGTCGGGGGTTGCTTAAAATTTTGAAAATTTTACGTATATTTTATTTATTCATTTTGGAGAAAACAACAGCATCTATTCATTTTATCAGTTAGTACTTACACGTGTAATATATAGCGTGTAGTATATTGTCAAAATAAAACCAATTACGGCTTTCATCATTGTGACTTTACCTCTAATAAGACAAGAAAATTAGTAAAAAATAATGTGATCAAATGTAGCGAATCGCTTGGGGTGACCTTCGGCAGATATTACTGGTGTTGTAAATTACACTAGTACTTTTTAGTACCTATTAAAACATCGTAGTGTAAAAATCGCATTAGAATTTATTTTTTATTATATATATGTGAAACGTACTAAAAAAACCTTATGTAAATAAAAACTATGGTGTGTAGGTTTTATACGTATGAAATAAATCAATCGAAGCCTGTTGGTTTATTTTACGAGCACTTCTCGTGTTGAAAGTGGGGTCGGACCGTTGGGCAGTTGGAAGCTTTCCCTTTGTAGTAAAACCTTCGAGAAAACTTGAGAATTGATTAAGTTAATGTCTCGGAAAACGGCCGAGCAGACGTGTGAGGGAGTTTCAAAATGAAAATGGACGGACTGGGCGGAGGTAACAGTATGTAACTCCTGTGTGGGGCTATGGGGTAACCACCGGTCAATCCTCTTAACCCTCTCAGACCGGAATTAAAAGTGAAAATTAAAAAATTTATATATTTCTACGTTAAAAAATGTCTACGTTTCGTAAATTTTAAACTTAACATCCCTTTAGAGAACATAAATTAACCGTCGTTAATAAATACTTTAAATATTCCAACTTCGAAAACAGACGAAAAATAAACGATCTAACCAAAGATATTAGAAACCCAAGATATGCTATAGGCAGTTTGAACCCTTAGAACTGCGTTACCTCGTGTCGCCGATATTGCTAACCAATACTATTACACACCTTCGCTTACGCTAAAGTATCCGCCCCTTTTCGAACTCACACTTAAAACTTGTCGTTTTCGTTGGCACTAATACTTAGAACAGATTTCTATGCGTACACGTCTCGACGGCATTCGCAATTAGCAATACATTCAAATGACAACGAATAAAGATTGCAACAATATAAATCGACAGCAATCGGTATTTTAATTTTAAAATTATTCCAGTTGAGATTTGGATGAAAAATTCTTATTCTCAGAACCGATAAATCGGAATAAGTGTGATCTATTCTCAGAACCGATAAATCGTAATGAGTGTGTCCAAATCGTAACGTGTCCCATTCGTAACAAATCCACATCAATTGTTTCTAATCTATTTAGAATTTTAACAGTTTTTGGTTTTGTTCAATAATATTAATCACAATAACACTTAAATTGTGCTTTTGTTGTAAAACCCATAAAAAGAAATTCTAATTTTTTACTAATGTTAATTTATTTTGTATTTGAGTACTTCACAAGAGTCCCATGCATCTGTGTACCATCCCACTCTGAATGCTGTCTAACAGCCATCTCATCTTAAATATGCTTTGTAAAAACTAAATAGAAAACACATCGAATCATAGTATGACCGGACATTGGTTGAGTGGGCATCGCGTTTGGGTCCCACCCAGGCGTTCCGTGTTCGATTCCTCGGCTGGCTAAGTACTCCATCACGACTCAAGCAACATTTTCTGCTTACTGAGGTGGTGGTAGGAGATTTTCAAATATTGTCGGGTTATTCGTTACCCGGGAATGTTTGTTTTTCATTTTTAAAAAAACGAGTGTGCTTTAGACCACACGACTGAAGTAAAACTTCACTAACTTATAAAAGAACACATGACATTGGGGTGACATTGACATTGAGATTGGGGTGACATATAACATTGGGGTGACATATGACTATGGGGTGACCTGTGACCCTGGGGTGACCTAAAACTGTGGGGTGACCTATGACCTTGGGGTGACCTACTACCTCGGGGTGACCTACGACCTTGGGGGACCTACGACCTTGGGTTAACCTATGGCATGGTTATTCAACAAATGATTCCTTGTGCTCGCACCTCTCCATAACACTTCGTAACGCATTTACCAGCTTACTCCCTAAGTCAAGCGTGCATCAAGGCCCGACCGTTCACCTCGCCCTATCACCGTTCGCATCACACTTTTCGTAACATCACTCTTTTCGTAACGCATTCACCAGCTTACCCCACAAGTCGAGCGTGCGTAAAGAAGTTTTACTTCAACTTCTTAGGGAGTAAGCTGGCGAATGCGTTACGAAAAATGTTATGGAGAGGTGCGAGCAAAATGAATCATTTGTTGACTAACCATGCCATAGGTCACCCCAAGGTCATAGGTCACCCCACGGTCGTAGGTCACATCAGGGTCATAGGTCACCCCATGGTCATATGTCACCCCAATTTCGTATGTCACCCCAATGTCTTTTTTTGTTATGCTTCTCCCCGTCCCGCGAACCCCCCCCCCTTCATCCCCCTCTCACCCCTGCCAACCCCCCCCCCCTTCGTTTCCATCCCCCACCCCCGTTATCCTCTCCCTATCGGATCAGTCGTCCCGGATTCCCTTCCCCTACTCCTTCCCTTCCTGCCGCTTAACTTTATGAATTGCATACATTGTTCAAACTGATCACGTGTAAAAAAATATACAAATTTCACAACGCCAGAGGTAACCGTTAAATGTATGTAAACCTTCACGGACGTGCCCACACCAAAATACCAAAGTTTCATCCAATTCGGATGTATGGTAAAGGAAATAATTTCATAATGCTAGAGCCCACCGTTATACTCCTATATATAGAAACCTCCGCGGGCTCGGGCACAAAAAATCAGCAAAGTTTCATTGAAAATCGGATAAATGGTACACATGCGAAACAAACAATAAATTTTTTTATAAAAAATAAAGATTTGAAAAGAAAAGCATGGCATTTTGTTCTACCACAAATCAGCATTGACACCAAATTATCTACAATAAAAAAAAATTCAAAAGAAATAATATGTTTGTATATATATATATATATATATATTTTTTTTTTACATAGCCCTGCTAATTTTACGAAATATCGATAGTCGGTTTTTAAAAGAATTCGCGTCCCCCTCACTAGCTTCGTCGTGGCGGCGATGTTTGCTTTACCGGGGCCTTACGTCAATTATAACTTTGAATAATCATTAAAAAATGATAACTCACTCTAATTTTGTACTTAGCGGTGAAATAAAACTCAATTTGTCTTGAAGTTCACATTGCTTGTCGTATTTGTACATAGTTGCATTGAACAAGACGGCATTTTGAATAAAACGGGCACAAACCGTGCTCGGTCACGACACAAAATCAAATAAATGAACGCATTCTTTCCGTATTCATACTACGCGCATTACGCCGTAGTCCGCCCACGGTCTGGCGGCCAACGTAGCATATCTCCCTTTGTTTCTATTATCTGTGGATCTAACCTTTAAAAATTAAATAAAATAAATATTCGACTGTTGTGAACTCCTGCGATTAATTAATCTACATGTACCTATGTACCTACGCGAACAACTAGACAAACATTAACATTTTATATACGTACATCTCATTCCAACTATGATTTGCATTCTCCAATACAACGTTTATATAGTCTTGGTAACAAATACTTAAGCAATATGGACATATTTGACAATAATTTGAATTTAGCAAATTTCAAACGCCATATTATGTGTTAACTATGTATTTCTACCTATCCCATAATCTATTTTA
This sequence comes from Limnephilus lunatus, assembly GCA_917563855.2. Lineage (NCBI taxonomy): Eukaryota > Metazoa > Arthropoda > Insecta > Trichoptera > Limnephilidae > Limnephilus > Limnephilus lunatus. The sequence goes on along the minus strand of OU830602.1, from coordinate 42,267,518 downwards.
AACATTAGGTACCTACTTTATGTCATATAATATTTTATGGACTATATTGTGTTTCTTATATTTTGTGTTACCTGTATTTTGTTAACGCTTATATTTTATGTGACCCATATTTTGTTTTTAACATATATTATGTTACCTGTATTTTGTAAACTCATTATTTTAACTGTAATTTAAAAAAAAACATGTACTGCATTCTATGTAAAAGCCCTATGGGCGTTTAAATAAATAAATAAATAAAATAAAAATAAAAATATGTATATTTGGTGCATCACACCTTCACAAAAATTTTTATAGTTATTTTTTTAGGGTTCCATTTAAGAGGCGAGTATGGGTACCGCCGCCTCGGTAACCATTTAGTGGATAACTAACACCCCTGCCATAGGTCACCCCAAGTGGTTCGCTACGTTTGGTGACTTAGAAGGTTGTCCGGATTTATGGAGTGAGGTTTGTCTAGGTCTTGGCAGCGGATGCGTTTACCACTTACTGCATTGGCGGGCCGTATCGGGAGAGACTGGATGAGGGAGACCTTTTGATTCTCTCGATCCATCGCCTTGCACCGCAGTGGGAGTGATTGATTCGTACTTCCGTTACCCCTGGACACATTGACCCACCCCTCATACATTTTTCGTTCCCAGAACGTCCTCTCCTTCCTTTTCCTAAAAAGACCGTCCACACAGCATCCTCAAAGATGACATAGGCCCCAAGGGAAATGGTTTTTTTCGGAGCCTCCTGTGTGGAGCTATTGTAAAACAATAAAAAAATGGTTCCACTTTAACTTAACAAAGTGGTATTTCAAGTTTCAACACCTCTTTGAAAAGTCTTTAAAAGTTATGAAAAAAAATGAAAAATAGACCATAACCTAACCTAACTTAACCAATTTCTTTTTTCATTACAAAAAAATTGAAAAATCCATTTATTTTTAAAAAAGCTATTCATACGTACGATTTAAAGAGTTAAGCTATTATTGTTGTCTTTTTTTTGAAACCCCCCGAGATTACAGGCACTAGAGTTGGTACTCGTGAGATATTTGGGGTGTTTGCGATGGCTCGCTGGCAATATATAATATTTATTTACACGGTGATTTCGTACAGTATCGGTTGACTTCTTATTCTTAGGAGGTTGGACAGTGGATACCTATATTACTATTTTTTTTACATTAGCTCCACACGGAAGGCCCTGAGGAAAATAGTTCACCTCAGGGCCCGTGTCATCTTTGGTGTGGAGGATATTTTTAGGGAAGGAGAGGAAGTTCCGGAAAGGAAAAGGGTATGAGGGTTGGGCAGGAATCTTGGGGTCAATGTGCCCAGGAGTGACGGACGTATGAATCCATCCCTCCCACTGCAGTGCAGGCGATATTCCGAGAGACTACGGCTGGAGAGTCAAAGAGACTCCCTCAACCATTCTCTCCCGATCCGGCCTGCCACACATTTATGCAGATGAACAAACGCATCCACCGCCAAGATCCGGAAAAACCTCACCCCACGAACTTGAGCACCCCTGCTAAGTCATCAAACGTACCGAACCACCCTGGGGTGACCTATGGCCGAAGTGTTGGTTATCCAATAAATTAATGAGTTTGTTCCATCAATCAATGAAGGAATTTAATTTTTTCGGTTTTATCGACTGTGCGTTAACAAGTCTGAAACAGCCATCACGGTACAAACGTAAAATGAGTAGGTTATGGAATTATAACACCAAAGTTTTTCTTTTTTTTTCAAAATGTTATAGTGAAAGGCGTGACGTTTTATTATGATGCCAATCTATTTATCTCCCGTGCAGTTACCACTCTACTTTGCATTTTTATTAGTTTATTAAAATCTTTTAAAAAATCCCCAAAGGGACGGCCCCAATTAACTAAGAGCGTCGGGACGCCGGGGCCGGCGTGTCAAATCATTCATTTTTCTAGAATATTCCAGAATGTTGTAGAAATTTTGCCTTTCACACATTTAAAGTGAACCCGGGGAAAACAATGGAGTTTCGCGTCACCCCTAGCACAACTAGGGTTGTCACAATTATTTCATTTTCGATGTTTTTTACACTATTTTTATTTTTCTATTTCTTTCCCGACTTCAATGAAAATTTTGGCCGTGTTGAATAGAGGTTTTTCTACCAAAGGTTGTCAGGATCACGTCCGTAGATTATAATATGTAAACAAAGGTAGGTTTGGCGTCGAAGCGCGCCGACTGTCGCTGAGCTACGACCAAACTGCAAAATCGACAATGTCGATAATTTGTCATCGTTCCCAAGCAACACTGCAAATTTCAAACGAACAGACAATAGTTCACATCGACTAAGTAAATAAAAAAATTGCGATTCACAGTTGTCAAGTCGTGCTTTGATATATCTATCGTCCAGTTGATAAGTCAAACATCTCCGAAGAATCGAAATTTGAGTTGAGTATGCGTAAGTGTACCCTCTACCTGGTACAATACTCATATTACTCGTATACACCATCAAATCAATTATAAAGCACAAAAACTTGTAGTCAATTAAACAAAATGTTCATATTTTCCGGGTCATTAGTAGGATATTTAAAAATTTCAGTCTAATACGCCTTCCGATGTTATTTTATAGCTTATTTAATATGTAAAACACCGATACGTGTAAATAATATTTGATTTATGGTGAGCATTCGAGCTTTCCTCATTATCTCAAAATTTTGTATTTTGAGATGTCTGACTAATCAATTGGCAGATCGATTTGTTTGAATTTCGATATTTTCGATAAAACCGACGTGCTTTTGTATTAACGTGTTAAAATTGCAGATGTTGCCAGTGTTTTTTAATCATCGTCACTCAGCAGCATCACACATCCAAGCAAAATTCGATGTTTTATAAAATATTCCATCCCTGCAACGCCTAACCTGTAACGTTGACTTTATTAGATGGAGTAAGGGGGTAGACCACTTCAGCCTCCAGATTCACACCAACAACCCCCGTAGCAAGGGGTGAATTTTTTAATCTTCCTTATTGGGCGGCGTTATTAGTCACCCTTTCGTGTTTTGATTTGATTAACGCGGCCAATTCTGGAAGGTGAATAATATACGTACTTAATTAACATTATTTTTCTGAGCGTGGTTATTAAGTGTTGTGGTAGGTACCAGAAACACCCTAGGTACCACAATTCATCTAGTGCAGCTGGAGAATAAGAAATATACAATTTCTTGCCCCTGTGAAGCGATGATAATTATTATTTTGTGATGTAGGAGATGATGATGATCTTTACTGATCTTGAATAATAACGCGCGTGGACGAGTATGATATATATTTGCGCAATTTATTTTTTTATTATTCATCTATATTAATTTTTAACACACAATTTCTTTTATTCTATGCCTGTCTCACTGGGAGAACCTGTGTTGAGAGCAGGCGCAATTAGGACACGAATGTCTTGTGCAGCTGTGTGCTAGCTAAAAGAGCTGTAGGAGCTAAAGGAGAGTGAACTTCTTTTTTTTTTTTGATTCACTAGATTCTTATATTCTTGAGGAGATGATTCCTGTAGAGCGAGCAGTAACAAACATCATTTTTAAACCCTGCATATTCCGTCTCGCTCTTGCATATTAGAAAGCAGGAGTCCCACCAAAAACCATTCTCACAACAATTAAAAAAAAAATTTACTCGAATTATTATTTCGAGGAGATTTTAACCTGCAGCTAGAAAATTGGACGTCAAAAATTAAATTAAACATGTGAAGCACAAGCGATTGTACAATGTGGAACTTATGCGTCGATGACACAGGGCGAGTTTACAAGCTACTATCTCGGAAATTCACTATCTGTTAGTAAACTCGCTCAGTGTCATCGTGTTACTTGCTAACTAGCAGATTGTTGACAATCCACGGAAAAAGTTGAAAGGTCCTCAACTTTACACGCTACAAGCCGACTCGTGATTGGTTTTTTTGTGTTTCCAATATAGCTGCCAAAAACCAGCTGATTTCGACTGTCAACTGTCTGAAGGATTAGTTCACGTTATTTCCGCTATTGGTGCTAGCAGCTACGTGCGAGTCCAGTTTTCTACAAAAATTTCGCGAGCTACTGAGCGAGTGGACAGTTTTGTGTGTCATCATGACAATCTCACTCGCCGATTCAACCGCTTTTAAATTTAGTAGATAGTAGCTTGTAAACTCGCCGTGTGTCGTCGAGGCTTTAAGGCTTAAAAATATATTGGTCAACAAACGCCTATTCTGAATATATAAGTTTTATTACAAATAATTAAGTATAATTGATAATACGTTATGTATGTATTTATTTATAATATTAACACCTTTAATAATTATGATAATAATTTTTATTTTAGTAATTTGTACATTTAAATTTACAAATTTCTAATTAATTATAACATTTCATTTTGCAGCTAATTAATTACAATATGTCATATTCACTATATTTTTTCTAGTTAAATGTAGTTCCTACAATACAACTTTCCAATTGGTGTGGACTTTAAAGTTTCTGGTAGCGTGTTATATAACTTCATTCCCTTGTACAGTAAACTGTTCTGCGTATTCGCTTTGTCCTTTTTTGTAGCCTGATTTCCTTGCACGTCCTTGTGTTATGTCTGTGAATGTCCTTGTTGTATACAATTTTGTTTGAGAAGTATTATGGTAGCATGTTGTTTAATATTTTGTGGATAAATATCGTTGTGTTCAAGGTCAGCATCTATTTCACGGTTAACCAATTTAATTCGGCTTTTACATAATATAAAATAGTATCTGGATAACCGCAACATGAAAAAGAGAGCACCAGTGAGCTTGTAAAATAGAAAACAGCAAGAAATAGAAACAGAAGTTGAGAAAGATGAGCAGATAATTAAGCAAACAATATTCTGATCCTGTAAATACTATAATATTGCAACAATGAAATTATTATTAAAATACAACAGATGGACTGTCCTCTTTGGCTGGATAAGTAATGTATAGTACCTTTTCTAATTTTTTGTCAGTTTCTAATTGGTAAGGTTACATACACGGTCGTTTATCAATTGAAATGAAGTTTCTTAGTGAGGCTGTTAGTAATTAGCGGGTGTGTGAGAAATGGTGATCTGTGCAGTTAAACAGGTATTCGCATTGAACAATTTAAAGCTTATGCTTTATAATTGTATTAAATAATAAAATTTATCATATCATCATCATTTGTACATGGTGTGTAGTTTTTTTCATATCACAGACAGACCCCAGACCTGCCAAATTTAATAAAGGCACATTTCCACCGGCTGGAGCCTCACATCGAGCCCACGGTCTGTCGAACAATAATTTTCTTCCAAACGTTGTGGCTGGATGCTGGGTGGTGCGGTACCGCGCCGACAAGGAACGGTATGTTGATGCATAAAATTATGATATCGTGACTGGCTGCTGAAACCCGATATCTGTCACTGACAGCCGTGGGACTAGACAACTTCAGGGTGACGTGCATTTCAATACATCGGAATGTGATAAAAAGTCTTAAATACATACCTACGTATATCTCAGAAAATTAGTCAATCTCGTTCAGTGAAGTGATCATTAATTATTGTGAAAATTTTGTCATACAAATTCCGTAATATTTACTGGGTTCTCAAAAAATTATCTCCCATGGCTGTTATAAAAACCATTAGCAGGCAAACGAAGACATAAAGTTATTTTGAAAGTTGTACATGACAGATTTTATTTTTTCTCCTATTTAAGTTTATTTAAGAAACATACAGTTGTAGTGAATATAACATAAACCAGTTACGTTCCATTAAAGATGTTTTATTTTGGTTACTGATTATGAAACAAGTAGTTATTAAAATTTATAATAGTACATAGTGTAATAAAGTAAAAAAATATTTAAAATAAAATAATAAACTATACAGAAATAATTGTTATAATTTGTACATTGTAAGGTTTATTTAATTTTGAACGATTTAAGAGTACGTTGGAAAATGACAATATCTCTTAGGGCATTATTAGATTTGCAAATACGCCTGAGCAAGAAGTTTTTTGGGTATTTCGATTTGATATGTTGTATATAAAATAAGGTATTCGATCTGCTATTGCAATCGAATCTGTTCAGGGCAATGAAATGCAATCCTTTCTAAATGGGGCAAATATATTTTGGATATTATAGATTAATGGGCATGTACTATATTCGTACAGTTTTCTGATTTTCAGTTGGTATATTTTTTGGTGGGGGTATCTGGATAATCCAGTGGTATCTCTGAGCCTACCATAACAAGCCTATTTCAAATATAAATGTAAACATAAAAGTTTAATGTAAACATAAAGAACAAATAAAATATATCAGAATAATTATCGACAATAACACCAAATATGGAAAATTCACTTATCAGACTTAGAAATACTATCTCATTAAAAATATTAAAAGAAATTTACTTTTCACTTGCGCACTCTGTAGGTACTACAATATGGAATCATAGCTTGGGGGGTGAATAAAAAATCATCCCTACTTCCACTCAAAACAATTCAAAAAATTCTTATAAAAATTATCCAAAAAACCGTATTACTACCAAACAATAAACGTATTCCAAGAATTCCCAGTTTCCCCACTTACAAAAATTTACGAAAAAATAGCACTACTTCAGCTACACAAAGGTATCTTTAGTAAAAATATTACCCCTGCTGCTAAATATTAGCATAACGAATACTTGTATTGGTGGACTAAATGTACCACCCGTGCCAACCATAACAGCACAGAATCACTGTGTATATAAAGGAATAAAATTATTTAATCAATTATCCGCTGATATGCGAACAGAAAAAAAATTACGACAAATATAAAAAAAAATAAAATCTTATGTTGGTAGTACCACCATATAATTTTAACTTTCTCTTAGATATATTTGTTACTGTTTAATATATAATCTGTTACTGTTTGTTATTCCGAATGTTTTATGTACTTCCTATATACCTTTCTTGTTTAATTACCCTTATAATCTTTAAAAAAATATTTTAAGTCTAAATATATTAGTAAGTTATATTCTTAAGTTTGTGGTAAGGATTTTTTTAGGAAGTTGTTAACAAGTTGTCCTCTCCTAAACACAAGCGTTTGCTTTATTAGGAGAGTGTATAAAATATTTAAGCAATATTTTGTTATATTGTGTAAATGTAATATAAATAAATATATACATAAAAAAATAGATAATCGGGGGGGTATCTGGATAATCTTGGGATATCTGGGTAATCGGGGAGTGTCTGGATAATCTGGGGGTATCTGGATAATCTTGGGACATCTAAGTAATCGGGGGGTGTCTGGATAATCTAAGGGTATCTAAATAATCTGGGGGTATCTAGATAATCTGGGGGTATCTGGATAATCTTGGGACATCTGGGTAATCGGGGGGTGTCTGGATAATCTGGGGGTATCTGGATAATCTTGGGACATCTGGGTAATCGGGGGGTGTCTGGATAATCTGGGGGTATCTGGATAATCTGGGGGTATCTAGATAATCTGGGGGTATCGGGATAATCTGAGGGTATCTGAAAAAAGAACTAAAATAAAATAAATAATCAAAAAGGGTGTCACCACGGACGTACAAAATATATGGACATGCCCTTACGTGTTAAAAAACGTGTTATTTCCCCCTCCCATTGGAACCATTTTTCGGAACCGGCTGGGCGTGTCCGGACCAATGTCGTGCTCTCGTCGTACATTTTACGCGCGGACGCTGTATGTCTATGAAACACATACTTAGACAATGAAGAAGACTTGGCGAATCACAAGTCTCTTTCCTCTCTTCGCCCCGCCAGTTAGTTTTTACCCCTCATCTGTAAGTTCTCGTCTAGTTATTTGTATGTCTATGGGTGTCACAGTCCCGCTGGCTTTTGGCAGTTGAGATTTTTAGAATACCATTTTTTTAATCATTACGCTCGATCCTTATTCAACGATCACCGATTTTTAGACATTCATCTCAAATTTAGTTAAATCTTAACATATTCCGAAACAATTTTTGGTCACTCTATTCATACAAGTTCCGCTTTGCTGATCCAACAATATGCAGTTTGTAGTTTGCAGTTCGCAGTTACGAAGCGGTCCTTATTTGCATCACAATGAATATTAGATATTCAATAATGGCCGGTGTGGATAGCGTGACCGCCTAACCATTGCGGGCCCGGAACAGGGATGGGACAGGAATGGGACGGAGATGGGACGGGAATGGGTCGGGATTAGCATGCCATCACAACGCAGATGGTTAGAGCCCCACAATGTCATTACAGGTGGGCAGGGTTGGCGATTGAAGTCTTTGACAGAGTGATAAAATGTGACAGCGACTGTCAACCTTGCTACAATATAAGTCATGACCGGCAGCAAAACAGAATGAAGCCAGGCTAGGACACTGTTCAAATTGGCCTCTTTTTTCTAACTATAAGTCATTTATTCAAAGTCTAGACCTAATTTGTTTATTAAGGCATCGATCGTCCAGTTGATCAGTCAGACATGTCCAAATACAAATTTTTAAGATTATGAGGAAATCAATATTCGAATGCTTACCATAAATCTATTATTATTTACAGGTGTCTTTGTTTTACATATTAAAGCTATAAAATAAAACTGGTAGGCATAACGGACCGGTACATTAGTATGAAATTTTGAAATGTCCTACTAGTTATCCAGAAAATATCAACATTTTGTTTAATTCGTTACAATTTTTCTGCATTATAATTGATTTGGTGGTGTTTATGAGTAATCTGAGTATTGTACCAGATGGAGAGTACAGTTTTACATACGAGTATAACTGCATACTCAACTCAAATTTCGACTTTTCGGAGATGACTAGACTAATCGACTAGACCAGGGGTCTCCAAACTTTCTAGCCCTAGGGCCATACTGATAAGTATGATACTTACTCCAGTAAGTTCCAAGGGCCAATTGGGTGCAAAATTCGCTTTTCGCGGGCCGGATTGATGGCATTGGCGGGCCGGATGTGGCCCGCGGGCCGTAGTTTGGAGACCCCTAGACTAGACGATCGAAATTCACAATATATTATGATACAAGTATAAGGCATATTCACATAATTTTTTACGTGGTAAGAGCACCTATTACGTGGGTCCATGGAATATCAGTAGGTAATTTCACCTGAGTTGAAAAGGGTTGTTAAAACTTGGCTAATGAATGTATAAGTAACAGTAGTAAAAAGGAAGAAAGTGTGTGGAGAGTTAAAGAGAAAAATTAAAATCAAGATTTATATGCTGACGAATTGTATTTTAATGAATAATTAAATGTAAGTTAGTAGTTTTAAAATAATTATTATCACGCTAAAAAAATTATAAATTAGTTTCGTATGTTTGCAAGAAATCTTAAAAAATGTCTGTAGTAATTTCTCGTAGTAGATAAAGTTGTGATTGCGCGACTAATTGGTAAATTATTTTTGCTGCATAGTGTTGTTAGCTTCTGTATGAAGAAGTGTAGTGTACCTGGTACAGGTAGTTAGAACATTTTAAACAATGAAGAATAGCAATTCGGGACTATCTATTTTATTATTTAGCAGATTATGTAGAATCAACAGATCTGACAACATGAAGTGCCTTTTTTGTAAAGCTAGCGTATTATTATTTGGAGTTTTGTTGTATTTATTGAGTACATGTGGGTAAAACTTGAGGTTTTGCCGCTAGTTCTTTTTGTTACTTGCTTTGTTTATATTATGAAAAGGGGAGAGGTTTCAACGGATCTTTCAGCGATATTTCAGTGTACTTGATCAGAGGAGACGATTTAAAAATATCAGTGCTTCTCCTTGAGTCTCTTCTTCAGTCTCAATGCTGATGATCATATCCTCCATTCCAGTTGTCCTGATGAACAAGGCTCCTACGGAGAGTTACTAACCTACGCTAGAGCCGCGAACATCGAAGTTTCAAACGCCAGTGATGTGGGTGGTTTGTTATATTTATGCCAGTGATACTTGAACAATCCAACGCATAAGTGGTTTCATTTTGCTTCTCCTGCCTACCACTTTGCCAATATGTGGTGCTCCTGATTCAAATTCGCGAACTGAAGGCAGACTCCATCGAGCTGAATGTACAAACCTGATTTATCAGGATAAATAGACTGCCAATCAAAGTTATTAAGTAAATTCATGTGATTTTACTCCTAATACTTACAGATAATCTTCCTGGAAAGTGGACTATATCCCTATTTCAATTAATGTAGCCCTGCGAACATACATACTTTGTGCAACGCTAACAATGTTAAGTTTTGCAGTGGTATAATGCAGCCTAAAGCCTGCATAGAATCAGTTGATATTATTATGCAGAATACATATTATTATGCATGTGAATGCTGTCTGGTGAATTCGTGATTGGCTTGTGAACGGAACAGGCTAACGCAAATCTGCCTTAGGCTTGCAAGATTTGTTTGTCAATTGGAATGGACAGCACTTGTTATATTTAGCTCACGTATTCTAAATACGTGTAGGTACCATATTAGAACAAACCGATTTCCATAACAACTGGTTTCTATCAAAAATTATTCCACGTTTTTTCCTGTACGATTTGTTCAGTTTGTTATATAGGTTACCTGTTTTCACACGCAGTGATGTCATCCAAAATCTCATAATATTGGATTTCCACAAATAATTGTACTTATTTGTCTATGTATTTACGATTGTGCTTTATACGTTTAACATTTTAATAAACCTACTACCCACGGTAATTTGTAAAACAATGCAACAATGTAAATTTATTACCAAATTAAAAACATAACAAAGAAAAATATAAACAATACCATAGAAATACTATAAAATAATCAGAAGCACATAAGAAGTATTTACCAAAAACGTCATACCGTTTCCCCGCAGGGGTAGAGAGAGAAGATGGTCCACCAAACAACTTGGTCTTGGCACACACTCTTACCTCATTTAAATTCATACTTCGTCTGTAATCATATATACCCTTATTATTTTGACTCTTGACATGTCCAGACATTTTGGTTTTGGTTGGATTTGATTTCGAAGAAAGGAGAACAATGGGAATATAAGATATGAAAGTGAATGGTAGAAAAAGTCGGGGAAATCCGCGGAAGATGTGGCACGATCAATTGAACCAAAAGAATTTACCTAGTGATAATATTAGAATCAACCATCAATAAATCCATGTAATATTTTTAACGATATCTTAGAAGCAAGAGAGACAGTATAAAGTAATAATGCAACTACATAATAAAAAAGTCGAAGCAAAGCTAGACTCTCCTATCTCTATTATCATTGGACTTAATTAGGTATCAATCTTCGTAAGGCGGCAAGGGCGGATTTAGGGGGGGGGGGGCACGGAGGCACGTGCCCCCCCCAGACGGTGTTTTTGTGTACTGTGGAGATTCCATCACAGTCCATACTTAGAAGCAAAAACTGTCTTTATTAAACATAGCTGTTTCCCGGCATGCGTTGCAATGCCATATTCAAATAAATAAAATGTTACTCCTTGCATGTCCTTTCCCGTGCGTTCCCCTCCAGCGTTCCACTTCCACCTTCCCCACCACCGCTCTCCCGCTTCCCCGTCCCGCCAACCCCCCTTGCACTTCATTTCTTGACTCCTTTCCCGAACGGCCCGTAGCCGAAACTTTTTTCTAATACTAACATTTTTAAACTCGTGATATCTTTCTAATTAAATATCCGAATTGAAAAATTCAAAAAGTTAAATAAAGGTATTGAAGCTGCCTTGAATATTAAGTAATTTATTTTGATAAGGATTAAAACCAAGATACAAATAAAGAGCCTTTTCAAGCGGCGAAATTTTAATTAAATTTTTAAAATAAAAGACTTATTGTGGCATAACCATAATAGTAAGACATATGCTGTCCCGGCTTTTTTTGTAAATAATGATGTGTTCTACAAAGTCGCAATACATTATTTTATTCTATCATCAATAGTTTTCGCAGCGCACGCGATGTAAAGAATATTTTTGGTAATTTTTTTACACCTTGGGTTACATTATTGAAGTTTTAGTAAGGATGCCTATTTTTTAAAAAAATATAATATAGCTTATATTACCCAAGGATAGTGTAGCTTCCCAAAAGCGAAAGAATTTTTCAAATCGGTTCAGTAGTTTCGGAGTCTATTCAATGCAAACAAACAAACAAACAAATCTTACCTCTTTATATAGTGTAGTAGATTGAATTTTTCTATTGTTTTGACACTTTCATAAACCTTCCTATATATACTTGAATTTGTAGAAATATACATTTGATTATGATACTCAGTGGCGGACTTAGGGGGTGGTGGGGCGGGGGGGGGGAGCGGCCCGCCCGGGCCCCCGGTCCCCAAACATTGGGGGGGGGGGGGGGCAAACGTCTCCATGCTCCCTTGATCAAATCCTAAACAAGGATAAAACATGTCGGGGGCCCTAGGCAATGCACGTCTCGGGGCCCCTTTACCATAGGGACCCTAGCAGATGCGTGGCCCCTAGCCGAAGCGTGCCGCCTAGGCAGTGGCCTACACTGCCTTGTTGATAATACGGCCCTGCCAGGACTGGCTTAAATATGCCGAGGCCCCTAGGCAATGTACGTCTCGGGGTACTTTTACCCCAAGAGCCCTACCCGATGCGGGGCACCTAGGCAGTTGCCTAAACATCTAATGGATAATACGGCCCTGGCTATAGCGACTGGATTTTCGAAGGCAGTGGCCTACACTACCTTATGGACAATCGGGCCCTGCCAGGGCCGGCTTAAACATGTCGGGCCCCTGCGAAATGCACGTCTCGGGGCGCTTTTACCCCAGGGGCTCCTACCCGATGCGGGGCCCCTAGGCAGTGGCGTACATTGCCTTATGGATAATAGGGCCCTGCCAGGACCAGCTTAAACATGTCGGGGCCCCTAGGCAATGCACGTCTCGGGGCCACTTTACCCTAGGGGCCCCTTCCCTATGCAGGCCCCTAGGCAGTTACCTATACATCTTATGGATAATTCGGCCCTGGCTATAGTGACTGGATTTTCGAACAGTTTAAGACTTGGTTCATCAGATGTATAGTTTTTCTAATATGTTGTCAACCAGGTTGAAAAACGTTGTTTTGAGAAAAACACATTCAAAGTTTTGCTGAAGGATAATTCAACACACAAACTGTTCAAACGGTTTCATATGTGATGCTGTATCTCCGTCAATTTTAAGACATTTTTTACAATATTTGGTGAAAGATAAAACAGGAATAAATAAATGCAGCCTGAACCGGTAATTTATTTGTCTTTTTCCTTTTCAATGTGTTGTATTTTTTTAAACAATATTTGTAAATTGTACTTATATGTGGGGTCCTTCCCGTAATGAGTATTTTTCTCAACTTAACGGAATAATGTGTTACTTCCATGTTTTTGTAATACATTATAATTAAATAAATAAAATAATCTTTTTTAATGTCTATAAAGTTTTAGTTCCAGTATCACTTATGTATTGCTTTTCGTATTATTTTTACTAACTTAGGCCCTTTGCTAAAGGTTATCTTATTATTACAGATAGTAAAGATAGTAATAAAATAGGCAAGTAATTAAAAAGATTCAGTGGCGGACTAACGGGGCGGGGGGGGGGCGGAAGGGGCGGCCTCTGGTCCCCGAGGGCCTCCAAATGCCTCCATGTTTCCTTGATCAAATCCTAAAAAAGGCTTTAAGGCACCAGGACACTGTAAAACAAATGTTTTGGATTTTTTTTTAAATTTCATTTTCTGAAGTTAACAATGCTTTCACCATTTTTTTTACAGCATTTTACGTGAAACCGTTTGAAACAATGTGTACGTTGAATTTTATCCTTCAACAAAACTTTTAATGCTTTTTTCTCGAAACTTTTTTAACTCATTTTTCAACCTGGTTGACAACAATTTAAAAAAAAACTATACATCCGCGTTTATGTATTTTTATTGCATTTGTATTTACATTTGTATGAACCAACTCTTAAACTGTTCGAAAATTCAGTGTCTATGGCACCTCGTAGGGGAATTTTCATATCTTAATACAAGAAAAAATTGCGGACCAGCAAATTTTATGGAAAATTTTCAGCTTTCTTTAAAAAAAATAGAAGGAGGACCTTTATAAAAAAATCCCTATGTGGAGCCATAGTGACTGGATTTTCTAACAGTTTAAGATTCGGTGCATGCAAATCGGATATTAAATCCTAGTTTTTGTAATATGTTATCAACCGGGTTGAAAAACGTAGTTTCGAGAAATATGCGCTCAAAGTTTTGCTGACGGATAATTCAACATACAAACTGTTTAAAACTTTCTTAAAATTTTCTTAAAATTTCCTTAAAACATTTTAGATGATAGCATTATTAACAAAGCATCTTTTAGAAAATGAAATACAAAAAAATGACAATATTTTTTACCATGAGGCCCGAGGCCCGTGTGAACTGAATAAAATTTACATCAACTTTTTAAACTAGGGGGGGGGGGGGGGCTCTGACGGGCTTAGATACTTCAAGTTTATTTGTAACAGTAATTGTTGATTTTTTTGCCCGTCCGCCCCTTGTGCCCCCCCCAGAAAAAAATCCTGGATCCGCCCTTGTAAGGCGGTACACAATCCTGATAATTTTTGTTTGCTCATAACTAATCATTTCCGGCGAATTCATAACTATGTTAACTTTTTATTCAGATATTGTCCTGGGGATGTAAGTTCTTTGAATTTAAGATTAATAAAAACAATACCTTACCATTAATATTTTTTACGTACAACGATTTTAAAACTTTATAACCCGTGTACAACTATAAAGTTAGCGGTAAGCACCAGATTTTATTTTTCTAGACGATTAATTAATAACTTCGTCAGTGCGACATCATGGCACATTTTCAATATTCGTAATACGTTCTTCAGAATTAATTAAATTGAACGCGGTGGAAATGTCTAATCTCCATGCCTGCAAGGGTGAATTCCACCGTACGTTCGTCCAGTACGCCGTGCAGTCGGTGCAGTAGGCGCATATTTGTTTACACGCTTTCTTCACTTACGTCGTTAAGATTCCCACATTATTTGTCTTCTTTTCTTTGATAGGGCAAATTCGACAGTAGGTCCGTGCAATACACGGGTCGCGAGTCGCTATTTGTATACACGGCTTCTTTACTTACGACGTCAAGATTCTGAATATATTTTAGGGTATATTGTCATCTTAATATCTGCGTCCCACTGGCATACCTAAGTTAAAGATTGCTTACGATAACGAGATACTGCAGTGCTTCCTGGAGAGACGAGTGCACACTTTCCTAGCACTTCTCCGCCACCGCATGGGAAGTTTATGGCGCAGACTACGCCAATCGAAAAATGCGGTTATCACCGCCATGACTACCTGGACGGAGTCCCCCCTGATGGCCCTCTGGAGACGGGAGACGATGAAATACCCTCCGTAAACAGCTGCATGAATTCATTTTAGTGATTATTATTTTTTCAGTTTCATATCTCATGTTTTTCATGCTTATTCGTTTTATTTTTATTTTATTTATGTGTTTAACCTTAACCTATTATTTGTATAATTTCTTTTGTCATTAAAAATATGGAATGCATTGCATTACACTGACCCTGCATACATTCTGGAATAAACTATTATTATTATTATTAATATATATATATCGATCGTCTAATTGATTTATCAGATATCTCCGAAAAATTGACATTTTAGTTGTGTGTAAAAGTGTACCCTCTATGTGGTACAATACTCAGATTACTCATAAACACCATCAAATCTACTATAATAGGTGAATTAAACAAAATAAAATAGGTTGTTTCAAAATGTTTAATGATTTACCGGACTGTTTTGCATCCCGGTGATATTTTATGGCATTTTTAATCTTTAATATATAAAACAAAGTCGGGTTAGTTACACTATTTATAACTCGAGAACGGCCGGGCCGATTTTGATGATCTTTAATTTGTTGGATTTGTCTCCGCTCCGGATAGGATAATAACTATTAAAACATCACAAAAATCAACGAAAAATATAGTTATTAAGAAAATTCTTTTCCGCATACATTTTGTATGGAACGATTTCTCATATTTGAAAGAGCTGCCGGCATTTTGTGATAAGTACCTATAATATTAAACTGTGCGTGAATTGCAAAAATTCAAAAAAGTCAAATGTCAATACGCTAATTGTTTTGCATTTGTTCTTAATCGTGTAATGCTGCCCCTCTTTCTTACACACTAAGTATCAATAGCCGAAAATGAGACAAGTGGTGAACGTATGTATATCTGTACCCATCCAAATGAAAGATACAATAATTACAATAAAAATCTCTCGCAAGTATAAAAAAATTAAAGTCAATTTTTTTTTTACATCAGCTCCACGCAGGACGCCCTGAGGAAAATAATTTTCCTCAGGACCTATGTCATCCTAGGGGATGCTGTGTGGAGGGTTTTATGTAAGGGAAGGATAGGAAGTTCTGGGAAGGAATAAGGTATGAGGGGTGGGTAGGAATCTGGGGACAGTGTGTCCGGGATGACGGACGTATGAATCCATCCCTCCAACTGCGGTGCAAGGCGATGGGTCGAGAGAGTCCAGCTGTAAAGGTCAAAAGACCTCCTTCAACCAGTCTTTCGAACCGGCCGGCTACGCAGCAGGTGGGCAGACGTATCCACCGCCAAGATCTGGACAAACCCGGTCACCCCATGAACCAGGGCTCCCCTGCTAAATCACCAAACGTAGCTAACCACTTGGGATGTCCTATGGGTGACGTATGACAGAAGTGTTGGTTATCCAATAAATGGTTATAAATCCATTCATAAAAAATATAAATCCGTACACAACTCCGTCTCTGATACTGACAAAAACAAAACACGGACAATTGCGCATTGATGATTGCTTCATTGTGTAATTTTTAGCTTAATAAAAAAACTGAATGTAATTAAACAGTTATTGATTCTGAGGCGGTACGAAGTTCGCCGGGTCAGCTAGTATTATATAAAACACAGATCCAGAAAAATTATATTTGATTTACGGTAAATATTCGCATATTGCCTTACTCATTATCTGAAAACTTTATGTCTGGAGATGCCTGACTAATCCACTGGACGATCGATATGTAGTATATAATATTGAAAAGCAATCACAAGCCAAGTTCAAACAATCTTCACTTCTCTATAAATACCACAACATAACATCGGTTTTTGTCGATATTTGACGTCTTTTGGGATTTGAGAAGTTTGAGTTTTCTGAAAGTAAGCTTGGATATTAGTGGTGAGAGCTTTATAACTTGCTGATGCGGTTCCCGTCTTTATAACTGTTTTATTTGCTCCGCTATCCCATGTGACTTCACTTTCCGTACAAAGTTCTAACGCATAAACCGAGGAAGTTTTTTTGCGCTTTATACTCTATTTCATAATCCTTTGTGGCGTGTGGATGAACGATGAGCATCCAATGATTTAAAAACAAAAACAAATTAACGGTTTCTTTATCGAATTATCTTTGGATCTATTGTATTTCATCAAATGAGTTTATTAACTCTTGGGAGTACAATGCTTTATATAATATACTATATTCTGTATTGTATACTTTTAATAAATAAAATAAATCTATGCAATTATTCAAACTATATTACAATACGGTATTACAGGCTGGGTAGGAACATATGATGTTACGGGTCAAAACGGGTTACTTGTTAAACTGTTACGGGTCACTTCTACGACTCGTTCTTGAATTCAACAATTCCCCATTCAATTCGTCTGTGGAACGATTTGCAGGCCTCTGTGTTTTTTTTTACTATAGCTCTAAATAGCGGGCCCCGAGAAAAAATTCCCCTAAGAGCCCATATCATCTTTGGGGATACCGTGTGAAGGGTTTTTTTAGGGAAAGAGGAAGTTCTGGGAAGAAAAATGTATGACGGATGGGTAGGAATCTGGGGGTCAGTATGTCCAAGATAAAGCCACCCCTTCCACTGCGGTAAGGCGAAGTTCCGAGAGAATCCTGCCTGAGAGCTTAAAATGTCTCCCTCATTCAGTCTCTCCAGATCCGGCCTGCCACACTGCAGGTGGGCAGACGCATCTGCCGCCAAGACAAGGACAAATCTCACCCCGTGAATCCGGGAACCCCTGCTAAGTCGCCAAACGTAGCGAACCACTTGGGGCAACCTATACTGGCACGTAGTCGAATGGAAGGCTCTTGACTCGCAGTCCGAAGTTCGTACGCAAATAAATTTTATTTGATTAGTTTTTTGTTATTACACAATTATTTAATTTGAAATAATATATAGTATATTTGCGGCATGTTCCATAGTGGAAGAGACCGTCAATATGACCCTGGTGTAATACCACCAATCAGAATTGAAATAGCCAGATCTGAATAGCCCGGTACTTCCCCACCTCCCTCTTCCCCGTCTCCTTCCAACATACCTCAATTGGGGATGCCATAGTCTCACTGTAGACGGGAGCAGTGATATGTTCACATAATTTAAAAAAAAAACGTTACTATTCTCAAGAATAATTTCAAATCGCGTAATTTGGAAGGCTTTATGGGTAACGCCGCCCCGGGAACCGATTATTGGATAACCAACACCCCTGCCACAGGTCACCCCAAGTAGTTCTCTACGTTTGGTGACTTAAAAGGGGGGCCCGGGTTCATGGGGTGAACGTAAAGGCTGTGTCAAGGTAATGACTTTGGATAAATGAAGAGCGTATAGGTTACTTAGTACTGGTATTTATTGGGGAGCGGCTCGCTAGCCGAGGATCTCGCTTTCATTCAAATATATAGGCTCACGCAAGCATTCTATCACGCTTGCGCTCGTTCCCTTTCATGCATATATCACAATTTTGTTTAGGTCTTGGCGGCAAATGTATTTGCCCACCTACTGCGTGGTAGGCCGGATCGGGACAGACTGGTTGGGGGAAACCTAACCTAATCCTTTCCAGACGGACCCTCTTGACCCAACGTCTTGCACTTCAGTGGGAGGGACGGATTTATGCGTCCGTAAGATATTGCAATCGACAACGTGTTCATTTAAGATAGGTATGCACTGATAGTAATAAATTATAGTTCGTCTTTCCCCTGCGAAAAGCACACTCTCAGTTTAGACTGGATATGATATTAAATATTGCCAACATTCTGACGTGATCACATCAACTTCAACTTAATCGTAGGAAATGATATACAGAAATCTGAATGTGTTCACTGTTTGAAAACTTTGCTTGTTATACTTTCCGTGTGTTTAATATAACAAGACACGGGAACTTTCCACCTCTCCACTCGTACCAACAAAAGCAAAGTTTGACTCCACTTTGAAACGAAGTTATATTGTAATTAACTACTTTATTGCAGATTTAATGCCGACACGAAGAAACAACCCAGAACCTCTTTCAGTTCACCCTCCAGAGAACAAATTTCTTCGTCACTCTTACTATGTAGTTATAAGTTATAAGTTTTGATAGAAATTATTACAGCCAGAACTCGATGAATATTTACATGTTTTATATCACCCTTAGCGTGGGATTAGGTTTCTAAGAAGGAGCAGAAAGAACAAAGGCAAAATAAGAAATAAGGATGGTGTTTGATGTTATAGAAGAAAGATAAATCAACTTATTTATCAATAATCTGAAAGATGAATCTTAGTTAATTATTAAAGGTATTCAAAGATAAAAAATCTTCAAATAATGATATTCCCGTGAGGTACCTATAACTAAGCAAAGTATTAATGCTTTTTTAAGTGGTAAAATATTATTTGATGTTGTATTCAGATAATATATATTTATTATCAAAAAGAGCATGTTTTGAATTTTATTACAAGAAACAAAATTGTATATATGTATATATATTATAGTTGTTAAGGGTCGAACTTGATTTACTTTAACCACTGATTCCTGACATTATTTGGAGTAATAAAATGTAAATAAATTTTGGTCTCCGTTGACTCGACTCCACTTCACTTCACTGTCCAATATCTACTGATTTTTTTATGTTTAAAAATCGTTCACATGTTTTACTCCAAATAATGACAGGAATCTCTGGTAAGTTAAGTACGTCCCTTAGCACCCTGTAATGTTCCTAGTAGTTGAATACCTTACAAGTTTAACTTGTGAGGTATTCACACAAAAAATAAAAAGGGTAGATACGTTTCTTGCAAATTTCGAGCAATACATTGGGGTTATAATAAAATATTCCGTGACACTTTTATCACAATACATTACAGTTAAAATTCGATAAAAGTAAAACATATATATTTTTTAATTAATGTAATTAATATATGTTATATTTTTGAGAACTGTATTTTGACATAGGTACTATTGTACTATTTTAAAACAATACGAAAAATCAAAATTGTTCCATTAACTCCGGGCAGTTGGAACTCTGATTTACCCATACAATTTTTTTTTAAATAAATATCATCATTATTTCCACCGCATTAATAAAAAAAACTCATAGAATAAATTTTAATAGTCCGTATTGCTTCAAAACTTTCTGGATCATTTTCACAGGCAGCAAAGAGAAAACTTTAAAATCTATAAATTTCCTCAAAGTTGTAAGGATCAACGACCAGTCTCTAAACATCGACAGGCAGGCTAGCCGACGATACCAGGAATGCTCTTATTGAAAAGCAACTACCCTTACGTTTAATATATGCCGGTGGAAGCCTCCCCCAAACAACACTTATTAGCATTCAAGGGTCGGTGGGGGAAGTCTCGTCTCGTGTTGTTCACACGGGAAAACTTTTTAATTATCCTAAAATGCAAATTTTAAGCTTTCCTTGCCGACTACGAAATAGTCAGAGCTTTTCGAAGATTAATAACTAAGGACCATAATCACGATGAAAGGTAGCCTAAACTAATGGTCGGCAAACTCATTCATTAGCAAAAAAAAAACAAATATCAGAATTTCAACGATTTAAATTTATTTTGAGAGCCAAAGACTATATTTAGAAGTCGGTTAAAATAGTGCTTTCTGAATAAAACTGTATATTATACATCATCTTATCTTACTAATATTATGAACGCGAA
Source organism: Limnephilus lunatus (assembly GCA_917563855.2). Classification (NCBI taxonomy): domain Eukaryota; kingdom Metazoa; phylum Arthropoda; class Insecta; order Trichoptera; family Limnephilidae; genus Limnephilus; species Limnephilus lunatus. Next base: position 42,246,669 of record OU830602.1, on the reverse strand, counting down.
AGTTTGTACTTATAGATGTATGTTTGTTTGTTACTCTTTCACGCTACTGAACTACTGAATGGATTTTAATGAAACATTACAATAATATAGCTCATACACAGGGCTGGGCAGTATTTGAATTACTTGTAATTGAAATACGTATTTGAAGTACAAATACGTATTTTGTATTTGTATTTCAACTACTTCCTTAAAATGTATTTTGTAATTGGTATTTCAGTTACCTGATGCTAAGGTATTTTGTAATTTGTATTTCAAATACTTATGGCTTCAAAATACATTTTCAAATACATTTAAGCGATCTTAGTAATGATAGTGAAAAATACACTGACATAGATAATACGTAGACTAAAAACGCTAGAATCCAGAGCAATATACATATTATGTTGAGTTTGCAACACGTCCTGTGCTGTAATAGCACTGCTAATGTACATTCCTATCATATTTGTATCATATTAAGAGGGAATAACCAGACAAACCCGGAAATATGTAATTTATTTTAGACGTATTGTTTCTTTTTCCACAAAAATTAAAAACTGATTTCGAAAGACTTTATTTTATCTAGTAAAGCTATGTATTAAATTTTGAGAAAATATGTTTATTTTTAGGATAATAAGGTTTTACCGTAGGTCGTTGGCAGATTTGTTAAATTTTCAAATAATTTTTTTTATTATACAACACACATTTCAAATCATATAATCATGCAGTTAAATAAATCAATAAATTATCTGGGAAAGCTGTTTCAGAATTTTAATTTTAGTTTAGACTAGCTGGTTCCCGGCATGCGTTACAATGCCATATTCAAAGAAATAAATTGTTTCTCCCCGCATGTCTTTCCCGTGCGTCCTCGTTCCCCTCCCGCATCCCCTTCCCCTCCCGCATTCCCCTTCCACCTTCCCTGCCTTCCCTCTCCCATTCCCTCGTCCCACCAACCTCCCTCACGCGTTCCATATATTCAGCTCGCGTGGCACCTATTACAATTTTTTTATACAAATTTCATAATGCCAGGTTACAAATATAGCCTATGTCACCCGGGGTTAGTGTAGCTTCCCAACAGTGAAAGAATTTTTCAAATTGGTTCAGTAGTTTCGGAGCCTATTCAATGCAAACAAACAAACAATCAAATCTTTCCTCTTTATTATAGTGTGTTAGATGTGTTAGATAAAATCATTAAAAAAAAATTGCACTCTTTTTTTGTGACGAAAATACTTACATATATTTACGGTCTTGCAAACTTAATATATTTAAGATTTTTTTACACTCTTATTTTGCTTAGACCTTATTGAAAAATGATAAATACTTATGATAAAAAAATTATAACAAAAAGAACATAATTTTAATAGTTTTACCATCACACCTTTCAACATTTTTAAATGTAGGTATAAATTAAAGTAAATTTTAAAAGCTGGTACGGAGAATAATTAATCTTTCTCATTGGAACCGGCCTGTACGATCGTAAGAACATCTTTCGGCGAAATATGAAATCTCGGCCGCTGGCTAGTTAATGGCCTGGTTATTATACTTTTCGTTGCTTTGTATTGTACATTTTTGTGTCATAGTATTGGATCAAGCACTATAGGAATTATTTGACTGAATACTAGATTAGTTTTAAGTTAATTACAGTAGAGCGCACTTGAAGTGAAATAACACAAAACTGTGCTATAAAAATGTCATGTTTTATAATAATAATTATTATTATGATCTAACCCCTGGGTCCCCCCTCAAAAACCTCAAAAACCCCCTAAAAAAACACACTCAAAAACCCCCCACAAAACTTTACAAGCGGAGCGAAGATGACATGCGCCTTCTTAGCAATATAATTGGTCAATTGTTGTACGTCTCTGTTTCACTCTGCTCAGCTTTGCTTGTATGGAAATGCACAAAGGGCACTTACGACAATTTATTGGAACCAAAGGTTCTACCAAAACCAAATGTATTTTGTATTTTGTAATTTGTATTTTGTATTTGAATTGAAAAAATGGTTAAAATACTGTATTTTGTATTTCAAATACACGACTTGAAAGTATTTTGTATTTCGTATTTTAAATACATGCGAAGAAGTATTTTGTAATTTGTATTTTAATTACAGCAAAGCATGTATTTTGCCCAGCCCTGCTCATACATCAGAAAAACATATCGGCTATAATTTATAAAGCTAGCTAGGAAGGGGACGCGGGAGGGGAACGGGGACGCAGGGAGAAGGTGATCCATAGGAGGAACAATGTATTTTAAATATGGCTTTGCAATGCATGTCGGGAACCAGCTAGTATGTTATAATAATCTTACTTATAATTTTAAAAAAGAGAAACACATCTTCCAGTTATTCCATCTTCGCAAGGATTAGAAAGTAATATTTTTTTTTTTATTTTTTTTTTTATTTATTGTTATTAAGTTTATTTTGTAGAACTCCATTTTAATTTTGATTGATAATGCCTTTAGAGGGCGAAACAGCTGTAACACATAATAATAATTACGAAGCAGAACTCGTTTATAATAAACTGTTTTTATACATAAAATAATAATATTATTGAATTTATAAAATAAATTAAAATTAGAAAGTAACCCAAATAGTGAACAGTGAGCAGTGAACAGTGAGCAGTGAACAGTGAACACCGAGGGCTTGCCGGGTTTTAGGCCAGTCATCTAATTGGTATTTTTAGGACCGTTAAGTGAAACTGCGTGCGAGGTTTGATTAATGCGCTGTAAACACTGAGCACTGAGAACTGAGCAGTAATATGGCCTTCATTAATAATGCAACAACAAGTTTACTTCGGCAGCTTTCATTAAAGCTTTTTGACAGTGCTGTAAAACAACAGCTTCAGAATCTAGGCATCCGATTCCCCGATTGATTTAAAAAAACTTGTTTAGTCGACAGTGACAGCGACCAAGACATACAAAAATTAAGGCTAAACTTAAGGCTCCGCATCCGAGATCAAAAAAAAGAAGACGGAGAGATATGAAATTACGAATGTTAGAGGAGCGCGCTAATATTTGGTGCCATAAAAACGATGCGAAAATGTTTAATAAAACACGACTCGTTTATAATAGAGCAAAAATCTCATGAAACGTATCTTTAGTATCATTTAAAGAAACATTGTGAGTTTTTTCACAACTTTCACTTGTAAAATAACTAAAACAAACGTGTTTATAATAATTTTCGGAACATACTTTGCGATTTTTTTTCTATCGAGGGAATTTTATATAATTGGCGTTTCGGCATGGAACGCGTTTATATATTATCTTAAAAAATAACATATATATTTTTAAGAGCTTAAAAACTGTTTAAAAGGGAGATATGTAAGAAATCGGCAGAAAATCGGGTTGCCTAGGCAAAAAAAGTCAGGCGCTTATAAACTCAATTGCAAGGGGTAATGTGCGTTTTCATCCCGCGACAAAACATCCCCCAACAAAATATCTAATAAAACTTAACCTAACCTCACAAAAATGGAACAAAAATAAAACAGACATACTGTAAATACAATAAATAATTGTTAAAAAAAAATAGTAAAATAGGACGAAAATAATACAGAAAACAATAATTTATTGTCTTTGCAGGATGTCTATATTATTATTTTTCCCATTTTGTTAGATTAGGTTTTAATAGGTATTTTATTGAGGGATGTTTTGTCCGTAGGATATTTTTTCGGGTATATTTTCCACCACTTTTATAATAATAATAATTGGACAATTTGTAGAGCGCCGTTTTTGTGAAAAATCACCTCAAGGGTGCTTATCCCTCCCCCTTCCTTCTACCCCTTCCTCTCCATAGGTTAACTGTATTTAATTTTTAACTTTTGTGTACATTTATTCTTGATGATGTGAACATGGTTTACGAAACATGTAGATTGTATATTTATAAATAAAGTGATGTTAACTAAGTTATTTATCTTTTTAATAAAATAAATAATCCCATCACAGAGTGAGAATTTTTCAGAAGAAGTTTTCTTCAAAAAAGATAAAATTATCGCAAAATCTTTGATTCAGTCAAAATGCGAAAAAGAGACAAAAAATCGAATATTCTCTTTGCAACTGCATACAACGTATACATTAGGTGCCTGTTGTCCAGTGGTCCAAAGTGTTGGGATTCCACCTCCATCACTGCACAAGAAACAATTCCCACCTTTTTATGAATGATTGCAATATGGAGAACCCCGTCAGGTTAATCGTAACCCCAAATCATTAAATAAACTCTATGGTTTACGTATTCATCCCTTGTTCATAATATTTTTTAAAATCAACCCGTAAAAAAAAGTTTTTTCTGCTCTAAGACGTCTATTTTCAAATTTCTTTAAATAATGATTTTACTGAGATTTTTTTATTAAACCTTCCTACCCAGGAACTGGAGTCGACAACTCTTAAAACCTAGCCAAATCCCGATTGGATAAGACCGGCTTTCATTGCGCATAAATTGATGTAATGTCATCGAATTTGTGCGTGTGAGCGTGATCACCACCAAAAGTATTTTTGTCATCGAGAATGCAACGAGTCTATCTGCCGAGTTTCAGCTAAACGGGATGTCGAGAAGTGGGTTAATTTCCACTTTCAAAATTCCGTACATTCATTGATTCATTTATTCATTCAAACAAACAAAATAGAAATTCAAATAGATGTATTAAAAATAGGTGTATTCAGTTCTAGTTATAGATATATTTTTTTATTTTTTTTTATTGAAAATTTTTTCTTTGGTACAATACATACAATAGATACATAAATATAATGAAAGTGTACAAAGCTTAATACAATTATTATTGTTTTTACAATTACATATATTTTTTTAAATTATTCTCCCATAATAAGCAAATGCTTGTGTGTACGGGAGGAAGTACCTATTATTTGTTTGGTTATTTTGATAATTTTTTTTTTATTTATATTTAGTACTTTTTGAAATTTTGTTTATATAAAGAATAAGATAAATGTATGTTTATATACATATATGTATATATATATATATATATTTTTATTTTATTATTATTATTTATTTATTTTTTTAGTTAAGGTTTTCAGTATATTTTTTTAATTGTGTTTTGAAATTGTTGAAACTGTCACTAAGAGATCTTATATTTTCTGGTAATTTATTAAAGAAATTTGTTCCCACGTATTTGCATATAGATAACGTACACACCAAAAAATAAACAAAAATAAGTACTTAAATGTTTCTGAGAAGACATGTGCATGAGGGTTTCTTCTAAAATTCTAAATGAACAAAAGTTCTTTGAGGGGGTACATTTTTTCTTCGTGAGGCTCAGAAACAAGCAAAATAAACAAACGTGGGCCCAAAGCAGAGGAGACATAGACAATGAACGCTCCTTTGTCTTTTTGGGAGTCATTAAATACCCACGTGCATTCTCTGTCTATGGCCATGTCGCCAGTCTAATTATTATTGACGTATTGTCTATTTCTTTGCCGAATTCGAGAGCATTCACAGTCATATTTTGGGATTTTTGGCTATTCTTGTTTGGTACCTACTCGAGTAACAAAGAACGAAATCAAAGTGACTTTGTAATCTCTTTGGGATATTGTTTCAGGCACGTTATTAAGAAAAAATATTTTTTTAAATTCTTAATAGGTACAGCAGTTAATCTATTTGTGCGAAGCTAAAACAACATTATTGTGTCATAAAAAAAATTCCATTTGAATTTTCTAGAACAGCTCAACTATCTCGTTTTTAAATATATTTATTTTACCGTAAAAATAATACCGCCACATGTTGTTTGTTTATTGTTATCAACTTTATTTTGTAGAACTCCATTTTCATTTTTATTTCTTTTATATGTATTCAATAATATTATTATTTAATATATAAATATGAACAGTTTATTATTATAAACAACATTTACATAGTGGAACTTGTTTATAATACCATGTTATTTGATTCATATTTTTGAATGATCAATGAGAAAAAATTATGGAAAATCTGTTTCCATAACTTTTTCTCCATAATTCTGACGGTTTAACTCATCACTCAATAAAGAGCGAGTGGTTTATTATAGTAATGCTGTTGTTTTGTAATGAAGAAGTGATTTTTTATTCACTTCGTTTAACCCATAGGTTCTCAACGTGGGCGATAACGCCCCCTTGGAGGCGTTTTAGACCTTCAGGGGGGCGGTAGAAGACCAAGAGAAAATTGGGGGGCGTTTCAGACTTTCAGGGGGGTGCTAGGAGACCCACAGAAACCCATCCCACCCCCCCCATCAGTGCTCCAGATAGTTCGCCGGCAGGACGTACGTCTTTTTCGCCGCGCGTATAATTTTAAAATTATTAAAAGTTTTTATCCTAATGGATATCAACGAGGAAACGAGTGCGCTTCTTTTGCTAACGACAGGCGGTGGTGGTCGCAAGTACCCGAAGTGGTCCCCGAGAGAAGTCATCTCGAATATAGATATCAAACATGATATCTATATTCGAGAGTTGGAAAGCTGGAGGCCTTCAGAATGAATACGTTTTGTTAAGTTTTTAACGTTAGTTAAGCGCGAGGTTCGAGTGGCCTATCGAGCTTACGTGAAAATACTTGAAATCGAGGAAAACATCATGTAAGATCCCAAGATGTTTTGGCACTATATAAAATCCCTTCGGAAAAAAGATCTTGAGGTTGTGTATGAAAGTAAGTTGACATTTCGCCCTCATATCGAAGGAGTGTGCCAGTCGGCCTTAAAAATATTAGGGTTTGTTCTCCAAACCATCAGAATTTTTCGGGATACCCGTTCTCCGAAGATTTTATACTTCTCCCTGGTTCGCAGTAGGCTGGAGAGTGGTTCGCTTATCTGGAATCCTCAGGTTGGGTGCTCCTTCATGTTGGAGAGGGTTCAAAAAAGTTTCTAAGATTATCATACGTCAATGGCTGCGAGGCTATATTGAGAACTCAGCAATTTTGGAGCGCCTGAGTCTCTATGTTCCAGATGACTATCTTAGACAGCGTCATCATAGATTATTATATCTTCCTACCTGTAGGACTAACCAGCCAATGGTTCTCCCGGTAGGGAGGAGAATATTGCTCCTGAACCAAATCTCCTCCGAGATTGATGCATTTGGCGTCAGTGACGACAGATTCAAAAGGGAAATTATTTTGATTCTTGAAAGAGTCTCTCCATATTGACGAAATTTTCACCACCGCCTGAAATTTTTTTTTAAATTGCAATTTTTCTTGAAATTTCTTTTTTGTATAAATATTTGTACACATTTTTTTGTAAAATATTTATATGGCGTTATTTCTTATATGTGATAAACTCAAATTTGTAATGGTGTAAGAAATTAATAAAAATAATTATTGTATCCCATCTTTCCCCATCCCATTACGCCCCCCCCCTCCCCCGTTGTTGTAAATATACGACGACAAGACAATTGCTTTTTTTACGATTTAGAGGGCGCTAGAAAAAATAATATTCTCAAAGGGGGCGGTGGGCAAAAAAAGGTTGAGAATCTATGGTTTAACCAATCAATTGTTCGGTTTTCGGAACAAATTATATGCGTCCCATAGAAATCGTTGTATGTATCTCCCTTACTATAATGGTTAGAAATATGATCTAAACGGTGTTAGAAATATCAAATATCACTTTTTTATTCAAATTAAAAATTAACTACAAAATAATTAAAATGTACACCTTTATGAATCCAAATTTTCCCGCCGTAATTTAAAAAAATTACGAAACTTTGGGAATTTTTGGGGGAAACGACAAAAAAATGAGATCACTACAATAATACTTTTGACTATTAAAATCTGTAAGTTTTTTAATTTTTTTTTCGTTATCAGTAATTTCAGTTAGAAAAAACATACCTAAGGTTAATTATTTTTAATGATTGAGTAAAAAAAAAATATGTTTCAAAAATCATATGTTTATTTCAAATTATAAAATTTGAATGCCTGTTTTATCACCTTTCCAAAACAATTTTTAGTTTTCGTGTGCATTTAGAAATATTCTATTTATTTATATTTCATTGCAAAACGAAAATATTTTGACTCTCTGACAAAATATTGTGGAGGCCTAAAGGGTCAATCATCAAAAATGTTTTTTTTTTTATTTAAATATTTTGCTTTTTAGTAATGTAAGTCGACAAATAAATCGATAAATAGATATAATTTAAGGCTGAAAACGAATTTGTGTGAATGACAGAAAAAACACTGCACATTGTTTAGTGCATTTTATTTCAACATCATTTCGACATTTCATCCCTTGGTATTTAAAATCGTAAATGTGAAGAGGAACTACCCTCCTTAGCACTCCCAATCCTCTGAGGTTCCTCCAGAATACCTATTTATTTTCTTTTAGGATTTCCAGGCCCCTCTAAAAACAGTTTTCCGAAATTTGGCGCCTCGCCCACTGAGTTCTACAAAGCAGGGGAAATATTTTGAGGCTGAGAAAACAGGATTATTCGAATCCGACTATCTACAGCAAAAATCGAGTGGTACCTTGTTCGATTTGTATATTATATATCCCCGTAAAAATTGCATGCCATTGGCGTATTGCGACCGTTTTTCATTTTGCAAAAAGGAAAACTCTTTTTTTAATATCAATGTTTCAATTTTTTTATACCGGCTCCAAACACATGGCAAGCCTCCGCAAGCGTCCACAAGTCCCAGCGTCTGGAGCGCGCGTGTGGCTTGGCTTGCGTAGGCTTGCGAGAGCTTGCCGCCGATCCGATCGAGGTCGGATATTTTGGCCACAAGCGGCAAGCGCTTGCGGCAAACGCTGGCGTGGCATTCACACGTTGGTACAACTTACAGACAAAAAACAAAATATTATAATATTAAATGAATTATCTGGTACGATTTCTATGGATTTTAATCATCAACTTCTCTTTCGAATTCTTCGCTTTCTTTCGTTTTGTTTTGCTTTATTTCGAATGAGTCTTGCAGTAAAGCTGAATTCGGCATAAACAAAGTTAAACAGTGGCTAGATAGTAATCTCCTCACTCTAAACTCGGATAAAACGAAATTCATCTGCTTCAGTTCAACTCAAGCGGGTCAACCACAAGAAATCCTTAACATTAGAATACACCATAGCAACGACATTATTATCAATACCTTAGAATGTGTGGACAATATAAGATACCTAGGAATTATCATTGATAAATTTCTGAGATGGGACAAATATATAGCCTTTACTTCCACAAAGGTCAGGAAACTTACACATCTGTTCATAGCAATAAGAAATATTCTATGCGTAAATGATTTGAAACGAATTTACTTTGCAATGTGTAATTCCATATTAGACTATGCTTCCTTGGGTTGGGGCGGTTGTGCTAAAACTATACTCGATCCCTTAGCTAAATCCCAGAAATCGCTTATGAGAGTCATACTGAAAAAACCTTTCAGGTACCCCAGCGATTCGTTGTTCACAAAGTTTCGTGTTCTTGATGTAAGACAACTATACATGAGGAAAATCATATTAAATACTCAAAAACAGAGGCACCACTACGCTTCCGTAAACCACAGTCATAATACAAGACATGCAAAAAAAAACCCAATAGTTCCGCCCACCACTTCCTCATCTTTATCACAGAGACAATTCTCATACTTAGGCCCTAAATTGCTCAATCTCATACCTGATGCATGGAAGGCAATGAGTACTAATATTCTGCGTATGCAGGTAACTAATTGGCTTCTGGTCTTGGGGAGTGCTGAATGCGAGAATATGCTAAACAACAGTAATTGAATTGTAATTTTTGTTTTTCTTTACATTTTAATTTATATTGATATTATATTAGAATTACAGTAACTGTATTTTTACATAAAGTAAGTTCGAAAATTGCTCAATTCCTTAAAGGAAAAGTTCCTTCTTTACTTTCGTTTTTATTTTTCATTTTCTTGTTTTATCTATCAACATTTCTTTAGTTTATTATGTCAGCTCAACAATAGCAAAAAAATGTCGTGGTATAACTGAAAGTATACTAGATTATGAATATATATATATATATATGTATTATTTTACCAACAGAATTTCTTCATTCATTTTCATTTTCAAATTCATTTTTCTTGTTTTGTCTATTAATATTTCTGTAGTTTATTATGTCAACTAAACAATAGTAAAAAATGTCGTGGTATAACTGAAAGTATTCTAGAATATGAATATACATATGTAGTATTTTACCAACAGAATAGTCAACACTATAATTTACATGTAAAAACATTATCATACTAGAATGTCCTAAAACGGGCAATTGCCTAGTTGGACATTTTAAGTTCATTATATTGTATTATGTAATATTTACAAACAATAAATAAATAAATAAATAAATAAAATAGAAATAGGTTAGCGCAAAAATGACAGCTGATGCAGCTGTTTCGACGACGTCCGCCATCTTTAGGCGCTGCGCGCGCTGCGAATGTGCTGGCGCGCTTGGAAGTGTGGGGACGCCAGCCAGCTTGTCAAGCAGCTTGTCGCAAGGGTCTGGTCGTAGCATTATAGAGCACCAGCTGAAGTCTGGCCTTTATGCAAAGTTTTCCGGGATCAGAGAGTAGGTAATCTTCCTTTTATTTTAAACGTTATGTCCAAAATTTCATCAATGTCGGAATAAAAATGATTTTTTGCACCCAACAAGCATACATTTTGCATACGCCAATTTATCTCTCAAAATCATTTGTACGGTATCAAATCGGTATCGGTCGTCTGAGATCAAAATTGCTGGCTCATGGATTTCAACAGGGCGGACTCCCTCCTGGTTGAGAAAGTGAATCATTTTAACGCAAAACGCAGGCGGCGGGATTCGACGGTAGGACGTCCATCTCGAATTGACGCAAAAGTCGCACTGAAGCAGCTACCGAGAAGGATCACCGCTCGTTTTGAAAGGGAAAGTTTGAGCTACTTATGCATAGCATACGGATTTATAGAAGTCTTCTTCACATTAGTAATTATTTTTTATATCTATATTGAATGCCTTACAAAGTGTAAGTGTAAGTGGTTTTCAGTTAAAATGCATTTTAATACATTTTTTGTCAGGAAATGTACCACGTTATATTACCATGAAATTTCTATATATATTACATTGCCCAGTTTTGCAACAATGATACTTTTGCCAAATTTTGGATTTATTTGTCTTATACCTTGTTGGCTAGTTTTTCACTATTCCAGTCTACATAGATAAAGACGATGTTCTGATATCTCAAAAGATTTTTATCAGTCAATATTACTATCAAAATACTTACCCACTGAACACGAAATTTCCAACACTTCACAATGAACCTTACATTTCTTCTAGATGCATAAAAGAAAATACTTTTATTATGCAAATTGTAAATTTTAATCATTTAAATAATTATGTTATTATATACCCGAAAATCTTGTACAGTAATATCTATATTATTCACTCTACAATCAGATCACCCCACTCAAATATACAAATGGAAATTATACAGCTACATCAAGCCTCCCGTACTAAATTTAATCAATATTGTGTACCAATGAAATTACTCGATTTGCCACTTAGTTGCCGTGGGACGCCGCCAGATGTCGCCCGAGTATTAGGAAGCTCCGAAACAAATAGATTTCAGAAAGTTCTGCTCCAATATTGCACGGAACGTGTGCTACGTCCATTCTGCTGAAAGCTATGCAAATCAGATAAACTTTTTATTCTGAGTGCTGGATGAAATAATTCGTTTGAGAGCCAATACGTACGTAATACATTGGTTTGTTTGGTTAGTAGAAACAGGTACATAGATTCGCAAAGTCGGGATGTTGTATTTTTTTTGTTCATATCGTTTGATATGCTGGCATCTGACTTTTTCAGCCTAGCCAGCCCATCACAACCTTTTGGACCAACAAGATTAGATTTTCGAATAAATACAAAAAATTATTTTTAAGGTCGCATTTCCTCAAGGCCAAGGATATCGCAGTAAATCTGGTCAATTGTATACCGGGACGTACCCATTGTAACTATCCTACTTTTATTTTTTCCCTTTGCTCCTTTGTTTAATTTTTTTTTATTAATATGTTCTCACTTGAATTCCCGTATGTAACTATGTATGTACTTATATTGTACTTGGGATGTGTGGGATTGCACTTACTTCCCCACATTCTGGAAAGACTATAAAGACTATTATTATTATTATAAGTAATAATTATTAGTCTGAAACACTGATCTACATTACTCTCTAAAAATTCTCCCGAGAAAAGATACATGCCGCCGACGGACTCGAACCCGCATATAAAAATAAAAAGTTGGCTGTTTGCAGGTGGAAAAGTGCAATAAACAGTAATTGTTGAATGAAACACTAGTATATATATATTGAATTATTTGGCGGGCAGGAGATAAGCCGACGAGCTCAGTGGATAAAAGCAGTTGACCGGAAATCAGAAGGACGCGGGTTCGAATCCCGTCGGCGGCATGTATCTTTTCTCGGGAGATTTTTTCAATGTAGATGAGTGTTTCAGGCTAATAATTATTACTTATAATAATTGTTACCCTTTGTGCTGTACATAAAAATCTTGTCTCAAACATTAGTTTATCAATTAAAAATAATAACTATTAATATTATATGTAATATTATTTATCAATAAGCAATTCGAATTGCATAAATATATTGTTACTGGCATGCATCGCAAGATGGTTTCTATCTTCATGGCATTTCCCATTCATATCCCCATTCCCATTCCGCCTCCCCTTCCCTCCCTGCTGCTAAACTATATGAAATACACTCAACAACTCACCAAAGTTTCATCGCAATTTAATGAATAGTATAAGAAATCATTTTATAACGCCAGAGCTCACTATTATATATAGAAATCATCCCGGGCATGCGCACATACAATACCCAAAGTTTCGTTGCAATCATTTTCAAACAATTTGGGAGGCGGAAATGGGTACTGCCGCCTCGGAAACCTCTTTTAGATAAACAGGACCTCTGCCATAAGTCACCGCAGGTGATTCGCTACGTTTGGTGATTTAGCAGGGGTGCCTGGGTTCATGGGGTGAGGTTTGTCTAAGTCTTGGAGGCGAATGACAAGGACACACTGAACCCCAGATTCCTACCCACCCCTTAAACCCTCTGCATTCGCAGAACCTTCCTCTCGTTCCTTAAAAAAAACCTCCACACAGCATCCCCAAAGATGACATAGGTCCCGAGGGAAATTATTTTCCTCAGGGCCTCCTGTGTGGAGCTCATGTAAAAAAAAGTTTTAGAAACGCAATGCTTGCTTGCTTTTTTGACAAACAAACAAGCAAGTAAGCAAACATACATAATTTTTTTTTATATATTATGGATATACATAGATTATTATTATTTAGGACAGAGATGCCCAGCCAAACATCGTATGGTGGGCCACAAAAAATATTACTGAGCTTTTTAGGTTAGTAGATATTACCGTTAATTTTATTCGGTATCCAAAAATGCTATTACTGTGAAACCGCGACCTTCAATGCTGGAAGGCGTAAACTGACTATATATGCGCCTATGTGTGTCCTTTACGCTCACCCTCCACTTAATAAAATCAGTTCAGTTGAATATCTTCCGATAAATGTACGGAAAAATATACCTACTGGTAGTAGTGCGGCCATGTGCCTTGAACTTTTCAAGCAATAAATAAATTACCGCCGCTCTGGGAGTAATTCAACAACTCTGCCATAGGTCACCCCAAGTGTTTAGCTACGTTTGGTGAATTCTTAAGGGTGCCCGCGTTCATGGGATGAAGTTTGTCCGGATCTTGGCGGCGGATGCGTCTGCCCACCAGCTGCATGGCAGGCCGGATCGGGAGAGAATATTTGAGGAAGTCCCTTTGACTTCTCCAGTCGTATTCTCTCGGAACATCGCCTTGCACCGCAGTGGGAGGGATGGATTTATACGTGCGTTACTCCTGGACACACTGTCCCTCAGATTCCAACCCACCCCTAGTACCCTTTTCCTTCCCAGAAATTCCTCCCCTTCCTTTCCTAAGAAGACCCCACACAGCATCCCCAAAGACGACTTAGGTCCTAAGGGTAATTATTTTCATGTAAATGGAACTAATGTGAAAAAAATGCGAAGCTGGGGGCAAAAGCTAGTACTGTATATAGATGCAACTGCAATTTGAAAACTGATTTCTGCTTGTTCGGTAAACTTTCTGGATCGCTGGACAAACTGGACACAATTAATAAATATTTTTTTAGAAAAACACTCGGATTTTCTTTAATTACTCCAAAAGACAACTATTCGCATTCAGGGTGATGGAAAATACTGCATTCAAAATTACAGTTACGTTAAATGAAAATTTGCTTTCTTGTGATTGGAGGTTTTTGTTGTTAGTTTCCCAATACTATAACAAAACGAAGGCTAGAAAAGATGTTATTACCATTTAATCTATTGGTATTACATACATAGGCTCCGGTTTGGTGGAATTCTGGAAATAAAATAATAACTTTTATAAATATATATATTTTTCATTTTAATTTTTTTTTTTAAATTATGTAAAATAAAAAATTACTTAAAAAAATGATGTAACAAAAACTCGCCTAAAAACCTATTTTTCAATTCGACGGTGTTTTTTTGTTGTTGTTACCTCAGAACTTTCGATTGGGTGAACCGATAATGATGATTCATTTTTTATTAGAAAGCTGGTGCTTTCCGTGTGGTCCCATTTTAATTTGGTCCAGTTCTGACGATGGGATCCATGAGAAAATCATATGTCTTAAATTTGCAATAAGTATGTGCGCGACAAATGGACGAATAACTCAATATTACGCCAACAGATTTCGATGATTCTTTTTTGGAAGTAAAACTTCTTTACGCACGCGCGTCACTAAAAATCAAAAAATAAACAAAAATTTTAACAAAACAAAAAACTCCTTCTATAAATGCACTAAAAAGTAAAAAAATAATTTCGTACGATTGTTTTTTTTTGGAGTCGGTGTCAGCCAAGATCTCCACATCTCACCTCCAAAAATAACAATCGAACGAAATTATTTTTTTACTTTTTAGTGCATTTTTTGAAGTCGTTTTTTGTTTTGTTAAAATTTTTGTTTTATATTTAATACAAAATAGGTTTTTCAGTATTGTTTATTTATTCACTTATGTTCATTTATTTTAATCTATTAATGGCTGTCATCCCATATGACGAAAGCAAATTTTCATTTTACATAATTGTGATTTTAAACGCAGTGTTTTCCATCGCCCCGAATGAAAATAGTTGAATTTTAAAATTAAGATTAATCACAAGGCTTTTTTTTAATATTCGTATTGGGCGTTACCAGCGATCCCGAAAGTTAAACGATAATTTTATACGTCCTCCTTTTAATCGACACGTTTGAATTTTTTTTATTTAAGAAATGTAACTCCCATGGATGGTGGTGTCATCTGCAACCTTCTAGCAAAGTATCAGTGCATAATAATTTCTTAGTTTGGGTTACATTGTGTGTAAAAAAACTTCATCGGTTGCAAGTAGCAATGCATAGCGGTTTGTGATAAAGGGCCACTTGCATGGATTTCATAACGACTTAAAAATAGTGTGTTTAGTTTTTTTTACTAAGATTACGAAAATGTTAGTAAAAATTTTTAAAAATGTATAGTTTTTTTTTTTTTTTAAATCCATTATTTGAGCTCGTGACGTCACTACATGAAAATGTACCATCTCCGATTATGTTCCCTTAATTTTGTAAAATTCCACACTGATTTTTTTTTTTTTATATGGCAACACTTTGATTTCCGGGGAATTTTTTAATTTGCGTTTAACGTTCACTAAATGTATTGTTTGTTCTATGCGAACTTATCCTTTGGTTTGATTTTTTGATAAAGATGGCTGTGTTTTTACAGATGTTACGAAGAGAACCCCGCACAATTGATTGCTATTCGTGTGGAAAACGTTCTTTTTTAAAATGATTCTCGGCTATGTAATTATCGTTTTTTCGCACCAATAAAATTATGTCCCGTCTTTCCGGTTTTTAAAAAATGGTCTGATTTTTCCGATTTAAATTTTCAAAAAATCGCCAGGTTTCAAAAATACGATTAAAAAAAAATACAGAATGTCTTAGAACATTTGCCTAAACCGGATTTTATTTTTTAAAATGTGATGCAAGTGGCCTATTATATAATACTTCTTCAAACTTTGCAAAATAACTTTGTGGCAATATTGATTATTTAATTAATAACAAATCACTTTGTTTAAACCACTTTTTTAATTAACAATATCGACATGTTTCAATAACAATGTTATCTTCTTCAGGATATGTTAATATAAAAATATTAACATATCCATATATATATATATATATATATATATATATGTGAATATAAATTATATTAACATATCCTGAAGAAGATAACATTGTTATTGAAACATGTCGATATTGTTAATTAAAAAAAGTGGTTTAAACAAAGTGATTTGTTATTAATTAAATATTATATAATAAGCTGCTATATCGTTATATAAGTAAGTACCTACATCATATTAAAACAAACATATTTTTAATCAAAAAATAATTTTATTTTAATATGAAACATAACAATACTAACCTGGTGCAAAACAAATTACAAATAAAATGAACCTTTCAACAAATTTGAAATTTGCAGTCGTTCAAAACCATTTATAAAAAGCTACCACACAAAAAACTGAAATAAAATCAATATTATTGAATCTGATTTAAAATAAATCCCGATGAAAAATGTTCTAGAATTTTTTTTAAATCCTCACAAAATGTATAATACCTATGTAAAACAACATCATATTCTAGAGACAGCGTGGTCTTCTTTCAAAGTATTTATGCATTCAAATATGTAAAATTCTACGTAAATAAAACCTCTCATGAAATGCGTATTGACTAATCTGTTTGGTAAAATTTCGTAGTACAGCTGTTGTTCCAATAACAAGGATTATAGTAATTTGGACACGTGTGACAGGGCGGACAGGGTTGACAGGGTGGACACACAAGGCTGCAAGGGTCAACTGGGGCGCATTCATCTGTTCGTTCATCCTTTGGCATGAAGCCAGTACTAGCACCACCACCACTACCTTCTTTTTTTGCATCTTTTTTCTTGGATTTATTATTATCCCCATCTTTACCTCCATGTCCATCTCCATCTTTACCTCCTTGTCCATCTCCATCTTTACCTCCTTGTCCATCTCCATCTTTACCTCCATGTCCATCTCCATCTTTACCTCCAAGTCCATCTCCATCTTTACCTCCATGTCCATCTCCATCTTTACCTCCATGTCCATCTCCATCTACATCTTCGCAATATGTAACGCCTGGGATTCGTTCACCGCATTTACCTCCTTTTCCTCCTTTTCCTCCTTTTCCTCCTTTCCCTCCTTTCCCTCCTTTCCCGTTTTTATCACACAATTTGACACAAGCTTCCACCCGACCTTCTAGATCTCCCATTACTGTTAGGATCGATCCCGACGGAGATTTTCCTTTCTTTTTATCGTCATCATCATCGAGTTGACCTTTCACCTCAAACTGGGTTGCCTTGTTAACTCGGCTAGGTTTTGACTTCTTGTTTGGATCGTATTTAGCACAAGGTGGTGTGAATTCTATACGCCAATCTTCCTCTTCAAGGTCCAAGGATGGTTTTTTTGTCAATGGACAACAAACGTCGGGAGGAATTTCACCAAGTGCTTCAGCAAAATTACACAATATTTCTGACTGTAGAGCCTGACACATACAAGTTTCTTTTAGTAAAGCAAGTTTACACAAAGCTTCTTTATCGATGCTTTTATATATCTCTCTGCATATATTATCGAAGGCCCCTTGGAACAGCAGACTTTCAGTGTATCTTTTTGTCTGTTCCCGTTTCATTTTCATTCTTTTCAACTCTTCTGGAGTCTTGTTAAGTACTTTAAAATTGTATGGAGGTTCGTCATACGGAAAATCTGTAACTTTTCGAGTTTTGGGATCTCTCATTTTTTGTAGGGTAACAAGATAATCACCGTCAACCTTCCTAATGACGAATGTCGGTTTGATTTTGTCATCATCCTCATCCTCGCCATCGTCCCCCATTTTTTTTTTAGCTGCCTGCTTTTTTTTTGCTTTTGTTGACATTTCGGGTCCGCTGTCAAAGTTTCGCTTAGAATATCGTTTTATGAGTTTGACCACACTTCTTCTCACCGCACCAGGGCGCCAATCAGGCCGGAACTAAAATAAAATGTTTAATATTAATAATAATATAAAAATGGAACATTTTAATAATATTAAAATGGAACAATCATATTACTATATTAACAAACAAAATAAGAAAGCTAGCCTATATCTTCAAGACTCTAAGAAATATATTGGACAAAGTTACACTAAAAACTGTATATTATGCTCTTGTTCAATCAATACTTTCATATAACGTTATTTGTCGGGGTTCTTGTCACAAGACTACTCTAGAGCATTTAAATATTGCACAAAAATTAATTTTAAAAATAATGTTCAACAAAAGTTTTATGTATTCATCACAGTTATTATATATAATATATAACAAGGATTATAGTAATTTGGACACGTGTGACAGGGCGGGCAGGGTTGACAGGGTGGACACACAAGGCTGCAAGGGTCAACTGGGGCGCATTCATCTGTTCGTTCATCCTTTGGCATGAAGCCAGCGAAAGCAAAATTATGACAATAAGGCAGTTGTACATAATACATGCTCTCTGTAAATTTTTCAACAACATTATCACTGCAAAAAGATCTCAACAAGTACGCAACACTAGATTAGGCTCTTTTTTAATGTATCAGCCAGTATATACCAAAACATCCTTTGGACAAAGAAGTTTTTCATATAAAGCTCCGTTACTTTACAATATGCTCAATGAAAAAATAAAAACTCTTGGTACATTACATTTATTCAAGAAAATGGTCAAAATATGTATACTAACTGAGAGTGATGGTTTTCGTTTACCCATGTTGTCGCTTATATCATAAATCACTATAAAATCAAGCTATATTTAAGCTTTATTTTAAGCTATATTTGATGAAATCCATATTTAATTACTGTGTATGTACTTAACTTATTTATTATTATGTACTTTTTAATTTGCTTATTGTTATAGTATTTACTTATTATTATCTACTTCTTTCGTATCATAATTTACTTACTATACAATATTATAATTGTTTATTAGTATTTACTCATAATTATTATGTACTTTATTTACTTATGTTTATTTACTTATTATTAATTTATTTATTTATCTATAATAAATATATTTACATTGGTTTTATTTGTATGCCTGTCTCACTAGGGTATACTTGTGTCGAGACAGGCGTACAGGTATGTAAATGAATTTTGTAGTTACAAGGATATTAAGGTAAAATACATTAGAACATAGAATTAAAACAGAAAGGTGATTGGAAGGGTGGTAAATCTTTTAAAGAGAGTTATTTATAAATGTTGGAGATGAAGTAGAGAAGTAAATTCTGCCTAATCTATTTAAAAGTCAAATTTGACAGGATTCCATTTTTTTCATTTATTTTATGTGGGTTAGGTTGTACGTGAATAGTTATTTTTGTCTATGTGTGATTTATTTTACAGGTGTTTGTAATAGTGTGGCGTCCAATACTTACAATCCATTTTTTAATATCTTTTTTGAATTTTGTAAAGGAGTCAGTTTGTCTGATAGTAGTTGGTAGTGTATTATATAGTTTGCAAGCTATGTATTTAGAGTGTCTTTGCCCGAAGGTGGTTTTGAAAAAAGGAGTTTGGAGAAGTTCGTTGTTTTTGGCTCGGGTATTGTGTATTGTTTGTGTAGCTTTGTATAGTGTTTTGTTGTTTTTGTGTAAATTAATTAATATGGATCTTGAGTAGAGCTGTTTTATGTCCATAACGTTGAAGGAATTGAATACAGTATCCGTGCTGGTAGAAAGCGGCATTTTAAGAATTATTTTTTATGATTAGTTTTTGTGCTTTCATAATGGGATCAAGGGCATTGGAATATGCATTACCCCAGGCTAAAATTCCGTATTCGATGTGAGATTGGCACAGTGAGAAATATACTGTTTTTAAAAGTTTTAGTTTAAGGAAATTGCGTGTTTGTTTGAAAAAGTATATAGATTCGATATCTAGGTTGCATAACTCTTTAATATATATTAGGAAGAGCGTTGGACCTATAACACCACTGCCTTGAGGGACTCCGTAACTAATGGGCAAATTCTGGCTCTTTGTGGTACTGAGTTTAACGCATTGGGATCTGTCAGATAAGAAGCTGGAGAGGATGCCTATTCTTTGTTCCTAGTGCCTATATTAAACATTTTGCGTTTTAATTTGCTGTGTGAGATTGTATCAAATGCTTTACATAGGTCAAGAAATACCGATAGACATTTCAAGCCTTTATCCAGGTGGCCAGAAATATGGTCAGTGACTGTGGCTATAGCATCGTTGGTGCTTTTATGTTTTCTGAATCCAAATTGCTGCGGCGATATTAAGTTATTGTTTTCCAGATATTCCATGAGACTATTATTGACGATCTTTTCGAATATTTTTGAGACGGAATTAGCAACGTAATAGGATGATAATTACTAATATCAAGTTTGGAGCCAGTTTTAAAAATAGGGACAACCCAGTGGCGGATACAGGGGGGGGCGCAGGGGGCGCGCGCCCCCCCCCCCCCCCCCCTTGCGAGGCCGTCAGCCCGCATGCTATTCGTTCGTTTCTTTCGTCGAGTTATTGAGCAGTTATACTTTCTTATGTAGCATTAGCTTTCTTATGTTTTTTTTTTATTTATTTAAATAAAAAAAAATAGGGAATTAGAAACATAATGCACATTCTTAAGGCTGTGGCGAAGTTAGGGTAAATTTGTTGAAGTTCTTTATTTCTTAGAACCTAAAATGTTAAATCGCTTTGGTTTTTCGGGGCAATTCTCCGTCTCAAGCTATCGTTGTTAAATAATATTGTAGATGGATACATTCATCAAAAAAGCACTATCATAAACCTCCAAAATTATGTCGTTACTAAAAAACTTACGAGCACTTTTTTGAACTTCTTCAGTGTTCAAATTTTGAGGAATAATAATTTTCTGATAAAGGTTTTTTTCCACTGTGGGTAAATATAGAGTTTGGCAAGAAAGTGTAGAAATTTATTAATTTGGAACTAAATTTGTTCATTACTATAACACCGAAATACTCGTTTTGTCAATGACATTTCGTATGGCTCTTGGCTTTACTGACTTAAAAAGTGTAGAAAACGCTGAAAATCACTCGTTTAATGTTTGTTGTTTCATTGTTTGCCTGTGCATTGTTTGAATTGAATAAAAATGAATAAACCAATACGTAGTGGTGCAAGAGAAGTTATATACTGGGTTTTCAACGCTGCCTAGCCGATTATCGCGCGAAGAAGCTCCTATACCTAATTTGTAAGATGTTTACAAACGAACTACAGAAATAACTGGTACGTAGTATCGTTTTTTAGTGAATTTCATTAGTATTACAAGATTTATGTCAATTTTCGAACGATTATAACCATTACAATCTGATTTGAGGTTATGTTTAAAAATCCGAATTTAACATTTACATTTGACAGTTAATATTAGGCCACAAGAAAAAGGGAATAACTCAATTAACAAAAAAATAATAATAATATGCAACTTCTTTAAACTCATAGAAAAGTTACTTTTTTCTTAGTTTTCTCAGTCTTTCTTTATAAATGAATATTATCTAGTGTGTTTTTTTAAACTCCCTTCTATAGAATAATAATTTAAATGATATTTTCCACACACAGGTAAATCTGAATCAACGGTAAGATGAATCGTCAAGGAAGGTGAAAAGACAGATGGAAAATTTGAAACACCGGGAAAACGGAAAATAGCATAATAATAATAATATGTAATAGCATAAAAGTGCTGATGATTGGAAAAATTGTGGCAAACAAGTGATCAAAATTGAGGCAGAATATTATGCACTAGGAAGTACTATATATGTTGATATCGATGAACTGACAACACGTTTAGATGAAGATAAAGATGCGGAAGAAGAAGAATCACATGAGCTCGAAGACAATAATGTCGGGTGTTGAATTAATAGACTCAAAAATTTGAGTACCTACGTTTTTATATCGAAATAAACGCCCACTTAAAACTTGTTTTGTTTTATTTTACTTCTATTAAATTCCACTTTTTTGTGCAAAATTTTTGCAAGTACAAATATGATATGAAATATGCATGTTGGCCGAAGTGTTTTTAAAAACATACATTCATTGTCTTATGAGCCATCTTGGTGTTGCCATTTAAAACCTAAAAAACGATCGCAACGTCTTCATTTATTTTCTACACTTTCTTGCCAAACTGTATGATTTTTTAGATAGTCCTTTGTAGTACATGAATAATTACAGTCAGTACACAAAATAGGTTACTCTCCACTGTGAATCAGCGAGTGCGTTCTTGGACGTCCCTTTTGAGAACATGATTAGTTGCAGTAGGGACACAAAAAAGGTTTTTGTCCACTGTGGGTTAATACGTAATTTTTTAGATGTCCCGTGCGATAACATGAATAGTGGCTATCGGGACATGAAAAAGATTTTTCTTCTCTGTGGGTAAATACATGACGTTTTATTTGTTATTTTGTAGAACATGTATATTTGCAGCCGGGACACGAAAAAGGTTTTTTATCCACTATGGGAAAAAATGCGATTTTTTTTAGATTTCTCTTCGTATATCCATAGTTACACTCAGAACATGAAAAAGATTTTTTTCTCCACTATGAATCGCGCTGTGGATTTTTAAATTTCCCTGTAGAGAACTTGAATAACTGCATTCGGGACATGAAAATGGTTTTGTCCGCTGTGGAAGAACATGTGATTTTCTTGGTGCCCTTTTGAAGAAGGTAAATACTCGCAGTAGAGACAAGTAAAAGGTTTTATGTCACTGTGAGTCAGCAAATGATTTCTAAGAAGTTCCTTTGTGCAACATGAATAATTGCAGTCGGGGAATGAAAAAGGTTTCTTTCCACTTTGGGTAAAGGTGTGAATTTTTAGTTACCGTTTTGTAGCGCATTAATAGTCGCAGTCGGGACATGAAAAAGGTTTTTCATCAATGTGAGTCAGCAAGTACCGTTTTAGTTTTTTTTTTTGAGGAAAAGAATAGTTGCAGTCAGGACATGAAAAAGGTTTTTCTCTTCTATGAATCATACTGTGGATTTTTAAATCTTCCTTTTGAGAACTTGTATTTAAGATGCATAACCAGCCCAACAGAATTTAGATCCAAACTTAAAACTTACCTATTTAAACACTCATTTCCATAAATTCGCTTTTCCATTCAAATATTTCTATCCAATCTGTTGTTGAGCGATGAATTATCTTATTGCGGTTGAGATCGACGATTAGATTCATTCATTCATTTAAGATACCTATGCTTTCCTTTATGTAGGTACAGTTAACCCATTAAAATCATTTTCAAAACCGTGTTATAAAATATTGTAATATTATGTACGAACTACCTTCTTCTTCTGGCGCTAACAATATTAATATTAAAAAAGGGTATAAAATATTTTATAAAATGTGTAGAATAAAATATGTATGTATGTATATATAAAATCATCAAACTGCTTCGACTTGCAGCAATAACTTTCTTCTCTGTCTGTAACTATATCAGTAGAGTTTTGTTGATCACTTGGTAATATTAGACACCTCGCAAAACTAAAAAATATTTATTGTTATATGTAAACACCTATTTAAATTGTAAATCTCTAATTTTAAGTCACATTTGTAAATATATATGTATGCCACTAGTTTTCAGTCAGTAGTAATAAGTCATAGTCGTAAGTCACTAGCTATGTACATAATATATAAGTCTTAAATGTAAGTACCTACCTAGTTATAATTTTGAATCTTAGTTGTAAGTCTATCGTATTAATTTTATTTTATTGTATGCTTATATGTACAGCGCCCTTGAGGTGATTTTTCACAAAAACGGCGCTTTATAAATCAGCCAAGTATTATTATTATTATTAACTGCGTATGGAATATGAGGAAAGACAGGCTTAAATTGTGGATTTCCGGAAGTAATACAAAACCGATAAAAATAATAATACTTTCCAATTTTTTTATAAATACATAGCAACATGAATAAACTAAATAAACACTATACGCATGTATCGCGAGTTAGAATTAGAAATCTCTTGTTCTATTTATTACCTCAAACGCAATAACAAGAACAAAGGTATTAAAGCGACTTTCCAGTACTTGGCGCAACTTAACAGTAAAAATTGTCACTTAGGCGTTACGTAACGTTTAGGGGGAGGGGGGGGGGGGGTGTACAGGAAAACGTTACGGTGCGTTACATGGGGGGGGAGAGGTAAAAAAATCTTCAAAAATTGCGTTACGTAATACTTGAACGCCCCCGTACAAAATATTTGCTTGTCTACCTGTATCTATTATTTCTATAGTACAGATGAGTTTTTCAAAAATTGCGGCGGGTGGGGGGGGGGGGGTGGCTAGGCTCTTGGGGTGGCGTCGGGTGGGCCCTAGCTACACGCCACTGCTCAAAATATCTTTAGCGCCCCCCCCCTTGAGTTTTTTTGTATCCGCCACTGGGATAACCAGACCTTGTTTTAGAATGGTGGGAAATAGCCCTTGGCGGATGCTAATATTAAGTAGATGCGTTAATGGTTGAAGTATACCAGGGGCAATCAATCAGGGGCAATTTTTTTAAGAACATTGTTAGGTATTTCATCAATGCCGGTTGATGAAGAGTTTTTGAGCGAGTTTATTACTGTAGAAACTTCTTTCTCTGTAATCGTTTTAAGAGCAAAGCGGGATGGGAAATCATTATTGGTCGCGTCTTAAATAAATTGTTTATTATTGTTTACTCATAATTATTTTATATAATATTTTTTTTTTTTTTTTTTTTTTTTTTTTTTTTTTTTTTTTTTTTTTTATTTTAAATGCACATTTACAGTTATACATAACCAATAATAAACATACATTGTATTTTATTAAGTAATAATAGCGTTTTTGAATTTTTGAATATTTAGTTGAAAAATATCTATATCAGGGGATAGGTAGTTTAGTAACAGAATCATTTTTCCGAGCGGCATTACTAATGGTAAATTAGTTCTGCATCTTGGAACAACAAAAGTTCTGTGTCTGCGCGCTCTTGTGAAGTTGTCGGGGACATAAAACTCAAATTTTTGTATTATATCGGGAATACAGATGTTACCGTTTAAAAGTTTATATGCTGTTATCAACAAAGCAGTTTTCCTTCTATCGGCAAGGCTATTAATACCCAGCATGCCGGACAAAAAGGCTGATGGATATAACCAGGGATAATATCCGAAATCTCTAAGATATAAATATCTCAGAAACTTCTTTTGCACTTTCTCTATCATTTGAGAGTAAGTTAAATCCACTGGTCCCCATATTACCGAACCACTTTCCAAAATGCTACGTACTAGACTATAGTATAGCACACGAATCGCGGCCGAGCTGCAAAAATGTCTGGAGTTGCTTAGCACAAATCCTAGCATTCTTAACGCTTTGTTGCATATCGTTTCTATGTGGACGTGAAATGTTAGGTGCGTATCAAATGTGATTCCCAAATCTCTCGAAATAACAATGTGCTGAAGAGATGAATCAGACATTTTGTAGTTATAGTAAATCGTTTTGTTTGCCTTGGTGTAGCACATAATAGAGCATTTCTTAATATTAAATATTAATTTATTGGTGTGACTCCATTCGACGATAGAATTTATATCACTTTGTAGCTGCAAGCAATTTTCTAAAGATTTTATTAAAAGGAATAGTTTAATGTCATCCGCGAATAAGAGAAACTTAGAAAATTTTATGCAACGGTAAATGTCGTTGATAAATAGCGAGAAAAGTAAGGGTCCAAGATTTGACCCCTGCGGAACTCCAGAGTTTGTGATGAAGTTGGAAGATTGGAATATACCATAAGTTACGTATTGCTGTCTGTTTGAGAAATAACTTAAAAATAGATATAGAAGTTTCGCTGAAAATCCAAATTGGTCGAGTTTATTTAGGAGAATAAGCGGATCTACCGAGTCAAAGGCTTTTGCGAAGTCGTTGTATGACACATCTACTTGATTGTTACTATCAAGAGCTTGAGATATGTACTCCGCAAAAACCAATAGATTAGACACAGTAGATCTGCCAGACCTAAAACCGTGTTGCTGGTCAATTATAAAGGGTTCAACTTGGGAATAAATGAATTTGTGAATTATTATTTCAAACAACTTAGCTGGAGAGGATAGGATCGCCACTGGTCTGTAATTAGAGACTGAAGCCTTATCACCAGTTTTATGTAACGGTGTAACTTTGGAGATCTTCCACAAGTCTGGGAATATTCCGGAGTTAAGTGAGATATTATAAATATACGAGAGAGGTGTTAATAAGGGTTCAAAACAGCCCTTTAACACGAATGACGGAATAAGATCAGGTCCAAAAGAAGTTTTGGCTTTTAATTTTTTAACAGCCGCGGTAATGTCAATGTTTGTGATATTTGGAATATCAACATTCTGCGCTATTAGTGGCGTATTTTTTCCCGGAATAAAAGACTTCAAGTCCGCAGCTTCCTTACTATAAGTTGATTTAAAATAGTCTGCAAATGCTTCCGGAATATCTGCTCCTGAGAAAGACTTATTATTCCAAGTAACATGGTGAACAAACCCGCCATCACTTCTCTTGGACGAGATATACTTCCAGAAAGATTTGGGATCACATTTGATATTTTCTTCAATAGAATTAATATATTGTACATGTGCTAATCGAATACTGCGTTTTATTTTTGTTCTAAGTAGACAAAACATGTCCCGTTCACTCACCATTCCAGTTTTCTTCCATTTTTTGTAATGTTTGAATTTGAGTTTTATGTCGCTAACAACCTCACTAGAAAACCATTTAGGATATTTCCTACCATTCTTCGGAGTGCGCTTAATTTTGAAGCACATATCAAAGTATTTATAAATTATGGAATAGAAAAAGTTTGTCGCTAAATTAACATCATTTATGTCCTTCAACGGTTGCCAATCATGCGATTGTAAATGGCAATAAAGTGCCTTAAAATCGCCATGTTCGAAGTTCCATCCTCGCCTAACACTATTATCAATATTATTCAAGAAGTTTCGTGTTTGACAATTGGTTGTGTTTTTGTTCGGCGAAATCTCTATACATAACGATGGATGATAAGCGTCTTCTTTGACTAGTGAGTATAAGGATTTGTATACTTTTAACTTAATGTTGCTGATTACTATGTCTAGTATGTTTCCCTTCACATTTGTAATCGAGTTACTCTGCTCCATTTGAAAAAGATTCATAAAATAAAGAAGATCCATTTGGGTGCCTTTGTTACTTGAATTCAGATTAAAATCGCCTATTACGACAATTTTTTTATTAATTAAAAAATTGAAGTTCTCTGTAAACTTACGAAAAAAATCTGTATATGTTTTATTTGGCGAAGCCGGTGGAATGTACACAACACATATGTAAATAACACCAAAATCATTTAGGCATGTCTTTATCCACATATTCTCGTCTTCAGTTTCCAGATAGGTAAGTCTCTGGGTTAGGGTGGCGCGGTCACGTCTCGCGGCTAGCAATACTCCTCCTCCCCTTGAATGACCCGATGTTCTATCCTTTCTGAATACGTCATACCGTTGATCGAAGAGTTGACTATTGTAAATGCTGTCATTAAGCCACGTCTCTGAAAGTAGTATAAGGTCGTTGTCCTGTATCGTCACACTTTGAAGAAAATCTTCGGTCTTGGATCTTAATCCCCGCACATTTTGATAGTAAATTGTGCAAGGGAGAGAATTCGATTTTAGGGGGTTCTCTAGTCATTTCGGGGCGGCATCTTCATTCGGTTTGGGCCGGTTTTGGTTATTATCAACTGGATTTTGTCTTGGTTTTAAGTATCGATAATGTCTTACCGGTACTCCTCGAGGCCATAAATCTTCTTGCAAAAGTTTTTCGTATAGATCCTCTGTTACACCTATACGGAAAGCTGCGTATTCTTGAGAATGTGCGATGTATTTTTCAATTTCACTTTTCGTTATCTTGTTTTTTTCTAAGTGCGCCCGGATCTCTTCTACTGTTGTATCCTTTAATATTCTAGATACAATAATATTCTTTATCCTTGGAAATGCTTTTACACTTGAAGACTTATCGGAGTTCCCGACAATCAAGTTCTTCGCTGTCCGTTGCCTGCGTTTAACGTTAGTCCATTCTTCCTGATTAGGAGCGGTTTTCGATTCGTGCTCGGAAATTGGAATGTGTGGTTCCGTCGCGTGTGTTTTGGGGATGGCGCCGCTAAAAGATTCGGTTTCAAATTGACTGGCGTTATTTTTAGCTTTGGTGGCCGCCCTAGTTCGCATCCTTTCCTTGGTTTGTGCCACTGAGGACGGGTTAGCGGGTGCGGTGTGGGGGGCCGGGGGGGCCGCTACGTCAGCCCAGCGCTGAGTGGCGAGATTCGTAGGTAGAACATTTTTGTCTTCATTGTTCGTCACCTATTTATTACATAATTGTTTATTATTATTTATTTTTTGTTAATGATTTAATGCTACTGTGGTATGATCACCCTATTATTGCATCTGGTGTGGCTTACATTATAATGTTATTTTTGCCAACAATGAGCATACTGCCCAGCTGTAATAATTATTAATTAGTAATGTTTAAATAACTGTACTCAGTGCTTCTTTTGTAGGTTTTTTATTATATTTCTTTTAAGCTGTAGGTATGTGTATGTTTTTTTTTTTTTAATTACATTATTGTAAAACTGCATATCTCGATACAGGAATGCCCTAGTGAGATGTGCAGCTTATGTTTTCATGTATTTCTTATTTTTTAAATAAATAAATAAATATTGAAACTACTGCGGACAGTAAAATATGTACGTTCCTTTTAAAAATCTTACCATGTTTGTGTCAAATATTTGTGCCGAAACTAAGAGTTATGAAATTAAGAAGTGTGAAAAACAATTAGATACAATCCGAAGTTTAAATTTCAGAAGATTTGATCTATTTTTGCATAGATTGCAATATAATACACAATGGTGAGTTAAAACTTCAAAATCTTAATTACTCTGAAGTAAAAAAAAAATTATCGTGTCATCGAATTCATAATTTTAAAGTATCTGCTTACTAGAAAACGGATGGCACAGGAACAAATTGAAACATAAACTGAGAAACTTACCGAACATGAAAATACCCGTCGACCATGTAGGTCCCAAAGGCTATGAACTGACCATGAAGAAACGAGAAGAAGAGGATTGGAGCGGGGTGGGAAGATACGGGAAGAACTGGAGGCGAATGGCTTGGGACCGAAGTCGGTAGAAAAAAAATATGAAGGAGGCATAATAATCCCAACTTGTAGTGTAGCGCCATGATGATGTAGATAATATTATTATAATGTTTAGTACATTACCACCAATCCTGGCACATCCCTCGATATCCAAAGCCAACCCATTTCACGGGGGACCCAAGGGAACCTCCCTTTGGGCGTGCAATCCTTATGACCAAAAGTGACAGCTAAGAAAGAATAGTGTATTAATATATCGTAAAATCGTGTTAATATAATGTATATAGATTTCATTAAAGTGATTACACTGTGGCGTTAATACACAAGTAACAAATTAACAGACTTGTTTCTAAAAAAAAACTGTCCCCTAAACAGAAATTATACTGCTTTGCATTTTTTTCATACAGTTTAAAGGGATATGATAAACAAATTTCAATTCTCAATCACTAGATTTATGACGGTTCCATGCCAACTCAGTAACAAGTCAACTCAACACCTCTTTGAAAAGTCATTAAAAGCTATGAAAAAAATAATTTTAAAACGGCCAATAACCCTAACCTAACGTAAGATATAAACTATTTTTTTATAAAAAAAATTCATCACTTTTAATGACTTTTCAAGGGATGTTCTGAGTTTATTTCATTCTGAGTTGTACGGTCACCATTTATGATAGTGGTTCCCAACCGGTGGTCCGTGGATCACAGGTAATAACACACCGTGGACAACACACCGTGGACAGCGCCTCTGCCATAGGTCACTCCAAGTGGTTCGCTACGTTTGGTAACTTAGCAGGGATGCCCGGGTTCATGGGATGAGCTTTGTCCGGGTCTTGTCGGCGTATACGTCTGACCACACCTGCAGCTGCACGGCAGGCCGGATCGGGAGAGAGTGGTTGAGGGATTTCCTTTGATTCTCCAGCCGAACTCTCTCGGAACATGGCCTTGCATCGCAGTGGGAGGGATTCATACGTCCCTCACTCCTGGACACACTGACCGCCAGATTCCTAACCATCTAAAATTTGTTCCTTGAAACATTTATTCATTAATACAAAACCGAATCAAAAGGTATCCAAAATCTGATTCGTAACCCTTTTGGTATTAATGATTGGAGGTAGCTGAAGAAGTCCAAGAACACCACAAAATGAGAGTAATTGCAAGGATGCCTTATTGTACCTTGTGGTCCCTGTAAGAACAAATAAATGTCATAGTGGTCCCTGGTAAAAAAAGGTCGGGAACCACTGATTTATGACATAGAATAAGAACACGAAAATCGCTTTACCTACTCCTTTAGCACCATAGGTCATTGGCCTTTTTTTAGGTACATTTTTTGTTTTTTTCGATCCTTGTTTTTCAACCATTATTTAAATTACTTCGTCTTTTTAAAATTCAAAGAACAGTTTTTTTTCATTCACATTTAAAAAAAAGCAACTAAACACATTTTACTACAGCACATCAAAAACTCCAGATATAAAAATACTATTTATTAAAGCCGCTTTGGTCGTAAAAACGACGTCAGCCGCGGTCATTCGTGTAGATATTGTAGATAACAAAACACTTCAGACAAATATTGAAATTCGAACGGTATTGCCAAATTAGTATGGCATGAACTAGGTTCGTGGAAAATATGTAGAAAATAATAACAAGGTTCACTCATCGAGAAAGTAGAGCTGTGATTGATTAGAAAGTCGTGACGTAACTTGAAGTCCATGCCGGGAGATTTTTATTTACCGCAATGCAAGTGGCGTCAAGCGACTATGAAATAAATTGTACAGCGCCCTTGAGGTGATTTTTTTTTTTAAAATGGCACTCTACAAATTCCAATTATTATTATTATTTCATATAATAATAATAAAAACGCTTATGACAATATGTTCATCGTTCGTTCATATTTTTATGTAACTAAATTAGAAACAGATATGTTATTTTATAGAAAAAAATTAGCTTTCATTTTCTCACAAAATTATCCGATTGCCCAAGTAAACGAACAAAGATTAGCAGACCAAAAGAGGGCAATTGTCAAAAATAATTAAATTCCTGTAGTAACATTAGATCAGATTAAAAAGGAAGTAGCGGATAGATTGCAATTAGAAAATAATTTAGAACAAGTTATTACGACTAGTAATGTTATATCAGATGCATTGAACGTAGATAGTTTAGATAATATTCTAGTCGAAGAATCCAATGATATTAGAATAGACTCTAATAACTTAGACGTTATTTATAGTCTTAAGGAAATCAACATTGCAAATTTAAACTTACTAGATGATAATATTATAGAATTAGCTAACTTACTTCATTATAATATAAATATTGTTTGGCAAGAAAGTGTAGAAATTAATTAATTTGGAACTAAATTTTTTCATTACTATGGTAACACCGAAATACTCGTTTTGTCAATGACATTTTGTATGGCTCTTGGCTTTACTGACTTTAATCATGTAGAACACACTGAAAATCGCTCGTTTAGTGTTTTTTTTTTCATTGTTTGCCTGTGCATTGTTTGAATTGAATTAAAATGAACAAACCAATACGTAGTGGTGCAAGAGAAGTTGTAAACTGCGTGTTTCAACGCTGCCTAGCTGAATATCGTGCGAAGAAGCTCCTATCCAATTTGAAAGAAGTTTACAAACGAACTGCAGAAATGAATGGTACGTGGTATAGTTTTTTTTAATAAATTTCATTAGTATTACAAGATTTATGCCAATTTTTGTGCGATTATAACCATTACAATCTGATTTGAGGTTATGTTTAAAAATCCGAATTTGACATTTCCATTTGACAGTTAATATTAGGCCACAAGAAAAATGGAATAACTCAATTTAAAAAAATAATAATAATATGCAACTTCTTTAAACTCATAGAAATGTAACTTGTTCTTAATTTTCTCTTTCTTTCTTTCTAAATGAATATTATCAGGTGTGCTTTTTTAAAACTACCTTCTATAGAATAATCATTTTAATGATGTTTTCCACATACAGGTAAATCTGAAAAGTAAGATAAATCGTCAAGGAAGGGAAAAGGCAGATGGAAAATTTGAAACACCGGGAAAACGGAAAATAGCATAAGTGTTGATGATTAAAAAAAATTGTTGCAAAAACGTGATGAAAATCGAGGCAGATTATTATGCACGAGGAAGTACTCTATATGATGATATAGATAAACTGATAAAACGTTTAGATGAAGATGAAGATATGGAAGAAGAAGAATCATATGAGGACTAAGACAATAATTATTACATGTCGGGTGTTGAATAAATATACTCAGATTTTTAAATACCTATGTACCTACGTTTTTATAACAAAATAAACGCCCACTTAAAACCTGTTTTGTTTTATTTTACTTCTATTAAATTATGTGTTTTTGTGCAAAATTTATGAAAATACAAACACGTTATGAAATATACATTTTGGCTGAAGGGTTTTTTAAAACATACATTCATTGTCTTATGAGCCATCACGGTGTTGCCATTTAAAACCAAGAAATCGATCGCAGCGCCATCATTTATTTTCTACACTTAATTGCCAAACTGTAAATATATAGATACAGAGCCCACAGTTAGACCAAAATTACATACGTCAAAGAAATTATCTTAATTAATTTCTGAATTAAATAATATAATTTTACCAAAAATAATATTTGATGACATTAGTTTTTTAGATCTTCATACAATAGTGTATAAGTCTGTCAAATAAGAGTAGAAAATATAAAAAAAGGAACTAAGAAATTTTTAGGCTGGCAACACGTATTTATCTGTCAAATATTCTTTAAAAGTGCAATGACACTGATAATACAAAACACTGTATACACATTTAAAAAAACATTTTTTTGTTCTTAAAAAAAATTAAATCGAAGAAGCAGTATTGTGAAGGTACCTACTAAATGACATAAATTTGATTAAATTGTGTTTTACAAAGTGATTGGCTTTCATTTAATTTAACATAAATTTGAATTTAACAGTAGGTATAAAGGAAGAATCATTAATGGCGAGTTTTATTACACTACTTTAGATCTGAATGCGTTAAATATATTCAGATCTAAAAAGAGAGGCATGATCTAAAGCCCGGGCAACGCTAAACAATTAAGCTAATAATTAAGCTAATAAATGTGAGCAATTTCTAAAGTTTGCTTTTTATTTTATTACAATATCGTTATTCTTCATTATGTTAATACAAAATTGCAACCTATACTTGCAACCCATACCTACCTATATGCAATTCTAATTTTGAGATCAGTGGGTATCTGTATTGCAATGAAATTTTTTTTTCACTTTTATGCCTTTTTATTTTTTAATAAAAATGTAGGTTACACAGCTTTAGATTAACACCATGATTATATTTTTAGTATTGCCATTTGGGCAACGGTGGCGCCCTCATTTATTTTCTACTCTTATTTGACAAACTGTATGCTAGTGCTATCATATGTAATAAGTTAGGAGTTGAATTAACGTCTTCTGATGATAGATCATATAGTTATAGTAAACCAGAATAGCAGAGTAGATTAGAAAATGATGTAGTATTTTTAAGGAGTATAAAAATGGAAATAGAAATAGGAATATTTTGAGACATGTAGATGCAATTAGGAGAAAATTTGGTTATAGCATTGGTAGTAATAATAATGAAAATATAATCAATGATTTATTAAAACAAAAATTACGTGTAAAAGCTAGTAGATTAAAAAGATATAACTATACGATTAATAAAATAAAAATAATAATAGATTATTTAAAAAAAAGAGAAAATATTTTATTCCAAACTTGACGATAAACAAAATATTATTTCGATTAATAATAATCCGTTGCCATCTGAATCAGATATGCGCGATTTTTGGACAAACATTTGGAGTAAAATGTAAAAAAAATGAGTCAGGTCCGTGGATAGAAAATGAAGAACTCAATTGAACAAATGAGTTTTTCTGATATATCGGTTGAATTGTTAGCCAAAACTATAAAAAATACTCATAATTGGAAAGCCACGGGTTGCGATTGGATACATAATTTTTGGTATAAACGTCTGACTACTTTACATCCTCTTTTGGCAAAAAATCTTTCAAAATTTGTCAGAGAACCTCAAAATTTTCCAAATTTTCTAACTAAGGGCATTACTTATATGTTGCCTAAAAGCGAAAATATTAATAATCCCTCTCAGTATAGATCCATTACATGTTTAACGACCATATATAAAAGTTTAACCTCTTGCTTGACCGATTTAATATACGCTCATTTAGATGAAAAAAATGTTTTTTCTGAACAACAAAAAGGTTGCTGCAGAAAACATATGGGATGTAAAGAACAATTAGTTATTGATTCTGTAATTCTAAAACAGATTCAAACCCAAAAGTGTAATTTACATATTTGTTACATAGATTACCAAAAGGCTTACGATAGTGTCCCGCAATCGTGGCTGATAAAAGTTTTAAATATATACAAAATTAACCCAATTATTATTAGCTTTTTGGAAAAAAATATGGCATTTTAGAATACCGATTTGCTTGTGAAATGGAAAGATAAAAAAATTATAGTATCGGATATTTCAATAAAAAGAGGGATTTTTCAAGGAGACTCATTGAGTCCTCTTTGGTTTTGCTTAGCATTAAATCCTCTATCTAAAATGTCAATTAAAAGCAAGTTTGGAATACAAATTAAAGGTAATAAAAGAGATAGCAATATAATTTCAAATTTATTATTTATGGATGATTTAAAATTATTTTCGAATTCTGGACCAAATTTAGAGAAAATGAATAAAGTAGTTAAAATTTTATCAGATGATATTAATATGACTTTTGGTTTAGATAAATGTAGAACGATCCATATAGAGAAAGGTAAAATTGTAGATGGAAACGAGGGTATATTTAGAAACTTCATAATTGAAAGTATGAAAGGGGATGAGGTTTATAAATATTTAGGATATCCGCAATCAAATAGATTAGATCATACTAGTATTAAAAATGATATTAGGATTAAATTTAAAACTAGGATTAGAAATTTTTTAAAATGCAATCTATCTGCTAAAAATTTAGTAAAGGCAATAAATACTTAGGCAATACCTCTATTAACTTACTCATTTGGCATAATTAAATAGTTCAATACAGATTTAGATAGCTTAGAACGATTAATTAGAACTACGTTAACAAAGTTTAAATGCCGTCATCCAAATTCAGCTATAGAACGAATTAATTTACTTAGAAATTTAGGAGGTAGAGGTATAGTCAAAATAACATCTTTAAAACATAATCAGGTAGAAATGCTAAAAAAAATCCACAGGAAAGCTGATAGTTCAGAAATGCACAAAATAATTTGCAAGGCAGATAGAAATATTTCGCCATTAAATTTATACGACGAGAATGCCAGCATTCTTATAAATACCAACCAGGAATTATTAGATTCCTTGTCAAATAAAAATTTTCACGCAAAACACTTCAACTATCTCAACCAAACATATGTTGACAAACTTTCGTCAAACAAATGGTTGAGTATTGGAGAGTAGAGCGCAGAAATAGAAGGATTTATGCTTGCCATTCAAGATAGAGTCGTTAATACTAAAAATTATAGGAAGCATATCATATCATCAAAGATACAAATCAAATTGATGATTTATGTAGAAAATGTTTGGCTTTTCCGAAAACTATAGAAAATATTATATCGGGATGTTCTGTATTAGCGCCGTCCGAGTATACATTTAGGCACAATCAAGTTTTAAAAATAATTCACCAAAGTTTGGTAATTAAACATAACTTGATTGACTGCCGCAATGTACCATATTATGAATATGAAACAAATTCATTTTTAGAAAATGATAAAACTATATATTTTATAAATATTATCATATATATATTTTATAAAATTTATTATGATAAAACTATTCTAACAGACAGAACAATTAGTCATAATAGACCCGATATAGTTTTACATGACAAAATTTAAAAAATAACTTATATCATTCACGTCGCTATCCCAAATTCTTGTAATGTTCAGAAAACTGTTTCTGAAAAAATAAGAAAATATACAGATTTAGGAATAGAATTTGGCATTCTCAACTATAAAAATATTACCATTTGTTATTTCGGCTACTGGCATTATACCTAGCTCTCTTATTCAAAATTTAGGCGTATTAGATTTGTCAAAGAATTTATATATAAAAATGCAAAAGTCTGTCATTTTAAATACATGTAGGATTACGAAAGATTTTTTAAATATTTATATTGAGGGATAAGTAGGATTTATCGGACCAGTTAGGATTTCATCAGAGCCGAACCCTCTGATATGAAAGTATCTGGAGTCGGTGAAATATTTTCCCATTATGTTTCTGGTGGATTGACGTATTGTTCTTGTAATGTTTTGTAAACTGAAAAATGAAAACTGTTTCTGTTAAAATAAGAAAATAAATAGATTTAGGAATAGAATTTGGCATTTCAGACTATAAAAATATTACCATTTGTTATTTCGGGTACTGGCATTATACCTAGCTCTCTCATTCAAAATGAACGAGGTTCGAAAACTACCCAATCCAAAAAAAAAACTTTTTTAGTCTTGAAAAATCAATATCCAATATTCAAACCACTTAAAAATAATCAGGCAAAAGAAAAGAAAGTGACATCTAGCGTCTTTCTAGTTTCACTTCTACTGCGGGTGAATTGCACACTCTGATTTTTTTGTATCGTTTATACCAGATCTTGCAGTCCCACGTGTTCCATTTTATATCTACATATAATATATCAAGCAAAAATAGAAATATTGCAGGATGATAAACGGTAAAATAAAATAATAACAATAATGATACAATAATAAAAACAAAATAGCAAACAAAATAAATTTTAGCTCTCTCATTCAAAATTTAGGCGTATTAGATTTGTCAAAGAATTTATATATAAAAATGCAAAAGTCTGTCACTTTAAATACATGTAGGATTACGAATTTTTTTTAAAATATTTATATTGACGGATCAGTAGGATTTATCGGACCAGTTAGGATTTCATCAGAGCCGAATCCTCTGATATGAAAATATCTGGAGTCGGTGAAATATTTTCACATTATGTTTCTGGTGGATTGACGTATTGTTCTTGTAATGTTTTGTATGTATTATACTTCTATACTGCCAAGGGCGTAGCGAGGTACGGGCAGGGGGGGGGGCAGCCGCCGCCCCCCCCCCCCCTCCCTAAAAGATGCAGGAATGCTCACAAACCGTTAAGTAATATTACGTCGGTAGCCTATTGTTTGTGAGAATCAATTTAATTTTTAATTATTACCTTTTCAGTTTATAATTTTTGTGTGCATCGTGGAAAGATGGGATAAATATTATAAAATCATTTTTTTGTACCCGCATAACTTACGTATCTAACGAAAGATTGTAAGTTTATTTGTATTTTACTTTTCCTTTTTTATGTATTATTTTTACGTGAATTTGTATAACTTCGACCGTATACGGTTTCAAATGTATTTTTGAAGTAAAAAATCTGTCTAAAATTGTTTTATTGCTTCTTTTATTATAATTTAAAATACCGAGGGCCTCAGAAAAAGAATGGGGACTTATACTCAAGTTAGTCAGCCAAAAATTTAGTTAGTACCTCGTTAACAAAATGCCCACATGAGCCAAGGGGCCATCCATAAATTACGTCACACGAATTTCATGATTTCCCCCCCCCCCCCCGCCCTGTCGCATTTGTGAGATCCCCCTCCCCCCTAGTGTGACGTCACATATTTTGCAATTTTACATCTAAAAATAATCAAAACAAAAGTTCAAATTTTTTTTACATGTGACGTCACAGAGTTGATAACCTTCAATACCCCTTGTCACACTTCTCTATCCCCCCCCCCCTTCCCCCCCCCCCCCTTTATCAAAATCCTAGCTACGCCAATTTACTAGATAATCATTTGTGGAAAAGTGTGTGGAAGGGTTTAGTCTTTCATTTGGGAAAGATTTAACCCGGACATAAAATCTGGAGCACCGTGAAATTCATCAATAGATTTTTTACAGTATTATACATTCTGTTATTTTAAGAGCGAATAACCAGCAAATTTAAATTCAGATTCCGACGTCAGCGCTACACACTCGCTAGCGGGCATTTTTAGAACTAGAGTTCGATCCGCTCCAAGCTTGGTTTCGAGATATACTAGCTCACGCGCTAGGACTGTATAGACGCTACAGTATGGGTCAGATGAAGATGTTAAATTCTCGCTTCCAGAATTTTGATGAGTAGTAGTTATTTGTAATTTGTATATCGAAGTGCATAAACATAAATAGTTACAAGTAAAATGCGTAAACCCAGTAGGTATTAAGTAGATACCTACATGAATAAACAATTTGTTATATTCTTTTTAATATTTTGTTTTTAATTGTATTTTACGGCCATTAGATATCTCAGTATCGCCCTGATGTAAGACCACCATTAAGAATTGAAACGTGACCCCCAGATTTCTACCCACCCCTAATACCCTTTTCCTTATCCGAAGTTCCTCTCCTTCCTTTCCCTTAAACGACCCTCCACACAGCATTCCCAAAGTAGAGATAGGCAGTGTGTCGAACGATTGTAAAAAAACGGCCTCTCCTGATCCGACCTTCCATGCAGTTGGTGGGCAGACGCAACTGCTGAGCCGGCGAGATCCTGATAAACCTCGCCCCATGAACCCGGGCTCCCCTGCTAAGTCTCTCGGGGTGACCTATGGCAGGGGTGTTGATAATCCAATACATGGTTCCCGGGGCGGCGGTACCCATACCCGCCTTCCAAATTACTGATACTACCTATTGACGGCCGGCGTGGTCAAGGGGTAAGGCTCTTGACTCGCAATCCGAAGGTCGTGGAATCGAATCCCGGCGTGGGCA
This sequence comes from Limnephilus lunatus, assembly GCA_917563855.2. NCBI lineage: Eukaryota > Metazoa > Arthropoda > Insecta > Trichoptera > Limnephilidae > Limnephilus > Limnephilus lunatus. The sequence continues at coordinate 42,207,739 of OU830602.1, read as the reverse complement.
ATTAAATTTTATTTGAATAATTTGGGTTATTTCACAATTATTTAAATTAAAAATAATATATTTGCGTCACGTTCCAGAGTGGAAGATACTTTCAGTATCACCCTGGGTGGTGTAAGACCACCATTCAGAATTGAAACTTGCTAGAAATGGCTTTTAATGGGAAGTACCTGGCTATTCAGATCTGGTCACTAAACACGGTCATAGCCATTTCTAGCAAGTTTCAATTCTGAATGGTGGTCTTACACCACCCAGGGTGATACTGAAAGTATCTTCCACTCTGGAACGTGACGCAAATATATTATTTTTAATTTAAATAATTGTAAAATAACCCAAATTATTCAAATAAAATTAATTTGCCTACGCCGGGATTCGATCCCACGACCTTCGGATTGTGAGTCAAGAGCCTTACCCCTTGACCACGCCGGCCGTCAATAGGTAGTATCAGTAATTTGGAAGGCGGGTATGGGTACCGCCGCCCCGGGAACCATGTATTGGATTATCAACACCTCTGCCATAGGTCACCCCAAGTGACTTAGCAGGGGAGCTCGGGTTCATGGGGCGAGGTTCGTCTACGTAGAAGTTCGGATCAGGAGAGACCGTTTTTTTACAATCGCTCGACACACTGCCTATCTCTACTTTGGAAATGCTGTGTGGAGGCTCGTTTTAGGGAAAGGTAGGAGAGGAACTTCGGAGAATGAAAAGGGTATTAGGGGTGGGTAGAAATCTGGGGGGTCAGCGTGTCCAGGAGTGCGGATGTATGGGGCCATCCCTCCCACTGCGGTGCAAGGCGATGTTCCGAGATGGTAAGGCTGGAGAAGTCAAAGGGACTCCCTCAACCACTTTTTCTAGATCCGACCTGCCATGCAGCTGGTGGGCAGACGCATCCACCGCCAAGACCTGAACAAACCTCACCTCCACGAACCAAACGTTGCAAACCACTTGGGATGACCTACGGCAGACGTGTTGGTTATCTAATAAATGGTTCTCGGGGCAGTGGTACCCATACCCGATTCTCGTGTTTGTTATTTTTGTAATACGAAAAATGGATATAAAAAAGGCCTACCCTCCCACCCCCTCCCAACCCCCCCCCCCCCCCTAAACACCCCTCCCCTCACCCCCTCACCCCCTCACCCCCTCACCCCCTCACCCCCCACCTCTAACACCTCTCCACCCCCCGGCTCCTTTACCCCCCCCCCCCCCCCTTCAGCCGCCCCTTTCAACTCATCTCAACTCTCCTCCAACCTCTCTCCCTTGGGAGATGTTGGACTCTTATGCGGTATTACATAACAATATTTTTTTGGAGCATTTGGGACTCTCGTGCGGTATTCACATAACAATAATTTACAATATATATTTATATTTTTTTAATTTAGTCTGCTTTAGAGTCAAACACGACTGAAGTAAAACTTAACAAACTTATAACAATAAATTTTTAAAAAAAACGTGCTTCTCAAACGGACAGCTGTATGCGACCTGCGGACGTGTCGGACGAAAACACAAAAATTTATGTGAAACTATTCAAAAGCACTTCAACAAACAGAATTAAAGCGCACAAACCCTTTCTTTCTTTGAGTGGCCTGGCAACGCCCGCCGGGTGTCCGCTATATATAATGTTATATAGTGCAGGCGCTTGCATTATAATGCAGTTTTCCGGGACTTGGGATGGAACCATTACAGTTTAGTTGACCCCGAGGTTATAGTGGCCTTGCAACGCATGCCGGGTACCCGCTGTATTTAATGTTATATAGTGCAGGCGCTTGCAATATAATGTAGTTTCCCGGGACTTGGGATGGAACCGTTACAGTTTAGTTAACCCCAAGGTTACATTGGTCTTGCAACGCATGCCGGGTACCCGTTGTATATAATGTTATATAGTGCAGGCGCTTGCAATAAAATGTAGTTTCTTGGGACTTGGGGTGGAACCATTACAGTTTAGTTAACCCCGAGGTTACATTGGTCTTGCAACGCATGCCGGGTACCCGTTGTATATAATGTTATATAGTGCAGGCGCTTGCAATATAATGTAGTTTCTTGGGACTTGGGGTGGAACCATTACAGTTTAGTTAACCCCGAGGTTACATTGGTCTTGCAACGCATGCCGGGTACCCGTTATATATAATGTTATATAGTGCAGGCGCTTGCAATATAATGTAGTTTCTTGGGACTTGGGGTGGAACCATTACAGTTTAGTTAACCCCGAGGTTACATTGGTCTTGCAACGCATGCCGGGTACCCGTTGTATATAATGTTATATAGTGCAGGCGCTTGCAATATAATGTAGTTTCTTGGGACTTGGGGTGGAACCATTACAGTTTAGTTAACCCCGAGGTTACATTGGTCTTGCAACGCATGCCGGGTACCCGTTGTATATAATGTTATATAGTGCAGGCGCTTGCAATATAATGTAGTTTCTTGGGACTTGGGGTGGAACCATTGCAGTTTAGTTAACCCCGAGGTTACATTGGTCTTGCAACGCATGTCGGGTACCCACTGTATATAATTTATTTACGGAAAAATAGTCCATTAACAATAATACGAATAACATGCGTTCGTTAAGGCCCGACCCGCCTAGCAATCGATCACCGTTCGCATCGATTACCGTTCGCAGGACATTTTTCGTAACAATCATCACTTTTCGTGACGCATTTATCAGCTTACCCCCCATGTGTCGAGCGTGCGCAAAGAAGTTTTACTTCAAAAAAATTATTTTGAAGCTGTTGGGACTCTTGTGCGGTATTCACATAAGAATAATTTACAATAAAAAAAAATTTCAAAATTTTCATAAAAATATTCAATGAACATGAATTTTTGCGTTCGGTAAACCCTGTAGTTTTTACAAACACGAAACAATGAAATCGTATTATGTAGTGCCGTTCCTTATCCAGAATATTCCTTAGTGAGAGATGACATCTCTGTTTCTATCCGATTTCGGTCTCTCTTCTCCTTTTACCGTGAAATTTTCAAATTTCGCGCGATTTTTTTGTTCCTTGGTGATCGCAAATCACTGCTACCAACAGTTAGGCGCTCGCTAGCGTCTGACGCGACGCCATTTTCTTCAATTGGCGTCTAATTTCTATCGCGAACGGTCGTCTAGTTACAATATTGCGATATAAACCAGAAACTAGATTTCTTCTCCAAAATTATTACGAAAATCATTACGAAAATCATTACGCAATGTCAGAAAATAATGTATCTCCCGAAGCGGTTGAGATTTCCGCGTCCGCGAGTGTAAACCGTGATGAAATACGAAAAACGAAACGAAAGAATTTGTGTTCCGACTGTTCCTCTAATGAATCCGTTTGTGACAATAAACGAAAAAGACGAAGGCGACGCCGACGCTCACCAAGTTCCGACAGCTCAACTTCCATGAGTTTTTCAAGCAGGGCTTCACGCTCCAGAAGGCGAGGAATGGCCCGTTCTATTAAGAAATTAACTGAAGAAGTAGGCAGACTACAAAATTTTATTCTGCAAGCACCGAGGTCAAGATTCGCAGAGAATGCAGCCTCAGATAATATGTCCATCGCAGAGACGGAGAAAGAGTGTTCAACAGTATCCGGGCGTAATAATTGTGTTTTTCAAATGCCGAGTCCCACCATTTCTCTTAAAGAACCCTTAATGACTGCTCCTCCTCAAGACAGACTTGAAGTGTTAGAGCGTCTTCAACGATTTAATCAGAAAGATTGGACCAATGTGAGATATAACAAGGTCATTAAGGAACACCTTGCCGATCCGGGCTTTAAGGAGCTTGAGGTGAACTGTGAGTTGCAACCTTACGATTCTGGGTCTCCTCAACAGGTCGCTATTGAAAGATCTTTCGCGGCAATAACACATGCAGCTCTCAAACACAGGGAACAACTGCAGCAGTCTCTGCAGAAATTGGTCGAATGGGGATTTGAAGTACAGGATGTCTCTCCAGAAACCCTGTACGAGAAAGTTAATGAGCTGTTTGGAGGTCAGAACGACTTACAAAAATGCTCCGATGACCTGCTGCAAATAACATGCGGAAAACGGGCAGAGATAATTGAATTTAGAAGGGACAGGATTCTCAATTCCTGTAAACAGAAATCAGACAAGAAAGTTCTTATGCAGATCCCTCCGACTTCCTCTCATCTCTTCAATGAGGAAGCCCTCTCTACCCAATTGCAGAAATTGGGAGGAGTAAAGAATTGTTTTAGGCCCTTCTCACAAGTCATCACTACCGGTCCACCAAAGGAGGGGTCTGATACTAAAAAGGCTTCTAAGCCTGTTCAATACTTTCGGGCCCGAGATTCCTTTCCGACCCGAGATTTTATTCCATCTCGAGAATTTTTTCCATCCCGAGAATCCTTTCGCCCGAGGGGGGCAGACCCCCAAAGGTATCCCCAGCCCTCCACCTCTGGTATTAAAAGGGGGGGAAAGGAGAGTAACAAGCGACCGGTGCGAGGGCAGACCTCTAACCGACGCTATTACAGGGGTGCATGACTGGAGGCCATTAAAGTTTCAAGCGGGGCAATTGCTGAATTTCAAAAACAAATGGGCAGCTCTAAATGCTCCCAAAGTTGTTCAAAAAATCATAGGGGGATACAGAATCCCCTTCTTTACAAAGCCCCTATTATTACGCCCAACTGCCTTAACTTTGAAAAGATTTGTGACAAATACAACCCCAGCAATGACAAAAGAAATAGAAATTCTCAAAAAACTGAATATATTGGAACCGGCAGTCAACAACTCCGGTTTTCTCTCCCAAATGTTCCTGGTTCGAAAAGGGGACGGAAGCAACAGACCTATTCTCAACCTGAAAGGTCTCAATCACTTTGTGTCGGTAAGAAAATTTTCTTTAATGTCGCATCAGAAAGTTCCCGAATTTCTCCAACCACAAGACTGGATGACAAAAATAGACATATCTCACGCATATTTTCACATCCCAGTCGCAGAGTCTCATCGTCGTTTTTTGAGGATTGTGTACAAAGGAGAGCTTTTGCAAATGACATGCCTTCCCCAGGGCTTGAGCAGTGCTCCACAAGCCTTTGCCAAGGTGACCAATTGGGTTGCGGAGACCCTACGTCGTCAAAATGTGAGGACCATTGTATACTTGGACGATTTCCTTCTGGCCCACCAGGACAGGGAAATTCTGAAGGTCCAAACAAATCTATTTCTGAATCTACTAAGAGACCTCGGTTTGACTGTCAATTTGAAAAAATGCGTCAGCGAGCCGGTACAAACAGTGGAGTATCTGGGTGTAATGTGGGACACACAACGCGGTCGGAAGTCACTGAACAGGAGAAAGTGCGAAGACCTTCAACAATCCCTTCAAAGGCTTCAGAAAAAGAAGAAGTGGAATGTGAAGGAGGCCCAGAGAGTTCTGGGAAAACTAAATTTTGCATCATTCGTCACTCCAAGAGGTCGTCTTCATTGCCGAAGGATGCAACTACAAATGCACTCCATGATGAAACTTCCCATACGAATGAGAATTATTATAAAGGAACCCGTAATGAAAGACATATCATGGTGGGCACAGAATGTAAAGGTCTTTATGCCACTACACGTCCCCGCTGCCTCTCATTTCCTCTCGACCGATGCAGCAGATCATGGCTGGGGCGCTCAAGTGGACGATATTCCGATTGCGGGAAATTGGACCAGGGAACAGCAGAATTGGCACAGCAACTTGAAAGAGATGTTTGCCATACTAAATACCTTGAAATACCAGAACAAACGTTTGAGGAGTTCTACCGTTCTAATACAGTCAGACAACAGAACAGTCCTCGCTTATTTGAGGAACGAAGGAGGGACGAGATCCTTGAGTCTACTTCATCTGACCTTTCAGATTCTGTCTCTAGTAGACAAATACAATATAACCCTGCAAGTTCACTACCTACCAGGGCGGTACAACGGTCTTGCGGACCATTTGTCCCGAGGAACCCGTCTACCGGAATGGCACCTTCTACCTCCTGCAACAGAACAGATATTTCACAAATGGGGCAGACCCACTGTGGACCTGTTTGCCTCTCACACGGCCCATGTTGTGGACAAATATGTATCCATAGACAGGAAAGACAGAGCGGCATTATTTCACAATGCTTTCAGCAGACCTTGGCACTTTCCTCTTGCATGGGTGTTTCCGCCTCCTTGTCTAATTCCCCGAGTGCTTGCTCATCTGAACAAATCCACAGGAATTTATCTGCTAGTAGCTCCCAAATGGACAAAAGTATTTTGGCTACCAGACTTGAAACAGAGAGCCTTGTGCCTACCTCAGGAGATCAAGAATCTACAAGAGATACTGATAGATACCACCACAGGCTCCCATCCCCAGCAAATACTTCAACTAGAACTGCAAGTGTGGAAAATTGGGGCTGGGATGATGCATTGCAAGGATGGTCTGATAGAGAAAGAGAGATTTTAAAATCCAGCTGGCGAACTTCAACACAAGCTTCTTATAAAGCAGCGTGGATTAGATGGCGTGAATGGTGCTCATCCAACCATGTTAATTTCAAAGATCCAATGGGAGCCCAGTTGGCAAAGTTTCTAGCGCATCTCAAAATATCGCTGAATTTAGCTCCTAGCACTATAGCTTTGCATAAATCGGCTATTTCAACTTTATGCAATCCAAATAATGAAAATAGACTAAGTAACCATCTTGTGGTGAAGCAAGTAATGAAGGGAATAGTAAACAGCTCGATTAAAGTGCAACGGGATACAATATGGGACCCGAGACAGATATGTTCTTGGCTTCAGACTAACAATCCAGAAACTATAACCTTATTTGAAGCATCCAGAAGGTGTGCAGTCATACTCCTGTTAGCCTCAGGGCGAAGGGTACATGATCTGACACTTTTGAGATTAACATCGGAACATTTCATTGATATGGATGATCATATTATTTTATGGCCTGCATTTGGTTCAAAGACAGATTCTGCAAAGTATCAACAATCAGGATGGAGATTAAACTCCTCATCAAATCAATCCACCGATCCTGTATTTTGGCTTAAGAAGCTGTGTGTTCTCTCAAAGGACAGGAGACAAGAGGCACCTAATATTGATAACCTGTTTTTATCCACATCAGGTCCAGCCAAAGCAGCTTCTAGAACAATTATCGGTGGATGGGTCAAGACAATACTTAGAGATGCTGGTATTGAGGCCTCTGCGGGGAGCACTAGGTCGGCAGTGGCTTCACTTCGGTGGTTTGAAAACTGTTCAATAGAGGACATTTTGGAAAAGGGAAATTGGCAGAATGAAAATACCTTCCAAAAATATTATAAAAAAGAAATAAGGCAATCCAATATTCAGGAGCCGGGGACTTCGTCGTCCTTGACAAACCTGTTTAATCCAATCATTCGCCTGAGGGGGGCAGACCCCCAAAGGTCTTCCATTTCTGGAGACAGAAGGAGAAGCGATCATTGTGAGGGCAGACCTCCAACCGGCGCTTCTTTATGAAGATGATCACAATTGGCATCAACACTGCCACCAGACGATAGCAGACAATTCTCACTAAGGAATATTCTGGATAAGGAACGGCACTACATAATATTGGAGTTTTACCTACCATTAAAACTCTTATTGTGTTGCCTTCCTTATCCAGAATATTCCTCATCCCCTGTCTGGTGAGACTACAATTGAAGAAAATGGCGTCGCGTCAGACGCTAGCGAGCGCCTAACTGTTGGTAGCAGTGATTTGCGATCACCAAGGAACAAAAAAATCGCGCGAAATTTGAAAATTTCACGGTAAAAGGAGAAGAGAGACCGAAATCGGATAGAAACAGAGATGTCATCTCTCACTAAGGAATATTCTGGATAAGGAAGGCAACACAATAAGAGTTTTAATGGTAGGTAAAACTCCAATATTATTCGTCATTTCCAAAAATTACGATACAGAGCGCCGCGGAGACAACCGCCGGCTGCCACGTTTGCGGGCAGAGTGAATTCTCAATTCTCGAGTCGTCGAGCTATAAGAAAAATGGTAAAACGCGAGCTGTAAATTAATTAATATTAATTACTTCTTATGATTATTTTTCGATCAAAATTTTTATGACTAGTCAATAATGTCTAAGCAAAATAAGTATTCAAAAAAATCTTGAAATATATTAGTTTGGAAGTACGCAAATAAATACACAAACTGGCCAATTTACGTCAAGAAACACATGTACGTATATATTTTTTAATGATTTTATTTAAACTAAAATTAAAATTCTAAAACATACGTTTACCAGATAATGTATGGATTTATTTAACTGCATGATTATATGATTTGAAATTGGTGTTGTATAATACATGTACTTTTTTGAAAATATAACAAATCTGCCAACGAACTATGGTATAACCTTATTATACTTAAAATAAACATTTTTTATCAAAATTTAATCCATAACTTTACTAGATAAAAGAACAATCTTTCAAAATCAATTTATAATTTTTTGTGGAAACGAGTCAATAAGTCTAAACACTGATTTAAAAATGACATATTTCTGGTTTCTCTGGTAATGTCCTCTTAACATTGAGTCTATCGATGAAAGGTCACTGCTCAGCTTCAATTCAGGATTTCTCCTGGAATGCAGCTGGTTTTCATCAGTGTCTCCAATATAAAAAAACACAAAATAAAATTAATTAAATTAAGATAAAATAAATACTGCAGCAAATAAAATAAATATTGCTGCAAATTCGAATCTGGCGGTGGGAAATGGACTTCAAGCTATGTCATGGCTTTCTAGCCGACAATAATCAGCGCTCGACTCCAGGTACTAATATCTACAGCCTGTATGTTGGACGAATATCTACAGCTCATATGTTGGACAAATATCTATGAACTTCAGAGTGAGGACTAATATCTACAGAGCTAAGGTCGGACTAATATCTATGACGGTCCCAGTGGTGACTAATACCTATGGAGCGTAGGTGGGACTAATATCTACAGAGGGCAGCTGAGCAAGAGGTTGTACGGAAAACCATAAATTACTTCAATTACGTAATTACACACATACATACATAAATTAAGTTTTTCAAACTGCACACGCAATATTACGTTATTCTAATATGCTGCACATTATTGCAAATTCAACCTCTGCCAGTGCTGTAGATATTCGTCCTCACTTTGGTTCTCATAGATATTAGTCAGCAGTTTGAGCTGTAGATATTCGTCCTTACTTTGGTTCTCATAGATATAAGTCAGCAGTTTGAGATGTAGATATTCGTCCTCACTTTGGTTCTCACAGATATTAGTCCGATTTGTTCAGTTTTTGGAATTCCTGTAGATATTAGTATACGCCTCCTCACCGCTCTACCCCCTCGATGAGCTAACCTTAAGGCGCCGCATCCGCGTCCAAAAAGAAGAAGATGGAGAGATATGTAATTACGAATGTTAGAGGAGCGCGCTAATATTTAAATGTGAAAATGTTTAATAAAACACGACTCGTTTAAAATAGAGCAAAAATTGGAGGCTGTGTAAAACAGCATTTAAAGAAACACTGTGAATTGTTTCATACATATAACTTGCAAAATAACTGATTCAGACGTGAAAATAATAATTTTCAGAGCATACTTTGCGATTTTTTCTATCGAGAGAATTTCATATAATTTGTATTTCGGCGTGAGGAATGTATAGATATTATCTTTAAATAATAATATCATGATAATAATATAATGTCAATAAAACTGACAGTTAAATTACCTACACGAACTACCAACCTGAAACTTGTGACAGTGAAGTTCAACCAGTGGTTCTAAAATATAGAATAATAATTTATTTAACAAAAAAATTCTATAAACTGTTAAACATATTTTTAAGGAATGCAGGAACTGCAGAAAAGGCAGTCAATGCTATAAATACAGTGCTTCTTGACCCTGGCAATAAATTCAATAAGGACCAAATAGCGAAAATTACCCCAATAGCATGTGAAATATTAGCGGCAATTGGCAGCATGTCGGCAGCGGTAGCTACCAAAACTGGCACTTTGGAAGGTTAACTGAGGGTATTCAAAGAAATTAAAAAAAGCATACCACCCACACAATTTTAATATCTGCGAGGCTATCAATTAAATTAACGAAATTACTGAGAGGTCAAAAAACAAAATTCTATGCAACGTGCCCGAAAGCACGAAGGTAGCAGTTACAGACAAAATTATGGAAGACCAAACTGTAGTAACAGAAATAATTTCCAAAATTGACACACCTGCAATAAACAACATTGTAAAAATGTATCGATTTGGTAAATTTAACAGTAATAAACCGAGACCTATAAAAATCCGTGTTGATAACTCCCAAACAGCAAGAACACTACAAGGAAAAAAATATCTCTTTAAGGACAATCTACGCATTTACTCTGACTCGACCCCAGCACAACAAAAGCATCTAATGGACTTACGAGCAGAACTGGAAAAACGTAAAGCTAACGGTGAGACAACAATTAAATACGTAGATTCGTCTCCCAAAATCGTCAACATTTATCCAAAAAACTGAGTACCATGAAAATATACTATCAAAACGTCTTTGGACTATGAACTAAATTAGATTAACTACGTTCTACCATATCTACACACCACTACGACGTATATGTGCTGACAGAAACTTGGCTCGACTCGGAAATAAAATCAATAGAACTCGGACTTAGCAACTACAAAATTTTTCCCTGCGATAGAAACTCTAAATCTAGTTCCAAAACAAGGGGCGGCGGAGTGCTAATTGCAATTAAAAAATAACTGTTATCAAGAAAACTCAAAACAAAAAATAATACACTAGAACAACTATTTATACAAATTGATACTACTGTAGAAAAGATCATAACTGCAACTGTGAACATACCACCACTATCTGATGCTCTAATCTACCGAAGCCACAACGAAGACGTTGAAGGTCTGCTCTACAAATACCCAACACATTAAAATTATTATTCTTGGGGACTATAACCTCCCTAACCTAAAATGAAAATCAAGTGATAGTGGTTAAATTGTAAATGAAGGTGAAAATGATCGTGCACGTGAGATTTTAGAAATGACAATTTATTTAAATCTTTTCCAACATAACTTTATATACAACGCAAATAATCGCTTACTAGATTTAGCAATATCAAATTATCCTAAATTGGTAATTGACAAATATGTATTGTTTGGCAAGAAAGTGTAGAAATTAATTAATTTGGAACTAAATTTTTTCATTACTATGGTAACACCGAAATACTCGTTTTGTCAATGACATTTTGTATGGCTCTTGGCTTTACTGACTTTAATCATGTAGAACACACTGACAATCGCTCGTTTAGTGTTTTTTTTTCATTGTTTGCCTGTACATTGTTTGAATTGAATTAAAATGAACAAACCAATAGGTAGTGGTGCAAGAGAAGTTGTAAACTGCGTGTTTCAACGCTGCCTAGCTGAATATCGTGCGAAGAAGCTCCTATCCAATTTGAAAGAAGTTTACAAACGAACTGCAGAAATGAATGGTACGTGGTATAGTTTTTTTTAATAAATTTCATTAGTATTACAAGATTTATGCCAATTTTTGTGCGATTATAACCATTACAATCTGATTTGAGGTTATGTTTAAAAATCCGAATTTGACATTTCCATTTGACAGTTAATATTAGGCCACAAGAAAAATGGAATAACTCAATTTAAAAAAATAATAATAATATGCAACTTCTTTAAACTCATAGAAATGTAACTTGGTCTTAATTTTCTCTTTCTTTCTTTCTAAATGAATATTATCAGGTGTACTTTTTTAAAACTACCTTCTATAGAATAATAATTTTAATGATGTTTTCCACATACAGGTAAATCTGAAAAGTATGATAAATCGTCAAGGAAGGGAAAAGGCAGATGGAAAATTTGAAACACCGGGAAAACGGAAAATAGCATAAGTGTTGATGATTGGAAAAATTGTTGCAAAAACGTGATGAAAATCGAGGTAGATTATTATGCATGAGGAAGTACTCTATATGATGATATAGATGAACTGATAAAACGTTTAGATGAATATGAAGATATGGAAGAAGAAGAATCATATGAAGACTAAGACAATAATTATTACATGTCGGGTGTTGAATAAATATACTCAGATTTTTAAATACCTATGTACCTACGTTTTTATAACAAAATAAACGCGCACTTAAAACCTGTTTTGTTTTATTTTACTTCTATTTAAATTATGTTTTTTTGTGCAAAATTTATGAAAATACAAACACGTTATGAAATATGCATTTTGGCTGAAGGGTTTTTTAAAACATACATTCATTGTCTTATGAGCCATCACGGTGTTGCCATTTAAAACCAAGAAATCGATCGCAGCGCCATCATTTATTTTCTACACTTAATTGCCAAACTTTTGTATAATGATCCTCTCTTACCTGTTGATAACCACCAACCCCCTCTTCATATTAAATTAAATGTATGCAACGCACGGACGTACAAAATATATGGACATGCCCTTACGTATTAAAAAACGTGTTATTTCCCCCTCCCATTGGAACCATTTTTCGGAACCGGCTGGGCGTGTCCGGACCAGTGTCGTGCTCTCATCGTACATTTTACGCACGGACGCTGTATGTCTAAAAACACATACTTAGACATCGAGATACATAGCGACGCGAAACACAAAGCCGCTGTTTACTGGGTCAAGTAAATCATGAAACATTTGTAAAAGTGTCTACGGAAACAAAATATTCCACTATGAAAATACTCTGAACCTTACCTTGCGAATTTGGATTTTACACATCTGTTCATACCGTGGCATGCAATTCGCGCTCCCATATAAAAAGGTCTATTCATTCAAAGGCAGATTTTACTATCAAGAACTAAATAGTGATATTATAGTGCGAGGTGCCTATATACTGTTAGATTGATTTATTGGCGAATCACAAGTCTCTTTCCTCTCTTCGCCCCGCCATAGTTGGTTTTGGTAAATGTTCCGCTATTGAGTCCACGCTCAAAACACACTTAAAAAAATTAAAATAAGTTGTACTAGGTAGATAATAGTTAGTAATAAGTAATTCAGTAACCGAAATTTAAAAATATTGCGTTTTAATGATTATTTTGTTAACGTTAAAAATGCGAAATGTCATTTTTCAAGGACCGCCATGTTATTAATTACGACGATGAAATATGCACTTTTAAAGGGAAAAATCACTCTCTGTCAGTTACAAAATAGTAAGTACGAATTTCAATCTTCGAAAATGATAAATAATGCGTATTAATCATTATTTTTTTAGGTTTCGTAAATTCAAAAAATCATCACTTATTACGCGTGCATGACGCGAGACGCAAGCCTATATGAAATGTGAAACTGTTCCTTCTTCTTCTTCTTCAATGGCGCTACAGCCCATTTCGAGCCTTGGCCTCCTTCAAAATAAGCCTCCACCGCCCTCTAGTCTGTCCTCGGCCGTCGTCTTCCAATCTGCAACATGGAGTAATCCTCTTGCATCCTTCCTGACATCATCCTCCCATCTCAGTCTAGGTCTGCCCGCCTTTCGTTTACCTCCCGGGTGTCCTGTCAGAACCTTCTTCGGTACTCGTGTGCTTGGCATTCGGTGCACATGTCCGGCCCATCTTAATCTTTGGAGCCTTAAATGGGTGGAGAGTCTGGGAGCTTGATAAATATCATAGAGCTCATTGTTGTGGCGGATTCTCCATGCCTCTCCCTCTCGCACCGCTCCTAAGATTCTTCGCAGTACCTTTCTTTCGAAGATGTCCAGCTGTTCTGCTGACTTTGCTGTAAGTGTTCCCGCCTCACATCCATAGGCCAAGACCGTTCTGATAATTGTTTTATATAAGGTTATTTTGGTTTTCCTATGGACGTTTCGTGATTTGAACACTGGCAGCAACGCGAAGTAAGTGTTGTTAGCGGCTGTGATGCGCTTTCTTACTTCTACTGGGTCTTCATTGTCCTGCGTTATGATGGAGCCCAGGTAGGTAAACTCTTCGACCACTTTGAAATTATAATTGTCTTTAAATTTCACTTTATCTTTTATTCTGCGGTGAGGGGTTCTGATTTGCATCATGATTTTTGTTTTATTTTCATTGATTTGCAACCCCACCTCTTTTGCCGCAGTCTCCAAAGGGTCAAACACATCTCTTACAGCCTGTAGGGATCTTCCGACAATGTTAAGGTCATCTGCGTAGCCAACTATTTGATTGCTTCTGTAGCAGATGTTTGAATCGGTACTGATCATTGTCTTCCTAACGACGTGCTCCAGTACAATATTGAAAAGGGTAGGTGCTAAGCCATCACCTTGTTTCAGCCCCTGGGAGACGTTAAAATCCTCCGTTGTTTCACCTCCTATCCTTACTCGACACCGTGAGCCGACCATTGTTGCTTTTACAAGCTTGACTATTTTGGGCGGTATTCCAAAATTTAGGAGTATTTCATAAATCTTCTCCCTATCTATGCTGTCATACGCCTGTTTGAAGTCAACAAATAGTTGATATATATCTATATCGAATTCCCAGCATTTTGTCAGGATTTGTCGAGTAATGAAGAGTTGATCAGTGGTGGATCTCCCCCTCCTGAAACCTGCCTGATATTCTCCTAGTAAGTTCTCTGAGTAATATTCTAGTCTTTCTTTCAAAATCATTGTGAAAATTTTATACGCTGTGCAAAGTAACGATATTCCTCTGTGATTTTCACACTTCAATTTGTCTCCCTTTTTATGTATGGGGCATATTATGCTAGTTTGCCATTCTTCTGGTACTCTTTCGGCGGTCCATATTTTCACAATGAGATTGTGTAGCAGGTTCTTCAGTTGTTCATTTCCATATTTATAGAGCTCTGCAGGGATATTATCTCCTCCCGGAGTGTTATTGTTTTTCAGTTTCTTTAGTGCAGCCCTTAATTCTGCCATTGTTGGTGCTCTCGTTGTTTCATCACTATTTAGCTCGTCCGGAATGTGAGTTGGTTCGACTGTCAGGTTGTTATTGGGATTTAAGAGCTGTTGGAAATATTCTTTCCACCTAGTCTTGATCTTTTCCTTATCTCCTATTATGTCACTGTTCCTTAAATATACCAAACCATCCACAACTGTTCCATGAGAAACATGTTTTACATGCAATTTGCAGATGAGCCAACCTAAAAATAAAAAAAGCATTCACGAAACGAGTAGCTAAAAGCGATACATAGAGTCTGTCAAATAAGAGTAGAAAATAAATAAAATGGAACTAAGAAATTTTTAGGCTGGCAACACCAATTTATCTGTCAAATATTCTTTAAAAGTGCAATGACACTGAAAATTCAAAACGCTGTATACGATTTAAAAACATTTTTTTTTTCTTTAAAAAAATTAAATCGAATAAGCACTATTGTGAAGGTACCCACTAAATGACATAAATTTGATTAAATTGTGTTTTACAAAGTGATTGGAAAACACAGATTTGAATTTAACAGTAGGTGGAAAGGAAGAATCATTAATGGTGAGTTTAGTTACACTACTTTTAGATCTGAATGAGTTAAATATATTTAGATATAAAATTAGAGGCATGATCTAAAGCCCGGGCAACGCTAAGTGCAAGTTAGTATTAAATAAATGCGAGCAATTTCTAAAGTGTGCTTTATATTTTATTATAATATCGTTATTCTTCATTATGTTAATACAAAATTGCAAATGTATAATAATAATATACCTAAATGCAATTCTAATTTTGAGATCAGTGGGTATCTATATAGCAGTGAAAAAATTTTTTTTTTTCACTTTAATGCCTTTTTAATTTTTAATAAAAATGTAGGTTACACAGCTTTAGATTAACACCATTGTTATATTTTTAGTATTGCCATTTGGGCAACGGTGGCGCCCTCATTTATTTTCTACTCTTATTTGTTGTAGACGATATTATTACGAAAGTACCTGATTTGCCAAATTACGTATGTAATTATTTTAATACCTAAAACGAAAATAAATAAAAGAACACGCACGCGTTTTTCTTTTCAATAACACCCAAGTTTTGAAAGGTTTTTACTGCAAGTAGGATTAGTATTATATACAAGTTTGTACCTGTATTTATAAGAGAAGAACATGGAAAGAAATGTCACTTTCTTTTGTATCACAAACCATGTTACACAAACCTAGCGTAGCCGCTAAACTACTTGAAAACTGGGATGTTTTTTTGCCTTGACCCGAGCAGGCGGTATAAAGGGGCACTTTCTTTTGTATCACAAACCATGTTACACAAACCTAGCGTAGCCGCTAAACTACTTGAAAACTGGGATGTTTTTCTTGCCTTGACGCGAGCAGGCGGTATAAAGGGGCACTTTCTTTTGTATCACAAACCATGTTACACAAAGCCGCTAAACTACTTGAAAACTGGGATGTTTTTCTTGGTACGTTATTTTACAACAATTAATTGTTATTATATTATTAGAAACAACTGGTTACGTAAATGTTTTTTGAATTTTTAGATTGGTAGTGTGTATTTACAATTTGCGTATTGCAGTTTCACACGGCACAAGAATGGCCTCCTTATTTAAAAAGATGGCGGTCCTTGAAAAATGACATTTCGCATTTTTAAAGTTAACTAAATAATCATTAAAACGCAATATTTTTAAATTTCGGTTACTGAATTACTTATCACTAATTATTATCTACCTAGTACAACTTATTTTAATTTTTTAAAAGTATGTTTTGAGCGTGGACTCAATAGCGGAACATTTACCATAAAACATATATAAACTCTATCGAGAACACAGCCTTGCCCTCGAGTGATCTCTGGAAATTTATCAAAACTCTCCGAATCACTCTTTATATTTTATATTGACAGTATATTTTAGTAGCGACGGACGTGACAGTAGCGACTTATGGTAGCGACTAAGTCACGGGAGTGGAAGGACGCGTCGCTGCACTCTTGAGCGGTGACCCTGTGCGAGTAATTACGTTACTTTTTTGGAAGAGTACAAGTACCAACAAAATGCAAGAAATATACAAGATTTGTGTGCAATGATTATTCTGAAATATACTGTCAATAGTGTAAGAAGAGTGATTCGGAGAGTTCCTAAAAAACACGAGTATTAATTATGATCTCAGTATACCAAGTACAAATTGTTAATGATTGATAATTATTTTAGTTTAACTTGTTTTTGTATAAATAGTTAGTAATTCATGTTATTACTTATAGATATTACAGAATAAACAAAGCACTTTAATAATAAAATAGTTTCATTTACTTATATATTTCAATATATATTAAAAACTACTCATACTATTTGGGGTCAACTGTGACCCCGTGCGAGCAGTTATGTATTTTTCTTTGTGCGAGTAATTAAGGGTTAAATAAGATTGTAGATGGATACATTCATCAAAAAACCATTTTTCTAAACCTCCAAAATTATGTCGTTACTAACAAACTTAGTAGCACTATTTTGAACTTCTTCAATGTTAAATTTTGATGGAATAAAAATTTTCCGATAAAGGCTTTTCTCCACTGTGGGTAAATATATGATTTTTAGATATCCCTTTGTAATACATGAATAGTTGCAGTCAGTACACGAAAAAGGTTACTCTCCACTGTGAATAAGCGAGTGCGTTCTTGGACGTCCCTTTTGAGAACATGATTAATTGCAGTCGGGACACGAAAAAGGTTTTTGTACACTGTGGGTTAACACGTGATTTTTTCGATGTCCCTTGCGATAACATGAATAGTGGATATCGAGACATGAAAAAGATTTTTCTACTATCTGGGTAAAAATGTGACGTTTTATTTGTTATTTTGCAGAACATGTATATTTGCAACCGGGACACGAAAAAGGTTTTTTATCCACTATGGGAAAACATGCGATTTTTTTTAGATTTCTCTTCGTATATGCATAGTTACACTCAGAACACGAAAAAAGTTTTTTCTCCACTATGAATCGCGCTGGAAATTTTTAAATTTCCCTGTCGAGAACTTGAATAACTGCATTCGGGTCATGAAAATGGTTTTGTCCGCGGTGGATAAACATGTGATTTTCTTGGTGCCTCTTTTAAGAACGTGAATACTCGCAGTAGAAACATGTAAAAGGTTTTATGTCACTGTGAGTCAGCAATGATTTCTAAGAAGTTCCGTTGTACAACATGAATAATTGCAGTTGGGACATGAAAAAGGTTTTTGTCCAGTGTGGGTAAACATGTGAATTTTTAGATACCGTTTTGTAGCGCATGAATAGTTGCAGTCGGGACGTGGAAAAGGTTTTTCATCAATGTGAGTTAGCAAGTGCCGTTTTAGTCATTTTTTCGAGAAAAAGAAATGTTGCAGCCAGGGAATGAAATAGGTTTTTCTCCACTGTGGATAAACATGTGGTTTTTAGATTTCTCTTTGAAGTACATGAATAGTTGCAGTCGGAACATGAAAAAGGTTTTTCTCCACTATGTGTTAGCAAGTGACTTCTTAGATATCCCTTTTGAGAACACGAATTGTTGCAGTCAGGACATGAAAAAGTTTTTTCTCTTCTGTGAATCCTACTGTGGATTTTTAAATCTTCCTTTTGAGAACTTGTATAACTGCATTCGGAACATGAGGAAAGACAGTGTTAAATTGTGGAGATCCGGAAGGAATACAAGGCCGATAAAAATATTAATAATTTCCAATTTTTTTATAAGTATCGAATACATATACAATATACGCATGTATCGCGAGTTAGTATGTATTACCGCAAAGGCGATTAAAACAAGAAAAAGGATATTTAAGCGACTTACCAGTACTTTGCGCAACTTAACTGTGACTTTCAGGTAAAAATTGTCACTTGGGCGTTACGTAACGTTTAGGGGGGTGCAGAAGGGGGGGGAGGAGGGGGGGTCAAAATCTTCAAAAATTGCGTTACGTAATTCTTGAACGACCCCTTATTGGTTGAGATTGTTTTGGTAAAGTTTCGCTTCTACCGCGTGTAAAACTGGGTTTTGACTTTGATCTTTTGATTTTTTTGGCTTTCGTCGTTAGTTTTTTTTTGTCACCTATAAAGTTTAGAAGGTATGTACAAAATTACGCAGTATGCAATATGGGGGTACTTATCAGTCATTTCGTGAATGTTTTACTGGATTTAAAATTATTTTCATTTGAACACATACTTTTTTTGGCTTACTTAATTTATAAACAAAAATGTTAATGAGCCATTTTCAAACAAACAGTTTTGTAAATTAAATTTAAAAAAAAAAATATTTTAAAATGTGTGAAGTTTGTAAATAATTATATATTTATCTTATCAGAAGTCTTATAATTTCTTACCCAACCAAAAAAAATGTGGCTAATGGATTAGGAACAGTAAATGAAAACCATTAGGTACCTACTGCTGCATAATATGTTTTATTATTATTAAGCATGCAGTGCACACAGAGAACAAACTTTTTTTTTAAATAAATTTTTTCCATGAAAACGAAAACTTTTTCAGATTCTTTTTTAAACATTTTTTTCGAATGAAAAAAGGATGAAGGTAGTTGGTTAAGCATTATAATTTGTTTTTTATTGTTTGTTCGAAAAAATATTTAAATATATTTTTATCACAGGGAACGGTAGTTACTCGCTCTTTGAAATTAACAAGGAACCTGAAATGGATTGATTTTCAAAAATAGAGCAAATAAAAAAACTGTCATTGTGCGTTTGTTTGGATATTGTTATTTTTTTCATTATGGAAAATTCCTCTTTGTAACATTGACAAGAAACTGATTTCTGTTGTATAAAATGTTGACAACAGACTAATTGTGAAATTGAACATGTTGTAATGGACAATTAATTACTTGCGCGATTCAAGACAAAAGGATTACACTTATTGATCAGAAATTTGGAGGCCTCCCGAGCTGCAGAAAATTGCATAATCAAGGTTGGTGAATTTGTTATTTTTCTTGGAGTGTAAGACTGCTCTGTTCCTTTGTGATATATTTGTTCGCGCAGGTAGAATTTCATTTTAGGATTTCCTAATCGTATATTGGGTATTAAGCCCAGAGAGCTTGGGGAATTTACACACCTCATGCTCACAATTTTATAATGCATAGTTATGGTCCTTCATAGCCGGATACGTTCTAGCAAGTTAATATAATATAAATGGACATTCGGTTTACGTAATTTTTGGTAAATCCGGAATACCTATATTATATTGCTGGTTCTATTTATGAAGGTTTTCAGAGTCACGTAATAATTGGTGATTTTCTTGAAATACCTTCCTCTTATGGAATTTGTTGGTTATTTCGATTTTACATACTTTTTTCGGTAAATATCGGAGTACCTACCTGTATTATTGCAGGTTTTTGTTTAAAAAAGCAAGTCTAGCAAGAATTTGTGTAATAAATTGACAAATTTCATTGAAAGCTATTGATAGCATTTTACGTTTTCTTCTGTAAATTTCTGAGGTACCTACAGTAATTATAATTATTGTAAACTTTAATTTTTGTGATAAAGTTATTGTATTTTTTTTAAAATGCCGAGAATTACAGAAGAAACTTCAGATGATCAACCGGATCGAATGCTTGTTATGTTAACAGCTAAAAGGGAAAGACTTTTTTCACGCATTAACGATCTATTCAACTTAACAAAGAATATCTCGGATTTCGATTCCAGAAGGAATGAGACATTTATGGTGCAGTCCGAAATAATTGATCATATGCAAACACAGTTTGAAAGCATTATTGACGATATAAATGATCGTCAATTGTCCTTAAATCCAAGTTTTCAACCGGAATTTCAGGCTTTGAACGCCTTTGAAGATCTTTTCTTGAAAGTGAAACGAACCCGTAACCAGATACTGGCCACGGCACATACACTCTCGACTCAAAATAATTCTCGCGAACCTTGCGTCATCAAGCTTCCCGCCATAGATTTGCCGAGCTTCGACGGGAAGATGGAAAATTGGGCAAAATTTTATGAGTCTTTTAAAGCTAATATACACAACAATAAACAGCTAACGGACGCTCAACGTGTTCAATATTTGGTTGGGAAATTGACGCACGGGGCGCTTAAGGTCACGGCCGGCATTGTGCCTGCAAGCGACACCTATAATATTATTTGGGATGGTTTAGTAAAAAAGTATCAGGATAAACGTGCGTTAGGTACGTATTATTTAAATAACATTCTAGATGCCAAGGGTTGTATAAATACACCTAGCAGTCTTGATGTTTTTATTCAAAGTTTTTCCGCATCCGTTTCGGCATTGAGGCAGTTAGACATTGATGACTTAGCCGATTTTATAATTTTGAACTGTGCGTTAAGAAAAATAGATCAACAGACTGCTCAGATTTTTGAGTTGACTGTGCGGGGTAAAGAAGTGCCTTCATACACGGAATTAATTTCTTTCGTACAAGATCAAGTGAAAATATTAGAGCGTTCAAAGGGGTCATCAAGTGCCATGAATAAGCCGCCTACGGCGACTTCATCCCGTTCGAACAATTATAAATCTTTCGTCGCGAGTAATGAGAATGTACCTCGAGTACCAACTCCGCCCCCGAAATCTTGTATGTTTTGTAAAAAAACTGATCATGCAATTACTGCTTGCTCTCGGTTCAAAGGGCTAAGTTCTCCACGAGCCCGTTTTGATTTTATAAAATCAAAACATTTGTGTATAAATTGTTTTAGCGCATTACATGCTGTAAGCTCTTGTAAATCGTCGCTTATGTGCGATTTGTGCAAAAAACCACACAATACCTTACTACATTTTGGTAGTGGGAATAATTTGAAAACAAATACTCATGTACATACGTCGGAAGTACTTACCAATGAGGAGCAGTCTTCCCCCCCTTTGGTACCATCCAGCGTCAGTGGAACGGATAATTGCAATATGCAACTAGAGGAACCCTTGCGCGTTAGCCCTTCGTGTTCGCTGTCAGCCAAAGTAACACCTAATTCGACAATTTTACTTTCAACCGCTCAAATATATGCGAAACTTAAAAATGGTAACAAAATGATTGTTAGATGTTTAATTGATAATGGATCGCAGAATAATTTGATTACGGTAGATTGTTGCAAGTCGCTGAATTTGCCAATAATTCCTTTGAGTAATTCTTTTGTTAAAGGAATTGGTTCAGCATCTCGACCAATTTTTGGTTACGTTTATTTGGACATTGAGTCTCGCGTATACCCAAATAATAAATATAACATATATGCGCTCGTTGTCGAGTGCATTACCGATAAGTTACCTAATCACTATATAGCAAATGGTGATATGAGGTACTTAGAGGGCATACCCCTCGCTGATTTAACGTGGAATATTCCTGGGAATATAGATGTCGTCTTAGGGGCACAATTATTTCCACATATTTATTTAGGGGACAGGGTTGAATCAGGGACTAGTGCACCCCCCGCATTATCGACCGCGTTTGGTTTCGTTCTAATGGGTGACTACCCTCATAAAGTGACCAATACAAATATGTCACTTTCAGCACTCGCGCTAAATGATTTAGTGCAAAAATTTTGGCTGTTAGAAGAAATACCTAACATACAATTTCTGAGTCCAGAGGAGACGGAATGTGAGAATCTGTTTACTTCATCTATTTCTCGCGCTGACGACGGGAGGTATTCTGTTGCTTTACCTTTCTGTAAAGACCCGAACCAATTAGGGAATTCTCGAACTACCGCTCAGCGTCGATTTATGGCCTTGGAGCGGAAATTTAAACAATCGCCTTCTTTACAGGAGAATTATAATAAAGTTATCAGTGAATATATTGAAAACAATTACCTGTCAGAAGTCCCAGAGTCTGATATTATAGATGATGGATATTATATCCCGCATCACGCCGTCATTCGTTCTGATAAACCCATGCCTCGGATTGTGCTTGACGCTAGTGCTAAGACACATACAGGGCTGTCACTAAATGACATCTTGCATACTGGTCCCAATCTACAAGCTGATTTGTTTTTGCTTTTACTTAACTTTCGTCTTTTTCCCATCGCTATGACTGCGGACATAAAGCAAATGTATTTACAGATTGAAGTTCCAAGCAAGCATCGTAGATATTTGAGAATCTTATTTCGATTCTCCAACAACGATCTCATACGGACTTTTCAATTTAATCGGGTCCCTTTCGGACTAACGGCAAGTCCATACTTATCAATGCGGACTGTTCGTCAGTTAGCCCAAGATATGAGACCACATTTACCGGATGCTGCCAATGTGGCAGAGTCCAAGTTGTATATGGACGACCTGGTCTATTCTATTGAAGATGAATCCAGCGCCGTACGTCTTTCTCGAGAATTAATCTCGTTATTCAAGTCCGGTGCCTTTGATTTGGTCAAATGGACTAGTAATTCTCAAGTTGTACTTGAAAACCTTCCAGATTCTCACCGCAGTACGGTGGACTTTACTGTTGGTTCTAACAATACCTCTAAGGTGTTAGGCCTCTCGTGGGAACCAGTTGATGACAGCTTCTTCTTTACGACTTATTATGTCCAGGAGAAGTGTACAAAGCGGAATATACTGTCTATAGTCGCCCGCTTATTTGATGTCCTCGGCTTGGTCGCCCCCTCCATTCTGTACGCTAAATTGCTTATTAAGGAGCTATGGCTGTGCAACATTGGTTGGGATGATACTCCCCCTGAGAGCGTTATTCAAAGGTTCTCGGCACTCACACAGGAATTTCCTTTAATTTCTACGATAAAAATCCCGCGTCATGTAGGTGTCCTAAAAGACAGTACAGTGCTCATCGTTGCTTTCTGCGATGCGAGCCTGAATGGTTATGGCTGTGTGATATATTTACACACAACTGATCTGTCTGGGAATATAACCGTGAGATTGTTGTGTGCAAAATCAAAGGTCTCTCCCACCAAAGTAACAACACTCGCTCGTTTGGAGCTGTGTGCCGCGGTCTTGATGTCCAAACTAATTCGGACGGTTCAAAATAGTTATCGATCGCGTCTTACTATTGCAGGGACTTATGCGTTTTCAGATTCTACCATTGCGCTTTCATGGATACATTCGTCGCCTCATCGATGGTCGGTGTTTGTTAGTAATCGCGTGGCTCAATGTCAGGAGAATTTGTCTCCTGAAAACTTTTATCATGTCGCCGGTAGAGAAAACCCTAGTGACTGCCTTTCTCGTGGCATGCTTCCTTCCCAGCTTATTTCACACGAATTATGGTGGAATGGACCATTGTGGATTCGCAGCCCACCCTCGGGATGGCCATTAAGACCGTTTCATTTCTCAAATATCGGTGAAATGCCTGAGCACAAAACTAATGTGCTCACTGCAATAGTTCAGCGTGAACAATCGGTCCTGAGTGAACTGGCTCAGCGTATATCCACATGGAATAAACTTTTAAGGATTGTCGTTTTTGTCCTCCAATTCGCAAAAAAGGTATCACCCTCTTCTGGAACGGTCAATAATCTTATGACTGCTGAAAAGGCTGTGATTCGTTCCGTGCAGAGTATTCATTTTATAGAAGATATTGCTGCACTCCAGAAAGGCAAATTGCCTTCAAAAAAGCTTAGGAATTTATCAGTTTTTCTCGATGAGGATAATTTGTTACGTATTGGTGGGCGGCTTTCTAAATCGGATTTACCATTTGAGGTTAAACATCCGGTTTTACTACCTAAAAATGACTGTGTTGTGAATCTTATCATCGATCATTTCCATGTCATGAACTGTCATACAGGCCCTGGACTTCTTATGTCCATCTTACGGCAGCGCTATTGGATATTAGATGCCAGGACTGTTATTAAGGCAAAAGTACGGAAATGCAATTTCTGCTTCCGCTTAAATCCGTCGCATCCTATACCGAAGATGGCAGATTTACCTTCCTATCGTGTTGTAGAAGCAAAGGCTTTCGTTCATACCGGTGTAGACTATGCAGGTCCCCTCCGTATCACGCTTGCTCGTCGGAGAGGACAACATTCACAAAAGGCATATGTCTGTCTTTTTGTATGTCTTGTAACCAAGGCCATTCATATTGAGTTGGTCTCTGACCTAACTTCAAATGCTTTCCTGGCTGCTTTCAGCCGTTTTATTTCTCGGCGTGGCCCTGTGTCATGCTTGTATTCAGATAATGGTACCAATTTTGTTGGTGCCAAGGCACAATTAGATGATCTCTATAAGTTTTTGGTTGAGTCGGAATTTGAGCCCGCTTTAAAGCGTGAACTCGCTAATCGCCGGGTTGAGTGGAAAATGATTCCACCACGCGCGCCCCATTTCGGGGGTATATGGGAATCAAATGTAAAGAGTATGAAGACTCATTTGTACCGTGTAATCGGAACTCAGCTTCTCACTTATGAAGAACTACAGACCGTTCTGGTTCAAATAGAGTGTATAATGAACTCGCGCCCACTCACAGTCGTGTCTTCTGAACCCTATCCGGAAGTTATTACGCCTGCACATTTTTTAATGTCGACTCCTTTGCAGTACTTACCTGCTTCTGTTTTGACAGACGCTAAAATAAACTTTGCTCAGCGCAAGCAATTATTAGACGGCATGATTCAATCCTTCTGGAAGAAGTGGCGTTTGGAATATCTGCATACGTTGCAAGTCAGGCAGAAGTGGGCTACCACTGACCATCCTATTAAGGTTGGAACTGTCGTACTTATGGGACAGGAGGATTCACCTCCGTTAAATTGGCCTTTGGGCGTAATCACGGATGTTCATCCTGGTACTGATAAAATCATTCGCGTTGCGACGGTAAAGACTAGATACGGACTCTTTAAACGTCCTGTTGTTAAACTATATCCCATCCCAACGCAATAATTTTGTCTTTATTTTATTTTATTTTATGTTAATATTCTATTATGATCTAATTGTTTCTGACTTAGCCAAGATATGTTTCTATTTATTGATTTGATCTTTACTTGTTTTCATATTCGTTGATTTTTTTTTTTTTGAAAGTTCTGCGAACTTCCAAGGCGGGGAGCATGGTTAAGCATTATAATTTGTTTTTTATTGTTTGTTCGAAAAAATATTTAAATATATTTTTATCACAGGGAACGGTAGTTACTCGCTCTTTGAAATTAACAAGGAACCTGAAATGGATTGATTTTCAAAAATAGAGCAAATAAAAAAACTGTCATTGTGCGTTTGTTTGGATATTGTTATTTTTTTCATTATGGAAAATTCCTCTTTGTAACATTGACAAGAAACTGATTTCTGTTGTATAAAATGTTGACAACAGACTAATTGTGAAATTGAACATGTTGTAATGGACAATTAATTACTTGCGCGATTCAAGACAAAAGGATTACACTTATTGATCAGAAATTTGGAGGCCTCCCGAGCTGCAGAAAATTGCATAATCAAGGTTGGTGAATTTGTTATTTTTCTTGGAGTGTAAGACTGCTCTGTTCCTTTGTGATATATTTGTTCGCGCAGGTAGAATTTCATTTTAGGATTTCCTAATCGTATATTGGGTATTAAGCCCAGAGAGCTTGGGGAATTTACACACCTCATGCTCACAATTTTATAATGCAGTAGTTCCTACCTATTTTCAAAATTCGATTATTTATGGTACATTACGTTGTCTATTCGTGAGATTTCTTCATTTCTTGTCTAAATTGTCTATTACTCAGTATATTGTTTACGGGCGTCGCTGCGGTTTTTCGGCGGTGCTATCGAATATTATTTTAAGTAAAATGCTTGAAAATGAGGACGATGCGACCGCAATTTGTGATTCAGCGGTACTTATTATTATTAATTAGAAATTCTCGTATTGCAGTGTGTTTTAAAATGGGTTTAATTCGCACTGTCAACCTAACCTCTTATTTGTTTTCATTGTTCCAGTCCTCCCTCATAGAAGGCTGCCGTTTGCCGGTACGGATGCAAGGAGGAAGCGACTGGCCATTAGCAGAAATAATCAGTATAAAGGATATTAGAGGACAGAGAGTGTATTATGTTCACTATGTCGACTGTAAGTTACCAATAAAACTACAATGTGTATCTAACAATTTGAATTCGCGCCAACCGCATATTCTTTACTATTATTTGCAGATTTATATTACAAAACTAGTAGCTGACTGACATCTATTTTATTGGTCTTATTTATGCCATGAAAACCGAACGCTCCTAAGACCTAAATGTATTTTCAATTTTTAAATCTTTTAGTTTTGACATTAAAACAATAATATTTACTCCCCCTACACATGTCAAATTACAAGACAAATGTTTTTTTGTGATTTATTGCTGGTAAATTTACGCACAAAATACATATTATGATACTGTTTTCGAGTTTGAATTTAACGCGTTACATATTATAATATGATAAACAGCGAAAAATTAATTCGTACAATGAGTCACTCCCCGACAGCTATTCACCAAAGCACTAATATCACTACAAAACCATTACATTATCAAAACTATTGCAATATCGTGCATTGTAAAATACAGTCATTCATATTTGTTTTTCTTATTGTAGAAAGCGATACTCAATTATTTGAAAAGAGACATTTCATTAATTGAAATCGTAAGTATTATTTTAGTCTGATCTTTGGATTAAAAATTAAGGTACTGACACACTTGCTCACACAAGCCGGCTTATGAGGGTGCTCATTAAGGGTATTCTCAAAATATTTTTAGAAACTTTATGCCGATAGATGGTGCTATTTTCAATATCGTCTAATAAAACACTTTTAACACGTTATGCTTTTTTAATATTGAGATGAATTATTGGTTCGCGAACGTATATTAGTAATATTAATCTATATAAAAAAAAATTTTGTACCTATAATTACATAATCGTAGAAAACGGGTGAAAAATACACAATTTCATTGCAAAAAATATGCACAAAAGACATTTTCCACAGCTCCGCGCGCGTTGGTAAAGAACATTTTTATTTACCCAACCAAAAAACATTCGCGAAAACGATGTATTTCAAAAATTTTACGATGTTCCGCATGCGTGGAAGAGAGACGCGAGATAGAGGTTTGTTGTATTCAGTAAATTAAATCAACGCCTGGGAAGATTGAATAAATTTATAAAAGGAACCGGCTGGGAACAACGGCATCTGTGGCGGGAGCTGGTGTTAACTGGACCTTTTTTTAGAGGCCGCTTTTGCTAAACGGGCTTCATAACAAGCGATGTAGGTACATACCTACTCATTAACCATGCATTCTCTCGGTTGCTTGCTCGCTAATATTTCGCGAATAAGTCAAAAAGTTACATTTAATTCTTACATTTCTATGGGGCGCATTTGTCAAACCAACGAAGTGGTTAGAATTGCCAGATGGAGAAACAAATTTGTCGTGTGCTCAAGTCAGGATACCACGGCTTCCATAATCATCGTTCATTCGACAACATCACAATACATAATAATATAGTATGTGGTGTGATTTCATAAAATTGTTGACACTCAATCTGGCAGAGGAAGGGGTACAAATAGAAATGAGATCCTTGAGGGGTATGAGTGGTAAATCCGTGTATGATTGTTCTACAAGCGTCAAATAGATAATATAATATGTGTACTGTATCAAGAAAGAATGCAAGGCTAAAACTGGGATCCCACATCATCTATTTCATAGAATCTACGAAAAATATCGGTGAGAACCCGATTTCTGTACAATAGAAACACAAAATCGACTTCAACTTTCGTTCTGCGAAATCTAACAATTTTTTTTTCTGTTATTGTGATACCAACTAACATTATAGTATAGTGTCTCTTGAGATCATTTTTCGCAAAAAACGGCGCAATCAAGCGAATTAATTATTTGGGAACAGTCAGTCGGAATAATAGAAGAGATGTGTATGAATGTGAATAATCGTATTCCTCACATTCTCTTTCAACTCTTAGTTGTGACCCATCCTCTCAGCGAGAAAACGGTGATAGATAATTAGTAAAAATTACACGATTACTACAGAATGTAATAATTACTGCAGAATAAAATAATTTAATTGTTAAAATTAAAATAGTAATCAAAATTTTATTATTTAATTTTAATTTTATATAAATTACTACAGAATGTACCTAGAAAATGTGGATATAGAGCGAATTAATGAAGAAAGTACCTAGGTAGTATAAGAAGAATATATGACGCAAATATGAATGGTAGAAGAAGTTGGGGACGCACGAGGTAGACATGGCACGATCAAATGAATCAGATACTTGAGTCAGGTCATGTCAAAAGTCATAATAATAGAAGACTATGTATGAGACGATGTATGAATGTGAGTGAGGCAAATAGTGTGTGCCAAGACCGAGTTGTTTGGCGGTCCGTCCTCTCTGCCTTCCCCTGCGGGGAACTGGCGTGATGGTTAGTTAGGTAGTTACCGAGAAAATATTTGTAAAAAAATTTGTAACTTAGTCTTGGATTCACTCTCTACCTTCGATCAAGTATGCTCTCTAATAATACTTTTGATTCTTATAAAGAGCACGCCTCATTTTTATGGAATAACAATTAAGCGTTGTACAAAGTCGAAAAAAGCTTCAAACTCGTGGCAGACGGACGAGAATCGGACAGAATGTAGGTACCCAGCTCGATCTATGCATTTTATTGTTTAGCAAGTCTCAATAACAAAATAACTAGGCGGGCGTCTAGTGATAGTTGGAGATTTATGAAAGTTCTAAATAATTACAGTCGTTCTCACTATAATTATATAGTTAATTTGTCCTTTTTTACTGCGTGCCAAAACCGCAAATGTTCCTTGCGCCGAGTAATACTGGAACATTCATAAAAAAGCAAAACGAACATTCTATCAGAATAACAAATCGCGCCACGCAAATTGACATTTTTACTACAAATATACTGACCACTTTAACACCATAGGAATGGGTTGAAAGCGTGCACGTGAAACGTATGGCTCGCACATAGGTTTGTCTCCTTCTAACGCAGATTAGGGCATTTTGGCTAGCAGTTTCTGCACAAAATAATTAATTTTGTTAATTTAATTACTGGGTTATTATAAGTGATAGAACTGTGAAATTTTCGTTAGCGAATATTTCATTATTAGTATTATTTTTCGACATTAAAATAAATAAAATATTATCTGTAGTTTTCAAATGCGGTTGAAAAATAGATTGTATGGGAATGGTCACATCTGTTTCACCTTAATGAGTACGATCATGTCAAAGTACACATTTGCTCAATAATGAGCAGGCTTGGTTTGAGCTTTCTCGTGAATGAGCATGCTCAAAGCCAGCATTTGAACACACAAGCTATTTAATGAGCATGCTCATGTCAAATGGAGTCAGTTTCATTAGCTCAGAACGAAACAAAATAATATTACTGCTTGCAATGCAGTTATTTAAGAATCTTCTGATGTAAAAAAATAAGACGTTTGATTTGGGTCCAAGATGTCAACAAATCCGAAAATGACTAAATATTAAAAAATAAATGCTAATTTCAATAGAATGTGGTTTCGTTTTGGAGGTAAAGGGGCTTTTGGAGAATTTGGAAATCTATTGTGGTTATTTTAGTGACCTTGTGTTTCAAATATTTTCGTGATTCCCATAATAAATCACGAAAAACGAGTTTTTTTCTTCTCCCTAGCGGGCTATTTTGACCCTATTGTAAAGTATGCGCAGGCGCGAACTGAGATCGGATTGAAATAAGCATGCTCATAAGCTGGCCTGTTCACACATGCTTAGAGGCTTCCCCTTCCACCCAATAATCCAAAGAGCATGCTCAAAAATCAAACGGCTGTTAAGGCTCCGCAACCGGGCTCGAAAAGAAGAAGATGGAGAGAAACGAAATTACGAATGTTAGAGAAAAGCGCTAACATTTACAGCGCCAAAATCGATGCGAAAATGTTTAATAAAACACGATTCGTTTAAAATAGAGCAAAAATCTCTTGGGGAGCATCTTAAGTATCATTTAAAGAAACATTGTGAATTTTTTCACAAATATAATTTATAAGATAATAGAAACAGACTTGTTCTTAATAATTTTTGGAGCAAACTTTGTGATTTTTTCTATCGAGGGAATTTCATATAATTTGCGTTTCGGCTTGGGCAGCATCTAGACATATCTTCAAAAATAACATATATTTTTTTAAGAGCTTAAAAACTTCAAATGTTTGGGAGATATGTAAGAAATCGGTAGAAATTCGAGTTGCGGCCCCTTAATTTGTGAGCATACTCATTTGGCTTCAAAAGAGCATGCTCATTATTAGCAACTTCACTGACACACACGCTACTAGGTAGCATGCTCTTTGGCTTAAAATGAGCAAGTGTGCCCGTTGCATTAAGTTGTGAATTAAAAAACATCCCTTCATATAGTTTTACAATTTTGTTTTTCAAATGGTATTTCAATTGTAATTTTGGAGGTAGTACAAACAATTATGTAATATCCTGAAGAATTTATATGATATCCATTTTAAAATAAACCTAAAGCACAATTCTATCGCGATAATAATGTTTTGCTTTATATGTTGAATTTTCCAGAATGTTAACGCATAATACGCTTCTTTGACATCCTGGTGAATGTTTATGTCTTTCGCAACTAGGTTTGTTTTTGGTCTGTTGATCCATATTACACTTCTTCCTTCAAGCTAACTTTTCAGTCAGCCTTATAAATTGATAATTGACGTAGATACATAGAAAGATCGAAGCTTTTCATTTTATGTGAATTTTTAGACATCTTCCAAATGCCCCAGAGCCTTAGAGCAGGGGTCTCCAAACTTTTTAGCCTAAGGGCAACACTGACTCCTCCACTCCAAGTTCCACAGGCCAAGACCTAGCTACCTAACAATGAATCATTTTTCAACTCACTAACTTGTCCACAACTGCAAACAATTGTCTCTCAATTGCAAGCAATCTCATCTCATTAGTCATAATTATTACAAAGCTTAATTTCATTGCGTTAATAGGCCACTTGCATCACGTTTAAAAAAAAAAATCCGGTTTAGGCAAATATTCTAAGACATTCCAATTTTTTTTTTTTTAATCGTATTTTTGAAAATTTCAATCTGAAAAATCAGATCAATTCCTAATAATAAAATATTACATCTCATAAATATGTTTTTCCTTGATCCATCTTATTGATCATTAATTAATCATTATAATGTTCAATGTCTATATATTACTAAATTCAATGTAATATACTTGTACTTGTAAATTATAATAAACGAACGAACAACGCGCTCGATGTTGCCATCTTTTTTCAACTGCAGACCTGATACAAAATGATTTGCGTAACATATTATATGCTGATAATTTGAATAAACCTTGTTTTCTTCACAAAAAACTACCAAAAGTAAATTTTAATTACTAACTTTATGTATCTTTCTTTTTTATAACTATGTGATTTATTTCATTCCAAACAAATAAATGCCTTTTTTTTCAATTTAATTTCTGCATTTTTATTGATTACTTTTCTTTCACACTCCTGAGGGAAATCAATATTGGAATCACTATCGGTATCGCCGATTATTTTTGTTAAGAATCGGTATCGGTATCGTATCGGCAAAATCATGTATCGTTACATCCCTAATAATAATATATTATAAAATCTGATTTTATCAAAATCAGCACCATTGCCATTATACTTCTAAAACAGGTACAGAAGGCATAAAATGTACGGGGTTCTCTTTTTTTTTTTTTTTTTTAAACTTTATTTATTCTCATTTCTTTGTACATATAATGTACATATAATAAGGCGGGTCACGATTGTATGGGGGAAAAAAAAAACTTGTTTTGGTTTGTCTGTTAGTGATAAAAGGGTGTTAAATGAATATGTAAAATCACGTAATTTTTTTAATAATATTTGGATATCATCTTCTTCCTCCGGATTGAGTTTGAAATTTCACAAAATAGAGAAAAACCCACTCTTGTTAAATCTCTTAAAAATATTAGATAAACAATTAAAAATGAACTTTTTTTCAATAAAACACAAATAAGAGAGAATATTCTGACTTATTTATTAAAAAAATATATGATTATAATTTACATTATCTCAAGACAGTGTATTCAAATACCAGCAAAATCCTTCTTACTCTCAAATTTCGGCATTATTTTGCGAGACTCAATCTTTGCCTTAATAAGACCTTCTCTTGCAGACTTCGTACATAAAGTAGTTGAGGCTTCAGTAACAGTCTTTACAGCTCTTTTAACTGCTTGAGTATGACATGGCAGACGCAGAAGAGGCAATTTACCTTCTCCCCCCTGTGCTACAAATAATTGAAGATTTTCATCCGATATATTCTTCAGTATTGGGGGTTCGGTTACATTTTGCTGCCAATTAATAAGGTCGTAGTAATATGATGCATCGAGGTTTATGTTTGAAAGTTGGAACAGCCTTGTCTTACTTAGTTTCTTACTGCGTGCTTTTAGAACACGACGCGCAGCTAATTCCCGGATATGCTTGTGAGCGTCAGTTAACATTGCAAGTAGTAAATTTTCGGGGTGTGCGAAGTAACTGTTTCTTTCTATGACTGGATCAATTATAGTTTTTAGTTCAGGGGATAAGTATCTAGACGCTGAAATTAGCTGCCATAGGTGACGTGCTCCATCTTTACAGGTGGGATGAGTTTTAATACTGAACCAAGTCGGAGCATAAACTTTAACAACGTACGTTGCTAAAATATTAAGATTCTCTGTAGGAGCTTCCGTTGCAACATTAAGACGAAGAATTCGGTTAGCACGCGTAAGCAATCTGGCACGAGACATTTTTCCAGGAGATTTGTGGCCTAAATCTTCAGGTAATTCCCCCACCGTAACTGCAGATACGATTTTATACAAATATAACTGATCTGTACTTAGGTCTTTAGTTAATAATTCAGGAAACTCTCCGTCAATTAATAGGCTTTTTTTCACAGTTTTCTAAAGCTAGTCCTATTGTCCCTGAATATGTTTGAGGTCCAGATGTCTTACCGTCAAGATGTGTGAACAAATGACGAAATGGTAACTCGTTCATGTGAAGCAAGCAAATTATCCATTGCAATGGTTTATCCAAACGTTTTTCAAGCAAACGTATTATACCTCCATGTTTTCCAACGTTCACGTTTGTTCCGTCACATCCAATAGCCATTAATGGTTCAAATGGTATTTCTTCCTTTAAAAAATAATCGACAATTGTTCTTTCTATAACTTTCGACGTGCCAGAGTTTGGTGCAATATAACCCAAATATATTGAGTCTGGTCCTTTTATCATTGAAATATGCTCTTCAATGATTAGTTCTCTGTAATGCCTCCCCCCTTTTTCCCTGATAATTAATGTTTTATCTTTCTGGCCATCAAAATATAATGCGGGTATTTGTAAAACTATGTGTTGTGCCTTAATATTTTCCCTTGTTTTTTTTTCGTTCTCTGCGAAGTTTACTTTTGTCAATAACTGGAATATTAGACTTGATGTCATACAGAACTGCTGAGGCAATGGCTGCCGCTGCTCTATCCGAAACTCCATATCTATCACAAGTTTTCGACAGTGTAGAATAATCAATAGTGACCGCAACCTGCTTCTGAGGCATTTGAGATACAACATTTGGTTTGAAAACATCATTGCAATCGGATTCATTTGATGCAGAAGACGTGGAAATATCGTTTAGAGAGGTAGTTGGCTTACCTGTGCTTTCCTTTTTAGACGTACGCAAGGATTTTTGTTTCAGAAGTTTTCTTTTCAACGCAGTTTTCATTCGTTTTGTTGTAGCGGTATCCACATTTCCTATTATCATTTTTCGTGTAGAACGTTGGTCACTAATGAAACTCTGTTCATTTACAGGTATTTTTTTTATCTTTAGGACAGTCACATTTACTGAAATCTTTGCATTTGCAAGACGAAATATCAAACAGCACTTTACTTCTGCGACGGAATTCCTCCATTTTTTTTCTCCGGTATTTTAGGATGTGACTTAAGAAGGTTTTTGCATTTAAAATGATATGACCTCAACACGCGTGCTACTCGCGATTGTGTAACGATGGGAATAGAAGCCTTTCTCCATATTTCTTCAATTCGTGCTGTCACAGTACACTCTATTTGCTGAAATTTGGGTTCTAGTTTGGTCTCTTGATTTAATTTTATTTGATGCCTGGTCCACTCAAAAAACTTCATAACATCACAATAACTTGGTAAAACATTGTCTTTAACGTCGCAAATTTCACCAAATATGGGACTTTTTAACGCATTCCGAGTACGTTCCATTGCGAAAACTTGTGCAACGCAATCTACCGCTTAAAGAGCCGTAGCGATACTGACTCTGACTCCAAACTCAGACGTCGGTTGCGCAGAGTCGCTGCTCTTAGTGCAATCGGTGCTTCCCCCGCCCTCACCTCGAGCCACTAATAATCAAAACTCGGATTTTTTGTAAATGAATTCGTAAATACGTACCATATTTGCCATAGAATATTACAAAAAATATAGTATAAAGGATTCGTAGTAACTTTTATACACACTAGAAAATACCTCTAAAAATGAAAATTTTCAAAACTTTGAAGTGAATCCGGAGGAAGGAGATCGTATCAGAAATTTAAAAAATTTTAAACACGTCGGTTTGAACCCATTTGGCACCCTTTTATCGCTAACAGAATCTAAAATTATCATTTTTTTTTAAATGACCCACCTTAGTGTATAATAGCATATTATAACATAAAACATAATAACATATAGTATAAACAAGAAATGAAAACCCACTAAGGCACTGCCTGAGCGTGGGTAATATTAGAACAAAATACTATATTTCTAAGTACACAAAGTATAAAATAGACTTAAAAAAAAAACATATAAAATATAAAGTTAGTATTTCATAGGTAGAGTAAGTGAAAAAGGTTTTTTTCGACTATTATATAAGTAAAATAAAAATATGGATAAAAACATACTGATTTTAAATATTTTTTTAAATATATTTTTTTTTTAGTTATTAAAAAAAAAATAAACAGAAAACATATTGTACTACAGTTTAGAAAATTACAGAAAGTGAGTTGTATGAAGATGGATAAATTTATAGAAAAAGCGTTTCAATATCTACATTATTCAACCATAATTTTACCTCTTTTATATATTTTATCATTTTATTTATCATTTGAGTTTGTAGTGGTAGAAGGTTAAATGTACGAGGACCAATGAAACTGCTATGTGTCTGTAATAATTTAGTATTGGTTTGTGGGGTGTAAAATACATTATTTATTCTTTTGCTCGTTCTGTTTTCATTTATTTCGAAATTATATTTGTTTTTAAATACATATTTCAAAGTTTGTAATATAAATAATTTACGTATATTAAATATTTTAGTTTCTTTGTATAATAAGTTTGTCGAGAATGTTTTATTTTTGTTAAATATGACTTTAATTATGTGTTTTTGAATTATTTGTAGAGGCCTAATAAATGTATCAAGTGCACCACCCCATCCTATAATGCCATAAGTGATTGAAGATTGCACCAGGGAAAAGTAGATCATTTTCAATTTCTCAATGTTTAGAACTTCCTTAAGTCTATAAAATATGTAGGTCAGATATCTTAATTTAGAACTGATTTGATTAATATGTGATTTCCAATTAAGATTTATATCTATTGATACTCCTAAATATTTTATATTTTCGACATAAGTGAGTTCGTTGCACATGAAGCACATTTCTTGATTGCAACTAGTATTATGGATTCTAATTTTAAGGTTGTCTTTAGGTTTATTTTTAATGGTTTTATAAAAAGGTAAGTAATATGTT
Source organism: Limnephilus lunatus (assembly GCA_917563855.2). Lineage (NCBI taxonomy): Eukaryota > Metazoa > Arthropoda > Insecta > Trichoptera > Limnephilidae > Limnephilus > Limnephilus lunatus. The sequence goes on along the minus strand of OU830602.1, from coordinate 42,171,341 downwards.
TTGCTATAGTTTAAAACGAGTTTGTTGTATTTTAGCCATGTTGAAACCAGTGAAATACAATCAGTTGCTTTCGAAAAAGTTTCTTTCCAATGATTACCATCCACTATTATTGCCGTGTCGTCTGCGTAAGAAACAATTTTACCAGGGATTACAAAATTACATAAATCATTAATATAAATTAAGAATAAAATCGGGCCAAGCACAGTTCCCTGTGGAACTCCATTTTTTATCTTTGACTCTGAACTATAATCATTCCCAATTTTTGTTTTTTGTGTTCTGTCTTTAAGATAGTTAGAGAGTAGTTTTAGTGTGTCTTTTTTGAAGCCTAGTTGATTTATTTTTGTAATGAGTATATCATGATTTACGGTGTCGAAAGCTTTTCTTAAATCTAGGAATATGGCAAGACATTTCTTTTTTTTATCGATAGATGAGTATATCTTTTTTGTCAATTCATATATCGCATCCTCGGTGCTTAGGTCTTTACGAAAGCCGTATTGGTTTTTCGATAGAATTTTATATTTTTCTAAGTGTTCAATGACTCTAAACTTGATGCATTTTTCGAATATTTTCGAGAGGTTTGAAACAAGAGATATTGGTCTATAATTGTCTAATTTATTCTTATCTTCAGATTTATGAATAGGTATTATAGTGGAGATTTTAAATTGCTCTGGAAAATGACCATTTTTGAGGCATGTATTAAAAATATGTTGCAATGGAATTAGGACATGTTGTTTTATTTTTTTTAACGTATCACAAGATAATCCATCATTACCCTTAGAGTTGGATGGTTTTAGAGTATCAATATATTTTTCAATTTCATTAAATGTAACAGGAGAAAAATATTCTATAGAGTTAATTGAATCATTATTTGAATCTAATTGAGGAGAAGTCTCCATATGAGCATCATCTGTCAAAACGTCAAACCAAATGATAAGTTCGCAGAGAACAAACAATAAATCTAGTGAATGTTAAATGTCAAATTCAAAAATTTGCCTGAAATCAAAGTGTTACCATATTAAAAAAAAAAAATAGATCAGTGTGGAATTTTACACAATTCCTAGAACATTATTGGAGACGGGACATTTTCCTATAGTGACGTCACGTGCCCAAATAATGGATTTATTTATTAAAAAGCTGTTGGTGGTCTTCCTGTGCTTCTCCTGACTTCCTCTTGTCCAGTTTCCATGAGTTTCCCAGGTTTGAGTGTCTCAGTTTTGCGAACAACGTGTCCAGTGTATCCTCAGATACTCTGTAGGCAGGAAGTTGACAACCCATTGTGGATGCCTAGCTCTTCCAGAAAGCATATATTAGTGCCCCTGGCTACCCGTGGAGCATTATTAATCCTTCAAAACAGCTGCTTTCCATATAAGTATCGATTTTGTGAAAAATTGACCTTTCGCTTCTTTTTTTCAGTTAATAAGCGCCTGGATGAGTGGGTGGTGGAATCTTGGCTCGACACCCGCAAAGTGCAATTCCCTCGACCCCCCGGGGCAGGCGGGGGCACTATCACAGGGGGAGCGGCAACCGGCACCTGCACCCCCAAGAAGGCCCTGCCGCCCTCTCTGGTCCCACCTCCCTGCGGCTTGCCCGTTATAGGCAACGCACCCAACTACCTGAATGATGATGCCACTGTTGGGGCCGCCACCGGGACGTGCACCCCGAGGAAGGCACTCAGTGTGCCACTTATCTCCAGCGTACCCGTAATAGGTATGAAATATGAACTTACTTTATTATTGTTGTTGATATTAAGACGGGTCCATAGCTCGCTCCGCCATTAACGTTTGTCGTGACAATCCCATTAACATGATAAATATTGACAATTTTTGTTGTGTTTCGAGTTTTCCATGCGCAGCGGAAAACATTCCATAAACATCCCACATCCCGGGTGAAGCAGGAAGGCAGGCAAGGGGCGGGGGGGGGGGGGGGGGGGTAATATTTTTTGAGAGGAGCCGCGCGATGCGGTCATGTATGGAGAATAAACAGAACGGCTTTTTGTGGTTATGTGTGATGAGCGAGCATAATCATGAGTTTAAAATATTATTGTACCTAAATATAATGTAATAATGAAAATATTTGATAATAAAATTATAATATAATATCAAATTTTAATATAATTATTCTGTTTTTGACGTAAATATTTACGCACAGGAAATTTTTAAAAGGTAACAAACTTTGGGTCCTGCAATAATCGATATTAGTTGGAAATCTTTCCGGATAAATAAATATCTGTGTTTTCTCCCTGATGTAGCACAATGGCATTTATTTGGATGTAGCATCTTTTCTTCATCAGAAGGCATTTTAATATTTATGTAAATGACAAACGTCAAGTTTTTTGGTGTTATGTCAACTACGCGGACCTAATAATACTGTCCTAATGGATGATTATTTCTTTAGTGAACTCACTTTTAAATAAAGTCTATTAATTTATAAATCGGTTTCAGAGACATGGAAGGACTTGACCAATTCAAATCGGTATTCTATTTTTAATGCTACGTAATTATTTACGCTTTCTAAATTCTTAATAGTAACTTTAGGTTGTGCAATAACCGATATTAGTCAGAAATCTTTCCTGATAAATAAATATCTATTTAAATGTCTGTTTTCTTCCTGATACATCTCTTTTTCATCAGAACGCATTTTAACATTGATATAAACGCCAAAAACGTCAAGTGTTCATTGTGTACGCGTGGATGGACAGGTCCTTACTCCAGACCACTTGCCAAATTGTGTGGACCGCGTGAACTTCACCCCGATCTTTCAACCGTGTTTCAACAAACGGAGGGGACAGAAAACAAAAAATGTTGATGTGATATTTGAGGGATTGTCACTGCAAACGTTAATGGTGGAGTGAGCTTTGGACCCGCCTTTACGACGGCATAGAGCCCTAAGCAATCAATGACGGATTGCCAACTCCCATATTTAACCTTATTGCTTATACCAGTGGTTCCTGAAATTTGTTTGGGAACCCGCTATTGTTACCAAGGACTACAAAATGTTGAATTATGTGACAAATTCGATGTATATTTTGTGTGGTACCTACTACAACTACATAGTAGGTATCTCCTAAATCAGCTTTTTCAAGCTATACAACCATACATGAGGAAATAAAAGTATGGTTTTGCTGTATGAAAAAGCTCAAAGTTATCGAGTTGTAATAATTGCCCCTGATAATACAGTTGGTGGTTCCATGACAGTTGATCCGCCGACAATTGGCCCCCCGGCGTACTTATATACAATGTGCAGATGGTTTAGGGAAAATACGGTATACCTAATTACACAAAATATAACTAAAGAGCCCTTCGCACTAGGAGAGTAGTTTAGTCGAGCAGCGAGTATATTAGTAACTAAACGCGTCCGAACACCACAATTTTAGTAGAGTAGCTTAGTCAGCTTTTTAGTAGATTTAATCCATTTCATTCTATTTTTTCGGGCGAGTAGCGACCCCCACCATGCATCCCTACGCACTGACATGCGCGAACCCGTCGTTTTAGTAGAATTCATTATTAGACGCGCAGGTGTGTCGTGCCATTGGAGCGAAGATGCTTTTATTTGTGCTGCTATTAATTTTTTTCGTGTCCGTAGTTTATTTTCATCTCACTAATTTATTATTCCACCTCTTCTAAAATAAGCATTGCAATCAGCTTAATTAATGTATTTACTTTGTTGCGTAGCAGACTGTGATCTTGAAACGGGCGGCTCACGAATGAGCTCTATTTGAACGTAATGCGAACGCTTTTCAGCGAGTCAAGTAGCAAGTTACTCGCTACTCGACTAAACTACTCTCCCAATGCGAACATAAGTGACCCTGAAGGGATCTGCAGAGATGATGTACCGCCGAATAACCAAAGAATAAAACATATTTTCATTCAAATGTATCAAGAAAAAATCTGCTTCTATATGTACTGGGCATACCACCGCATAAGTACAAAAAAATCGACACTTGTATAAATTCGTTTGATATTCATGCCAACTTATTATTAAAGGTTATTTTTGAAGTCGATTTTACTTTTGAAATTGGTAAATAATGCACAAAAAATTACAATTTTATTGTAAATATCGTTTCTGGGGGCCAACCATCGGCGGATGAACTGTCAGGTCACTACATTTGGTGAATATTGGAAGTACAGGGTTCCGCAGATTCTTCCTGACAATATCCATCCTGTAATGCACTAACAACTAATGCAATAAGTCAATAGAGGAATACTTTAACATGCAAATTGTTTCAAGAGTGTTAGGTTCTTCTACCGCTGTCTAATCACCCTTTTTTATATAATATTTATTTATTTAATATATGTTACATATATTTGACATTTCCATAGATAAGATTTATTAAATCACCATACTAGGCGAATGCCTGTTTCATGGTGATTAATTAAGTATAGTAACTTTGAGTGTAGTCTAGTGTAAACACATGGTTAAATTGGTAAAGTTCTAATAAAAAATAGAAAAGAGAAAAAGAAGTGCATAAAACAAACATGTAAATAAAATAAACCTGTAAACATATGGTACTGGTATGTAATGATGTTGAAAATTTATATCTTTATCTGAGTATATGAAACAAGTTGTAAACACTGTCTTAGTCACTCATCAGAAGGTCAGTAAGCACCTTTCTGAAAGTGAGATATTTGGCTTTAGACTTTATTTCAATTGATAAGTTATTAAAAATTTTAGGTGCAAGAAAGTTAAACTGGGACTTGCCAATGAAGTTTTTGTTGTTGGAATAATATAATTCGATTGGTTTGAATATCTTGTGTTGTATTTTGAATTTATAATATATTTTTTTTTAAATTTGAATTTAAAATAAGATATAATACTTTTTACATATATGGATTTTATATTAAGAACTTTGAAGTCTTTAAAAAGGTCTTTCGTGGGGTGTATATAATTTACTTTATAAATAGTGCGTATTATCAATTTTTGGGCTTTTATTAATGGATCTAATACAGTTTTGAGCATCCTTCCCAGAAAATTATGCCAAAAATATGCATTTTTTATGAGAAAGCGGTTACAGCGGAGCTATTAATGGCAGGCCATCATTTTGTGCAATACACAATTCATATAAAATTGTAACTAAGCATCATTCTGTTTCACAGCAAGAGTTGGCAGAGTGGACAATATGCCACACAAGTTCACACAACTCTGTCTCAGCACACTTCTTTCTTCTTTCAGGGCCGTCTGTTTCAACGCTCACTAAAGTAAAAGTAAAGTAAAACGCAGTTACTAAAGTTAAATTTCACCAAAATGCGTTTTTCAATCAATTTGACTGCTTGTTTTACGTTACTTTTAACTTTTGTATTTACTTTCCGAAAACCGATAGTTACTCTAGAGTTACTCTGCCATATTGGCATATTTGACAGTTCTCAGGGGTAATCTACGAAATTCCGCGCTTTAACATAGTAATCATGATAAATATTGTAGAAGACGATGATAGTAACGATGAATTCCTCATCCAATATGTCTTGCAACGAAAATCAAAAACATTTCAATCCCGCGTCAATAATTTGGTTATCTTGGGAAGGACTAGAATTTTTGGCGCAGCGCCGCATGTCGAAAAAATCTTGCTGTTGAACAGAATCAATTCTGATATCGACATATTTAGCGTTCCCTTTTAAAGACAAGCTCTATTAATGGATGTATCGCAAGTTTTACGAGTTTTACTTCATATCAATTTATTGTCTCATAAACATTACAAAAATATAACATGAGTAGTAGGTAGGGCCTGAACCGCCTGAACAGAATCGTTTCGGATATTCACATATTTAGCGAGTGAAGCTGCCTTTAATGGTAGTATAGTTTGTACACCTACTACTTACGTAATACTCTTACAAACGGATTTTAAAACAGCTATAAAATATATGTTTTTCTGTTTTCGGTACCATAAATAAATTGAATTGAAGATCTCGTAAAATATGTAACACTTCAAATTCAAGGAGATATCACAAATACTGGAAAGTAAATCACATTCATATTTTATATTATATGTACCTATTATAATAGGTCGTCATTTATTTGTAAATATTCATACAAACACTTTTTTATCGGAACAATGCTGAAACAAATACAACCGGATATTTTGACAGTTGTTCCGATTTTAGGATTTAGTTTACGGTGTTGCCGCATCAAAAAATATTTCTATGTGTTTTGTAATATAATTCCGAGGAATATTGTGCTTTTTAGACTGGCAACACTGACAACTATTACTTTAGCGAAAATACACTTGAAACAGCGCGCGGTCCTATGTAACATCCTTGTTACTTTAACTGACAGTTAAAATTTAACTTTAGGACACGATTTTGCTCTCTGTTGAAACAGACGGCCCTCACATGCATATTATCGTCTCATACTTACTCTTCTATTATTGTGACCCTTGCCATGACCTGACTAAAGTATTTTATTCACTTGATCATTCCATTGTATCCCTCGGGCATCCCCAACTTCTTGTACCATTCACTTCTGCATCACATATTTGCCTTCCACTCCTTTCTCCGTTCCACGTGTTCAACCTGTGCATTACATATATAAATTATATCTTGTTGATATAAAATTATTGTGTCGCTAATAATATCTGTAACCAATCATAATCCCTAATTCATTAATTGTTTTGCCCGTTTATTTGCAGTAAATGTTCCAGTGGGGACTCCAGCGGAGACAGAGAAGACCGCGGAGCCCTCGCGCCCCGCCAGCCCTCTGGCCGCCGCTGAACTGGTCAACGGGGGCGCGGTGCTGGCCGCCGCGCTGCACAAAAAGATGAACCGCAAACGCAAAGCCACCGTCCTGGAGAGCGAGGTTTGCTAACACCTTCATGAGCATTCTTGCATCCAGTTTTTGATACAGGCCTCCCCAGAGTACCCAGTTTTCATTTGATTCTTGGCAATATAACTAGCCAGTGGAAATAACAAATAGATCCTGTCAATGCTCAACCAATGACTAATGGACACTGGTTGTGTATCATAGAGGTGCTGCGAGTGGCCCAGTTTAGTCAGAAGTGACGCTTGCAATCGAAGTGGGCTGCGCTCCAGATGTTGTCTGTTCTCGAGTTGTTATGTATCCAAGGGAACAGCATTTGAGGATGACCTAATCGTTGTTATTCAGTGAACCCTCTGGCGTTGCAGCAATCTTTGTACATATAACCGTTTGGACAGAATGTTCGGTATTTATTTGGATCAGTATGAAAATTCTTTTGGCTATGTACCTTCCTACTGTACGTCTTTGTGGATTTTCCTATCCCTATGGCCAATACTCGTGCCTGATGTCAAGTGATTCTGCCGGTGGCAAGTAAAATATAGCTCATATAGCTATTTTTAATTTATTGTGAACACAAAACAATATTTATTATAAAGGTTTTAAAATGTTCAATGAACTCCGATAATACTTTTGACTGAAAATCTCAAATCATATCAGATATACATTAGATATAAAATGTAAAAAATTATAACTACATAAAATATACTTTAAAAAGGTAATAATAATCATAATAACAGATATGAAAAAGAGGAGTGGGCCTCAGTTAGATCCTTGGGGTACTCCTAGTCATACAAAAAATAAAATAAATTATGGGAATACTCAATGTGACAAACTGTCTCCTGTCTGCAAGATAGCTAGCAAATCTCTTGCCCAATTAAAAATGCTATCCGATGGTACTGGGTTTCCACAATCATCTGTAAGTAGTCCTGCAACATTCCCTGCATAGTTCCACTTGAGGTTGGAGATGAGGTGAACTACCTCTCTAAGATGAGCTTATTCCATAGTTTGAGATATTATTTCAATCAAATTGAATGAAAATTCTTTCTTCCAATTTCTTTCAAATTCTTTCCAGGACTCGATGGATGGTGGAGAGGCCCCTGTGCGACCCCGCCAGTCGGGAAGTATGACAGCACACGGGCACGACGATGTGGTCACCAGGATGAAGAATGTGGAAATGATCGAACTCGGAAAGCACAGGATCAAACCCTGGTACTTTGCCCCCTACCCTCAGGTAAATAAATCTCATTTAAAAAAAAAAACTTACCATCGTACCGTTTCTCGCAGGGCTAAGCAGGAAGGATAGACCACCACACAACTCTGTCTTGGCACACGTTCCTTGCTTTATTCACATCCTTACATACTCTTCGGTTATTCTAACTTCTGATATGTTCCGACCCTAGAATATGATTCACTTGACCTTGCCATATCTTCTAAACATATTTAAATGTTTTAATAATAATAAAAAATGTATAGGAGATTCTCGTAGAAGTTAGAGGCTGATTTTATTCAGGTCTCGGCCTGGCTTGAGGTGGTTTTTAGTAAATTGGGCCATTTTTAAATTTCAGTCTTCAATGGACCGATAAAACAAAAAATTTTAAGTGTGAAAACTTCTTATGGTGGATTTATACCAAACGAGTAAATGCTAATTCTAGTCTGCTCTTGCAAATTTCTTTGATGTAAACAATATTATAGAGCAGTGGTCTTCAACCTTTTCGAGCGGCGTACCCCTTGACTCTTATTACAAATTTGTTGTTCCCCGTACCCTCTATCTATCTTTTGTATACGTGTAATGAAAGTGGTCTTTCATTTGTAATTTTTAATAATTTCTTTATTATGTACATGATTTAACAATCAAGTCACACAAACACAATTTAAGAAATTTTATACGGAGTGTAACACAACATCAGGCATTTTTAACCAGTGATTCTACATGCGTGCCACGTTATTTTGTACCCCCAATTTTGGTACCACAGGTTGAAAACCACTGTTATAGAGCATTCTTTCCGTGCTCCAAGTGCATTCGCCGAAATTTTGTAGAATGCTCATTCATTTGAAGTAAACGTCGCAAGAGCGCTCAAACAGTTTAGTTTTCTAGAGCATTCCTTTATGATTCCTTCGTGTTCGCACGCGATCGCTCCTAGAGGCGGTCTCTTTAAAATGTTTTTTGTGTTCTTGAAACTTTCGTCGACTTGTTTGCACTAAATACGGATAGGAGTAATGAAAAATGTAAGAAGCGTACCAAAATTTTATGATGTCTCGGGGATGCAACTTATGTAAAATAAAAATAAATGATAATAATAATAACTTTTTTTGTAAATAGTCTTTTCCTTCTTTTCTTTTTCAATTATTGAATCATAACGATAATGCACCACTTGAAATCCCAATATCGCTCTCACTGTCAGACATGGTGTAGTGAAAACTGCCACTGATTGTTGAAGAATGAGCAAAGAGCTTTTGCTCGCCTGATCTAAACATCCCTAGAGCATTTTGCTAGAATTCTAGTTCTTGTTGTTCTCATACTTATTCGTTGGTATTCTTTTGGTGTAAATGGTGAAAACGAATTACCGTTTACACTAAAGATCAAGAAAAAACGCTCTTGTTCCAGCTCTAGCTCTATGCTATTGGCAGTGAAAATCTCAAATCATATCAGATATACACTAGATATAAAATGTAAAATTTTTTAACTGTATATACTTTAAAAAAGTAATAATAATCATAACAATAATTGTGGAAATGGGAGTGGGCCTCAATTAGATCCTTGGGGTTCTCCTGGTCATACAAAAAATAGAATAGATGATGGGTTAATTAATAGTTCAATGTGCGCAGCTTCCCAGGTCGTGATGTCCAGAAGTCGCAGTCAGGGTGTAAGGCTGATCTGCTTTGGTGGCTTCCTTCTTTCCACGCCAAGGATTAGCGTACTTTTTTGAGAGAGATTGAGGTTCTAAACACTTGTCTGGCAATTATTATTAAATAGAAAACTTAATTGAGTTGAGAATGCGAGAAGTAGAATCACTTTGCAAAACACAACAACCTTATTTATAAACAGACAAATAGAAAGTTGACGTGACCACAGACAAAAGATATTATAGATACAAATCCATAGCAATATTGGTATAAGAGATGGCATAGACATAAAAAGTTAAGGTAAAAGGTTCTACACATCGAGATCAGTAAATGAGAAATAAAGTGTTTAGAGTTGAATGACTTTAAATATAAAATAGGACAATCACAACACAAAATACAATAAACTTCTGAAACTGAACTGAAAAATAAACCACGATAATTCTTTTGGCAGTGAAAATCCCAAATCATATCAGATATACACTAGATATAAAATGTAAAAAAATTATAAAATATACTAAAAAAGTAATAATAATTTTAATAATGATTGTGGAAAAGAGGAGTGGGCCTCAATTAGACCCTTGGGGTATTCCTATTTATTCAAAAAATAGAATAGATGGTGGGAATGCTATTATATAACTATTTCCTGTCTGCAAAAAGCTTCTCTTTCCCAACTAAGGATGCCATCCAATGGTACTGGGTTTCCACAATTATTTGGTTTGGTCTAAATCCACCTTTACATGAACCAAGAATGATTTTCTAAGCACTGCATAATATAACTAAGTAGATACACAATTTTAAAGCCTTTACAATTTGTGAAAGTGCAACCTCGAATGCACTTAGCAAAAGGCAATCAGGGGTTATGCGCAGTAATAAATTTAACCTAGGAATGTCTAGGTTATCAGCTTTAATATTTCAACTCCAACTTTAACCCTTTGATCTTTTCAATTAATTTTATGGTAAGTAATTGATTTTTTTTTTCAGGAAATGGTTCACCTACAGTGCATTTATATTTGTGAATTCTGCTTGAAATACAGAAAAAGTAGAAAGTGTCTAGAGCGACATCTGGTAAGCATTCTTTAACAAAAATAATTAAAAAAAAAAAAAAAAAATCTTTATGACCATAGATAATAGAAACAATGGAGATGGGCCATGATTTTGCATTGCTTTGATAGTGTGTGCAGTTCGATCGTATCTCGGCGACGGTCGGCACTTTTCCAAGTCATATCTGTATGTTTTTATTGTCTATATCTCTAACAGAATATTGTATTTACACTTCTTGGAAATTTGTTTTTTTCCTTCTGGAGCATTGATAAACTTCTTGTACTTTATTTGTTCCCTGTTACATAAACCACTCCGATACGTTAGCAGATATACATGATAATATAACGATAGCAGTGAAGTACAATAAGCGTGTTTTCCATGGAAGTTCCGTAATAAATCAAGCTGCAAATCACTATTCAAGTTGTCCATAAAAAAACTTAAAAAGACCAATTCTGTCAGATACATAGCAGAACAGATTTTATCCGCAAAATTATTATTTTTTTTTTAAATATTCTTGTATGAAATGATAAAAAAGTGAGGTGACTTAATTGTTTATTATGCATTTATACGATAGAATAAGTATTGTTTTTTTTACATAATCCGTGATTTTAGTTCCGTTTTCACATAAAAACATCACGTGAGCTATTTTTATATTTTTTTTATGTTTGCATTCTAAATTTTTATATTTACAAATGTTAATATTTATTTGTAATATAACAATTTGAAAGCTTATTTTATAACCTTTCAAAAACAGTTTATAGTATTCGGCTACGTTCAGAAATGTTTCATTTATAAAGCTTTGTGAAGCGAAAATAACACAAAGTTTTTGTAAATCTGACATTTTGTTTAAGACGAAAAACATGCATATTCGCGATAGATCGGAGCGGTTAATCATTTGTTGTCATTAAACTCTGAATTTATTTTTTATATTATTTTTTTTAATATGCCTTTAAATAATACATAATGTGCATATTATTGTGTTCATCCTTATAGCTAGACTTTTTTTTATGAGAATACCTTACAAGAGTCCCAGCTGCTCCCGTCTATAGCCAGTGAGACTATGGCATCCCCATTTGGGGTATGTTGTGAGGCTGAAGGTAGTGGGTTGGGAAAGAGGAAGGTGGGGAAGTACATACACATGCTATTCAGATCTGGTCACCAAACACGGTTAAAGCCATTTCAATTCTGAATGGTGGTATTACACCAGGACGACACTGAAAGTATCTTGCATTCTGGAATGTGCCGCAAATATACTATATAATTATTTTAAATGAATTAATTGTGAAATAACACAAATAAATAAAATTTAATTTCATTTATGTATTATTTGCCATACGCAGAAAGGGCATGATTTATCAGTGCATAGTTTGCTAACGTTCGTTGGTGACTTGCCAAGTCGTAATCGTCTCCCGCACCACCATTCATTCCAAGGTCTTTCGTTTTTTTTTTTTACGTTTGCTCCACACAGGAGGCCCTGAGGAAAATAAATCCCCTCAAGGCCTATGTCATCTTTGAGGACCCTGTGTGGAGGGTATTTTTAGGAGAGGAAGTTTTGGGAAGGAAAAAGGTATGAGGGGTTGGTAGGAATCAGGAGGTTAGTGTTCCAGGAGTGACGGACCTATGAATCCATCCCTCGATGTTCCGAGAGAGTACGGCTGGAGAAGTCAAAGGGCTTCCTTAACTCCCTTAAACCATCTTTAACCATTCTCTCCCGATCTGGCCTGCCATGCAGCTGGTGGGCAGATCCATCCGCGGCCAAGTCCCAGATATTCCTCACCCATGTACCCGGGCACCCCTGCTATATCACCAAACGTAGCGAACCACTTGGGGTGACCTATGGCAGATAGGTCTTTGCTATAGTTTTTTGTCAAACTGTAGCAAAGTTTCCTCGTCCCGGTTTATTGTGGTATGTATAAGGATTAGGTTTACAATTTAGATTGTCTTCTTTTCAGGTCAAATGCAATCTAAGACACCCTCCCGGCAACGAAATCTATCGCAAAGGCAGCATATCATTCTTCGAAATTGACGGGCGGAAAAACAAGAGTTATGCCCAGAATCTTTGTCTACTGGCGAAATTATTTCTAGACCACAAAACCCTCTACTACGACACGGACCCCTTCCTCTTCTACGTCATGACAGAGTTCGACCCCCGTGGCTTCCATATTGTCGGATATTTCTCCAAAGAAAAGGAAAGCACGGAAGATTATAATGTGGCCTGTATATTAACGTTACCTCCATACCAGCGAAAAGGATATGGAAAACTCTTAATTGAATTTAGTAAGTATTTTTTATTTTTATTTTAAAAAGAAAGACAAACATTCCCGGGTTACGAATAACCCAACGTTTGAAAATCTCCTACTACCACCACAGAAAGCCGAAAATGTTGCTTGTGTTGTGATGAAGGACTTAGCCAGCCGAGGAATCCAACACGCGACGCCTGGGTGGGACCCAAGCGCTATGCCCACTCAACCACTGACCGGTCATATATATATTTTTGGTGGTTGCTGCAACAACACTTTCCAAGTCATCACTACGAATAATCTACAAATGAGATCTCTCAGACGTATGTGCGGCAAGACATTTGTATGATATTGAGTGTGGAGATGCTAAAAGAATGCAGGACTATGTAAGCATAATGGTTAAGTTTAGGAAGGGATACTTAGATGGATTGGACATGTTGTTCTTCTTTCGTATGGTGGGGGGTCAGAGGGGGACATCTAGATCTGCGAGCCAGTCTAGGGCCTCAGGTGTTGCCCTGTGGACCTTATCAATCCCGCCAGGGAATGAATGGAGCGGGCATTCGTTGACCACATGTTCGGTGGTCGGCTATGGGAGCACCTTATCCTATTGATGGAGGTCCAGAGTTTGCGAGGCAATGAGAACCCAGGCTATCTCTCAGTGGGGTCTTGGACGAGATGGGCGTTTTTGACGTTGGCCGATTGCCACTCAAGCTTCCACCTATCTTCTGGGGTGAGAGGTGTTCGAAGGAGTCTTTCTCCTTCCGTCCAGAAGGGTTTTCGAGATTTCAAGCGGCATGCCGGGTGAGAAATGACATCATCGTGCAAAGGTATTGCGCTTTTATGCATCGCCTTCTCGTATTCCCTCAGTATGGGACATGTAGGACGGATGTATAAAGAAAGTCGCGCAATCAGAATATGTGACGCAGAAGTGAATGGTTGATAAGTCAAGGAGAAAGACATGGAACGATCAAGTGAATCAGACTTTTGAGGTATTAGTCAAGGGTCAAAATAACAGAAGAGTATGCATGAGATGATATTTTTATGAATACAGTGAAACTCTCTTAATTAACTATGTAGAGTCCGTCAAATAAGAGTAGAAAATATAAAAAACGGAACTACTAAATTTGTAGGCTGGCAACACCTAATTTAACTGTCAAATATACTTTTAAAGCGAAATGACACTGATTGTATAGAACACAGTAAACCACATTTTAAAAAACATTTTTTCTTCATAACATAAATTTGATTAAAAGTTGTTTTATAAAGCGATTTGCTTTAATTTAATTTAACATAAATTTGAATTTTACAATAGATAGAAAGGAAGAATCACTAATGGTGAGTTTAGTTACACTACTTTTAGATCTGAATGAGTTAAATATAAATATTCAGATCTAAAGTTAGAGACATGATCCAAAGCCCGGGCAATGCTAGGTAGGTACTTAAGCTAGTTTTAAATAAATGTGAGCAATTTCTAAACTGTGCTTTATATTTTATTACAATATCGTTATTCTTCATTAACACAAAATTGCAAAGGTATATGTAATAATAATAATATACCTACATTCTTATTTTGAGATCAGTGTGTCCACTTTTATGACTTTTTAAATTTTTTTAAATGTAGGTTACACAGCTTTACTTTAACACCATGAGTTATGTATTTAGTATTGCCATTTGATCAATAGTGGCGCCCTCCTTTTTTTCTACTCTTATTTTACACGCTGTATGTACATACTTTCATAGTTCCAACTCACATATTTTGCTCTCTTGTTATTGTACACGCTTATAGAAATTTTCTATTATAATATATGAATAAATAAATAGAACTGAAGCAAGGAGTGAGTGCCAAGACAGAGTTGTTTGGTGGTCCATCCTCTACTTATAGTTAGTTCTACACTTGTTGGGTGGGGTGACCACATGGTTGATCTTACATTTAATGATTGCGGTTTCAGTTAGTTTAGGTTGGTTAAAAACTTAACCACCTCACCGCGTGTAACACTGGCGTTTTTTTTTTTAAATTTGTTGACATCTCTTCCAGGTTATGAATTATCCAAGTTTGAAGGCAAAACAGGCTCACCGGAAAAGCCTCTATCTGATCTTGGCCTGCTCTCCTACAGGAGTTATTGGGCCCAAACCATTTTAGACATATTGACCACGATCAAGGCAACCGGGGAAAATGAAAAGCCTCTCATCACCATAAAGTAAGCTATTAATAATACAAATCTTGTTGTACACTGTCCTCACTGCCCCCATTAAACTTCTATAAGGCCACTCGCACATGGCTTACTTTTGTTGTGTAACAGTTTCATCACTTTTTTGATACTTCATATTAATACCTCCAAAGGTTTTCATAATTTATATGAAGTTTTTTTTTATGTGATTACCATACAAGAGTCCCAACTGCTTGTATCTAAAACAAGTGAGACAATGGCATTCCCAATTGGGGTATTTTGTGAGGCTGAAGGTAGGGGAGATGAGAAAAAGGAAGGTTTGGAAGTACCTGGCTTCAGATCTGGTCACCAAATGTGGCTAAAGCCATTTCAAGCAACATTTCAATTCTGAATGATGCTCTTACACCAGGGCGATGCCGGGAGTATCTTCCACTATGGAACATACCGCAAAATACTATATATTTTTTAAAATTAATAATATTTGGAAATAACAAATCAGTCGACCTTCGGATTGCTAATCGAGTGCTTTACCCCTCGACGACGTGAGGCCGTCGTGCTTCAATTATGCGCCCTCACAAGAGAATTCCCAACTACTGTTGTAGAGCTTTAGATATCATCACCTTATTTGATGACTTGAGGCAGGTGAGAAAGGGTCTGATACAGGAATGTTAGAAGCCAGCTTCTCATTCTGACGCCGCCTACATAAACTCTAAACCGGTATTTCATTGGTCTGCCGAATTTATCGATGATCACCTGACTTTACCTGTAAAATTTGTTGAATCCCCCTTACAGCTGGATGATTGTAGTGTGAGTTTTTCCTTTCAGTGAGATCTGTGAAATGACCAGTATTAAGAAGGAAGATGTCATATCGACCCTACAAAATCTTAATCTTATTAATTACTATAAAGGGCAATACATTATTTCCGTGAATAAAGTGAGTATATTTTTATTTTCATCAATATTGTTAACCTTTCACTTTTTATTGTAATATTTTCGCAAATACAGTGAAACCCTCTTGTAAGGTTTTCCAAGGAACTAGAAAAAAATCTAATGTGAGCCATTTTTTTTAGTTTCTGTCTTCAAGGGACTGAAAAAACAACTTAACCACGAAACTTCTTAACTGGGGACCTTATAAGAGGGTTTCACTGTATGCTGCATTTTAATTTGTAAATAGCCGTATGCAGGGAAAACCATTTTAAGAAGTTTGGTTTTTTTCAGTCCCTTGACCCAATTTATCCTACTTACAAGGTTTTCCCGCTTAAAAAGTTTCTTGGAAAACTTCTTAAGAGAGTTTAAGTGTACATAATTGGTATAAAATTCCTAAATTAACTGTTTTTATAACAGGTTTCTATGTAGTGTGCAAACATAACACAAGTTACATAAGTTTTCAGTGAGTTAAGAGTGCTAAGATTGAAAAATATGAGGCATATCCAGAAAGTAAGTGTACTGTGACCATAACAGGCGGTGGTTTTTAGTTTGTTGAGGTTTGGCAAAACTGAGTGGTAGAGGGGGGTCTTCTGAACCGGGCAAACCGCGGTACGTGGACTCACGTTGTAGTGACAAGTTGCGTGAAAGATGTCGGATAAAAATCCCGCCAAATGCTGTGATCCGCTTTTTACTCACGGAAGGAATAACACCTACAAGAAAAAAAGGTGAAGATTTCTGAGCTTTATTGTGACTGTAGATGATAGTGGGTGACTCATTACATGCCTGGAAAAAAAAACAGTCCTCAAAGTGGCGTCATACCAATTCCCCATCTGTCAAAAAATTTAAAACCACAATTTCGGGCAAAAAAAAGATCATGGCCTCAGTGTTTTGGGACCGAAAGGGCATCATTTTGATTGAATTTCGGCCTCAAGTTGAGATCATCAATGCACAACAATATTGTGTACTCTGAAAAACTCAAAAGGAGCATTCAAAACAAAAAGAGGGGAACGCTGACCAGAAAAGTGTGCTTTTTTTCACGAAAAAGTCGGTCCTCACGCAGCCTTAGCCACCAATGCGATCATGGACTCATTTGATTGGGATGTTTTGAACCACTCCCCGTAATTCCCTGACTTGGCGTCTTTAGATTATCATCCCTTCCAATGCGATCATGGACTCATTTGATTGGGATGTTTTGAACCACTCCCCGTAATCCCCTGACTTGGCGTCTTTAGATTATCATCCCTTCACCTTCTTAAAGGCATGTAAGAATGAAAATAAAATTTCAACCGACGAACAGGTGCAGAAAGTGGTCCTGAAGTGGGCGAAGGAGTTGGCGGGAGAATTCTTTGAGGAGGGCATAAATAAACTTGTGCCACAGCTCACCACATGCATTGAACGGGTTGGCAATTATATGGAAAAATAGTCAACAAGTGTATCAACAATATCTTGTAATTTTTTTTCTAATACACTTTTTCAAAAAAAAAAAAAAATTCAGTACACTTACTTTCTGAACATCCCTCGTACAACGTGATGTTGTAGATGAAAAGGATTTTTTTCAAAATTTCAACTTTTTTATGAAGATCTTTCTGTTTATGGATGCGATGCATCCCAATACTGGAAGAATCCTGAAAATCTTCATACAAAATAGAAAATTTAAAATGAAAATCAAGTTCTTTTTCAGCTACAGCAATATCAATAATGTTGTATTTTTCAATCTTAGCACTCTTACTCACTGAAAACTCGTGAACCACCACTGGTGCCTAGCATGGTGGTCGAAATATCCACAAATAATGTAACCATAAAAACAATGAATATAAAAAAAATAATAATTCTAGAATATTGTGTTCTTCCAGGAGACAGTAGACTCTCATGAAATGGCAATGGAGAAAAGGGTGGTACGAATTGATCCTAAATGTCTCCACTGGACTCCTAAAGACTGGTCCAAAAGGGCAAAATGGTGAGTCTTTTCAATAAAATACTAGAATTTATTAATCTTCGGTACATTTTACACCGTCACACCAAATCCATTAGAGCCTATGTAATCTTGTAGAAAATTATTTGTTCTAATTTGTACAGTGAAACCCTCTTAAGAAGAGGCCAGGAAAAAAAAGCTTATCAAGTTGGAAAACCTTATATGTCTGATAAATTGGACCAAGGGATCGAAAAAACCAAACTTCTTAAGCACGAAAACGTCTTAAGAGGGTTTTTACTGTACATTCATAGAAATGTCTTATAATAATTGAAGTATCATTCAATGTGACCTGAAAAATGGATTTGTATTGACAAATATTTAATTATATTATATTCACAGTAGATATTTATTTACTTTATCTAATCAAAATATTTAATGTCAAAAAAATTCAATGCAATTTTTACAAAATTCTTGATTTTTGGTCAGAAACAATTTCTTTACAAATATATTTTTCTTTTTGTTGGTTTAGTAAGTATTTATATTATGTAGTTAGTTTCCCGTGTATGTTTTTTTAATATAAAATCAATACAGTGAAAACCTTTTAAGAAGTTTTCCAAGGGACTGGAAAAAACAAATTTCACACAAAAACCTTATATGTGGGAAAAATTGGGCTAATTTTGGTCTGAGAGACTGAAAAAACCAAACTTCTTATGCCACGAAACTTCCTAAGAGGGTTTCACTGTAATATGATAACATAAAGATGCAATCTGTACGCACTTAACCGTTTTTTATCTAATTTAAGTATCGTATAAAAATGCATTATATTTATAAAATTATTTTTTTCGTCATAATTATTTATTTGCTTAATACATACTCTTTTCTCCTCTACCCTCAACTCTTTTATTAATTTCCTTAGAACATTAAAACTTTAACACTTTAACAGCTGCGCATTTTAATTACTGTAACACTTTGTCAGCTGTTTACAAACCTCAGTCGTGACTTTTTTTTTCCTAGAAGACGTTGATCACGGGTACCACTCGTGATTGAGTTTCTACTGTTTATATTACTCTTAAAATCACAATCTCTTTTCGTGATCGCTTGTGATTGGTAATTCATATACATGATCTATGTGGGTGTTAAGGGACGAAGCATTGCCCGTGTCGCCTCGTCAGTGTATCAAAATTTATTAGATCACCTTATAATTATAGAAACAATTATGTGTTTAACTATCATAGTTGTTTTCTATTTGCTGGAAAATGCCGGCGAACCCGTATAAAGCATTTTTTTTGATGCGCGCGACTGTGAAAGTGAAAAAAACTCATGAGTGAGGCTCGTTAATGGCTGTTAAAGCGTTGTTCCATTTTTAATATGTAATGGCATGCTGATATAATTTTGAATACAATTTTTTTTTTTTACCATGACATATTTTTACTTTACCGAATATAAAAAAATATGTCCACTTCATAAATGCATAATATGATGCATCATTATTCACATTGAAACACACAACAAAAGAAGTTTTCTCATTGGAAATTAGATTTGAAATGAAATTTTGATGGAAATTGAAGGGTATTGACGGATGTGCAAATTTCGGTAGATCAATTAGATTTTTTTTTAATAAAATATTGTAATTAGGCTGCCAAGTCTTGGTAGGTGAGGAAATTTAAAGTTTTTTTGTTTTTGAGTTCTTGGTTTATTATAATAATTATTACTTTGAATCGCCTTTTACACATTTAGACCTTATTGTATATTGTTCTATATTTTAATGATTTTTTTTCCAAATACCTGTAGTTTAGTGCAATCTAAATTGTATAATAATTTATGTACTAATTTTTTAATGCAATATGTAAACATTTTTTACGAATTATTATTTTGTGGATGGCTACAAAATAATCTCTAAAAAACTTTGAATTGAGTAGATTTTTTCCTTACTATGTATTGATTTCAAGAATACACCAGATTCTATCAAATTAAATTGACACCACTGAAGTTTTTTTATAAAAGAATAAAAACTCTTATCATCGCAGCGTAGAGGCCATCATAGTATATTTTGTTAAAATGATAATATGTATTGTTTTTATGCTGTCTGGTTTTTATATTATCTAGTAATTTTCTGTCATTTTTTGTGCAAAACCCCAATCTTGTGTATTCTCTATGTATGGTTTTGGTGTTATTTATTATATTTAGTAGTTTTTGGAGTGTGTCTTATATATTTTTCTTTTCTGTCCAGTGCATAAAAAGGAGCGTCCAATGATTGACAACTCATTTTGAAAATCAAACACTTAATCTCGCTACTTCATGTCGATTGCTTTTGATATTTTTCAAAAACAAGAATTAATGTTTATGTGACTGATAAAAGATTTGAAAAAAAATCTTTCTTGGTGCGTAATATAAATTTTTAAAAAAGATGACTACCTGTATGCTACGCTTAACTGTTAAACCTTACCTTGCATTATATAACTTTAAAAGATTTTTATGTGAATATATTCAGCAAACCCTGCTCTTAATCCATAGGGGTGGCAAGAAATTTCAATAAGTAAAAAGATTTTTTTGTTAAAGCCAATATGTAGAGAATATTTTATTTGACAAAGTGACAGGTTTATTTTTGTCTGTATCTAACCCAGTATAAAGTTTTCCTACTTAAGAAGTTTGTTTTTTCCGGTCCCTTCGAAAACTTCTTAGAGGGTTTCACTGTATCCGAAGATGAAATGAATGTGTAAGGTCGACACTGCAATTGCAGTGCTTCGTACCGTGCATGCGAATGATTCTTCAACACTGCAAATGCAGCTCTCCGGCCCCTAGGGGTAAGGACCAAAATTAGTAGCAGGATATCTTAACTCAAGCCATTTTAAGTTAAACCCATGTTTTTTGTAGTAGGATCATTGTTATAAATTGGGTGTTTGCCAACCAAAATTGTTTAAAATCACACAAAGGCATTATTCTACACATTTTGGCAAGGTAACTAAGGTCATGTTGTTATGCTTGATGGCTGGTCAAAATTTGATTCATCGCAGATACAGGCTGAGAACCGTTGGTTAACCGGAGCAATTATTTTAAGTGGTGACTGTCAAAAATTCTGAAGATGCTATTCGTCGATTTGTGATCATGTAAAATGTGAAAGAGGTTCATACAACTATGTAGATCCAAGGTATCTTACCAAATTTTTCCCACGTATAGGGTTTCCTGCTAAAGAAGTTTGTTTTTTCTGATCCCTTGGAAAACTTCGAGGGGTTTCAATGTAATAGTTATTGGTATTCAATGTATATGTACGTGTGTATGTATGGGTACACACAATAATTTATACATTGCAATCGATATTATAACAAACATTATTATAAAATCTGAGTTATGAAGACCTTCTAAATCGGCGGTCCCGAAGAACAATGTCGGATGTGCAATTTTGTAGTTGTGCAGTAGAGTTGTTTAAAGTTTCATTTCTGCATTTTATTGATTTTGACATCAGTGTTATTTTGATTTTTTTCATTTCATTTTATTAAAAATTCCCAAAGAACAGACTTTTAAATCAACAAAATAAGCCAACGTAAAGATTTTCAATTTTTAGCAGATCCGGCATTGTTCTTGGGGACCATCAAAATGATTATGTCCCGCCATAAAATTTTCTCTTGTTTTGATTTCAATATTTTGTACTTTACTTCTCATTTTATGTATAACGTTTCTTGTGCTTCGGTTAGCATCTTTCTTCCAAGACATTCTTGAAGGGTCAAAAATATCAATCAACAATCTAAATGTCTTGCTACACACTAGACTGCAAGTGTATACAGTGAATGTCTCCTATAAGGTTTTAAAAGTAAAATAAAACCCTTATGTGGGAAAAATCTTATCGGTCCATGAGACAAATTATGCCATTTTTTTATTTATGTTTTGCAGTGACCAAAAAACAAAACTTCTTATGACGGAACCTTATATTATATACAGTGAAACTCTTTAAGAAATTTTCTCTAGAAGAATTACCATAAAAAACTTTCAATTTATCCTGCTTATAAGCTTTGGGATTTTTCCAAACTTCTTCCAAAAAACCAAACTTCTTAAGCATGAAAACTTCTTAAGAGGATTTCACTGTATAATGTATGTTGGTTTCACTGTATGTACTGCAGCGAAATTATCAAAAATACGTAATTGCTTTGTACCACCATAATAACGAATATTATGTAAGCTTATTTTTCACATAAATATGTTGGTCTTTTGTGATTTATGTTAATTTTAAAGTGAATATTCAAACTAGGGTCCTGCCGTAAACTGGGCTTAAATATATATTACATCAACTTGCATTATATAAAATCTTAAGTTTATACATGTACATTCGTACGCTAATTGCTAGTCCTCAATATTATTTGATATTGTGATGTCATCCCCATGCATAAAAAATTAAATATATCTAGCAAATGATGCATTATGCAGGATTCAATTTTTTTTAAATAATTGTTCTATAGCTAATTTTGTTTATGATTCTTTTACTAACTAAAATGGTGTTTTAGGTACCGCATCGTCATCTCTATTTTACTACTAAACTTTAAATTAATTTTAATATTCAACATAGCACTGGCCCATTTTAGACATGATGTAGAATCCCATTCGAACCATACTCTATCAAAAGGTCATACAGTGAAACCCTCTTAAGAAGTTTTCCAATGGATCAGAAAAAACAAACTTCTTTAGCAGAAAAACCTTACACGTGAGTAAAATTGGGCCAATTTTGGAACCGAAAAAAACCAAACTTCTTAAGAGGGTTTCGCTGTATTAGATTGTTCTGTTGATTCAATGCTTTTCCGGGTAAAGGCTCAATATATGTTTGTATCAAAAAATTACTTGGAGAAAATAAAATTGACAACAGAAGCAACAATTTAGTTATTCTACATAGGTATTTACAATGTTTTATATTACAGTATTGCTTGTGCGTAAAAAAAACCGACAACAATCATATCCAAAGAGTAATTCTGTGTCCGAAAGATCAAAGGGTTAATTCAAAACTGGATCCAAAGAAATGAGTTCATTTTACCATTTCTCTTGTCATGTTTTAAAATACTTAGTCCATTTTGGCATTTTGAATTGTTGTGTATGTTAAGTGTTCTCTTTTAACTGACCCCTTGGGTACACTACGCATACTTACCTCATACTTTGTTTTTAGACTCATCCCCTTTTTCCTTTTGCGTACAGAATTCTCCCACAACATTATTTTCAAATTTATATTAAAATATTAAAAAGTGTAACTGGGTGTGTAATAATATTGAATGTGTTTAAAAAAAATTCGAATTGGTGAATTTTTAAAACGAAAATTGTAAATGCAGCGAAACCCTCTTAAGAAGTTTTCCAAGGGACCAGAAAAAACAAACTTTGTAGGAAAACCTTATTTGTGGGAAAAATTGGGCCAATTTTTAGCCAAGGGACCGAAATAACCAAACTTCTTAAGCCCCAAAACTTCTTCAGGGGGTTTTACTGTACATAATAAATATTCGAATAAAGTAGATTTTAGGTTAAGTGGTGTGTTTTGTTAGGAGACTCAAAACTTAATGATTATTGAACGGTATCCGTTTTTATTGAAAATGCGTATGTAAATAAGTTGTATTTAT
The DNA here is from genome assembly GCA_917563855.2 of Limnephilus lunatus. NCBI lineage: Eukaryota > Metazoa > Arthropoda > Insecta > Trichoptera > Limnephilidae > Limnephilus > Limnephilus lunatus. The sequence goes on along the minus strand of OU830602.1, from coordinate 42,147,877 downwards.
AATTGTATTCTGATTATGGATATCATGGTTCATGTTGAACTGTTATTTCGCTGCTGAGAGCCTAGGACAAGAGGTGAGGCATTTCCTGGTTATTTCATTAACGAAAATGAAGAAACTGTACCCATTGTCTGTTTAAAATGTTGTCAATGTTCATTTGTATTTGTAAATACATTGTACAAACATGAATTTTTGTTGTTTTATTTAAATGTTTACCTTTTAATGCTGGCCTTTTCGACACAATTTCTGTCCCACCACGCGGCACATTTTGATAAAATTTATGCTTTAGTACAAATCGTGAATCATATAGCGACATCCGCGTTACGGGGATAGCTGCCGATGGTTCACATATGCGACAACCCCATAGATAAAAAGCTAATCTAGTGCTGGGAAGAACCCTCTAGGGTCCACACAGGTTTCGTGGGGACTTATATATACCCCCTCTTTCACATTCCTTGTTTTGCCATTTTGCAGCACCCAAAACCTTTTCCTGTGTTGTTTTCCTAATATTGAAAGTGAAATAAAGCCTTTTGTCAAAACACAGTCTTTTCAAAGAGTAACTCACCTTAACTTCTTATAATTTTGGGCCATAAAAGGGTTTATTGGCTACCAAACTCATTGTGTATGTAGAAACATTAATATTTTATCAAGTAAATTAGAGAGTTTTTCTGGTTTGGATGATTTATTAACCCAATGTATTTTTACAAATTTGTTGTGATACATTTCATTACAGGTACTCTTTATAACAATTAAACGACAAGCCAAAATACCAAGTATTTCTGGTGGTATTTTAAAGCCAGCAAAAACCTAGCCACTAGCGACATCAAATTTAAAGGCATTTTTAAAGTTTCATCTCCTCGTATAATATTCTTCACAAATCATTATTGCTTCATAATAAAAATTGTGGCATGTTATTAAAGTTTATCATCGGTAATATTCATTTAACAACATTTAAAAATATTCAACAAAAATATGTAAGTAATCTTTTTAAACTGCAAAGACAATCAACAGTTTATGGGAATTCAACATTCGATAACTTGGACATCACTATAAAATATTTCTATGGAAAGGACATATTTACTATTTTAGCAATATGTATAATATTGTATTGAAGGCAGTTGTTTGTGACAATTTTACAAAAAAAGGCGCTTGCTTATACAGTTAAACCCTCTTAAAAAGTTTTCCAAGGGACCGGAAAAAACAAACTTCTTAAGAGGGTTTCACTGTATTTTTTTCATCACTACAAATTTAAAATTTGTAAAGTTTGTGCTTGATACTAAATAGAATTTCACTACATCATCAGTGTGGTACAACGATCTGACAAATTTCTAGATTTTTTTGTTAATGTATGGCACTTTTTCCAATATTTTATTTTAACCTAGTCCACCCGTGCTAAAAAACTTTACCTGCTAAATCTCGGTAACAGATAAATTGAACCAGATTAAATTTAAAAAATTGGCTACATAATAAATATTATAGAAATTTGTCAGATCGATAACAACACTATGTATTTTACTTGACTTGAATAAACTATTTATGAATTGTTTTGAGATAATTTTTAAATACAAACTCAATTAAAAAAACATAAAAAATTGGACCGCAATTGTCAGATTAATAACAAGTTCTGTATTTATAGACGTTGATAAATTATTATTTACAGGTTTTTTTAGTTAGCAAATACTATTTTTAGTGCTACAGTTTTTTTTTTAATTTGCATCTGAATCAAGTTTAAAGAAAGGTAAAGTCAGTGGCTGACTGAAAAGATGAATACAAAAAATTTTAATACAAGCAAATAAATTATTATGTGAAAAAGTCACTGTTTTGCGCTCCACAGGAGTTTTAAGAGAGCAAATTTTTACTGGCATTTGCAAATTGACTAGGACAATAATTATTACAATATGATTTTGTATTTCTGAGATTATCGATTCATGTATGTCAGCAATTAAAAATGGTTTTCATTAAAATGTTTTCCACTCATTTTGTGTGTATAACATACAAGTAGTACCAAATATTAAATACATGGTACGATTTTTAAAATTTTGGGCATAGAATCATGCAATTTCAACAACCCTTTGAAAAGTTATGAAAAAAAAATTGAAAAATAGCCCATGACTTTTAACATAACAACGTAACGTATTTTTACTTTTTTTTTTCATTACTTTTAACGAATTTTCAACAGAGGTGTTAAAATGCATGATTCTGAGTTATCTGGACACCATATAATCTTATGTTTCCTTTTTTTGGTGTTGAGATGTTGAACCTGTTTGTGGACACCGCAAGATTGTCCTAAACAACGCAAATGTCTCAGCACCCTAAAAAAACAACATAAAATAATTCTTGATATAAAATAAAACATCCATCAAGTTTACTGGCAGTTTTTTCAGAAGTTGAAAGAAAATGATTACAGATTAGTAATTTACAAAGTTTACAGCTGGGTGCATAATAAATTTCCTGTGCAATTTAGCTGGGAGTTGATGGATGTGCATGTTGACATTAATTTACAGTGGGCACAGATTAAGAAGATTACATTTTCTTATGTGTAAATGTGTATTTCATACAAATCTGCATGAAAACTAGTTGCATTTTATTACCCCAACAGGTGCAGCCATTATTAAATAGTTTTATGTCAAAATGACCTTTAACATATAAATGCTTTTTTCTCACTGGTAAACAATTTGACAATGGACTAGACATATATTTCTATGACTGTCATAATATAGTACATTTAAAAAATAGATAGCCTGATGTAAAAAGAAGGTTTTTAGCCAACATAATTATTAAATCCTTGCTCTTGATCTTGTTCTCATGACATCTAAAATTGTCGATGGTCGGTAAACAAGTCTAGGGCTCCTCAATACCATAGATTATTTATCACACTCATAGACAAAATCCGGATTTAAGATGTTATGAAAACAAAAATGAGATCAGTTAATTCAAAGAAAATCGCCTAGCAATCCGGGGGTTAGCATATTTATGGCAATCCGTTTGTCTTAAAAATTGAGACACGAAAAAAGTGACCACAAATTGGTTAGCAGATTTAAAGAAATCAAACGTTGATTTATCGTTAAAATACGATTTGATGCAGGTAAATAATACAGATGGCTATGTTTAAATTCAAATACAATACTTTTATTCACTGGTTTAACAAGATCGTAAATACTATAAAAATATATACTTAGATATCCTTATTTTATTAGCTTTCAGGTCATGATTAAAGGTCAAGTGGTATTTCACTTATTAGAAGCATTCAAAGCATCTAATATCTACAAAGAAATTATAGAAAACTGATAAAACGGTATAAATAGTAGGTACATATCAGTATTTAAAGTGTGGATGAAAAAATGATGTTTTCTATTTTAAAATGTGGACAAGCCTATCATTGGTGAACTGTTAACAATACAGATCTGTTTAAATATAATACAAAATAGTTTTTGCGAATTGAAGACATCTATAAACAATTTTAGAATAACTAATATTCTCGGTTGGTGCTTATTTTAAATGCATCCATGAATTTGATTCTTATGATCTTGTACAAGATATTCAATTTACAGAACGTATGGCATTATTTTTAAGTTGAACATTTATTTTAAATAGGTGTACATTTATTCAGGGAGTGAATTTTACCACGTGATTATATCGTATTGTTTCGCTAAGTTTAGTGTAACCTTTAAAATATATATTCCAGACAATTTATGTATAAATTTTCTCTTTGAGAGGTACCTTATTAGTAGTATAAATAATGTATTATTAAGAATAGTTAGGGCAATGTACAGAAGAAGGTTCAGGTAATAATAAAATCGCAGAGAAAGTAATAGTTGTTTTGACTGGAGATTCTACCTTCTATTTTTGTGTCGGGACAAAAATAAGGTAGTTTCTCGCATTAATTATCAAAAAAATAATAATCCATGCTATATATAGCATTAAAACTATGTTAATTTTTCATATAAAATCTAATTATTTATAAGAAAAATAAACTTATAGTTAGCACCATGCAACTAAAAAAGAAAGTAGAAAAAATAATACAACAGCGATGGTCATTTGTAAATTTTACAAACTTTATAATAATTATATTTTGTCAGCGATATAAATTAGTATGGCAATTTTGCCATGTTTGTTTGTGTCATTTACTAAGTAGTGCCTATTTGCAATTCTTACATTAATATTTTTTGTTTTTGTATCAGGAAAGCATGAATAAGAAAAGGTATTTTATCGACAATAAATATTACAAAAATAGAGAATTAAAATCACAACACAAAATGTAGGTAGCACAATCACGTGTGTTTTCTTTGCAGTAGGTATTATTATAATGAATAATGATGTATTAACAGGTAAATAGAACATTTGTTTATCGGATACGGTAACATTCTATGCATTATGTATAAACAATAGACTTTCATTAAAAGTAATAAAATAATCTGTAATAAAAACAATTTGATGAAACTCGGAATGGTGTGACAATCTCCAATAGATCCTCTAATTCCATGTATCAACAATACGACTCATTAATATTATTTGTTAAATAAGATACAATAATTCACTTGGCCCCTCATTATTGCGTCAAAACAGACATATTACTTATATTTGTTAATATTTTGTGAAAACGGAGGCACTTGCTATGAAATTCAACCCTCTTATGAAGTAGTGTGTTGATAATAATTTATAAATATCTCAAAATATTAAACATTGATGCTACAATCAACAATGTTGAAAATAGTAATTCATTAATTGATTTTAACTGTTAACAAGGAAAATAAACCAATTTCAGAATCAAAAAATAATCGTACGACTTTGATCAACTGTTGTTTAAATTTATAAATAACGTGCGTATACATACTTAAACTTTTGTCATGATAATGATATTCGTAGAAAGTGGAAGACTACGCCATGCAGCCGTTATCCATTCCGGAATTCCTAAACTTCTGTCTCGTGGGGCCTCCGTTCATGTTGTGACATTGTTGATTGGGAGGGTGATTGTTGTACTGATGGCTGGCGATGTCCTGATTGTCAAAAGTCTGTAAGTATTCGTTCTCTGGCGATTCGATGAGGAGATTGGATCCTTTGTCGAAAGCTTCGCTGTTGGTGTAGCTCTGATTGTCTTGTCTCGTGTAATTGCCGTCTGAAGTGGGAATGGAGTAGTTCTGCATCTCGAGGGAGTCTACTGGCTGGTTGTAGTTGCAAGGGGGAGGGTTCTCCAGGTCACGGGAGTAGCTGGAGGCGAGGATGTTGGCGGACTCGGGTCGGATGTAGGGGGAGTTGGGTTCGTAGGGAGTGGCACTGGCCGGGTAGCTGGTGGGGGAGTGATAAGGCGGCTGGATGGGGTTGTACGGGGTGGAAGGAGAGGACGAGTGTTTGATGCAGGACGGTGTGTGGAGGGACAGCATGTCCACCAGTTGCCGCCGCTCTACCTCAAGTTGCTGGAATCAATGCAAAAACAAAACATAGGTAATGAGTTTTGACAAATTAAACCATAGCATTGGATGGGTGGTGGTAGCCAGGGGTGGCAGTGGGCATTGAACGCCAGTAAGGGGACAATAAATGCAACTTTAAAAGGGGCAGTGATCTTAATTTTATAAAAAGTTTGGGAAACTCCATTAGATAAACAGTGAGAATCAGCGCTAAGGGCCAAATATTTTAGAACTATTTTACTTGAAATAAAATTATATAAGTATATGTTTGATGGTTTCATGCCAACTTAGAATCAAGTCAACTCAACGCCTCTTTGAAAATTCATTAAGAACTATGACAAAAATAATTTTAATAAAACCCTAACCTAAAATAACCTATTTTACCAATTTTTAATATATTTTTTTCATTACTTTTGGCTTTTCAAAGGAGGTTCTGAGTTGATTTCATTCTGATTTGTCTGGTCACCATTTTGTCCTGGCGCATGTGTCTTTCATTGCAACTTTTGTTACTCCACTGCAAACATCTATCATTTATATTTATCAAGTTTATGTTTAAGCATTTTAATTTTAATTTCTTTTATATATTATATTCAATAATATTATTATTTAAAATAATGATGAGTCATCATTTTGGAATACCTAACTCAACAGACCAGTGGTCTTCAACTTTTTGAGCCGGCGTACCCCTTGTCTCCCACTACAAATGTATTGTTCCCCGTACCATCTATCTATCTTTTTTACACGTGTAATGAAAGACGTGTTTCATTTGTAATTTTTAATACTCTAATTATTACATGAATTTAACAATCATGTCACACAAATACAATGAAGTAATGCAATTTTATGCAGAGTGTAACACGACTTCAGGCATTTTAACCAGTGATTTTACATACTTGCCACGTTATTGCGTACCCCCAAGGGTACGCATACCACAGGTTGAAAACCACTGCAATTCAGTCAAAAATGAAATGAAAAACAAAATACAATTCAGTCGAATTTAAAAAATAATTGGAGAAACTAAAAGGGCAATAACCATTAATATTTTCCGTCATTTTTCTCGGAAATTAAGAGGGGCGCAGGTAATAAAAATAAAGCAATAATTTTTTTTAATCATAAGTAAATACCTATCTAGAAATGATATAAATGTATCGTCTGTAAGTGGTAGGTATAACCATAATGTCTTGATAATGCCTTCAGAGGGCGAAACAGCTGTCAAGCGTAATAATAATTACACAGCAAACATCTTGTAAAATACAAGAGCTCTGACTACATTAACCTTAACCCAGAAGATTGTTTCTATGATTTATGGGCTTTACGTTTAGATAAGACATAAAATCCGCTGCAATTCTAGGATAAATTCCATAAGGGAACAATGGTGTGTCTAATTATAACGTTTTATCATCAGTTCTCGTCCACATTGTGAAGCGCTGCGTGATTGACTGAACCTTCTGAACAACTTATTACAGGTGAGGATTAGACCAACTAGCACATTGCGACTTGACATTTTATATAAATGAAAAGAAAATACTTGGTTTTTAGTCACTTTATTGATTTATTTACACTGTCTACCGGTTTCGGTACCTCCGTACCATCATCAGGACTTGACAAATTCGAATACGTTGCCGCGAAAATGTTAGACAAATTAACTTCGAATACGTTGCCGCGAAAATGTTAGACAAATTAAGTTCGAATATGTTGTCGTGATAATAGACAAATTAAGTTCGAATACATTGTCGCGAAAATGTTAGACAAATTCGACTTCGAATACGTTACCGCGAAAATTTTAGAGAAATTCATGTTGAAATTCGTTGCCGCGAAAATGTTGGACAAATTCAAGTTCGAATACGTTGCCGCGAAAGTGCTAGACAAATTCAAGTTCGCTAACGTTAATGAATGTCCATCGCCGCTTCAAATGCTGGAAAAACTTTATTTCGCTAAAGTTATAAAAACGCCCGTTGCCACCCAAGTAACTGACAAAAATGTGCTCGTTACCGAATATCTATGTATCTCCTCGAGAAAATTGTGTTTGTGAAAGCATTCGAAACGTCGCGTCGGCGTCGCCTCGCGTCGTAAGATTCGCCGCAAAGTGTTCAACTACGTACGGTGTACTCGTAGTACAAGCGGGAACTGGGTGAATACTTCACCCAAACGAACCCAAAAAAAATCATTTTTTCGGCAACAAAAGCGTTTTAAAAAACTCTTGAATGCTCTCACGCTTCGACGTATTTTGCGACCGTTTTTTTTCCAACGTTGACCTCGATTTGCCAACTCGAAAACGAAATCTCAAATTTAAAAAAAAAACAGAGTGTTTAATTCACGCACAGTAGAAGTGAAACCTTCAGAAAACTAAAGTAGACAAGAGTGGGGAGACTAAAAATCACCGCACAAAGAGGAGATCGATAGGCTACGAAGCACCAAAGCCCAAAGAGGAGACCGATTATACTATCTCATTCTTGAGCAGGCTAAATCCTATAGATGTAGGTACCTATATGTTTGTCTCTTTTTAATATCGCTATTTGTCGTTTCATCGAGTTTAAAATCACAGCGGTGCTAAAGGACTTTTCACTTCAAAAAGGTTACACCTCAAAATTGACTCCAATTGTGATGATGTAGATTAACCACTTTCCCGCTTGTACTGCGAGCTTCAGGACAACGTGCGTAACTATTATATCTCAAAGTGCCTTTATTGTATTGGTTGGTCCACCTCTGTGTAAAATGTAAATAGCGTTTGTTTGTTCCCAATGGCTCTCAGCTCTGAGCAGTGGAAGTCGTGCAGATTGGTTTGAATGGAGTGTCGAGCGAAGTGTCGTGGGCGAGCCCAGTTTACATTGACCCCCGCGCGGCACCGTTCAATCAACAATGATTCCTAATTCGATTAAGTCGTAAATTATATTATTCTCGGTTAATTCAGACCTACACAATGCGATCCTAGTCCAAGGCTATACTTAGGGCCTGAACGCTGATGCCTGAACACTAAATACAGTAATGTTCTGCACGCGATGCTCGACTCTCAATTTTGATCTCATTAATTAACTTGTTTATCTTTAATACCATAATGTCTTCTCTACACTCTCGGCTAGACTTTTCAGAGGCCACTAGGTACTTCATTCTACACGAACGCGTCATTTGATTCGGCAATTTCCAAATCGGCAAAATATCTCCCAACCATCATATTTTGCTCTCTCCATATCATTCTTACTTATTGCAATACGTCTATCCGTAGAGAGAGGGGTCGTTCGTACGTCAAAGATCGTCCTCTTTCTTCTCACACGTCGTGTGTGAAAACGAAAACACGAACTCTCTGGGCCTACTCTAATATTGTTACGCGTGCTCTACACTTGGTGATACTTTTCAGAAATGAATACTTCTCTCTTCTTCTTGCACAGTTATTGCTTGGATTATGATTGGTTTGCTCTTAGGCCTCGCGTCATTTATTCGGCAAAATTCTACCCCAACTTTCCTATTCCTCTCCCAATCCTCTCCCCACTTCATCAGCCTCACAACATTCCCAAAAATGGGGATATCACAGTTGGAACTCTTGTGCGGTTTCAGAAGAAGCTATGTTTCACTCTTGGTGAGATTTTTCAGAGGTGAATACTTCTCTCTTCTTAATGCGCAGTCGTAACTTGTATTATGATTGGTTTGCTCTCAGACCTCGCGTCTTTTAATCGGCAAGATTTTTCCCCAACCTCCCCTAATCCTCTCCCTCTCTCCACTTTCATCAGCCTCACAACATTCTCAAAATTGAGGATATCACAATTGAAACTCTTGTGCGGTATCAGAAGAAGCTATGTTTCTAGATCTGAATATTCATATTTATCCTTCTCCCTTCCCTTACCAACGAGGATGTCAAAACCCTACTGACTTCGGTAAATGATGCTCTAGTGTGGTAATCCCATTACAATAAAAGTACCGAATAGAACATTTTTTTATCTTTAAATTGTCCAACGTGTTACCCAGTTGGCACGTCTTATTTCTACGACTGATAATGGACTAGTTTCTGAATTCACTGATTCTGACTCTAACTAAAACTAACTAACTAACCATCACGCGCCGTTTCCCCGCAGAAGTAGGTAGAGAGGACAGACCACCAAACAACTCGGTTTTGGTACATACTCTTTGCCTCATTCACATTCATACATCGTCTCATACATACTCTTCTATTATTCTGACTCTTGACATGGCCCGTCTCAAGTATCTGATTCACTTGATCACGCCATGTCTTCCTCAGGCGCCCCTGACTTCTTCTACCATTTACATTTGCGTCATATATTCTTCTTACACTACTTTCATCGTCCATTCGCTCTAAATGCCCAAACCATCTGAGGGTCCCTTTCTTAATCTTACTTATAACGCTTACATCAGCTTTGCATTCTTTGCGGATCTCAACAGTTCTCACACGACCATACATTGTTTTACCACACATACGCCTCAGGAATCCCATTTTAATAGCATTCAGTGTAATTTCATCATTCCTCTGCCATTACCATTCACTGCCATACATCAGGGTAGGTACCAGCACTCCATTGTGGACTGCTAGCTTCGCTTCTTTTGACAGTTTTTATTAGCGCCAACGGTATTTAGTCCTCCATTAATGGAGTTACCTGCATTTACCCTTCTTTCAATATCTCTATCAGCCTTCCCATTTCTCATAAACACACTACCCAGATAAACAAACTTATCCACTTGCTCCAAGTTTTAATAATTTACAACTATATTGCACAGTGTTATCGTAATCTCTTTCAAACACCATGACTTTAGACTTACTTTCATTCATCATTAACTCATTCTTCATATAAATATACTGCCTGATGCTGACTCTCTGAGGCTTTTTTATCCGAATAGCATAAAATAGGTTCTGTTTCAAAGGCTTTGTAATCATAAACTTTAGCATGGTCGGTTTTTTCGATGGGATAATATATGTACCGAGCAAATGTTTGATTAATTTATGACTATGACGGATGCAAAATCTATTGCAGGTAACAAACATTGTGTTAATTTGCAAGGAAAACAGAATGCTATACTGACTATACTCCTAAACCAAACACAATGATTAGCTTCTTTGTGCAGCTATTGTTGGACGACTGGAGACGTAATGCATTAGTCAAAGATAGTCACAAGAAATCAAATGAAGAAAATGAGAATGTAGATTCAATTTTATAACAGTTTACCATAAAATTTTTTTAGCACCGTTGTGATTTGAAACTCGATGAAAAGAAAAAGCGATTTGGCCTGCGATAGAATGAGATAGAATAATCGGTCTCCTCTCTGAGCGGTACATCGTAACCTCCCCACTCTTGTCTACTTTAGTTTTCTGAAGGTTTCACTTCTTCTAACTGCACACTTGTATTTTTTTATTGAAAAGGCTTTGAATAAACTCTTCGAGTAGCCTAGGAATGTTTGTATAACTTTTTATTAAAGCCGTAGAAACGTCAAAGATTTTATAATGATTATCAAATAATTAGAAATTAAGTGAAATGAAATAAAATGCAAAGTTTGAAGAAGAAATGAAAGCGTTCAAAATTTATTCCATATTTATTACCTAGTCTCATAAATTTCATCTAACAAAGTAAGACTTTAAATGCCTATTCAGACAAAAGCCATATTCGCTTTCGCCGTGGTTAGCGAAAAACATCAAGCGGAATTCGACCGAGTATTTGCATGAGCTTTCGCGTCTAGGGCGAAACTAGTAGGTACCCTTCCAATTCCGCCATACCGCCCGGGAAGGTGGTATATTTTCACTTATTTTGCGAAACAGGCGCTATCGCTATCCATTTCAATAATTAGATGTGTTTAACATTGACCCGACAGCATGTAAGTGACCGACTAGACGAGCGAAATTCGCCTAGGTTTGAGCAAGAATACCGGTTTTCGCTACCCACAGCGGTAGCGAATATCGCCTTTATCTGAATACACCTCGAGAGTGTTTTCCGCTGTGTCCAATAACTTAAAAACGATCATAAATTAATGTTAAATGCAACATAAATGATTGCATTCAGCATTGTAAAGAAAACACACAATCGTAAATTAGACGACAATGCGACACACTGTCGACTATTAAATTATTATTTACGATTTCTGTTACGATCAAAATTACCACGCTAGTATTTTTTTAAAAATCAATAGGGTTTTCTATTTCCGTATCATCACTAAAATAAGTATAAAATAAATAATGTATGAGCTGGTATTTTTTTTTTGCAAAATGATAAAAATATTTTCATGGGAAAATCATGAAAGTATGCAAATACGCAGATAGGCACATTTTCAAAAAGATGAATGTGGGGTGATTAGTCGAATCCAAAATCCAGTCAAATTTGACTTTCAAAGTTTTGAAATTAAGAAAAGAATTTTTCCGGGTGCAAAAATTCCATTCAAAAGCATTTCGTTCTGGAAAATTAAAAGGATCATGGCTTTCGCGTTGCCACCGGAATATTAGTGAAAAGGCGCTTTTATATTCCCATGTTCAAGGAACGGCCACGGTATAAAAAGGCATTTTTTAAAGTTTTCTTTAGTTATTGAATCGTTGGTTACATGAATTGAGGATTTTTTGACCATCACGTTATGGCCGTTAGGCAATGAACATACGTTCTTTATCACAATAATGCTGCAGCTCTTTTTCAAACACGGCCGCCGTGGTCGAAGGGTAAAGCTCTTGACTCACAATCCGAAGGTCGCGGGATCGAATCTGTGTTATTTCACAATTAATTAATTAAAAAATAATATATAGTATATTTGCGGTAGAGTGGAAGATACTTTCAGTATCGCCGTGGTATAAGACCACCATTTAGAAGTGAAACGTTGCTTGAATTAGCCGTGTTTGGTGATCAGATCTGAATAGCCAGGTACTTAGTTCAGGCCAGGAACGAAAGTTCGAGGAAGTGCGGTCTTACTTAAAATTTGTGTTTTCTCCCTGATACAGCTCTTCCTCTTGAACGTATGTTTTCGACATATTTGTGTTTTCAGTCGGAGGAGACCCGGCTTTATAACATGTCTCATGTCCACATCATGTTCATGTTGTTATTGGGTAGGTACTTAATTATTATGCACAGTGTGTTCATTGATGCTTCTCGACAAATTAATTTATCTTCCAACAACTGTATCCATAAATGAATTTTATTATAATTGCGACTGCATGAACAATGCGCCAGGGCCGTAGCTAGGGGGGGGGCATCATGGGGCAATGCTCTACCTTAAAATACGAACTATGATAATATACTAGTAAACTGTTCATAAAAAATACTACATATCAGTGTGACACGTAACTAAACAGCTTCGAATTAACCAAGGAATCGTATCATACTAATTCTTTATTCTGCCCATAGATGGCATTGAAGTAAGTGGTGGGAGGCTGTGCGCGTATTACAATCACTGCTTACGGGGAATTCTCAAACAGTTTGGGGATGCTATTAAACGGTTGAGTAGGGTTGAGTTAAGTTTGCACCTTGTATCGACGGCGTCGCGTGCAACGTGGTACAAACTACGAATCGTTTTTTGACGGATAAAAATTAGAAAAATTAGGTTTACGTAAAAGTTTTAATTATCGTGTATTGGTACATACATATATTGTTATTGGTATATTGTTAGTTTTAACTGCATGTTTTTTGTTAAATAAATAAATTAATAAAATAATAATAAACACTTTATTTTAACCACGATAATCTTTATTTTAAAAATCAACAAATATAATGTAAAAAATTGAAAATTGTTTGGCTGACATATTTTGTTGATTTAAACGTATGAATTTTATAATTTTTTTTATAAAATGTTAAATATTAAAACTACACTGTATTTTCCTGACGTCAAAAACTGTATAAATGCAGAAACTAAACTTTAAAAAACTCTACTGCAAAACCTGAAGAATTTGTTCCTCGGGACCGTCGAATTAAGTAATAAGTCATCAGTCATCACGAATTTGTAGTTTTTCATTAATATTCTAGATTTTTTATTTATTTCGAAACAATTTTAATACCTACATCACAATTATATATATCATACGAGTTGTCGAATTTGGTTAACCAGATGACTACTACACGCTGTATCTCGATATTCGCCAGAAAATTAGCAAGTTTAGTGTGGTCAACCGCTTTGGGCCCGACCCCACCTCCGAGGAGATATGAATGGGCAACCGCAGCCGTTTATCTTATAACTTATTATTATTTATTATAACGTCATCTTTCTATGAAAAGCTACGAGGATCTGACAAGTTTTTATTGAGCACGTACGCTCTTATTGATTCCCTTTATAACTCGAAATGAACACGAATTTTATAAAATCGTGACTTACGTTACTCATTTCTTATTCATTACCGTATTGTTCATAAAATATTATGTGATATATGGAAGGATCCAGAAAATTTTACAGTTCTTTCAAATGCAGAGGCGATTGAAGAGATTCTGCTTCTGATGAGCGTCTTTGAAAAATTGTGTGCGCAAAGGGGTAGGAAAATTTTTCCGTGTCCTTAGTGTATTGTTTGCTACACCTATGTATGTCTATTTTGTACCTATTTCTATTTTGTACCTATGACCATTTTGGGCATTAAGTTTTTAGAGCAGCCTAACTTTTACAAAATATCTGCAGAATCGCCCGAATGAGACGTATTTACTTTTTTTAATAGGCAATTCAGCCTAAAAGAGTGCTTTGCAACGTATTTAATTGATTCTGCTGATTTCCGGAAAGCATTTGATTCAAAATCAAACAATTCCGGCAATCAAGCATTTCTGTCGTTTAATTGTCTCCATTAAAAAACTTTATTTTGCCAGAAATATGTTTTGAGTGATTTGTAACGTTTGTATTGGTAAAAAAATGTATGTAGGTATTGTAAGATCTTTTTGTTAGAAAAGATTTTTACGCAAATTGTGTGACAGTGTAGATTCAATTTGCGAGCTTGGAATCTAGATTTCCGTCAAAAGATTGACTCAAGAAATCACAATTTTATTAATTATTATCTTTAGATATCGATTCGGGACCATTCGTACTAACCTCTTATTAGGAGTCTTTAAAATTATAGTGTTAGTGCTGTATTCAACCTGTTATACATATTGACCGCTAATTGCTAATATCTACAGAGCGATATTTGTAGATATCAAAAATGTTATAATTTCTTACCTGTATTTGTGTCTTGAGATCCACGTTCTGCGTCTCCAACACTTCGGACTCCGTGACCAGGTTGACCGTCCTCTCGCGCTTCTTCAGCCGGCACTTGGTGGCTGCGATCTTGTTCCTCTCGCGTCGTCTGCGCCTACGTTCTTCGTCCTCCGGGGTCAACTGGAAACCATGATACATCTCAACACGAAGTGGTAACGCCTTTCTCGTCAGGTGTTCACTTTATTCAAATTGGTAGAGTATATTGGGATTGGCAGTGACTTTATTGTGAGGAGTGGTGAGTTTGGTGGGATGGGCGGTAACTTTTTTTAGGATTAGTGGTGACTTTGATGGGATGGATGGTAACTTTATTGGGATTAGAGGTGATTTTGATGGGATCGGTGGTGACTTTACTGGGAATAGTGTTGACTTTGGTGGAATGGATGGTAACTTTATTGGGATAAATGGTTGCTTTGATGGGATCGGTGGTGACTTTGATAGGGAGTGCTGATAACGTTGTTGGGAATAGCGGAGACTTTATTGGGGTCAGTGATAACTTTATTAGGGTTGGCGTTTGGACGGGAATATTATGCTCAGTGTTAGGAAAGATACTGACGTCTTTAAGTGGATTTGAGCAATGCTTTTCTCATCAAGTGGTGACTTTAATGGAATTCGTCGTGAGATTAAAAAATCTTGCACAAATTGAAAATCTTAGACATTGATTTGGATAGTGCCTTTCTCGTCTGGTAGTGACTTTATTGAGATCTGTGGTGGGATGGAAATATCGTGGTCAAAAGTGATGACACTAAATATTGGTGGTTTTGATTGGTTTTGGGAACGCCTTTAGAATCGAACAGGGTGGAAGAGTGGCGAGTCTTATTAACATGAATAATTATGTCGGAATATAACTCTAAATTCAGGAGGTATAGGAAAAACATTCATATCTCTATAATTGTACGAATTGTTTCAATGAATACAAATATTTTAAATACACATGTAGCTTCAAATTTTTAAATGTTTAATGGAACGCCAAGATATTTTCAAAATTTTGTCAAAGATTTGTTTAGGGTTCAAATACTGATTTAAAAAAATAAATTAATGCATGAAAAGATTCCATCTGACGTAGCATCGCATGCGGTAATGAACTCTAAAAAACTCTTCTTAGAGACCAATAGGCAATAACGCATGCCATTGTTGTATCAGATTGAACCTTGTCAATGTAAAGGGTGGATTTGTAAAAGTCAGTTTAAAAAAATCATCATGAATGTCGACCTACCCCTTCGCGGCTGTTCCCCAGATAGGAGTCATCGTACTCGTCATCGCTGATGTAGGGTTCTTCCTTCTTGAGTTTCTTGGTGCAGGGGAGGCCGTCCATAGAGTCGCTGCCAGACATCTTGCGCTTGGACTCGATGGACAGCTTCAGACCGGCCTTGATGAGCTGGGAACATGTCTAAACAGATAAAAAGAATTGATAAATTTATAGGTTGTATAATGACTAGAGACTTGAAATTTTGCATTTTTTATGAAATGTGGTGCTATTTTTTGCGAAGTTCGCGTTTTTTTAAATGAATTTCGCTTTATTTTTGATAAAAGTGCTGTTATTTTTGACGATTCGCTTTATTTTTTGACGAATTCCGTGTTGTATTTGGAGAAAGTGCTATTTTTTGGCGAAATTACCTAATGCTATTTATTATGAATTTTGCATTATTTATGGGAAAGGTTATTTTGCAACAAAAGTTATGTTATGTTCCTTTTTTAGTATTTTTCAGCGGTGCCTTCACAAACTGAAAAAGTCCTGAATATATTCAAATTATCTTTAAATTACGTCGGAGAGCCGAATGCATCCAGTTATCCAATATAAAATATGGTACAATATCATCAACGATTATAGAATATAAATAAAAACATGGACATCATCGATATATTAACAATATTTGGTCGATGATGGAATACGATAGGAACATCTATTTGTGTTGACGCTTTAAAGCCTAGATCTTCTTTTTTATGTGAATACCTTACAAGAATTCCAACTGCTCCCATCTGGAGCCAGTGAGACTATGGCAATCCCAATTGGGGTATGTTGTGAGGCTGAAAGTTAGTAGGGTGGTGACGGAGATAGGGAAGAGGAAGGTGGGGAAGTACCTGGTTATTCAGATCTAGTAACTAAACACGGCTACAGCTATTTCAAGCAATGTTTAAATTCTGAATATTGGTCTTACACCAGGGAGAGTATATTTAACTCTGGAACTTGCCCCAAATATACCTTTAAAAATATTACATAGTGAAAACACAAATCAATCAAATCAAAATTTATCGGTGCACGGCGGGATTTGAACCCGCGACCTCCGGATCTCTAGTCGAGAGCCTTGTCCTTCAACCACGGGGGCCATCTTATATTAAATCCTTGAATTCTTGACATCATTAGAAACAAACGTTTGATTGCCAGTGAAAAGCTCTGAGTGAGCATTCGTGTCAGGGTTTTCATCCTAGAAAAAAATTCAAGAAAACTCCAAGGAACGTTTTTTTAATCCGAGTTTACAAATGATGATAATAATATGTGACCGGCCAACTCAGAATGAAACCAACTCAGAACTATCTCAGAAAGGTCATTAAGAGTTATGATAAAAAATACATAAAAAATGGTAAAATAGATTAGGGTTACCGGCTAATTAAAAATTATGACTTTTCAAAGAGTTGTTGAGTTGACTTGATTCTGAATGGGCAATGTGGGCATGGAACCTAATAATAATATGAATAAATAAATTAACCCAGATCCAAATTACCTTACCCTTGAAAAGGTTGAACCCGTTTTGCATTTAGCGTACTTAAGCGTGACCACTAATGTAAAACGGAAAAATAATAAATCATAATTGCGTACTTCAGGTCTGTAAGATTCTCACGGAGACATTAAAACAAATAATGAAATCAAAGATTTACACACGGAACAATTTTAATATCACTGTTTTCATCTAATGACTTATTCGTAATAAAGCCTTGGGAAAATAATGAGCGTAGAAGCCTTATAGACGGAAAATGAGTTCCATCCATTGTTATTATTTTATTGTTAACATAAATCTAGAAACATCATTATGCAATGCGGTGATTATCAATTTCAAAGTACATAATATCTTAACTAAAATAAATAAAGCCTAAGCAAATTTTTGACGTTTGCGTTCATGCAGACCTTTATTCCTTCTTGTAATTTTGGCAAAATGTTGGAATAATGGCCGCCAAATTGTTCCAAAACTCGAGCGAAAAACATACAGCATTTGAAGTGCTGAGATGGAAATAGAACTTTTGTTATGCAAATTTGGTTTTGTTTTACAAGGCACCTAATGTCAATTTGCTCCGGAAAACAAACACACTTGAAAATTTGGTTAACAAGTGAAGTGAATATTGAAAATACTTGATACTAGCATATTGTGCCGACCAAACTTACTAGCGACCAATTCTTCAATTCAATCGACCATCAAAACTAATTTTTAGTCACGAAAAATCGAAACTGCACTTGTTTTATTTATTTACGCCCTTTTTCGGGGCTTCTGCCCCTAAGATAATTAAATGCATTTTTGATCAACAAAATGTTGTGTTTTAATTTCTCATATTCACTAAATACCTTTTATTGATAGGCTTGGTATCTGATTTGTATTTTATATAATTAGTGTGCTGTCTAATGGTCAGTGTATTATAAAGTTTTGTTGCAAAGTACCTGAAGTTTCTTTGACCAAACGTTGTTTTGGCGAATGTGATAAGTAAGAGATTTACATCCTCGCTTTTAGTTCTTCTCTTAGCTATGTATTATTTATTTACTATGATTAACGTAGGTCGGAAACTTTGGAATAATAGTGAAAATAAGTCTCCGATGAATGTACGTCGTGAACCTAGGATATAAAAGGCCAGTATCTACCCTTGTCAGTAAACTTGATCTCTTCCTTTATTGACCATTAATAGTTGTACATTAATATTACCTATATGTTCTTTCATTAACGAAAGCACATACGTTTTATTTATATGATATGCAGTTTATTATTTGTATTTGTATTTAATTGTAATTACCTTCTGTATGCTTTGCGTCTGTCCGTTGGCGGGAGATCCGAGGGGCGAGCCGCTAGAATTCGAATTGGAGTCATTTCCGCTTCCGCCCTGCGAAATTCAAATCAGGTTTAGTGTTGCCATTTTAGATGAAGCCTCTATCACTCTATCCAGTCTACACTCTGCACATGCAACACTGATTTATTACAGAATAATAATAAGCGAGATGAGTAGGTACTAGGTGCCTACTTACGAGGCAGCAAATTGTTGTTCATTCGCACTAATTTGGCTTAAGGCAAAGTGACTCACTTTGTTGTGCTTTCTCTCCGTTGAATTTTTAAAGCGCTTTAATGATAGTTTGATTCTTCGGGTTAGAGAAATTGAGGAAATCAAATGAAGTTAGTAGGTTATTCTATCGCTCGTAGGTATAACTTTAATCAGCGTAGAGCGATTTGTTTGAGCTATCAAAAGTTTTTTTTGTCCCTACTTCATATTAGTTTATCGGAGACCTATTTGTTGTAGTAGTTTGGCAATTCTCAGATATTAGAATTGGAAAACACGGTAATGCACGTTATATTATCGGAGGATGATGTACTGGAAGGCAAAGGGGTCAGTTGCAAGGCAAGTTGAAGAATGCACCAAGAATGATAATAGCTCATGGATGTGTTCTATCCATGTCAAGACCCTGGGATAACCATGTTTCTACTCAATATGGATCACTCACAACTCACAACAGTGTCGCTGTTGGGAGAAGAAAGCATCAATAGCTGCAGGAAATGTACAGAGGACGAAGAAACGTGCGCCGAAACATCTATAATGCCAATGACTTGATGGAAAGAAGGCTTCGACATGTATCTGGACAGCCGCACGGTAGAACCGGGAGACATCATCAAATACCCAATGGCAAACCAGGTGATCTTTGATGGTCTACTCATGGAATATGGTGAAAAATGGATTTTGTACAAGTAACATACATAAAGGGAGAGCTATGTAAACCATTCCATTAGTTGGAGACGAAACCTCCCACATTAAACATGGTATTTTTTCAGAATCGCAGGACTAGCTTAATACACAATTTCTTTTTTAAATAAGGCTTATTTTAACTTTAAAATTAAAAATTACTATTTTATCGGGGAGACGAAAAATATGCACAAAATAGGTTATTAGGTTCTCAGTTTGGGTATAAATAATTTATGCTTATTTTCTAACCGTCAAGCAACGACAAACGTCAGATCGAAAACATAGTTGTCTAAAATTGGTCGAAACTGTCGAAACACATGAAATTTTGAACGCTGATTGAAAAAAGGTATTTTAATAAAGTATTTTCCTCCTATCCCCACGTAAACAGTTGTATTTTATAGTAAATAAGTTGAATCAATGCTTTATTTATAAAAAAAAATATACATATTACGCGTGTCTAGCGATTCTGAAAATTTACCCAAAATAGATAACAGAAGAACGACGGGTTTGTTACATAGAAATTCATCAAATATTATCGTGAAGCAACCGGCCCATGATGAAATATTAACAAAACTTTAACCTAACTTGAATTAACCATGACATTTGATGAATTGTTAAAATTCTGTATAACAATACATCCTAAAAGATAAGAAATAAATAAATAAAATAGAACTCACTCTCAATCCGCCAGTTGCACACTTTTCGCTGGCATTGTAGTTGTAGTCGTCCATAGGGTTGGTCATGGCTATCAGGGAGTTGAGTATCTCAGGGGTCCGAGGGGTGGTGCAGGCAGACTCAACAGCCAGCAGATTGGTCACTGCGGAGCTGGCAGCTACGTTCACGTTCACGTTAAGGTTGTACATCTTCGGTAGCTTCCCACTTAAACTATTCGTCGTTACGGTGTTGTTGTTGTTGGCGCAACTGCTGTCACTAGACAGCACAATGGCCGGAGCGCTCGCCGCCATTGTGGAGACAACCGTTGTGGAATTCATCGTTATCAAATTTAATAATATCGAATAAAAAATAATAATAATACGTAAATATCTCTCACTTTATGTCTTTCTTTAATGGAATTGTTTTTTATTTTATAAAAATAAAATCTTAAAAATATTGTTCAACAATATGTTGCGTTACACTTTCACAATCGGTCTAATATCACCGACTGATTTTAATAATATTTTTAAATGATTTAAGACTATAATATTAATAATAATTACAGTGTTTTTACGAGCAACCAAGATGGTGGCTGCTGTACGTGTTAGATTTTCAAACGCGCTACTTATTTTGAATGTGAAATTTCGAGCTTTTGGTTTATGAGAACGTTTTTGTGTTTCGGAGTTGTAAGCGTTAAAATTTAAGGCACGCTTGGAATTTCAAATGAGTCCTTGTTCAATTCTTGTTTTTATTGGATTTTTATGGCAGCTGTAATTTCGTAAAACAGTCGACGCTTTGTTAAGAAACTCGTTACGTATATGGAACTTTTAAAAGTCTGCGGAATAAAAATATCCGTTGTATTATTTTATGGAACACAGGATTTATCACTCAGAGTTTTTTTTGTTTGTGTTCCCGTAGCGCGTAGAACTGCAGATTTTCTGGACTTATATTAACTTATAAGATGATGGCACTGTTTAAAAATCTTGTAGACGATTGCTGCAAGTGCGGTATAGTCCTGGAAAGAAGAGAAAACAAACATTAAAATTCATCCACTGACAAAATAAACCAGCATTCAATTACAGTTTACATAACGTACGAACCCGTGAAGAGATAAGTTTTACTAACCATCCCTATAATGAGTGTTTGGTGTGGTCGTATGGCTAAGAGTTGCGTTTTTTTTTTCAAGTGGGTACTTATGTTTTATTTTGCTATAATTTTTTTGCAATTTATATATATTATATTTGCAATGTAAATCCATTATAAAACTATTATATTAATACTCTATTTACCTACGTATGAAAATTTGGAATACACAACATTGAAACATAACCCACAAAAAAACAGCAAGACTATTTTAAATTCCTTTTACATTTAAAGGGAGGTCGTTGAACTTTTTAAACCTTTTTAATAATTATTATTTTGCGATCCCGATAAATTTGTAGGGGAGGGTGGGGCGTGTTGTGACAAAATTACAAAACTGAGTGTCGTAGAAAAATCTTAAATGAAATCAAAGGTTTGACATTTTAATGGAAACACATAACTCTTTGGCTACATTATTTTGGTATTATTAACCTTGTTAACATACGAATAAAGTGACAAAATATTATTTTACAAAATATGGGAATTGGCACAACACGCCCCACCCGTGGGGCTAGTTGAGACGGGTGTGGGGCGTGTTGAGACGAACAAATAATTAAGTAAAAGCATTAGGTAGGTACGAAATAAAATTGGTAAAATCGAAAGTCCTGATAATATATTATCATCAGTTAAATAAAAGTGGTTGTTGTGTACCTCCAATGTAATAAAAAAAATAAAAAAATTTAAAATAAATCTCAGCCAGTCAAGCAAAAGTCGCAGATGAATTCAGGAATGTATTCATCCACTCCGGCACATAACTCATGACACCATTTATGACATTTTATGCACCTCACCCATCTTTCACCAGAAATACCATTAGAATAGGGGTTACGACAAAATATACATTGCTCTTCTTCGTTTGCATCGCTGTCGTCAGTTTCCATAAGTGGTGGCTCCTCTTCAGTTTCACTGGATGATGTGGACACCAAAATTCGTTTTTTTACGTCTAAAATATTTTTTTATGTGGTTCTGTTTTTGACACCGCCTTTGTTTTATTGGGTGCTTGTTTTTTTTAGTTAGTTTTGTATGTACGCTTTTTTCTATTTTTTTATCTTTCTTTTCCTTTCTTAGTTTGTCTTCTTTTTTTTTTTATTATTTATTTAATACAAGAAAATACATTTTTAAAATACAAGTTTTATGCAGTCCCACAAAGCTGTCACACATGACGGCTTGTCTGTAGGTTCTACAAAATAATATATATATATGTTTAATTTTTAATACATGTATAACACAATATTATACAATAAACAATATCACAAAATAATATATCTCATTGTACCTACCTATATACAAATTATTTAGGCAGGTACGTTGAGATGTTCAGGGATACATCAATAATTATAATGTTCAGAGATACATTGATTCGTCGCTTATTAGCCAAAGCTTAGTGTTTTTGGGGCAGGGTCTCTCATTATTCTGAGGTTTAAAAAAATTATTGAGTTTATTGAAAATCTCTGGTATTAAGTATTTAAGCGTTCGGCTTCCATACTTATTTGTTACTCTTGGAGTAATGAGGCCCTTATTTTCAGTAAACCTTGTTGTGTGATTATGCACCGGTTGCTTTTTGTATTTGCTATCTCCCTCATTATCCATTATAATAATGTACCAAAGAAGACCCTTTATTGGAAGTAGGCTCTCAGAACCATACAGTAGTTTTAGATTACTTCTTTGTCTGTAAATATTCGGTGGTACAATTTTTTTTATTATAGCAATTTGTAAATTTTGTATATATTTAATATAAATATTGCTTGTGTGCCCCCAAGTTCGTATGCCATATCTAAGGATGGATTCGACCATAGAAAAATAAATAATTTTAAGAGTACAATGGGGCAAAATAAATTTCAATTTATAAAAATTACATGCAAAAGATCGGAGCTGGTTACAAATTTTAGCCACTTGTTTATCCCATTTAAATGTATTATCTACTATTAGTCCCAGATAAGTATATTCGTTAGTAAAGTCAATTGTTTCACAGAAGCAAATATTTTCAATTTTTTTATGAATACATTCAGAATTATGAGCAATTATTTTGGGTATATTCCATATTCCCAGGCTTGGTGATCTTATATACATACATTTGGTTTTTTTAACATTTATAATTAATCCAATTCTATTTTTTTCTTTGTAGGGGTGTATTAAGCCCATAGTAAACTTTGCTGCATTTTGCGATGTAATCTGCAAGTTCTTTTTCCTGTGAATGAGTAAAAACTTGACCAGGATTGGAATATCCCACCTTACAATTTGTAAGAGGACTAGCTTTTTTCCTTTCGATGAACCGCTTTAGTGTCATATGATTAATTCCAAAAGAGACTGCAGCTTTTCGAAGTGACACGTTTGTAGTAATGATTTCAGCTGCAGCTTGTTCATAAACGTTTTTTGGAATTTCCCCTCTATTCGTCTTTTTTTATATTTTCGGACCATTTTGCAAGACTGAAAAAAAAATAAAATTACAAATAGGCATAAAAAGGAAATGTATCTAGGTAATACATATATACATTCATAATATGTTAAAAAAATACGCCTGTTTACATAACACATATTGTATTAATGCATATTTTATATAAACGTAAAAAAAAAACTAAATTCTAGGGCCGAGTTATGTCTGCCACAACTCGCCCCCGCCTTGATGTAACAACTCGCCCCACCCGACGATTTTACATAAAAATGGCCATGCAAGTAAACATACTTGACGTACGCATTTCATTTATAACTAATAACACAGTCAAAAGATACAGTTTGTGGAGAAAAAAACATATAACGACTTACCGAGTGTTAGCAGGTTGGCAGACGACTTCGAAAATTTCCTGGAAAAGTTCGTTTAGCCCTTAAAAATCACACTTTGTCGTATAACTTTAATTATACCGACCGCTCGGCACCACCGTTTTGACAGAAACTGGGGGTATGGGGTTCACACGAAACGGCGCGATGCGCGCGCAGCTAAGTCAACTAGCGGGAATTTTAATCGCGATGTATCAACACGCCCCCGTCTCAACACGCCCCACCCTCCCCTACTAGGGAGCCAAAAAATCGTTGAAGCTTCTTGTTTAATGGCCACGAACTATACTACACTTTTTAACTTTTAATCTTTACTCATACATCAATACTAGGGTATAGATTAAACTTAATACTAATTACTAATGTTGCCAGTTGCTACACACTCAGCGTATTGAGTTGGCGGTGAATTGTTTTTATTCTAAAGTTTAGTTCTCTACAGACCACAGATTACCATTATTGGATACATTGAGTTCTTGAATAGTAGATCTGGTGGGATGCTTTAGTAACCGAAAGGTTTTTATGATATCTGACGACATCAGCTTTCTTTTCAATCGATAAAATATATAATAGGTAATATTAATAATAATTATTGGATAATTTTTACAGCGTTATCAATTCAGCGATATCAAATCTTGAGGCCCTGAGAAAAAAATCCCTCAGAGCCTATTTCATCTTTGGAGATGCTGAGTGGAGGGTTTTTTAGGAAATTAAAAAGATAAAGTCCTAGGAGTGGTGGGTAGGAATCAGGGGGTCAATGTGTCCAGAAGTGACGGACGTATAAATCCACCTCTCCCACTGCGGTGGAAGGCGATGAGTCGAGAGATCGGCTAGAGAGTTCAAACAGTAGTTGGGCAAACGCACCCGCCGCCAAAATCTAGATAAACCTCACACCAAGAACCCGGACACCACTGCTAAGTCACCAAACGTAACGAATCAAGGGGTACATAACCATCAAATAATATCGGCTGGATAACGGATAAATCCACACGTAGCGAAATAAGGGAAGTCGTAGGCGGGTTTTTAGAAATCAGCAGTCAACGAGCGAATTGGGAGTGTCTTTATTCTTTATCATTAAATAATACGTTTATTATTATTTAATCATACCGCGATACGCATCAGATCTATCGAGTTGGTTGATATGGCTATACTGGCTATGTACACTGTATACAAGACATCACTAGAAGTCGCTGCACGTGCATTGTGTGGCCATTTTTTGTAGGCGGGGCCATCAACAACGCATATTTCGCTACAATCACGTTCAGGTGATTTTATCTAGAGAATTTGCACTATACAGGGTGTAATAAGACGTATTAAACAGACTAACCAGCTAATCCTAGGTTTTTTGAGTAAAATATATTATAACGTTATCTTTGACACAGTACGCACAACTTGCGTACCTCCTTTTCTCGAAAAAAGCCTAGTTAAAATCTTTCGGGAACGTCGTATTACACCTTACATTTACATGAACTTTTTTTAACCTATAGGTGCGTAGTTACCAAAGATTTTGAAATATAAGGAGATGGGTTATCGGCAGTTTTTAGTGGGTGGGACTGTGCTTCCTGGTGTCGCAGATATTTATAACCAATAATACTGCATACCTTAAAAAAATCAACTAAACGAACGAATTC
Organism: Limnephilus lunatus; assembly: GCA_917563855.2. NCBI lineage: Eukaryota > Metazoa > Arthropoda > Insecta > Trichoptera > Limnephilidae > Limnephilus > Limnephilus lunatus. The sequence continues at coordinate 42,122,208 of OU830602.1, read as the reverse complement.
TTTCCGTATTCAAACTATATTGTTAACCAATACTACTGCACATCTTAGAAAAATCAACTAAATTCCGTTTTCAAACTAGGACCATTGACCGTTGTTCTGCCGACAGTCGGGTGGACATCATAACATACCTCCTTATATTTCAATATCTTTGGTAGGTATCTATCTCCTCTTTTATATTATTTATTTCTCTTCAAATTCCAGTCACTTATCATATATATAAGGTGTACGAAAACTAATTTTATGGTAGGTATAACTTTTTTTTTTATTTGAGCTTTCGTTTTCAAGCAAATCGAATTCAAAGTTGAAATTTTTTAGTTGAAATTTATTTGTATTAACTTTTTAAAATGTGTCGAAGACTCGGCTTTAAAAGTTTTTTAACCCCTTAATTTCAGAAGAAAAAAAAATAATTTCAAGGATTGACGATATAAAAATCAGAGTATGCAATTCACACGCGGTATGAGTGAAACCTTCAGAAAACTAAAGTAGACAAGAGTGGGGAGACTGCGAAGCACCGCACAAAGAGGAGATTCATTATTTATGAGGCACAAAGAGGAGAACGATTAGTCCATCTCACTCTCTCGCAAGGCTAAATTCTATAGATGTATGTGTTTGTCTCAAATTAATTGTTTGTTCAAATTACAACGGTGCTAAAAAAGTCCTCACTTCAAAAATTTAATGTTAAAAAACGAAATATATTATATTTTTGGTTCCTTGTATGATGTACATACCCTAATTTCCCACTTGCACAGCTAATTTCTGGACACCGTGCATAATATGATTTAAATCAATAAATAAATGTTGGAATGCTTTTAATTATTACATTCGCTGATGTTTATTTATTAGTGGAAATATTTAATTTGCGGTCGGTTTGAAAAGGAAACAAACAGAGGAATTGGAATTCATTTTGGCTCACGCCAACATGGCTGCCTAATGATAATGTTGATTGATAGTGGTAGGTAGTATAGGTAGGTACTCAGCGCTGATTTCATTCTAAATAATCGGAAAGGTTTTTAAATCAGTGACGTAGTGTCGCATTGCATTAAGTATGACTGGAACAATCAGCACAGAACACGCTAAATTACACTTTTTAATAGATAATATAAACAAAGGAGATGTGGTATGGAAGCGTGGCGACTTTTGACTGAATTTCGTCCAAAGTCAATTTGCAAATTGGTAGTTGGGTATGGATACCGCCCCCCCGGGAACCAAGACCTCTGCCTTAGGTCACTCCCAGTGGATCGCTACGTTCGGCGAATTAACAGAGGTGCCTGTGTTCATGGGGTGAGGTTTGTCTGGATCTTGGCGGCGGATGCGTCTGCCCACCAACTGCGTAGGCCAAATCGGAAGAGACCAGTTGAGGGAAACCTTTTGACCTCTCCAGAAGGACTCTCTCGGAACATCGCCTTGCACCACAGTGGGAGGGATAGATTCATACATCCATCGCTCCCGGAAACCCTGAACCCCAGTTTCCTACCCACCCCTTATACCTTCTTCCTTTTCAGATCTTTCTCTCTTTCCTTTCCTTAAAAAACTTTCCTTAAAAACAGCATTCCCAAAGATGACACAGGCTCCGATGGAAAATAATTTCCTTAAGGGCCTCCTGTGTGGAGTAAAATAACGAACTTTCCAAAGTAAAAAAACAACATGCAATATTACATTTTTTGAAAATAAAACATTTTATATAGGTTAATGATTGCGAAAAACTAAGGGATAGGAAGGATCTACAATTTTCCTGGATTTATTTCAAATAAACGGAAACAATTAATCTCTTCAATAATCAAATTAAAATACTTACGTTTGAAGAAACCCGAAAAAATATTTTGACAGCCGAATCCCAAAAACAATGTGACTTTAGTTTCTCTTCTGACTGATTATAAAGTAATCTTACTTAAAAACATCTTGAAATAACATAATTTTATAAAATACAACGAGACAACAGAATCTTGTTGAAACGGATGACTTATTTTCGTGATTTGGGACTCAATAAATATGATTAATTATTCTACAATAGCGACAGAGAACCGTTTTTTGTGGGTCACAGAATAACGTGCCCCATTTATTTTTTTGGTAATTAAGTAAAGATTCTTTTTTTTCAAGTGTGAAATCGTCGTATTTATTTGGACTTTCTTATATACATTTTTTAATTTCAGTTTCAGAGCATTCTCCAAATGGAAATGTCATACAGGATAACCTTTTTTATTGACTAGAGAAGCAAAGTCCTGCTTTAACTTGACCGTTCTGCATTTCGCCTATCTGAAAATTTAAAATTTGGTGGTTCGTTCCGCTTCCGTTTCAAGATGGTGGCCGTTTTAATAGTTCAGTAAAAAATCTTTTTTTCAAAAGTGAAATCCAAAAATCTCTATTTGGACTTTCGTAGTCGTTTTTTTAAAATATTATCGGTGGTAGGTACCTACCTACATTTCTAAAGTAAGTTAATAAAAACAATTTTCGTTGATATAGTTCCGTTTCTTTATTTGACAAATTGTATTTTTCCTATTTTGTAATTTTAAAAATATTACATTATAAATACTCGCATGTTCATTTTACTGAACAAATCTCATAAATTCAGAGAAAATTTTAGTTTTGATTTAGGTAAGTAGGTATTAAAAATTAAGAGATAATTAGAAACACACTTTTTTTATGCGAGGTTAACTATTCATATAACTACTAGTTATTATTGTGACTGCCGTGTCAATGGTTTGCCACCCCTGTTATAGAAAGTAATCCTGCGGTAAACCGGCGGAAATTCATCCAGTTGTTGCCAAATTTCCGTTCCCACACATGACCGCTCTAAAAGTGTGGTGATCTATGTATCTAGGTGTTTATTTTACTGGTTCTTGCCTAAATTACCGTGAACACAGTCGGATTATTATTTAATGTCTGTGTTTTTATCTCATTGGTCGTTTGAACTGTGGGGAAATCTTAATTTAGGAAACGAGATGAGATTTTAATCTTCAAAGCAGAGCGTTAAATGGACCAACTTTCACAGTTATTTCAACGGTTTTTTTCTCAGCCATAGGGATGCTTTACTGGCGTAAACTTTGCAGTTTTAATGATTTGTGATAAATTTTACCGAAATTTACTAGTACCTAGGTACTATTTTATAAAACTGGAAATTATATTACAAAACTGGACTGGACGTGTCAATGTGTATGTTATGGTAGATGGCATATCACCAAAAAGGGTTAATTTTTAATAAACCTAAAAAATGTGTTTAAATTTTGTAATGATACTCAAAATTTTAGTGTTTGGACAGTGTTGCCAATTCAGCTCCTTTGGAGCTAGATTTAGCTCCATTAGTCTAAAAAAAGTGATTTAGCTTCTTTGATCGGTTTTCAGATAATCTAGCTCCCAGGGTCTATCGATAGATATATGTAGATATAGATTCAATTCAATTTATTCATTTTAAAAACCTTTCAAAGCGTTTTTAAAAGAGAGAAAATATTTAAACTAAGATAAGCAGATTTAAACTAACAGCAACAAAGATTGCCGTCAAAATTGTGCTTCATTGATGTTAAATTTATTGATATTCAAAGTGATTTTATTTAACAGCTCTCCCGACTGGCATGACCATTGGCAAGTTAGTTCTGCAAGCCGGGGGATAAAACAGTATATGCTGTCGGTGACGGAGAAACTAATGATTGTCGATAGGTCACTCTATGATAATCGAGTTTTCGAACCAAAGATAATTTAGGCTACACAAGTTTTTAGCTCTTTTTTAGCTCCTTTCCAGTTGACATCTGGCTTTATTTTACAAATCGAGTTGGCAACACTGGTATTAGGTAGTGCGTATTGCCAAAATGTCAATGAGAAATTTTTGTTCCTCTTTAATTAATACTTATATTTACTTAACTGCATGTGTTTGTATTGATATTTGATACTTCTGCCATGACTCTCATCAAATTATTATGCATATTCATATAATTCTTTAGTTTATACGTAGAATATTATGCATGCTAAAGTTAATAATGTAATGTTTCTAGCTCGCTTTAGCCCATAAAGCAGATGCGACTCTATGGTCGCCTGCACTGAGCAGGATGCGCGCGCAATAAAACTTTACGATCGCCATTTTTCAAGATGGCGCGGAATTACTGGCGGGAAGTGTCGTCCTACGCCCAGCATACATTTACATTTGCATTTGTCACAATATCAAAAGTAGTTTACGGGACACTTTCTAGAGGCTGAGAGATAAGGAATACATACACGATAGTTAAATGGCGGAACGAAATGCATTTCAGTATAGTTTATTGAAGAGTGTGGGTACTAATACAATCGACTGGTGAAAATATAACCCTACTTTTTACTTTTTTATGTTTCACACATTCCTGTGAAAGATATACACGGGTAGGAACCTACTGGCGAAAAGATTTTTTTTCTTCAAATTCATAAAAACAATTCGTTGAAAACCCTTGAAGGGTGAACGTAAGAAAAAAATTGAAAGAAAATCAAAGTGTGCGATTCACAGGCGGTAGAAGGGAAACCTTCAAAAACTAAAGTAGACAAGAGTGAGACCAATAGGCTACGAAGCACCGAACAAAGAGGAGACCGATTATACCATCTGCATATATGTATAATAATACAAAAAATATAAAACTTATTTCCACTTTAATTTTACTGACTGTAACCGGTTTCAGCTCGTTAAAGCCATCTTCAGACTGGTACAAATTATTCTTAGCCTATGGTTTAAATACATAACATATGGGGAGAGGGGTGGTCAACGGGGATTTTATACCATTTTAGTTTTCAAGTTAAAAGTTATACTTACATTGTTTTTCATGTGATTGCTTCAGTGAATAATCTTGTTAAAATACACACCATCATGGATATTTTTGTAAATAATATAACTAGTTTAAAAAAATATCTCCATGATTTTTGCATATAAAAAAAAGTTACTTTTCAATAATTACTTCATAAATAGATTATAATAAAACAAATTAAAAACTTTGTTTTATTATAATCTATTATAATGGACTTCCACCACGAATTATTAGTTTCAAAAATAGAAATACTTCATAAATATTTCAAATTTTGTTTTTTAGTTTTCAATATTTTGTATTTTAGTTTTCAAATTTTGTATTTTACTTTTCAAGTTATGTATAAGTAATACTTTCATTATTTTTCATGTGTTTGCTTCTGTGAATATGCAAATGTGATTACTGCACACATATTAGTCTAGGGATATTTATATTTGTATTAGAAATTGCTTTATATTAGCTGCAAAAATGTTTTATAAATATCCTGTGAGTGTCTCAAATAAATAAAATAAAATAAAATAAAAAAAATTCCATTCTAAATCCTATTGATGTATGTGTTTGTCTCTTTTAAGTGTCGCTTTTTCGTTTCATCGAGTTTCAAATCACAACGGTACCAAAGAAGTTTGAAATTAAGCAACACGGAGAATTATTTAAAAAATTATTTTCGATAGTACCTATTAATGTTCAAATACGTCCTACGTCACCTTCATTTTTTTTAAATAATCATAATGAAGGAAGGACATATCTTGATTTTGAGTATTTTAACTAACTTTCAGATTCAATAAAACAGGTAGGTACCTTAGCATATCTCATCCTCATAAAATAATATTTATATCTAGACTTATTAAAATTTTTTTTTAACAAAATTCAGTCTAATCTAGGAATTAAATAGTTAAACCTTGGCGTAAACACTTCGGTGAATTAGAATTTACGATGAATAGTTCCTACTAGAAGTAAACATGATTATAATGCATAAACGTGGAATAATGTTGAAAACAAAATAATGTTAGTGAAAAAAAAAACATTTTACAGTAAAGCGGTGAACAGCCAATAGATATATCGCAAGAAAAAGGTGGGATTCTGTATTGATGACAGTAATTGAACAACAGACTAAACCGTGGGCTGAATTCAAATAGGAGAATGTATTTCCTGATTTTATTGAATTCACGTTCTACAAATAATATCTACATAATGCATTCTAATTATATTGTTTACGAACAAAGACATTTTGAGCGTTCAGGCAGGTGTAAGACCAATGACCGAATGACCTGTATGAGTTCTGTAACCGCCCTGCCTAGGGGTAAAATGGTAAAGACTCGTAGTGTAGAATATAGCACCCCGCACTCGAGACACTTTAGGAAACAATTGCAAAATTCAAAAAAAGTCTCCCAACTGTATCGCTCGTGTACGCACCTCCGTTTGTATACTGTAATGGATTTTGATGCTGGCAACTGTTGCAATGCAACTAAAGTCTCTCGTTTGCGAATGCCAAATTCTATGGACGCTGTACAAGTTTTACAAAAGGAGAAATTGTACTGGGTAGGTACCTACCATTGGTCTTAGTAAATTTTCAATTTTTGTTTAATTTTTTATACATTTTTCAGTATTTTTTCAGTGTTCAAAATCGAGCAAGGTTTGGTTGTAAAGCCACCCCTTCCGAATTTCTACCGTTTTATAAAATATTTCTCTTGAACACTTTAAATTTTTAAGTTTCTAATAACTATACATATATATAATTTTCGATTAAACTTTATCGTTATTAATATTAGCGGCTCTATCTAACATTCATATTTACATATCTCCCTTCTTTTTCGTTTTGAGCGCTTACCACTGGAAATTTAAATACGTATTACTGAAGTTACTTATAGAAGTTCCCCAGTAGGTGAAATTTGAATATGTATTACTGAAGTTACTTGTAGAAGTTCCCCGGTAGGCGGTAGGTAGGTACATAAATTCCAACCTAAAGAACAGGATGGGTTTTTTCACAAAAATTGACGAATTCATCAAATATTTGAAGTTAATTTTCACGTTTTGTGTAAGTTCTGTGATTAATTCAGTTTTATGAATCAACTGGCCTATAATGATATTATAATAACAAAACTTACACAGAACTTGAAAATTAACTTAAAATATTTGATGAATCCATCAAATTTTTTGAAACAATTCGTCCTAAGGAAATTTTTAAAATTCAAGCAAAAGAGTGCAAAATTTGGTACCTTTCTATTTTTAAAACTTCAAGAGTGTCTTCACCTCGCGACATACATCTGTTCATACTTGAAAGTTAACAAATTTGAATATATGCCGCTGCCTGTGGTTTGTGGCAGGTAATTGATTGAATAAATCAATATGTTAGGTACTACAGGCATTAATAACATGCAGAGGTGTGGCCATCTCACTTCTAGGTGAAGGCACCAGCAAACATAACATGTTTTAACTTATAATGGATGTTATTTAATCTGACCTTAGCCCTTGGTTTCCGTAGGAGCATGCAGACTAGTATGAAAGATGTGGGCATGGTAAACACACCACGCAATCACGAATTCCAACTACATAATGGTAATTTTTTCCAATGTTGAATTGATGTCGTGAACTGTGAACTCTAGACCAAAACGAATTTGTTATTTGACGGTGTCAATGGATAGAGTAATTATTAATATAACGTCATTGCAAGGTGCGTTTTGAAATTAAAATAAATATTAAAATGTTCAATGGGTTCAAAAGGTTATATTATCATGCATAATGTTAGAATACAGTTTTGTGTTTTTTTCCTATTTTTTTGGGTCAATGCTCAAAAACACTCGTTCATTTAAATGTCTTTTTCCATAGCAATTTTTGAGGAAGATCGCTTCAAGGGTGCTATTTGTTTATTCTAAAATGTAACTATATTACCAAATATTTAATTCACGAATTCAAAACTGTTGTTACAGATGTAGCGGGCTGAAGTTTAAATTTTTTGTGTATCAAACGACATCTGAATGTTAAAAAACACAGAATAACCAAAATTGCACAATTTTAGGCAGTTACCTACTATAACAATTTTAGTTGGTAAATCGAAAGAGTATCCTACAAACACGCAAATTACTAGATTCAAGTATCATGTTTAAACGGTGACTGGACATTCAGAATAAACTCAACTCAATACTTTATTTTGAAAAGTCATTATAGTATATTTTTTTAAATGATCAAAAAATATATTTAAAAAAATGGTTAAATAGGTTACGTTAGGTTAGTTTACACGTTTTTTGACGGCCTCCGTGGTCGAGGGGTAAGGCTCTAAACTCGCAGTCCGACGTGCGCAAATTTATTATATTTTATTAATTTGTATTAAGTCACAATTAATTCATCAAAAATAATACATACCTAGTATGTATTTGGCATGTTCCAGAGTGGAAGATACTCTCAGTATCGCCCTGGTGTAAGGGGGCATACATTAATTACATGAGCTCAAAATCGGGGGGGGGGGGGGGGGGGGAGTCCAGCAAAAACTCATGTTACATGAAAAGAATATACGAAATAGCCCAAATTTATCTCACCAAGGGGGGGGTCTAGATTGGAAGAAAAACTGCTCACGTAATTAATATATGCCCCCTAAGACCACCATTCGGAATAAAAACGTTGCTTTAAGTAGCTTTAGCCGTGTTTGGTGACCAGGTCTGAATAGACAGGTACTTCCCCACCTCACTCGTCCCCATCTCCTCCCCCTCCCCACTACCTTCAGGCTTATAACATATCTACCCCTAATTGGAGATGCCATAGGCTCACTGGCTCCAGATGGGAGCAGCTGAGACTCTTGTGAGGAGTAACATAAAAAATAGGTTATGAGCTATTTTTCATTTTTTTATAGCTTTCAATGACTTTACAAAAGAGGTGTTGAGTTGAGTTGATTCTGAGTTGGCATGGAACCGTTTAAATTTAAACAATCTGATTCCAATTGACTAGACGCAATAGAAAGTCAACCTTTCGAAAAGATAAAAATAATTTGAATGATGCAGTAGGTACATATATTGTGTACCTACGTATACAAAACACTTCCAAAGTATAGAAACACTGAATATGAACGTGAGATTTGTGCTTCAAATTAAATCTTTTCAAAAAAAATCACACCACATGTTATTATTACAGGGCTGCATTTCCACTGACCTTATTATCTATTGATTTAAAAGAGGCGCCTGAAAGTCTGGGTTTAAATAATTCGCTCCACAGATTAAAGTGGTCCTCTGTTTATCTGACCTCATTTATTCATTAAAAAGCGGTGACCTCAAAGGAGTAGTTATTAAGATGAGTCGAGACTGCTCCATTAATAATTGTTAGTTATAATAAATATGTTATTTACTTCAATAAGAGAAAAATTACTTTGTGGCACCATTATCACTTCATTATATCTGTTTATTTATTAGATTATTAGTTATAAATTATCTGTCCTTCAGTTGATTTATGAAAACGGGGCAACAGAGATTGACTTGTTTTATTATGATTAATTTTGTCTATAATAATATTCTAGGCAGTGATGAGCAACTATTTTAACCAGGTTTATTCGTGGGTCGCAGGAGATAGGGTACATCCAATGTCGTTAACTTTACAATATCGTAAACCTAAATTTATTTAGGTACTAAGACCGTATTTTTTTAAGCAAACAATCGTAGAATGCAAAAATAAAGCGCCTCTGGCAAAAATAATAAGTCTCCAAGGTTAAACCAAAAATTTTAAGCCTGTGATTCAAAATAAATAGACAAAAGTTTGTTGCGAAACCCTTTAAAATATTTGATCATAGCATACGGAAATTCGAAATTAAAACTTTCTTCTGTTATTTATATGTTTTCAGACACGTAATTTGGAATCATCATTATGTACCCCTAAGAAATACACAGAAGAAATGCATAATATCAGGACTAAAGTTTTCCGCTAAACCCTTTTACAAAACAGATCAGAAACTGTTTAATATTTTATATCGCAATTTTTTTGACATTTTATTTAGCCAAGACGTACGGACGTTAAAAAAGTTCGGCGGAGCGCACTCTCACTATTTTATAAGACTTTATAAAACTATTCTCTGAAAAGGTACAGTTAAAAAAAAACGTAAATAAATAATGAAATATTAAAAGAACACCTACAGCAGATCTAATATTTCCTTATCTATACCGATCTTAATAAATCTATACGATTTGAAAAAAATCTTGCCAATTTACATGTCCTTTAGATTCCTACGCCCCCAGACAGTCCAATGAAATTGAATATTATTAATGTTCAAGAAAGAATATATTTCTGAATTTGGAAATGCGTGATCAATTTTACGGGAAGTCAGATGAAATTAACCTTTCTTTGGGCATACACAACACACACATTCACAATCTATCTGTTGATCTTTTTGCCGGTTCATACCGTGTGCATTGTATACCGTCGCTCACATTATAACACCGCGTATCTAAAAAAATACGTTTTTTTTTTCGAATTTCATTTTTTTTTACACACAGGAGACACTGAGGAAAATAATTTCCCTCAGAGCCTATGTCATCAGAGATGCTTTGTGGAGGGTCTTTTTGGGGAGAGGAAGGAATAAATATTGGTCTTGAAGAGACCCATGTCGTAGGAAGGAGGAAACACAATGGCTGGCAAATCGTTACACAGCCAAGCTGTTGAACTCAAGAACGAGGCGAAGAAGAGATCCGTTCTCATGTGACAAATGTCAACCGTTTTAAAACTAAGCATGCGCCATGGTTTGAATCGATAAACAAAAGTTTTGTCCAATCGCCGCTCCTTTTATACAATGTTTCGTAACAAAATAATTGATACTGGTTATACAAAATCTAGTATTATTTTTATCTTACAATTATTTTTATTTTATTATTTGAAGAAAGTTGAACCAAAATATTACATATTTCTAGTATAAGAACAACGCATATCTCATTATTTCTCAGCCTTTTTTGTGTGATGAAAAAAATGACTTCTCCAAATAACTGATCCATAATAATATTAATAAACCCCTTTTGTTAAAAGATGTGATTTTTTTATTTAATAAACCATACGGTATCTTGTTACTTCTGAAAACCTGTGTAAAATGAGATACGTGAGGTTATAATTACACATTAGTATGATAATGAAAATTTTAGTACCTACGTACATTTGTTTGACAAATTAGTATGTTTCACATGTTATTTTTACTCCAATAAACTGTCAGCTGAAAATTGCAATTTATTTTTGCAACGCTTGTTGCACAATGTAAGGCCCGCTCCACAATAGCTGTACCCGGCAACAATATTAAATAAATTATAATCGGATCAAGATTTACATAACAGATCAGTTCTGTTCGGTTGTTTGGTGGCTGCAGCCATTATTGGGTTTGCGGATAATTACGTATATACCTACGTATAATATTTATATGTTATTATATTGTATCTCCCGGAGCGATGAATTAAACAGATGCTCGCTTATCTCGGTCATATATCGAGTGATGAAAGACCAATACTGTGTGTGTGATACGTAATACGGCCGGTATTTCAGTTATTCTTAGGAATGTTATGAGTTTTATGGCGAGCTTAGCACCTAATCTATATATAGGTGGTAAGCATACCTAGACAACCCCAATGTTATGCGTTTTTGAAGTGAAAACCTATTAAGCACCGTTGTGATTTTAAACTCGATGAAACGAAAAATTGCGACACTAAAAAGAGCCCCCCCACTCTTGTCTACTTTAGTTTTCTGAAATTTTCACTTCTACCGCCTGTATTTTTTTAGTGAAAACTTCTTTAGCACCGCTGTGATTTTAAACTCGATGAAACGAAAAATAGCGACACTAAAAGGAGACAAACACATACATCTATAGGATTTAGCCTACGAGAGAATGATGCTGTTTATTTGTATCTGGGTTTAAGTAACGAGTTGATTTTTATAAAGTCCCCAACACCAATCAACATGGTGACATATGCGAGGATCCTAATTGTAAATAGTATTTTTTTATTCTATTCATACACGTTCATACATCGTCCCATACGTACTTGTGGCCTTAGAAAGACGCAAAGTTGGTTTACGTAGAGGGAGACGACAATAGATGAGCCTTTATATAAAGTAGCACAATCTAACTCAGCCTCTTTCCAGACCATCATCTAAGTCCGCAATAATAGTATTAATAAAATCGATCTATCGAAGAATAAAATACATTAAGAGAAGAACAAAGTTTTATATTTAAAGAATTCAGTTACCAATCTCACACAAAACGCTGAATAACATTGGCGCAGCCGGTAAGACAGTAATTCTGATTATCGTTATGACCCGAATCGAGTGTTTTATTCACTTGATTGGACTGTGTATTCTCAGGATTCCAACTACCTGCCCATATATAATTCTTCCATGGTTAAGTTTTTATAAACTTTTATTTGACTTCAACTTGTTTTAACCCCTAGACTTCTGGGCCGGAGCCAATGATCTTATCGTTCTGCCACGGAGGTCGTCATTACTATATTTTGATAAGTGCATCATCAATTCTTATGAAGCACTTACTAATTTTGATTATCACGTAAGTGCTTTGATGCACTAAGTGTTACTTTGGTAAGCATCACTTTGCAAATCGATACATAATTTTTATTATTAAAAATTAGGGCAGATGTACAAAAAAATCGTATTTGTAAAAAAGAAAACAAAAAAAACTTTATATATATGTATATGTGAAAAATTTTAATCTAAAAAATAAAATTGCCACGGTTGAGAATCGAACCCGATCAAAAAGGCAATAATGCCTACAACTACACCAACAACAGAGGCATAAATTAATTTAAAGAATGATTCATGTGTTTTTAGAATGTTACAGCTACGCCACAACCGAAATTGAAATCATGACATCCTTTTCATTTCGATAATCTGTGTACATAATTTATATACACCGGTGTGGGTCACCCATTGACAGTAAAGCTGACAGTATACATTGTACAAGAGATACGGATTGAATGGAATTGAAACCGGGTTTACATAATCAGATTAGTCCAGTAATTAAACGCAGACTTCATTCATACGGACGGACGTTAATAAATATAAAATGTATATACTTACATTGCACGCGGTAGGAATCACTGAAAAATTAAATCGTTAGAAGTGGCATATCCGAAGTAAGGTCAATTTTATCTTCAGGTGAAGGTGAAATAATTAATCAAGTGTTTTCAAGTATATTTCTAGATTTAGCATCTACAAAAGCAATGCGTAGACTCCCACAGCCTTACTAATAAAAATACTTAATGACTGTTAAATGGTGTTTCTGTTCCAGACTACATTTTATTTTCCGCAACGTTACTTATGAGTTTTTTATGTTGGCAGCATTGAATTTCGGTAGATTTGCGCATGCGCGGCTGTCATGTTTTTCATTCATTCGCGGCAAAATTCCTGTTGTGACATGTGATATTTTACGCACAATTCATTTAATGATTTCAAATGTTATTTGGAAAACGAGTCATAAGTAGGTACAAACTCTGTTCTGATAGCCCTAATTATCTTCAAATACTAAACTTATAGTATGATGGGCGCGGTTTATACCTTACTTAAATCTCGTCATGTATTTGTATGTAAACATCTTGTATTAGGTCTGTATATTTTTGAGCCCGTACCTTATATTGTATTTTCCTGATTTTGTTTTATCTATGCATTTCTTAGTCCATCTCATTAGTCCATCATGGAGGAAACTTTATTTTAACTTTTTAAAACCCAAAGTTCATAAATCAAATGAGTCAATGAGTTATACAAATTCATAAAATGTTATAAGACATGTTTCTGTGAAATATTTGTAAAGTGATTCTTCATATGTTTGTATCTGTATGTTGCTTCTGTGAAATGTTTTGTAAATTTTTTATTCATAAACTGTGTCTACATATTGGGTTGAGTTGGGTTTAACTTCTCAAAAGTACCAATTGGCGATCCCTTAATGAGTTTTGATAACTCATGGGAGTGCAACTTCGTTGTATGTTTTTAATAATAAAAAAATAAAAAAAAATGTTTTTGAACGTGATTTCCGTTGTAGTGACCAATTTACTGTTATATTAGTGTAATTGAACATAATTAATATTATTTGTGTTATTTTTGACAGTTTTAGTGCTTTAATAATGTCATGTTGTTAGGTAGGGTATATGTTAAAAGTACCTATACATAAAGTTGTGAATAGCCCTTGAAGTGATTTTCTCGTAAAACGGCGCTATAGAAACGATCCAAAAAGTATTATTATTATTTTATTGAGCAGATAAACAATCTCATTGGTTTATCTATGTCCCCTAGTTTCGGTTTCACGAGTTTCGAACGATTCCCATGACTAGTGGTACGAATTTAAAATATTTGAAAGGAACAAAGAGTCGCAGAGATAGCACTATTTTTGAATTAATATTTAATGTTTGCTTTTCAAAACTGCAATTCAAATGAGAAATAAGCAATTAACACCAATATGCCTGAATAGCAATTTGCATATCAATATGAAATACACCTAATGATATAAACAGGTGGATTTTATCATCAATTTCCATGCAAAATTATTATGGGTTTCTGTATATTTATGCGCGTCGAAATTTTATGTACTTAGAGGTTAGTAGCGTAATTTACGTAATTATTTCAATATATAATCAATAAGCTCATATTTATAGCCCGGAAGGTTGCTCTGAACGGTAAACGAGCAATTAAATATTATAAATACTAAGCACGAATATAAAATTGAAATTAAAAGAATGTATGGCAAACGATTTGCTGAAATAGGCCAAACCAAATAACGTTAGCGCATTTATAGATAGGTCAGTCACTAGTGTCAACGTTGCAATATTTTACGCCAATGAGACGAATCCAAAATTTGGGAAACATACCTATACCCGATGTTGTAGTTATACTAGTTCAAGAATATTGCAATATAAACTTGTTTTAGTTATTTTTGTCATTGAATGGAGCTGATTTACATAGTGAAATTGTTTTCTGGATGGCTGTTTTTTTTTTAAATTCTGATTTTAAATAAAGTACCTAGTAGTTTTTGACGGCGCTATATATACTCGTATTTGATCCACAGGTTCAGAGATGACAGCAATTTCAAGTGTCCGAGGACAGCGCGAAAGTTATATCGATATTCTCACGAGTCTCCCATAGCATCTGCTCTATAAATTACAGTCCACAGTTCTCCCAAAAAAAATTTTTTTTAAAGAAAATTCAATTATAAACGAATAACGAATATCAAACATTTCGTAAAGAAGTTGGCAACGAACGCGTTATCTATGTGATGCATCTGACATCATGTCAACAATAAATTATGTGAGATACCATCATTTTAATATTAAAGAATGTTTCCGAGAAACCAAGAGTAAAATTTTCTCAATTCTGCAACAAGTTTTTTTATGGACATTTTTGGAACTCCAAAATATGCAGCGAGGAATTAAACGTGAATAAAAAAATGCTCAACGTAGGTTGAATAAATAAAGTTTTAAAAAATTAAAACTTATAAATGGACCAAGTATGATTATTACCAATTTTTGATATCTTGGTCATAACATGGGGGGCACCAATTGAATGTAAGATTAATTAACTAAAAATCCAGGAAAAGAAAGATTGAATCGAATAATTCTTCCGAGCTGCAGAACTGCAGGATGCAGAGTTCTTTGATGATATAACCAATCTCTAATGGGAATGGAAAAATCAGAAAAAAAAGACAGGTCAGTGGTTTTCATTTGACAAATACTTAAATTAAGGAACCAAAGCGCAGACAGTGGCTTAGCTAGTATGAGTGGCACCCGGTGCAGATATCGTGGTGTCTATCCCCCCCCCCCCATAAAAGTTAACTTATTGTTCCGTCCTGGGGAGGTGGCTAGAGAATAACTGGAATCAATTTTTTTTATAGGCTAGTATCGCCTATAAAAAGACCGCCAGAATCACAAAATTTTCCAGTTACAGGGCACTCCACGGGGAGCCATATAGACCGTGCTCCTGGGGGGTGACACTCGGTCGGGTGTCACCCCCCATCGGGTGGCACCAGGACGGGTCGACCCCTCTAGCTACACCATTGACACCAAATACTAAGTTCGGTTAGCGCGTTATAACTAATTTTGTAAAAATGTTAAAAATCTTATTTGTAAGCTTTTGTAAAGGTCATTTCATAAAAAAATCTCCAATCCTAAAACGTCCCAAATTCTTCAGCCTTTGAAAATAAATGTACTCGTAGCTCTACTTTTGCAACTTATCTTCTAATAAATGTAATACTAACAGTGATGGGGGTAGCAAATGTTAAATCCTGCAATGTCCAGTGAATTAAATATAATGTCCTCCGCGTTCAAGGCCGTATCTTTTCCAAGCATAAACTTTTTAATTAAAGTTTGTTGATCGGAAGTGACCTGCCAGTAAGAATGTTTTCTGTATCTTTTTTGTAAATAATAACATTAGATAGAGCCTAAGAATTTGTAATAAATTGTACGGAGCACTTGAAGTTCCTATATCCTGGTGTCGTGGATACAACTCCTCAGCCTAACTGCAAGTCCTACATCATTGCACGAACAATATTTTCCACATAGTCCAGGAAGCCGCTTTAACTTTCATTAAAATCAATTAGAGGAGTTGTCTCGAAAATCATTTAATGTATTTTGTAAAATTAAACATTTTGTATGACCTCACTTCTCTCCGTTAATTCTCGGTGTTGTGTGTATACTTAATTTGCACTTAGACATAATCCAAACTTTATTGTTTTTTTATTCAATATTTTTGGGATCGTCATTGGAAAACGAGTTTCGTTCCAACAAAATTATTATTATTGTGAAAATTGTGAACATTGAATAAGCTAATGGCATGTCATAAAAGATAATGCACACTTCAATTTTACCTTTCGCCAAACAACCGAATTTAATGGTTTGATAGCGCAGTTTAATAATAAGTATGCGTATGTTTCCAGCGTTTTGGGTTTACAAGGTAACTACTTTCGAAAAAGTTTTTTATGACAATCACCCAGTGTCATTTTGGCAATACGTTTTTTTTCCAAATTGTTAAATTATAAAAATTATTATAAATTTGTTTGTTTCACTAGCTATGAAAATGGAGTTATTTTATTATTTAAAATACAAACCTATGACAGATTTAAAATAAAAAAACGAGTGTGCTTTAGACTTTAGACCACACGACTGAAGTAAAACTACAAGACAAACCTCGCCACATGAACCCAGGTATCCCTGCTAAGTTACCAAACGTAGCGGTTGGGGTGATCTATGACCTAGAGGTGACACATGACATTGGGGTGAAATATGACCATGGGGTGACCTACGACCTTGGGGTGACCTACGACCTTGCAGTGACAATCCTTAATCCTTATCCTTATCACTCCCCAAGTCAAGCGTGCGTAAAGCGTCGATTACCGTTCGCATCACACGTTTCGTAACAATCACCACTTTTCGTAACGCATTCACCAGTTTACTCCCCAAGTCGAGCGTGCGTAAAGAAGTTTTACTTCAAAAGAAACATTTGGTTCTTAAAATTAATCACAATAAAGTAATTTCTTGTTAACAAATCACCCAACGCAATGGAGAAAACATTTCTCGTGTTTGAATTTGGGAATAGTGCCATTATAGAACAAGGAAAAGAAATTATATTAAAAGAGCGGTTAAAATGGAACTCTCAGCGGTAGGACCATATAAAAATTCAAAAGAATGCAAAATAAAATGATCAATCAACTATGTTGGACATAAAGGTCCGTCTACACGCAGCGACTTGCATGCGCAATATGTTTGTGCTAAAATTTTGCGCAAAACACGGTACACTGTGCAGCGTCCATACGACAGCGACTTGCATACGCGAACAGCTATTGCCAAATCATTTGAATTGTATGAAAGCCATTTCCACATCATACAGCTTTGCCGTCTTAACGTATCGATCACGGAAATTTTAATATTTTTTAATTTTAATATTTTTATTAAATAAAACATACAACGAAGTTGCACTCCCATGAGCTATCAAAACTTTAAGGGATCGCCAATTGGTACTTTTGAAAAGTTGAACCCAAACTAATATGCAGACACAAAATATGAAGAAAAATTTTACAAAACATTTCACAGAAGCAACATACAGACACAAAATATGAAGAATCACTTACAAATATTTCACAGAAACATGTCTTATAAGATGTTATGAATTATTATAACCACTCATTTGATTTATGTACTGTTGGTGTCAAAAAGTTAAAATGCAATAACATTGTACGGATCTTTCAGAATACTTTACCTTTTTGTAAATTTCTTTAATAACAGTATTAAAAGCCGTCTACTTGGTTTAATATACTCGCACCTCACAATCCGGAAGCCTCGATTTCGCGCCAAACCGGTCAAACTGTTACTTTGGATCGAGATTGTAAAATATCTATGCAAGATAGCTTTCATATTTCAAAGACAATAAGAAGCATTATTTTGTTCTTTCTGGTTAAAAGAAAAAATACATATGTTTGCATAAGAGGAAGAGAGATATATAGCTTTTGAAATGTAAGGTCGCTCGGGACGTTTTTGGTCTTATGAAAGTATAACGCGATTACATATTTTGGGATGTATTTATTCCTAAACAAGCAGAAGGTTTAATTTATTTTTTTATTTTTTTCAGACAAAACAATCCTCTCACAATGCATATCGTAAAAGACACACTTATTTTCCTAGAAATATTTCGACGACGCAGATCGAAAGAGATAAAAAACGGAGAAAAATTTCATATGTAACTCATTTTTGGATTTATTGTCCTTTACAGCATTTTAAATATCCGCTATATGTATGTACATACATGTTTACTTGAGCAAATTTAGTTTCCGAAAATTAACGTTCGTGCAAGCTGTTTGACGTGCAAGCTTGCTTGACTGCAAATCAAAATGTGTGCAAGTAAGATTAAGCGTGTAGACGGACCTTATGAAGAAAGATGGAGGGTCACCTTCAAAACTTAGCATATCAATAAAAGCCTCCAGCCACCAATGCAATACAACCTTTAAAGCTCTAAAGTTCAACATATTTTTTTACAACCGTCGGGCATTAAAGGCACGGAATTCTCGCGGTCCCTAAAAATATAACAACAAAAACTAGTTTAAAAATGGTGTCTGCGACTCGGCAAACCTTCTGGGAATCCCCTCGGTGTCGATTATTTAAAAATCAAAAGACGATAAGGTTTTGGCCAAGCTGGAAATGATCCGGCCGGCGATCAAAGAAAGCTTTTTCTAACAGCGAGCTTTCGGCGGTTTAGTTCTTTAATCGTTTATGGAAAAGGGGAGAACTATTTATCACCATTATATTTCGTGTGTCTGTAACTCGCGTTGGAGTATTCTTTGAATTTGTCATTTTCAAAATTGGAAGTATTTTTTTGAGTAATCTCAGAAGCGAAGTTCCTACCTACCTGTAATATAATATTTTTAAAGGAAAATAATTTAAAATGATTTGTCTAGTATTGAAACTATCACTGGTTGTTGGCTTTGAGATTACTTTGCTGTTACAAATATTGTTTTATCGATTGAGTTTTAGCTCTGGCATCGTGAAATTTGCACGGATTTTTATGTAGGAAATTTCTGGGCCAAATCAAAAATTTAAGCTCGCATCGACAATCGTCATGAGCTATAGAAACGTGAAATGCCAATTAAACTTTAAAGAATTAGAGACAACACCTCAAATTATTTGATCAAAAGTTTTCTTTTGTTCAAGGAGAGAAAAAATGCATTGAAACTCGTTGAAGCCGGGTAACATAACAAGTTTCCTGTACAGCACCATAGTACCTACGTGTTAAATTTATTTAGAAGATCATGAAGTAAGTATACATTTTTTTGCTGATTTTGTGGTAGCAGATAATAATTGGCAAATTATCTAACCACCATTTTTCAGAAGATCACTATTATTAATATGAAAATAAAATATAATTTACACAACTATAATGGTATATTTTTTTCAAATTAAAAAAGAGTTCAATTTACCAAATTTCATAGTAGTTTATACACCAAAAATGAAGTAAGTGACCAACTATCTATTTGTAAAACTGCACAGTTGTATAAAAATAGCATACCATATTATGTATGTACAGTTTTAACCATACCAAACCGCTCTCCAAAATCCAGCGCAGGAAGGACATTGTGGAAATACCAACCACGCTCCAGATAGCAAACACAGCTTAATCACAATCACAGTTTATAACTTTATAAAGCCGGTGATAGTAACGTCTGATAAGGATAAAGCATGATAACTTTACACAATACATACAGAAATAACACTAATAACAATGCACAATACTTATTTATACAATGATCACAGTGTAATCCTTGTGCGCCAATTATATGATCTGGTTCAAATACAAATAAACTGAAAGAACACCTTTGTTTATAAAACAGGTTAGTCGAAAAGGTTGTTTTGCATCCAAGGACAGTTGTTCTGTTTGTACATAAATGCAAATTTCTTAATTATAATACTGCACAAAAGTTTCAATTGCTCCAGACAGTTTGGGATTGGGAGGTGGATATGGGAACCGCAGCTCCGGAAAACATTTATTGGATAACCAACACCTCTGCCTCAAATGGTTCGCTAAGTTTGGTGTCTTAGCAAGGGTGCCGTACGCCACGCAGCTGCCTTGATGCGCCTTCCCACAAGCTACGTGGTGGGCCGTTTGGTGATAAATTGAAGATGTCCAATGTCCATTGACTTGGCATATTTATTTCCTTCCATTAGTATTCTTGACAAAGAGAAATATGTACATATGGAAGTCCCAGAATTTCTGCGCTGAAATAAATCCCGACTTCTAGTTTTACGTAGTGGAATCCGAAAACTTATCAATGAAAACAATTCTGGACTATCAACTCTATTATTTAAAATTTTATGTAGAAATAGCAAATCAGTCTGGCAATTTGAGCATATTCCTATAATTTCAAAGAGTGTTGTAGTTCAACTAAATTGCTGGAAATCCTTTTATTTTCTGTTCTTTCAAATAGCTTATTATGATATGGGTTTCAGACAGCACAAAATAAATCAAATATTTTTAAGAGAAAGTGATTACATCTTAGGCAAACTTGGTATTAGGTGCATTCCGGTCTAATAAAATAACGTAAAAACATATCTGTATCTGCAGTTGGTTTGAGGTTATCGCTAAGGTGTATATTATATTGTAATTCACCGTACTTTCGGTGTGTTTGTTGGTTCCTCTTTACCCGCATCCACAGATTAGTTAGAAAATCTGTAAAATCCTTCGGATCTGACTAAGTAAATCTAATTGTTAAACATCCTTACAATCTTCACCTTGAATCGAAGTGTGATTGTTTTCAGAAAACAGATGAAAAAAATGTGTAAATCTTAAGGACAAAACCATTAATTCACTCACATATCTCGTACAATCTCAGGTAGACAAAGAACAGGTAAACTAATATGCATTATTCTCTCAAATAACTCTACATCCACGATTAATGTAATGGTTCTGACCATCAAAGCGTTACCTTACATTTACCAGCAATTTTAGCTGAAAAGCAAAGTACATCAGAGGTCCCTAACAATGGACTTGAATTTAAACGTGGCAACAATCCGTTATCGCGGGTCTAAAAAGCAAAAAAATAACACACAACTTTTGAAGGTGAGCCATGTGGGAATCCTGAATAATATAGAGCCATTAGCCACTTGCCAAATTAATGACTCTGACCTTGCGTTTTCAAAACACCAAAAGTGGAATACATCATTCGGTTACACCTGCCACAAATGATAATTTAATTACACGAATGCTACACTAGTTTAGTCTCTCGGGTACCGACTTCTATTTGCCTGGGTTTGTTTGTTATTATGTTACGTGTATGTAACACGAATTAGAGTAAAACGCACGCAAACAAGTTACAAAAAAAATATGCACGAGAAAATGGGATTAGTACCTTTTTTTAGATAGATTTCAAAGTTCAAACTCCGTGGGCGTGCCACGACATATAAATAAGACTTTTCAAAATTAAAATTTTAAATTGCTTATTTCAAAATTATTATAAACGTTTCTTTAATACTTATATTAATTATTATACATGTATAATATAATTTTTTGAATATAATGTAATATAATTTTAACCTATTTTTATGGGGTTTTATTTCGATACATTGCAATCTCCAAATTTACCAAGACTTGCAAAAGAATTGCAGATAATTTTCAGTCGACGGTGATGCTGCCAATAATCAATCTTTTTGACCTAATAAGATATTGGTAACGCTGCCCCGGAAACCATGTTTTGGATAACCAACACCCCTTCCGTAGCTCACCTCAAGTGGTTCGCTTCGTTTGGTGACTTAGCAGGGGTGCCCGGGTTCATGGGGTAAGGTTTTTCTAGGTCTTGGCGGTACATGCGTTAGCCCACCTACTGCTTGGCGGGCCGAAACGGGAGAGACTGGTTAAGGGAGACCTTTTCACCATTCTAGCCGACTCTCTCGACACGTTTGCCTTGCACCGCAGTATGAGGGATAGATTCACATGTCCGTCACTCCTGTACACATTGACCTCCAGATACCTACCCACCCTCATACCTTTTTTCTTCCCAGAACATCCTCACCTTCGTTTACCTAAAAAGACCTGAATGCTGTTGAAATGAGATCCCTGAGGCGTATGTGTGGTAAAACAATGTATGATCGTGTGAGAAATGTGGATATCCGCAAAGAATGTAAGGCTGATGTATGCATAATGAGTAAGATTAAGAAAGGGACCCTCAGATGGTTTGGGCATGTAGAGCGAATGAACGAAGAAAGCAGTGTAAGAAGAATATACGACGCAAATTTGAATGGTAGAGGAAGTCGTGGACGTCCGAGGAAGACATGGCACGATCAAGTGAATCAGATACTTGAGTCGGGCCATGTCAAAAGTCAGAATAATAGAAGAGAATGTATGAGACGATGTGTGAATGTGAGTGAGGCAAAGAGTGTGTGCCAAGACCGAGTTGTTTGGCGGTCCGTCCTCTCTGCCTACCCCTGCGGGGAAACGGCGTGATGGTTAGTTAGTTATTTAGTTAGAAATAGGCCCCGAGGGAGATTGTTTTCCTCAGGGCCAACTGTGTGAAGCTAATGTAAAAAAAAAAACTAAAATCCAAATATTTTAAAATAAACTTCGCTTTTGGCTTAAAAAAATGCCACTAATGCATTTTTATCACGTGATCAACCTCGCTGCATATTCAATATTTGAACACAGGTAAACAAATTTACTTTATTTTTGTTGTCAACATATACTAATTCAAGTTCGTATTATTATTTTTCATCGTACAAGAATTTATCGTGCAAGTAAAATCGTGGGATTTGTTCCTACGATCTCCTCCTACAGATGAGATATAAAACAGAGATTTTATGAAAAAGTCTTGCATAGAAACGTAGAATGTTGCAGACATATCGTTCAGGTGATAAAACCTTGAAGATCTTCACTGAATTTAATGCCCACATAATCCTAAGATGCTAATCAACACGAGAAGTTACCTACTTGCATATTATTGCGTAAGAAATATTATGCCTTTTCGTGTGTAGTATTTATTTCATAATCTGATTACATTTTGTGCAGAATGACTAAGATTATAAAATTAAATAACATATTTATAGACGGCCTAATTTTGGCGATCAACTTGGTACTAAAGAAAGATCCTTAAAGAAGGTAGGTATAACAATTATTTTTAATATATGTACCATCGTCCAGGGAACCATTTATTGGATAACCGACACCTCTGCCATAGGTCACCCAAAGCGGTTCGCTACATTACAAAGGGATGGATTCATACCGGGTCCGTCACTCCTAGACACGCTGACCCACAGATTCCTACCCACCCCTCTTACCTATTTCCTTCTCAGAACTTCCTCTTATTCATTTCCTTAAAAAAAACTTCCACACATCATCCCCTAAGATGACATAGGCCCCGTGAGAAATTATTTTCCTTGTGGAGCTAAATTTAAAAAAAATCTTGTATTAGGTATAAGTAAGTATCCGTATTCTTTCGTGACCGGTACTTAAAAATTTTTTAAGCATTTTTGTATAACAATAAATTTATTGAAAAATAAGGTATCGCATAATATTATTGCCATCCTGCCATTGAGAGCTCCGTTGTAACTATTATTTCAGTTACATGTATTGTTTATTTAAAAAAATGTTCGAAGTTGCTAGGGATCTTCCAGCGGTTTTCCCACAATGTCTTACGTTTATTTTTAAACTATTAAATCGATATTTCAAACCTCCATAGCTCATGATAGAAACTACTGTTCGCGCATTATCATGATTAAAAAAAATCACGATGACAGAGTTCACCGTTCGCTTGTTTACAGCGAGACGCAAATACAGAAATAAATTGGTCGGTCTTGGTTTGGACTTTTCACTTTTCAGCCGCTCGTGGATCAAGAATTATAAACGATAACAAATGAAGAGGATTTTGGTTAAATTAAATTGTAATTCCACAGAAAATAATTATTAATAAGAATTGTTTTATTAATAAACTTCTTATCAGATTTTGGAAGAATGTCTTACCCGGAAACCGGAAACGAAAAGTGCACATTTGATATGATTAACATTGACATTAATCCCAGCGTGAATTCCCCAGAGGTATGTTTGGTTTTGGATACCGCAATAATAATAATAATAATAAATTGTCGGTACAATGAGGATAATGGTTAGAAAACTTAACTCGTTTCCCACACAGTTTATCCTAAAAATATAATGTTTTTCGTAAAATCAATGCCCAGGTAGAAATACCTTGCAAAATTTTAACCACATGCGTTGCAAGATTTCACTGCAGATACCATAATCAATATACATTGTAAAAGAAAGTGCAAAAAAAACGTGCATCCAGCAAACACTCAGAAACGAGTCCCGGTACGATCAAGGGAGTATATGGTGTGGTAGCCCTCTACCCTCCATCCATGAAGAAGGTTCCCATTTTTACCTAAAGGGAGTGCTGTTGAAGATATAAGGGCTGGAAGTTTCGCTCTCTAGAAATTTCTAGAACAGTCCAGAACATTCGAGAGTATTTGAGAGCATGTTCGGGAACATCATTGTGGAACATTCCAGAACACTCTCGAATGTTGTGGACCATTCTAAGCCGTATATAGCAAGATCCGTCGTGGGTTCGAACGTCAGTTCAATCGAAGCCGGGTACCCCAGCTAGTTTTTAATAATTCGTATATGCATTTAAAATCAGGAATATCAATATTTTCTTTTATAATACATAACTATTCTATGAATCAATGGACGAGGTCAATTGAGTAAAAAAATGCTACAAGAATTATAGGTTTAAAAATAATCATCGTTATTGAGAAATCTGTTTAATGTCCTCTAGAAAAACCGGACATTTTTTTCGCGAACTTTTAATGTACTTTACATCTAAAATCTAAATGCATATGCATCGGCTGTCAGAGAGTGGATTAGTAATAAGTCCCTACATAAAAGCTACCTAATAAAATAAAATAAACATTTAGTATAACTTTAAATATGTACCTACGTCATAAAGCCATTAGTTTTAAGTCAGAAGTTATAAGTTTTAGGGGGTTGTATTAGGGGTTAGATTTTAAATAAAAAAAATTATTTAGTTAATATCAAAATAATAGAACCATATAAATCAACCTTATTAACAATGTTCCCTTGTTATGTTGACTCTGGACTCCTTCCACCGTTCTACCGCTCCCCCAAAATCAACCCTTCCTGTACCCCCACATAATGAAATCTAATCATTTCTATACTTGCATAAAATTTATAAGTTAGTTTTAAGTTTACTAGTGAATGACACGGATGTGTCTAAACCGGTAGCAAATAAATTAAAATTTAAGTAACAAATGTACATGGAAAGTAAAACTCTTCAAAACAAAATGTGTGTAGAAATTGTTACATAGTTAATGCCCAAGAAATACAAAAAGTTATTTCGCCATTTTCCTCATAAATTATTCACACGATAACGTTCATTTTCGATTAATTAAACACGATTTATTGCTGTCCGAAACATTGGCTAAAGAAGGAGTTAGCGCTACACGGCAAAAACAAATAACTAAAACGATTTATTTACTTTAAAAGTTTCAGTTTACCATTCGGTACTTGAACCTATGAATAGTGGATGAATATAGGAACTTAGCCGGGTTTTTTTTACCTGTTGTGAGTATTTATTTGTTTATTTATTTATATTCCTTATCGTATGGATAAGCTATCAGGAGGATGGTGAAATACCCCTTTACACGTAAGTCACTAGCTATAAGTCTTAGATGTAAGTCACTAGCTGTAATCTTACCTAGTTGTAAGCCAGTTGTATTCATTTTATTATAGGTATATTTATTTGCACAGCGCCTTTGAGGTGGTTTTTCACAAAACGTCGCTATATAAATCAGCAAAATATTATTATTATTATTAAATTTAACGCTAGACACACCCCTTTCACTAAGTTGTGTTGAAGTTTCATTCGATCCAGAAATGATGTGCAAATTTCAGAGCGCACTGTTTGAAAGTTAGTGATGATTTAAAAATAAAAGCTTTGCAGTTAAGATATTAAATCTTATTTTGAATTCGGTTTTACATCATTTGGAAAATACGTCAAATGTGAGATTTAACACAAGAATAATAATGTTAGAAAAAAGAAAAAAAAAAAGACAGAACAATTAGTCATAATAGACCCGATATAGTTTTACATGACAAAATTAAGAAAATAACTTATATCATTGATGTCGCTATTCCAAATTCTTGTAATATTCAGAAAACTGTTTCTGAAAAAATAAGAAAATATACAGATTTAGGAAATGAAATTAAAAGAATTTGGCATTCTCAGACTATAAAAATATTACCATTTGTTATTTCGGCTACTGGCATTATACCTAGCTCTCTCATTCAAAATTTAGGCGTATTAGATTTGTCAAAAAATTTGTACATAAAAATGCAAAAGTCGGTCATTTTAAATACATGTAGGATTACGAAAGATTTTTTAAATATTTATATTGAGGGATCAGTAGGATTTATCGGACCAGTTAGGATTTCATCAGAGCCGAACCCTCTGATATGAAAATATCTGGAGTCGGTGAAATATTTTCCCATTATGTTTCTGGTGGATTGACGTATTGTTCTTGTATTGTTTTATTCTTATATAGTGCACTTACATTGCGTTAATTTACTAGATATTCATTTGTGGAAAAGTGTGTGGAAGGGTTTAGTCTTTCATTTGGGAAAGATTCAACCCGGACATAAAATCTGGAGCACCGTAAAAATACCTATTCCATTATTCTAACCGGCTATGAAAATGGTAGGAAATAAACAGTAAAAAATTGTGTATTTTTCCTTGGGGTCTCGTTGGAAAACCAGACCCCGAGCACTTACAAATTCTGCCCATTTGTTAAGAGACTGGAATTTTTAAGAACTGCAATAATGATAATATTTATGTAAGTTATTAATTAGGTTTACTAATTCCAACATAGGTTAAGTAAATTATTGATAATTTATTTAAATGCTGGTTTTGCTGCCTTTCACTAAGTATCGCATGATCGCGAATTGAGATAAAATCATATACATTAAGTACCTAACTTAATAGTACTCCGTGCCCGTGGTATATTTTAAGATGCATTCTAAGATCTAAGATATAAATTGCAAATAATCAAAATCGTTATTTTGCTACCCTAACATACATGGTTTTCTCCATCGACCACAATGGATCGACCTAAAAATCTACACTCGTTTATACCTATTTCTTTTAAATATTTTTTTTAATATTTTAAATGAAACATATACCTAATAAATTTCCATTACGTGTACTGTTATGTTCTCAACCCCCTGCTATAAATCAAACGCATTAACGTCAACCTTTTATGCACTCGTGCGTTCAAACAAATACATTATTTTTAATTGAAAACCATTAACCAAAATTTAAAGGATTAAATAATACCAAAATGGAATTCTCGCATAACCATTTTTTGTGTGTTTAGTAATTAAAACTATGAAATAGCCCACACTCCGGGATTACTAATATAGTATATAAACGAGGACTTAGAGTTCCTCCATGTTCACTCCTATTTCTTATCACGTGCAGTCTCCACGCTGCACTTTTGTTCGCTAACTGACCTTGTCTAAATTATAAGTTTGATTATACTTACATCTTAAATAAAGTATTATATCTAAATCTTCAAGTTATCATTCCTACACGCAACTAATTCCAAGTATTCCAACTTTACCTCAAGACATCACCTAAATCTGCATACGTCAACTTCATAACTGCAGATACAGTACTTCATCAGTAATCATCGACAACCGGAGAGAATTTCTTGAACACTGCTCGCTGCGAAGGAGTTAATATTATTTTTCTGCGTTCTCAACCCAGGGTTTTAGCAGTACTCTACTCTACCCGCAAGAATTTGATCGCTGGTATAGAGGGCCGTTAAAAGCAAGATGAGTTTTATCTCGATGTGCATATCAAGGTTTTCAGTTCTCTTTTCCAGTTACTGAGAGCAATGGTTTAGATGTGTGTCACGTGTACATCAATAAAAAGTCTGCGTTTTAATTAAAGGCCTTCGTTAAAATACGTGAGATATTATTGGTGAAGTGATGATGATGAAAGATGTCGTGCTTCACTAAAATCTTTAAAAAATCAATATTTAATCAATCGGACACTTGAAGGTGAAGTTTTATACGAAATATTTATTCAAAAATGTTTATCAAGTACCTACCTAATTAATTTATGATTAAAATAAAATAAAAACGTCTTTTAATGTAACCGCGAGATGCCTGTATGGCTTGCGAAACTGTTTTCAAAATTCTTACAATTATATTATTTAGGTGACTTCTCTTATTGTAGGTAGGATATTCATGTTTGCATTTCACCCGGCACGCTATATATGATACAGCTGAAATGCACTCATACTAACTATTCGTTTATTGCTGGAAGAAACTCCCAGTATCGCCCTGGTGCAATACCACCATTCAGCATTGAAAAGTTGCTAGAAATGGCTTTAGCCGTATTTAGTGACCAGATCTGAATACTTCCCCACCTTCCTCTCTCCATCTTTCCTTATTTCCCAAATGGGGATGCTATAGTATCACTGGCTCCAGAGGGAGCAGTTGGGACTCTCTAAAAAACTGAAAACAAAATCGGCCCCGTTCACACGAAGAGCAAAATATTTGGTGGTAAGAAGACATGCGGATCTCGTAACTTTGCTTTTATCAACCGTTGATCTAACTCACACCATGCATGAAATTTAACAACTTTAATATTCTAAGTCAAAGTTAGTTGCATAATAATTTTGTAACTAACATTAACATGTACCGAAAAAGCCGGGTTACGATTAACGATGCTATTGTTTACTTCCTGTAAGATTCATTTTAAAATCAGTAGGTATCACGAAAATCGCTTTGTGCTTCAGCCACGAGAGTGTGAATGTATATAATTTATCATCTATCACTCAGAAAAATATTCTTCGCAAGAAATCAAACGCGGACATACAAATTAGACCATTTGATTCTTCTCATTGTTAGCTGGCTTATGTAATTTTAAATATCGTCAGGTACTATTATACTTTCGGTCAAGGTTACTGTGGGGAAGTAGTCAGACAATGTTTAATTCATACCTCACAGGAACCCCGCAGTTTCTGAATCAGATTAAGTACTTAGATATTCTTATGAAGTATTGTTTTGGCTAGCCATTTTAGTGAATACTTCAATTGATTCACGAATTTATTAATGATTAATTGAGTTTTAATTCAATTTAGGTTTTTGCACAAAAATAGGTGGGTTAGTACATACATTTTAAATTTAGAATATGCATAGATGATGTAAGATAATAATATGAACAAAGAAGTGTATTATGATTTATAATAAGTAATTAATTATTGATTGATTTTATAAGAGTTGATACTCATGTAATTTTTTTCGAACGAGCTTTTTATGTATAGGTAAGTACTTTTTAAAAGCAGAAATGATTCAATTTTAGTAATTTAAATTTAGTCCAACAAATCGGAAGCTTTTCCAGGCGTTATAAAATAAATACCATAATATTTTCCTTTGTTAGTAGGTATCTAAGTACGGGTGGGACCTTTTAAAAATTGAAACTGATGGATGGGTTGATAATGTTTTTTAAATTATTCAAATCAAGACAAGCGAGTATGTACTAACCTACCTTTTACTTATAAACAAGTTGAAAAGAAGCGGGGCTCTAAGTGTGCTCCTTGAGGTACGCCGGACTTCAATAATAATAGGCACAAAGTTATTTATTTCAACTCTTCTATTGCTTATTATATATTCTTATTTCTATTGCTATATTATTTCTATACTATATTCATTTTTTCTATTGCTTAAATGCGAATTACAGAAGGATATGAAACGGTTTATTATACGGATAGCATGTAGTTTGGCCATAAGGATTGAGTGATTTACTTTGTCAAAAGCTTTAGAAAAGTCAGTTAATAGAACATCTTCTTGTGATTTATCTTTTAGGACGTTGACGACGGTTTTGGCTAGAGAGTAAGTTTGGGTGGTAGATTTAGCAGATAATTATTTTTATTCCATATTTAAGTTGGCGTTTATACATTTGCTTATTTTGAAAAGTGGAACTATTCTGTGATTTTTAACTGGTAACAACATGTAAGTAAAATTAAGTTTTTTTTAAATATTATGACATACCTATTCAAAAACAGCATTATAAATAATTTAAATTGAGGGCACGTAACCAAATAGGCAATTCGGATTTAAATCGCCTAAACGTGTAATCGTTAAAATACGTGTATTACCGGAGCGGGTTTGCTGTGTCTTTATAATAGAATATCAACCTGTGATTGAACATTGGACTAAGTCCATTGCAGAACTAATATTCATCATAAAAAATTAAAAACAAAAAATAATTGACACGCGCAAGCACTATAACTGGACTCGATGGACCAAAATTAAAATACTCGTACTTGAGCTTTGAACCGGTGCGGTGGATTGATTTTTAAAATCTAATTAAAATATAATATACTAGCTGGGTTACCTGGCTTCGCTCAGGACAATTTTCGAGAGTTTTCTATAATGTTCCACAATGATGTTCCCGATTCCCTATTCCCGAACATTCCACGACATACTACGCCACTCCTTCCATAACTTTTTAGAGCTCTATGGAACCTTCTAGAACTTTCTGGAAGACAGTTCTAGAAATTTCAAGAGGGCGAAACTTCCAGCCCTTATATCTTCAAAAGCACGCCCTTTAGATAAAAACGGGTACCCTTATTCCCTAGGGGGGATAGAGATCTACCACGTCATATAACTCCCTTGATCGTACCGGGACTCGCTTCTGAGTTTTTGCGGTCCGCACGTTTTTTTTTTACTTTCTTTTATAATATATATATATATTGATTTTGTATAGCCTAAAACTAAATGAAATTATTTAGTAATTCAAAAAAATTATGTGCAATTCACGCGTGCTAGAAGTGAAACCTTCAGAAAAACTAAAGTAGACAAGAGTGTGCACTCGAGTGCACCTTTTCCTATACACTTGGTCATCTAATTAGTATTTGTGTTTTCTTCTTCGGAGTTGCTAGATGTCGCTTTTTTGCCTATTCATTTTGGAATGGTTCGAAGATTTAATATAGATTTTACAAATATAAATTAATCGTCGAGCACTTTATATCACTAGACCAAAGAAGGCTTCCGTGGGACCGTGTATTTATCGTATTATATTGGAACCGCGTATAAATATTTTATTGCTATCTCATTCTCTCGCAGGCTAAATCTGTGTCTCTTTTTAGTGTCGCTCGTTTCCGTTTCATCGAGTTTATCACAACGGTGCTAAAGTAGTTTTCACTTCAAAAACAGAGTGTGCAATTCACACGCGGTAGAAGTAAAAC
Source organism: Limnephilus lunatus (assembly GCA_917563855.2). Taxonomy (NCBI): domain Eukaryota; kingdom Metazoa; phylum Arthropoda; class Insecta; order Trichoptera; family Limnephilidae; genus Limnephilus; species Limnephilus lunatus. The sequence continues at coordinate 42,090,710 of OU830602.1, read as the reverse complement.
CTTCAGAAAACTAGAAAAGAGTGCAGAGGCTACGAAGCACCGCACAAAGAGGAGACCAATAGGCTACGACCGATCATACTATCCCATTCTCTCGCAGGCTATATAGATGTATGTGTTTGTCTGAATGTGAAAAATTAATTCAAATTAAGAATTTTCTTAAATTATTACAATTTCTGGTTTTCATGGTCATTGCAGATAATTTATTTTCTTGCCATGGTACAAACTTAGTTATTCTGCAAATTCCTACCTTATGTGTCTTCATTTTTTGATATAATATGTATCCATGCAGCTGAATTCTGATTGCATAGTTACCTGGAACAAATAAAGAAAAATATTATTATCATTTTATCAATGAGTAACAGATATAATAATACAAGTGTGGAGTTCACACGCGGTAGAAATGAAAATTTCAGAAAACCAAAGTAGATAAGGGTGGGGAGTCTACGAAACACCGCACAAAGAGGAGACCGATTATACTATATCATTCTCGTGTTTCTTTTTTCGTTCGAGTTTCAAATCACAACGGTACTAAAGAAGTTTTTGCTTAGAAAAAAATCTTTTTAAAAACAAGGTCCTACATAACGAAATTTGTGGATTTTCCTTATTTTTACGATATTATGTAATCAAACTAATTTATGAATGTTTCTATTGGTCTACATACACAGGTACCTGCTGATAGAGCTCGTAAACGGTTTACAACACTATGTTTCTCGGCGCTAATGACAGAATCTACCTGTCCAGATCTAATTTATCATTCCTGTTTGGATTTTGACAATGTCAAAGTTTTATTACCGCAGCTAAAAGTGACATTAATTTCAATGGCGGCTAGACGATCAAAGAACTGTCTGTTTTTAATGCGTCTTTTTTACTAATGAGAGTTGTAAATGCAAATAAAGCGTTAGTGTTGTTAAGAGAATACAAACAAAATTGAAGGAACCTTGAAACGTTGATTGACGATCAAATGTGACAGAGGTTGAAACAATTTTTTATGGCCGATTCTAGGCCCATTTCAGTGTTTGATCAAATGTTGATGCTGTAATGCTTGATGATGGCTAGATTCGTTAACTTAGATTTGTTAACCGCCGACCGTTAAAATGACATATTTGTTGAAGTGAAAACTTCTTTAGCACCGTTGTGATTTGAAACTAGATGAAATGGAAAAGCGACACTAAAAAGAGACAAACACATACATCTATAGGATTTAACCTGCGAGAGAATGAGGCACAACCATCGGTTGCCTCTTTGTGCGGTGCTTCGTAGACTCCCCACTCTGTCTATTTTAGTTTTCTGAAGGTTTCACTTATACCGCGTGTGAAATGCAGATATTTTTTTAACTATATTATAAATAAAAATAATTGCATTAACTCCACCTAATTTCTTCTTAATTTCGAAAGAATTTAAGTAAATTAAAACAATCCCAAGGATGGGTTGTTTCATAGAATTTGAATAATTCAATTTCAAAATTAATTTTCAAGTTCTGTAATAGTTTTATTCATGGTCGGTTATCATATCATTAAGGGCCAGTTAATTCACATCAGAACTTAATCAATAACAGAACTTTCAAAGAACTTGAAAATGAACTTTGAAATTTGATGAAATGTTCAAATTCTGTGAAACAACTGGCCCTAAGTGTGTAATGATACACACGAGTTTATTTTCATTTTTATTTCAATTTTAACGTTTGCACAATACCTAAATCTACTTCTAATTTCACTAAAATGTTCTAATATCATCTAGATGCGAGTCAATATAATTATTGTGGCAATATTTTTTTACAATTGTTGGGCGAAATTATGGTCGTATTAGGATAATGTCTATCTATTGACCAGGTATTCATATTTTTGAATATCTGCAATTCCATTATATTATTAAATACACGTGTGAAGTAGGCCCATGCATGACCCTGTGAAGGTCCATATAGGATTCTGCAAAGGAGTGAGACCTCTGGATGTAAAAACCGTCAACAACACAACACAACACAGCCATATCTTCTGACCCACGCTTTTCACAATTGCTGATAGCCGCTGCATTTGCCTGCTGTGGCCGACCATCACACCGCCCACTCCCAAAACAGCTGATGATGTTGAAAATAACTATATTACAACAAAATATCGGCAACAAATGCACATTCAATCTTTAATAAAGATGAAAAAAAATGTATGTTCGTTTGAGACAGTAAGTTGTCCTTTAGCGTTCAATAATAAAAACGTTTATTTGTTAATAGATTTTTACAAATGTATAAAAGTGTACATCTTGTTTGTTTAATACTAATTTATTGACAAAAAGGTCACTGCTCAGCTATACATTCAGGAATTCTCCCGGTTTTGCAGCTGCTGAAAAGCAGCTGCTAAAGAGGTTTTATGATATTTTCATTACAAATATTCATTTTGTTTTGAAGAGTTTTAATTTCCAATGTACATTTGTTACTTAAATTTTAAATTTTCCACGACCGGTTTCGACACATCCTTGTCATTCACGAGCGAACTTAAAACTGTTTTAAGTTCGCTCGTGAATTTGTCGAAACCGGTCGTGGAAAATTTAAGTAAAAAATGTACATTTCAAAACAAAATGTCTAGAAATTTTTACATAGTTAATGCCCAAGAAATACAAAAAACAAATATTCATATCTACTCGTACTACAAAAAACTACAACAACCAAACAAACTGTATTAAGTTATTAAAATAATTAAATAATATTGGACTTTACGAAAGAAGCGGATTAACAAAAAGGCTAAAAAGACAAAAAAAATGTAGTGTCTTGTTTTAGGACAATCAAAAGATCCGATACTTTATTGTAAATTAGTTGATTTATAAATTCTAGGTAATAGTTAGTGCAAATTTAATTATGCTACTGCTCGTAGTTCGAGAAATAGTTCTATTTCATGCTTCATGCACCAGATTTCAGCTTTAGAGTGTTAAGATAACATTTAAAAAAAAAGATGATTTTATTGCACACATTCAATAAACGTCAGTTTTGCAGCTCGCCTTATGCAATATACATGGCACAGATCTAATATCAGACTAAATTGGAAAATACGATTTTTTGGTATAAGATATTATAATTTAACAGATTCAATAGTTTTACAATTTAAAAACTGGAAATGTACGTAACTATAATTATAATTGTGTAACAAAATCGCAATAATTATTTTAATTTGGGTTCGATTAGAGTAGGTACCTAATCATTTTTAATTAAACGATCAATCTAAATTATACTGTGCGCTGATACTAAATCAAAATTGCTTTGACAGTAATTGTTGTTGCATTATTGATTCTAAGTTTATAGAAATATTTTTATGATAAAAAAATTACGTATCGTAAAACTTAATTGACTAAGATACCCTCGTCCATATTAAATGAGGAGAAATCGAAATTTCCATGTCCCTTTGCAGAGGTTAGAGATATGCCTAATGGTAACGATTTTTAAAAGGGGACTTATTTTGCGTCCTTGCTGAACACCTTTATTCTGTAGTTATGGCGAAAAGTTCAAATGAAAAAATGGACATAATTTCATTCACTCTTGCAGTATCCAAATGCCTTTAGAGAAGTCGAAAGATTTGCGTATAAATTGAATTTATGGTCTGGAATAATAATAAATGTATTGTGTCCATTGACACACGGCCCACTATTGACACACAAACGAATTGTTTTATTCTAAACAATGAAACTTATTTCAAAGAGAGCGATAAGCGATTTGTTCAACAAGTTTTAGTACTCATAAAAACGCAGTTATGCTCAGATTAAAGAATTAATTTATTCTGAACAACGCAATATTTGTAATAAATAATAATGTAGGAAAGTATGTTAATTGTAAGATTTTATTTCATTCATGATTCTTTATACCGACATTGCTTATTCGCTTGATCAACAAACTTAATGTTCTGCCATTGTTATAACTGCTGGGTTATAAATCATCACAATGTTTCCAAATAATATAATAATGATAATCAAATATTATCAAAATGTGCTTCCTCACAATTTCAGTTTACAGCAAACCACTTTCGACACAACCATGTCTTCTTCAGGGCAGTAAATATCAGAAGTATCTGGCATAGTGACATAGATAGGTTAAGGAAGGCAGGAAGGAAAACACAATTTTTCATAGGGATCATAACACAATGCTTTCAAATTTCGTTTGCTTGGTGATTATTCAGAGATTTTGACTTATTTTATTGATATTGCTTATATAAAGTGCTTATCTTGATGGTTTCTTCTTTTTTTTAAAAAAACCTCTACAATCAATTCACTAACTTTAAACACACGAAAACAGACACTCGTTAAAATGCCTGTTGATAATTAACTGGCTACATTAACAGTCCAGTAAAAGTATGACTACCCATGCAGAGCAGTATGAGCAGTGTGTAGAATTAAGTTTTAGAAGTTTTATAGAAGTCTTATAGGGAAACCGTCAGAACCCGTTGAAAGTCTCCCGTAAAATAATTTCAAAAAATGCCGCAACAAGTAACACAACATTTGTATTCAAAACATTTTGATGTATGGTTGTTTATATTTAAGCAAATAGTCCATTCTGAACGCTAAAATATCCATCACTCCCACGACTTTTGGGCGGAAGGAGTTGATTGTTTTTTGTTTTGTGTTAGAAAAAACCAGTTCTTGCGACATCCTAACTGCCCACTAGCTGCGGAACTTAAAATTAGATATAAACCGATAGAAGTGTATTCGGGGCTCGTCCGTATGCATAAAATAAACTCAAATTTTAAGTACCTACTGATGAAATTGATCAAAAAATTAAAATATGGGAATTCTTTCTTGAACAGACAAACAACCATTGACCGGTGGAGCCTGAAAGGTGTCATGCAAATAAATTAGCGAGATCAGTTTTTTTTTTCAAAACAGCATAGGTCAGAATTTGGGAGGCGGATATGGGTACCGCCGCCCCGGGAACCATTTATTGGATAACCAACACCTCTGCCATAAGTCATCGTTTGGTGATCTAGCAGGGGTGCCTGGGTTCATGGGGTGAGGTTTGTCCAGGTCTTGACGGCGGAAGCGTCTGCCCACCCGCTGCGTGGCAGGCCGGATCACGAGAGTCTGGTTGAGGGAGAACTTTTAACCTTTCCAGCCGGACTCTCTCGACCCATTGCTTTGCTCCCGCAGTTAGAGGGATGGATTCATACGTCCGTCACTCCTGGACACACTGACCCCCAGATTCCTACCCACCCCTCATATCTTTTTTCTTCCCAGAACTTCCTATACTTACCTTCATTAAAAAAGACCCTCCACACCGCATCCCCTAAGATGACATAGGCCCGGAGGGAAATTATTTTCCTCAGGGCCTCCTATGTAGAGCTAATGTAAAATAAATAAATAGGTGTTATCTTCACTTCTAGATATTATCTGCTCAGTGTACATGGTAGACCATACGATTCGGCATGAGATTCGATAGGAAGAAATAATTTTCGGATATTTTAAATTAGGTTTTAATGATATGCTAACTGGATCTGAACCCGTTAAACTGAAAGATTATTGATTTATCTGTTCCATTTTTTTGCAAAATCAAGTGGACTAAAGTCGATATAAAAGAATATATCCACATATTCGTAGTACCTATATAATGTTAACAATGGAACAATAAGGCACAAACAATACGCCGTATTACCTTATTTTAAACAGCGTGATAAACATGTCGAAATTCCATAGCTTGTGATAGAAATATGCTTTGAAAATAAATTTCAGACAAAAGCGGCTGTTCTAGAGATTTACACATTATCTACTGATTTTACATTACTACGGAGTTTACATCATTTACGTGTGATATTTCGAAGGTTTTGACATTTTAAACTTACAACCAATGTTATCCAAATAATTATCGCAGATCAATATAAAGCCATAAATCGAACTAAAAGCATGCCAAATGCCAGTTTGTCTAAACAAAACCCACTTTATGGCTCTTCGCAGTAAATTAAACACCCAATTATTCCAAACTGATCAATTTTAATTACGCCACGCTTGGTTTAAATTAAAAGCTGAATAGATAACCATAATTTCAAACCCATCACACCGGGAATTAATTGCCACCTACGAAAACATATAATGTGACATTTACATGTCCTTGGTTCGGAAGAAAACCGTCACAAATCAAAAAAGTCAGATTTTTTGAGGATAGAAGTGTGACCAAAATTTCTTCACATTCATGAAATTTCGGAGATAGTGCGATTTACCGAAAACATTACGATAATCAGTAAATTATTTTAAAAACTACTTTTTTCAAGATTGATTTTCTTATTCTTTTAGACATCAGAATGTGGGTGCATAAAAGGGGTAGTTTTTCTAAATGTGCCACTTTTCGTGAGAACAAAACTTTAAAATTATGTTTTTTTCTTTGATTTTTTTACAATAGTTAAAAAATATTATATTATACAACGAGCGAGTTCCCGGCATGCGATGCAATGCCAGAAGAAATTGTTGCGTGTCCTTTCACATATGTCCCCGTTTCCCTTCCGCATTCCCCTCTCCCCTCCCTATAACGCCAGAGCTCACCAGTATATATAGAAACCTTCGCGGTCGTACGCACAACAAAGTCGAAACGGATGAATCAGATGAATAGTATAGGACATAATTTCATAACGTCAGAACTTATTATTATGTATATAGAAACTATCGCACATCAAATCTCCAAAGTTTCAACGCAATCGTGAGAATGGTTTAAGAGCGCATAAGGGACAAATGTAGAAACATTCATTTTTATATTCAGATATTAATAATTAAAAAATGTTATTTTTTGACTTGTAACGTTTTTCTTCCGGAATAACGATGTTATGTGTTATAATGTATATCTAATGTACCAAGTGCTAAGTGGGAATGGCCTTCAGTAACCTACATAATACCTACTAGTACCGCAATTCACACAAAAGAGGTGTGTTGACTATTTTTCGCGATAAACCTATGATTAGTGCTTTAATTTATGTGTGTTTCAATGGAGGCAGCGACATGTGCAAACTTTCTACTTCATCATCAATCAAAAACACAATCAATCAGTCTTAATAAAGCGCCGAGCCTCTTTGACATGAAACGTACCAAAGAAATTTACCACGCAAGTCGCAAGTGGGTAATTGGATTGAATTGGCCCAGTGATTGTTGGCATTCGAAAAACAAGTTTGGGTACAAAATAAATAGTGATGTGAGACTATCGATATCCTGGTGAACGATTATATACACCAAATTAGCTTCATAAACCTGTGTTGCACATAACCTGAGATGTCCCATGGTTTTATCAACTACTTTCATTGTAAAAACTGAGCGAACCATAAGAGAGCTCATTTCTGTGACACCAACTCGACCTGGCGCAATTTACGAAAAAATTAAACACTTGTATTATCTTGGTCAAGGTGTTGAATTTATTGTTAACGTTTCTTCTTCGTAGTTATTTCATTTAAGGGTTGAGGTTTGTCCGGGTCTTGGCGGCGGATGCAATTCCTCTCATTTCAATTTGGGAGACTTATTGGATATATACAACACCTCTGCCATAGGTCACTCCAAGTGATTCGCTACGTTTGGTGACCCAGGAGGTATACCTGGGTTCATGAGGTGAGGTTTGCGTCTGCCTAAAATATTCAAACAACACTTTTAAAAGATTTCTTTTTAATTTGAGCACGAGTTGAATTTTTGCTGCCGCAAATTATGGTAATCTAGAAAACGTTTAATTAAAAACCGAGCCTTTACAAAACGTCTATAATAACCTAACTCAATTCTGTACTAATTACTGTTGTTTATGAGCAATTACTACGTTTTAATTTCCATTATTTGCATAAAGCAATTAAAACCGTTGCTCGGAATATTCCGACCACAGATTATTGCGCACATTTAAAATAAGGTAAACAGATTATTACGCAAATTTATATTTAGGTAAACAGAATATTCCATAAGTACGTGATGATTTTTAAAATGGAAAATTTGGAACATTTTTTTTAAATAGAATATTTCCCAGCAAATTAAAATCTATATCTATGCAAATTAAAATAAAAAATACCTACATCCCACTTTAAAAAAAAAACACTATTGATCTTAGTCATTTATATAATTTTAATAATTATCATTTTTAATTAACTTAGATACTATTTCTTCACTGTAATTAATTAGAGTCCTGTGTGGAGTTAACGTAAAAAGCGCTCGGGTGTTGAAAATTCAACGAACGACTTTTAATTCTTTAAAAAAATCAGAGTGTGCAATTCACACGTGGTAGACGTGAAACCTTCAGAAAACTAAAGTAGACAGAGTAGGGAGAACCACTACACAAAAAGGAAACCTATTATACTATCTCATTCTCTCGTAAGCTAAATCCTATAGATGTATGTGTTTGTCTCTTTTCATCGAGTTATAAATCACAACGGTGAAATAGAAGTATTCACTTAATAGGTATTTGTTGACAATCCGTCTTTAGAGTTTTCAATGTGCACAATGGAAAATAGCCTTAACTCTGAATAATCAATGTGCGGAATCATCACGTGCGGAATAATCTGTGTGCAATGTTCGTGATCGTAATAGTCATGGTTGGAATAACGACTCTACCCTATAAATACCAGACTACGTAGACATTTTGTCGTCAATATCTAAACAGATGTTGCATGAAATTATTTAAAGTCCGGTTTTTAGAGTGCCGTTACCGCCGCATTCGAGTTAGCACGTTTTTTCGTCAAGTATGACTTCATCAGTCGTTTGCAAACTGGTATCGGCTACTCGTACATATTATAGACCAAACAGTTTTTTATAATATGTAGCAGCAAATTAATACACACCTTAAAAGGAAGGAACCCAATCAGCAAGGTATAAAATTGTATAATTTAACACAATTTAAACCATTTTTTAACGAGGTGATGTCGAAAAATCGGAAGTTCATAGTGAACGCAAAATGTCAATACTATGGCGTAAACCTTTTTAATATATATAGTTAAGTTATTCCTAGTAGATCGTTTTTACTAATGGTTTTAAAGCACAAACACTTATTGACGATTGCAAAAAACGAACAAAAAGTATGGTCTCTTTTTTTTCAACGGTTGAAAATTTCAAAGCTACAACATGGCTCAAAATGGGGTGGCTATAAATTTGCTTTAACCTAGAAATAAGAATAATAAGAAGATTTTGCGAATTTCATGGCGGCAGAGGACATCATTGCAATTTTACTGAGACAAACGATGTGCCTAATGAAAAGGTCAATGTATTTTTAGAGCTATTTCGAAAAACGAATACACAAGCCATAATGTGTACATTCTTAAAATGCCTTATATCACCATGAATATATTGGTAATAGGCACAAAAATCGCTTGGCTATCGGAGTCAAGAAACGGTCGATCTTAGCACTTAAGTTTTTTTTTAAATTTATTGGGTGAATATTTTTATAAGAATAAAATTAATTAAGAAAAACTATCACATATAATCTTAGCTGTAAAATTATATATTTTTATATGCGTTCATACATTTGTGATGAAAAATTACTTTTTTACTTGTTTTTAATAAAGTAGTTGACAATATAATTTTAATTCTAAACGATAGGAAAATCTTTAATTTATGTAAAGCATATTTTTGGTATTCATAATTTAAACCTTAATAAGATTTATCTAAAATAGTTATTACTTCACTGTGTTTATATAATTAACTTTTAAAACGTACATCTTTGCATCAAACAAACTCAAACCGTAGATAAATTTTCTAATAACGCAATGAAAGATAAATAAAATATTTCATTCGAATGCATAGAATAGTTTATACTTCTAAAAAAACGTCATACATAGATGGCACTAAAAACATTACAGATGCAATGTGCTTAATTTGTTTATTCTAAAGATATCGTTTCTTTTTCATTAAAACCATAATATACTGATACTACTATCGAATAATAAAATAATGTACAGAATGAATGCAGCATGTGTGACATAGGTATAGTACGTACATGAATATTGTAATATGTTATTATTAGTATATTTGGTGTGTGGCTTGGCGTGTGTATTTCCCATTTGCGGATCATTATGGTTCGTTGTGTGTTTGACATTCAGACTCTTTGGGCGGAACAAACAAGAATAAAAGAAATATTCGCGGTCCAGCAACAACGAAAGAACTATAGAGAATAAAACTATTGGCGAATAAATAAAACTATTTGTAAATAGATACGATTTTAGATTTACACAGACAAAGGTATTTTCGTTATTTGTTTTTGGGGTGTTATGCCGTATTGCGCTACCTCCTTCTTTAGCCAACGTTTCTGACGGCGTTACAGTGTCCATCATCTTCAACACATCTGCCCTGACGATGGACACTGTAACCCTGTTCGAAACGTTGGCTAAAGAAGGAGGTAGCGCAATACGGCATAACACCCCTAAAACAAATAACGAAAATACTTTTAAATACATCTATTTGAATTTCGATTTTTTTCTTGAATGAATGAATGTAAATCTTGCAAGTGAAAATTAACCCATGGAAATTAATCCGATTGATCTGAAACATGGCAGATAGGCTCATTGTCGATGACAAAGCATTCTGTCGTTGTTTTGGTCATACTCATGCTCACAAACTTATTAAAGTTTAAATAATTATTGTTAATGTCACTTTGTTATAACTATTTATTATCATTAGGTGATCATCTCATTATCTTCTTTGTAAGAGAAATCACCATTCAAAATCTAAAAAATTCTTTAAATGGCTTTAACTGTGTGTTGTGATCAAAATTGAATAACCACACATTTTCTAAACTTTTTACTTCCTCTCCTAACTTTATTGCGCCTTTCAACTTCAACATTCCCCAAACGGAGATGCCATAGTTCAACTGGTTTCCTCTCTATTCAAATCAGCGTTACAACTTGTCCTCAAATAGGAATGCCATAAATCCACTAGCTCCAAGCAATTGAAACTCTTGTGCAGTATCAAATTTAAAATAAAACTGGTTTTGTTTCTTGGCATTTAGAAGTCCCAAGTTGTCGGTGCAGTCTACACAGTTTTATCATCAAAGAACAATATAAGACACACCTATAATATGTGTGTATATAAAGTAAGTATTATCTTGGAGGTACTACATACTGAACATTATGTTTTAAATGTATATGTTCTGCCGGAGTCGGATGTAGAAGTGGACGTGTTGCCGTGCCTTGAGGCATGCCGTTTGACGGAGCGATTTGTTTGTACGGAATATTTAAAACCAGAATATCAATATTCGCTTCGCTCCACAAAGAAGACGAATATTCTATTGTTGCTTCGGGTTTTGTTTAAGTTTTATGTCTAAAAATAACAATGAGTAATCCAGTTATCGAGGATCTTAAGTCGAAAAACGAGGTTTAAGGAATATTTAATGCGTGGGAAGTATTATAATACGCTCTTAACTAAAGTTTTTTTGCTAATAACTTAAGATACTTCTTGCATCACGTACCACTCTATTATGTATAATATATCCTAATCAGACTTTTCTTATTGGATTAACATTATTCAAAGACGTGCACCTCAATCTGCCTCTTACCGAGGGACGAATCACATTTAGGAAGATACTCTAAACAAATCGTCGTACTGCGTTGTAATATATAATTAAATTTACTTTTGCTTTCCGAAAAACGTTCATTACAAAGAACATTATGTATTATTAAAATAAACACAATGATTAAATAATAGCGTTTCCAATGACATGTGTTCCTAATTATGTCTTCTGCATGCGAACTGTATCTAAATTTCTCTAATAAACAAAAAACAGTGTTAATCTCAAATGACCTCCCAGGTATATTATTATATGCCTGCACAGAATATAAATAAATGGCAACATAATAATATATAAAATTTAGCGCAGCATCGCGTACAAAGGTCAAATTATTGAAAAGTGATTGACGAACCGGTGGATGCAAATCTGTTGCGCTGTAAAAATCATCCAAATATTATTATTATTGTTGTTAAATATAATTATAATAATAATTTAATAATTTTAATAATAACTTGCCATTTTTCAATTTATTTTTCTTTTAAACAATTGAAAAATATTGAACAAACAAAATAGTACCTCCTCTTATTATTTTATTATATGACTTTCAAAGCACCAAAGCTAATATGAAAATGAAAATTAAACTCATTGGGAATAATGTATTATAAATATTATGTAATGATTTTGTAGTATATTATCACTAATTTTATTTTTAAAAATTGCAAAAAAGCAAAGCCAGTTTCGTGACACGATTGGTAGTTTGGATTGTTAAAGTTTATGAAATGACACTAGTAAATCCAGTTCTATTATTCATGTTATCAAGAATTTACAAAACTGGGCAGGACGTGGCATTCATAAAAAACATATAAAAAGGAATAGGTTCGTATCTAATCCTTGATGTACCCCATGATTCGTATTAGGATGTCAAATATAATGAAAACTAAAGGCATATCTCTGATATAATAATTGTAAATTTTAAACTCTACAACGGACACATCTCTGGCAGGAACATGGCTTTGCTTTTGAGTGTGCTAACACTTATACTGCTGTGGCAAGTGACAACGTATCAGAATAGGACGACGCACTTCATGACTTCCAAATCTACGTGACTGTTGCGAGTTCTGGTTCAGTGCAATGTGATGAAGATCGATCTGATAATACCCAATCCTCAATAAGAGAAGACACCAGAAAAAGTAGAGCGATTACTATACATGTTTGTTTCTGAAAAATTAACAATTCAGAGGTCACAGAAAGGTCTTCTTAAAGGTGTTGCAGGTGTGCAGTACTGGCTAATGCTTTATGATTCAACAAAGTGCGACCTAACTTTTTCTCTGTACATAGAAAAATAAGTTGAATGAATATTCCCTCTCCTATTAATAACGTCCTCGAATGAAGTCGAGTTTTAAATAGATAATATTGATTTACGTACGTTTACGGCTCGTTTTCTATGTTTTATGATAACAATGGCTGAACAAACGCGATTTGGAGTACCATAATATCTGATTACCATTTTACGGACGGTGGCCGATTGAAGTGACACTTCAGATTCTGGATCGAATTACAGAATCACAAATAAATACTTACGCGGACGCGAAACTCAAAAATTCGATAGTGAAAACGTGAGATTAGATTTTGCGGAGGATTTCGCAATTATAATAGTTTTTCTGGAGGTAAATACTACACATTCTGGATCGAATTACAGCATCCTAGATAAATTCAAACGTTGTGACGTACCTATATAACGCAAAAACTTAATAGTGGGAACATGAGATTTTGTGGAGGTTTTTGTAATGGCATTTATTTGTCTTTTATGGAGGTAAACTACGTATTTCAGATTCTGGATGTAATTACAGAATCCTAAATAAATCTAAGCATTGATACGCAACTAAGAAGCTCATATACTTATTGAATACCTAAGTGAGTTGATTGTACGGAGGATTTTGTCTTAGTAATTGTCCCTTTTATATACTTTACATTTTAGATCCAATTACAGCATTCACAAGTTTGAAAAACAAACATGATTTTGTAATATACCCACACTCCACACTCATAAAGTCAATGTTTGGATTGTTAGGAATCCACTTCCAAACATCGTTTTTAAAGTGAATTTTTGGAAGTATAATTTTTTCTTCGAGTATGGTTAAAAAGTGAATAATTTTTGTTTTTGTTTTGAAATTTATATTGAAATTGTTTGTTATAAAAATTGGATCTTTTTTCATCAAATACGTGCATCATAACGTTAATAAGATCTGATAAATGTTTATGTTACACTATTGAAAAGAATTCTTTAATTGAATTGTAGTTGCTTTTTTTTTACATTAACTCCACATAAGAGGCCCTGAGGAAAATAATTTCCCTCAGGACCTATGTCATCTTTGAAAATGCTGTGTGGAGGGTATTATACTATTTACTATATCACTGTTTACATGATATTATGTAAGTAATGCACTCATACGACAATTTTTCCGTATCGCTAAGAAGAACTTACCGACTTTGAATCTTTTAATATTCCTAAAAAATAATATTTACTTTGGGACAACGTTACGAAGATCGCATGCGTTACTCGTATTTAGTATAACCGGATTTTCTTTCTGTGTGAGAATCAATGGGACATATCAGCATAAATGATTTTTTTATTTATTTTATGAAATAAAAACATTAAAAAAATTCATCTTTTTACAAAATTATACAAAACCGTTTCGTTTGATTGTCGTAGCATTTCAATATTTTCGGAAATAGAATTTTAGTTATTGTGATCAAACAAATAATAATTTTTAAAAATCGAAGGGATTTTAAAAATGCCCTACTTAGATGTTATATACGATGGAATTATTTAATTCAGTAAAATTTTCAACAAATTTAATAAACGTAAATTTAGTGTGAAGAACAATCTTATGGGCTTGAAAAAAAATGGCTAGTAAAAGTGATTTATGATACCAGCGCCAAAAAAAAGTTTTTACCCAATTTCTGTGGTAGGGAAATGTAGACCAGCCCATCATATTATGAAATGTAGGTAGGTACTAGTGGAATGCAGCATCACGAAGGTCTTCCTTTATTTCATCTCTGATGTTGTTATATTTCATCAACCCCAATTTTATCTAAACGTTACTTCCGAGACATCATGTTTCTAAACACACCACTGCAAAAAAAATAAATTATTCACAGACATACGAACGCGAGTGATGCAACAAGAGTGCCCTAACTTCAACATCTAGTATGAGAATAAGAAATAAAAAAAGATCGAAAAGTCATAATTTCACTTAATAATAAAAGTTCACTAATTAATTTATTTGTTGAGAACTTAAAACAATTCCACGCGTTGAAGAAAAATATACTTCAGATAAGGTCGGGAATCTCTGCGCTATACGATGCTGCTAGTTGCAAGGCACGACGATCAGACGGGCGGTCACGAGCGTACTGATTGAGCATGCTCGCACGCGCATGCGTGACGTCGACTGTAAGCGTGTGCTCACTTCCACAACCGGCAAAGGACTGAGAAAAATCGAAAAACGTCTAATAGGTACAATTTGCACTTAAGTTAATAATCTAAATTAAACATCGGCTGTGTAGAGCGTAGAACCACGCCATTGTAAGCACACCACTGCTTCCGAAACAATTTTGATAACTTGAACACATGTGGCTGAAAAAACAAACAAACGTCTTAGAGGCGTGTGAAATAACATTGCGCGATATGAAATCTGTACCCAGATGGGCTCAATTATGTTTATACTAACTGACTTCCTAAACATTACATTTATAATACTCGAACATCTCGCGTCTTCGGGCACAACACATTCATAAAAATATATCGGGTAATAGTGACATTAATCTTTAAAGTATCGAAGTTAAGAAGATGGCGTGACTATGGGCTTACAAAAATACATTAATTTTACGATGTAAATATACGCAGTGTACTCAGGCCCGGAATATCAGTTGCTCAGTTAGCGATGAGAGATACTCGTAGATATTTTTACTCAAGTTGCTTTATGTTAGAAATCCTGACAAGATAAGCTTACTGATATTGAAAAAAATACTGAAACACCGGCTTTTTTTATACGGAAGACCTTTCATAATATATTTATATTGTAACGAAATTGGTTGGTACTAGGCTAAGGGAAAACATATGCGCTGTATCTGAGTAGCTTAGCCAGCGATGAGAGAGGTATTCTCGTTCAAGTAGCTTTCTGTTAGAAATCCTGACAAGATAAGCCGACTGATACTAAAGAAATACTGAAACACCGGCTCTTGAGCGGAAGACTTTTCATAATATGTGTATATTGTAACGAAATTGATTGGTACTAGGTTAAGGTACCTACCTGTCTAGAGTAAGGCAATAAAATGTAGAAAAAGTTGAGGACGTTGCAATCATGTATTAATGTAATAATCATGTAATAATGACACACCAAGATTTTTAAGGAAAAACAATTGTTTCTTCAAACTTTGCAAAATAACTTTGTGGCATTATTGATTATTTAATTAATAACAAATCACTTTGTTTAAACCACTTTTTTTAATTAACAATATCCTGAAGAAGATAACATTGTTATTGAAACATGTCGATATTGTTAATTAAAAAAGTGGTTTAAACAAAGTGATTTGTTATTAATTAAAAACAATTGTAACTTTATAAAAGCTTACTAATTGCAGTAGTTGACAATTCTATTTGTTGCACTCTTTACTAAACCGCTTTATTATCATTTATCTAATTTGCTGCAAACTTTGAATTGATTTATTTATTTATTAAATTTCACGGTTTTAATGCTGGATGTGCAAATAAAGTAGGTCTAAACGTATTCTAGAATCTGAATTCATTCTGTTACGAGTATATGAATGACTAAAAAAACTCTTTGCAAGTTGAAATTTCAATTGATCAACGGAAGAAAATGGTATATTTCTAGGCTTCTGAAATGATATATTATAAATGTATAAAACATATATGCCAAAGTTTGATTACAATGTGAGTTTAACAAAAATTCATTTTAGTTAAAAAGAAAGGGCGATAAAAAAAAACTGATATTTGAAATACGGAAACAATTCATCGCGTTAAAAGTGAATTCATTATATGTCATGTTGGTGGTTGTTTTGCAATACATAACACATTACTTAATGTGAACAAAGACTCCATTAAATTCACAAAACCATTAATGATACTTAAGTTCTTTGTTTTCAAAGTTAACATTAAAAATGTTGCGTAATTTAAGTGTGTTGTTAAAGTATTTAAAATTTGAAATTAGATTAAAAACCTACGGCACGCCTAGTCAAATTTTTATGAATAGTATTTTTTACAGATTTATCGCCTATTAGTGATAATATCTAGCTTATTATAATTATTATTAGATCTAAAGAACCTGAAGTTCGATCCGGCTTCGCCCGTGGTTGGATTCTTGCTAATAATTGTTTATTCCACTACAGTGACGATTATTGTAAGTTATTTCCACAAATTTCACCGACGAACGCATTTTTTCCCCTGTAGGTTTCTACCCTTTTTTTAGATCCTTTTTTACATTTGCTCCACATAGGAGGTCCTGAGGAAAATAATTCCCCTCAGGGCCTGTTTCGTCTTTGGGGATGCTGTGTGGGGGGTCTTATTTTATATTTTTACTAGCTTTTGCCCCCGGCTTCACTCGCATATTCGCCCCCCCCCCCACTCCTCACACTCCCCCCACACTCCCCCCCCCACCCCCCCCCCTCCGCTCCACCCCCGTCATACTCGTTACGTTCATTTTTCACGATGTCCCCTGTTAAAACGTAACAATCAAATACGCGCCCTTCATGATATTAGTATAGTTGTTGGCTTAGGTCAAAATGTAGATTAGTTAATACCTATTTTATATTTGTACACTAAATAATACTCATAAATATTTGAATTTTTGCTATCAAAGGAATCTCCACAGTAACCTAAACAAATAACAAAATGACAGCCCACGTCAAACAATTACTTAGCAACACACTTGCTTTTCGTTCGGATAATAAACGTATAATAAATAATTTCATAACGTTACAGCTTATTCATAACGCCAGAGCTTACCAATATATATAGCCTACATGACTCGCAAATAATGTAGCTTTCGATTAGTGAAAGAATTTTTAAATTCCATTCAGTATTTATTACGTGAAAGAGTAACGAACACACATCCATACAAACTTTCGCATTTATAATATTAGAAAGAAAGATAGTACGATAGTAAGATAAGATTTATTTTTTTTTTTTACATACTATTTTAAACACTCTTTTAATAAAGCAGATGTTTGTGCCAGGGAGAGAATAATTGATATATTTTTGCAACTATTCTATTTCTACGACTATTCTATTCCTTATCTAAAATTACATTTTACATGGCAACATAATACAGACTTATTATGAGAGGAAGGAGGGAAAGTTCTGGGTAGGAATCTGGGGGCTAGTGTGTCCAGGAGTGACTATGTATGAATCCATCCCGCTCACTGCGGTGCAAGGCGATTCCGAGAGAGTCCTGCAGGAGACGTCAAAAGGCTTCGCTCAGCCAGTCTCTCCCAAGTCCCAATCCGACCTGCTGCGCAATTGGTAAATAGACACATCCACTGCCAAGACCCGGACTTACTGACCAATTGGAAAAAAAAGTAGGTATCAAAATCTGTCTACTTTCTGAGAGTGGGTGAATAATAATTCAAATGCTGAGCAAATGTTACGTTGACGTCGAAATTAGAGACAGAAATATCTGGACAAATTTCACGACGCCAGATCGCAATGTTAATATGCTAGAAAAAAATCAAATTATGAAAATTAACCATGTTCATACATCGACCTATTCGACCTCGTGATAAACTATTTGAATCTTTTTTAATCCATAAAACGCTGCGTAGCTAGAAGCATTCACTTTGTGATATTTATGGTTGAAATCCACGGGTGTTTTTTGTGCATAGATGATTTTGCTTTGTTAAGAATACGAACGTTTTTGATTTTAAAATTCCTGTTATTCAATCGAATTTATTTCGAGTCTACGCCTAAATGTTATATATGGCAATTCGGATTAATTTGTCTGCAGAACATGACCGTTAAGCGATATTTAATGCTAAACGGTGGCCATCAAATGAAGAGTTATAATGTAGTAGTTTTATATCCAAGAGATACGAGGGGGAAAATGAAAATAATTAAAATTCAAATCAGTTGAGATTTTAGCTATAAGTTGTGTTTTATTGATTGAAATTTTCAATCGAAAACTGTGAAAAGCCATTAGTCCAAATCTATTAGTACCCATACAGCGAATAACTGTGGAATGTTCAACCCTAACCTAACTTAACTTTACAGTGGCGTGCATTGACTTTTAAGCAAAAAGACTCTTTTATATTCTATGAAAAATCAAATAATACATAAGAGCCAATGATGTTATTGTCCTGAGGGTAAGAGAGTTATTGTCCTTGTATGTTAATTCAGTTAGTGCTCTAAATGTTAAGATATTCACTATTGACCTCCTAGCTACTAAACGTGGTTTAAAGTGTAGGTACACAACTGATAAAAAGGCAGTTTTTTTACATTAGCTCCACACAGGAGGCCCTGAGAAAAAATATTCTCATCAGGGCCTGTGTCATCTTTGGGGATGCTGTGTGGAGGATTTTTTTAGAGAAGGAAGGAGAGGAAGTACTAGGAAGGAAAAAAGGTATGAGGGGTGAGAAGGAGTATGAGATCAGTGTGGCAAGAAGTGACGAATATATGAATCTTTTTTTTTTACATGACTTCACACAGGAGGCCCTGAGGAAAATAATTTCCCTCAGGGCCTATGTCATCTGAGATTCTATGTTGAGGGTCTTTTTAAGGAGAGGAAGGAATGAACATTGGTCTTGAAGAGACCCGTGTTGTAGGAACGAGGAAACATAGAGGCCGTCAAATCGTTCAACAGCCGAGCTGTTGGACAAATTTCAACCATGTATACGCGTTTGTATGTTGGGCTCGCGTTTGGCGTGTTTCCCGACTATGCACCGGTGCCGAAGGGATCAATGAGGTTAGTTCCTCGGAGCATCTTCCATTGAAATACCGGTAGAACAAGGACAAGGATTGCAATCCGTCTGTTATGATGGGAGAATCTATCAAACGGACCGCCCATTTCTGCACAGAGTCGAGGATATTTTTCAGGTATTTTGGAGCTCCAGACCAGAGGTGGCTGCCAAATTGAACCGTGAGGCTCACTTGTGAGGCGATATTCCGGAAGAGTCTTGTTGGAGAAGTCAAAAAGTCTTCCACAACCAATCTCTCCCAATATGGCATGCCACGCAGTTGGTGGGTAAAATCCAGACGAACCTCACCCCATGAATCCGGGCACCCCTGCTAAGTAACCAAACGTAGCGAACCACCTGGAGTGACGTACGGCAGAGGTGTTGGTTATCCAATAAATGGTTCCCGGGCGGCGGTACCCATACCCACCTCCCAAATCGCCCAACATTAATCGTTGTTTATTAGGTATTAGTAAGTCCCAAGATGTTTAAGAGTGTATAAGCAGAGAAACCAGAAATATGTCATTTTTAAATCAGTGGTTAGACGTATTGACTCTTTTCCACAAAAAACTATAAATAGATTTCAAAAGATTGTTCTTTTATCTAGTAAACTTATGTTTTAGATTTTGAGAAAAAAAAAAATTTTTAGAATAATAAGGTTATACCATAGGTCGTTCGCAGATTTGTTCAATTTTCAAAAAAGTACATTTCTTATACAACACCCATTTCAAATCATATAATCATGCAGTAAAATAAATCAATACATTATCTGGTAAACGTTTGTTTCAGAATTTTAATTTTAGTTTAAATAAAATTATTAAAAAATATATACGGACATGTGTTTCTTGACGAAAATTGGTCGGTTTGTGCATTTATTTGTGCACTTACAAACAAATATATTTCGGATTTTTTTACATACTTATTTTGCTAAGACGTTATTGACAAATCATAAATAATTTGATCGTAAAATAATTTCAGGAAGTATTTAATTTTAAATAATTTTGAACATCGCATTTTACCATTTTTATCGCAGCCCGTAAACACAAATTTCAGATTTCATTACGGCAGTGTTACCGAAGCTCCCGATTTTTCGGGAGATCTCCCGATTTTTCACTTCATCTCCCGATCTACCGGAATGGCATCAAAATCTCCCGATTTTTCATGTCCCGACTCCAATTATTCATTTTGTACAAAGGAACTTCTTAAAAATCATTTGCTGACTCACAGTGACATAAAACCGTTTACATGTTTCAACTGCGATTATTTAATAAATATAAGTGTTCTCAAAAGGGATATCTAAGAAGTCCCTTGCCGACTCATGTAGAGAAAAACCGTTTTCATGTTCCAGCTGCAACTATTCTTGTACTACGTAGATAAATCTAAAAATCACATGTGTACCCACAATGGAGAAAAAGCTTTTCATGTCCCGACTACGACTATTCATGCGCTACAAAACGGCATCTAAAAATTCACTTTTTTTTTCATGTCCCGATTGCAATTATTCATGTTGTACAAAAGAACTTCTTAGAATCCATTTGCCAACTCACAGTGACATAAAACCTTTTACATATTTCTACTGCGACAATTTAGGTATTATTATATTATTGTTTTACAAAGAGGCACCAAAAATGTTTATCCACAGCGGACAAAAACCATTTTCTTGTTCCGAATGCAGTAATTAAAGATCACGAAAGGAAGTTTTTTTGCAGTTATTAAAATCCACAGCGCGATCCATAGTAGAGAAAAGCCATTTTCATGTTCTGAGTGAAACTATGCATGTACTACGAAGATAAATCTAAAAAATCGCAAGTTTTCCCATAGTGGACAAAAACCTTTTTCGTGTCCCGACTGCAACTATTCATGTTCTCAAAAGGGACGTCTGAGAAAGCACTCGCTGAATCACAGTGGAGAGAAACCTTTTTCATGACTGCAAATCTTCATTTACGGATTCCCTGTAAAACATAAACGAAAAGGCTTGCCAACTTGGGCATTCCATAGTTTTTATTTAAATAAAAAAACATGTTACGTAACGCGTTTTTCGAATCCTCCTCCCGCACCGTTAACGCACAGTAACGTTTAACAAGACCCCCCCCCCCTAAATTGCGTTACGTACCTAATACTTGAACGGCCCCCAAGGTCGAAGTTTCACAAAAATTTGTGCTGAGTTTTCAAACGTAAAGTAAGTCCCCGTTGAACGTTAGGGAAAATTGCGTTATTCCACGGGCAACGTCTACAATAATCGTATTGATGGCGCTGCTTATGGGTTTTTTTGATTTGTTGTTAAGGTTCTGCTTCGGAATAATAAAAGGGATTCGGAATATTGACAAGGGAAGAATTTTATTATAATAATTCTAGTAATCTCCCGATTTCTTCAAAATTCTCCCGTTTTCTCCCGATTTCTCCCGATTTTTAGGCGAAAATTCTCCCGATTTTGAAATTATGAGTTCGGGAACACTGCATTACGGGCCCAAACGCGGCCAGGAGAGCACGTCTTCACGACGCTTTGAATAATAATATTTGGAAATGAAATTTGAAAACGAAATTTGAAATAAACACGAATTCCTTGATTCATGTTTGTTAAATCTACAGGGTTGCCCGAACGCAATTTTTCATGTTCATTGAATATTTTTTTGCCAAAATTTTAATAATTTCGAATATTTTTTTTATTTTAAATTTTTCTTGTGTGAATACCGCACAATAGTCCCAACTGCTCCAAAATATTTTTTTGGGGTAAATCTTTTTTACGCACGCTCGACACTTGGGGGTAAACTGGTGAATGGGTTACGAAAAGTGGTGATAGTTACGAAAAATGACATGCGAACGGTAATCAATGCGAACGGTGATCGATTGCTCGGCGGGTCGGGCCTTTACGCACGCTTGTTTTTCGTGTTATTGTTATATTGTTAATGGACTATTTGTCCGTAAATAAATAAATAAATTATATACAGCGGGTACCCGGCATGCGTTTCATGGGCACTGTAACCTCGCGGTCAACTAAACTGTTATGGTTCCATCACAAGTCCCGGGAATTATAATGCAAGCGCCTGCACTATATAACATTATATACAGCGGGTACCCGGCATGCGTTGCAAGGCCACTCAAAGAAAGAAAGGGTTTGTGCGCTTTAATTCTGTTTGTTGAAGTGCTTATTATTAATTATGCACACCAATAAATATTTCAAAATGCGACATTTTTTACAATCCAACTTAATATTACTCGTTTTTTTTCATGAATACCGCACAAGTCTGGAGCCAGTGGGACTATTGCATCCCCAATTTGGAGTATGTTGTAAGACTGAAGGTAGTGGGGAGGGGAAGGATATAGGGAAGAGGAAGGTGGGGAAGTACCTGGCTATTCAGATCTGACCACTAAACACGGCTAAAGCCATTTCAAGCAACGTTTCAATTCTTAATGGTGGTCTTACACCAGGGCGATACTGAGAGTATCTTCCACTCTAATGGCCGTAAAATACAATTGAAAAACAAAAAACCAAAATATTAAAAAGAATATAACAAATTGTTTATTCATGTAGCTATCTACTTAATACCTACTGTGTTTACGCATTTCACTTGTATCTATTTATGTTTATGCACTTCAATATACAAATAACTACTACTAATTAAAATTCTGGAAGCGAGAATAGTAATATAAAGTAGCAATAGTAGCGGGTAGCCCTAGCTCGAGTGAACAAAACCCTCAAAACTCGGATTGCCGCGGAACGAAATTTAGTTCTGAAAACGCCCGCTCGCGAGCCCTGATGTGTTAGCGCTAGTGTCGGAATCGAAGTTGTCATGTGCTGGTTATTCACTCTTAACGAATGTATGTAAAATAGATAATATATCAAAGGAATCGATTTATTTACTTAATAAGTCTTGGAAATGGAAAAACGAGAAGAAAACTACTCAAATAAACGATGTTTCACCGATTTCGTAAATTAAATTATATCAATTATTTCAACTTCAAACAAACAAACAAAAAACACTTAGGCCTACGTACTACGTAGTACGTACTTTAAAAATGGTCGGAAAACAAAATGTTATTAGTTTAATCCCGGCAAATAAAATGCAAATGATGGGACAATTAAGTGTTTTTTTTTACATGTGTCCGAGTTAAATTGTCCGTGAAGTCGATAATAATTCAAGTGGAGACTTTCAGGAAGCATTAATTTATGTAAATTCGACGAGGCTCCTCCTGCAGAGCCTCCCAAATCCAAGGCTCTCCACATTACAGCTCTCATAAAGACATAATTCTTTTGTATTTGCAATTCACACAGATTCATGAGAGATTTAAGTGTTAGTCATTTGTTATAAATGTTTGCAGCTTCTTCTATTTATTCTCATACCTGTGAATAGACATACCTAACTTTTCGTAACCTAACTTAACTTGACACAGAGGATAGACTACCACACAACCAGCACGAATTCCTTGCTTCTATCACATTAATACATTTTTTTACATGAACTCCACACAGGAGGCCTTGAGGAAAATAATTACCCCTAGGGATTGTGTCATCTTTGGGGATGCTGTGTGGAGGGTCTTTTTATGAAAGGAAGGAGAGAATATTCTGGGAAAGGAAAAGGGTATTAGGGGTGATTAGGAATCTGGGGGTCAGTGTGTTCAGAAGTGACGGACGTATGAATCCATCCCTCCCACTGCGGTGCGAAGCAATGTTCTGAGAGGAAGAAGTCAAAGGGACTCCCTCAACCATTCTCTCCCGATACGGCCATGCTGCTGGTGGACGTATCCGCCGCCAAGACCCGGAAAAACCTCAACCCATGAAGCCGGGCACCCCTGCTAAGTCACTAAATGTAGAGAACCACTTGGGGTGACCTGTGTCAGAGGTGTTGATTATCCAATAAATGGTTCCTGGGGCGGCGGTACCCATACCCGCCACCCAAATTGAACATACGTAGGTAGTTACCTACTCTTCTGTTATTCTGACTCTTCAAATGGCCCTACTAAGTATTCGATTCACTTGAATAAAATAACACCTTACTAAAACCAACTTAACCACATATGTACCTACTAAAAAAATTAAATCTTTTCGATAAAATTAAGCAATTTAACTTGAACAGTGTGACTTTTTCTGATATTTAGTCTTTAAAAACATTGCTACACATTTGTAATGACATAATGACTAACAACAGACTGTCACTTAATTTCCCCGCAGACAGAAATTCATACAACTGTCTTGAAACAGACTTCTGACTTCACTCACATTCATACGTATCTAACATTATACCTACATACAATTACGTACTGCAGGTAATTTTATTTTGGAAAAAAATTTCAAACATTGTGGCACGCCCCTGCCACATTAACATATTTAAATAGCTTATTTTAAATTTAATTATTTTAATGATTGTGGAAAATTAATTCAAATTGAGAATTTTCTTAAATTATTACAATTTCTGGTTTTCATGGCCATTGCAGATAGTTTATTTTGTTGGCGTCGTAAAGACTTGATTATCCCGTAAATTCCTACCTTATATGTCTTCATTTTTAGATGTAATATTTATCCATGCAGCTGAATTCTGATTGCATAGTTACCTGGAACAAATAAAGAAACACATTCTTAGCATTTTATCAATGAATACTCAATTTATATTATAAAAAAATGTTTTAAAAAATGTGCGTCCCGCTAAAACTCAGAAACGATAAAGGGAATTATATGGAGTGGTAGCCCTCTAACCCCTATCCATCAAGAAGGTTCGCGTTTTTACCTGAAGGGCTTGCTTTTGAAGATATAAGGGCTGGAAATTTCACCCTCTAGAACTTTCTAGAACAGTCCAGAACATTCAAGAGTATTCGAGAGCATTCCACAACATTTTGGAATTTTCGGGAACAGTCTGGAACGTACGGGAACATCGCAGATCACTTTTGAACATTCCATCACACTCTCGAATGTTGTGATGTTCTGGAACATTGTGAACCATTCGAAGCCTTTTTTGTATGGGTGGGGTTACCCATTGATAGGGGATAGATCCGCCGTGGGATCGAACGTCAATTCAATCTCATATCAACTACCTGAGCGAAGCCGGGTACCCCAGCTAGTAGGTATAATAAACTAAACCAAAATACTATGTTTTTAGGTTTTCTATTTTATATTGTTGGGAATGCAACGGAACTCTCAGTGGCACTACCAATACCAAAGATTTGAATATCTTTGACCAATACCTTGGTTTATCCACTGTTTTTTAATAAACCGAACAATACATCAGTATATTTTTCTTCTCAATAAATAAATAAATCTAGCAATTATTCAATACAAACAAGCTGACAGAAATAAGTACCCACTCAATTTAGTACATACTTCTTACAATAATTTATTCAAATTAAGTACCCGGGTTATTTCACATCTTCTCTTGATTTGCCGAAGTAATACGGTAGGTAGGAACTAGGAACCTACAAGTGTACATATTTATTTATCGCCAGTAGAAGCTGAACGAAGAGATACCACGTGGGCGCGGAGCGCGGGTTAGTTTGTACGTTGACTCGAGTTAAAGTAGGTAAGTACCCGTATCTATAAATTTATCCTCCTCGAATCCTACCTATGTTTTAATTGTTGAATACTATTTTAGTGGTATTATATACTATATAGGTAGGTACCTTTTGGAATGAGATTTAAACAGGTGGTCAATATTTTTTATTTGATTGAATTTTTGTTATATCTCAATTTAAGCATTTAAAATGATGTAAGGTATATTTGTGGCACGTTCCACAGTGGAAGATACTCTCAGTATCGCCCTGGTGTAAGACAACCATTCAGAATTGAAACGTTGCTTGAAATGGCATTAGCCTTGTTTGGTAACCAGATCTCAATATTCAGGTTCTTCCCAACCTTCCTCTAACCCATCTCCTTCCCCTCCCCACTACATTCAGCCCCACAACATACCCCAAATTATGATGTCATAGTCTCACTGACTTCAAATGGAAGCAGCTGGGACTCTTGTGAGGTACTCACATAAAAAAAATAAACAATGAATTCGTAAATCGAAGATAATCGGCCTTTAAAATTAAAACCGAAATAACAGGTAATCAAAAAGTGCTATTCCTGTCCATTTGTAAAAAATAATCAATATCAATAAATATCTGACTGAACGACAAATGCACAAATGTCTCCATAAAAAAAAAGATTTTATAAATATAAGTAACAAGATAAGTAATTTTACATACTGTGTCGAGATGAAAAAAATATGTACATAGCCGGTGCTTGCACGTACATAATTTTATCATACAGAAACATCTACGTATACGTAACAAAAACATTTATTTGTGAAGAAATGCAAGAACACCGACAAAAAGTACTTTACGACATTTTTAATAAAAAAATATTATACATAGATTTTCTGCTATAATTATGTAAAAGTATGTAGGTACCTGTGTGCAAAGAAAATTTAAACCATTATTGACTAAGAAATAACGTTTTCAACAAATAAACAGTTTTTTATGTCTCCTAGACATGACACTGGGTCGGAGGATTGTGATAAAAACAAATTCAATTATTCTAACTCAAATCTTCTCAAAAAACGACTATTTTTAAAATATATTGTAAATAATTCCCGAATATAATTCTTGTACTGAAAGCATCATGTTCATTGTATTAAAGAAAGTCAAAATGCGCAATGTTTTGTTTTGCCCATAAAAACGAGGTCGGGTCCCCAAAAGCTCCGGTTATTCGAGGTACCACTGCACACACTGCACAGTTGCCAGTTGCCAGTTGCCAGTATCGTGTGTCCCAAGAGGTCACGTCCACATATAAATGGCTTCATTGTGCTCCCAGAGAAACGGTAGCTTCTTTCCACTATTGTGTCGCGATTTGGGAATAAATCCCGATGCAGGGGTTGACAACACAAAACTACATATCTGTATACATATAAAAAAAATTATAAGTGTGCAGTCCACACGCGGTACAAGTGAAACCTGCAGAAAACTAAAGTATTAAAGAGTGGGGAGACAACGAAGATAATTTTTTTCTATATTTTTGTTGTCGAATTCCAGTGCAACTCCAAGTATGCTCAGGAATCGCTGGTTAAAATCCTTTGGGTACGTGCTGCTACACCCTGTACATGTGACCAATGCTTTCTTTGTTGGAAAATATGAAAATGTTGGTTTGATTTAAACTTATAATATTATAAATAATAATGTATGCATTTAACAATGAATACAACGCGTAATAAAGATTATAATATAATGTATGACATTAAATTAGCATTGATTATTTTAAATAAAACAATATTTATTATCGTATTGCATAATATAAGATATGTCTGTCGGCATTAACTACAAGAAAATATATAATAATCTTAATATATAAAACAAAGTCGGGTAAGTTACACCATTTTATAACTCGAATACGGCTGAACCGATGTTTATGATCTTGGATTTGTTGGATTTATCTCCGCCCCAAATAGCAGAATAGCCATTAAAAAATCGGAAAAATTCACGAAAAAATAAGGTATGAAGAAAATTATTTTTCTCGCATTTAGTATGGAACGAATTCTTATCTTTTGAAAGAGCTGCAGGAATATTATGATAAATAAGTATTGATTTGTGAGTGAATTCTAAAAACTCAAAAATGTTAAATATCAAAGCGCTGATTGTTTTGCTTTTGTTCTTAAACATACAATGCTGTCCCTCTTTCTTACACACTAAATGTCAACAGCCGAAAATGGGACAAAAGGTGAACGTATGTCTGCACCCCTCTAAAGGAAATACAATAATTATAATATATCTCCCTCACAAGTGAAAAGAAAATCACAAAAATTATAAATCCGTCCACAACGCCCTCTCTGATACCGACAAAAACAAAACATGGACAGTTGCACATCGATAATTGCTTCATTGTGTAATTTTTAACTTTAAAAAAAACTTAATTTAATTCCGCTAATAAGTTAACACAACAGTTATTCTTTCTGAGGCGGCACGAAGTTCTCCGGGTCAGCTAGTTAGGTATAATTATTTTATTCGTTTTTACACAGTCCAACCGTACCTATCTTCTTGATGTTACACATTGCATTTTTTGTAAGATTCTTAAATTTCAAAACCAACGTCACATCATTCAAACCACGAACAACATTCATAGTCTTACTTCTTACTTAATAATATTATAAATGCGAATGTCTGTATGCATTGATTTTTGTTAATCTTTCACACAATAAATGCCGAATGGAATTTTAAATTCTTTCACTAATCGAAAGCTACATTATTTGCAAGTAATATAGGCTATATATATTGGTAAGCTCTGGCGTTATGAAATTATCATAAATTTATTGGCAAAGCGTGTTGCTAAGTAAGTGTTTGACGTGGGCTGTCATTTTGTTATTTGTTTAGGTTACTATAGAGATTTCTTTGATAGCAAAAATTCAAATATAAGTATTCTAATACAAATATTTTGTGTACATAATAATATACTCGTATATCATAGTGTTTATTGTATTATAATAATTTTGTACCGTTTCTGTGCAACATTAAATACTCTCGAATGGTGAGCTCTGTTAGGTTGAGACTTACCCAGCTTTTTTTCTGCCTTGATTTTCTAGCTCAACATAACCATTTTACATCGTAACGTCATATCCATCATGAGCTATGGTGCTTAGTATCATTTATATTGTTGAAAAACACATGTCTCAATATTTTGAAGCGAAAACTTCTTTAGCACCGTTGTGATTTGAAACAAGATCAAATGGATACGAGCGACACTAAAAAGAGACAAATACATAAATCTATAGGATTTAGCCTGCGAGAGAATGAGATAGACTGATAGACTAATCGGTGTCCTCTTTTTGCGGTGCTTCGTAGAATAAAATGAAAAATAGTTTTCTTGGTAACAATATTATAATAAATAAACCCTACAATTTTCCTACTCCTGATACTCTGCATTCGTCTCATTCTCTCGAAGTTTAGTTTTCTGAAGATTTCACTTCTCCCGCTTGTGAACTGCACATATTGAATACTTGTTGAATAAGATAAAAGTAAAATAGCATTAAAACTCGAGTAGTAAATAAAATATGTATATATTTTGAAATTCACGTATTCATGCAAAAAAATAACGCTATCTTGAAATAGTTTCGTATTAAAACCAGAAACAAGACATTTTAAAAGACACAAATCACGTGAAAAACATTAGTTTTACAGAAATTACAGTGAGATTTATCGCCGGATGTTTATTT
This sequence comes from Limnephilus lunatus, assembly GCA_917563855.2. Lineage (NCBI taxonomy): Eukaryota > Metazoa > Arthropoda > Insecta > Trichoptera > Limnephilidae > Limnephilus > Limnephilus lunatus. Next base: position 42,061,160 of record OU830602.1, on the reverse strand, counting down.
CTTTCATTTTTTTATCGCTGTTTATTTATAACTAATTCAAATAAAAATGTTTTATTTAACTTTTTGCGTTCTCGAGTTGATAATACGTGTCCGGACTCATTTATTCGAGTCATGTCCTCACCGATCCGCCTGCTCAGCATTATACCAGCACACCGTTGTTAGCACCTCTCCTTCTTTCTCATAAGCAATGCGTGTAACAGAATGAGAAGTTATAGCGATGTTCTCGGTGGTGGGGCTTTAGTGACAATGTGTCTCCGGCACACCTTTGCAGGTCTCACAGACCACCGTCCTGTAGACGTTTGATTGACAACTACATATGATAGGATGTCAAACCACACCTGTTGTTACCTCCAGGACGTTTTGCCGTTTGAATTCATTTTAATTTAATTCGTTAAAATTAAATTGTTTTGAATTATAAGTGAGTAATTCTAATCATTATGGGAGGTCCTGTCAACTAATTAATTAAGTATAATATAATTACAGGACACCTGTAAAACAACCCCATGGGCGTTTTGATCTGTTGATTTGGTCCCGGAGAGAGGTCGGACATGACGTCATAGTTCTAGTATCTTCTGTCTTTTTCGATTTCATACAAGACGTGTGAGAAGGAAGGGGATTTTTTAAATGTGAATACCACACAAGAGTCCCAACTGCTCTCAACTGTCGGGAGCCAGTAAGACTATGACATCCCCAATTGGAGTAGATATGTTGTGACTCTGACGGTAAGTGGGAGGGGGAGGAGTTGGGGAAGAAGATGAGAAAGTACCTGGCTAGTCACCAAACACGGCAAAAGCCATTTCAAGCAACATTTCAATTCTGAATGGTGGTCTTACATCAGGGCGATACTGAGAGCATCTTTCGCTCTGGAACGTGCCACAAAAATACCTTACATTATTTTAAAATATTAAATTGAGAAATTAATCAAATATAATTTACTTGCGCATGCCGGGATTAGAACCCGCGACCTCCAGATCGCTGGTCGGGAGCCTTATCCTTCGACCATGTATGATCTCTCTCTGTGACTACAGGGACTACTGTAACCTTACTTATGATATATGAAACATGTAATTGTTTTGTTACTTCGGGTGAATTTTTATTTTCAAATACCAAAATTCTCTCTCGAACAGGTTATCATTTTTATTGACCTTTATGATGGGGTCATTATATGTAAACAGGCGAAATCAGTGTTCTTCAAAATCTGTACAGATTACAATTCTAGGAACTTTTTGTTCAATGTGTGAAACGAATGTACAAGGTCAGTGAATGTTTGTTTTATGTTTATATCTATCGATATGTTTATCGATAGATATAAACATATCGTTTTATGTTTATCGATAGCAATTGATATTTATGGAAAGCTAAGCAGTAGGTATAAAGATAACCTCACTTAACCTATATACCAGTTCACCTGAGGAAATCGGTTGAAGAAAATGTTTAACGCATGAGAAAGCTATAGTTGGAGCCGTAAAATATATATAAAACTACTCGTGTACAGCAGAATATGGTTTTGTTCATCTCTGTAAAAATTTTCTAACGGTGAAAGATGGTGTTAAAATTTTTGCATAACGTTTTATTTCAGCTTTCCAATTCATTTTTATCAGGAACTGGGGAGCTTCAAAATATTCGCTTTAACGTTAAAAAAATAAGTAAAAAAATTCAAAATTTTAAGTAACCTCCGACACAAAAAAGAGCTGATGACCTTGAAACGCCTGAACAGATTTTCATGAATTGTAGATAAGAACCATCTCGATCACGTCAGCTTTCAAACAAAAAACCGCATCATTATAGGTCCATTCGTTTAGGAGCTACGATGCCACAGACAGACACACAGACACGTCAAACTTATACCGCTCTTTGCGTCGGGGGTTAAAAAAAAACAACGATACCATTTTACTCGTATTTTTTTGAATTTTATATGCGGTGACGCAATGACCAATACATTTCTAATGATTTATTGTATCTAATGTATTTACCAAAAGTTTTTTCCTATTAGGTTGGCATGAATTAAGTAGTTATTAATTAGCTTTAAGTACAAAGATAAGAACAGTTCGTTTTTTCAAGTGTCTGTACGTACAAGAAGGCGCATTTATTATAGTTTTGCCGATAAGGCGAATTGATGGCTCGTTGAACTCTTTTCCGGTGATTAGTGTTGATAAGAATAATAAAAGTAACTAATTGCAAATTAATAATCATAATTTATGAAATTACAGATTTGGCAGATTTGCAGGTTTGCAGATTTGACAGTTTTGGCAGTTTTGACATATCTGATAGTTTTGACAATGTTGCACTATTAATGTCAACATTAAATTAAATCAAACTAAACATTCACTAAAAATTCAATTAAACATTATTTGTACGCGGATGACATTTGCAACGTACAACAACGCAAAACATCAAAAGCGTGCCCAACATTAAAATTGTAACCAAGGCACGCAATAATTTGGCGTGGCTCCCGACCGTGCATTGGTGCCAAAGGGATCAACGGCGCTAGTTCTAGGAAGCACAATCTGTTGAAATACCATCAGAACAAACGGATCCGTGACCACGCAGAATCGACTGAACTCAACACCTATTTAAAAGGTCATTAAAAATATGTCTATGAAAAAAGCGATTGAAAAATAGCCTATAAATATAACAATTTTTATAATTTTTCAAATGATATGTTGTGTTGAGTTCATTCTGAGTTGTCAGGTCACCGAAAAAAACACAGCATTCACACCCCAACGCTTGCAATTAGATATCTTGTTTTGAAGAGTTTTACTTTCACATATTTGTTAATTAAATTTTATTTTTTTTGGCAACCGGTTTCAACATATCCGTGTCATTCACTAGCAAACTTAAAACTAACATTAAAATTCTATACAAGTGCAGAAATGATTAGATATAATCAGGTGGGGGTAGTGGGAGTATTTTGGGGGTAGGGGGAGTCAACATTACATGGGAACATTGTTAATAATGGTGATTTACAGGGTGCTATCATTTTATTAGTTCAATTAATTTTTTATTTATTTTTTTGTTGGTTTCGGGTTTTGAGGTTTGTAGATATTTAAGGTTTCTAAAGCGCAAAAAATAAAATATGTTTTTATATTGGAATGTTTACTTATTTTTTCTTTGTTGAAGCTATGTCGAATGTCTCTATTAAATGATTAGCAAACTGTCAATTGTTACATAGTTAATGCCCAAGGAATACCAAAAACATATCTAGATACATTTTTTTTTCTTTTATTACATTATTTTTTATTAAATCCGTTTTGTATTTGTTCATGATTATAAACCAATTAAAAATTAGATCCTTCTTTGAATTGAATTAACCGTGAGAATCGACCTGTGATCCGGAGATCATTTATTGCTGTGTAATTATCATTCCTGACAAAGAACGCGGATAATCACGTTATTCAAGAAATAATTAGAGAAAAATAATAACCGATTGACAGAACATAAAAGAAAACATTTTTGCGCGAGATACATTGGTAGGTATTCCATTATATTTTTCTCAACACGTGCATAACATATATCATTGATATATACAAAATAAACAAGAGAGGTCCGAGATGTGATCCTTGTGAAATTCCTGGCGGTATAGTATTGAATGTCGAGCAGAAATACTATTAGAAAATCCCAAAAAATCCCAAAAAATGGCAGAGGAAGGATGAAAGTAGACTGAATGCTGTAGAAATGAGATCCCTGCGGCGAATGTGTGGTAAAACCATGTACGATCGTAAGAGAAACGTGGATATCCGCAAAGAATGCAAGGCTAATGTAAGCGTGATGTGTAAGATTAAGAAAGGGACTCTCCGATGGTTTGGGCATGTAGAGCGAATGAACGAGGAAAGGAGTGTAAGGAGAATATATGATGCAAATGTGAATGGTAGAAGAAGTCGGGGACGCCCGAGGAAGACATAGCACGACCAAGTGAATCAGATACTTGAGTCGGGCCATGTGAAGAATCGGAATAATAGAAGAGCATGTATGAGACGATGTATGAATGTGAACGAGGCAAAGAGTGTGTGCCAAGATCGAGTTGTGTGGCGGTCCGTCCTCTCTGCCTACCCCCGCAGGAAACGGCGTGATGGTTAGTTAGTTAGTCCAAAAAATCTATTGGAAAGTTTTTTAGGACCTATATTTCCCACAGTAATATTTTTGTATTTTCAAAGAATGGAATTATATATGAAAACTATTCTTTTTTTTCGAACTCCTACCCCCCCCCCCCCCCATATGTATTTGGCCCTTGCCAATACTTTTTTTTGTTGTTTAAGGCAATTCACCCTAAAGAGAATGACATGTGTTGCCAATACTTTATGATGATGGTCTTATAGGTAGGTAGGTATGTATTAATATTTTACATCTCTTTCCGTACATTTTATTTTTTTGTGACTCTTTATACACGACGAAGGAAATCTGTGGTAATCGCTTTTATGCTTTTATAAATGTTGTGAAAAAACGAAATATTTATTAAATTTTACATTTTTTTAACCTAGTTTATCCTAATAAGAATGGTCATTCCGAAGCCGGTGGTCAGTCTTATTAACATGTGTGGTCAAAACATAAAACATTGTGTTTCTACGTTCATTGCTTTATTTATGAGTAAGTTACCACATCAGTAATAATTAAATAGTATAAATAAATAAGTGGTACAAACACATAGTGCGTTGTAGAGAATGAGATATTATTAGTGTTACTCTGTTGAAAGACAAATCAGAAACGAAACCAGCACCAAGCGCCACTCCTGAGTGAGCGCTGGGCCCGAGCTCCCCCCAGACTACGCCCTACATAATAATTGATTATAGATTTTATTTTTATTACTATTTTCGTTATTTTCTATTCTATGAACTGTTTTCTTTATTTAAAATGGATATGTGAGACTGCACCGTCCTCCCCACATCCTGGAATGATACATTATTGTTATTATGGTCAATTATATAAACATTAACTACAATTAGTACACATTTATAATTCTAGCTTTTAGCATCGAAATATGCACAAAGGTTGGTCAAGGAACTAAATTATAACGATAGTAAAAATGTCCTCTAAATGGCGTTGTGCACTATGCATTTACAACCCACTCCATTTCTCGTTAATAGCCCTAGTGGTTGCACCCACCCATGGGAGTTGACCTCGGTACATATAATATGGGCTGGGTAAGTAATTCCGACAAATGGAGCAGCAATGGAAGATACCTCTTAACTTTATATTTTGCTCTTTGACCTTAACCGAGATTCTTAATATAAAATTATGTATTTTCCCTTTTCTTATCTTAATCGCGTATTATATACTGCTATTGCCGTAAATTTTTAAAGGTTTTGTCGTAAAGTTTGTTGTGAAATATATTGCTAGTGAATAATAAATTAATTAAAGTAATCAATGTAAATCAAGTATAATGTCTATAAAAAACACTTTCAAGTCCAAACTCTCCTATTTATAAATCCCTTTTTGGTTATGGTTTTATTGTGTAATGTGGCAAATTCAGTTTCTTTTATAATAATCGCAATTGATATTTACGCCCGTACTTCCTAAATTAAAAATAAATATGCATTTTCGCGTTATTATTTTATAATACGGCAACTAGTCGATGAATTTGTTTATTTTTCAAAGCAAACCCTATGCCGTCCACCGAAGAACTACTGAATACGCCACACCCATTTTCAATCAGACCTCCCCCGGCCGTAACGGGGAAGAGACATTAGGCTCTGCGTCGCTTGAATTCGTGAAATAAATTTTTAATTTCCGTTTTATTACAATAAACAATGCGTAAAAAATAAGTTAATGTTTTTTACAGGTTTTTATGGAATCAACCTGTAAACAAAATTTCTCAAATACCTTTTCCAACCTTTCCAAAAGCTTTTTCGCAAGTATTTTCAAACTCATTTTTTCCTGGACTATTGGATCGCCTTAACTATAACTCACAACCTATGTTATCTACATACTTACCTATATTTTAATCCCTCATTTTTTTTTGTTATTCATCGTTGTAAACTCGGCGTCTTTTTGTTTACATTTCGTAAGTTTCGATTATCAAACGCGTATTACAGCCGTGCCCATAATATACTAACGTTGCGTGCCACAACACGAGCGTGCTGTTAAAAGGCACCGCATAGAACGTGTTAAAACCCCAAACAATATAATGTCTTACTCCCGCTCCTACTCTGCCGTAAATATAAAATAAAGTATTCACAATCAACCGATCAATGATGACAAACTGGTATAACTCTAAGTGAACAGCTCAGGTACGGGGGCTTAATCGAAGCCATAGTCAAGTTAGCTTTTCAGAAACTGGGCGTACTGTACCTGTACAGTGCCCGCAGATACTTTAATAGTACACAACTGCTAACCCTATACAAATGGCTAATGCGCCAAAATACCGCAAAATACCTGAAAAAACCTTTGACTACAGAAATGGGAGGTTCGTTTGATATATTCCCCTATCTTAAGGTATAAAGTTATACGTGAAATCCTATTTAGATACTGTTTAGATTAATCTTTACGACAAATTGGCTTACAGTATGAACATCAAAAAATATGCCACGGATAAATTGAAGCTTTTACTAGATTTTCTATGTATCAGAATTACAATAAAATTATTATTTACGTAACAAAAAAAATAAGCGTAAACCACTAAAAAAAATGTTTTTTCAAGACTTAACTATGAAGTAATACAAGGAACAATTTTAAAAAAAAATACCCCTTTATAGCTAAGACTATTTTTGAGGTTTTCTTTGTTCTAACTTTTTTTCATTCTTATAAAATTATGCACAGAATAAATAAAAACCACTTTTTCGCTTACTTGCATCGCGAAAATAAGACGCTCGATTTTAAAATTTGCAGGCATGAGAATCGAAATATTTCTAGCGTTTATATTCCTCTTAACAAGGGAATTGCAATCTTTAGAGCACAGGCGTCAGATAGGTATGATGTCCTTGTTCTACCGGTATTAGGTACTTCATCATTGATCCCTTCGCAAACGCGAGCTCAACAATATATACTCGGTTGACATTTGTCACACGAGAGCGGGTCGCTTCTACTACTCGTTCTTGAGTTCAACCAACAGCTCGGCCGTGGAATGATTTGCCGGCCTCTGTATTTTCTCCCTCCTACAACATGGGTCTCTTCAAGACCCATGTTCACTCCTTCCTTTCCTCATATTTGCTAAATCTTTCGATTAAAAAAAAAATTATACAGTTTTGTTAGGTATTTTGGCCTCAAATCGAAAATAGGAACCTAACAAAGTTTATATGAAAAAGGTCGCTTAGCTGTTCCTCTTAGTACTTACATGGGTGTGAGATCTGAGAATTCCGACAATCGTCTAACGATAAGTAATTTGGAGAATCAATTTATGTTTACAAAGCGTGCGTGAGTGCACGTGTTAATTATATTGCTACCGCACGTGTTATATTATATAATACGTGCACGCCAGTCAATAACGTATTGGAAAACAAGTTATTTGAACGCAATTATGTGGAGGATATCCTCTTAAATTTTATAACGCCATTTTTGTAAAATATCGCCTCAAGGGCGGTGCGCAAAGTAGAAGTTAATGACTACCTACCAGAAAGGTATGCACCCATTATAATAAATTTAAAAAAAATTAACTACCCGGCTAAGCCCGAGTCTCGATTCGTTTTTTCGCAGTACCTACAATATGGCATCTTTACTTATTTGTGTCAATTAAATGGATATTATAAAACCTCTATAGCTCATGATGGAATTATCGATTCGAGCCCAAAATAGTTTAGTAGTTAGTGGACGCCAGAACGCACTGTTCAAGAGTTTTAGCTGTTTTTAAATATATAATATAAGGATTTTCTACAATGCATTCGAGGTGTAGGTTTATCTACTGTGCTAGCCAACTTATAAGTGTATATTTTTTCGATGATCATTGTCTGTTAATTTAAATCTAATATTGTGTTATTGCTTGTAGTTTTTTTTTTTACGGTGCTCCAGATTTCATGTCCGGGTTGAATCTTTCCCAAATGAAAGACTAAACCCTTCCACACACTTTTCCACAAATGAATATCTAGTAAATTAACGCAATGTAAGTGCACTATATAAGAATAAAACAATACAAGAACAATACGTCAATCCACCAGAAACATAATGGGAAAATATTTCACCGACTCCAGATATTTTCATATCAGAGGGTTCGGCTCTGATGAAATCCTAACTGGTCCGATAAATCCTACTGATCCCTCAATATAAATATTTAAAAAATCTTTCGTAATCCTACATGTATTTAAAATGACCGACTTTTGCATTTTTATGTACAAATTTTTTGACAAATCTAATACGCCTAAATTTTGAATGAGAGAGCTAGGTATAATGCCAGTAGCCGAAATAACAAATGGTAATATTTTTATAGTCTGAGAATGCCAAATTCTTTTAATTTCATTTCCTAAATCTGTATATTTTCTTATTTTTTCAGAAACAGTTTTCTGAATATTACAAGAATTTGGTATAGCGACATCAATGATATAAGTTATTTTCTTAATTTTGTCATGTAAAACTATATCGGGTCTATTATGACTAATTGTTCTGTCTGTCAGAATAGTTTTATCATAATAAATTTTATAAAATTCATTTTCTAAAAATGAATTTGGTTCATATTCATAATATGGTACATTACGGCAGTCAATCAAGTTATGTTTAATTACCAAACTTTGGTGAATTATTTTTAAAACTTGATTGTGCCTAAATGTATACTCGGACGGCGCTAATACAGAACATCCCGATATAATATGTTCTATAGTTTCCGGAAAAGCCAAAAATATTATTATATATTTTATTACTTGTATTTTTATTACAACCTGCTCAAGTTTTAAAGCCTCTGCCCTCAACACAGGTTTTCCTAATGAGACAGGCATAGGACACTCGAAATTGTTAGTCTAGAATTAATAAAGAATGAAATTATAAAAAAAAGTTAATTGCGTTGTTTAAAAATATAATTAAATAATCTTACTCGAAAGCGTTCGATTATTAAATAAATAATAGAAAAAATTGTAATCGTATCCCTTACATCACTAAAATATTGAAAATAAAATTGGTTTAGCGAAAACAAAAAATATGTGTTGCCAAAAACAACAGAAATCTTGTCGAATAACATTTTACAATTTATTTTCCAGAGCGTTCGAATCTACAGAACATAACTCAACCAACCTACGTAGGTCAGCCAAAACTAGGTGGGTCAACCATTCAATAGACTGACTCGTTTATTAAAACCACTGGGTTCGTTATCGGTAGGCACTATATTCAAAGGGTACCTACATTTACCGACTTAGTATGGCAACACCAGAGTTTTTAATTTGCAAATGGCAGCCAGCCATGAAATGTCAGTTTTAAAGGCGGGAACCGCATTCTAAAATTGAACCGAGTTCCAGCTGTGAAAACAGCGATGATTTTCTTTCCATGGAAGTTTTATGATTTTTTCAGCGCACGATTATTAATGTGGATGCGATTTAAAACTGTTTGGTTTTTCTGCCAACAAAAAGATTAAAGAAATTTTCATTTACTGCGACTTCAGTTTGCACTTTTCACGATATATTTTTTTAATAAAAACAAAGAAAGCAATAACTGCAAGAAGAAACTTTGATATTGAACTCAGTTTTTTACATTTTTTCTTAATCGTTTTTAATGTCAAAAAATTGTAAATGGTAAGCTCTGGCGTTACGAAATTTAACAGATTTTTTGGAATCAATGGAAGGAATTAAGTCAAAGTCGAAAATATTACCAAACACTTTTAAGAGAGTGTTTCACAATAATAACATCATTTATAAAGCTAACTGAAGACAAATGGCTTCTCTTGTCGCTTCATGTGTTTCTTCCGCTTAATGTGTTGACATCTCGACCGATGATCGATAGATCTTCACAGATAACACGTACGTGAATACCGAACGTTATGATGACAGAACTTTTAACAGTGAAGAGGAATAAAACACAAAGATTTTTAATGAATTTTAATATGCAGGGCGTAACGAGAACATACTTACCACCGATCCCTGGGTTTGTTTGAGTAAAAATTTAATTTAGGAGGTGTGTATGTGTACTGCCGCCCCGGGAACCATTTAATGGATAACCGATACCTCTGCTTTGGTGGTTCTTCGCTACTTCACCCCCAAGTGACGTGTGTGGTGGGCAGGTTCTAGAGATATAGGTTGAGGGAGGTTTTTTATCCTCTCCAGTCAGAATTTCTTGACCCATCGCCTTGCACCGCGGTTGGAGAGATAGATTCATACGTCCGCCACTTCTGGATTCACTGACCCCCAGATTCCTACCCACCCCTCATACCTATTTCCTTCCAAGAACTACTACCCTTTTCTTAAAAAAACCATCCACACAACATCCCCTAAGATAACCTGGGTCCTGAAGGAAATTATTTTCCTTAGGGCCTAATGTGTGAAGCTAATGTAAAAAAATCGTTCTCATTTTGACCTATTTCATATTTTTCTTAAATTTAAAATTTTAAAAATAATTCTTCCACGTATCGTCGCTGGCTTTTAACACAGTAAAATGCTGCCAGATCATTGCGTATAATTAATAAGAATTAAACTTTAATTTAAAATAACATTAAAAATGAACACTCATAGAGACATAGAAGTTAAGTAAAAAGCTGACAATAAGGCTCATCAATATAAAATAAATAATAATTTCTAATTCCAATGATATATTAGATTTTATACATATATCGTTCGTATATCGAAATTTTCGTCAATCAAAAATGTTTACAAATTTCACCCGAAGTGTGGAAAATTGACGCCCACACACCCACAATACACCCGCATTTTGATTTATCTCCTTTATAAAAATGTGAATTAAACCACAAAAGTAGTTATTTTTACATTATGTACCTATAGTTCGATTATCGGGGTTTAAGAAACATCTCTAGACACCCAATAGTCTTATATAATCTCGGTTCGCGCATCCTATTCCCCCTTACTCTATAAATACCACAGATTTACAGACGTCGAACGAAATACGACCAATCGATCAATAACGTAAAAATAATCCCAACAGCTCGAATTACAAAACCAACGTCACGGCACCATCTGCAAATGGTTCTAACTACTAAAATTAAATTGTGGCAAATAGAAGCTAAATCGATCACGATCTCTACGAATCGGTAAATATTTAATCACTTTTAAATCAATTTAGTTTCGCTTGAGAGAGTGGTAGAGCGGTTCTAATTGACGGCGAGTCTTTTAACCCGTCAGGTTACGTAGTGCCGTATTCGGCACGAAACATCAATAGCCGTTGAGTCACGTTGTGCCATATGTGATACTAAATGACACCGCCTCATAAAACTCGTCAATCTTCTTTTCGATTATAGTCAATCAGACATAAGATACAACACAACTTTAGAAAGAGAGAACATCTCTTTTCGCCGTTGAGTCACGTTGTGCCATATGTGACACAAAATGACACCGCCTCATAAAACTCGTCCGATCTTTATTTCTATTATGGACAATCAGACATAATATATGGTACAGTTTTGGAAAGAGAGAACACCAGTCTTTCTATTTGCATTTAAAAGTTTAACATTCACATTTAAAAAGAAGAAACTGCTTAATATGATCACATAGTGCCGTATTCGTAGAATCACGTAGTGCCATATTTGGAACGAAACATCAATCGCCGTTGAGTCATGTTGTGCCATATGTGACACCACATAAAATACGTCCTATCTTCTTTTATGATCAAATCCGGTTACATTTTTACAGAAGAAACAGCTATATATGATCATGTTAATTTAAAAGAAGGAACAACTTAATTGGACAACATCTAAGCAGATATTATAATATAGGACGGATAGTAGGTACAAATTTTAATTGGGCGTAACTCAGTGTATTTATCACTAGTTACCTATAGCGGGAAATGCGAATCTTGTTGGAAACTTCACTATTATGATTATGACTAATCAAATCAACAAAGTTTGAGTAATGTAAAATATGAAAGCCTCGTGTACGATTTCTCATGTTGTAAATTATATCATAAAACTCACTCAGAGAGCACAGTTACTCTACTCATCACGAGCTATAAATTACAATCAAACGTTTTATTATTAGTTACAGCTCGTGCATCAATTTTAAGATGCAAATTTAAGCGCTTGAAAATTTGCAACTAAAAAAGAATCAGTCATAACTAACAAACTATTACTTTTTAATATATATACAGTTTACACATCTTTTAAATTGTTGTGAGAACTTGTTCGAAACTAAAGGTTTACACCACACATCTTCTCTCAACTAGCATTTAATATGAAAACTGTATTCAATATTGTGTATAATATACAAGTATTTATTAACCAGTTTTCTTTCAAACAAGCCCACAATTTTTTGTTTTTTTTTCTCAAAAATTAGGTTTACATGAAAACTTATCGATACAGCATATCAAATGATTTTGAGATATTCCCGATTTAATGAAATTGTAAAACATAACGACAGTTACAAAGACAATAAGTTTCATTGTTAAACAATTTCAATGAAGAAGCAACTGACTTATTCCCTTCAAACGTCATCTATAGCGAAAAGTTATGGACGAATAAATAAAAAAAATTTCAATATCTTGACGGCTAACACTAATTTATTTATGAAAAAAAATAGATCTCAGCTTGACAATGATCGTAATTACTTGAAAAGTCGTTTTTCGGTATTGTTTCTTTCTTGAACTGATCTACGAGTATCTGTGTAAATGAAATAAGTTCCATATCACCAATAACACAATCTTTTGACCTCTAGACGAACGAATTGTTGCCAAAAAAGATTTTTTACCCTCTTTAACATTCGCCATAAATTCTATTGACACTTTTATTTTCAATTTAAAAACTTCATTCATTTTGCACCTTCTTTATTTGAAAATAAATAGATAAATGACTTGACCACCTTCGCGATCAAAGAAACCATTACGTAATGTCATCAAATCTACTTATAATGTCATAAGTTCTGACTGTCACGTGTGACATGGGCCCATTAATCACTCCAAAGTGTGTAACTTTAAAAAATTGTAAACGTGTGATGTTTGATTAAAAACTGATTAACATTTAGAACCGTAATACTGTGGGCCAAAATAAGAAGTAAAAATCCGTGTTAAAATAAAAAATTATAAATAATGAGCTGTTTAAATTTAATTTAACCTTGTAGGATCCCATAAAAGCGTCACGAAAATATTTGGGAACATATTATTTATATTCGTGAATATGTCAAAATATCGTTATTTTTAAAAACCATTAGCGTCTGCATCGGCGATAGGCAGTCTGCTAGTTTTCCTTGAGGAAAATCAATACATTACAGATGTTTTAATAGATTTTTTATGGAAATTATGGATCATTGAATGAATGATTGATTGGTTAAGCGTTATTCATCCCTTTCTCTATGCAGTATTTGGAGATATTATTTAATATGAATTAACAGTTTGCTAGTTTTTTTTTTGAGGTCTTAATAGATTTTTAATGGAAATTATGTAACATTGAATGAATGATTAAAAAAGCGTTATTCATTTATAAGTACTTGCCCTTTCTCAATGCAGTATTTGGAAATATTATTTAATATAAATTGGCAGTCGGCCATTTTTCATTGAGGAAAATCAATACATTAAAGAGGTTTTAAAAGATATTTTTATGGAAATTATGGATCATTGATTGATTGAATACGCGTTATTAATAAGAAGTACTTGACCGTTCTTAATGCAGTATTTAGAGATATTATTTAATATGATTTAACTGAGAGGTATTAACCAAGATGACACCAAAATCAGTTTGTCCTTTTGAATACACGTTTTATAAAATAGATTCAACTTTTAACAACTGAGGACGGCAAGGAGATTGGAAAGGGGGAGGTTGGAATGTACCAGGCTATTCAAATCTGGTCGAAGTTGTACAATGATGTGTCCCAAATTTAAATTGGCTGCTAACAACAATGGCCCTTTTTTCTGGTCGTAAATTCATAAAATTATCATAAGTAATTTCAACGGCAAAAAAACAGCTCGAGAACCGAACAGAGGAACATGTGTGTGCCATTTGACTCCCACACCTTGGTGATAAAACACTATAGGAGTCCATTACTTCAATGTCGCGGTTAGGTACCATCCAAGAGTATGAAGTCGAAATGGATGAAGCTTTTCAAAGTGCCACCATCCAGATAAAAAAAATAGTTAAATACCAATTTATAAAATATTTTTGTTAAAATTTGAAATTTTTCTTAAATTTTGCTTATACCTTTGTCAATTTTTTAAAAGCTTGTCAATATTTGAAAATTTTAAAAATATTTGTCAAATATTTGTTAAAAATTGAATAGATTGTCAAATTTTTAATTATTTGTTAATTTTGCCAAATTTTGACATTCTTACTTATAATTTTTTTAAATATTTGTTAAAACACACATTTATTGACAAATTTTGAAATGTTCGTAAATTTAAAAAAAAATTGTTAAGGTTTTTAAATATTTACCAAAATTGTTAAATAATTATTAAGAATTGTAAAAATTGCTCATGATTTTATTAATACCTAATGCTTATGGGCGTACTACAAACAAAATTCAACAACATTCGTATAACGCACCTCAAAGCAAGACAAATTTATTATTAAAGCTTGTTTCGCACTACGACTCGGAAATCTACCGGCGTCCTTTTCAGACCAATAAGCTTTTAAAAATTGTCGCCATTGATGCCACGGCGGATTCATTGGCTAGAAATATATGACAGAAATTATTATAGATGTGTATGGGAAGTCTTAAAAAAAATGAGTTCGTAGTTTTTAGTAGTTTTTCATCGCCGGTGCTTTAAAAATAACTACGCAAGGTACACCTAATAAAAGAATCACCATAATTAGTTCCGGTAATAAAATAAAAAGCCCGATTTATGCCCCGTGACCGCAACCGTGCTCCGTGCCTAATATCCACTCAGTAACACACAATACGTACCACCGAGTAGAAAGTACAAAACCAAGAGTATTTTTCTCAGATAATTATCATTGTAACATATTTACCCTGTTCAATTTTTCAAAAGGTAATGGGCATCATATTATAAAACGTTCAGATCAACGAATTTTCATGATTTTGCCCACAGCATTTCCATATTAATACTAATAATAATATTATTATCATTTTACCTATAATATATACTTACCTAGCTTCTTTGCCGCTAATAGGTTGAAATTATAATAATTCTGCTGATTATCGTATAGAAATGCCCACTTAGAATTTTTATGGTATAATAACAATAAAAAACATCATGTTTTTATGAATTACGCATAGGTACATAACTATGTACGGAATCTATAAGTATTTACTATTTTACAGAATTCATCGCCACTTTATAACTCATCAGTCTGGTCACTAATGTAGACATCTATGTATTTCTAAAATTCTAAGCATCTAAGAAATCTTAACTGGTTTAAATCTCCTGAGAGAATCTAGATCAAGTTTGTCTGGATGATATTTAAAGCAATTAACCTGGCTATGCGAAGTGTATATTCCAAAAATACCATACCACAACCCGAAACTCTTAGGACAGCCACGTCATCAGCTATTGGAAGGTAAAAGTAATCAAAGGACCGTCCATACACAAAATTCGGAGAGTTCCTTTACCAAGGATCAGGCCATAATGGGTGGAATAACCCCCCACATGAATTAAGTCGGATAAAACTTCACATAAATCAAGACGAATTTTAATACTCATAAGTCATACATTAAGAAAATCGTTACTACGTTTCAACATTTAATATTGCTGAGTATCGTACCATCCCTATTGTCCAATGGTCCAATGATGCAGGAAACGGACTTTTCATATCATAGAAAGACGCATATCAAAGACGGCAACGTCCACAACAGTTTCTACCATAGATAATAGAAACGTAGAGTGATATAGCATGGAAGCGTTCCGTCTGTTACCGAGTTACGACCAAATTGTACGGACAATCAAAGCTGCGGAGCCAATGAAAGTTATGCGTTTGGTATGTAGATAGAAACAAAGACTGGGCGCTGCTGTGATGCGATTCGCAGTGGTACGGGTGAACGATGTTGGCAACATTTTTATACTCGCAGTTTCATACTAATAATCATTCTTGACCTATCTCCCTGGTTTCTATAAGCTATGGTTCTAGCCAAGGTCGGAGATTTTTTCCTATCAATGCAAACTTGGTATCAAGTATTACCTACATGAGCATTGTACCTTCACAGTTCAAGATGTGAAAACACAAATTATAACAATAGAGCAAAATAACATACCTAAGTATGTAATCCGTCGAACGTAGACTGCCAGTTTCAGGATAGCTAAATTGGCCACGCTTCTCTCCAATTCAACTGACAATAGATTTAATCTGACATTAATCTTCATTGTGACCCGAAAACATAACCCAGGGAACGTTGGCTCCAAATGAACAATGCGTGACAATATGTACGTAAGTGAGCATCCACAATTTATTCGAAACCTTTTTTGTTTGAATCATCTTCAACCGACATTAAAAAAAACTATCGTACCTAGATTTATGACTAACTATGTATCGGAAGATACCACCCAGTTTCGCATAAATCGTTGTTCTTATTGAATAGTTGAGCGAACCTGTGTACCATTTCATGTCATATTTTTGTAGGTTGGTTTCATAATTCCATACTTCATGTTGCAAATTATGACGCAAGTTGTAAACGGTTCCTTTGATGCATAAATTCTATACATATTAGCTGTGAAAGTTTCATTATGCTAACGCTCACCAATCAAAGGTTTTTGGCTACTTTATGCGTAGTTATTATTTCGTCTAATGGTAATTGTTTATTCTGCGAGTACAATATTTGTTCAATTTCACTAGGTTTTTAACCTGCAACTATTTGACATACAAGAAACGCCTTTCCGCTCTGCCTCGGACTCGTCGAAATTGAATAAACGCAAAATAAATATTTAAAAAATGCAATAAATTCTTCAACTAGGTACGTAAGGAAGAATGCTAAATAAACTTTTATTGCGAAATTTTCTCTTCTCAAATTACTGACGGATTGCATGATTTTTACAAACGGAAGTTTTTCAATGTAGGTAAATAATGAACAGGGAGAAAACTGACAGGCGTGTGAGTTTTGTTGGCAAAATATGTGGCAAATTTGTAACAAAAATTAGAAAAAAAGGAAACAGTAAACATAAAACAAACACAATTTATTAAAACGGTCCATGTACTTTTGTCACCCATTTGGCACAAAATCAAAACAGGAAAAATGAGCTTCATACGTGTATTTTTAAATGGCATAGAAAATATCACATAGAAAGATTTTACTACTGACAAAATAGAAATGTTACAAAAAGTGTAATATGCAATATTATGCAATAATTATACAAAATATTTGTATTAACAAAAATTTTTATGTTAACAAAAGTAAATTAACAACATGACATTATTAAAGCACTAAAACTGACAAAAATAACGCAAATAATAGTAATTATGTTGAATTATACATATTAATATAATGGTGAATTGGTCATTACAACGAAAATCATCTTCAAATCATTAAATGAATTGCACGTAAAATACCACATGTCAGAACAGAAAATTTTCCCGCGAATTAATGAAAAAACAGGCGGCCGCGCTTGCGCAAATCTACCAACGTTCAATACAGCCAACATAAAACGGCATTATGTTATTAGTAAAGTTGCAGAAACACCGTTTAACGCTTGTTAACTGTTTTTTTTTTTATTAGTAAGGCTGAAAATGTTTTTAAGAAAATCTTATAACCATAGAAATCACTTCTGAAACTATTTTTTTCAACATCATGCAAGTCGCTCATCACACTAAAACAGTATCATTCAAATACGATGTGGAGATAAGAACCTATTCATAACGCCATGACATGTTTTTAACGTATAAATAATGTATTTTAAGCGAAAAGTGGTTCAGGTGGAAACCGACCTACTTACTTACTTCACGTTTACGTTTAGTGCTAAAATACAAAACAACAGATGACACTGTTTTTAATGCCAGAAACACAAAAAAAAGAAAACAGCTCAATAGGTACATGGTGAACCTAAAAAAGATAAAGTTTATAATAATTATAACAACAGCAGTAGTAAGGATTAAAAACAAGTTAATTTAAAAAGTTATTACGAGTATATTAATGCCTACAAAGCAAGGGAGTTGGACAACCGTTGGTACTTAAATATAATGTTAATTAAAAAATAGTTTTTAAAATGATAGTAAATAAGGTAGTGAAAGGGTTAAGGCATATTAAGATCCTCGGTCAGAATTACATAACTCCAGTGTTTGTAAACTCGAGTAACATCCGAATGGCGTAATACAAATATTGGCTCGCGTCCAGGACACCTCACGCGCGATCCTTTTTAAACTATGAGTTATGCCGTATTACTTGCAACAGTGGCAAAGAAAACAAACTATATATAAAATAATGAATTTGCACTAGAAGATGAAGACACTCTTAGTATCGCCCTGTTGAGCATTAAAAATCGTAGTTGTGCATAAATTTGTCCACCCTCGTAGATTTGACGTCTAGAATATTGACTTATAATCCGAAGGTCGCGAGATCGAATCCAATTGTGCAAATAAATTTTATTTTTTATCAATTTGTGTTATTGCACAATTAATTCATTAAAATAATGTCTAGTATATTTGTGGCACGTTCCAGAGCGGAAGATACTCTCAGTATCTCAGACCACCATTCAGAATTGAAACGTTGCTTGAAATGGCTTTAGCCGTGTTTGGTGACCAGATCTGAATAGCTAGGTACTTCCCCACCTTCCGCTTCCCCATATCTTTTCCCTCCCCACCACCTTCCGTTACAATCGATATCCACAATTTTTTTATTGGGAAAAACATAACTTTTTTCAGAAGTTTTGAAATGTGCAATAAATGTTGACCTCCAGACCATTGGGCGATCAAAAGGATTTTAAATTGAATAAATTATTTGATGGAACAGGTAGTGTATGAGGTTTGACCTTAGCTAGCCAACAATACGGTTAATAACTTCCTCTTCAGCTTTTGTGAAGATAACTGACCTTGTATTAAAATGAAACCTATAATACCAACTGTCCAAAATAAAGAATCCGTTCTTAAACTATAATTCCGATAAATTAATTAGCTGATTAATAACAATCAGCATAAGATTATTATTAGGTAGGTACCACCTATATTCCAAAATTAAAAATAGTTTTAATTCCCGACTTCGCCCGAGTTTCAACACTATTTATAAAACTAAAATAGGTATTTTAGAATAGGTATCTATGAAAAAAGCATGATGGATTTTTGTCTTATATCACGGACGTACAAAATATATGGACATGCCCTTACGTGATAAAAGGCGTGTTATTTCTCCCTCCCATTGGAACCGTTTTTCGGAACCGGCTGGGCTTGCGAGAGCCCCGCGTTAATCTAAAAAATGTGACGTCATCATTCTTGTCCGGACCAGTGTCGAGCTCTTATCGTACATTTTACGCACGGACGTTGTATGTCTATGAAACACATACTATGACATCGAGATACACGGCGACGCGAAACACAAAGCCGCCGTTTACTGGGGTAAGTAAATCATGAAACATTTGTAAAAGTGTCTACGGCAACAAAATATTCGACTATTAAAATACTCAGAACCTTACTTTGCGAATTAGGACTTCACACATCTGTTCATAACGTGGCATGCAATTCGCGCTCCCATATAAAAAGGTCTATTCATTCAAAAGCAGATTTTACTTTTAAGAACTAAATGGTGATATTATAGTGCGAGGTGCCTATATACTGTTAGATTGATTTATTGGCGAATCACAAGTCTCTTTCCTCTCTTCGTCCCGCCATAGTTGGTTTTTACCCCTCATCTGTAAGTTCTCGTCTAGGTTTTTGTATGTCTATGTCTTATATAAATGGACGTTTTAAAAGCTCAGTAGTTCTGATCTGAAATATACATGGAAATCTCTAAGAATGTAGTTTTGAGATAATGAGGAATGTATTATTCGAATGCTCACCATAAATGAAACGATATTACAGTGGATTAACATTCTAAATAAGGTAAAAGTGCATTTTTGGTGCATTAACATTTGAAATAAGGTAAAAGAATATAAAATATTTTTATATATGAAATATGTAGTATAAAATAACACAGCATTAAAGAATATAAACAACCTATATTTCAACCCCTTTCTAAAACATTTTTTTTAGTAATATTCTATTTATATGGATTTTATTGCAATGCGAAATATTTTGACCTTCCGAAATAAAAGGCCCGAGGCTTGACTGGTAGACCAGCGATTCGTAAGCTTTATTTGAAATAAAAATTCATTTTGATCTTTTGTTTCTGTTAAAAAAATCCTTTCACACACAAATGTGAATGTTTAGAATGGTGCGCACACATGTTATGTTATAATGTACCGAATATATTTTTTGTACATTCGGTGGTTTACCATAATTTTTTTAATAATTTTCTTCTCTGTGAACGGCGCCTAACTACTATGCGAGGGTCGCGCAGTGTCCTATAAAATAAAACATCGACTTCTTTCTGTTCCGCGGATGTGTAATATATTTTTTATCGCTGGCCATTCGTTTATTTTTATTCATAAAGCATTTTAATGGGGTATTTGGAGATAACTCTTGCTGCCAACGGTTTTACGACCGAGAGCAGGACGTCTGTCTATAGCTACGGATGAATGCCGTCTTTATTTTTTTGTCTTATCGAAGAACCTTTTCAAATGTTTTATAATTAAAATAAGATATTTTTCCACTGTTCATTGTCATATTTTTTCAAGTATCAAGAGTCTCGTCTGCACGGAACCATTTGGACTATGTGATATAATCTCCAATTACAGAAATGAGTGAGACTTAGAAAGTAGGGTTGCGATGGTTACGTGGTTTAACCATATTTAATTCGTGAGTGTCATTAATTATTATGTACTAGCAGAGACCTTGGGAATATCACGGGATTTATAAATTTCAGGATTTGTGAAGCTGAAAGTATTTATTAAACAAAATATATTGTATCATTTGCTTTGAAAAATCGATCAAAATACCTTTTGAACGAACACCGTTAGTAAATTTACAACATCGTCTAACATTTAGACAAAATAAATACCAAATCCAAATACAGAATTATTACTTAGTAAAATAATTTTGGTATCTACTTTATCGCTGATCTGAATCGTTCCATAATCAGTTCCAATTTTGGAAATCAAAGAAAATCAAAGTTCTACAGGTTATTGAATCGGAGTTACATAGAGATATACCACAAAGAGTATTATTTTTAATGAACATTTTCGTTCGGTTCACTCTTTATTAACCCGTTGGGGATATCGTATTGGTGTAGGAAAAACATACAATTAATACAACGGTAATATGAAGATTGTTCCTTTTCTAAAGAAAAATAATTTAAAAAATCGTAATATTCAACCTTGGAAAAATCCACAAAGAGCAATGATGAAAGATTTTTAGAAGACGTCGATTATGAAGTTTTAATGTATTTGGTGATTCGACAGTCTGACTTGTGCCACATGCCACTTCTAATCGATCTTAATCTGAGAAATTTAAAATAAACATGAAAAATAGTTAGTGGATTTCTCATTTCCCAATAAATTAAATAGTTATGGTTAAATTGGTTCGAATAAGTAGGAAGCTTGTAAAGTATTCACTCCAAATTTAACATTTAACACTATTATTTTCTAAATGCTTCTTAAAATATGGTCCTGGTTATTTGATAGGTACTTGATTGCCCTTTTTTACTCTCTACAGTTGCAAAATAGATTATATTTACACAGTATCCATTGCAATATAATCAAATGGCAAGAATTATTAAAAGATATACCTACAGATAAGATAATATATCTATTACTCAAATTGAATCATTAGAGCAATTCGAGTTATACGATTACTCTCATGGGATAAGCAACTAATTGCGCCAAATAGTTGCCCCAACCTTCGGAAGCATAATTGACTGAATTCCAACTAACGAACCTATTGAACTAGGCCAGAATTTTGTAATCGAAATTGTGATTCGTGGTAGTGCCGCTGTTTCCAGGTTTTTTTCAAATACACAACTTTTTTTTTTTAATATTGCTTTCCGGGTGCATTAAATGGCGTATTCTGGGACATTCTTCTTCTTGTTTTAATTTTTTTTAAAGAAAGACAAACATTCCCCAGCTACGAATAACCCGACAATATTTGAAAATTTCGTACTACGAGTACCACCATGCGGTAAATGTTGCATAAGACGGTGGAGGGCCAACTGAGGAACACCCGATGTCTGAATGGGAACCAAACGCTATGCCTACTCATCCACTGGCTAATTAAGTACCAATCCCTTCTATGAAGCTGTTGCAGGTATTCACATTCTTTCTCACAGTTTTTACGAGACGCCACGACATTTTTAAAACTTTCACATTGGGAAGAAAGAAACAATTTCTTTACCTATAAACGATTGCTTGGTATTCACTCTGTTAGTATCGTCTTAATTCAAATTTTGAATTGGCAAATTGAAGTTTTTTTTAATTTAATTTTAAAGATTATTGTGACTTTTCAAGATGCGAATTTATAATAAGTAAATACCTAATAAGTGTCAAAATGTCAGTGTGAGTGATGTTCTTGGGAATTAAATGAAATAATATATGTCGTCACCGCAGTAAGCATTGGCTTTGATCAGTTTTTCATCAATCCTTGTGTACACTTTTATCAGAATACTTTGGCTAAGATGATTTCATTTATGTATAAATATATTAACGCATTTCTTGTTCCTTGAGATCGCCGTCAAACTTTTAATGTGAAAATAATATTGACTTATGAAGGTTGTCCTCTCCAGCGTGAATTATGCACAATCAAAAAAATCTTGAGGGGTACCTCAAGGATCTCAGTAGGTTCCACCTTGAATTCCTTAGCAGTATTTAGCTTGATTTAGTTTTTTTTGCACGAGCATAAGTTGCATTGAGTGCGTCGTGACACCACGCTTTACTCTGCCATTTAATCAATCTCATGAACAAATGATCATTAGCGCGTGAGTTTGAAAGCGCATAACTTTAACGCAAGTAACCCTATAATCAATTTATTGGTTTAAATAAAGATGATGGAATGTTTAAATATGGGACATCTGAAAATATTCAAACAAATAATGGCAATATAAAAAATTATTATTAACTTCGTATTAGTCTCCTTATTCGTAATCTTCCGAACAGGTCCTGCATTGATATGCTTGGTGTAACTCTAACTCCATCGAAACCAGAGTTAAGTTAGCCTCTCAGAAACTGGGTGTACTGTACAGGGCCCGCAGATACTTTAATAGTACACAACTGCTAACCCTGTACAAATCTCAAGTGGGCCCCACGGTTGAATTCCAATTGAATTGAAAACCACCTCTGGTCTGGAGCTCCAAAATACCTAAAAAAAAAACCTTGACTCTGCGTAGAAACGGGCGCCATTTGTACACGGTTGACATAAGTCACATGAGAACGGGTCGTTTCTACGACTCGTTCTTGAGTTCAACAGCTCGGCTGTGGAACGATTTGCCGGCCTTCCTTCCTCCTACAACATGGGTCTCTTCACGACCCATGTTCACTCCTTCCTTTCCTCATAAAGGCCCTCTACGCAGCATCTTCAAAGATGACAGAGGCCCTGAGGGAAATTATTTTACAGGGAGTTAATGTAAAAAAAAAACATATATTAGGTTTTCGATGTGTTTTTTGGCAGTGTTTTCAAATTAGTAGCATCCTCCGTATCTGAGCACTTAATTCACAACTAAACCATTTAGTAAATGAATTATTTTCCCATACGTTAAATATAGATTTGTAATTGCGTATTCTTCATGAAAATACTATCGAAGGTTGTCGACAGCTTGAATTATACAGAATCAAAAACTCTTGAGGGGTACCTCAAGGATCTCAGTAGGTTCCACATTGGTTGTGAACTCCTTTAACTGTATATTCTTGATTTTGGTTTTATCGGCGTATATCCCCAAAATCGCTGACTTCACTCAGGTCAAATTGTTAAAAAAATTTAACTCATCATATAGCGTCAGGTTGCAAATAATTACGAAATGTTGACGAATTCATTAATTATAATTTCGTCGTAGAAATGGTCACGCGAAAGGTCGACATAACCTATACCTATAAGTCTCAGAGGTGACCGAGTCTTGGATTGTTAAATCTGAGATTTATGGTTTGAGTCACTTTTTGTACTGGCATTTACTCGCTATAATAATTACTGTGGCTTGGAGCTATCCAGGGGCGTACTGACCAGCTGAACGACTCAAGGGCCATTTATTGACGTTTTCGGGTAAAAAAAACTGGCGTCCTTTCTGAAATAGAAAGATTTCGTATCATTTTTGTAAAAAAACAACTCCACTTCATTAAGAAAAAACTGTATTACATTATACGCACGAAATAAGTGTGAAGGATTAGGTTATTTCACGTGGCGGCCTCCGCGGTCGAGGGATAATGCTCTTGACTCGCGATCTGAAGGTCGCGGGATCGAATCCCGGCGTGCACAAATAAATTTTATTTGATCAATTTTTGTTATTTCACAATAATTAATTAAAAATAATATATGTATAGTAGATATATTTGCGGCACGTTCCAGAGTCGAAGGTACTCTCAGTATCGCGCTGGTGTAAGACCACCATTCACAATTGAAGCGTTGCTTGAAATGGCTTTAGCCGTATTTGGTGACTAGATCTGAATAGCCAGGTACTTCCCACCTTCCTCTACCCTATCTCCTTCCCCTCCCCACTTCTTTCAGCCACACAACATACTCCAATTTGGAGGCTTGTGCGATATTGACATACAAAAATCACAAGAAACGATTTTTTGTTTAGTGAAAAAATCGATTAAGGTCAAGTTATAAAGCAATATAATGTTAAAGGAGTAAATTTGTGTGGAAAATTATGGGGCTGGCTAGTTTTCCGCCACGCCACTTGTCAATCCAATCACGTTTTTCCACATGCAATGTATTGAAATACAAGAATACACACGTCTATGCATAAACCAGCAATTTTATAATTTACGACCCAAAAGCCATTACTCGTTATAGCTCCGAAGTGAGATAACATTGTGCTATAGAAACCTATTCACTTAATTGCCTATTCTAATATTCCATCGCGCCTATTTTATTACCAATAAATACTTTCATGAATGGATGTATGGATTTGGACATGCTATGGTATCGCATTCGTTTAATTTACGTTTTTAACCCTAAAAAAGCCGGTTCGTTTATGAATTATAAAAATGGTGGTCACTTGAAATTAAATTTGAAGGGTTGCAAAGTATTTTTTGAAATAGAATTCTGGATTTATAAAATATTTTGAACGGTGATCTTAACCTTCTCGTTAATAATTTTAAAAATTCCTTCCACTCCCAACAATACATGCCAATGTTACTAATGTACGAGAGTTTTGTATTTTATTTTTACTTTTTATATATTATAGAAATTTAAGGTAGGAAGGTGCACATAAAGCAGGATTTCATTATGTTTTCATATATAAGATTTTTATACTCTTTTTCCTTGTATGGAGACATTAGTTTATTATTGGAAGAGGAATGCACATTATTGCGGTTAATTATCAGTAATAAATAATATTATAGGTATATGTTGTATTGTAGTAAGTACATTGCAGTGAGAAAGTAAAAAAGAATATATGCATAGTAATTAAGTATTTAATAATAAGTAAGTAGTATGCTACAAGTAGTGATAAATCTAAAACAATGTTAATTGACTAATTAGTAATAATAAATAATATTTTGTGTATACATACAAAGGTTGTCTTAGAATTAAGGTACTTGTTTTTACAAAAAAATCACGCCATCTCGGGTACATATCCCCACTATTTTTCTACATAGTCACCATTTTGATCGATGCACTTCGTGAGCCATGGCACTAGGTCCTTGATTCTCTTGTCGTAGAACTCTAAGCTGCCAATAATGTTCTCACCTCTTCCTCATCGTTCTCTTCTGTCTCCAAATCTTGGTCAAGTAGTGTAACTTGCTTCAGGTGAAGAAAAATATGGATATCATGTCATTGATTGCCTTTTTGATTCCTGGGTTAAGTGGTGAATCCATGTTTCATTCTAAAAAGCCTCGCCTTGGTTGGAAAAATGTTTCAAATAGACCTGAGCGCTTTCCAAACGATTTTGCTCCTGAGCAAATTTGGGCACCCAACGAGCATACTACTGTTTTTCCTTAAAATCATTCGTATTGTAGACTTACTGACGTCTGTTATCAAAATTGCGAGCTTACGGACTTCAACCGGGCGGAATTCCTCCTAGTTGAGAAAGCGAATAATTGTACGCACCTTCCAGGAGGCGGGATTCGATGGCGGAGCGTCCATTTCAAACTGACGCTAATATCGCGCTGAAGCAGCTACCAAGCCGGATTACCGCTCGTTTGGTAGGGGAACGTCTGAGCTATACGCTAGTGCCGCCATATTTTGAGAAATAATGTCGGCGTCGCCAAAACTGAGTAAGGTCTTCAATTCTTGTACAACCCTCTTATTTAAAGAAAAAATTGCCACTTAAGGAAAATAAATGGGATACCGGATATTTTTAAGATAAATTCAAGTGGAAATAGTTATTTTGAAAAGATTGTTCTTAAAACATATTTTGAGAGAGTTCAATGTTTGGATTTTGTCATCGATACTTCTAAGTTCTTTATACATTTCTCCGTAGAATTATTTTAGAATAAGTTTTATTTAATTTATATTACTAACTGACCCGGCCAACAATGTTCGGCCATATAAATTATTTCAAGTGAATATTTTGGTTGTTAAATAAAAAATAACGAATATATTTTAAGTGTGTGGGGATGGGATCTATGACAGAAAGAGGAATGAAACGCTGTGGGTCAAATAGAAAAAAGAATCTGGATAGGGACACCCTAATATCTAGCGGTATGAAATTTCTAGTGAATATTTTGGTTGTTAAATAATAAAAAAATGTATTATAATTGTGTGCGGATGGGATCTATGACAGAAACAGGAACGGAGAAAAAATCCGGATAGGGACACCCTAATAACCTAGCGGTTTGAAATTTCTAGTGAATATTTTGTAGTAAGTGTGTGGGGATGGGATCTATGACAGAAAGAGGAATGGATCGCTAATCACCTAGCGAAATGAAATATACTTTACGACCTATTCTCATATCTACCAAATATACATAAAAAATTTCGAAAAAATCGGTTGAGCCGTTTCGGCGGAGTGCAACCACAAACACCGTGACACGAGATTTTTATATGTATAGATTTATTAAAATATACACAGTTAACATACATAGTTTAACTAGTTTTGTCATCACTTTTATGAGAACAGTTCTTTTTTTCACAGTTCTGTTTTGTCCGATTATCATAATATTATAACTGGTTATAATTATTGTACAATTATTACAAGGTACATAAGTATTATTACAAAAGCTTAAATTTATGATGTTATTTAAACTCTTCTTTTTAAGATCTCGAAAAAAATATTAAAAAAGTAAAGCTCTTATTTACCGCCTTTATTGATGGGTTTAAAACTAGTAAAGTAATTAATTAATTACCAATAAATAATACTACGGTTTGCAATAAAACAAAAAAGAAATAAAACGTTATTTTAGCACTTAAGAGCAATTGAATGCCGCTTGGCACCTTGACTTCCTTTCAGTTCCAAGAATCGGCAACAATGTGCATAATTAAGTATATTCTATTTATTTCTTCAGTTGAGAATTCCACACACGTCTTCATTTAAACTCTAACTTATATTTACACTTTGATGCCACCGATTACTACTTACATTAAATGGAAATTCTATGTAATTTTTTTTTACTGAAAACTTCTTTAGAAATTCGATGAAACGAAAAATAGCGACACTAAAAAAAGGCAAGCACACACATCTATAGGATTTAGTCTGCAAGAGTATGAGATAATATAATCGGTCTTCTCCTCATGCGGTGCTTCGTAACATTCCCACTCTTATCTACTTTTGTTTTCTGAAGGTTTCAGTTCTACCGCGTGTGAATTGTACACATTACATTAAAATGCACACTCTGATTTTTTTTTTAAATATTATGGGTTGATAATTTCCACAGGGCCTATGTTATCTTTGGGGATGCTGTGTTGAGGCAAAGGGTATTAAAGATGGTCAAGAATCCAAGTGTCAATGCGTCTAGGAGCGACGGATATTTGAATCAATCCCTCCAACCGATGGGTCGAGAGAGACCGGCTGGAAAAGACTCCCTCAACCAATCTCTCTCGATCCGGCCTGCCATGCAGTAGGTGGGCAAACGCATTGGGCGCCGAGACTAAGACGACCAATGCGTTTGCTCATCTACTGCATGGCGGGTCGGATCGGGAGAATTTAATTAAGGGAGACCTAAACAAGACCTCTCGAGCCGGATTCTCATCCAATCGCCTTGCACCGCAGTGAGAGGGATGAATTCGTATGTCCCTCACTCCTAGACACGTTGACCCCCAGAATCCTACCCACCCTTATAACTTTTTCTTTCCCAGTTTTTTCTCTCCTTCCAACATCCCCAAAGATGACACAGGCCCTGAGGGAATTACTCGGGGACTTCTGTGTGGAGCTGGTGTAAAATAAATTTAAAAATTTAAATTAATCATTTCAAAAAACCATTGGAAATTCTAGGCACGCAATTGAAGAAACAAAGATAAAACTGCGGTCAAGCGCTAACGCCATTTCAATGCGAAATTCATTCATACCTATCTCTTTATTGTAAAGGTATTTAAATTAAAATCTAGGTAGGTACCTGCATTAAATGTAAGGTTACGTGCAAGCACGAACGTTCAAAGGTCAGGGGGTTAAAATCATGAAATGTGCAGCTAATGTGAAAGTTGATTCAGGATGTAAATAGGAAAAAAACGCACGGTTTTTTTATCATTAAAAATATTAACATTTAGGTTTAAGAGATTATTTCTCGATGAGATATTCATTAAATTATTCGTCAATAACCACTCACTTGTAAGGCATTAGATCGCGCTACGTACATGTGATTAATGCTAGCCGTAAAATAAGTACCAACCCACTGATATAATGTACAATAAATATGTGAAATACATAGATTTTTCAAGGATTTCAAAAACGTAATCATCAATATTTTTTTTACTTTAAAGGTGGGAAGTATCCAGCTTTCCAAATGGAGTAAATAAGTCGGTTCGACGAAACGAAGTGAAAATATACTCTATTTATTTTCAGAAAGAAAACGATGAATTTTTTTTCTACGTTTCAATCCGATTTTTTTGATCCAGGCCAAATGACCAATCACGTTAGCAATCAATATTGCTTTAAATTTGCTCCGAGAACTGATTTTTATTTATTTATTTGTGTTTATGTGAATACCGCACAAGAGTTCCAACTGATCCCGTCTGGAGCCAGTGAGACTATGGCATCCCCAAATTGGGGTATGTTGTGAGGCCGATGGTAGTAGGGAGGGGTAGGAGATGAGGAATGTGCCACAAATATACTATATATATATATTATTTTAATTTAATAAATTGTGAAATAACACAAATTAATAAAATAAAATTTATTTGCGCACGCCGGAATTCGATCCCGCGACCTTCGGGTCACGAGTCAAGAGCCTTACCACTCGACCACGGAAGCCATAAAAATCACGAGAAATTTGATCTACATATCGATTTAAAAGAAAACCGATGTCGCCAGTTATCATAAGACCTTTCGACGCATAGACCCCAGACATGCCAATGAATTTGATTATGTGATCAGGAAAGAATTTAAAAAAAAAATTCACTTAAATTTTACCAGAAGTTACAACATTGGGCACACGGAAACTTCCACAAAATCTTCTGTCTATTTAGCTTCCAGCGGCTCCAAGCAATTCGTGCCAAATGAATAATTTAATAATATGCTGTCTGGATGAAATGCGAAAGTCTTCAATTAAAACAGAAAACCTTTACATCTTGGTTTCAACATTAAATTTCTTAAAATATAATATTGTACAAACATACATGTAGATATTGAGTAAATATATAATTAAACACAGCAGGAACAAACATGTCCTACTGGTTTGGAGGTTTCCCGAATGAGACATACATTTATCATTAAGATAGCGGAATTAAAACGCAAAAAGTTTGACCCATTTATATCCCAGGAAAAAATATGCATTCTAGGAATAAAGTAATACTTCCATATACTTTGCTTATCGTTTACCACAATTATTATTCCATTAAAATCTAAGTTAATATAAACAAATAGGGCTAGAAATAAGGCTAGAAACCAAATACCAAAGTACTAATAAAATATTTAGCAAATACCTATCTAGAATGCTACAAATTATCAAAATAACTATTTAAATTAGTGAGTCTAGTTTTTGCACTGTTAATTCGTGGTGGAATTCCATTGTAATAGAATTGAAATTAAAAAACTTTTTCACTTTGTTCCGCTTATTTATTATTACCAGGACCGGTTTCATCCTACTACGGACATTTTCAGACTGGTAGTTGAAACTCTTATGCTATTGATTTTATACAAACTTAGGCAGGGGTACACAACATTATCTATATATGCTGAATGATTCTATTTTGTTAATTTAAGGTATTATAAGTTATTTTGTTAATTTAGGGTACATTAGGTAATTATAAAGTGTATTTTTAAAAATTAGTTTTTTAATTTCAATTCTATTTAAATTAGCATAAAAATAATAGTGACAGACTGAAACTAGATTTTCAGCCGAAACCGTTACCAAATATCGGCTTCTGCTCTCTAGTTTCGACCGAAATCAAAATCGAAACCGAAACTTATTATAAAACGAGAGTATGCAATTTACACGCGGTAGAAGTGAAACATTCAGAAAAAAGAGTAGACAAGATGAGGAAAGATACCCCACAAAGAGGAGACCGATTATTCTATCTCATTCTCCCGCAGGCTAAATCCTAAAGGTGTATGTGTTTGTCTCTTTTTTAGTGTCGCTTTTTCGTTTCATCGAGTTTAAAATCACAACGCAGATAAAATTTTTCATTCCAATAATAGCGAGCAACAGAAACTGTAACCGAACATCAGCTTATGTTCTAGTTTCGACTGAAATCAAAACCGAAACTTATTAAAACCACATTAAAAAACGCTTTGCAACAGTGACGTGGCTAGCATAAGTTGCACACGGGGCGGATATGGCGGATAACGTGGTATCACCCCCCCCCCCCCCATTAAAGTTGACAAACACAAATTTAGACTTCATAAAAAATTGGTCCGTATCCCCCCGTCGGGTGACACCCGGGGGGGGCACCCCCCCTCGCTACGCTACTGCTTTCCACCCCAAAATAAAACTCGTAAGGGTTCAAGTTGGTGTTAAATTATATGCAAAATTTAAAAAAATCCATCGATTTAATTTGTAAATTGGTATACTTGTAGTAGCGTTTTTTTCGGTAATGTAACAGTTCTTCAATGTAAGCTCTAGTTGCTTCATCGTTATAGAGGAATTACAAAAAGACAAAATATCTAACTACAACTATGGTTAATAAATTAATCAGTCTAGTTTTTATGTTAATAGAGATACAATAATTAGTTATTATATCTCTATTGTTTTTGGCCGAAACCGAAACCGCGACCGAAACTCGTTTATTGGCCGAAACAAAACTTTGGTCGTTTAAAATCACATATTGACTTTAACAGGTATAAAATATTGATAAAATTGTGAAGATTCTTTCCTCGTTGACCAAAACATCATTATATATATTTTAAATATAAAATGATAACATAAATTTAAATTTTATTAAAAATTATTATTTTCATTGACAGGTTCGTGCCCCGTGATCGTATATTAAAATTAATTAATATTTAACGTTATCTGTGTTTTTTTCTCAACAGCTAAAAACCAAAAGCAAATCGTGAAATGTCATGGCTGACCGATCATCTCTTGGGTAATCTCGTACATCAACCGTTGGGAATTAGTAAAACTACATTCTACATTTTTACTAAATAATTTACTTCGGACCTCAATAGTCTATCAAATCAATTTTATTGATTTAGTTATAATTAATTAATTATATTTAGGCAAATCAGTAGAGAAACGAAAGTTTAAAAAAAGTTCGGATTCTGGGTGCGTAGCGATGTTTATCGACTTCGATTAAATTGTGACTCTATTTTATTTGTTTCATTCTTCAGTTTCCAAAATAAAATTACTTTTTGATTCTCCTAGCACACCATTACATAAGCAAGGGTTTCTTTAACCACTCGGGCCTCGGTTTTGTTGAAGGTCAAAATATTTCGGCTTTGCGATAAAATCCAAATAAATATAATATTTCTGAACGCATCCAAAAACTGAAAACTGTTTTTGAAAGGTGGTGATATACGCTTTCAAATTTTATAATTCTAAACAAATATACAATTTTTAAATATGAACATTTTTAACGCAAATATAAAAAGGTTTTAAAAATTACCGACCTTACGTTTTTTCTAACAGAAATTACTGATAGCGAAAAAATTAAAACGCACAAATATTTTATTAGGCAAATATACTATAATCGTTATTTTCAAATCACTTTTTTGTCGTTTCATTTAAAAATAATTAATACAAAATTATAAAAGTTGAGTTTTTTTTCATATTCCGGCGGGAAATTTTGAATTCATGAAGATGTGTATTTTAAATATTTTGTCGTTAACTTTTCGATTTCAGTATAAAGTGTGCGGTCTTTTCTCTTTCTAACAATGTTTAGGTCATTTTTCTAACCATTGTAGATTGTTCCGGAAACCGAACAAATTAGCCTAAAATGATTTACCTGTACCTTTAGTCTTCCAAGATTTCCTTACAATAGGTTTTTTTTAACATTGCAGTACTTACGGAGGTACTTTTAAAAAAAGTAATACGATACCTGCTGAGCTGACATGTTTAATAAAACTATATATATATATGGACAAACGAAAAGATTTTCTTACAAAGTATTCCAATCATTAGGTAGATACATTAGTACAATACTTCACAATTCGTGATCGAAATAACATTCGACCTGAAGAAAAATCCGTTGACATAGAAATTCCAGACAGATAACTCTGTGCAATTTTCTTTCTGTTCGAGAGTTATTGCTGCACCGTGTCTTATTTATTGTTGTAATTATTAGAGGCTGTCCTAGAATTTTTAAATGTTGTTTGGGTAATTATTAATGAATTATTTTATACTATAATTTATATCGGAATTCATTCAAGGATCACGAGCGAATAAGTAAGTATGAAAGTGGGCAGCCGGTATAATTTGGGAACATAAAACAGAGTTATTACTAGATTTGATTAGTATCCGAAATCATAATGTTTAGGTACCTATCTACCTACCATTATTTTTTGAATAAATTATTTTTAATTTGTAAAATCATTTTGCATCAAACTGATGGTAACAGTAGGTGTTTGAAAAACTTAACTTAGGTATATTTGAATAAAATTGTATTTTATAAAAAAAATATAAATAGAGAGGTAGGTACTTTTTCTTTATCATTGATTTGTTATTGTTTATTTGATACAATATATTTATTTAAAAATATATATTGTATGACGTTCGCTTAAATGGGTGGTTTACTCGCACCAAGGCACCTATTTTAAAATTTCTTAAAATACAATAAATACCTAAATTAAATAATTTATTTTTAAAAGATTATTAAATTACCAACTAAACGTTTGTGAAAACTGCAAAAAGAGATTAGGTTACAATTAATATTCATTTGTTATAATTTGTTTGAAAATAAAATAGGTGCCTCTATAACCCTATTGTCAGTGGTGACCGGATAACTCAGAAACAACTTAACTCAACACCTGCTTTGAAAAGTCATTAAAAGTGATGAAAAAAAAATATACCTAAAACAATTGTTACGTTAGGTTAAGGAAAGGGGTTTTTTTAATTTTTTTGTCATAGCTTTTAATGACTCTTCAGTGAGGTTTTGAGTTGAGTTGGCTCTAAGTTGTGATGGAACCATTTTGTCGGTACCTAAAGCTTTCTTTGTAAGTGGGAAAATGTGTGTGGTGTGAAAATATGTTGGGTAATTTTCTCATTTAAAATAATATCTAAATATTTTCAATACATTAGTAGGTACCTGTGTTGATTTTTAGTATGTACCTATCAACTTTAGTAAACATAAAAAAGGTCATAATAAAACCGTTCCAACGGTAGGCGTTTAACTTGTATTCCCTGTTTTCAGATATAGATGGTGCAATTATCCTGATGGGCGCTTTAATACAGACTTATCATGGTTTATAAAATATTCGCAGTGCTATTTTATTCCCGTAATAAGTACTCGCGTTTTCTGAATAGGCTATCTCAAGGAGAAATTCCGTCTAGACTGGACTGATAAATTTAACCCACGCAATGCGGTGTAAAAATGAAATGGGACATTCCTGATTCTTAAAATGGTAGATACCCATTAGATTCATCATTATAATTAGACATCACTTTTTAAAAAAAAACACGATGTGTAAGTACTCAAACCCGTAAGTAATTAATATGCAACAGATGTACTTTTATACCAACAGGTAAAATGCCTACTCATTTTCAGTGTTAAAATTAATATTTATTTATTTATTATTGTTAATTATTATTTTTGTTATTATATTGTTAATTTATTAATATTTAATTATTCTGAAGCTTATTAAACAGCGATATCTCTTCAACTATGAGCTTTAGCGTCGTACAAACTTAATAGCTATTTCTTGCTACATTTTTTAAGCGATGCCTATAATTTTCAAGTCGGTGCGTAATTTCCATTGTAAGCTTTAGAGCTTTTAACCATTCAAGTATATTTGTCAATAACCTTTATAATACATTTGTCTAATAAAATACGATTGTTTTTTTATTCGTTATCAGTAATTTTATTTAGAAAAATCGTAAGGTGAGCCATTTTTATGTTTGCATGCAAAATTTTTATCATTAAAATTTTTTAGGTTTATTTCGATTTATAATATTTGAAAGCGTATTTTATCACCCTTCAAAACAGTTTCTGTTTTTTGGAAACGTTCAGAAATGTTCCATGGGTCTGGATTTTATTGAATCCGAAATATTTTGACCCTCTGAAATAATAAAGTCGGGGCTAAAAATATAGTTAAAAAGATATCAATAAAAAAAGAAGTTTTATT
The DNA here is from genome assembly GCA_917563855.2 of Limnephilus lunatus. Lineage (NCBI taxonomy): Eukaryota > Metazoa > Arthropoda > Insecta > Trichoptera > Limnephilidae > Limnephilus > Limnephilus lunatus. The sequence continues at coordinate 42,026,175 of OU830602.1, read as the reverse complement.
AGTTGTTTTATCTTACATTTCATAACAAAATCATTTAAATCTCTACGGTTTTTAGTGTTTCGCATGGTTACATGCATCAACAATAATAATTTACATTTCACCATCTCCATTGCTGTACCGATAATTTAATTGAAGGCCGCCATTGGTTTACCAGTGCACCTAGCTACATAATAATGCAAATAAGCAATTTTGTCAATAGACTTTTCCACCCGGATCCGAGTCTTGCAACATCTAGTGCCTTAAAAAACTAAATCCTAAACACATTTAAAATATAATTTATCATTTAAATTCTAGTAAAAAACTCTACTGTTTATTATGTATCGCGTGGCAACATCCAGTAATAATATCATTTCACCATCGCCATTGTTGTACTGCCAGCGATTGATGGCCGCTATTGGTGTCCCGGTGCAGCTAGCTACACAATAATGCAAATACATACAGAACTGCAGTCAATAGAGTTTTCAACCCGGATCCGGCCCTATTGACCCTATTCACGTAAAAATTCCAATCGAGGCTATCGCGCTAAGATCACAAATTGTATTTTGACAACTGCGAATGCGTTGTTCTCAATCCGTTTGCGTTTGATTGTAAAGCTTGCACTGGTTTGCACGCTGAAACTGACCTATTGAAATGCATCTAGTTTATTATATACATTAAATGCGATTTTACTCGATAATCACGTTTGCAGAAAAATGCAGAAAATTTTACGCTGCCTAAGTAACTTTTTAAATCATTTAAAGTGATGTGAGCTATCATCAAAATCGTGTTTTAATAAAGTTGATTGCCTGCATTCTAGATTTTCTTAGTTTCAACTGAGACTAATTTAGTGGCTTTTCAGAACAACTCATTTAGCTAGGTCTTATAGACATCGTTGTATCTCCCTTACTACCATAGTGAGAAATATGATACAAACAGTGTAAGAAAGAGGAAACATCACGCTTTATTTTAAAATCTAAAAGTTAACCACAAAGAAGAAAAGTGTACACCTTTAAATAACCAAGGGGTACTTTAAGTAACCAAAATTTTGAATCACAATTTGAAAAAAAAAGTGAAACTTTGGATTCATTATTTTTAAACAGAACGACAAAACGTTATATGACAATAACATTTAAAATACATTCGTCTCAACGTATTTTTTAAATTATCGGTAATTTTAGTTATAAAAAACGTAAGATGGGCCATTTTTAAAACTTTTTTATATTTGCGTGCAAAAAAATTATATTTCAAAAATTATGTTTATATCGATTTATAAAATTTTAAAGCTTATTTAATCATTTTTTTGTATTTCTTGGGCACTTACTATGTAACAATTTCTAGACAATTTGTTTTTAAAACTAATGCTTTTAAGTTTGCTCGTTAATGACACGCACGTGTCGAAACCGGTCGCAGAAAATTTAAAAATTTAAGTAACAAATATACTTTGAAAAATTAAAACTCTTATTTAATCATCTTTCAAAAACAGTTTTTAATTTTCGGATACGAACAGAAATATTTCATTTATCTGGATTTTGTTAAAAAGCAGAAATATTTTGACACTGACAAAATATGATAGAGGCCCGAGTTGTTAAATATATTTTTTAATATAAATGTCTTGATAAAACTGAGTATAATCAGTGTGATTTATTTGATTATAATGTAGATTATTGTCGACAAGTTTAACGCATCCTTATATACTGTCCAGCAATATTTTATGGGGACATTTCACCACCCCCTTGATAACCTATTCATAGATTAATATACATTATTAAATAAACAAATAAATACTCGCAATATGTAAAAAAAACTCGGCTAACTTATCCGATATATAACAACTATTTGTAGGTTCGATTACCGAATAGTAAACTCCGACTTAATAAATAAATAAACCTAAAATATACGTTTCCCTATGGAAAAGCTATCAAGAGAATGGTGAATTAACTCCTGAATCTCTTTAAGTGAGCCTTAAAAAAATCATATAAGGACGGTAAAAATATTTTTAAATGTCGATATGATTTTTTTTTCAATTGAATTATTATTTTTTATTATGCGATCCCTGTATCGGCTTGCCTTACGTGGTAATTGAAAAAGATGGGGAAGAGAATATTTGGAAAGTTGCTAGGTATTCAGATCTGATTTATCATTTTTTTTTAAATATCACCGACCGAAATTAAATCTACATTTTTTTAAATCTACATACACTATTTATATTAGGAATCTTTGGTCGGGTAGGTCTTTTTACAGTCTGTAAATGCTTGTTTTTGGTCGGAGCCAATGAGCTTTGTCATTATATCAAACCAATAATCTCATCTTCAGAAAATTAGTTTTTGAAGCAACGTCCAATTTAATACCATAGCTTGCAAATTCCATACAAAATAAGGACAGAGAAAATTACATGGTATTAAAAAAACTCATTCCAAAGTTTGTGAATATATAGGCCTCCACTATTACTAACCCCCCACTGAACAGATAAAACAAAGAAGTGTGATCTCTACGGACATAAGACATTTCGACTCCTGGTCACCGACAGGTCAACAATTTTTTTTTATATGATTCCTCACAAGAGTCTTAGCTGCTCCCGTCTAGCCAGTGAGACTAAGACATCCCCAATTGGGGTATGTTGTGAGGCTGAAGGCAGTGGAAAAGGAGATGGGGAAGAGGAAAGTGGGGAAGTACCCGTCTATTCAGATCTAGTCACTAAACACAGCTAAAGCCATTTCAAGCAACGTTTCAATTCTGAATGGTGGTCTTACACCAGGGCGATACTGAGAGTACCTTCCATTCTGGAACTTGCCACAAATATAGTGTATAATATTTTAAATTAATTAATTGTGAAATAACACTCAAATAAAATTTATTTTCCCACGCCGGATTCGATCCCGCGACCTTCGGATTGCGAGTCAAGAGCCTTATCCCTCGAACACGCCGGCCGTCATTGATTATCTTAAAAGAACCTAAAATTTTGTCCAGAAGTAAGAAAAAACTGAGCTTACCTCGGATTTATAAACGAACATATCGTGCTTTTTGAAGTTGAATGAAGTTGATGGATTCATCCGCCCGTCACTCCTAGACACACTGATCCCCGGATTCCTACCCACCCCTGATACCTTTTCATATTTCCTTACCAGAAGTTCCTCTTCTTCCGTTCCTTAAAAAAACCCTCCACACAACATCCGCTAAAATGACATAAGGCCCTAAAGGAAATTATTTTACTCCTGTGTGGAGCTAATGTAAAAAAATATCCGCATTACATTTCCATAGGTTTAATTATTATCACCAGAAGTAGGTACCTACGAGTACCTAAGTGAAAGTTGAGCCTACTTGGGGCACAAATAAAATACACTTCTATCGGTTTTTCTGTCCGGTGGTTCACGCCATTACTCCACGTGCGCAAGTACAAGCTTTGACCTAGTTAGGGGTCATCTGTACACAAAGGGGTTGTACGAACGAAGGTCAAAAGAATCTAATCCACCCCTTGCGAGCGTCTAGCTTTAGGTATATCACGAAAAGTACTTTATCGAAACGAAGTGATTTCAAGTGAGTACGAAACTAAAATGTGTTCAATATAATATGTATTGCTATTAAAACGCTCTCCGCACTAGCAAAAAAAAATTAATGTTTATTCAACTCTATATACGATAAGTTTTTAGATTTTCACGGCCAAAAGCATTTTCGTTGTTAGTTTTTGGGGTGTTCTACATCCTTCTATAGCCAATATAATGGCTATAGAAGGAGGTAGCGCAACACGGCATAACACCCCAAAAACTAACAACGAAAAAAACTCTATATACATTTATATTTTTTACATATGCTCTCATGTTTGGGAATGCTGCATGGATGGTCTTTTTAGGAAAGGAAGGAGAGGAAGTTCTGGGAAGGAAAATGGTACGAGGGTTGTGTAAGAATCTGGGTGTTACTTTGTCCATGACGGACGTATGAATTAATTGATTAATTGAACGGAACCATTTATTGGATAACCAATACCTCTGCCATAGATCACCCTGGGGTTCGCTACGTTTAGTGACTTAGCAGGGGTGCCGGGTACATGGGGTGAGGTTTGTCCGGGTCTTTGATGTGTTTGCCCACCTACTGCGTGGCGGGACGGATCGGGAGAGGCTGGTTGAGGGAGACCTTTTGACCTCAGCTGGACTCTCTCGACCCATCGCCTTGCACCGCAGTGGGATGGATTCATGCATCCGTCATTCCTGGATAGGTTGAACTCTATATTCGCTACCACCCCTCATACCTTATTCATTCCCAGAACTTCTCATCTCCTTCCTTTCCAAAAAGACCCTTCACACAGCATCCCCAAAGTAGACATAGACTCTGAGGGGAATTTTGTTTTCCTCAGAGCCTCCTAGGTGGAGCTAATGTATAAAATCACTGGCTCCCCGTTGGGACTCTTGTGCGGTACTCACATAAAATAAAACATGTGATAAAAGTCGGGTGAAGCCGGGTAAACCACTAGTTTTACAATGTTGATTCATAAATCTTTCTAATTAGGTAGGTACTAAATCAATGTTGTAAATACGTACTTTGCTGGCCATCAACACAAATATTAGGCATGTTATTAGTTATTATAGTGAAATTTAAATATATATGTATATATATTATAACATTTATAACATTTCGATTAATGTTTATACCTTTCCATAGACTACTTGCACATTATAATAATTTATGGTTTAAAGATTGATAGGTGGGTACCCACCAATCAATTTGCCTTGGGGCACTTTTATTGATTGGTTACCGTAACGTTGTTTTTATAGGTATACCTCCACGTGCATTAATATTTTTTTATGCATTCCAGAGAAAACTTCTTATAAAAAAGATAGCTTTAAAAAAATCAACAAAAGGTGAACTTTAATTTATAAAGATAAGATGTAATGTAGTTTATGATCGTTGAATATCTTCAGATTATCTTCAAAGTCAATGGATTAAGATAGATAAAGTAAAGATAAATCTTTAATTTGAGAGTATATAATTAATTGTTTGTTTCCGCAAGTTGTTCCCAAGATGGCTGGCTTGCTATAAGAATTGGCAGAACGGGAGGTTTCAACGGGGCTTTCAGCGGCAGGACAACCGCGCTTTTCAGTTGACCTCTAAAATAAACCGGTACGAAACGCTATTAATTATTATATGCATAATAACTAATAACATCTTTGGACGTATGGCATGTGCCAAATATTGACGGCGGATGACAGTTAAACCCTTTAACGACCGGGGGCAATCTTTTTTTAAATAATTATTTAATTTTGTATGTCCTGGTTCGAAAGGGTTAATAACGTGATATTTTATTAGCGTAATAGTGTGATTTTTCTTGACAGTGTATTCTTATTTACAATTAAGAGGTAGGTTTGTAACTTTGTTAGAATAAATAAACAAGGTTTTTCGCCGGTATTTTGGATACCTACGTGATTTTTATTTTCCTCGTTCGGGTAATTTTTGAATTCTGGGAAAAGGAATAAATATTAATTTGCATTTCTTACCTAATTTTTATCAACCGCAAGCTATCCGCAGCAAGCGCCACTAATGAAATTTGTCCACAAATATCACATAAACACGCACAGATCGACTACAGTCGATTATTCTCGAATCACCACGTAGAAATTATCACATGCACTTGTTACTTATAATCGAGTCACTCGATTTATTTACGTTCGATTATTTTTCTTTAAGTCTGTTCGTGTATCGTTTTGTTTACGTTTTTATCGTCTCGGGCGTACTGCTCGACACCCACTCGACGACGCGAGAGTTAAAATAATAATATTGAGAGACAAAAAACGATGCTATGTCGTTGCCAATGCCAACAGGCACAGATTAAGCGCCAATTCAAGACTGGAAAAGCCACCTGCTTTCTCTGACACTGAGGAAGGAGTCAAAACAACGCGTGAAACGTGTGAAACACAAGAGTCAAGACTTCGGTGGATGAGGTTCGGGGTAGGGAAAGTCAAGTTCGTATTAGCGGGAGACAGTCTGTGTTTCGGCACTTTTCCCGCGGGAGAGGAGACTGCAGTAGCCAGCTTCTTGGCGATCTGTGCGATCTTCTGAAGGCAGTGCTCTACGAGGAGTTGGATGAACAGTTCCTTGTGGTGGGACCAGCTCCGCCAACTTCCGATGTGGTGTCGATCCTTTCCCACTATTTCCACATTAGGGGTAGAAGTTTGATTGATCATATGCATCTCACACGGGGACATAACAATTTGGTGGTCGCGATCGGGTTCGGGTGATTTCATTAACTCGCGGTGTGTCCGGGTTATTTATTAGTGTGTTCAAGACGCGGATATAATATATAAACAATAAGTTGAACTGTTGACTTGGACGTCTCGCGGACACACCAGCGACATGCTACAATCCTAATAGACTAACATCTCACATGGGACTCTACCGCCAAACGTTCTGAAGCCGGCTCGAAATAGCGATGAGTTCATTTTCCCGCGAGCCGATTGGCCAGAAGTGAGGTCATCGCGCCGCGCGATTGGTGGAAATTAACGTGGCACGTTTCTCACTCGCACCAACGTACGGCACACTGTTTTTTTATTCCACTTGGCACAAAACATTTATTTATTTTTAAATTTTAATAGATAACATTAGCGTAGCTGAGGCGCCAAATAAATTAATCACCTTTTATTCCATCCATTAATTTGAATCATTTCAATACTTTAACGATTAACAAATAAATAAAAATATTTTAAAAAATGCGAAAAAAATTTAACTTCATAATTGCATAATTTTACTTTTTAAACAGACAAAAATAACATTCATAAGATTAAATGATATATTAAAATGTCTAAAAAAACATTATTATGCCTTTAATTTAACTTGTAAAAAAATGCAAACATTAATTTCAGGAAAAAAATCTCTAATAACCTTATAAATCATTATATCTATTTAAATTCCTAACAAAAAAAATATTCCCGCTTTTTTTCATGTGCCAAAATAATTATCAAAAAAATAATTGCACAAACACAGTTGTGCCAAACGGTTATTCACTCGTTGGCGGGCTCCAAACAAGTCACGAACAAAAGATTCAGGCAAAACGCATAGCACAGGAGATGGGTCTATTGCGTGTTGGTTTTCACAAGGCGGTGCTCCGAGCGCCGCACATACTAACTGCGAATTAGCGATCTGAATTATTATTAATATAATTCTAGAGCTTTTAGATTATTGATAGCCGGAGACTTGGAACGAATGCGGCCGGCTATTGGGACTGATGCTTTTTATCTTTCGTATAGATTTTTTCGTACCAATTCGCGTATATCTGTAATATTATTTATATCTCGTATACTATAAATTTATTAATTGTATTATTGTGTAAGATGTGATATAATTTGTCATTAATGCGTCTAATATTATTTGACTTTAATATAATATTAATTGACATTATTATAATATTGATTGAAATTAATATAATATTGCTATCTTAACATTATTATAATTTTTTATCTATGTTTTTTTTCTTGTAAGGGCAATCCCGATGAGTTACAGAACTCATTTTAGTTTAGTTAATTATTTTACATTAATATTAATTTACGGTGCTCCAGATTTTATGTCCGGGTTGAATCTTTCCCAAATGAAAGACTAAACCCTTCCACACACTTTTCCACAAATGAATATCTAGTAAATTCACGCAATGTAAGTGCACTATATAAGATAATAAATACAAAACAATACAAGAACAATACGTCAATCCACCAGAAACATAATGGGAAAATATTTCACCGACTCCAGATATTTTCATATCAGAGGGTTCGGCTCTGATGAAATCCTAACTGGTCCGATAAATCCTACTGATCCCTCAATATAAATATTTAAAAAAATCTTTCGTAATCCTACATGTATTTAAAATAACCGACTTTTGCATTTTTATGAATAATTTTTTTGACAAATCTAATACGCCTAAATTTTGAATGAGAGAGCTAGGTATAATGCCAGTAGCCGAAATAACAAATGGTAATATTTTTATAGTCTGAGAATGCCAAATTCTTTTAATCTCATTTCCTAAATCTGTATATTTTCTTATTTTTTCAGAAACAGTTTTCTGAATATTACAAGAATTTGGAATAGCGACATCAATGATATAAGTTATTTTCTTAATTTTTTCATGTAAAACTATATCGGGTCTATTATGACTAATTGTTCTGTCTGTTAGAAAAGATTTATCATAATAAATTTTATAAAATTCATTTTCTAAAAATGAATTTGGTTTATTTTTTTTTACTATCTTTAATTTAATATTTATTAACATTACCAACTTTCATATAATATTATTAATAATAATATAAATTACTATCTTTAATATAACATTTAAAAACCTTAATGTTATTAAAGATAGTTTACTCATTTTAGTTTAGTTTAATAATTTAAATTATGTATAACATTACTAATATTTTTTTAACATTAATGTATAATTACAAACTTTCATATAATATTATTAATAATAATATAAACTTTAATATGATATTAGTGAATGTTACTTACAATATTAATTAACGTTAACTGAATATTAATTGACTTTAATTTTGTATAAATTAACCTTAATTCGAAATTAATTAGCATTAATTAATTCTTCAAACTTTGCAAAATAACTTTGTGGCATTATTGATTATTTAATTAATAAAAAATCACTTTGTTTAAACCAATTTTTTAATTAACAATATCGAGACATGTTTCAATAACAATGTTATCTTCTTACATATCCTGAAGAAGATAACATTGTTATTGAAACATGTCTCGATATTGGTAATTAAAAAAGTGGTTTAAACAAAGTGATTTGTTATAAATTAAATAAAGCATTAATTAACATTAGTATAAGATTTAATCAGTTTAATGTAATGTTAATTAACAATAATGTGTTCCCCAAGGATCCATATTAGGGCCTCTCTTGTTTCAAATATACATTAACGATATCTGTCAGTTAAACCTAAATGGGGAATTTTTTTTTTATACGCGGATGATACTGCTATATTTTACTTTGGTAAAAACTTAGAAAACTTACTTGAAAAAGCCCAACTGGATCTTAATAAATTAAATAACTGGCTAATTAAAAATATATTAACTATTAACACAAAAAAATCAAATTACATGATCTTAAGTTCACAAAAAAGAAAAACGCCGTCTCATAAACCTTTGCAAATAGAAGGAAAAAACCTACAAATTTCAGATAGTAAAAAAATACCTGGGACTTCATATCGATAAACACTTATTTTTTTTAAACACCACATACAAAAAGTAAAAGAAAAAATTATCCCACTAATTTGTGTATTTGGCAGAATAGCCCATCTTCTACCAATACAAGTAAAGAGGGGATTATACTTTAGTTTAATTCAATCCCATCTAAATTATCTCATAGAAATATGGGGAAACACAAACATCACATATCTAAACGTAATTCAAATAATAAAAAATAAAGTTACAAAAAAACTTTTTAACTATAGACCAGATACCCCCACCAAAAGAGTATACCAAGAAACTAACTTACTTAAAATTAGAAAACTGTACGAATACAAAATATGCCTATTAATTCACAAAATCCAAAATGGCTTCATACACACAAATACTTCATTTATGAAAACATCACAAGTACATGACCACCACACAAGACAACATAATAAATTATATACAAATTCAGCAAAGACAGAGTGTGGTAAAAGAAACATAGGCCATGAGGGTGTACACATTTATAATCTCCTTCCTGATAGCCTGACAACCGTAAATAGAACCAAAATGCTCTTACTTAAGAAAAATATGTTACTTAGGTAGTAAACCATAATTATTAATATATATATTATTTTTTTTCCTATCAATGTACACTTAAGTTAACAAAGCGAAATTTGTATTTCTTTTAACTTAATAAATAAATAACTAAATAATAACCCATAAATCTTATACATAGTATTATTTTCTTAACGAGTGACTATATTGTTCAGAATTGTTGTAAATGGAAGAGGCGCCCTCTGTTATTTTCAAAAAGAACCGATGAATTTTAGACAATATCCCCGATGAGAAAATAAATAAAAATAAAAAACAAATCTTATATTTACTCAGTTTCAAAAACTTTCACACAATGTCCCGACCCATTTTCTGAACAATTTTTTTATCAATTTTCCCGGAGAAAATTTTTAGAAAAAAAGGATGATTCATGAAAAATTTATGCTATTTAACGGCCCGATACACCATCGACCAAATTATTTTACAGAATATTCCAAGATTCAATTGAAGATCTGAGCTATAAATCGTGAAAACGTCGAAACCTCACGTCTCTACCCTAACATAAATAAAGTTCCTACGTGTTTGTCGATTTCCTTGTTTTAATTTCTGATTTAAATTCGCTAAATACCTGGATTAAAATAAACATGTTAACTTTTACCTACCTCGAAGAACCGACTTAGATAACACATTAGCTTGATGACCTCCATGATCGAGTGGTTGCTCCTTGGCTATGCATGCAGAGATCGAGGGTTCGAATCAGAAGTAATAAAAAGCATTTTAATAAACTCATCTACGTTCTATCAAACATATTTTATAAAATTATATCAAAAATACTAATTTCGGTTGGCTGTGCGTCCTGCGCAACTCTGGTTCAATGAACTAAACTTTGCTTTGATATTCAAATGTCATTTTTAAATTAATGTGTCAAGAATTAAGACAAACGATAAAGTATGTAGCCATTACGTAATATTTTTAACAGAAAAATAATTTAATTGTCATATTCACAATTGGAACAGATTTGTTAGACAATCCCGTGATTTTTCACGGCTCTGCTGTATATTTGCGGCAGGTTCCAGACTGGAAGATATGTTCTCTCAGTGTCGCCCCTGTCAAAGAACAACATACAGGATAGAAAACTAGATTGAAATATTTTTAGCAAGTTTTGAATATTGAGTTATCAGTTACTTTCCAACCTTCCTCTTCACCATTTCCGTCTCCTCCTCAGTCCGTTCAGCTTCATAATGTACTCAATTTAAGGATGCTATAATTTTCCGACTACAGTTTGAACTCGTGTGAAATCAAAAGAAGCAAAAAAGGTTAAAAGATATTTTCAGAATATAAATCGTTTTAGTTGAAATCTAAAAAATACATTACAAAAGCTTACGGTGCGAGTAAAAATAAGGATAAGAAATTAATTTGTTGCTTTATCTAGTAGAGGATCGAAAAAGCAACGCACAAGTGGGAATAAATAACTACCACGCTACCAACCGGTCGTTCGCGATATTTCAAAACATGAAATTTTAATTCAATTTTTTTCTTCTTTTTGACTGTTTTCTGTCTTATTTTTTTATGCAGAGGGAGGGGGGGGGGGCATTCAAGCAAAATATTCTTCAGATACGGTCGGGAACCTTTACGCTACAGACGGGCAGTCACAAGCGCAGTTATTGAGCAGGCTCGCACGCGCACGAGTGACGTCGACGATCGCGTGCCCCCCCCCCCCCTCAAAGAAAATTGACATATTCATGCGGCCCGCCACTAAAACTAATCGCCGATCGCTTTTCTAGGGTATGGACCTATGTGTTGACTTAGAAAATATAGAATACGAAAAAAATACAATTAGTTTATGTATTTCTAGTATCTATCAGAATAAAAACTAGTAGAGATAAGAAAGTACTTAATTACGGACGTACTCCAGTAAACAAATTTATTATCATCGAGCGTGTGTTACTGCCCTAGCTATAATATAATAATCTACTTATAAAATTATTTACATAGCGAATCGCGATAAGAATTTCGATCCATTCAGATTGGGTAGGGTCAGGTTTTAGAGATAACATACAAAATACAAAGTGGTTAGATCTCTATTTTATTCGACACTTATCGTCGTTTTATTGATGGTATAGTTGGCACAGTTTGACACGGATAACTTCGCAGGCGGCCAGTAGGGTGTTAAGAGGAATCCGAGCGTTGTTATTCGGCAGTCAAAAAAAATTTCATTTGGGTTTGCCTAATTTCATTTATTATTATTGTTATCTTATTTAAATTATTGTTTGACCAATTAGCGCGTCGCGTCGTTTTTTGCAAACTGATTTTCGTATATTGCACCGTCTCACAAGATAAAATGTTTTTATATTCATTTCCAACCACAAGCTAAAACTAAAAAAAACAATGTAATTCATATATCTTATTTTATATAAAAATCAATTTTTTTTTTGTTCGTATTTTGACATACCTACCGTTCATCCGATTGCGATGAAACTTTGGTGATGTGTCGTGCGCACGCCCGCGAAGGTTATAGGCTGTATATAATAGTAAGCTCTGGCGTTATGAAATTTGTATAAATGAAAATGTGTGTATTTCATATATTTTAGCGGAAGAGAGGAAAGGAAGGGGGGAGGGGAACGGGGAGATAGGGTTCGCGGGAGAGGATGTGGAGGGAGTGGGAAGGGGGGGAAGGTGTAAGAGAAACGCGCGAGGGGGAGGGGACTCGGGAGGTGAACGGGAACGCACGGGAAAGGACATGCACGGAGAATCAATTTATTTCTTTGAATAGCATTGCTACGCATGCCGGGTACCAGCTAGTATTAAATAAATGACAAGAAAACACTTGATTTTAAGTCACTTTATTGATATATTTTCACCGTCTACCAGTTTCGGTTATAAAAATAATGCTATTCTGTTGATGGTACGGAAGTACCGAAACCGGTAGATAGTGAAAATATATCAATGACTTAAAACCAAGTATTTTCTTATCATTTATTTAAAATGTTAAGACACAAAATGTTTGCTTCTTTTGAAAAATTAACATCATATATATTATGTACTTACCTTTAAAAAATATTATAAACTTACCTTTTTTAATAATAAAAAATTTATAAGGCTTGAACTTTTGTTTTGCCGCGTGGTATATTGAATCTTCAAGTCGTGGTGACAACTACGGCTGAAGTTTTCAGGCACTTACGTCGTGTAAGCCATAGACCATAGCATTCCATGGGCTATCAATGGATTCAAAGCGTTATAAATGCGATAACCATTGAAAATTGATTGACGAAACACTATTCTAAAGGTTTTGACATTCATGCAGTCAAACCTAGGTTACGTTAATACTAAAAGAATTCATAATCCGATTTTTCATAGATGGCTATGGTTTAATTATTTTAAGAAAAAAAAAACACTTTTTGCAAGTTACACACAATTTTTTAAAAAATAATTGCTTAATTAGTTACAGATGCAATATAAAATTTGAATAAATGGTTTTGTTAAAAACAAACTAAAATCTTTCAAGAGAGGCTTCCATATTATATAATATTGGTGTTTTTTTTATTACTTTAAAGTTTACCTTATCATTATCTCTGGAATTTTCTTTTCGTCGTAGAACGAATCAAAGTCGAATATCAAGTTTAAAATATGCTATATGCAGGTAATGCTTCTGTGTGTCAACTCTGATTACGATACCTGGGTATACGAAGAACTGACGCCATTGTTTTGTGAGAAGTTTTTAATTTTTTTATTGTTTACTTTGTGTACTTAAAAAATGTTTATTCTGTTGAGAAATTATTCCTCCAAGGATGCGAACGTTGTTTTAAAGTTCCATTAGTTACTTAATTATTATATATAAGTTTTTAAATTAAATTATAATAGTCCATTTATTAATAAGTAATAATACTTATCCCCACCATATTCTGTTGTGGGGATGCCGCTGACTGCAAAGTTACCAGTATCTTCGATTTTTTTTTACAAGGAATAAATTTATTATTATTATTATTATCCTCAAAATCTACGCTAGCGACGTCACAGACTGCACAGTTAAGCGTGTCGAGCTGTATAGCAGTGTTAAGCAACCTTTTAACAAGAGGGCCAATTAGTCCATTTTCCTTTTATACGAGGGTCGAAATGGAGAAGATGCATACAACTTGACGTAGTTAGATTAAATCCGTTATCTTTCAATAAACCATCAGATTTTTTTGGCTCCAAATCTAAAACAATAAATTTTGTTGATTGTTTCTTATGAAATATTACAGAATGTATAAAAAAATACTAACAATTTTTGGTGACTTATTCAAAATAGGCAGCCAAATGTTTATTGCGAAAACCTTTCGAATTTTTTAATAAAGATTGTGAAGACTTAAAATAGTTTATCTTGGCACCCGGAAAACTGAACGATTGCTATTAAATAATAAATATCAAAATACTCTTTTGTTTTTTATATGTTTTCAGAAATATAATTCAATAATTTATTGTAATATATCATAATGTCAGTCTATGATCAGTTCTATTATTGTCTATGGCCTATACTATCATCTTGTCTGTGCTATATTCGGGTCAAATGGTGACGATTACGACCTGTGACGAAGGTAGTCGAACACAGGCGGGCAAGACGTTATTTTGCTAGAGCTCTCCAGAACTCCAGACAAAATCTAGCTTCCAAGTTACAATGACGTGTGTCCTCTTAAATCTTATTTGTATAATACCAAATAACAATAAACAATCAATGTGATCTCAAAGAACTATAAGTCTTTCAAGCAATACATAATAGTACTGAGATACTGGCCAATAGGTACTAATAAAATACAATATCTCGGTAAGGACTACACAGAGACTTGACAATAAATTAAATAAAACGAAGCCCACGCAAAATATCAAGACATTAAGACTAAAGTTTTCGATTAAACCTTTATAGAAAACAGAACAATGTTTTCATATTTTTTATATTTTATTTAACCAAGACATAGTAGGGACGTGCGAAAAGTCACGCGGGCCATACAAATAGGATCACGGGCCTCGTGTTGCTCATCACTGACGTAGAATGTTTGTGGTATAAATATGTGAATTTAACTGGTTTATTTGCATATCTATAAATATTATAAAGTACTCATAGTTTTGTAAATACAGTATTAAGCAAGAGTGTAATGACCAATTAACGAAGTATTGAGGGCCAAAACATTCGATCACACAACCAACAAAATTGAATTAGTTTCGCAAAAATAAATAAAAATTATAGAAATATTAATAATAAAAGCAACGTAACCCATTCCGCATTCTTGTTAGGTTTAATTTTTTCTTTATTAATAATTTTTTCCTCGATTAAAGATTTTCAGTATCAATCATATTATGTACATACCTGCTGGTAATTTATCACGTCCTATCTTTGTAATATGTGAGAGCCGAAACAAGGGCGTAGAAATTGATTCGCTGCACGAGGGCGCGATATTCGAATGGGTGAATCTAAAATCTGTTACAAAAATTGACTCAAAAATGCGTTAATGTAAGTTTTAAAAAATCATTCTAATTGTGTGGTAAAACCATGTACGATCGTGAGAGAAACGTGGATATCCGCAAAGAATGCAAGGCTGACGTAAGCGTGATGTGTAAGATTAAGAAAGGGACTCTCCGATGGTTTGGGCATGTAGAGCGAATGAACGAGGAAAGGAGTGTAAGGAGAATATATGATGCAAATGTGAATGGTAGAAGAAGTCGGGGACGCCCGAGGAAGACATGGCACGACCAAGTGAATCAGATACTTGAGTCGGGCCATGTGAAGAGTCGGAATAATAGAAGAGCATGTATGAGACGATGTATGAATGTGAACGAGGCAAAGAGTGTGTGCCAAGATCGAGTTGTGTGGCGGTCCGTCCTCTCTGCCTACCCCTGCGGGGAAACGGCGTGATGGTTAGATAGTTAGTTAGTTAGTTCTAATTAGATTTTAGAACGATCGTATTGTAATGACTATTTTGCGTCTTGTTTAATGTTAATGTTAGATTAAAATTTACAATACAGATAGGTACTTTTCCATTTTTTAATGAATTAACATACACAACATATCAATTTAATATTGACATAAAAATACAAACAACACTATTTAATTTTTAATAAAAGACAATAGACAATCATCGTCGTAATCATGGACCTAGTATTATTTACTCTTAGGTCGTAATATTGGGAATATAAACAAACAGGTTTTAATAAAATCGCTGATGTTGATCTGCCTTGGTTGATCGAATACAAATGATTTGTGTTCTGTCTAAAGGCCAGAAGCGCATTGTACAGATTTGTAGCAAAGTATCTAAAATTTCTTTGGCCAAAAGTTGTTTTAGCGAAAGGGACAATTTAGAGACTGTGCCCTTTGGTTCTACCATACAGCTTCCCCCTGAACTAAGAAGGCTAAAAGCCCTATGATTCCCACATTCCATACGTGACCCTTTACCTTTGTATAATGGCATGATTACAGCCCTTCTCCAATCTAATGGCGTGTAACCCTCCTTTAAACATTGGTTAAAAAGTCTGCACAGCCATGTGAGAATAATACGACTATCTCCTTTAAAGTATTCGGCAGCAATATTGTCGAAACCCACAGCCTTGCCACTCTTCATGCATTTAATTGATCTTTTTATTTCATCCATACTGATTTTGGTAACATTCACTCCATCATCGTTCATAACCGATTCACCGCTGGGATCACAACCACTCGGGTTACTTTCGAAGACTTCCTCGAAATATTTCATCCATCTCTCTTTAATTTAATCTATTAGCCTTCTTAGTTCAGTGGGGAAGCTGTATGGTAGAATATTGATTGAAAGGGTAAGAATGGAAACAAAGGATAAAATATGGGATGTGCAAGGTGCTTTTATGAGTGGAAGGGGGTGCATGGACCAGATTTTCTCATTGCGTATGCTCACTGAGAAGTTTCTTGCAAAAAACCAGAAACTCTTCTGTGCCTTTGTAGATCTACAAAAACCGTACGACCGAGTTGACAGGAAAAAGCTATGGAAGGTGTTGTCCAAGTACGGAGTGAATACGAAGCTCATTCAGGCAATTGCGTCGCTGTATGAGGGAAGCGTTGCATGTGTTAGGGTGAACGGCGATTTTACGGAGTGGTTTGACATCACAAAAGGTGTTAAACAAGGCTGCGTAATGTCACCGTAGTTATTCAATCTATACATGGATAATTGTATGCAAGAATTGAAAGAGATGGGATTGGGCGCGAAATTGAGTAATCTGGAAGTATGTTGCCTATTGTATGCTGATGATGCGGTGCTAATTTCTAACAGTATGGAAGATCTACAGTCTCTCGTGTCTAGGATGAACGAAGTATGTATGAAGAATGAGTTAATGATGAATGTAAGTAAGTCTAAAGTCATGGTGTTTGAAAGAGAGAGTACGAAAACAGTATGCAATAAAGTTGTGAATGATGAATACTTGGAGCAGGTGGATGAGTTTGTGTATCTGGGTAGTATGTTTACGAAAGATGGGAAGGCTGATAGATATATTGAAAGAAGGGTGAATGCCGGTAACTCCATTAATGGAGGACTGAATGCCGTTGGCGGTAATAAAAAACTGTCCAAAGACGCGAAACTAGCCGTCCATAATGGAGTGCTGGTACCTACCCTGATGTATGGCAGTAAGGCATGGAACTGGCAGAGGAAGGATGAAAGCAGACTGAATGCTGTAGAAATGAGATCCTTGAGGCGAATGTGTGGTGAAACGTGGATATCCGCAAAGAATGCAAGGATGATGTAAGCGTGATGTGTAAGATTAAGAAAGGGACTCTCCGATGGTTTGGGCAGTTAGAGCGAATGAACGAGGAAAGGAGTGTAAGGAAAATATATGATGCAAATGTGAATGGTAGAAGAAGTCGGGGACGCCCGAGGAAGACATGGCACGACCAAGTGAATCAGATACTTGAGTCGGGCCATGTGAAGAGTCGGAATAATAGAAGAGCATGTATGAGACGATGTATGAATGTGAACGAGGCAAAGAGTGTGTGCCAAGATCGAGTTGTGTTGCGGTCCGTCCTCTCTGCCTACCCCTGCGGGGAAACGGCGTTATGGTTAGTTAGTTAGTTAGTTAGTTAACCCTTTGGTTCTAGTATCTCGAGCAGTTTGGACATTATCAAAATCAGTTCTGTGTTTGAAGAGGTACGCTAGTATGTTTTTGGCATAAAATTGCCTATTGCCCAAATACACATTCTATTAAAGATTTCATCCGAACTGCTTGTGATCTGTAGTTTTAGAATAATCTTTATAAATAGTTTCTGAGCTTTAAGAATCAATAGTGGCAGCGATTGCTCCTCCCAGGCTATAATACCATATTCGATTAAAGATTGACACAGTGCCTAGTAAATTGTTTTGATTTAATTCAAGTATACAATATGTACGTACCTCTACCGTTTCGCACATTTTAACCTAGATGCATTAGATTATTAATAAGACAAAAAATACATCCCTAATGCGCGTGGGCTAAATTCAAGGCGCTACGGTTATAAGATGGTGATAGCAGCTACATCGGGTCACAAAGTTTACCAGAATTCAGTGCTACGGCCCTGATATTCCATTGTATTTAATACCTGCTAGATTTGTTTACATCGCGAGAGGCGCTAATAAATTATACATTATTCGATTTGAGAGGCGTATCATTCTGATTGATTTAACAAGTCTTGATTTATTCCCTCTTGCCAAAATAATTATATAAATGCAATGTTATGATGTTTGAACATATGAACCTTATTTTGCCCACTTTGAGAATATTTTTTCTAGAGCCCCCCATTTTTTTAACTTATGGGGAGGGGGGGGGGTTCAGTTCAATTTTCATCCACTTCCCGAACTACCGAAACATGTGAATTTTCGCACACGTGATAAAAATGATTACAATACATACGATAACAAAAATTAACCAATATTAAAGTTTACTTCGCTTTTTGTACGTGATTAGCGTGTTTTTTGTCTTTTTTGACCATTTATTTTCTTGCCCCCGCCCTCTCTATGCCATCTGAACGCCTCTTCATTTTCTTTGGGTCTTCTACTGCCCCCTTGAAATTCTCAAACGCCCTGTGATCTAAACTGCGATAACCTATGATCTTCTAAACCATAGGTTCTCAACGTGGGCGATAACGCCCCCTTGGGGGCGTTTCAGACCTTCAGGGGGGCGGTGGAAGACCAAGAGCAAATTAGGGGGCGTTTCAGACTTTCAGGGGGGCGGTAGAAGACCCAGAGAAACCCATCTTACCCCTTCAGTGCTCCAGATGCCGGCAGGACGTACGTCTTTTTCGCTGTGCGCTGTAATTTTAAAATTATTAAAATGATTTACAAGTTTATCCTAATTGATATTAACGAGGAATCTAGTGCGCTTCGTTTGCTAACGACAAGCGGTGGTGGTCGCAAGTATCTGAGAAGTGGTTCTCGAGAGAAGTCATCTCGAATATAGAGATCAAACACTCCCTTCATAAGCGTTGGAAAACTGGAGGCCTTCAGAGTGAAAACGATCTATTTAGTTCTTACCGAGCGTTAGTTAGGCGCGAGTTTCGAGTGGCCTATCGAGCCTACGTGTCTGAAATAGGATGGTAGTCTTGAACACACCATGATAAAAGGTAATCAAGAATTTCGTGGCTTGAGGGTGGTTAACGCATTTGCTGATCATTTTCAATCGGTCTACAATAAAGATCTTCCACTTCTAGACATTAATAATACGGCCACATTTACTACCAGAGGAGCTTCAAACTTTGATTTCGATATATTTACGGAATATGACCTTATGAGTGCCATAAGTCTTATGAAGAACTCACCCTCTATCGGACCAGACTTCGTCCCCGTATTTTTTTATTAAAGGGTGCACCGAGTTCCTAAAACTACCATTAGGTATATGTCTTATCATTAACTTCGCTATTAGTACTTCCACTTTTTCTGAAGTATGGAAAGCTTCCAAAAATATGTCCTATTTTTAAAAAAGGTTCGAAAAAGGTAATCGAAAATTATAGACCAATTGCCATACTATCAGCTCCCGCTAACAGCTTAACTATTTGAACAATTAATTCATAAATTCCTTATGCCACAGACAGACGCATACATTAGCCCCGGACAGCATAGTTTCAGGAAAGGAAGATCCACTGAAACCAATCTGATGGTTTTCACCGACTATGTTGCTAGGTCGCTAGATAGTGGATACCAAGTAGACTGTTCGTATAACGACTTCTCCAAAGACTTTGATACTATGAATTATGATATCTTACTCATAAAACTTGCCCAGTTGGATTTTTCCCTTCGGATGTTAAAGTTTTTTAAAAGTTACCTCAGGAACAGAAAGCAATTTGTCACACACGGATTCTTCCAATCTGCTGAATTTCTCGTTTTTTCTGGGGTTCCCTAAGGATCGATCCTAGGGCCTCTTCTCTTTTCTATTTTCATTAATGAAATTGCTGGAGTCCTCCGTTTTCTCGCTTTTTGCTGTTCGCTGACGATCTAAAATTATTTCTTCTATTAAGAAATATTGAGGACTGCCAGCGCCTTCAAGCTGGTTGATAACATTTCAGAAGGGTGTCAACGAAAGCAGCTTCATTTCAATGTCTTAAAATGCGTAGTTCTGACTTTTATCAGAGTATACCAGTCTCACCTACTACAGGTACACTATGCTCGGTCGTAATCTCAAACGAGTTTCAAATATAAAGGATCTTGGGATTATGTATGAAAGTAAGCTGACATTTCGTCCTCATATAACCGTCAGAGTTTTTCGCGATACCCGTGCTCTGAAGATTTTATACTTCTCCCTGGTCCGTAATAGGCTGGAGAGTGGTTCGCTTATCTAGAATCCTCATAAGATGAGATGATGATCCTTATGTTTGAAAGGGTTCAAAAAAAGTTTCTAAGATTTCTCTACATGAGGGAGTACGACCACTATCTATGGCTCTACCTGACGAACTTTCTTCTGGGCATGCTGGAACTTCACTCCCTGCAGCTCAGAAGAGAGGGGTATACCGCCATCCGCCATCAGACTGCTGTGAGGCTATATTGAGAACTCAGCCATTTTGAAGCGCGTGTGTCTCTATGTTCCAGATGACTAACTTAGACAGCGTCGTCATAGATTATTCTATCTTCCTGCCTATAGGACTATCATGCCAATGGTTTTCCCGGTAGGGAAGAGTATATTACTTCTGAACCAAATCTCCTCCGAGATTGATATATTTAGCGTCAGTGAGGAGAGATTCAAAAGGGAAATTCTTTTGATTCTTGAAAGAGTCTCTCCGCATTGACTAAATCTTCAACACCGCCTGATTTTTTTTTTAAATTACCATATTTCTTGCCTTATTTCTTATATATAATAAAGTCTAATTTGTAATGGTGTAAGAAATTAATAAAAAAATATTATTATTATATCCCATTTCGCCCCATCCCATTATTAGAAGAAATAATTTTAGATCGTCAGCGAACAGCAAAAAGCGATAAAAACGGATGACTCCAGCAATGTCTTTCAATTTTTTTCAAATTGTCATATATCTTGAAATTTATTTTATGTATATAACCCCCTCCCCCCCATTCCCCTCCCTCCACCCCCGTTGTGGTAAATATAATCGTGACGACAATTGCTGTTTCAGATTCACGAGTTGGGGGGCGCTAGAAAAATTAATATTCTCAAAGTGGGCGGTGGGCAAAAAAAGGTTGAGAATCTATGTTCTAAACTAAACGATATAAGAAAGAGAAAACTCTACGCTTGATATTCAAGTCTAGAATTTAACCATAGAAACATTTTAATGTACGCCTCTATGAAACCAAAGTTTCCGATAGCAATTTCAGAAAAATGTATAAAATTTCGAGAATTTTTTATTCATTTTTTTTTATAAAACGATAAAAAGTTAGGAGACAATGAGTGTGTTTTCTTTTTTTTCGTTATCAGTTGTATTAGATAGAAAAAACGTTAGGTGAGTCTTTTTAAATTAAATATTTCAAAAAAGAATATTCTAATCATAGACATATTAATATTGATAGACCAGAACATAAAGGTGAGGGGTAGAAGCCAACTACAGCGGGACGAAGGGCAGGAAGATGGCTTTGGCGATACGTGATTCGCCAAAACTCAGTCTGACAGTATATAGGCATCTCGCACTATAAAATCATCATTTAGTTCTTAAAAGTAAACTCTGTTTTTGAATGAATAGACCTTTTTACATGGGAGCGCAAATTGCTCGCCACGCAATGAACAAATTTGAAGTTCAAATACGTCAAAGCAAGGTCGCCTATAAGATCGAGTCCAATATTTTGCTCCTGTAGTTAGTTAATACACTTTTACAAATGTTTCATAATTTACTTACCCCAGTAAACAGTGACGGGCACCCGCCATGTATCTCGGAGTGGAGCGTATGTATGGGTGGTTTGGTATATGTATGGTTTATGTTCAAAAACGATCATATTATGTGATCTGAATTAGCTTAAAATATTGTAAAATAATGCTTGCTTATGGAATGTAATACCACAATTGGGTTTATTCTCTTTTTCTCTTCTATGTTTACACGTATTTATAGCACAAGCCATCATTTTTACCGTGTTATTTACGATGAGAGCTCGACACTGGTCCGGACACGAATGATGACGTCATATTTTTAAGATTGACGCGTGGCTCTCGCAAGCCCAGCCGGTTCCGAAAAATGGTTCCAATGGGAGGGGGAAATAATACGCCTTTTATCGCTTAGGGCAAGTCCATGTATTTTGTATGTCCGTGATTCTACTAATAACTAACACTTGTAAACGTTTTCGTTATTACTTTTTGGGGTGTTATGCAGTGTTGCGCTACCTCCTTCTTTAGCCAACGTTTCGGACAGCGTTGCAGTGCCCATCATCAGGGCAGATCCGGCAGATCCGACGGATGTGTGATCACATCTATCGGATCTGCCCTGATGATGGACACAGCAACGCTGTCCAAAACTAAAGCTGTTGGCTAAAGAAGGAGGTAGCGCAACACGACATAACACCTCAAAAACAAATAACGAAAATACTTTTAGCCGTTTTTACATCAACTCCACACAGGAGGCCAATAATTCCAAGGGAAAATAATTTCCCTCAGGGCCTATGTCATCTGAGATGCTGTGTGGGGGGGAGAGGGAGAAATGAACATTGGTCTTGAAGAGACCCATTTTGTAAGAAGGAGGAAACACAGGGGCTAAACTAAATTGGTTTTAGATGTATTCCATTTATTTGGATTTTGTTGCAAAGCGGAAATATTTTGACCTTCTGACAAAACACGCCCGATTCCTGAGGGATGCAATTTACTTAGTGGTAAGACACGACCCTACGTGACCAGTTTAAGTTGAGTAGATACTAAAACTACGAAATTGAAGACAAATACAATTGCCTTGTCTTTGGCTTACCACCTATGAGATTTCTACCACACCCCTATATATTATAAATAACGTCATTGATAAAATTAAAATTATTTTCAAATACCAAATCTTTCGGAGTTCAGACCCAAGGATCTTTCTGCTCTGTAACGGTGGAGGTCAAAATTATTGCTGTTGTCATCTCGTTTACTTCATTTCATTTACCTAGCCATTTGACATTTTATTTTTATAGACGGAACATCTATAGTTGATAATGTAAGTATATATGTATACCTATTTGTCATTTTGCGCTTCATCCTTTGAATATGTTTATCCCGTAAGACGTACGTACCTATTAATATAAAATTAATGTTGAATAAGTAATTAATATAAAACTTGTATTATTTATTACAACATTAAGATAATATAATCGCATTAGAATTTCTTTGGCTATACGGTTCATTTCATTAATGATAGACTTGGCTTGTTATTAATTACAACTTTGTATAAACATCTTATTTTTGTTAAATTCAATAGGCACCTAAGTAATTATTTTATTTTTTACATTAATCATATTACATTTTCGGAAATGTTTACACAATTCAACCAATTAGTTTTGAAAATATTCGAGATATTCATATGTATTTTTAAACCAGTGTGTTAACCCCTCAAGCTAATTTGTTCGTTGTCGAAATCGTTGCCTCCCTTACTATCATGGTTAGAAATACGATTCTAAATGGAGTTAGAAAGAGAAAATAAAAACGCTTTATGTTCAAATAGAAAAAAACAACCCGCAAAATAATTAAAATATGTACACCTTTGTGATACCAAAGTTTTCGACCGCAATTTGAAAAAAAAATCAAATTTATTTATTAATTATTTTCAAATGGTACTACAAAAAAGTGGGTTGACGATAACATTTATAAATACGTTTGCCTATAATAATAAAACATAAATGCGTTTTTTTTTCATTATCAGTAAGTAGTAATATAAAAAACCTTTTTTTATGTTCGCATTAAATTAAAAACTGTTTTTGAAACGTGAAAAAATTCACGAAGCTTTTTTTAAAAATAGTTGTCGGAAACTTTGTTTTCACGAAGCTGTAATTTTGATTATTTTGTGGTTAATTTTTAGATTTGAATATATAGCGTGTTTTTTTTCTCTTTCCAATACCGTTTAGATCATATTTCTCACTTAATAAGGGAGGGAATGATTTATATAATGTCAGCTAGGAGGACATATATGGTCTCCTATGATTAAACGGCTTAAATGAAAAATTAACAAGTCCTCTGTAATAATAAATAACTGTTAGATAATTATACTAATATCAATACTATTATCTTTGGACCCTGCAAGTTACCACATATTATCTTTGTAAAATATGAGTGCAATGAGTACATAACTGTAAGAGTTGGTACCTATTGAATTATCGGATTAAATATGAAACCAACGTCACAGGTAGATTTAAAAAAACAAATTTGCGTGTAGTTTTTTTTAATCTTATCGCACTGCAGTAAGCAGCTGTACACGATAATAATGTTTTATCTAAAAAGTTGTTTTTTATGCATTTTAGGTTATATCATCGTAGTCGTCGGCTGTTATCTATTAAATGCTAAAAATGATTTTTTAAATTTTATGTGAAAACTGTGATAACCCCTCGAGAATCCCAATCAGAGTCAACGAGACTATGTCATCACTACAGGTCTTGGTGGATTGGTTGAGGATGCGTCTGCCAACCAACTTCATGACAGGCCTGATCGGGAGAGACTGATTGAGGGATACCTTTTGATCTCTCCAGTAAGACTCTCTCGGAACATTGCCTTGCACCGCAATGGAAGGGTTGGATTCATACGTTCATTACTCCTGGACACACTGATTACCAGATTCCTACCTTCCTCTCGTTTCTTTCCTAAAAAAAACCCTACACACAGCATCCCCAAAGATGAAAGAGGCTTTGAGGGGAATTATTTTTATCGAATAAAGCAATATTAATATATATTTATATGACATTATATAAATATATATTTATATTTAATCAAATACATTTAACTGATAGTCGCATATTTGATTTCCGTTAAAACTGTTTCCTTCCCCCCATACCTACCCCACTTAGTAATATTTTTGTCTCCCTCTTTTCTATTTTATCTCTTTCTATCATCACCAATAAGATGTTTTTTTTTCGATTTCCATCTCTTTCACCGATTGTTTTATTTTCTTATCTATGTATGTGGCTAAATGTAATTAGCTTTAGTTAACGTAATAAGCCCTGACGAAGCTTGAACTAAGCGAAACCCGGTCGGCTGTTAAATGTTAATAATAAAAAAGTGATGAATCACAAAGTCTAGTTTTTCATTTAATACATAAGGAATTATTTTCCTCAGGGTCTCACGTATGGAGCTAATTTATTTTATTTACTGCACTTTATTTAGTCCTGCCAGAGGTGGCTAAAGGGGCGCATTAGGCACCGGGAAACAACATGCTCTCTGGAGCTGAAACATGACCTTTTATAGGTCATCAGTCACCACAGCTATTACATCCCTTCCAGGATATATCTGTAATCCCGAGCGTTTGTGGGAACAGAACAAGAAATACCAACCGATTATTTCCAAAAAGAAAAAGAAAATTATTCTCTTTTTACTTCAATGTGTTTTTGGATTTCGTAGGATTCTAACCTCCGTTCACCGGATTTCTCTGGCCGCTGAGATTTGCGACGCTCTATGCCGGTGCGCTACCGGACGCTCGCGCGGAGTTGTGAATTTACCGCATTATATTAGAACCGAGGACCCGTCACATAATAAATTTTAGTGACACATTTCCGTTTCATCCAAATTTGAAATCACTAACGGGACTAAAGAAGTTTCACTTCAAAAATAGTTTTACGCATCTAGTTGTAATTTTTTTAATATTCTCCATAAAAGAGTTATAAACCAAATTATTACAGAGAATATTACAAAATTTAAAAGACAAAAATGTCCATAGGGGCAGTTTCGCTATGTTGTGACGTATGTCAAAAGATAGTTGAACTCTCTATAGGTAACATTAAAGATGTCGATGCTCAGTGCAGAATCTTTGAGCAGTTGATTTGCTCTGTTTCATGGCGCATTCTGAAAGGAAGATGTTCTCGCTTTCGGAGCATAAAAAAGTGCGTGGGTGAGATCTCCCACGAGTATGCGCGTTAGGGACATATAGGTTAATCTCCTTCAATATAGGTGGATTCAGTACAGTACCGGAGATCAACTCAAAAAAATATTTCCCCAAAAATATTTTTCGGCTTCTAAGTTTTTAAGATCGAGCATTCCTGTTAAGAACAGCGATGGATACAGGAACGGGTAGTATGTATATTCCCTCATATGGTAGCGCATAAACCTTTTTTGTATTCGTTCTATTTCTAGGATATGGTTTTCTTCAGAGGGTGCCCAAAAATGGAGCTGTATTCCAGGATGCTGCGGACAAGTGCTTCATATGTTCTTCGTATTGCAATTCTATTAGTAAATGATCTCGCATTACTAAGAACAAATCCGAGCATTTTGTTGGCGCGGGAGACAATGTCAGATATGTGGGATTTGAAAGAGAGATTTGATTACAAAATTACGCCAAGGGTCGAATCTCGTTTTCGCATGTTAGTATAATTTTAATAATGTGGTGTGGGGAATAAATATGTGTCTTTTATAACTTGTAACCTAACTTAACCTCGAATTATCTGTTGTTTTTGAGTCGCTTTTCATGACGCATACCAGTTTTCAAAAGTGTGCTGATTTGTTACCTCATCGCGTATAGATAGTTATCGTATCAAATAATCGATAAAAAGTATCTAATTAGTAAGCCGTAAGATGCGATAAGTCACAACAACTTCTTGTTATCATCTCCCAATGATGGACGTCACCTTATCATTTTATTATGACGGCGCTTGAACCAACATTGTTTGTAAAATTTGTGGATTGAATGCAATCGTAAAGTTGAAAGGGGTAATTATTGTACATCAAACAAGCCGGGAGGAGTTAAATGGATCCGATAAGGAAATTGTCGATAAGACAGCGAGTCTTTTTTACTATCGTTGGGAATTAAAACTCATGTAGTTTTTCGAGCGTAAATTGAGAGTTATTCAATCTCTACTCACTTCTCTTTCGCTTCGTCCTTTTCTAATAAAGGGCGAGGGATGCTATTGGCTAGATGTTTCACTCCGCCGCAAAGCCGGAATATAAAGTCATGTGGTAAATTGAGAAAGTTAAGTTGCCTCCCGGTTCTGTCCGCGCATCTTCAAGGAAAAAAATCTCTGGCAGGTTTTAAATACATTCAGCTAACCCAGAGTGAATACTAGTAACCATTTTGTTAAAAGGATTAACAAGCGGTTAAGGGAACAATTAGTTTCATTATTTTCTTTTATTTCTCTTATTTCATTTTTACGAACAGGTATTTATTGTTTGAAACATTTTTATACTGGGAGGCGTAGATATGCCCAGTATGCGTCGATGATGGAGGCAAGACTGCGACGGACGTGGTGTGGTTATTCCTGGACCTGTTTATTATTTTCCTCATTCCTGCCACCCTGGAATTTAAAGGGCTGCAAAGCCAGGAACTCGCCCCTCGAACATGAAATCGTTTTATAATGCTCTTTTCATAGTTTTCTCAAAGTTCGCACATATAAAGCGTTGCACAGAAGGCGAGGAAGAGCGTGCTGTAAACGAAAAATTTTCTGCTGAGCATATTTGCTTTTACGCTAAGAGCTCAATTTGCATATCAATATCGTCATCATCCCTCCAGACTACTGGTGATTGTATCCTAGGTATTTATTTCCTTCAGTCACCTTCAGGACCATATCAGGATAGCTGGAGGAAAACTTTTCGGGGCCTGAACATATCTTATAACTTATAAAACCAATAGAGCCGTTTCGTTTGATTTTTTATGATCATCTACTTTTGTCAATTTCAGATTTGGCGATGCATGGCTGCTTTCACCCACACGAAGTCGACAGTTCTATTTGTCATCTACAAAATATTTTTGGTATGTATGACACTTTGGACAAACCTGAAGAGCTAATGGTCACATTGCGAAGTTGAAGACAGGAGAAGTAGAGAAAGATCACGGATATGATGCGCTGATCAAGTGTAACAGGCACTCTGAACGGAAGTAAGTTGATTCTAGCTAGCCATGCAGCTCATGACCAGGAGTGGAGGAGCCTGCTAGATCAGGACAATCAATAATAAATTAGGGAATGACTAAATAAGATGAAAGATTAAGGAGTAAGTATAATGATATGAAGGTGAGAGGGTTAGGATCGTGTTGAGCAATGCATCAAATTGCGTACGAAGAACAAGATAACCCCGCATATTTTACACGTTATTATTAATTATTATGATAATGGCTTATCATCAGAACGCTACAAAAACATTATTTTAATTGCGCTGTTATGCCGCCAAACAAAATATTTGATTAATTAAACAAAAAATGTCTAAAAACAAATTTTCTTTTTCTGTTTTCTTTTTGGTTAATAAAGTTGTTGGTTGCTGAATAATATGCTCGCATTTCGGTAGTTAGCGCTCATATAGAAGAAGAAATGGGTAAATACGATAAAGGGAGTGCGCTTATATTAAAAACTATAGCGGGGCAATTAAATGAAATCAATCCACGCTTTTCTTCTGTAAACACAATGAGTCTTTATTGGGTGGGTACAGTCAATTTACACAAGTAGACAGTTCAATTATCGTAAAAACAGTAGTAATTTAAAAGTACAAGCTATAAATTATGGCTATAAATTTATGGTTATTATTCCAATAATAACTCCAAAGGACACAAATTGTCCCTTAATTTCTCGTCACCTTACACACAAAGGATTTACGAGTGTATTCTCTCTCTGGAGACCTGAAGTTACGCGGGACACCCCGGCGGGTAAACTTAAAAGTTTACGATCACACACGACCTTTTATGGGTCGATCCATATGTGAAAAAACGAGTGTGTTTTAGACCACACGACTGAAGTAAAACTTCACTAACTTATGCCGTCCATTAACAATATAACAATAACAGGAATAAAAATATCCCCATCCCCTCAACATCCCCATCAACTCAACTCAACTCAACTCAACTCAACTCACAACTCTCAACTCTCAACTCTCAACTCTCAACTCTCAACTCTCAACTCTCAACTCTCAACTCTCAACTCTCAACTCTCAACTCTCAACTCTCAACTCTCAACCCTCAACTCTCAACTCTCAACTCTCAACTCTCAACTCTCAACTCTAAACTCTCAACTCTCAACTCTCAACTCTCAACTCTCAACTCTCAACTCTCAACTCTCAACTCTCAACTCTCAGCTCTCAGCTCTCAGCTCTCAGCTCTCAACTCAACTCAACTCAACTCATATCATTGATTAGCGTTTCACATTAATTAGCGTATCACATTGATAAGAGTTTCATATTGATTAGCGTTTCACATTTCTTCGTAAAGTTTCACATTTTTTCGTAAAGTTTCACATTTTTTCGTAACGTTTCATATTTTTACCCCCAAGTGTCGAGGGTGCGTAAAGAAGTTTTACTTCAAAAACGTGTTTATAATAATTTTCGTTTATAATAATTTTCGGAGCATACATGCGATTTTTTTCCATCGAGGGAATTTCATATAATTATCGTTTCGGCAAATTTATGTAGACATTATCTTTAAAACCAACATAATATTTTTTCAGAATCTTAAAAACACATAGTGTTCAAGAGAAATATGTTATAAAACGGTAGAAATTCAGAATGTCGTGGCTTAATAATAAAAAATCAACAACATCCTAATTTTATTTTATTTTTTACTTTAGCTCCACTTAAGAGGCCTTGAGAAAAATAATTTCCCTCAGGGTCTATGACATCTTTGGTGACGCTGTGTAGAGGCTTATTTTAGAGAAAGGAAGGAGAGGAAGTTCTGGGAAGGAAAAGGTTATGAGGGGTAGGTAGGAATCTAGGCAATGTGTCTAGGAGTGGCGGACGTACGAAACCATCCCTCCAACTGCGGTGAAAGGCCAAATAAAACCCTTTTGGAACGTTAACACCTCCAATCTCCTTCTAGATATTATTTATTGTTACCAATATCCCTTCAGTTCATCATTGAATACTTTTTTTTTAAATAAAGTTTTTTATTTAGATTTTGGTGTTCGCCTCCTAGCCTTCCAGCTATGTGATAGATGTTTCATAAATGATTGGCTCAAGAGTGAACCGCAATATAATTCAACACTGGTATATGCACAAAAGTTTCTAATATTTCATACTTGGTCACATTACACATCTCTAAAACATCTGAGAAATTTGCAAAACTGATGATTATTACCCCTACTTCTCTTCCCCCCCCCCCTCCCCCTCTTTTTTACCCCTTATCCTTCACCTATCCTTATCCCCCCCCTATCCTTCACCTCCCCCACCCCACACTCTTCCGCGTCCACTTTTGCAATTTTTTATACAAATTTTATAATGCCAGAGCTCTGAGCTGTAGCCTATATCTTATTCTGATGTATGAGCTATATTATTGTAAATTTTCATTAAAATTCATTCAGTACTTTTTACGTGAAAGAGTAACAAACATACATACATCCATACAAATATACATCCATACAAACTATCGCCTTTATATTTTACTTTCTAGTAGGATATACATATGTAGTGTAAAGATTCATTTAAATCATTGATCTAAATAAGATCGATCCATCGTCACCGTTGAATGTTTACACTATTATTTCGTGTATCATTTTTTACGAGATATTAAAGAAGTGACGCAATATGTGAAAAAGTTGCATTCTTCTCTTTTGGTTTGTTTTTTTTTTTATTTTTTTTATTTGTGTGTTTTAACTTCAAAATATGTCCCGGTTTTATTACTTATTTGTATGTTTTTATGCAGATAATTTTATTCGAAAAATTACCTCAAGATTCTCACGCAGGTGATGATATCTTATTTTTGGGTGAGCTTTGCAAACTGTTACAAGTACTACGTAACTATTTTCCTTTCTCACTGGGACTTCAATTTGGGCATGTCGTAAGGTCGAAGGCGTGGGGATAGAAAGTAAAACAAGGGATGTAGGCACTTACCCTTTTTACATTAGATCCACACAAGAAGCACTGAGGAAAATAAATCCAGGGTCATTTGAGGAAAGGAAAGAGATGAAATTCTGGGAAGGAAAAGGTATGAGGGGTGGGTATATAAATAGGAATCTGGGGGTCAGTGTCTCTGGGAGTGACGGACGTATGAATCCATCCCTCCATTCTCCATCCCTCCATTCAAAACCAGTCTCCCGTTATCCGGCCTGCCACGCAGCTAATGGGCAGACATATCCACCGCCAAGACCCGGAAAACCTCACCCTAAACGTAGAGAACCACTTGGGCTGACCTATGGCAAAGGTGTTGACCTCTTCTGATCTTTCAAGTAAAGTTTTGATTTTGTTGGTAATCTTTCACCAGAGTAATACTAACATAATAACAATATCTTCCATGCATGTGAAATATAAACTGCATGGATACTTCAAATAGCTCCGGTTGCAGTAACTTCATGTAAGATATGTGATTGTAATAAAATAATATTTTCCATCGGAGGTTACCGACATCACGCGCGAGATCATGGCGCGGCGGACTAACACCATGAACTTAGGTGAAGGTCACTCAGAAAATAATAACTAGAAAGAGTGTGCTATGCGAATTGAGTAAGAAAATACACTACACAATTCATTTACCAGCGGCGTAGCGACCATGGTGTTAACCTGGGCAACCGCCCGACGTCCTGCATAAAATATAGTGAAAATCACGCAAAATGTATTCCTATTTCTTCCCATACGAATTTTTATGTTCAATATTTGTACTCATTAGACATAAATACATTTAATGAAAATTCTGCTGAATGTTAAAGCTGCTTCGCCTTCAGAATATACATATTATGAACTGATTATAAGAGATGCCTTAAAAAAGAAAAAAACCTAAAAAAGGCACGTCTCTTACATTTTTTTCTACATTAGCTCCACACAGGAGGCCCTGAAGAAAATAATTCCCCTCAGGGCCTATGTCATCTTTCGGGATACTGTGTGGAGGGTATTTTTAGGGAAAGGAAGAAGAGGAAGTTCTGGGAAGGAAATGGGTATGGGGGGTGGGTAGGAATCTGGGGGTTAGTGTGTCCAGAAGTGAAGGACGAATGAATTCGTCCTGCTGGAGAGGTCAAAAGATCTCCCTCGACCAGTCTCTCGCGATCCGAACCTTTTAACTATACATAAGTACCACAATGGAGGTACATGTAGATAGTTAAAATCTTGATGTTTGAGTCAAAACCAAAGATATTAGAAGCCACAACACGGTATACTGGTATACTCGTATATATATATATATATATAAATTTTTAATTTTTTAAGTTTATTTAGGCGCCTTAAGCGCCTGCCTCAGTTTTTAATAATAAAAAATAATTTTTCCGGGTTCTAGGTTTTGTGGCGACGGCAATGTAATACAAACAATTTTTTTTAAATCAAAAAGGACCTCACCTCGACTTTCGTCATTGACTGCGTACGGAATTTTGTAACAGTCTATTTAATAATTCGCAAATATTAAAATAAAAGGAAACAGATTGATATTTTATTTTCAATTAATTTATTGACATACCAACGTACCAGCAAACATACAAAATAAAACGTTAAAATAATATGTATACTCAACAAACAGGACGAAATTGATGCGAGACTTAGTGGAAAAAATGTTTAAATATAAATTTATATATTTTATTTCATTTTATTTTTGTTTATTAAAAAGAATGAATGATTCCCGTGTTACGAATAACCTGACAATATTTCAAAAATATTATTATTTCTGCCAGTGATGATAGCCAACCTCCATGTAGCTAACCTCAAAGACAGCCAACCTCAACGATAACAACTCAATGTTTTTTTTTTTATTTTTTATTATTTAATTAAATATTATCAAGTTCTGCAAGTATTTTAGTTTCAGCTGTTTCGGCTTACAAGGCATTTTTCAAACTATGGTTAATCCAATTTGATTTTATATATGAATTTTTGAAGCTGTCTAAATTAATTTATTACCGGTTAAACCAATTTGCTGAAACTATTATGTGGGGTTCGGAACCTGCTCCCCCCGCACTAAATGTTAAGGTTTTCTTAATTGCTTTATAATGCCGTTACTGCTATAACTCATTTAAGTGTGAAATATTTTTTAAGTTTTGTAAACATACTAAGTAGTGAGGAATAAATAATTTTCCTCCTTTATTAATAAGGGTTACGTTGGAGTCATTCGTTCGTTTATTGATTTCTAATTGTTTAAGCAAATTTAATTATTAGACCCTTTCTTTCTACACGTAATAGTTTAGGCTTGATGTTTTTAAGTGGAACGTGATTATTCACTAAGAGGTGTTCTGCGAATTTAGAAGACGTTTTTAAAATTATTATAACATTTTGACACCTAAATCAATTTAGACACCTTCAAAAATTGACATTTAAAATCATATAAATAAGTCGTCTCAAAGTGGATTAAACACAGTTTGATATTCGCCTTGTTAGCCGAAAAAGCTGTAATTAAAATAATACTAAAATACCTTCAGAACTTATAATAGCATTATTGAATTTAATTTTAACTAAATTAAAAAAAAAAATTAAATGAGTTAAAACAATTAATAACCTGAATGTTAGCCAACCTCAACGATAACAACCTTAACGATAGCCAACTTCAAGTCGAACCAACTTCAAGTACCTACAGCCAACATCGATGATAGCTAACCTCAACGATAACAACCTTAACGATAGCCAACTTCAAGTACAGCCAACCTCGATGATAGCTAACCTTAACGATAACAACCTTAACGATAGTCAACTTCAAGTACAGCCAACCTCGATGATAGCTAACCTCAAATACGAAGATAGCCAACCTCAATGACAGGCAACCACAATGACCACTCAATGATGGTGAACTTTAATGATAGCCAACCTCATCAAATATCTATTAGTATCAATCCCTTACGAAAGCATTTTTTTTGTAAATCAATTCACAAATCTTCAAGCAACTACAGAGAGAAATGTTATTACATTTTTTTATTGAATACAAAGACGTGCCCACACCAAATATCAAAACATAATAGTAAATAATTGTGTGTTGCAATTTCATCGATATCTACGAGCAATTCTGTACAACTACACAACCAACTATGAACGAACCTTTCACGCTCAACTATTTGCAAAAATATCCTTGAACAGCATTCCCACATTTTATAAATGATGTCGTAATTTCAACTGAAGCGTACGAATTATTACACAACGGACACGTTTTCTAATGTGTTTGCTCTATCGACCAAATTTATTGTCATTAAATTCTGGAGCACGGGGAATAAATTTAAAAGCGATATTGCAATTCGAATCTAAGCCAGCGGCTAGACGTTTCCCACATTGTAATTAAATTTCATCGCAAAAAACCATTGGCACGCCTTTTAATCTCGGAGCCGATATAACTTCGGGCGATTTTGACCCTTACTAATGAAGGAACGCCCACACTGTGGATTCGAGAATCGCTTGACGCCGCGGGGTACTAGCGCTCTATGATCGCATCCGCATCGAACCTTTTTGTTGGCAGCAAAGTGAAGGCAGATCTAATTAGAAAGTACCATATTAATATTTAGTATGTGCACTGGACTGCATAATGCACAATACTAAAACTAGCCCCACATAATATGTACAAACATATCAGAATTTTAAAATTATTCCTCCGGTCTTCGAAAAGGATAAAAAATATTATTTAGTGGTATTTTCTGTAATTTTTTAATTTAATTATTGTAAGAAAATACGTTAACACAAGTTTAGTAACAACCGCAAAACTTAATCAAATAAATTTACGGTTCATTTTTGATCGACGATGATGATGAGTAATCGTGCTATTGTGTGTTTTTGTATTTTTGTTAAAAATGTATACATTATTTATTTTATTATCATTAAATTATATTGTATTTAAAAAGATCTAATTGTTTGAACTACCTCCACGTTTCACGTGGGTAGATAGATATTCATAAAATATTCATCAATGATGCTATAAAGTGCAATGTTTTGATTATTGAAGACTTCTTCAGCACCGTTGTGATTTGAAACTCGATGAATCGAAAAATAGCGACACTAAAAATACACTAAAATAGCGACACAAAAGAGACAAACACACACATCTATAGGATTTAGCCTGCGAGAAAATTAGATAGACTAATCGGTCTCCTCTTTGTGCGATGCTTCGTAGCCTCCCCACTCTTGTCTACTTTAGTTTACCTAAGGTTTCATTTCTACCGCGTGTGAACTGCACACTCCGATTTATTTTATGTTGGTATCAACACAATAACATAATCTGTAAAACGCTGAGGTGACCAAAGAAGTTTTTTCATTTAATTCTAGGTCTTCATATCAGAGTTGCTACTATATCCGAGATTGCTGTATCCTAGTTGTCACTGTATTCTGTATGGCTGAGTTATTCTCAGAT
This sequence comes from Limnephilus lunatus, assembly GCA_917563855.2. Taxonomy (NCBI): domain Eukaryota; kingdom Metazoa; phylum Arthropoda; class Insecta; order Trichoptera; family Limnephilidae; genus Limnephilus; species Limnephilus lunatus. The sequence goes on along the minus strand of OU830602.1, from coordinate 41,990,729 downwards.
TGCATATTCGAATTGTTATCGTATTCCAGTTTACTACAGCCTAGTCGTCACTTCTTTATTGTGGGTTATAATATCCTAATTGACACTTTATTCGAGATTACTTAAGCTCAATTTAAACTTAATCCTAGGCCACCATTTCCAAGTTGGCACTACATTCGAGTTCCTTGCAGGCTAATTGGCACTGTATCTGAGTTTGTCACTGTATTTCAGCGAATGTGCCACTAAGTCTGAAGTCTCCACAAATAAATAACCGAATTTTCACTATAATTATGTATGTGAGTTGTCATTATATCCGAGTCATCACTATATATATCCGAGTTATCACTATATCCGAGTTGTCTAATTTTTCGAGAGTTCAATTTTGCATTACTTAGAAGGTGTCATTTTCTCTGAGTTGGCACTGTATCGGAATTGTGTCATTTTATTTTTACATTAGCTCCACACAGGCGGCCTTAAGGAAAACAATTTCCCCCAGGACCTACGTCATTTTTTGGGAAGATATGTGGATGGTTTTTTTAGGGAAAGGAAGTTCTGGAAAGGAAAAACGTGTCTGAGGGTCAATGTGTGCGGACGAATGAATACATCTCTCCCACTGCGGTACAAGACGATGGACCGAGAGAGTCCGGATAGAAAAAAGTTTTCTTTCAAACAGTCTCTCTCGATCGGCCCGCCACGCAGTAGGTGAGCAAAAAACCTCATCACATGAAGCCGGGACTCCTGTTAAGTTACCAAACGTAACGAACCACTCAGGGTAACGTATTGCAGGGGTGTTGGTTATCCAATAAATGGTTCACGGTGCTGTGGTACCCATACCTGCCTCCAAAATTGATTATATATTCTAGATGATGTATCTACGCCGAACCGGTTTCTGATACATGATTGTAGAGGTGGACAATAATAGAAGATGACGCGGCTTTAGCCTTTTATGCAAATTGTTGTCCGTCACTCTTGAATTTGATAACCTATCCCAAAGGTCCAGATTTTGTTGTTTTTGTTTATAAACCGTTGAATCCCTGACCCACTCTAAATAATCAAGCTTTTATTAAATTGTGGCGATGGATGCTTTCATATAGCCGCCGTCCAGAGTATAGTAAATGGGTAGGTACTTACACATTTTTAATGACTTTTTAATCTAAAAAACTGAATTTGAGAAATTGAAGAGTAATTAAACTACAATGTAAAACGCCCTTGAGTCCATAGAATCACCAATGATGTTTAAACTTGATAATAATTTATTATTAACATGTGCAAATCTATTATTAATTTATTTATTTATTATTATAACTTTACGCCCCTCCCTCGGAACCCCGCAATGGAAAGTGCAAACCACACGAGAATGCACTCTTGTTCGCTACGTTTAGTGATTTAGCAGGGGTTCCCGGGTTCATGGGGTGAGGTTTGTCTAGGTCTTGAAGGCGGATGGCCAGGACACACTAAACCCCAGATTTCTACTCACCCCTTAAACCCTTTTCCTTCCCAGATCTCTCCTCTCCTTCATTTCCTTAAAAAAGCCCTACACACAGCATCCTCATAGATGACATAGAAATTGAGGGAAATTATTTTCCTCGGGGCCTCCTGTGTGGAACTCAAATAAAAAATAAATGCTTTGAGATCACCTTCCGATTTCTATATAATTTTATTTTTTCATTTCAGTTTCAGTGTCGGCAACCCGGGCGTTTATTACTACAATTACTATAATAATATGTATTTCCTTCTTTATAAAGGCTTCATTTTATTATAAATAAAATTCGGTGCATTCAGAATTACAACGAATTATATATTAGCATTTTTTAACGTAGGAAATTAAATTCTCTATACAAAAAGACACTGTCTTTTAAAAAGCCTTGAATTACACATTTGCTTCACATTATTAATTTTTTCAATAATAAAACTTGTATTTAATTACATAAACAGTGATATAATATCTACATTTATTCGTCTGGTAATAGGTATATTGTTAAAAAATTAGTTTACTTCATTATAATATCGAACACTTGCCATATAATCAGCAATGGCCATTACATCCGAATTATGTAAATATTATTACTTTCATTAAAACCTAATAATAAACCACACAATCATTTATAATTTACGTAATTTGTAATTTTGTGGATAAATATTTGCAGTTTTGTAGTAATTTAATGTTTGGGAACCATAATCATCTGAACATTTAAGTTCCAATTCATAAGAGACAACGTTCCATAATATGTCAAAATAACTGGGTCGTGTTGGATGGCAATTAATTTTAAATTGCCCGCATTGAATTGTACCTGTTTCGATATCCATTTTATTGAAAGTTGAATGCAGTTGTGTTATAAATAAATGCAATGGTAGATAAATTATATCAAAAATAGAAAGTACATACAGAAATAAGTCTTCTTAATTAGTATGTACGAGTACCTGAAGAAAATTAAAGTGAAAGATGAAAATAGAACGTAGAAAATTTGATTAGTGCCAGCGAAATAGAAAAAAAAACCGAGTGTGCAATTCGCACACTTTAGAAGTTAAACCTTAAGAAAACTAAAGTAGACAAGAGTGGGAGGCTACGAAGCACCTCTTAAAGAGGAGACCTATAGGCTACGAAGCACCGCATAATTTGAGCCGGCGTACCCCTTGACCCTTACTACAAATTTGTTGTACGTCGTAACTAGTGGCGTAACTAGCGTGGTTATCACCACCACCATCCCCCCCCCCCCCCCAATTTCAATATGATTAATATGGCGAAAAAAAACAAGTTCGGTCTGATTTGAAATGTCTGTACTTTCGTCTACTTGCACAGAAAAATATTGACTCTTTTTATTCTACCTACAACTGACATCTCGACATTTTGAGACATTTCCGGAATTCGTTGGGAAACAGTCCTATCTAACAGCGATGTGTTTGTTAATTTCTTTCATATTTCGTGACCGAGCATGCAACGGAAAATGTCTTTGGCACACGGTATAATTAAATCCTCTGCAATTGTATGATTTTTAACTGATTTAGCGATGCGATAACTTACTCTGTGCTTTAATAGCTCATGAGAAAAGCAAATATTCTGCTTTCTTCTAGTTTCTGTTTTCTTTTTAAAAAATCTCTAAACTGAGCTTACTGACTGATGTACGGCGTTGCGGCAGGCTGCCAAACCACCGAGCGTAAACCGCCGAAGTTTGAAAACGTTAAGCCGAGTTTTAAATCCTACATTCGTGCCGCGTACCCCCAATCTTGCTTCGCGTACCCCAAGGGGGTACTGTCTAATCCATGCTTGTAAATGGTACCGCCACCCCCGGAACCATTCATTGGATGACTAAAACCTCTGCCATAGGTCACCAAGTGATTTGCTGCTTTTGGTTACTTATTTGTCCAGGTGGTGAGATTTGCCCAGGTCTAGGCGGCGGATGGCTTTGCCCATCAACTGCGTGGCGAACCGGATACGTGGAGGCCGATTGAAGAAGACCCTTTGAATTTTCCTGCTGCACTTACTTAATCAATAACCTTACGCCGCTGTGGGAGGGATGGATTCATACGTCGGCCACTCCTGGTCACACTGACCACCAGAAAACTACCCATCCATCATACCTATTACCTTCGTAGAACCTCCTCTCCTCCATCTCCTTAAGACCCTCCAGATAGCATCCCCTATGAATACATAAGCCCTCAGGAAAATTATTTTTCTCAGGGCCTCCTGGGTGGAACTAACGTTTTTTTTTAATCCTCTTCTACGCAATATATCCACTTTTTCCACGGTCGGTGACTGGATTGCTTCCATCACCCAAGAGGGATTCTTTCAACACTTCCGCTGTCGAATTTATAATGATAGATGTGTCCAACAGATCGAACTCTTCGGGTTTGGGACCTTCAAAATCTCGTTCGCGTACGCTTACGTCACTTATAATAAAACTCTCAAGTAAAACTAAAGAAAACTCTTATTATTAAATAAATAAATAACGACAGGTTTCATTTACAATTTGAACATTGTGAAGTTTCCTATACAGTTAAAAGTGTTGGGAAACAATTCACCAAAATAAATAACCCCGTAAATCAGTGTCTCAAAACTAATACGCCCCACTAAGACACACGGCACCCCATTTATCAACATTCTACTCTATCCTTCAAACATAACATTCCCCTTTTAACACAGGCGGCTACATAATATATGTCACTTAAATGCCACAATTAGTAGGAAGATAGCTACTAGTTTTACTTTTCAGTGAGTTTTAAATAACCGGTGTCACGGGTTCTTTCCCTCCCCCAGAATGACCCCTTCCTCCTACCACCGCTAAATTAAATATTATAATTTCTGTACGCGTATAGAATTTTTAAGTTAGCTAGTGAAAGACGCGGTTGTGTCGAAACCGTTTTTAGGAAAATTAAAATTTAAGTGATAAATGTACATGAAAAGTATGACTCTTCAAAACGAAAACATCTAGAAATTGTTACATAGTGCCAAATAAATAGAAGAAATCATAAATATAACATATATCGATCGTCGAATTGATTAGTCAGACATCTCCAAATGCTAAGTTTTGAGATAATGGGTAAATATAAATTACGATGTTCGATGCTCTCATGAATCAAATATTATTTGCACCAGTCTGTGTTTTACATATTAAATACGAAATTTTGAAATGTCCTACTAGTGACCCAGAACAAATCAAAATTTTGTTTAAGTCACTGTTCGTGAGTTTTATACTTGATTTGGTGATATTTATGAGAAATCTGAGTATTGAACCAGAGAGATCGATATACCTAAATCAGTACATATTTAAAATAAATACAATAAATACTTTTCATGTAAATTGGTGGTTTCATTACATAGAAATTTGAACATAAAGGAGTTCTAAGTGTATAATAATTTGATTTATCTGTTTACGCCCGTTATATACAATATTTTCACTAACGTAAACAAGAAAGAAAGAAAAAAATTGTCAGCCATCTATCCAACGTCCTTTTGCACATTCAGAGTTAAACAATTTCTCCATGTAAATCAGCTCTATTCGATGACAAAAAAAAATTTTTTAGAAGGTAAAAATATTTCTGCTTCGCAATAAAATCTCAATAAATTGATTATTTTTGAAAATATCTGAAAATTAGGAACTGTTTTTGAAAGGTGACGAAAATTTTTTACAAATGTTATTATTAAAAATATTAATATAATTTTTTAAATATTAAAATTTTTAACACAAACATAAAAAAAAATGGCTAATCTTACGTTTTTTATATCTAAAATTACTGATAAAGAAAAAAGAATACTCACATATTTTATTAGGCAAATGTATTATAAAAGTAATTATCACCTTACATTTTTGTCGTTTCATAAAAAAATAATGAAAGGAAAATTCTCGAAAATTTATACATTTTTCTCAAATTGCTTTCGGAAACTTGGATTTTATCATTTCACATAAAAATTTTTGTATGGTCAAATTCTTGATGTGAATAAAAAGTGGGGAGTTTTCTCTTTCTTTAACACCGTTTAGATTACAAGCAAGGGTCTCAACTTTTAAAAGTTGGATTAAATATTTCATGTCCCCGTTCACCGTGGAAAATATTTCTGCGATCGCCAGTAACTATCAGTAACACTTGAACAATTCATCTAATGCACTCCTATGTACCTGCATACATCATACAACTAGCACAATTTCAGTTTATACTGGCAGAGGAGGTTGCTAGATATGTTCATAAAAGGAATGCAATTTTGACCTTGCATTGTCCAAGCACGATTATTTTCAATTTTTTTACGCAAGGAAGTTAAACTTTTTCATTTTAAAGTTTTCATTTTTTGTTCAGGGTCAAAGGTACACGGAAATGGTTGTTATCAAGTTTTAGTATTCGAATACACAACTTTTGAGATCCCTGACTATTCAAATTCGAAAAAAGCATTTGACTGCGCAGTCAATTCTGCACATTCCACACCCCGCCTCGACCTCTGTAATGAAAATTTTATTTTTAACAAAAATTGAAACAGAATACTAATTTTGAGGAAATATGATGTGCCTTTATGTTGGAATTGGTTAAAATATTTGTCCGGCAAACGGAAGATTCCGATTTCAGTTCTAATGATTTATAAAAACATTTTGTCAGTATCAAAAAATGGAAATATTAAAAAAGTTCAATTCTCAATCGCAACCTAATCTTTTTACTTTTCTGTGTGTTTTACGAATTCATGTTGTTTAAATATTTATTTAATGCGACGCGACGTGTCTAAAGCAAAACCATGCAAATATTTGGTTCGAAAATTTGATCGCTTCGGAATATTATCGTAGAACTATAATATTAGGAGTAGGTAGAACACGTTTTGGCCTTTGTTATAGTTCAGAATTTTTCTTTCAAGCCTTTATATAAACCTAGAAAAAAAGTTTGAGGCCTATAAAAAAGTACTTTTACGTGCAAAATCTACAACTTACGAATTTCCTTTCGGTTATGTTTTTTTTTGCATAATGTGGCAAATTAAGTTCTTTGGATTATGTTATTTTAGGACCGGAAAACATTTTAATATTTGTACCAGAACTTCACAAAATAAAATAAAACATACATTTTTGAGATATCTTTTAGCATAAATTTTAATATTCTTATCACAATTTGCACAAAGAGTGGTAAAATGAGATGTTAAAACGTTGAACGTGCAATGATATATAGGACTTGACGAGCAGTGGATTGACATCGCGTCACTTTGGTGGAAACCCGACGCTTTATTTATAATTTATATTGTTTCATTTCACAATGGAGCATTTAGCTCTAAACAGTTAACTGAAATCTAAGCATTTATTATTGTTAATTTATTATTATTAATCGCTTTAATAAAATAAACTACGATGCATTTTCCCGATAATGCACAGATGCTATGTAGAGATTGGAAAAAGTTTATTGGCTTGCATATCAAATTCTGACCCATATCATGAATAGATTTGCATCAAAGCTTTCTCTAACGGGCGTGTGCTTATTTAAAGTTACTGCGTGTGTTCCAACGCTTCTGGGAATCGGAAATTCTAATAGATACCTACTCACAATATCATATATAATTCTATTCTATTCGCAACATCACACAAAGCATCGCACAGCGACTTTTGCTGAACAAAAATACGGTTTTCATAATCGGTGAAATCTAATTGCTAGAAATTATTTGTTAATAGAGAATACAAAACATATTAAACTAAAAAATAATTCGACATACCTACTGCTCGACAATTGTATACTTGCAGTTGGCCAGAAAAGGGACTAAAATGTTTGTTGTTATCGGACTTTTTAAAACTTTGGTGATTTTGATTATATGAAATTTTCTTCAATCGATTCCTCATTGCTGTGAATCGTGACACCTACTCCAATTTCCATGGTGGACAAGGCTCCTGTAGGTACTCTTCGCGGATCTGCGCTGCCTGGAGAGCTACGGACGACGTCCTGGACGCCAGTGATACTTGGTCACTCCAGCGCATTGATGACCTTCCTCTGCTTCTTCTGCCTACCACTTTGCCAGTGACTGAATTTCTTCAAGTCGAAGATCTCAGTTTGGCGAGCAACGTGTCCAAAGTAGCTCAGACTCCGTTACCGGCCCCAAAAAAGAAGAAGATATGAAATTACGAATGTTAGAGGAGAGCGCTTACATTTTCAACGATAAAATCGATGCGAAAATTGTGAAAATAGAGCAGAAATCTCTAAAGGTCTGTCTAAAACAGTATTTAAAGAAACACTGTGAATTTTTTCACACATATAACTTGTAAAATAACGGAAACAGACTTGAAAATAAATAAAAAAATTGAAAATAAAAAATAAAAAAGGCATACATTGCGATTTTTTTCTATCGAGGGAATTTCATATAATTTGCGTTTCGGCGTGGGGAATGTATAGATATCATCTTCAAAAATAACATTTACTTTTTTTAAGAGCTTCAAAAATTCATATGTTTAAGGAAGGTTTGCAAGAAATCGGTAGAAATTCGGATAGCGGACTCTTAAAATGCGTTATAGTCAGATAATTGAAAGCCTATTGTGGATTATTACGTTATTATTACGTTTTCCGAAAAGTTGGCTGCAGAAGGATGAAGATAAACTCGGCATAATAAATCCAAAAATTAATTGGGAGATTAATTTGTTCAATAGTTTCTCAGCTTGAATTAATTTTCATAATTACTGCTTTTGATACTGATAATTTATGGTGGAATTCCATTATAATAATATATTACAACAATTTTAAACACTTTCCCGTTCTGACCTATTAAGGCCATCTCCAGACTAGTCAAGATATGTAAGAGATATATACAGACAAGTCTGAAGATGGCCCTAATATGCTGAAACCGGTTACGATGAGAAATAAATTATTTGGAAAAATGTTTTATTATATTATTTTTTTTCATTTCATGTTTAATGACGGTTCACAATTATGATGGATGTTATTTATTTTTATGTGATTATTATTTTAAAACACAAAAATATTTTTGTCCAACTATAATGGCGTTTTGGACCTGTGTACAACATCGTTCATCATTTCGCATTTCGCATTTTCTCGTCGCGAGAATTCCATTCTCGGATTATACAATTGTCGAGGCTGACAAATTAGATACTTTAAACATTGAAATTATTATAAAATTGCTGAGTCGGAAGGTTGGTACAATAGCTCAGTCAGTAAATGTAAATCATTCATCTGGGGGGCGGAAGGTCCCAAGTTCTATCCCCGGCCACACCATTCATAATATGGAAAGCGTAACTTTGCTGTCAGACCTAAAAAATCGGTTTATAAAAAAATCGTTCGATCTTCAAATTTATGGTTGCTTGAGAAGTAATAGGTACATTGCAATTTAATCCTGGAAGACTTCATTCCCACTAGAACAAGCACATCGATAAAGGTTTTATCGAAAATGTCGATAATTTGTCCTCTTTCAAGAGCTGATCGATAACGAAAAAACGACAGTTTGCTTTGAATAAATATGCTTAATTTACCGACATTATATGTAAAAAAAAAAGTTCATTCATTCTTCAAATTTGTGGTTACTTGAAATGTGACAGATAAATTTAAATAAAATTTCACCCTGAAAGACTTCCGGCTCTCTAGCACAAGTACATCGATAAAACTTTTATCGACAATGTATGTAATTTGTAATCTTAGGTACCCTTGCTGATAATGCTGATCGATTACGACCAGACAACAGTTTACTTTGACAAAATTTTGATTTATCGATTAAAAAACCTTTGTGGATGAATGTGTTTTTTCTAGGCGACTACTAACCAAATATTTAAGTTATTCATCTATGAGAAGTAATCTATCCCGAAGAATACGGACACACGTATTATATACAGTTATTATATCATTGATATTTTTAATAAGTGTGTACGCAGAATTTTGCAGTATTCGCTCATATAGACTGGCTACAAAGGAACCGCAGAAATTATGTGGCAGATAATGGGGGATCGTGAAAGAAGTATAGTTTGTTTAAAAATACTCATAAAATTGTAATTGCAGAAATATTGATGAAGTCATACGATTTAATCGCCGTTCGCTGTGAACATTTGGATGAAATGGGACAGGAGCGGACTAGAAATAAAAATGTGCCCGGGAGATTACAAAATATAAATAACTAGCTAGTTCCCGGCATGCGTTGTTATGCCACTTAATAAAGAAATTGATTCACCTTGCGTGTACTTTCCCATTCGTCCCGTTTCCCTTCGCCTCCCCTTCTTCTCCTGTGTCCCCTTCCCCTCTCGCGTTCCCACTCCGCTTTCTCCGCCTTACCTCTCCCCACTCCCCTCGCCCGCTTCCCCTCATCCCTCCAGAGTTCCCCTTTCGCCTCCTGGGTTCCCCTCTCCCTTCCCTCCACCCGCATTCCTTACATTCAGTTTTCAAACAGTTATTGCAATTTTTTATAAAAAATTCATAATGCCAGAATTCACCAGTATATATATAGAAACCATCGCGGGTATGCCCATATCCAACTGAACTGTGAATAATATTTGTTATTACCGTGAACTTTCGTTATATTGAAATTTGATAGAACCTTTCCCCCAAGTCTATAACACTATTCACACATTCACATTGACTGTAAATAATATTTGCTATTACCGTGAGCTTTTGAATTAATGTATTGAAATGTAATAGAACCTTTCCTCCAAGTCTATACCACTCTTCACACATTCACCTTGAGTGTGAATAATATTTGCTATTACCGTGAGCTTTCGTTGTATTGAAATTTGATAGAACCTTTCCCTCAAGTCTATAACACTATTCACACATTCACCTTGACTGTGCATAATATTCGCTATTACCGTCGAACTTTTGTTGTATTAGAATTTTCTAGAAACCTTTCTTTCATTCTAGAACACTAGGAGTCCACTCACAGATCATTCAGCCATTTGTTAATAATATAATATTTATATCGCTGTTATGACATGTAGCAGATGCCAGGTATACCGACGTGCACGCGCTTGTTCACGAAGTTGCATATACTCGTGTAGTGGTTTGCAAACTGCTTATTAGTAGGTACATACTTGTTACTCAGCGCCCCACCCCCTTAGTCCGCCACTGACGTCACCTCATCTTATCACAATCACATCTCCGGTTGTCTAGTTCAGCGTTCCTCAACTGGGGTCCACGAAGAGTATTTCATATGAGGCAATCGGCAAGTTATGGAAAAATCGAAAAAATATGTATTTCTGGCTTCTGGATTCAGCAATCATATTTTTTGTTGTTGTTATTTCCATAAAAATTAGTTCAATTTGTAGCATAAGTGATGCCAAGAGCATCAGGTTCAAATAAGAAAACATAGTAGTCAATCTCTCCGTAGTTAGTAGCGACCCCACCGGAATAGAATGACGTCAGAGACAAAACCGGAGCGTTCAGTTCTGTTGTTTTTTTTAAATCAATCTTTTTTAATTGCACGAATAATCATTTAGGTATAATAAAACTTATATATTCTTCTACTTTCTACCTAAATGATTATATCTGATCAAAGTTTGTTTGGTAATTTTTAATTTGACGATTTATTTATTGTCATTTACGGGACGTATATGGTATATGTTTACAGCATTACGCTACACTTTTTGGAAAATATATTAGTACCTACATATTAGTAGAGTCGTACTATTTTTCAATGGAAATCCTGATGTTTCCGTGAATCATTAATAATTAATATATTTGACATCAACCAAACACAAGATAACAATAAAAACAAAACAAATATTAATTTGTGTGCAGTTTTTTCCTGCAACACAAAAAGTCCACATAAAGCCCGTGTTTCTACTTGCATCAAAAGTTCTCCTCACATCTAAAAATAATTATGTTTATAATAATAAATCATATTAGAAAATTGATACTTTTGGTAAGTTATCAGAAAACCACAAGAAGCATGGCAAATATATACAAATATTTTTAATTTATTAAGCGCATTAAAAAGAAAATTATGTGATATTATTTTATTCTTAATAATTGTATCCATATTTATATTATACAAAACCTTCAGTAGTTTTCTTGCTGAAGTTGAATTGAATACTTCTATTTTGTGAGTCGTGGTAATTGCTGGAATTTATGTGATTGATTGACATTTGACACGGCAATTCAGTTCCTCTTCGTGCAATGAGAAGAGAAAAACAAACGTAGCGGATTAATAATTTTAATTTACGTCAGCCAAGTCACTCTTTGATTTAAGTGCATTTATATTAATGCATAATAGGAACGAACTGGCATTAATTTTTTTTTTTATTTATGTCAAGTCCAAACTGGAAGCCTTGAGGGATACCTCGTCTTTGAGAATGAAGTACCTATTGGATATTTTTTACCTTTCCGAAGGTATCAACTGAGTGGATAAGGACTTTATTTTCTAAAATATCTCTGTGAATAGCAATAACAAAAGAGTTGGGGGTGAAGTTTAGTGAACTTGCGTCTTGAAAAAACTCTTGATGTAAGAGGAAGAAAACACAAAAGCTGGTAGATTCTTCAGTAGCCGAACTTTTATACACAACACAAAAATTAGTCGTAATAACGACCCGTTTCCAAGCAACACACTGGGACCGAATGGATCAATGACGCTATAAGCACAGCATTCCCATTTGATATCCGTGTTTTTTTTTTCTAAATCATGTTTACTCTCGAGGTTTCTGACTCACATATTTATCTAGGTACCTACGAGTATGTTGTCATTTTAGCCTCACCCACTTTCATTGGGTCCATGTGTTATTACAGAATGTTGTTTTGAATTTTAGGCTAAAATACCTAATTAAACTAAATGATTGTTTTAAAATCGAAAGGCATGGCTCATTTTTTTCTAGCGCGCTGAAAAAAGTTTTTTTTTGTTTTTATTTTTGAAATATGCAGATTTTTAGTGCTTTTAAAAGCAACTTTGATAATATTTTGTAAAGTGATAATGGAATTAGAAAGACAAACATTCCGGTTACGAAACCCCTGACAATGTTTGAAAACTACACTACCTTTTTATACATTAGATCCACACAGGAGGCTCTGAGGAAAAAAATTCCCTCAGCGTCTACGTCATCTTTGAGGAAGTTGTGTGGATGGTCTTTTTAGGGAATGTAAGGAGAGGAAGTACTGGGAAAGAAAAGATACGAAGGGTGTGTAGGAATCTGGGATCAATGTATCCAGGAGTGACGGAGCTATGAATACATCTCTCCCACTGCGGTGCAAGGCGATGGGTCGAGAGAGTCCGGCTGGAGAGATCTAGGTTAGAGTTCTCTTAACCAGTATCTCATAATCCAGCCCACCACACAGTAGGTGGAATCCCTTGAACCCGGGCACCCCTGCCAAGTCAACAAACATGGGTGACTTGGCAGGGGTGTTGGTTGTACCCATGATGGTACGCATATCCGCCTCTCGAATTAAACCTATCATCAAGTCGAAGATTTTGCTTGTTCAATGATGGCCAATTTAGCCAACGGATAAATTGAACACACAATTTAGTGTAGTTTTACAAATTGCATTTGTTATACAGAGGCCTTATTACGTACTAATATTTCGTCAAAACGTGTTCCACTTTTATCACTCGACAAGCAGTGCGCGGGGACGTATTCGGTAGTTTCCGGTCATTCGGCGTTAAAGCGTTGGGAGAGGTGGAGGTCAAGTTAGAATATTGGAGGAAAAATGGAGATAGTCTGAATTATTGACAAATTAGTAACAATTATGAAAATGGTAATTAAACAAATTTTCCATTTATAAATATACCTACTGTGGGATATATCATTTGTGAAAATGCAAAACAAAATTTATAGATTCATTGAACCGAAAATACAGACAGATGCAAAAAGAAATTATTATTATTGTGGTGAGATGGTTATCTGGACCACATTTTTATACTCTTATTCCCGATCAATTTTCCGATTTATATATAAAAAATCTAGTTTCAAGATTAGTTTTGACCCCGTGTCATAAAGTTGGTAGAGGAAAATTATACAAAATAACTCGTTCAAGTTAAAATTATGTGACGTTATGGTAATGTATTTGTACGCACAGATTTAAGATCTGTCAAACACACGTGCAGTGTGATAATTTATCCGTCTAGAGCAGGGGTCTTCAACCTGCGGCCCAGGACAGTAATGCAGCCTTTAAAATATGACAGTTTACGATGTTTTGATAAAAAAAAAAATTTTAAGTGAAAACTCTTTAGCACTCTTGTGCTTTGAAACTCGATGAAACGAAAAATAGTGACACTAAAAAGAGACAAACACATACATCTATATGAATTAACCTGAGTGAGAATGATATAGTATAATTGGTTTCCTCTTTGTGCGGTGCTTCGTAGCGTCCCACTCTTGTAGTTTTGTGAAGGTTTCACTTCCACCGCGTGTGATTTGCACACTCTATTTTTTTAATGGTTAGTGGCCGAATAGTTCAATGCGTTGAAATCAATCAATGGGTTCAATACTTTACTAACTCAGTCCTCCATCACTGCACTAGCAACCCTTTCCGCTTTTGATAAAATGATTTATGGTCTCCGTGGATGAGGGGCAAGGCTCTCTACTAGAAATGAGGTATCGGGTTCAAATCCCGGCGTGAAAATTTTAATTTAATTCACTGTTTTGGTATATAAGTGGAAGATACTCCCAGTATCGCCCATGAAAAAGGACACTATTTAGAATTGAAAAGTTTCTTGAAATGATTTTAGCCGTGTTTTGTAACCAGATCTGATTAGCCAGACACTTCTACACCTCCCTCTCCCACCATCACTTCCCCTCCCTTCTTCATTTTGCCTCGCAATATACCCCATTTGGGGATGCCACAGTCTCGCTGGTTCCAGGCGGTTGGGAGCAGTTGGGACCCTTGTGCGTTAATCATATAAAAATAAAAATAAAGTAGGAAGAATTCAATTATTTTCAAAATTTTGGTGACACGGGAAGGTTTATCTTTTTTTTAAATAAAAATCATGGTATCTTCATTAGGACCGATAAACACAAGATTAAGTAATGAAAACTACGTGGCTGGTACTAGTGCCATTCCGATGTACCTTTGGAGGTTAAAATTATCAGGTGAAAATTATCCCGGTGATAGGTAACTTCATTATAAAATTATTAAAAAAACATACATATATTGCAAAACTAAGTTTGTGTCTCACAAAGTAACACAGTACGGAAAAGTCAATATGTTGAATACCCACGGCCTAGAAATCTGGAATACCATAGACAAAGTGACAGACATAGCATAGACAAAGAAGGCGTTGAGAAATAAATATTGATGGTCTCATTAAATCCCGCTTCAAGCCGAGAAAATATTTCAGGCTAATCCGGGAATAGACCATAGATAATTCGACTTATTGACAGGACAAAGAAGAAAAATAAGATGGATGACAGTTATTTGGGCGGGAATTGGTGGAAAGTGTTATACGCCCGCCATTACGATTCCTAACGGTAGCGTTCATCTGTAAAAATAAATAAGTGGGCTTAATTATATGTAAGTTATTTCAGTGCACTTGTGTACACATAATTGATTGATTTTTGGTCTCGTCCATCCATCAATAAATTTGTCGGGATTAAGTCTTGATAGATGCTTTTCCAGCATTATTAAAAATCACACGGTCGGAAGCTTTATTTAATATATTTATATTGATATATCTTTATTCATATTATGCTATTGAAACTATTTCAATTTATCCACGTTTAGATTTTTTTTTACCTATTGTTTGCTCAAAAAATTTGAGTTGTACACTACTAGATAAAATAGAGGACTAAGCTTCGACCAAGTGATTAAGGTTTTTTTTACGTTCTGAGGAAAATAACTCCCCTCAGGGCCTTATGTCATCTTTGGAGATGCTGTGTGGAGGGTCTTTATAGGAAAGGAAGGAGAGGAAGTTTTGGGAAGGAAAAGGGTATGAGGGGTGGTTAGGAATCTGAGGATCAGTGTGTCCAAGAGTGGGGAACGCATGAATTCATCCGATGTTCCGATAGAGTATGGCTGGAGAAGGCAACCATTATCTTTCGACCGCCAAGACCCAGGCAAACCTCACTCTATGAACCCGGGCACCCCTGCTAAGTCACCAAACGTAGCGAACCACTTGGGGTGAACTATTACAGAGGTGTTGGTTATCCAATAAATGGTACCTTGGTTTATACCCATGTGTTTGAACCTCCGTCACGTTTGATTGACGATCAAGTCGATGATTGACCCGATTCAGCGTTTGATCAATTTGTGATCAGCCTGCAAGTATAATTGTCATATTTTCATTTGTCCTTTTCAACTGGATCTGTCGTTCCTTCCTTATTTAATACGGACCAAGGCCCTCATTAACAAAATCCTTCTTACAGCCTCTTCCTCAACCCATCTCACAGCTTCGCCCAACAAGATGAATTTTTTTTATTCGTACAAACCACCAAACATCTACCAGATATTTACTCATAATTAAAGAGCTTCAAAGCTTTAAATCCTTTAAAAGCTTCGATTAAATAAACGAAAAATATATTCTGTTACAAATTCACATACGCAATCGCATATAAATTATATGGATTCGTGTGAATGGGTTTTAGGAGGCCATTCTTAGCATTTCTCGAAAGATTCTTAGCGATCTCAATTCAAACATGTCATAATATGCTTAAGAAAATATTTATTAGATTTTTGTTTTGATAATAGATACACCGGGTGTTTCAAGATTAAAATGTTTTAAAAATCATACATTTCATTTATCAAGCAAATCTTTGAATAGAGCATCCTTAAAAGTGTTACGACGCTACTTTACATAACACATTTAGACTTCTAAACCTTAGCCTTAGGCAAACCAATAAAATTGAGTTAAAATTGGTTAACGCGCTCGTCCCGGTTTGACGGAGAGGTCTGGGTTCGAGTCCCAGTTGCGACCATTGTCTTTTTCTGTTTTTCTGTGTCTTGTTCTCTTTCATATTTTCGTTTAGATTATTATTGTTAACTTATTATAATATGATATATATCACTGATAGGAATAACCTTCAAAAAAGTATAAAAAGAAAGTTTTTCTTATATAAATTGAAATTGAGTATATTATATTGTTTTTATGTAGCAGTTTGTAGAAACATGAAATAATGAAATCATTTATCTATGATACAAGTAATAAATAAGGAAGTTCTTTCGTAAATTTATTAAACTACATCGAAAAATTTACTAAACATATTTCTACGTATACTAAAATGCATGATTCATAGAAATATTATAAATTAAAACCTGTAAAATTATTTATTTATTTATTGGAAAAACATTTTTTATTCATCATTTAAAAAAATTGGGCTAATGATGGTACCAACCTACAGAAGTGGATATTCTTATTATGATGTTCACAGATGTCCTTAATTTGATTTTTTCAAAGGTTCATAGGGTTTATATATACATATGTATATGGAATATGTAGACATCTTCTCAACTTGAAATATTATTTATCTTCCATTATACATTTTTAATGTGCCTCATCCGTATATTAAGTAAGTTATTTACATGTGTTATACATATAAATATCTAAATTTTTTCATTGTTGCAATATTGTCGTATTTACAGGATCTCATTGTTTGATTTTTTATCTACAGTAACTACATATGTCTTTCTCAACTTCTGTTTTCTATTTCTTGATGTTTTACAAGCTCACTAGAGCTTTCTTTTTCATTTTTAACATGTTGATTTTGTTGTTTATATTGTTTTACATTATATAACCTGATACTAGGTTATATAATGTAAAAGCCAAAAAGCGTTAATATTATAAATAAATTTTCAAGAGAGAATTTATGAATGGAAAGCAAGAAAATTTTTTGCTTTATCTTGAGAATTCTAGCTACGTACGAAAATTTAGAAGTTATAAATAAAAAAAACTCGTGATCACTTTTAAGGTCACCCTGTGTCGGAAGTTATAACAGGAGACTGTTGCGTTACTGAAGATTTATAATATGAACACAAAAATCTGTTTGTGTTTCACTAATTAATATTATCAACATCAAACAAGTCCATTAAATAAATAACTTCTGGAGTTTATACTGTGATTCTAGTTGTAAGTCTAGGCACTCCTCGACTTACAACCATTCTCACTTACGACATTTCTCTCTTAGGTACGACCGATTACGGAAAAAAATGCTTCGCAATGTCGTAACACCGTTCGTGAAAACCGTACATTTTTACAACTCACACTCAACGAATCAATTAGGAAATTTTTATATTTGTCAGCTAAATAAATAAACTCTTCTAGTAATAAATTGTGTTTTCACAAGTAATGTTTTACGCTTTAATAATACTGAGACAATAGGCCACTTGCATGGATTTCATAACGACTTGGAAAAAATCGTGTGGATAGATATTTTTACTAAGATTACGAAATTTTTTTAGAAATTTATAGTTTTTTATTTTTAAATAAATAAATCCATTATTTGAGCTCGTGACGTCACTACATGAAAATATCCCGTCTCCGATTATGTTCCCTTAATTTTGTAAAATTCCACACTGATTAATTTATTTTTATATGGCAATACTTTGATTTCCGGCGAATTTTTGAATTTGCGTTAAACGTTCACTAGATTTATTGTTTGTTCTATGCGAACTTATCCTTTGGTTTGATTTTTTGATAAAGATGGCGGTGTTTTTACAGATGTCACGAAGAGAACCCCGTACAATTTATTGCTATTTGTGTGGAAAACGTTATTTTTTTTAAATGATTTTTGGCTATGTAATTATCGTTTTTTGGCACCCATAAAATTATGTCCCGTCTTCCCGGTTTATAAAAAATGGTCTGATTTTTGGGTTTGAAATTTTCAAAAAATTGCCAGGGTTTCAAAAATACGATTAAAAAATAAAAAAATATATAGAATATCTTAGAATATTTGTCTAAACCGGAAAAAAAATTAAAAAATGTGATGCAAGTGGCCTATTCTTAGACTAAAAGAAGCATAAAAATTAAGCTTGTTTTACTCCGCTTCTCGGTAAATACAGTTAAAATTTGCTTTAATATTACGAAAAGTCAGTATGAATGTCGGGGGAAACGAAGAAATATGCAAAAAAATATGCATTTACACTTAGTTAGGTAATTTTTTTTTTAACTAAAAAAAATTAACTAACCATCACGCCGTTTTCCGCATGGGTATGCAGAGAGGACGGACTGTCAAACAATTCGGTCTCATAACTATTCTTCCATTATTCTTACTCTTGACATGGCCCGACTCAAGTATCTGATTGACTTGTTCGTGTCATGTGTTCCTCGGGCGTCCCCGACTTCTTTTACCATTCACATTTGCGTCATATATACTCCTTACACTCCTTTCTTCGTTCATTCGCTATCCATGCCCAATCATCTGAGGGTCTTTTTTTTAATCTTACTCAAAATTCAAGGTTGATGTAAGCGTATTTTACACCAGCCTTGAATTTTTTGCGTTTCTCACATGATCATACATTTTTTACCACACATTCACCTCAGTTACACAGTATTCAGTCTACTTTCATCCTTTTTCTGCCAGCTTCATCCCTCCCTACATATCAGGGTAGATACCAACACTCCATTGTGTACTGCTAGTTTCGTTTCTTTTGATAGTTTTTTGTTAGCGTCAACGGCAATCAGTCCTCCATTAATGGAGTTACCGGCATTTACCCTTATTTAAATATCTCTGTCAGCTTTCCGATCTCCCGTAAACATAGGTACTTACCAGATACACAAACTCACCCACCTAATCCAAGTTTTCATCCTTCACAACATGAAGTGGAACGATAAATAAAAGTCAGAGAACGAAATCGGAATGTTTTCAATGGACCGAAGAAAAATAATACTCGCAGTACACAGTTAGAGGGCATACATGAATGACGTGAGTAGTTTTTCTTCGAATCTAGACCCCCCCCGCCTTGGTGAGATAAATTTGGGCCACTTCGTATATTCTGTTCAATTAACGTGAGATTTCGCTGGAAATCTCCCCCCCCCCATTTTGAGTTTACGTAATTAATGTAAGCCAGTGGCGTAACGTGAGTATCGGCCGCCCGGGCGGAGGAAAATTTCGCCGCCCCCTTATGTGGGTACTTCAAGCACCGGGGGGGGGAGGTATTCTTCCAACGACAATCATGTTTATAAATTCAACTACAAATTTATAACTGCTGTCGGAAATCGAGAATGGTATCCATGTAAAAGGATTTCGCATCTCGAACATTGACATCGTATTTAGAACGCGAGGCAAGTTTTAAGTTAAGATCAATTCTCCGTAAGAGTCCTTAAATAATAGTTCTGCGTGGAACAATCAATTTCTCAGAATTTTGCAGCATTTGGTATGCAACTCAAATGTAAAGCTTCACTCGGTACAAGCTGAATCTGCAACTCGTTATTTAATTTATCGCTGTATTCTGAACACAAAACCTGTTTGTATGCAGTGAATAAAACTTCTCTCAGAACATGAAAATGGTTTTTCTTTGATTCTGGCATTATATAAATAGTCTGCAACTGGAATTTTATAACTGCACTTCGAATAAGAGAATGTTTTCCTTCGAAGTGTGTCAGCATCTCAAAATTTGCCGCCCCCCTTAAAAGTGCCGCCCGGGGCGGGCCGCCCCCCCCCCCCCCCCCCTCCCCCCAACGCTACGCCACTGATGTAAGCCCCCTATACCCAAATTTTATGGTAGGTACTTGAACAATAGAGTAGAGTGGAGGATTTTCCATACCTACTTCCGAACTATTTTATTTGCACTGTAAGATTTTCACTTTTTCACAAATACAATATATTAGTTTTGTTAGTAAAATAATGTGCAGATGGCGCCGTGTTCCAGCTCGCTATTCCGAGCGTATCATTTTATCTTTTCAGAAGTCAATGGTGGATTAAGCAATAAAAATAATTCAACTTTAATTGAGCGGCGTCTCGTGGCCGCCATCATTAATTTGTCAACGCGACGCGTGACGACAGCTCAAATGGATCATTATTTGATAAGCGTAGATGTAAACACGCCCATTCTAATAAATTATAAATACATTATAATAAAGGATTTTAATGTACGCACAATAGTCCTAACGGTACTACGCGTTTTCATCCCGTGACAAAATATCCCCGACAAAACATCCTCCAACAAAATATCTACTGAAATCTAACCCAACCTAACCTACCTACCTTTATTTTACATTTTACTATTTTTGAACAATAATTTATTGTCTTTACACAATTTTTGTATCATTTTACAAATTTTGAACAATAATTTATTGTGAAATGGTCTGGGGAGCTTTCTAATCCATTCTATTTGAAAAGTGGAGTAAGGCAAGGAGGAAGCATGTCTCCGGTTCTGTTCAATCTATATACCGATGATCTTATTCAAAAACTTAATGCCACGAAAATATGTTGCCATATACATGGAGTGTGTGTGAACAACATTAATTACGCAGATGATATGGTTCTTCTTGCACCGTCACTAAGCGCATTACAGAAGTTACTAAAAATCTGTTATATAATTCTACCAAGTCAGTAGTTATGGTTTTTAAATACAAAAACGAAATCATCCAAACACCCTCAGTATGGTTAGATGAAAGGAAAATTAATGTTTATCACAGCGTTAAGTACCTGGGACACATCATCACAGACGACCTAAAGGATATCGAGGATATGGAAAGGCAGAGAAGAGCGATATCAGTTAGAGCGGGTATGCTGTTAAGACGTTTTTACCTATGCAGCCCAAAAGTAAAAAGAATATTGTTCAACGCTTTCTGTACCTCGCTGTACACATCAGAACTCTGGGTTGACTATACTGTATCCCAATGGAACAACTTAAAGGTTGCTTACAACAACGGATACCGTCAACTTTTCTGCCTACCGAGATACTGCAGTGCTACGGAAATGTTCCTGGAGGGATGAGTGCACACTTTCCGAGCACTTCTCCGCCACTGCATGGAAAGTTTATGGCGCAGACTACGCCAATCGAAGAATGCAATCATCACGCCATGACTGCCTGGATGGAGTCCCCCCTGATGACCCTCTGGAGACGGGAGACGACGATGAAATACCCTCCGTAAACAGTTGCATGAATTAATTTTAGTGTTATTATTATTTCAGTTTCATTTCTCATGTTTTTCATGCTTATTCGTTTTTTATTTTATTTATGTGCTGTTATTTACTTCCTTAACTTATTAATTGTCTAATTTCTTTTGTTTTTTCAAAATATGGAATGTATTGCATTGCACTACCCCTGCATACATTCTGGAATAAAATACTTTATTATTATCATTATTATTGTCTTTATAGGAAGTCTGTATTATTTTTGTCCCATTTTTTGTTCGGTTAGGTTAGGTTTTAGTAGATATTTTGTTGGGGGATGTTTTGTCCGTAGGATATTTTGTCGGGGATATTTTGTCGTGGGTTGAAAAGTCGCGGAACCGTCCCACTGCTCCCAACCATCTGGAACCAGTGAGGCTATGGCATCCCCATTTGTGGGGCTGAAGGGAGGGGAAGAAGATGGGCAACAGAAAGGTGGGGGAAGTACCTGGCTTTTCAGATCTGGTTACCAAACATGGCTAAAGTAATTTCAAACAATATTCACTTCTGAATGGTGGTAACTCGATACTGAGATAACAGGCACTCTGGAGCGAGGTATACTATTTGTAGCCGTTTTAAACTTCAAGGTCCACAACAAGTTTGTCGTGTCAATTCGAAAAAATGTTATTTAAATACTTAGCTTTAACTTTTACTAACTAAAGTCACGCGCCTCAAATATTGTATCAATTCTCAAATATACTTTTTAAGTTTTTGTGAAATTTTACCTTATGGACACTTTATATTTTAACACATGTTCGCAGAATTTGGTAGTATTTTTATACTTACATATACCAGGGATCGACGATTTTTATAAACAGTGTTACTCCCTGGTCTTAAAAGCAAAGAAAACAAACTACGCAAAATTATTAGGAGAATAGAGCAACAGGCTGTGTTATTACACCACCAACTATTTATTGTAAGAGGACTGGCTAAAATTCATTATATATTACTACGCACCTATACTGAAAATATAAGGCCAAATCATTTCATAGACTTTTCATAGACATTTTCAATTGTGAACTTACCAAATATAAGAGGTCCATAAAAGAGTATCTCTATGATGTTTCGGGAATAATATTGTGTTTCTATTGTTTATATTTCTGTTATGATTTGATTTGTATGTAGGTACAACCTCTCTCCACAGCTACCAATGCATTGATTTTTTTTTGTTTCGTTATTTTTCGTTTTATATAATGTTTTGTTTTATATTATTATATAGAATATGTTCCTTTCTTATACATTTAATTTACTTATTATGCTGTCTCAGTAGAGGTAAAATCACAAGGAGGAAATCCATAATTGGTTTTATTTTGGCTATATAATACTTATGTACAAACTGAAGAAATGTAAACTGTCAATTTCCCGAAAATTAATAAATTAATAAATAAATTATATAATTATGGGCAAGTTATTTAACATAACTGATATGTAACAGAAATTGATAAGAATTTGAAAATTAGGCTTGAAAATTGATGAATAATTGTTCAAATTCTGTGAAACAATTATCCCTTAAATTATGTACTTTTGAATTATGGTTTGTTACGTGCAATAAACCGAAATTATGTTAGTGTTCAGTAATAAATAAATAATTGAATTCATAGATGTAAAAAATGGAAAAATAGTTAGAAAATTATATAAAAATCGAAATGCTCAGATCGAAAAAAAGAAGTTTTTTGGGTTCTCTTCGTGATGTATGTAGATTCACTAGTTTCCCGCTTGTACTACGAGTTTCTGGACACGTTGCATTATCACCACAGAAATACCACTAACGAAAAAGCCCTAAGTGTGAGTTAATACCTATTTGAAAGATGATGTCATGGTGATGTTATTAGCTATGTATATGATGATGTTATTGATATTATTTGACATGCCCCCAAAACCCTTCTATCGGTTTATCTCATCAGTATGAAATACTATTTTAAATTAGTATAAATAAGGAATTACATGCATAATTAACAGTAAAATAGATAGTATTATTCATACCTTAAAGGAAGCTGTTTACGTCGTTTATGACAAGCTTCAATTAAGTGTGCATTTCTTAGTCATACCCAATCCAATCGGCTTCCTCCGCTGATTCATTCATATATGACGTCTGAGTTTCTAGATCCCTGTCACAACATATAGAATATTCTATTCAGAGGAAAACCGGTCGCCGATAAATTTGAACAATATACATTAAAAATTAGTTAATTGCACTATTGAGTAAGAAGTGATATAAATTATCACTAATATATCTAAAATATTAAGAGAGATTTGAATAATAGGTATTTTACAAAACTGTTGCTTTCACTGTCGCACAAACTCCCCCGAATACTGAGCGAAAGGCACAACTGCACCTCAGGCTAATAATACATAATACCTAAATAAAATCATCAAAATCGAGGTTTTGTTTTCCCCATTTTTTTTCTACAAAACTGGACCGATTTATATGAGTGAAGCCTTTTTAGCACCGTTGTGATTTGTAATTTGAAACGAGACAGACACATACATCTATAGGTATATATGTATAGCCTGCGAGGGAATGAGATAGTATAATCGGTCTCCTCTTTGTGCGGTGTTTCGTAGTCTCCCCACTCATGTCTAGTTTAGTTTTAAGAAGGGTTCACTTCTACCGCACGTGAATTGCACACCCTGATTTTTGTTTTACTAAAGGTATTAGAAGAAAATACTCTATGTCTGTATGTTTTGCTTATTTTAAAATACATTGTCTATAAATAGTTAGTATACTGAACGCCTGTTGGGACGTAACCAGGCAATTTAACGATTTTTGGTGGGTCATATTTCCTATAAGAAGTTAATTATCAAAAAAATAAAATCACATCGACACGCTAGTGGTCGATATCTATGATATATTAAAAATATTATATTTGCAGTAGTGTCAAAATCCAGAGAGGAAATTGGGGAATTCGTTTGTATGGACAAAACGCCGCCCGGTTTCCTCTGAAGACAATTTACAAAATCCACGAATTAGTACTGACTCCAAACAGTCTACTAAAATAAATTTATTACAATCATTGTGTGTTGTGGTCGGAAAAGATGAGTAGAACGGTCAATGAAAGTAATATTAGTCGACATCAAATAAAAATTTGTTGATAAATATTTATTTGAGTAATGGGCGGCGCATCAAAGTTTTTTTTGTTATTATTGAGATCATAAACTTTATAAAAAACAATAAAATAGCTGTTCGTATTTTCAGTGACGTACTGGCTCCACTAGCTAACTGTGGCTACTGGTAATAAAAATATTAATTACTCATTTAGGGGGGTATTTCACCATCCTCTTGATAGCTTATCAATAAGATAGCGTTTGATTATTCGACCGATCAGTGGCTGAGTTGGCATCGCGTTTGGGTCCCACCCAGGCTTCCCGTGTTAGATTCCTCGGCTGGCTGAGTCCTCCATCACGACTCAGGCAATATTTTCGGCTAACTGTAATGGTAGTAAGGGATTTTAATGATTTTAATTTAAAGTTAATGGGAATGTTTTAATAAGGGTTTTTCACTTTAATTACTTTATCTCTTAATCAACTGTTCAGTTGAAGTTTTGTCCGTGTACATAGAACATGGTAATTCATTAGACATCACCCGTCTCTTTCTCTCTATCACTATGTAAGATGTTAATTAACCCCTCACTGTTCCTATATATTACATTTTATCCCTTTCTATATGAAATATATACGTATATAAGCTCCCACAATGTATATTTTTGATCAGTTTAATTTTATACCCTGAAGATTATTATGTTAAGCGAAACCGGTCGGTATTGAAATAATTAAATCGTGCTTATCAATAAAGTTTATTGTTTTATTTCAATTAATATGTCAAACCACAAAGTGACTGCTTTCTACCAAAATATAAATATATATGTGTATGTATAAATACTTTTTTTTCTAACTAATGACAGAATGAATAATAACATTTTGTTTGACCTCTCAACACTTCGTTGTTACTTCATTTATTATTTTTTTCTACAAATTTTCTTCCATTTATCATGATTTTTTTTAAATTTTATTATTTTGCTTTTACTTAACCGTTTGGTAATGACCGATATTTATGCATGATACTTTTATTAAATTGTGAAATTAATAACCCCGATACAGGCGATCCCTAGTGGGGTTAATAATAGTGTGGCTAAACAATGTCTTTTAATTGTGATTTTATTTTTTATTTTTTTATTATTAAAAACATACAACGAAGTTGCACTCCCATGAGTTATCAAAACTCATTAAGGGATCGCCAATTGGTACTTTTGAGAAGTTAAACCCAACTCAACTCAATATGTAGACACAATGTATGAATAAAAAATTTACAAAACATTTCACAGAAGCATCATATAGACACAAACATATATGAAAAATCACTTTACAAATATTTCACAGAAACATGTCTTATAACATTTTATGAATTTGTATAACCGACTCATTTGATTTATGTACTTTGGGTTTCAAAAAGTTAAAATAAAGTTTCCTCCATGATGGACTAAGAAATGCATAAATAAAATAAAATCAGGAAAATACAATATAAGGTACAGGCTCAAAAATATACAGACCTAATAGAAAGGTATAAACCGCGCCCATCATATTATAAGTTTAGTATTTGAAGATAATCAGGGCTATCAGAACAGAGCTTGTACCTACTTATGACTCGTTTTCCAAATAACATTTGAAAAAATATGTTTTCAATATATCATTTCGAGATTTGTTGGAGGCATATATATACCTGTCTCAAATTTTCAGGCAGTTTGTTATAGTTAGTGTGGGCAATGTATTCTAATGATTTCAGTCCGAACTTTGTTGAGTGTATTTTTGATATGTGTAGTTTGTTGTGTTGTCGTGTATTATATTGGTGAACGTCGTTGTTATAGTTCAGTTTTATATTTGTGTGGATGTTGCACTGAATAATATTTAAAATGGTGTTTGTTATCTCAAAGCTAGGAACAATCTTAAATGGCAATACAAGTGCGTGACGGTAAATATCTTTAACAGGCAGGGCCGGATTAACCATGTCGGGGCCCCTAGGCAATGCACGTCTCGGGGCCACTTTACCAATGGTGGACTAACGGAGGGGGGGGGGGCAGCCCGCCCCGGGCCTCTGGTCCTCGGGGGGCCTTCAAACGCCTCCATGTTCCCTCGATCAAATCCTTAACAAGGCTTTAATGCCATCAATCAGCGGCCAAGATTTTTAAATTTCGTCAAACGATGATCTTGCAATCGTACCCTTGCAACTGTACAGGGCGGTACTAAAATTAAAATTCTGAAACAGATCTTTCCCAGATAATGTATTGATTTATTTTACTCCATGATTATATCTATAATTTGAAAAGTGTGTTGTATAATAAAAAAAATTGTTTGAAAATTTAACAAATCTTCCAACGCCCTACGGTAAAACCTTATTGTAGGTACTAAAAATAAATGTATTTTCTCAAAATTTAAAACTTAGCTTTACTAGATAAAAGAACAGTCGTTCGAAATAAATTTATAATTTTGTAGTGAAAAAGAGTCAATACGTCTAAAATTTGATTTAAAAACGACATATTTCCGGTTTTGTCTGGTGATTCCCACTTAAGGCGGACGCTGTAAATTTTTTTTTTTGTTATTTTATTTTTTTATTTCATTTTCTGAAAGACGCATTTGTTTAAAATGCTCTCACCAAATGTTTTTAAAGATATTCTAAAAATTGACGGAGATACAGCATTTTATGTGAAACAATAACTTAGTAAAAAACCACTTTTATTATACATACTATGTGCCGACCGGGTTTCACTACAACCGTAGGTTCTTCAGGGCATTTTGTATGTTGAATTATCCTTCAGCAAAACTTTGAACGTGTTATTCTCTAAACTTTGTTAACACATTTTTTAACCTCTATACATTCAATTTGCTTTTTTTTTTAACCTCTATACATTTGATTTAAACTGTTTGAAAATCTGGTGTCTATTTCAACACGAATTTTAGTTTCGATTTTTTATGGAAAATTTTCATTGTTCATAAAAAAAATAGAAGGGGGCCCATTATAAAAAAATTCTAAGTGGTGCGATACTGACTAGATTTACTAAAGTTTAAGACGTAGTGCATGCAAATCGGATGTATAGTTTTTCTAATATGTTGCAACCATGTTGAAAAAAGCAGTTTCGAGAAAAACGCGTTAAAGGTTTTGCTGAACGTTAATTCAACATACAAACTGTTTAAAATGGTTTCATATAAAATGCTGCAGGTATCTCCGTCTTTTAGAGAGAGCATTATTAACAAAAGCATCTTCAGAAAATTAATTTTATAAAATGACAATTTTTTTACAGTGGCCTGGGGGCTTAGTCCCTATCTTTTACGTTTTACTAACAGCCTGTTAGCTTAACTTGGTGGTTTGAGCAAAGTTGTCGCAACTGGCTAAAAATGGTGGTCAGTAACTTTAAAAGTTACTGACTACCATTTTTAGCCAGTTACGACAACTTTGCTCAAACCACTAAGTTAAGCTAACAGGCTATTAGTAAAACGTAAAAGATAGGGATTAGGCCCCCTGGTGCCTTAAAATCTTGTTTAGGATTTGATCAAAGGAACATGGAGGCCCCCCAAAGTCAGAGGCCCGTGTGAACTGAAGAAAAAGCTTGTAAAAATACATCAACTTCTTAAGCTACGGGGGGGAGAGGGGGTCATCCAGCTTTTCCGCCCCGGGCCTCTGACGCACTTAGTCCGCCACTGCACTTTACCCTTTTCTAACTTCCAAACTTTTTTTTTTCTACCACAACGTAATTTTATTCATAATTAATCTGTTTTTTTACTACATTTCGAAGGAATGCCTTCACCCCCATTCAATTAAAAAAATGAAACGAATTTAGTAGTACAATGAGCGATCTTATCACTACAGTGATCTCTTCCAGAAAACCTTGGTATGAAGAGAAACAGAGAATTTTAGCAAGCAATTGGTAGTGCACACTAAAACTTGTACAACATTTATAAAAAAAACAAATGCCAGTATAAACCACACACGGCACATATAATAATATCTCCATTGAAACGAAGGAAAGTAAAGTAAAATACAACTATTGTTTAAAATACTATATGTATAACTGTTTGTTTCCCTAATAAAATAAAATGTTTAAATATTTGTTTTAATTATTGACTTTTTTATTTATTATTTGTCCGTGAACAGTTATTGGGTTATAACCTAATTATTATAATTTATTGTTTTCTTTAATGCATGTAATGTTATTAACCTATAAATGTTGGTAATAAAAAAATTTAATATTTAAAACATCTTGAAAGCTAACTTTTTCCAAAATTGGTGCCGGAGTTGCTCACTAATTGTGAGTCGAACCGTTGACGCAAGATATTTTTTCTTGGGTCGCGGGGCCCCCAGCCGATGCGGGGCCCCTAGGCAGTTGCCTACTCTGCCTTAGGGATAATCCGGTACTGTTAACAGGTGTATCCCAAGGCAAGACAAAAATGTTACGTAGGGCTCTATTTTGGATTATTTGCACCTCTAATAAGTTAAAATAAATTAGATGAGGCGTTATGTGAAAAATTTCTTAAATTAAAAATATGTATACCTAGTCAAACCATTCTTCCCATGGCTGTGAGTCACCCATAACTAAAATAGGTAGGTATTTTATTATATCGGTGAGCTTAGGGGGAATAGAAACTGATTTATGATTTTTAATACCTAGGTAATTTAACTAACCCGAGCGAATAGACCCTGTATTTCCTATTTTTTTAAAACCAATGAAAAGGAAAAAAATTGTCGAGTTACACATAAGCCACAAATAATAGAGTAGGTACGCCCCTGGGTTCTCTAGAATTGTAATGAGTAATATTATAACGTGTTTATGTCATCAACGAAGGATCGTAATTTATACAGGCTGTTCCAGGAAATACACGAGGCAGACTTTAACCAACGATACCTGTGCAAATTAAATCAAAAAATGTATATGTCATTTTAATCTTTTTTTTTTAAACGTAATAAAATTATTGTTCCACGTGCCACTGCCGCTGGTGATAACTTTAAAAAAGAGGAATTTATAGGTATATGCTAGGATTATTGTATTTTTTAAATAAGATATAAAATAATTTCAATAGAATAACTCTGTTTAAACACAATTCAATTATGGTTCCACGACAGATCAACAAAGTGCATTTCAACACCTCTTTGAAAAATCGTTAAAAATTATATTTTTTTTTAAATATAGCCCATAACCTAACCTAACCTTTTTTGTGCATCACTTTTAACGTCTTTTCAAAGGAGGTTGTATGATTATGAGTTGTCCGGTAACCCTTTATTATATATCTTTAACCAACTGGTTTCGATTCAACCTGAACCTTCATCAGGGTGAATAAAATACATTAAATATATTACAGAGTTACATAGGTAAAATAGAAGAGGGAAGGAGAATATCAATTTTAGTGGTGGACGAGGGGGAGGTACGTAAGAGTGGTGTAAAATTAGGTGAGGGGAAGGGAAATATATTTAAACTGGGCCTATTTGATAAAATCGCAAATTGTAATATTTAATTAAATGAAGACAATTTTAGCGAAACTCAATCGAAAAACTGGAGACAGAAAAATCAGAAAAAGATATTGACACCTCTGGGACTCGAACCCAGGACCTTCGGACCTTTTTTTATATATGTATATACGTAGATCGATCCCATTTCTATGATGTACATCTAAGCCCACCTTCATTAATTCTTATTAGGATTTTTTTTGAGGAATAATTAATCCAGCAATGAGTAACCGACTTAAGAAGAAGAACGGTTTATGTCCGTCGTGTTACACCCTGTATGATAGTAAATATAATCCAATAAATTGAATAACTCAACTCGTTCATCAACAATTAAATATTACACGTATACGTAATAACGTAATGAGCTAATAATACTTGTATTACTACCGAAAGGCAGCATTATGAATGCACATAAATTGAATACTCCTGGTATAAGCTAGGATAAATAATAACCTAAATAATAATAGCACGTGTCGTACAAACAATCTTGTGATTTCATAAAAAGGTCATTTCATAAAAAAATCTCTAGCTCTGAAGCGCCCTAAAGAGACGGCCAGCGTGGTCTAGCGGAAAGGCTCTTGACTCGCAATCCGAAGGTCGCGGGATCGAATCCCGGCGTGGCAAATAAATGTTATTTGATTAATTTGTGTTATTTTACAATTAATTCATTAACAATAATATGTACAGTATTTGCAGCACGTTCCAGGGTTGAAGATACTATCAGTATCGCCCTGGTGTAAGACCACCATTCAGAATTGAAACGTTGCTTGAAATGGCTTTTAGCCGTGTTTGGTAACCAGATCTGAATAGCCAGATACTTCCCCACCATCCTCCCCCCACATCTCCTTCCCCTCCCCACTACCTTCAGCCTCACAACATACCCCAATCGGGGATGCCATAGTCTCATTGGTTCCAGACGGGAGCAGTTGGGACTCTTGATCGGTTTTTTTATTTTAAAAAATATAAAAAAAGTCCTAAATTCTTCAACCTCAAAATAAATATCAACTCTGTCACCAAAAATGTAGTGTAGCGAACCACTAGGGGTGACCTATGGCAGGGGTGTTGGTTTTACAATATATGGCTTCCAGGGCGGTGGTACCCAAACCCGCCTCCCAAATTGATTAACCTATTATTACGTTCGTAAGAAGGAAAGAAGACAAAGGGCGAGAGCAGACTGAATGCTGCAGAAATGAGATCCCTGAAAAATGTGTAGATTGAAGATCCTTTTTTATTTATTTATTTATTTATTTATTGAAAAAAATAAGAAATACATGAAAACATAAGCTGAACATCTCACTAGGGCATTCCTGTATCGAGATATGCAGTTTTACAATAAAGTAATTAAAAAAAAAAAAGAAACATACATATACCTAAACGTAAAAGAAATATAATAATAAACCTACAAAGAAGCACTGAGTACAGTTATTTAAACATTACTAATTAATAATTATTACAGCTGGGCAGTATGCTCATTGTTGACAAAAATAACATTATACTAATATACTGTAAACTAAATATTAAAATATGTAAATACAAGGTACCTGTTGTGGCTTACCAGATGCAATAATAGGGTGATCATACCACATTAGCATTAAATTATTAACAAAAAATAAATAATATACAATGCCTAGATCAGTATTTCTTAACCTTGTTGGAGGGAGGTACTGACACCCATCGGTTTTATAAGTGCATTCACCGAACCCTCCTTAATAGACAAGCGGGGCGTATCATCACGAATCATATGAGTCGGGGGTTTGTCTTGACCTCCGCCGAACCCGCGAGACTGACTCACCGAGCCCCTGGGATTCGATCGAACCCAGGTTAAGAACTACTGACCTAGATGGTTTGGACATATTAATAAAAAATAATAATTGGATAATTTGTATAGCGCCGTTTTTGTGAAAAATCATCTCAAGGGCGCTGTAAATGTATTTTGTGCGGATTAACGAAGAAATTAGTGTAATGAGAATATGTGATGCGAATGTGAATGATAAAATAAATCAGGAAGGCCGTGGAAGACAAGGCATTATCCAGTGAATCAAATATTTGAGTCGGGTCATATCAAGAGTCAGAATAACAGAAGGGGGAGTATGAGGCGACATATGAATGTGAATGAAGCGAGGAGTGTGTGCAAAGTAATCGCCAGCTATCTCATTCTCTCGCAATCCTATAGATGTATGTATTTCTCACATTTTTGTGTTGCTATTTTTCGTTTCATCGAATTTTAAATCACAACGGTGGTAAAAAAGTTTTCACGAAAGAGTTTCCAGTTTTCGAATATTTTCGTAATGAGATTAGATGGGGTCTAACTTGAATAAAAGATAGCTCATGAATATTTTGTTTATGAACTCCAGTTTAAATTGTGTGTTTTGTGATAAAAATGGAAAGGGCATTAAACAAAGAATTGTAATAAACTTTTAAGCGCAGCCAGTTTCCAGTAAGTTGTTTCGCGGCGTGTACTTGGAACACTCAATATTTATTTTTTTATCATTACCACTTATTTTATTTAAAATCTGGCATTCTAAGTTTTTAAAACCATATTGAAATAAAAATAATAATAAAGATATTTAAAATAATTTTTTAAAAATTAAAAAAAAAATTAAGACTTTAAAAAATCGTACACAAAAAACTGCCAGGCTGCTGGTCGGCAGACCAAAGAAGTCATGAATAACATAATCTAGACTACAGTTTTTCGTTAGTTTCGATCTTGTATTCGATGTAATCGGTGCAGCAGGGCAAGCGAAACCGATATGAAACGGACGGGGTTTCGGAAATTTCCGTCGTTTTACGGACGAACGCAGCTCTTACAGCGATGCTGTTTTCGAACTTCCAACTACTATGAACTATTAGGCAATCTTAAAAGGACTATTAATATTATAAATTTGTACAATAATATTGACGCGCGACAGCGGTGAGGGGCACCGCGGCAGGTTTCGTAAGTGGTTTGGCGTCGAACGGCTCACCTCGGAAATCTCAAATTATTTTTTTTATCATTATCGTTTATATTTTTAAAATATGGCAATCAAAGTTTTTAAAAATATAATGAAATAAAAATAAACGAAAAATTAAAAAAACAAAAAAACTTTAAAAAATCGTACACAAAAATTCGCCAGGCTGCTGGTCGGCAGACCAAGAAATTCTTAAACGGAATGATCTGGACTATAGTTATTTATTTGTTTCATTCGTGTACTCGATGACGTAAAATTTACTATTTTTTACCCCACTCGGCTATTTTTTACCCCACGCCGGCTGCCTGCGAACTTGCCAGGCTTCCGGTTGGCAGCCCTGCTTTTTTCTCATTTTCTAATCGACCTTTATCATATGAAACCATTCCCGTTCGTGTACTCGATGACGTAATTTTTTCGAAAAAAATCGCTGACTATTTCCATGGCAGCGCGGCTCCTGCCAAGAGGCGCACCGGCAGACCAGCTTTTTAAAGGTTTTCTAAGTGTCCATTATCACTAAAAAGAAGTTTCATCCGTGTACTCGATGATGTAGGGTTTACCTATGTCGTCTCCTAGTCTATAAACCCCCCTGCGAGGAAACACCGTGAAACGTAGCAATATTAAATGAAAAAACACACTTTGTAAAACACCACTTTTTATTTGAATTAATATTTAACAGCCAACTAGGTTTTGCTTAGCTCAAGCTTCATCAGGGCTTATTATATCAACTAAAGATAATTACATACAGACACATATACCTATATAAAAGAAATTAAAAGAATGAGTGAAAGAGATAGCAATAGAATAGGCGACACCCTATTGGTACCAGTAAGATATACAAATAGATAAGAGGGAGACAAAATTATTAGCTGTTAAATATTAATCCAAATAAAAAAGTGGTGTTTTACAAAGCGTGTTTTTTCATTTAAAATATAATGTCACACCACAAAGTATTTTTTTCTTCCTTCGATAACGTAGTTATTTAGTTAGTAATAAACACGGACGTACAAATTGTATGTCTATGGTAATAAAGAAATTCGTTTAAAACCATTGAATTTTTACCCAAGAAAATAGACAAAAATACCTACACCTTTAATTTATTTCGTGTGAACGAATTTACCAGCAAACAAAAGTGGTGTTATTTATTGGAATGAAGCCTTGATACAAGTTTTAATCATGACTTTCATGTTATTCGTGTTTTACGGCGGTCGCCTGCCAACAACTGCCAAAATCTGCTGAAGGAAATCCTTGAAAAGACTTGAAAAAATAATGTGTTCGTTGCTTCATTTATCAATTGATGTCAGATTGTAATTAAGTACTATTATCATAGATTCTTGTGGAAAAGTAATAGTGGTCATAATTATTTCGTCGTTATTCTAAAAATGTGGTTTGCTTTAGAAGAGGTCGAAGTATGTAAAACACTTTTAATAACCGAATTATGTGCTGATATGCTCATGAAAAGGTTAATGTGATAAAACAATTTAATTGTAAATAGGCATTTTTTTTACATTAGTTCCACACAGTAGGCCCTGAGTAAAATAATTCCCTTCAGTGCCTATGTTATCTTTGTGGATGGTGTATGGAAGGTCTTTTTAGGAAAGGAAGGGGAGGAAGTTCTGGGAAGGAAAAGGTATGGGAGTAGATAGAAATCCTGGGTTCAGTGTGTCCAGGAGTGACTCTCGATACGGCCCGCAAGGCCACACAAGACCTAGACAAACTTCACTCCATGAACCCGAGCACCCCTACTAAGTCACCAAACGTAGCGAACCACTCGGGGTGACTTATGGCAGGGGTGTTGGTTATCCAATTAATGGTTCCCGGGGCGGCGGTACCCATATCCGCTTCCCAAATTGCAATAAAATCGAAATAAATGGAGTATTTCTGAACACATCCGAAAACTAAAAACTGTTTTTGAAAACTGATGAAATTCGCTTTCAAATTTTGTAATTCAAAATGAAGTTAATTTTTAAAAAAAATTAAATAAAACATGGAAAAAGTTTTAAAAATGGCTCACCTTACGATTTTTCTAACTAAAATTACTGATATCGAAAAAGAAAATTATATACATGAACACACTTATTTTATTAGTCAAATATATTATAAACGTGGTCGTCAACTCACTTTTTTATCGTTTCATGTAAAAATAGGAATAACAAAAAATTCCCAAAGTTTCATTTTTTTTTCAAATTGTCATTGAAAACGTTGGATTTATATAAGTGTACATGTTCATTATTTTGCGGTTACTTTTTAGAATGAAATATAAAGCATGGTGTTTTCTCTTTCTAACACCAATTAGATCATATTTCTAACCATGTAAATAAGGGGACACAACGATTTTTATGAGATATGCATGGTTGTAACTGAAAACCGAACAAATTGGCTTGAGAGGTTAAGTTGAACCAGTCTGAACTTTAATTGTGCGTTAAAAATACCCAATACAGTGATAATCAAATTTAATTTCTCAAAGTGCATGGTCATAAATAAGTTTTTTTTAAAGTGTCTTTTTTTATTTTTATGAATGGTATTATTGAAAGGCCTAATCGATTAATCTTACTTAAACGTCCGTAAAATATTTGATTGGACAATTTGTCTCTTCAATCGTGGTTTGGAATTTGTAAAATCTTATTGATCACCAAATACGACGTTAAGGTTGAAAGCATTTATATCGCATCGCTTGATAATAATTGATTGTGTTATTGTGTATAGCACATCCCTCTTTTATAAAAACGATATGATTGTACCACTCCAGCCAGGAGCATTTCTATCCCGGTGAGACCGTACACCAGAGAATTGTTAGGACTGCAACACGTGCTCTAAGGATGGGTGGGAGGTTGAAGTTTAATCAACAGGGGAACATGGCAATCTAATGAGGCAGTATAGAAAAGTGGGTTGGGCCGGAATGGGATGGGTTGAACAATGTTTATTTGTTTTCCTTGTATATTTC
This sequence comes from Limnephilus lunatus, assembly GCA_917563855.2. Classification (NCBI taxonomy): domain Eukaryota; kingdom Metazoa; phylum Arthropoda; class Insecta; order Trichoptera; family Limnephilidae; genus Limnephilus; species Limnephilus lunatus. The sequence continues at coordinate 41,954,957 of OU830602.1, read as the reverse complement.
CTCCCTATCCAGACCGTTTCTTCCTTCATCCTTCTTCCTGCTTTCTTGATCCCTCTCCCCTTTCCCATTTACTCTGCCGGGTCATTATTATCGGAGTTCGTTTCGTTCAAGTTATATATTTTCTGAGACTCTCGAAGTTGGAGTTGTCTTTAGCTATTTCCTTCAATTCTTCCAGCGTTTTGTCATAGTACCTACCTCATGTCATGTTGTAAAGAGTCATTCCACGTATAGAAAGGTATTCCAATTTTACGTTTACCTGCAGAGTAGTTCCAAGTTACCAAGGTATCCTAACCTGAAAGTTTTTATTTTCCACAGTCCTCTTTTATATAAATAGGATAAAAAAAGAAACACAATTTGTTTGTTTAATGTAACTAAAATAACGTACGTTATTCTTATATCGTTCACATTTCATCTTGAACTTACAACCTTTTGACACAAATCCAAAGGTGTTACCTTGGATTTTATGAAGGTTTTTAAATTTTTTTTTTTGCAGTTTTTTACGTAAATTATATAACACAGGGTAAGCCACGAAAATCTTTAATGAAAAGGTTAATAAAAAAGTTTATATTTATAATATGTCGAATGTGCATGAAGAGTGTTGAGTCGAACCATAGAAAATAAGTGGAAAACATATTGGTTTTCTCATTCCGGTGGTGAACTTCTGAAAATAGAACATTACTCACGTAAAAAAAAGACAGATTAAATTCTAAATTCTTTAATTATTGCCACCGGAAAATAATCAAAAATATCTCCTGTTGAACAGGAAAAATAAAAATCAAGCTATGTATACATAAAGTCCCACGCAACTTTTGAGACCCCTAAGAAAATGATTTTTCAAAAAATCGACCAAACACTGACGGGCCTCCCTACCGTGAAGTGAAAAGAGGGAGGTTTTCAAGCCGCACCCTGTTTCACGTCGTGGCAAGAACACTGTATAAATCAAGACGCAATCATCAGAATCTCTTAATCAACGAAAATATATGTTTGTAAAGGTCACTAGACACTAGACAATGATTTGCTGCTAATGGTGACCTGTGTGGAAAAGACAAATATCAGTGATTATAGTCTGACCGAAACGCATCTTTAATGTATGTTATTATTTATTAGTACAACTGGCTGTTAGCGTTAGAGCGTCCTACATTTATTGGGGAATGTTGTGATGTTGGAGGAAGCAGAGAGGGAGTTGTGGAAGAAGAACTCACCTTATAGTAGTACTTACCTTACTAGTCAGATCTTGACACTAAACACGTCTAAAACCCTTTCAATTAATGCAATATTTCGTTAAATGCTGTGTGAGAAGAAAAATGGTATCAGGGGTAGGCAGGAATCTAAGGATAATGTATCCAGGAGTGACAGACGTATGCACCTATCCCTCCCATAGTGGTGCAAGGCGATGTTCTGAAAAAGTGCTGCTGGAAAGTTCAAAAGATCAGTTTCTCCCGAACCGGCCTGCCACGCAGTTGGTGGGCAGACGCATCTACCGCTAAAATCCGGATAAACCTAACCCCGCGAATCCAAGCACCCCTGCTAAGTCACCAAAAGTAGCGAACAACCGGTGCTTGTCTCCAGGGCTAATCGAAAAGTCATATCTGCAACTCTTCTAATATTTGCATTTGGGTGCAAATATGAAAAATTATTAATTTAACTAACAAAATGTTACGTTTATAGTCACGCTCAAAAAATACATTAATTTTTAGTAAGCTTTCAAATTTGATAGGTTTAGTGCGTAAACTAAACGCGATGGTAAAAGGTGTTCGGTAGAATTTGATTGTAGGTATATATGTTATTAGTTTGTTCGGTCGGTCTATAAAACATGAAATGACTATTCAATCAAGGCTTAACTAAAGGTGTCCTTTACATGAAAGATTTATGACTAATCTTTGTAATTATTGCGATAAAATTAAATGCCGTTTATTATTGAATCGTGGCTAGTTATTATGAGGCGCAATGTAATTAAATATTACGAAGATATGCAGACCAAAATCTAAATAAATAAATTAGAAAAATTTAAATTTTGAAACTGTTTACTCGCTTTCATAAATATATATACATCTTTCCTTTCTAAATCATTGCTCTCAACATTCCCTCAAATGCAGTGCTTACATGGAAAAAATAAAAGGGCTTATTTTTAAGCAATGGTGACTCCTCTACCTCAATATGAGGGATTCCGGGTTTGAATCCCGGACTAACCATAATCTTTCTTCTTTTCTGAATGTTCTTGTAGAACGCATTACTTGAATGTTATTAATGTTTAACTTTACATTACATTTTTTTTTACATTATCTCACACAATTTCCCTCAGGACCTATGTCATATTTGGGGATGCTGTGTGGAGGGTCTTATTAGGGAAAGGAAGTTCTGGGAAGGAAAAGGGTATGGGAATTATAAGAGGAATCTGGGGGTCAATATGCCTAGGAGTAACGGACGTATGAATCCATCCTTCCAACTGCTGTGCAAGGCTATAGGTCGAGAGAAGCCAGTTGGAGAGTTCTAGGTTAGGTCTCTCTCTTCCAATCCCCCTCAATCCGGCCCACCATGCAGTAAGTGAGCAAAAGCGCATTGGCCGCCAAGACCTAGACAAACCTTACCCCTATGAACCCGGGCACCCCTGCTAAGTTACCAAACGGAGCGTACCACTTGGGGTGACCTATGGGAATGACATTTTTGATGTTTTTTTTCAACTAAAAACATAAAAGCTGAAGGTATTGGACATTTAGGGGCGGGTAAGGGATTTAACAGTTACTCGGCGGAGTGACCAGTGATGATATGTGAGGATTTTTTTTGTTTGATTTTTTTTTTTAAAGACACCTTCAAATGGCCATCCTCGTCATGAACGGTGCTACATTTTTTGTTCGATTAATATGAATATAAAGTTTCTTATGTTATTGTAATGTCATTGTTATAATAAATATTTTCAGTTTCACAAATCCTAAAATTGTATTATCCCGTGATATTTCGTGAAATAATATGTTTCCAATAATTAATATACATTGAATTGTCTCATTTATCATTTCTTTATTTTTTACCAAACTTCGAATACAAAATGATATCATAACAGGAAAACAATTTTTTTTAATTTATAAAACCAAGCATTAATAAAATTCGTTTCATCAAATAATATAACCTCCGGGGCTTGTTTAGTTAAGGTATACACATTTGAAATATTATTTAGTTTTTGAATTTAATAATCATTTTTCAAAATCCAATTTATTTGAAGTGCTAGTTGAAAAACACACCTCAAAGTGTTTATTCGGATATTTTGATAAAGATAAATGGATAGTTTTGTTTCCAAATAACATTCTTAAGATGATTTATCTTTTCTCGCCTCAAGCGTTCTATATTAATTCTAATTAATTAAGATTAATTGAACGAATCGGATAAATTAAAAACTGGAATTAATATACAAGTTTATATCAGATATACCTACCAGTTGGCATCTGATTGAGACGAAATTATGCTTTTTGTTTTTCGTAGTAAAAGTTGTCTATGTATTAAAACGCCCCTATGATTTTTCTGTCAGTACCGAAACTGATTGAAACACAATAAAACAAATTAAGATTGTGATTAACACAGTAAGATAATTGTGTTAGGTATACTTTAGGTAGTCACCTTCTTCTTCTTCTGGTGCAAGAGCACATGTATATGGAGGGTCTGACCAATTCGGTTGGAATCCTGAAATCCTTGGAAATTATCTGAAACATAAAATTAAAAAAAAAAATCGCTGTAGTAGATATAAATGTAGACTGCGCATGATCCACAGGGCGCAAAAAAGTTAGTGATTGAATTGAAAAAATAAAAATTGAGGAAAAAAATGCCCTAACTTTGCAATAACTTTGTCCTATCATTTATATTTCCAATTATATTTAATTTTCTTTAATTTAAACAATGAATAAAGTGAATCGGAATAAAATTCGATGAGCTATGATTCCAACCAACTTGATGATCGAATTTGATGCTACAACTTTGGGAATGTATTCTTGAAATGTATAGGAAGATTTGACGGCAAAAAAGTAGAATTTTTGGATCGGCCGGACAAGACTCTCCCCTTAAATCTAGATTTATCGCTAAATCGAGGTCGGTACTTATTTAGTTTCCGTAGCTTTTTTCAGATATTACACGAGGGTTGTTAAAAAATTAAAGACCGTTCTAATTTTTTAAATCAGGAAAAATGCATATTCACCAAAAAAATTACATGCCTTTTAATTTTTGACGTTGATGTTATTTTTTGACATAGTCCCCGTTACGATCATTGCACTTGGTGAACCGTTGCACTAGATCTTGGCTGCCATATCGTAGAACTCCGCCGCAATACAATCATCACCTCTCCCTCTGCGTCCTAGTCGGTCTCCAAAGGTTTAACGGCCAAATGTTGTTTCAGGTTAAAAATTCAATTCATGTCATTTATTGCCTTTTTGATTCCGGGATTACATGGTGAACCCATATTCAACCCAAAAAACCTTTGCTTTGGTAAATGGAAAAACGATTCGAAGAGATCCGAACGATTTCCTCACGATTTTGTTCTTTAGCATTTTGGGAACCTAACGAGAACACAATTTGCTTACGCCATTTTTCCCTCAAAATCATTTGTGGGGTAGACTTATTGAAGTCTGAGATCAAAATTGCGAGCTAACGAACTTCAACAGGGCGAACTCCCTCTTAGTTGAGAAAGCGAATAGTGTACACCTCGCAGGCGGCGGAATTCAACAGCGGAGCGTCTATCTCAAACGAACCCAAAGATCGCACAGAAGCAGCTGCCAAGCCGGATCACCGCTCGTTTTTAGGGGAAAGTTTGGGCTACACCCTAGTGTTGTCATATTTAAGAAAATAATTTCCACTTCGCTGAAAATAAGGAAAGGTCTTTAATTCTTAGACAACCCTCGTAGCACGTTTTTATACTATCATCCACGACTTCCACGGAAAGACATCCACAGAAAGAGGTCCAGGCAAAGATGGAAACAGCATCTCCAGATGACGTCTGGAGACACCTTATCTAGGGATCGATGAGATGAGAAAAAATAATAAAATCTCTTATATTTTTTACAGATTTACGGATGATGCCATTTCTAATTAAATTTGCATGCCCTGGTCCTAGTCGATGGAATGGGAGATCAGTCACAAGTCACAACACGTATCGGCAATATCATACAATTACGCTGATTAGAGGCTATTTGATTTAAGTTCGAGTAATGTTTACTTACCAGTGAAACAATCACTGGTAATAACGGTTATTATTTGACATTCCTCATCTGGTAAAGGGTACGAATGCTATGCGCAATCTATTATTATTTATTCCAAGGCGATTCGAGGTGTGTGCGAGACGTATGTATTATTATAAGCGGCAACTTGTGTTTGAGGAAAGACTTATATTATGTAGATTGTAGACGCAAAGCTCTAAATATGTAGATTACGCAATAGACACAAAAAACATTATACATACGTCATGGACCTTTTTTAAATAATGTAGGTATTTTAACGGCCCCGTTGTCTACTAGCATGGCGACCAAATTCTCATATCCAAATAGGTACATATCCAAAAAATCGAATTCTAAGATTCAAGGACGTAGATATAGCTTTCACATGGGAGGGGGGTTCTACCCTAAGGGTGGGTTCGATCCTGCGTACCTAGCACGGTCGATCGATAAAATATTATCGATAATGTCGTTAAGTTGTAGTCTTTCCCGAGTTTTTTTTTAACGTTAACTTCACACAGTAGGCTCTAAGGAAAATAATTTTCCTCAGGACCTATGTCTTCTTTGAAGGTGACGTGTGGAGCGTATTTTTGAGGAGAAGAAGGAGTGAACATGGGTCTTGAAATAGCGGTAGAACAAATACAGCATTCCCACATAATGTATGTGCTCTAAAGATAGCAATCCGTTTGTTAAGATACGAGAGTCTATCAAACGGACCGCCCATTTCTTCACAGAGTCGAGCATGATTGCAGATCGCAAACGCACAAACAACAGCCCACAAATAGTAAGTGTTCTAAATTTATTCGATGTGAACTGTTGTTTGTCCGATAGCGAACGATGTTAGGGAAACGATAACAAGTTACCGGCATTGTCGATAATACCTTTTCGACCGTGCTAGGGGCCTCTTTTTACCACAATATTTTATTTAAGTTCATCACTTTGATAAAAAAAATTGTGCAAATAACACTGTTGTTTTTTTATAATTTAATTCAAGAATAGGTACCTATTTTTCTCTTTTTCCTACGCAATTCTAAGGCCAATGTGGGAGTTTGACTCCCCTAAATCCCCCGTCTCCCTTTTGTATGCCCTTGCTAAGATTCAACCGAATATCTACATAAGTTATAATCTGTAACTAACTAACTAACTAACCATCACGCCGTTTCCCCGCAGGGGTAGGCAGAGAGGACGGACCGCCACACAACTCGATCTTGGCACACACTATTTGCCTCGTTCACATTCATACATCGTCTCATACATGCTCTTCTATTATTCCGACTCTTCACATGGCCTGACTCTAGTATCTGATTCACTTGGTCGTGAAAATGTCTTCCTCGGGCGTCCGCGACTTCTACCATTCACATTTGCATCATATATTCTCCTTACACTCCTTTCCTCGTTCATTCGCTCTACATGCCCAAACCATCGGAGAGTCCCTTTCTTAATCTTACACATCACGCTTACATCAGCCTTGCATTCTTTGCGGATATCCACGTTTCTCTCACGATCGTACATGGTTTTACCACACATTCGCCTCAGGGATCTCATTTCTCGTAATCTGTAATCTAATCTAATCTTTACAGATTACTCGCTAAAAATCAAAAACATTACTCTATTCTACCGATTTCAAAATTATTTGTTTTTACTAATAATACTTACCCAGTAGGAAACCCAGTCGACGAGAACTTTGAACGATAGGTATTTTACAAAACTGTTGTTGTCACTGTCGCTCTTACTCCCGAAAGGGACTGATAGTACCTACCTACCCAGTATAGAGGCTGGTAATAACTAAATAAAATCATAAAAATTAAGGTTTTGTATTCCCCATTTTTTATCTTCTAAACTGGACCGACTTTCAAGATTTTTTTTACTAATTATATTAGAAGAAAATACTCTATGTCGGTAGGTTTTGCTTTTTTTAATACATTACCTAGTTTGTAATGTTTGTATACTGAACGTCTGTTGATGGCGTTCAAACCAGGCAATTTTAACGATTTTCCTAAACTCCTATACGAAGTAAATTCGTCGCCTCAGTTCTTAATTGTCCAAACGACCATTATAGTTTTTGTTCAATCTCGACTTTAAAACTAAAAATAAAGCATAAAAAATGATAATTTATTACTTAACTAAGAATTATTTAAACTAATGAGACCTTTACCATTACGGAAATAGCTTTATCTTAAACACCTATCATAATGTTTCATTGAAATAATGAAAGAAAACCTTCTCCTCCTGCATAATTTTCAAATGGTCGTTTGGACAATTAAGAACTGAGGCGACGAATTGTAAAAAAGCAAAATGTACCGACACGCCAGTGGTCGATATCTATAGGTAGATACTATATTAAAAAATATTTGCAGCAGTGTAAAAATCCAGAGAAGAAATTGGGGAATACGTTTGTAAATTTGTATGAACAAAACGCCAACCAGTTTTCTCTTAAGATTTCCCGGCTTCCTCGGAAAGCCGACTGCATTCACTTATTCGCTTAATATACGTACATATATAAGGTATTTAGTAAATTTAAATTAGAAAATAATGATGCATACATTCATTTGGCAAAATGTTGTCTGTTTGTAGTTTTCGAGTTATTGCATTTAATATATGAAAATGACCATTTTACGCTTTTATCGATTTTTGAGGCTACATTATATGAACGGATACCTTATACATATTATGTTCGTTTTTCTTAACCCTAGAAAGATAATCTTATTTTGACCTACGTTAATATGATAATGATACGTCTTAAAGACGTACTGAAATTTAAAAGTGTATATTTGACATATTAGAACAGTTAGTTAAATATCACAAGGTAGTTAAATAATTAGTTTAGAGTTTGTACTCTAAATAAAACCAAAATAATAATAAAAAATATATTGTAATTTAAAAAAAATGCCGTAAACGTCTAACAAATCAATTATAAACTATTACTTCAGTATTTTTTTAAATGAAAAATAATGTTTTATTTTATTATAAATCGTTTTTTTTTTTTTTTTTATATTCTATGAAATATAAAATGCTTATCAGTCGTTACAGATAAAAATAATAAACAAAAAAACATATTCGCTAAATCACATTTATAAGAAGAAGTCCGAAAAGTTACTACCTACGTCTTTCGAAAGTATGGTATCTATATATATTTCTCCGTAATAGGCCACTTGCATGAATTTCATAACGTTGGAAAAAATCGTGTGGATAGATTTTTTTATTAAGATTACGAAAATGTAATTAAAATTTTTTAGAAATGTAATGTTTTTTATTTTTAAATAAATAAATCCATTATTTGAGCTCGTGACGTCATTACATGAAAATGTCCCGTCTCCGATTATGTTCCCTTAATTTTGTAAAATTCCACAATGATTAATTTTTTTTTATATGGCAACACTTTGATTTCCGGCGAATTTTTGAATTTGCGTTTAACATTCACTAGATTTATTGTTTATCCTTTGGTTTGATTCTTTGATAAAGATGGCGGTGTTTTTAGAGATGTTAAGAAGAGAACCCCGTATAATTTATTGCTATTCGTTTGGAAAACGTTCTTTTTTAAAATTGATTTTCGGCTATGTAATTATCGTTTTTCGCACCCATAAAATTATGTCCCGTCTTTCCGGTTTATAAAAAATGGTCTGATTTTTCGGATTGAAATTTTCAAAAAATCGCCAGGGTTTAAAAAATACGATTTAAAAAAAAAACGGAATGTCTTAGAATATTTGCCTAAACCGGCATTTTTTTAAATGTGATGCAAGTATTGTACTTACCGTGGAGACAGAGCCGCCTCGCGCAAGCTATGCTCGGCAACTGAGCTAACTGAGATAGACAGGATGCTACGTTGCGAAATTAAAAAAGACAGTAATACTCGAGTCTTGCTTACGACGCTATTAAGAGGTAGATTATCTTTCTAGGGTTAAGGTAGGAACAGCATTTAAGCCTTTATGGACTACACTACACATCACTGCTATCAACTAATCGACTTTATGAGGGAATAGGTAGAGTTATTCGTGCCACAAAATGACAACTTTGCAGGAGTCAAAACAAATACCTAAATCAGAGTAGTTACTACTCGAATATCAGTATTTCCATAAGATATCAATATCTTGTATATTAATCGCGTGGCTTAAACGATAATTGAAAAATACCTCAGATGAAAGCAATACGGAGATAAATCATGACTTCAGGCGGTCACACTGAATCATAGATTAGTTAATTTAATTAAACAGAACAAACAGAGGTACAGGCTGTAAATAAATTGACACATTATTTCTGATAATATAATGACATGGCTCTTATTAATTATTCGCAATGCGCAATGTGCCCGAAGGTGCAGCCGTCCCGCCCCGGACCCGGGGCACATTTAATTAAATATAAATATCAAAGGTACACAGAGAAAAATATATTGCTAATTTATTAAGGTTTTTTTTTACTAAATAAAACATACAACGAGGTAGAACTCTCATGAGTTATCAAAACTCATTTAAGTACCTATCTTCTCTCATTAATTCTCTTCAAATTATTCGTAATTCCGGTTAAAAAGGGGATTGCAGGCCTCACCATGAATTAACAGGACTAGGTGGCCTCTTAGGAAACTAAATATTAGGAAGCGCATTATTAGGATTTCCTATTATACTATAATGAAATACCGAATATTTTATCGTGATGACAAAGCGCGTCTCCATGAAATTCCTAATATTTTTGCATTACTATACGAATCTTCCTGATAATTCCATTAGGTACCTACAATACGAAAATGGTGATGACGAAATATATGTACACGTACTTACCTACACGGTATTGGTTATTGGACAATGATATGTAGGATGTTATTAGACAATGTATAGGACGCAAATAAATTATCTGAAATCAAGAACCTTTTTAAGAAAAAAACTAAAAGTCATGTTTTGGGTAAAAATTGTTTTTTTGAGTTAAATTTTAGAAAAATTATTGACAATTATTTCGAAGTCGACAAATCAGTGGGTAAATTTATGAAAATATTTTGTATTAATTGTTAAATATTTTGTATCCAATTCTTTTCCGGAAATTTTGCATAGGTGTTTTATGAAAGTATGATTTACTAGCGAGTTCCCGGCATGCCTTGCAATACCACTTAATAAAGAAATTGTTTCTCCCTGCGTGTCCTTTCCCATTCTTCCCGTTCTTCTTCCGGCTCCCCTTCACTCCCATGTCCCCTTCCCCTCCCCTGTCCCGCGTTCCATATATTCAGCCCCGGTACATTCAGTTGCTCCAACTGCTCGCGTGCAACCTATTGCATTTTTTTTTACACAAATTTTCATTTTTAATATATAACAAACATTCATTTTTGTATCTTCTTCTTCTTCTTCTTCAATGGCGCTACAGCCCATTTCGAGCCTTGGCCTCCTTCAAAATAAGCCTCCACCGCCCTCTGTCCTCAGCCGTCGTCTTCCAATCTGCAACATGGAGTAATCCTCTTGCATCCTTCCTGACATCATCCTCCCATCTCAGTCTAGGTCTGCCCGCCTTTCGTTTACCTCCCGGGTGTCCTGTCAGAACCTTCTTCGGTACTCGTGTGCTTGGCATTCGGTGCACATGTCCGGCCCATCTTAATCTTTGGAGCCTTAAATGGGTGGAGAGTCTGGGAGCTTGATAAATTTCATAGAGCTCATTGTTGTGGCGGATTCTCCATGCCTCTCCCTCTCGCACCGCTCCTAAGATTCTTCGCAGTACCTTTCTTTCGAAGATGTCCAGCTGTTCTGCTGACTTTGCTGTCAGTGTTCCCGCCTCACATCCATAGGCCAAGACCGTTCTGATAATTGTTTTATACAAGGTTATTTTGGTTTTCCTATGGACGTTTCGTGATTTGAACACTGGCAGCAACGCGAAGTAAGTGTTGTTAGCGGCTGTGATGCGCTTTCTTACTTCTACTGGGTCTTCATTGTCCTGCGTTATGATGGAGCCCAGGTAGGTAAACTCTTCGACCACTTTGAAATTATAATTGTCTTTAAATTTCACTTTATCTTTTATTCTGCGGTGAGGGGTTCTGGTTTGCATCATGATTTTTGTTTTATTTTCATTGATTTGCAACTCCACCTCTTTTGCCGCAGTCTCCAAAGGGTCAAACACATCTCTTACAGCCTGTAGGGATCTCCCGACAATGTTAAGGTCATCTGCGTAGCCAACTATTTGATTGCTTCTGTAGCAGATGTTTGAATCGGTACTGATCATTGTCTTCCTAACGACGTGCTCCAGTACAATATTGAAAAGGGTAGGTGCTAAGCCATCACCTTGTTTCAGCCCCTGGGAGACGTTAAAATCCTCCGTTGTTTCACCTCCTATCCTTACTCGACACCGTGAGCCGACCATTGTTGCTTTTACAAGCTTGACTATTTTGGGCGGTATTCCAAAATTTAGGAGTATTTCATAAATCTTCTCCCTATCTATGCTGTCATACGCCTGTTTGAAGTCAACAAATAGTTGATATATATCTATATCGAATTCCCAGCATTTTGTCAGGATTTGTCGAGTAATGAAGAGTTGATCAGTGGTGGATCTCCCCCTCCTGAAACCTGCCTGATATTCTCCTAGTAAGTTCTCTGAGTAATATTCTAGTCTTTCTTTCAAAATCATTGTGAAAATTTTATACGCTGTGCAAAGTAACGATATTCCTCTGTGATTTTCACACTTCAATTTGTCTCCCTTTTTATGTATGGGGCATATTATGCTAGTTTTCCATTCTTCTGGTACTCTTTCGGCGGTCCATATTTTCACAATGAGATTGTGTAGCAGGTTCTTCAGTTGTTCATTTCCATATTTATAGAGCTCTGCAGGGATATTATCTCCTCCCGGAGTTTTATTGTTTTTCAGTTTCTTTAGTGCAGCCCTTAATTCTGCCATTGTTGGTGCTCTCGTTGTTTCATCACTATTTAGCTCGTCCGGAATGTGAGTTGGTTCGACTGTTAGGTTGTTATTGGGATTTAAGAGCTGTTGGAAATATTCTTTCCACCTAGTCTTGATCTTTTCCTTATCTTCTATTATGTCTCCATTACTATCTCTGAAAAGAGATGTGTTGGGTTTGAAACCCTTTTTAAATACATTGACGCCTTTATATGCCTCACGTGGATTGTTATTTGCAAAGTCATTTTCCATTTTCAACAATATGTTGTTAAAATACAATCTCTTCTTTCTTTTAATTAAATGGTTAGCATCTCTTCGTGCTTGTTCGTAGGCTTGTCTTTTTGCTCTAGTTCCTCTTTCTATACATAATTTTTTTAGAACATTTTTCTTGTGGACGCTCTGTATGCACTCCTCATCGAACCAGGGATTTCTAGCCTGCCTTGGTCTATTTCCTATGCCTGATTCTGCCGCTGTCAGCAGTGCATCTCTCAGATTGGTCCAATCCTCTTCTAAATCATTTGGGGAGAGCTGATCACTCAGTTGGTTTGGTAGGTTTGTTGACAATGAGTCATGATATCTTTCCAATCCTTCTGGTGTTTTAAGAACATCGATGTTTAGCTTTGGGATACTTGGCTGATTAGACCTTTTATCTCTTGCTATTCTGCATCTATAGGATGCTACTACCAAATAGTGATCCGAATCACAGTTAGCTCCTCTGTAGCTTCTTACATTTGTGATACTGGTCGCCCCTCTTCTTTCAATTAGGATATGGTCTATTTGGTTATGGTATCTGCCAGGGGCGTGCACTCCATATAGGCACATAAGCACTGCCTACCCTACCGTATTTGTAAAACATAAGTATGTAAATAATATTATAATTTAATAAATTATTGCTAAAAATAAATACACACTTTCAAAAATAAGCGCGGAAATTTTTCTGCAACCGAAACTACGCGAGCACCGCATTAAACGTCATACTATAAAACGTGACATAATCTGTAACTAGAAACTACACTCGCGCCCTCAGACTGGTCCACTAAAATGCGAACGTAAGCAGGAATTATGACTGCATGTAGCTAATTTCATACAAGATTATAATATCAATGTTTACGAACTGTCCTTTTGAATTTGCTTGTAGGAGTTTTTTTGTTAGTATAAAGCAGTGCTTTCTCGAACACAATTAACAAATGGCAATTAGTGACATCTGTTGTTTTCTACTTATATTAATCAGTTGTCTTTCACAAATGCGAATTGTCGGTTCGAAAACGTTTCTCGCACTTTAATTGTGAATTTATCCGGTAAAATATGGAAAATTTAACCTGTGAAACTTGTTGTCGTGAAGGAAATAATGTGTGTTTAAGTAATTTAAAAAACAATGGATTTTCTCGGTTATCTTTTAACGAAAAAAAACGAATAATTTGTGTGGGGAGACTTACGCCTAAATTAGAAAACTTAAGCCAGTTGAAAACACCATCGGTTACGCGTAGATTTAATATGAAGTATTATGACGATTTTATTTGGTTAACAGGATGCATTCATAGTAATCGTTTATTCTGTTTTCCTTGTGTATTGTTTTCTAGCAATAAAAATGTTTGGAATGACAATGGCTACTACGATTTAAATAACTTTACCAACGCTGCTAAAAAACACGACATGTCAGAAAATCATATAGAATGTTTGGTGAAATATTTAAGATTCGGTAATAATCGGATTGAAACGGCTATAAATAATAATTTGAGATTAGACATTGAACGTCACAACGCTAGAGTAGTTAGAAATAGAAATATTTTTCAACGATTAATAGATATTGTGTGTTTTCTGGCGAAACAAGAATTATCGTTTCGTGGACATGACGAGACAAGTACCTCATTGAATAAAGGTAATTTTTTAGAAATTGTAGATTTAATAGCAAAATATGACGGTATTTTACAGCATCACCTAGAAATGCCTACTAGTTCTTTCACAGGTTTGTCAAATAGAATTCAAAATGATTTAATTTCCAGTGTAGCATCCGTAATAAACGATAATATTAAAAAACAAATAAAGGAGACAGATTTCGTAGCGGTAATGATCGATGAAACTCCCGATGTCAGCGGTCGGGAGCAGTTAGTTATAATTTTGCGATATTTCCATAAATCAGAAATTGTTGATCGGTTTATAAAATATAGTGACGTCAGCTCTGATCGTACAGCAAAAACATTAAGTTCTTTCGTATTGCAAGTTTTAGAAGAATATAATTGTTTATCAAAATTAATAGCTCAGACATATGATGGCGCTGCAGTTTTATCTTCCGAACAAAACGGCGTTCAATCTATCATTAGACAACATTGTCCACTAGCCATGTACGTTTGGTGTTCAGCGCATGTCCTCAACTTAATCCTTTCAAAATCTTGCCAAAGGATTGGTGAAACTAAACGTTTCTTCAATGTAATAAAGACCATGGCTAACTTTTTTCATAGTAGTACCAAAAGAATAGCTCATTATAATAAAATTACAGATGTAAAAAAACTACCACGCGTCGCGGAAACACGATGGACTTACAACTCTCGCACAGTTAACGTGATTTACAAAGATAGGACCCATTTAATAGATTTTTTCGAGGACATACTGGAAAACGTTGATATATGGGACGGTGATACAATGACCCAAGCAAATACATTTCTAAACACTTTGAAAGAGTTTGATTTTAATTTCCTCCTACAAATCTTCAACCAGGAATTCGCGGAAACAGACATCCTTTACGATATAATGCAAAAAAAAAACCTCTGACATAGTTTACTGCGTTCGAAAAATAAAAGAATTTAAATTATTTTTGGAAAAGTTTAGATCTAATTTCGAGGACATATATAACATGGTCGTTATAGAGTGTAGTCAGCCCAAACGAAAGCGTAATATTGAAGACGTTAAAACACATTACAAGCGCATATTTACTGAAATAATTGACAATGTCCTTAGCGAATCCCGTGACCGCTACAGCAACGTTAAAAATTTGACATTTTTCCAGTTACTGTCGTATGAAAATTTTGATAAATATAATGACAATTTCCCCGATAAATTGGTTAATGATTTAGTGTTTACTTATGCTGCACACAATTTTAATCTGGATCGTCTCAGAAATGAGTTACGGTGCGTTTACAAATCACTAGAATTTAAAACTCTTGGCGTATATGAAATTATAGAAAATATTTATCAAAATAATTTAGAAGTAGTTTTCCCCCAAGTTGTACAATTAGCTAAACTTATAGTCACTATCCCTGCAACTAGTGCGTCTGCCGAACGCTCATTTTCATCTTTAAAGCGCATACACACATATTTACGGAACACACAAGGTCAACAGCGTCTTTCAAACCTCTCCATGATTTCAATAGAAAAAAAAATTATTTTGGATTTAAAAAGTTCCGCGACATTTTACGACGAAGTTATAAAGTCGTATTTGATAAAAGATAGACGTATCGATTTGACATTTAAATAATATTTCCCGTAAAATTGTATGAAGTGTGAGACAACGCCAACGGCCTTTATCAAGGCCACCTCGGATATCCAGTAATTGGCTTGTGATAATAGGCATAAATGAAGCGATTATTTGGATATTTGATGTGGCTTAGATAATCCAAACCTACATAATCTGCAGCCAGCAGCAAGCACATTAAACGAAAACGTGTAAGAAGGGAGTTAGTTATCTGTGGTAAGTTTTTTTTTTATTTATTTCAATCAATTCCTACTGCCTACCCTGATCAAAAACTCTGTGCACGCCACTGGTATCTGCCACCAGTTGATGTCCATGTCCATTTATATATATTCTTCCGTGGGAACTGTGTTGATGCTATTATCATATTCCTTGATTCTGCAAAGTCAATCACTCTTGATCCATTGTTATTGCTTTCCGTATGAAGACTGTTTTTTCCTGTAACCTGCTGGTGTGCCGGATCCTGACCAATTTTCGCATTAAGGTCTCCAATTACCATTTTTATATCATTGGATGGTATGGTGTCATATATCTGTTCCAGTTTATGATAGAAAGTATCCTTAGTTACTTCATCTTTGTCTTCTGTCTCAGCATGAATGTTTACGATGGAAATGTTAAAGAATTTAGTCTTTATACGAAGTATGCATATTCTTTCATTTACAGCCTTAAAACCAATTACTTGATTTTTTAATCTTTGGTTAACGATGAAGGCTACTCCGAACTCATGGTATTTTTCGTTGCCACTGTGCATTATTGTATGCGTTCTAGTATCAAAGGTATCAGTGCCTGTCCATCTTGTTTCCTGCACTGCTAATATATCTATTTTGTATTTTTCCATTTCACCAAGTACTTCTCTGAGGGCCCCGCCTCTGTACATTGTTCTTACGTTCCATGTTGCCATTCTCAAGTCCATATTTCGATTGCCATGTTGTCTGCCGGGTATTTTCGCTGTCCGAGGCTTAGTTTCCGGTTTCGTAATAATGCTATTTTTACAGGGAGTGGTTATTAGCCACTCGTCCAACCCCTTACTGGAGGCGAGGGTTTTTCTGTAGGGGTTTTCCTTCCCTTAGCTGGGAGGTTCTGGTTTTATGGCGCCAGAGTTTCGCCATTCGCCCCCTCTCTGTCGGCTATGAACCCGATGGGATGGACGTCCCACACCGGTGATCACATTGCCCAGGGGTCGCGGGGCCATGACGACCGCCCGTGGACGCCAGAGAGTTGGACTTGTTGGTAGTGCTGCTGATGCAGCTATGTCCTTTGTAGCATTTTTTGAGGCGCACACCATCCAGCTTGATGTGTCCCACTACGACCTACCAACCCTTAGACCACCATTTTTGTATCTATATTATAATAAATAATATAATAATAACGTAATATTTGTATAGCGCAGTTTTGTGTCATTTCACTTCAAGTGCGCTTAACTATAATAAATTTAAAAATAATCCTACAGTGTTCCTTACGAGATCATTACAAAAT
Source organism: Limnephilus lunatus (assembly GCA_917563855.2). Taxonomy (NCBI): domain Eukaryota; kingdom Metazoa; phylum Arthropoda; class Insecta; order Trichoptera; family Limnephilidae; genus Limnephilus; species Limnephilus lunatus. The sequence goes on along the minus strand of OU830602.1, from coordinate 41,937,965 downwards.
ATTTATAAAATAATACCTATGAAATAAATAATATACAGTATTTACAAAACAATGACAAGAGAACAAAGATTAACAAAACAGTGCTGTTATAGCACAGAGGAAAATGATAATATACAAGAAGAAGAATATTATAAGAACAATCAATCAAATTTCCTAACGTAGGTACCTATTGACATTTAAAAAAGTTGCCTACCGGTAAAAGTTGTTACGGTACCGTATGGCAAAAAATGCGTTCCTTATCGCTATAATTCTATAGTGGAGATTCACAAAATACGTGTACCTACCTGTTTCCGAATTCGAAGGTCGCGGGACCGAATCCCGGCGTGCGCTGGTGAATTTTATTGGATTAATTTGTGTTATTTCACAATTAATTAATTAAAAATAAAATATATTATATTTGCGGCACATTCCAGAGTGGAAATACTCTCAGTATCACCCTGGTGTAAGACCACCATTGAAAATTGAACCATAACTTAAAATAGCATAGCGTGAACAGATCTGAATGTGTAGATACCTCTCCAACTTCCTCTTCCCCACCTTCTTCTCTTTCCTCACTATATAGCCCAATTTGGGGATACCATAATCTTACTGGCTCCAGACGGGAGCAATTGGGGCTCTTGTGCGATATTCACATATAAAAAATTAAAACTTTCAATATTAAAGGTGCAGGTACAATTCATTGTTCCAATATGAAATCATTCATCATTTTTATTACTTATGTAAAAAATTAAACTTTTCAAACAATTTTTTTTTCAACTACCATTTACCTACTAATGACCGTTTTACACACGGAGGAATTCCTTCCTCCGTGGTTTTACACCATCTCTTTTTTCAGTCCGATTCCAGTTAGAGACCAAATTCAACATTTTACGCTTTACACGATCGCTATTTTCATCTCTATTTTCATATCTACAATTTCAATTGTCATCACTGCAAACAACACATGAACCATGATGTGTGCTCGTGCTGTGATGCCAACTGAAATCGTAGATACGATTTTGAAAATAGCGATCGCGTAAAGCGTAATATGTTGACTTTGGTCACTAATTGGAATCGGAATGAAAAAAGAGATGGTGTAAAACGGCCATTATACATGGCAAACAATGTATTGGCCAAAAAACCATCTAGACATCGAACTTAATTATCCGGTATTAGCACATTGATGGACACTTGCTGGAAAACGCCGGAAAGCAAAAGTTTGTGATACGTTCGAAGATATTACTTTCATGTGTTTTGTCACAGGACAGGGTTTGTCAATTTAATAAAAATAATATTATAAAATATATAAACTTATATTTTTTAAATACATGTAGGATTACGAAAGATTTAAATCTTTATATTGAGGGATCAGTAGGATTTATCGGACCAGTTAGGATTTCATCAGAGCCGAACCCTCTGATATGAAAATATCTGGAGTCGGTGAAATATTTTCCCATTATGTGGGATGGTCCGATGCTCTGTGGGGAACCCGCTTGCACAGCGCGGGTGTAAACTGTGCGACCTAAAGTTTAAGTTTAGACTTACGGATTTCAATACTTCGTTTGTGTGAAAACACTATGAAACCAATACATGTTTCTGGTGGATTGACGTATTGTTCTTGTATTTATTATACTTATATAGTGCACTTACATTGCGTGAATTTACTAGATAATCATTTGTGGAAAAGTGTGTGGAAGGGTTTAGTCTTTCATTTGGGAAAGATTTAACCCGGAGATAAAATCTGGAGTACCGTAATTTAAAATAAAATGGAGCTCTGCAATTTTTATTTTTAGGTATACAATATTTTACATTTCGTAGTATAATCCAGTAATGTTGGCCTCACTGGGTGGCTTACCCGTGCTGGGGCCCCCATTTAATAATACAAACATTTATACATAATATCTACATTTTGAAAAAAAAAAAATATATTGGTGACGAAAAAAAAACATGCTAAATTTAAACTAAAATTATCGATTTTAGAAAGCGAAATTTAAAAAAATAAAAATAAATAAAAATCGGCAAATATGTATAATGAGTTATGTGTTTGTGTGTGTTTTATATTGGTTTTGAGTGTTACGTGTATATGCTTTATGTTGAAGTAATAATTTTTTTTTAATATTGTCTTTTTCGTTCTATAATCCATTTTTTAAAATTTATTTTCGCCTGAATTTATTTTTGTTCTCCTCAATTTTTATTTCAAGTGAAAGACTGTTGAATGCTTTTATAGCATTTGTGGTGTCGTTGTCCAAAGCTTGTGTTTACCATCTGAGTTTTTATGTTTTCTTTGTACGCTTGCCTAAATGTCTGTTAGTGATATTTTGTTTTTGTTGAAATTTAAATTAACCTCTTGAACGCAAGCCTATCCTTAAAATATGTAAAAATCATTTCTCTGAATATTACTGGAGAAACTTCATAGGTATGGTAGATTATACAGGTACTATTTTTATAAATATATGTAAGAGGGTAGGTACAATTTGCAAAAATATAATTTTTCATCATGAGATGATGAAAAATGTCATGATGAGAATAGAACCGGATGGCGCACGGGGAAAATTTTGCATCTGCACACCAAAAGTTAAACTTTAAATAAAAATTGATGAAAATCAGTAATAAAATATGATAATCTTTATGTGTGACAATATTAAGTGTGAACGTGTTTCTGTTTGTACATAAATAGACAGTCTGTATTCTGCATACTACTACAAAACAAAACTTGACTTTCCTATCTACTATGTATACAAATGTAAGTTGTCTCTTCTAAAACGACACAAATAAACTTTTAGTCGGTGAATGTGAAACTTAGCGGATTTGTTGCATCCTAGTTAGCAGACATACAATATTTTTTTAAATAACATAATATTATATTTATTTATATTGAAGTAACCAATACTGCCATCTATTGGTCGTTGCCAAAAACGTCATCCAAAACTTAAATAACTTCTTTTTTTCAATTAATTTTATTTCAAAACATCTTTATTATTATTATTACTGATATTTTTATCATTCAGATTTGGAGTTAGACAATAAAGTCAAAAGTTCTTCTAATGGTTAATCGAAGCCTCTTAGGTGGTTGTCTTTCTTCTATTCTTGTTTCTTATCCATCTATAGACCATATCACGACCCTCGACAATATCCGAGCAATCCAATAGCTCCACTTACAAAAAAAAACAACCCATCTTACGCAGTGACAGTTTTCATTCTTGGTTTCAAAATTGTATGACACTTATACCTGATATTATGTATGTGGAAACTGAAAAGTCAAGATCTTCTTTGGAAATTAAATATGTAATTAATTACCAAAATTGCCCTACTTTGTAATAATTTGAGGCAATATTGAATACTACTATTTCTGTATGCTGGCTATGGTCTACTAAAAATAAAAAATGCAATTTTTAGCATGTTAACAGATAAAATTCTTAGAAAACAATTTTTATAATGGCAGATTGCACAATGCAAAACATTACCAATAATATTCCGTGAGAGGAACATCAGTGACATCTTTTGGATATCCATAGAAGCTTAACAAATCTAGCAAAAAAAAATTTTTTTGATTGCAGCAAGTTCAGAATAAATTCAATAGTTACTCAAATTTGGGTAGCATCCGGACGAATGGATAAAGATTGGCCTAATTTAGGGAGTGTCAAGAGCAAAGAAATATGTTCACAAGGGAAAAAAATACAATTATTGCTAGCCACTATATTTACCATTTCATACTTCACATCACAAAAATTAATCATTATACACAATACATAGAAAATCCAAAGCATGTAAGAACATCAGACAAGGCCAAATCAAAGTCTATGTATGAATTCAATATCCAGGGGTACAAAAATTAGGAAAGTTCTTTGATTGTTTCTTGTTTCCAGGGGTCTTCATAGTTCTCGATGAGGAGTGACTTGAAGCGCCGCCCGGTCACTACGATCTGATCATCTTCCACTCCGGCTTTCATGACCTCAAATCGAGACACATATAAGAAGTTGGGGTTTTGAGGACTCAACCCCTTTACAATGTCCAGTTCATCACCTTCAAATACCTGGAATGAATAAACAAAATTATGAAATTAAATCATTAGGCATAATTTATAACACCGAAAGTAAAATTTTAAACGAAAGACTTGGGTAAATTGATGATCTAAAGAGAACTGCTGACTTCGAATGGGTAAGAACCATATATAGTAGAAACAAGGGTGATACATAAAAGTGTTAATTGTAAACATCGTACTCCCATACTGCTACGCACAGCGGCACCCCACTTTTTCTACGTACACACCAAAAGCATCTTTAATTGGCTCCGCTGCTTTGATAGTCTGTGCAGTTTGGTCGTAGATTGGTGACAGTCGGCATGCTTCCAGAAACATATCTCCAATTGTTTGTAAAATTTATTTTATTTCATTTTCATGGTCTTCATAAAACATTTATAAACCATTACATTACAGAGAAGATTACAATGTTTTAGTATAAATGCTATTAGAAAAAAGGGGAGAAAACACCACACTTTATATTAAAATCTAAAAGTTAACCACAAAAGAATTAAAATACACACCTTTGTGAAACCAAAGTTTCATATGGTAATTTGAATAAAAATTCTGAAACTTTGTGAATTTTTTATTAATTATTTTTACATGGAACGACATAAAAGTGAGGTGACAATAACGTTTACAATACATTTTTCTAATACAATATGTATTTTTATTTATTTTTGTTATCAGTAATTTTAGTAAGAAAAAACGTAAGGTGAGCCATTTTTAAAACTTTTTTATGTTTGCTTGCACAATTTTTATATTTCAAAATTATATGTTTATTTCAATTTATAAAATTTGATAGCGTATTTTATCACCTTTCAAAAACAGGTTTTAGTTTTCGGATTTAGTTCAGAAATATTCCATTTATTTGGATTTTAAGAAGAAATATTTCGATCCTTTGACAAAATATGGTAGATGCCTGAGGGGTTAAAATCAACTACATACTAAAGAATTAATGTTAAATGTAAATACGATAAGTGTAGGAACTACTTTAACATAATTGTAAATGCTGTGTAATTATTTTTGTAAATTGGACTTACCTGAGCACTTTTCTTCATCAATTTTTTTCCATTGATTCGCAGCTTGCTTTCATAGAAAAGGGTCTCAATTTTACTAAAAAAAATACAAATTATACATAAAAGTATTAATACACTAGTATCTGCACGCTTGAAATTTAGGAACCCGACTTTGAGTACATCTCTGACGCTGCGCCTTATGCAGAACCATTTACGTATGAGAAGTTTGCAACAAAGCTACGGTTGTTTCGTCCGCCTCCCGCAGAGCCTAGCAGCAAAAACCGCAGAGCTGGTTTTTAATTGCTAGTTGTTGACATATATTATATGAAAGCATTCCAAAAAGAACCCATTTGTAATTGACTGAGCAAAGAGAAGTCCTGTTTTAACTCAACCGTTTTGCATTTCATATAATATGTCTAATTTTGTTTATCACCCTCTGTTTCCAGTTCAAGATAGTGGTTGTGTCGGATACAATATTTTCCATACCCCGTGCGTCTTTAGGTTATGTTAATTTGAATTTATAAAATTTTCAATAAAAATATGTCAAAGATAATATTACGGCAAACCAATGGTTATCCACAATATTGTTTGTTTCTGTATATGTTTGTACATAATAAGATAAAACACAGCAAGCAATATTTGAAAAGAGGTTTTTCACAAGAAAGGCGCTATAGGTACAAAAATTATCGAATTCTTACAATCTATTTTATATTATTTTTTTTATTATTATCTATGACAACTTTACTTGGTGGGAAGTTATAGGCAAAGTGTTTAAGGTTAAACGTCACGTACGTTAAAATCTATGCATTCACAGATGGTGCCAATCAAATTATTTTAGGTTTTTAATGCTTTTTGCACATTCCGCTTTAAAATATTAAGGTAAATTAATTGTTCGCGATCGTACATATTTAATTAGAATGTAAATAAATAGTTTTGTCCATAAACAAACCCAAATCTTTCAAGAAAGGCTGAAAAATACAATATTGGATTGCGTCACCGATACAAAATTGAATTTTTCAGCCTTTCTTGAAAAATTTGGGTTTGATTTTGGACAGAACCATTTACGTATGAGAAGTTTGCAACAAAGCTACGGTTGTTTCGTCCGCCTCCCGCAGAGCCTAGCAGCAAAAACCGCAGAGCTGGTTTTTAATTGCTAGTTGTTGACATATATTATATGAAAGCATTCCAAAAAGAACCCATTTGTAATTGACTGAGCAAAGAGAAGTCCTGTTTTAACTCAACCGTTTTGCATTTCATATAATATGTCTAATTTTGTTTATCACCCTCTGTTTCCAGTTCAAGATAGTGGTTGTGTCGGATACAATATTTTCCATACCCCGTGCGTCTTTAGGTTATGTTAATTTGAATTTATAAAATTTTCAATAAAAATATGTCAAAGATAATATTACGGCAAACCAATGGTTATCCACAATATTGTTTGTTTCTGTATATGTTTGTACATAATAAGATAAAACACAGCAAGCAATATTTGAAAAGAGGTTTTTCACAAGAAAGGCGCTATAGGTACAAAAATTATCGAATTCTTACAATCTATTTTATATTATTTTTTTTATTATTATCTATGACAACTTTACTTGGTGGGAAGTTATAGGCAAAGTGTTTAAGGTTAAACGTCACGTACGTTAAAATCTATGCATTCACAGATGGTGCCAATCAAATTATTTTAGGTTTTTAATGCTTTTTGCACATTCCGCTTTAAAATATTAAGGTAAATTAATTGTTCGCGATCGTACATATTTAATTAGAATGTAAATAAATAGTTTTGTCCATAAACAAACCCAAATCTTTCAAGAAAGGCTGAAAAATACAATATTGGATTGCGTCACCGATACAAAATTGAATTTTTCAGCCTTTCTTGAAAAATTTGGGTTTGATTTTGGACGAATCTATTTATTTATATTCTAATTAAATATTTACGATCGCGAACAATTAATTTACCTTAATATTTTAAAGCGGAACGTGCAAAAGGCATTAAAAACCTAAAATAATTTGATTGGCGCCATCTATGAATGCGTAGATTATAACGTATGTGACGTTTAACCTTAAAGTGGGGAAAGTTGTTTAGGAAATACAAATTGAGAGGAACAGCTGCGCCGCCTTTTCCATTAAAAACTTAATTTTGGATTTGGGGCCAAAATACTCAACCAAACCAACCTTTAGAAAGAATGTAGAATGGAGGCAAACTGCCATTTAAACTCACTTTCGACTAACTCCTAGCCCTGCCTTGTAGATGGCATCTGCTCGCATTGATGTGAGTTTAATAGACAACAATTTGGAATCTTTTGAGAGTGATTTATCATCGGATTTAAATTCATCTTCATTTTCATCATCCGAATTCTGAAAAAGAGAAATAAAAACCATTAAGTACTAACTATAATTATTAGCAATTAGAGCACTTAGGTATATAGTTTGGACACATAGAGCAGTGGAATGGAAAAGGGGAAGAGTAAAAAATAACGAAGTTTATATGTGAATGCAATGCAAGGAGTGTGGGTGGAAAAATCATCTCTTGAGGTGATTTTTCACAAAAACGGAGCTAGACACATCATTCAAATATTATTATTAAGATAGTTGTGTGACGGTTTATGGTCTCTGCCTAACAAAACGGTGTGATGTTTTATTTGTTAGTTACTTGGCCCGGGCATTGATTTTTCTCATACAATAAATAAAATAAAATAATTTTATATGGTGTGGAAAAAAGGACACTTAGAGCCAGCCAAAGAAAGCGGATAGATGCCCTCGAAATGCGGTGCTATAAGAATGCTCAGGATTTAACAGGACAGCCAGACGCACAAATGTGTCCATTCTGAAACAATTTGTCACAACTACTACAACTGATCCACGACCACACAAAAGACGAAATACATTAAAAATAATATCAGACAAAATATACATACATCATCGACTTTCTTCTTCTTCTTGTCGGTTTTAAGCCTTTTACTACTATAATTCGAAGGCAAATAACAATCGGTTAGAATAACCCCAAACAGTGACTTGTTCTGTGAAATGTTACCGAAAGAATTGCAATTCAAAGGTTTTTTTAATTGAAAAGAGGAGTAATTTACAGCCCGACAGAAACATGGCACATTACTGGATAAAAATCTACGGGTAAACATTGTTTACTTGAGTTTTAACGATTTGAAAACTTTTAGACGTTTATATAAACGTCAGACTCCAAAATATTTGACATTTTGGCCCATAAATATACTAACCCCTAGATCGATATCTTCGGGCTTTCTCCATACTAGTGATGTGGTCGCCAAACTTAACTGTCAAAATGACTTGCGTGGCGCGAATTGACTAAAAGATAGAGGAAGTTTATTTGTCTACCATAGACAATATAATCGCTCTATCCTACTTCACGGATTCATTAGCCCAATAAATTATATAAAAAATAAAAACGCTTTAGAGCGGCAAAATTTGAAATTCTGCTTGCATTAGAAAAATGAAAACTCAGGGTACATGTTTAAATATTATTTTTATTTTCACAAATACAATGGATAAATGTTCCAAAAACACAAAATGCTTTATACAAAAATATGAAATACCTTCCGTGGATATATTTCAGCCATCTCACAGCAAATCTGAAATAAATATGTCACATTAAACAAAGTTTGGGAACGGAACATAGAATACTTGTGATGAACAAAGTTTATATGCGACGGGCCACTTCAAGAGTCAAAATAGTATGTGTTAGTCAGTTTACATGAGTTCGGTTAGTTCAAATAAGTGAGAGGCTTATGGCGGAGAGCAAGTTGTTAATAATCGTCTGCAACAGGGCCTTTCTTTCTTTATGGTGGAGAACGAGAGGTTAAACTAAAGCTCTACAAGCATTATTTGACCCTATGTATGTGCAAGTAATCATAGCAAATAGAGAAATAAACAGTCACCTTTCTTTGGAATCATGCGACGTGTCTTCAGCTGGGACGTTGAACTCTCCTCTGGTGTTCCTGTTATATCTGAAAATTGAAAACAGTTTTTACAATATTTGTATATCAAATATTACTTAAGATTTAGCATGACAACTGATAAAAAAAATGCAACATGTCTTCTGAAATAAATATGTCACATTAAACAAAGTTTGGGAACGGAACATAGAATACTTGTGATGAACAAAGTTTGTATGCGACGGGCTACTTCAAGAGTCAGAATAGTATGTGTTAGTCGGTTTACACGAGTTTGGTGAGTCCAAATAAGTGAGAGGCTTATGGCGGAGAGCAAGTTGTTAATAATCGTCTGCAACAGGGCCTTTCTTTCTTTATGGTGGAGGAACGAGAGGTTAAACTAAGGCTCTACGAGCATTATTTGACCCTATGTATGTGCAAGTAATCATAGCAAATAGAGAAATAAACTGTCACCTTTCTTTGGAATCATGCGACGTGTCTTCTGCTGGGACGTTGAACTCTCCTCTGGTGTTCCTGTTATATCTGAAAATTGAAAACAGTTTTTACAATATTTGTATCTCAAATATTACTTAAAGATTTAGCATGACAACTGACAAACTTATGTTCACTAAACAACATTTTGTATTGAATGCTACCATTTAAATACCCCACATACATTTAAAGTAAAATTGAACAAGGCAAGGAGTGTATGCCAAGACTGAGTTGTTTGGCGGTCCGTCCTCTCTGCCTATCCTGCGGGGAAACAGTGTAATGGTTTGTTTTAAAGCATTATCAATTTTACCTTGTACGAGATCTTGTATGAAGTCTTGTATAAGATGGGCATTTTTAACGTTGACGTTTCAAGCCTCCGCCTATCTTCTGGGGTGAGAGACGATCGTCGGATGAGTCTTTCTCCTTCCGTACCGAGGGTTTTCGGGACTTCAAGCGGCATGCCAGGTGAGAGACGACATCATCGCATCCCCAGCCACAATGTATGATCTCACAATCATGGTCACAAATCTGACGTTAACAATGTTCCTACAGTATAGGCTTCGATACGTTAACAACGTTTTTATGAGGTGGTAGAACATTTTCTGAAACGAAATATGGAAAAACATTAACCACTAGTACCCATAAGCTTGCCTTCACGATAAATTAAGTATTTCGTTCAATCATTCCATCTCTATATTTTAACCTCAAATATTGATTTACAGATAAATTAAGGTGAATGATAATGTTTTATGTAATTAATTTCCTGATTTCTTGATCAACATTAAACACTTTTTTCACCTCTAGAATTCATGTAAGCATTTTTTGAATAAAATATGTTCATCGATTCATCGGCAAATTATCAAAACAACGTGCAACGGCGTCTGTAAAAACATGGCGGATGGCAAATCCATAGATGCGAGTCTATTTCCTGCAGATAGTGCGGTGTGCGGTTTCCTGCATTTGGTACCATAAATAATACATACATTTGGTACTTTTTTTTTAGTGATGGCGAAAATCAAAATTACAGACCTATCTAAAATTCAGCTTTGTCTGTGGTGTATGGCACTTTCGCTAGAGTAAGAGTTATTTATGGTCACAGGACACAAATTTTGACAGAGTTATACGCCCCTGTTTTGGCCGTAACGGGTAACCCGTAACCTAAAATTTATCTTCTTCGGTAAAAAAGAGATCATGAAAACTAATGGTGTAGATATTTGCTAAGTTATAGTTAGTGACAGATTAAACGCACAGATGGCATTGCTATATCACTTAATAATTAAATGGTAGATAAATTAATTTTGTCGAAATGGATAATGGATAGTGATGGTTTAATAACACAGATGGCATAATTTGCAACTGTTTTTATTAAATTAAGCGTTATTTACGAATATTTTCCCTTTTCGGCCATATTTTCTGAGTGTTTCTAGGGATAATAGAACATTTACAGAAATCCGGAGCAAAAAATGCCAAGACAAGGAGCGTTTTTGTGTCGTGACCATCCACGTTTACGGTACCGCGACGGCACAATAAACATACTATGTTCCTTATCACAATAAACTATTTTTTTGACCCGGATGGCTTTTTGAGAGAACAAACGTTTCACTTGAAACCGTTCAACATAGTAAACTTTAAAAAAAAATTATAATTTTAAGGAAAATTCTGAGGAAAATAATTTCCCTTAAGGCATTATGTCATCTTAAGGGATGCTGAGTGGAGTCTTTTTTATGGAAATGAAGGAGTGAACGATCTGGGAAGGAAAAGGTATGAAAGGTGGGTAGAATCTGGGGGTCAGTCGGTCAGTGTATCCATGAGTGACGGACGTATGAATTCATCCCTCCAACTGCAGTGCAAGATGATGGATCGAGAGGCCGCCAAGACCAGTACAAATCCCACTCCATGAATCCGGGCACCCCTGCCGAATCACTAAACGTAGCGAACCACTGGGGGTGATCTACTAATACCTACCTAGCAATACGATAATATTATTATGTATAATAATCATGTTGGCCTCACTGGGTACTTTGCTTGTGCTTGGGCCCGCATTTTACATTTTAATAAAATTCAATAAAAAGATGTACTTACATGATATAATAAATTGAAACAAACTAAAATACAATATAATACGGTAGGTTGGTAGGTACATAATGAAAAATAAATCGGTTGAAAAAAAAGAATAACACAAGACGTGCGTGTTTCGAAATCCAACTATAGGTCTAATTTCGGCATATAATTCCGTATAAAATTGTTTTTCACCGAAATGCAAATGGGATCGCGATATAAAAGTTCAGACAAGTGAAGAGGCAGACCGCGTGCTAAATAGTTTAGAACCAAAAGTTAACAAGTTAGTGGTACCTACATTTTTTGTTTCCATTAAAATTTGTACGACAGGCACCTCTAGTGTATATAAATATATTCTTTATTCTATGGTTGTGTTAGTTGTGTTTGTGTATAATCAATAGTGTAACGGACGTGTTATCGGGGAATTGGAAGACGAGGAGTTTTTGCTAAACTTCCTCGTTTTCTAATTTCTCGTTGCTCGGTGAGCACCCTCCCCTGTCAGCCCGCATTAGTTGTACCAACAACGTACTAAGGCGACGAAATGTTGGGCGCGTGTTTGGTGTATTTCCCGACTGTACACCGGTGCCGAATAATTCAATGATGCTAGTTCTTCAGAGAATCTTCCATTGAAATACCGGTAGAACTAGGATATTGTAGGTTCCCCTTTATGATTCTTTTCCAGGGGTCCTTTTTGAGTTAAATTATCATTAGAATAGAAAACTCCATACATATCACTGATTCTATATTAGGATAGAACTATTTACCTACTCACCTGATAAACTCCTCTCAACTTCTTCCCTTTGTCCTGTTCGGGTCGGGGACCTATCACTTCGACAAGGCGCCTCCAGGCGTCCCTGTCGGGCTACTTCAGCAGCCATACGTCCATTACAGACTCAGCCTCTGTATTTAGTTGCTTTTCCCAACTTCGTCTGGGGCGACAATATCTTCTCTTTGAAAATGTTACCCAGTATTTTGCGCGTAAGTTGCTTTTCTTCCATATATTGTATTTATTTATTCATTCCCGTCATTACACGTTGGTACACTACACAGGTAAAAGCTTGTCTCATCACAACTCAAACCAGGACTAAAATCTAAACATGATTCATGACAACGGGTCCCTTCATTTCAAGGTTAGCTATTAACATGTACGCCACGAGGGTCGTCTTGAATTGCTTATCTAACATTCATAACTCTGTTATAAATGGAAGAAAATCAATTAAAGATCAATAACATTCAAATTCGGCGAATTAGGGTCACCAAAGGCAATAAGGACAGCCTAATATAACATTAGTAACACTTGTACGTAACTGGACTGTTACAAGAACAGCTTATAATGTCAATATCAAACGTAATATTAATTTTAATAGTAGGATCACTGTCCTCCACATTAAATTCGATGTCTTAGGACCGATCAATGCTGAAGAGGCTATTAAAGTTAGTATAAAACAAGAAAAAATCTTTTCAGTAGCATCAGTTCATCAGTTCTGCTCACTACAAGTGTCAGATTATCTTCAAAAGTTCACTCATTTAATCTTTAAAGATGAAGATGATTGTGTCTATGGTTGTTTTTGGTTTGGTGTCTATGGCTTTTGCTGAGCCTCCAGTAATCCAATCTGATGACAAGGAGCGTTTCGTCCAGTTTTCTCGTCAGGAATTGACTACTACTGATGTTCCCACAACAACTGACTTGGCTTCCACGTACCTGCCCCCTGTACAAGGACCTTATCCAGCGACTGGATGGAGGCCTTCTGGACCTGCCTTTGAACTACCAACACCAGCTGCTGTGGACCCCAGGAGCCTGGGAGACAATCCTGAAGCTGAGACTATTCCTCCATTGGCCACCGTACAAAACGCAAGATTCAGGTCTGCTTTCGTATCACGAAATGCTCCATTCAGGTTCAGAAACAGAAGGTTTTAAAGAGCACCTAGCTACTACATATCTATTCAAAGTTAAGAATACAAAATAATCGAGTGTATCTCCCAGTTCCACGAATTCATTACTATAATGTTGGGTATTATTTACATATAAACACTATTGATTCTGTGGGAGACTTCGCTATATAATATTCGGGTACTCCTGTTGGCCATCGATAGAAGCCCTTTTTCTGCTGGCATCTGACGGCATCACTTAGAAGGTTTTTCAATTCATTACAACTACCGAAGTATCCAGTCAAAAAATCATCACAACCAATAGAGTAGGCACTAACCTACGTGTTTACAATATTATGCTCTATTCATCTTCTTCTTTTTGTGCTCTCTTATTTCGGAGGTTGGCAATACTGGTACCAGTCACGTAGATTTTTCTATATCTTCTACCAATCTTCCTATTCATAGCGCATTTTTTTCCTACTTATTTTGTTGTCACCAATATTGATCAACTGATATCAAATGTAAATATCCGCCACCTTCTGCTATTATGGCAATTACTCTTAGCCGAAAGCTATCCCTACCTCCAGACCTATGTTCCTCCAATAGATAACGTGATGTTTGAATAAAATTGTGTCATTGTTCATATTGTTTTAAGTTTTTCAAGACTGAATTCGTTCAAGGGAGATTTCCAGTGGCTTCTACGATTTTATCCCCTGCGTTTCATAATTTCTCTGAAGTTGGATTATCGCGATAGGAAAATGTGATATTTTTCTTGAAGTTCTATGTCGTAATTGCTCTCATATTGTTACGTTAAACATCTCGTGTACCTATTATTAAATGCAATAATTATCTATGTTATTATTTACACAAGAAATTGTACAAGCTCTTTTTTTTTCTCTTGGAGTCACGCAAGGGTACTCAATCTGGGCGATTTCATGTATTATAGTATTATTTATGTATATCATATAGTCATCTATAATAAAAATAAACCATAATAGAAAAATAACGTATCTCACTTAGCCTGCTGCATTGGTTGTTAAAAAAATGAATAAATTTGTTTAAAAAAATACCATTTTAATTTATTTTGAAACTTTATAAGAATATTTTTTCATCCTTGTATTACGTACCTACCAGCATATCAAAAGTTATAGCCCAATTTCATGTGATGATTCTCAGAATGTTTCCATGACAACTCGAAACCTCTCAACTCAACTCGAAAACTCTTTGAAAAGTCATTAAAAGCTATGAAAAAATTGAAAAATAGCCCAACCTAACCTAACGTAACCTACCATTATAAAACCTAAAACCTACAATTATAAAACCTAACCTAACGTAACCTACCATTATAAACCTAAAACATCACTTTTAAAGACTTCAAAGGAAGTGTTGAGTTGAGTTGATTCTGAGTTGTCCGGTTACTATTCAGAATGTATCTCCAATATGTAAGTATCTTTCATTTGACATAACAGAACAACGAAACCAGAGAAGGTACAAAGTTTTGTATGCTTGGGCTGCAATTTAAATGAAAGGTGGGATCCTTCGGTTGAAATCAAATACCACAATCATGAGCTCTTGTCATATCAACAAAGGGCCCTGGGTTCGAGTCCCAGCTGAACCAATATCTTTTTCTGATTTTTCTGCCTCCAGATTTTCGATTACTATAATTTGAGATTTTACTCATAAAGTTAAAATTAAAAAAAAAGAGGTTATGGTTCGGATGAATAAAGAAAAATGATTTATTAAAACAATGAAAATCCGAAAACTCCAATATCTAGGACATGTTTTGAGACATCCAGGGAAGTACGAGATCTTGCGTCTCATAATGCAGGGAAAGATTGCAGGAAGTCGGGGCCCTGGAAAAAGGAGAACATTATGGCCGAAAAAACTGACAGTGGTTTGGCCAGTCTACTGTAGAGCAGCTCCGGCCGCAGTAAACAAAGTCCGCATAGACAACATGGTAATCAACATGATAGCCAATGTCCGTTGAACGGACAGGGCATGAGAAGAAGAATAGAGCAAGAAAAATTTCTTTTTTTTACATGGTTTAGTTATATCGTCCATGTTAACATAATATTCGATAAACTGGATACATACCAATCCTTCTATTAGCCCCTTTCAATAATCATCATATCCAAAATGGAACTAAATTGATACTTATGGAACTTAAAATAATTAATTATTTGGAACTTAATCCAAAATGGAACATAAAATAAATATTATTGATCGACAATTATGAAATAATTAAATGAACAGTTTCCAATGATTTATAAGATTTGTTCTAGACATATAGATTTGGATTAATAAATCTAATAATAACTGGTGGTGTAACGACTTAATGGCAAGTAATTATCGTTAACGACTACTTAAATGTGTCATTTTCAGCAGGATTTCTCTTGACACCTTCATTCGATCAGTGCAGGTATTATCCGAAGGTGAAGGCGTTCAAACAGGATTTAAATTTAAACATTGATAGAAACTGTGGTAATCGTTGCAAATAAGATTAAAAGGCTATAGATAGAGTAAGAGGGAAATGAATTGCACCTTATTGATTTATTTCGGTGTAATGAATACCCAAAACAATAAATAGATTACTTACCTATCAGTGGTAGGTATAGGTAATAATATTTTTTATCGATAATATTAGTAACTTTTTCTTTTTACACAGTTCTTTCGCGTTTTAAGTTATTATTTTTTAGTTGGTATGTTACGCATTGTTAATGTTACTGTGCATATCTTCTGACGATGAACACTGCAAGGCTGTCCGAAAAGTTAGCTCAATAGCAATACAATACATACAGGATCTGCATACACAACAATTTAAAATATACTATATATACACGATATATTCTCACACACTTAATAAATTTTCTGTTTAGCCTACGCCATTTGGCTTTGAATCGAAAGCAACTTTTGAAGAAATTAATGCCGCCTCGCTAACTTCGTCGACTATTTAGTGTTGGTATCTGATCGGTTAGCCACAACTAGTTTATTTATTCGGTCTATTGTGACAGGATACACAGCACTGATAACATTAATATTCTTCCTCAACTCTGTCCATAAAATGAACAGGTGTAACGGTAATCCAGACCAGTTTTTGCTTTTCCATACCCCGAAGTGCGACATTTTTTTCTTTTGATTACGTTTTTTGCACGAAGGCAGCCTTGACACTGAAAAGCAGTTGTTGTCTAACTGTGCACTAGCTATATTCGAAAATCAATGTTAAACTACCGACATATATAACATCACATGACGTGTGATTGAAAAATATATATTTTTATTTGTAATAGAAAAAAAATGTTATCGAACATCAAAATGACGTCTGCAGTTTTACTCCAAATATGCTCAAGAATCTCCTGTATAGAAAATGGATATAGAAGAATAACATTTCAAGAAACAACGATACAAAGGCATAAAATACGTAGACAAATAGATATAATAAAGGCAACACTTCTATAGGATTTAGCTTGCGAGAGAATGATATATTATAATCGGTCTCCTCTTTTTGTCCTGTCACCAATTATAGCCTCACCACTCTTTTCTATTTAGTTTTCTGAAGGTTTCACTTCTACCACGGGTGAATTAAACAAAGTAGGTATTGGGGCGGGGATAGGGGTTGGTTGGTTACTCGGCTGAGTGACCAGTGACGATATATGGAAGAATTTTTTTATGTTTGATTTTGAAGAAAAAATATTTGAATAAAAAAGAGAACAAAAAAGTCACCGGAGACCGAAATTTATTTTAAATTTTCTACTCAAAATAACGTCAGGAATCATTGGTTAAGTAAGTCAAGTATATCCTTTAACACCCTGTTTATATTTATCGTTGTATTCTTCGTGAAAGCTGTTTGTTTCTTACAAATAAATAAATAAATTATATTGTCAGTATAAATTAACAATGAAATCTGCTAATTACCAACTGCCAAAAGTATTAATTTCTGAAGTAAATTGTCAAGATGTTTCTTGAAGGTTTTATGTTATCAGTTACCATTGACTTTTGCAGCCCGCAACACTATAAAATTATTACCCTTTGAGTACAAGTCAAAAATGCATTTAACATTATAAAGTGTCTACTTATATCTATGTAGTGTATTGAAAGAGCTTATATCAGATGCCGACAGATGCCAGCAGGGAAAGGGCTTTTAACCATATTGTTAAAACGATTATTTTTATTCATCCGAGTTATTTATAATTAATATTTACATCAAGAAGTACCCAATACGCAATAAACCTACGTGATTTACGATTCAGCGTGTCAAGTATGCAGTGTGAAAAGAATGCGGTATTATATGGCATCGAAATTAACGCATTTTTGCCGTGAAAAAGGAAAGTTCGTGTGCCGATAGCGCTAGAAGCCTCCAAGTTGAGGAACCGTCATGAAGAGACCAAGGCCATTCTGGTATGCAAATAAACCCAGCTATACAAGACGGATCATCGACACTCCAAGACTACTTTCGTTAAATAACAAAAAAAAAATCGAAAAAAAAATGTTAAGAATGTTTCGACTTTCATGCTGGATACAAAATACAAGAGGATGTGCGTTAGGGTGGGCGTCAAAGCTTTTATCCGTAATTGATCAGAAGTCTCAAAAGTTGCTCGTTCATATATGTACTGAAAAATATCATCATCATTACAGTAGAAAATGAAGTCGCTCAAAATGTATGTGCGCTTAGATCTTTTAAACTACGCAACGGATTTTCATGCGGTTTTCACCAATAGATAGAGTGATTAAAGAGGAAGGTTAATACATGCTTATTATAGTATAGAAAAGCCGATAAATTCAAAGATTCAATTCAGGCAGCGGGCAGCGGGCAGATGGCAAGCGGGTGATGTGGATTTTATAAAGGTTGGGTAAAGGCGTTGCGTTTCGTTAGCCACAGCAACGTGTAGCCGGGTGTTCTAGTCAAAAATATATTAAACATTTATAATATATTCCACATTACTTTTGGTTTTCTAACAGGAACCAATGACTTATTTTTTTAATAACCCAATTATTAAAAACTGCAAATATATCCGTAATATAAGTATCGACGGTCCCGAAGAACAATGTCGGATCAGCGTAAATCTTTCGTTGGCTTATTTTGTTGATTTAAAAGTCTGAGTTTCCGAAATTTTTAACGAAATGAAAGAAATACAGAACATCAAAACAACACTACATTTTTAGGTCAAAAACAATAGAAATGCAGTAACGAAACTTTAAACTGCTCTATTGCTAAAATACAATATGTCACAACCGACATTGTTCTTCGGAACAGTCGATATTATTATAAAACATCCTTTATTACCAGCACGGAGGTGCCCAAAATGTGTTAGTTTTTTTTATTGTATATTAGAACTCGTTTAGAGTGACTTTCGATATCAGTTAGTGTTTGCAGATTTTGAATAGAATTGTGGAAATATGTATAAAACCTCCACACACAATCCCACATGTTTGTTGTTTCCACCTCGGAAGAGACTTTGTCTAGTGAGGTGGGTAAAATAAATCTATGTACATGAATGAAAATAAAATAAACGCCCGAGTTGCCGGCACTGAAACTGACTAATAAAACTTGAGGTGAACTGCCGAAACTTGGGTATAACGCTTTTTTTGGTTTTTATTAATTCGTAATTAGTCGGTAAATTAATCTTCTTTTGGTACCCCCTATTTGGCAATCTCCAAAGAAATATTTAGGGCACCTCCGCGGAACTGCACTCGTACCGGTCACGTAGATTATGATGCCATAAAGTACCTCCCTAAGGCGACCTCCGTTACGTTGATCATTTTAAGTGTCCCATATTCAAGCCCCGTTTGGGGACCGAAGGTACAATTGAAACTGAAAATACAGAATGACGTTACAATCTGAATAGTCATACGTAATTTTCGAGACTCCTGAGAAAACGATATCTTTTAAAAACTACAAGACCCGACAAGACTATATACAAAAAAAAAACAAAACAACAAAACCTTATGAACGAAGACTGAAAAAATAAACCTCCGTGAATTAACGACCCACCCTAATGTATACTGTCAGTTAATTACCGAGATAAATTATTATTATTTCTTTAAAAAACACTCCTTGCAAAAGTTCGATTGAATTTCAAGATAAATCTTAAGATTGTGTTCGGCGCAAGTTAATGAGGCCCCGCCAAGGCCGTAGGGGAGAAAACCAAAACGGTACTTTGCCATTTTGCAGGGAGGTTGATGTATGTATTAGCGAATAACAGAGATAATTAATGGCTTCAAATGTGACAGATGTATCTTCCGTTGGCATGACGACGTACGTGGATGAGTGCTAAGCTCCCTGGCCCAGAATTTATTGTTCCCGGGATCAAAACCCAGCGTGAGTAGATAATCTAACGCGCCACAGAAGACCATCAGACTTGTACTGCCTCCAGACGATCAGTTAGCCTGTCCGGTATGCCTGCACAAGTCGCCTGCACATCAGGTACCCTGGGTTCACTCGGTGCACCCACACATTCAGGCGGACCTCAACCTGAAATACAATGGCGTCGATGGAGCGGTTGTGGCGGTACACGGTTTGATATTGACAACTTAAAAACAACCTAAAAAACCTAGTAAATTTTGTAAACAATGATTGCAAAAAATTAAAAACATTTATTCACATGTGTGCAATATCGATTTGTCTGTACAGTTACTCCTGCACTTGTCAAAATACGAATTTTCTGAATTCGTCCGGTCGCCTGCGCAAGTCTCGATAACTGTGCAGTTATTTCATCTACACGGTCCGATATGCATGCGCAGGAGAACTGTGCAGGCACTAGCTGCATGGCAGGCTGTTTTGAGAGAGGCCGGTTGAGGGAGACCCTTTTATCTCTCCAGCCGGATTGGAAGGGATGAATTCATATGTCCATCTCTCCCAGACACACTGACCCCCAGATTCCAACCCACCCCTCATTCCCTTTTCCTTCCCAGAACATCCTTTCTTTAAATATATCCTCCACACAGAATCTCCTAGATACGTAGATGACAAAGGCCTTCATGGAAATTATTTTCTTAGAAGCCTCTTGTGTGGAGTTATGGTATTTTTTAATGGCTTTAGCCGTGTTTTGTGATTAGAGCTAGGTACTTCCCATCTCCTTCCCTTCCCCACTTTGTGTTGTTTACCTTCAGTTTCAACTTATTTATTTTGCAGCCATTTGATAGTCTTCATTTATTTTATTTATTTCGTCTATTATATTTACTCTTAACACGAATGGCTATTTTAGTACATATATTATGTAGGTATACCTCTACTCCTATCTATATCCTACTCTACGTTGATTCCATATTGTTTCCGATCTCATTGATTTATGAAAAAGATCTTATCTCATAACGATCGCTAATAATTAAGACGTTAATTTTTTTAATGCCCGTCTTCATTAAAAGGCTCCATTATTTTATAAGCGTTTTGGAGAAACGGCTATGAAAATTAGTTATGTTTCCTGTTTAGTTGTGAGATTTGATGATGTTGTTGTTTTATCGGGTCTATATTATTAGAACTGAAACAGATGCACATCAACGGAAACGAGCGAACCTAAAAAGATACAAACACCTACATCTGTAGGATTTTGCCTAAGAGAGATTGAGATTTCAATAAAATATTTATTTATTTCACGGGTACATGGTTTCAATATAATACGATAATTCAACGGTCCCACGCAAGTCTCCTTTGGTCTATGTAGTGTTTAGACGACAGTTCTCCAACTCGCCTTGGAAGGAGATTGCTTATTTGGAAAGTTTAATCTGGGTTTATTTGATACTTCGCGTGTACAAGGGTTGACAACGATAGTCGATCTATCTGGAAACTGGCTGAATGGAATCTAATGCGAATGAACTCCTAAAGACTGCACCCGGGCCCTTGGCCCCTCTGGTGCCCAAACTCTGAACTAAACTACCTGCCATCTAGTGGACTTTCAGGACAACTCTTACCACTGCCCTCTATGTGACAAACACGGAAGCTTTTAGATATACCACAGTCTAGTTGTATAAAGCGATAGATATTCAGCGGACCAAGGAACGAATCCTACGAAATCCAAAAAAAAAATTATCTCATGAAATCAATATCCAATATTCATACCACTCCAAAATAAACAGTCAAAAGAAAACACAAAACAAAGCGACATCTAGCGACTCCGAAAAAGAAAACACAAATACTCATAAGATGAACAAATGTATAGGAAAAGGTGCACTGGAATTGACGACAAAATATGGAAAAATTATCCATCACTTTGATAAAAAAAAGTGATCCGTAATCTCTCCACTCTTGTCTGCTTTAGTTTTCTGAAGGTTTTACTTTTACCGCGTGTTAATTGCACTCACTGATTTTTTCAAATTTGTAATACATATGTTTTTCACGCTGAATGTGGTAAACTGAAGTTTTAATTTTTGGGGGGTCTTTTTGTGGAAAGACCCCCAATACTTAAGCAGACGGAGAGATGGAGAAAATGCTACTTCCGTAAGTCAGTCCACATCCGAGCCTTTGAGTACCAGAATGAGTTGCAAAAATGAATAGTCAGACGTACTAATTTCGGTTATCTGTTATGCGCGTAATTACTGCGTAACATTGCCACGTTAAATGAACTTCAAAATAAGTGTCATTTTCAAAATTGGAAGTTAATGTACGCAGTTTCTCAGACAAGCCGTAAAGTATGTACCTACCTACCTACCGCTTGTCTGAATTTATTTTTCAAAATTTTAAATGTAATATACCGTGATTTTCATGAGTCTACATTAGTAGTAAATAATGTCAACCGTGTATTAAAATATTTGCACGTTTTTTCGAGTTTTCCGGGTGTGCGCCGATAAAGGATCAAGGTTGACATTTCCTCGAAGTACCTTCCATTGAAATATCGATACGTCAATCCCACCTTTTTTTACGGGGATCCAGCATAAGAGTCCCAAATACCTACTCCCGTCTAGAGTCAGTGAGACTATGGCATCTGCTATCGGGGTATGCCATGAGGCTTAAGGTAGGCTAATCTAAAAATGACCTATTTTTTACTAGATATAAAAAATCAGAGTGTGCAGAAAACCCTCAGAAAACTAAAGTAGACAAGAATGGAGGGGGGAGCTACGAAGCACCGCACAAAGAGGAGACCGATTATACTATAATTCTCTATCTCTCGCAGGCTAAATCCTATAGATGTATGTGTTTTTCTCTTTTCAGTGTCACTATTTTTTTGTTTCATCGAGTTTCAAATCACAGCGGTGCTAAAGAAGTTTTCTCTTCAAAAATATCTTGGAAAAAATCTTTAAAAAAAGCTTTATGACTTATTTATATTTGAAGTGAAATTTTCAATTACTTACCTTGTCGGGGGGGGGGAGGAGACGCAGAAGAGAAAGGTGGGGAAATGCCTGGCTATTCATATCTGATCAACAAACATGGCTAAAGCCATTTCAAACAACGTTTCAATTCCACCTGACGTGTAAGACACGTTCTAAAGGTTCTTATTCCGTTTAAGATCTATCAAAGCTTTCGAGTGGATTGCCCGTTTTTAATAAGAGTCGAGATGTTTTTCAGCTTTCTAGAACTCCAGACTAGAGGTGGCTCGAGGCATGAATGCATAAGAAAAGTAAGGTTATCCAGCGCACATTTACATTCAAACATCTCGAATATTGAAGGCATAACGATTAATCCGGAAACGCCAGATAACAAAACGATAAAATGGCAAAAAACATAGATCGTTTAGCGAAATAAAACCAAATGGTTAATGGACCAAACATCACACTTTCTTCTATAACTAGGAATGCAAAACACTTAATTAATTACACCATTGACGTGAGGTTTATGTGTTTCCAGGGGGCAAACATCAAACACCAGAGCAGGCAGTATTTACGGTACCTATTTCCTCATCCGCCTATTCCAAACACAAAGTTCGTCAAAGCCTCCATCAAAGTATTTTGATCACACATCATTTCGCGATTGTGTTCATGAAACAGAGGTGGATTTCTAAAAAGAAAGATACTCCCTTTTTGGTATCAGAAAATGCTGAAGGAATTTATTTTTTATTAAACTGGAATATCGGTCCAGTTGATTAGTCAGACATCTCCGAATACCAAATATTGAGATAATGAGGAAAGTAATATTTGAATGCTCCTGTAATATTTTGAAATATCCTACTAGTGTTCCAAAAACAGGGAACATTTTGTTTAATTCACTACAAGTGTTAGGTATAATCGATTTGGTGGTGTTTATGGGTAATCTGAGTATTGTACCAGATAGAGGGTACATTTTTGCATATAACCGCTTACTCAATTTAAATTTCGATTTTTCGGAGATATCCGACTAATCAATGGGACGATCGATATACATAAACATCTTAAGGAAACTTCATCCAGCAGTGGAATGAGAATAGCGGTAGATACCTCTCAGTATTGTCCTGGTGAAACAATATTATTGTGAATCGAAGCATAGCTTGAAATGGTTATAGCCGTGTTTAGTGACAAGATCTCAATAGCCAGATACTTTCCTTCTCACCATCTCCATCCACTTCCTTCAACCTCACAACATACCCCAATATGAGATCCCTTAGTCCTATTGGATTGTTGTAAGATGTAAGCAGTTGGATTAGCACTAGAATCTTTAGAAATTACTCGCTTAACTAAAAAAATAGACCCTAGCCTTGTTATGAATAAACAATAAGAATCATTTTAATCAAGTCTCCGCTTTTGTATCCATTGTAATTTTCATAATAATTTCGAAATTAAAATATGTATTTAGTTTAAACCATTCCTAATCTAATGTAAACATGCATCCCTTCAAAAAGTAACTTTGTAATTAATAAGCTATTAGAATCATTTACTGAAACACCAGTTTTTTATCCAGTATAATTTTCATAATAATTTTGAAATTAAAATATGTATTTAGTTTTGACCATTCCCACTCCAATGTAAACATGTATCCCTTCAAAAAGCAATTTAAAAAATCCCATTGATCATAGATATGAATAATAACGATTTGACAATAAAATTAGGCCATTAATAATTCACATTACTTGTAAGGTTTTTAATCAAATTTAATCAATAGATATTGAAGTGAGCTACAAACCCAAAGTAATTAGCCCACTGGAATTACCAAAATACTCAGAAATTCGACAGTCTAAAACGACTTAGTAAAAAAAACAATTTATTAAAATCTTTGTGGACCACCCCTCTCCCCCTCCCCCATATGTTATGTATATAAACCGTAGGCTAAGAATTATTTGTACCAGTCTGAAGATGGCTCTGACGAGCTGAAACCGGTTACGGTCAAATAAAATTATGTGGAATAAAGTTACTTATTTGTTTAGTATAATCTATTGTAAGAAGTTGGGACTCATATTATTTTTAAAGTTGTCAAAATTGATTTTGGTGTCTGTTTTTCGGAGCCAGAAGGTGCCAAATACAGACCTGAACAGTAAATACATCAATATTGCATCTATTTCATCTATAAAATAGAGCCGCCAGCCATCAAGACGACCATTAATGCAAACTCCAAATAGAAGTCTGATAAATTCCAACCAAATTCTATTGGATGCGGAACTTTCGCAAGTTTGAGTAATGGCTTCATTGTTTTTAATTGGGAAAATGTGAAATATTATGTGTCACGATGTTAAATCGCCCGTTGTTAAATGTAAGGCTTCAATTATTATCGGCGGTTCTCTTTGTTCAGATTTTCGGTCCAATTTTTTTAATACTGATAAATTGATTGATTAGACCAATACTGGGAAAATTTTGCTTTTTGCGAATGGGAGATAAGAGATCTGTAAACCAATCTGCAAAAAAGTAATGTCTGATTTAGAGTGATTAACTCCCTGGGTGATTGGATCTGATGAAATTAAAAATAAAAACATAGGGAATTGTTATTTGTAGCGTGTAATGTATCTTCTATAAGAATTTGTATTGATATTTTATAACCATAACTAATTCGTCTTTGGAAGGTCTTATCATTTTTATTATTTCACTGAGGATGTTCCAAATTTAGTAGAGATAAGATAAATATGTCATGTTGTTAGGTCTTTTAATTTGGGAGGCGGATTTGGGTGCCGCTGCCCCCGGGGACCATTTATTCGATAACCAACATCTCTTACTTAGGTCACCTTAATTTGGGAGGCGGGTTTGGGTGCCACTACCCCGGGAACCATTTATTGGATAACCAACACCTCTGCATTAGGTCACCCCAAGTGGTTCGCTACGTTTGAGTTCAAGGGGTGAAGTTTGTCCAGATCTTGGCGGCGGATGCGTCTGCCGACTGCGTGGCAGGCTGGATCGGGAGATCTCTCGGAACATCACCTTGCACCGCAGTGGGACAGATAGATTCATACGTCCGTCATTCCTGGACACACTGACCCCTAGTTTCCTACCCATCCCTCGCACCTTTTTCCTTCCCAGAACTTCCTGTCCTTCCTCCTTTGCGGAGCTAATGTAAAAAAAGGTACCCCACAAAATAGTGAGTAATGACTTATATCACCAAAATTACAAGAGTTTTCTGGTATGTTCAAATATGTACCACCACATTCGAGTATAATAGGTGAGGGAAGTTATGAAACTGATTTCGTCTAGCATAATTGGAATGTGTTTACAATGTCTTTTCAAGAGCCAATATCTCATTACGTCATGACAACAAGTTCTGTGAACCTTCACATTTCTCAATTTCATGGTATTTTATGATATTCTATCATCTTAAATATAACGCAATAAGTAATCTGTTTGTTTGTATAAAATGGCAAAAACTAGCACAGATTTTCCCGTTATTAGAAAACGAGCTTTTAAATATTTATTTTATTTTAGTACATAAAACAGAAGTAAAATAAATAATAATAACAGAAATAGTTAGAAAAATGATAACAAAAATAATTGGCTAAATATGCAAAAGTAAATGCCAAACTAAGAAAGGAAGAATTCAAATAGCTCCATAAACAATTTATTATTGGAACATGTGTTGATGAGACACAGATTTCGTAGATACAATATTGCCTATCTTTAAATAAGGAACTTCATCACAATATCAGTTTCATATGATGAATGGTAAAAATTGTGTTAAAATGGGTCTCTTTCATTATTAGAGCGTGCATAGTGTTATAATAGAAATATCATGTATCTTTAGAAAATTTCTTTTATCCTCGTTGTTGATTTTCTTGATAGTGTGTTAAAGTTAATTTTGGATAAAATCTATGGTGTATGTACGAATGCTTGCATAATTTTGTGTATAAGCAATAAATCAGAATGTTTACGTCAGGCTATCAGGGTGTAGTTTTATAATGCAAAATATCCTTAGAGTAATAACAAAAGACGCCGTATTTTAAATTATTAAAATATTCAATAAAAATAAACTATCGAAAAGTGTTTATACTATTGATTAAAGATAATGTGATTAAAAGTTTGTTATTTAAGAGGTGTCACGGACATAAAAAGTAAGCTAGATGAACGATAATTTAGACGGTATTTGCATATAAGACGGAGCCCACCAGACCACACAGTGAAGTAGGCAATGTCTACGGAGCTTCATCGACAGTCATCCAGAGGAAGACCAAATAAATCCTAAATGACTCAATGCTCCAAAATATTACAAAGAAACGGCCTGGATGAATGCGATACCCAGAACCGAAGAAGATGAGACCGAGAAGAGCCGACCCTTGCAGCCTTCCTAGGTAATGAGTTGGGACACTGCAAGGAAGAAGAACATTCGAGATAATGTGAAAAGCACATGAAGAAATTTGATTAAAATTAAAAATAAAAATGTATTAAAAAAATATCTAATAACCGGGCGACACCGGGTGGTAGATAATAATTACAATTAAATCGTGATTCTTAAGTACGGAAGGAAGCGATGTTTGACGCAATAAAATAATCATTACGATCTACGCGTCTTTCTCGTGATACATATTTAATATCCGTGTCGAGCTGGTGGTAGTGTGGTGTCGCCATATCGTGACAGACCAACTTCACTTTCCTTTTCTTCTGGTGCGGTTGCTCGTCTTCTTCTTCCTCAATTACTTTAATGTGCATTGTTTATTTGGACAAAAGCCATTGTCAGATGGCGGAGAGCGTTGGAAAAATCTATTTATACGGCCGGAAAAACATTAGGAAAGCCATTTAATGTAAGAACTTCTGAAAGAGTGTTTGAAAATAGTGCACAAGAGTCAATATGGTTAGTTTATAAAGCAAAATATATTAAATATATATATTTTTTATAAAAAACCGAAAAATTTTGCCGAAGATATAGTATATAGTTTTTGCTCTCCGTGTTAAAGTTCAACTCATACTCCGTGTTATTAATTGTTCAGTTTCCTTAAAGAGAAGTGCTATTCTGCTTACTGTGTGATATTTTTCTTTCAAATTACAAAAAAAACTATGTTAATCAATGTTTGCAAAATATAGTATGAATTTTGTTCAAAAGTAGAGAGATAAGTTTTTTTTTTTAATTCGTCCACCATAATACATGGGTTGCTCTAGTATTAGGTTGTATTACATTAGGACAAGCAGTTCTTAAATGTTAGTTAGCTTTTTGAACAAAAAACTTATGTTTATTCTTCTGTTTCAGAATTTTACAAGATTCTACATATGTGGTGTTATTTCGTTGCTCTGGTGGATAAATGAGGCATTATCCACCAGAGTGTATGAAAATACAAATAGTGAAAACTACACCATACAACTAGACACTAAACCAACACAAAATATACTCTCCGTTGTTCCAGCACCCGTGAAAGAAATAACTGATGATGTATTAAATACAACGGAAAGTGTTGTAAACGCGAAAATACTTGTTGCCGATAATAAAAAAAGCAATTCTTTGTTAGGGGTGGTTGAAAAAACCCCCAAACTCAGTTCAGTGCTGGCTCAAAATGACCAATTACCAGATAAAAAGAGTGCTAAAATTCTAAGAACTGGAACACAACAAAAGTGGCAAATACCATCACCACTTTCATTGCAGTCTTCATTGGATCCAAAATCAACCAATTCCAGCAAAAGGCAAATTTTAGAAAACTTTCAAAAGTCCAAAGAATTCATTCCAAGTCTTCAAGTTGGATCATTCGACGATACCCAAGGATTCGTTCCACATTCGCTTACTAAAGAAAAAAACATACAAAATGTTCAAATAGTGTATGGGACTCATAAAGTTGTCAAAAATGACGCCAGACAGATTAATAGAGGGGAACAAAGGTCATCGATTAACAGATTTTCAGACTTAAGGTCTCAAAGTAATGAAAACTTTGAATCAGATTTTATCGACAATGCGAACGATCGGCCAAATTTGCAGTCTTACGGTGGAAATGGTCATCAAAATTTACAATCTTATGGTGGAAACGGTCAGCAAAATTTAAAAACTTATAGTGAAAATAATCAACAAAATTTGAAATCTTATGGTGGAAATGGTCAGCAAAATTTTCCATTAAATAATGGAAACTATCAGCCAAATGTACAATTCAGTCATGTAAGTGGTCAGCCAAATTTTCAAGTGAACAATGGTAATGGTCAGCAAAATTTACAATTCAAAGACCAAAGTGATGGAATACTCTTGAGTAACTATGGAGAAGCAAGGTTTCCCATAAATAAAGGCTTTGACGATTCAAGAATATCGCTTAACAGTTACGGGGAGCCAACTAACGCCAATGGATTTGGTGCCATAAAATCATCAGGACTTTTTGATGATTCAAGGTTGCCGTTAACCGGATTTACTGAATCCAAATTGCCTAATAAGGATAGTGGTGAAGGACCACGAATACCCCTAGCTGACCTAAGTAATAAAAGAATTCCAACAAATTTTAACGAAGAGACAAAATTTCCTCTTGGAAATTTTGATGAATCCAGTTTACCTATTAAAGATCCCAGCGAATACAGGCAATTGAATTCACGGCATGGTCTGGAGGCATTTCAAAACGATTTCGACATGCTTAAAAACAAATATCCAGAACTGAATGAATTAGTAAGCAATTACCCACTCATGGAAGAGATCATGCATCAAAAACTAGCAGAAAAGTTTCAACAACCGTTACACAGCCATCGCCCCTTACCTGCACCTGAAAATATTTTCTATAACATTAATCCCGGAGACAATATTGGAGAAAGATTGAAACTCCACGATCAGAGTAATGTTCATCCATCCAACTTTAAATTCCCAGACTCTTCCGAGGATACCAAATCTCACGGTCCATATCTGCCTCAATTGATCAAAGGACCGTTCCAATTTGACAATGTAAAACCAAACTGGTATTCCAGAAAGAAGCCAGGAAAGGATGATGATAATGTCTCTATGGAAGTTCCCGCAGGAGAAATCTACCAAGGATCGAAGTTTCCCGATACGCCGTACCCACATGATGATAAGAAAAGCTACGAAGGTGGAGATTCGATGAAACCAGTTCACGTGGAACACCACACGAAGTAAGAGTAACTAACTTTATTTGTTATCGTAATATACGAGTATGTATAAAGACGAATGCTTCTTTGTTGGTACCTTGTGCGCTCCTAAACCATTCATCCTATTGCGATGAAACTTTGATGAGTTGTTGTGCGCACGCCTGCAAAGGTTCCTATATACACCGGTGAGCTCTGGCGTTATGAAATTTGTATAAGAAAATTGCAATAGTTGGCGCGTGAGTTGAGAAAATGAGTGTATTTCATATAGTTTAGCGTCAGGGAGGGAAGGAGGGAGAGGAAGGTGAATCCGGGAGGGGAGGAGGGGAACGCCAGACGTGAAGAGGACGCGGGAGGGGAAGGGGAGGCGAAAGGTGAACAGGGACGAATGAGAAAGGACACGTAGGGACAAAAAAATTCTATATTTAAGTGGCATTGCAACGCATGCCGGATACTCGCTAGTATAATAATAATTTAGACGGGATTTAATCTCCATGACTTTTGTAAGCGCTCAGGCTATTGGCCGTATCCCATGTTTCCTGTCATTGTAATAAAGATCTCCAGGATTGTCATTGGGTATTTGACAATGTTTTCACCTTTTTTCACAACTTGGCTCCTTAGCTATGTAAGTCTCCTTCTCACCGAGGCGGGACATTAGCACTATAGATAAATCAATATATTCATCCACTTCACATTTCCTATAGCTATTCAACGACCCATGTTACCGACAATCACAATGTTTAAGGTATTTAAATATTATTCTGAACTTGTTGACTGAGTAGGGTTATTTTCTTCCTCAGAATATCGCCCTGGAAACGAGTGCTCCACATGCTGACAGCATTTATTCCTGTAGGGATTCTGATCTCCGCTCTTACTCCGAATGTCGTCAATATAAACAACACCGCGTAAGTATCACAAATCTTTTAAAATTTTAAATAACACTACAGCGTAAGAATCACAATGCTTTATTTTTTTCAAATCTGAACGTGGTTAACATTGCCAAAACAGCAATTTCCTTTTAAATTTTCATATTCCGACTGTTCTTAATACCAGCAACCCAGCGCATGTTGTCCAAATTAAAATTAAAATTATCCATGTGAAGGCATCTTATTATCGTATTTTTTTTTATTTTGTTTCGCGGTTAACAGTTGTAATAAATGATGGTATTTTAATTTGCTTATATGGCAAGCTCATTAGGGACCCACGTCACCCACAGTATTTATAATAACCACTTTATATCAGTTCTCACGTGAAGAATAAAAAAAACTGTCCAAAAGAGACAAATTGAAAAAAAATCAGAGTGTGTAATTCACACGTGGTAAAACAAATAAGTCAAGAATTATACCAAATAACTAATAAAATATTTAGCAAATACCTATAAATTATCAGAAAAACCATTTAAATTAGCATAAAAATAATGGCTACCGCCGAAACTAAATTTTCAGAAACTAGATTTTCAGCTGAAACCGTAACCGAATATCGGCTTCTGCTCTAGTTTCGACCGAAATCGAAACCGAAACTTATTATAAAACGAGAGTGTGTAATTCACACGCGGTAGAAGTGAAACCTTCAGAAAACGAAAGTAGACAGGAGTGGGGAGGCTACGGCACCGCATAAAGAGGAGACCGATTATACTATCTCATTCTCTCGCAGGCTAAATACTATAGATACATTTATTTGTTTCTTTTTAGTGTCGCTATTCTTCGTTTCAACAAATTTCAAATCACAACGGTGCTAAAGAAGTTTTCTCTTCAAAAAATGCTTCGTGTGTTTGTAAAAAAAACACACATCTAATAACGTATTTCTGGATTTAGTTAATTTTCGCATTGAACGACGAAAGGAATGGAGATTGTTGCCTTTATTATTGATGGCGTGAGAACACGATTATTTTCTACATTTTTTGATGTTGTTTTTAAGCGGTCATTGTTTTCACTTTTTTCCAATTTGTCAAATGCATAAAGTGCTAAATTGAAGTTATTCATTAGATGTAGGAGATTGTGCCGTGTTCACAGCAATGCTGTAATATAATTATTATATGCACGCAATAAAAAAAAACATAACACTCACGCATTATATTTTATTTTTAATATCATAATGCAATTGCTTTTATTGTCATGACAAAGCATTTGCTTTCTGTGGAAATGTAATGTTATTGTACGGGATGTTAAGGGCCGTCTGTTTTAACAGAAAGCTAAATCGTGAATTAATTTAAATTGTAACCGTTAGCTAAAGCAGCAAGAATTTTAAAAGGGACCACGCACTGTTTCAAGTGTTATTTTGCTAAAGTAATAATTATTAATGTGCTTAGTAGAAAAAGCAAAATATTTCTCTAAATTGTGTAAAAAACTCACAGTATTATATTTTGGTACGGCAACAATTAAATTTGAAAACCAGAGCACACTTGAGAAACGCCTACGTTTGCCATGTATCTCGATGTGATAGTATATGTTACTAAAACTGATCATAATATACGATCTGAATAAGCTTAAAATAATGCTTACCATAATGGAATGTAATACGACAATTGAGATTATTCTCTTAACGTCATCTTAAATAATACTTAATCTTTAATGTCAAATTATCCGTCTAGTTTTGTATGAAAACAGGAGCTAGATTATCTGAAAAAACGAGCTAAGAAGCTAAACCATTTTTTTGGAGCTGACAGCCTCATTTTGGAGCTAAATCTAGCTCTAAAGGAGCTGAGTCGACAACACTGCATTATACCTAAAAAATAAATTACTTTGATACTTTTGGCCGTAAAAATATCCAATCATATCATTACAATGTTCGAAAGATAGATATTTATTTGTATTTATTTTATTTTCATTTAATTATTTATTTTGTGAATTATATCGGAGGCACTGCTGAAAACCAGCCATATGCCGGGGGAAATCCTGAATTTAAGTTGAGCAGTGACCTTTTTGTCAATAGAATCAATGATGAACAAACAAAATGTGTAATATTGTAAAAAAATCTATTCATGAATAAATGTTTTATTATTATTATTATTATAAAAAGAAAGTTTTTCTTATAAAAATTTAATATTCATTTAGACTTTCATAAAAGTCAATTGTTCCATATAAATAAATTCGGATATATCTATCCGAGACGCTATCCAGGTTACAAACCAATTCTTAGAATGATTGTTTCCAATAAAAAAGGTAGTTGCCCGTAATATGGAGAAAAATAATTAGTTGATAATAAGTAATTCTAAAATTTGAAAATATGAGATTGACAATTATGACGTTTTGACAGAAGGTGGCAATAGCGAAATTGGTTAACGCACTCGTCCCGGTTAGGGTTCGAGTCCCAGTTGCGACCATTGTCTTTTTCTGTGTCTTGTTCTCTTTCATATTTTCGTTTAGATTATTATTGTTAACTTATTCTAATATGATATATTTCACTGATGGGAATAACCTTCAAAAAAGTATAAAAAGAAAGTTTTTCTTATAAAAATTAAATGTTTTATTATTATTATTATTTAAATTTAATTTTTTATGTTGTATAAAATGTTTGTTTACTAAATTTCAAGGAAAAAAATTGCAAGTGTGCGGTTCACACGCGGTAGAAGTAAAACCTTCAGAAAACTAAAATATACAAGAGCGAGGAGGCTACAAAGCAATGCTCAAAGATGAGACCGATTATTCTATCTATAAATCCTATAGATGTATGTGTTTGTCTCTTTTTAGTGTCGCTTCATCGTTCGTTTTATCGAGTTACAAATAAAACGGTTCTAAAGAAGTTTTCACTTCAATAAGTATCGGACTTTCTAATCTAAAGATGAGTATCGAAGTTTTTATAAAATAATCAATCCTATAAAATTGTTTACTCTTTGATAACATTGCGCAATAATTGATTACAAATATCGGAAATGCTTAATTGGATCCAGGATGCACAAGTAGGTGGCTCTAGATAAATATAGAATACAAGACTAAATTAACTACATCATTATTATGTAGTTTCTACAGTAATTTATTAGTCAGGCCGCCTATAGCTATTAACATAATATTATTACTCGTCAAGACACTTTCCACATCCCATCTACGGTGAAAAGGAAACACCTAATAAAATATTGACAAACTTCATTAATATTCCACCTTCAGTATTACATGAACACAT
This sequence comes from Limnephilus lunatus, assembly GCA_917563855.2. NCBI lineage: Eukaryota > Metazoa > Arthropoda > Insecta > Trichoptera > Limnephilidae > Limnephilus > Limnephilus lunatus. The sequence goes on along the minus strand of OU830602.1, from coordinate 41,904,198 downwards.
CCTTAATTAGCTGTCAACTCTGTCTTTCCTAAAAGGCCCTGAATGGAATTTTACTTTGGAAATTAGGAAATTACCTGGAAACCAGGAAGGATTTGCGTAATGTTAATATTTAATTATTTTATTTTGCCTTTATCCTTCAAGGGCGTCTTAGTTATCGATTAATAATGCGGAAAATGGGAATATACTCGTACGTTTTTTTTGCAGCGGGCGACTAACTAACTAACCATCACGCCGTTTCCCTGCACCACTAAACAACTCGGTTCTGACACACACTCTTTTCTTTTTTTTTGGTTACGAATAACCCGACAATAAGAGTATTTGAAAATCTCCTACTACCACCACAATAAACCGAAAATGTTGCTTGAGTCGTGGTGGAGGACTTAACCACCCTAGGAATCGAACTCAGCCACTGACCGGTTTGCCTCAATCACATTCATACATGGATACATAAATCCTCTTCTATTATTCCGACTCTTGACATGGTTCGACCCAAGTATCTGGTTCTCGTGAGCGTGTCTTCCTCCGGCCCGGACTTCTTCTACCATTCGCGTCATACATATATTCTTCTTACACTCCTTTCTTCGTTCATTCGCTTTACATGCCCAAACCATTTGAGGATTCATTTCTTAATCTTACTCATTACTCTTACATCAGCCTTGCAGTATTTGCGGATATTCACATTTCTCACAATATCATACATGGTTTTACCACACATTCGTCCAGGGATCTCATTTCTGCAGAATTCAGTCTACTGTTTAATTATTTTACTGCCCAGGTAGATCCGTGGAAAACCACGGGTTATTACAATTGAAAAGTGAAACTGAAAATATTTATAAAAAAATCATCACCCTCACTAAAATTTCATCTCCAATCCAATCTTAACAATTTGTAAACCACAACCAGGAAAAATTTTGCAAAACCCGGTAGCGAAAAGTAGCAGGTGGCAACCTTGCATGAAACCCAAAGTTGACATGGAACCTTTGGACGTATACCTACATCATAATGTTATGGTAATCAGGGCTACCGCTCCATTTATAAAACACACGCGTCTCCTATTACGACAGGATAGAGATAAGCTGTGAAAACATCGCTACGGGATAAAGCTTTCTTTTGTTTCCGTCGAGGTTATTGAGAGTATTGATTGGAAGATATTTTTTATGACAGGTCACATACATCGTCTAACTTTAAAATAATATTAATTGGTCGTACTATGAAATAAGGTAGTTATATGAAAACATTTTAAAGTAATTATAATTGGATGGAACTAGATAAATTGTGATATTCTTGACAGAGTTCTAAATAAGAGACCAATACACAAGATTTGTTCTCAAATTTTGGATTTTTTTTTACTTGTGTCGTTTTTATTGACTTGCGTTCTGTAGATAGTAACGGAATGCACTAACTTCGGGAGGTGACTATACGAAAATCAATATTTTCTTATTAAAAAATATGTTTTTTGTATTTATAAATGTAATTATTTATTAATTATTCATTAACTATGTAACAATTTCTCGACATTTTGTTTTGAAAAGTTTTAATTTGTTACTTAAAGTAACAAATGTACATTGTAAATTAAAACTTTACGAAACAAAAAAAAAATGTTTTCTTAAAAGATTTGACCACAAAAGCGATTCGACATTTTTTTACCTGAAAACCGCTATAATGTAGAAATTTGGAAAAGAGTTTATTATGATTTTTAATTGTACTATCATGTAGAATCATCTCCCGAAGTTAGTGCATTTAACACCGGATACCTTGTACAAGAAAGTGTTTTTATGACGTAGGTACGTTTATACAGAGCTAGGAATATTGTAAGCTAGTTTCATGAGCAAATTTTCCTGGTCATAATTGGATTACCCACTGAATAAGTAATGAAAATAAAAAGCTTCGATTTCATAGAGCCTTAAAGCCTTCACAACAGTTTGTATAAAATTCGTATTAGCAATAAAATATTTAAAATCATTAACATAATCACTGATTAACTATTTTTGCACAGATGTTAGCAAACCAAGAACTTTTCATTTTTACAAAGTTGTAAATTCATTTGAACCATTAAAAATTCCTCAAATCCACGACAAAGCAAGGAGTAAACAAGAGGAACTGGAGTACTCACCGTACTATAAAATAGATTGGAAATGGTTATGGAAAAATATCTACGGACTAACAAAATCACCCAAACGCTGGATTAGACTTTTTCGTTATTTGTTTTAGGGGTGTTATGCCGTGTTGCGCTACTTCCTTTATTTATCCGACGTTTTGGACAGGGTTGCAGTGTCCATTATCTGGGCAGATCCGGCAGATAATGAGAAAATAAGAACGTCGGCTAAAGAAGGAGGTAGCGCAACACGGACACTGTAACTCTGTCCGAAGCGTGGGCTAAAGAAGGAGGTACCGCAACACGGCATAACATCCCAAAAACAAATAACGAAAATCCTTTTATCTGTGAAAATCCAAAAACGCTAGATTAGACTGTTCACTTTACTGACAAGAAAGATAAACAAAACTTACTGGTGTGTAGTTTAGTGTATTTTTATATATTCGAAGGACCTTTGTATGGTGAGTGTATTTTGTAACCACTTCACTAAGGAGAAATACGTCACATACAGTTAAGGAAGAAAGAACTTACTGCGGGATTTGTAGCACTCTCTTCTCTTTAGCTGGTGTACATTACCCCGCATTTATCTGTTCGTTGGTATGTATGTTTCTCTGAAGATACGAGTAGCTAATCGAGTTGATGTAATTTGTAGCGGAAAGCGTGATTCAGCGATATAGATAGCGGAGATAGAATTTGAACTGACAGTGAGGGTTGTGACAGGTACACACGGGAATAAGATAGGAATGTTTTAGGGATATGAAACAATATTACTCCCAAGTACACCGGTTCGTTATATGATACATACATGTAGGTGTGTGTAAATGAGAGGTGTATTGTCTACACAGCCCAACCACTTGCTATTACTAGAAGTAAACAAAATTACATATTTGTCAGTAGAGAGACGCAGACGCATGAAACTCAGAATGTCGGAGCCACATAAATCAGGTAGAACAAGTAACAGATTGAACATGTCTAGTCAGTCAGGTAGAGTACACAATAAATAAAATGATGGCTATATGGCCACTACTCTTACTCGGCTAGTAGTCCTAGGCCTGGTCATTGGCTATTGGTTGATTTCTGTGGCCAGTATGGGAACATAATAGATCTGGTGTCAGGATTTAATTTAGTTTATTTTCGCTTTGTAAACAGTCAACAAGTCAATCTTGATGTAAAAGGAAAATACTCGAAGTATGGTAAAATGGGGTGACTTAAATAAGTCAAGTTTCAACTTTGAAGCTAAATATCTTTTTTGCAAAAACATCTTCGTCCGAAAATTTTATGTCATATTTATTACTCTTTATAAAACTATCGAAATATGTGTTTTTTAAATCGTATGTCTACCAATAAGGGCGATTTTGAAAGGTAATATTTTTTTTTTTAAGCTTGTTGTAATGACACGCAAATCCCCCAAAAATTAACGTATTAGACTATTCAAGTAATTACGTATATCGATAGACATACGAGTATATACTTTACTATATAAATGACACGAAACCGTTATAATCATTGCGGAATTTCTTTTCATCCGAAAATATAAAAAAAAAAAAACAACAACAACTTCACAATTCAACTGACGAACGGATGATCAAAGTCGCCTCCCGATTCAAGTCACCCAGTATTACGGTAGGTACCTATGAATCACGCGAAATAGATAGAATATGGCTTTAAATAAATCGCAAGAAATTTACCGACAGAATATTGATTTACTTGAAAAATTACCTCATGACATTATAAAAGTACAAGACTCGCTACATTCACACTAATTGAACAAAGAAGCATCGCTTATGAAAAGATGGCCATTAAAATAATTTATATGCACGTATGAAATAACTATCCACTGGACTGGTACTGCGCATTTTCATCCCGCGAAAAAATATCCCCGACAAAAAATCCCACGTACAAAACAGCCTCCCACAAAACATCTACTAAAACCAACGCCGATCGAAGTCTAAAACCTAACCTAACCTAACATTATTTTACATTGTTCTATTTTTTAACAATAATGATTGTTTCTTCAAACTTCGCAAAATTACTCTGTGGCATCATTAATTACATAATGAATAACAGATCACTTTGTTTAAACCACCATATTATAAACAATATCTACATGTTTCGATAACAATGTTATCTTCCTGTTTAAAAAAAGTGATCTATTATTCATTTTATAATTGATTGTCTTTACAGGATGTCTGTATTATTCTTATCCCAATTTACTATTTTTGAACGATTCTTTATTGTCGTTATAGAATGTCCGTATTATTTTTGTCCCATTTTTTATAGGTTAGGTTAGGTTAGGTTTTAGTAGATATTTTGTTGTGGGATGTTTTGTCCGAACAATATTTTATCGGGGATATTTTGTCGGGGATATTTGGTCGCGGTTTGAAAATTCGCGGAACCCACTAGACTTAATTCAATGAAACGTCGCACGTTATATCAGCAACTCGGCAACGTATCTTCACACTATTAATTAACAAAACTTCTGCCAAACATCACATGGATTCATACGTCCGTCACTCCTGGAGACATTGACACCCAGTTTCCTACCCACACCCCATACTTTTTTCTTTCCCAGAACTTTCTCTCCTTTCTTTCCTCAAAAGTCCCTCCACACAGCGTCCCCAAAGATGACATATTCCCTGACGGAAAGTATTTTCCTATTTCGAGCTAATGTATCACTTCTCTGATATGATTTAACCACTCGGCCTCGGGCCTATTTTGTCGGAAGTTTAAATATTTCGGCTTTGCAATAAAATCCAATTAAACAGAATATCGAACGCATCTGAAAACTAAAAACTGTTTTCAAGAGCTGATAAAATACGCTTTCAACTTTTATAATTCGAAATAAACATATAAATATTGAAATATAAACATTTTGAATGCAAACGTTAAAAAAAGTGAAAATGTAATTACGTTTTTTCTAACTAAAATTACTGATAAGAAAAACAATAAAAAACACTCACATATTATGTTAGGCAAATGTATTATAAACATTATTGTCAACTCACTTTTTTGTATTTTAAGTAAGACAAAATAGTGAAACTCAATTGAAAATCTGGAAACAAAAAATCAGAAAAAGATATTTGCAACTCTGGGACTCGAACCCGGGACCTTTCGCTTTCCGAGCAAATGCGCTGACCACTGCGCTTTTTTCGTCGTTTCATGTAGGAATAATTATTATTAATGAAAAGTCTCATAATTTTTTTTTAAATTGCGACAGGAAATTTTAAATTCATAAAGGTATACATTTTAATTATTTTGTGCTTAATTTTTAGATTTGAATATTAAATTTGATGTTTTCTCTTACGAACACCGTTTAGATCATATTTCTAAAAATTATAGTAAAGAAGACACAACTATTTCTATGAGATCTATATGAATTGTTACGAAAACACGTTAATACTTATCAGATCCAATTTCGAGAATTGAAAGTTCATTGAACTTAAAAATTAAATATTTTTATGCATTACGCAGGAATACGAAGCGATACTTGACATCACGCATGCACCGACAACCGAAATTAGTACGTTTTATGATTATGGATGCATTTAGAAGTTAATGTTTGAATGAAGGTAACGGAGTTTCTTTATGGAGATAGAAATAGAAAACCGTGACCGGTTGTCACATTCTGCGGCAGCCACGTACCATTCCTACCAATACTTTCGTTCGCGTGGAAATCGATATGACGGCGGACTCGCATGAAAGGGAAATTCCTCTATTTGAAACAAATCATTTGTCTACATGTCAACTGTCAAATGCCGATGCATTTTGCTGCAGCGCTATTATATATATCCCGATTAGATTTTGAGTAGCTTGAGTGCAAAACTGTGTTATTTGATTGGTCGTGTAAAGACGTTTAGTTGACTGAGCGTAGCGAAGTTCTATTTTAACTCGACCGTTCTGCATTTCGTCTGTCTTTAAATTTGTTTGTATGATCGATGATGGCCTTTTACTTTAAGTCTTCGGTAAAGGCTTTTTTTCAATTTTAATACCACATAAAGAGACATGAACAAGAGACAAGAGACATGACAATGAACAAAAGCACACAATAAGATTAACTCTATGTTTTTTTTTTTATATATATTTAGATTCAAATCACCATGGAATAAAGTAAAACAATATTTGTAATAATATGTAGACCTCCATATAACAAAAAGTAAATAATTTGTCAATCTTTTTCAAAGTAATAAATCAAAACAAATATTCAAAAATTGATTACGTGACGATGTTGCAAAAGATAACTCAAGAAAACCCTTAAAAAAATCGGGGGTATTTTGTTAGAAGGTAAAAATATTTCCGCTTTGTAATAAAATTAAAATAATTAGTATATTTGTATTCGTATCCAAAAACTAAAAACTGTTTTGAAAGGTGATGAAATACGCTTTCAAATTATATTATTATAAATAACCAGTAATATTTTAAAATATTTTTTTTAAATGCAAACTTTTAAAAGTCGTGTCTTTTATTAGATACATACATGGATTATAAACGTTAATGCCACCTCACTTTTCTGTTGTTTCATGTAAAAATAATTCCTAAAAAATTCACAAAGTTAATTTTTTTTTTAAATGGCGATCGGAAACTTTAGTTTCGTAAAGGTGTACATTTTAATTATTTGGTGGTTAATTTTCAGATTTGAATATTTAGCGTGTTGTTTTCTCTTTCCAATAACGTTTAAATTATATTTCTCACTATGATAGTAAGGGAGACAACGATTTCTAAGCGACCTATGTGAGCTGAGACAAATATGGTCTCCTATAACGGATTAATACCTAAAATTACCCAAATAACAAAATGATTTTTTCAACACATATTTTTCTCCTTAATGTAGGTTCTCCCATTTCCCACAATAATCCTTCACTTTCCCCCGGTTAATTGGACATCATATTAAAATTCCCCATGAAGACGTGTTGTACCAAATATCAATTGGTCCAGTCGTTAATAAAACACTTAATTAATCATGTGGCCAGGTTCAGGGATCACGTGGTTCACACACTGTCGGCTTCATTCGTGTCTCGAGGTGGGCTCCAGTACTGGTACTAGTACTGGGTACCTCTACCTTTGCATTATAAAGTGATGAAAGGTAACCCAGGAAAAAATTAACAGGGAAGTAGAAATCGGAAAATTAAAACCAATCTTGAATGGCTTGATTAATGGAAGATGTATTCGAGTGCTAGTCTTGTTGGTGTGTAATATATTGTTGGTGTATTCAGTATAACACGGCGATGAGAAGCCTAGCATGCCCAAATAAAATGTCAAAAAAAATTGTTGTAAAACATTTTCAACGGCTTCTATTTTGTTTTGCACAAGAGTTTAGAGGAAAACTTAAGTCTGTTTTGAATTATTGAATCAGCCGCTGAAAATAATAAGTTTTTTTACTTTAGATCCACACAGCAGGCCCTGAAGAAAAATATTTCCCTCAGAGCCTATGTCATCTTAAAGGATGACGTGTGGAGCTTTATTTTTAGGAAAAGGAAGGAAGGGAAGTTCTGGGAAGAAAGAAGGTATGAGGGGTGTATCTAGGAGTGACAGACATATGAATTCATTTCTCTCACTGCAATACGAGGCGATGGGGAGATATATCTAGACTAGGTCTCCCTCAACCAAACTCTTCCGATCCGACCCGCCATGCAGTCGGTGGGCAAATGCATTGGCCGTGAAAACCTAGACAAACCGCACCCCACGAACCCGGGTACCCGTGCTAAGTCACCAATCGTAGCGAACCACCCGGTGTGACCTCTGGTAGGGGTGTTGGTTATCCAATACATGGTTCCCGGGGCAGCGGTACCCATACCCGCCTCCCAAATTAATATTGACGTACAAGAGTATTCTTAAAAAGACAGAAATTCGTGGTACAACATTTTCTTGCTTATGCACGAATATTCTCGAAAAACAGAATTTCGTGATTCGACCTTAGTTGTAGAAAAATTTTCACCTTCGCAACGCTATGCTTTTTTTGAGATATCTGTGCTTGATTTATTTTCACGTTTTATAAAGTAGATATATATACGCTGACACCTGCGACCCGCAAAAAAATTAATGAATTGGCCCTCTAAAAAGGTTGATTGTCACCGGTATAACATATATATTTATTGCATTATCGCACAAGCTGACTAGAACCAATGAGACTATTGTATCCCTTATTTTGGGCAAGTTGTGAGGTTGAAGGAAGTGGGTAGAGGATGAAGATGGAGAAGGGAAAGAGGAAGGTGGGGAGTTATAATATTCAGATTAATCACCAAACACGGATAAAGCCATTTTTTTTACAGTGAATACCGCACAAGAATCTCAACTGCTCCCGTCTGGAGCCAATGAGACTATGGCATCCCCAATTGGGGTATGTTGTGAGGCTGAAGGTAGTGGGGAGGGGAAGGAAGTTGGGGAGAGGAAGGTTGGGAAATACCTGGCTATTCAGATCTGGTCACCAAACACGGCTAAAGCCATTTTAAGCAACGTTTCAATTCTGAATGGTGGTCTTAACACCAGGGCGATACTGGTAGTATCTTCCACTCTGGAACGTGCCGCAAATATTCTATATATTATTTTAAATGAATTAATTGTGAAATAACACAAATTAATCAAATAAAATTTATTTGCGCACGCCGCGCCGGGTTAGAACCCGCGACCTCCGGATTGTGAGTCAAGAGTCTTAGCCACTGGACTACGGAGGTCGTCCAATTTCAAACAGAGGTTTAATTCTGAATGGTGGTCTTACGCCAGAGCGATACTGAGAGTATCTTTCACTCTGGAACGTGCCGCAAATATACTATATATACCTATATATTTTTTTTAAATTATTTAATTGTGAAATAACACAAATCAATCAAATAAGATTTATTTACGCACGCCGGGATTCGATCCGTCAATCTTCGGATTACGAGTCAAGAGCCTTACCCCTTGACCACGGAGGCCGTCATTAAAAATCAATCAAGTGTATACGCAGATAGGACAAAGAAGCATAAAATTCCTGAAATGCTTAACGCATTTCCTGGAAACATTAAAAAAGAGATTTTTCCTTCGAAAATTTAAACAAGTCAGGTCATTCTACCTCCGTGGAAGGTAAAAAATACCTGCATTATATTGTAGGCAAATACCTACGCCTGTAATCCATACCTACATACCGCAATAATTATTGTTAAAAAAATATTAATGATTTTAAAAAAATCTTTTAATATCGTAATAAAATACGTTCATTTTTTATGTACAGTATTGTAATATTAATTAAAATATTAATGTAATAAGTTAAATGTTAAATATTCGATTGTAAATATTAAAAATGAGACATTTCTTACAATCGAACTGTTTGATCAGTTTTGTGAAATTTATGTAAAATAGGATATTGTAAAAAAAACAAAGAAATCAACATTAAAAAAAGAAGTTTTTCTTATAAAAATTAAATATTCATTTAGACTTTTATAAAAAGTCAATTGTTCCATATAAATAAATTCGGATATATCTATCCGAGACGCTATCCAGGTTACAAACCAATTCTTAGACTAATTGTTTCCAATGAAAAGAGTAGTTGCCCGTAATATGGAGAAAAATAATTAGTTAATAATAATGTTAATTCTAAAATTTTAAAATATGAGTTTGACAAATATGACGGTTTGACAGGAGGTGGCAATAGCGAAATTGGTTAACGCGCTCGTCCCGGTTAGACGGAGGGGTCTGGGTTCGAGTCCCAGTTGCGACCATTGTCTTTTTTCTGTTTTTCTGTGTCTTGTTCTCTTTCATATTTTCGTTTAGATTATTATTCTCAACTTATTCTAATATGAAATAAACATTCTTAAAAATATTTATTTATATACTTCATGGCATTCAAAATTACTAGCAATCCCGAGTACAGGTCGCTAATAACTAATACAAAGTAGTATATATTTATAGACCAGTGAAATCACGCGTGTGTAGTGTCAATCCATCGAGGAAATCTAGCAATAAAATATTAATTAGAAAATATATTTTCCAACTTCAAATTAATGCGTGAAATATACTATCATCCATCCATTAACATCTCATCCTACAAATATAATTTCCACTGCCATGTTAACAAGCTTTTACGACCTCAAAAATTTCTAAAATGTTAATGAAACAATGCCCACCCATTAAATAATAACTTGTCATCGATAAAATAGCATAAACATGAGGTATTGACACCGACACGAAAGAACTGTTTTCGTCATTTATAATAACTAGGAACAATCGAAGTATTGCTCAGTGACTCCTCAGATGTGGGGCCTAATGTCTTCATAAAATCCAAGTACGACTGTAAATCAGTAGAGCCCCACTTCGGCCTCTATATGTGTGACTGCGAATGTGCACCTGTCGTAGAGTTTGGTGAGAACCAAAACTGATGGATTCATTCAGCTGTGGATTGAGGTGTTTTAATCCCGATTTATAATACTTTTTTTTTATTATTAATTTTAATTAGGAGAGTTGCTCACCATATTTTACATTTTCAAATTAAAATGTAATACATTATGAATAATTGTAACCTACTAAACTAGGTGCTTACCCGTACCACGAGTTGGAAAACATCCACAGACAAACACTTCGTGTGTACAAGTATTAAATAGCGAGTTCCCGGCATGCGTTGCGTTGCCACTAAATACATTGTTTCTCCCTGCGTGTCCTTTCCCATTTACCCCGTTCCCTTCACCTTCCTCTCCCACATTCCCTTCCCCTCACGCGTTCCCACTCCGCCTTCCTTCTCCCCACTCCCCTCTGCCTCCGAGTTCTCCTTCCCCCTCCCGCATTCCGTACATTCCGTCCCGGTACATTCAGTTTTCAAACAGCTCGCGTGCCACCTATTGCAATTTGTTTGTACAAATTTCATAACGCCAGAACTCTCCAGTTATATAGAAACTTTCGCGGGAGTGCTCACAACAACTCACCAAAGTTTCATCGCAATCGGATGAATGGTTAGCAACGCATATTTTCATGACACCAGAGCTCACTATAGTACATAGAATCCATCGCGGGCATGCGCACATCAAATCCCGAAAGTTTCATCGCAATCGGAAGAATGGTTTAGCAATACACATGTAAATACATATACCCAAGCAAGAGTATTTTTATTTTTATATTATATATAGATAATAATAATATTAATAATATTAAAGTTTTATTCCAGAATATGGGAGGATAGTGCAATCCCATACGTCGCATATAGTTATATATAATAATACAATAAATTAATAAATTAAAACCATAAGTAAATTAACAAGTACATTTTCAGATGGAAAAACGTAATAAGCAGTAATTGTTGAATGAAACACTAGTGTATATTGAATTATTTGGCGGGTATTAGATAATCCGACATAGCTCAGTGGTAGAGCACCTGACCGGCAAATCAAAAGGACACGGGTTCAAGTCCCGTTGGCGGCATGTATCTTTTCTCGGAAGATTTTTTCAATGTAGATGAGTGTTTCAGGCTGATAATTATTGCTTATAATAATTGTTACCCTTTGTGCTATGCATAAAAATCTTGTCGTAAAAAACGTTAGTTTATCAATCAAAAATAATAATTAATATTTGACAAGTTAAAGCATTTCACCACAAAATGTAGACATTTGTCTCGACGCCACTTAGCGAGAGATTTAGCACTAACAATGCCTCTCTCACAAAAATAAAGTTGGTTGTTTTCAGGTGGAAAAATATAATAAGCAGTAATTGTTGAATGAAACACTAGTACATATTGCATTATTTAGCGGGTATTAGATAATCCGACATAGCTCAGTGGTAGAGCACCTGACTGGCAAATCAGAAGGACACGAGTTCGAGTCCCGTTGGCGGCATGTATCTTTTCTCGGAAGATTTTTTCAATGTAGATGAGTGTTTCAGGCTGATAATTATTGCTTATAATAAAAATATATATCTTTGGCACGTATTCTGCATTCTGTCAAACAGATAGGCAGGAACCTTTGAATTCATCCAGGTGTGCATTTGGCACATTTGATACAACCTCGTTCTGTTCGACATATCCTATAACGATACAGATTACACAATTTTCATCTAAATTTCCAAGGTCGATATACGGTATTCATAATCCATCGAATATAAACACTATAATATAATACCTATGTATTTGGAGAATTCCGCGCATCCGCTGATCCGTCTCTGCACAGTCACATCTACGATCGCTAGTATTCCGGATCTATTTGAGATCCGAACCAATAAATTTTCGCTTTCATCCGGATTCCGTCAGCACTAGCAATAATAATAATTGACGCTCGCGATCATGATTGGTTGCTCTTAATGTCCGGCAGACCAATTAAAATACACACAATTATTTGTCAATAACCAAGATCAGCTGGGTGGATGAATATTATTAATTTGTCATAAGGAATTACTTTACCAACGGTTACAGTAAATTAATTAATAATTTACATAAAGGTTAAGTTTTTTTTAAATTCTAATTGCCAACAGCAGAAATTTAACAGGTGCACAAGTAAAAAAAATCATAAAAAAATTAGCGTAACAGATCTTTGAGATCTGTATATCGGAATGATAAAAACGGCACATAATTTGAGCTTTAAGCGGCTTTCAGATTTATTTAAAATTAAGAGTATTTTTGCTATATGGTTGCGTTTATTTTTTAACGTTGTTTGCTTTGACATAGGCCAATAGTAAGTTATTATAAGACCAAAGGCACGATTAACTCTCTATTATTATTTTATCAAAGTACTAGGGATTTACAACAAATTGGAAAGAAAATCTGCGGTGTGATATCACCGTAATAAGCAGTGAGAAATTCGATATGCGTTATATACCTGTGTCATATTTATTCCATATATCATATTGATCGGATAATGATAAGAAAAGTTTTAATCAGGTGTTCAGAAGTGTTGGTATTAAATTAAATGTTTTTGAAATTTAACTCCTTAGATTAATTTGTTCGGTTTTCGGAACACCTCAAATAGGTCTCGTAGAAATCGTTGTGTCTCCCGTACAAGTATGGTTACAAATATGATATTAACGGTGTTAGAAAGAGAAAATACCATAATCTATATTTAAATCTTAAAGTTAACCACAAAAAAATTATAACATACACCCTTATGAAAAGAAAATTCCGACCGAAATTTAAAAAAAAATTATTGATTTTTTTTTTACATTAAACGGAGAAAGCGAGTTGACGATAACGTTTACAACACATTCGCCTAGTAAAGTACGTGTGTGTTTTTTTTCGTTATCACTACTATTAGTTTAGAAAAAAAATAAGGTGAGTCATTTTTAAAACTTTTAGTTTGCTTTTAAAAAAATATATTTTTCTAAGGTTATATGTTTATTTCGATTTTTTTTTTTATTTTTTTTTATTGATCTATTATACGTGATGTTTACAATATATTATTCGATGCCTGTCTCGCTAGGGAATACCTGTGTTGAGACAGGCGTAGAGGTACATAATTACATATCATATATAAGAGTAATATAATTAACAATTAAACATAAAGATGATTGAAAGTGTGGGTAAATCACATAAAGAGAGTTTTCTTATAAATGAGGGAAGAGATACAGTATAGTAGTAAATCCTGTCAAATCTATTTATGGATTTAGATTATTAAGGATTTTATAATTTTAATTTGTTTTATATGGGTAAGGACGTATGTAGATGGATATTTCTGTCTATTTGTAGTTTATTTTACAGATGTTTGCAATAGAATTAAAATGAAGGTGTATTTCATCACCTTTCTAAAACAGTTTTTATTCAGAAACATTCCATTTAATTGGACTTTATTGCAAAGCGGATATATTTTGACCTTTCCGACAGAGGCCTGAAGGGTTAAAGGTGTATACTTTTTATTTAAATAATTATACACTTTTACTGAATTCGTTCACTCGTTTCCTATGTAATAAATAAATTCAGCAATGATAAATAAATATCGTTAACAAATTTTAAAAAAACTTTCATTCAACTCATAAAATTAAACTTTTTTTGTTGGCAATTCCTTGGTCATCTCAACTTTTTTCATATTTCAGTTACTTTACAGCTTTAAAATATCCATTTAACTTTTGTTATTTGTTTTGGAGGTGTTATACCGTGTTGCGCTACCTTCTTCTTTAGCTAACGTTCCGGACACAACGCTGACCGAAACGTTGGCTAAATAAGGAAATAGCGCAACACGGCATAACACCCCAAAAACTAAAACAATAATACTTTTGGGCGTCAAAATCTAAAAACGTACTATCTATTTTACTGTTTGAAAATAAGACAAGATGTCATTTTTTTCAATTCAATCAAAGCTAATAAATTTGTAATGACTCATATTATTATTTTTTTATAAATCTAAAAATTATTACAATAGATTTTGCTATGCGAGGTATAAATAATAATATTCTATGCCATATTTTACAATAATAAATTAGACAAAACAAGCCAAAAATATGTAGAAATAAAAAATAAGTGAAAAAATATTATATGCAAAGAGTCGTGGAGGATATTCATTTTATATAATATTTCGGCGATGCCTGTGTCACTGGGGTGAGGTCCCGTATTGAGACCGATGATTCGTTAGTTAAAAAAAATGGTAAGAACGTCAATAACCTGATGAAGAGGATTCATACTTTTCTTATTTTATCCTGATATTATTTGGGGTGAAAAATGTAATTTCATTTCTTTTTTCAAAACCAAATAATCAAAATTTATTCCACATGTCGTCACTGGTCACTCACCCCGACCCCAACCGTCAAATGCCTACCACTTTTTTGTTTGTTTTAAGCCGCCGCCGCTACCCGAATTTCTATCGATTTCTTACATATCTTCCTTAAACACGTTAAGTTTTAAAGCTCTTAAAAAAATTATTCGTGAAGATAATATCTAGACATTAATTAGATAATATATTAACACGCAAATTATATAAAATTCCCTCGATAGAAAAAAATTGCAAAGTATGCTCCAAAAATTATTATAAACACGTTTGTATCAGTTATTTTACAAGTTGTATTATGAAAAAAATTACAGTATTTTTTTAAATGCTGTTTAGTACAACCCCTGCGACATTTTTGCTCTCTTTTAAACGAGTCGTGTTATATTAAACATTTTCAAACTTTTCGCATCGATTTTGTCGGTTTAAATATTAGCGCGCTCCTCTAACATTTGTTATTTCATATCTATCCATCTTCTTCGTTTTGAGTCCGGTTGCGGCGCCTTAATTTGAAAAAATAAATGTCAAAAATGTTACCGGTGACCGAAATTTCATATACCTACATTTTTTACTCCAAATAATGTTAGGAATCACTGGCTAAAGTATGTCAAGTACATTCCTTAACACCCTGTATATTATCTTGTCGTTCATCTCAAGGAAAGTCTTCAAAAGTTAAGAATGATATTATACAAAGAATTGCATATTTATTATACTCCTTGTTATTGAAGGCTAGGAAGATTAATAGTCATTGTGGCCAATTTTCTTTTGTTGCACTTGGAAAAAAGTTTAGAAATTGTGTCAACTTTTTTTCGGATAAGATTTATCGCAATTTATTTGAACAGTTGTTAGTTGATTTGACTAATAGATAATTTATTATGATTTGGTTCCCATGATTTCATTTTCTGTAAGTAGAAGAAAAGGAATTTGTTCAGAAAATACTTACCTACACATAAGTACGTACCTTCTGGCTAAATAATTAAAGAGATTGATACAGTTGGAAATTAGCGAAACCATTTTACCAGATGTGGCAATTAATTTTGTTTGATATTGTTATCATTAATTTATTTTTTCCTACTGTGTTTATTTGGGAGGCTAGTAATCAATTTGGTGGCGGGTATGGGTACCGCTGCCCCGGGAATCTTTTATTGGATAACCAACAACCCTGACGTAGGTCATTCCAAGTGGTTCTACTTTTGCTAACTTCGGGGTGATTCCTACCGCGGATGGTCATGAGGCGAGGCTTATCTAGGTCTTGGCGGCAGATGCGTTTGCACCTTCTGCGTGGCGGGCCGGATCGGTTGAGGAAGACTTTTTGAACTCTCCAGCCGGACTCTCTCGACGCATCGCATTGCACCGCCCAGATTCCTAGATTCCTACCCACACCCCATTCCTTTTTCCTTCCCAGAACTTCACGTCCTTAATATCATTGCATTCTTGAAATGTCATCAAAACTAAATACTTTCAGCACTAGAAACTTTAATTTTATTTTAATTTGTCTGTCAGACATAATTTCTTTATGAAGCTACAAATAAAACAATAGTGTTCATTCAATATATTATTCTGTATTATTTTTATTATTTTATAAACCTATAACCCTTAACCAAGGCATGTCCTAGTGATGTTTAAAATTGAAATGTAAACAATAACACCATTTGAAGAAACAATAAAACCATGAACAGCATAATTTTTAGAAAACGCTTTCGTTATTCTTTTTGATGAACCAGTGATTTTGTTTAGAAGAGTTTTATTTTTCATGTACATTTATTACTTAATTTTTTAATTAACTTGCTATCAGTTTCGAAACATCCGTGTCATTCACTAGCAAACTTAAAATTTATGCAAGTAAAAAAAATAATTAGATTTTATCAGGTGGCGGCAGTGGAAGGGGTGATTTATGGGAGGGAGAAAGCGGTGGGAGGAGTCAAAATAACATGGGAACATTGTCAATAATGGTGATTTACAGAGGGCTATTATTTTTATAACAATTTTTTTTTTGTTTTGTTTGATAATTTCTAAGGTTTCTAAAGCGCACAAATTAAAAGATGTATTTTTATAGAAGCAGTGTTCTCTTTTAATTATTCTAAACTGATTATCCTACGATAGATAAGGTCGGTGCAAATCGATTATTAACCCGACAAAATTCTAGCTAAATAATTGATCTATTTTTAAAGCTGCGAAGTAAATTGATTAATTGTTTATTTAATCGAAGTGTTAATTGAATCTGGGCATTCGATTAACCCATTTTGGATGAAGGCGGAAATTAACAACAAATTACGATTTCTTTGCGTAAATCTCCCCTGCCTCTAAAACTAATCAAAATCATTTTTCATTAAAGACAGATTAATATTAAATGTTATTTATCAGTGAAAAGAAAAAAATACATTGTCGAAGCAATAATTAGGATTGTAATGTAGCATTAGATTTCATGCAAATAAAATGGCTATTATTTATGGGAAAAGGCACTTCATATTTTAAAAAAGCATCACGTCTTTTTCTAGCCATTGACCAAAAGTTCCCGTCTTCTTTTTCTAGACATTGACAGTCTCGAAATGGTTCGGGAAACTTTTAGACTGCGAGTCCAGTCAGCACACACCTGTCATAATTCATATTATAATATATAAATAAAGAATAAAGCCGCAATGAAAACATTATTAATGGAGCGTTAATCCAGTATTTTAAGTGAATGTAACTTAAATATTTACCTTTTTTAAAGTATGTTTTCGATTGTTGAAAGATAGATTTTTTGCATTGTGAAAACTGGTCGTAATAAAGAGTCCCGTATGATGTCACAATCAACTAGATGACGTCACTCTTTTCACGTCGTCAATCTTTTAAACCTCTCCATATTGTTGGGCAACTGTGCAGTGATCGGGATCAAATGACGTCAGAGACATTTCAATCTTTTGAAAAAAATGCCAAATTTTTGAAGAGTTAATAATTTTTCAAAATCGATATCGATAAGTCCTAATACTTTTCACCTTATCGATTTCTTGGGAATATAAAATTATAGAAAGTAATATAAAAAGCTTCGGTGTATTGGGTACATAACACATCTAAACAGGTTTTTCTAATGTTGTTTTCACAAAATTTATAATTTTTAAACCGACCCTACATACCTACCCTAAACTCTACATTATTATGAAACTTCATTATTGTATAAATATATTATGTAAAAAGATCACTGTTTAATAGAATAATTTAATTAATTAATAAAAATGTCGATCAAATCTTCCAACAACATCCTGATCAAATCTTCCAACAAAATCTTGATCAAATCTTCCAACAACATCCAAATCCTATTGCTCCGTACGAAAAAAACCTAAAACGAATACCATGTCTATAAAGTTATCTAATTTACAAAACAACGTTTTATTTTTTCAGAGACAAGAATTACCCCTTTCGCCAGCGCTCAGTGAACCAGCTGTCTCCAATGACGAGCAATTTCCTGGAAGTGGTGCAAGGCTCCTTGCTGGAGTCAGACGCCAACCACAGCAGTCAGGGGGCCGAGGAGCCGGGCTGCAACGACAGGACCTTCTGCGAGGTGGCCAGGAGCGGCAAGGATGCGAAGGCGATGACCACAGAGAAGATTTTCTGGGATTTGGCGCATGCGTAAGCCTTTGATCATTAATTATTTTTAGGTAGAGATTATAGGGCATGGCGAAAAATGCAAGATTTTGTTATAGTTGAATTTTGAATATTCTGAATACTGGTTTTGAAACTTTGCATATCTTATCTTTTGGCCTTGTGGTAAAGTGACAAAATAAAAAAAATATCTCACTGAACTATGAACGCGTTCTATCAACAATAATAGTATCTCGGAAGTCGCCGGCTTCTAAGCTGGGGAAGGGGGGGGGGGGGGACCCGGCGTTACTCGCGGCTATAAAGGAGCTTACGGGCATACTGAGTTTGAAAGCCGTAAAACTTCAGGAAAATAATAAACCCAATTTTTATTGAAGGGGTTCGTTCACGTCATTGCTATGCCACCTGATTGTGATTTGGAGATGACGGGGAGTGAAAATTTTGTATATTATTTTCCGAATCCTGTGTTTTTTTTTCATTAACCCCACACAGGAGGCCTTGAGGATAATAATCTCCCTGTCATCTCTGGGGATTCTTTGTAGAGGGTTTTTATAAGGAAAGGAAGGAGAGGAACTTCCGGGAAGGAAAAAGGTATGAGGGGTGAGTAGGAATCTGGGGGTCAGTGTGTTCAGAAGAGAGGGGCGTATGAATCCAACCCTGGAAAGAGACCAATTGGAGAGCACAAAGGATCAGGCACGTCCGTCACCAAGATCTGAACACACCTCACGTTATGAATCTGGGCACCCCTGAGAAGTCTCCAAACGTAGGGAAAGACTTGGGGTGACCTAAAGCAAAGATTTTGGATATCCAATAAATGGTTCCCCAGGCAGCGATACCCGTATCAGCCTCCCAAATACGACCTCAATGTATACCATTTTCTTTCCCAAATTTCATTTACATTTTTTATACCAAATAATGTCAGAAATCACTTGTTTGTCAGGTACGTCCCTTAAGACACCGTATATAATGCCTCAGTTAAAATATTTTTAACTGTCTGAAAATGGCCGCGATAGGCTGAAATTAGTGACGGACATAATTTAAAAAAATGTGGATAAAAGTTTAAAAATGTTTTAATAAATCATTATAATTAACTTCCACCACGAAATTTTAGGAATTAAAATCGGCAGCTCGAATAACTATTCGCGCGATTCCCATTATTATTTTTGAAAGCTTTTTCTCATTCGATATACATGAAGGATCAAGGTATTTCGTGTCAATGTCTTTCTTTCATCTAGTTATCTCTCTATATCTCTCCTTATCTTCTTTATTTTTTTAAAGAATGAAAAACGTTCCCAGGTTACGAATAACCTGAAAATGATAGAATTCCTTGGAGCCCGACACTTTGAACATCTCGACCATCTAACCGATCTCCTTACTAGGTATTTATTGCCTTCAAATTAGAGCATGTTTTTAGTTTGCCAACTGTTTCGTTAAATTTTCTTCGGTAGTTCATTAAATGTATAAACTGCAATGCAGAGTCACTTTCCATAATAACTGTAATGCATTTTTAATTTAATCGAGTCACAGACCTGACATGGCGATTACGCCAAATATAATTGCACATAAGAGGCACGGAAAGCGTTAGATTAATTGCATTATAAACACGGTGATACAAATTATTATTAAAAACTCAACACTCAATTTTGGATTTTTTCTTCAACCAGTAAAATTTTCTCGTCCCAACTCTGAAATTATTTCTTGAATTAATTCCAAGTTCATATTATTTTAGTAATTTGTACATTTAAGTTCACAAACTGTTAATTAATTGTAACATTTCATATTGCAAACTATATTTTTTCTAGTTTGATGTAGCTCCTACAATACCTACATATTGAACCTTCCAATTGATGCGGACGGAAGTTTCTGGTAGCGTGTTTCTAACTTTGTCCCTTATCCTAACTCCATTCCAAGCAACGTTTCAATTCTGAATGGTTGTCTTACACCAAAGCGACACTGAGAGTATCTTTGACTCTTGAACCTGCCGCAATCATACTATATATTATTTTTAAATGAATAAATTGTGAAATAACACAAATAAAATGTATTTGCACACGCTGTGATTTGAACTTAAGTGAATCAGATACTTGCCTCTCTCTGCCTACCTACTGAAACGGCGTGATGATAGTTTTTTTTTTAGTTAGTGATTTGAACCCGCGACCTTCAATTAATAGTCAAGAGCCTCACCCCTCTACCACGGAGACCTTCATAAGACATGATATAATATTTTTTTAATATGTTATGTATATATGAACATTTTTTTATGATTACCTCCAAAGTCCCAAATGCCCGGAGTTAGCGGGACTGTGGTACCCCGTCTGAGATATCTTATGAGAGTGAACGAAATGAGAAGGGAAGGAGATGGGGAAGGGGAGTACCTGGGTATTCAGATCTAGGCACCAAATACGGCTAAAGGCGTTTGAAGTATAATTTCGACTCTGAAGTAAATAATTTCCCTCAGGGCCTACTGTGTGGTGTTAAAAAACGTTAATAAGGTAAACTATTGCTGCAATCGCGTGACGAAGAAAATTCAAGAATATATATTTTTCCTCGAATACATATTGTGTGCGTTGTAAATTCAGAACGTCCTTTTCAGCCGTTCAGTATCTGAAATTTCTCCGAATGTTAAATAAAATAATTGGCTGCATTTTTCAGTTTAATTTAATTATGTTGTTATGACGACATTCGTTTTAATATCGGCTAATGGAGTCGATCATTACTGGTGCCGGTGTATGGGTGTCCGTTACTTGGACTTACTTGAACTCACACACACATTGCAGTGCAGTGAATTTTAAATCATACCTACTCGCGGACGCCCATCTGTGGGCAAAATTCTTTGGGCAGATGTCGAGAACCAGGAAAAAATATAATTTCAACCATGATAATAATAGTTAAAAATTATTTTTTGAACCCTGAAAATTATTTTGTAAACGAAGATTATAAGGTAAGATCTAGTAAACAGGAAGGCAAAGGTTAAAATAAAATATATATGAGACTAATTACCATATGTATTCCGCTTTGCCATGAATATACTTATGAAGGGAAATAATTATACCAATTCAGTGGACATCAATATCAATACCCGCCTACCAAATACAATTTGGGAGGCGGTATTGTATTGGTACCGCCGCCCGAACCGTTTATTGGATAACCAACACACCCCTGCCATAGGTCACCCCAAGTGGTTCGCTACGTTTGGTGACTTAGCAGGGGTGCCCAGGTTCATGGGGTGAGATTTGTCTAGGTCTTGGTGGCGAATGCGTTTGCCCACCTACTTCATAGCGGGCCGGATCAGGAGAGACTGGTTGATGGAGACATTTTATTCATCGCCTTGTACCGCAGAAAGAGGAATGGATTCATATATTTCCCCAAAAAGACTTCCCACACAGCATCGACAAAGACGATATAGGTCCTGAGGGGAATAATTTTCTTAATGGAGCTAACGAAAAAAAAGTGTTGTTGCTGTAATAGTTCAGTTATGTACAATAAATATTGTATAATTTTAAGTATTCATAAAAAAGGCCCCTAAAAAGGGCGTTAATAAATAAAGAAATAAAATTCACCGAGATCTAACAAAGAAAAAAACGGGTACTTTTTTAGATCTGACAAATTTCCTGGCTCTCAATCTTCCACCTTTTCAAAATCGGTTACAATTAGTGTCATTCAAAAAATTAACCTAATTTCTAAATGTCAGATATCTACATAATACGTTTCTCGTTTTATAAAATAAATTCATATATCTTGAAAAACTCCAAGTCTCATGTTCCCAAACAAACACATGAGCAAATTTCACTACGCTAGTGCTCAACAATTATGCTTCTTTTCCATAGAACATTACTTCTAATGGAATGAGATACATATAAATAATTAACTAGCCCTGCAGCAAGGTTAAATCGTATGAAAACACATAAGCAAAACAATTAGATATTGTCAAGGCAGGTATTATAATTCTTCAATTATTGTTCTTGTTGATTAATTTGGAACTAAAACCATCAGTTGCTTACACCAAATGGCGAACGAGAATCGTTATAATAATATCTCCACGATGAGAAAAGTCAATAAATTTCTCTTTCGGTATGATGGTCAATCCAAGACCGGACTGGGCTCCAACTTTCATTGATACGCTGTAGCTATTTTTATGTATTCAAACTTTTTAATAATTCTTTCGTCTTTTTGCATACTTCAAACAATTTGGGAAGCGGGTAAGGGTACCGCCGCGACAGCCGCCCCGGCAATTTATTGGATAACCAACTCCCCTGACATAGGTCATTCCAAGTGGTTAGCTACATTTGGTAACTTGAGTGCCCGGGTTCATGGGTTGAGGCTTGTCTTGGTCTTCGCGGTACATTTTTTTCCAACTTACTTCGTGGCGGGCCGGATCGGAAGAATCTGGTTGAGGGAGTCATTTTTACGTTTCCAGCCCGATTATCTCGACCCATCGCCTTGTACAGCAGTGGAAGGGATGGATTCATACGTCTGTCACTTCTGAACAAATTGACCCCGTCGATTCCTCCCCACCCTTCATCCCTTTTTCTTCTCCTTTCCCTAAAAGGATCATCCACACATTATTAACAAAGATTAAATAGGCCCCTAGGGAAATTTTTTTCCTCAGATTCTCCTGTGTGGAGCTAATGTAAAAAAAAATTGCTAGTTTATTGGTCTAATGCTGACGACAAGTTTTGCTATTTTCTTTGTGATTGATTTACCAAAGAATTTTACAATATTAAATGAAAATAAATAACTTTGTGTGCACAACTAGTCAATCAAAATAATCGACGTGTTTCAAAACTAATGTTTTCTTCATCGGGATAAACGCATAATGTAAACTTAGAATTATAAGAATAGACAAACAAGTAGGTAATAAATACCTTTTGATAAAAACAAGCATTACGGTGAGTGTTGAATAATTAGTTGTTAGGTATCATAAAACAACAATTATATTAAATAAATTACATTATTAAGTAATAAGCGTTTAACAGCACGTACCTGAAGAATTTTAACCAGCGATTCCTGAGTATATTTGGAGTAAAAATGTAGATGTCATTTTGCTGTCCCATGATATTTTTTTTCTATTGAAAATTTTTTTTTTCAATCACAAATCGCACTTATCAAGCTCCTATACGTCGCGACGAGATCACAGAGAATTTGTTAGTGCTGCAGGAAAGAGACGGAGCGCTTATCATGTGACCCGATGATTTTTTTTTTCATTAATAAAAATAAACATATTTTTCCATCATACGTGGAAACTGAGAAGTTAGATCTAGTATAGCCTAGCGGGTCACGTGTGACGATGTGTGATTGGAAAATAGAAAAAAAAAATTGGATACCAAAATGACATTTACTTTTCGTACTCCAAACATGTTAAACCGTTAATATATTTATTTTTTATACAAAAAAACATATTTAAAAGTAAACAAAAATTTATGTTAGAGTTGACAATTTATGGCTTACAGTCCCATCATCAGATCTCGTGGCAAAGTTGAAGGCCTCTTCATAGAACATTGGTTTAATCCCATTGTGTTTATCGCATACATCATTTAAAAAAATTAAGTCATAAGTACGGCATAAATACAGATTTTTTTTTAATAACTTTGTCTAAACAGATTTCACTTTTGTTTTCGGAAATCGCGCTGATGAAAGACCACCAATCAGAATCAAACATTGCTTGAAAATTTTTTAGCCATGTTTGGTGACCAGATCTAAATAGCCAGCTACCCACAATCTTCCTCTTCCCCTCTCCGTCCCTCCCCCAACGCCAACGTCTTCAGCTTCACAAGGAACCACAATTGGGGTTGACATAGTAAAATCAATCCCTCCCTGAAATCAGTCCGTTTCACAACATTTGTATTATGGATTCCTTGATTACTTTTAATGACTTTTCAAATGAGTGATGATGTCCGGAAAAAAATCCCTATGTTATCTTTGGGGATGCTGTATGGAGGGTCTTTTTAGCAAAATGAATGAGTTGAAGTTCTTGGTAAGAAAAGGTACAAGGTACAAGTTATGTAAAAAAAAGAGTATAAAAAAGGCAGAATGATTGGCATAAAATACCAGAGCTTATCATGGGAACCTGTGGGTCAATACGTTTAGGAGTGAATCCATCCCTCCAATGCAGTGCAAGGCGATGGGTCGATTGGGTCGATTGGGTCCTGCTAGAGAGAGATCAGAGGTCAACCAGTGTCTTCCAATCCGGCCCGCCGCGCAGTAGGCGGGAAAAAGCATCCGCCGCCAAGACGTAGGCAAACCTCACCCCATTTGACCTTTGTTGAGTTGTCCTATCACCGTGATGTTGTGGTATTTCACAAAAAGTTGCTATTTCAAAAATAAGGGATTACACAATTCAATTATTCCGTGATTAATTTCATTCATATATTTGGTTTGTTCATTTATCATCATATTTCATTGAATTATGTAGGCTAGGTTTGGTTGAGACGGGTTAGATCAGACAGTAAAGTTAGGTGGAGTCACGTAAAGTTATATTGGGTTAAAAATGGTTTAATGGCCTTATGAAACATTGTGCCGGTCCTGTATCGCACTGACCTATAGTTAGTTTGTAAAGAATTTCTCTGCCATTTGGTGTCCGTCCCCCTCTCCCTCCTTGCCGCCCCCTCCTATTTTCCCCCTCGCAACGCTAATCGATTATTATTTTGTTACCTGTTTTTATTGCCGTTTGGAAGAAAGCAAAACGTATTGGAAATGGCGTTTGCCTCTACGTTTAGACTGTTATCCACAATCTAACCAACCTGATATGATCCGTTCATTACGATTCCCTATCTACTGATTTAGATCGTTTCTCATATGAGACACTGACTTAAAAAACGTATTTTCTAGTACCTTTTAAAGCCTTTTCGTAAACTCTATTAAATTATCTATCTATATGTCTATTAAATTATCTAAGTATAAAACTTGACTACGCGTGTTAAAGGTATTTCACACTAGCGACCAAATTCTTGTAAAGTTTCATGAAAATTATTGATTAAGGTGATCCACTAGTCCTTGAAAAAATTGAAACGGAAGGGCCCTGCCCCTTTTTGGGAGGGATTTTAAAATACTTGAAAATACTTTTTTGGAAAGGTTGGAGATGGTATTTGAGAGTAGTTTCTTACACGTTGGTTCGTAAAAACCTCTAAAGAATATTAACTCCCTTTTTGCGCATTGTTTATTATAATGACAAGGAAACTAAAAAACGACCTACAGCCCAGCGACGTCCATACGCCACCGTGGCGGGGCGTAACTGATACAAAATGTACATAGTCTTTGTGCGGACGGAATAAGGCTTATTTCTCAAATTCCAATTCTTAAACGCCATCCATTTCGATTTATGCCGAAAAACACAAATTTTTTTAAATTTGCATTTATTTTGTTTTATTTTGTGATATTCAGGCACAAATATCAAAATGTTTTTTCTTTAAGAACTTAATTTTCCACATTACATAATAAAACTACATCCCAAAATTAATTTATTAGTAATAGATTTTGCACTTGAAAGTTTTTTATAGGATTGATACTTTATTTTTCCCAACTTAATTTTTTTTTTTATATATACGCGATAAAATTTCCAAGGCCAATATTCGTTCTACACGCTATTTAAGCGAAGCATGAAGCATCTATAATATTTCTAAGTGATCAAATTTTCAAACCAAAAACACATGATAAAGTACGATTTTGCATCAATTTGCATGGTTTCATCTTAGGTCTACAAATCACACAGAAATAGAGAATTCAGTTCAGGATATCATTCACGAGCAAAAAACAACAGATCATTGTTTTTAGTCAGAGCATTGACTAAATATTCTTAGTTTATTCGACTTGAACTGTTGTTCACACGTCAGCAAATTGCAGTCACGCTCCGGAACGATGATAAGTTATTGACATTATCGATATATCATTTATCGATCGACTGTGCTCATACGATAAAGAATGTGTTGTTTTTTCATTACATGACTGTGGTTTTAAATACCTAACCTAACATAATTAAAACGATAATGGTTTTATCAACAATATTGGTAATTTGTCATTGTCGCGAACACGATTACAGATTGCCAATTAACAAACTACGTCGATAAAATTTAAGTGTTGTCTGTTACTTGACGATGTTCAGTCGTGTTCTTTAACAATGAGAAATTACCGACATTGTCGTTGTTTAATTGATATTCTTAAACCAGGGTCCTGCTACCCTATCATTAAAAATATTTTCTATAGTATCTCTGCTGGGGCAAAAACCCTCAGATACATAAAAACAAACTAAATTGATCTGTTACCCACATTATTTTTGCTCCGATATCTGCGGGAAAACCCCTAATTTATTACAACAAAATCTCTATAAAACTTCGATTTCTTTCACGTGAATATCATGTTTGTTCTTCTAAATTTCTATTCCTTAATCATCTTCTCTCATTTTTTTTGATCACACTTCAGTCACATTCCATTGATACATAAATAAGTCTCATTTATTACCTTCTACAAAACATTATTTACCTTAAATATCTTCTTTAATTTTTAATAGGTGACACTCCAACCACATTCTATTGAAATAAAAATAAATCTCATTGATAAAAGTCTTTTTTGTTCCAGCACGCCTGATCTAATATCCGAGAAAGCTGGTATGAAAAAACTGTTCAAAGCCATCAAATCTGGCGACTGTCACCAATTCATCTGCAAAAAGCCTCGCAGAATTGCCGCATCTTCAGAAAGAATTCAAACAATTGGTCAAGAACCATCAGCCGATATAGAGATACTGAATATAGAAGAAGATATCGCCGAACCAAGAGAGGAGGAAGTATATGACGAAGTTACTACAACTTCTACTATAAAATCTCCGCGAATTAGAAAAGGTATATTGAGGAGGGGTAAAAGAACGCACGATTGAATAAACGTAGGTACTTGTGTCCACGTATAGAATTCGAAACCAAAATCTGATAAAAGATGGCTTAAATCTGCATAAATCCAAATTTTCGCTATGTTTTAGGAGAAGTTTATAAAAGCAAATTTACCAAATAGTACAAAATGCATACATCTTCATAAAAGAATTTTATATTTATTCATTTAGACTTTTACAAAAAGTCAATAAGTGTTGCATATAAAATAAAATCGGATTTATTTATCTAGGTTATAAACCAGTTCTTAGAACAATTAGTTCCAATGAAAGGGGTGGTTGCCAATAATATGGAAAAAATTAGTCGAAGATAATATTGCTAATTCTAAAATTTGGATATGAGATTGACAAATATGACGGTTTGATAAGAGGTGGCGGTGGCCTAATTAGATAAGGCGCTCAACCCGGTCAGACGAGGTAACGGGTTTGAGTCCCGGTTGCGACCGTTATCTTTTTATTTTTTGTGTCTTGTTCTCTTTCATATTTTCGTTCAGATTATTAGTATTATCTTCTTCTTCAATTATATATTACATTGATGGGAATAACCCTGTTATAAAAATTGTTATATTTATATAAATCTTTACGGAATATCCTAATGGAAACCCAAGGTCTATTTCATCTTTAGGAATACTATGTTTACGGTATTTTAAGGAAATTAATCATCAATAAATCAGAAACATGGATCTCAAAGAAAGCTGTTTGCTAGAAGGAGGAAACACAAAATATGGCCAATTATTCCACAACATAATGAGTCGTAAATCGACTCGTTCTCACGAGGAAAATGTCACCCGTGTACGACACGTGTTTTGGCGTGTGTGCCAGCTGTGTTAAACAGTTCTTATCATCTTACCATTGTTATTCTGTGCTTTCTATATAATATTAATTCGTAATGTCGGCTAATTCTATCGAATTTATCGAAATTATTAATTGAATAATTAAAAAATAAATATTAAATCTGTATGTAAAACCGGCATTTAGAATATAAACTATATTGGAGGTGATTCCTTGGGTTAAATTTAGTGTAAACACTTTATATATTCCAATTAACTACGAACTAATGAGACAAATAAAATTTTCATGACAGGAAAAAAATTAAAGTTCTTAATGCCTCTCAGTAAAAATCCTAATGATTTCGTACTATTATTTTTGAGGTCATTCATTTTAGTTCAAATATTTTTTTAATGGAGTTATGATTTTACATTTAGTTTCCTGTAGCAAGATTTAAAATTTTAGTTAATTTAATTCATATTAATATCTTTACATTCTATAATTGTTTTTTAATCCATTTTTATGTAAAAAAAAACTGTTTTTAAATGTACTTGTACCGTAAATGTAAATAAATAATATCTAATTTTAAAGGTGGTTACATTTCAAATCCTTGAGGGCCTCCGCCCCGGAAGGAATGGAGTTATTCAAGAATAGAAAACGCAAGTTGGTGGAAAGAATTTGCCCTTTGGCAGTTCCCGTGATAAACTATTTAGGTCATATATCTGACCGCTTATATTTATCGCCGTGTACGCTTTATTTTATGAAGATGAAGAATTTTTAACACTGAGGTGTCAAAACGAAGAAAGACTTTCTGATTATCTTTTCGATCTGTGACAGCTTAGTATAATCATAATATTATTACCACCTGTTTCCGAACCTATCACATAGCAATAACGTTCTTAGACTAATGTTTTTTTTTTTTTTCCTTTTATGATATTTCTTTCCTCATTAATTTCGTTGGGGTATGTTAAATCAAACACAAGGTTGAATGTATTTCTATTAAATAAGCAACTTTATTTTACACCAACAGTAAATTAGAAATAATTATTTGATGTCGACTGGGTATTTCTTGTACCCAATCTAATGTTCACCGAAGCTAAATATTATAAGCTTAATATATTATACCAATTTATGAATTACTTGTATATTTGTACAATGATATCTATATGCACAATCACATAATTGTAGAGGAGTTAATAGACATAAAGATACGTGGTCGCAAGAAGGGAGTAATTAAAGGATTAATATTTGTCCATGTCCACAATGGAACCAAATCATGTTTTTGTTAAAATTATTTACCCAGAAAGCGCGTTGCTCTCCCGTAAAGCGATCCATTGTGACAAAATTTACAAGATAATAAAATATTGATATCTGTGTACACAATCACATAATATGAGAGGAGTTCGTAGAAATAAAGCGACGTGGTAGCATGAAGGGAGTAATTAAAGAATTTTCTGATGAATATTTGTCCATGTCCACAAATTAATTTAAATACAAACCCTAATGAAGCTTTTCGTTATTTATTTTTGGAGTTTTATGCCGTTTTGCGCTACCTTCTTTTTTGGCCAATGTTTCGGACAGCTTTATAGCATCAGAGCAGATGATGGACACTATAACGCTGTCCGAAACATAGGCTAAAGAAGTAGATAGCGCAACACGGCATAACACCCCAAAAACAAATAACGAAAATAATTTTGGCCGTGAATATCTAAAAACGTATCTGATGAAGCTTGTCCAAGTGAAACCCAGACGGCATCAAACTGGTATTAATAATAATAATAGTGGTGTTAAACAATTTTGCGGTGTTCAATTGATTTATAATGTTGCCAAGTGTTTTCTTTTTAATTGATTGATATTTTTTTAAATCAGCTCTTACTTATCGTATATCGTTATTTTTATGTGAATGAATAGTTCGAACCATAAAATTTTATGACATCCACAAAACCTACTTATTTTTAAATAAATCTGTTGCCCAGATTTCGTACTGCGCTGATATAATTGTTTATGAATAATTTAAGATGTTGATTGTCAATAAGTGTTAATAAAATCTGTATTTATCGTATTTTTATAGCCCAAATAGTAGCTATTGTGTTATTTTTCTCACACTCATTCATTTAAATCTTCTTTAGGTTTAAACATTAAACATTAGTGTTTTTTTTAATGTTTCTGTTATCATGTTGTTGCTGATAGGAATAAAAAAACGTTAAGGAAAAAAAATAAGTACCATTGTTTTTTATTTATTTTATGGTGAAAAACTTTTAGAACCCGCAGGGTATTTTTTTTTTGCGACGGGACAATTCAGAATCAACTGAACTCAACACATCCTTTGAAAAGACATTAAAAGCGATAAAAAAATTGTTAAATAGGTTAGGTTACGGTTATGGGCTATTATTCAATTTTTTTTTTCGTTGTGAGTGCGGGAAAACAAGGATGAAGATCAAATATTAATAATTGAAAATTGTCGCTGTTTAACACGTTTTCATACTTTATCCTTAAATCCCGGAGAATTCGGTTCCTAGTTCAAGCTTCTGTTCCTGTTCATGATTATTCAGGAATCTTTGCAGTGAATATTTTCATGCGGATAATAGAAAACCTTCGTTCGCACCTTTTTCCCGATTAATAGACGCTCCAAGGATCGTCCTTCTGAAATCCAAACGTCTAAATTAAAACTTTACCTCAAAAGGCTTTGCCTTTTTTCAGTGACAAAGCCTGAAGTCTGAATTGCCAGTTACTTTTCTCTTCATTCCCATAATTATATTTACCTCTCTCAAATTAGTCACTCACATCACTACTTAAAATTACATTACGTACTTATTTTTTTAATTTTCTGTATAACATTACTTTTTATCTACATACATATTGTATATATTTTTCTTACACTCTAAATTTTTCCAAAATATGTAAACTTTTGTATTGGGATATCATTATGTATTATAGCGGGATATTGCGCATTTCTCTAATGTCTCTATTTGTAAAATAATATTCTTATGTACATATATATACTCCTATTTATAAGTAAAAATATTTGTATATGTGTTTGTCTGCTGTTTAAGTCATTCGTGAGAAATAGTTTGGATGCAGGAGAATTTCTCTGGTTGTTTTTTGGTATATTCTTGTCAATTAACATCTGAATCTGTATTTTCTCGTCAATAAAAAAATAAACTTCTCTATTTTCGTTATTTATTTTTGGGGTATTATGCCGCCTTGCTCTACCTCCTTCTTTAGCCAACGTTTCGGACAGCGTTACAGTGTCCATCATCAGGGCAGATGTGAAAACAAATAACGAAAATACTTTTGGAAAACAAATAATAAATAAAACGAAAATATTATTTTTAATTGATAAACTAATGTTTAAACAAGATTTTTATGCATAGCACAAAGGGTAGATAACAAATATTATAATCAATAATTATTGAGGGTAGATAATAATATTGATTATAATATTTGTTATCTACCCTTTGTGCTATGCATAAAAATCTTGTTTAAACATTAGTTTATCAATTAAATAATAATTAATATTTGACAAGTTAAAGTATTTCAGCAAAAAATGCAGACATAATTAGTCTCGATGCCACCTAGCGGGAGATTTAGTATTAAAAATACCTCTCTCACAAAAATAAAGTTGGTTGTTTTCAGTTGGAAAAATGTAATAATGAGTAATTGTCGAATGAAACACTAGTATATATTGAATTATTTGGCGGGTATTAGATAAGCCGCCATAGCTCAGTGGTCAGAGCTGCTGACCGGCACTCAGATGGTCACGGGTTCAATTCCCGTTGGCGGCCAGTATCTTTTCTCGAAAGATTTTTTCAGTGTAGATGAGTGTTTCAGGCTGATAATTATTGATTATAGTATTTGTTAAAAACGAAAATACTTTTGGTCGTGAAAATCTAAAAACATAATATTCTCAAAATTAGGAATCTGAATATTCACTGGGATTTTAACGACCGCATTGCTAGATGCTCCAAGTAACGCCCTGGCGAAAGAAAATGATTCGAAATCGAAACGTTCCCTGATATGGCTTTTGCTATTATTGGTAACCAGATCTGTATTCCATCCTGTCTTCTCTCCCTCCTCTCCGTCCTCACCCCCTTCTGCCTCAGAAAATACCCAAATTAGGTATACTTTAGGTACCTCCAGGCAGATAAATTAATAAAAATATATTTTACAAATAAAAATGTTTTAATTGCGATTATTGTGGAGCCTGGGAACTCATCCACTATCTTCAGCCTCCGTAAAGTGATCATTTGAATACGATTATGACCTTAAGGGAACCGTTTAAGTATAGCTTCAGTCCGTTTAAAGATGTTGTGATCATTTAGAGACTATTATCTCACGATATCAGGTGTTTGTACAAGGCGCTCACGACATTTGAATATTCAAATGGCTTGTAATGGGCCTCGGTCAACATTCTTCTATGTTTCCCGCATTATAAATAAACATCGGCTAAGTATGCCGTTTTCTCTTTCACTAACGTATGAGAGTTACTACAACTTGTTAATCTTACTCTATCAATACGACTACGACTGGTCAATCCACGACACTAACTTGCGGAAGTCGCAAAAGCACTCCGTCTTCTGACCTTCTAAAAGCTAAATTCTAAATGACAGGCTAAAAGCTTAAATTTTCACCTATCTGAGAATGATGGAATTCAAGATCACTGCAAATTATAAAGCACTTTAGTATATTAAGAGCACTTCTTTTTTTAATAATATACCTACTAAAACACATATAAAACTTATTTTCACTTTTTTTATCGTAGTTTTAGCCTGTTAAAGCCATCTTCACACTCGTACAAATAAATTTTTAATCTACAGTTTATATACATAATATATGGGGAGAGGGAGGGGGATAGTCTACAAGGATTTTAATAAATATACGTGGTTTTTCCATATTTGTTGCATTTGTTGATTTTTAGTTATTTGGCTATTAGCAGTAGACATAATTATTTCGGGTTTATAGATTATTTTAATGTTGTCTGGGGAATACCTTACTTATAAGTAAAATGAATTATTAGGTAACAACCCATGTTATTGTTGCATGTCGAAGGGCTATTAAAATATTATTATGTTTATGATATTCTGGAATTTTTTATTTCTTTTTGACTTTTTTTGTAATATTTTATTGCATTTCTGTAAGAATTTATGACATAATTCAATTACAATCAGTTGGAAAACACAAGAAAAAATCATTTAAAAAAATAATAGTTTCTCATCTCGGGAAGGACGAAATTAACAAGAAATTATTATAAATTCATACATCCTATGCTAGTTTTATGGGGTGAGGTTTGTATGGGTCTTGGTGGCGGATGCGTCTGCCCACCAGCTGCGTAGCAGGCCGGATCGGGAGAGACTGGTTGAGGAAGATCTAACCTAGATCTCTCCTGCAGGTCTATCTCGGAACATCGCCTTGTACCCCAGTTGGAGGGTTGGATTCATACGAAGGCGTCCGTTACTCATGGACACACTAACCCCCCAGATTCCTACCGACCCCTCATACTTTTTTCCTTCCCAGAACTTCCTCTTATTCCTTTCCTCACCCCAAAAAGACCCTCCACTTCTATCAAATTTAAATAAGCTGATAAGCTTAACAACATGATAGTTGTCCACTTCTGCTGACTGCTGAAAATCGGCATTTAACTGTAACCTTTTAACTGTCAAAAAATCATAATGGCATTGATTGGCCATTTGATGAATTTGTTAAATGTGAATTTCTGCAAAATAACTGGGCCTAAGTGTTTAAATTCATTGCCAAGTTAAACGAAATTGCAGAAATTGCCATATTTAAAGATGTTGAAAGTAACAACAAAACATGCAGATGGAGATATCCACTTAACTGTAGAGCCAATCCTGGTTAATATCATCTTTT
Source organism: Limnephilus lunatus (assembly GCA_917563855.2). Lineage (NCBI taxonomy): Eukaryota > Metazoa > Arthropoda > Insecta > Trichoptera > Limnephilidae > Limnephilus > Limnephilus lunatus. The sequence goes on along the minus strand of OU830602.1, from coordinate 41,870,378 downwards.
AAGTGTAAGGTTCTTGGCACTTGGGGATTGCGTACAATAATAACAGTTCATGGTAAGTACGGGGTCCGCCAAATAACTTTTTTTTTTTGAAAATGCTATAAAAAAAAAACTACTGAATATTTTCTCAAATTTCTTTTTTTATTTATAAGTACAATCCTTCCGGTTAATAATGGAAAATAATTTCATTCAAATGGCTGCCTCGGCTGGCCATGCAGTAGCCTACACGATCGGTCCAATTTTTAAGCACATTATCGATTGTGTGCAGCTGTATTTCACCAATGGCTTCACGAATATTGTCTTTTAAAGCGTCAATTGTCTCTGGCTTGTCGGCGTAACATTTATCTTTGAGGGCACCCCACAAATAATAGTCCAACGGTGTCAAATCGCAGCTCCGAGGTGGCCAAACGACATCAGCTCTGCGGCTGATAATGCGATCTTCAAAAACAGGGCGCAAAACATCGAGTGTAGCTTCGGCTGTGTGGCACGTAGCGCCGTCCTGTTGAAACCAAATGTTGCCAATATCCTCCTCTTCAATTTTTGTGAACAAAAATTCGTTCAACATGGCCCGATAACGATCGCCATTGACTGTAACGGCCACTCCTTGCTCATTTTCAAAGAAAAATGGCCCAATTATGCCTCTGGACCAAAATCCGCACCAAACAGTGACTCGTTTTGGGTGTACCGGCTTTTCAATGTATGCGTGCGGGTTTTCTGTGCCCCAAATACGACAATTTTGCTTGTTTACATACCCGCCAAGATCAAAATGAGCTTCATCCGAAAAGATGATTTTTTTGGCAAAATCGGCAAAAGTAATGTCGCAATATTTCCCAGCGTTGTTCAAGCGTATACACAACCATATTCGCTCAGCGGAAGGATAAAACTAATTATCTGTCAAATCAGACATGAGCTAAGTGTTACCATTCACGAAATAAGCACTAGTTGAAAAAAAAAACTTTAGATGGCGGACCCTTTATAATAGAACCATCAGCAAAACCGTTAAATGTTATGAGATATCGCATTGTTAACACGATGTATTCACAAACACGCCAACCAACCAACAGTAACACAAACAACTAACGATCTCCTATAATAATACTTAATACCTAACAACTGATGATTAATATCGTGTATTTACGTGTTGCGAAGAGATTAGATTTCTAATTACGGATTTAAAATTGATCTGGTAACTATTTAGAGGTCTGTCAGTTGGTTTAATAAAGCGTCCATAGACCTTTGTTGCAATTACTGCATATGAAACTGAAACTGTTTGAATTGACACGCTAAAATGTGTACAATTGTGTGCCTAAGCAACTGCTAACGTTTTTGTCATAGTAAGTTAGATTAGGCAGATATTTAAAATTTGTTAATGAATATGACTAATAACAGCATCCAAAACATATTTTACAAGGTCAATTTAACTTTTTTTTAATCGTCTGAGAATGGCTAACATAACTGGGGGTTGTAAAATCTTTTAAAAATTTTGAATTTTTCTTAATTTTGCCACGATATATGGTGTTAATAGAAATTGGTGGAATCTTGAATACCGAATTCGGAGTTGTTGATCTAATCATCAAAATAAGTAGATATAAGTAAGAAGAACGAAACAAAAATAGCAGTTTTTATAAAAATATTAAAGCGTTCTCGTTTTATTAGCGATCCCACATTTTTTTGGTTACTACCGGACCGAGCGTATGTCAAATGTCAACCATGCACCAATTTGTCGCAAACATCTCCCGTACACTTACCCACTACTTAGGGTTACCTCATTCGACTCCACGTATTTTTTATTGTATGCCAAACATTTCTGCATTGGGTCAATTTAAGTGAGAATGCAGTTTATCTGTGAATGTATACCATTGAAACAAAAGAAGAGTCCATTACGCACGGGACAATGGTCATGTTAATGCAAAGATGTCATTAAATCGAAACCCGAACAATTAATTAAACTTTCTCCAGAAAGGTTCGAGTTTAAAGAAGGGCTGAAGTTCAAAAGTCGCATCGTTTCGGTATTTATTTTTGGGAAATCGTACGCCATTACCTTTAAAGTTCATACTCCTCACATATTGATGCGTCATGCTTATCATTTGAACCTTGAGTTCGCTAATAAAACGACGCTTTCTCACGTACCTACCAAAGTACCAAAAGGCACTGTGGTAAGTGTTCATAAGGAAAAAGAAAATTAATTGAAAGGGAGATTTGTAAATAGGACAAATAATATTTAAGAATATTAAAGTGCACCATTCACACACGGTAGAAGTGATACCTTCAGAACACTAAAGTAGACAAGAGTTGGAAGGCTACGAAGTACTGAACGAAGAGGACACCGGTAGGCTACGAAGCACCGCACAAAGAGTAGACCGATTATACTTCATTCTCTCCCAGGCTAAATCCTATAGTTTTATTTGTTTTTAGTGTCATCATTTCGTTTTCATCGAATTTCAAATCACAATTGTGCTAAAGAAGTTCTCACTTCAAAACGGTTGTAATTAATACGCGTAAGCGAAAATATTTAATAATTTGTCGAGAAAATTCTCTGGACAAATCAACCCTTTGGAATAATAAGGTTCCATCTATCGCGATAACGTCATGCGATAATGGAATCTATAGTAAGCTACTTTATCGCTATTAGAGTTCATTATCGTATGACGTTAGAGTTCAGTACCGCAATAGATGGAACCTTGTTAAGGGTTTAAATGTCAAGTAGCATTTAGAAATAGTGTGATTTTTTCATGCCTTTTACATCTTAAATAATGCAACCAGATGTGTTTTAAATAATGTTAGGAGCGCATTTTGCAATTTTTGTCGAATTTTATGCATGTCATTTCTTTTTCGGCTCAGCGTACCGAGATTTTCTTCAAAAATCACATATGTTTTTTTAAGAGCTTAAAAACTCAAAGCATTCAGAGAAATGTGTTACAAATCAGTAAAAGAAATTCGGAATGTGAACTCTTCCTTCTAAGACATTAAAAAATAATGTCGTTATTTTAAAGTACCGAGAAGTCACCGATAAGATTTCAAATGCTTTCTGCTACATATTGGGCTTAGCGGATGAATTTAAGATGCGTTTTTCAATCGACAAATTATACCGAATCATAATATTTAATTTAAATTCCAGGCAATTTTGCAGAAATAAAATTTTATTTTTAATTAAATGAAAAGTTTTCCATAAATATTATAATCATAACATAAACAACCTAAAATATTATTATTTCTAAAGTTCCTCCAAATTTCATTACATGTTTTAATTTTGATTATATTTTTTCCTAGGAGATAAAAATGATTACAAGTATTTCAATGTTTATTCAATAAAACGTTATTGCTTTTGCTGATATAATGCATTGGTTGTACTCCAATTCGAATTTTCACATTTCCAATTTTATGACGACAAAATAAGTAAAATATTTACCATTCAAAATTATGATATATTTATTTAATTAAAAAATTAATATTTTCTCTTGCTGTACAAAACCTTTGAACAGTTTCCTATAAAAATGCAATTATTATAAACACTTTTCTCGCTAATTATTGTGCCTAGTTTTTTTTAAATTTACATTTGCTCCACAAAGGTGACCCTGAGGAACATAATACCCCTCAAGGCCTATGCCATCTTTGAGGATGCTGTGAGGAGGGTCTTTTTAGAGAAAGGAAGGAGAGGATGTTCTGTTGTCAGTGTGCCTAAGAGTGACGAACGCGTGAATCCATCTCTCTAACTGCGGTGCCAGGCGATGGGTAGAGAGAGTCCGGATGGAGAGATCAATGGGTCTCCCTCAACCAGGCTCCCGCGATCTGGCCCGCCACGCAGTAGGAGGGCAAATACATCTGACTCCAAGAACTAGACAAACCACACCCTTTAAACCCGGGCACCCTTGCTAAGTCACCAAACGCAGCGAACCACTCGGGGTGACACATGGCAGAGGTGTCGGTTATCCGATAAATGGTTCATACTCACCTCCCAAATTGTAAATATAGATATTAAAACAATTCTGTCTGATGTCTTCTTCAACTAGGTCTTTCATCAAATTGTACCTAATAAGAAATATGAGAGTTTTTCTTTTAATTGTTGCTATAAAACATTTCAAAATTTGTATCTAGAACTTTCTCAATAAACCACCGTCTTACATACTATTGAACATTTCTCCATCACACGAATATTCAACATAAACATTATTATTATAAAATGGGTCGAGTTTAGAACGGACAATAATGAAAGGGTCGCCTCTATTACCTCCGAGAACGTGTGGGGCCTTCGCCTATACACCTTTGACCCCGAGGTCGGCTTTTACAGATGCTAGATAACATACACGTCCGCACATCCATTAATCTGTCATCAATAGATTTTTCATCATTTTCATAGACGTCAAGATTGTCCATTGCGAATGCGAGCATTTATTTCCAAGAGATAAAGGTACTTCCCCACCTTCCTCATCTCCTCCTCCCCAATACCTTTAGCCTCATAACATACCTCAGTTGTCTCATGGCTCCATAGACAATTTAGAGCAGTTGTGAGCATTATACACTGCTTTTTCCGTCCATTTTCCATATGGGTCGGCTTTTCGTATTGATTCGGGATGAAAAAAGGACATTTTCTATTTTGGAACCGATTTTCGTGGATATTTTTGGCATCTTTTGATATATTTTAACTACATTTTAGATACCGTTCATTCTACCATTTTCATCGGTTATATTATACTTTCATTATTTTCAAGTATGTATTAATAAATGAATTACCTCCCCAGATCCAGTTCTCAGGTTAAATCTGTAAAATTTCAATGACTTGTATATAAATAATTGCAATAAAATCAATAATATTAACGGTCACATCTTTGATCCCTGTGGGAACCTGTCAGCAGTACGCATGGGTCACGTCAAACGTATGTATTAATAAATTAGCATTTCTTTACTAACCAGGTAATTAAATTAGTTTATTAAGAATGTTAAGTAACATTTATATCTTTACTCCATAATTTCAATTAAAAAAAACATATATATTTTAATCCTAATGAGTAAAACCTCAAATTGAAATATTTAATTAAATTAAGACAATATTAGCGAAACTCAATCGAAAATCTGAAAACAGAAACATCATAAAAAGATGCCGTCACATCCAGGACTCGAACCAAGACCTTCGCCTTGTCGGGGCGCAGCTCTAGCAACTGAGCTAATGTGTCCCTATCCGATTCAGTCATATTTAACTACATCATACTTCGACTAAGAACTACCAACATTATCTTTATTTCTTAATGTATATTTGTATTGGCTGCTATCGTTATGTGTGATTGCAAGATTCAAACCCGAACTAAATGCTACGCTAGTGTCTTGGATAAATTTTGATCCATTATTATTTTTAATGTGCGACATCTATTGACTTTTCTGCAAGTCTAGAATGAATATTTATTTTTACTTTTAACTTAATGAGTAAAACCTTAATTTGTAATATTTAATTAAATGAATACAAAATTAGCGAAACTCAATCGCAAATCAGAAAAAAGATACGGTCACATCTGGGACTCAAACCGAGTACCTTCGCCTTGCCGGATGCGACCGTATCTTTTTGTGATTTTCTGTTTTCAGATTTTCGATGAGTTTCGCTAAAACTGTCTTCATTTAATTAGAAGTTAAAGTCAAAAGATTCGTTGTGAGCATGTATGCCATGATGTAACACATTCTTTTGAAAATCTGTAGAAACTAGAAACGCAACTCCTCAGATGAAGTCACTCTCGGTGGCAGAGTCATTAAGCAACCACTTTTAAATAATAAATAAATGAATGGTGGCCTTTCTCCCGCCGGAGAAACTCAACGAATTTCCCAAAATCACATCTTCAAACACACAAAACACTTACAACGTGAATTGCGAGATTCACTCACTTATTAAATGGACTTACTGTGAGGAATTTACACATAGATGGAACTGTCATACTAATTATTATTTAAAAGTTTGAGAGACGGCGATGGTAAAATATTATTGGATAGGTACCTACATATGTGCTACAAAACAGAAATCTGTTTGTATACCTCACGAAAACTCTAATTCGGCGTCACGAAATTTATACCAGCTTGGATTTTTCAGATCGCAACGCCATTTCCATCATGAATTAAATATTAATATCTAATCCGTAAAAAAATATGCCTTGTTGTTTGTTTCTTAATCGTTTTATGGGGGTATTAAAAGCCGGGCAGTCGGGACTGTTTCGCGCTAATCACATAATTACACACAGTGAATAATCGCAACTGTCGTAAGTAAATTCGGTGACGTTGTTGTAGTTATCATATGCCATTTTCATCTAGTATGCATAATGCATATTGCATATACTACATAACCACGATATTTGGTAAATATTGACGGATCACAATAAGTATAGAAGATGTAGGGTAGCACTCCGATTCATAGAGATGATATTCCGCGCACTTTGAAACCATGGCATCTTAGGCGTAGAACGTTCAAAATTTATAAGATCGAATAATGGTGTTTCGAAAAGTGGATACATTAAAAACCATCAAGTTAGACATTGAAATCATTTATTAGTTCCTGCTTTCCGAGCGGTACCTACACATTAAATTATACATTCAATAAAACGTATGGGTCCGCACTGATGTAATAATGATCCTTATTCAATTAACAATTCGTTACAACAGTCTTTATAATACGGTGCTTTTAATTTTCTAAAACACCTGCGTGATTAGCAGCATTAACAAACAATAACATGGTACTGGTACTTGCCTCGCCGTACATTGACTCGCTTTCCAACTTTTCACTGCCAAGTAACATTCCACGTTACGTTATATATTGTTTATGTTACCCGTTATATACTCCGGATATTATGTTCACATAAAGTCAACTAATAACGATAAATTAATATTGAACCTATACCTGCCGTACAAGTAGATTTGTAAACAGTAGACGTTGCGTCCAAGTATGTTTCTAATTTTCTCTTATTTAAATCTAAACCAAAAATTTCCTCAATCCAAAGAAACCACCATCCCAATGAAAATTATTTTTTCAAATTTTCTTCTGGCTGGTAGGTACCTACCTACTATAATATTGATAATTCCAATTTGACAGCTCATCCATAATAGGAATCACGATCATGCGAACTCTGGCGGGATATAAAGGTAGTACGTAGTTCCTATCCAAAAAGGCCACCATGTTGAACCGGAACCGAAACGTAACAAACCAATTTAAAGACAGATGAAATGCCAAATAGTCTATTTAAAACAGGACGTCGCGTCGTCGCTAACGATCAGTCAATAAACATCCCATGAAAAACAGTAGAATTTCAAAAAAAGTGTTAATAATTATCCATTTTACGTGAAGTAAAATCAAGTAGAAAGACCTCCCGTAGTTATGCATTTTTCCCCCGGACATTATATAGGATATTACAGGACGTACTTGACTTAAATTTCCAGTGATTGCTTTATCGCAAAAAATGTAGTTTTGGTCTTCGGTGACATTTTTTACTTTTTTTTCAACTTAAACACAAAAAATCAGTAGGTATTGGACAGTTAGGGTCAGGTGATGGGTTGAGCGGTTACTCGAGCGAGTGACCAGTAATGATATGTGAAAGAAAGGTTTTTTGTTTGGTTTTGAAGAAAAAAAAATCATAAATAATCAGAGTATGCAATTCAAACGCGGTAGAATTGAAGCCTTCTGAAAACTTATGTAAACAAGAGTGGGGAGACTGCAAAGCACTTTCTTATCAATGTGAAGAATGATTTTTTTGTTCGTGTCCCAGAGGTGCAAATATCTTTTGAGGATTTTTCTGTTTGCAGATTTTCGATTAAGTTTCGCTAATATTGTCTTCATTTAATTAGATATTACTATTTGGGTTTTCACTTCGAAAACACTGTTTCTTGTATATTCGATGCTTGATTCTAGAACCTAGTCTACTACTACTATCCTACTGTATCATATAATATTATAATTTTGTGAATGTTAACTTTACTTAATACTACACATATGAATGGTCATATCATCCTAAATACCTGTAAACGAAACACGTCAATTTGACTGTCCTAGAATGGGAGACCTTCCTAGTTGGACAATCAAAGCTTCCGTAAACTGTAAATATACTTACTTTTATAATAAATACTCTAACAGTCTTACTCATAATCGCAAAATAAGATAACACCACGAGAGCAAGAAGGGGTTAGGTGAAATTGTTATTCATATTATTTTATATTTTTTGTTTTTTTTTTGTTTTATATAATTTTTGGATTCATAATTGCTTTTTTATAAAATAAATTTACTTATTCTTATTATGCTGTCTCAGCAGAAGTAAAGTCACAAGGAGGTAATCCATAATTGGTTTTATTTTGGCTATTTAATATTATGCACAAACTGAAATAAATGTAAACTGTCGATTTCCTGAAAATAAATAAATAAATATCTCGTAATAGTGGGTCGATCGCGCGCATGCGCTTTTTCTTACCCCGTCGCTGTACGGTAGATTTAGTAGCTGTCAGAATTTAAACCACCCGATCAGCAGGGTTAACTCAGTACTACGGCAGTGTAACTTTCTAAATGGCGAACTTTTTTGAAAATCTTGACGATAAAGCTTAATAAATATAAAATGTTTTTTTTCTTCATATTTTTGTCGTCTTATTTCAGTGCACCTTTTCCTATACATTTGGTTATCTTATATGTATTTGTGTTTTCTTCTTGGGAGTCGCTAGATGGCGCTTTATACCACTAGACCATAGATTCTCAACCTTTTTTTGCCCACCGCCCCCTTTGAGAATATTATTTTTTCTAGCGCCCCCTAAATCGCAAAGAACGCAATTGTCGTCGTATATTTACCACAACGGGGGGGGAGGGGGGGGCGTAATGGGATGGGGAAAGATGGGATATAATAATTATTTTTATTAATTTCTTACACCATTACAAATTTGAGTTTATTACATATAAGAAATAATGCCATATAAATATTTTTAAAAAATTTGTACAAATATTTATACATAAAAGAAATTTCAAGAAAAATTGCAATTTTAAAAAAATTCAGGTGGTGGTGAAAATTTCGTCAATGTGGAGAGACTCTTTCAAGAGTCAAAATAATTTCCCTTTTGAATCTGTCGTCACTGACGCCAAATGTATCAATCTCGGAGGAGATTTGGTTTAGGAGCAATATTCTCCTCCCTACCGGGAGAACCATTGGCTGGTTAGTCCTACAGGCAAGAAGATGGAATAATCTATGATGACGCTGTCTAAGATAGTCATTTGGAACATAGAGACTCACGCGAAACTTTTTTGAACCCTCGCCAACATGAGGGAGCACCTCACCTCATGTGGATTCCAGATAATTCCAGCCTACTGCGGACCAGGGAGAAGTATAAAATCTTCAGAGAATGGGTATCCCAAAAAACTCTGACGGTTCGGAGAACAAACCCTAATATTTTTAATGCTGACTGGAAAACTCCTTCGATATGAGGGCGAAATGTCAACTTACGTTCATACATAATCCGAAGATCCTTTATATTAGAAACTCGTCTGAGATTATGACCGAGCATAGTGTAACTGCCGTAGGTGAGACTAAATGCTCTGGTAAAAGTCAGAACTACGAATTTCAAGACATTGAAATGAAGCTGGTTTCTTTGACTCCATTCTGAAATGTTTTCAACATCATCCTGAAGGCGCAGGCAGTCTTCAATATTTCTCATTAGAAGATATAATTTTAGATCGTCAGCGAACAGCAAAAAGCGAGAAAAACGGATGACTCCAACAATGTCATTAATGAAAATGGAAAAGAGAAGAGGCCCCAGCATCGATCCTTGGGGAACCCCAGAAAAACCAAGAAATTCAGCAGATTGGAAAATTCCGTGTATGACAAATTGCTTTCTGTTCTTCAGGTAACTCTTAAAAAACTTTAACATTCGAAGGGAAAAACCCATCTGGGCAAGTTTTGTGACTAATGAATTTTATGACTAATCGTGATTCACAGTATCGAAGGCTTTGGAGAAGTCGTTATACTAACAGTCTACTAGGTATCCACTGCCTAGGGACCTAGCACAATAGTCGGTAAAAACCTTCAGATTGGTTTCAGTGGATCTTCCTTTCCTGAAACTATGCTGTTCCGGATATAATGTCTGAGGCATAAGAAATTTAGGAATTAATTTTTCAAATAGTTTAGCAGGAGCTGATAGTATGGCAACTGGTCTATAATTTTCGATTTACTGGTTCGAACCTTTCTTAAAAATATGATATATTTTGGAAATTTTCCATACTTCATGAAAAGTGGAAGTACTAATACATAGTTAAGTTAAAGATAAGACATAATGGCGTTTTTAGGAACTCGGCGAACCCTTCAATAAAAATAATACCTGAACGAAGTTTGGTCCGATGAAGTGTGAGTTCTTCATGAGACTTATGGCACTCATAACGACAGATTCCGTTAATATATCTAAATCGACGTTTGAAGCTCCTTTGGTATTAAATATGGCCGCATTATTAATATCTAGAAGTGGAGGGTCTTTATTGTAGACCGATTGAAAACGATCAACAAATGCGTTAGCCACACCCAAGCCACGAAATTCCTGATTACCTTTCATCATGGTGTATTCAAGACCACCATCCTTCCGAAGGGATTTTATATAGTGCCAAAACATCTTGGGATCATGCATGATGTTTTCCTCGATTTCAGACACGTAAGCTCAATAGGCCATTCGAACTTCGCGCTTAACTAACGTTAAAAACTTAACAGATCGTATTCATTTTGAAGGCCTCCAGCTTTCCAACGCTTATGAGGGCATGTTTGATATCTATATTCGAGGTGACTTCTCTCGGGGACCACTTCGGTACTTGCGACCACCACCACTGTCGTTAGCAAACGAAGCGCACTCGTTTCCTCGTTGATATCCATTAAGATAAGCTTGTAAATGATTTTAATAATTTTAAAATTACGCGCGTGGCGAAAAAGACGTACGTCCTGCCGGCGAACTATCTGGAGCACTGATGGGGGTGGGATGGGTTTTTCTGGGTCTCCTACCGCCCCCCTAAAACTCTGAAACGCCCCCCAATTTTCTCTCGGTCTTCTACCGCCCCCCTGAAGGTCTGAAACGCCCCCAAGGGGGCGTTATCGCCCACGTTGAGAACCTATGCACTAGACCAAAGAACACTTTCCTACGTGGCACCGAGGATTTAATGTATTATATTGGAACAATGACATAAATAAACATTTTATTGCTGACTCATTCTCTCGCAGGCTAAATCTTATAGATGTATGTGTTTGTCTCTCTTTAGTGTCGCTCGCTTCCTTTTCATCGATTTTCAAATCACAACGATGCTAAGGAAGTTTTCTCTTAAAAAAAAACATAAAAAAACGTCACCAGAAACCAAAATTTTATTTACATTTTTTACCCCAAATAATGTCAGGAATCACTGGTTAAATCAAATCAAGTACATCATGAATACTCTATGTACATCTTGCTCAGTCTACTAGTTATCAAGGCTTTTAATTTATATATTCACGTTATATCTCGTGGTTTAGCGTCGTCCGCCAAATACATTGGTTAGTTATACAATTTCCTCTCCCATTTTGCAACGCCGAAATTAAAATTACTTGTAACAACCGCTGTGAAATCGGTATAAGTTACGATTATTATTAGTTATTTATTTGTATCAAATTGTCTTCACACATTCTCAACGAATTAATCCAAATTGATTTTCAAGGCATGCATCAAACATCGCTAGAGAAACGATTAAAAATAAAACGTGCGTTCACCAATAGCAATATTAATAATAATTGGAGAATTCAATTATATCAATAATCTCATGCTCCGACACATTTACAAGTGTAAAAATGATTTACAACCTCCTGTATACTTTCTCAAACGTTCATGGTGAAATGTTTAACGTTAGTTGCGATAATATTGTGATACCACGAACACCGCCAATTTTTTTAAGCGTTTTTAAATGTGTGTTAAAGGTTTGTATTGACTTGTTAATTACAGGAAAAAGAGAAAAGCTGGTATTTATTTTAAATGTAAGAACGTAACGGAAGGAAAGCAGATACATAGGTACCAAGTTAATAAATATTTGCTAATTTCTATAGCCCCAATACTGAAGTTTCATAGGCAAATTAAAAACTACATTAATTACATAGTTCACGTGTTATATAGGCATCCAATGTACCCACTAACAGTGATATTAATATCTATTATAATCATTATTTGGGGGAAAGTTGTGAAGCTGGAGAAAATATTGAGGGGAAGAAGTGTATGGGGAAGGAGAAGGTTATAAGTTAACTACTTATTCAGATCGTGTCAATAAACATAGCTAAAGCCGTTAGTTTAGTGCGCCCCACTGTTGAATTTGGCCATCTCTGGTCTAGAGTCGCAAAATACTTGAAAAAACCCTCGACTGTGCAGAAACTGGCAGTCAATTTGATAGATTCTCCTATCTTGACAAACGAATTATGATCTTTAGAGCGCAGGTGTCATGTGGGAATGCTGTGCTTGTTCTTCCGGTATTCCAATGGAAGATGCTCCGAGAAATTAGCGTTATTGATTCCTTCAGCACCGGTGCACAGTCCAGAAATACGCCAAACATGCGCCCAAAATTTGTATACAGTTGACATTTTCTAGAGGAGAACGGGTCGTTTCTACGACTTGTTCTGGAGTTCACCGGCTCGGCTGTGAAAATATTTGCCAGCCTTGGCGTTTCCTCCCTCCTACAACATGGGTCTCTTCAAGGCTCAAGACCCAGGTACGACCCTTCCTTTGCAAAAAAAAATTCTTGTATATTTCATCACTGGTCACTCATCCGAGTAATCAACCAATCCCTCAATCCGCCCAATATAACTGTCCAATACCTTCTGATTTTTTATGATTTTAGGAGAAAAAAAAATTAAAATCATCAAAATTTAAGTCAAGTAGATACGTCCCTTAATACCTTACATAATAAGGCAATATTATATTCTTTTATATGAATACCTCTCAAGAGTCCCAGCTGCTCCAGTCTGGAGCCAGTGAGACTATGGCATCTCCAATTGGGTAATTTCGGGAGGCTGAAGGTAGTGGGGGGGGGGTGAGATGAGGAGGAGGACGGTGGGGAAATACCTAACTATTCAGATCTGATCACCAAATACGGCTAAAGCCATTTCAAGCCACTTTTCAATTCTGAATGGTGGTCTTACACTAGTGCGATACTGAGTGTATCTTCCTTACCCCTCTTCCGTCTTACCCCTCGACACCGCCGGCCGTCGCCGTTGTCATTAGACAAAAGTAAAACAAGAGTAGGTGGAGGAATGTTAATTAGCCATTAGATTGTCGCTTAAAATAAATAAAACAAACAAGCTTATCTAGAATGTTATTGAATAATTCATATTTTTCTCAAGGACGAATGAAGGAATAAGTTATTATTTGTAATGAAATGACTGACTCGATCTGATTTAGATTTAAATACTAATTATTATTATTGTTTAACTAAATAATTGTTTAACTAATAGTACTAATAATTATTAAAAATTGTTTAACTCATAATACTAATAATTATTAAAAATTGTTTAACTAAAACATGTTTCGCAATTTTTGAAAATAATAATTCTTCTTCGTAAGTTAAATTGTTATGAAAAACGTACACTTCTCGTTGGAGGGCAACCGAAAAATCAAAGGGTACTTAATGTACCTATCATATACCACATGTCTTCATTCACAGAAGGTCTAAAATTTCACCATTTGAGAGGCTGGTATGGGTACCACCGCCCTGAGAATATTTTTTTGGAAAACCAACACCGCTGCCATAGGTCACATTTCAAGTAACTCGTTACGTTTGGTTATCAGGGGTGTCCGAATTCATGGAGTTAGTTTTGTCTAGGGATTGGCGGCGAATGCGTCTGCCCACCCGCTGCGTGTCGGGCCGGATCGGAAGACTGCTTGAGGGAGACCTTTTGATCTCTTGCCTTGGCAATCCATTCACATCCTCACTTCTTCACTCCTGGGACTAACCCCCAAATTTCTACTTCTTTCTCTAATTCATGCCTGTTTTCATCCTAGAACTTACTGTCTTTTTTTTTGCTTAAAAACACCCTCCACACAGCATCCCCAAAGATGACATAAGTCCTGAAATTATTGTTCTCAGGGTTTCTTGTGCGGAGCTAATGTAAAAAAGGAATGCAAGGAGTTGAAGAGCTTGGTTTGTAAGATATGCATTAGGTAGCAATTTAAGTAGAAGACGACTCGGTTTCATTTCTGAACAATATTTTTTCTCCAATTCAAATGTAATGTACTATGTTCATAAATGTTTATCCCCTGTTTAGCCTACAAAAAGTTAAACTAGATGCATAATTCAAACGATTAAATATCAGACAATGCAAGGGAAAAAATAGCAAACGGTAAAAAACAGCTCATGAATAAATGTACTCGTGTGATTTACTAGTGATAAGAATAAAGAAAAACCTGCTTTAGATTAAAAGACGTAAATAGGAACCTACGTATGTAATAGCCGACATAATTTTACTGCTTACCACAAAAAAGGTGTTTGGTAGACAGTATGTCTCTTTTTTAAGCATTTTTTATAACATCCCAGGTTTAATGTCACTGAATAATAATTATGTCTGCCCATATATAGTTTTTTGCCGGTGCCTTTCAAACTCAGTAGGTACAGATACAAATTCGAGCAAATAAAATTGTGAAGGTACTGGTTATTTCACATAATTTTATTATATTTGAAAAAAATGCTTATGTTTACACCACGTTCTAAAGTAATAGATGCTTTCAGAGTTAGCCTGGTAAGAGGCAACAAATTGTATAAAAAAATTAACAAATTGTGTATAAATTTAACAAAATTTATATAAATTCATCAAATTGTATATAAATTTATCAAAATGAATATAAATTTAAGAATGGTTTATATTAATGATTTAAGCCTTAATCTTGATTTTACTTATTATCCAATATTTTGTAATATTTTAGAAACTGTAATTTTTAATATTTTTGTAACTATGCATGAATCTTTACAAAAATAATAATGTTTCAATATTAAATTACAGTTTATAAAACATTACTAAATATTAGAAAATATGTCAAATCAACAATAAGGCTTAAACATACTATTTATAAGCAGTATGTTGTAACTTTATTATTTCCAAATATGTTTAAGTAAATAGACTAGCTCCCCAGTTAGACCGAGATTATTTCTCTAATAACTGGGTAATTAAAACGGTTAATGAATGTTATGTAACATATTATTATTCAATTTTTTTATCAGAAAAACTCTCTTTTTATATTTTTTGAAGATTATTCGCATCAATTTAATATATTATTGAAGAAGAAGATTACAATAATAATCTAAACGAAAATATGAAACAGAACAAGACACAAAAAACAGAAAAAGACAATGGTCGCAACTGGGACTCGAACGCAGACCTCTCGTCTAAGACATAAATCGTTAAGTTCAGTGACATATTATTATTGTGTATTAACTTACTTAGTACTCTTAATTTACAATAATTTGGTTTTAAACATGTTATGTGACCAGATCCAAATATCCAGGTACTTCCCGAATCTTCTTCATCATACCTTCAGCCGTCTACTTCAAACTCACACGACATTCCTCGAATTGGGGAAACCGTACTCAATGGCTCAATTTGAAACTATTGTATTTTTTAACCATATTAATGATCCGATCTGAATAAACAGATAGTTCCCAACTGTATCCCAATTCAATTTCATTAGCCTCACAATATTGGAAATGTCGTTTTCTCACTGGATCTGGTCACACTATTCTCTTGTACGGTTATCACATTACAATATAAAATGGTCATGTAAACATTTTTTTACAAAATTGATGAATTGTAAAAGCCCCACACAAAGTGTGTTTGAATATCGATAAGGCTGTTGGTTTGACAAATGGCACCTTCTAATTATTATTGGTTTAAATTGACCGCTGAATGAACGCAATCGTTAAACAATTCCCCTGATTAATCACACCAGTAACAGTTGCATACCCTTTCTCGACACTTTCCACCACCACCTTTCTTTCTCCCCACGCGGCCATGTGGCGCGGAACTCTCTCATTCCTGGCAACACCGATCAAACGTGATCTCGTCGTCGCTGAGCCAACCACGATCGCCGCAGTCCCGCGCGCATCCATAGAGAAATCGTTCGAATTTCAAACACGAACGAACCGAGCATTGAAATTATTCAAATAATTTCACCGAATTTAAAAATATTCCAACATATGCAGTGTGTGCAAAATTAAAATAAAAAATAAAATCTATCCCAATTTTTGTGTGAACAGTGTGCATATTTTTTATTTTTTTATTTAAACAATTTGTGCCCATAAAACGACATTTAAGGGTTGTTTTCCGTGGGGTAAAATAAAACATTTTTGATGATGGTGGGAAGGTGTGTGTTGAGCTTTTAAATAAAGTTACTAACTGAACGTTTTATTAAGACTTTCGATATCAAAGGAAGGAATAAATAAACAAGGTATGTAAAATAATTTTTTTTATATTTATAAGTCGAACTTTATTGCAATTTTGGTTATTTTTTTAATGCATTCATGTTTGAGTAATTAGTCGGAGTAACTTTTTTGTTAGTCACTTAGAAGATGTCTGTTTGATGATTTTTAACTTTCTAAAAGTAAATTAACGTATTCTGTATCTCACAGCTGCATATTTATTAAGTTGCCGACAGTGTGGCCGCATTAGGACTCCCTCGAAATAATTAAAACGCCTTTCAATTAAATTCGGTAGGTACCTACTTTGGTGAAAATATTATTAGACGAGACTGTCATCTTTATATGGCTGTCCCCGTAAATGGAGCGGGCATTCAACATGAATGATGCCTCGATAAAAAATACAAAACATCTGTTTGATGATCTCCATTATTATTATTATAACTAGCCTTCTTTCGGACGCCAACATCAAAAGTTAAATATGTCAAACTTTTGTCGTTAACATGTAGTTTAGAAAACGGAAAATGAAAGTGAACCGTGATTCAAAGGGGTTTCTAGCATCGTAAAATGAATAAATTTCTTCATAGCATCTAATGTTTTAAAGTATAGTTTTTCTTACGCTTCTTACTTGCATCTCGCACTGTGAAAAGGCGGAGTAATAAAGTCAGGACGTACAGGATTTTGAGAGCTGGCCTCGCGATTTCATAACATCTGGTCACCTTTATTTACTTATTTTTATTCTGCATAAAATGTGTATAGGTACTCTATACGAGCTCATATTCTTTTTTTTTGGTTGTAAAACATAATTGTATTCTATAACTTAATACTAGTTGTTATCATGGTTGTACGTTATTATTTTGTTATTATTATAATTACCCTCCTGTCTACCACTGTGTATCATGTATCGTGTATCATGTATCACCGGATTAAAAGCCTCATAAGCATTTTATTGCGTTGAAATAAATAAATAAATGTGAAATAAATAAATCTATTTGGGCGTATTTGTTATAAATAAATGTTTCAGTCAGGATCTTACTTAAAATGAACATTTGTATAAGTATAAGATATAACCAAAATATTATAATCTATCACGGATGAATGAAGGTACTACTTGTTGCGTCTGCAGGAATATTATATTCAGTAACACGTCAACGTCTAAAATAATCAATAACATTTTTCTTTGTGATTTCACTAAATTAAAAAAAAAAGTTTTCTTTTGATAACATAAATTAACGCAGTAGCTGGGCACCTATCATTTCAAAATCTTATCGAAGTGGTATCTACAACCTGCCAGACCAAAATTGGATACGACTCCTAACAATGATGACGGAATTTTATTAGTATTTATTAACACTATTTCGTTTGAATTTTCCCGTTTTGTGACAACCCTGTTTATTTTATTATTATTTATTTTGCGATCGCTTTCACCAATCAACACTGAGCGAATGTTAAGGAAAATTATTCATTAAATTGTTACTCAACTCCATTTCTCCGTCATTTTGTCTCCGTAGTTTTTTAAAATAAAATTATTACCATATATTGAAACTATTACACTAACGGTAAAATATAAACCAAAATTAAAATTTTAAAAATATCAGCTTAAAAAAAAATTAAAACTACGTTTTTACTTTAAAAATTCAACGTTTACCGAAGGTTAATCCATTCAAAGGACATCAAAACAATACCACAATAGCACTATTAAAAATGCACTGCGTCACTTAGGTAACACTGAGATTTTAACTTTAGAGAATATATATGCTGCTTGAAATAGCCATATCTGTTTCAAGCAGCTACTTCCTTACCTTCCTCTCCTGCTTTTTCTTGAGCAAAATTTTGTGAAAATGGGGCATTCGGCACTTTTAACCCCTGGAAAATCAATGTATCTATTCTATGTAGTTTCCCCCAGAGTAGCTATTTATATTCAGATTTTTTTCTGTTATAAAAAATAAAATATAATGAAGATCTACCTACGAAAATTTTCATGAGCTTTTTTTATTATTTTCCAGATAAATAAACGTTCTTCCCAACAAAAATAAGTTACGATTTGGGAATTTTCTGTAAATACTTTGTATAGTAGTTTAGAGTACTTTAGAGTCACGTAGAGTACTAGTTTTACGATGTATTTTGCGACGCGTTTTTTTCACAGATAAAATAAACAAAATTTGCGAGTGGCGAAATGACAAGCTAGCTAGCTATATTAAGGCGATGCATCACAGCGTTTAACATTCGGAATCAGGCCACTACCAATAACACTCCGTATACAGATGGCGATAAGGTTGAAATTCCCTCTTAACAGCCGCCTGTTTTAATTTACGCACCAAAAAAAAATCGCCTAAAAGCGTATTTTATTTTATTTAAGTTCAGGGGCAAATATTTAAGAAAAATTCCAAAATTTTCTGAAGAATTTAATTTTCCAAATTATTCAATAAAATCATAGCTGATAAAAGGTTTGTAAGAAGGAGATTTTGTTCTTGGCAGTTTTTAGAGGCCAGATACTTCATTTATTCTAGGCTCGATTTTCAAAGATCAAGATATGTTCTGCTCGCATAATATAATTAAAGCGTCTATAATATTTCCAAGCAATTAAATTTTCAAACAAAAAACATATTATAAGCAATATTTTGACGGTCTCTGTTGTCGAGGGGTAGGACTCTCGACTTGTAATCCGAAGGTCACGGGTTCAAACCTGGCATGCGATAATATATGTTATTTGATGAATTTTTATTATTTTACAATTAATTAATTCAAAATAATGTAATGTATTTGCTGCACATTCCAGAGTGAAAGATACTCTCAGTATCGCCCTGGTGTAAGACCATCATTCAGAATTGAAACGTTGCTTGAAATAGCCGTGTTTGTGACCAGATCTGAATAGCCAGGTATTTCCCAACCTTCCCCTTCCCCATCTACTTCCCATCCCCACTACCTTCAGCCTCACAAAATACCTTAATTGGGGATGCCATAGTCTCTCTGGCTCCAGACGGAAGCAGTTGAGACTATTGTGAGGTATTCACATTTCAAAAAAAAGATACTAGGAAATCCACAGTGGATTTCTTGGTGCACTAGGGGGCGGTTTCACATCTTAGCCATGCTTAGTGAAACGGTTTAAAATACAAATGTTTAAATACATAGAAGTAAAGTACTTATTAGTGATTTTCAATGATAATTTGTTCACCATCATGATGGTACAATGTGAAACTCTTCATAAATGTCTTATTAGGCATGAAGATCTAAGACAAATAGTCTATAATTTACCGTCATAGTAGTGTTAACATCCGATCATTAGCGGTGAGTCCGACTCCGACTCCAGCATCACTAGTACTTCTCCCTACCGTATTAGTAATTCCCCAGCAAAGTGTCGTGGAGCTAATCAGATGGTATTATCGGAACAATGGCTGGGAGCTTTCATTTGGGCACAGCTGATGAGCATCCAGGTTAATACCATCACGCTTGTACCTGTATATATACTCTACCTGTACAGTGTGGCCAACTTCATATATTTAACCCATCAGTAAACATCAGAATTCAGAATGTCAAAATATTTCCGCTTTGCAGTAAAATTCAATTTAATGGAATATTTCAGAACATATCCGAAAACTAAAAAGTGATTTTGAAAGGTGATGAAATATGTAAACAAATTTTATTATTTGAAATAAAAATATCATTTTTCAAAAAATATTTTTTTTGCTACAATCATTACATAGTTTCAAAAATGGCTTACCTTACGTTTTTTTTCTATCTAAAATTACTGATAACGGGGAAAAAATAACACACATATATTGTTTCTAAAAAGTTATTATCACCTCACGTTTTTGTCTTTTCATAAAAAAATGATATATATTTTTTTAAATTGCTTTCACTTTGCTGAAAACTTTCGTTTAATATAGGTCCACATTTATTTATCGTTAAATTATACTCGTAGATTTGAGTGTGAAGCGTGGATTTTTTTTTTCTTACACCGTTTAGATAATATTTTTCACCATATGACAGTGAGGAAGATACAACGATTTATATGCGACCTATGTGAGCTGGACCATATTTGGTCTCCAGTGAGTCATGCGTGCGTCGCGATTGCTGGTTGCTGCGTGGTATTTTTGTCTTGGTGATTTAAAAAAAATTGATATTTCTAATAACACTATTTCTGGTCCATACTGCTCCCAAACTCCTGGAACCAGTGAAACTATGACATCTCCAATGGTGTTTGTGACATTTCAAGCAACCAATATTTCGATTTAAAATGGTCGTCTTTCGCCAGGTCGATACTGAAAGTATCTATCACTAAATAATCACATTTTAAACATCATACTATAATTTTCAAATTCATCTCCATCACCAAATATATTATGGCCTTCTGAATTATACATTTAAAAACAAGACGCAATTTGAAATTTGAATGTTCGTCTTCTTCCCAACCTTCGTCTATCACCTTGTTCCCGACAAATTCTATGGAATGTCCTTCCCATCATTCTTATACTCTTCTCTGGTTTTCTGTCTTCGACGAATCTGCTTTCTCATTTTAGTAATTACATCTTATTAGAAAGTACTTCGTGTAATTAATCCTATAAATTGCATAAAACGACCAAGCGTAGATCGTGATAAACTTAACTCTTAGCAAACATTATTTGCAGTGATTTGTGTTTTCACAATGTAATCATTTAAATTAATATAAGGATTCTCTCACTATAGCCCTGGAGTAAGACCACCATTCAGAATTGAAACGTTGTTTGAAATGGCTTTAGCCATGTTTGGTGACTAGATCTAAATAGCCAGTTCCCCACTTACCTTCATCTTCACAACATACCCCAATTGGAGATGCCATAGTCTCACTGGCTCCAGGCGGTTTGGAGCGGTTGGAATTCTTGTGCGGTGATCATATAAAAAAATTAAAATAAAAGTTAATATCATACCTCCAAATAATATTAAAATGGAAAAATATGAACAGCTTACTGTGGTTTAGAGCCAATGAATCCACATAGATTTTACCGTTTATCCCATATTTTAAGATTTAAAAAAAATATATATATATACATATTTAGAAAAAAATTATAAAATCACCTGACTATGTAAATTTAGATAGCTATCGCACGAGTGCTGTACAAACAAGTATTAGTACAGTTTTTTTATATGAATTTAAAGCACTACATCATAAAGTATTTACTTTCCGTGAAAACAGAACATTTAATAAAAAAATAATAAGAGATGACTAGAAAACGGGGTAAAATCACGTCCAAATAGCAACAAATTACCAAACACGTACAGATTATAAATTATAACAATAAAAATATCAATAAAAAATAAGTAATGCAAATGTAATCTCAACGTGATAATGAACTAGGTACTATAATACAAGGTTCTAGTCCACTCTTATTGAACTTGGCATTTATTATTTCAATATCAACTGATTTATACCACAAAACGTTACTTTCACTTTTTACCTGGGACTTTTTCTATGGCTATGAAGATAGTATGCGGCGGTCATTGATGTAGGTTTAAATTTTAAATAGACGGTTTTAAAATCTTCGGTAAAATTTAATGACGTTATTTGGGGAGTATTAGATACGGCCTTCTTTTTTCTATAGCCAATTAATTTATTGATTGAAATAGATTTAATACACGTAAATAAGCGATCGTTTAATCAACTAGATTATTTGCGTATTTTTTCGTAATTAATAGGTCAGATATGCCTAATACGTCATACGTATGTCTGTTAATGTATATTATCGTGAAAACAAGCTTATGGTGCTGAGTGGTTAATGGAAAGGCATTTAAACCATTTTATTCTTAAAACTAACGCAGACCAGTGAAAAATCACGGATTAGTCTGTATTTATGACAAATCAGACGAATATTCCAATATTTAATTAAAAAATATTACATTTAGGTATTAGGTTGGCACCTAGTTTATCACATGTTAGATTTCTTCACACAAACTGCTCCAATTTCGAAAAGGACACTTAAATTCAAGTTTTGAGTACATTGTATCACGCAGGACCAACGCATAGCACGGAAAACCGATATTAACATGTTTAATTATAAGATCTAAACAGGCGGTTTTTTATAGTACGGACCTCCACTTTACCCCAACATCTTTCTGAAAATTGATTTTGCATGTCATTATCATCTGATTACAATCGCATCTTTGATCAATTTTTAGCTTTTCGAACAAGCAAATTTTTAACACTTGTGTCATCATGTACATCGAAATCGTTAGTTAATTTGGAATTATAAGTGCATGTAATCTGGAAAATATCTAATCATCCCCTTTGAATAGTTCTTTTTTTATGAAATTAAAAAAATATATATTTAGAGTACGGTCCATCGAAAACAAAGTGTCTAGTCCTGACAGTACCCATGCGCGAAAAGTTCACCGGCTAGAACCCGCAACACTCGACTCAACAACCGCTGCTAGACCATAATCCACATACCTATCCATATAACCATAATCCACGAGGATTGAAAAAATTATTCCTCCTTCTAAAATTTACACGTCAGCGTAACATGTTCGTATTTGTAGGTACCTAGATACTAGACACCCTTTCACTCGACACTTCAATGACACGTAATGTTTTTTTTTTATTGCATACAATATTGTTCTGTAAACAATGGGATTTTTCCATTTCTTTTTCTCGTCGCCTCTCTTGAATACTAATCAGGCAATAATAATGGTTCCTTATATCATTGGTTTAATAAGGAAACTTCCACTTTCGTTGTTATAGTGATGTGTAATATCCTGTAATGTATTGTTCAATACAATATTTAGGAAATGTTACGCGATGTGTGTGGGCCATTTGGGAAGCGCTATATATAGTTGAGAGAATTCCTTTTAAAACATTAGTAATGATAAACTCTTTTGGTAGATACTAATTTAATCATATGTTTATGTTATGTAACCGATTAAATGTATTCTTTAAAAATATGTATATATTTTTTTACTTGAGCTCCACACAGGAGGCCCTGAGGAAAATAAAATTTCCCTCAGGGGCTATGTCATCTTTGGGGATGCTGTGTGGAGGGTTTTTTTTTAAGGAAAGGAAGGTGAGGAGAGTTCTGGGAAGGAAGGGGGTTAAAGGGGTGGGTAGGAATCTGGGGTTCAGTGTGTCCTGGTCATCCGCCTCCAAGACCTAGATAAACCTCACCCCATGAACCCGGGCACCCCTGCTAAATCACCAAACGTAGCGAACCACTTGGGGTGACCTATGGCAGAGGTGTTGGTTATCCAATAAAGCTTCCCGTGGCGGCGATACCCATTCCCGCCTACCAAATTACTGATTACTTAATAAGTAGGTAAGTACTAAATATTTGGTTGTGCATTCATCATTCGTGGTATGACCAGAAATATCTTTTAAATAAATCAATCTTTACATTTTTTACATAAATGACCCAGTTGTTGTGGACTCCTGCCTCGCTTATGAATGTACATTTTTATGATGTTGAAAAAAAAAGGTTTTTTTACAGATGTCACAATTTATGTAAATTTAAACAATGTAATAAATTGTGTAAAGATGATAGTTTATAGGTCTTATTATTATTCTAAATTAGCATAATAATTTTACATCTGTAAAAACTTCTGTTTTCTAAGCTATTTTAGATAGGATAATCATGGAGAAAATAATACTGTAAAAAATAGTAGGTTAGACACCTAAAAACTTACAGATATATGAAAACGTATGCCAATAATAATAATATTTAAATTAAAGAGACGCCAAAAAAAAAAACTGCGAAAATCTTTTGCAAAAATTTTTTCTCCGATTTTTAGTAAAGAATCGAGAGTTTTTCTTCTATTTTACGACGCATTATTCTAGTAATATTATCTAAACAGCTTGTTGGTAAAAAACGGATGACATCCGTCATATACGTAGAATCTGCGTGAAACATTGCCATCCGGCAGGCAGGAACTAAGCTTTTTGCAAGTACCTACAAAAAACACATAGAAAAAACACCTGTCTTTAGGTGAATCAGTAAGTCGATGACAAAATTTCGAGTATAGGCATAAACCAGCTCACGTAAGTTGGGAGAAAACTGCCGTTGAGAGTTCATTACACGCGAGGCTTTTGGTGTCAAGTGTGAACCGTCAAAATATTTCTGTGACGTAGTTAATATACGTCACTACTTTCTTTAACATGTTTTATTGCTGAAATGTTAGGTGTTTTTTAATTTCACAATTAGGCATAGTGTTGACAGAAGACTTTGTTTAAAAAGTGTAAGTATGAAAAATGGTTGTAGATTGTGAAGAGACTGTGCCGAAATTAATGAAGTACTTTAGAAAGCTAGTAAGATTTTATTTATTGTAGCATTGTTAAATTATAGATACCTATTATTACATGTTTTTATTTTACCTGTGAATATTCATTCACCACTTTAAAGTTTGATAATCGATGGTGGGTGAAGCGCTAAACCTATTTATGCATAACTTAATCTGTAAACGACGTTAATTTGTTTGAGATATTTAATATATTTGATTAGATTTACTACTGTAGCCCCAAAAATTCTGAATTTATGTTTTTAATACGAAGAAAAACCCCTTATTTCCGTATAAAATCTGATATAAAATAATTATCGTCACGAAATATTTGACAACCACCATACATCTGATAAACTTAATCATTTTAGTAATAAACTTCCTCATTCTTAAATTTTTAACAAAGTATAATTTTTGTCCTAGGGAAGATAATTTCCTTCGGGAACTTTGTCATCTTTGGGGTTGCTGTGCGGAGGGTATTTTTAAGAAAACAAATGGGGGGAAGTTATGGGAATGAAAAAGTAAGAGATGTGTACAAATTTAGGGGTCCGTGTGTCTAGGAGTGACGAACATATGAATCAATCGAATGAATGTACTGAAACTTCAGATCAAAGTGAATTCATCAAGTATGTTATTAAAAATAATGCATTACTGTTTAAACTGCGTTTATTTAATAGTTTTGTATTACTAGATAATAAAACGTGCTATAGAAATCTGTTAAGATTGAGTCTTCATTCTATCATTTTTAATTATATTCAATTGTAGATGGTAGGTGAATTCTAAATTTATCTCATCAATCTACCATCGGATAAAGAAATAATTTAAGTAAAATTTTTCGTACAACATCTAATTTCATATTGTTTATTTATCATGAACAATGTCCAAAGAAAAGTATTTTTTAGAACAAACCTGTCGTAAATATTTCACACATTGATTGACACATAATGCGACACATAAATTATAATGTTGTCTAATTTATCTTGTAAGTAGGTACCTACTTAGGAATTTCAGTTTCTAAAACCGTTTTTTATAGAAAGTTTCCGTAAAAATAATGTTTCGTGTTTGAAGCTGTGTATTTATTAATAATTAAGTATATAATTTAAAGGTTTGGCTGCTTTCCACATTTTTTTGTGAAATTGCGAAAAATAACTTTGATCATTTGAACTTTAAAATAATTTTCTAAAACACAAAACACGGATTTAAGAATATTATGTTAATCATTCAATGTTGTTTGTCATCAAATCCGTGAAGCTTATTTACTAAACAAAATTAACATCATTAACAATTTGACGTGCACTGCACACTTCGACAATACGTCAATGCGTGCACACTTTATTCTTCACTCCCATGGCACAGGATGGATTCTATTACTTCAAATGAGAAATTAAAACATGGCAACTGATAGAAAATTTATTTTAAGTTGCCAGTACACGATGGGCTAACATGTTGGGCAATTGCACTGGCGCAACTTATATATATGACCACTTGGCCTATGTCAAATAGTCTGGCCTATGTTAACTATAACCTTTTGTCGTTTTATCCCTTCAGTGATACTTACTTTTGGCGCTCCCAACACACTCCATAAAATTTTTGAAGTGAAAGCTTCTTTAGCGTCGTTGTGATTTGAAACTCGATGAAACGAAAATACGACACTTAAAATAGACAAACACATACATGCCACCTCTGGTCTGGAGCTCCAAAATACCTAAAAAAATCCCTTGACTCTGTGCAGTAACGGGCGGTCCGTTTGATAGATTCTCCTATCTTAACAGAAGGATTGCAACCTTTAGAGCACAGGCGTCAGGTGGGAATGCTGTCCTTGTTCTACCGGTATTACAATGGAAGATGCTCCGAGGAACTAGCGTCATTGATCCCCTCGGCACCAGTCCATAGTCGGGAAATACGCCAAACACGTGCCCAACATTTGTACACTGTTGACATTAGTCACATGAGAACGGGTCGTTTTTACGACTCGTTCTTGAGTTCAACAGCTCGGCTGTGGAACGATTTACCGGCCTCTGTGTTTCCCCCCTCCTACAACATGGGTCTCTTCAAGACCCATGTTCACTCCTTCCTTTCCTCAAAAATACCCTCCACACAGCATCCACAAAGATGACATAGGCCCTGAGGGAAATTATTTTCCTCAGGGCCTCCTGTGTGGAGTTAATGTAAAAAAAAAAAAATGTATATAGGAAGAGCGACAGAATGAGATAGAATAATCAGTCTCGTCTTTGTGCGGTGCTTCGTAGCCTTCCCACTCTTGTCTATTTTAGTTTTCTGAAGGTTTCTCTTCTACCACGTGTGAATTAGACACTTTTTTTCCTGTCTTTCATCTTTCAAGAGTGTTTTATGCCACCATTTCATATTGTGTAGATTTTTTTATTATCATAGTTAAATTTACATAATAATTTTATTAAATGGTCGAATTTTACAATAATATGGAAGACTGTCAGAAGAGATAAGATGTTGAATGGAGAGAAAGCAATTTTACTTCAGGTTTGATAGGGTTTAGAGTAAGACTATCACAAAATATTAGTCTAGAGTTCTAGAGTTCCCATTTCTAGACCGCAGAAAGTATGTATAATCTGGGGAGTCAAGCACGTGAATTTTAAAAAGGTGAGAAGGAACGGAGCGATGTCCAATTCTCATTCGTATAAGTGAGGAAATTTATTTTTATGAAAATTGTTGAACCACGGTTTTGGTGGAAGAATAGTATATCGAGGCATAGTAGACTCTTTTGGATTTACTAGATGAAGGATAGAGAGCAAAATAAACCAGGATTGAATATTATAACTTAGTTTTATTGTAATGAATTGCGTACACGACATTGACAAAGTATTAGCCGACCAAGAAGTGACAGGTAGCTTGTATAGTGTCGCCATCTACCGGCAATCGTCTGATACAAAGGACATCACAAATGTTTGGTTTATACGAACTATTCTAACACTAGAAATGTGCCAATATTTTTCCCAAACATTGCAAGACCTATCTTTAAAGACGAAAAAATTCAGATAAGGAAATGAGGTTTATGAGAGTAACAATAGGATTGGATGCTATTTCTTCTGGCAATAAAACCACAATGTCGTTACCCACAATACCAATAAGTCCAGGAATCCAAATCAGAGTTACAGATTTTCCAGAATCTTGAATGAAGACTATCAGGACTCGAATAAGGCATACACACGATCATCAGGATAAGGAGGAGGAGAGGCTTTAAGTTTTTTTAAAGATACATAGAGATTGTTCGAAATTATGTTTTGCTACACGATTATATTTGAGAAATTTAGTTATTGCAATTCATTCGTCTGAAAATATCGAAAATTTGTTTTAAATTGATAGGAATATGATTTTTTCATTAGAATTAAAAGTAATAGGCCGAAAATCAGTGTCAAAAATGATCGCTGCAGCGGTTCAAGGTGATCAAAGCGATCTTCATTTGTTTTAGTCGGGGTCATCGCACTCGGAGATATGAATGTTCCCAGCAGTGAGCAGACCGTCTGTCGCTTCAGAGCCTCAGATGATTCAGGGTGTCCATAGAATACTTGTTCACCACTGCTGACTGCATTTCACTTTCTTTCTCGTGGCGTTCCCATTGTGTTATGACGTATGGACGGTGAACAGCGAGCAGTGGTACTCGTACTTATTCTTGCCCAGCTGGCTTAGTTTACAAGTACGGTTTATTAGGTAATTAAAGATACAATATTACGAGTTGGGGATTATTTAGTTTTCAAATAAACTGACTTATAATAAAAATAATGTTACCGAATTATTGTTTGCACCAGATTTGACGCTAAAAACTTTTGATTCGCGACTTATATATTTTGTATGTGTTCTCAACTGCTCCCAACCATCTGAAGCCAGTGAGACTGCGTAATGCCCAGCAAGTGACCTCATGTTGCAAGTCGAGAGACTTTTTTACTCCTCCACCACGGAGATGGAAACTTAACCTTCT
Organism: Limnephilus lunatus; assembly: GCA_917563855.2. Classification (NCBI taxonomy): domain Eukaryota; kingdom Metazoa; phylum Arthropoda; class Insecta; order Trichoptera; family Limnephilidae; genus Limnephilus; species Limnephilus lunatus. The sequence continues at coordinate 41,841,801 of OU830602.1, read as the reverse complement.
TGCCAGATTTTGTTAAATTTTCAAATTATTTTTTCGGTTTTTGGATTTTTACAAACACTGAAAATTAAAAAAATAATAGTTAATTTCAAAATCGGTGCCTAAGTTTTAAAGTTTATTTTTCTGATTCTGATCATCGATTTTTTAATATTTTTTTTATATCAGCTCTACATAGGAGACCCAGAGGGAAAAAATCATTCAGGGCCAATGGCATCTTTGGGGATGCTCTATGGTGGGCTTTTATAGGGAAAGGAAGGAGATGAAATTTCGGGAAAGAAAGAGGGGTGGGTAGTAATAGTAGTATCTGGGGGTTAATGCATCCATGAGTGAAAATAATCTATTGAATAATATTAAGAAAACCAACTATTTACGCTAGCTTAATACTATGCATATACGCCACTTGAAAATAAAGAAAATTGTGTTAACAAATCATCCTTTTTTTTCAAAATATTACAGTACGTTACAATAAGTACCCGACCAAATTAATCTAGCGATTCACTGGTTTAGTTTAGAGTTGAAAAACGTGTTAGTTTGGTCTCCGGTGACAAGTTTTTAGTTATATAAAAAATATATACCCATCCTTTTTCCAGCCAAAACGCACATTTCACCACATGGTACATATCGTCACCTTTCCGCAGCATGGGAGAGTAAGGAATTGCACGAGCAGTGGAAGTTGCATTTCATTTTTTCACATACAGAATTATAACATTGAATACCTCTGAGCACAGTTGAATTTCTCACAACACAATTAAAAAATAATAACCAGCTAGAGTAAACCATATCATGCTGATTTTTAAACACTCAAACCATTCAAAGTTTTCTAAGTCCACTAAAACCCGGTGTGGTCAAAGCTATTACTGCACAGTGCACATGTGTGTTTGGCTTATGATCAGTGGAGTATTAGAGTGGTGTGGTTTGAGTATGTTCCTGCGCGAAAACGGAAATCTCAGGCGAAAGTATGCAAATGGTAATGCATGCTGAAAGCACCAGATAAGTGTCTGCAGTGTGCGCAGATTGTCATCTATGTAAGTGCAGTGTAAGCGGTAAGCGGATGGAGGCATACTTCTTAGGCGTTTATCTAATGTAAGCGGGCTTCAATCATAATTATTCCTGCAGATAACCATACAAACTATACATATCTTTAAAATGATCGAAATATGTACTTCCTCCTTACTCTCTTTTCAGTGGGAATGAATCACTTTCAAAACCAATTAATTTCTTTAAAGGATCTAATACATACTTTCAAGTCTTATACTTTCTTTAAGTATCAAATACTTTCATTTTACCAATTTATCGGCGTAAGCGATAAAAAATTAAAAATATTAAGTATCCTCCGACACAAAAAAGAGCTGATTTTGAAACGCCTGAACAGAATTTCATGAATTGTAGCTACAAACCATCTCGATCACATCAGCTTTCAAACAAAAAAAAACATCTTAATCGGTCCATTCGTTTAGGAGCTACAATGCCACAGGCAGACACACATACAAACACACACACAGTCAAACTTATAACACCCCTCTTTTTGCGTCCGGGGTTAAAAAGAAGAAGAAGTTTTTTTTTTTGCAGTGAATACCGCACAAGAATCTTAACTGCTCCCGTCTGGAGCCAGTGAGACTATGGCATCCCCAATTGGGGTATGTTGTGAGGCTGAAGGTATTGGGGAGGAGAAGGAGGTGGGGGAGAGGAAGTTTGGGAAGTACCTGGCTATTCAGATCTGGTCACCAAACATGGCTAAAGCCATTTTCAAGCAACGTTTCAATTCTGAATGGTGGTCTTACACCAGGGCGATACTGATAGTATCTTCATTAATCAATTAATTGTGAAATAACACAAATTAATAAAATAAAATTTATTTGCGCACGCCGGGTTCGAACCCGCGACCTCCGGATTGTGAGTCAAGAGTCTTAGCCACTGGACTACGGAGGTCGTTAGAAGATGGTTTGAAAGAGAGATTTGTAAATACGAGTTAGACGCAGTGCGCTAATAATTAAAAAAACGATAATAATTAAGTTAAAGTTGTAAAAATAATTAATAAAACACGTCTCATTTAAAATAGAGAAAAAAACCCTCGGCAATTGATTAAAGTAACATTTAAAAATACACTGTGAATTTTTTCATATCATTTTATATAACAGAAAAAAAATGTATTTTTAATAATTTTCGGAGCATACTTTGCGATTTTTTTTCTATCGAAGAAATTTCATATGATTACCTTTTTGGCTCAATAAATATTATATTATGTTAAAAAACGTGAAGTACTCAAGAAAAGTGTTATAAATCGAAATGCCGGGATTAAAGAACAATGTCTTAGGATATGAAGGTACTTACTTGCAAGATATAGGTACCTAACGAGTTGTTGAAAAAAATAAATAATAATAGCAAGATTTTGACTTAGGACACTCTCATAACATTCAGGACAAAATCTGACGTATCAATGCGATAATTCAAAACATAATATACTTACCTAGGCACTGTTATTAAAAAAAAAATGTATCTTTACATGTCACCTGCAAGTCTAGGTAAATAAATTTCACAAAACAAGATAATTTGTGATATTTTTATAGGGTCATTCAGTGTGAAATATCACCTCAAGGTTACTGACATAAATTCAGTAGAATGCTTGCAAAGTTGTCCTATAGCCCTCACCACATTATACCCAGATACCGATATTCTTACTTATTGTAACAATGGATAACAAGTATGCAACATAATAACCCTGGGAAATTCAATTACACAAGTGTTCAACGGTTTTGCCGTTAATCGTATATTATTATAACACATTAAAAAATACGCAATCTCAATGTATTTTAACATGAAACACCATTAAATCATTTAAGCCCATAAAGTTAAGACGCTATAAGCTTTGTAATTGTTAAATTGGCTGTTTGATTAATGATCGGATGCAGCAGAGGTAACATTTTCCCATAATTGTTTAAATGTCATCCTCCCTCACGTATTTGAAGGTTTGACAATAGAAACCTGTCTCGTGTCGCATCGCGCAATAATTGCAGCGATATGAGGGTCAGTAATGCTACTCGTACCTTCCATCCGTGGGCAGTAGGGCTGTGGGCATTATAAGTATATTTATATGAATTTTGTGGTAAATAGCTAAGCCTTAGTTTTTTATAATCATAATAAGCGAAAGTTCAGGGTTAAACTGAAAAATTGTCAGTAGTGTGTTATAAATATCACTAATGTCACTACAAGCGCGCAGAAAACGGATCAACAACTCCAGAGATGTCCTCATCTGAATTCATTCGAGTAAAGAAGTTTTCATTTATATATGTATTAAATTCTCTTGTACTACATTATTTTTTAAGAATTTTATTCTTATTTATATGTTTTTACGCGAATGTATGTATTTATACTCTCTATAGGATGTGTGGGATTGCACTAACATCCCCACATTTCGGAATAAAGAAAAATTAGTATTCGAACAAAGCAATGTAGCAAAAACAATATTCGATTGACCTCCTAGAAAATTCTCTCCCATTCATATAAGTGCTAGCATAACACTTAAGAATATGCATAGTTAAATTATCTTGAACTTCATTTATTGATTTTGCGGGAAGTGATAAAAGTATATGTGATGTTTTTGCATTATTTTCAAAATATTTAAAATTGATTTTTTAATAAGTAGAACTGGATATATCGTCACTCTTGGCTCTACAACCCCAGGTGGGTCTTGGCAATCTCGAGAGTCTTCCTCCACTCATCTGGATTTTGTGCCAGCTCTCTCCAGTTTAGAAGCTCCAAGGTAGATATGTCTTTGAGGACGTTGTCGCTCCATCTCAATCTTGGCCTTCCCAGGCTCCTTCGCCCTATCGGTCTTGGGATCGAATCTTGGCGTGGCAAATAAATTTTATTTGATTAATTTGTGTTGTTTCACAATTTATTCATTCAAAATAATATATATTATATTTGCGGTACGTTCCAGAGTGGAAGATACCTCCTGTATCGCCCTGGTGTAAGACCACCATTCAGAATTGAAACGTTGCTTGAAATGGCATTAGCCGTGTTTGGTGACCAGATCTGAATAGCCAGGTACTTCCCCACCTTCCTCTTCCCTATCTCCTTCCCCCAAATACAATTGGGGATGCCATATTCTCACTGGCTTCAGACGGGAGCAGTTGCGACTCTTGTGCGGTATTCATATAAAAAAAAATAAAAAATATGACCCAGTCACCAAAGTCTTCCCAGTTTTATAAACATTGTGACGTTTATCTCCTAAGAACTGGATATATATGGATTTTAATCCGTTTCCAAGTTAAGACAGGTCAGAAAGACAAAATTTGAGCATATTTCTATGGAGTTAATCACGAGTACAAACAACTGTAATAATAATTTGAATTCACTAAACTTTAATTAAAATCATCTTGCTTTAAAATGTTATTAATATCGAAGCATATCTCTGTTACAACGTGGCTAAGCATTCCTAAAGTATATTTAATCAGATTTATAGTCGTACGACTGTTCACAGTGTCAGCCCTAATGTGCATTAATAAGTTAGTGTCCGTGTCTGAGCATCCGAGATGCGTTATTGTAGGCGGAGAGCAGACAGACTGAGGATGCAGCAAATTGCAGAGAAATTGTTGTTTATAGCCAACTGACGTTTTAAATGCTGATTTAGAATGGATTTATTGTCGTTTAAAACACAAGCCTATGTACGTACTTTATAAATATTCAATAGTTCTACAAAGTCAACAATAGTTAATCAATTAAGGATTTATCGATAGTTTGGTTTTCGAAATTTCTGATTAGTCGGGCTATTTACCATTTGTTTCGAAATACTTTGAACAAGTTGTGTGAAAACCACGAAAAAAATGACAACTAGTTTAATTATGTTGATGTTAGAGATCTTATCTGAAGATTCCAGTATATTTTTAAGTCCAGCGGTTGACTTCCAGCATTAAGAAACATGGAGATTCAACTGTTAAACATCCAGAATTTGTTCTTTCTTGGAAAATACTTCAACAAACAGAAGAATGCATACATTACCGGTACCTTAAGGCCCGGCTTCCCGCATTTCTACCGATTTATTACATATTTTCCTTAAATGTTACATAGTTTTAAAGATCTTAAAAAAATATATGTTATTCTTGAAGATAATATCGATACATTTCCCTTGCCGAAAAGCCAATTATATGAAATTTCCTCGACATAAAAATATCTCAAAGTATGCTCCTAAAATTGTATTATAAACACGTTTTTTCAGATATTTTACAAGTTATATGTATGAAAAAATTCGCAGTGTCTCTTTAAATGTCGTTTAAGACAATCCTAGCGAGATTTTTGGCTCTATTTTAAGCAAGTAGTGTTTTATTAAACATTTTCACAATTTTCGCGTTAACATTATCGTTTTTAATATTAGCGCGCTCTCTCTAACATTCGTACACATATCTCTCCATCTTCTTTTTGAGCGAGTACACCGCGCTTTAAAGATTCTGCATTGTGTAAATGTGGGTTCAAATAATATAGCACATTGTTGAAGAATGTTCACTTCAGTCAATCCGGCTCGAAGGACCATGAACAGCGCGGAGTATTGACAGAAAGGGAATAAACAACCTAACAAATGTGACTTACTGTGCTTTTATTTTATTTTTCACTTATTTTCCGAACTAAGTCTACACTGGGAATGGTTAATAACAAACTAGAAAGAGTTGGAACGCAGAGCTAGTTACACAGAATTTTCGTAGCATTTTAAGAATTTCAAGCCCGATATTTTCATAGTTTGTTCAAGCTTCCGATCTATAGGACCAACCTAACATTTATCGTGTCGGTTGCTGCCTCTCTTTTATCAAAATGATGAGCTCTTAGTAATTTAAACGTTTAATTAGTTATAGTCCTGGTTATCCGGGTAAGTACCGAAGTCTCATTCGCCATCCTCCCGTGGTTGCCAGAGAGACGAAGAGTATGTCTCCTTGAATCACCATTGAATTTGATCAACCATGTCTAACGGTTTAGGGTTCCCGTGGGCACACCCGTTCTTCGAGAAAGTCAGCAATGTAGCGAACTCCTATCGCACTATAAAACTGTCCAAACCAAATTAAAAACTATAATACAATTTTGATTCGAGGCAAACGTACAGCCCCTAGCAACCAAGTTACTGATGATGGCCACCGGTGAAAGATAGGAAGTGTGTTTGCGTAATTAAAAGTAATACTTCATGTAAGTATTCAATTAGTCTGCCCGGGTACTCTGTCTGAGTTGACAAGCCACCATTTTGTCAGATGTAGCAATTAAAATTTTCTCTTTGCGAAGATCTCTGAACAAGTGCGGCATATATTATTAATTGTACTGCATCTAACTGAATAATAGATGTAGCCTGATTCGTATTCATTAATTGGCGAAGAACAAACCGTACAAAATAAATAACACAACTGGAAAGAAGAGAAAATCTAACAGCCTAACTAACAATGCTTTCAAATGGGTTATTTTTTGATCTCTCAGATTTAAGTGGAATTTAAGGTAAGCCCCTTTTCGCCATCCCTTACTATTCAATATTGAGAGAAGGTGATGCGACGCAAAATTTTATGAAGACTAGATAAATTTTTTGTTTCAATTTTTCAGTATGTCGCCGGAGAGCCAGTGGCGTACCGTGGGTATCAGCCGCCCGGGGCGGAGGAAAATTTTGCCGCCCCCCCCCCCCCCCTATATAGGTACTTCTTCAGGGAGGGGGGGGGGGGGTAGTGATCCTTTTTTTTAATTTTTTTTTTTTTTAAATTTATTAATTAAATCTGTATGCGGTGAATTAAAACTACACTCAGAACGTGAAAACGGTTTTTCTTTGGTTCTGGCAGCACATAAATTGTCTGCAACTAGAATTTTATATTTGCACTTCGAAAAAAGTTATGTTTTCCTTCGAAATATGTCAGCAGATGAATACACAATTGGAATTTTACATTCTGAACAATAAAACTGGCTTAAATTTTATCTGTATGCGGTGAATTAAAACTTCACTCAGAACATAAAAATGGTTTTTCTTTGATTCTGGCAGCACATAGATAGTGTGCATCTAGAATTTTATAACTGCAATTCGAATAAGTATGCACACACCTGTCAGCTATTTAACTTTTCTGTGATAATAAATTTAAAATATATCACCGTGATATATACGTGAAAGAAAACCGTATAAGTGTAATTTTGTGTGCGCTTTCAGCAGGGGGCACAAAGCTTCACGAATATAAAACACAAATCGACTATCAATTAGAGCTAAAATGATACTGTTGCCATTTACATTTTTATTTAAAAATAATGTATGTGTTAGAAATAAAAACAAAACGTCTGTCATTAATATTTTGATTTTAACAGTATATAAAACTTAAGAAAGATGTTAAGAAACTATAAACTAGAAAAAACTTTTAAGTCCTGACGCGAGAATAGAACCCGCGACTTCCCCAATCCAAATTTTTACGAGATGATTATTGATTGTGAAATTTTGCCGCCCCCCCAAAAGTGCCGCCCGGGGCGGGCCGCCCCCCCCACGGTACGCCACTGCGGAGAGCAAAATGATGTCTTCATTTTTTCTCTCCAATATATTCAGGAATCACTAGTAAAAGAGTGTTGGTTATGCCCCGTCACATATTGCCTATTTTTTAAATGAAAACTTCTTTAGCATTGTTCTGATTTGAGACTCTATGAAACGAAAAACAGCTACACTAAAAATAAACAAACGCATACATCTATAGGATTTAACATGCGAAAGAATGAGATAGGTAGTATAATCGATTTCCTCTTTGTACAGTGCTTCATAGCCTCCACACTCTTGTCTACTTTAGTTTTCTGAGTGAACTGCACACTTGTATTTTTGAAATGAAAACTTTTTTAGCACCGTTATGATTTGAAACTCGATGAAACGAAAATACGACACTAAAAAGAGACAAACACATATATCTATAGGATTTAGCAGGTGAAAGAATGAGATAGAATAATAGGTCTCTTCTTTGTGCGATGCTTCGTAGCCTCCCCACTCTTGTCTACTTTAGTTTTCTGAAGGTTTTGGTTCTACCGCGTGTGAACCCGTATTTATATTTTTTATATGATTACCTCCTAGCTGCTTCCATCTGGAGCCAGTGAGACTTTGGCATCCCCAAATGGAATATGTTGTGAGGCTGAAGGTAGTAGGGATGGGAAGGAGACGAGGAAGAGGAAGGTGGCCATTCAGAACTGGTCACCAAACACGGCTAAAGCCATTTTAAGCAACGTTTCAATTCTGAATGTTGGTTTAAAACGCTTTGGCGATACTAAGAGTATGTTCCACTCTGGAACGTGCCGCAAATAAACTAATTATTATTCTAAATTAATTACTTGTGGAACAACACAAATCAATCAAAATAAAAATTATTTGCGCACACCGGGATTTGATCCCGCGACCTTCGGATTGAGAGTCAAGAGCCTTACATACAAGTATGGGAGTGCTTTTTATAAGCCATTTTATTTTAACCTTGATCATTTCCACGTCATTAGGTAGATAAGAGCCGCCTATATATAATTAAGTGAATCTCGGTCGGAACGACTCAATAACCACCTAACAGCAGCCGTGATAAAATGTAAACTTATCTGTTCCCGACTGTAATTATTATCTGGGGAAAAAACTAAGTACCGTCCTACGCGTGTCCTCGGAAATAATCGATTCGCATCCTAGAGCTAGACGGTGCAGCTGACTGGATGCAGTTTGCGTGGGATCTTTGTAATGGAACCGGTCTTTGAAAATAAAGTAGGAACATTGGTATAATGATTACGTTGATTACAGTAACAACTTTATTGATCATTTCATAATCTAAATTAGTTCTTAATATTTTAATTCAAAATAAGTATTATTTCTTATCGACAAAGATTATGTACAAGATATTTGTGGGAATGAATAAAGCGTAACATGATTTCCGAGTACATGAGAAAGACGGGTAGATGGTAAGGTAGTTATTTTTTTATTTTATTTTAACACATACATACGGCACAACATGTGCCATTAACTTAATTAAATTTACATGTAATAATACAATAACACAAAGAAAGTTGCTATAAGATATGTTAAAAATAATAGATTATATATTAAAAAAGGTAACAAATGAAAAGTAAAAAATGGTCTTTTAAAAAAATTAAAGATATAAATTTTTTAAATATATTTATATATATAATATATAGATAAGATATGATACAATTTAAAGTACCTATAATGCATAGATATTAGAGTGCGTACCTACTGGTAGGACATATACTATGGTGGTTACAGGATTGTATTATGATTACGTAGTACTAGCAGACAAATTTTGTTTAAAGTATCTTTTATAAGATGGCAGACTATCGGCGTAATCGATATTAGCCAATTCGTCACCTAAAGTGTGCAAACGATGTACGAGTATCATTGAATTTTGTTCTGCATAAGTGCCAGTATTGTTACAATGGTAAGGTGTTTTGAGTCGAGTTGTTCTAATAGGTACATTATAATTTATTAACGAAACTAGTTCAGGGGAGTCATATCAAAGTTATTATTTATTTTAAATAAATAAAAATATGTCATTAAGTATTATTCTATCTTTTAACGATTACAGTCGCATTGTTTGTAAGAGAATCATAGTTAATGTCATCCGCGGTTTTTTCATAGGAAATCTCACTCTCTCTTAGCTAAGCTCTCAGCTAGTCACTACGTATCGATTTTCTGTATTCGTTATATTAATAAATGTAATCTATTAAACTACGCGCATTATTTCTTTTCAAATATTCTGGAGCACAAGTATAACAATATCATAAAAAGATTTATATTTTTAAGTGGATAGGTTTTTACAAAATACTCGAACCTAGATACTTATTTTTTAATTTTACTTTAATTTTTAATCTTTATTTTTAGTTTAAATTTGATCAATTTTGTTTGTTTTTTTTTTCAAAATGTAGTATGTAAAAATCTTATATTGTAAATGGGGGCCTCAGCATGAGTAAGCCACCCAGTGAGGCCAACATTACTGGATTGTACTATGAAAATTTAAATATTATATCAAAATTAAAACTGTGAACCCTGATGTATGGTACCTAGGAAGACCTAGAACTGGCAAAGGAAGGACGAAACTAAACCGAATATAAGCCAAATGGAGCAATGAATAAAATTAAGGAATGTACGCTTTAATGGTTTGTACATGTGAAGACTAGTAATGGAGTGTCGAGAGAATTAGGTATTGACGCGCAAGTGGACAGATGAAGTGGGGGACGCTGACCCAACAATACATGGCACAATCAAGTCAATCAAATATATTTATTTATTTATTTATTTATTAATTTATTTATTTAAACGCCATATATTTGGCTTTTACATTCAAGTGATACATGATACAATGGTTCACAGGAGGATATCAGTATGTTAAAAATAACAGAAATAAAATAGTTAAGCAATATTTAAATAATATGCGAGGTTTATAAAAGACCTAACATAAAAAAAGTGAAGTATGTATAATAAAAGCTAGTATATACATAGGTATATTATACAAGTATTTGTTACAACCAAAAAAATATTGTGGGCATTAACATTATATTTGCGCAGAATAAAAATATGTAAAATAAAGGTGGCTTGTTGGCAAGTAGAATCGAGCAAAGTCTGGTATATCATACATTCACACATTCGCGTTTATTTTCAAATCTAGGAGTTGATTATAAATAGAATAATTTTGTAGAGAGTTTAATGTTACCTTAAAAATTAACTTTGCTTTAAATGACTGGGCAGGTATAGTTAGCAAATTAGCTCTTTGGTTTCAGGGCTGTCAGTTGGAGATTTGATAATAGTTATGGATTAAAAATAATAAATTTTATTAAAATAGTGCACTTATTAGCTATGACACTTGTGTCTGATGGTTAAGATATCTGAATTAAGTAGTTCTGAATCTCTAGTAAAATATGATAAAGAAGCCTTACATATAAATATTACCATGCCTATCATTGATTATTATGATTGAGGTATGTTATTATAGCCTTCTTATAACTATATTCCGTGCAGCTGAACATGTCTACTACTTCTGACAAAGCATTCCCAACTGCATGCAATCTAGGTACAAGCGAATATCTAAATGACTCAGTCCTGATATTGTTGTTGCAGTTAAAAAGGATTTTGGATCGAGTAGTTCTTGTAGGTATATGGAAGGTGATTAGATTTAATAAATCAGGGCTGTCTATAATACCATTAACAATTTTAAAAATAAAAGTCAAGTCGGAAACAAGTCTTCTATCTGAGAGTTTTATTAAGTTTAATTTTTTCATCAAGTGATTGTAATTTATTGATTCAATTGGTAGACCGAGTTTATAGTTAATGAATCTTAGGAATTTATGCTGAATTTTTTTCAATGGAATCGGAGTGGATTTTGAAGTGAGGGGACCAAATAGAAGAATTATATTCAACTTGACTTCGAACTAGAGAGGAATACAAGATTTTTAATGTTGCAATATTTTGAAAGTCTTTGCCATTTCGAAGAATGAAGCCTAGCATTTTTAATCCTTTATTGGTTACTGTATTTATATGTGTAAGAAAGTTAAATTTGGAATCGAAAGTAATGCCAAGATCATTAATTTCACTGACAGAAGTGAGGGAAACATTGTTAATTTTATATTGATAGTTAAGGGATTGATTTGTTCTTAAAAATCTTATTATCTGGCATTTACTAATATTTAGATAAAGTTTGTTAGTTTCGCACCAATCTTGTAGTTTATTTAAACTTGTTTGAAAATGAATACAGTCATTTATTGTTTTTATACGTTTAAATAGTTTTAGGTCATCGGCGAAAAGCAACACTTCAACATTATTATCAAAAACAGTGACAATATCATTTATAAAAAGTAAGAACAGTATTGGGCCTAAATGTGGCCCTTGAGGTACTCCGCTTGTAGCCATGAATTTGTGTGATAGTTTAGAATTATTTTTTACTTGGAGAATTCTATTAGTTAAGTAACTCTTTATCCATTCCAATAGTTTACCCTCTATTCCCATTTTGCTAAGTTTATTGAGAAGAATTTCATGGTTGACTTTGTCGAAGGCTTTTATAAAGTCTGTATATATTGAATCAACTTGGTTTCTATTTTCAAGTGAGCATGCTATAAATTGTTCATACAAGGAAAGATTTGTTAGGATGGATCTTCCCGACATAAAGCCATGTTGATTAGGTACTATGATGTTATTAATATGTGTGGAGATTTGGTCAAGGATAAGTTTTTCAAACAATTTGGGGATAGTTGAGAGCATGCAAATGGGTCGGTAATTAGTGACATCATTAATATTTCCCTTTTAAAATACAGGTGTTAGATAACAGTTTTTCCATAAATCAGGGAAGCAACCAGAATTTAGTGATTGGTTAAATATTTGACATAGTGGCTTGGCTAGTATCGATACACAGTTAATTAGAAAGGCAGGATTAACTTTGTCAGGACCCGCCTTTTTCTTTATGTCGAGTGACTTTATTTTACGTATAACATCCGGAATATTTATATGTAAAGCGGGAATGTGGACCGATTCCTTTGGATGAAAGGGTGGAAGTTGAACATTTGGATTATCCTTATCATAAACATTTTTGAAGAAGTCGGCAAAGAAATTAACGATATCATTAGTGTCACTACTGCTTTTCCCTTCGAAATGCATGTAAGTAGGTAGGCTAGGTTTATTTTTTCTTAGTGAGTTGATGTGTGTAAAAAAGTTTTTAGTGTCTGAAGAAATAGACTTTTCTGTGTTGAGTATATATGTTTGATATAATTTCTTGGTCAGTATTTTGCATTCAGTTCTATATTTATGAAATATTTTGTAGTCTGAGATGGAGTTGCTCTCTTTGAAATTTTTGTGCCAGATTTTTTTTGTTTTTTATTAATTGTTTTAAGTCATTATTAAACCATTTGGGAAACTTTGATGGTTTGAATTGAAATAATGGTACATATTTTTCGATAGCGGTGTTAAGTATAGAGTAAAAAGTTTCAAGATTATGGTTAACATTTTGGTTTTTGTCTAAAAACGACCAATCTGCACTTTCTAAGTATTTTGTAATCAGTGGATAATCTGCTTTGGCAAAATTGTATGAATGGTTAGGAACAGTGTTGGAGTAAGTGTTAGGGAAGTTGTTCATAATGGTGATGTTTAAGGGAGGATGGTGGGAATCTATGGGGAGAAGGGGGTCTATGGATTTACTTAACCCTACTGAAGGATCGCTACTAAATGCAAGGTCTAATAGGTGATGATTAGAATTATATACATTATTAATTTGTTTGAGACCTAGGAAATTAGACATATTTATAATTTCACGAGCATTAGCAGTTATATTAGAGTGGATTGTTGGATTTTTACTTAGGGTAATCCAGTCTATATTTGGAATATTATAATCACCGATTAGCAGCATCCTGGCTTCCGGATATTTGAGCTTGAGGGCCTCTACATCTTCAACGTGGTTGACGTAAACTTGTGTTATTGATCCGGGTGGAATATAAATACATCCAAGAATAATTTTTCCCAGGTTCGTCTTGAGTAGTACGAAAAGTTGTTCTATGTTAATGTGTTTGCATTTTAATCTAGATGAAGTTATAGATTTGGTGACAGATATTAATACACCCCCTCCTCTTGATTTGGTGCTGGTAGTGGTACTTCTATCAAAGTGGTAGGTGTTGTGAGAAGTGAAGCCTAGTTCTTCTGTATTAAAGGACGGATCCAATCAAGTTTCAGTCAGGAAATATATATGATAGGGATGGATTGGAATCGATGATCTTAGCTCATTAAGTTTGGTGCGGCAGCCTCTAATATTCTGGTAGTAACCCATTAGGGGTTTTAGTTTTTTGGATTAGTATTTACAATTACTGGTTTATTATTTTTGTATTTGATTGTGAGTCCTGTTTCACCGTTTTGAGTTCGTTGGTCTAGGGTTAATCGTAGATTGGCGAGATAGTTTCTTTGGGCTGGAATTTGGTCGGAATAAATTTTAATACCATGGTATTCAGTTATGCTGTTTTTTTTTCTCAATATATCTTGGGCTTGGATGGGATTATTAAGCATAACTTTTAGAGGTCTGGGTTTGTCCGGTTTCTTGATCCCCAGACGAAAGGTCGTAATGTTGGCTCGTGTGATGGTTGAGTTTAGAGTTGTTAGTGTCGTTGAGATTCTCGTCGTATCGTCGGTAATTTTGTCGATTTGGGAACAGGCTGAGCTTTCGGGAAAATTGAAAATAATTAAGTTTTTCGACCGTTTTTTCCTCTCCTCGAGCTCATCAGCGGCTTCGCACATTGATAAGTTGGAAGAGTTTAAAGATTCATGTGGTGAGTTTGGTTCTATCAATTTTGATGAGACCATATGTTCGTAGGACTTAACCTGTCCCTCGAGGATTCCAACTTTGACACCAACATCTAACATGGTGCCAGAGAGATTTGAAAGTTTGTTGAGTAATTTAGTCATTTGATCTTTAGTTAGTTTCAACCCTGGATCAGTAATGCTAGTGTATAAGGTACTTATTTCTTCCTTCGCTTTATTAATGTACGAAAGTGCATCAGTGGTACTCATTTTAATAGTTTGATTTTTATTAATTAATTAATTTGTATAATACGGTGGTGTCAACCAGAGGCGGCTCTAGGGCTCCAGCTGTGGAAGGTCATTTGAAAAAAAAAGTGATTAATCTTTATTTGATATTGAGAAAAATGCCGATACATTATTATCAATCAATTTTAAGAGAGGTAGGGTCATGAATCCGCAACTCAAATTACATAGGTATTATTTGTAAATTGCAAAGTCGCTACATAATACATGTAGGTACTTGAAGGCACATCATTTTAAAGAGGGCACTTTTCCATATAGTTGTGCACACCAATAGTACCTAAGTATCCAAAATTTAAAAACAAAATTATATTAGAAATAATATTCAATGTTTATAAGAAAAACTTTCTTTTTATAATTTATTATTTTATTATGTTTTTGTTTTTATGTGTCTTGTTCTCTTTCATATTTTCGTTTAGATTATTATTGTTAACTTATGCTAATAGAAATAATAGGCACCGGTACCTAATACCTATATAAAAAAAAAAAAAAACAAAAATTGTTTTAAATCAAGCTGTTTTCCATGTCTGTTGAAAATTGATCATAATAATCTTTGATTTAATCAAAGATAATAATATAATAAATAATCTTTGAAAAGATCTACTTCCCAATGCACTACCAAATTAAAATTGAAATGTCGCAAATTACATCAATAACAATGTGAATAATTATTTCAAATCTCTCCCGAACTTTTCAATACAAAAACAACCATTGTTTCATGCGAGACATACGTGCAAAAAGCAAAACCGACCTATGTTTATATCACCATCTCTTTCAACAACACATAACATTCATAATGGTGTCTCCCTCACGGACATAACCCAAGTGTCGTTAGGATTTCTTTACTACCTACGCGGGAGAATATCAACTCCAGGCGAAGAACATAGTGCCATCTCATTTGTTGTATGGCGCGCATAGAGAGAGAAGATCGGGCATTGGCAAAATTGACCCAGGGAATACTGTGTGAATGGGAGCTTCCATTTTTTGCAATAGATGTCACTGCTCGTCTATGTCGCCGCTAGCCTGCCGTTATTTCGCGATTCATTTCAAATAAACAATTCGATGCTTTGAGCAGTTTTATCCGTAAAAATGTATTATTATATCTTATAATTTTGGGGGGTCAAACACCCATTGACCTAAGGGGAGAGCCGCCACTGGTGTCAACCCTGTATCTGAGTTGTCTATGACACGATGTTGTTTGGCTTGTATATAAGTATGTGTATTGTACTCGGGTGACAGTTGAGATTTTTAGTCAAATAATAAAGATTTACCGGTTGGCAGCTGCAACTATGATTACACAAGTTAATCTAGATTTTGGTCAAGCACTCGCAACTAAAAATCACTAAAAAAGACTCCTTAGATCAATGTACACTGTTAAATATTGTGAAAGTTAGCTTCACACAAGAGGCCCTGAGGAAAATAATTTTCCTTGGGGACAGGCATCTTTGGGGTTGCTATGTGGAGTGTCTTTTAAAGGAAAGGAATTAATTGAAGTTCTGGGAATTAAAACGGTATGGGGGGTGGGTAGGAATATGGGGGTCAGTGTCCAGGAGTGACAGACATATGAATCCATCCCTTCACATATGAAAATGATTTTTCATCAAGGTTATTTATTTTTTTAAAGATTGCGACCCCTTGTGCCGGATCGCAACCCCATGTTGAGAAACAATGATTTAAAACAAAGCTTTCATGTTGAAAATTTATCCCTATTTGGTGCGACTGTGTTAAGTTCGCCATTTCCTCGCTATGTTGGTTCGGTACCTACTGCTCTTTGACCCGAAGCTATGGCAAGAAATTTCATTTCACTTCTCACAAAATGCACTGAGATAATGGGCGGTCAAAGTAAGCAACTACAACATAAATCATACGTTCAAAGTGCATTTATAATTATGTGTTACAAGAAAGCTAACACTTGTGGTGTGATGTTAGTTACAATAAGACACAATAAAGTTGTTTTATACCATTTGTATTGTTGATGCAGAATATGGAGGCTTTGCCTCAAGCTCCATCCGGGCTGTGAATGAAATCAAACTATTTTTTTGAAATCAATTTCCATTTAATATTATCTTAGAAATAAAAATAATAATATTTAGTTAATTGTCATATAGTTTTTTAAATAACGCTTCGGGCATGCTTAACGAAGCTAGAAAAAAAATCTATAGCTACATTTTCAATAGAAATACTCCAACCCTCTTCTTAGATTTTACGGTAAGAGTGGAAGATACTCAAGACCACCATTCGGAATTGAAACTTTGCTTGAAATGGCTTTAGCCGTGTTTGGTGACCAGGTAAAATAGGCACTTACCTCTTCTCCATCTCTTTACCCTCCGCACTAACCTCAGCCTCACAGCATACCCCTACCGGATACGCCATAGTCTCATTGGCTCCAGACGAGAGCAGTGGAGACTCTTGTGCGGTATCCACATTTAAAAAAAATGACCGATAGCGGTCTACGAAGAGAAATGAAATTCTATTGTCTCTTATAGGTAAACCAACGAGATTCAAAAAATTTTAATTTATTTAGATTTTATTAATGTTGTTATTAAGTTCTGGAGGAACTTTGTTTTATTGTATGACAGCTGTTTCGGCTGACAATACCGTTTTCAAATTGTTTGAAAATGGTCTTGTAAGCCGAAACTGCTGTCACAAAAATAAAAACTAAAATTCTTACAAAACTGTATCAGAGAAATTTAAATTAAATTTAAAATAAATAAATGGAATGCTACGAATTTAACACAAAAACAAGTGTGCTTAAGACCACACGACTGAAGTAAAACTTCACTAACTTATAAATGTTATGACATTGGGATGACATTGACATTCCAGAAAATATGATTTGTTGCATTTCGCACAGTAGTACACACTCATGCGTTATTTTTTCGCTGGGCAAAAGTTGCTCCGTTTCCTTTTGCATGCTCCGTTTCCTTTTTTAATGACATTGATCACCGTTCGCATCGATTACCGTTCGCATCACACTTTTCGTAACAATCATATTTTTCCTAACAATCACACTTTTCGTAACGCGTTCACCAGTTTACCCCCAAGTGTAAAGAAGTTTTACTTCAAAAACCGTGCCCATAATCATACCGCGAAACTTTGAGAGGTGTTATTCAAAAATAAGTTAAGTTAATTTCTTTAAAAAACAATTCGAATTACAAAAATAATAATATAATAATCGCGAAAATTTCGCATATTATCCATAGATTTTAATGAAAATTACCCTCCTGAAGTTTCACGATATGATCGTTTAACAGCTGATACGTTATGGCGACTAAATAGTTGTTTGATGACTAGAAATGTGTGCCTACTGCCTAGGAAAGTGTTTAACTGGCCACTTCTGCAGCGGACACTGGTTTAGTTTTGTCGCCATTCCGGATTTGTAGACTTTTCCTAGAGAAGCGGATTCGACGCCGACAGAAGGTCAGACAAATAATAATTTCACTTGATTCACTTTATAGATTAATAATACACCGTGAATTGCATGTCGATAACTGTATTTAAATAAAATGTAATGAACAGGTTGCGTTGAGTGGTATAATAGAGAAGGCTTGCTAAAATGTTGACGACCATTAGAAAACCCGTATCATTTTCACGCTGTTAGTATGGCTGTAGGAATAGTAATTTTGCAACAATACCAGCCGACCGATCAATGAATTCATCAAATTTTAAAATTATGTGAATGTTCTATTCAAGTTCTGTTACTATTCCAGTAATGTGAAACAACTGGCATATAACGAAATAATAACAGAACTTGAATAGAACTTTCACGGATCTAGAATATTAACTTTAAATTTTCCGTAATTCTCTTAAACAACCCGTCCTAAGAATCATTGAATAGAGCAGTATATGATTTCTCACTGAGCTTTCTCGTATTTTTTTATAAACTGGAAAGCTCTCCTATCGGAGGTTGACCATTATTAGAATAATCTTTATAACCTATGGAAATTATAGATAAGATCATCTTTCGTTATAAGGGGAACAATGATTAAGTGAATAAATATTCAAAGGGTATTTTAAATATTTTTTTGACTTATTTAACGTAATATTAAAACTTTATCTTACTCCCAATGTATTTTCGGAGCCCTTAAATATTCCTCATAATTCTAATTCTTGCATTAGGTACACGGTTAAAAAAAGGGAAAGGTGTAACGATAGCAACTAGAGAAAAGCAATTGTGTTCTGGTTTAAAGTGGATCCTCGTCATTTTGCTATGTATGTACAGAATAATGTAATCACCAATAGAAGCATGTTGATAGTGTTTTTTTTACCCAACGAAAACCCAATTTTGCATCCTTCTGCTGAAATTGGTATTTTCAAAAAATATCGACAATCTGTCATCTTCTCTATTTTATTTCGGATTAATAATTTTTCAACGAATAAAAGTAAGTAAGAACACTTTCTGTGTGAAATTAGTTTCAAAAATACAGTACAGGCCCTTGCCTATTGGCGATTATTTGTTATTGATACTCGTTGTTACTGCTCTTTTATGTGCGATTTTATTTCTAAATCGAGAACATCTCCAAAACCGAGAACAATCTAGGTAAAAATCAGCTAACTTCGGTTTAAAGTTTATGATTCTAGGTGAATTATTATTCAAATTATTAATCAAAAGTAGTAACACCTGGATACCTTCGACATTAATGTATTTCCGTAACACCAATATTCGTATAATAATGCTGAACTATTTTACATCTTTGATTGATTGAATTCATGCACCTGAAAACCTCATTTTATAGCAGAAAACCTCAACCTAAACATATTATTGGCTTGCTGCTCTGTATAACAATAGATTTATTAAAAACTTGCTGTACTGTATCCACTGCTAATAATTTATCTAACTTACTAACGAGATTATTAACTGCTCACTATGAATTGAACAGATCGGTGCACTTTATAAATATGCAAATTATTTTTACATATACATTGCCGTAGTTTATCTTTATTAGGCAGATTCTCGTACCTAGGCTTGTATATTTTCAAACATTTAACCAATTTTTACTTTGAATAGCAAGAATGAGGTTGTCTTCTTAACGAAATATCACAAGTTTTACAATTTGATCACCTTTTTCCAACCAGTAATTTGTTAAAATAAAGCCCCGCCGAATGATGCCGAATGTTCAGCTTTTTCATATAGAAATCGCTGCGAGGTCCGATCGTCGAGGCTCGAGTTTTCCGCAAACATTTTACCTGATATGTTGGCCTTTTCGGTATCAGTATTTGCCAGTGAGCCGTCAGTTCTGGTAAGAGGTGGCAGACTGGGTTTGCAGAAATAGCGACCTATTGAGCCCGCAAGCAACCAGAACGCTCTGCTGCCATGAGGGAAGGCAGCCAGCATTTTGCTGATCTGCTGGTAATGCTCGAATTTTGTACTTATGATTTTCATGCTTTCCTTTGCCAAATCTATCATATTAATTAGGGAATTGGTGAAGTTATCACATCCGCGATAGATGGCTTCATCCAATCTACCGTTAAAGAAACTGGTGTGGACTCAAAGCCGTGGTTCAGTCGACAATGCTCTGAAGCAGTGCGATGAAAAAACGCGGCTTACCGAGCCTACAACACATCTAGAACATCCGAAGACAGAACAGCCTACAACAAAATGGCAAAGGAAACCAAAAGAATCATAAATAGGTCAAAATTCGAGTACGACCTGCAGATAAGAAAAAAGCTGGCTGCCTGCCCGCATGGCAGCAGGCAATTCTGGTCGCTTGCGGGCTCAATAGGTCGCAATTTCTGCAAATCCAGTCTGCCACCTCTTACCAGACCTGACGGCTCACTAGCAAACACCGCCACCGAAAAGTACTCCATGTTTTACGAGGACTTGATGTTAATAAAGCTAGCGGGCCTGACGGAATACCTGCCCTGGTACTACAGAGGTGCGCTGCAGAAATAGCTCCAATTTTGACGAAGCTGTTTTAAATGTCCCTGAAGTCTGGCTCTGTGCCCTCTGGTCGGAAAAAAGCGGCTATCCATCCTATTCCAAAAAAGGGTGACCGCTCCAACCCGGCCAACTACCGTCCCATAGCGATCACATCAATTCTGTCTAAGGTGATGGAACGTGTGATCAACGACAAACTGCTCACATACCTCGAAAAGAACAAAATTATTAACGACTGTCAATACGGATTCCGGCGGAACCGCTCGTACGGTGATCTTCTCGTACAGTTCTTGGAACGTTTCGGTGAGACCCGAACGGTTGGACTGGACATTTCCAAGGCCTTTGACCGGGTTTGGCACCGAGGACTTGTCAACTAACTGCTTTCTTACGGACTTCCCGCATCCTTGTGTATGTGGATTGCCGACTTTTTGAGGGAGAGGTCGATTCAGACGGTAGTCGATGGTTTCACCTCTCCCTCACACTCGATAAATGTTGGCGTCCCGCAGGGATCGGTTCTGTCTCCGACGTTGTTTTTGTTGCACATCAACAACAAGCCCCCAAAGGGCTCACAAACTCCAACGGCTCGGAAGGCTTTTAAGCAAATAATGGACGGTTACTTCGAGAGTGTTTTCTCTCGGGGTAAAAATAATCTCGTTAAATTCAATGTTTCAAAGACCCAATCTCGTCTGATTACATCTAAAAGGGATCAAAATGAAAATCTAGTCTCCTTCAACGGAAGCAATCTGCCGAACAGGCCCTCCATTGATATGCTTGGTTTAACCCTAAGTGACCAGCTCAGATATGGGGGCTCCATCGAAGCCAGAGTAAAGTTAGCCTCCCAAAAACTGGGCGTACTGTACAGGGCTCGCAGATACTTTAACAGTACACAACTGCTAACCCTGTACAAATCATAAGTGCGCCCCACCGTTGAATTTTCAATCCCACCCGAGCACAGGCGTCGGGTGGGAATGCTATCCTTATTCTACCGGTATTACAATGGAAGATTCTCCGAGGAAGTAGCATCATTGATCCCATCGGCACCGGTGCATAGTCCGGAAACACGCCAAACGTGTGCCCAACATATGTACACGGTTGACATTTGTCACATGAGAACGGGTTGATTCTTCGACTCGTTCTTGTGTTCAACAGCTCAGCTGTGGAACGATTTGCCGGCCTCTGTGTTTCCTCCTTCCTACAACATGGGTCTCTTCAAGATCAATAATCATTCCTTTCTCTCCTCAAAAAGACCCTCCACACAGCATCTCAGATGACATAGGCCTTGAGGGAAAATTTTTCTTCAGGGCCTCCTGTGTGGTGTTAATGTAAAAAAAAAGAGAACGCTGAGAACAGAATATTTACAATTTTTGGAAAAACCGATTAGTACCGAATATACATTTCCAAAAAATATTAATATTTGTGGCCTGCCAAAAAGCGTTTGGCATCACGGTAAGTATGCGGCGGTACTTCAATTCGAATTACATATTATTGTACTGAATCGTGTTTCTTCACGAGACATTATTGTATACCTAAGTTTACTTTGAATGCTCGGAACTTCATAATTTCTGTAGATGTAGAAAAACTAATTTTGCTGTAATTATAAACTCTATACATAATTATGAAACATTTTCATTAAAGAATAGGAAACCACCTCATTGATATATTGAATTGTTTTCTATGTTAAAAGCTCATAATATCTTTATTTATTTAATTAATTTATTAAATACCTTATAAGAGCTTTTTCGTAAGTACACATTGTAAAAATTACACAGTATTATACATAGACGAACTGTCTCTGTTACTATATTTCGTATTCAATTAATGACAAGTTGAAGATGTCCACTGACTCGGCATAACTATTTTCCTCGAGGTATATTGTTTGCATATTATATTATTTGTTAAAAATATCAAACCTACTATTTTCAGTTTGTGCTATGCTAGTGCTGCGTGAATATGGTTTGCTTTGACTTAAAGTGTCATTTTCAAAATTGACACTAATTGTATGTAGAATTCAGATAGCGATAAAGTCAAATTAAAGGACAAAACCTACCTATTATAATATTTTAATACAATACAATATTTTAACAGATAATTATTTTAATTGTCTTTTTCAACATCGGAACCGATTTTTCAAGGATTCGGAATTTCGGTCTGCGCTGTTAATGGTAATAATTTATTATTTTAATCAGTTAATTGGACACTTTTTTTTACTTAAAAAGTTAAGAGAATAAATTGAACGCATTGTATTCATATTTCGAAAATAGTCAACCTACAATAATAAATTTAGGTTAACAGTGTAAATTTTTTTTACAAATTTAATGATTGAAATATTTTTCCATGAAATCAAAACTGTTTTCTTTAAATCCTCTACTCCAATTACATATTGTTGGTAATCACTTAATTACTAATTATTAGTAATCTCTTTGTTTGTCATTTGAAGAAACCTTAAATAATTGTTAGTAACATTATAATAATTTTGTCGGTACGGTAATGTTTTTAAAGTTAGCTATTCAAATACATAGTCGGTCACAATGTTGCCAACCACAAAAATAGAAAGTCACATCCGTTTGAGAAAATCGAATCACGAATAATGGTGACTGAACTTTAACGTCGACTAAATGTTTCCACGAAATGGCAATACCTTCACACTGACTGCTGTGCTTTGATACGGTTGAATCTTATATTGTTCTATAGGACTATAATAAAATGTGTCCACAGAGATATCAGTACGCCAGGAATGCAACAAGAACATGGGCTTTTAAATAACTAAATTATAAAACAATATTATATAAAAGTTGATTATTCAGACATCTCCGAAAAATCGTAAATGTTTTTCTGGATCACTAGTAGAATATTTAAAAATGTCATAATGATGTACCGGGTCGTTGTGCTTCCCGATGTTATTTTATAGCATATTTGATGTATAAAACACAGACAAGTGTAAATTATATTTGATTTATGGTGAGTATTCGAATATAACTTTCCTCATTTTCTAAGAACTTAGTATTTGAAGATGTCTGATTGATATGTCTATGGTGAGTGTATTATAAATGTTTTTAAATCATGTTAATACATTTCTAGCTTCATGTTCTTTCAAATGAAACAATGGTTTAATATTTTATTTATGCCTACATTATGTTATAATTTTTATTATTGGCTTCACCATGCAGTAATTAAGAACTTTCAAAATGGCGCTTAAGTGTTTTTGAATTACAAAACAATCCCAACAATATTTAAAAAAATCACAGAAATTTTTGATACACCGTATTTCAGTTCTTTGATTTTTTCAGTTTTCTATAGTACTAGATCATGATTTTCAAAGTTATTACAGACATTTTTTGATTTACATTTATACAATGTATAAATTTACTAAGAATGTTATTTATTAATTTGAAAACTACTTTGGCTTTTTTATTGGGATCCAAAGTCGAAGAAAGTTATTAATTGTTGTGTTTAATTCGTAAAATTTTACTTAATTTTATAAAATTTCAAAATAAATTAAATTTAATAATGTTTTATTAAGTTCTGCAAGTATTTTGATCTTAATGTAACGCTAATTAATAAAGTAAGGAAAATTATTTATTCCCCACTTCTTAGTAGGTATGTTTAAAAAACCTCAACAATACAACGCACCTAAACAAGTCATGTCAGTAACGTCATTATTCAATAATTAAGAAAACATTAACATTTAGGGCGAGAAAACAGATTTCGAAGTACCCCACGTAAAAGAGTATCTACTGTCTCAATTATTTTCTCACCAAATTGGTTTAACCGGTTGTAAATCTATTTAGACACCTTCAAATTTTTTTAATTTAGAATCGAATAAATAAGTTTTCTCAAAGTGTTTTAACTACAGTTTGAAAATATCCTTTTAAGTCGAAACGCTGTCACAAAAATAAAAACCAACATATTTTCAGAACTTAATAATAACATAATTATTTTTAATTTAAATATGTATTTTTTAAATTAACGAAAATTAATATAAATGTATTTATTTAAATAAGATTAAATACTTCAATTTATAGCATCCATGTGTTATCGTATAAATAGTGACTTTATGTTCGAATTCTCATGATTAAGGCTGGTACTGTTGTGATTGTGCAAGTGCATGTAGGATGCACTTTATTGAATACCTGGTTCGTGCTGCGATGATTCCATGGGAAAATGGCATCACTAGGTTACAAAGATACGTCATACTTATTTTATGGCTGATATTCCGACAAGAGCAGTAAAAGTTCAAGATGTTCTATTGTTCCATACAATCAATAACTAATTATTTTTTTACAAGATTGAGGAATTTATTTCATTTATCAACTCGTTTAGGACAGACGTACCTTAGCTGAAATTAAGTATTGTAATGTTTTCATCATACTTCTCAATCAGCAGTATAATATAAAAATTTGACCTTATAAATAGGCACAGTAAACCACTTACCTTCCGACCCATCTCGATTTCTGCTACTATAGCTAATTATTTTATCAGAAAATTTATTAATGTTTTATAATCTAGCTTTTATACTGTGTTTTTGTCAGTGGTTTAGGCATGTCAAAAATGATTTCTGTTTCTAAATATTTGTTTTATCTTTTCAGATGGGTGCTAAGACTATATTCCTCCTCTGCGGAGTGGTAATGCTGGCCATGTCTTGCAGTTCCTTAAGTATTCGAGAAAGACAAGGAAATATAACGACCTTGAGAAACTTCGTACGAAGAACCGCCATGCAACCTAAAACCACAAGGACTGAACTTAGGGTTGCAAAAAGTCTAAACCCAGACGATACGCAAACCTTAAATGTGATGACTAAATCTGGACAAGTAGCCCAACTTATCGTCAAGAAGAGGGATGGTAAAGCAAGCACAACGCCATTGCCCGTAGCGCCATCAACAACGACAACTACTGTTGCCACAACCACAACTGAACAGGTACCAGCTGTAAATGTGACGGAAAGTAGCACAGAAGAAACCACCCCAAGACCATTTGTAGCTTCACAGCCTTTGTTCCAGGGTGATTTTTCACCAATTCGATCTGGACAACAAGAAGGAAGAAAAATGCAAAACGACCCCAATGAAGATGAAGACAACATTAGCGAAAGGATTTCGAATTACAACAAGTACTATTTGAATCAGCAGAAAAATGAAGATGACGCCACAGTCAAGGCTGAGTATGGAAACTGGTCTCCTGTTGTGTCACCTTCAGCACCAATTGAATCGAGCGTTTCAGAAGAACAAGGAAATTCGAAGGACGAAGATCCCGAAAGTTTGTCAGTATATAGCGGAAGCTCTTCGAACATTTTTAAATCACCAGTTTATATAACATCTGCAAGTTACGGCGAGAGTAGGTCGCAAAGCAAACGCATTGATGTTGATGACGACGCTTCAAGCATAGTGACAAAAAATGACAGAAACCCCGTTCATATTGAAGTCGTGAGCACCAAAGTTGAAGATGATTTCAAATCTGCCACAGTTCCCAGGCCAGTTTTCATTAAATCCGACACCATGTTCATTGACGGTAAATCCGTAAATGTTGATTATAAAAGAGGAAAGTCAATATTTAAAATGGGTGATGATGGAATTCCAGAAATTCACGGCGTCCGTATGCCCGACGACGAATCAGATGCAAAAACGTGGAGAAATGCTCGAGTTATAAATGGCGAGTTACTACCATATCCCGTTGGTTACAAACCTAAAGCAGCTTTTCCGGAATCTGACAGTAATAACGAAGAAGATGCTGAAAGTTTTGGCCCTTTCATGAAGGAAGACAACTTTCCAGATATAAACCATAGAGGAATTGGCCCATTTACTACAGATGATAATGTGAGACCGGAAACTATCGTAGTAAGTGATAACATCGGACCATTCCTGACCAGTGATAATCCATCCTACAGCAAAAAAAATCTAATTTTAAACGATTATCTGCGGAAAGGCTATGGACCATTCACCAAAACTGATAACTCTAGAGTTGCTAATTCGAAGCTGATTGAATATATTAAACAGATTAATGACCATGAATCAAAGAGGGATTACTTCGGAGGACGTAGTTCTCGTTCAGAGAAAGAAAGTAGTGTACGATTTCCAGATGCCTTGCAACGAAGAATGCTTCAGCACCCTGGAAACCATGTCTACCCTCCTTCCCAAATGTACTCCCCCAGAGCAGAAGCCCTTGTAGCTCCCGCGGCTTCCAGCGATGGATCTCGTAATCCAGTTTTACAGTACGCTCATCCAGAACTCGGAGTACAACCAGCAAAGGCCAATTCAAAGGAAAACAGAGCTGCTGCTAAAAAACCTCAGAAGGTTGTATATTATATAGATGACCCGCATAGCGACAGGTCCCCGTACGCCGTGGAACCAGCCATGTCAACAACTGAAAACTACAGAGAGAGCGACGACTATCTTACGAGGGAAAATTATAGACAAAATAAATATTACGACAATACCGATTACAGTAATTTCAATAGGTATAACTATTACAGACCTGAATTTAACCAACCGCAACAGCAACAGCAAACCTACGGATACAGAAAGGTAGCAGAACAGCCCTTGTGGAGAAGAATTACTGACTCCATGAAAGATACGTTTCAAAGCGGTATCGAATCTGTGCAACAATTTACACGACCCGTTTTTGACATGACAAAACCTATTCTAGAACCTATCGTGAAAGTGACCAAGCCAGTTATTGAACCATTAATGGAAGCTACTCAGAAAATATCACATAACTTAGGATTTTCTAGTGCACCCCGTCCTTACTATGGACATGGGTATTCTGCTGAAGACAAGATTGGTACCGTTGCCAGCGCAGGATCCGTATTAATTCCAGCACTAGGACTAATGGCTGGGGGAGCAGCTTTGGGATTAGGAGCTGTAGCGGTAGGAAGATACCTGGACGTAGACATGATGAGAAGCGCAGGGATGAGTGAAGGCATGATCAAAAGACGACTACAGATGGAGCATAAACGATCCATTGATCAGGCCCACTATGATTATATTCAGGCAATCCAGCAGCAAGATGCTGACAAGGAAGATTTAAAGAAAAGAAAAGTGTATAATGATAACTTGAAAATGCCCAGTGAAAATATCTTCTTCGTCGTGGAAGCTCCAAAAGCCGAACCTTACACTTCACCTATACAACAGGCAAGAAGGTATAGACGCAATACAGACACTGTCGAAATTACTCCCAACAAAATTCATCGAAGAGTAAAACGTAAAGAAAGTTCTCTGAACGATCAAATTGGGGACTTGGATATTCAAAATGATGAATTTAATATTCAAAACGATAAATTCGACCAATACTCTGATGTTGTGGACGTCTTCAACGCGCCAAGCGACATGACCAAACAAGACATTCTTTCCGACGTTCAGAAAATAATTGAATATACAAATGAATTCGACCAAGACAAGCTCAACAGTCACTCGGTGAAAAGAAGATCGTTAGACATGAACGACGATGTAATTTACGAAGAAGATAAAGCCATGGAGAAGATGGTCCAGAGCCTCGAAGTTGATAGAGTAGGACAGGGATTAGCCAGTGATTTCCTGACACAGATTCATAAGACGGATTGGACCAACACTCCCTGCGCTAAAAAGACCTTCTGCGAGGTCATGGCTGCGCAGCCTGCTGATGAGCTCTTCCAAATGGAGAAGAAGATGGACTCTTTTCTTAGAGTGTAAGTACAATATTTATTCATTTGGTGACTGTCATGGCAGAAAGATAAGCACATTGACTCTAGACCCTCGACTCTAGGGCTACTAGAATAATATTTATGTATTTTTGTATTTATACACATTTTTCAGACGTACAGAATATTTAAATAACTTTCCAGGGTGGGAGATATTTTCAGTGTCGCTCTTTTGAGAGTATTGGCCTACAGTCTTTTTATTGTATTGGCTTTTTATTTTATTATGTTGTACTTTTTTGTATTGGCCTACAGGCCATATAGGCCTATGTCATATTTGAGAATTAAGTGTGGAGGGCTCTATGAAGAGAGGGAGGAGTGAATATGGGTCTTGATCCATATTATAGGAGGGAGAAAAACAGAGACCGGCAAATCGTTCCACAGCCGAGCTGTTGAACTCAAGTGCCGTTTACAAATGTTGGATTGGCGCTTATTTTTTAATTTACACATACACACTTCTTGGCTTTAGTCGTGTTTGTAACAATGTAGCAATAATTTTCTGTCCATTCATTCTTTCTCCTCCCAACATTCCATAGGTCCACTACATCATAGGGCAATTATAGTAGTTCCAGAGAGAGGTCGTTCGTTGTCGTTCTAGTGGCGATGACGTATGTACGAAACTCTCTGTGACCACTATAAGACTTTTATACTGTATCGAAATTTTAAAAAAACATGCGTGCTATCTATCATATCCGTGCTTTTACATCTGCTGCGACTATATTCTACTGCCGGGTAAAATAAATTAAAAATCCTTTCATTTTTAACTAAATACCCATGACGCCGTTTCCCTCAGGAATAGGCAATCGGGACGGACAGTCAAACAACTCGTGCACACACTCTTTGCCTCTTTCACATTCATACCTCGTCTCAGACATATTCTTCTTTATTCTGACTCTTGTCTTGCCCGACCCGAATATCTCATTCACATTTGCGTCATGTATATCAAACATGGTTTGATCGTGTGAGAAGATAATCAAACACACATTAGCCTCAGGGATCTCATTTCTACAGCATTCAGACTACTTAATATTTCCTTTGCAAGCGCCCCACTATACACCAGGATAGGTACCACCACTCCATTGTGGATTGCTAGCTTCGCTTCTTTTGACAGTTTTTTGTTGCCTGAATGGAGTGTAATGCCAATGGCATTCAGTCCCCCATTAAAGGAGCTACTTGTAAATATCCTTCTTTCAAAATCTCTATCAGCCTTCCCATCTCTCGTAAACATACTATGTAGATGTCCTTTAAAAGATTTCGAATTTGGTTCTCTAGTCTAATAGGCAATTGATTTCAATATCGTTAGACATTTTCATGACCTTAGTGTCTTCTAAATTCTAAAGGGGCATTCCAAATCAGCTACATATTTCTTCACCCATGTACATTGTGCAACGTGCAATGAATGTGCAGTGCATTTACGTGATTTTATTCATACCGTACATTGTATGCAAACCGGAACACATGGTGATTTTAATAATATCTGTCTGCTTATTCGACTTATCTCATACAGCTTTACCGTATTCCGTTATAAGTTCAAGATTCCTCAAATCATTATTCTAATCGTGGGAAGTGTGCTGCAAATCATGAGCACGGCACTATTAGGCGGAGAACAATGCTCTCTAAAGGTTATTAATATGTTCCTCTGTTGATCTAGCTTACATAGTCTGGTTCTGCAATCTGCAAACTGCAACCCTCACTTAACATCGCTGTAAAGAGGCAGACATGCTTTCTGCAATGCTGTTATTATATGCAATGAATGCAAATTCGGTTTTAATATTGTAACAATTGTAATACTAATTATAAGAGTTCAAAAAGAAGAAATCGATTATTGAAGATGATTTGCAATGGCAATGGTTTACGTATGTAAATACGAATGATGGAGGGAGGGTGCTTATGTTAAAAAAAAACGATTATAATTATTAATGAAGGTGAGCACCTCTTGTGAAAATATAATAAATAACAAATTATTTCATATTGTGCAAGAATCTCTTGAAATCTGAGCTAAGTAGTTTTTTTAATAAAAACCATGATTTTCTTCATACCAATAGCGTCTTAAATAACACAACCAGATTAATTGTTAGAATTTTCGGAGCATACTTTGCGATTTTTTCTATCGAAGAAATTTCAATTAGGGCATTCCACACTAGCGACCAAATCCTTGTAAAATATTAACTTCGATTGATTGCAAAAAAATCGAAGCAGCTCTGCTGCTCTCGAAAAGTATGTTTTTTTTTGTGATTTAGTTTCAAAGTTATTGTTTTCAAATATATTTTTGATTCATTCGACATCTTCATTCAATAAAAAAATCAAAACTTTATTTAAAAGCGATGAGACGATCAGTTTCCAAAAAACGTGAAAAAGTCTCTTGAACTACACTACTTTGAACTTAGATTAATCTTGAAGCAATATTAATAAGAAACGAGCTGGGTCAGAAGTCAGAAGGTTATTATCACTATCACCATAGCTCATTGGTTAGACCAGTTGCCCGGATAGCGGAAAATCCCGAGTTCAAATCCAGGTCCCTGCAGGAAAAATAAATCTCATTTGTTTCCTATGCAAATATGTTTTTTGATGTTTTTAATGTTTGATATCAAGATTTTGGAATATCATTATTGACTTTTCACTAATTTCTTTAGAATATTATAAACTAAATAAAAATCTACGCACAAAATTAATTCTTTATTCCTAATGTTAATTGATACCTGAAAATTTAATTACGTAAAAAAAATTATAGATGCTTCAATTAACTACTGTGAGTAGACATCATGTCTTTAGAAATAATCGAGTATTTTCTTAATAAGATTGTTTTGTAAGTATGGAAAAAATAAAGTATCAGGCCTATAAAAAATACTTTTAGATGCCAATGACTCCATTAACTGACCAGATAACCAATGAATCAATTTTCGGATAAAATTTCATTATAATATAATGTAGCAAATGAAGTTCTTTACAAAATAATCGGAAAACATTTTAAATGAAAATGACATTGAAAAAAAAAAACAAATAATTCAATTTCGCAGAATTAGGAATTGATATTAAACCTAACAGCATATAGAAAGACCCTGTGCACTTTGTATCAGTTTGCCCAGCCAGCGGTGGCTAATGGTTAATTTCCTTGTTATTGTAATAAACAATGAATAAGAAAGGAGTCAATGTTTTTACGGGCCTTTACGAAATCAACCTCTGAAAACAACTCTCAAATACCTTTTCCAGCATTTCCAAAAAAAGTCTTCCCAAGTTTTTTTAAATCCCTCCCAAAAAGAGGCGGGGATTCCGATGTTGAATTTTTCGAGGACTAGAAGATCACCAAGAGATAATGAAAACAACAAAATAATAACTTTACATTCTTGTCACTTCAAAAGAAAATTATGTAAAATACTGTGCTAAGAGCTACTTACGTATTGTTTTAATTTGCGCTTCAGAATTATAAAGAGAAACGTTCATCAACGACTATGAACACTTTAAAGAACGTCGAAGGTCTTTGTTTGAACGCCATCAAAATTCTGCATTTAAACAGAGCATGAATTACTTTTTAAGTGAAGCATTTATATTCCCTCTTCGATTACAATGCCAATACAATTTTCCAACTGGAATACTGAAACAGAGAAATTTAAATTCACGAGATAGGCTTTGTGCTCGAAGTAATGATACATGGATACATCAATGTCAATGTTGTTTATTCATGAAATACAATAATAATAATACAAATACAGACACCTATGCAGTGTGTAATCTTCAATAGATTATGTTGAATTCAATAATATTCTATATAAAACTGATGTGAAAGAGAATCTAAAAGTGATCAATTTTTCAGATAGAATAGTTTGCATATCTCTCTGAAATGCTCTATTCTATTGAAACTAAAGCAGATTTTCAGAATCCATTCACGCTGTAGTACAACTGAATAAAAGATCATGGTTGATAGATAAAATATGAACCTGTGTGATTCTTGGTTAGACACTTTCGTGTAACATAAAACGCAAGGTAGAATAATAGGAATTTCCCAACCTCATTTTACTCACTGTCCTCTTTCAAAGATTTTATTTTCATAGGCCACCTCTCTCCCTTCCAACAACCTCTACGTGAAGCTTATTGACTAATAATAACATTTGTTACTGTTACAAAAATACAACAGAAAAATGAAAGCTACTTATTAACTTATTATCATAAATAAAACATATAAAATTGTCAAAAGCATCTGCTGTCTTGAAAATCAATTACTTGTATCAGTTGTGTGTGTGTGTAGAAAACAAATTAAAGCATTCATGAATACATGAAGAGGTCATAGGTATTATTCTTTCGACAATGCGCCCTTGACGTGATTTTTCACAAACATGGTTCTATACAAATTAGCCTATTACTTTTGTTTTAATCGATTACTTATAGTTTTTTATGTGAACATCTCAAAAGAGTCCCAGTAAGAAGCCAGTGAAACTTTCGCATCCCCAAATTGGGGTTAGTTGTGAGGAAGGAGAAGGAGGGGGGGAAGTGCCTGGCTCTTCAGATCAGTTCACCAAACACGGCTAAAGACATTTAAACCATCGTTTCAATTCTGAACGATGGTCTTAACACCAGTGCGATACTAAGAGTATCTTCCACTCTGAAACGAGCCATAAATAAACTATATATTATTTTTAAATTGTGAAATAACACAAATTAAGCAAACAAAGATTGTTTGCGCGCCCCAGGATTCGATCCTGCGACCTTCGGATTGCGAGTCAAGACATTCGGGTCTAGTAGTACTCTAGTAGAATCTAGTATTATTAATAGACACTCGACTCTGGTAGTACTATATGTAGAATCAAATAGAAAATGACTTAAGCTGATCCACTTTTTTCGATGCTTTATTAATATTTCAGCGTCATCGCCACAACCTCCTTAACGTCCTTCTAAGCCCAATATTGCCCCCCAAAGCATAATCGCTCCCTAGATAACTCCGGCCGCGGCGCCCCCAAGAGAGGAGGCGATATCGCCCACTTTGACAAGCACTGATCTCCAGTAATGTTTACTTGAATCAGAAATCGCTTATCGAACGTTGGACTTTCCGAACAAATTATTAATTGCCTTCGTCTTACAAACCCGTAATTTGGTAAAGGAACGTCTCATCATTGCAGATTTAATATTTGTTGGAAAGTGCTGGCCTCAAAATTAATTTCATTCCGTATTTACTAACAAATGTTCCTTGTCACTTATTTTCTTCACACGCCATCTGTTAAAATTGTCTTAAAAAGTTTAAAACAAAGTTCTTCAAGAGTTTTTTGTTGGAATCATTGAGTGTTCTCGAATGTCTTGTGGTTTCACTTTCGTCAATTGCCTTCTACAATTTAAGCACTTAATACTTACCAACATCAATAAGAAGCTTTTTATATTTTCTTGCTTCTTCGCAATGATACCTACAAAGCATTGTTTCAGTAGACAATTTAGATAAAATTGTTCAAAATTTGTTAATATTTACAGATCATAGCGAGGTTTTGATACTCTACCATCTACCGTAGTACCAGCAATTATTTTTTTTGTATTTATTGTCTCTCTACCAAAAAAACTGAGTCGCACGTACCCGCAATCGAAACACATCTAACTCAGTTCAGCCATGAACGTTTTCTTATAAAAAGTTTAAAAAATTACATTTTAATGTCTAAATGTGTCTTAAAGTTAGACACGTAGGTAGGCACTTCAATGTTTTATACCCGTTGCAAATTCGGTAATTTTTTAGCAGAGTCAGTAACAATCAGTGGAAATAAAACAATTATCTTTTTTATAGCAACTCGTCTCTCATATTGCCGGTAGACTCCTAATCCGATACGAATCGTACAATCGAAAGTGACTAGTAAAAATCCAATATGAGATTTTGTGAAAACGATATTTTAATCTCGGTGGAGGGAAAGTAAATTTACCAATTATTATTAACTGGTACCATGTAATAATATAATATTATATGATGGTTGATCTTTAATGCGGTTTGCTCTTAAATCTCTCCGGGCTATTCTCATCAATATAAACAGCTAGTTGATCGGTCAGCGATGTTCGAAATTTTTAGAACTCGAAAACACCTGCGTCTTGTTTGATTTGCGTGATTCTAGTTAGTAATCCTTTTTCTAAAAGTTTAAAAATCAATCCAGAACTAGTTCATTTAGAATTAGGTGCCATATAAAATTTAGGTGACCTACACGAATTTGTCACAGCAAATATGGTATAAGCCTCATATAACCTAGACAACTTCAGAATGTGGATAGACACTAACTGAAAGAACTATTTGAACTATACAATACGGCAGCTGTTGGGAGAAAGAAGAAAAATTTGTTTCAAGTAATAACTTGTTGAAAAATCATATACCTAGAAAGGTGGAAACGTTGTGGAATATCCCCAAATACGCTATCAGAAATGATAACCTTGGTGAACTAGGAACTGGACACTGTCGAATCAATAAAGCGATTCAAGGGAAATAGCACAATATAGACCTATGACCTAATTTCTTCGGGAACTCAGCAAACCATCTCCATATCAACAATAAAACATTACGACAAAAAGATTAATCATTTTGTGTGAAATAAAAACTGATTGAAAAAGAAATGCTAGAAGTCTTAAGAAATGCTCATTGTTCATTGGATCAAATTAAATTGGCCGCTGGCCTGGAGATGATTGCTGTTTTGTTCATTCCGCCCAGTGGTCTATACGAAGGGGTTACGAACCTTGTTTCTGTGGTTTCCATTCCACTCTCTTATATTGTCTCCTCCTCATTAATTGGACAAAGGTAAACACAATTTGCTCAACGATTGCGGTTTAGGGGCAGTATAATGATAACTTTAAGTGGCTGAATTTATGGACCCGTAGTAATAAAGTATTTTTCGTTATGCTTAATCCACTTAAGATCTCCAATTTTGTGGTTGGAGGATTACATGTTTTCGTTGAGGTCTGATTTGAATTTTCCTAGAGGCTTGTTGGTCCTATAATTACAGTGGTAAGAGAACAGACCATTTTCAACCCAATTCGTTCTTTTTTTCAATTCTTTCTGTGTGTTCTTTGTCTTCTTTAGTCGTTGTAGATCATTATGTCTCTCTTACGACATTTAAGCAATTCATCTTGTTAAATATCTTTAAATTGAAATTAACGTTTCTGGTTAAAAAACATATTTGCGTTTACAAATAAATTAACAAAATAAATTTTATGACGCCAGATTTTAAGTTCGATAGTTCCTTGCTTCAGACTATAT
This sequence comes from Limnephilus lunatus, assembly GCA_917563855.2. NCBI lineage: Eukaryota > Metazoa > Arthropoda > Insecta > Trichoptera > Limnephilidae > Limnephilus > Limnephilus lunatus. The sequence continues at coordinate 41,806,520 of OU830602.1, read as the reverse complement.
GTTGACAGATGTTATGCTTTTTGTTGCATTTAAGGAGTAAATTTTAACGAACCAGCTGGCAATACCGTACAAATCTAACTAGAGACACACAGCATCAAACCTGGCGGTGTCAGACTATCAAAACGTTTCCATCTTTCTCCACCCACGCTTTACTTAATCAACAGCCAATTAAGATCCCACAGAAACAATTAATTAGCCTAAAGACTCAAAACCCAATCATGCACGCACAACAAAACCAATCAACACATCTAACGTATTCACGTGGGCCGGAGAAAGGGAACTTAGAACTTTCTTCGACCCATAGACTGACCCATGAACCAACTGGTACATCGTTCGCCATTCGTTTACTTCGACTACTCATCTTACCAGATAATTATTTGATGCAGCTAGTTAGCGTTAACTAGTTGGCATGAATTTGCCTACCAAACGTGACACTGTAATTGCTTTCATTATCTTCAAAATTCCACGTGGAAATACTTTCGAAGAACATTTACAAATTTGAATTAGGATTCAAGGCAAATAATGAAGGAAATAATATTTGCATCCCGGTCCAGAATAATAAATATTCTGAGCTACTTTTCTTTGTACACTTATTTCGCTTAGACATTACTGAAAAATTATTGATATCTATGATCCAAAATAATTACATGAAGTGCACAATTTTATCATCACGCGTTTGAGCATTTTTATTGCTAACTTGAATGTAGGTATATATAAAAGCAAGTTTTGAATGAAATAAAATCGATTTTGACTTATTATTTTAAAATGGTAGTAAGGAGAACAATCAATCTTTCTAATCGGAACCACCCTGTACAGTTGCAAGGGTTTTGCTATTTGAATTATCATCCGCTAGTTAATGGCTAATAATAACTAACTTATATATTGATGGCCGGGAGAACAATCCTGAAATCCTATTGTAAGTGTAGAGGTAGGAAATTGAAAAAAATACACCATTCATAAGATAAATCTGTTTGTGCAAGACCTCGCTAAACTGAAAATCAATAGGAAAACAGAGATGAAGCTATGATTTAAAAATATGTGTTAAAATTTTTAAAAGTAGCAGGCCCGGAATGGAAACAGTAAACATTGGACCTTGGAACTATAAAACAAGAATGATGCAAAAACCCAGCAAGTCAAAATAAGTAGAAAAGTGTTGTAATATTTTTCAATTCAAGATCAGTCGACGGCCACAATTGACGGCCGGCGTAGTTCAGCGGTAATGCGCTTGACTCGCACACCGAAGGCCGCGGGATCGAATCTCGGCGTGGCAAATAAATTTTATTTGATTAATTTGTATTATTTCACAATTTATTCAATTAAAATAATATATAGTATATTTGCGGCACGTTCCAGAGTGGAAGATACTCTCAGTATCGCCCTGGTGTGAGACCACAATTCAGAATTGAAACGTTGCTTGAAATGGCATTAGCCGTGTTTGGTGACCAGATCTGAATAGCCAGGTACTTTCCCACCTTCCTCTTCCCTATCTCCTTCCCCTCCCCACTACCCTCAGTCTCACAACATACCCCAATTGGGGATACCATAGTCTCACTGGTTTCAGAAGGGAGCAGTTGGGACTCTTGTGCGGTATTTATATAAAAAAAATATATAAAAAAGTCGTTGCCAATTGCGGAAATATTTTGAATCGGACTGTAAAATCTGAATAGAGAAACACGACAATAGTTTTATTGTTATTGTTAAACTATTCGAAAGCTCGAAAGCAGATATTTTTATGGAAAAGGTCCAATTTCAAAGAGATCTTCCAAAGATCATCTGATTAGCGGAACTTGCAGTTAATGATTTTCGACAGTTTATACAAAAAATCATAAGTCCAGTTTACTTAGTAAATAACATCACGACGACCGTCGGTCGATACGAAGTGTTGATTTATGAACGGGTGCTTCATTGACTCCATTTTCACTTGTTTTTTGTTTGTTTGGCGTCGAATAGAAACTCTACCTCAGCGCACGTCAATGTAAATGAGTAAATATATTAATTAGTGAGATTGTGGGCAAATGTTATTTCATGCCGTGCCGAGATTGAATTTATTAACGTCAAATCATGCTGCAAATCATCATGGGAATATGGGAGAACGCACGTTGCATTAAAGCACAAATTAAATTCAATATCAAGGCAACATTAACCACTTACTCCAATTTTGAACCTTCACGTAAAATGGAAAATATCTATATACAGACAGTGTGGTAAGGCTTTAGAACGGAGATCTCTGGAATCATGAAATTTGCTTCGCTATTAGAAGACGTTTAGTGTTCACCAAAGAAGACAAGATGCCATATTTGAAATGTATTATAAAACACGACAAAAACAAATTACGACGTGACGCGACGACATCAATATTGCACTTGTGGAGTTCTGGTCAACTTGATCTCCTGAAACAATTACGATTGTTAAATTCTTGTCGCTGTTTGAATTCGTAAAAAAAAAGCTTGAAAAGGAAGGCGAAGTTGGGTATCGACTACTAATTGAATTGTAAATGCTGTCGAATATGTGTTGATAATAAGATCACATCCTCTCAGAAAAAAACTGATCGGTGACACCATGGCACAGAAATCATTGTATGTACTGTACAATTATGTAGAGTGGAGTCGAACAGAATTGTTCGAAAGATAACAGATCGACGATGATCAGTCAACTTTATGTGTGACCAAAAATCCAAGGCCTAAAAACGTCTTAGCCTCATAATCCATCAATTTATCACGCTTGTCTCTCTCCACGAGGACAATGCGTGAAAGTTTATAATTAATTATGTTTACATAAGAGGTCAGTGATATAATTTCGATAGGCAACGACCGAGCACTGCCAGGGAAACCCCATTCACAAAAAAAATCATACTTGACTCTTCGTGTTTATCTCAGGAGCGAGTTACATAAGTGGAACATTCTTCTTTAGACATGAGACTTGTTTCCAAATTTACTTTAAACGACGCATAAGAAAACATATAAGGAATACCACTTTCATATACCACGACATTGTCTTGTACAGCACTATTTTAGAAAGTTAAATTAATGCAATACAATTTGTCACCAAGCAGGGAAGCTGTTCTAAGTGATACCACTTTTATTCTCGTTGCGACATCTCATTTTTCTAGGCAACATGGCAGGGCCTGGGACATTAAATGTTTATTAAAAAATAAGAAATATTTTGAGAGAAAAATCAAGAGGTTTGAAAGGTGCGAATTGCATTAACATACACAGAAATGAGATATATAAAAAAAGTATAGAGAAAGTAGTTACACTTTCCAGCTAATTTTTGTACGCAACGTCTAAAAGGATCATCCGAAAATATGTATATTTTTTTTTTAATATACTCGTAACAGAACCAATAAAATATTACAAATTTCGATATATTTTTATATCTATCAATATTTTGTTATAAATTCAGTGAGAGCTAGTTTATAGATTTTTCTCTAAACTATTATGCTAACTTATTTAGGCGATTTCTTTTTAATTAATTTGTTATTTACATCTATTTTGGACGTACGACAGATGGTTTACTTTCTGGTAATGACAAATTAGACACGTGCTTGGCTATTTTCCGTGGAATTAATTTACCAAAGTTCCTTACGAAAAATATCGAGCCATTCGTGTAAGATACATTAAACTTAACAACAACGAATACAACCAAGTACCTTGCAATACCCATAAATGAAATGAATTGCTGTGTAAATACATTTTTGATCAGCAAACGAGCGACTGAAAATTCAAATGCGTGTCATATTTTAATAAAATAGTTAATTGATTTGAGCAAATTCATCAATACAGTATACAAGGAGACATCACGACTGAAATTTAAAGATGAAATTCACTATCGGAAGATAAACTTCTTACATTGAACGGGTGAATCTTGTCCACTCATTAAAATATTCGCTTTCATATAGAGATTTCTAATTGAGAAACATCTCAAAACCAAGTATTTTTGGAACGGACATTTTTGTGAGGTTTAGTAAAATTACTAATATTACCAACCCACATCACCCAAGATTTACTTTGAAAAACGTTGATTAAATAACAGTTTACTTGAACATTACAAAATTAACAAGTCCCGATTTGGGTTAAAAAATTATAAGCCGAACAAAATTTTGAGAGTTTTTACTGGATCATGCAAACATATATATGTATATATGGTGTTGTTTCCTCTTTCTGAAAAAAACTATGATTAATATTTAACACCAAGTCCACCAAACCAAACCAACCCGCAAGACTTAATAATGTATCTAATAATTGAATGTTTCATTGTATCCTTTCGAGCTGCACTTGTAATAATAATAGGCATAAATATACTTATACAATATTACTAAAAAAAGTCCTAGATCCAAGTCCAAGCCCTGCGTTTTAAATCTAGCATAAGAATGCTTTATGTTAGTTGTTCTTTATTGATACTTATCTCTCAATAGGGTCTGAGAACTCGTCTTACCCATTAGAGGCCTATTCAATACCTGATTAACTTACAACACCAGACCTGCACCTCGCCTTAATATTCCCACTAAACCTTTCGATTTTTCATCTCCATACACAGAATCTGTGAGACTGAATCTCTGAGACAGTGTCACTGGGTAAAAATGCAGCCGACCTGTTGAAAGTGGTCTTGATTTCTTCTCCCAGGTTTTTTTCTCAAGGCTAAGGCTGTTAGAAGATACGAGTATTATTTGTACCTGTTATTTTGTTGCATTGCGTTTAAAACGTGGTTAATTTTATTGGAAATAAACAATATGATACGTTTTGACCTTGTTAACCTTGTAAAGTGGGTTCTACAATGTGTACAATATCTATTACAAGTTTCGGTTTACCTATAATGGGAAACAAGTACCTGTTTAAAATTAGATAACTAAAAGATGCTGGCTAAAATAATATTAAGAAAAATCACCTTTTTAGATTATTTGTGTAATTAAATATCGATGTTAAATCATCTTAGGGAGCTTTCATGGGCACGATGTTACACTACAAAAGAATTTATTGTCAACAGGGAATAAATCAAAACTAAGCCCTGCGGGCGGCTTTTGGTTAAGCTTCGCCCAGTTAGTGTTGGTGACCATTTTATAAATCCGATAGGAACTGGTTCCAAAAATAGCTCGTTCCTAAACTGTCAACCAGTGATAGCTACTCACCAGGACAAAGTAACCGGAACAGGCAATGAAATGATATAGCCGCTTGATACTATTATTACCGTCAATCTTTCCATATCCGAAGGAATACTCAAATTCCCTTATTGAGCCTAGTACTTATAGCTAATTCTTGAATTCGAAACCAAATTACAATGGTTGTTTTGTTTGAAATTTCACGTACATAGATGTTATTTGTGGCGCAGCGCGAACACCGTGGTGTCAAACATGTATTCGAAGCCAGAAATTCAACCACACAGACGCTACCGTATTAATACTGTTCGATAGGTGTTTGCAATAGTGAGGACCTGTCGAATATAGTTAAACAAACACACTGTAGTGTGAAACGATGCAACGTAAAAAAAAAACACTTGTATCATCTATGTATTTAAATAAATTCGAAAGCCTAATTTAAAAGCTCTCTCACAGCTTCCTAAAATTCTAAATTTAAAAGAGATAATTTCACTCTCACGCTCATTTACATATGAGTAATTATTATTTATTGATATTGTCTTTAAAATAGAAAAAAAGTCATCTACTTTTAATATACATTTTAATAACAGTCAATGGAATTATTTACAAAGTCCCGATGAAGGTGCTCAGATAACATAATTTTTTGCATAATAATGAGCCGGGGCCTAGAATTAAAGCATGTGTACCGTTTTGTTGTACAACAACTCTCCAGTCTCCAGTCTCAACAGGTATTACCGGGGGAGCAGAACTCCGAAGAGGTATAATACAAATTCCTTTACGAGATCGTTAGTCCTCAGAAGCGCAGAAAACCGCAGTCAAACAAACAATATTACGACACTGAATAAAAAGTCTAAACCAATCAAACAAGATTTTGTCTGAGTGTATAGTTTTGGTTTGTCTTTTTGCAGTGGTGGTTTAGTCTAGACAATTTTCTCGTTTTTTTAGTAGTCGGTGAGGAGGTTTTCCCCTCCCTTTCACTTTCACCTCCTTTCCTCCTCTCACCCCCCTAGCAACACGGCAAGAAGCTACATAGCTACGGCCACATCACTTTCTCCTGAAGGTGTGTGCGGACAATACCAAGTGCCAGGCGCGCATAACTCTGCAGGTAGTGACGGACGGACTGGGTGGTATCAATGGAAAGGGCTAGCAAACCTTATCAATTGTATTAACCCACTCGTGAGAAATAAATATTTTTGATATTTATAGCAATTCAACCAGTTTTGTATCAATTTTGGTGCAAATTTTTTTTCAAAGGAGGCCACTTCAATGATCTCCAGCAACCTTTAACTATTAGGAAAACCGAGAATTAATTATTTTCATACCTCGTTCTTTCGCACAAAAACGGGGTAGGTAATAAATAATAATATATAAAATGAAAAATGAGAGAGGAACAAAATGATTCAACATCAATAAATTAACACAAAAAAGTATGGTTTCCTATTTACCTACAAATATTATTTTATGGGATTAAAAAAATATCTTGTGATATTAAAAATGTATTGGCACGAGAACTCCTCCGGTAAGACAGGCACTGTAATACAAATCAAGTAACTGGAATGAAGCAAATTTGATAGCTAACAGTGTTTTTTTATAATAAAAATATGTTTTTTTATTACAAAATATGTTTTTTTATAACAAAAGCATACAAGAAATGAACGTCTTTAGAAATGCGAGCAATCCGTTCGAAATATCAGTTTATTTTTTGTGAATTAAAAAAACTTTAAGTTTTTTAATTGTATGAACGAGCCAAAAGTGAAAAGATAGTTTTCGTCAAAATTCATTAAATAAATAAATTATTTAAATTAAACGATTGTGTTTTTAATTTTTAATTTCTCTAATTTTTTAATAAAAATTTTGTAGTAAGCATTTTTTTAGACTTTTTTCGTGTTTAAAGCTTAAAAGATTTTAAGCTTTAAAGCCATTTTAAAACGATAAAGTATATTTCATATACAAAATCTAAAAGGTAGTTTTATCTAGTTTCTATAATGGTGTTTGTTTTTACGACATCTTCAAAAGAAAGAAATATACCTACAAGCATTTAAAATAATGACATGAAAAATTCCGAAATTCATTCAGAAATTATCAATACGACAAGTATATACAAAGATAAACGATCCCCTTTGGCTGTAAGCAATGTATATATCTTTCCATGAATATTTTCGCATCTACGGTCTTTTGTCAATTGAAAAAAAATTTCACGGTGTTTTTTAATAAGGCTTATTGTGTTATTTCTTCCTTAAGAGGCCGGTATTCGAATTTCTACCGATTTCTTGCAAACCTCCCTTAAACATTTGAAGTTTTTAAGCTCTTAAAAAAATATATTTTATTCTTGAAGATAATATCTAGACATTAGTCGCGCCCAAGCGCAAATTATATAAAATTCCCTCGATAGAAAAAAATCGCAAAGTATGTTCCAAAAATTATTATAAACACTTTTTTTTCAGTTATTTTACAAGTTATATGAAAAAATTCACAGCATTTCTTTAAATGCTGTTTAAGACAATTATAGCGAGATTTTTGCTCTATTTTAAACGAGTCGTGTTTTATTAAATATTTTCATGATTTTTGCATCGATTTTATCGTTTTAAATGTTAGCGCGCTCTTCTAACATTCGTAATTTCATATCTCTCCTTCTTCTTCTTTTTGGGGCCGGGAAAAGAGCCTTGTAAAGTTCAGAAAATCAAATTATGATGTGTGGATGTCCCCTGACAGATGCTAAAGCGAGCTCTCGCTATAAACGCATATTAAATATTTTTCATAAATAAATTGTAATCGCTTGACAATCCCTGTCCATCTACTTATAACCGATTGGGCGGTCACTCGAGTTCCACGCGCCCATAAGTAGGCCAACACCAAGTGAAGAGCGCTCGGGGTCGCTGGCCGCAGCTGGGTTGGGCTGCCCGACTGCCTGACTTGCCGCTAGCCGGTCGTCTCGTCTCCCCCCGGCATTCTTCAAACGTTACCACCACTGCCCACTGCCCGTGATCTCTAACTATAACTACCGACGGAAAGAAAAGCGAAAACTCGCGCGCACCTGACACACCTGACACCTAGTGCCCGATACCCGCTGCCACCTGTCGGCGATTTGTCACACTATTGACATAGCCAAGTTTTATTATGAACTTTGTGTGTGATTTATTGTTACTTCCAGACAAAATTTATTTGCTGGTTAAACTTAGTCATTAAAATATATTGACGTTTTTGATGGAGCTCTGTATTTTTATCTTCCTTCTAACATATTTTATAGAGACATATTACCGGCTAAGTAGGTCGCGTAAAAGCTTTGACTCTGTACCGACAGTTTAGGGTTTGATTCCCAATCAAATAAGTTTAAAACCGGTATTTATGGAAACTTCGTAGGTAGAATGCCTAGAATATTGTTGAAAATATCATAAAAATTGTAGGTAGTCACATTTACAGCATTCTTTTTTTCTGTTACAGAACACACAATACATTAAATTTATTGTATTCCTTCTAGCGTCAAATTATTTTAAACCTAGATTAAATTTCGATTTTTTTTATTTATTGTTTCATGTGGTTTGTTTTACAGAGATTTATCGACTGTGACTGATCGGAAAAGAATATTATTTTCTTAACTAAAAGTTCACTAAGTTGATTTTTATTTATAAATAAAAATATTCATTTTTACAAGTTTTGTCGTCAGAACATGCCAAATATCGCTCTGTGTCAACAAACTTGTTAAGATGAAATATCCAGACACAACCGGAAATGTAATTTTTAAGTCAAATTCTAGACGAAACGACTCTTTTCAACAAAAAAATATAAATTTATTTCGAAATATTGTTATTTTATCCAGTATACCTAAGTTTTAAATTTACATAAAGTATGTTCATTTTCATCATCATAAGTTTGTACCATTGGTCGTTGGCAGATTTGTTAAATTTTAGTTATATATTTTAGATATTAGATTTATATAATATAACACACATTTTAAATCATAAGAATTTTAATTTTACTTCAGTTTATCTATTTATTTACGGTCTTGCAAACTAATACACTTCAGTTTTTTTACACACTTATTTTGCTTAGCCATTATAGAAACATTATAAATACATTACAAAAGTATATCATTTTAATAATATTTTCATCCCGCGATATAGCATTTTTATTTCTCGAACTCGAACGTAGGTAGGTATATATTAAAGAAAAAAAATTATGAAATAAAATCGATATTGAGTTATTTGTAAAGAATGCTGGTTCTGAGAATGATTAATATTGCTCAACGGAACCGCCCTGTACAGTTGCAAGTGCACGATCGCAAGACCTTCTTTCGACGAAATTTTAATTCTCGGCGGATAATTAATGGGCCTTAAGAACTTTTGTCTTTTTTTTACATGAGCTCCACACAGAAGGCCCTGAGGAAAATAATTTCCCTAAGGGCCTATGTTATCTTTAGGGATGCTGTGTGGAGGTTTTTTTAAAGGAAAGTAAGGAGAGGAGAGTTCTGGGAAGGAAAAGGGTTTAAGGGGTGGGTAGGAATCTGGGGTTCAGTATGTCCTAGTCATCCGCCTCCAAGACATAGACAAACCGCACCCATTTGTTTTTTGTCAAAGAAACAAAGTCCTTACTATCGCGAACTCTAAAAAATATCACTTTAAAGATGAGCGTCCATCTACTCGCGCCGGTCGCAACGCACGCACGGCACGCAACGGATTTTTCTATATCTTTATATGAATTAGTACCTACAGCACTGCGTCCACTACCGGCAAATACCGGTGGTCGGTGCGGGCCGGATTTTTCTATAAAGATATAGAAAAATCCGTTGCGTGCCGTGCGTGAATTGCGGCCGGCGCGGGCAGATGGACGCTTACCATAATAAGACAAGACAAATTATATTATTACAGCTGTTCAGCTTACAAAATCATGCAAGTAACTAAACCGTGGGCGTGGGTAGGTTATAAGAATGTTTTACTTGATTTAAAACCGTTCGAAAAATCAATTTGTGCACAACTCCCAATGCAATGAATACATTTGAATAAAATTACACGTTACGATTGGATATTTCATTGCCTAAAACGCATGTAACCGTCGATTTTATGGTGTGACCAGTTTCTCATTGAATCGATACCAAAATTGTTCAAGTTCAACTGATCAAGTACCGATATACATGAGAATCGAAAGCGAAATTAGTACCTGTTTAGGTACCTCCATTTCAATTGCTTCAAATTGGAGAGTAATTACTGTAGATAACTATAATCGATCAAAATACTTACATTACATTTTAAATTGCTCGCGATTTGATTGGAGTAATCGTGTATTTAGATATTTAAAGGTTTCAAACTGGGAATTAAAAATATGTTTCTACTAAATTGTAATAACAGGGCATTTTACAAAAGTGAATTTTCTCTTAATTAACACATCAATTTTTATTTGAACACTTACACGTTTCGATTAGGTTCAAGTACAAGTGAGGTTATATTGCCTAATTTTGTTTTCACTTCTGACAACGCTAATCGCGTGTTTCCTATGTTCTAAAATATAAGGTAGTATAGAATATTCACTACTCTCTCCCCTTTAGAGAAAAATCAAGTGTGCGTACGTCAGTTTTGTTATAGATTTTCCCCAAATGAAAAGTTAAGTAACTATTTTATTTAATTAAATTAAAACAATATTAGCAAACTCAAACAAAAATCTGAAAACAGAAAAATCAGAAAAATATATGTCGCATATAGGTCCAGGACCTTCGCCTTGCCGGGCGCAGCTCTAACAACTGAGCTAATGTGTCCCTGTCCGATTCGGTCATATTTAACTTCCTTCCGTCGACAAAGAACTACCTACATTTTCTTCATTTTCTGAACGCATATTTTAATTGGCTGCTATCTTTAAATATATGATTGCAAGATTCAAATCTGAACTAAATGCTGTAACCGTATCTTTTTCTGATTTTTCTGTTTTCAGATTTTCGATTGAGTTTCGTCTATATTCTCTTCATTTACTTAAATATAACAATTTTACTCATTAAGTTAAAAATCAAAATAAATAACTTTTTAACATTATCTCCACAATGGACAACAATTTACCTGGGGGCCTTTGTTATATTTGGGGGTGCTATATGGGGGTTATTTTTAAGGAAAGGAAGGAGAAGAAGTTCTGGTAAGGAAAAGTCTACGAGGATGGGTAGGAATCTGGGGATCAAAGTGTCCAGGAGTAACGGACGTATGAATCCGTACCTCCTACTGAAGTGTAAGGCAAAAGGCGACGCGACGCCGATGGGTCGAGATAGTCCAGTTGAAGAGGTCAAAAGGTCTCCCTCAATTGGTCTCTCCCGATCCGGCCCGCCAAGCAGTCGGTGGGCAGACGCTTCCGCCACCAATACCTTGACAAACCTCAACCCCCATTAACCCGAACACCCCTGCTGAGTCACCAAACGTGGCGAACCACTTGGAGTGACCTACGACAGATGTGTTGATTATTAATTATAGTGTAAAATAATGATTACAGCTTAAAAAAACCTTATCAGATTATAATAACCAGGCCTACGTTGTCGAGGGGTAAGACTCTCGACTCGCAATCCGAAGGTCGCGGGTTCGAACCCGGCGTGCGCATAATAAAATTTATTTTATTAATTTATTTTATTTCTCGATTAATTAATTTTTTTTAAAATGTGTATTTGCGGAACGTACCAGAGTGCTATCTACTCTCAGTATCGCCCTGGTGTAAGACCACCATTTCGAATTCAAACGCTGCTTGAAATAGCTTTAGCCATGTTTGGTGACCAAATCTGAACAGCCAGGTACTTCCCCACCACCCTCTTCCCTATCTCCTTCCCATCCCCACTACCTTCAGCCTCATGACATACCCCAATTGGGGATGCCATAATCTCACTGGATCCAGAGGGGAGCAGTTGGGCCTTGTGCGGTATTTCCAAAAAAAGGTACCTACCTGCTTCCTAATTATGTATGTTTTCGCCTACTCCTTTATTTTACCACATTTCCTGTCTGGAAAATATCCCCGAGAAGGAAATGTCATAATTCCTCTAGACTAAAAACCCAATTTAAAAAAAAATCAGAGTGTGCAATTCACACGTGGTAGAAGTGAAACTTTCAGGAAACTAAAGTAGACAAGAGTGGGGAGGCTATGAATCACCGCACAAAGAGGAGACCGATTATTCTATCTAGTTCGCTCGTAGGCTAAATCCTATAGATGTATGTATTTTTCTCTTTTTAGTGTCGCAATTTTTCGTTTCATCGAGTTTCAAATCACAACGGTGCTAAAGAAGTTTTCACTTCAAAAACATTTTTTTTTAATATGTATATCACTTCTCCCTTTTGGAGCCAGTGAGACTACGGCATCTCAATTGGGGTATGTTGTAAGGCTGAAGGTAGTGGGGAGGGGAAGAAAATGGGAAAGATGAAGGAGGGGAAATACCTAGCTATTCAGGTCTTGTCACCAAACACGGCTAAAGCCATTTCAAGCAATGGTTCAATTCTGAATGGTGGTCTTATACCAGAGCGATACTGAGAGATTCTTCAACTCTGGAACGTGTCGCAAATATACCATATATTATTTTTAAATTAATTAATTGTGAAATAACACAAATTCCACAAATAAAATTTATTTGTGCACTCCGGGATTCGATCTCCCAAACCTTCGGATTGTAAATCAAGAGCCTTACCCCTTGATCACGGTGGCCGTCAGTTTTTATTTTAAAGGCAACGCCAACTTGATAACTTTCCAAAAAAAAACTTTGTTATATTTAGATTGTTATAATAATAATGTGTAAGGTATGTAACTACCTACAAATCACGACCTTCTTGATTTTTTATCTCGTACAGAAATTAACTGCTGTTAAAAACTTCAGATCACCAATTGCATATCTTCATTGTGCATGAGAGCTTTTTTTATTGAAGTATAATGTGCCGGATAAATAGTAGTTTAAAATGCATCTCATCTGAGATCTCCCAGGAAATCGAGGTGTGTGAGATGGCGGGTGTCGCTACTGACCGCTCATTAAACTTTATCTGCTGCTTGCCCCTAATTTCACAGATGGCGTTAAGTACCTATTCGGCTTTCCTGACTTGCCCTAAAAGGCGAAAGTCATTATCATTATTATTCATATAGGTTCGTTAGCTCTGCCTTTGCTTGAAAATGGCTGAATGATTTTTGCAAATTTGTTTCCACGCTCTTTATCTTTCACCTTCACCTTTACTTGTAAATAACTGTAAAAATTCTTATTTGTAAGCTTTTGTAAGATTTCATAAAAATTCTTCAGCCCTAAAGAGTCCTAAATTCTCATGTCTTTCAAAATAAATATCAACTCTACTTTCGCCACTAATCTTCTCATAAATGAAATACCAACAGTGATGGGGATAGCGAATGTAAAGTCATGCAATATCCAGCATTTTAAATGTAATGTCCTCCGCGTGCAAAGCCGTATATTTTCCAAGTAAAAAAGTTATAATTAAGGAAGTGACCTGCCAGGTTAGTATGTTTTCTCTTTTTCTCTTTAAAAGACCCTGCACACAGCATCCCCAAAGATGACATAGGCCCCGACGGAAATTGTTTTCCTCGGGGCCTCTTGTTTGGAGCTATTTTTTGTTTTTTTTATGTTTTATGTGTATGGATGTCCTCAGTATTTCTAAAATCTCTATTCTTGACAATGCATTTTTTCCCCTTTTCATGTTGTATTTTTTAAACGTGTAATATTTGTATAAAATGTACTTATATGTGTCTGTCCTTCCCGTAATGAGTTTTTTCTCAACTCATTGGGAATAATGTGTTACTTACCATGTTTTTGTAATACATTATAATTAAATAAAAAAAAATTGTAAAAAAATCTTCTTCTACACGGCCAGAATTAAGTACATATGATACATTAATCATGATTAATTTATTTCTGGGAACCCGGACTTCCGTTTGCAAAATCGTTGTACCTATATTGTGCTCACTAATCTGCTTATTGGGAAATAGAATCGACGTTTAAATTTCATATTAAATATTTATTTTCCGTATTATTTATTAGTATTTAGTCACACAGAATTTTTTGTACCGTATTTAGTCACACAGAATCATTTTAAAAGCTGTTCTTCATTTTAGTGTTCTGGACTGGGTACATTAATTACGATTACCTTTATTGATTTCTTCCAAATTAGATTATTAAATAAAACTGCCGATATAGCATTTTTTTTCGTGTCTTACATACATTTTCTAGTACGGACGCGCCTCCTACTTCGTAATTCATAATGATATAATCATATTAGCAGGCAAATAGCTCTATATTTTCAACACGACGCCGACGAAGAACAATGTCGGATCTGCTTAAAAATTAAAAATCATTCTGTTTTCTTATTTACTGGCTTATTTTGTAAATTTAAAAGTCTGCATTTTCGGAATTTTGAATGAAATGCCAAATATCAAAATAACACCATATTTATTGATCTTAAAAACAGTAAAAATACAGAAACGAAACTTTAAACAGCTTTACTTCAAAACTACTAATTCGCACATCCGATTATTCTTTGTGACCGTCGATTATCATACAGCGGTTTGGAGAATTATTAACAATTTGATCATACAGGAACATTAAAATCTCGAGCCTAACATGTAAAACCATCAAAAATTATAATACAATTATCATTCCCATCTTGTCGACTTTCCAAGAATGAAATTGTTGAATGTATAAAAAGTCGCCTCAACCACATACCGAGATTCGTAAAAGAAAAATTCACTCATTAACGAATCTCACAAAAACTTACACAACTTGTCGCGAATCTCCGAAATAGTAGCCTTAAAAGGATGGGAGGAAAATGAAAAAAAAAGGTTCAGCGGACATTACGTCATCGACAAGACTTTTTTTACGTTTCCGGTCGAAAAGTCATTTCCCGTTTCGTGAATTCCAAACCATAAAGATCACGCTAAGCATGAACCTCATAAAGTTAAGGTTGTATCATTTTTGGACATACGGCATAAGAAAAACAAGATAGTTCCTTGTTGAGCGCTTTTTAATGGAGTTGTAAGCAACTACTTTTACAACGCCGGTGGTTGTTTCATTCAGAATTTTAATAATCATTTCATTCTTAAATGAAGAAAAAGAAACTGCACCGATAAAATAAATTGATGATATCGTAACTATTTTTAACAAACCGAGAAAACAAACATTTCTTGAACACGTGGTGGAAATTTTGCCACGTGATAATTTGATTTTTTCTATTTCATTTGAAGAACCATGAAAAAATTTCTCGCTTTGCCGTGAAACGTTATTAAATAATATTACAAAATGTATGTGAAAAACCAAACCCTCGTTTAACATTTAGATTTAATTTAATATTTAACTAATTTTTGTAGTGAAAACTTCTTTAGAACCGTTGTGATTGGAAACTCGATGAAACGAAAAAGCGACACTAAAAGAGGCAAACACATACATCTACAGGATTTAGCCTGCGAGAGAATGAGATAGCATAAACGGTCATCTCTTTGTGCGGTGCTTCGTAGCCTATCGGTATCCTCTTTGTGCGTTGCTTCGTAGTCTCCCCACTCTTATCTGCTTTAGTTTTCTGAAGGTTTCACCTCTACACTCTGTTTTTTGTATTATTAATCACCGTTTTTATAAATAGTTGATTTCTGAAATAGTTGACTTAAACTCAAATATCTCGGTGTACCACTTTATTAAAAACAAATCTTAGAACATAATGTTTAAGTGAGGGTGAATTACACTTCTTTTATGTATCACTGAATTTGATGTTGAACCATTCAATCGGCTGATTACAGATTTATTCAGCTGTGTCCGGAAGCCAATATCGGAAAAGCCAGACAGCCAGCCTATCGTTAATAAAACTTAGAGTCGATTTACGATAGATGTCGTCTCGGCCTCATCTCAAATCCTTATTCCGAATTTAGATCTTCTTGAATACAGAATTTTAATTTTGTGTGTATCAGACGTACGCAGCTACTTTCCTCTTGGCGAGACCTGGCGGTCTTCTTCTCATTGCGAAACTGTCTCATCTTCGCATTCCTCGAGCATTCGCTCTTGGACCTTGTTTATTAAATTAATCTGCATCGGGCAGAGAAAGTATCGGCGGAATCAAAGCAACCTGTGAATGCAGTTACCGTTTAAATTTTAAAATATCTTCTTTCCGGACCTGAAAACGACGAGTACCTACAAAATGCAAGGGCATCACTACCTCTCCCTGTAGTATGGTACATTTACAAAAATGAAAAGAACTGTAGTTGAATACTTATACTTTTATTGTGGGTGTTTTGAAAGATCTTTTATACTAATTACATTCAGAGTTCTGGAAAAGTTAAAAATATCCTGATCTCCATTAATTTTTGCTAATCTTTAGCTTTTTACTTTAGAAACGAAACGTTTACTTTAGAACCATTGCCAATCATTTATCAGTTTTCTTACTACCAACGGAACTTTTAAACACTAGAGATATGTTGATAGATTCTCCCATTTTAACAGACGGATTGCAATCTTTAGAGCACAGGCGTCAGGTGGGAATGCTGTCCTTGTTCTACCGGTATTTCAATGGAAGATGCTCCGAGGAACTTGCGTCATT
Organism: Limnephilus lunatus; assembly: GCA_917563855.2. Lineage (NCBI taxonomy): Eukaryota > Metazoa > Arthropoda > Insecta > Trichoptera > Limnephilidae > Limnephilus > Limnephilus lunatus. Next base: position 41,789,906 of record OU830602.1, on the reverse strand, counting down.
GATCCCCTCGGCACCGATGCATAGTCGGGAAACACGCCAAACACGCGCCCAACATTTGTACACGGTTGACATTAGTCACATGAGAACGGGTCGTTTTTACGACTCGTTCTTGAGTTCAACAGCTCGGCTGTGGAACGATTTAACGGCCTCTGTGTTTCCTCCCTCCTAGAACATGGGTCTCTTCAAGACCCATGTTCCTCAACTTCCTTTCCTCAAAAAGACCCTCTACACAGCATCCTCAAAGATGGCATAGGCCCTGTGGGAAATTATTTTCCTCAGGTCCTCCTTGTGTGGAGTTAATGTAAAAAAAAATGTTTTTGTTGGAAAAATGTCGATTTCTGGCTTGAATCATGTGTAAAGTGAAGGAACATAATATAATATACTTATCATGTTAACTCACTTTCACTAATATTTACCTACGTGATAATGTTATACTTACCTTTAAGTACAAATGGGTAGTTCCAGAAAATAATATTTATTCTAAAACAATCACAATGTGAAATATAAAAAAGATTTGCACAAAACTTCCAGAAAAATCTTAAAACACCATGAAACACATAATTTAAAGAAGAAATCCTACAAAAGTCATCAAACTAATAAAAAAAATAAGGCAATTAGAAATAAATCAATTTCAGTAGATTAAGTCAACTATATTAACTGCGTGCCGCTTCTTTCAATGCGTTCTTACTTTGAGGTACTTTAGGAAATTGTAACAAAAGTCTGCACTGTCCCGTCAGTGAGACAGTGACATCATCAATTTGGGTATGTTGAAAAGCTTATGTATTGTATATTCTTTGGAGCGACTGTCGATATCACTCGTGCGCGTGCGAGCCTGCTCAATCCGTACGCCCGTCTGATCTCTGATCGCCCGTCGACATTGTGCTTCGTGTCGTGCCCAGCATCGTTTACCTACTGCAAAGGTTCCAGAACGGAAAACACAGAAAAAGTGCTGCAGGCGAAATAAAATTAAGTGAAAATGACATGTTTGGAAATATCATGACCGACCGGTTAATAGCGTGGTAGTAATTGGTTCCCACTCGGGCGTTACTGGTTCGATCCTCTACTAATCCTCCATCATTGCAGAGGCCACATTTTCCACTTATAATGATGGAAATGGGTGCAGTTTCAATATTTTGAAATTATTTATGAAGATAGGACATAAGGAAAAAAGCCACAGGCAAAAAAAAATTTGTGGACATTAAATTATTATTTTGGGAGAAGGATATAGGTACCGCAACCTCGGGAACCATTTATTGGATAACCATCACCTCTGTTATAGATCACCCCAAGTGGTTCGCTTCGTTTGATGACTTAGCAGGGGTGCCCGGGTTCATGGGGTGAGGTTTGTCAAGGTCTTGGTGGCCGATGTGTCTGCCCACCGGCTGCGTAGCGGGCCGGATCGAGAGAGACTGGTTGAGGAGGAATTTTGACCACTCCAGCCAGAATCCCTCGACCCATCGCCTTGTACCGCAGTGGGTGAGATGGATTCACACTTCCGTCACTCCTGGACACACTGACCGCCAGTTTCCTACCCACCTCTGATAACTATTTCCTTCCCAGAACTTCCTCTTCTTCCTTTCCTTAAAAAATACTCCACACAGCATCCCCTAAGACGACATAAGCCCCGAGAGAAATTATTTTCTGCACACATAAAACACACTGCTCGATTTACTCAAAATAAAATTAATATTTGGCAGGTGGGCACGTAAGCACACCCACCATATAACAAATGCGTGCCTTACTCCATTAATTATGTATCTATCCCAGAGAAATTGAGAGTATTTATCATCTGTGTATCGCCCATAGACACTTCTTGGTCATAGACACGCGGTGGAGTCCACCTCGATAGCAAGCGAACCGCTGCGGTCGACATGTAAAGGCACGCGTGTGCACAGGTTCCTCGGTGAAATAATTTCTTCGAAAAACAATAACAGTTTATGTCGAAAATTTTCGTTTATTTAACAGTCCAAATATGTGGGCTTCGGGTTTACTTTCTACTAGCACCGGCATTTTAAACGTGCATCATTATCTCGCCAGTTCAACCGATTGCCGCATTGGCGCACGGGTCGGCAAGAGTTCGTGCGAGAAATGCAATAAATACGTAAAAACTTTTTAAACGGATTACCTTTTTAATGTTGTTATTATGTGATGGCACGCTTTTTAGGAGATTGCTTGATCCGTGTACAGTGTACACAAATCATTTTCGGAAGTGTTCATTTTTTGAACCTACTATTTTTAATATTAAACCCACACTCCCTGATGGCTCAGTTCCCTGAGGCGTATGTAATATAAAACCATGTATGATCGTGTGAGAAATGTGGTTATCAGCTGTAAGATTAAGAAAAGGACCTTCGGATGATTTGGGCATGTAGAGCGAATGAAGTGTAACGGTTGTATGAGAATTGAGAATATATGACGCAAATGTGAATGGTAGAAAAAGTCGGGATCGCCCAAGGAATATATGGCACAATTAATTGAATCAGATACTTAAATCGGGTCATGTCATGAATCATAATAATAGAAGAGTATGTATGATACGATGTATGAATGTGAATGAGGCAAAGAGTGTGTGCCAAGACCGAGTTGTTTGGCGGTCCGTCCTCTCTGCCTATCCCTGCGGTGAAACAGCTTGATGGTCAGTTTATTAGTTAGTTAACCCCCCACACAGGAGGCACTGAATTTTCCTCAGTGTTATCTTTGGGGATGCTGTACGGATGGTCTAAAAATTCTGGGAGTGAAAAGGGTATGAGGGTTAGGTAGGAATTTAGGGGTCATTGTGTCCAGGAGAGACAGACGCATGAATCCATTCCTCCCGCTGCGGCGCAAGACGATGGGACGAGAGCGACCAGCTGGAGAGGTCAAAGGGTCTCTTCAAGTGGCCTCTCTTGATCTGTTCCGCCACACAGCTGGTGGTTAGGCGCATCCTCCGCTAAGACCTGAACAAACTCACATGTTGAACCCGGGCACCCCTGCTAAGTCACCAAACCTAATTTTTTATGCGAATACCGCACAAGAGTCCAAACTGCTGCTAGAGCCAATAAGGCATACCCAAATGGGGGATGTTTAGAGGCTGAAGGTAGTGGGAAGGGAAGGAGATGGGGAAGAGGAAAGTGGGGAAGTATCTGGCTATTCATATCTGGTCACCAAACACGGCTAAAGCCATTTTAAGCAACGTTTCATTTCTGAATGATGATCTTACACCAGGGCGATACTATGAGTATCTTCCACTCCGGAAATTTCCACAAATATACTAAACATTATTTTTAATTAATTAAATGTGGAATAATACAAATTTATTTGCGCACGCCGGGATTCGAACCCGCAATCCACGCGAAAAAGGTAAGCCATTTAAAAAAAATTATGTTATTGAAGAAAATGTATACCTCAGAAATAATATTTTTTTTTTATTTATAAAATTTTAAAGCGTAATTTATAATCTTTCAAGAACATTTCTAGTTTTTCCAGATGTGGGGTTAATACATTATTACGTTTATGTAGATTTATTAAAGTTTACTGCTTATTGAAATACAGGATACAACTTCAAACTAAGTAGGAGCTCTTTTAATAGCTTTATTCTTTATTAAAACTAACAATCCTCATTAACTAATTAATTTTACATCCAGCAATAATTAATATAAAATTAAAATCTCAATCACTCTGCATTAACAAGGAGAAAGCGAAAATGTCGAAACTGTTACGTTTCACTTTTATTTTTAAGAAGTTCATTAATAAATTATTTAATTATCACTTGCAACAATGATAAACCTAACACACATGCAGCGCCCGTAAACATTTTAAACGCCTGCTAAATTATGGAAAGAAATGATTATCATTATCACTGTTTAAAATAAACTCGATTACAATACATTAACTTAACGAGTTCTGTCACAATTTGTACTGTTTAATCGTGAATTGCCCTGTTAAGGTAATGCGGGCATTATTCTTAGTGAAGACTAAAGCCTTTTAAAATTTAATTAGAAACCATTAAAATTAACGCAATGTTAAGGTTTTTCAATAATCTCGTGCATATTTATGATGCGCGTTAATTTTTTAACAGTAAACATAAATCGATGCTAGCGATCTTTTTAATGGGATTAGGAAAACCTTTTTCAATTTCTCTTTTTTGTAATAAAACCTTTTGATTTGGTTAATTTTAATGCTACCTTACAATACCGGCATCTTCTATAAATGTATTATGTTCTTGTATAATTAGACAGCACATTTTTTATTTTTTATTTATTCTTTAACATTGTCACGAAATGAAATAAATACACGTCCCTGAAGAAACGATTCAAGTTAAAAGTATTTCTGATAAACTCTTAATCGTGGTGTATTTTTTATAAACAAATAATATAATTTGAGATGTATCTACGGTAGGTATTGCAATCAGTATTCTAAATAATAAATCAATTTGGACTTTTAAAAACAGCTCCTTTATAAATAAATTCATGATATTTGATGAGTTTATCAACGGAGGAGAAGTCTATCAATTTGGGAGGCGGGAATGGGTACCACGTACCACCGCCACGGGATCCATTTATTGTATAACTAACACCCCTGCCATGGGTCATATAAAGTGGTTAGCTACGTTTGGTGACTTGGGGTGAGGTTACGTATTGTCGGCGTGGAGGGCCGGATAGGGAGAGACTGGTCGAGAAGACCTAACCTAGACCTCTCCAGCCGGACTTGAATTCATACGTCCGATACGTCCATCACTCCTAGACACATTGCCCCCCAGATTCTTACCCACCCCTCATACCTTTTTCCTTCCCAGAAATTCCTCTCCTTCATTTCCCCAAAAAGACCCTCCACACAGCAGTCCCACAGATGACAGGCCCTGAAACGAAAACAAATATAATATTTATTAACAAGTGTCCAAGAAAGTTCTAAGCAATTATTATCAAATTTTTGAAGATCGAAAGTATGTATTTTTAACCCTTGTTTATAGCGATTAATATAATTACACGAATTATAGTTTTCTACTCAATTCGGGCGAGAGAAGTTCTTAAATTGATACAGATTCGTGCGTGAACGATTCCAAAATTGCCGTCGCGGTATTTTCATTTAATGTTTTTAAGTACATATGCAATATCTACTGTCGGTCGGTTCCTTCCACTACCTCCATTCGCATTACTTAAAGTTGTCAAAAAACAAAAAATACTCGTGGATAAGACTCTTAACACTCGTTAACAAGTCAAGCCAGTCTGCATTAAAATTCACGCCATTTTAAAAACTTTGTCGGGCGAAGCGTTTCATGAAATGTTTTTAATTAGTTTGGTGACCAGATCTGAATAGCCAGGTACTTCCCCTCTTTCCTCTTCCCCGTCTCCGTCCCCTCCTAGCTACCGTCAGTCTCACAACATACTCCAATTGGAAGCCAATTGGAGATGGCATCGTCTCACTGGCTATAGTAGGTAGATTGGAGCAGTTCTTCTGCCGAATTCACTTTCAAAATAATGCAAACTCGAACTTATGAGTTTTCTTAATGTACCCGTTTTTATAATTACTGCACAAGAGTCCCATCTGACTAGAGCCGATAGTGTTATTACCAATAGCTGGTATTTATGATACCTACCAATAAACAAATTTGGAGTAAATATGTGTGGGGCTGAGGAAACTCGGGAGGTGAAGGATATGGGGAAAATGTGGTTAGGATGTGTATCGCTGTTCATTTCTGGTTACTAAATATATCTAAAGCCATTTCAAGCAATGTTTCGTTTTTGTATAGTGAACCCTCACCAGAGGAAATACTGAGAGCGTCGTTAATTCTGGAACGCGGAAATAATTTTCTTATTTAATCTGAATTGTCGTAACACATTTCGAACCCGCAACCTTTGTCTCGTAGGACATCAAAACATCTCACGGTAATTAATTAATCTTTTAAGACATTTAACCCTACAGCCTCTATATTTCACAATGTATTGGATTGCGCGGGAAACGATTTCGCATTACATTCGAATCCAGATAAATTCGTTGTTTTTTGACATATTTTAAACAAAATACTCTTTTGTAAGCAGATGACCAACTCTTTTGAGATTTTAGTATTACGGTGCTCCAGATTTTATGTCCGGGTTAAATCTTTCCCACATGAGAGACTAAACCCTTAAAGGGTTGAAAGGGTGTGCTGTTTACACGTACTTTTCAGAAGTGGACCATTCTATCACATTGCTGTCATAGAGTTTAGAATGTCTTCGAAACAGGTCGTGCGCGCGGGAATTATATCCCTCTGATTTAATGTTCCACACGCTCGGATAGTTCTTAAAATGCTCTAAGAACAGAGGCGTATGCTCTTCCCTCCATTTAAAAACCATTTTCAATGTTGACAACTCACAACAAAATAAACAGTCACAGTTTGACACTTCCATACGCACGCACAGCGCTGCGTGCGCATGCAACGCCGCATTCGCGCATGCGCACGAATGGACAACAGAACCAATCGCATTGAAAATATTGAGCTTGTTCAATATTTTCAATACGGTTGAAAGATGACGCGCAATGACATCGAAACATTCAATTTCTTGTTTACACGGTGCAATTTGGTTGCTTCAACCAAATTGCGAGGCAGAATTGAAGTGTATAATATGCCCTTTACATCTAACACACTATATAAAGAGGTAATATTTGTTTGTTTGTTTGTTTGTTTGTGTGTTTGTTTGCATCGAATAGGCTCCGAAACTACTGAACCGATTTGAAAAATTCTTTCGCTGTTGGGAAGCTACACTATCCCTGGGTGACATAGGCTATATTATATTTTAAAAAAAAAATAGGCATCCTTACTAAAACTTCAATAATGTAACCCAGGGTGTAAAAAAATTACCTAAAATATTCTTTAAATCGCGTGCGCTGCGAAAACTATTGATGATAGAATAAAATAATTTACTACGACTTTATAGAACACATCATTATTTACAAAAAAGGTCGCGACAGCATATGTCTAACTATTATGGTTATGCCACAATAAGTATTCTTTTATTTTAAAAATTTAATTTAAATGTCGCCGCTTGAAAAGGCTCTCTATTTGTATCTTGGTTTTAATCCTTATCAAAATAAATTACTTCATATTCAAGACAGCTTCAATACCTTTATTTAACTTTTTGAATTTTTCAATTCGGATCTTTAATTAGAAAGATATCACGAGTTTAAAAAAATGTTAGTATTAGAAAAAAGTTTCGGCTACGGGCCGCGCGGGAGGAGTCAAGAAATGCAGTGCCAGGGGGGTTGGCGGGACGGGGGAGCGGGAGAGCGGTGGCGGGGAAGGTGGAAGTGGAACGCTGGAGGGGAACGCACGGGAAAGGACATGTAAGGAGTAACATTTTATTTATTTGAATATGGCATGTATTATAAAAGAAAGTCCAAAAAACGTGCAGCTCGCAAAAACTCAGAAACGAGTCCCGGTTCGATCAAGGGAGTTATATGGTGTGGTAGATCTCTATCCCCCCTAGGGAATAAGAGTATCCGTTTTTACCTAAAGGCCGTGCTTTTAAAGATATTAGGGCTGAAAATTTCGCCCTCTTGAAATTTCTAGAACAGTCTTCCGGAAAGTTCTAGAAGGTTCCATAGAGCTGTAGAAAGTTGTGGAAGGAGTGGAATGATCAGGAATAGGAAATCGGGAACATCATTGTGCAACATTCCAGAACACTATCTTATTGTCCTGAGCGAAGCCGGGTAACCCAGCTAGTAAGTATAATAAATACAAAAAATACAAGAACAATACGTCAACGCACCAGAAATATAATGGGAAAATATTTCACCGACTCCAGATATTTTCATATCAAATCCTAACTGGTACGATAAATCCTACTGATCTCTCAATATATCAACTCTTGTAGGACATATTACATGATAGATCTTTATTTAAACACGTTCAATTTAATAATTAGAAATCTCGGCTACATTATACACCGTTAATCTCGCGTCGATTTATTTCTGATGGCCATCATAATTTAGTACCGTTATAACACTTGTAGACTTGTACCCGTACAATATACGGCAAAGCTCGTTTGCTAAATAATAATGCTTTGTGCGGAACAAAATAACTGAAAAGAAAGTATAACGATCACATGCGAAGAATGCAAATAGAATACAGACGAGAAAAAATTGTGAATAATGGTAAATTAAAAGTAATTTTCAGGAAAGCAGGTAGAAATTACTTGCGAATAGGACTGATGTTTTATTCGACCCTTGTTTTGCACCAACTAAATTACAAAACTATTTGTTCTTTGTCACAGATTTTGAAATCATCCTGAAAATCACTCATAAATCTTTACGTAAAAGCAGAATATCCGATTGTTTCTCCTAGAAAAACTCTCTAACCGTGAGTTCTGGCTTCATAAACTTTGCACACTTTCGCCGTCTAGAATTTATATGCCAATGCAACTTATTTGAGATCGTTTTGTCACCTCCATCAAGAATTATGGAAGTTTGAATTATGCGTTCACCTGTCGAAAAAAGACAACGAACCTAATGATTTTTTTTTTCATTTTTAATCCAACGCCCCTTGAGGTAATATTTCTGAAAAATGTGTGTTACAAAAATTCTAAAGGAATGATTTTTTTATTTATTTTATTTTATGTGGGAGACCGATATCTAAGTTACATTAATTGTACCTTGTAAAGGTTTCCACTTGGGTATTATAATATATAAGTGATTTGAAAGAAGATAATTAAGAAAAAATACATAGCAAATTGTTTAAATGGGAATAGGGAGTTGGAAGGATGGGGGCATTGATATATTATAGGGGGTTGATCTATTTGAAGTATATTATGTCCACTAATAATAATATGCATAACAAAAAAATGAAGTTCATAGAATGATAGTAGCATTTTGATGAGTATCCATAGTTGTTATAAATGATCTAGAGATCACCTGTGTGACCATATCAAAGGACAAAGCAGGAAAACGTAAACAACGAGTGAAACAAAGTAAGTGAAATAGACCAAAATGATTTTGGAATTCCACAAGGAACTGTATTAGAGTTAAAAATGTCAAATTGTTTGTAGTGTGTATTAAAAGTGTGTGATGCACGATGAATGAAGGAGTTTTGCTTAAAATTGGTTTTGCATTGAGGGAGGCTAAGAATTTCGTCTGATGTGGCTCATTTCTTGGGAATTCATTGTAAAAGTTCCGGACAATCTACGACGGTCATTGACGTATGATATCTAGACGCGCCCTGTGAAATGCAAAATGACCCCAGAAGCCAGCAAAAGCAGGCTCACGGCCCATTTATGAAAAAGTGCCTGCATTGTTTTGCACCGTTTAGATCGCATAGTGCTTTGTGTTGTACCTTTTATCGGTCTACAAGGTCTACACCGAAACCAATTTGTGTTCCAGCCGTCCGCACCGGAGTTAATTTTTTCAAACAGCAAAATATCTAACTTCCGAATGTTGTACAAAGTACACACGGCGGACTTTATTTTTGAAAATTTAGTCAGCTATCTGACTACAACAAAAAAATAGACCTTACATATGTCTTTTAGACAGCGTTTTCATAAACGTAATAATGTTACAGAATTACTTTTGTTGCCATCAAAGTTTCCTACGTCATCAAATCACCGCACTGCCTGTGTTCGACTACTAATACATACAAGGAGGGCTAGTATCACAATTTGGAAGAGTTTTCAAACTTTTTTAAAGCGCAACCCGCTTTTAGTAATAAAATAAATTATATTATTTCCATAAATTACAATTATAATTACATAAATTCACCACCAGCTATTTTTTAGGAATGATCAACCTTTTAAGTCGAAGTATTATTAATGTATCCATTATTATTATGTACTTATGCGGACCTTGGTGGGAGGGTATGTACAACATAAGCTGGTTAACTTTTTTGTCGGTGGAGTCGCAAACCTGCTTTACATATTATAAAACAATATTTGTTTAATTAAACTACCAAAGAGGGTAAAAAAAAGCCGCAGCTGAAAATTTTATATCCGCAATGCCAAAACAATGAATGATATCGATTTTTTTCATTTGGAAATGTTAAATTTTGGCGGTTGATTCAAAAAGGGCAAAAATTGCCAGACAAAATTTTTACTTCGTTCAAGGTCAAACCAGTAAATGGTGTTAGTTTATTTTCGTTTGTAATTACAATATTTATAAGTACAATATTTCGTCAAGATAATTTTTGTTATTTTGTAAAACGGAAACCTTTAAAATACATAAAACACAGATTTTAACAAAAAATCGTTGCAAAATTCTTTAATTAAGGTCGCAAGTTAAACAATTAACACTTATAATTTAATTGTATGAAATTTCCCCCGATAGATAAAAATCGTAAGATATACTCCAAAAAATATTATTAACACGTATTACAAGATATATAGTTATACGAAAAATTTCGTAATTCATTGTTCTTTTCAAATCCTTTTTGAGACATTTTCCGTGAGATTTTTGTCCTATTTCAAACGAGTCATGTTTTTAAGAATAGCGCGCTCCCTCTAACACTCGTATTTACGTATCTCCCCTTCCTCTCCTTTTTGAGCGCTTACTACTGGGCTTTAAGTATCCACTAATTTCAGTAATTTTTTTTATTTACTATACGCAAAAAACTTAATATTTTGAGTAGCTGATTCAAAACTTTAAAAAGAAATTATAGTTTTTGGCTAATACCTTTTGCAAAACGGAACAGAAGCCTTTGAATATTTTTAGCGCAATTTTTTGATATTTTTTTGTAATCAGTCCGAAAAGCAGTAAATGGGCTTGCGGACCGCTGGTTGCTCATCACTGTGTTAATGATGAGCAACCAACTTGGGTAGCCCACGGTGCATGGGCGGTAAAAAGATGATTTTTTCGTAAATGTTTTCAAGCAAATGATGATTGGTTTTTTTTAATAAACTCATTAAGCTTACGAACCAACAGAAAAAAATGCAGACGCATCTGCCGCCAAGACCTGGACAAACATCACTCCATTAACCCGGGCACCCCTGCTTAGTCACCAAACGTAGCGAATCACTTGGGGTGACCTATGGCAGAGGCGTTGGTTATCCAATAAATGGTTCCCGAGGCGGCGGTACCCATACTGGCCTCCGAAATTGAATCGCTTGTCAAAATAAAGTAAAAAAATATTTTTTTCCAATTAAATTTATGAATGTCTCATGACCCCCACTTTGAAAACCACTGTATTCAGCACGGCTTGTGGATATTGTTCATGCGGCCAATCCGTGAACAACTATTGATGTATTAGTTTGACAGAATTACACAAAAGGATAACTTGGCGGTCAGTTGTATATTGCCGGGAACTCTGTATGCAAGACGGCGGAATTGGAAGGAGAGTTTTGTTGCGAAATTACTGTTACTGGTGTTATTTTATTCTGATTATTACTATGAGAGGGCTTGTCTAGGGTATACTTGGTCGAAGACGACGGTATTAAAAGTAGTTATAAAACCGTCTCCTACGATTGCAGTAGGTATTAAAAAGTAGTTATAAAACCGTCTCCTACGATTGCAGTAGGTACCTCCCTATTCTTTTCCTACACCTTGAGGTATGTGTTCAACAATTTGTTTAGAATTCTTTGCGAAAGAGTCCGCAATTCATAAAGAATGCATTTTAAATTACCTCTCAGAAAAGAGAACACTTGTTATTATTATTTATATTATAATGTGGGTCTCAAAAGCGACCATTCCCTTTCGACCAATTACCGACCGGTCAGGTTTATAGATCTTCTACCAAACTGGATACATTCCTCGTCTTGTCTGATGCATAAATCCGCCAGACATTTTGGGTGCCCGACTTTAATCTCGCAAGTACCAGTACCTAGTTTATACCTGCGGTTACAGGTTACAAGTTACTTCCTACATTTATGCCGCTGTGCCCGGGGCCGGTGCGAGGGATGTTGCCACCTATGTGTGAAATAAATTCTGTACTTAGCTCGAGATAATCTATAAATAAAGTAGAATTAAAGTCGTATACATTTTCACAATATTTTCAAAAATGGTACAGTTTAGTCAAATTTGGTAAAATTAGTAGCAAATCATACTTTAAGTATATGTATAGTGTATAAAATAAATTACTCAGTGATGTCGTAGTTATTTGTACAATTTTTTGAAGTGAAGTAATTTCTTTGGCCTCGTTGTGATTTGGAATTCGGATGAAACGGAAATGACGCATCACAGCACCTGCGAAGCACCAAACTGCGATATTATGAAACTGAAATGACGCTAGGTCTGTGTTCTTTGACCGCTTGATTAGGTACGATCACACTTTTCACGGGTCCTAATGGTTGACTTTGTTTTTGGTAAAGTTTAGCCACTACCGCGTGTGAACCGCACTCGATTTTTTAATTTTTTAAATTGTAATTTAAAGAATATGGGTTACATTTATTCATTAATATTTTACAAAATATTATATTTAAGGTCATCGTTGGTCATGTACAGGTACCTTAACAGAAAAGAGGAGCGCTTATACCTAATAAGGGAGCCACGATTCTTACTTAGGTTATATGTTTTGTATAAAATATTTATTTTTTATTGCAAGTGTTTTTGGAAAAATTGTTTAATTTTATTTATTTGTTCTGATTGGTTGATAATACAGCGCAATTCAGAAGAGAGATTGTTGTTAATTTATTATTATGTTACCGGTGTTACGACGATGTACTGAAAAATGCTCGAATGTAATCAAATATGGATGACTAGACAGACAGGTGTTATAAGCTTTTAATGAAGGCGGGAATGGGTACCGCCGCCCCGGGAACCTTTATTGGATAACCAACACCTCTGCCATAGGTCACCCCGGGTGGTTCGCTACGTTTGGTGATTTGGCAGGGGTGCCCGGATTCATGGGGTGAGGTTTGTCTAGGTCTTGGAGGCGGATGACCAGAACACAATGAACCCCAGATTCCTACCCACCCTTTAAACCCTTTTCCTTCCCATAACACTCCTTTCCTTCCTTTCCTTAAAAAAAAACCCTCCACACAGCATCCCCAAAGATGAAATAGGCCTTGAGGGGAAATTATTTTCCTCAGGGTCTTCTGTGTGGAGCTCATGTTAAAAATAAAAAATAAAATTGTGTATAATCAAGGAGAAGTTTCTGATGTTACCATTTTTTTTAATTCGACATTATTATTGAATTTCCTAATCAAAGTAGGTAAAATTTAATATTTACTGATTTAAAAAAAATGTGTACTGAATATTAGATATGAGATATCTAGAGTTTGCAACATCTGTCTATATAGTGGTTGAATTCAGTTCTTGCATCTTTTACTCTTGTTTTTACCACTTTTATAATACGCGCCAAACTTTAAAGCTGATCTGAATTTGATGCGATCCATTCTCGGGCAGGTGCAGTTATTAAGGAAAATTCTAAGTAACTGTAAGCTCTTAGTGTTTATAAGCTCTTAGCCGTCCCTTAGTACGACCGCCCGTGAGCGTTTCCCTCATTTCACCCGTGTCTTCTGCGCCTCTGTCAATGCCAAAATGCTTATACATATTCGATATGTATACACATTGGCGTCCGCTCTTATTATACATTCCTCGCAAAAAGAATTTTGAAAATTGGATTGAGGTCAATATTTGCGGAACTAATTGATGTATTCGCATGGATTCTGTTTGCCTTTCTTAATCGTTGTTTTGGCTTATTATTTGCCTGGTAGCCTAGACGAAGAGCTTGTGTTATTAATTATCGCGGAGGTCCGCTTTAAAGTCGATTCCGATTAATCATAATTGATTCAAATATCTAAATTATGCAGCAATTAGCTATAATGATATACTAACACAAGATAGTATTTTGATCGAAAAAGATTCTCAGTGTTTGATTGAGAATCAAACAAGGTTCAGTGAGTAACTTTGTCTTTAGTGTACCAAACGCCGCATATAACTAAAATTTTCATTATGTTTGAATCGAGTTTGACACCTACAGTACATATCGACTTTCCATCATTTAAACACAAGTTATTCTCAGTGAAAATGCCTACAAACTTACAAACTACACACTGCATACTTGTATACTCGTACTGACCTACATATTTTGATTTCAATATATGTCTTACAGTTAACGCAGGATTTAAGTAATTATTAGTTTTAGAGTCAAATGTATTTTACAAAGCTTCGTAGGTCATGCTACGCAAGTCTATGTACAGATTAAAATAGTTATTTTCACTATGAAAATCAGACTTAAATAGCCGTGTACATTTTTTGACCAATAGGTTCAATGTTCTAGCATCTTCATTGGGAAACAAAAACACACTTTCCGCTTTAACATAGAATTATGGACTCCTTATTTCTTGTTAGTATGTAAATAATCAAAAAGATACCATATTTTGATATCTTTCATCGACATTCCTAAACTTCAAATTGATTCATTCACATGTGCAAGTCCCAAAAACTCTTACAATTTGGCAGGCGATGGAAGCGAAAGTAGAAGCGTCTTTTTAACATTCCAAACGACATCACGACAAGAGAACGTGTCGTTAACCCGAAATTTTGTAGTTGGCAATTTGGTAGTTTGGCAGGTAGTCGTCAGTTTGGTATTTTAGCTTAGTGGCACTTCCATTGTTGGCACCATTGACGTAGGGTATACTTGGTCGAAGGTTGGCACTCAAAATATTTCCAGAACACAATAATCAAAGATTTTTTATACCTAAGAAAAACAAAGATGTTATAGCAAGATACGCTCTATTACATAGATTTCGACTTTTTTAAATAATGGCATACACCGGGCCAAAATGGCCCCTTTATCTTTCATCGTGAATTTATAGTAATGATTGTTGGAAAAATGGTTTATTTTGAGCTGCAATATGGGGAGGTTAATCTTTACGGGGGATATGTTTAGGTTTTCTATGTGTGGTACATAAGTTTTCGACATACCGGGCGAGGCATTTTATGGACGCGTTTTCATGGGTGGGAATTCCTGCATAAAATATTTCCGCGAAACTTAAGATGTGTTTTTTTAATAAATTTCAGAAACTTTGTGGAGATGGGATACACTTAACCATTTGGGGACACACAAGGCTATACATATGGCTTTATTCTGGAACGTTTGAAATTTTTTTTAAATGAAATCATTGATTTATAAATAAGGAGTTTATTTTTTGCTGAAAGTTTTTTATTCATTTTCTTTTGCATAACATGTTTTTTTTAAAATTTATTTCTGTATTACATAGATTCACTTAAAGGTTTAAATGCATTTCGCTGAGTTGTTCGGGGCTACCTGTCAGTAAGGAATACCCAGAAGATTGCCAATCTCCGATACAAGAGGACACAACAAGAAAACAAAGTAATAACAACATGAAACGCGACTCTAAATATGATAGTTTTTGCCGTCAAGGCCAAAAGTCAAACGACAAAAGATTGGCATTTTTTAAAAACGGGATTCTATCACGAAAAAGTGAAAACTTTCGCTTTTATTGGTCTTTATTTATCTCGGCTCTTAAGCAAAGGTGTGGAGGCCAGTGGCGTACCGTGGGTATCAGCCGCCCGGGGCGGAGGAAAATTTTGCCGCCCCCCCCCCCCCTATATAGGTACTTCTTCAGGGAGGGGGGGGGGGGGGTAGTGATCCCTTTTTTTAATTTTTTTTTTTAAATATTTATTAATTAAATCTGTATGCGGTGAATTAAAACTACACTCAGAACGTGAAAACGGTTTTTCTTTGGTTCTGGCATTACATAAATTGTCTGCAACTAGAATTTTATATTTGCACTTCGAAAAAAGTTATGTTTTCCTTCGAAATATGTCAGCAGATGAATACACAATTGGAATTTTACATTCTGAACAATAAAACTGGCTTAAATTTTATCTGTATGCGGTGAATTAAAACTACACTCAGAACATGAAAAAGGTTTTTATTTGACTCTGGCGGCACATAACTTGTCTGGAAGAATTTTATTAAGCACTTCAAATAAGTTTTTTCTTCGAAATGTGTCGTCGGATGAATTCACAACTGGAATTTTACATTCTGAACACAAAACTACTTTTAATTTATTCTCTAAGCGGTGAATTAAGACTACACTCGGAACATGAAAATGTTTTTTCTTTGATTCTGGCGGCACATAAATTGTCTGCAAGAATTTTATAAAGCACTTTAAATAATATAATGTTTTCCTTCGAAATGTGTCGTCAGATGAATCCACAACTGGAATTATACATTTTGAACACAAAACTGCTTTTAATTAAATATGTATGCGGTGAATTAAAACTTCACTCAGAACATAAAAATGGTTTTTCTTTGATTCTGGCAGCACATAGATAGTGTGCATCTAGAATTTTATAACTGCAATTCGAATAAGTATGCACACACCTGTCAGCTATTTAACTTTTCTGTGATAATAAATTTAAAATATATCACCGTGATATATACGTGGAAGAAAACCGTATAAGTGTAATTTTTTGTGCGCTTTCAGCAGGGCGCACAAAGCTTCACGAATATAAAACACAAATCGACTATCAATTAGAGCTAAAATGATACTGTTGCCATTTACATTTTTATTTAAAAATAATGTATGTGTTAGAAATAAAAACAAAAAGTCTGTCATTAATATTTTGATCTTAACAGTATATAAAACTTAAGAAAGATGTTAAGAAACCATAAAATGATTGTGAAATTTTGCCGCCCCCCCCAAAAGTGCCGCCCGGGGCGGGCCGCCCCCCCCCCCCCCCCCCCCCCCCCCCGCCCCCCCCCCCACGGTACGCCACTGGTGGAGGCTTTGTCTCATTGCACCTTTTTGTTAGTTCCGCTGTCATAAAGATAACAATATACTTTAACAATATTGGCAGCCCGAACAAAGAATGTGATAAATTTATTAAAGAACGCTCATAGCAGAACAGGTTCTAGAAGAAATAAATATTTTAATGCTTTGGTTTCGGCACCATCTTTGATGTGAAAATGTGAATGAATTATGGACTGATTTATGATTAACTCACTGAACCCGTTACTATTTCGTGAATAATAATTTATACTTTGCAACAAAAATTATTATCAAGTGAAAGTTCGATGCTAATTTAACGGAACGTCTGAAGTAACGGCTGTCTTTTCGGTTTTTGAATAAATCCCGCTTCAATGGTTTCACATGATTCACGTTTAATTATTATGCCGTATGAAATCTATAAAATGCGTTTTAATCTGAAAAGTATGCACATTATTTGATTTCATGTAATTATGTCCATAATTACAAAATAAATGGTGAAATGCATAAGAATTGCACATGAGAAAATGACCTACCGATGTGAATAAACTGGCTTATAATGTGTCGGCTAAAGCATTCTATAATCATGTGAAATATTGGCTGACTGCTTTTTTATGCGAATGCCGCATAAGAGTCCCAACTGCTCCCGTCTGGAGCCAGTATGTCTACGGCATTCCCATTAATCTTAACAAATGGATTGCAATCTTTGGAGCACAGGCGTCGGGTGGGAATGCTATCCTTGTTCTACCGGTATTTCAATCAAAGATGCTCCGAAGAACTAGCGTCATCGATCCCCTCGGCACCGGTGCATAGTCAGGAAACGCACCAAACGCGCGCATAACATATGTACAAGGATGACATTTGTCATATGAGAACGAATCGCTTCTGCGACTCGTTTTTGAGTTCAACAGCTCGGCTGTGGAAAGATTTGCCGGTCTCTGTGTTTCCTCCTTCCTACAATATGGCTCTCTTCAAGACCAATATTCACTCCTTCCTCTCTTCGAGAAGATCCTCCATACAGCATCTCAAATGACATAGACCCTAAGGGAATTGCCTCCTGTGTGGAGTTATGTAAAAAAAAAATATGTTGGGCACGCATTTGGCGTGTTTCCCGACTATGCACCGGTGCCGAAGGGATCAATGACGCTATTTCCTCGGAGCATCTTCCATTGTAATTGTTACGCTCAATGTAAATATATATGTTCATATGTCTATTCAAATTTAATGTCAACGTATTTGCCGGCGCCGGCAATGTAATTGATTGTCCCACCGATACCTGATATCCTTGTTTGTGTTTATACTGTGTTTCTTGAAATTTCACGCGAGGCCG
This sequence comes from Limnephilus lunatus, assembly GCA_917563855.2. NCBI lineage: Eukaryota > Metazoa > Arthropoda > Insecta > Trichoptera > Limnephilidae > Limnephilus > Limnephilus lunatus. The sequence continues at coordinate 41,771,960 of OU830602.1, read as the reverse complement.
CCAACGCGGGCTACCATCCCATACACAGAAAAAACCTAAACCTTCATGAAAATTAATTTTATTTTTTCCTCTTTTCAGTGTACACCCTTCAGTGGCCAGCTCCGTTTCAGCGCACCTCTCTGACGTCATGGCCGCCATCAGAAGACATGACTGCTCCGAATTCAAATGTGTTCAGACATGACAATTGGCGCCCAAATGAATTCTCTAGTGTTGCCAGACTGTAAAATACAATTTAGCCACAAATAATTATTATTTAGGTGCCTACCGAATGCGGTAGAAAGATTCGATAAAATATAGATTATTTATTATTTTTCGTGGAGACGTTGAATCATATTCGCCCATTATTATTTATGCCCATCCCAATGTTAATTTATTTATTATTTATCATTGCTAAATACGTGTGTAGGGTAAGAAAAATTTCCCTGAAAACATCCAAGTTTCAAGGGAGTATTTTGACTTTAAAAATGTACTTTTCATGTAATAATATGATTTATTTTAAAAGCAATAATCATTTTGCTGCAAATGTAAACTTGCTTATTATAATCGTCCTTTCAATTAAGAACTTCTTATATTCTTATTTAGAAACAACTATTTGATTGTAAATATACAAATTATCTAAAATATTACTATCTCAAAGCTTTTTTAATAAAAATAAATACCTAAATTTAAGATTTCAATTCGCAATTTACGAGTAAATTAATACAGCGGATACCGTTTAACATTTTAAGTCGTACGTAGAAATATCGAATACAACTACACTGTGTGGGTTCGTTATTTAAAACATAAAACATTAAACATTTCCATATTATTTAATTATTCTGTCAATGCTTTGACTTCAATATTCAAACTGGTACTGGTAAAAGATTTAAAATAAAATATATTTATATCCTAAGTTATAAAATAGATATTAATAAATCTGTTTTTATTTTAAACAACACGATGCTTGAAGCCATGTTGAATATTAAAATAATATTTATTTTCATTTTAAGTTTTTGATAATTTATGTTATTATTATTTATTCGATAGTACTCGTATTGATGATACTTACTATTTATTGTTTTACGCTTGTCGTCAATACAATAAAAATCAAATTTAGTCGTTGAAAAAATTACGTCTTTGTAATTTTTGATTTATAACGAATTTAATTTCCGTTGCATGTCTACAAAAATATTCCCAATTTTACAAATTGCTTTAAAAATATATGCCTACCATGTGAGGGTATTTCAAGTGCTGATTCGTGCTTTATTCTGAGCGTCCATATTACATTATAATAATAATAAATGTAATGTGTTTTTCAACAATATCTTAAAAGATGCCCAGTTCATTATCATGTCCATGTTGAAAAGATTCCCAGTTCATTTTTATTATTATTTTGACTGTATTTGTGTATCAAGCTTTTCTATAATTTCAATTACTTTTTTTAAGGCGTGACAGAAAAAAGTAAGTGTAGGTGTAGGTATAATAATTAAATACTTTCTTGTATATGAACAGTATTTTTGTAAATATTTAAAGTGTTTATAACACTTTGTAAGGTATTTGTTAATAATAAATAAACGAGTTGAAAAATTATTTTTGTCATGATGTTTTTTTTTCCTTTCTGTAAAATCAAGCAAGAAATTTTCATATCCTGAATATTGGACGTCAGGGAAGCCAGAGATTGAGAGAGAGCCAAACGGGTAGAGGCACAATTACCTCGAACCATGAACCTAAGGATTCAAGCCATGAACTTACGCTTCACAATATTGTCATCCTGAAGACAGTGACTGAAAAGAACTGTAAATTGACTTCTTTTGTAAAAACACAGTTTAGGGTCCTATTCTCGGAAATCAAAAGTAAACCAACATACAGTTTATATTTTACCCCTCATGCTAATTGGTCGGTTTTGGGAATAACTTATATAGGTCTGATAGAAATTCTTGTCTACCTTACTATCAAAGTGAAAAATATTAACTAAACGGTGTTGGAAAGAGAAAACACCAAGATTTATATTCAAATCTAAGAGTTAACCACAAAAGAATTAAAATGTACACCTTAATGAGACTAAACTTTCCCACCGCAATTTGAAAAAAAATTATGAATGCGATTTTTTTATTTAATTATTTTTACATGAAACGACAAAAAAGTGTGACGATGAGAACGTTTATAATACATTTTTCTAATAAAATATGTGTGTTTTTATATTTCTTTGTTATCAGTAATTTTAGTTTTAAAAAAGTACATTTTTAAAAACTTTTTTGTGTTTGGTTTGGATTCAATTTTTTGATGTTTTTTTTTTCGTTCGTGACTTTTCACCCCAAAGGAGTGTTCTAGCCAGTGTCAAATGAATTAATTTGCAAATAATGTTTGTAAGTGTGTAATTTTGTAATTTGGAATTAATAAAAAAGAACATATCTACATTATATAATAATATTAAAAATACAAATAATAAACTCGTAATATATGTAATTACAATACAAGATGATTGTAATTACATACAACAAGTGGAAGCAACAGGAAATTAATAAATTAGTTGATATACTTTAACACGCGTAAAAAATAAACAACACAAAATAATAACAAGCATGTAATGTTGTAGGAGGGCAATATAACCGGACTGATCAAGTCAGGGAAGAAATTTTTATATGAATTATTTATAGGGCAACTGAAAAATATGTGATTGGGGCCATTGGGGTCCTCTTCATCAAGACGACATTCACACATGGCAGAATTCTTAAAATGAATTTTTGTCAGGTGATCATTGTGGCAGCAATGCCCTATCCGCACGCTGCAAATGGAGGATGTTGAGAATTTGTTAAAAGAGAGTTGGCAAAACCACTGTTTTGAAGGAATCTTTGGCTGTATTATGAAAAAAGTATATCCTTTTGTTTTACTAGATTCATCCCAATGATTCTGCCATGCGGAAATCATATTTTCTTTCAATTTTATGAAAATGTCATCAGATTAACAAAAAATTAAAAACACTCCAAGAAAATTCAGCAATATTATTATATTAATGTGATGTAAATAATAAGTTGCGGTAAGTAGAGGTCCTAAAAACATTATAATAAAGAATTTAACCCCCACTCCCTTTCACCATTGCCACCCGCAGGAAAGTTTATATGTGTTTGATTATATCATCAGATCTTATGGTTTTGAAGGGTTGATTATTAATAATTGTTATGTAATACATAGGTACCCAACCTACAAAAATAACAATGATGATCAGTTGAATTTGGCGTCACGTCATGGAAAAAGTCTTCTGCTACCTGCGACCATGTGACTACCGGAAAAAGTGGGTGTTACTCGTGTATTATAGTCGCTAACAATGGGTTTCATAAAGCCATATTGTGACATCCTGTTTTAAGATTACCAACTCATGAATTTCTTTTGAAGTTAAAGTTACGAGTAATTGTTAAAGAATAACATGGTACTAATCTCAAACGTACACCAGGGTTACTTATATGCTTATATCTAACTTTTTAACAATTTATCATCAAAATAGTTTCTTGAAGTGAAAACGTCTTTGGCACCGTTGTGGTATGAAACTCGATGAAACAAAAATAGCGACATTAAAAAGAGACAAACACATGCATCTTTAGGTTTTAGCCTGCGAGAGAATGAGATAGTATAATCTAATTATTTAATGGTAAGATAACGTTACGATTATTGAAAAACATATTTTTTATCATTACAGAAGAAGATAATGCTAATAAATCTTAACTAAAATGTGAAAAATAACAATATACAGCAAAATCAGAGTGTGCAAACCTTCAGAAAACTAAAATAGGCAAGAGGCCTCTTGCCTATTTTACTCTCCCCACGAGGCTACGAAGCACCAAACAAAGAGGAGGCCGATGTAGCTATTTTCGTTGCATCGTTTTAAATCACAATGGTGGTAAAGAAGTTTTCACTTCAATGCAAATGTCTTGATCAACTCGGCCATTGCGACCTCTTATTTCTTAGTCATTTTTATCGATCTCGTATTTAAAATTTAGAATTGACAACTTTTTTTTAATTGTAATATAAAAAAATATGAGATACCTAAACTCATATAGGTAAATTTTACAAAATATTATATTGAGGGTCGTTTTTGGTCATGTATACATTATCAGAAAAGAAGAGTTCTTGTGCCTGATAAGGAAGCGATGATTCTTACTTAGGTTGTAATATAAGTATAATATGTTTTGTATAAAATATTTACTTTTTACTGAGAGTTTTTTTTTTTGAAAAATGGTTTAATTTTATTTATTTGTTCTGATTGGTTGATGATACAGCATAATTCAGAAGGTAGGTTATTAGTTATTATAGTATTTTATGGCTTGGAAAATATAATGATTTTGCATTTGATTTGTTTTAAAATTAGGTGTAATAAATTGGTTTCCATTTCTCATTAGTTTGTAAAATTCTTGATATTCTTTGTTATTTTTTTCTTTACACGTTTTATGTTGGAAGCTTTGAATATGTCATCGACATTTTGTACTGGAAACAATTTAAAAAGTGATTCTGTTGAGAAGGTAGATTTTTTTTATATTTTACTTTTATGATGATTCTTTGCAAAATTTTTACTGAGTTAAGATTGTTTTTGTAAGATACTCCCTAACCTGTAATTCCGTAGATAAGTAAAAAATGAACAAATTGTTTCCATAATTTTTGTTTGTTCATACTAAGTAGTTCTAAAAAAATTATTATAGTTTTTCAAAACATGATGTAAAGTAACTCCCATGTCCCCCCGGACTTTGCAACATTTTTGTATTTACTTTTAAAAAAATTAGATCCAGAAAGGAGGCCTTGAGGAAGATAATTTCCCTCAGAGCCTATGTCATCTTAGGGGATGCTGTGTGGAGGGTATTTTTAAGGGAGGGAAGGATAGGACGTTCTGGGAAGGAAAAATTATGAGGTGTGGGTAGGAATCTGGGAATCAGTGTGTCCAGGAATGACAGACGTATGAATCCATCCCCCAACTGCAGCGCAAAGCAATGAGTCGATAGAGTCTGGAAAAGTCAAAAGACTTCTCTTTCGATCCGGCCCGCCATGCAGCAGCTGGGCAGACGCATCCGCCGCCGAGACCTTGAAAAACTTCACCCCATGAACCCGGGCACCCCTGTTAAGTCACCAAATGTAGCAAACCACTTGGGGTGACCTATGGCAGTGTCGAACCAATAAACAGTTCCCGGGGCGGCGGTACCCATACCCGCCTCCCAAATTAAGTTATCCTGTATTAAAATAATAATAAAATCATTGTGTTTCCATACATTGAGAACTTGTAAGCGTATATACGAGTATTATTAGCCTGAACCTTCCACAGGGTTTGATAAAAAACATTAAAGGTTTACTTTATCTCTGTTGGAAAAATTAATAAAAGCTGTTAAAATTAGATTGTCCTGTTTTCGGTAAGTTATACAGATAAACTGCTTTCAAAAGGTTCAAACAATACTGGCACTCCATTATTATGATTCCACTGAAACACGATAGTCGATTTGGTCGATGATTCATAATATTATATTATCGACATGAACGGACGCCTTCAAGTCTGCAAGCGTATATCTGGGTACTGAAGATTACATTCCTTTATGGCACGTGGCTGACATCTGCAGAATTTTATTGATAGCTACACAGCGTAGATAACAATAAAATTATGTACCACACATACACGTCCCATAAGATGTAAAATGTTTTACTTTTACAGCAGAAGATGGCTCTTTTCACAAATATAAAAGTAGTAACGTAGCAGTTACCACACTCAAGATTGACTGCGATAAAAATAATAAATAAAATTGTTGAATGTAACGTATTTATAATCGAAATATTTATTTTATATAATACTAGCAGACTCGGCCACACGTTGCTGTGGCTAACGAAACACAACGCCATTACCCAACCTTTATAAAATCCACACCACCCGCTTGCCAGCTGCCCGCTGCCCGCTGCCTGAATTGAATACTTATTTGAATTTCTTCTCTACTATAATAACCATGTGTTATACATATAAACCTTCCTCTTGAATTACTCTATCCAAAGATATTCAAATACAAAAGAGATATGCTATGATGTCCGCACAACTGTCGGCGAACTCCTACCTAATCAGGCTACCATACAAAAAGAATTGGTTCATTTTCATGATTTTTTAAAGTGTGCATTAGTATTGGTTAACAATATAGTTTGAATACGGAAAGAATTCGTTCATTTAGTTTAGCGTTCGTTTAGTTTAATCGTTAATTATTCGTTCATTTAGTTTATTCGTTAATTGGTAAACAATATCCGCGACACCGGGAAGCGTAGTCCCACCTAGTAAAAACTGCGGATAGCACATCTCATTATATTTCAATATCTTTGACTCTATCTATTGGTGAAAACCGCATGAAAATCCGTGGCGCAGTTTAAAAGATCTAAGCGCACAAACATTTTGAGCGACTTCATTTTATACTATGTAATGAAGATGCGAAACATTTATCGAAAGGCCTAGAAATAATTAGTATACGCTAATAAGGGAATTCAAAAATAAGTATGACTTTAATTTGGAATTTTTTCTAAAAACAAAGTGACAGATTCTCTATGTATTTATAAGGCTGGTTCTGAACTGGTCAGAAAAGATTAGGGTGGCGGTAATTTAATTGTTGTGGGAAAAAACCCTTTTGTAAGTTATACTGAAAATTATTAGGTACATAGGTATTATATTATAAACAAATAGTTTAGTCCGTACAAAAACCCAATTCCTTCAGGTATGGCAAATAAATACAATAGTGTACCTATCGGTGATTCAATCCAATATCATTTTATATAGGTAGGTACCTTTCTTTTTTTTTTTACATTGAATACCGCACAAGAATCTTAACTGCTCCCGTCTGGAGCCAGTGAGACTATGGCATCCCCAATCGGGGTATGTTGTGAGGCTGAAGGTAGTGGGGAGGGGAAGGAGGTGGGGAAGAGGAAGGTTGGGAAGTACCTGGCTATTCAGATCTGGTCACCAAACACGGCTAAAGCCATTTTCAAGCAACGTTTCAATTCTGAATGGTGGTCTTACACCAGGGCGATACTGATAGTATCTTCCACTCTGGAACGTACCGCAAATATACTAAAAGAATTGGGCTTTTATACGGACAAAACTATAGGTATATTCAAATTCATTTTTCATATTAACGGGTGCAAACAAGCCATTCATCTCAATTATATGCCTACAACATAACTTTTAAAAAAAACATTTTTTCCTACAATAGTTAAATAACAGCCATCTACGTAAGTACTAACACTACTAACAGATTATGAATTATTTTAAGTTTACCCGTAATTCTAATTATTTTTTGTGTGTTCTTCTGTTTAGTTGTTAGTGCTGTCATAAAAAACCCATTTTTAGTCGAAGTACGAGAGATTTCTCCCAAAATAATGACGAAAGGAAGGAATAAATTTTAATTTTTTTTTTAAATATATTTTGGAAACATTTGGGATGGGTTGTTTAAAAAAATTTGAAATATTCATCAAATATTTTAAGTTAATTTTTACATTCTGTTTAAGTTCTATTCAAGGTCGGTGTATTTCCCTTGTACCTTGTATCAGAAAATCAAAAGCAGTATTCCATGTTTCCTTGATAAAAACAATATGTATATTTTCCATGTACCTTTAGTCAGAAGCAACATTCCATATCTTCTTGATACAGATAATGGATGTATTTCCGTGATATAAGGATCAGAAAATCAGAAGCAACATTCCACGTTTCCTCGATATACTTTAGGTATATTTCCCTTGTAGGGACTTTGTATCAGAAAATCAGAAGCAACATTCTAGGTTAGGTATATTTCCCCTGTACTTTGTATCAGAAAACCAAAAGCAACATTCCATGTTTCCTTGATACACATAATAGGTGCACTGTACCTTGTATAAGAAAATCAAAAGCAACACCCCATGTTTCCTTGATACACATAATAGGTACTCTGTACTTTGTATCACAAAATTAGAAGCTAAATTCCATGTTTCCTTGATACACATAATAGGTATATTTCCCTGTAGAAACTTTAAATCTCAAAATTAGAAGCAACATTCCATGTTTCCTTGATACACGATACACATAATAGGTTTATTTCCCTGTAGGTACTTCGTATCACAAAATTAGAAGCAACATTCCATGTTTCCTTGGTACACGTAATAGGTAAGTATATTTCTCTTGCACCTTGATCAGAAAATCAGAAGTAACACTCCATATTTCCTTGCTACACACAATTGGTATATTTCCTTTTACCTTGTATCCATTTGTATTTTGGGTTTACAGTCAGTCCATCCCATAATAATAAAATAAGAAAAATAGGGACTTCCAACAACTTTAAAGCATTATTAACACCTGTTTCATAAGAAAAAAGTCTACTCAGGAAATAAGAGGAAATACCTTCCGCACTTTGCTGCGGTTGGAACAATGAACAAAATTATCATACTTCCTCGAGCAACTTCCATTGTTAGTTTGTCGTTGTGGAAAAATCAAAACATTTATTTGGTTAGAAAATAGACACTCGTTAAAAGAATTGTGCAATCTTTTGTGTCATTATTTGGAGATTCACGATTTCATAATAAATTTCAAGTATTATATAACTTCAAATTAACTGAATTGCTTTGAGTTTAAACTAATGGGGTGCCTGCCGTAATGCTTATTTCGTATCACGATTTGTCGCAACTTACCTACATAATATAGATTATATATGTGTAGATATGACATTAAATATTTTTTAAACCGTCTTTTATATTTGAGACTGCTTGAAATGGCCTTAGCGGTGTTTGGTGATTAGATCTGAATAGCCAAGGACTTACCAATCTTCGTGTTCCTTATCTCTTTCCCTTCCCTAATCCATTCAGCCTCAAAATATATCCCATAGCCATAGGAGATATAATATATTCTCAGTTGGGGTTATTATATCCCCAAAATATGATGATACCAAAATTATTGTTTTTGAGATACAAGGTTTTTTTTTACGTTACCTAACTTCACAAGGAGGTCCTGAGGAAAATAATTTCCCCAGTGTCTATGCCATCTGAGAGGATGATGTGTGGAGGGTTTTTTAATGGAAAAGAAGGAGAGAAGTTGTGGTATGGAAATAGGTATGAAAGGTGGGTAGGACTTTGGGGGTCAGTGTGTCCAGGAGTTAAGGACGTATGAATCTATCCCTCCAACTGCGGTACAAGGCGATGGGTCAAGAAATTCTGGCTGGAGAGGATCAAAAGTCTATCTGGACCACTCCCTCCCCAGTTGGATCCAGATGCATCCACCGCCTGGATCTGGGCAAACCTCACCCCATAAACCCGGGCACCCCTGCTTAGTCACCAAACGTAGCGCAACACTTGGGTTGACCTATGGTAGAGGTGTTGGATATCCAATGCATGGTTCCCGGGGCGACGATACCCATACCTGCCTCCCAAATTGAGAACTTCTACATTAGATAGGCTGATACAATTTCGTAAAGAAGGTATTGGAGTACCGGTACCTAGATCAAATTGCCAAAAATGACAAAGGCAATAAAAGCATTATCCCCCAGATATACTTAATAATAATAAAAATTAAGTTTGTTATTTGTTATTTTGTTATTTCGGCTACTGGCTTTATACCTAGCTCTCTCATTCAAAATTTAGGCGTATTAGATTTGTCAAAGAATTTATACATAAAAATGTATAATTAGTCATTTTAAATACATGTAGGATTACGAAAGATTATTTAAATATTTATATTGAGGGATCAGTAGGATTTATCGGACCAGTTAGGATTTCATCAGAGCCGAACCCTATGATAAGAAAATATCTGGAGTCGGTGAAATATTTTCCCATTATGTTTCTGGTGGATTGACGTATTGTTCTTGTATTGTTTTGTATTTATTATACTTATATAGTGCACTTACATTGCATGAGTTTACTAGATAATAATTTGTGGAAAAGTGTGCGGAAGGGTTTAGTCTTTCATTTGGGAAAGATTTAAACCGGACATAAAATCTGGAGCACCGTAAACATATTTGGATGACTTGTATAGCGCCCTTTTCGCGAAAAATTACTTCAAGGGCGCTGTACAAATTTATAATACGTTTGTACAATCTTATTTCTAACTATAAACTAGACAAACCACTACAACAACTTATGGCTAAAAATTGCATCCACCGGTTCATCGATCACCGATACGAAACTACATGTGCAATGATTTGACCAATGAACGCGATGCTATTTAACTATACAAGACCATACTTACCTGGAGGGTCACTAGAGATTAACACTGTTATTGTTTATTTAGAGAAATTAAGGCACAGTTCGCACGCAGAGGACATAATTGGGAATTATAATACGTTCTGTAATGAGCGTATTTTGAAAACAAAAGCAAAATTTTATGATACTCTCCGATAGGTATTTTTATTTAAGGGTATGAGAGCCCAAGAAGGTAGGTTTTTAATTTGGACCTAAATTCTGTTGGGCTTGTTATGCATCTAAGTTCCGAGGGGAGTTTATTCCAAGCCTTAGGTCCAGACACTCCGAAAGCGCGATCTCCAAATTTAGTATTTGGCTTGCGTTTAGGTTCCATTAGTCTGCCTATAGCTGATGATGTTCCTGATCTAAGGGTTGACTGCCTCGGACCAGTATTTTCTGGGACACATAGTTCAGATATGTAAGATGGGGCCATTTCATTAACATTAACACCATCCAGCACAATTTGTACTGGATTCTTTCAGGGCACTTGAGCCAGTGAAGATTACGAAGGTGTTCTGAATTGTGTTATTCAATATTTGAGTTTGAGTATTGTATCCACAAAATATAATGATAAAAATATGATAGTCGCTGAAACACAAAAATTAAAATATATGTGCACTTCGACATACATTTGAGCATGCAACGTACAAATAAGTTCGTTTAGATTAAATTTGCAAATGGATCATTTTCCATAAAAATTTTATTCAAAGTTAAACAATACGATGTATTATATTGTTATACCTACCATAAACAGTATATACCTATACTTGTCAATTTCCTTCCTTCTCGAGTCACCAAATACGTAGATTTCGCCATTGAAATGAAAATTGGCCTTTCACTATCTACAATGCCTTCAATAATACTTTTCTTCAATAACGTAGGTAAGTACGTTATTAAACTGAAAACATCACTGGAAAATTACATTTCCGCTGCATTGTTTTACCAAGGACGTATCATAACGTTTGACAAGTAACATGTAGACCTGGCTACGAGTATTTACGTTAAAAATAAGGCAACCACATATTATTCAGTAGGTACCTACTTATTGCATAGCTCACAAGGTATTTTCACACCAAAAATGATTAAATTGGTCGAGTAACAAGACTTTTAGATTTCTTGGTCTGATTTCAGCGGTTTTAAATAAAATTAAGGGCATGGTAACATCTAAAACACGCTGTAAAGCCGGTACCTACATTCATGGTACCTATGGCAGACAGCCTCCGTTGTTGAGAGGTAAGGCTCTTGACTCACAATCTGAAGGACGCGAGATTGAATCCCGAGAATGAATTTTATGTGATTAATCTGTGTTATTTTTCACAATTAAATATTTAAAATAATATAAACATAGACAAAATTACGAGAAACAATTTTACTAAAAATTCTGCCTCAATACAGGTTCGCCTAGTGAGGCAGACTATGCACGACTTTAAATATATATTATGTTACTTCTATATAACAGTTCTTACCTCCATATCTTTTTTCCTATTTTGATACTGCTTTATTGGCATCAATTATTATTATAACATTATTCTTATAACAATGTTATTAACTTACAGATATTTAAATACTAATGCATCATTTATTACCTTATGTTTTTAACTTTGTAAGTAACATGTTATTGTCATTAAAATTATGTTATTATTACTACTGTGTAAAAGAAAAGGAAGAAAATAAAAAGGGAAAATGTACTTAAAATGTAACCAATACCGACTGTAATATGATATTATACCTACTATGTATTCATATATTTTTTGGATGAAGTAAATAATTAAAAAAAAAAAAAGATACCCAGTACATTTGCGGCACGTTCGGGGTGGAAGATACTCTCAGTATCACCCTGGTGTAAGACCACCAAACGTTGCTTGAAATGGCTTTAGCCGTGATTGGTCACCAGATCTGAATAGCCAGGTACTTCCTACCTTCCTCTTCCCTGTCTCCTTCCTCTCCACACTACCTTCAGCCTCATAACATACCCTAATTTGGGGATGCCATAGTCTCACTCGCTCCTGCCGGGAGCAGTTGGGATTCTTATGCAGTATTCCTTTTTTTTATTCATACCTAATCTGTAGTTATGTTTTTTAAGCTTGTGAATACCGCACAAGGGTTCTAACTTTTCCCAAATGTCCAAAGCCATTGGGACTTTGGCAACCCCACTTGGGGTAGGTACGTTATGAGGCTGTAGAAAAGAGATGGAAATGGGAAAGAGGAAGGTGGAGAACTCAACGAAAAAGTCATTTTAATTTTTCCATAATGTTCATAACTACAGTGTTAGCTATTTTTGTCTGGCAATCAAACTTAACAATCGATATCACAAAATCATATATTCACAGACAGTGGTAGATTCTCTCAGTATCGTCATGTGAAAGAGCACTATTCTGAATTGAAACGTTGTTTGAAATGCTTTCAGCCGTGATAGGTGAACAAATTTGAAGTCAGGTACTTTTAAACTTAAACCCTTTCTCTTCTCCATACTTTTCCCCTCCCCAAAACCTTTAGTCTCGTAACATACCCCTATTGGGGATGACAAAGACCGTCTGGACGGTATTTAGGTACATCATTTAATTATTAATTATTGTTAATGCATGGATTAGTTCCAAAAAAATCATTTTTGTTTTACTTTGGGAATCAAACCCGCACCTCCAAGTCAAAGGAGTTATACCCTTACTCTACGGAGGCCGCTTTGTTTTCAATCCACTTCCACATTGCACTAGACTTCATTGTCCATAATTACGTGCAAAAAAAGTGAATGACAAAAACAATTCGAAGCAGTATTTAGTATTTACTAGAAGTTAGACATAATATTTGCTCAATTTGAGATACTCGTAATATAAGACAGCGTCCTCCCGTGCGTGCACTGAATTTCACGGTTTGGTTCCTTCAATGACGATTGTTCTACGAACATATAAGTAATGGCGCAGGTACACTCGAGGCCATTCCGTAATCGCATTTCCTTGGAAGACATTCTTTGCCGACCGTTCTAGAAAACCCTCCCTCCAAACCCATCCCTTATCTCGTAATTGCCACTCATAAACCAAACCACTTACGCATCACTTCCTGCAAGATCCTTCTAGAAAACAGAACCTTTCAAGATCTGCAAATTAAAAAAAAAACCTGCAGTATATTAAATCTTTCCTAGAAACGATAAAACTTTTGCGGTAGCCTTTTCACTTGACAACAGGGTATAAAAGGCTTTATTTTATTTAGGTAACAAACCCTCAGTTCTTTCGGGGCTTTAGCTGTGATAACAAGTGTTTTGTGACGTGAATTTTGGCAAAATAGTTTCGATTATCCATTGAATATTATCATCGACAATGTATAAACATTTCTTAATATTCTCTGCGATGTTCGCGGTTGTGATCCCTACATACGTTTTCGCTTACGCCCAGCACCCAGGAGCTTATTCATCTCCTCAATACGCGAAAAAGGGCGCTCATTATTCTCAGCCGTATCAACAGGGCCGATTTTCTGAAAAAGAATACCAGAAAATTTCCCAATCGGAACCCAATGAAAACGCTGAACGCTCGAAACACCAAGAAATCGATATTTCCGGATACCCGCGCGATCAGCTGGAATCATATTCAAATACTTTCGAAAATTACACAAATCAGGCGGGAAATACAAATACACAGGGTTACCATAGTGTGGAAAATAACGAAATTGTGGAAATTAATAATGGTTCATCGGGAAAGGTAACTCAATCTGGTAGAGCTGCTGGATTTGTGGAGACGGCTGGAAATTTTCTCAATGGAAGAGGAGGCCAAATGTTGGCAGACATTGCCAGGGAGGTTATTTCACGGTCGACTGGAGCCTCTAGTCAGGTTGGTGTAGAATTGATTTGGCAGGTATGTTTTGAACATTTTGATTATTGTGTTTGTCCTGCTCGTCATCTGGTATTATAAACTATCATTATTTAATTTGTTAAACATTATACCCGTTACTGATATCAAATTCTGTACAACATTAATATCAGTTAAAGTTACATCAGCAAAAAAATCTACGATTCGCTTTCCACCGTGTTTAAGTATAGAATCTATTTTTCATGTGTGCATATTTATTTATTATATTTAGTATATGTTTTCGGTAGGTAAACTAGAGATATTTTTGTGGGTTCCTAGAAGCTTTATATTTTTTAATGCAGTTCAGTCTTGTTTACTTTATAACATTATTAATCTTTCACAACCAAAATAAGAAATTAAAGTAAACATGGCTCTTAAATTAAAGTATAAAAGGCGATCCACCTTACCGTTACATTTTGAAATCTTGTTCACGGCGATAAAGTTAGAACTCCGGCTTAACACCGATCGCCTGTTTTGATTTACGCTAAAATATGTTTTTATCATATTTCGTGAAGTTCAGGCACAAATATTTAAATGTTTATCGATAGTCATAATTTTCCAGATTATTCAATACAACCTTAAGTATTTGAAAAGATTTGTAATTAGAAGATTTTGCATCATAAAACATATTTTATAGGTCTGATACTTTATTTTTACAAGGTTCAAAAAGGCTTTTCAAAGACATGTTTGATTATATCAAAGACCATAAAAATGTGTTCTAGTCGTAGTATTTTATTGAAGCATTAAAAAATAAATAAATAAATTTTCCTACGCGATCAAATTTTCAAACCGAAAATCCGTAATATTTACTTCACATCCTATATCTATTGATATGATCTAAGTGTGTATCTTTGAAGAAAGTCAGTTATTTTGAGTTGTTACGGGTTCTGATAGTGGGGCGATGATAGCTTACCTCCAATAAAAATGGGTACTGAAAGGATAGAATATTGTTTTTTTTTGTTGACATGCAAATTTCACCAGAAATAATGTACATTTGATTTGACAGGTACTCAGTCTGAATCTCACTAACTTGGTGATCCTGGTCATCTTGAAGGCGCTAATCTTGGCCGCGGGTATGTTCGGAGCAGGAGCTTGGACTCACGGATATGGCAGAAGCTTAGAAAGTAAGTTATATTTTGTGTCACTTCAATAGATTTGCAGTTAGCCCCATTTTCAATAAGAAGTTTTACATTACTTTAAAAGAATTTCACACATTGCGACATTGAAAATCATAAGATACATTTATAATGTACACGTGTTTTTTTATTATTTTACCCATGTTTCTCCAATTTTCAATAAGAAGATAAAAGAATTTCGCAAACATTGGCAAAAGATACATGTACTCGTATTATAATGTACATGTGTTTTTTTTATTATTATTTCACCGATGTTTCAGAGACACTTTTGAAAAAAAAAGTAAATATTTTCTATTAATTACCTAAGTATTAGTTTCATTCATCTTCAATACAAAGTGATTATTTTTTGGGTTATTATGCCGTGTTGCGCGTCCTTCTTCTTTAGGCAACGTTTCGTACAGCGTTACAGTGTCCGTCATCTGCTCTGTCACATCTGCCCTGATGATGAACACCGCAATGTTGTCTGAAACGTTGGCTAAAAGAAGCCCAATACGGCATAATAATCCAAAAATTAATTATGATAATACTTTGGCCGTGAAAATCTTCAATTATAACCATAGGTTGTAAATAATTATATAAATTATTTCCAGGTGATGTGAACTCCCAGTGGGTGAGCGGGGCCGAACTGGATCTGTGGGCGAGTTATCTGCAGGGTCAGCCTGGATGTCTAAGCAGGACCTCTTGCCTAAACCCGGCTCTGGCCAAGCGGTATTATGGGGGGGCCGATGTTGTACTGACAGCCGCTAAGCTGATGAATGGGTAGGTTTATTCCATGATTGTTAAAGAATATTTCCTATCGTATATTTTGTTTAAGCCACCTGCTCAATTTATCTATAAAGTTGTTTCTTATTGCACTGCCCCTGCCGCTGATAATTTATTGTGACTTGTAACCTTTCATTCTGTCGCATTTGTCATTTATGAGAAAGATGAATAGTTTTCAGCAAGGCTTCCAGTCAAATGCTTTCACTCATAAATATACCAAACCATCCATCCTTCACTTATCTAATCTATAAAGCAGAAACGGTTTGTTTGTTTCTTCCCGAGGCAGAAAAAATCTCCATTTCTGGGTATAGACTACTTAAAAAATATATATAATAAACGAAAAAAAATATTTTTTAGGTAAAAGTACCTACTTACTTATTTAGCGTCAACTATGTCCGTATTCCAAAATTATTTTCCCGAACTAATTTTTTTTATTTTTTCATCTATAGTGTCATTCCATATGACAAGAAGTACGAGAAGCTCGTGGAGGAAGCAAAGGAAGCAGCAGCTTGGGGAGCAGCAGGAATGAAGTGCGAAGAGAGATACAAGTGCTGAGATATATTAAATGTGGTTGTGTAAATAGAGAGAAAATCTAATAGACTGTAGAGTGCCCATTTTGTATGTCTTTACCTAAACAAAGTGTGTATTATTAGTGAAATATTTTCTGTCTAAGAAATTCTGTACAAGAAATCCAGAATAAACTAGAATGTTGCATTTACTCAATAAAATACATCATAATATGAACCTATTATAACTAAGACTGGGATCAAAATAATGTTATAACTAATAGGCACATGCTGCTTGTAAAATGCTTGTCATTGAAGTATATCCAGACCAGCCATTGATTTGATTTTATTATTTAACTATAATAATGCACCTAGTAATATTGCAATTATTAGCAAAAGTATTGCAAAAACGATCATATCAGATTTTGTTCTGTTCACATGTGTGAAGTATTCTGTTTTCCGTTTCTCGTGATGTCATACTTTTGTAGTTGTGGTTTTTTTTACCATTCAAGTCAATAAGTAAGTATGTGCACAAAAAAATCAGGTTAAGTGCTAAAAGCTTCAAGGCCATCGAAGCGACAACGATTGTAATAATAATTTCTGACGAAATATATTGAAACAAAATAAAATATTTATATAATGGTGTTATTTTTATTACTTCTTTAAACACAGCAAATTTATTTTGTGGCACCATTTTAATTAAAAATTAATAGATTTATTTGTTTTAACCGCGTTTATTATTCATAAAAAACCGACATGTTTCGTAAGCGATGCTCACTTCGTCAGGGTTTACAAAATTTTTTAAGGAAACCCTGAAGAAGTGAGCATCGCTCACGAAACATGACGTTTTTTTATACAAAAAACGTGGTTAAAACTATTTTTATTGCTTTCCATGAGGTTTGCATTATTTGAGTTCTTCCTTCTTGAGTTATGTAAAATTACTCCATCCCAACTTGATCCCAAGTGTAGCCAAGGCTTTAGCCACGAAACTTGTTGAATTTCTGACTGACAACTGACAACACTGCGTACAGAATGTCGGGAATGATTGGTTTATTTATGGTCGGGAAAGTGATTTGTATATTATGGCAATAATTTTGAATACAAAATAATTTTGTCATAATGTGAATATGGTTAAGTTGTGAAAATTTAGATAGCTCCTTTCAAAAGTAATTTTCTATTGTAAATCACTCAAAATTTACTAGTTAATACTAAAATTAATCTTGTTTCTTACTCTTACTCTTCTAATATTTGTGCAATGACAAATGATTGATTTGACAATCTCTCTAAGAAAACAAGATGTCCGCTATTTCGCAACCTGATGGCAAGTCAAGCATTCAATGCGAGTCTAGATAGTAAAAAATATATATCCTAAGTGTATGTAGCAGGTTACGAATCTTTAGAAAATTCTCTCCCCTGCCATCGTGCAATTTAATTTCTTAGTTATGGAACACATTGGCCAAAATGACGATGCAAAAAGCAACGATCAAAGGGTAAAGAAAGGGATGACCGCCAAGAAAAAGACGAAAAAGGCCAAAGAAACCATCGAAACTGTAAATAAAACAAGAATTACAAATATTGAAGACTCGGAGGATCTCATTAAAGATTTCAAGGATAAAGTCAGTTTACATCCAAATAACGGTCTGACGAACGGCGTGTCAGGTGATCATGCCACCAGCGAAGATCAAAATATTAGTAAAAATGGTGAAAAAGAGCCTGTTAACTCGTGCGAGCGGCTCACAAGTGAAGAAACTGACGTTTCGAGAAGTGACAAGTTGGAAGATCGCCTCAGCGAAGTGAAGTTGTCAGAAACTGTCATCGAAGAGTCAGTGACGAATGACGAAATTGAAGTTATTTCCTCTTCGGTT
Organism: Limnephilus lunatus; assembly: GCA_917563855.2. Classification (NCBI taxonomy): domain Eukaryota; kingdom Metazoa; phylum Arthropoda; class Insecta; order Trichoptera; family Limnephilidae; genus Limnephilus; species Limnephilus lunatus. Next base: position 41,753,673 of record OU830602.1, on the reverse strand, counting down.
CTGTGTCCAGAGTGTAAAGACGAGAGTTGTACCTCACCTGATGCGATTGAATTCGAGTCGTATAGGTCTGAACTGCAGATGGCGGAGATCATGAGACTGATCCAGAAGGATCTCTCAGAACCCTACTCCATCTACACGTACAGATATTTCATTCACAACTGGCCCAAGCTGTGTTTCCTAGCCATGCACAACAACCGGTGTATCGGAGCCATAGTCTGTAAGCTAGACTTGCATAGGAAAAAGGTGAAGCGCGGATATATCGCCATGCTTGCCGTCGACGAGAAGTACAGAAAAAGAAAGATTGGATCACATCTTGTCAAGCAGGCCATTTCGGTTAGTTATATTTTATTTTTAATTTTACCCTTTTTGTTAATGGGTTGAAGTTTGTATAGCTTTGAAATATATAGCATAACTGCTATATATTTCAAAACCTAGATACAAATAAAGCCGAAATGATAAGCAATATTTGGACCGTTCAGTATTGAGACAAATAATCATTAGTAAATTATTGCGCCTTGTCTAATAATATATATTCCCCATACTTAATCGTTTTGTTGCCACGACATTAGGGGTAATTGTTATTATTATCAGTGCTCCAACCCGTCAAGAGCCGTGACCACCTCCATTCCTTTCAATCTCATTGTCTCCCTCCATTTCTTGATACTTACGGAGTCAATATTGGTCTCCATGCTGTAGAGCTGTCTAGAATTAAGTTTGACTAACGGTCCTCCATCTGACAGGTTAATTGTGAAGACCTCGCCTTGCTGCTTGATTATCTTTCATTGGAATCTGTGTCCTTGTCGCAGCGATTGCAAATAAGTAGTCGCAGATCATGATATTCCGGATTAAAATTGCAACAAAGTCGCAGACATTATCCTTTAGCCGCTCAGTGGTCCCGTACGGGACTGTGGATTTCGTCGTTCAATGCCCAGCAGTCCCGTACGGGACCCTTGATTATGGTACGAATATTTCACAAAAAATGGTTGGGCAGTGGGCTACCTTTATTGCATGCGGCGCATGGGCGTTTAAAGATTAAAGCATTTCATTAATGCTTTCGTTATGTAGTTTGCTAGTGGACAGTTTAACTTCATAGTTGTACTATAATTATTATGTACATAGTTAACTGAATTAAAAGACACATTTCGTGTGAAATTTGTATCTATTGAGCGCCGGCATATAGTTATCTGATATTATGTAATACATTTTGTTTGTGAGATTTTTTACCCTCGGCACATTATGCAGGTATTAGGTCGGTGTTACAAAGGTTAGAAGCTCAGTTTGTCTTTAAATAAATGATTAAATAGATGTTGCTATCTGTCATTGGTTTAAATGTTCCAACAAAGCGTGCCAGGCACTCTACGCTTCTTCAGATAGAAGCCAATAACACTAACGCAGCAAATAACTCGCCAATCACTCGCACAATCACAACCCGTGCCCACTATGAAAAATTACTATACTATACACCAGCCGAGCTATTCCCTAATTTTTGTGAGATCGATAACGTCCGAGATCTCCTGTCAAATGAGTGTCAGATTGTAGAGTTGGCAACGCTGGCTGTCATAGCTGTCACATATTTTATGAATGCGTGATTATTTATTTTACGTTTTTAATTGCATACTGTGGTAATTTGCACGACAAAGTTATTAAATAAAAAAAGCAACAGGTGGAGATGTCGAACATTCGAATTTCATACTGACGTTTGGCTGTCATCTAGTTTACTGACATACGTTCAAGTAATACAAGTTTGAAGTTCTAAAGTCACTATTGCGACGATTGTACTTCGCCTGTGGTTAGATTTCTTCTAAATAAAGTGTTTTTCCGGCATTATCCACTAACAATTATACATTCAGCAACTAAAGAGAATAAACAAACTTGATTCTCTCAAACAATTACGAGTGAAATATAATTTGATTAATTTTGATAAACTAAATAATTCATTCAGAAATTTCGCAAATGTCAAATCCACGGTATACAATTTTAAACATACTTTAAGTGGATAAATAATCATGTATATTTACAGTATTTCGTGTTTAAAACTATTTAAAAACGGTGAAGCTGGCTGATATCCATAGAAAAAGCAAATAACAGCCATAGAAAATCACCCGTAATCTGAGTTTATGACAGGCAGCATTGCCAACTCTACCACCAAAATCTGACAGGAGATCTCGCACGTTATCTTAAGATCTCACAAAAATTAGGGAATAGCTCGGCTGGCCTAGTCAACAACCTGAATTTTCCCAAGGGCCACATGGGTACTTAAATGGTACATATACGCACCGCGGGCCGCACCCAAGGACGTAGCAGCAGGGACAGCCGGACCTAAGGGCACCGGGCTGTTCTTAAAGGCGCCGGGCAGTTCCTAAGCGGGCCGCACCTGAGGGGTTGGCCGGTCCTGCTTTAGACATTTTTTATGATTCCTAGCCAACATACAAAACTAATTTATTAAATTTCTTAGCATGACGTAAATCATTTAAAATTACACTTCATTTTTCCATCAAATTTTTATTAAGGACGGGTTTCACAGAATTTGAACAATTCATCAAATTTTTAAGTTCAAGTTCTGTGAAAATGTTCTATTTCAGTTATGTGAAACAACTGGCCAAAAATGATACATGTAATAACACAACTTGAATTGTTCAAATTCTGCAAAACCTTCTGTGGTCCTTATGGTCTATTACAATCCGTGAGCATAATAAAATTCTTTATTTAAACGTTTCTACTTATCTCTCCACACACTTTCTTCATTTTTATTATTATTACTCATACATTCATTAGTTAAGTTTTTTTCATTAATTGAGAACATAATTAAGTAATAGGCACAATAACCATGTAATAATTTAATTTTCATAAAATCTAATATCAGAACATTCTCTCGTTCGCCTATTGAATGATTTATCAATTGTTTGCATATAAAATAGAAATATTATAAACTGGAAATATTATAAACTAGAAACTTTTCAAACTTTTGAAACAGCTGTAACAAAAATACATACTAAAATACTTGCAGATCTTGATAATAACTTATGGTAGAGTTATGCTTGTAAGGCGTGACGTGACGTGATGTTCTCTGTCGTGATGGCTAGCGTTCACATCTATAAGTTTTCTGACGCCTTATGATGATATTTTAAATCAATACAGTGGCCCGCGCGTCACTACACAAGTGCTACGTACACACTAGCCAAGACGCGGCCGTCCCCACGCCCCTCACCTTCTCCGCTCTGTCGAAAATCGAGATAGCTTCTGTCGAGTCACGACAGACCGCATCATGACACAACGGAACAGACTAATATAATCGTCACCATACTAAATGTATGAAACCAATACCGTTATGACACGTCACGTCATGCCTTACAAGTATAACTCTACTCTACGAACTAAACACAAAAACAATTAAGCTAGAAACTTTTCACTTTCTTGTTATATTCTGGTTCATTATCTAATCCACAATATTTGACAAATATCACTTGGCAAGCATTCACAACAGGTCAACAGGGTAGTAATATTCAGAACGTCGGTCACTTTAATGAAATGCGCTTTTGGAAAAATTAATGGTCCTATTTTTTGGTTTCAATGATTTAGCTTAACCTTAAGAGATTAACCACATTAATGATTGCATTACACTACAAACTAACTTGAGATATCTTTTTGAATGGTGCACTGTCAACAAACTAGCATTGAACATAAATAAATGTCAGTTCATTCATTTTTCCAAAATAAATAATCCTATATTATTTCAGTATTCATTAAATGATGAAAATTTAAATTGTGTTAGTGAAATTATTGATCTAGGCATTATATTCGACAGTAAACTCACCTTTGTATGTCATATTAATAATATTATCAATAAGGCTCTTAAAACTCTTGGTTTTGTGTTGAGAGCTGCAAAAGATTTCAATAATTTGGGCACATTTATCATGTTATATAAAACCCTTGTCAGATGCCAACTCGAGTATAACTCTATGTTATGGTCTCCCTTTTACAATATTCATTCAGACAACATTAAAAAAATTCAACGTAAGTTTCTTAGGTTTATAAACTATAAATTGCATATTTCTATACAAAACATTGATTACAATTACCTCCTGGATAAAATGTCATTATTGAAACTTTCAGAAAGAAGAATAAGCACAGATTTAATACTATTACATAAAATACTGCATTACAAAATTGACTGTCCTGAATTACTTCAATTTATCAATATCCATGTTCCCAAAAAATCATGCCGACATTTATTACCCTTTTACTTCAATAACACCAGGACACTAGCTTATCAAAATTCTCCGATTCCGAGACTTCACAGTCTCGGAAATAAATATTCTGATCTGGGCGATATATTTCATCTCAAAACTAATCAGTTTAAATGTTGTTTATTTTATCAATTTTATTCTTTAAGACACAAATAGACCAGAGCATTGAAGTTATTTGGTAGGTACATACTACCAGCTGCCACTATTTTGTTTGTAGATCTTTTAAATTCAATAGGCCACTTGCATCACATTTTTTTAATTTTTTTTCCGGTTAAGGCAAATATTCTAAGACATTTTTTATATTTTTTTTTTAATCGTATTTTTGAAACCCTGACGAATTTTGAAAATTTCAATCAGAAAAATCAGACCATTTTTTATAAACCGGAAATACGGGACATAATTTTATGTGTGTGAAAAAATGATAATTACATAGCCGAAAATCATTTAAAAAAAAGAACGTTTTCCACACGAATAGCAATAAATTGTACGGGGTTCTCTTCGTAACATCTGTAAAAACACCGCCATCTTTATTAAAAAATCAAACCAAAGGATAAGTTCACATAGAACAAACAATAAATCTAGTGAACGTTAAACGCAAATTCAAAAATTCGCCGGAAATCAAAGTGTTGCCATATAAAAAAAAATTAATCTGTGTGGAATTTTACAAAATTAAGGGAACATAATCGGAGACGGGACATTTTCATGTAGTGACGTCACGAGCTCAAATAATGGATTTATTTATTTAAAAATAAGAAAAACTATACATTTCTTAAAAATTTTACTAACATTTTCGTAATCTTAGTAAAAAAAATCTATCCACAGGATTTTTTCCAAGTCGTTATGAAATCCATGCAAATGGCCTATTGTGAGGATTATTAGTTTCTGTTTACATTTTTATCTATGTATTTTGTTTTGAGTTTTGTTTCAACGTTTTTTGTCAATCTTTATATCTGTCTTTATTGTTTAAATTTTTAAGTACTTATCTTGATACAAATAGTTTGTAAAAATTTAGTTTTGTAGATTCTTTTAAATTCAATTGTGAGGATTCTTAGTTTCTGTTTACATTTTTATCTATGTATTTTGTTTTGTGTTTTGTTTAACGTTTTTTGTCATTATCTTTATATTTTTCTTTATTGTTTAAATTTTTAAGTATTTACTTTGATGCAAATAGTTTGTAAAAAATTTATAAGAATATAAGAAAAGCCCACTAGGGCGTGTAATAAATAAATCTACGCAATATACTTTGAGTCGGAACTTACGGGTTTCGATTCCTGCCACAGTGCAATTATATGCTTTTATTTTATATACAATATACACGCTCCTATAGCGTTGCAGAAATTATAGCTGTCGTAATTAAATAAAGATAAATAATATCAGAATATTTTAAGCATCGAGTTACTAGAACTGATAATAGATATCCTTTATAGTTTCCCTATTCATTTAACTTTTTCACCCATATACCAAACATGTAAAAGTCATAATTCTTCTTTAGTCGGTACCTCATTGTTCAGGGTCGTAATCTCCACTCCAATTTCCATTGTGGACAAGGCTCGTCCACCTCTTAGGGTTCTGCACTGGACACAGTGATACTTGGTCACTCCAGCTCATTGGTGACCTTCCTCTGCTTCTACTGCCTTCCACTTTGCCAGTGATATTAGTTTCGCGGAGTCCTAGTCCTACATGTCTAACAGGCAAATCATTTTAATAGAGACACTTCGATAGTGGTTCAAATTGGTTCGAAATAGTTTGGCCCTCCGCAGTCCCCTCTCACCCCGTAGTAGTTCTAATGGCCGTGTTCGCACTGGACAAGTAGTATAGTCGAGTAGCGAGTAACTCGCTACTTGACTGGCCGAAAAGCGTTCGCATTACGCTCAAGTAGAGTACATTAGTGAACGGAGCATTGCAAGATGACGAACTGAAGTAAATACACTATTAAGCTGATTGTAATGATTATTTTAGAAGAGGTGGAAGAATAAATTAGTGAGATGAAAATAAATAAACTACGGACATGAAAACAGATTAATATGTAGCAGCAAAAATAAAGAATTTTAGAGTAGCATCTTCGCTCCAACGGCGCGACATATCTGCGCGTCTACTAATGAACTCTACTAAAACGACGGGTTCGCACATGTCAGTGCGCAGGTGAGGGGCGCTACTTGCCCGAAAAAATAGAATGAAATGGATCGACTCTACTAAAGTGCTGACTAAACTACTCTACTAAAGTTGTGGTGTTCGGACGCGTTTAGTTACTAATATCCTCGTACTCAACTAAACTACTTGCCCAGTGTGAACGGCTCTTTAGATACAGTAAACCACTAAGCAAGCAAGAATCTCTCTTAAAAAATGATTTTACTGTACTTGTGTCTCGGTCGTATAAAGTAAAATCCTTCAAATGTATGACAATGTCTTCTATCCATCTCAGTTTGAAGTGGACTACATAATTTAAAAAAAAATAATTTAAATAAAATTTATTAATTATCAAGCTCTGCAAGTATTTTAGTTTTTTTTTTTGTTACAGCTGTTTGGGCTTACAAGGCCATTTTCATGCTGTGCCACTTTTTGACGTCACAGAGATGACCCCCCCATAGCCCTTGTCACACAATGTCACACTTCTCCACCCTCTTAAGGTGTGAAGTAATTTATGGATGGCCCCTAAGATGTGTCAATGCATTTTATTTTGCTATAATTTTGATGTTTTATCTTTTCAGATGATGGTGGTGGACGAAGCTGACGAGGTGGTTTTAGAAACAGAAATTACAAATAAGCCAGCGTTAAGACTGTACGAAAATCTCGGCTTTGTCCGGGACAAGCGGTTGTTTCGGTATTACCTGAATGGAGTGGATGCACTCCGGCTGAAGCTCTGGCTGAGATGAAAACAAGGCTCTCTGCTGTGGGATGACTCTGTCGATGCGGCTTTAGATTCCCTCGTCTGACCGGAGCATGGTAATTATTGTCAATGTGCGTCGGACAAACTTTCAAATAGCTCATCTTCAATAGGATGAAATAAATTCCTTTTCTACCAAATATGCTCCTTTATTTGAATTTTTTGATAATCCCAGATATTTTATTTGAATTTCTGTAGAATTCCAAAGATTTTATTTGAATTTCTCGAGAATTCCAGAGATTTTTTTTGAATTTCTGAAGAATTCCAAGGATTTTATGTGAATTTCTCGAGAATTCCAGAGATTTTATTTGAATTTCTCGAGAATTCCGGAGATTTTATTTGAATTTCTGAAGTATTCCGAAGATTTTATTTGTATCTCGAGAATTCCAGAGATTTTATTTAAACTTCTCGAGAATTCCGGAAGATTTGTATTGATTTCAAATTCAAAGTTGAGGATTCTCAAAAATAACCACATACGAGTCATGCTCATCATGAACTAAGTCATACGTCACTAATTTTCAAATCGAACAAACGATTGAAGAGTTCTCTCTCAATTGACTGATATCATCACTAAATTCCATTTAAATGCCAAGCCTTATGACAATAATCCGATGGATTAGTGCAATAGTCCTGTGCCATAATTCTAGGAGTTGATTCTACTGAGTAAATAGCGTAAATTATAATATTTTGCTTTTTTTTGCTCTTTGAATCACACCTGGAAGTAATTATACTTCCCCACTATATTTTGTATTGATGATTACATACTAGTTCATTGAAGCATATATTACACCAATATACATATTATGTACCATGTTTATATATCATGGATTTTTATCTAACAAATAATTCCTTGCATTTTATTTGCCATACCAAAATAAACTTACTTCAATCTCTAACCAATATCAAATGTTTCCCTAGTCATATCTCTTCCCAACCTGTGTTTTCCATCCATCAATACCAACCAAAGAGCTGTATGTACTGTGGTACCACATTCACATCCCATTTGTTCTTGCACATGTGTTTATGACACCATGCATTATCGTTAGTTCTAGTTTTTACGACTTCACCTTTCTACCTCCGATATTAAATGCTATCTTAAAGTTTGTCTCGCTAACATTGATAATAATACTGCTGGGTCTGTAAAACAATCTAGTTACTTGTCAAAATTTATATTTATGTTTGAGCTTGATTGTTAGCTATTGCAAAATATGAATTATTATTGTTTTATCACAAAAAATCATCCATGTCTATTTAAAAAATATGTTGTAAGAGGTTCACCAGTACTTATTATGTTAAAATTTAATTAAATTTTTATTTGTACATAAGCATTCTGTACTATGTAAAAAATATAGTGAAACCCACTTATAAGGTTTTCATAAGAAGTTTTCATGCTTGAGAAGTTCACGGTCCCTTGAAGACAAAGTTAAAAATTGCCCAATCTATCCAACATTAAAGTTTTTTTTCAGTCCCTTGGACAACCTTTTAAGAGGGTTTCACTGTAATTGGTTTACCTCTCAAATCATTCGTCTGATGATAAATCAAATTTTAATCGAGTTATTATTTGTTACGTTGCGAAGCTTTGTAAAATATTAATGTCGAAAAATGCCACAAATTAGTAGTTCGAAATTTATGAAAAAAAATATCACTTTTATTTTCAAAAGTAGTTCAATGTTGTTGCATTATTTTTTGTTAATATCATAATAATAATATATTGTGTACTATACAAAATTATTTGTGAGATTTTTGGTGTTGCCTAAAATACAAAGTGTCAAAGTGATCAAAAATGTACTATTCTTTTTTGTGCTGACGAAGCTCAACATAGTTTGAATTGGAGGGAAAGTGTTGTAGCGAGTGTCTACCGTAAATAATAATTTATACTATAGCCACATTATTACCTGAACGTTGGCAACACTAGCACTGCAGTGCAGTGTGGCTAGTTGGCGAGTATCGCCAACGCTCGGCAATAATGCGGCTAGCGTATATATTATTAATTATGGTAGGTACTCCCTACGGTATTCTAGATAAAATAGTTATTGCGAATTATGCTTTTTAAGGCTTCAAATAATAGTTATCGGCTTTGTGGGATTCGAATTTTTGAGACAGCGTGAAAATTTATAAAAAAATAAAACTCTTTTTATCAAAAGACTATGTAATAAAAAAGTGTGTAAAAAATATTCTCAATGTGTGAATTTGTATAATTACTTAGGTATTGATAATTATTATAGAATCGGAAGTGTCTGTGATTTAGCATGAAGTGAAGATCTTATTTATTTGCTGAATAACTTTGTTTTACGCGCATTGTAAAATAAAGCACTGAAAATAAACATTTTCATCCTCATTTTGTGTAATAATCATCAATTCAGTGGGACAGTCTTCCTGCTATATACAAATATTCAATGATTTTTCTGTTCAAACCTAAATTTTGAACCAAACCTTAAGCACGTACATAAATATTAATAATATAATAAAACAAATATGAAACTTTTTTCCACTTTAATTTGTGTTACTGTAACCGGTTTCAGCGTGTTAAAGCCATCTTCAGACTGGTACAAATTATTCCTAATCTACAGTTTATATTCGTAACATATGTGGGTGGTCTACGAGGATTTTATTCAATTATATGGGTTTTCTTACATTTGTTACTTAGTCGTCTTTGTCTGTAGAATTTCTAATTATTTTGGTTATTCCCAGTAGGCTTAATTACCTTGGGATTGTAGCTTACTTTGATATTGTTTGGGAAATGCCTTAAAAGTTCTAAGAATTATTAACTACCTAATTTTATTTTTGTCATGTCTATTCTTTATTAAAATCATTATTATATTTATGAGGACAGGAATTTTTTTATTGATAGATTGATTTTTAAAGGGACACGCGTTTTACATTGGAGCAGGAATAAGTTTCATATTTGTTTTATTATATTATTATAACGAAATTCCACCACAAATTGTCAGTTTCAAAAATAGAAATATTAATTATTGATGTTACAAAATTGTTATAAATCTTTACATAGTAAAACCTGCGCATCAGGTTCCCTAAAACAGTCTAATTTGGAAGGTAAGAGAGTTTCGCTGTATCTTCTTGTTGTGGTGCCATTTCCGTGGGCAGGTTGCTATAATCATTTTTAATTTATCTCTGTCATCTGAGGCACAGAAGTCCGTCTTAGTCCAGTTGAATGCACATTTCCTCTAAATGTGTGCACTTATATCAATATAAATAATCGGGGCAGAATTCTGAGTGCTGTAAAGCTGTCCGAAACGTTGGCTAAAGGAGGAAGCGCAATACGGCATAATACCCAAAAAATAATTCTTTTGGCCGTGAAAATATCAAATCATATCCAGAGAGTACATCCACCATTTTAATCAAATTAATTTCACGTGGGATCCAAACTTCCTCGACGATTTCCCTGACGGAGTAGAAAATACTCTCAGTATTGCCCTGGTGAGAGTACATGATTCAAAATCAAAACGTTACGATCTCAATAGCCAGGTATTTTACAATCTTTCTTTCCTCTGCTTCCTTTTAGTGTCACGTTCCCTAAAATAGGGATACCACAATTGTATGGTTATATTATTTATTTATCAATGTTCTTTACGACAGCTATATTTGTAAGGTTCGTCATGTTATAAAAGTCACCATCACCACACCATACTGTATTAAATTTTATCAAAAAATTTATATATTTTTGCGCTGCTTGGGAATGGAACCCGTAACCTTTCGACTCAAATAAAATGCAATGTCCACTACCCTTTTGTACATGAGTAATCCTAAATTTTTGCTGCTACCTTATGCTTCAATAATAATACGGTGAAACCTTCTTAAGAAGTTTTCCAAGGGACTGGAAAAAATAAACTTCGCAGGAAAACCTTATATGTGGGAAAAATTGGGTAGAGGGACCGAAAAAACCAAACTTCTTAATAGGGTTTCACTGTAATAATTTTGAACAGAGATGACATCAGCTTTTCTGTGAAGGAAGACTGCTTCTATTGTTAAATCTGCTAAAGACTTCATATGCCATGCCTAAAAACAACAAGTCACCCATTTCAGAAGTCAACAACACAAGTCTTATGTTTGAGTTGATGTCAATAGATTGGTGGATTTATTGATAAATGGGAGTGATACAATAGGGTATCTTTTTTAAAACTAAAGTCATGTTTTTTTTTTGTAAATAATAGATGTGAATAAATCATAAATTATATATCCCCAAGTCATTATATTAGTGTATAACCATTGTCGTCCCATTTTACGGTTGACATTTCATATTTTATTGTTTTACAAAAACAATTTTTCATAATAAAATTCATTTTGTTAATAAAATCCACTTTTATTTAATTATGTATAATGTTAAAACCTAAGCCGAAACATTAATTCATTTGTAAGATGTTTTGTATGGATTCACTATGATCTGTTGTTGAAATGTCATTCTTTCTTTTATAAAATTATTACCAAAGATTGTAGAGTAAACCAGATTCTGCACTGACACATGTAAGATCTAACATTGGAATTACAAACAAATGGTAAAACTGTTTTTGTTGTTTCATTGCATTGTCATTATCGGTTGTTTTCTTTCCACTGCTAAATAAAGGCCCCTTAAGGATGCTTATTAGAAATGGGTAAGTTCTTCATTTTGCCAGAGGCCTCCGAGACGTGCTTCCTTTTAAAAGTACTTGAGTTCTTAGAGCGGGTCCCGAGAGCCATTTCCGACTCGCGAATGGCTCGGACCGAGACGCACATCTTTGACCGGAGCTAGAGCCCGCAAAAGAAATCAAATGCTGGACCTGCTCCCGATTCGCAAGTGGCTTGGACCGAGACGCACGGGTTCGACTGAAGCCGGCGAACCCGGGACCTGCTTCCGACTCGCGGGTGACTTTTGACTTTTGAAATAATGGCGTTCAGAGCACCGGGCCAATTTAGGCCCCTTTCTCTTTCATCGTGAGTTATTAAATGGTTGTAGAAGTGTGATTTTAGGTGTTTTGTTTAATTACTGGGGAGTTTGGGATGGGGGAGGGAGGGGGAAGGTGAAGTTTTGGGGTGGGGTAAGAGGTGATGGGGGGTAAGAGTGAGAAGGGGGGGGCTTTGGGGGGGGGGGGATGGAGGAACAAGGGGGAGGGGGTGGTAGATCGGTGGGTGGGAGAAGTGGTAGACTGAGGGGTGAGGGTTGCGTTGGGCTTGTCGGAGGTGTGAGGGGGGGGACGTTTGTTGTTAGGGGGGGATTGTTTGGAGTTTTTGAGGATGAACGGGGGGGGAGGTTTCTTTAGACGGACTCGTTTGCGGGATGGTTTGAGGGGTTCCCAGGCCTTTTTGGGGCCTGAGTTGTCAGAAGTTGGTTGGATTGACTGGGTGTCGCTGGGGTGTGAGGAGACGGAGTGGAACCTTTGCCCCCTGGTTGGGGGGTTGGGGGGGAAGGTTAGACCGGAGGTGTTGAGCGAGAGTGAGCCGTGAGGAGAGGTTTGGGGGACGGTGGAGGGTCGGTTTATTTGGGGGGTGGCGGGGTGTTGATCGGTTGGAGGGGCAGTCAGGGGGTGAGCGGTTGGAGGGGTGGTATGGGGTCCATCGGTTTGGGGGGTAGATGGTGGGCAGACGGTTTGGTTGTCGGTAGGGGGGCGGGTGGTAGGGGGGAAGGTAGGGGGGGCATTGATTTGGGCAATGGGGGGGCAATCGGTAAGGGGTGCGGTGAGGGGGCGGTCGGTTGGGGGGGCGGTAGGGGGACGGTTGGTTTGAGGGGCAATGGTTTGGGGGGTGAAAGGGGGGTGGTCGGTTTGTAGGGCAGTGGTGGTGATATCGGTTTGGGGGGGGGTAGGGGGGTGGTTTGGGGAGGTTGGCTGGGGCGAGCTTGGGGGGGGATTCAATGAGGAGGTGAGTTCTGCGTCGGGCTGGGGTGAACTGCAGGGGGAGAGGGTACGGGAACTCTTGTGGTGTTTGAGCATGAGTAAGAACACATGGTCTTGGTCTTCTAGGGACATGTTGTCGGGGTCGGGGTGGTTGTCGAAGAAGGAGAGTACCTCGGGGGGAGGGAGGGAAAGCATGATGGATTTGTTGAGAGAAAGACGGTGGGGATTTTTAGGATTATTAGTGAATTTGTAAAGAATTTACGACTTGGAGGGTCTTGCTGGAGTGGCACAGGGTCTGGTCAGAACGGTGGTGATGGTGATGATGGTCTGAGTGGAGATTTGGTGGTGGTCCTCGGACTGCTGAGTTCTGGATTGGAATCTGAATACTGGACCGGGTTCTCTGGGAGTAGTCGATTTGAAAAAGATGTAGGAGTAGGATCCGCTTCCTTGCCAATAACCCGAGTTTAAGAGCCCACTCCAGCTGAACCTACACATCGCTAATGCTTATACACTTCACTTCCCACATTCTTGACGCTCCTTTCCAGTTGTTCTCCATGGGGGGACAATGGGGGTGGACCGCACTATATAATTCTGAAACCTACTACATAAAAGAAAAAAACGAGTGTGCTTTAGTAGACTAAAGTAAAACTTCACTAACTTTTGCCGGGTACTATATATAATGTTATATAGTGCAGGTGCTTGCATTATAATGTAGTTTCCCCGGACTTGGGATGGAACCATAACAGTTAAATTGACCCCGAGATTAACGTGTCTTGCAACGCGTGCCGGGTACCCGCTGTATATAGTGCAGGCGCTTGCATTATAATGTAGTTTCCCGGGACTTGAGATGGAACCATAACAGTTTAGTTGACCCCGAGGTTACAGTGGCCTTGCAACGCATGCCAGGTACCCGCTGTATATAATTTATTTATCTACGGACAAATAGTCCATTAACAATATAATAATAACACAAATAAAATAAAGGCCCGACCGTTCGCTTCACCCGATCACCGTTCGCATCGATCGCCGTTCGCATCGATTAGCGTTAGCATTAAGTATATTTTATTATTTTTCGTAACGCATTCACCAGTTTACTCCCAAGTGTTGAGCGTGCGTAAAGAAGTTTTACTTCAAAAATAGTCAAAGCTTTGTGTTCATCAAAACAAATAAATTCTTTAAATATAAAAGCAATTAACATTTGGTGAAATCTATTTATATAAAGAGGTCTGTGGTGGCGGGGTGGTTTGCAGTTGATTTTTAAACAAATCTACAGTTTTATTCCGAGATTGATGAAATTTTGCACACTTGAGACCTCCAAAACAAAAGGCAGGAATTTGTTTACACCGGTTTTCTAAAAGCTTTTTGTAGAGCACGGGTAACGCCGGGGATTTCAGCTAGTATGGTACAAAAATTTATTTAGGTTTATTATTATATTCGGTTTACAGTTTCTACAGACGAACTGACCTCCACTCCACAACTTTCCTTGTAGTTTTTTTTAAAGTGAAACTTCTTTAGGACCGTTATGATTTGAAACTTGATGAAACGGAATCAAGCAACACTAAAAAGAATACACATGTATAGGATTTAGCCTGAGATAGCAATAAAATATATATTTAATTCACGGGTAATCAGTTTCAATATAATACGATAAATCCACAGTCCCATGCAAGTCTCCTTTGGTGTAGTGGTATAAAGCGCCTGATGAACCCAAGCAGACATTTAACAGACCAAGGATCGAATCCTACAAAATCTAATAAAAAAAAATTTTACAACACAACATATTATTGTAAAATATTAAAAATAAGTAAAATATTTTTGTAAAATCTGAATCACTGCGAAGAAGAAAACAGAAATACTAATAAGGGGTCATCCATTAATCACATGAGGGGGGGAAGGGGTTCGGAAAAAATCACGAAATATCACAAGGAGGGGGGGTGGGGGGGGGGATATAATGAGATATCACGTGTATTTATTTTTCTTTGAAAGCACAATTTCTAAAAATATTCTGAAAATTTCAATATAACTTGTACTAAAAAAATACACATGATTGTGAGTAAGGGGGGGGGGGGGGGGGGGTATAGTCTAAAACCTCATCACATATCACTAGGGGGGTAGGGGGTTAAAAGGTTGATAAAAAACATCACGTGATAAATGGACGACCCCTAAGATGACCAAATATACATATAGGAAAAGGTGAACTGGAATTCGACGACAAAAATATGGAAAAAATCGTACTTCACATTGATAAAAAAAGTGATTCGCCGTCTCCATGCTCTGGAGTCTACTTAAGTTTTCTGAAGGTTTCACTTCTCCTGTGTGTGAATTGCACATGCTGATTTTTTTTTACATTTGAGGATGTTGTGTGGAGGGCCTTTTTAAGGAAAGAAAGGAGAAGAAATTCTGGGAAGGAAAAATGTGAGATCTACTATGGTGTAGAAATAAAGGTATACTTAATAGTACTGTGTTTATTATAAGAAGACTGGAGAGTTGATTGGAGAGAGAGCTCCACAGCTCATGCTAAGCCTTTTATACTGTCCGCATACTCGCTGTCTCGCTCTCATGCCGTCACTCATACACACACATTACAAAGATGTGTCCAGAAGAGATGGACATATAAATCCATCCCTCCCACTGCGGTGCAAGACGATGGGTCGAGAGAGACTCAAAGCAAAGCTGGAGAGGTCAAAGGGTCTCCTCAAACCTGGCTCTTCCAATCCACGCAATGCCAACACCAAGACCCAAACATGCCTCACCTGATGAACCTGGCAAGTAACCACCCCTGCTAAGTACCTTGGGGCGACCTGTAGTAGAGGTGTTGGTTATCCAATAAATGATTCCCGGAGTGGCGGTACACATGCCCGCCTCCCAAATGTGCACTAATACCTACACATAACACACTTGAGCTCGAGCAATAATCTTTGTCCATAGACGGCCATACGCCATGAACTTTTTCCCTGGAAATTCATATTTTTAAGTGCATTAGATATGTGTTTCCTAGACATTATGCCCTACCACACTTGCGCACTTGTATGTAGATCTCCTAGAACTCAGTGACAAGCTTTTAAATCCCCTTTATTGGAATGTTGGTTGGTTTAGAGGTTGAATCACGGGTACTTGAATTAAATTCAATAATATAAAAATATGCTTTATAAAAAATTGGTATATTTTGTGTTTAGAGATAATGTGTGTGATTTGTCAATGATCATTTTTGTTTGGGGATTTGAGTACATATTAAAAATTTCAGCCCACAACATAGGAGAAGTGCTCGAACTATTACAGCTCCTTTCCAATACAATATTATTTTTTTAAGACAAAAATTTCTGGGTTATGAATAACCTGACAATACTTAAAAAAACTCCTATTTCCGTCATTATATGCGAGATACCATGCTTGTGCAAAGACGTGATACTGAGGCTAGGAGAGGAATTGAACCCAAGACGTCTGGGTGGGAACCAGACTCGTTAGTAAGCTCAGTAGTAATGACATAAATTAGATAAGTCCCAAGGGCCGAGTGGTTTCTCTACTTGGTCTGTGTGATCCAGGCTTTACCTTTTTATCTTCTGTATTCTCTTTCATATTTCGTTTAAATTTATTAGTAAGTATTACCTTCTTCTTCAGTGGTTAATATTATGTTATTGATGGGAACAACCTTCAAAAGTTGTAAAAAGAGAGTTGTTCCATATATAAATATTCTAGTCTCTTCATTTTTTTTTTCTCTTTTATTTTTTCCCATTGTATTTACAAACATACAAAAGTTAGCAATAAGTAAAATATATAATAGACAAGAGTAGGTAATGGGAACCCACTAAGGCAATGCCTGTGTGTGGGTAATATAAATAAGATTGCTATATATACATCAATAAGTACATGTAAAAAATGTAAATTTTAAAGTAAAGGTTTAGAAATATGTATAGTAATCTGTGAAAACATTGTAGTAAAATAAAATAAATTAGTGAAACATATTTTTGTTGATTTTTTTGTTATAGTAAAGAAAGTAAAAAATAAAGTTAGTGTTGTATTGAAAAGTGAAACATGAAGGTTTACAAATAATTTATAGAAAAGTGTTCCAACATCTGCATCATTCAACCATAATTTTAATTCTTTTACGTAAAGTGATATTTTATCTGTCATTTGAATGTGTTTTGGTAGAAGATAATGTACAAGGACCAATAAAGCTGCTATGTGCTTGCATTAATTTAGTATTGGTTTGGGGGGAGTAAAACTAAATATTAGTCCTTTTGCTAATTCTATTTTAATTTTTAACGAAACAATTTTTATTTTTAAGTAGGTATATATTTCATAGTCTGCAATATAAATAATTTACGAATTTTGAATATTTTAGTCTCTTTGAATAATAACTCTGTTGAGAATGTTTTTTTTCTATTATACATAACTTTAATAATTCGCTTTTGAGTGGTTTGTAAAGGCTTGATAAATGCATCAAGCGCACCACCCCATCCTATAATACCGTAGATTATTGAAGATTGTACCAGGGAAAAGTAGATCATTTTCAGTTTGTCGAGATTGAGTCTATAAAATGTTTATGTAAGATATCTTAATTTCGAGGTGGTTTTATCAATTTGAGATTTCCAATTTAGATGTGTATCAATAGATATAACTAAATATTTAATATTTTCAACTTTGACAAGTACATTGCACAATGAACATGTTTCTTGATTGCAACTCGCATTGTGGATTCTAATTTTAAGGTTATTGTGAGGTTTGTTTGTAATGTTTTTATAAAAAGTTAAATAAAATGATTTGCTGTAGTTTAAACTGAGTTTGTTACATTTTAGCCATGTTTAAATAAATGCAATACATTCGTTTGCCTTAGAAAAAGATTCAATCCAAGAATTTGTTGCTCCTTTGCTTTAATTGCCTCTCCATGCTTTTTCTTGCATATTCTTCTATCTCCTAACTGCTCCTTGCTCTTCTTGCTTATTATTGACACTTTATGCCTCTTTTGACTCTAATAATCTTTAATTTCCTTTATTATTGCTTCATATCTTACCTACTAATATGCAAACACATATGTTTTGTAATAGCAAACACATATGTTTGCTTGACTAATAATAAAAAAATATCATTGAAAAAACACAATATAATTAGGGAGGCGGGAATGGGTACCGGCGCCCCGGGAACCTTTATTGTATAACCAACACGTTCATGGGGTGAGGTTTGTCTAGGTCTGGGACACACTGAACCCCAGATTCCTACCCACCCCTTAAACCCTTTTCCTTCCCAGAACTCTCCTCTCCTTCCTTTCCTTAAAATAAAACCTCACACAGTATCCCCAAAGATGAAATAGGCCCTGAGGGAAATTATTTTCCTCAGGGTCTCCTGTGTGGAGCACATGTAAAAAATATATATACAATGTAATATAGCTGCTAACGACATCTAGTGAAATAAAAAGGAATATTTCGTGCATGCATTACTGCCACCTATGAACTGCCTTGCTAACTTATTACTTCATTAATCGAAAAATGGTTTTTCCGGATTCGTGGAAAGGTGCGATTACAGTTAGTATTCGTTTCCCTAGCCCCAAATTCAAAAACCATAATTTTTTTGGAAATATTTTGAGGTTATTAAATTTTCCAGACCTTAAAAGGCTAGGTACCAAAACGCAGATTTAGTAATTATTTGAAATGCGTAGAACTCTACTAAAATCGGCTACTATTATTTGTATTCGATTATAATGATCTCAAAAATACCCATAAAATAATACATAGGTATTAAAAATTCAGTACCTACCTAATTACCTAATTTTATTCACGAATAAAATTAGGTGCCGATGCTCGCTGCAAACAGAAACATTTATAATTATTCATAATACAACTGGCAACCTGATTGTAGAGGAAGAAGTTGATCATTAATTTATTGTTATCTTTATATCTAACAGCTACAGATTCAGCGATCTTTTCATATAATTCACTTCGCACATCGATTACATCGCTGTAATTTCGGTAAGTTGGTCGGTGGCTTGGCTTCAGCGTTGAAATTTTCACGTGGGAACGAAAATGTGTCCCGTCCCGTAGATTAGACTCTCCCACACGTACGCTTCGGAACGAGCGTTTGGCATGCCGCTTGTCTGTCTTCCCAATGACCGATCCAACTCTATGTCTGCATTCTTCGATCGTCAATGTCTGCATTACTTAAAATATTTTTTATGTATAAAACCACGTGTTTATGACTTAACTGCCCTGTTTTCATAGCGAATTGGCAATAAAACCACTTAAATTATAAAATAATAGTACAAAACAACAATAAAAATAATTATACTTAGGTACTTACAATAAAATTTCCAAATAATAATTTTATGTGTTATCAAGTGAAAAATGTGCTGTATGTATGGAAACAATAATGCGGCTCAAAAACGGTAAAAATTTTTTTTTGGGCGCAGTCATGGCGTAACACCACAAGTGTGGCAATTCTGGCCCGATTTTTTTGCCAAGGCACTGCACATTTTTAAGGGTAGGGTTTGGAAAACATCGCTCCGCATTATCAGTAGCATCCGCATCTAGTAGCAGCAATACTAGAAAATTATATAGGGGTAGTTAGAAAAATGTGTAAAGTTACTAGTGATTAAACTTTTTTTACTGTAATCTTACAAATTCTATAAGTTATACATGCTGCAACTTTAGTTAAAACGTTGAAAAAGGCCTTCGCGATTATCTCTCCTGAACCTGTTGTAAACGTTTTTAACAAAAATCCTTCCGTAATCTCAGAGTAAACATTATGTTAAAACACGCTATTAAATTTAAAGCACTTCAGTGTTTCTAGATTTTTATTGTAATTCGCCTAAACTTTCTGAATTTTTCAACTATCCTCCGCCATACAAAAATGTATGGCGGAATAATGCGCCGCGCGATGCCGCCAAATGTCTATTGAATTTCACAGAATTCATTCAGTTGTGAGAAAGCGGTCACGGCGGGAGCACGCATATTTTTTTCGCGGCAATTTTGTTCGCTGTGTCTTTGATTTTTGAAGGAATCATTGAGGAGATAGGTGTTACAGAAACCGGGTAAGTTGAAATAAAATATATTTATTATTATCTAATAAATTATTTTTAACTTGATTTACAGTTTTACAGATTTTATTTATTATTATTTTTTTAAACTTCAGGTACCTTCAAAATGGGTAAAAATAAAGGAAGCCTTGCTTACCGTGCCATAAAAATAGACCCACCCACTGGAAGAAAAGGAGAATAAGGTAATAATGTCAACATTTAAATTTTTTACTGATTTCTATCAAAGGTAGTTTGAAGGTGGACTGAAGTCATTTTGCATTTTGACATCTAAAAATTTCGGCATCCATCTTGAATTTCTCTAGTTATCTACCGATTTGGTTCAATATCAGAATTCTGGCGTTTAGAAGTGCACTGAACTCGAATCTAATGTCAAAATGCAAAATTTCGGCATCCATCTTGAATTTCTCGTGTTCTCTACCTATTTGGTTCAAAATCAGGATAAGGGCGTTTGGAGGTGCACTGAACTCGGATCTAATGTCAAAATGCAACATTTCGGCATCCATCTTAAATTTCTCTAGTTATCTACCTATTTGGTTCAAAATCAGGATTAGGGCGTTTGGACGTGCACTGAACTCGGATCTAATGTCAAAATGGAAAATTTCGGCGTCCATCTTGAATTTCTCTAGTTATCTACCGATTTGGTTCAATATCAGGATTCGGGCGTTTGGAAGTGCACTGAACTCGGATCTAATGTCAAAATGGAAAATTTCGGCATCCATCTTGAATTTCTCTAGTTATCTACCGATTTGGTTCAATATCAGGATTCGGGCGTTTGAGAAACGCGGAGATCCGCAAAGAATGCAAGGCTGATGTAAGCGTAATGAGTAAGATCAAGAAAGGAACGCTCCGATGGTTCGGGCATGTAGAGAGAATGAACGAGGAAAGGAGTGTAAGGAGAATATATGACGCAAATGTGAATGGTAGAAGAAGTCGGGGACGCCCGAGAAAGACATGGCACGACCAAGTGAATCAGATACTTGAGTCGGGCCATGTCAGGAGTCAGAATAATAGAAGAGCATGTATGAGACGGTGTATGAATGTGAACGAGGCAAGGAGTGTGTGTCAAGACCGAGTTGTTTGGCGGTCCGTCCTTTCTGCCTACCCCTGCGGGGAAACGGCGTGATGGTTAGTTAGTTAGTTAGTGGAAGTGCACTGAACTCGGATCTAATGTCGAAATGCAAAATTTCGGCATCCATCTTGAATATCTTAAGTACTTTGACGATTTGGTTCAAAATCAGGTTTAAGGAGTTTGAGGTTCACCGAACTCGAATTTAATGTCAAAATGCATAATTTCGACGACCATTTTGAGTTCTCTACCGATTCCGTTCAAATAGTCACTAAGTTTTATTGAAAACAACGGCTGTCAGATCCATTGATAAATCGAATGAATTTCGATGTTGGGTAAATTCTGGGTTGTATTATTACAAATAAATTTATTTTAAATGTTTTTTTAGGAAAGTGTTGGCTGCAATTGAAAACAAACCATATATGAACCAGAAATTTTTTCCACATCAAAACACCATGAGATTCTATGTCACATTGAGTCAAAAACAAAGACGTCTGTAAAGGTCCAGGGGCTAAAAAAAGTCTATGTATCCTTGCCCTTGCATAATATGATTTATAGTCTGTCGATCTGTATCAATTATGTTGCAAATAAATTAATTTTTTTATAAAGCAAGTGTATTTTTATTCCGTATTTTATCTAAATGCTGACCAGTTGTGCCTGAATCTAACCGAAATACACAGTAGATCGAGCGGCTGGCTCGCGGCTCGCGGCGGCCGAGCTTGTTTGCAACTACCAAAAATACCTAACTGCAGTGAATGGGCAGTTTGACCCAGGCGCAAATGTCTCTATGAGCTATCCACGCTATTCCACAATATGATTCTTAGTATGTTAAGCTGTATCCATTATAGTAGAAACTAAATTTAAATTTTATAAGGCAAGTATATTTTTATTTCGTAAGTCCGTAGTGTCTAGTATACCCACATCTCCTCTAGTCAGACGCAGGCGGCCAGCTGCGGCCGTGTTTGTCTACAAGTACAAGAAATACCTAAC
The DNA here is from genome assembly GCA_917563855.2 of Limnephilus lunatus. Classification (NCBI taxonomy): domain Eukaryota; kingdom Metazoa; phylum Arthropoda; class Insecta; order Trichoptera; family Limnephilidae; genus Limnephilus; species Limnephilus lunatus. Next base: position 41,731,631 of record OU830602.1, on the reverse strand, counting down.
TGCAGCGTTAGCGCGGTTTGATACCTGGCCCTTAAATCAATCGTAGTGAAGACTAGCTTAGACTCTAATTCTTGTCGCCAATTTCACAATGTCAGTTTCAGCGCTCCAACCGAAAAATATCTCCTTCCGCGGAATGCCGCCCGCAAACATTGAAAAAATCATAAAAAATAGTGATGGACGAAGATGGTTCTAATTTTCTCCCTCCTAATATATTCAAGACACATTTTTATATAAAGAAAAAAAATCAACACGGGCAAACGCGGGCAACAGTCTCACGGTTCAAAATAGCCGAAATTTACTTTAATAATTGGAGAAAATATCAATAACGGTGACTAATGGGGGCGGACGCTCAGTTACCAGCAGCCCAAGCGGAGGTCCGGGGTGACGATACTGACGATAACTTAGGTAAGCAGGTATTCTGTATTATTCGGAAAAACAGGTTAATTATAGAACATGGAATTTTACATTTAATTGCACTTGGGTTTACTTAAGGGGCTTCAGTACGCCGTGCAGAAAAGTAAAGCCCGCTAAAGTAATGTAACGGTTTTCAACGCAGTACAATAATTGTGAGACTTTTCTGCGTATAGGCTGGAGCGTCGCGTGGAACGCTTGTTCCGAAGCATGCGTGCTTTCCCGGTCTTTTGCATGAAAATCCACACTTCGAACAACTTCGGATCACAACAAGCGAGCTTCGGAAATCTCCGGATCACAACAAGCCAACTTCGGGCACGCTCGGACTGCTCCGAGTTTCGCGCAGGCTCTATCGGCCGCGAGTCCGAGTCGCGAGCTGTCAGTTGAGCAGTTTTACTAGATGGCAGCGGAGCGTCACTCCGCGTCGCGCCGCGTGATTTTCCGAGGATAAAATGTGCCTATCACACCTGGAGATTATAATGGCCATTTCTGTTTTCAACTCCCGTCCGTAGCTCGGCCGTCACCATCCCGACAAGCTATGACGGAGCGGCATGCTAGCAACAGCGAGACGGGGATCCATTGCTATTTGACGAATAGATCACACGTCCGTCCCGTGATTCCCGAGTCCGCTCTAGCCAAACGTCAATTTTATGCATTTTCACCTGTTATTTGTGTAATGATAAACTTTAAATAATAATTGTTTAACCCTAAGAACACTTAACTAAATCATAACTAGGAAGTACATCGAATTAACGCAATAAAATATTTTGTAATTGTTAAAAAGTGTTTTTGTATTTGCAGTCTCCTCATGACTGGAGCGAAAATTCTCTAATTCGCATGTTGGATTGTATTGTTTTCTACCGATTCATTGAGTTTTGGACTGTTAAAGAGTAGTGTGCGGTTGTTTGTGTTAAATATGGTCACGCTAATTTATGCTGAAAGTGATATACTGTCTGACTGACCCCCGCTGTGTAAATGTAAACATATAAAGTGCACACAACATTTTCACGATGGCGGAACGGGAGCGGGTCAATAAGACCCCGATCCGGGTGGGATTCTACGATATCGAGAGAACCATCGGCAAGGGAAACTTTGCGGTGGTTAAATTAGCACGACATCGAATTACCAAGACTGAGGTAAGACTTTAGTTCTATTGATCCACATTTATTATGTTCGACCGATCTCGGCAGGTACCAACTCAGGGTTGCATTTTCCTAATATTTTAGGTAAATATCTTTTTTTTTTTTGTAGGGATTTAATTTTCCTTTTATTAGCTATATTTCTACGTACGTAGGTACGGGTTTTTTTCCCTGCTATTGCTCTTTACCTAGCAGGCATCATAAGGTGTGTTTTGAGTTTTAATGCCGAACATCTCATGGGGGTTGCATTTTCCTACCTTTAGACGTAGGTACCTTTTGACAGGGTTTATTTTACCCTCGTTGGTTATTTATAGGTCTACGTAGAGTCTGTCAAATAAGAGTAGAAAATAAATAAAATGGAACTAAGAAATTTTTAGGCTGGCCACACCAATTTATCTGTCAAATATTCTTTAAAATTGCAATGACACAGAAAATTCAAAACACTGTATGTATACACATTTAAAAAAACATTTTTTTGTTCTTAAAAAAAAAAATTAAATCGAATAAGCACTATTGTGAAGGTACCTACGAAATGACATAAATTTGATTAAATCGTGCTATACAAAGTGATTGGCTTTCATTTAATTTAACTTAGATTTGAATTTAACAGTAGGTGGAAAGGAAGAATCATTAATGGTGAGTTTAGTCACACTTCTTTTAGATCTGAATGAGTTAAATATATTCAGATCTAAAATTAGAGGCATGATTTAAAGCCCGGGCAACGCTAGGTACTTAAGTTAGTATTAAATAAATATGAGCAATTTCTAAAGTGTGCTTTATATTTTATTATTTTAACACAAAATTGCAAAATGTTATTCTTCATTATGTTAACACAAAATATCAAATGTTTAATAATAATATAACCTAAATGTAATTCTTATTTTGAGATCAGTGGGCAGGGCCGGATTAACCATGTCGGGGCCCGTAGGCAATGCACTTCTCGGGGCCCCTTTACCAATGGTGGACAAACGGGGGGGGGGGGGGGGGGGGGTTCCGATGAGTTTTAATTTTTTTTTTTAATATATTAGCAGATCTTTTTTTAAATGATTTTATTTAAACTAAAATTAAAATTCTGAAGCATATCTTTCCCAGATAATTTATTGATTTATTTTACTCCATGATTATATAATTTAAAATGTGTTTTGTATAATACAAAATTTTGTTTGAAAATTTAACAAATCTGCCAATGCCCTACGGTAAAACCTTAATGTACTAAAAATAAACATATTTTCTCAAAATTTAAAACTTAGCTTTACTAGATAAAAGAACAGTCTTTCGAAATCAATTTAGGTAAAAAAGAGTCAATATGTCTAAAATTTGATTTAAAAAAACGACATATTTCCGGTTTTGTCTGGTGATTCCCACTTAAGGCGGACACTGCAAAAAAAAATTTTTTTTGTTTCATTTTCTGAAAGACGCATTTGTTAAAAATGCTCTCACCAAATGTTTTAAAGATATTCGAAAAATTGAAGGAGATTCAGAATTTTATGTGAAACAATAACTTAGTAAACACCACTTTTATGATATGTACTATATGCCGACCGGGTACTACAACCGTAGGTTCTTCAGGGCAGTTTGTATGTTGAATTATCCTTCAGCAAAGCTTTGAATGTGTTTTTCTCTAAACTTTGTTAACACATTTTTTAACCTCTATACATCCAATTTGCAGGTCTTAAACTGTTTGAAAATCTAGTGTCTATTTCACCACGTAGGTGAATTTTGTTTAAAAATAAGGAAAAAATGGCGGACCAACGAATTTTAATTTCGATTTTTTATGGAAAATTTTCATTGTTCATAAAAAAAGAGAAGGGGGCCCATTATAAAAAAATCCCTAAGTTTTGCCATACTGACTGGATTTACTAACAGTTTAAGATTTAGTACATGCAAATCGGACGTATAGTTTTTCCAATATGTTGTCAACCGTGTTGAAAAAAGCAGTTTCGAGAAAAACGGTTTAAAATGGTTTTATATAAAATGATGTAGGTATCTCCGTCAATTTTACGAATTTCCTTAAAACATTTTGTGTGAGCATTATTAATAAATGCATCTTCAGAAAATTAATTTTTAAAAATGACAATTTTTTTACAGTGGCCTGGTGCCTTAAAGCCTTGTTTAGGATTTGATCGAAGGAACATGGAGGCGTTTGGAGGCCCCCAGAGTTAGAGGTCCGTGTGAACTGAAGAAAAAGCTTGTAAAATTACATCAACTTCTTAAACTAGGGGGGGGGGGGAGCGGTTCATCCAGTTTTTCCACCCCGGGCCTCTAACGGGCTTAGTCCGCCACTGCACTTACCTACCCTTTTATAACTTTCAAACCTTTTTTTTTCTACCACAACGTAATTTTATTCACAATTAATCTGTGTTTTTACTACATTTCGAAGGTATGCCTTCACCCTCATTCAATTAAAAAAATGAAACGAAAACAATAGAACAATGAGCGGTCTTATTACCAAAGTGATCTCTTCCAGACAACCTTGGTATGAAGAGAAACAAAGAATCTTAGCAAGCAGATAGGTGGTGCACACTAAAGCTTGTACAATATTTATATTTAAAACATTAGAAATAAAAGCAAAAAAAAAAAACAAAACAAATGCCAATATAAACCACACACGGCATCTATAATCATATCCCCATTGATACGAAGGCAAATAAAGTAAAATACAACGATGTTTAAATATTTGTTTTAATTAAACAGCTGCATGAATTAATTTTACTGTTTATTATTATTTTTCTCATGTTGTTCATGCTTATTCGTTTTTTTTTTTTTAATTTATTTATATGTTGTTATTTACTTTATTTTTAACATTAACCCATTTTTTGTTTCAAAATATGGAATGTATTGCATTGCACTACCCCTGCATACATTCTGGAATTATTTATTACGGTGCTCCAGATTTCATGTCCGGGTTGAATCTTTCCCAAATGAAAGACTAAACCCTTCCACACACTTTTCCACAAATGAATATCTAGTAAATTCACGCAATGCAAGTGCACTATATAAGTATAATAAATACAAAACAATACAAGAACAATACGTCAATCCACCAGAAACATAATGAGAAAATATTTCACCGACTCCAGATATTTTCATATCAGAGGGTTCGGCTCTGATGAAATCCTAACTGGTCCGATAAATCCTACTGATCCCTCAATATAAATATTTAAAAAATCTTTCGTAATCCTACATGTATTTAAAATGACCGACTTTTGCATTTTTATGTACAAATTTTTTGACAAATCTAATACGCCTAAATTTTGAATGAGAGAGCTAGGTATAATGCCAGTAGCCGAAATAACAAATGGTAATATTTTTATAGTCTGAGAATGCCAAATTCTTTTAATTTCATTTCCTAAATCTGTATATTTTCTTATTTTTTCAGAAACAGTTTTATTATTATTATTATTATTATTATTATTAATTATTGACTTTATATTTATTATTTGTGCGTGATGTGAACAGTTATTGGGTTATAACCTAATTATTATAATTTGTTGTTTTCTTTAATGCATGTAATGTTATTAACCTATAAATGTTCGTAATAAAAAAATAAAATATTTAAAACATCTTGTGCCGGAGTTGCTCACTAATTGTGAGTCGAACCGTTGACGCAAGTTATTTTTTCTTGGGGCGCGGGGCCCCCAGCCGATGCGGGGCCCCTAGGCAGTTGCCTACTCTGCCTTGGGGATAATCCGGTACTGTCAGTGGGTATCTATATAGCAATGATTAATGCCTTTTTAATTTTTAATAAAAATGTAGGTTACACAGCTTTAGATTAACACCATGGTTATATTTTTAGTATTGCCATTTGGGCAACGGTGGCGCCCTCATTTATTTTCTACTCTTATTTGACAAACTGTAGGTAAGTAAAGCGCTTTGTATTTGGGCATGTACTATTTGATATGGATATGAAATATGAATTTTCCTGAATTTATTCTGTACCTATGTAGTAGGTACGTTATTTGGGTAGGTTTTGAATTTTACTGCCAACAATTCAGAGATGCATTTTGCAACGTAGGTACCGGCTTTTCCATTTTCCCTGGGTATCGTTTTATAGGGTTTTCAGATTTCCAGTGCCTTTTTTATTATTATCTAGTTTGATGTGAATTAGGTATACTTGCTGGGTTTTTAATTTTACTAACTTACCTATTTCCTGGTTGCCAAAAAATTCAATCTGGTCAACATTTTATGTAAAACTGTAAACACATAATCAGTTATTCCGTGAATTAGCTTGTTTTCGATTCGTGTTTATCTGAAGAAAGCCTAATTCTGGTTCCATTCATTTGTGAGCGAAATTTGTTTTGTCATGCCAACCAAAATAATATATACCTACTTAATTATATATTTGTCTTTAATTTTAATGAAATGTTGGAAGTAAAAGTAAAGATATTCTGTAATAATATAAGTAAAATATCTAGCTTTTAATAATTTTAATGCAATAATATATGTAAGTGTATCAGAATCAGAGAGTATCTTCCAGAGTGGAAGATACTCTCTGTATCGCCCTGGTGTAAGACCACCATTCAGAATCGAAACGTTGCTTGAAACGGCATTAGCCGTGTTTGGTGACCAGATCTGAATAGCCAGGTACTTCCCCACCTTCCTCTTCCCCATCTCCTTCCCCTCCCCACTACCCTCAGCCTCACAACACACCCCAATTGGGGATGCCATAGTCTCACTGGCTTCAGACGGGAGCAGTTGGGACTCTTGTGAGGTATTCATGTAAAAAAAAGTATAATATACATATTATATAATTGGTTTTACACATTTTAGAGGTCTTTCAGAAAATTAGGATCTATTATTATCTCTTTGTAATAAAATCCAAATAAATGGAATATGTCTGAACATATCCGAAACCTAAAATCTGGTGATGAAATACGTTTAAAAGTGAAATTATTAGAAATAAAAATATAATTTTTAAATATTAATTTTTTTAATTCAAACATAAAAAAGTTTTAAAATGATTCATCTTATGTTTTTTCTATCAGACTGATAACGAAAAAAAAGAAAAACAAAACACACACTCTTTATTATAGAAGTAAGTACTTAATTGCATTATAAGCGTTATTATCACCTCACGTTTTTCTCGTTTCATAAAAAAATAATTAGTAAAAATTCTCGAAATTTTATAAATTTTTCTCATGTTTTCGGAAACTTTGGTTTCAGGGACATTTCATTTTTCTATGGTTAAATTCTAGATTTGAATATAAAACGTGGAATTTTCTCTTTCTAACACTGTTTAGATCACATTTCTCACCATGACAGTAAGGGAGGTACAACGATTTATATGAGACCTTTGTGAGGTGGAACAAATTTGGTCTCCTTTGATTAAATGTGTTAAGAATTCGGTAAATTTACACTGGCCAAAGTCAGAAATATACTGTTATATTATTTAAGTCATCTTGATTGTTTTTCCCAAGGTCTTGAAGATTATTGCGAATTACTTAATAATTCGTAATAATATTGAGCCATTCCTAAAGTTTCCATTAAGGCCGCATTTAAAAATAACTAAAGCATTCATGGTTGAAGCAAATGTTTTTATAAATTTCAAATTTTTAATTACTCGCCAGATGAACCGATTAACAAACGGGAATCCCTACCAAATCCGCATCAGCCAAATTGGGTTTCAAAATTTTTTTATGACAAAACCCACCAACTTTTACGAGAAGGAATGAATAATCTTCCTCTCTGCTCTAACAATAATAGTTGATAATCTATTAAATGAAGCAATCCACTATTTAACAAGCTTCCTCAAATCTAATTTAGTGATTGCATTAAAATTAAAACGTGTTACGGTTTATTGCAATTTTCCTTGTAAAAGTGATTTCGTAATTCTTATTAAATATGTCATTTTACCCGATATTTGAAATTGAGTCACGTACGCGAACATATAATTTGTATGCAGGGTCCGATGCACTAATTTTTTTCGTTTTCTGTTAGGTACCTACCCAAATAACGGTGTTCGGTAAAAGTTTGATTTTCAGTAACAGTAGGTATTTCTTTTCAGGCATTTTGCTTTTCAGCATCTGCTGATGTCAGTATATTTTCTTTTCAGAATCTCGAATGTTATTAAACTTGTCTTTCAGGAACTAAAATGTCCAGATGTTTGCTTTTCAAGATCTAAAATGTCATCGTAATTGCTTTTCAATATCTAAAATGTCGGCATATTTGCTTTTCAAGATCTAAAATGTCGCCATTTTTGCTTTTCAGGATCTAAAATGTCGGCACATTTGCTTATGAAGATCTAAATTCTAAAATGTCGGCATATTTGCTTTTAGGGATATAAAATGTAAGCACATTGCTTTTGATAATCTCAAGTTAACATTTTTGCTATTCCTGATATTTTAACTATCTAAAAATGTAGGTAAGCAGATACTTAAGTACTTGTTTTTCGTGATCACAAATTCGAAAAATGCTGTCTTTTCAGGAAATAAACATTCACCTGCATTCAACTGCTTTCAATATCTAAATATTAGTCTCTCAATCTCACAGTATCAATATGTTTGCTTTTTTGTATTTCGACTTTTTAGTTTTTTTTATTTGGTTAAATAGTCGGAAAATTCTATTTACTTATGACTCTCTTTGTATTACATTTTTACCTCAACCTAAAAAAGTATTAAAGTAAATATCTCGGACATCTTGACAGTAGATTAACTTGGAAAAAGCACATCAATGAAACCCTAGTCTCAGCAAATAAAATCCTTGCAGTCCTTTACCCAATGATATCCAAAAGAAATAAAAAAAACTATCAATTAAAAAAACGGCCTAATTTTCAAATCAACGATAAGGCTAAAACTAAGTTGTGCAACCCCCTTCTGAGCCCACGCTTCAGAGGCTCATTTGAAAAAAACTTCTAACATTTCCGAATACAGCCATACATATAGCCCTGGGTGCACCCAAATGGATAAGGTTATCCCAACTCCACAAATATTCTGAAATTCCCCTATTAAAAAAAAAACCCATGCGGAAACATTTTATCCGGGAATTCTCACCCATGATAACGAGTCCATAAACTGCCTCGCCCGGTACGACAAAAACTTACGTACCAGACATAAAAAACCTAAACAAATCCTCTGTAAAGATTAACCTCCCCACATTGCAACCATGTCCCCTTGCAAATATTTTTTAACAAACAACAAAATAAACCATTTTTTCAACAACCATATATTATAAACTCATAGCCTTTTTGGCCCGGAGCTCTCTACTATGCTAGTAAATTAAAAAGTAAAAAAAAAACTAAACACGTACTTCCCTCAATATGGAGTAGGTATTTTTGTAATGCGAATAGCAGATACCCACCTGTCTGTCTAGCACACTAACCACCTTGTCAACAAACATGATTTCATAATAACAACACAACATAACAAAACTACTTATCTTCGAGTGTCTGGTTTGAGAAGGTCGGGTCCTACATTCAGTCAGCCGCGGTATATATACCTATAATTATTATTATTTCGGTCAAAACCAACAAAAACATCAGTCCACTGATAAGAAGAGCGCGTGTGACTTGAACTGTATGTATATGTAAACGTAGTCTGTCTGATTACACGGTCAAATAAATGTATTTGATGTTGTTACTACGTTATTTTTATCTGCTTAGATATATTATGCCATGTTCTTACCGCTTCTGATTTCCTTCTATTTTCTTTCATTTTTCGTATTTTTTCCTTCACTTTCGTGTTTTTTATTTTCCAGTCCTGCATTCCAGCATTATCTGAAATTATAACCACAATAGTAACACGGTTTCAAGTGAGGAATTAATGATATTATTTTTTCTATTGCTTAGTCTGTAATATGATCAAAGTAGGTACGTACATTAATTTGTTATATTATTTAATTTAAGAAATGTACGAATATAATATGTTTATATATACATATATTTTTTTAATGATTACATAATTCATGTTCCGACGGCCGGCGTAGCGCAGCGTTAAGGCGCTTGACTCGCACACCGAAGGTCGCGGGATCGAATCCCGGCGTGGAAAATAAATTTTATTTGATTAATTTGTGTTATTTCACAATTTATTCATTTAAAATAATATATAGTATATTTGCGGCACGTTCCAGAGTGGAAGATACTACCTGTATCACCCTGGTGTAAGACCACCATTCAGAATTCAAACGTTGCTTGAAATGGCATTAGCCGTGTTTGGTGACCAGATTGAATAGCCAGGTACTTCCCCACCTTCCTCTTCCCTATCTCCTTCCGCTCCCCACTACCCTCAGCCTCACAACATACCCCAATTGGGGATGCCATAGCCTCACTGGCTTCAGACGGGAGCAGTTGGGACTCTTGTGCGGTATTCATATAAAAAAAATATATATGTACCTATATATAAGTAGATATATATAAAATAAAAAAAATATTATTGGTAATTTTTCATTTTCTGTATATGCACTTACTTACATATATTAAAAACTTTTATGAATTATTTTATTAAGTAAATAACAATAAATAAATTATTATCAATTTGGCTATTAATGATATTTAAGTACTTGATTAATAGACATTTTTTATAATTTATAAAATTTATCTGATTGTATACCCATTGTATTTGTGTGGGAAATTATATTTATACACAAAGTTTAATATAAAGTACATTTTATTTGTATGTTAGTGACGCCACAAAGTGAATTTGCGATAATTGAAAATAAATAATAATTAATTTCCAATATGAATCTCCAATCTAAAATTAATTAGACAATTAATATCGTTATTTAACCATTTTAGATAACAGAGAAGACACACGTATAAGAAGAGATGGCATCATTTTATAAGATAATAATACATTAGATAAAACATAATATTTATATCGAAGAAAAAGTAAAAAAATTAAGAGTAGCTGGTTCACCATCAGAACTACTTATTTCTTTTTAATCTATGCTAATTTATTTTTATTAAAGAGATCTTAATTCTTAATAATTACTAAAGTAGGTAGTGCAATTTTGTCGTTCGGAAATCTTCGATTACAATTATTGTTCGGTGGTAAATAATATGGCTTTTTTAAGATAATTTCTCTGTTAGGCTAAAAGGTAGAAAATGAGTTTTTTCAACATTTAGCAACAATAAATTTTCGTCAAACCATATTTTTATGCTATTTATTGCATTATTTGCCGATCCTTCGTCATCTTTCCAAATTTTTTCTGCAATCTTTACCACTGTGTCATCCGCGTAAGATATAATATTTATCATAAAAAGTTCATTAACATATAATATGAATAGTATAGGGCTTAATACAGTTCCTTGTTGAATTCCAAAATATTTTATTTTCTATATCACTTACTTAGTTCGTTGTTTACTTTCACCTGTTGTGTCCTCTGATAGAGATAACTCTTTAACCACGATTTGGCTTTGCCAGTTATTCCTATATTTTTATTTATTTTATTAATTAATTTTGAACGTGCAATACCATCAAAAGCTTTTTCACTTTATTTTATATTAGCTTTACTACCCGACTTCGCTCAAAATTTAGATTGAAATATACGAATGGGATTAGCAATAAGTATGATTTCTTTTTTTATAGATTTACATCGTAAAGCTTACGATGAAAATTATGTTGAGCTGAAAATTTTGTGTTGAACCAAAAATACCAGATGGAGAGCTCACCGCTAGAGGGTTTTTCCTGCTTATGACAAAGTAGACTTTTTGCTGAACAGTTGAAATTTTAAAACTATACCACCTCTTATAATATTATTATTATATAGAATATTTTGTTTTTCTCCTTTGTATTTTAATTTTGTAAGATATGTTTTATATCAAAATGCAATATTTGATTGTTTTTATTTTAAAAATGGATTCATTAGATACCTACCTGGTTTCTTCTGCATACATAAAATCCTGGTGTCTGGTGTGAACATTTTATGAATCTCAGTATTAAAAAGAATCTTCTTCAATGGCGCTACAGCCCAGCCTTGGCCTCCTTCAAGATGAGCCTCCACCGCCCTTTGTCCTCGGCCGTCGTCTTCCAATCTGCAACATAAAATAGTCCTCTTGCATCCTTCCTGACATTATCCTCCCATCTCAGCCTAGGTCTGCCCGCCTTTCGTTTACCTCCCTGGTGTCCTATTAGAACCTTCTTCGGATATCGTAGGCTTATTAAAAAAATTTATCATAGTAAGTATTTTCAGTTTGTGAAAGTGCATTTTCCACAGTTGTATGAACCATGGCGTGCCAATATAAAAGTACTATAGATAATAACATAGTTTGTACTCGGTATTCGGTATAATGTATCCGTTTGATGGTATCGGGATATTGGCCGGTGACGATAACACACCGCGTGGGAGATACATATTGATTCAACTACTCTCTTTATCTTAGCAGGCATTCATCACCCGATGATAGTATTATTTAATGCTTTATTATTTTAATATACATAGATTGCGTGTGCGCAAATCAGATTATTTATATAATAATACATTTCTAGATTAAAACCTGCACTGGTCTAGAGCTTCTCAAAGATATTTGGTTCACCGCCCCCTTTGAAAGAATTTTATTCATCGCTCCCCCCTTCACCTATAAAATTTCTTGTCTTTCTTCGTTTCTCGGTTAATACGGAATATTTCTTATTCAAAAATTAGATTTAGCTTTATTATGACAAAAAGTGAGTATTTATGTCGGGGAGACAAAAAAATATGCACTTACTATTTTAATTTTGTTAAAATTAATTCACTTACGCGATATATGAACTTACCACGCAATATTCATATTTATGTTGCATTTCATAGACAATCAATGCTGCCAATAATAAAAAATAAAAGTTAATATTGCTATTTATAACAATAATTATTGACAAGTTTGGACCTGTATTTATAACAAAAGAATACGAAAGAAAAGTATTAGAATAATTACACATATCCGTTGGAAAAACCCTGCTTGCTATATAAACCATTAAAAACCTGGGATGTATTGTAAAGAGCCCCTCAAAATTTAACATGAAATCCGTGTGATAATGACACGCAGCTTATGCAGTTTGAACCTCTTGCAACCTAGTAAAATTAGTTCCGGGAATAATTAGAATTATATTTTTGTTTTTATTTTGGCAAGAATTTATTTTACTTATAAGCTTTAAAGCCTTACTCTTCCTCATTTCCTTCTCCTCCCCATCTCCTTCAACCTTACAACACTAATTCCACTGTAATATTATATTAATTTTTAAGATATATTTTGGTTTAGAATTCTGTTATTTAATTATGATCTTTTCAGGTTTTTGAATTTCTGTCTTAGTTTATCTCGAGCAAATAGCGCTTGATTAATTCCGATTATTATTATTCTGAATTTTTAATATTTTAAAGTCCATCGCAACAACTGTTTATTTAATTAATTAATTTATTTATTATTAATGAACCAGAAAAATGTGGTTTTTAATTCTTAAAATCTTAGCCCTTAATACTTATTCCAAGAAAGAAGGTCTGGATTAGTGATTACCAAACTTTCTGTACTTTCTCCCCCGACTCTATAAACTCCCCAGTTTCCGCAAACCCCACACTCATCTTTCTTCAGTCCCAACTCTGAAAAACACAATTTACCTAAAGTGGATTGCTGTATCTTGAATGGAAAACTCTTATAAATGAATAAAGGAAATAACAAGTTAAAGACTAACTAACTAACTAACCATCACGCCGTTTCCTACCCCCCAGGGGTAGGCAGAGAGGACGGACTGCCAAATAACTCGATCTTGGCACACACTTCTTGCTTCGTTCACGTTCATACATCGGCTCATTCATGCTCTTCTATTATACCGACTCTTCACATGGCCCGACTCAAGTATCTGATTCACTTGGTCGTGCCATGTCTTCCTCGGGCGTCCCCGTCTTCTTCTACCATTCACATTTGCGTCGTATATTCTCCTCAAAAAAACAATTAAAAAAATATTTGAATTTAATTTTCACGGTCTGTGTAAGTTTTATTCAATTTCTGTTATTATATCATTATAGGCCAGTTGCTTTATAAAACTTAAATAATCACATTGCTTGAATAGAACTTTCACAGTACGTGAAAATTAACTTCAAATTATTGAGAATTGTTCAAATTTTTTTTAAACAATCCATCCTAATTAAGTCTTTCTCATAAATGTATTGTTTTTATGCTTACTACCCCGCTTTACCCTAAATTTCAATACTATTTTATTTCTTACTAGCTGAAGTCCCCGGCTTTCCCCGGGCTTTATAAAGAGTTTTTCCAAAATCTTGTTTTAGTGTTCAAAATTTCAAAGAAGTTTCAGAATTTTGCTTTAAGGGGTGGGGAGGTTTTTTTGAAATCTCATGTAGACAGTTACCTTCCTCTGGTTTTGAAGGTCAAATGTCTAAAATCTCGGAATAAATCAATAGATTTTTATAAAAATAATCCACTCTACCCCCCCGCTACAGACACTCTCCTTTCAATAATTTTTAGTTTTATTTTTTGATTTGTTAAAAGGGATATTTCAAAGATCTACAACTCACGATCTGTTTCAGCCATAGAACTACACAATTAAAGGCGTTATTGCCTCTAATATCTCCAATCTTCACTATTATAAAACGACAAGCGGTGCGCGTAGACCAGATTCGTTTTGGAGGATTTGGATTTCGTTTCCAAATTGTAGATAAAAAAGTGGAACCACTCTTCAAATCTCATCTCAACTTGCGTAAATTTTCTCATTTTATCTAGAATTCTGAGAAATTTATTATTATCATCAAAAATCATTTTTATCAAGTCATTGCCATAACCACTATGAAGATTTCTTTTTGTACCAGAAAGTATGAAGTAATTAGTTGATCAATTCTGCGCTTAAAAAACCCAGTTCCAAATGAAATAAATTTGAGGTTCTTCCACCTCCTGCTTCCTGGTTCAACCCCCTGCGCTCTTAGCTCCCCCTGGGGGTAGTACAACACACTTTAGGAACCACTGGTCCAGATTATAAAACTTCTGCTAATCAACATTAAAGTTAGTCACTTGAAGTTGCGGAATTACAATATTCGAGCAACTTTATACGTCTTTTTGTTGAATAATTCTCTTTGTGATTGCTACAAAATGTTTATGAACTGTTTACAAGCTTGTAACTTTATCCTGTTTACAAGAGTTTAACATATTAATTATGACCAATTTATGTGAACTGTAATATTGTTCAAAAACGCCATTTGCATTATTATAATAACTACGTGCCTAGGTATTAAGTACGTATACATAAATAAAAAAAAATAAAAAACATGAGTTGGGTCATGTCAAGAGTCAGAATTCAGAATAACAGAAGAGCATGTGTGAGAAGATGCGTAAATGGGAATGAAGGTAGGAGTGTGTGCAGAAAGTGTTGCTACAGTCCCACTGGCTCTGGTTTTATGGGATTCTTCATGGGAAAAACATAGTAAGGCCGGGTTGTTTCACAGAAATTCAAATGTAACATTGTCATTAAATGGCCATTCAATGCCATTATGTTTTTTTTTGGAGTTGAAAGGTCTCGGTTAAATGCCAATTCTAAAGTCCGTTTCAGCTTTTGAACAGTTTATGATCACCAGAAAAGGACACATCGTGTTGTTAAGCTCGTCGGCTTATAATAATTTGATAGAAAACTGTAACCCTGAAAAGCTGAACGTTTCGAGTGTCATAAATACCATACGTCACCAAAATGGCGCCGAGTGGCCATTTGACAATGTTACCTTTGAATTTCTGTGAAAAACTGGCACTGATATTAGTGCCAAAACTACTCCTATGATGTGTATTCTTCTTGCTCACACGATATGCGTATAATAGAAAGAGAGATTACAACGGATCTCCCTACAGCAGGATCATGTTGAAAAAACATAGTAGGTACATTAGTAATTCTCGTGTACCTAAAAAATAATCATATTGGTATATGTGAACGCAGATTAACCAAAAAATCAGTGAATAAATGGCATACACTCCATTTACCGTGCATAACTTTTATGCTAGATCCTTAGCCCTTCTCATTGAAACTCTTCAACTTAAAAAAAAAAGAACAAAAAATTCTATTCTTTCATTAATTTATTACCCACGTAGGTACCTACTCGTTCGGTCTGTTAATCACCTAATTCTCCGATACATTATTGAGTATGGAAATATCGATTAGTGGTGACTTATTACGTCATTAGAGCGGCTGGTTTGCGTAGAAGCCGGATTAATTAATAACTCTTGTTGCTTGCGCGTGTGCTCATTACATTTTAAGACAAGATTCCAATGATTTATGGCTTGCTTAATGATGACAATTGATTGCTAGAAGAAAATTAACTAATTTGTAGATCAAACTTGATCTAGATACGTATAGAAAATTATGAGAGGAAAGTAACCAAATATGGAATAGTATCCCTAATATGGAATACAACAGAAATTGGATAGAATTTAAAATATTTGATGAATTGGTCAAATTTTTTGAAACAACCAGTCATCGTTGAATATCATGTAAACATGACTGGACACAATTTAAGCTCCTCAAAGAGTCCAAAAATATTAAACATACTAATTTCGGTTGCTGGTGCGTGGGTAAGTAAGTAATGTGATGCATTCTTGCACAATGCGGAACTACTTAAACGGCTTAGACAAGCGATAAAGTAGGTACCATTTTTTTATATTTAATAAAGACGACAATATACCCTAAAATATATTCAGAATCTTAACGACGTAAGTAAAGAAGCTGTGTATACAAATTGCGACTCGCGATCCGTGTATTGGACGGACCTACTGTCGAATATGCCCTATCAAATAAAAAAGTAAAAAGTAACAAATAATGTGGGAATCTTAACGACGTATGTGAAGAAAATGTGTAAACAAATATACGCCTGCGGCACGGCGTTTTGGGCGAACGTACGGCCGAATTTACCCTAGCAGGCCTGGAGATTCGACCTTTCCGCCGCGTTCATTTGAATTAATTCTAAAGAACATATTACAAATATTTAAAATGTGTCTCCATGTCTCACCCTCGAAGTTATTAATTCATCGTCTAGTCTAGAACCATAAAATCTGGTGCTTACCACTAACTTTATAGTTGAAAAACGGGTTATATAGTTTTAAAATCGTTTTACGTAAAGTATATTAATGGTAAGGTATTGTTTTTATTAATATTAATTACAAAGAACTTACATCCCCAGTGTTCTGTTGCAATAAAAAAGTTATTATAGTTAAATTCATACAATGAAGATACGTTACTGAGACAAAGGGCATGGTTTCACTCCAGTAATCAAACTTAGCGGCCCGTTCATACACATATTCCTATTATTTTCATAAGCGGTGTTACATTTTTTGTTCGATAGTATGAATATACCTAAAGTATGTTTGTAATGTCATTGGATAGATGTCGCAATGTTTCAAATTTACCAACATGCGTTAGGTAAATTTCTTCTTTTGAAAAGCAATTATCACGAGTCTGCGTTAGTAACTAATAACGAAGGTTAAATACATAGTTAGAGTAAGTGGTGGAGGTTTTACGGCTATCCTAAAATCTGCACTAGAAAATATGTCGACGATTTTCACCTGGCGTATAGAATTTTATTTGAACCTTAGAAATTATTTTGGAAATCACGAATCATTATTTTTAATGATCTGTTGAAAAACACCTGCTGTAAAATACCTAAATTATATCCCTTAGATCGCAGCTTTTCAATTTCATAGTAATGAGAATTTCAAACAGTCGTCTTTTCTTAGCATCTGTTCGGATCGAAATCAATAGCAGATTTCACCATTACAAAGCCATTTTTTAATAATAATATATTTAGTTTGATACTTAATATTAAATTCCAAATATAACGAGAGGAATCCAATATCCGCCAGCTTTGTATAATGTACATTGTATTGGATGTAAGGATGGTTTTACTTCAGAATTTAAATGTCATAAGAAAGGATATTACGTGAGAAATTGAGGAGCAAGATATTGCTAAACCGCAAGCAATGAAATTAACAATTAAATAAATCTAAATAAAAGTCAGATAGGGGAGACCTAAGAGGGTTATGACAGAGGAGAGTTGTGACAGAGGAGAGTTGTGACAGAGGAGAGTTGTGACAGAGTAGATTTGTGACAGAGACGATTTCTCCCTATCTATAATAGTTAGCGAGATGGCAACAACGCTTGTTTGTCGCTTTAGAGACGGGCCACTTCACTCAGTACCCGCCGGCGGCGTACGAGAAGCGATTGCGTAATTACGACGTCTGCGTGCAAAAAAAGCTAAAAGTAAGTTTTTCTTCAAAATTTTGATTGAATTTATATCATGTCTTATTACATGTGCGTTGTAGTGTTATTTTTTCTTAAGTTGTATGGTTATTTACCTAAGTCTCAAAGCGTTGCATTGATCTTTTGTGTTTGCATCGTGTTTAGAAAATATGAATCATTATTCGGATCAAGTCGTAATTTTGAGCACCTAGGAGAGTTGTGACAGCCTGTCACAAGGATATATTTACATCAGTACAAAGGAAATAGGAAAAAACCAACAGACAATTATGCAGACTAATGGGTTATAGTAATACGTATGCTAATATTAATGATATATATTATATTTTTTAAAGAATTTATATATATAAAAATGCAAAGTCAGTCATTTTAAATACATTTAGGATTACGAAAGATTTTCTGAATATTTATATTGAGGGATCAGTAGGATTTATCGGTCCAGTTAGGAGTTCTACCGAGCCAAACTCTCTGATATGAAAATATCTGTGAATTTTTTTCCCATTTGGTCTCTGGTGGATTGACGTATTCTTGTATTGTTTTGTATTTACTACACATAATGCACTTATATAGCGTAGATTGACTAGATAATCATTTGTGGAAGGGTTTAGTCTTTCCTGTGGGGAAGATTTAACCCGGACATAAAATCTGAAGCACCAATAAAAAAATAATGATACATGAGCGCAAACTTTGTAGTTCTTGTTTAGTTTTAATTTTTACCCTTATGATAATTGAGGAAAGCGAAACTGGTCGGTAAATATATTAATAATAACTTATTGTTTTACACAAAATAAGTGTTTTATTTTTAATATAATATATCAACAACAAAGTGATCGCTTTCCACAGTAAAATAAAAGTGTATTTTTTTATGTTTTTGTTTTATGTTAATCAAAGTATCTGCTTCATATGAACAAAAAAAAGATTCTCGTTTAAAGACATTCCACCCATGGCTCCATTGTAATCACTCCCTCTTTCTCATAACCGAGGAATGTAACAGAAAGAGAAGTTACATCGGAGCTCTCGGCGGCATGACCACTATTGTTAATGTCAAAGGCGGTTCTTACACGTGCTCGCTTTTAATAATATAAACATGGAGATTTGAGGAAAAAGTGGTAAAACGTTAAAAATACAACAATTTAATGAATTTACATCATACAATATTGTTTTTATTTATTATGTTAATGCAATGTTTATTACCTATACTACTTATCTACTAAAATGTTTAACGTAAGAAAGGCGTACAAAAAAATTGCATAGAACAGAATGCGGAGACGAAAGTGCGCGCTGTCAATTCTTGTGGCAGTGCTTTTTTTTATACGTATACCGCACAAGAGTCCCAACTGCTCCCGTCTGAAGCCAGTGAGACTATGGCATCCCCAATTGGGGTGTGTTATGAGGCTGAGGTTAGTGGGGAGGGGAAGGAGACAGGGAAGATGAAGGTGGGGAAGTACCTGGCTATTCAGATCTGGTCACCAAACACGGCTAGTGCCATTTCAAGCAACGTTTCAATTCTGAATGGTGGTCTTACACCAGGGCGATACGGAGAGTATTTTCCACTCTGGAACGTACCGCAAATATACTATATATTATTTTAAATGAATAAATTGTGAAATAACACAAATTAATCAAATAAAATTTAGTTGCCACGCCGGGATTCGATCCCGCGACTTTCGGTGTGCGAATCAAGCGCCTTACCGCTGCGCTACGCCGGCCGGCTGTGTTTGTTCTACAGCTATTTCAATGGTATGTTCCTCGACGAAATAGCGTAATGATTAATGACTCCATCACAGGTAGATTATACAGTCAGAAGTTGCGACAAACGATAATCCAATATTTATACGCAGTTTACATTTTCCGCGCGAAAACGACTTGTTCTCGAGGTCAAATGCTCGGCTGTGGTTTGGTTTTCCGATTTGTGTGCTTCCTCCCTCAACTTATTTCATAAATGCATGAATTGTTTTAGATGTGTTTAGTGACCAGATCCGAAAAGCCAGACAATTCTCCACCTTCCTCTCCTCGATCTCCTTTCCCTCCCCAATATCTTCAGCCTCACAACATATGCCATAGTCTCACTGGCTCCAGATGGTTGGGAGCAGTTGGGGGACTCTTGTGTGGTATTCACCTAAAAAAAATAATACTTAACTTCAATCATATCGACATGATATTACACTAATAGTAAAGTTATCATTCGAAATTTACAGTACCAAGAAAAAAACGGTACGGTGACATCTCAGAATCAACTCAACTCAACAACTCTTTGAAACCTGACATTTTTTTTATATATTTGTTTCATCACTTTTTATGACTTTTCAAAGGAGGTGTTGAGTTGAGTTGATTCTGAGCTGTCCGGTTGCCAGAAAAAAACATATTAAATAAAGTATTCAGCTTTCAGTAGTTTAATGTCTGGCTACAGATTCCGTAGTCGTGGATTTTCATTTTGGGAATCACCGACATTGGGATTGCAAGAAATATCCCAATAATATAGGGTAATTCCCACACTCATTAATCTTTTTTTTCGGTTTTCGTAAGGATTTAAGAACACGAAAAAAAACCTATTTACAAATCTGTGTTGTCATTCCGATTTTCCGCTAACCGGTTTGGTTTCGGTTTTTGTTCGTATGTTAACCTGTTAACACACGAACAATACCGCTCAAGATTTCTTAGTGCTTTAAGCCCGTGGATCTATGGCATTTCTATTTGGAAAATGTTATAAGGCTGAAGAAATTTGTAGAGTGGGCTGAGAAGTGGAGGAGGAGGGTTGAGAATTATTTGGCTATCAGATCTGGTCATGTAACTAAAGCCGTTTATAGTAGGTAACTAACTACCTTCTGCTCTGAAAGGGCTACAGGCATTTTACAGTATGATTTTATCATTTCTGCTAGGTGTCGTTATTTTAATTGTGAAAGCTGTTTGAATTCTGATAAAGTTGGGGAAATCAATTCCAGAGAATAGATAAGCTATGCGAGGAGAGGCTGATGTGACTGCTTCGAACGGAGACCGGCGAAGGGACGCCCAGAGGAGCCTTATACCACGAGGAAGAAGATGATGGTTATGTTTAAATTAAACTATTTAACGAAAGAACCAACACTTAAACCCTCAATGCGCATAAACCGC
Organism: Limnephilus lunatus; assembly: GCA_917563855.2. Taxonomy (NCBI): domain Eukaryota; kingdom Metazoa; phylum Arthropoda; class Insecta; order Trichoptera; family Limnephilidae; genus Limnephilus; species Limnephilus lunatus. The sequence goes on along the minus strand of OU830602.1, from coordinate 41,710,822 downwards.
ATTATCTATATCAATGTATCGTCCATACAACCGTAATATGTCGTAAGCCAACACAATGCAAAAACGCTTTTTTATTATTTTTCCAGTTTATTGGTGATAACACATCGTCTGGCAAATATCATAAGGGGGCATCCATTAATTACGTGAGCAGTTTTTCTTCCATTCTAGACCCCCCCCCCCTCCCCCCGGTGAGATAAATTTGGACAATTCGTATATTTTTTTCAAGTAACGTGAGATTTTGCTGGACCCCCCCCCCCCCCGTTTATGCTCACGTAATTAATAAATGCCCCCTAACCTAGAAAAATAGTTTTATTTCTGTTTTTACGGTGAACGTACATGTCTTATCCCACTTGGGTTAAAATCGCTTAGACGCAATACATCGTAAGCTACATTTTGTACGATATGACATATTACGTCAACGCGTTCTTTAGATTTTACTTATGTTTTCTAAGATTATATGTTGGAAGCCACAATAATTGTGTTTATTATTTGTGAAGTAATGCTGTTTTTCCGCTCTCCTGTGAAATTTGTATTTTGTGGCTTACCTACTACATATTATGGTTACATGAACGATATACTTATAAATAAGGGTGTCTGTGGGCTTTGTTTAGGCAGAATTTTGATAGAAACATGCAGAAATTTCGCACACTTGACCTTAAAAAATAAGAGGGAAATGACTGTTCTCATCTTATTTAGAAAAGCCCAGACAATGCCGGGGACTACCGCTCGTGTATTATATTATTTTCTTTCTTTGTTTTATAAATAAAGATTCCTGGGTTACGAATAAGCTGAAAATAATTTGAAAATCACCTACTACCACCATAGTAAGCGGAAAATATTGCTTTTGTCGTGGTGGACGACTTAGCCAGCCGAGCAATGAAACTCACGACGCCTGGGAGGGACCCGAACCCTTTGCCAACTCAGCCACAGTCCGGTCATACTATTTTGATTGATTCGAATTGAAAGTGATATATAGTTGGATAAGTAAGCACCGTAAGTGAATTTTCTTTACCGAAATCTGAGATTCCTAAAATACTTTCACCTAGTTAATGTTCATTTTTGTAAAGTATCTCTGAAGTCCTCTCCAGAGATATTTTATTATATTAGTACTGGGCCAGTATATCCATTACTATTCTAGTACAGATGAAAAGCTTTATAGGTTCTTGAGATCACAGCGACTGTTTATTGTTGTTTTGTACTTAACAAATACAGTTTAGGAGGACTGACGTCCTTACTGCTGGAAAACTATCTTTTGTCTGGAGTCTGGAGTCTGGAGGGCTGCAGGCTGCAGAGCTGCCGCGATTAATGACAGAGCAGAACCGCCTTCGGGTTCCTTCGGCACATCTCGTAAAATGATACCGTGTGACCCGAATGGTCTGTAGACAACTTGTAACTGACTATAGACTACATATTTATTTTTATTTATTTACTTGACTTGGAGGGTTTTTACGTGATTGGTAGTAACATGACAAATTATTTATGTACTTATGATATATTACAATTATTAAACCATATTTTGACCTTATTATAGCGTTAAATCAAATAATTGAACATTGAATCAAAGCCTCCTAACTTAACGTGAGTGTATCATTTTGATGTTATTATTTTTTTACGTCAAGTACTCAACAACTTACACAATATTTGATAATAGATTTGACGATAGGCTACGGACGTAATCGTTTCTTGCATTTACGTAGGTTCATTAAGTGCTAATCATTTGGTTCGTCCTCGTTTGCGTAGATTTCCAAAGCCTGTGAAAGTTAACACGACGACGATAATTGCCATAATAGGCCGCATGGCTCTTTTGTATTGCTGGAAGAAACGAAAGACGCATGTTATTTTTTCTATTTATCAACAGTTTGAAAAACGTCACTTAACACTGACGTTGGATACTAAAAACAACACTTAAAGTCATTATTATAAATTAATGACATTGTCGTTAATTTCGTGATTTTTAAGAACCACAAACCAAATCCTAATCACGTGATCAATACGCCAGTATAGCATCGTCATTTGTCGTACTAGAAACTAGAGTGTTCATATTATTGCCATAAACAGGGTGTCCCGTAGGTAACCTTTCAATAAATTGTGGATAAGGGACCTCAAAACTGTTCCGAAAGTGGAATATTATGTTTTGTAAAGTCCCGCGGTTTCCGAGCTAATTTGACTTTTTCGAAATTTTCTTAAATTGAAACCCTTGCTTACTCTTTTTGTGTCATGGTCATTTATGAATTAATTCTGTCGGTTAATTTTTTAAATATATTAATCTTTATTATACTATTCCCAGCCAGAGATTGTACGTGACGTCATCGCCTTAGTATCTTTTGTCTTTTTCACGAGAAGTCACACTTCTATTTCGAAAACGAAAAGGACGAACTTCCTACGAAGAGGACGAACGTCCTCTGAAGAATTTGGATATTGTGATTAGGTACAAAACAGACTGGATTCAAATCCACGGTCCCGAAGAACAATTTCAGATGTGCAATTTTTTAGTTTTGCACTCGAGCTGTTTAAAGTTTCGTTTCTGCTTTTTTACTGTTTTTAAGATCAAGAAATATAGTGTTGTTTTGATATTTGGCATTTCATTTTATTTCATTCAAAATTCTGAAAATACAGATTTTTAAATTAACAAAATATGCCAATAAATGAGCCAACAGAACAAAATTTAATTTTTAACAGATCCGTTGTTGTCCATTTTTCTTCGGACCGCAGAAATGATAATTCGTTAGTTCCTCTTTTGGTCCTCTTACAAGCTTGCGAACACGTTGGCCACCCTTAATATTATTTCTAGAATATTGCTTTATCCATTATACATTTCTAATCTTGTGAATAACAGGCGCCTGAGTCACTTTTAACGAATCTTAATACCGCATTTTCTAGTAAGAAATGTGAAAGTTGTCAGCGAGTTTAATTATTTATACATCAATACCCTGCCATTAATATTAAATAGTTACCTATTTCGATGACCTTTGTTGCCAAACGGTTGTGATCCTTGGCTTCGGTTCCAAAGGTCGTGGGTTCGAAACCAGGCGTTCACAAATAATTTCATCACTTCTCATAATACATATATGCAATTAATATAAAATTATTTTCCGTATTTAATACACTTTTACAGAGCGGTAGATACTCTCAGTTCCGCCCTGTTGAAGGACCACCAGTCATGTCGCTTTAAATGGCTTTAGCCGTGTTTATTAAATAAATCTAAATACCCAGGTTGTTCCCCTAGTTTCCTCTTCCCAATTTCCTTTCCCTCCCCTCTACCTTCAGCCTCATAACTCATAACATACCCCAATCGGGAATGCCATAGTTTCAATGGCTGCAGACGGGAGCATCTAGGATTCTAGTGAGGTATTCCCATAAAAAAAAAACAACCTCGTGGTATAGTTTAAAGAAGTATGTGACGACACCCTTCACAACTAGTGAAAACTGAGCACGCCCGTTCCCAATAGGAAGATAGTTGGATAGAGTCACGAATAGTGGCCTATATCTAGCAGAGATGCTAGCACTATGTTGTTATGTACGCCCAATGAAAGAACGTAGAGTAAAAAAATGATCTATGTTTGACGATGGATTATATGTATAAATACTTCTTGTGCATTCGAATGTACAAACCAGTCGACAGGTACTAGCTGCTCGATTTTCTCTTTACGTCAATGTCGCTAGTCCAAGGTTGCAAAGCAAAATACTACTCCGTAAAGCAAGTACCGGCTCAGGTCAGGTGGCTACTGGCTAGTGGCTACCTGTCTTGACACGTGCTCTGCTAAGAGCAGCGACCTTCCAATGGCGGCCGTCATTTCACCCGATGTTTACTTCCACCTTGTTGGTATTTCAAATATCGTACAGGTATATTTGGAATCAGTTTTTTCCCCGCGAAAGTACATTTCCCCGTTATCGCGCGCACAGATAAGGTGAGATAAACGACTAATCGGCAGATAGGTACCTAACACCTAACTCACCTGTGGCAGGATTGTGTGGCGGTGTTTTATTGATTTAATTAACCTGCGTACAATGGAGAAGTACACAATTGCGTTTGAGACGGAGAATTAATATATTATGAAATATTAATAAAATAAAATATTTTTCGTATTAACACGATTATAAATGTATAGATTTGTTTTTTTTTTTATAAGAACAACTCTCTTTTTATAACTTTTGAAGGTTATTCCCGTCAATGTGATATGTCATTGAAGAAGAATAACACTAATAATCTCAACGAACATATGAAAGAGAACAAGACACAGAAAAAAGAAAAAGATAATGGTCGCACGAACCCAGAACCTCTCGTCTTACCGGGACGTGCGCCTTATTCAATTAGGCCATTTCTACTTTCATTTCGGCTGCAACAACACTATTAGTGTCATCTTAATATATAAAAAATGAATGTTTCTTTGCTTGTCCCTTATGCGTTCTTAAACCATTCATCTGATTGCGATGTAATTATGGTGATTTAATGCCCGCATGCCCCCGATTTTATCTATATATGTATAGTAGTGAGCTCTGGCGTTGTGAAATTATTTCCTATACTATTCCTCCGATTGCGATAAAACTTTGCTGAGTTGTTGTGCGCACGCTCGCAAAGGTTTCTATATATACTGGTGAACTCTAGCATTACGAAAATTGCAGTAAGTGGCGCGCGAGTTGTTTGGAAAAATGAGTATATATAGTTTAGTGGCTGAGAGGGAAGGGGGGAGGTGGAGGGAAATCCGAGAGGGGGGAAAGGGGGCACGGAAGGAGAGCGGGGATGAACGGGAAAGGACACGCAGTGATAATTTATTTATTTAAGTGGCATTGCAATGAATTGCGAGCATTGCATGCCGGGAACTAGCAAGTTTTTTAATAAATATTAGCACTTTACACCCAAAGTGACGAGCCGCTACTGACTGCAAGCCACTCTTTCATTAGAAATGACCATGACCTTCAACATAATATTGTCTGTATAAGTTAAACCTTAAATAAAAATAATATAACTGATTGTAATTGTAATATTATTATTACATTGATAAACATGTTAACGTAATCCCTATTATCATAAAATACACAATGTCGTGTTTACAATATATTGACGTTCCGTTGTGATATGCAAAATATTATATATTATGTGCTTCGATACGTCTGCCAAATGTTATGTAATACAATATAATTTTTCGTTACTTTATTTGCTTAAAATGTTCTATTTTTTTACGTTGAAACTCATCTCCAGTGAACCACACAACTTAAAGATACTCCAGGGCCAAACTGGTAATTAAATAAGAACAAATTGTTTTTAAAACACTCATTCTCTCTGAAATGTAAAGATTTAGTTTTTATATTTAGGGCCTTCGCTCATGGAAAATCCGAAAACTAGTTGGCAACTCAATTCACGGCGCAACTTAACTTTAAGATTTCAGTAATTATATCAGCTAGTTTAACGAAAATATAATTTATCAATTATCAACCTTAATATATGTTAAGGGATGTACTTGACTTACTTTAACCAGTGATTCCTTACATTTTTTGTTGTAAAAAATGTAAATGAAATTTTGATCTCCGGTGACTTTTTAGATGACTTTTTTTTCAAATTTTTTTTTCTTCAAAATCAAACTTTTTTTTCTTCCACGTGTTATCACTATTCACTCAGCGGAGTAACCGACCAACCCCTAACCCCGACTCAAACTGTCCAACATCTACCATTTTTTATGTTTTTGTATAAAAAAAATCAAAACATCAAAAATGTCACCGGAGATCAAAATTTCATTTACCTACATTTTTTACTCCAAATAATGTCAGTGAAAGGGGGGTTCCCTTCGACCCTGATGTCCAGTTCCCTTGTGGTCCTGTCGGCTGGAGTGAGTTACTTGGTCCCCTGGGTTCTTCAAAAGTCTCTTCTCCACTATAACACCGTCTTCATAGGGGTCACGTCTCGTCTGGCCACTGAGCTGCAGAGGACGATGTGAAAGGTTTGAAGGATCACCTTCCATTAATCATTGTCTCTCGTTGGGACTGCCTGTCGCTTGCCAGAATATGCTGTTCTTGTGTTGTACGCTGTCGTGGGAAAGTGTTTGGATTTGCTTTCACTTTCTTATGTATGTTACGTCGAGTTAGATCAGTAGAGTTATATTATATACATCAATACAATACAACAGTAAAGTTTGTTCGAAGTGCGATTTTTGTTAATTGAAAACATTTAGGTACCAATAACCCGTCACTTTAGCTGACTGTCCAGTCAAGGAGGACATTTTTTTCACATTAGCTCCACACAGCAGTCCCTAAAGAACATAATTCACCTCGGGGCCTGTCATATTTAGGGATGCTGTGGGGTGGGTATTTCGAGGCAAGGAATGAGATCCTGCTGGAGAGGTCAAAAGGTCTCCCTCAACCAGTGTCCCTAGGCCTGCCACGCAGCTGGTGGGCAGATGCATCCACCGCCAAAACCCGGGCACCCTTGTTAAGTTACCTAACGTAGCGAACCACTTGGGTAACCTATGGAAGAGGTTTTGGTTATCCAATAAATGATTCCCGGGGCGGCGTACAATCAATGTTGCAAAAAAAATTACATTTTCATCAGTCTAATGTGGCGCCAGTCCATGGAATTATTCCAGTCCGCCCCTAAGCAACTCTCCGCCATTTAAAGTATTTTCAACAACAGCTTACCCACAAAAACATTTTCGTTCAATAATGTGTATTTGTTTTGCCAAAAAACGCTGATTTGAATTCATTGCGAACTTTATAATGCCGCAGTCTGGAGCTGGAGGTCAGGGAACTCAACTGTGACGCTGAAAAAATACACAAACCGAGTCTAAATAGTTTGTTATGGTTTGGAGATAACCCTGGTTAACTGAATAATACCACATTAAGCGACATTGCAGTAGGTGGCCTGTTAATGGCGTGCCTTCGAATTTGATAGGCGTAATGTCTAATATATTTATAATTTCGCACTGTAACAAATATAATTATTTCTGCATTTGTTGTCCCTTACTACCGCTGCCGCTAGGGCAGCGGGCCGGTAGGGTACGGAAGATATAAATACGAGCGAAACCTTAGAGTTTTGAGTTTAGCCCGCCGGGGAGTCCCTAAAGAACATAATAGGCAACGTGGGCAACTCGACTTTCTCTATTGTAAAAGTCGAAGTTTACCCGCCGAGGTGTCTCGCGTAACTTCAAGGTACTCTTGAATGTTTTGCATAAGTGACGAGTAATGAAAGGATAATTAGTGTCCTTTGGAGTTATTATTATTGGAATGGAAAAGCGTGGATTGATTTAATTTAATTATCCCGCTATAGCACCCTGTTTTGTTAAGAATCTTTGACAAAATTTTAATCTGATATCTTGTACGCGTTAAAGTATGGTTGGTTGGCTATAAGCAGGAAAATCTCCATTCTACAGAAGCACTTAATAGAGTGGGTAAATTTGTTTAAAATTGGGTTTATTTAAACCTTATTTTTATAATACATGTATAAAAGCTATATAAAGGGAAAAACTAAGGAAAAGCCTCTATTTTCCGCCATTTAAGTTGTGTTGTTAGCTTTGCGGAAAATGTTTTCCGATAAAAATGTATACTCTATTATTTTTTACTATTTTACTGTATTTAATTTTTAACGATTTAATTTAATAATGTTATTATCAAGTTCTGCAAATATTTTAATTTTTTTTCGATACATCTGTTTTGGCTTACAAGGCCATTTTCAAGCTGTGACAGTTGACTGTTGACAGCTTTAAAGCCAAAACAGCTGTAACAAAAATAAAACTAAATTATTTGCAGAACTTGATAATAACATTATTAAATTTAATTAATATTTTTATTTTTTAAATTAAATGTAGATATACAAATTAAACACAAAAACAATTTATAATGTATTTAATTGATTTTTTTTCCAACTATTGCTTTTTAAAATTTCAATAAATTGTCATTATCATCCTTCTATTCGGGTCGTAGACCCATCGTTTCTGCAAAGCGCCTCGAGTAGGCCTCCCTGTACTGGATTACATCAGCGGCCTCTGTCCATTGGAAGCCCTACCTCTTGTCGCACAGCCCTTGAAGTCATTTGCCTTTCTCGAGTTAGCACATCTGCTACTTTTCTGAAGAGCAGCAGAACTTTAAAAAAGAGATTATAATCAATTGTTCGAAATAAAGCCTACGTACATATATGGTTTATTTTGCATTGGTTGTCCGCGTAAAGCTGTACCGCACGCCTATGTTAGTTTCTGCAACAGATAATTTCCTAGGGCTGCAAACTCGGTCTGATAAACTGGCCGGTAAATGAATAGATAAAGTGTGTAAGAATCGATGACGTCACTGGCGGCTCGTGACGTCAATGGGTCGGGTAATGTGGCTGGTCGGTCGCAGATCGCAGATCGGAGCTATCTACATACATTTACATTTACATGCTACATTCAATTCGTGTACGATTAGTGCCGGGTATTATTCTATGTATTATATTTATAGTTTGTTATTTATAGGTAGATCGTTTTCTGATTTTTATCTAGCATTCGTATCAGCGTATTAAAATTTAAATTAACAAAATTAAATTTCAGGAAATAGTTACCCAAGGTCAGTTAGGGTGATTGTGTCAATTTAAGCTCCTTCATTCAATATTCGAAATAATTATTTCAAACTAGCTGACCCGGCTACGCGTTGCTGTGGCTAACGAAACACAAAGCCATCTAATGAATGGTTACCCAACCTTTATAACCACCGCCATCTGTTAATTTGCATACAAATCAAATACACACCGTCCGTTTGCCAGCCCACTCTCCACCACATACAGACATTATCCTGTATATTTCAACTAATTTACACAAAACCTTGACAAATTATATACATAAACCTTTCTCTCGAATCACTCTATCTATCGGTGAAAACCGTATGAAAATCCGTTTGGTAGTTTTTGAGTTTATCGCGAACAGACAGACAGACGTGGCGGAGAACTTTAATTTATAAAATGTAGAGAGAAGCTCCATGTACACATAATATACGAGCAGATACTTATATTTACTTACATATTTTACAATAAATTATTTCGTGTTATTTATAGGAATGTCATAATCTGATTTGGTTCTTTTCAAATTAGCGTAAGATTTTAAAATATAGATATAGGTAGATTTCAAGCGGTAGAGGTAACTAAGGTCAATTAAATGCGTCCTATGCGGCAATTGCATGTTAACCTGGATAAGGAATTGTACTTAACCTTAAAACCAAAAATAGAGAGAATAGGACACGGAGCCCCCTTCTGTGTCCTTGGCTAAGGAATATAGTCCCCTTATTGTAGCTTTTACATAAACTAGAGCCACGTAACAATCGCTGACAATCCTAACAATCGCTGGAATCGCAGGTAGCGAAAAAGTCGTTAATTTTAAGGTAAAGACAATTCTGCTGTTATTTATAGGGAAAGATTGATGAAAGCTGAAGCGGAGGAAGACGCGGCACTGCACGGCTTTATAATCTGCGTATTGGGTGCGATTGCAGTTCCGAAGAGGTGTTACGGGCTTGTATCCGCATTCAGGCGAGATTCGCGCAGATATCAGCGTATTATCTCCCGCCATTCCGTGTCTAATTTGGGAACCATGTGGGTGAAATTAATTCCGCTCAATTAATAATGGATCCGATGGAAATCATACGTCATCCATTTATTAATTGAATGAATCACGGCAGCTGTGAGCCGAGAGGTCATTTATTCAAACATACACTCGTTGCATGGTATCTGGTATTAAACTAACGTGATCACTGATCAAAATTACTTAGCCTGCAAATAATTTTTGTTTTGAACCTCCGTCACATTCGACGTCAACATCATCTGTATACCAATATTTGATCGGTCCTGTTAATCTCCGATTCTTGGCCCATTGACTATTTGGTTAAATGTTGTTGACCGTTATCCCAGGAGACCATATTTGTCCCAGCTCATATAGGTCACATATAAATCGCTGTAACTCCCTTAATATTATAGTGAGAAATATGTTCTAAACGGTGTTAGAAGGGCAAAACACCACGCTTTATATTCGAATCTAAAAAATAACTCCCATAAAAGTAAAATATACACTTTTATGAAACCAAAGTTTTGAATCTCAAACTGAAAAAAATTTTTATTAGGGAATTTTTAAAAATTATTTTCACATTGAACGACAAAAATATAATACATTTATCTAATAAAATATTTGTGTGTTTTATTTTCAGCCATTTAAAAAAAAAATGTTTGCACGCAAAATTTTTATATTTCAAAAATTATATGTTTATTTCGAATTATAAAATTTGATAGCGTATTTCATCACCTTTCAAAAACAGTTTTTAGTTTTCGGATATGTTTAGAAATATTCCATTTTTTTGTAAAGTGGAAATACTTTGGCCATCTGAAAAACGCCAAATTTCTGGAGAGTTAAATCAACTCGATCCATCAGGCTTGAATGGGTCATTAATGTATGTATATGTGTTAATAAAACAATCACTTAAAATAAGTCCTCTGATGCGTTTTCATTTTTCGACCCAATTTTCCTCAAATAATGTATTAATTGCGACATAATTCAGCGCCAGTGTGATCGTTACCTAAATATATTTAAGTTGTTTTGCGAGCGTTTTACAAGGATAGTTACAGTCCTTACCTCCTTACACATAAACACATTCTCAGACGCCCCACGAAGGGCCGAATCGCAACTTTAAGTGCACAAAAATATTTATGAAAATTATCATTTTGTGGTGATATTCAACACATTCAACATTGAAGCGAAAACTTGTTAGGCACCGTTGTGATTTTACACTCGGTGAAACGAAAAATAGCGACACTAGAAAGAGACAAGCACATACATCCATAGGATTTAGCATGCGTGATTTCACTTCTTTCGCGTGTAATTACACTTTCTGATTTTTTAATAAAGAATTGCACATATTTTTATAAAGAATCTTGTAAACAATTTACAATACTTTGCGAGTTTCGTACATATTTCGCCATAGTAAAATAAGGTTTTTTCGTTATTGTAATTGTTTCAGAATCCTGCACCGTCTGTTAATTTGACGGCCTTCGTAGTTGAGGAATAAGGCACTCGACTAGCAATCCGAAGGTCGCGGGTTGAAATCCCGGCGTGTGCACATAAATGTAATTGATTAATTTGTGTTATTTCACAATTAATTAATTAAGAATAATGTATAGTATATTTGCGACATATTCCAGAGTGGAAGATACTCTCAGTATGCTCTGGTGTAGGTAAGATCACCATGCACAATTGTTATATTGCTTGAAATGGCTTCAGCCGTGTTTGGTGACTAGATCTGAATAGCCAGGTTCTTCTCAAACTTTATCTTCCCCATCTTCTTCTCCTCCCTACTTTCTTTAGCCTCATTGTCTCCATTGAAGCAGTTGGAACTCTATTGCGGTATTCACATAAAAAAATATTAACACTCCGTCAGGCGCAACTAATTGTGAGATGAAGCGTTCTCTTTATTTTTGTACCAAAGGTTAAATATCGCCGATCTAGGGGCGTGGCTCCCTGACATTTCCTTCTTCCTTACCACTCACATTATAAAAAAAAATTGAAAATTTTAAGAAATCTCTTATGATCTGTTTTTCTATGATACAATCTCACAGATGAATTGCGCCCGATCGTGTTAGGATTTGCATTGCGCCTATCGGAGGGTTAAATATTACAATCAAATTAGTTTCGATTTCTTCCCTCTGAAAAAATCTAAACTTATTAGATTGTAATATTTCGTAGAACTACTAATAAAAATTCCCGTGAACATAACTTAATAACCTCAAAAAAATGTTATTAGAAAAAAATATTCATACAAAATATGTGAATTTATTCCGCTGCACAAAAATGTGTTGAAATACCGATCCCGGAGATAGAAATGAAGTGGCGTGTTTTGCGGTGCTTTCGTTGTGTTATTAGTTTCGCTGTACTTTTTCTATTTGGGAGACGGATATGGGTACTGCTGCCCGGGAACCATTTATTGGATAATCAACACCCCCGCCAAAGTGGTTCGCTAAGTTTGGTGACTTAACAGGGGTGCCCGGGTTCATGGGGTGAGGTTTGTCTAGTTATTGGCTGCAGATGTTTTTACCCACTAACTGCGTGGCGGGCCAGATCGGGAGAGACTGGTTGAGGGAGATTTTTTGACCTATCCGGCCGGATTATCTCGACCCATCGCCTTGCATCTCAGTGTGAGGGATGGATTTTTACGTTTCAATTTTCACTTCTGAACAGATTGACTCCCAGATTCCTATACAATCCTCATACCTTTTTCCTTTCCAGAACTTACTTTCATTTCTTTTCACTAAAAATAATCTTCACATAGCATCCCCAAAGATGACATCGGCCACGGGAGAAATTGTTTTCTTCAGGGCCTCCTGTGTGGAGCTTATGTAAAAAAGTATAGATTTGTGATATTTGTCTTTTTATTTATACTGTTTTTTTATAGATGTTCGCACTCACATGAGAACAATCCAGTCTTAAAAACGCAGTTAATACATTATTAGTTTTAAATACAAATAATTACGTAAATGTAATCAGACAAATTATACATTTGCATGCATTTAAATCAGTGGTTCCCAACCCTTTTCTAACCAGGGACCACTATTACATTTATTTACATATATACAGGGACCACAAGGTACAATAATGGTAAACTGTTTATCAATAATTATTAATGAAATAATTAAACGCGTCCTTGCAATTCTTATCATTTTGCAATTCAATGTGTTCTTCTTGGACTTCTTCAGCTACCTCTCCATCATTAATACGAAAAGGGTTACGAATAAGCTTTTGGATACCTTTCGATTCGGTTTTTGCAGTAAAGGCATAAATGTTTCGTGGACCACATTTTAGATCTCGAGGACCACCCACCGGTGATTTCTAAACTTCAATAATATGTAATGATACCATTTTATATATTCATAATACTAATATAGGTATTTTGTTTTTATTGTTGGCCGGCTAATGTTACGATTGGGGGTTTGTGCGCCCGTCCGAACATATCCGTGGCAATTTTTACGCACTCCCCGTAATGTCGTGAGATTTGTACGAGTATTTGCATGTCTGAGAATGCCGGCCGCGGATTCGTGTCGCGAATAAACAGACAAATATCGCAATAACCTTTGAGACTAATTTTATTATTTCGTGATATGTGATGCACTTTATCTCCCGTACCGTGTACCGCGTGGGGGCTTGCAAAAGAGCATTGAGAATTAAGTGAGTTTGATTATTAATAATAATAAATTCTTTATTCAAGAATGTCGGGAGGTTAGTACAATCCCACACTTCCCATAAAACGTACATATTCATTGATATGTTGGATATATTTGGGTTAAGTATAATAGGAACTATTTATGATCACATTTCTCTGAATGCTTAGGAAATATCTGCTAGCAAAAATTCTTGCTTGCTTCTGAACTGTTTGTAAAATTAGCCAAGGCCCTACATGGGAACCTTGAGGTTTCCTTCAAGGCCATAGTTATCCTTGGAGAAGTTGTGTTGAGATTAACCAAGACCTTATTTGGGAACCTTAGGTTTTCTTCAAGCCTTGGTCTTCATTGGAGAAGTTGTGTGGAGATTAACCAAGACCCCACATGGGAACTTTGAGGTTTCCTTCAAGGCCATAGTCATATTTGGAGAAGTTTTGTGGAAAATCTTTTTAAAACGAGAGAGGAGTGAACCTGGTTTTTGCAGAGATCAACTTAAAATGGAGGAACTCAAAATAATTTATATTAAGATTTTACTGGATTTTAATAATTGTGTAGGGGAAATGGAAAAGGCTGAAAGTGCCAAAAAATAAAAAATCGATTTTTTGCGTGGAATGTGTTGTAAGCGACATTGCCAATAACCTAGAGAAAGTTTAATGTGCCAGAAAAAATCCTACTAGTTCCTAGAGCAGTCGCAAGGAGCAGCACTGTGAAGAATACAGTATAAGTTTTATGAAGTTTTTATTAAATACTGAAAATTTTACTTTGTGGCACTTTCAGCCTTTTCCATTTCCATTACACAATCGTAATACGATTTGAAAACTAGATTTTATTTCTAACAATTATTTTCTACGGTATGGTGGGTATGCATATTTAATTTGGGAGGCAGACGGCTCCTGGACACACCACCAGATTCCTACTCACCCCTCATAACCTATTTTCTTCTCAGAACTTCCTCTTCTTCCTTTCTCTAACAATACCCCCCCACACGTCATCCCCAAAGATGACATAGGCCTAGAAGGATTTTTCCACAGGGCCTTCTATGCGGAGCTATTGAATATAGTGGTTTGTTGTATGTCAACAGTGGTACATATAACTTTTAAGTAAAAGCTGACAACTTTTATAATTTTTTGTATGTATATTTATAAAGGTAAAACTGTGTAAACGCTGTCGGTCTGTGCATGTGCTGTGGCACGTATTCACAATGTATTATTGTGTTCCACGGTGATGCTTAATTAACATAATTTAACCGTGATGCAAGGTGCAAGCAAGTCTATGACATTAATTAATTAGATGTTTTGACGGTTATTGGGAATTGCGCGTCGGTTTAGTCAAAAGTATGACGATAGGGGTCTAGCAAGCCATATCGATATCGAAACAATATCGATGGGATAGACGTGGCCATCGACGTTTGTTTATGAACGTATTTTCTGAGCATGAACGGCAAGCGATGCATTTAAAAAAATAATTGTAAGGCAGAGAAATTATTTTTTTACAGCACAAAATACCTGATTTTAACCATCGTGACGCTTAATCATTGAACACAATATTAGCGACTCTCAATCAAAAAAATTTTAACAGAAAAATCAGTAAAAGATATAGAGAGATATAGATATCTAGAGAGCCCTAGAATTTTATGCCAGTGCATATTGAATTGTTGAATCAATCAACCCACGCCAAATTTCTGCCATGATGTTTTTATGTATTTTTATGTTTCCAATAACAAAATGGTTCTATTTTAGGGTGTTTCCGCTCAGTCTTTATTAGTCAAAACAGCCTTCTGTGTCTCCCTTTCAATATCTTGTATATAAAATAATATCCTGTAATTATTGTTTTAATTAACCATTTTAAATCTTTGTTTGAAAAAAGTATCGCAAGTACCTAAGTCCTGTTCCCTTAATTACGGTTAATTATTAATTTTCCATGCACGGTGTACGAAATAATCCCGAAGAAATTAGCATTCGATGTTAACTTCACAGCTAAGCATTATATTCCGTGTGCCTAATTGCCTGAACTTGTATTTTAATGAATGTTTAATTACACACTGAAAGTATCCAGTCACCATGAGATCGACCAATAAACTCATTCTTTCCTTGAAAATTCTAAAATTTCTTCCTTTTTGAAGTGAAAACTTCTTTAGCACCGTTTTAATTTGAAACTCGATGAAACGAAAATGAGCGACACTAACAAGAGACAAACACCTTTATCTATAGGATTTAGAGAATGAGAAAGTAATAAAATATTTTTTTAATTCACGGGTACTCTGTTCCAATATAATACGATAAATCCAGAGTCCCAAGAAAGTCTTCTTTGGTGCAGTGGTATAAAGCGCCTGACCTACGATATCCAAAAAATGTTTTAAAATCAACATACAATCTTCAAACTACTCCAAAATAAAGAGGCGAAAGAAAACACAAAAGAAAGCGACATCTAGCGACTCCGAAGAAGAAAACACAAATATCTACTAATAAGATGACCCAATGTATAGGAAAAGGTGCACTGGAATTCGACGACAAAAATATGGAAAAAAAATCATCCTTCACATTGATAAAAAAAGTACTTTGTAGTCTCCCCATCATGTGATGAGACATCCGGAGAAGTCCGAGATCTTGCATCTCATAATGCAGGGAAAGATTGCCGGAAGATGTGGCCCTGGAAGAAGAAGAACGTCATGGCTGAAAAACCTAAGACAGTGGTTTGGCCAGTCTGCTGTAGAGCTGTTCTGGGCCGCAGTAAACAAAGTCCGCATAGCCAACGTCCGTTGAATGGACATGGCTCTAGAAGAAGAATGAGCCTCCCCATTCTTGTCTACTTTAGTTTTCTGAAGGCTTCACTTCTACCGCGTGTGATAATCAATTTCATAGGCCTGTCAGAGGCCTCATCAGAGGAGTTGAAAGGTCTTATCTTAGTGACATCAGTTTTCTATGAAATCGTTTTGGAGTGTAAGCAAATGTGAGGGATGGGGAAGTCCCAACTCCTCCCAGTGAGACTATGGCATCGACAATTGGGGTTTTTTATGAGGCTGTAGGTAAAGAGGAGGGGAAGGAGATGAGGTGGATGACGGTGGGAATGTGGCTATTCAGATCTGGTCACCTTGAAGCTATTTGAAGCAAAGCTTCAATTCGGAAAGGTGTTGTTCCTCCAGGGCTATACTGAGAGTATCTCCCACTCCGGAACGTGCCACAAGTATACCTACTTTATTATATTATTTTTTTTATGAATTAATTGTGAAACAACAAACAATAAATAGCCTTATCTCTCAACCATGGAGTTCGCCAAGTTGGGAATTGTCTTTTTATTTAGATATAGCTATAAACATAGCTAAAGCTATTTCGTTTGGATTCTGGTTGATGGTCTCTACAATTTTTTGCGAAATAGGTACCATTTCTCAATTACCGAATGAATGATTTTTAATTTTTTTTTTTACATTTGTTCCACACAGGCGGCTCTGAGGAAAATAATTCCCCTCAGGGCCCATGCATCCCCAAAGACGGAGATGCTGTGTAAAAAGTCTTTTGAGGAAAGGAAGGAAATGAAGTTCTGGGAAGGAGCAGTATGAGTGGTGGGTAGGAATCTTGGGGTCAATGTCTGATATTGGAATTATTTTTGATCCGTTATTTCGAAATGGCTACCTATATTTTTCCTATCATTAAAAATGCATCATCAGCACCAAAACAAAATTTCACTCAAGGCAACAAAGACGGAATGAACACAATATTTTCCAACTTAACGACATTTCACTTTTATGAATGAGCTGTGTCAACTCGCAATCGTGACTGTCTCTTCGATTATTCACATGTCTAACATCTGCGCCAATAAACGCAAGGACGTTTATAACATTCCAAAATGTATTAAAAAAATGTAATTGTTAGATTAAATATTTGTTAATTCGGAGGAAGGTTATGCAGATAAATGTACAGATTTTCTATTCTCGAACCAATGACCGCGACCGACTGAACAATGATAATAATTGGTAGTTTTATTGGGTTGACGATTGTTACCGGTTAGACATTTCCAAATCAATTCAATGAATCGGTTGGTTAGTAATTGGTAGTTGATTGTTTGTGCAGTGAAGTGGTGAAGGAGTGAAGTGGTGAAGTGAGGGTCGTTGACGATTTTGACTAATCAATTAATGGTTTAGCATAGTGATGGTAACCTGACGAGATATTGGTTTCGTAATAATCGATTCAAATTTATTCTAAAGGCTTAATTTTTTTAATTGAAGCTTCTTCAGCACCGTTCTGATTTGAAAGTCGATGAAACGATAAATAACGATACTAAAAAGAGACAAACACATACATCTATATGATTTAGCCTAAGAGAGAATGAAATATAATGAAACCTTACCGCATTGACCGCTTTGATTATGAGCTCAATTTTTTCTCGTTGGTTGAGATTGTGTGGGCGAAGGTTTCACTTCTACCGTGTGTGAACTGCACTCGATTTTTTTTTCAATAATGTTCGAAGCATTTCATTTCATAGATTTACAATTTGACAGGCGTGTATGGGTACAGCCGCCACGGGAATCATTTTTTGGATAACCAACACCTTTGCCATTGGTCACCCCAAGTGGTTCGCTAAGTTTAGTGGCTTAGCAGGGTGTCCTGGTTTATGGGGTAAGGTTTATCTAGATCGTGGTGACGGATGTTTGCTCTCCTTATTGCGTGGCGGGTCGGATCGGGAGAGACTGGTTGAGGGAGACGTTTGACCTCTTCGGCCGGACTGTCTGCCGCAGTGAGAGGAGAGGCCCTGACTCATAGGTTAAAAATACACTCCACACAGCATCCCCAAAGATGAAATAGGCAGCGAGGGAATTAGGACTAATATTAAAAAATATATATGAAACTACATTTTTTAATAAGTTAAATAGGCACTAAACGGCGTAAGCGGTCATTTCCCAACCGTCTTAATATAAGGGGCGGTAAGTTTGGGCGCCCTGGCTGGGTCTCTTGAATCTCGGGCGCTCTTGTAGCTCTCAGGGGGTTGACTCTACAATACGCCCCATTCGCTCTAGAACAACTTTACTGAAAATGTTTAAAGACGATTCGAAACTAAAATAGAGATAAGACACGGAAGTCAATTAACCCAAGAAGGCTCACACTGCTTGTGTGTCGTGTGTTCGTACATTAATAACCACGTGAAGCATCAATAGATAATCCTTTTTTAAATATGTTAGAGCAAGTAAACTTAGGTTTAGGTACTCTGAAAAATAAATGAATCCACAGTCCAAAGTCCGTACCGCATAAGATGTACGTCTTTAATTTTAAGGGTAGGTTCCTTACTTTAGGGTATCTTTTCCCACGTACTGCAAAAATCTATTTAGATTAAATTGATGTAAAGAAAACTACCATACGTGGAACAGATACTTGTCTGAACTATTTCTTACACGTAGTTTTGTAAATAATTACAGTTAACGGTTTTAATTAGTTGTTTTATTCCCTTCTCTGCACTAGGCAACATGGGTTTGTTCCTCAAAGATCAATCAACTCAAATCTTTTGGAATTTTGTAATTATGTTTGTAATTCTTTTAATGAAAGATTACAAGTAGATACAATTTATACTGATTTTCAAAAAGCTTTTGATAGAGTTAACCACTCCATCTTACTAAAGAAACTTGAACAAATTGGAATACATGGAGACCTATTACGCTGGGTGAAATCATATTTGTATAACAGAACTCAATTAGTTCTTATTAATGGATACAAATCATCCCCTATAATTGTAACTTCTGGTGTACCACAGGGTTCAAATCTTGGCCCCCTGCTTTTTCTTATATTCATAAATGACCTTGGCTCGAAATTAAACTGTGATTATGCTTTTTTCGCCGATGATCTTAAAATTTTTCGTAAAATTAAGTCTGTTTCCGATCATCAGCTGCTTCAAAATGACCTCGACACACTCAATAACTGATGTACTGTCAATGATATGCACTTAAATGTTGAAAAATGTTACATTTTAAACTTTACTAGAAATAGAATTATAAAGGACTTTTCTTATGTTATCAATAATATTATTCTCAAAAAAGTTTGTTCAATAAGGGATCTAGGAATCACTCTTGATTCTTAATTCATATTTGATGTACATATTAACAACATTAAATGCAAATCATTAAAAATGATGGGATTTATTCACAGAATATGTAAACCTTTCAAAGATCCTCAATCAATTCTAACACTTTACAATGCCTTAATTAGAAGTAAACTTGAATATGGAAGCACTATTTGGAATCCACATTACTGCAAATATGAAAACATTGTAGAATCAGTTCAAAAAAAATTACTAAGAATGTTATCCTTCAAATGTGGACTACACGACCATCTCAGATCATACGATGTACGTCGTGATTACTTCAAGATTGATACACTTAAAACTAGAAGGCAATTGACTGATCTAATATGTTTACATAAAATTATTAACGGCCATCTTGATACTACATTATGTCTTAACAGTATTGAAATTAATATCCCCAATTCCCATTGTTTAAGACGCCATAACATTTTTCATATGAATACATTTAAAAATAATATCGCCTACTTTAGCCCTCTGACCCAGATGTGTCGACTGTATAACAAGATAGAGTGCGCTGATGTGGATATTTTCGTTGACAATTTGTACGGATTTAAAAAAAAAGTTCTAGCGCTGTTAAAAAGTACTAACTTATTATGTTGTGTGAATTGTCTTTCTATGCATGCTCGCGTATTTCATATGTCTTTTACCACTCATTACAATGTGTTACTTGAGTGACCTTGTATATAATTCTGTATTTTTATTTGTGATGTTTTTGTTTTTCTAATTGTATTTATTTGTATTTAATTGTATGTAATTGTAGATTTTTATAATTGTGTAATAACTGAGTTTTATAACTGGATTGTTCTCATGTAAGTGTAAACATCTGTAAAACCCAGTATAAATAAATAAATAAATAAATCACTATTTGTATAATGGTATCTAAAACTTAAGCGTTACGCGCATATGCTAAATGGTTTAATTTCACAGACAACTGCCGCTACCAAAGCGCTTTTTGTCGTTGTCTTTGGATTCATTTTATATAAAAAGTTTTTTTTACTTTATGTCTCTGGATAATGCAAACTTGACTGGTTTAAGGGGAACGTGTGCGCGGCCCATTTTGTCGCCTTTCATACAAATCTTAGATTTGGATTTGAGATAAAAATACCCAACCAAACTGAAAAATTATTTTTGTAATCAAAAGGTATATCAAATATCTAATACGGATGTGAGCTACTTTATTTATTTTTGCTTTAAATTATAACATGTAGGGATGTAGGCCATTAAAGATTTTAGTATTTCATGATTTTGGTGGCAACTTAAGCAATTATTTGTGAGTAAATGAAAAACATTAAAAAAATAATTTTACTATATTTATTTTAAAAAAAAAGTGAAAAATAAAATAAAAAATTCTTAAAAATGCATTTTTAGGGTAGTAATTTTAAAATATAAACGACTTTTTTTTATTCCACCGTAAATAGGTAATTTGTATTTTTAATTTACACTCATCAAAATGATGTTTTTTAAAAAAAATATTTTATATTTCATCATATTTACATGACAAATCTAGTAAAATAATTTTTTATTGTTTTTCATTTACTGACAAATAATTGCCCAAATCGCCTTCAAAATCCAGAAACATTAAAATCTTTAATGGCCTATATCTTATAATTTAAAGAAAAAAATAAATAAAGTAGCTCACATCCGTACTAGATATTTGATATACCTTTTGATTACAAAAATATTTTTTCAGTTTGGTTGGGTATTTTGATCTCAAATCCTAATCTAAAATTTGTATGAAACGCGCGGAAATGGGCCGCGCATACGTCCCCCTTAAGTGATACCACTTCATTTATGTTTCTATGTGGTTTAAAAAATGGGATAAATGTGTTCACTGCCTGGTTATTGAAATCTAATATCCTATCTGCTGTTAAATATTTCTCTTATATTGCATGTAACAAATGGCTTGGTGAAAAGATTTCCCTCACTGCCTCCTGCAAGAAATATTAAAAATATAAAAAAAGTCGTGCTTCGATGCCCTTAGTAATTAATTATTCATTCAAAATGTAGTTAATATCACAAGTTAACCTCTGATTTTATCATAAAATGGCATTTAGTTGGCCCCGTTTCCAAGAAACTAATTACTTCTCTATTATTTATAATTATAGGATATTCCTCAACTAACACTGGTGATGACATATCGTCTGCTATTATTAATTTTTTTATTCAAGTCATGTTTATTTAAAATGTAATGGATTCTTGCATGGTAATTTTAGCCATTTCGCCTTGCTAAAATTATCTATTTAAATCTAAAATCTTCTTTAGCTTCAGAAGGAACTTATACTTGCATATACCTGAGATCTCACTTGGAGCCGCTTTGTAATTATTGAATCGTTCGTCTACTTATGCATTCGCTCTATAATATGTGTAGATATAAATGGATATATGTGTGCTTGTGTGTATGTATATGTATGCGTATATATCTGTAGAGTGTGTAAACGTTTGCTTATGCATATATATGTGTGTACATATATACGTAAATGTGTTTCAATGTATTTACTAATTTTGATTTTGATTATCCTTGTTTTATGAACCTACTTTTAATTTAATTTATTATTATGATTCCAACTTATTTTCACACCAAGAATATTGAGATGAATGGTGTGCTCACCTATAATAATTATGTGTAATGAAATCATCGCTATAACTTATTGAAATTGAAAATTTAATAATTATAATGTGATGTATTCTGTTGGCGGGCCAATAAATAAAATAAAATAATATTTTATTTTAAATATATTTAATGAAATTAATAATTGTTTTTCTCTTGTTTCAGGTAAGGAAACCCATTTAACACTTACTCGTTTAATTCCCGTAGAAAACTATGCCCTCTGGTAAGACGCATTTGCACTAACGTATTAATTGTACATACTTAAATATGTATTTGTTAAACTCTTAGTTTTAGTTTTGTTAACCTCTCAAGCTAATTTGTTCGCTTTTCGGAACAACCCATTTACATAGTCTCATAGAAATCGTTGTGGCTCCCTTACAATCACGGTTAGAAATATGATCTAAACGGTGTTAGAAAGAGAAAACACCATTGTAATCTTAAAGTAAACCACAAAACTATAATTAAAATGTACACCTTTCTGAAAACAAATTTCCGACAGCAATTTAAAAAAGAATTAAGACACTTTTGAATTTTTTTATTAATTATTTTTACATGCAATGACAAAAAAGTGAGCTGAGGATAATGTTTATAATATATTTTATTAGGAAAATGTATTATAAACGTTATCCTCAACTCACTTTCTTGTCATTTCATGTAAAAATCATTAATAAAAAAAAATTGTTAGAAAAAAGGTGAGCCAGTTTCCTTTAAAAATTCTTATGTATCAAAAAATTATATGTTTATTTCGAATTTTATTATTTGGAAGCGTATTTCATCACCTTTCCAAAAAAGTTTTTAATTTTTAAATGCTTTCAGAAATATTCCATTTATTTTCGTTTTATTGCAAAGCGGAAATAATTTGACCTTCCGACAAAATAGGCCAGAGGTCTGAGTGGTTAAAGTAACTCACTTGTATGATTCTGAGAGTATTCTTCCACTCTGGAACTACGTCAACAAATATTATATATCCAAATATTATTTTGATTTATTTAAGTTTTCCACCTGAAAAATCATAATGTAATATTATATGTTTAAAGTTTGTTATTTGCCCTCGCCGAGCTTGAAACCGTGACTTCGGGGCTCAAAACCAAGGATTTTACCGCACTGCAACGGCGGTCAGGATTTGGCATATCATTAAACGGAAATTTTGCGCAGTTGTTAAGAATTTTTTCAGGGGCACGGCCATTTGTATGTTTGTAGGCTTACGTGTTATTCAAATTCTATACCGATTATGTTCCTACCTACCTTGTCTTTTTCTTTACCAAAATAACCAGTTTTGCATAATATTCTTATAACTGGTTTCAGAACGACCCAGGAAATTTGCAATAATGTTCACCCTGACCAAAATGTGTTATAATGGTCACCAAATAGCCTCCAAATAGAGATTTTAAAATTATTTTTATGAATACCGCACAAGAATCAGTCACAACTGCTCCCAACCGCCTGGAGTCAGTGAGACTATTGGGGTATGGTATTCCCAAAATCCAAATGGGGTATGTTGTGAGATAATGCGCGTTTTCCAACCTAACCTAACAAAAAATGGGACAAAAATAATACAGACATCCTGTAAAGACGATAAATTATTATTCAAAAATAGTAAAATCTGACAAAAATAATACAGATAACCACAATTTATTGTCTTTACAGGATGTCTGTATTATTTTTGTCCCATTTTTTGATAGGTTAGGTTAGTTTTTAGTAGATATTTTGTTGGGGGATGTTTTGTCCGTAAGATATTTTGTCGGAGGATATTTTATCGGGGATATTTTGTCGCGGGATGAAATGTCGCGGAACCATGTAGGGAGGCCGGTGACCGGCCAACTCAGTATGAAACTAACTCAGAACCACCTCAGAAAAGGTCATTAAGTGTGATGATAAAAAAAAATTGGTTAAATGTCGCTGACATATTTAATTTAAACTTTGATTCATTTAAAGCCAAATTAGTCCACCACTTTTTAGATGTAAATAATGAATGAGTAAATTTTATTTTATTTCGATTTTCTTTTGTTTATGGTTTTATTTTATTGTTCTTTTTCCAATATGAGTAATTAAGTAAAAATAAATGTGTTTTGATTTTTTTCATGTTTTTGTTGTTCGTAGGTATATGAATTGTTGTACCTACGAGTTCTAAAGTCATCCATGTGGAATTAGCTTTAGATGTATGTACTCCTATTTTTTTTTATTGAGTTTATGCTTTATTTGTATATTTTGTAATATTTTTTTAAGTTTGTTATGTACTGTTGTTATAAATGTTATTTGTATTTTATATGTTAAAGCCCAATAGGGCGTCAATAAATAAATAAATAAAATAAATAAATAAATAGTTGAAGTTAGGTTAGGGTTACCGGCTATTTTTAAATTATATTTTCATAGCTTTTAATGACCTTTCTGAGGTGGTTTTGAGTTGGTTTCATTCTGAGTTGGCATGGAACCAGTGATGTCGAAGGTAAATTGGGAGGGAATGAAATGGAAATGAGGAAGAGAATGTGGTAGTCACCAACTACGGCTAATGCCATTTCAAGCAACGTTTCAATTCTGAATGGTGTTCTTACACCAGGGCTAAACTAACTTAGATTATATTTCACTCTGGAACTTCCGTAAATATACCTTTTATTATTTTAAATGATTAAATTGTGAAAACACAAATCAATCAAATTCACTTGCCCACGCCGGGATTTGAACCCGCCTTGCACTTCGACCACGGAGGCCGTCTTGTGAATTAACAAATCCTATATTTTCTAGGCTACGGTTGAGAGAACTAAGTTCTTACGAAGAATAACTAGGTATAGGTACCTACTGTGTTTTATAAAAAAGAGATATCCCAAGAAGAATCTTTGGAACCATAACCATACTTGATAATATCTATGAGAGAGACGAGGTACAACTATGAGCTAAAACTGAACCCCTTCCTTGGGAATGAGTAACTAATGAAAGACAGGAGACCGACACGAGTATAGATAGGCGTATTCTAGTAGTTGCTAGACTTTTCGTAGGATTGTAACGATATTTTCCGTCTCACAATTCGCTAGTTAAGTATTAATATTTTTACGAAAACATCTCGCCAAATGAATTCGCCCAATTCTCCCATGATGTTGTCTATCAACACAGATTTAAGTCCAATCTGATTTCGATAACGAGTTTGACCCGATACAAAGCGGTTACCATTGACACTGAAACCGATCAGCCGACCAATAAATGATTTGCCAATTCAGTTTCTTTGTTTTGTTTTTTTTATTGAAGACGTCACCGACGGTACACAGACAAGAAAGCCTTGACGCCATCGTGACGTAGACTGCAATGATTTATTATACAACGGGGTTTACCGTAATTCTTTTGGTGAAGTGGCCCGCAGAGGTTTTTCTTCGGGCGTCCTCGGCGATACTCGAATTTGGATGGAAAATTACGAGTTACGTCACCGCTTGCTGGACAAAGGTTAATTGATTTCTGTTCGTGTGAGGTCACGGACTCTAATCCTGTTGGAATTACTTGCAGTTTCTTTGGGGTTATTGGAATATGATTATCTTTAAACTCGTTAAATAATGTGACGTTACATTTTTAAGTGATTGGCGTCATCTTTAGGCGTGTCGTCACTTGTCACGTAATCTTCGTGAAATATTTAATTATTTTAGTTTTTGTTTTTAAGAATTTACATCTGTGTTTAACACTCTCTCCTACGAGATAATGCAAACGGGGCACGAATGTTTGCGAAAACGCGCTCACTTTTCCAATTATCTCCACTTCTCTCCAGAGAACACTCGTTAGTTCTAAGTACCGGGACTAATATTCTTCAGTACCGTAGGATGCTTATTGAAAGATTTAGGTTATTTAAATCACAGTGACTGTTTATTGACGTATCCTAACTTATAATTGCACTTTGGGGGACTAACGCCCTTCCTGGCTGAAATATTATAACGACTGTGCACATCTACCTTCGGCACAACTCGGAAACGAGACCGTGTGACCCGAAGAGCTCATATACAACTAGAGTTAGAACTAATCGTAAAATAATATGATACATAATTTTTTTAGTCGCGAGGCATAAAAAAGAGGTCACTTTCGACTCCTAGGCCTCAGATAGATCAATGATTTTGTTTGTTTATTCAAGAAAGAATTTCGATATTTGAAATTGATTTTTTGAAATATTTCATCTGAAGTATTGAAATTTTATTATATACGCGGATACGCTCACAAAAACTTACTGTTAATCTTGTAAAAATATTGTAGGAATTTATTTTACATTGGCGCAGACCCGTGAATAATCACGGGATATTATAATTGTAGGATTTTTGAAGCTGAAAGTATTTATAAAAAAATATTTTCCTCAGGAACATTGCCTTTTAAAAGAATAAATTTATCTATGTCGATCGTCCATTTAATTAGTTCCATGACAACCCAGAAGGGTAATGCGTGTTTTAGATATTTTGTTGGGGATGTTTTGTCGGAGATATTTTGTCGCGCGATGAAATGTCGCGGAACCGGGGGAACCGGAACCGGAACCAAAAATATATTTGAGAAGAGGGCGGTGAGCCTAATATTGATAGTAGATATTTGATTTGTTTTCGTTATCTGCTGTGCGTCGGTGAACTTGTCGCATGACTGCAATTATTAACTCGTGCATTATTTACGTTATTATAAGTTATGTAATTATTGTTAATAATTATACACGTTTTATAAAATAGTATTATAAAATAAATACTTAATGTGAATGGATGAAGCAAGGAAGAAATTAGACTAAATAGAAATCACATCTGTATGGCTTACGTGCGTAAAACCACGCATGACAATAATCCGTATGAGGAGGTCCGAAGGTGTTTGAACACGTGGAGCGTATTTACGGAGAAAGACGTAAATATCAGAACATCACTTTATTCGTTGCTTTGGAGAAGTCGGGACTCCCATGGACTCCCAATCGCACGATCTATTCAATGACGCAATCGGAATAACGGAATAGTATTTTTTCACATTAGCTCCACAGAGGAGGCCTCGAGGAAAATAATTTCCCTCATGGCCTATGTCATCTTAGGGGATGCTGTGTGGAGGGTCCTTAAATTGTATTACGGAATGAAGTTAGGAATGTTTTTTTTTCACATTAGCTCCACAGAGGAAATTAATTTCCCCTCAGAGCCTGTGTCATCTTTGGGGATGCTGTGTGGTCGGTTTTTTAGGAAAGGCAGGAGAGGAAGTTCTGGAAGGAAAAAGTTATGAGGGGTAGGTAGGAATCTGGGGGTCAGTTTATCTAGGATGGCGGACATGAATTCTTCCCTCCCACTGCGGTGCAAGGTGATTTTCCCGGAGAGTCCTGCTGGAAAGATCAAAACGTCTTCCTCAACCAGTCTCTCCAGATTCGCAGCTACGCAGTTGGTGGGCAGACGCATCCACTGCCATTACCTAGAATTTAATTCCTTTTTGGTCACGAAACCAAGCGCACCGCCTGGGGTGACCTATAACAGAGGTGTTGGTTATCAAATAAATGAATCCCGTGGCAGTGGTACCCGTACGCGCTTCCCAAATTGAAAATATGTTGAGATAGCCAGAGTTTTGTGACATTCCATCCTCACTTCTTACGTCTGTGCATAGTATGGCACGGATTATGGTGCATGCGGCTCGTTTCCGTATTTAGGAACGGTTTTTTAATTGTTGGTAAAGTCATGCGTGGATCATGAAGATAGAGTTCCACAGCTGAAATTTTATTATTATTTTAACCCAACGACTCTATGCTTAAACGTAAATAAAGCAGTTGTCAGTAAGCAATTAATTATTTATATTTTGACTAGCTTTTATACTCGACGTTACCCGTGTTCAGATTTTTTAATTTTTTAGTTTAATGAATAAAACCTCGAATTGTTATATTTAATCACTGAAGATATTACGCCCTCGCATTCGAAAATTTGAATCAGAAAAAGATACACCTGGGAATTGAAGCCGGTACCTTAACCTTGCCGGGCGTTGCTCTACCACTGAGCTTATAGGACCCTTCGGTCAAATTTAACTGTATCATACTTCGACTAAGAACTGCCAACATTATTTTAATTTTCTTAACGCGTATTATATTGGCTTCTATCTTTATGTATGATTGCAACATGTAAAAATGCGCTTAAAAAGTGATGATAATGTTGGTAGTTCTTAATCGAATTGAGGAACTGGGAATTGAACCCAGGACCTTAACCTTGCCGGGCGTTGCTCTACCACTGAGCTAATAGGACCCTTCGGTCAAATTTAACTGTATCATACTTCGACTAAGAACTGCCAACATTATTTTAATTTTTTTAACGCGTATTATATTGGCTTCTATCTTTATGTATGATTGCAACATGTAAAAATGCGCTTAAAAAGTGATGATAATGTTGGTAGTTCTTAATCGAATTGAGGAACTGGGAATTGAACCCAGGACCTTAATCTTGCCGGGCGTTGCTCTACCACTGAGCTAATAGGACCCTTCGGTCAAATTTAACTGTATCATACTTCGACTAAGAACTGCCAACATTATTTTAATTTTTTTAACGCGTATTATATTGGCTTCTATCTTTATGTATGATTGCAACATGTAAAAATGCGCTTAAAAAGTGATGATAATGTTGGTAGTTCTTAATCGAATTGAGGAACTGGGAATTGAACCCAGGACCTTAACCTTGCCGGGCGTTGCTCTACCACTGAGCTAATAGGACCCTTCGGTCAAATTTAACTGTATCATACTTCGACTAAGAACTGCCAACATTATTTTAATTTTTTTAACGCGTTTTATATTGGCTTCTATCTTTATGTATGATTGCAACATGTAAAAATGCGCTTAAAAAGTGATGATAATGTTGGTAGTTCTTAATCGAATTGAGGAACTGGGAATTGAACCCAGGACCTTAACCTTGCCGGGCGTTGCTCTACCACTGAGCTAATAGGACCCTTCGGTCAAATTTAACTGTATCATACTTCGACTAAGAACTGCCAACATTATTTTAATTTTTTTAACGCGTTTTATATTGGCTTCTATCTTTATGTATGATTGCAACATGTAAAAATGCGCTTAAAAAGTGATGATAATGTTGGTAGTTCTTAATCGAATTGAGGAACTGGGAATTGAACCCAGGACCTTAACCTTGCCGGGCGTTGCTCTACCACTGAGCTAATAGGACCCTTCGGTCAAATTTAACTGTATCATACTTCGACTAAGAACTGCCAACATTATTTTAATTTTCTTAACGCGTATTATATTGGCTTCTATCTTTATGTATGATTGCAACATGGAAAAATGCGCTAAAAAAGTGATGATAATGTTGGTAGTTCTTAATCGAAGTATAATAGAGGATGTGTGATTCAGGTAAATAATATGATCCTTTTCCTGATTTTTTTGATTCAAATTTTCGATTGAGGATCGCTTATATTGTCTTCAGTGATTATTTTTTTTGAATTTTTTCTACTAATGTACGTATTGTAAACGCTCCTTTCTAGACATGGCGGCTTATTTAAAAGAAAAGTGAATAATGTAACATTTTTTTAAGTGAAAACTTCTTTTGTTGTGATTTGAAACACGATGAAACAAAAAATGCGACACTAACAAAGACAAACACATACACCTATAGGAGATCTCTATCTGTATCTGCCTGCGAGAGAATGAGATACTATAATCGGTCTCCTCTTTGTGCGGTGCTTCGTAGTCTATTGGTATCCTCTTTATGCGGTCCTTCGCAGCCTCCCCACTCTTGTCTACTTTAGTTTTATAAAGGTTTCACTTCTACCGCGTGTGAATTGCACACTCTGTTATTTTCGACGGGAACTTCTTAGGACCATAGCTTGGGTTGCATCGACGTATAATGTCCTACACATATATTGGGATGGTAACGTCACTATTCCCTTTAAACTAAAAGTTCCATTTCCCTACGAATTCCCAGCAAAACGTTTTGTGAAGTCGGTTTTCGAACGTACCGTTCGTTAATGTACTATAGTGGGACAGACACAAATACAAATTGAGATTATTATAGTAGGTGCATAGGTATCTAGAATTCTGTCTGGTCTGCTTTGTTTATCATCGTATGTATTCATAATAAATTCATAACACTAACTGATAGTAACTGTAAACAATATTAAATTTGCTAAGGACTTATTTCTCATCCAATAATATATCGAATTCTTACTTCACACATTAGTGTCATAATACCCACTGGATACAATTATTATAAATACGTTGATAACACAGCGATAAATAAATACTAATAAATAGTATTCGTTAATTTAGTTGTTGACATCTCTGTTATATACCTCTTCCAATTATCAAATTCGCGGTCTGCTTGAAATGTGTTGATAATATTTAGTCTAAATTCTTTTTCTTTTTTCGTGTCATATCGTATTGGAGTTTGACAATCATCAGAGCGATATTTACCCTGTAGGATTCAACCCGGAGCCAGAACCAGTTGTAGGTTTTGAAGCCTGTTCAAAAAGCAATATGTTTGTAAACAACTGTCATTGCCCTCTGTGGAGTAAAAACACACAAGCATTAGGTTCGGTACTTAGCTGAAACCTACTGTCAGTTATGTTAATTAATTGCACTATTTTATATAATTTTCTGTGTTTTGTTATCTGTTGATGAGTAGCTGATCTACATAAATTTAAGAAGTTTTCTACAGGATGTACCCGATAGACTTGACTGGTTGGAATCTGCCCGGCATGTCTTGTTACACCCTGATTTTGCTTATTACATTTATGTATATACTTACCATTATTATTTATTCTCTCAAGTTGTTGCTCAGAAATCATGAGATATTTTTGTATATCTAATAAAGCAAAATTCTCTGTAGTTACCAAGGTTCATAAAATTATGCGTTTAACAAGGTTAGCTCATATGGCCGTTTTTCAATAGAACCCAAGGTACATAATATAAAATGCGTTTAACATGGTTAACTTTGGAAAAATAACTCGTCGGGCCGCTTTTGAAATTTCTGACGCGTGACGTAGCTTGGAGTAAAACACTGCCACTTGTATTGCAATTAATTCAAATTTCCCAGTGGAACATGGACTTCAAGCTACGTCACGAATTTTTAGCCAATCACCGCTCTACCCCCTCGATGAGCTAACCTTTTGGGTACCTACTACTCTTTGGATAAAGAGAATTCGAATTTGTAAAAAGAACATGTTCATAACACATGGTGCAGATCCGTCATCTTAGTATTGTATATGACCCATGAACATGAACACGGTAATACCTACATGTATGAACAATAGTGGGCAGTATCTATGAAAATTGGTGCCTGTGTATTGTTTTGATCATTTCTGTGCACGCATCGCTAAATGTCCAATCAGTTTTGGTAGCAACTCGCGTCTTGTGACCACTCACCACTGACTGTTGAGTTATTGGTGTCGAGGACGGTTTGTCGTATTGGCGATATCAATGACTTCAATACGCTATGTAAATTGCACCCGTTGCTTTGTTGGTAAATTTTCGTTACTGATGTCCACGCGTATTATTAAAATTTTTTAGAAAAAAACTTTAGATTCGCCTTAATTACTATAAAAGGAAACTTTTTGCATTTCGGGCGGCGGAAAATTATGCATTTTAATTTTTGATTGCGTAAATTAAAATTCACTTCGCGAACCGATCGGCGACTGTCAGCGGCTATTAGGTACGTCACTGTTATGTTGGTATTTATTTATTTAATATAAGAATATTGTACATTGTATATTATTTTTGTGTTATTTCAACCGCCATGCTAGGGATGTCCCTGTGTTATGGCGGGTGAAGTTTTCAGATAGTAAATTATACATGTTATGTTTGTAAAGTAAAAATTTAAGTTCTACAAATTAATTCAAGTTGCACATATTATATATCATGGTTTTTAAATGTAATAATAATTATATTCTTTAATAATAATAAGAGTAAAATAATTAAATAATTAATAATATTAATAGTAATAATAATTAGGTATCCCTGATGCATTAACAATAGCTAAATACGACCGTAGCCATCTTCGTGGGATACACGAAGACTCGCGTAATTATGAAAAACAGAATTAATAATATAATGTAAACGAGCCTGTGTTAATACGGAATATTTTTTTTTCAAACAGTTAGATTTAGCTTATATATTAATGGCCGCTGACAGTCGCCGATCGGTTCGCGAAGTGATTTTTAATTTACGCAATTGAAAATTAAAATGCATAATTTTCCGCCGCCCGAAATGCAAAAAGCTTCCTTTTATAGTAATTAAGGCGAATCTAATGTTTTTTTCTAAAAAATATTAATAATACGCGTGGACACCAGTAACGAAAGATTACCGCTTTGTTTAAATTTGTTGTACCGAAATGATCTAGCCGCTTTCAAGTTTTTTTTAACTGTGAGTTTTTTAAATGGAAAATTCCATTTAAAATACTCACATTTTCAGTTTTATAATAATTAAATAATATATTTTAAAAGATAATGTTAATCACATATTTGTAAAATGTGATAGTCGGCTTACTGAGTAAATTGCCTCTTTTTTCCGATTCATAAAATAATTTCTCAAGTAAGTCTTAGATATTATTTATTTTAGAAGGTACACCAGAGCAGCTTAATGCATTGCTAATTCAATATATTCTATGAATAAATGATAAAGAATAAGACGAAAACTAAAATAAATAAAGTTGTCCGAAAATATGATTGATTGTTTTTATCTTCGTGTGAAAGTTTAGGTGTATTCTTTGTTTATTATTTATTGAATTTAATCTTCGTTTTTTTTCAATGTTATATAATAGTTGCAGACAAAAATATGTTAATGTCCCAAAAAGTTAGTCAATATTTTAACACACACAGTGTGTAACAGCACGTGCCCGAAGGATTTTAACCAGCGATTTCTGAGCATATATGGAGTAAGTAGATGTCATTTTGCTGTCTAATGATATTTCTTTTGCTATTAAAAACTTATTTTTTCTTTGAATGTTCACACTTCTACACTTCGCAACGAGATCAAGTGATGCGCGCATTGTTTCGTGTGTTACCGTGCTGCTAGGACGAGACGGTTTGCTTATCACGTAGCCCGCTATGTTATACCCGACTACTCAGTTGCAACATGTGATTGAAAATATATATTTTGATTTTATTTAAAAAAAAAAAATCGGACAACAACATGCCATCTACATTTTTTACTCCAAATATGTTCATGAATCTACGGTTTAAATTCTTCGGGTACCTGCGGTTACAAAAACAGTGAAATATAATATTTTTTACTTACATATCTAATTGGTAAATAATTAAAATTAAAGATTGACTTTTTTCCATCTGTTGAATGAGAAATTAGATAAAACCTTTGCTTTCTTCTTTCAAAATGCACACATCGTTGTGAAAAATTCTGTTTAACCAATTTTCTGTGATAGGTATATAAAAAAGATTATAATTAAGTAGCTTAGGATGCACGGAGAAAATCTTCTCAAGATCGTATTCAACATTTTTAAGTTTTCTGAGTAAAATTTATTTTTTTTCTTTTAGAAATTCACTTTGTTAAGACAGTTTGAAGCGCCTTCCAATAATGCGGTATTTGCTAAATGGTTAGGAGTGGGCCGCGGGCCACCACTTGAGCCTCCCACCCCAATACCTGTCACCTGTGTTTGACACTGCCTAATGAATGGTTTGGTGGCCGAATGGGTGTGTCATTCGCCTTGATGGTGTTGACTCAAGACCTATCGACGTGTACTTGAAATAATTAGTATGCCTACTACTCGTGGTAGATTCAGGACGAGGTAGAATGTATTGGCATCTGAAGCACCCATTCGAAAACTCCCTCCCGAAATAATGGGATGATTTGTTTTTCAATTTGAACACACACTCTTGAATGGGTAAAGTCATTGTATTAAGGATTCGCAGTCAATTTATTGTATAACCAACTTTCCTGCCACAGGTCAACTCAAGTGGCTCGGTACGTTTAGTGACTTACCAGGGGTGCCCGGGTTCATGGGGTAAGGTTTGTTTAGGTCTTGGCGGCGAATGCATTTTCTCACCCCGCATGGCGGGCCGGATCGGGAGAGACTTGTTAAGGGAGACCAAACCTAGACCTATCCAGCTGGACTCTCTTGACCCATCGCATTGGGAAGGATGGATTCATAAGTCCGTCACTCCTTGTCACATTGACCCCCAGATGGCTATCCACCTTATACCTTTTCTGTCCCAGAACTCCCTCTCCTCCCTTTCCCTAAAAATACCCTCCACACAGCATCCCCAAGGATGACAATGGCCCTGAGAGATTTTTTTCCTCAGTGGAGCTAACAAAAAAAACATCGCCGAAATGCAGGTTTTGTTTTTCTCGTATTTTATGAAGTTCTGGCACAAATATTGAATTGTTTTCCGATCTCGATCTAACTGCATTAAATTGCCACATTATTCAAATAACTCTTGGGCCTCAGTGGTCAAGGGGTAAGGCAAATACATTTTATTTTATTAATTTGTGTTATTTCTCTTCATTTGCGGCATGTTCCAGAGTGGAAGATACACTCGGTATCGCCCTGATGTAAAACCACCATTCAAAATTGAAAAGTTGCTTGAAATGGCTTTAGCCGTGTTTGGTGACCATTTGTGATTGCATTTGTTCTTGCTTTCTAACGCGGCGGGTTGTTTTACAGAATTGGAACTTTTTTTTTCAAATTTCGAAATTAATTTTCAACACCTATGAAAGTCCTATTCAAGTTCTGTTATCATATCATTATGGGCTGGATTCTTCACAGAATTGAAATAATAACAGAACGTATACTCTTACAGAACTTTAAAATTAATTAAGAATACTGACGAATTGTTCAAATTCTGTGAATCATTTCGTCCGAAGAATTTGGTTGGGAGCATTTAATTCGTCCAGTAAGTACCTGTCAAATTAATATTATTATAAGTACGTACCTATCTATTCAAGGTTACGAAATAATATCATAATATTACGCTAAAAATAACTCCCACGCATTTGGGATATCGATGTTAATCTCTAAACCTATGTCATAAATATTTGGTAGTGATTTTGTATAGGTACGCGATGATAACGTTGTGTACTTTGGACAGTGGAAAAATGTCGTATATTGTCATAAATACGACAATGGCTACCTCAACGTCTTGTGATACGTGCGTCACATGGTTGTAATTTTTAAAGCGATCAATTGATCTAAATGAACGACGTCACCGGGTAACGTTAGTACTCGTACATAACGGTACCGACCTGTAATTACGTCTATTTATTTGACGGGTCAATAATTAATTAATAATTTGTTGTATTATCACTGAAAGGTCAAAAATTATTGTATGATGACCGTCATGGCACACAGGTAAAAGCTGGACTGCGAATTAATATACCTTTTTATATATACCTTTATATACCTTTGCAACTTGCTATCTTTCAAGGCCACCGTGATCCAAACTTCGTAGTCGAGAATCGTCTTTACCTGTATTAGAAACATACCTCAGAAAGGTCATTAAAAGCTATTAAAAAATAATTTTAAAATAGCCGGTAACCCTAAACTAACTTAACCTATTTAACCAATTTAAAAAAAAAAATTATCATCACTCTTAATGACCTTTCTGAGGTGCTTCTGAGTTGGTTTCATTCTGAGTTGTCCAGTCACCGTTTTCTCCAAAGTACTACTCTTTTGCGTCAGAAATTGCATTTAATTTTCTTTGTACGTATGAGGGAAATGTATGATAATGATTGTATATTTCCTTTTAAGGGGGTGCAAATATACGTTCACCGTTTGTCAAAATTTCGACTATTGTTATTTAGTGTCTAAGAAAGAGCCTATTTTATATGTTTAAAAACAAGAGCAAAACCATCAGCGCATTGAAATTTGACGTTTTTGATTTTTTGGAATTCACTCACACTTCAATATTATCCTTGAACCTATATTCCATACTTTCAAAATTATCGTCATGGCTAGTAGCATTGTAGGGGTCTACGGGGACGTCACAGTGCGGTGTGTGAGGGAGATGCACGAGGAAACAGCCTACGTACATTGTGTATCTCATCTTTTGAAAGAGCTGCAGCTTTATTGTGTTAAAGAACGTATGTTTATTTCCTTTTTTGCCATCATTAATTATTACCGTAACCGTGGAAAGTCACGGAAGCGCACTTTCTCTGCTTTTTCTATCTAAATTTTCTACGATACTTTTTAATTAAGGCTCCGTTACCGGCCCCAAAAAGAAGAAGACGGAGAGATATGAAATTACGAATGTTAGAAGAGCGCGCTAACATTTACCTCGATAAAATCCATGCAAAAATCATGAAAATCTTTAATAAAACATGACTCGTTTAAAATAGATAAAAAATCTCGCGAGGGTTGTCTTAAACAGAATTGAAAGAAATGCTGTGAATTTTTTCATACATATAACTTGTAAAATAACTGGAAAAACGTGTTTATAATAATTTTTGGAGCATACTTTGCGATTTTTTTCTATCTAGGGAATGTTATATAATTTGCGTTTCGGCGCGACGAACGTCTAGATATTATCTTCAAGAATAACATTTTTTTTTTGAGAGCTTTAAAACTTCAAATGTTTAAGGGAGGTTTGCAAGAAATCGGTAGAAATTCGGATAGTGGCCTTTTAATATAATTCCTCCCTTCTGCAGCGATAGTATCCAGTTCTCTTAAAATAGTACCTATGTGCATGTATACCAACATATATAAAATACGACATTACTGATCCTGA
This sequence comes from Limnephilus lunatus, assembly GCA_917563855.2. Taxonomy (NCBI): domain Eukaryota; kingdom Metazoa; phylum Arthropoda; class Insecta; order Trichoptera; family Limnephilidae; genus Limnephilus; species Limnephilus lunatus. Next base: position 41,674,370 of record OU830602.1, on the reverse strand, counting down.
TGTTGTTGTAGAAAATGATTTTTTTTTTCAACTTTTTGTATGAAGATCTTTCAGAATTTGAAGCGGCGCATCCCTGAAGATCCCTGAATAATCCCTGAATAATCCCTGAATAATCCTGAAGATCTTCATACAAAAAGTAGAAATTTAGAAAAAAAAATCATTTTCAGCTACACCAACGTCAACAAGCTCACTGAAAACTCACGGACCGCCACTGATACAAAATATATCGATCTTCCAGTTGATTAGTCAGATATCTCCAAATACTAAATTTAAGATAATGAAGAAAGCAATATTCGAATGCTCACCGTAAATACAATATTATTCACACATGGCTGTGTTTTATATATTATATTGAATATGATATAAAATAACACGGAGAGGCATAACGGTCCGGTATATTATTAGTCTGACGTTTTGAAATTTCCTCCTAGTGACCCAAACATCAACATTTTGTTTAATTTACTGCAAGTTTTCTTGCAGAATGATTGATTTCGTGGTGTTTATGAGTAATCCGAGTATTGTATGTACCAGAGTACACTTTTACATACATACCTATCATAACTGCATGTTCGAACTCAAATTTCGGTTTTTCGGAGATGTCTGATTAATCAACTGGATTAAAGATATATTTGAAAACTTTAAAAACATGTTTTTTTTTAAATTTTATTTTATTTCGGAGGCGGGCAGGGGTACCGTCGCCCCGCGAACCATTAATTGGATAATCAACACATCTGCCGTAGGTCACCTCAAGTGATTCGCAACGTTTGGCGACTTAACAGCGGTGCCCGGATTCATGGGTTGGGGTTTGTCCGTGTCTTAGTGGCGGATGCATCTGCCCAACTATTGGGTGCCGGGCCGAATCGAGAGTCTTTTGACCCCTCCAGCCGGACTCTATCGACCGATCGCATTGCACCACACTTGGAGGTGTGGATTCATACGTCTGTCACTCCGGGACATACTGACTCCCAAATTCCTACCCATCCCTTGTTGACAAAATTATCGTAAATGGCCGCGAATTGACGCGGTCCCGTATGCGAAAGTAAATTTTAATTTTACGTAATTGAAATTTAAATGCACTGAAATTTTGAATGCAATGAAATTTTCCATCGCCCCAAATTCAAAAAGTTGCGTTTTATAGTAATTATAGTGGGTGGCCAAATTATTACACTCAAACAAAAAAATCGTCGCTCTCTGTGAAAGTGGTGGCTATAATTAATTTATTATTGGAAAAATGTTATTGTTTTTTAATTTATTGATTAGCCACTATATCTGGCAACACTTTCATTAGTGTGGCAACACATAACTTTTGTTTTTTTTTTAACAAAATGGCGGCCGCTAGTGTCAGTACATGTTAAAAATTTTACTGTGCTGGCTTGTGAGAAGCCTTCGAAAAAAATCTTGGTTTCAGTGTTATCAACTTATTATTCAGTAAGTGTTCGATTTTTTTAACATTTAGAATTATTTTAGTACTCGATAACACTGAAGCCAAGATTTTTTTCGAAGACTTCTCACAAGCCAACACAGTAAAATTTTTGATAAAGATGAATCTGATACTAGCGGCCGCCATTTTGATAAAAAAAACATTTATGTCTTCCCACACTAATGAAAATGTTGCCAGATATAGTGGCTAATCAGTAAATTAAAAAACAATAACATTTTTCCAATAATATATTAATTATAGCCACCACTTTCACAGATAGCGACGATTTTTTGTTTGAGTATAATAATTTGGCCACCCACTGTAAGATGAATGTAAGATTTTTTCTAAATAATATTAATATTAAGCGTTACTAGTGATTTCGAAATATTACCATTAATTTATAAAAATGTTAATTATAATTACCTATATGTGAATATGTATAATAATAATAACGTAATATTATAGCGCAGTTTTGTGTTAATTCACTCCAAGTGCGCTTTGCTATAAAAAACTTAAAAGTAATCCTACAATCTTCCTTACGAGTCCGTACAAAATACTGATCAAATAATATGAAACAATTTTTCGCAGAAGGTATAAACAAAGCAATGACACGAGATCAACATTAAGGCGATCCACTAGTGCAGGAAAAAATCGAAATCGGAATTCACGCCCTTTTATGGGAGGAGTTTAAAAATACTTGAGAAAAAGCTTTTGGAAAGGTTGGAAAAGATATTTGAGTTTTTTTTTTACATGTTGATTTCGTAAAGGCCTGTAAAAAACATCAATTCCTTTTTTATGCATTGTTTATTGTAATAAAACGGAATTTTTAAATTGATTTCACGAAAATAAGCGGCGCGGAGCATAACACGTCTTCTCTCCGCTCCGTTCGGAGGAGTAATGACAGAAAATCGGGGCGGCTGCCAGTCGTTCTTCGGTGGACGGTATAAGGTTCACTTTGATATAACAAATTCGTCGACTGCCATATTGTCGCCGTGATGTCAAAAATACCAACGCGAAAATGCATATTATATTTTATTTTGTGAGGTTCGGGCGTAAATATCATTTTTTTTCGCGATAATTATATAAGAAACTGAATTTGCCACATTATGCAATAAAACCATATCCGAAAAAGTGTTTATAAGTAGGAGAGTTTTCAGTTAAAAATGTTTTTTATAGACCTAATACTTTATTTTTTTCTAAGCTTATTAAAAGACTTATTAAAAAAAATTACCGATATTTTTAAGGGCCAAGGTATGTTCTACACGCAGTATTTAATTGAAGCATCTATAATACTTCTAAGCGGTCAAATTTTCAAAACTAAAACATACGATTTTGTATGATTTTGCATTATTTAGTATGGCTTCATCTTAACTATAACTGTGCATGCAGTGTATGTAGTTCTACAAGATAATATCTTTACCTTAAGAGCGTTATTTGTAAGTCTTCACTCAAAAAAACACAATTCATAATAAATAGTATGTATGTATCGTGAAAAATGTAATTGAACTTTTTAAACATAAATACACAGCCGTAAAGACGGCAATTCATGTTTTCCATGTTTGTTTAATTTACCCGTGTAATTAATTCCCAATAGCCTTAAAGTAGTTGTTGTTAGTCGCGGAGTCGTGCTTTGCAATGCTCCGGCTTTCGATTCTACCCGCGTCATCTTCCAAGAAAGGTTTCCATTGACGTCAGTTAACACTGCACTGCACATGATGTTGTATTGAACTAGAATTTATCGATTAATGACGGCCCAATTACCTTATTTGTATTTCTGGTTTTCAAATTCTAAAGGTATGTAAATGAGTGATTCTTTATGATGCTTTTCCTTCAAATAAATCGACATATTTGCATTTTTGCGTTGTCACCTCCCGGCGTCAGGTTCTTTTATCAATTTCTTAAGGCGACACAATACCCTAAAATATAGTCAGAATCTTAATGATATAAGTAAAGAAGGCATGTATACAAAATATACGCCGGTCGAATTTAGACCAGCAGGCCCAGAAGTTTGATCTTTCCGCTGGGTTTATTTTAATTAATTATGATGAACGTATTGTGTACTTTCTTCTGTATCTTTAATAAATAAATAAATATTACTAAAATTTTAGATGCTTCTAAACGAATCCCTCCGAACGTTATTAATTCATCGTCTAAAAAAAAATCTGGTGCTTATAGTCGAAAAACGGGTTATAAAATTTTCAGACCGTTTTACTTAAAATATTTTGATAGTAAGGTACTGTTTTTATTAATCTTATGTATTAATAATGAACACCCGTGGTTATGGTTTGAAAAAAAAAAGTTATTTTCGTATCGATTTCGTCGTGAGTTATGTAATTAAAATGTGCGCCTTGATAAGTCTCGTTGAGCAATTTTGAATGTAGTATTTTCCATCGCCCCAAATGCAAAAAGTTGCGTTTTATAGTAATTAAGATGAATGTAAGATTTTTTTCTAAAAAATATTAGTTTTAAGCGTTACCAGTGATTTCAAAATATTACCATTAATTTATAAAAATGTTACCTGTATGTGTATAATAATAATAACCCAGATTATTAGGGTATTGTGCCGCCTTAAGAGGAAACCGGGTAGCGGTGTGTTCATACAAACGTATTCTCCAATTCTTCTCCGGATTTTGAAACCAGGGAAAATATTTTTTTAAATAATATAGTCATTATTATATAAAAAAAACTATTACCATACCACTAGCGTGTCCGATACGTTACCTCCAAAATCGTTAAAATTGCCCGGCTTGAATGCCTTAAACAGCTGTTCAGTATACAAACTAGACAATATTTTTTAAAAAAAGCAAAAGTATAGACATACAGTATTTTCTTCTAACATGGTTAGTAAAAAAATCTTAAAAATTGATCCCGTTTTGGAGGAGAAAAATAGGAAATATAAAACCTCGATTTTGATTTACGTATTATCCTGATTTGCAGCTGTTCCTTTCGCTCAGTATGCGGGGAAGTCGGAGTGACAGTTGCACAGAAGTTTGGTAAAATACCTACTCTTTTACAAATTTCTCGGCGACGGGTTTCCTCAGACTGGCTTAGCTATGTAAAGGTTTTAGCGTTGTTGAAAATATCGGAAAATGTATTTTCTATTATTTGTTATCGACTTTGTTGTAAAGGAATTGAAATTAAAAAACTTTTTCACTTTGTTCCACTTATTTATTATTACCAGGACCGGTTTCAACCTACTACGGACATTTTCAGACTGGTCATACCAGTGGAACTAATAATGAAATCAAATGAAATAAGTGGAACAAAGTAAAAAAGTTTTTTAATTTCAATTCTATTACAATGGAATTCCACCACGAATTAACAGTGCAAAATTAGACTTTGTTGTGGCAAATAATGAAAAATGTTAAAATAAATTTGTACTAAATCCTTAAAAAATTGCGATTCCACTGATTTACTGAATTGTGTCAATTTAATAAAATGTAGACCTTAGGAATTCCACTGCCCAATTGTGACAGCTTTATTTTTGCTTTATTTGTGACAAATGCAAAACTTGTCACAAATAAAGCAAACAAAATTTTTGTATTCAAACTTAAAACTAACGGCACTACAAACTAGCGTTTACATTCTCGTAAAAAGTGCCTACTATATTATCTGAGATTCGATAAAATATCTAGTATCTAAATAACAACAAAATGAATATCTTAATTCTGTCGGCTCCTCGAGGTAGACGGAAAATGTTAAGTGTTCATAAAAAGAAATTAGTGATTTTATTTTATAAATTTAAAAAATTGGAAATTGATAGAAAAATGCAAGTTTGTTAAGGTTGCAGTATTGCTTTTTCGTTTTTTTAGCTTAGTTCTTCGATTGAATCTGAGTAATACCTTTCAGAAGGATATGGTCGTTAGTGGGAAGAGCCATTGTTCTGGCTCATTAAACATGTTTTCAGTTTTGTAAAACGCAAAATTTTAATGATAAAGCTGGCGTATTCTTGTATTATAACAGCCTTACTGATAAAACAACACTTCCTAATCATTAAACGGTGTTTTACTTGTTGAACATTGAATTAAGACTATTCAAGCTCAGAATCGATTTGGTACTAATAAAAATTCTCCGAAAGAGCTGGAAACATTGCATTTCAGCTGACTGCTACCTAAAATTCCCGTCTCGAAAAACTTACCTCACGTTAAGTTATATTTATATTTAAAATTCAAATAACTTAAAAGTAAATTTTATCTAGTTTATACAAATGTATTTGTCTTGACATCTTCAAAAATATTGAAATGTTAGGCACATTTAAAAGTGAAAACAACACTTAAAATAAAATACTTATTATATTATCAAATACTTGGAAATATTCTAAGTTAAAGGTTTCAAAGAAACATATTTTTTTTTTATATATAAAGATTAATATTTTGTTTAGTAGGAATAAAATTATAATTATGCCACTCACCAATGTATTTTTACCAGCAAACGATAAAAATTCAGATAATTTCTATATTTTTTACCTCTTTACTTTTAGAATCGCCTCTTTGCAACGTCACGGAAAATATACTCTCTCGATTATATTATAATTTTATGTGCGTCGATTGTAACAGCCCTAATCTTTACGTAAACAATCTTTACGTAAACAAGGATCTATTAATATTACTAACATCAGCAAGATTCTATTCCAGAAGCTCCGAGTCTGGCTTCAAAGGTCAATGCTACCTCGCCCTTAGCGATTTAGTTGTAAATCAATCTGACACTTTCGCCCACTCACTTTAGTACCTGCCGAACCCGCAAGGTGGTTGCTAAACTTGCTAACTGTACTTGTATAGTTGTTACTAAGGGCTTTTATTCTGAATGACTATACAATATTATATTATTAGAATGGTGTTGGCGTGTACAGTGTACTTACCAAATCGAATAATGATGAATTAATGTGCAATTTTACGCTTGTCTTTCGCTTTTATTGCAGTACTACTAATTACGATCACCGTTTGAATTAATTAATACTCGGATCATAGAATGAGCGCTTTAATTATTACCTTCATTATCCGGTACCGTGACGGCATAAAACAGGCAATAAACATACTTTCCTTATCGCTATAATGCTGGAGCTCTTTCTTACACATTAAATAATGGTGAGACAAAAGATGAGACACACAATATATGTGTGAGTGTTTCCTCCAAAGTACCTACTACTTTTTTCTACTTTTAAATGTAGCTATAACTCTGTGGTTATCCATTATTATAGATAATTGAACTATGTTACTTTGTTTCATTTAACTACTTTTTTCCTTTGGAGGAAACAAATATATATTTATTACGGTTCAGCCACGGCGAGGAAAATTGCGTTTCATTTTCTTTGTACGTTTGAGGGAGATGTATGATAATTTTTATTTGTATTTGTATATATATTACAATACATTACAAAATGATACTTTGTCTGTCCAACTGTTAAGGTTTCCCGTTTCAGGACATCCAAATTGTATATTTAGTTCATAATATTTTTAACAAAGGAATGGTTTCGTTCAAGAGATTACAGGAATGAGCTTCTGTCAAGTATGATTTGTTTCCTTTTGGGGGATGCAGACTACGTTCACTGTTTGTCTCATTTTCGACTGTTGTGATTTAGTTTGTAAGAAAGAGCTGCAGCATTACAAAACCATCAGCGCATTGACATTTGACGTTTTTGAATTTTTGGAATTCACTCGTACTTGAATATTAATCCTTGTAACTATTTTCCATACTTTCAAAATTATCGTCACGGCTAGTAGTTTTGTAGGGGTCTACAGAGACGTCAAGATGCGGTGGGTGAAAGAGATTACATTTTTTCCTTTGGAGGAAACAGACTTACGTAAATTGTGCATCTCATATTTTGAAAGAACTTCAACATTATTGTGATAAGTAACGTATGTTTATTGCATTTTTTATGCCGTCACGGTACCGTAATCGTGAATCGTCAAGGTAGTAATAAAAGCGCTCATTGATAAAATCATTATAGATCTCCAATAGATTAGATGGGGCATAAAAAGAACCGCGACTTCAGTTGGATGAGAGCCGCCAATAATAATTGACAAATATGCAAAATTAGTGAGGTAGGTCTACGCTTAAAGCTGGATGCTGGAAGGCTCATGAAGAAAAATAATTGATAAATAGAATCGTATTCTTTCCACGCATTTATAACTACCCACTCTAAACTCTTTCTATTTGTTAATGTCGTCATCGTAATTCATCTGAAGAATCCAGAAAACTGAAAAAGAATCAGGACTTTATGTGTGTTGATCCTTCTCTACTTTCAGACTGTACAAAAAAGTAAAAATTGGCAGATTTTCCACTTTTTATCTTTCTTGAAGTTTTGCCAACGTCCATCCGAAGTTAGGTAACTTCTGTCATTAATTTGACGATTCGATACCGCTGAAGTCAATCATGACCAAATACATACCAGGAGGTTGACGCGAAAAGAAAATGTAATTGTGAATAGAAACGGTGTGGCGATTTATAATTTACAGCAATTATTGTGTATGTGGACTTGCATTTTCCATTATAAGATTAGTAAGTGGGAGAGAGTATAATACAGTTAATTCGCTTTATGCCAGCTGCTAGATTTCTTCTGTCTGGTGTGAAATCTAATTAACCAATGAAACGTGACTTGGTAATATTTGAATTACCTATTTTTATGTTTAATTGTTTTACAAAGTTTGAAAATGAAATCTTTAGAAGAAGGGACCCATACATATAATAATATTAATAATGCATGTGTTTTTAAAGTATAAAAAAATAATATGAAATAGTTCCAGTAAACGAATGACGGGCTTTTTTTTACATTAACTCCACACAGCCTTTAGGAAAATAATTACCTTCAGGGCCTATGTCATCTGAGATGCTGTGTGGAGGGTCTTTTTGAGGAGAGGAAGGAATGAATATTGGTCTTGAAGAGACCCATGTTGTAGGAACGAGGAAACACGGAGGCCGGCAAATCATTCCACAGCCGAGCTATTGAATACAAGAACGAGTTGAAAAAGCTACCCGTTCTCATGTGACAAACGTTAACCGTACACATATGTTAGGCACGCGTTTGGTATATTTCCCGGCTATGCACCGGTGCCGAAGGGATTAATTACGCTAGTTCCTCAGAGCATCTTCCATTAAAATACCGGTGGAACAAGGATAGTATTCCCACCGACGTCTGTGCTCTAAAGATTGCAATCCGTTTGCTAAGTTAGGAGAATCTATCAAACGGAGCGCCCGTTTCTGCACGGGAGTCGAGGGTTTTTTCAGGTATTTTTGGGCTCCAGACCAGAGGTGGCTGCCAAATTCAACCGTGGGGCGCAATAAACTTCGAACTTGGTACATTATTACTATTAGAAGTATAACTTTCTTGTTTGATTCGATGTCTAACCATCCATAAGAAATTATCACAACAAACAAAAATATATAGAAAATGTTGAAAATATTCGCATCCCCACATGTTTATTAAACCCAATTCACAAATTAATATGAATTTAAGATTCGGCGAGCAAATGAGTTGTATCTCCTCAATCCAGATCGAGAAGATTGAAATTAATAAAAAAATCTTGACGTCTGCAGAGTTCGCCAGCGTAAACTTAGCCTATATTCCGTAGGTACTGACCTCTGTCTGCTCGGAAGTGTGTGTTGAAGATTTGTGACGCAGACTGTAAAAATAGTCCAGAGGTGTATTCGGCGCGCATGCGTCATTCGGTGGATCCACGCGTTACCGCGTTCTTTTCTATATCATGTCCACCTCAACTCCTAACTCTTAACACTGGATAATCAGACCACTAATAGATTTAATTAATAAAGGTGCAAGTCCTCGATTAGAGATGTACTTTTACTACAGTTGAAAGCTCACTATCGTGTCAAGGTAGGGGAATACCTGTACAACGGGTTTACAGGATTTTTTTTTCATTTCGATTAGCCAATCGAGACAATCTTAAGTACTCATAAATAATTCATCCGGCGACAGTTCATCCGGCGACAGTTCATCCTGCCGACAGTTCATCCTGCCGACAGTAAAAATATTTTTAATAACAATAATTTCGACTCTCCGAAGAAGCACGCGTGAATAACAAAATACGACATACTTATTATACGTGCAGTCGGCTTAGCAAAAATCCGTAAAGATTCCTACTTGCATACAATATAACTTTTAATCTGAAATTAACACCATCTTTTTAGGGTGAATTGACTAATTTGTTAGGTTAGGTAAGGTTAGGTTAGGTTAGGTTAGGTTAGGTTAGGTTAGGTTAGGTTAGGTTAGTTTAGGTTAGGTTAGGTTAGGTTAGGTTAGGTTAGGTTAGGTTAGGTTACAGCGGATTTCCACTCAAGATGCCTTCAGATATAAGTATATCGATTTTGGTTGTACGGCCGTATATCCTCTTTGCATACTTACTTGAAGAAAAAATCTTTTAAATGATCAGGCCGGATGAATTGTCGCCGGATGAATGGTCGGCCGGATGAACTGTCGGCAGGATGAACTATCGGCAGGATGAACTGTCGGCCGGATGAACTGTCGCCGGATGAACTGTCGCCGGATGAATTGTCGCAGGATGAAATGTCATGGAACCCTCATAAATACATGAAATTCCAAACGAACCACGAAATCATTCATTATGGATATATTTTTTTCTGAGGGAGCTAGTAAGACTACTGATTCATCCTCAAGAGATAAAAGTTGTTGGGCGTGGAAACCACCAATTGCTGTAGAAAATTTAGAGCTTAAATAATAATCATTTTATTCCAGAAGATGTGTAATACATTCCTAGAGTAATAATATAAACAAATAATAATACAAGCAAAAAAGAAAATAAAGTTGAAATATTAATTAGAAATTACATACAAATAATCGTTTATGAAGGATATTTGACTGTCTCTTGTCTCCAAATTCACCAGAGGGCCATCAGGGGAGATTCCGTCTAGGCAGCCATGGCAGTGAAGATGAGTGATGATGATATTCATATTATGTATATGGTATCGTATTATTTTTTACAGTGCCAGGGAACATTATTTCTCCCTTTTCCTGTGTCAACTGTGGGTAGAGGTGCACAAGTGAAGAAATAATCTTTTCTACTCGGCGAGCATGTTGCCTACTGCTAAAAAAGTAGAGCTTTTTTGTTATATCAAAATGTTTATAGCGAAATATTGTAGATAGTATTTGGTTCTTATAACAATTTTTTTATTTAAGCCTGTTCACTGAGGTAATGGAGAGTGTAAGATGGATATTGGACGGAGGAGAGGTTGGAGTTAGAAGAATTCGGGTTTGATTCCAATTTGGATAAAAGTTTTTGGCTCAATCTATTACATGTTTTTGGAATGGAGGAGTTTTGAAGCCTAACTACGCTATTCCTGACGAACCAGAGACTTTTGGTAAATCGACGGAGCAATTAATTCTGGAATGATTCTAGCCTTTTTAAGTTTATGCCATAAGCTTGCCACGCGGTGGCGGAGAATAGCTCTGAAAAAGTGCAACACAAGGAAGAAACAGCGATTCATCTATGGTGCCAATGTCCCTTCGTCATGGGAAGATGGCTCAGTCACCTGCGAAGCCATATTATAATGTGACAATCCTGGGGACTTCATTAACCCCTCAGGCCTCGGCCATATTCTACCAGATAGTCAAAATACTTCCGCTTTGTAATAAAATCCAAATATATAAAATATTTCTGAACGTTAACTGTTTGAAAAAAAAAAACAGTAGTCCAGTGGTAATGCGCTTGACTAGCATGCCTAGAATTGGCATTAGCCGTGTTTAGTGACCAGATCTAAATAGCCGGGTACTCCTCACCTTCTTCTTCCCCCTTCCCCATCTCCTTCCCTTCCCTACTACCTTCAGCCTCACAAAATACCCCAATTAGGGATGCCATAGTCTCACTGGCTTCAGACGGGAGCAGGTGGGACTCTTGTGCGGTATTCATATAAAAAAAAAATATAAATGGCTCACCTTACATTTTTCGAACTAAAGTTGCTTATAATGAAAAAAAAAAGTCTAAAATCTAAAACAATTGTCTTATAACACATTAGTATAATAAGACAATTGTAATCATCCCCTCACTTTTTTATCGTTTTATAATTTTTTTTTCAAATTACTGTTGGAAACTTTCTAATACCGTTTAAGTCATATTTCTCAGTATATATACATAGTAAGGGAGACAGAAGAATTTCTACGAGACCTATATGAGTTGTTCCCAAAAGCGAACAAATAAGCCTGAGAGATTAAGGACTGAGCTACTGCCTAAGAAATAAGGTAAACCATGGGAGAAATTATTAAATTATAAACCAGGGTCTTAGCATCTAGCTCACTCAGTCACGAGTCGCCCCTGGGAAATAGCATAATGGGTCGACCTTCACCAACCAATCATCGTAACTATAAACCTAAAAATAATATGTTGGTTTCTGAAACAGCAATAAACTGCAAAGGAATTTCTAGGCAAACGCAACTTTTTTTATTATTTCCAGTCAGACCAATCAGTGTACTGGAGCATTAAATTCTAAACAAATTAGAAACTTCACCATTGTTTGTTTCTTATTTTTATCAATAATTTTACAGGTGTATTAAAACTACCAGCGTATTAGTTGAACATATAAAACAAATCTGCTGTACCGGGAAATACTCATATAAAGGGTGGCCTTCGGGAGGTGATTCTACATGATGGTAGGAGTAAAAAAAAATTAACACCTTTTTCCGAAATTCTAACTTTTTTTCCCATACAAAAAGACGTCCTTACTAAAAATCCTTAGTGTGAGGTACAAACTTCCCTATAAATTTTCTGTGAGCTTGTCATACTTCCTGGGGCCAGGGTGATACTGAAGCCACGTAGGGTCCAGTGTTATACTTCTGGTCTCCAGAAATATGTCCCTCCCGGGGGGGGACAAGTGTTAAGCAGGCCCCCCGGGGGCCATATGCCTCGGCTTGGAAGGCTCAGCTCAGGGTCGTAGGGCTCCTCCGAGGCTGTCGATGGTTGACTCCAATGAAACAAGGTTTGGGCACAATTCAAATGTATTCAATAATGCAAGGGTGAACAGTACAGGCAACCAGGTAAGCTGTTTAAGGCCTAGCATAAGAGAGAGAGAGGCACTAGAAATACTACTGAATTTAGGCTCGGAAATACTATAAGAGGGTTTAAAATCTCACGTGGCGTCGTACGGATGCAGGCAGCTTCCTACGAAGTGGAGAGATCTAGAGCAAAGCTCATAGATCGGGTGCAGGAACGGGGCGGCTCGGGGTGCGTGGGCGGCTTCTCGGCATCATGGTGGGCGGATTCGGTCAGCTTACCGAACCGGTGGGTGATAACGGTGAATTAAGCGGCTATCGGCATGGTAGGCGGATTAAAAGCCGGGCGGCCAGGGCTGCCATGGTATAAAGTAGGCGGCCGTAGGATTATACAGGCGTCTGTCGTGATAGCGCCATACTGAGATCGTAAGTGAAGACTTAATTAGCCGCGTCAAAGGGTGGCATACTGCCCGACAGTACGTAGTAGTACGTACGACTGCTCGCGCCGTTGTCTGAAATATGTCTGATGCTTCGGTGAACGGTGGCCGGAGTTCTCTGTCCGTGATGAGCGAGACGGAAGACTCGAACGTGTGCCCTATAAGGTAATGTCTTCTGCCATTGGCTGGATTTCGCGCCGTGTAGCCATATATGGTAATGTCTTCTGCCAGCCTGAGAGGGACAGCAATAATCACGCGAGAATGTACATGTACTGAGCACGTGACACACAGCTGCCTGCCGCTTGTATAGTCCGTTCGTAGAATTTATGGGCAACTCATAACACTACCCTCCTCCCCCTGAAAAATGAAGGGAAAAGGCAGCGAGGCTGATGCAGGGGACCACGACCTTCCATACAGCATGTGATGCGATGATTGCCACAATGTGAGGTACAGAGCTACCTCTTCACCAGGATTTAAACACTCCCTACCTAAGAGCCAACAAAATTTTAACTACCTGTGAGCCAAGCTAAAAAAAACTAGCAATAAACTGAACAAAGGTTGCCAACTCTCTCAAGAAATTAAAAAAATGTGACGTACCTAGTGCGATACAAGACACGCTAACGAAGGTGCATGAAGAAATAAAGAAAACATGACCCTTCCGAGAAGGATTACTACCATGTAAAAATCTTAAAATTAGACAAAAAATTTCCAACACTATTCCTGTTATGGAATATTGTACGCTGACCAATGTCATGAAATGATCGAAACCAACTCATATTCGCGTCTTACAATGGAATTCTTAAAATTATACAACTTTGTTTTTATACACTTTATTCCTGTTATGGAATATTGTACGCTGACCAATGTCATGAAATGATCGAAATCACTCATATTCGCGTCTTACAATAGAATTCTTAAAATTATACAACTTTGTTTTTATACACTTTATTCCTGTTATGGAATATTGTACGCTGACCAATGTCATGAAATGATCGAAATCACTCATATTCGCGTTTTACAATGGAATTTTTTAAATTATACAACTTTTTTTTTATACACTTTATGCTATTTTCACAATTCAATTCTAACCCACATGTTAGTTTCCCGCACTCTCAGCTTGTCATGGTTTGTCTGGTTTGCATTTAATTATCAGGCATAAACGACCATCCTCTCATGTTCGCATATAATTGTAAGGTAATGCTACAAAACCTATCATGAATATTAATTTTCAGGCATAATATGAATCCTCTCATGTTTTCTCGACTCACCCTCGGTGACCCGTACAGCGCTGTACTTGGTATACTAGAAATATACCCTTGCCGCAACGACATAGACAACCGGAAAGATCCCTTGGAATCCTCACGGTGAACTTGCGTTCGACGAAACCACATAGGACACCCTCTAGGTGTTCCCACCAAAATAACCAGACGAACCGTAATGACCATAAGTGCAATTACATTATTCTCTAATAAGAACAATACGACCCGAATGACATAACTTTATGACATTACCGAGCTAATTTACTCAACTGGGTGCATACTCTTAAATCTTCTTACTACGAGAAGTACTACTCCTTATTTGAATACAGTGATATAGCAAGTTACAAATTACCGTACAATTGCGTCCTGATATGGCAAGGACTTTACACGCTGGCTTACCATATTGATACCGAAGTAATCAATTACGTGTTTACAAAATATTTATATAGTAATTTAATTAATTACATTTATCATAATTAAAACACTTGAATATACATTTGTTTACCCACCAAAAACTCTATGTGTGTGTGTACAATTTTGTTAAATAACTTTCAATTCGAGTTTGTTTCAACTCAACTTAAACTCTCAGGGTTTGACTACGTAAGGAGAGAAGAAAAAAAAATTAAAATAAATAACAACAACGCCACGTATTTTTACCAAAAAAATACGAAAATTTAATACTACCGACAATGTTATTAGAAGAGGAAAAATTTTTCCTTAATTGAGTAACGAATTTCTTCCTAACACCGGAATCATATATACTTCCATTGTTCGGAAATTCGCGTTTCCAACAATCCTTCTGCTCTAATTCTAAGGAGTTTAGCCATCCTATCACGCTTTGGATTATAGTTTACCTGCCGAATGACACGTTAGGTCGATACCCAAGTTCCATCCTATCGGACTTGTAACAGCTCTACAATACCACACAACGAGTAACCGTTGTTATATGATCGCGGAAGAAGGTTAAAATTCGATACCACCACAACCTATGTGAACCGAATAGTGTTGTCTATTGGGCCTATTCTGATAACAAAAATGTGGTAATATAATTATTACATTGCCTTTTCATCGTGAATTCACTCCAACATACGCTAGAATTGAGACATACCCCGTTAAGGAGTGAGTAACTACCCGATTGTGAACGTTTTACCGCCCCAATTTCTCCTATATCGCAACGTGTGAGATGTCCAATACCATAACGATTTAACCTACATGTGAGAATAATTCGACAATGAAAGAGATTGAAAAACCCGAAAAAAAAAAGGACAAAAAATAAAAAAAATTATAATTGAAATGATATTTCCATTTATACATGACCTTATATTAATATATACACAAGGTTATTTACAACCATAAGGTTCCTAAGTTTCTTACTACCCAATGACCTATCCCAGTATGATGAGAGCTAGGTGCCTTTATACCTACCACTTGTACAAGAATTTTCTTATGCCGTCTCTTGCCAACGAAAAGAAAAGAATATGCTTGCATATTCTTTCATTGCATCTAAAATTAAGTACTTTTTAGAATGCAAATTGTTCCACGAAAATAGAAATTAGGTCTCTACTTCGGTCCCGGGCAGGATACTGAATACCTAACGCAGTTTTTTCTAATGAAAAACCTAGCCTAATTTAGGGTTCCTTGAACTACGCCCTCAATCAGTGTATCGTGTCGTGTTTCTTAGACGAATTTATATACTTATGTAACCATATTCATATATAAATTTAAAAAAAAATTTTTTTTTTTAAAAAAAGAAACAACCTAAGTGGCTACGCACTAGGAGAAAGTAATAAATTATTACTACCAATAATAGTCATTACAATAAATGAACTAAATATCGCATCAGTAATTTCACTAGTGTAAGGTGAGTTACCTCTTTTTTTTTATAATAATAACAATAATAACACAAGTCTTCACGTGCAGACATACCGGCGTCCCGGATTGTCAACACTTGTGATGACGATCCATTAAGAAAGGAATTGTATACTTCTCTAATAACAAAGGTTAAGTTATATGCGTTATAACCTCGTACTAACCACTAGGGTTCATGACGTCCTAGGGTTGTACCTAAGGGGTAATAATTATATCTCAACTAATAACCGGACTAATCAGAGAAAATAACAACAAAACATAAATAAAAACACTTATAAGGTTGCAACGACCGGGGTGTCACTACCCTTTTTTACTATGTCTTTAATGTGGAATTTACCGACAATTTTTCCATTTAAATTCTCTAGTACATATACCGTGCTAGAGATTTTTTCCTTTATTCTGTTTTCTACAAAACGGGGTGCCAGTTTGGCTGAAAAATATACGCCTGCCTTAGATTGAGGGAAGTTTCTTCTCCAAACTCTGTCTCCGATTTTATAGGATTCCAACTTGTGTCTAGTGTTATAACGAAAAGCACTTTGTTTATACGCGGCGGCGAGTGAATCGCTCACCTTGTCATACACGGCTACAAGTTCTTGTAGTTTATTTGCATAATCCACTACCGTATCTGGTTGTGTGTTATTTTGACTAGCACCAGGGGAGATACGCCAATGTGACGTGCCATGCACTGTCTGTTCAAAGCCGTGCATGAGGAAAAACGGGGTGTATCCAGTAGTAAGGTTGACCGTATTATTAATTGCTGCTTGTACCGTTCTGACGTGCTTTGACCACTGACGGTGATCGTTGCCCACCAAAATAGCCAACGAGGTTCCGATGGTTTGGTTATAGCGCTCTACCGTGTTGTTCATAGGAGTATAGAAAGAATTATAAAATACATCAGGAACGCCGTATTGAGACAAGAAGGCTTTAAAAGCACCTGAAGTGAACTGGCGACCGTTATCAACTATGAGTGTTCTAGGTACAGAGATTGGTAAAAATATATTGTATTCCAAGGCTTCTATTATGGTTTTTGCCGTCGCGTGGCGTAATGGGAATAACCAGCAGTACTTAGTAAAAACGTCTACCACGCTCAGAATATGAAAGTTTCCGTCATAACCTTTCGGAAAGGGACCTATCAAATCTACGCTAAGACTTTGCATAGGGCGATCTACGTTTTTGGGGTGGGACATATGACCTAAGGCTGGCTTAGTTGAATGTTTATAAGCCTTGCAAATATTGCAATTGGACACTAATTTTTTTACATCATTATACATTCCGGGCCAGAAATTCCTTAACGATAATTTTTTAAAGGTTTTAAACACACCTGGGTGTATTGCTGTGGGTGAATTATGACATTCTGAGATTAAGGCCTGTCTATCCTCTACCGGGGATACTAATTTCCATTCGTAGTCTGTATGTAAGGAAAAATCAGCTTTACAATGCTTATACAACCTATTACCTTGTATTAAGAAATTAGGACTAGCTTGTGGGTTATTGGCGCACTTATTATACAGCTCTGAGTACCACTTGTCTTTAGAGCCAGGCGTGCCAAGTAATGAATTTAATTGGGTAATTTCAATACGAGATAGTACGTCTGGAACTACATGAAGGGAGCCTTTACGGTGAATTATGTCAAAATCGAACTGAGACAAACGTGTCCCCCACCTGGCAAGTCTACCTGTTGGATTCTCGAGTGACATAAGCCATTTTAAACTTGAATGGTCCGTGACCACTGTGAATTTTGACCCTTCGACGTACGAGCGAAAGTTGTGTACGGCGTCGAGAATGGCCAATAATTCGCGTTCAGTTGTACTATAGTTTCTCTCCGTTTTAGAGAGTACTCTGGAGTAATACGCGACGGGGTGTTCTGCGTCCTCAAATTGTTGTGAAAGGCACGCTCCGATGGCGAAATTGGAACTGTCACATTGTATTATAAAGGGTAACTTAAAATCAGGGCAGCTTAGTACCGGCGCTGAAATTAAGGCATTCTTCAAGGCGGAAAATGATTTTTCTATCTCCTCATTCCACGTAAAATTAGGTAGGTTCTTTTTACCACCAGTTATGTGAGTTAAAGGGGCTGCAATATTTGAAAAGTTGTTGATAAAACGTCTATAATAACTGCATAATCCAAGGAATGATTTTACCTGTTTTGTATTCTGAGGTCGGGGGAAATTTTTGATAGTATCTATCTTTGCCGGGTCTGTTCGGAGACCTTCCTTGTCCACTACGAAACCTAAATATTTGAGTCTTGATTTACAGAATTCCGACTTTTCTATATTTAATGTTAATCCGGCGGCCTTTAAAATATTACAAACCTTTTTAAGGAGTTCAATATGTTCTTCAAAGGTACGTGAGATAATTATTAGATCATCTAGATATGCAAAAAGGTTGGGTTCGAATTCTGGACCAAATAAGGTGTCCACGAGGCGTTGCAGTTCGCTAGGAGCATTACGTAGCCCGAAGGGTAGTCTTACGAACATGAAGGTACCCCTACCTGGAACTACGAAACTAGTTTTCTCACAAGACGAAGGGTGCAAGGGTATCTGCCAGAAAGCTTTAAGCAAGTCTAAGGAAGTAATAAAGTTTGCATGCCGTAAGTTATCAAGAATACGATGAACGTTTGGCAACGGATAAATTTGAGCCCTTGTAACAGCATTGAGTCTTCTACTGTCCAAACAGAACCTAGCTGTTCCGTCCTTTTTGGGAACTAAAATAACCGGGTTTGACCAAGGAGATTTACTTTTAACGATTACGCCTAATTCCAACATTTTATCCACCTCACATTCTAGCTGTTTCAACCTTACTGGTGACAGGGGGTAATAACGTTGTTTTATTGGGGTTCCTTCAGTTTCGATAACATGTTCGATCAAATTAGTTTTACCTAAACCGCGTTTAGCAAAAGATATGGATTGAAATTCCTCTATCACATCACTAAGTGTTTTTAGTTGCGCGGGTGTGAGATCGTTTTTTGACCTTACTACGTTAACTTCTGAGATGGAAGTATACGTAATACTTTGATTTGCTGTAAATAAATTTGGAGCTATGTTGAATTTTTTCCAAAAATCCACGCCTAAAATAATTTTCCGGCCGAGCGAAGGTATCACTACAAAGTCTATGGTCTGCAACTTATCGTTATAAACTACTGGAAGTGACAGCTTGCCAGAAACTTCCTGTCTCTTGTTATCTGCTGTAGTAATTACCAGATCACAAGGGGACAGCGCACGAGACGTGAATTGTTTGTGCAAATTCCCACCTATACAAGATAGTGACGCACCCGAGTCTAGTAAACCTGATAAAACACGATTTTTAACTTTGAATGTGACATGTGGCCGGCCATCTCCGCTACACTTCACATTCACTGCCTCGAGTGGATCGGTATTCAGAAAAACCTTCACGTAACCTAACCAGTCATTCCATTCCTTTTCGATTGTCTCTGCTGATGGCTTTGGACTGCAATGACCGCCTAGAAGTTTTTTTGATTCGAATTACAATGAGTCGGGGGTGGTTTAGAGAGATCAGGAAAATCGTTTGCTCTGCTGTAATCAGGCTTTTTCCATCGTGGGCTACGGCGCGGGACGCTGTTGCTGTTAATTTTATTGCAATTTTTTGCAAAGTGACCGTTTTGATTGCATTTAAAACAAGCACGATTAGCGATATCCGTGGTTCTTTGTGAAATCGCCGCGAGCTGTGAGTTTTTATTACGTCCGAAAGTTCTAACCCTGTGATTCTGTTGGGAATTATCGAAATGAGTATCTTCTAAGATCTCGCATCTTTGTATTACCTCCGCGCAAGTACGGGGCACATCGTACGAGAATAGTTTACTATATTTGTGCAACAACCCATTTTTAATTATAAGAACCAAGTCTAATTCAGACAATGGTGATGATAACTTATCATTCAGGGATGATATTAGATTTACATACTGCCGAACCGGTACGTTATACATTTGCTTGTAACGGTGAATTTTAGATTTAATTCCCAAATCACTGTCAACCTCCTTATAACTTGAGACGACCTCCGGCTCGACTGCCTTTTTACTTGATGCGCGACTGAATTTGATTTTATCCATCTCCTCACATAATGCTTGTAACTCCGAAACGTTGGTGATATTTTTACCGATCTTCAGTTGTGCGTAATCTGGCGTGAGACCTTTTGTGACTAACGATAAAAATTCCGACTCTTCTAACGGCAAATTCAGCTTGGAATTGATAGCTAAAGCTTCCAAAATAAAATCCGCAGCTCTTTCGTTATTTTTCTGACACAAGTTAAATAACTTCGACTTCTCAGTCATTTGAAACGTCGGGTCCTCGAATCTCTTCAAAAAGGCTGTTTTAATTTCTTCCCACTTTAGATTAGTTTTGAAAATTTTCCTATAGAATAATAGTGCTGAACCAGTGAGAAGTTCGACAAAACCCCTAGCCAAATCTTGACAATCAACGCCCCTCGCGTATTGTAATTCGGCGATTCTGTCTAAAAAAGCGCGGACATCCGAATTCCCGTCAAAAGAAATTTTCCAATTTGTTAAATTAACTATTTTTCTTTCAACGTACCTTGTGGTAGTCCTTTCATAGTGATTTTGCGTAGGCGAGGATACTATGTTAACGAGGTTTCCCGAATTACTAGTTTTTGGGGTGGTTGCTACACTTGGAGAATTTAATAAAATAGCAGGAGACTCCACCCGCCCACTAAGGGATTCATTAAACTCGACACATTGTTTCCGTAAAGACAACAAAGCCCTTTTGGGGACTATGCCTCTATCCATCAACATTTTTCTTATTACCGACGCGTTTGCTTTCTCGAAATTTAATATTCTATCCATTACTGGTATGGTGGCCTCCATGATTTTGCGTTATTATAATGAACAAAGCAAAAAAAAATTTCGGACGAATAATATAAGACGAGAGCAGTTGCTGGCAGTCGTATTTACAACTTCCTATTACAGGGGAACGGATGTGAACGAGCACAATCCGACAGTAGTTACTACCTTTTATTGGAAACAACCACTGCTCTTCAAGGAAGAAATAACGCAACTTACACAGCAGCCACTCGGAGAATTTAAAATAACGAGATTCATTACTCAATTAAAAAAAAATTCCGCGCGAATGACGAACAACTCTGACTGCCGCGATAGAACGTAATAGCTTGAGAATGCTACTGTAGTAAGCGATGTTTAAAATACCTAACACTCGAATAGCACTAGCCGACGGACTCGCGACGTTTAGAATAATTCACACAGAACTACCGTTGTTGATGGGAGCACAAATATAAAATATTTATAGCTAAGATGCCACGATAGAAACGTAATAGCGTGGGAATGAATGCTACGGTAGTAAGCGATGTTTAAAATACCTAACACTCGAATAGCACTAGCCGACGGACTCGCGACGTTTAGAATAATTCACACAGAACTACCGTTGTTGATGGGAGCACAAATATAAAATATTTATAGCTAAGATTACATAATTATGTTTCTAGGGAGACAACAATCGACAAGACTTCGGCCCAGTTGGCGCGCCAGTGTCATACTTCCTGGGGCCAGGGTGATACTGAAGCCACGTAGGGTCCAGTGTTATACTTCTGGTCTCCAGAAATATGTCCCTCCCGGGGGGGGACAAGTGTTAAGCAGGCCCCCCGGGGGCCATATGCCTCGGCTTGGAAGGCTCAGCTCAGGGTCGTAGGGCTCCTCCGAGGCTGTCGATGGTTGACTCCAATGAAACAAGGTTTGGGCACAATTCAAATGTATTCAATAATGCAAGGGTGAACAGTACAGGCAACCAGGTAAGCTGTTTAAGGCCTAGCATAAGAGAGAGAGAGGCACTAGAAATACTACTGAATTTAGGCTCGGAAATACTATAAGAGGGTTTAAAATCTCACGTGGCGTCGTACGGATGCAGGCAGCTTCCTACGAAGTGGAGAGATCTAGAGCAAAGCTCATAGATCGGGTGCAGGAACGGGGCGGCTCGGGGTGCGTGGGCGGCTTCTCGGCATCATGGTGGGCGGATTCGGTCAGCTTACCGAACCGGTGGGTGATAACGGTGAATTAAGCGGCTATCGGCATGGTAGGCGGATTAAAAGCCGGGCGGCCAGGGCTGCCATGGTATAAAGTAGGCGGCCGTAGGATTATACAGGCGTCTGTCGTGATAGCGCCATACTGAGATCGTAAGTGAAGACTTAATTAGCCGCGTCAAAGGGTGGCATACTGCCCGACAGTACGTAGTAGTACGTACGACTGCTCGCGCCGTTGTCTGAAATATGTCTGATGCTTCGGTGAACGGTGGCCGGAGTTCTCTGTCCGTGATGAGCGAGACGGAAGACTCGAACGTGTGCCCTATAAGGTAATGTCTTCTGCCATTGGCTGGATTTCGCGCCGTGTAGCCATATATGGTAATGTCTTCTGCCAGCCTGAGAGGGACAGCAATAATCACGCGAGAATGTACATGTACTGAGCACGTGACACACAGCTGCCTGCCGCTTGTATAGTCCGTTCGTAGAATTTATGGGCAACTCATAACAAGCTAGCCGGGCGCGATTGTAGCAACGTTGCATGCTTGTGATTGGCCCGTATCGTAACAGCGGAAAATAATAATGCTGGCCTCGCACTCCGGACTTATTTTATCTTTTTACCAAAAAAATAACCCTAAAAGTTGGAATTTTGATAAAAGTTGTAAATCTTTTTTACTTATACTGTGTAGCATCTAGAATCACCTCCCGAAGTTAAAGCAATTTATCCCACGACGCACTCTATGAAATACTAGGTATAAATAGGTATAACTATTTCCGGTTAAACTGATACTTCTTACAGCTTAACAAGAAAATAATTGAAATAGATAAAAGCACGTGTAGAATAACAAATGCAAAACTCTGTAAATAAAAAATCTTTAGTTTTGCTGCATTTTGCTAGTAACCATTGCATTACCATTTTCCTCTGTAATCTTCGAGCAGCCATAACCACAGACACAGTTTACGGATTTCGAAACTTTGGCATTGGAGTTAAAAGACATAATTTCGAAATAGCTACTGACCGTTGTCTAATCGACCTCTCGCATTCTAGTTGTTGACACCATCTAAAATAATGAAACGTTTGTTTTTTCCGCATTTACATTCGTAATAAACAAGAGCATTCCATGAGAATAGAAATGCGTATAATCAAATTTAAAAAAAAAACATTTTGCGGCGGACAAATTAAAAAAAATTAAACAGCTGATGGAAATTTCACTCAATCTTGAGATCTTGCACGAATACCTCAAAATCGTCAACTTTCCCACGATAATGGCCTTTATCAACAACATCGGTGATTAGCCGATACTTGCTAGTACGACCGCAAATTGACAATCACATTTAAGGTTGACCAAAATATGATGAAGATTTATCGAGCCCGTTCGCCCCATAGATAAAGTAGTCCTAATTTCCATCTTACTTCTCTTTTTTTTTTGGTATTTTAGTGGCTCATGTGTTTTGGTCACAATCCCTCAATTACGTAGCTTTCCTCTTTTATACCATACTCGTATTACATCTGCATTCACAAAATTAAACTCGATCTAGGAAAGTGGAATATTACCGTGTCGAAACAATTCGACTGTATTTTGTGTGTACCTGTACCTTTTTTGTGTGCTACGTTTTAAATTTTCTGATGAAAACAGGCACACGTAACCAAACTGGTGTTATGATCTAGTTATAAATCAGCATACGGTGGCAATGTGGCCTACTAATTATTTTTTCGCTTTAATAATTAATATCTATCTGTAATATCAACTACATATTTTTTCTTTAATCATTTTGAATGAATGCTGCACCTGGTCCAATTCTGTTAGGATGAATTAGTCGGCATCGAATGGGTTTCTGCTGACGCAAAGCGATTGAATAAACGGACACATTTTTTTAATAAAGAACGGATTGACGTACGTGGATAAGATTTGCTATAATGTATATTATTATGTTAACAGTACCTATACACACATGGATTACTTGTAAACTGAATATAAGATATCCAAGTTGCTGCCTATCTAGGTTTCTAAGCTCTTAATTTTATCTACATTTGCGTAGGTATTTTTTGATTAGGCGTATATTCCGGTGTTTTGTTTTTAAATTTACTACAAGTGTCCGCATGTTTTGCGTTCGTTTATTTTTGTTTAGAATTTAATGTATCTCATTTGTTTTGTATTTTGAATTTTCTTCAACGCTCTCTGACGTCAATTCAATGCATTTTTGTTGCCATTCACTAAGGAATAATAAAAATAAGTATATGTATATATAGAAGCTCGTAAATGAGCTACAAACCCAAGGTAATTAGCTTACTGGAATTACCAAAATATTTAGAAATTCGACAGTCTAAAACGACTTAGTAACAAATAAAAATGATTAAAAACCTTGTAGACCACCCCTCTCCCCTCCTCCAAATGATATGTATATAAACCGTAGACTAAGAATTATTTGTACCAGTCTGAAGATGGCTCTGACGAGCTAAAACCGGTTACGGTCAATAAAATAAAGTGGAATAATTTTTTTTTTTGTTTGTTTTATTATAATCTATAACAAAAAGAACATTTTTTAGGACTGTAAATAACCACATAATTAGAAAATAGCATCAATCTTCGTCAAGTTTTCTGAAATTATTAAATTTTCTTATTTTTTTCTTTCCGTAAGAACCTTCTACAAAGTATTAGAAAATTTTAAAATAAAAGATGAACGGAATAGGTAAAGTCGTTCTGAGGTTATGGCTTGACCAAGGAAAACAGGGATTCATTTATAATATGTATATACTAGCTGAACCCGGCCACGCTTCGCTTTGGCTTTTTCTGATTTTAATTATTAGAGGAGTTAACAAAAAATGTCTAGCAACTGTGCTAAATTTAACAAAAAAACCAAGAAGACACATTGCTAAATTTAATATCTGCTGTGACTATGCTGTAGAATATAAGAATAAAAGAAAGAAAAACATTAATAAAAGTTTTAAAATTTTTAATTAATTTATTTATTTATTTACACCTTGAAGGCTTTTACAACATCACGTTATTATAGATCTAGTTATTCGGGATTATAATTATTAGCATTTCGTATATAACACAATAAACTGAAAAAGTTTTAATTAGTTTTACTGACAAAAGAGTTAATTAGTTTTGCATAATAAAGGTAAAACCGTAGTTATAGAGGTATTTGTATTTACTATGTTGTATTTAATCAATATTAAAATGTAAGCGTGTGGCAATCCTCTTTTTTGCCACTCCACAGAGTACATCCAGTATTATGTTTCTCCGAAAATGTTTAGTGAAGTGATTAAATTAATCAACGTCTTTAGCTTTTGTTTGACAACACGTGCTGATGTCGTGGCGATCAATCGGAGACTGTCCTGGAAGTAGTAACTCTTTTATTTCATCCCATGTTGGATTACACGTAAATGTAATGAAAAGATCAGGACATCCATATTTCCTCACATATGTAATAGCTTCCTGCGCATATTCGTGCATATGTCGGGGACTACCACTGTCTGTTGCCGGAAAAATGGTCAACTTCCCTATGTTGCTTACATCACTATCATTTCATATGTATATATTATTCTAATCTAAGTTTCTTTATTTCGATTCTGTTTTCCTTACCACAATCCACATGGCATGAGGCATCCCACGAACGGCGATCAACTTTGAAAAAACTTACACATCAATCAACTGGTCACACTTTACAGTTACACTTTTTTGACAGTTTGAAAATTTGTCATATAAATATAATTCGATTTGTTAATCTGATTTTTTTGTAGGTTTTGTAAAGTTACGAACTGACATTCAGTACGATTATGACTAATTTTAAAACCCATAGAGAAAACAAATGAGTAAAAATAGTAATATAATTTGTAAGACATAATTCTATTTTTAAATCCGATTAAATTGTTTTTATTCCTAATTATAGGTATCAAAAATGTTTGTAACTTTTGATAAAATTAATAAAATGGCAACACTGTCTAGAACTGCCATTCCGTTGTTTACTATGACAAATTATCAGTCAATTTAAAACGCATAAAATTTTCCTTTTCCTTAAGAATTTCCAAATAAAAAGTATATAGAAACACTCTTCTGCTAAAATGCAATATTCTGTAACAAAATTGAGTCAACCCATCGATTACTTTCCGAGATTAGCGACAAACATACGGAACCTAAATTTTTATATATATATATATAGATTTGTTATGGTTTTTGCATATAAAACAGTGGAATAAACAATAACCACTTTATGCTCTTTCCATCCTCATATTTAAAAAAAATATTGCCTGTAATTTGCAAACTATATTTCTAAGTAATAATATCGTTGCAGTTAAACTGTTTTCAATGTATATTTCCCCACATTATGCTTCATTGTCTGGATGCTTAAATTACAATTCATTCATCTAACCTTAACTTACAAAAACAATACTTAGCCTTACCTTCTGCAGATCACGCAAATCTGTTGTCTTTCATTCTGAATGCCGTGTCTGTGACTACAATTACTTTCAAAATATATATTAATTACACAAATCATTAAATGCAATTATCCTTCCACAATATCTTAGAAATACTTCGTTATTTTCATTAGATCGTGTCTCAATATTTACCATTGTTTCATATTTTTCGTCACCGGGCTAAGATGGAGTTCTCAAGTGGTATATTGCTAAATAATTACGAAAGTAGCTTGCAAACAACAACGTGAAATGTGGACGGTGTCTTTTCGTTGTGAAAACTCGTAAAAAAATTAACATTTAGTCAATAGCTACTTGAACGACGAATACTTGTTGCAAATATAATTTATATTTACCTTCTGTTTTTGCAACTATTTTCAGCTTGAAACGCTTTTTTCCATAGTGAGCTACGAACCCTTGAAGAATCCATATAGGTAGCTTGTAGGTAGGTACCTGTCGAAATACTTATTTATTATATGTATGTTAGTGTATATTTATGTATTTATGTATGTGTATATTTATGTGTATATGTATGTGTATATGCGTGTATCAGATTTTTTAAAATTATGTGTATGTATGTAATTAGAGCCTTATGCAAGTAATTTTCTATTTTCTACTTTCCATTATAACTTTTACAATGTTCAGCATGTTTAATCCATATATTTACATTAGACTTGTTTAAACAGAGCAACTATGTATATTCCATTGGTCACCATGAAACAGGCAGCCGCCTAGTATGATGATTTATTGTAAATGTCTTAATCATATATGTATATCAGATTTCAATAAATAAAAATAAATAATTCATGAAATATGGGATAAACTCCACGTTTATAGTTTCTTCCATATTTAATTGCGAGTAAAGTAGAATGAATGCTGTAACATGTGATCCCAGAGACGTACGAATGGTTACAACATTTATGATCGTATGTGGAGATTCGTAAAGAATGCAAGGCTGATAAAAGCATATTACTAAGTAAGATAATAAAGGAACGCTTGAATAGTTTGGGCATGACGCAATGAACGAAGAAAGTAGTGGAAGGAGAATATATGACGCGAATGTGAATGGTAGAAGAAGTTGAGGACGCCCAATAAGAGTCAGATAATAATAACAGAACGGCGCGCATGATGGTAAGATAGTTATAATATTATGATAATTCAAGAGCGTTGAAACTACCTCAGATATTCACTTCAACTACTATATGCCCTTGCCAGTCGTCTGTCCTGTATTAATAAATGAAGAAGAAAATAATACTTTTATGTATTCAATTTAATTTCTATGCCCTTTCTGGACGCATTACAGCATTCTTCGCATATCATGTCTCGACGTAGGCACTGGCAGTTGGCAGTATGCAGTAGGCAGTAGGCACTGGCAGTAGGCATTAGGCAGTAAGCACTCGATGATTGATTTAAATTGCCTATATCCAGTTCAGTGCAGATCTCGGCGCGGGCGCGTCGGTCCCTCAATTGACAAGTCGATAGGTTTCGATACGGGTTATTATTAGCTGTATTTTAATATTTCATATTCATTATTAGTTGTTATTTTGATTGTACTAGTCCCAGCGAAAGATTAGTACGTGCGTCATTGTTCTTATTTCTTTTTCGTGATCAAACAAGACGCGTGAGAAGGAAGAGGATGACAGTCGAAGACGTCCGTACGAGCTCTCGCTGGGACTAGTTTAGGCGATGCAATAATGCAAAATCACGTATTAATTGTTTTTTGTGTTTAATTCGTGGAACTCCATTTTAATTTTTAGAAATTTAATTAAAATTTAAATATGATAATGTTTTTATCAAGTTCTGCAAGTATTTTAGAATGTATTTGAACGTGAACGATGTTATAAAAATAAAAACAACGCTTCAAAATTTGCAGAACATCTCTTAGTGAAAAATCACGTTCCACTTAAAAACAACCAGCCAAAACCATTTCATATAGAACGAATGGGTCTTAGATTAAATTTGCTCGAACAATTAGAAATCAATAAACGAACGAATGACCATAACATAACGCTAATTAATAAAGTAAGGAAAGTTATTTATTCCCCACTACTTAGTATGTTTACCAACCTAAAAAATATAATGCACTTAAATGAGTCGTAGCAATGACATCATTCTAAATCAATTAAGAAAACCCTTACACTTTGTGCAAGGGAAACCAAAGGGAAAGATTCAGAATCCCATATAATCACTCTCTAAATTAGTGTATCTGCAAAATTGGATTAACTGGTAATAAATCAATTTAGACTTCAAAAATTGACTTTTAAAATATTATAAATAAGTCGTCCGTACGTGGCTTCACCACAGTTTGAAAATGACCTTACAAGTCGAAACAGCTGTAACTAAAATAAATTCTAAAATACTTGCAAAACTCGATAATAACATTATCAAATTTAATTTTAATTAAATTTCTAAACATCAAAATTATGTGCTTGAAAATTAAATTATTTCAAATTTATAGATAAAATATAGATGCTTTATTAAAATACTAACGCTTTTTGGTCTTCACTTGAAGCAGGCATTTTTGAGAAGAGTATTTTTATATGCCTAGGAAAAAGTATCATATCAGGCTTGTACTACGAGTATGTATTACTAACTACGCTACTTGAACAAGGGCGGGAAATTTCCAAACCGAACGCTTAAAAAATTCCTAGATTGATCATATTGTAGAACACTCCATTGGTTATCGCCACCATCGCAGGGGATGTTTGATTTCCTTCGAGATTTAAGGTCTTTTACGTAATTAAAACTGCTAGAATTTATTGGGAACTCTTCAAACACTTCTTATTATTTATGCTTGATCTACTGGGCATACGTGTAATATGCCTCTTTGTAGATTACTGATTTTTTCACAGATGTCGTCTCCTATTTAATAAATATGCAAATTACTCAATTTTTCATAGTTTTTTCATTTGATTTTGGTGCTTTGTGTATGTACAACGAAATTGTACTCTTTATTGTGATTTGTGATTGGTAAACAAAATCTACATCTTTCATAAGAGTTGAAGAAAAATTTACTTCATTTTAATATAACTCTATTTTACATATTTATTATATAAAAGGGATGATTTTTAATCACTATCTACATATTGTAAAATAAAGTCCTCCGCCGCGTTTGTCTGTTCTCGATAAACTCAAAACTACTCAACGGATTTTCATGCCGTTTTCACCAATAGATAGAGTCATTCATGAGGAAGGTTTAGGTATATAATTTGTCACGGTTTTGTGTGAATTACACATTTAAATTTTATGCTGAGATTGATGAAATTTTACACATGTGACCTTCGAAACAAGAGGAAGGCCACTGTCTGCATTTGATTTCGAAAACTCTTTGTAAAGCCCGGGCATCGACGGGGTCTTCAGCTAGTATTCCTATATAAAAAAAATCAGTGTCTACTTTATATTCGCTTCTTTTAAATTTTTCATCTTTAAATTTGTCACGAATTTATTGTGATATTTTTACGCAGCGGGTTTTTTTAAAGCTTCATATGGTGATCTCAAAATATAAGAAGCGTATAATAATTGGAGGGGTGCTCAAAAGATGAAAAAAAAATTATAAGTGAAGTTTCGAACAAAATTCGAACACATATTTTTTAAATTCCGGAGAATTTGGATAGTAGAGCTGTTTGAGAATATTTCTATCCTGTTGCCCTTCCTACATATTTCCTACATACATACTTCCTCCCACCTACGAATGATATTGCAACTCAGTGCAGTGACAACTTCCAAGCAAGCAAGCAGTTTAAAACAGTGTCTATGTTTATTAATCTTATCAAATGCAAAATTACCTTATAAATTTATTAAAAGTTCCAATTGATGGTGACCAGACGAAATGTGCACAGATTGGAACATTTAGTGAATGTGAATTCTTATGTGGACACCATCGATCCAGCCTGCTACATCCTACAGTGAGTTACGCTTCATATTTTCCCACCTTCTAAGAAAGTTTCTAATAAGAGTTATTACCAAATCTTTGGATTAAAAAATATATGCTTTCGTTAGTTTCCTGTCAGGCTGTATATTTTTTGTCGTACACAGTAGGTAAGGTACCGGTTCAATAAATTTAAAAAAAATTTCAATTTGAAGATTTTACGGTCGATTAAGCTTTGAATTAATCTTACTGTGTGGGTAGGTACTAGACAACGCAAGAATTTGAATGAAAAACAAAACGGTTCATTGTTTTCGAATTCGGAACGCCGAGTTTCCCGCTCACTGAACTATTGACAGCTATTTAAAAATGGCGGATTGTTTTGTGATTCGAATGTCTTTGTGGTCGATATAATGCAAGATATACCTATACTGTCGGATGTGGACGTACAGAAAATTTCGTATGTGTAACTTTTGTTTGAATTAACATTTCAATAACAAAGCGATCGACTAGAATTGCTAAAATGTTGGTTATTTCTGGACAGAATTTCTTCATTAAATAGCTACAACTAAACTAAGTGTTGTTATTATTGTACATCATCCGGATTCAAATAGAAAATACATAGGATTTTTTTATAAATAAGCAATATTTGAAGATTAAATCGTAATAAATATTATTAAAATAAATTCTCTAATTATTATCTAAACGAAATATGAAACAGAACAAGAAACAGAAAAACAAAAAGACAAAAGTCGCAACTGGAACTAGAACCCAGGATCTCTTGTCTTACCGGGACACAGCGCCTTAACCAACTCGGCCATTGGGACCTGTTCGGGCACATACTCATAAACAGTACCTACACATTTCATATTCCCTACTTCCATACTGTCCGACCTACCTACCAATATTACCCTACCCACTATCTGTCACCAGGAGAAGGATTGTTCCTGCAGATTTAGTACAATTTCTACCTCGCTGAGAACCACATTGTCATATGCAACTGGCAAGTGTTTTTTCATGGTCAGTCAGTTTTGTGCAACTACAAGAGGGAACACGAGAGGATTCCACACGATACTAAGGTAGGACATTCAATATTCTGGTGGCATCCTTTCCCAGTTTCATTTCGTTCCCTATTTCCTTCAGCACAAAATTCGCGCTTCCCAAAAGATCATAGGTTTCCAAGAGCTATCGAAACATTGGTCATCTCGCCGGATAGATTAGTTATTTATGCGTAGAAATTGTATTCAAATGGTTAAATGGTTAATAGTTTTCAATAATCAATTTTCAATAGTTTCAATAATCACTAGATTATTTTCGATTATTATAGTATTCTTACAAAGTTACTTCTAAGAACGGGTGAATTTCAAGGTAGGTAGTATTCACAGTCAAATATTTCAAAATGGATAAAATCGCAACTAAAATTTGTTCTTTAAAATTAAAGCGTCAAAGATTATTCGGTCGAATTCAGGCGGCTTATGATCTTGTTAAAGATTTAGATAAAAAGTCAAAGTTATGCCAATTCAGGGCTCGAATGGTAA
This sequence comes from Limnephilus lunatus, assembly GCA_917563855.2. Taxonomy (NCBI): domain Eukaryota; kingdom Metazoa; phylum Arthropoda; class Insecta; order Trichoptera; family Limnephilidae; genus Limnephilus; species Limnephilus lunatus. Next base: position 41,642,608 of record OU830602.1, on the reverse strand, counting down.
AGGTCGAAGCAACCTATGAGGAATTTCAAAATATTCAATGCGAACTGTCAGATCTGGTTTCACTTCCCGATTTCGAATCGAAAAATGATATATTGGAAGTTTCGCGTGTATTTGAAGAATTGTTTTTCGAAGTTACGTCGGCACGTGATGCTTACGAAGCGAGTCAAAATGAAAGTCAATGTCATCATGACACGTCAGGCGAGGAAGTACAACGCCCCGGTCGTAGTTTTCTTGCGCCAGAGATAAAAATTCCATCATTCAGTGGGCATATTAGAGATTGGCCACCCTTTTTTAATATCTTCAGGAGTATTGTGCATGAGAACAGTTCTCTGAGTAAAATTGAAAAATTTCATTACCTACTTAGTTGTTTAAAAGACACGGCTTTATCTCTGGTTAGAACTATTCCTTTAATACAAGAGAATTATGAATTGGCCTGGGAGACTTTATTAAATCACTATTCGGAGTCCCGGGCATTATTTATACATTATGTTAACGCTATTTTGAATTGTAATTTCTCCAACAATGTAGATATTTTAAATTCTCTACGAGAAAATCTTGCGGGACTTCACGAATTAAATAGAGAAAAATTGTTCGATGAATTTTTATGTCATTTAGTTTTACAAAAAATAGATTCACAAACACGCCGGGCATTTGAAACTAGAGTGGAAAAAGATGAGATTCCGAACATAGAAAAATTAATTCAGTTTTTAGCATCTCAAAACCGTATAAACATGTTATCTGATATTAAAGACAATCGGAAGGTTAAACGAGTCTTATTTGTTTCAAATGACAATAATGACAAAATTACTTGCCGAAAATGCAAAGCCTCGCATCATATTACAAAATGCGAAGAATTTCTTTTATTGAATTTAGCCAGTAGGAGAGACTTCGTTAAAAGGGAACGGTTATGTTTCAACTGTTTAAATCCTCACCTTATTAAAAATTGTCGTTCAAAATTTCGATGCAAAAAGTGCAACCGAACGCATAATACTCTGCTACATAGCGATGAAAGATCCCCTTCGCCAAACAACCGCGATGCTGGAAACGATAGCCCAGTCTGCAACGCTGTGTTTGGATTGACTAAGCGATCGATATTGCCTACCGCGCTGGCAGAATTTTTAGATAATTCGGGACGTAAACACAATGCTAGGATTTTAATTGATACGGGTAGCGAGGTCTCCTTCATATCCAAGAGATTATGTAATATATTGGGTTTAAAATCGGAAGCATGGAACGGTAATGTACGAGGAATCAATAACACAACAGTAAATAATGTACAAGGTTTAGTTACTTGTAAAATATTTTCCTTGAAAAACAGCTCTTGGATTTCAGGGCAGGCAGTGATAATCTCCAATATTACGTCAAATCTCCCGGCTATAAACTTTCAAGATATGTCTGAAGAATTTAAAGGCCTAAATCTGGCGGATCCAGAATTTCAAAATCCAGGAGAGATAGATTTCCTATTGGGGTCTGACTTGATTGCAAAAATATGGAGGAAAGGTTATATTTCAAGCCGTGATTTGATAGCTGTTAATACAATATTCGGATACATTATTATGGGCTCATGTGTTCAGGAGTACGGTTTAACACAAACCTTTGTGACATCAGCTCTAACTGCAGTAGAAAACAGCGATTTAAATTACGCGGTAAGACGTTTCTGGGAAGTAGAGGAGATTCCTAATGAGGTTATTCAAAGTAAAGAAGACAATGAATGCGAACGCATATATCAGTCCACGGTTCAACGGGATGTTTGCGGCAGGTATATAGTAGCATTACCTTTTAAAAATAAATCTCAAGCAGATATAGGAAGCACGTATGAAATCGCACTTAAAAGATTTTACAATTTGGAAAAACGTTTGTCTTTAAATCCGACATTAGCGGAACATTATCGTAAATACATGAAAGACTTTTTAGAGCAAGGCTTCATGTCGAGAATTCCCCAATCGACTGAAATACAGAATGCGAACTACATTCCACATCATCCGGTTGTGCAAAAAATTGGTAATGATATAAAAATTCGGGTTGTCTTTGACGCCTCCTGTAAATCAGATAAACAAATTTCATTAAATGATTGTTTATATTCGGGTCCTAAATTACAAAATGAAATAGGTCATATCTTATTAAAGTTTCGTTTATATCCTATAGTATTCACTACGGATATTCAAAAGATGTTTCTGCAAATTCCAATCAGAGAAGAGGATACTAGCTTTCAAAGAATTTTTTGGCGTTTTTCTCCCTTAGAGCCAGTAGGGCAATATACTCTTGGCACGGTCACGTTCGGCGTGACCTCTTCGCCGTATCTGGCAATAAGGACGTTACATCAGCTAGTGAAAGATGAAGGTGCACAATTTCCAAAGGCCTCTAAGGCACTGTTGTTCGATACATATGTTGACGACATTGTTACTGGCGAATGGGAGCCAGACAGCGCTTCTCAGCTTCAAATGGAGCTGAAAGAACTCCTTGAAAAAGGAGGTTTTCAATTAAGGAAATGGATGAGTAATTCGCTTCCGTTGTTAAATAACATTCCAATTGAACATCGGATCCACACAAGTGGTCAGGTTGCATTTGATGACGGAACATCTTGCTCATTAAAAATATTAGGTTTAATTTGGGATCCTGAAAAGGATACCTTTTCGTACTCGGTAGAAGAAAAGGCAAGGGTATTTTCAAAACGCGCCATATTGAGCTGCGTTGCTCGCATTTTCGATCCGATTGGTTTAATAACCCCCGTTGTTTTCAAGGTAAAATGTCTACTGCAAGAAATGTGGAAAAGTAAGATAGGTTGGGATGATTCGCTCCCTGAAAACATTGTTTGTTTATGGCAAAAATTCTTAGACGAATTACCAACTTTACGGTATTTACAAATACCTAGACATTGCAATACAATTAAAGGGTCGAACTGTATTTTAGTGGGGTTTTCGGATGCGAGCGAATTGGGTTATGCTGCTTGCGTTTATTTGGTTACGAATGAAGCACAGCCTAAAGTAACATTGCTTGCTAGCAAATCTAAAGTTGCACCATTAAAAACATTGTCAATACCACGCCTCGAGCTCATGGGAGCTTACCTGCTTTCAAAGCTAGTAAAAATGACTAGGTCGTCGATTGAAAATCTTATAAAAATTACCGAGGTTATATTGTTTTCTGATTCGACAATTGTTTTGTCATGGATTAAGGCACCTCCTCATACATTAAAAACTTTTGTCGCGAACCGCGTAATTAAGATACTCGATCAAGTCGCGGACGCAAAGTGGTACCATGTTATTTCGAAGGAGAATCCAGCGGATTTAGCTTCTCGCGGTTTATTTCCTCCTCAAATTAAAGATAACGAATTATGGTTTCAAGGCCCTCCGTGGTTAACTCAGTCGTTGCCGATGTGGCCCTTAACTTTACCGGATGCATTAAAGGTTGAAGAACTGCCGGAGGTTAAGTCCCACGTTTCAACAGTTCACGGGCCAACGTTTGATTATTATGAAGGCCTAGAATTTTCCCGCTTTTCTTCGTGGACACGTCTTCAGAATATAGTTGCTTGGTCCATTAGATTCATACATAATGTGCGGCAACGGAGCAAGGATGCACGCAGATTCGGAATTCTGACCTTCTCTGAAAGAAATCATGCGGTTAAGGTTATTTTAAAATGCGATCAGCAGTTCCATTTTCCGGATGAAATCAGAAAACTCAAAGGGGATGGGGTGACCCCAGTGACCTTTCAAAAATTAAATGTTTTTATTGACCACGAGAATTTACTTCGCGTTGGCGGGCGGCTTTGTAATTCTCATTTAAATTACAACACTAAGTTTCCAATAATACTTGCAAAAAATAGTAAAATAGCCGAGCTTCTTATATTATATTACCATAAGGTCTATTTGCATGCAGGGTCACGAACCTTGCAATTTCTAATTCAACAAAATTACTGGATTATATCTGCCCGCAATAAAATAAAGAGCTTAGTTTCAAAATGCGTGAGATGCGCAAGATTGCGATCATCCCCGTCAGCTCCACTCATGGCCAGTCTGCCAGAAGCGCGTGTCACACCGAACCGCGTCTTCAGTCTTGTGGGAGTGGATTTGGCCGGCCCGTATATCCTAAAAGAAGGAAAACGCAGAGGTGCTAAAACGTACAAGGCGTACTTTGCAATTTTTGTCTGCATGTCAACGAAGGCGATTCATCTCGAGGTCCTCTCGGATCTCTCGTCTGAGGCCTTCATCGCTACTCTCGATAGGTTCGTTTCACGACGAGGTATTTGTCAGGCCATTTATTCGGATTGCGGCACGAACTTCGTTGGGGCGAAACGGCATTTGATAGGAACGCAAAATTTTTTAAATAGTTGTAGTAATGATGAACAAGTCATGCGTACATGTTCAGAAAAGGGAATAGTGTGGAACTTTAACCCTCCTTCCAGTCCTCACTTTGGCGGACTATGGGAAGGGAACATACGAGTTGTAAAAAATCATTTAAAACGAGTCATAGGGGACAATTCATTAACGTTTGAGGAATTTACAACTATATTAAATAAAATAGAGGCCATACTAAATTCTCGACCTCTTTGTCCTCTAACATCAGACCCTGAAGACATTCAGGCCCTAACTCCAGGTCACTTCTTAATTGGAGAACCCTTAATTTCGATTCCCGAATACAACTATTCGCAGGTTAAATTCAATCGTCTCAATCGCTGGGAACATTTACAGAAAATGACCCAACATTTTTGGCAGCGCTGGAATACCGAATATTTACAAGCGCTTCAAAATCGCGTCAAATGGTATAAGGCTACCCGTAATCTGCAAGTCAATGACCTCGTGGTTATCAAGGATGCTAGGAGTCCTCCATTAAAATGGCCGCTCGGCAGGATAAGGGAGGTGAAACCGGGCTCTGACGGGGTCGTAAGAGTAGCCTCAGTGAAAACCAGCGACGGTTTATATCTGCGGCCTGTGGCAAAGCTTTGCCTTTTACCTGTAGAATAGAGAGTAATAAATATATTTTTCTTTTTTTTTTTATATGAATCATGGTATATGTTCAAATATTATTTTGTTTGTCTTTTATGCCTTCCATGGTTTCGTATCGATTGCGATTCAGGTTTATTAGTTATTATTATTTATTTTTTCCTGTACGTTTTGCACGTTTAGTCTTAAGTTTCACGTGCACCTAGTTTGTAAGGAATAGATTAAATTTTAGGGGTAGGTTTCTTTTCATATATTTTGTATTCTTTCGGAATCGACCAGTTTCGATAGGTTTTGGAAAAATTGGTATTTTTTGGCGGGCGGTATATGTTCGGGCACATACTCATAAACAGTACCTACACATTTCATATTCCCTACTTCCATACTGTCCGACCTACCTACCAATATTACCCTACCCACTATCTGTCACCAGGAGAAGGATTGTTCCTGCAGATTTAGTACAATTTCTACCTCGCTGAGAACCACATTGTCATATGCAACTGGCAAGTGTTTTTTCATGGTCAGTCAGTTTTGTGCAACTACAAGAGGGAACACGAGAGGATTCCACACGATACTAAGGTAGGACATTCAATATTCTGGTGGCATCCTTTCCCAGTTTCATTTCGTTCCCTATTTCCTTCAGCACAAAATTCGCGCTTCCCAAAAGATCATAGGTTTCCAAGAGCTATCGAAACAGGACCTATATTCCTTCTGTAAGTTTTGTCGATCTCATATTTTAAGTTCAAAATTACCAATATTATCCTTATCTATTTATTTGCCTGTTTCTTTTTGTTTAGATTTATTAAATTATCTTCTTCTTCAAAGATGTATAATATTGATGGGTATCGTTCGAAATTTATTAAAAAGTAAAAAACATACAAGTTTGCATTTCTCAAGTGAAACCTTCAGAAAACTAAAGTAGACAGAGTGAGGAGGCTACGAAGCACCGCACAAAGAGGACACCGATTATTCTCTCGGCTAAATCCTATAGATGTATGTGTTTGTCTCTTTTTAGTGTCGCTTTTTCGTTTTATCGAGTTCAAATCACAACGGTGCTAAATTTTACTTAAAAAATTGTATATCTAATTACGGTTTAATCTAATTTGTTTTTTTTTTTTAATTTTATTTAAACAAATGTATCATCTCTTTTTGGATAATAACTTGAAGTTAATGCCAGTGATGACTTGTAGTGTTCTGTTGTTTTAGACACACTAACAGATTCCGCAATAACACCTTGGATGGAGATTACTTCTTTGGAATAATAGATTCTTGGTGTTTATCTGGTTTTATTATATACTTCGCGTATTACAATATTGACCTCGTTAGTCGACCTAACTAGGAGCTGGCTAAATGGATTCTGATCAGAGGGTTCCAGTGAACACTCACTTTGACCCTCTGTTACTCTGTTGGTTCCCACAGGTACTAAACTACCTGCCATCTAGCGGAATCTAAGGACAGCTCTTAGCACTGCCATCGATGTCTAAAAGCCGGAAGCTTTTAGATACACTACATGACTGATAAATTACACAAACAAAACAATGAAAATTTTGTTAGACTGCGGCAGAAATATATGGGTTTGACGATATAGATATTTTTAATTTTGACAATAATTTTGACCTTTGATGATCCATTAGTCACTGAGCATGTGGTGGGGGAAACTGATGCTCATTATTAAGTCAGAAAAGGTCATTTGTGTTTGTATTAAATCAATGACTTACGGTTTTGTATGAACAATTTCGGTAAATCCGTAACAGACAACATTCTACCTAATGGGCACATATTGTTTTCGCGGAATTTCTTCAGTATTTTTCCACGGAGTGCGGACGTGATTTTTCAAGAGTACCTAACTCTGACGTCATCATATTTTAAGGTTTCTGGGGAAGTAGAGATTGTATAATTTATTCAATTGTGGCTTGTGCAGTGCCTTCTCCTGTGCGATAGTACCTGAGGAAGGTTTTACGAACGTTGGACGTTGTTTCTATATTGAGAAATTTATAGGCAATGGATTTTGGTGACTTGTGCCAGATAAGATTGTTTGAAAGTACAAACACAAACTATCGTAAATAGACCATTTAGACGTACGCGAAAAAGTAAAAATTCTGTCGATGTCTTTGTAGGGAGACACCATAAACGCCAGGCAATAAGAGCATTTAACAATCTTACACTTGATACTAAAGATGAGGAAAAACGGAAACATTTCACAAGCAAAATTGTGATTAGGAAAGAACAAAAAAGCAATAATTTTACACAAATTTCAAATCTAAAAAAAGTAGTACTGCATTTCAAACTAATCTACAAAACATATACACAAGATAAACCAACTCATGATATGTTATACATATAATTTTCATTACCGCCTTTATTATTCCATAAAACTATATAATAGGGTGCTCAGCACGGTTTAAGTAGGTACCCTGCGACGCTCAAATTATCAAATAATTCTGAGAAAAATATTATTTTCTTAAATAATAAAAAAAATATAAACAGAGTGTGTAAACGCGGTAGAAATGAAACCTTCAAAAAACTAAAGTAGACAAGAGTGGGGAGGCTACAAAGCACCGCACAAAGAGGAGACCGATTATACTATCTCATTCTCTCGCGGGCTAAATCCTATATATGCGTGTGTTTGTCTCTTTTTAGTGTCGCTTTTTCGTTTCATCGAGTTTCAAATCACAACGGTGCTAAAGAAGTTTTCACTTCAAAGAGTTTTTTCATATACATACAGCTTTCAGAGTTACTTCAAATATTATATCACATGCCGCCACTGCTTTCATCTAACGTGAATAAGGGGATATAACAAAAGTAAAGAAAACTTCGTAAAGTATTGAAATACATATATACTTTAGATGAATTGCCGGAATGGGTTAATACGTCGATACAATCATATTTCATGTAAAAGCGACGTACATTATTAACTTGACTTATTTAAGACAAATACCTATATGGTTGCTATGTAGGTACCTAACTCTACAACTAAATGTAATCGTTTAGGTTTATACAGGAACACCGTAGTTTATAGATTTAGAGTAGTTAGGAAAGGAGAGAAATTAGGTAGGTATTTCCTCAACCTCCCAGGCCTCAACCATATTCTGTCAATATTTTCGCTTTACATTAAAATCCAAATAAATGGGATATTTTTTAACGTGTCCGAAAATTAAAAACTGTTGAAAGGTGAAGTTGACGTATAAAATTTTTGCATGCAAACATTAAAGGTTTTAAAAATGGTTCAATGTTTTTTTTCTAAATAAAGTTACTGGTAACGAAAACAAAATAAAAACATTCGTATATTTTTTTTTATTTTTTCAAATTGCTATCCGAAAATTGCTAAACTAAACTCCGCTGTAAACAGGAGAGGGGGTAATTTTAATTACAGAGCTGCCTAGACGGACGACAGCTGTCAAATTGACAGATTCAGTACAAAGAAATGTCATTTCGTGACAGCTGTCTAATTCATCTGACCCCTTCTCCTACCATAGGAAGAAATATTTGATAGCGTAGTGTGAAGGTACAACACATAAGCGCTCGCGGTTCAACAGATATCTGCTCGCGCTTTTATCCTAGCGTGTGGCCACTACATTAAGCTCCATATATCAGTTATAATAATATAATTTATGGTATTTCACCCTTCTCCGCACCACGCTTCTGAATATAATATGTTAAGACATTGTTCTCCGAAGTATAAAAGTTTGCATTATATTCGATAGAGAGAACACTGACTAAAGTTGTTCGGGAAGTGAGTCGCTTGGGATTAATTCGCAACTAAACTTATTTAATAAATCGGCTGGCTGGAGCCCGACTAATACCATGGGCCTGGACAAAGAACTAGAAATAATTTTATCGAAAGGGAAACTAGGTTTTGAAAAAGGTATTAAAGAATGAACTTACAGCAGAAGGAACTAAATTTATTGACAGTCGTGCACTTACTAAGTGTATAATATTTACATAAATTTTCTTTGTCGTCCTCTCCATTTTTATTATATTTTATTAGTACTGGGCCAGTATCTCGGTACTATTCTATATAGAGTAAAAATACTTAAAAGTTCTTTGAGATCAGAGTGACTGTTTATTGTTATTTCGTACTTTTTAAATTTTATTTTTTAAATTTTTTTTATTAGGTTTGTCACCGGTGATTTACATCAAAGCTTTCACAGATACAATCACACTGAACATGGTTGATGCTATCACTAATTAAAGAAAAACACAACATTGATAACAAAATACTTACATAAACATTACAATCATTCACACATATATGTACATACCATACCAAGTTTTTGCAACAAGTTTTTAAAATAATAATATTAAAATATGAGTTTAAAGGTTCAGTTTATAGTTTTATAAGTTTATATAACAATATAAAATGTAGCTTTAAATCTTGTTAAGAGATGATTTGAAGTTGGCCAATGTTGACATTGTCAAATTAATGGAATGTTTTTTATAAGCCTCATTAAAATTACGGCACATGCTTGATAAAGCTGAGTCATACCCCAGCTTAGTTCGATATATTTTTTTAATATTTAACGGTTTAATATTTACAAGTCGTGAACCAATTCTAGGGATATTGAACCTGATTTGATGAAGTAGAAAAGGGCAGTTTATTAAACCATTAACAATTTTGAAAAGAAAATTTAAATCTGTATTTAGTCTTCTCTGTTCAAGGGTGCTTACATTGTAGAATTTTAGTCTATCGGTGTAGTGAGGAAGTGATCGAGCTCGCCTATCGGAATACGCTAAGTGGTACATAAAATGTTTTTGAACCCGCTCTATTCGCTGAATACTTAAGCATAGTTTATGAGGACACACGTCCTTGTAACTGGGAAGCTAGTTTTGGTCTGAACAGCTTTTGCAACTGACACCATGTGACCCGAGGATAACATAGACAACTAAAACAATGTTAGAACTGGTCATAGACTGATTATGATAAATTCCAAGGTACCAATATATATCTGATCAAAATCTGTTGAAATAAACCGATTAAAACTTTACAGCGGTGTGCTTCGGCATTGTGAAATTTGAATATATTTTTTGGTTGGAATTTCTAGGTGAAGCTTGGCAAGGCAAAAGCACTATGTGCATTCGAAACTTTGATTCAATAATGAGATTTAGAGCTTTGAAATTTCGATGTACGTGTTAAAGCCCGTTTACGAGCGCATAATCTCATTTTTTGAATCAAAGCTTTCGAATTGGGAGCTCTGGCGTTATGAAATTTCTATATTTTGTCTACACTTTGTCGATTGGCAAAAGTATGTTATATTAAATTCTCATCGTGAGGTAACGTCCATTATCAATTTTGAGACGGCTACGGGTACCGCCTCCCCGTATTTATTGGACAACCAACACCTCTACCGTAGGTCACCCCAAGTGATTCGATATGTTTTCTGACTTAGTAGGGATGCCCGGGTTCATGAGGTGAGGTTTGTCTGGATCTTGGGGACCGATGCGTCTGAACGCCAAGTGCGTGGTAGGCCGAATCGAGGTGAGGGAGACCTTTTGACTGCAGCTCGCCTTGCACTACAGCGGGAGGGATATATTAATACTTCCATCCACTCCTAGACATACTTGACCACCAGATTCCTACCCACAGCTCTTTTTCCTTCCCAGAACTTTCTACTTTCCTTTCTTAAAAAACCCCTCCATACAGCATCCCCAAAGATGATATAGGCCCTAAAGAGGATGTATTTTCCTCAGGGCCTCCTGTGTGGAGCTATTGTAAAGAAGGAGTTTTGATATTTCGTTTAACGTTTTAAAAAATAAGACAAGACCCCATTTTGTTGGTTTCATATTTTTCACCTTTTAAAAATAATAAGAGTGTTAAAATGGACCAAGATAACTTGATACGATTCCACATTCTTTTCATCAATTATTTCTTCTATGAATTTTAAGGAATTATAACTTTTTTGTTAGTCTCTACCATAGACATATGAATATGTCGGTTCTATGCCAACTCAGAATGAAACCAACTCAGAAACACCTCCGAAAGGTCATTAAAAGCTAAGAAAAAATAATTTTAATAGCCGTTAACCCTAACCTAACTTAACTTATTTAACCAATTTTTTTAATATTTTGTTTATCATCACTCTTAATGACCTTTCTGAAGTGCTTCTGAGTTGGTTTTATTCTGAGTTGTCCGGTCAGCGAATAGGTTTCATGCCAACTCAGAATGAAACCAACTCAGAAAAACCTCCGAAAGGTCATTAAAAGCTAAGAAAAAATAATTTTAATAGCCGTTAACCCTAACCTAACTTAACTTATTTAACCAATTTTTTAAATATTTTGTTTACCATCACTCCTAATGACCTTTCTGAGGTGCTTCTGAGTTGGTTTTATTCTGAGTTGTCCGGTCAGCGAATAGGTTCCATGCCAACTCAGAATGAAACCAACTCAGAAAAACCTCCGAAGGGTCATTAAAAGCTAAGAAAAAATAATTTTAATAGCCGGTAACCCTAACCTAACTTAACTTATTTAACCAATTTTTTAATTTTTTTTTATCATCACTCTTAATGACCTTTCTGATGTGCTTCTGAGTTGGTTTTATTCTGAATGGTCCGGTCAACGAATATGTCCATGGTCTCTACAATATTAATAATAAGCACGGTAAAAGTCGTATTTCAAACTCGTTTTAACATAATGTCAAAGAAATATTTCAAAAATATAAATAATAATCATTATGAAACCCAAGGACACAGGACGAAAATGTAAATTGAATTAGATTACCTATAAGGAAAAAATCACGCATTATAAACAGATTTTAATTAAAGAAATAAGTATGTACAATAGAAAAAAATAGTAATAAAAATTAAATACAATAAATAATCAATAATCAAATATCTAGAGTCGGTGAACTATTTTCCCATTCTGTTTCTGGTGGATTTACGTATTGTTCTTGTATTGTTTTGTATTTATTATACTTATATACTTACATTGCGTGGATTTACTAGTTAATCATTTGTGGAAAAGTGTGTGGAAGGGTTAAGTCTTTCATTTGGGAAAGATTTTACCCGGGCATAAAATCTGGAGCACCATTAAAAATTATGAAGGGCGTGGTCTGGGGTGAGCTCGGGCCCAGCGGTCACTCAGGAGTGGCGCTTGGTGCTGGAAGGCTGCGGTCACCACTGTGTTGTCGGAGGCCATTAGCCGCATCTTGGCTCCAGTGTGTCATCGGACCGGCGAATCCATGCAGTCTTAGCTCCGTAAACATAGTCGATGTGCTGCTGTACATTTGGTATGCAAATATAATTCTGCATGCGTTATTATATTGGATCCGGAGTCTTTCCATTGAGCTGATTCAGTAGTGATACCATGTTTCACACGTACACAGGCTAGTACAAAATGCATTGAAAAATATTTTTTTTACATATTACATACAGAATCTTCGGGCAAGTATTCTCATGCTAATGTAAAAAAACAACAAAAAATTGTGTCCTTTTTATTTTCAAGCCACCTTTTGCAAGTAAAATTTGTACCACATTGATGCTGATTGATTTATTCTCTCTTGTTACAGGTAGCAATTAAGATCATTGATAAATCACAACTGGATGCCGGGAATCTGCAGAAGGTCTATCGAGAAGTAGACATAATGAAGAGGCTCGACCATCCACACATCATTAAACTTTACCAGGTGAGTTTGCCATATTAGCTAACTAACTTTTGTTCTCTTGATTCTACAACGTCTTCTGCGGCGCGGCGTCTCGAATTCTTCTACCATTTATTCGCGCCTTTATTCTATTTATACTGCCTTATTCATTAATTCCCCCCTGTACAGGAAAAATATTAGGTATGGCTTACATATTAACGTGTACACTATATTTTAATGGTTCTATTTCAATTCAACACAGTGGCAAATCAACATATTATCCCTGTATTTTATAGCTGTAGCTTAAAGACCAAAACCCAAAGCTCTGGCTAAGATTAAAGGTCAAAGCTAGAATCACTGACTAAGCTTTAAAGTTTAAGCTTAAAGATCAAAACTTAAAGCTAAATCAAAGCATAAACCTGTCTGAAAGCTTAAAGTACAACTAAAATTTTAAGCTCAATGAAAGCTTAAGGTTATCTCTCAAAGTTTGAAGTACCCCTTGAGTTTAAAGCTCACTCAACGCATAAAGCTTTCTCAAAGCTTAGATCACTGCAAGCTTTAAGATCAATACTCACAGCATAAATGCAAAGCTTTAGGCTTAAAGCTCTCACTTCTTAAAGCTCGACGCACTAAGTTCTATACTTAAATCTCTACGCTTAAAGCTCTAGACTTTAGGCCAAAAACTGAAATACCTAAGCTGGCCTACCCAAGCTTAAAACTCCAATCTTAGAGCTCTAACCTTAAAGCTCTAAACTAAGCTTTGATTGAGCTTATTGCTGTGATTGAGCTTTAAGCTCAAAACTCTATAAAACCAAGTCTAAGGTCAAAGTATTAAGATTCATAGCTTTAAACTTTTCTTCATTTAGGTATCATGTCATGAGTTCACTTCTTACAAAACAGCTATTTTACCGGCTTTCACCATAATAATATCCACTGGGATTTGCGCGAAATTGTCCACGCGTCCCGAATTCTTCCTCGCTAATTATTGCCACGAGATTGGCAGATGACGCTGGATGTCGAATCCAGCGTCATTAATCTTCTTAATATAATATAATAGGCGGAGATGAAAGCGAAGTCATAATACTCGGTCGATGTAAGGCAGGCCGGGCAGAAGGAGTTTGACAACGGAAGGTCTGTGTCAGAAACACCCGGTATTTGTTTAGATTTACTTGAACGGAGAAATGGTCTGTGAAAAACGGTTATTAACCTAATTTTGGTACTTTTTACTGATGAGTTGTTTTGTTATATGGTTGTTTTTCGTTTTATTAGTGTTCGTAATTAATTGATCTGATTTTTCTTTCGATTTCGTGTTTTCGTATCCATCACTGGGTATAAGGCCGATTTTATCAAAGTTTCCAGTATTTTTCTTCAAAATCCAATTTCTTGATTTTTTTTGCATTTTCCTTTAATTTTATCATTTCAAGTAACGTTAACTTATATCTCAAAACTGTGGTATTATAATTGTCATTCTTAAACGCGCACACCGGGATTCGATTCGAAGGTCACGGGTTGAATCCCCCGGCATGCGCAAATAAATCTTGTTTGATTAATTTGTGTTATTTCAGAATTAATTCATTAAAAAAATATAAATAGTGTATTTGCGGCACGTTCCAGAGTGGAAGATACTCTCAGTAGTCTCACTGGTTCCAGACGGGAGCAGTTGGAACTCTCGTGAGGTGTTCACGTAAAAAAAAGCCACCGTCCGATTTACAGCACTGCTTGCAGGACTGCATGCAGAACCCCTAACCTATTTATTATTATTGCGACGGGCCTGACAAAGACAGTAATAATATTTAATTAATTAACGACACTCAATCGAGGGAGGGGGGAAGACGAGGAAGGTTGAAGGGGAACGCGGAAGGGGAAGGGGACACGGGATGGGGGATGGGGAAGGGGACGCGCGATGGGAAAGTGGGCGGGAACGGGGACGTATGGAAAAGGACTCGCAGGGAGAAACAATTTGTTGCTTTCAGCGACATTGTAATGCATGTTACGTCGTATAAATGCTGTTAAATACAACACACACCACTGAATTCCCAACATTTATTCCAGCATCACAACATACAGTTATTACCTAATGAGATTGTCTTATGATAATGACAACTGTGTGTATACAATTCGGAATTATTGCTGAAGCTGGAATTATGTTGTTGTATCCTTTCTTTGACATCGCTTTTTTGAAAATTCCACAATCTAGGAATAGATTTTGACGATTTTAGTTATGCTTTTAATTTTATGATTATGTTTGAGGTCTAGAATTATTATTATTATTTTTTTATTTTTTTATTTATTAAATAACAAAATACATTTTGTACAACAATTTGAGTAGACCCACAAAGCTGTCATATGGCAGCTTGTCTGCAGGTTCTAACAATTTAAACATTCTTAATTTAATATCTAAGAAAATATTTGTAAATACATTTATAGTTTTAAGGAAACATTATAATAGATCACATAATATTAGATAATTTAACTTACATCTATAAATATATAAGATATTTCAATACACCTGCCTAATAACAAGATATGTAGGCAGCTATATTAAGATATTCAAAGATACATGGAGTTTTCGTTCATTAACCATAGTTTTATCATTTTAGGATATAGTCTCTCATTTTTTTCAAATTTTATGTTTTTATTGACTTTATTCAAGAGTACGGCTTCCATATTTATTTAATATTCGAGGAGTTTTTAGGCCCTTTCCTTCTCTAAATCTTGTGGTATGTTTGTGTACAAGTAGGTGTTTGTAAGGGCTTTCCCCCATATTATCCATAATAGTAGTGAACCAGTGGAGACCTTTTATTGTAAGTAGGCTCTCTGAGCCATATAGTAGTTTTAGGTTGTGTCTCTGTTTGTAAATATTTGTTGGGACAATTTTTTTTTATTATGGCAGTTTGTAAATTTTGAATATATTTAATGTAAGTAGTGCTTGCATGTCCCCAAGTTCCAATACCATATCTAAGTATGGATTCGACCATAGAAAAATATATGAGTTTAAGAGTACAATGAGGCAAAATAAATTTTAATTTGTAAAAGTTACTAGCTAAGGATCGGAGCTGGTTACAAATTTTTGCCACTTGTTTATCCCACTTAAAATTGTTATCAACAATTATTCCCAGATAAGTATATTCATTTGTAAAATCTATTTTTTCACAGTCACAAACATTAACAATTCCTCTATGTATACAGTCAAAGCTATGAGCGGTTATTTTAGGAACATTCCACATTTTCAAACTTGGTGATTTTATGTACATGCATTTGGTTTTTTTTAACATTAATAATTAATCCTACATCATGAGACCATTTGAGAAGCTCGTTAAAGTCTCTTTGTAATTCTTGTACAGCTATTTTAGGATTTTCATTTGATACAACAAGAGCAGTATCATCAGCAAAAATGAATCGACGAGCTTTTTTGAAAATCTTACACATAGCAATTACATATATAATATATAATTTTGGACCTAGAATTGACCCTTGCGGTACTCCCGATTTGATGTATCTTGATTTACTAATTATATTTAAAATCTTCACACTCATTTTTCTATTTGAGAAATAGTTTTTAAAGAATAAGAGGAGTTTACCCCGGATACCTATAAATTCAAGTACTTTCATTATTTGTATATGGCTAAGTGTGTCGAAAGCTTTTGAGAAATCAATAAATAGAACCAATACATGTTGTTTACAGTTAAGTTGTGAATTTATATGATTAGAAAATTTTTCGAGCAATTTATCGCAACTTTTTTTTTTTTGAAAACCATAGGTACTGGCATTCATCAATAATACTCAGATTATTTAAGTATTTATCTAAATTTATTGATATATATTTTTCTAAAAATTTTTCTAATGCAGGTAATAAGGAAATCGGCCTGTAATTATTTATTAAAGAGTGATTTCCATTTTTAAAGATAGGCCTTACCATGCTATATTTTAGTTCATCGGGAATATGGCCCGTATCAATTATTCTGTTAATTAAGTGGGCGATTATAGGACTAAGTAATTTAACATGTTTTTTTAAATCATACATACGAATTAAATCTATGCCTGGTGTCTTGGAATTTTTCATACCTCCGATAATTAATTCGATTTGCTTTGTATTTGCTCGTGGTAGATACATTGTGTGATTTAAATATTCCGGCGTGTATTCTGACGCTCGGACATCACATTCATGTAATAACTTATTTACCCCCTCATCAAAGAAGTCTGCAAAATTTTCTGCCACTGCATCTGTCGATTTGGATTTTAAGAAATATTTTGAAATGACTTCATCACAACCGGATTTATCTTTCCTTCCTAAAGTTTTATTGATTTCATTCCATGTTTTTTTAATGTCTTTGAAACAGTGATTAAATTTATAGTTATAGTATAATTTTTTTGTGTTTATTATTTGTTTATTTAATTTATTTCTGTATTTTTTGAAATCGATTTCATATTTTTTGTTGTTGGGTGAGTTTTTCCATTTCCTCCAAAGAGTATCTCGTGTTTGTATATTTTCAATGAGGCTATCATTCATCCAAGTTTTTTGATAATTGCGATATTTTTTATTAAATTTTGTGATGTTACTTAGTTCATAAATATTTTTAAATTTCGATTTCATTTCTTCATACAATACATTTGGTTCAGATAATTTTAGCATTTCATTCCAATCGGTGATTGAGATAAATAGATTAACTTTTTTTTCAGAGAGTGCAGTATAGTACTCAGTGTGCGATTTGTCTGAAGTGTGTTTGTCGTAGGTAGAGAAATAAATCGTCGTTGCAATTAGGTAGTGGTCAGCTATTATTGTTTCACATACGCACGAACTGATTTCTATGGTCTCCCTCTCTCTTATATAGATATGGTCTAGACAAGTAGCCGTTATATAGTTTGACAATACTGCTTCTCGAGTCACATCGTTAATAGTTTTGACTAATCCGAAGTTGGCCATTAGGTTTTCGCAGGCGGGTTTAACTCCGAGCCAAAACGTGGTCAGAATCTTTGGGTGACTTCACAAGTCCACTTCGATTTGTTTATGGTCACCGGCTACTAAATCAACCAATAGGAATCTTTTATTTTTGTTGCATTTTTCTGCTTTATTTACGTTTGATTGACAATTGACATTTACATTTCCGACGCAATAAGTAACGATTATGAACTTTGGGAATTCACGATCAAATAAAAAATGGGAGAACAGGACCCGCAATTGGAACAAAATTACAGGTGGGAGTCTTCCTTTGGTTGTTATTTCAGTGTTCCTAAAGTATTTTTTGAAATGTATTGCTTAATTGTATTTTAAACTGATGTACCTACATGTTTCCGTTTTCAGAACATATTTATGTTTCACCTGGGATCTAACAATTGACGCTATCCAACATCACGATTACATCTTAAAAAAGTAAATATGTTTTCTATATTGCATTTTCTTTTCTTATGTTCAACATTTTTTATATTTTTATCAGTAAATTAATAAATTTATTCGTATTTTTCAGTGGAATCTGAACCAACAAAACTTTACTTGTTTACAATATAACATTCTTTATCCACACTTCAATACATTCGCTTCTGTTTCTGGAGATGGTTACATGCCGTTAAGGGAAATACTATCAGTCATGATGCATGATGCAGAGGTAATTATTATTTTTTTAACTTTCATTTTACAAAAACGTCAGTCAAATTTAATGTATTTGAGTAGGCTTCTTTATATAAGTAAGTAGGTATCCTAGAACTTGGTTTAATATAAGAGTTATCATCAATTAAAAGTTAAAAGACATGGGAGGAATAAATGTAACTACATACATACATATGTATGTACTATAATACACATATACAAATACAATAAAAATTGCATTATTTTACAAATTTCCATAACTGAACCAATGTAGTTTTTAGAAAATATAACTTATCCTATTTTTTATGATTTCAGGGAAAATATGGTGAGCTGAGCTACTTTAAATGCCAAATAAACAAATATAATGTTTTTTTGAGCCCCTTATGAAGAATCAAATATCTCATGCAAAGTAATGTCTCCGTGCATCTTGGAAATATAATAAATTTATTTTTACCTGCCGAAAGATATAATAGGTACGTTCAAAAGAGAAATTTATCTAACAACGTCCTCATGTGGCAATTTGCTACAGAAATATAACCTGCTTATATTGTATTCTTGTTTAAAATATGTACATGTAATTCTGAGTTTTAAATTTTTCTGTTAAAAGATGAAAATATTTTAAATTCAGTAGTTTTGTAGGAACGCATAATCATATTTTAATTATGTATTCTTGTATTTCCTTTTTCTACATGTTTATAATAAAATTCTTACCATGTAATTACGAGTTTTATTTTTAAAATAATATTTTAGGCTAATGATTTGGGTGGTATTGGGTAGGTACAGAAAGAAAATTATATTGTCTATGGTCGCGCATTGTTCTGTTGTTGCTTTCTCTATCTTCGTCTATGGTGTGTGACGTCACAGGTGATAAAATATTGCATTTTGGTGGTGAAATAGTGACCAAAATATTTACGTACTAAAGCCCGAAGTTATCGATCTAGTGGGTGGTTTGGTATATTTATGGGTTTTCGTATTGGATTACAATCGGTTCGAGTTCATTTAATATGTTTATGTTCATATCGCCAAGAATTAAAATGGATTCTTTAATGTCAATATTGCCCAATATAGTTTCCAGTTCATGGATAAATAATTTTTTATTTGTATTTGGAGGTCTATACATTGCCAATAGATGTATACGTTTATGTTTGTAAATAGAAATAGTGCCGTAAACGCATTCAAAATTAGTTGTTACTATATTTATTTTTTCGAATGTAAGATGATCCTTCACGTATACAATAATTCCGCCACCCGATCTTTTTGTACGACAAAAATAGTAAGAGTTGAAACCCGATATTTTGTATAGGTTTATATTGTTTTCATTTATCGACGTTTCACATAGCGTTATTATGTCAATATTTCGCAAGGAACTAGAAATAGTTAGGAGGAAAGTATCAAAATGTTTTGATAAGGATCGAATGTTAAGGTTAATGGCAGTTATATTATTAATTCCTAATACATGTTTATTTGACCAATTTTCAAAATTTTGAGTACGTTCATAATCAATTTCTGATATGTCAAAATCTCCGTTCAAATCACCCATACTGAATAATATTTAAATATGCGGGAATAGTATGTAAACATGTGTGAAGATTTATAAAGGCAAATTATAAATATCAATGTTTTTATAGCAGTAAGCACTAACAATATATTCATAGTTTGATTTTGGTTTTGATCAGAACATAGTTGGTTTAATAATTGACAACAATAAATATTTTTTCTACATGTACAAGTAAACAAAGGATAGATTAACATCAACATACATTTCAATACTAGCGTGTTAACACTGTGGTTACCGGACAATAATTCAGAAAATAATATAGTTGGAGAAGAAATTTTTTTTTTGGAAATGAGATACTCATATTTCGGAAGTAGAAGACATATATTATTGAGCTTAAGAGAAAATGAGGTTAAGTATTTAAATAGAGTTTTGGTTAAAAGCATTGAATTTTGTTTTTTTAGAATAGTAATACATACAAAAAACATACCTAATCATAATCGATGCGACTTTGCGCGATATACATCATCTTTTTAAAGTAAGTGCAGTTTGTGTCGTTTGCTTTATGATTAGTGTTAAGGGTCATCTTGAAAGTAGTGTTTTGATATATACAGTTGCTACATTTTTCTTCCGAGTTTTTGTTTGGGCATTCCTTCCATTCATGATCCTTAGCACAATGTAAGCAGGTCGCGCTTTTATCTTTACTGAAACATTTCAGTGCAGTGTGTCCAAATTTCAAGCAGTGGTAACACTGCGTCAGGGGGCTGGCATCCTCCACTCGTACTCTGCTGAATCCTATATTTATTTTTTCCTTTTCAATGAGGTAAGACCTCATTGCTCCGCTGGTTTCCAGTATATAATTAGTTAGTCCATTTTGTGATTTAGGTTTAAACATTTTTATTAGTTTTATAGTGTTTTTTGTATCATTATCCATAATATCTTTGATACCATCATTTTGGGTTTTTAAAGCCTCGATTATATCTTCTTCTGTCAGTTCTGCCTGTACATTTCTTACGAAAATTTTGGGGTTTTTCTTTTTTAATTCTTCGGCAACCATATTTTTTTTGAGCGTTTTGTTTATTTCATCCGTCAATTTTTCTGCGTGGACTTTAGTGGGGCAAGATATTATCAGTTTGTTTTGAGCGGCTTTGCGAACTCCATTCACTGCAATACCTAAATTTGCAATTTTTATTTTTTTGACGATTTGATCTTTTATTGCGTCTGATGTCATATTCGTATTTTCACTTTTAATAGTCAATGAATATTTCGATTCCGGTATTTCTTTAAGTCGACTTGCATAAGTTTTTTTTTCCGTATAACTCACATTTTCAATTTTTTTTTCTAATTTTTCTATTAGTTTGTTTTGCAGAGAAACGATCTCGTTTTGAAATGAAGTTTTTTCGTGCATCCATTTTTCTTCTAGAAGTTTTATGTTTGTTTCTAGATTAGTTTTGGCCTTGGAATCTTGTTTGGTCGATATATTTGAGATTTCAAGTTTTATATTCTCTATTATTTGTAGCACGTCCATAATGGGTTGGGTTTAGTGACCGCGGTCACCTCACTCGCGGCAAATGCTAGTAGCGGTGTAACAATAAAACCTCTAATATTGTAAAGACGAAATTTTTAGATACGTCCACACACAACCGAAGTGGGCGGAACAATATGATTACAAACCAGTAATAGGTAGGTCCCTGGTTTATGGCTTGCGGGTTCCTTATTATAAAATTTTCTGCATGTTAACTATATTTTGCGTGCGAAGTTATGTAAGTTTAACATAAACTAATCTTACGCAAGTGCGCTATTTTTTATGATTTACGAAAATATTTCCTTATAAAATATAGTTATAAGTTTGCAGTTTGCAAATGTCACTTCATTTTCTGGTTTTTCTTCGTATGTGGTTAGAAGATAAAAAATTGCTGGTTCTGCTTTTGTAAAAAAAATAAAACACATTTGTCTACTTTTTGCCTGAGTAAACCATTTTCCTTTAAAATCGTTGCTTGTATTTTTCACACACAACATACACTTATCGAAATGTGAATAGATCATATAAATAAATACACAAATTTACATGCACGGGACACTGAAAACATGATGTTCATAATTTCAATCCATGCTTAGCCTTATCTACGTAAGCCACGGTTTAGTCCAGCTGATGTTAATATGAAAAAAATACCACTTGTAATATTTATTTTTGATACCGTATACGAGTCCTAATTGTTCGTTGACGGGGATGAGTGATGACATCCCCAATTTTGAAAAAGTTGTTGTATGAAATTGAAAAATTGTAAAGAGCAGGTGGTAGGTAGTATCATTTTTCGGGGTTCCATTTGCTCACTTAATCCCTCAGGCATCTTGCCGAAAGGTCTTAATATTTCTGCTTCGCAATAAAATCGAAATAAATCGAATATTTCTGGACGCATCCGAAAACTAAAAACTGTTTTTGAAAAGTGATGAAATACGACTTTAAATTTTGATTCAAAGTAAATATGTAATTTTTGAAATATACATTTTTCAATGCAACCATAAAAACGTTTTTAAAATGGCTCACCGTATGTTTTACAACTAAAATTACTTGTAACGAAAAAAATTGGAAAACCAACACCTCTACCATAACACATCCCAAGTGGTTCGCTACATTTAACTTAGCCGGGTGCCCGGGTTCACGGGATGAGGTTTGTCCGGGTCTTGGCGGCTGATGAGGCTTTAACAGGCTGAAACCGGTTAAGGTAAAAAAAATAAGGTGAAATAAGTTTTATTCGTGTTTTATTATTATAATGGAATTCCATTATGAATTGTCGGTATCAAAAATAGAAATACTATCTATATTCGTGGTGCAGAATCACCTTGGTATAAATAAATACTTCACACAATGATAATAAGCAATCCGTTTTGTCATTGTATTATTGAGAGCATTGATCCAATTCTTGTAAATGTGTTAAGCTATGTTAAGGCATTCAAATTAAACGACGATAGAAGCTAGTCGGATATTTATATTAGAATGTAATATGTACAGTATGTACATGTACATACGATAGATACTATCAGTGTAGGTGGATGTACCTAAATCACGCTTTAGTAATAGCAATAAAGGCGGCAAGTGTTTTGAATTGGTTAGTGCTTTTTTTAATATTGTATGAAAAAGAAAATGTTTGTCGCCTTGTTGGAAAATATACTCGTACTTGTAGATTTATTACCTACAAAGCGAATGTTAGGCCGCATGCGACCTTTTACAAGAAAACTATTTTAGTACATATTCTGGTTTTTATTAATATTCGCCCATGTTTATTTTTATGTGATATCGAGATAGTGTACTAACTAATGTTAATGGCCACACCGGGAACCATTTATTGGATAACCAAAACCTTTGCCGTAGGTCACCCCAAGTGGTTCGCTATGTTTGGTGATTTAGCAGGGGTGACCGGGTTCATGCGTTGAGGTTTGTCTCGGTATGGTATTAGTGACGTTAGACCACCTACTGCGGGGCGGGTATAATCGGGAGAGTGGCTGGACGAGGGAGACCTAATCTAGACCTCTTCAGCCGGATTCTCTCATTGGTTCTCTCATGCGGTGGGAGAGATGGATTCATACGTTTGTCACTCATGGATGTTGATTCCCAGATTTCTGCCCACCCCTCATTCCCTTTTCCTTCCCAAAATTTCCTCTCTTTCATGTCCCTGCGAAGATCCTCCACACATCGTCCCCAAAGATGACATAGGTCCTGAGGAATTTTATTTCCTCAAGACCTAGATGGAACTAGTGGAACAAAGGCATTCAATTATTTGGGGAAATCACTTTTTTTTTTGTTTATTTCATTTTATGCATCTCTGGAAGCAGTAATTATGTGAGTTAACGATTATAAAATTTCGTCACGTGTTTAAAATCATCCAATCATTAGAAGCATCACGGGTCGCAACGCTTTTAAAATATCTTACGCATAAAAACATAAATATTAATATTACTGTATGGGTCTGAGGGCATACTTCCAATTAAAGGGCTTCTCTGGTACATTATAATATAATTATATGGATAATTCGGGAGTTATTGGTGCATAGTCACAACAAGATTTACCGAAAACAAAGTACTACGAATATCAAATAAGTATGGTAGCAGAGCGCTCGATTATATGATACTTTTGATTTATAACATATTGAATCTTTTCTTTTTTTTTTTTTTTTACAAAGAAAGACAAACATTCCCGGGTTACGAATAACCCAACAATGTTTGAAAATCTCCTACTACCATTACAGAAAGCCGAAAATGTTGCTTGTGTTGTGATGGAGGACTTAGCCAGCAGAGGAATCGAACATCGACGCCCGGGTGGGATCCAAGCGCTATGCCCACTCAACCACTGACCGGTCAAACATTAATTTAAAAAATAATGAAGAACCCTGCCCTAAACAGACAAAAAAGTGTTAATAAATGAACAACACATTTATCTATCCTAAATCTTATATTATGTATTAATATTGTAACATAAGCTATTTTGTGTTATGTAATAATATTAAAATAGCAGTTAAAAACCCGCTCCGCAGGTATTTACTGCTAGGCTCTGCGGGCGGCTTTTGTTTCGGCTTCGCCAAGTTAGTGATGGTGATTGGTGATCATTTTGTAAATCCAATATAGGAACTGGTCGCAAAATGAGCCCGTGTATCCACTGTCAACAGTGTAAATGTGTCAACAGTGTCATTCAATGTATCAACACTGTCAACCAGTGATGGCAAGTCACCGCGAAAAAGTAACCGGGACCCGGGACGAACGATGACTTAATATGTAATATACAGCCGCTTTATACAACCGAGAATTACCGTCAATCTTCCGAAATCTGGGAGATACTCAAGGTTCACAAATTCGTAGAACTTACACCTAGGAGTGGAACTTCCCATTTGCGTGTTGCCGACGGAAGTAATCACAAATCGAATTACAATGGTAGCTTTGTGTGAAACTCCACGTACACAGATGTTATTTGAAGCGCGGCCGTTAAGCGTGGCGTCGACATGCACCCGTGGCTGGGTTCTGAAATTCAACCACACGCAGATGCTAGGATATTAATACCGTTCGATGGTAGAACCTACAGACAAGCTGATGTGTCACAGCTTTGTGAGACTACCTATATTGTATATTGTATTTGATGTAATTATATTCAAATAAATAAAATTATTAAATTAAAAATAAATACATTAAGTATAATATTTATTTATTGTTATAATAATCCTAATAAAAAATACTAATTTCGGTTGTGGATAAAGGTTGGAACTAGTTTAGCCCAAAATTAAGGCTATCCCGTGAACTTTCAATAAAAACCACAAAAAACCTCACCCCATGAACCCGGGCAACCCTGCTAAATCATTAAACGTAGCAAACCCTTGGGATGACCTACGGCAGAGGTTTTGGTTATCCAATAAATGGTTTCCAAAGCGGCGGTAATCGCTTCTAATTTTGATTTTCAAATTTTGAACCGATTGTGAAAACTTGTTTTAAATGTGTTTTTCTTATTATTAAATTTTTAATTTTTTTGTAATTTTTCGTAATTTTTTTAATTTAATTACATTCGGAAGGTAAATTTCTGTTCGCCTTTTGCAAGGCAAGTTTTCGTAAATACTTTAGGATTCACAAATACATATCTAGTTGTAGGCAACTAAAATATCTTGTGATTTTTAATAATTATAAATAATACTAAGAACGGTAAAATCAAATGATTTCATTTGTTTTCTTACACAATCGCCTTTGACGTAAGACACCAGACGTTTTTTACATCGCGATAACTGAGATTATCAGGTCGCAAAAATACCAGCTGCCTTTCTGGTTCACTCCAGTTTCCGTTTGTTCAAACAGCCCGTTGCAATAATACAATTGGGTTAGAGGCACGTATTCGTTACTCATTATATGTATTTGTGTAGTCATTATATAAATATACGTATTTATCCGCTAACAAATTAATTCCCTTGTCAGGTGCGTTTTAATTCCATCATAATCCTTACATTTTGTGTGACGTCTACGTTAAGCCCCTGTTGATTTTTCAGCTCGAAAGTTTTGATCTTATTTCATCGTACGATTTGAAATACCTTTAAAAACAACGAATTTATCTGAAATAAAATGTAATTCGAATATAATTCCCAAACAGTCAGCATTTTGAAAGTTCCCATACGAGAAATACATTGCAAAATGTCAGAGGCTCCAAGGGTTAATATGAAAAATCTGCAAAAATATGAAAAATCTGAATAACTTTGTTCTAGTTATTTATTTACGTCATACTAGTTTCCGGGAATATCCGGAAAGTCCGGTGTTAAATAAACAGGAAAAAAAAATAAAAGCTGAAACCATGGACATACAAATAGATGGACCTGCCCTAAGTGATAAAAGACGTATTATTTCCCCCTCCCATTGGAACCATTCCATCGGAACCGGCTGGACTTGCGAGAGCCTCGCGTTCATCTAAAAAATGTGACGTCATCATTCTTGTCCGGACCAGTGTCGAGCTCCCATCGTACATTTTACGAAATAACCAGGCAAAAATGGTGGCCTGTGCTATAAAAACGTGTAAAAATAGAAGAGAAAAAGAGAATAAACCCAATTGTGGTATTATATTCCATAGGTAAGCATTATTTTACTCTATTTTAAGTTTATTCAGATAATAAGAATATATTATGATAACACATACGACGCACAGTAGCAACGCGATACATGGCGATGCGAAACACAAAGCCGCTATTTACTGGGGTAAGTAAATTATGAAACATTTGTAAAAGTGTCTTAACTAAATAGGGAAACAACATATGCGCCTATGAAAATAGGTCAACTTTACTTTGCCATATTTATACTTCGCACAATTGTTAATAAGTGGCTAGCAATTCGCGCTCCCATGTAAAAAGGTCTATTCATTCAAAAGCAGATTTTACTTTTAAGAACGAAATGGTCATATTATAATGCGAGATGCCTATATACTGTTGGATTGATTAATGGACGAATCACATACCATTTCAATCATCCTGCCGCTCCGCGCCCCGCTGTTGTTGGTTATTACCCCTCTCCTCTCTGGATGAAACAATTTTTTTTTTCCTAAAATCTGTGGATGCTCGCCGTTATTCTTGGCGAGTGACAATTAAATCAAAATCTGAAACAGTTCGAAATCGATAAACGTTTAACGAATGAAGGGAACGATCAAATGACAAACATTAAAAATAACGCCGATTTGCGTATGGTCAATGAAGATTCTGAAATTCCTTAATCTTAAAATATTACTTTCAAAACTAGGCGTTAAAAACCCGCTTCGCAGGTTTTTGCTACTAGGACGGCTTTTGTTTCTTTTTCGCCGAGTTAGTGAGTGTGGGTGACCATTGACCATTATATAAACCCTGCAGGAACTGGTTCCAAAAATAGCCGGTTCCTCGGATCCACTGGGATCCAGTGACAGCTAGTCACCGGAACAAAGAAACTGTGACAGGCAATGACGTCATGTATAATATATAGACGTGTGGTATTATTCACAACTATATAGTTTACAATATTATTATTTTTATATTATTTTTTATTTACATTTATTTACTATAGTTATTGTAAATAATATATAGTAAATATACATATCCAGAGAGATTCACGAAATTACAAATCCAATAGCCTGCCAGGCAATGCTCTTCACGCTAGCTGTGGCGCCATCTTTTGGTATTACTTTAATTTGCTTCTATTATGAAAGTAAATTATATACAAACTACACGTACGTAAACGGTTTTGCGTAAGGCGCGGCGTCTGAGTTAGTCGGATTCTTAAATTTTAACCGTACAGTCTCTAGGGCCTAGAGTTTAGGCTATTGATAGATTGATACTCTTTGAAGATGATGATTGATGATGATTCTGTTCCAAAATTTAGAAAATGTTTGGTGTTTTCATATCAATGTCCTATGGGAAAAAATCAATCATTAACAGAACAATGTCCAATCCACTTGCAATTACAAAGTAACCATTAAATAATATACAATGATAATGATGACAGTGCTCTCTGCTCACATCACATGGTAGGAGCTTTAATAAGTTATTTTTAAATTTCTGGTCGCTATGGTTCCGGCGACAACACGAAAATTGGTAAAATCAAACACTCCCCGGATTTCATTAATAACGTATTGGAACCGTGGTCCCCTGATAGAGCATCGAGTGATCGGTTGGATTTTCATCTCAGGTGAAATTTATTTTAGCACCTGTCGTATGGATGCTGCGTGGACCGTTGGGAAAAGTAGTATTTGCCGATCTATCATATCTGCCTTCCGTTTGGGTTAGTGACTGACAACATTAATCATCGTTTTCACAACAGTCTGTTGTGTTGATACAAAGTAAAGTTTTTTTGTAATTCATATGTATTTTACGTAAATTCATTAATATTGAGTTGTTTACTATTGTCTGCTATCGTCCTGAAGTTTTTGATTCCACGCCTGAAGATCTCGTCCAACCGATTTTGAAAAGCAGCGTCGCGACGCTTTAACAACGACTTGTTACGACGCGACGCCTCATTGTCAAAGGGGGTTCCTCAAAAATTGTTGGACAGAAAACAGTAAATTTGAACATCCGATAGAGCAAAACTAGGAGAATAGGGCGATTTAGGTTTAACAAATTAAATGCTGTTGTTGGATAACCAACACCTCTGCTATAGGTCGCCGCTACGTTTGGTGACTTATCAGGGGTGCCCGGATTCAAGGGATGAGATATGTCTAGATCTAGGTGGATGCGTTTGCCAACCAACTGCTTGGCAGGCCGGAGCGTGAGAGACTGGTTGAGGAAACCTTTGTTACTTCTCCAGCAGGACTCTCTCGACCCTTTCACCTAGTCGGGGGGGATGGATTCATACGTCTGTCACTCCCACTGACCCATAGATTCTTCCCAACTCTCATACTTTGGTTCTTCCCAGAACTTCATCTCCTTCCTTTCCTTAAAAAGACCCTCCACACAGTATCCCCAAAGATGTCGTAGACCCTGAGGGAAATTATTATCCTAATGTAAAAAAATGCTACATCGTCACTACATTTCAACCATTTTTTTATTGTTCAGTAAAAATAAGATTTCGATAAAATATTGGTGGATATTTCAGAAACCCAGGTAGTTATATACAAAGTATTATTAACAAAAAAAATATATTTTCAAAACACCCGTTTTAAAAGTTAAAAAAAAACATTTTCAGAACACCCGTTTTAAAAGAAAAAAAAACATTTTCAGAACACCCGTTTTAAAAGAAAAAAAAACATTTTCAGAACACCCGTTTTAAAAGCAAAAAAAATACATTTTATTTTCGTAGACGCGTTTCATCTACTCACTGATTCCAAAGTCTTATCAATTAAATGTTTATTGTGATATTATGTTAAGCCATGTTTGCCGTAAGTGTTTATTAAACTTTCTCGTAATTTTGTTTATTCGTGTAACGATTGTTTTTCGGCTACTTGTAGTTTTTTTTAAATTTGTTGGAAGTTTTATTTTTGGATTATTACGCTGTGTTGCGCTACCTCTTTTAGCCAATGTTTCGGACAGCTTTACAGTGTCCATCATCAGGGCAGACGTGTAATCGAACATTGTGGTAAAGTGTGCGCTTATGTATGTAGATGCGTTGGCTAAAGGAGGAGGCAACGCCATAATAATCCAAAAATATGTCAGTGATAATGTTATAATGATTGTAATTCGTATTTTATTGCAATACTTTTAGACGTGTAATTAAAAAAAAATCTAGTTTTTTTTATGATTTATTGATTTATTTGTAGATATTTACTCTTAGTTTTTAAGCATTATTTTTATCCTGTCGCCATTTTTTTTACATTAACTCCACACAGGAGGCCCTGAGAAAAATAATTTCCCACAGGGCCTTTGTAAACACACTAGTAAAAGCCCAAAAATAATATTTTATGCATAAATACACGCAAATTATTTATTGTTATAAGAAATACAATTACACGACGGAGAACCTATGACAGTAGGTCGTCTCATATGAAATTTCGTATTTGTTTAGTTTAAGCGAGTAAGCGTATCTTGGTATCTCAGTCACACCCGTGATGTAGAATGTAGTATGCCGGTCCCATATCTATGTATGTCGTTCTTACATATATTCTTTGAATGTCTATCTTTACGATACATGAATTAAGAATTTATTGAAAACACAAGTTTGTCTTACTTGTCATATTTCTTCGTGAGTTTGTGAGACAATTGCGAGTCTATATATATTATATATAACGTCATTGTAAGTACCTATATAAACTGAACCTTTTTAAATGAATTATGAAGTATTGTTTTTATATATCAGTAAATTTAATTAACGTAATTAAAAAGCTGCGGAGACGGAGCTTTTAACCGCCCTGTATTTCGCATCCAACCTTATCAGTGCGTTATCGCACTATTTTTAGTTCGTCTTACTTTCCCGCTGTTATGTCTAGTGTTTATTATTAAAATGTAATCAAGTCAAAGCAACACTGCTTTTTATAATTAGTAGATATTAATTACAATCGTGGATCGTATATTATGTAGGGCACGCGATTGCTGTGACAATGGCTACCAATAATTATACACTGGAATCGATGAACCTTATAAATGGTGTCGCAAGACCATTATGTATTAGTTGTTGTTTATTTAAAGAGAGTTTTCCGTAAAAATTAAAAATATAATCACTATTTTTTTTTAAATTAAGAGTTGTGCTTAACTGTGTTAGTCACAATTCAACACATGTGCATGCAGCGGCCTGTGACCGTATTCGTATTAAAATAAATCTAAAAGGAATTATTCGTACTGCGTTTCACGTGAATTCAGGAATTTGTTGCAGAGTTCAAAATTCCTGAAAATCTTCACAAAAAAAGTATTTACTAGCGTAACCCCGTGAAAAATCATGGGATATTATAATTGTAGGATTTGTGATGCTGAAAGTATTTAATTATTGGAGAAAGCAAGTGGAAGATAATCTCAGTATCACCCTGGTGTAAGATCACGATTCTGAATTGAAACGAAGTTTGAAATGCCTCTCCTTGTTTAGTGACCAGATCTGAATACCCAGGTACTTCCCCAACTTTCTCTTTCCAATCTCCTTCCTCTCTCCACTACCGTCAGCCTCACAACGTACCCAGATTGGCGATCTCACTGGCTACACACATTAAAATATTCGCTAAATTTAGGGGTATGGTGCTGCTATGGTGTTGCTATACCATACCTCTTGGCATGCTATGCTGGGCCAAAACGTCGGTTCTGCCAGTTGTTCAGTACCAACAATTTATAGTAGTCGAGGAGGTTTGGCGTGTCAATAAAAAAGTTTATTATTTTAAAAGCTGTTAACAGTGATATCTCTAGTCTCTAGGTCTCTTGTCATTTCCAACACTGGCCTTGAAGGTTTCAAGGGTCTTCTTTAAGCAAGAACTCTAAAATATATATTATTGTTAAATTTTTATTTTATTAGTTAAAAGTTATGTAAATTATGTCATGTGTATTGAAATGGGATTACATCAATCTGTAATACACATTATAAAAAAAAATAAAAATAAACAATGTAGTGAAAATGAGTAGGTATGTTGAGACTGTTAAGACTCAAGATGAAACGACAGAAGGCAAAAAAATACAAGTGTGCAGTTCACACGCGGTAGAAGTGAAACCTTCAGAAAACTAAAGTAGACAAGAGTGGGGAGGCTTCGAAGCACCGCACAATGAGGAGACCAATTATTATATCTCGTTCGCTCGCAGGTTAAATACTATAAATGTACGTGTGTGTTTCTTTTTAGTGTCGCTATTTTTCGTTTCATCGAGTTTTAAATCACAACGGTGCTAAAGAAGTTTTCACCATTTTTTTTCTTTTCTACAAAATTTTCCACGCAATCCTCATACCACACGTGCTTGCAATACATTCCCCCTCAGATGGAAATCGAACAGTTCGCGTGCGTTCACTCGTTACTCGTGATATTTCACACGCATGTCTCTGTACAAAATATCGACGTGTTATTTTTGTACCAGTTAATTTAAAGTTCTTGGTAGAATTTCACCTTTAAATGACTTATATTAAAATGCAGCACAGAAGAGAGAAACCGTTATGCGCGGTGGTGGTTTCGGCGTGCCAAAGGTAATCTTATTTTAATAATTGTTTCGATTTAAATTTATTTGAATAAGCATTTTGGTAATTGATTTCATTTACATGTCTGATACATAGACGTCGAAGGTTCGAAATTAGCAAACCTAAGTAATAACGACCTAGTTCATTGGAATATATCGATCGTCTAGTTGATTAGTCCGACATTTCCAAATACTTAGTTTTGTGCTTTATTATAAAAGAGAGTTAGGTATTCTACTAAAAAATGAATATTGGTTAATGACTTTTAGAATTTCAATTTGGGAGGCGGGAATGGGTTCCGCCGCCCCGGGAACCTTTATTGGTTAACCAACACCTCTGCCATAGGTCACCCCAAGTGGTTCGCTACGTTTGGTGATTTAGAGGGGTGCCGCGTTTCAGGGGGTGAGGTTTGTCTAGGTCTTGGAGGCGGATGACCGAGACTCACTGAACCCCAGATTCCTACCCACCCCTTAAACCATTTTCCTTCCCAGAACTCTCATCTCGTTCCTTTCCTTAAAAAACCCTCCACACAGCATCCCCAAAGATGACATAGGCCCTGAGGGAAATTATTTTCTCAGGTGCCCCTGTGTGGAGCTGACGTAAAAAAAAAGAAAAAGGACAATAGTTGTGTTCCATTTAAATAAAATCGGATATATTAATCCGAAGCACTATCTAGGTTACAAACCAGTTCTTTGAACATTTTTTTCCATTTAAAAAGATAACTGCCAAAAATTTGTAAAAAAATAGTCGAAGAAATATTTATTTCTGAATTTGAAATATGAGATTGACAAAAATGACTAAAAAATAAGAGGTCTCAATGGCCGAATTGCTTAGGGCGAAAGATCCTGGGTTCGAGTCCCAATTTCGGCCGTTAGCCTTTTATTTTTCTGTGTCTTGTTCTTTGTCATATTTCATTAAGATTTGTTAGTATTATCTTCTTCAATGAAATAGTTATACCTACACAAATTTAGAGAGCATTATTTGACATTCACTTTCACAATAAGATTACCAGTTTTACACATTATTAATTTGTAATTGCATTACAAGTATTGTCAACATTGTATAGTACTATTATTGATTACACTTCTAATCATAACCTGTTCAGTGGAAGGTAGATATTATTAAAAACCAAAGTTTTACACGGAAAGGTTAATCGTGACACTCCACTTTCACTGACTATTAGTAAAACAATACAAACGTCAAACATACCATTGGTATTGTACAGCGGTAGTAATTTTGGCACACAAATGTGAAATATTTGGCAACGGCGCGTCATTAGTGCGGATAGACGGAACACACTTGTTGGCAAGGTGGGTCAGGGGACAGGGGATGACGATAAACCATTGATAGCCGAGGGTTCGTTCCCGGGCACACCGTGTGACAGGTGCCAAGCGCATGTCAGCGCGGTGATTTTTTGTCGCTCAAACCAAACACAATGCGAATTTGTCATTCTCGTTATAACGACTCATGCTGTGATTGTTTGGGAAGGAAAATCATTTTCTGGGTCGGAAGGCGCGGAGTTTTTTTTCTCTCTCATGATGTGTTTGACCGCGTTAGAGTAAAAATGTATAAGAGTTGGTGGGCCGGTTTTATCACCAATATTAGGGAAAGTTGTGGTGTGGAAGAGTTGCTTGAAAAGTATAAATAATACATATTATTCATAATTTCAAACCTCCGGTAATTAATTTATTTATTGTTATCAAGTT
This sequence comes from Limnephilus lunatus, assembly GCA_917563855.2. NCBI lineage: Eukaryota > Metazoa > Arthropoda > Insecta > Trichoptera > Limnephilidae > Limnephilus > Limnephilus lunatus. The sequence continues at coordinate 41,609,268 of OU830602.1, read as the reverse complement.
TAATTTGTAGAACTCATAGACATACAAATAGCTAGACGAGAACTTACAGATGAGGGGTAAAAACCAACTATGGCGGGACAAAGAGAGGAAAGAGACTTGTGATTCGCCAATAAATCAATTTAACAGTAAATAGGCACCTCGCACTATAATATCACCATTTAGTTCTTGAAAGTAAAATCTGCTTTTGAATGAATAGACCTTTTTATATGGGAGCGCGAATTGCGTGCCACGTTATGAACAGATGTGTTAAGTCCAAATTAGCAAAGTAAGGTTCTGAGTATTTTCATAGTCGAATATTTTGTTTCCGTAGACACTTTTACAAATGTTTCATGATTTACTTACCCCAGTAAACAGCGGCTTTGTGTTTCGCGTCGCCATGTATCTCGATGTCATAGTATGTGTTCCATAGACATACAACTTCCGTGCGTAAAATGTACGATAAGAGCTCGACACTGGTCCGGACAAGAATGATGACGTCACATTTTTTAGATTAACGTGACGCTCTCGCAAGCCCAGCCGGTTCCGAAAAATGGTTCCAAGTGGAGGGGGAAATAACACGCATTTTATCACGTAAGGGCATATCCATATATTTTGTACGTCCGTGGTAGAACTCCATTTTAATTTTTATTTCTTTTATATATTCAATAATTTTATTATTAAATTAATAAAAACGGTTTATTTATAAAAAGTTCTGCCGGTAATTATTATTACGCGTGACACCTGTTTCGCCTTCTAAGGGCATTATCAAACTGTGGTCATGCCACATACAGACAATCTATTTATAGTATTTCTGGATAGTTTTGTAATTGTTTTGGTTTCCTTCTTATTGTACTTTTTATGCTTTGTCTACTCAGAATGTTATTATTTTTTCCTGTGCTGTAATGGCACTATTATTGTTAATGTATCCTTTATTATTGCTTAGATACGGTATTCAATTTGAGGCTGGTATTGGTACCGCCGCCCCGGGAACCATTTATTCGATAACCAAAACCTCAGCCATAGATCTCTCCAAGTGGTTGGTTGGATTTAGCAGGGGTGCCCAGTTCATGGGGTGAGGTTTGTCCAGGTCTTGGCGGCGGTTGCATCAGCCCACTTACTTACATATTCGAAAACATAAAAACAAACTGTTTTTGAGAGATGATAGAACATGCTTTCAAATATTATTATTAGAAATAAACATATATTTTCTGAATTATTACAATATTTAATACAAACATAAATTACTGAAAATGAAAATAGAGAAACAAACAGATAATTTTTTAGGGAAATGTATTATTAACGTTATTATCACCTCATGTTTTATAAAAAAATCTCTAAATTTTATGCATTTTTCTCAAATTGCTAAGGAAAACTTTGGTATCGTTGAGGTGCACATTTATTTTTTTTAAAGCATGGAGTTTTATCTTTCTAACGCCGTTTAGATCATATTTCTCACTACGACAGTAAGGGTATATATAGGTCTAATATACAACCATTTATATAAGACCTATGCTAGCTGGGACATAATTGGTCTCCTGTATTTATACGAGTTAAACTTGTTTTGTTCACCTTTAATTTCAAAATTTAAGGTGCAATAATTAATTAACCTTGTATTCAAATGCAAGGTTAATTTATTGCTGAAATATTTTTGTAAATTTCTACTTACTTATCGAATACCTCGATTTGTCATCAAGACTCTAGACTCTAGACGTAGGTAATAGGTCAACTATCAAATTTCACTTGAAACTATTTAAACTAATCACGAAAATATTGTTATTCTACAGTACCAAGACTTTATCAATAATAAGCTAAAGAATGAATACGACATTTTCAACTCAATAAATAATTCTGAAAATATTATTTAAATTATGTAACTTTCTTCTTTTAGTATAAACCACCTGTCATACATCTAATGCTATCGTTTTCCTTATCTATTAATATATTTAAACACTTTGTTTTCTTTATTTTCTACGAACTTTGTAATCTACTTATCTTTAATTTATTTGTGCACTTGGTGACGTAATAAAACTATAAACAGTTTTGATACCCTTTTAATATAAGTGGTAAATTTATTTGCGGTTGACTAGACAATTTTGTTCGATGTTTTCCTCATTGAAAATTGATTCATAAATAAATACCATTATGTCGAAAAATCGTGAATCAATTTTGCAGAAATAGGTTTTCCTTTGAACCTTTTAACTCTTTCACGTTAACTCTGTATGAAATTCTAATAATTAAATCTTTGCATTGTCTTACAATTGATTTTTATATTTCCCATTAAAAATGTAGTTTTTTTCTCTTTAAATGAAAAAAACAACATTTCCAGCTTACGAATAATCCGACAATATTTAAAAAAAACCCTTCTACCACCACATTCAGAGGAATCTTTTTGCTTGTATGCTAGTCCCAAAGAGATATCGTGACGTCGTCGTTTTAATATCTTCTGTCTTTTTCGTTTTCTAACAAGACGCATGAGAAGGAAGAGGACGAATGCCGATGATGTCCGTACGATTTCTCGCTGGGATCAGTTTAGAGTTGTTTGTTATCTGCGATACAAAAGCGTAGCGTGACGACAGATTTGCGACGATTCTTTCAAATTGCATTGTTCGTCTAGTTGGGAGTGATGATTGACAATACAAGCGTTGGAAATTGTCATCAAAGGCTAGTTTATTTGTAATTTTGGCAATTTCCTGAATATTTAACGTGGCACTTTCAGTGATTCTTTTTGGCAGGTCAAATTATTCTAGAAAAAGCAGTATTTTTTTAAAGGAAAAATATTATTTCTACGTGGATGCTGTTAAATAAGAACTTTGTGAAAATGATTTTTTTCAGAGGTTATATATAGATTAATGTTTAAGTTTTACAGGACGCCAATAACTAGCTCTATCGCCACTTCAGTTGGACAGGTTCTAACTAACATTTTTTTCAAAAGTGATATTTGAATGAAAAATCATTCCGTTTGCATATTTCTATAACCTATATAATTTTCAGTACAATATGTGTTGTATTTCCGTAAATACTTGTATGAAGAAAATTTAAAATCATTAAATTCTTTCTTTTTGTTTGAATCTGACAGTTAATCGTTGTTACAAGACTCTTTATAGGTCGTCACTTTGGTTGGATAGGGTTCTAACGTCGCCTATGTTCTAACGTCACCCATGTTCTGAGGTTTCAAAGTTTGCAAAGATGAATTTTCGAAATCTATTTAACATTTGAATTGAAAGAACTCTGTGCAATAGCGAAATTGGTTAACGCACTCGTCCCGGTTAGACGGAGAGGTCTGGGTTCGAGTCCCAGTTGCGACCATTGTCTTTTTCTGTTTTTCTGTGTCTTGTTCTCTTTCATACTTTCGTTTAGATTATTATTGTTAACTTATTCTAATATGATATATTTCACTGATGGGAATAACCTTCAAAAAAGTAGAAAAATAAAGTTTTTCTTATAAAAATTGAATGAACTCTATTTAACATCTGAACTGAATTATAAAAAAACACAATTTTTTTAAATTTTTAATTATTTAAAAAAAAACTACATGATACTATATGTATGACGACCTCCGTAGTCCAGTGGATAAGACACTTGACTCGCAATCCGGAGGTCGCGGGTTCGAACCCGGCGTGCGCAAATAAATTTTATTTGATTAATTTGTGTTATTTCACAATTAATTCATTTAAAATAATACATAGTATATTTGCGGCACGTTCCAGAGTGGAAGATACTATCAGTATCGCCCTCGTGTAAGACCACCATTCAGAATTGAAACGTTGCTTGAAAATGGCTTTAGCCGTGTTTGGTGACCAGATCTGAATAGCCAGGTACTTCCCAACCTTCCTCTCCCCAACCTCCTTCCCCTCCCCACTACCTTCAGCCTCACAACATACCCCAATTGGGGATGCCATAGTCTCACTGGCTCCAGACGGGAGCAGCTAAGATTCTTGTGCGGTATTCACTGTAAAAAAAAAAATGTTTATAACTAATTCATATTAATTTCTTATAATTAAATTATAATATGTAAATGAAATCCTCAGCACGGGAAATCCCAGTGAGGATTTCATTATCTCTAGATGTTTGTAAAGAAAGGAAGACAATAAATCAATACGGTGCTCCAGATTTTATGTCCGGGTTAAATCTTTCCCAAATGAAAGACTAAACCCTTCCACACACTTTTCCACAAATGATTATCTAGTAAATTCACGCAATGTAAGCGCACTATATAAGTATAATAAATAAAAAAAACAATACAAGAACAATACGTCAATCCACCAGCAACATAATGGGAAAATATTTCACCGACTCCAGATATTTTCATATCAGAGGGTTCGGCTCTGATGAAATCCTAACTGGTCCGATAAATCCTACTGATCCCTCAATATAAATATTTAAAAAATCTTTCGTAATCCTACATGTATTTAAAATGACCGACTTTTGCATTTTTATATACAATTTTTTTGAAAAATCTAATACGCCTAAATTTTGAATGAGAGAGAGAGGTATAATGCCAGTAGCCGAAATAACAAATGGTAATATTTTTATAGTCTGAGAATGCCAAATTCTTATCATTAAATCATTATTATTATTATTATTATCTTTTGACATTTTGTTCTGAACAGTATTATTTTCTGTGTACATTCTAAGTAACAAACTTCCAAACAAAATGTCTAGAAATTGTTACATAGTTAATGCCCAAGAAATACAAAAAATAACATTTTTTGATTTTGAGGTTCAATCTTGTGTATAGTATATTAGATCACGTTTTAATGAAAAATATTTAGATAGGGACATCGAATTGCATTAGGGAAATGTAGTTAGAACCTTGTGCAATGAATTATTATGCCCTGAATTATTTGCATATGGTTCTATCTGCACGTTTTGGTTCAAAATTAAAAATTGGTAAATAGATAATGAGAAATCGTCTTTGTAAACTTAGACATATCATATCTCAGAACAAGGTAAAGTGAAGTTTAACTCTATCCAAATTCCAAATGAGGTGACTTTTGTGGTTCTTTATCCACCCCATCGTTCGGTTGGCAATAAAACGAATTCAAGGGCTCTTAACGTAAAATGTCTATTCTCCGCCTACATACTTGTAGAAAAATCCTTCAGGATAGCACAAAAAACTGAGAAAAAACGTGTGATTGAAAATGCTTCCAATTCGGGTAGTGTATAAAAATCAAAGAATGATAAATTTATTAGAAGTGGGTAGTTTAATAATAGTTTTTTTACTATAATACATCGATTTTCATTTATCGGGCCAGCTCTTAGGCCAGCCAGTAGCCAATTTTAGAGAAATGCATATGTGTGTGCTCGTATGTTCGCGTGACTACCACCGAAAGTTGATAAAATGCGTTGTCATTGACAACATACATATCTGCAGACTTTCAACACGATCGGATGTCAGGGAGTGGGTTAATTTCCACTTCCAAAATCTGCCTTAATTTGGTCATTCACGAAAATGAAATCGAAATGCAATAATAATATAATAATAAATATCATCGCTTAATTTTTCCTTGGACTATTGACACTTTTCGTGAATCTAAGAAAATACAATTAACGCAGCTCAACAGTTAAGTGGCCTTTTTTCGACATTTTCCATCACTTGCGCCAGTCTCGCTGTATTATATTTTATCAAAATTCACTCAAGATACAATATTAATAACTCGTATAAATCACACTTAAAATAATAATAATTTCAAACCATTGGAATATGATACTCCGTTGTTAAGTGCCAATAGTTTAGATAAAATCTTGATTCGTATTAAATAATTCGACGAGATAATTATGAGTGTATTGTGTAGGTTTGCTTGTTTCGTATGATGCGTTGGCTCGAATAACGCGATTTCTTTGAATATTTGTACGCCTCAGTGAAATCATTGTGCGGAAGTAACTATTATACCAATTGAAAGGCAATGGAGTGAAATGTGATAAACAGATAAACGGCTGAAACAAATGACCGAAAGCAATATTTGTGACCCCGCTCTGTGGGAACTTAATGTAGACAATTGTAATGATGATATGAATAATTAAAACGTCATTAGTACGTGTAATTATTTTGTATGTTCCGCACAGTTTTGGTGGGAACGTTCATAATGTGATGAATTAATTGAGAGGGACGGTCTTTACAGACGTGACTTGTCTTTTCTTTTTATATTTCTGTGTCTTGCTTCTAAAAGGGCCAATGTTGGTTTTTCGATTTGTAGAGTGTAACAGCACATGCCCAAGGATATTAACCAGCGATTCCTGGGCATGTTCGGAGCAAAAAATGTAGATGTTATGTTGCTGTCCGACGATTTTTTTCGTCGCCACTGATCACACTCCTACACATCGCGATGTGATCACGTGCTACGCGCGCTGCTTTGTGTGTTACCGTGCAGCGCTCGTTCTTCATTACGTGTCAAAAAATGCGTAAAAGAACGAAAATAGATAATCTAAACGAAAATATGAAAGAGAACAAGTCACAGAAAAATTAAAAGATAATGGTTGCAACTGGTACTCGAACTCGGAACCCCTCGACTTACCGGGACAAATGCCTTACCAATTCGGCAACTGAGACCTCTTATTTAAACGTCATATTAAATTTGTCAAACTCATATTTCAATAATTATCATCTTCGACTATTATTCCCAGTTGCGACCATTATATTACTATTTTTTTGTGTCTTGTTCTATTTCATATGTTCGTTTAAATTATTAGTGTTATCTTCTACTTCAATGATATATTACATTTATGGAAATAACCTTCAAAAGTTATAAAAAGTGAGCTATTTTAATAAAAATTAGAGATAATTTTATAGAAATGGACATCTTCTGTGAGTGTTTTGCTTCTTTGCAGCCTAAACAAGTATTTTTGGGGTTCCAGCTCAGAGGTGACCGTCAAATTATTCTGTACGGGCGTACTTGAGATTGGTTCAGGGTCAGCAGCTGGTCACCACTAAAGAATCTGCATTTGTGTAACTAATCAGTGCAACTGAAAATAGCTATTATATAGGACGAACAAATTCACTTAAACATTCCAACCGTGTTTTAACCGGTTGACAAAAATCTGCGAATGAGGTCTACACTCTAAACTGTTGATGCAATTGACAAGGCTGAAGATAAAACCAATACTGGGTTTACGTATTTCTCGTTGCTTTTCGGAATAAAACCAATAATAATGTGTGTGTAAGTCGGTCTTTATTACCATAAACTTACCATAAACCCCGTTCGCGCTTGACATTGGGTTCAGCAATATAGCGGCAGAGCGGAAATATCCGTCGAGTCAAGTGCATCGCGAAGCCACCTTGGCCCAATAACTACGTGTATGGGGGACGCGGTATTATAGTGGCTCAAGTCAATAATTAAATAACTGGAATAGGATAAAATATCAAGTTGCTTGTGCCGACTTCTACACTGCAGGCAATATCTACGCAGTTATTTGGCTTTAAGTCAAGAAGGTTGTTCATTCGTAACCTTATCAAAAAACATATTACGTATGACTTTTATAAAAATTTTAGACCACTGCTGCCAGGGTGTTGTAATGTAGCTAATAAATTGTTTTACTTTTCTTTACTAATAAAGTAAATTTTACACAAGTGATAAGCATTAAAGTACGGTAACGGGTTGTTTATCTGTTGTGTAAAATTTAAAACACGGTTTATTATTTAGAAGGGAAAGTATTAAATTTTTACAATAAATACAATGTTTATGTATTGAAAAATAATGTAATGTATAAAAACATAAGCTGCATATCTCACTAGGGCATTCCTGTATCGGGATATGCAGCTTTACAATTATGGAATTTACAAAAAAAAACTTAATATTAATTATAAACTTAATAAAAATATGATAAGAAACCTACAAAATAACACTAAATACAGTTATTCAAACCCCATATATCTATCGTCCAGTTGATTAGTCAGACATCTCCAAATAAAAATAAGTTTTGAAATAATGAAGAATGGAATATTCGAATGCCCGCCATAAATGAAATATTATTTACACGTGTCTGTGTTTTACTACGTACGCTGTAAAATAACACCGGGAAACATAACTAACTAACTAACTAACCATCACGCCGTTTCCCCGCAGGGGTAGGCAGAGAGGACGGACCGCCACACAACTCGATCTTGGCACACACTCTTTGCCTCGTTCACATTCATACATCGTCTCATACATGCTCTTCTATTATTCCGACTCTTCACATGGCCCGACTCAAGTATCTGATTTACTTGGTCGTGCCATGTCTTCCTCGGGCGTCCCCGACTTCTTCTACCATTCACATTTGCATCATATATTCTCCTTACACTCCTTTCCTCGTTCATTCGCTCTACATGCCCAAACCATCGGAGAGTCCCTTTCTTAATCTTACACATCACGCTTACGTCAGCCTTGCATTCTTTGCGGATATCCACGTTTCTCTCACGATCGTACATGGTTTTACCACACATTCGCCTCAGGGATCTCATTTCTACAGCATTCAGTCTGCTTTCATCCTTCCTCTGCCAGTTCCATGCCTCACTGCCATACATCAGGGTAGGTACCAGCACTCCATTATGGACGGCTAGTTTCGCGTCTTTGGACAGTTTTTTATTACCGCCAACGGCATTCAGTCCTCCATTAATGGAGTTACCGGCATTCACCCTTCTTTCAATATCTCTATCAGCCTTCCCATCTTTCGTAACGGTCCGATATTTAGTATGACATTTTGAAATATCCTACTAGTGATCCAGAACATTTTATTTAATTCGCTACAAGTTTTTGTACATTATAACTGCTTTGGGTGATAATTAGTAATCTGAGTATTTTACCAGATAGAGGGTTCCACTTCCACAAACTGCATACTCAACTCAAATTTCGATTTTTCGGAGATATCTGACTAATCAAATGAACGATCGATATGTAGGTACTTTGTTTGGAGTTCTACGAATTCATTAAACTTTTTTAAGCACCTATCTAAAAGTGTTGTTTTAGATTTTGTTTTATCAACCCGTAAACAACAATCGCCGCCATTTGCAAACTGTATTTGCTCCAAATCTATTGTGGCGCGGCACTGACACCTCAAACTCCGCTATATGCCCATGCCTGTAGTCTAGTCGACCTTGAGGTAGCATTCGACGGAACTTTTCAATACGATAACGCCGCCCGGTCCTATCGTTAATTTCGTTCGTACACACATATTTTTGGATGTCTCTCTTTGTCGTACATGAACAACGTTTGAAGTTTGAATTAAGAATTTACTGGAAACATAAGAGTGTTTCTTACTTGCCGCAATTTATCTTAATTTTGTGAGAGAACAACAAGTCTAGATGTATTTTAACAACATATAGTCGCTTTAAGTAAGGTTGATCGAAATGTCATATTATATATTTACGTCAACTAAAACATCACATTGCTTATCTTTGAGTTCTTACCATGTTTAGTATGCTAGACAACATGCTAAATAATGTGGTTTAGGTTGTTGTTATTTGAGCTAAATTTAGTTAATTTAATTTTATAAATAATTGTAAAAAAAATCGCTTTCTCAAAAAGTGACGAGGCTGTGCGCTTTCATAGTGAACCCGTTTAAAACTACTGCCACGCTTCTTTTGACTTCTGACATCACTAGATACTTTATTAGTGTCAACAGTTTTTTTTTACTTGAGCCATTATATTATTGAGTTTGATACGTATGGCGGGGAACCTTGTCAGTTTATCTTTCGTTTACCACGAATTCCCAGATAAATGTGGAGGATACTCGCATTAGGAACTGTCGTCTAAAGTGGATGTGAGGTATATTTTTTTTTATATATGTGGTTGTGCGGGTTTGGTACTTCCATATAAATGAACTAAATTTCTAAAATATGTATTCCTGTTCCTAGCACTTTCAAATCGCAAAACCACAGACTAACCTTAGTGCTCTGGTATTTTTCGAGTACCACGCAAGTGTAATACGGTTTAAATCTTCCCCGGAAAAACCAAACGCTCCGCTGTTGAATGTGGAAAACAGTCGAAATCGCCACCATTTTGGAATAACTCGCCAATCGGTCATTCTCATGGATCTCTATTTTTATTTTATTTTTTTAAATAAAGGAAGTTACGAATAACCCGACAATGCTTGAAAACTACCTACACACTAAGCGGAAAATGTTGCGTGTGTCATGATGGAGGACTTAGCCAGCCGAGGAATCGAACTCGCGACGCCTGGGTGAGACCCAAACGCGACACCCAATCAGCTACTGACTGGTTAAATATTCAAAAGATATATTTTGATGATGTACCTATGTACTCATAAAAAAATACAAGTGTGCAATTCACACGCGGTTTATTAGAATTGAAAAATTATTAGAAGTGAAACATTAAAAAAACTAAAGTAGACAAGAGTGGGGAGGCTACGAAGCACCACACAAAGAGGATAGACCGATTATTCTTTCTCATTCTCGCAAACTAAATCCTATAGAAGTAAGTGTTTGTCTCTTTTTAGTGTGGCTTTTTCGTTTCACCGAGTTTCAAATCACAACGATGCTAAAGAAGTTTTCACTTCAAAAATATTTTAGTGTTGATTTAGATTTTAGGTAGGTGTGTTTTCGTACAAAAACGTGCTGCCCATGGATGTTTGTTTGTGGTTAGTTAATTATACGCCATTACACAGTTCGTACATATTTGAACGTACGTAACTCAAAAATAACCCAATGTGTTTGTTTTTTTCCTCCGGACTTCCGTTTATTTAGAGTTTAAGAGAATCACAGGCCTCTAGGTCAAAGGTGTTGAAATTCTCAACGCTCGTAATATAGCACTGCCAACGGATGTTTGGGCAACATTCGCTAACACTTCTTAACTTGTTATTTTATTTCTTTTAATTAGGTAGATGTACGATTTCCGTAGCAGAGATAAACCCCCCAAGTCTCGACCAGAGGACTGAGTTAAAGGCCTGAGCATTGCAAAATATAGTTTATCTCATTTGTCGAAGAAAGCAAACACTTAGTGGCTTGTCATTATACAAATAAAAAAGTTCTTTCTTTAAAACCGCTTTATTTTATTTATACACGTCTACCGGTTTCGGTTGATCTCAACCTTCATCGGTACAATACACATGTAAACTATTAATTAACTAAACAAATAATGGATACCTGCTGTTAGAAATTTTTAATATGAAAAGAAATGAGATACACGATCACACAACAAATAACTTTATCATTAAAGTTATTTGTTTAAAACCACTTTGTTTTCTTTGTACACGTCTAACGGTTTCGGTTGATCTCAACCTTCACCAGGACAATAAAAATATAAACTGTTTATTTGTCTAGTAGTTTATTGGTTTAGATACCTATATGTTTATTGTCCTGGTGAAGGTTGAGATGCTGATGTTGTTTATCTGTTGATGATTCATGATTTAGATGTTGATGCTGTTTATTTGTTTATTGTCCTGATGAAAGTTGAGATCAACTGAAACCGGTCGACGTGTATAAATAAAACAAAGTGGTTTTAAACGAATAATTTTATTTATTTGTTTATCTCATTTCTTTTCATATTAAAAATTTCTAACAGTAGACATAGCTATTGTGAGAGAAACCCATTGAAAAACATTGTTTGAAATAATATATCACTGTCTAGTGAGACCAGATCTGAATAACCAGGTACCTTCTGACCTTCCTTTCCCTATTTCCACAACCACCAAATTCAGTCACAGACCATTTCACAAAATTGCGATGCCGCGATTCAACTAGTTGATGTGGTCAATTGGAACTGTGTTTATCACATTGAAAAAACCCACTGTATTTCCCGCCTAAACCTTGTTTTCCCTCCTATCCATCCGTCCGAACAACTGTTTAGTTTTGGTTAGCTGAATTGAAAAAAACAGTCCACATTAAAATACAAGGACGTTGTAAGCGCGACGCGTTTTTGATTTATAAATACCTCAATCGGAAAAAAATTATGCAGTTTAATATATTTTTTAAATATGTAGCGGTCTTAGCTGTTTTAGGCGGAATATGAATACAAACGCCAAACTCTGTATTGTTCTTATTCCTTTCACCAGTTTTATTTTGCAGAACTATCAAACATTTACTATATTAATAATTAATAACGACAATTTTTCAAATTTGAGTCAATTACATAAAGATTGTTATGCAAATGACTCATATTACATTACTAATTCGTAACTATTTTTCAGCAGTGATTTAAATGTACTTTTTAAATAAAAATAAAAACTTTAACGTTTTTTCTCCGTGTAAACAAACTTGGCCATTACAAAAAAAAAAAAAATTTTAAGGTTATTTAAAATTTTTATTTTATTTATTTAATGATATTATTATTTAATCTATAAAAACAGTTAATTATAAACAAGTTCTGCTCTGTAATTATTATTAGGCGTGACAGGTGTTTCGCCCTCTGAAGGCATTATCAAACTGTGGTAACACCACTTATAGACGATGTATTTTTATTTATTTATTTTATTTAGTAAAAGATTATACATTTATATACATTATTTAAGAAATTTTTTGACTGCCCCTTAAGAAATTTGTTGTTTGATTAGAATAGTATTAAAATAATAGGTATAATGTGTACTTTTAACTGGTGTTGCATTGCATAAGCCTATTAACATATTTTGTATAAATATAAATAACAAAGAGAAGAAATAGAAAGAAAAAAATGAAATTAAAAATAATATTAACGTAGGTAATAGGTAGGTACATATATATACATAATGATAAAGATTAGAATATAAAAATATCTTTTACATTTTTTTTTTTTTAGTTTTGATAGTTGTTTTTGGTTTGTGTTTGATTTTATTTTTTGTGTAGTAAAAGTTCACTCTCCTTTCTACCTAATTGATGAAACCAGTTAGTGGCCAATTTACGAACAACACCTGTGCTTTCCTTTTTCCAAACATCAGGCATTAAGTTGTATAGTTTTGGACCTAAGAATGAGAAGTGTCTTTGAGCGAGAGATGTTTTAGTTGTGAGTGGTACAATTGGATTTCTCCGTGAGTGGCGGGTGTTGTAAAAGTGGTTAATAGATGGGTAGAGGTGGCGTTGTTGATGGGTGTTTAAAATTATTTTTCTCATATACAGTTGTCTAACATCCAGAACTCGGAACTCTTCAAATAGTGGATCGCTGTGATATCTAAATGGTTTTTTGAGAATTACCCTTAGCAGAGATTTTTGAGCTTTCGCTAATTTGTCCAAAACAGTTTTTGCACAGCCACCCCAACCTAAGGATTTTATATGGACCTTTATATCATCACTAATTGGGGAAACTTTAAAAGGATGATCACCATTAATATTTTCAGTCCTTTTACTCGGAAATGAATAAGGTCGTAGGAAATAAAAATGCGAGCAATACAATTTTTCATCATTACATAGTTCCTATCAAGAAATGATATAATACATCGTCTGTAATAAATATAATCACAGTTTGATAATGCCTTCAGAAGGCGAAACAGCGCTCACGCGCAATAATAAATACATAGCAGAACTTGTTTAAAATAAAGTGTTTTTTATAAATTATATAATAATATTATTTAATATATAAAAGAAATAAAAATTAAACTGGAGTTCTACAAAATAAACTTGATAAAAATAAGTAAAAAATTGGCTAAATTAGTTTATAAACAAATATACGAGGGAACATCTCAAAACTTCGTGTGCCAAGATAAATCATAAATACCTACTACCCAAAATTACAAAGTTAGAATTTAATTAATACTCGATGAAAGCTTGAGATTTTTATTTAAGCTGTCTATGTCTAGTTACTAGCTTCAAGGGCACCTTAACGCAGAAATTTACGAATTTCCAATTACTGAAACGTTAGAAATAACTATTCAGAATCAATGGGCCATAAAAGCAATCTATGGCCATTATTTTATTTCACTGCGTTAAAATTTTTCATGAAATATATTATTATCGTAGAAAGCAAACACTTTGTGGCTTGACATTATATAGAATGAAACAAGTACTTTGTTTAAAAACCACTTTATTTTTATTTATATTCGTCGACCGGTTTCGGTTGAACTCAACCTTCTTCAGGACAATAAACATATAAACTAAATTACATTACAGAGTGAAGATTCTAAGGTAAACATAAAAGAAAGAGAGAGAATATAAGAGAGGGAGAGAACATTAGATACTGGTTGGTGGAAGGGTAGGAGGCGGAGTCACGGGGGGGTGGGGGTGGGGGTTACATGGGGAGAAAGGGAATAATTTTAAAATCGGACTATTGGTTAATTCTAACTGTTTGTTTAAAATTTGGCAATTACGTTTCTTTGATTTGGATATTTCTAAAGCTTCTAAATTATTAAGGCGTATTCCTATTTTATTTATATGTATTATTTTTACTCCTGTATTTATGTTAAATGTATGGTCTGTATCAATTAAATGTTCAGCAAATTCCGAGAAACCTGTGCTTGTGAGGCACCTGAGGTGTTCTTTGACTCTAATATTTACATTGCGCGCTGTTTTACCTATGTATGTGGCTGGGCAATCATTACAATTAAGTTTATAAATGCCAGAGTGGCTTAATTTATCCTCTGTATCTTTAGAATTAGTTAGGAGTTTAGCTAAATTATTGTTAGTATAGAAGGCTGGCCTTATTTCTGATGGAAGTGTCGACGTGCAATGGGAAGAGAATTTACTAATATACAAAATTCTACGCCATTGAGTAGTTATATTATTATTAATAAATGGTAAGGCATTATACAAAAATTTATTTGATGCGATTTGTCGAAGTTTTTTTGAGAGGATTTTATCTATTAGATCGGCACTATATCCGTTGTTAAGAGCTATTTGCTTAATTGTCATTATTTCATTAGAAAAATTATTTTCAGATAAGGGGATAGTGACTAGCCGGTGAATCATACTATGGAAAGAAGAGTGCTTGTGCGAGATAGGGTGATTGGAGGTATTATGAATTATGGTGTCCGTGAATGTAGGTTTTCTATAAATGTTGAAGCTAATTTTGTTGTTTAAGATAGATAAGGAGAGATCTAGAAAATTTAAAGTGGAATTTATGCCTATCTCTACTGTGAACTGGATTTTTGTATGAAAGGAATTAAGGAGGGATAGGAAAGTGTTAAGTTGACGGTCAGTGCCTGTCCAAATACATAAAATATCATCGACATAGCGTTTCCAGAAAATAACATTTTTTAACAGAGGGGATTTACATTCAAATATTTTATTTTCTATATTATCCATAAATATATCGGCTAATACAGGGCTAGTGGGTGCTCCCATCGGAAGACCATCTTTTTGTTTGTAGAAAACCTCATTGAATTTAAAATAATTTTGATTTAAACAAACGTTAAAAAGGCGAGAAAGATCATTAGACAAGTCATCGGGTAAATGGGAATTATTAAGTAAATTAGCTACTAAAGATTTACATTCAGTTACGGGTATGTTGGGAAAAAGGTTTATAACATCAAATGAAATTAGTTTAGAGTTAGCTGGGAGAACTAAGTCTTTCAAATGATTCACTTCATTTGAAAGACTTCAGAACGAAATAAAAATCGATTGATATAATAATGTTTTTCCTATAGTCTGTAATCGGGCGATCGTGTAATTTCATCGTACACGAGTTTTTCGAGTGTATTAGTTTCTTATCTCTACGGGCTGTTTGTTTTCGTCGGTGACCGGAGACAACTCAGAATGAAATCAATTCAACATCTCCTTTGAAAGGTCATTAAAAAGATTAAAAAAATAAACGCTAAACGGATTACGTTTATGTTAGATTAGAATACGGGCTATTTTTCAATGTTTTTTTTCATAGCTATTATTTAATGACTTTTCAAAGGGGTGTTGAGTTGACTTGATCGCTTGTCAACAATTATACTACAACTTTTTATTTGTTTGATATGCAGAAGGTTTACCAGCACATATCTGAAAGCTCTTAACCAGCGTTTCCTGATCGTATTTAAAGTAAAAATTTAAATGTCATTTTGCTGCCCGATTATATATTTTTTTCACTTAACAATAACGAAAATATATTTTTTCATCCCTTATCGCCACTGGATACACCCTAACCTAATGCGTAACGTGAAATGCACTCTGTCTCGTTGCAGCAGCACCGCACACACGAGATAGTGTGCGTAGCACATGATCCGTTGCAACGACGCCGCGACGTGTGGCAGTGTGATCAGTGGCGACGTGTGATAAAAAAATAGTTTTTGATTGAAAAAAAATGATTGAAATATTTGAGTAATCGCTGGTTAAAATCGTTGGTGTACGTGCTGACACACACTTAATAATATTATATAGTAAACATAAATTATCAAAACATGACAATGTGTATAAGGTTAGGCGTTTTTTTTATGGTTAGATAATATATTGCTTGAAAGTGGCAGGAGTCTATTGTGCTCTTGCCTCGTAAGCGGCAATGACCAATTGGAATCGACCATAGTCACGACCAAATGTCCGCTGATGCGATCCACAGTTCCGACCTTCAACCTACTTTCAACCCTAAGTTCCTCAAAGTCGAACTTGTGATTGGGGTTGACATACGTGTCTGGCCAAGCGTCCCCTTTACGCTTCTCCAGGAAAGTAACCCATGTCTAATATTCTGTAAGTAGGCATTGGATTCCGCAGTTAAATGGTTACCTTAAGAGGTATGGCTGCGCGTCATTTTTCATACGAAATTAAATTTTATATTTGAGGTCAAAATACCCAACCAAACTGAGTAATATTTTTTTTATTCAAAAGGTATAGCGAATGTTCAGTACGGATACGTGTTATTTTATTTATTTTTGTTTTAAATTATGATATATTGGTTACTAACGAAATCAATTATGCATGATTTTTAAGGCAACTTTGGCAATTTTGCGAGTTAATTATAATTAGTAAAAACATAATCTTGCCCTACCTAAGAACTGTGTTAAAATAATAAATAAAAAATTAAAATAATATTTGGATAGAAATTTTAATTTGTATAGGACAAATTTGTGTTAATGTAAATTATCATTTGTTATTTGAATTTAAGCACATCGAAATGCTTTTTTAAGCGTTTTGGTCTTTTATTTTATATTTAACCATGTTTGCATAGTACGCAGAGTAAACTTATTTTTTTAAACGATTGAAAATGATTTATCATTAACTCACAAATAATTGGCAATGTTGTCTCTAGAATCTTGACAAATTAATTTTTTTATTGGCCTAAGTACTTTTTATAATTTAAAACGCAAATAAATAAAGTACCTATTCTAGATATTTGCTATACCTTTTGAGTTAAAAAATCATTTTTCAGTTTGGTTTGGTATTTTGGTCTCTAATCCAAAATTAAGTTTTGAATGAAAACTTACACTAGAACATTAGGTAGGTACGTACATACGTACATCAAAGTGTACTCTTTTTCAAATTTACAGAGGTTTTTCCACCCACTTTTACTAGATAATTTTTGTATTTTAATTTGCGAATGACGTTTTTTTTTACGAAGGCTGCCCGACATTATTTTTTTTTATTATAAGATCACTAAATGTTACATTTACAAACAAGGCTCGTATTTCACAGGGAGTAGGCACCTTCGCACTGAAAGAAAAATGTTGTGGGAAAGAGCACAGATGTGCAATGAAAGGGGGGAAGATAAAATACCTATATTCAGATTCCTCGAAGCTTTCTGGGAAATGCTGAGGGTTTAGGGAATAATTGGTAGAGTCTGAAAACAGAGCAGGAATGCATAATGCTCCGATAGCATTCCGCCAGTTTTTATTTGCGGTCCATAACCTTATAATATGTTATGTACTAGCAGTTCAAAAACCACTCCGCGGGTTTTTGCTTCTATACCCTGCGGGAGGGTTTTTGGTTCGCCTTCAGTTTAAATGTTGGTGACTATTTTATAAATCCGATAGAAACTGGTTCCAAAAACAGCCGGTTCCTCGGAAGTATAATCTGAGGCGATTCAGTGACAGCTACTCACCGAGACAAAGTAACCGCGACAGACAATGACGTCATAAATAATGTATAGACGCGTGGTGGAATCACAATGTGGAATTATCATTTACAACTGACAGTTACAATGTTAATCATACCATATATCTCTCCATACCCGGAGAGATTCACGAAAGTACAAATTCAATAGTACTTACGCCTGCCAGCCGATGTTCCTCACAATAGCTGTTGGTGTAAGTGGCGCCATCTTTTGGCATTGCTTTAATTCGGTTTTATTACGAAAGTAGATTTGTGACAAACTCCACGTACGAGAACGGTTTTGGGTATTGCGCGGCGTCGGAGTTATACTCGTAGTCGTATTTTTAAATTTCATCCGTTCAGTCGCTGGCATAGTAATACTATAGATACCAAATTATTCTTGAGGTGTAGGGTGTTTTCTCTGTTTTTATTATTAATTTTATTTTATTTTTATGTGGACGAATTAATTTTATATAACGATTTAAAATGTATCATTTTTGATTTGTGTAAAATTTTACGATGTTTATTATGGTCTTTAACGCTGAGGGCCGTTAAAAAGGTCACAAAAAATCAATAACCCTCCGATTAGCACGAGCAGTGAAATATCGAGAAATGAATCTAGAGAGCTGATTCTTCTGGAGAAATGAAGATTATATTTTATTCGAAGTATTATTATTACGCCATTAAAGTAACCGATCTTTGCGTAATTAAAAAAAAAATATATATATACATATATAAATACATATATTTATATATTTCTGGCTTTCACCCTACAAACGGTGTTTTAGGCCATCATTTAAAATTACAGAGAAAGGAAAGGTGAAATTATATATTAATTTTATTTAAATGTGCAAATTTCAGAATTATATACAAAGTTCGGACTTAGAAGAGATGAGATGTTAATTGGGGGGGAGGCAATTTTATATAGAAGAGAAGATATTTATTTAGAAAGACACAACCAAAAAAAAATTGATCTAATATTTCCACATCTAGACCACAGAATGTACATCTTTGCGTAATTGACAGGGTAAATAAAATCGGGAGAATACGGTTTTATAAACCACTGGTAAATTATTGAGTGTTTTTAACGAAACTCGATTTTTGACGTAAAAAACTGCAAACCAATTTAATATCCAACATAAAACTTGGGAAACCTCATCTTTTTTATCCTTATCTTTTATGTGGGTATCATCGATTTAGCTAATTTTATATTTATTAATGAAATAATAGAGATGAACCTTAACGAAAATATAAAATAATTTTTGCGTGGGGTTAATTTCTGGGGGTTAACGCTAGAATTGCCTATACCAGTTTATAGTAATTTGATTTAGGTACCAGAAAGTTCTCTTGAAACAATCCTTATTTGAATGCTATCAGGTATTTTTCTAAATAGATGAAATTGTGGCTTAGAAGCCCGTAGAAGTGAAAATATTTTTTTGGTATTTTTTACGCCGGGAGTTTTATAATTCTTCCCTTCTTCATTCCTGAGCGATTTACAAATTTGGCATAGGCAGTGCTAGCATTAGACTCCAGATTTATATTATACAGAATTTGCAGCTCGCAATGTCTAATCGCTGCTTCTGATTTGTTAATCAGGATGAAAATGTGAATTATTTTAACTAACCTGTGATTTAGTTAATTATTTGAAAACAGTGAATAGAGTCTGTGTATATCCCTGTTTAGTTACCGGACAGAATATTTTTTGTATAAAGCCCCGGGGTAAGTTATGTTCACTGTTCACTCTCTTAACGGGTCATGTCGAGGAGTTGGAAAACAACCTGAGAAAATAAGAGTTAATTAAATTGTATTTACCTGAGGGATTAATGTTGACTCTTGAAAGTTCCTAGACCAGAATAAGTAGACTGATCGAATAAGACGAACTGTATTTGTGTACAAAAGGTTAATTAAGAACTTAGAACTATTTAATTAAGTATTCCCAAGAGAAAGCGAAAAAACTGCGTCATGTAAAATAAATCTTAACCTTTCTTCTATTTAAATATTTTTCATTTCATTTTGATTCGATGTATTATAAAAACACTCCGATGTTAACCTAAATAGCTAAATAAGAAAATAAATATGTTTACAATGTTTTGGGATAATCATTTTCTTCTGTCGCTCTTCTTTTCTTTATTCAAAGATGCTCCTTTATCTCTCTCTCTCTCTCTTATCTACTTTTCATCTTAGTTTTCTTTCTTATTTGATATTATTTCAACTCGCTTTCTGACATCTTTCATTTTACTATTTTTTTAAAATATTATTTCCACACAAGAGGATTTTTTCCCCTCAGGTCCTATGTCATCTTTGGGGAATATGTGTGGAGGATCTAAGGCAAAGGAAGTAAGGGAAGTTTTGGTAAGGAAAAAGGTATGAGGGGTGGGTAGG
Organism: Limnephilus lunatus; assembly: GCA_917563855.2. NCBI lineage: Eukaryota > Metazoa > Arthropoda > Insecta > Trichoptera > Limnephilidae > Limnephilus > Limnephilus lunatus. The sequence goes on along the minus strand of OU830602.1, from coordinate 41,589,065 downwards.
AATCTGGGGGTCAGTGTGTCTGAGTGAAGGACGTATGAATCCATCTCTCCCACTGCGGCGCAAGGCGACGGGTCGGGAGAGACCGGCTGGAGAGATTTTGATTATGTCTCCCTCAAAAAATCTCTCCTAATCCGACCCGCTTCGCAGTAGTTGGGCAAACGCATTGGCCGCCAAGACCTAGACAAATCTCACTCATAAACCCAGGCATCCCTGCTAAGTCACCAAACCTAGCGAACCACTTGGGATGGCCTATGGCAGGGGTGTTGGTTATCCAATAAATGGTTCCCGGGGCGGCGGTACCCATACCCGCCTCCCAACAAAAAAAAAACTTTTGTCGCTAACACATAGTTTTTCAATTCAATCGAGGTCTGATTCATAACTGAACGAGAGTAAAGTGCAATTTCCACGGATTACTTTACCTACATATAATGTGAGTCCGGTCGTGTTATTCAACTGTATACATTATTTCAATACATATATCGTAATCAACCATTCAACTCGTATCATGCACGGCTTATAAAAAAATTCATGCATTTTGATTAAGGCCGAGCATTTAACAATAAAACAATAGGGGGACCGTTCATTGTTCTTCCAATCATATTTTTTTTTGTTTCAGCAAAAAACTGTGTTTGAAAATAACGTGACCTAAATAGCGTATAATTCTATAGTCAATGACGTAAATATGCATTTTCTTGACTGTTTGTAAAGGTATTGTGTAGTTGTCTAGGAAATGATTGCAATGAATCACAATAATTACGATGGTCTTTTGTTTGGATGTTATCCCACGGACTTCTTTACGAGGATTTACTATGTATATACGACGATTGTTCCAGCGACCTTAATCCGTTATTATTAGCCGTATGTGTAGATAAGCATGTGAATTATCCCACCGCGGGATTCACAATGGACTGGGCTCATCACCCCGAAAGCTGAAATCCCAAACAATCAATTTCCTGAAAGCCGAAATATTCTTCAACAGTCAAACCTCCACGATACTTTTATTTTTTGTTTTCCTCTATTAGATAGGTAGTTTAATACTCCTAATACCTATTCAGAAATATATAATTTTTAATTTTCTGGAAATCGGCTATTTTTGACAGGTTGGCTTTCAAAATTTCTACTTTCGGGAATCGCTTGGCAACCATAATACCTCTCCAAGATTCATTGAAATCCCCTAATTGAGTATTCTGTCTTAAGTCTTACTCTCTACATTTGGCGGATTTCTCGCAGGTGTGTTTTGTGATATCTTGATATAACACTTTTTTTTTTCAATGGAACATTGCATTGTAGAAACAACATCATTTTTTCGGTTTTCCTTTAATTTTACTAATACATACAAAATACAATACGCATTGAACTTTGATGAATTCCACCCGCTTCGCCTACCCACAAGTAATTGTGTGATGATTATTTTATTATGTTAGATTAGTTAATAATAATCATCCCTTTTTATAAGCAGTCCGGAAGAAATCTTACCAACTGGCATCCAATTATCGTACATTGTATAAAAACACACGTATAACTGGATTTATTCCTCGTCATCGTTATCTTCTTCCCAGTGTTTTACTCGGCTTATTATGATCGACCCTGTGAACCCATTCCAACCTCTGCGCTCCGGGTAGAATTAAAATATAAATGCTATCAAATCCTTTTTACAGCGCTTTTCGAGGCCAATGATTCAATTCTCGCGTTCTGTGACACATTATTTCACATATTTCTTGAATTTATTAACATAACCTAAATACCAATATGGTTTTGATAAGATTTCTTTTATTGCCGCTTTAAGTGAAAACCACGTAAAGTTTTTATGAAAGGTAATAGGCGAAAACCTACTTTTAAGAACCTAAGTGATTTGATTTTTAGCGTTCCGACTTGTACTCAAATTGTCGTCGTAAAATAATGCTACCTCATTATTATTTTAGAGTTATGTATTCATTCATTCGAATCGAAAGTGTTTTGTTTGTATAATTTATTACGCTTTGTTGCTCAGTATCGACAAAATGTACAAGGTTATGCGAAATTGAAAGTGATGTTTTTCGATGGATGTTGAAATATTGGTATTATAATTTTTTTGTAATATCTCCATGCAGGAGGCTGTCATCTACGTAAATGCTCTATGGATGGTGGTAAATACGCGAACGCTGTAAAACAATTCATCTATGTCTTAAAGCTTGGATTTTTTTCCATTTGCTCACAGCCTTTTCAATTTGGCCGCCCCGGGAACCATTTATTGGACAACCAATAGGTCAACCCAAGTGTTTCGTTACGTTTGATGACTTAGCAGGCGTGCCCTGGTTCACGGGATGAGGTTTGTCCAGGTCTTGACGGCGGATGCATCCGCTCACCAACTGTGTGGCAGGCCGGATCGGAGACGTATTGACCTCTCTAGTAGGACCACAGTGGGAGGGATGGATTAATATGTTCGCCACTTCTGGACAAACTGACCCCCAGATTCCTACCCCCCCCTTATACCTTTTTTCTTCCCAGAACATCCTCTCCTTCCTTTCCTTAGGAGAGCCTCCAGCATTCCCAAAGATGACATATAGGCTCTGAGAGGAAATATTTCCTCCAGGCCTCCTGTGTGGAGCTAATGTAAAAAAAGCCTTTAGAATTTACAACCCGCAAAATGTCATCACCATCATATATTCGAAATATATTTTTTCCTACTTGAAAAATTGAAAATTATGGAACAAATAATATGACGCTCTATCAGTTGGTAGCGAAGTCCTGTGGTTATATTTTTAAATAATATTGTTTTCTTAAATGTGTTATTTTGAACATCTGTGATATACATATATACATTGTATACCCCCTAATAATTGCCTATTTCTTGAAAGGGTCGTCATCATTATTTGTAATGATTTTTTTTAACGTCTGTTTTCTTTTTCCGCAGGTCATGGAAACAAAAAACATGATCTACATAGTCTCCGAGTACGCCAGCCAAGGAGAAATATTTGGTGAGTTTATAATATATAAAAAGTTTCTATTAATTAAGTTTAAGTAAATCTTTTTTTTCTCATAAATAAGTACATAGTATACAAAGTGTAGACAAATAAGTACATACAATCAATATGTACTTACAAACATAATAGTTGCTTTGTTGTATTATTTACTTTATTTTTGAAAAGTGGAGTTGAATATAACAATTACAAAACACAATTACAACACATTCCTGCTATATTGTGGCTTAAAAAGTGCAAGTCAGCATACATCTCAATCCGAATATAATAAACTAGTGGTTCATGTTCATAATACAAGACTAACTGCAAACGATGGACTTGTAATTCCCAGATACCTAAATAAATACGGTCAAAGAACTCTAGAATACCTTGTTCCAAAAATTTACAACTTGTTACCCAACACAATAAAAAGCTGTGAAATGAGTTTCAGAAGGAAACGTATGCTAAAGAAATGGTTAAGTGAAAGAATTTTTTGTTCTAATCTCTGTTTTTCCGCTTTTTAGTTTTAATGTTTTTTTTCCATTATTATTATCTCTTTTCTTTTTCTTTCTGTCATTTTCTCTGTTTCCGTATTTCTTATAAATTTTATTAACAATTTTTTTTCCAAAATATATGTTTTCTATGTATATATATATATATATATAATGTAATAATGTGTATATTTTATGTTCCTGTGTCATTTAAAAAAAAAGAGTAAATGTCAAAAGAACCCGTTGACTAACTGATATCAATCAGTTTAACGGGACTTAATTTTTAAAAAAATGTAAAAAAATTGTAAATAAAAAACCTTTAATCGAAAAATATAATATCAACCATAAATCACGCGCCCTAAAAATATTTATTTTACCTCTTCAGTGTAGTTTCCTTTTTCATTTTCCAAATACAATTAGAAGAACGTTTCTGTAACATCTGTGATTGGTAGTATCCTTATTTAAGTCGCTTTTCTTTTTTTAACAACATTCTTAATTGTAACCGATAAACCATAACTATAACTACATATGTAAGTATACGAGCATATTTGGTTTTGTTTCTATCTTTAAAAAGAAGCAGATACCATGTTATTATACGGTATAACATCTAATAACTTTCTCTCGTGATGTTTAATTTTAGATTGTCCAAAAGTGGACTATTATTGATTTGAAAATGAAATCAATTATTTAGGCCAGCCGCTTTTATATTAAATTGATTGGCTTGTTTACTTCTGTTTGCATGAAAGTATTCCCGACTCGCGTGTTTTGGGGTAATTACTACTCATAGCGGCAAAACACCCTGAAATGGTTTTTTTTTTCCTAAAATTATCATTTTATGCGTCACTACGGAATATAAATCATTTGTCCCATAAATAAAAGTCTGCAAACAGAATAATAACTGTATTGTAGAGTTTATTATAGTATTGTGTTCATATAATTTTTATCCACGAAATGTACCTACGTTCTATGTAGTTCCACAGAGTTGCTCCGGACTCGAGCCTGTAGGGTAAATATTACCCTGGTGGTTGACCTCAGATAAGTGAAGGCAATAGAGGAACTCCACGGACGTACAAAATATAAGGAACTCCTTCTCTGTACTACGTACTATATCGCCTCCTACCTAACTTACTATTATGCCGTTTCAACTCGGTCTTGGCACACACTCTTTGCCTCATACACATTCACACATCATCTCATACATGCTATTCTATTATTCTGATTCTTGACATGGCCCGACTCAAGAATCTTTCTCAGGCGTACCGGGCTTATTCTACCATTCACATTTGCGTCATATTTTCTCCTTAAACTCCTTTCTTGCGTGTCCAAATCATCTGAGGGTCCCTTTCTTAATCTTACTAATTACTCTTACATCGCCTCCTGGTTGGAATATAGTGAACCAAAATTGTTTTTTTGTTAAAAAATCACATTTCTTAAATCATATAATCATGCAGTAAAATAAATCAATTCATTATCTGGGAAACGTATATCACAGAATTTTAATTTTAGTTTAAATTAAATCATTAAAAAATATATAAATACATGTGTTTCCTGACGAAAATTGGTCCGTTTGGGTATTTATTTGCGCACTTGCAAACTAATATATTTCAGATTTTTTTACATTCTTATTTTGCTTAGAAGTTATTGAAAAATTATAAATACTTTTGATCAAAAAATTACATAATTTTAATAGTTCTATAATCACGCCTTTCAGCATTTTTGGATGTAGGCATAAATGAAAGCAAATTTGGAATGAAATAAAATCGATATTGAGTTATAATTTTAAAAAGCTGGTGCGAAGAATAATTAACCTTTCTCATTGGGACCGCCCTATATGATCGTAAGAACATCTTTCGACGAAATGTGGATTTTCGGCTGCTGGCTGGTTAAACGCCCTGAAGGGTAAATAAAAAAACGAGTGCAGATCACACGCGGTACAAGTGAAATCTTCACTCACACAATCTCAACCAATAGGAGTCTTAAGTGTGCTCATAATCAAAGCGGCCAATGTGGTGAGTTTTCATTCTATCTCGTTCTCTTGCAGGCTAAATCCTATAGATGTATGACATACATCTACAGGATTTAGCCTGCAAATAGGAATTAACAATCAATTCGAATTAATGTTTAGCAACCGACTTAATGACTGGGTGCTTACTTAGTATTATAATTTCAAATTTTTACAAGATGTATGACGTGTTTGTTTCTTTTTAATGTCCTTTTCGTTTCATCGAGTTTCAAATCACAACGCTGCTATAGAGTTTTCATTTTTAAATAATTAATCTATGGGCAATACTAATAACTAATAATGTAATAAATGACGGCTCGGTCGGCTTTATGAAACAATATTATAATCCGGCGTATTTGTTCAATGACGATCAAGGATCGGCTCGTTCAAGTGCGCCGTTCTGATAATAATAATTAGGGTCCCTTTATGATATTAAAGCGATAGAGGGAGTTGTGATGGCGGCCGCAGCCACAGCGGTCCGCCCTGTTAATTCGAATTAACCTAAACACGCACGGGGCAAGGCCGTTAAGGGATGGAAAATGCCTGTTATTTTCACTATAATTATTTAATTGCGGTTTTATGACACCCTCATATTGTTATATTGGCCGTGCCTCTTATTTGCGGACTAATAGACTTAACAAAGGCTGTTTTCCGAAGGGGTTATCAGTGGGTATCATCATTAAATACTTGCCGCACAACTTTGTTCTGGTGCACGCTGTTTTAAGGCTTTCATACATTCTTCTTCTTCCTTGCACTGTCCCAACTCATTGCCTAGGTAGGTTGTTGCGGTCGGCTCTTCTCGTTCTCAGGCTGTATCTTCTTCGGGTCTGTGTATCACTTCTATTCAGGCAGTTTCTCTGTAGTATTTTGGAGCATTGAGTCATCCAGGAATTCTTTGTTTTTCCTCTAGATAATCTAGATGACTGTCGATGAAGCTCTATAGATGTTATTAATTGTTTTTGTGTTTAATTCGTAGAACTCCATTTATTTTAAAAAAAAATTGTTAATGTTATTATCAAACTCTGCAAATATTTTAGTAAGTATTTTTGTTACAGCTGTTTCGGTTTACAAGACAGTTTGAAAATGGTCTTGTAAGCTGTAACAAAAATACTTATTAAAATACTTGCAGAGCTTGGACAATAACATTATCAAATTTAATTTTAATTAAATAAAAAATTAAGGCTGTTATATACATTATGCATTTTAAATACTTGTTATTTTGCCAGTGGGACTTTGGCATCTTCTATTGTAGTGTGTTGTGAAATTGAAGAGAGTGAGTAAGGGAAGTAGACCGATCAGAAAAAGGTCGGGAAGTGCCCAGATTTTATATACAGTTAGATTAGTTGAGTAAACACGGCTAAAGCCGTTTTAAGCATCGTTTCGATTATGAATGGTGTTTTTTCACCAATGTTTTTACTACCCGGAAAACGAGCCGTGAAAGGACGATTTAGAAAAGCTAGAAAATAATCTGTTTATTTTATTTGTACGTGTTTTAAACAACTTACTAAGTGATATTAGCTTATTCTCAAGGGCGAAAAAAAATTCAAACTAAGTCTCAATTTATTACTTTTTGTCTTGACGTGCAGAAATTGCTAATAGACTTATCAAAGATACGTATATCGTAAATTTAAGCGATATAGAGTTCGTCGATGTTCCCTGTGAGCGGAAATGTCGTTAGTATATCCCGGCCGATCTCAGGCAAATAAGGCTTTAGTTTCCGCCGTAGCCGCGCAGTCTTATTGGGAAACCCGGATCAGCCCGCGATCGGAAAGGGAAGCGGGAAAGCTCCAATCGGATGTTAAGGCTAGGTAAATACGCTAAACAGGGAATTAGCCTTAAGGCGTTGGGAAACCCTCCGATTATAGTGAGAATATTTAGGATAAATAATGATTTATATGTTTGTAAATAAGGCGATAATTGTTTTGACGAGTTAGCTTTGCATGGTAACTAAATCTTAGACCTCGTATTGAATACAGTACGTCTATGTTAAATATAGCGAAATTGCTTGTTAAATCAAACAAACACCATTTGTTCAAAATAAAGCTTACTATATCTACCTATCCATTTTGAAAACAGTAGTTGTTTATCTCTTACTAGTAGTTACTACCTTACTTTCAATAAAAAAGTTCAATAGAACATATAGAATATCAAGTAGCCTGTTTTTTTTTTAAATCTGTAGTTATGTATATTAAAAGTGTCTTAAATGTAGGTATATTTAAAATCTATATAAGTCTGTCGTTATGGAAAATACTTTGCGAACTTCGTGAGTTTTAAGCTGCTTCGAAAATTCAGATTTCTATTTTAGAGTTATAAATCATATTTTAAAAACAAACTATCCTTCAGTAGATTGAATAACTTTTTATTTAAATACTGTGTTGTAATTTTTATATTTTAAGATGTGTATTAAATATAAATATAACAGAGACGTAGAATATTTTTTTAGTCCTCACTAGCAGATCCTGTGCTGAGGGGTCTGGGTTTTGGGTGGATGATTTTCTGCGACTTCTATTGTACAATTTCATGTTTTTTTGCAGGATTATTTCAGTTACAATAGCCTTCTGTTTCCAATTAAAAAAATATATATTATATTGGAGTTCCACCACAAATTTTATAATAGAAACGTAAAAGTATTAAAAATAGAAACATTAACAACTTCTATGAAGATGTTTTCAAAATACTAGTCGGTTGTTTTTCCGATAATTTCTCAAGCCACTTTAATTACATATATTAGATGCGTACAAATTTTCACAAAACATATTCTAGAAGGGCTTATACATTATACAAGTAATTAAATTATATTACAAATCATGTATATATTTCTTATTTGTTTTATTATAATATATGTACATATTTATTATACTTTTCAAATTTATTTAAAATCTAGTTCATGGTTCTGGCAGCCCTGTACCAGTGACGTCGTATGACGTAGTAACAGAAGCCTTGACGTTGCCAACCCCAATAACCCCATTCCCCCCACCCAACCCAAGTCAGCCAAAAGGATGCTAATATGAGCTGTCCTGTGATCCACCATGCTTTATTTTTATTTCCTTCTTTTCATTTGAGTACAGAAAGCGTCGTTATGGCGAGATATATATCAGCTTTATGATGTCGTTATGTGATTTTGTTTAAGCACGTTCTATTATGCAGTTATATTTAGTTTTAATTAGACACTCCTAGGTGTAACAAAGTGATAGGTTCTAATAATTGGATTTTTTACTTGGCTAACTCAGTGATCTTGTTTATCTTTTGTTTATCTGAAAATAGGACGGTGAATTCGACCTTAGTTAGAGACTGGTGATATTTGTGTTTAAAAGTTTCGTTGTTTTTCAGTGATTCTTCGTAAAAAACGCTGTCTTTTAACGAATCGTCAATGAATCGAGTTAAAATGGTTATTATTGAAATAAAAACTTCTTTATCACCGTTGTTATTTGAAACTCGATGAAACGAAAAATAGATAAACTAAAAGGAGACCAAATACATACATCTGTAGGATTTAGCCTGTGAGCGAATGAGATAAGTCTCCTTTTTGATCGATGTCCTCATTGTGCGGTGCTTCGTAGTCTCCCCACTCTTGTCTACTTTAGTTTTCTTAAGGTTTCACTTCTACCACATGTGATTTGCACATATTGTTTTTTTGGAGTAAAACTTCTTTACGCACGCTTGACTTGGTGAGTAAGCTGGTGAATTCGTGACGAGAGCTTTACGAAAAGTGTGATCGGGTGAGGCAAACGGAAGTTGAGAGGGAGATATAAGTTAGTGAAGATAGAAAGAGAGAGAGTTACGTTTCGTATTTACTGTAGGGGCAAGAGGAGCACTCATTTTCTTTCTCTCATAGCCAGTTACGTTTCGTATATCTAAGACACAGTGCAGGCCTATTGTCTGTATCACAGTGTAGGAGCAAGAGAGAGCAGTGCGCGCGCACATTCTCTTTATCTCATTTTTTATAAGTTAGTGAAGTTTTACTTCAGTCGTGTGGTCTAAAAAGCACACTCGTTTTTTTTAATGAAAACTTTTTTAGCACCGTTCTGATTTGAACCTCGATGAAACGGAAACGAGCGACACTAAAAATAGACAAACACATACATGTATAGGATTCAGCCTGCAAGAGAATGAGATAGTATAATCGATCTCCTCTTTGTGCGGTGCTTCGTGGCCTCCCCACTCTTGTCTACTTTAGTTTTCTGAAGGTGTCACTTCTACCGTTCTACCGCGTGTGAACTGCACACATGTTTATTTTTTTTTAATGACTGCACTGCATTTGAAACTTAATAAACAAAATTTAAGAAAGGACGCTTTAATGGTTTGGACATTAAAAGTGATCGGTTGGATGAAATAATGTGGAGGGATTATGTATAACGCGCAAGTAGTCAGCAAAATAAGCCGGAGACACCCCAAGACGTAAATTTTTAAAGGGTGAAGTATAGATTGCCATCAGAGTTTGCATGTATGAGATAACGTTTGAATGAGAATGTAGCAAGTGTGTGCCAAGACAGTTCGGTGGCGTTACAACTCTCTTCCCCAGGCCCTCTCTGGGATTTTTACTAGAAGTAGTAAAATATATTTCGTGTTTAAATCACAAGAATGCCTGCGGTCACTGATAACAGAGATGGGACCTAAAATTAATCCAACAATTACAATACAATTCACTGTAAATGTAGTATTTTTTACGTTTGAAGGAAGAATCGATTCTTTTAGAAGTGTTAAATTACGATAGAAGAAACGTGTTGTGGAACGAGTGAATTGAAGTCATTCATCAATCTTGTCAAGGTGTTGGCAGCCGATGTGTCTGCCCACCAGCTGCAGCTGCGTGTATCGAGAGAGACTGGTTGAGGAGATATTTTGACCTCTCCAGCCATAATCCTTTGACCCATTGCCTTGCAGAGTAGTTAAAAGGGTGGATTCATACGCCCGTCACTCCTGGACACACTAACCCCAGCTTCCTACCCACCCTCGATACCTGTTTCCTTCTCAGAACTTCCTTTTCTTCATTTCTTTAAAAAAAACCTCCACACAGCATCCTCTAAGATAACATAGGCCCTGAGGAAAATTACTTTCCTCTGGGCCTCCTGTGTGTTATCTAAATACTCAGAGTTAGTTTTTACCTTCGGAAATTTAATAGTTGATTATATTTTTTTTCTTGAAGCTATAGTGAAAAATATTTGAAAAAGTGTTCAAAATAGTTTCGTTGGGGCCTTTCAACTGCCCGGTATAAATTTTTAAATATTTCGAACAGGAATTCCCTGAAAAAAATGGAGATAGTTTGGGGGGCATTTTTTAATAAAGATTTTATGTATCATATTATTATTTAGATATCCTAGATATCAATGTCAGTATTACGTACCCCGACTGGCAGCGCCTTTATTAGGAACCTGATATGAAAAAACCCATCTCAGTTTATTCCAAGGACTATTGTGCCGAGGGCGTCACAGTAGACGTAGACATCCTACATAACATTCATTTTCTAAATTGTAAATTCATGACTTCTTTAGATAATTTTAGAAAAATCGTGTGCTTTTTCTAAAATTTATTAAAAAAAAATTATTATACTGCTTTTGCGGATTTTATCACTGAATCCTCTTCAGACCATGCCTTTTTGTAAAAATCAAAAATATCAGGGGGTTTGGCGCCATAAGGCCCGTGAAATATATCGTTTGGTTTGACGCTGTAGAGGCCGAGAAAACAGCTTTCATAGTTCTATCCCAAGTCGCAAGCATTGCCGGAAAGAATTATGATTTTTCCACACATGCTACGTTTTGCAAATTTCCTCATTGATTCCTCTTCAATCAAACGAAAAATGGGTCTTTTCTACTCGTTCTTGAGTTCAACGGCTCGGCTTTTGAACGACAACATGTGTCTTGAAGAGACAGGTTCATTTCTTCTTTTTCACAGAAAGACTCTCTACACGGCATCCCTTAATACGACATCGACATCGGCCCCGAGGGAAATTTTTCCCAAAGCCTCCTGTGGGGAGTTAATATAAAAAATATGCCAATATGTTTTAAAAAAACTTTGTGGTTTTTATAACTGGAATGACGAATCTCACTATTAACTACGGTAATTGGAAATATTACCGCTGGAACTATATCTAAATCACCAATGTTGAAAGAGTTTAACTTATATGTGGCAGATTAGTATACTCGCGGGACATCCCATGCACTTTGTTAAGCCCCGAAAGCGAGGACTTCTGTCTATCAGAACGCGCCAATCAACAGAACGAATTAACTGCTTAACGATATTGCATTGACCATTGACATTTTCAACGTCACTTACAGACAGTTTAGCAATTATCTTTTGACGCATCTCACCAAATAGTAAAACTGCCCCCACGACCTTTTTATACTTATGTGTACCTCAAATATGTTATCTTCTAAGTAATATATTGGTGTATAACCATTTTATGGTGACCATGAAGAAATAAATTAATAATACTTTCTTAAATAATATATGAAAATTTATTGTTTTGTTTATTCATAAATAACATCTGTATGAAATTACAATTACAGTCTAACTTAGTTAGCAAATGGCAAGTTTGTTTTACGATAAAATAAGTGACTACTTTAATGCTTGCTGAGTGCTTTTATTATTACCATGACGATCCACGATTTTTTTCTTCACGGACGGCATACGTTCTTTATCCTAATAATTTTGCAGCTCTTTCTTACGCATTAAATAATTGTGAGACAATGGATGAGACACAATATAAGTGTGTCTGTATCTCATCTTTTAAAAGAGCTACAGCATAATAATAAGGATGAAGAACGTACTTTGTATGCTTTTTTTTATACCGTCACGGTACAGTAATCGTAAGTAGCAATTTCGTTTGAAATACTGATTAGAGATTTGCAGCCTTTTGGTTCTGACATTGCCACGTGCTACTATTATGTACATAGTTTGTAAAAATAGAACATTTTCAATATCCCACAATAGGTTTCTTTTCTATTGTTTCGTTTATACCCCGAAATAATTCCGTTATTTTATTTTTGCTACACTGCTGGCATTATCACAAATTCCATTTCAAACCGATTTCATCCGTCGCGTGTTTATCCAACGCGCCGGCAGAAGGCGCCGCGATGTCTCAGGTGGAAATTTGATATTTTCCGGTTCCAGGCGAATGTACCCACCCAACCCACTAGACGTCGAAAGTGCAAAGTGCAGTATTTGCAATATGCACGTGAGCTTCTTGTACCATAGTATGTAACTTGGAATGAGACCATCACACGAGTATTTACATCATAAGGAGAAAGAGTGTTGTTACTCCAGATGCCGGGAACACAGGGTAATTTACCTTAAGTCCATGGGTTTAATAAACCATTAAATAAAGTAGCACAAAACGCAAGTGCATAAATAATATGCCAAATGGGATAATGGACTTTTATGTTTTTTCAGTCGTACTTTTTTTGTTTTTTTAATCTTTCTGAACTGCAATAGTGTAAAGTTTAGAGCTTTAAACACTTGCAATTCCACTGAATTCAGGCCATTTTCGTTCTTTCTCTGCCAGTTATAACTCACTGCCAGACACAATCGTTGGTAGTTCAATAGGCAATGCTATTGATTTGAGCGTGGCGAAGTCCTGTTTTGACTCGACCATTTTGCATTTCGTCCGTCTATAATTTTTGTCAAGCCTATCAAGATGGTAGCCGCGTTTGTTAGTACATTTTTATTCCGCCAGAGCGCATCGGCATTGGGAGCTGTAAAGTCGGAATAATCAATAATACGCGAAGTAAAAAGTTCACAGAAATACTAGTTAATCTTATTTTCATATTATAATACACATTAACATCTTGATTCATGTCGAATACTTACATTAAAAGTCTATTGTGCCAGTTTGACATATCGACTCTCTTGAATAACAAGGTTCCATCTGCCAGGGTAATGTCATGCGATAATGAACTCTAAAGTATCTTATTATAGATCCCATTATCCCATTAGATTTTTTTATTTATTCTTTTTTTTTACATTTTTTTAGAAAAGAATGTGTCCTTACTGGGGTACCCCGTGCTATGGTCACATTGTACATGGTTATGTGTAAGTTATGGAAGCTTGTTATTCCAAAGATTCGGATTTTGACTTTCGGCAGTGTGCGAAATATTCTATTTAATAAGCGAAACTGATTTGATACGAAAAATTTAATTTCTTTTAGTCATTTAACATTTATTTGCTTTTGTCCGATTTCAGCCATATGGGGCCCTGTATTATTTTTACTGTTAGATTTTCATTTATAATCTAATCACCCACTGAAGCTTCGCGATATGAGCTTTAAGCACGATGCACATTAAAAATTATATGAACATGTTCTGATTTCGGTCTGGGTATTATGATTTTCACACACGCCAACCTGTCTGGTTCGCCAAAAGCCGCCATGACGGCAGGGGTAGAAGTCTGGGGAATCTTTATCCTATTCTGGATCGAATTTGACCACTGATTTAATACATACCTATAGATATAATTATGTTCTGGATCGAATTTGAGTATTGATTGAATACATACCTGCCTAGAGATATTATGTTCGAGATCGAATTAGACTGTTGATTGAATACACCTCTGCCGCGATATATTATGTTTTGGATCGAATTTTACTATTGATTTATTACACCATGCCTTGAGATATTATGTTCTGGATCGAATTTTACTATTGATTTAATACACCATGCCTTGAGATATTATGTTCTGGATCGAATTTTACTATTGATTTAATACACAATGCCTTGAGATATTATGTTCTGGATCGAATTTTACTATTGATTTAATATACCGCTGCCTTGAGATATTATATCCTGGATCGAATTTGACTATGTTACTTAATACGAGTACATAACTGTCTAGAGATATAAATCATTTATCCAATATAACCAATACAACCGCCAGTCACTCATAAATTAAGAAAACTGTTTTCCGAATTTAAAACTATAATATAAAATTTGAAATGTGTGAGAACGGTTGTAGATATGGACCTTTGGTCTTTTTTTCCTTTAATCGATATCTGGATATCTCTGGACATCTTTATCATTGCAAAAAAATCTTAATAACACATAACTATGTCTTTCTTCCACACAAACTTCTTGTTCACCTTCTTACTTTTATATGACCGATCGATGACTGAGTTGGCATCGCGTCTGGGTTCCACCCAGGCATCGTAAGTTCAATTACTCGGCCGGCTAAGTTCTCCATCACGACACAACCAACATTTTCCGCTTACTGTGGTGGTAGGATATTATCAAAATATCGTCATGCTATTCGTAAACCGGGAATTTATATATTTCTTTTAAAAATAATAAACGTATGATATTAAAAATAATAAATAATAAACGTAGACACATCGTCGGATCTACCGGATCTGCCCTGATGATGGACACTGCAACGCTGTCCGAAACGTCGGCTATAGTAGGAGGTAGCGCAACACGGCATAACACCCCAAAAACTAACAAAGAAAATGCTTTTGGCCGTGAAAATCTAAAAACTTGTATGATTTCAAGTTTTTGTTTAGTTTAATCGTAAGTTCCGCAACGCCACTGGTGGAGTGGGTTCTGTATCAATAGAACGGAATAACGAAATCACCCAGGCTTCTCCGTTCTGACGTAAGAACCTCTCCACTACCGACGTTACCACGTAGCGACGTTACGACCGACGCGCGACGTACCGACGCGTCGTATGAACGTGAACGTCTCTCCTGCGGGTAATGTGGCGAGTTGCATTATCGACCTACTGCACCAACACAGACTTAGCTTGACGCCTCTCGTCTTTCCCATTCAATTTTAATGTAAATATTTTCCCGTCAAGATTTTACCGGAGCTGTTTGAAATACGAGACTAAGGGGATTTGAGGCTCTGTGGCGTTTTGTTTTTTCATTAAAATTTGAAGCTCCGAGTTTTGAAACATTAATTTCCTTTGATGAATGGATATCTCTGGAAATACGGCATTTATAAAAGATCAAGAAAAGCATCCTTCGTAGGATTAAGCTAAGATTATTCCGTGATAAAAACCCTTATTTATTTTTTAGCCTTTTAATATAATGCTTTTATATTTTAAAGATTTTTCGAGGCCGCAAAGGGAAAACTTTAACTACATAAATATAATTAGTTTTGAGGTAATACTCGTTTATTCCAGTAGTGATGAACCTTTTTAGCCGGAGTGCTAATTTATTCAATTTCAATTTGTTCGCGGGCCACAGAGGGTAAGGTACCGCTAGACATTCTTAAATTTGTAGTCGGTGGATCGCAAACCTACCTTTATATTTAGATACGGTTATATTTTTAATAAAACAATTATCGAAAGCAAAAACGAAACGCCGCAGTGAAAATTTTATATATCTAAGGCTAAATCAATAAATGCAGTCGTTTTATATTATTACGATATATTAAAGAACATTTAAAAAATACCTGCTTGCTATTTTGGGCAACTTTTGACTTGTCGTTCGGAAAGTTAAACAAAATTTGGTCACGAAAACTTTTGGAATTTTAAATACTATTTTATAAAACAGAATCCTTTAAGATGGATCAAACATACCTAGATCTCAACCAAAAAGCGCCGCGCTGCGAAAGTTGTTTTTTTTACGAAACGTCGGACCACGTAATTTTGTATTTTTATAAGTAAATGAAAGTTATATAATATGTAAGAATTTTGTTGTTTTGAGCGGCTGATTCAAAACTTCGAAGAAAGACCGAAGTTTTCCGCTAAACCCTTTTGAAAAAATGAACAGAAATTGTTGAATTAAAATTATTTACTGCAGTTTTTTGTATAATTTATTTAGCCAAGTGGGCAGAACGAATAGGCTCGCGGGCGGCGCGGGTTCCTCTGGTTACCTGGCTGGTTTAGTCCTTAAACTGAAAATGTTAAATTATAAAGTTGTCGTATCAGAGATCAAATGCCATGAAATTTCGTTCAAAAGCACGTACTTCACCTAGAACCCTTCCTTAGATAAGTTTCGAATTTTCGGAAGTACAAGCACAAATCATATCACACATTCCAGACCAACATACAAATACCCGGTACTTTCCAGCTTAAATGTATTCATCAAGTACCTAATGGATTGACAAATAATTTGTTGCTCTTTTTCGCGGTGTATGACAATTAATTAACGACCTTTTTTTTTATTTCCACTATCTGCCCATGCTGGTCGGAAAATTTCGACTTTATTAATAACTTTTTACAGCATTAGTTATTTAACTGAAATTTCAATTTTCAACTATTTTCAACACTATTTGGGCGAAGTTATAGTTATAAAATTTTTGAAAAAAAATCCAAACTCCGAACTCTAACTAAAAACTTCGTAAAATTTTTTGCTATGATCAAATCAACCTTAAATTAGCAGGTGAATTATTAGTAATAATTCGCTTTGGAATGAAAAATCATTCCAATTAATTCGCAATTGAATAGTAGATACTTTTAATGCCGTACTACACGTATCAGAGTCAAGAGTCAGACTCTGATACGTGTTTCCGTCAATCAAAGGCAGTGAAACACTTCTCACCCTTCTTATGTTTTCGCTTTCACCTTACCCTAATTCCTTCTTATTTACGCCTCTGGGAATATTTCTTACGCAGTGCGCTAAAGCAATCATTTATCTATTTGTTATAAAATATGTATGTGTTCAATACATAATGTATTATTAGTAAACTCGGGAAAACGCCTAAGCTCAAATTTATCCATTCTTACTTTAACATTTCTCTCTAAACTGCGTGAATATACCTTTTCCACTTTTTCTACTTACCAAATAAACCCTTTAATAAAAGCTCGAAACGGGCTCGGGGAAGCTTAAGGAGACAATGCTTTGAATTCAAAATTTGTAGCCTTAAAACTACCTTTTATTCTGAGAATAACGCCGCAGTAACGAACAACAACTTATGGGAAGATGCTGTTTACGAGATGTACTCGTAAACACAACACGTTCACTGATAATGTTAAATATTTTTTTTATGTCAACGTTTATCTTGCGCATAGAATAATAAAATTTTAATGAATATACACAATTGAACTGGTAAATTCTTTTATTACATATTTGATAATAAAACCATTATTCTGTTATATTGTTTTGATCAACCTCAACCGTTTATAAAAAAAAATCTCTTTCAATTTTAAAATTTTACAATAAAGTTATTGTTTATTAAACTTCAATGTGCTATGTCTGCTTCGCACACATAATAATAACATTTTGATAAATGTAATGGTTAATGGATTTTAATGGATTAAATTTTTAATTATGATACCATCATTCCGATGGAAACCTTAACCGTTAATAAAAAAACATTAATATGTTATCAAATTCAAGATTTTCGAATTGTTTATTACATTTGTTGTTTTTTTTAAATTTAAAACCACATATGAAACCGTGTTATTCTTTACGTTGTTTGCGGTTTCTTTGAATCAATTCAATAATAATTATTCTTCAATAACATTATCATTACCACAATGCTTTTAAATTTCTCTAACCGTAAACAGCGTTTTACATGACACTATATAAAAAAAATAACTTTTCCATCAGGAATTTTTATTTCATTTAGAGTAAACTTAAAATAATTCATAAACAGATCGTTCAAAGACGGCGGTATTGAAACCCTTCAGGCTTTTTTTTTTACTTCATATAAGTCTCATAGAAATCATTGTGTCTCCCTAACTATCTTAGTGAGAAATGTGATCTAAACTATATTCGAAAAATAAAATAAAACCCTTTACATTAAAATCTAAAAGTTGCCCACAAAATAATTATAAGGTACACCTTTACTAAATAAAAGATTCCGACCGCAATTTGAAAAAGATTTATTTGCGAATTTTTTAATAGTTATTTCTAAATGAAACGACAAGAAAGTGAGTTGGTGATAAGCTCATAATACATTCGTCTATGTTTATGTGTTTTTATATTTTTTCGTAATCGGTAATTTTAGTATTTAAAAACATAAAGTTAGTAATTAAAAAAAAAAAATTATGTTTGCATTCTAAATTTTATGCTTAAAATCTTATATGTTTATCTCTAATAAAAAAATTTAAAGCCTATACCATCACCTTTCTAAAATAGTTTTTAGTTTTAGGATGCGTTCAGAAATATTATATTTATTCAGTTTTGGACAGAATATGCTTAAGGCCTGAGGGGTTAATTATTTTTAGAGAAAAAACCCTTCTGCAAGTTATGCTGCAAAATATTAAAATAAATTGTTAGTGTGCGCCCGTAAAATCCATAACGTAGTTTTGTCCGAATAAAAACTCAACTCTTCCAAGAAAGACTTGATAATACAATTTTGGATTGTATCACCGAAACAATAAAATACAAACAATTATTTATTAATTCAATTTGCGTACTAACGGGCGCAAACAAATGATTCTTCTTAATATTTTACAGCATAACTGAAAAAAGGATTTTTCCTAAACTATTTAAATTGCCGCCTTTTACGAACCAGCTGATTATAACAAAAATTAAAATAATACGAAATCAACATATACATTGAAGTGTAATGATTGTGGTTTCTTTTATATATGTACTCGTAGGTAAATATACTTCGAGAAATTATGAAATAATCATAAAGTAACATATGAGATGCTTAAACAATAATAGTTTCTCGGAGTTTGCCAATCATTTGTTTGAGACGAGTCACACTTTTGACTTTAATAGTGGAATTAAGTTACTACATTGTAATTTTAATGTTGTTCAGTTGAACAAATTGGAAATCTTAGAAATTAGAAAGAGCGTAAATACGAATTTAAATATTGTAAATAATCAGAAAATATTTTGAAATGATCCATTATTAAACTTGTTCCATTTATAAAATTTATATTTATTTATGCCATATTACCCCGCTCCCCTCCCCACTCCCACCTTTTCATTGACACCGTTAAGTATATTGTTGTAATTAGTTCTAAGTAAACCCTGAGGAAGTGAACATCGCTCACGAAACATGTCGGTTTTTTTATAAACGATAAACGTGGGTAAAACTAAGAAATCTATAAATTTTGAATTATTTTAAGTTAATCGTTTCCGACACCAGACCTTAGGCCTTCGCATCTTTCTCAAATCCATTCTTCCTTCCCCAGGGGCTCTCATTTGGTTATGTTTTTGGTGTATTGTTATTGCACAGAATCAAAGTTATTTTTCCTGTATCGAGGAACTCCGGATCTCTAAATTGACCATGAAAACCACATTAATGCAGTGACGCCTCAAGAACATATCTGTTATCCGTATAATTTCACATCGCCCACATACGAGTAATGGCCAAATAAAAGGAATCAATATCAACTTAAATCATGACGTTTTGTAGAGGTAACCTTGTTAAATTGCTATTCCTGCGTCATTGTGCTGTCATATCTAGCGACTTGTCCAATGATTGATTAACTCTCCAAACACCTCCATATTGATTTACATTTACGAAAAAGTTAACACTTTGCTAAAAATAGGCCCGGGGTAAAGTAGGTCTACTAAAGTGAAGCTGAAGGATCATTATTTGTATTTTATTTATTTATTTTATTACATTAGTTACATTTATACAGCAAAATTACATAATAATAATATTTCAAATAACTGTAGATTTTAAAATGTGTACAAGTGTTATTATGTCTTGTACGTTATTAGTTCCTAGCTAGGCAGATTGCCTGTTCTAAGGAACCAAATGCTGGTGAAAAATGCCAAAAATGTATTCTGTAAAATCTTAAAAAAAAACAAAATATATATATATTTTTTTTGTAGATTAAATATAGGTACATATACTAAGTTTAAATATACTATACTAAGTTTTTACTGATTGTGCCATTAATAATTAACCATGTATAATTTTAAGTTTTAAGTGACATTATTTAATAATTTTTCAGACTCAATCCTACCTAAGTCAATCAACCATTTAGTTATTATTGTACCGATGCATGCCATTTTACATGTTTTAATATTTAATTCTGGGGGGATTTTATTATACAATTTTGGTCCCAGATATGTATATGTCTGTTGAAACTTTGCCGTATTGCTCCCTGGGACCACGAGATCCTTTCTGGTGTGACTTCTTGTTATATATTTATGGTAAATTTGTTTAAGATTTTCTACATTTTTATGTACGTGGATAATAACATTTTTTATATAGTTTTGACGAACATCAAGTACATACAATTTTTTGTAGAGCTGGTCGCTAGAAAACCTATAGGTTTTACGCATAATGACTCTAATTATGGATTTCTGGGCCTTCACTAATGAATCTAAAATTGTTCTACCTGAAACTCCCCAACCAATACAACCATACGTTAAGATGGGGTGCATAATCCGAAATATGTATTTATTTGTATTTTACGACGTTTATGTTATGATTGAAATGAATTCAAACGTAAATTCAATAAACATAGGACCGTGACCAGATCTGAATACCCAGGTACTTCCCAACCTTCCTCCCCATTACCTTCAGCTTCACAATAACCCAAATTGAGGATGCCATAGTCTTACTGGCTCCAGACGGGAGCAGCTGGAACTCTTGCGAGGAATTCACATAAAAAAATCTCCTTTCCCTACTGCTTACCTTCAGCCTCACAACATACCACAATTGAGGATGCCAGAGTCTTATCGGCTCCAGATGGGAGCAGCTGGAACTCTTAAGCGTATTAATTATTACTATGCAAGGTATTCATTTAAAAAAAACTCCCTCCCTACTTTCAGCCTCGCAACATACTCCAATTGGAAGTCTTACTGACGGGTGGGAGCATTTGGGATTGTTGTGCGGTACTCATATATTTAAAAAAATAGATAAAATAGCCGACTGGCTCCTAGCATTAGCAACTCTTGAGCGGTATGTACTTTCAGTAAAAGTATTAAGGGTAATCAATTCTTGACCTATAGGAAGGATGTTGTGTTTTTTGGGTCACGTCATCTCTCGTTTAGAATACCAGTATTTTTGAGATACTGGTAAATATATCATTCCTTGTTTTATGAATATTTTGTGTTTTAATATTTTCAAAAAGCATTTGCAAGCAAGCTTTGATAAAATTTTGTAAACGCCTAACGATATTGACACCTACATGTAGCCACAATATAGCCACATTTTTCATTCAATGTTCATTCCTTATTATTTAGAAAAAAATTTGAAGTCATTTTTCTGTGCCAAATTTCCTACATCCTAACTACCTAGATAAAAAATATTGTCATTTTTATCTGTAGATAACGTGTGCGTTAAAATGACTTCATATCATATAAAATGTGGTTCGATCTCTGAAAACCTTTTTTACACTATTTTGGTTGAGATAGGGTTAAATTAGATTAGGATAGGTTAGGTTAGCGTGGTTGAGTTAGGGGCTTTATTGGATTAATATCAAATCAAAAGTATATTCTTAAGAATGTATTGCATTACAATTTTTTTTTAACATTGCTGCAATGTAAAAACTTTTATTTATTTATTTATATTTATTTACGCCCTAGTGGGCTTTTACAAGCATAGAAGGAAAAGTATAATATCAATAATAATTATGTACTCATATGTTACTAAACCAATAAAACAGAATAAATAATAAAGCAATCATCATCACAAGGTATAGAACATCATAACAGAAATTAAAAAAAATTAAACATCATAAAAGAAATGAAATAGTATGAGTAATAAGAAAAAATCAGTAATTAGACCTGAAATATAATAAAGTGCATTGTGTAAAAGCTAGTTAGTAGGTATAAACAAACAATTATATGTGTATAATAATGTTGGATGATAAAACAGAACTAAATAGAACAGCAAAATAAGGTTATAAATTACTGGTAAGATTTTAAATGAGAGGCGGTTTTATGAAAAGAACAAAAATAAAAAAGTTAATTATTAGCAGATAATTTATTTATTGTGATTAAATTTATTTTGTAGAACTCCATTTTAATTTTTATTTATTTTATAAATTCAATAATATTATTATTCAATGTATAAAAACAGTTTATTATAAACGAGTTCTGCTTCGTAATTATTATTATGTGTTACAGCTGTTTCGCCCTCTAAAGGCAGTTAGAAGTTAGTTCTAAGGCAGTTAGCTAGAAGTTCCTCAACTAAAGACAGTTTGATAATGCCTTTAGAGGGCGAAACAGCTGTAACACATAATAATAATTACGAAGCAGAACTCGTTTATAATAAACTGTATTGAATTTATAAAATAAATAAAAAATAAAAAAATAAATATAAATTAGCAAATAAAATAGAGATGAGTTGTCTCTTGAAAATTGCAAAACTGTTAACACCAAATACATCTACAGATTCACAATGTTTATTTGCAAGGCTATGCATTCTAGGGATTGGTGAATTAATAGAATAGTTAGTATTGAGGGTATTGTTTAAATTGAAAATATATTTATTGCGAGTTTGTCTGGCAGGTATATTAATACAGATTAGTTCTAACAAATTAGGGCAGTCAACTAAAGATTTGATAATTTTTAATAAAAATAACAAATCAATTAACACTCTTCTATCTGATAATTTGAGGAGTCTGATTTCTGCGCGTACACACATCTTCCGTTTTAATACCTATCCACACACATTTCCCAAGATAATGAAAAAAAGTCAGTAGGTACTTTGGTAGTAGCAAAAGTCCAGTAAATTGATTTTGGTAGTATCAAAAGTTTTCATATATTTTCTATTGGTAACAAAACCAGGCTTTTCGACACATATGTATATCTACGTGTTTAATAATATAATATTATTATTCATTCTAATTTTATGAAGCGATGTATCATCAAAAATACCTACTATCTAATGCTGGTAGTGCGTGTGTCCCTGCGTAACTCTAGTTTAATGAACTCTGAAACTTTGATTTTTTTTTAATCAAGATTATTTAAAAAATACTAAGTAGAGTAGTTTATTCACAGTCCCTCCCTAGGGATTCCTGTTCCGAAGCGGACCATAGGTATACGAGTATCTGTGAGGTGTTAGGTATTTCAAGATTTCCTCATCTTCATGTTTGTTGACTGTAGGTCGTGTCTTCCTTCGTAACTTTTTTTTATGTAACATGAGTATAAGTATCATTATGTAATAATTTTTAAAGATAATTAATTTTATTGTAATTTTCAAAATTGAATCTGATTTTTTGAGTTGGTCTGCCCTAGTGACAAGATTTAGAATTATCTCTTGATGTATTGTAATTAGTAATTAGAATGATCTATTGATGTATTGAAGGTAATTCTATACGAATTGCGTTTAATGCTAGCTATTTTCACTTACATTCAGTTTTATAAAGAACCGTTCTTGACTTAGAAAGCAGTCATTGTTCCCTCGTTGAAAACATTTTTTCTGAAGACATATCATGACTAAGTCTCGTGTAAAATACGATAAAAAACGTTGGCATGCGTTCAAGTTTTCGATAATTTAATATTTCATTAATGCTTTTGAAAGAAGTTCTCGAAAGTAAATAGAATTGGCTCTTTCTAGAAAATGAATTTTTCAACAAAGCAAAAAGCGAACAGGCAATCAACATTCATTAGTACACTCGTTGCCTAATTGCCCAGTGTCTTCATAAATGTAGATTTTAGTCCCAATAAAGGGTGATCCTTCAAGTCATGAATTGCCTTTGTCATTTACATCTCCTCTACCCTAAAGTTACTGCGATGTTTATGAAAACTTTATTTACGTAATGCTTTTTTTATTACAATTTAGATGAGTTTGGTATTTTATAATGTTTGTAAGTTCTGGCTCGCCCTTATTAAGTATTGGATAGGTACATAAATGGTGTCTATTACGCTGCGTTTACATGCACGTAACAAAAAGCGAAATGAACCACGAATTATGGGAAAGGAACGAGGTAACTGCAAGTGGCGTTTCGCGCCGTTTGCTGTTGCTTCATTCCTTTCCCATAAATCGTGGTTCGTTTCGCGTTTTGTTATGTCATGCATGTTTACGCAGCCTTACGTACCCAATTAGACAATATTCCTTTGGTTGTGATGTGATGTACGTACGTAACATTATACGATTCTAAAATACATTATTCTTATATACTTGCTTGCTTAATGTGATTGTAGTAGGAGATTTTTAAATTTTGTCAGGTTTTTCGTCACCTTGGAATGTTTCTCTTTCTTGAAAATTTCGCCGTCTTGCTTACACTAGTTGGTGGCTTAATAATGGTCAGCATTGTTGCCTTCCAAGCAGTTCCAATATTAGATTCTTGGTTATGGCATTTTTTTTGTTTTAAATTTAAAATTTCATGTTTTTATTTTTAAAATACATTTTTTAAAGTTATATATATTATACATAAAGTGGCAACCACCAATGCCATTAATGATTACGACTACTCGTCAATATTGGTAATTAGATTTTTAACAATAAAATGTTTAACATATGTTTATCGTAAACTATTTTACGATAATAACTTAAAAGACAATATTTTTTCAATTGCGATTATAGCTTACAATAGCTTAGGGGGCATCCATTAATTACGTGAGCACAAACGGGGGGGGCAGCAAAACCTCACGTTATTGAAAAATGTATACGAATTGGCCCAAATTTATCTGGGGGAGGGGGTCTAGACCGCCCTTATCTTACTTTTTCTTAGGGGGGCGTCTAGATTGGAAGAAAAAATGCTCACGTAATTATTGATAAAACCTTCAATAATTAAAATAATATTCATTCGCATTCAATATAAAAATATTTCTATGTAAAATGTTTAAGGCGTTGTTTTTCCTAGAAGAGTTATCCTTTTTTTTTACTTTCGACTGAAAAAGGTTCCTTTTTTTACCTACGTTTTTAAAAACTTTTCTTTAAAAATTCTCTCTCATGCTTTTGTCCTTGGAGGTTTTTTAAAATTAGTTTTACGGC
Organism: Limnephilus lunatus; assembly: GCA_917563855.2. Taxonomy (NCBI): domain Eukaryota; kingdom Metazoa; phylum Arthropoda; class Insecta; order Trichoptera; family Limnephilidae; genus Limnephilus; species Limnephilus lunatus. The sequence goes on along the minus strand of OU830602.1, from coordinate 41,563,903 downwards.
GAATGCCTCGGGGTGGATAGATATTCACTTCAGCCTTCAGAAAATGGTCTTAGAGCACCACCTCTCGACGGTTTGTGCTTTTTAATATTAAAACTACCCCTCTTATGGGAAAAGGGTTAAAAATGTACATTTTTGTTTTGTTTGTTTTTGTATGTTTATTCGAATTATCACGTCTCCATTTGTGGAATTCCTTATATTATTTCTGTGCTAAATAAAAAATGCTGAGTGAAGCGCCAAGGGAAAATAAAATCAATCTAACTGGTTCGTTACGTGATCAGTTTGAAATGTTTACGTGAGTAGATCTGGCAGAAGATGGTAATAATAAAAGCTTATTCCATTTGAAGACTCGGTCTGTAGATAAAGAGAAAAAGCTTATTTCTAATAATTACTTTATTGTTTCTAATCTTACTAATCTTCTGTTATCATAGAATGCCAATAGAATATACATTCATATCGGCTTAGAAGATTGTACTTTTAATCTCAATAAATAATGGATCATTACAATTATCTTGTCACCGTCACTCTTATCACCCTCAATGCATCGTTTATTTATGATGATGAAAGTATCGAACGAATTCGAGTCCGACATTGCCCCTTGTGTTAAAATAAATCGGTTAAGGTGATCTAAGAATTCCTTTCACAGATGGCATTAGTTTAATTATTTTAAAGAAAAAAAAAACTTTTTGCAAGTTATGCCTTTAAATATAAAATTAAAAAAATTTTATATGAATATGAAGAAATATTTTTGTCCATAAACAAACTTAATTCCTTCAAGAATGGAATATAGTATCAGTGATTCCATCCAATTTTGTATTTGCAAGCCTTCCGTTTAAGAATTGAGTTTGTTTATGGACTAAACTATTTATTCGTTTTCATGTTGTGTATGTACAGGTGGAAACAATTAATTCGTTTCAATAATTTTAAGCATAACTTGCAAAAAGAGTTTATAACTAAAATATTTATACTGGTGCCATCTTTAAAATAACAGATTATATGTACATTCTTATAAGTATCTCCTTAAATTGATGTTAACGGATATTTGTATTTAAAAAACCTGCTTCTGTTTTTGGATAACAAAACAATACCTACCCCCTCTTTTTTAATAATGTCATATTTGGGGATGCTGTGTGGAAGATCTTTTTGAGGAAGGTTAAGGAGCGAACATGTGTCTTGTAGAGATCCGTGTTGTAGGAGGGAGGTAAAACGGTGGACAGCAAATCGTTCCACAGCCGAATTGAGTTCAATTAAAAAACTAGTCGTAGAAACAATCCATTCTCGTGTGACGAATTTCAACCGTGACAAAAGTTTCCCATATATTCGCCGGTGCCGAAGGGATCAATGACGATCATAAACACAAACAAACGCAAAAAATGACGTTGTTCTTGAAATCGGCACATGACTACTTGCATTAAACTTGGTTTGTTAAAGCAGCCGCTATTGTTCCATTGTGTGCTTTCTTTTGTTTTAGATATTGCCTTCTTCTGATTGGCGATTGTAATGACGCCTTTGTTTGTTTGTGTGTTGCAGATTACATAGCTCGGTATGGGCGGATGGCCGAGCAGGCGGCGCGCAGGAAGTTCTGGCAGATACTATCGGCTGTGGAATACTGCCACGACAGGAGAATAGTACATAGAGATCTTAAGGTCGGACATCTTTCTACTCCAATCAACATTTGCATGCTTGACGATCTACGAGTTATCGTCTCTGTGGAATTATTTAATAATCACATTTAGAAAAACTTCATTAGTGGACGGTCGATATGGTTAATGTTTGTTTTAATTGCAGTCAAACACTATTTGTTGTGTGGGAGTATTTCGTAGTAATAAAAAGATCCTTGTCACAAACTGGTTTATTATGAGTCTACATATTTACAATATTTATGCTTCTGAACATACGACCTGTCTATACTAGCTGGTAATTAAATCTGGTCGGTAAGCTGGCGATTGACCGCTCCGGAAAACCACTACTCCGTGGCTCCCCTGCTGGCATCTGTCGGTACCTGATAGAAGCTTTTTCCCTGCTGACGTATGTCGGCACGCTTTCAAGAAGCTCTTTCGATACACTACAGTTACCTATGATTTACACAATAAAATAGGTACATAAACTACTCCCAGCGACAGCTCGTATGGAAGTCATCGACGTGCATCCTCTTCCTTCTGGCGAGTCTTGTTTGAAATCGAAAAAGACAGGAGATTCTGGATACTAGAACGATGACGTCACGTACAATCTCTCGCTGGGACTAGTGTATCTAACTTTCGGTAACTTTAATAAATATTTTGCGTATTATGTTCATTGAAAACTTAAAAGTAAATATTTAAATGATTTCTTTCACTGAATAGGTAAATATCAAATGTCGGCAATTCAATGTTTGTGTTGCAAATTTGAAAACCAGATTTTTATTGCTGTAGATTTCTCTCTTAAAAAAAACTTGCAATTTTGGGTGGCTAATTAAAACACAATACTTTTTCTTCTCCTGAATATTTATGAAATTTCTATGTAGTGTTTTAACTTTGGATAGCAGTTTGTTTGTGTACACTTTTAAAATCGTGTATTTTTTCTCAGAAATCTGCCGCGTAATTTGCTTGTTTTACGAACATTTATTTGTTTTCACGTTTTGATTTAAAGACCGCCTTGGTCTTACCAAAATAACATTACTTGCTCAAAGTCTGGCCCCAATTATATGTAATCATGTTATATGTATATGACCAACGCTACGCAATCTAACTAAAATAGTTGTATCTTTTCGTTGCAACTTTATTTTAAAATTCTAGCTTATTAGGACATGCTATACGGGCTAGATTCGTCACGTGTCATGACTAGAACGCAAGAATTGAAATCTGCAGTCTACTCTAACGTTTCTTCTATTTTTATAGTCGAGTATTTTCCATAAATTCTCTACTACATAGTAATCTCTCATATAATTTAAAACCGTGAGTATTATCTCATTATTCCTGTTTCACGTAAACTGCGTAGATTTCCATGTCCGCAAACATATTTTCTTCGATATATCTTATTCATGATGATTTGATTTTACAGGCTGAAAATCTCCTCTTGGATGCAAACATGAACATAAAAATAGCTGACTTTGGCTTCAGTAATTACTACGCGGCAGGAGAACTCCTGGCCACGTGGTGTGGTTCCCCTCCATATGCAGCTCCCGAAGTCTTCGAGGGAAAAAAATATACCGGACCTGAAATTGACATTTGGGTTAGTTCAATCTACAATACATTGATAATAATAATGGTTGTTGCCGCATTTATAGATCTGAAATGATTTCTTGCTTAGATATTCTACTAACCAACTCAACAAACTGTTTGTAAAGATTTCAGCTGTGGTCCTAAATAAAGCTCCTTGAACATTTTGAAAAGTGTCGTGCTTTTCGTGTGATATTATCTTCTAACTTTATTTGACGTACAAACAGCGAACTGATTGACAAATTGCTTAAGACGAGTGGACATACCCAAGTAGTAACTATTTTAGTTGTGGTTCTAAATGAGATCCTTGTGGAACTCCTTATGACATTTTGAAAACTGTCGTACTCTTGTATTTATTCTAGCCCCGCTCGATTCTCCCCCCAACTCTATTCTAACCAAACTGAAGTGATCGATTTTCACAGTATTTCTATCAATAATTATATTTACTTGTTTCTTTACCAATGGATTGTCACAATTTCCACAGAGTTTGGGTGTGGTCCTGTATGTGCTAGTTTGCGGTGCTCTCCCCTTCGATGGTTCCACGCTCCAGAGCCTGAGGGACAGGGTGCTGAGTGGCCGTTTCAGAATACCGTACTTCATGAGTTCCGGTAAGTTGAGTTCATTTTCCATTTGATAATTCTGCCTTACTTATTACGTTAACTTTGATGTATGTTTTCCTGATACAAAAAGATTTCCAAATTTCTTTCTTATTATTTGGATCGAGTTTTTCTATCTCGGCGCCCAATTGTTACTAGTGGATGCATTTTCCTTGTTCTATAATAAGCTCTTCAATATCATCGTTTTTCTGGTGATGACTGACTATTTGTAAAAAGTAATGAATATCGTAATGTAATTTGTGTACAGCCGCAATCACGCGTCACTGTAATTTATAATGCCAGTATTTTTTTGCACTCCTGACCAATAACATCACTTTGTGGCAACAATGGTAATGCTTGTCATTCGCTAAAACGTCGGCGTGCCAAACTTATAAATAGATAAAGAATATTTTTGCTCAGTTACATGTTTTATGTCTTTAGGAATTTCAATATTTGCTCATCCTATAATATGCAATCTAAAAATAAGTTGATTCTTTACGTATTTGTACGTAATAATATTATATCCATATTTGAGAATTTTCTACTTATATCGTTGTTATTTTTCGCAACACGTGGACTGAGAATAATAGCACTGTGAAAAAGCGTTCGTAAAGCCTATTTTTAACCGCTATGCGTTTAAAAATAAATTTCTGCCATTCAAAAAAAAATGTATGTAGATCACTAGAGCAAAGATCAAGAAGTACGTTGTATTCAAAGACGGACTAAGAATACCAGGAAATTGTTTATCTTTGCGACGCGGAGGCAAATCGAAAAGCGTTTTTTCTGTAAATATGTACACCGTTTCTCACACCATCTAAAACATATTAGCCCTCTATTTGGGATTCCGAATTTGTTTTTAAACTAAAAATAATATTTATTGGATAGATGCGTAAGTTCGTACAGTTTTTCGTTTTTAAATAAACTAAATAATTAATCGATAATTCTTACTTCACATTTTAAGACAGAGGATGAAACACCGCACAACTGGTTTTGGTACTCATTATTACTTTATTTTTTTATTTAGTAACTATATTACATTTTTTAAACATTTTTATAAGAATATGTATATTGATATGTATAATAGATAGATATATTTATAGTCCTCCTCACTAGGAGATCCTGTGCTGAGGGGTACTAGGTTTTAGATAAGTTTTCAGCGACTTCTATGGTTCGACTTCATGTTTTGGGTAAGATTTTCCAGAAACTCTACGATAATGTTTTAAATAGTAAGTTCTTTTTCCGGTAGTTCCTTAAGCCAAGACTTGCTTCGTTCACTTTCACACATTTATAGTCTCCTCTGTTAATCAATTTTAACATGCCACAAGCTTTTGACATCCTTGACCACACCATATCATCCTGGGCGTCCCCCACTTCTTTTTCCAACTGAATTTATGAAAATGAAATTGTTTTACCTTGACTCAAATGTTGGCGTTGTGTTTTGAAATGAAAATATGTTCAGGTCCTCCTGAGATGTCATTTATCTAGTTCCTACCTCTCCTTAGCCATCACCTTGCTGGAAAAGTATTTAAAATTTGGAACAATGGCAAGATTGTGCAAATTCGAGTGCATTCATTTTGAAAACAGAAGAAGGATTGAGACTACCTTGGAAGCGAGTTGTTGATGTTTTCATATACATAATCTCGTTTTTTAAGTAAAAAGAACACGGACGTACAAAATATTCATATGTCTATGAACAAGAAGGAATTTGACCATCTTGGTAGTAAACAATATCGTTTTGTACTCGTTAGCTGTGTTGGGGCGAGTTACCTCGAGGTATCGCGATGGAACTTTATAACTTTATGGTGATTGTGTTGTGTGCTCCTTTGCGGAAATACAGCGGTAAGTGATTGGTTATCCTTTTTTCTTCTTTGCCTTATTCCATCCTACATATACTATCTCCAAATTCCAGCAAACATTATTTTTTCTCGTTCCGTGGTATGTACAGTGTACATAAATAGTACATTGTATACAATCCACTTTACAAGTACATCTGAAACTGTAATTCGTAATCAGTTTTCGGATGTTGGTGTTTAATGCCGCTGAAATGACGTGAAATTACTATTGAAATCTAACTTCTTACGACAAACTTAAGTAAGGGTTAATTTAAGAGTCAGCTCTTTTGGATTGGTGAAATCGGCTGTGGTTTTACTTTCATCTTCTCAGCCACCTCCTCAAACATATTCCACATTAAAGAGATCGTTTATTTTAGATTTTAATCCATTTCAAAAGCACATTTTCCACCGTATGACGCAACTTTGCGTTTTTTCTTAAATTCTGTTTGTGTTTTCGCGTTTTTTATAAATAATAATAACAGAACTGTGGGTGGGAAGTTCGCACGGCACTAGGGACTATTTCCGACTCATGACGTTTTTATACGTCAACGTGTATGACTTAGTACCATCCGAATTAGTATCAAGACAAATATTATTCTCCCGATTTCTCTGATGATATGTTGAAATATTAAATTTTCGGACTTTTGATTCGAAGATCGTCATGAAAGTGATTTATTAAGCGATCGTTTGGCACATGCTTTTGGCTCGCTTTTGGACAATTTTTATTTATTATGAATTTATCTAAAATATGTAATAAATGTCAAATGAATAATCCTTAAGTGGAAAGCTTTAAAATATTCAATACTTTTTTTACATTAGCGTCACACATGATGATCTTCGAGGAAGCTGTGTGGAGTGTTTTTTTTAAGGAAAAGGAAAGATAGGAGAGGAAGATAGGGGAAGGAAAACGGTATGAGGGGTGGGTAGGAATCGGGGATCAGTATGTTTAGGAGTGAAGTACGTATGAATCCATCCCTTCCACTGTAGTGCGATGGGTCGAGAGAGTCCGGCTGGAGAGGTTTGAAATCTCCTACAACCAGTCTCCAAATCATCGCTACATATTAAATGTGCAAACGCATCCGCTTCCAAGACCTAGACAAACCTTACCTCATGAATCTTTTGCTAAGTCACCAAACGTAGCGAAACACTTGGGGTGACCTATGGCAGAGGTGGTGATTATCCAATAAATGGTTCCCGGGGCGGCGGTACCCTTTCCTGTCTCCCAACACCTATATTGTATTTAAGGTGAACCATAAATTTAATGCCGTAATTTTTTACGTGCATTTCAGATAATCTCTACATATTATAAATTAAAGTCCTCCAACGCGTCTGTCTGTCTGTATGTCCGAAATAAACTCAAAAACGACTGCTCGGATTTTCATGAGGTTTTCACCAATAGATAGAGTGATTCATGAGGAAGGTTTAGGTATATAATTTATTAAGGTTTTGTGTATATTGGTTGAAATATATAATTTATAAAGGAAAATGTCTGTATGTGGTGAACAAGCGGGCTGGCAAGCGGGCGGTGTGGATTTGATTTGTATTCAAATAGGCAGATGGCGGTGGTTATAAAGGTTGGGTAACCATCTAGTCGATGGCGTTGTGTTTCGTTATCCACAGCAATGCGTGTCCGGATCAGCTAGTAAAATATATTTTTAGTTTTATTTTCTACCTTTCGGATCAAACTCTTTTTCATTTTTTGTAGCTTCTACATAAATCGCAATTCTAGAAATTCTAAAGCTGATTTTTTTTCAAATACCGATGAAGACTGATCACTCATTCAAATTAAATAATATTAAAGGTCCAGCATGATTAGAGAGAGATTCATTGAAAAGAGATTCTTTTCGATCCAATGCAGTTTTATTAATGCTAAAACCTTTTGTCAGACGGTGTATTTTTTATTTTGCTTGACCTCTTAAATACTTTAGGCTTATCCGCATCAAAATATTAAATAATATTTATTAGGGTGGAATAAATTTTCAATGAAGGTTTATTAACCTTTGCGTGACAAAAACTTTCTACTTTCAGAGCTCCCCACAGTGTTGCCAGAAAAAAAAATTATGTACCTATTTTTGTTTCGGACTATTTTCTTTTTCTGAATAGTGGCAACATTATGGCTGTCGACAATAGTGTGCCCTCTGCCGAGCTATTAGAACCGAGGCATCATTAAAAATCTTTTGTCGCCCCTATACGCTATACAACCTTCCCCCTTTCTTACCAATCCCTGTTGGTCCCTGGTAGAAAAGGCACTTTGCGAAATGCCTGCGATAGATTTTTTACTAAATGGCTTTCGTGGTAAATGATGAATCCAGTGATAAATGTGAAATCCAGTGATAAATGATAAAATGGTCGCTTAGTAAATTTAATCAAAATCACTTCTGCGGAAAAGTAATTATTTTATGAATTCGTTCTTTGTTTAACTATAACTGGGGCCTTCGTGGTCGAGGGGTAAGGATCTTGACTCGCAATCCGAAGATCGCGGGATCGAATCCCGGCGTGGACAAATAATTTTATATTTGCGACACATTCCAGAGTGGGCGATACTATCAGTATCTAGATATAAATATGAAAAATAACAAGATTTTGGAATCTTCTTCAATGATTTACCTAATTATATTGATGAGAATATCCTTCAAAAGTTATTATAAGAAAAAAAATGAAAATATTTTAATCAAATTGTATGCTAGCTACGTGAAGGAACAATCGGTAGGTGTTTTTTTGACGTCGATGGAAAAAAATCATCAATTTTTAGAAGTTATTCATCTTTTGAACATGCGGCCTCTGAGCCAAGATCAAAAGCACTCCTCTTCCTTAAAGATTAGCTCGTCGAAAAACTCGAAAATAAATACATTTTTAATTTAATTGATTTCAATAAAAGTCTCCGCACTAAATATTGTCTCTGCACTCGGAACAGTGGTTTTCGCAGTGGTGGCATAAATAGGTAATTTAGCTTAATACAAAGAGCTGTATTGTTTTATTTAATTGAATTGCTTCCTACTAGGCTACCTGTCTCTGTGAGGTTAGTTCCCCGGCCGCAGTGGCACGGTGGTCGCGTGGATTCGTGTCGTAAATAATTTGGCGGACAGTTCGCGCGATCTATTTCCGGTAGTGTGGATTAAAGCTCGCAGATTACTAAAGCCGCATTCACACTGTGCTTTTGGGGGGGAAATCTTTTGCTGTCCTTGGTATGTGTACTAGTGCATTGCACTGCTTGTCTTCAACCTTCACATAACTTACAACGACATAACCTGTGCCCCTGTCATTGATATACGAAAGGACTATGGCGGGAGAAAATACTCTCCCGCCAGAACGTTATTTGAGCTATCTTCCACTAAAAGACTCACGCAAGCGCAAAACAGTGTTTTAACGGGGAAACACCCGGCATGGGAAGAGTGCAGATATTATATTATAACTCATCCCGTGCACTAGTGACGCATGCGCGAAGCGCCTTGAGGGCGAATGAATTTTGCACAACTTTAATCATGCGTAATCGAATTCGTTTGGAATGTATTCGTTTAGGAATACCAATTTACAATGTTAACAGTATAATATTCACTAAATGGCACTCATGCGGGGTGATTTTAAACGGTTTCACGAGATATTCTGCGACGAATTGCGCGTCTTTTACTCTGAGAATGATTTTGAATTTTGATTTCGAACGTTAAAGTTTTATTTATTATTTTATTTTACGAATGAAACTTAGTGTAGTGAATGCATTGCAATACCCCCATTAATTAAGTTGCTACATCTATGTATACATGTAGTATCACATACATATTTCATAAAGGTGCATTTTAAAAGTGAAATACACTACTGGTAATTCCAGTCGCGAGCCGCCTCTGCTATTCAGGACTGTTGAATATAAAATATTCAAGTACATTTCACCCCTGTGTATGTATTGTCGTGGCCGTGTTTATTAACAATGTTGTATAATATTCATAATGTTTTTTTTTTGCCTTAAGAAAAGGGGATGAGTCGGAAAATCGTGTTCTGAAAAACAAAGTCACGCCGCTGTATTATAACATGGAATTTCTTAAGGACGTAAGTTATTTTAATTCGTTTCTGTATTTAAAAATTACAATGTAATTATTGTGACTCATCATTTAGATTGTTGGTTGATAAAAATATTTCCTTATTTTATGTTGGTAAATGCACGAGTTAGCAACATTTATAGATAATTACGATTCAAGATCCATTGGATTTTTACCCTCTTCTCTCCTAAGTGTAATAAATAGATATCTATTTTAATAATAATAAACTAAAAAGAATTTGACTAAGAAGTCCGAAAAATTCTAATGGGTAAAAGAAGTCTATGCGTGCTAAATTATTTGATTTATCTACACACCTATTCTGAGTCTTAGTCATCCAAGTATATTTTGCAAACCGTTAGACAAATTTAAATTATCAAACTGATCGTGTAGGCGTCTTGTTGTAGAGGTCTACCATGATAAGTTTAGATTAATGAACACGATCGTTCAGTATGCTATAATCCTATTATAAAACACGTAACATATATACATAACTCTTTTCAATAATACATATTTTAGAGTCCTTGCCTAAATTTATTCTTGAAACCTTCAAGACTAATGTTGAAAATGTCAAGAGACCTAGAAATATCATTTAGCAGTACCATACCTCTTGTCATGCTGTGTTGGGCCAGAACGTCTGTTCTGCCATGTGGGATATAGAACAAGTCGTGGTGGCAACCCTGGCAGTAGTTGTTCGGTACGAACAATTTATAGCATTCTAAGAGGTATGGGCTGTCAATGTAGTAGTTTATAATTTTGAAAGCTGTTACTGTTAGGGTCGCATTCCTTCTAGATTGGAGACTTTCGAAGCGCGTTTCAGATAGCAAATCTAGATGATGCATAAATCGCGGGTATTCACCATGCATTCTCATCTAAAGATACCTTAGAATTTTTTTTTGGATTTGTTCTAATAAATCTATGTATTTTTGCTGGTATGGGGCCCAAACAGCAGAAGCGTACTCTAATTTTGATCGTATAATTCAGTTGAACATCGATGTCATTGCTTCGGGCTTGGAAAATTGTTTACTTATTCTTATCACAAATCCAAGAAGTTTGTAACACGATGATGTCAACTCCACTATATGCTCTGAAAAAGTAAGTTTGGGATCAAATGTAACCCTGAGGTCCTTGATAGATTTTACTGATGACAATATTTCATTATTTAATTTATAATCAAATTTAATCGGGTTTTTGGAACGCGTATAGGTCATAGTGACACATTTTTTTACATTAAAGAAAAGTTTATTCTCATTTTCCCATGAAGATATTGCGTCTAATCTATAATAATCTAAATCAATCATTACATATATGGCAAATGTTTTAAAAAAAAAAATATATATATATATATACATATTAGCTCCACACAGGAGGCCCTGCGAAAAACAATTCCCCTCAGAGTCTATGTCACCTTTGGGGATGCTGTGTGGAGGATCTTTTTTAGGAAAGGAAGTAGAGGAAATTCTGAGAAGGAAAAGGGTATGAAAGGTGCATAGAAATTTGGAGGTCAGTGTGTCCAGGATTGACGGACGTATGAATCTATCCCTCCCATTGCGGTGCAAGACAATGTTCCGAGAGAGTACGGCTGGAGAAGTCAATGGGACTCCCTCGACCATTCTCACCCGATTCGGCATGCCAAGCAACTGGTGGGTAGATGCATCCGCCGCCAAGACCTGGAAAAATCTCACCCAATGAACCCGAGCTCCCCTGCTAAGTCACCAAACCACTAACCTAAGGACAACTTGGGGTGACATACGGCAGAGGTGTTGGTTATCTAATAAATGGTTCCCGGTGCGGCGGGACCCATGCCCGCCTCCCAAATTGAATGTATTGTAAGATCTCATCTCAAATTTGCATCTGTTATGTGGATTCGTCAATACCAAACTTATATTAACCGAATTGAAAGTATTTAAACAAAGTTTTTTAAATACCTTTGTTATTTTACTAATAACAAAGATATTTAAAAAACGTCTTGATCGTTTGTAAAAAATCCTCAATACTATGTTTTTCCATTACACTATCTCGTTCGACCGAATTTATTTGTATGTAAAAACAGTTTTAATAAACTAAGTTTTGAGATATTCAACACGATTAAAACTGACGGGAGTTAAAACCAGACGTAAGAAATATAAATTCCGCGTTATAAACGTGTTTTACATTTTACACATCTGATAAACAACCATTTAACATGCATTAACGGTTATTATTTGCGTAATATTTAAAACACGTTTGTTAGAAAATCCCTTTATGTTATTCCACTGTATATAACTTATAAACTAGATAACCACAATATAACCCATAAACGAAGAGATTCGTGTCTTCAAAATGTTACCAAAACGATTTCAGTGAATGTGTTATTTCAATAGACTGACGGTATAGATTTACACTCTCCCAAATAGTCGAGCAGGGTTAATAATTGTGTGTTTGTTGCCTGCATCGGCTAAATACTTAACTATTCCGCTGACGAACGACCCAGAGCCAGAGCCAGAGCCACCCCTCAGTCCTCACGGCTCGGGGATGATCCTGTGTTTAAACACTGCTCAAACTAACTAGACTTCCAGAATCCACTGGGATTAGTGGCTACTTCTCAAATATTTGCATTTTCAAAGGCTTTCAGGGATTTTGCAATGTTTTCGCTGTTGAGGCTTTAAGTGAATAACTCTCAGTTTTACTTTGGTTAAACTTTTAAGTGATTTGTTGCTTTATTCCATGGATGCTCGTGGATCCTCGCATTTCGGATGTTTTTGCATTTCAATTTAGAGAGGATTAACTCAATTGGCGGAGCTGTAACTCGGATACTAGAAGGTCTGCTAAAGATGTTTTTTCTCGGATATTTTTATAAATATTCAATAGGAGTGCTCCTGGCTGGGTGGTACAATCGTATCGTATCGGATATTTTTATAAATATTCAATAATGTGTTTTGTTAAAGTGGCTAAATGGGGAACAATGAGCTCTTCATTTCTTAGTTCTAAGCATTGTTGTCGTTTTTCGCTGTTATAATGAAATGCTGCAGAGGTGTACATCTCACAATAATGGTTTAATTTAAAGTTTAAAGATAAGGATGAATGTATATCTGAGGTTATTATTACGCGAACGCCTGTACGGTTGAAATTTAAGAATCCGACTACGCGCCTTACGCAAACCCGTTTTCGTTCGTGGAGTTTGTTACAAATCGACTATTATAATAGAACCGAATTAAAGTAATGCCAAAAGATGGCGCCACTTACGTTAACAGCTAGCGTGAGGAGCGTTGGATAAGCGTAAGTATTATTGGATTCGTACTTTCGTGGATCTCTCCGGGTATGGAGGTATGGATGGTATGATTTTTATTGTAACTGGCAGTTGTGAATAATAATACCACTAGCTGTCACTAGATCCAAGTAACCGGCTATTTTTGGAACCAGTTTCCATCGGATTTATAAAATGGTCACCAACACTTAAACTGGGCGAAGCCGAACCAAAAGCCGCCCGCAGAGCCTAGCAGCAAAAACCTGCGGAGCGGGTTTTTAACTGCTAGTAAGTAATTATTATGTTCTATTTGAACCAGACACGGGAGATCGTACTATTCCGATGTACACGTGTAAGAGAGGAGGTCTCATGGGCTAATATTGTTCGTTGCTTATTTAAACATACTTCGTGACCCATTATTATTGCGTTATTATTATTATTATGTCATTGGAAACAAACATCTCACCGGACATTGCGTGCGTATAAAAATTAATAAGTTAATAATATGATTTATATGAAAATTGTATTGGATGGAGCGATCCTATAGTTTGCATGTTCAAAACCCCATCGAAAGCATTATTCGCGTTGGTCTGAAATTGACAAAGTACCAGGATAACATATTCCAGAGAGGCATGAAACATTGCATCCACGGCGCGGTCGGTCATTCACCCTCCTAGCGCGAGCGCCTCGTCCGAACACCGCGCACCGCACCGGGCCCTACTACTGATCGATCTAGAGGGCTACGCTCGGTACTACGCCGCTACTACGCCGCTACGGCCTACGCTAACTTGACACCACCTAATGGCACTTTATCGCAGCGGATTTACACTTTTTCATTTAGTCTCGTACTACAGTAGAGTTTTGAGTTTACAGCTGCATTATTCTACCGTCAAAACTGTGCATGCTGCTGTCGTGTGATTTTTCAGTATGTTCACGTTCTCACAAAAATACAGCCATTATTAAAATAAGTAGAATCATTTGAAAACAATATACGACGAAAGAGGTTTTAGCTTCGCGTTTGGGTCCCACCCAGGCGTCGTGAATTCAATTCCTCGGCTCACAAAGTCCTGCATCGCGACTCAAGTAACATTTTCAGTTGACTGTGGTTGTAGAAGAATATTTGCAAATATTGTATCTAAAGTTATTCGTAACCCAAGAATGTTTTACAAAAAAGGGAATGTTATGAAGTTTAACTTACATTTGAAAAATATTTCAATATTTTGAGTCGTCATGAATACCAAATTAATAACTGATATTCCAGTTGAAGTTTGATGGAATACATGATATTGCAGTACACTCGTAAAGATTGACTTGATAGCTAACCTCTCGTAACAGATAAAGCAATGAAAAAGTTTAACGTAGTCAATAGTTAAAACAATTTTTTCTATTTGATTGTAAGGCAGTCACACTGAGCTTACTTTAATTCACCATTAAATTTTGTAGAGTCTTTGTACGCAATTTTTTTTTGGTGTTACTGCTGACTCACGAAAGGTCAAATAATTCTTGTTCTTTAGCCTTTTAAATGTTTAAGTGAAAAGGCAACAGAAGCCTTATTTCCATATCTGCTTGTTTTATATATATATATATCTCTCTCTCTCTCTCTGAACCTTCTTGACAGAGCCGTAAATAATAAATTGATGAAAACAATGTAAAAACCACGAGTGTTTCCGAGTATCAACTTTACTACCTTTGTTACGGTTCCCCATGAACGCCATATAACACCATCTATTATTGACAAAGTAACGTATGCGCCACAGGGTTGAATAAGGCTTTATTAAATATCGCCGTATTTACATAAACGTTCGCAGTCGTAAAAACCTCCCCTGTTTACAACGTTAAACCATCTTTTTTACAAGCGGATGAACTGATTCGAAGAAAAGTGTTTTATCCATTAATGCTACTATCATTTAATATCCGCCAGGGATATGTTGGGATGTTTATATTTACCCTTTTAAGAGATGAAAAAATAGGGATTCCTTAAATATTAAATTTTCCCGTCTAACTATTGGTCGGAAAAACTAAAGTGCTTTCCGAGTTTGTATTTAAATTCTTATTTGAAGTATATCATATTAGAATAAGTTAACAATAATAATCTGAACCAATTAACTTATTCTAATATGATATATTTCACTGATGGGAATAACCTTAAAAAAAAGTAATAAAAAGAAAGTCTTTCTTATAAAAATTGTATTTTCTTATTTGAAGGTTTATCTTACAGCTATATAATTTTGTTAGTTTGAATGTTTGCATATTAAGTCATGTTACCTCCCTTTAAGTAAAAATAAACTATGAGCACATTTTGAAATATCTTTCATTTTTAAATACATCTCTTTGAATTTTCATTTGGTTTTGTGAATAAATGAATTCAAATCTTGGAAGTGGAAATTAACCCACTTCCCGTCATCCGATCGAACTGAAACTCGGCAGGTAGACTTGATATCGATGACAATGTATTCTATTGGTGGCACTCACGTGCACACACGCACACGCATTTTTCTAAAATTGGTTGTCATTATATTAAAAAATATACGGCAGTTAATATACAAAATAATTGTCGGTACCATCCAATTAGGATTTGGATTAGGTGTAAGCGTTGTCAGTTGTCAGTTTCTGGGGAGAAAGGTCCAATCCTCAGTCAAGAATAAAATAATTCTTTGACTGATCAGCTGTTCGGACCCAGTCCCTGGGGAGGAAGGTTCGATCCTCTGTCGAACAAAAAAAAACGATATTTTTTCCTTGTGTTGGTTTAATATGTGATAGCGCCGAAGTGTACTAATCACTTGGTGTCATGGTATCTTTAAAATGGAGTTGTGTAAGGCTGAAGAAAGTAAGTGCAAGGTTTTGAAGTTTATATCTTATCTCCTAACATAGGGTCATGTTACTAAACCATTTCAAGCAACATTTCGTTTCTGAATAGCAGGTTCTCACCAGGACGATAATGAGAGCATCTTCCTCTATGAAAATGTATGGTTTGTAATTTATGTTTTTTCATCTTATCTAAAGGTTCTTCAAATGATTTGAAATTACCTTTTCTTCAAAAAGCCAAAAATGAAAATCCAATATTCGATCATTTGAAGACGAAATCGGATACCTAAATCTTTCGGCAGAAGAATTCCGATGTTATGAGTTCTTGATTTCAATTTGATGATGCGTGGGAATCGATGGCAGCTTATCATCATTACTAATGTGGGTAGTCAAACTGACAATCACAAGATATGTTCGTACCGTTCATATAATCATATCCGAGACTTTGTAAACACACGATTCATTTTTAGAAAGTTCTACCTAAGTGCAAATTGCACACGTACCTACCTAAGATAACGCGTAAATTGAAATTAAAATGGTAAAAACTGTGTATTTTAATTTTAACTAAATGAGTAAAACGTCAAATTGCAATATGTATTGAAATGAAGACAATATTGGCGAAACTCAATCGAATATTTGAAAACAGACTTGCAGAAAAGTCAATAGATGTCGCACATTAAAAATAAAAATATATAAAATTTATCCGAGATACTATCATTTAGTTCGGGTTTGAATCTTGCAATCATACATAAAGATAGCAAGCAGCCAATAAAAATATACTTTTAGAAAATGAATCTAATATCGCAGTTCTTAGTTGACGTATGATGCAGTTAAATATGACCGAATCGGATAGGGACACATTAGCTCAGTTGGAAGAGATGCGCCCCGGCAATTCGAAAGTCCTGGATTCGAGTCCTAGATGTGACCGTATTATTTTTCTGATTTTTCTGTTTTCAGATTTTCGTTGAGTTTCGCTAATATTGTCTTCGTTTAATTTTTTTTTTAAAATATATTTTAAGATTGCCATTTGCGGCAAAAATTTCACTATGGGCACGGACGTACAAAATATATGGACATGCCCTTACGTGTTAAAAAACGTGTTATTTCCCCCTCCCATTGGAACCATTTTTCGGACCAATGTCGTGCTCTCGTCGTACATTTTACGCGCGGACGCTGTATGTCTATGAAACACATACTTAGACAATGAAGAAGACTTGGCGAATCACAAGTCTCTTTCCTCTCTTCGCCCCGCCATAGTTGGTTTTTACCCCTCATCTGTAAGTTCTCGTCTAGTTATTTGTATGTCTATGACTATGGGAATATACTTAGTGAACTATTGGCAAGTTCAAAGTGTTTTTGGATATTTCAACATTAAATTTTTTATTTCGAACCTCAATACTGAAAATATTCCGTAATTTTCTTTAAAAATTATGATTGGAAAACTCTTCAAAAACCTCTGGAGATTTATTCAAAGACTTTTTAAGGTTTTTCGTATTAAAAAAAAGGTTTTTATGTGTATTTTTTGCAATTTAATTCTAATGTTATGTTCCTCAAACATACAGATAGCATGTTTTCATCAATTTGTCTTGAAGTCTTGACTTTGCAAATCTCTGTAATACGCCCAGACCTCTGTGGAAAGCCTTGATGGCTCTTTGGGGCCTTTGATATCTGTACCAAAAGTTCAAAGTTCATACTACCTATATATCTTACAATACGTAAGTACCTACCTACTTGAGATGTCGGATCTGAGGGCGCAAGCTTTCAAAGCGTGAGACACTTGGTCCGCAAACTTCGTTTCGAGTGATTGTATTTAAAAGCTTATATTTTATGTAACCTAAATGTTATTGGGCTTTTTCTTCTTTTGTACAATACACACAAACATTTTAATTTACAAGTGTATAACAAAAAAACGATTAGGTACTTAGCATTATTTGATGGTTCCATTATTAAAATGTGCTGAATTATGGCAACTCAGTGTATTTGATACAGTAAAGCAGAACTAAGAAGATAGGAAAAAAGAGTTAGTAGACGAAGGTCTGAGATTGTTATAGGTTAGATGTGTATGTGTTGTGGAATGATGTAATGATTGAAATTTGAGTGTAGTAAAACCTAAACAGGACATAAAGAGGAAATGGGTTAGGTTATTATTATATATTATGCATATGAAGTGTCTTAAACACGCAAAGGTGTTATAAATAATGTTAAAAGCACGCTAAAATTAAATACGTTATGTGTAACTGCTAAAAGTTGAACGCGAACTAACCCATGCTTTTTTTCATGCTAGAGGAACCCATGAGAATTCCAGGACCCAGGGTCTATTAGATATGCTTTTTACGAAAGGAAGGCGCGGAAGTTCTGGAAAAAGGTATGAGGGGTGGGTAGGATTCTTTCGGTCGATGCCTCCAGGATAAAACGTATAAATCCATCCAAGGTTCAGATATTCAGATATAACCGAAACTAGTTAACGTATTATGTAATTTATAAGTTTTAATAAAATGGTCAAAAACAAGGAAACTTTTCATCTAAGTATAATAATTTCCTTTGACGCGTCAATCGATGCGTTATCAGTGGAAACTTTAGTATCTTTTTCAAAGTTTTCCGCATTGTCAAACTATCCCTAACGCCGCTTTGTAACGTACATATTTTCTATCTGAGATTGCTGCTTTTATGGTCGCTTTACTCCTTTACGATTGCAAATTGTGTGGGGAAATTTTACGTTGTTTTAAAACTGCCAAATGCGCGATTTTATACGGATCTGTCTATGGTAGCAAATTACACCTATCGATTTCAAATTAAAAAAAGATTACTAAATTCAAACATTGCGGCATTCGAATGATAATTGCAAAGCTACCACGAAGCACTTTTTTTTTAAAGTTTTCTTTATTCATTGAATTTTTTTAATAACATACATTTGGGATTGGTCGACCACCATGCTAGGCACATGCCCGTGTTGTACTTTTTTTAATAATCATAAATCCTTTTTGAAGACAAAGGGGTGCGTTTTAGTTCCGCCCCGGTAAAATTTTAAACTATGTTGACTAGTGTTTAGGATGCTTGATTGAAAGAATAATGTTCTTAATAACAACACGTTTGTTGTAGTATTGTAATTATAATAATACTTCTGAGGACAAACGTTCTTCCAGGCTGAAGGCTAGTTTTGATCTGGAGAGCTCCTGAAACCTAAAGAATTCATAAATCTACCTTCGGTCACTTTCGGCGCAACTCGGCAACGAGACCATGTGACCCGAAGAGCCCATAGACTATTATTGTAAAATTTGTACTAGATCATAGACTATTATGATACATTACAATTAATTAGTCATTACGTTTTTCTTTTATTTCTCTCCTCTGTTTATTTCCGCCTTGCGACGAACTCCGATTTTGGTAATGTCCTAATAACTCATTTGCGGCTCTTTTTTTATGTGAATACCTCACAAGAGTCCCAGTTGCTACCGTCTGGAGCCGGTGAGACTATGGCATCCCCAATTGGGGTATGTTGTGAGGCTGATGGTCGAGAGGAGGGGAAGGCAATGGGGATAACGACGGTGGGGACGTACCTAGCTATTCAGATCTGGTCACCAAGCACGGCTAAAGCCATTTCAACAATAGTTTTAATTCTGAATGGTGGTCCTTAGACCAGGGCGTTATTGAGAGTATCTTTCTCTTTGGAATGCCGCAAAAATACTATATATTATTTAAAATTCAAATTGTGGAATAAAATAAATTAATCATATAAAATTTATTTGCGCGCCGTACGCCGGAATTCGATCCCGAGACCTTCGGATTGTGAGTCGAGAGCTTTACCCTTAGACTACAGAGGGCATCGAGGGGTAAGGCTCCTGTGCCTAAATTACATTTCACAATAACAAAAAACCAATGTGCAAACGAATCTCTACATTTCTTCCTTATATGCGCGCTTGAAGTGAAATGATACAAAACTGCGCTATATAAATATAACGTTATTATTATTATGTAATTCTAATTAGTTAAACGAAGCAATAAATACGTTCCGTACTTCGCAATACAAATTACCTGAAAATAGTTGCACCTAGAAATTCCAGACTGAAAGCTTTGCTAATTTTATGACGACGTTAGAGCTTTTTTCGAGTTTTGAGTCTTCGAAGAGTTTTCGAGAGTTTCAGAAGCTTTTGCTATTTCAGTAAACAGAATTGTGATGTTTATTTGCGATATATTAGATTTGACGTCAGCAATAATCATCCCACATCGATTACGGACATCTTGGAATGTCCCTCCGAATCTAAATCCATACGTACAGTTGATGTACGTAGTCATGTAGATATTTGGCGAATTACCAGAGGACATGCAATTAAGAGAAAATACAAAAGTTTTTAAGTTTAGTTATGAAAATATCTGATTTAATTTCTAAAAACATATGTTTTTAAGAATTGTATTAGGTGATAGATGGCATATCTATGTACTATTTTAAAACAATCAATAACTAACACTTCTGTCATAGGTTATCCCAAATGGTTCGCTACATTTGGTTACTTAGCACGGATGTCCTAGTTCATAGGGGTGAGGTTTGTCCAAGTTGGCAGCGGATGCGACTGCCCACCAACTGCATGGCAGGCTGGATGGGGACAGAGTGTTTGAAGACGACGTTTTGATCTCTTTGCAGGGCTCTCGCACCATAGTGGGAATAATGGATCCATACGTTCGTCACTCCCGGACGAACTGACCCCTAAATTCCCACCCACCTCTCATACCCTCTTTCTTCAAAGAACTCCCTCTCCTTCCTTTCATGAAAAGATGACACAGTTTTTATTTTGGCATCATCATTCTTAGGCCCTGAGCGGAATTTTTTACCTCCGGTCCTCCTGTGTGGAGCTAATGTAAAAAAAACAGATTGTGTAATTCACACGCGGAAGAAGTGAAACCTTCAGAAAACTAAAGTAGACAAGAGTGGGGAGACTGCGAAGCACCGCAGAAAGAGGAGACCGATTATACTATCTCATCCTCTCGCAGGCTAAATCCTATAAATGAATGTGTTTATCTCTTTTTAGTGTCGCTATTTTTCGTTTCATCCCGTTTCATATCACAACGGTGCTAAAGAAGTTTTCACTTCGAAAAAAAAACCGAGTGTGCTTAGACCACACGACTGAAGTAAAACTTCACTAACTTATAAAAGAAGAGAGAAAGAAAATGTGTATGCGCACTGCTCTCTCTTGCTCCTACAGTGTGATACAGTCAATAGGCCTGCACCGTGTCTTAGATATACGAAACGAAACTAGCTATGAGAGAAAGACACTCTCTTGCTCCTACAGTGTGATACAGTCAGTAGGCCTGCAATGTGTCATATATACGAAACGTTACTAGCTATGAGAGAAAGAGAGAAAGAAAATGTGTGCTCACACCTCTCTCTCTTGCCCCTTCAGTAAATACGAAACGTAACTCTCGTTCTTTCTATCTTCACTAACTTATATCTCCCTATCAACTTCCGTTCGCCTCGCCCGATCAAAATTTTCGTAACGCTCTCGTCACGCATTCACCAGCTTACTCCCCGAGTCAAGCGTGCGTAAAGAAGTTTTACTTCAAAAAGCACATATAAAAAGTGATATGAAGTCATGAAAAGTAATGAAAATGAACTAGGTTAAATAGGTTAGGTTAGATTAGATTATTGGGTTATTACATTTTCATCACCCTTAAGGGCGTTTAACCAGCCAGCGGCCGAAAATCCACATTTCGTCGAAAGATGTTCTTACGATCATACAGGGCGGTTCCAATGAGAAAGATTAATAATTATCCCTACCAGCTTTTTAAAATTATAACTAAATATCGATTTTATTTCATTCCAAATTTGCTTTAATTTATACCTACATTCAAAAATACTGAAAGGCGTGATGATAAAACTACTAAAATTATGTACTTTTTGTAATTATTTTTTGATCATAAGTATTTATCATTTTCTAATAATGTCTAAGCAAAATAAGAATGTAAAAAAATCTGATATACATAAATATATTAGTTTGTAAGTGCGTAAATTAATTCACAAACGGATCAATTTTCGTGGAGAAACACATGTACGTATATATTTTTTAATGAGTTTATTTAAACTAAAATTAAAATTCTGAAACATACGTTTCCCAGATAATGTATTGATTTATTTTGCTGCATTATTATATGATTTGAAATAGGTGTTGAATAATACAAAATATTTTTTTTAAATTAAACAAGTCTGCCGACGACCTATGGTATAACCTTATTATACTAAAAATAATACTTTTTTTCTCAAAATTTAAAACATACGTTTACTAGATAAAAGAACAATCTTTCGAAATCAATTTATAATATTTTGTGGAAAATAGTCAATACGTCTAAAATCTTATTTAAAAATGACATATTTCTGGTTTTCTCTGGTTATACCTCTTAAAATGACTTTATTTCGATTTTTAATGGCGTGTTGAAGTACCGTTGTGTTGATTTGTCGTGTAACCGCTTATACTCGTATCTTAGGGTTATTTCCATCTGACATTGAACCGCACACGTAACACGCATTTCTCACTGGACCGCGTGGCTCACATTCACGTATTATTAGCTTTAAACTTGCTTCTGCAAACCACGCATGAGACGGTAACATGACAACTCAACCAAAATAATTTCCCTCGTGGCCTATATCCTTTGTGAAGATGATGTGTGGAGGGTCTTTTTGAGGATAGGAAGGAGTGAACATTGGAAACTAAGACCGGCAAATCATTCCACAGCCGAGTCGTAGAAACGACTCTTTTTCATTTAACACACAGAGGCCGGCAAATCGTTCCACAGTTGAGCTGTTGAACTCAAGAACGAGTTGTAGAAATGATCCTTTCTCGTGTGACAAATGTAAACCATTTACATATGTTAGTCGCGTAATTGGCGTGTTTCCCGACTACGCAAAGTGATATAAAAGCATAGGAAAAAATAGTCCTAACTCAACGTAACCTATTTAACTTAGCCTTTTTCGTCATTTTATATCACTTTTCAAATGTATAAAAATAAATGAGTGTAAGAAGATATTGGTATGGATTTATTGCCTTATTGAACTGGTTTAGAAGAAAATAATCATATGGAGCAAGCTTTGTGAGGTATTCATTTAAAATAATATATAGAATATTTGCAGCACGTTCCAAAATGGAAGATACTCTCAGTATTTCCCTGGTGTAAGGCCACCATTCAGAAACGTTGCTTGAGATGACTTTAGCCGTGTTTGGTGACCAGATCTGAATAGCCAGGTACTTTCCCATCTTCGTCTTTCTCCTCTCCTTCCCCTCCCTACTACCTTCAGCCAATTGGGGATGCGATAGTCTCACTGGCTCCAGACGGGAGCAGTTGGGACTCTTGTGAGGTATTCGCACAAAAAAATAAATTAAAACGATGTTTCAGATTCAAACAGCTCATGTAGTATGTAAGTCACTGCGAGTTGTATATTGTTGCGTTGATCAAAGACTTCCAAGCGGAAGAAAATATGCAAATTTCACAGTTTTGCCAGATTCATGGTTAAATTTATTTTTTCAAAATGTTATCTCTTTGTAAACCTTTACAGAGATATTTGTCTTTGTTATAATCACTGGACCTTATCGCAGTACTATGTTATTTGATTAAAAGACTTTAGTTGATTGAAATCATAGTGACTGTTAATTGTTATTACGCACAATACAAATATGGTTTAAGACGACACACGTCCTTATAACCTGCTAGCTAGGTTTTGTTTGTCGAGCTCTCGTAAAATGAAATGACTTGTCCTTCTCTGATATCACACGTCGTAACCGACACCATGTGACCCGGAGTTGTAGTAGTAGCGTACAATAGAACGATGATATAACTGATCATAACTAATATTCTGATATATTACTCAAAACAAACATATTTTCTGTCTCATTTCCTCATTGCTGAGCTTTTTGGGTATGGGGAAAGATGATTGTTCTAATCTGTTTGATGGGCATTGCTAAAAGGGTCCACATTTGTCGCAATGAATATCAATATAAATAAATTAGATAGTTTATCCACATAAATCGAATCGTGGTGTGAACAACCAGGCTTTATCCATTGTGATGGTAGAGATATAAACAAAGATTTACGATCTCACTTATTCCCCTGTAGGAGATGGCGAATCGATTTGCGAATAAAAATCGTTGAGAGAAGTTACTGCCTATTTATTTTCAAAATGATCTTTTGATATAATAAAATCTGTTTAATTTCGTTTAATCTTATAAGTTTTGCTATCTACATACTTGAAAAGACCGGAAGGGTTCAATGACTTTGGGTCTAAATGCTGAATTAATTTTGATAGTGCCGTTTAGAGTTTACATAATTTACTCCTTGTATAATTTTATAATCCCTCTTGTTTATTAGCATTAAAATCGTCCCGCTAATTAAATTTAATTAAAAAAATACGCGACGGAAAATTTTCATATTAAATTAGCATATTTAAATAGGTCATTCATTTAGTAATATCTTTAGGGATTATTTTCATTTTTGCATCAAAATAAGGTGTCGAGCTGGATTCAGTGAAATATTGTGATATTTGTATCAAATTTATCTTTATTGTACATATAAAAATGAATGTTTCTTTGTTTGTCGTTTACCCTTCACCATTGCGATGAAACATTGATGAGGTATTGAGTGTACGCCCGCAAAGGTTTCTTTATATAATGGTGAGCTCTGGCGTTATGATATTTGAATACAAAATTTAAGTGGGGAAGGTTGAAGGAGAAAGTTGGAGGGGGAAGGAGAACGTGGGAGGGGCGGCATGGAAACTCGGGAAGGACGGTTTGCAGGATGGGTGCACGCGGGAGAAGGGATAGCGGGGAAGATTGAAGGGAAATGCAGGAGGGGAACGAGGACGCATGACAAAAAAGACGCAGGGAGAATCAATTTCTTTCTTCCTTGGCATTGCAACGCATGCCGGGTACTCGCTAGTTTATTGTATATTTATAAAAAAATCATTTTATAGTGTTCAGTTTACCGTAGACAGTATGAATTTGTTATTTGTAGTTTTTCTACATTGTATTACGTTTGTGAGTGTTTTGCCATTCACCTAACTAGGTCAAAAAGATTACTACTTCTATTTCACAAAACTTTAAACTAAATGTGTCTATGTCAAAGTTCTTGAACTAAAAGTTTCTTGTCTAATCAGCATTAAATTTCACGGTGGAGTTTTTTTCACAGCGGAGGTTTCTTCTCAAAATGAAATTCTACACGCGAGTGATTTGGATAACGCCTTTACTTTTTTTATTTTTCCTACAATATGAGGAGTTTAGACGGGGTGCTCCTAAGATTTTTTCTGCAGCTTTGATAACCATCAAATCGCAAAATTACGTATGTTTACGACAAACCTCGTTTATGGTGTTCCGAGTGAGATTTATTTTAATGGTTAAAATCGCTGGAAAATGTCTTCTTTGATAAATTATTGATAAAAGCATCGCTCCGGCCTTCACACTTAGTATTTAGGAAAATATTAAAACAATCAGCTTAAAAAAATTTCTGTTGGCGAGAAACTGTTTTAAAGCTCCTAGCGGCCTTTGTTGTATCTCTGTTTTAAAATTTATAAACTCTTTCATTTAAAAAAGGTTTAACAGCAGACCTTATAAATGAAGACGTAAAAAATAAACGAGCATGAAGTTCGAGATAAACATACTAGGATGTAGACTTTTCTAAAGATGGTGTCAACACTCCAAACTTATAACCCATCTAATGTTAATACAAAGCTCGGAAATGGACATTGGGTTATATAAAAGGACAGTGCTTTCTGAGCACAATATCATTTTAACACAGTAAAGTCTAATAAGTTTGTTATAAAATGTTGATAGGACAAACGGACAATAGGTTAAAAGGGTTTATCATCACTTTTCTGGATTAATACTTCACGTTGAAGACATTTTTAAGCACCAACTTTGGGTAAGCTTAAATTTTTTCCTTTTCTAGCTACTTGTTTTTTCATGTGAAATGAAACGAGGTCCAAAATAGTAACGAGTAACGACGACCCACTTTGCAGTGGTAGAATAAACAGATTGTGAAAAAGTATTTTGGTCACCTCATTTACCACATTAGATGGATCCTTCGAGATTACCTCCGTGGTAGAGCGGTAAGCTCCTTGAAATAGGGACCAGGGGGATGATGTATAATTTTCATAAACTTCTGAGTTTTGTGTATAATTTACGTAAATTTCAATATGCAAGTACCTATACAGTATACTATATAGTTATTCAACTGATGTAGTAATGTAAAAGTTATTTTATGTACAAAAAAATTATATTTTCATCTCGTTTTCGAGTGTAAGTTACTTTGTTTATCGTCGAATGATGATTATGATTAGAAGCGATGCTTGAATTGGCTTTAGCCATTATTGGTTACCGGTTTTGAATGACCATGTACATTCTAACTTTCCTTTTCCTTTTATATTTTCCCTCTCTCTCATTCTTAGGCGTCAAAACAATCCATAAATTGAGGATGCCGTGATTCCACCGGTTCTGGTCAGCTAAAAAGAGTCGTGATTCTAAGAAAGACTTATTGTTTCATTTGTTAAAAAAGATTCAATTAATATTTTCCTCTGCAACTCCTTTTGTCGGTTTTCGTTATTAGCAAGAGCAGTTTAAAAGAGAAAATTCAGATTAGATAGTACCTTTCTAGACATATATTTATGAAGTTATTACTTATAACATATTTCTAGCTTCACAACAATTGATGTTGTTTTCTACATCCCATTAAAAAAATATGTATAATGCCCTTCGAGATGATTTTTCACAAAAAAAGCGCCGCACAAATTATCCTATTTTATTATTATTATTTATATTTCATGTACTTACTAACTAAATTGATGTTTACGTTACTTATAACAACATCATTTATAATGTAGTAACAAGTAAGGGCGCATTTTTCTTTTCTTTTTGTTTTCTGTAAAATAATAACTGTATAAACACGCTTAAAGCCCTTTCAAGAAAAGTTTAAATTCCGATTGTATTTTATGTTCTAACACCCAACAAAAGTGAAATTTCCCGACGGTTTTACGCGGATAATGCCTTAACTCGACTCATCTTAGCGATGTTTTTAAACTAATCTACGGTGAGCAAACAAGTTCCCCATTAAAGTGCCCTTAAGTTAGGGTTGCTTAGACCTCTCCGTTCCCCCTGTTAGCTATTTCACTTGGGGCGTCGTTACAGTATTTCCCGGGAGACTCGGACCTCCATATTTTTACCCCAAATTACGTCAACAATTTATGGACGGACTCTTCGGAACTGGATTCCGAAGCAGACGGCTGGGCTATAAAAATATAAGGGTGTTTTTTTTTTACTATTTTGGTATCGGGGTTGGATAAATCCTTCGATTTAGAAGGTGATTTACTTTTTATTCGATTTCACTTTTTGCATATTTGTCATATTATATCATATAAAAAAATCTTAAATGGGAAATGAAGTGCCTAACCTAGTTTGTGGAAAAGCTAAACTACTATTACTACTTTAGTAATTCTGTGAACAATAGACCCGCGCGCAAATAAAGTGTTTTTCTAATTATTATTGCCTTCTTATTTAAAAAAATAAAAATAAAAACGATTTTTCTCGGAAATCATAACATTAATTGGTGAGTTGGTAATTAAAAACATATCTACTCGCCAATCGTTATTAATTATAATTTTTTTCTATATTTCATATGAGGAATTATGGGCATGTAAGGCCCTACATACATATGTACACGGTTGACATTTGTCACATGAGAATGGGTCGTTTCTACGACTCGTTCTTGTGTTCAACAGCTCGGCTGTGGAACTATTTGCCGGTCTCTGCTTTTCCTCCTTCCTACAACATGGGTCTCTTCAAGACCTATGTTAATTCCTTCCTCTCTTCAAATAGATCCTCCATACAGCATCAGAAATTGTTTTCCTCAGGGCCTCCTGTTTGGAGTTAATATAAAGAACCAAAATACAATTTGTCCAAAGAAAAGTAACTATTTCAATGAAGATGGCTTTAACGAGCTGAAACCGGTTACGGTCAAATAAATTAAAGTGAAAATAAGTTTTATTAAAATATTTCTTCAAATTTTGCAAATTCACTTTGTGGCACCATTTTATTAATTAAATTATTTTAAAATAAACATATTTCCATTGTAATTTTGTCTATGATCTTCTAAGCAACCCCTTCCCCCCCCTGTCTATCTTCTAAGCTCCTCCTCTTTCCGCCCCTCCCCCTCCCCCTCCAAGTAATTCCATTTCCACCCACGCCTGTCTTTCTATGCTTGATAATTTAGTTTTTAGTACATATAATGTCCTGATGAAGAGAACATCGTTCTCGAAACATGTCGACTTTTTAAATAAAGATTATTGTGGTAAAAACAAAGTGTTTTAATAATTTTATTATTAAAATATACTTAAATGGAATTCCACCATGAATTGTTAGTTTCAAAAATAGAAATATTAAAATGAACCTTGGCATGTTTATCAAAGTCTCGTACTGAGTATAGGTACTGTTATTCCGAATATAAATCACTAATGCATTTCCCATTCTCTATGCCTTTACGTCAATACCAAACTGACGTATGTAGATAGAAGAACCGTGAGCACCACGGCTAGCGGCTGTCGACTATAACGTTCTAACCTTCTAGGAGACGAAGACGGGTTCTACGATTTCTCTACGAGTTGTTTCGAAATGTGACATTTATTGCAAGTATATATTTTGTTATTGGAAGATATTTTTCTGGCAGACTTTATTTGTTTTATAATATTTTTCTCTCCCTCGGGAGAAGTGAATCATATTATAGGAAATGTATTTATTCTTTTGGGTGTAAAAACCTGACCCTAGCCAGTATTTATATTTCTTGTATAGTCCAATAAAGAGAAGGGCTCTGTCTACGTCTACAGTAAAAGAGTTTGATTATAAAGCTACTAGCGACTTCCCGGCATGCGTTGCTATGCCACTTAATAAATAAATTATTTCTCCCTGCGTGTCCTTTCCATTCGTCCCGTTCCCCTTCCGCCTCCCGTTCCTCTCCCGCGTCCCCTTCCATTCCCCCCTCCCGCATTCCATTCATTCAGTTTTCAAAGAGCTCGCGTACCACCTATTGCAATTTTTTTTACAAATTTCATAATGCCAGAGCTCACTATTATACATGGAAATCATCACAGGCATGCATACAACAAATCCCCAAAATTTCATCGCAATCGGCGGAATGGTTAGCAATGCATAATTTCATGATGCCGGAACTCATTATTATATTATATAGAAACCATCGCGGGCATGCGCACATCAAATCCCCAAAATTTCATCGCAATCGGATGAATGGTTAGCAACGCATATTTTCATGATACCAGAGCTCACTATTGTATTTAGAAACCATCGCGGGAATGCGCACATTAAATCCCCAAAGTTTTATCGCAATCGGATGAATGGTTTAGCAATGCATAGACAACTCGTATATATATATTATATACATATATGTAACGACACCCAAGCAAGCATATTTTGATTTTAATAATATAATAATTGAATATTGGTATTTATCGCGTTCAGGGTATATACAAAAACATCAATTTTCAATTTTTGAAACTATATCTGCTTTGAAATTTGAACCTGTTTTCCTGGTAAGGATTTATCAATTCGAGAAGAGTATTAGGTATGTTTAAAAAATTCGTTCATCAATGTAATATTTTGTTTCATCGCTTTGAGCAAATACGCAGATAAATTAATTATTCCGTACAAGTATTGAACACTTGAAAAAATGTATATGCAGAGTGTTATTAGTGTTATTACAAATGATTTATTTTTCCTAACTTAACTCAGCATTTTGACGCCACCAACATTAGAAAATATGGTTTTCCATGTTAATATTAATCAAAAATATAATACGTATTATTATGCAAAACTGACAAGTTATAACTAGTTTTACAGTATGATATATAAGTACCAAAATATTTCGACAATGTGAGGAAATTGTATTCGGCCTCAAAGGAAATTATTTTTAACCACAAAGGAAATTAATCCCAGTCCGTCATTCATACTTCCATTGTGTTCATTGCCATGGGTTCTGGAAAGGAAATAAAGACTTAAAAATATATTTCAAACAGTTCTGTAGAATGAATTACGAGATATGTACTTTTTTTCCTTGATTTACGTGAAAGTGTAAAAAAAATAAGCATTTTATGGTGATTTTTATAATAATATTTTTTCCTTATTTATTGCGGAGGTCAACGTCCGTACCGTGCATGTTGGTTGACCCGCTCGTAAAGGTCAATTTTATTGCCAATCACCAGGGAGCAACGCTTTATCCAGGATTTTATACCAGGAGCACAGAACGTTGATGAGGTCTTTCGTATATTGATCGTAATCGACCATGCCGACGCTTTCATTGCCTTCTTTCCTTAACGCATTTTCGTAAAACATGCAACGTCGTACGCATATTACTTTGGGGTGTCCCAGGAGTACAGAAAGCTAAGTAGCTCATTACTTCCGAGTCAAAGCATTGTAACCTTTAGGGCTGAGTTTTGCCAGCGCAGCTTTCAAGAACTACGTACACCGAGCAGAAAGTATAGGTACCTATGTCTGTCTAGTGACGCAAGAGAGAATCCGCAGCATTTTCCAACGCGTGCTTGTAATTCGTAAATTGGTTTTCCGTGTTGATAAGTAGTGCATGTGAAGGAAATTATTTTTAATCGATGTTATCGTCTCGTGTGTTTGTCGGGCGCCATTAAATGCGTGAAATATTTTTGATGGTAATGTGGTACAAACAGCGCTTGCATTGTTTTCTTCCTTAGCACAAATTTAATTGGTATTCAATTTGAAAGTTTGTTCAAAGTTTCTAACAAGAGTATGGTTTTGACTCTGTTGATGTAAGGAGTTTGTTTTGATAGCTTAGGCTTAGGTACTTATAAACTTGTTTCCTATTAGCTCGAAGATTCCGGATAACCTCAACTTCACTTTCAAAAATATATTATTAACCGAAACATTTAATGTTAGTTTGTTTTATGTATGTTTCATTTAAAAACTACCACTACTGACCGGCTTCAAAAGAAACCCATTTTTTGTATGACCTGACTCTTCAGACACCGAACACGGCTAAAGCCATTTCGAGCAACGTTTCGTCTATAAATGGCCGTCTAAGAGCGATACGTAGATTATCTACCTCTATGAAACATTATTCTGTAAAGCGATGAACCATGCGTCGTGTAAATTCGGGATCAGGCCTCTAACAATAACACTCCTTATGCACATGGCGATAAGGTTTAAATTCCTGTTTTACACCAGCCACCGGTTTAGGAAAATAACATCGCCAAAAAGCGCATTTAATTTTATTTTGAGAAGGTCATGCACAAATATTTAAATGTTTTAAGATCATTTTATAAAGAATTTTATTTTCCACATTATTCAATAGACCATAACCGAAAAGTGGTTCGTAAGTAGGAAATTTTGAACTAAAATGCATTTTTTATCGGTCTAATACGTTATTTTTTCTGGGCTTAATTATAAAGACTAAAAAGACTTATAAAAAATAAAATTATTTCAAAGGCAAAAATAAAATTATTTCATATGTGTTCTACTCGCAGTATTTAATTAAAGAATCTAAAATATTTCTAATATCTAATTTATAAAAAAAACACATGATTTTACTTTACTTATCTTAAGATGTCATTTATCATTTTCACATTCACAATTTACTACTATATTTTCTTTAAAAAATATATATTGAGTAGTTGTACGAAATAACCCAAATAGTAACTTCTATACGTTTTCCCTTACAATTCATTTTCACTGCTCTTATTACACAACCCTTGTTTACCTATCATTTGCCGGTGTCATTTTCACATTTGCTTATGAAATTGAATTTTCAACAATGATCATTGTTCCATAATGCGTCAAAGCCGTCCGCATCATACGAGAAACTTTGCTTTACCATTACCAAGCTGTTGTTGGTACAGGAGGTACACAATACACGTTGCAAACATTTAACATTACACACACTTACCATGACGTACACTAAGTAACCATTACATACAATATTACAATAAGGAACATTGCATAACCGATTTTATTGCTTTCGAACAGAACAGAAGCAATGGTTGCATCAGCGATGATTTGATGTAGGTACCTACAACATACTTCTGTGATTTATTTCAATTGGAACCGACGTTTTTATGGCGCCTACGAAATCATCAATCATTATTACTCTTCTTACGTTATATTATCTTTTAACTGATTCTTTTGGTTATTAGCTGAATGGGCACATAAATATTTTCCCTGATCTCTTAATTTGCTGTCGATAATTTAACTTGTCAACACTATTCGGTTTTGAAATGAGAATTTGCTTAGTTCCTACATCATAATCTTACTTCTTACTAATTTTATAAATGCGAAAGTTTGTATGGATGGTTGGATTTTACTCTTTCACGCAATAAATATCGAATGGAATTTATAAATTCTTTCACTAATCGAAAACTACTTTATTTGCGAGTAACATGGGCTATATATATTGGTAAGCTCTGGCGTTATGAAATTATCTATTATACGTTTATTGGCAATGCGTGTTTAAATTTTTTATTTTTACTAAGTAAATGTTTGACGTGGGCTGTCAATATTATTTCTTTGATAGCGAAAATTCAAATATTAGTATTCTAATATGAATATTTAGTATAGGTAGATACAAATATAAAATAGGTACTTATCTACATTTTGACCTAAGCCAACAGCTATACTGCGAATATGCGAGCGAAGCCGGGGGTAAAAGCTAGTCTGAAATATAATCTGAACCGCTTTAAAGTAAAAATGATATCGCTAATTTACGTATAATTTGGACTCCTAGACTCCAGACAGATAATCAGCGCCGTTTTTTATACAAAAATTAATTTAGTGAAAATATATTAATTTTATGGTGGCTGAGGCCAAATATTTCATCCGGTTTGGATGGTTTCTATATACCTATATGAAATTATTTCCTAAACCATAAATCATTCATCCGATTGCGATGAATCTTTGGTGAGTTGTTGTGAGCACGCCCGCGAAGGTTTCTTTATGGACTGGTGAGCTCTGGCATTCTGAAAATTTGTATTAAAAAATTGCAATAGGTGCCACGCGAGCTGTTTGAAAACTGATTATCCCGGGACTGAATACATGGAACGCGGGAGGGAAGAGGGGAACGTGGGAGGGAGGAGGGAAACGTGGGAGGGGGGGATGCGGGAGAGGAAGGGGGCAAATTGGAAAGGACACGCAGGGAAAAACAATTTCTTTATTAAGTGGCATTGTACCGCATGCCAGGAACTCGCTAGTCTATTTTTTCTCCTAACCTTTTTACATACTTAATATATTGAAACGATGGCCAAGAACAATACCCCTGAAGAGTAAAGAGGCAGAACATTGAAGAAAAAAACTGTATAAGGAAAGAAAATTCGTTCAAAATTTTTATTCACAACTTCGACAATGTCCGAGTTGAATAAATTCCCATCATCCCGTCTCGCAGTGTCAACACAATCTTCCTTGCCGGCTCTTTTCCATCTGGTAGTCATTTTGCTGACGTGAGGGAATCCACTCCGCGCTCCTGCGGCTGGAATACCTCTTCTGTCTTCTGCGCGCCGGGAGCTCTGGGCAAACTTGTCGTGTCGCACTTGTGTGGAGATGGCAGGTGTTGTCAAATATATTGTTTTCTGATCAAGCAAAAAATCATAGACAGGCATACCCAGGTGTTGTCAAATATATTGTATTTTGATCAAGCACAAAAACCATATACAGGCATACCCAGGTGTTGTCAAATATATTGTGTAGGCAAAAAACCATAGTCAGTGCCCAGGTGTTGTCAAATATATTGTGTTTTGATCAAGCAAAAAACCATAGATAGGCGTACCTATGTAAGCTTCGAATTGTGAATACAATATAATCGTATTGGCCACACAGGCAGGTAATTTTTAGGAAGAAAAGTTTTGACTCGAACGATTTGTATTTCTCTCTGTAAATGTGTTTGTAAGTTCCGTTTCAAGATGGTGGCCGATTTAATTTTACAGTTAAGCTTATTTTTTCAAATGTGAAATCGTGCTTATTTGGGCTTATTTGCATTTATTCAATATGATGGTACCTACCACCCGGAAGAAAATTTAAAAAAATACAATTTCGGTCAATAAATTCCTTATCTGAAATAAAATAAAAAGTTACATAAAATATTTGGTTTATCATTAATAAGCACATGCATTTTTTTAAACTATTTATTAAGCACAAAATACATTTTTTTTACCGTGTGAGGTACAATGTCCTTTTTTGGTATATACCACCTCACTAGGCTGAGCCTGTTCCGAGGTAGCCGGAATTTAATGAAATTTTGAGTACTTAATCTTGTAAGATAAAATTAAATAAAAAAATTAATTTGCATTTGAAAAGATAAATTGAATCAAGGAAAAATAAAAAAAAAAGAAAAAGAAAAGTGATGAGAAATATAACAAATAAGAAATATAAAATTATAAAATAATTATTTAAGAATAATAATAAATATTTTTAAAAAAATATTGTTTTAGAGGAAAAGAGAAAGATACAGGCGTTTAGTTTGTTGTTATTTTGTGTAAGTTATCTGCCCGCAGTATACAATGCCTTTGTTGAATATCCACGTATGAATTTTTTGTTTTAGATTAGCATTTTTTGTCACATAAATACCTTTTTTGAATTAAATTAAAAAATTTGGAGTCAAATTATGGTAATGTCTTTGTCCATAAGTAGTATTTGTCTTTGGAGTCATGTGTTGGTGTCTGTGTCTTGTGTCGTAATTTTGTTGTGCAGTATGATGGTTTAGTTTGTCTTTTTGGTAATGTATAGATATAATTTTGATGTACATGTATTTAGTTTATTATATTTTTAACAAGGGAATGGTTTCTTTCAAGATATCTCAGGAATGAGCTTCTGTCGAGATAACTATTAAGAACATTAAAATTTGTTTTCTGAACGAAGCGATGGTTTCTACATGCCTTTGAAAGAATTGCAAAGTTTTTTTTTTTTTCAAGGTCATTTTGAAGAACATTAATACTTGCATTCAGAGTGGATGAGTGGTTTCTTTAGTGATATCACAAGTAGGAGATTCTTTCCAAGTCATTATAGAGAACATTTACAATTTTATATAGAACATTTATAATTATTTAAAACTGTTGATTCCTTCTGTAGCTTTCTTGTATACATTTGTCCAAGAGTCAGAAGTGAAAATAAGAACAGTATCATTCGCAAAGCAAATAACATCTCCGCTAATGTCTAGCTGGCACAAGGAATTTATGTATAGTAAAAAAAGGATTGGTCCTAATGTACTTCCTTGGGGAACTCCATAAGTAATGTGTGTTTTCGCTTGTTACGTTGCCTACTTTTAGTGAGTGGCTGCGGTCAGTTATATATGATTTGAACCAGTCATACACAGAATTTTTAATACCTATTTTCTTTAGTTTTTTAAGGAGAATTTTATGAGACACCGTGTCAAAGGCTTTGCTTAGATCGAGAAAAACGGCAATGCAGCTTTTCTTTTGGTCAACATTTTTTAAAATGGTTACTATTACTCTTAATATTGCATCTTGTACTTCCAAATTCTTTCGAAAACCATACTGATTTTCTGATAAGATTTTGTTTTTGTCTAAGTAGTCTACAAGTTGGATTTTCACTAGATTTTCGAGCACTTTTGTGAGCACATTTAAAAGTGAGATATGCCTATAGTTTGAGGGATTATTTTTTTCTCCGGATTTGTAAATAGGTACTACTATGTTTGCTTTTTTAAAGTGGCTGGGGAATATGCCGCTAGTAATACTGAGATTACAGATATATGTGAAGGGAAGAGCTATTTGATATTTTATTTCTTTTATTAGTTTAGTGTCAACTTTGTCGAGTCCAGTCGCGCAGTCGTTTCTCAGCCTATTTATATGTTGTATTATGTCTTTGATTTGGAAAGTTTCTACTCTAAATTTACTGTTATTTTGGGCATTAGTGGTATATTTATCAGCAAGTGTATATTCGTCCGTATTCATTTTATTTAAAAGTTTTTGGGCTAATGTTTGACCAATGTCTGCGAAATGATTATTTAATGTGTTAGCCATATCAGTCTGGTCAGTTATTATCGTGTCATTAATTTCTATTTGTTTCAAGTTTCTTATTTATATTGTTAATTTCCTTCACTGCGTTCCATAATACCTTCGGGTCTTCTTTGTTTTCTTCAATTTTCCGTCTATAGTAGTCTTCTTCAGTCTGTTTCACTATTGATCGGCAAATGTTTCTATATTTTTTGTAGTAGTTTTGGAGCTTGATGTTATTTGGCGAGTTTGATGACTGTTTATGTAATTTATCACGCTTATGTAAACATTTCACCAAGTTCAAATTGATCCAAGGTTTAATTTTTCTATTTCTGTGTACTATATTTCTAAAGGTTGTATATTTTAGCACACTAGTATTTATTTGTTCGGTGAACTTCATCATTGCAGCATCTGCATTTAAGTACCAACTTACAAATCTTGTGATTTCAAAGGAAATTTTGGTTTTTGTTTTTAAAAAAATATATCTAGGTATAAATTTTATAGCTTTCTGGATGGGAGGTCAACTGTTCACTTTTATATTGCAAACATATTTTTTACACAAACGTACGTTTGAATGAACAATATTTCTACTATAATTTTTAATCGAGATTATGTATTGCCTATATTAAATAGTACGCAGTTTTGAACGTAAAAAGTTTCGTGTTTTACAGTTTAATAGATATTTCGAAGCTCCATAGCCCATTAAGGATTTTACGTCGCTAGCTGTATTTTTTTTTTAGTTAAGCGAGTAATTTCTAAAGATTCTAGTCTATCTAGTTTATGACCTTTAAAGGGTCGTTGAAAGGTCATAAACTAGATAGACTAGAATCTTTAGAAATTACTCGCTTAACTAAAAAAATAGACCCTAACTTTGTAATGAATAAACAATTAGAATCATTTGCTAAGTCTCCGCTTTTGTATCCATTGTAATTTTCATAATAATTCCGAAATTTAAAATATGTATTTAGTTTAAACCATTCCTAATCTAATGTAAACATGCATCCCTTCAAAAAGGAACTTTGTAATTAATAAGCTATTAGAATCATTTACTGAAACACCAGGTTTTTATCCGGTATAATTTTCATAATAATTTTGAAATTAAAATATGTATTTTGACCATTCCCACTCCAATGTAAACATGCATCCCTTCAAAAAGCAATTAAAAAAATCCCATTGATCATAGATATGTATAATAACGATTTGGCAATAAAATTAGTCCATTAATAATTCAAATTACTTGTAAGGTTTTTCCCTAATCAATAGATATTGAAGTGAGCTACAAACCCAACGTAATTAGCCCACTGGAATTACCAAAATACTTAGAAATTCGACAGTCTAAAACGACTTAGTAACAAAAATAATTCATTAAAATCCTTGTAGACTACCCCTCTCCCCCTCCCCCATATGTTATGTATATAAACCGTAGGCTAAGAATTATTTGTAACAGTCTGAAGATGGCTCTGACGAGCTGAAACCGGTTACGGTCAAATAAAATTAAGTGGAATAAAGTTTTTTATTTGTTTTATTAAAATCTATTATAATGGACTTCCACCACGAATTATCAGTTTCAAA
Source organism: Limnephilus lunatus (assembly GCA_917563855.2). Taxonomy (NCBI): domain Eukaryota; kingdom Metazoa; phylum Arthropoda; class Insecta; order Trichoptera; family Limnephilidae; genus Limnephilus; species Limnephilus lunatus. The sequence goes on along the minus strand of OU830602.1, from coordinate 41,526,654 downwards.
AATAGAAATATTAAAAAGTGACACCATGTTTTACACGTGTATAAACTAGTGCAAAATGCATTGAACAGTGTTTTTTTTTACATGGTTACTGCATTGGAAGAATCTCCTGGCAATCATATTGGACTGATACTTCTCCTCTGTCGTTCAACATCGCCATCATCCGAGAGGTCTTCAGTGATGATGTGACCTAAGTATTTTACATTCGTAGATGTGCTTATGTTTTCCTCATTGAATTGTATGGGAAGCATCTTCTCGGTATTTTTTCCATGGTGGAATGCGATTAGTTCCGTCTTCTTGGGGTTGTACATAATGTTGTGGTCATTTGCGTATTCTTTACAGATTTTTAATAGTATTCTCAACCCTTTGATCGACGGAGCTAGGAGAATCATGTCGTCCACATAACTAATGTGATTTAGACACAGATAATTAATACGACAGCCAGCTCTGGTGTCCAGGCGCTTTGATAATTCGTCCATGTACACATTGAATAGGATTGGGGACATACACCCTCCTTGCCTTACTCCTGATCGCAAGTATATCGGTTGGGAGTACGTACTTGCCCACCGTACAACGTTTTCCTGCTGGGTGTGCCATCGGGATAGTATGTTGATATACATGGTAGGTATATTTTTAGCTTTCAATTTCTCCCATAAGGTTTTATTACAGACCCTGTCGAACGCTTTACTAACGTCTAAAAAGCATCCGTATACAGTAGTTTTTCGTTTCTTGTAAAATTCTATTACTTGCTTTGCGGAGTATATTGCCATATTAGTGGATAACTCGGCTCTCTTGAACCGAGTTATTCAAGAGAGCCGCACAAGACAGGGAAGAGTGGAGGAGAAGATTGGAGAATATTGCTGCAAACCAATCCCAGGATTGAAACCAGAGAGAGAGAGTGGATAACCTGCACTTAAAGCCCATCTGATTGTCTTTAGAATTAAGTTTACATTCTATTTCTTTACGTCTTGCAATTATAGTTGCCATGGATATTAGTTTCTATCTTTGTTTAGCTTCTGTGCCCCGCGTCATCCATCGTAGATTATGCCAATTCCTGGGTTAAAAATGTCCTTTGTTATTTATTTCATTTAACTAAAATAATCGTCGTCGTATTCAGGTCGGGGACCTTTCGGCGCCGCTTTGACAAGACGTCTCCATGCGTCCCTGTCCTGAGTTATTTCAGCGGCCTCTGTCCATTGCATGCCTGCCTCTAATCTCACGGCCTCTGGATTTGCTTTTCCAACTTCAATTGAGCGGCCAGATATGCCTTCATTTTTCTATTGCGATGTCTACCTAAATGGGATTTTCCGAGCTAAAGAATTAGAAATAAAAGTCAGTCAAGTTTGAAGTTACTTACCCGATTCCCGTTGCAATGCAAAACCAGATTAACCACTGAAAACTCCGTTGAAATGCATCTTTCTGTTTCCGTGGTTAACAACGCAATTATAACATTGCAGAACTGTGTGTATGAGGAGATAAAACTAGAATTGTTTGCCTAAAACAGTTGAGGGGCATCCATTAATTACGTGAGCAGTTTTTCTTCCAATCTAGACCTCCCCCCCCCCCCCCTTCGGTAAGATAAATTTGGGCCAATTCGTATATTTTTTTCAAGTAACGTGAGATTTTGCTGGACCCCGCCCCCCCCCCGTTTGTGCTCACGTAATTAATGGATGCCCCTTGTGTGACGTTCCTTACCATACTTTAGTATACTTAAAACTCTAAAACATAATACCCCAAAAACAAACAACGAAAAAAAAACTCTAAAACTAATTATATTTTTTCTTTTTGTTCCAGGTAAGCAAGCATATTCAATTATTAAAATATGACAGTCCGCATCGCAGAGCAACGGTGTGAAAGGTAACCCTAGTTTTAAACACATATAGTTAGGTATATTTAAGGGAAACATTGTTACGGACCAAAAACGTAGTGTTCACGTCTTCGACCAAGTACATAATAAATATTAATTATTTCATTTTATTATTATTTTATACGCCCATAGGGCTTTTGCATTTGGTATACTCGCATATGGTTACAACTTTTTTTAACAATGCTTCGTAATAATAAACAATGATTTCATATGGTTTACAATTTGATAAAATTAAAAAAAATATGTAATAATTAATAATCCAAAAATTTTCGGAAATACTCGTAATATTTGACATGAAAAATTCATGTAGGTCTGTTTTAAACATTGAATTTCTCAAGTTAAAAATGTCGGTAGTATTGTTATTCGTTTGCTAAAATTAAATAAAATTTTATACGAAACGAAACGTTGGCTAAAGAAGGTGGTATCAAATCTTTAAGTTTATGCGTCATAGTTTTATACATATTCTTTTATATTAAGCGAAATTAACGTGATAAATGTGCTATAAATTACATTAACACAATTCATGTGTCACGTAACCTATGTTTCGAAATTTTCTCATTGCCTCCTGTGGTAATGTAAAAAAATCTTTGTGAATTTTTCGTTACTTGATTCTTGTAAAAACATCTTATCTGATTAATTCGTATGAAAATATCAGTGAGAAAAGATTATCCTAGGAAAATGGTATGTTTTCTCGTCAACATTCTGTACTCCTGGTACCAAGTGTGCCGCCGGGAGTGGTGGCGGCGATCGGCGGTGAAAGTAACGCAGACGGTCGCCAGATCGAATAAATAAATCAATCAACGTTGTCTGGGAGTCATTACTCACCCTTGTGATTATAATAAAGCCCCGCACACCTCCTCGGCTGCATCCACTCCTGATACTGGTAACCCGATACATTGAAAATACACTCTCTTTATGAACCAATTTGGACCCCACGATAGCAGTTTTGTTTCTAAAAAAAAATGAATTTTAACGTGAGAACCGTAGAACCCAAGTAGCTCAGAAATCGTTATTTCTCCCTTGTGAGAAGCTTTATATTCCAATCTAAAAGTTAACCGCAAAATAATTCAAATGTATGAAACCAAATTGTCGGATCGCAATTTGAAAAAAAAAAATAATTTGTAATTTATTTAACCCTTAGAATGGCAGGAGACCATATTTGTCCCAACGCACATCTCTCTCTCTGGTTTCAATCCTGGGATTGGTTTGCAGCAATTAACGTACATAGGTCTCATTTAAAACGCTGTAACTCCCTTATTATCATAGTGATAAATATGTTCTAAACGGTGTTAGAAAGGGAAAATACCACGTTATTTTAACATGGAATGATAAAAATATAATTTATCTAATGAAATATGTATGTGTTTTTATTTTTTTATTATCAGTAATTTTCGTTAGAGAAAATGTAAATGAGCCACGAGCCACTTATAATTTTTTTTTAAATTTATATGTTTATTTCGATTTTTTAAATTTGAAAACGAATTTTATCACTTTTCAATATCAGTTTTTAGTTTTCGGATATGTTCTGAAATATTCCGTTTATTTGGATTTTATTGCACAGCGGAAATATTTTGTCCCTCTGACAAAATATGGTCGAGACCTGAGGGGTTAAAACGGTTCGGAAAGTGGTGAGAGCCCTCGACAGTACCCAATTATTGTAAAGTATCAATTACAATAAGAATAGATTGATATTTTATATACCTATAGGTTAGGGCGCTGTTAGTGAAATTACTTGACTAAATTCAAAGTCTTAAAAATGTAATCCGTGATTCCAAAAATTCGATTAAAGTTAACAAAAAATGTATCATTAGGTTTGAGTTTATTAAATAAAACGTTTACCGTTAAATTGTGATTTATTTTCGCAAATTGTTGGTATTATGGTTCCTAGTTACTGGTAACATTTATTTATTTCACTTCATTCTTTATCAACTAAAATACGATTCCGTAAGCTTTTTAAATACATCTATTTGAATTCGGGATTTAGTTTTCTTGAATGAAGATGTATATATCCCGAGTGGAAGATACTCTTAGTATCGCCCTGGTGTAAGACTACTGTTCAAAATTAAATAGCCAGGTACATTCCAACCTTCCTATAACCCATCTCCTTCTTCCTCATTACCTTCAGCCGCACAACATAGTCCAGTCGCGGATGCCGTAATCTCATTTGGCTCCTTGCCGTTGGGTGCAGTTGGGTCTCTTGCGCGGTGTTCAAATAAAAATTTGTATTTTTTTGTGGTTTTCATTACGGTTTATTTATTAAAAGTATTTTATTTAAAACAAATTTCGAGTAATGTCAATTCCAAAACTTTAAACCGCGGTTGGGTTGGTTACAAGTGGGTTTTCTTCGCATTTGGTTTTAAAATTAAATTAATTGAAATAATCGAACGCGGCAGATAGCAAAAAAAACGAGTGTGCTTTTAGACCGCACGACTGAAGTAAAACTACACTGAAGAGAGAAAGAAAATGTGCGCGCGCACTGCTTTCTCTTGCTCCTATAGTGATACAGACAATAGGACTGCACTGTGTCGATATACGAAACGTAACTGGCTATGAGAGAAAGAGAGAAAGAAAATGTGTGCTCGCACCTCTCTCTCTTGCCTCTACATTAATACGAAACGTAACTCTCTCTCTTTATATATTCACTAACTTATATCTCCCTCTCAACTTCCGTTCGTTTCGCCCGATCACAATTTTCGTAACGCTCTCGTCACGCATTTTCCAGCTTACTTCCCAAGTCAAGCGTGCCTAAAGAAGTTTTACTTTAAAAATCCTTCAAGCCTTTTATAATTTATACAGCCTTTGTAATGATACTTTAAACTTATCCGGCGTACCTTTCAGAAGCCATTATCAAGCCATTTGACTTATTGATTTTTGTGCAGCGCTTTCTGCTTATATATTGCATTATTCTGCAGACCTTATTAGAAGCACTCAGACATAGGGGCTAAACTTTTCGCTGTGAACTCCGGCGGAACACTTACCGAAATAATTCATTTAAATGCATGGAAGATATTCTCTTCCTTTTGTGCAGTAAAGATTTTCCTCTCCCTTTCAAGGGTAATTTACACTAAAGCAACGCTCCGATGCAGCCCGAGTGAATAGAATGTTAAATAAGATTTCCCAGATATATCCAAAGTGTTATTTAATACTATGGATAGCAATGTAGACGACTCTAAAATTGAAAATTATCGTCGATACCTACATGAATGGCTCAAGTAAAACCGTAAGTAGTCACTATTTAAAGGTCTGAATTGTGATCCGTCTTCTTGGTTCTCTTACCTATCTGAGGTTGGCTATCATCAAAACATATCTAGGTAGATACCGAACAATAGATATCAAGACAGACTTACATTCTCAGGTAAAAACTACCTGATAATATTGGAATTCCCTCTACTACCATTATTAAAACACGGAAAGTGATAGGTACTTATTCAATGATTGACCAGTGTGAACAGGAGTGACGAACGTTTGAATTCATCCCTCCCACCTCGATACAAGGCGATGGGTTGAGAGAGTCGTGCTGGAGAGGTAAAAAAGGCAAATAGATCCACGATAAGACCTAGACAGTCCTCAACCATGAACCCGGGCACCCCTGTTAAGTCACCAAAGGTAGCTAACCACTTGGGGTGACCAATGGCAGTGGTGTTGGTTATTCAATGAATGGTTCCCGCGCCGGCGCGCGGCGTGGCGGTATCCACACCCGTTTACCAAATTTGATACCCGCCTCCTATTAATAAATATAATGAAATAATAGCGGTCTTAGATGGGATCCTTGGGGTACCCCCGATGTAACAGGTATAATAGCAGATGAGTTACTCATTAATGTATATTAATGAGATATTATATTACAGCGCGTTCCACAATGTTAGATTCTTTCTGTATCGCCCCGGTGAAATACCACTTTTTAGAATAAACTTTGTTTGAAATGATTTTAGCTGTATTTGGTGACCATATCTGAATAGCTAACAATACCTGTTCCTCGTATTCTTCTCACGACATACCGCAATTCCCCAAAGCCATAGTCTCACCGGTTCCACATGGTTGGGTAAAGTTGGGATTCTTGTCCCGTAGGTACCTACACCCATAAAAAAGAAAAAGTTTCAACTCAACATTTCTTGTGTCAAAGTTTCAAGTTAACACGCTTGTCACAGATTTGAGATAAATAGTATACACAGTTATTTTCTCTTTCTTTGTCATCTGTTGATATCTCCGACCTTTTTATTCGTTCTATCTCCTAGGCATAAATTGCGTACACAAGTGATCAATGTTTTAGGTATAACTATAAATTTGTACAAATTGACAATATTTTGAAAACAGGAAAGCTATTAAATGTACAAGGAGGATAAAAACTTGTGATTTACAACCCTAACACTGCGGTCAAATCACCCAAGTAAATAAGCATTTATATCAACGTGTAATTATTACAGATTATAAAGCTGTGGAGTTTGCTTTTTACCAATAACAATAATTATAATACTGCATAAAAACCGAAAGATTTCCATAAAATCTTATACACACCTATATAGAGAACATTTTTAATAAAAAATAATCCCATAATAAATCCCAGTGGAACCAATATCTTTTTCTGATTTTTCTGTCTTCAGATTTTGATTGAGTTTCTCTAATACTGTCTTCATTTAATTAAAAAAATAATGGATTCAATGGTGACTTCTTATCAAATCGGTTAAGAAATTACTTACTGGGGCTTAATCCCATGACTTTCAAGGGATTCAAAGCCACAGATTTTACCGATTTGATTCTTCTTCCACCATACAAAAAAAGAAGAATCAAATCGGTAAGATCTGTGGCTTTGAATTCCTTTGAAAGTCATGGGTTTAAGCCCCAGTAAGTAATTTCTTAGTCTCTGTTTGCATTTTTATATCTATTTTCTATTTTATGCTTTTGTTGTAACATTTTTTCATTTATTTCCTTTTTTGTTTTAATTTTTAAGTACCTATTTACAATATAAGTGATACAAACAACTTTAAAATTTTAATGTAAAAGCCCGTTAGTCGTGTAATAAATAAACAAAATAATAAGACGCGTCGCTAATAGTTTTTCTGTCACTACAAATCTGTAATCGCCTTGTACGAGTATGACGCACGAGTCATCATTTTATTATATAGCGTGGAGTTATTAAATGAGTAATAGATAATACACATTTCTACCTCTACTAAAAAAAACTAAGTTTATTACCCACGAAGTTATATATACTCGTACCTACGTATACGGATCTATTTCTGACATATTTTTTATACCAACTACAATAATTTAAAGTTAGCTCCCTTCTGAGCATTTTTTGTCCTGTATACCGGAGATGCACTGAAACAAGTTGCACAAAACAGTGAGATGTGTCCATTGAACGCGTCTTTTTCAATCTGCCCCTGATTTATCAGTTATCATACTCGTAATTACAAAAACATTTTTCCAAAAACAACCCTCAGGACTATATTTTTGCACTTTGTCTATCTATTATCACATACGGCATACTGGCTTGGGGAATTAAAACGAATATAGCAATAGATCCAATAGAATCAAAAGGTATTTGAGTTTTCTTCTATTTATGTTTTCAATTTATCTATTTTTGACCATTCGATGAACCACTGTCGATCGATATCGATCATATGTAGACAACTTCAGATCTCTTTTATGTCAGTTTATTTTTAAATTATTTTACTCTAAAATAACGTATGATAAGTTTTATCTGTATTGCATTTGACATTGGCAGGTTTTTGTTTTTTTTCGAATACCGCACAAGAGTCCCAACCGCCCCCAGCCGTCTGTAGCCAGTGATACTATGGCATTCCCAATTATTGTGGTGTGTTGTGAGGCTAAATGTAGTGGGCGGGGGGAGTGAGATGAGAAGAGGAAGAAAGGGAAGTTACTGGCTATTCAGGTTTAGTGCTACAGCTATTTCAAGCAACGCTTCAATTTTAATGGTGGTATTTCACCAGGGTGATACTGAGAGTATCTTACACAATGGAATTATGCTGCAAGTATGGCAAGTATATATTATTTAAAATATTATAATTTTTTTTGAGGCGTATTATTAACAGAATTATTAATATTATTAATTCAACAAAATTTAATTGCGCACGCCGGGATTTGCACGCCGAATTCGTAGTCGAGAGTCTTACCCCTCAGTTTACTTTATTCTGTTTTTATCATAATTTGTGCATAAGATATGTAACAGTATTTGTGTGAGGCCAGCATCTCTCTGTAAGACTGCTAGAAATGTAAAGTATTTGTATTCAGAAAAGTGTAATTTGGTTCTATAACTTTTAATTAACAACAGTTAATTTTTACCTCCGAAGCTAATAAAAGTTAGTAATTCGCGCCTTTAAGTCTTCTGGGTCCAATTTTATCAAAGTTGTTTATGCTCCTATCGGGTGAAGTAATCTTTTAGTTTGGCGAAGTTTAGTTTTCACTGCCACCTAATCTCGCAGGTAAACCCATTAACAAGTTGGTGAAGTTGGCCCGAAGACACCATGTTACCAAACGTGACCGCGCTGAGCATGCTCCTGTCATAATATTACAAACTCGCTACGAAATAGTCAACTGCTAAATACACTTAGTTAACTTAAATCTTATCTGATTTGATTGCCTTCCTAACCTGCGTGTATATAATGCATATACAGCCTTACTAATAGCAAAACACTTCCCAATCGTTAAACCGTATTTTTGTTGCGTATTGAATAAAGACTGTCACATTCGATTCAGTACCTACTAATAAAAAATGTTTTTAATTCAGTTCCGAAAGAGCTGGCAACGTTGAATTTTGGTAAATGACACTTGAAATTTTCGTCTTGAAAAAACTGATGTTTTATTAAATTATGCGTGAATTTAACAAGAATTCTATGAAAGTGATGTTTTTTAATAACATAAAATATCTTATTAATATGTAAGGAAATATAAATTCTAAATATCAAAGTTTATATTGCTCAGACTATGAATCTAAAATGTCTTTTTTTTGTTATTCTCTGGGAATTATTGTTATTTTTTTGTATAACCATCATAAAAAGTGAAGGGACACTTTCCTTTGCAGAATGAGTTTAAATTTCGTATTTTCTACAATTTTTCGACGTTGGAGTAAAATATTTATGTGTTTTTTTCCAACTTTTTTAAGCTGGAAATTAAAATATACCAATTTATAAATATTAATTTATTTTAATAACATCTAAAAGATAATTTTATCCAGTTTTTAAAAATGTTTTTATTTATTTTTAAGACATCTTTTAAAGACAAAATTTAAAATTACTTGGAAATATTCTAAAATTTTATGAGAAAATTAAAATTTTGCAACACATAACCATCACTTTTTGGCTGTGTAAACAATATACCTATTTATTATATCTTTCCATGATCTGTTTTATGGCAGTTTCTATTTTACGTTTCTATTAGTAATGATTTTTCATATACGGTTGTTTATCAATTTATCAGTTTATAAACTAATGTGTACAATTTTCACCGCGTTTATTAGTAAACCTGAAACTATTTTTAATATTAACTTAATCAGTATACCTTGAAATTGTTGTCTGCCGTAGGTATTTTTTTTCACTTGCATAACATTTTACCAGCCAACTTTAACATAACATTTTACCAGCCATTTTACCAGTCAGAGCTGTTCAAACTTTTAGCTCAAGTGATTGACAGTTAAATTCATGCCTACATATTTGTTTTGAGTAGACGACACAGGTTACATTTAAAACGATATGTTTATATACTTTGGCTAAGTGAACGCTGACTGGGACATAATGAAAATGTATTCTAACCAGCGCCTGATACATTACCTGCTGTCTAATCTACCTGGGGGCCTAGTCTCTATCTTTTTTTAACCTCAGTTAGCGCGTTAATTACGTCATAAACACGTATTTTGACAGTTACGCTAATTTTGGTTATGTCAAAATACGTGTTTGTGACGTAATTAACGCGCTAACTGAGGTTAAAAAAAGATAGAGACTAGGCCCCCTGGTATGGTATTCCCGAATCTCTACAACTAATATCGCGAAGTATCGACATGATTTTAATTTTTATTATTTCTTGAGAATTGTAGGTATTCACTCGCCGGGGAATTCGTACCTAGTAAACACGGACGTACAATATTCATATGTCTATGCTAGTAAACTAAATAAAAGAAGCCTGCCAAATTAGTTAAATTAGAAAATACGTTTATTTTTGCTTTTCAATTACTTCTGAAGTTTTTCGAATCCAGTGCAACGTCAACTTTTGAAGAATCTAGTTGAAATGATTTTTTTTCATCGTTTCTAGAATTTCCTGGTTCGTGAACTCCGGGCCGTAAAACTTTACCGACAACTCGAGTACTGGACAAGTAGTTAAATTTGTTACTTTTATTTTATGAATCAAGACTAAACATGAGCAACTCAACCTTCAATATCATTTTAATTTATCTACGTTCTCATTAAAAACATAGATTTATTTTTTATATTTATTTCCTACAATATGTGGTAGTTATTCTCTAGACTATCGATACTGGTAGATGGTGGTTTTTCAGAGTGGTAAATTCTCTCAGTATCGCCCTGATGAAAAACCACCATTCAGTTTCGAAGTTGGCTTGAAATGGCATTAGCCGTGTTTGGTGATGAATTTTCAGACATCTATTTCCCATATTCCTTTTCCCCATCCCCTTCTCATCCACACGCCCTTCGGCCTCAAAACATACCCAAATTGGCGGTGCCATTTCTCATGGGTTCCGGTTAGCAGGGTGTCGTTGATTCACACAAGATTAATATGAAGTAGTAGTCGAAAATCTAATTTGAATTTGTTGAATTTAGAGGCACAATAAAATAAAACGTTTTGCGAATTTAAGTTATTCGAGTTGGTACTCGTAGAATCGCGTAATATTTAATTTAAGAACTTACCTAACTCGTTTTTTTATTAGCCTTCCCTAAATATGTATTTATTTTCACCAAACAAATTTTTCCTCCATTCCTGAGCGCGCTTGCTAGCGTACTTTCAGATCTGTTTGCGTATTACGTTATCGGGAGCACATAAATCGCAGGAGAACTCGTAGGTACGTACCTACTAGGTTCCTGCGCGAGGGATTTTATTAGATGCGAAACGTTCCATATTTTCCCGAATACGGGCTTGATGCATTGTTTCCTCACTAAGCGCGGTCCTCCCACACTACAGTACTACACCTCCGCTCGTTTCTGTCGCCCGGGTATCTCATGAATTATTTCTCATCACAGGAAATCAGAATTGTAAATAGGGACATTTTCATATCGCCACACCATCCAGCATAACTGTTTGTGTAAATTCTACCTGCTGGAAATAATGAAACTCCAAGACGATTATTTGTAAAGGAATTTGAACAGGAACATCCTCTAATTACTCGGTTATCTATTTCATTGTACAATATTATCCAAATGAATGCTCCCAACAAATTGGGCCTAAAGGACTCTTAATCACTGTAAATCTTAACTACTGGATCCAAATTTATTTATTTGTCAAGTAAGTAGGGGTGTGTGTGTTAGGTAAATATTTTTTACTGTGCCTGTCTCGCGAGGGACATCACTTGTCGAGACAGGCACATGGGCACAACAACCATTCATCCAATTGCGATAAAACTTTGGTGATTTTTTGTGCGCATGGTGTCTATATATAATGGTGAGCTGTGGCGTTGTGAAATTTGTATGCAATATTTTTTATAGGTGATGCGCGAGTTGTTTGAAAAATGTGTGTATTTCATAAAGTTTAGCTGCAGGGAGGGAAATCCGCGAGGGTGGACGGGAACGAAGGAGAGGTGTGGGGTTTGCGGGTGGGGGGACGAGGGAAGGCGGAAGGTGGGGAAGGTGGAAGGGGAATGCGGGAGCGGGGGTGTTGAAAATCCATGCTTCTCATAAGACAGCTGTATGTTGCTCACGCGTCGGAAAAACTAAATATATTGTCTATCCAAAAGCACTTCAATAAACAGAATTAAAACAGTTTCTTTCTTTGCGTAGAATTGCAACGTATGCCGAGTACTTGCTAGTATTTTATAATATTAATTCGGAGTATTCTGATAATGCCGAGAACGGACAGCATCAGATTTGTTATTTATTATTTATGTAACGATCTGTTTTCTGAATTTAATCTCTACATCTAATATAATCAAACTATCAATTACTTAATAATATTTGCTTCTCGAAACGTAATCAATATTGTTGAATTGTTTCCTCTTCCCACCTTTGTGTTCGAGGAAATATAGCAATTAAATAAAGATAGATATAATATATTTTACTTTCTTTTTTTTCTATGGATAACTAAAACATACAGCTGATTCTGACAGCTCCTAATTTAAAACTAAAGTTAATGATATTAAAAAACAAATTTACGTGTAAACTTATTTGAAACTCATAAACCAGTGATACAGTGTACTTAATAGTGCATAATAATTTGAGTGGGAGAGTGTTTTAACTTTTTATCTTGATTCAAAATATTTTCACAAAACAACAAATCAGTGTCATTAAAGTCACAGACAATTTATTTTTCAAATTTTCGAAAAAGTTCAAATCCACTAAGTGTAAACGTCAAGTTTTTGTCTATGCAATAAAGTCACAACAATAAACAAAACATTGTTGACAGAATTAATTTTTATAAGGGGCATTTCTGAACAAAGATTTTAGTGATGTCTAGCACTCGAAGCAAAAACCAAATTTCTGATGAAAAAATAAGTATGGACAAAATTATCGACTATATAGATAAAAAATTTGAAACTTTGAAGAGGGACATTTTTATCAAAATCGAATCTCAGACCACTGAAACAACAAAAAGCATTGAATTTATAAGTGCTCAATATGATGAAATACTAAAAAAAATTGATGTTACAAATAATTTAAACCAAGTTATACAAACTGATTTCGAAAATATTAAAAAAGATATGAATGAAAAAAATAATACAATAAAAAAACTTGAAATTAGACTGGCAGAAATTGAAACCATTTCAAAATGTAATACTTTAGAAATAGCTGGGATTCCCCAAAAAATAAGAGAACAACCTATTGAAATCATAAGGAAAGTTGCTGCAGCAGCTGGGATAACTATACAACATACAGACATTACTGAAGTCATCCGAGTCCCAGACAGACGAAATGGAGCTCCACCCAAACTACTTGTCACCTTCTCTGAGAAAAGACAAAGAGATTCCCTCCTGGATAAAAAGAAAGAAATAAACTATGAAGAAATCAAGGATCTGGCGACCTCTCAAATCTTCATCGCGGAAGAACTAAGCCCGTATCATAAAGAAATACTATGGAAAACAAAACAATTAGCCTTAGAAAAAAAATACCAATATGTATGGTACAAACATGGTAAAGTTATGATACGTAAAAAACATGAAGACAAAATTATCTACATTAAGCATCTTGATGATATGGTGAAAATAATTTAGTAAGCAATATAAAAACTTAATTAATTTAGATTGTAAAAATGGATAACACAATAACAACTAACTTACCAAACTTATCATCCATAAGAAATAATTTTAACATAATGCATCAAAACATTAGAAGTATCAATAAAAACTTTGACGAACTACAAATATTGATAAAAAGTTTAAATTTAAACTGGGATATAATTATTCTTACTGAATGTTGGTTAACTGATAAGTACTATCCCCTACAAATCGATAAATATGTCCCTTACTCTACAATTATGAATAATACCAAAAATGATGGTGTCATCGTATATATTAAAGAAAATATCGAAGCTGATGTCAGAGAGATCAGTATTAATAATGCGAACTGTCTAAGGATATCGATCGGTAATGATACAACAATACTCGCAATTTATAGATCTCCATCTACAAAAAATCTGGAGCCATTTCTAAACTCCTTATCCTTTGAACTGAATTTACTAAAAAACACTAATGATGTATTTGTTATCGGTGATATAAATATTGATATACTTGAAAATGGACACCCAAAAAAATATGATTACATGCAGACACTTGCATACCATGGATATAAAAGCCTAATTGAGGAACCTACACGTGTATTTAATAATAGCAAAACTTGCATTGATCATATTTTTAGTAAAACTAATAAAAAAACTCAAGCCATTATTTATACTACCACGCTGACAGACCATTACACAATAATTCTATCTATAACAAAAAAAAATTCTTATGTAAACCAAAACACAAAATCGCTCCTAAAAAAGTCTGAAACAAATTGGGAAAACGTAAAAAGAGAGTTAACAATGAATGACTGGACCGGCCTTCTGGAAAAAGATGATACTGATACTGCTTGGAGTTATTTTATAGAAATTATACAGCACAGTATTCTATCAAACACCAAAACCACTGTAAAAAAGGTATCTCACAAAAATATTCACATTAAACCATGGATCAGTCAGAATATTATAAACTCAATCAGAAAAAGAGATGAACTGCACAGAAAAGTAAAAATCAACCCTTATGATGTCCATACTCTACGATTCTACAAAAGATATCGTAATACATGTAAAAATGTAATTCGTTACGCAAAAGAAACATTCTATAAAAACAAAATTGATGAATGCAATAATGATTCCCGTAAACTCTGGCAGATCATAAATGAAATTACAAATACTAAATCCTCGTATAACGACAAAACCATTAAAGAATTAAACATTGATGAGATTCCCACATCTTTTACTAAACACCCAGACAAACTTCTTGACTTTATAAACAACTACTTTTGCAATATAGGCTCTAACCTTGCAAATAAAATTAAACAAAATTCTACTACTGTCGAAAAAACAATGAGGATTGATAATGTAAACCATGAAAACAGACTCAATATAGTCAAGATAACAAGTGATGAAATAAGAATTATTATAGCCTCCTTAAAAACAAATACCTCATCGGGAAATGAACTGATATCAAGCAAATCAATTAAATACCTACAAAATGAGTTAATCCAACCACTGACGTACCTTGTAAATCTATCATTATCAAAAGGTGTTTTTCCCGCTTGTCTTAAAATTGCTACGATCATACCATTATATAAAAACGGTCCCAAAAATGATATATCAAATTATCGACCAATTAGCATTTTAACTCCTCTATCGAAAATATTGGAAAAAGTAATAAAAAAACAAGTACTTACATTTTTGGATACTAATAAAATATTATCACCTACGCAGTATGGTTTTAGGAAAAACCTTGGTACGGGTGACGCTATAGCCAATGTAACAAATACAATTATTAGAAATCTGGATGAAGGCAAAAAATGCTTAGCGGTTTTCATTGATCTTCAAAAAGCTTTCGATACAATTGACCATGAAATACTGTACTTAAAACTAAAAAAAAATGGAATAACCGAATCAACCCTAAATCTACTTAGAAGTTACTTAACTGGAAGAGAACAAATTGTACAAATTGGTAAAAGAAAGAGCAAATCTCTACCAATTAAATTCGGGGTCCCCCAGGGAAGCGTATTAGGACCTATACTATTTCTGATTTATATAAATGACCTTATGAATCTTCCCATCAATGGAAACATAATGAGCTTTGCAGATGATACTGTTATTATATTCCACGAACAAGATTGGACAAGAACCTACAAGGAGGCGGAACATGGCCTGGCTGTACTTCAAAACTGGCTAAAAGTAAACTCCCTTACATTAAATATTAGTAAAACTAAATATCTAACTTTCTCCAAAAACAAACGAGGACAACCGATGAATGAGCATAACCTCAAATTACATGAATGTCAAAATACTTTTCCACAATGTTCCTGCCCGTCTTTAACCCAAACAAAAAGCATTAAATATCTTGGGATTGAAATTGATGAAAAACTACAGTGGAATTCACACATTGATCTTACCTCAAAAAAGCTAACAAAACTCATCTACTTCTTCAAAAAATTACGTAACATCTTGTCAATGAGGGATTTAAAGAGAGTATATTATGCCTTATGCCACTCTCGACTAGAATATGGAGTAATAGGATGGGGCGCAGCATCATCTAATCACATAAAACAACTTAAGGTAACTCAGAATTGCATCATAAAGACCATACTGAAGGTCCCCATAAGGACGTCAACAACAGAAATTTTTAAACAGTTTAATGTTCCAAGCATACAGAAAATCTATGCCAAAAACATTCTAGTACATCACCACAAAAATTATTCAGAGGCAGACACCTCACATGCTCATAAAACCAGAGCCAAACAAACAGACATACTTAATATACCAAAGTGTAACTCTTCATTTGGACAAAGAAGTTCTGAATTTTTAGCAGTAAAGTTATATAACAAACTCCCACTTAGTACCAAACAAATTAAAACAAAAAATAGCTACATTAAGGACATTAAATGTTGGCTGAAGGAACTATCGGAAAATGAACTTACATGTATACTTAAAACATCATCATAGAAGTTTCTGGAAAACCTTATCCAAACTATTTATTTATTTATTATTTAAGTTAATCTATAGAAGTCGCTGAAAACTTATCCAAAGCATAGTCCCCCTCAGCACAGGATCTCCTAGTGAGGAGGACTACGAATATATTTTCTTATTTTTTATACCTAACATGTTTCCTATAAAAATGTAAAATATAATAAATGTATTGTTACTAAATAAAAAAAATTTCATATTGTCTGAAGGAATTAGAGTACAGGAGTACTGGGGGAGTAATGTTCACGTAATGTTCCACTAAATCATTTACCTACCGTTTGGCAGTTTGTTTACGTCCTGCTTTAATTACCCGGCTCTGCCCGGGAAAGGAAAACGTTATGTTATATTCGTTAATTTTATTATTGTCTTACTAATGACCTTTAATGCCGCCTACGCGAGCTGCTCGAGAGCATTGCTTCTGGTGATATATTTTTATTAAAATATTACTTGTGTTATTACCTTTTTTCTTTAATTATTGTCATTTAAACATTAAGTAGTCCAGTGGCTAAGACTCTTGACTCACAATCCGGAGGTCGCGGATTCGAACCCGGCGTGCGCAAATAAATTTTATTTGATTAATTTGTGTTATTTCACAATTAATTCATTTAAAATAATATATAGTATATTTGCGGCACGTTCCAGAGTGGAAGATATCAGTATCGCCCTGGTGAAAGACCACCATTCAGAATTGAAACGTTGCTTGAAAATGGCTTTAGCCGTGTTTGGTGACCAGATCTGAATAGCCAGGTACTTCCCAACCTTCCTCTTCCCCACCTCCTTCCCCTCCCCACTACCTTTCAGCCTCACAACATACCCCAATTGGGGATGCCATAGTCTCACTGGCTCCAGACGGGAGCTGTTGAGATTCTTGTGCGGTATTAACTGTAAAAAAAAAAAAAAATAAAAATAAATAAAATAAAAAAAAATAAAAAAATAAAAAAAAGTAAAATAATTAATTATTTTTCCACTTGGACGACCAATTTACTCAGCTCATGATTGTTTTTTTTGCCAGAAATTTATAAAAATAATTAAGCAGCAAAAAAGCTCTGGCGTCATAAAAAATTTAGTTGGCATTTTATTTCCTTGTGGAATGGAGTGTTATTTAACTGCAAAAACAAGGCAAAACATTTTTATTTTATTTTAAGAAAATGTTTTTTTGTTTCACGTTATTCAATTCTTCTATTAGGAACATCGCAATAGTCGTTAAAACATCGAATAACGTTTAGGAATCGATAGTATATTATGTAATAACTAAAATATATAAGTCCGGCAGTAAAAGCCAGAGTTTTTTTTTTTAATTTATGTTTTTTTTCTTTTGGCCATGTAAATGTTATCGTTTTCTCTAAATTGAGGTTTTCCACCGATTCTTGCTTCTTCCCCAGATTCCCTAAAAATGGTCTAAGCATTTAACGAGTAGGGAGATTGTTAGTTTAATCGCCGCCCCAATATATGTTTGCAGCGTAGCTTTTTAATACGTTTTATCAGTACCGCCAGATCTTTTTTTTACATTATCTCTACACAGGAGACCCTGAGGAAAATAATTTCCCTCAGGGATGTATATGTCATCGTAAGGGATGCTGTTTGGCGGGTCTGTTTAAGGAAGGGATGGATAGGAAGTCCGGGAAGGAAAAAGGTATGAGGGGTGGGTTTAAGTCTGGGAGTCAGTGTGTGTCCAGTAGTAACAGATGTATGAATCCATCCCTCCAACTGCAGTACAAGGCGATGGGTCGAGATAATCCGGTTAGAAAGGTCAAAAGGCCTCCCTCAACCAGTCTCTCTCGATTGGCCCGCCATGTAGCAGGTGGGCAGACCGTCGCTAAAACCAGAACAAACCTCATCCCGTGAATCTGGGCACCCCTGCTAAGTCACCAAACGTAGCGAACCACTTGGGGTGACCTTTGGAAGAGGTGTTGGTTATCCAACATATGGTTTTCGGGGCAGCGGTGCCTATACCTGCCCCCAAAATGATCTGGATGTTGTATTGTATTTCGTTTAGTGTACCGAGACTTATGGAAATCACTCAGACTCTCATTATATATCTACTACCCAATCATGTTTAAATGTAATTAAAAACCAAAAAACCTTGCTTTGAAATTAATGTGTGTTGGTCAATTTCCTCCGGTGATGTATTTTCACATAGGCTATAAACAATTTTTTTTCGGGCAATTTCCCGCTCGTCGTGAGGCGAGTAACTCACTTTTATATCCGAATAACTTTTCGTTTATACAAAATATGATGTCTCTCATGTAAAATGAGGAAAATAATCGGCCTACGAGAAATTAAAATTTGCGGTCCGCTTGCTGAAGTTAATACAAAAATATTTTAATGTCCATGAAATTTTAAATTAGAATTTCTATAAAAAAACTCAGATTGTCAGATTTACCGCTAATTTAAATGATTTAGTGTCGATGTAAGATGCAGCTTGACATTGTTAACTTTATAGTCGGTGGCATCGCCAATTTAGATGTTGTTAGTGTAGTGCGTCGTCCTGGCGAGGTCTCAGGAAGTCTGCAGTCAGGTTGTAAGGCTGTGCTGCGTTTTTGGCTTTTTTTTACAACGCCAATATGGCGAACAGGTGAGAGAGGTTGAGGTTATCCTTGTAAAACACTTGTGTTTTTTGGATTAATTGTAACTTTATTTGAATAAGTTTACAATATGTGATTGACTGGCAATTAGTTAGATATAGAGCTTAATTGAGTCGATAAGTTAGGTCTGAGAAGAGAATTAGAGATAATCAGAGAGAGAATGAATTTGCAAAACAATACCACGAGTATTTATCTAATTAAAGAGAAAGTTTGACGTGACCACAGAGAAGAAATATTATAGATGCTAAATTGATGACAATATTTCACTATGAAGTAGCATAGTCATAAAGATTTAAAGTAAGAGGTGGCATAGACATAAAAAGTTAAATGTAAAGGGCTGTACATATCGAGATTAATACTGAGAAATGAAAAGTGTTATGATTTTAAATATGAAATAGGACAATCACAACACAGAAGACAAGACAGTTAGTAAAAATCAATAGTTTATAAGTAATAGTTTGTTCGTTACGTCTCTGAAATATTTACACAATGAATAATTTATTAACGTGAGTCTCAACTACTGTTTTTTATTTTCTTTCTATATGGTGCTCTGGCGTCATTAATAATAATGTAATGAATTGTATAGCGCCGTTTTTGTAAATTTATCGCAGGGTAACAATATCGATGACCGGACAACATAGAATTATGACACCTCCTTCGAAAAGTCATTAATAGTGAAAAAACTGCTAAATAGGTTACGTTAAGTTAGGTTATGGGCAATTCTTTAAAAAAAAATCATAACTTTTGACGATTTTTTCAAAGTGTTGTTGAAGTTGAATGATTCTGAGTTGTCATGTAACTAACAGTTTGATGTGCTTGGCAGTTTTGAAATATAAGTTTATAACAAAAATGAAACAATACGCCATATTTTTGAAGTGAAAACTTCTTTAGCGCCGTTGCGATTTGTAACTCGATGAAACGAAAAAGCGACAATAAAAAGAGACAATTACTAACATCTGTATCTATAGGATTCAGCTTGCAAGATAATGAGATAGAATAATCGGTCTCCCCTTTGTGCTGTGCTTCGTGAATAATCAGTTTCCACTTTGTGCGGTGCTCTGTCGCCTTCCCACTCTTTTCTACTTTAGTTTTCTGAAGTTCTGCCGCGTGTGAATTGTACACATGTTTTTTTGTCCCACAGCTTTCAGTTACCAAAAAAACTGTTTTATTTTTACTGTTTACCTTAATTTTAACTTATGAAATTATTTCTATTCCCATTCAAGCAATATCATACAGTTTATGTGTGGCGTAAGTGGAAATAATATTGAATAAAAAAATTCAGCGTCGCGCGGTGTCTTGAATATGGTACTTTTGTCACCAAATTGTATCATTTATTATATGGGAAGAAGGAAAACAATAAATTATTCCACGTGTGCCTCTCTCTGCCTTGTGGTACGTGTTCGCAGAAGAATCATCCTTCATGTCGCTGCTTCAGTACCTCTGTAAAAAGCTTAAGGAAATTCCGCAGAACAAGCGTCGGCTTCGGCATCGGCGTCGGCGTCGTACGAATGACGTCCATTTTATAATATTTTCTGACGTATATAAATTAATAATCTTATTTAAAGAATTCAAGCCTGACTCAAAATTGCCATCTCGAAAATTCGGCATTCAATTTTGAAGATTCCAGAATAAGAAGATTTTTTTTAAACATTGATTTCAGTGACAAATGCGTCACTGCTCAGCTATATAATATATATATTCAGGATTTCTCCCGGAATGCAGCTACTATATTCATGTGAATAGCGCACAAGAATCCCAACTGCTCCTGACCAGAACCAGTGGGATTATCGCAACTGGTGTATGTTGAGGCTGAGGGGAACAGGAAGGTTGGAAAGCATCTGGCTGTTCAGATCTGGTGACCAAACTCGACTTAAGACATTTCAAGCAACGTTTCGATTAAAAATGAAATTTCTATTCTGATTATATCCGAGGTATCATCAGGATAGTCTTCACATCGTGGATTGGTGCCTATGTCGTCTTTGGGGATACTGTGTTGAGGATCTTAGGGCCAATATATTATATCTTATTCACTAATTATTTATCTTACAGGAGGTAGACTAAGACGGCCGGCGTGGTCGAGAGGTAAGGCTCTTGACTTGCAATCCAAAGGTCGCGGGATCGAATCCCGGCGTGGGTAAATAAATTTTATTTGATTGATTTGTGTTATTTCACAATACATTCATTGAATATAATATATAGTATATTTGCGGCACGCTCCAGAGTGAAATATACTCTCAGTATCGCCCTGGCGTAAGATCACCATTCAGAATGGAAACGTTGCTTGAAGTGGCTTTAGCCGTGTTTGGTGACCAGATCTGAATAGCCAGGTACTTCCCCACCTTCCTCTTCCCCATTCCTCTCCTCACTACCTTCAGCCTCACAACTTATTCCAATTGAGGATGCCATAATCTCACTGGCTCCTGACAGGAACAGCTGGGACTCTAATAAAGTATTCATAAATATAAAATAAATATAAAATATATGTAATATATATATATATATATATATATATATATATATATATATATGTATGTCAATATATTTATCATCAGGGTAATCTTAACCCTACGGGCTACAACCCGGAACTGCACTCGTACCACTGTGTATGTACATCAAATGCAATACAATCTTCCCCTGAAATAATGATCGGACAGATTATTATCTTATATTTTTCGCTTTTCATGGTTTGACCATGATGTACGCAATATCTATTTTCAATATTGCTAAATTAAAAACGAAAATTAAAAGACCAGCCTCGCGGTTTGGACGAGATTATAAAAGAGTTACATAAATTTTGATTTTTACACCCGCGTGTTCTTAAAACCGCCTTTTGTAAGCCCTTCAAAATAAGATTTAATTTTTGTTATTAGATTTATTCTCAGAATCCTTTCTCGGTCTGGCCTGAATTTCTAAGCTCTACAGCTGCTTAGAAATTAATAACCTTGAAATTAAATTTGTTATTATCTTTTGTAATTACGTTTACACAACATAAAATATAAATAAAATTCTTTCCTTTAAGTTGAAATTCCTGTAAATCTAATCCATGGCTGAGAACACCCTTGAAGGATAAAATACGTATTTTTTATAAGGTTGCAGCGAGATTTAACTTTATTCACATTTACGACCTTAATCCCTTCTTAATTCTTTGAAGATATGTTTGAAAATGTTTCTTTGATAAATTACCGGTAGAAATCAGACGCATTATTGACAAATTACAATTATTGATCTCTTTAAAAATATATTTAAGGGAAATCTTTAACAAGAAAACTGTTTCCCGTATTTCCACCTGAAAATCTCACTAATAATCCTACAGTGCTCTATTTATGTCTTTTAATTTCATAATCACGATTACAGTGTAACTGTATAAATTATACATACCTATTTTATTTATTATCTTACATAAATATAAACTATTTCATATAATTGTACCGTATGTAACCCCCTTTCAAACCTACACTCTTCTTCCATCCACAAGCAAATGCTTCTAACGGAAGATCAGTATAAATTACAAGATATAAAATTGTAAAATAAAATGAAAAAATAACCTCTTGCTTTTGTACGGTAACTTGTAACTAGTTTTGGTCCTAAGACATTAAATTAATCGAATCTTATGCATACTACTCGTGTATAGCTTTTACCCGCTTCTTCGCGAAGAAATTACTGTACAAAGAATTTTCCCACGGGAATGATATGTTTTTACGGGGTGTATGTCACTGATTCACAGTCCTCTAACTATCTCTATGCAAAAAATCAAGTCGTAAGGTCACTCCGTTGCGGCGTGAAAAAAGGACAAACAAACAAACACATTAGTTGGGATTGTGTAACTAACTACAGATTTATCTTACCTAACTATTTTAACGAACAAGCATGACGTAGAATCATCTGGATTTATTTTTTCCTTGCATTTATTGTGATGTCGCTTTGAAAAAAGCTGTTTATCTTTTTAAAAAAGCTTTAATCTATCTATTCAGCAGCAAAATCTCTAACCGTGAATTCTGGTATCAATACCAGCAATTTTTTTTATAGTAACTCCACACAGGAGGCCCTGATAAAAAAATATCTCAGAACCTTTGTCATCTCTGGGGATGCTGTGTGGAGGGACTTTTTAGGGAAAGTAAGGAGAGGAAGTTCTGGGAAGGAAGAAGGTATGAGAGGCGGGTAGGAATCTGAGAGTCAGTGTGACTAGGAGTGACGGTCATATGAATCTATCCCCCTCCACTGCGGTGCATGCTGGAGGGGCCAAAAAGTCTCCCTCAACCAGTCTCTCCCGATCCGGCCTGCCAAACGTTTGGTGCTCAGATGCGCTCGCCACCAAGACCTAGACAAACCTCACCCCATGAACCCAGGCATCCCTGCTAAGTCGCCAAACGTAGCCAACCACTTGGAGTGATCTATGGAAGGGGTTTTGGTAATCCAATTAATGATTCCCGGGCGGCGGTAACCATAATCGCCTCCCAAAATTAAAATGTTCAACATCCATTCCATACAACATTTTCATTCGGGGCTATGGAGCTGAGTAATATTATTAATTTAATTATCGAAAAATAATACGATATGACATTTTTTGTTCGGTTTTCCAATCCAAGTCCCAACCGAAACCGGGCAGCAAATCTAGTACAAAAAATAAATTATTTCTCATTTTGGTTAGAATTACTTGCCTGTGTATATTGTTTAAAATTCGGAAGATAAAAGTTTTTCCCTTGGTTATTTACGAACACAAGCTCCTAGTACCAAATAATATATCACTAGTTCAAATATTTGGCAAGGGCTTCTGTTTATTTTTTGTGTTTATTATTGGTGCTTGACAAAAACTTGTAGGTAGAACTTATTCCGAAGATCCAATAAATTTTATAAAATAAAATTCCAGGTATTTGTATGAATTTTTGTCTTACGTATTTTTTATCTCCCAAGAAAATGGTTGGAACAAGCAACGTGTATAATTTACGTTATGTATTTACCTTTTAAGTTTCCAAATAATGTAATATAGGTCGCTACTTCAAACACTCGAAAACTTGTCTAGTGAGGCGGATAAAAGAAAACTATGTACATGAATGAAAATTAAATAAATGCCCGGGTTGCGGCACTAAAAATTGAAACTATTTATGTCAACTTAAAAAAGTAACTGCTATTACTTTACAACCGATTTGGGGAGTTTTTTCACATATTAACATCTCTTTATTGCATGAATTCGCACTTCATATGACCTTTTTCTCGTTTAAGTTTCACACATTAAAAGTATCGCAACCAGACTTGACGCAATAAAATAGGTACCCACACAGATGAATTGCCTGAATAATTTGTTACTCGAAAATTCCGGTGAATGCACGCTAAAACTCTCCAAATCACCGTAAACAGAACTTTTATTTAAATTCGATTATTGTATATAGTTGTCCCCTTCTCGCTAATAAAAATAAGTTGGCATTATCGAGACAAAAGGCAGATTCTCAATGACCTATACATAAATATGTACCAATACACACAATTCTAGGTTTGGGTTGTTTCGGTCAACTCTAACTGAACGACCTATATGTGTGTCTTTTAATATTTCGGCACATATGTTGTAATTCGTCACTTATGTGGTCGTTTTTCAAAACAACGTTGCCGGTCTCTGGTTTCCTTCCTTCCACAATGTGGGTTTCTTCAAGAACCGTGTTCACTCCTTCCTCTCTTCAAAAATACCCCTTACACAGCATCCCCGTAGATGACAAAGGCCCTGGAGGAAATTATTTTCCTCAGAGCCTCCTGTGTGGAGTTAATGTAATGTAAGCGTCTTTCCTGAACACGTTGTTTTCTTTTTAAATATTGTTTACATACTTGGTGAAGAATTTTCCAAATTTTTTTATGAAAATTAAAGAACGTGAGATGATGACAAATGATCAGTCTGAAAAGTTCAGAGAGAATTTAGCATCTGGGGCCAACATTCCCACATTCCTCATAATGATTTATCAAACCAAAATGAAATACGAACACTCGTGTGGAATGCACGATGAAATTAAAATTCTGACCTGCTTCAAATATAAAAAAATATAAACAATGGACATAAATTGCAGGATGAAGGGTCCGACCTTATTGGATAAAGCTTTTTTTTATAAATGTGTCAGTTGCATGCCGAGAACCTCCACACAGTATCACCAAAAATGCCATAAGCCCTTGGGTTAGGAAAATTTATTTTGTCGGAACAAATATTTTATTTTTGGTAGAAAGCAGTCACTTTGTGGTTTGACATTTTTAATGAAATAAAATAATTACTTTATTTAAAACCAATATTTATTTTATTTTCAGCAGTTTAATTTTATACCTGGTGATGCTTGTGTTAAGTGAAACCAGTCGGTTTCAAAAATTTAACTAAATAAATTGTGGTTATTAACAAAGCTGTTTTATTTTATTAAATATTTTATACTTTTGAATGTAACTTTGTGGTTATCCATTACAAAAATATTAAGCTCAGTCATTTTATGAATTTTTTTGGTTCATTTTTCAATAAGACACAAAACTCATATCTTTAGAAAAACAAATCTATAAAATACAATAATTAAAACACTTTCAGAGTATGCTATCTTCATTTTTTTTTTTCGTTTCCCTGTTGCTGTTTGTTTATTCTGAGTTTATATATTTTTGTCGACGCTGTATCTCACAAATCTTCCATGCGATTCTGTGTCTTTTGTGGATACGCAATCGATTCCATACGTAATCGACTGTCAATTTTGTGTGGTTGTCTATGGCTTGCAATTGCCTTTTCTATGGGCTGATATTTAAGCTGTCGTCAATTTCAACTAGTTTAAAACACGAAAAGCTGTAAGTATATGAGGGAGCGGACTGCGGATCGGCAGAGACGGGGGACGATTAAATGAAAGATGTCAGTCAAAGTATTGAGTCAGATTTATTGAAGTGCTATGTAGCGATGGTCGTGAGGAGCGGAGTGACAGAGGTGTAGATGGTGTTGCTCGGAGTTGATGCGTGATGAAGGTCGGTGACGCTGAGGCGGTGAAGATCACAGGTCTTCAGGAAGCCAGCGTGTTGTTGCTCTACACCGTGGCGGTGGAGAAGGGACCTGATCCAGGCGGTCGATCGACGTCTTGTTGACGGATATGGCGGCTATTTGTCCTTTGAGTCGGAGCACACACGTGACGCAGGAAGGAACCTTGTGAAGCGGCGGAGATGAAACTCTGCAGCGAAGCACGACGGGCTTCGGTAGCCAGAGATCGGTTGCACCTAGACAGCAAGATGGGCTTGGTAGTCGCAGGTCGGGTGACATCTCATGTCGTGGCACGATGGGCCAGCGAGATGATGGTTGGAGATGTAGGCCTCGAAGTGTTAATGTTCCTGGTGTCACACTGAATAAGCGTAAATCACGTGAGCGATAAGGTGCCCAGCAGGCTTGTTGCGGTGTTACTTCGCTGTACTCTTATCACTTGCTTTGTAGTTTGTGCGACCGTTGGATGGTACCTATGGACTGACTGACTGATCCCGACCGGCAGAGCTGCTTATATAGGCGACGAGAGTAGTTACCTAAACGCCAAGTAATGTTGCGTACTCGCGCAAAGCGAAGAAGCCCCTAGAACATTCTGCTGCCGTAACAATGCGACGGCGATTGAGTCGAGGCCTTTCGGTGTGTTTCCCGATATTGCGCGGCGTGAAACTATAAAGGCCTCGTCAAACAGAACGCGTGATTCACGCGGCGTTAGGCTGCGTTATGTTGTACTGAACGTTACTAGACCAGTCAAACAGAGCGAGGGCGTTAGCATCACGCGATACTCTAACGCGGCGTTAGGACGTTGCGTTGTATTTTTTTACAAAATTTCGTTTAACGCCGGACGTTATTGCATGACAGTGGTAAAAACGAATATTGAAAAGTTGACGGAATTTTTTTTCTATTCTTGAACATACACATTATAGATTATTACATAGATAATAAGTTTAGTAATAAGAAGAGATTGTGGGAGGACATTGGAATTGAAATAAATCAATCGGGTCTACGCTCTGCCTAACGCCGAAGCCGTTCAAACAAAGTAAGCGACGTGACGTTAATAACGCCGTAGCGTTAATCACGCGTTCTGTTTGACGAGGCCTTAACTGTAGGTAGGTTGTTAGTTCGAGAATGTCAGTGGCGGCGCAATGATTGTGGCAAAGTGGTCGCCACATATACATGATTATTTACTCATTTAATGTATGTTTAAAGTTGTATACTCGTCGAAGTATACACCTTGGTCGAAGGTTGTATACCATGGATTTGACATTTGCGAAGTTTCGTTACAATCTAAATACACATGAATTACTTAGTTAATTAAGAACCTAATAACCTATTTTATGTACGTAAATAGTTGTTTTCTATAGTAATTGTGAAATGAAGTGTAATTCACACAATATGTATTTCGCCCCCAAATATTCAATTATTATGTACATTTACCTATACTTTGCACAATAGCTTTGCCTTAAATAGGGTCTTAATTTGGGCAAATTAAGTCATTCATACCTATTTACTTTGAAACCAAACTTCGCCTTTGAATAAATAATCATGTATACTTGAGACATTTCGTGTTTTGAACTAATTATTTATGGAATTTAAGGAATTATTTTGGATGAAAAACTAAGTTTCGCCAATCATATTCACCGAATTGTAAACAAAGGTATTGAAACACTGGGCTTCGTATCGTGCTTCGTAAGCGGTTTTCTCTAAAGTGCGTTTGTGCAGTAACCCCCCATTGAAAGATGATAAAATAAAACAAACTCGTTTTATAATAATACTATTATAAAACAAGTTTGACTCATTATAAAATAAGTTTATGAACACATTATAAATAGGGCTCCATTAAAATCCGTATTTTAAACTCGCGCCACCGCGCACCGCGTCGAAATCGGTCCCTATGTCCATTTGATGTCCATTTGGTGCGTGATGCGGTCGCGCGCAAAATTCTCCTTACAAAAACATCCTGGCCCATACAGATCCCTCTGACGGTGATTTGAACGAAACTATCCATTTCTTTGCCAAATTCGTTCCCGCTCTGTGCGCCGCGATCCCGTGCCATGGATATCACGTGATCTCTGATCTTTCACGAGTATTACCGATCGAGTCCGTCGGAGAGTGACAAGTTGCCTTTGCGCCGGATGCAACTATGGTGAAACTATACGTGAACTCCCATTCAGATACTATTTAGATTAATCTTTACTACGAATCGGTTTTGCATTATGAACATCAAAAAATATGCTAGGAATAAATTTAAGCTTTTACTACCTTTTGAATGGATTGGAATTACAATAAAATTATTATTTACGTTACAAAAAATATAAGCGTAAACTACTAAAACAATGTTTTTCATGACTTAAGAAACTATGAAGTAATACGAGAAACGATTTAAAAAAAAACCCCTTTATGGCTTAGACTATTTTTGACGTTTTGTATGATCTAACTTTTTTTCAATCTTATAAAATTATGCACAAAATAAATTAAAAAAACACTTTGGCGCTTACTTGCCTCGTACAAAAAAGAAGGTTTTTAAATTTTGAAGGCATGAGAATCAAAATATTTCTAGCGTTTATATTCCTCTTTTTTAGATTATTTTCGGCAAACGTCGCATTGTCAAGTCGCTAGTTATTTAATTTTGTGTTGAACTTACTTCAGTATTGTTTTGACCATAAATATACCAAACCACCCACCCACCCACGTTGTCGCCAATATTCTGTCTTATTTTTTTTACACAATCGCTGATTGCAGTGTCGTGTACATAAAAAATAATGCTCATACTCATGAAAAAAGGTTGGAAAATAAAAATAAAAGGCCTCCGCGTCCACTTATATTATTCTTGTTGTAAAAATAATAATAATTAGCAACGTGCATTGCTGTAAAAAACATTAAACAATTTAATTCCTCTGAAAGTAAATTTTGATTAGATAAATCTTCTCTTGGATTTCTGAACCCCCTGTTAAAAAGACCACGAACCGCCACTGCTTCGTATTAAGGACAACCAAAAACTTTAATTCCATACAAGCCATTAAATTATTATATGTATCTCTAGTGAGAAGCCTAATGGAATATAACTCGGTAGTTTGGTCTCCATCTTACAAAATTCACATTAATAACATTGAGCGAATACAAAAAAAAATTCTGCGTTTTATAAATTTTAAATAAAAAATCCATTTAGAAGACTTAAAATATAATTTATTATTAAATATTCTAAAAATACACCCACTAGAAGACAGACGTAAAATAATGGACTTAACATTTTTATTCAAAATACTTAACTCTAAATGCGACTGTTGTGAACTCCTGCAACTCATAAACTTACGAATACCGACAGTAACTATACGACAAAATACACTATTATACTGTATTCTTAAGCGGAACTACATTGCCCACTCTTCACACTATGGGAAATAAGTACCTACTGATGTTGACATATTTAACATAAACTTCGCGAATTTTGTGGATCTTGTAAAAAACTTATTTCAAAACTATTCCTAAACATATCTGTATTTTAGTAAACCTATGAAATCGCTGTATTATTGTATTTTTATGACTTGTGTACATTTTTTATCAAATTTTATTTTTATTATTTCTTTATGTGTTTAAAAATCATCTGTCATGAATTAATTGTACTACCAAATATGTAAAAGACCTTTGGGCGTTAAATAAATAAATAATTGAAATCAGTGACAGCGCCGACAGCTGACATATCAGTCCATAGAAAATGCAATTGCAAGCCATAGATAATCACACAATTTTGAGAGTATCCACAAAAGATACAGAATCGCTCTTCTATACCTGCTCTTAATGTACCGTTTTTTATCTGCGTGAACAGCTACATACCTTTGTAATTTTTTTATATACAAATGATGTGGTAAAAATTATACTCTGCTCCAGATTTATTATAGTTTTATTTTATTTAATTATTTTTATTTTATTATTATTTTTTTAAATTTTATTCTTATTATAGTTTTTATTATCATTAATTAATTGATTAAAATATTTCAATAATATTGAACCTTCATAAGTAAGTGCTTCACTCGTATTGTATCTTGTATGTGATCGATGCACTTATAAAATGTTTGCGTTTTGATAAAGATTGCATTTTTTTATTTATCCCTTTATCACAAAACACCTTGCATTTCTGATACTTATTTGATTTGAACACAATGTTATCGGGACTTCAATACGAGGAGGCCATGAAGCTCGAGGAGGTAAACGTAAATAAATACGTGAAATAAAATAACGTGAGTAAAGAGTCTCAAACACGCGGCGATAATTTTAAGTACCGATGACGCGCGAGCCGGTTATTTTAGGAATTATGGTATTCAAGAGTTTATATACAGTTTGACAAATATTTGTGCGTTTCAAAGACTTATTTGTGTTCATTTTCGGGTGGCATTTCATATTTCCTGACTTTAATTTAACAAGTAAAATTGTTTATCTACAGATAATGTGAGATAGTTATTTTGTTTTCGTAGTATTTTAAGTAGTGACGTATAAAAATATGATATTGAGCTTCATGTTTAGTGTTCGTGAAACGTCGCGCGTCATGTTCTGTTGTCTGCTACCTAGTTATTTTTTTTAAATGTTGACAAGAGTCCCAACTGCTCCCGTGTGGAGCCAGTGAGACTATGTCATCCCCAATTGGGGTATGGTGTGGGGCTGAAGGTACCGGGGAGGGGGAGATGGGTGGAGGAAGGTGGGGATATCCCTTTCTATTCATATCTGGTCACCATACATGGCTAGAGTCATTTCAAGCAAAATTTCAATTCTGAGTGGTGGTTTTACACCAGGGCGATACTAAGAGTATCTTTCATTCTGGAACGTGCCGCAAATACATGTTATTTTTAATTAATTAATTTTGAAATACCACAAATTATGTAGAATTTCATTTAACTTTTAAAATTAAATATTTTTAATGTTATTATTAAGTTATAAAAAGTATTTTTTATAATTTTTTTTTGTGGTTTCTGTTTTAGCTTTATGTTTATGTTTCACATTTTTCGTTTTGTTAATATTTTCTGCAATGATCGAATATTACAATTACAGTTTTCCTCAAAAAATATATTATAATATATATAAAAAATATTAATTGTATTCTGTTGCCATCGGCTTAGTAGCTCTTAATACTCCTAGGAGAACGGAATAAGCACTGGTTAATTAATTACACGTATCAGAAAGGCTTTTTTAAAGTCAATCTGAAGCCTTTATGGGTCAGAAAGGGTGAGATTAGGGAAATAGAGCCTGCCAAACCTTTTTTTAGGGTACGGGTACTATAATGTATTGTTTACGTAAACGTATAAAGAATGCAAGCCCTTTTTCATTATTATTTAGCCTTTCAACTACCTTCCAACATCCCTATTTCATTGAGCGAACAGATCTGGAAAGATAAATGTTCTTACCTTTTAACCTTCATTACATTATATTAAATTTTGGGCTATAATTTTCGGAGCACCGAATTAATAGTAAATTGATGTCCAAATATTTGCCCTTTCCTAACCCAATTTTAAAAATTTATCTAAAGAACGTCGATAGGGCTTTTACAGATAGGAAATAGGAACACATGGGAAATAATTTTAAACATGAAAATGAAATAGTTAAAATTAAGCTACAAAAAAGTACAAGAAGTAAAACAAATTACAAGTGTGCAGTTCACACGCGGTAGAAGTTAAACATTCAGAAAACTAAAGCAGACAAGAGTGAGGCTACGAAGCATTTTTTTTTATCATTGTAAAGAAGATTTTTTTTCAAATTTTTCGAAAATTCCAGTGCTCCTTTTCGTATATGTTTGGTCATCTTATTAGTATTTGTGTTTTCTTCTTCGAAGTCGCTAGATATAGCTTTCTTTTGTGTTTTCTTAGCCAATTTATTTTGAATTATATAGAATGAAACAAGTACTTTGTTTTAAAACCACTTTATTTGTATTTATATTCGTCGACCGGTTTCGGTTGAACTCAACCTTCTTCAGGACAATAAACATATAAACTAAATTAAGGTACAGAGTTAAGATTAAAGTAAACAAAAGAAAGAGATAGCATATAAGAAAGGGAGAGAACATCAGATACTGGTTGGTGGAAGGGTAGGGGGCGGAGTCACGGGCGGGTGGGGGTGGGGGTTACATAGGGAGAAAGGGAATAACTTTAAAATCGGACTGTTGGTTAATTCTAACTGTTTGTTTAAAATTTGGCAATTACGTTTCTTAGATTTGGATATTTCTAATGCTTCTAGGTTATTAAGGCGTGTTCCTATTTTATTGATATGTATTATTTTTACTCCTGTATTTATGTTAAATGTATGGTCAGTATCAATTAAATGGTCTGCAAATTCAGAGAAACCTGTGCTTGTAAGGCACCTGACGTGTTCTTTAACTCTAATCTTAACATTACGCGCTGTTTTACCTATGTATGTGGCTGGGCAATCATTACAAATAAGTTTATAAATGCCAGAGTGGCTTAATTTATCCTCTGTATCTTTAGAATTAGTAAGAAGTTTAGCTAAATTATTGTTAGTATAAAAGGCCGGCCTTATTTCTGAATGAGCTAATTTCCAATGAGCTAATTACAATTAAACAAATAGCTATTAACAACGGATATGGCACCGATCTAATAGATAAAATCCTCTCAAAAAAACTTCGACTAATCGCATCAAATAAATTTCTGTATAATGCCCTACCTATTAATAATAATAATATAACTACTCAATGGCGTAGAATTTTGTACATTAGTAAATTCTCTTCCCAGTGCACGTCGACACTTCCATCAGAAATAAGGCCGGCCTTCTATACTAACAATAATTTAGCTAAACTTCTTACTAATTCTAAAGATACAGAGGATAAATTAAGCCACTCTGGCATTTATAAACTTATTTGTAATGATTGCCCAGCC
The DNA here is from genome assembly GCA_917563855.2 of Limnephilus lunatus. Taxonomy (NCBI): domain Eukaryota; kingdom Metazoa; phylum Arthropoda; class Insecta; order Trichoptera; family Limnephilidae; genus Limnephilus; species Limnephilus lunatus. The sequence continues at coordinate 41,493,981 of OU830602.1, read as the reverse complement.
ACATACATAGGTAAAACAGCGCGTAATGTTAAGATTAGAGTTAAAGAACACGTCAGGTGCCTTACAAGCACAGGTTTCTCTGAATTTGCAGACCATTTAATTGATACTGACCATACATTTAACATAAATACATGAGTAAAAATAATACATATCAATAAAATAGGAATACGCCTTAATAACCTAGAAGCATTAGAAATATCCAAATCTAAGAAACGTAATTGCCAAATTTTAAACAAACAGTTAGAATTAACCAACAGTCCGATTTTAAAGTTATTCCCTTTCTCCCTATGAAACCCCCACCCCCACCCGCCCGTGACTCCGCCCCCTACCCTTCCACCAACCAGTATCTGATGTTCTCTCCCTTTCTAATATGCTATCTCTTTCTTTTGTTTACTTTAATCTTAACTCTGTACCTTAATTTAGTTTATATGTTTATTGTCCTGAAGAAGGTTGAGTTCAACCGAAACCGGTCGACGAATATAAATACCAATAAAGTGGTTTTAAAACAAAGTACTTGTTTCATTCTATATAATGTCAAGCCACAAAGTGTTTGCTTTCTACGATAATTTATTTTGAATTGTTTGAAGATTGGATGTTGATTTTACAATTTTTTTTGCGCTTTATACCACTAGATTAGATCAAAGGAGACTTGCGTAGGACCGTGGATTTATCGTATTATATTACCCGTGAAATAAATAAATATTTTATAGCTATCGTATTCTCTCGCAGGCTAATCCTAGAGATGTTCGTCTCTTTTTAGTGTTGCTCGTTTCCGTTTCACCAAGTTTCCAATCACAACGGTTCTAATGAAGTTTTCACTTAAAAATACAGTGGATCAGATAGGTTTACAGAAAGACAACTGACGGTTATGGAATAGGGTTGGTATGGTTCACAAAATTTATGAAGTTGACAATATTAAACATGTCAATATCACCTGAGTATTGGTTTTCCATAGTGTAGGTAGCTGCAGTGGAGTAATGTGTTTTGTCGGCTTGTTCTTGTGCTTGTTGTAGGTATTAGTAGGTTTATGAGTTACAGGAGTTCGGAATTTGGAGTTTATGATTTTTTTTAAAATAGTTAATCATTTTACGTCAATCTTCTAATGTATGAGTAAGAAAGTATAGGTTCTAGTAGAATATTTAATGCAAAATTAATAAAACGTAGTTTTTTTATTCCATGACAGTTGATCCCCCGACAGTTGCCCCTCCGTCACACTTATGTGCAGTCGGTTTAGGAAAAATAAGGTTTACCTACTTGCACAAAATATAACTAAGTATCTTGAAAGAGAGGATGTACCGCCGAATAACAAAAGAATAAAACATGTTTTAATTCAAATGCGTCGAGGAAAAAACTACTTTTCTGTATACTGGACACACCAACGAGTAAGAACAAAAATCGATACCATAAACGTATTCGTTCGATATCCATACTAACTTATTATTTAAGATATTTTTGAAGTCGATCTTACCTTTGAAATTAGTAAATAATGCAAAAAATATATATTGTTTTTAATTTCGGGTTTTAATTGTTGGGGGATCAAATAACTGCCGGGTCACCTTTTTGGAGTAAAACTTCTTTACCCACGCTTGACTTGGGGAGTAAGCTGGTGAATGTGTGATGAGAGCGTTACGAAAAGTGTGATCGGGCGAGGCGAACGGAAATTGAGAGAGAGATATATAAGTTAGTGAAGATAGAAAGAGACAGAGTTACAATTCGTTTTTACTGTAGGGGCAAGAGAGAGGTGCGAGCACACATTTTCTTTCTCTCTTTTTCTCATAGCTAGTAAGTTCATTGTCATGCATGTGAATTTTATAATGACACCAAACTACTGAGTTGTATTCAATCAGGCTGCAATTAATTTCAAAGTTGAGAAGAAAGTATTTAATATTAATAAGTTTGTTTAGAAATCATGTTCGAGTAACTAGTAAATAAGTTCGTTAGATTTAATTGTCACCAGATTTTTATAACTTTTTTTTTAATCTAACTTTATTCGAGTGTTTTTGTGTGCGTTGTGCATTCCCTACTGCATTATAAAATTCCACCGAGGGTTGCATGCGCACAAGGTGGGTAAGCGATTCGTACGCAGTAATTATGCTAGTTTATTTTCCCATCACCCAGTTTAAATGAAATTGAATCTCATTTTGTGCTCCTTGTGCCATCTGCCGCCCTGGTAGCCCGCCCTGGTAGCCCTGGTAGTCCTGGTAGCTAGAGACATTGTGTCTGGTGGTGGTGGGGGCTCGCGTTACTCCCTTTTGGTTCTCTGGAGGGTTTGCTATGACGTACGTGTGATGACGCTAATGCCTCCGAATGGAACTTTGTAAAACTAAGAAACCACTGTTATAGAATGAAATGCTTTAGAAAAGTTTATAAAATAATTATTGAATTCTTATATACACGATATGTGTATGCATACATCGTCAACATTTAAAAAATATATAATTTCAATAAGATCCTTGCTCTCGCTGGATGTAAGTGATTTTTTTTTAATAAATGCGAGTTGTTATATTTTTAGATAAAATTTTATTACAAGTTATGTTTAAAAACTCATTGATACTGTTGACAATTTTGCATTACTTTTTCTTTTGTTTGTTTTTTTATTCTGTGAACATTAGACGTCGCGTCCAGAAAAGTAAGTTCCCAATTTTCTGTTATTTAATAAATCAAAACCAAAATTTCCTCTGAAGTCATAAGATTGTCTGTAGGTTCCTACTTAATTATAACAACCCATATATTTTATGTAAACAGAAATTCAAGTAAGAACTAACTAATGAACTAACCATCACGCGCGCCGTTTCTTCGCAGGGGTAAGCAGACTGACCGCCAAACAACTCGGTCTTGGTACACACTCTTTGCCTCACTCACGTTCATACATTGTCTCATACATTCTCTTCTATTATTCTGACTTTTGACATGGCCCGACTCAAGTATCTGGTTCACTTGATCGTGCCATGTCTTCCTCGGGCGTCCCCGATTTCTTCTACCATACACATTTGCGTCATAAATTCTTCTTATACTACTTTCTTCATTCATTCGCTCTACATGCCCAAACGATCTGAGAATCCCTTTCTTAATCTTACTTATTATGCTTACATTTGCAATTTTTGCGGATCTTCACATTTCTTACGATCATACATGGTTTTACCACACTTACGCCTCAGGAATCTCATTTCAAAATCATTCAGTATACTTTCACCCTTCCTCTGCCAGTTCCATGCCTCACTGCCATACATCAGGGTAGATACCAGCACTCCATTGTGGACTGCTAGCTTCGCTTTTTGTGACAGTTCTCATTAATTCAAATAAGGAATTGTTCAGTCCTCCATTAATTCAAATAAGGAATTATACAAATTTTTCAGTAAACATAGTTCAGTAAACGTAATAATTATTTTTTTAAACTTTCTTCCATCAGGCAGGTATGATAATATTGATTGTTCCCATTTGACAATTGGTAGATGAATCAATCCACGCTCATGCGACCTTTGGTGAGATAAACATTTACAGACAGATGACATGAAAAACGGTCGAGTTCAAACAGGACTTCGCTACCCTCAGTCAACTGTCAGTGATGCTCTGCTTGGAGACCACCATGCAGAAACGCAACGTTGCTCAAAATGGCATTAACGTTTGCCACGAATAACCTAAACAGGCACTTTCATCCCTCCTCTTCCCTTCTCATTCTCCTCTCTTATTTACTTTCGCTTCAAACATTCCCCAATCTGGGTTCAATACTCCCGCTCCGGACAATGAGAATCTTTTTGTTGTATTCACAAAATACGCTGGTGTTTTCCAAGTTGGTAGGCACGTCATTCGAGTCGTTTTTCATCTGGTGAAAAAAAACATTTTCTTGAAGTTTCCTCAATTACTGGATGTTCGAAGCCACCTGCGTCTGTCGCTCCCCATGGGAAACTATTATTAGATCAGCTTGGGTCAACCCTCTAATATTTCGTAACTGTGGCTATTTTTTCCTTATTTCTTATAAAACGGCTTACTGAGAGATTCAACCTTTTAAAGAACCGCATAACCTTGAGGTGATTTTTCACAAAAACGGCGCTATACAAGTCATCCAAATATTATTATTATTATTATAAAATTTTTCTTTCTTATAAATAGCATCCTCTTTAACGTGCTTAGGGCATTTTGCGCTTCGTTGGAGAGAGATGTGGTTCCACTTTCAAATGTTGTTTTATTTTTTAATTCAAAAGTGCTTTCAAGGGAAAGCTCTTATTTCAAATACCATAACTCCCACGACGTAATAAGAGTGGGTTTTTTCACTTGAATTAAATCTAATTGTTCGTATTTTCAAAGACTTCCTAGAATATGTAGTTCTATGAAGAATCTCTCCTGAAATAATATATGTAGATTTGCTTTTGTGTTTACGTAATATAATGTTATTTTATCTTGTACGAGTGTCTCGTCTTGGTTGTATATTTTCATTAGGAATAAATAGCAGGAATAAGGCTTAACCCTTCAGGCTAATTTGATCGCTTTTCTGAACAACTCGTGTAGGTCTCATAGTCGTATCTCCCTCATGGTTAGAAATACTATGTAAACGGTGTTAGAAAGAGAAAACGCTCTACATTTCAATCTATTTTATATATGAATACCGCACAAGAGTCCCAACTGCTTCCGTCTGAAGCCAGTGAGACTATGGCATCCCCAATTGGGGTATGTTGTGAGGCTGAAGGTAGTGGGGAGGGGAAGGAGATAGGGAGAAGGAAGGTGGGGAAGTACCTGGCTATTCAGATCTGGTCACCAAACACGGCTAATGCCATTTCAAGCAACGTTTCAATTCTGAATTGTGGTCTTACGCCAGGGCGATACTTAGAGTATCTTCCACTCTGGAACGTGCCGCAAATATACTATATATTATTTTAAATTAATAAATTGCGCAATAACACAAATTAATCAAATAAAATTTATTTGCCACGCCAGGATTTTATCCCACGACCTTCGTTGTGCTACTCAAGAGTCTTACCACTGGACGTCAAAAAAAATCCATCTAAAAATTGATCACAAAATAATTAAAATCCAACGTTTCCGACCGCAATTTGAAAATTAATTATGAAACTTTGGGAATTTTTTGTGAATTATTTTTACATAAAACGACATAAAAGCGAGTTGACGATGACGTTTATAATACATTTGCTTAACAAAATGTGTGTGAAAATAATATGGTCGAGGCCTGAGGGATTAACATTATTTGCTCGCTCTGCTTTTGCAAAGAACCGTTTTTCAATGATACTTTTGTTGTTTTTATAATATTAAATGACATCGTCTGAATTTCTTCTATGGATCGCTTTCTTTTAATGAAACTGAAGGAACGTTTTGTTAAAAATAAAATACAACAGAAGATTTTGCAACGCATTTGTCATTTGTGCAATAATTCCAACTTTTAATTGATTTCGAATTTAATACTGCTGTTCTTGTTTTAAACACGTGTTTTATTTTATGCGCTAGAAAGCATAAATCAATAATAATTACCTTAAACTTTTTAATCAAAATATTTTATAAATTGAGTTATATACCTTATATGCAAATAACTACATAGCCACACTGAAAGATCAACATGTAACGAGTTTTTACTCATATTATGTAACAATTATTATAAGCAATAATTATTAGCCTGAAACACTCATCAACATTGAAAAAATCTCCCGAGAAAAGATAAATGCCGCCGACGCGACGGGACTTGGACTTGAACGTCCTTCGGATATCAGAAGGACGCGGGTTCAAGTCCAGTTGATGAGTGTTTCAGGCTGATAATTATTGCTTAAAATAATTGTTACCCTTTGTGCTATGCATAAAAATCTTGTCTTAAATATTAGTCTACCAATTAAAAATAATAATTCATATTATGTTATTATAAAAAGTTGATATTTTAACAAAAAATGCACTAAACGACTATCTCGTTCTCAATAACGACTATGGTGATCACAAAATTGCGCTTTTTAGGTAAATTTTAATTAAGCGGTCGCTCAGTTTATTGACGAAAGCGGTCGTTGTTTAAATTGAGAGCTGTTTAAGGTGATGCACTAAGTAATACAAAATCACGTCTTTTTTTTCGTTCCCATATTTTCCTTTGAAGCAATCGATTTTTTTTATTAGTCTTTTTATAAACCCAGAAAAAATAATGTATTAGGCTTATAAAACCTGCTTTAAAATTCGAAATTTCCTACTTACGCACCCATTTTCGGTTATGGTTTTATTGTGTGATGAAAATTAAATTCTTTGGAAAATTATCGTAACACAATTAATCATTTGTGGCTGAACTTCGCAAAATAAAATAAATTACGCTTTTCGGCGATGTTTTCTTTCTTGAATAAATCAAAACAGGTATTAAACGGGAATTTAAACCTTATCGAGATCTACATGGAGAGTGTTATTGTTAGCGGCCTGGTCCCGTGTTTTATACGACGTGGTGCATCGCCTTAAATAATTTTCTAAAAGTTTTCAAAGCAATGAATTGTTGTTCTACGCGTTTCCATTTCGTAAATTTCCAAAATCCCCAGATACATAGTAAGTCAATCGCGAACAGCCCTTTGTGGATACGTTGGCGAAATTTTCAGGCTTCGGGTTTATTCTGCCCCTGCGATTTAGGCATTATGGGAGAAGGGGTTGTTTGAGGCCCTCGGATGGTGGCGGGGGAGACAGGGGGGCGGTAAACCCCGAGGGGTGGGCGGTACTCCCCATTTACGTCAGAGACGAGTATTTGCGTCATCGAGTGCGGCCGTCCTTTGCTTTACGCCTCCCTTAGAGTAGGCTGTTTGTATATTGTAATAATGTAGACCTGTAAGTATAAAAATATTACAGTATGCCTGTTGTATGAAGGCCTATGTTACACGTATCAAAACTTACTGTATCAGAATTATAATGATTCAAGGACAATATGGCGTATTTTTAGGCACTTTTCGATACTTTTGACAAGTCACGAATCAAAAGTTGAGCATTGACGTGATATACTACGTCAATGCCTGTGATGAATAAACAGAAATTTCTTAGAATAAAATCTATAATGTTTTCAAACTCAGCTCTGGGGAACTGGAATCTAAACAACCCGATGAGCTCTGGCATCATGAAATTTGCATAGACTAATATGGAATTTTTTCGTCAGCGTATTAACTCAATCCTGAGCTTTAGAAATTTGAAATATCCATATAACTGCAGAAGAAATAGAGAAAGCAATTTTTCAATGTGTAAAATGAATGTTGAAAGCTCGAGAAATGCTAACAAAAAATAAAAAGTTAAAACATCTATGGTGTTCTATATTTCTCCCAGATATATTTGGGTCGGTTTTTATGGTAATAACTAATAACACTAATAACTTAATGGGATATTACCTTTTTAGCCATATACTATCGGTTCTAAGTTCTGACGTTAATGTATTTAGCCCCCTCCACACAGCACACCGCACACCGCCCACCGCACACCTTGTGTGAAAAGTTTTCAGATTTTAACTTTACTATTATTAGCATTTTTTCTCCTGATTCAAACCACGGCGAATGAAAATTCAAGCTGCCTTACTTTTTATATATTCCTAAATTCGCTTTGTGGCTTCACTTTAATTAAATAAAAACTAATCACTTCGTATAACACGCCTTAATTAATCAAAATTATCATTATGTTTCGAAACCAATGGTTTTTTAGTCGGGATAAAATAATAAAATAACAAAAATGACATAAGACAAACAAGTATAGATAAATAATTACAGGTAGACAAAAATCATTACAAAGAGTGGTGATTAATTAGTTAAAACAAATTTAACAAAAATAAAAATTATTATGTAAAATAATATAAAATTAATTACTTTAATATGGATAATAACTGCATGTAATTGTTGCAGCTTTTATAATTTAACACAAAATAATCAAAGAGTAACCAAGGTGTCTAAATAACAAAAATAAATTATTATAATTAATATAATAAATTTAAAAGATCGCTATTTAAACACAAATTGCTTATTAATAGAGATGATGTTTAATTGGCTATTAACACTATTATCTAACTGTAAATTCGTTTTGTCTATACGTTAAATTATAATCCTTTACTTACAGCAAAATAATGACTTTCAAATTATTTGTCTATACTTATTTGTTTTTTTATCATTTTTGTTAATTTAAATTTAATCTTGAGATATGCTCGTATATAAAGTGATTTTTTTTCATTAAAAATATTATTTACATTGCTACGTTTTTCCAAACAGAAAAGTAAACAAAACAATTTTACTCCATTTTGTTTCTCTAAACATAATATTTTGAACTATGCCGATTATTGTTTAATTTGTTCGCTTTTTGGAACAATTCGTATAGGTCTCTTAGAAATAATTGTGTCTCCCTTACTATCATGATGAGAAATATGATCTAAACGGTATTAGAAGGAGAATTTTTGGATCGCGAATAAAATGAATACATAAATTCACCATCTCACTCTCCATTATTTGAAATGAATTTTTAGAACGCCCTTGAAGGATAAAAGCCAGGAAAAAAGAAAGATTTTGTTTTTATAAAATAATACATTATTTATTTTTATTTCATATGTGTAGTGACAGCCCTGAGTTTTCCTTGAAAATTGAAGTGACCCGAGTAATATAACGTCTACCTCATTAACCAATAATTTCCACTTATCCTTCCCGCTGTCTAACTCGTGAACTTTCCGAGCTACCTTACTTGCTAATATCATTATCTTATAATTATACCTCTCCCGGTTAAAAGTAATTTGGTAAAATATTTCCATAAATAAGGTATTACAATGTTTTCATAGTAGGTTTATTTATGGTATAAACGGTACGAGTTCCGATTGTTCACCCCTGTGACTTTAAATGTATTAACGCATTTTGAGTCAATAACCTCCTGCTCCCTCTCCCTGGCAGGAAAGATCCTTGGCCTTGGTTTTGCTTGGAGTCATGTTCAAAGCCTGACGAAGCGCAATTAAATGTTGATTTGATTTGTGTAATTTTTTTCACACTTTCACAATCATTAAATTTGGTGTCTTTGCGCTTCCTTCCGGAGTAGACAATACGAGTACTTTCAATATCACCTTGTTACAACACAATACAATTCAGTTTTGATACATAGCTTGAAATATCTTTAACCCATTGACTTAAGCCTCGGCAACCCGAATTTCTGGCGATTTCTTACATATCTCCCTTAAATATTTGAAGTTTTTAATGCTCTTAAATAAAATATATATTATTTATTTTATTTTAGGGAAATCAACAGATTTCCTCATTATAATTTAACATTGTGTATCTAGAAATTAAACAGTAATCTTATAACAATTAAAAGATATTACATATAACAGGTCATTACATAATATATCATTACATTTATGCAGTTTTGTACTCATTTAATACATTTTAATACACTTTTGATAGATTTTTTATATTTACTTTCGTTACAATTGAATGTATCTATATCAGAGAAAATGTTATTATATGTTGAACACAGTCTTATAAGGCAAGCATTTTGGATGAAATTTATTTTACAGTGTTTTTCATTAAAAATATTACACAATCGTTTGTGTAGGTACTTTAAATTCTATTCTGTTCAATAATTCAGGACAGTCAGTTATGTTATTTACGATTTTGTAAAGCAACATCGCATCTGAGAATTGTCTGCGTACACTCAATGCATCAATTTTGAAGAAATTTGTTGCATCAAGATAATTATTAAACCGATTGTGCGATTTGTAAGAAAGGGATTTCATGTTTTTTTTCTGAATCGATTTAATTTTATTTATATGTACTGCATAAAAAGGAAACCACATAGTTGACGCAAACTCTAGATGGCTTCGTACACAAGCAAAGTATAGTTGTTTGATAATTGCAATGTTTGTGAATTCTTTTGTATTTCTTACGATGAAACCTAGCATTTTATCTGCTTTATTTGTGATTTGTTGTGTATGAAGGTTATATTGTAGTTTACTATCAAGGGTTATTCCAAGATCACGAATATCTGAGACTGTTGCAATGTTGTTGTTATTTATAGAATAATTAAATAATGTTTTATTTTTATTTCTTGAAAAGGTAATGTGATGACATTTTGAGACATTTAGAAATAGTTGATTTTGTTGGCAATAGGTATATATTTTATTTTTTAAGATAATATTTAGATGCCGCCCACGCCGAAACGCAAAGTATGCTCCAAAAATTATTAAAAACAAGTCTCTTTCTATTATCTTATACATTACATTTGTGAAAAAATTCACAATGTTTCTTTAAATGATACTTAAGATGCTGCCCGCGAGATTTTTGCTCTATTTTAAACGAGTAGTGTTTTATTAAACATTTTCGCAATTTTCGCATCGATTTTGTCGCTGTAAATGTTAGCGCGCTCCTCTAACATTCGTAATTTCGTATCTCTCCATCTTCTTCTTTTCGAACCCGGTTGCGGAGCCTTAAGATTAGTTACTTACACTTACCCCTTTATTCTCCCGCCGTGGCCAGTCATAACCCTGACTTTGGCCAGTAAAATTCGTGTGCGGTATTCATATATTTTTTAATCCTCAAAATTGTGTACCAGTTTATGACTTTGTACTCACCACTTTATACACTAATATCCTATGTCACCTCCCCCCCTTTCTCTGTTGTCGCATCTCTCTCTATTTTTATAAGATAAATTTAAATCAATGGAAACTGTCACAGATAGACTTATTTCAAATCCATAAACTTATTTCAAATATGCATTCATAAAATTGTAAGGAATAAACACATTTTTAGTAGTTTGCGCTTATATTTTTTTAATAAATTAATTAACAATTTAATTTTAATTCTACTCATTGGAAACGGCCGGAAAAGCTTCTATTTATGCAAAGCACATATATTTTGTATTTATAATGTAAACCGATTCGGTGTAAAGATTAATCGAAAATAGTGATTTAGCATTAATTTTCGTCTTAATTGCGTACCTCATACAATTTATTTATGTAGTTATGGCTGTGGTTTAATTTTTCTTAAATAAGTTAAAGGGTTCTTTAGAAAAAAAAAATTACACCTATAATAGTATCTGTAGTTTTTAAAATTGTTATCCTGCCTTGAAAAGGGCGTTCCTGTATTTTAAACTAGTTAGCTATAAACTCAATATTTTGATATAGGTACCCAATAATGTAAATATATGGCATTGAAAACTTGTTTTTATTTTACCCTCAAACATATGTATTTTATGAAGAATACGTATACAGCGTAACAATGAAATGTAAAACCGCCCACGTTGGAGTAACGAGTATTTTTTTTTTCTTTTGTGAAAACATTCATATTTTTTATTCCACTCCGCGCGCAATTATTTTTAAGAATTCAGCATTTTATATTCCTCTTAGTAACTTAGCTGAGATCTCGAATGAGAATAATCTCCCACCCCTGTCCCTATAGAGTTATAGACTATAGACCATGGGTCTTAAACTAGTGGTCCACGCGAGAAATTTAAACCTCAAATTTGGGGTTTGTTGTGATGGTATAGGAAGTTGGGAGGGGAAGGAGGTGGGGAAGAGGTAGAAAAAATCCCTACCCAAACCATAAAGTTGAACCATGGAAGTCGCTGATAACCCTCTATCGAAAGTTCCTGTCAGAAAAGGATTGAGGAGGACTTAAAAATGTTCTACATCGCTTTTATATTTGTACTTCATATTCATCATCTTTTATATTTTTATTTATATTTCTACTTAAAGTGTACACATTATAATTTAGTAATTAAGTTCAAACAAATAATTGAAACAAATCGGTAATTATTCAAATCTAGCGACAACTAAAAAAATAATAAACTAAAAAAATAATTTACTAAATTTTATATTATTTTAATTTTGTTAAATGCGACGTCTGCCTCTGGGTCCGGAGCCTAGGTCTTTATGCTGTATATACACTTGAAAAAAAATGGGGCGTTTTGCGCCGTTTGTGGTTGCTTTGTTCATTTCCTGTGATTCGGCTCACGATTTTTGCTCAGTTAGAAATTAGCTAAAAAAAATGATAAACGTAAGTTGATTTTTCCAATCACAGATACCTGAAATCCTGTCCATGTCTGCTTATCACTAGTTAAGAACCCCTGCTCTAGATGCCTTACGCCTTACCTTTTACCTTTTACCTTCTACCTTCTACCATCTGCCTACTCACTGCTTACTGCTAACTTCAATCTGAGATCTGAGTGTTACGAGTAGCTCCGTATGGCTCATTATTCTCTTGGCTCGTCTCCGCTTACTTTTACACTTACAAGTCTCTTACTAATAATAAAAACTACACTTCTACACTTTTGAAATGGTTTGAAACTCTTGCCAAATCACAACTAGCAAAGATGATTTATTATTATTGATTTTATTTTCTAGGACTCCATTTCAACCACAGTTTGATAATGCCTTCAGATGGCGAAACAGCTATAACGCGTAATAATATTTAAGAAGCAGATCTTATTAATAATAAACTTTTTTTATACATTAAATAATAATATTATGAAAGAAAAAAAAATAACAAAAACAAAAATGATTGTTTGATTTGAATGTGGAAGTTTTATACGGTTCCTATTTATCTTTTTTTATTGACGAAACAGTTAGGTATATTTTTTACGACGGCAGAAGAAGCGGTGAAAAATCAAGTTTATTCAAGCAGGAGTAAAAATTGTTGTTCAATTCATAAATAAGTTGGAACATTCTTTTCTTATGGTTGTAAACCGTAAAAAATATGTTTAATTTACTTTTGTCTTTTATCTAAACAGTAAAAATTTAAAAAAATCCACACTGTTCGCTGTTCTTTTTATGGTAAAAGCTGTGTTTATTGCGATTGATTTCTTTAAAATTTTAAAATATCAGATCTAAAAACACAAAAATTTTAGGTGTGTACCTACCCTATGGTGAACAAGGGTTATGTTATTTGAATTAAATGTTTTAAAGTTACAGCATTTAGCGATCTTAGATTTTTTTTACATTAACTCCACACAGGAGGCCCTGAGGAAAATAATTTCCCTCAGGGCCTATGTCATCTTTGAGGATGCTGTGTGGAGGATCTTTTTGAGGAAAGGAAGGAGTGAACATGGGTCTTGAAGAGACCCATGTTGTAGGAGGGAGGAAACACAGAGGCCGGTAAATCGTTCCACATCCGGTTAAGAAGAATCACCGAAGGTACGATTTTTTAACAACAAAATGTGTTCAATACTTATACAATAAGTCAAGCGTCGTCGCATGTAAAAATTATTTAATTTTCGTTTTAATTTTCTTACATTAGAAAAAAGAAGCCAATCTACTGACTTAATATGTTTAAACAAAATTATTCACAACAAGCTTGAAAACACTCATTGTCTACGTAATATTCACTATAATATTCCTAATATGCGTTATTTAAGGAGTCAAAACATTTCATCTTGAGTTATTTAAAACAATATTGCCTATTTCAATCCAATGTCTCGAATGTATAGATTTTTCGATACTTGATCGAGTCTAAAGCCATAGAATGTGACGATACGTACAACTATATAAATAGCCTCGCATATTAAAAAAAAAAACAATAAATAATAATGGTATTTTCCACGATTTTGCAAGTTGTAAAATAATATTTTTGGAAGAAAACCTCCAAAGTATAAACAAACTTTCCAGGTTTTCTTGATTTCTTGTTCCTCGACATTCTACATAATGTAATCATTATTATTTCGTTGGGTATACAAATGAATATTGCTTTCTTTTATTTCCAGTAATTTCATTGCTGGAAATCTTAGTGTACTAACTGAAAAAAAACTCAGTATTCTTTTGCAATTTTGAAAAAAAAAAGTAATCTTTTAAATTCTTTGAAATAAATACCAAAATACATGTACTAAATGGTGCAGTTTGGAAACCAGTGGAAATGCATTTTCGAAAGTTTTTTTTCATAAAATTCCGGTACGTATTTCATAATATAGATTGAAATAAAACTTTGTTTGTAACCACGATTTAATTATTTAATTTTTGAAGTAAAACTTCTTTACGCACGCTCGACACTTGGGGGTAAAATGATGAATATGTTATAAATAAAATGTCGAAAAAGAACCATATACGAACGCTAATTGAAGTAAAACTTCTTTACGAATATGAAACGTTACGAAAAAATATGTAACGCTAATCTATATGAAACGCTATAATGAATATGTAACGCTAATCTATATGAAACGCTATAATGAATGTGTAACGCTAATGTATATGAAACGTTACAATGAAAGTGAAACGCTAATCTATATGAAACGCTAATCGATATGAGTTAAGTTAAGTTGAGTTGAGTTGAGTTGAGTTAAGTTGAGTTGAATTGAGTTGATGGGGATGTTGAGGGGATTGAGATATTTTTATTCCTGTTATTGTTCATGGACGGCATAAGTTAGTGAAGTTTTACTTCAGTCGTGTGGTCTAAAGCAAGGGTGGCCAACCCGCGGCCCGCGGGCGTCTATTTGTGGCCCGCGGAGCATATGCACACATTTTTTCTTTCAGTGTACATAAAACCACCAAAAGAACATTCTAACTTGCATAGTTCGTATCGTATCTCAGTTCATTGATCCAACATCGTGACAATTTCTTCTATGGCATATTCTTATCAACAAAAAATCACAACGCTGATTTTAAAAAGCGCGCACGCCGATCTTTCGTGGATAGACATGAGCGTGAATTCGGGGGATGCAGGGCGAGATACTTCGTGTGACCGCCAGACCGCCCGCGCCAGTCCGTGGCAAGATGATTGGTTTATTTATGGTGGCATACATTGTGTTCGTTATCCGTGAGATTTTGCGATTGACTTGTAAAAACAAATTGAAAAGAAAACAAGTATTTATATACAAGTATTTATAACCGAGTATTTATATCCTGTCTAATACTACACCGAGTCCTGTATAGTTTTTGAAGTGCAGTGAAGGTAAGCGAACCCAGCTTTTATTTTTTTTAATTTTCTGCGATATTATCCTTTAATTTTGTAGTTCTATTTTTTTGTTTTGTTTTTAATTATGGGTATCTAACCAAATTACCAACCACGCTGACCACTGGCTTTTAAGTTTATAATTACAAAAACATAGAAGGTCTTTTTTAGTAGGTATTTTACTTAATTTTTATTTTACTAATGAATTAGCCCGAATCAGATCCTTAATGGTATTACAGATTTTATTAGTTAATCTATAAGCTGCCGCGCTTTTAATAGCCACAGATTTTGAAAAGTACACTA
Organism: Limnephilus lunatus; assembly: GCA_917563855.2. Lineage (NCBI taxonomy): Eukaryota > Metazoa > Arthropoda > Insecta > Trichoptera > Limnephilidae > Limnephilus > Limnephilus lunatus. The sequence goes on along the minus strand of OU830602.1, from coordinate 41,478,835 downwards.
CTATTAAACTTAGTTACCTACCACAAAAAACATCGGTTTCAGTCAGAACAGATAGAAAAATATGCATTTAAATTTACATTTGCAATTATTTTTGATCGCAATCTTTTTTAATTTTTAACAATTGTTACCCAGTAACATATATTCGATGGTTGAAGGAATGCAACATGAAATGTCAGCTGTAAACGAAAAATTACGTACAAAAAAGTTTTTATGAAATATAAATTCAAATGCATATTTTTCCGTCTATCCCGACTGAAACCGATGGTTCTTGTGGTAATTAAGTTTTGAAGTAGTTTACTTTTCAAAATCACTTTATTATTCACCCAGATTTTTTATAATGCATCACAAGCATCTCATCCCTTTGTTAGAAAGTTATATAATACTGATGTATTTTTATTTTTTTTTTAGTTAAAAACGAAAACCCACAATGGCGTCAACTAGTAAAGACGTTAGACTAAAGAAGAGAAGAATTACAGAAAAACTAAGAAGTTTTCAAGAAAGATGGACTATAAACTATTTTTTCGTGGAATTCAAAACAAAGCCAATATGCTTCTGTTTCTGTCTTGAAAGAGTATAACATTAAACGGCATTACGAGGCTCAACATGCAAATAAGTTTGATAAATACGAAACGCAATTTCGACAAGACCAAGTAAATGGATTAAAAAAAAAAACTTTCTGCATAACATCAGATATTTACCAGAACGGCTCAAGAATCAACATGCTATGTAAAAGCTTGTTATGCCGTAGCCATGATACTAGCAAAAAAATCGAAGCTATATTCAGATGGCGAAATGGTTAAATAATGTTTGGAGAGTGTCGTGGAAATTCTGTGCCCAGAAAAGAAAACGGATTTCTCAAAAATAAGCCTGTCTCGACAAACTATTACTAGGCGTGTCGACGACATTCGAAAACATATTGAAGATAATTTGAAAAATCGAGCATATAAGTTCATATTTTATGCTCTAGCATTGGTGTTGATGTCCATTTTAACAAAATAGAAGAATTAGCCGCACTGTATCCACTTAAGGACACTACTTGCTCACAAGATTTGTTAGGAACTGTTACATCGACATTGAATCGCTTTTCGTTACAACTCAACAATCTATCGGGCGTATGGTGCAGCAGCAATGGTTGGAAAACACGAAGGGTTAGTCAAATTGATTGAAAATGAGGCCTGCAAAGTTGGCAATACTTCGATGCTAAATTTTCATTGCGTTATTTATCAAGAGAATTTATGTTCCAAGTCCCTTAAAATGGATCATGTCATGAAGGTGGTCATCAAAACAGTGAACTTTATTAATTCGAAGGGGTTGAATCACCGTCAATTCCAAGAGTTTCTCAAGTGTTTGGATTCAGAGTATAATGACGTTACATTTTATTCAGAAGTAAGATGGCTGACCCGTGCCAAAATGTTGAAAAGAGTGTTTGATTTGAAGCAAGAAATACTACCATTCTTCGCAAGCAAATCAAAAAGTATCCCAGAATTTGAAGACAAGGAGTGGGTTAGCGATTTTGCATTTCTGGTCGATATAGTTAGCCACCTAAATGTTGTTAATACTCATCTCCAAGGGAAAGATCAACTAATTAATAACATGTATGATCTCATTTCCGCATTCCAAATGAAACTTGGGCTTTGGGAACAACAGTTAAGAGTGTATTACCAGAGAAACCAGAAATATGTCATTTTTAAATCAGTGGTTAGACGTATTGACTCTTTTCCACAAAAAAACTATAAATGGATTTCAAAAGATTGTTCTTTTATCTAGTAAACGTATATTTTAGATTTTGAGAAAAAATGTTTATTTTTAGAATAATAAGGTTATACCATAGGTCGTTCGCAGATTTGTTCAATTTTCAAAAAAGTACATTTATTATACAACACCCATTTCAAATCATATAATCATGCAGTAAAATAAATCAATACATTATCTGGTAAACTTATGTTTCAGAATTTTAATTTTAGTTTAAATAAAATTATTAAAAAATATATACGGACATGTGTTTCTTGACGAAAATTGGTCGGTTTGTGCATTTATTTGTGCACTTACAAACAAATATATTTCGGATTTTTTTACATACTTATTTTGCTAAGACGTTATTGACAAATCATAAATAATTTGATCGTAAAATAATTTCAGGAAGTATTTAATTTTAAATAATTTTGAACATCGCATTTCACCATTTTTATAGCAGCCCGTAAACACAAATTTCAGATTTCATTACGGGCCCAAACGCGGCCAGGAGAGCACGTCTTCGCGACGCTTTGAATAATAATATTTGGAAATGAAATTTGAAAACGAAATTTGAAATAAACACGAATTCCTTGATTCATGTTTGTTAAATCTACAGGGTTGCCCGAACGCAATTTTTCATGTTCATTGAATATTATTATGCAAAAATTTTTATAATTTCGAATATATTTTTTTATTTTAAATTATTCTTGTGTGAATACCGCACAAGAGTCCCAACTGCTCCAAAATATTTTTTGGGGTAAATCTTTTTTACGCACGCTCGACACTTGGGGGTAAACTGGTGAATGGGTTACGAAAAGTGGTGATTGTTACGAAAAATGACATGCGAACGGTAATCAATGCGAACGGTGATCGATTGCTCGGCGGGTCGGGCCTTTACGCACGCTTGTTTTTCGTGTTATTGTTATATTGTTAATGGACTATTTGTCCATAAATAAATAAATAAATTATAAACAGCGGGTACCCGGCATGCGTTTCAAGGGCACTGTAACCTCGCGGTCAACTAAACTGGTTCCATCACAAGTCCCGGGAATTATAATGCAAGCGCCTGCACTATATAACATTATACACAGCGGGTACCCGGCATGCGTTGCAAGGCCACTCAAAGAAAGAAAGGGTTTGTGCGCTTTAATTCTGTTTGTTGAAGTGCTTATTATTAATTATGCACACAAATAAATATTTCAAAATGCGACATTTTTTACAATCCAACTGAATATTACTCATGAATACCGCACAAGAGTCCCAACTGCTCTCGTCTGGAGCCAGTGGGACTATTGCATCCCCAATTTGGGGTATGTTGTAAGACTGAAGGTAGTGGGGAGGGGAAGGATATAGGGAAGAGGAAGGTGGGGAAGTACCTGGCTATTCAGATCTGGCCAATAAACACGGCTAAAGCCATTTCAAGCAACGTTTCAATTCTTAATGGTGGTCTTACACCAGGGCGATACTGAGAGTATCTTCCACTCTAATGGCCGTAAAATACAATTAAAAAACAAAAAACCAAAATATTAAAAAGAATATAACAAATTGTTTATTCATGTAGGTATCTACTTAATACCTACTGTGTTTACGCATTTCACTTGTATCTATTTATGTTTATGCACTTCGATATACAAATTACAAATAACTACTACTAATTAAAATTCTGGAAGCGAGAATAGTAATATAAAGCAGTAATAGTAGCGGGTAGCCCTAGCTCGCGTGAACAAAACCCTCAAAACTCGGATTGCCGCGGAACGAAATTTAGTTCTGAAAACGCCCGCTCGCGAGCCCTGATGTGTTAGCGCTAGTGTCGGAATCGAAGTTGTCATGTGCTGGTTATTCACTCTTAAGGACAAAAAACTTTCCTACATTGTTATTGCAGCCAGACGTCATACAAATGGCGGCGGATAAATACGCTTCATTGATATCCGACTTGAACCTGGAATTTGAAAACCAATTTCAAGATTTTAAAAAGCATCGTGTGCTGTTTGCTTCATTTGCAACGCCATTCTCCGTAGACGTGAATTTATTGCCAGGAAATTTACAAATGTAACATTGTGAAATGTGTTGTGATACACAGTTAAAGGAGAAATTTAATCAGGCCGGTTTGGTAGAGTTTTACAAAACATATTTGGACAAGGAGAAATATCCTGCATTTTACAATCATGCTCTATCGATGATTTCGCTATTTGGAAACACTTACACGTGTGAACAGCTTTTTAGTCGAATGAAGCATATTAAATCTCAAATGAGAACACGAATCACTGATGAACATTTGGAAAACAGTTTGCGTGTAGCAACAACATCAATCGTTATATTCGTTATCGACTTCGTTGATGCACTTAGTTCTGACAAACAAAATTAGACGTCTCACTTAAATTTATAATATTTTGTTTATTTATTATTATTATTATTTGTATTTCCTAACTCTTACTTACCTAATAAATATGTTTGATTCTCATTCTTGTTATATCTTCTTAAAAAAAACAATATATTTCTTGCTTGCTTTGAATAATAAAAGAAATTTTGTTGTGCGGCCCGCCAGGAAATCTCATTCTAAAATTTGGCCCGCCTGCTAAAAAGGTTGGCCACCCATGGTCTAAAGCACGCTCGTTTTTTTTTTCAATACCGACCGGTTTCGCTTAACATAAGCATCTTCAGGGCATAAAAGTAAACTCATTATATAGAATTTAAAAGCTTGCGGTCTAAGATTTTTTTTCACTCGAAACCTTACATATTTTTCTAACGTGTATAATTTACAGATTAAACATTCGTAGTATTTTTTGCATCGGCGTTTTTCTGTGTTGACCGTTAAAAAGGATATATTAAGCGACAATTTTTTTATCGAAAAAATATATTATACAATTTAAAAATGTACCTACGTACACACATATAGGTGTGCAGATTTTTTCGGGAAAAATAAGAATATATTATACGAAATGTTTTTCCACCCACGATTTTTGAAATGTTTATTTTGTAAAAGTTTAATAACCTTCATCTATCCCCTCTCTTTCAGACTGCGAGTCGCTGATCCGCAAGATGCTGGTGCTCGACCCGCTGAAGAGATACACCATCGAGCAGATCCGGCGGCACCGGTGGCTCGCAGGGGCGGGGGCCGGCGGCAGGGCGGAGCCGCCGCGCAGTCCGGCCAGGGCGGGGGCGGGGGCTGGACCCGGACCCGGACCAGTGGACCCCAACGACCAGGTGCTGAGGCTCATGCAGAGCTTGGGCATTGACCCGGCCAAGACCAAAGAGGTAATTTTTATGTTTGTCATTAGATATCGTGAAATATGTGTCAAATGTCTCCAGTTTTGTATATATGTCAAATGTCTCTAGTTTTGCTGATTGCTGCCCATCACAGCAAGTTAGTGTTGGGTGGGATACGATTTCAGAATGAGTTTGTGTAGGTACTCAAATACTGAAATGAGTTGAGGTGTGAAGAATGAAAGAGCCAAAAATGAGCTAAAAGTTTTTACAGACAAAGTATATTTTACCCAGAACATTTTCGTATCGGCTCTAATGATACTGATACCAACACGGCCGGCGTAGCGCAGCGGTAAGGCGCTTGACTCGCACACGAATCCCGGCGTGGCAAATAAAGTTTATTTGATTAATTTGTGTTATTTCCCAATTTATTAATTTAAAATAATATATAGCCCTTGGGGCGATTTTTCACAAAAACAGCGCTCTACAAATTGTCCAATTATTATTATTATTATAGTATATTTGCGGCACGCTCCAGATTGGAAGATACTCTCAGTATCGCCCTGGTGTAAGACCACCATTCAGAATTAAAAAGTTGCTTGAAATGGCATTAGCCGTGTTTAGTGATCAGATCTGAATAGCCAGGTACCTCCCCACCTTCCTCTTCCCTATCTCCTTCCCCTCCCCACTACGCTCAGCCTCGCAACATACCCCAATTGGCAGTGGCGGCTCGAGCACTTCTTTAGTGGTGGGGATCGACTTTTTTACGTACCGGAATCTCATCACCCGTAGAATATTATTATTATATATTATAAAATTTCTCAAAAAAATTTTTTGATGGTCTAATCATGCTAGTCGGATATATTTAACACAAAATAATATAAAATGTCTATAGAAATATGCCAATTTACAATGAAATATAATAAAAATAAAGCTTTACCTTGCGAGAATTATTATCAAACTAATTTGAACGCGAGCGATTCCCGCCCGTAACTTCGCAAACAAATGGTTCTATGGGGATCCAAAGGATTGTCCCCGCAGATACTTGAACTCACATACTACTGCGCATGCGCAGTTGCATACGATCGCGAAACAACGCAAGGAAAGTATGGGGATAGTTCGAATCGTCCCCCAAGTGCGCAGTAATTCTGCGCACTGAGAAATATACCTGCTTTTTATGCGCCGTACATTGTTCGCTGTACGCGCTTAGGGTCTTATTAAAATCATCCGGAATAATTGTTTGTATTTTATTTCTGCTAATGTTAATTACTTTTATGTTTAAAGAATTCATTCATTTTGGCGGCATCGACTGTTATTTCCTTTAGTAGGTTTTGAGTGTAACTGGTGGGGACTGTCCCCATTGTCCCCCTGTGAAGAACCGCCACTGCCAATTGGGGATGACATAGTCTCACTGGCTTGAGACGGGAGCAGTTGGGACTCTTGTGCGGTATTCATGTAAAAAAAAAACACACATGCTCATAAATGAGAATGCTCTTCAACTGTATCTATTTGCTCACAAATGAGCGAGCTTGTTTTGAGCATACGCGTGTATAAGCATGCTCGGCAGAGACGGGTAGTGAAATGAAAAGGTGTCAGTCAATGTGGTGAGTTAGTCGTTTATTGAAGAGCTACGTAGCGATGGTAAATTTAGAGTGGCGTAACAGAGTGCAGACAGGAGCGATGTTGATGACGCACGTAGGTGATGGGTGATGAAGGCCGATGATGCAGTGGTGGAGCAGACCTCGGGTCTGCATGTCGCCAGCATGTGGCTCCGCACCGTGGTGGTGGAGAAGACCTAGTCGTCCAGGATGGATGCTCGACGCGGTGAGTCACGGAGATGGGCAGCAGTGAACAATATATATGTGAGGAGAATTGAACTCTCAGTGGCAGCGAAGCGCGACTGGCTTCGATAAGCCTGAGAAGTTGCTGCACCCTAGACAAAAGACGCGGCAGGCCTTCTTGTCGTGGGAAATTGAGTCTCTTAAGCTGAAGGTGCGATGGACCATGTTAGCTGCGAGAAAGTGAGTCCTCGAAGGTTGTTGGTGCACCAGCACAGATTCCGGCAGTGAGTCGCCGTAGATCTGGCCGGTTGCCGGTTGCCGCACTGGGACGTTATCACTTGTGCACTGTTGTCTGTGTGTTGATGAACTGTTACTGAAGTTAGACTTGACTGGAACTGACTAACTCAGCGTTGAGACGCTTCATTTATATGGGCGCGACCGGTTGAGTACTTTTCCATTCGCCGGCAATGTGTACGCTGGAAGGTACTCGAAAATTCTGCTGCCGTAATGATGCGACGACAATTGAATTGCGACCTTTATTTATCGAGACGGCCGGCCGTAGTGTACATCGTGTATGGCGTAGGTAGGCAGATGGTTCTAGCGTGTTCTTACAAAACCAGTGGCAGCGCAATGATTTTTACGAAATGGGGGACCATTCTGGTCGCCACATAAGCATGGTCTTGGCCAAAACGAAAGCGGGGAAAATGCGAAGATTCTGGGCATTTTTTGATTATCCAACCATATTGTAAAATAATAATTTGTTTTCATTTTGGAGGTAAAAGAACTTTTGTAAGGAATTTGAACATCTATTGTGGGTTATTGTTCCAAAGACATTCTTGACTCCTATAATGAATTACGAGAAGTAAGATTTGCAAAGAATGCGCTGCCGCGAACTGAGATCCGATCAAAATGAGCATGCTCATAAGCAAGCCTGTTTACACACGCTTAGAGAACTTTCCCTTTCACCTGCTAATCCAGTAGCAAATTCACAATTAAACTGTCTGTTGCTCATTTGAGCATGCTCACTTCGAATATGTTTGATCAATCCATATAAGCGGACATGCTCGCGTGACGACATGTTCGGACTGCTCGCCAGTCATTGATCCGACATTCTGCCTGTGGACACCACACTCCTGCCATGGTAATAATTCCAGCCATGACCAGTCTAATCTCATCCATCTCTTGCAGAGTCTCCGCTCCAACAGCTACGACCATCACGCGGCCATCTACCTCCTCCTGCTAGAGCGTCTGCGGCACCGTGCCGCCGACCCCGCGCCCCGCCGCCGCCCCTCCAGCGTGGCGGAGACCGCTCTGTCGCAGCGCCGCGCGCCCTCAGCCGCCCCCGCCCAGCCTGGAGCCTCGCCCGCACCGCCCCCGCCCCCGCCCGACCAGCCCACTAGGAGGGCCAGCGAGAATTCCAATCACAGGTGGGATGCTAACCTAACCTAACTAAACTAAACCATCGTACCCTAACCTCCTTACCTAACCTTCCCAACCTAAACAAACTTAACCTAACTCAACCTAACCTAACCCAGCCTAATGGGAATTACAGAAAATCTGATTTCATCCATTCTGGTCGAAGTAAAAATGTCAGGTTCCATTCGACTTGTTTCCTACAGCTAGGATGATTAAAATCGGATTGTCCGTGGGTCCCTTAATCTAAAATCTAACATTCTTTGTGCCTACGTATATGGAGCTACTTACAAGTTACTCGAGCCTCATGCACATAGCGTGCGCGCCGCTCGTGAGTACCCGCCATACAATTTTGCTGGTGTTCGTATACAGCGCTACGCGGCGGCTGTGGGTTTGAAGTAGTTGCACGCTACCGACGGTGCTGGTAGAGCGCTACGCGTTGCAGCATTCGTGTCTACTACTATTTGTTTGATGTTTGACAGAAACGGCGTCTGGACATGAAAGTAATGTTAAATTTGTTCTGGGAGTGGAAAAAAATGCGTACTTATATAACTATACTTTACCAGAATACGTAAGAAAGGATTTAGTGGAGATGGCATGGTTGAATGTTTCGAAAAAAAGTAATTTGATATCGCTTGACATTGTGTTAACTCCACGGCTGCACGTGGAAAATGATCAAGTTCAATATATTACGGGTTGCGCCAACCAGTATTAAAGAGTAGTTTATCTGCAGGGTACTTGTGGTTGCGTCACAATCACGTAGTTTGTAAGTATCGCCATGAACGGAGGGCGTTAATCGTCCTTTATATATAGATATATTTTATTCTAGAGTTCCAACTGTGAACCATCTTAGGAAAGACATTCATTGGGTAGTGCAAATTTATAATGTAAAAAATAAAAAGATAATTGAAATTCCACCACAAATTAATTTAGTCCATATTTTTGATAGATGTTATGTTTGTAGGTTATCCAGATCACCAGAGACGCACATAACACGCGCGCCGCCCGACCCAACCTCGGAGACGCAGCGCCTCCTGTCCCTCGCCAACGTGAACATGACGGAGCAGCGCCTGCAGCGGAACCTCGAGCTCGGCGACACCCATCGCAGCTTCCTCACCGGCACCCTGGACGCCCTGGGCCGCGACGACTCTGGCCGTCTCCAGTCCATGAGGAACCTCGACACCGACACCCGCCTCATCGGCAAATCCAACCTGGATAACATCGCTTCCTCCCATCGCCTCCTTACAAACACCCTCGAACAGCATCAAAAGATCATGAAACAGTCCAGTGAAGACTGCCGAAGGCTACTGCAACAGTCGACCACCGTGGGACCGGATCGGCACTCCAATTCGGACGGCAGCAGATTACTAACCTCGTCGAGCTTTGATTCCAAGTGCGCTATCGACTCGGCGAAGCTGGGTAATATCGATCAGGCGTGTCTGAATATGGGGTCGAATCCCTTGCAGAATTCCACATCGGCGTCTAGCTTCGCTTCCGAACCGTTGAAGATGTTGAATTCTTCCACCACGTTTACAATGAGCTCAGAAGCCGCTAAATTAATGAATACCCTGCAGCAGTCTCCGCTACCTCCGGGGGAACCCAATAAGATATCTAATTACGATCATTGCCGAATGGTTTCCAACGCTCAGCAGCAAGATCTGTCTCGCTTGCAGACCAGCACTCCTCCCTTCAAAGATTACATGAATCATATCCAAACTTATTCTTATATACAAAATACGGTCCTGCCTCCCTTGCCCAACACTTCAGACATGTTGAATGCCTTGCCAGGGAATGAGATTTACACTCCCGGTTTGTACAGAAATGACAGTAAATATTCGTTAGGAACTAATAGATACATTCCCAACCAGAATTTCGGTCCTCTCGGTACAAACTCCACTGGCAAGACTGTAGAGTTTCAGCAACAATACTCCTCATCCACGGATGAAGGTTGCGAGACGGATATGGAGGAGTTATCAGGAACCCCCGCCCCCCAACGCCTCGGCTCTTACGCTAGCTCCAGCTCTAGTAGCGGTGTTGTCAATTTTTACAATACCAAAAGTTTGAGCCAAAACTTAAGCTGTGATTCGTCCCAAAGTAATTTTTCTGGGTTTGAGAGTCTGGACTATCAACTATCCGACTGCTCCAGCGACTTGGCTAGCAGTCTTCCCAGTTGTACCTCTACGGACGATAAACTCTCGTATGAAAATAATTCTATGATCAACACGAGCCCCATGCACCCCTGTGTCTACGTGTCCACTGGGAATAACAAAGCTCAGTGCGGTGGCTTTCTCAGTAGACATAACCCTCTCTCCTACCAAGGGGGAAATAAAGGGTGTCCCAGAAGTACAACAAGAAGCCCGGTTGACTTCCGGGAAGGACGGAGAGCAAGTGATGGGCTAGTTGCCCAACAAGTAATTTCCCAGTCTACCGAGGCCCAGAAGAATACCGTGGCTTTCAACAGTCAGAGACTCAACGAGGGGTGCAAAGCTAAAGGCGTGCTTGAACTGCATTTAGTGCAAAAAGAAGCCCAGAAACTAAAAACTCAATATCAATCGAGCGTTCCTGTTGAAGAAATGACCCAGAGACAAATACAACACAATCAGTTTGCCGCTTCCTTTAGTCCACATTTCATAGAAACCAAATGTATGCCCCAGAAACGAATAAGTCTTCCAGAAAACTTTAATTATAGCACTACCTCTCCGCCTCTTCCGCCAAGTCCTAAAATGTCCGCACCGTGTCATCAACCCTCGGACATGGGAGAGCAGACACTCAGTTCTGGTAATTCGGCTCTTCAAAACATTAAACCTCCCCTTCAACAGCAGCTAATGCAGCACAGATTGTTGCAGCAGAAGAGACAGATCTTACAGAAGCAAGGAGCCATGGTTCCGGCAAACGCCAACGGGGTGACGGACAGTGCGAGCCTGCACTCGCTACAGATGGGGTTGAGTCGAAGGCAGATGCTCCGGCAGCAGAGCTACAAGATAGCCCAACAGCAGCAGATCTTACCCCCTCTTCCTCTTCCTCTGTCTGAAAGCGAGAATGAGGATCTGCTAGCTTTTCAGGCGATCGTGGAGGGACCCAACCAGTCTCCGAAGCCGAGCCTCAACGAAGACGGTTCGGCGAACCTGCCGTTGGCGTATCAGGGCTCCATGGAAATAACGATACTGAACAAAGAGAAGAGGGAGGCGGGCAACGAGACATGGTCCAACCTGCCGTCGAGCCTTCAGAATGCTTGTCAGATCAGCGAGCTGGCGGGGAAGCAGTTGAACCAGAATGCGGCGGGGATAGCGCTGAACGAGCCGGTGCATAGTTCTGGCAGCCTGTGGAGCAGTGCGGCTGCGTGGCCAAATAACAATCTGTTCCAAACACCCCAGTGCTTTCAGGTATACCACCAAATCAATTGAATGCAACCACTTTTGGTTTATTTTGTTTCTTTTGCTTGTATGTGATTTCCGAGAGACTAAATGGACCCGTGCCGTGCGCAGAAGTTCAGTAGACTTGACGTGTTTTTGAATGACGAGTTCAGTGCTAAGTGTATGAGATTGGTTACCTCCCAGATTCCAAAAATAGTAGCCAAATATGCATGTTTTTCTATTGAAAAGTCTGTATTAATTTTAACATTAGGTGTCTATACTTTAATTATAATTAAGCTAAATCGTATCATAATGCACTTGCGGTAATTTGAGTAATTTCATCAATGCTTTGTGTTGAGATAATCAGACATATCTATACTTAGACACTTTTATATCCTACTTTAGATTTCAGTTCCTATTTGTGAGTGATTTTGGTTGCTGTAATGTCCAATGCAATACGAGTGCTAATTATTCTTTCATTAAGTTCTAGTAACCAATGTATTTATTATATCACGCTTTATCTACATAAGTAAATGTTTTTATTATTTATAATCACCAATAATAAACAATATTAATCATTTGTGAAGCCTTTTTATTTTCATCCTTTTTTTTGCATTTACTTTTATTTACATATTTATTACTTTTGGTTCGCTTTTTCATTCATTTTGTACTGTATTATATTTATTACATGAAACGTAGATTAAAATTTATCTTTATCTTGTAAGTATTTCTCCAAACTTGGAATTTGGACTAAAAACAAGTGTACTCATTGCAGTAGGCCCGAAGTATCGTAATCGATACTTATATAGTATGTATACATGTATACTAAAGATTGGTAAGTACCTATTGAGATATGAAATTATTGTTTTTATTTAGTATTTTATTATTTATTAATTAGGTTTAGTTTGCTGGCATATTATCAAAACATTTCGTTATTAGAAACATACAATATTTTTGAAGTTGGGGACAGATAAAACTCAAATACCTGCCATACTGAGTGATTCGCTACATTTGGTGACTTAGCAGGGGTGTCCGGGTTCATGGGATGAGGTTTGTCTAGTACGTGGCGGGCCGAATCGGGAGAGAATGGTTGAGGGAGACCTTTTGATCTCTCCAGCCGGACCCTCTCGACCCATCATGGCATGGCACTGTAGTGGGAGGGATGGGTTCATACGTCCGTCACTCCTGGACACATTGACCCCCGGATTTCTATCTATCCCTTATACCTTTGCCTTTCCAGAACATCTTCTTCTGTAAGAAGACCCTCCACACAGGATCTCCAAGGCCTATTTTTTCCTCTTTTTTAGGCCTCCTGTGGGAGCTAATGCAAAAAAAAACATTCTGTACCAGGTTAGTTTTCCATTATACCATGCTGTACTAAATTTAGAATGAGAAAGGCATATTTAAATGTCGAAAGAAGCGTTAAAAGTCACTGTTTCTCTGTTTGTCAATGGAGTCTTAAAAGTTCATTTTTCCTAAGTTGTCAATTTTTTCCCATTGTTGAGTTCAACAAAACAATTTTTACCCTTTGTTGAGTTCAACAAAACAATTTTTTGTTGTTGTTGAGCCCAACGAATTTATTGAAGTGAAAACTTCTTTAGAACCGTTGTGAATTGAAACTCGATGAAACGAAAAATAGCGACACTAAAAAGAGACACACACATGCGAGAGAATGAGATAGTATAATCGGTTTCCTATTTGAGCGGTCCTTCATGGCCTCAGTTTTTTTTTCATTTAAGTATTGAACATTATACCTGATTTATGTAGGTACAGAAATAAAATTATGAATTGGAATTGCACCAACGCTGCGTCAAAAATTATGATGAATAGAATTGATCGCTCCCACTCTGTGTTTGGGTTGACAGCATACCCGTTAAGCTTGACGGCTTATCACAACTTGATCGTAAGCTGAATAGATCGTGAAAGGAGATCGTTCAAATGTCAAAAATTCTAAATAGCACCCATCACCGATTAGATTATCAATCAAATGTGAAAAGAGGTTGAAATACTTAAATTTATTATTTTTTTTTTTTTAGTCTTGCTTAGTTTTGGTCTGTGAAAGCTATTGTAAATGTTGCAATCATTTGTAAATGTGCAATCATTTGTAAATGTTGTAATCTATTGTAAATGCTGCAAACATTTGTAAATGTTGCAATCGTTTGAAACAGGTGCAAACTTTTGTAAATGTTGCAATCGATTGTTAATGTTGCAATCATTTGTAAATGTTGCAATCATTTGTAAATGTTGCAATCGTTTGTAAATATTGCAATCATTTGTAAATGTTGAGATAGGTTGTAAATGTTTGGATAGTTTTAAATTTTGCAATCATTTGTAAATGTTGCAATCGTTTGTAAATGTTGCGATTGTTTGTAAATGTTGAAATAATTTGCAAATGTTACAATCATCAATATTAGTAGTAAAAATGTGATATGTTTGGTGTTTCTCCTAGTCCACCTGGCAAGGACACAGCCTGCCCCCCTCCGCCGGGATGCTGCCCCTCAGCGAGAGTCCCATTCTCGAGCTCACCGAACAGATGGAGTCCATGTGAACACTTCACCTTTTAGGTTATGTGACAATTATTCAACAACAAACAAACACCTTTAACTTTTTTTAAAGTGAAAACGAGTTGTGGTAACTGGCAGCTAATTTAATTAATTATTTATTTATTTTATTGTTAGTGTTTTATTTGTACGTTTCTACGCATGTTGCCAGTCGTAATGTTATGTGTGTCGCAAAAACCAAATCAACGAAATAATAATATAATATAATTATAACAATCAGGAATTTTATCAATATACAAACATCTTAGTGACTTTTTACAGGGCATTTATTTCTGTGAAACATTTTTTTTATAATTTTACACATTGTACTTTTATAGATCGGATATTTAGGCAAATAACATGTATTGGTGAGCCTCCCATAGTTGTAGACTAATTTTATATTTTATCGGAATGAAACCATTAATCCCAGATATTCACCTAGTTCAGTAAGTCTCCTGTCTTTCATTTACCTGCAATGAATGGAGTCTTACAATTAGATTATTTCAAAGTTTTGTGAATTACAAGTATAAAACTGTTTATGAAAAAAATGCACGTTCCTAATGTTTCCCCAGAGCTATGAAGTACAATAATAATTTTAATTGGTATCTAGAAATGAGATTCTAAAGAATGAATAACTCTTTGTCAATTTCACATTTTCAGTTGCAAAATCACCTCCTGTCTTCAAAGCATGAAAACATAATATTTCACTACTGCCGCCTATCATTAGCTTTTGCAATTTATAAATCTGCCATAGTTATAAAATTTTGCTAATTTTTTCTGTATCGTTAATAATATTATTCTTCTATCATTAATTTATGTAGAAAACTATAGATTTGCCTTCAATAAATCGTAAAAGGCTGGCTGAAATTAAAATTTCATTAATTTGTAAATGATTCAGAAGAGAAATCTTTAGAATACCTGCATGAAATTTCTGGAAAACTAAACTATCTTAGTTCAATTGGCGTAGGTTAACATGTTTTCATTTTAAAGTTTTGTGTTTGGGACAACAACAAAATGATAATTTTGCGTACATTGGTGATAGCTATGTTGATACTGTCGATCCTTTGAATAAGAGTGTAGTCTTAAATCACTTTTTGTATTAACGCCAGACTATAGTTATGAAATTTCCAGAAATTTATAACTAGTTTCGAGAACCATTGTCGTGGGCATTAGCAGGCTAATTTTAACCTTGTTTATTTGTTAAAATTTGTCTACTAATGTCTTCGATATGTGAAATTACTGTAGCACAATATCAAAAAAAAATCTGCTGAACGATTCTATATCTTTTATTAGATCGTTATCGAGATAATAACGTGATCTCCTGTCAGATTTGTGTAATTTATTTGCTTTTTCTATGTACAGCGTACATTAAATGAAAAAATAATCATGCATACTTATCATACTGCAGGAAATCGTGTTTAAATTTTATTTTTTTTATTTATTTATTCAACGCCCAGAGGGCTTTTACATGTTTAGTAGTATAATTAATTCATGACAGATGATTTTTAAACAGATAAAGAAACAATAAAAATAAAATTAGATAAAAAATGAATGCAAGTCACAAAAATACAAAAAATATAAATATACAGCGATTTGATAGGTTTACAAAAATTCAGATACGTTTAGGAATAGTTTTGGAAATGATCTAAACTAAAATAAATATGTGACAGTAAATATGTAAAAATCACACAAATCTGACAGGAGATCACGTCCGTTATCTCGATAATGATCCCACAAAAGATATAGAATCGCTCGGCAGGTTGTAATGATAAAGTTACTACAAGATTAAAAAAATATTTTGGGTTAATAAATTACAAACACCATAAATGAAAATGAATTAGACAAAGTGCGCATTCATTGCAATTGGATTATTTTTTTTCAATTACTGAACAACGGCGAATCTAGTCAACTCTACAATATGTGTGATATTGACTTGTTAAATGAAATCTCATATCAAAATGTGTGTAAACATTTGAAGTTCCCAACCCCGTCATATGTACATATATTGTATTTTATGTCAATTTGTTTTTAAGAATTTATTTCTTGTTTTGTCAATGAATCTTTTGGTGAACAGTGAAACTCCCTTATAAGGTTTGTTAAATGACAAGAATAAAAAATCTATTGTGATAAAACCTTGTATGTAGTTTCCAAATTAGCCCATATTTTTATTTCAATCAAGGGACCGAATAAACAAAACTCCTTTAGCGTGAAAACTTGTTGAATGAGAACCTTATAAGAGGGTTTTACTGTGTGATCTTGTTGAAAGGTAATTCGTTGAACCAATGCCTGATCTTTAATACTTTAGGTTAATTTTTTTTGTATTATATAACTTTCTAGTCAGGAGCATTCCTACGTAACTCGAAGTATTTTGTTCTAGGAATGACAATTTTAGCTATCTTTTTGTATATTTAGTAGCGGATGTAGAGATTTTCATCTTTATCAAGATGTTTGTCATCTTGTTGTTTGACGCATCAAATTGACGCTGTCCAAGTTTGATGACTAGAATTTAGTTGCTATATTTCGACTTTTATAATAATTATTATTATGTGTTACTAAAAATAAATTACACAAACTTTCTTCATAAATATTTCACGAGGAGAATCAAAATAACATAATATTTTGTTTGAAATCAGATCACAAAGTATTGGTTCTAGGGAAAACACCAAGCGATTACGAGTGGTTGCGCCGGCAATCAGAGTTTTTAATGAGGGTAGGCAGTACAAAAAGCAGGGAATCAATCGACGTTAATTTACCATCGCACTACAGACGTTGTAAGTTTTGCTAAGAATGCTAAGATATTGGTTATAATTACCAATCGAGTATACACAAACATAACCACTTCATTTATTCACATTACAAGCCAAATACTGGTTATATAACAATTTAATTTTTTTTCTACCACACCATTGCATGTAAGAAGGCAAATATAACATGTTTAACTTTTAAACGCCCGTGTGCCGAGTGCTATAAAGGTAGCCCACTGCTCAAGCATTTTTTGTGAAATATTCACCGGTCCCGTACGGGATCATTGGGCATTGAACGATGCAAATCCGCGGTCCCGTACGGGACCATTGGGCGTCTAAAGGTTAATTTTTATTTCATTTGTAAAATTGTACTAATTAATAAAGATACCAACAGATGGCACTGATTGCTACATTTGTGATACGGAAAGGCATGGCCTTTTTCGACACTAACACAAAAGAGTCTTGCCTTGTATGCAGATTGCGAACACATAATTTTTTTTTGTCAGAAAACAGTAAACATTTGAAGGTCTTTTGCGTCATTTTGCATATTTAGTTTCTGGTTTTGACATGTTATTGTTGCGTGCCCATGATGCTACGATTCATATCTGGAGCATTGCGCATATTTTAGAAAGTGTAGTTTGATTTCTTGCAATAATTTAATAAATTTTAATATTATTTATATTGTTAAAAGAGTAAGGCAGGGTAGGCAGTGTTTATGTGCCGTCATGGAATGTACGCCTGTGATGGAAATATCTGTTAAAGTGACATTTCAAATATTGTTGAGGAGGTTATGAAAAAATATCAAGTGCATACCCCTTTCAATTTTTTAAATTTGAATATAATTTTTCTATAATAAAAAGGAAAATAAAATTATATAGTGGGTGTACATAATACCCGTATAAGAGATTTACCATGTTGCATTTTTTTACATAATTTATTTTACAAAAAAGAATATGTTTGATGTGGTATCATTTATCAGATATTGCCAGCGCAACGATTATTCGTAGATCCAACATTTGGATAGGTGGCATTTAATGAATGCATTTGTTGTTTAGAGTGAAGCTGCTTATAGTGTCGTCCTGGTGTTTTATTTCCATTCAGCACTGAAAATTTATTGTTGTAACAATGTTTTGTGATCACACCTGAATAAATACCCTTTCTCCTACCCTGTCCCTTTCCATCCGCCTCACAACATTTCCCTTCCTTACACTGATTAAATTCCAGTGATCCCTCGCATTGTGCCATGTTGTCTTGGAACAAACTTAACCCTAAGTTTTACCCCAAGGGACTCATTTAAATATTTTACATGTCTATGAGATAAAAGTTTTGTCCTTTTCTCTGGTTCTCAGAACATAAAACAAAATCAGCGGTGTCTGACCTAACCGAATCTAAGTTTTTTCTTAGTACTGATTCAAAGTTTCGTAAAGTTAGTTATGTCATGACATTGATGTATTTTTTTTTTTACATTCGCTCCATACAGCAGGCCTTTAAGAAAATAATTTCATTCAAGGCTTGTGTCATCTTTGGGGATGCTGTGTGGAGGGTTTTTTTAAGGAAAGGAAAGAGAGAAAGATCTAGGAAGGAAGGTATGAGGGGTGGGCAGGAATCCAACCCTCCTATTATGTGAGACGGTTGAGAGAGTCCTGCTGGAGTGGTAAAAAGTCTCCCTCAACCAGTCTTTCCAAATTCGTCACACAGTAGGTGAGCAGACGCATCCACCTCCAAGACCTATACAGTCCTCACCCCTTAAACCCGGCGCTATCTTGATGATATGTTAATAAATATATATCGTAATATAATATAACAATTTTGGGAGGCGGGTATGGGTACCGCCACCCCGTTTATTGGAAAACCGTAGCGACTTAACAGGGGTGCCCGGATTCATGGGGTGAGGTTCATCAAGGTCTTAGTGGCCGATGTGTCTACCCACCTTCTGTGTAGTGGGCTGAATCGAGGGAGACTGGTTAAGGAGGTCTTTTGACCTCTCCAGCCAGAATCCCTCGATTCCATCGCCTTGCACCACAGCTGAAGAGATGGATTCATACGTCTGTCACTCCTAGACACACTGATCCCCAGATTCTTACCACCTCTCATACCTATTTTCTTCCCAGATCTTCATCTTCTTCCTTTCCTTAAAAAATCCTCCTTAGAATCCAGCACAGTAAAAAAAATGTTCACATTCATCACATTTTTTCTCCTGGTGAATTTATGCAGAAGTTTGTGCAATTTTCTGCAGTACAATAATTTATTTATCAGTTTGTTTTGATTAGACAAAATGGCCTTCATTAAGAGATGAGACGAGCTAGTTAACTTATAGTTAAGCTGGAATGAATAATATTATTGTAGTGGAATATGTTATACGGTTAAGTTTATAAATGAATCACGGTGACGGTAGGCTTAGTTAGGCATAATTATATTACATCATTCTAGCTTTCACTCAAGTGTGCCATCACTCTAAAGGGCGTTAAATTACATTTATAAGTCTAATGGTATGTACGAGTATTTGAAGGAAGGTTTTTGTATAGGGTGTCATATCTGTTTGTTTTAAAGTGTTATATAATAATGCATTCATTGTGCACTACGCATTCATATCAAGAGTAAACTTAAAGTATTTATAATGAACCTTTTGATACATTTGCAATTTTCCTGTTTTGTAATAATATCAGATCTGAAATGCTTTTAGATAGGTGATTAACGTCACCAACATAACCAGTGCTTTTGTAATAATTTGAATAATTGTATAAACTCTGTTAATGGTAAAATTGACAGAAACTTCTTTGTCAAACGAATAAAATAATACAAATGGCAGATTTCTGCATTTTAGGGTGTTGTTTTATCAGAAAAAATATTCTTCGTCGGAAAGTGTAACGCACAGTGCAGTTATTTCATCTTTAATTTTCACCATTGTTTTCATGTTTTGATTAGTACACTCGTTTTCTTTTTTTATCCAAAATTTAATTTAAAGAAACATTTTAAAATTCACAAAACCTCTCCACATATTGTTATGATACCACTTTCCAAGGCGAGTTCAATGAAAATGAGTACCTACATATTTGTGATGTAACAAATTAAAACTCTTGCATTAACTTATAGGATAACTAAAATGTCTTGTAGAATAACTTTTACTCAAATTCTCACCTGGAAGTAACACATTATTCTAAATTTCATAGTTTTGGAAAATTTCCTATTCAGAAATGTAAAGCTGTGTATCTATGATTTAGCCCCCAGTGTGTTTTAAACTTAATTGCTGGGTTATCTTGTTTTTGTCATTGCTTTATGAATAAAGCCTTCAACAATGCTCAATTAATTCCTTCATTCCTGCCCAACCTAAATTCCGATATGTATTGACTTATTAGGTGGTCATGTGTACCGGTCGATTAAACTCCAACCTTCTTCCCATTCTCAGAGCATGTGTTCCAAGTCCTGTCAAATGTGTGCCACCTGGTGACACCAGAATAGGAGTTCTCCTTGCTAGGTGGTACATTTATATTGTATTGTATTATATAGCTTTATGAATAAAGCCTTGTTAAAACATTTTCTAGAAACGTGATGAAAATCAGAAATGAAAAAACTGCAATCAAGAGCTACCCCCCACCCCCCCTTGTAAATAATCTACCTCTGCCATTGCAAATTAAGACTGAATTCTGCGTCAATTCAGACCAACTCAATACAATAATAGTTTGTAAATAAATTTAGAAAAGCAGGCTGAAAATTGTACGGCAAAAAGAAAACGTTATCCCTAAATTTATAGCTTCCCATATCGAAGGTCTTTTACATTAATTTATCAGGTTTTTTCAATGTATAAAATTGCCTCAATGAAACTGTTTTGTTTTTTATATGGTTACCCATGTCTGCCATACATCTGAATCTGCTTTAGAGAAATATTTGTGGCTACATGCCACGTTATTCACCCTGACGATATAAAATTGCGACTATAATACAGATGGTGCTGATGTATACATAACTGTATCCTTTGCGACCATAATACAGATGGTGCTGATGTATACATAACTGGTCGTTCAATACAAAATTTGAAAAGACAAATAATTCAAACCAGAAGATAGCAGTACTTCTGGGATTGAAAGAAGAATTAAATCATTTTATTATTCTGTTCCAATACTGAATCATGTCACAAAGCAAGACACAGAGGTCAAATGTGCATTGTCACACAATGATTGTGGTTCGGTTATCCAAGAAAATCTGGAATTAAACCAGGCAGAAGGCAGGTTATCTAAACTCTAAACCACTGAGCTATTTTGGCAACCTTCACAGTAATCTTCCAATGGAAAATTCCTGAATATGATGAAATTAATAACATTGATTCATGTTTTGACTGCTGGAAGCCGTACCTAATTTTATGAAAATGGAAAGGTGAAATATGTACCATTTTGTTTGCTCTAACAAAATGAAAAAGCTGTTTAATTCCAAAAGAATTGACACTTTTTGCCAGCCTTAAGAAATTTCTAATTTAATTATCAGTATGGACAAATTTGGTACCTACTGAAGTTAAAAGTTTAAGTACTTACTGAAAAATGTCTTCAGCTAGATTCAGGTGCCTGCAAGTTTTTCCTCCGTACCCTCCAAATGCTTATTTTGTGCATTCTTGACAAAGAATTTGGAAATATTTTAGATTCAATATGATTTGAAAGACATGGAAAATTAGAAAAAAAATTGTTCATAATAATGTCAAACAAAGTTGACTGTTTTTATACATGTCGCAGTATTATTGCAATATTAGTAATACATATTATAATTTGCATTGGCTGATTTCGCGTGGCACCAAACCAACATTAATCCACTAACCAATCAGGGCATGCTATTCGTTTTACTACAGTTAGTAAAATTATTTAACTAACTACAGTTAGTAAAATTATTTAACTAACTACAGTTAGTAAAATTATGAAAAACCAATAAAATTGTGAGAAATTTCAAATCTTACAACCTCTCTAACACAGCCCAGTGAAATTATAATTGTGCTGTGTTGAACAAGCAAGATTGTGTAATCAAGTTTTAATCAAAATAATACAAACAATTACATAGGTATAAGTACACAATATTTCTAGTAAAATTATAATTTTAATAATCTTACAATATTACTGCGACAGACATAATAAAATTACTTCAATGGTTACAGTGCCACACGTCTAAGTTGGCGATGGCGTATATCTTTATATTTTAATCTGGCAGCCATACCTAATATCATTATGGCATAGATGACAACGCCCTCCTTTTTCGCCAACTTATATGTGTAGCACTGTAGGGATAATTGATTTCCAAAGATTAAAATGGATCAAAATTAAGTGGTAATATTCCAAATCTATATTTCCTTATCTTACTCTGTCATGGAAGTATTGTTGTTATGTAACACTTTATTTTAGGTTAATAAAACTGTTATTTGAAATGATTGCTCTCAACGAGGCAGGGTTCTATCTCAAACTAGTTGATTTTAACCTCAAACTCAGTGCATGTAAGAATACAATGTTATCATTTATGATTTTATATTACAATGTTCAGTACATTCACAGTTATAATTCAACGTTATAATTTGTTGTTGCGGTCCTGCCATGGACAGCTCCTTTGTAACCATTCTTTCTGTAATCTTGTCATTTATAAGGCAGACGGAGAGGCTATAACAGAGCTATCAGTGATTTATCTGTTTAAAGGAGCAAGCACAGCTGTATAGACCTTTCAATTAATCGGAGCAATTAATTAGCAGAAGAATATTGTCCGTCAAGTCAATATCTGTATAACTTAAAGCTAATTTAGCCCTAAAGTTAATTTTAAATTATCCAACACGAGTGAAGAATAAACTAGACTAAGACTTAGAATATTGTACTTATCCATTGAGCGCTTTTATTATTACCTTGACCATTCACGGTTACGGTACCGTGACGGCATAAAAAAGGCAATAAATATACATTCCTTATCACAATAATGATGCAGCTCTTTCAAAAGATGAGATGCACAATATACTTAGGTCTATTTAGTCCAAAGGAAAAAAAGTAATAATTTTATTTCTTCTCTCTCACACACTGCACCGTGACGTCTCCGTAGACCCCTACAATACAACTTGCCGTGATGATAATTTTGAAAGTATGGAATATAGTTACCTATTGCGATAATATAGAAGTGTGAGTGAATTCCAAAAATTCAAAAACAAAAACGTCAAATGTCAATGCACTTATGGTTTTGCTTTTGTTCTTAAGCATATATTACTGCAGCTCTTTCTTACACACTAAATGACAATATTCGAAAATGAGACAGATGGTGAACGTATGTTTGCACCCCCCCAAAGGAAAAATACAATCATTTTATCATACATCTCCCTCAAACATATAAAGAAAATTAAATGCAATTTCCGTCACCATGGCTGAGCCATAATAAGATGGGTATATTTTTTCCCTCCAAAGAAAAAAGTACTTTGGAGGAAACAGTCACACGTATTTTGTGTGTCTCATCTTTTGTCTCAGCGTTATTTAATGTGTAAGAAAGAACTGCAGCATTATAGCGATAAGGAATGTATATTTATTTTTTGCCGTCAATAATATACAGTACTGTAAACGTGGATCGTCACGATAATAATAAAAGCTCTCATTAGTTGTCCATGGTACTTTGTAGTTGACAGTTAACTGTAGGCAGGGTACACTTCTTTTTTATCTTACTGTGTTTAGGATGTGTAACGAACAATAATAATCATACGGTAGGACTAATAGTAATAATTAGGTGTATTGTTACTAACTTTTGTATGCGTTATCAAGAGCAAAGTTTTGTAGAAATGTAGCTGAAGCAATAAGTAGCCTCAATAGAACACAGATAAAATATTCTTAGAGTGTGCAAGTAAGCCTGACTTTTAAACTTTATTATAATTTGTTGTATTTTAATGCAATGAAATATGAAAATTCAATAAGAATGTTTTGGTAGCCTTCTTATTATTTTAAATTGATAAAAAGTGAATGTCACAAGCGAGATACCTTGAAGTGAATGTTCCACAATGTTCCAAAAGGAAAATCTGTATCTCAATTTCAGGTAAACATCATGTTCTCGCATATTAAAACACTCGGAATATAATAATTATAATTCTGACAGGTTAAGCTTATTTTTAGGATTGCTGGTCCTTAATAAGTTCATTGTAAAATTCAGGTGTTTGCGCACTCTTAAGCGATCGAGAGATAATGTTATGATTGTCCAGTACGACGCTTCTTTTTCTATTAATATGCTTGTAACCAAGGCATTCTGAAATGATGTATGCTTACTTTATACAACATGCATTTTGGTTGTGAATACATTAAAATTATATCAATTAGCGAATCAATCGATGTATAGGACACCAAATCGTTAGAACTCTGTACCACCACTTACTCTAATACAATATGATCATCTTTTGCACTGTGTTTTATTTCACACAATTCCTTTGTTGGCATTTTTGCAGCATAGTTGAGGATAAGGTAGGGCACTCGAAAAGCAATCCTACCAAACTGATACTCGCACTCTCTTTTCAATGCAAGTTATTGCTTAGTGAAAAAGTCTGTGCACTATAAAGCTTAAGATTTATGGGATTTTTTTCATATAAAAACAATGAGAAATGAATTAAATAGAAAAGCAGGTGTTTTACAAAGTTTATTATGTATATTTCACCTATTTGTTGCCTTAGTTCTTAATTGTCCAAAAGACCATCAGAAAAAATTAGAGAAGGTTTTCTTTAATTATTTCAATGAAACATTATGATAGGTGTTTAAGATGAAGCTATTTCCGTAATGGTAAAGGTCTCATTAGTTTAAATAATTCTTAGTTAAGTGATTAACTATCATTTTTATACTTTATTTTTAATTTTAAAGTGGAGATTGAACATAAACTAAAATGGTCATTTGGACAATCAAGAACTAAGGCGACGAATTAGCAGAACTAAATAATTGCTAGCAATGAGTTGAAATAATATTATGTTGTGGTGATTCTAAAAGAGAAAATGTAATTTTTTTCTATACAGTATAAAAATTATAAAAACAATATGCAAACCAAATTTCCAGCATTACGAGATACAGAAAGCCTGTTTGATAAACCCTAATCAGAAACGAATTAGAAATACAGGGCAAGCTGTTTTCTCCTTGACGGTTCCCTTTGTCACTAAGAAAATGGGGAGATGGACCAAAACGACCATAGTCGTTCATTCCGCTCTTCGCCAAACTATTAATAATATTAATCTTCAGTCTGGATCGCATCTTTGGAGGGTTTCCTCAAATGACTGGCAAGCTGTCGGCGAGGATCATTAGGTAAGGGTTTTGGTTGCTCTTTCTGCTTCACAGACTTTCTGTTTGACAACGATGGTGTCCTAGGGACCGGTTCTACCTGAATCTACTCCTGTTTTTCCTGATGTTTTTATTCGTTCAATTTAAACAGATTCAAGTTTTGAAAATCATTTAGATTTTTATTCCTTTTTGTTCGGTCTAGTTATGGTAGCATTTTGTTTTGTTTCTATGATATAGATCACCCCGAAATTGAGAAAAATATTCCAGCAATCATCTTTATCGGTAGTGAAGAAGGTTTTTTTTTAAATTTGAATACAGCACAAGAGTCCCAACTGCTTCCGGCTGGCGCTAGTGAGACTATGGCATCCGAAAATTGGGGTATATTGTGAGGCTGAAGGTAATGGGGGAGGGGAAGGAGATAGGGAAGAGGAAGGTGGTAAGTACCTGGCTATTATTATGTATATTTCTAAAAATATATTATGTAGACTATTCCATAAAGTTTCATTCTTGTTTTCAATGAGATTAGTTAGAAAGATAGTCCCATTACCAACATAATGTTAACTGTAGTACCTACTGTTGGTGTTGTCTTGAGAATTCTTGTTTCTCATTTGCGTTCTTTTATTCTCATACAACAATTCCGTGTTTAGCATTTGATTGCTGTTTTTATCATTTGCTTCATTTACATTAGGTCGTAGATTGCGGCTTTCAACAACGTTTCAACTACATTTTCTTCCATACTGTTTTCGGCAATTAATTCGTTTAACTCTTCAGCATTGCGATTTTCAGCATTTGCTTTCTTCAACTCTTCTACATTGCTATTTTCAGCATTTGTTTTCTCCAATTCTTCTGCATTGCGATCTTCAGCATTTGCTTTCTTCAACTCTTCTGCATTGCTATTTTCAGCTTTTGCTTTCTTCAACTCTTCTGCATTTCGATTTTCAGCATTTGCTTTTTTCAACTCTTCTGCATTGCTATTTTCAGCATTTGCTTTCTTCAACTCTTCTGCATTGCGATTTTCAGCATTTGCTTTCTTCAACTCTTCTGCATTGCGATTTTCAGCATTTGCTTTCTTCAACTCTTCTTCATTGCGATTTTCAGCATTTACTTTCTTCAACTCTTCTGCATTGAGATTTTTAGCATTTGCTTTCTTCAACTCTTTGCGTTTGTCAAGATTTGCTTCCTTTAACTCTTTTGCTTTGCGTTTTTTAACATTTGCTTGGTTTACAACAACTGGTACATTTCGGTTTTCAGCATTTGCTTCCTGTAACTCTTTTGTTTTATGTGTTTTAACATTTGCTTGGTTTTCCACTGGTGCATTGCGGTTTTCAGTGTTTGCTTCCTTTATTTTTTTTACATTGGCTTTTTTACCATTAGCTTCCTCGAAATGATCTGTTTTAGGGTTTTTAGCATCTTCTTCCTTATTTTTTTTTGCTTCGCTGTTTTTATCATTTACTTCCTTCTCTTCTACTTTTGGATTTTCAGCATTTTCTGCTTTTAACACTTTTCTGTAACTGGACACAACGAGGACACAGTAAATGAAGAAAACTGAAAAACAATCATTAATTTAGAGCCACCACATTATATTTTAAATTGTATTGAAGCAGTATCTTTACTATAAAAAGTCAAAATGTGACCGTAGATATTATCCATATTTAAATGGGTGGGTTCTGTCATAAATATATAGGTTCTGTTAAAAAAAACTTTGAAGTGACAGCTGCCAATGTTACTATATGTGTCAATTGCACGTGAAACGTGAAAGTTTTGTAATTTTGTCTTGTTTTGAAGAAAGTTTTGTCCAGAATGTAGGCAAAAAACCCAGGAAAATACTTTTATTGAATAATTTGTTTTGTGTTGAGGTCTTAGCTATTAAGTCTATTAATGTATTTTATAATAACCTTTAAAATTACTCGACAATTTGTTTTTTTTTTTTTAAATTATCTTTCTAAAAATTAATGTTCAGGTCCTAACTGGGCTCTGGGAGACTATTCCTATTACCGCATCATTTTCCAAAAAGGGGCCAAAATAAAATAAAAAACGAAAGGCACATTTGCTTCTAATCCTTTTTTAAGTTTTAACTATTTTTCATTTTTACTTTAAAATTACGTCCAAGGGTTATGCTACGGGCACACTTGCTCATTTGAATCCAAAGAGCATGCTACCTAGTAGCATGTGTGTCAGTGACGTTGCTAGTAATGAGCATGCTCATTTGAAGCCGAATGGGCTTGCTCACAAATCAACAGCCGTTTGATTAATGAGCATGCTCATTGGATTATCGGGGGGAAGGGGAATGGGAAGCCTTGTAGCATGTGTGAACAGACTAGCTTATGAGCATGCTCATGTCAATCCGATCCCAGTTCGCGCCTGCGCATTTAGCAAAAATGTCAAAATGGCCCGCTGGGAAGACGAAAAAACCTCGTGTCTCGTGATTTATTATGGGAATCACGAATATACTTGGAACACAAGGTCACTAAAATACCCACAATAGATTTCCAAATTCCCCAAAAGTTCCTTTACCTCCAAAATGAAACCACATTCTATTGAAATTAGCATTTATTTCTTAATATTTAGTCATTTTCGGATTGTTTAAATTTTGTTAAAATAATCGATTTTTCCCTAAATTTGTCAAATTTTTTGTACGTTTTACGGCCTTGTTTGGACCGAGGTCCATACGGCAATTTTTTCATGGGTAAACTCTGTTGATCTGCCTATGACTCTGTTGACT
Organism: Limnephilus lunatus; assembly: GCA_917563855.2. Classification (NCBI taxonomy): domain Eukaryota; kingdom Metazoa; phylum Arthropoda; class Insecta; order Trichoptera; family Limnephilidae; genus Limnephilus; species Limnephilus lunatus. Next base: position 41,451,101 of record OU830602.1, on the reverse strand, counting down.
TCATCTAGTGACAAGTTTGATAAGAAACTTCAACTAAACTGCTTTCAAAGCACAAAAGAAATGTCATCGTAGATACACATATGGCGTTAATGTCATGTTTTGTTTAAAAACATCATAGAGGTTTGCGCTCTGGATTCCGGACTAATGAATAAGCGTAGCAGGTCTGCGATGAAAAAATCGGCAGTGTAAAAAAAACGATTGCTAATCGATTTTTGATGGAGAAAAACCGGATTTTGATCGTTTTTATCATTATCGATTATTTTTTCACATCCCTAGTCCTATGGCATCCTGCATATCAAGTGTTGTATTATAATTTATGCAGGAATTTACTTACACAACGTATTTAAAATCTAAATCTAAATGATTACTTACGTGTAGAAATATTGTGGAAAAACAAGAAAAATACTGCTTCTATATAATTCCCCTCCATAATCGTGAACACCAGATCAGCTATCGAGTAAATGAAGAATATGAGCAGTATGCCCAGAAACAACCAAACCCAGATTTGCATCATCACTACTTTATCCTAGAAATAAACAGTCGCAAGTAGGTACTGCCGAGAGACCCATTCTGTGTTACATAATTGTTTGTGAGAGAGAACGGACCTCTCGGCAGCAAACCGGTTAATCTAACGTAACCTATTTAACCAATGTTTTTACATATCACTGAAGAAGAATTTGACACTAATAATCTAAACGAAAATATAAAAGAGAATTAAAAAAAAACTAGTGTGCTTTAGCAGTGGAGTAGCTAGCATGGGTGGCAACCGGGGCGGATAACGTGGTTAGTGTCACCCCCCCCCCCTCCATTAAAGTTGTCCTGGGGGGGGGGACTAGAGAATTGTGATCGGGGGGTGTCACCCCCCCCGACGGGTGGCACCCGGGGCGGTCCGTCCCACCCGCACCCCCCCCTCGCTACGCCACTGGCTTTAGACTACACGACTGAAGTAAAACTTTATAAAAGAAGAGAGAAAGAAAATGTGTGCTCGCACCTCTCTCTCTTGCCCCTGCAGTAAATACGAAACGTAACTCTATCTCTTTCTATCTTCACTAACTTATATCTCCCTCTCAACTTCCATTCACCTCGCCCGATCGCACTTTTCGTAACGCTCTCATCACGCATTCAGCAGCTTACTCCCCAAGTCAAGCGTGCGTAAAGAAGTTTTACTTCCAAAATAAAATAAAAAGATAACGGTCGCAACTGGGAATCAAACCCAAAACCCCTCGTTTATATACCTATATCGAGAACTTTCACAGAACTTGAAAATTAACTTTGATATTTGGTGCATTGTTCATATTCTCCGAAACAACCCGTCCTTAGTATTTGCAGATATCCGACTAATCAACTGGACGATCGATATTTGAGAAATTTTATTAGAGATAGATATCGCGGATGTGACAATTTTTACCAAAGTTATATTTTAATGCCGTTCAATTCGTAAATATTTTCTCAGAGTAGATGCCTTCGCTGGGTAACCAACAAAGACGTAACAACGACGCTTCGCGCCCTGCACATAAATATTTTGACGTTTTGAAGTAACCTACTCGTACAGCTGAGATTGTTTTATCAGCTCAGAAATTGTATCTTGCCGTGTGAAATAAAATTTTAATTAATTCTGATAAACATAGTTACAAATCTCAGACATTTTTCAACAAAACTCCCGTGAAGTCACGTATTCATCCTATAGAAAAATAAAATTGACCTTACTAAAGTTGTAGTTGTACAACGTATTACAATTTTTTTAAAGGCGTTTTACTTTTAAAAAAAATAATGGTAACGTACTGTTTTATTAATATAATATATAAACATCTTGCATCCCCTGCGAGGCATGAAAAAAAATGACAATTCAATTACGAATTCGCCAAAATCAATTAAAATGTGAGCCCCGGGCCAACCCTCGATAAAAGTTTTCGTCTCAAAACATGGGTTTTCTGGACAATATATTTATGAAACACAGCTTCCAATGACATTAATACCACGTATATACTTGTGTCGGGGTTGATTAGCTTTAACATGTGATAGGCATTACCTTGTCGATGCACTTAATCAGAATTACTGATGCAAAAAGGGACACCAGTGAACACACTAGCACGAAAATATTAATTCCAACAATCCAAATTGGAGAATTCCACGGTTGTATAGGATGAATTTCATATGCATATTCAATGTGTCTTACCAATGAAAAGATAATCACAGCAAACCATATTATCGAAAATACCTGGAAAACATAAGTTAATCTGAATAACTCCAACAGTCTAAATCAGACAACTAGCTGTAACTGGAACATTCCTACGCATAAATCCAAGTAAATTTTATTTTATATCTATATATGTCTTACAAATTGTCCATATGCAACAATGTATGCAGCAAATTGTAGATCCTGTGTACAACAAAATTGAGACATCCGCGGTAAGGCCATAATAGGTTCGCAAAATAATGAAGATCAAACCATAATTTGTTGCTATGAATGCTCAGCGATTATTTATTTAGATTATATTTTAGATTGTAAAGTTGATACTGTATTGTGTTATATTTTGATTTCTAATGTCTGCTAATATATTATGATCAAAGTTTTGACAGGTCTGGAGTTTGATTTTAGAATTCAATTTTAGATTTAACTATTTATTAGTATAAGTAGGTACGTCTATAGAATAAACAAATAAAAACATAAACAATTAATAGCCTCGTCCAGGTAGTCCACATAATTTACCAAATAAATAATAACTAAGGCGTCAAAAAGGTCAAAACAAAATGTATAAAATAAATTGTGACTACAGTAATATATTCGGAAATTACTATTAGTGTTCCATTATTGCTTGACACTTGTTCGTATTTGAACCCAAGCGTCGCATGTCGCATGCCTCTGGGCAGTGTCTGTGGTAGGGGCCCTGTGAACTGCGAACAATGCAGCGCTTTCACGACAGATACCATACCTTCTATTGGAAAACTCGTATGCTAATAGCAGACACGGATCTTTTATCATCAGCGACGCGACAGGCCGAGCCGATTACCGTCGACTCATCTGCTCGAGAATTGCTCCCAGTGATCGCTTCACCATTTTCTGATAAATAATCTCTTATATAAATGATGTGGTTGAATATTGTTTAATAAACTTGTAAGTACAAAATCTTGCTTATTTGATTTACCATTGAAATAACTCGTATCCCCATAAGTCAAACGGCGGGCGTCTGGCGCTAGTAAAAACCCCAAGGGCGCTTATTGGGTATTATGTATTATCAGCGCCTTAGCTCCTTGGGTCCTTGGCACTTTGGAAAGTCGACGCGGAGCAGACTGCCCTTGATAAAACTGTTTTTTTTCATAGGTACTCAAAATTTATTTCAGACGATAGCTCTTTTATCATTAATTTCATCGGTAAAAGCGGACATTTAGAATTAAAAACTTAAACCACAGCACTTGTACGAGACCTCTAGGCCTGCACAAAAACTGTAGACAATAAGCGCCGGCACACAGAAACGCCTGACAATCGAAATGTCTTGATAGAGATGTGTTCTCGCCTTGACAGCTGTTAAAGTTCCGTAGCATGGTCACAAGCATCTATGCTGGACGGGCATCTTCTGCGCATTGAGGTGGAGTGGTATTGCGTCTTCCACCGTGCATTGTGAGATGGAATGCTCTTGCATCGGAGAATGTAAGCTGCGGTGGACGCTGGTTGCTAGTAATCGAGACGGGCTGCGCCCCAGATGGTGTATGTTCTCGTGGGTTGCTGCATATCTGGCATCGGTGGTGGTTGCAGCAACTCACATGTTGATTGGCTTCAGGATAATCGGTCTGCTTTCTATTGGGCGTGCTGCGGGTGTATAGCACGCTTCTCTAAATGGTGTCATCATTTGACAGACGTAGCGTCATCATCAGGTAGGTCTGAATTCTATTGGGCGTGGTGGGAGTCCTTATCATGTATCTTGCTCAGGCGTTATCATCAGGGCAGAGAGATGCAAGGCCCGATGCAAGGGGACCCCAGGCTAGCAGCCCGGAGCAAGTTGGCCAGGGGTAGCGCAGCGACTTCAAGGGCTTGGTAAGAATCAGCAAGTTCAAAGGAGCTCGGGGATGGCAATGGGGCTCAGGCATCAGCGTTTTGTAGGTGTTATTCAGACACGCTGGAAGGCGATGTCGCTCCGACGAATTCTTGAGGTGGAAAGAGACTGCAGTGTTGAAGTTCCAACTGGTAACGGCGATACTGACATCTTAAATCGAGTAAGGTCTGTAGAGATGTTGCCACGATAACTGACGATTGATGACTGAATGAAGCTCCTCCTTTGGTACAGTCTTTTATAATGTCGCCTGTCTCAACACAGGTATACCCTAGCGAGACAAGCATTGAATAATATATTGTAAACATCACGTATATAGATCAATAAAAAAAAAAATAAATAAAAAATAAGGTGGTAGGTGCAGGCGCAGGTGCACGTGTTGTTTACGTATTCTTCTTAACCCAGGTGGCCGTGCACACCTGCAATGGCAGGTGTTGTTTACGTCTGTTTGGCAAGTGCAGGTGCATGTGTTGTTTACGTCTTCTTCTTTACCCAGGTGGCCGTGCACAGCTGTGGTGGCAGGTGTTGCTTACGTCTGTTTGGCAGGTGCAGGTGCACGTGTTGTTTACGTCTTCTTCTTAACCCAGGTGGCCGCGCACACCTGCGGTGGCAGGTGCTGTTTACGGCTGTTTGGCAGGTGCAGGTGTCAGGTGTTGTTTACGTCACCATGTTTATCTCGGTTTATGCCTGCCTAATTATCCCAGGTGGCTGGTGCAAGTATTTGCTTTGGGAGTATGAACTATTTCACGTTCGAAACGTTGTGACATCAATATTTTCGCACCTTCTAAAATGCAGAAATTGTCTTCAATAGTAATGCAAGAAGAATTTTTCTGCGTTTCATCTATACTGCAAAACACGTTCGATGCAGCACAGACAGCACTATATTTCAAATACATCTATTTGAATATAGATTTTGTTTTCGAAAATGAATGAATGCAATTCTTGGAAGTGGAAATTAACACACTTCCCGATATCTGATCGAGCTGAAACTCGGCAGATAAACTCAAATGACAATGCATTCTATCAAGTTATGGTGGCACTCAGGCACACACGTGAATTTCTCTGAAATTCATTACTAGCCGGCGCAAGAGATGGCGCAAATAGGTCGTGCCATTCGATGTATGATTGTAGCGGAAAAATAGATGTATTATAATTTAAAAAAAAACTTTATAGGCTTTTTTTTGTCTTGTTTGTTTCTGAACATATTTTTTTCTCAGTGAACAGAGTAGAGACACGTAAGGGCTATTATAATCATTATAAAATATCCCACGTTCGCAGAAACAACTATTCTATTTGGAGAGAAACAGGTTTTCAGATAAGGTTGTAAGAATTCAAAATTTCAGTCCGGTCGGTCCATAGGGCCGAAGTTATGACCGAAGCCAAGTGTTAAATCAACCGACCCCAAGTATTAAAACCATGTTTTTTTTTTAAATTATGCTTTAGGCAGATTTTATAATAGATTCGTGTACAGACCAAGATTCTTAGTAGGAATCCAAAATATCAGTCCGGTTGGAGTCATAGGGCCTAAGTTATGACCAAACCCAAGCGTTAAAACGAACGACCCCAAGTGTTAAAACGATGATTTTTTTTTAAATTCTCCTTTTAACAGATTGCATGATAGATTCGTGTACAGAACACGATTCTTAGTAAGAATCCAAAATTTCAGTCAAGACGGTGCCATATGGCCGAGTTATGGCCGAGTTATGGCGGAGCTATGACCGAATAACTGACCCCAAGTGTTAAAACGATGATTTCTTTTAAAAAAACGAGTGTGCTTTAGATCACACGACTGAAGTAAACTTCACTAACTTATGCCGTCCATTAACAATATAACAATAACAGGAATAAAAATATCCCCATCCCCTAAAGATCCCCATCAACTCAACTCAACTCAACTCAACCCAACCCAACCCAACCCAACCCAACCCAACATTTATTGAAGCCCAATTTCAAGGCACTCCTCTGGTTATTGGCTCAATGTACTGTCCCCCAAATGAAGATATCGACGTCAGCCTAGGAAAAGCTAACCAGCTACTAGATGCAAATACGAAGAAAATCATCATCGGAGCCGACGCAAATGCTAAAAGTGTCTGGTGGGGAAGCAAAAAGACAGACAACAGAGGAGACAAATTGAGCGACTTCATTGCCCAGAAACAACTACATATTGTCAACGAAGGAACAACACCAACCTTCGAAACTATTCGACAAAATACACTTCTGAGCAGTGTGATCGACATCACCCTATGTTCCGGCGGATTAATAGGACATATAGATAGTTGGAAAGTTGACAAAAGGATTGCAGCCCTGTCTGACCATAACGGTATAACGTTCAACATCTCATTCAACAAACAAAACACTGATGAATTTCCAGATTCGACGTTCATATACAGAACAAGCAAGGCAGATTGGACCAAATTCGGCAAGACGCTGAAAGCCAGTGCAGAAAGCAGGAAATTAACGTCTCAGGTGATTGACTCAAATATTCAACCTAGCATTCTCAACAGGCAAGTGTCCGAACTCATGGATATTATATCTGATGCGTGCAGAGCTTCGATTCCTCCCATGAAAAAATCAAAGCAAAAAATTTGCCCATGGTGGAATGAAGACTTAGAAAAGCTGAAGAAAGAAGTACTCGCAGCGAAGAGGAAGCTGATGAACTCAGGTCCAGCAAGAAGAAACGCTGCCACACTACCAGCATACCTCGAACTAAGAGAACGTTACAAGGAAGAAATTGCGACTGCAAAAGTTCAAAGCTGGAAAGACTTTTGCTCCAGCCAAGGAAAAGAAACCGTCTGGTCAACAGTCCTTAGGGTTCTCAAGTCATCTCAGAAGACTCCCCCCGAAACGCTCACTTTTAACAACAATCTGTTTACCACGTCCGCCCAAGAGACGGCGTCCACACTTTTAGAACACTTTTTTCCAAACGACACTCAAGCTGGTGAAACACCAGAACAAACCCGTATTCGGAATAATGAGGATGCTGTTAACCTCAACGAGATCGATCCCCCGTTTACAATGCTTGAATTAAAAAATATTCTAACTTCAATAGATATTAAAAAATCCCCCGGAAGGGATCATTTCACCGCAGATATCTGTTCACAAGCTTTCGAAACTCTTCCTGACATTTTTATAGCAATCTACAACGCGTGCCTACGAATTGACTGTTTTCCGATCCTTTGGAAGATCACCAGAATCAAGATCATCCGGAAGCCGGGAAAAGAAGACTATGGTAATGTGTCTTCCTACCGACCCATTGGGCTCCTTCCGGTATTTGGCAAGGTCCTAGAAAAACTCCTCATCAAAAGGGTTACTTGGAAATTTACCACGAAAGGAAAACTAAATACAAACCAGTACGGGTTTACGCAACAAAAAAGCACCGAAGATGCAATGCTTGATGCTGTTAACCACATCAAGCAAGCATTGAAAGAAGGCCTGCAAACTTGTCTAATATCCTTGGATATTAAGGGAGCCTTCGACAACGCATGGTGGCCCCATTTGCTATTACAACTTGCCAAAAAAGACTGCCCTGCCAATATATATAAGGTTTTTAAAGACTACGTATCAGACAGAATGGTAGAAACAATATACGCTGGCGCCTCGGCTCGAAAACAATCAAATAAGGGATGCATTCAAGGTTCGGCGTGTGGACCTGTTCTCTGGAACGTAGTCATAGATGAACTCTTAAATTTAAATTTCAACTCAAATGTACGAATTCAAGCGTTTGCTGATGACGTTCTACTCTTGATTTCTCATAAAGAACTAGCTGCTCTAGAGCAAATAATAAAAGATACAATACAAGTAATAACGGATTGGGGAAATAAAGTAAAACTCCAATTTTCTGAAGAAAAAACAAAAGTACTCTTCATCACGAAGAGAAAGTCGCCACCACCTGTGGTTATAATGAATGGCAAAGTTGTCCCAATTTCAAAAGATTGCAAAATACTGGGGATCGTCATAGATGACAATCTAAACTGGAGCAAACATGTAGACATGGTATTTAAAAAAGCAGCAAATATTACCAAGAAACTTGCGTTTATGGCTAAACCCACATGGGGTCTCAGCTCAGAAATTTTAAGGATCATATACATAGGAGTAATTGAACCAATAATTACATATGCCGCAACCGTTTGGGCCTCTGCTGCAAAAAGAAAAAATATCCAAATTAAACTCAATAGAATACAAAGGGCAATCGGGATTAGAATTTGCAAAGCATATCGCACCACGTCACTAACATCTGTACAGGCAATAGGTGGCCTGACTCCATTGGACCTCAAGCTTAAAGAACTTCAGTTAATCGGTGAGACCAAACGAAGTGGAACGTTACACCTACTACCAAGTGACCGGAAATACCAAGGAATAGTGAAGGTGGCTCTACTACCTCACCCGAGCAAACAAATTGTGGAAAATGTAATCTTCCCCGAAACGCATAAAAGAGTATCCTTTGAAGAAAATGAAATAGACATCTACACAGACGGAAGTAAAGCTGAAGGAAAAGTTGGTGCGGCCTACACAGTTTTCAATACAAGCGGAGAGATTAAGGCAAAGAAATTACCTATGGCTGACTACTGCACAGTATTCCAAGCTGAACTTTTTGCTATAATGAAAGCACTAGAGTGAGTCAGTGAACAACAGCGACATTGGGACAAAATTAATGTACTAACAGATTCGCAGAGCGCTGCTCACGCACTGGAGTGTGGAACACCTACCAATCCGATGGTATTCGATATACAATGCTCTTCTCTACGTTTAAAAGATAGAGGATCTTTCTGCAAGTTTATGTGGATCCGAGGGCACAATGGACTACATGGCAATGAAAGAGCAGACCAGTTAGCAAAGGACGCAGCTCTGAAAGACAAGAATCGAAAACTCTACTCAGAATTTCCACTAAGTTATGCGAAGCTCAAAATAAAGGAAACAATTCATGAAGAATGGGATCAGAGATACAAAAACTCTGATACAGGAAAAGGAACCCGACTATTCTTCAGAAGTATAAGCGAAGCCAAAAATTTTAGAAAGAAGACAATCCCTACGTTCGAGCTCACCCAAATTCTCACCGGTCACGGAGCAAATCTATCCTACCTCCACAGGTTCAAAATAAAGGACAGTCCAGCGTGCCCATGCGATAAGCAATCGGAACAAACAATACAGCACTTGCTATTGGATTGCCCAATGTTTTCTAAGGAAAGGTGGCACCTAACAAAAGAGAGCCAGAGGAGAAATATCAATATAAGCGATCTCCCGGATGTCATAGCAAATGGATATCTTAAGAAAAATCTTTATCAACTACGCTAAAAATATAGTGACTAAAATAAGAGAGCAGAACAAATAACACAAAGGAACATACAAAGTAAAATCACGCGTAGTATTAGTAATTCGCTATTAACCACTTAAATGCACCGAATGCATAAAATTAAAATAACGTACAAACTAAAAACACGCGCATTATGGACTCGTCAATAAAATTAAATGTATCGTAACCATAAAACTAGAGTAAAAACTTACGTCAGTAATACAGAAGATCGCTTCTCTCAATTTCAATAAAAAACACGTCACCAAAATTAAATGCACATTAACTACAAAATTAGAATCAAAACTTACCTAAGCAACTAAGAATACTTCCCTTCCCAAAAATAAGCAACATAAATTATGATATTCAAGCAACACTAAAATAAAGTAATGTCAACAGTAAAATCACGCGTATTTGAACTCGTCAATAAAATGAAATGCACCATAACGTCAAAACTAGAAACAAATCTTAAGATGGTAAATAAGAAGAACACTTCCCTTCCTAAAAAATGGCCATGTTAAATGGATAAGAAACTATCCACTTAACGAGGCATCCAAATTTTTATTACAGATCTTCAACACTGCTCCGGCTGAGGTTTTCCATGGTTCCCTCCAGCTGTAAAATAAATATTGGAGCAGTTAATAGCCCATGTTAGGATCCTCACCCGACCAAATCCTTTCCCTCACCCTCAAGTACTCATGCGTACTAAACACCCACCCCTCTTCCGCATGCAAAGATATAAAGTAAACACAAAAAGTAAAATAAACTCATAGATGAAAATAAACCTTGATAAATAATAAGCAAGGTAAATAATAGAAAGAACATTCAGAAAAAAAAAAAAAAAAAAAAAAACCCAACCCAACCCAACCCAACCCAACCCAACCCAACCCAACCCAACCCAACCCAACCCAACCCAACCCAACCCAACCCAACCCAACCCAACCCAACCCAACCCAACGCAACCCAACCCAACCCAACCCAACCCAACCCAACCCAACCCAACCCAACCCAACCCAACCCAACCCAACCCAACCCAACCCAACCCAACCCAACCCAACCCAACCCAACCCAACCCAACCCAACCCAACCCAACCCAACCCAACCCAACCCAACCCAACCCAACCCAACCCAACCCAACCCAACCCAACTCAACTCAACTCAACTCATAACCCCAATGACCCCCCCCCCCCCCTCCTGGATCCGCCCTTGGGTACTCCGTTCTAGACATAAGAATTGTCTTAGCTTCTGGACCGAACAGACATGCGAAATCAGTTTGAGACAAAAACTCAAGACATAAGGCCTCTGAAGATGGACAATGTAATCTGTCCGAAACGTCAGGAGTTAAAAATTCCTTTTAACGGCTACGTTACGCGGGTAAGAAAATTGTTCTACATCTTACACCCGTGAAATACTTAACCATAACATAATATATATATATATATATATACAAAACCTACCTACCTACTGTTCGCACTTGTCGTGTCCTGTCAAGCTGTTATTTATACTAAGAAAATACAAGTTCAAACAAATCCGCCGGAAGAAAAAAACTATTTATCGTAAAAAACAACGAATGTTCAACCTGTGGAAGTGTTATTCTTGTGAATTCTTCGATTTTAAGCATATTTTTATAGTAATAAACTTTTCATCCATAATAGTTGTTTCTCATACAAAAGTACCACAGTGATGTTTACGGCAGCAAGTGCGTTCATTGGCTGCGTTTGATTATGAGCTCACTGTTCTGGGCTCCAATTGGTTGTTAAGTGTTGTGAACTTTGAATACTTTCATCACAAATCGAAACTAATTTTATTTTGAAGAAAAATACTTTTTTAACATTGAACTGAAGTTACATATGTGTAATAATTATGGGGAAAAAAAAGAAGGTAATTCTTCGGAACAAACGTCAACGGTTAATACGCACTTTTTTTGATAAAACTTTTAGATTCTTCTTAATTACCATAAAAGACAACTATTTGCATTGGGGGAGGTTGAAAATGTTACATTTTTAATTTTAGTTACGTAAATTGAAAATTTGCTTTAACACTGTCAAATCACTCTGTTTGCAATATTATTGTTATTTTAATATGTTGGTATTACTGATATTTTACATTCCATGTTACACAAACCTAGCGTAGCCGCTAAACTACTTGAAAACTGGGATGTTTTTCTTGCCTTGATGTGAGTAGGCGTTATAAAGGGGCACTTTCTTTTGAATCACAAACCATGTTACACAAACCTAGCGTATAGGTTTTTTCGGTTACGCGCCTTTGAATATATTGCCAGTGAAACGTGGATATCCGCAAAGAATGCAAGGCTGATGTAAGCGTGATGTGTAAGATTAAGAAAGGGACTCTCCTATGGTTTGGGCATGTAGAGCGAATGAACGAGGAAAGGAGTGTAAGGAGAATATATGATGCAAATGTGAATGGTAGAAGAAGTCGGGGACGCCCGAGGAAGACATGGCACGACCAAGTGAATCAGATACTTGAGTCGGGCCATGTGAAGAGTCGGAATAATAGAAGAGCATGTATGAGACGATGTATGAATGTGAACGAGGCAAAGAGTGTGTGCCAAGATCGAGTTGTGTGGCGGTCCGTCCTCTCTGCCTACCCCTGCGGGGAAACGGCGTGATGGTTAGTTAGTTAGTCAGTTACGGTATGATGTAGCCTTCCATATAGTATCAGTAATACCAACATAATAAAATGACAATAATCATTACAAATTGCATATGGTGAAGCGTTGTGTCTAAATACGAAAGCAAATTTTCAATTTACGTAACTAAAATTAAAAATGTAACATTTTCAAGCTCCTCGAATGAAAATAGTTGTCTTTTTGGTAAATGTTCCGCTATTGAGTCCACGCTCAAAACACACTTTAAAAAATTAAAATAAGTTGTACTAGGTAGATAATAGTTAGTAATAAGTAATTCAGTAACCGAAATTTAAAAATATTGCGTTTTAATGATTATTTTGTTAACTTTAAAAATGCGAAATGTCATTTTTCAAGGACCGCCATCCATTATTGAATCCACGCTCAAAACACACTTTAAAAAATTAAAATAAGTTGTACTAGGTAGATAATAGTTAGTAATAAGTAATTCAGTAACCGGAATTTAAAAATATTGCGTTTTAATTATTATTTTGTTAACTTTAAAAATGCGAAATGTCATTTTTCAACGACCGCCATCTTTTTAAATATAAAGGCCATTCTTGTGCCGTGTGAAACTGCAATACGCAAATTGTAAATACACACTACCAACCTAAAAATTCAAAAACATTTACGTAACCAGTTGTTTCAAATAATATAATAACAATTAATTGTTGTAAAATAACCTACCAAGAAAAACATCCCAGTTTTCAAGTAGTTTAGCGGCTTTGTGTAACATGGTTTGTGATACAAAAGAAAGTGCCCCTTTATATCGCCTGCTCGCGTCAAGGCAAGAAAAACATCCCAGTTTTCAAGTAGTTTAGCGGCTACGCTAGGTTTGTGTAACATGGTTTGTGATAAAAAAATAAAATGCCCCTTCATACCGCCTGCTCGCGTCAAGGCAAGAAAAATATCCCAGTTTTCAAGTAGTTTAGCGGCTACGCTAGGTTTGTGTAACATGGTTTGTGATACAAAAGAAAGTGCCCCTTTATACCGCCTGCTCGCGTCAAAGCAAGAAAAACATCCCAGTTTTCAAGTAGTTTAGCGGCTACGCTAGGTTTGTGTAACATGGTTTGTGATACAAAAGAAAGTGACATTTATTTCCATGTTCTTCTGTTATAAATACAGGTACAAACGTGTCTATAATACTAATCCTACTTGCAGTACAAACCTTTCAAAACTTGGGTGTTATTGAAAAGAAAAACGCGTGCGTGTTCTTTTATTTATTGTCGTTTTAGGTATTAAAATAATTACATACGTAATTTGGCAAATCAGGTACTTTCGTAATAATATCGTCTATGTATCGCCTAGCTACTCGTTTCGTGAATGCTTTTTTTATTTTTAGGTTGGCTCATTTGCAAATTGCATGTAAAACATGTTTCACATGGAACAGTTGTGGGTGGTTTGGTATATTTAAGGAACAGTTTCACATTTCATATAGGCTTGCGTCTCGCGTCATGCACGCGTAATAAGTGACGATTTTTTGAATTTACGAAACCTAACAAAATAATGATTAATACGCATTATTTATCATTTTCGAAGATTGAAATTCGTACTTATTATTGTGTAACTGACAGAGAGTGATTTTTCCTTTTAAAAGTGCATATTTCATCGTCGTAATTAATAACATGGCGGTCCTTGAAAAATGACATTTCGCATTTTTTAAGGTAACAAAATAATCATTAAAACGCAATATTTTTAAATTCCGGTTACTGAATTACTTATTACTAACTATTATCTACCTAGTACAACTTATTTTAATTTTTTAAAGTGTGTTTTGAGCGTGGACTCAATAGCGGAATAATTACCTATTTACCAAAAAGAACTCTGTTAAAAGCCCTATCATTGTTTCCCCTTACACCTCCCAATCTGAAGAATCGGACTCAGACGCTGAGGAGATTGAAGCCGAAACCAACCCTGACCTTAGTCATGTATCAGGACACCAGACATTATCCGGTACCCAAATTGCCCTAAAAGCCCAACAGGACGCATTGGCTGAAAAACCATCCAAAGTCTCCAAAGAGCAGCAGCTCAAAGTATCAAGAAACGTGACAAATGTTCTCGGCTCCGTTGCACAACTTTTGCTAGAGAAGGAAGAACTTAGAGGAGACCTAAATTCGGCTCTAGCTAACATCAAGGTCTGGCAGGCTGAGAAGAAAATGGCGGAAAACTATGCAAAGCAGCTGCTGGATAAAATTCAACAGCTTAAGTCAGATCTGGGTCCAGTAATGCGCCGAGTGGCTGATGCGACAGAGGCTAGCCTTTCTTTCGCTGAAGTCACAAAGAAAAAACTCCCAGTGCCCCCACCACTCACTCGTACCAGCATCAAAATAGGGAAACCAAGACCATCTGTATGTTTTTTTTCCAAAACTACCGGGGGTTGATGATAGCGATGGCACAAAAAAAATAATTAAGGACATCGTAAAGCCATCGCAGTTAGGAATAAGGATAACGGGAGTAAAAAATATCAAAAACAAAGGAGTGATTATCCACACTGCCAGCAGCCAGAAACAAGAAAGGCTTTTAAATGATCCTAATATATGCAGCTCCGACTTGCTGAGTGCCCGTCTTCCAATTAAGAGGCAGCCTAGAATTATATTTTTTAATGTGCCCCGTGAACTTACGGCCGAGAACTTTTTAGAGAAGGCCCTCTCCGGAATCTCTGAATCTAATGACTTCAAAGAGTGTGCATCCAAGTGCAAATTAAGTCATATGGCTGGAGCTCGAACCGGACCGTCTTGCCACAGAGTGTACTCGGTGCCTGCTAACATTCATCATGCGTTGGTTGAACAAGGACGTGTATTTGTGGACTGGACCGTTTGCGGTGTGCGGGACTTTGTTGGAATTACAGTGTGTCTGAATTGCCAAATGGTCGGACATTCGCACAAGTATTGCAAAGATACAAAGAGATGCTCCCACTGCGGTGTAGAAGGACACGCGCGTGAGGCCTGCCCCGCTGCTGCAGCAGCACCCAGTTGCGCCACATGCGCACGTTTTGGAAAGCCTGCAGCTTCACATGCCCACCCCACCGGAGATAAGGATTGCCCGGCCTACAAAGCAGCACTATTGAAGGACCTCTCCACCATTGACTATGGCGTCTAAGCATACCGAAATAGATGGCGTGGTACTTGCTGTTGATGCATTAAATATATTATATCAAAATGTGAGGGGTATTCGAACAAAGACCGTAAGTGTGCGCAATAATATTTTAATCAATAATTATGACATTATTTGTTTTTCCGAAACATGGCTGAACTCAACAGTATTTAGTGAAGAATTGTTTGATGATAGATATGTAATAATTAGAAGAGATCGTGAGTCAACCAAATCTGTGTCTAAAGAAGGTGGCGGAGTTCTAGCCGCCGTTTCTAAAAAACTTCTTGTGTCAAGAAAAACGGAGTGGGAGAGTGACAATGAAGATTTGTGGCTTGTAATTAAGTCTCGTTCCAACTCGCTCATCTTTATATGCATCCTCTATATTCCTCCTAGTGTAACCATTGTTAATTATTGTTAACATATTGAAAAATTACAGGATCTGTATTTAAAGTATTCAATTTCCAATTCGCAGTTTATTTTTGTTGGGGATTTTAATTTGCCCGAAATCAAATGGTTACCTGACAATTCATTAAAAAATAATGTACTTTCGCCTTCTATTATAAAAGCATGAAAGCACACAGTCTTGTCAATCTCTCGTCAATTTGCAATTTGTATCAATTTAATTATGTACTAAATAGAAATGAAAATTTATTGGATCTTGTTTTTTTCTGATAAAGTTAACATTGATATACATATAGCACCAGGCTTAACCAAATTGGATCCCTATCACCCTTCATTTGAAATTATAGTGAAACAAAATAAAGATCAATTCTTAGAAATGAATAGAAGTGATTCAAAATATAACTTCAGGTAGGGAAACTTTGATGAATGTCGACAGGATCTATTGTCTGTTAATTGGATAACTCTTTTTAAAAATAAAAGTGTGAATAGCATGGTAATCTTATTTTATGAAAAATTGTGGGAAATAATTGACAAATACTTTAAAAAATATGGTACTTAAACAAAAAATCAATATCCTGTATAGTTTAATCAGCAATTGATTGCTCTTCTTAAGAAAAAAAAAAACAAAGTTAGACTTAAGGTAAAAAAACATGGTTACGAGTCAGATTACAGGGAATTCTCTTATTTAAGGAAATTTACAAAAAAAATACAAATCGAATGTTATAAATCATATATCAACTCTGTCGAAAGTGGTCTGCAAGATAACATAAAGTTATTCTGGTCACACTCAAAATCATTACGAAAAACTAATTGTATACCTAAAGTAACGCATCTTGACGATATTTCCGCAAATAACGGTGAAAATATAGCAAACATTTTCTCTAAATATTTTTCATCTGTTTATACCAAGTCGGAATCATCTACTAATGATTCAATGCCAAACATAACTGAACACAATCAAAGCAATTTGGGTAAAATACATATTAGTGCAGATGAAATAAAATGTTTTTTGAGTAAAATAGATCCCAATAAGGGCCCAGGACCTGACAATATTCCTCCTTTCTTTGTTAGTTGCTGTGCAGACTCTTTATTTTTAGCGCTTTTTATCATTTTTAATGCATCCCTTACCACGGGAACTTTTCCCGATCTGTGGAAAAAAGCACATGTGGTACCAGTATTAAAATCGGGAGACCAATCTTTAATAAAAAATTATAGGCCAATCAGTATACTATCCTGTTTTGCTAAGGTTTTTGAATCTCTGATATATAAAAATATTTTTTCACATTTTAAGCCCCTTCTCTGCACTAGGCAACATGGGTTTGTTCCTCAAAGATCGATCAACTCAAATCTTTTGGAATTTTGTAATTATGTTTGTAATTCTTTTAATGATAGATTACAAGTAGATACAATTTATACTGATTTCCAAAAAGCTTTTGATAAAGTTAACCACTCCATCTTACTAAAAAAACTTGAACAAATTGGAATACATGGAGACCTATTACGCTGGGTGAAATCATATTTGTATAACAGAACTCAATTAGTTCTTATTAATGGATACAAATCATCCCCTATAGTTGTAACTTCTGGTGTACCACAGGGTTCAAATCTTGGCCCCCTGCTTTTTCTTATATTCATAAATGACCTTGGCTCGAAATTAAACTGTGATTATGCTTTTTTCGCCGATGATCTTAAAATTTTTCGTAAAATTAAGTCTGTTTCCGATCATCAGCTGCTTCAAAATGACCTCGACACACTCAATAACTGGTGTACTGTCAATGATGTGCACTTAAATGTTGAGAAATGTTACATTTTAAACTTTACTAGAAATAGAATTATAAAGGATTTTTCTTATGTTTTCACTAATATTATTCTCAAAATAGTTTCTTCAATAAGGGATCTAGGAATCACTCTTGATTCTAAATTCATATTTTTTGATGTACATATTAACAACATTAACTGCAAATCATTAAAAATTATGGGATTTATTCACAGAATATGTAAACCTTTCAAAGATCCTCGATCAATTCTAACTCTTTACAATGCCTTAATTAGAAGTAAACTTGAATATGGAAGCACTATTTGGAATCCACATTACTGCAAATATGAAAACGTTGTAGAATCAGTTAAAAAAAAAATTACTAAGAATGTTATCCTTCAAATGTGGACTACACGACCATCTCAGATCATACGATGTACGTCGTGATTACTTCAAGATTGATACACTTAAAACTAGAAGGCAATTGACTGATCTAATATGTTTACATAAAATTATTCACGGCCATCTTGATACTAAATTATGTCTTAACAGCATTAAAATTAATGTCCCCAATTCCCATTGTTTAAGACGCCATAACATTTTTCATATTAATACATTTAAAAATAATATCGCCTACTTCAGCCCTCTGACCCAGATGTGTCGATTGTATAACAAGATAGAGTGCGCAGATGTGGATATTTTTGTTGATAATTTATACAGATTTAAAAAAAAAGTTCTAGCGCTGTTAAAAAGTACTAACTAATTATATTGTGTGAGTTGTCTCTCTATGCATGCTCGCGTATTTCATATGTCTTTACCACTCATTGTAATGTGTTACTTGAGTGATCTTGTATATAATTCTGAATTTTTTATTTGTGATGTTTTTGTTTTTCTAATTGTATTTATTTGTATTTAATTGTACGTAATTGTAGATTTTTATAATTGTGTAATAACTGAGTTTTATTACTGGATTGTTCTCATGTAAATGTAAACATCTGTAAAACCCAGTATAAATAAATAAATACATTTATATAACCTTTTTTATAGAACCTGTACTTGAATCTTCTAGTAAAACTGATAATACAATACCCGTAGACTCATCTTTGCATTTAGTCTCAACTTGCGATTCAATTAACTCCTTAGAATATTTTTCACCTATCACGACAACCGAAATTGTAAAACACATTGATAGTCTAAAATCAACAAATTCAACAGGAATTGATGGTTTATCACAGTGATTCCCAAAGTGGTAATTTTCAGTTTTTTGGCATTTTTTTAGGAGCCCTATGGTTCTCATGTAATCTTAACAGGTAACGCGAAAAAATTATTTTGCAAATTTTTTGGTCCACGGGCTTGAAATTTTTTTTTTCAGTTAGGCCGGCTTATGGATCAGATAGCCTGTTTATTTAGCATATATTTTTTTTAAACCTCTCTTAATTTTTTTGAGTAGTGTATTTTAAGAAGGTCAGCGACACTGTTACTTGTAAAAAAATTTATATTTGATATTTAATTCTATTAAGTCTATAATTATCCACTGTTAAAGAAAATGCCATGATTCAGTCGACAATGCTCTGAAGCAGTGCGATGAAAAAAGGGGGCTTACCGAGCCTACAACGCATCTAGAACATCGGAAGACAGAACAGCATACAACAAAATGGCAAAGTAAACCAAGAGAATCATAAATAGGTCAAAATTCGAGCACGACCTGCAGATCACCAAAAAGCTGGCTGCATGCGCGCATGGCAGCAGAGCATTCTGGTCACTTGCGGGCTCAATAGGTCGCAATTTCTGCAAATCCAGTCTGCCACCTCTTACCAGACCTGACGGCTCGCTAGCAAACACCGCCGCCACCGAAAAGGCTAACCTATTAGGAAAAATGTTTGCGGAAAACTCAACACTCGATGACCAAGGTGCTGTCGGTTCCTCGCTGCGGTTTTCATATGAAAAAGCTGAGGATCCGGCATCCGGCATCCGGTTAATAAAGCTAGTGGGCCTGACGGAATACTTGCCCTGGCAAGGCAGAGGTTCGATGCAGAAATAGCTCCAATTTTGACAAAGCTTTTTAAAATGTCCATGAAGTCTGGCTCTGTGCCCTTTGGTTGGAAAAAAGCGGTTATCCATCCTATTCCAAAGAAGGGTGACCTCTCCAACCCGGCCAACCACCGCCCCATAGCGATCACATCAGTTCTGTCCAAGGTGATGGAACGTGTGATCAACCATATAGTGGCCGTAGACAGGGAGAAGGCTGTCTATTAGCCATAAAGAGCGCGAATGGCCTAATTAAGGCAGAGCACTTACCTGCTCTGGAAACTGTCAACGAGGACCTGTGGGTTAAAATTACATACAAATCGTGTGTCACTTTTATATGTACAGTTTATTTTCCGCCCGCATCACACTTTGAAACATATAAATTGTTTTTGATAAAATTCAACAACATGTGGATATTATTGGCGGAAAAAACGTGATTGCGCTTGGAGACTTTAATTTACACTCCGCAAGAGGTGTCGTAGAAATTGAAAATGACCTGAATTTTCTATGTGCCGTTTTTGGTCTCTCCCAATGTAATAACGTTCCAAACGTTTACTCAAGAGTATTAGATATAATTTTATGCAATACTACCATAAATGTTATTCATTGCGATTCTCCCCTTGTAACTGAAGATAAACATCATTCTGCACTAGAATTTATTTTTTCATGCAAAAACAATGTTAAAACTACAAAAATTCCAAAAAATGACAAGCATGCTTTACGTGGATGGAATTTTGGGAAGGGCGATGTTTGTAAGCTATACAATATGATGAGCCAACTAGATTGGCAAGAACTTTACAATTTTAGCAATATAAACGAGGCGGTACATCATTTTTATGCTTGTGTTTACAATATTTTTGATACCTGTTTCCCTAGAAAACCTCCCAGTAGAGGTGGTCTTCGATATCCGAAGTGGTTCTGTCGAGATACCATCGCGAGCATTAGGTTGAAACATGCCCTCCATTAAAAATGGAAGGCTACTGACTGTCGAAGTGACTATGATTTGTTCAGTGTGCATAGAGCCGTGGTTAGGCGCAATATTTGCACTGCTTTCCAATTATATGTAAATTCCATTGAACACGATATCAAGCATGATCCCAACATGTTTTGGGACTACGTCAAATCGCTAAGGAAAGATGGTGGCATTCAAGACACCATGACGCATCGTGATCGGGAAGTTCGGGGAATAGATGTAGCTAACGCTTTTGCAACACACTTCCAATCCGTGTATAGTAATGAGTCTCCATTACTAAATACTAATATTGCTGCCGAGTTGAATATAAAAGGTGCCCATAATATCGATATTGATCAAATTGATGAATCATAAATAGAAATTTCAATTAGAAAAATGAAAAATACACATTCACGTGGTCCAGATTTTCTTCCTGTATTCTTTTTTAAAGGTTATGCTGAGTTTTTAAAAAAGCCACTAAGTTTCATGTTTAACCTTTCCTTAGAAACCGGTGTATTTCCTGATTCCTGGAAAATTTCGAAGATTTGTCCGATTTATAAAAGCGGTACAAAGACTTCTGTAGAAAATTTTAGGCCGGTAGCAATACTATCTGCACCGGCTAAATTGTTTGAATCGATTATTCATAAATACACACTGCCACAAGTGGAGCCGTACTTAGTTTCGGAACAGCACGGATTTAGAAAGGGTCGATCTACAGAAACCAACTTATTAGTGTTTACTGATTATGTATCAAAATCTTTAGATAAAGGCTATCAGGTAGATTATTCTTATAACGACTTTTCAAAGGCCTTCGATAGAGTCAATCATGACGTCTTACTCAATAAACTGGCTGAAATTGGATTCTCCATGCGACTTCTCATCTTTTTTGCTAACTATCTTGCAAACAGGAAACAGTTTGTATCTCATGGACTATTCCAGTCTATTCTATTTTTTGTACGATCAGGAGTACCCCAAGGTTCTAATTTAGGCCCACTCCTTTTTTCCATATTTATTAATGATATCTCAAAAGTAATTCTGCACTTCAGGTTTCTTCTTTTTGCTGATGACCAGAAACTATTCTTAGAAATACTAACCCCAGAAGACTGCAATCGACTCCAGTCAGTTATTGATATAATTATTGACTGGAGTAAAAGAAATCGGATTGAGTTCAATATATCTAAATGTTTAATTTTGTCATTCACTAGGGCGTGTCATACCTGGTATTACCGGTATACGATGGACGCCCGAAGTCTAAAACGTGTCTCCACCATGAAGGACCTTGGAATCATGTTTGATAGTAGGCTGACATTTCATTGTTCTGCGTACTGCAAGAAATTTTAGAGACACCCGGGTCCTCAAAATCCTATTCAGTTCCTTAGTAAGGAGTAGACTTGAAAGTAAAATATTCCATGTAAAAACCAAGTAAAAACCAAGTAAAATATTCCCTCATGTTGGAGAGAGTTCAGAAAAAATTTCTGAGATTTTTGTACATGAGGGAGTATGGCTATTTCCCGTGGCTCTATCCTATCGACTTTCTTTTGGGTATGCTCGGAATGAACCATCTCCGGGTCAGAAGGGATGTACACATTGCTACGCATTTCTTCAGATTGATTCGTGGATGGTTTGAAAATACAGCTATCCTTGAGAGCATTCACTTCTATGTTCCCGATGGTTATCTTCGCCACCGACAGCATAGACTGTTCTATCTTCCGGCTTGCAGGACTAACTTGCCAATGGTCATGCCGATCGGGAGAGCAATCTTGCTGTTGAACAGAATTAATTCGGATATCGACATATTTAGCGTTAGTGAAGCTTTTTTTAAAAGGCAAGCTCTATTAATGCTTGTATTGTTTTTGCCTACCATTTGTTTTATATTTATATTTATGTTTAATATAATACTCTTACAACTGTATTTTAAAAACACATTAAAATGTTTTTAAAATAATAAATAAATTGAATTGAATAAATAAATAAATTGAATTGAAAAAAATAAACTGCTCATATACCTCGAGAAGAACAAAATTATTAACGACCGTCAATACGGATTCCGGCGGAACCGCTCGGGCGGCGATCATGTTTGGGGGCGGTGTCTGGAATGTTTCGGTGAGACCCAAACGGTTGCACTGGCATTTCCAAGGCTTTTGACCGGGTTTGGCACCGGTAATTGTCAACAAACTGCCATCTTACGGACTTCCCGCATCCTTGTGTATGTGGATTGCCGACTTTTTGAGGGAGAGGTCGATTCAGACGGTTGCTGATGGTGTCACCCCTTCCTCGCACTCGATAAATGCTGGCGTCCCACAGGGATCGGTTCTGTCTCCGACATTGTTTTTGTTGCACATCAATGACCTTCTGACAAGTGCACCGATTCATTGTTACGCGGATGATTAGTACAGTCCATGATAGCTTTTGTTTGACAAGCCCCCAAAGGGCTCACAAATTTATACGGTTAGGAGGGCTCTGAAGCAAAGAATGGACGGTTACCTCGAAAGTGTTTTCTATTGTGGTAAGAATAATCCCAGCCCCAAAATATCTGACCAAACCCTCGACTCCGTGCAGAAACTCAATTTGGGAGGCGGGTATGGGTACCGCTGCCCCGGGAACCATTTATTGGGTAACCAACACCTCTGCCATAGGTCACCCCAAGTGGTTCGCTACGTTTGGTGACTTAGCAGGGGTGCCCGGGTTTACGGGTTGAGGATTGCCCAGGTCTTGGCGGTGGATGCGTCTGCCCACCTACTGCATGGCGGGCCGGATCGAGAGAGACTGATTGAGCTTTTGACCTTTCCATCTCTTAACCCATCGCCTTGCACCGGAGTTGGAGGGATGGATTCATACGTCTGTAACTCCCGGGCACACTGACCCCTAGATTCTTACCCACCCCTCATACCTTTTTCCTTTCCACGACTTCCTGTCCTTACTTTCCCTTAAAAGACCCTCCACACAGCATCCCCAAAGATGAAATAGGCCCTGAGGGGAATTATTTTCCTCAGGGTTTCCTGTGTGGAGTTAATGCAAAAAAAATCACATTATTTTAATAAATAGAACACAAGAAATATACTTTTTTTTATACCACTCCGAATTTAGGGTTGGAACTCAGCCGCAACACAAATTTCCATCGTTAGATCTTAACATTTTTTACGAGTTTTGGGAATACGGTAGAAATGTAGCAGCAGGGGGTCCACCGAAACCAGTAAAATTTTGAAAGGGATCTATGAGAAAAAAAAGTTTGGGAATCTCTGGTTTGTCAGGTAACACACTAAAAAAATAAAACAATATATTCTAACTTCATTGCTACATATTTTTAATATATCACTAACAGAGGGATATTTTCCCGAACAATTTAAAATCTCCACCATAATTCCAATTCACAAATCGGGAGAAACGCATATACAATTACAGACCTATCTCCTTAGTTTCAAACCTCTCAAAAATATTTGAAAAATGTTTCAAAAATAGAGTAAGGAATTACCTAGAACAAAACAAAATTCTGTCCCAAAATCAATACGGCTTCAGAAGTAAACTAAGCACTGAAGATGCAATATTCGATCTGACAAAGAAATTATACACATCGGTTGATAAAAAAAAAAAGTCTAGCTATATTTTTAGACTTAATAAAAGCTTTTGATACGGTAAATCACAATATACTTACAAACAAATTAATCGAATAGGTTTCAAAAAAGATACACTAAAAATTCTCACTAACTATCTCAAAGACAGAAAAAAATAGGGAATTTTTATAGTACTGAAACAAGGATAAAAAATGTAGTACCCCAGGGTACTGTGCTTGACTTAGTCCTGTTTTTAATATATATATAAATTGTTTATGTTATGTTGTAATCCCTGGTGATATTGTATCTTACGCTGATGATACAATGATAATAGTAAATGGAATATGCTGGCTTGAAACTTTTTTAAATGCATCAAAATGTATTGCATATGTCTCATAATGCCTAAAAAGTAATAGACTTCCTAAACTACAACAAAACATTTTACCTTACTTTTTATAAAAACAGTAAAAAGAAACCCCCCAACAACCTTAAAATTAGAATACATAATGCTAACTGTAATCCCGTAACATGTTCATCTTGCTTTGAACTTTATATAAAACTTTGAAGTTTATAAGATCAAATATTTCGGTATTTATTTATTTATTTATTTACACATGTACGGCACAACACGTGCTATTAACATAATTGACATACTTATTAATAGTACAACAACATGAAGATGTAAGTGAAATTAAAGAATAAAGGTAAAAAGTAAGGTAATAAGCAGTGAATAAAATGCAAAATGTATAAAAGTAAATTAAAAAAGTGTAAAGTATAAAATATAAAGTAAAAACTATAAATTATTAGGTAAAAAGTAAAAATAAAAATTTAAAGTGAGAAATAAAACAATAAAAGGTAAAATGTAGAAATATAAGATATCTCTAAAAGTTACATACAAAGATTTAAATATAAAAAGTAAAAGATTTAGGGGGAAAATAAGCGGGGTGGGATTTTTTTAGGGGTTTAATATGTTTAGGGGTATTTTTGGGGGTTTTGTGATTCCATATATTAAAAAAAAAAAATTATTACATCGTATGCACGGAACACTCACACACACACTTCACAAGTTTATTTGTTGGCTTAGGGCGACATGTAGTGCAATTATTATATTCCAACTACTCTGTGGTGACTGGAGGTCAGGCTTCACATTAAATCGAAATGGTGGATCTTGCACTACATTTAATCCATCTCCTGAAATGTTAAGTTTATGTAATGATAGCACGTATGATTTAAAAAAAAAATGATTCTTCTAAAGAAAAAGCTGCAATATTTGATATATTAAATAATTTATAAATAAAGCTTATTAAAAAACATTACAGGGGTTTTTGGGTTTAGTTTAGGGATACATATTTTTGAGAGTTGGCAACACTGCCATCAAAACTGTCAGACAGCGTTGCCAACTCTACGTCTTTTTACGTAGATCTACGTATTTTAGGTCCTTCCTGAACATCTACTAACTTCAGTCCAGAATCTACGTATTTTTGGTCAAATTGTACAAATTTGCAAAAATAACTCATTAGGTTGAAGAAGCCTATTTTCCGTTACTTTACGGTGGAGCCCCCGTCTGCGGGGCAAAGTATGTGGCGCGGACTCCAACAAACATTCCGTTTCATACTAGAGTCCGCGCCGGAGTTGGGATGTCTAGGGAAATTACCCTAGATCTAGGGGAGAAAAATATTTTTTAGGCAAAAGGGAAATCAGCACAAATCTAGGAAAATTTCGAACTATTACCATAATTTTTTTTTATTGGAGTTGTAATCTTCTACTTCCCGGTAAAATACACAATTTCAGACAAAGGCATCACTAAGTTATTTATTGCTAGTATTTGACCTTAAGTGTTTACTCAATATTCATGTTTTTTTCCTAAATATTGCCTATTACCCCACATTTGCATAATTACCAAAACTATATTTCGTTTCATTTAAACCTTGGGTTCTCAACGTGGGCAATAAATAACGCCCCCTTGTGGATGTTTGAGAATTTCAGGGGCAGTAGAAGACCCATAGAGAGGGCGTTGAGGTGGCACAGTGATGGCGAGGGCAGGTAAAAAATATAGTCTAAAAATACAAAAAAACACGCTCATCACGTACTAATAAAGCAAAATAAACTTTAATATTGGTTAATTTTTGTTATTTTATGTATCACGCGTGGAAAAATTCACATGTTTCGTTAGTTGAGGAAGTGGAAGAAAATTGAATCCATTAGCCCCCCCCCCTCCATAAGAAAAAAGGGGGTCTCTAAAAAAAATCTTAAAGTGGGCGGTGGGCAAAATTGAGAACCTAGAGTGAGAGGCAAGGTTGAGAACCTATGATAAATCATAAAAAAAATAAATTAAAATTTGCAAAAAATGCATTAAAAATAGTAGATACATTTCAACTTAATTATTACAAGAAATAAATAATTACGTTCACCTACCCTAACTTCTATATTTCACTCAGAAAAAAAGTACGTAGATCTACTAACTTTTCATAATCCAAATTATACGATTCTACGTAATTTTCTAGTCCGATCTACGTCTTTTTCAAAAAACGGGTTGGCAACACTGCTGTCAGACCATGTCAGACAGATACAATTTATGGACAGATACAGGCAGAGGTATATTATATTTATGCAGACAGATAAATTTGGAGTTTGGAGTGTTTGGACACGGACAGTTCGTTTTCGAATGTAGTTTGTATGGTGTTTATGATATTATTTGTGTTATGACATTTCGTGATAGTGGAACGATATTTTTATGTTTTTGGACGTCAACAACCGATCGTTAAAGTTTGACAAATTTCGTTCAAATGGCGATACATTAAAAATTTGCCGTGTTTTTGTAATTATTACAATGCAAGTGCTCTATTTTAACTTGAAAACTTAAAAAAATATAATGTTGAAACATCAATGATAATATTTGAACTTGCAAAACAGACATATTACCCTTTTTCGGCCAAAATTCAGCTTGCCGCTTATAATGTCATTGGCTAGCTGTCACTTTTGTAAATAACAACAAAGCAACAGGTGAATCGAGAAAACAATTTTTATAACAAAGTTAAAACAATCATTAGTAGGGGCTATTTTAAAATGTGTTCTCAGTAACCGTATACATAAACAATATGGGTAAAGTAAGAAACTCTCCCAGGCTGAGCTTGCGACCATCGAATGGGTTTGCAAAAAATGACGCTCTAGTTGTGATTAAAAATCGTAAGGTCCAAAAGAAACCTGCTGAAAAAATAGCAGTTGACAAGGTCCCCATTGAATATATCTGTGATAAATGTAATAAGAAATACAACACAAAGTTGGGACTCAGTAGACATATCAAATTTTGTATCGATACCTCTTCTATAAACCGGAAAATACTAAATGGTAGAAGGAAAATTATCACAACATTGTCAGACGGAAGAAGAAAGAGCAAGCCAATGTTATCCAATGAAAGAACTAATAATAATATCAACTCATTAAATGGAAAAAGAAAGCGGGGCATTTCCAACGGCAGGATCAAAAACTTAACCAACGTGTTAATAACCGATAATCATAATGATTTAAATTCTCAAAATTTAAACTTACTTTTCAAACCTACGTCTGATAAAGAAACCAGATTGAATTATGATTTATCCAATAATAATATAAATAAGTGTGGTAGTGTGTTCGAATTGGGAGAAAATTCATCTGATCCTAATAGTTCTGAAGAAGACGTGAGTTTAGCTGCAAAGAAGCCGGACTTAAGCGGAGAAAATGCAGCCACTGCCCACAAAGTATGAAACTAGTTTAATACAATGAAATATATTTTATTATAATATTATGCATGAAACGCAGTCAATCAGACCTACTCTCAGACCTCCCATCTAACATTTACACACATCCGTGATGGCGCACTTTCTTCAGTGATACCACTGTGCGTACTATTCATACTTGTCGGTGATTCCATCTGTCTTTTTTAAAATCAGGCAATACTCCAAGTATTCACCATTCATAACTACAGTGCTGCACATCGAAGTAGGGCGCTGATGTGATAGTAGGTGTGGTTGCCAAATTAAAATATAGTATTAGTTCATCGCCAACTTATACATGTAGCACTGTGTATTAGACTCCTGAAATTCAAATTCAAGTCATTCTTCATACTTGGTTCATCCTGGACTTCATATGTGTTGTTATTTAATTGCAGGCCATATTTAAATGTGGGGCGTGTAAGAAGAGCTACAAAATAAAGGCCTCTCTCTCGGCCCATATGGAAGAGTACCACTCCAGCAAGAAAGGGGCCGTGCAATGTGGAATATGCAAGGCATCTTGTGCGGACCAGGGAGTTTACACAGATCACATTCAAATCCACAACACTGATGGCAAAAAGCTCTCCTGTAAATATTGCAAGAATACATTCTCTAAAATGTATAACCTCCGCAGACACTTGGAGCAAACTGGCTGCGACGGTAGGAAGAAGCCTGTCTTGCCATGCCAGGTTATTGATTATTTTCTTTATACCTTTACTTTTTATTTTATACCACACAAGAGTACCAACAAACTGGGGGGAGTGAAATGTTGGGAATTCCTTCGTTGACTCCACCTAACCTAATCATCTTAGCGTCCCTTTCTTAATCTTATTCACTACGTTCATTGCTTGGCCTCGAAGAGTGTCCTAATCTTCAAAATGTCTTGCATTCTTTTCAAATCTGAAGTAAGTACCTGCTTATTCGAATCTGATCAGTAAACATTGCTAAAGCCATTTCAAGCAAATTTTCTTTTCTCGAATGGAGATCTCCCATCGGGGCAAAATCTATAAATACATATATTTAAAGAAGAGTGTGGCAGTCTGTGGTGGGCAGGCTGGCGGTGTTGCTTTGTTTTTTTTTTTAACCGCTTCTGTGCCAAGAGCGAGATTTCTCGCATCCTTGTTCGTGCCCAGCAGGCCGGCCATAGAAAAATAGCGAGTTTTCTCGCTCTTCTTTGAGCCTCTGTATCATACATATGTCCCGTTTTTTATTAATTTAAAATATGGAACACAGAGAGACATCTATTAGGATGATTTTGACTTTTTTTTATTTTGATTTTTTTTATTTTTTTTAAATAAGATTTAAAAATGATTTATTTTGATTAAAAACTCACGGCCTGCTGTGCACAGCTACACTTCTACCTACTGGCACTTAATAGGTTAATAAATCTACAGTTTTATTCCAAGATTAATGAAATACTACTATATTAAATTATTACAATAAAAATTGTCTACGTCTGATTTGAAAGTCTTGAGCTAGTTGAACAGTTTCCCGTGGAATGAGTTGCAAATATCAATATTTTAAATATGAACAAAATCAATGTAAATAAAGTACCTACATTTTTGTTTGGGATTGCATTACGGAATCCGTAGAATGTGTCAGGAATAATATAATGGTCAGATTTATCCTAATTTAAAAGATGTTTATTATAATATACAATTGAGATTTGGTATATACATTAATTACATAATATATGGTGTATAAATTAATATAGGTGAAAATATGCAGCCCGAGTTATAGTGGTGAACACCGTTGTTTTAGTGCTAGTTATTTAGTGGTTCATTAGCCATTATGTTATTTGTTGCAGGTTTGTGGTGTGGAGTTCTCCCGCAAGGACAACCTCCGAGATCACCTGCGAATACACATCGGGAAGGGGATTTCTAAGAAAATCTACAAATGCGACATCTGTAAAAAAGATTTCAAAGGGAAAGCGATGGTAGCCATTCATATGCGCACTCACACAGGTACAGTGCTCAATTCATACGCACACGCACACAGTTAATTTATTTTATTTATATATATATATATATTACAATGCATTACAAAATGATACTTTGTCTGTCCAACTGGGAAGGATTCCCGTTTCAGGACAGCCAAATCGTATATTTAATTCATAATATTCTTAACAAAGGAATGGCTTCGCTCAAGAGATCACAGGAATGAGCTACTGTCAAGACAGCTTTTGAAAACATTAATAATTGCATTCTGAACTAAGGGATGGTTTCTTTATGTCCTTGAAAGAATTGCAAAGCTGTAATTTTTTTCCAGGTCATTTTGGAGAACATTAATAATTGCATTCAGAATGAATGAATCAGTGGCGGCTCGAGCACATTTTTTTGTGTAGATACTTGCACGTTTTTTTATGTTGTTTTTGTTTTACCAAAAAAAAAGGACTTGTTTGCGTTTGTCATGTGGTCCTATGAATTTTCGTGTTTTGTAAAACTTTCTGATAAATGTTTAAAATATACAAGAAAATTAGTTTTAAATCTTATACCCAGATTGAGGACACCCGTATCACCACCAAAAAGTATACTGGGAATATATTTTTCAGTTGAAAGTCGACTTCATTAATTCTTTTTAAAAGATTTTTGATTTCTTACAAAAAGTATAACAAAAGTATATGGCTAAGAACTGACGGAGCGATTTTCACCCGCGTCCGCCGCGGTTGCGGGCCCGCAGCCTTTGTAGAATGCAGATATTTATATAAAAAATTAAAGCACATTTCACGACGCGTTTTACGCCCGCGGCGTGTGCGATTGTTTGCGGGTACCGCTGCACCGGCGGTCATCTTGTACCGGCGGGTGCGTGTCGCGGTCCCTGTGCCGCGGCGGGTTGCACCCGCGCGCTCTGCGATCGGTTGGCGGGCGACCGCAGTGGGCAGCGGGGGGGGATGTAGAGAAATCCCGACGCCATTTTGCAGTGACTTGTTATTACTCGTTGCATAGTGACGCGTTTGTGCACGATATCAACAAAATGGATATTGATATTGAAATCGATCTACTAATTACTTTGGTTCAAGAAAGGCCAATTATATGGGATAAGAGCTTAGAAGAGTATAAGTACAAGAACTCATTAATAAGAGTAACAAATAATCCATAACGATCTCTTTCCGCAATAAGTGGATGTATCCAGAACCTTTTAGGCCTTCTTTTTAAAATTCTTCTGTGAAGTAAGTATAACGCTACAGCTCGTTTCTGGTAAGTGTCCATGGCGGTCTGGAACTCAACTGCCCGTCTTGCGATAATCAACCGCTAAGATTGCGAGCGATAACCGCAACCGCGACGGCTGCGTAACTGCACAAAACTCCGGTCTCGTGAGTTTTGAAAATAAAACTCCATTCCGCCACCGCAGCGGGCTCGGGTAAAAATCGCTCCGTGAGTTCTTAGCCTATAAAGTAAAATAGATCAGAGGATAAGTCACGCACCTACCAGAAACACCAACTAGGTACCTACATACATAAATATTAAGTTTAATAAAAATAACACAAGATAATCATAGGTAATTCCGTTTACATAAGCTTTGCATTTGTATTTACCACGAGAACGGCGCTACAGAAATAATCCGATCAATCAATAACAATATTACTATTTACTAAACGTCAAATACGATTATAAAACGCCTAACGTGAATTCAGGCCCGTGCATAACTGATCTACTTCAATTAGAATGAAAAACAAACACTCTCAAGCTTCACACGGGGATTCCGGAGTTTATCCCCATGATGATAGTATAGATGGTTCAAGTGCGCATGCGCAGATCCTTAAAATCTGATGCAAAAATATTCCACGCGAGCAAAGATTTCATTTTAGAAGGAATAGATCGCTGTGCTGTCCCCTAACTGCGCAGAACTCAGTGCGCACAGTCAAGCGGGCGCTAGTATCTAGTGCCTATGCGCGGAGTGTCGAGTTGAATCCGAACAAATCCGAACATCCGAAGTGGCCGGCCGCTCGCGCTGCGCTAGTATTAGTATGCTTTAAGGAAGAAAGGAGAGCAGTCGCACGTTCGTTCGCAGAAACTCCTCAAATTTCGAGCCTAAAAATTATCCAAATTAATTTTTTAGATTATATTTCTGCAACTGTTAATTACTTTTATGTTGAGAACGCATTAATTATTTTTTGTAAACACAAAGAATTGTCAATTTTTTCTAAGCATGTTTCTGGAATAACTGGTGGGGACTGTCCCTATGGTCCCCTTGTGAAGAGCCGCCACTGGAATGAATGGTTTCTTTCGGGAAATCACAAGTATGAGATTCTTTCCAGGTCATTTAGGAGAACATTTACAATTGCATAATTAGAATTTATTTATTTTATGACTATAATTTTAAAGAGTATTATTATTTTTTTTTTATAGAGAACTTCAAAACTTCAATTTTTAAATGGCTAGTTATTATTTTACAAGAATCAAAAAACAGTAGTTATTTTACAAGGATCAAAAAAACAGAGCATAGATTCGTAAATTTAAATATTATCAAAAAGGTAGAACAAGTTATTAGGAACATCAAAAAAAGGAAAAGTAAAGAATAAAATATCATTTTTTAAATTAAATAAATAGTAAATTTCAGATCTTTACTCTTCTTAAGAGTGAATAACCAGCACATGACAACTTCGATTCCGACACTAGCGCTAACACATCAGGGCTCGCGAGCGGGCGTTTTCAGAACTAAATTTCGTTCCGCGGCAATCCGAGTTTTGAGGGTTTTGTTCACTCGAGCTAGGGCTACCCGCTACTATTACTACTTTATATTACTATTCTCGCTTCCAGAATTTTAATTAGTAGTAGTTATTTGTAATTTGTATATTGAAGTGCATAAACATAAATAGATACAAGTGAAATGCGTAAACACAGTAGGTATTAAGTAGATAGCTACATGAATAAACAATTTGTTATATTCTTTTTAATATTTTGGTTTTTTGTTTTTCAATTGTATTTTACGGCCATTAGAGTGGAAGATACTCTCAGTATCGCCCTGGTGTAAGACCACCATTAAGAATTGAAACGTTGCTTGAAATGGCTTTAGCCGTGTTTAGTGGTCAGATCTGAATAGCCAGGTACTTCCCCACCTTCCTCTTCCCTTTATCCTTCCCCTCCCCACTACCTTCAGTCTTACAACATACTCCAAATTGGGGATGCAATAGTCCCACTGGCTCCAGACTTGTGCGGTATTCATGAAAAAAAACGAGTAATATTAAGTTGGATTGTAAAAAATGTCACATTTTGAAATATTTATTCGTGTGCATAATTAATAATAAGCACTTCAACAAACAGAATTAAAGCGCACAAACCCTTTCTTTCTTTGAGTGGCCTTGCAACGCATGCCGGGTACCCGCTGTATATAATGTTATATAGTGCAGGCGCTTGCATTATAATTCCCGGGACTTGTGATGGAACCATAACAGTTTAGTTGACCGCGAGGTTACAGTGCCCATGAAACGCATGCCGGGTACCCGCTGTATATAATTTATTTATTTATTTACGGACAAATAGTCCATTAACAACCCGACCCGCCGAGCAATCGATCACCGTTCGCATTGATTACCGTTCGCATGTCATTTTTCATAACTATCACCACTTTTCGTAACCCATTCACCAGTTTACCCCCAAGTGTCGAGCGTGCGTAAAAAAGATTTACCCCAAAAAAATATTTTGGAGCAGTTGGGACTCTTGTGCGGTATTCACACAAGAAAAATTTAAAATAAAAAAAATATTCGAAATTATAAAAATTTTTGCAAAAAAATATTAAATGAACATGAAAAATTGCGTTCGGGCAACCCTATAGATTTAACAAACATGAATCAAGGAATTCGTGTTTATTTCAAATTTCGTTTTCAAATTTCATTTCCAAATATTATTATTCAAAGCGTCGCGAAGACGTGCTCTCCTGGCCGCGTTTGGGCCCGTAATGAAATCTGAAATTTGTGTTTACGGGCTGCGATAAAAATGGTAAAATGCGATGTTCAAAATTATTTAAAATTAAATACTTCCTGAAATTATTTTACGATCAAATTATTTATGATTTGTCAATAACGTCTTAGCAAAATAAGTATGTAAAAAAATCCGAAATATATTTGTTTGTAAGTGCACAAATAAATGCACAAACCGACCAATTTTCGTCAAGAAACACATGTCCGTATATAAATTTTATAATAATTTTATTTAAACTAAAATTAAAATTTTGAAACATACGTTTACCAGATAATGTATTGATTTATTTTACTGCATGATTATATGATTTGAAATGGGTGTTGTATAAGAAATGTACTTTTTTGAAAATTGAACAAATCTGCGAACGACCTATGGTATAACCTTATTATTCTAAAAATATTTTTTTTTTCTCAAAATCTAAAACATAAGTTTACTAGATAAAAGAACAATCTTTTGAAATCCATTTATAGTTTTTTGTGGAAAAGAGTCAATACGTCTAACCACTGATTTAAAAATGACATATTTCTGGTTTCTCTGGTTGTACACTCTTAAGTATAAATATAGTATCTGTGATAAATATTTGTTAGTACATATTATTTTACTCATATGATTTATTTTATCAATAGTACAACAATTTATTATATATTTATTTTTTATTTTATAATTGTACAGTACTTCACTGCCCTCAATGCTAGATTTGTTTTTTCAAATACATACTATGGAATGAACGCTTCATTCAGTCGGTCTTACAAACAAATACATAACTAACTAACCATCACGCCGTTTCTCCGCAGGGGTAGGCAGAGAGGACGGACCGCCAAACAACTCGGTCTTGGCACACACTCCTTGCCTCGTTCACATTCATACATCGTCTCATACATGCTCTTTTATTATTCTGAACCTTGACATGGCCCGACTCAAGTATCTGATTCACTTGGTCGTGCCATGTCTTTCTCGGGCGTCCCCGACTTCTTCTACCATTCACATTTGTGTCATATACTCTCCTTACACTCCTTTCCTCATTCATTCGCTCTACATGCCCAAACCATCGGAGCGTTCCTTTCTTGATCTTACTCATTACGCTTACATCAGTCTTGTATTCTTTGCGGATCTCCGCGTTTCTCACACGATCATTCATGGTTTTACCACACATACGCCTCAGGGATACATAATATTCTGTATTCTTATTCAGGTGAAACGCCCTTCCCGTGCAAACATTGCAAGAAAGCCTTCAAATCAAAAGGAGCCCTCGACAAGCACGAACGCTGCCACACCGGGGAAAAACCTTACAAATGTAATGAGGTAAATGCAAACAAACCTCAACAAATATTATAGGTGATTTAATTATTATATAAGTGATTATATTATAGGTGATGCAATAAGAATACATTGCCTTTGTTTTTTTCATCTCCAAGGTCAAACCAATAAATGCTGTCGACTTGAAAAAAAAATTCTTATGATTTTGGGCGGTTGATTAAAAAAAGGTTGTGATACCCTTTTGTATTTTGTATAACAGAATAATATGTATCACCCTTAAATCCAAACGATTAATTAATAAGAAATCATATCAAAAGTCACTTCCGTTATGTTCCTGTACGTTTTAAGTTCAGGAACAACAATTAAATCAATTTAAAATATCAACTATAGTGTGCACAAGTCAATAAATGAATGCTCTTGAGTGGTCGCTTGAAAAGCTGCCAGTTTATGCATCACTGATGAACATATAATTGACTAACTATTTATTGTTCTTGACTTATTTTATACTCAGCTTGTGGAACAGTGTTCACTTCAAACGGGACTCGTTAAGGTAAATTTAAAATTATTCTCAAGTATGTAATTAATTTATTATATTCGTTTTAAAACTTCATCATTTATATTAAAAGTTGAAAATATTCTTGCCAACTTGAAGTTTCGAGATAGAAAAAGCTGAAAACACCAACTAGAGATTGACAATATTATTATCTATACAGATAGTAGGATAACAGGAACTAAATGAACTAATAAAAAAAGATTGAAATTTTTTTGTAGATATTCAAAGTAGCCCCCGAATTTCCGAAAGTGTTTTAACCACTTGGACCCATTAGCTTGTTTTCAAACTACCTACAACACGGCCAGACGACGTGTGAGGCATACCTGAGTTAAACATCTTCTTAAATGCATAATTTCCATCCTACATCAAATCAAATTGAATAACAAACAATGGATGTGTATTGTAAAAGTTGTTTATATTGCTAGTGTCATTATAGTGATATTTTGTATGTGGCTACCAAAGGCTGCATAATATGTATCCTAATGAAAGTATGTATGTCCGCAGTGCAATCGCCACTTCACATTCAAGGAGACCCTGAACCGCCACCTGCTGGTGCACCTGGAGGAGAAGCCGTACACGTGCGACGTGTGTGGCAAGTCCTTCATCCAGTGCACACAGCTGCGCGCGCACATGTTCTACCACACGGGCGACTACGGTTTCAAGTGCAAGTACTGCGACATGAAGTTCAACCGCAAACTCAAGTGAGCAGAGCTTTATATACTTAAAACAATATTTAAAAATCATTATAAGTGTAAAATTGAACTTGCGCAATGATGAAAGGGTTTGTTATTTGTGCAGGCTGAAAACTCACGAGAACTTTGAGCACGAGGGGGCGAGGAAGGTGAAGTGCGCTGTGTCCGGCTGCGACAAGTTCTTCATGAAGAAAGATTTGTCCCGGCACATGATCACACACTCTCAAGAAAAACGTAATCATTTACTGATGTTATCAATTTTTGTATCCAACTATTGACACAAATTTTTGAAGTTAAGTCTAGTTATACTTTGATACAGTACTGTATATTATTTGATTGCAGCGTACTCGTGCAACCTATGCAACAAGTCCTTCAAGACGCGCGCCCTGCTCACCACGCACACGGTCACGCACCGCAAGGAGAACACACGCTCCTGTCCACTGTGCGTGAGCGCCTTCATCCGCTTTGACTGCCTCCTGCGACACCTGCGCTCCCGCCACAAGGACAAGTACAAGGAGGCACTCATGGCGGGCAGGAAGGCTAAGGTGTTAATCCTTTTCTGACAACTGACTCCCAACTTTTGTCTTCCCTCTGAGACTACCCGTCTAGCTAAGTCAAGCCCCGAGAAACATCAATCAAAACTGGGAACATCAATTGTCTGAATGCTCAGAGTGTAGACCATTATATTAAAATTTCTCCAAAACATGAGTGTAGCTCATCGATGTCTCTCTCTCTCTCCAACTCTCGGGTAAGGTGGAAATATCTGAAGACACAGAAATGGAACAAAATAGGGACACAAATCATGCTTGCGCAATTTATCAGAAAACTTAGATTTAGATTTTTAAGCACAACCCACATAGGTACATAAAACACAACAAAAAACCAGAAGTACATAATCTCTTCCAAGGTAAACCCCGTTTTGAAGACCCATTACCTAACCTGGACTTGGATCGGTGGACTGACAAAGCACAATTTCACCACAGTATGAGCCGCCGCTGGTCCTTAATGCATTTATATAATGTTTATTATTTTAGATTAGATGGAGTTTTAGATGAAGAAATTCCCAAAAATCTCCATTTAT
This sequence comes from Limnephilus lunatus, assembly GCA_917563855.2. Lineage (NCBI taxonomy): Eukaryota > Metazoa > Arthropoda > Insecta > Trichoptera > Limnephilidae > Limnephilus > Limnephilus lunatus. The sequence continues at coordinate 41,414,083 of OU830602.1, read as the reverse complement.
TTGACATGGTTCTAACATCACTTATTTATCTATTTATTTGTATCAAAGTTTGCAAAGATGAATTTTCGTAACATTTAACAAATTTAATTTTATGTTTTAACAGATTTAAATTTTGGGGTTCAATCTCTTGTGTAAAGTATGTTAGTTTATCACATTTTAATGGAAAATATTTAATTAGGACGCGGACCTAGCTTGGAATTGCATTAGGGAAATGTAATTAGAGCCTTACGCAATAAATTATTCTGCCCCAGCTGGTTGCACATATTTCTATAGGCATGTCCTAAAATGGTGAGTTTATGTCCTATTTAAATATATTCAATTAAATTACTTTACACAAGGTTCAACCTCAAAATCATAAATTAGTAAATAGATTATGAAAAATCATCTTTGCAAACATTGACACCTCATATCTCAGAACAAGGTAAGGTGAAGTTAGAACCCTACCCAAATGAGGTGACGAAATGTTAAGTTATATTTAACAAAAAGTGTTTTTTGCCCCTTTTCACAATGGAAACTTTTTAACACATTGACGCCAGTTGTTGGGTGTCTTTTTATGATTCATTGAAGGAGTGGAAATTTATTACTTTAATTTTTACATTGATGTGACTTTATTTGATTTTTCCTTATCAGATGATGGCTGCTTACCGTTTACAAGTAGATAATTTGCAAAGAAGTTCACTAACCACCTCCGAATTCAAAAAAACTTCAGTACATTCATTTATGAACATGTAAATTTGTAATAAATTTAAAGATGTAAGTTTTATGAAGAATATAATGTTTCTCTGGTTGGCTTTGCGTAACAAATTTTGTGATTTTCATTAGCTCGAACTGATGAAATCCAAACTCAAGAAGAGCGGCAGCGCCAGCAGAGGTGCAGAAATAAACCAACCGATTTCAACTAAAGCCAAACCCAAAAATTGTTCAGATATTACAGAAGAGATACTGATGCAGATTGCGGAGGATGAGGTGAGGAACTACAGTCATACTACTCTTACTGTTAATTGTGTTCACATATTCACTATGGTATTCAACTGACTTAATCGTCTCTCATCTCACCAGATTGTCTCTCACAAGACTTCGCTAAGAAACGGGGCAAAGAAGGGAAAGGGATCGGTCAGCCGCACTTCTGACCAAGACTCTGAAATAGCGCGAGAAGCTTTGATGATAATTGCCGCAGCTTCTGAGGATATAGAAGTGAGTTTACTTTCTACGAATTATTGTAAATTTACCTTTTGTAGAAATGTTATTTTGCTGCAAAACTAATATTTTATAGTCAATGGTCAACTCTCTCAAAATGTAATTTTCATAATTCTATTTCAAGTTTTTTTTATGTGATTACCGCAAAAGAATCCCAACTGCTTCCGTCTCGAACCAGTGAGACAGTGGCATCCCCAATTGGGGTACGTTGTGAGGCTGCAGGTAATGGAAAGAGGAAGCTGGGGAAGTACCTGGCTTCAGATCTAGTCACCAAACATGGCTTAAGTCATTTCAATTTCTACCAGTCTAACTAGAGTCTGAACTACATGCTAGTGCCGCCATATTTTGGAAAATAATGTCCACATTGCCGAAAATGACGATAGGTCTTTAAGACTTGGGCGTGATATTTGACTCGTCCACTTAGCTTCAATAAAATGTAGATAGAATTTCAAAGAGTGCATCACAAATATTAGGATTAACGCTAAGAATCACAAATTGCTTTGAAAGTGCAGAATTAACATTAACATTATACAAATCAATTGTGCGGAGTATTATCGAATACGAATCTACTATTTGGTCTCCCAATTATGAGATTCACAATTATAGAATTGAATCCATGCAAAGAAAATTAACCTGTGTAATTGCTTATCTTGAAGGTTTATCAGATCAATTTTGAACGTATAATGACCGAATTCAACAATATAAACGACATTCTCTGACAGCCAGACGGAAACTTTCCGATTTATTGCTTCTGCACAAAATTATACATGCATCAGTTGATACACCAAACATTTTATCCCAAATTAACATTAACACGCCATCAAGAAACTCAACACGGAGGATGAAAGATATTTTCTATATATCTCAAAGGGTAACAATTATTATAAGCAAAATTATCAGCCTGAAACACTCATCTACATTGAAAAAATCTTCCGAGAAAAGATACATGCCGCCAACGGGACTTGAACCCGTGTCCTTCTGATTGCTGGTCAGGTGCTCTATCACTGAGCTATGTCGGCTTATCTAATACCCGCCAAATAATTCAATATGTACTAGTGTTTCATTCAACAATTACTGCTTATTACATTTTTTTGTACTTTAAGCTATGCATAAAAATCTTGAACGTTAATCAATAAAAAATACATATTTTACCATCAATCATATAAAGCTGATATTGTGATGAAGCCATTTATTCAAAGACAGGCAATTTGTACCTACTTGTACTTGTCATTATCCTATAAAACATTAGTATTATTTTTATATTGTATGATTGTGGTCTTAATTTTGAAAGGTTTGTTTCCAACGCTACAAATCAAATGTGGCCATCTCCATATTTTAAAGATTTTTTTAAATTTTCTGTTCAAATTAGGTTTGTAAATATGGTGTTTTTAAAGTGAGGTGTGATAATTTAATAATATAAGACAATGGTTAAATGAAGATCTCAGATAAAAAGAAGGCGAATGGATCTTTTGCTTTTAGGGTGGAGATGGCCACTTTTATTCTAGTGTGTAATTTGCAGGTGGAAATAGTGGACCTCCCGCTGTCAGATGACAACCTGGCCTACAGCATCGAGGAACTACTGGATCTGCTGATTGATAAAGACAACTTTGAAACCTTCAACTTGGGCAAACAAACAGTTGATGATGTAAGTACACTAACCACTCCTACCCTTTTGCTGTTCAGTGTTCACCTGCTTCTTCACCTATTCAATACTCGTTCATTCAACCTTTTCTGTTTGTCTTGTGAATGCTGCTTCAAAAAACATTTATTTTACTTTTGTCTAAAGTCTAAACAATACAATATTGATGTTGACAAGGCTGAGAGTAGTGAGGAAGGGAAGAACATGTCACCAAATACGGCCTTCAAGCAACTTTTCAGTCATCTTTCACCAGGGGGATATTGAGAGTATCAAAGTCGGTAGTACAAAACTAGCAATGAATACATAAATTAAAAATATTTATTATTTGTTTATGGTAATGTTTCATGATCTTTCTAGGTGCTGGAGGGCCTGATCATCAAATGCGGGCACACCACAGCGCCCCCCGAAGTCACGGGGCGCTCCCAACGACTCCGGGAGAATGCCAAACTCTTGCTGACGGTGGTCATAGACGACGACCCCATGAAGGCCCTCTTTGCCACCCAGACTGTGGACGAGGTCATCCTCAACGTGCTGAGACTCGGCCGTACTACCTGAATCCTTTTCCATACTGATATATGTGCATTTTTATACTTAAACATTATTTTATATGTCATTTTAGTGTTAGTTTGTACATTATCCATCTTACTGTAAAGCTGCCCAGCTAAGTTAGCCAGCCTTAAGCCCGGCTTAACTATAGGATAACTTAACTGTGGTAATAAGTCTTCCACTATTCCGACTTTACCCGCCACATAATATATAGACTGCGTTTTTAAGTAAGGGGATTTGAATTTGTTTATTGCTGACACTTCTTTAAACGACACTTAAATAGTTATAAACACGTTTTTATTTTACCTTTAATTCAATTTTAGAAATTTTATACCTTATTGATTAGGGATTTGAAAATTCCCCGCTATTTTTGTGAAAAGTTATGTTATTTTTGGCGAAATTCGAATTATTTTTGGTAAAAGTGGTGTTACATATTTTGCAAGTTTTTTATTTTCCCTTTTTTGGAATTTTTAAGCAAAAAGTAGCGTACAGGTTTGAAATCGAAAAAGAAATGATTAGGCGTTTTCGCCATGAAGCTAGCTGCATTCTATTTTAGTTGGTATTCCAGCTTGTTAAAACCATAGACAAAGAAATATTAAGAACTTTCAACTTAAATTACCTGTTTTTACATACCTATCAGAATATAGCATTAAAAATATGAAAATTCGCATTTATTAAAAAATCGCATTATTCGGGTGAAAATGCCAAAATATTGAGTTTTCCATCAAAAAATTATGAATGCTGCGTAAAAATTTGCTTTATTGCAACCTGCTAACTTTTAGGTTCCTATTTATAGCTTATTTTATTTTATTAAAAAGTTATACATAGTAATATGTTGTCATTGGGCTATTTAAATGCTTTGATTGGACGATTTGTACTTTAGCTAATAAACCCTCTAAGTTTTATAGTACAGATCTTTCACCAAAGTGTAGCTCATCTTTGAAAAAGGCGTAAGTGGGAGAATTGAACTCGATCTATCTGTCTGCTAATCGAAAGTCCTACCCACAAATGGGTAGAACACTCTTTAATGGAGGTAATTTTTAAGGAATTTGCAAATGAATGTGGTCAAATGTGAAGTAAACGTAAATAATAATAGTCACATTGAAGTTTTTAGCAGACCTAATGCATATTTCCCACGGTGATATCTCAACTATATGATATTATTTTTAATTTATTGTTGTGTAAAACAATCTGCAATATTACGTTTATTTTATTTTGCAACTTTTATTGTGCAAAAAAATATTATTTACATGTTTTTTACAGTGTACATTTTTTAAATGGGTAATGTTATTTCCATATTGTTTAAATATAATATTTTTTACAAGCCTATAATAAAGGCAGCAGGCAGCCTGCTTGGGAAGGCAAAGACATACCTAACTTCCTAACTACTTATATTATTTTTTATATTGTGAACAAATTACAGATTATTTTATCTGAAACTAGAGAGTATATTTTAAGCAATATTTATCAAAGACAATCATTTTGTTTTATTAACCCTCTAATTAATACAATTCATGAGAGCACGTTTACAAGTCTTATTATATTATGTTGCATGATGCATTATGTACACTGTTTAACTTTACAAACTTCTTGAAAGAAAAGCAATGAGTAATGTTTTTTGTAATTAAAATTAATCATATTTAAAAATAAACAGCCACGTTGCAAAGGATTTCTTTAATTTACGAGGAATGACATTCACGTTGCATTGAAATGGGACGACCTTTGTTTTATATAAATATCCGTTTCTAGAAAAAAGCTGTCTTTGCTTTTGCCATGCAACTCAAATGAGATTTATTATTTTTTTATGTCATACGTAATGTCTATTTTATTTAATTTTATAAGCGATGATTAAACTTGTATAATAATGCTTGATTTTTTTATATTGCTTCAAAGCATGAATGGAATGATTTTTTTATTAAAGTGAACTGAATAAAAAAAATCATATTATTTTGAAATAGTTTTATTTTATTTAAATTATTTTACAAAATTCTATATTCATATTTAATACATTCTTCATATGACTACTGATTGTTCGTGAAAAATATGACATACCTTGTTACAAAAATATATTTATAAATTAATACATTTGGGCGTTTGCAAAACTCCTGTCTTCTCGAAGACATTTATACAATGAAACCCACTTATAATGTTTTTTTTCGGTTCTTTTTTTTAAATTTAACCAACACGTAACATAAAAGGTTTTCCCACATCATCAAGTGCTATACCCTTCACCGTCCTGCGCCGATCTTCCAGTTTTTTCCACAAAAGAATCAATTCCTTGGAAAACCTTTTAAGAGTGTTACACAGGGTGGCCACAAAAAACGGATTTCAAAATTCCCTGATAATTCCAGGTTTTCCAGGGCAGTTTCTACATTTTTCCCTGATATGTTTAATTTGATATACTTAAGGGGATATCGTTCGTAAGATAAATAATAAAGGGAATTCCGTCATCTATAGCATTTAATTATTTCTTTGCATCCCAATAATCCATTAAAAACAAAATAAGCTTGTTACAAATTTATGATATTTCGCCTGAAGACAATTTGTGAATAAATGAAAAGACCAGACAAAAATAGACAAATAAACAAAAAAAAAACATTAACATTAGAAGAGATACTAAAAAAATATCACATGAAACAATATTTTTCACTGCAATCGGTGAAGAAATGGAGAAAAAGCCACTTATTATTGTGAGGTTTGAAAAACATATTTTAGAGTGGTTGTCAGAAATGACAGTTGTCTCCAAATCTTTGGGTAGACCAATAGAAGTATTTCAAGAAAGTGGTTCTAGATCAAGGAAGAAAAAAAGTGCATGGTATGTTAGAGTATCGCACTCTTGATGAACTCCAGTTAGCAGCAGAAATGAGATTGTATAAATGGGGCTGCGATGGTTATGGTAGTCACAGTCACTTCAAGCAAAGGTATAGTGATGGAGAATATCATGATGACTCGAATCTTCCTACAACGTCGTAGGTGCCACTTCAGCTCTACAGTGAAGGAAACTCAAGAAGCAAAACTATTATATAGCTAAACCCACGGTCTTCATCTACAAGGAACTTCAGACCAATAAGATTACAATTTAAAAAAGAAACTCCCGAGATAATAAGAAATGAAATGAATTTGCATTTTGCGACCACTTCCAAAAAAAAGGTTCTATTTACCTACTGAAGTTTTAAATCTACTAAAAATTCGTTAAATGGTTCTGGAAATTTGTGTGATGATTTAGACTCCAACGACAACGCAAACACCTTTAGCACTTAGATTTTCTACCATTTTTCGATTAGATATAATGTGTGTACCTATATATTGCCTGTCTTTTTTTATGTTTATATATGTGAAATATAACATGTAAAATTTAAAATTAATATGTTTTATTTGCCTAGATATTTGTATATTTTCACAATGTATTATTTTGTTGTTGTAAATTTCTACGGAAGACTAAATTAATAATTTTTACTTCAAAATAGTTATAATTCATTAATAAGATCAAAAAAATAAAAAATGCATTAATATTTAGTCAGCAAGGAATTAATTCATGTTTTTTCTTCATTCCGTCCACAAGTAAAAGTAATAAAACACAACTTTGGGGTTTCACAAATCACATCACAAATTTAGTTTTATTTTTGGAATTCCCTGATATTATAAAATTTTTTTGAAATTCCCTGACATTTCCCTGATAATTCCAGGTTCGGTAAAATTCCCTGATAATTCCAGGTTTTCCAGGTCCTGTGGCCACCCTGTTACACTATACTTCAATTTTTTGTATATTTATTTCTATGCTCATACGTACAGTTTACGGATAAATAGATGATAATAATAATAATAATAATAATAATAATGAAAACATTTAATTTTTACAATATTATACATTTTATTTAGTTTTCTTTAAATCTATTGACAAAAAGGTCACTGCTCAGCTATACATTCAGGATTTTTCCCGCAATACAGCTGGTTTTCAGCAGTGCCTCTAAAAGAAATATAAAAGATAAGTGAAAGTTATACAAAAATTGTTCCTAATATAAAACACAGTAGTAGAGTGTAAAATAATCAGTAAACGGTGTAACTAGTAGTGTGCTGTGAACACCTCTTAGAACTGGTAGAACCCCTCTTATGCATAACTTGATTAACCTTCCTATACTCGCGCGTTGGTCTCTCAGACTGACTAATCAATAATTCCTTGTTTTCTTAAAAAATAACAACAATGGGACTTTAAGGTTTTTAGTAGCTTCTTAATTTATTGTTAGGCATTTGGACGTGGGATACTTATTTACTGTTATCGATCTTTTAGGTAAGTAACAATTACTACACAAAAATTCTAATACTGATTAATTCATATTTTTATAATATTTTATTATTCTTGATACTTCCATTAATTAGATTTCGGAGTTTTTTTAAAATTAATATGTGAAAAAGTTTATTTTTGTTATTAAAATTATTATTTTTTTTAGAGGCTGAGTTAAAAGTCTGTTTCTACCAAATAAAGTTAAAGTTTTAATATTTTTCAATTTTGCCCCCTTCTAATACATGCTAAAAAAGTATATAATTAAAATAATACAGACGAGATCAAATCTCTGTCTGAGACACTGTGTGTGAGTATACGTGTTATGCTGTTGGGCGGGAATATACAAAGGTTAAACCTTTTTTAATCTACAGCAACCAATTTATGGATTTGATGAGAATCATATCAAATCTCTATATCAAATTTTGTTTTTGGCAAAATTATAATGTTTTGGTATTTCTTGGGCATTAACTATGTAACAATTTCTAGACATTTTGTTTTGAAGAGTTTTATTTCAAATGTAAATTTGTTACTTAATTTTTGTTTATTTGCTATCGGTTTCGACATATCCGTGTCATTCACTAGCAATCTTAAAACTAACTTAAAAATTTAACAAGTACAGATTAATGATTGGATTTTATTAGGTGGGGGTAGTGGGAGTGGTGATTTCGGGGGAGAACGGTGGGAGGAGTAAATATAGCAAGGAAACATTGTCAATAAAGGTGACTTACAGGGTGCTATTATTTTGTTAACTAAATTAATTTTTTGTTTGTTTACTTCTAAGGTTTCTAAAGCGCACAAATTAAAATTAAGTAAAAATGCACATGTGAAATAAAACTCTTCGAAACAAAATGCAAAATTAATTAATAATAATAATATACACATTTATGGACTAAAATTAATGCTTTCTATTAAAATGACCCTGTGTTGGGGTGTTTTGAAAAAATAACATAGTCATATTATTGTAGGGCCAATCAGCATCATTTTTTTTTTTTTTATATTTGAAAGATCCTCGTTAAATACTGATTTGAGGTTCGTTTCAGCTTCTATCAAATTGTGATTCACTGACGAGCATAACAAAATATATTTTCTGCTGATCAAAAATTGTTCAAAAACTGAAACCAAATACTGCAAAATAGTTTATGATACCTCCAACTTCTGGCATTTCCCATTCATTCTGATGGCAGAGTGCTATACCAGTTCCGCCTGGTCGCCATTAGCCGAGTTCTGCGCTTTAGTTTTCTTTCAAACATTTTAACAGATTTTATGTGAAATATTTTCTTTTTTTTACATTAATAAATTATAGAAATCGAAAATTTCATACTGTTACTGACTTACTGTTTTTTTGCTCGTACATAAAATATTAAAGCGGCTCTTAGGTTTGTACTAACAGTTATAAGCGTACCACCGCTATTGTCTGGAGTAATGTAACATGCTACAATACCACCAATACCAATACAACCAAAAAATTCTGCCAATGTTTTACTGAACTTGGGCGTATTAGGGTATTTGCTGAAACGGGACTAGAATCAGCTTTTAATGGGAACCTTAAAATGTCAAATACCAAAATGGGGCTGATTAATCAATGACAATGTTAGACCCCAACTTGAAGTCTTATTTACGGATGAATCTGATGAAAACCACGGCAGCCAGGATCCCCACTTCCAGGACGATGATGAGGATGAGGATTAGTTTGTTGTAGAAGACGTGGCGTCCCATTGCCTTGATTATTCGCCCCGACTTGGACAGGCCCTCGTCCATATTCTCCAGCCTGTTTTTGCTGCGGAGGAGGGACTCCCTCTGCTCACTCAGTTCGTTTATAACCTGAGAATAACATATATGATTAAAGTCTTCAAATTAAACAACTAATTTACTGAGAGCTAAGCTTTAGAATTTAGGACTGATGAAATTCAGACAAGCCATAAAGTACCTTCCTAACAATATATTTACAGCTTATAATTATTTTAATTCTATATTTGAAATGTGCATTCATATGGCTACTTCAGCATGCCATTTTTAAAAGCAAGTCAAGTTTATTTATTACTACTAGACAGTTATTATACATAATATATAAAATTATAAATACCTACTCAGTCAAGGGATTCATAAAATTACTAAAATTTTAAATATAAAAATTTTCAAATGCTCAATGTTGTTTCATAGAATTATTACAAATTTTTGACTAGTGTCGATTCTGACCTTGTCTTTCATACAGTTTCTTTACACATAAGGGTTAAAATCGCATTAAAAAAAAAACAAAGATTTTTTTTGTGCCCGCCAGCGGGCGAACCATAGATGAGAGGACAATAGTTATAATATTTATTTTTCGGGTCTCCTAAAATCGCACAAAACCTTTGTGTGACGTCACCAGTCTCAAAAATCCTAAATTTTTTATCGTCAGGCACTGTAATTTGTATGGGAGTCGAGACGTTTTTTATTCTTGGCCACGGAGATCGCACGATTTAACACCTTTAGACTCCTTCCTTTGGGGCTATCTTAAATCGCAAGTCTATGCAAATAAACCGTAAACAATTGACACCCTTAAAGTCAATACAACAAACACCATCCAGCTAATTCAGCAAGATTTATGCGACAAACTCATTGAAAATTGGACCTCCCGAATATGTGCCCATCAAAGCCGTGGTGGACAAGGGCGTAGCGAGGTACGGGCAGCTGCCCCCCCCCTAGAAGATGCAGGAATGCTCACAAACCGTAAAGTTATCAATTTAATATTTATTATTACCTTTTTAGTCTATAATTTTTGTGTGCATCGTGGAAAGTTAGGATAAATATTAGAATAGCTTTTTTTGTACCTGTATAACTTACGTATCTAACTTAAGATTGTACGTTTATTTGTATTTTACTTTTCCTTTTTTTATGTATTATTTTTACGTGCATTTGTAAAACTTCGAGCAGTTTAGGTATTTATGACTTAATCCGTAGAGGCCCTCGAATCCTCTCCTTAGAAATATGTATTCTCGAAGTAAAACATGTGTCTTTAATTGTTTTATTATTGCTTCTTTTATTATATTTTAAAATACGGTTAGGTTAGGTTAGTTAGGTTAGGTCTCGTTAACAAAATGCCCACATGAGCTAAAGGGGGCCATCCATAAATTACCTCACACGAATTTCATGATTTTTGACCCCCCCCCCCCCCTGTCCCTATCGTCACATTTGTGAGACTCCCCTCTCCCCCCCTAGCGTGACGTCACATATTTCGCAACTTTACATCTAAAAATAGTCAAAACAGTATTTCAATTTATTTTTCATGTAACGTCACAGAGCTGGTGACCCCCCATACCCCTGGTCACACTCCCCCTACCCCCCCGTCTGCCCCCCCCCCTTAACAAAATCCTAGCTACGCCCTTGGCGGTGGACATTTGAATGCCACACTTAATGCCATAAAATATACATTTGAATAATTAAAAAAAATTATGTAATGAATAATATATCACTTTGTTTAAACCACTATATTATAAACAATATCTACATGTTTCGATAACAATGTTATCTTCATCAGGATATGTTAATTTAAAGAAAAATAAATGACAAACAAGTATAGACAAATTAGAATAAATTAGAACAAAGACAAAATATTAAAAAGTAGAGGTGATTAATTGCTTAAAAATCTCATAAAAAAGTTACACAAAATTAAATATAAAAAATTATTTATGGAAAAATAAAATTGCATTTAGATAATAAAAAACTTTTAAGAAACAAATAATTAAAATTATTAGTTTGTCATTTATTTTTCTTTAAATTAACATATCCTAATGAAGATAACATTGTTATCGAAACATGTAGATATTTTTTATAATATAGTGGTTTAAACTTCTTCTTCGATGGCGCTACAGCCCATATCGAGCTTTGGCCTCCTGCAACAGTCGCCTCCAACTCCTCCTGTCCTCAGCGGCTGACTTCCAATTTCGTACCTGGAGAAGCTGTGCTGCATCCCCTCTTACCTCGTCTTCCCACTTTTCTCTTTCCACCTGGGTGTCCAGTCAAAATTCTTTTTGGGACGCGTGTATCCGGCATTCTCTGTACATGCCCAGCCCATCTCAGTCTGAGGAGTCTCATATGTGCTGAGATGCTAGGGGCCTTATAAATATTATACAATTCTGCATTGTGCCGGATGCGCCACTGTTCACCCTCTTTCACAGGTCCACATATTCTTCTCAGCACTTTTCTTTCAAAAGTATCCAGCATTTCAGCCATCTTTACCGTCAGTGTCAGCGCCTCACATCCATATGCCAATACAGTTCTGACAATGGTCTTATATATGGTTATTTTGGTTTTTCTGTGAACACTACGTGACTTAAACACTGGCAGCAAAGAGAAGTATGTTTTGTTGGCTGCTGTGATTCTCCTTCTGATTTCTGCTGGATTCTCATTGTTCTCTGTCAGACTAGAGCCCAGGTAGGTGAATTGATCGACCACTTCATATGAGTAATTGTCTTTAAATTGTACACTACTTTTTTTTCTGTGTGAAGGGTGAGTGGTTTAAACAAAGTGATATTATTATTTATTATATAATTAATGATGCCACAAAGTAATTTTGCGAAGTTTGAAGAAGTAATAAAAAAATTGATTAGATATCTCCCACACAACTTGTTTTATTTACATTTTAAAATCGAGCGTCCTTATTGAAAGACCGTTAACCCATTGGCCACAGAATTAGTCGGCTAAAAAATTGGCCTTCACCACTGAATTAATTTTGTACCAAAAATTGAAACCTGCATTGGTGTACTAAATCTATTTATCCCTCACTCAACGTTAATGAATAAGGGAAAAAGTGATGGTGTAGTTGTATACATTAATGAAGATATAGAAGTTAATGTTAAAGAGATCAGTATAAATAATGCAAACTGCCTAAAATTATCAATTGGGAATGATACAGCCATACTAGCAATTTATCGATCGCCCTCAACCAAAAACATAGAACCTTTCCTTAATTCTCTATCTCATGAACTAAATCTACTCAAAAACATTAATAACGTGTTTGTTATTGGTGATATCAATATTGATATTCTTCAAAATGGACATCCAAAAAAATTTGACTATATGCAGACGCTTGCTTACCATGGATTCAAAAGCCTCATAAATGAACCAACTCGAATATCAAATGAATGCAAAACTTGCATCGATCATATTTTCAGTAAGACTAATAAACAAACTCAAGCCATCATATATACATCCACCATTACAGACCATTACTCAACAATTCTTTCCATTAACAAAAATAAAACAGGAAAAATTCAAAATCATAAAATTGTACTGAAAATATCAGAAACCAATTGGAAGGAAGTAAAAAAAAAATTACAAAATACTGAGTGGACAAACCTTTATGAAATAGATGATACAAATTTTGCTTGGAGCTATTTTAACGAAATTATACAACATACAATACTATCGAATACCACATTAATAGAAAAAAAGATATCCCATAAAAATAAGCACATCAAACCTTGGATTACACAAAACATCATCAACTGTATAAGGAAAAGAGATGAAATACATTTAAAAGTTAAAAAAGACCCTTACGATATATTTAAATTAAGATTCTATAAAAGATACAGAAATATATGTAAAAATGTTATTCGCAACGCCAAAGAAAACTACTATAAAAGGAAAATAGAAGAATGTAACAATGACTCCAGAAAAATATGGAAGATTATCAAAGAAATCACTAACTCTGAACCCTCCTACAACAAGAAAATGATTGGAGAATTAAACATTGACATGATTCCTACTTCTTTTGCAGAGTATCCTGACAAAATTCTGGAATATATTAATAAATTTTTCACTAACATAGGCTCGCAATTGGCAAATAAAATCACAAAACCAATTACTAATGAAAATGAAATAGAAAATAATGAAGACTTAATCCAAGATAACACACTAAAACTAAACCAAATAACTAGCAACGAACTAAGAAAAGTGATTGCTTCACTAGATAACAACACTTCTTCAGGAAATGATCCTATCTCAATCAAAACTATAAAACATCTACAAGATGAGTTGATCCTCCCCCTGACATACCTTATAAATCTCTCTATATCAAAGGGGATTTTTCCTTCTTGTCTAAAAAATGCTACAGTTTTACCAATTTATAAAAATGGAAGCAAAAATGATATAAATAATTATCGCCCTATAAGTATCCTAAGCACTTTCTCAAAAATCCTAGAAAAAATTTTGAAAAGCCAAATCGTTCACTTTCTGGAATTTAATAAAAAAATTTCCCCGACACAATATGGATTTCGGGAAAGTTTGAGTACCGTGAACGCCATTGAACATTTTACAAGAATAGCCAAAAAAAGTTTAGACGATGGAAAAAAATGTCTGGCTGTTTTTATAGACCTAAAAAAAGCCTTTGACACAATAGATCATAAAATTCTTCTCACAAAACTTAAAAAAATTGGCATATCTGGCACTCCACTTAATTTACTGATGACGTACTTGACAGGACGAACACAACAAGTACAAATAGGCCAACAAAAAAGCAATCCTCTTCCAATAAACTACGGCGTCCCTCAAGGAAGTGTCTTGGGACCAATCTTATTTCTCATCTACATAAATGAAATTACCAAACTTCCCATCAATGGAAACATAATCAGTTTTGCTGATGATACTGTTATGTTATTCCACGAAAAGGACTGGATGAACACTTATAAAGAGGCTGAACATGGACTAACTGTACTTCAAAATTGGCTTCGGATGAACTCTCTTACGCTCAATGTAATTAAAACTAATTATCTAGCCTTTTCAATAAACTCAAGAGGTCAACCGGGTAAAGAATACACTCTCAAATTGCACGAGTGTCAAAACAATAAGTCGCATTGCTCTTGCCCTATTATAACAAAGGCAAAAAGTATTAAATATCTAGGAGTGGAAATAGACGAAAACCTTAGATGGGACATACACATAAATGGAATCACTAAAAAGCTAACGAGACTTGTATATTTCTTCAAAAACCTAAGAAACATACTACCTAGGAAAGACATAAAAAAAGTATTTTATGCCTTATGTCATTCCCGTCTTGAGTACGGAATTCTAGTATGGGGATCTGCTACAGCCAATCATATTAACCACTTAGATATTGCTCAGAAGAGCATTATAAAAACCATACTAAAATTACCCATCAGAACCCCCTCAACAGATATTTTTAAGTGTTTTGACGTTCTTAAGTTAAAACAAATATATGCCAAGAATATTCTTATACATCATTTTAAAACCAGAAAATCTCCTAATGAAACTCGGATACATGACACAAGAGCCTCAAAAAAGGACATACGAGATGTTCCAAAATTCAAGACAAGTTTTGGCCAAAGAAACCACATATATCTTGGAACTAAACTTTACAACATCCTTCCTCCAAGTCTGAAAAAGATAGAAAAGATAAATAAGTTTAAGGAAAAAATCAAAACATGGGTGAAAGAAATTAATGCAGACATACTAGAGAATGTATTAAAAACATCATAGAAATTAAATAACGGAAAATCAAAGAAATCTACCAGTCCGCCTCAGCACAGGACCACCTAGTGAGGAGGACTAAGAATAAACGGATTAAATATTTATATATATCATCATATCTTGTAATTGTCATCAAACCTGTAACTAAATAGTCACTAATAAAAAATAAAAAAAAAATAAAATTGTAACTTTTGAACTGTATATTATTCAAATGAATTAATTTCTTTAAATTTGTTTACATATTGGATTAAGGTAAAGAAAAACATAAAAATTAAAACATGTGCAAATAAGGATACAAAAATAATATAACCTTCTCTTTTTTAGTATTTTTTTTTCCACATTTTTATTTGAAAAGTTACAAAAAAACATAATATTCATAAATCGAACGATAATAATTTTTCTTTTTTATGTATTTTTATACTAGTACCTAATAAAATAATTTGGTTAAATAGTCCTCAAAGCAATCAGGGACGTTCAGGGTCACTACCAAAAGCCTAGAACCGCTCGCAATTTTGAAGAAATTAAATGGCGGCTGGCTGCATAATAAAACTTGTAACACAAATATCAGGGAAAACACATAAGAAAAATATTATTGCCAATTCAATGAAATGAATGATTAATTACCCACAGAGCATTCGGCATTCAAAATTTTATTAAAAAATGTTACTGTCGGGCTGGTTGTCCATTTTTTGGCGGACCTACTCTAGCCCGTCAGCGCGCCGGGGTTTGTGGTTAAGTACCTGAGTTGCATACCCGACAGGCTGCCGGGGTTTGTGGCTAATGGGTTAACAAACATAACCCGAGTTTCATCAGCTCAATTTCGGATCTCTATCCACGCAAAACCAGAATGAAATGTTGACATCGATGGGTGACTGGCATAAATAAAATATACCACTGGTGACGCATTACAAAATTCAGTAGTACTAATGAAAAAGCATTATTCTTTTTTTTTGTGAATACTGCACAAGAGTCTCAACTGCTCCCAACCACCTGGAGCCAGTGTGAGGCAGCATTTGTAGATTTATATGAACATATTTTTAAGCCATAATATTTTTCACAGGAGTTTCATGTTATAACACTATACACTGCTCTAATAATGAAGTAGATATTTTGGTAAACTGTGAAAACACCGTCGCATGCCGCTACACTTTAAATAGGCATACATTTTGAAAAGTAAACTACTTTTAAACTTAATTACCACAAGAATCATCGGTTTCAGTTGTGATAGACGGAAAAATTTGCATTAAAAATACGATTTTCATTCAAAGTTAAAAATTGCCCATATAAAACATCTCCTTTGCCGCCATGTTATTTTGTACGGATTTGACATTTGCGAAGTTTCGTTTCAAACTAAATACGCATGAATTACTTAATTTACCTAAACTAAGAACCTAATAACCTATTTTGTGTACGTAAATAGTTTTTTCTTGTAGTAATTGTTGAAATGAAGTGTGATTTCCATAATCTGTGCTTAAAAGTGCGGCGCCGTTTTCACAAATTAATGATATTTTTAATGGCCCAATTCAGAATTGGGATCATACTAGTAATTGAAATTTTCAATGCAGTATTTTCCATCACCCCGAATGCAAAAAGTTGTCTTTTACAGTAATTAAGGTGAGTCTAAAGATTTTTTCTAAAAAATATTGGTATTAAGCTTGTCCAGTGATTAAAGTTTACCAATAATTCTTTCATTAATAAAGCTGACAATATAATGAAGCCTTTATTTTGCAGACAGTTAAGCACTAAATCAGTAAACAGGTGTTAATAATACTTTTTTGTAGGTACTTATGTATTCGGTTCCATGACAACTCAGAATCAAGTCAACTCAATACCTCTTTGAAAAGTCATTAAAAGCTCAGAAAAAAAATGGCTAAAGTTCGGTTTACTGGCCAAATTCCTAAAAATACAAACTAGTTATTTTTATACTAACTATGGGCCGGGGAATACGAATCTGAAAGAATTAGGCGGCGGCAAGCAATATTAACTGAATTATACGACTTTAAAAATTTTTTTGACACCTCTAGGAAAATGGCCATTTTGGAAACATTCTGATTCCTAGAAAATCAAACTAGTTATTTTTATACTAACTTTGGGCCGGGGAATCCGAATCTGAAAGAATTAGGCGGCGGCAAGCAATATTAACAGAATTACACGACTTTTAAATTTTCAATAAACACAAGCCATCTTTAAAGCATTTTAACACATGAAAACCATAGAAAAAGAATAAAGATGTTACATCACATAAAATTAAGTGTTGCCATTAAGCAGTAATATCAATAACGTAAAATGACATGTTTATAATTTAAGTACTTACTTTTTATAAATTTTACTCACTTTTGTATCACAAACCATGCTACCTAAACCTAGCGTAGCCGCTAAACTACTTGAAAACTGGGATGTTTTTTTAAATTGACGCGAGCAGGCGGTATAAAGGGGCACAAACCATGTTACACAAACCTAGCGTAGCAGCTAAACTACTTGAAAACTGGGATGTTTTTTTAAATTGACGCGAGCAGGCGGTATAAAGGGGCACAAACCATGTTACACAAACCTAGCGTAGCAGCTAAACTACTTGAAAACTGGGATGTTTTTTTAAATTGACGCGAGCAGGCGGTATAAAGGGGCACAAACCATGTTATACAAACCTAGCGTAGCCGCTAAACTACTTGAAAACTGGGATGTTTTTTTAAATTGACGCGAGCAGGCGGTATAAAGGGGCACAAACCATGTTGGGTTAGGTTAGGTTAGATTAGGTTAGGTTAGGTTAGGTTAGGTTAGGTTAGGTTAGGTTTTATATAATAACATTGATATTGGTGACCGGTCTAGGTAACAACTTTTTAAGACTACGAATTTTCATACTTTTGGTTTAAGAATACAGCCGTTGAGATAGTCATAATTCATCAGGTTAATGTGTTATGTGATGAATTATCATGTGAAGAATTATCGCGTCGGAAAGTTTTACGTTATTGATATAATTAGTTTTTGATTTTGTTTTAGGGATGGCCACACTCAAATTGTTGTTTTTCTATGGTTTTCATGTGTTAAAATGCTTTAAAGATGGCTTGTGTTTATTGAAAATTTAAAAGTCGTGTAATTCTGTTAATATTGCTTGCCGCCGCCTAATTCTTTCAGATTCGGATTCCCCGGCCCAAAGTTAGTATAAAAATAACTAGTTTGATTTTCTAGGAATCAGAATGTTTCCAAAATGGCCATTTTCCTAGAGGTGTCAAAAAATTTTTTAAAGTCGTATAATTCAGTTAATATTGCTTGCCGCCGCCTAATTCTTTCAGATTCGTATTCCCCGGCCCATAGTTAGTATAAAAATAACTAGTTTGTATTTTTAGGAATTTGGCCAGTAAACCGAATTTTTTCCAAAAAAATATTTAAAAACAGCACGTAACCTATGTTTATGTATTTTTTTCATTACTTTTTAATTTGTTGAATTCATTCTGACCATGACCGGTAACCATGTAATTTACTTTTTACCCATCTTGTTCGTTGTTTACTTTGTAGTTTATTATATAATTAATTATTGTTACTTCAAACATGTACTTAAACGAAATAAAACATACCTCAGTTCCAACTTGCTCTGTTTCAATGGCGATAACATGAGATCTGGCAAGACTCTGGGAAGTCCTCTCCAGGGCTTGCTGCCCCTGCAGAACTGCCTGGCGATTATGCTGATCCCAATCATATCCACCGGAAAATGCCATATTTACATTCAAACTTACTTTTTAATTATTTATCAACAAACGACTGTCAGTGGTCAGGAATGTCAAAGTGACAAGTGACAATAGATATCATAGAAAAACAGTTACACAAATAATATGTCGAATATCTGTGCTTTCTAGTAGTGGTGGCGGGATTGGTTTATTCATTATTTATGGTGATGGCTTTTGTCAAAAAGTTGGAATGCTGTTTCGAATTCATTAATTCACTTGAAGAAATAGCTACTATACGAATTTATAACTACATATATTTTCTAGTGATTGTTGTGCCAAGGCGTTAGACAAAAAAATTCTGGTGTTTCTGTAACAAGTTTCAAATCCCAAATTTATATTACGTTGATCCAAAGAAGAAATTGACAAGTACAGTTAATTGTTTGGAATCTGGAAGGTGATCTCTCATAGGGCGATTCATAAATAAACCAATCCCGGGCGATTATAATATCACTGCCATCATTTTTTTTATCCCCTTATTTTTCTATAAAAAAATACCATAAAGTATTCAACCAATATATTTGTAAGGTTTTGATCACCTAGCCCCCAAAGCACAGAACCAAATATAATATATATTTATGTATAATACCCTGTTGCGGAGGTTATCAACATAAACATTAAAAATCAATAATTTCAAAATATTGTTTTCTTTCTGTCTAAAAAATGCCAGAAATTCAAACCAATATCTACCTACAAGCAACCAATCAAAAAACAACAATTTGAGTAGGTACTAGGTAGGCAGCAATGGAAGTATGGAAGTCGGTCTGAAATTTGATATGTGAAAATGTAGTCAGGTAAATACATAATGTAGAATGTGCAATGTCATATAATATCATACCAGAGTAGGTAGATGACTCTCAGGAGAAATACGAGTGCCTTTGAATTCTGCTCAGTAGCTCAGTTGTTGATATACCTGCTTAGCACAGACATTCCAGTCTGGGATTGTTCAAGTTGCAATGGAGTTCCCATTTTGGCATAATCAACTGTTTCAATTCATGCTGTGTACCTTCATGCTATTTATTCTACCACAAATGCATCCAAACGGAAATTACACTTCATATGAGTAAGTATTAAAAATATGGGTACCTACTGTTAAAAATATTGATTTAAATTGAATGTAATGTCTGGTACCCATGGGTACCTGCTTATTTGATTAAATTAATTTATTTTAGAATCTCCACTTCTGAGGAACTTATTGGACCATATGCAGAGAACTCTTTGATTAATAATGCAGAACAACTGCATTTAGGGTTATTGAAAGGACCAGAAACTTTGGTGGTTTTAAACAATATTTTGTACACGGGAATCCATGGAGGTGATGTTGTTAGAATAGTTGATAAAGATATACAGCCAGTTACGAAGTTTGGAGTTGATTGTGGTGAGCAAAATCTATCATTTTTAATTATTGTAAGCTAGTTTTTGTAATATACTTAACACGTTTACACCGATATTTCGATTTTTCTGTGGTAACTAATGGAAAGCTCCACGTTATAAGAAAGATAAACATTTGAATTCTTCCTACTTCCATAATAAGAAGCTGAAATTGTTGCTTATATGTACAATGGTGGAAGACTTTTTGAGCAGGGGATTTGACCCGCGATGTCTGGGCGCGAACCCGACACTTTGGACTACACAACTACAAGTTTCAAATTAAAAGCTCCCTTGAGGTGATTTTTCACAAAAATGGCGCTCTACAAATTGTCCAATTGTTATTATTATTATTACAAGAGCTTGAAGGGTAATGCTTACCTTTTTTTTAGATGGACAGTGGCAGGAATCAAAATGTGGCCGGCCATTTGGATTAGCAACGGATAACATTGAAAATCTTTTCGTGGCGGATGCATACTATGGAATATGGCAGTACAATGTGAAAACAGGAAGCAGACAAGTACTGGTTCCTCACAATGTTTCCATAGATGGCCGTGTTCCCAAGATATTCAACAGCCTCGCCGTGAGCCCGAGTGGTGATGTTTATTGGACGGATTCGTCCGCCGATGTTGACATACAGAATGGGGTGTTTGCTATGTTCATGGACGGAAGTGGAAGGTGAATAATAAGATCTATACTCTCTACCAACTATATTGTACCAAGTCCCTTTTAATTTGCGTTTCATTTCATTCAGCAGCTTTATATCTTTTAACTGCAAAGTTTCTAAATGGTTAGTAAGAAAACTTTGAAATTGAGTGCATTGTTATCAGCGAGTTAAAATTATCTCCGACTAATTAACTACTACACTATTTCCTCAGAGGGGGCAGGCATAGATATTTAAATGCCACACAACTCTCTCTTGGAACACACTCATCTTCGAAAATATATAAGTTCCTACTTTTAACTCTCCGTCAGGCGCACCCGGTTAGGTGAGTAAAAGGAAGGAAGGGGCGGTGGGCCGCCTTTCAGAAGTGGAGAGGGAAACAATGTCTTTTGTTGGCCTCTGAGGCTGGCTGCGCCCGACGGAGGGTTAAATGACCCGACTCAACTATTTGATTCTCATAATGGTACCATTACTTCCTCGGGCAGCCTCGATTTCTTCTTCTATTCACTTATGTGTCATATATTTTCCAAACACTGCTTTCTCATCTATCCGCTCTAAATGCTCAAACAATCTGAGCTTCCCTTTTTTAATATTTTTGAGCATTTCAATACACAATCATTATGGAAGTGACAAAAATATTAAGGATCACAAACTGAGAATGCCTCATTAAATATTTTCAAAGCATAAATATTATTGAAGGAATCCTATTTTCACTTTAAACCTTTTTACAGGCTATTCAAATACGACGCTGAAAAAAACGAGAGCTACGTTCTGGCGGATGAACTATATTTTCCCAACGGAATAGCGTTATCTCCCAAGGAAGACTTTGTGGTGGTGTCAGAGATGATGACCAGCCGACTGCTGCGCCACTATATCTCTGGACCCAAAAAAGGGATGACTGAAGTATTTCTGGACAGGATTCCAGGTAACTTTTTCACTTGTTGAAAAATTGTGCAATGGTTTAAAATCAAGGAATTTTTATACATGTATTAGCTGACCCGGCGAACTTCATACCGCCTTAGAATCAATAACTGTTGAATTAAATTCTGTTTTTTTATTAAGTTTAAAATTACACAATGAAGCAATCATCAATGGGCAACTGTCCGTGTTTTGTTTTTGTCAATATCAGAGATGGCATAGTGTACGGATTTATATTTTTTTGTGATTTTCTTATTTTTCCACTTACTTACGGGAATTTTGGAGGCAGGTTTGGGTGCCGCCGCCCCGGGAACCATTTATAATATATGATATATATAACCAACACCTCTGTCATACGTCATCCATAGGTCACCCCAAGTGGTTCGCTACGTTTAGTAATTTAGCAGGGGTGCCCGGGTTCATGGGTTGACGTTTGTCCGGATCTTGGCGGCTGATGCGTCTGCCCACCCACTTCGTGGTGGGCCGGATCGAGAAAGACTGGTTGAGGGAGGCCTTTTGACCTTTCCAGCTGGACTCTCTCGTCCCATCTCCTTGCACCGCAGTTGGAGGGATGGATTCCATAGGTCCGTCACTCCCGGACACACTGACCCCAGATTCCTACCCACCACTCATACTTTTTTCCTTCCCAGAACTTCCTATCCTTCCCTTCCTTAAAAAGACCCTCCACACAGCATCCCCTAAGATGACCTAGGTTCTGAGGAAAATAATTTTCTTCGGGGCATCATGTGTGAGCTGATGTAAAAAAAAAGTTGCTGTTCATTTTCTATATGCGTGTGAGGGATTTTTTTTATAATTATTGTATCTTTCCTTTGGTTGGGTGGAGACATACATTCACCATTTGTCTCATTTTCGAATATTGTCATTTATTTGTAAGAAAGTGTGTTTAGTGTGTAAGAAAGAGAGGCAGCATTATATATGTTTAAAAATAAAAGCAAAACAATCAGCGCATTGACATTTGACGTTTTTGAATTTTTGGAACTCACTCACTACTCATTATTATAGGTACTTATCATTAAATTCCTGCAGCTCTTTCAAAATATGAGAATTTTCTAGAAGTACCTATTTAGTAAGTAAAGTACATAGTCAGTTTTTGGTAACTTGATTTAGGTCAGGGGTTCCCAAACTATTCCAAGTCGCGGCACCCTTAGAAAATTTGAATTTTCTCACGGCACCCCTGTCATATAATGTCTATCTGTGGTAGCCTCGGGACCGAGTGTCACCCCCAAGAGCACAATAGCCTAGCCCCCCCCCCCCCCCTTTTTCCACATTTATTTTTGAGCGATATTTGCTCTTTATAACCGCAACCGCTGAAAATCCAGCTTCGCAAAGGGAATGAGGACCTTTACAGCTTTTCCACTTAGAATCGGATACTGATTTCTTACTGATATCCAAAACTCCGTCAAATCCGAACAAGCGTATTTCATTTTTAGGCTGCTGTCGGTCGAGAGGTCAATTAAATCTTCTTCTTCCTGCGTAGTAAAATTTTGGGGAGATCCATACAAACTTCTCCACTTGGTCTTCTGCAAAGTACTTGGCAAACCAGTCAGTTAACTGTGATAGGTGCTCTGTGAGAAGGGTCAGCAAGTTATTTGAAACCTTAACTCCGCTATGGGCCATGTACTGTTGCAATATTGGAAAACAATCTTTGCCTCCATCATCACCCATTTTTCTCTTTCACACTTGTAATTTTTTTCTGAATGATGAAATCTTGAATGAAAAAACTACAAGTGAATGCGGCACGTGGCCGCTGCAAGCGCAGCACCACAACCGTATCCCCACTCCTGTGCCTCCCACCCAATCCATTCCAAGAACGCGGACCGGCCACGCGGGTGATTTTACATTCCATAAAATATTTGTATTCGTTCATGTCAATTTTGATTTTTAGTAGAGACATCAGGGGCGCCTCGCGGCACCCCTAACTTCTGTCCGCGGCACCCACTTTTGGAACCTCTGATTTAGGTATCAGAAAGTCAGTGTCGGCTTTAGCACTTCTTTGATGGTGGGGATTGACATTTTTTACGTACTGTACCGTAATCTCACCACCCATAGAATATAATATAAAATTTCTCAAAAAAATATTTTTATGGTCTAATCATGCTAATCAGATATCTAAACACAAAATAATATAAACTGTCTATAGATGTATGCCAATTTACAATATAGTATGATAAAAATAACTCTTTATCTTGCAAGATTATTATCGAATTTAATTTGAACACGAGCGATACCCGCCCGAAACTACGCAAACAAATGGTTCAGTAGTTTGTCATGGGGATTTATTGGATGATCCCTACGGTATGTGAAATTCACATATGAGTGCGCATGCGTGGTTCTCGCGGATTGCATACGATCGCGAAAAAAACGCAAGAAATTAACCAAAACTACTTAGGGGACAGATCGAATTGTCCTCCAAGGGCACAGTAGGAGAAATGGACTTGATAGTTCTTTCGCTGGTCGGCTATCATTCCGCTCCCGCTGGTCAGCCTGGGTGGTCGCCAGAATGACCCGGAATAATTTTTTGTATTTTATTTCTGCAAATGTTAATTACTTTTACATTTAAAGAATTCATTCATTTTGGAGAAGACAAAGTATGGACTTTTATTTCCTTTAGTAGAGTTCGGGTGTAACTGGTGGGGACTGTCCCCATTCCCCATTGTCCCCCTGTGAAGAACCGTCACTGCAGAAAGTACTCTAAAAGTTCTCTTATTTGAATGTTACGAATATCTATGTCAGGTGCACTAAAATGTAGAAGTCAGAATATTGTTTCAGCATTTTTTATTTTAATTTTACAAAATTGACCTAGGCTCTTCCAGAATTTAGCCCCAGATATATACATATATGTACTAGCTTCTACCCGCGGCTTCGCTCGCATGGTATTAGTGGGAAATTACTGGCATAATTATTGGCATAATTGTTATTATTCTTGCTTTTTTGTCTAATAAAAAATAATTATTGTTTAATAGAAAATTTCCAAATTTGAGAAAGACATTTCGCAAATAAAAATTCTATTTTAGAAAATATTTAAATTATAGAAATTTATTTTAAGTACGTACTCCCCTAATTTTTATTCTGATGATTTCGCCTCATGTAGGAATTAGTATTTTATTCATATTTGAATCCAGAGTAACCTAAAGAAATAACAAAATTACAGCCCACGTCAAATAATTACATAGCAATGCTATGCTTTTCGTCCAGACAATAAACATTTTTAGAGATAGGTAAATATTAACTATGACGCCACAAAGCACTATTTTTAGGGTGGATTGCCTAATTAAAATAAAAAAAAACATTTTTTCCAAGGTAACAATTTGTTTGACGTTTGCAATAACTCGATTTTGTTAGCGACAGAAAACGTATGAAAAATAATTGCATAATGCTACAGCTTATTCATAACGCCAGAGCTTACCAATATATATGGCCTATGTTACTCGCTAATAATGTAGCTTTCGATTAGTGAAAGAATTTTTATATTCTATTCGGTGTTTATTGCGTGAAAGAATAACACTCATCCATACAAACTTTCGCCTTTATAATATCTATAAGATATATTTTACATTAGCTCCACACAGAGACCCTGGGGAAAATAATTTCCCTCAGGGCCTATGACATCTTAGGGGATGTATGGAAGGTCTTTTTAAGGAAGGGAAGACTATGAAGTTCTAGTAGTTAAAGTTGGGAAGGAAAAAGGTATGAGGAGTGGGTAGGAATCTGGGGGTCAGTGTGTCCAGGACTCCAGGACATACGAATCAATCCCTCCAACTGCAGTGCAAGGCGATGGATCGAGAGAGTCCGACTGGAAAGGTCAAAAAGACTCCCTCAACCAGTCTCTCTTGATCCGGCCTGCCATGCAGCAGGTCGGCAGATGCATCCGCGGCCAAGTCCTGGACAAACCTCACCCCATGAACCCGGGGGTGACCTATGGCAGAGGTGTTGGTTATCCAATAAATGGTTCCCAGGGCGGCGGTACCAAATTGAGTATATGTATATATATATATTATGTTTTCGGTATACTGGGGTATTCAATTCGGGAGGTGGGTATGGTTATCACCACCCCGGGAACCATTTATTGGATAACCAACACCCCTGGCATAGGTCAGCCAAGTGGTTTGCTACTTAGCAGGGGTGCCCGGGAACATGGGATGAGATCTGTCTAGGTCTTGGTGGCGAATGTGTTTGACCCTCTATTGCATTGCGGGAGAGACTGGTTGAGGGAGACCTAACCCTAGACATCTCCAGCTGGACTCTCAACCTATCGCCTTGCACCGCAGTAGGAGGGATCGATTCATACATCCGTCACTTCTGGACACATTGACCCCCAGATTCCTGCCTACCTCTCGTACCATTTTCTTTCCCAGAACTTCTCCTTTCCTTCCTAAAAATACCCCCCACCCATCATCCCCAAAGATGACATAGGCCCTAAGGTTCTTTTTCCCTCTTAATAATTAACTAATTTAAAAAAAATAATTAATTAATGTGTGTGGGAATCAAAACACAATGGGGAGTAATGTTAATGACATTTGTTCAAGCTTGTTCATTTATTGGCTACTTTGCTAGTGAGTGGTTACCGATGTTTGTACAGAGAATAGGTGGGAGGAGTGAAGAGATGTGACTTAACTGCCCTAACCGGTTTAATTTTTCAAAGGTTCAACTTTGGACAATAAACAAAAAATCGTAATCCAATCTGTTTATAAGAAAACATGCTGTAATGAATACATTTTTTATGAAGAGGGAATATGATATTGTTACGTTTTTAATTACGTTCTGGGTTCACAAAATAAAAACAACACGATTGTCAGTGACACTATTTATTTGTATTCCATTTACATTAATACAGCTTTATTTATTTTTCAGTCATCTATCTATTAGCAGATTTTATTTGTACTGACTTTGTTATTTTCCGTTTCCTTGGTGATCTATTTATTTACACTAGTGCTGCCATAGGCACCGCAATGTTCTTCCCATTACAATATCATGAAAATGTGTATGGTCGGTCGCCTTGTGAAGCAAATGTGCAGGTACCTACCTACCAATGTGAGCATTATTATATTAAATAAATTAAGTCATTTTGCAGCCTTAGAAATGCTGGATAAAGTTGCATTCAAAATAATTTATTAGTGAAAGGTGGTAAATGTAAGAACCTTGGGTGTGGGTTGAATAATTTATTAAGAAGTAGGTACCTACCTACGTTTTATTAATTTACAGTTTGTCAAATAAGAGTAGAAAATAAATGAGGGCGCCACCGTTGCCCAAATGGCAATACTAAAAATATAACAATGGTGTTAATCTAAAGCTGTGTAACCTACATTTTTATTAAAAATTAAAAAGGCATTAAAGAGAAAAAAAAAAAAATTTCACTGCTATATAGATACCCACTGATCTCAAAATTAGAATTGCATTTAGGGATATTATTATTATACATTTGCAATTTTGTATTAACATAATGAAGAATAACGATATTATAATAAAATATAAAGCACACTTTAGAAATTGCTCGCATTTATTTCATACTAGCTTGCACCTAGCGTTGCCCGGGCTTTAGATCATGCCTCTAATTTTATATCTGAATATATTTAACTCATTCAGATCTAAAAGTAGTGTGACTTAACTCACCATTAATGATTCTTTCTTTCCACCTACTGTTAAATTCAAATCTGTGTTAAATTAAATGAAAGCCAATCACTTTGTAAAACACAATTTAATCAAATTTATGTCATTTAGTAGGTACCTTCGCAATAGTGCTTATTCGATTTAATTTTTTTTAAGAAAAAAATATGTTTTTAAATGCGTATACAGCCTTTTTGAATTTTGTATCATTGCACTTTTAAAGAATATTTGACAGATAAATTG
Organism: Limnephilus lunatus; assembly: GCA_917563855.2. Lineage (NCBI taxonomy): Eukaryota > Metazoa > Arthropoda > Insecta > Trichoptera > Limnephilidae > Limnephilus > Limnephilus lunatus. Next base: position 41,386,415 of record OU830602.1, on the reverse strand, counting down.
GTGTTGCCAGCCTAAAAATTTCTTAGTTCCATTTTATTTATTTTCTACTCTTATTTGACAGACTCTACATATTAGCATGATCTCTACTTAGGCACATTTCTTTACTATTTGAGTAGGATGTAGTCTGAAAAGGGTCCGCTTTCTGAGTAGTTCCAAAATATCTACTAGATGAAAGGTGGTCCTCCTGTCATCAATCTAAGCGGTTTATCTATAGGTGAAAGAAGGTGAAACAAAATATTGACAAGATACATTCCCAATGACAATTTCATTATGCATTCTACATAAACTGTTCCTTTACATTTTTGTAATGAGAAGATTAAGAAGATATTAAATTAAATATGACTGTCCCTAAAATGAAATTTATAATAATTATAATAATTTTTGTATGATTTCTACAGCGCCATTTTCGTGAGAAAATTACCCCAAGGGCGCTTTACACATTCATTTATACATTTAACCAATATATCGAGCCATCATCACCAAAAGATTGTAAACGACAGTTTTTCTCAAATAGCGTTTTTTTACCGTATGCGCTCTAAACGGCTAGACGCACCGCCTTAATATTCGAGAATACCAAAAATCAACCCAATGGATTTTGTGACCGTATACATTTTATCGTATATTACTGTTCTCAAATTTTAGTTCACGCAAAAAATCTTAAGCGACACAGTAAAACTAGATGGTTGAGTCATGTTGTGCCTTCTTGATGAACAAACTTTTTTTAAACTTTAGCTCCACACATGAGGCTCTGGGAAATATAATTCCCCGCAGGGCCTATGTCATCTTTGGGGATGCTGTGTGTGCTAAAGGGACTCCCTCAACTATTCTCTCCCAATCCGGTCTGCCGTGCAGCTAGTGGGTAGACGCTTCCGCCGCCAAGACCTGGAAATACCTCACCCCATGAACTCGGGCACCCCTGCTAAATCACCAAACGTAGCGAACCACTTGGGGTGACCTATGGCAGAGGTGTTGGTTATCCAATATTGAAGAATGTGCGTATAATACTTTCCATCGTTTTATTCGTTGATATTTTTTGTCTGTGGTTGATCTGCGCTTAAACCGCTCAGGTGTGAACGGTCTAAAGGGATTGTATGGAGAGCAATATTTGACGTGCTATGATCTTTTATAGTTTATAGCTGTGTTTGAACAGGGTTTTACTCGGTGTTGCCATAGTTTTGAAAAATTGTTTTTAAAACTTTTGAAATACAGTAATAATAATAATTTAATACTCAAGTCGTTACTGCAGCCGAACTAATGTTGTCTTCGCTTGTTAAGGGGAAGTTTATAGATAAATAATATTACTTAATCCGCACATAAAACTAATCTCTCCCTAATGGAAGTTGTACAGAGGTTAATAAATAAAATACTAATAAAAAACCTGCAGGGGGGATTGGGGAGTCTTTCACACAAAAACTACTACTAAACTTTCGCGATGAAACTTTGGGGATATGATGTGCGCATGCCCGCGGTGGTTTCTGTATACAATAGTGAGCTCTTGGATCATGAAAAATTACGCATCGCTAAACCGTTCATCCAATTGCGATGAAACTTTGGGGATTTGATGTGTGCATGCCCGCGATGGTTTTTGTATAAAATAGTGAGCTCTGGCATCATGAAATTATGCATTGCTAAACCGTTCATCCGATTGCGATGAAACTTTGGTGAGTTGTTGTGAGCACGTCAACGAAGGTTTCTATGTATACTGGTGAGCTCTAGTATTATGTAGTTTGTATTAAAAAATTGCAATAGGTGGCACGCAAGCTGTTTGAAAACTGAATGTACAGGGACCGAATGTGTGGAATGCGGGAAGCGGGAGGGGGTTCGTGGGACGGGGGAAGCGGGAGAGGGGAGTGGGGAGAGGGAAAGTGGAGAAGGCAGAGTGGGAACGCGTGAGGGGAAGGGGATGCGGAAGAGGAATAGGAGGTGAAAGAAGAATGGGACGAAGGGAAAGGACACGCAGTTAGAAACAATATCTTTATTAAGTGGCATAGCAACGCATGCGGGAACTACAAACCCAGAAGCTAGCATATTTTGATTTTTATATATATGTATATAGATTTCCACCTAAAACCATGCAAGCGAAGCTGCGGGTAAAAGCTAGTCAATAATAAAACACTGTACACTACACTTCCAGCCACATACAAGCTAATGCTTCCATGGAAGAGTTGTATTAAAATATTTGAACATGTACATAAATAAATGAAAAAAAAATATATATATATTTGCCTTGGTGAGTGAATATTGTATAATATCTTAGATCTCATTTTGTAATGTGTTTCAGGTTTTCCCGACAGGCTAAAAGTGCATGGAAATTACATCATGGTTGCCCTTGTCCACGCTCGAGATGCCTCGCAACCTGTTTTCTTTCAGCGCATATCATCTTACACACTCGTGCGCAGATTCATTGTGCATACCATTGCGTATGCTGAGAATGTCTTCAAATTTCTCAACAGGTACTTCCCGACAGAGATGTTTGAAAAAATTATACACAAAGTGAGTATGATATAGTTTTGATTATGGTAAAAAGTTATTCAATAGGTAAGATAATATCAAACTCTGTAGTGGTAGTTACATTTTATATATATACAGGGTTAGGGAATGCAATCCCGCAAGACCATGTCAATCCAGGTATTTGCGGGACTGAACAATCTTAGTCCCGCTGGATCCAGGTATTTGCGGGATCCAGCAGGGTGGACTTAGACATCTAATCAATCGTATAATAAAGACCTAATACCTCGATCTACCAACCTTGTTTTTAGAGTTTTAAATTTATACCTAATCAAACAAGTTCTTTGGGACATTTTAAATGGTTTATTAATACATATACCTTTAGTTAGACCTAGGTAGAGTTTAAGTCATAAATTGGCAAAGAAAAAGATAAGACATAAATTTACATAACAACTTAAATTTAAATAATGACGTTCACACAATAAACAATATTCTTGAACAATAAGCATCATAAGTTTAAACATTATTTTGGAAATAGCTTCGTAAAAAAGTTAAAGTATTAATTACTATACATATAGATGGTCGTGAAGTTTCAATTGTTCCTATTATATACTTACCTATTGCATAATGTTATTCTACTTCTGTTATAATTAGTGTAACTCGCTCATCAAGCACAAGAACTAGCTTCTTCTTTGGTGAGATTGCAATTTTAAATAATTTCTGTACCGATATGTAATTTATATAACAACATTGTACACTTTTATATCTAATTAAATAAAAAAATAAATAAAAAATAAAAAATTGTGTAGTCTGATAAACGGCTTCTGATATTGGACACAAGGTAGCCAGCGGCTGAAAAAGCTCGTTCAGCTTCCACACTGGTTGGCACAATAGTCAATGTGCCTTTTAATCCACCGGACTCGAAGTAATTCATTTCCTTCTTTATCAAAACCTCAAGGCATATTGCCAGATCTAGGTTGTTGGGCTGTTGATCTCGAACTCTTCGTACTAATCAAAGTAAGTTAGAGTTTGTCTTGAAGTAACATTGGTGCTGCTGCTACTGCGCTGTCTGCTGCTGCTTCGTATGTCAATTCAATTCAATTCAATGTATTTATTCTTTTAAAAACATTACAAAATTAAACATTTTAATGTGTTTTTAAAATACAGTTGTAAGAGTATTACATTAAATATAAATATTAAACAAATGGTAGGCAAAAACTATAAAAGCATTAATAGAGCTTGCCTTTTAAAAGCAGCTTCACTAACGCTAAATATGTCGATATCCGAATTAATTCTGTTCAACAGCAAGATTGCTCTCCCGATCGGCATGACCATTGGCAAGTTAGTCCTGCAAGCCGGAAGATAGAACAGTCTATGCTGTCGGTGGCGAAGATAACCATCGGGAACATAGAAGTGAATGCTCTCCAAGATAGCTATATTTTCAAACCATCCACGAATCAATCTGAAGAAATGCGTAGCAATGTGTACATCCCTTCTGACCCGTAGATGGTTCATTCCGAGCATACCCAAAAGAAAGTCGGTAGGATAGAGCCACGGGTAATAGCCATACTCCCTCATGTACAAAAATCTCAGAAATGTCTCCAGATTAGCGAGAGGAGTGTTGTCATCGTCATCGTAAGGATCATCAGCGTCAGCAGGAGCAGTGGCTACAGCGTTGTTACCCGTGTCCGTGTACTCTAGCCTTTCGACTATAGTTTTGATTGCCTTGCATATTACACTTTTTGAAGGTAGACTAAATGTGTCATCAACATTAATAAATTGACTTCTGTCTTCTTCGTACTTATATGGATCATGTAAGTATAATAAAACCGCTGTCAAGTTAGTTCGCCGCTCTGAAATCCGTTTCCTCACGAATGAACTATGCTTCTCTGTAATCCCGCCAGCCCAGCGAGATACCGCAAAATTTTCAACCGAGATTAGTCCCGCAAAATGTCTGCGGGATCTCGGTATTTCGGGATCCCGGTATACCGGGATTGCATTCCCTATACAGGGTGTTAAGGAACGTACTTGACTTAGGGCCTTCGCTCATGGAGAAACCGAAAACTGATTGGCAACTCGATCACAGCACAACTCAATTTATCAACCTCCTGAACAAAATCTATATTTTTCTAATCTGGCATATCGCAAATTACTCCAAAACTTGACAGGTCGTGAGCCGCTAACAATAGCAACCTGTCAACAAGGCAACTGAAACGCGACGGCCTTGGCGACCAGCACTGCTGGCCACCGCGTCGCCTTTGACAACTGGTCTTTAACAAGTTGCCTGTGTGCGGACCTGTGGATAGCGATTGAGCTGCCAATTGTTTTTTTTTTAGTTACTCCATGTCCGGATGGCCTTACCTGACCTTAACCTATAATCTGACATTATTTTTTTTATTAATTAAAAATCAGTAGGTGTTGGATAGTTAGGAGCGGGATGAGCGGTTAGCCGGTTACTCGGCTGAGTGATCAACGATGACATTTTGGAAGAATTCTTCTTTTTTAGATTTGAAAAAAAAATATCTGAAAAAGTCACCGGAGACCAAATTTCATTTATATTTTGATGATTAAGAGTCAAACCATATTCAGATAGTACTGGTTTACCAGTCTTGTTACAAAATTAGATAGCAGTTAATAGCAGCAAAATCTCCAGCAGTAAAATATGTACACTCATACATCTTCTTCCCTTTGTGTCCTATTTTTTGCATTCAACGCCTCCAGTGTCCCTGTCCTGCGCTACTTCAGTGGCTTCCAAACTAGGGCCAGCCTCTGGAGTTGTTCTCCCAACTACATTGGAACAGCAAGTTCCTTTGTTGGAATAGCACCCAGAATTTTCAGTGGAATTCAATGTTCTGCCATTCTTAACACACGTCAAAGCAATTGCAAAATTTCTATGAAGAGTAGCAGCCACTATGAAGAGTAGTAACGAATACCCTAAAAAAGTAGCAGATATATATATATATTTTTTTTTTTTGTTACCCCATGAAGAGTAGAAAATGCCTTAAATAACTAGCAGATGCACTATGAAGAGCATCAAATACCCTATTATGTAAAGGGTTCGATGTTTAGCTCATCACAGATCGTCGAACTTCTTATTGAAATCCTATTTTGTAAACTCCCACCACACTTAAAAATCTTATTCGGCGGATTGGATGCTGTAACTTGGCTCATAACTCTCTTTCATCATCCAGATTTGACTGTGTATGTAAGCTTGGTTATTCTAAAAAATTTGTTTGTTTCCAGATCGGTCACTTCGAGACAGTGTCGGGATTCGCACCCAAACGAGTGACCATCCTCATAGTGGATTGGGACGGAAACGTAGTCGAGTCTTGGCACAATACAGATGGGACCCTCACGGCAATAGGCGATGTACAAATATACAATGGTCACGTTTACTACGGGTCGCCCTACAACATGTACATAGGAAGGACACCGATGCCTAAAACTAACCTCACTTTTGAAAAGCAAAGACCAAAACCAAAAACCATTGTTCTTGAACTGTAGTAAAATATTATTACATATTCACTTAGATTGACAACCATCAATGAAGAGTTAAAACAATAGAAGTGCGCTGTGGGTGTGTCTGTGTGCATGAAATAAAGTAAGTTTTTCTTTTTTCTGATGTGCTTTCAAATGTCAAAAGATCTTGTCTAAATGGGGGAAATCAGTTTCATTTGAAATTGGTATGGTTCACACATCTAGGGATTTTCTATTCAGTGCTTGGCAATAATAGAGTTCCTAGGTAGGTACGGCCTGGAAAGTGGTACATAATGCCTGGTTAGGTTTCCCATTTAAATAATAGTTATAAGCAAACTTTGTAGTGACAGAATACACACATTTTTTATTTACTATTATAATGTCCATTTCACACACATATTTACAAGCCACACAACTGTGATACAACCACAAGTCACCATTAATGTGCTACGGTTTTGCTGGTTTCCGGGTCGTGTAGTTAATACAACGTCAAGTGATGAATAAAATGTTCTTTATATTATAAGCATAAAAACAATCTAATTTTGGGTTCAAGTATCCATTCTTATGTATTCTGGGAAATTATAGTTGGTTATTTTTTCACCTCCAGAACAAATTTAACTTTGAAATTGTGTTGGAATGCCATTGTGTCAAATGGGTACAGTAGTTGCGTATGCAACTCGCATAACCTGTGACCAGCACTGTCAATATCGTGTGACTGATGTCAAACCCTTAGTTGATGCGCCATGTTTTTTTAAAAAAAAAAAGACAAACTTTCCCGGCTTACGAATAACCAGACAATATTTGAAAATCTCCTACTACCACCACAGTAGGTGGAAAATGTCGCTAGTGTGGTGATGGAGGACTTGGCCTTCTGAGAAATTGAACATGCGATGCCTGGGTAGGGCCCAAACGCGATGCCAACTCAGCCACTAACCGGTGTTGTGTACGAACCCTAGCAAAATAGTATACGCGCATAAAACTCGAGCCACTTGTGAATATCCCCGTGTGCGATAGGCCTAACAGTTTAATCAATATACAGTGTTAAGATGTTTTTAGAAGATGTTGATTATAAATGGCTCTCTCGATGTTATGAGATATTAATAAAGAAACAATTGCAAAATATAAATAAATTTTATTTTACGCTCAGTCCCACCGTAAGCAGGTAATACTCAACCTTCCTCTTCTCCTTTCTCACTTCCTTGAACGTCGCAACATGCACGTATTTATTATCAAAATACTTAATTATCCATATGTGCCATGGGCGTAGCAAGGTTTTGATTTAGATAGGTCAAAAAATAAAAATGTGGAGTAGGTACCGAAAAAAAGTGGACTTTTACAACATGTTCATGCTTTAGGCTCTGTGAATACAAAGGATATGAATGGAAGAAGGAAAAACCATTCTATGAAGTTATAAATTTGAAAATGCGACTCGGTTGACAATCCCAGAGTTATGCATCGGCCAGCAAGGGTCCCACCTTGCCCCACCGTGCCTACGCCCATGTTACGTGGTGTTTACAAGCACTATTATTGAATTGGAAGACACTCAGAATTGCTCTGCTAAAAGACCACAATCAGAATCGAAGCATTGCTTGAAACTATTAATTGTTTTTGTGTTTAATTCCTAGAACTCCATTTAATTTTTAAAAATTTATATTTTGGTAGAAAGCAGTCACTTTGTGGTTTGACATATTAATTGAAATAAAACAATAACTTTGTTTGTAACCACGATTTATTTATTTAACTTTTTTAATACCGACCGGTTTCGCTTAAGGCTCAGTTCCCGGCCCCAAAAAGAAGAAGAAGGAGCGATATGAAATTACGAATGTTAGAAGAGCGCGCTAACATTTACAGCGATAAAATTGATGCAAAAATCATGAAAATCTTTAATAAAACACGACTTGTTAAAAATAGAGCAAAAATCTCGCGATAATTGTCTTTAATTTTATTTAAAGAAACGCTTTGAATTTTTTCATACATATAACTTGTAAAATAACCGAAACAAACGTGTTTATAATCATTTTTGGAGCATACTTTGCGATTTTTTTCTATCGAGGGAATTTTATATAATTTGCGTTTCGGCGCGATAAATGTCTAGATATTATCTTCAAGAATAACATATATTTTTTTAAGAGCTTAAAAACTTCAAATGTTTAAGGGAGGTTTGCAAGAAATCGGTTGAAATTCGGAGAACCGCCTCTTAACACACTTAACTTGGGTATAAAATTAAACTGATCAAAAATATGCATTGTGTGTTTATATACTCTTGTACATACAGAAAGAGACGGTTTAATTTTATACCCTGAAGTTGTTTGTGTTAAGCCGGTAAACTGGTCGGTATTAAAAAAATTGAATAAATAAATCGTGGTTACAAACAAAGTTATTGTTTTATTTCAATTTAAATAAAATTTAATGTAAATAAAATTTCATAATGTTATTATCAAGCTTTAACAAAAATAAATACTAAAATACTTGCAGAACTTGAAAAAAAACATTATTAAATTTAATTTAAGTTAAATAAAATTTAAAAAAAGTTGTTTGAAACGACTTTAGATGTTTTTTTTTTATTTATTAAAAGAGAATAACTTAGTTTACATCACTTTATTTATTATAAAGTTATTTATTATAAAGTGATGTAAACTAAGTTATTCTCTTTTAATAAATAAATAATGACATCACAAAGTGACAACCTTTTAGAAGAAGTTTTCTTCGAAAAATTAATTTTTTTTTTAAATTCATCTCTTTGAAGTGGCATCTTGGAAGTCGAAATTAACACACTTCCTAATAATAATAACATAGAATTTATATAGCGCAGTTTTGTGATATTTCACCTCAAGTCCTAACATCCGATCAAGCTGAAACTCAGCAAATAGACTCGTCGATGACAATGCATTCTCTCAACTTTTGGTGGCACTCAAACACACACCCGCATTTTTACAAAATTGGATGAATTTACATTTAAAAATTTACAGCAGTCAATATATGAAATAAATGTCGGTACTCTCCAATTGGGATTTGGTTTAAGATTTAGCGGTGTTTACTCCAGTTCCCGGGGGGAAAGGTTCATTTCTCAGTCAAACCAATTTTTTATTTTATTATTATTTTAAAAGACATATGAAAATAGAGATGTACCTACAGTAAAAAAAACTTTTTTATGGGTTGTTTTTTTTTTACATTAGCCCTCACAGGAGGCCCTGAGGAGAATGATACCCCTCAGGGCCCATGCCATTTTGGGGATTCTGTGTGGGGGTCTTTTAGGAAGGGAAGTTCTGGGAAGGAAAAAGGTATGAGGGGTGGATAGGAATCCGAGGGTCAGAGTGTCTAGGACATCTACTGGACTCAGACAAACCTAACTCATGAAACCGGAGTTGTGTTTGGTGACCAGGCCTGAATAGGCAGAAACTTTCCAACCTTCCGCTTTCTGATATCTTTCCCACTCACTTCAGAAAGTATTCACATTAAAAAGTAAACTAAAACAGAATAATAAAAGATTTGAATGGGGTTTTCGTTTTTTATTTTTTGTTTTGCAAAATAATAAAAATTATACGAATCACATTCTCAATCAGTAATAAGTAATCAGGTCAAAATAATATCTGAGAACATAAATTACACAAAAAAATTATATTATGTATTTATTAATGGTATTTATAATATAATGATTATATCAGTGGATCTTTATTATTTTATTATTTCATATTTTTATTAGTCTCGTGTTAAATGTAGGTACATATTGAAACTTACTTTCTACAAAGATATTAGCTATTGATGTTTGTCTATAGGAAAACATATTTTAAAAAATCTTTGATGGAGATCAAACATGTCATAGAGCATGAAATTAAAAAGATTATTTAAAACAGCAATATATTGTTTTGCATATTGTACCACGGGAAGAAAAGGCGAGTTATTATTTATTGTATACTGTCACTGACTTGAGCAAACGCGAGAAAGAGACAAGTCATATGTGTAAAGTGATCTTTGCGCTAAAAAGTAATGCAAGTTCATACTCATGTTGCTTGGTTTCTTAGCATCGCTTGCTTAGTGCACCGAGAGAGGTTGTTTTCTGTCATGCTTTCTATTTACATAAAATGAATTCTTAAGAAAATTGTTTTAAAAAATCAGAATTAAACATGAAATAAAACTATGAACTTAAAAAAAAATCAAAATATTATAATATAAAGTACCGTGTATTGTAAATACGCAAAACTATAAAAAAAATTTTTCAAAAGAAGCAAATACATTGTGATATAACATTTTAAATAAATAAAAAGATACTGCTTATCAACAAATAGGGTGTTTATTAACATACGTATATAAAAACAAATACCCAAAAATGATATTTCCACATTATTTTATTACGACCTATATAAAGCCAATAACTGGTAATTTATTATTTTACATATCCACCAGGAAAGAATCATTTTTAAATCGGTGATAATTTATTTAACAGTGAAACAAAAGTAATTTTTTTAGAAAACCGGTAGGGAATAATATTTTATCAAACACATTTGCCATAATTTAAAAAAATATTCATGAGAGACAGTTGCAATTCCTTCAATAAAAAAATTACATGAATTAAAGTTGGACCCTTCTGTACGATGATATTGAGCTAGCTGAGAATATTAAGCTAGCTGATATGAAACAAGTTTTATAATATGTAAATAAAAATTGTATGACATTATTATCATTGCAAATAATATCAATTATTGCCACAGTACGCAAGAAAGTTATGAGTTTGAAAAAGAAAACCTATTTAATCTAGGACATGATTAGAGATTTTCACTTTTTGGATTATTATGCTATTGCGCTTCCTCCTTCTTTAACCAAAACAGCATCCAGAAAATTATCATGACTATTCAATCTAGCTTTAAAATTAAAATAATGTACATAACATGTTCTGTATCTCTATATTGTTAGCAAATGTGTATAAAAATGCAAACAGCTATGTATTAATTAAGGCCGGTCTCCTACGACAAAATATTTTACAAAACATCCAACAAAAACACAAACATTAGGGCAGGGCAATGACATTTTTTTGTCTTCCATCGGCCACGGAAAACAAAAACGTTGTGGCCCCGACCATCCACAAAATGTGTGTTTGTCGGAGGAAACCCCGCTTTACGCACACACTATTTAATCACTATCAACATTATATTGGAATGTTCAAACTTTTATATGACGGAACTAAAATTACTTACATTATAAAAACGTACGCTTTTGAAGGAAAATTATTATCACGCAGAGGGGTGGTGAGAAAAGTGGTTTTTGCATAATATCGATAATTATAAACAATCTGAAAGCATCACAGGTTATCTGGGAAAACAGAATTATTCTCAACAAAATAATAAATTATTGCTGGCAACCCTCGGCTATATCGTGAGAATTTGGACATTTTATTAATAATTTGGAGAGATGTGATAACTCCCCGAAAGGTAAAGTTTGATTAAAAATTACTTTTACATAAAATGAGTTACTTCGCTACATCAAAAGCAGTAGTTTTGGTCCTTATTAGCTTCACATCTACCAAAGTATGTAGTTTTGGTTCTAGCCCATTTAGCACACGCTCTGTCTCTCTTACACTGCCTGACTTTGCATATCGCCATCATATTTGATTCAAACGAAAATTTCATAATAATGATGAAATACAGTTTTGAAATTTATGTCCGATCGGTCAGTTGTTGTAAAACATCACATTTTACTCAGAGGCTTGGTAGAAGTAATACTAATAAGTACCGTAATGCATTGAGGGCGGGTTGTTTCACAGAATTTGAACAATTCATCAAATTTCAAAGTTAATATTCAAGTTCTGCGAAGGTTCTATTCAAGTTATGTTATTATCCAAGTACAGTGATACCTCAAGTTACGAGTTTAATTCGTTCCGTAACCTTGCTTGTATGTCAATTTGCTCGTATTTCAAAGCAATTTTCCCCATTGAAATTAATTGAAATGCCATTAATCCGTTCCAGCCCCAAAATCTCCCATATAAGACGATGAATATGTACAAAATCATATCAAGCAAAAGGTTTTTTTACATTGTGAGTCAACATGTGGTTCATGAGACAGCTTTTTTGATTAAATGATTTTTTACAGTCGGAACATGAAAATGGTTTTTCTCTACTGTGTGTCAGCATGTGGTATGTCAAAAATGGTTTTTGCTAAATTTATTTCTTTATAGTCGGAACATGAAAAGTGTTTTTCTCTACTGTGTTTCAGCAAGCGGTGTATGTCAAAGATTGTTTTTGATAAAACAATTTTTTACAGTTCGAACATGAAAAGGGTTTTTCTCTACTGTGTCTCAGCATGTGGTATGTCAAAAAATCGTTTTTGTTAAAATTATTTTTTACAGTCAGAACATGAAAGGGGTTTTTTCTCTACTGTGTGACAGCATGTGGTATGTCAAAGATTGTTTCTGATAACGATTTTTACAGTTTGAACGTTAAAAGGATCTTTCTCCACTGCTTACTAGCATGTGTGTCGTTAAATTTTCCTTTTGAGAAAATGATTTTTCGCAGTCGGAACATGAAAAAGGTTTTTCTCCACTGTGAGTCAGAATGCGTTTCTTCAAATCTCTCTTATGAGAAGATGAATTCGTACAGTCATTTCAAGCAAAAGTTTTTTTTACGCTGTGAGTCAGCTGGCCATTCCTCGTATCTCAAATATTGCTCGTATTTCAAAGCAAAACTTCACTCGCTCGACAGCTCAAATCTCAAATATCTCGTTTATTAGGGCACTCGTATCTCAAGGTACCACTGTGTTCATTACTGTGAAACAACCGGCCCAATGATGAAATAATAACAAAACTTAAATAGAACTTTCACAAAACTTGAATTTTAACTTCGAAATTTGATGAATTGTTTAAATTCTGTAAAAGCATTCTTGTACCCAGTTAACTTTTATTTACGTATAACAAACATATAATTAAACGGGATTAGAAATTTTTACAAGCATTTTAGTAGGTGTTACAGATATTCTCACTGAGTGTCTCACTAGCTCGTAAACGAGTCATTATTTAACAGACTAGGCAATAACTGTGTAAAAATATCTAAAATGTTTTGCTGTAAATAATTATAGTGGGATAATTATGGTAGCACAGTGGCGTTTCACAGACCGGAACCAAAGCGAGTGGAGTCCGGCCATCGGGGGCTCCACAATGCTAAATAAACACCTGCTCCTTGGCGAGGGCATCACAGAATGGTGCCACCACGGCTCTGGTGCCAAAATAGAAGATGAGGCCAAAGGTAATTGAGATGGGCAGAGCGGGGAGCGCCTTCTTCATGATGGCCAGCAGCAGCAGGGTGATACACAAGCCCTGAGGAAAACCACACACAACATTATTTCCTTCCTGAGCATCCATCCGTAAGAGTGTGAACTTTACAAATTTTATGTACTTCCTCAAACAGACTAACCCAAGTCTTAATATGTAGTAAGGTGACGATATAATATTAAAGATTAGTGACTTGTGTAAATGACTTACAATCAATATGGCCACGAAACAGGCCAGTGTGGTATTCCAATCTCCATACGATGATGCCTTTCCCACCAACACGCTGTAGAAGATGAAATCTCCCAAACCCAGTTTCACGCCACCTAAAAGCAACACACAGAATCTAAATTAATTATCATTATGTAGTGATGTTCCTTATCCAGAACATTCCTTGGTGAGAGAGCAACTCAGTTTCTATCCGATTTCGGCTTCTCGTCTCCTCTTAATGTTTTTCAGTGTTCAAAAAAAAATATTCGTATGGATCAACAAATGCTGAATACAGCCCATTCCGCTTAATTAGTACACGTAATTAGTATAGGGACAACCGGTTATTGGGGCCAAAACCAAATAAAGAAACAATTCTAATTTACTTCGATTATCTGGGACACCATTCCGTTTAAATGGGACAAATTCAGATGCGAAGTCGAAGCAAAAGAGTCTCACTAAACAAATATTGTTTAAGAAAGGTGGTAATCGGTGTGGGTGAGGAGAGGAAATGCCTTATTTTTCAGGATTAGGTTACAAGCAATTAATAACGTGAAAAAAATACCTTTGTAAAATACAACATTTTAGATTTTGTCTCTAGTAGACAAGTACAAATACAACACAACCCTCAAGTTCACTAGTTACCATGTCGGGCCCGCTTGCCCCGAGGAACTTGTGGCAGAGTTCCAGAGTGGCACCTTCTACCTCCTGCAACAGAACAGATATTTCACAAATGGGGCAGACCCATTGTGGACCTGTTCAGCTCTGAAGTGGACACAAATGGGGCAGACCCATTGTGGACAGCTCAGCTCGTGGAAGCAAAATCTTTCCATAGACAGGAAAGACAAAGAGGCGATATTCAATAATGCTTTCAGTAAACCTTGGCACTTTTCTCCGGCGTTTCTTTGGTGTTTCCACTCTGTATTTTATTCCTCGAGTGATAGCTTATCTGAACAACGAACGTCAATCAGATATAAAACTGAAAGCCTCGAGCGTATCTCAGGAGATCAATTAGATCATCAACATGATCATTAAAACCAGAGATACTGATAGACACCATGACAGGCTCTCACCCACCGCAAATACTTCAACTGGAGCTGCAAGAGTGGAAAAGTGGGGCTGGGATGGTGGATTGCAAGGATGGTCCGATAGGTTATAAAGACCAGCTGGCAAACTTCACGAAAAATGTTATAAAAAAGAAATGAGACAGTCAATTATTCAGGAGCCGGGGAATTTGTCGTACTTGACAAACCTATTCAGACCAATCATTTGAGCCAGGGGGGCAGACTCCCAAAGGTTTTCCATTTCAAAAGTCAGAAGGAGAAGAGATAGGGGTGAGGATAGACCTCAACACTGCCACCAGACGATAGCAGACCTACTAATAACCTGGATAAGAGATAATAAGAGTTTTAATGGAAGGTAAAACTCCAATATTACATACACGAAATGTTGGCAAAAATGGGAAAAATGAAAATATAAACCGGTTTCTACCGATGTCTTGAGATGTACCCGAAATCAGCTCATATTTTCCTTTTTCCTAACTTCTGGTAAAATTGGTCAAACATTTTCAAACACTTGTTGGTATTATCTGCTCAGTGATTGGGTACATTCAAAATATCACAAATTTTATGTTAAAAAAATGTATAGAAAGGATTTGACTTACGTTCCTCCTCTTGCACGACTTGCTGAGGCTGGGGCTCTGTGGTCCTGCGGGGCACTGCGGTGGTCCGGGGGGCCCCCGAGCCATCCTGCTCCACCCGCATGTCTCTGCGTCTCCTTTCTGTCCTTTCGTCGGAGCGTTCTGTCCAATTACTGTCGAAACCAGCGTCATTGGAATCTAGATAAGTAATTATTTACTCAGTTAGAATAGTTTAAAATAATAAAAAACGGGAGACACGACATGGATTACCAGTCAAACCGTAAACAATGTGTAAAAATCAATAACCGTCTCAGCAATCAATTGATAATTAGTTTTGGCGCACCTCAAGGAAGCTTTTTGGATCTCACTTTATTCATAATTTATGCAAATGAATTGTGTAATCATTAGAATAGAAATTATGTACAAAAACATGACATATGATAAAACATTATGTCATATATCACAAGTCAAAACTTTAATTTTGTCACATGTTAAAAAAAAAACATGTACCTATCTACCGAAGTTAGATGTTGCCAGCAAAATAATGTCATTTTTTTATTAGTAATAATTCGAAAAAGAAAATGTACGGTCTTTATTAAATGTTTAACAAAAACACTGTTTAACAGTTGTGAAGTGTTTTTTTATAAGTAAGGCTGATTGAGTTTAGTATTTATCCTTCCTTATGTATCCCAGAAAATCAATTTAAAATGATTTTTTCCCTTCCCCTCTCCACACTTGTTCCCCCAGTACTTCAGTGTTCGCAATCAACCGCCGTAACAATGGTCTCCCCGTAAATCGCATATAAACACGCATTGCAAGATTCCTTTGGAAACTATTTATATTCTTAGTGAAATCAATAAAAAACATAATGAACCATACGCAGAGAAGTCATCTCACCTTTCAGTGTAATAAATTGCAGAGAATTCACCCCACCTTTACTTGCGTGAGTACCTTCCTAACAAATACAGTTTATTGTTTTTGTAAAAACACAGAATTCATTTTGCAGTGGAATGTTAAAACCACCTGCCGAAACATACAGCGAAACATTCTTAAGAAGTTTTCCAAGAGACGGAAAACTTCACAAGGGACTGAAAAAACCAAAAATCTTAAGCATGAAAACTTTTTAAGCAAGAACTTCTTTAAGCAAGTTTAACTGTACTTGCCCCCTGACAAAAGCTAATAATCATGTGATTGCCCTTAGAATGGGTGACTAAAATCAAATACATACTTTGCAGCATTTAGAAATATGCCACGATTATAATAGTTCCTACCCGTATATAGAAGATCCAATTATTCTAGCTACATGGTTCCGGAGTAATATTCTAGCCACTCGTTTTGTTTTGTGGCTGCGTTCGCTTGCCTTTGGCTCGCCAGTGAGGAACAGACAATCTTACGGGCAGCATGTGACTTCCAAGCAGAGATTTGACGGCGTGGGGGATGGATTCCAACCACCAGCATTTTACGTATTGTAATTTACTTTTAGTTCTACTTTGGTTTTGTTAATTTATATACCACTTTTCGATTATGTGGTTTACCTTGAAATCGAATGGCGCCTGTTAGTTATTATCTTTATGCATCCACATTACAGTAGAGTCATTTATATTTCAACATGTTAATAATTTTGTCTGACTTCTTCGAGCAGACACCACGACCCGAGTACTATAAAATAACCAATGTTAGAGTCATTGTCAATCATGTAAGTCTTTTGTTTTTGAATTGATTAAATTTACATATGTTAAATCAGTGTTCCATTACAGATTTATTTTGATTAATTATACATGCCTACCTACCTTTTAGCTAAGCCAATTTTATTAACTTCACACATTAATAACATTCTTAACCTTTATTTATCTTACAATCATCATCATACTTTAGCATCACTCAAGAACCACGCAAGAATCTCCGTTACATTATGGCACCCAACGTGAGGCTCGAACCCACGACCCTGAGATTAAGAGTATCATGCTCTACCGGCATCACCCAAGAATCTCCGTTACAACTTGGGTATTATTTTTGACAGTAATTTACAGTGGACATTAGGTACAGGAAACAAACTAAGAAAATCAATAAACATATGTACTTCCTTAGACCTACTCGCCACTTTATTAACTTATGTATCAACTCAAAAAAATTTACGTACTATATGCACTATGTCAATCTTTAATCGAGTACGGAATTATAGCCTGGAGAGGAGCAAACGCTGCCGCCATCGACCCGATTTTTAAAGCTCGGAAACTAATTATAAAGATTATCCTGTCACATGCAGTTCGAATGAAATCTTTAGGAGAATCTGTGTTTTGGACATTAGGCAACTTTACGCAAAAAACATACTAGAATATCTCTTCAAGCACAGAACTACTTTTGACAATGTCCATACTGCTCGAGATACTAGAAGCAAAAGGCATAATCTCTTACTTATCCTGTTGTTAAAACAACTTTTATCCAAAGAAATTTTAGATATGCATTATGGAACAAAGCAATACAATGCACTTCCATTGGCCATTAAACAAAACACTTATTTTAAATATAAATCAGACATCGAGTCTTGCCAAGACAGCAGCCAAGACAGACCTAACATCAAAGATATTTTATCAAAACCAATTTATAAGTTTGTAGGATGGTACGATGCTAATTGTCTTTTATTTTAAAAGATACCTACGTTGTGTTATTATTTGTATTTTTGTTATAAACTGTGACTACTCTCAACACAGGGTTCCTAGTGCAACAAGCACTGCACATCACCAATTATAATAGAATTAATAAAGATAAATAATAAAAATACTAAGATAGGTTCGGAGCCCATCTTCTTAGTTTCTTTTATCTCGGAAACAACTCATGTTTATGAATCACTGTATCGTACAAGTAATTTTTTTTTTCTTATTTAGAAAGTTTTTAATACATCATCACTGTTTACAACATTGAGACATTATATTTATTACAATGCGACACACTCAGTATTCGAGACATGTTCAGGAAGTAAGTGTACTAGATTTTTATATTTTTTTAGAAAAAGTGTATTTTGAAAAGAAAAAATGACAGGATATTGATACACTTGACTATTTTTCCACATAATAAGCATCCCGTTCAATGTGTTTGGCGAGCTGTGGCACAAGCTTCTTTATGCCCTCCTCGAAGAACTCTTCCACCAGCTCTTTCCCTCACTTCAGAACCTCTTTCTGCACCCGCTCGTCAGTTGAAAATTTAAATCCACCCACGTGTGCCTTCAGGGAAGTGAAAACTTGATAATCTGAAGGCACAAAGTCAGGGGGATACAAAACATCCCAGCCAAATGAGTCCAAGAGCGCCTTGGTGTGCAAGGACGCAAGCACACTCCTCTCCTCAACATTCTCTTCCTTTTGTTTTGAATGCTCCTTACGAGTTTTTTTAGGGTCTCACAATATCGTTGTGCATTGATGGTCTCCCCTATCTTATATCCCTTTATTATATTTTAGTTTTAATGATTCTTGCTGAATGGCACCGTTATGGTTATCATTATCTAATGTCCTGTAACAAAACAGCACTCACTATCTTTGTTAATACATATTGTTCTTTTGGAATTGCTTTGTATATGCTGTAAATTCTTTGTTTTACTTTATTTAATCAATTTTTGTTAGGACTCGTAAGAACACTATATTGAATTTTATTATAATTAAGCGCACTTGAAGTGAAATATCACAAAACTGGGCTATATAAATTTTATGTTATTATATTATTATTCCCCCTGAGGCAGAAATTCAACCAAAATGATGCCTTTTCGGTCCCAAAACACTGAGGCCATGGGTTTGATTTTAGATTTTCACGGCCAGTATTTTCGTTATTTATTTTTGGGGTGTTATGCCATGTTGCGCTAACTCCTTCTTAAGCCAACGTTTCAGACAGCGTTACAGTGTCCATCATCAGGGCAGATGTGTAATTGATAGCTTCACTCCTCTACGAGCTGGTATTACAATATCAACAATATCATACAACAATATAATATATTAAATATCGCTTCTGCACACATCAGCACTCACTTCACCACTATCAATTACACATCTGCCCTGATGATAGTCACTGTAACGCTGTCCGAGACGTTGGCTAAAGAAGGAGGTAGCGCAACACGGCATAACACCCCAAAAATAAATAACTGAGGCCATGATTCAAAATTGTGATTTTGAATTTTTTGCCATTTGGAGAATTGGTGTAACGCCACTGTGATGACTGCTTTTTTGTCTCAGGCATGTAATGAGCCACCCACGTTTCATCTCCAGTCACAATAGAGCTCAGAAAATCCTCACCTTCTAATTTAAGTCGCTCAAGAACAGGATTGGCGGAATTTCTTACTCACATCTTTCAAGCAGCTGGACACTACCGTGAGTTTACGTACTATCTTTTACCGGCGATGCTCGCTCTGGAGATCCCCTTCTGCCACTCAGTATTGACAACCCTCAGAAAACAAAAAACCACAGCCTGTTATGGTCACAGTATATGTACTTACTTTCTGAACACGTCTCGTACATAAGATGTAATATATTAGCTTAGATCTATCAATAACATGGCAATGCATTACTAACAGCAAATACGTATAATAGGTTACTGGCGACACTGTATATTGTCTCTTCTTTGTGAAAGCACAATCCTATAAAAAGAAGTTTTAAATCAAGCCTTACAAATTGTGTACATCTCATAATCCTTGATTTGCTGACGATAAGAGGATTTTATTGCACGCTATTATGTATATAATTATCTACTGGCATAATGTTTATAATTATCTACATATTTATAAATAGGAATGAAGCACATGGAGGAAGCAAGCAGATAGCAGTGGCATGCAGTAACTTTTTACTAACATATATGTATCTAGTCTATTTTAAATTTTTATTTTAATTTGCTTCTTTTTCTTACACACTATAACAAAGTCTCAAGTCCATCTTTTTTATATACTATAACTAAGTCCACTTTTATTATTAAGTAATTTACCATTGAAAATATCCTCCACAACACATGTAACTTCAGTATGGCTACTAACCATGGCTCTACCCTACCGACTTTCTCTTGGGCATGCTCGGTATGAACCAACGGGTCAGAAGGGATGTGCTCATTGTAACACATTTCTTCAGACTGATTCGTGGATGGTTCGAAAACTCGATTATCATGGAGAGCATTAGTTTCTTTGTTCCCGATGGTTATCTCCGTCACCGACAGCATAGATTGTTTTATCTCCCGGCTTGCAGAACTAACTTACCAGTGGTCATGCCAGTCGGGAGAGCTGCCTTGTTGTTAAATAGAATCACTTTGAATATCGATATGTTTAACATCAATGAAGCACAATTCAAACAGCAAGCTTTGTTGCTGTTAGTCTAAATCTGTTTAACTCATCTAAAATATTTTCTCTTTTAAAAATGCTTTGAAATTGTAATTTTGTAATGTTTTTTAAATGAATAAATTGAATTGAATTATACAATATGTTAATAATGATAATACAAGATTTTGGTACATGTAAGGTACATGGAAGCTGGTTCTGGCATTTTTTTTTCTTTTGGTCATTTGGGAAGTTAGTCATTCGGGATATAAGAAAATTGACCTTCAGGTTCATAAACCAAACCACAAAATATCAACAGAACTTTGTAATCTGGTTTATCTGGTAAATTGCAAAAGTCAGAAAAAAAAATCTCTAAATGCCACCACTAAACGGGTAAATATATATTTTTTTTTTTTACAGTGAATACCGCACAAGAACCTCAACTGCTCCCGTCTGGAGCCAGTGAGACTATGGCATCCCCAATTGGGGTATGTTGTGAGGCTGAAGGTAGTGGGGAGGGGAAGGAGGTGGGGAAGAGGAAGGTTGGGAAGTACCTGGCTATTCAGATCTGGTCACCAAACACGGCTAAAGCCATTTTCAAGCAACGTTTCAATTCTGAATGGTGGTCTTACACCAGGGCGATACTGATAGTATCTTCCACTCTGGAACGTGCCGCAAATATCCTATATATTAAAAATTCACTATAATTAATTGTGAAATAACACAAATTAATCAAATAAAATTTATTTGCGCACGCCGGGTTCGAACCCGCGACCCCCGGATTGTGAGTCAGGAGTCTTACCCACTGGACTACGGAGGTCGTCAAATATCATAAAATAGCCAACCATAACGGGTAAATATCATAAACCTAGGTAAATATCATAAAATAGTAAAAATATTTGGCACAGGAATGTTCAAAAAAATGTTGAAAGGGAACAAGAAAAACAGTCTAAAAAAGAAATCAAAGAAAAAGGTGGTAGAAATTGAAATTGTTTATCTTTTGGGATGTTAATGAATGAGCATGTCGTATGAAAGAGGTTCATTATCATAAAATGTTTATTTTAAAGCGGGTCCAAAGCTCGCTCGGCCATTAAGATTTGCCGTGACAATCCCTCAAATATCACATCGACATTTTTTTGTTTTCCGTCTCCTCCGTTTGTTGAAACACGGTTGAAAGATTGGGGTGAAGTTCGCACGGTCCACACAATTTGGCAAGTGGTCTGGATTAAGGACCTGTCCACGCGTACGCAATGAACACTTGACATTTGACGTTTTTGGCATTTATATCAGTGTTAAAATGCGTTCTGATGAAAAAGAGATGCATCAGGGAGAAAACACAGATATTTTAATAGATATTTATTTATCAGGAAAGATTTCCGACTAATATCGATTATTGCAAAACCTAAAGTTACTATTAAGAATTCAGAGTGCGTAAATAATTATGTAGCATCAAAAATAGAATACCGATTTGAATTGGTCAATTTCTCCCGTGTCTCTGTAACCGATTTATAAATTAATAGACTTTATTTACAAGTGAGTTCACGAAAAAAATAATCATCCATTATGACAGTATTAAAGTCCGCGCAGTTGACATAACACCAGAAAACTTGATGTTTGTCGTTTACATAAATGTTAAAATGCATTCTGATGAAGATAAGATGCTACATCCAAAGGCCATTGTGCTACATCAGGGAGAAAACACAGATGTTTATTTATCCAGAAAGATTTCCGAATAATATCGATTATTGCAGGACCTAAGGTTACCTTTTAAAAATTCCCAGAATACTGAAATTTAATTGCCACATTAATTGCGAGTTTTGTATCTTAAATATTTAAGATGATATTTGTAGTAACTGCTCCAATATTGTTTTTTTAGTTTCTCCATTGAGAGAGTTCTCAAGTCTGTAGTATTAATACATTTGGAGATCTTGATTTAGAGGTTATGAATCACTGTGGAAACGATGTCTCCAAATTTCAGAACTAAGTTTTTGAATTGTTAAGGTGAAAATTAAACCAAAACAGAATGGCGCTAGATTTAAGTTGCAAAGGTATTTAACCTAATTAGTGTGTGTAATATGTGATGGTAAATGGGTTGAATGTGTTAGTTTTGAGAAATGAAATGGGGGTAAGGCGTACCATGCGGACGGAGGCGAGCAAGGGGTATTTCTTCTGTGGCTTGTTCTTGGGGGTGTTGTCTATGGCTAGGGGGGCCAGTTGAAGAAGAAGTAGTGTGTTGTCTAGGGCCTCTGGGAGGGGGGGGATGAGCTAGAGGGAGTGGGGGGGCCCTACCTTCGGACTGGGGAGAAGTCGGCGCTGCCATGTAGCTGTACATGAAGGTGGCTGGAAACAAATAAACATCACAATTATAATTATGTACATTGTACTTTTGTGCAATACCGACCAAGTGAGTGCCATTTCTCTCACTTAATCCGTACCCCACTGGAGAAATCATGTCAGGAATCCACCATGCACAGCTCCATTTTGACATTTTATCATTAGTTTTAGAAAGCTTTTGTGGATGAAGAATCAACCTACATACAGACGTGAACTTGACTATCCAAATCTCATGTCATATTCGTCTAGCAAGCCGCGTTAGACGATTAAAAACTTAACCACTCCGATCTATTGCGAATATGCACTTTTTACGTCTTAAACGACACGTCAGATTTACGAAAACTTTGTGTTATTTCCGCTTCACAATTAAAGCTCTATAAATGAAACATTTCTGAACGTAGCCAAATACTAAAAACTGTTTTTGAAAGGTTGCAAAATAAGCTTTCAAATTGTTTTATTACAATTAAATATGAACATTTTTAAATATTAAAATTTAGAATGCAAAAATAAAAAAAAGTTTTAAATTACCCACATGATGTTTTTATGTGAAAACGGTACTAAAATCACGGATTATGTAAAAAAAAAAATACTTATTCTATTGTATAAATGTATAATAAACAATTAAGTTACCTCACTTTTTTATCATTTCATACAACAATATTTAATAAAAACATAACATTGTCTTAAGTCACCTCACTTTTTTATCATTTCATACAAGAATATTTAATAAAAACATAACAATGTCTAACGGCCGATAGGCGATTTTTAGTCTACCATGTATCTGACAGAATAGGTATTTTTATGTATTTTTATGTATTTCTATGGACAACTTGAATAGTGATGGGTAGCTTGATTTATTATGGAGCTTCTACTTTTTGTTTTAGGGATGTCACTAGAACAGTAACGGAGTTATAACGATTTCTGTGGAAACACACGAGTTGACGTGAAAACACGCTTATTGTACTTGACTGCTATTGTCATATTAACATGTATATCTGCTTACGTTGCTGAATGGTTAATCCAATAATTTAATAATGGCCAAGCGCCAAAAGCGCTGCCAATTTGATGTTTACATTTTGAAAATACATTATTTAACTTTTACCACCGACAGACAAAAGTCAAATTGCCAAGAAATTAAATTTCAAATTTGTTTCAAATGTAAATAATTTGAAAGCATCAACCAATCAATTCAATCACAGAAGAATTTTGAATAACGGAAGTGCAACCACTCCGCTGCATACTTTGACTGTGACTAACTTTCTGAGGTTGTATCCACGTCATCATGGAGCATTTGAAAGGAATGTATATGGTAACTTGCTTATTATAATATTGATTAGTGACATTGACTTGACAGACCTGTACATATCTTTTTTATAACCGGCAATACCATAATAGTGTTACAATTCGAAAGAAACATACATTCGTGAAATGTCTACAGGAATATGAATAAAGACATTCTAAGTAGCTTCTATCTTTTTCGTTTTCATACAAGACGTGTGAGAAGGATGACTTTTATGAATGGCTTTTAGGACGATCGTCGATGGTGTCCATACAATCTCTCCCTGGAACTTTTATAGAAATTTTAGAGATGTGATGGAGTCCAACGTAAATGTGTGTTCAATCAGACATCTGGGTCTTAATTCAGATCAAAATTAATTATGAATTTATGTAATTATGATTAAGTAAAACATTTAGTGATTATATATTAAAGACTTACAAGAATAGATGAGTGCCGGGAAGATTTGCTCGTTTCTGGACTGGGCTGTTTCCACCAAGATTCTCAGGGGACCATTGGGAGTAAGTACAGCCACCAGATCTGTGGGGAGTCGGCACACACATTAAATCCAGATAATAAAGATAACACATTACATTAGTAGCCTCTACTAGTCACCTAACAACTTAGAATACACTACTTCATAGAATATGGACATAAATTATTGCAAATGGCTGTCAGGTGTCATCCCACAAGATGAAAGCAAATTTTCATTTTATGTACCTGATTGAAATTTGAAATGCGGTATTTTCCATCGTCCCGAATGCAAATAGTTTTCTAATAGTAAATAAGGTGAATCAAAAGGTTTTTTAAAAAAAAATATTCGTATTAAGCGCGTCCAAAGTTTGCCAAATTTGCGTATTGTTTTGTTGTGTTATTTTACATTTATCATTTAATTTTCTTCTTTTGCGTGTTTTTGTACATTAATTCCAACCAGACTATGTCATCTTTGGGGATGCTGTATGGATTGCTATGTGTGCTTTTACATGAAGATTGTTGAATCGGATAAAAAACATTACTTAATAAGTCAGGTAAGACTCATATGTCGGTAATGTTATATTTTCGTAAAAACAAGCTTGTGGGTCCGAGTGGTTAATAACTCTAAATAGTCGACAATCTAAGTAGTGAAGATATCAGAGAATTATTTCTCGATCTTAAAATAAATAAAACTGTTTTGTTTGTTCAAAAACAAAACTTAAACGAAAATAGGTAAATACATGAAAGTGACCAATTACATATCGACAGTGTTTTGGTAAGAAATACATGTGACACAACTACATGCCCACGGGAATTTCAAAGCACTGCGGTGGGAATTATGGTAGTTTTCATTTTGAGAAAGTTTTTCATTAACATAAACAAAATCATTTCTCACATATGTTTAGATATGTCGCTAGATAAAGGTTCAATTTAATTATTAAGCTTGAGTTTTGAATATGAACAAGCAACGTTCTGTTTTTGTTTTAGTTTTTTCAATAGGTACAGACTTTTATGCAATTAGTATAACACACAAATGCCAAATTAACATGATGTATAAAAACGTCTATACATTTCTCTTCCGTACTAACCCCACACGGAGATAACAGCCAGCACAACCCATGTGGTCCACTCCGGCAGGTACTTGATGAAGACCAGAGCCATGAGGGCAGCCACAAAAATCAGGTAGGCCTGCTGCAGTCGCAGGGGGCCCTTCCAGTGAATGCAGATCATGCCCATCACGCCAAAGTTCCACATGCCCAGCGCCAGGGTTAGGTAGTCCATAGGAACGTTGTAGGCTTTTAACACCACCCTGAAAAGGTTACAATTGTTTTATTATAAGTATTTCATGTAAAAGGTTTAAAGATTCAGTTAAAACATTCAGACTAAACACACTAACAAATAAAAGACAACATCTACATCTAGATATTCTAGATCAAAATACAATAATTGGATTGTAAAAAATGTCTGTGGTCTTCGGTCATATGAGTGATGAAATATATAGTTTTGAATTTCAGTGTTCCCATTACATACCCGTCTCAAAGACAACAAAATATTGCACAACGGTTTATCGCATCACATACTCAAAGGAACAAAAAAAATTACAGTTAGTTTTTCAACTTCATGACTCGTATGATAAATGCCAAAATGCTTATTTTATGATTGTCATTTTCTTAGGACTGGTGTCTTATTTTACTTAATACACATAATATATTAATTTTCCATTTTTCAGAGACAATTAGATGTCGAACTTTTCTCCTAGGAGAATAATGCATTTTCAATTTTAGACTACGGACATATCTTAATAAGGATAAATAATAATAGCCACTCGATTTGCTAATCACAATGCTTATTGTATTAAATACGTCAGAACACCAATCATATAATACATTCATTACCACAACAAATAATAGTAACCAAATGTTCAATATTATCATACCATACAAGCAATACCGTCAATATCAGCATGGCCAGAGACATGAATCTATTACACAGCCGGGGTGTGACACACTAATGAAGGGATTAGCGTAGAAAAAAAACACGCCCTTTTTTTAATTATAAATTGAGCTACATTTATGTATGGATATTTCTATTTTTTAATGGACTGGCATTCCTTATTCACACAGAAAAAAAGAAGCAGGAACTTTTTTCAACATTTGCAAAAAGGAATTGTCACGCCCTTTTAACCCTCCCGCACCAGAGGGCGGTAAAACACTTCGTCCAAACAAGAGTTTTGTGTGACATATTGTCTTTTATAACGCATACTTTATGTAATCTTAGAAAAAGTATATGGTAATTGATTTGCTTTTAACCCCCCCACCCCCCCATCTCATCACCATAACTTTTAAACAGCAAAGCTGCGAGTGCGGTTGCAAAAGGCGCATTTTACTGAAAAAAGGGCTCATACTTCATTCTGCAAGGACATGTAATTTATTTTGGGCCCCCGACTGAATATGTTTTCACATTTCAAATAGTTCATTGTTACGGTGGCCGGAAAGAACATTCTGATGGCTTCGTGGTTCAATTCATAATTTATTATATTGACGAGATATGTTTTTAGAAAAGAAGCTTGTTCACACGCTGACACTGATAACAATAATATTATATATTTGAGTTATACTCGATTTTGTACTCTAAACTAAATTACTCTGCATTACGTAATGATTTACTGCTGAGCGAAGATGGATGATGTCCTGTTAAAACGAAATGTATGCAGTAAATAATATCTAAGTTTATTTTTATTTTTAACTTTATGAGTAAAATCTTAAATTATAATATTTCATTAAATGAAGACAATATTAGCGAAACTCAATCGAAAAAATCAGAAAACGATATTGGCTCCACTGGGACTCGAACCCAGGATCGAGTCCCAGTGGAGCCAATATCTTTTTCTGATTTTTCTGTCTCCAGATTTTTGATTGAGTTTCGCTAATATTGTCTTCATTTAATTATAAATATTGTGTTATTGGAAAGGACAAAAGCAATATTAAGAGACACAATCTAATACGGGGGACCGTAGTGACCCCCCCTTCGGGTGATAAGTGATTTTTACCTTCAGGTACGTAAAGGTTCAAAACAGACTATGTCTAAAGAAAAGGGGTTAACACTATGATCATGTACAATATACTCACTCCAAATACAGGTATGAAAATATAAAGAGCAACATCAACGAGGAAAGGATGAGCCAGCCATGGACCACCTTATAACAGTTGTATTTGTAAAGCAATATCAATAATATTGTCATCACAATTATAACTGCTAAAAGGATCATGGAGTTGGCTACGGCGTTCCACACTTTGGTGCTGGTGTCAGGACTCTCTTCGTGGAAAGGCGTATATACTCTGGAATCATACAAATACATGCATCTTGCATTGTGAATCAGATTATTTAGTCAAAATATATTAACTATTACGTCCACATAAATCTGCACAATACTACATGACATCTTTCATTGTTTCTACCCCCCATTACCCACTTTTTGTTGTTTCGTGATCATCTGGGAAAACCTTTAAAGAGGTGTTCAAGATGAAGATTTGTAAAGAAGTAAACAAGGCAATGTATAGAATTCTTATCATGGTAAAAAGAGTAATAAAAAATAAACTTAAAAACACACATTTTTTAAAAATAAAATGGAGTAGGCATAGCAAGTAGGTAGGTACTTACAAATATATATCTTTGGTTGTATAAAACGTAACAGAACTAATTGTAGCAACGACTACCAGCATGCACAGAGACACTGGCACAAACAGTTTGATGACATGTTTGGCTCCGTATTTCAGTTCTTCCTCTTGTTCCTCATAGGTAACTTCCCTCTGAGCGTTGGGGGGCGGTGGGCGCTCCACCCAGTCTCCAGAGGGCCGAGCCACCGTCACGTCAGGTACCGCCGCTTCATCAGTCTAAAATAAACACAAACAATTCGAATGTCAAAACAAAAGCTAGTTCATAAGATTAGAAGTGAACTGCGACACTCGTATTGCGCAGATATTTTAGAGCAACTGTATGTTACACCAGTAGTTTCGGTAATTGTTTTGCGGTTTCTGGGTTGGCAAGATAAATATTGGTAGTTTTCTTACCCCATATGAACTGGTCGGAGCATCAGAACGGAGGCGGCGTTTGCGGGCATTCCTTTCAGAGATCTCCCTGTCCGGCCGCGATTCCCCCACATGTCCGTCCATTAATGCTGTAGATTCCGTAGCAGATTCTGAATCACTATTATCACCCGACATTCATTTATGAAAATACATCTATTTTAACAGCTATAAAATCGTCATGACTAATCTGTCAAAAATTGTCATTTTGATTCCATAGATAAAGTCTTCTTCTTCTTTTTTTTTTTTAAATGGCTTTTCACCCTAAGGGAGTGTTCTGGCCAGTGTCAAGTAGAGAGTGAGCGGAGTATTTGTGTATGTGTAGGTTAATATTTATTTATACAAGTACACAACATAAATATATAATATACTACTACTACACTAAAGACACTAAATACAAATAAATAATAATAAATAAAATATATATATATATACACACATAAAAACGCACATACATACACACATATTAACAAATATACATGTATGAATAATTCAGTGGGGAAATTTACAAGTTGATGCCATTAACTTTAATAAAATAAGAAATGATTTTAAATATACGTTTGTCAATAGAGGATAACAAAAATGCCATGTCGTAGGGGGGCAATATACCTGTATTGATCAGATCAGGTACGAATTTTTTATAATTATTATTTATAGGGCAACTGAAAAATATATGGTTGAGATCCTCCTCTTCAAGACGACACTCACACATGGCAGAATTCTTAACCTGAATTCTTGACAGATGAACATTGTGGCAGCAATGTCCTATTCGCATACGGCAAATGGAAGAAGTCGAAAATTTATTCAGAGAAAGCCTAGAAAACCACGGTTTTGAAGGAATCGTGGGCTGTAATTTGTAAAAATGATTACCCTTTGTTTTACTAGACTCATTCCAATGATTCTGCCATGTGGAGATCATGTTTTCTTTCAGTTTGATTAGAAGGTCGACAGGATTTAAGAAATTGTACAGAAACTCTCCGGAATCGATGGCATCTTTCGCCAATAAATCGGCCTTTTCATTACCAGGGATACCGCAGTGGCTAGGAATCCAAGCCAACGCGATCTCTCTGCCAGAGATAGCTAACCTATGTAATAAAGAGCGGATTCCAATACACAAATCATCTTCCGGGTAGTGGAAAGGGGAGGAGTTTAGTTTTTCAAGAGCACTCAGGGAATCGGAGAGAATTAAAAATTTTCCAATTTGAATACTTTCAATGTATTTTAAGGATTCTAAAATAGCTATGCATTCAGCTGTAAAAATTGAAGATTCTTTATGAAGTTTTATTTTTTTACTGATTTGGTCTCTTGGGCAGTGGAACGCCGCTCCCACATGGCTAGATAAGGGAGATTTAGAACCATCTGTATAAATAGTTTTCCAGCCGGTCCATTTCGAGTTTAGAATGTGGATAAATTTACTTGGGGCTTCGTGGTTGCCAGGAAAGCCAAGTGAAAAAATAATATTAGGTTTGAGCGAATGAATTTGAAAAGAATTTATATATAATGGAAGTCTGTCATGGGGATTTAAAATAGGTTTATATGCATTGTAAGTATGGAAGCTTTTGACGAGAAGAGGGATTGTTTTGTTCCTCCAATATGGAAGTGACCTAACTTGAGCAGAGAGAGCAGAAATTTTGTCCATCAGAGGGTGATTAGACAGTCTGAAACATTTGAATAAGAACTTGTCTGCTAAGTACTGTCTTCTGAAATGGAGAGGAGGGTCAACAGCCTCCACCTGCAAAGCGTTAATTGGGGAAGATCGCATGGCTCCGATAATTAATCTTAGGCTTTGAGATTGGATACGGTCTAACCTTGTAAGGTTTTTTTTAGAAGTGGGCTCAATAAGGAATGACGCGTAATCCAAATGGCTTCTTACATATGCATTATAAAACAATTTTTGCGAGCATGGATGACTTCCCCACCAGACCCTTGACACGGCGCGCAGGGCGTTAAGGCCAGCTTGACTTTTGTTAATAATAAGATTTACGTAAGAGTTCCACGTTAGCCTAGAGTCTAGTATGACCCCCAGAAATTTTATCTGAACCTGGACGGGGAGGATTGTGTTATCGATTCGGATTGAAATGCACGGTGGAACACGTTTCCTAGAGAAAACGATAACATTGCTTTTGGTTGGTGAAATTTCCAGGCCGTGATTTGTTAGAAAAATGCAAAGATTTTTCATGCTAAGGTTGATCATTTCCTCCAGAAAAGCAATAATTCGTCCCGATATATAGATAAAAAAATCATCTGCATACTGAAGAATTTTACATGATGGATGTATACTTTGATGCAGGTCAGAGGTGTAAATGTTAAAAAGGATAGGACTAAGGACGGAACCCTGAGGCAAACCCTTGTTTACAGTTCTCAACAGGGAAGGGGAATTCTGAACCTGGATTTGAATTTTTCTCGTAAGAAGAAGGTTGATTATGAAACTGGCAAGCTTACGGGGGATGCCGATTTGTAATAATTTTCTCTGTAGAACGTTTAATAAAACATTGTCAAAAGCTCCGGTAATATCTACGCAAACACCGACAAGAATATTTTTTTCAGCTAGGGCCATCTGTATATCAGAAGTGAGAATTGAAATGCTTTCAGTTGTACTTTTTGTTTTTCGAAATCCAAACTGTGAGCTGGGAAGAATTTTCTCACTTTCAACATACCAGTCTAGTCGTTTTTTTATCAAATGTTCTGCAATTTTAACTAAAGAAGAAGAAAGAGCAATGGGTCTGTACGAAAGACCAGAACTGGGGTCCTTTTGGGGTTTCAGAATAGGGATAATTAATTGGGTTTTCCAGGAGGTTGGAATTTTACCTGTGTCAAACATCAAATTTAAAAGTGTGAGAAAATAATTATGTGTAGCAACATCACAGTTTTTAATGAGGCTATACGGAATACCATCTTCGCCGGGAGCTGAGTCTCTAAGGTCGTTTAAAACCTCTCTTAATTCAACTAAATTGAAGTGTGAGTCTATCCACCCCTGCGTACGAAACGAGTATGTGAATTCCGTTTCATTCCAGTTACTCGCAGTCGGAGGAGCTAATTTATCGGCAAATTCCTTCACCCACTCTGAAGAGAGTGGATGAGCTACGGGTGGGACGTAAGAACCTCTGAATCGGCGGATTGAATTCCAAACAGCTGAGAGTGGGGTATCGGGAGATAAGGAAGAACAAAAGTTTTTCCATCCTTGCCTTTTTTTATTTTTGAGCAATCGCTTGGTCTTAGCTTCAATCTTTTTGAAGTTCAGGTAATTCTCAAGGGTCATGTTCAAAGAATATATTTTAGCATACCTCTTCCTGGAATCTATTGCGTCTGCACATTCATTATCCCACCACGGGGCTGGGGGAGGTTTTCCTTTATTTCCAGGTAATTTGATAGGAATGCATGTCTCTGCAGCCGCGATGATTGATGAAACTAGCAACTCGTAACATTCTGTGACATTTTCTTTAGTCGGAGAGGGCAGACTAAGCATGGAGAGCTTTATGAGCTTTGAAAAATCAGTCCAGTTGGCCTTCGAGGTTACAAATCTCGGTTTACGATTACGAAAAGTGAAAGCCTTGTTGGTATGTAGCATGTTGGAGGATTCTATGAGGATTGGGTAGTGATCACTCCCGTGCGGGTCCTCCAGAACTCTCCAGAACAAGGATCCGCCTATGTTTGAGTTGCAGATGGCAAGGTCGACCACGCTGGGTCGTTGACCTGGTATCTGAACACGGGTAGGGGAACCGTCATTCATAATGCAAAGATCAAGATCGTCAAGAAGGTCAACAATGTCTCTTCCCAATCTGTCGCAAGACACAGAGCCCCATAATCCGTGGTGAGCATTAAAGTCACCCAGAACAAGGAAAGGTGATTCGATCTTAGAAAGCATTGCTTGAAGAATTGATTTAGAGGGTTTATTAGAAGGGGATATATACAGGGAAAGGATTGTAGTGCCAAAAACCTTTGCGGCCGTCACCTGAAAAGGGCAACCGGCTGGCTTAACATCTACTGGGGAAAAGGGTAGGGATGTTTTAATGAGAAGAGCGGAGCCACCCTTCCCATCTTGGCGGTCGTCACGAAGACAGTGGAATCCTCGAACTCTGAAATGAGAGTCCGGTTCAAGCCACGTCTCAGAGACGGCAGCTACTGTAATGGAGAGTGAGTTTAATGTATGTAAGATGTCTACTGATTTGTTTCGGAGGCTATGGCAATTCCACTGAAGAATCCTCATCAGAGGGGCCATTTCTAGAAGAATTTATTATCTGTGCAATCTGTTTGGCAACGTGGGACGGTATTTGTATATTGTTTTTATTTAAGGTCTGAAGGATGTGTAAAAATGAGGTGATAAGAGTAGAATTAAGATCGTTAATGTTATGTGGGTCTGAGTTAACAGGTGATTTGAATATTGTTCTATCAGAGTTGGGAGGGAGTTGTCCATTGGGGAACCATAACAAGGATTCGTGACTAGTGTTATTCTTTTTTTGAAGAACTCGAGGTTTACTGACTTTTACAACTGTTTTCTTCGTTGATGAAGAAGATTGATGAGGGGAGGGAGTATTTTTGGATGCAGTTTCAGCATAAGAAATGACAGCCTTATTGAACATTTTGGATGCTTCCGCATACGAAATGTTCTTTACAGCCATTGTATGTTTTATGTTGCGTTGCCTTGACATTTCAGGGCAAATTTTGCTGGTCGACAAGTGGTTTCCTGAGCAGTTTAAGCACTTATAATTTTCCTCCGTTGTATTACAGCTATCGCCACTATGTGACGAAGTGCACTTATAGCATCGATGTTCTGATCTGCAGAGGGTCTTCGTATGTCCAAACCTACAGCACTTGTAGCACTGCACAGTTGGAAACACGTAGAGATCCACTGGTAGGGATACGTGGAACATGGTGACATTTTGAGGGAGATCTTTGGAGTCGAATGTGAGGACAACAGACTGAGAGGGTCTCCATTCTATGGCGTTTCCAGTGTTAAAACGATAATTTAGTCTGCGAGCTTTAATGACCTTTCCGTAACCCTGGGGAACCTTAATGTTCTCCAAGATGTCCTCTGTCGTCCAGTGTGGAGGAATCCCCTTAGTGACTCCAAGTTTAGTAACCTGGTAAGAAGGAATGAATACGTTATAGGAGTTTTCCTTGGCAACCGCAGATTTTACAAAATTATTGGCTTCAGCCGCTGTCTTAAACTCGACGGAAAGACGGTTACGACCAACCGACTTAACTCCATTCCAGACAGGACTGATTTTATTTTTGTGGAGAAAGTGACCAAAGTCAATGTCATACAATGTTGTTGGAGCTCCTTCCTTTGAAATTTTAGTGACATGTGTAATGTATGGTGGCCTGTCTAAATTGTTGTAAATTCGTGAGGGTGTAGGGGCTGGAGTCGGTTTGAGGACAGGAGTAGTTGGACTAGCAGTGGGCGTTGTGATCGGAGAGTTGAGTGGCTGGATAGATGGAGTCTGCTGAGTGGGCGAAAGAATAACATTGTCTACAGAGCTTTTATTTTTATCAAGGGCAGGAATTTTGTGGGGTACTTTTTCGGAATCTGTACTGGAATTTCGCATAAGCTTTAAATTTTTCCTTTTTTTAGTCGTTACTGTGATGAAGTTTGAGGGTTCTGGAATATCGGAGGCAACCGTTTCCATTGAGCCCACCGAGGAGTCTGATAAAGAGCCATCGTTGACTTCGTCCGGGGGATCGGGAGGTTTAGCCCGTTCCATCTCTATACTAATATTTTTAAAACTACCTACATCAAATATTTAACAAGACTTACCGACAAACAGATAAAAACAACACAATATTTAAGGATTAACACAAATACAGTTACACAAACTAAATTACGAAAGAATTTAAGCACTAAATGGGTTAGAATAACTAATATGTTTGATTTGGTTTGGTTTTGATTTATGTGGTGATGAGACACTCAAAAAACGACCGTTCCACTTCAAACTTCCATAGAAGAAACATAGATAAAGTCATAAATAAACCAATCATTAGATTGATAACTTCGCGCTTTTTGTAGGGACCAAGTGTCAACGCTATTTGACCATAAACAAGCCAATATTTAACGATTTTTTATTCGATTTGAGATCATGTCGTCACACAAACCATCGACAAGGACAGACGAAACCAAAAAAAGACTCGACCATAGACAATATACTTCTCTTTTAGTACCTACCCAATTCATTAGCCTAAAATATTATTTTAAAAATAAAATGAAATGTCAAAATGTTCCCCAGGGCAACAGGGCCATCTGACGGATTACTGTCTTGAGAAAATGAGCTTACTTTTCTTTACGGCTCATTTTCTCCGGACAGAGCTTTGTCAGATTGAAACCCGTTGCCCTATGAAGAAACCAACTGTCGTAAAAATAACCTAAAATTACTTAAAATTTCAATCCCTTCAAAAAGGGGAGTACAATTTCAAATAAGATTTAGCTTTCCTACGATAGTATCGACTTTGACATTTCTCTGGTTTCAACAGAAAAATGAAAAACTCAATGAAACGTTTTAGTATTTTATTAAAAAGAGGAAATACAAGAATAACTAACCAACCATCACGCTATTTCCCCGCAGGGGTTGGCCGATAGGACGGACTGCTAAAAAACTCAGTCTTGGCACACACTATTTGCCTCATTCACACTCACACATCGACTTATACATACTATTCTGACTCTTGACGTGACCCAATGCAAGTATCGGATTCACTTCATCGTGTCAGGTTTTCTTCTGGCGTCCCTGACTTCATCTACCACTCACATCTGCGTTGTATATTCTACTTACATTCCATACTTCGTTCATTCGCTCTACATGCCCAAACCATCTAAGGGTCCCTTTCTTAACCTTACTCATTACGATCAGCCTTGCATTGCATTGCTTGATCATCAATAATAACAATATTTGGATGATTTGTGTAGCGCCGTTTTTGTAAAAAGTTACCTCAAAGGTGCTCTGCACAAACTTATATTTCTACAATCTAATTTCAACTACAAATTAGACAATCCATTACAACAACTTATGGCTAAAACTTGCATCCATCGGTTCATCGATCATTGAAATGAAACTATTTACAACGATTTGACCAATGAACGCTTTGCTGCATAAAAATGTACATATATTATTTTATTTATACTCTGTACAGGCAGAAAATATATAGGACCATACGTGGTTTTACCACACATCCTCAGGGATCTCATTTCTACAGCATTCAGTCCACTTTCCTCAGCCAGTTCCATGCCTCACTGCAATACACCAGCATTCCGTTGTGGACTGCTAACTTCGTTTCTTTAGATAGTTTTTTGTTAGCGCCAACGGCATTCAGTCCTCCATTAATAGCATTACCTGCATTTACCCTTCTTTCAATATCTCTATCAGCCTTCCCATCTCTCATACACATACTTCCCACGATATAAAAACTCATCCACCTGCTCTAAGTATTCATCATTCCCAACTATATTGCACAATGTGTTCGTACTCTCTTTACTGATAAAAATAGTACAAATTTAGAAAAGCTAAGCGTACTGAGAATATATTGCTCCTGTCGCATCCTGGTCCAGTCCATGGAGTACACTTCCTCCTTCTTGTGTTCTCTCAAGAACAGTGGTGCAAGATAGTGGTGGAACACGTCAGCCCCCCATCTCCTGACATGACACCACAACGTTACTGTCCTACATACCTACAACAAACAATCATATGTCATCTTAAGGTGCTAAATTAATGCTTTTATATGTATTATTATAATAAGGTAAAATGCAAACAAACCCTGAGACCTGTAGGCGCGGGCCGTCGCTCGTGGAACGTGCTCTCTACTCTAGGAAAATGACACTAGTAATCTCCACCAGCCTGTCAGCTGTAAGGGTATCTCATTATATCCGTCACGATTTGGTGTTTCGAGCTGAAAATATTAAAGAAAATATCTCATCAGATACATCAAGATGGATAAAAACAAATCAAGATAAATGCAAATGCATAAATGTTTCATATAAACGTTTGTACCTGCAGGTTATAATATTTTCACGAGCATCATCATATCGCGAAATGAGACATTTTACGATACTAGTAGCCACAAACATATGCACGAGTTCTCAAAATCGGGTATTATAAATGTATTTAAGGCTGCTAATTTCACATCGCGCCTATTTTACTTGTTCAGGAAGCAATTTTGAATTCGCGTCGCACGTAAATAAACCGTTGAGAGCAAACATTTTGATAAATTAATTCACACAGCTGTCAACAGCTTTTCCATAGAAAATCAAAGTTTTCCCATTGGTGGAGAGATAGTGTCGTCACACAGTCATAGATATTATCCATCTTTTGTCTTGGTTGAAAATTAGGATCGGAGTTATACCCCCCTGGATAAAGTTATAACTGGTCTAGAGTTTTTATTGTTTTTAAGGCTAAAATAAAAATTAGAATACTTTACTCTCTGGTTGGAATAAAATGAAAGTAGGAACTTAGTCCATAAAGGATTGATGATTAGTTTATATTTAAGATTGAAACAACATTATTATCAACATCTATGGAAACAACTGTCATAAAACGTAGGTTATGTTATCGTGTAATAAACGTCAAAAATATGAAATGACGTCTCCCGGGGAGCCACGAAACTGTTATAATTATTATTGGGATATTCTCATTATATTTTAAACAAGGGCAGTGATATCACAGAATTAGTGTAATAATTATTTTATTTTTGTTTTACCAAGTGTGTATGGTAAAACGTCGGTTCCATATTCTTTAACAGTTTGAAATAGGAATAATATTACGGTTATGCATTTCGTTAACAAATCATTTAAAATTTTATTCAATCTTACTAAGAAAATCAATAATTTCGTAAGTTGTATTATTTAGTTGGCTGTAATTCACTCTTGGATCAATTATTAATTAATTTCCATTGAATACATATTTAATAATTTCTGCAAATGATTATTTTTAGAAACAATATTCGTCATTAAATTCGAAGTACCTCCGTTCAAAAATGGATATTAATTTAAAATCCAGAGAAAACCCTGTGGTTTCGAAACTCGACAGTCCAGAATTCAAATCTATATTTTCACAGGAAGTAGACGATTTGAAAAAATTGTTTGACAAGTATGGCTTTGAAATTAGGATTGCCGGAGGAGCTGTAAGGTTAGTAACCAAATAGATTATTAATTCATTTCAAATCGTGTCCATTTTTTAAACAATTGTAGTAATAACATTATTAATTCACTGTAATATTTCAGAGATCTTTTAATGGGTTTAGAGCCCAAGGATTTGGATTTCGCCACAACAGCAACCCCGCAGGAAATGAAAGAGATTTTCACAAAGGAAGAAGTTAGGATGATAAACACAAATGGAGAGAAACACGGAACTATCACCCCAAGAATAAACGACAAGGAAAACTTTGAAGTGACGACATTGAGGATAGATATCGTCACAGATGGACGCCATGCCGAGGTCCGCTATACCACGGATTGGAAACTGGATGCCAACAGAAGAGATTTAACCATCAACTCTATGTTTCTGGGTATTACTCAATAGATTGTAAATGCATTTAATTCAGTTTTTGCATGGGAGATTAGTTCCACAGAATAAACCAAAAAAACAAAAAAAAACATTAAATATTGGTAAAAAAACATTAGGTACAAAGTGTACATGAAAATGAGAGGTTCTATTCTATTCTACACTATTATTTGGTAGTGCATACACGGACTGGGTTGGAGTTCAGTGCATCTAGGAATTGAACCTACATAAGACCTCTTCCTTGCCGGGGAAGTGCTCTGACCACTGAGCTAGTTGATATGCTTGAATTAGCTCAGTGATCAGAACACCTTCCCCATAAGAAAGAGTTCCTGGGTTCAATTCCTAAAAGTCACTGAATCTCTTTCTGTTTCTCATGTTTCATTTGAGAGTCCTTAATGTTGTCTTTAATGATTAAATATTACAATTTGAGGTTTTACCAATGGTGATTATAGACGCGTGGTAGAAATCTAAAAGTGGTAAGCCAAAAACAAGGCAATTGCATTGTACTCGATTTCGTAGTTTTAGTACAAAACTGCCACGCGCCGAGTGAGGTTGTGTCCTACCAGTAAGTAAATTGCATTAAAAAAGCACCAAAATGCCCTTGTGCGTCATGAGAAAATTCCATTACACAGCAAACACTTATAAAAGCCAAGGAATAACATTTCAATCGTACATACATGCGAATTATTTATTACTATAAAAAAAAAAAATTTCGATTGTTTCCTTAAGATTTTTAGTGTTATTGGAGAAAGTAAGATAGTAAAGTAGCGACAATTAAGTATAAGGACAACCTAAAACAGATGGTCGTCTCACACAGCATTCCTCATTTGTCTTAGTGTAAGCGAAGAGAGTCGGAAGATCAATTTCAGCCAATAAGGAGGTCTTCGACCCTTTAGAAACAGCGGCACGGGAAGTAGGACTGCGGGTTAATGTTGACAAAACGAAAATGATGGTACAGAGCAAGAACCCTTCACACAGAAAAAGAAGTAGTGCACAATTTAAAGACAATTACTCATACGAAGTGGTCCATCAATTCACCTACCTGGGCTCTAGTCTGACAGAGAACAATGAGGATCCAGCAGAAATCAGAAGGAGAATCACAGCAGCCAACAAAACATACCTCTTTGCTGCCAGTGTTTAAGTCACGTAGTGTCCACAGAAAAACCAAAATAACCATATATAAGACCATTGTCAGAACTGTATTGGCATATGGATGTGAGGCGCTGACACTGACGGTAAAGATGGCTGAAATGCTGGATACTTTTGAAAGAAAAGTGCTGAGAAGAATGTGTGGACCTGTGAAAGAGGGTGAACAGTGGCGCATCCGGCACAATGCAGAATTGTATGATATTTATAAGGCCCCTAGCATCTCAGCACATATGAGACTCCTCAGACTGAGATGGGCTGGGCATGTACAGAGAATGCCGGATACACGCGTCCCAAAAAGAATTTTGACTGGACACCCAGGTGGAAAGAGAAAAGTGAGAAGACTCAGACTGAGGTGGGAAGACGAGGTAAGAGGGGATGCAGCACAGCTTCTCCAGGTACCAAACTGGAAGTCAGCCGCTGAGGACAGGATGAGTTGGAGGCGAATGTTGTGAAAGGCCAAAGCTCGATATGGCGCCATCGAAGAAGAAGAAGAAGTGTAATAAAATCATTTATTTGTATGAAAAATTTCAGAAAATTTCAGTTTGGCCGTGCGTCGCACGGATTTCCTGAAAAATCTTCATACAAAACACCAATTTAAAAAAAAAAAAAAAAAAATTCGAAAGCGACAACATCCATGATGCCATTTTTTTAAATATTAGCACCCTAGCGCACCCAAAAGTCACAAGCCGCCACTGGTAGAATGTATTATTGGGCACAAATAAAACGCTGCCAGTTCTATATATACATATATGATGTTTGTACACACACATTCTTTGAATGTCTATCTTTATCATTTATAGCATTTGAAGAAGTTACTGAAAACATGAGAGTGTTTATTACTTACCACATTCCAACTTGAGTGTGTGAGACAATGTCGAGTCTATATATTATGCATAACTTCATTGGGGTTTACTTATTAAGTTATTCCCTATTATCTTTGGTTATTCCCCTACAAAAATATTGAATATAAAATGATTGATTAACATACTTATTGTTTCTAGGATTCGATGGATCAATATACGATTACTTCTTTGGCTATGAAGATCTGCTTGCCAAGAGAGTGGTGTTTGTTGGGGATGCAGGTGTGAGAATAAAGGAAGATTATCTGAGAATACTGAGATATTTCAGGTACCGATTATTTATTTATTTTATTTTTATTTTATTTTTTTTTATTTATTTCAGGACTTTTGTTTTTACATTAAAAAATGATAACATATGCAAGGTTATACAACATTTTTTTTATTTTTTATTCTACTATTCAATAAGTTGAGCTCTAGGAGCTCGTGTTTATGGGAGGAGTATTTATTCATATGCAAAAAATAAAATAATAATAATGTATATTCAAAGAACTTATGAGATAAATACAAATATTAATTGACATAGGTTCGTAATTTAGGAAAAAAATGGTTATACAAGGTCAATGCTTTTTTTTAAAATATTAAATATTACAGTTAAAGTAAGGGTAAATTAAATTAAATTAAGGGTACAATATATCATTATCCAATTTCAGGGACTTGTTTTTTGAAATGTTCATATTTCAATTTTATTTTATGTCTGCATTTTACGCCTTTAAATTGACGTAAACAAATAAATAAATATGTAAACAAATAAATAAAACAAATAAATAAAAACAAATAAATAAAAACAAATAAATAAAAACAAATAAATAAAAACATTAGCTCACCCAGGTAACTTCCCTTAAGGCCTGTCATCTTAGGGGATGCTGTGTGGAGGGTATTTTTTAAGGAAAGGAAGGAGTGGAACTTCTGGGAAGGAAAAGGGTATGAGGGGTGGGTAGGAATAGGGTTCGGTGTCCAGGAGCGATAGCGTATGAATCCATCCCTACAATTGCAGTGCAAGGCGATGGGTTGAGAGAGTCCGGCTGGAGAAGTCAAAAGGCTTCCCTCAGCCAGTCTCTCTCGTTCTGGCCCGCCACGCAGCAGGTGGGCAGAAGCACCTGCCGCCAAGCCCCAGACAAACCTCACACCATAAGCCTAAGCGCCCCTGTCACCAAACTTAGCAAACCACTTGGATGACCTATGGCAGAGGTGTTGGTTATCCAATAAATTGTTCCCAGGGTGGTGGTACCTATACCCGTCTCCCAAATTAAATTAAATAATAGCTAAGTATTATAGCTTTTTGACTAGACTAGCGAAATGTGTGCATAAAATCATTCAATTTAGTATAGATATGAAAACAGATTAAAAAATTCAGACATTTTACAGAAATAGGCCACTTGCATGGATTTCATAACGACTTGGAAAAAATCATGGTGATAGATTTTTTTACTAAGATTACGTAAATGTTAGTAAAAATTTTTAGAAATGTATAGTTTTTTTATTTTTAAATAAATAAATCCATTATTTGAGCTCGTGACGTCACTACATGAAAATGTTGCGTCTCCGTTTATGTTCCCTTAATTTTGTAAAATTCCACACTGATTAATTTTTTTTATATGGCAACACTTTGATTTCCGCCGAATTTTTGAATTTGCGTTTAACATTCACTAGATTTATTGTTTGTTCCATGCGAACTTATCCTTTGGTTTGATTTTTTGATAAAGATGGCGGTGTTTTTACAGATGTTACGAAGAGAACCCCGTACAATTTATTGCTATTCGTGTGGAAAAAATTCTTTTTTTATATGATTTTCGGCTACGTATTTATCGTTTTTCCGCACCCATAAAATGATGTCCCGTCTTTCCGGTTTATAAAAAATGGTCTGATTTTTCGAATTGAAAATTTCAAAAAATCGCCAGGATTTCAAAAATACGATTAAAAAAAATAATTACAGAATGTCTTAGAATATTTGCCTAAACCGGAAAAAAATTTAAAAAAACGTGATGCAAGTGGCCTACTGTTGATAAATGAGTAACATAGATAATACTCACCCCCAGGAGTTCATATGTATGTACATTATGTTGAATCATTTCCCAGGAGTTCCCAACTTCTTTCTGGGCACAACCCCATTTTACAAAAGATTATGAGATAATATAATACAAGATTATTATTGAGACCATAATATAGAGTGACTTAACCATTCATATCACCACACGTAATTAAAATACTGTACGTCTCTTTTGTTCGCTTAATATTAGAATTCGGATCTGTCATTTAGACATAGAAGACACCCAAACACATAGAATAATGCTACAAATGCAAAAAATAAATATTGGATGGGAAAGGGTCAGAGTATTTGATGCATTTGACATCAAA
Source organism: Limnephilus lunatus (assembly GCA_917563855.2). Taxonomy (NCBI): domain Eukaryota; kingdom Metazoa; phylum Arthropoda; class Insecta; order Trichoptera; family Limnephilidae; genus Limnephilus; species Limnephilus lunatus. The sequence goes on along the minus strand of OU830602.1, from coordinate 41,344,090 downwards.
AGGTGCTACAAATGCTACGTTTTAACCATAAAGGGAGCGAATGCAAAAGAGACTCCTTTGTATGTCCTAAATGTACAGGTGGTCACAGAAGTGAAGAATGTACTATTAGAGGAACAGAAAAGTGCATAAATTGTATCAATGCTAAAAGCAAGTTAAAAATAAACTTAGACTCAAATCATCCGGCGTGGAGCTTCGAATGTCCAGTATATAAAAGAAAATTAGAAGTGGAGAAGAAAAAGGTTAATTTTTTATAAAATGCAACCAACTACAAGGAATTCTATGTTTAAATATTCAAAGTTTAATATCCAGATACTGCTCGAACGAAATAATCCCACAATGGTAATGTTAAGCGAGACTCACGTAACATGCGACATTGAAGACAGCGAAATTACTTTTCAGGGATATACATAATACAGTACGTTGTGACTCCTACAGTAGACATACAGGGGGAGCAGTGATAATTATTAGAAAAGACATACTCTATGAAGTAATTTCCACGTACGAAATTTAGTAATTTCCACGTTCATTGTACGAAAAGAACTGCTGGATAATAGCAATAAGGATAACTTCGGGATACAAGAAAGGAGTTTATGGAGTAATTTACCATTCTCCAAATGCAAGTACCAAAGACTTTCTATCATTTATAGAGACCTGGTGCACCCTAAATCTTCAAGAAGAAGAAGATAATATCTTAACTGGTGACTTCAATATAAATTTCAATAACTTTAAAGATACATATACTAAAAGACTAAAACAAATTATTCAAACTTTGGGAATGAAACAACTTGTTAAAAGTGAGACACGAATAACAGATAAATCCAGTACGTTAATTGACCTTGTCATATCCAACAGATTGGGTTTGAAAGTAATAGTTCTTAATGAACCAAAAATAACCGATCATAACCTTATCCACATTACAGATAACATAAAAAGAAATAAGACGAAAACCAGCAAAATAATAAAATACAGAAACTATAAAAAATATAGCAGTGAAAGATTAATTAAACTTCTGGGTGATATGGATGAACTTCATCAAATGGAATACAACGAAAAGTCTAAATCATTAATAAATAACCTACAAGAAGTAATTGATAAGTTAACACCAATCCAAACTACTAAAATAACAGGAACAAATAAATGGTATAATATAGAACTACAAACAATACAAAATGAAAGAGATAGATTGTACAAAATTGCAAAAATCTCAAGAAACTCTCAAGACTGGAAAGCATTAAAAAATATGAGAAATAAATACACAAAACAATTGAAAATTTGTGAGAACGATTACTTCAAAAACAAAATTATCTCTGAAAAAGGAGACACTAAAAAAATGTGGAAAACCATAAAAGGATTACTACAAACCGAAGATAAAGGGATGAAGTACGACGTTGAATTTCCTCATCAGATACAGGGTACCATACAGAACTGTTTCAACAAATATTTCGTAAAAAGCATAATAGAATTGCATCAGAGTATACCAATTCTGAAGAAAGACACCTACGTGAGAAATGTTCGGCTAAACTGAGAAAAACTTGTGTTTAAAGAGATTGATGAAACATATCTTTTACAGATTCTTAACAGCACCAAATCAAAAGAGAGTCCAGATGGAATAAGTTTTAAAGTTTTGAGAGATGCAATGCCAGCGATAGGACCTCATTTACTGGATATAATAAATGAATCATTAAGAAGTGGAAAATTTCCAAACACATGGAAAACATCTACTGTGATCCCGATTCCGAAAGTTGTTAATACCAGAAAATGTGAAGAATTTAGACCAATAAATATGTTACCAAAATACGAACAGTTACTAGAAATTGTAATAAAAAAAACAACTCGTTGAGTATTTGGAAAAACATAATATATTATGTGACAAGCAATCAGGATTCCGGAACAACAACTCTTACGAAGCGGCGATAAATATAGTGATTGATACATGGAAGAAAGAAACAGACAAAAAAAAATCACCATTGCAGTATTCTTAGATTTCAAAAGAGCATTTGAAACGATAGAAAGGAAAATACTTTTGGAAAAACTAGAAGACAGGTCTTTCTGACGTAGCTCTGAATCTATTCAAAGAATATCTCCAGGAAAGAAAACAGGTAACGAAAGTTGAAAGCTCAGAATCAGAACCGATAGAAAACAACCTTGGTGTTCCGCAAGGGTCGGTATTAGGTCCAATTCTATTTATAATTTACATAAATGATATTATTAAAACTATTAAACATTGCAAAATTAGACTATTTGCAGACGATACCTTAATCTATATTTCGTGTGAAGATTACATAGATGCAATTAACAAAATAAACAAAGACCTACAAAATATATCAAAATGGCTAAAATTAAACAAATTGAAACTGAACGTAAATAAAACAAAATATATGGAAATAGGCAATAAAAAGCATAACACAGGGTTAAATTTGACAATTAATGGTGAAAAAATTGGAAAAGAAAATGAAATCAAATACCTGAGTGTAATACATACTCGATTCAAAACTGACTTTTGTGTCAAAAAAGGTAAATTTTCTTAGAAGACTAAGACATAAATTAAATAGAAACACTACGGAGCTCATTTATAAAACTATTGTTGCTCCACATTTGGATTACTGCTCTACGATGTTAAATTTGACCAATGAAGGAAATTTAAACAAACTAGAAGTTATACAGAACAGAGCTATGAGATGTATACTGGGAAAAGGCAAATACGCAAGGATTAATCAAATGAGAGAGGAGCTAAATTGGATTCCAATAAAAAAAGACTACTATTTAATGTGTTAATTTTTGTGCATAAAATTATGAAAAACCAAATGCCAAAATACTTTAAGGATGAAATTGTTTTTAATACAGACGTACATAATTATGAAACAAGAAATATAAACAGAGTTCGATTGCCACAAATGAAGAAATCAAAATCACAGAACTGCCTAATGTATAGAGGACTAAAGATGTATGATGAAATGCCTGAAAGTATGAAGAATGAAGAAAGAATGAATGTATTTAAAAAGAAATGTTATGCTTACTGTAAAAATATTTAAATTTATCAGATGAAATGTTACATTGTGCTTATTAGTTTATATTCATGTAGTATAAACTAACTCAATAAATAATAAAAATAAAAAATAAAAATAACTAAAATATATATATTTTATAAATACAATACTCTCTCAGTAATTCACCACTCGATTTTCCGACAACTACTATAATCCACCATTATTCTGGCTGGTTGAAAGCGCAAATCAAGCTCTATAAAAATTTTATTATTATTCATTTTTTTGACATAATATTTTACATTTCAAAAATAAAATCAACAATGTCGGCCTCACTGGGTAGCTCACCTGTGCTGAGGCCTCCATTTTATAAAACAAAAATAAAATAAACTAAAAATTAAAATTTATAATTAAGCTAAAATTATAGGATAAAATGAATTATTTTATTACTAAAAAATAAATTAAAATCGGTATATATTATATATATTATGTGTTGCGTGTTTGTGAGTGATGTGTATTTTATATTGGTTTTGAGTGTTTCATGTAGTTGTGTTTTATTTTTATTTTGTAATGAAATTTTGGTAATATTGTCTTTTTTGTTCTTTAATCCATTTTGTAATTTTGAGTACGAAATTATTTTTGTTTTCTTCCATTTTAATTTCAAGGGTAAGACTGTTGAATGCTTTTATAGCATGATATTTATAGTGCCTTTGTCCAAAGCTTGTATTTAAATGAAGACAATATTAGCGAAACTCAATCGAAAATCTGGAGACAGAAAAATCAGAAAAAGATATTGGTTCCACTGGGACTGGAACCCAGGGCCCTTTGTTGACATGACAAGAGCTCTGCCAACTGAGCTATGGAACCCATTTCTAATTCGGTCACTTTTAACTATATCATACTTCGACTAAGAACTACCAACATTTTCTTGTTCAGTATACGTAAGTCAAATTCATTAATTAATGAGAGAGTACTGTATGTATATTAAAATTTCTTTGGTTTAGTCAAAAATGTTTGATTGGCTTCAGATTTTATGGTCGCATTGCCGAGAAGCCTGACAATCATGACAATCTCACCCTCGAAATCATCAATCAAAATGTGTGCGGCCTCGAGAGGATCTCCGGGGAGAGAATTTGGATGGAACTAAAGAAGACCCTGGAGGGAAATTTTGCAGGGGATCTTTTGAAGACAATGCTTCATGTCGGAATTGGACAATACGCTGGTTAGTCCAACTTCTACATTACTTCTTGTAAACAGTCTAGTTTATAACCCATGAACTTTCGATTTCGTGATCGTAAGTGATTGGTGTATTTGTAAACATCCACACAGACTTCCAAGGGTCCCCTCGCTTCCTTCCCCTAGTTTAAAGAACAACATTTTGATTATCATGTTTTTCGGAAAAATAATCCCATAAGGAGATAAATAGTTTGGCAAGATTAATTGAGCAGCTTAAAGGTTGTAATATATTTACATGTTCACATTTTTTTCTGTCCATTGAGAAGTAAAAAAAAATTATTTGGTACCTGCTTTGAGCGGGGTTCTTATAAATGTACAATAATTTTTTCTTCTATCCCTTACATTAAAAGAAAGTTTCACTGCATTTGACCCCCAATTATTATCATTATTCAGAAAGTATTTTAATTTACATTGAATGCTCAATTTTACCAAATTATTTCTCTTGAAGGTGCTGGTAATAAATTGCCTATTAACCGCTTCTGTGCCAAGAGCGAGATTTCTCGCATCCTTGGTCGTGTCCAGCAGGCCGGCCATAGAAAAATAGCGAGTTTACTCGCTCTTTTTGAGCCTCTGTATCATACATATGTCCCATTTTTTTATTGATTTAAAATATGGAACACACAGAGACGACATTGGGATGATTTTGGTTTTTTTTAATTTTTATTTTGATTTTTTTTTATTTTTTAAATAAGATGTAAAAATGATTTATTTTGATTAAAAGTTCACGGCCTGCTGTACACAGCTACACTTCTACCTACTGGCATTTAAAAGGTTAATAATAATTACAATAGTTTATTCCAGAATATTGCCGAATAATTGTCCTGGTCGTCAATAGAATTGGGTATTGGCTGTCAATTTTGTCGTGTCCTGTTAAGATTGCCGTAATGTATGAGGCAAATTCACAATGCAAAAAAATGATCTCCTGCTCTACTAAACTTGTATAAACTTCAAGCGAAAAAGTGAAATTATATATTCATTAATTGCATTAGAAATGATGACATTTTTGATAGAGTGCAGGTGGCGAAAAGAGACACACACAATATTACGTAACAGTGTGGTAGTCGAAAAAAGACAATGATCTGTAACAAATAAAATGTTATGAAAAAATATAAAAAATAATACTTTGCCATCAGAAGTTATTTTTATTTAAATTGTTTTTACAATTTTCTATCTACTTACTTTTTTTATCTATGGTCACATGCAGTTTATCCAATCTGAGATCATCTTATAATCATCAGGTCTCCCTCAACACCCCAACATGTCCGAGCTGGAGCGGGTTTGGGAGATGAGCAAGCAGCGAGGGGTGAAGCTGCAGCCGGTGACGCTGCTCTCCTCACTGCTGTCGGACATGGACCATGTCAATCAGCTGCACGGCCGCCTCAAGATGTCCTCCTACGACCGGGACCTCGCTTACTTCCTCATGCAGCACAGAGATGAGAAGCACAGCTCTAAACCCCTATTGTGAGTCATTTATAATATCGCAGAATACAAAAATAATATCATCAAAATCCCTAAGGCATGTCTACTAAAATAATGTTAAACATGACATCTTGAAAGAATGCAAAACTGATATAAGTGTATAAGCGTTTTTCTTTGGCAGCCACCTCTGGTCTGAAGCTCCAAGGGGACGCTTACGTAGTTTGTGCATGAAGAGTAGATGAACGAAGAAAAGAGTTGTAAGGAGAATATATGATGAGAAAGTGATTGGTAGAAGAAGTTGGGGACGCCCGAGGAAGCCATGGCACGCTCAAGTAAATCAAATTCTTGAGTCGGGCCAAGTCAAGAGTCAGAATCACAGAAGAGTATGTATGAAATGATACATGAATGTAGCGTTAAGTGTATTCCGAAATAGAGTTATGTGGTGGTCTATCCTCTCTGCCTACCCCTTTGTAAAACAGATTGATGGTTAGTTATTTGTTAAAAAATATTAAAAATGTAAATAAAATATTAACTAACTAACCATCACACCATTTCCCCACAGGGGTAGGCAGAGGACAGACCGCCAAACAAGTTGGTCTTGGCCACACACTCCTTTCCTCATTCACATTCATACATCGTCTCATATATGCTCTTCTATTATTCTGAATATTGACATGGCCCGACTCAGGGTATCTGATTCACTTGGTGGTGCCATGTCTTCCTCGGGCGTCCCAGACTTCTTCCAAATTCACATTTGCATCATATATTCTCCTTACACTCCTTTCCTCGTTTATTCGCTCCCCATGCCCAAATCCATTGTTTCTTATTCTTACTCTTTACAGTTACATCTGCTTTGCATTCTTTGTGATCTCCATATTTCTCACATGATCGTATAGTGATCTCATTTCTACAGCATTCAGTCTACTTTCATCCTTCCTCTGCCAGTTCCATGCCTCACTGCCATACATCAGGGTAGATACCAGCACTCCATTGTGGACGGCTAGCTTCGCTCCTTTGGACAGTTTTTTGTTGGCGCCAACAGCGTTCAGTACTCTATTAATGAAGTTACCTGCATTTACCTTTCTTTGAATATTCAGCCTTCCCATCTCTCATAAACTCACTTCCAAGTACACAACTCATCAAAAATATTACCTATTTCACCAACCTATAAATTTAAAAATAGGTAAATTAAACCGATACGTATGTACTAAAATTATAGCTATTCTGTAAAGGTATGACTTGAAAACTAACTTTTTCAATGTATTAATTCTCATAATATTACTTTCAGACAATATCAAAAGATGCTGCTAAATACATTTCTGAAGCCTCACGTCACTAGAGAATACATCATAGAACTATTGAAGTACACCAATCAGTTAGATCTGATGGAACAGTTCAAGGAGTGGGAGGTTCCTAAATTTTGTATTACGGGCAGGACTCTGTCAGACCGTGGAGTGGCGGTGAAGCAGTTGTACGGAGATGTCTTGAGGAGACTGAAGGAATATTGGGCTGACCGGAACTTTGATGTCCCAGAGGAAGAGTTGGTTAAACTAATCCCGGATATGTACAGTCTCGCTTTAAAAGAGAAACAGACAAAGAAAAGAACATAAATTTGTAATTTATTATGTAATAAAATATATTTAAGCATAATCGATCTATTTTAATTAAATTTTCTGCAATGACTGGTCTATGTTTGGATATGTAGCCCTTTATACTTAGTCTATTGTCCATGAAGATAAAAAAAACTAGTTAGAGTGGTTCCATGACAAATCAACAAAGTGGCATTTCAATATCCCTTTAAAGTCATTATAAAAGAAATTGAAAATTATGAACACACGTAGCCCAAAAGCGAATCTAATGTAACCAAGTTTTTTGTTGTTGTCATCACTTTTAATGACTTTTTAAAGAAAAGGTGTGATGATGTTGAATAATGTTGAGTTATCCGGTCAGTTAGAATATGTGATTATTGGATAAGAGGCTTCTGCTGGGCATCAGTGGAACTACCATTTGAGATGTTGAGGCTGAAGGAAGTTGTGCGGGGAGAGCAGAAGAATGTTCCAAAGGACCTGATCTAAATCTGGTAACTGAGCATAGCTGAAGCGCAATGTTTTGTGGACGTTCTGAGTGGTGGTCCCTCGCAACGTCAATTCTGGGAGTATCTTTTCATATACATAATGGGTGTTTCAATAAGAGCGCAAGATTTCAAGGTTCAATAAAACATGGTTTTCTGTAGCAAAGTATGTATTGAAATATTTATTGAGGAATTTCATTTGAGAAATTCAATTTTGAAATTCAAATTTTCATGTATGAAACAACACATGTGGTAAATGGCCGACACGGCTTCACTGGCACATGCGTACTTATTTGGCAAATTTTGCAATAACATTGTTGCGTACAGGTATTTCGTTAACAGAGAGTCTATTTTCGGCCTTCAATACTTAAGTGGTCGCAGGCTTGTTGCCCGTTGTATAACCCAATAAATATTTCAATACTTTGTTACAAAAAACCATGTTTTATTGAACTTTGAAATCTTGCACTTTTATTGAAACACCCTCTACATGTTTAAATAATTATTGTACATGATTCAAAACCTGTAAATGTAAATATGGAATGTCACTGGAGCGTTTTTGGCCACATTTTGGGCAATTTGCAAACACCCTCGAGCGCTCACTGGCCAAAATGTGGCCAATTCGAAGAGATATTTTAAAACAATTTTCAAAAGTTCCCGCGCATTGTATACTTCGATTAATCACAAAGACAACTTATTAGATTCACTTTTTAACAAGCGATGTCTCGCATCTCTTCTGAATTATTTGTTATTGACATTTCGTGAACCGAAATTATTGAAATATTTTTTCTTACAAATCATTGACATGTTTTCATATAAAAAAGAAAGGTTCGAATTTATATCTGTGATTATCAAATAGGCTATAGACAACATATAGTCATAACATTTAAAATTCTCCAAATAGGTACTACGTACGGCAGTTTTATAAAAAATTATTATGCAGAATTAATTAACAATTTGTTTTATGAATCCTAAAAATATGTGATAAACAGTCAAATATGGGTGCATTCAATGGCTCTCTAATACTCTAAGCCATTTGTATGTCACCTCATTAAAATTCTTAGGTATGATTTTTTGAAATAGGGCAGGAAATTTCCAAGCCGAAGGTGCAAAAATCTATGAGCGCTCTCGGTTGAAATCGATTGCAAGGCTCCATTAGTTAAATAAATATATCTTTAAAACATAGCCAAGGAGTTCACCACTCTGCCACAATATCCTTAAATAAAACAACTCATCACCGTTAGCTACTTTGGGTCCAGTGTTGAAACATAGGCGCCCCATTTGGTTTGCCTAAATAAAACAGTTAATGCAATTGAATAAAATTTATTCATATATTATAAACTAACATTTTTTGATCCAGTTATTTTTAATAAAGCTGTGAGAATGCAATTTTTCAAGCTTTAACATCAATTTATTAATGTCTATGTAAGATATCCTGACATTTTGACAGCGGCAATAGTAAAAACCTTCCAATATATGGAATGGTTCTGAATCAGGGTTTCTTGTTGAAAGAATCGCCCCCTTTACCACAGTAAAATTATCCAAAAATTATCAAATTTTGGATCAAGGGGCGAAAAAAACCAAACTTAAACCACGAAACTTCTTAAGAGGGTTTCACTGTAATATGTTATATCTTCATCTGATCTGATTACGTGATAAATAGCATTCGTAATTAATGTCTCGTTCAAAGTGACCGAAGGAGGTATTTCACCACCTTTCAGTAAACTGTTGAGTAACTTTAATCATAGGTTTAATGTGATTGTAAAAACAGACATTTACTTGACAGGTAGTGGTTCTCAGCATTGACGAAATGATTAATATAAGCTACTCAACGAGTAGCACTAATCGGTGGTTTACTCAGAGGTGGTGAAAAACTCCCTTACTCCACAATAAGGAACATCACAAGAGAAAAATGAATATTCACGTTATAACTTAAACCTACCAACATTTTTTTTTATAAATGTCGTTTTCATAGTTAAAATAATTTTCAAAGTTTTAATTATCCAAAGTCTGCCAAAACTGGAGAAGTGTGAGTGCCTCGGCTTTGTTGGTTAACACTACGGCCATTCCCACACAGGTCTGTATGAAATCAACAAATCAAAAAATAAATAATTCTAAAATTTATACAGGGTGTCCGGGAGTAAAGTGCATTAACTTCGGGAGGTGATTCTACATGATAGCAGGAGTAAAAAAGATACATAACTTTTTTCGAAATTCCAACTTTTAGGGGTAGTTTTGTGGTAAAAAGATAAAATTAGACCGGCGTGTGCGGGCAGCATTATTATTACCAAGCAACGTTGCAACAATCGCGCCCGGCAAGCTAACAGCAACTTTATCTAGTACTTTTTAGCTTACACTAAGGATTTTTAGTAGGTATGTCTTTTTGCTTGGGAAAAAAAGTTGGAATTTCATAAAAAGTTATTAATCTTTTTTACTCCTACCATAATTTAGAATCACCTCCCGAAGTTAATGCACTTTACCCCCGGACACACTGTATATAGTGAAACCCTCTTAAGAAGTTATGTGGCTTAAGAAGTTTGGTTTATTTCGGACCCTCGGCCCAATATTGGCCTAATTTTTCCTACATAATATAAGGTTTTCCTGCTTAAGAAGTTTGTTTTTACCAGTCCCTTGGAAAACATGTTAAGAGGGTTTCACTGTATTCACAATTAGCGTTAAATTTGTTAATCTATATTCTTTTAAGCCATTATATTTTTTTAATTGAACGAAGACAATATTAGCGAAACTCAATCGAAAATCTGGGGACAGAAAAGTCAGAAAAAGATATTGGCACCTCTGGGACTCGAACCCAGGACCTTATTAGAAAAAAATAACAATTAGTTTATTCCTTATGGTTTCTTGTGAAAATGTGTATTATAATACAAATAAAAATTAAAAACACTAACTTTTCATGAAAAATTACACTTACCTATTACGTCTGTTTTTTTTTTCAAAAATTGAATATCACAATACATACATTTAAGCTCAATTCAAACATACTATAATATAATTAAACTGCATATTAATTACAAAATACAGTCAAATCATTTTAAAGAGGACTCATTTGAAAGTATTTGTACACACCGATGGTATGGAACGTTTCAAAAAAGTTTTTTCAACTAGTTTGGAACACCTGCCCAATCCCTGCCTCTCTCAGTCTGCAAATGCCCAAAGATACTGACATTTATCAATTCCGATTAAATTTAGACTCGCAATTCAATTGGACAATGTTCGTTTCATGTTGTTTTGTTTCAATCTTCAGCTGCCTTACAAAAACAAAATGACTATGTATTAAATTTGTTTTTTATCCATCCACTACACCACCCGCACAAGGGTCTCTTTAAAATGATTTACCTGTACTTATACTTCAGCGCCTTTGAGGTGATTTTACACAACAACGGCGATATAAATTATCCAATTAATATTATTATACTTCTTTATTAATAATGTGCAAACTTTATATTATAATAAATTTTATAAAAAAATCAACTTTGTGTTGTGTAATAACAATATGAAATCTGCACACAAAGTGATGTGAATGGACGGTTTAACAAAATGTTTATCACAAGCTGTTTTAACCAAGTTAAAGCATTGAATCTTCTTAGGCCTAACAATTTACTATGAGCGTTGTATGGCGCAAACTACACGAGCGGTTCTCCCGCCGCGGGAGCTCGCGGGTCACAGGCGGGAGAAATTTGACCGCCACATGCAGCGATTCTCCCGCCGCGGGAAACCGCCACATTCAAACTACACGGGCGGTTTCCCGCGATTGTAGAAGAATTGGGCGGTTTCCCGTGGCGGTAGAACCGCTCGTGTAGTTTGAACGTGACGGTTTCCCGTGGTGGAAAAACGCCACTCGTGTAGTTTAGATGGTCTGCGGGAGCTCTCTCGGGCGGTTTCCCGTGGCGGGAGAACCGCTCGTGTAGCTTAGGCCTTAGAACTTATGGCTAAGTAGTTGAGTGGAAATTTACCTATCTTTTTTAAGCAAGAGAATATTTTGTGTAAACTAAGGCAGATAAAAGATATTGGATGGCATAAAGTAATTTACCAGAGTTTGTTAAAGTTAAAGCGTTCCAATACTTTCAAGTCACATTCATTCCGGTTCAATTGATTATTACTGCATACAAATGAATCCACTACAACAATCGGCAAAGATTATCAACAGAAAACATTGAAAAAATTATTGTTGATCATTGCAATCTTTTTAAAATAACAAAAGCGTCCCAAAATGAACTATGTAGAACCAAACAGGTATATCATTATTGTTTTTGTTACGTTTTTGGACGTATTGAAAAGAAAATATTCAAGCACAAACCGCGGCCGAACGTGACGACGTATTTCTGAAAATATTTGTAAAATGCTTGTAATTATTTGTGTATTCAAAATAAATATATCAGAGTTGGGATAGGAGAGCGGACAGATAGGATTTTGAGCGGCCCAACGGCTTTCGCCTTAAATATGCGCTGGGGTTTCAACGCAGCGTTTAAGTAGGGCGAGACCTCCAGAATCAAGTCAGTTAACCAGCACTACCCGTCGCGTCAATATCTCTCTCGCCTGCCCGTCCAACCTCGCTCTGACCTGCTTCAATTCGCCTCTTTTCTCTAACCGCCTTACCCTGGACTTAGGACACTCTACGCTCTACGAACCAGACCCGGCTACGTTAGAAGGAGCTACGAGCTATTGGATCACTTCAGACCAGCTCTCCAAGCGGGCAACCGAGACGACGTTCTTCCGACATCTGGCGCCTCCGCGGACGGAGACCTCCAACCTGATTCTACAGTCTTTTGTGCCTCACCATGTGTGGTACAATTTTCATTTGCATATTTTCCACTTTTTTATAGTAAAGCAGGCATATTTCCTTTTTCTTTAATTGTGTTAATTCGTTCCTAACTTGTGACACATGGGTCATTAAAATGCATGTGCTGACAGCAATTAAGTGATTAATAATATTGTATGAATGAATTCTTAATAAAAAGAGTGACTAATACTATTCAGCTGTGAAAATAAACTCTGATAAATAAATATAACATTATGAATGATTTGGACTGGAAAAAAGATTCATTTCTTCGTCTTTTTTTTGTTTCCCAAAGAATCTTCGTCCGAGGTGGAATCTTCTGACATTGCTTCGTCAGATGATTTTTCAGACATTTCTTCGGCGGACTTTTCGGATCCTTGGTCGGATAGCTCGTCATCACTCATCTTTGATAGTATCTGGAAGAATTAGAAGTTAAATTAAAAAAGAAGTTAAGTTACAGTGAGAAAAGCAAGCAGTACAGGACACTTTTCACAATGAAAAATAGTCATATTATATAAAAATATTACATTAACCTTTGGAACGAACTCCCGTAGCTCCCACGACCTATCACCTCCGCCGTGTACCGATGCAAAATTTTCGATTCTATTTTCGGAATAAGTTACATTTTTTGCAAGAACTTTTATCTCATTATATATATATTAAATGAAAATTAAATATATCAGATGGGATCCCAACTTAAGCTGCTTTTTTCCTTGGTTTTACCTGGCTCAAGAGACGTTCTGCCATTTGTTCATCTGACAAATTTTCCGTGGACATTTGTGGAATATTTGAAGCATTGGCGGGAATTCCCTTGAGGACATTGATCCGCTCCTGTATCTCCTTGTCTATATTGCTCCTCCCCTCCTCTATGGTGGCCTCGTCCATGTACTGGCTGAGGAGATCATCACACTTCTGCTGGTCTGTCCTGGTGTCGGCTGCCGGTAAATTGGACTAAAAATGCCACACATTAAACAATTTATCAAAACATCTCTTCAATCTAATGTTTCAGCTGCTAAATTTTGAAAACAATTATGTATAACAATAGTTTACATTGTCTATGGAAATTTATCTCTATGTTGATTTTATCTCTTCTTATCATTAGTAACCTACAGTGGCGTGCAGTCTATAAAGGCCGAAAATCTGGGCCTATCTTGGAAAAATGACTCGGGAACTTTTTTGATGTAGTGCGTGAGTTTCAAAAAAGAAAAACATTTCAATTTGAAATTACGAGTATTTAGAAAAGCAACTTTTACTCTTATTTGTCTTACTCGTCTTTGGTGCTGGAGAAATGCACACCACTGGTAATCACAGATAAATAATATTGTTGACATTTTTTTTTGTGTTATCAATTACATTATCTTACGAAGTACATATTTAGTTGCAATGAGAAACTCATTCAAGGCTAATGTATAGAAATACTTTTTTTTTTCAGTTTATAAACTAAATATAAAAACACATTTTGATCTGATTTTTTTACAGATTTATTATTATTAGGAAAGCAAAAAAAAATACAGATTATTTTGATTACATTGAATACATAAGAAGGTTTTTGTGATTCATCTTACTTTAGAACTGATTTCGATATTTTCGCCTCTCAATTTGGCAAGTCTCTCCTTTATTTCATTATCAGATGGAAGCGGACCTTTCTTCCTGTCTTCCCGGAGCTTCTCCAGGCGTTCCGCAATCTGATAGTCCTCCTGCGATAGTCCCTTCTTCAGACGCTGCAGCCTGTCATTAGTCTGGTAAACCGTTATGGGTGGACGTGACGGATTCTCCAGACTTTCCAAACGTCTGAATGAAAAAGGAGTTTTTATTTATACATTGTTTCAAATTCTGTACAATAGAATATTATCCAGGTGTATTGGTCAGTAAAGTTAAAGCGATACACAAATACTGGACAAAAGTAACCCAGTGGTACACATGGATAATAAGAGGTCTGTGGAAAATGTAAAATCTCAGCTGAACTTAAAACCAAATGATAAAAAATAAAAAGCATGCTAGGTGGATAAAATTTGTTTCAAACATCAACATCAAAAATCTTGTGATTTGTAGATTTATTTTGCAGTGGATTGACACTACTTGAAAAACGCTTTAATGTTATGTGTAAGCACTCAAAGATGAAATGATAGGATGATGACTGTGTCCCGGTGGCTACCCTAGCGGAAGCAACCATTGCCCAGAAAGAGGTGGACGGACTGCATGGAAGAGAATTACCTATTTTTTGTTTTGAAGATTTTTAATTTTCAATGTACATTTGTTACTTAAATTTAAGTAACAAATGTACATTGAAAATTAAAACTCTTCAAAACAAAATGTCTAGAAATTTTTACATAGTTAATGCCCAAGAAATACAAAAAAAAAGAGAATTACCTACGTCAAGAAAGGTAAGTTATTGAATTCCGCCTCACTAATACACAAAAATTTAAAAAATAACATTTGATTTCAACTTAAGGCGATCCACTAGTACAGGAAAAAATCGAAATCGGAATTCACGCCCTTTCATGGGAGGAGTTTAAAAATACTTGAGAAAAAGCTTTTGGAAAGGTTGGAAAAGATATTTGAGAATTTTATTTTACATGTTGATTTCGTAAAGGCCTGTAAAAACATTAATTCCTTTTTTATGCATTGTTTATTGCAATAAAACGGAATTTTTAAATTGATTTCACGAAAATAAGCGGCGCGGACCATAACACAACCGCTCTCCGCTCCGTTCGGAGGAGTAATGACGGAAGACAGGGGGGCGGCTGCCAGTCGTTCTTCGGTGGACGGTATAAGGTTCACTTTGATATAACCAATTCGTCGACTGCCGTATTGTCGCCGTGATGTCAAAAATACCAACGCGAAAATGCATATTATATTTTATTTTGTGAGGTTCGGGAGTAAATATCATTTTTTTTCGCGATAATTATATAAGAAACTGAATTTGCCACATTATGCAATAAAAACATATCCGAAAAAGTGTTTATAAGTAGAAGAGTTTTCAGTTAAAAATGTTTTTTATAGACCTAATACTTTATTGTTTTCTAAGCTTATTAAAAGAATTATTAAAAAAAATGACCGATATTTTTAAGGGCCAAAGTATGTTCTACACGCAGTATTTAATTGAAGCATTTATAATACTTCTAAGCGGTCAAATTTTCAAAACTAAAACATACGATTTTGTATGATTTTGCATTATTTAGTATGGCTTCATCTTAATTATTACATCAGAGGAGATAAAAAACATGCACAAAACAGTTTTGTTTTTTTTTTTAAATTTTTCTTTATTTATTGCATATTATGGTTACATTATTTGTGGATTTTTCGACCACCATGCTAGGCTGGTGCCCGTGTTATGGTGGTCAATTATTCTTAATTTGGGTAATTTTAATAATTTATGCATACCCAGGGCCGGATCTACGAAATCTGGCGCCCTGTGCAGTAGGTACCGATGGCGCCCCCCCCCCCCCCCCCCCCCTACATTTTTATTTTGATTAAAAATTCGTTTTTTTTATTTTTTCCAACTTTTTTATTTAATTTTTTTTTTGGTTTACATTAATTTATCAAATAAAATTAAGACATATAAACATGTAACTTTTCCAAGTGACCTGGCGGTAGCTCTCACGCTCGATCTATGTAATTCTTCCCCATTAGGCAGTTTCTTGTAATAATACTTTAAAAAAAAAAATTACGCTTGTTCGTAATAGGAAAATCAAAATCTTTCAATTGTACAGGACCTTCCTGAATTAATAAACTAATGGAATTTTGAGATAACTTTGGCCAGCATCCGGGATCTTTCAATTCAAGCTCTGAAAACAGAATTAAATTTAAATTGCTATCAGTAACGTTATTTTTATCTTCTAATAATTCAACTGTAGGAATTTGTGCGAAAGATATCTGTTTAGATGTGCTCGGGACCATTGTAACGTCATTGCGCGGGACATCATTTATTATCGGTGCTGGAGAAATTGGAATAAAAAAATTCCCAATGGAAACGAGTTTTTTTATGTCATTCTGCTCTTTAATTCTATGTTTTAGATTCTGCGAGCCTGAAAGTTTTTTTTTAAATTATTATTCTGTTCATTGTAATCCACAGTACTTTTATATTTAGTTATAAATTTAAAAATCTAATAAGAATATAACCTCAAATTTGTACCTTGCATTTCCCCTGTGTTGACGTGTTGAGCGAACAAACACCATACAAACACTAAACACAATACAACGGCTTACGAAAGACGCTTACACTGACACTGACACCGTAAAATAACAAATCCAACAAATCTAATAGATATTACTTATATATTTAACAATTTAACGAACTTCAAATAATATGTCAAACAGTCAGTCCTAGAGACTTAAATCGTACAAAATAAAACAACTAAAGTGGCGTTTCCACGCTTGCCAAGCCTACGCAAACCTCCACAAACGCCAACGTGGAAACAGGTCGTTTGTCTTGGCTTGCGTAGGGTTGCGTAGGGTTTGCGTAGGCTTGCAAGAGCTTGCCGCCGATTCAGTCGGGGTCGGATCCAGCGGCAAGCTTCGGCAAACGCTCAGTATGACTGGTTTATTTATGCGCTCAGTGTAATTTCCGAACTGACGGCGAATGCACGCCGTTTTTGCTCCATGCGGTATATCGATAATTAACATTACGAGACATATGTATGACGTAAGAGGCATGCCTGACTTATTAAAATGTATAAGTACATAATTTGAATGCACTAACTTAATTTATTGGATTTACCTAAAAAGTCAATATAAATAATCTTTTATTGATGATTTATTATTTGTTACAATAAAAAAACAAATGATTTTTGTTGGAATAACTTTTTTATTATAATACAAGACAATATTATATTGTTTTTTATACTTTGCTTGTATTTCAAATAAAAGTATGAAACCAAACGCAATAGCCGACACAAGTTCGGCGTCCGCCACGCTTGGGTGTTGGTAGCGTACTGACGCAGTCACAAGCTTCAAATGTCAAGGCTTCCAAATGCCAGGCGAGATTTGTGTACGCTTGGAGCTTGTGGAGGTTTGCGTAGGCTTGGCAAGCATGGAAATGCACCATATAAAATTGTCAGCATTTTGAAGGCGCAAGTCGGTTTATTTGATTCTTTTGAACAAAAATACAGCGCTGTGATTGGTTATTGAATTTGGATCGCACCCATTTGTCGTGAAAGACGGTAAAAGATATATGGAAAAATAGATCTTACTTTTAAACTAAATATATGGAATTTGTAAAAAAATTCTGTAACTGACTATAAATTCGTAAACCGCTGACACGAACCTGATGCGCGCGCATTCTGTTTCTTTGGAAAGTATTGCTAGAGCGTAATAATTATTTCGTACTATGGGTAATTTTTAAACGATTCACGGAATATTATAACTAAATTTGAATACAATATTTATTTTCTTACGGTGCCCCTTCGGAGTGGCGCCAGGTTTTTTGCACGTTTTTGAACGTATGGCAGATCCGGCGCTGTGCATACCTACCTATTTCCTAACCTTCAAACTTTTCTGACAAATGACAGAAATAAGAAAAAACACGGTGGTCACACGTGAAATTTTGAACCCTGATTGAGGAAAAAACGGAACATTAATGCATCTTCTACCATCTCCCCTGATATAAAAAGTTGTTTCTTGTAGTAATTAAATTAAAAACTAGTGTTTTTTTTATTTCATTTTAAACGTGAGGCAGAATTTGACAACTTTACTAAGAATTGAAACAAGATGGAGGACTGGGGGTGAATGGTGAGGGAAAGCAGCCATTGGGGTTTATAGAGCCGTGGTGATGATATTATGGTAAGATAAAGGAATAATTACTGTTAATGTATATTATACCTGATGAAAAATGCTATAGCTGGGTCTTCAAAATGTTGGGAAGGTTTTGGTTTAGTGGGAAAGGAAGGGATATCATGTCTAGAGGAAAGGATTCAATCTTAAAACATATTTCTATAGTATATCATGTTTAAAGGAAAGGATTCAATCTTAACATATTTCTATTGTATATCATGTCTAAAGGAAAGGATTCAATCTTAAAACATGTTTCTATTTTGTGATTAAAACATGTTTCTATTGTATTATCAGCATTCATTCAATTTTTATAATTAATTAATAATTATTATTACCGCAAGTACGCTTTTGGAGGTTCAATCTCGGAAGGTGTGGCCTCGTTTCCTTTCTCATCTGCCATTTTACACTTGTAACAGACCTGGAAGCAGTAAGATCATTATTAGTTTTAATTTCTTTATTAAAATTGTTGCTAGTCTAAAATTAGCGGGAATAAAGAAAACTATGCACATTTATTTACCTAGTCAGAATTTACAAGGTTACTTTATAAATAGAAAGCTGAATTCAATGTCGTCAAATGCTACATCCGTAGCTCATCGTCGGTATTTAATGGTTTTAGTAGTTGTTTAGTTGGCAAGATTATTGTCGAACTTTGCGCTACATAATATTATGGCAGTGTCTATTCACCAATGCGCCGCGATAAATGAACAGAGGAATAATATTGCGAAATAAATTGGGAAATATTAGTGACTGGTTAATTTATGCTAATATTACTCCTCTGGTAATATTTCGGGGCGACGAATAGACACTTATTTATAATATATAAGTTGGATGTTGGTATTATTAACCACAAAATAACAAACCTTCGTCACTTTATTAAATTTTTTCACAAAAATTGAATGCTCCAAGCATTTACTGCAATAACCGAATCCACAGCCAGGGCATCCGCGCTGTGAATGAAATCATTACTTTATTCAGGTTCAAAAATATGTAATAGGTAAGATTATTTCACAACATAAAAACAAAGTTACCTCGCTTTTAAAAACGGTGAATTTTTTAGCACACCCGTTGCAAGACATTTATGTATGCTGTTACTTTATGTCTGTAGGAAACACAGATTTCTTAGAAATTAATGTAAATCAAACCTTTCTGCGCAAAATATCTATAGTAAACACCCGCAGTGGATTGTTTTCTAATCTGACATTTGCGTGACAGATGATGACATCATCCAATTTTCATAGAAAAACATAGATATTTAACAATGTAGATAGAAAATCATCAAAAACATACAATAGGCCACTTGCGTCCCATTTTTAAAAAAAAAATTCCGGTTTAGGCAAATATTCTAAGACATTCCGTTTTTTCTTAATCGTTTTTTTGAAATCTTGGCGATTTTTTTAAAATTTCAATCCGAAAAATCAGACCATTTTTTATAAACCGGAAAGACGGGGTATAATTTTATGGGTGCGAAAAAACGGTAATTACATAGCCAAAAATCATCACTTCTAAAACAGGTACGAAAGCATAAAATGTACGGGGTTCTCTTCGTAACATCTGTCAAAACGTAAAAAAAATAATAAGTTCGCAGAGAACAAACAATAAATCTAGTGAATGAAATTTTTGTAAAATCAATATTCATGTCAAATTCAAAAATTCGCCTGAAATCAAAGTGTTAACATATAAAAAAATAATTCAGTGTGGAATTTTACCAAATTCATAGAACATTTGGTTCCCCCATACGCACACTTCGGCGACCGAGTCCCGCGCCACTTCAGGCCGCCGCGCAAAAAAATCACGATAACACTAATTGTACCTTAAATTCAGTCAATTAAATACGACCTTCAGAAGGTAATAGTAAAAAGGCCAAATGAGCCGTAGTACTAGTAGCTAGAAACATGAAGGGTATTGCAAAGCCCTAGCTAGTTAGAGGATTACGAAAGAATCCGTAGAATCAAAAAAAAAAAAAAGCAAAAAAATAAAGACCGATAGGTTTACAGCGCAGTTCACCGTGAGACTTTTCTGCACGGCGGCCTGAAGTGGCGCGGGACTCGGTCGCTCCGAAGTGTGCGTGTGGGGGGCACTATTATCGGAGACGGGACACTTTCATGTAGTGATGTTACCAGTCCAAATAATGGATTTAGTTATAAAAAAATGGACATTTCTAAAAAATGTTACTAACATTTTCGTAATCTTAGAAAAAAAAATTATCCACATGATTTTTTCCAAGTCGTTATGATATCCATGCAAGTAGCCTATTCGAAAAGAATACATTTGTTCTCGACACACCGACCCTGACCATTCTGTTTACTTGTAGGAGGATACGGAGCCAAATTATGCAAGCAAAGGGCTGCCCCGAGTTCGTCAAATATACAAACTACAGTTTGTCAAATAAGAGTAGAAAATAAATGAGGGCGCCACCGTTGCCAAAATGGCAATACTAAAAATATGACAATGGTGTTAATCTAAAGCTGTGTAACCTACATTTTTATTAAAAATTAAAAAGGCATTAAAGTGAAAAAAATATTTTTTCACTGCTATATAGATACCCACTGATCTCAAAATTAGAATTGCATTTAGGTATATTATTATTATACATTTGCAAATTTGTGTTAACATAATGAAGAATAATGATATTATAATAAAATTTAAAACATACTTTAGAAATTTGCTCGCATTTATTTAATACTAGCTTAAGTACCTAGCGTTGCCCGGGCTTTAGATCATGCCTCTAATTTTATATCTGAATATATTTAACTCATTCAGATCTAAAAGTAGTGTGACTAAACTCACCATTAATGATTCTTCCTTTCCACCTACTGTTAAATTCAAATCTATGTTAAATTAAATGAAAGCCAATCACTTTGTAAAACACAATTTAATCAAATTTATGTCATTTAGTAGGTACCTTCACAATAGTGCTTATTCGATTTAATTTTTTTTTAAGAACAAAATGTTTTTAAATGCGTATACAGCGTTTTTAATTTTCCGTGTCATTGCACTTTTAAAGAATATTTGACAGATAAATTGGTGTTGCCAGCCTAAAAATTTCTTAGTTCCATTTTATTTATTTTCTACTCTTATTTGACAGACTCTAATTACATTAACCTACTAACTCAATTTTATATATATGTACATTATAGCACCAGTATCATAATGGAGGAGAGCCAAGCGGAAATAAAATGATGACTAAAAAAATGAAGAGACCAATTAAATTCGAAGCTCAACGCTCCGTTCAGAATCAAAACCGCACAAAACAAAAGTATTTTTTTTATAAGTTTTTATTCCAGTAATAATAATAATAATAAAAATATTAAAAATATTACCATTTGTTATTTCGGCTACTGGCATTATACCTAGCTCTCTCATTCAAAATTTAGGCGTATTATATTTGTCAAAAAATTTGTACATAAAAATGCAAAAGTCGGTCATTTTAAATACATGTAGGATTACGAAAGATTTTTTAAATATTTATATTGAGGGATCAGTAGGATTTATCGGACCAGTTAGGATTTCATCAGAGCCGAACCCTCTGATATGAAAATATCTGGAGTCGGTGAAATATTTTCCCATTATGTTTCTGGTGGATTGACGTATTGTTCTTGTATTGTTTTATTCTTATATAGTGCAATTACATTGCGTTAATTTACTAGATATTCATTTGTGGAAAAGTGTGTGGAAGGGTTTAGTCTTTCATTTGGGAAAGATTCAACCCGGACATGAAATCTGGAGCACCGTTAATAAAATATTCAGAAAACTATTTCTGAAAAAATAAGAAAATATACAGATTTAGGAAATGAAATTAAAAGAATTTGGCATTCTCAGACTATAAAAATATTACCATTTGTTATTTCGGCTACTGGCATTATACCTAGCTCTCTCATTCAAAATTTAGGCGTATTAGATTTGTCAAAAAATTTGTACATAAAAATGCAAAAGTCGGTCATTTTAAATACATGTAGGATTACGAAAGATTTTTTAAATATTTATATTGAGGGATCAGTAGGATTTATCGGACCAGTTAGGATTTCATCAGAGCCGAACCCTCTGATATGAAAATATCTGGAGTCGGTGAAATATTTTCCCATTATATTTCTGGTGGATTTACGTATTGTTCTTGTATTGTTTTATTCTTATATAGTGCACTTACATTGCGTTCATTTACTAGATATTCATTTGTGGAAAAGTGTGTGGAAGGGTTTAGTCTTTCATTTGGGAAAGATTCAACCCGGACATAAAATCTGGAGCACCGTAAAGGCTTATGATAGTGTCCCGCACTCGTGACTGATAAAAGTTTTAAATATATACAAAATTAACCCAATTATTATTAGCTTTTTGGAAAAAAATTATGGCATTTTGGAATACCGATTTGCTTTTGAATTTGAAAGATAAGAAAATTATAGTACCGGGCATTTCAATAAAAAGAGGGATTTTTCAAGGAGACTCATTGAGTCCTCTTTGGTTTTGCTTAGCATTAAATCCTCTATCTAAAATGTTAATTAAAAGCAAGTTTGGAATAAAAATTAAAGGTAATACAAGAGAGAGAAATATAATTTCTCATTTATTATTTATGGATGATTTAAAATTATATTCGAATTCTGAACCAAATTTAGAGAAAATGATTAAAGTAGTTAAAAATTTTTCAGATGATATTAAAATGACTTTTGGTTTAGATAAATGTAGAACGATCCATATAGAGAAAGGTAAAATTGTAGATGGAGATGAGGGTATATTTAGAAATTTCACAATTGAAAGTATGAAAGGGGATGAGGTTTATAAATATTTAGGATATCCGCAATCAAATAGATTAGATCATACTAGTATTAAAAATGATATTAGGATTAAATTTAAAACTAGGATCAGAAAAATTTTGAAATGCAATCTATCTGCTAAAAATTTAGTAAAGGCGATAAATACTTGGGCAATACCTCTATTAACTTACTCATTTGGCATAATTAAATGGTCTAATACAGATTTAGATAGCTTAGAACGATTAATTAGAACTACATTAAAAAAATTTCATTGCCATCACCCAAATTCAGCTATAGAACGAATTAATTTACCGAGAAATTTAGGAGGTAGAGGTATAGTCAAAATAACATCTTTAAAACATAATCAGGTAGAAATGCTAAGAAATTTTTTCCATAGGAAAGCTGATAGTTCAGAAATACATAAATAATTTGCAAGGCAGATAGAAATATTTCGCCATTAAATTTATACGACGAGAATGCCAGCATTCTTATAAATACCAACCAGGAATTATTAGATTCCTGGTCAAATAAAATTCTTCACGCAAAACACTTCAATTATCTCAACCAAACATATGTTGACAAATTTTCGTCAAACAAATGGTTGAGTATTGGAGAGTTGAGCGCAGAAATAGAAGGCTTTATGTTTGCTATTCAAGATAGAGTCATTAATACTAAAAATTATAGGAAGCATATCATCAAAGATGCAAATGAAATTGATGATTTATGTAGAAAATATTTGGCTTTTCCGGAAACTATAGAACATATTATATCGGGATGTTCTGTATTAGCGCCGTCCGAGTATACATTTAGGCACAATCAAGTTTTAAAAATAATTCACCAAAGTTTGGTAATTAAACATAACTTGATTGACTGCCGTAATGTACCATATTATGAATATGAACCAAATTCATTTTTAGAAAATGAATTTTATAAAATTTATTATGATAAAACTATTCTAACAGACAGAACAATTAGTCATAATAGACCCGATATAGTTTTACATGACAAAATTAAGAAAATAACTTATATCATTGATGTCGCTATTCCAAATTCTTGTAATATTCAGAAAACTGTTTCTGAAAAAATAAGAAAATATACAGATTTAGGAAATGAGATTAAAAGAATTTGGCATTCTCAGACTATAAAAATATTACCATTTGTTATTTCGGCTACTGGCATTATACCTAGCTCTCTCATTCAAAATTTAGGCGTATTAGATTTGTCAAAAAATTTATTCATAAAAATGCAAAAGTCGGTTATTTTAAATACATGTAGGATTACGAAAGATTTTTTAAATATTTAAATTGAGGGATCAGTAGGATTTATCGGACCAGTTAGGATTTCATCAGAGCCGAACCCTCTGATATGAAAATATCTGGAGTCGGTGAAATATTTTCCCATTATGTTTCTGGTGGATTGACGTATTGTTCTTGTATTGTTTTATTCTTATATAGTGCACTTACATTGCGTTAATTTACTAGATATTCATTTGTGGAAAAGTGTGTGGAAGGGTTTAGTCTTTCATTTGGGAAAGATTCAACCCGGACATAAAATCTGGAGCACCGTGAAAATAAAAGTTTATTCCAGAGTGTATGCAGGGGTAGTGCAATGCAATACATTCCATATTTTGAAACAAAAAATGGGTTAATCTTAAAAATTAAAATAAAGTAAATAACAACATATAAATAAATTTAAAAAAAAAAACGAATAAGCATGAAAAACATGAGAAAAATAATAATAAACAGTAAAATTAATTCGTGCAGCTGTTTACGGAGGGTATTTCATCGTCTCCCGTCTCCAGAGGGCCATCAGGGGGGACTCCAACCAGGTAGTCATTTTCACTTACTTAACTAGAATATTGAATTCATACATAGTTTTTACATTTCATAACCTTAAATTACATTAGATTGCAGTACTAACATTTACATAACATTATATTACCATACGATATTATTCACTTTCACTACTTTGTTTTTTTGTGAATAAACATGAATATTTTTTTTTTGAATTTGCTCATACTTTTTTTCGTTTTTGATATCATCTGGAAGGCAATTATATAAATTGCCCCCCTCGTGACTAATTGATTGCTTACCATAGTTAGTATGAATGGTGTTTAAACGTATGTTATCGTGTTGTCGTGTAAAATGTTTGTGTACTTGGGACGTTTTAATGAATTCTGTGTTTGTATGTATGAGTTTATTATTTATATTGTATATAAGGAGACATACATTGTACTCGTACAGTTTTCTTAATGTTAGCAGTTTTGTTTCCAAATATAATTTTTTTGTGGATGTAGTGAAATAGTTTTTTGATTAGCTTATTTTGAATTACCTGTAATTCATTGATGAATGTTTCATACGCATTTCCCCAGATTTCAATCAGGTAATTTAGGTGTGAGTGTACGAGACTATAATATAAACTTTTTTAAATTTAATTGGTAATAGTTATGATAACCGGCTAAAAACGCTAATTAAGGGTGTGATTTTATCTTTTACATCTTGTATGTGTTGTTTAAAAGTTAAATGCTTGTCGATGCACAGCCGCCACAGCCCAAGATATTTTTCCTGTATCAGGATTTGCAAATCGTTATTTTCAATTTTTAAAGGTACATGAGGAGGAATTATTTTACGGTTTGAGCTTAAAATCATGTATCCTGTTTTTTTAAATATTCATTGTTAGAATATTTGATTGGAGCCAACTGCAAATTCTTTCTAGGTCACTTTGTGCATTTTATAGTAGTATGTAGTAGAATATTGCAGTATCATCTGCGTATAAAAAAATTTCACCGTTTAATTCTAATTGCGAAATATCATTGATATAAATTTGGAACAGTAGTGGCCCTAGTATGGATGCTTGCGGAACTCCATAGTTTATTGGAAGGTGCTTACTATTTTGATTGTTAATGCTTACAAATTTCTTTCTATTGCGAAGATATGATTTGAATAGATTAAGAGCAGGACCAACTACACCAAGTTTCTCGAGTTTCTTGAGAAGTATATCATGGCTTACTGTATCAAAGGCTTTTTGAAGGTCAACTAGTATAGATAAAATATAATTTCCACCATCAATACCACTCCTAAGTTTACTGATTGAGTCGTTTATTGCCGCAAGTGTGTTCGATTTTTTCCTAAAGCCATATTGTTTTTTATAAAAGAATGATTTTTTAACAGAAAATTGTTTAATCTTTCGTAGATTACACGTTCAAATTTTTTTGATAAGATTGGTAAGATTGAGATGGGTCTGTAGTTTGAGGTATTTGTTTTGGACCCACCTTTGTGAACTGGTATCACCTTGGCAATTTTACAGCTGTCTGGAAAGGTTCCCTCTTTAAAACATTGGTTAATCAATTTTGATAATATAGGAACCAATTCCGTTGAGAGACTTAGCACTGTCTTGTATTTGAATTTATCGTAACCAGCACTCGCATTTGATTTCATTGATTTTAATATTTTGCTTATTTCTAATTCTGTTGTTGGTTGAAGACATAAGGATTCTATACTATCATGTACTAATGTTATTTCATTGGCCGGTTTGTGTACGACTTTGTTACAAATATTATTAGCTAAGGAGGAGCCAATGTTGCAAAAGAAATTGTTAAAGTGGTCGCATATTTCTACATTGTTAGTGACTATTGCATCATTAATTATTAATTTAGTACAAAAATTATTCGAAGTATTAGATTGATTTTTAAGAATATTATTCATTAAGTTCCAATTTTTTTACTGTTATTTTCGCATTTTTTAAAAAGATCATTGTAGTGTCTTTGTTTTAAGTTTCGTTTTTCTGTAGTGATGTTATTTCTTACTTTTAGGAATTCTGCTTTCAATAATGTGTTATTGGGTTGTCTTTTTAATTTCAGATGCAATTTATTTCTTTTGTTGATCAATTTTATAAGGTCTTTGGTTATCCAGTCTGGGTTATTTATATTTTTTGTTTTAATTTTTACATTATATTCCCATACCATAAATCAAAAATCACACAACTTTTGGTGGAATCTATTTACAACATAAGTACGAAAAATTTACGTTCAAGGTCGTAAATAACGTATTAATTAGTTAATTACTTAAATCTATAAAGATATGTAGTACAAGGGGGCTTTAAATAGCTTTCTGTAGTTATCAAAGAAAATAAGGGTCCAATTTTCATGAAGGCTTGTGTGTCGTAAGGGAGGAATTTCCCGCCCATACTACACACATGTTCCTAAAGCCTTAGGAAGATTTAAATATCGATCAGAGCCAAGAGAAAAGTTAAAGAAAACTTAAAAGGATTAAAAGAAGCGAAAAGCAATTTATCATAATTGCTTGGGGTGACCATGAGTCGCCCCAACATATAAAATCAAAAAATAAATCGCAAAGGCAGAGAGGCAAAACATTACAGTCTCTATCCCCCATCCATGAAAAAAATTCCCGTTTTTACCTGAGGGGCGTGCTTTTAAAGATATAAGGACTGGAAGTTTCGCCCCCTTAAATTTTCTAGAACAGTTCAAAACATTCCAGAGTATTCTTGAGCATTCCACCACATTCCAGAATATCCCAGAACATTCTGGAATGTTCGGGAATAGGATGGAACGTTCAGGAATATACCGGAACATCCCAGATTATTGTGGAGCATTCCAGAACACTCCTGAATGTTGTGGAATAATCTAAAATATTATTCTGCAACATTATTCTGGAATATTAAAAGTCTTTTTTGTATGGGGCTACTAATATGGGTGATATAAAGCAAGATCTGTCGTGGATTCGAACATCAATTCAATCTCACATTAACTCCCGAGCAAGCCGGACATCCCAGTCAGAGTATTTGACAGCATTCTAGAACATAATAATAATAGTATTATCTTTATTTTGAAAACAAACAGCTTTACAAAGATACATAAAAAAAGAAAGAGTGCTAAAATAAAACAGTAAGCCTAAAAAGAATATTCCCGGAACAGTCTGCAAAATTGTGGAATGTTCGGGAATAGGGAATCGGGAATATCAATGTGAAACATTCCAGGCACTCTCGAATGTTGTCACGAAGCCGGGTAACCCAGCTCATAAATATACCCAGCTAGTAAATAACAAATCGTACCTTATGTGAATTGCGCCGCTCACTGCGTGGGCGGAAAGGGTAAAGAGGCGCAATGGGATAGGATGGGGCTGGATGGGATAGTGACAATATTTTTCGTAATTGTTTTCGTGGTGTATCTTGCCTTCCACCGAACCCCTGAGACTGGCTCACTGAACCCCTGGGGTTCGATCGAAACCTGGTTAAGAACCACTGAATTAGACCATCGTTACAGGGCAATAGATTTTATTTTGGTTACATATAGTGTTATTCAGCCTAAAACGTTGGTAACATCACCAGAAGAAGATCTTCGTGGAATGGTTCCAAATCTGTTAAAAACTTACCGTCGTATTGGAAATTTTACGATTGAGGCGCCATTTGGAAGCCGCCAACATTTCTGCCCAAGAAGCGATTCAATGGACCACATTGGAGCTTCTCAGATTCATTGTAAAATGCGGCTATTGCGGATATATGCGAGTCTGTTCCAAGTTTAGCGCTGTCTTAGATTTTTTTTAACAATTTGTGTTTCGGTGGCTTCATATGAAAGAAGCTTTTCAAAGTTAAAATTAATAAAATCTTACGTAAGCTCCACAATGAGCCAAGCGCGACTAACCAATCTTTCGATTTTATATGAAAGAGACAGGGATATATCAATTTTGATAATGTGATAGAATATTTTAGTAAAATAAAGTCTCGTTAGTGTGTTTAGTATTTGGTGTTTTATTTTAAGTAGGGGTGCTCAATGCAAAACCGCCCCGGGTGCCAATCTACCCTACGCCACCACTGTCTGTTACACCCCGTATACACCTATTTTTTTTTTTAAATAGTTTTATTTTTTTTATTATTTTTCCTCTTTTTATTTCTTCCTTTTTCTTTTTTTATACAAAACGTGTTCCATGTGTTGATACTCATTTTAATTTGACTGTCCTAAAACGGGAATCCTCATAGACGGGCAGTCAAAACATTTTATAAAAAACTAGCAGACCCGGCCACACGTTGCTGTGGCTAACGAAACACAATGCAAAGCCATTTCCCAACCTTTATAACCAACGCCATCTGTTAAATCAAATCCACACCGCCTGTTTGCCACCCCGCTGCCCGCTGCCCCCAACCCACTGCCGCTTGGCCAGATATATTGTATATATTTCAACCAATTTACACAAAACTTTGACAAAATTATATACCTAAAAACCTTTTTTATAAATCACTCTATCTTTGGTGAAAACCGCATGAAAATCCATTGCGTAGTTTAAAAGATCTAAGCGCACAGACAGCGGGAGCGACTTCATTTTATACTATGTAAAGATAAAGATGTAAAATAAATGTATCTTGTACTTACTAAATAAATAAATAATGGTGCTGTGTGTTATGTTTTATTATTTTATGTTTTAAAATTTTGGTAATATGGTTTTTTGTTCTTTATTTCTATTGTATTATTATATTATCTTATTTTTATTTTCCTAATTGTTTGTATCAAGTGAAACACTGTTGAATGCTTTTATAGCGGGGTATTTATGGTGTTTTTGTCCAAAGATTTTGTTTACCGTCTGAGTTTTTATGTTTTCTTTGTATGCTTGTCTAACAAGTCTGATAGTGATAATTTGTGTTTTTTGAAATTTGATTTTTTGTTGCTCAAAAAAGTTGTTTAGTAATATTTTAACGTATACATAATTGGCGTAGGTATATCTAGAACGTCAAACCTGTTGAATATTTGGTCTGTTTCAATCACTCTATTTTTTTAAAGTATTAACTTTGAGATGGTTTTTTGTGCGATTTCTATATGATCGATAGCTGAGTTTGTTGCTCCTCCCCAAACAATTACTCCATATTCTGTTATTGATTGACAAAGTGCAAAATATATTGTTTTATTTTTTATATTTTTCTTATGATTAGGAAAATGTGTATTATTTTGAGTTTTGATTTGTTTAATGTGATGTATAAAAAAATACAATAATAATTTTGTCAAGTATATACATATATACTTCGCGGCTGTAGCTCGGAAATCGGAGTTGGAATGTTGGCCGTAGGGTGATCGATAGCCACCACACGATTGGTCAACCTTCCAGCCAACCCAAAGTTCCCAAAGAACTCCGAATTTCAGGGGTTGGCTTTGGTGTGATAGTAGCATCATTACATAGTATAAAATGAAGTTGCTCAAAATGTTTGCGCGCTTAGATCTTTAAAACTATGCGGTTAAACTTCATGCAGTTTTCACCAATAGATAGAGTGATTCAAGAGGAAGGTTTGTATGTATAATACATATTTAATGTAGTAGATAAAAGCCGAGAAATTCAAATATTCAATTCAGGCAGAGGCAGAGGGCAGCTGGCAAGCGGGTGGTGTGGATTTTATAAAGGTTGGGTAATGGCATTGTGTTTAGTTAGTCACAGCAACGTGTGGCCGGGTTTGCTAGTAAGTAGTAAAAGGATCATCTACATTCGGATATTGTTTTGTATTTTTTATTTATATTGTTAGAAAAAAAAACGAATTGTTAAAAAAATACTTTTTTATATTTTTTGCTAAAAATACATTTAATTACTAATTCTTACACATAAAACATTGATACAATAAAAATCGAGAAAGATTGGGTTTAAATGGCAGAAAAACCAATCAAAATAAAATATATAATAATACGTAGGTAGTAGAAAGTATTTTTTATCAGGTTATAAGCTTTCACAACATGAAAAAACTTTAAAATCTACAACGGTAACAGTATCAGTTATTTTGAATTCGCACGATTATCTCAGGTCATACGTCAAACATTTTGGTGAACCGAATGAAATAATTTAAAATAAATTATGTTCTTGGAAAAATCAAGCAGGTACGAGTATATTGAAGATGGAGTTATTCGGGGACGTAGGAGAGCTTCATTTTGTTAACCTCTTTCCTGTCGATCTTTCCTGAGTGGGTTAGGGGCAGTTTGTCCACGAATATGACTCCTCCTCTCAGCTGTTTGTTTACGGATAGATTGGCTGAAAATTAAATAAATTTACTTATTAAATTCATGTTTATGGTAAAGGAAAACGGACATAATGTTTGTATCCATACATGCACGCCCTCGGGGATTAAATATTTCTGCAACTACTAGTACCTAGGTACCTACTAATAAAATACATTTTTAAGAAAAGAGAAAAAATCGTAGTAAGAGATAGGTTAACAATAATGGAGACGGGATTCGAGTATTTTGCTACATTCTTCTTGAGCCAGATTTTTGAATAGCCTTGCAGTGACCTTCAACATGACTTTCCAATTATGTCAGTTGCTTTTTGCTAGCTGTGAGATATTGATAACGTCAAGTTGCTCTATGCTAGGAACCCTCACCCTGACAACATAAGCTAATAACTTAATAATACTTTTTTTACATGAGCTCCACACAGGAAGCCCTGCGGAAAATAATTTCCCTCAGGGCCTATGCCATCTTTGGGGATGCAGTGTGAAGGGTCTCTTTTAGGAAAGGAAGGAGAGGAGAGTTCTGGAAAGGAAAAGGGTTTAATGGGTGGGTAGAAATCTGGGGTTCACAGTGTGTTCTGGTCATCCGCCTCCAATACCTAGACAAAACTCACCCCATGAACCCGGGCATTCCTGCTAAATCACCAAACGTAGCGAACCACTTGGGGCGACCTATGGCAGAGGTGTTGGTTATCCAATAAAGGTTCCCGAGGCGGCGGTAACCAATCCCGCCTTCCAAATTATACTGAAATATCGGCGCTATGGTAGAAAGGGTTCCATGCCAACTCAGAATGAAACCAACTCAGAACCACCTTAGAAAGGTCATTAAAAGCTATGAAAAAATAATTTTTAAATAACTGAACCCTTACCTAACATAACCTGTTTAACAATTTTTTTATCATCACTCTGACCTTTCTGACCAAATTCGCAATAGATATTCTATGTGAGTATTTCTCAAAAAAAGTGTACATTCTGGAAAAATAAGGTGTGCCTAGAAACAGTTAAAAAATTACACATGTTTTTAATTAATCATACAAAATACATGTACATGTATGTGTTTGGCTAAGTAGGTAGTTATGGGAGAGTGGTAGTTTGAATTTGATTGATTGAAGTAGGTACCTGCAACGATATCCTTGACTTGCTGCGCTGTGACGATGGCTCCGGGCTGTTTCTCCACCATGGCGAGGGCGAGGTCACCTTCCTCGGGGTGAGGCAAGCCCACCACACAGCACTGCTCTACTCCGGGCACCTTGGCAATCTCTTTCTCCAGCTCTGCGGGGGCAATCTGCGAACAAGGATTGCAAATTATAGCTAGTATGCAACCAAAAACCGTCTCTCGCAGAAAGGGCGAGATTTATTAGTACCTACTTCCCCAGTGTTCGTTGGTGACTTGCCTGATCGGAATGCCAGACATCTCCGAACGGTCTTTTGTTTTTGGAAGAGCTGTCTTAGGAAATGGATTTAATAATATAGAACAAGCATACTGTTTTCCGTCCACGAAGGCTGTACGTACACGCTGAAAGAATTTCGCATTACAAGCGAAAAACTGTTGTATCTTTTTTCCATTTTTTCGGCAAATATAGGATTAAAAACCCACGGAGGGGGCCTACGCTTCAACGTACGACGCATTTTAAAATAAAACTGTTATTAGCTAGCTACCTAATTTTTTCAAATTTTACCTGAAAAATTCAAACTTTGGGTTCGATTTAGGGTGCCGTAACCGGCCTCAAAAAGAAGAAGATGGAGAGATATGAAATTACGAATGTTAGAGGAGCGCGCTAACATTTACAGCGATAAAATCGATGCGAAAATTGTTAAAATCTTTAATAAAACACGACTCGTTTAAAATAGAGCAAAAATCTCGTGGAACGTGTCTTAAGTATCATTTAAAGAAACATTGTGAATTTTTTCACAACTATAACTTGTAAAATAACTGAAACAAACGTTTTCATTGTTAGTTTTTGGGATGTTATGCCGTGTTGCGCTATCTCCTTTTTTAGCCGACGTTTCGGACAGCTTTGCAGTGTCCAACATCAGGGTAGATCCGGTAGATCCGACGATGTGTCTAAAAGATGTGTTCGATCTACCGGATCTGCCGGATTCACACGTTTCCCGCTTGTAGGCAGGGGCGTGCACAGAGTTTTTGATCAGGGTAGGCAGTAGGAAAATACAACAAGTTTCACAGGTTAAAATTTCCATATTTCATCAGATAATTTCAGAATTAAAGTACGACAAACGTTTTTGAACCGACAATTAGCATTTATGAAAGACAACTAATTGATAGAAATACATAACAAGAAGAAGTTCTAGAAAGCACTGCTTAATACTAACAAAAAAACATCATAGAGGCAAATTCAAAACGACAGTTCTACTCGATGCTTTGTGCATTTCGTAAACATTGAATTATATCTTGTATGAAGTTACCTCTAGTCAGAAATAATTCCTGCTTAGGCCACATTTTAGTGAGGCAGTCGGAGGGCGCGCGTGTAGTTTCTAGTTACAGTTCATGCCGCGTTTGTCGTTTGCCGTTTGATGTGGCGCTTGCGTAGTTTCGGTTGCTCAGCTTTTTCGCGCTTATTTTTGAAAGTGTGTATTTATTTTTAGAAAAATAATTTTGTAAATTATAATTTTATTTACCTGCTTATATTTTACAAATACGGCAGGGTAGGCAGTGCTTATGTGCCTATATGGAGTGCACGCCCCTGCTTGTAGGTACCTACTGACTATTTTCCGGACACATGAGTTTATTAAAATCTTGACCCTGGGATTCAAAATGCCAATAAAATCAGATAAAGTCGTAAAAATATACCATCTTGAAGTGTGAAGCATACGGTTGATGTGTTTATGAAATAAAGTCAAAATTTCAAATTCGTGATTTCTGGATATTTGGACATCAAAAAGGGAGTAAGAAAGGTACGAATACTCACATGGTGATTACGCCACTTGAAGATCTCCTTCAACCTGTCGACAATATAGAAGAATCCATCTTCATCGACCTTCATCAAGTCTCCGGTACGGAACCAGCCGTCTCCACCGAAGGCCGCGGCCGTCTCTTCGGGATTGTTGTAATAGCCCTGAAAGATAAACATGCATGTTATTGCTTGATATGCTATTTAGGTATTAGCTTAGCTGGTAACAAAAAGGAGTTTCTAATATTTCTATTTTTGATACTGAAAATTCGTGGTGGAATTCCATAATATGGTGGAATGTGTGCTACCATAATGAACCAAAAAACAAACACCTATATTGGACCAAAAATATAAAACAAAACTCTCCCCTGATGTAAGAAACTGCGAATTATCATAGGAAAGGGGGGGGGGGGGGGGTGTAGGAGGATGGGAAGAAGGTGGATGGGGGAGGTGTAGGATTGAAAGGAGGGGACCGAGAGGGGGATTGAGGGATTAGGGGAACTCGGGAGAGGGATCCGTGGGAGGGGGGAAGTGAATACGGGAGGGGGGAGGGTAAATCGGGAGGGGGGTTCAAAGAACGGGGGAAGGGGGGGGAGTAGAGTGAGCATAGGGAAGGTGGAGGAGGAGGAGTGGGAAAGCGAGAGGGAAAGGGTACGCGGGAGAGGAAGGTGAATGGGACGAATGGGAAAGGAAGGGGGATCCACTGGGGGGGGGAGGCGAATACGGGATTCGCTGGACAGGGGAAGGAGGGGGGAGTAAAGAGAGGAGACGAAAGGTGGGGGAGGAGGACTGGGAACGCGAGACGGGAAGGGGATGCGGGAGAGGAAGGGAGGAGGAAAATGATCGGGAAGAATGGGAAAGGACGCGCAGGGAGAAACAATTTATTAAATGCCATAGCAACGCATGCCGGGTACTAGCTAGTAATATAATACATTCAATATTTATAAATTCTTTTATAAACTTTATTGTTTGGAGAGTATGAACCCGTCCTGGTAAATAATCTGCGAATGTTTTATTACCAGCGCTGTTGCCCGTCTACAGTAAGTGTAGCTTTACAGTAGTACAGTAAAGTGGTAGCCTTAAAAAATGATTGTGGAAATATAAATTAGTTCTGGCAATGGAATACATAGGTGTTCTGTCTATGTATACCTTTTAGTTTTTTCGCGATGCCATTACAAATTCGTAGATGTTAAGTACTGTTTCTTTTTTTCAAATGTTACCTTGAATAGGGTGTAATCTGACTTGACCCACAGTTCTCCAACCTCATTGGTGGGCATTTCCTTGAAGGTGACGGGGTCAGTAATCTGAAAACAAAGAAACGTTATAACCAAACACACAGTTAGGTAATAGGAGGAGTAGGTACCTACTATTAACAGCGATGATCTCGCAGTTGATAGGTTTTAGGTCAAAGTGCTTTGGACTCTATAGATTTTCGTTTTACCTAAATAGAAATGCTCAGCTACCATGATTTGTCCTATATACGTCGCGTCGCGTCGTAAAAAGAGGATGAGGAAACGCGACACAGCAGGTAGGTATATAATGCCCAAGGAGTAGATATAATAAAAATAGAACTTCCTTTTGCAGCATCAACAACAGGGACTTAGCTGACAAAACGAGAAGTCTGTTTGAGAGTCAGGATGCAATTTGTATCTTTTAGTCATCATTCGTCGTCTATCTTGAACATGCCGGTCAGCTCAAGTTTGACATCTGCAGTCAAAAGGTTCGCGTCAATTTTCTATTTTAAACTAAGTCTTATGAATTAAGTTAGTAAATTTATATTACCCTTGACTTCAACCAAGGACCCATGAGTCCACAAGAGTTACGCTTGTATTTAGGAGTGAAGCATACGGAGCCACAAGTTTCCGTCATTCCGTACATGTTCATCACACTTCCCTTCGGAACTCGTTTCTGCAAGAAAGAACTCAAAATTAGTAATGGAATCGAGTGAACTATAACAACTACTGAATGGTTTTAAATGAATTTGATCAGAAGGGATGCCATAATATTAGGTACCTGTAGTTCCTCCATCTTCTCCGGGGCCAGAGCGGCGCCGGCACACATAAAAGCGAACACACTGGACAGGTCGCAGTTCTCCATTCCTGGGTGGTTGATGAGGGAGATGACTGCTGTGGGAGTTAGCAGGATCACTCGAGGCTACAAATGGAATGAAACACTTCAGTAAAAAAAACTCACCACGACTTTTTTAGTCTGTTTTTAATCTTCGCTATTTTCTGTGTCTCCTTTTGTTTTGATTACCTACGTGTTTTTGAAGTGAATTTTTTTTAGCATCGCTGTGATTTGAAAATCGATACGAAAAATAGCGACATTAAAAAGAGACAAGCACGTACATCTATCGGATTTTTTATTTTTTTTTTGATTTACTAGATTCTTATATTTTTGAGGAGATGAATCATTTAAATTTACTGAATTTTATTTATTTATTTATTTAATACATGAAAAATCGAAAGTACATATAGTTTTTTTATGATATTTCACCCTCCATGCTAGGGAAAACCCTGTGTTATGGCGGATGAAGTTTACAGTTTTCGGATTACATTCATTAGTATTGGTTGAAAATGTTCACTAATTAATACTATGCACACAGATTCTTCTACAATAAGAGAGTTTATGTTGGTATTTTGGATTATAAGAAAAAGGTAAAGAAGTTAAATTAAGTCACAGTAATCAGTCTTATACATACATACAAAGCTGCTTAGATAGTAAATAAAAATATGTAAAAAATTTATCATATTATGCCTGCTCTTAATAATATGCACACAGATCTTCTATAAGAAAATGATACATAGGTTGGGTTACAAGAAGAAGATGAGGAAGTTAGAGAATTCTTAGAAAATGAAAAATTTGAGGAGTTGTTAGATATATATCACACTAATTTATTTATTAATTAAGTTGAGTTATTAATTAATCTATTAATTAATCTTTTACATACAATGCCGCTAATTTAGAAAATAGAGATATATTATGTTTTGTCTGAAAGGTGATTAAATTGATAGAGTCTAAAGTGAATGGATATTAGAATTGTAATGTATTCCATGTGTAAGGATCCATTTCGTTATTTGTTTTTTAAAGGAATGGGTTGGCTCAACGTTTTTAAGTTTTCAGGGATAAGGTTACTGGTTTTAGGAGCTAGGAAGAAAAATTGTCTTTGAGCTGTCGTGGTGTGTAGTTTAGGTACATTGTAGTAGTGTCCGCTGGTTATTGTTCTGGTGGTGTAGTTGTGTTGTAAGAGAGTTTTGTTTTTGTATTTGAACAGGAAATTTAAAGGTAATGTTCTTTATACAAATAGAACGGTGTCATTTGCGCCTTGCAATTTTTACCGCTTGTGGGTATTTAAAATATTACCTGGCTAGGCTTAGAGGTCTTGTGTTTTATCGGTTGGGAAAAAATGTTATGTAAAAAACCCAACTAAAATTGCATGTTTTGCACAGCTCAGCAAGCAAGATTGCAGCCAAGATCGGGAAGAATATATACATACGTTTGTGTTATGTTGGGAGTGGGAAGGAGTCGGTCATGTCCTTTTATTTGGAGCTCTTCCGCATTTGCCTTCGGGAATGAGGAAACCATGAAAAACCTCATCCGGGAAGAGTCGGCCGAAAGTCAACATGAAACTTGGCGGCCTTCAGTGATTTTAGTACCTATATGAAATCCTGCATTGTGTGGTGAGGGGTGCGTGTGTCTGTTTTTATGTGAGATACATACTTTATGGTAAATTTAGGATAAACATACATAAAATAAATATTATTATATGAACATATAAATAGATATATAAACATAAGTTGGGGGGGGGGTCTGATGGTTAGAAATACCTACTGCTCGCCTAGTCGTCCGCGTCTTCTTCAGGATTGTGCCAAATGTGGTTTAGGTCCATCAGGATATGTTTAGGTAGTCTGTGTATGTATCTGAAGGGAAGGTCACTAGGTGCATTGTATTGATCGATTTCCTTGGTGAGTCTATTTTTACTGTGTCTGAGAGATTTGTAAAATCGGTCTGTCAAATATCGGTCTATTCAAATAAGGTCGGTATTTCTTCTCTGGCATGTAGTCTTTTTAGATTAGTTCTAAGTCTGGTGTTGTAAATGATTTTAATGCAGAGATTTTGTAAAGTCTGTAGTTTTGTGTGGTCACTATGTGAAATGATACCCCACACGGGGATAGCATAAGTCAGTACAATCGGTCTCCTCTTCGTGCCCTCCCCACTCTTGTCTACTTTAGTTTTCTTTTCACTTCCACCGCGTGTGAAGTGCACACTCTGTTTTTTTTTCTCTGTGTTTGCTGCTCTTTTCATGAAATTGCTTCATAAAAGAGGCGCCAAGACACTACCATAGCATAACACATTTGACTGAGCCGGGAGAGATAGATGAGTTAGAAAGTAGGGAGGAAGGTAAGTTTGAAGTAGGTAGTAACTCACTTTGTATTCCTTGATAGCCTCGAAGGTGATTTCGGGGGTGAAGGCGTTGGGGGTGTAGAGCTTGATATATCCCATGATGGCGGCCATCAACAGGGCCAGAACGCCGGAGAACCAGAAGGTGGTAGAGTAGATCAGTACCGTCACTTGATCCACGCCTGCTTCGTAATCCAAGTTACTTCTATTGTTCGCTCTGTAGTTAGAACAAAACTATGCATAAACAATGGTGTCTCAACTTGTGGAATGTTGAAAGAGGTGGTAGGGATGAAATGGAAGAAGAGTGAAATGGAAGTACCTGGCTATGCAGCTCACAATACTTGGCAAAAGCCAAGTAAGGCTCGTTAGTAAGCGTAAGCATTAGTAAATACAAATGTTAGAGGGAGTGCTGTAATATTAAAAAAAGATAATAATCGTGAAAATATTTAATAAAACACGACTCGTTTAAAATAGAGTAAAAATCTATCGAGAAATGCCAAACTGCATTTAAACATATGTATATTGAGATTTTTTTCATTCCTTTATCAAGTAAATAAATGGAATAAAATGAGTTTTTAATAACTTTGCGATTTTTTTCTTTCGAGAGGATTTCCTATAATTACCGTTTCGGCTCTACAAATGTATAGATATTATCTTAAAAAAATAACATATATTTTTTTAGGAACTTAAAACCTTAAGGTGTTCAATAGAAATATGTTAAAAATCGGTAGAAATTCGGAATGCGGGGGCTAAATGCAACGCTTGAATATTAAGGTGGTCTCTTGCCTTTCTACATAAGATCGAGATTACTTTGGCCGCCGCTACTCGAATTTCTACCGATTTCTTACATGTCTCCCTTATACATTTGAAGTTTTTAAGCTCTTAAAAAAATATATTATGTTATTTTTTAAGATAATATCTAGACGCATTCCACGCCGAAACGCAAATTATATAAAATTCACTCCATAGAAAAAAAATCGCAAAGTATGATCTGAAAATTATTATAAACACGTTTGTTTCAGTTATTTTACAAGTTGTGAAAAAATTCACAATGTTTCTCTAAATGATACCTAAGATATGTTCCTCGAGATTTTTGCTCTATTCTAAACGAGTCGTGTTTTATTAAACATTTTCGCAATATTCGCATCGATTTTATCGCTTCAAATATTAGCGTGCTCCTATAACAGTCGTAATTTTATATCTCTCCATCTTCTTCTTTTTGAGCTCGGATGCGAAGCCGTAAGAGGAAATAACCAGAAACACCCTGAAATATGTTATTTTTAAATTAAATTCTACAAAACAAGTAATAAAATAATTAAATTCGTAAAAACACTTTTCTAAAAAAATATATATAAATTGATTTCTAAAAATTGGTATTTTGTTTAGTAAAGTTATGTTTTAAATTTAAAAAAATAATAATAATAATACTTTATTTCACATAAAATTGAACAATAAAACATATGTGTAAACTTTGATTAGCCAACTAGGAATGGATCCTGTTTTAGGCCAGTCAAATTGACAAATTCAATTTCATATTACATTGTTTACTTACATAACATGTTATTTATAGCAGGAAAAAGTGTTAATTATGTATTCCTCACAGTATATAATTTTGTACTCATAAGAAAAAGAAGACAAATAATGATATCTTAAAATCAAATACAGATATTTACCCCTAGAGCGCTTAAAACAAAAACAAAAACAAGAAAGATAAAAGATAAAACCGGTAAAGTAAACAAAATCGGTAAAGTAAATAAAACCGGTAAAGTAAATAAAGCAAATACAAGCCAAATGGTAATAATAAGAAGACTATCTCTTGGTCAACATATCTTCGCTTTTGACCCTCCCTAAATCAAGGAGCCAGTCGTTGATTAATTTGCGCAAAACATTAGTACTTTTCGTTTTCCAAGCATTAGGAATGATATTAAATAATTTAGGTCCTAAGTACGAAAATTGACGTTGTCCAAGGGACGTCGTGGTTTTTATTGGGACTATTGGATTGTTCCTTGAATGTCGGGTGTCGTGAAGGTGGTCAATGGAAGGGTAGTGCTGGCGTTGTTTTTGAGCATGTAATACCTACAATCTTTCTAATATACAATTGTCTAACATCGAGAACTTTTAATTCCGTGAATAATGCATCACTGGGGTACCTGAATGGTTTTTTAAGGATGACTCTTAGTAAAGATTTCTGTGCTTTAGCCAGGGAGTCCAATATTGTTTTGGCACAAAAGGATGATTATTTTTGTTATTATAAGGTTATACCGTTGGTTGTTGGCAGATTTGTTATTTTTTTGAACAAAAGGTTGTATTATGCAACACACATTTCAAATCATATATTAGGCACATATACAGTAAAATAAATCAATACTTTTTTTGGTCAGCTACTTTTCAGATTTTTAAATTTTTTTTTAAACTTTGTGTTCGCGAAAATATTTGACGTTTGTCTATGTATTGATAAGGTCTTACTAAATAATACAGGTATTTCTGTTTTTTTATGCCCTTATTTTGCTTAGACATTATTTAAAAATTATAAATAGGGGAAGGGAGGGCAAGATGGAAGGAGTGGGAAAGATGGAAACTATCCACCTATCGCAAACCGCGCGAAAAAATGCCGTGTCTCTACGCACACAGATATAAATGGCCATGCTGTATTTATTTCCGGTGAGTCAATTCGGCTCGCGCAGCGACTTGTGCACCTATTTCGATTTGTGTGATTACTCATACAAAGTAAGTAATACCTACTCTCATTTGGTTTTTATATACACAAACTATTAGGGATAG
Source organism: Limnephilus lunatus (assembly GCA_917563855.2). Classification (NCBI taxonomy): domain Eukaryota; kingdom Metazoa; phylum Arthropoda; class Insecta; order Trichoptera; family Limnephilidae; genus Limnephilus; species Limnephilus lunatus. The sequence continues at coordinate 41,302,985 of OU830602.1, read as the reverse complement.
ATTGTATGAATTGATATTTAAAGAGGAAAAAATTAAAAGCATTTTCTAAGCGTTGATATTATTATTGGCAGTGAGCATATGGGCAAGATGGAAAATTGAATTTTAGGGCTAGATGGAATTATTATAATGTATGAAATAATTATCAAGATAACATTAGTCCTTAATCCGGTCATCAATGGCAAGGAAAACAAAGGAAATAAAGGAAAGGGCAAAGGAAAGGAGAAAGGGACAGAAAAATATGATAATATACTACAACATCCGGGGCAGTCAACACAAGACAATGTGTGGTGTGTATTATGTGGAGAACCATATGTGGAACCGCCCACAGAGAACAGGGTACAGTGTCCAGAGTGTTGTGGTTGGACACATGAACTATGTTCAGACGTAGAAAACGGTTGTCTTTTGTGTGTCAACTGTAAAATGTAAGGATATTCTCTTCATTCCATCTTGCCCTTATAAGCTTTTCATTCTGCCCTCAGGGTTACGGCAAGATGGAATTTTTCCTTTTTTTCTTTTATGGGTCTTAACAGATTTTATACTGAATTTTAATTATTTTTAATAACTCATTTTTATAAGCATTGAAGATCTCTCTGAAGACTGATTAATAAAGGATTGATATTATGTTGTTATTTTTTTTTACATCTTAAGGTTAAGCCTTGCCCTCCCTTCCCCTATTTATGATCAAGAAATCATCACAAAAACTACATAATTTTAATAATTTAATCATCACGCGTTTGAGCATTTTTTTATTGCTATCTTGAAAGTATGTAGGTATCGATTATTGAATATTGTATATAAATCAAATTATTATTTTTTAATTGATAAACTAATGTTTTTGACAAGATTTTTATGCTTACCACAAAGGAAAACAATAATTATAAACAATGATTATTAGAATTATTTATTATAAGCAATAATTATCAGCCTGAAACACTCATCTACATTGAAAACATCTTCCGAGAAAAGATACTTGCCGCCAACGGGACTTGAGCCCGTGTCCTTCTGATTGCCGGTCAGGTGCTCTTGACCACTGAGCTATGGCGGCTTATCTAATACCCGCCAAATAATTCAATATATTCTAGTGTTTCATTCAACAATTACTTCTTATTACATTTTTCAGAGATTTTGTAATAACAATACCTCTCACAAAAAAATAAAGTTGGTTGTTTTCAGGTGGAAAGATTTTTTCAATGTAGATGAGTGTTTCAGGCCAATAATAATTGTTTATAATAATTGTTAGATATATATAAATCAAATTTTGAATGAAATAAAATCGATACTCAGTTAGTAGTTAAAATGCTGGTACGGAGAATAGTCAATCTTTCTCACCAGAACCGCCCTGTACATTTGTTAGGATACGATCACAATCTTTCGACGAAATTTTAAATCTTTGCCGCTGGTTAAAGGCCATAACAGACAGTTTAAGTTAACCATTTAAATAAGACATTTACATTGTCTGGTCGACTGAATATTGTATATTGTATGAATGTATATTTTAGGCCCTACTTAGTTTATGTATCTACCTACTTACTTGAAATAATGTGAAAGTTAGTAGTAAAGTTTCCATATCAATAGAAGCAAATTAGATAGATTATTTACCCACGCGCGACGTCTTACTTTATTTTTGCGGTTTAGCTCAACAATAACAGAAATAAACTTACGTAAGATACAATTGCGATGAGAAGTTCCTATGAGTCAAGCAGATTCCCTTGGGCAGAGAGGTGGTACCACTTGAGAACACGATGAAAGAGGTGGTTGTGGCTGGGTCGAAATCTGTCACCCTGTAACGTTCAAAATCATAAAATTAATTAACAACCTCGTAATATTACACATCAAATATTGCTGAATAGGTTGAGTATCTAAAAAATACCCTTACCTGCTTATAGCCGTTTTACATCATCTTTTTTTTCAAACCGATTTCCGTATAGAGACCAAAGAAAACAATTTTCGCTTTACACAATCGCTATTTTCATCTCTATTTTCATATCTACGATTTCAGTAGGCATCATGGCAAATGACACATGTTATTTGTAGTGATGCCAACTGATATCGTAGACATGAAAATAGCGATTGTATAAAGCGAAAATTTGTTTCTTTGGTCTCTATACGGGAATCGAGCTGAAAAGAGAGATGGTGTAAAACGGATATTTTTTTTCTAATTCAAAAAAAAATTGCCAAACAACGTCGTTGTTAACATTATTTGTGGCGAGTCACACAAACAATGACAAATCTTTTTGGCATTTGGGTTAGGAATATGTATGAATATATTTGATCCTACAATAACACGTAAAGCCCGCAATTCACGACATCTTTTTTCAGCCCCATTCCAATTAGAGACAAAAGTCAACATTTTTCGCTTTACACGATCGCTATTTTCATCTCTATTTTCATACCTATGATTTCTGTTGGCATTACAACAAACAGTATGGTTCATGTGTTATTTGCAGTGATGACAATTAAAATCGTAGATATGAAAATAGAGGTGAAAATAGCGATCGCGTAAAGCGAAAAATGTTATCGGGCTGAAAAAAGATGTCATGTATAACGGCCGTTTTAAAAAGTAAAGTTTTGTACGTGGTATGTGTTTTTACTTACTCGAAGTCCTCTTCTGTTCCAGTTTTCTTCTGGAAATCTGCGAAGGGAGTGAACCTCTCGTTGGTGGTGTCGCCGAAAACGACGATTTCGATATTCAAGCCCACATCATCCAACACCTGGTGGAACAGTGCGGACACGCAGGGGTCGCAGAAGAGCATCTTCGGCTTTCCCATTTCGACAAAGTGCTTGACCTCACCTGGAAATCAAATTATTCATAAGTTGGTTAAAAGAAACGACGAAGATAAACCATTATTAGTACGATACCTTTAGACATACCTACTAGGTAGGTACTAGTTATTGCAAATCGCATTTACTAGGTAGGTACTAGTTATTGCAAATCAAATTGCAGTTTATTATAGTCGTCTAGCTGGGCGACAGTCTGAATGCCTTCATGCCATAACTCTAATTAAGATGGTTTACATAGTTTCTGAAAAGCAGGGTTTTAAGTATTGTTTTTGTAATACGGCTCAGGTTTCAGCATTAGCAATTTGTTTTTACTGGAGGACTAATTTTCAAAACACGTGAAGTGTTTTATTAAATAATGTTATCAATTAGGAAAAGCTCTTGTCTAGTGTGAAATGGTCTGTTGTTAATGTTTTTTCATTGTTTTTACATTGTCAGATCTGCCGGATCTGCCCTGATGATCGACACTGCAACGCTGTCGGAAACGTCGGCTAAAGAAGGAGGTAGCGCAACACGGCATACACCCCCAAAACAAACAATGAAAATGCTTTTGGCCGTGAAAATCTAAAAACGTATCTGTTGTTAATGTTATTTCGAAATAGTCATAACAACTTATTCCTGCTATAATAAAAAAAACATCAATTACAAAAGTGATTGACATACTTGTTTTCGCATCTAGCCAAAATCACCTCAACCCAGAGGACAGGAAGAATCAAGTCGGCCTCTTATTTATTTAAGATCCTCATTTTACGCCATTCTACATAAGTATGTATTTCATAAAAAAAAACATATTTAATGTTGTAACTGCTTAAAGGAAATTATTCAAATTATTTTAGAATATGGTTATTTGTTTTGATTTTTATAAATGCTTTATTTTCAATGTTTAAATGACCTTAAGAATAAGCCGCCACTGATCACACTCTTGCCTGATAATCAGAGTTCATTGTGGCCCGTGGCGCCGAAAGCAATGCAATAATGTGAATCGATTGAATTAATATTATGTTAAATATACTGATAAACTGATAGCCACCGGTGCTAAATAAAACGCATAATATTACGATGTTCTGTTTGTATTTTTCAAGGGCCGCGATAACAGCTAATTGTGTAAGTATTGTTTTGAATATAAATCGATAGTATGAGCGCCGATAATCGGTATCGTGAAAAATCCATCTGTCAGTTAAACCAACTGAGATTCTCCAGGATTACTACATCGCTACGATAAGAATTCTGATTTGTGTCATTTATTGAATAACTATTGAACTATGTGTGGGTGCCTTATCACATAATTACGAAAAATCAATCTTCATTTGGAATCTTCGGATGAAAATATTTATAAACACACCACACGGTGCTTAACAACACAATAGACATTGGATTAGATTTTCATTCCGATAGCAAAAATTACATTATCAGCTGATTGCCACACAAAAATAGAATTTTATATTATTTTGTATTGGTTAAAAATCAAAGTATTTAAAAACATAAATTTTAACCTTTGTCCCGTCTCATTATTTTCTATTCTTAAGGACGATAAATCAAAGAGAATAATAATAATTGATTACAAATGATTTACTTTAGGTACTGAATCAGATTACGATAATGATCTTCCCCGTAAAAGCGTTATATATCGAAAAAGTCACCTTCAAACTTAAAAAGTGGAAAAGTTTGCATTTGATATTTTTCTTACCCTGGCACCAAACTGACACCGACTCCAAAAATAACAATCGTACGAAATTATTTTTTTACTTTTTAGTGCATTTTTTTAAGTAGTTTTTTGTTTTGTTAAAATTTTTGTTTATTTAAACTTTTGTATCTCCATGGTGTTCTTAATTTCAGTTGGAAGGGCATTATATAATTTTGTAGCGTGGAAATTATGGTTTTTCTGGCCAAAAGATGTATTTAATTGCGGGATGTTCAGTAGTTTTGAGGATTTCGACCTTGTAGTGTAGGTGTGTTGGTCAGCAGGATATTCATATTTTTCTTTTAATTTGTGTAGTGCATTTTTTGAGTATAATTTAATAATGCTGAACACAAAGTTTTTAAAAATTTCTTTTGATGGAGTTTTTATGGGTAGGTACTTTTATGATTGTTTTTATTATTGCCTTTTGCGTTTTAGTTAGCTGCTTCATGTGAATGTTTGAGGCAGTTCCCCATCCTATAATTCTATATTCTATGCGGTATTGGCAAAGAGCATAGTAGACTTTATGTAGATCATTTTTATTATACGTATATTGCGTATATTTCTAAAGTAGTATATGAGCTTTGTAAGTTTCTTTGTGATGCTATTTATGTGGGAGTCCCATCGAAGATTTTCATCGATTTCAATGCCGAGATATTTTATGTTTTTAGAATGTGTTATGGTGGGGAAGTGGCATGATTGGGTTAAGTTTTTTCCTTGGCAATCGTGTAATTTAAGAGCGTAATCCTCAGCTGATTGACCTCTGGCTGTTATAGAAAAAGTTAAATATTTAGTTTTGTTAACATTAAGTGTAAGTGAGTTTTGCTTAAGCCATTTTTGTAGAAGTACAAGCCTTAGCATCTTTGAAAGTGGTTAACCAATCACTTTCATTATATAAAATGACATCGGCAAAACTAATGATTTTTCCTTTGATGTGTAGGTTGCAGATATCATAGATTGCAACTAAATAATTCTATTCTATTTTAATTTTAATTAATTTTATTCTGATCAGATTTGAATTCTATTTTACCTATTTAACAATGTTTTATTTGAGGGATTTATTCACGCACAACATTGTCAGTAGGTTAACATTACGACTATAGGGTTAAATATTTGAAACGTAATCGATAGTTTCTCTGTCTGCCTGTAGCGAATTATAAAGATTATTATTAGGGAATACTTTGCTCGCCAAACTGAGGACTACAACCTGGAGAAGCTCATGGTAACTGGCAAAGTATTTGGCAGGAGAGAAGCAGAGGAAGGTCACCAATGCGCTGGAATGACCTTGTCTCTCCACGCAGCGCTGAACCGCGAGGAGTGAAGGAGCTGTGTCCACCATGGGAATTGGGTACCTACTCCATTGAGACAGAATCGATACTCAGAAGGGAATAATAATGAACACACTGCGGTGTGCCAATGAGATCATTTAGGAAGTTGTAGGAATCAGGGATGTTGCGTGGATGAACTCAAATGTTATTTGTTGTTCCGACTTACCATACATCATGTCGTTGGACAGCGCCATGACGGGCGCGCCGAGGTACAGGCAGCCAATGATGGGCACGGCGATGTCATCGTGATTCACCCCGCAGATCATTACCACGTCGTTCAGACCGATGCCCCTGGATTTCATTTCCTGGGCAGCGCGGATGGTGCGCAGCCTCATGGACCGATTGGTCTCAACACGGCCAGACGTCACGTTGGTCTGCGGAGAGGAAACACTCGTTAAGTTATTGAACAGGAATTTGAAGCTACGCGAAACAATACTATGCTTGACCAGAAGATACCTACAATTAAGATGCATAATGCTGAGCACGGTATATTAGTATCAATGTACGATTATCTTCTGACATAAATTGATCCTGTATTATGATACAAGGCAGTCAAGGCACCCTAGTAGGAAGTAAAGCCCACAATACACGACATCTTTTTTCAGCCCGATTCCAATTAGAGACAAAAGTCAACATTTTTCGCTTTAAGCGTTCGCTATTTTCATCTCTATTTTCATATCTATGATTTCAGTTGGCATCACAACAAACAGTATGGTTCATGTGTTGTTTGCAGTGATGGCAATTGAAATCGTAGATTTGAAAATAGAGGTGAAAATAGCGATCGCGTAAAGCGAAAAATGTTGACTTTTGTCTCTAATTGGAATCGGGCTGAAAAAAGATGTCCATGGTTTTAAAACAGCAACGAGGTATCTTCTGGTATAAAATAACCCTATATGATTCAATGTAACCTTCTCCAGTAGGAATGTAAGTACCTACATGTGTGATTCTAAAACAGCAACACGGGATCTTCTGGCAACAATTTGGGAGGCGGGTATGCGCCCTTTATTGGATAACCAACACCTCTGCCATGGGTCACCCTAAGTGGTTCGCTACGTTTGGTGATTTAGCAGGGGTGCCAGGGTTCGTGGGGTGAGGTTTGTCTAGGTCTTGGAGGTGGATGACCAGGACACACTGAACCCCAGATTCCTACCCACCCCTTAAACCCTTTTCCTTCCTAGAACTCTCCTCTCCTTCCTTTCCTTAAAAAACCCTCCACACAGCATCCACAAAGATGACATAGGCCCTGAGGAAAATTATTTTCCTCAGGGCCTCCTGTTGGAGCTCATGTAAAAAAAAATATATATGACTCAAGGTAGGTACCTACTCCAGTAGGAATTTAATTAATGCCTACAATAAACGACATCTTTTTTCAGCCCGATTCCAATTAGAGACCTAAGTCAACATTTTTCGCTTTACGTGATCGCTATTTTCATCACTAAAAATGTTGACTTTGGTCTCTAATTGGAATCGGGCTGAAAAGGGCAAATCGGGCAAAAAAGATGCCGTTTATTGTAGGCAAGTCCCAGTGTGATTCCAAAATATCAACTCGGTGATCTTCTGGTATAAAATAACCCTATATGATTCAAGGTAGGCACCTATTCCAATAGGAATGTAAGTTCCTAAGTAAGTGATTCTAAATTAATGAAAGTATAATTGGATAACTTGATTTAAGGTATTGTAATTAGTATAAGACTTAGTATTCAAGTAAAAACCTTTCATTAATGCAAATTTTATAAAATATCAGACGAATCAAAAATCTCAAATATTATTTGCATTTTAGATGCAGACACTTTTATTCATCTGTCTCCACCCCACTATCAACTTACAGATCATTTTGTGGAAACTAATCAAAAGTCTACTCGGAATTCGAAATACGTACAAAAACCCATAATTAATTTATTATTAGGTATAGTACTGTGTGTAGTTTGCTGACGCTTTGTGGTAAAACAATTATTAAATGTATTTATTATAAAGCTCAGATTTTCACAACTTTCACTTATCGAATAATTTAAAACCACAAGGAACTATAAATAGAAAGAAGATAAAATTAAATTAAGTCATTGTTAAAACGAGATTAGCTTTTGAAGCTCCCATAATGTTGTATTCTTTTTTAATTTTAAAGAAGTTTTCATCGGCAGTGTTTTCCCAGTAGCAGTTCAGAAATGGCATCGTAAGGTAGGTAGGTCTCTCTACATTTTACTTCTCTCTTTGCGACCAGTCCAACCAATTTAAAAACTATTTTTAAAATATGTTCATTTTAACTACATAAAAAAATTAAATCCCCTTCCCTTTTTACCCACAATCTCACTCCACGAACAAATTTTTACATAATGTGTCTATTCATTTGATCACTCGTAGGTACCTGCATAATAAATATGTGGGACACATAATAATTGAAAGGAGTGCAGTTTGTTTAAGTAAAATAATGGTAATTACCTGATGAGTCATGTGCGCGAACTTCTTCATATTTTTCAAGGCATTTCTGCCGAGATGCTGGTCGACGCTGGACATCAGCTTTTCAATGGCTTTATCATCAAATTTGGCCATGTTTACTTCGGCTATCACTGTCTTTACGAAACAATTAAATTATACTAGTGATTGTAAAACCAATCAGAATTATTTTATAAATCTAATGTTTTCCGATCAGAAACAAAATGGCTTCGTCTTTGAAACTAGCGAAATAATGAGGAGAGATTTGGCAGGCAGGTACTTTATAACCCCTAGAGCCTTGGCTATCAATTAGATCTTTATGTGAGGCCTATTCTGCTAGTTACCAAAGATATAATATAATTCATCAACGAGTCAATCCTATAAAATCTTTAACGGCTGAGAATATTAAGAAAATCTTAGTAGTTAATCAAAATTAAGTTACAATTACTCAGTTTCGCATAATTCATAGCGTGTTTTTCATCTTGTCATCAATTCTGAAAATAAGTTTTATAATTATATCAAGGAGCTGAATTCTAATTTGAACATCTTTTTAACGATTTTGGTTTCTGAAAGGAAGAGGAATGCTGTGCTCGATTTTGAATCGTAACAACGTAATAAATGTGTAAATGGCTTCGAGTGATTTTCTTCAGATTTTCGCCATTTCGCAAAAAAGAAAGACATTTCGAGAAAATCCATTTTTTTCAGTCTTTAAATAACAATTTTGAAACCCATATTACCGTCACAACGTCTTTTAAATTGTGATTTGAATGTGAACCTCGCTAGCAATGTGCCAAATAATATTATACATTCCAATTTGGAATAAATGATTTAAAATAATATGTTTTTTTATATATTTTTGTTTTTAGTAGAATTGTCCCCATTATTTGCATCATCAGAAGCATGTCTGTGTGTGTTGTAATGACAGATAAAACTTAATTGTTTTAAAAATATTACGAACTGATTTGGTGATTGATTGCTAATTATTATTATTGGGCAAATCAATGAACATTATCAAATCTGAGATGTTTTTACAATAAATTATATCTTTATCATTGCACACTTTGCTCCATATCATCTGCCTACGTCAAGGATTTTGTGACGTCACAGAGATTGATGCTATCTTGTGCTATCGTATCTAATGTGTCGATGGAAAGTCAAAAGGAGTCAAACGACAACTTTACGTTTTTTAATTAATTTTCGACCCCGAGCCCATCCGCTTTTCAAATTGACAAAGCTATCAAATGGCCATTCAGCGCCTTTTTGTATTTTGGACAGTTGAAAAACCGTTTAAGCTATTGAACAAAGTGATATCATTAAATTTTGATAGAAAGTTGAAACACAACTAGAATCGCCGTTTAAAAGGGACATTTCAAATGTGAAAAAAAACAACAAAATAATGACCATTTGTTGACTTTGTCGCACGTGAATTTCAGCGAAAAAACTGGGCCTAACTGTCATATTTTATTATTCAGAATTTTTTGTATTTCTTAGGCATCTATAAAACAATTTCTAGACATTTTGTTTTGAAGATTTTTAATTTTCATAGTACATTTGTTACTTATTATTTTACGTTAAAATACTAAGTTTTAAGTTTGCTAGTGAATGACACGGATGTGTCTACACCGGTAGCAGCAAATTTAAAATTTAAAGTAACAAAAGTACCTACATAGATAATTAAAACTCTTCAAATCAAAATGTCCAGAATTTTTTGTGTTTACAAAAATGTACCTACCATTTAGGACAGGTTGTTCAACAGATTTTTTAATTTTTTTTTAAATATGAATACCGCACAAGAGTCCCCAACTGCTCCCGTCTAGAGCCAGTGAGACTATGGCATCCCAAATTGGGTTATGTTGTGTGGTTGAAGGTAGTGGGGAAGGGAAGGAGATGGGAAATAGGAAGGTAGGGAAGTACCTGGCTATTCAGATCTGGTAACCAAACACGGCTAGAGCCATTTCATGCAATGTTTCAATACTGAATGGTGGTCTTATACCAGGGCGATACTGAGAGTATCTTCCACTCTGGAACGTGCCGCAAATATTGTATATATAATTTTAAATTAAGTAATTGTGAAATATCACAAATTAATCAAATAAAATTCCTTCACGCGACCTTCCGATTGTAAGTCGAGAGTCTTGCCTCGGGACCACGGGGGCCGTCTAGAATTAGAACAATTCATCAAATTTCACAGTTAATATTCAAGTTCTGTTATTATCCATAAGTACTGTGAAAAAACCGGCCCATAATGAAATAATAACAGATGGGAGCTTTCAGAACTTGAATTTTAACATTTAAATATGAAGAATCGTTTAAATTTTATGAGACAACCCGTCCTAAGATTTATAATTTCGACGAGCCATATAGTTTAAAAACCATTTTCCACTCGACTTAGGGGTAAAACCGTTTTCTCTTTTGTTCGTTATGATTTGTCACTAAACTTATAGCCCTAAATATTATAAATAAGTATGTAGGGGAACACAGGACGAGGTTCCTCTAATCTAAGGTACCTATTGTCACTTGGCATCTAAAAAATATAGAAGTGCAAAAAAAACTGAAAGCTTAAAGACAACCTTCTGAAATCTTATTTGTTATGTCTATTTGATACGAAAGAACATAGTGCTAATAAAGACTTGAGTGTGATTCAAGTTCAGTGTTTTGGCCCTTCTAAAAAGTTTGTTGCCTATCGCTTACCCATTTTGCTTCTCCATTGTCGATTCATAATATTTCGATACATTTATTTTTGATTATTAGTTACTTATCCCAGAACTTGACTTTATTGTTTTTTAAATAATCTTATATATCTCTGTTCACATTGTGCTATCTGCTATCTGCTGGTACGTAGGTACTACGTATGCCATTATATTTGGTTTTATGTCAATGATTGTCAAATTTAAAACGTGATTCTTTTTCCACTATCGTTTCTGGTTTATTTTGATAAAGAGATGCAGCTTAATGAAAGTTTAATTGATCGATTTAATATTATCCTTTGCATTTCTATTTTAAAGGCTTCATCTTACCAGGTGTTCTGATACGGTTTAGGATATACTTACCAGGAACCAGGTGCTCAAAGTGCGAAGAAAGCGAGAGAGAAACTGATTGGTCGCTATCTCCTCTTGTACCTACCTAAAACACAGTGTTTTTCACAAAATTTTATTGGTGATCTTTCATGAAAAACAAATTCTAATAAAGTTTTTCAAACAATGTTTATTTTTAAAAGTGCAGACAAATATTTTCGTAGATGTTGTTTTAGTTACTAAGGTTACGTAATTAATCGTGACACGTAAAATCTAGGCATATGTGGGCATCATACATACTACGTCCTATCTGAATGGCACCTGGATACCTACCGGTCTAGGTAACGGTAGTAATTCAAACCTGCACATTTAGGCAACATGGAATGAAGGTAAGTGTTTATTACAAAGTTCGACTATGTGATTACACTATAGTATCATAGTGTATTGTCACACAGTTCGACCCTGAGTGATGTGGGTCCGCACGGCAACTCAAGTTTAATAAAAAAATGATGTTCTAACATTAATAGAAAACATTAAAAGTGAACTAAAAAACATTTCGACCGTAAAAGACAAAAAATTAGAAATAACCCGGAACCAACGATTCAACTACTAGAAGAAGCATGGACCCGAAAAAAAATCATTTCGAAGAACAAATTATTGAACTACAAAAAAACTTAATCATCAAGCTCGAAAAAAATAATTAACAAAAATCCTATGCAATGATTCCAAAAGAAAAGACTGTTTTTTTTTTCATCAAACATCCGAAGTCATAAATATTATTATCACAAAAACAATAAAAGCACCTCACCTAGGAATCGGAAAAAGTGGAATAAAAAAAACAACAAACAAAGAAATAATTATGACTTGCTCGAATAAAGAAGATGTCGACAAATTGAAAGAAGAATTAAATTAAAATAGAAATGGAATATCTGCAACAGAATTAAAAAAGAAGAGACCGTGCATGATTATTAAAGGTGTCGGAGGGGAATAAAATGAAGTTAATTTTCCAAATGATCTTATTCCATAAAACAGTGAATTAAACGATATAACAAATGATTCCATTAAAGTAACGGAAATATTAAAAAATAGAAAAAGTGATCAACTCCGCAACGTAATCATAGAAACAACAGGCCCAATCCGAAAGATGCTACTAGAAAAACAAAGAATCAATATAGGCTTTATTCGAGCACATATAGAAGACTGCGATCCCCTGATGTAGTACTACCACTGCCTTGGATTTGGACGTACATCCCTTAAATGCCTAAAAAATACATTATGCCAAGAACCACAAATTTTGCGAATGCGAAAAAACAAAGACAGTGTCAAATGCTACAACTGCGACAAAAACAAAAATTTGTTAAGAACAAAAAATAATAATAATAACACTTGACTAATTTATATAGCGCCGTTTTTGTAAAGGGCGCTGAACATTCAATACTCAACATAGTTCAAATAGTGAAATATGTACTTTTAGTAAGTTATGGACGATTTTCTAACCGAGGAAATTGATAAATTAACAAATGTTTCACAGTATATTTGCGAAGATTAAAAAACAATGTAACAAACAATTAAAAAAAGTCCCAAATGTTTTCATTGTTCTGCACTAAAACGTCCGAAGTTCACACAAAAATCTTGATGAGTAATAACACTAAACCTTCTCGAAACGTTACCGGACATTATTGTTTTAACTGAAGCGCATTTAAACATAAAAAAAAAAAACAATGGCGCACTGCACGATATTCCGAATTACACATAGGTACTTTTGTCTACTACCCATTTTAACAAAAACCAGTGGTAACGCGGTGTTAATTCTAAATAAATACAATAATTTTATAATCACAGAAATCAAAATGGAACTGGCGAACTGTCTAAAACTCAATTAAAAAGTGGACGAAATTATGTACCTACTATTGTATTATATGTATTATTGCTATTTACCGCACGCAAGGATCAAACCCCAAAAATTTCATTATAGAAACGGAACAATTATTATTGAATTAAAAGGTATCTTTTATATCGTACTGGGTGATATTAACATCAATATTGAACATTGGATACAAAGCAAAATGAAAGATGATTATACAAATGTACTCGTAATAACATATTTTGTAATAATAAATTTTGACAAAATATTCGATTTTCTTCCCCCAAACCTCCCCTGTAGCATTTTTTAATCAAATCGGTTTGAAAGCTCTAAAATTTCAAGATTACCAATTATATACCTAATATAATTTTAGATACATTTTTTGTTCTTAGGCGCAGCTCTATTTTAGAATTTTATTAATGCCAAATGAAACCGATTCCAAAAATAGCCTGTTCCTTATATCCGGCGATCCAGTGGCAGAAAATCACCGGACAGGAATAAGTACATGAAATGGGTTCTTAAGTTAACATTTTTTCTTATGAATTTTTGTATTTGACTTTGGAAAACGTTATGTTTGGTTCGACATTTATCTTTTTGCTTTGATTATTTAAAGTTTGTTAATTTTTGATCCTGGAAAATTTAAAAAAAAATGTTAAAATTTCTTCTGGGACAACCGAAATATTGGTCGGAAATTGTTTTAAATGATATTTATCTTTTTGATATTATATGAAGTTTGGAATTATTTCCTGGAGGGGGGGGGGCAAGAGAGAAAGTGGGGGGGGGGGGGGTTAGCGTTTGAACACCCTAAACCCATGCACCCTCCTTTATATTGGGCCTTGGTTCATTGCCTGTCTCCTGTGTTTCTAGTTTCTAATATCTATGGAGCTGATCTGATCTGAGGCGCTGAGCTTGGTTTTGATGGATATCAAATAGTGATTTTAGCCAGTCGAGACTTGTAAAGATTATGCAATGAAGACATATTATTAGGTAGGTATATAGGTATATATTATACCTACCTATATAATGTGAGATTTATCAAATCTGGATACAGATTCAATCGATTACATTGTTAGATAACGAAATTAATACTAACTATTGATTAACTTTCCTAGTAGGTACGAGTAGGTATATAACACGATCACTCCGCCTAACAATGATTTGATACCAGAATTAATAACTCACAATATTTATCAACATCACATTAATAAATTTTGATGTACGTAACCTAAAATCACATGAAAATACGTCACGAATCGTATGATACAGATGAGCAAGATATGCATGAAGATGATAAAATCTACAAAATTTAATGCGTAAATGGTGACAGAAATTGTACTCCCGTGGAAATCAATGCAAATCGGTTGTTGATTTTAAAAGATGGTTGAAAATTTTTCAAACAATCTATCACCAACGTTCTTCGTATTCTTTCTGGTGGGAGTTTATATGACTTTCTTCTACAATACATTATGCTATTTATATTTGTCCACATTCATACACCTCTTTTGAATCATATTATACGCACAGCGATGTGTGACACTGACTGCATTGGAAGTCTGGAAGCAGTTTAGTTCACATCTTTCGAATAAGAGAATTCTCTGGCATAAATAGTTGGATTCACAACAAGTGACGTTTTTCACGTCCAAGCCGTCCGAAGTTTCCACTGAGTTAACCACGAGGCGACCGTCGCGCGTCGCATCGAGTGTCGTGAAAAAAATAGGTAAGTATTTAACCCGAAGTGTCAGGAGATTGTTGTGAATAAAACAGATAAAATAGGTCAGTAGATTGCTGTGAATAAAATAGGTAAGTACTTAACCGGGAGTGTCAGGAGATTGTTGTAAATAAAATAGGTAAGTACTTAATCAGGAGTGTCAGGAGAGTGTGGTGAATAAAATAGGCAAATACAACAAGGAGTGTCAGGAGAGTGTCGTGAATAAAAAAGGTAAGTATTTAACCAGTACATTTGTAATATTTACATTTATGCAATGTAGCGAAATTCTCATTAAGAAATTTACGGCTAATCAGAACCCAAGAAATTATAAAAGGCCGCCAAAATTGTGTATTTTAATAAAATTCTAGTTTCTTCCCCAACAAATTTTATGGATTTTTTTTACAAAATCGGTTTGAGAACTCTAAAATTTCAAGATTACGATTTATGTAATGTTTATAGGTAAAGCTAAAGGTTAGTAGAAAATGTATTTAGCAAACATTTCTACGAGCCTTGGGCAAAGCTAAAATTTATATAAAGTCCAAAAGGAACTGATTCCAAAAATCGCCAGTTCCAGTGAAAAAATAATATCCAGCGATCCATTGGCAGCAGTCACCGGGACAAAAAAAAAGGGTCAGGAATATTGTCGTTCATGATTAGATATTTATCTTTTTCGTGTGAAGTTAGTAAACTTCTCATTTCGAGAAAAATATTATGGTGAAAAATCCGAAATTTGGTTGGAAAAAAGTCGGAATTTTTTTTAAGACAAATTACCTTTTTGATATTATGTGAAGAAGAAAATTCCATTATTTTTCCGAAAAAAAAACTGAAAAAATTGGAAAATGTGTCGGGAAATTTTAATGAAAACATTTAGACTTTTTTCTTTTTATTTTGTTGCTTGAAGATATTTTTAATTTTGGATAATTTTAGGTTCTGGAAAATTATATTTTTCTGAAAAAACGATAATCTCGAAAATTCAGAAAACTTGACGAAATATTTTTTATGTGAAAATTTACCCCGATAAGAACTTTTTTCTGAAAAAAGCCTTGGGAAAATTTGGAAACATGGAAACATTTTCGGAATGTGTGTCGGAAAATGGTCGAAAAATTGGTATAACAGTTTTTTATTTTGTTATGTGAGATTTTGAAATTTACATCATTGGGTAATTTTTATTTTTATAAATACCCCTGAAAATCCCCGGGGAAAATTGGTAAATCTTGTCTCTTAAAATTGGTCGGAAAATGGGTTGGAAATGGGTCACAAATTTTTTATAATAATAACATTTATCTTTTTGATTGTTTTATGTGAATTGGTCGGGAAAATGTATAAAAGTTTTTGAAATCGAGAAATTATATATTTAAATAAGTTTCTTTTTGACCATTTTTCATTGGGGGTTGGTGTTTGAAAACTTCAACGGTTCTTTTGAAAATAACAGACGGCGATAAAATAAATTTAAATTAATTTAATTTAATATTAATTTAATCTTTAAATAAATTCCGTCTACAACAATCGAAAAAGTACAGTTATTCAAGTAATGATATTTAACTAAAGCAAGTAATTATTCCTGCATTATTTATTATAAAAATATATAAAAACCCCTAAAATATAGCCAGGTCAAAATAATTGGCATAATACGTTGGCAGTACCTACCAATCCATAAAAAAAAACATTCAAAAGTAAACGATGTTTTGGGAAATACTATGGATGACATATGACAAGACACATGACCACATGCTACATGACATGACTAATCGTGTAAAAAAGCTGTAGGTATTTCATATGTTATGTTTTTACTGTTATCTTAATTGAAATGTTTACACCTGATACTGTAAGACCAAATCTGCACATATCGGCAGAGGCAGAGGCAGATTTAAAAGATTGGCAACCCAATTATACACTAATTATGCATTAATTAGAATTACTAAAGGTCAATCCATCCAAGATTAAGTTCTTTTTTTAATTACGGTAAGTAGGTATTTTATATATTATATTTTTTATATACGAGGGCTGTCGGTAAAATTAAGTCTCAAAGGTGCTGTAGTCGCGAGGAACGTTTTTACGCGCAATCCGGCAACACTGGCATGTAGCCTGGTTTCCCCTTGCTAATACTCGATTGATTTTGCGTAAGAGTCCACAAGCTTAAATAATAGTTACGTACGGAACAGTCCATTTCTCTGAATTTTGAGGCATATGGTGTGCGTGCAACTCTAGTGTAAAGCTTCCACAGTAGGTACATGAGAATGGCCTCCCTTTGATGAATCTGCAACTTGTTATTTCATTTATCGTTATACATTGAACACAAAACTGGTTTAAATTAAATCTGTATGCGGGGAATTGAAACTACACTCAGAACATAATTTTTTTTTATTATTCTGGCAGCCATCGATCTGATCTGGTCGTTACTTTATGAACACGACACACTGACTTTAAATTAAGAGTGAATCTGTATGCGAGCCCCGGCTTACCCGGA
The DNA here is from genome assembly GCA_917563855.2 of Limnephilus lunatus. Taxonomy (NCBI): domain Eukaryota; kingdom Metazoa; phylum Arthropoda; class Insecta; order Trichoptera; family Limnephilidae; genus Limnephilus; species Limnephilus lunatus. The sequence goes on along the minus strand of OU830602.1, from coordinate 41,285,718 downwards.
TTACTCTCATAATATGCGTATGGCTTTCCTACAATTACGAATTTCGCAGTTATGGTTTGAAACAAAAATTCTAACACCACTCGAAACATTAGAAAGGTTTTCTTTGAAATGCGAAATTGATCCGATACTGGAATTTTGACAGATCATTCTGAACATAAAACTGGTTTTCAGAGATAATGTGCATGAGAGTCCCCAACTTTAATCGATACCACACCCAAAAATCCACCCAATTTTTTCACTTGGAACACATCCATGATTTCTTTCGAAATGCGTCAGCAGATGAATCCGCAACCGGAATTTGCATTATTTTTTTTGTTTTTGTTTATTAGGGAAACAAACAGTTGTACATATTATAAGGTAATTACATATTACATGGGTGCATTAACCAGTGAAGTTTCCGCAAAAAAATTATAATATATAAACACAGATTAAAACGTTAAAGAAAAAAGTGTTAGAAAAAAAAAAAATACAACAGAAATGAAAAAACACAAATTAAAGCATGTGGGAAAGAAAAGATGAAGTTAAACAGCGAACACATATAAAATTAACATATTTTCACATCATTAGAAAACGTTTAAGGATAAATGATTAGCCATTTGCCAGCGCCCTTGAGGGGGTTTTTCACAACAACAACAAAAAATAGCGCTACATAAATCATCCAAATATTATTATTTTTATAATAAGAAGGAAAAACAACATAATGAGAATGAAAAAACAACAGACAGCAGGGATGGAGGGTTCGCAATTAACAATTGGTTTTAATTTTTTCAGTTATGAATTTAATAAATTGGCCTGAGGACAAATGGAAAATATCAGCTTCGTAAAACATATCGTTGTATTTTGTGCACGTCCTTCGGAAAAATGAATGTTGTGTGTAATTTGTTTTTGAGTGTGGGATGTGGAATAGTTGGTTTGACCTTGTATTTCTTGTTGGAAAGTGGAAATTAATGTGTTCTAGAAGATAGTTGTTGTCAACAACGTTGTTAATAATTTTGAATAAAAATTTCTGGTCGGATATATTTCTTCTATCTTCTAAGGTTGATAAATTATGGAATGTTAATGAGTCTTGTAGGTTTTCTGATGTTCGAAAGGATTTAAAGTCTAAGTGTTTCAGTATCTTTTTTTGAATTCTTTCTAACCTTAAAATATTAACTTTGTATTGGGGATTCCATATGACTGATCCGAATTCTAATATTGAGCGGACAAAAGAGACATACAGTATTTTGATTACATGTGGTGACCTGAATGGTTTAGTCACTCTTAAGATGAATCCTAGAAGTTTGTATGCCCTGTCACAGATAGAATTTATATGTGTTCGGAAAGACATTCCAGAGTCCATTATTATTCCTAAGTCCCTCACTTCACAACATCTTTTTATTTCTACGTTATTGATTTTGTACGGGAATGTTAGGGGGTTCTTGCTTTTGGTGAATGATATTGTGTTACATTTTTCCAGGTTAAGGAACAGTTGGTTGTTCGCACAGTATATTCCAAACCTATTAATATCCTCTTGCAATTCAAGGCTGTCATTAATATTAGTGATTTTTTTGTAAATTTTAGTGTCATCAGCAAAAATTTGGAATTTGGAATTTTTAAAACATTTACCTATATCATTGATATATAAAATAAATAAGAGAGGTCCGAGATGTGATCCTTGCGGAATTCCTGAAGGTATTTTGTAAAAACGCGAGGAGAAACCCTTAGCTCTAACTGCTTGACTTCTGTTTGTGACATATGATTTGATCCATCTTAGAAGGTCACCATTAATCCCGATTTTTAACAGCTTCTTCAAAAGCAGTTCAATGTTAATTTTATCAAAGGCTTTTGAAAAATCCGTATAGATAGAGTTTATTTGATTTTTACTTCCCATAGAATTTAAAATAAAATCTGTGTATTCCAGAAGATTTGTCTCGACCGACCGTTTTCTGAAAAAGCCGTGTTGATTTTCAGATACGATTGTTTGTACCGCTGGAAAAAGTTGATCAAGAACTATATTTTCCATGATCTTGCTGACAATTGGGAGCTTGGAGATGGGCCTGTAGTTGGCGATGTTATTTTTGTCCCCGCTTTTATGGATTGGTGTAATGAGTGCTTGTTTCCAGACGTTGGGGAAGTTGCCTTCTTCAAATGACATTTTAAATAGCAAGGAGAGAGGATAAGCTAATTGGTCCCGGCATTTTACATAAAATATGGATGGAATTAAATCAGATCCCGCACTTTTATTCGGATCAAGTTTTTTTAAATAACTAAGTACACATGATTGATTAAAGTTAATAGTGTGTATATGTAGATTAGAGTTGTCGTCATCATTCTCAGAGTTTATAAGATTGGGGCGAGAGTTGGAATTTTCTACAAAAACTGATCTAAAATAATCACTAAAATTGTCGCATATGGATTGTCCATCAGTGCAGGAAATATCGCCAAGATACATTTGCTTTGGTATATCTGAAGAGGATTGCTTCGATTTAACAAATGACCATAACTGTTTGCTGCACTTTTTTATTGAATCTTCTGCCGTCATAATGAAGTTTTCGTAACATTCAAGCGAGATCTTCTTTTGACGATTTCTCAGTACTGAAAATGATTGGTAGTCAGTCAGGTTCTTGTATTTTTTCCATTTCTTGTGATATTTTAATTTCTCTTTTACAATTTTAATAAGTGGTAAAGTGTACCAGGGGGAAACCTTTCTAAATTACTGTTAATTTTTTTTTTCAGGGATATATTTGCGAATAATGTCATTTATGATATTGTAAAAATCTAATACGGCTCTTTCGGTATCTTTACTTTGAAATTCGAGTTTCCAATTTATTTTGGATAGTTCATCAGTGATTTTACCGTAATCACCTCGATGAAACATTTTAACTGTCCTAGATGAGCTGGAGAGAGACGGTACAGTAACAGGTGATAACTCTATGTCAATGCTCTGTGATGTGCATCTTCGGGCGTCAGAGGTTCGGTACAGTGGGTTATACTACATTCTGAAATATTTGTCATGATTAAATCAAGAATTCGTTTGTTTGTATTGATTACAGAATTGAATTGGTGTAATTGAGTGAATGAAAGGAAGTCTACCAAGGCACAACTAGCTGTGTCTTCTGGAAAATTTGGTTCTAACTGGTTTTTCCTTTCGGTTGACTTCCAGTTTAGTTTGGGTATATTGTAGTCTCCAGCTAATAAAAACATTCCTTCCGGGTGATTTGTGTGCAGGTCTGATGTGGTGTTGAAGTGACGAGTTAGATTGTGGATGTAGTTGGTGTTTTGTGGGTGATATGTGCAGCAGATATATAAATTTTTTAGTTTATTATTGTTGCCTAATATTGGCAATGATATCCAGATCTCCTCAGTACACGTGGACCAGGGTAATCTCTGCGCTTTGAGAGATTTGGAGGTTGCAATTAGTACCCCCCCTCCCTGCTGGTGTCCAGACAAAGAGTAGTTCCGATCCTCTCTAAATACATCGTACCTATTGTCAAACAATTCACTGTCATGGATCGATTTATTTAGCCAAGTTTCGCATAATAGATAAATATCGTAATTGTTCAATAGATAAATATCGTAATTATGAACACAAGAGTAGTTTTAACTTGAAATGGATCGGCGTAGGGGTCCATCAGTCCACCAGCTTAAATCATATTATGCTCAGGACACGTAAATGGTAGGTATTTCTGTACTTTACAGCAAATTTATTGACTGCAATAAAAATTAATGATTTTATTAACATTTACAGTAATTTATATGGAATGCTCTTTTGTTTATTTAACTGTTTTTTTATGGCAGAAGTGTAGCAATATATATATATAAAGAAAGCAAATATTTTTTTCCTTTCTGAATGGAATTGTCATCAAAATAGAGATATTTTTTAAAGTTAATTTCTCTATCGAATAATAATAAGAAAAATAAAATAAAACTGAAAAAGGACATTGGACCACGTACAATTTGTGTCTAACCTGATTTCTAGAAATATTGATGCATACGTATGCAAATACCTGCCAGCTATGTTACAACTTTTTCTGGGTTTAATAATACCTAATAACTTTAAAATGTATCTGAAACCGCTTTCCGAGGGTAATTTTTTTGTGGTGCTTTCAGCAGGCCACAAAAAAGTGCTGCAAAAGTGCCGCACCAAAAAGCCTCGCGGGCCGCATCCCCACCCCTGGTTTAACCCTTCAGAGTACGTTAGCGCCACCCGTTTATGCTCGTTTCAAACAAATCTTAATTTTGGATTTGATATCAAAATACCTAGACAAACTTAAAAATTATTTTTGTAATCAAAAGGTATATCAAATATCTGGTTCCATGCCAACTCAGAATCAGATCAACTCAACACCTCTTTGAAAAGTCATTAAAAGCAATGAAAAAAATAATTTTAAAATTGCCGCTAATCCTAACCTAACGTAACCTATTTAACCCTTTTTATACTTTTTTATCATCACTCTTAATTACCTTTCTTAGGTCGTTCGGAGTTGGTTTCATTCTTAGTCGGCCGGTCACCCAAATATCTAGCTACTTTATTTAGTTTTGCTAAGATATAAGCTATTAAAAATTTGAATGTTTCATGGATTTAGAGTAGTGATGCAACAGAAATCTGTTTCCGATTTTTTTCACTTCCGTTTCCGTTTCTGGTTAAGCAAACTTTATAACAGAACTCTAAACGTAGAATATATTAGGTTTAATATATGAAGAACACCAAAACAGACTCAAAGGTGTAAAAGCAGCCAAATTACTTTTTATTAAATATAGTTTACCTCTGTTTAATTTCGAGTACTAAAAGTACAAAATTAATTAAACAAATCTTAAAAAATAAAATTGTGCTTTTTCTTCATAGTATTAACACTTCCGCTTCCACTAAGATTTACTTTTGAGATCTGTTTCCGTTTCTGCTTCCGTTAAGACACTTCCGTTGCATCACTTATTTAGAGGCAACTTGGGCAATTATTTGTGAGTAAATGATAAAAATCTAAAAAATTATTTTACTGTACTAGTTATAAAAAATATGATGTAATATAAAATAAAAATTAATAAAGTTAATAATTTTTTTCAGGCTGAAAATTTTAATTACAAATTACGAAGTCGAAACAAAAATTTGTCTTTTATAAATTAAAATTACTAAACGCATTTTTAAGGAATTCAAACGGGCCGAAACGGGTAGCGCGAACGTTCCGCTTAACCCTAGATCACTAACCTTATTTTACAACGCTTATTACTAACCTTCGTCGTTTCGGCTACGCCGTATAAAAGGGAGGCTTCTAAGGGTTTATGGAACAAAATATTTGTATGTGTTTTACTTATTTATTGCAATAATCATTTGTTAACATGTTTATAAGTTTTTTATTTACTAAAATCACATTTTAATTTCTTTGCCAGTCTTTTAATTGAGACCAGAGCTTTTACTCATTTGATCATTTTTGTTTTTTTAAATGCTTAAATCTTATTAACTGGAAAAACAAAGACTTAAAAGCTGCGGGTCGACTGAGATTAGTCGGAATCTGGAATGCGTACGACGACGCACTCAAAACTTATACCACTTTTTTCGAGTCCGCGTCGTCGTTTCGATGAAGGTTAGTGATCTAGGGTTAATGTGCCAAGGAATCCACCCGCCACCGTGGATTCGCGAGTAGTTCACTGCACTTTATTGTATTTTATAACTAGACATCGGATTATATGCAAATGCATATAACTCTCTAATTACGGCGTTAATGCATATTTTAAGCCTTTTTTTCCCAATCGTGCATATTTCGTTTCGTTTTCGTCAATTCGACAATCCTGAGGCCATTGCAATTCAGTTAAGCGCAAGCTAGCATTTGAAAACGTATCCACTAAACAGAATATTACCCTCAACTCAACACATTTCCACAAGTTACTAGATGCCATAGTTAAATTGGAAACAAAAAAACTTCCTCTATTTAAATCAATAGAAACACTGAAAACAATGATCGAACTTGCCAACGCCCTTTTTAATTCAATATCGGAAAAGATTCGTAAAAAGTTAGACGCTTCTCTTCTTCTTCAATGGCGCTACAGCCCATTTCGAGCCTTGGCCTCCTTCAAAATAAGCCTCCACCGCCCTCTGTCCTCGGCCGTCGTCTTCCAATCTGCAACATGGAGTAATCCTCTTGCATCCTTCCTGACATCATCCTCCCATCTCAGTCTAGGTCTGCCCGCCTTTCGTTTACCTCCCGGGTGTCCTGTCAGAACCTTCTTCGGTACTCGTGTGCTTGGCATTCGGTGCACATGTCCGGCCCATCTTAATCTTTGGAGCCTTAAATGGGTGGAGAGTCTGGGAGCTTGATAAATATCATAGAGCTCATTGTTGTGGCGGATTCTCCATGCCTCTCCCTCTCGCACCGCTCCTAAGATTCTTCGCAGTACCTTTCTTTCGAAGATGTCCAGCTGTTCTGCTGACTTTGCTGTCAGTGTTCCCGCCTCACATCCATAGGCCAAGACCGTTCTGATAATTGTTTTATATAAGGTTATTTTGGTTTTCCTATGGACGTTTCGTGATTTGAACACTGGCAGCAACGCGAAGTAAGTGTTGTTAGCGGCTGTGATGCGCTTTCTTACTTCTACTGGGTCTTCATTGTCCTGCGTTATGATGGAGCCCAGGTAGGTAAACTCTTCGACCACTTTGAAATTATAATTGTCTTTAAATTTCACTTTATCTTTTATTCTGCGGTGAGGGGTTCTGGTTTGCATCATGATTTTTGTTTTATTTTTAAAAGTTAGACGCTATTTTGCTTAAAACCCCGAGTCTTGAAGACATGAAGAACATTAATGCCTGCATCAGCGGTATAGGTGATATCCTGCCTAAACAGGTATCTCCAGAAATGGCGCCAATTTTTAAATTTTGTACAATGACATCAATTTTCGACGTACAAATGAATACCTACTGGGTGACAAACGTCACAAACTAGCCTTCGAAAATTTGGAAAAACAGTTAATTGTATATTGTCACAAAAACTATGCACAATTTTAAGAATACTTCGCTGTTATTGTACCGTCTTTAATTAAAATATATCTATACAAATAAAAATGGTTTTTTTGATTTTTCATTGTGCATATTTTGGCCATATCAAGAGTTTTTAGTGCATATTTCGGCCTTTTTTAGTGCATATTTGCATGCATATTTTGGCACTTTGTTAGTGCATATAATTCGATGTCTATTTATAACATATTGGCATTCCAAAATATATTGATATATCATATATTATTATTCTAGACCAGCGGTTTTCAACCTTTTTGAGCCTGTGTACCCCTTGACCCTTACTACAAATTTGTTGTACCCCGTAACTTGTGGCGTAACTAGTATGGGTGTCACCCCCCCCCCCCCCCCCCCCCCAATTACAATGAATATGGTGAACCAAAACAATAGGTTCGGTCTGATTTGAAATGTCTCTACTTTCGTCTACTTGCACAGAAAAATATTTACTCATTTTTACTCTATCTACAACTGACATCTCGCGACATCTTGAGACATTTCCTGAATTCGCCGGGAAACAGTCCTATCTAACAGCGGTGTGTTTGATATTTTCTTTGATATTTCGTGGCCGAGCATGCATCGGACAATGTCTTTGGCACACGGTATAATTAAATCCTCTTCAACCGTATGATTTTTACCTGATTTAGCGATGCGATAACTTACTCTGTATGATGCTTCCAAAGCTGTTTCCTGTGCTTTAGTAGTTCTTGAGAAAAGTGAACCTGTGTTTCTGTTTTCTTTCAAAAAAATCTATAAACTCAGCTGACTGACTGACAGATGTATGGCGTTGCGGCAGGCTGCCAAACCACCGAGCGTAAACCGCCAAAGTTTGAAAACGTTGAGCTGAGTTTTTAATCCTACATTTGTGCCGCGTACCCCCAATCTTGCTTCGCGTACCCCCAGGGGTACGCGTACCACAGGTTGAAAACAACTGTTCTAGACGTTTGGTTTGGGGGCAAATATATTCATTTTAAATTTGAAACATTATTTGTGAAAGTGAAAAATGTTTCCGATTTTCAAAGTCATATAGTAACTGCGTTTATTTACAGGAAAGTCTAAAATATATTTTTTTGTGAAGATCACATATTTCGCTAGAAAATGTAATAAAACCAAAGAATTCATTCGTAATTATTTATTATATATTTTTTATATCATTAGAGAAAAAAACATTTCTCTGAACATAACTAGCTATCCCGTGGAAAATACGAAAGACAGAATATAATATATTTTTTTTAAATTGGTAAAACGGTTCAATTTACAAAAGCATCATTCAGCATAAATCAAGTAAGTTATTAATAAAATAGTATCAAACGGCACACAGCTAGGGTTCCCAGATCAAAAAATCAAAATCCCGGAGAACATTCCTGACATTTGATAAAAATTCCGGACTTTCGAAAGTTACGGAATTAACAAAGATATGCTCTTATATATTTGCGATGCATGCACAAAATGCCAATGTTGAAAGGGTCTTTTCCTTAATGGGAACCCAATGGTCAAAATAAAGGAACAGGCTTTCTGAAGAGTCTGTCGAGTCGATTCTCTTAACACAGTTTAATTAAACTATTATTAAAGATTTGGAAGTGTTGAACAGTATTTCAGGGAACATTAAATATCAGAAGTGATGTTTTTACTTTGATTTGTAATAATAATAATTTGGTTTATTTCATTTTTTACATCAATCTCCAATTAATTGTAGAAATTCCGGACTGTTTAGGATACCCCCCCCCCCCGCATTCCGAACAAAGACCTATATTTCCGGACTTGTCCGGAAAATTCCGGACGTATGGCAACCCTACACACAGCACACTGAGGAGTGCAAGGCCGGCATTCAAAGGATTCAATTGGTTTGATAAAAATAAATAAAAAAGATTCATTAAAGTGATAGCAAAACGATAACAAAAAAAATTACAAGCTATTTCTTTTGTATTTTGTAATTGTCATAGATAACAATATTAATATAGGTTTTCCCAGCAGTTAAATAATAATATATTATAACAACTGATACGTGATCTGATCATTATTTTAATGGATGCGATTTGCAGGTGCATCGGCAAAAACAAAATTAAACAGCAATACATTAACTAAACTATGCAATTTTACTGTCCTAAAACGGGAAAACTCCTAGCTAGACAGTCAATTCTTATAAATGTATCTGTATTTTTATGTTCAAATAATATAAATAAATAAATAACGTTGTGTTTCCCGCTAAAATAAATTAAGCACGAAGTACAACAGGCAAGGGTAAGTACAAGTCCTCCATCGCGGTCGGCCTCAGTATTACAGGAAGTATTTTGTAGGAACAAAAGAGAATAGTGTTCGTAGATTACATTCCTGGAAAATACACTAGTATTATTATTTGCACCATCTCTTTATCAATGTGATGTAAATAACACGTTGTGGTAAGAAGTCCCGAAAACTTTCTAATAAATTTTCCATCCCTTTCTTCCTTGCCCAGACTCTCTCGACTCATCGCCTTGCACCGCAGTGGGAGGGACATCCGTCACTCCTGGGCACACTGACCCACAGATTCCTACCAAGAATGCTATCGGTTCGATTAAGACTGAAAGAACCGGAATCGTCCAGAAACACAGACATAACACTTTATGTTAGTAAAAACTGTAGAAAATTGGAAAATTTAAGAATAAGTAAAATTTTCAATATTTTAGGCGACCCCCGACACAAAAAAGAGCCGATGACCTTGAAACGCTTGAGCAGATTTTCATGAATCGTAGCTAAGAACCATCTCGATTACGTCAGCTTTCAAAGAAAAATTATTGATAACTTTAGGAGCTACGATGCCACAGAGAGACACACAGACAGACAGACACACAGAAAGTCAAACTTATAACTTATAACACCGCTCGTCGGGGGTTAAATTAACCGCTCCCTCCCACCTAATCGTCTACGTCTACGGGCGGCAATAGAAACAATAGAACGAAGCGCCCATGTTAGTATTTAAGGAGATCCACTAGTACAGGAAAAAATCGGAATCGGAATTCACGCCCTTTTATGGGAGGAGTTTAAAAATACTTGAGAAAAAGCTTTTGGAAAGGTTGGAAAAGATATTTGAATTTTTTTTTTTACATGTTGATTTCGTAAAGGCCTGTAAAAAACATTAATTCCTTTTTTATGCATTGTTTATTGTAATAAAACGAAATTTTTAAATTGATTTCACGAAAACAAGCAGCGCGGACCCTAACACGTTGTTTCTCCGCTCCGTCCGGAGGAGTAATGACGGAAGAATGGGGCGGCTGCCAGTCGTTCTTCGGTGGACGGTATAAGGTTCACTTTGATATAACAAATTTGTCGACTGCCGTATTGTCGCCGTGATGTCAAAAATACCAACGCGAAAATGCATATTATATTTTATTTTGTGAGGTTCGGGCGTAAATTTAAATTTTTTTTGAGATAATTATATAAGAAACTGAATTTGCCACATTATGCAATAAAACCATATCCGAAAAAGTGTTTATAAGTAGGAGAGTTTGTACTTAAAAATGTTTTTTATAGGCCTCAAACTTTATTTTTTTCTAAGCTTATTAAAAGACTTATTAAAAAAATGACCGACATTTTTAAGGGCCAAGGTATGTTCTACAGGCAGTATTTAATTGAAGCATCTATAATACTTCTAAGCGGTCAAATTTTCAAATAAAAAACATACGATTTTGTATGATTTTGCATTATTTAGTATGGCTTCATCTTAATAATAATGCAAAATCATACAAAATTACGTATTTTTGTTTTGAAAATTTGATCGCTTAGAAGTATTATAGATGCTTCAATTAAATTCTGCGTGTAGAACATAATGTATTGGCCTTTAAATATATCGGTTATTTTTTTTATAAGTCTTTTAGTAAGCCTAGAAAAAAAAGTATTAGGTCTATAAAAAAATACTTTCAGGTGCAAACTCTCCTACTTATATAGTTTTATTGTTTAATATGGCAAACTCAGCTTATTTTATAATAATCGCAAAAAAAATTGACATTTACGCCCAAACTTCACAAAATAAAACAAAATATGCATTTTCTAGTTGTTATTTTTGACATCGATCAATACGGCCAGCACTCGACGAATTTGGATTTTTAAAGTGAACCTTATGCCATCGGCGTAAGAACTATGCCCTTGGCACACCCATTTCGTATCAGTGATGGGTAATTTATTTATTTATTTATTTACGGACGAATAGTCCATTACATAACAATATAACAATAACACGAATAAAAAAGAGAGATGACAATGGAAGGAGAATACATATATATGAAGAGCCTTGACAAAATACATATAATATAAAAGTAAATATAGAAGATAGTATAATATAAATACATATAATATAAAAGTACATAAGTAGCTTGAAGACGGATTTAAAAGACTTTACAAAATCACATTGCGTATCGACTGCCGAAAGTCATTTAGGCTTACACCAAAAAATTCAGTGCTTTGATTTGCGTTGACAAGTCTCGACATTCAGGATAAAGGAGAATGATATCCGTAATTAGTAGAATGTTGATTGAGGAACAGCAATTCATTATTTCGGAGTCTACGGGAAGGGATGTTGAACTGGATGAGTTGTAACAAAGGAGGTGTGTCAGTAATACTGTGGATAATTTTGAAAATGCATATTAGATCAGAGTCCTTTCTACGTTTTTCTAAAGAAGAAATATTTAAAGTTTGTTCAATTTCATCATTCGAGTACTCGCCTCTTTCAAGTCCTAACCTCCAAGCAATCCCTCGCAGGAAGCGATGTTGTACAGATTCAATGTGATATATGTGGACAGCATAGAAAGGTGACCAAATAACACTAGCATATTCAAGGTGAGGGCGAACCAGTGAACAGTAAAGAGTTTTAAGTGTGCTTATATGTTTGAAGTCAGAGGTAATTCTATGAATGAAGCCGAGTAGTTTAAGCGATTTGTTTACAATGTTATTGATGTGATCACGGAAAGAAAGTTTGCAGTCTAGAGTGACCCCAAGGTCCTTGATAAATGTGACAGTAGAGAGACAAACATTATTTAGTTTATAATCAAACTGAATAGGTTTTTTGGTTCTATAAAAGGACAAAATTTTGCATTTATCAACATTAAGTTGCATGCAGTTAATTTTGCACCAATCATTAAATGAATCAATATCAAGTTGAAAAAGTAAACAATCAAGATGGGATTTAATTATCTTAAGAATCTTATTATCATCGGCAAAAAGCCAAAAACGTGTGTGAGAAAAAACTTTTATGATATCGTTAATAAAAAGATTAAAAAGAAGCGGGGCCAAATGGGCTCATTGCGGAACGCCAGAGGTTACATCAATGTTAAAGGATTCAAAGTTATTTATTTTAACCCTTTGTTTTCTATTTATCAAGTAAGAGTGAATGAATGATAAAAATGGGTCTCTAATGCCTCTAGCATAAAGTTTGGCCATGAGGATACGGTGGTTAACTTGGTCGAAAGCTTTGGAGAAGTCAGTGTAGAGGACATCGACCTGAGTGTTGTCTTCTAAGGCTTTAAGAATGGTATTTGCAAAGGACAGTAAATTAGTTGTTGTAGATTTGGCCGATCTAAACCCATGCTGTTCCTCAATCAGAACATTTTTGAAAATAGGAGTGATTTTCTTTGTAATTATTGACTCAAATATCTTTGGAATATTAGATATAATTGATATTGGTCTGTAATTTCCAATATTTGACTTGTTTCCGGACTTAAAAATGGGTCGAATAAATGAAATTTTCCATAAGTCAAGGGTAATAGACGTGATGGGTAATAGACGTCCTAGACTCGGCGTCGAATGGCTCTGTGAAATCAATTTAAAATTTTCTTGTTATTACAATAAACAATGTGTAAGAAAGGTGTTTTTACAGCACAATTTGTAAAAAAATCTCAAATACATTTTCCAACCTTTCCAAAAGCCTTTTCTCAAGTATTTTTACGTTGAGCTGAGTTTTAAACTCCTCCCAAAAACAGGCGTGGTTTCCGATTTCGATTTTTTCTGGACTATTGGATCACTTTAAAATTGTTTTTTCGTTGAGTGGTCAACAATTTTCCAATCAAACATTATAGGTCCGGTTAAAGGTGGTTCTTGTCATCCCATTTTCTAAACATAGTCCTAGATTAAAATTATCAGATATTGTGGCAACAATGAGAGAGATAAGTTCGTACAATAGGTACCTACACAATAATTTGATATAATAATGTTTGGTCCTGGTTCCAAAATCCAGAGTTTAAAAATATGAACAAGAAAAACTTTGCAACGCATTAGATAAATTATTTTTTAAGCTTGTGATACGAGTAGATAGATACCACTAATTCTTAGATCTTAATCAGATTAAACAATCCATTGAATCGATAAATAGGTCTTGACGTTATCTGTTAAGCTGTGCAATTCTTTTATCTCGCGAAACTTCACATCATCATCATCATCAGTTCAAAGTGGAAGATCATACAAACATGACCGGTTGGTTTAATATTATTGTTTAGTGATTATAACACAAGAATAAACTATATCGCCATCCGGTTGGGAGATGTTGTGACGTGTGGAGGGGGTTGTAAGGAGGCGTTTTTGGGTTGTTTTGTGGTTAGAAGAGGCACAGATAAATCGATAACGCCGCGCCAGCTCAAAACAGAAAAATGCTTTTCAAGAATACCATTGTTCGATTAGTTACGCTGAGATCTGTATAATAATTTCCACAACAAAAAACTTTTATTCTATACTTTCGCAGAGTAGGAATATCGCAGTGATTTATTTAGGTAGGTATCTAAGTACTGAATTACCTGTAACTTTTCACTTCAGGTGTTATAGTTGGGAACAGGTCATTTATTTCCAAAGATTTTAGAAAATGTTTCGAGTTTTTCCATTTCTGAATTCATTAAAAATTCGTTTGTACCACATTAATTTCGACATCATTAGCTTCGTTCAGATGGCCCAAACAACAAACGTGAGCCATTTCCAACTACAAAGTAAGTTAATAAAACCTACTTGAATATTGATGGGAAGGCCCGAACACATAATTATGGTTAACAATTAATTTCATACTTATTTTTTTCTAGTTCGGAACGGCTCATGTGTGTTGTGTGGAGTGTCGAGACGAAGTTAATGGATCTAAATTATCTACTGTTTTTGCAACTAAGTTAGTTACGAGTAATGTTTTCCATTTTCAAAAAACTTTAAAAAGTGAATATCTCATTTTCTCATTTTTCATTTTTAGGATTTGTTTTTGTCTTGGAATAATTGTGAACCGCGAGTTTTTTTTGCTGCTAGGCCCTTCGCACAATTTGATAAAGTTCCCTGATAGTAAAGTTTCGCCCCTTTGTTTGTACAACAGCAATTATTAGAAAGTGTAATTGTGCAAAAATTAACTTGTTACATAGGTACCTACCTATTCATTTTTCTATTCAAATAAAAACAATTTGTGTATGTCTACATAATACACGTATGCCGTAAAACTTCATTCATTTGAAATTCACTGGATGAATGAAAACTAATTTCTACTAAGTAACACACTCCCATTTAACTAAGAAATGTAGGTACTGCCGATCAGAAACCCAGAAATTGAAGAACGCCGCTGAAATTGTATGTTTTGGCATAAAATTGGAGTACCACCCCCCCAAACCTCCCCTAATGTAATATTTAAACAAATCGGTGTGAGAGCTTTAAATTTCAAGATTAATAATATAATTATGTTAGATACATTTTATTGTTCATGACACAGACTCAAATTTTCGAATTTTGTGAAAGCAAAAAGGAACCGATTCCAAAAATTCCGTTTCCGAAAATGGGTCGGGATATTTTTGTATAAACATTTAGACATTTATTTATTTCTTTACATGGTACCTAGGTTAAATGTTAACAATTCAGTTTATAACCTCACTGGGTCAAGCCTGTATTGAGGTTAACAACACATCACATTCACCATTTATTAACAATTCATCTCTTTGATTTTGTTATTTGAAGTTTTGGAAACTTTTCATGTTGGGAAAACTTTATTCCCCAAAAAAAAAAATTCTGGTAATATCGGAAAATTTGTCGGAAAACAGGTCGAGAGGTTTTTTTAAAGACTCATCTTTTTGATATTAGGTGAAGTTGGAAATTTTTGTTGTGCTGAAAAAAATTCCTTCGTGAAAATTGGAATTTTTTGCTAGAAAAATTGGTAGCAAAGTGGGACGGAAGATTTCAATAAAAAGATTTATCTTTTGATTTTGTCATGCGAAGTTTGTAAATTTTTCAAGTTTTAAACATTTTATAAATTTCTTTCGGAAAAAATGGAATTTGGGTAAAAATTGTTAGGAAAATGGGTCGAGAAATTGTATTACAGTCTATGAAACTGAGAAATTCCAAGTTTTATTAAATTTTTTTGACATTTTCTCATCTGGTATCTACTCGTTTGCTGTTTAAAACTTCAAAGGTTCTTTTTTAAAATAACAGAAGGCGACACTTCCGTTTACAGCAATTGAAAATTGAAAATTCTTCTTAAGGTAATAATACCATCATATGAAAGACGTAGTATGGTGGTAGCTTATTCATGAGTTTTGTTGGTGAACGGACAACTCAGAATCATGCAGCTTCGACACCTCCATGGAAAAGTCATTAATAGTGATGAAAAAAATGGTAAACTGTGAAAACACCGCCGCATGCCGCTACACTTTAAATAGGCATACATTTTGAAAAGTAAACTATTTTTAAACTTAATTACCACAAGAACCATCGGTTTCAGTCGTGATAGACGGAAAAATTTGCAAATACGATTTATAAAGCATCTCCTTTGCCGCCATGTTATTTTGTATGGATTTGACATTTGCGAAGTTTCGTTTCAAACTAAATACGGGTATTAGTTCATTTATGTAAATACGCATGAATGACTTAATTTACCTAAACTAAGAACCTAATAACCTATTTTGTGTACGTAAATAGTTTTTTTTCTTGTAGTAATTGTTGAAATGAAGTGTGATTTCCATAATCCGTGCTTAAAAGTGCGGCGGCGTTTTCACAAATTAATAAAAAAATATATAAAAAAATTGTTTAAATAAGTTACGTCAGGTTAGGTTATGGGCTATTTAAAATTTTTTTCATAAATTTTAAAGACTTCAAAGGTTGTTGAAATTGCATGATCCTGAGATGTCACGAAACCGTTTTGTTTTACTAACGATTGAGTCAGAAAATACAACTTTTCTCATGCTGCCGATATCATCTGTCAATAGAATTTCGACACTTTTCCGTCATAATACCGTCATAATACGTCATAACCTACTTCTAAAAATACCAAAAAAAAAACTAAAATTCACAACAAAACACGATCGACCACCACGACACAGGTATGCGCAGGTGGTCGAAAAATTCTTAACAGCTGCAATAATCAATGCACTAAATAAAATAAAAATATACAAATGAATGCGAAAAAATTTGGTGCATGGAAAAATTATTTTGTAGGAAAAGGTGTTTTGAGCAATGACGAGTTGTAACGTACATCCTTCGTGCAGAAAATTCGTCATAATGCTTAAAATTTGTTTGTTAGGTACGTAAATCTGTTTTAACCCTTCAGGCTAATTTTTTCGGTTTTCGGAACAACTTATAAAGTTAACCGCAAAATAATTAAAATGTAAACCTTTACGTAACCAAAGCTTTAGGTCGCAATTTTAGAAAAAAATTGAAACTTTGGGAATGCTTTATTAATTATTTTTACATTAAAAGACAAAAATTGGGTTGACGATTACCTTTCTAATACATTTATCTAATGAAATACCTATGTGTGTTTTTATTTTTTCTTTATGTGTAATTTTAGTTAGAAAAAAAAGTGAGGGGAGAAATTTTTTTTAAACTTTTTATGTATACATGCATTCGAAAATTTTATTATCTGCTAACCCTCGCTACGCCACTGCCTGCCCTCGTATATTTACAAAATAGTAGGTATATAATCTGCCATAAGTTCCCCAGAAAAGTTAGATAGGTATACGCAAAGAAATGATTTTTAAAATATTATCCTTAAACCATTTTTGACAGATAAGCACGAATCTAGCAAACCCAATTTTCCTACGGCCAGGATGGTGGTAAATTTAAAATATGGAAATAGGTACATATTAATTATTTTCTATATTTCACAATTATTGGAATCAAACAAATTTGCACTATGGTCGACTGATGCATCCACGCACAGTAGCGCCCCCCTTCTTTGTTTCCACCTACATACCAAACGCATATGTTCCGCCAATCCTTTGGTCATAGCTCAGAGACCATTAACTTCTAAGTAATATTTCCCACAGTTTCTGTTATCTATGATAAAGAGCCATAAGAAAAATTAACGAGGTTTTAAAGTTTAAAGGATTTCTACAAAACTCTACTGTAGAGGTTTCCAACCTTTTTAGGTCCCAACCTTTCGGAAATGGAAATCCTTAAATTGCATCAATCCAGCGTCAGATTATTATTTTATCAAATCTACTGTAGGGTTTCCAATCTTTTTAGGTCCCAACCTTTCGGAAACGGAAATCTTTAAATTTGATCAATTCAGGGTTGCCAGATTATTATTTTATCAAATCTACCATAGTGGTTTATGACCTTTTTAGGTCCCACCCAACCTTTCGGAAACGGAAATCTTTAAATTGCATCAATCCGGCGTTGACAGATTATTTTATCAAATCTACTGTAGGGAGTCCAACCTTTTTAGGTGCCAACCTTTCGGAAACTGAAATCTTTAAATTACATGAATAAAGCGTTGCCAGATTATTATTTTATCAAATCTACTTTAGGGTTTCCAACCTTTTTAGGTCCCAACCTTTCGTAAATGGTAGTCTTTAAATTGTATCAATCCAGCGTTGACAGATTATTATTTTATCAAATCTACAGTAGGGAGTCCAACCTTTTTAGGTGACAACCTTTCGAAAACTGAAATCTTTAAATTATATCAATCCAGCGTTGCCAGATTATTATTTTATCAAATCTACTGTAGGGTATCCAATCTTTTTAGGTCCCATCCTTTCGGAAACGGAAATCTTAAAATTTTTTCAATCCAGGGTTGCCAGATTATTATTTTATCAAATCTACCGTAGAGGTTTACAACCTTTTTAGGTCCCACCCAACCTTTCGGAAACGGAAATCTTTAAATTACATCAATTCACAATTTGGGAGTCAGGAATGGGTACCGCCACCCCAGGAACCTTTATTGGATAACCAACACCTCTGCCATAGGTCACCCCAAGTTGTTCACTACGGTTGGTGATTTAGCAGGTGCCCGGGTTCATGGGTGAGGTTTGTCTAGGTCTTGGAGGCGGATGACCAGAGCACATTGAACCCCAGATTCATACCCACCCCTTAAACCCTTTGCCTTCCCAGAACTCTCCTTCCTTTCCTTAAAAAAAACCCTCCACACAGCATCCCCAAAGATGACATAGGCCCTAAGGGAAATTATTTTCCTCAGGGCCTCCTGTGTGGAGCTCATGTAAAAAAAAAAAATCCAGAGTGGCCAGATTATTATTTTATCAAATCTAGTGTAGAGGTTTCCTAACCTTTTTAGGTCCCAAACTTTCGGAAACGATATCTTTAAATTGCATCATTCCAGCGTTGCCACATTATTATTTTATCAAATCTACTGTAGAGGTTTCCAACCTTTTTAGGTCCCAAACTTACGGAAACGGAATCTTTTAATTGCATCAATTCAGCCTTGCCAGATTATTACTTTATCAAATCTAGTGTAGAGGTTTCCAGCCTTTTTAGGTCCCAAGCTTTCAGAAATGGAAACCTTTAAATTGCATCAAACCAGCGTAGCCAGATTATTATTTTAACAAATCAGGTAATCCAGATTTAAGAGCAAACAGCGGGACAACCTAAAGGGGGGAAGAGGGTGACAATTACTTTTTCCAAAGCAGGTCATCCTGCAAAATTCGATAAGTCTGGCAACGCTGCATCAAACGATAACTATGAAAAAGCGCAAAGATAAAAGGGTTAAGCGACATTTCATTGGACTGGCCAACGGAAGAAATAAAACATCATTCACAATTATCTAAGTTCATTTTTTAATACACGTAAGATTACACATACCTTATTTTATAACTATTTTTTGTTATATATTTATAATATATATTCGTATTTAACATACACTCAGTGGTCTATAAATAATTGTGACACAAATTCATATTATGGATAACATTTTAAAGATCTTTAACACATCACGCTTATTAACACCCAATTGTAGTGACACTCATCAAGAGATTCCTTAGTATACTGATGGACTCGCGTCCTTCACAACTGCACTGATGATGTGTGGTCAGACTATGAAATTACACAAACCCTCCGCAAGTGCGCCACACGGAAACAAGCAGACTTTATATGGCACGGGCATTGGAGGGGTCCCTAGTCCGTACTTCGTCATTCCAATCTTACTAAATAAATACATGTACATTCAACTTGTAATGTGTGACTGTTAATAAAGCAATTTGTTATTGGAAATTAGAGTGATTCAATAAATATTATGCATTTTAAATACACAAGATAACAACTTCTTGAAAATGTGCAGCAAACGCAAAGCCAAAGTGACGACAAAATTATCTTTTCTTTGATAATGAGTACATTCTATGGCCATAAACACAAATGTTCATTATTTTTTCTCAAAGGCTTTTGACCTTCAATGATAATTTACAAGCATTGTAAAGTAAAATTTTATTTCAATACGGAAAAAGTTATTTTCAAAACATGGGTGGTATTATGGTATTTAAATGAATATATAAATCTTGAAAAATAAAAATGGTTGAAATGTTATGGTGAAGTGTAAGGAATTGCACATAATGATTTTAATGATTGAATTCAAACAAGAAACGCCACTTTCAATCATTACTATCATATCATTACAGTTTCACAATCTGGAATGATTTTATTTTAACTTCAGTTCTTAGATTTCATTGCATTTTGGATTAACTTCAGTTCTTAGATTTCATTGTATTTTGGATTAACTTCAGTTCTTAGATTTCATTGCATTTTGGATTAACTTTAGTTCTTAGATTTCATTGCATTTTGCATTAACTTCAGTTCTTAGATTTCATTGCATTTTGGATTAACTTCAGTTCTTAGATTTCATTGCATTTTGGATTAACTTCTGTTCTTAGATTTCATCGCATTTTGAATTAAGTTCCGTTCTTAGATTTCATTGCATTTTGGATTTGCGTTTCCATGCATTTAATTATTTTCAAGACAAGAAATGTATTGATATAAGAAAAATTCAAACAAAACAATAAATTACCTATTACATGATTCAAGTGATAAGGAGTTTTTTGGCACAAATTTATAACAATAACCATCAACAGAGACAATATATAAAAATAACATGTTTAGTTTTACATTCAAAACTTGATCTAGGCAGTGGTAAATGATAACAATACAATAAACAAGAGAACTGTAACTGTAAGCTGGCAACTGACAACTTTACTGCATTGAACTGTTGGTGAATTGTTACAACACACACAATTAGAAGATTCACATAAAATGAATAAATAACAAGTAACGGTGGGTCATATTTAATATTCACTTTATCTACTGGATTAAGTTTGTGCAAAGTTCTACTGTAGTTAGCAAAATTGTGTTACTTTTATACTCGTAATGTGGCTTATTAAACTTGTGTTTTGTTCTAAACTTGAGATTCAAATCAATTCAAATATACCTACGACTTATTGTTTGAAACATTTGACATTCGTTAGCAATTCTTTTTGTGCGATTTTATGCGTGTTCCATAAATTGCGTATTGGCAACCATCTTACTTTGAAAACATTCAGAGTGATGTATAATATATATTACGCTATTAATCTAATCATTTCTTTTTAAACAAAATAAAATAACAACTGTAAATAATTCCTAGAGGGGGGAAGATAATAATTAGTTTTGAACTACAACACCTCTCTATGCAATTTTTATTGTTTTCCATTAGCTGGACTGACAGCGCCAGTTATGGAGGCCCGTTACCACCGAGAAATGGTTCCATGGAGAAAGTGTGACCGCTAGCGCCGGGATTCACCAAATGCATTAGTCAACAGTATCTATAACTCGTACATACATATTATATCATATTTGTATATATATATCACTATCACGCACACAGATGCAAATATGATCATTCATTGCTGAAATAAACATTAAAATATTATTCTAATTAAATTCTGCCAGATTATAACTACAGTAATTTAGCATTTTAGTGCTAATGGTGCCCACTGTACACTGGCCGTGACCTTAATGCTTAAAGTTCCACCAGCCTTCTGCCGCAGTCACATATAGTTACAGTCGACTGCCACAGTACAGTATTACATTACGGGACTGCTTTACATCTGTTCCTATGATAAAACAATACGGCATTTAGCTAATTTACTGCACAGTTAAATAGGTACTTTACAAATCATTCCTTTACAAATTCATTTCAATCATTCACTTTTAACCCCTCAGGCCTCGACCATATTCCGTCAGTAGGTTGAAATATTTTCACTTTGCATTAAAATCCAAATAAATGGAATATTTGTGAAAGTATCTGAAAACTAAAAGCTGTTCTTTAAAGGTGATGAAATATGCTTTCAAATTTTAGTATAAGAAATAGTAAAGTTTTAAAAATTGCTCACCTTAAATTTTTTTTAACTAAAAATACTAACTGAAAAAAATCAAAACACAAACGGAAACTTTGGTCTCATAAAGGTGTATATTTTAATTTATGGTTAATTTTGAGATTGGAATATAAAGTGTGGTATTTTCTCTATCGACACCATATAGAACATAATTCTAACAACGACAGCAAAGGAGACGACGATTTCGATGAGACCTATATGAGTTGTTCCGAAAACTGAACAAATTGGCCTGAGGGATTAACTAAATTATAGCCGCTTTTGGTGATTTCTAATCACAAATTTCCCTCGAAATTCTTCATAATGCTACGCAGTTAAAAGTGACAGATAATCAATTTAAATATAAATGCAGAAAGTAAATGAATTGATAACAAAGTGTAGGTACTTTGTACGCTGCTTTGTCGAATTGATTGCAAAAAGATAATTGGAAATGCGTGAAACATAGTTATTGCGGACTTGTGTTTTGGGGATCGTACATCCGAAAGATAGAATACAAGATCTCTGCCCTCGTCAGGTGCCGAGTGGTCAAGCATTATTTTATAATAGTACATAGTTGTATGGACACAGGAGATATTAATAGTGCAAATGACCGTACGCTATGTGTAGTATAGAAGCATACATTAAAGAAGAACACTAGAAATGCTTTCCATATAGATTTAAATTGAAGCCAATGTCGCTACTGATGATTCTAGCCAATTTAGCATGCGCTCTGTTACTCTTACCCTTGCCTGAAATTGAATACATATTGCCATCCCATTTGAATTTCATTATGATGGTGAATCAGTTATCCATATGAAATTTAAGCAAAGAATGGTCAGACTCCCACATGGCATTTCTTGTTCTTCTTTATTTTATGTACAGAAGCCACTCACTAGTGAGAATATAAACATTATATATTTGTTAAGGGACAAATGAATAATTACAGGCAATAGCGGTTAGTTGGTTGGTTTGTACTAGGCAATGTTAAACACCTTAGATGGCGGATGCAGATCGGATGCAGATGCAGATGGATGGGCGGATGGCTCTGCCTGCTCTCTAAGATACCGCTACTGCATAAGGCGTGTTATGTTAGTAGCTTGACCTACAAGTGTTTAACACTCTATGACGCTATCTCTCCGTTGCCGACTATCTCACTGGAACCGTGACAATAGTTTGCCTAAGCAACAGTGACACAAATTCAGCGGCAATATTTAATATCTAATATAATTAATATTTTGTATTGGAAACATCAACATTTCTTTATAAATAGGTATCCATAATTTCATTACTCTTAATATAAATATATTTGGTTAACTTAAAATGTTAAACATTACAATTCTCGTATTATTTTACATTTTACAATGTTTTTATAGACAAAAGCACATATCTCTCTTTATCTCAATTGCAAAAAACAAGCTTCATTGTGTTAGAACCGTACATATATGCGTACATACATACACAAGTCAGTGAATACACTAACACTATTGAAGAAGCCTCGGAATCGTGGGTAGTTACTGCGAAATACCCAACATTCGCAATACGTATTACATATATTGTGGACACACAAACAAGTTTAACACGGAACATCCAACTATTCAATTGAGGACATGGCCCAACAAAGCATCAAGCGTTCCTGCCGTTCAATCCGTGCCCAAACTAATATATACCACACCGCACCATACCACGGTCATCTATTGCATCTACTTGTGATGTTTGTTGCAAATAAATAAATACAAGGCTTTCTATCAATATGAAAGAAACAAACCTGGCATCCATGGGCATAAATGGAAATTCCTAGAATGGCTTTCACCGCGGCCAAAGAGACAAAGTAAATAATCGCCTACAGCTAAATATATGTACCGTATGAAGGGAGCTTGGAGCCAAATCATTGTGAATGCTTCAGCTAACAAAGTGTACTCTAACCTAGATCCAGTGGAAAGCTATTCTGTTAGTCAAATACACCGCGCATCCTCGAATGGGTTATTCAAAATATATCTTTAGTTCATTTATTTGATAGTCGGGTGCGCCACATGCTCCGCACGCTCATCCATTTGCTTTTCTACATACAAGAAAACATCTAAAGCATCGTTAACAATAAACACCTAATATTATTTGATAAGGGATTTGTGAGAATTATTTGATAAAAAGGTATCCATATATGGCACTAAATGACTGAAATTAAATAATTATTTAAAATATTGGCAAACCTACAACGAATTCAAAACTATTCAGAATATTCTAACGAGGAACTAAATAATTGTGTAAACACCTTCATTGCCCGTATGGCGGTAAAGGCCCTAACAAGCGACGCTCTTTGTTCATTACAAATGACCATATTAAGTATAGATAATTTAATATAATTAATTGAATATTCCTAATTCAGAGATAAATTCAACACGGACTTTGACTCCCGTCCACTGAAATGTCCTAGGCCAAACATTGGTGATGATTATTCAAAGACATTAAATACGATTTCTGAATATCACAATATTAACAACTAATAAAGAACTTGTTCGGTGGGATGTGGGATAACAGAACACCCAAACAAACTGCAAACTGCTGGTATTTGTGACCATTTTAGTGGCTGCTTGTTAGAATGTTATTCTTTTCTGAGAAGGTCCTGAACTGAGTGCACACTGCAATCAAGCTTGTGAATTTTTACAGAGTGTGGGGCCGAAAAGTGAGAAAATTTGGTGACAATCTTGTCAGACTTTAATTTCGACAATCAGCTCTTTATGTTTATGCAAAAATTTTAGTTTAATAGTATTACATATACACACTGTGGATGAGTATCAGAACAAATCATCTATCTTGAATAAATATATATTCAAAGACTCAGCATTTAACCATTACCCCTTTCAACACAATCCATCCCATCACGCGGCAAGTTTTCACAAAATTTATGTGTTTTGTGAAACTTCATGGATCACTGATAGCCGCACATCACACATGCGATAGTCACGTAGATAAGGGTCAACTTCTGAAATCCAGTTCCAGAATATCTGGTCTGTCACCTGACTTCCTCACATAAAATAGAACAAGTGATTTTCAACAATTAAGGTCCATTACTTCAGACATAGAAACTGCAGCAACTAAAGATCCTTCTGTTACATAGTACGTATTTACTTGCAGCAAGTTGAGAAAAAAAAACACGGCACATTATTAAAACCAGAATATCATTTTTTTTTGGATGAACAAGATTCTGCAGCATTTTAGTGAATAATATTTATAACAAAAGTTAAAAAATCGCTAAAAATATATAATTATAGTATAATGATGATTTAAATAGCTAATCGAAGAAACAAATTACAATATTGCACAGTTTTGCCACCCAAAAAATAAGTTTTCAAGTATTTTATACATATAGGAGCGATTACGCCTTTGTGACAATTTTACCCAATATTTATCTTAAACAATTAAAAAAAGATTCATTAACATATAATTAACTAAACATATGCAATTATTCATTAACATATAATTAACTAAACATAGGTAATTCTTTGGCTTAATGAAAGTAGTGAAATAAAACTAATGTTTTTTAACTACAATCTTAATGACTTAGGTTTTAAAATATTAGCATTCGAGATGGCGGTAGGTACTATTCCAAATAATTATTATATGAGAACACCCTAAATAATTTAAAAAAAAAAACTATATCTGTCGCAGAAAAATCTATATAAATTTCTAACCTATAGTACAAATTAATATAATACATAACTATTTTTCCTATGGTCTTATAACAATCCACCTGTTAAAAAAATGAGATAAGCAATACTGAAAAAAAAGTGTAAAATTAGACATTTTGGTTTAAAAGATCAAAAATCAGATCAGCTGGTGACATAAATATAAAATACTTGTGGCTCAAACCAATACTTTCAGAGGGTTGTAAAAGTATGAGATTTCAAAAATCTAACTAAATAATACATCAATTACTACAAAACATTCTGTAGAACACCTCTTCAGAGATAAATGTGGGCGGAAATAAATTACATAAATCTCAAATTAACAATTTAACATTTCTAGGCGTAAAATATACATATTGTTCTAATTTGATTCAATTTAACAATTTGAAAGTAGCCATGTTGCCCTTCTTTATATCGAGTCAACGTTTCGGACAGCCTTGCCGTGTTCATCATCGGGGTTAATGTTGGACGCTGACGCTGCAAGACTGCCAGGAAACTTGACCGAAGTACAAGTAGAAGTAGATAGCGCAAACATGGCCCAACAACTCTTGTCTGTGAAAATCTTACATCCGATCCCAACTTGAACCTATTGTATAAGGATGGATGAATAGAAAGACAAGATATAATATTTGTATTCTGTTAATTAACTACAGCTATAGGATTCCTCTCCATATAAATAGGTTTCTTTGTTCAACTTTACAACTATTTTGACTAGATAAATAAATTGGCATTATTTCACATCTTTCAGAATATTTAAAAAATCTGCTTCAATATAATATAAACTAACAGCGTATGTTTCAGTGAGGATATTACTCTATTGGCAATATTATTGTGTTTCTGAACTTATAATTTACTAGATTCAATCTTAAAGTATGTTAGCACAAAACCAAATATATATTTATTTTTTGTGACTTTTAATCACATTTTAACAACAATTCTGAAAAAAAAACTGCAAGCGACGGCACAATTTAAACAGAATTATAATTTAACATTATGAAAAAGGTTTTTTTTAAATAAAAACAAAAATTGTGAATGTTTTGGCAAAAACAAGGAGGCTGTTACATAAAATTTCACCTATTTCACTTCCTAAACTCTTAGTAGGAAGCCTCTAATTTCTATACTCATTGTTTGCCAGGGAACTCTTTGTATGTTCTGTCATTTTCATTCATAAATACATTGAGAAATAATGTTAATTTAACGTGAGAAGGGGAAAACGGAACATTGGAAAGCTCCTATCTGTTCAAATTTGGTAAATGAACATAGCTAAAGCTGTTTCAATTAATATTTCAACTGTGAATGGAGGACTCTAACCAGAGTGGCACTCAAACTTAAATATTATTTACATTATTTTATGACATCAACGTTTTGAAGAATTGTTATTTGTAAAGTGCTCAGATACCCGGAAGCAAATATTCCTGGAGAATCAGGAGACACGGCCGTACACCCACCGCTGGGCAATACATCTATTAAAATGGCAAAACACCCAAATGCTCCCCTGACTACTTTACGATGACTTTATAAATAGCCTTAGAATAACAAAGTCCTTTTCCCACAAGTGTTGGATCTTTGTGACCTCTCACCTTCACCTTCACCTCGTCCTAGATCACCTCACTTACAATTAATGTGGTAATCATTAGCTATTTAATTCTTTGCATGCAGAATTCGGCCCAGATACATATAATAATAAATACACATCGTTAAATAATATAATATTAGAACGTATTTCACATAGACCTCCTCTACTTTCCTCCTTGCATTCTTTGGACACTTCCGCAACAAACTGCCCAAACAAACAAACTCCGGCAATTCTAATTACTAAATGGGGTTTTTTTCATCCATATTTACAAAAATGGATCTTACTCAACTAGTTTATACTTAAAAACAAAAGTGAAGTTCATTGACTGAATATAATATATATCTTTACGTATTCAAAAAAATACCCAAGAAACGAAAATACAATAAAGATTCATAAAAAGAAGATAAATTAAATCTTAACTAATCATCACATTTAAATATAATATATTTTTATATTATATTAATCGAGAAAGATCGCAAGAATGGAATAAACAAAGTGTACAAATACATAGCGCATCTCTACAGAAACAAACAATACACCATAATACCTAGGTCTGAGATTACCTGAAATAAATATTACTTTAACCATCATCTCCCACAAATAAACATTACTGTCATATTACCAAAAGACCCAATCAACAGAGATCAACTTGATTATAACAATGTTTATAGTTCTGTGTAATACTGAATGTCCCATGAACGGGCAAATTCTCACGTTGTCGTCCTTAGCTTACGTCTTTAGACTATATAATATGAGATAATTTGTTTACATTTTTCTTCACAAAATAACTTACTCGAGTTAAATAAAATGAAATATGTTACTCGAGAATATATATTTTAGTTTATTTTTTTTAGATATTATTTTTACGTTGAATAAAAATAAAGAAATCTCAAGGTGACAAGTTTAGATAAATAATTATGTATAGATGCGGCATTACATTTTTTTTTAAATATGTTGCTTTTTTGGTGCTATGAAATATTATACACAGAGATATTAGACTATCTATTGAATTGTGTGGTTTCGGATACGCAGTACTGTTTATTCGCTGATGGTTCTATTAGACATTCGTTTAACCGTTCTGCAAAGCGTTCAATTTAAATACATAATAAAATATGTAACTACTTGGCAATTATCACGGAGATATCTCTCCGGAACCTTTGAGACGGTTAAGTGCCAACGTTGGATGGCTTGGTATTGCGGCCAGGGTACCCAGACCCAGTGCGAAACACGAAGAAGTAAGCTATGAAGTAGAAAGACAGATCCAAGCGTGAGATGGTTTCAGAGGAACTCTCCGGAGGGGCTTAGGCCAGGGGGGCTTTGTCGGGCGTGCCCCGAGGGGGACAGAAGTCTTTGTTCACAAATGAAAATCCTTTAAATTCATCCTGCAACACAAAAACATAAAACGTCACTTTTGTTCCAGTACAAAAATAGCTTGGTAGAGCGGTACTAGAGGGGTTTTCAAAACTCTTGTCTCTTAGATTGTTTGGCAATGTAACATGATGAGAAAGCAAATAAATACCTGGTTAATGCAGCGCAACACATCAGCGGAGACGGGTGTCAGGACCGGCTCCTCCTTGGTGAATTCTGCATCGAAGTTCAATGCGTCCTTCTTGTTTTTCTGCAAATAACACAACAACTTGTCATAAGAATAACTACCTTGGTAAAGAAATATCGATAACTATTATTACACGGTTGGACTATGTAGATATTAGAAACAAGTTAGATGAGCCATTGATCATTATTAGTATGAAACCGCGCGCACGCACAATGCATGTTGCTAACATCATTCACAAACGTTTGTGCAAATCGCATCTATGCACAGCGGTCCCCGCCTTTGTTTCTTCCTACACACCAATATATTAATCCGCAGTTCGATTATCCGACAACTACTATAATGTGCACTTATTTTTACTAGTTGAAAGCACAAAATCATGCTCTATGAATTATAGAGATATTCACATTTGAAATTCAGTAGTTGGCCGGGCCTAGACTGGAGAGCCAAGCCAAGTACACCGACAGGTTGGGTTATCTTACTCTTATACACTCCCTTATTCTTATAAAACCATCCTCTAGGTTACTCTGGTCTGCCAACAATTTAACCAGTCACCGACAGTAGGGTTAGTCCTAGTTCTGTGTATTCTAGCAATTGTCAGTGTTTATTTGCTTGTTTTTATTTTTTAGCGTATTTTGTATGTATGCTCACTGCTCAGTGATCTGCTGCTTTCTGGTGGCGGGTTAATGAGAGGGTATTATGCAATTAATTAAATTGTGACAGTTCCCAATCTGTTTCCAAGAGTGCTGGTAACACCTGTTGCCATATCTGGAACCTAATTCTTTATGTTGTTTTTCCAACGCAGTAAGATATAAGCTGTAGGAAGGGGAATGCAATGGGAAGAATGTGTAACTTACGATCTTTGGTTTGAAGGGCGGGCGCACTTTGCGCTGCTCCAACAGTTCCCACTCCATGTCCCGGAAGAAGGCGTGGTTGCGGATGGCCGCCTCCCCGGTCAGGTTGGTGCCGCCTCCCGCTGCACATCCCAAGCGCCGCGCCGGGTTTTTCGTCATGAAGCCTGAACAGACCAACAAAACTTATCATTTAGTGGCCATACCATTCCTAATTATTATTATACACTCTGGGCAAACACCTTCTCAATAGATAAGTCCAGTCCAATTTTGACCTTCTAACTTAAATAACTGCATATTTTTTTTTTTTTAGAGTTAGTTTTTAATAGTTAAAATAATTTTCAAAGTTTTAATTTTACAAAGTCCCTCGAAAAACACCATATCTATTATGTATTTTGTGACGTCATCAACACGTCTCTACTAAATAACGATAAACGTATTTTATAATTTTTATGTTGGTCTTCTTGAATCTCACTTAGATTTGCGCAGGCGCCGCCGGCCATCTTGCTTATTATTAACGCGTTGATTGGTCTATTTATGGTGTATGGCGCAATGGCGTCTATGGTGTGATATTAGTGTAATTCATCATAAGTACCAATGCTGCATTACTTTTTTTTAAGTTTTAGTCCTTTAAATAGTGTTTTGTTGGTGATTTATTTTCGTTGTAGATAGGTTTAAGGTTACGTCTGAAATTTTTTTTTAATGACTTTTCCGCGTGAATTTAATAAAACTTCCATAAAAGTAATATTATTTAATAATGTAAAAGACTAATGCATGTGTAAATAAATACAAAATACAGAAATCAACGCATTAACACCGAATCCAAGATGTCATATTTTTTCAGTTATTTTTTCGGAATCATTAAAATATTTTTTTATCCTTTTTAATTGTATGAACAAGATAAAAAGTGAAGTGACAGTTTTATTCCAAATTCATAAGTAAGTAAGAGGACTGTATTTTTAAAATTCTGAATTTTCCTAAATTTTTTCAACCATATAGATTATGTTTACAGTCAGCTGTTTTTTTTTTTAATTTTTTAATTTTTTAATTTTGAAACTTAAAATACTGAAATTTTCAAACACGATCGTAGATGTCAGTAACAAAAATCTAAAAGGCAATTCTATTTGGTTTCTATAAAGGTATATGCTTTAAGACATCTTCAAAAATAAGAAATATATAGAACATTCGTTTGTGTCATACCTAAATTCCCATACAAATGACGTACAGTGATTACCATCGTGACGTCACCACAGAGCATTACACAGCATACCAACTTGAAGCTGTGTTTTAACGAGAATATTAAAAATGCACTTTTTAATATATTTTTTTAAACTGAACGTTTAATATTATTAAATAAAACTTATATATTCAGAATCAGCGTTTATTGGTCTATATGAACATATTTTTTTAAAGCCATAATATTTTTCACTGGAGTTCCTTATTGAGCCGTGGACACATGTATTTCACAATGAGGTATGTACATATTTGAAATAGCAATTCGAGGGCTTTCAAACAACATTAGCCACAAAAAATATACAAATAATTTGAGATCTTAACTAAAACTAACTAACTAACCATCACGCCGTTTCCCGCAGGGGTAGGCAGAGAGGACGGACCGCCAAACAACTCGATCTTGGCACACATTCCTTGCCTCGTTCACATTCATACATCGTCTCTTACATGCTCTTCTATTATTCAGACAATTCACATGGCCCGACTCAAGTATCTGATTCACTTGGTCATGCCATGTCTTCCTCGGGCGTCCCTGACTTCTTCTACCATTCACATTTGCGTCATATATTCTCCTTACACTCTTTTCCTTGTTCATTTGCTCTACATGCCCAAACTGAGCATCCCTTTCTTAATCTTACTCATTACGCTTACATCAGCCTTGCATTCTTCGCAGATCTCCACACTTCTCACACGATCCTATATGGTTTTTCCACACATACACCTCAGGGATCTCATTTCTACAGCATTCAGTCTACTTTCATCCTTCCTCTGCCAGTTCCATGCCTCACTGCCATACATCAGGGTGGGTACCAGCACTCCGTTATGAACGGCTAACTTCGCTCCTTTGGACAGTTTTTTGTTGGCGCCAACAGCGTTCAGTCCTCCATTAATAGAGTTGCCTGCATTTACCATTCTTTCGATATCAGCCTTCCCATCTCTCGTAAAAATACTTCCCAAGTACACAAACTCAACCACCTGCTCCAAATACTCATCATTCACAACAAAAAGACATATCATTCACAACAATTTGAGATATTCAAGTCAAACAAAGTTATCTATAAAAAAACATGCCAATACCTACTACAGTAGAACCCCATTAATTCGAACCCCGATAATTCGAAAAAACGCGTAATTCGAAATTTCTTGCCAAAAAAAAGTCCCAAGAAATTTTTTTCATGCAAAATGATTTTTTAATTCGAAATTCGTAATTCGCAATTTATTTTTGCCCGCACACGCAAATTCGTTTGTGTAATTCGAAAAACATGGATTTTAACAAAAAAATAAAAAATTATTTCGTAAATTAGAATCTGACAGACAGCCGTGGTGGTAAAATTTAGGCGGTTAACATCGTCCTAATTCATATTATTATTTTGTAAAATCTGAATTGGTTGTGGTATTTTTAACAAATTTTCTTAGAATATATTAATATAAAGGTTCGACAGCGACGGGATTCGGCCGTGAAAATCGATTTACGCGAAATATATCGTATTTTTATGAATTAATTCCGAAAAGGTATCTGCATTATGGCCGGCCGTGACTGGATTCGGTCGCGATAATTCAATTTACACAAAATATACCTTATTTTTATGAATTTATCCAAATAGATATGTGCATTATGGCCGGCTGCGACGGGATTCGGCCGCGAAAATTCAATTTACTCGAAATATATCGTATTTTTATGAATTTCTTAGGATAGGTATCTGCATTATGGCCAGCCGTGACGGTATTCGGCGGCGACAAAATTTGATTTACGCGAAATTTATCGTATTTCTACGAATTTACTTCGAGTACCTGAATTCAAAGGGCCAGCTTCATCGGAAATAGGTGGCGAAATTTCGATTTACACGGTAATATATCACATTTTTTTGAGTTTAAAGGGATAGCGGTAATCGTAATCGGCCGCAACAGTTTGATTTACTCAGAAAATATCGGATTTTTGTGAATTGACGGGATTCGGCCGTGAAAATTCAATTTACTCGAAATATATGGTATTTTTATGAATTTCTTCCAATAGATATCTGCATTATAGCCGGCCGCGACGGTATTCGGCCGCAACAAAATTCGATTTACGCGAAATTTATCGTATTTCTACGAATTTACTTCGAGTACCTGAATTCAAAGGGCCAGCTTCATCGGAAATAGGCGGCGAAATTTTGATTTACGCGGTAATATATCACATTTTTTTAGTTTAAAGGGATAGCTGTAATGGTAATCGGCCGCGAAAATTTGATTTACTCGGAAAATATTGGATTTTTGTGAATTTATACTTCGAATAGAGGGCCGTCCGCGGCGGTACACGGCTGCATAAACTCGATTTACCCAGGGAATAAGTCGTATTGTTACGAATTTATTCTGAAGTACCTACCAGAATTTGAATTTGCCGCCAAGAAAATTCAATTTTTGGCATTTTTTTTTTTTCGTGAAATTTCAAATTACGTGGGAATTCGTTAATTTGAAATTTTATTTTTCATGTCCCGTGGATTTCGAATTAACAGGGTTCTACTGTAATCATTATTGATATGTCTTATAGTAAATAAAGTCGTTTGACTTGAATCTCGAATTGTTATGATTTTGCACATAATTTATTTGACTTTAACCAGTTGACAGTTTTTTGTTCACATTTAAGCTTTGAAATTGTATAGAGGACAAAATCAGAATTATCACCGACCTTTGAGTATAGAGACAGCTTCCTTGGACAGCCACACGGGGTAGAGGACATCGTCATGCAGGATGGACTCAAAGAGGTCATCTTCATTATCAGCTTCGAAGGGAGGCTGGCCGGCCATCATCTCGTACATGAGGACTCCCAGCGCCCACCAGTCCACGGAGGGGCCGTACTCTAGCTCTTGGAGTATCTATATATGGGAATGAGAGCATACATCAATAAGAATATATCATCATTTCATTCATTATTTATTACTGTGAAACGTGGAAAATAAACTCTTCATGTGTTAAGGATCAAAATATATTAAAACCGATTTGTGAATCTCTTCATCATGGACACTGTTTAGTTGAAACAAAGTGACTAAAGAACTGTTAAAGTGCTGATTTTATGAAAATAAGCATAGACAATAAAAATAAAAAATCTTTTTATAAGGTATCCTAAAAGCGTCACGTTAACAGCGAGTTCAGTATGAATGAAGTCGAATTTTATTAAAAATAAAATATGTAAATACCTCAGGTGCTATGTAATCTGGAGTACCACAGAAAGTGGTTGTCGTAATACCATCTGAAAATTAAGAAAAGATGTGCTGTAAGTTTTTATTTACACAATTAATTCATGTATCCGTAAAGTTCCCGAGATGGGTATCAAAATACGCTTCTCAACCTCTACAATACGAAGGGCTCGGTGAAAAAATTAAGCAGTAAACTCCTAGGCCCATTTTTGCAAGGGCTCTCTTGGTTTTCACGTTCAAACATCAAATCGTTTAGTACTTTTACCAATTAGTTGCAAAGGGGCAAAAGCTAGTACCTACGTAATTATTACAGTTCTGATTACGATCAAGATATTGGATTAACAATGCACGAGTAAGCAAACAAGGTGAAGAGATATGGCCCATCCAAGAGGAGAGTGGCGAATGCAATTATTTTTGATACACGCTTTCGCTGGTGGCGCTAATGTATTGTAGTTTTCAGATGTTTTTGTCTGTGGCCAAAACATAATTTATTGTTATGACGCGGTTAATATGTTAAAGAAAAATCCACCATGGCCAGAGTCTATTGTAAACTGGTATTGTTGACTGACCCATAATGCCCTCCTTGCACATGCCGAAGTCGGCGAGCTTGCAATGACCCTCGTTGTCCAGCAGAATGTTGTCCAACTTCAGGTCTCGGTAGATGACGCCATGCTTGTGCAAGAACTGCAGGGCCAGGGTCACTTCGGCGGCGTAGAATCTGGAAAACACAACAAATAATCACACTTTGATGACAAAGGGCAATACCGATTTTGTAACAAATGTGAATTACATTTGAATCCCGAATTTGGCAGTTGTGTAGTGTATTTGAAAAATTTCTGCTGAATTTTTTCTGTATTTTAGTGACTATATAAAATAATTGTTTATACAAAATATAATGGTGAATTTAAGTATATATATTGTATTTCTTAGTCCTCCTCACTAGGGGGTCCTGTGCCGAGGCAGACTAAAGTTATTTAAGGATAGTTTATTTTTCTTCTAGGTCATTTTTAGTATATTCACTAGGGTTTTTTCATTGACCTCTTTCAGCCATATTTTTATTCTTGATTTGCACTCATAATTTTATTTTATTAGTTTTATGTCTAGGGGAAGATGTTATGGGGTTTTGTTGCAAAGTGTAGTTGTACTTGGAATGATTTTTATGACATTTTTATTCGATCTAGTGTGATGGATACACAGTCTAGTAGAGGATACAGAATAGCTTCAATAATATATTTTTGGCATATATTCATTGTATATTTGGTACATCAAAGCTATTGAAAATTTCAATGGAAGGCATTCTAATGGGTTCTTTCAGTATGGTCTTTATGATACCTTTTTTTATTGTATTCAGGTTTTGTATGTATTTATGATCCCCGTCCTATAATTCCGTATAACAGATTGAAACCAATGAAAACTTATAATAAAAATGTATTAAAGTCCCGTACTTGGCTCTGGGTTCATCGAACTTCCTGGCGCGCTGTATCTGGAACATGAGGTCACCGCCGTTGACGTACTCCATGACGAAGAAGAGGCGGTCGCGCGTCTGGAAGCACGAGTGCAGCGCCGTGAGGAAGGGGTGGCGCGCCGCCAGCGCCAGGATGCGCTTCTCCGTCATGGTGCAGTCCACGTCGTCGTCTTGGATTATCACATCCTTTTTGAGCACCTTCACCGCGTACACCTGCAATTACAACCAAAACAAATATTCAGTGCACTACGCTTGCTTCGAGCTGGATCAAATAAGAAAGGCTCTTTTAACCTTAACAACTCTGGCCTTTTCAACACAATTTGACACAATGGTCCAACAGGGATTTTTCTATTGAGAAAACTACATTTGTGGTTATATTTAGCCTGACCTATGTGGCCGTCATGCAATGGATCACATACACATGTCACCCATTGATGGCTATCCCGGTTGCGGACAGAAGGATTTTCAATAACTTGCTTTTCTTTCATAAAATTCTTACTAATGCATTGGTGGTCCATAATCGCTTACATTGATAAGCTTTTGAATTTCACTACATAATGCTAGAAGTCAAGATTTATTTCGGTGCAGAAATTCAGGGACTAACTACCATTGCCCAGAATACTAATGGAGGGACATAATTATGCCGATTTAGTGTTCATTTTCAATAGGGTATTTCTCACTGTTTTTTTATCATGAAAAAATTTCAATAATGAAGGTATTTTATTTTGTGAATAAATTTTTTAAATGATTTAAAAAGGGCCATTTTCTGCCAAAAAGACATATGCGTTTTTATTTGTGAATTAGGCGGCATTGACATCACGCCGGGCAATGAAAAATAAACTTTAAATTTATTTATTTTACTTTTATTTAAATTCCAAATATTTTTAACGGTATTTATAACTTATGAAAATACATCATTTATCACAAAACAAATACAAAAGATTGTTACTGGGGCAGTTCAGTTATGTATAAAACGAAAGAAAAACAAAAAATAACTATATAATTTTTACTATTCTCATGTAAAAGCCCAAAGGGCGATAATAATTATATAAAATAAAACATATATTTTTAAATTTTAAGTGAGCACCTCACAAGAGTCTGAACTGCTTCAAACCAGCTGGAGCCAACATAGCATCCCCAATAAGGAACTCCAGTGAAAAATATTATGGCTTTAAAAAAATATGTTCATATAGACCAATAAACGCTGATTCTGAATATATAAGTCTTTTTTAATAATATTAAACGTACAGTTTTTTAAAAAATATTAAAAAGTGCATTTTTAATATTCTCGTTAAAACACAGCGTCAGGTTGGTATGCTGTGTAATGCTGTTATGGTGACGTCACGATGGTAATCACTGTGATGACAGGTTTATTTATGCTGTACGTCATTTGTATGGGAATTTAGGTATGACGCAAACGAATGTTCTATATATTTCTTATTTTTGAAGATGTCGTAAAAGCATATACCTTTATAGAAACTAAATAGAATGGCCTTTTAGATTTTTGTATCTCACATATACGATCGTGTTTGAAAATTGTAGTATTTTAAGTTTCAAAATGAAAAAATTTAAAAAAAACAGCTGACTGTAAACATAATCTATTAAATGGTCGAAAAATTTAGGAAAATTAAAATTTTTAAAAATACAGTCCTCTTACTTTATGAATTTGGAATAAAACTGTCACTTCACTTTTTATCTCGTTCATACAATTAAAAAGTATAAAAAAATATTTTGATGATTCTGAAAAAATAACTTAAAACATATGACATCTTGGATTCGGTGTTAATGCGTTGATTTCTGTATTTTGTATTTATTTAAACATGCATTAGTCTTCTACATTATTAAATAATATTACTTTTATGTAAGTTTTATTAAATTCACTCGGAAAAGTAATTAAAAAAAACTTTTTTTCAGACGTAACCTTAAACCTATCGTACAACGAAAATAAATCACCAACAAAACACTATTTAAAACACTAAAACTGAAAAAAAAGTTACGCAGCATTGGTACTTATGATGAATTACACTAATAATCACAGTGAATTGATCATTTAAACGTAAATTATCTTCAAAAACGTAAAACTGCAAGTAAAATTCATCATGTCATTTTTGCGAAGCTTCTGGTCGCCATAGACGCCATTGCCCATACACCATAAATAGACCAATCAACGCGTTAAGATGGCCGGCGGCGCCTGCGCAAATCTATGTGAGATTCAAGGAGACCAACATAAAAATGATAAAATACGTTTTTTCGTATTTAGTAGATGACGTCATAAAATTCATAATAGATATGGTGTTTTTAGAGGGACCTTGAAAAATTAAAACTTTGAAAATTATTTTAACTATTAAAACTAACTCTAAAAAAAAAAAAATGTAGTTATTTAAGTTAGAAGGTCATTATTCATTAAAAAAAATAAAAAAAATTGGACTGGACTTCTCTATTGGGGTTCTGTTGCTGTCGGCTAAAGCCATTTCAAGCAACGATGATGATCTTTCACCGGGGTGATACTGGGAGTTCTTCCACTCTATATACTGTTAGCAATAATAAAATGCTGAATTATCAATATATTCCGTTATAAAGTAAATGTTTATAACGGAATATATTGTCTCCATCGTAAATGACAATAACAGTTTGAATCCCAACCCGAGCATGCCTGCCACTTGCCGTGGGCCCAGTTAATTCCTTCTTTACCAACTCAAGCAGTTTCCCTCTTGGCTGCCAGAGGCGCAAGCAGTGCTTCTGGCGGAGGATGGTGCCAATATTTAAGTACGCTGCTAACAACACAAAGTAAAAGAATATACAAACCTCGTCTGTGTTCTTCTTCTCAGCCAGCATGACTTTGCCGAAGGAGCCCTTGCCGAGCACCTTGATAAAATGGAAATCGTCCAGCCCCACCTTGTTGGAACGCCCCGACTCACTGCGCTCCAGACTAGAGTCACCGCCTGCACAAATACACATCATGTCAACAAACAATTCAAACAAACGGGCCCTGTCGGATGAGGCAGTTGTTTTGCGTCTCCCCACGGGAATTCCCATGATCTCGATGCAAGTTTGAATGCCCCAAAAGCGAGTATTACACGAGGAAAAGCACCCACCGCAGACTGTCGACTACCATCCACATTTACCATCCCCTATAACAGACAGATTGCAGCCTTTAGAACATAGATCTCAAGTGGTTATTATTATCTCTGTGCTTGTTCTACCAGCATTTCAATGGATGATGTTGTAAGCATAGCCTGTGGTTTTCATTTTCACTGGAATTTTGTTTTCTGAAATTCAATAATGAGTTTAAAATGAGCTATATGTTAATGTGACTACTATTTCAGCGTCAACTCTGGTTGCTGCACCTACAGTTTGGCAGTTGAACTCCTGCAAAGTTGAGTATGTCAATGTGTAGCAAAAGTGGTGTCAAAACTGCGGTAAGTGAGACACGAGAAGTAGATATGAATGAGAATTTTTACCTTTATCATCTCTCTTATCGTCTTTTTCTTGTTCTACAGAAGTACCTCCCTCTCCACCCTCCCCCTGACCTTGATTCAAGTACTGAAACAAAAACAACCCTCATTACTTTCATCGTACATATCGACGGTCCCGAAGAACAATGTCGGATCTGACAAAAATTGAAAATCGTTTTGCTGGCTTATTTATTGGCTTATTTTGTTGATTTAAAAGTCTGTATTTTCGGATTTTTTAATGAAATGAGATGAAGTATCAAAGATCAAAACAACTACATTTCTTGATACCAAAAACAGTAAGCACGCAGAAACGATACTTTAAAAAGCTCCACTGCAAAAATTAAAAATCGCAAATCCGACATTGTTCTTCAGGACAGTCATTGCTTGCATCAGAATAATTTTTTTTTTTTTTTCGTTATTTGTTTCTGATGATGTTTTTTTGGGAAACTTTTCAGGAAACAAGATTTTTTTTTTGTAAAAAAGGTACAAGAATTACTCCTCTACTGTTTATATATTGTCACAATACAATGAAAGAGCACTAAGTCAAAAATACAACTTCTGAGATAATCGCTATTGATAATATGAAGGTGGATACATAAGTAACCGTGTTAACCTGAGGGAAGTTGACTTTAATGTTGTGTACTGCCATAGGTTTTTATTTGGCACCCAGTTGTATCTGAAACGCATGTTTCTCGATAAAACGGAAAAAGAGCAATATCGATCTGTAATTCTTAGTTAGATGCTATCACCATCACCATCTATGACAACCGTGAGACATTGATTGGTTCAACGAATTTAAACATGGTTGTACATCTGTTTTGATCAGGAGCGGCCAGACCGCCCGGCAGACGCGGTTACCGAGGAAATCGTTGAAAAGGTCCACGACATGAGTCTCGCTGATCGCCCAACTAAAGTGCACCAAGTAGCAGAGGCCGTAGGCGTGTCATATGGAACAGCAATAAATATTTTACTTGATGTTAAGTGTGAAAAGGGTGTCAGCCCGATGGGTGCCGCGATTGCTCACGGTGGACAAGCGGATACGACTGTCAATGTCGAAACAGTGTTTGGACCTCTACCCTTTCTCAACCAGAGTCATTTTAAAATGACGTGAAATTTGAAATTTTTTTACTGGACCAATTTATTTGCGGTTTTTTACAAATGATTTAGTGAATCCTTCCTAGCAGCAACATTGATTTTTTTCATTTCGTGCATTATGTACACACTTCATATCGTAAACAAGAATCGTTGATCACACCTTTTGAAAAGCTATGATCCGAGGGAATTGCAGTATTAAAAAGGACAAGGTATGATTGTTTTTTTCATATATTCTTCCGTTTTTATTTACAGTCAAACGTACATTCTTTCATATTATAATGAAAATACAACAAAAACATTGATATAATATTTGTTTTTAGCATCCTAAAGAATCGTGTCATTTCAAAACGACACTGGTCATTGGAGGTTATACTATGTATTTGACTATTTTGCATGACTATTTTGTATGACTATTTTATCTGAAAGCATTTATATTTATTATGTGTTATATGTGTTTTGATGAGAAGAACACATCAATAATACTTTCAAGTGATAAGTAGACATGATATTGTCTTTAATTGATGTATTTTTTGTGAATATTTTTCTTAGAACATGGTCCACTTTTATACTAATAAGACATTTACCTCTCGGAAACACTGTCGTTTTAAAATGACGTTGAATATTTCCTAAACTATCAGTTAAAAAAAAAAAAACTTTAAACAAAATCAAATATTTTAAGTACACATATATATCATATGTCATTTATTTTTTATATCTGTGGGAATTAATTTGGATGAGAAAGGCTTTTAAGCGAAATTTGTAGGAGTTTTTACGTCGAGTCTTTACGCCTATTTGCAGAAGTTTTTACTCTCGCCTATTTGCAGGAGAAGCCTGGATACATTATCAATACGCCAGAGACCAATCAACAGTAAAAAATTCTGGGTGAATCTGCTCCGAAGAAGGCAAAGATCTTTTATCCACAAAGTCTACAGAAATATGTCCATTTAAAAAATGTAAAGGTAAAACATACCTTGGATCGCCGTGGCGTTTGTTTATCCGGAGATATTCCCATGGCGCTAAGTATCTCCGCCATCTGTTTGGTGTTGATGCCGCAATTGTTTGCCACATTTTTCTGACATCTCTTGTGCACATTCATAGAACAAACTGAAAAACGCAAAGCCAAATTACTTAAATATTAAAATTAAACATAAAGAATGGAACTACATCGGACCTGTCATATTTATTTTATTGGGGAACTATACCATATTTATGTCAGGATCAAACTTATTATAGATACTAAGGTAAATAAAGAATTCTAAGGTGCCTCTGATTTTTTTTATTTTGTCTTTAATGATTTAATAATTAAATATTACAATTTGTGGTTTTACTCATAAAGTTGATCCAAAATTAAATAAAAAAATTGATATATTATTTATCCAAGACATTATCTAGATTGCATTTAGTTCAGGAACAATCTTGTAATCGTACATAAACATAGCAGCCATTAAAAATTAAGATGAAGTTGGTGGTTTTTAGTCGAAGTATGATACAGTTAAAAAAGAACGAAGAGAAAAGGGTCAAATTAGCTCAATAGTTAGAGCAGAGCCCCGGCAAGGCAAAGGTTCTAGGTTCATTTCCTAGATGCAACCGAATCTTTTTCTGATTTCAAATTTTTATTTGAGTCCCTGATATTGTCTTCAATGATTAAATATTATAATTTGAGGTTTTACTCATGAAGTTATTTGAAGGTAAATAAAGAAGGTTACCTTCGCATTGCAGGCCCTGTTTGATGAGACCGTAGAGTAAACTCCCGCAGTGGTCGCAGAAGGTGAAGCGTTTATACGAGTGGACCACGAAGCGGTGGGGGATGTTAACGTTGAAGCGCTGCCCGCTGGCCGATATTTGTGACGTCTGTAGGATTACACAAACATTGATATTATAAATAAATTAAACAATATTCTCAAACTCAGGGCAAACATATAATGTTTGCCATATAATATAATAACCCATAATAAAATAAATAACATATAATAACCCACTGTTTTGTAATTTGACAATAATTACAAAACAGTGGGTGAGTACAATGTATTACTAAGTGTTGCGGTAGGGGTGGGGGCGTGCCTAGGGATTAATGAAAAGTGGGGAGAAGAAATAGAACGAACATTGAAAGGGAACATATCTAAGATAGGAATTATATTTTATATTTTATTAAGGTGGTTAGTTAACACTGATAAGATGATGATATTTACCTCGTCTTTCATCCCAGGACACTTGGTGACAACGGAGGCGTGACATCTCTTGTGAACCACACAGGTACAAACTGAACATATCAAACAATTAAATTAGAATAAGTATGTAAACAATTAACTTCAATAATTACTACATAAATAAATTGTCCCATTATAGGTAAAAGTCACTATGTAAATAGTATTCAGCTAGTAATGGAACTTAATGAGATTTACCTCCAAGGGGATGATATTATATATTATATTAAATATTCTCTCAGTAGTAGGTACTAATACTTATTCAAATAAAGCAATGTGTTCCCCCGTTACGTGCAAAATCCCTTACTTAAAAAATACATGCGTGCAAGTAGCTCATTTATTTAAGCAATAATATAATGTTATTTTAAAGTGTTTTGACATTGTCAAACCAATAATAATGACTCCCATAAGTAGTGTTTAATCAG
The DNA here is from genome assembly GCA_917563855.2 of Limnephilus lunatus. Lineage (NCBI taxonomy): Eukaryota > Metazoa > Arthropoda > Insecta > Trichoptera > Limnephilidae > Limnephilus > Limnephilus lunatus. The sequence goes on along the minus strand of OU830602.1, from coordinate 41,243,481 downwards.
GGGTGTTCAGGACTGGGAAAATTAGCCGTGTTAAATAGTATTAGTCAAAACCCACTTCACTAAAATAAGATATCAGAATAGTGATATTCATAGTAAAGTGATATGGCAGCTTTAGAAAGATGAGGAAAAGCAAAATACTATAATAGATATGACTTCAGTTCGACCAAAGACAAAAGACCGTTCCCTAACCCAGAATGAAGAGCAGTGACTGCCGCATGGTAAGTCACCAACTACTGATAAAACATGCCCTTTATGCACACGGCTAGAGTCGGGCATCTGCGCACCTTTTAATTGCAGTCTAGCTAAAAGCGACTAAAGCAGCTATGGCAACTCTTAAAAAATATTGGACAAGACTTCTGACAAAGTCGAGTAATACTTTCAAGGCTTTACAAAATTATTCAAATGAATAATGAAAAGTCTAGATTCACATCCAAAGCTATCATCGACATCTTAGGACACACTAACCGTAGTGGCCAATAGAAATGCGCTTAAAGTGAGTATGCATACGATAAGGTTAAATGTGAATTGACGCATCTGTGCTGTAGGCTGTCAAATATAACTGGCTAACAATCAGATGGATCGAGTTCAACACTCAATGATTTATTTACTATAAATCTTAAGCACTACTAGAGTTTTTTTTATATTAACTCCACACAGTAGCCCAGAGGTAAATTATTTTCCTAAGGGCCTATGCCATCTTTGTGAGGAGGGTCTTTTTGAGGAAAGGAAGAGAGACCCATGATATAGGAGGGAGGAAACACAGATGCCGGCAAATCATTTCACAGCCGAGCCGTTGAACACAAGAAGGAGTCGCGGAAGGGATAAAATTTTACTTGACAAATGTCAACAGATTATAAATGTTGGGCTCGAGTTTAGTGAATTTCCCGCCTATGCACCGGGGCCAAAGGGATCAATGACGCCAGTTCCTCAGTTTTTAAATAAAAAATTTAAAAGTTGTTTAAGGCATAGCTATAAAGCGTTGTTAGATGGGAAATTTTAGAAACAATTTTTTGGCACATGAACTGAAGTCATAGTAAGAATGAAATTGTATCCATGTGTTGATGGTAGTGAAATGATGTTAGTGAATAAAATGGGAAATGTTACGTACCTTGGCACTGATAGCCTTGCTTGCCCAATCCCCTGAAACCAGAAAAATAAAAGCCCCGGGTCATTTCCTGTCGCATCGCCCACACAACATGCCGACCCCGCACTGTCTACAGTGTACACCACAAGGCTGGCCAATGAACCTGAACCTGACCCACAATCTCCACTCACTCCATTCAATCATAACAAGTGTAGGAAATTTAATTCTGTGAATTGGGATGGAGGAATAATAGTCAATAATCTGTAACACAATGTTCCTCACTACAGATCTGAACCTGTTTAACCCTTTGAATAGCAGGAGACCATATTTGTCCCAACACCCATAGGTCTCGTATAAAACGCTGTAACTCCCTTACTATCATAGCGAGAAATATGTTCTAAACGGTGTTAGAAAGGGAAAACACCACGCTTTATATTCCAATCTAAAAAATAGCCACCAAAAAAGTAAAATGTACACTTTTATGTATACAAAGTTTTGAATCGCAAATTGAAAAAAAAAATTGAAAATTCGGGAATTTTTTATAAATTATTTTTACATAGAGCGACAAAAAAGTGAGTTTACAATATGTGTTTGTTATACGTTTGTCTAATAAAATGTGTATATGTTTTTTTTTTATTTTTTATTTTCAGTAACTTTAGTTAGAAAAAACGTAAGGTGAACCATTTTTAAAACTTTTTTTATGTTCCAGAAATATTCCAAATATTTGCATTTTATTGTAAAGCGAAAATATTTTGACCATCTAAAAAAAATTATAAATTTTCAGCTTATTCCGTTTCATTTTGAGGTGGAAACCCTACATTGACTGGACTAAGCGGAATTACAATCAAAAGTCTGTAATAATTATAAACACATTGACGGACACTTGCCGGAAAACAGAGGTTTGTGATATGACACACGCTATCGCATGTTTTTCATCACAGGACACATGTTTTATGTTTTCACACAAATAAACAGGCTACATACTAATGCAATACAAAACTTTACTTCTCAGACCGTTGTCACATCGCATCCCTGATAAAAGACATACATGGACGTTGCATCATATCACATCTCCTCTAAAACGACGTCAATAGATGTTGTGTTACATAACATCTTCTCTAAAACAATATCAACAGACTTGTGTCCGTGAATGTGTTAACATAATTGTCTCGAGATTAATAGGTTATGAAGGAGATACATTGGACAACCATTCAAGTTCTTTTTATAGTCCTTTATTTTCGTTCTCTCATCCTGTCACTTTCATACCAGACGTCAGCTGCACCGTTGTTACAATAAGTTAGCAAAAAAAAACCTTAAAAATCCAGATCGAAATGTCTTTACATTTTATGTGAGTTGTATCAAAAAAATGTTTAAAAATATAATTAAAATTGCTGATTGATAGTCATAAAACTCTAAGACCCGCCTTCCTCAGGGAAACGCAAGTATCTGATGCTTGTGTTGTGTACTCACATCGCAAACAACTTGTCGTGCATAATCCGTAAACACCACCACTGAATTTGTGAGACCTGCGTCGATGAAATTGTCAAAACTTTTTGCATCATGCTTTTATAACTTCATTCAGAACCAAACAGTTGCTGTATTTGTCACTTTTTTATCCTGCCATTCTTTGTTGATTGTTTTGTTCTTAGTATTGATCCAAGACATGCATTTAAAGTTTCAACCTTAACCCTAAATGGATGATCGCGGGTGACTGGCGTCGTCGACGAGTTTACAAAACGCAACGATTGCCTGTGTACGAACCTCCGTGGAGATCTGTGGTGGTAATCACAAAGTACCTGAATCACCAAGTATCAGATACTTGCGTTTCCCTGTGAAAGAAGGCCGTAATAGAGCTCTGAATTTAGCACTTCTGGTTTATCTAGTGGCAAATTAAAAATCAGATAGACAAATCATAAGTAGAGTTATGAACACTCTTTTTTTTATGGAAACTTCCCTTGGAATAGTTTACTAAATTAAGTACACTTATTTTTAAATATGAATAAATTTTGATTACAACATTCGATACCATAGAATAAAAACTCCAATGCAGCAGTCATGACTTTTGTGTAAAATTAAATGAAAATGACCATTCAAACAAATACATCATGAAAAGACTATGGCCTATTAATTTTCACAGTAATGTTGAATGGAATGAAAGTTAATATAATTATCAAATAGGTGCATAGTTAAATATATGTTGACCATTCTCACAGAAGTATAATATAAGTTTAAATGCAAGTTGACCCTTGTGTTTAATTATGTAAATGTACATGGATCATTCGCATGAAATTTTAAATGAAATGACCATTCATATTGACTTTTCCATGGATTTTCCTAGGTTTCCATCAAATAAATTACTGTAATTATTATTTTTAATTGATAAACTAATGTTTAAGACAAGTTTTTATGCATAGCACAAAGGGTAACAATTATTATAAGTAATAATTATTAGCGCCTGAAACACTCTACATCTACATTGAAAAAATCTCCCGAGAAAAGATACATGCTGCCGATGGGACTCGAATCAGAAGGATGCGGGTTCGAGTCCCGTCGGCGGCATGCATCTTTTCTCGGAAGATTTTTTCAATGTAGATGAGTGTTTCAGGATAATAATTATTACTTATAATAAATGAGTGTAGTTGCATTGATTTCAAGATCTAAAAAACTATTCATTGGCAAGCCTTGATTTAATAACACACAGTTAGAAATAATTGTTAAATAACACTTTGGAAACATGAAAAGTAATCAAAAATAGTATAAACCAAAATGATAAATAAAACAAATAGGTTACACACAAAATATATTAAAACTATAGGTAAAACCAAAATGTGAACTATGGATCTAAATAATAAGGTGTTAAACAAATAAGCGGAACATATTAAAAAAACAATGTTAACGAATACCACATAAAACAAACAAAAATAAGATGGACATCTGCAAACATGCTTTAAAACAAGTGCAGAGTGAAAATAATAAATAGATAAAATTAATTCCTAGGTTAATAATGGCCAATTATTGCACTTTTAGAATGCTGGCCTTTTCTTTTCCATATAATCCACACACTTTCAAGCAGTGTGTGTGTGGGAAACTTCATGTATCACATAAGCGACATTCGCACTGATGGATCACATATGTGACATCCGCATAGATAAGGTTAAATTGTCACAATTATTTTTTTTTGAGCACAAACAACAGTTAATAAGTGACAATGCTTTGAAACTCGACGGTGTCACAGAGAAGAATGACATTCAAGGAGATTTTGAGAAAAAGAGAGAAAAACAATCATGCTTTTTAATAATTTGAATATCCTAAATAATTTAATTTTCTTACAACAATTAAATATTCATGTATGTAATGAAATAGGCAATCTAAGTATTTTCAATTATGTACTCAAATAAAAACAAATTGTATTTTGTAAAGGAGTTTTGCTCTTGTTAGCAATGATCAGTGGCGTAGCGAGGGGGGGGGGGCGGCCTGCCCCGGGTGCCACTTGGTCCGGTGTCACCCCCCAAGAGCAATATTCTCTAGCCACCCCCCTCCTCAGGACGGACAAATTTTTTATGAAGTCGAAATTTGCATTTGTCAACTTTAACCTGTTATTGGCCGGAGCCGCGCGGATGCGAGCGGTCTGTGCGCATGCGGGCGGAAAAAACTTTGAAAAAAATATTTTTTAATGCGATTTTGACCCTTCTGTTTACAGAATTTGTATGAAGAACAAGGTCAGAATAGCTTGCCCAAATATCTTAGAAGATAGCCACTAGTTTCATTCACCTGGCAACACCAGAATATTTTTAAATGATTTTTATCTGTGGAATCGAACTGTCAAATTTTGCAGCGATTAAATCTGATGCGGAATTCTTTACGAAAACATCGTAAAACCTATCAATTTATCAAATTAACGCACGTAATGCAGTTTTGGTACATAGTTTATTGTTCTAGGAATGTGTTTCAGTCAATAAAATATATAATAGCTCAAAATTAATCCACAAAACAATCAATTCAAAATTCAAAGTGGTACTTCAAAATTCAAAAGTTAGGAAAAAAGAAGAGGGGGGCCAGTGAATAGTGGACAATGACAGGTTAATGGGGGGGGGTGACACCACGTTATCCGCCCCGGGTACCACCCATGCTAGCTACGCCACTGGCAATGATATCAGTTTATCAGTTTCATTTGAGTGTGAAGCAAATCCATGCCCCAATTAATAACTACAGGTGAAAAATAAAGCAGAAACCAAACACAAATAATCAATAAATATAATAACAGCAAATAATATAAGAGAAGAAAATTAAATTTATTTATTTAGACTCACTTAATAATGATAAGTCTTAAAATCCAAAGTCACTATGGTGTAAATATTTCAATTTATTTTAAAAAATTGGTTCGAAGAAAGAAAAGAAAAATCACAAGGTAATCTTTCAATTTTAGGAATTTGTTGTTGAACCATCACAACTGTCTTAATTTCGAGAAGTTTACCAGAGAGGTCATATACAAACATATTATATTATAATGTACAATTTTGTTTTACATTTTGCTCAAAAAAATTATGTATTTATTTTATTGTTAAATATTTTTTTCCTATTTATATAATTTTTTCAAGCAGCAACAATAAAAAGGCTAAGGTTAGGAAAATTAGATGGGCAAACTTACATATTTTTTTATACATACATAATAATATATTAAATGTTTATTTGTTTAATTAAAATTAAAAACAATAATACAAAAAAATGACATAATTTATTTGATTATTAGGTAGACGTGTTTCAAGCTCCGTTACATTTGATTGTTGATCAACAACATTTTGATTTTTTGAAATTGTATCCCCGTTAAGTACAGATTCTCGGCTCGTTTTAGTGTTTGATCAAACATTGGTCAGCCGTCAAGAATAACGGTCACGCTGTTATGCTTGATGACCAGTCACAATTTGTTAAAAAGATGAAAAGAGTCAAGAATTAGATGGTTTATGGGGACCGTTCAAACTGTAAAAATTTAGAAATGAAATTGAACATCAATTTGACTGTCAACCGAGACTTGAAGTATCTGAACCTAAGACTAGTGGAATTAGTGGTCTCAACCGATCAAATATGGAAAGGCGTGATGGTGGCTATGTCAGGTGGTGATGTCCTTACCAGATGAATTCTCTGCAGTGCGAGCAGAAGGTGGGCTGGCGCAGGAAGGTGGCCATGAACTTGTGTCCGTTGACCTGGTGCACGCGCCGTCGCATGGCGCCCCGGCGACGGTTGAAGCCGGCGCGCTCCTTGAACTCGCGGCCGGCGCCCCCCTTGCCACCGCCCTCGCTGCCCGCACCACTCTGTGAGCCCCCGCCGGCACCCGACCCGCCGGACCCCACCGACACCGAGCTCACGCTGGACGCCTGGGACGTCTCGGCTGGAATTATATGAGGCTACATTTCAAAAAGGATTCATTCAATTTATTTAAACAATTTTTTTCCCTTACATTAGCTCCACCTACCCTGAGGAAAATAATTTCCCTCGGGACCTATGTCATCTTTGGGGATGCTGTGTATAGGGGCTTTTTGGAAAGGAAGGCGATGAAGTTCCGCAAAGGAAAGGGGTATGAGGGGTAGGTAGGAATCCGGGGATCAGTGTCCAGGAGTGACAGACGTATATATCGTAACACCGGGGCAAGGCGGTGTTCCGAGAAAATACGGCTGAAGAAATCAAACGGACTCCCTCAACCATTCTCTCCCTATCCGGTCTGCCACCGCCAAGGCCCGGACAAATGTCATCCCATGAACCCGGGCACCCCTGCTAAGTCATCAAACGTAGCAAACCACTTGGGGTGACCTACGGCAGAGGTGATGGGTGAACAATGTTGGCGCCTAGTGCGCATATTTACTAATAATGATTCATGACTCTTTTTTATTATCTATGATGAAAACAGTTCTTCGTTATGCAAACATGGAAGAAGGATAAAGGCGTTTTTTTACAAGCAAATAAATTACAAGTGCACACAGTATCCATTCTTCAACAGAGATTTGAAAATAAGTAGTCTCTCTTGATACCAAAACTTGATACAATTTCTTCATCTTAGTATGGCTGGAGAATTGATGGTAGCTTCATAGAGATGTTAAAGATTCTTTATCGATCATTTAGTAGCATTCTGCATCGTGTTATTCAGCAATGGATTTGCTCCCAAAGAACTGACCAATCGATACTCTTCAACAAAATGTTATGTCTTCTGATTTTGCATTCACATAACGCAGCTCTTAAGTTACCATTTATGCATCATGATCACACAGGGACTGCACCGGCTGAGATTCCATAGTGTTCAAGTTTTCACAGAAAAGTTACACAATACCTGATAAAGTTATTTTTAAAAATAAAAAAAGCATCAGAAATAATAAATTACCTTGAGAGTTCCATTTTAGATCTATGCGGACGTGAAGTCTTCCCTGGGGTTCTAAATCAACCTGCAAACAAAACAAGAAACCAAATTATTATCGTTTAACAAGGCCGGCCAACGTCAGCACATCACTGAAACTTATAATAAATGCACCATTCACACGTACTTCATTCTGCAAGGACATGTAATTTATTTTGGGCCCCCGACTGAATATGTTTTCACGTTTCAAATAGTTCATTGTTACGGTGGCCGGACAGAACATTCTGATGGCTTCGTGGTTCAATTCATAATTTATTATATTGACGAGAGATGTTTTTAGAAAAGAAGCTTGTTCACACGTTGACACTGATATAGTGCTCTCCGTTATCTCACTGCCGTAAATGGCAACTAATTCTTAAATATACACAAACCATGAAGATATGCCAAGGTGTACCATGAAATCTTATTTAATTAACATTATTCATTTCCTAGGACAAATTGGTATTTACCACTTAATAAATACAAAAGATTGTTGATAGAACAGTTTATGTTCAAAAAAAAAAAAATATATATCTTTATAATAGTAATGAAAATGTACCTATTATGTTAACATTATTTTTATTAACTTTTCACATGTAAAAGCCCAAAAATGGCGTTAATCTTCTTGATATATAAAAATGAATGTTTCTTTGTTTGTCCCTTACGCATATTCTTACCATTCATTCGATTGCGATGAAACTTTGGTGATTTGTTTTGCGCATGCCTCAAAGTTTTTTATGGTGAGCTTTTTTTTAAAATTTAATTTTTATATAAATACCGCACAAGAGTCCCAAACGCTCACGTCTCAAGCCAGTGAGACTATGTCATCCCCAATTGGGGCATGTTGTGAAGCTGAAGGTAGTGGGAGGGGAAGGACATAGGTAAGAGGAAGGTAGGAAAGTACCTGGCTATTCAGATCTGGTCACCAAACACGGCTAATGCCATTTCCAGAAACGTTTCAATTCTGAATGATGGTCCTACACCAGGGCGATACTGAGAGTATTTACTATTTATTATTTTATAAAATTGTGAAATAACACAAATTAATCAAATAAAATTTATTTTCTCCCGTGACCTCAGTCAAGAGCCTTACCGCTAGATTATGCCAGCCGTCAAGCTCTGGCATTATGAAATTATTTCCTATACCATTCATCCGATAGCGATGAAACTTTGGTGAGTTGTTGTGCACACGCTCACAAAGGTTTCTATATATACTGGTTATTTACTGTTTTTACAGTACCTAGGCATGACTAAATATTTTTATTTAAATTAAAATTAAATTTTAAACATATTATTTACATTTTAAATTTTAACCTCACTTGGTCGTGTGGAGGTTAAGAATTTTATAAAATAAAATACATATTGAAATAACAATATTGTTACATTAATGTTTCTTACAAATTAATAATTGGTACCTACTCTGCTGAAGGAAGCTAATTCAATATAATGTAGTAAACATATTGGGTTTGTCAGTATTTAATTTGAAATAATATATGGTGCTATTAATTTTAAAAAGACAAAGTTGAAAAAAAAAAATTATATATTGTATTAATGTTGTTATAATGTAAACAATTTTTAGAGGATGCAGTGGTGTTTTAGAGTGCCGCTACTCTGGATATTGTGAATACAGTATGTTAAGAATTGGAGCATTGGGGCCATCTATTGTATCTTGTCTTATTTAATTATCATAAATTAGCTACTGGCAATTTATGTTAGAACCCGCCGCTAGAGTTACAGATTTTGCTTTTATCGACTTAACTTATGTTTTTATGACCAATAGGGCAGCTTCTTGCTGATTGTTGGTTGTTTTGGTATAAAAGGTCAATGCTTAACCACTCAGCAACATAAGCAGATATACACGTTAATATGCCGACATCAGTTAAGTACAATAAGCGTGTTTACACGTCAACGCGTATGTTTATACAGAAATCGTCATAACTCGGTTATTGTTCTAGTGACATCCCTAAAACAAAAAGGAGAAGCTCCATAATAAATCGAGCTACCCATCACTATTCAAGATGTCCATAGAAATATATAAAAAAATCTTTTCTGCCTATCCACTGTTCGACATCGTTATTTTTTTATTAAATATTCTTGTATGAAATGATAAAAAAGTGAGGTGACCAAATTGTTTATTATACATTTATAAGATACAATAATTATTGTCTTTTTTATAATCCGTGATTTTAGAACCGTTTTCACATAAAAACATCACGTGAGTCATTTTTTTTATGTTTGCATTCTAAATTTTTATGTTTACAAATGTTAATATTTATTTGTAACATAACAATTTGAAAGCTTATTTCATATCCTTTCAAAAACAGTTTTTAGTATTCGGCTAAGTTCAGAAATGTTTCATTTATAGAGCTTTAATTGTGAAGCGAAAATAAACTAAAGTTTTCGTAAATCTGACATGTCGTTTAAGACATTAGATGATAACACAGTAGATGTTTTTAATGTAAAACCGCACAAGTTCCAACCACTCCCAACTATCCAGAGTCAGTGCAACTAAGGCATCCCTAAGTGGTGTATGTTGTGCAGTTGAAAGGAGTGGGGAAGAGAAGGAACTGATGAAGAGGAAGGTTGAGAAGAGTACCTGGCTATTCAGATTTGGTCACCAAATTTGGCAAAGCCATTTCAAGTAAAGTTTCAATTCTGATTGGTGGTCCTTCACCATGGAGTGTTTTCAAATTAATTGTGTAGACAAAAATTTAGAATGTTTGCAAATCGGGGTTCGAGTAGATTTTAAAAAAATAAGTATAAAATAGCGTTAAGTTGTTTTGCGAAAACATACATTTGTGTAAAATATGCATCAATGAGAATTTTCATCGAAAACATGCACAAGTAAAAAAAAAAATGGGCGGTAGTTCTGATAGTAATAAACAACTATAAATGACAGTTAGACAGAGTGCAGAGCACAGAGCCATCCCTGTATCTGAATGGATGCTGACTGACTGTACGAGATAAGAGACACAAACGAGATAACACTCTTTGATCAATTCATCACTTTTGAATAGTTTTATCTCAGAGCCAGTCAGTCCAGTCAGTCCAGTGCCACATTTAATCGCGAGAGCAATGCTCACAGTTATTTACGATTCAACTACTAACTGTTGTTAATCCCTGCACATTTATTTTCGGAATTTTGTTCGAGTGACCCTGTTTTGTGTGTAACTATAAAAAGTTTGCGGAGATTCTTTTGTTCTATTGAAAAGTCAATGCACGTTTGTGACTTTATTTATAATATTTATATGTGTACCTTGAAAAGCACGTAATTAAATAGACACAGGATGAAAAATCAAGAAAAAATGCTTTACGTACGTATTTTTGTAAAAATAATTCACTTACATAAAACTTACTAAGATATAACTGTAATGTGTCAATGGATAAATTGCAATTGCCAATTCTTGTACGCGTATTAGGACATTTACACATGAGGCGCTTTTCCCAATGTGCGCTTTGAGTTATTAGGAGATCCATCCGAAAAGTGCACTTTTAAGTGTGTACGCTAAGTGCCTCCAATTGTCGAGGCACGAGCTAATTTTTTAAAATATATTTGTGGCACATTCCAGACAGGAAGATACTCTCAGTATCGCCCTAGTGTAGAACCACCATTCAGAATTGAAACATTGCTTGAAATTGCTTTAGTGTTTGGTGACCAGATCTGAACAGTCAGGTACTTCCTCTTCCCCGTCTCCTTCCCCTCCCCACTACCTTCAGCTTCACATACCCCAATTGGGGATGCCATAGTCTCACTGGCTCCAGGCGGGAGCAGCTGGGAATCTTGTGAGGTATTCACATATAAAAAAAAAATTTAATTGTTTTAAAAATAATTGGTTATTTAAAACAGTAAATAAGATAGGTTACTTATAGGTTATTAATAATAAACGTAGATTTAATTGGATGATTTCTATAGCGCAGTTTCTGTTAAAAACCACCTAAAGAGCGCTTAAATATATTTTTTTAAATTCTCACTTTATTTTTAAATTAAAAAATAAAGATATTAATTTTAAATGGGGAGCATTAATATATTTATACGAAGAAACAGATATATAAAACAGGTTCACAAAAATTTATTAAACTAATCCTACTAATATTATAAACGTGAAAGTTTGTATGGATGTAAGTGTGTTTGTTACTCTTTCATGCAAAAACCACTGAATGGATTTTAATGAAACTTTACAATAATATAGATCATACATCAGAATAACATATAGGCTATAATTTATAAAGCTAGTAAGGAAGAGGACGCGGGAGGGGAACGGGAACGCACGGGAAAGGTGATTCAGGGAGAAACAATGTATTTCTTTCAATATGGCATTGCAACGCATGCCGGAAATCAGCAGTTATTATTATAATTTCTCTTTAAAATTTGTTAACATCCACAGTAGATTTTTGAATAGAAAATCAAATAACATAAGAGGTGCAACCCAGAGACGGTCACAATAAATTGTCAATGATGACATCAATGATGCTCATTGATGCGACCAATTGACCTTTTACAGAAACAATTGAAGCGATCTCCATTTGAGACTTCTCATTGACAGTGAATGATTAGAAATATATTGATCGTCACTGAGGCATTTTAACTGATAATAGAATTTACCCAAAAGTCAGCAGCTTCCTTGTCCCGGTTGACGAGGTCCTCAAAGGGGATGTTGCAGTTGGCCACAAAGTCATCGGGGGGTATGGCCGCATCGTGGAACACAGTGAGCCCCAAACTGAAATAGCCATCAACATAATCATTAGTCATCGGATGTCAATTGAACTTGACTTTGAGGCCCAAACTGAAATAGCCGATAAACACTCAGAATCAAGCAACTTCAACAAAAATATGTAAAAAATATGTTAGGTTAGGTTATGGGATATTTAAAAAAAAAAAAACTTTTAATGACTTTTCAAAGGGATGTTGAAATTGGGTGATTCTGAGTTCATGGAACCAATTGAACCACGGCCACAAGCCACTTTCAAACAATAACATTGAATTTTAATCAAAATTACTATGCAATATATTGTGGAAAACTAACACCTTAGCCTTTCAAGGGACAATCAAGATATGCGCCATTCATCAAGATATGTGCCATTTTCGACTGTTTGCATTAACACATGGTTTGTGGAAGGCAAGTAAACATGTTTTTCGCAACTGTGTCTTAATTTTAATAAAGAATTCAGTATAAGGTAAGAAAGTTTTATTTTAAAATGATAACAAAATATTTCCATTTTGCAATAAAATCTAAGTCTCAAAGTTAGTCTTGGAATCTCCGAGGAAATAAATAATAATCTCTTCTTCAAATTTTGCAAATTCACTTTGTGGCACCATTTTATTAATTAAATAATTAAAAACACTTTGTTTTTACCACAATAATCTTTATTTAAAAAGTCGACATGTTTCGAGAACGATGTTCTCTTCATCAGGACACTATATGTACTAAAAACTAAATTATCAAGCATAGAAAGACAGGCGTGGGTGGAAATGGAAGTAGTTGGAGGGGGGGGGGGGAAGAGGGGTGGAAAGAGGAGGAGCTTAGAAGATAGACAGGGGGAGGAGGTTGCTTAGAAGATCATAGACAAAATTACAATGGAAATATGTTTAAGATAGGGTTATTCACAAAATTAATTTGGTTGTTAATAATATTTAAATTTCTATTGACATTTTTCCTAATTTCTAATATTTCTAAAAGATCTAATTGAAAACACTAACTTGGTTTTAAAATTTTACACACTAACGTTTATTTCCATTGTAATTTTGTCTATGATCTTCTAAGCAACCCCCTCCCCCCTGTCTATCTTCTAAGCTCCTCCTCTTTCCACCCCTCTCCCCCCCCCCCCTCCCTCCAACTACTTCAATTTCCACCCACGCCTGTCTTTCTATGCTTGATAATTTAGTTTTTAGTACATATAGTGTCCTATATAAAGATTATTGTGGTAAAAACAAAGTGTTTTTAATTATTTAATTAAATAATAATCTAACTTTCTAAGGAGGCAGTTATAGAATTTGCACAATGGGGTACTAACAAATATTATATCCGTTGAATACTTTAGCCTAGATATAAATGCAAGTTCCCTACAATATATATCAGAGCACAAAGTTATGGCTGGCCACGGTCGGCCGTATGCGGCACAATTAGAGCACTCCACGCTGAATTGAAAACCCTTCTAGACCCTGATAATACCCAACCTAACACATTACCCTTAAGATTATTTTTCATAAAATGGCACTACCCCAGGAACCATTTATTAGATAACCAACACCCCTGCCCATAGGTCGCCCCAAGTGGTTTTCTACATTTGGTGACTTAGCAGGGGTGCCCGGGTTCATGGGGCGAGGTTTGTCTAGGTTTTGACGGCGGATGCTCCTGCCCACCTGCTCTGTGGCGGGCCGGATCGGGAGAGACTGGTTGAGGGAGACCTAACCTCTAAGACCTCTCCAGTCGAACTCCCTCGATCGCCTTGCGGAGGGATGGATTCATACGTCCGTCATTCCTGGACACATCAACCCTCAGATTCCTACCACCCCTCATACCTTTTTCCTTCCCAGAACTTCCTATCTTTACTTTCCCTAAAAATACCCTCCACACAATATCCCCTAAGATGACATGGGCCCTGAGGGATTTTTTTTTTCTCAGGGCCTCCTGTGTGGAGTTATTGTAAAAAAAAAAAGATACTTACAAGCTACGTGACTGTGATGCAACCACAAGTCGCCTACCGATATGCTACTCTTTAAAGCTGGTTTCCGCACACAGCGCTACCTGAATTATACTGAACTTGCAGACGTAGAATCAATACGACGTCAAGAGACTCTGGCGACGAAGACAGTAATAATGTTTTTTCCTTATTTTTACAAGCATAAAAAACAATTTAAAAGAAAATTTTGAGTTCACCCATAAAATGAAATAAATTTTAATTGTAGGGCACAATGTTGTCAAATTGACTTTTCTTTCCAACCTCAATACACGCTTTCTCCGCATTAATTTTTTCTCACCTTTAGAACCAATTTGACATTCAAATCAAGTTCGGACGTCATTTATATCAAACGAATAGTAGATATGAATGCATCTCGCGTAGCGTGTTACTGGCACTGTCAGTAGCGTGCAACTGACATCAAACCCTAGCAAAATAGTACGGTGGATACTCTCAAGTGGCGCGTATGCTACATGCTTGTCGTAATTTGTCGCATGACATAGTTGTTTTGCTAAAAAGAAATGTAGGATTTTTATCGATACGCCGCTTTAAAGCTATCTATCAGGTGCAATTTTTTATTTAACATTCATAAAGCTAATTAAATTGTTAATCAGAACCATTAAATACATATCATAGATTTTGAAAACAATAAACTCACAAACGGTTTGTATTTGACTGATGGTATTATGACATAGGTTCCATTACTGGCCGCTAACAATACTTGGCACCGAGACCCGGATCCTACTAGAATACGGATGAAAATTATGGTTTTGGAGGTAATTTAAATTTTTTAAATAAAAATATAGTTTTTCAAAAGAAGCAAACACATTGTGACTTGACATTTTAAATAAATAAAAAGAAAATACTTTGTTTTAGGTCACTTTATTGATATTTTATAGTCTACCGGTTTCGGTACCTCCGTACCATCCTCAGGACTGTTATAAAAATACTAACAAGTACAGAGTAATATACATATATATATACAAAATTGTTTGGGAAAGAAAGAGACAGTAAATTAGAGCGGGACAGTGCGACAGTCGTGCGGGGGAGGGGAGTGTGGGATAACGGGAAACTTACTTGTAATATATATAAATTGTTAAGAAAGAAAGAGACAGTAAATTAGAGTGGGACAGTGCGTCAGTTATGGGAGGGAAGTGGGGGAGGAGAGTGTGGGATAACAGGAAACATACTTATAATAGGGCTGAATGTTAAATTAAGTTGATTATTGATGATGTCGGCCTTTGAATTAACCGATTTTTTAATTTCCAATGCCTCTAAATTATTTAATCTTAAGCCTATCCCATTTTTGTGTAGCACTTTAATACCCGTATCCCGGTTAAACGTGTGATCTTTATTAATTAAATGTTCTGCGAATTCTGAAAAACCTGAACTTGTTAGGCATCTTAAATGTTCTTTAATTCTAGTTTCTACATTGCGTGACGTTTGTCCTATGTAGAACGCGCCACAATCATTACAATTAATTTTATAAATGCCCGAGTGGCTTAGAACATCCTCTTTGTCTTTGGCATTAATTAAAAATTTTCCTAGGTTGTTATTGGTATAAAATGCTGGTTTGATTTCAGGTGGGAATTTAATAGTACAAGAAGAGGAAAGGTTATTAATATACAAAATTCTTCGCCATTGTTGGTTAAGGTTATTATTGTTATAAATTACTGGACTATTGTAAACGTACTTATTTATGGAAATTAATCTTAATTTTTTTGCTAGGATTCTATCAATAAGGCCTGTTTCAAATCCATTATTATGAGCTATTAGTTTTATTGTACTTAATTCATTAGCATAATTAACATTTGATAAAGGAATAGTGACTAATCGGTGGATCATAGAGTGGAATGCTGAATGTTAATGGGAGATTGGGTGGTTGGACGTATTATGGATTACAGTGTCAGTGAAGGTAGGTTTTCTAAAAATATTAAATTGAATTTTATTATCAATAATCGATAAGGTGAGATCTAGAAAGTTGAGTGTCGAATTTATGCCTACTTCTAGTGTGAATTGGATCTGAGTATGTAAGGAGTTGAGGAGTGTTAGGAAGGAATTTAGCTGACGCTCTGTACCATTATTATTAAAGTGCTACACAAAAATGGGATAGGCTTAAGATTAAATAATTTAGAGGCATTGGAAATTAAAATATCGGTTAATTCAAAGGCCGACATCATCAATAATCAACTTAATTTAACATTCAGCCCTATTATAAGTATGTTTCCTGTTATCCCACACTCTCCTCCCCCACTTCCCTCCCATAACTGACGCACTGTCCCACTCTAATTTACTGTCTCTTTCTTTCTTAGCAATTTATATATATTATAAGTAAGTTTCCCGTTATCCCACACTCCCCTCCCCCGCACGACTGTCGCACTGTCCCGCTCTAATTTACTGTCTCTTTCTTTCCCAAACAATTTTGTATATATATATGTATATTACTCTGTACTTGTTAGTATTTTTATAACAGTCCTGAGGATGGTACGGAGGTACCGAAACCGGTAGACTATAAAATATCAATAAAGTGACCTAAAACAAAGTATTTTCTTTTTATTTATTTAAAAATATAGTTATGATAGTCCTCAAAGCAATCAGGGACGTGAAGGGCCACTGCCACAAGCCTAGAACCACTAGCCATTTTTGAAGAAATTAAATGGTGGTCGGATGCTTAAAACATAAATATCAGGGAAAAACTGAAGAAACGTTATTGCCAAAAATACGATGAATGCTTAATTAAATACGGAGCTTTCACCTTTAAAATTTTATTCAAATGTGTCACAGTTATGCTCGTTTTCCATTTTTTGGCCGTTAATTATCAAAATACTAAAATATAACAAAAGATTCTTATTTAAAATATATTGTTGCATATTTTTTGATATGATAAAATTAATATTCAATATTTTGTTCAGCAATTGCGAGCATTTTTTTATATACCTTACAGTTGTTTTTGTCATTTGCTCTATGATTAACTGGAAATGACATTTTATATTTTTCATTTTGAAAGCAACAGTTTTTGCAATTTGGTTGTTTATCCTTGTTCCCGCAATCACTGTATGAGTGATCGAGACCGCAGTAACTGCAAACAGGCTTTTCGTCCTTCTCTCTCTGCAGACATCTTGTAGTACCATGTCCGAAGCGTAAACAGTGGTAACATTGCATGACCGGATTTGCGTCTTCAAAAAAGATTCTTTGGTATCCGATCTTAATTTTATCTTTGTTAATGATTATTCTCCGGGTTTCGCTATCTACTTCGACCACATAGTTAGATGTGTCATTAAATTTATTTTTAATTATTTTCTTGGTGTTGAAGACAGGTTTCTGTTCTTTGTTTTGCGACATAATTTTAAATTCTTCATTTTGTTCAATGATGTCACAAGTGAAGTCTTCTTTATCGTAATCATTAAATATTCCCTTGAAAATTAAAGTAGGTTTTTTTTTTGATAATGTTTTAGTATCGATATCATTTATTACTTTTGAGATCTCCATTTGTAATTTATTCGCATCCTCTTTTTTTAAACACTCAATGATGATTCTGTTTCGGGATATTTTTTTGATGCCTTCAACACATATTCCCAGTTTACTAATTTTAATATGTTTTTGTATTTTTTTTAGAATTGAGTCAGAAGTGTCACTGTTTGTTTTAGGACTAATCATTAGACAATATTTATTTTTTATATTTTTTTGTTTATTTTGAGGGTAAGCATATGTTTTATCTCTATTAGCGATTTCTGTTTTATTTTTTTCTTCTGACATTTCATATGCCAGGTGACCTAATAACGATAGTATATTCGTTGCTTTATTCGTCACAATAATTTGTTGGTCTTTACTGAATTTTTTGTTGGGATCTTGCACTGCGAAAAGTAGTTCATTAACTGCCTCCTTTGCTTCTTCCATAAATTTGTGAAGATTGGCCATATTTATTTTTTCGCACACTTACTCCACTTTACACTTTTAAATTCAGTTGTATTGCACAAATATTATTATCACCAGTTTGACAGTTTCAGAATGTTCAAATATTTACTTATTTTTAACTGTTTTTTGTAGAAGATATATTAGGAACTGATTATTATTTTGAATGCCAATCAATAGTGCGCACTTTTTTTTATTTAAATATTAGCTTCAGTCTTTGTTTTCGCTTATATATTTACTTTGCGGAGCACTTAAATTGGTAGCAAAAAATTATGCAGCCTTTCACTGTAACTGTAACTCGAATACTTAATTTATTTATTAATTATTATTAATTTATTATTTATTATTAATTTGTGTTATTTCACAATTTATTCATTTAAAATAATATATTGTATATTTGCGGCACGTTCCAGAGTGGAAGATACTCCCTGTATCACCCTGGTGTAAGACCACCATTCAGAATTGAAACGTTGCTTGAAATGGCATTAGCCGTGTTTGGTGACCAGATCTGAATAGCCAGGTACTTCTCCACCTTCCTCTTCCCTATCTCCTTTCCCTCCCCAATACCCTCAGCCTCACAACATACCCCAATTGGGGATGTCATAGTCTCACTGGCTTCAGACGGGAGCAGTTCGGACTCTTGTGCGGTATTCATAAAAAAAATATATATATATACATATTTAAAAATGCAAGGATGTAAAATTTGAAAAATACAAACATATTTTTTAAATAAAAGTGTAAATAACAAAATTAAAAAAACATTAAATTTCAACGGCGAAAAATTAAAAACCCAATCAAATGCTGACCATTACACCACCAACTATCAAAAATGTGTAAGCGATACGAGAATCTGTAAAAAAGCTTCGTCATTCATTTGCATCTCCAATTCAAAACACGTAATGCTAATAAGATCCTATAAGTATACTCTGTGACAATCCCTTAAAAATGAATCATTTTATTGAAAAATCTTGAACAAACAATGTGGCGTACGGTTTTAATTTTATGGGAGTTAAATTAATATTTCAAAGCTTCCTAGGATGAAAATGGCATTGAAAGCTGAAAATAGTTACGTAGAAATCCAAGAGAGAAAAGCTGTCCAAATATCAAGACAATAAAGTTCAACAACATTGAAGAGTTTTTAGTGGAAAACACAAACATTTCTTTACATGAGGGCTGTTTGGAAAGAAACAACCGTTTGACTATAAATACAAAAAACCTGCGTAGATACAAATACTTTAGTGCGTGTCCCTTAAAACTAAATCTTTCCGCTATTTTTCAACAGTCGCCAATTAAATTCAAGCACTGTCATAGCGTTTCAACAATTTGCAAATTCCTTCTGCGCACAAGAACTCGGGTACCGGGGAATGTGTAACCAACCTGTCAGTCAATGATGTTATATATGATATATAAACACGTGGTAGAAATCTCAAAGTGATAAGCCAAAAACAAGGTAATTGCATTATACTCGATTTTGTAGTTTTAGTACTAAACTGCCATATATTGAGTAAGGTTGTGTCGATCCTGCCAGTAAGTAAATTGCATTAAAAAATGCCAAAATGCCCTCTTGTACGATGAGAAAATGTTTCTATTACATGGTAAACACTTGTAAAAGCCAAGGAATAACATTTCATTTATACTTAAATACATGCAAATTATTTACTATTTTATCCACTGGAGCGACCATGCGAAATAAATAAATAATTTTCCCAGATTCCCAGAAGATAATTTTTCAAATTTTTCGCCAACATTAAAAAAATCATATTTTCGAATTTTAACATGGAGACATAAAAACTTATTATAATGCTATATACCCAATGAATTAACCTGCATTTTACCGTTTATCTCATATTTATAGGATTTATAAAAAAACATAAAGTTTATAACAACGCGAATCCTGCGTATTTTTTACTTTGAAACTGCCGTGAGGGGTACTTATTCGAGTCAACATAGAATATTTTCAATTTCTGTATGTAGTCTGTGGTAAACTTGACAATGAAAGGTGCGTATCCATGTAAAAAGGACTTAATTTTAACCGTAAACAGCTGATCAAAAGTTCAACAGGAAAAAATTCTTTCCAAATTTATTTTTAACATCATTCTAAAATAGTCTATGAAGTTCGGATTTGCGACATCTATGGTCATAATAGATAAAGCATTTCAATAGCTTTGTTTTAAAATAGATGACTGGCCAAGGAAATGTTTTAAATAATTACAATATTTTACGAATGGTAGGAAAATGTGGTCCAATTTTGAACCGCTATCAATCGCAGAAAAATAAAAGTGGTCCAGTTTTCGACCATAATCTCTCCAGTGGATAAAAATTACAATTATTTAGATTGTTTCCCGAAGATTTTTAGCGCCATTAGAGAAAGTGAGATAGCAAACGTAGCAATAATTAAGTATAAGGTCAACCCAGGACAGTAGGTCGTCTCATACAGCATTCCATATTCGTCTTAGTGTAAGCAAGTAAGCGTATCTTGCCATCGTTACTTCTGTGGTGATGTAGAATGTAGTATCGTACCATAGTAGAATGTATTATAGGACCGGTTGGCGCGCCCGGTACTATATCTACGAGGGTTGTCCGTAAAATAAGGTCTCCAAGGTGCTGCGGTCGCGAGGAACAATTTTACGCCCAATCCTTCAACACTGGCATGTAGCCTGGTTTCCCTATGCCAGATCCCCACAAAGCTGCACTCTTTGTGACACTTAGTCTCGGCCTGGCAGCCGTTCGCGATGAAGCTTTCGCTCGCCGCACCCGCCAGGTGTGAATTATGCTCTATATTTAGATTTTTTGTGTGAAGAACAAAACCGATACGATACGATACAATTGTACCCCCCAGCCAGGAGCACTCCTATCCCGGTGAGACCGGTACACCGAGGGGCACTCATTTGTTAGGACTTGGAACACTTGCTCTGAGGATGGAAAAGTGGTTGGAGTAGTTTAATCGACCGGTATACATGGCAACCTAATAAGCCAATATTGGAATTTAGGATGGGCAGGAATAAAGGAATGGAATGAGCGTTATGATTTTTTTTTAATCACTGCAGAAATTCATTCTCAGCTATTTGAAGTGTACGGAAAACAGTGAATGAGTGCGAAAACATGCGCAACTGGTGCAGAGAAATTAAAAGCGTGCAGGACGGCTATCAGTTTCAGATGAAAAAATTGCCAAAGTGGAAAAAACAATGATTGCAAATCGACGGGTGACGGTTCGGGAGCTCTGTGATGTGATCCCTGATGTCAGTAAGACCACTATTGACAAGATTTTGACAAAAAATTTGGGAGACCACAAAGTCTGCCCAAGGTGGGTCACAAAACGCTCACCGAAGATCACAAAAAACAATGGGTTGAACCAGCCCGCAGATTCCTTGAGTGCTAGGACATCGATGGCGAAGAATTCTTGAACTCAATTGTGACTGGGGAGGAGACCCTGATAC
Organism: Limnephilus lunatus; assembly: GCA_917563855.2. NCBI lineage: Eukaryota > Metazoa > Arthropoda > Insecta > Trichoptera > Limnephilidae > Limnephilus > Limnephilus lunatus. The sequence continues at coordinate 41,221,988 of OU830602.1, read as the reverse complement.
ACCACACGACCCCAGAGATAAAGGAACAATTCCAGTGGCATCATTCAGATTTGCCGATGCAAAGTTTAAAAACAAATTACAGAGCGTAACTCATACCTGGCGGGTGCGGCGAGTGGAAGCTCTATCGCGAATGGCAGAGACTAAGCGTCACACACGGGTGAAACTTGGTGGGGATTTGACAAGGGGAAACCAGGCTACACGCCAGTGTTGCAGGATTGCGTGTAAAATCATTCCTCGCGACCGCAGCTCCTTGGAGACCTTATTTTACAGACAGCCCTAGTATGTCGTTCATATACACACATTCTTTGAATTTATATCTTTATTCATGAAAAACTTTTTAATGAAGAAGTTACTGAAAACATAAGGAGTGTTTCTTACTTGTCACATTCTATCTTGAGTTTGTGAGACAATGGCGAGTCTGTATATTATATATATATCAGTCACAGCATTTTGAAGATCTTTACCGTCATCAAAGTGACGGGCCTCAAGCCACTACTTCGAGTATGCAAATTGTGGGTTGGATGGTTTGTGCATAAATTGGTCCAAATGTGGCCAACTGAATAAATCGATGTATAAGTTCTTACCTATGTTTTAGATATTTTTGGCATTTTTCGATAATCTTTTAATTTCTCAATACGGTTCGTTATTTTTCTTAGGGTAGGAATAGCTTTTTGGCCTTTGAACTACTCGTACACGCCACCGACAGTGGCTTGAAACCGAAAGTTTATTGACTCCCGATGAAGCCACATAAAATCAATACCAGTAATTGACTAACCAACTGAGTTTGTGTTATTAATATGTAAAATATATTCATAATAATATTACTATAAAAACATTATCAATATTATTTTATGTGGAAGGTTAAAACTTTTCACACCAGATATAGGGTAGATAATAAACAGAAAATAACATATACAGGCATGTTATAAAGTAGAATGATCTTAAAATTAAGAAAAATAATAATATTAAACAGAAATAAGTAAAATTTACATATCATTTTGTTCATTGAAACATTGATTCCAGCAATTGAAAAACTACCTTATTTAACCAGTGAAAAAGTCAGCAAAAAACAGAAAATCCTCAGCAGAAGACCCTCAGAGAGGCTACATTCATGAAATAAAAAGTGGAATCTAAAGTACGGTTTTCAAAACAAAGTTTAAAATCGCATTGCATAAATATATGGCAAATTTCAGTTATAATAAAACATGTGAACGATCTGCCCGTAACAAGTTAAGAAGTAAACGTGATAAACAACTAAATATTTATAAATAAAATAGTTACGAATTTAATTAAGATACCTAAGTAATATATTTTATTCCTTCCTTCTAATTCAAACAAACATGCACTTGTTTATTAATAAAAAAGCACATCCACCAGATGTGTTATGAAAGAGAAAATAAAAATATCACAATAGTGGTGACATATGGGCACCACTTGTCAAATTAGAAAAAACTCGTAATTTTTTTTGTTTACAAAGTAATCATTGAAATATATCAGGAAAACAATGCTCATTGGGCTGGGAAAATCAATGAAATGATAAGTTTAAATGTACACAAATAATAACACGACAAATAACAAGAAAAAATGTAATACAACGTTTTTATGACAGTAGAGAAGGCAGGCGACATACCTTGTTACATTATGGACATCATGAACAAAATATTCGTTCCACACAGGGTCAAATGTTTTAGGCTTAGTGGAAGATCTGTCCAGATGATGGTCATCAGCGTCAATAGATACATACGGATCTATTGGCTGGTCATCTAAAACAAGAAATGTATATAAATAACTTCAAAGACTACACCAATTCACAACTTTTGATTGATGTATATTTACAAAATACAATGCTAAATATGTCTAGACAAAATATGTCCATGGATGTTCTTGTAATAATATCGGGCACATCGACTAAGGCGTAACTCGCGCTATTTGAAAGTGTTCTGCTAATAAATACGATTGAAATTAGCGAAAGAGAGTCTACCTGGTTTGCCAAATGTCATGTTGTGCCGTTTTTGAAAATCCGTCGGCCGTAGGCCAGTGGCTTCGCACACTTTAACACGAACTGTGCCGCTGAACATTATTTTATCAGCCTTACACTACTTTTGCACTAAAATTAACACCCCACTCGGTCACTTAGTGCCGGTCCACGGGCCCAAAATCATTGGGAAAATATAAAAAAGCAAATATAAATTAAATCGACTCCATGACAGCCATGAAGATCGGCCACGGGCTTTAGTAGATTCCACTGATTCGCGACAGAACAGAATCCATACGACCTACAAAATCTATTTATATTTCCACTCAACCAATGAATGGGGCTAGGTGGAAAATGGAAAATTCTCCCGTAAGGAAAATTTATATGAAAAAAATGGGATACATTCCCGAAAATTTTCCACAGGATTTATTTTTCAGGAAGAATTTTACGAAACACTACAACATTAAAAACAACTTTCTCTATCAATATTTGGGGTAGTTTGGGATAAAATAGGCCTAAAATGTTATTTCATCCAGAATTTTTTTTATGTCAGCAGTTACCCATTTAATTGTAATTGTATCTGTAATTACTTACAAACACAAAACATTAAAAATGCGTTTTTCAATCAGCCTCATTCCTCAGGTTATGTATTTTTTATCAATAAATCTCAAGTCTGTGAAGCAAGCCACTACCGACAGGTGTCTGAGAGGTCGTTGGTATTAAATAATTATGATTTTGTTTCAACAACTATAATACCAAATTCATGGTTTCAGCTATCTGTCAGTCATCAAAAAATTAGAATAAATTAATTACGAACACAAGTTTTAAAAAATTACTGTACTAATTAAAAATAATATCGACAGCAAGCTAATTCTCAAAAAACAACGCAATCTTCAAAGCATCATTCCGAATATTTGAGACTAATGACATCATTTTGTGCATCAGCATATTAAAATAAAAGTGATACCAATTGTTCGACGGTCAAATATTTTTTATATTTAAAAAAAAAACTGGTCCCACTGTCAATGTAATATTAAAATTGTCGAAATGTTATGTTTCAAGACGAGATGCTAATAGATACACTATTTCTGATAGAACTTGATATATGTTTCCTTCAGATCTTCAGATCTTCAGATAAATCGATAAATGCGTTGAAGTACAATTGTAGATGAAACATGAAGTGAAAAAGTAGGGTCCTTTCTTTTTTGCCCATTCAGTTAGTCCTATTTGGCCTCCTACGCTCTGGCGCTGACCGACCGGAAGTGGCAGAATCCGGTCTAAGCGCAGTATCATCGCTAGTGGAACATGTTTCGACGACATATTAATACGCAATGGCGCCTCTAACTTCTTCTTCCTTGTGTGCCTTATCAAGTCCCCCCGACGTTGGCGATCACTCTTGAAAAGGTCTCTCTGTCTTGAGCTGCCCGGAATAGCTCCTCTACACTTCTAATGCCGGTCCACTCTCATATATTTCGCAGCCAAGACATTTTGTCTCCTACCAGGCCCTCGGCGACCCTCTATCTTGCCTTTCTATATTACATAGAGCAAGTGATACTTCTCCCCTCGAAGTATATGACCCAGATATGAAATTTTCTTGATTTTAATTAAAATAAGCCGTTCTCTATTTGCTCTAGCCCGCCTGAGAATCCATAGCTCTATGTAAATAATAATATGTATATAATAAAAGAAAATCACAAGAAGCTTTAAAAATTAAAATCAATTGAAATAAAAAATGTTTTACTAACATTTTATTTAAAAGAAACTACTACTTACATCGTATTTTGACCATACGATGACATTGGAATCAGTTTCACCAATTCAGTTCTTTTAAAGCTACGTTGGTGAAGTGTGGATAGATTTGATTTGAAAGGTGGCTAGATTTAGCTCTAAATCGAGGTCATCAGTTCCAAAAACGTGATATTGTTTATAGCTCCCTTTAAGTGAAAACTTCTGTAGCACAGTTGTAATTTGAAACCCGATGAAACGAAAAAGTGACACTAAAAAATACAAACACATACATCTATAGGATTTAGCGAGAAAATTAGATAGACCAATCAGCCTCCTCTTTGTGCGGTGTTTCGTAGCCTCCCCATTCTTATCTACTTTAGTTCTAACACAAATTTAACACAAATTAAAACATACAATTTAAAAAATATATTTTTTCGCTTCTTTCAGCATTCATGAAAAATGAGTAATTTAAAACTCATTTCTTGAGGAACCGGCTGATTTTGGGAAGCAATCTTTATTTTTCTGAATTTCTGTACTGAGAATTTCTCTGGCCACCCCAACCCCCAATACTTTAGAAATCGAGTTGGCAACATTGATTAGGAATTGGGAAATGGTTATTTGATACTGGCAACAAAAAAGAACTGTCAGAAAGCTCAAAATTATTGTATTTGTTTTCAGTGAAAATTGCGGTCATGATAGAAGTCGAAACTCTGTTTTGAAAATAATACATGATACCTACATAATGGGTTTTTTGACTGTTTTGAAAAAAATGAGACAGAAAGAAAAAGAAATGAGAATTTTAATGCTGTATCCTTTATATTTATTATATACACGTGTTACCATAATTTTCACACATAAACAATCAAAACCTTTTTACCATTTACTGTCTTTTTGAATATAAATAAAGCTCTGAACATTTCTCAATTACAGTAATGATATCACCGCTATGTTTTTTTAATGTCGTAAACGTTTATTTCCGTTAGATTGATCATCTCACACCTGTTCAGTCACACCTTAAAAATCGTTCAATACAAATCATTTAAAAACTCTCTAACCGCGGATCTAGTTGATTTTTCACTGAAGAATGATTATTTGTTAAGATAATAAGTTTTTTTTCGCATTTATGCCTTCAAACATAACATTAATTCTTCATTAGCCAATGAATGTGTGCTACATTTAAATCCAACTCTGAAGACATTTTCTCCTTAACACTTTTTCCCTAGAGGTCTTGACAATGCGGGGAAAACAACAATACTGAAGAGATTCAACGGAGAAGAAATCGACACCATATCGCCGACTTTAGGATTCAATATCAAGACATTGGAACATCGTGGCTACAAGTTGAACATCTGGGACGTGGGCGGTCAGAAGTCTCTGCGTTCCTACTGGAGGAATTACTTTGAATGCACGGATGGTCTGATTTGGGTGGTGGATAGTGCGGACAAGAGGAGGATGGAGGACTGCAAGAGTGAACTGCTGGTGCTGCTGAAGGAAGAGAGGCTCGCCAGTGCCACGCTGCTGGTGTTTGCCAATAAGCAAGACCTTCCAGGAGCATTATCAGCACAGGAAATCAAAGAGGTGAGTACTGTTGTTCAATTAAGCCCGATCTTATGTACGTCGCTGTGGTTCGTCAACGCCAACTCCATTAATTAGATTACAAATCAAATTTTTGAATTACCAGAACTCGGTTAATGGAAATTCGCTCTAACTGCTCCACCACTATCTTTTTCCGTCTTTTTATTCAATTTGAAGTACCTACTGACCGCCAATACTAGAAACAAACCATTATTATTTCATTGTCACATCTTGTATCTATATAATATATATTAATATAATGAAATCTCGATTAATCGTTCCCCAAATAATTGTTTTCCCACATTTGTCGTTTATTTCTTCCAGTCCGCATTAATCGTTTAAATCATTTGTCGCAAACTGCGGCTCGCGAGCCAAACGCAGTTCTTTGGCTGCTTAGTGTGGCTCTGACGAATGAAGTGTCGAAAATACATTTTATTTTACTAATTTTCATAAAAGTCTAATACTTACTGTACTAACCATGTCCTGCTTCTCTGTATATTTACCAAAATTTTAAATCGGCTGCACATTTTAGGCAACAAATATTATGGAGTTAATAACATTTTTAGTATAAATTTATATGACTATTAAAATATTCTTACATCACAACTTTTTCAAGATATATACTTTGACTTGTTGGTGATATAATACATTGAGTGATATAATATATTGTATTCAATTTATTTATGTATATGTATTGAATTTATTGTGTTTTTATCTTAATCAATTTCTGCTTTAACTGTCACTCCTGTCTCCTGGTATGGGATATCAAGAAGTTATTTTAAGTCCATCCGCTCATGGGACTACTGAAAAAAAACAGTTGGCAACTCAATCGCTATCCAGCAAAGGAACTCAGGCAACTTTTTAAAGACAAGTTGTCAAGGGCGACTCGCAGTGCTAGTCGTCACGTCAGGCCAAGGTTCGTAGAAAATGCTTTTAACAAGGTTAGCTCGTCAAGGGGGTAGAGTAGTGATTGGCTAAAAATTCGCAACTTAGCTTGCAGTCCATGTTCCACAGGGAGATTTAAATTAACTGCAATACAGGTGGCAGTCTTTTACTTCGAGCTACATCACACGTTTGAAATTTCAAAAGCGACCCGAGGAGTTTTTTTTCGAAAAAGTCCCGTATGAGCTAACCATGTGTTTTTTTTTTACATTAACTCCACACAGGAGGCCCTGAGAAAAATTATTTCTCTCAGGGCCTATGTCATCTGACATGCTGTGTGGAGGGTCTTTTTGAGGAGAGGAAGGAATGAACATTGGTCTTGAAGAGACCCATGTTGTAGGAAGGAGGGAACACAGAGGCCGGCAAATCGTTCCACAGCCGAGTTGTTGAACACAAGAACGAGTCGAAGAAGCGACCCGTTCTCATGTGACATATGTCAACCGTGTACACATGTTGGGCACGAGTTTGGCGTGTTTCCCGACTATGCACCGGTGCCGAAGGGATCAATGAGGCTAGTTCCTCGGAGCATCTTCTGTTGAAATACCGGTAGAACAAGGATAGCATTCCCACCCGATGCCTGTGCTCTAAAGATTGCAATCCGTCTGTTAAGATGGGAGAATCTATCAAACGGACTGCCCGTTTCTGCACGTCGAGGGTATTTTTCAGGTATTTTGGGGCTCCAGACCAGAGGTGGTTGTCAAATGTTAAAAGCATTTCCTACGAACCTTGGCAGCCGGCCAGTTGCCAGTTTGACAGGTTGCCATGGTTGCTCCTCACGACCTTCCAAGTTTTCAAGTAATTTACGATATGTCAGGGCAGGAAAATATCGATTTTATTCAGGAGGTTGATAAATTATTATTATGTATTAAGATTGATAATTGATAAATTATTATTAAATTATATTTTTGTTAAACGAGCTGATAAAATTACTGAATTCGTTATGTTGAGTTGCGCCGTAAATTGAGTTGCAAGGCCCTTACTGTACTGTTTTATTTGCAGGCCCTTGACCTAGAATCAATAAAGACACACCACTGGAAAATCCTCTACTGCTCCGCCGTCACCGGACAGAACCTTCTAGAAGGGATAGACTGGATGCTTGATGACATAGCCGCCAGAATATTCACCTTGGAATGAATTGCATCATTTTTTTAATAACATATTGTCCAATTAAAATTAATAAATTACCATATAATTAAATTGAAGCTTTGAATTGGGCAAAGAACTGGTTGTTCATAATAACTAGACAAAATTCTTAAATATTACTTATTAAACATTCTTACAAGGGACACAAAGATCTTGATATTTTGCTTTATTAATAATATTTCCTATTGGTGAATGCTTGCTTCATTTTATTGTACTCTGTACTTGTGGTACACTGAAACTTTCTTATAAGGTTTTACAAGGGACCAGAAAAACCTTTTAAGCATGAAAACTTCTTAAGTGGGAACTTTATAGGTGGGTTTCACTGTGCGTGTATTATTATGGTTGATCTATAATGATAATTCTTCTCTTAAAATTAAAGATTAATATTAATTATTATAACTAATGTTTATTTTTAATAATAAAAACGTTTTTAATGTACCTATGTTGCCACATCGCTTTAATCAACTTTCGTATTATGTAGGGATATTATAATTTATTTGAAAATGAAACTACTGTATATTTTTTAATGACGTTTAATGCGAAATATATTACTAAAATACTGATTGCTCGTTTCTCTACTTTGTTATGTATTCATTTAATAAGCTTAAATTGCTGCTCATCACTGAAACAATGTGCAATGATATCTCTAAATGCTTTTTTGCCTCTCTTCTTGGAAATCGTTAAAAATTCTGATTTTCAAGTAGACGGATTCTGTTGATAATCAGATTCTTAGAAAATATAATTTACCATGTACAATAGTACCTGCATATTTATTTCTTTTTTAATAATAACAAATTACTGCAAGGGTCAGTGAGCTGAGGTAAATTACACCAAATTATGTAAAAATTAAAATCCATGAGGTACTGCTAAATAAACGTGGTATAAATTTTCATAAAATATCATTTTGGAGCTGCAAAGGCTTTCAAAATTGCATGAGACAATAAAACATTTTTAAAAAAAGTACTTACAGGGAAGGATTGAAGGCTGCCGACAGTATCCAAATTGCCAATGATTATTTACTTTTTAATTTATCTTTCAAAATGAAACAATTTCGTTTCTCGAAAACCAGAAGTGAAAATTATTGATTTTGAATTAGTTTTTATAGTAACTTTTTACTTAACCGCCCTATGTACCTAGCTTCGGGTTATTATTAAAAAAGTAGGTAAAAAACTTTGGTTTAAAAAAATATTGTTGTACAAACCGCGCCACTTGCGTAGAGAGTACCACTGACTAGCGGTGTGACTTGTAAGGGAGAGACGAAAATACCCGAACACATCCCTTAGCTTCGCGATAACGCAGGAACAAACTTGATGTATACGAATATATAACAAACATTTTGTGGGTTTTGGGGTTATTTTTTTACCTGAACGTTCGGCTTGTTGCATTCGGGCGATAATATAGCGGACGCATCATGTACGTTCGTAGGGTAAAAATCCCACAAACAGAAAGTATAGTTTTCAGATTTCCCGGCTACTGGATAGGCCGGCGCTCAACAGATACTAAATTTTAGTATCTGACAGGTTCTCTTGGCGCTTGAGAAGTTAAATTGAAAGAAAAACGATATAATAATATTTGGCCAATTTATATAGCGCCGTTTTCGTGAAAAATCACCTCAAGGGCGCTGTACAAATAAATATATAAAAAAAAAATACTTACATTACTATAGGCTTACAACTTAGATGAACAATTATAACTAGTGACTTACATCTAAGACTTATAGCTAGTGACTTATGACTAAGACATATAAATTCTGACCTAAAACTGTACTCAATGACATAACCCATAGTAACCATTTATGACACATGTATTTGTTTTTATTTTTATTTTATTCTCTTTTTACATTACTTTTATTTGCATTTACTTTTTCTTCTTATCTTTGCCCTTTTTTTCTTTTTCTTTGTTTTTGCCGTTAGGTTTTTCCTCCGGTGGGGGTACCTCTTCCACAGTCTTTAAAACAAGCTTAGTTTCTGGCCACAGTAGCAACGCATACTCAGCCATACCTGGAGTAATTAAAGAATATTTTAATAATTATGTGTCATTTATTAATTGTATATTTCAAACCGTCTCTCGTAATGGATTCAAATTTTTAAACTTTCCTGCTAGTTAAAATGATAGTTAAATAAATTTCTTTCTGATAGTCAAATAAATTTGAAAATATTAAGGTCAGTTAATATTAAGTCAGGGGGAAGTGCGGCATTATAAATTAATGAGTTGAATTAAATTATTATTATTTATAATTAATTATTATTTTTTATTACAATTATTAAATATAGCTGGTTCACGGCATGCGTTGCAATGCCAAATACATTTTCTTCCTGAATCACCTTTCCCGTGTGTCCCCGTCCCCCTCCCGCATACCCTTTCTAGCTAGCTTCATAAATTATAGCCTATGTCACCCGGGGATAGTGTAGCTTCCCAAAAGTGAAAGAATTTTTCAAATCTGTTCAGTAGTTTCGGAGCTTATTCAATGTAAACAAACAAACAATCAAATCTTTCCTCTTTATATATTAATAATATTAGCATAGATTAGGCTACACTCATACGTTTTTTCCCGTAAGTCGCTAATGTAAGTGATTTATGGTCAAATTACCAATGTAAATGACACCAAAAGTCACTTAACGTAATTTATAGTACTTAACGTATTTAAGTTACAGAAGTTGTTCTTTCGCAAGTGTTTTGACAGGTCTAATAGCATCCACGCGAACTTCCAGCCTTCTAACAGCTTATCAAATCAGTTTGATAAGTTGAGGACTTGCCATAAGATGATGAGAGAGAAAACAAAAACATAAATTCAAATATCTAATGTCATACTTGATTGAGGGGAAAATAGTTTGATCTGTAAATGCATACAATAAAAATATACCTTTTCTAATATGAATTAAATGAATAAATTCCCCAGTAATATGTCATCAACTTTCCGTACAGTGCAACACAGTGCAATAAATAAGTAGTCAAGTAATAAATACCTGCAACATCGAGTTGTTTCTTCTTGTTTGCAAATTGTTTACACAAATAGCCCACCAAAGAGTCATCAAGTATTATCCCATCGCTCTTTGCAAACTTTTGGAAGTCATCCTGTTTGATTTTCTTTTTACGCAGATTAGCGTGCAATCTCAAAATAAATTCACTGCAAATGCCATATAAATGTAATGAAAATAAATTGCTAATTCTCTTTCTCAAACTCGCTGAGAATCCGTAAAGCCGAGTAAATCAGGCTTCCAAGAAATTGGGCTTCAAAGATTCTTCAATAGTAATCAGCTGCTAACCCTATACAAATCTCCAGTACGCCCAACAATTGAATTTGGAAGCTACCTCTGGGCTGGAGCTTGACAATACTTGATAAACCTACTTGATTCTGTGCAAAGAAGGGGGTGATTGGCAATCCATTATGAACAGACCGATTTCCATCTTTAATGCGCAATGTGGGCATGCTGACTCTGTTCTGCGGGTATTTGAAGTCTGCTCTAAGGAGCTAGCAGCATTGATCCCTGGTGCACCGATGTAAGTGTGTGAAACTCGACGGACATGAGCGGAACACCCAATGTTCACAGTTGATGTTGGCTTCATGAGAAAAGGTCGTTTCTTCGATTCGTCTAAGTCGGCTCGCATGTGGAACGAGCTACCGACAGCTGTTTTTCCTCCTTCACATAAGCTGGACCTTTTCAAGACCCACATTAATAAATGCACAGCCCCTCCCTAAACCCGCCTCACAAAGCTGGCCAACTGGGTGGAGACATAGTTCCTCTACCTTTACACCATACAGACAGGGTTGCTCAAGTGAGGTGTCACATAAAAATTTAAAAAAATGATTTATTAAGGACATGCTGGCGTACAACAACATACCCCAATTGGGGATGCCTAGTCCCACTGGCTCCGGATGGTGGAGAGCACCTGTTTAAAACTAAAAGACTATTCTAACGAATTGAATGGTCGAGTATATTACCCAAAATCCTTTTTCTTCTTGCTTTCTGCTACATATTTAGCTCTTTCAAATGCCAGTTTCTTCTCATCTGGTCCTACTATCGTATAATTTCCTATAACATGTCCAAATATTACGATAGCATCTTTCCTTGTCTTTATGTTCTTTAGATTTTCTATCTCCTGGAAAGGGAATGAGTGGGGATGCATTCAGGGCCGTATTATCCATAAGGCAGTGTAGGCAAGGGGCCCCGAGACGTGCATTGCCTAGGGGCCCTGACATGTTTAATCCAGCCCTGGCAGGGACGTATTATCTATAAGGCAGTGTAGGCAAAGGGGCCCCGAGACGTGCATTGCCATTGCCTAGGGGCCTTGGCAGGGCTTTATTATCCATGAGGCAGTGTAGGTAACTGCCTAGGGGGCCCACATCGGCTAGGGGCCCCTGGGGTAAAGAGGCCCTGAGACGTGCATTACCTAGGGGCCCTTACATGTTTAATCCGGCACTGGATACGTTATTGTTTACCGTATACATTAGCATTACTCACTTGATCCTTTTTACTCACTGATCACATACCCCCAAAGAACCTTAAGGTTAAACGTAACGTACGTTATAATCTATGCATTCACAGATGGCGCCAATTAAATACTTTTAGGTTCTTAATACTTTTTGCATGTTATGCTTTTAAATATTTAGGTGAATTAATTGTTTGCGCCCGTACATATGTAATATGAATATAAATAAATAGTTTTGTCCATAAACAAACCCAAATCTTTCAAGAAAGGCTGAAAATTTCAATTTTATATTGGTTACTCAATCCAAAATTGTATTTTTCAGACTTTCTTGAAATATTTGGGTTTGTTTATGGACAATTTTGAGTATATATATTCATAATAAATATGTACGGGCATATATACACATATTTATTATGAATATAATAAATATGTACGGGCACAAACAATTAATTCACCTAAATATTTTAAAGCATAACATGCAAAAAGTATTAAACACCTAAAATAATTTAATTGGCGCCATCTGTGAATGCGTAGATTATAACGTACGTTACGTTTAACCTTAATCTTATTTTTATGTCACCAAATAATCAAACTCCTCACAGCATCCCCAAAGATGACATAGGCCCTGAGGGAAATTATTTGCCTTAGGGCCTCCTGTGTAGAGTTAACGTAAATTTAAAACAAAAATTCTGTTGTGGGTTTGTCTGTGATTGTAACTCTGGTTCTAAACTCGGATTTATTTCGAATTTAAGTATCATTTTCAAAATTGGAACTGCTTTAGTAAAAAATTCACACTTTCCTGTGATTTTTCACACTGCTGTGCTTGTATTTGACCATTTGGACCCATAAGCTTGTTTTCACGATAATATAACATTACATTACAGCCGTAGATGTATGAGGCGTACCTGACTTATTAATAACACTGATCTAGATAATATTTCTTAGAGCTTACTTCTAAAAATGCAGGATTAACATTTGTCTGTCCAAGGTCCAGTACATTGCATTTAACTCTCCTGTTTTGATAGTTCCACAATATAGCAATGGCATCGTCAAAAGTCAATTGATTGTTTCCTAATCTTAGAATTTGTAAATTCTTAGCTTTCCATAACCAATTTGAAACATTAATCAATACCTCGCCTTTCAATCTAAAATAAAATAGTAAAAACAAAAAAATATTACGCATAAATATGGCATTAAACATTGTGATAATAAAACTTTGAGTTACAGGAACTCTTCGCTGTAGTGATCCAAATACAGCAACATAAAATTACAAATAAATAGTATAAATCCACGACCGCAGCCAGTGTAGCTCTGTCACTACCACTGCACTTCAGTGACCCCGTGTTACTGATGCTGCATCAGTATTGCTGGGTTCCAATATGTTCCCATACATTTGTATGGTGCATAATACTGTCGCGATGACTCTGACGCAGCGTTACCAAAGCTAGTATTACCGTGCTTGGAATTCTACTTTTAAACTCTACTAGTCAAAATTTCCACTGTTTTCTCTAAACAACATATTTTTTATGAATTTTTGATAGGTACATTTGGTAGGCTACACCATTTTTATAATTTTTTTCATTGTATTTTTAAGTTGTGTAATTCATTTTATTCGTCCCTACTCAGAATAAATAAGGCCGATTAAGCTCTTAGCTTATCGGCCAATTCATTTAATTACCACTAGGTATGTAGGAACGAAACTCGGTCGTTAAGTGGTGATTACCTAATATTTGAATTCATCATCCTCCACAAATTTTAACTGATTGTTAATAAAACAAAAATATGTATCCCACAAAATGAAGATAGAATTAAAACTTCTTCGGAAAGGTTTTCCCTTTGTGATGGCATTATTTATTTTAATGAAAAGACAAATAACTTATAAAATTAAGGAACTAAAATTACTGACATGAAAAGAAAGAAGAGAAAGGGGTGACTAGATTGTACTTTCATCATTTTAACTGGACATTTTAGTTACCCTGACATTCAAGAAATCTTCACCATCAACAAAAATGTATATCTATGAAAAAATTAACAAAACACCTTTTACATCCAATCCTAGAAAATATTTCCTTGCAAATAGAGTAATGGAAGCATGGAACAAACTTCCACAACATATCATCAATGCTATTAATAACAAAATTAAAGCTCAATTGGATTCTTATGTGGAGAGAAGAAATAAATTTAAAATTTAAAGCAACTCAATTACTGTTAAAGTTCTCGTGAAATCAGATATGAGCGCACTTTGCCTACAAAATAATGATAATAAAACTTACTGATTATTGCTCATGTCAAAAATCTTCAAATTTGGACGTTTCAATATTGTTATCAAAGCGGGTTCAATTTTGGTTTCAAATAAACCATTCCAAGAAATATTTAGATACTCCAAAGGATTTGTTTTTAGAGCTCTCAGTAATGGAACCATTCCTTAAAACACATTAAAAATTTACCCTACAGAAAATATCAGTTTTTTTCTAAAAGAAAAAGGATAAGGATTTCAGTCGTAAGTACCTTTGTTTTCAATGAAATTCCAAGACAGGTCAAGTTCGGAAATTACAACATTTTCTTCTAAAGCCTTCGACAATGTCTGGCCTGATAGTATCTTTAAATTATTATGGCTGAAGTTGTATCTAAAATACAAAAAAAATTGCCATCATTGGTGAGTTAATAATTTTGTAAGCCCAAAATAAAAGAAGTCAAATAATCAAGCAGATTTTGAGACGTATCTGCCTTGCTGCGAAGAAAACCATAATCTTGTCAAAGACAAAGGGAAATATTCCAGTTTTAATTTATTTTTAATCTAAAAACAACATTCAACAACATTCTGGACAGACATTATCCAGCCATTCTGCAAAAGTGAAAGAAATTTATTACAATTTTTGTTTTGAAAAAATGTCACCAGGGACAAAAAATATGACATCAACATTTTTTAAATGACTGCCAGGAATTGCTGACCCTACTGAATTTTTTTTAGTGACATCTCTATCTACTTGAGAAGATTTATGTGTGCTCTAATTGAACCCCAAATGAAACACTTTCTGCTGTTGTACACTGTGTCCGGAAACTCGTAGTACAAGCGGAAACCTGCTGAATCTATTTGAAGTTGTCTTTCTGGTTTAACTTTTATTGATTTGAGCTTTGGTTTGCAAGTAAATTGAGTCCGAATATGATATTTTTTAGGACAAATTTGAAAAAAAAAGGTTGCTATGGGGTATCAGCTGCTAAATGTATTTTATAGCGTCGAAGCTTAGACCCACCTACAAAGGCTTTTTAACACTTTAGTTACCGGAAAAAATTGAAAAAAGTTTTAGAAAGTTTGTTTTTGGTTCTCCATATGATGTAGATTCACTAAATAATAAATGTATTACTTAGGTACACCCAAGTACGAGGGATGAGTTTTAGCTGCCTAAATGTGGGGAGGGAAGGCGATGGAAAAGAGCAAGATGGGGAAGTACCTGGCTATTCACATCTAGTCACCAAACATGGCTGAAGCCATTTCAATTCTGAATGGTAGTCTTACACTAGGGCGATACCGAGAGTATCTTCCGCTCTAAATTATTAAATTGTGAAAACACAAATCAATAAAATAAAATTTATCTGCGCGCTCCGAGATTTGATCCCGCAGATCCCTGATTACTAAATAACACATAGTTAGTTAAATGATTACTACTCAGCGTAGGGAGTGTGGCGAACCCATCGCTCAGGAAGTGGAAACACAAACCTGCAATAGCCATCCCAAGGTGTGAGCTAACGTGCTCAGGCTGAATGTCCTGGGGAACAGTGTCACAAACGGTGCCTCCGAGAAACAAAGTCGCATCTCGGAGTATTTACACCTTACTCCAGCACTCGGGGCTCTGCTGGAGTGGACCTTCTATTTCCCTGGTAACTCGTGGGACAAAAAATTGGACCATTCGAAAACTAGGGGCCTTTTGAGAACCTAGGAGTGCTGAGGCCACCTCCGTGGACTTCCTTCCTGGGGCCTATAGGTAGAACCAAGAGGAGAGGCCGTGGAGATGAGAGCTGAGGCCACCTCCATGAACTCTTCCTTTGTGGGGCCTTCAGGTAACCAAGGGGAAGGACACTCTTCCAGCGTGGGACCTTCGAGGAACCAAGGAGGAGTGAGGTAGAGAGATGAGACCATCTCTGTGAACTCTTCCCTTTTGGGGCCTTTGTGGAACCATGTAGGAGTGAGGAGGAGAAATGAGACCATCTCTGTGAACTCTTCCCTTTTGGGGCCTTTGTGGAACCAAGGAGTGAAGAGGATAGATGAAGTCCTCTTCCCTTTTGGGGCCTTTGTGGAACCAAGGAGGAGTGAAGAGGAGAGATGAAGTCCTCTTCACTTTTGAGGCCTTTGTGGAACCAAGGGAAGGTGGACTCTCCGTCGTGGAGCCTTCGGGGAACTAAGGAGTGGAGAGGAGAGATGAAGCCCTCTTCCCTCGTGGGGCCTTCAGGGAACCAAGGACAAGTGAAGAGGGGAAATGAGACCTGGGAAGACACATTGTCGAACCAGAAGATATAGCTTCATTTAAAATAACAACTCTGGTGAACTTTATTAAAGGGACTGGGTTGTTGTTAAAGGATTGAGGTAAAATGGGAGATAGCACAATGGGCCTATGGCCTAAGTGCTCACGGGAACTAATCTTAAACCATCTCCAAGAATTAAAAAAAAAAAATAATTAAAAAAAATAAATGATTACTAAATAACTTAATGCATAGTTAAAAGATTACTAAATAACTCATTAATTAGTTAAATGATTATTAAATAACTTAATATTTAGTTAAATGATTACTAAATAACCTAATAATTAGTTAAATGATTATTAAATAACTTAATATTTAGTTAAATTATTATTAAATATTCAATTTTTTTATAAGAACAACGCTCTTTTTATAACCTTTGAAGGTTTTTAACTCCCATCAATTTAATAAGCCCATAACCATTATCTTTTTATATTTTTCTGTGTCTTGTTCTCTATCATATTTTCGTTTAGATTAGGGGCCGTCCATAAATTACGTCACACCGGGGGGGGAGGAGGGGTGGTAGAGAAGTGTGATATTGTGTAACAAGGGTATAGAGGGTCATCAGCTCTGTGAGGTCACATGTTTTGATTTTTCTTTTTTTTTCTTAAAAAGAAAGACAAACATTCCCGGGTTATGAATAACCCAACAATGTTTAAAAATCTCCTACTACCACCACAGAAAGCCGAAAATGTTGCTTGTGTTGTGATGGAGGACTTAGCCAGCCGAGGAATCGAACATGCGACGCCCATGGGACTCAAGCGCTATGCCCACTCAACCACTGACCAGTCTAATGATTATTTTTAGATGTAAAATTGCAAAATATGTGACGTCACACTAGGGGGGGAGGGGGTTTCACAAATGTGACGATGTGTGACGGGGACGGGGGGGAGGTAAAAAAATCTTCAAATTCATGTGACGTAATTTATGGATGGCCCCTTATTAGTGTTATCTTCTTTTTCAATTACAGATAACTTTGTATAAACCACTTTTTTTAATAAACAATATCGACATGTTTCAATAACAATGTTATCTTCTTCAGGATATGTTAATATAAAGAAAAATAAATGACAAACAAGAATAGAGAAATTAGAATAAACTATAACATAGACGAAATATTAAAAAGTAGAGGTGATTAATTGCTTAAAAATCATAAAAATAGTTATACAAAATTAAAAAAAAAATTAATATTAAAATTAAAACTTAATAGTTATTTACATGATTACTAAAGAACTTAATAATTAGCTAAATGATTACTAAAAATAAATAGTTAGTTAAATGAATAGTTGTATACTTTTGAATAATGCTTTCAGTCATTGCAGGTGCCAGAGCTTCTATCCCTTCATCTCCCAGCTCATTGTAAGACAGATTGAGTTCCTTCAGTTTCTTTGTAACCTGAATTCCTGCCGCCAGTCTTCTGGCCCCCTCAGGACCGATCCTGTCTCCGACCGAGCAAGATTAATCACACATATTATTGTCATGACAATACAAATAGTAATGGTACTTACACACCAAAACTATATTTATTATGTTATAATTAAATACTGTAATCAATTGCGAAATTTTCATGTAAAAGCCAACTAGGGTGTTTATTATGAATAATTTGTGTGGTGCATATTTGATGATCATCTAATCCAGGGGTCTCCAAACTACGGCCCGTGGGCCAAGTCCGGCCCGCCAGTGTCATCAATCCGTCCCGCGACAGCAAATGACCAGTGTCATCAATCAGGCCCGCGACATCTATTGGTTTATTGTTGCTGTGATAAGTTGGATAAAAAACACAGAATGATAGTAACTCGGTTTTATTTTATTTTATTTTTTTTTACAGTGAATACCGCACAAGAATCTCAACTGCTCCCGTCTGGAGCCAGTAAGACTATGGCATCCCCAATTGGGGTATGTTGTGAGGCTGAAGGTAGTGGGGAGGGGAAGGAGGTGAGGAAGAGGATGGTTGGGAAGTACCTGGCTATTCAGATCTGGTCACCAAACACGGCTAAAGCCATTTTCAAGCAACGTTTCAATTCTGAATGGTGGTCTTACACCAGGGCGATACTGAGAGTATCTTCCACTCTGGAACGTGCCGCAAATATACTATATATTATTTTAAATGAATTAATTGTGAAATAACACAAATTAATCAAATAAAATTTATTTGCGCACGCCGGGTTCGAACCCGCGACCTCCGGATTGTGAGTCAAGAGTCTTACCCACTGGACTACGGAGGTTATTTACTTGCTAGGTAAAGACTAATGACAAGTATAATATCGAACCAAAGAGATTATTCGCGAAAAAGTACTACTAGCACTATCTCATTAATATACCAAAACTACCCACCACTATCTGTTAGCAATGGATAGAGGGTACTATTATTATCCTATTTCCGCATCACCACCCATCACCAGATGTCATCAAGTGTTGTAATCGTGAAAATACAGTACAACCAGTGGCATGCATAGCGAGGGGGGGGGATCTGTTATTTATATTTTCGTTATGCCTGACAGGGAGGGGGGGGGGGGGGGGGGGGACACCACGTAATCCGCCCCGGGTGCCACCCATGCTAGCTACGCCACTGAGTACAACACAATTGTAATGCCTATGTCAACTTAGGGGATGCTGTGTGGAAGGGTCTTTTTAAGGAAGGGAAGTATAGGAAGTTCTGGGAAGGAAAGGGTATGAGGGATGGATAGGAATCTGGGGTTAGTGTGTCTAGGAGTGAGGTGAGTCCAATCCTCCAATTGCGGTGCAAGGCGATGGGTCGAGATAGTCCGGCTGGAAAGGTCAAAAGGCCTCCCTCACCCAGTCTCTCTCGATCTGGCCCACCACGCAGCAGGTGGGCAGACGCATCCGCTGCCAAGACCTGCAAAAACCCCACTCCATGAACCATGAGTGATAATGGCAGGAAAATTAAAAGGGTTTTGGCCGTAGGAACTTACTGGAGTAATCAGTATGGCTCTAAGGCTGGAAAGTTTGGAGAGCCCTGATCTAATCGATGCTCATTTTGATTTTTTCACATTTTAATTATTCCTGTTGAATGCTGTTTCAGTTTTTGACTAAATTTTGAATATCAGTTCATAATCACAACTGTTTTGCCAGCTAGAAGCACCTCAACTTTACATGATTTGTGTCGTATGTATCTTGTGTATCTTTACATGTTGTGTGATTTGTGGTTCCATATAGCACTGAGCTGCTCCCAACTAGCAAATAATTAATTAAGCAGTCAAATAGGCATTGTGACTATGTATTCGAACCTTCCTATCAATATTCAAGTATTTAATAACTTACTCGCTAGTTGAATTTGGGAGTGGCTTAGTACATTGTGCGAGCGTCGCATGGACGAAACCAGGGCATTCCCCACGCAGGTGCAATTGGAGCAGTCCGCTCCGGGCGCAAGCAGCCAAGGAGTCAAGGCACTGATAATAGCTAACACCTAATACAGTGCCTTTGAGGTTTTTACTAGTCCCAGGCACCATTTGGCTCATGGCCGGCCCTGGACGGAACCATTGATTATGCAAATCTAATCCATTATATTGGGTCTCATAAAACAATACATAATTCTTTTATTGTTGAATTAAACATAATTGCGATGCAGTTCTTGTGTTTTTACATCTACATATTAGTTTTGTGTTATTATCGAGTTGATTCTGACAATATTTTTGTCAGTAGATGAGAGAAAAACGGTATTTACAAGTTACATTATTACAAAAAACGTAGTTAAATGTAATGTCCTTCAATCCCAGTGATTAGTTTGGGAATCTCCAATAAAGATCAAGGTTCGTCGATGTTACAAGTTACTCTCCTTAAAATAAGGTCTCCAAGGAGCTGCGGTCGCGAAGAACGATTTTACGCGCAATCCGGCAAAAATGGCGTGTAGCTTGGTTCCCCCACGCCAAATGCCTCCCACGCTGTACTCTCTGTGACGCTTAGTCTCGGAGTGGCAGCCGCTCGCGATAGAACCTCCAGTCACCACTTCCGTCAGGTGTTAATAATGCTCTGTAATTCGTTTTTTCGGATTGCTTCCGCCAGCTCTGTTGCTTCCAAAATGATGCAAAATTGAATTATATAATTCCCTATATATTTTCATCTATAATTACCATAATTTTAAACAAAAATAAATAAAGTAGCTCATATCCATAGGTACCAGATAATATTTGATACGCATTTTGATTACAAAAATAATTTTTCAGTTTGGTTCGGTATTTTGATCTCAAATCCAAAATTAAGATTTGTATGAAGCAGGCCAAAACAAGCCGCGCAAACGTTCCTCTTAACTGGACCATTGGATGCTCTTAGTAATTCTGAAGCCCGACTAACTAGCCTGAGCCCAGTTATCGATTGTATATCATCAGCTATTTCCGTAACCGTTTGTGCATTAGACACAAACGGCGACAGTCGCTACTCTTCTGAGGTACCACTTAACTGACATCTGTTGAGACACCCCAATACTACATATAACTACCTATACTAACTAATCTGTTTAAGGATATTGGAACTACATATATAATCCTATACACCACATTAAGGTTTATATATTTTCTGGTACACCAAGTGACACCAAATCTAGTGATGCCACCGATCTTAGGTTAGGTTAGGTGGTTTATTCTTGTATTTCACTTACCTACAGCCGTTTAGTATAATTGTGGTTAAAAAGCTGTTGTTCTCAAAAACTTGGTTGAGGTGGAAACACGCATCAGAGTTCAGCCAGTTGTCGGTGAGATCCAACGTTATAATGGTTTTATTGTTATTCATTGCTTCGCACATAGCCCTCATCCAGTTTGAACTAATACCGTAATACTGAATGAATGAAATAATTAAAACACATGGAAGAAGATAGGTTGGGTTATTTCAAACTTTCGTCACTTTTGATGTTTATCAAATCGTTCATCAGCACTATTTTGGATAAAAATACAGTAAAGCAGGACACAGTTACCAAAATAAGTTTTTTATGCCGGTTTTTGTAATAGAAGAAAAACTAACCTTTAAACATGTTAGTCATTATTCCTGTTATTTTCTTGAAACACTACAAAATTACAACTGGTGATAATCGGTGCAAAGTTTTTTTTATTTTATTTAATGACAATATAAGATAAAGTAAAATTACACAATAAGTAAAAATACCAAGTTATGTGGTTTGTTTACAGTCCTCCTCACTAGGTTTTCCTGTTCTGAGGCGGACTGTATGTTGCTGAATGGGTGCTGATCTTTATTTCCTCATCTTCTAGTTTCTTGATTATAGATAAACAATAAATAAAATAAAAGTATTGGTTTGTTGTCTGCAGGTTGCATTGGGGTTACTTCATAATTTTAATAATTTCCTCATCGTCCTGTTTATTTAACCATACTTTGATATCTTTTTTAAACTTTTGTATCTCCATGGTGTTCTTAGTTTCAATTGGAAGGGCATTATATAATTTTGTTGCATGGAAATTATGGTTTTTCTGGCCAAAAGATGTATTTAATTGCGGGATGTTAGGTAGTTTTGTGGATTTCGACCTTGTAGTGTAGGTGTGTTGGTCCACAGGGTATTCATATTTTTTCTTTAAATTTGAGTAGTGCATTTTTTGAGTATAATTTAATAATAATTTAATAATTAAAGATTTCTTTTGATGGAGTTTTTATGGGTACTTTTATGATTGTTTTTATTATTGCCTTTTGCGTTTTAGCTAGCTGCTTCATGTGAATGTTTGAGGCAGTTCCCCATCCTATAATTCCATATTCTATGCGTGATTAGCAAAGAGCATAGTATACTTAATAAAGATCATTTTTATTAAGTATGTTGCGTATATTTCTAAAGTAGTATACAAGCTTTGTATGTTTCTTTGTGATGCTATTTATATGGGAGTCCCATCGAAGATTTTCATCGATTTCAATGCCGAGATATTTTATGTTTTTAGAATGTGTTATGGTGGGGCAGTGGCATGATTGGGTTAAGTTTTTTCCTTGACAATCGTGTAATGAAAGTGGAATTGGATTAGAGTCGCCATCTTATGTTTCCTTTCTTCCTAACTTCCAGAAAGTTCCTAACAAAACATTCACATTATATTATAATAACAATGGACGCCGAGCGAACAATCAATTTGAATTTGAACTAAATAACTATTAAAATTAATTATTTTCCATTTCCGTTAAGTGAAATAGTAGTTTCTCCTTGTTGTCCAACTAATCATCACCTCAGTTCTTAATTGTCCAATCGACCATTTGAAAATTATCTAGGAGGAGAAAGTTTTCTTTCATTATTTCAATGAAAAATTATGATAGGTGTTTAAGATAAAGCTATATCCGTAAACGTAAAGGTTTGATAAGTTTAAATAATTCTTATTTATGTAATAAACTATCATTTTTTATGCTTTATTTTTAGTTTTAAAGTCGGGATTGAACAAAAACTAAAATGGTCGTTTGGACAATTAAGAACTGAGGCGACGTAATGCAAACTGTCTTAATATAAAAATGTCCCTGTTAATCGTGTCCCACTTTTCTGTATATTTACCTCGTTTTTAATTTTCAATGTTTGATGGGTCCTGTTAAACGTCGATTCCTAGTGCGTTTCAGCTTTAGAACAGCTATCTAGGTTAATGGTCATGTTTTTATGCCTGTTGGCTGATCGCAATTTGTTAGAATGCACAGGGAATAGGTATTTAACGAGGACTATTCAAATAACAATTTTTCAAAATGGCCCTGATCAACGATTCTCATCATATTGATGGTCACGTTAGTTTCTTCCCACCACCTTTAATGAGCGCTTTTGTTATTACCGTGATCATTAACGATTACGGTACAAAAAAAAGCATAAAAGTGTGTCCTAATAATGCTGCAGCTCTTTCTTACACATTAAATAACGGTGAGACAACAGATGAGACACACAATATACTTGTGTCTGTTTCGTCCAAAGTACTACTTTTTTCCTTTGGTGGAAACAGATATATTTTATTACGGCTCAGCTATGGCGACGGGAATTGCGTTTCATTTTCTTTATACTTGTGAGGGAGATGTCTGATAATGATTGTATGTTTCCTTTGGGGGGGTGCAGACATACATTCGCCGTTTGTTTCATTTTCAAATACTGTTATTTAGTGTGTAAGAAAGAGCTGCATCATTGTATGTTTAACAACAAAAGCAAAGCCATCAGTGCAATGGATACGGGTAAGCCACCCAATGAGGCTAACATTATTAAGTTACACTATAAAATATAAACTAATGTATCATAGTAAAAAATTACACTTGACCATTTTGAATTTTTGGAATTCACTCACACTTCAATATTATCCTTGTAACTATATTCCGTATATTCAAAATTATCGTCACGGCTAGTAGTATTGTAGGGGTTTATGGAGACGTAAAGGTGCGGTACGTGAGAGGGATGCAAGAAAATGATTACTTTTTTTCCTTTGGAGGTAACAGACCTACGTACATTGTGTATCTCATCTTTTGAAAGTGCTGCAGCATTATTGTGATAAGGAACATTTGTTTATTGCATTTTTGTGCCGTCATGGTACCGTAATCGTGGATCGAAACGTTAATAATAAAAGCACTCAATACCTTCCTTGATCTGTCGTTTTTACGATTATTCCCAACCATCTTAGGTAACATTTAGAACAGACATTGTTAAGTGAGGCAGATTCTTACATATACAGGGTGTATACCTGAGAGATTTTAACCAGTGATTCCTAAGCATATTTGAAAAAAAAAAAATTAGTTGTCATTTTGGCGTTTGTAAATATTTTTTTCAATCAAAAAGAATAAAATGAAATTTTATCACATGCCGCTACGGCGCTACTGATCACATTGCAACACATCGCAACGGATCACATGATAAGTCTTCTCGGTTCTCGTCTGTGCGGTACTGCTAGTACGAGACGGAGTGCGTGTCATGTGACCCGCTGGGATACCCAGTGGTGATGTGTGATGGAAAAAAAAATTGTGACAATGTGTGAAAATTTTTTTTTTCAATTAAAAAAAACATCAGACAGCGAAATTACAATAACATCTTTAACTCAAAATTTGCTCAGGAATCGCTGGCTAAAATCTTTCAGGTATATGCTGGTACACCTACATACATTAGAAGAAAAAAAAATGCCAGCTTGCCGGCAAAGAAACCAAATTACATAGTTGAAGTGAAGCCTGTTTTGACCTGTTTATATATTATTGCATTCAGTGGCATAGCTAGCATAGGTGGCACCCGGGGCGGAAAACGTGGTTTCACCCCCAATTGCAGGATAAATTTCAATTCCAATATGCTGCAAAATTCTGAGGAAAATCGTTTGCTGGCATGAAAATATAATTTTAACAACCCATTCTTAAGTTAAAACCAGTTTTGTGTTCAGAGTGTAACGATAAAATTTCAATTCTGAGATAGTAAAGGTGTGAGTCCCCAGCTTTAATTATTAATGCACGCAGTACACAAAAATAGTTTTACTCCGATCTTTGCAGCACATATTCTGCAACTTTCAAATCTTGCACGTGGAACTCGAAAATGGTTTATTTTTTTAAATTCTATTAGAATCAATAATCACAATATACAAAAGAAGTTAGAATGAAACAAGGAATATTTCAGGGAAATCCCCGACCGAGCAATACTTCGAGCTGGGAACGAAAAAAAATCATTTTTTCGTGAATCCCAGACCAACCGAGCCATAGAGCTAAATAACAGTCAGTTTTTTCGTTAGTTTGAGTGTCACCCCCCCCCCCCCCCTCGGGTGGCACACGGGGCGGTCCGCCCCCCCCCTTGCTACGCCACTGATTGCATTATATAATAATAGATATCTACGTATGAATTACCTTTAAATCAATTTCATCCGTTAAGAGTTCTTTGTAAAACTTCTTGATGACTAAATGATCCATAGTTTGACACATAAACACATACTTGTTCTGGCCATCATCTTCATATTTAGGGATGGGTTCTGTCGTCAAAGAGGTTGACAGATAAAAAAAGGTACATAATAATGTAGAAAACATCACGTCCGTGTTGTGTAGGATTTAAAAATACAATCAAATGTGGTGAAAAGGTTAAATAAATTTTAAAACCGTTATTTGGTATGAAACATTACAAAATTAGGTCCTTGTTTATCATACTTAATGGTAAAAGCTTGTTATGATCTGCCAAGATTTAGAAGTAGTGTAACTTAATTGTTTTTATTGCTTAATAACATCAAATCTATTGGGCCCCCTGTCCCAATGACGTTATATCCCTGTCCACAAAGGTGTAGCTTCATAGATCCTTCAATTCTTCATGCAGCCAGGCTTATCCACGAACATATTAGAAGCATACATTTTCTCTAGTTTGTGATAATCCTAATAATTTGTGATGATCGTTCATCGATAATGATATTATTTTGGCCTCATCCTCCGATATTGCCGAAGACAACAATCGTATTGGATACAACCATTCATAGAAAGAAATATCAATAAATTGTAAAAAATGATAAAGTATTTAATTAATTTTAAGAATCAGCAAAATAATAAGGATATCCTCCCTTGCATAAGCTGCAAGATTCGCCCAATTATTATTCCTGTTATATGACAGCAGGCACGGGTAATTTTCGACGATATGAAGAAATTAAGCAGCAATTCCTGCAATTTTTTTCAAAACTTGTATGCAGTGATAAGCCCAGGCCACGATGGGCATCATGGAGCTTGCATGCAGCTGTGTTGCCACCCTGTTGACAGAGTTCCGATAGTTTACAGAAAGCAGCAAGCAGGCATACAGCAAGCGTAAAATGTCGAGTATGCATCTTTGCAGTGGCATTTCAGTGGACAGAGGGCCTTAATCGTTAATTTGGTAAAGTTCCATTACTCTGCTACATGCTGCTTACCATGCAATTAAAAAAATATATTGGTTTCAACTTTATAACCAATTAGAAACAACTATTTATGCCAGGGAAGGTGGAAAACATGCTCATAATAGGTTATTAGGTTTTTAGTTTGGGTTATATTAATTCCTAACTTTACAGAAAAAACATGTCCGCCGAACTGTCAAAGACCTAAATTTTGAACTTTGATTGAAATAAAGAACTTTAAAGATTCTTATACCACCTCCTTCGCCATAAATAATGTTCTATTATAGCAATGACGCTGAAACCAAGTGTTATTTTAAAAATAAATGATATTAAGCGTGCAGCGGAGTAAGCTCATGCTCATGGGGCAACTGAAAAAAAACAGTTGGCAATTCAATCGCTATCCACAGGAAAGCAACTTGCATATTTCATCGGAAGTCCGTACACAGACAACTTCTCAAAGACCAGTTGTCAAGGGCGACACAACCAGGCACTCACAACTCTCCGTGCTAGTCGCCGCAACCAGCACGTTTCAGTTGCCAGGTTGACAGGTTACCATGGTTGCGCCTCACGACTTATTATATATTTTAAGGTTGAAAATTGATAAATTATATTTTTGTTGAACAAGCTGATATAATTATTGAAATCGTAAAGTTGAGTTGTGCCCTGAATTGACTTGCCAACCAATTTTAGTTTGATTTCGGTTTCTCCATGAGCGAAGGGTCTAATGTAACTTTATCCACTGTTTGGTAAATAATCTACAAGCCGCCGCATGCCGCTACACTTTTAATAGGCATAGATTTTTTTTAAAGTAAACTTCTAAATCTTTATTACCAAAAGAAATATATAGATGGAAAAATATGCGTTAAAATTCGATTTTCATTAACCTTTCCCATATTAACCATTGAAAAATTCCACATGTACCGAACAGGGGGATCGTGAGTCCCCGCATTTGTACAAATTATAATAAATAGTTTATTTCGAGACGCGTGTTCTCTACCATCTGGCCTAGCCCAAAATGTTGCTGGGACCGTCGGCCGCCTAGCCAATCAGTTTCCAGTGCTTTTTAAACAGTGGGATATATTTTCAAATAAAACCTAATTCATGAAAAATTGCAGTGGACAGCTAATGTTCTTTATTTTTTATAAAACATTAATAACACATTAATACGTTTACAAAGAAAGCTTAAATTTCTAGCATAAGAATAATTATTTCTTTACGTCGTTCATTGACATTCCCTCAGGGCCTACGTTTTCTTTCGGGGTGATGTGTGGAGCGTATTTTTAGGGAAAGGAAGGAGAGAAAATTCTGGGAAGGAAAGGGGTAGGAACCTGAAAGCCATTGTGTCCAGAAGTGACGAACGAATAAATTCATCCCACCCACTACGGTACAAGGCGATGGATCGAAAGAGTCCAGCCAGATTATCCGGTTTAGGTTAGATCTCCCCAACCAGTCTCTCCCGATCCGGCCCGCCACTCAGTAGGTGGGCAAACGCATTCACTACCAAGACCTAGAGACAAACCTCACCCCATGAACCCGGGCACCCCTGCTAAGCCTCCAAACGTAGAGAAACACTTGAGGTGACCAATGACAGGGGTGTTGGTTATCCAATAAATGGTTCCCGGGGCTGCGGAACGCATACCGGCCTGCCAAATTTTTTACCCATTCCCGCCACCCAAATTTTCAGTAATAAAAAGCGCCTACCTACAGATTGAATGTTTATATTTAAAAAATAACTTTGTCATGAATAAAATAAAATAATATAAAATATTTATAAAAAATCGGATGATAAAGTATCGGATACGTTAATTTATCATAAAATATTTTTAAAAACTTTTAAAAGCAGTTCTATAAATTAAACTAAAAAATAAAATATCCTTTTTTTTAAACTTAACACCATGTAACTTCACTTTTGGTCTAAAATAATATACATTGAAGAACCTCTAAGAAGAAACTAAACATGTGTTCTCTACAGAAAGGTAAAAACTGACCGAGACCGTCGAAAGATAGGTATAAGCTACAATTGCAGCATATAACTGGCGGAAAGTCCCCAAACAGTATAATTGTCTCGCTCCTTCATATCTGCGGACCGCCTGACGGTGTGTTGACGGTGGTTATGAGTCGAAATTAGTGTTGTCAACTTTAATGGGAGGGGGGGGGTGACACCAACGACGTTATCCGCCCTATCCGCCCGGGTGCCACCCATGCTAGCTACGCCACTGTACCCAGTTATATTACACTGAAAAAAAAAACATGACTCAGGAACATAGAGTGAAGACAAGAATGATGGTATTTCAAAGCAAGCATTTTACCAGCGGGCAAAGCGATTTGTGCTAATATTTATCAAAAATATGCTTTTCTATGTTACATGCTTCGAATATTGGAAAACAAAAAAATTGCTAAAAGATTGTTGGTATTTTCTCAAAGATTACAAAAAATGCGAATGAAATTGTATGATTAATTATTGAGATTTCGTAAAAAATGTGAATCTTGGGGACCTTGTAGTCCCTTTTCCGGGCTGGTTGCCATTGCCGCCATTTTTTTTTGTATGGATTTGACATTTGCTATGTTTTCTTTCAGACTACTTAACGCATTGGCCACAGAATTATTGAGCTAAAAAATTGGCCTTCACCACTGAATTAATTTTGTACCAAAAATTGAAACCGGTATTGGTGTGCTAAATCTATTGTAACTTTTGAACCGTATATTCAAATGATTTAATTTCTTTAAATTAGTTTACAAATTGGATTAAGGTAAAGAAAAACATAAAAATATATATTTTTTGAATATGTGTAAATAAGGATACAAATATACACTTCACTTTTTTCGTAAGTTTTTTCAACATTTTTATTCGAAAAGTTTCAAAAAAACATAATATTCATAAATTGAACGATAATAATTTTTGTTTTTTATATACTTGTATACTAATACCTAATAAAATAATTTAGTATGATAGTCCTCAAAGCAATCAGGGACGTTCAGGGCCACTACCAAAAGCCTAGAACCTTCGCAATTTCGAAGAAATTAAATGGCGGCTGGCTGCATATAAAACTTGGAACACAAATATCAGGGAAAAAACATAAGAAACATACTGTTGCCAATTCAATAAAATGAATTATTAATTACCTACAGAGCGTTCGGCATTCAAAATTTTATTAAAAAATGTCACTGTCGTGCTCGTCCGTTTTTTGGCGGACCTAATCTAGCCCATCAGCGCGCCGGGGTTTGTGGCTAAGTACCTGAGTTGCACACCCGGCAGGCTGCCGGGGTTTGTGGCCAATGGGTTAAATACGCATGAATTACTTAGTTTACCTAAACTAAGAATCTAATAAGCTATTTTGTGTACATAAATAGTTGTTTCTTGTAGTAATTGTTGAAATGAAATGTTGTGATTTCGATAATCCGTGCTTGTAAATGCGGCGGCTTATGGATTATTTAATCACTATTTTTTATGTATATGGTAGTGACAATATTTCAAAATCAGATAAAAACCAAACTTAAAAGTTGAAACCAAGTTTTACATTACATTACCTGGATCATGCAATGTTCTGGAAATTCCCGGGTCATTAACTGGCGGATAAAAATAGTACGGGTGATTCTTCAACTCATCGTTGATTTCAGGAATATGCTTTGTACAGATTTCATCCAGGAATATCAAAGCTGGTGTCATTCCCACGCTGGATGAATCCAGTTTCAGTTCGGAATAAGAAAAGTCCGAATCCAGCGAGGATTGTATACTGACTAAGTTATCATCGGGGGAACCTGTTTCACCATTGGTAGAAAGACCGGCTTCGCTGTTCTTGGTGGATTCAGCCATAGCGAAGTGAAATATACACAGACAATTTTTTTGTAACTTTTTTGTTATTTGACTATCAAAACCTGATAGAACAGTGAATTTTGACAGATGGGAATCTGTTGTTATATTCCTTTTGTTATTTTTAAAATAAAGAATACAAGAATAATGAATTATAAATTAATTATGATTTCCCAATGTTTCCACAAAAAGGTAGGTACTGTCATCTCAGTGGCGGCGTAGGGTAGATTGGCACCCGGGGCAGTTTTGCATTGAGTACCCCTACTTAAAATAAAACACCAAAGATAAGACATGCTTACGAGACTTTATTTTACTAAAATATTCAATCGCATTATCAAAATTGATATATCCCTGTCTCTTTCATTTAATAAAATCGAAAGATTGGTTAGTCGCGCTTGGATCATTGTGGACCTTACGTAAGATTTTATTAATTTTAACTTTGAAAAGCTTCTTTCATGTGAAGCCACCGAAACACAAATTGTAAAAAAAAAATCTAAGACAGCGCTTAACTTGGAACAGACTCAGAATAGCCGCATTTCACAATGAATCTGAGAAGCTCCAATGTGGTCCATTGAATCGTTTCTTGGGCAGAAATGTTGGCGGCTTCCAAATAGCGCCTCAATCGTAAAATCTCCAACACGACGCGACGTCCTCTGATGAAAATTCATCCTAATTTTTAACAGATTTGGAACCATTCTACGAAGATCTTCTTCTGTTGATGTTACCAACGCTTTAGGTTGAATAACACTATATGTAACCAGAATAAAATCGATTGCCCTGTAACGATGGTCTAGTTCAGTGATTCTTAACCTGGGTTCGGTGAAAAAAATACGAAAAATATTGTCGCTTTCCCATCCCGCCCCATCCTATCCCATTGCGCCTCTTTACTTTACCCTTTAGCCATTCTTTGGCTATACAAGTGAGTTGTCATTGTCACCTGCTTGGTGCTTGGCACCCGGGGCGGACCGCCCCCTCCCCCCGCCCCTTATGCCGCCACTGTGTCATCTACATGATAAACATGCCTTTATTTTTTTTTTCCAGATTTTTCATAGGAGAAGCCGAAATTCTCAGAAATTTGCAATCATGGGATGTCCCCACAACATCTCATAATATGCACCTACTTATGTAAATTTTGTTGATTTGGTATTAGATACTGGTGCTGAATACTAATATAATAATAATCTTGCAATACAATATAATAATTAGTATAATTAACATATCTAGTGACCATAATATTATTATGTTTACATTACCCAGTAAAGTAGGATACAATAGTAGTAGACAGTAATCTTGTGGTTTCCCATTAAAAATAAAGAATAACAGTATTGACGTACAGATGATCTCATATTGTGTCTATTATTGAATCATATTCATGAATAATCAGTCAAACTGGATTTTGCACACAGAATCGAACACATGTGTTGTGAATTAGGTGTCCGTCGAACTCATAATACTAAAGTGTATTTTAAGTCAAATACAAAATATTGTTACTAATTAGCACCAAATTTTTGTGAAATCGATATTTTTTTTGATTTAATGAAAGTGATTTTAATCTTAAGAGGAACAAAATGTTGCAGTGTTTAGACTATAAAATGTTGTTTTATGTGATAGTTTGGCTTTTCGTAACTATAGAGCCGAGTCACGCATGGCACCAAAAAAGTTTTTTCGTCAATTCCAAACTCCCTCAACAATGCGGCAACTCGAGGAGATACAACCCGGATTATAATTTTGAATCTTGGGGAACCTGGCCCTGGATGGGACTCATGACTTATACCGGAACGGGTTCTCACCGGTGCAACGCAATTCTCATTCATCCCGAGGTGGCACTATCCAGCATGATCTGCTTGAGACTCGTACCTGAAATACCTCTTAAAGACGTATGCTTCATCGCATTCTCTTTGCCAGGTCTGCCGTCGTATCAAAATATATCTGTGACTGAAATCGACTCCACCGAAAAACGATACAACAGTAATGACTTAGCGATGTTGAAGTTGGAAAGGCCTGTCATCATCAGTACACTGGTGCATCCGATTTGTCTCTGGGAAGATTTGCCGAAATGGAATCAACAACTACACAGGCATATTGGCTTGATGATTGGCTCTGATTTAAATAATATTTATACCATTAACGAATTGAGAGTTTATCAAGCCCCCATCAGAATTATATCTTTAGCGGAATGTCAAGAAACTAATGATAAATTTTACAATACAAATAAAAATCAAACTAGAAAATATGGCATTTGTTACAGATACATAAGAGAGCCTAAAAACTGTCACTCTATTGGTTCTCCAATGATGTTGCCGAGATTGGCAGAAGATGGAAGTATTGTGTGGTATTTGAGAGGAGTATTGATTTACAGAACATGGTCTTGTGACGAACCCAATCGCTTTGAATATTTAACTGATATCGGATCAAATAGAAATTGGATAGAATCCCATTTCAAATCATCTGTCGAAGCTGGATGTGGGCGTAGGGTGGTCTCCCACACGGCGCTGATCACAGGCGGGGAGAATACCTCTCGCGGAGATTGGCCATGGCATGTCGCTATATTCATCAAGGATGCCTCCGGCAAACGGCGAACCTACATTTGCGGTGGCTCATTAATTTCTCCTTCAATCGTTCTAACAGCTGGCCATTGCACAATTAGAGCAGGAGAAGAAAGGCCGGCGGATTCATTTGCCATTTTGCTGGGAAAACATACTTTGAGTAGTGAAGAACCGGGTTCTCAGACAGTTAGCGTTGCCGAAGTGATTGTTCACGAAAGTTTCGATTTGTCATCTCTTTTAAATGATATTGCTTTGCTGAAACTTGCCACGAAAGTAACATATAGTGAGTACATTCAACCGGGATGCTTGTGGGATGAGAGCGATAAGGATAAAGAGAGCATCGTCAACCGTGTTGGGACAGTGATCGGTTGGGGATTCACCGAACGTGGAAACATATCCGATGTTATGAAGTCAGCCGTGATACCGATAGTAGAAGACATAGTCTGTTATCAAAGCAATACTAATTTTTACAGCAGATTTCTTCACAACAAAACATTCTGCGCTGGAAACCCCAGAGGGAGTGGAACCAACGTATGCAATGGAGACAGCGGGGGCAGCTTCCTCCTTCCCATCACACAGCCGGATCAAAAGGTGACCTGGTTTATCCGAGGAATTGTTTCAGTTGCAGTTCCTAAGAGTGGTCTTACAGTGTGTGATCCGGATTACTACACGGTGTACACGGATATTGCTCAGTACAAGGACTGGATTAACTCTCAAATATCATAATACATAAAACATTTAGACAGTCTGAAGTCATTATTCATGTTCAGAGAAATAAATGTATTCTTAATAAATCCATTAAAAAATGTGTTTCCTTTAGTATTATTAAGTAGGGGTGGGAGATGGGTTAGTGGAAGTACCTGGCTAATTAGACCTGGTCACTAAACACAACTAAAGTCATATCTGAATGGTGGTCGTTTACCATGTCGAAACTAAGAGTATTTACCAATCTTAGATTTTAGGATCAAAATAGATTTTTTTGAGGATTTGTGAATAAAAACATTGTTTGTATCGTATTGTTTTATTTTCAAATTCGTTTTACATTTGAAATAAAACTTTTAAAGTACTTAGTACATAAAAGTTTGTATTAAAGTAATGGTCTAAACCTGCGGATGCTGAACGATACATTCTAATTTATCATAATATTGTCACCAACTAAATAAATTACAGAAAATCAGTGAGAAAATTATGCTTGGATGATATTTAAATCACAATAATCACAAAATAATATATAAAATGCATATCAATATTTACATATTTACAAAAATCAATGAATCACATCGAGTGAATTGGTTCACTTGATTCATTAATTTGTCTAATTCGCCACATCAAATGAATTAATTCACCTCATTAATCAATTCGTATGATTCACCACATCAAGTGAATCAATTTGTTAAATCAATTTAATTTTTGTGCTACATAGTATTTATATACATAAGTGTGCAGGTCAAAATGAAAGACAAATGACTTAAATAGTGTGAATGTTTAGAAGATAGAAAAATTATGGATACTGGCTTTTTTTCCCGTAGTCCCGTAATTGCGGTCTTTTGTAACCGGTTTTAGAGATTTAACGAATTAATTCAGTACAATAATCATAACTCATTTGATTCATTATGTCTTTTTGGCCCATGTCTCATAGGGGCCATTTACTTAAGTTTAGATTTGAAATATTGAATTAGAAAAAAAAATAATAAATAAATATGAGCTGTTATTTTGGTTTTAAAAATGGATTTTTACATCAAGATAAGGTTAAAATAGATAATTTAATTTCAGCTAAAAAAAATACTAACAAGAAGGATTTTTCAATCAAAGGCTTTAAAACAAGGGTTGAAATCCTTAAGATTTGTAATAATATAATGTACTAGCTTTTGCCCCCGGCTTCGCTCGCATATTCGCCCCCCCCCCCACTTCCCCAACCCCCAATCAATCAACAATCAAATACACTCCGTTTCGCATTCATAATATTAGTTAGTATAGCTGTTGGCTTAGGTCAAAATGTAGATTAGTACCTATTTTATATTTGTATCTACACTAAGTATTCATATTAGAATACTCATAATTGAATTTTCGCTATCAAAGAAATCTCCATAGTAACCTAAACAAATAACAAAATGACAACCCACGTCAATCATTTACTTAGCAACATGCTTTGCCAATAAACGTATAATAAATAATTTCAAAACGCCACAGCTTATTCATAACGCCAGAGCTTATCAATATATATAGCCTATATTTCTCGCAAATAATGTAGCTTTCGATTAGTTAAAGAATTTTTATACCCATTCGGTATTTATTGCGTGAAATTTAAATCCATCCATACAAACATTCGCATTTATAATATTAGTAAGATTCGATTTATAAATAATAGTAAAAAAATATATTATAAGTTTCAACAGATTTCAACTCATTGTTACCTTTATTACATCGATAAAATTAGTAAATTAGTAAATAATAAGATTATTAGAATAAAGTAGAGGTAGATAGAAGTACGTAAAATATAATAGAAGTAATAAAAATATTCATAAGTGTATTTGGGCACCGGGTGGTAATGGTTTCTCTAAAGTGAATTTGTGCAGTGAACTCCCATAAAAAGATAATAAAATTAGACAAACTTTTATTATATTTTTATCACACTAACAATGCGTTATTGCAAATAGAGTGAGTCCAAAATGAGTCCTCTACGTGCCTTTATGAATTCTCCAACCATAAATAAATCCAACCACTCACTTTGAAACTATGGGACTTTTTGTTCTAAGAAATAGTTCATACAAAACACATACTAGTTGCACTTCAGCGGTAAACCGAGCGAGCATGCAATCCCTAGGAATCTGTTAGCTACCCGAGTGCGCAGCGACTATGAGATTTGCTAACACCAAATTTTAAAATAAGTTAATAACGGAAGATATTACTTTTTATACAAAAAAAAAAAAAAACAACAGTTTCTTGCGTAAATTGTGTTCAAACTACTTTTTGTAACCTACAACATTACAATACATTCATTAGCCACAGACCCTTTAATGAATTGCCAAATGATATGATGAAATTGCTTTAGATAGGGAGAAAAACATATAGTTATGTAAAAGATTAACATGGGATTTGTATGTGGGTATTTTTTTCACCGTTTTTTATTCTCCGATTGAACTCCCAAAGAGATAGGCTACAAGTGAAAATAAAAATTATTTATGTATAACTAGCTTTTACCCCCGGCTTCGCTTGCATATTTGTCCCCCCCCACTCCCCCCCCCCTCTCTCGCACTACCACTCCCCCTCCCCCAATCAATCAACAATCAAACACGTTCCGTTTCGCATTCATAATATTAGAATAGCTGTTGGCTTAGGTCAAAATGTAGATAAGTACCTATTTTATATTTGTATCTACACTAAATATTCATATTAGAATACTAATATTTGAATTTTCGCTATCAAAGAAATAATATTGACAGCCCACGTCAAACATTTACTTAGTAACACGCTTTGCCAATAAACTTATAATAGATAATTTCATAATGCCAGAGCTTACCAATATATATAGCCGCTGTTACTCACAAATAAAGTAGCTTTCGATTAGTGAAAGAATTTATAAATTCCATTCGATATTTATTTGGTGAAAGAGTAAGGACGATCCAACCAACCATCCATACAAACTTTCGTATTTATAATATTAGTAAGAATTTATAAATTCCATTCGATATTTATTGCGTGAAAGAGTAAGGACCATCCAACCAACCATCCATACAAACTTTCGCATTTATAATATTAGTAAGATTAGTAAGATAATATTCAGGAGAAAGAATAAAATCTTACAGAGATGTTAAGAATTTACTAAACATATTAGTAGACAGATATTCTAACATTTATAATTTTTTTTGATAGGTAGTGTAAAAAATTGTTTACAATATTTTGACCGGGATAGATTATGCTGCAATAAATTAATTAAAAAATGTACCATAATATTATATCCAGGAACGACAGTAAAATAAACATTATATAAAATAATTAAACTAGCATAATCTATGAAAGAGCAGATTATGAATTCTTCGTATCACCTTATGAAAGTTTTTAGTTCCACTTTATAATTTTTTTATAATGAATTGTCAAAAGGTACAAGTGATATAAGAATATGTATTAACAGATCATTAAAACATGTTAGCAGTTAGTAGTTATCCGTCGACAAAATCAAAACCAATACTGATAAAAGTATTGTTCGGGGTCCTAGGCCTTGTAAAGAAGAATTTGTGAGCCGCGGTGTGCGTTGGCGCGGCTGCCGGAGGGGCTGGACAGGACCAGACCCACGGCGGAGTTGCCGGCATCCGCGAGCGGGCACTGCAGCTTGGTGTTGTCGGAGGAGACTTGAGGAGCTGCTCCGCCTCCCTTAAGACAGCTCATGCTGCCGTTTAGCAAGTTGGTCATACTCTCTTCCTTCAGAGGATTTGCATACCTGTAATATAATAAATGCCAATATGAGAACAATATTAGATGCATTACATCTTTACTAATATTATAAATGCGAAACGGCGTGTGTTTGTTTGTTACGCTTTCATGCCTTAACCACTAAAAAGATTTTAAAAATTCTTTAACAAACAGAAAATTAAATTATATGCGAGTAACATAGGCTGTATATAATAGTAAGCTCTGGCATTATGAATTTATAAATATTAATATATTATATTTATTATACGTTTATTGTCCCTTACCAAAGCGAGTTATTGATAACGTCAGACGAAAAGCAAAACAGATCGTTGTCTTGGTAACTATGTTGATATATTTGCTGGAAATTTTATTTCAGGCGTCGTAGTTTTAATATCAAAAATGAATCTCCAAAATGTTTGAACCTGAATAACTTCCGAACGAATGCACCAAATTGGATAATTCTTTTTTTTTGTTTGTGTTCGTTATTGTCAGGACACCTCTGCCATAGATCACCCCAAGTGGTTTGCCCGGGTTCATGGGGTGAGGTTTTTCTAGGTCTTGGAGATGGATGACCAGGACACACTGAACCCCAGATTCCTACCCATCCCTTAAACCCTTTTCAGAACTTTTCTTTCCTTCCTTTCCTTAAAGAAACCCTCCACACAGCATCCGATCCAGATGACATAGGCCCTGAGGGAAATTATTTTCCTCAGGGCCTCCTGTGAGGAGCTCATGCAAAAAAAGGACAAGGTTTGTATTAAACTACTGGTGAGCTCTGGCATTATGAAATTTGTATAAAAAAAATTTCAATAGGTGGCACGCGAGCTGTTTGAAAACTGAATGTACTGGCACTGAATGTATGGAATGCGGGAGGGGGG
The DNA here is from genome assembly GCA_917563855.2 of Limnephilus lunatus. Lineage (NCBI taxonomy): Eukaryota > Metazoa > Arthropoda > Insecta > Trichoptera > Limnephilidae > Limnephilus > Limnephilus lunatus. Next base: position 41,184,264 of record OU830602.1, on the reverse strand, counting down.
ATTGGGAAGGGGAACTTGGGTAAGGGGTTCGCGGGAGGGGGGGGGGGGAAGGAAAACCAGGGAGGGGGAAGGGGAACCTGGGAGGGGGGGAGGGGAACTCGGGAGTGGGGTTCGCGGGGTGGGGAAAGGGGGGAGGGAGTGGAGTGGGGAGAGGGAAGGTGGAGGATACGGGGTGGGAACGCGAGAGGGGAAGGGGATGCTGGAGTGGAAAGGGAGGCGGAAGGGGAACGGGATAAATGGGAAAGGATACGCAGGGAGAAAAAATTTCTTTATTAAATGGCATAGCAACGCATACCGGGTACCAGCTAGTAATATTATAAATGCGAAAGTGCGTATGTTTGTTTGTTATGCTTTCGCATCTAAACCATTAAAACGATTTTAAAAATTCTTACACTAATAGAAAGCTACATTATCACCGAGTAACATAGGCTATATATAATGGTGAGCTCTGGTGTCATGAAATTTGTATAAATAAAAATGTGTGTATTTCATATATCAGAATCAATTCATTTCTTTGAATGGCATTCCAATGCATGCCAGGCAGTGGCGTAGCGTGGGTATCAGCCGCCCGGGGCAGAGGAAAATTTTGCCGCCCCCCCCATATAGGTACTTCTTCAGGGAGGGGGGGGAGGGGTAGTGATCCTTTTTTTTTTTTTTAATATTTATTTGCCGATTTTTATTAATTAAATCTGTATGCGGTGAATTAAAACTACACTCAGAACATGAAAACGGTTTTTCTTTGGTTCTGGCAGCACATAAATTGTCTGCAACTAGAATTTTTACTATATATTTGCACTTCGAAAAAAGTTATGTTTTCCTTCGAAATATGTCAGCAGATGAATACACAATTGGAATTTTACATTCTGAACAATAAACTGGCTTAAATTTTATCTGTATGCGGTGAATTAAAACTACACTCAGAAAATGAAAAAGGTTTTAATTTGACTCTGGCGGCACATAACATGTCTGCAAGAATTTTATAAAGCACTTCAAATAATATGTTTTCCTTCAAAATGTGTCGTCAGATGAATCCACAACTGGAATTTTACATTCTGAACACTAAACTACTTTTAATTAAATCTGTATGCGGTGAGTTAAAACTACACTCAGAACATAAAAATGGTTTTTCTTTGATTCTGGCAGCACATAGATAGTGTGCATCTAGAATTTTATAACTGTACTTCGAATAAGTATGCACAAACCTGTCAGCTATTTAACTTTTCTGTGATAATAAATTTAAAATATATACACCGTGATATATGCGTGGAAGAAAACCTTATAATTGTAATTTTTTGTGCGCTTTCAGCAGGGAGCACAAAGCTTCGCGAATATAAAACACAAATCGACTATCAATTAGAACTAAAATGATACTGTTGCTATTTACATTTTTATTTGAAATATGTATGTGTTAGAAATAAAAACAAAACGTCTGTCATTAATATTTTCATTTTGACAGTATATAAAACTTTAGAAAAATGTTAAGAAACTATAAACTAGAAAAAACTTTTAAGTCCTGATGCGAAAATCGAACCCGCGACTTCCCCAATCCAAATTTTTACAAGATGATTATTGATTGTGAAATTTTGCCGCCCCCCCAAAAGTGCCGCCCGGGGCGGGCCGCCCCCCCCGCCCCCCCCCACGCTATGCCACTGATGCCAGGTACCAGCTAGTATACAAATAAATGGAAGTCTTATGTCTCGATAAAAATAAAAGTAACTCGCAGGTAAAAACCTGCTCCGCTGGCTTTTGCTGCTAGGTCCTACAGGCAGCAGACGACACGACAGTAACTTTGTAACAAACTTTACGTATGAAGATGGTTTTGCATAAGGCGCGGCGTCAGATATGTACCCGAAGTCGGGTTCTTAAATTTTAACCATACAGACGCTTGCGTATTAATACTATTAGAATAACACTTGGCTAAATTTTACAGCACGACTGAAGCAAAATTTCATCTGAAAAGACACAAGAGCACTCTAACTCCCTGAGTCAATGCGCTTATGGCATCACCATTTGGGATACTTGGTTGGAGTTAAGAGGCAGGAAGGCAGAAAGCTGGGAAAGAGGAATGCTGGGAAGTACCTTGCTATTCAGATCTGGACACTTAACATGGCTTTTTTTTTACATTAACTCCACACGGAAGGCCCTGAGAAAAATAATTTCCCTCAGGGCCTGTGTCATCTGAGATGCTGTGTGGAGAGTCTTTTTGAGGAGTTTTTCCCTGTACATAACGCCCAGTTTTTAAGAGGCTAACTTTACTCTGGCTTTGATGGAGCTAATGACATTTTGAATAGCAGTCGTTCTCATCAAGGTGATTCTGAGAGTATCTATCACTTTGGCAAGTGCAACAAATAGCGTTTCGGGTTTTCAAACCTGTGACATCTGACCATGAGATTGATCATATTGACCGATAACTTGTGTAGAGACTGGTGATCGGATAACTCAACAATGTGTGACTTCATCACTCAATAAATTAATGAATTTTCAAAGAGGTGTTGCAATGCCACTTCTTTTACATAGTTGTTATGGAACCGTGAAGAATATATCATAAACATGGAATTATTTATTTTCAAATTTTCGAGAACAATTTTCATAAAAGCAGAAATTCTTAGAAATGTGCAATCATGGGTGTCCCAACAACATCTCATTATATTCATGTAAATTTTATTGATTTGATATTCGATACCGGTGCTGATAGTATATTATATATATTATATATAAAAATCAATATTGGTTTGTTTATTTGTTTGTTTGTGTGGTGAACGTATGTCTTGCGGTATGAAAGAGACATGCGTGTATGAGTGAGACAACATGAGGAACGTATAAAAGGGTGTGGTTGTTGTCCATTCGTCCTCTTACCATCAGACTTCCTTAGAAGTACTATTGTACCTAATCCCGGAATAAATATCAGCAGACTACCTACGCATTATTATTGCTATCACCCTGTACTGAGATCACTATATTCAGAGGAATCTGGATCCATAAAAGGGAGTCCAGAAATACATGGGATAACCGGCCACGGTCATCACAGTTTGTATGCTATGCGCTGCCATACCGTTCATCCGATTGCGATGAAACTTGGATGATTTGTTGTGCGCACACCCGCGAAGGTTATAAGCTATTTATAATTGTAAGTTCTTGCGTTATGAAATTTGTATAAATAAAAATGAGTTTATTTAACATATTTTAGCGGCAGGGAGGGAAGGCACGAGGGGAAGGCTAATGAAGGAGGTGGGGTTAGCGGGAAGGATGACAATGAGGGAGGGGGGGATTGGCCTTTAAATTTTGAGCTTTAATTTTTTAGCTTTAAAGCTCAATTGGGCTTTAAGCTTTTAGGCTTATATATTACATATTTTTTAGGGCTATTTTTTTAATTAGTTCCTATCGGATTTATAAAATGGTCACCAACACTCTAACTTGGCGAAGCCGAACCAAAAGCCGGCCGCAGGGCCTGGCAGCAAAAACCTGCAGAGCAGGTTTTTAACCGCAGTATAATAATTAGAATTAACGTATTTATCTTTAATTTACCCAGTAGTGTATAATAGTATTAGAGAGTAATCTTGTGGTTTCCCGTATAAAATAAATGAGTAACAATATTTAGTGACCTTACAGACAATAAAATGACCTCTGAGTCGTGTCTATTATTGAAACATATTCATGAATAACCAGTCAAACCGGATTTTGTTTATAGAATCGAACACATGTGTTGTGAATTAGGTGCCCATCGAACTCTTAATACAAAGAGTGTATTTTAAGTAAAATATATTTTTTACAGCAACTAATTAGCACAAAATTTTTTGTGAAGTCGATTTTTTATTTGATTGATATTTTAATTGATTAGTGAAAGTGATTTTAATCTTAAGAGGAACAAAATGTTGCAGTGGTTAGACTATAAAATGTTGTTTTATGTGATAGTTTGGCTTTTCGTAACTATAGAGCCGAGTCACGCATGGCACCAAAAAAGTTTTTTCGTCAATTCCAAACTCCCTCAACAATGCGGCAACTCGAGGAGATACAACCCGGATTATAATTTTGAATCTTGGGGAACCTGGCCCTGGATGGGACTCATGACTTATACCGGAACGGGTTCTCACCGGTGCAACGCAATTCTCATTCATCCCGAGGTGGCACTATCCAGCATGATCTGCTTGAGACACGTACCTGAAGTACCTCTTAAAGATGTATGCTTCATCGCATTCTCTTTGCCAGGTCTGCCGTCGTATCAAAATATATCTGTGACTGATATCGACTCCATTGAGAAACGCTACAACAGTGGTAACTTAGCGATGCTGAAGTTGGAAAGGCCTGTCATCATCAGTACACTGGTGCATCCGATTTGTCTCTGGGAAGATTTGCCGAACTGGAATCAACAACTACACAGGCATATTGGCTTGATGATTGGCTCTGATTTAAATAATATTTATACTATTAACGAATTGAGAGTTTACCAAGCCCCCATCAGAATTATATCTTTAGCGGAATGTCAAGAAACTAATGATAAATTTTACAATAAAAATACAAATCAAACTAGAAAATATGGCATTTGTTTTAGATACATAAGAGAGCCCAAAAACTGTCACTCGGTTGGTTCTCCAATGATGTTGCCGAGATTGGCGGAAGATGGAAGTATTGTGTGGTATTTAAGAGGATTGATGGTTTACACAACATGGTTTTGTGACGATTCAGATCGCATTGATTATTTAACTGATATCGGATCAAATAGAAATTGGATAGAATCCCATTTCAAATCATCTGTCGAAGCTGGATGTGGGCGTAGGGTGGTCTCCCACACGGCCCTGATCACAGGCGGGGAGAACACCTCTCGCGGAGACTGGCCGTGGCATGCCGCTATTTTCATCAAGGGCGCCTCCGGCAAACGGCGAACCTACATTTGCGGTGGCTCATTAATTTCCCCTTCAATCGTTCTAACAGCTGGCCATTGCACAGTTAGAACAGGAAAAAAAAGGCCGGCAGATTCATTTTCCATTTTGCTGGGAAAACACACTTTGAGTAGTGTTGAACCCGGTTCTCAGACAGTTAGCGTTGCCGAAGTGATTGTTCACGAAAGTTTCGATTTGTCATCTCTTTTAAATGATATTGCTTTGCTAAAACTTGTCGCGAAAGTAACATATAGTGAGTACATTCAACCGGGATGCTTGTGGGATGAGAGCGACAAGGATAAAGAGAGCATCGTCAACCGTGTTGGGACAGTGATCGGTTGGGGATTCACCGAACGTGGAAACATATCCGATGTTATGAAGTCAGCCGTGATACCGATAGTAGAAGACATAGTCTGTTATCAAAGCAATACTAATTTTTACAGCAGATTTCTTCACAACAAAACATTCTGCGCTGGAAACCCCAGAGGGAATGGAACCAACGTATGCAATGGAGACAGCGGGGGCAGCTTCCTTCTTCCCATCACTCAGCCAGACCAAAAGGTGACCTGGTTTATCCGAGGAATTGTTTCAGTGGCAGTTCCTAAGAGTGGTCTCACAGTGTGTGATCCGGATTACTACACGGTGTACACGGATATTGCTCAGTACAAGGACTGGATTTACTCTCAAATATCATAATGCATAAAACATTAAGACAGTCTGAAGTCATTATTCATGTTCAGAGAAATAAATGTATTCATAATAAATCCATTAAAAAATGTGTTTCCTTTAGTATTATTAAGTAGGGGTGGGAGATGGGTTAGTGGAAGTACCTGGCTAATTAGACCTGGTCACTAAACACAACTAAAGTCATTTCTGAATGGTGGCCGTTTACCATGTCGAAACTAAGAGTATTTACCAATCTTAGATTTTAGGATCAAAATAGATTTTTTTGAGGATTTGTGAATAAAAAAATCGTTTGTATCGTACTCGTTTTATTTTCAAATCGTTTTACATTTGAAATAACCTTTTTAAGTACTTAGTACATAAAAGTTTGTATTAAAGTAATGGTCTAAACCTGCGGATGCTGAACGATACATTCTAATTTATCATAATATTGTCACCAACTAAATACATTACAGAAAATCAGTGAGAAAATTATACTTGGATGATATTTAAATCACAATAATCACAAAATAATATATAAAATGCATTTCAATATTTACATATTTACAAAAATCAATCCATGAAAACGACATTTTCTTATTAAACTACTTTTAGTGGCAAGAATCCATTAATTAATTTATTATCAGTAGTAGACATGGGCAGATTTACACGTTTCAGAGATTCAATTCATCTGGTTCACCACATCAAGTGAATTGATTCACTTGATTTATTAATTAGACTTATTTACCACATCAAGTGAATTGATTCACTTGATTAATCAATTCGTCTGATTCACCACATCGAGTGAATTGGTTCACTTGATTCATCAATTCGTCTAATTCACCACATCAAATGAATTGATTCACCTCATTAATCAATTCGTATGATTCGCCACATCAAGTGAATCAATTTGATTTTTGTCCCTCATAGTATTTTAAGTATGCAGGTCAAAATGAAAGAAAAATGACTTAAATAATATCAATGTTTAAAAGATAGAAAAATTATGAATACTGGCTTTCTTTCCTGTAGTCCCGTAATTTCCGTCTTTTATAACCAGTTTCAGGGATGTAACGAATTAATTCAGTACAATATTCATAACTCATCTGTTTCATTTTCTCTTTTTGGCCCATGTCTCATAGGTGTAAGCCTACACCTATAAGCTGTTATTCTGGTATTAAAAATGTATTTTTACATCAAGATAAGGTTAAAATACATAATTAAACCTTTTCAGCTAATCAAAATACTAACAAAAATATTTTTTCAATCAATGGCTTTAAAACAAGGATTGAAATCACCAACATTTGTAATTATAATGTATTCGAGTTATAAATAATAGTAAAAAAATATATTATAAGTTTCAACAGATTTCAACTCATTGTTACCTTTATTACATCGATAAAATTAGTACACAAATACATACGCGTATAAATAATAAGGTTATTAGAATAAAGTAGAGGTAGATAGAAGTACATAAAATATAATAGAAGTAATAAAAATATTCATAAGTTTATTTGGGCACCGGGTGGTACCGGTTTCTCTAAAGTGAGTTTGTGCAGTGAACTCTCATAAAAAAGATAATAAAATAAGATAAACTTGTATTATATTTTTACCACACTTTAAACAACACGTTATTGCAAAATAATTCGTCCGTTCATATTGATTCTGACAGAGAGTGAGTCCGAAATGAGTCCTCTACGTGTCTTTATGAATGCCGGAATCATAAATAAACCAAACCACTCACTCTGCAACTATGGGAATTTTTGTTACAAGAAATAGTTCATACAAAACACATACTAGTTGCACTTCAGCAGTAAACCGATCGAGTATGCAATCCGTAGGAATCTGTTAGCTGCCAGAGTGCGCAGCGAGAATGAGATTTGCTAACACCAAATTTTAAAATAAGTTAATAACTGAAGATGTTACTTTTTTATACAACAAAAAACCAATATGTAGTTTCTTGCGTAAATTGTGTTCAAAACTACTTTTTGTAACCTATAACATTACAATATATTTATTAGCCAGAGACGCTTTAATGAATTGCCAAATTATATCGTGTTGCTAGGTCGCTAATCTCTGGTGCAGTAATATGATGAAATTGTTTTAGATTTAGGGAGAAATATATATAATTATGGAAAAGATTAACATGGGATTTGTATGTGGGTATTTTTTTCGCCGTTTTTTTTTCTCCGATTGAACTCCCAACGAGATAGGCCACGAGAGAAAATAAAAATTGTAGTAAAATTTAAAAAGAATCCCCTCTTTTAGACAGAGATTACCAATTTATTTTTCACCCAATGAGGCCAACATTATTGGATTGTACTATAAAATGTAAAATTTTATTTCAAAATAATAAAAACATCATTTTTACGTTGAGAAGAAAACCTTGGAAATAATGAGTAAATTTAAAACATAATCTAAAAGATCATCATTTTGTTTCACTGCCAGTAAAAATAATAAAAACTTTAGTATTGCTCGAAATGATTGCATACTGTTGTTATATTCTCCACTCCATTATACAGAGGTGTTAAGAATTTACTAACGAAATTACTACACAGGTAATCTATCATTTATAATTTTTTTTTTGATTGGCAGTGCAAAAAATTGTTTACAATATCTTGGCCGTGTCAGATTATCATGCGATAAATTAATTAAAAATGTACAAAAATAAAGACCATAATATTACATCCAGGAACAAACGTAAAATAAACATTATATTTCTTAAAAAGTATGCATTTATAGCTAGAATAAAACTCGCGTAAATTTTACAATAAAACATCAAATCTTTATTTACACAAAATTATCAAAAATATTGTAAATTCCGTAATCTTAGTATCACACTCTTCATGTATTAATTAATGACAATTTCTAATCGAAAATTGTTCTTTTAAAAAAAATTTACATTTTCATAAATTATTTATAAAAATATATTATAATTTAACCTTAATTAGAAATATAAAGCTTGTATAGTAAATATTATTGTTACCACGTCAGTACAAAACCCATTACACAATACGGTACAATGAAAACGTCACATTTCAAATATAATTACTTATTATGAAAGACGTGTAAATGTGGTTGTAAATTTTTCTATAAGTATGGCGACTTTAAACTGAAACATAAAAAAAAGGATTAAATTATTAAGGAAGCCGGCAGCACTGATCATTCATGAAAATGTTGCTAGTAGAACGTGAATTAAATAGTACCTACAAATTAGTAAGCATTAAAAATAAATTTAATATTTTCACTCACACTGAATGGTATTATTGTGATGTTTTGCAAATGTTAAAAAACGATTTTTTTTATTTAATAAATAATGGTCCTTATTAGCTAGGCTAGAACTATTGAAGTCTGGCAATCATGCTATTCGGCCAAGGTTTTAATATAAATTGACATTAATCAATACAACATGAAATGGTTATGACTGGATATATTAATGGTAGATGCCAAGCTAATAAGTACCTGAGTGATGTGTTTTGTGACACTTTTTCAGTTATAAACAATACATTTTGCTGTCAAATAAAGATTTTCCTAGAATATATAAATTATTACCATAAACGAAATCTATATATATTATATTATTATACTGATGTCTATTGATATTTGTTAAAAGTACATTTTTACAACATTAAATTAAGTATTTACAACAGCTTGGCCGATTAAAGAGTAAAATAAGTTCAGGCGCACGTGAGTGACAGTTGGGTGATTTTTTAAAAATACATGGTTGGAAGTGCGCCAGACAAACATATGAAAATATTACATAGTGCAGTTCTTGTCTGACAGAAGTATTTTCTTAAATATGTGAAAAAACAATTGGTTTTTCAACGAGGAATGTCTTGTGATAAATGAAATTAAAGTTCTTAAAATATTTAGTCTTTTCAAAACTAGTTTTAATAATATAATTTTTTTCTTTCGTGCTCGTCAAATAATTTATTTTATTTTAATTTAATGCTGCTATTTTATATAATAGTTTGATGGTCATCATTATTTATGAATATTAATTAAGAGGTTATTCATTTTGAGTATTTACTAACTAACCATAGTTGTTGATAATAGGATTCATATACATAAATAGTTATTAACAAGATTATGATGCATTTTTGGAGAAAATATGTTTTGTTCATAATAATGTAATTTCAAACAGAATCTAACAGAGATTATTGAAATTTAAATGTCGCAGGGTATTATTTGTGGTATAGCTATAATTATTTTAAAAGAGATCAACCACAAACAATATTAAATAAAAAGTTTTAGTCTACAGTCTGACATAGAAGTGACTCCATAATGGCATGGTTGACACGGTGTTAAAATCATTGTGGTGCCTTTCAAAAAGAAATAATTGAATTATGCTACTTCTTCTGTTAAATTATGGAGTCAAACGTAACCACACATTTGAATGAACTTAAATTTGTTCCAAAATCAGAGTTGCCATATTAAAGTGATTCTTAAAATAATTCAAAATCTATTCTTTCACTGATGGCGATAATTCAATTATTTTTGGTTAAACAGTTTTTGCAAGTAATGCTTCAAAGTATGAAGATGAATTAATTGTTTGCGCCCCATACATACTAAATATGTGTATGAATAACTAGTTTTGTCCATTAACAAACTCAAATCTTTCAAGGAAGGCTAACAAATACAATATTGTATCGGTAACTCAATCCAATATTGTATTTGTTAGCCTTCCTTAAAAGACTTGAGTTTGTTTATGGACAAAACTAGTAATTCGTATTCATGTTTAGTGTGTATATGTACGGGCGCAAAATTAATTCACCTTAATATTTTGAGGCATAACTTACAAAAAGTATTTTAAACTAAAATAGATAAACTGGCACCATCTTTGAAAGAGCAGATTATGAATTCTTTGTATCACTTTATGAAAGTTTTTAGTTCCACTTTATAAAATTTCTATAATGAATTGTCAAACTGTACAAGTGATAGAAGAATATTAACAGAACAATAAAACATGCTAGCAGTGGGTATCCGTCGAAAAAATCAAAATCAATACTGATAAAAGGATTGTTCCATTTAACATTAATAATACTAGAATCACTACACTAACACGGTCAGCACTTCAGCGGGAGAGCCGCCACCACTTCCACCCCCCCCGCCTCCTCCGCCACTCCCGGGCAAAACATTCATGTTGATCACCCGCTTGCCAAAGTCTTTATGAGCCGTGACGTCGTCAAAGACGCCCGCCGTGTTATTTCTGACGTCGGGGTTCTGGGCCTTGTAGAGAAGGATTTGTGAGCCGCGGTGCGCGTTGGCGCGGCTGCCAGAGGGGCTGGACAGGACCAGACCCTCGGCGGAGTTGCCGGCCTCCGAGAGCGGGCGCTGCAGCTTGGTGTTGTCGGAGGAGACTTGAGGAGCTGCTCCGCCTCCCTTTAGACAGCTCATGCTGCCGTTCAGCGAGTTGGCCACGCTCTCTTCTTTCAGAGGATTTGCATACCTGCAATACAATAAAAGCAAATATGAGAACAATATTAGATACATTATGTAATATATAATGTTGTAAACACTTCTGCTGCGTGTACCTTTGCGAAAGGCACGAACCGCTGCTTGCGGTTGGTTCATTCCTTTTCCATAATTTGTGGTTCGGCTGTGAATGTATATGCAGCATAATATGTTTCACCAGATGGCAAAACTAATTCCTACAAAATCGAAGTGACTAATTTAAGTTTATCCATGGTAGGCTCACCGAACATAAAACTCCTAGAGCTGTAATCTATAGCAATTACTGTGATAACTAATATTTGCCGACCTTTCGACTCCTTCGACGCCTTAGGCAGGCTATAAATTGATTTTCTGTTCAAAAAAGAAATCAATATTTGAAAAAGTGTAAAAAGGATAGCCATTCAAAGAATATATGTGTACGAATGAAATAGCTATATAAAATTTCTGTTAAAATATGTCCACTCGACCTTGTTCAGTGAAATCAAGCGATTAGTCTCAGTAACGTAACTTCACTCTATTAATTTATCTAAGCATATGTCAAGCATTTGAACAAAAGAAAAACATATTTCAAATAAAGAATTATAAAAATAATTTATCAAAAGAGAGTAAAATTATTATGTTAAAAAAAAACGAGTGTGCTTTAGACCACACAACTGAAGTCAAACTACACTGAAGAGAGAAAGAAAATGTGCGCGTGCACTGCTCTCTCTTGCTCCTATAGTGATACAGACAATAGGCCTGCACAATGTCGATATACGAAACGTAACTGGCTATGAGAGAACGAGAGAAAGAAAATGTGTGCTCGCACCTCTCTCTCTTGCCCCTATAGTAATACAAAACGTAACTCTCTCTCTTTCTTTCTTCACTAACTTATATCTCCCTCTCAACTTCCGTTCACCTCGCCCGATCAAACTTTTCGTAACGCTCTCGTCACACATTCACCAGCTTACTCCCCAAGTCAAGCGTGCGTAAAGAAGTTTTACTTCAAAAATGGTTACCTTCTGAAATTCTCTTCGTTCTGCAAATTATTGGACTTCTCGTCATCGTGGTGGCGGTGATGACAAGAGGGATCCGAGGAGGAGGTGGGCAGCGGCATGCTGCTGAGCGAGCGCGCCCGGCGCCGCTGTCTCAGGCAGTATAGCGCCGCGCCCCCCGCACCGGCCGCACCCGCCACGGCCGCACACAGCATGGCCGCCAGGTACCCACCCGCCCCGCCGCCCCCTCCGCCCATCCCGCTCACCACCGCCGTCTCCACCTTCACCTCCACTACGGCCGTCAGCAGGTTGGAGGCCGGCTGCTTGCGGGACACGCTCTCGCCGAGGATGCGAACTCCTTCAGAGATAGAGTGGTCATCGTCATCGGAGAGAGACGACTGAAAGAAAATAGAAATTACTTTATTTGACTGCTTATATGGATGAAAAGCAAAAGGTCACATGACAAAACAAAATATTTGAGAAAAGTGGAGGAAAATAACAAACAAACAACCTAAGTTTTTTACAAACAAACAACTTCTTCTTCTTTGTGTGCCCTATCAGGTACCCCCGACGTTGGCGATCACTCTTGAAAAGGTCTCTCCGTCTTGCGCTGCCCGGAATAGCTCCTCCACACTTCTAATGCCGGTCCACTCTCGTTCATTTCGTAGCCAAGACATTTGTCTCCTACCAGGCCCTCAGCGACCCTCTGTCTTGCCTTTCAATATTAAATGGAGCAAGTGATACTTCTCCCCTCGAAGTATATAACCCAGCCATGAAATTTTCTTGATTTTTATTAATGTAAGCAGTTCTCTATCTGCTTTAGCCCGCCTGAGAATTTCTGTGTTGGTGATCATGTCGGTCCATGGGACCTTGAGCATTCTCCGGTGAAGCCACATTTCGAAAGCCTCTAACCTATTCATGGTATTTATTTTCAAGGTCCATGTTTCACAACCGTACAGCAAGACCGACCACACATAACATTTTAGCATTCTCTACCTTAGTTTTAAGCTGATATTGTCATTGCAGAAGAGGGATTTCATTTTTATGAACGTAGTTCTTGCTACTTCAATTCTGCACCTAATCTCTATATCTGGGTCAAGAGTCTCCGTGAGAATACTGCCGAGGTATCTAAATTGATCCAGACTGATCTAGTCGTCCAAATGTCATCCATTTAGTTTTATTGACGTTGATTGTTAGGCCCAGTTGCTCACCAGTATTATTAATAAGATTTAATAGGTCTTGGAGGTCACTGTCACTGTCAGCTAGTAATACATTATCATCTGCATATCTTATGTTATTAATGACAACTCCGTTGATCTTGAGACGCTTCTCGGTATTACTTAGGGCTCTTTTAAAGACATAGTTGGAATAGAGATTAAAATTTAATCTCTATTCCAACTATGTCTTTAAAAGAGCCCTAAGTAATACCGAGAAGCGTCTCAAGATCAACGGAGTTGTCATTAATAACAAATACAGCCTTGTCGTACTCCACCCTGAATGGCGATTAAATTAGATCTCTCATTCCCATGTCTTATTTCTGCTGTTTGGAACCAATACTGGTTTTTAATGAAATTCTGGTCTTTGGTGTCAACGTTACAATCTGCAAGCATTTTCATTAAGTCAGCATGTTTTACCCTGTCAAATGCCTTTTCGTAGTAAATAAAACAGGCAAAGACTTCCTTTCTTTGGTCACAACACTTTTGCAATAGTACGTCGACAGAAAATAATGCTTCACGCGTCCCGAATGCTTTTCTGAAGCCAAACTGAGTGTCATCCAAGTCCTGCTCGCACTTATTGCGTATCCTGGCATGTATTATATTAAGGAATAATTTAAGGACATGACTCATCAGGCTTATTAATCGATAGTCACTGCACTTCTTAGGATATTGTTTTTTAGGCAATGTTACGAATGTGGATTTTAGCCAATCTTGGGGTATATTCCCTGTGTCATATATATATAGTTAAATAACCTCAACAGGTAGTTAACATTTTCATTATTAAAGAGCTTCAACACCTCAACTGGAATATCGTTTGGTCCGTACGCTTTTCTATCTTTTGAAGTCTTTATCGCATGAAGAATTTCTGATTTTAAAATCGATGGTCCATGCAATTGATCGTTAGAAATATTCATGTCAGGTCTAATATCTTTGAATGTATCATGAATATAGTTTTCCCATGTTTGTAAAATATCTTTTTCATCCAATATCAATTTATTGGAATCGTCAACTAAACATAATGGAGTAATTCTTCTAGAAGTGCCTGTAATTTCCGTCAATTTTTTGTGAAGTTATAATGCATTGTGACTACGACTGTATGACTCTAGTTCTTCACACTGTGACTTCATCCGTTCTTCTTTGGCTTTTTTAATTTCACGTATAATCGTTCTTTGTAAGTTTTTATATTGTGCCTCATTATGTCTGTGTTTACGTCTCATCCATTAAGTTCAAAATGTGGTCAGTCATCCAACTCTTTTTTCTAATTTGCTTATCAGCTTTCAAATTTGTATCACAGGTTTCACATATAACTAACTTAAGGGTATCCCATTGTGTTTGTATTTCTATCGATGGATCACAAGGGAGTAGCCTAATATTATCGTTCAAAGTCTGAGATACCCTATTTCTGACCACTTCTTCGTGAAGTTTCGAGATATCCATTTTAATTTTGTTTTTGGGGTTTTTTATTTGTTTAAGCATAAAAAAATATCGGCAGTTAACAAAACATGGTCCGAATGAATGAAACAGAACCAATGTCCGCACCAGGGTACGTGGTGACTCTCTTTACAGAGTTCCTGAATCTATGGTCTACTAGAACATAGTCAATTTGCTTCCTGACAATATCATAGATTGTTCCATCCTGAGGTGATCTCCATGTATAAAGCCTTCTTTTCGGGAGTTCAAACCAGGTATTTAATACAACCATATTTTTATCCTGGCAGAATTCATATAGTCTATCACCTCTTTGATTGCTTATGCCTAAGCCATATTCACCAACTATATGAGAGCGGCGACCTTCACCAATTTTGGCATTTATGTAAGTCTCCAATGACAAAATTGACTTCTCCTCCTTTCAAACTTTGCAATGTGCCAGTACATTAGTGAGTCATAAAAAGATTCCACACCACCATCATATCTCACTTCCGCTGTTGGTGCATACACTTGAATAATATTAATGTTGATGGGTTGACAGTGTAATTGTAATAATATTATTCTGTCCGAGATGGGTAAAAAATTCTTAACAAATTTTACATACTTCTCCATGACAAATATAGCAACTCCGTTTCGACGGTCTCTGTCCTGTGGGTCACTTCCTGAGTAGTGTAAGTTTCCCTTCTCATGTTGGTGTGTCCATCTCAGTTCACTAATTCCAAGAATATCCACTTTTAATCTTTCCATTTCCTGTATCGTATTATCCAATTTACCGCTGTATAAACTTCTAACATTCCATGTTCCTAATCTTATCTTTGAATTCACTATTTTGAGCCGGGAGATTCTTCGCACCTCTGGCCCATTTAAGGGCCGCCTGGGACTCGGGGCCATTGGTTGCTTTCTCTCCATAGTGATATGCTGGGAAAAGCTACTGGAGTGGTTTCCCGTTACCTTCTGCAGGGATTTTTCTGTAGGGGTTACCTTCCCTGAGCTGACCCGGTTTTATGTCGCCGGAAACTCGCCATTCGCCCTCTCCTTATCTGCTACGACCACGATGTTAGGGTCAGTGGTCATATTGCCCGGGACTCGCGGGATCATAAAGACCACTCCAGGACGCTAAGGAGTCTAACAACTTAAGTTTTTTTATATTATTTAATTTATTAAAAAAAACTGTTTATTCATAAACAAGTTCCGCTCTCTAATTATTATAATATGTGACATGCGTTGAGGCCATTTATAGACAAGCTATTTAATTTAAAATCTATCTAAGTAATCCAAGTAAATAATTCATAAACACCTCCTTTTAACGATCTTTAGTCAAATTTACTTTAATTTACCGTATATCGTTTGTCTAGCAAAAATTTCTCAAACGGTGTATTCAAAATTCATGCCAGATTGCAACATAATTTGCATCACGAGCGATAGATCTTCGAAATATCCTCTACGGTAAGAAAAGTAGACAAGATTCGAGATTGTTTGTTCCACATTTAAAATTGTTTGATGAAAAAATAAGTTTCTTAACCTTTTAAATGCCAGTAGGTAGAAGTGTAGCTGTGTACAGCAGGCCGTGAACTTTTAATCAAAATAAATCATTTTTACATCTTGTATAAAAAAAAAAAAAAAAATTTAAATAAAAAAAAAAAAAAACCAAAATCATCCCAATGTCGTCTCTGTGTGTTCCATATTTTAAATTAATAAAAAACGGGACATATGTATGATACAGAGGCTCAAAAAGAGCGAGTAAAATCGCTACTTTTCTATGGCCGGCCTGCTGGACACAATCAAGGATGTGAGAAATCTCGCTCTTGGCACAGAAGCGGTTAAAAAAAGTGTTTTAAACTCGGAGAGTAATGATGATATATATTTAAAGAAATACTACCCACTTTTAATTTTAGTAATCAGAGGCGAAAGTTTGAAACTAAGACAACGGGAAAGATTTAAGAAACTGTTGGTTACGTAATATCTAACTAGAACAAAATATAAATAGAGAATGACCTCTTCAACTCACCAGGGTGACTTCAATGGTGTCATTGGTGTCTTTCTTGAGGTCGCAGAGCAGCACCAGTGCCGGGGGCGCAGTGCGGGCTCCCTGGGTCAGGTGTCGGAGGTGCGCCGTGGCCAGCAGGGGGCGCAGGGCTCTGCACACAGCCTCGGCGCTGGTACCGCTGGCTAGGGCTGACACCGACACCACCAGCGATATGCGGGCGCAGCGGTTGGAGAGGACAGCCTGAAAATAAAATAAAAATAGTCAATTCATTTAGGTATGGATCTAATCCTGTTTTAATAACCTCGATCCCACCCAGGCGTCGTGTGTTCGATTTCCTGGCTGGATAAATCCTTCATCTCAACATAAACAACATTTTCCTCTTACTGTGGTGGTTGTAGGAGATTTTCAAATATTGTCAGGTTATTAATAACCCGTTTCTTTAACCCGTCTGCTTGGTTCAATACATTCGCACCTCACAATCCGAAGCCTCAGTTTCGTCAAACTGAAGTCAAACCATCACTTTGGATCGATATTGTAAAATATCTATGCAAGAAGCTTTGATATTTCAAAGACAATAAGAAGCATTATTTGGTTCTCTTTCTGGTTAAATGGAAAATACGTATGTTTGCATGAGAGGAAGAGAGATGCGAGAGAGCGAAATGTAAGGTCGCTCTGGGACGTTTTTGGTATTATGAAAGTATAACGCGATTACGTGTTTTGGGATGTATTTATCCCTAAACAAGCAGACGGGTTAAACAAAAAAAAATGTTCCACAGGGTTCCACGAAAAAACAGAGAATTGATAACCACTGGAGCGATCGCGCGAGATAAATAAATTTGCCTCGATTACTTGAGATTTCCCAGAAGGTCATTTTTGAAATTTTTCACCAACATTAAAAAAATCATACCTACGAATTTTAACATGGAGCCATAAAAACTTATTATAGTGCTATATAGCCAATGAATTAACCTGTATTTTACCGTTTATCTCACATTTGTAGGATTTATAAAAAAATATATTAAAAAATCGTAAAGTTTATAATCGTGCGAATCCTGGATATTTTTTACTTTAACTGCCGTGAGGGATATTTATTCGGGTCATCATAGAATATTTTCGCTTTCTGTATGTTGTCTGTGGTATACTTGATAATGAAGGGTGCATATCTATGGAAAAAGGACTTAATTTATCTGTAAACAGCTGTTCAAAAATTCGGCGGGAAAAAAATATCTTTAAAATTGTTTTTAACATTTTTCTAAATTAGTTTACGAAGTTCGGATTTGCGACATCTATGGTCATAATAGATAAAGCATTTCAATAGCTTTATGTTAAAATAAACGGATGGCCAAGGAAATGTTTTAAATAATTACAATGAATGTTTTACGAATGGTAGGAAAAAATGGTCCATTTTTGGACCGAAATCAATCGCAGAAAAATAAAAGTGGTCCATTTTTCGACATTACACCGCCCTTGAAGTGATTTTTCATTAAAACGGCGCTATAGAAGTCATCCAAATATTATTATTATTATTACTGTATTTCTATTTCAAATAAGTAATTATATAATTTGTCTAATTAAATGTCAATATCTCAATGACAATTCATTTTTCAAACTTTCTTCAGGCAAGTAGATACCGCAAAATTGAAAATCTCAAGTCAAAGTTAGCCACCTAGACAAAGTTAGTCATTTAGTCAACGTAAGGCTTCTTTGAATATTATATTGGATGCACCATATTTTCGATATTGGAAACGGAATGTACAAACAAATTTACAGACAGACAAAATTTAGTTAAAACAGGACTTCCCTTGATAGGTGAATATATAGAGGGAAATAAAATATCAGTCATTTAAAACTTAAACAACTAAGCTTTTTTGTTTACATTATGAGGTCTGTTATTAACTACAAATGATCCAATATCCATCCGACATAGTCGAAAGAAACATGTCAAAGGATCTATTACCTGATTAGGCCAACAGTTGGGTGGGGCCGGTAAGGGGGGTGGGGCCACCTGCCTCGCTTCTACAGATCGACATTCTCCCATAGATTCACAAGGGCCACGAAGACAGGCGTTCTCTCCCACAGGGACACAAACCTGGAAAAAAGCATTAGTTACATTACTACAAATAAGTTTCAAGCTTTATATATTTGGCAATAGATGACACTGGTTTCGCATTTAGTCAGGGAAGCAGCAGCCGTTTGTGTGATGTACGATCTTAGGTGCGTCATTAAAAAAAATCTAAAGCAACATACTTTTCCCTTCTATGTACATATTTACTTGTTTCTGCATTTGATCAATTTTTTGATGATAGAAATCTTCTAGAATGCTTTGATTTTAAGTAAACTGCTATTTTCGTATTTAAAATGACTTTATTTAAAAACAATTTCATACATATTTCCAAGCCACAAATGTATTAATTTTTTAACGTAATGGTTCTAACCTGATTGGGCTGGCAGATCCTGGCCTGTGTGGCCATGCAGTCGGGCAGGCCGCACCACACGCGTGTGCACAGCGCACGTGCTCCCACGCAGGCGCACGTGTTGCACTGCCACTGCCACGTGGAGTTGGCGGCGTAGTACTGACCGCGCCACAGGCAGGCGCCGCCTTCTGCTACTGCCGCTGCATTTATCGCACCGCTGATGGGCCAGTCGTCCGAATCTGGTACTGTTAGAAAAACATGATTATTAATATTAATAGTGAACAAGATTACGAAATAAATGCTTAGACGGTCTGAACAAGTGGAGTGTATGAATGGAGAAAGGAGTGTAAGGAGAGCATAGTTCCATGACAAAGCAGAACCCCTAAGAAAGGTGATATTAATTAATTATTAATAGCTTTTACTTTATCATGTTTTGTCCTCATTTTATTTTGTCCACTTACTGGAGAATATAAATATGATGTGAAAAGGGAATGGTAGAAGAAGATAAGGAAGATATGGCATGGCCAAGTGAATGAAAAGGTAATGTCAAGAGTCAGAATAACAGAAGAGGTACAAGAAATTGAATGAATATGAATAAAGCGAGAAATGTGTGCCAAGACAGAGTTGTGTGACGGTTTATCCTCTCTGCCTACCCCTCTGAAGAAAAGATGTGATAATTGGTTAGTTTAGTAATATGTATATCCATAGTTCCCACTGACAACCAATCTGTACCAGGGGAGGATTTTAAATTTTATTTTACTCTAATCCCACACAGGAGGCCCTGAGGTAAATAATTTCCCTCAGGACCTATGTCATCTTTAGTGCTGCTGTATGGAGGGTCTTTTTAAAGAAAGGCAGGAGAGGAAATACTGGGAAGGAAAAAGTATTAGTGTTTCAGGAGTGACGGATGTATCAATCCATATCTCCCGCTGCCGTGCAAGACCATGGGTCGAGATAAACCAACTGGAGAGGTCAAAGGGTCTCCCCTGGTCTCAGGTATTGGGTAGGTGCATCCGCCGCCAAGACTTGAATACTCCCCACCCGGTGAAATCGTATTATTAGTACACAAATGATTATTTCTTTATTTGTTGCATTTACCTTGTTCGCAGGAGGGTCCCTCTCTTCCCGGGGGGCACAGGCACTGGTAGTGCGCAATCCCATCGAGACACGTGGCCCCCTTCCCGCATGGAGACGAGGCACATTCGTTGACGTTGATTCGGCAGTCGGGGCCCGAGAAACCAGCCGCACATTCACACAGGAACCAGTTCACACCATCAATACACTTGCCGCCATTGTAGCAAGGCTGGAATACAAACAAATAAATTAACATGTTGTCTATCATCCTCAGGTTTCATTATCTCATTATCATTTAGTTTGGGAAACCATCACTTCGATAAGAAACCACCAGGCGAACCTGTCCTGTGCTACTGAAGGACAAACGTAACTTTGCCGATGATTGTTATTGAATAAGCTTGCCAGACTGAACATATATAATTATAAACGTTCAGTGTTTTATTTATCGCTAATACCAGTAATTGAGTTTGGTGCTAACCTGAGAAACACATTCGTTTACGTCGTTTTCGCAATGGGCACCCTCAAATCCTTCTTTGCAGATACAGGTGTAGTAGTCTTCAGTGTTGACACAAGTTGCTCCATTCATACAAGGATTCGATCTGAAATGTAATAATTATAATGAACAACACAATCAAAACATATGTGAATTGTCATGTTATTGGAGATTTGTCGTGATAAAAATATCTCTCATGTTATTAAAGAGATTTTTAAGTAACACTGCTTTTCATCACACTTTGAATAATTGAATTTATAGTTTGCAGTGGTATTGGCAACAATATGAAATAAGGAGTTGTGTTTACCTGCAGGCCGGCATCTTGGCGATGTGGCAAGCTGTGCCCCCCCACTGCGGGGGACAGCGGCAGGCAAAGGTGCTGCCCAAGTCCTGGCAGGTGCCCCCATTCCGGCAGGTAGTGTAGTCACAGTGCGAGTCTTTCAGGTTGCACGTTTTTCCTGGAACAAAATAATAAATGAGATTATAAATACAAGCCAAATAAGGAACTTTTTTTTTCTTATTATTTTTAACATGATTGGTGTACATGAGTCAAAACTGTTCGGTGGTAGTGGGGAATGCGACAGAGGAAGTGGGGAGAGGAATAAAATGGGAAGACAAGATTGGGGAAGAATCTGATAATGACATTTCTAGTCTAAAGATTGCACACAAGGGATATGATGAAAATATGCTGTATGACTGAATACGAGCAAGGCTGAGAGAGGGAGAGAGGTACGGTGCTATAGGAGAGTGGCGTGGTTCGGCGGGAGAGGACGAAAGATCAATGATAACAATTGCTCGGCTAACAAATCGAGGATTATAGGTCTCACTAAGGGCGTATATAAATACAATATATATGTAGTTTCCCCAGAATAACTAGTATATTTGCAGAAATGATATTCAAGAGGTTAGTATACTGTTTCATCACCGGAAAATGCTTTTAATACCTTTCCACCCATCTCTGCAGATGCAGGAGAAATCAGCATTTCCATCAGAACACGTTCCATTGTTTCTACAAGGATTGGGGTTGCACTCGTCTACATCTGCAAACATAAAAAGTGCAATCAACAACAATGAAACATTTGACTTGCAGTTTCTGTATGACAGGGTCGTAAGTCGTAAGTTCAGGGAAACTTACTTATATTGCAGAGGTCTCCCTGCCAGCCCTCCCGGCAGATGCACTGGAAGGAGTTGATTTTGTCCACACAAGTTCCCCCGTTCTGACACTGGTTGTATTTGCAGTCGTTGATATCTAAAACCAAAAAAATAATTGTTACTAAATGTTGCATGAAACGGGTACATCTGGCAATGGACAAAAATGTGCTTTTCTACCCAATGGATTTTAACTAGCAATTCCTGAGAATATTTGGAGTAAAAGTGTCATTGTCCGATGTTAGTTGTCCAATGATATTTTTTTCATTAAAACAAAAACAAAAAAATTCCATCACGTTTTGCAACTGAGTAGTTGGGTAGAGCCTAGCGGATCACGTTTTATACACTTCATCTCGTTCCAACAGCACACTAGAGGAGAAAGCTTGTATCATGTGTTCCCATCATGACAATTTGGGAGGCGGGTACGGGTACCACCATCCCATTTAGTGGATAACCAAACCTCTGCCATAGGTCAGCCCAAGTGGTTCGCTACATTTGGTGACTTAACAGGGGTGCCCGTTCATGGGGTGAGGTTTGTTCAGGTCTTGGCGGGCCGGATCGAGAAAGACTGATTGAGGGAGGCCTTTTGATCTTTCCAACCGGACCCACCGCCTTGCACGTGCTTGGAAGGATGGATTCATACGTCCGTCACTCCTGGACCCACTGATCCCCAGATTCCTACCCACCCCTCGTACCTTTTTCTTTCGGAGAACTTCCTATCTTTCCCTTCCTTAAAAATACCCTCCACACAGCATCCCCTAAGACGACATAGGCCCTGAGGGAAATTATTTTCCTCAGGGCCTCCTGTATGGGTCCAATAAAAAAAAAAAACGTATAGCAGTGTGATCAGTAGCGAAGTGTGATAGAATCATATTTTTTGTTTTTAATTGTAAAAAAGTTATTGAATAGCAAAATGACACCTACTTTTTACTTAAAATATGCTCAGGAATCGCCGGTTAAAGTCCTTCAGGTACGTGCTGTTACATCCTATATATTTGTGACTAAATTTTGAAAGAAGCTTAAAAATGCACTGACCAAAAAAAAATATTTATAGCAAATCAAATTAAAAGAACATTTATAAAAATAGCTATTTTTCATATTATGCAATATACATCACCGATAAAGACAAACCAAATTATGAGGGTGGTGTTCTTTATACACAATTTAATTAAGATAAATGAATTAAAAAAAAAAACTCGAAAAAGACAGCTGTTTTTATTCACAGAATGGGAAAAAATTTCAAAAAGTCCTAAAAATATATATTTTTTATGAACACCAGTGAAAGTCACTGCACGCCACTGTCAAATTTGTCAAATTTACCACTTAATAGTAATAATAATAATTTATTTCTCATAAAATTAAACGATAAAACATATGTGGAAATTTTGACTAGCCAACTAGGACTGGATCCTGTTTTAGGCCAGTCAAATTGACAAATTTTAAATACCTATGTATGTAATGAAAGCAAAACTTACTTTCATGGCAGTATTTCCCAGAGAAGCCGGGATCACAGGTGCAGTGGAAGCCCCCGGAGGGGTGCGCTGCGCACCTCCCGTGCTCCCCACAGCCCCCGGAGCACGCCTCCAGACCTGTAACGTAGGGTTTAAGAAGGTTTAGTCGGGGTTGAAGGGTGGAATTTTTTTATTTTTTTTATTTGAAATATACATATACATATATAACAGATTTACAGAAAGAAAATATTTGGTTCATAAAAAAACTAATTACAGATAAAGTTATTTCTTGTTAATGAATCTACCCAATTTAAAAGAGAAAACATTTCTCGTGTTTGAATTGGGGAGTTGTGCTATTATAGAAAAAGATAAAGAAAAAATAATATACAAATATATAATCTTTAAATTAATAGGAATTAATAAGGAATCAGATTCCTGCCTCAACAAGACTGTTGTACAATCTACATCCAAATTAGTAGTTTTTGTGTGACTGTATCAAAGTGGTCATGATGGCACTGCGCAGTGTTTATTATGCCACTCAAACTAATCCAGCGTTTTCAACTTTGGGCCCATTGCCTACTTTTAATCTTTTGGAATTTTACGAAACGATCTTTAAAATGCATCAAAAGTATATTTTTTATATGAATACCTCACAAGTGTCCCAACTGCTCCCGTATGGAGCCAGTGGGACTATGCAAAGGGGCATCCCTAATTGCACCGATGACCAAAATTTCATGAACATTTTTTACTCCAAGTAATGTCAGGAAACAGGTTAAAGTAAGTCTAGTACGTCCCTTAACACCTGTATGGACTGTGCAGTTTAATATTTTAAGCATTTGAATGAAAATATGTTTTATACTTTTGTTATTCAGCGGTGCCTCCTCTATTCACATCCCTTCGAGGACACCTAGTTATATTTTGTGTAAGTAGGTATTTCGCATTTTTTCCCTAAACCGACTGCATATTGAATATAAGTATGCAGAAGAGGAAACTGTCAGACGATCAACTGTCATGGAATCAAATTTTCGATAATAAGTTAATGAAAAAAGTTTAAAAGTTACGTTTTTTTGTGTTAATTCGTATGAGCGTGGTGAGATATAAAGATTTGTCTGTTACAAAACCGCTATTCAGAATAAGCAGCACTATTTGAAAACGTAGCTTGAAATGACTTTAGGCGAGTTTGGTGACCAGATCTAGCCAGATACTTCGCTGATTTCCTGTTCGCCATTTCATCCCTTTCTCACTTCTTTCAGCCTCACAACATCCCCTCTATGGCATCCCCATGCCATAGTGCCATAGTCACACTGACTGGCTTCGGAGTGTTTGGAGTAATTGGAATTCTTGTTCGGTATTCACACACAAATAGGTATGTATCGTAATTATTAATGGTTTAAAAATCAATAATAAATAGTTCCTCATTACAAATAATTTATGTAAATGCGCAAAACGAAATAATAAAAGTACTTTAAGCGCAGGCTATTTGTAATTAATCGCGTTTTATAATGGGAATGGAGACAGAGCCAAAGAAGCAGGGATCAGGAGCGCATGAAGTAAGGAGGGTTATTAACCGATCGGTTAATTTATCTGCAGTTATTCCGCTCACAGCGGGCGGCCCCCTGAACGTCTGACTCCCAAAGCTCCGGACTGGGCGGACTGACCGCGGCCGCAGCGGGGACCTAGCGAAGGGAGGCCGTAACTCAACGTCTTCTGATTCCCTAATACCAAATTTACAATATTTTTGTTCGGCCCAACAGAAAATCGCTCTTTAATTATAAATTCCGATTACTTTGTTTTTTGTTTTTGTTTTAAAAGGATTATTTATTGATGTTATTTTACAAACTGTAACGATATTATTAGTTAAGTAGGTATCCTGTCGAGAGTATTATTTTTCAAAGTCAGGATGAAAGAAGGCTGAATGCTGTAGAAATTAAATCTCTAATCAATATATATTATAAAAAGAAAGTCCAAAAAACGTGTGGACCGCAAAAACTCAGAAACGAATCCCGGTACGATCAAGAGAGTTATATGGTGTGGTAGATCTCTATCACCCCGTTTAATAAGGGTACCCGTTTTTACCTAAAGGGCATGCTTTTGAAGATATAAGGGCTAGGACTTTTGCCCTATAGAAATTTAAAGAACAGTCTTGTCTTCCGGAAAGTTTTAGAAGGTTCGATAAAACTCTAGAATGTTCTGGAAGGAGTGGCGGAGTACGTCGGTAAGTCTAAAAGTTTCGAGAACGTTCTGGATGGTTCGCTAATGCTCTTGAAGGAACATTCCAGAACATTCTCGAATGTTGTCCTGAGCGAAGCCGGGTATCCCAGCTAGTGTGTGATAAAACCATGATTTACCGTGTTGAATTTTGGAAATCTGAATATAATGCGTTGTAACAAGATTAATAAAGGGACACTTATAGGCTTGGACATGAGGGGCGATTGAATCGATGCACGGAGAATATATAACGCAAAAGTGAATGGTAAAGGATGTCGAAGACGACCGAGGAAGACGTGGCACGATCAAATAGGTAGGTACTTGAGTCGGGTCAAGAGCAATAATTACAGAAAAGTCTTTATATTAAAATATTTGAGACTATGTATTGTATAGACGTGAATGAAGCAAGAAGTTTGTGCTAAGATAACGTTGCGTGGCAATTCATCCATAATTATAAATTCCCCGCAAGCTGTAAAATATTGTATAAAGAAATTATTTGTTTGACATAAGACCCAATTTGCCTGGCCAAGCGAAGGGCGTGCAATTTTTTATCCAACCTTCTTATCTCTTTGCAGCCCTGGTAGAACCTTGTGCGAGGCGAAGGGATTGGCGTGCGGAAACACGAAAAATGTTGTTTTTGACTCTCCACCCCACACTATTTGTAACGAAAAATGTATCTCTTCCCTTATCACATATTGATAAACGAGTTTATTTATATCGACGTACCTACGTGCAAAATGTTAACCTTTCTGAGGAGAGAAGGATTACAAACTGGGCAAATTGAAATTTATTAAAATCGTGTAAAAAATTGATAAATGGGCTTGCGTTCTAGATTATTCAAGATACACGAGATGTAATTACCGATTGACATGAATAATATGAAACTACCAATAAAGTATAATTAAAATTGATTTGGTGCTACCTAGGAGTTGTCTAATAAAATTTTATTATACCTAGACGCGGGCTGAGGTTCCTCAGTTTTATCCGCTTTGAATATTAACACAGAATCTCCCGGTCTGTTTAGTTACGGTAAAGAACCGGCACAAATCAGTTTAACGTGAGCACCTCGCAGCACATACCTAAACCTCGGCAGGTTTATTCGTTGGATATAATTTACAAGGTGTCAGGTGATGCTGGGCGCATATTGCTTCGTCGAGAAGTTGTGATTTGGAATCCACATGAGGTAGAAGCGGATATCTGTAAAGGATTAGCGTGGAAGACTGTTTTTAACCGTCGTACAACATTACAGATGCTAATTTAGCAGCTTCGCTCGGGACTATCTGATCGTCCTGGCAGTCCTTTTCCTTCATCCTAGACAGAAGGATAAATAATTAAGTCTATCCGTTCATATAACTCACCTTCGTTGCACGTTTCTCCTGGGTTGCAAGGTGCGCATTGCACTCCGCACACGGCTGGCGGCAATTAATTAAAGGAAACGGATATTGTAATGCATAATTCTGCGGTAATACAACAAATAATGTTTATTTACCTGCGATTTAAGAAAACTTTTGGATTTTCCCAAAGAATTTATTTTGTACAGATCACATTAAAAGTTCGAATAATATGAAAGAAAAACAAAAACATTAATATTCTTAAATTTAAAAGAAACCATAATGATAACAGAATAAAGAAAAACACAAGATATGCTTTGTGGGCGTGTTTCGTGATCAAAATATTTGGCCAATCGGACCTAATTTTCCAATACAAAACCGTTTTCACCAATGATTGCAAAATTCAAATATAATGGAGATTTACGACGTCAGGCGAGTGTGAGACTTATTGCGCGCTAAATGGAACATTTATTTCTGTTCAAATTTGTAGAATGTCACTTCCCCTTTTCTTCTGTATTCTATGATAACGATGATCAAAAGTCGCCTGTGTTGGAGCAGGGACTAACTAGGAGGATTTTACCACCCCCTTTAGGGGAGGTTGATGACCCAAAAACAATAGTTCATCAAGTGAACAACTGTCGAAATCCTAACAAATTAAAACCTTTTATTGATTGCTAATTGAATCAATAAATCTAGCATAAACCTAACATAAAGCAATATAAAGTAATCTCAAAAAGAAATTAAAACTTCTAGTTAACACAATGTAAACATCCGTAAAATATCATATGTCACAACAGGAATGTTGCCGCGAATGAATGAAAAACATGGCGGCTGTTATGTCATTATGTTATTAGTAAATTTGCCGAAAATAAAATTTACAATCTTTACACGGTGTGAAACATAAACACCGTTTAACGGTTGTTAAGTGTTTTTTTGTTATTTATTTATTAGTAAGACTGTTAGTGTACTAACCTGTGCAGGGGGGTGAGTCGCATAGTGCCCGGGGGTGCGAGCAGTTCCTCCCCCTCCAGCCCTGAGGACAGTGGCAGTAATAGTCTCCCTGGGTGTTGAAGCAGGCTGCGCCATTCTCGCATGGGTTGGGTGTGCAATGATCTCGGTCGTCCTGGAAAATAACCACACACATACTCTCAGTACACACATACTTTCTAGTCTCCTTCCCCTCCCTCATATCAGTCAGCCTCCGAAATCCATAATTTAACTGGATCTGGACAGTTGCAATAACTGCGTACACGTATTTAACGATTGTACATTAATTATTTTTTATAATTTTTTATTTATTTATTTATTTATTCAACGCCCAGAGGGCTTTTACAGTAGTACAATTTGTTTATGACAGATGATTTTTAAACACATAGACAGATGACAGATGATTTTTAAACAGATAGAGAAATGATAAGAATAAAATTAAATAAAAATGCACACAAGTCACAAAAATACAAAAATACAGTGATTTGATAAGTTTACAAAAATACATATATGTTTAGGAATAGTTTTGGAATAAGTTTTTTACAAAATCCACAAAATTCGCCAAGTTGATGTTGAATATGTCAACATCACTTAAGTACTGATTTCCCATAGTGTGAAATCTTTGTATCGGAGAGTGGGCAATGTAATTCCGCTTATGAATGCTGCAGTAGAATAGGGTATTTTATCGTGTGGTTACTGTCGGTATTCGTAAGTTTATGAGTGGTAGGAGTTCGCAACAGTCGAATTTAGAGTTAAGTATTTTGAATAAAAATGTCAAGTCGTTTATTTTACGTCTGTCTTCTAGTGTGTGTATTTTTAGAATATTTAGTAACAGATTATATTTTAAGTCTTCTAGTTGGATATTTAATTTAAAATTTATAAAGCGCAGAATTTTTTTTGTCTTCGCTCAATATTATTAACGTGAATTTTGTAAGATGGAGACCAAACTACCGAGTTATACTCAATTTGGCTTCTAACTAGAGATACATATAATAGTTTAATGGCTTCTATGGAATTAAAGTTTTTAGTTGTTCTTAAAACGAAGCCTAGTGATTTCATACCATTGTTCATAATTTGGTGGATATGATTGGCGAAACTTAGTTTTTCATCCAAAATGATTCCAAGATCCCTCATTTCCGGGACTCTTTCTAAAGCTGTGTTATTGATGGAAAATTCGAATAAAACAGGATTTTTATTTCTGAAGAAAGTCAAGGTTTTACACTTTTCTACATTTAAAAATAAATTATTTTGAATGCACCAATCTTTAAACTTACTAATATTTGACTGTAGTATTTGGCAATGATTTAAATCAGTTATTTTCTTGTATAGCTTGATGTCATCAGCAAAGCGCAATACCTCGACATCATTTAAGCAATTGGTTATATCATTGATGAAAATGAGGAACAAAACCGGGCCAAGGTGACTGCCTTGCGGTAGGCCACTAGTAGCCCAGAAAGCTTTCAACATCCAAGATTTTATTTTGACGAACAGTTTACGATTTAATAAATAGCTAGTAAACCATTTTAGCATGTTACCCCTTATTCCTAGAGCAAATAGTTTTTGGATTAGTAGTTTATGGGATACTTTGTCAAATGCCTTCGAAAAGTCTGTATATATGCAGTCGACTTGTTTGTTTTCTGAAAAAGATTGTAATATGAAGTTTTGAAATATTGTTAAGTTAGTTATTGTTAATTAGCACATTTATCTCTTATATACCTACCCACCTAAATCATTTTTTATGAAATCATAAGTTTTGTAAGTAGGTATCTACTTAAATACCTACATACCTACTTAAAGTATAAACCATAAATATTTTACATAACATTTAAAAAAAATTTCAAATTGAATATTTTAGTGGTTCATGATTTTGGAGGCAACTTAGGCAATTATTTGTGAGTAAATGTAATTTATTAAAAAAATAATTTTACTATATTTATTTTAAAAATACAATGAAATTTTTTTTTATAAAAATGCATTTCTTGGGTAGTAATTTTAATATATATACGACCATTTTTTATTCCACCGTAAATAGGTAGTGTGTATTTTTAATTTACACCCACTATTATCAATAAATTAATTATTGTCAGTCTCCCTCAATAAATATAGTTTAATCATCAATCTGTGAAAGGAGATAAATAGAGTAAAAATAAGACTGTATTGAAGATTTCGTTATATTTGTGTAGGTTATATTTGCCAACAATGCAATGTACTAAGATTTCAACAATGCGTCAAAATGAACCTATAACCCGTATGATGCCAGAACCTAATACTCATGCCATAAATCAGATGGAGTACTGTGATAAGCAAATGCATTTAATACTGGTGTAATGCGGTAACTACAATAACAAGCAGAAAGCCACTAACCACTAACTGCACGACTTACGGAAAAACGTTTAATATCCACAAGAGCTTCTCACAAATCGTAACAAACGTGTGATATTCCAGAAGGCACACAATAGCTACGATAATATTTCAAATGCCGCATTTATCCGCTCACCATTTCCGAATCGCCAATAAATAAGGCGGAAATTTCTTCATCCAGCCCCATTGACATTTCATGCGGCCCCTTTGCATGAATAGAGTTGTAATCCTACGGCAACAATACCCCGCAGACAGGTGGGTAATTTGAATAACCATAAAGTACGGCGAGTGGAGGTTCCGCTAGTGGGCGGGGAACCCAGAGCCCCAGGGCGAGCTACCTCACTTGGGCGCTTGATCCCGACTACAAGCACACCTCACCTACAATAATACGACACCTAACCTGCAACCATCAAAACAACCAACAAACCATAGTCTGATCGTTTTTACTGTGAGACATAAGAATTGCATGGTTTTCCGTCTTTGATTGTGGTACGAATAAGAATGATTTTAATAATAATAATAATAATAATAATAAAATTTAATTTATTTATTAAAATCGGTGCTTAGCAACGCTATAGAGACATTTGCATTTCACTATCTCTCTGATTTTTCATTATATCAGATAGAAAATAATTAGTTTTGATCCCAAAAAATATAAATATTTGAAAATAAGTATATTAGATTACGTAATAAATAAACTGCCAGTAAACCATAGGTTATTTAGACAAATAAATAGGATATAAAAAATCTCTTTTGTGAAGGCTCCAGTAACCAAGGTAAACAATAATATTTGAGATTAATTTGTAATATATTTTAAAGGTAAATTTAATTACATATATTTTATTTTGATAGCAGTATTCTAAAATATAATATATTATAGATTTGTAACGTTGAAAGGTAAAAGGTTTAAATTAAAATATTTTATTTGGGCATTTTGAAAATTATTTGTTGACAATTGACAATTAACAAATGATATTACTAGGTAACGATAGTTGCTTGGTTACTGGAATGTAGGAACTAATAATAATAATCATTTTCGTGTTGTTTTGTAAATTGATAATATGTCATTTACAACCAACCGAAATGAAGAGCGGTCTGTTATGTCATCTACACAGATGAACAATGATAGTCTAAGACCACCAAAAACAAAAGCAGGTATTCATAGGCAGCGTATGAAATGGACGAACGATGTCAATATGTTCATCGTTCGTTCATATTTTTATGTAACTAAATTAGAAACAGATATGTTATTGTATAGGAAAAAATTACATTTAATTTTCTCACAAAATTATCCGATTGCCCAAGTAAACGAACAAAGATTAGCAGACCAAAAGAGGGCAATTTTCAAAAATAATTTAATTCCTGTAGTAACATTAGATCAGATAAAAAAGGAAGTAGCAGATAGATTGCAATTAGAAAATAATTTAGAGCAAGTTAATACGAGTAGTAATGTTATATCAAATACATTGAACGTAGATAGTTCAGATAATATTCTAGTCGAAGAATCCAATGATATTACAGTAGACTCAAATAACTTAGACGTTATTTATAATCTTAGGGAAATCAACATTGCAAATTTAAACTTACTAGATGAAAATATTATAGAATTAGCTAACTTACTTCATAATAATATAAATAGATATATAGATATAGAGCCCACAGTTAGACCAAAATTACCAAAATTACATACGTCAAAGAAATTATCTAAATTAATTTCTGAATTAAATAATATAATTTTACCAAAAATTATATTTGATGACATTAGTTTTTTAGATCTTCATACAATAGTGTATGCTAGTGCTATCACTATATGTAACAAGTTAGGAGTTAAATTAACGTCTTCTGATGATAGATCATATAATTATAGAAAACCAGAATGGCAGAGTAGATTAGAAAATGATGTAGTATTTTTAAGAAGTAGCATAGCTAGAGTAATAGAGTATAAAAATGGAAATAGATGTAGGAATATTTTGAGACATGTAGATGTAATTGGGAGAAAATTTGGTTATAGCATTGGTAGTAATAATAATGAAAATATAATCAATGATTTATTAGATTTGTTAAAACAAAAATTAGGTGTAAAAGCTAGTAGATTAAAAAGATATAATTATACGTATAATAAAAAAAATAATAATAGATTATTTCAGAAAAATGAGAAAATATTTTATTCCAAACTTGACGATAAACAAAATATTATTTCGAATAATAATAATCCGTTGCCATCTGAATCAGATATGCGCGATTTTTGGACAAATATTTGGAGTAAAGATATAAAACATAATGAGTCAGGTCCGTGGATAGAAAATGAAGAACTCAATTGTTCAGACATTGAACAAATGAGTTTTTCTGATATATCGGTTGAATTGTTAGCCAAAATTATAAAAAATACTCATAATTGGAAAGCCACGGGTTGCGATTGGATACATAATTTTTGGTATAAACGTCTGACTACTTTACATCCCCTTTTGGCAAAAAATCTTTCAAAATTTGTCAGAGAACCTCAAAATTTTCCAAATTTTCTAACTAAGGGCATTACTTATATGTTGCCTAAAAGCGAACATATTAATAATCCCTCTCAGTATAGACCCATTACATGTTTACCGACAATATATAAAATTTTAACCTCTTGCTTGACAGATTTAATATACACTCATTTAGATGAAAAAAATGTTTTATCTGAACAACAAAAAGGTTGTCGCAGAAAACATATGGGATGTAAAGAACAATTAGTTATTGATTCTGTAATTCTAAAACAGATTCAAACCCAAAAACGTAATTTACATATTTGTTATATAGATTACCAAAAAGCTTATGATAGTGTCCCGCACTCGTGGCTGATAAAAGTTTTAAATATATACAAAATTAACCCAATTATTATTAGCTTTTTGGAAAAAATTATGGCATTTTGGAATACCGATTTGCTTTTGAATTTGAAAGATAAGAAAATTATAGTACCGGGCATTTCAATAAAAAGAGGGATTTTTCAAGGAGACTCATTGAGTCCTCTTTGGTTTTGCTTAGCATTAAATCCTCTATCTAAAATGTTAATTAAAAGCAAGTTTGGAATAAAAATTAAAGGTAATACTAGAGAGAGAAATATAATTTCTCATTTATTATTTATGGATGATTTAAAATTATATTCAAATTCTGAACCAAATTTAGAGAAAATGATTAAAGTAGTTAAAAATTTTTCAGATGATATTAAAATGACTTTTGGTTTAGATAAATGTAGAACGATCCATATAGAGAAAGGTAAAATTGTAGATGGAGACGAGGGTATATTTAGAAATTTCAAAATTGAAAGTATGAAAGGGGGTGAGGTTTATAAATATTTAGGATATCCGCAATCAAATAGATTAGATCATACTAGTATTAAAAATGATATTAGGATTAAATTTAAAACTAGGATCAGAAAAATTTTGAAATGCAATCTATCTGCTAAAAATTTAGTAAAGGCGATAAATACTTGGGCAATACCTCTATTAACTTACTCATTTGGCATAATTAAATGGTCTAATACAGATTTAGATAGCTTAGAACGATTAATTAGAACTACATTAACTAAATTTCATTGCCATCATCCAAATTCAGCTATAGAACGTATTAATTTACCCAGAAATTTAGGAGGTAGAGGTATAGTCAAAATAACATCTTTAAAACATAATCAGGTAGAAATGCTAAGAAATTTTTTCCATAGGAAAGCTGATAGTTCAGAAATGCACAAAATAATATGCAAGGCAGATAGAAATATTTCACCATTAAATTTATACGACGAGAATGCCAGCATTCTTATAAATACCAACCAGGAATTATTAGATTCCTGGTCAAATAAAATTCTTCACGCAAAACACTTCAATTATCTCAACCAAACATATGTTGACAAATTTTCGTCAAACAAATGGTTGAGTATTGGAGAGTTGAGCGCAGAAATAGAAGGCTTTATGCTTGCCATACAAGATAGAGTCATTAATACTAAAAATTATAGGAAGCATATCATCAAAGATGCAAATCAAATTGATGATTTATGTAGAAAATGTTTGGCTTTTCCGGAAACTATAGAACATATTATATCGGGATGTTCTGTATTAGCGCCGTCCGAGTATACATTTAGGCACAATCAAGTTTTAAAAATAATTCACCAAAGTTTGGTAATTAAACATAACTTGATTGACTGCCGTAATGTACCATATTATGAATATGAACCAAATTCATTTTTAGAAAATGAATTTTATAAAATTTATTATGATAAAACTATTCTGACAGACAGAACAATTAGTCATAATAGACCCGATATAGTTTTACATGACAAAATTAAGAAAATAACTTATATCATTGATGTCGCTATACCAAATTCTTGTAATATTCAGAAAACTGTTTCTGAAAAAATAAGAAAATATACAGATTTAGGAAATGAAATTAAAAGAATTTGGCATTCTCAGACTATAAAAATATTACCATTTGTTATTTCGGCTACTGGCATTATACCTAGCTCTCTCATTCAAAATTTAGGCGTATTAGATTTGTCAAAAAATTTGTACATAAAAATGCAAAAGTCGGTCATTTTAAATACATGTAGGATTACGAAAGATTTTTTAAATATTTATATTGAGGGATCAGTAGGATTTATCGGACCAGTTAGGATTTCATCAGAGCCGAACCCTCTGATATGAAAATATCTGGAGTCGGTGAAATATTTTCCCATTATGTTTCTGGTGGATTGACGTATTGTTCTTGTATTGTTTTATTCTTATATAGTGCAATTACATTGCGTTAATTTACTAGATATTCATTTGTGGAAAAGTGTGTGGAAGGGTTTAGTCTTTCATTTAGGAAAGATTCAACCCGGACATGAAATCTGGAGCACCGTAAAAAATTTATTTCAGCCGAACAGAGCGGTGGGTGCAATACTCTGTCAGCCATAAAAAAGTATACATTAAATAAAACGGATTTACCAGATAAAAAATCAAATAACATAAAAAAGATAAAAAAAAAAAAAAAAATATATACATCTACATATTTAGTACGTAATCGTATATCTACTACGGGGGCTTCAGATGTATTCTCCATGTTTGGTGAAGAGGCGCGCCCTGCCACTGGGCCACGGCCTGGACGAGAGTGTTCTCCGATCTTTGGTAGCGCTGACTCACCCCGGCTATTCTGTGGCGCATCAAGGCGGCGAACCCATGTACCCTTCCTTCTGCGAACATCTGCGAGGCACTGCATCGCCAAGGTAGGCCGAATAGCGCCCTATATGCGTTGTTGTATTGTACTCGAAGTGAGTTCATGACGCCTTGTGAGTATCTTGTCCAAAGTTCGCTGGTGTAAAAGCTCATGCAGTAGCTCTGGAATATTTGCTTCTTCACAGGAGAACTGCACCTGTTGAATCTCCTGGCGAGCATGTTATTTGTAGCTATTTGTAAACATTTTTGCATGAATCTAAAAGTCCTGGACAGAGCAAACATTTGAAAACACTTTGAAACCGTGGGGTGAGGGGAAATATGTACGAAAAATTCCTCTACCCACTTAATTTTATAATTTTTTTATAGTTCCTATGGCAAAGTTCGTATATGATGTAAGTATAAAATAACACATAAGTATAAATTCAAACTTTTCACAATTCTCCTCACTAAGGTTTTCTGTTCTGAGACGGACTGTAGTTTTTTAAAAATATTTTTGTATTTAGTTTCTAGTTTTATTTACATTGTCTCAACGGCGAAGCTACAGCATTGACATGGGAGGGGATTCGATCCTAAGGGGGGGAGGGGGGGGGGGGGGAGTGAATTAAAATATAAAAGGAAGGCCGAGATGACAGATGTTCCAAAATAAAGAAAATGATTTATTATTTATATTGAAGAAACGTTATGTTGAAGAACGAGTTAATGATGAATGTAAGTCTAAAGTCATGGCGTTTGAAATACTGAGTACGAAAACAATGTGCAATATAGTTGCGAATGATGAATACTTGGAGCAGGTGGATGAGTTTGTGTATCTGGGTAGTATGTTTACGAGAGATGGGAAGGCTGATAGAGATATTGAAAGAAGGGTAAATGCAGGTAACTCCATTAATAGAGGACTGATTGCAGTTGGCGCTAATAAAAAAAACTGTCAAAAGTAGCGAAGCTAACTGCAACGGAGTCCTGGTACCTACCCTGATGCATGGCAGCGAGCCATGGAACTGCAGAGGAAGGGTGAAAGTAAACAGAATGCTGTTAAAATGAGATCCCTGAGGTGTTTATATGGTAATACCATGTATGATCGTGTGAGAAATGTGGAGATCTGCAAAGAATGTAAGGATGATGTGAGCATAATGAGTAAGATTAATAAAGGGACTCTCAGATGGTTTGGACATGTAGAGCGAATGAACGAAGAAAGTAGTGAAGAATATATGACGCAAATGTGAATGGCAGAAGAAGTCGGGGACGCACGAAGAAAACATGAAGCGATCAAGTGAATCAGATACTTGAGTCGGGCCATGTCAAAAGTCAGAATAATAGAAGAGTATGTATGAGACGATGTATGAAAGTGAGTGAGGCAAAGAGTGTGCGCCAAGACCGAGTTGTTTGGCGGTCCTCTGCGGGGAAACGGCGTGATAGTTAGTTAGTTGAAGAAAAGGAATTTATAAAAAAAAATGCATGAAACTGCAAGTACTAATGGTAAATAAGAATTAATTATAATGTGGGTATCTTGTTGGTCGTAGGCCAAACAACGAAAAGAACAAATCAAACATTGAGACTTCCGAAGTAAAACGACTAGAATGAGTACATCAATCAGTTTTCCTCATTCCTCGGTCCATTCGGATTACTTTGATGGCCCATCAACATCGAGATAAATTCCTCCCAACATTTGTAAGACAAAGATCCAGTTGCAAAACTACACAATTAAGAGATACCCTCCGCGCAATCACGCTTAATTTCGGATCAAACCAATAATCAACAATCGTTAAGGTCCAAACAATGCAATCAACTACAGTTATAAGTGTGGCTGGCAATTGATTAACTCCTGGTATGCAGTAGGTACAAGCCGTGGATATGGAGTAATGTAGTACAGTACCTACTAGTAGTCTCATGAAGTACGAGCATGTAGTCTGGTAGGCGTGAAGGTTAACCAAGCGATTATAACCAGATTTAATCTTGGACTATTACTTATCCCCGAGTTATTTTGGAGGCGGAATCTGGAGCTCCGAACGTAGCCATACATAGCTGGTCTTGGGAACTGGGTACCCGAATTGGCCGAAAGAATATCCATTATAAAAGTTACGTGGATATTCACGCTATCAAATTGAGAGTTCATAATAACGTGGTCATAGATTTTGAGGTGGTGAAAGCGTATATGTAGGAACACATTAATATGGAATGATAAAATCTTTTGATAATTGGTACAATAAACAAGAATACACAACTGGCAGAAAAAATACTTAGCTTTCAACGCATTCAAGTAGATATGTAAGTAACAAAGGGTTAACAAATTAATTAATTATATTCATACTTTTGAAGATAGCTATAACTTCGTCGCTATCCATTATAAATAAATGAAGAAAATATTATTTGGTCATATGAAGCAGTTACTTTGTGATGTGACATTATAATTTAAAATAAAACAATAACTTTGTAAATACCACTTTTATATAAAAGTGGTGTTTACAAAGTTATTGTTTTAATCAAAAAAATATTGTTTTGTTTGAAACATTATATTTTTTACACGCTGACCGGCTTCGGAGCAACCGCTCCTTCCTTAGGGAAAAATATATACTAACTTAACAATACAAAACAATGAATGAACATAATATGCTTATTACTAAGAGGTGAAGTAAGGGTGAAGAGTGGAGTAGGAGATAGAACGGGCGGTGAAAGGGAACATCTCTTGGATGGTACTGTAAGATAATGTATATATTTTTTTAAGAGAGTATTTCTTTAGCACCGTTGTGATTTGATACTCCATTCACACTGAGGCAGCATCATCGAGCGTCAAATAGTCCAGTAGATACCTACGCACACCTCGTGTTTTGTGCAGGTAACTACCCCATGATTTTACAAAATAAATGGTCTTGACACGTGTCGGGCTAATTGAAAAATGAGTGAATAAATGCAGTAATCATCACTGATAAATTGAAGTGCGGAATAAACGCCCTTACGGCCGGGGCGAGCGGCGAGCCTGTCCGGTGTCCGGTTTGGCGACAATTTGTAAGGACGGACAAATAGGCGCAGGTGTTGCCTCCTCCTGTGGCAGAAAAGGACCCAAATTAAACTGCAATAAATAATGCCTTCCTGGTGAGTATCCCACGGTGCACTGACGGCGAATTAAAACGAATCTTCTTACTTGTGGACTTACTCGAACAATGTTCTTTTGTGCGTTATGAAACTAATAATTATGTGCGTTTAATCGATGGTTAAAGCTATTCTGATGAGCTTGAACTCTTAAGCATTGCTTCATGATACTATACACTTAAGCATAGCTTCGTGATACTCTGGGGAGATTAATCTCTTAAGCATTGCTTGGTGATACTTTAAGTGGATTTAGAAGACACTTAAGCAATTGCTTTGTCATACTCTGAAGACATTGAACTTCGTGATATACTTTGAAGAGACTGAACTCTTAAGCATTGTTTCATGATACTCTACTCTTAAGTGATTGCTTTATGATACTCTGAAGAGATTGAACTGTTAAGCAATTGCTTCGTGATACTCTGAAGAGACATAGAGATATACTATAGAGGCGCTATCCCGTACATAATTCTCCGAGATTCGTGTTCAAATCATGCACGAACAGGTCTTCGGAAAATGAATTCTAACTGAAGCCACCGCGTCAAAAGGCTCGGCCGTCAGACCGTCCTTTTCTTTTACTCAAGCCTATGGTTTCATCCTATTCTTGTTGTTGTTGTACTAATAGAGAAATGGAGGTAGCAACCTACGATTCCGTTGAACCAATTTATTCGCTTAATGTCTCATCTATGTATATATATAATACGAGTATATCAATGTGAAGAGATTGATCTCTTAAGCAATTGCTTCGTTGTACTTTGAGAGATTGAATTCCTTCGTGATATACTATAAGGAAATTGAACTCTAAGGCATTGTTTCATGATACTGCGAAGAGTTGGAACTCTTCAGCAATTGATTCATGATAAAATAAGAATAAGAACTCTTTTTCTCTTCTCTTTCGAGTGAAGAAAATCTTTTCTCTTTCGAGTGTGAGGAAAACCTTTTCTCTTTCGAGTGAGCAAAACCTTTTCTCTTTCGAGTGAGGAAAACTAGGACAACTTAGTAAAACATTAATAATTTTATACCTATTTTGAATATCTACAACAGCGAAGCCCTTACATGGATCTGCCCGGAGCCATTGGGAATATGGCAACTCCGTTGGAATATGTTGTGATACTGTAGGAAGGGGGGGGGTAGGGGTTGCAGAACAGGAAGATTTGAAAGTACTTGGCTATTCAGACTCGTTCACCAAACACAGCTAATGCCATTTCAAGTAAAATTTCGATTCTGAAAGCTAGTATTTCACCAGGCGATACTTAATTTGTAAATGTTACACATGTTATCTCCTTGTGTACACTTTCATATGCTAAAAAGTACGATGACTATTGATAATATTACAAAGAATTGTCTTAAAATACAAGTTAATTTTTTATTAAAATTTATCTTAATCGTGTCATCCAATCAAAATATCTTTTTAGATTTTAGATAAAATCACAAAAGTATCTATGATTGGCCGTAAAGAATATTCTCGCGATAACAATAAGAAAGATTACATAACCATTTGATATTATTAAACAGGAACGATAGCAGTGTAACAATAACAATGTGTATTCACAACCATAAACGTAATAAGTTAGAGCATAGAGTATCGAAGGAGATCTGGTTGAGATAATTTGATACATGGCTATAGTCTCTGGTCTCTGGTACAGTGTGTTACATCGGTTGAGCATATAACATGGATGTTGCAGGAAAGCAATGAGAAAATCTTTACGAAATTTACAAAAAAAAAACAGAACTATGTATAATGTGAGTGAAACTTGTTTTTTATACGATTTGGAAATTAGAGACGCGTCGCTAATAACACCTGACCTAACCTGGAGAAGCTCGTGGAAAATAGAAAAGTGTTTGGCAGTAGAATGGGAGATTGCAGAAGCGTTTGACTGACAGTCTCATAGTATGACGGTTTTCGAAGCTCTCCGTGCAGCACAGGTCCATGAGGTGGAGGAGCTTGGCTTATCAAGGTAATTTGAATTAAAGTCACGATCAATAATGCAATCACTCGAGAAGAAGAAGAAATTTGGGGTAAATGCATTTTTATTGTCCAATGGGGTATTTAGACATTTTTTATTGCTTGAAAAAAATAAGCAAAAGTTTATGGTGATTACAGTATTCTTATTTAATTTTTATGTTATATAGATAGTTTTTAAAATCAATTATATTGAATGAAAACATAAAAAACAAACATTTTTAGTAGGATGATTAAAATAAGAAAAATTATCTTTAAATATTCCGTACAATTCCAATAGAATCCCTAGTTTCTGGAAATATCCCATTATAGTGAAATAATAATAATAATAATAATAAAAGTTTATTCCAGAGTGTATGCAGGGGTAGTGCAATGCAATACATTCCATATTTTGAAACAAAAAATGGGTTAATGTTAAAAATAAAAATAAAGTAAATAACAACATATAAATAAATTTAAAAAAAAAAACGAATAAGCATGAAAAACATGAGAAAAATAATAATAAACAGTAAAATTAATTCGTGCAGCTGTTTACGGAGGGTATTTCATCATCTCCCGTCTCCAGAGGGCCATTATAATTTACTTTGTTTTATTCTTTTTCTTCTTAACTTCTTCATTAAATTCACTTCATGTAGTATCCGTTTCTTTACTTTTCACTACACCGTATCTATATAATATTATGATTACTTTAACTGCTCCTAATCTGATATACAATACTGCCACCATGTATGTGTCCTCCTTGAAAGTCTCAAGGAAGGTACTGTCTTACCAATATTGTGTTATAGAATTTACTTCGAACTCCGTCGCCCTCTGTTGAACTTGATCGCTTTCTCAGCGATCTCGGGAAATTCCTCCATCCAGGTGGTAAGCAGTCGCCGGTCATCCCCCAGTGAAATAAATCAGCAAATTTAGGGACACTGACTGTTTGAGTTCGACGAATTCAGTACAGCTTATCATAAATATAATACACGTCAGCCACAAAAATTATTCTGTACCTTTTTCGACAGCGTAACGCGAGTTAAATCGGCCATACACGAGACATTTTGTCAATTTTCTTAAATGCAGTATTCCGTATCGTGCTAACGATCTAAATACTGCGCCGTGTTAAGACAATAACTCTCAAAAGTAGTTACCTTTACGCCAGACACGACGACGCATTTTGCAACGTAATCCTTGTTAAGTAAGAGATGTCAGTCTCGGGAAAATTAGCGAATTGAATGTCATCGCGTACAAACATTAAAATAATACGACAAACGGACAGTCATTTATGAACGCCTATTAGGCTTATATGTAAGAAGTTTTAAAAAGTAATAAATAGCAATTCGTACTTTCAATAGGCAATTGATCCTTTTAACACACTACAGGCATAAACAAGCCATAGAAAATCACAGAAATTTGACAGCCGATAACGCACGACGAACGCCTCCCGATATCCGACGGATTTTGTCTTTTTAATTGTCTCGTAACGCTGTCTTAACGCAAAATATAAAACAAAAGATACAGAATCACCATTCAGCTCTAAAATTCAGTTATCAATGGTCTTCTCTCTTGTAGCCGATATACTTGTAAAGAGTTTGAATATCCTCCATGGCTATTTCATCATCGGATAAATCCAATGCTGTAAGTTACAGTGAGGCAGCATTATTGCGTCTGGACGAAGAGTATCGCAGAACGGCGCGATTAGAAGTGCCGACAATGGCATAATGGATGTAAATATAATCCCGTGAGGCCGGCCATATAATAATTGGATGCAGACTGCGTTTTGACCATATCGGAAGGCGATCTAACGAGAGCAAACACGGAACAACCAATATGTCTAATTAGATGTTAGAAGCTGCGCGTACGAGATTTAGATTGCCGTAAGGACGACTTGTTACTTTTCATTAATGAAAGGCTTCGATATCAAGTCCTGCCGATGTCCAGAAATGATGTTATGTAGGCTTCAATTAGGAAACCTACGATGGACGTCGGTAGATCATAGATACATGATATGGACAGCTTTAAGTTTCAAGACTTGAATAGTAACTTTGAGTATGGAAGGAGAGGCATGTAATAGTCATGTTCTGATGACGTCGTGAAAGATTGGTCAGATCCTTGGTCGAAAGGTCGCAGGATCAAAAACAGACATAGTGCAAAAATGTTCCATAAGTATTTCAGAAAAGACAATTTTTTTCATCGTTTCAGAACGAAAGAGACTTTCGGTGTCCTTCGAATATTATAAATAAATTATTTTTCGGAAGAGTTGGCTAAAATAAGTGAGATTTGTGTATGCTTAATCGAAATTCAATTTTCAATTTGAAAGCAAAAAAGCTTCCACCAACTTTATAGCTCTCACTTAGAAATAGGTAATTAGGTAGGCGGAAATGGGTATCGTCGCCCCGGTAACCATTTACTGGATAACCAACACCTCTGCCATAGGTCATCCCAAGTGGTTCGCTACGTTTGGTGACTCAGCAGCGGTATCCGGATCTCATATAGTGAGGCTGGCGGCGGATACGTCTGCCCACCAAGTGCGTTGCAAGCCGGATCGGGAGAAACTGGTTAGGGAAGACCTTATGACCATCATCTTGCACCGCAATGGGAGGGATGGATTCATTTGTCGCCCCTGGACACCCTGACCCCCAGATTCATACCAAAACCTCATACCTTTTTCGTTCCCAGAACAAAAAGAACATCCCCACACCATCCCCAAAGATTTCATAGGTCCCGATGAGCATTATTTTCTTCAGGGCATGTGTAGAGCTAAAGTAAAAAAAAAACAATAAGGTTGTTTAAATTTTGGTCGGGTTAGGTTAGGTTAGCTTGATAAATAAATCGGTGGATCCTATGTATGCGGCCCAGTACGGGTAAAATATAGAGTTACCTCACATTTCTGATACCCTTTTAAACAATACCTGTAAATATTAAAAAATTAAAACGCATAAATCTGTAACACATTAAATTGCTTTCCTCAGATAAATTTACTACAAAAAGATATCACGCTGTTTAAGGTCTGAAATTAAAGTAAAGTAATCATGTAAGAGTTGTATTGAAGCCTGAACGGGGTCATTTAAATATTCTCACAGGCAAAGGGTAATGAGACGGAGCTTCCAATTAATTTAACCCCGTTCTACCCCCACTAGCGGAGCACCCCCCTGCGGCGCGCGCCCGGGGGCACCTACTGGGCTACTGACCAAACCAACTCGTTATTTCTCCGAGGGAAGAAATATTTATACGTGTAACTGGCTTGAGTAAAGGTGAAGTGAGAATTAATATATTTATTTACAACATATTTATTTAAAAATTGTATATTTTATGAGCAGTTGAGACCGAGACCATTTTGGGAATATAGGTACCGCCGCTCCGGGAACCATTTATTGGATAACCAACACCTCTGCCATAGGTCACCCCGAGTGGTTTTCTACGTTTGGTGACTTAGCAGACGTTGGGTGAGGTTTGTCAAGGTCTTGGTTGACCAATGTGTCTGCCCACCTGCTGCATCGCGGGCGGAATCGAGAGAGACTGGTTGAGGAGGTCTTTTGACCTCTTCAACCAGAATCTCTTAGCAGTTGAAGGGATGGATTTATAAGTCCGTCACTCCTGGTCACCTACCCACCCCTCATACCTCTTTCCTTCC
The DNA here is from genome assembly GCA_917563855.2 of Limnephilus lunatus. NCBI lineage: Eukaryota > Metazoa > Arthropoda > Insecta > Trichoptera > Limnephilidae > Limnephilus > Limnephilus lunatus. Next base: position 41,140,359 of record OU830602.1, on the reverse strand, counting down.
CAGAACTTCCTCTTCTTCCTTTCCTTAAAAAACCTTCTTCACAACATTCCCTAAGATGACAAAGGCCCTGAGGGAAACTATTTTCCTCAGAGATGGGAAGGCTGATAGAAGTATTGAAAGAAGGGTAAATGCAGGTAACTTCATTAATAGAGGACTGAACGATATTGGCGTTAACAAAAAAACTGTCCATAGAAGCGAAGCTAGCGGTCCACAATGGATTGCTTGTACCTACCCGGATGTATATGGCAGTGAGGCATGGAACTGTCAAAAGAAGAATTAAAGTAGACTCGATTCTGTAGAAATGAGATCCCTGAGGCGTATGTGTGGCAAAAACATGTATGATCGTGTCAGAAATATGGAGATCCGCAAAGAATGCAAGGCTAATGCGAGCGTAATAAGTAAGATTAAGAATGGACGCTCAGATGGTTTGGGCAGGCATGTAGAGCGAATGAGAAAGAAAGGAGTGTAAGGAGAATAAATTACGCAAATGTGAATGGTAGAAGAAGTCGGGGACGCTAGAGGAAGACATGGTACGAACAAGTGAATCAGATACTTGAGTTGGGCAGAATAACAGAAGAGTATGTATGAGATGTGTAAAAGGCAAGGAGTGAGTGCTAAGACAGAGTTATTTGGTGATCCGTCCTCTCTGCCTATCCCTGAGGAAAACGGCGTAATTGTTAGTTAGTTAGTTATTCAAATTTCGGCGAATAAATTTATTGAATAAATGAAGAAAAAAGAATACATGATAATAAAATATGTGGAAAATTAATAATAATAGGGGGTGGCCGTAATAAATGGTAAGGAAACTGCAAAATATTAATAAAATTATTTTGATATGGCGATTCTCAAATAACGATGATCAAAAGTGATTTCATTCGAATGAATAATCGACAATTCTCAGAGACATTCAATTTATGTCAGAACATACTTTGTTGTTAGTTTATTGTTTTGTCGATCAATGATTCGATTTTCATAGTTTCTGGACCGGATGTTTCGATTATACCAATCTCTAGATCCGAATAGATTTATTACGGGACACGGACACAATAAAATATTTCAAATTAATAAGTGGGTAGGCATGTTAACAATCCAAACATCACGATCTATATTGGACTGTATGATTTAAGAAGGTTCCTACCTGTTAAAAACCTTCAGGTACATTTGAAAACAGATATTATCGGTGAGCTAAGGATTGATGAATCAAATATTATAACATAAAACTTTTGATTAATTCTAAGGATAATGGAAATAAATTAAGCCATTCTGGCATATATAAACATACATATAATAATTGGCCAGCATTTTACGTAGGTAAAACTGCAAGAAATGATCAAACGAGGTTGTTGAACACTGAAGTGTCTAAACAATGTAAGTTTTTCATAATTCGCAACACAATTATATATAATATAGTAATAAATCTTCGGGCATAGATATACTACATAGAAATAAGATAGTTCTACGTCTTAATAATCTGGAAGGTATAGAGTTTTTTCAAAAAATCATTAAAAACTAGCTTTTGCCCCGGCTTCGCTCGCATATTCGCCCCCCACCCTCTCCGTACCCGTTACATTCATTTTTCACGATGTCACCTATTAAAACGTAACAATCAAATACGCGCTAGCTGTTGGCTAAGGTCAAAATGTAGATTAGTACCTATTTTATACAAATTTGAATTTTTGCTATCAAAAGAATCTCCAGAGTAACCTAAATAAATAACAAAATGACAGCCCACGTCAAACAATTACTTAGCAACACGTTTTGCTTTTCGTTCGGACAATAACCGTATAATAAATAATTTCATAACGCCAGAACTTACCAATACAGCCTGTATTAATCGTAAATAATGTAGCTTTCGATTAGAGAAATAATTTTTAAATTCCATTCGATATTTATTGCGTGAAAGAGTAACGAACACACATCCATACAAACTTTCGCCTTTATAATATCTATAAGATTAATAGAACCAATTTATTTAATAAAAAAAATAGATTCATCATATAGGTAGCCCCATTCTAAACACATTTCACTTCCACACACCTATTTTTACCCCACCCTCTTAGGTACCTTCCATTCGTCCCCCACCAAAGTTGATGATCTCTCTCCCTCTTCTGTTTTAGCTTTAAATACTCTATAACTATGTAATTTATTTAATATCTTTTTAAACACCCCTGATGGAGGTTCAGGTTAAAACGAAACCGGTTGGTTAATATCGAGCGGAATCCCCAACCGAGAAAGAGTAAGAGCTAGTAACGAAAATATAAATAACAGACCGTGTTCACGTGTAAAATATTTTTGTGACAATATTCTTCGTAATTTTTTTCCACGGTCGGGTGTCACCCCCACCGTCCCCCCCTACACACCTACAAAGTGTTTGCTACATCTGAAAATTTATTAAATGTAGAGTATAATATCGTCAATGAGTATCTACATATATATTTACGGATTTAAAAAAGTTTTATCGTAATAAATGATTATATCCCTAAGCATAGATCTAGCAGGACCAATACTATAAATTAAAAATGTTTACATCTAAAGCGTTTGTGTCCTGCGCTCGAAATGAATCCGCAACGTCTCCATTCAAGGTAAGGGGGCATCCATTATTTTTCTTCCAATCTAGACCCCCCCGCCTCGTTGAGATAAATTAATTATAAATTTGGGCCAATTCGTACATTTTTTTCAAGTAAGATTTTGCTGCCCCCCCCCCCCCCTGTTTGCGCTCACGTAATTAATGGATGCCCCCTAAAGTGAGTATGTACACCTCTAAACCCTAAGTAAAGAAGGCTAGCACGGATAACATAAGTGCATCTTAAAGTTATGGTAATAATGACACTTTCAGTACCTATATTGTTTTTAGAGTTAAAAATACAATGGACAGGTTTCGTTCTTGTCCGAGCGTTGGTGCTAAGTTACGAAAAGTTGGTAGAAGAAAAAACACCGTGATAATTTTTTTCATATTATTTTTTTTTTTTAAATACGTGTTTGCAATTCACTTTTGTTTGTTTGAACTCAACAAATAGACTCGTGATCAACGACAATGCATTCTATCAATCGTATGGTGCCAATCAAGCGCACAGATAATTCGAAGAAATTAAAGTATCTACTTAATATAATAAAAATTTTGTGCCAACTTCTTACCAACTTGGGTTGATTTTTAAACATCTACGTATCCAGAATGTATTGTATTAATTATAATATTATGTATGTCAGGTAAATGTATATTACTTGTATACAACAATCAGGTTTAAAAACATTATGACTCGCTTTCGCAAGTCATTATTGAACAGGGAGGTGACTTTCTAACGTTCGACCAAAGGAAATTACCTACATGTCTGCACGCTTTGTTACCAGTAATCTGTGAAAGCGCATTAATTTCCGAACAATTTTCTCGTTTAATTATAAAACTTGCACCTGCGTAACGCGTAGATTGAAAAACTAGACTGAATGATAAATTTTTGCAATAAAACCGCACGTTTTAATGATTTCCGTCAGGTTGAAATGGACAGATATGTAGTTATTACGGTTATGTATGAGCGGTTGGCCAGCCTGTTAAATCCATCAATTTCCATCACTGAAACTTGCAGGCCCAACTAATGTTGGCAGCCCATCCGTGAGAATGACGGATGGGGATTGCAACAATAGGCCGCAAATGCCTCGGAGGTGGTGAGGACGGGGACTCCTCACTGAGGAGATATCGGTTTTCTGTGTTACTGCAACATATACAGTATACAGGTTGCATACAGACTTTAACCCATCCCGAATCGGGCGTATTTTATCAGAATGTAAAAAATATTTCCGCTTTGCAGTAAAATTCAAATAAAAAGAATATTTCAGAACAAATTCAAAAATTAAAAACTTCTCTTGAAAGATGATGAAACACGTTTACAAATGTTATTATTAGATTTTTTTATTTTATTTTTTAAATAATAAATTTTTTAACATAAACAAAAGAAAGATATAAAAATAGCTCACCTTACGTCTTTTTCTATCTAAAATTACTGATAACGAAAAAAACACTCACACACACACACACACACATATTTTATCTACATATGTGTTATAAAAGAAGAATTCAAAGTTCCAACATTTAAAAACTTGTTTATAAAAAATTCAATCGTACAAATGGTACAAATTATAAATTTAATTTTTAATTTAATTTTTTAATTTAATTTATTTGAGACACAAACAGGATATTTACAAAACATTTTTGCATGTAATATAAAATAAATTCTAATAAAATATAAATATCCCTAGACTAATGTGTCTGCAGTAATAACATTTGCATATTCACAGAAGCAACATGAAAAACAATGTAAGTATTATTTATAGATAACTTAAAAACTAAAATACAAAATATGAAAACTAAAATACAAAATATTGAAAACTAAAATACAAAACTTGCAATAAAAATATGAAATATTTATGAAGAGATTATGAAGAGATTATTGAGAAGTAATGAAACAAAATCCTTTTTTTTTTTTTTTTTTTTTTAGGTGCACTATTAACAAGATTATTCACTGAAGCAATCACAAGAAAAACAATGTGAAATATTTATGAAATAATTATTGAAAAGTAATGGAACAAAAGCATTTATTTATTTATTTATTTTTTTTTTTTTTTTTTTTTTATTTTTTTTTTTTTTTTTTTTAGTTGCACAAATCATGGAGATATTTTTTAAAGCTAGTTATATTATTTACAAAAATATCTATGATGGTGTGTATTTTAACAAGATCGTTGTATGATCGAGACATTCTAGATATAGGATTAAAATATCCAGTATTATTGGAAGAAATTTCGGTCCAAAATATGTTAAGGTTTCTGGTAGATTTGGGCCTGGCGTATAACTTGATTTGATTGACTAAATTACTGTCTACACGATTATTCACAATTTTATAAAGCATTAAAAGGTCATTTATGTTTCGTCTTTTAACTAGACTCTCTAATTTGAAATGTGTAAGTCTTTGTTCGTACCCGTCTAAAAGATGGTAGACACCTGATCGATAAGACAAAATCCGTGTAAATTTTCTTTGGACTGATTCGAGTCTAGATATCTGTGTAATATAATGTGGATTCCAAACTGATGACCCGTACTCCAGAACACTACGGATTAAGGAATTAAATAGAATTATTAAGCTATTAGAATTCTTGAACAGTTTGGTTGATCTTACAATAAAACCGAGTAATTTATTTGATTTACTCACAATGTATTCAATGTGTTGGTTGAACGTTAGTTTGTTATCGAATATAATTCCTAAATCTTTTATTGATTCAACTGTTTCTAGATTGTGACCACATATGCTATATGAATACAGAGTTTTGTTGGTGTTCTTGGTGAAATTAATAACTTTGCACTTAGCTATATTCAGTTCCATTTCATTGTCAACACACCAGGCAGATATAGTGTTAAGGTCTTGTTGTAAAAGTTCACAATCTTCAATATATTTAATTGCTTTATATAATTTTAGGTCGTCAGCATATAGAGAAAAATTACAGCGGAGTTTATATGTAAGGTCGTTAATAAATATTAAGAAAAGCAAGGGTCCAAGGTGAGATCCTTGTGGTACGCCTGACGTAACTAATATTGGTGAAGAGTTAAAACCGTTAACAGTAACTAATTGGCTTCTATGTGATAAATATGATTCTAACCAACGAAGCAGATTTCCGTGAATGCCAATTTGATCCAGTTTATACATTAAGATACGGTGACTAACTTTGTCGAAGGCCTTGCTGAAATCAGTGTACACGGCATCTACTTGCGTTTTATTATTCATAGATTTACACAGAAAGTCCATGTACTCAAGCAAATTAGTATTTGTGGATCTTTTAGCAACAAAGCCATGTTGGAAAGGACTAAGTATATGTGATACATGGTTAAAAATGGTTTTATATACAATGGACTCGAATATTTTTCCAAAACAAGATAAAAGGCTGATAGGGCGGTAGTTAGTTACATCATTTTTACTGCCAGATTTGTGGATCGGAATGACGTGGGCAACCTTCCACAAATCAGGAAATACCCCACACTTCAGACTTTTGAAGAATATTTTGTGTACTGGTACTGCAAGTTGGTCTGCACAATTTCGAATAAATAGTGGAGGAATTCCATCTGGGCCGGAACCCTTATTGATATCGAGAGTATTCAATTTCGCTTTGACCTCATCTAGAGTTATTTTGATATGAGACAATGGATAATTATAGAGTTGGGAAGGAAGTTTAGAGTCACTTTTAGAATTAGATGGTGAGCTAAAAACAGAAGAGAAGTAAGTAGATAAGAGTTCACATGTATCTTCACCATTTGTTGCTGATTTGTCGTGGAGATGCATGATTTTGGGGAGAGAATTAGAAATTCTTTTCGAATTAATGAGGGTTGAGAGATTTTTGATACTGTCAGGGAGAGAATTTTCTATTGAATCTACATGGGTTTTAAGGCAGGTACGTATAGATACTTTTACTCGAGCTCTCAAGATGGAAAAACTCTCATAGTCACATTGATTTTTGTATTTTTTCCATTTCTTTCTAAACTTTTCTTTTTCTCTGAGTTGGTGGATCAAAGCACTGCTGAACCAAATTGGAAACTTATTATTCCTGATTCTTAAGCGTGGAGTGTGTTTTTCAATTGATAGCCATAACAAGTTATAAAAATGTAGTACAGAGTCATTACAATCCAGGGTGTCAAGATCGTCCCAATTATTGAGTGATAACATTTCATTGCATTTAATGTAATCCGTTTTTTTGAAGTTATATTTGATGTGATCTGGATTGGTAGGTAGGGGTCTGCATTTGGAAATTAAAAGATCGAATTCAATGGGAGGATGATAGGAGTCAATTTTGGATAACACATGTGAAGCAATTTGAATGTTGAGGTTATGGTTGGAAAAAACTAAATCTAAAATTCGATCTATATTATTAGAGACGTGATTGAATTGATTAAGTCCAGTCAAATTTTGGAAGTCCAGTAGAGATATTGATTTTTGGCTATTATGAAAGACTGGTCTGGTAAGAGTTACATTGGCATTTGGTGAGTATTGAAAAGATGGCACATTAAAATCACCCATTATTATTGTTATATCCTCTGATGGTAAGTTATTATATGTCGTTTGACACTTTTCAAAAAAATCTGTGAGATTTTCGATTGGTATATCTGGAGGCAAATACGCCAAACATAAGTTGATGGTTTGCCTGGACATTTCATGTAATTTAAATTTAATCCATAAATCTTCTGCAGATTTTGAGTTATGTGCTGAGACTAAAAAAGATGTCATTTCTTTCTTGATGGCTATTAGAACACCACCGCCTGATTTTTTGAGAGAACTCGATATGTCCCTATCGCGTCTATATATATTATAACGATCATCTACTAATTCATGGTCATAGATTGTGGAATCTAGCCATGTTTCAGTTAGACAAATTAAATCATAATTGCAACTGAGCACTTCGCAATATAAATCATTTAATTTACTTTTTAAACCACGTACATTTTGATAATAAAATGTTATTGCCGTTTTGTTAGAATCCATTTTGAAAGTATAATATATTAAGCATTATTGAATACGTTTTTATGTAAAATTGATGAAAAAGTAATTTAATGAAAAGTAAGTAATTATGCTTTGGAAGGGGGTAATTATGAACGTCATAAGTTATGATTTGTTTGTGGTACATGATTTTGTCTATGGTATCAGCTGTCATTAATGTTGACAGAAATATGTTGTTGAATAGTGAACAAAATACAATGCAAAATACTGAGCATACAGTTGTTACATAAAAGTATGTTGTCATTATGCAATTATTTCTAATAGGTTGCGATCGTTTATTATATTTGATAGATTGTGATAGTACATGAGAATAAAGAGAAATCGTGGTATTTACTTGTTGTTCAGAATAATTTTGTTCAAAGTGAAATGATGTAAAATAGTATAAATTTTTTAAAGATTCTGTGGTGAATCTTGGTTTTGAAAACGAACCCATTAAATTTTTGACCTGAGACCTCTCACATTTTGGTAATATATTTGTAAAGTTTCCATTTTAGTATTCAAGTTACACATAGTTACGATAAAAATAAATTAAAGTTTGTATATTCTGTTATTAGGCATCGATGACACGAGTATCTCGTTTTTTTATCTTTTCTAAATCGTAAAATGAATTAATACATACGTGGTTTGAGTTTTCATTCAACCTAAGGAAAATTTTACAGTTTTTAATCCAGCAGAATTTATATTTTTGTTCTTTTGAAAATTCTCTGACCATTTTATAGAGAAGCTTATTTTTGGGGGATAGGTGTTCGTTTATGAAGATGTTATGTCCTCCGTGCAAGAAATGAGGATAAATACTAAATGAGGATAAATACTCATTCATAACTGAAAATCGTACTAGAATTAAACATGTATTTGTGTGCCCCAAATTAAACACTTCTTTTGCCCAACACCATTATACTCACCAAGGAAAATTCTTTTTCAATATTATTATTTTTAATTGGTAAACTAATGTTTAAGACAAGATTTTTATGCATAGCACAAAGGGTAACAATTATTATATGCAATAATTATTAGCCAGAAACACTCATCAACATTGAAAAAATCTCCAGAGAAAAGATAAATGCCGCCGACGCTACTTGAACCCGCGTTCTTCTGATATCCGGTCAACTACTCTACCAACTCCACCAAGCCGACGTAGCTCAGTTGGTAGAGTAGTTGACCGGATATCAGAAGGACGCGGGTTCAAGTCCCGTCGGCGGCATTTATCTTTTCTCGGGAGATTTTTTCAATGTTGATGAGTGTTTCTGGCTAATAATTATTGCTTATAATAATTATTACTCTTTTTCAATTAACTACCAATAGAAATCAGAAGCATTAAGGACAAAGTTCAATTGTTGAACTCCATCAAAAAGTACTTTAGAGAATGTCACACTAAAAATCATACTTGCTTTTCATCTTACTGAATACATTTATGTTTGTATCTTTTAGTTAACGGGTCTGATTGCCACGTGTCTGTATTAACTGCACCTATATATTGAAATACATGACTATAGTAATTGTACATATACGAAATGTATTAACTGTATTAACTGCATTGTATTAACTGTACACGTGACTGTATTTGTACATATACGAAATGTAAACTCTTCTTCCATCCACAAGCAAATGCTTTTAATGGAAGACCAGAAATATTATAATATGTGGCAATTTTAAATAAACAAATAAATAAATAAAATAAAATATTATTACCTCACGTTTTTATCGTTTCATGAAAAGATTGTTTCTAGAAACTTTGGAGATGCACATTTTTTTATTGGTAAATTCTAGAGCTGAGTAAAAAGCGTGAAATTTCCTTTTCTAACACAGTTTAGATCATATTTCATACCATTATAGTAAGGATTTTTTAATACAACGATTTATATGAGACTCATATGAGCTGGAACAAATTTGGTCCACTGTGATAAAACGGGTTCGCTAGAGATTTCTTAGGTGAACATAATGTTAGCTACTACATCACATCGTTCGCACCGCCTTCTCATGACAGAATTATCTTTTTTTATATTTTGGGAAGCGGGTATGGATGGGTACCGCCACCTCGGGAACCATTTATTGGATAACTAACACGTCTGCCATAGGTCACCCTGAGTGATTCACTACGGTGACTTAGCAGGGATGCCCTGATTCATATTCCCCGGTTCAAAAAATTATCAAGCTTCGACGCTAAATTCACAATTCCGAACATGTTAATACATAAATAAACATATATTGTAGTTTTCTTCTTCAAAATTATTTTGTGGCGTCATTTAAAATTAAAAGAAAATTAAGCGGCGTGCGCCGGACAGAAATACAAGTTCAAAATTAGTAATAAACTTACAATCTAGGATACAATTCCCGATGAAGATCGGGATCGTTAGTTTTGAAGCATGTTGATAATTTTTATTAACAACTGGAGTGTTCTGCAATACGATAAATTTTAGTCTTGAATGCTAGGAAATTTTTAGGCGCTCGGTTTGGAAATTTCCCGCCCTCATTAATAAAAATGATTCCTCCGAATTTTAATATGGAGAAATATAAACTGCTTATATTATAGTCTTAGAAATGAAATGCAGTTCGCACGCGGTAGAAGAGAAACCTTCACAAACACAATCTCAACCAATAGGAGCTTTGAAAAATGAGCTCATAATCAAAGCGGCCAATGCGCCCAGCTTGACAGAGCCGTAGGTAGGTACAATACATATATGTATGTAAGGTTTCATTCTATCTCATTCTCTCGCAGGCGAAATCCTATAGATGTATGTTTTTGTCTCTTTTTAGCGTCACTCGTTTCCGTTTCATCGAGTTTCAAATCACAGCGGTGCTAAAGAAGTTTTTATATCAAAAATATTATATATGCAAGCTGAAAATAATTTATGTTAATTGAGTAATGTTTTTGTATTAAGCGCCATAACAGACATCTAAAAATCAACAAAAATCCATCAAACATGATTTAAGATTTTCACGGCCAAAAGTATTATCGTGATTTTTTTGGGGTATTTTGCCGTATTGCGCTACCTCTATATTTTAGTCAACGTTTCGTACACCTCTATATGATGATGGACACCCTAACGCTGTCTGAAGCATTGGCTAAAGAAGGACTTGGCGCAACACGACATAATATCCCAAAAAGAAATCACGATAAATAACAAATCATATCATCAGCGTCATTTCCAGTTTAAAGTTTCTTCTCCAAGAGTTTTACGGCTTTCAGTATTGATAAATAATGAACTTAAGAAGAAAGCCAAAAATATTCCAATTTTAATTAAAATATGGAAGTTTAGTTTGCGCCGGAATAAACAAAGATGATATTTGCAGCGTCAGAGCAACCTGGACAGAGAAGATATCGAGTTCGCATCCCGCCATGGCCCATAATTGGACAGCATGGAGCCAAGATCCATCCAGTGAGATACTGAAACAACTAAACAACCGAACAACTGAGCAACTAAGCAACCGAACAGCCAAACAACTGGTGGAGGGTTCAGATTTGACGGCTGCCTTTATTTACGACAAAGGCTAAAGTTCAGAAGCAGATACGAATAGTTATTGTTGCGTTTTAAACGGAAGATTTATGTACCAATCGTCCGGTTATCTGTTTTGTGGCTTCGGTTTCTGCTGTATATAATAATACCTTACTGTGGGTTCACGGCACCCAATGAAGGGAGTAAAATTCCTATTTAAATCATAGAGCTAATCTAAATTCCAGTGTTCGCAGGATGATGTTAAATAGTTGCAAATTTAATGGTTAGCAAGGCGATAGTTGTCATCCTTCATATAAAATGAAATTCAACAATAAAACAAATCGAGTCACACAGAATGACACGTCTTCATAAAACTCGTTCTATCTTTTTTTCTATTATGGTAAAACAAATAAAATAAAAAGATTTTCAAAGAGGGAACACCAATCTATTTTTTTAATTTCAAAAATTGCCATAGACGCTCCCGTATAATTGAAATAATTCTATTAAATATAAAACCGCCACACAGTTCACCGGATTGAGGCTTTCCAATTTTTCAAATAATTAATTGTATATACAACGAAAAAAGTGAAGAGACGATAACTTTTATGTGTTATTTAGTTTTGTATAAAGTAGTAAAAAAAGTTTAAAAACAAAAACCATCCGTAAACGGTTTTTTAAATTTAAGTTACGTAGCGTCCAAATTTTTAAAATGTTTATTTGCCCGTTTTATTTTATATGTCCGTTTGTAATATTAAAATCTGAAAGTCTTCCATCTGCTTTCAAAAATAGCATTTCATTTGGAATACGTTCAAAAACAGCAAATCTATTTGAAATTGAATAAAAAAGGAGAATATTTGATTAAAATATTTAAAAAATTCTTTAATCTTTGTAAATAAAAATATTTCTAATATTTCATGTTGTTAATTTTGATTAAATAGTGTTTTTTTACAAAGCTTTTGTTTTCATAATTAATATATAAAAAAAATTACTACAACTTCTTCCAAGCCAGCCCAGTTACCTCACCAACACCTTCAAAATGTCAAAAATTATCATTTTTTTTTATGTATAAGTAATAACTACTAACAGAGTTTCACGGCTGATTATTAGGTTTCCCATCTGTCTGCGAAAATTGTCAGATCGAGATAGGTACAAAAAAATAAAGAAAATGCAAAAAATACAAGTAGCTAAAGAAGTAGTTGACCTTCATCTATGCCACCTTATAACGTATAACCCTTGACATAGAAATAATTATATAGTTATGCATTTAATTGCTATCGAGATTAAAGAACATAGGTATCTCATTTCAATTAAAAACCAATTTCAAGAAATAGAAAAAAACATCGATAAGTGATCATAATTTTAAATCGAATTGGTTTTTGAACAAGTTTAAAAGCTCCGTCGTGATTTTAAGAGCTACATTTTGTAACCGTATATTTTTGTTTATGTTCTTATTGTGAAATTCGTTCCTACCGCGGATCGAGAGGTTAATATGAATCGCCCCGTTAATAAACTGATACACGCCGCGAGATAAGACGATGCTGCGGGGAGGACCACGTGGGAGAGGAGAGGGAAGTTGAGATGATTATAATTAGCGAATCATGCGGTTGTTATTTGTCAACATTTCCATCTTTGTGGGCTGCCACGGACCGCGGCGATCAGCCGGATAACGCCATCCACCGTGTATTGGTTTTGATCGAGGATAACGCCCCCATTGTTCGTGTTACATTTATTAAACAACACTGTACCAACACCACGGAGGACAAAGAGCCTGCTGAAGCAGATAAATGTAATCCCGAAGGCTTTATTTTTATAGTTTCGTCACTTAAATAAAGCGTTGTTTTATTTTTATTACTTTGTTCCGGTGAGATCTGTCAGATTTCCCGCGCTTATTGTCATCAATGATACCATGTAAGAACAGAATGAAACGAAACTTAAATTTAACTAGTGGGTAGATACCTAACAACTTACCGAGTAAAATATAATAACCTGAAATTTTTTTGTGCGTTCACTTTTTTGGTATTCAGCGATGTTGCCTTTACTCTTATCCCACCAGGGTAGACTTCCATCCTCACAACACGTCTGTCTTGATGGTGGACATTGCAAGGCTGCCGAAACCTTGACTCAAGAAGAAGGAGGAAGCAAAAGGCACGTTTTATCCGTGAGAATCCACTCTGACACCAAATAAATTCGTCATCACAGCAACCTTGTCCTATAGAACTGAATGACATTTCGCCGATTTTATTAGAGCAATAATTATTATCGCATACTAAGTTAAAACAAAAAACCAACTTATAATTTACCCGCATTCGTGCCTTAGCAAGCAGTTGGCGAATAAAAATTGGAGTGGATTAAGAGCTCTTTATTGCAACAATGGCCATTAATTAAATGGGTCATGGCAAAACCGAGACAATTACTTTCCGAATTAATTAGAATCCTTTGTAAGAGAATAATTCTCACGATTAGGATGAGCCCTAAATTTAAAATACAATTTAGAAAACTGGCAATAAAATACTAATTTATTACTAACAAAATATGAAGAGCAAATTTAATACATTTTAGGTAAGAATGAAACAAACATAACAAACAGGCGGCTGTCAAGAAAAAGGGAATAAATCAAGCGTGGTTGAAAAGTTTAACAGTTTTGAGTGATATTCTTGAGAAATCTCGGGCGAGTGAAGGAGAAGGATATAAACGATGCTGGGTACAGAGGTTGCCATGCCAACGCTCAGGATGATTGATGGGACGATCGATGCAATTTAATTTGAGGCTGGATACTGCACTTTGATTGAACGAGATACGGATGCACAAATGTTGCAACAATAGCCAGTGATGCAACCGCAGAGATCGTGAACAGCGCAAAAACCAGGAACAGAATAGAGGATTTGTTGAAATTACTCTCAGAATACTAAGTTTGGTGTATGTAATGAATTGAAAGATCTTCTGTCAGATGCCGAGAGATGTGAAAGAGTAGGGAAAGAGTTTCTATAGGTTGCCGACAGATACCAGTAGGGGTAGCAATGGCTGTCGAGAGCGTTCAATCGCTAGCCCAATCCAACAGATTCAATTAGCAGCCAGTATAGATAGGTCGTACGACCTAGTAGTATAATTATTGTAAATATGTAAACTCATAATAAAACAACTTGTATCAAGGACCCATTTTTATTAAGAAGCAGGTACCCCCACAGAATAAATAGTGTTTGATTGTAAATAACACAAAAATTACAGGATATTTTACAGAAATTTAAAGGTACCAATGTCATCAAATGATTAATCAGAGCCATTTTGTTTTGTTGACATTTTAAAGATCCCCCTTAACGTTGATTCTAGGCCCGTTTGAGCTTTTTAATACAAATTTTGATCAACAGAAAACTATAACTGTGACGTTGTTATACTTGTCAGCTGATCTCAATTTGATAGAAAGCTGTAACGTACCTAGAATCGAAGTTCAATCTATCAAATGTTAAAAACAAAAACCAGATGGCACTAACTGACCATTTGATGACAACGTAATTTTTTAGACAATTTTCATGGCTTTTGGTTTATCCTCCGCAGTTGTTAAATGAAGTCTTATTGAAATCCTGTAAGTAATACAGACTCTGGTAAATAACCTGAGAAACAAGATCTCTACTGATCAAATTGATGTTGGAACAGGCGAAAATAGAACAGCCATTAATCTAAAGGTAACGACTATACCAATACCTACCTTCGCGCACTTTAAAACGAACAATCATTCCTCTTAAATTTGAATAATACGAGTAATTATTATTGTTACTATGAATATGTATTTGAAAATAGTAGTGGTATAAACCAGGAGTTTATACCACTAGTATTTTACAAAACATTATTTATTTTTAAGTAATAGTGGTCGATCTTTAGCCCTTTGTACGTATTATGGTGGCGTAATCTAATTAAAAGTTTTGATCTGACTACTGCTGGTGCAAATGAAACAAATTGTTGAGGTGACTAATTGAACGACAGTTCTTATCTAACGAATATTCAATCAATTTGATTTATCAATTCATACAATACACGATACAACAATATATACATTCCCCCCCTTGATAATAACCGTGTTTTAATTTTTACACAACTAATAATGAACCATTTAGGGTCCATTAACAGTTGTTTTCCTTGCTGTAGTCCACGTTTATTGTTAAGTAGTCTGTTATATTCTTACATAAAAAGAGGGTAAATCTTTGCTTCATTATAATGTAGTGCCAAAAACTATCACTGAATTGTAATGAACGTAGTTCGTAGACTTTAATAAATGGGAACTTACGTCTCTGATTAATGTTGGTACTGACGCGAAAGCAGTGTATAGGCGTGTCGGCGTGCTTGTTCTAAAGCCATCTTCGATTCTAGTCACCATTTCAAGTACTTTATTTCGGAGTCTTAAATTGTATCAGTAACAAACACAACAATGCATAAATTAAATAAATAAAATCTAAAGACATACATTATATTTTGTATAAAAAATGACATAATCATGTAAAATTGTACAAATAAGGCTTGATATACAGGTTCAATCTGTTAGAATAAAATGCCAATAGATAATGAGTAAAATGACAGATCTTTTGGTGACGATGCTAAAATTTATTTCTGAATTCAAGGAATCCTAAATGACCCAGTCATCGAATCATTAGGATATGTGAGTACCGTACCACAATTACGCGATGTTCGTCATAGTACCTGGTAAAAGAGTAAGATAGAATGAATAACTTACCTCGCATTGGTAACCGGTGAATCCAACAGGGCAGATACAACGATATGCGTTGACCTGGTCCACGCATTCTCCGCCGTTGAGACAAGGGTTGGAGGCGCAGTCGTCAATGTCCGTGATGCAGTCTCGACCTAATCAACATAGTTCACAGTTAGAACAATATTGCTGTTTTGTAAATGCACGATTATTTCGATTCCCTATTGCCCGCAGTCAAAGGTTCCGATTAAGAAACCAAAATGCTCAAGTGTCCGCTTTCCGAATTTCTATCAACATATGCAATATGATTCATATGTAAAACATGATTCAGATGTATTACAAAACAATAAAATAATGTAATAATAGATTTAGCACAATGTATAGGGTGTTAAGGGACGTTTTTGCCACACTTTAACCAGTGATTCCTGACAATATTTGAAGTAAACAATATAAATGACACTTTTGATGGTTTTTTTTTCATAATTAACTAGTAAGTGTTGGACAGTTGGGGGCGGGGTAAGAGGTTGGGCTGTTACTCGGTTGAATGACCAGTGACGACATGTGAAGGAAATGTTTTTTTTTTGATTTTGAGATTTTTTTTTTAAGTTACCAAAAAAGTCACCGGACACCAAAATTTAATTAAATTTTTTTACTCCAAATAATGTCACGAAGCACTGGTTAAAGTAAGTCAAATAGTAGGTACGTCCCTTAACACTCTGTAAAGTATGAGTGGTAGGGAGACACAACCATTTATATAAGACCTATTTAAAGTGAACAAATTAGCCTGACGGGTTAAAAAAAAGTTATAAAAGCTAACAACAGTTGTGAGATTTGTGTAAAAGTAACCTGTGAATCCCGGCTGACAGGCGCAGTGATAGTCGTTGACCAGGTCGATGCAGGTGGCTCCATGGAGACACTGTCCCACGCAGTCGTTGATGTTCCTGTCACAGTTCCTGCCCGCCCAGCCCCTCCTGCAGCGGCACTGGTAGCCGCCCGCCAGGTTCACGCAGGACACCGCGTTGATGCAGGGCTCCGACACGCACTCGTCCACGTCTGAAAATATCAAAATTTGTATATATTTTTTTTAATTTTTGATCGTTGAAGACAATATTGACTCTCTCAAACGAAAAATGTGGTATCCCAGGTGGGGCCGAATATTTTTCTGTCTTTTTTGTTTCACATATTTTATTTAAAGATTAAATATTACAATTTGAGGTTTTACTCAATAATTAATTTCACTAAAAAAAAAAAAAATTGTTGTGCACGATTGTAATTATGTTAAAATTGTCAACAGATGTCAGTGTATTACTTTTATAGGAGAACTCTACTTTACTTTTTATATTTTTTAGATTGAACATCTGCATAATACAAGATCGCATCGGCCAAAGAAAGAATTATTCAAAAAAAAAAATTCAGTACGTATCACCAAATCTACACACGCGATACAAAATTAAGAATGTCATCAGTATACAATTAAAGAAACGTGCACCTCTTTGTTAAAAATGTCAACAGAGATATCAAAGTATAACTTTGCCTATTTTCTCTGCGAGGGAAAATAAGCATTCCACCCCCTTTTAGTCTTGCGACATCACCAATAACTAGCAGTGACTCGTCAGATTTCGATTTGATTTTAATAAAGGTAATAACAACAGTATTAGGGAGTTACTTGACCTATTTGTTGTAGGGCAGGATTGGTATAAATATAAATATAAATTGGTATAACTTCAGATACGCAAATCAATTAGTACGTGATGTATTCCTTACCGAATTGGCAGAGGTCTCCTTCCCAGGAGGGTGGACACTGGCACTGAAATGCATTCTCCAGGTCTATACAGGTGCCACCGTTTTGACATGGAGCCGAGGCGCATTCATCAATATCTGGAACAAAAATACAACTGTTAGAATACGTTTATAATGTGTTAAAATCGACCTCCTATAACCTATAACTGTTAGAATCGTGCACCTCTTGCTACTTCTGTTTTCCTGGTAGACAGTACAGAATCTAGACTCGATTGAGGGGAAATACGCCTTTGGTTGAGGAGCATAAAGAAAATAGGTGATTGGTGGCTTAAAGAGAAATGGATGATTTGAATTTGGATGGGTGAGAGGAAGATCTGGGAAGGAAAAAGGTAAGAGGGGTGGGTAGGAATCTGCAGGTCAATGTCCAGGAGTCACATACTTATAAATCCATCCCTCCAACTACAGTGCAAGGCGATGGCTCGAGAAAGTCCGCCCGGAGAGGTCAAAAGGCCTCGCTCAACCAGTCTCTCAGATCCGGCCCGCCACGCAGTAGGTGGGAAGACTCACTCGCCACCAAGACCTAGACAAAGCTCACCCCATGAACCCGGGCATCCCTGCTAAGTCACCAAACATTTCGAACTAGTTGGGGTGATCTATGGCAGAGGTGTTAAAATAAATGGTTCCCAGGGCGGCCTCCCAAATTGAAAATATAATGTGTAATATAAGGTCTCTTGAATTTTTCTACGTCATTGGATAGATGTCGCAGTTTTTCAAGTTTACTTTAACATTAACATTCGATAGGTAAATTTCTTCTTTAGAAAGCTAATGATTTTTCTTACTAATGCTAGGGGCTTCACAAATGTTACAATCATTATAATAAACCTTGATTTTTGACGGGCCTGGGCTAGTGATAAAATAACAGTAATTAAACAATTATAATGCCAATGTTTGTGTGAATAGAATAAGTCGGTTGGCAAACCAAAAACGGGAACATGAATTCTCCCGTGTTTTAAGCACGCGCAGATCTTAAAACCGGTTTGATTTTTAATAAACCGATATGAAACCGGTCGGATTGTACAGCTTGTAGTAATCCTGTGTTTTTTGGAGCACATTTTTTTCGAAATGCGTCAGTTTTTATCGTTCTGATGACAGCCTTTATCGTCATGGAGCTATTTTAAGGTCTGTCTAGAATGAGCTGATCTGCGGACGTTACCATATAAATAAAAAAAAACATATATCTATATTTTTAGTTTTAATGATAAGAAGTTTCAAGAAGCTAAATTCTATAGCCCAGAAGTCAATGGTCTTGTTCACCAATTATAAAAATTTACATACCGTCAAGATCAATCCGACAAAACGTTTTTTTTTCATTTCATGTGCGCAGTATTTATAGAAAAAATCATAATGCACACGTTCTAAGAACTAACGATCATTAATAAAATTAATGCATGAGCAATGCATGTATCGGGAACATCATACATTACAAAAACCATTGTAAATATTAACACTGAATATGTAAGTTTTTTTAGTTATAAATCTTGCAAATTTTGTTTAATAAAGATATATTATTTTACGGTGTTCCAGTTTTTATGTCCGGGTTAAATCTTTCCCAAATGAAAGACTAAACCCTTCCACACACTTTTCCACAAATGAATATCTAGTAAATGCACGCAATGTAAGTGCACTATATAAGTATAACAAATACAAAACAATACAAGAACAATACGTCAATCCACCAGAAACATAATGGGAAAATATTTCACCGACTCCAGATATTTTCATATCAGAGGGTTCGGCTCTGATGAAATCCTAACTGATCCGATAAATCCTACTGATCCCTCAATATAAATATTTAAAAAATCTTTCGTAATCCTACATGTATTTAAAAGATAATTTATTATTATTATTATTATCATCTATCCTTTTCCTCCCCCCTTTACATAATTTTTAGTTTTAAAGCATAATAAAACTTAAATATTTTAGCAACTTTAACATTGATGGCCTCCGTGGTCAAGAGGTGTAAGGCTCTCGACTATCAATCCGATGGTCACGGGTTCAAATCTCGGCGTGCTCAAGCAAATTTTATTTGAATTGTGATACACAATTTGATTGTTAATAATATAAGACATCTTTGCACGTTTCAGAGTGGAAGATACTCTCAGTATCGCCCTGGTGTAAGACCACCTTTAGAATTCAAACGTTGTTTGTAATGATTGTATGTTTGGTGACCAGATCTGATACTTCCCCATCTTCCTCTTCCCCATCTCCTTCCCTTACCTACTATCTTCAGCCTCACAACATACTCCAATAGGGGATGCCATAGTTTCACTAGCTCCAGTGGTTGTAAGCATTTGGAACTCTTGTGCGGTAATCAATTTGTGATTTTTTTTGGGTTAACCGTTTTAAACTTAAAGTATACATGACATATAACTGTTTTTTTTTTAAATAAAATAAATCAACTAAAAAATATGAACCGATTTATTTAGGCTTCTATATTTTTGTTTTAGAGATAATGGCCTAACATCGTAAAAGTTGTCGTAGGATAACCATTTTTGTATATATAATATGTAGCTGTTATGAAGATCTGGATAAATGTAAATGACAAAACATAATTAGTTATTGATTCGTGTTGTTCATTCACGTATAAAATAAGCTAAAATTAAGTAAAGTTCAATAGAAGTTTGCTATCAAATCGCGTGCTTGTAACTTGTAACCGCGACTGACTAGGCCTGGGTACTTGGTACGAACCCAAGCGGTTATTTCGAGCACGATAAAAAAACGCAATAAAATGTTGTTAGGATTATTTCGAAATTAAAAAGATTAACGTCAATTTTTAATTGCAGCCTTATTGTCCGAGCGCGATAAACCAGTTAACGAAATCTCGCCAAAACTTAACATCAGTTCGTAACTCAATGACTCAACTCACTATAACACCGTTATGCGATAATCGTCCCACGCCCTGAGGATATGACAGCACTTAAGGTCGAATCTCCCTCATCATTTGTTCCCGATTAAACACGGCTCTGATACAATTTTCAAGCAATTAACTCCACACCCACAATGATGAAGAGATGAATGGTTTGATTCGATAAAAGAAAAGTTGAGTGTAGCGTGATCCGCAAAAAGTATAATCAAATGCATTATGAAATCTTATAATTTGTTTAGTGTATTCTTCCTTTTTTGCAAGTGGCTGCGTTTTGCTTTGTTAATTTGTAAAAATTTACGAGATTAAGCGGTCGTTTGGAAGGTTGCCAGTGGCAGAAAAATACAACAATTTAAATGTAATCATGTAACGCTCTTGTTAGTTTTCTAAGAAATGTGAGTTTAATTTCGTATCACGAAAACTAATGATCACATATTGTCTGACTTTATTGGAGGTTAAGAAGATAGAACGAATGTAATATAAATTTGGAGTAAGAATTATTGTTTGTTTATTATTAAATATGTACATACTAGTCCCCAGAGAGAGATCGTATGTGATGTCGTCGTTCTAGTATCTTCGGTCTTTTTCGTTTTCAAAGTTATTATTAAAAAACCAAGAATTTTCTCAACCAGGGAGTTTTTTGAAAAATTTAAGGTCCCGTCGGTTTCAAAACTATTTCAAAAATTGCTATTTTAACAGTTTTTAAAGAATCTGAAGTGTCCTCAACACGAAGTATAAGACCTGGAACATCTGGGAACATGTATGTACATGTACCTCGATGCAGCACGACAGCTGCACAACACCATTATGAATATGAGCGCCCTTGAGGTGAATTTTCACAAAAACGGCGCTATAGAAGTCATCCAAATATTATTATTAGGCCCAAAGCTGTTTAACGATTTACCCGACACAATAAAAAGTGAGAAAAACTTTTTTAAATAAAAAAAAAACTCACGTTTTATTTTTACAGATAAGCAACAGATAACAACAGATTGACTTATTTTTTATCGATGATTATCAGATATATTCTGTTGCTAATATTTTGTTGACATTCTATTTCTCTAATATACATATATGTATTTTTCTTATTGTACAATATTTTGTAATATCTTACAGTATTTTAGAAAGTATTTTATTTCCATTTTGTAATTACAAAAATATTACATATCTATAAGCAGTTCTAAATATAAAACATAAGTACATAGACTAGCTCCCAAGTTAGACCCGAGAATATTTCTGTACTAATTGGGTAACCAAAAAACTGATGAATGATATTATAATAGGCCACTTGCACGGATTTCATAACGACTTGGAAAAAATCGTTAAAATAGATTTTTTTACTAAGATTATGAAAAATCCATTATTTGAGCTCGTGACATGACTACATGAAAATGTCCCGTCTCCGATTATGTTCCCTTAATTTTGTAAAATTCCACACTGATCAATTAAAAAAAAAAAATTTTTTTAAAGAAAGACAAACATTCCCGGGTTACGAATAACTCAACAATGTTTGAAAATCTCCTACTACCACCACAGAAAGCCGAAAATGTTGCTTGTGTTGTGATGGAGGACTTAGCGAGCAGAGGAATCGAACATGTGACGCCCGGGTGGGACCCAAGCGCTATGCCCATTCAACCACTGACCGGTCGGTATATGGCAACACTTTGATTTCCAGCGAATTTTTGAATTTGCGTTTAACGTTCACAAGATTTATTGTTTGTTCTATGCGAACTTTTCCTTTGGTTTGATTTTTTGATAAAGATGGCGGTGTTTTTACAGATGTTACGAAGAGAACCCCGTATAATTTATTGCTATTCGTGTGGAAAACGTTCTTTTTTAAAATGATTTTCGGCTATGTAATTATCGTTTTTTCGCACCCATAAAATCATGTCCCGTCTTTCCGGTTTATAAAAAATGGTTTGATTTTTCAGATTGAAATTTTCAAAAAATCGCCAGGGTTTCAAAAATACGATTAAAAAAAAAAAAAAAAATACCGAATGTCTTAGAATATTTGCCTAAACCGGATTTTTTTTTTAAATTGATGCAAGTGGCTTATTGTGAATATTTACTATTTTTTCTAAATAAAAAATAAATAAAAATAAAGTTAGTGCAGATAATGGAATCTAAGTACCTACTATTAAAAACTAGGAAGTAAATGATTTTTACAAGAGAAAAAATACATTTGTCTTTTAAAATTCGTCTTTTTCTATTTAAGTTTAGACGGTCCCTGTTAAAGGTGTGCCGGCCCTATTAAAGGGGTCCGTTCCGAAAAAAGGGTGGGCCAGTGGCCAGTGGCCAGTGGGGCCAGCGGCCACCCTCCATGGCCGGTTGCGCCGCGCGTCACTTTGATAATAGCGCAATAACGTCATTTAATGACGATTTAACGCCATTGTAAGTAAATCGTTGTATCCTGCAATCTACCTGTAAGGCTCTTAAGACAGGGGTACCCAACCCAAGATTAAAAAATAGATTTATTATTTTCTTAATTAAACAGTATCACTGAGGGTGTACAACGATAAAACTGTTTGTCTGTGTATGTCCGAAGCAAAGATATTGAAACACAAGAGATATGCTATGATGGCCGCCTGACAGTCAGCCGACTACTTCCTAATGGGCACAGTTTGAATACGGAAAAGTAGTTAATTTTTTTTAAGGAGTGCAGTAGTATTGGTTAACAATATCGGCGACGCCAGGAAACACAGTCCCACCCAGTAAAAACTACGGATAGCACATTACTTATATTTCAATATCTTTGGCCACTACTCTGGTGAAGTTGGTTGAACATTCTCAAATATCGAAATTCTTTCTTGAACAAATAATCAATCACATAGACATATATGGTATCCAGGAGTCGACATAAGATTTCTGTGGTCTTTGTTTCTCGGTGGGTGGAGGGTTTTTTTATGGAAAGGGAGGAGAGGATGTTAGGTATAAGGGGGGGGGGAAGAATCTGGGGGTATCCAGGAGTGACAGACATATGAAGCAATTCCTTAGATTGCTTTGCAAGGCGATGGGTCGAGAGAGTCCGGCTGGAGATCTCAAAAGGTCTCCCACAACCGTCCCGCCACGCAATAGGTGGATCTAGACAAACTTCAACCTATGAACCGGGCACCCTGTTAAGTCACCAAGCGGAGCGAACCACTTGGGGCGACCTACGGCAGGGGTTTTGGTTATCCAATAAATGGTACCCGCCCCCCAAATTACTCAAAGTCTTCATTTATTCAATCGAAAAATAATTAATACCAAAAAAAAAATATTACAAAAACTATTCATGGCATAATGAAAAAAATCATGAAACTAAAATAGAAACAGAATTAATGAATTGCATGGATTTAATACATATATATATGTTTTAAATTTTCAAGGAAATCACATGCCTCGTAAACGATCATAATATTGATATTCCTGGCAAAATTTACAATGAGTTTTAAATTCTGTAAGCGAAGTTGTTAGTTATAATTGAGTCAAAACGCCTCGAATAACGGCCATACATTTATTTGACCACAATATTATTTGATGGCGTCCCATCCATCATGCCCCTGTTCAGGACATGGAGATAAATCGTCCGTTAAAACTTGGTTATATTTAAATAATTAAACAACAAATGAATGCACCTAATTAAAATGTAAGACGCAACGTTTCGTTCTCACACTAAACTTGACGCCTGAAAAAACCGATACTCGTCGTTTTTGTCCGTGTCACTACAGGGAATATTTTTTTTGTTCAACTGACGAATTTCTCAAAATGAATTCGATAAAACCTGAGATAAGTTGGGCCCGCCTGGCAGTCAAAGCGTATGCATTCTTCGATGGCTTTCCCTATACAACTTTTTCAGAGAGTATTATGAAAATCGTTTCTTTTTGAAGTAAAACTTCTTTACGCACGCTCGACACTTGGGGTAAAATGATGAATACGTTACCAAAAAATATAAAACTTGCGAAAAAATATGAAACGTTACGAAAAAATGTGAAACGTTACGAAAAAATGTGAAACGATAATCAATATAAAACGCTTATCAATGTGAAACGCTAATCAATGATATGAGTTGAGTTGAGTTGAGCTGAGTTGAGTTGAGAGTTGAGAGTTAAGAGCTGAGAGCTTAGAGTTGAGAGTTGAGAGATGAGAGTTGAGAGTTGAGAGTTGAGAGTTGAGAGTTGAGAGTTGAGAGTTGAGAGTTGAGAGTTGAGAGTTGAGAGTTGAGAGTTGAGAGTTGAGAGTTGAGAGTTGAGAGTTGAGAGTTGAGAGTTGAGAGTTGAGAGTTGAGAGTTGAGAGTTGAGAGTTGAGAGTTGAGAGTTGAGAGTTGAATTGAGTCGATGGGGATGTTGAGAGGATGGGGATATTTGTATTCCTGTTATTGTTATAATGTTAGACGGCATAAGTTAGTGAAGTTTTACTTCTTAATTATTATTTTTAAATGATAAACTAACGTTTAAGACAAGATTTTTATGCATAGTACAAAGGTCTTAAAAATCTTGTCTTAAACGTTAGTTTATCAATTAAAAATAATAATTAATATTTGACAAGTTAAAGAATTTCACCAAAAAATGTAGATTTAATTTGTCTCGACGGCACCTAGCGATCGATTTAGCATTAACAATGCCTCTCTCACAAAAAATAAAGTTGGTTGTTTTCAGGTGGGAAAATTTAATAAGCAGTAATTGTTGAATGAAGCACTAGTATATATTGAATCATTTGGCGGGTATTTGATAAGCCGCCATAGCTCAGTGGTAGAGCTCCTGACCGGCAATCAGAGGGACACGGGTTCGAGTTGGCGGCCAGTATCTTTTCTTGGAAGATTTTTTCAATGTAGATGAGTGTTTCAGGCTGATAATAATTTAGTTTTACTTCAGTCGTGTGGTCTAAAGCACACTCGTTTTTTTTAATGGTACATCTGTTTGATTTTAGATATTTTTTTCTTGAGTTAATTAATGCATATCGTGAAAGTGGAAATTAACTCATTTTCCGACATCTGTTCGAGCTGAAACCCGGCAGATAGACTGATTGTTGATGGCAATGCATTCATTGGCAATATAAAGGCGTCCTTTGGGGATATCTTCTTACGTTTTTGTGTTACCATTTTGAAGTGAAAACTTCTTTAGCACGTTGTGATTTGAAACTCGATGAAACGAAAAATAGAGATTTATTTTTATATGAATACCGCACAAGAGTCCCAACTGCTCCCGTCTGAAGCCAGTGAGACTATGGCATCCCCAATTGGGGTATGTTGTGGGGCTGAAGGTAGTGGGGAGAGGAAGGAGATAGGAAAGAGGAAGACGGGGAAGTACCTGGCTATTCAGATCTGGTCACCAAACACGGCTAATGCCATTTCAAGCAACGTTTCAATTCTGAATGGTGGTTTTACACCGATAGGGCGATACTGAGAGTATCTTCCAATCTGGAGCGTGCCGCAAATATACTGTATATTATTTTAAATGAATAAATTGTGAAATAACACAAATTAATCAAATAAAATTTATTTGCCACGCCGGGATGCGATCCCGCGACCTACGGTGTGCGAGTCAAGGGCCTTACCGTTGGATTACGCCGGCCGTCCGAAAATACCTTTGGCTACTTAAATAGAAAGCTAAAATAAAAATTTTGAGATACTAAAGAGAAAGAGAAAAATATAAATTGGTTAGATTAGCCTGCGAGAAAATGATATAGTATAATCGGTCTCCTCTTTGTGCGGTGTTTTGTAACCTCCCCACTCTTTATCTATTTTAGATTTCTGAAGGTTTCACTTCTACCGCGTGTGAACTGCACACTTATAATATTTTTATTCAAATAATAGCTCTTCCATTAATCAAAAAAACTTTCATTGTTTATTTGTCATTTCACTCCTAAGTGAAATTACGATAACATGGATTTCTACAGCTTTTCAACTCTCCGTTTCTCTAAATTTTATAAAATATTTATAATTTAACAAAATACCATCTAATTAGATGAGATATGTAAATGACGGTACCCACTTTTGGACGTGAGACTATTATACTAATGCTGGACTCCAATCATGTTTCATAAAACAAAAGTCGATTCAACTGTGGGCATCTATCGCATAGAAAGCCTATTCTTCCAATAACGTCATTGATTCTTACTAACAAAATCATAGAATAGAGGTGGGATCCCAGCTTAACAAATGTACACCAGCATGTTTAATAGTAATAAAATAGAACAAATGTACAATATAGTACTCAAAACTTTAAAGTAGAAACAGTGATTGAAATCAAAACACTCTTTTTAAACTCGCTCTTGTTATCATGATAATTTCCCAATAAAAACAAATAATTTGAATTTTCGAACAAGTTCTTACCGTTCCGGCGAAAGCCCAGGGATACACACGCATCTTTTTTTCAACACATCTATGGTCCGAGAAGTAAAATTCGGCCATCGTTAGCCGCCATGTGCAGCGTCATTGTTTGTAATTGATAATTGGTAGGGCTACCAGCTACCTGTTACCAGCCGTCGGCTGTCTCGTGTGGGCGAGGGCTCGCTAAGCGACGCCGCGCCGCCCTGAACACTGGACACGACCATCTTGTATCCTGACGTCATCGTGACTGATTTGGATGATGACTATGAGATAATTCGAATTAATTTGTATATTACGACTAAAAAAGGGGATAGATTTTTAAAAATTTCGAAAAAATACTGAATTTATCTAGCATTTTTTTAACTTTTGGTAACCTACACCACGAATAAGTTTCTTACTGAATAACTTTAGAATAATAATGTTTATTAAAAGATAACTCCAAATAAATCTGTATTTTTGAGGAAAGAGTAAACAGAGTGCATTCTGAATCTCATTAATTGGACCATTTTTTTTATGGCGAAGCCCAAAGGGTTAGCATATTTTGAACACGGTAATAAAGCATTCAAGTTGAAGCGCCAGGGATGTTGGAGGGAGAATGGATTCACTCGCACCGTTTCGATTCTGAATGAAGGTCTTTCGCCAGTGCAATACTTACGGGCGGTTTACAATATAATTTTCAAATTATCATGTAGATTCAATACAAAAAAGGAGAGATTCCATTTTGGTAGGCACCGATTTTCGCCCAGTTTAAATGTGTGTTTTTGATGATTTGTTGATGGCAACGGCAAAGGCAAATAACGGACGATTTCATGATTGTGATCTATGGATTATATGTATACCTATGTATGATCTATGGATTATGGATGTTCAAGGTGTCATTTTTTAATGTATCAGTACCGTCCCAAAACAATATTTTTCTCTAATGGCAACTATCCCTACACATAATAAAATAAGTATGAAAATAATGACCGTGAAAAGCAAATATCACGATATAGTTTCCATATGGGGATCATTGCGAAAAAAAACATTATGTAAAGTTCCCATTAGACCAGGGGCGTATATGTTTGATTTGACCTTGAAACTGCAAAACGCAAGACCAAATTCTTATAGATAAAGCTGAATTATAGATAGGTCAAACTTTGTGTTGTGTCAATTAAACCATGGATTAAACGAACATGAATGTCATGAATTCGTCCAAAATCGTATTTGAATTTGCGTTGCTTACGTCGCCGATGGGCATATTTCGTTCAAAAATCGTTTTAAATGAATTCCAGAGGTGGAAAAATGGTTTAAATGTGTCCGCAATTGATCCAGAAAACAGGTAATTACATTAACATTCAGCTAATTTATTTGTAAATCAATTTGAGGTTAAATGACATTTGTATTGAAAAAATATGCTTTCAATTTTACTTTAATAAGTCACGTACGCCTCGAACGTCATACAAATGTCTGTTAATGTTATATTATCGTTTGAACAAGCTTATGGGTCCGAGTGGTTAATGTTTCACAAATTTTGTTTCAGAAAATGTTCCAGTCTTTGAAGCTTCACATTAGGAACATCTTATAACATTGTTTGGCAGACCATAACATTTTTATTGGCAGGTAAAATTAATAATGCTTTAACTAACTAATTGTCACGCTGTTTTCCCGCTGGGTATTCAGAGAGGACAGACCGCCAAACAACTCGGTCTTGGCATACAATCCTTGCCTCATTTTAATTCATACATACTATTCTATTATTCTGACTCTTGACGTGGCCCGCCGCAAGTAATGATTCACTTGATCGTGCCAGGTCTTCCTCTGGTTTCCCCGACTTCATTACCACTCACATCTGCATCATATATTGTTCTCCAATGATCATACGTGTTTTTTTCATTCTTCATATGTATGAACAGATGGGAGAATATTCTTCCCTTCTGATGAACAAAGTATGTCATCACAAGGGAAAAATATTGTACGTTTTGTTCACAAACTTTGTTTTTAATGTGATAATTTTTTTTTCAGAACACATGATGCGGTTTTTACTGTGGGCTGGCTAGGTCCTCGATGAAGGTATATTCTGTTTTATTTCGGTTGAAAGGAAATAGTTTCATTCAACAAGAACTAAGATATGTACGGTGACTGCTGGAAAGGAAAAACGGCTAAAGCGCTACATAGCTGTGACATTAAAAGATGAACGTATGTAAACAAACAATATAGCTTATTGTGTAGGTTCATCTTTAATGTCACAGCTATATGTTGCTTTAGCCATGTTTTCTTTCCGGCGTCGATATTTTTTTTCAATTCTTCGAATTCACCGAACCAGTGTTTTTATGTGCTATTATCGATTGTCTTTTTGAAAATAAAAAGTATTTAAACATGTACCCCCGAGTTATCATTTTTCAAGCAGAAAAATGTAAATTCGTTGTAGAAAACCATAATCATTATTTGAAAATGTATTCCTTTTATAAGGAGTTCATATTTCAAGTATTTTAGGTTTTTTACTAACGCTTGATTTTTTTCCTCAGGATAACAGGTTTCCATCTGACAAAGCTCCCTGCTGAGAAAATGAGCTGTTAAACATTATCTAAAGCTCATTCCCTCAGGCTTAAAGGTTTTGTCAGATGGAAAGTTGTTTTCTTGGGGAAACATAAAACATTTTTCTGCTTTCAAGCATTTTTATTTTTAAATATTTTATTTGGCTAATGAATTAATGAAGTAGGTCGAGTGCAATATTGTCTATGGTGACAAATGGCCTTGAACGCCTTGAACTTCCTCTATGTTATTGTCTACGGTAGAACCAACGGTGTTTTCCGTGGTTAAGTTGGTGACAGTGAGATGACAAAAAACTTACTAGGAGAAGGCCCGAAGATATCAATCTAGGGGTTAGTATATTTATGCATTAGACTATGAATTCAATTCGGGAAGCGGGTGTGGGTACCGCCGCTCCGGTGACCGTTTATTGGATAACCAACAGCCCTGTCACGGTGATTTAGCAGGGGTGCCCGAGTCCATGAGTGGAGGTTTTTCCAAGTCTTGGCGATGAATGAGTTTGCTCACTTACTGCGTAGCGGGTCGGACCGGAAGAGACTGGTTGCCGGAGACTTCTTGACCTCCCTAGCCGGACTCTCTTGACTCATCGTTCACCCAGTGGGAGGAATGAAACCATTCACTCCTCATATATTTTTCCTTCCCAGAACTTTCTCGTCTTCCTTGCCCTAAAAAGACCCTTCATACATCATCCTCAAATATGACAAAGGCTGTGAGGGTTTTTTTCCTCAGTAATTTAGCATATATATCTAATGTCCATTAAATTTTTTTATGGACATGAGACCGGTCAGTGGTTGAGTGGGCATAGCGCTTGGGTCCCACCCGGGCGTCGCATGTTCGATTCCTCCCCTGGCTAAGTCCTCCATCACAACACAAGCAACATTTTCGGCTTTCTGTGGCGGTAGCAGGAGATTTTCGAACATTGTTGGGTTATTCGTAACCCGAAAATGTTTGTATTTCTTTTTAAAAAAAAAAGTAATACAAAAAAAATATATATATGAAATTTTCTTAATATTCTTTCCATCCGCCACACAAGACTCCTAAAACTACCTTTGTGCAATAGACCCAATTGCTTCGAACAGCAGAACTCTTACGTAGCGTTCACACGGAAAAGGCCTGCGTTGAATACAAGCGACCCCTACGGCATACTTTTGCTTCTCCGCGGTAAAAAAGGTTTCAGAATTTATTTAACACCGGCCATTTCTTCATTCGGCATTCATTTGCCGCGACGGAAGTTTAGTAACTCTACGGGACCTCCTCGTTAAAATAACTGCGAGGAATAACGATTATAAAGGATTTCGTTATTCCATACCTCCTGCTAGCTTCTGGCGTCCTGGGTCCCGGGTCCCGGGACACAGACCTTCACACAAATGTGGGATAAAATCTCTGAACTATAATTGCCTACACACTATATAATTCGCTTCCAGACAAGGGAATCCAGGAAATCCAAAATAAAAAAAATTCAGAGTAATGCTTTAAAATAATATATTTTAAGTAGGTCCGTTTAAGGATGAAACGATCTAATTTTCATGTCATGTTCTACACTGTCTTGTTTCTTTTTATAATAATAATAATAATTTGATGACTTCTATAGCGCCATTTTCGTGAGAAAATCACCTCAAGGGCGCTTTCTCTCCCTTTCTATTCCATTTATGTGTAAACATCCATATTTGTATAACCTTGTTCTTTTTTCTTTATTTGTTTTCTATTGTTGTTTGTTCTACTAAACCTGTCTTTTGTTTTTCGCCTATACTGTAAGTTACTGGCTCGCAGACCTAGATGTCCCCCTCTGACCCCACCCCATTATACGAAAGAAGAACTGTAAGTGAAACTTATATTTTTAATATCAAACACCTATGTAAAATTGTAACTATTTCTGTGAATTGTAAGTTCCTCTCGTCCTAAAACGAATTCTGTAACTCATCGGGTATTATCTTAGCAAGAAATAAAAAATATTAAAAAATTGTATTCGATATTGAAAATGTAAGGAAAACTGATTTAAATAAAATATACTGGTAGTTCTGATAATAAACAGTAAATCTCGCGTCCAAATAATTATCCATTTAATTTTTATAAGAAAAACTTTCTTTTTATACTTTTTTGAAGGTTATTCCCATCAGTAAAATATATAAAAATAATTAGTTGATAATAATGTAATTCTAAAATTTGAAAATATGAGATTGACAATTATGATGTTTTAACAGAAGGTGGCAATGGCGAAATTGGTTAACGCGCTCGTCCCGGTTAGACGGAGAGGTCTGGGTTCGAGTCCCAGTTGCGACCATTGTATTTTTCTGTTTTTCTGTGTCTTGTTCTCTTTCATATTTTCGTTTAGATTATTATTGTTAACTTATGATATAATTATCTATTTAATTACATCTTATTTAATAAAAATCAAAATCAAAATTTCCTCAGATATCGTAAGATTTGCAAGTAGATACATAAATACTTTATCTACTTAATTATAATCCCGAAATTTTATATAACATTTTCAAAATTTCAAATTACGAATTATACAATTTGTCTAAAGAAACTTCGATATCTCAATGGCAATGCTTTTTTCTAACTTTCTTAAGGCAGGTAGGTACCAAAATATTATCGAAATGCGAATAAGAAAATCCAAATAAACTTGACGATTTTTCAGTTGAAAAAATAATCGTTACTGAATCATTAAAACGGCTACCATGTTGAAACGGAAACGGAACGCTCAAACAAATTTACAGACGGATGAAATGCAAAGCAGTCTAGTTAAAACAGATAGTTTCGTCGAGGTGAACAAATCATACCTAGGATTGTTTGTATTTATATGCAGCAGGCAGATCCTTGCGAAGCGTCACTGAGAAACAGATTTTGATAATATTAATCTTTAGTGGAATCGGCTCCTTATTTAGTGGTAGCTACCCGTGGGAGAGTAGTGGAAGGGAAGGTACCGGCCAGCCTAATTAGGGCGGCGTTATTAGGGCCCTGTGGTGTCCGCGTAGAATCCACACGTAGCACCACAGACCTCCGCCCAACACCACAAAGATAACGAGAAGTTGCTTCATAAACATACGGGGAAAAAATGTTAACATTTAAAACCAGTGATTCCTGAGGCTATTTGAAGTAAAAAATGTAATTAAATGAAATTTTCGTTACCCGTAATTTTAAAATTTTGTGTTCTATTTTGTTTTTTTTCAACAAAAATAATTCAAAAAAGTTTTGCCCTGATAGGGTCGGGGTGGGGGATTGGGCGCTTACTCGGCTAAGGACGACATGTTATCGAATATTTTGATGTTTGCTTTTTAAAAAAAAATGGAGAAATCACTAGTTAAAGTTAGTCTCCTGTTTACATACTGCAAAATGATGAATAAATATTCCTTTAAAAAATCCAAAGGAATTATTCAAGAATACTTTTCTGATGATCCACAAGAAACCTAATAATTTTTCGCAAAAATGAGTACAAAGTTTTAAGTGACGCTTTCACATCAGATGACGTCACTTGTTCTTTTTTTTAAGTATAAAAGGTTTTTATTAAAAATTATTCAAAAATATTTAGATAGGATTGATATTTGTTGTCGTAAAATTATTTTTCACCTGAAATATTACATGAAAGAAGAATTCTGGAGTTTTTTTTCATTGTGAACATATCCTCTTTCTCATAGACGATGCATTACGAAGGGGCTCTCAGTGGAAAAACCATCATCTAATTATTCATCAATGGCGTGAGATACTAAAATTCTAACTTGAATAACATCTTGTTTTAAAGTTTTAAATCGGAAAAAAATGACTCCATCACCTGGCAGATTCCCCAGAGTTACATAACCCCAGACACCATACCCACGGTTTAGAAGCAAGGTTTAGAAAATACAATAATTACGCATTACAATCACGACTCGAAAATGAAATTAGAATTATGATTTGAATTGGATGCGTAGAACCAGTGGGTGATTCGGTGAATAGGGAACCTTTTCTTAAGGTGATTGAAAAAGGGGTCTTGTTGTCGGTGTTACCTGGTGTTGTTGGTACCTAGCAAAGTACCTACCACACATCAGAGAAAGAAATTAGAGATTTGAATCGAAGCAAATCATTTATACATATATAGCCTCAGCAGCTGGAAAATAAGCTACAAGCTCAAGTAGGTGGGTAAAGAATACGTCAAAATTCTCTGTAAGACTTTTAAAGTGTTTTTTGACAGAATAACAGTTAGATATATCACTGGAAATAGAATAGTGTAAAGACAGAAGCATAGTAAAAACCACAGTTGTATAAATCAACAGTTAATAGTTTGTCAATTTCGATGTGGAATGGGAAGATTGGAAGGTACCTGGCTATTCGGATCTGATCACCAAACACAGCGAATGCCATTTCAAGCATCGTATCCATACTGAATGAATGGTCTTTCATCAGGGCGATACTGATAGTACTTACCACTCCAAAAATATAACGTATTAATACACAATATATTCAACAGTCTAAGAAACAAATAAGAGCACTAACGAATAAACATTTAATAAAGAGAATGTGAATTTAATTATCATTTGAAGGTAACAGGAAAGAGACTACATGTAAAACATGTGTACAACAATTAATCCAACACCGGAATAAATAAACATTTCTGCTGTGTTCATTAATTAGGTAACCCGTTTAATATTCAGAAGAAACAAAAAGTTTTAAAACGTTCGCAAGTTTGAAAATTTTTGAGGAAATCTATATTGTGCTGCAAATTGTTGCGTTGAAAAATCTTCGATACGCATTGTAATTGCGTTTTTAAATAATTATTTATTAATAAGAGAAGTGAAACAATATTAAACCCTACTATTAAACTCTGATGTAGTGGAATTATGGCAACTCGATAAAAAAGAAAGATGGGCTACTCGTATGAAAACATAGAAAATCCTTTTAAAACAAGCAACATTTCAACGAGACCTAGAGTATCATCCACAAAGACACACGTTATTAATGGTAAATTGTTTATTGACTTCTCGTTGAAGTTTTCCAATTAACGAATTTCAGTCAAAATTGAACTTAGAACCATTATTAGAAGAAATTCTATTAGAATCATCGCCGTATTGTACGATAATTAGAAAGGAGGAAATTATTGATTCATTAATTATTACAGATAGTGTACTTGGCACTGCTTAGAATACTCTCGTGGGGTGAAAAGCCATTAAAAAAGAAGATAAAGAATACCTGACGATACTCTAGCTGTACGTGTTACGTCTTTGAGGATTATGATTCAAAACATATTGACAGTTCGCTAGAGCGTTGCTTCCCTAGCCGCACGTGTTTGCCGTATAGTTCACAGGCCAAGGATGTGGGATATAGCCATAGAATAAAGAAGAATATTGCAAAGGATATAGCTATAGCAGAGCCTACCCCGAGATCAGAGGAACTACCAACACACGGAGGTCGAGATTAATGTCCCGGTGAATCCCCGCGTCACGTACGGCGGCTGAGCAGGCGCTCCGGGTTCAAACCCCGTCATTAATAACCCCAGCACTACCACTCTACCACCGGGCTAGGGCCGAGGAACGATTAAGACCAAGGGATAAGCATGTTCTCTGGTTGTTAAGATCAATAAATTCAGTGGATTAAGAGAGGAAATTCAATGATGCTATGAAGAGGAGATGTTCTTCCATTCAATGTGAATATTTTTAATCGATATTTTGCACGAACAGTGCAATAATCTAATGTCTAGTACTTATATCTTCTTCTTGTAAACAGAAAGGCCCTAAACAACTGTGCGGAACTGCCCTTGGACCAATCATTTAGACCACGAAGCCATGAAGTGCGGTGTCTTACTGTGTTCCTCTGCTAAGTTTTTTTTAACATTAATCCTCACAGGAAATCCCGAGGAAAATAATTTCCGTCGGGGCCTGTATTACTTTTTGAAGGTGCTGTGTGGAGGATCTTTTGAGGAGACCCATGTTGTTGAAGGGAGAAAAAACAGAAGTTGGAAAATCATTCCACAGCCGAGCCGTTAAACTCAAGAATGAGACGTAGAAGCGACCTGTTCTCATGTGACAAATTTAAAGCGTGTACATATGTTGGGGTAGCGTATTGCATGTTTCCCGACTATGCACCGGTGCCGAAGGGATCAATGACGCTAGTTCCTTGGAAAATTTTCCATAGTAATACTGGTAGAATAAGGATAGCATAACTACCTGAAACCTGTGCTCCTAAAATTGCAATCCGCTGGTTAGTACAGGGGAATCTATCAAATGGACCGCCCGTTTCTGCAGAGTCAGAGGTTTTATCTCAGGTATTTTGGGGCTCCAGACCAGAGGTGTCTGCCAAATTCAACAATGAGGCGCACTTGCGATTTGTACAGAATGAGCAATTGTGTGCTATCTGCGGGCCTTGTGCAATACGTTCAGCTTCTGAGAGACTAATAATTGTAACTTGACTTTAACTTAACTTGATGGGGATGATATATTATGTCCTCTACACGGAGAGAAATCGACTCACTATAAATAATCATTCCTTATTTATAAATTTTATTAAATATTATTTATAGATTTGCCTTAACAATACATCATGACGATACAAATAAAAAACACGGAGGAATAACAATGTATATATGCAAAACTTGAAGATTAATAATATATTCTTCAAATTTCGTAACAAGACATACGCCAGAAATCACAATGTTGCATTTTATTCACTTTGAAATTTGTCTACAGCACTTGGAAGCTTTTCAGGACCTAGAGATTTTACTAATTTCGTGGTGAGTTATAATATAATATATTATTTTAATACCGAATAACATATCATCTTAGTAAGCGATCAGCGATCCTCTTTCCCACAGAAAATAGTCATTTAAAAGATAATTAAATTTATTACAAAGTTCCTACGAGTACATGCAGTGCAGGTGCAGGCAATCACCAGCCTTCATTTTATGACTGCCTCCTCCCTCCCCGAGCGACAATATTTAGTATAAGTGCATTTGATAACACCGTCGACAAATTACATGTCCACGCCCGCCTGCACAAATAACCATTTTACATTGCGGCATCTGTACATTTTGCAAATGCCAGTTTTCGAGTGATTAGTTATGACATAATTTTACCTTATAGCTTTGTTTAAAACTGGTGAATCTACACTACAAAGAACCCAAACAAAACTATTTTCATCTGAGCATTCAATTGTCTTAAAACTTATTTAAAAAATATTCGGCAACTGAAAAAGGGAGTCGTGCTTCGACGCATTTTACAAGAAATTAAACAGCTGAAATTATCCCCCGACGATCGATCTTTTTTCTGATTTCACCAAAAAATTCCAACTTTGGACTTGATTTACTCGAAAACGAAAGTTCAAATCAAAAATGTTATACCACAAAATCGAATCCAAGTGTTATGTAGATTCACCTGATTTCCGCTTGTTCTAAAAGTTTCTGATAACATAATATAATTAGGAAAAAAAACGATAAAAAACAAGTTGACTATTTTATAAAACAACTTTTGCACCACATATACTGTTATAGTATTCTCTATCTCAGTAGTGACAGTAGCTTTAAAAATCTACTAAAAATCAGACAGACTTTGAAGTGTAATAAATATAAATCTAACACATAAATCAATTCAGAAAATGTTAAAAGAATTAGAAATTATAATCAATTTTCCAAAGGTTTTAATTTATATCTACAAAGTTTTTAACAATTTATTGCCAACTTACTTTAGATACAAACTGCAATATATTAAAGACTTTCACACACACTATAACAAGACAGAAATAAAACATCAGACTAAAATATGTAAACAAAATAAAATTACAGAAATGTTTACTGTACATAGGAATCCAAATGTATAGCTTAGTCCCCAGTGAATTAAAAAAAATGTACCTTGTTTAAGAACATTCAAAGAAAAGAAAACGTTTGAAATGTTCAAACGAGGATGGTGGAACACTTGCAATGCCTAAAAATAGTGTAGGTTTTTCAGAGCGCACATAATTTATAAAATATCACTAGTTAAATAAATTTTCGGGGATAGATGCACTATAAAGAAATGGTATAGGTCTAGAAGTTCTTGATATAAATTTTGAAAAAATCATTAATAGTACATAAATCTAATTTACTAAATAAATAGTAAGATTTATCAAACAGCCCCATTTTTAACACATTTCCCTCCCCCATTTTATATTTTTTTCATATTTCCATATTTTTACGCCCTCACTCGCTCCGTACCAAAGTTGACATTGTCACTCCCTCTTCTACTTTTCTTTTAAATACTCTGTAACTCTACTAGTACTACTTATGTAATATATTTTATTCACCCCAGGATTAGATCGAACCGAAACCTATTGCTTACTGTAAGTAATAATGTACCTATGTTTATATTAGATCACATGAGTGGATCTATTTAAACCATAATAAATAAATAAAAAATGTAATATATTCGGCAGATCTAAATACCTTATAAGCAAATCCTTAACCTGAACAACGAGCATCAAAATAATTGTTCATTTTGTTGCGTTTTCCAAATCACACCATCTATCGCTTTGAGTTTCCATCCAAAGCGATAGGATGTTGTACGCTATTTATAATGAATATCTCTATTTCCGCAACATCTCCTGTGTGAATTATTAGAGTTGTGCGAATGCCCTATTGATATTTATTAGAGGTACCCAATACCCGGTACCCAGAACCCAGAACCCAGTACCCAGTACCCATGCCACGAAACAATAACATTTACGCATTCAATGTTCGCAGATCTGATATGATATAATAATTTCGGACCAGAAACAAACCGGAGCCACGGACAGGGGTGGACCAGGAGATGATGCACATTGAGATTTTATCCTTATAACTATACTAACTTAACCTAATCAATTAATTATAATTATACATATATAATTAATATAGTTATTAATTACTTACCTGCGAGACATTATACACTATGAGATAAACCGATAGAAGTAGACACTGTGGGCTTGTCCACGTGCCTGAAGTAAGGTAAATTTGTCCTTACTTTTGCAGAACTTTATCAGAAATTTTATGAAATATATTTTTAAAGAAACATCGTGATTTTTTTCGTTCAAGGAAATTTCATATAATTATCTACTTCTTCAACTCGGCATCTGAAGGGGGGTTATTATCTTAAAAAATAACATAAAGTGTTGAAAGTATGTTATATGTCGGTATAAATCCGGGTCCTTAATCTAACCCTGGCCGTGTTTGCTCGGGTATCTGGTAGAACTGCGAGGCGTCAGTAGTAACGCCGCCAGACACGCATTAGGCCCCGCGTTACCGAGGCACAGGCCAGCACTCAGTACCAAGAGAGTTATATATTGTCGGGCGCCCGTCAAGACCGACGTGTAATTTCATGTAGAGCCGAAGATACATCGCTGGTCGGCTCAGCTTTTAAGGGCTACAACCAAAGGTGAACCATTATTGTATTATTTAGGTACGTACTTAGTTATTCCTGATTAATTACATTTTCAATTCAGTACGGTTCTATGACAAAATATACCTACTCGTTCCAAAATCCTGTTTAAATGCAACACTAACAGGACTGAGTATTCCAAACAGTCGCTTGTACCTAAGTTGTATGAAGTTAATAATATAGATACGCAAATGTATTTAAATGCATGGAAGGTAGTTAGTAATAGTAATAGCTTATTCTTCATCCTTGCACTGTCCCAACTCATTGCCTAGGTAGTAGGCTGTTGGGTCGTTCTCAGGCTATATCTTCTTCAGTTCTGGGTGTCGCTTTCATCCAGGCCGTTCCTCTGTAATATTTTGGACCATTGAGTCATTCAGGAGTTCTTTGGTCTTCCTCTGGATGACTGTCAATGATTGTATGTTGATGATGTACGTAGTCCAGCATTCGGAGCCATAAATTATCACCGGTGTAACAATAGTCTGGTATATCTTTCCTTTAATTTTTATAGGGATATTCGGGTCACACAAGATCCCCGTTTATAAGATTCCTAATTCCTGTTATCTAAATTTCATTCATCCCACACCTATTCTATGGTCGACATCCACTGCATATCCCCCATCTCTGTGAATGAGTGAGCCCAGATACTTAAATGAGTCGCAGTTGGCTAATGTTACTCCATCCAGTTCCATCGAAGGAGTTACAGCATTTGTGTCTTCAAATGGCAAGTACAAACATTCATTCTTTTTCATGCTAATTTTTAGGCCATTATCCTCCGGGACCTTTCCAGGCTATTCTGTAAGTCACAATGATTATCTGCTATCATTACTAGGTACATCATCTGCAAAAATCATAGCCTTGAGAATACTGTCCATTTCTTGAATCGTTAGATAATTCATGACCATTATAAATGACAGTGGGCTGAGGAAAGATCCTTTAACTGTATTCCCAAGATACTGGACATAATTAGTGATAGGTCATAATTTTTCAAAATGGGAGAAAGGTGTGGGTACCGCCACCTCAGGAACCATTTATTGGATAACTAACACCTGAAGCAAATTTGTTGCAATAATATTTAAAAAGAAAGATCGAAATGTCTTTCAATGCAATCGCAAGACAAACAACTAACTGTGGTTTGGATTTAATAAATCTTGGAGGCATGTTAACAATTTTATTTTAATACTATTTATTTTTTCAACATCACCCACATCACTATGAAGGACTTCCAACTCTTTTCTAATAATAAATAGTTATAATATACCCCGCAAAAGCTTGAATGAACCAGTTGATTCACAGATGCAAACTAAGTCATAGCGCTTGTATAAATCCCATTAAAAGCCTATTTATCATCTGATGAAGCGGCAAAGGCGGAAAGCGAACAAGCCCATCGATACACCATCCGCAGATGTGATTTATCTCCTCCGAGGTCGGCGGCTAGGCTCAGAGGCGGCTGTTCCCTGGTTCGACACCCGTCCAAGACCTATATACCGCATCATCCACACCGCATACATCACGGTCTTAGTTTCTAGGAGGAATCCTGTTCATGTGAACATTTCGGAAATCTATGAAGTCAAGTATGTTCGGATTTATGGCTTTGATCTTTGGCTTTGATAAAATCATATTACATTTTCTAGGGCAATGCTAAGAGAACTTATAAACGGAATTTATT
Source organism: Limnephilus lunatus (assembly GCA_917563855.2). Taxonomy (NCBI): domain Eukaryota; kingdom Metazoa; phylum Arthropoda; class Insecta; order Trichoptera; family Limnephilidae; genus Limnephilus; species Limnephilus lunatus. Next base: position 41,100,175 of record OU830602.1, on the reverse strand, counting down.
GCATCCGCGGATTTTGCGTTTATTTATTACTTTTGCGCATATTTTAACAAGTTCATCTAGCAGAGGACTTCCTTAACATACCAGTTAAGTAGTTGCTCGAGATTAAAAAAGGTGAAATTAACGGTTTTAAAAGAGGCTAATCATTTACTGGTGTATTTTGATTCGGCTGGTCTTTACAACACAGTTCAAATGCACTATTGGGTATACCGATAGGTATGTATTTAAAAATGAATCTGTCATATTGAAATTTGTCATAATATAATAGATTCATATGTTACCCTTCGTCCAATAATATCAACTGTCTTATTTGTAAATATATTTTAGCACACTCCGAGCATGAAGTGTTTATTTCTTAAAGTGACGAGAAAACTATTTAAATTCTCTCCTTTTGGTATAGGCTTATCCAAAAGACCCACGTTCAACACTAATTGGAAAAACACCAAATACCAATAATTCCGATTTGGTAAAGGGCTCCCGAATGCCGAATATGGGCAAAATAGACTCGAATGTTGATTGAAGGCCGAAAAATTCCGAATTCTGTTTGTGGGAATGCCATTTCCGAATACCGATTAAAGACATTTCGGAATTATGTAGTTTGTTAACGAAAGCTTCTACAATTATTCATGTGTAATCAGACGTGTTTGGGTTAGAGATTGGATGGATGCAGAATGGCCGGCCGACATTAACGCGGGAATAAAGACGCGAGGGCGATAAATTAAGATTTATTATGTGTTTATATTATGGCTGATTGTAAACTGGGTTCTCAGAGCAAGATGTATTCCATCTACACGGCCATTTACATCAATCAGTGAGGTTTCAATGCGAACACCATTCGTTTCATTTACACAACCATATAAATAACAATATTTACCGATGGTAGACTTCTTCCGATGCCTATATTACATTTGATTTCTTGCGATCATCTTGGTTTTTTTACTTCTTGAACTGCACATTTCTTTCTTTCGTAAATATGTATTATAGAGGTGCAAAATTAGATGTACTATAACTTGACACTATTAAAAATTAGAAAATAATAAATCCGCAGGGGAGATAAAACAACTGTCAACTAAGCAGCAAAAAAATATGGAGTACCCGAAGGATCCATACTAGAGTCACTCTTATTCCACGTATGTATTAATGATATCTGTCAATTAACGTAATCGGTGAAATCGGAACCTAAATATATAAAACATCAGACTAATTAAAAACGTGAGCTAATCAGTAGGTGCTTTAAATACGATGTGAATAATTTGTATCTTTTAAAAACCAATAGGTTAAGAGAAGAATTAATTCAAATATCAAAAAATGGACTCTAGGAGCCATTTTCAATAAAAAGTCATGAGGTTACTGATTTGGTTTTCGACGAAAACATACCTCAATCTGGATGTTGTAAGTTTGATCGTAATGATTGAATTTAATATATCTTTAAAATAATGTCTAATGCCTGTTATTTTGGATGTTCATTATAAAATTAAATAAAGTAAATCACTTGTGATTTTCATCTAATTATAATGATCTAATTGAGACTGTGTTGATTTTGAAATTGATTGCCAATTATCAACAATTCGTACGAGATCTCGTACGGAGCCTACAACAAAATAATAACATGCTACATCCTCCACAGTTATTGCAGCGCCTCCAGCACGAGGTAGCGTAATCATCTCCATGTTAACAGCCTCCTTATAGGAATGCGATGCGACAATAATTAAAGCACCAACTAGCAAGTAAAAGGTGACAGACCAGACAGCATCCGTACAACGTACCGTACCTTGTGAGACCTGGTCAAAGGTGGTACTGGACTGGTGAATATCTTCGGTATGCCTGATCGATGAGCGTTTCCAAATTTTAAGAATTTTGTAAGAAAAAACATACATTTCAAATTGAATCTGCGTAAAATCACAATATCCAGGTAAAAACCTGAAATCTTGTACCTAGTGAGCTTATATAGGTAGTTTCAAATACAACCATCTTCGGGATATGTAATAAAATACATTTTAAAATGTAAAGGTTTTAAATATTCGCATGGTAACATTCTTAGTAATAGTTATGACATTTACGACTAAAGCACCTTTTAAAAGAGAGACGGAAATGAAGTGAAATTCTAGGGTTTATCTAGCTGCTAGAACACGTCAAATAAGGGGCCATTATGTTAAGTTAAATTTATTTTTAATTTTCATTTCGATCAAATGGAACGGCGATATACACATAAGTCAGTGTAAGAGAGGTAGAGATTATTTTAAATGGACTAGAACAGAAAAAGTACCTAGTCAGTGGTGAAATGGTTTCCATACAAATATTTTTTTTTTCACTTGAATGCCGCATGGGATAATTAAGGTATGTTATGAGGCTGAAGGTATTTAGGGAGGGAAGGAGATAGGGAAGAGGAAGGTGAGGAGTATCTAGCTATTTAGATCTGGTAACAAAACACGGCTAAAGCCATTCCAAGCAACGTTTTAATTCTGTGTCTTCCCCTCTGGAATAAATAATAATAATGATAATACCCAACATGAAAAAAAAAACAATTCGAAGGAGTTTTCAACTACATGCTCTTTATCGTTATTTTTGAGAAAACGTAAAATAACGTTATTTCCCCCTTTGACAGCTGGCAAAAGTCTCTTGCAAATATCTTAGAATATTCATTTGAAATCATGAGTAACTAACTACAATGTTTAAATAGAAAGTAAGTTGATTGATATTGGCGCAAGTGATTCTGAGCTTGTCTTTCAATCAGTTTTTTGTACATAAGGTTTAAAATCGCATTTAAAAAAAGGGATTATTTTTACCCGGACGCCGCAAGCATATAATGCCGTGCAAGCCACAGATGAGAGGTTGAAAAATGAACATAGGAACCAACAACTACAGGCTATCCTTAAATAATTGCATGTCATTATTAACGGATAAAATACAGTGAATCATCGTAAAAAGCTGAGAAATAGGTAAATATGCAGTCTTTACGATGTAATTCGGTGTGACTGCGAATTTATGACAAGTGGGTAAATGATAATGATGATGGTGAATTAAAAAGGTGTTTGGCTCACCTCCGAGAGTGTTCAGATTGCAAGGGCTAATTGGCAGTAGTGTGCAGCGATGCGGTTTGGTGTCAAAAATGAGCGTAATAAATAAGCGATTTACGGCGACATAAAATTTGACGAGGTGTAATTAAATTTAATAATCCAATCGGAGGCATAAAAATGCAAAATCATTAAAAGTTCGCTGTTAAAAGTGGAATGTTTACTGTTTACATATTCAGAAATGATGTCTTCTTTAAAATGCATTTACCATCGGGATTCTTATAGCATGGGTGTAGCTATAAAACACCCAGAAATTCATCATCAAATGGCAATTCAGCGCTATTTTTTTTTTTTGACAGTTGGAGGGTACCCTTTAAATGCCGATTCTAAATCCGTTTCAGCTTTTTGTTGTTAAGCCTGTCAGCTTATTAAAATTTGATAGAAACCTGAAACTAACTTCTAATCGGCATCTAACGCGGCCTTTCAAATGCAAAAAAAAAACAAAATGACGCTGAATGGTGAAATTGATCCTACATTATGTTTAGCTCTAGGCAATATAATACGGAAAATTGATAACAATTCAATTATAAGGTAATGTAAACAAAAATATCACAATAACTAAAAAGTATTTAATATTAGTACAGGTAACTCATTTTATAGATACACCAGCTTATGCAGTGGTGTACAAATGATAAAAAATGTTGAATAAAGTAATTAATTAATTTAGTAATAATTTCGTTTCTAACCGAACGCTTTAAAATATCCTAGCGCTCAATGATGAAATGGATCGTATTGCAGAACACTCCAGTGGTTAATTCAATAAAACACACGACTTTTTCAGATTATAAAAAAAGAATATATTTACTTATTTTCATTGATGTAGTTCTTGTGTATACGACACGGGGACTGTTTGTAAATCGAGCAGTCATGATTAAACTTTTCCTAGTTTCACTTCAGAATCGGTAACATTCGAAAGAACACATTTCGCAATGAATCAGATAGCGCTCATCTTGGGATATCAATTAAACATAAGGGTAATCTTTTGATTTCATAAAATTGATCTGGTTATAATCGACGGAATCGATTCAGAGATCACCCGAACAGAGATGGGCTGACGACTTAAAGAATTAATAAAAATATATTTTGATTCGTGTTTGCGCTGTGATGGGAATCGAACCAATAACGTCCATCCCCAAACGACTCAGTCAAATGCTGCTTACTTCGTCAATATTTCAAAAAGTCAATATGAATACAATGTTAGTAACATGTTCTCTTTCACGATCAGTTGGAAGATCTCACGACTCAAGATCCCACGCAACTGGTTGGTTGGTCTGTTTGTTTGCTCGCCTGCTTACTGAATGGTCACCCTAGTTATGAATAAGCGAATAGCCAATCCGTGAAAAGCACGCGTGTACTGAATGTGTATCCGACCTGTAAGCTGTCAGCTGGATTGCATTATGAGGCTGACCACAATTTACAACTGCGCGGTCTTCTTTCTCCTGTTCCGGCATTGGCCATGCATAATTCCAACATGAGAAATTTAAATTCACCCTCCTCCATTGCGACTGTCACATGTTTGCGGGATATCATTGAAAAATAATATGTTTTGCTTATGGCCCCGGGTCGCAGCATTTGCGTACAATGAAAGGGTATCCGCGATTTGAATGGGATAAACTTTGAAACTGGAACAGAACGATTATTTTCAAAATTCTTCCGGAGTTCTTGCGAATGGACGCAATTTAATGCTGGGCATGTGTGATCCTTCAGGAAGATACGGCTTTTGAGATGCCTTGCCTCTCTAGAATATTATTCTGACCTCAGCCTCCGCAAGAAATATTTTTGCATTCTTAGGGCGTTACTAAAAACATGTTTTAAATTTTACGCAGCTTACCATTTATCATCATTAAGCATCAGTTATGTTAAATTTATAACACTGTTTCTAATAAGGGTATTCACACAGGATTACAAATTATTTTGGACAATTCGTCAATGCAAAGAGTTGGTGACATGGAAGATAAATTAAAAGCACTAAAATTATTTGAAATATTAAACAACCTTTCTTTCATTCTTCGTCGTTTTTATATTTATTTAAAATAGGCATTTTTATTCAAGATCTTATTTATTTAACAACGAATATTTCACAACGAACATTTCACAACGAACATTTTTTGCAAATAAATACTAAAATAATTTCTCCATAAGTTTATTTACAAAATAATTTTAAAAGTTTTAAAAGCACTGTTTGAAGATCTGCTTTAAATTATGTGTTATAAACGGATGCTGAATAGAATTTTAAAACCTTGAGAACCACTTCTGAAGACGTAACTTGATTCAACACTCGCAGTCGTACGGTCGCACAGTGGTACAAAATATCTAGGAGCGGGAATGAAGGGAAGTTAAAGGGGTAGGGTAGGTACCGAAGAATTCCAATAGAGGACACCTGCTGTCACTAATTGTTGACCAAGTTGTTTTCAAACAAAACAAAAGTCACTTAGCACATCTTTGTAACTCCTGTTTGTTTACTGGCCGCTGCCCGGTGCCCGTTGCCTGGTGCCCGGTGCCTGGTGCCTGGACTGCCTTGTGAGTGGAGACCTTTTTATACCACTTGAATAATAATTGCTTGTTGGAAATATCAAGTTCTATGTTTGTCTCAGATGTGCGAGCTTTTCAAAATTGTATGTCCATTTCTGAACTTATTTTATACGTAATTTGAATTACAGTTTTTAAGCGATTGCTGGGAATTTTTTTTTTTCGTTGCGCGAGCTTTTCGAAATTGTAAGTTCATTTTAGGATCGTTTTGTAGTTTGAATTATATTTAAGCGTTAGTTTGGAACATTAACATATCTCTTCTTCTTCTTTAAGTCGCATTCCTATCAGTTGTGCGACATTCTTTAAATTATCTCAGGATTTATCTTAAAGTTTTAATTATAGTTTTTAAATGTTTATTGGGAATCTCAAGTTCATTTCACTCGGTCGTGTAATTTTTTCATAATTTTAGGTATGTCCATTTCAGGACTCATCATTTTGAAGTTTTAATTATAGTTTTTAAACGTGTATTGGGAATCTCAAGTTTATTTCACTCGGTCGTGTAACCTTTTAATAATTTTAGGTAATGCCATTTCCACAAAGATATCCGATTGACAGCGAGTACGGCTCTAGGCGGCGGCTTACTTTAAACAGAGAAAACGTTAGAACGGACGTTAAGTTCAGTCAGATATTCATTGTAAATACCTTACGATAATAAAAAAAAGACTTATTATCTAGGCGAGCCGAAGTATTATTGAAAACTCCCAATCATCAGAGTATTGCTAAACAAAGGAAACAAAAGTTCACAAGAAATACTGGGATACTTGGTGAAAGATTCTAAGAGACAATTTTTTTTTCAAAGCAGATTTTGATATGCTTGGTATAACTCTAAGTGACCAGCTCAGATATGGGGGGCCCCATCGAAGCCTCGAGTTCTGGAGCTCCAAAATACCTGAAAAATACTCTCGACTGTGTGCAAAAATGGGCGGTCCGTTTGATAGATTCTCCCACCTTAACAGACGGATTGCAATCTTTAGAGCACAGGCGTTGGGTGGGAATGCTATCCTTGTTCCACCGGTATTACAATGGAAGATGCTCCGAGGAACTAGCGTCATCGATCCCTTTGGCACCGGTGCATAGTCTGGAAACACGCCAAACGCGTGCCCAACATATATGTACACGTTTGGCATTTGTCACATAAGAACGGGTCGCTTCTTCGACTCGGCTGTGGAACGATTTGCCGGCTTCTGTGTTTCCTCCTTCCTACAACATGGGTCTCTTCAAGACCAATGTTAATTCCTTCCTCTCCTCAAAAAGACCCTCCACAGAGCATCTCAGATGATATAGGCCCTGAGGGAAATTATTTACCTCAGGGCCTCCTGTGTGGAGTTGATGTTAAAAAATAATGCATAATAGGATTGAAATTAGTTAATGTTAGAACTTCTGCGAAAAAACACAAAAAGCGTCTATCTGAAAAAATAAACTGAAAAAATAAATTTAATGATTTTCGGGTAGAGAAATGTTGCGAGTTTTGGTCGCAATCCAATCTTTTAGCTTGTGCCTAATTCATGTTGCTTCAAATTGTGCGATTTAACTGTTTATGTGACAAAATTGTATTGAGTTGGACAATAAATTATTTCGTAATATTTTTACTAAGAAATGAAAAGACAAATCTGTTTTGGTAGATACAAATACAACAGGTAACTTGCCCAGTTTGTTTGCTCCCAGGCAACAAATTTTCAAATGGTTTACTCAGGTGGGAATCTATCCCAATTCATTCTAAATTACAGGTGTATAAAACCTACAGTTTATAAACGAGATTTCAAAAATCGACAGTTTATGCAAACCTATTTTTTTGTATTTACGAAGACAGAAAGAACCCAGGAAAAAAACTAAATCAATATTATTACGTTTACACTGAGAAGAAACTCAGGAAATAGGTTGCAAAGTTTGTCCAGTTATGCAGTGCCCATAAAGTGAAAAGATTTAACATATTATGTATTTTAAATAAGTATCTACGTGTAGGCTGATTTGAGATTTTCACGGCCAAAAAGTATTATCGTTATTTATTTTTGGGGTAGTATGCCGTTTTGCGCTACCTGTTTCTTTAACTCAAGTTTTGAACTGCTTTACAGTGTTTTCAATTTGGAAGGGGGATATGGGTACCCCCGCTCCGGAAATCATTTATTGGATAACCAACACCCCTACCGTAGGTCGCACCAAGTGGTTCGTTACGTTTGGTGACTTAGCAAGGCGACCGGGTTCATTAGGTGAGGTTTGTCTAGATTTTAGATGCGTTTCCCACCCGATCGAGAAGATCCACTCGGCGGGCCGGATTGGGAGAGACTGTTTGAATGAAACCTTTTGACATCTCTAGCCAAACTATCTCTAACCATTGCCTTGCACCGCAGTGTGAGGGTGGATTCATATGTCCGTCACTCCTGGATACATTGAGCCCCAGATTCCTACCCACCCTTTACACATATGACTTTTTCTTCCGAGTACTTCCTCTCCTTACTTCCCATAAAAATGCCTCCATACAGCATCCCCAGCGATGAAATAGGGATTTTTTTCCCTCAGAACCTCCCGTGTCATCACAATAAAAACGTATTAATAATAATAATGGCCAAAGGAACGTTCCTTGAAGGATCCCGAATTTAATTTGTTAAATGTAAAAAAAAGGTAGTACATTATGTCGTAACATCCCAAAAATAAATCTCCATAACTTATACGTTATTTTCATTTGACTAGGCCTGGCACTTGAGTGTATTATTGTAGGCCAGTTTGTTTGTCTAGTTCACACGCGCTTGCGTACAGTCGCACAGGTTTGTTTGGGATTTTTGGCCGCTCGACTTCAGAGCGTTTATTATTTGTTTGTCCAGTGCCCGGTGCTCACTGCCCGGTGCTCATACTGCTCAGGTCTAAAGAGATTGGCTCTGGTATTTCCCCCTTGGTAATAATTTGTTTACTTTTAACAGTTAGTTATAACTTATAACTCGTGAGTGGGTTCATAAAGTACTGTCATTGGTCATGGTGACGTGCTTAAGGCCTTGTTCATAGTATCGCGGATATAAGTTAAAATAGATCTGCTGAAAATAAAGAGATTTTATATTTAGAGCAACTTTTATTGCACTCAAATTAAAAAAAAGCGACTATATCAGAGAGGCTTGAAACCACGGAGGTTACCATGTAATAAGTATGATGTTATTACAAACGACACTCGAGATAGAATGGCGGTTCGTTTCAAAACCGTACTGTCATTCAGAAGTGCATCCGTTTCAGTGTGACAACTGACAACTAAATGAATATTGCCAGCATTTAAATTCAAATTACGAGTAGTACCCACAAAACAAAGATCTGCAAATCATAATATTATTCCAGATCTAGAGGAATGATCGGCCTTGAATCCTGCAAGGCTGTTCAAACTTTGGCTAAAGGAGGAAAAAATGCAGTACGGCTTTAGACACCGAAATTCAATCACCACGATGCTAGCAAATTTGAGATCACACTAGAAAAAGATTGTTGTTATGATTATTTAAAGCACCAATAATAATATAATAATCCAAAGGGCTCATAGAAGATCCAAACTCCGGAGAGTCAGACAAGTTCGAAATATGGACAGAATCTTTAAAAAAAAAAAATAAAAAAAAAAAATAAAAAAAAAGGTAATATAACTACTATTGTATCCAGGTAAATCCGGGTATTTATGATGGCTTATAAACTAGTTATTTACCTATTTTGTGTATTAAATTTTGATGTTCTTTCTATCACAAATAACTACTCTTTCATTTAAACATCAGATTTGAATCCCCGGCTTTGTGCCCCACTGTCTTGAGATGATAGTTGATTGCTCTGGATTTAATGTGTCATCTTTTGGACATGAACATTTGTTACAATGTTTTAGTTACTCTTTTATAACGTCCTAGTGCGTCGAGTAGATATTCTTAAATCGACTAGACTCAGGAGTTGCGATGATACTTTGGTCTTAGTTGTGTAGACAAATAATATTAAAAGATCAGAAAATAAGACAAACTTGCAATCACATTTTAGTTAACACACGTTCCGGAGATATAGCCAAACACCCAATGATAATCATTGTGGTAGTTAGAAGTAAGATTGTATAAACGTATAATAAATTTGTACAGCGCCCTTGAGGTTGTTATTCACAAAAAACTATGCTATACATGTCATTCAAATATTATTATTATTTAACCTAATTAAATGGACTGGACTACTATCGAAGAAATAAGAATATATAGGAGTGCTTAATTGAATGCGCAATTGGCCACTATCAAAGGAAGCAAGTGGGAAGAATGTAGGCAAGAGACAACATTTTTTTTACATTAGCTTTCAGAAGACCATGAGGAAAATAATTCCCCGGAGGGTCATTTTTGGGGATTCTATGTGGAGGGTCTTTTGAGGAAAGGAAGTAGGTGAAGTTCTGGGAAGGGAAAAGGTATGAGGGGTGGGTAGGAATGACCGAATGAGTCCGCCCTCACACTGCGGTGCAAGGCGATGTTCCGAGAGAGTCCGGCTGGAGAATTCAAAAGGGTCTCCCTCAACATGGCTCTCCCGTTCCAACCCGCCACATAGTAGGTAAACGCACCCGCAGCCAAGACTTAGATTAACCTCAGTTGGGGTGACCTATGGCAGGGGTGTTGGTTATTCATTTAAAGGGTTCCCGAGATATTAAACATAATACGTTGATTGACTGATTTGTACTTACTTATTTCGCAGGTGTCCCCGGCCCAGCCCGGCGCGCACGCACAGATAAAGCCCTGCTGCGTGCGCCGGCACCGGCCCCCGTGGCGGCATGGGGCGGGCGCGCAAGGGTTCTCCACCACCTCGCAGTTCGTGCCCGAGAATCCCTCCGCGCATGAGCAGCGGTACCGGTCCGGCGCCGTGTTCTCGCACGTGCCGCCGTTGGCGCAGGGCTCGTGCGTGCCGCAATAGTTCAGATCTGGAAACAAACAGATTCAGGTTAGATGTAGAAATGAAGGGTGCCCTTCTTAGATCAAAATCAGAAATAAAGTTTTTTTACATTAGCTCAACACAGGAGTTCCTGAGGAATTCCCTCAGGGCATATATCATCTTAGGGGATGCTGTGTGGAGGGGTTTTAAGGAAAGTAAGAAGAGTAGTTCTGGGAAGGAAATAGGCATGAGGGGTGGGTAGGAATCTGGGAGTCAGTGTGTCCAGGAGTGACGGACGTATGAATCTATCCCTTCAACTGCGGTGCAAGGCAAAGAGTCTAGATATTCTGGCTGGAGAAGTCCTTCTCAACTAGTCCCTCTCGATCTGGCCCGCCACGCAGCAAGTGGGCAGATACATCGGTCGCCAAGACCTTGATAAACCTCACCCCATGAACCCAAGCAAACCTGTTAAGTCACCAAACGCACCAACAGCTTTTCACTTGGAGTGACCTACGGTAGAGGTGTTGGTTTTCCAATAAATGGTTCCCGGGGCGCCGGTACCCATACTCGTCTCCGAAAATGTAAATTTGCGTATATAATCGAAATGTAAGTATTTCATTTCTAGATCAGATGGAAATAAAAATCAAATTCAAGTCAGAGGTAATAACAAAGTGGATCAGATCTAGAAACAAAAATTAAATTCATGTCAGATGTGAAAATAAAGTGTGTCTGAGAACAAACAAATCTAGGTGAGATGTGGAAAACAGCCCTTTCTTTTCGTAGATCGTATCTGATTTTAACTGATACTTAATGGAGCATCTTTGGAGATGCTGATAAAGGGTCTTTTTAGGTAAAGGATTTTCTTGGAAGGAAAAAGACATGAGAGATGGTTAGGAATCTGGGGATCAATGTGTCTAAGAGTGACGTCGTAAGAATCCATCCCTTCTACTGCGGTGCAAGTGATGAGTCGAGAGAGTCCGACTGGAGAATTCAAAAGATCTCTCTCAACCAGTCTCTTTCGATCCGGCCTCCCACGTAACAGGTGAGCAAGCGTATCTGCCGTCAAGAACTAGACAAAACTCACCACATGAACCCACATTTGGCAGGAGTTTTGGTTATCCAATACATGGTTCCGCAGTACATAAGCCCGCCTCCAAAATTGAAAGTATTGTACATGTGTTAAGATTTTCGAAAAAAAAAAATTAATTAAACTTTTTAAAAGTTCTAACATTAAAATACTGCTTGAAAATGTTGTGAAATGCTATGAAATATCGTAAAATAATATTAAACTAGTAATAAAATATGTTAATATATGAATAAGAGGCTTTTCTCGTGTTTCTTAGTAAGTTGATTTGAAATATGGTAGGGATTAAAATATTGTACGTAGAAGCCACGCACTTACATGGAGATTTCTACTTCATAAGTGGATAAGTACTCGTTGGTTGTTACTGGAGACCATATGGCTCATTGATTCACATCTAGCTATTATATTAACTTAATAATGTACATATGTCATATCTATTAAATTTACGAGAATGTACGCACCAAACCTCATCGGTCACCTTTTAGATAAACATTATACTCTTAATTAGTGTATTGTAAAATTGCAAGGATTGCATCCTGTTCGTGCAATTTAGTTGCTTTGTAGTGAAGTTCCACCATAGACATATGAATATTAATAGACCAGAACATAAAGGTGAGGGGTAGAAGCCAACTACAGCGGGACGAAGGGCAGGAAGATGGCTTTGGTGATACGTGATTCGCCAAAATTCAATCCGACAGTATATAGGCATCTCGCACTATAAAATCATCATTTGGTTCATAAAAGTAAACTCTGCTTTTGAATGAATAGACCTTTTTACATGGGAGCGAGAATTGCTCGCCGCGCAATGAACAAATTTGAAGTTCAAATACGTCAAAGTAGGGTCGCCTATAAAATTGAGTCCAATATTTTGCTTCTGTATTAAGTAAATACACTTTTACAAATGTTTCATAATTTACTTACCCCAGTAGTGATAGTGTATGTATGGGTGGTTTGGTATATTTATGTGTATGTTCAAAAACGATCATATTATTATGTGATCTGAATTAGCGTAAAATAGTGTAAAATAATGCTTGCTTATGGAATGTAATACTACAATTGGGTTTATTCTCTTTTTCTCTTCTATGTTTACATGTTTTTTACACGCTTGTGTGAACAAGCCACCATTTTTACCGTGTTATTTACGATGAGAGCTCGACACTGGTCCGGACACGAATGATGACGTCACATTTTTTAGATTGACGCGTGGCTCTCGCAAGCCTAGCCGGTTCCGAAAAATGGTTCCAATGGGAGGAGGAAATAATACGCCTTTTATCGCTTAGGGCAAGTCCATGTATTTTGTACGTCCGTGAGTTCCACTTATTTTTTTCAATCTTTCCAAAACAAAGAAACATTGGCATTTGAAATATACGAATAAAAAACTCATTATTTGTATAGCTTGTAATCACACCACGAGTTGAAAGCATTTTTTTTTAAGAATATGAATATCTGAAATGTAAAACGAATTCCAGGCACGTATCCGTTCGGGCGGACCAAAAGGACTTGTACCGCCTGACACATCTCGTAGAATATAATGGACTCTGGGACATTGTTAAAATCCTTCTGTGGGTGGTAATTTAATAGTTTACCATATTTCTTTCTTCCATAAAGATATAGAGATAGATGGAGGAGAAATGAAAGGAAAAATGACGAATTTAGGAGACAAAGTAAGACGGAGGCTTGGAAACTAGCGGCTAATGGATGCCGCTCGTACGTGCGAGAAATAACCGATTTTGTAATATCTTTTTATTTTTGAAGAAAGTAGTTTCAATTACGTATATGAAATATGAGTGCGTTACATGTGAATCAATCATTTAAATTCACAGAAATAGGGTTTACGCTAGTACTAACTAGTGTGGCGACCGCCGACCATGTAAGCAAGGCCCGCTATAATTGTAATATTTTGAAAACGAAAACGTCCCTGTATCAAAATACATATGTTAATACGATAAAGCTTGAAAAATCAAAACCCAGTGAAAGTATTAAATAGATAATATTAGTAAATAGTGTTGTAACAACTAACCGAGGATTATTTTATTTTATAATTTAACATGGGAAAAGCGGTAGTTAAATGAAAGAGTATTTAAAAAACTCTAAAGTTGACCCATATGACGCAAATGACTTGAGGTCTGTTTACCAAGGTTGTCACATGTCTTAAGAGTGTTCGCTATACCACTGCACCTATCGTTTCGACAAGAAAACTAATCCCTTTCTGAATCACTGTGAATACATGCTTGGACACATCGGTGAATATTTGCGAATTCAAATACGCTGGAAGATAGTACCAGTTGTTCGGACCAAATCTGATTGGCGTAGAATTCACAATTTTCCATTATAAACAAACTGATTTGGTCGGATCAATTTCCGAAGAATATTATGTGAACTGGGTCATGTGATACCAATGTAAATCTGATATGACAAGTTTCTACGATTTATAAGAATTCAGCATGCTTATTGAACTTCTAATGGACTGTAAAACGTTGCAGTAGTAATCCAATTTCTGGTCACGTTAACAGTAAATTGGACCAGGATATAAGAGATATGAAGGTTCATTTTAAAAGTAAACAATAAAAATGCCACCAACAAAATATTCGTGCACTAATTATACTTCTGTCTCTCCTCTGTCTCTTTTTTGGACCTCTGCCTATTCTTTCTCTTTTTTCTTTTCTTTAATTTCTGTTTCTTTTTTGTCATTTGTATCTTCTTTCTATTCTGTCTTAGCTGATTTACAATGAGAGCCGTTTTCGCGCTACACAATGAGAGTCACACCGACTTTTCATGGATGCTTACATGAGCGGCAGCCTGATGCAAGCGGTTTTTGCCTATTTGGCTTCTAAAAACTCTTGAGGCTAGCAAGAGAGCTACAGGCAGTTTATGTATCCTGCTAAATTCAACTTCAAAGACTGCCACTATCCATTTTTCACCTTTGATCAATATTTGTTGATGTTTGTTTGAAAGAAACAATTAAAGAGTTTGATAAACTTGGCACACGTGTCATTGCACCATATCTACTGCAAATGTCAAACTGGCACCGTCCAATAATATCACGACGTAAAAAGTTGAACGCCTCCGTGAAAGGAGCTCCGCAGTTCAATAATCTCATAATATATTAGATTAGATTTGTTCCATCATCACCTGATATTACCGAGAAATAAATCGGAATCACCCAGCCGTGAAATGACCAGCAACGTTTACCCGCGCCACCCATTCATTACAACAAAAAACTGTGTCATCGCTTTATATAAAAACATAAAGAATTGAGCTGGAAGTTGGATGCTGTGTCTTGGACGAGTAAATCGATTATTTAGACAACAGGACCATATAATTAAATTTGAAAATTAGATTTAGATTGTATTTATACGGGATTTTTAAACTAGACCCGGCGATATTTTGCCAATTTTTCAGGAGGGACTCAACTTTTTTAATACTCAGTTTTTGTTTGACGTGAAATCGTAATCACGTGGAATGAAGAAGAAATCGGGTCATCGGATAAAGACGTGACAAGTAAAGAAAATTTTACTGTTTATTGGTTATAGGTTGAGTGGACAAAGGCATTCGGTTCCCAATCAGGCGTATCGGTTTCAATCTTCTGCCAGCTAAGTCCTTTGTAATTGCTCGTTTTCCCCGCTAATAATGATGAAAATAGGAAGAAATCAAATATTGACAGGTTTTACGTAACCCGGGAATGTTTGTTTATCCTTTAAAAAAATCTAATGAATTATTTCAAGAGTTATAGTAATACAAGAATACTTTACATACATTGATGCAAAGACACGTACATGTGTTGTGTTTTCTAATAAAAATATTAAAAATAAAACGAGAAAGGAAAGAGAAAGGTTGGGAGAAATTAGGTCATTTACAAAAAGATTCCAATATCAATCTACAAATAACTCTGTGTATCCGTACCAGCCTTCTGAAAAATAAAAATTTATAGTTTTGCTCCTTTTTAATGGTTTAATATAAACTTTATTAAATAATATTTGACGAAAATGTTGTGATAAAGGATGCAAAAAGTAATTCAATTTCATTGGTTTCAAAGGAGCATCCTCAAAAGTGCCATGGTACAAGAGAGAAACCTCAAGGCGTCTTGTGTGGAGTTATTACTGAATAATTTAAAAAGCGTCATTTTTGCGAAATTTCACATCAAGGGTGATGTACATACATACCTTGGTTTAACCTTGCGTAGAAGCGGAAGTTCGGTTTAGTTTTCATCTACTCAATATTAAATAAATAAAAGGGGCTCTGTAATTAAACCTTGTGGAACACCGACTGATATAAAATAAAAATGATTAATTAATGAATTAATTGAGTGAATGCGTAGGTACCTTTAATACTTAAAGAACCTTTGAATAAATGATTCAATAAATAATACTCGTAAATAAACATTATAATATTAGTTATTTCCATTAGCGGACTGTGTTTTTGTTCTGCTGTGACCTCTCTTGCAGATTTCATATCAAAGCATTTAACATTTATTATTTTTATTAATGTTACTCCACATCGCGATACGAATATTCAGGTGTGAAAGGTGTGGCGGTCAAAAGTTTGCCAATGTTGGAGGAGTATTTGGTACTTTACCAGTAAAGATTGATGAAATGTGTTTAAATTGATTGATGATTAAGTGTCTGCTGAACTCAATTGATTTCTCATGCATTCACCGGAACTTGCAAAAAGTGGAAGTCATAAAAAAAAGGTAAAATTGCATTATATTTTTTTAAATCAAGGATATTATGCGACTATTTTTCGGGTCATACTAGTTTTTATGTTGGCATGTTAACGATGAAGTTTACAATGTTATAAAGGTTTTACCGGATATGCGTAACTTGTCAATTAACTATTCGAGCGACAGACCAATTTAAAACTTTTTCCACGGATTGCTCGTGATTTTTTGGTGATCATTTTGAATACTGTCCGCCCCCGTAAAAAAAAAAACATATCTCCGAATTTTAATACGGAGACACATAAACCGAAGAAAGTGCTATATAGGTAACAAATTCAACTATATTTAAACAATCATTCCATATTTCAAGGATTCATAAACATTATAAACGGAAATATTCTCTGGGTTTTCTAGCTATAAACTCTAAGAAGTTGAATTTTGCTTAATTTTGTTGAAGCGACGGGGAAATATTGTTTGAACTTTAGCATAAGCAACATGAACATACACAATCAATCTAGACATATTGATAAAGGTTTTTTCGATTATCTCGGCAACTTGTCAAAGCGTACTAAGTCGACGGGAACTCTTGTTTATTCGTTGGCGTTCTGCAGTCATGCCTAGGGATGACGACAAATTAATAAAACCGCCATCGATGTGTATTTGCTGGGGGGCAGGAATACCTCGTCCCGGCTCTGATATAATTCACTTGAATGGATTCAAATATTAAAATATTAAAAAAAATTTGAATGTTATGAGATGTTATTTCTATACAGGTTAGCAGGCAACTTTTCATTTCGGTATAGGGTGTAGCGATCGACCTTATTGATTGTCTATTCCGTACTTATTTCTATTTGGCAGTCCATCTACTCGTTGCAGAACTAGTGACGGGCGAATCGAACCATTCAAAATTAAAGATATTTCGAATTAAATGCTCAGACGGATGATAAATTAATATAGTTTTGATTATTCGAACGAATTTTCGAAATTTCGAAAGTTTTTTGTGCTAGTGAAACAATTTAATTCAGAATGAAAAAGTTTGGTTTTAGTGATGGTTAGAGACTAGATCTCAATAGCCAGATACTTCCTAAACTTCCTCTTTTTTTTTTTTTTACATGAATCAGCATCTCCATCGCATTCCATGGAAGCCAAACAACATTCCATCCATCCATGATTTTTTTTAAATATTATCTCCACAGAGGTAGGCCCTGAGGGCTTATGGTAATCTTTGGGGATGCTGTGTAGAGGGTCTTTTAAGAGAAAGGAAGGAGGGGAAGTTCAGGGAAGGAAAGAGGTGTGAAAGGTGGGTAGAAATTCCTGGGTCACTGTGGTCAGGAGTGACGAACGTATGAATCCGTTCCTCCAACTTCGGTGCAAGGCGATGGGTAGAGAGAGTCCGTCTGGAGAGGTCAAAAGGTGTCCCTCGTCCAGTTTATACCGGTCCGGCCCGCCACGCAGTAGTTGGGACAAACCTCACCCTATGAACCCGGGCACCCCTGCAAAGTCACCAAACGTAACAAACCACTTGGGGTGATATATGGCAGGGGTGTTGGTTATCCAATAAATGGTTCTAGGAGCGACGGTACACATACTTACGTGTTGTAAGCGCTAATCCTCTTAGGGCCGGTATCAGTGAAATTAATGTGGTTTTCGGCGATTTGTTTTGGTGTAACCGTCAAGTACCGAATACTAATAACTATTAAGCTTAAACGTAACGCTATACGAAACGATGGCTAAAGAAGAAGGAAACACGGTACAATAATAATCCAAAAATTATTCTGTAATCGATTATTCGAAACAATATTCGATTATTTCGAAATTTACATCTGCAGTACGGCCAACACTACTCGGAGATACAGGCGCAACTTCTGCAAGTAATGCCTGACCGGATTCGAGGCGTGTCTTTGATGGTCGGCCAAGGCGGGCGAAAGCTCTGACACCCGAGGAGCGGCCAAGGAAGCGAGTGGTCCTGCGATGGACACTCAGCCCAACAACACGGGCAGTCGCTCTGCACTCTGCAGGCCTTTCGCTTTTAGAGGTGCGCCCATCGCCCATGGCCGTCTTCGTCTTCGCAACCGAATTGGACCACATTTAGACCAAATATGAATCCAACACAATGGAAAAGAAATATATCTTCAGATGAGTTATGAAATATTGCAAAATCTATTAAAATTGCCATTGGTGGACTGGGTGTTATAAATAACAAAATATAGTCATTCGAAATTTTATTGGCCAGTTCACTGAATCGAATCCAAACGAAGTCCAACGAATCCACCACTTCAACGGCACTAGAAAATAACTGAAAACTGTAGTTACTCATAAAGTTATCATAAAACTACCTAAAAGAAGCCAGACACTACGATGTAACAGATGTAATAGATATTACTCACCATGAAAATGTTCGCAATTATTTTTTAATGATTTTAGGCTTACCAAAACTTAACTTTCTTTGAAGGACAAACACTTTTTAATTGCATTCCAAAAGTTGAAAGGAATTCAGAAGTCTTGGCACTTTTCGTGTATTACCAATTTATCAGTAATTTTGATGGCCTCCGTGGCTGAGGGGTAAAGAAACCTCTCAACTAGGTCCGGAGTTCAAATCCCGGCGTGCACAAGTACATTTTTTTAGATTGACTTGTTTGATGATGTTCCAGAGCGGAAGATACTCTGCAGTATCGCCCTGGTATAATACAACCATTCAGAATTGAAGCGTCGCTTTAAATGACTTTAGCCATGTTTTTTGACTAGATCTGAATAGCCAGGTACTTCCTTACTTTCTTCTTTCCCATCTCCTTCCCCTCCCCACTACCTTCAACCTTACGACATACTCCAATTGGTGAAGCCATAGTCTCCCTGGTTTCAAGGCTGTTGGGAGAAGTTGGTGCTCTTATACGGTATTCTTACGCTGGCTGTATCTATTGTTAGTTTATTGTGACTTTCTACTAAATGTATGATGTTTTGCGTACATCTAAATAAACGTTAAAAAACAACACAACTGACTAAAATGAGACCCTATTTTAACCTTATGTAAAATAGTAGCAGGTGTCTGGAAAATATTATATTGATGTTTCAACTATGGTGTTCAATTATTTTCTAGCTCATAAACAGCGCCCTTGAAATGAAACAAAAAAATGCTTTTGATACTCCTTTATACGTCTAATTAGCGTCACTTTTTCTATCTTGTCCAGTCAAAGATATATTTGCTACTACATATATTATTAGGTAAGAGCCGAACACACAGAAATTTAGAAAAAAATTTACGCCACGCATTTATTACTCGTTGCACGCTTTTTCGCGGTAGGTAATAAAGTTTATAGTTTATAATGAAAACACCTTCAATTATAATTAAATGCATCGAAGGAGTTCGAATACTTCGCACATTCCTGCTAATATGCTCAGTAATCAATGAAGACGAAGATTTTAATTGGATTGCCGATACATCCAGTCAATGAAAAGCGAGGCTCATTCCACCACACAATAATAATTATTAATACAAACAATGTATAATGTTCCAACATTCTGGGTAATAAAAACTGACAAAATCTCAAATGAATTATGTTCAGTTTGCGCGGAACAAAACGTTGATTTATGCGCGGCGAGGCGAGTTTTTTGCGACATTTGCGCAAGTGGCATTGAAGGGCTTTTTCCCTTTCGGTTTCAAGGGAGCCGACAGATGTACACCCTCTACATCAGCATCAGAGGACCTCCCAGAGCTATCGATAGGTAACTACCCATCCTCTTATTATGATTTTTTTGCAATCAGTGATGCCACTCAAAACAACTACGTTACAAAGGGACTCGACTTCGTTGTATTCTTATTTTGGAATATACATAAGTATTGAGGTTATGTACCTATAATTGTTTTTAATGAGGTTGCAGCCCGAATTACACTTTTACCATAAATGTAAAACATTTACATTTAAAAAATGTAATTAATTTGTAAGACGGGCATGCTGTGATGCCCCGAAAAGTAAGCTAATAAATATTAATTTATAGACTGGGCAGCTGCTGTAGAACCGCAGGTTCTATAAAGGGTCTGTGCCAAAACGAAATTCAACAAAATTATAATTCAGTGTAAAATAACTCAACACGTCGACACTTATTTTCACCGTTTATGGGAAAGCATTTTATTTTTAATTTTTGTGTAAGTTTAGCCAGTAGGTCTGTCGTTCCTCAATTGGAGTATGTTGTGGGACTGAAGGAGTGGGGTGGGGTAAGAAAGGCAGAAAAAAGATCTGAACATATATGATACAGGAGAACACCAGAAATACCTCCCATATAGATTTGTATGAATGGGAAGAATGGATTCATACGTTCATCACTCCTGGACGCTGACCCTGACCCCCAGATTCCTACCCACTGAATAATAATGAATTCATACGTTCATCACTCCTGGACACTGACACTAACCCCCAGATTCCTACCCACTACTCATATATATTTTCCTTCTCAGACCTTCCCTTCCTTGCTTTCCCTAAAAGGACCCTCCAAATATCATCTGGATGAACGGTTGAGCATCGCAATTTCATATCGCCAGAGCTCACTATTATATATAGAAACTATCGCGGGCATGAACACATCAAATCCCCAAAGTTTCATCGCAATCGGATGAACGGTTTGCAATGCATAATTTCATGATGCCAGAACTCACTATTGTATGCAGAAACCATCGCGACTATGCGCACACATCGAATCCCCAAAGTTTCATCGCAATCGGATGAATGGTTTAGCAACGAATAGACATCTCATATACTCATATATATAAGTAGACAGAGAGAAGCAAGCATATTTTAATTTTTATATACAGAGATTATCACAAAAAAAAACAATAAAAATAACTACGGAAAGGTCTTACTGATTCCATGAATGGTTGATACAATGTTTTTTATGTAAATTAAGTTACCTACTGTATTTTTCAGGTTGTTATAAGTACCTACAGAGGTACTATGGACTACCTACCCCTACCGAGGGTGTAGGGTAGGTAATTGGCGGGGTGCGTCTCATGTCACCCTTGTCCGTGATGCGACCCCCCCCCTCCTGGCTCATTGCACCCTTGTGTAATTTATGCCACATTGTTATAATAAACTCCCTGCCCTAGATACACTGCTAACAGAAACAAGTGTCATCAAATGACGGCTAAAAAGATCTTCAAACTTTTGCAAAATTTTCACTGAAAAACTTTTAAACTTCAATGCTAAAAATACAAAAGGAGGTAATTGACCTACCGTGAAGAGAGTTTGAAAAAAATTGTTATTGAGGTAGTGACGTTTCTTTGGACAAATTGTAAATTCATGTTACAGAAAATATTAAATGGTTTACAATTAATAGATAGGTATTTAAGTACCTGTGTGGGTACTTACAAATCTTATTATTCGGAGGAAATTTTGGATTTTGTTTTATTGAATTAGAAACATACTTTTTTGGAAGCGGGTTTTACAGTTGACGGGACTTCTAGTTAAAACTAGTCTAATTCAAATTTTTATCATTAATTAAAATCTGTTGATATTACGTATATAGATATTTATATATTTTAAAATATGCATGCATCTCAACGTAACTAAAGAAACAATTTGTTTGAAGCCGAACATCCCAAAAGTGTGCAGTTCACACGCGATAGAAGTGATAAAGTGATACAAAACTAAAAAAGACAAGGTGGGGAGGCTACGAAGCACCACACAGAGAGGAGACCGAATATTCTATCTCATTCTCTCGCAGGCTAAATCCTATAGATGTTCTTGTTTGTCTCTTTTTAGCGTCGCTTTTTCGTTTAATCGAGTTTAAAATCACAACCGTTCTAAGGAAGTTTTCATTTAAAAATCGGAGTGTGCAATTCACAAGCGGTAGAAGTGAAAACATCAGAAAACTCAATTAGATAGAGTGGGGAGGATACGAAGCACCGCACAAAGAGGAGACCGATTATATTATCTCATTCCCTTGCAGGCTAAATTCTATAGATGTAAGGTTTTGTCTCTTTTTAGTGTCGCTATTCTTCGCTTCGTCGAGTTTTAAATCACAACGGTGCTAAAGAAGTTATTACTTCAATAACTAGCATAATTATTAAATACGGAATAAATGATTTCATAATAAAGATGCCTTAAAAATAATGAAGTTTGAATTAATAAATAATAAACTGTAATTACAGTTTTTAAACCATAACTTCACATTTTAATTGAATTCTACCACGACAGCAAAGTAAAATATGATTAGAGCATTAAGTTTGAGAAACACACCTCTCAAATAAAGAACATTGTCACGGAACATTACACTTTAGAGGGTTGCTTTTCTATTATCTGAATAGATTTCCTACTGTTTGCAAATTTGGTTTAGTGGTCTAACTATTCTATTGTTAAGCCTCGGCTCAACCACTTCTGAAACCCATAAATAATCTAGGAGATCCCGAGGACTTTTTTACTATTATAGACCGGCTTAGAGGGACGCAATTGAAATGTCTGTTAATGGATATTGATCTGCGTGGGGTAGATTCAAAGAGACTTAATGGATAAAAAATATCATAATAGATTAACGATTAACGATAACGCATTTATTTATTACATATAATGATTATCTTGTAAGTATATTTAGAAGAATATGAAAGCAGAAGACATACAGCGAAACAACATTCGTGATATAATACCTATAGTTAAAGTTCTGTTAAAAAAAATCATACGAAAGAATTGTGAATTTCAATGATTTTACGTTATTTATTAATTTCTGAATTCATTATGGTAGAATACTCTCAGTGTCGCCAAGGTGATTCAGAATCGAAGCGCCGTGTTTGTATACCCGATCGGAAAAGCCAGGCTCGTCCCAAGCTTCCTCTCCTCATCCTTGGTTATTATCCATCAGCCTTTTTGAAAACTGTTTTGCTGACAACAGCATATAATCTTTTAAACGGTAACATCTATATTCCCGACGTAATACAAACGATTGAGTTTTATGTTCCCGGCTACTTCACAAGAGGGCGCAGATGCAGAATTTTTCCAAAAAAGAAGTTCCGAAATGCAGAACTAACTTACCATTAGTAATACCGCTCGGAAAAATGATTCTATTACTAAATTATAAATTATCTGTCCCCTGATATAGATATTTTTAAACCAAATTTTCAACAATTCAAGAATGTTATTATTTTTGTATAACTATAAATGTACATTTAAAATAAAATAAAATCTCCTTCCTTTCGCTACTCCATTTAGCTTTCCAACATACCCCATGGGGATATCATAGTTCCATTGGTTCCGGAGAGCCGGATCTCTTGTGTGGTATTCAAATAAATAAGAACATTTTAAAATTATGCACTTCTTTGGAATCTTAATCGAAAATAGCATGAAATAGATGATTTGTTATTCGAATAACGTTCAGTAAAAAATATAAATGAATGAATCTTTCTTGTGAATCATCCAAACTCATGAACAAAGGTACCAAGAAATAGATAATTAATGTCAATCGTCGTCAATGACTTATAAATTTAAAGAAATTAAGCTTTATACATCGTGTTTATAGATTTCAGTGGATCACCAAAATATGAACGCCATTAAAAATATATATATATATTTACGGGCAGGTTGTGCAAATGTTCCAAATCTAAAAAAAAATAACAACTGTCGCAAGGACGTTAAAAGATAAATAATAAAAAAATGTAGACGGAAAATGCAAAATAATAAACATAATGCAATACCCGTAACAGTTGTTGCTTATTTTAGGGGGCACTTGTAACAATCTGGTGCCGTAATGTGGTGTGATATACATCCACACTAGGGTTAAGCTCTACAAAATACCAAGCGCGAAGCAATAATCATACCTTCATCCCTTTCCGACTCAACCAGAATAACAAGGAAGGAAGAAGGATTGCGGAGGCTGCTTCGAAGGGTAATGTCGGTAATGTGTAATGTGTCCAGTTTATTATTTCTGACAGTTCGGTTAATGCGAGAATTATCGCGAGTGAGGAGTGAACAATGTCCGCGTATTCCCAATTGGGGTTGATTTTTTAATAAAAGAATCATCCCTTAGGAATTAGGGTTGAAAAACTGACAGGCGGTGTTGTTGTAACGCAAAGTACTCGACAAAAATAGACAATAGTCACGAGTTCACGACTATTTTTAGTTTTAAATATATTTTTTAACTTTGGTTTAAATCACATACAATAAAGTAGGAAATCTATAAAAGCGTAACAATAACAAAATATATCTTAAAAAACAGATAACTTGAACTTATAAAATTGGAATCTGGTGATTCTACATCACACAGAGAACACAAAAATATATTTTTTCTACATCTAAGCATTTCGATATTTTCTGTTTTCGCTTTAAAGGGTAAAAAAACTTTTGGAGTCCGGTCTACGCTTAGAAGCACTTTATCACCTTCATCATCACTCTTGGCTCTACAACCCCTGATGGGTCTTGGCCTCCTCACTTTGGTGCTTGACTTTGGTGCTTGTTGCTCAGTCTTTCTCTCTGCATGACCCAGCCACCGAAGTCTTCCCAGTTTTAAAAGTTTTGTGACGTTTAGATCCTTAAACAGAGTATATAGCTCATTGTTATAACGCCTTTAAAAAACGTTACATTAAACGTTAACGTTACGTTTTTAAAGACGTTATAATTTTTTTTTAACTTCTTTTTTAACATTCTAACGTTGGAAGCACTTTAGAATGTATTAATCAGCTGATGACCCCTAGCGATTGATTTTTTTCAAATTTGATCTAAAAATTCCAACTTTACGTTTTATTTACGCGAAAAAGAAATATCATAAAACAATCACACGCGGTAGAAGTGAAACCTTCAGAAAACTAAAGTAGACAAGAGTGGGGAGGCTACGAAGTACCGCACAAAAAGGAAACCGATAGGCTACGAAGCACCGCACAAGGAGGAGACCGATTTTACTTGTATCTCATTCTCTCGCAGGCTAAATCCTATAGATGTATGTGTTTGTCTCTTTTTAGTGTCGCTCGCTTCCGTTTCATCGAGTTTCAAATCGTAAAGGTGCTAAAGAAGTTATACCACGAAATAGACTCCAAATGAGATATAGATTCACGAGTTTCCCGGTTGTACCCCGAATTTCCGTATTTGTATTGAACATAAATTGGTATGTTTCGCAGTTCCTGTTTTGGATAAGTTATTGGTAAATAAAATACTATTATAATTACAAAGGTAGGTACCTATTTACGACATGTTTGCACGATGACCCAGATAAATAATGCATGGCAGTTTAAAGGATAATAAGAAATCATATCAGCAATGATCATTCCCAATGTCAGAAAGAGAGAGTTGTTGAATATCAAAAGGTAAAAATACAGGATTATGTTAAACAAATTAAATAAAGTGGGTACACAACTTCAACAGGTAAATAACTGTTGGTTGTCGATTTCAAATTAGAAATAGGTAAGTACACATACAAAAAAAACCTGCAATTTAGTATTTTCACTGTTTTTTTTTCTAGCCGAAAGATGAAGAGAAACATTACTATAATAAAGGTATTTTTATTTTATTTTTGTGTTGGCGAATACGTTTTCTACAGCGATTTAAAATGTGACATTTTTGTTTTGCCGCCAAAACGACATTTTGATTTTTATTTGTGAATTTGGCGGCTTCTTCTTCGTGTTTAGAAAAATTAACTTTAAATTTTCCACACATTTTTAACGGTATTCACAGTTTGTGAAAATACCACGTTGTTCACATTTCTTCGAAACATGCCGGTATATTAAAAATAAAGCTGTAAATGTGAAATCGAACCAGAAACCTTCTGAATCAAAGTACTTATAATGCGTAGACCACAATGCCTATTATGTCAGCATCTCTCTGTATATAGAAACAATTATGAGAAAGAGTGTGAAATAGGAAAAAACACAAAAATATTTAGAATGAGTCAAATCTGCGAAGATATTACAATTATGAATTTTTTAAACTGCATTTAAGGTATCGCTGTTTCTGTATTGCACTTTTCTTGAACACTTTCGTGTTGAAAGATGCAATCCAGAAAAAAACATATGAAGATCTATAATGAGAGAAAAACCGAAAATACATTTTTTTAAGGCGCCCTATTTTGCGCTTCTCCATGCTCAGAAATCAATTTGGATAAGGGTCAGGGATGCCTAAAACACCAATTTATCAATAAAATCGATAAAATATTCATACAAAAGACTTCGTTGGAAAGTTTCCAAACCCCTCGAGATTTTACACGGCTTATTGTGAGGCATTTTGTTCAATAAACGGTGGCACAATACTGATTGAATCATATTGAATACATTCATTCACAATGCCATCGAGCAGACAGCAGAGAGCTCCAGGAAAGCCGATTATTGGTTTATTCAAACATTACTTACTTTGTTGAGTAGTTCAATGAAGTGGTTTATAGTTTACAGTTGGTGGGAGGATTGAATTTAACATTTTGTATCGCTTTTATAACATTACGTGTCATCGAAATGGAATATATGTTTATATTTTTTAATTATTTATAGAAATAAGCAAATAAAATATATTAAAAAAGTAACACCAACCTAACATAAGAGAAAAAAAGCTTTTGCTTAGTTTTTCGATTTGGGTAGGTTATTTTTAGTTTTGATTTATTTATTTATTTGTTATAAAAATACATTAACACTATAGGTAAGGAAGCTTGGACTGTCCAAATAGGAAGGTTTCCCGTTCTAGGACAACTTAGGAAAATTTATATTTACAAAAAAAAATCGTATGATGTTTTAGGTAGGTACATATCCCCAGTATTTTTCGACGTAGTCCCCGTTACGATTGATGCACTTGGTGAGCCGTGGCACTAGGTCCTTGATTCCCTGATCCTAGATCTCCGCCGCCAAAAATGCTATCATCTCTCCCTCCACATCCTAGTCGGTCTCCAAAAGTTTTCCGGCTAAATGTCGCTTCAGGTGAAGAAAAAGATGCAAATCATGTGATTGATTGCCTTTTTGATTCTGGGGTTAGGTGGTTTGTTGTTGAACCCATGTTCCAACTCAAAAAAGTTTCACCTTGGTTGGAAAAACGGTTCGAAGATACACGAGCGCTTTCCACACGATTTTGCTCTTCAGCATTTTGGGAACCCAACGAGCACGCAATTTGCATACGCCATTTTTCCCTCAAAATAGTTTGTGTGGTAGACTTACTGACGTCTGGATAAAAATTGCGAGCTTACGAACTTCAACAGGGCAGGCTCTCTCTTAGTTGATAAAGCGAATAATTTGGGATTCAACAGCGGAGCATCCATCTCAAAAGGACGCAAAGATCGCACTGAATCAGCTACCGAGCCGGATCACCACTCATTTTTAGGGGAAAGTCTGAGCTACACGCTAGTGCCGCTTGAAAATGAAGAAAGGTCTTTAATTTTTGGACAACCCCCGTACCTAGAAAACCTGTGAATTACGATATGCGAAATTACGCAAGAAATGATTATAATTATTTCTAATTAATTTTCACATAAACATGTACATCATAATTATAATTAGCGTCGATTGCATAATATCGTTTGAACCGAGCTTAAAGCTCCCCAGTGCAGTACCTACCTGCATTAATTTATGTCCGGTGTCATCTTATTTCAATTAAGAGAGCGGAGATGGCGGGCTTTATCTCTCATGGGCCAACTTTCCTCTCCGGCGAGAAACGTGACCAATAATCTTGTCACGAATTAATCGTTAAAGCAGCGAACTAATTAACATCCAGGCTGTAATAATTATGAATTGTGATTTGTAAGACACTGTATTCTGTAACCAAAACACTGTTTCCCTGCGATCAGCTTAATTGAGGCCATTAATAAAGTAACATATGATCTCGGTTGTATCACGGACATTTTAAACGCCCGGGCATTTAAAATAAAGAGAGAATAATTATCTCGCATTAGTCAAAACATTTCTTGATTTATAAAGTACACGGAATATCATTTTTATGATTCTAAATTGATTACCGTTTTCGTTACTCGCGTGAGTGATTATTTACACTGTACTGTTATGTTTAACCAGGGTATCTAGTGTCTTAGCAGTAGTGGTTGGTGTCCACAATCAAAATATAAAAATAATTAACGGTTAAAAATTACATAATTAATACTAAAATGAAAGGGGTTTGAATTATTTTAAACGACAAACAAATATATCTTCACAATTTTATAATAGTTTTAAATAAACTATATCTATGTATTGTCTGGCACAAATCCATGATTATTGGAGGAAGACTCTTGAGGAGGCCAAGACCTACCAGGGTTTGTAGAGCCAAGAGTGATGATGATGATGATCTATGTATTGTGAGTAGGTAGAAGTAAGTGTTAGAGTTATATTACGATGAGCTAAAGAAATCCACTAATTGACTAATATTAATTCGTTTAAACAACTTCATTTAAAATACTATAATTTTTTTTTCTGGATAGGGACACCCTAACCACCTAGCGGTATGAAATATACTTTAAGACCTATTCTCATACCTACCAAATATGCATTAAAAAAATCATAAAAATCGGTTGAGCCGTTTCGGAGGAGTGCGCCAAATTGCACGGAGGGGTGTTCCGCAAACACTGTGACACGAGATTTTTATATATATAGATTATTTAATGACGTCTCTTTTAACGTCAAAAAGCACAGTCAACCAAATTGTTCTTTTTAATTCGAATCGAAAACAATACACCCACTTACAATATTGTTCTTACTAATTCCTTTGATTTGATTAATTCGATAGAAAACCCATTTTTACGAAACTGTTATATCGATTACGGTCATCGCTAGTCAAAAGTATAAACACGAAAAACAATATGTTATCCAATTTAAACCGTTATTTGCATAATACCTAATGCCATATGAACAAGAAACAAATTGGAGAAACGACCAGGTGTTTTATTTTATTTATTTAACTGCAGAAAAATATTATAAAATGCCATATCTGATGCTGTGTTACAAATATTACCTGTGAACTCAACACCGAAAGAGTAAATCATCTCGATTTAAAGTGGGCGGAATGATCACAATTGGAAATGGCCGATTCCTTTTCAGAAATAATACAATGTTTTTCTCTGAAAGCAAATCGATCTTCTTGACTAGACTTGCGAATTTACATTGTTACTTTAATTGATGATTATAAAAAGTTATACTTTAACATCACGTCAACTACTATAATACTTTACCAACATTATTTTTGCATTCTGAAATGGGATGTTTTAAAATTATTATTATCTTACGGTGTTACGTGAGGTAGGTAAATCATGCATGTGCTGATTTACTAATGTAATAAGATAATTTAAAACTGCTATGTATTACACAAAGGCTTCGTCCATTTTTTTAATAATATTAATATTGTAAAAGTTCAAGCCAAATTCGTACCTCTAGAATTGGAACTAGAGTGAACTTTGCGCCAATTCAAACTAAATCTTCTTTTGGTAAAAAGAAATTATTGGTATCAGGCTCCACTTCTATGATTTAACAGTCTTAAACCTATTAAAGTCATATAATGTTTTCGCCAAAGCGATTTTGTCAAGCATTATTGTAATTTTTTTAATGTGAGTACCGCACAAGAGTCCCAACTGCTTTCAATCGTTTAGAGCCGGTAATAGAAACAGCAGGCTATGACATCCCCAATTTTGGAGATTTGGTTGTGAGGCTTAAAAAGAAGTGAGGGGGAGAATGAGATGGGAAAGTAGCTTGCTATTCGGATCTGGTCACCAAACAAGCCATTTCAAGCAACGCTTCAATTCTCAATGGCGGTCTTTTACAAGACGATGCTAAACTTTCCGCAAAATTTTCCTATACATTATTTTTAATGAATAAATTGTAAAATATTTCAAATAAAATTTACTATGCACCACAGATTTGTATCGCGATCTCCGGATTTGTAACTAACCACGGAGAAAATAAGTGGGGAGCTATTATCTAGCAATAAGAATTGGAGACAAGTTGAAGAGTAGGTAACGTATCATTGAAGAAGAAGTTGCGACCGTTATCTTTTGATTTTTCTGGGTGTTGTTGTCTTTCATATTTTCGTTTAGAATATTAGTGTTATGTTCTTCTTCAATGATTACATTGATGGCAATAACCTTCAAAAGTTATAAAAAGAGAGTTGTTCTGATAAAAATTGAGGAGTAATGTGTGTTATTTGTTACCTTGATCACAGAGTATACCGCCCCAGTTGGTATCGCAGATGCACTGCCACGAGGAACCGTTGCAGTAGCCGTGCTTGCAGCCAGGGTAGGGCTGGCACTGGTCGCAGAACTCACCCCTCCATCCTAAACGACATCTGCAAAAAGAAACAAGGCATCGTTAAAAAATATATATACTAATTGGCTAATGGTTTTTGTCATTAAAATCTACATACTATACCTAATCCATCTGTAAGGAGTTATGAGCTCTTGGGAATTTTCAGGGATTGATTTATCTAATACTTGACTCTGCTCGATTCTTCTAATTCCACTTGCTATCAAGTCATCTTTAATTACATATTTTTGTTCTGCGTAAATATAATGTTCTGTTATTTTAGCATTTTGAAACATTCTATTCCTTAAGATTTCAATTTTTTTTTTGGTTGAAACACGTATTTGTATATATCATTTACTTTTACTAACTTTTATCATCCATATCATACGTCAATGTCCATATATCATATTTTCGTTATTTGTTTTTGTGGTGTTATGCCGTGTTGCGCTACCTCTATCTTTAGCCAACGTTTCGGACAGCGTTACAGTGTCCATCGTCAGGGCAGATGTAGACACTGTAACATTGTCCGAAACGTTAGCTAAAGAAGGAGGTAGCGCAACACGGCATAGCACCCCAAAAACATATAACGAAAATACTTTTGACCGTGAAAATCTAAAAACGAACTACATATCATATTTTCTCATGCCAGGTCTTATAATATAAACCTAGTAAATTATTTAAATATTGTTCAACTATGTTATTTTTATTATTATTATACTGATATCTTACTGTATGCCACTGTATCATGTACCACTTGAATGTTTTGAATGTAAATGCCTTTTTATGACGTTTAAATAAAATAAATAAATAATTTGTTGACTAAGTTTATTAGCGACCTCTGACGAAGATCGGCTTTTAATGGGTATGGTATGTGACTTTTGGTGTTCTTATTGAGTGACCATTCATTCGGTCCTGATGATGAAAACTGCATAGCTGTCCAAATTATTGGCTTAAGATGAAGAAGAAAGCGCACCAAGATCCAAACCAAAAGTCAAATCCGAAAACACAGGCCGTGAGAATCTTATTATTACTTCCCGAGCACCTATTCAAATCAGAGGTAAGAATGTAATTTTTTCAACACGTTTAACTCGATCACCAGAGACAAGTCACCTAATTTTTAATCCATTCAATTTTTTCCACAACATAATCACACTATAATCAGATTAAAGATGACCACTTCTAATACTTTCAAGTGTCTAGCTTAAAACGTCCATGAGAAATGATTTAAACATAATTGTATTTGAGCAGAGCGTCAACGCAACAAGTCACGTGGAATGTCCAGTGGCGCTCAGTTGTCGAGAATAATAATAAAAAAGTAACAATAATTAATTAATACCATCGGAATGGACGAAGCGGATGCGAGAAGCTCAGTAATGAATATGTTATGATTTCTCAGAATGACGAGGCATTCTCTAATCTCCCGTACAATAAAGCCTGAATCGAGTCACATACCAAATAGCTGCCACCTCCCACGGGATTAAAGCCAGAAGCGGGCATTTGATGGCCCTTTCACAAATAATTCTACAGTCTTCACAACCTACGTGAATCTTTCCAAATGAGTGCCAGCTAATGGGGATTATTACATCGTACACATTAACCAGTCGTCATTTGATTCCCTGAAAACCTGGAAGGAAATGACCAATAACAATTAATCAAAAATTCTTTTTATTGCAGTTGGACGAATTGTCCGATATCTAACCAAACATTTTGTTGAGATATATATCGACCAAGATGCTTTATTTTTTTAAAGACATTTATTAAAATCTATCAATCGTAAAAAATAAAACATCACAGCACAGAGACCTGACAGTGAATACATCATTTGAAACGAAAAAGGGAGAAACAACATTTAACAATATGTCATTATGAAGACTACCGGTTAGGGCTTTTTAGGGTTGTTTCACAAAATTTGAAAAATTTATCGAATTTCAAAGTTAAAATTCAAATTTATTTTTATTTCGTTATTGGTCTGTTGTTTCACAGCGCTAGGATAATAACATAATTGAATACGACTTTCGCAGAACTATTAACTTTGAAATTGTATCTGAAATTCTGTGAAATAAACGGTGGGTTCTATGCAGGATCCAGGATTAACTGCTCAAACTTGTGTTTTTATTTTTGGGAGCTGCGCTTCCTTCTTCTTCAGTCAACCTTTCGGATAGGGTTACAGTGTCCATCATCATGTTGTGTTTGTGATGGACACTGTAACAGCAACGCTATTCGAAACTTTGGCTAAAGAAGGAGGAAGCGCAACACGGCACAATACCCAAAAATAAATCACGATATTGCCTTTTTGGCTTTGACAATTTCAAATCATATATCACTAAAACCTTAGTTCTACAAGACCGGAGCAAGATCAACAATGCTATACCAAATGACTCTAGTCACGATTCAGCAATGGAAGTTCAAACTGAGAGAGATTTTGCCAGAAAGCATTGTCTTCTTTTA
Source organism: Limnephilus lunatus (assembly GCA_917563855.2). Taxonomy (NCBI): domain Eukaryota; kingdom Metazoa; phylum Arthropoda; class Insecta; order Trichoptera; family Limnephilidae; genus Limnephilus; species Limnephilus lunatus. Next base: position 41,067,377 of record OU830602.1, on the reverse strand, counting down.
CTGTTGACTATGTCGAATTCCTGCATCTCAGAGGACAATACCGCATTTTTTGACGTAGTAACGCGCATAAAATATCTCTCGGATCGCATATTACCTACACTTAGTTTTCTGCGAGCAACCTTACGGCCTTCCGATTCGTGGAATTTATCGATTCCCCACTTGAACAATGACAAAATTTCCGACGGGAAATTTCGGATTCAACAGATGCTGTAGAAAGTGAAATAAAACGAGTCAATCAAGGACTATCACGGGTCGATGTCCGCCGCGGGACATTAGGATTCCGCTAATGTACAGTAGAGATGGTCGATATTTCTGTCCCGGTGACTCTTGTCACTGGAACCGACGACATTATTTTTGGAATAGTCCCCTTTTGGAAATTTAATTTCATAAAATTTTCGGACCCAATGGATTTATTTTTTGAGGAACCGGTTCCACATCTATCTTTAGTAACTGGAACCGCGGTGACAACCAATTTCAGGTATCAATCAGCTCTAATGTAGGTAGGTACGGCATGTGCGAGCCCGCCGAGTATCAAAGGACACTCGTGCGGCAATCCAGATTTTATTCGTTTCGGGACAAAAGGTAATAAAAATACAAAAAGAGTTTTACAAATATTTCATGATTGTGAATGGAATCCAAGTCTTTACTCATAAACAAAGGTTTCACGACTACCATTAGAAGTTAAGTTCTGCACAGATTACTTATTATTATTATTATAGATATATTTATAGATTAATTCATTATTATTATAGATACATAAACGATTGCTAAATTGTAATTTAATGAACAGGAGTACCCCAGGGACCTGGCTAGCTACCTCTATAAAACTCTTCTCTTGCCGCGCGCCGGTGCCCTGCTGTCTAGCTACAGTTTCTTACACCTGATGGACGTCTTATACGATGCTTTTATTCGTACCGATTCCTATATGGTGACTGTATCGGGACCCATACAAACAAATCTTTCCTTTACACTTTACACGATAAATATTTTCAGACTTAAGATATCATACAGATAGTTGACATTAGAGAGTTAATAATATAATGATAGATACGTTTTTATATTTTCACGGCCAAAAGCATTTTCGTTATTTGTTTTGGGGGTGTTAACACATCTGGCCTGATTATGGACCCTGTAACGGTGTCCAAAACGTTGGCTAAAGAAGTAATACGACATAACACCCCAAAAACAAATAACGAAAATATAATGATATTTTGGTACTAAATCGTAAAAAAATTGGCAATGGCACTGACCGCCAAATTCCAAACCACCCCTCAAACCTTCTTCCTACCCAGAACTTCTTGTCCTTCCTTTCATTAAAAAATACCCTCCACACAGCAACCCCAAAGATGACAAAGGCACTGAGGGAAATTATTTCCTAGGGGTCTCCCGTGTGGATCTATTGTAAAAAAGCACTAAATACTTACATATTTTTATCAATATGTATTTTAAATATAATCGAAATAAACGTGCAACATTTCCATATTATGTTAGGAAAAACAAATGTCAGATATCAATAACATATGTCAAACAATAATGCCAGCCATCTTAAAGTATACGAAAATCCGTTCCAAAATAAAACACTTCATTTTTTCATCTCGAATCCATATAATTGATGTAGAATCTGTATGGACCCAGAAAATGAAAACTGCACGAAAAAAATCCGTCTGGATGCGGTGCATACCTCCACATCGTAGCTACCTACATAGGTATGTTTGAATCTTCCAATAATCCTTATTTTAACCTTAGTAGAGAAGCTTCTTTGATTTTAGACTATATTTCATTATTGCAGCCTTTCTAACGAAGCCTACCTAGTTGAATGAATCTTGTCTGAATCGAAGGTCAGATAAAAATAAAATACCCCTACCCTTTTTGATTAAACATGCATACGATAAAGCTTTTAAAACCCCATAAAACATCGCAAATAACAATATTTATCTTCAAATAAGTGGTCATAATCTGTATAATTCTCAATTAAAGTACACCTAACTAAAAATGATTGAGCTATGTAAGACTTCAGATCATTTTACGATGCGATTATATGCCTTTGTTGGCAGTTATTGCGCTGATCACATAACCAATGCTAATTGCCGCTCAGTAATAATAAGATTTGTGAACTATCCGGATATTAAACGCAGAATTAATGGCTGTTAAACGATGCAATCAGCCGGCATCTTAATTAAAACTGTGTTCCAGCGTTTGCCAATAATTGATGTATAGCGCCTAAGACAGTAAAATATCTTGTTTTCTGTGTTTCATGAGTTATTAAGTAACTGTGTAAGATGAGTTGAATGGGAAAACAATTTTACCAGCCGTTGGAAATTACATTAACGTACTTACAGTTTTAAATAGTGTTACCGTGGGCTGAAGTGGCAAGAATGTAAGTATCTACATATTAGTGAAATTGATTATTTTGAGCAAGATGGACTCACGTGGCGAAAGCAAAGAATAGGTTCTAGTTTTAGAAAGAAAAGAAAATAATAGAAATACAAAAGTATATCTTTATTATATAAAACAAAGTTGAGTTAGTTTTACCATTTATAACTCAACAACGGCTGGACCGATTTTTATAATATTTGAATTGTTTCATTTGTCTCCGCCCCAAATAGCAGAATAGCTATTAAAACATCGGAAAAATTCACAAAAAAAAAATTATTAAGAAAATTATTTTCCTCATACATTTTGTATGGAACGAATTTTCATCTTTTGAAAGAGCTGCAGCAATATTGAGATAAATATAATATTGAATAATGAGTGAATTAAAAAAATTCAAACACGTCAAATAATGTCAAAGCGTTGATTGTTTTGCTTTTGTTCTTAAACATATAATGCTGCCCTTCTTTCTTACACACTCGGCCTTACTAAAAAACCCCGTGAAAAATTTATTCAATTGACAAACGGCCGCGGATGTGAAAACATTACTAATTAAAAAATTGTTCTTGGAAAAAAATACACGCCGTTTACACAGCCTGGGGGGGTAGTTTATCTCTGTTTTAGGGATGATGTCTGAACGAAATTTGGAATTTTCCAAAGTATTTTGAATGTTCTATATATTTCTTATTTTCGAAGGTGCCGTAAAAAAATTACCATTTTTAAAAACTAGATAAAATTACCTTTTAGATTTGTGTATTTGAAATACACTTGAGTTTTAAAAAAACTGCCATATTTTAAGATTTAAACACGGAAAAAAATGTTAAATATTTTATTACCAAAATATTTTTGATGAAAGTGTACAGAAATATTAAAAAAAATAAAATTTAAAAAATACAGACCTTTTATATAATGAATTTGAAATGAAACTGTCACCTCACTTTTTCCTCGTGCATACAATAAAAAAATTATAAAAAATTATAAAAAGTTTTTTTTAATGCCAAAAAAATAACCTTAAAAATATCTCTGACATTTCAAAACATTTCTTGCACCACTAAAGATGTTAATTTCTTTGATAAGTTTACCAACACGTGAATTTGATATTATATTTTTAAAAAAAACACCACTTTTAAGAAATTCTCATAAAATAAAGATTTAAAAACGTAAATTTGAACTTTTATGTAACCCAAAACAATATATTGACAGTTCAACTTTTAAGTTCGGTTTATTGTGCAATAACTTGATAAAACTGATGTAAAACCACACAAATAACACGGCAAATGTATTAATTACATGAATAGAAGAGTGAATTGGTCACTATCTTAGAAATCATTCAGTAAAATCTCAACATTTAATAAAAATATTCCCGTCATGTATGAAAACCAATTGCTGTTTTTTGCGCGGGCAAGTTGTGCAGGCGCGACGCCATCACCATCTAGCGGCTATGAATGAAAACAAAATTTTGCATGAAAAATTTGAAAAATTGCAGTGTTGTCAAATTTAAAACGTGTTTTAGAGTGAAATTCTTTTTTAGTAATATTTCGTGTTTTAGTGTAAATGTGTTGTATCCATGATGCTACAAAAACACAGGTAATCGGTCGTGCTGTGGTTTTTTTTTAGTAAGGCCGTAAATGTTAATAGTAAAAAATTAGATAAACGGTGAACGTATGTCTGCACCCCTCCAAAGGAATAATTATAATAAATCTCCCTCACACGTATAAAGAAAATGAAACGCAATTCCCGTAAGTAAGTGGAAAAGTAAGAAAATCACAAAAATATAAATCCGTAGATACACAACGCCATCTCTGATACTGACAAAAACAAAACACGAATAGTTGCGCACAGATAATTTCTTCATTGTGTTATTTTTAACTTAACAAAAAACGGAATTTCATTCAGCTAATTTAACACAACAGTTATTGATTCTGAGGCGGTACGAAGTTCGTCGGGTCAGCTAGTTAAAAATAAAAAGACATTCTGAAATCTAATGCCGTCTGGCTAAAAGGGCTTGCTTAGGTTAATAAGTTTATGGTGATACCGTTATAAGTAGAAATTATGCTAAAATGAAAAGAATATCGCATCGTGAGAATAATAAGATTGCAGAGAATAATGTAGGGATTCTGACTAATCATACAATGGTCACCAAACACGAATAAATCCGTTTCAATTCTGAATGATGCACTCTCATCACAGCGAAGCTAAAAGTATTTTAACTTTCTCAGTCAATACCTAAATAACGATAGAAGGTCTGCGACTGGAAAATTCTCGACAGTTTTAAAAACTATGCAAGGAAAATAATCTACATATATATATATATATATATATATTGACCTCTTCTCGTAGTATGCTGATCCAGTAAGAAGTTATTAGACAGTGTTGATCCACCTTTAACACCATATAACTTGGCTTTAATGGATTACTTCTGTATGATTTGGCAACAACGTTACATTAAATAGCAAGGTTGCCAGTTTCCCAGTAAAAGTAAACGAAATACTACACATATAATTTTCGATATTTGTATGGAAATCATACGCTTCGTAACTGTTGATCCGCCCAAATCACCATGCGTTGATGATCCGCCCAAATTGCCATGCGTTGTTGATCCACATAATCGTATATCTTATGTACCTATATGTGCTTTTACTATAAAATTGTTGATCTGACCATGACCAATCAGAATGGCGTTCAAGATGGCGTTATGAACGAAACCTTCTGATTGGTCATAAAAAACATTTACCTATATCTGGTTTTACTGTTCATTGGTTGAGCCGATATGGACGTTGTAAAACGTAATACAACGGCACTTGGTGGAAAAATATATCTAATACTTCAGATAAATTTTTAAAACGGTTATGAAGACTACATATTTTTATACATTCTGCATAACCTAACTTATATTGTATCTTTTGTTTTGAGTAATGCATTTTGCTGTATGTGTTTTATAAAATTATAATATTATACCTTTACGTTCTTATTTCAATTCTAATGTTTTTTTATATTAGATTTAATTTTGATTTTGATTTTTTTTTTTATTTTGATTTTGGTTTTGATTTTGATTTTTAATTTTGGTTTTAATTTTGACTTTAATTTTGATTTAGATTTTGATTTTTACTTTTGATTTTGACTTTTGATTTTGATTTTGACTTCGATTTCGATTTTGACTTTTGATTTTCATTTTGATTTTGGTTTTTGATTTTGATTTTGATTTTGATTTTATCTTTGACTTTTGAATTTTGATTTTGATTTTGATTTTGATTTCGATTTTGATTTTAATTTTGATTTTGATTTTGATTTCGATTTCGATTACGATTACGATTTCGATATCGATTTCGATTTCGATTTCGATTTCGTTTTTGTTTTCGTTTCCGTTTCTAAGACCCGCACAAACCTCACCCCATGAACCTGAGCACCCCGGCTAAGTCACCAAACATAGCGAACCATTTAAGGTATACCTAAATTTTGGGAGGCGGGTATGGTTACCAACGCCCCGGAAACCATTTTTTGGCTAATCAACACCTCTGTCATATGTCACTCCAAGTGGTTCGTTAAGGAGTGAGATTTGTCTAGGTCCGTGCGGCGAACGCGTTTGCTCACCTACTGCGAGGCAAGCCGGATCAGGAGAGACTGGTAGAGGGACATTTTTTTTTTCATTAGCTTCACACAGGAAGGAGGCCCTGAGGAAAATAATTCCCTTCAGGGCCTATGTAATCTTTGGGGACGCTGTGTGGAAGGTATTTTTAGGAAAAGAAGGAGAGGAAGTTCTGGGGAGGAAAAGGGTAGTTTGTGTGTGTAGGAATCTGGGGATCAGTGTGTCCAGGAGTGACGGACGTATGAATCCATCCCTCCCGTTGCGGTGCATGGCAAGTTCCGATATAGTACGGCTCAAGAAGTCGAAGGGACCCCCTCAACCATTCTCTCCCTATCCGGATTGGCATGCAGATAGTGGGCCGACGCGTCCGCCGCCAAAACCCGTACAAACCTCAGCCCATGAACCCGGGCACCCCGGCTAAGTCACTAAAGGTAGCGAACCATTTAACCTAGACTTATAGTTTGGGAGCCAGGTATGTGTACCGCCGCCCCGGGAACCATTTATTGGATAACCAACTAGTCATACGTCATCCCAATTACTTTTTGTGACTTAGCAGGGCTGCTCGGGTTCAAGGGATGAGATTTGTCTAGGTCTTTGCGGCGAACGGGTTTGCCCACCTACTGCGTTACGGACCGGATCGGGAGAGACTGGTTGAGGGAGACATTTTTTTCTTACACACAGGAAGCCCTGAAGAAAATAAATCCCCTCAAGGCCTATGTCATCTTTAGGGATGCAGTGTGGAGCGTATTTTTAGGAAAGGAAGAAGAGGATGTTCAGGGAAGTAATGGGGTAGTAAGTGTGGGTAGGAATCTGGGCGTCAGTGTGTCTAGGAGTGACGGACGTGTGAATCCATCCCTACCATTTCGGTGCAAGGCGATGTTCCGAAAGATTCCATGTCAACTCAGAAATAAACCAACTCATAATTCATAATTAACGTTCCGAAAGGCGAGAAAGTACGGCTGAAGAACATCTAATCTAGCACACTAAAATATAAAGAGGAAAGATTTGATTCTTTGTGTGTTTGTTTGCATTGAATAGGCTCCGAAACTACTGAACCGATTTGAAAAATTCTTTCATTGTTAGGAAGCTACACTATCTTCGGGTGACATGGGCTAAATAATATTTTCAAAAAAAATAGGGATACTTACTAAAACTTCAATAATGTAACCCAAGGTGTAAAAAAAATGTATAAAATATTCTTCACATCGCGTGCGCTGCGAAAACTATTATAGATAGAATAAAACAATGTACTACGACTTTGCAGAACACATCATTATTTACAAAAAAGGTCGCGACAGCGTATGTCTAACTATTATAGTTATGCCACAATAAGTGTTATTTTATTTTAAAAATTTAATTTTAATGTCGCCGCTAGAAAAATCTCTTTATTTGTATCTTGGTATTAATCCTTATCAAAATAAATTACTTCATATTCAATATTGTTTCAATATCTGTATTCAACTTTTTGAAATATTAAAATCGGACAATTCATTAGAAAGATATGATGAGTTTAAAATGTAAGTAAAAGTGTTCGTGCTGCCTTGTTGTGAGAAAAATTATCACGCACTATAATGTTGAAACTTTCGTGTTGTTTTTGCACGTTCAATCGCAGTCAGTTTGTACAAGATATTCAAATACAAAAGAGATGTGCTACCGAAAATGTTTAATGGTAGGTAAATTAAAAGTAAAATATATTTCATGTTAAGTAATTTTATTAATTTTTTATAGTAAAGAGACTCAGCTGCTCCCGTCAGGAGCCAGTGAAACTATGGCATCCCCAATTGTATGTTATGAGGCTGAATATAGTGGGGAGGGAAAGGAGAAAGGAAAGAGGAAGGTAGGAAAGTACCTGGCTATTCAGATCTAGTCAATAAACACGGCTAACGCCATTTCAAACAATGTTTTAATTCTGAATGGTGGTCTTACACGAGGGCGATACTGAGAGTATTTTTCTCTCTGGAACGTATATTATTTTAAATGAATAAATTGTGATAGATCACGCGATCTTCAGTGTACGAGTCAAGAACATTACCTCTAGACTACGCCGGTCGTCACTACAGGAAGCAACCTTATTTCCAATGAAACAATAAAAATGAAGAGAATCTGTAAACAACATAATAATTGTAAATGCAGCTATTCATATTATGCATATTCTTATTATTATTATGCTGCATTTGTTCCTATAATTCCTATAAATGGTTCCCGGGGCGGCGGTACCACACCCACCTTCCAAATTGTAATAATTTTTCATGTTAAAATTCCAGACCATAGGTACCTACCTACCTATTTGATTTTGATTTTGATTTCGATTACGATTACGATTAGGATTTCGATTTTGTTTATGTTTTCGTTTCCGTTTCTAAGACCCGCACAAACCTTACCCCATGAACCTGAGCACCCCGGCTAAGTCACCAAACATAGCGAACCATTTAAGGTATACCTAAATTTTGGGAGGCGGGTATGGTTACCACCGCCCCGGGAACCATTTTTTGGTTAATCAACACCTCTATCATATGTCACTCCAAGTGGTTCGTTAAGGAGTGAGATTTGTCTAGGTCCGTGCGGCGAACGCGTTTGCTCACCTACTGCGAGGCAAGCCGGATCAGGAGAGACTGGTAGAGGGACATTTTTTTTCATTAGCTTCACACAGGAAGGAGGCCCTGAGGAAAATGATTCCCTTCAGGGCCTATGTAATCTTTGGGGACGCTGTGTGGAAGGTATTTTTAGGAAAAGAAGGAGAAGAAGTTCTGGGGAGGACAAGGGTAGTATGTGTGGGTAGGAATCTGGGGATCAGTGTGTCCAGGAGTGACGGACGTATGAATCCATCCCTCCCATTGCGGTGCATGGCAAGTTCCGATAGAGTACGACTGAACAAGTCGAAGGGACCCCCTCAACCATTCTCTCCCTATCCGGATTGGCATGCAGATAGTGGGCAGACGCGTCCGCCGCCAAAACCCGTACAAACCTCAGCCCATGAACCCGGGCACCCCGGCTTAGTCACTAAAGGTAGCGAACCATTTAACCTAGACTTATAGTTTGGGAGCCAGGTATGTGTACCGCCGCCCCGGGAACCATTTATTGGATAACCAACTCGTCATACGTCATCCCAATTACTTTTTGTGACTTAGCAGGGTTGCTCGGGTTCAAGGGATGAGATTTGTCTAGGTTTTTGCGGCGAACGGGTTTGCCCACCTACTGCGTTACGGACCAGATCGGGAGAGACTGGTTGAGGGAGACCTTTTTTTCTTACACACAGGAAGCCCTGAAGAAAATAAATCCCCTCAAGGCCTATGTCATCTTTAGGGATGCAGTGTGGAGCGTATTTTAGGAAAGGAAGAAGAGGATGTTCAGGGAAGGAATGGGGTAGTAAGTGTGGGTAGGAATCTGGGCGTCAGTGTGTCTAGGAGTGACGGACGTGTGAATCCATCCCTCCCATTTCGGTGCAAGGCGATGTTCCGAAAGATTCCATGTCAACTCAGAAATAAACCAACTCATAATTCAGCACACTAAAATATAGAGAGGAAAGATTTGATTCTTTGTGTGTTTGTTTGCATTGAATAGGCTCCGAAACTATTGAACCGATTTGAAAAATTCTTTCATTGTTAGGAAGCTACACTATCTTCGGGTGACATAGGCTAAATAATATTTTCAAAAAAAATAGGGATACTTACTAAAACTTCAATAATGTAACCCAAGGTGTAAAAAAAATGTATAAAATATTCTTTACATCGCGTGCGCTGCGAAAACTATTATAGATAGAATAAAACAATGTACTACGACTTTGCAGAACACATCATTATTTACAAAAAAGGTCGCGACAGCGTATGTCTAACTATTATAGTTATGCCACAATAAGTGTTATTTTATTTTAAAAATTTAATTTTAATGTCGCCGCTAGAAAAAGCTCTTTATTTGTATCTTGGTAATAATCCTTATCAAAATAAATTACTTCATATTCAATATTGTTTTAATATCTGTATTCAACTTTTTGAATTATTGAAATCGGACTATTCATTAGAAAGATATGATGAGTTTAAAATGTAAGTAAAAGTGTTCGTGCTGCCTTGTTGTGAGAAAAATTATCACGCACTATAATGTTGAAACTTTCGTGTTTTTTTTGCACGTTCAATCGCAGTCAGTTTGTACAAGATATTCAAACACAAAAGAGATATGCTACCGAAAATGTTTAATAGTAGGTAAATAAAAAGTTAAATATATTTCATGTTAAGTAATTTTATTTGTTTTTTGTAGTAAAGAGTCTCAGCTGCTCCCGTCTGGAGCCAGTGAGACTATGGCATCCCCAATTGGGGTATGTTACGAGGCTGAAGATAGTGGGGAGGGGAAGGAGATAGGAAAGAGGAAGGTGGGAAAGTACCTGGCTATTCAGATGTAGTCAACAAACACAGCTTACGCCATTTCAAGCAATGTTTCAATTCTGAATGGTGGTCTTACTTACACTATGGCGATACTGAGAGTATTTTTCACTCTGGAACGTGCCGCAAATATAAATTTTTTTTATTACATTAACTCCACACAGGAGGCCCTAAGGATAATAATTTCCCTCAGGGCCCATGTCATCTTTGAGGACGCTGTGTGGAGGGTCTTTTTGAGAAAAGGAAGGAGTGAACATGGGTCTTGAAGAGACCCATGTTGTAGGAGGGAGGAAACACAGAGGCTGGTAAATCGTTCCACATCCGAGCTGTTGAACTCAAGAACGAGTCGTAAAAACGACCCGTTCTCACGTGACTAATGTCAACCGTGTACAAATGTTGGGCGCGTGTTTGGCGTGTTTCCCGACTATGCACCGGTGCCGAGGGGATCAACGACGCTAGTTCCTCGGAGCATTTTCCATTGTAATACCTGTAGAACAAGGACAGCATTCCCACCTGACGCCTGTGCTCTAAGGATTGCAATCCGTCTGTTAAGATGGGAGAATCTATCAAACGGACCGCCCGTTTCTGCACAGAGTCAAGGGTTTTTTTTTTAAGGTATTTTGGAGCTCCAGACCAGAGGTGGCTGCCAAATTCAACCGTGGGGCGCACTTGCGATTTATACAGGGTTAGCAGTTGTGTACTATTATAGTATCTGCGGGCCCTGTACAGTACGCCCAGTATATATACTATGCATTTATTATTTTAAATTAATAAATTGTGATAAACCACGCGAACTTCGGTGTACGAGTCAAGAGCATTACCTCCAGTGGTCGCACAGTGCGCTCGTGTGCAGCACTGCCAAAATATAATGCCTAAATTTACTTTATTTACTTACTAAAGACTAAAAAATCTCTAATTTAATTTATCTAATTTAAATCTATCAAATCTCTAATTTAATCATTTCAAAATATTAGTTACCAATATACAATATAATGCTACGAATATTATCAGAGAGAACGGTTTTAATCTCCCATAGCGCGGCCGCCGAGCGGCCTCGTATTAAAAGCCCGTCGATTTCGCTATTTGCACCAGAATTTGGCTTGGATTCGCGTGCCACCGGCCCAACATAATCCGATCCTTGCCGAAGTTTACCGATTGACCATGAACTATGGACCCGAGGTGACACGAATACAATCGATTTTCGGCGAAGATCGTAGATCGTTTGCATCTTGCGGCGCGCGTTATATTGACCCGTCACGTGATAATTGTCTTTGTTTTGTTTTTTTTTTTGTATTAATTATGTTAAATACTAATAACATAATTTGTTAATATATAATTTTATTACCAAAATGAGTGCAACCAGTGTTGAATATACATATAAGAGTGATTAACAGTTTGTTTGAAAATAAATTAATAATAAAAAATTCCTAATTTAATTTTTTTGTCATAAGTAGGTACGGATTGTCAGTGAACCACCACATTCTCAGGGCAGCGGCCGCCACTGATTACATCTAGACTACGCCGGTCGTCACTACAGGAAGCAACCTTATTTCCAATGAAATAATAAAAATGAAGAAAATCTGTAAACAACATAATAAGAATAACTGCATTTGTAAATGCAGCTATTCATATTATGCATATTCTTATTTTTATGCTGCATTTGTTCCTAAAATTCCTATAAATGGTTCCCGGGGCAGCGGTACCACTCTCACCTTCCAAATTGTAATAATTTTTCATGTTAAAATTCCAGACCATAGGTACCTACCTACCTATGGTAATCAATCTGATAAGTAAAATATATTATATATTATTTTATATGAATAAATTGTGAAATAACACAAATTAACCAAGAAAAATTTATTTGCCACGCCGGGTTTCGATCCCGTGACAAATAAATTTGAGGTGGTTGAGTTTTTGCTGTACTACGCCGGCCGTCATGGCGATAATGAAACCTTTTAGATTCACTTTTTAAGCAATGTAAGTTATTTAATTATTATTATTTACGTGGGTCGAGAGAGTCCGGCTGGAGAGGTCTAGATTATGTCTGCCTCAAGCAGCCTCTCCCGATCCGCACCGCCACGCAGTAGGTGAGGAAAAGCATTCGCCACAAAGACCTAGACAAACCTCACTCCAAGAACCTGAGCACCCCTGTTAATTCACCAAACGTTGTGAACCACTTAGGGAGACCTATGGCAGAGGAGTTCGTTATCCAATAAATGGTTCCCGGTGCGGCGGTACCCGTACCCGCCTGCCAAACTGTAGGTCTAGGTTAAGTAGTTCGCTAAGCTTAGTGACTTAGCTGGGGTACCCGGGTTTATGGGTTGAGGTTTGTGCAGGTTATGGCGGCGGACGCGTGTGCCCACCATCTGGCAGGCCGGATCGGGAGAGAATGGTTAAGGGAGTCTCTTCAAAAAGATATCCCCAAAGATAACACAAGCCCTGATGGGAATTATTTTCCTCGGGGCTTCCTGTGTGGAGCTTATGTCAATGAGCTAAAATAATAGCTATATTTTTATTCTTTTATTTTTTTTTCTTTGATGAGGAAGGTATACCTAAATTTTGGGAGGCAGGTATGGTTACCACCGCCCCGGGAACCATTTTTTGGCTAATCAACACCTCTGCCATACGTAACTCCAAGTGGTTCGTTAAGGAGTGAGATTTGTCTAGGTCCGTGCGGCGAACGCTTTTGCTCACATACTGCGAGGCAAGCCGGATCAGGAGAGACTGGTAGAGGTATTTTTTTTTCATTAGCTCCACACAGGAAGGAGGCCCGAAGGAAAATAATTCCCCTCACAGGGCCTATGTAATCTTTGGGGACGCTGTGTGGAAGGTATTTTTTGGAAAGGAAGTAGAGGAAGTTCTGGGGAGGACAAGGGTAGTATGTGTGGGTAGGAATCTGGGGATCAGTGTGTCCAGGAGTGACGAACGTATGAATCCATCCCTCACGTTTCGGTGCAAGGCGATGTTCCGAAAGGTTCCATGTCAACTCAGAAATAAACCAACTCATAATAACTCAGAACCTCCTCAGAAAGGTCATTAAAAGCTATGAAAATATAATTTTAAAAAAGCCGGTAACCCTATCCTAACTTCCTATTCAACCTATGTTTTCTCAGTATGTTTCATTATGAGTTTTCTGGTCACCGTTTCGAAAGGCGATCATTCTAATCTTACACACTTCTACTATTAAACACTTTTTGTGGCATAACTATAATAGTAAGACATATGCTGTCACGACACTTTTTGTAAATAAAGATGTTTTCTGCAAAGCCGTACTACATTATTTTATTCTATTGTTAATAGTTTTCGCAGCGCACGCGATGTAAAGAATATTTTAGGTATTTTTTTTTACACCTTGGGCTACATTATTGGAGTTTTAGTAACGATTCCTAATTTTTTTTAAATATAATATAGCCTATGTCAACCGGGGATAGTGTAGCTTCCTAACAATGAAAGAATTTTTCACATCGGTTCATTAGTTTCGGAGCCTATTCAATGCAAACAAACAAACAATCAAATCTTTCCTCTTTAAATAGTTTTAGATTGGTTCCATGCAAACTCAGAAAGAAACCAACTCATAATTCAGGTCATTAAAAGCTATGAAAACATAATTTTAATTTAGCCGGTAACCCTAACCTAGCTTAACCTATTTAACAAATGTTTTTATATATTTTTATTACCACTCTTAATGACCTTTCTGATTTGCTTCTGAGTTGGTTTCTTTCTGAGTTGCCTGGTCACCGTTAGATTATATGTTAGATGTCAGATTAGATAGTTAGACCGGATCGGGAGAGAATGGTTGAGGGAGTCCCTTCGACTTCTACAGACGTACCCTCTAGGAATATCGCCTTGCACCGAAATGGGAGGGATGGATTCACATGTCCCTCACTCCTAGACACACTGACCGCCAGATTGCTACTCACACCTACCACCAGGCGCGGCCCGTCCTAAAGTGCACTCGTGCGCCGAACCGCCAACAAAATTGAACAAAATCATAATCAAAATCAAAAGTCAAAATCGATATTGAAATCTATATCGATATCGAAATCGAAATCAAAAGTCAAAATCAAATTCAAAATCAAAATTAAAATCAAAATCAAAATCAAAATCTCAAACCAAAACCAAAATCAAAATCAAAGTCAAAGTCAAAATCAAAATTAAAATCTCAAACCAAAACCAAAATCAATAACCGAACTTGCGACATCCGAATTCGTAGTCAAGATCGCACTGCAGTGCATTATTGTTGTGTTATACAAACTATCAAATAAAAATTACCTCCGCACGCCACAATTCGAACTGGCGACTTCCGAATTCGTAGTCAAGATCATAATGCCCCTCGATATCGTTTAATTATACATTTTAATCAAAATAATATTTACTTGCGCACGCAAAAATTTGTTCTTGCGACTTCCGAATTCGTATTGATCGTAATGCAATTTGTTCTTGCGACTTCCGAATTCGTAGAGATCGTAATGCAATGCATTATCGGGGAATCATACGTATTTGTCAAAAGAAAATTTACTTGGCCACGCCACAATTCGAACTTGCGACTTCCGAATTCGTAGTCAAGATCGTAATGCAACGCATTGTCGAGGAATTATATCAAAATAAAAATTACTTGCGCACGCCACAATTCGAACTTGCGACTTCCAAATTCGTAGCCAAGATAGTAAGGCAACGCATAATCGAGGAATTATACGTATTTATCAAAATAAAATTTACTGGCGCATGCCATTTAAACTTGCGACATCCGAATTCGTAGTCAAGATCGCACTGCACTGCATTATTGTTGTATTATACAAACGTTTTAAATAAAAATTACCTCTGCACGCCACAATTCGAACTTGCGACTCCCGAATTCGTAGTCAAGGTCGCAATGCCCCTTAGATATCGTTGAATTATACATTTAAATCAAAATAATATTTACTTGCGCACGCCACAATTTGTTCTTGCGACTTCCGAATTCGTATTGATCGTAATGCAATTTGTTCTTGAGACTTCTGAATTCGTAGAGATCGTAATGCAATGCATTATCGAGGAATCATACGTATTCCCCGATAATGCATTGCATCCCCAAAGAAGACATAGGCCTTGACGGGATTTATTTTCTTCAGGGCTTCCTGTGTGGAGCTAATGTAAGAAAAATAAGGTCTCCCTCAACCAGTCTCTCCCAATCCGGTCCGTAATGCAGTAGGTGGGCAAACCCGTTCACCGCAAAGACCTAGACAAATCTCATCCCTTGAACCCGAGCAGCCCTGCTAAGTCACAAAAAATCAGTCTCTCCCAATCCGGCTTGCCACGCAGTAGGTCAGCGAACGCGTTCGCCGCACGGACCTAGACAAATCTCACTCCTTGAACCGGGCACTCCTGCTAAGTGACGAATGTCACTGCAATATGACAGAGGTGTTGATTACCCAAAAATGGTTCCCGGGGCGGTGGTAATCATACCCGCCTCCCAAAATTAAGGTATACCTTAAGTGGTTCGCTATGTTTGGTGACTTAACCGGGGTGCCCAGGTTCATGGGGTGAGGTTTGTGCGGGTCTTAGAAGCGGAAACGAAAACAAAATCAAAATCAAAATCGAAATTGAAATCGAAATTGAAATCGAAATCAAAATCGAAATCGAAATCGAAATCAAAAATCAAAATCAAAATCAAAAACAAAATCAAAAATCAAAATCAAAATCTAAATCTCAAACCAAAACCTAAATCAAAATCAAAGTCAAAATCATAATTAAAATCTCAAACCAAAACCAAAATCAAAATCAAAATCAAAATCAAAATCAAAATCGAAATCCAAACCAAAATCAAAATCGAAATTAAAATCTAAAACCAAAACCAAAATCTCAAATCAAAACCAAAATCAAAATCAATATCTCAACTATCAAATAAAAATTACCTCCGCACGCCACAATTCGAACTGGCGACTTCCGAATTCGTAGTCAAGATCGTAATGCCCCTCGATATCGTTGAATTATACATTTTAATCAAAATAATATTTACTTACGCACGCAACAATTTGTTCTTGCGACTTCCGAATTCGTATTGATCGTAATGCAATTTGTTCTTGCGACTTCCGAATTCGTAGAGATCGGAATGCAATGCATTATCGGGGAATCATACGTATTTGTCAAAAGAAAATTTACTTGGCCACGCCACAATTCGAACTTGCGACTTCCGAATTCGTAGTCAAGATCGTAATGCAACGCATTGTCGAGGAATTATATCAAAATAAAAATTACTTGCGCACGCCACAATTCGAACTTGCGACTTCCAAATTCGTAGCCAAGATAGTAAAGCAACGCATTATCGTGGAATTATACGTATTTATCAAAATAAAATTTACTGGCTCATGCCATTTAAACTTGCGACATCCGAATTCGTAGTCAAGATCGCACTGCACTGCATTATTGTTCTATTATGCAAACGTTTTAAATAAAAATTACCTCTGCACGCCACAATTCGAACTTGCGACTCCCGAATTCGTAGTCAAGGTCGCAATGCCCCTTAGATATCGTTGAATTATACATTCAAATCAAAATAATATTTACTTGCGCACGCCACAATTTGTTCTTGCGACTTCCGAATTCGTATTGATCGTAATGCAATTTGTTCTTGCGACTTCCGAATTCGTAGAGATCGTAATGCAATGCATTATCGAGGAATCATACGTATTCCCCGATAATGCATTGCATCCCCAAAGAAGACATAGGCCTTGACGGGATTTATTTTCTTCAGGGCTTCCTGTGTGGAGCTAATGTAAGAAAAATAAGGTCTCCCTCAACCAGTCTCTCCCAATCCGGTCCGTAATGCAGTAGGTGGGCAAACACGTTCACCGCAAAGACCTAGACAAATCTCATCCCTTGAACCCGAGCAGCCCTGCTAAGTCACAAAAAATCAGTCTCTCCCAATCCGGCTTGCCACGCAGTAGGTCAGCGAACGCGTTCGCCGCACGGACCTAGACAAATCTCACTCCTTGAACCGGGCACTCCTGCTAAGTCACGAATGTCACTGCAATATGACAGAGGTGTTGATTACCCAAAAATGGTTCCCGGGGCGGTGGTAATCATACCCGCCTCCCAAAATTAAGGTATACCTTAAGTGGTTCGCTATGTTTGGTGACTTAACCGGGGTGCCTAGGTTCATGGGGTGAGGTTTGTGCGGGTCTTAGAAGCGGAAACGAAAACAAAATCAAAATCAAAATCAAAATCAAAATCGAAATTGAAATCGAAATCGAAATCAAAATCGAAATCGAAATCGAAATCAAAAATCAAAATCAAAATCAAAAACAAAATCAAAAATCAAAATCAAAATCTAAATCTCAAACCAAAACCAAAATCAAAATCAAAGTCAAAATCATAATTAAAATCTCAAACCAAAACCAAAATCAAAATAAAAATCAAAATCGAAATCCAAACCAAAATCAAAATCAAAATTAAAATCTAAAACCAAAACCAAAATCTCAAATCAAAACCAAAATCAAAATCAATATCTCAAACCAAAATCAAAATCAAAATGAAAGTAAAAATCAAAATCTAAATTAAAACCAAAATTAAAAAATCAAAATAAGAATGCAAATAAAAATTAAAATCAAAATCAAAATTAAAATCTCAAACCAAAATCAAAATCAAAAAAAATCGAAATCAAAATCAAAAACAAAATCAAAATAAAAATTAAATCTTAAACCAAAATACATTAAAAAAGAAATGAAATAGAACGACTTGAAATAAGAACGTACAGGTACCTACTAAAAGAAGCTGAAAAGTACGACAGACGGGCACCTTTGTTGGCGGTCAAAACTTGGCATTTATATGGATCAACAAAAAAAAACGTGTAAAATGTATAAGACACCGAACAATGGGCGTGGCTTACAGCTAAATCTTGATGGTATAAATTGATCCACATGGATCAGGATGTGTATGCCAGCTTGTGTAATGGATCAGCATATCCGGATGGATCAACACGTCCGAACGGATCAACTTAAAACTGGTGTACCGTCGCGCAAGATCAACGTTTTACGAGAGGAGATAAATATATATATATATATATATATATATATATATATATATATATAAATCATAAAATGTTTGTATGTAGGTATGTCCGCTATGCGTTGCTATATTAAGCATAGGAAATGTTTCAAACTTTCAAAATACCCCTTTCAACCCTCGCAAAGGTTTCTGGATTATTGCAACCACACAACAATACATCCGAAAAGTTTTTTCAATCATTACAAAAACTCTTACAAAAATGTCACAATTTGAGAATGGCATTTTGCAAACCAAACAAAAAAATCGGTTGTTCAATCAAAGTTAAATATTCGAATAAAGTTTCAAAATTAATGAATTTAATCGAAGTAGGTACTCACATAAATGAGGTATACCATAAGATACTAATCAAAATCGAATACTTTGAATCTAATTGAAAATTATTTTATTTTAAATATGTACGTATGTTAGGTACCAAATTTGATTGATTGTTCTTATAATTTACAAAAATGAATGTTTTTAACATGTAAAAAAAGAAAATTTATAAAAAAATTGCAATAGGTGGCATGCGAGCTATTTGAAAATCTGAATTTACCGGGACTGAATATATTGAATGCGGGAGAGGGGAGGGAATCGCGGCAGGGTGGTTTGCGGGAGAGTGGAGAGGAAAGGCGGGGAAGGTGGAGGGAGAACGCGTGAGAGGAAGGGGACATGGGAGGGGAAAGGGAGACGGAAGGGGAACGGGACGAATGGTAAAAGACACGCAGGGAGAAACAATTTCTTTATTAGCGGCCTATGCATGCCGGGAACTCGCTAATAAACAAATAAATTTCTAATTCAAAGAACCTTTTGAACCGTGCTATATATTTATGACGCTATGAGTACGTAGAAATATTATCGCATCCATCACTCCTCGTTTTAGTACGAATGTAAATCCAAGTCAAATAGACGTACATCATAATATGGGGCTTAAATCCCAAAAAGGAAAAGTAGATATTGAATTGAACGCATGGAAAATTTATCGCCTACGAGTGATTCCATTAGTTTAGTTTATACTCGTAACATCGTCGATTCAATGGCGAATGTTTTACCGCCATGCGTGCTTCCAGCTTCCAGTGCGTGTCCTCTCAGGGGAAACGTTTACATATTATATGCCTCTACTTATGCCAACTATAATACTGAAGAGATTAAGAGGAAACTGGTTTTCGAAAGGTGACGAAATACGCTCCCAAATTTTATAATTCGAAATAAACATATAAATTTCGAAATATTAAAATTTTGAATGCAACATAAAAAAGTTTGAAAAACCTATCTATTTTTAACTATTTTTTTACGTTGGCTCCACACAGGACGCCCACAGGAAAAAAACCCGTCAGGGCCTATGTCATCTTTAGGAATGCTGTTTGAGGGTC
Organism: Limnephilus lunatus; assembly: GCA_917563855.2. NCBI lineage: Eukaryota > Metazoa > Arthropoda > Insecta > Trichoptera > Limnephilidae > Limnephilus > Limnephilus lunatus. The sequence goes on along the minus strand of OU830602.1, from coordinate 41,047,653 downwards.
TTTTTCGTGAAAGGAAGGAGCGAAAGTTCTGGGAAGCAAAAAGGTATGAGGGGTCGGTAGGAATCTGGGGGTTTTTGTGTCTAGGAGTGATGAACGTATAAATCCACCCCTCCCACTGCGGTGCAAGACAATGGGTTGAGAGAAATCGGCTGGAGAGGTTGGTTAGGCTTAGGATCCGGCCCGCAACGCAGTAGGTGGGCTAAAGCATCCGTCACCAAGAAAAACTAGACAAACCTCACTCCGTAAACCCGGGCACTCCTGCTAAGTCACCACGCAGAATTATTTGGGGCGACCTATGGCAGGGGTGTTGGTTATCCAATAAATGGTTCCCGGGGGCGGTGGTACCTATACCCGCCCCCCAAATTGACATCTACAGAATAATATTATCCGTTCGGTGACGTCCAGGACTTCAAGTACCTCCAACAAGAGAGCTGCAGTAATGAGAAATGACCTCTGCATTCTCTACGTGGGGTTAAGTACGTTTTAAGGCTATTTTAGACGTCATTATACGTCGTTGGACCGCAGCAAAGTAAGGGAAATATGTGCATTGTATTAAATTTAAAACATTTAACATAAGAGCAATTTCTTAAATCACGTAAACACATTAGGAAATCTATCATATGTCATAAGCAAAAAGGCGGCTGGATATTTTCAATGGTCATATTCTTATGTACGAGACCTTTCATGTTTATCAACATATTATAATAAAATGAATATCAGAATGTGACCATGCAAAATTTACAAGTGTCTTTTGGCTTGTGCCGGTAGTATAGATGAATTCGCAAACAATCGCATCTAAATTGTAACACTGCTATACCTCCGTGGTTGATAGTAAGGCTCTCGACTAACAATCCGACAGTCGCGGGCTCAAATCTGTGCGCAAGTTCATTTTATTTGATTTTGGGTTATTTCACATTTTAATCCTTTAAAATAATCTAAGGTATATCTGAGACACGTTCCCCAGTAGAAGATATCTACTCTCAGTATCGCCATGGAGTAAGACCACCATTCAGAAATGAAATGGCTTTATTTTAAATAGTAATCAGATCTGAATAGCCAGAAACTTGCCCACCTTCCTCTTTTACATCTCTTCCCCGTTACCTTCAGCCTCACAACATAAAAATTGGGGATGCCATAGTTTCACTGGCTCCAGGCGGATCGGAAATTATCGTTAATTATCGTTGTGTAGTATTCACACAAAAAAAACTCATAAGGAGCATCTTAATAAATAATTTATTCGTACCTAATAATATTTTATTTAGGTGAATATGCTTTCAAATTTAATTATCTCAGATGATTTGTAGGTAAAAGCTTACTTTCAGTATGCACTGGATTCAATGCAAATATTATTATGTACGGAAAAATTATGTTGGGGAAAGTTTACAGAAAAGTACCTACTAGGATATAGTGATATGTATTATAATAGTATCGGTGTCTTCGTCTTTCTATGGTATTTAATGGGCAATCAGTAGAGCTTTAGGTTCGAGCCAGAGAAGACTTTTAATTGGAATCCTCTGGGATGGGAGAGCAGAGAGCATAGAGAGATGTCCACTCCCAATTTATTGTTTGGCCTATCATTATAAATTCTATTTCATATCAACCAATTCTCACGGCAGTTTAATATTCCGCGCGCGGTTCCTCTATTCTTCGTATCAGTGGTTCTCAACCGGAGATATACGTTACCATACACATCTCGAATATGTTACAAGTTACAAGTGAAAGAACGCTCGAACTACGAGAAAAAGAAACATGAGTTAATTATTTAAAAAAAAAGGATTATTTAAAATAATAATTTCAGTGGTAGAATATCTCTGAGTAACTCCGGTTCAATGACCTCTCGAACTGGCATCTGCTCTGTTTAAGATGTTAATAAAGTTTATTAAAGGTGTAAATTCCAAAGGTAAATTTCTGAATGTCTTTTAGAAAGCAAATGATCCTGACGCAAAAACATTTAATGTTATTTTTATAAATACTTTCAGCTTCACAAATCCTACAATTATAATTTCGCACATTTTTTTACGTGGGTGCACTAGTTCTAAAATAATTGTAGAGGAATTGTTCCTTTTGTAATAAATTATTGTTTGTGCAAATCGAAAACTGAATGATAGTTTTATTTGTGTGAGCTCGGTTACTAATATCAACCAAATCAAAACGTTATTTCACCATCCACTTGATAGCTTATCCATAGGATAACGTACAATAATAAATAAACAAATAAATTCTTGCAATATGTAGAAAACTCGGCTAACTTTTCCGATATATAGCCACTATTCATGGGTTCTAGTGCCGAATAATAAACTCAGACTATAATAATAAATAAATTTAAAATATATGATAACCGATGGATAAGCTATCAAGACGATGGTGAAATACCACTTTGATACAGACGAACAAATGAGGCACATATATGTTATAATTAGTTTTGTAAACCCTGAGGAAGTAAGCATAGGTCTCGAAACATTTTGGTTTTTTCTAAACAATAATAGTGTAAAACCAAAGAAATCTATTAATTTTGAATCAAAATGGTGCCACAAAGTAAAATTTCTGTGTTTGAAAAGTCACTACATATGTATTATAATAGGGCGTTATTAATAAAAGCAAGTTTTAAATTTACAGTGATAATACCCCTTGACTGCGAAGGCCGTCAAATTGTTAGTGGTGTTCCACAAATATTTCTTTAAGTGAAGAATGTTCCATGACCTGACTTGAAAAGGTTGAGAAGCACTGGCCTATGAGTGAGGTGAGTACCGCATGACTATAATGCATGACTTCGAGTAGGTCGTCGGGCACTGGGAGCCGTTTTATGCAATCAAGCCCGCTTCCTTGTGATTTATAATAACAGTTTATAGATAGAATAATTAATAGAATCCGAGGAACCGTAATGTCGTGTGCGTGAGACGTCATCTCATATTCCGCTCCCTTTGGAATACACCACATAATACAATGATATAGAAAACAGTACACGATTGGCTGTTTTGTTATAAAGGATTTCCCTGTTTTTAAAAAAAATAATATTTATTAACCATTCAGGCTTCAACCATATCTTCCCCATAGGTCAGAATATTACCGCTTTGCAATAAAATCCAAATAAATGGAATATTTCTGAAAACTGTTTTTGAAAGTTGATGAAAACGTTTTAAAAATGGCTCACCTTAGGTTTTTTTCTAACTAAAATTACTGATAACGCAAAAAAATTAAAAGAAACATATTTTATGAGGCAAATGTATTAATGTAAGAACTTTATCGTCAAATCACTTTTTTGTCGTTTCATGTAAAAATACAATATAAAAAATTCTAAAATTTTTATTCATTTTCTGAAATTGCTATCGGAATCTTTGATTTCATAGAGGTGCACATTTCATTTTTCTGTAGTTAAATTTAATATAAAGCGTGGAGTTTTCTCTTTCTAGCGGTGTGAGCTGGGACAAATTTGGCAGTGATTAAACGGCCCTTAAAACGTCCTTTTTAGGCGCTTAACACATGAACAGTAAAATTGTATTTACTTTAAATAACTGAAGTGCCTCAGTAACAACATTTTGTATTTGTTTAGTGATAAATTGAAGATGTCAACTGACTTGCTATAATTATTTCCCTCCATTAGTATTCTGGGCAAAGACGAATACCTACACATTATTGTAGTTAGTTCCAGAATTCCTGCATTGATATAAATCCCGATAAATAAATTCCAGTATTACGTGGTGGTCGTAGTGGAATTTAAAAGCTTATCAATGCAAGCATTTCTGTACTATCAACAACGGTTCCACGACAATTCAACAAATTGGCATTTCAACACCCCTTTGAAAAGTTAAGAAAAACATTGAAAAATAGCGCATAAACTAACCTAGCACGACCTATTTAACCATTCTGTTGATACATTACTATAATCTATTTAATAGTGGCGACGATGGCAGGTCTGCCAATTAAGTTGTTAATGACCATGTGTAATACAACCAAGTCTAAAATAATAATTAATGGTTGATGGAGAACAGAATATCAGGAGGATACATACGCAAAGGGGTTATAGAAAAAGAGGACACAAAAGACTTGATGTCTTAACAAGTTATTTGATGCAATTATAAGACTAAACTGTAGTTAATTGAAACCTGAGCAATGAAGCAATCAGTGATAAACACTAACTTTGCAGCGATGACAGTATTATTTCAGATTTCAGGGTACAAGAAGTATTTCAGTGTTGCCATTGCACAAAGGAATTAATTACCGGGTCTAGTGGCGACTGCGGAAGCACGCACAGGTCTCGATTCCGAGTTTTAATTGAATTTTTAGTGCGGAATTATGCCTGGAATTTTCGCCTCGGTTTGAACCTGTGCACACTTCGTAAACTGGTATCTACCAACATACCCGCTGAGACGTTTTCGGTACTTATCCGGATACTTATTAGGTACGTACTGGGACACTCGGCAGGTACTTTCTTGTATTTGCAACACTGGATTGGGAAGACGCAATTTTAATGCTTTCAGTTTGTGGCGGAAAAAACTGGCAACATTCCAACGTGGTGTAGAATATCTTTGTACCCTGTTTACGTTGGGAGTCGAAAAGTTCCCAGGGTATTCTAGACAGTAACAGCACCGAAAAGAGTCGCGAAATTGACGGGTTTTATACAGGTCTGTTTATAGAATTCATACAAAATCAGTGATTCAAAAAATACATTGCATTAAAGGCATCTCGTTGTGAATGGAGCAAAATATTGGGTTTAAAAAGTTTGGTTATGTAAAAATACCAGGTAGGGTAAAATTTATATAAACTTTAGTGTCATGAGCTTGGGATATCTTGAAAGCTTTTATAGATTGCAAATAAAGGTCATTTGCTTGGTAACTGCAATAAAATCCAAGTCATGAGAGCAAAATTATGCTCTTGGTACTTACTCGCATTCTCCAGATCTATCGCATTTTCCGTGGACAGGATGGCAACCAGGCTTGCAAACAGCTGAAAAATAAAACAAAACCGATTAGTTTATCGGTACATACATTGAAAATTACAAGTAATGTTGAGGTTTATTATGTGCATTTTAAAAAAAAATCAAAAATAAATTTTTATTGAAATCAAAAAAAAATGTAGTCAGGAAAGGTTCAAAATAGAATAGAAGTTAATGAAATTAGGCAGAAAACATCTCTCATATAATGAACAAACCTATCAGCGTATGCTTTAATTCAGAGGTTTTGAGACCTTTAAGATCAGCAAGAGAATGAACTTAGGCAGAAATACGTGACAGCAAAAAGCAGATGGGAAATGACTTTTTTCAGCAGTGCGGAGACTGGCTAGTGATGATGGGGACGATGAAGCATGTACGGATCAAAAGCTTACTTGGCCTTTAAAAGCTTATTCCCAAGCTTTACAGAGTAGCTTATCCTCATTGAAATCACGTAATCCCTTTAGCAACAACGCGTGTTTAGAATGCTGGGTTCGCCGTAGTCATAATAATAATAGTTGTAACTAACCGTTTTTAGTATGAAAACTAATTTGCATGCTAATAAAATAGAGTACGGCAGGTTGGTTGGATGTTGGATGGTTGCCCGTGTTGCGGTTGGTTGTACCCGGTACCGGGCTCGCAGCGCTGACAGGAGGTGGGTCGGGTGTCGCACTTGTCAGCGCGGTAATTGCGTGTCGTGTTCTATGCGGTAAGCCACGTTGCTTGGGTGGACAGCAACCATCAGCTGGCACCGCCTCATGTTTGCCTGGTATCGAGATTTATTTATGCCTGACAAACTAGGAAGCGATTGTGTTGTGATTTCATGGGAATATTGAGCTTTTCGTAGATCTCGGTAGATAATGAACTAATCTGATTACTTTTAAAATTATATAAGGCATTCATTTAAAATTAAATTTTAAAAGCCTCATTTGTTGATTGCGAAGAAATAGCTGCTTAGTTACTTGAGCTTTGTACAGGGGATGGTGAAATAAATGCGACAATATGACGCGTGAGGGAATGAAATGAGTTGAGGCATGTATCAATCAGGATGATTTATAGTCATGTCAAACGTCGGATAAAAAGAATAGTTTGCATATTAGTGGGTGCATGTGATTGTATTTGAGGTGTGTGTGCCAGGAGAGAGGTGCGAAGCATTCCTCTCTATCTGCCTGTCATTACAGCGAGTTTAAGTTAATTAGTGTATTTCAAAAGGTGGACGTTTGGGAAATTGTGCATTGCCCGAACGGGCCATGGTAATTTCTTTCTAGTTGTTGCAGAATGCCTGTTTGGGATATCACGAAGCGTTTACCAGTGGAACAGCGGAACGGGGGAACAGGCAGAGAGACAGTTGACAACACTTGCCAAATAAGCGCGATGGGGGGATTCTGTAGCTGCAGGTAGTTATCAGGAGAGCAGCAAATCAAGAAGGGGGTAACACAGCGGACCGGAGTAATGAGTCGCCTGCCTTACGCTCCGGTCACGATCCCGACCAACAAATGCGGAATTAATTTAAATTAAAGCGATACGCCGGCACGTAAATATTCCTCAGTCTTTATACTTATACCTACAAAGTATGCGCTCCTGATCACGGTGGAAGCATTCGCCGTTCACATCTGCATTTTAACCATCCCCGAGGAACATTTTCTAACTATTTTCTGTCGCGCCTTGAATAATTTATCACTGCCGCTTTGTATTAATGGGATTTAATTGCTTCAGATTGGATTTATTGCCACTTTACACGAGACAATCAAGATTCTGTAGCAATCTTTACAACTTCAATAAATATAAACAACTATTAGGTACTAATAATGATGTTAAAAGACACTGATATCATGATCAAAGACACCTAACTACTCCTATGAACATACCAACAGGAGACAATGTATTATAATTGTCGTTATATTATGTTTATTAATGAAATGAATACAGACATTTTTAAAAATAAATTAAAAATATTTCGAAGACAACAATTTGCTTCGAGCTATGGGGTCCATAGTTTATAAATCACACAGTTCCCCCCCCCCCCCCCTTTCGTTACTTCAGATGTCAAACTTCTTAGAAAATAATTTGCTGGTGTAGCACGTATATCATGTGACAACTCGTCTCTCCCCTCCTAACATGGGAAAATTCAACATGTTTTTAGTAGCTAGAATAATTTTCAAAAATCGCATTGTTTCGCTAATCTGCGAAACGTCCAGCTTTCCGTGTCTGTATTCAGAAGAAAGTCAGACAAATGCGTGGATCGTGCTCGCGGATATCTCCAAGAGAACATTGATTAGGCGACTAAAACGCCTAATGAACGAATCATTCAATATTCGTGCGAGGCATTGTGGCGGGGGGCAGAGACCAGATCTGATGGGACGATACTGTTCCCCTTAAACGGTGATTACACGGCCGGGCCGGGGAACAGATTGCACCGGGAGGTCGACGGCGAGGATTAGCGTAGTCCAATCAACACTCTCCGAGGAGGCAGGAGGCGATCTCGGAGCCAGATCTTGTACAGACGAATTTTTAATGAAGCGATTTCTATTTCCGATAAGAGTTTAATGTTCATTAATCTGATAGGGTATGTTAGAAACATGGCATCCAGTCAGACCATTATCTCGAGATGTATGTGGAGTGAGTATGTTGAATGAAATTCTAAGTTTTTGTTACGTCAGATTGTAAGGCTGTCACATTCCGATATGTTACCAAGTTGAGCAAAGATATCGAATTAGATATCGAAGAAATCAATAGGAGTATCACGTTCCTATAATAAAAAAAAATTAAAAGATAAAAAGCGGACAGCACACGCAAAGGCAAAGTAAAGGAATAATATTAAATCTCCTTCATCTGGTGTCCTCTCCTATGTGAGTTCAATTTCTAAGCAATATTTATATCCCAAACCACTCAAAATTGATAAATTTACATCAATCTTTCCACGGATTAAAAGTGAGTTAGTCTTGGTTGGTTCTCATGACGTGATAAAAGTTATTGGGGTTTTAATATATGGTACAATTGCAATGGAAGAAAAAGGTATGAACGATAAAAATGGAAGGATGATAGAACGGAATGGTGGATATTATAATATGGATGGAGGATAAAATAAGGATGGTGGATAAAATGGGATGGAGAGTAAAATAAGGATGGAGGATGAAATGGGGTGGATGATAAATCGTAATGGAGGGTAAAATAAGAAGGAGGATAAAATAGGATGGTGAATAAAATGGAATGGAGGATATAATAAGAAGGAAGATAAAATGGGATGAAGGATAAAACAGAATGGAGGATAAAATAAGAAGGAGGATAAATGGGATGGAGGTTAAAACGTAATGGAGAATAAAATGGGATGGAGGTTAAAACGTAATGGAAGATAAAATAAGAACGATGATAAAATGCGATGGAGGATAAAACGGAAAGGAGGATAAAATAAGAAGGAGGATAAAATGGGATGGAGGTTAAAACGTAATGAAGGATAAAATAAGAACGAGGATAAAATGGGATAGAGGATAAAACGGAAAGGAGGATCAAATAAGAAGGAGGATAAAATGGGATGTAGGATAAAATAAGAAGTTGGATAAAATGAGATGGAGGATAAAATGAAATCGAGAAAGAAGAACAAATTGTAAAGGTGATAAAATAGGAAGGTAGAGAATGAAATGGAGAAAAACATTGATGAATTTTAAAATGAAATGGAACATAAAAAATAATGGCAAATCAATTAGGTCGAGAGATATAAATTGATGGATGATTAAAATCGGATAAAGAGAGAAGTGTGGGCTGGAGGACAAAATGAGCAAGACACAAAAAAAACTTACGTTTTTCGCACGTATCACCGCGCCACCCCGGAAGACACCTCTTATCGCCATCCGCCCCGCACGTGTAGTGGCCGAAGGCGTCGTCCCTCGGCCTGCAGAAGGTGGTGCAAGTGGCATTGTAGTAGTTGGCGTCGCACCTGACGCGCACCCGGTAGGCGATGCGCGAGCCCCCGGAGCCCGAGCCGCCCGAGCCGCCCGAGCCCCCCGAGCTCGAGCCCCCCGAGCCGCCGCGCCACTCCAGGGTATGCCACTCGGCTGAGGGGACGATGATGCCGGAGTAGTTGGCCTCTTCGATCAGATGACTGTCTTCTGTTGGGGAAAACATTAATCGGTAAAATTATACAAAACACTGGAACAAGTAAAAAAAATGACAAAAAAGACAATTGTTTTAATTGATCAAACAGCACAAAATTGTATAACAAAAAAATTCAAAATCACCCGTTAGTTTGATTAACCATTTTTTATCTATGTTATTTACCAAAAATTAGGATAAATTTTACAAGTTGACAAAGTGATTCGAAATTGTAGAAGTTAATGTTTTAAAATTGCTCTAATTGATTTTTTATTCTGAATTAATTAGGCAGCTCAAGGTTAGCCCACAAATCATGATCAGCTTTTAAAAAAGCTATTTATAAACACACAAATAGTAATTTTGCGTTGAGTTTGTTAGCTAATAGCTTTCCACTGATCATCTTTATTCTATGTTTCCTGCGTATTGACGTTACGACAAGTTGTTCCTAACCTATTGAATATTCGTGTAAATGCTTCGCTTTAGCGCGCAGTCAACCGTACAAGGTGTGAATAACACAATTATTTACTACAGCTGAATTCCTACCAATATGTCGCTTTTAATCCCATGAATTATTTTAATATAATATTCGTGTTTATCACTTCGATGACTACATAATTGTTGGCGGAGTGCGGAATTGACACAGAAGCCGGACATTTGTAAGGATTACCGCAGGGTCCGGACTAATCCCTGACTGGACATATCGTTCAACAAAAGACCGGGCAAAGTAAATCATAGCTACGTGAGAATGCCTCTCACGCCAGTGGTTTTTATTCGGATTTATTGCGAGGACAGATGACCAGAAAGTGGATTTAATGCCAGGAGCAATGATAACCCATAAATATAAATTTTTATATATCCTCTCGACAATATGCGAATCCGCGCGTTTACTGCGACATTGTTATGACTCCGTGATATTTACGAGTACAGCTTTTTTATGGAGCGAGATCGAATGTCATTTGTACTCACCACATTAAAACGGTTAGTGAATTGTTTAATTTGAGTACATACTCGTACTATAAAAATGATGTAATACCTGGATTTGTTGAGTTGTAGTCATCGATGGCTTGAAGGATGAGTGTGAAAGATCTCTGAAACAATAAAAAATACACATATTAATATAATGTTAGTCACAAGAATATCGAGGAGCAGTTTATTGCTAACGGGTAATTTAAAGTGCCAACTATCTGAATTTGTTGATGCGATCACCAATCACCAAAATGCTTTAAAAGCACAGTACCTACCAGTGTCACCAACCCTGCTTAGGTGCTATTTTAGCTAAGGGAAATACTTATAAGCCAATGTCAAACATCGACATAAAATTATATATTGTATTCATATTATTGGATTTCAAATTTCCTTTTTGGGACAGCCTCAACAGCAGTCTTAACAAGAGTTAAATTTGTTTTCACAAATAATATGTGATTAAAAATAATGGTAAATTTTTAACAGATCATTTTTTAGTTTCCTATTTTTTTACATTTGCCCCACATAGTCATCTTTGAGGATGATGTGTGCTCACTCAACCAGTCTCTCCTGATTCAGCCTACCACGGAGTTGGTGGACATATGCATCCATCATCAAGACACGAACAAACCTCACCGAACAAACCTCACAAACAAAGACACGAATGAACCTGGGCACCCCTGCCAAGTAACCAAACGAAGTGAACTACTTTGGGAGACCTACGGCAGAGATGTTGGTTATCCAATAAATAGCTCACGGGGGTCGCGCTAAATCTGTCATAAATGTGCAAAGCTAAGAAAGTCATTTAAAAAAAGGTATTTGGTAATTTATGGAAAATTAACACCATTACTTTATTTAGATTGGTTAATGTAAAACACTATATGTAAAATAAATTAAGAATAACATTAAGCAGGCACTTATGAAGTACCTACCCACAGTGCAGGTCAAGATAAACCCGGTTGAAGACTGTAGACACGGCGTTGAAAGCAGTTGAAAGCAATCACACCTCTGTTTTGGTGAAACACGAAACACAATGGTGAACTGCGGTCACTGCGGACAAAAGCGACTCGGATAGCTGATCCCCGATACAGAATCCGTCAAGACCCCGGTCAAAACACGGGCTAGACGTGTAGAGAGCAGGGAGATGGCCGGAAGATAGCATGGAGACCAGGGCAGCCGGGTAACCGATAGCGGAGATAGCATCTGCCAACAAAACTGCCGCCATTGTCCTGCGACCAGTAATCACCGTTGTATTACCGTTTATTATTTGCCGCGGCGGGAAAATGCAATCGGAAATTAAGCGTGGCGGTTTTCACGCCCGCCATCTTGGAATGACCACATGATTCGGGTCGGAGGCGATCACTGAACAATGAAAATGCAAAAAAGCTATTGGAAATGGCAGAATGCACAAAACCATTTTTTTCTGGTGTCCATAACCGAGCCTGGTCTAAAGCCACCATAAAATTAAACCCATTAAATACAATTCCGCGTTTGTAACAGGTTTATGAGAAGTATTTTGAATAAAAAAAAAAACAAAGTAAGAAAAACTAATGATAATCAATAAAATTTTAGAAGTTGGCCGATTCATAACCCTTCAAGCCTCGGAAGGACATTACTAGCCTCAAACATCACAATCCATTAGAGCCTCTGAAGGACAAATCTGACCGTAGCGTCTGTACACATTTTTTTCTGTATGCGAAGACATAATATATCATTCATTCGACGTCGGAAAGGAAAATAATTATTATTCTCAGTTTGTCTCAAATATTTATCCACAAAATCCTAAGAATCCTAAAATTTGCCAAAGTGTAGTTATCTATGATTACAAATTGGCAGGATTTTCTTAATTTAAAAAAAAAAGAGTGCAATTCATACGCGGTAGAAGTAAAACTTTCAAAAAACTAAAGTAGAGAAGACTGGGAGGCTACGAAGCACCGCCTAAAGAGGAGACCGATTATACTATCTCATCGTCTGGCAGGCTCAAATCCTACAGATGTATGTGGTTTGTCTCTTTTTAGTTTGACTATTTTTAATTTTTTATCATTTTTTAAAAATATTTTTTGAAAAAAAAAAAGTTAATTCATGTCTACAAATAAGTAATGCTAAGCCAATTGAATTGGCTTGTCAACAGGTTCTTATAATTCAGTTACATATACATATATTTTAAAGTTATAATTTACATCTTCAAACTTTGCAAAATAACTTTGTGGCATTATTGATTATTTAATTAATAACAAATCACTTTGTTTAAACCACTTTTATAATTAACAATATCGACATGTTTCAATAACAATGTTATCTTCTTCAGGATATGTTAATATATATATATGTGATTTAAATTATAATAAATTAAATTATATTAATTAAATTATAATTATAATAAATTATATTATATGAATTAAATTATAATTTACATCTTATTTACAAATTCTACATTGAGTTTCAAAAATCACAACGTGTGTTAAAGAGGTTTTCACTTCATAAACTATTAACATTTTTTTATTATAACCAACATAAAAAGGAATTGACAGTTTTCTTACCAATTCCCTACACAAAAGAAATGTGTTTTCTACTAAATTCTATCAACTCCTTGAAAGAGTCACAGATTTATTTAAAAAATGATGTATGTGGTACCTATTTTAATTTAGGACAGATTCGGTTCATTGCCAAATCGCAAATTAGTTTTACGTCTGAAAAATAAACGTTTTATGTCTGTCTTCACCGTGTTTCATACATTAATGGCATCATGTTTTATTTGAATACATTAACGTCCGCAATTAAATTAATTTCTTGGTGTAATTATATCAGAAAGAAGGAAGCCCGGATTACGAGCATAAAGTCTGCCCTATAATCTGCAGATTCTCGATATCGACGTCTCGAAATGACGGCGAGACATGCACCCCAGCTAATAACCCGGCCGGGTCAACACTGGCACAGGCCGGAGCGAGACAAAGGGAGGTCTCGCTCGCACCCGCCGCTCCATACATACACCAAATACTTAATCAAGAGATAATCACATATCCCGAGGTATACTATAGCTTTGCCGTATGCACATTGCACATTCGACAGTGCAGTGCGCGAAAATTACTCCCATAGGTCCGGCGCAAGAATAATGTGGAGGCTCGCGAAACTTGTGATAAGGAACGTTAACATGTTCCAAGGTATAAGGTATTTCTAATAACGATGCATTGATTTTAAATATATCACTTTTTTTGTTTATCTCCTTTGCGTTCCTAAAACATTCATCCGATTGCGATGAAACTTTGGGGATTTGATGTGCACATGCCCGTAATGGTTTCTATATATATATTATAATATATGAGTTCTGGCGAGTTATGAAATTATTTCCCACGCTATTGACGTGAATCTTTGGCAAGTTGTTGTCCGCACGCCCGCCAAGGTTTCTGTATATGCTGGTGAGCTCTGGCGTTATGAAATTTTTAGAAAAAAATTACAATAGGTGACGCACGAGTAGTTTGAAAAATGTGTGTATTTCATACAGTAATAGTGGATATGGAATAAGAGGAATATTATGCCAGATTATGAAACACTTCTGGAAACACCAAGAGATAAGCCGATAGAAATAATTTGATGGTTTTCCCGGAGTAAGGTCAAATTCGCGTAGATCACACTATATCGTTTCATCACTTCAGTGTATGTAGGTCTGTGTTACAAAAGTATCAGTCGCATAATAAATAAATGAAATAAGTCGAGAAGAGCTAGGCAGTTTGATCAATTTGTACGTCGTTCTGCTTGCCGAAATCAATTATACTAAGAATTGAGACCTGTTAGAATTTATTTTGCGATATAAATATGTCAATAACATCTTAACATTCATTACACAAATTATGTAGACGGCGAACGGGATTATATAATTGTGTTTCAAAATGATTATGCAATAAATAATTATGCAATCTTAAGCTTTTTTTCACAAGGGAGTAAAGAGTTCGGCCTCGCGACTTTTATGACGTGAGAGTTATTGCTCAGCCGCTCACACTAAGCGACTAGCTTTTTTGTGCAACTCGCTTCAGTCAGTTTTAGTTTTATACTTTAACTGTACGTACGCTGCTAAGATGATCCAATATCACTAGTTTTTGATATTTTATAAGTTAATAATTGTAATCTGTAAACTTTAACAACTTTTTTTTTTATTGATCTATATACGTGATGTTTACAATATATTATTCGATGCCTGTCTCGCTAGGGTATACCTGTGTTGAGACAGGCGTAGAGGTACATAATTGAATATCATATATAAGAGTAATATAATTTACAATTAAACATAAAGGTGATTGAAAGTGTGGGTAAATCACATAAAGAGAGTTTTCTTATAAATGAGGGAAGAGATACAGTACAGTAGTAAATCCTGTCAAATCTATTTATGGATTTAGATTATTTAGGATTTTATAATTTTAATTTGTTTGATATGGATAAGGATGTATGTAGATGGATATTTCTGTCTATTTGTAGTTTATTTTACAGATGTAAAATGTAATGACCGGTTAGAAACTGAGTGGACAAATGCGTCCGGATTCCAGCCAGATATTATGGGGTCAATTTCAATTCAATTGAAGTCCTTCATCAATGCACAACCAAAATTTTCCGTATATAATTAAAATAGCGGCTTTTTTAATATTGTCAGGTTATTTGTAACTTTTCCTTCTTTCAAAATATATGTGTTTACGCAAGTACATAGAAAAATTGAGTCGATAAAGATAACAACTGTGAATAATTTGTCTCCTCGAGGTTTTTCAATGAATTTTCACAAGGAAAAAAAGAGATTAAAAAAAACGCTAAATAAAAATGCAGGCTTGCAAATCCAGTTGTTGTGCCAAATTATCGAAAAAAAATCAATTTGGATCAAAAATCAACAAGAAGCACAACAAGAGAAGAAATAAGAAATATAAGCAAAGTGTTCAAATGATAAGTGAACAAAACAATAATTTAATCAATAGAAAGAAATTATAAAATTATCGTTGATATAACAAATTAAATATAATGAAATTTAAAAAAAACAAATCTGTTGTAGAGATTAGGCCATTTTCACACGAAGCCTCTCCCGTTCGGAGGGAAACTTGACTCAACTCGGCTCAAGTCCACTGGATGGAAGTTGTAACATTGTTTGAGAGAGTCGGGCTATCGGCGGATTCAATCTTGAAAATGTTTGAGCGCTGTTTTTGTTACCTGCAGTGTATTTATTATAGCCGTACCGCTGTTCTCTTGTAAGTACCAGGCTGGTATGTTGGCGCAGAGGTTGAACACCGATTGAAAAGTTCGCGATACGATTATTACTTGCTTATACGGATGCCTCGTACATGGCTATGGCTAATGCTTTCTACTTATTAATAGATCACTGATCAATTGAAAAGTCACGATCGCTGATGAAAATGAAAATGATAGCGGACAAATTAATGAGATAATTTATATGGAGAACGTGAACAATGGACGCAGTGGATTAATGACTTTGGTAATTTGTTTGAAAGAACATTACGTACATAATCGGGAATTGTAAAATGATTGTTATTTGGTTTGCGTGGTTGATTAATTGGATTGAACGAGTGTCGAGAAAACCATTTATCATATTATTGTACTGGTAGTTACCTACTACCCCGCTTTTCCAAAAATACGCTTACATGACCTGTGGTCGAGTTGACAAATGCATCCATACGCCACGGGTTCATTTCCTGAGCTGGCTAAGTCCTCCATTCACAAGCAACATTTTCCATTATTAATGATCTTAGTTAGAGATTTTTAAACATTGCCATGATATTCGTAACCCACAAATGTTGAAAGATGAATAACTTCTTTTAAAGAAATGGATAACTGCTTTTATGGAAGTACATATTCACATTATAGGTTCCTCGATAGTAGAAAATTATTCAGGTCTAAGAGAGAAGACTTATCTTCTGGACATTAGCAATAATTCATCTAATGTTTCTGGTGGTTGGTCTAATGTTTTGACAATTCGAACTATTCTTGCAGAAATTTTCTGTCTTAACGTAACTGAAAATGCGCTGGTGCGTTGGCCTCTGGACTTCGTTTATAGGTGAAAATCGCATTCCGTTGGGATGAGCATGTGCATTTTTAAATTCAGAAAATCCAGATAGAAAAGCTATGCAAATTTTAAAATTTCTTTCATTTCCCAAGATTGTACGCGTAAAATAATTTATTGACCAGGGTTGCATAATGTTTCCCTAATCATGCAGAGGTGTATTTTCCCCGATATCAGCCGAGCAGGTACCAGGGCGTCATACGCTCGAGGAGGTCATCGCTTCTAAATCTCAAAGTGGATGAGAAATCCCAGCTGCGGATAGCTCCCACATAGACAAGAGAAGCGACGGAAGGGAAGCGGCACCGGCTCCGTGGCTCAGTGGCACACGTGATCGGCTCATCACTCACGAGCTGCGGGTTCGGATCCAGCTCGTGATAGTCGGCAATGTTCCGGAATGCACGACCGACACGCCGGCATGGTGCCGTACTTGTTCAATGCCCGGGTATCGGGAGCGCAGACTGAACGAGAGATGGGATCGGGATGTAAAATAGTTTTTATGAGGAATGAAATACATTTTTTTAAGAAATATAAATCACGGTGGAACAAAGTGCAGAAGGGCAGAACAATGCCTTATTTTTACGTAGAAAACATGCACATTGCGAACATGCCATCATTACATTCCCCTTTGAAGGATTGAACTCCATGAAATCGGCATTCACAGAGCCAAAAGAACATGTAAAGTGGAATAACTAATAACTCACGTGCTTAAACGAATTCAAAATTTGCAATGTTCGACCAAGAGGTCGGGATGTTTCAAACATCATTTTAACGGTTTCTGTCACAAACTCAGCTTTTTAGCAACTTATCAGCCTTTAATAACTTTATTATTCCAATTATTCCAATGTATAAGAAATAATTAAAAATGGCGCAGACCGTCACATTTTTAACGATGTTTCTGCAATCCACAATTGGGATGTGTTAGGGACACACGTTTTCCGTTTAAAAATAATCTCACAGCATAATATAAAATGCCTCTTTTCCATCATTACAAGGAAGCCACAAGCAAAAAATGTTTGTATCCTTAGCGTGCCTTATATACCCTCGAATATAAGTAATTGGCATAAAAATCGCATGACAAACGGAGTCTAGAGGTCACGATTTCAAGAAATAAGTTTTTTTTAATTTATTTTGTGAATAATTTTATAAGAAAGAAAAAAAGATAATCAATGGAAAATGACACAGATAGATTAGCAAAATCTTTTTTTTTAAAGTTGTCCCGACATGCGTTCATTTATTTACATTTTTTACATTTCTAATGAAAAAAAATAATTTTTTAGCAGTTAACGTTTAAACTTTTTACAAAGTACGAGTAATTGAACATTTAATTTTAATTCTACTCAATGAAAACGGTAGAAAAGGCTTCAAATTATCCAATATATATAATTTTGTATTTATAATATAAAACAGTTCGTAGTAAAGTTTAATCTTCATTGGCGATTTAGCTTTAAGCATCGCTTTAAAAGTGGAAAAAATGTCACTTGTAGAAACATGGAGGACTTCGCTAGCGAAGGCCTGGATGGCTGACGCTTTGGATCAAGGGCGGATCCAGGATTTTTTTCTGGGGGGGGCATAAGGGGCGGATGGGGGGTACCCCTCAAGAGCACAATTCCCCCCCCCCCAGGACGGACCAATTTTTTATGAAGTCTAAATTTGAGTTTGTCGACTTTAATGGGGGGGGGGGGGGGGGGGCATTTCCGACCGCGCTTTCCCCCGACCGTACCGCCTGATTATCATCTTTAATTTGCAAGTGCATGAATGGGATGCAACGAACAAAATTCGCAATTCCAGTCAGAAATAGACAAAAGTTTGACTCATGTTCTTTCTGTTATTTTAACAACTCTGATAATTTGATTTGCTTCTAAGTATGTACTGTGATGGAATCTCCACAGTACACAAAAATATCATCCTGGGGGGGGCACGTGCCCCCGTGCCCCCCCCCCCTAAATCCGCCCTTGCTATGGATAACACCTAAAATCGTGTAAAACATTTGTTAAGTATATGCATATATAGATTTTGAAACCAAAATAATCACACGTCATCAAAACACTTTATACCCATGAATTCACTTCCATTTAAGGAGAGCAACACAATCATTTGCTAATAAGGAACAATATCTCAAACGGTACGCGATGCATCTCTCGCATTATTGTGTGTACATTCCAATTACACATTGCATTGTTAAACGTGTAAAATTACCAGGAACATATATATCAACTATCGTGTCTGGTATGCGGTCATCACGGAGCTAACACGATCTGTCGAGGGTGGAATTCACGCTAACACACCTCTGACCCTAGATGCATTCCTGGTAGGCGGAACACAATATACCTGATCTTACGTGTCATTATTGCTGTGGTCTCAATTATTACGCCATCCTTGAAGCAAGGGATGTATATTTAATGTTGTCATAAATTAAGTACCTTCTATATATTTTACATGCTTTCCGCGGTTTGACCGTTCTGGTGAAAGTTCACCAGTTAGAATCAAAACATTGCTTGAAAACAGATTTAGCTTTTATGATTAAGTGACTCGCAATCCGTAGGTCGCGGATTCAATTCCCTTCAGCCTCATAACACATGAGTAGCTAACTCAAGTGATCATGTCAATAGTCTCACTGGCTCCAGACAGTTGAGAATCTTGTGTGGTATTCATGCTAAAAAAGAAAAAACGGGAAATTTTTTTGCTGTTTTTAGGCAGGAAACAAACTATTAATTGCTATATTTAAATTTTTGTATTAAATCTACTTGCGTTAACATTACCAAAAGTAAGAGTAGAATTTAAAAACAGGTTAGTATAACGGGTAAGGTTCAGACAGACAGATGATGCGTATGAGAAATGAAGCCTGTAATTATTGACAACTATGGTTCTACTCTGGTAGAAGGGGAATGATGAGCTTGATTACTCCAGACGTCCTTGAACCCTGGATGCGAAATTTTACGTACCTATTGGTGCAATATTAGATTCTAAAATTAAACAGAATTTGAGTCGATGCAGCAAAATGAAGCCATAAGAAAATTAATTCATTAAAATATTATGTTTTCGTATACGTCAAAATTCACACGCGGTAGAAGTGAAACCTTAAAAAACTAAAGTAGGCAAGAGTGGAAAGGCTACGAAGCACAACACAAAGAGGAGGTCGATTATTCTATCTCATTCTTTCGCAGGCTAAATCCTATAGATGTGTACATTTGTCTCTTTTTAGTGTCGCTTTTTCATTTCATCGGTTCACCTTTTTTTCATTGAGGGACACCTTTTGACCTCTCCAGTCGAACTCTCTCGACCCATCGCCTTGCACCACCGTGGAAGGAATGGATTCATACGTCCGTCACTCCTGCACACATTGACCCACAGATTCTTACCAACCTCTCATATCCTTTTCCATCCCATAACTTCCTCTCCTTCATTTCCCTAAAACGATCCCCAACACTGCACCCCCAAAGATGACATACATGTCATATATATATATATACATGATGTGTGGAGCTAATGTAAAAAAAATATTAATAACAAAGTTTTGTTTTCTGCTTATGAAAAATTAGGCCGTATTGAATACCTGGAAGATTTTTATATTTTCGTTAGTACATATTCATACTTTTATTTGATGCAAAAACTGCATTTGATAAGTGTAATTAGGAACCCTGACTACACTTAAATTCGCACATTATTTGCGTTTGTAACTTTGAAAAAAATTGCCGAATTTTCAGCTGCCTCGGAAGCATTTGCAGTTTCCCTTGAATTTTGACTTGTAGTAAATATTTGGCCTGCGCAAAAAGCTTTGTGCATACGATTCGGACTGTTGCCCTTGGCTTTGAGCTTTGCCGCCCGCCGCCAGGGCGCTGTATATGTAATTCCAGGGGAAATCACGTTGTTTGATTGCCAGACCTAGTACCTAGAACTTACACACAGCAATTATGGGATCACTTCTTTATGAGAACCCCACACTAAATTATTTTATGTGTCTGACTCGCTTTAGACTGGTAGCTTCCACAGTATTCCGGATCTAAAAAGAGAGTTATATTTATAATAAATAGCACTGTCATTGGACATGTGCATTGTTTTAACAATTTTTCTCTTATCAATTTATAATTTGTAAAATATATAATTTATAATCAGTAAAATATTTCTCTTATTATATTAGCTCCACACATGAGGCCTGGGGAAATTAATCCCCCTCCCCCATGGCCTATGCCATCTTTGGGGATGCTATGTGGAGGAACTTTTAAGGAAAGAAAGGAGAGGAATAGAAAAAAAGAGAAGAAAAAAAAGAAGAAAAGATCTGGGAAGGAAAAAGATATGAGGGGTCTGTAGGAATCTGCAGTCAATGTTTCTAGGGTGACGGATGTATGAGTCCACCCCTCCCACTGCGGTACAAGGAGATGATGGTTCGAGAGAGTCGAGTCCGGGTAGAGAGGTAAAAAGGTCTCCCTCAACCAGTCTCTCCCAAATTGGTCAGGCACGCGGGAGATGGGCAAACGCTAGTTGTTCGAAGACCTAGACAAACGTCATCCCATACAAGAACCCGGACACCCCTGCTAAGTCATCAAACGTAGCGAACCACTTGGGATGACCTATGGAAAGGCAGGGATGTTGGTTATCCAATAAATGGTTCAAAATTAATCCTAATTTAGGTGCTGTAATAGAGTCCTGGATCGCAATCAATCCGATTGGTTACTAAGTCAAAAAAAATTAGAAGATTTAAGAAATTTCATGGATAAATTAATTACTATTCCTATAATATGCATTAGTTAATAAGAAATTTAATCTTTAAAATTAAGACCGGTAGTTTTTGGAACATCGCCCATAAGAATGCATATCATTTTCTATCGACGGCCTCACTTCAAAGTTAGGTCGAAGAGTGCATTTATCCATTTATTAAGCCGGGCCATAAAGAAATCGAATTAAACCAGTCCATTAATGTTGCATCACTTACGCAAAATTTACCCGTGGAATTATTTTAATAGCGGGCGTCGCTTTTGATAACATCGCTTTTAATAAAAGACTGCATCCATCAAATTCGTGTGAACATGTTCAATAATGAAACACGTTAGATGGTGTTCATAAACGGATCACAAGGCTCCCAACCACTGAAATTAATTAAAAAACACAACATTTAATGGGTTTAGTAATTTTGTAGCCAATGTTTTACATTTTAAACGATGTTTTTTTGAAACGCGTTTTACAACTTAAGAGGAAGCCAAAACACAAGCGCAGTATCTTTGCCTTATATCGGTAATATAGTTAAAAAGCATAAAAATCGCTTAGCAAACGCAGTCCAGCACGAAAAATCTGTTTTAAATTATTTTGTGAATAATTTTATAAGAAAAAAAAGTTAATAAACGAAAATTGTCACCAATAATTTTAGCCATAAATTTGTATTTTTATAAAGTTTCTTTTATGAATTCATATACATTACTAATGAAAGTTATATTTTTGAAGTGAAAACATCTATAGTACCTTTGTGGTTTAATGAAAAGAAAAAGCGACACTAAAAAGAGACAAACTGAATAGGAATTAGCCTGCGAGAGAATGAGATAGACTAATCGGTCTCCTCTTTGTGCGGTGCTTCGTAGCTTTCCCACTCTTGTCTACTTCGGAAGGTTTCACTGTGAACCGTGATCACGTGTGAACTGCACACAAATTTATTTAGTATTTCACTCCTATATTTTTAATATAGTATTTAACAATTTTATTTTAATTCTGTTCAAGAGAAATGGTAGGAAAAGCTTCAATTTATCCATAGCATTTTTTTGTATTTATAATGTAAACCAATTCGTAGTAAAGATTAACCTAAAACAGTGATTTAGCTAAGCTTCAACTTAACGTTTATGCAGCAGATTTTTGTTGCTAGCCTCTAATATTTTCTACAGCCTTCGAAGGCTAAGATAACGACATAATGTGTGTTTCCTAGAAAACATTTCTCTCAAAGTTTCTTGGAAGACAAACTATTGTGTTACAAACTAAATAATACACTGAATTAAAATTGTAACACGAAATCACTGCCGTCGTCTGTACCCGTTATCGTTATCTTTATAATTTATCATGTACTAATATCGATTGATTTTATATGCAAAATATACCTTCATTAGATAACATCCATTTATAATATAGAGATGATACATTATCATTAAATCAATTCTGGTTAAGAAAAGCAAAGATAATAATATAATAGGATAGCAATTATTCAGATGTCGACAATAAAACTAATAGCTTTGCATACTTGCTGGACAATCTCGCGATCGTAGTTAACTCAATCCCAAAGATAACTTTATTCAGATCAATTCAATGCACCTGCTACAGAATAGAATCCCGCAGAATATTAATGCATTGCAGTTGCATTTATAGCATTTTTTTGCAAACAACCCGTTTAGGAGTTATCTTGATTCCGTTTGAAAGGAAAGCAGTTAGCAATAATGTATCGCTTTCTCCCTTTGACAAGTGTTTTCCGCAGGAATGCTGCACGTCCCGGGGGTGGTATCAGGTTATCTCTGTTTGTTTACGTCGTCTGACAAAGAAGGGAGATGGCCGGATGTCGCGACCCATCGTCTGGTGCATACGAGTAACAGAAGACATGAGAAGATAAGTTAACGTTTGGAATTATGCGCTCCGGATACAATATTCCTTGAAATCGCGGAATACGTCACCGGTTAAGTTACGCTGAATGTTTTGTAAGCTTAATGCTAAATTACCATTTTAGATCAATCTTTACTTCGAATCGGTTAACATTATAGAAACGAAAAATTATTCCTTCAATAAATTGAAGCTTTTCCCATCGTTTCGCTTGGATAGAATTAAAATAAATTTGTTAATTACTTTATTTAAAATATTAGCGTTAACGACCAGTTGTGACAGTTTCACCTTCTAGACTCCGTATGCCAAGCGAGTTTCGTGAATATTACCTATATTCGTAGTGATATAAGGCACACAAAGAATACACATACTTTTGGCTTGTGTGTTCCTCTTAAAAGGAAGTCGCTCTTTTCAGCTGTGATCATTGTAATATAAAATTTATTTTGAACAAACTATATTTTTAGTTTTTAATTGCACATTAAATGATATTAGATAAGGTTTAATTGCTTTGTCCTTTGCTATTTTAATTTTCTTTAATGATTGTTAATTTTATTTCAATAAATAACGCATAGATTACTACAATATTATCCCAGCCCGGAAAACGTTGAAATATATTCACCAGGCACCTGTACGAAATTTACTAGCATGCAAATAACATAAACTGAGATTTAATTGAATCTCAGCTTATAAGATAAGCTATTTTCTGAAATCTGGTATCTTGTAAAGATAATCATTTGCAGTATAAATGCAGGAATGCAGTTTAAGATTAAGCAATTTAAACTAAGAGCGAGTTAGATTACTAACTAGGTCTCATTATATTATCATTATTTTAGTAAACTTTAAAGGTTTAGCTACATTTTCCCAGGGAGTTGAACCACTATTTATACTCTGCATGTCTAAGATGTAGAATACATCATTTTAAATATTCAACCAAAATAATCGTTGTTTTTCATATGTTGTAACCTTTTGTCTGGATTTGAAAAGCTTCTTTTAAAAATTGATAACTTTTTTAAAACCTACTCCCACTACGTACAGGTTAGAACTGGTAAGAACGAAGGGGAATTTATGTATTTTTTGTTTACATTTTTAATTTGTTAATCTGCATTTTAATCCAAAGTTTTTCTTTTCTAGGGTGTTATGGTATGTATTTGACTTACTTAAACCAGTGATGCAGCATTATTTGTGGTAAAAATGTAAATTTAATTTGGTCTCCGTTAACGTTTTTGATATTATTTTGACTTAACACTTTAAAAAATCAATGGGTAGGTATTATACAGTTAGGGGTGGGGTTAGGGGTTGGTTGACTATTCGGCTGAGTGAACAGGGTCGACATGAGGAAGAATGTTTTTTGACATCTGAGGTCGTCTGAGGAAAAAAAATTGTTAACATTTTTTACTCACTTTTTTTACTAATAATGTCCGAAATCACTGGTTAAAGTATCGTTATTTAATTTATGAAAAAAAAGTTTATTTATAAACAAATGTAACCAACTGCTATGTAATAAATTATAAATACGCCTGACAGCTATTTCGCTTTCTGAAGACATTATCAAACTGTGGTTAGGTCACATACAGACTATCTATTTATATTACTTCTAAATATTTTTTTAATTTTTAATTTATTTTTATTTTTATTTTAGAGACTGTATAAAATAATTTTACATACAAAATATAATGGTGAAATTAAGTATAAAATATTGTATTTCTTAGTCCTCCTCACTAGGGGGTCCTGTGCCGAGGCTGACTAAAGTTATTTAAATTTGTCTTCTATGTCGTTTTTAGTGTCTTTTTTAAGAAATTACTTCAATGAAAATCAAAGTGTTTTTAATTTATCACATTATAAGACACTAGGAAGCAATTGTCTGAAAGTGGCCTAACCACAGTTTAATAAAGGCCTTCAAAAGGCGAAACAGCTGTCACGCGTAATAATAATTACACGGCAGACCTTGTTTATAAATAATCTGTTTTTTTATAAACCGAAAAATAATCTTATTGATGACTCTCAGCGATGAATGGCATCCCCAATTGGGATATGTTGTGAGGCTGGGGAAGGAGACGGGAGAGAGAAAGGTGGGGAAGAACCTGGCTATTCAGATCTGGTCTCCAAACACGGCTAAGGGGCCATCCATAAATTACGTCACACCTTAAGGGGGGGGGGGGGAATAGAGAAGTTTGACAAGGGGTTTGAGGGGGGGGGGGGGGGGGGGGGGGGGTTATTAGCTCTGTGACGTCACATGTAAAAATCTTAATTATAAAATAGCACAACTTTTTCAGATGTAAAATTGAAAAATATGTGACGTCTCTCTAGGTGGGTGGGGATCTCACAAATGTGACGATGTATGACAGGGACGGAGGGGGATCAAAAAATCATGAAATTCGTGTAACGTAATTTATGGATGGCCCCTAACGCCATTTCAAGCAACGCAAATAACACAAAACATTCAAATAAAATTTATTTCCCCACGCCGGGATTCGATCCAGCGACCTTCGGATTGCGAGTCAAAAGCCTTACCGCTAGACCACGCCGGCCGGATTAATTTGTTTAACTGATAATCGCATTAGAGTTGAAACTGTTTTGGAAGTAATTCAGTCAAAGATGTAAACTAAACAACGGTGGATAGTAATACAACATCCAGGAGTGTAACTGAAGATTAACTTACCTATTTAAACTAAGATTATTTTCTAGGATTACTATGTAAGACTTTTAAATTATCATTATTTTAGTAGACTTTAAACTTCAAAGATAACGAGTTGGCCACATTTTCCCAGGAAGTTAGACCACTATAATAGTCTGCAAGTCAATGATGAAGAATTACCAGCCACGATTTTCTGAAACTTCCAGACTCCAATTTAATTTATCTCCATGTTTGGTCATTTTTCAGACGAGACGGTTTCGTATCTAATTCGCTGACAGCGGCCAGGTAATTATTGCAGGTAATGAATGAGGTTAATTGATTATGCATCCTGTGGGCCCATATCAGAACATATTAAATGGATTCAAACTAAATCGAAAACTAGACTGAATTATAAAATAAACTAGTTACCTATTTATTTCCCGTAAAAAATCAGCAGATGTTACTGAGAAATTCGTTGGATAAGTGGCTAAATAACATTTTTTCCTAATTGAGTTTTTAGTATTCAAATGTTCTTTAAAAAAATTAAGAAATTAGAAATTAAACATTCAAATCAAAAAAAAAAAAATTCTTTTATAAAGAACACTTGATTCAAATAAAAATACTAATTTCGGTTATCTGTGCGTCCTACGTAACCTTTATCCAATGTAATCAATTTTGCTTTTAATTTAAGTGTCATTTTCGAAATTGGAACTGATTGTGTCAAAAATTTCGACAAGCGATAAAGTACCTAACCACCTACCTAATAAATGATATTAAAATACGTTTTTTAATATGTTAATTGTGATTTTCAACACAAGAACTAATTTTCCAAAAGTTTTGATTAAAACGTTTGTAATTATAATTACCTTTTGATTAAACAGAATATTATTGTTTGGTTGGGTATATTAGCCAAAATACAAGTTTTGTATGAAAAAGATAACGCAATTTTTTTTCCCACTAAACGTAATGTAGAGAGTGATGGGAAGGAATATAGGTACTGTAGCGGAATCATCAGCTCTTTTTATCTAAAGCACAGGTTCTCAAACTTATATCGACCACCGCCAACTTAGAGATTTAAAAAAAAAATCTTGTGCCATCTATTTATTTTTAACTTACTTTTTTACATAATCAGCGTATCTTAAAAACACTTATGGCATGTATAATTTTTTTAAAAGCATTATTATATGGATAGGACAGATAGAGTGTGACCCATATCTTATTTTTGAGATCAAATAATGTTTTAACGAGAGGAAATAAAACTCATACTTAATCATATTTAGAAGTATTTATATTAACATTAAATGAAGGTTATGAATTTAAAACTTATCTAATATGAAGGATGAATCCGATGCATTTCGACGAGTTTGTTAATTTCACATAAAACAACCGTAAGTCGCGTTCAGTAACTTGCAGCCGATTTCTCTTTATAGTTAGCAACGAAGGTACAGCACTAAATCCACATTCACATAAATACGACGAAAGGAATGCTATCAGAAATCATTAAGAGATTTGCTTTTACAGCCAGAATTCTTGGCAGTCATTGTTGAATTTAATTTTAATTCTTAGTTTGTTGTCAGTAAGTAAGTAAGTTAACCCCCTTAATTTTCTTTCAGCCTTCTACTGCCCCCCGAAAAGCCTTCAGCGTCCACAAGGGGGCGTTATTGCGCACTTTGAGAAGGACTGATCTAAGCAAATGACACAGGAAATAAAGAAATATCAGTCGGAGACCTATCGGTTCATGTGAAGGCCCGAAGTGATCGGCAGTCGGCCGCTAGCAGACAATGATGGATGGAGAGAGATTTCCTCGGTGAGCGGTAGCGCCTTTGTACCGCCGCGGCCCCCCTGCCCCCTCAGGGCCCCCCTCAGCGCCCCCTGCCCCGGTCGGGCTCGGGAAAATATCGGCGCATGATCGATAACTTCCAAATGAAATATTGACACGAGCCGCGCAGAAATGTCACGATTGCCGTGTACGAAATCGGACGGCAAACTTTGCTTCTTGCTCATTCACCGTACTCAAGATACGTGCATCTGCATGCCTACACGGTGACCAGAAACTCATGGTTTATCAGAAAAAAATATTTGATAGAGTATGGTGAAATACTACTATTGAGAATCGAAACATTGCTAGAAATGGCTATAGTTCGAGTTTGTTTTTAATAATCTTGTTTTTGACGGGTGTTAAAACGGTTTTTAAAGCTTGTAGGAGGAAGTCAAATCAGAAAAAAAAGAAAGAAAGAATACATTATTTACTGCAAATTAAGTAAAAAACCTTATTAATTTAATGATTAGGTACTATTAAAACTCTGAATTACCTAATGAAAATGGCAAAAATTTCTGAAAAAAATTGAGTAGCTAAACGGTTTTGAGAAACAATGGTCAGAGTGGAAAAGGTTAAAGACGATGTTACATAAGTATTAGGATATTAGCTGAAGACCTCGGTGTAGCCCGGTCTTATTGCCGAATTTTTCAAAATCTTACGTAGACGGTAATTTATTTTTATCTTATTTTGAATATCAAGTGTGAAAATTTCTTCAAGAAGTAATAAAATTATCTTTCAAAATTTTTGGAAAAGGTGTGGGGTGGTTTTTAGACTGTAACTGTAACCTTCATTGTGCTTTTAAGGTCAAGTGTGCAAAATTTCATCAAGAATATCAACATTTTGCTTTAAGGGTTAGGAAAACGGTATAGGGTTGATTTTTCAAAAAATTCATGTAGACAGTACCTTCTTCGTGTATTTAAGGTCGAGTGTGCAAAATTTCATCAATATCGGAATAAAACTGTAGATTTACCTAAAAAAAATTTATACGGCCCACTACAGACATTGTTCTTTATATAGAAGAAGATAGATAGAATATTACAAGCACAACTCCAGAGCGCGGTTATATCTTATAATAACACTAGTTATGTTAGGAGTTAGTTTGAAGATATATCTGGTCCAGAGATGTACACATCAATTATCACACTGCCACGGATACGTCGTGTGTCTGTCATCTTTTCATCTCGACTCTGACCTCTTGTCGCACATTCAATCAATTCTTTCCACAAGAAACCACGTTCTTGCTCCAGACTATTTTTTATAATTTCACGGCACCGCGATGCATGTCACAATTTTTTTCAGTCACACCGCAGGGGTTATCGCGATTTTTTTCAAATGGACGCAAATTTTCTGTAAAAATCATTCAGACTGATATTGTAAAAATGAATTTGTGGATTATAATACACTATTACATCTACGCATCGGCTCCGTAGTAAGCATTCATAAAGAAGAAGAAGAAGGTTGAAATTGAGGTGTATAAATATTAATGTTAGAGGGAGCTGTTAGAGGTTAAAAAAAAATATTATAATTAAGAGGCGTTGGCGAAAACATTTAATAAAGCATGACTGAAATAGAGCTAAAATTTCTCGTTATAAATGGGTAGAAATTTGGAATACGGTTTAAGCCGGTTTTGCAATGTTTACGAATTACGATAATTTTAAAGTTTTCAACTTTCTTCTTAATAATTAAAATATAATAAATCGAAGCATAAACAGGAAAAATATCTTCCATTTTAATAATTTATTACTTTATTAACATATCCCATTCCCACGACAACACGGCAACATGTCAAATTAAGTCAACTTTTTGTTGTTTGAATTCTGCTAACTGGCAAAGTATACAGATACTTAAATAGATAAACATAATACATACTTTCACAATATGATCATGTTTATATAACCATATACACAGTGAAGATGCAAAACTTCAAAGTTCATTGTCCCAGATTGACATATTTTGACTTACGGCAGTGTGCAGTAAAATATGACTATTTCACAGAGCAAAGAAAATCCCTAGTTCAGAAATATGAACAAGAGTCGCCAAGTCCGGGAGTAGAGATATTATCAGATTGTTTTCTCTGAATATGTATTATTTATGGGTTCAAACTTGATGATGGTATCTTGGAGAATGTGTAGTTAACGTTGGTTGAGAACACCCATTGTCACGAAGCAATTCCGTAGGTGTTTACGTAAATAGGGACATAAACAATAATAATTTCTATTGTAAATTGTGGACAACGGTGAAATGTCGCCTGTCAGATGTGCGCTGGTTTTCACCTGAAAGTGATAAATATGTATTCAACAGTTATTACTAATTTTAACATAGGCTTATACAGAGAGTTTACGACTGGTCTGGTCACTGAAAACGTCTAACGCCACTTTAGGCAACAGTTCGATTGAAATTGGTGGTCTTTCACAGGGGTGAAACTAAAAATATCTACCACTTTACAATATTTGCGTTCAACAATTTACTCTATGAAACGTTTGTAATTCTGGAAGAGAATTCAAGATGCAAAACGAATCAAACGCAAACCTAAATTAATTTTTAATACATATTTTAAATTCCAGACATTAAGGTCACCATCGTTCGTTGGAACCTACCTACCCTTATAATTAATTTTGGCTGTATCTCCGTCAATTGTACGAATTTTTTTAAAAAATTTGGTGTAAGTATTCTTATGAAATGCATCTTTCAGAAAATGAAACAGAAAATGACAATTTTTGTTTTTTTACCGTGGCATGGTGCCTTAAATAATTGTATCCTATAATCAGGCTTTTATCATACATACATCGTGCATTGTTTTTTGTTAGGTCTTATATTAACTTAGTAAATATTTAACTATATTACACAGTTCATATTTATTTTGTATTTCTTTTCATATTTTTCTCATCATGCTTCCAATAACAACTGTATCACTCCAACGATATTATTTCGACCGGTCAGTGGTTGAGTGGGCATCGCTTTTGGGTACACCCAGGCATTCAGTGTTCGATTCCTCGGCTGGCTAAGTCCTCCATCACAACTCAAGCAAAATTTTCGGCATACTGTGGTGGAAGTAGGAGATTTTCAAATATTGTCGGGTTATTCGTAACCCGGGAATGTTTATCATTTTTTTATTGTGTATCTATTCATACATTCTTATTTTATAAGAATGTACACTATTATTATATTAAGCAGTACACCGATACCCTCCTGTATCCACTGAATAAAAATAAAATTCTTTAAAATACAGACGCTAACTTGTCGAAGAAATATAGCAGATTCGGTAAGGTTATTTAAAATTACACATAACTTAATCGATAGTCCCGATCTTCTTCAACACCTATCATTCCAGTTTCCAAATCGCAGCAGTAGACAGTCGCTTACTTTTAATCTCCCTCTTTGCAAGACTAACTCCAAACATAACTCATTTATCTACAGATCCACACATTCATTTAACTTAAATTATTACCACATTGACAGTTTTAACTCGACGTTACGTGACATAAAAGAAAATCTCACTAAGCAACATGACTCAAACTCGGAATTTCAATCTACCCCTCCCCCTATATATTCGCGTCCTTAGCCTTTTAATCCTTATCCTATACTTCTCCTCCCCTCCTCAC
Organism: Limnephilus lunatus; assembly: GCA_917563855.2. NCBI lineage: Eukaryota > Metazoa > Arthropoda > Insecta > Trichoptera > Limnephilidae > Limnephilus > Limnephilus lunatus. Next base: position 41,017,020 of record OU830602.1, on the reverse strand, counting down.
ATAATGTAACTAAAAATGAACTAATTAAGTAAACACCTTTATAATGTCATACATTATAATTTACTATTTTTATCTGTGGAAAGTTCATAATTAGCATAATTAACCATTTTATTATTGTGTAACTTATGATTTGCTGTCAACTTTCCCAAATATAAATAAAAAAAATATATAAATAAATAAATACTTATAATTTATAATCTCATATATCACTTTAATGTAAAAGCCATTTTAAAGGCGTTTACATAAATAATAAAATATTTGATCAAAGATGCTGTTAATGCATTGAATTAAGATTTAAAATGCTCTTTTTTTTTATTTATGTGAATACCGCACAAGAGTTCCAACTTTCCGGAGCCAGTCGGACTATTGACTTCCCATTTGGGTGCGTTAATAAGCTAAGGTAAAGGATATGAGAAAGAGGACGGTTAGAAAGTACCCAATAAAGCTTCTAATGACAATATTATCGCTTCCCCCTTCGTCCAGGGAAAAAATACACGTGGCACATTAGTCAACGTAACCCTTGGTCAATGATGAGATATTCAGCATCAGAGATATTATAGTCACCCACACATCTTAACAAATAATGTAACGGACGAATTCTGCTTTGTCATTCCCTCGGCCCGCACTACATGTAGTTCTATACGTCCCTCTATTATTAATTGTTCCTCTTAATCCCAGTTAAATTTGTGACCGTACATAGTTTGTGTATTCATTGAACTATGACCAATCTCCTTTAATTCCTCGTGCTAACATCTGTTTCACGATGACGATCTAATTTTTAGTTGTATTTTTGTTTGTCCCACACAGGGATATATATTTTAGATTTAGGGATATTGTTTAATGATTTTAGAATGTGTAAATGCGTTCAGAACTGCAAATTTCCACGAAAATTGTGATTTTTCATCCTATAAAGTTTCTACTTAGAGCAACTAGATATTTTTAAATGAATTACCATACCTAGTTGCTCTTATTGTAATTGTAGAATTTGTGAAGCTGAATGTATTTAAAAAAAATATATTTGCCTCATATTATGAATCCTATCCAATGATATTATAAAAATACAAGTCACGTTACATTCATACTAATCGAACAAAAATGCCGCGTGTGAAAATGATTGCATCAATTCAAGGAATATGTGTCACGAATGAAATAGCTATATGAACGGCCAGATAACTTATGTCGACTGGACTAAGCGCGTTGTTTCAGGAATATATTCACACTACTGATTCACCGAAACATCTTACAAACATTTAAACAAAAGAAATACATGTTTAACAAAAAGAATTATTAAATAGGTATCTACATCATCGCTGTCTTTTGTCTTATATTATTGAAGTAAAAACTTATTTAGCATAATTTAAACTCGATGAAATGAAAAAGCGACTCAGCTAAAGGATATATAAATCGGTCTCCTCTTTGTGCGATGCTTCGTAGCCACCCACCCTTGTCTACTTTACTTTTCTGAAGGTTTTACTTTTACCGCGATTTTTTTCCACGTACCTATGTGCTCCAATTTTGAAAATTTAAATTAGAATATGAATAATCTTACGTATTACGCTGGAATACAATTTAAAATCACGCACCCATGTACAGACAACCAAAATTATTAGCACCTTCATTCAGTTATCTATCCAAAATAGTCGAAAAATGTTAAGACCTTTATAATAGGTATAATAAGGAATTTAAACAATAAAAATTAGAAATTATAACGTTGTACTTAAGTAATTCATAGAAAAATGTATTGATATTTTTTTTTTACATTCTCCACTCAGGAGGCCCGAGGAAAATAATTTCCCTTAGGGCCCAAGTCATCTTTTAGATGCTGTGTGGAGGGTCTTTTTGAGGAGAGGAGGGAGTGAACACGGTCTTTAAGAAACTCATGTTGTTGGAGTGAGGAAATACAGAGGTCTGCAAATCGTTAAAGAGCCGAGCTGTTGAACTCAAGAGCAATTCATAGAAACGGCCTGTTCTCATATGACATATGTCAACCGTGTACATACGCGTATGTTGAGTGCGTGTTTGGTGTGTTTCCCGACTATACACCGGTGCCGAGGGGATCAATGACGCTAGTTCCTCGGAGCATCTTCCATTGTAATACGGGTAGAACAAGGATAGCATTCCTACCAGACGCCTGTGCAAAACATAGCTATCATAATGGATTAACAAAACTGTAAATTCAATTTTACAGTTTAAACTTTCGATTGAATCTTAAAATTCGTAAAACTTTAATCAGAATTTGATCGCTAGGGCAGTTTGTGTTTTTCGATAACAATAATATAGTTTCACAAATCTAATTGAATCCGCAACGTGACAGAAATCAAACCCAAGTCGGTAGAATGTGAGCAACAATAGATCACGGCTTATCGATTACACGGTCCTGGCCGGTGTCGAACATTGATTACTACGCGTTGGAGACGGATTATTAACCAGTGGACCACCGGAAAGTGCCCGGAGAACGACCGCTCAGCCGGAAACGAAGCTACGCAACGGAATTTGAATACGTTCACGGAATTATAACGAGAAGCATCGCGAATGTCGATCAGTAAGCCAAACTAAAAGAATTTAAAAAAAATCAAACTCGCTGATTCAATCAATTGACGATCTAAACCAGTGGGATTCAAAATATTATAGATGTAAGGGTATTACGTTTGAGTCTGTGCTACGACCCTTTGATTAGGTTAAATGGTAAAAGTAAAAATAAAGTGGCCGATATTCTCAGTTTCGTCCTTGTGAAATACTCGTACCATCATTCAGAATCGAAACGTTTTGATCACCATTTTTTTTTAATAGCACCACACAGGAGGTTTTGAAAAAAAAATCCCTCAGATCCTATGTCATCTTTGGGATTGCTGTGTCCAGGATCTTTTTAGGAAAGGAAGAAAATAATATTCTTGGAAGGAAAAATGTATCAGGGGTGGGTAGGAAATTGTCAGTGTGTCCAGGAGTGACAAACGAATGATTCCATCCCTCCCACTGCGGTGCAAAATGATGTTCCGAGAGAGCCCTGCTGGAGAAGTAAAAAGGTCTCCCTAACCCAGTCTGGCCACGCAGTTGGTTGGAAGCAGTTGCCTGGCCTGAATAAACTCCCTGGGCACCTCTGCTAAGTTACCAAATGTAATGAACCTTGTGGTGACTTATGGAAGTTACGCGGTAGTTATGGCGGTACCCATACCCGCTTCCCAAATATTTTGGTATCCTCAAACCACATCTGATTAGGAAGCAGTGGAAGATATTCTGAATATTGGCCTGGTGTAAGACAACCTTTCAGAAGTTAAACTTTGCTTGAAATAGCTTTTGCCATATTTGGTGACCAGATCTTAACACCCAGGTACTTCCACACCTTGCGCTTCCTCTTTCCTATCTCCTTCCCCTCCCCACAACCTCCAGCCTCGCTACATACCCCAATTGGGGAGGCCACAGTCTAACTGACTCCAGACGGGAGGAGTTGGGACTCTTGTACGGTATTCACATTAAAAATAGCTACATTCCTTTCCTATTATCTTCCGTTGCCCAATCCATCCAGCCTCATAGTATACCCCAATCAGAGATGCACTTCTCCGAACAGTTGAAAGCAGTTAGAACTCTGATGTGGTATTCTCTTAAAAAAAACATTTTGTTGCTGTCTTTAAATTACCCATTATGAATCGCTTCTTTTAAATTATTGAAGCGGTCATAGATGAAGCATTACATGGCATGATCAAGTAGAGATGTGACCACACGATAGCAGCGGATTACGGAACCCCTAATTATTGTAAAGTACACCTGACCATCAGACAATTAGTCACGATTAGGGTGCCGCCCCCATTCCCCTTACATTATTTTTTTTTTCGCTAAATGTCCTTTATCTTTAAAATCGCTGTTTTAATTTATACAGTTACGGATCTGAGGGGACCATTTTTTTAAATTTTAATATGCTACACGTGTGTAACATTTTTTTGTAAACATTTTTTTCTCACAGAAATTAGTTGCCTACTTACCTACGCATAAGAAACATTGCATTTGTTGTTGTTTTTTCTATGGTATTCTATTCGAGCATAGACAACAGACAAATGTACACCTATTTATGATTTACAAGTAGATTAGATAGTATAAAGAAAGGTAAGTACTACTTCGAAGATCCTAATTCTTAAGCATAGTTATAAGGAAGCCACAAGTCAAAAATGTACGTAATCGCCTTGATAGCGATAAATATAGGTGATAGGCATACATTTTGAAGGCGGGTATGGGTGCCGCCGCCCCGGAAACAATTTATTAGAAAACAAACACCTTTATCGTAGGTCACTTTACACTTATCAGAGGTGCCCGGGTTCATGGAGTGAGTTTTGTCTGGATCTTGGCCGCAGATGTGTCTGTCCACCAACTGCGCGGCAGGCCAGATCGGGAGAGACTGGTTGAGGAAGAATTTTTGACCTCTCCAACAGAGGACTCTCTCGGAAAATCGCCTTGCACCGCAATAGGAGGGATAGGTTCATGTATCCGTCACTTCTGAACACACTGACTCCATATTCCTACCCACCTATCATACTTTTTTCCTTGCCAGTACTTCCTCTCCTCCTTTCCACTAAAATATACTGAAAAATATACATAAAATATACACTGCACACAGCATCCCGAAAGATGAGACAGGTCCTGATGGGAATTATTTTCTTCAGGGCCTCCTGTGTGGAGCTAATGTAAAAAAACATAAATAAATCTGATTATCTTTTTTCCAATTTCACAGGAATTTTGTTTTCTTAAGTCGAACAGCTCATTTTTTCGTTGTTCCTACTTAGCTTTACAAACTTTTTTTCATTTAATACCTTTTGCAATTTTAGTTAAAAACAATTTAAATATGCTGTACCTATGCATCTGTTTGTACGTTTCAACTCTGGCTGAGCAACAACAGAGCTTTCAGTGGCAGAACCACTTCTTGGTAACTGTTTCTTCTCGTTGATTTCATCTGCAGCCTGCATAAGATCCGATGATCTTTCATGATCTTACACCCAAAGATGGATGCGAAATAATTTAGCTCCGACCGTGGCTAGTCTTTTAGGTATCGTAGAACTTTTCATTTATCAGAGCTAACCAACGGGAGTGTCCAAAGAGGAAAGCCGAGTAATAATACCAAAGTATATTAAAGTCTGCCGGATCCAATCGCTTCGAGCTCCGCCCATGGTCCCTCCTCCCAACTCCAATAAATTAATCCAGCCATAAAGTAACAAAAGACCGATTAAACCCACCGATCAATCCATTTCTAGTTCAATTACTTCGGCTTTTCCATGCGGAGGTAAGCTTTGCCGGAAGAATGTAGGGCAGCTGATAGTCCAGGAAATCAGAGAGTATGGATAGATTGTTCGGCCGTCATCACGACTTTGCTATAAAACTAACCGAGTATGAAGTACCTACCCTACTGGTACTTGTTGGTAGTTATTACTAGAAAAGTCGACTCGAGCAGTGGCAGTCAATGCGCTGCATGTCGATAACTCGATGTTAAGCTTTATTATAACAAAACTAGTTTCCCGTCAAAATCAAACATGACTGGCCAAGACCAAAACTGAAAACAATGACCTACAAAAGTAAGCAATATGTGAAGACGATTTTTTTCAATTTCATCGCAATTTATTTTCTGAAGTCTAAATCATGCAACACTCTAGAAATGCATCTGTGTAAGTATTGTATTTGTATGAACACTAGCTATCTACAATCATGACTATAAAAAAGTAAACAATTTCCTGAATTTGTCCATTTTCAAAAAAAAAGTTTGCCTTACAAAAGTAATCAATACATACAGACAATTTTTTTTCAATTTCGTTGCAATTTATTTTCTGAAATCTGAATCATACTGCATTCTAGCAATGCATCTGTATAAGTACTGAATTCGGGTGAACTCTGGCTAAATTTGACAACATAAAGACTTTTTTTTTCAATTTTGTTGCAATTTATTTTCTGAAGTCTGAATCGTATTATATTCTAGCAATGCATCTGTGTAATACTGTACTCGCGTTAACTTTGGCTATCTACAATCAGGATTATCACAAAGGGGAAAAAAGAATGCCTGGCTTACAAAAGTAAGCAATAGGTACATCTATTTCAATTTCGTTGCCATTTATTTTCTGAACTCTGAATCATGCTGTATTCTAGCAATGCCTCTGTGTAAGTACTGTATTCGTTTGAACTCTGGCTGTAATAACGACAACCACGACTATCAAAAAGGAGACAATTTTGGAATACAGACACTGAATTAGAAAGGGGTATCCCAAAAAGCTACGTAGGACAGATATATCAAGCTATATCATTGATACGAATTGATATTGAAGAGTAAAAGTAACAGATATGATATGATCAAAAGTATTACAATCTTCCCTGATGATGTTAAAGAAGGAGGAAGCGCAAAATGGCATAATTACTCAAGAATTGACAACGACGAAAAAAAATAATTGGATACGCCAGTCACATAACTCGAAGCAGTAATCTCGTCCTTCAATTACGTTCAAAAGGATTCGAAACTGCTAAAATGATAATAATATTTAAAACCGTTGCCAAAAATACCAGAAAAAACCTATGTATATTCAATACACATATGCGCCATATTTAAAGTAGAAATGTTATGAAAATGTAGTACCTACCAATTTAGTATTAAACTTATATACAAAACATAACAGCCATATTTCATAAGAACGACCAGAGCCAATTGATTTATGCAGTATTTACCAAGCGTACTTATCGGGTAGGTACCGGCACTTAAACGCCTCTAACGAGCAGAGTAAACAAGGCATAATTAAACAGTGTGATAATAATTTAGTAAACCAATGGACACCGGCCGATTCGGACATTTTGCCAATATTTGTTGTTAGCCTAAGATCGGTTTTCACGTCGACTTCGAATTATTATTATTATGCAATTTGAGGAGATTGGGGCAAGATTTTGCAGAAGGGTAAAACTTTACAAATCATCAAAATATGTTACACATTAATTTTTATTGATTCTAAATTAATATAATAATTAGTTTTAACCACGTTTATTGTTTAAAAAAACAACATTTAAGCAATGCTTACTTCACCAAGGTTTACGTAAAACCAAATTAAACTAAAACAAAAATGGCTACATTAAAGACATTAAATGTTGGCTGAAGGAACTATCGGAAAATGAACTTACTAGCATAATTAATACATCCTCGTAGAAGTTTCTGGAAAACATTATACAAACCATGAAGTTAAACCATAGAAGTCGCTGAAAACTTATCCAAAGCATAGTCCCCCCTCAGCACATGATCTCCTAGTGAGGAGGACTACGAATATAATTTCTATTTTATATATATACCTAACATGTTTCATATAAAAATAATAAATATAATTTATTAAAATTATTTTACAAAATAGATACTAATAAAATAAAAATTAAATAAACCCTGATGAAGTAAGCGTTGCGCGTTGGTTTTTTTCAAAAGAGACAAACACCTATACCTATAGGATTTAGCCTGCTATAATAGGTCTCCTCTTTGTGCGGTTCTTCGTAGTCTCCCCACTCTTATCTACTTTAGTTTTCTGAATGTTTCACTTCTACCGCGTTTTAACAATAAGCGTGGTTCAAAACTAAGTATTCTATTAATTTTGACTTAAATTTGTGCCACAAAATAAGTTTGTTGTGTTAGAAGAAGTCATTAATAGGTATTATCGATTAGCAATGTAATAAAACTAGTATGATTATTTATTTAAGTAAAAAAAAAAAAAAAAATTTTTTTTTTAAAGAGCTTAATAAATAATCATATTGCATTATTACAATCATCTACCTAATTTGAAAATACTCACGGATTTAATAAAAATAAACGTATCTTTCCAATAGGCAATTTAACTTCTAAACGTGAAGTAGATATGCTGTGAATCTACGAGCGCTAACATACATTCTAATTAAGTAATTTTAGGTAGGTATTTAAAGCGGCAATGTCCGCATTGCCTCTGTTTCCCCTTTACACGGTACGATGTACGTCGCAGGATCGGTTCCTTGAATGCGAACTTTCATGTTGTAATGTCAGGTGTATGGTGTATGCAATACGGTGTATGCATGGTGTATGTATGGAGCAACTATGTATGTTGTATGGTCGGATGGTGCGGACATGCAGCAGGGTTCTCACGAGCCAATATGCAAATCCGTGGTCGAGATAGCGGGAATTGACACACAGCGCCGCGGCGCGACGGAATGGAAAACTACTGAAAATTTACGATTTTCTGGCAGGAAAACGGTACCTACACTTTGACAGCTCTACATAGATATAAGAATGTTATGGTTTCGCATTTTAAAACAAATACACCTTAAACATCAGTGTCAGATAATTAATTCTTATACCTACATGACACGATCAAATGAATAAAGACAAATTCGTACATACTCGTAATTACACCATTATTTTATGTTATAAAGTCTTTAATTCAGGAAATCTATCAAATTCCCATTTCTGCATACAGTCAGAAGTTTTCTTTTCCATAATAAAGTCCGGAGAACAAACGACAAGCAAGTAAAAGGAAAAATAAGTCTGGAATTTCCGGAGTCCAACTAACAGATGAATGAGTGTTAGATGAGATATGAATGTGAACAAGGCTAGGAGGGTTTGCCGAGAAAAAATAGGGTAATTTCAAAAGAAAAAATAAATAATTTCTAGAAAAAATTAAGATAAATATAATGATAATGAAGGTATTTTAATTTGATTTTTGTTGACGAATAGATTTTCTATAATGATTTAAAATGTGTCATATCGGATTCAGAAAAAAATAACTTTTTAACGTCATTCATAGTTTTTGAAAATTCCCTTTTAGTAAGTTATTTAAATAAAACCTAAAGTTTTTATTACCGTAGATAATTAATAATGGCAATGAACTGCTTTGAGAAGAAGTACAACGCTTATTATTTTACAATTCGATTAAAAGCGACGAAGAACGAAGTCATTTCCGATTAGCTACATGCAAAAGGCGTGAAAAAATGATTTAGTAGTTTATTGGGAAAAATGTATTAGTAGTTTATTATTGAGAAAAATGTTTTAAGGTAACGGGTATAATTAACCGATTAATTGATTTTGAACTATGAAAGCGAGATTCGGATAATTGTGATTTCGATAGATTATTGTGAACAGACAGTGAACCATCTTTTTTTTTTTTTTTTACATGAATACCTCACAAGAGTCCCAACTGCTCCCGTCTGAAGCCAATGAGACTATGGCATCCCCAATTGGGGTATGTTGTGAGGCTGAGGGTAGTAGGGAGGGGAAGGAGATAAGGAAGAGGAAGGTGGGGAAGTACCTGGCTATTCAGATCTGGTCACCAAACACGGCTAATGCCATTTCAAGCAACGTTTCAATTCTGAATGGTGGTCTTACACCAGGGCGATACAGAGAGTATCTTCCACTCTGGAACGTGCCGCAAAATATACTATTTATTATTTTAAATGAATAAATTGTGAAATAACACAAATTAATCAGATAAAATTTATTTGCCATGCCGGGATTCGATCCCGCGACCTTCGGTGCGCGAGTCAAGCATCTTACCGCTACGCTACGCCGTAATAATTATCGTAATTTTTTGGGATATTATACCTTGTTACTCTACTTCCTTCTTTAGCCAATGTTTAAGACTGCGTTATAGTGTGATGATGCACACTATAATGCCGTCTGAAGTATTGGCTAAAGAAGGAGGTAGCGCAACACGGCATAATACCCCGAAAATGATACCCCAGAAATTTTAAATGCATTTAGTTCTGAAAGAGTCTTCCAATTATACAAAAGATAGCAGCTAATAAAAATGTACGTTAAGAAAATTAAGATAATCTTGGAGGTTCTTAGTCAAATTACGATATAATTAAATTTGATCGAAGCGGATAGGGTCGAATTACCACAGTGGTTAGAGCAGAGCCCTGGCAAGGCTAAGGTTTTGGGTTCGTTTCCTATATGCGACCATATCTTTTTCTGACTTTTCTGTATCAAATTTTCGTTTGACAGGTCCAACTACTGTCTCCAATGATTAAATGTTACAAAATAACGTTTTTTTAAATTTTTTTATATAAATACCAGACAAGAGTCCCAACTGCTCCCGTCTGAAGCCAGTGAGACTATGGCATCCCCAATTGGGTATGTTGTGAGGCTGAGGGTAGTGGGGAGGGGAAGGAGATAGGGAAGAAGAAGGTGAGGAAGTACCTGGCTATTCAGATCTGGTCACCAAACACGGCTAAAGCCATTTCAAGCAAAGTTTCAATTCTGAATAGTGGTCTTACACCAGGGCGATACGGAGAGTATCTTCCACTCTGGAACGTGCCGCAAATATACTATATATTATTTTAAATGAATAAATTGTGAAATAACACAAATTAATCAAATAAAATTTATTTGCCACGCCGGGATTCGATCCCGCGACCTTCGGTGTGCGTGTCAAGCGTCTTACCGCTGCGCTACGCCAGCCGTCAAATAAAAATTATCATTATCACAACAAATAAAAATATCCCATATGATTCTATACTACAATACACAAACTATTGTTATTGTCTTGAAAATAGTGAATAACATACATTGATTCTAAAAAGCAATAAAAGTTATCGAATTGAATGGAGGATTCAATGAATGGTTGTATCCACTGAATAAATATATATTAGAAGGGTTAAACTTAAATGAGTGTTGAATCAACAATCACCGATTACATCTGGGATTTAAATAGCTAGGGGCAGCGGCTATTCATTACACCGCGCCGTGTGTTATATAATATTTTATGATAGGGGTGAGCCAGTGTTATTTAAAGGGCGTTTAAAACATATCTCCCTCAACCCCTCAGGTTGAGGCAGTGAAGGGTCAGAATAACAAGTGCATTCATCAGTGCGGAAGTAATGGATGGCCCGCAAATGAATGGAAAATAGATTAGTTATTCAAAAAAGCCTATTGTTTAAAAACGCAGCAATCGATTTTACATAAATTATAATATTTGTTTTTCTGTGTTAGGTTTAACTCAATGGGGTATTTTCACAAACAATGAATACCGTTAAAAATGTGTGGAAGAACTAAAGGTTATTTATTTATTTATAAGTCTGATTATTTTACTAAAAACTGGCTACAAGATCATTATGACATAGAAACCGCCACTGGGTGGTAAGACCTGCAGTCGCCAATGTTACCCGGCGTGACGTCAACTCCGCCGAATTCACACTTAAAAACGAACATGTCATTTTTGGGGCAAATGGAAAATGGCACATTTTAAACCGCTACAAAAAAATTATTCGTCAACATAAAAATACCTTCATTATCATAATTTTTTTCGAGAATAAAAAAACAGTGAAAATATCCTATCGTGACTTTTTATTCGTGATTATTATTTGGTTTATCATGTCGTCTTGCGCTCACTCCTTCTTTAACCAACGTTTTGTACAATAATCAAGGAAGATGTGTGTAGATTGTGGTGAAGTGTGTCTACGTACGTAATAGCGATACAGTATTGCGCGCGCTAGTCCTCCCGGTATTTCAGCAAAATAATTAGTGCAATTAATGTGGTTTTCGGCGTTTGGTTATGGTAAAACAGTCAAGAACTACCCGATATCCAGAACTATTTAAGATTTTATAATGTTTACGATGTATTATTGTTTTTAGCGAGGAAGGGACAAACGTAGAAACGTTCGAAAAAAATGATAACAAAACAATATCAAATCGATTTTTTTTTAATGTTTATTCGAAAAGCTGACGTGTTTTCCAGTGTTTTCTCATTATTTGCAATTACGTTTTTTACATTTTCGCTAGAATTTTCTTTTATGATGACGACTAACAAGTGTGAAACATGCTGTAAACAAGCAATGCAACGCAAGCTATGCAATGTTCAAAGAAAATAAAAATAACAAAGAATATCAAGAATTTAACAAACTAATGAAAAATGGAAATCGATTTATTACACTAGTTTTGAAACAACTCAAATCAAAATTATTATATTTACCAAGCCATAAAATACTACAATAACCTCCCTTCTGAATTGCGCTGTATCATCAACCAATTATAACAAATAAATTAAATTAAACAATTTTTCAAAAAAAACTTACAGTAAAAAGTTAATATTTTATACAAAACATATCTATTATAACTTACAACCTAAGCAAGAATCGTAGCTCCCTTATCACGTGCAAGAGCTCCTCTTTTCTAATAAGGAGTACATGATCAATGGTGACCTGAAATATAATATTTTGTAAAATATGTATGTATAAATGCAACTCATATCCTTTATATTCCAATAAAAAAATGCATATGATGTATTTTTTATATTAAGTACCTACCTAAATAGTGTTACATTTTAGCATAACATTCCAAATATGTTATCGTTTGAACTCTATGATTCAGTTTATTCACGTACGAGAACATTGCCAGTTAAAACAACATGTATCGGTACCTTCCTACGTGTACACAGGTAGGTAAATATAAAAAAAATCTCCAGTCAAAGACACCGATAGATCATCGTTGCCAGTATGAAAAATCACAGATCACGTCAGTAAACAGACAGGAACCAATATTGATTGAAATCGTTTTCAAATTCTACATGTGATTAACCGATCATTAGTATGCAAGATGGCCACTCCGCGTTTTAAATCAAACACGAAAATAGTCGTGTAAATCAAAAACACTGAGAGCAAACAATATGTCTGACGTTTGAAAGCGGTGGTAAAGAATGGAGATTAGTCTCTGAAGTTAAAAATAATATTTCTCTGACAGGCGGTAAAGAAAATGATTGAAATATTTTGAATAAAGAAACGTACAAATTCGAAAGACTGATTTTATTGTAGAGGACCTGTGGGCTTCGTAAAGGTGACTGGTTTAATTAAAAAAATATGTTGTTTTAATTTTTTTTACATTAACTCTATATAGGAGGCCCTGAGTGTCATCTTTGGGATGCTGTGTCTTGAAGAGATCCATCTTGTAGGAGGGAGGAAACAAAAAGGTCGGCAAATCGTTCAACAGCTGAGCTGTATTCAAGAACGAGTCGTGTGAACGACCCGTTCTCATGTGACAGGTGTATATAAATGTTGAGCTTTTGGCGTGTTTACCAATGATGCTAATGAATCAATGACGCTAGTTCATCGGAGTATCTTCCATTGAATTACCGATATAACAAGGACAGCATTCACATCCTGCCTGTGCTCTAAAGATTGCATTCCGTTTGTTAAAATAGGGAGAATCTATCAATCGGAGCACCCGTTTCTGCACATGAAATAGGTTAAATGATAGAAGATAATAATATACGCGTATATTAATTATTGTATATCAGATGCCAGAAGAAATCTGAATCAGAAATAAGTGCAAATTTTTAACAATTTAATAAAAATCTATTCTAATGTTTGTTTTTTAATTGGCAATGTTTTTTAATAATTGTTTAAGTATAATTTTAAAACAGAGAGATTCAATAATCTCTGAGAGCAATAATGAAATTATATTTTCAATAACACATGAGATTTTCCCCTTAGTCTTGACCATATTCTACTTATTCGTAAAATATTTCGCGAATCCCAAAGATAAGGCAACGACAAGTGGAGAATACATAATTAAAATGATTCGTTTAATTATTGAGATTGAAATTTCGAGAAATACAATAAAAAAATGGCATCCAACACTTTATCCTTTATCTGGAGTGAAATCGGAACAAAGCTCCCAGCTTTTAAGAAAATTTGGATAAGGATTAAAATTGATTGCGCCGATATCATCAGCACAGCTTCTGAGAGCTCCGCACTCCGATCCTTCACACGCAACCGAAACTTTACCTTACCTCACCACATTAACTACTTATATTTTGCTGCCGTTTACAGTTTAATGAAGATACAACAGAGCCTTATATTTATGCTTAATAACAGAGGTGGATTCAAACTTCATCAAGGCAGAACAGCTGTTTGATATTACATATACAAATCCAGAAAAAACCTTTTAAAGATAAGTCATGAAATTTTTGTTTCAACGTTATTTCCATTCTAGTTTATAGTTAGAAATAAGATGGTATGAACGTATTATAAGTTTGTACAGCGTCCTTGAGGTGATCTTTCACAAAAACGGCGCTATGCAAGTCATCTGGGTTAAATCTTTCCCAAATGAAAGACTAAACCTTTCCACACACTTTTCCACAAATGATTATCTAGTAAATTCACGCAATGTAAGTGCACTATTATTATTATTATAATTATAAATTACAAAGATTTGATGTCTATTTCTCTATCAAATTCATGCAATTTCGACGGTCTTCTTTTATCTTTTTTAAAGTGTTAGATTATTTTTTTAGTAGATAAGTCACGTCGTCTAACATTTGGAATATGGCCGCTGAATAAAACACTTATGTAGTTGGCGATAAGGTTTAAATTTCCGCTTAACATAAGCCGCCTGTTTAGATGTATGCAAGAAAAAAACATAACCAAAATGCGTGTTTTATTTTATATTGCGAAGTTCAGGCACAAATATTAAAATTTTTTACGACAATTTTCTAAAGAACTTAATTTTCTACACTTTAAAATGAAATTATAACCAAAAATGGGTTCGTGAGTAGTGGATTATAAACTTTAAAGCAGATACTTTTTTTATGGGTTTATAAAAATAATAAAAAATGCTCGATGATTTCAAAGGCCAATATGAGTTCTACTTGCATTAAAGCATCTAAAATATTTCTAAGCGATCAAATTTGCAAACAAAAAAACGCATAATTTTGCATTAATTCGTAGTGCTTTGCTTTAAATAGATAAGTATTTTAAATGATTAACCTCATGGTAGAAATGACCTTGCAAGCTATTAATGATAGGGTTGATCTAGAAATTGCAGAAATAAAAACTGATGCGATTTCAAGACGTAAACGCTAACCGTTAGAGCGTTTCTTTCCTGAGATTTTCTGCTTTATGGTCAAGATAAACACGTCGGCCCAGGGTGTACCAAATACTGGTATAATAAATCTCGACTACACCACTGCGAGAGCCAATAATGAATGAGCACCTAAAAAGAAAAAGCGGAAACTGGAGGCAAATGGCTTCGCGGCCAGGACGATATCGTCCATATCTAAATTGGAAGCAGTAAAATACGAAGAGGCTTTAATTTGGGAATACGCAATTGAACGGTATACGCTTTATTTAATTTCGCCATTCGGGTTCCTTTATCCAGAGAGATCTCCAAACTGGCAACTCCCGACCCTCCGCTACGTTCCGTGCGAGTGCCTTCTTCCGAGGTAGATACATACAGCCTCAGTAGATAATGCATGCGATTGGAACTTTATTCCTCGAGGATTAAGAGGCTGCCTTTAATCTCGCGGCAGGAATGGACTATTTTAATTACGCCAGGCCCGAAATCACGCACCCCATATCGCCTGGCTGTACTGGCGGGGAGGGGGAGTGTGTAGTGTGTGTGATTGAGATAAACTGTGGAACTCGTTCCCGGGCGAGGTGGGGAAGTGTGTGGCGTTGAGATAAAAGTGTGGAACTCGTTCCCGGGAATGCGGGAGAAGGAAGAATAAGGAATAAAGGCGTGTGATTGGTTTGGTGAAATTTATGTTTGTAACGCGGAGGAACACGTGCGGCGCAAAGTGTAAAGTGCAAAGAAAGAATTATTGATTTATCTTCGCTATCATGTTGTGCCGGTTAATAAATTCAACAATGTATATTTTTTATAAATATAAACTGACCTTTTGAGTTTTGTTTTTATGTACATTATCACTTCCTTATAATTGTATATCGTTCAGAAGTGTTGCCGTGGAAAGTTTTTATTTATCGGTTCCATGACAGTTGCTCCCGCGACAGTTGCCCCCTCCCCCCCCCCCCCGAATACTTATATACAATGATATCATAAGTCAATGCAATATGCAGTCTGTTTGGGTAAAATACGGTATACCTACTTACACAAAATATAACTAAGTGTCCCCGAAGAGGTGTGCAGAGGGAATGTACCGTCGAATAACTAAAATGTATAAAACATATTTTCATTCAAATGCATTAAGAGGCCGGTATTCGAATTTCTACCGATTTCTTGCAAACCTCCCTTAAACATTTGAAGTTTTTAAGCTCTTAAAAAAATATGTTATTCTTGAAGATTAGACATTAGTCGCGCCCAAACGCAAATTATATAAAATTCCTTTGATAGAAAAAAAATCGCAAAGTATGCTCCAAAAATTATCATAAACACGTTTGTTTCAGTTATTTTACAAGTTATATGTGTGAAAAAATCACAGCGTTTCTTTAAATGCTGTTTAAGACAATTATCGCGAGATTTTTGCTCTATTTTAAACGAGTCTTGTTTTATTAAAGATTTTCATGATTTTTGCATCGATTTTATCGTTTTAAATGTTAGCGCGCTCTTCTAACATTTGTAATTTCATAAATCTCCGTCTTCTTGTTTTTGGGGCCGGGAACGGAGCCTTAAGGAAAAATCTGTTTGTTTTACTGTGTATACCAGCATAAAATACAAAAAGGCGACACGTAATTCGTTTGAAATTCATGCAAACTTATTATTAAAGGTATTTTTAAAGTCTATTTTAGGTTTTAAATTGGTAAATAATGCACAAAAAAATTTAATTTTATAATAAATTTCGTTTCAGGGCGCTAATTGCCAGGGAATCAACTGTTGGTAAATCAACTGTCAGAGAATCAACTGTCGGTAGATCAACTGTCAGAGGATCAAGTGTCGGGGAATCAACTATCGGGGATCAACTGTCGGAAGATCAACTGTCGGGGAGCAATTGTCGGGAGATCAACTGCCGGGGATCTACTGTCAGGAGATCAACTGTCGGAAGATCAACTGTCTGGGAGTCAATTGTGGGGGGATCAACTGCCGGGGATCTACTGTCAGGAGATGAGCTATCGGGGATCAACTGTCGGAAGATCAACTGTCTGGGAGTCAATTGTCGGGGGATCAACTGCCGGGGATCTACTGTCAGGAGATCAACTGTCGGGGATCAACTGTCGGAAGATCAACTGTCTGGGAGTCAATTGTCGGGGGATTAACTGCCGGGGATCTACTGTCAGGAGATCAACTGTCGGGGGTCAACAGGGGATCATATTTTACAGAACTTAGGAAGTAGAATTCTTTCACATAGTAGGTAGGTACCTGCTCATGTCGCACACCCATTGCCAATAATGGAATATTTCCTTAGTATAGCCCAGGAGAAAAACAGCGTATCAGAATTGAAATGTTACTAGGCAGGTGTGAATAGTCAGGTATTTTCCCACATTCGTATTTCCCCAAATCATGTTTGCCTAGATCCCCAGTGATAATAAATAAAAAATAAATCCCAAACCTTCTGTAGAAGGGGAAATCACTCTATATTTATGATACTTGAAATTTTTTAAACATTGATAAAGCTGATTAAAAGAGCTGCAAATCACTGTTTTATCTGTCATTTATTGTCTGTGGTAACGGAGGTGTAATTTAGACTTCATATCCACCGGTAAATTTCTCCATGGCTAGTCAGGAAATGAAAAGGCGATCATATTTGCGCGGCACAACCAGTTCTAGAAACAAGAAACAAACCATAAATAATAATAATATAAAGATCAGAGGATTGTTAAGTGCATAAGCCCCTCAGGCCGGGCTACCGCACAGGCTCATTTGTTACCCACTGGTTGCTTACTCGTGTGAACACAGCACTATCTATTATTATATTACTATCAAGCTGGCACCTATAAGTATAAACCTCGTTTTGGGAAAGGCGTTTCTTAACTCACAGTTTTTGCCAACACAACAAAACGAACAAGGCGAAATAATGTTGCATAAATTGTTGTCGTTTTTAAACAATTTTTTTGTCATGTAAGAAGAATAATTAATTCTAATATAATTTAGTTGCTGTGTACAAATTAATATCATCTGTAAATCTGTAAGTACGTACATAATTCGCGGTGAATATTATGGTTTGGACAAGTTTTTTTTCTTTTTCACCGTCTAGAATTTTAATGTAAATTAATGTTCAATCAGTAAATCAGTATTAATAACTGACTACAATGTTGAACTAAATTAACGAAAGCTTTTTCAAAGGTGCTCGGTTACTAGGTTATAAAATATCACGTTACTGCTGAAAATGTAGGTAATAAATAACTCACTTTAAAACAAGTATCTAATAAGGATTCACGTCGTCCTCTTGTTAAGGTTAGGAAGTATCTGCCTACTCAGATCTGGTCACCAAACACGGCTAAAGGCACTAAAACCTACGTTTCAACACTAAATTGTGCTTGCACTAGGGTGATACTGAGATTGTCTACCACTTTGAAGTGATATAATCCTAACATACTATAGCAATTTGCATACGATAACGTAACTTATAGTTTGTCTTTACAATATTAAATGGATTCACATCGATTATTATTTTTTATACAAGAGCTCTACACAAGAGGACCAGTAAAAAATAATTCTTCTCTGGGCCTATGTCATCTTTGAAGATGCTATGTTTTTTTAAAGGAAAGGAAGGAGAGGAAGTTCTGTAAAGGAAAAATGTATGAATCAGTTTTTCTAGGAGTGACGGACATATGAACCCATCCTTTCATTATTTTGCAAGGTGATGTTACGAGAGTGTCCTGTCTCCCTAAACCAGTCTCTCCCTATCCGGCCTGCTAAGTAGTAATAACACGCAACCGCCGCCAAGAAACAGATAAACCTTACCCCTATGAATCCGGACACCCCTGCTAAGTCACCAAACGTAGCGAACCACTTGGGGTGACCCATGGCAAAGGTGTTGGTTAACCAATAAATACTCGCCTCCCAAATTGATACTAAAAATTCAACGTACTTATAATTATAATTTACTCACTTTAACATTGCCAGTTACAAAAAAAAAACTTTGCTTATTTTTCCCATGTATGAGATGATGATTTATTGTAAACTGGCAACACTGGAAACTGCTCGAAGCGGTAAAGGAAATGACAAGAAGCTAGTGAGAAATAATTTGGTTACCTAAATATAAATTATATTTATTGCAGTGTCAATGTGCATATAATTTGAGAGAGAAACCTTTGATAAATAGAGTGAAATCATTGATATATCATTTCGTGAAGTCGGAGCCTTTCTCCTTTAAATTAAATTACATAAGTATCTTTCGAAACATAATCCGTTTCGTCTCCAGGCGTTTGCAGTAATTTATTCTAATTTTAATAGAATTGAATGATCCGGAAATATTAAAAATGGCAGATTATTTGTATAAAAAGATTGACATGTCAATTAAAATTTAATTATTGAGTCGAAATCAAACAGTAGAATTGTAATTTCATTATTACTTACTCGAGAAGATAATAAAGTTTCGCAATAATTTATTCCAATTTTATGCTTAATGTTGTGTAATTTAATTATAGGTTGGAATATAAATTGTGAGTATTAGTAAATGCGATGACATAAATATTATTAAAATGTGATTTCGAAAAAGATTTCGTTGAAACTGAATTTTGTTCTTCTAAAACCGCGGTAAAATAAATATTGAAAAATACCTATGTCAATGAAAAAAACACATTACAAAAAACTATTTTCACACAAAATAACACTTTTTTGTGCATTTCTGTACCCATACACAAATAAATGTTTTTAAAGTTATTCCTGTGAACACTTGGCTTGCATTTTATGCAAATATAACATTCTTTCACACGAAGCACGAGTCACTCGAGCGACAGACCGATTTAAAACTTTTCCCTCCGATTTTATTAATTCAAATTCCATTACAATAATATAATAAAACAAATATGAAACTTATTTCCACATTAATTTAATTGACCGTAACCGGCTTCTTCAGTCTGTTAGGCGATCTTCAGACTAGTATAATTTTTTATTTTTTTTTTTTATGAAGAAATATGATAAAAATTAATTAATTTTTTTGTTCTAAAGTAAAATATATATTTTGTTTATATATAATGACCAATAAAAGATTATTCTTTTCCAATTTAAAACATTAATTAAAACTTTAAAAATTAATCTATCAATGTATCAAAAAATAAATCATTTCTTCAATCTTTGAAAAATAACTTTGTGGCATTATTTATTATTTAATTAATAACAGATAACTTTGTATAAACCACTTTTTAATAAACAATATCGACATGTTTCAATAACAATGTTATCTTCTTCAGGATATGTTAACATATGTTAACATATCAATAACAATGTTATCTTCTTCAGGATATGTTAACATATCCTGAAGAAGATAACATTGTTATTGAAACATGTCGATATTGTTTATTAAAAAGTGGGGATTGCGCCCCATTAGCGCAAGGGAGTGAGCGGAGCCCTAGGGCTGTTATGTCAGGATATGTTAATATTAACATATCCCGAAGAAGATAACATTGTTATTGAAACATGTCGATATTGTTTATTAAAAAGTGGTTTATACAAAGATATCTGTTATTAATTAAATAATTAATCATTTATTTAACAATAAAATTAGGTTGTTAATAATTCATATTACTCGATAGATCTTTCCCAAACAATATCACAGTAACACAATATCACAAACCCGAGGTTATTAATCCTACTAGGAATAACAAAAATAATTAGAAAATCGACAGACAAAACCCATATAATTGAATAAACTCCTTGTAAACCACCCCTCTCCCTCCCCTTATGTTACGTACATAAACCGTAGATTGAGAATAATTTGTACCAGTCTGAAAATGAACTTAACAGGTTGAAACCGGTAACGATCAAATAAATTAAAGAGGAAATAAGTTTCATATTTGTTTTATTATATTATTACCTATACTTTTATCTGATTAACTCTTCAGTGATTTTCACAGATGAGAAAGGTAAGCCACAGCTCTTATTAATATTCGAGTTAATTGAACATCCGATAAGTAATCGAGTGTTGCGGGCGGCACGGAGAGCAGTGGTAAGTGGTAACGCGCCCGCCCCGGGCTAGGGCGGTCGCGGGTTCGGCTCCTAATGGTGTCAGTAGCAGATTGAGCCGCCCTAGGCCAGCACGATCGGTACGCGATCATTGACTTATTATTGGTAATAATATTCAACGTGAAATTACTCGGGTGATTTAACGCAATCGAGATGTCGATACATCATCGCGGTTTTATAATTCAATAATTTATAGATTTAATCCAATAAGCAAGCTTACAACTTACAAGGCAATCACAATAATATATATTATTGGCTTACATCACGTTAAATACAATTACATGACTACATTTTAATAATATTTAAATCGTGATAAAATTAGCAGCCCAAGTATTGCGAATTAATTCATCTTAGAATTATTTTAAAATGCCAATGATTTTTCTTCAGATTTGTATTCCAAGAATTTAATAAAAATCCAAATAAAAATAATCTGCTAATAAGTTTGTGTTTATCGTAATCAGATAATCGTAATCAAGCAATAATGAACAGCACATTAATTTTAAACATATTTGAAAATCCTATTTTCAATTTGGGAGGCGATATGGGTATCGCAATCACGGGAACCATTTATTGGAAAACCAACACCCTTACCGTAGATCACATAGTGGTTCGATAGGTTTTAGGGGTGCTCGGGTTCAGGTTTGTCTAGGTCTTTGTCTAGATATTGCGTGACGGGACGGATCGAGAGAGATTAGTTCAGGGAGAGCTTTTGACCCATCGCCTTGCACCGAAGGATGGATTCATACGTTCGTCGCTCCTGAACACTTTGATCCCCAGATTCCTACCTACCCTCCATACCTTTTTCATTTCTAGAACTTCCCATCCTCCCTTTCCTTAAAACGACCTTTTACACAGCATTCCAGAAGATTTCACATGCCCTGAGGGATTTAAAAAAAAAAAAAAGCGAAACGTAGCGACATACCATAGGCTGATATCTATAGATATTACATTAAAAACATTTGCCCTAGTGCCAAAGAGGAAATATGGGAATACCTAAGTTTGAAGGGAAAAACGTTCGTCGCTTACACTTAATGAAACGCTCGAATTTCGATAAAATAAATCGTCTGGCAAAACATAGATTAGAACAATACATAAAAAAATGAAGTCAATAATTGTAATGGAATTTGTGAGTTCTGATTTAGAAACAATAGGCATTGAGTTACCTAACTTATTTACTTAAGTGATTTTTATTTCATTTTCACCATCATTACTGTGTTCCGACAACTAGTTATTCCACAAACTATCAACTCGAACATATATTTTAATTAGTTATAATGATTACAATCATTTCCTGCAAATCTACATTTTCCCAGCTTAAATAATAAATGACATTAATGAACACAATGTGCAGTGAATCATCAATAAGCTTGCTTTTACACCTTATTAGGTCTATTTGCTCAAACAAACCACTTTGCAAATTTAACGCCTGAGGCTCTACTTACTGCTACCAAAGCAGCGCCCGCAATGCTCCCATTATATACATGTCGGGATTGCGCCCCATTAGCGCAAGGGAGTGAGCGGAGCCCTAGGGCTGCTCCCGCCACGTGGGCCCCCTAATAAGCAGCTCCTGTCTTGAGATTATATTACAGGTAATAAATTATGCAGGCCTGAGGGCAGATACTCGGTACAGACATGTTAATAATAATATTTTTATTTGAGCCTAGTTGTTTGGTGTGTGCGATACACGAAACATCACATGGTATTATTTATGACATAATTAAGAAAAAAAGTATTTTAAACAGAAATAGGTTATTTAATTTTTATAAGAAAACAGTCTTTTCATAACTTTTGAAGGTTATATGAGAGGTTTTGAGTTCGAGTTCCTGTTGCGACCATTATCTTTTTCTGTGTCTTGTTCTCTTTCATATTTTCATTTAGATTATTATTGTCATCTTCTTCTTCAATGAGAAATAGGTTATGTTAAGATGTTAGAAGGTTAGTTAGATCCCGCGTGGAGTTGTTCTTGCACTAATTGAGTAATTTTTTAAACTTCATTCGGAAGACTGTGGTATCGGCTGAGTAAAACATCGTTGAAGCGCTGCAATAATGAGGTAGTCCAAATAATATAATTCCCCAAGAATTTGATGTTAATTGAATGTTTAGCTCTTGTTGTGACGTTTGAAACAGAAGAATTGGAAAAATTGGATAAGATTATAAAATTAAATTAAAACAATTTTCACTTTTTTCCATACTATAATTTTTTAACTGTTACCTGTTTCAGCCTATAACGGCCATCTTCAGACTGGTACAATTTGACCCCATATGTACACATTTTTTGGGAAGAGTTGGTAAACAATGATTTATATTAATAAGAATAAATAAAATGTGGAAAGATGATGGAATTTCATAACAATGATGGTAAAAGTGCTGATTATGTAAAGATAAATGTTTGTAACAGAGAAAATGTTGCAATTCTACGACGTAACGCGTGCAATCATAAATTAATCCGGGAGTATGGAATATATCAGGAGTATCTGCAATCCGTATCCTATATTCCTCTTCCTCTCCCTTTACCTAAAATTAGCATAAGAAACTTTTTTGGCTTAATTAAATCCACATGTCTATTCCATGTTTTTGTCATTGTTTCCTACAAATAAATGTGAATATAATTTTAAAAAGCTTAACGTGAAATCACTATTGTATTGTAAATCTTCACTTATAGATAAATTGAAACTTTTTCTATCGTTTCGCCTGAGTAGAATTAAATAAAAAATGTTAATTACTTTATAAAAAATATGAGCGTAAACTACAAAAAACTGTATTTTCATTAGAAAACTATGAACCTACTTAAGAAATAATAAAAAAAAAAAAAAAATTATGGGTAAGATTATCAGATTATCTGTGGTGATGCAAGGTGCACGAAGAACATAAATACGAGTATGTGTGGCTTGTGTATTCCTCTAAAAGTGATTTAAGGATAGGTAGGTAGGTACCTTATCTAACAGAAAATAACCAAAGGTTTTAAACGAAAAATAATAAGAGTTGGTACATTATAGGTACAATATCATGTTTAAAAATAAGAGAATATGCTATTCTCCCGATTTGACAGCGGCAGATCAGACCATTCTTCCTGGTCACTCGTCCGTACGGATCAAATTGTCCGAATCATCTCAGTCCCTCCTCACTCCTTACTTCACACTTCTCATCTGTGATTGGCTTATCCGAGTGATCGAACCAACGGACTTTTGTACAGAGAATTTATTGCCACTTGATCGGAACGCTCGTCTAGTATGGGCCTAGTTTGTAAAAGACATTACGATCTGTTCTAAAAATTTTGTGAATAACTAATAATGCACCAAATCAATTGTTTTAGTTATCGCAGCAAGAGTTGAAGATACTACTATTTAGAAATATTACAGAAAAAAATATTCCACCTACTAGCAGATTGTAAGGTCCCCACGACAGATAGATGCAAACATTTATTCATTTTTTAACAGTTTTTTAAAGATAGACAAACAATCCCAGATGATACCAAACCATGACAACATTTAAATTCCTTAAAAAAATTGCCTGTGCAGTGATGAAGGACTTACCTATGTATTATTAAAAAAATAAAATCAACTTTTTGAGGAGAAGGGGAAGATTGGAAAATGTTAGGTATTCCTATCTGGTTATTGCATCTAGTAATTTCAAGCATGTTGTTTCTCACCGATAAATGATTTAAATTTAAAATATCAGTCGTCCAGTTGATAAATAACACCGGGAGGCTCAACGGTCTGGTACATTAGTATCACATTTTGAAATATTCTACTAGTTAAGTGACCCAAAAAACATCAACATTTTGTTAAATTCTCTAAGTTTTTCCATGGATTTGGTTGTATTTCTGAGTATTGAACCAGAAAGAGGGTACACTTTTACATGTAACTGCATAATCCATTGAAATTTCGATTTTTCGAAGATGTCTGACTAATCAAGTGGACGATCGACAAATAAAAAACGATTTCCATTGAATATACAATGATAATTGTATATGTTGTCGGAACACAACTTTGATTAAAAATCTGTATCCAGCCAGTATGTAATTATTATTAACTGTTTCCCCATTGCATGATTTGTGAACTTCATTTAAATCACTTCGGTTCTGTTCGGCTGTGTTCGGCTCTGCTCGGCTCCGCTCGGCTATCGTCGCCTGAGATAAGCTTTAATTATTGCAGATCACGAGCGAGCCGTTATTTGGAAATATGTATTTTTTCGATCATAACTTTTTATGCTTCCTGGTAAACTGGTTTGGGATCACGCTAGCTTCCTCCGACCCAGGGTTGGCACAATCTATTCATTAATTACTTTTAAACTTTTACAGATATTTGTGGCAGTTTTAAATACATTTGAAATACAACTACAAATAATATGTTGACCTTACAAAAATACGTTCACTGTCAAATATATAGTTTCTACATAATTGCTAAATAATAAAATAGACACTCCCGAACGAGGCGTACCAGACACACTACTCTTCTTCACATAGAAGCCTACATAGTTATTGTTGCTTTAGTGTTGTTAACAACAACACTAAAGCAACAATAACTCTCCAATTATTAGCGTAATCACAACTTATTCCCACTACGTAAAATGACTACATTTTTCATGATTATTTGCTCACATACAAAACTAATTTATTATCTTTTTACGTAGTTTTTGATGTAGTTTATTTTTAAACTATTTATTATTGTGAGCATGTTATTCTCGATTCCAAAATTTCTCTTTATCTCTCCAGAAGATTTTTTCCTTTTTATTATTTAACCAATAAGTAGTAGATACCTACTTTAATCGCGTATAATTTAATACTTCACTTGTATCAAAAGTTACACCTAAATCACTTGTATCAAACTGTGATGTACGAATATATGGCTAAATAAACCAATAAATAAGTACGAGCGCTCTAAATTGCCCATTTTTGAAAATTTATTAAATGAAATACGAATTACTATTGTCGAATGTATTATGTATTTCTTTTTTCCCACAGCAGTGGAGTAATTATCCTCTGTTATCCCAGTAAAAATACCAAAAAAACTATCTATCTACTTAGTTAGATCGAAAAATTTAGCGTTTTTACGAAAACTTAGTAGTTTTCTGTTCATCCTAAATGGTGAAAAAGGTAATTAGTCAAGATTAACAAAACGTACAAGAACTATGCTTTATTATAGTAACAACTTAAAAAAATTGCCTTTACGTTGTAGTAAAGAAATATACCCACAAGTTTTTTTTCATCCGTCTGTTGGTAAATTAATTGTTTTACAGTAGTTTCGAATATGTATCGAAAAATAACGCCCGCAAGCAATAAAGCAGACCACAGATAGAGTGAAAAACATTTTTGGCAACCCTAAACAGGCGTTTTTAATTTTGACTTATCTGTTATAAAGGAATTAATAATTATAATATGCGAAGTCGATTAAAAATGCTTATGACGAGACCGGGTTTGGTGCATTTCTTACAAGGTTAACTTCGCCCGAATTATGGCTTGAGAATATTTCGGCCATAGCGATGAAATATTAGATATTTATTAACACGATTTAAAGTTAGTCTAATAAAAGAGCGTAAAGTTCATGTAGATACAGTATAAGTTAAAAACTTTATTACCTAAAACCTTACTCGCATCCTGAATTTCTTGCGATATTGAAAATACTTCCCTTAAACACTTTAAGCTATCTAGCTCTTTAAAAAATATGTTATTTTTCAAGATGATCTCTATTCAGATGCCGAATTGGAAAAGTAATTAAATTAAACGAATTTTCTTCAATAGAAAAAAATCGCTCAGCATGCTCCAAAAATGTAAAAAAAACCACTTCTGGTTCTGTTATTTAACACACCGCAGGTATGAACAAATTTACAGTTTTTTTTAAAATGCTATTTAACTAATTTTTGCTCTATTTTAAGCATGTCATGTTTTATTTAATATTTTCGAACACTCTATTAATTATAAATCGTATTTAATATTACTCTTCCCTCCATTATTCGCATTTACATATCTCCCTTAGAAACCATCTTCAGTAAACTTCTTCTTCTTTATGTTTATAACTGAGCCTTAACACCAGATTCAATTATTGGAATTGCAATATTCCCACCGGATCCATGCAGTTGGGACTCTAGTGTCGTATTCACATTAAAAAAGATTTAATTACTTTCAACGTTTCCTAATAACTAATAACATCGAATAGATATGAACAACTCAATGCAGTGCATTAATTTAATAGATCAGTTACAAATTCTAAGATAACACTCCACATATTTAGGTTCTTAGATAATGTACCTCCCTTTAATCGTTCTTATAAGGATGCAATTAATTAAAACTAGTTTATTTAAAATTCTATAATATATTATTTCGTTCAGCGTTCTAATTTAATTTACCGCCTCCCACTTGCCAAAAATGTAGATAAGTACCAGTTATTTATGGGTCTCTATACATGACCAATACTTTTGTCTGAAGTTTTTTGTCTAGATATCCAGAAAATTAATTAAGATAAGATTTTAAACAGATCGACAGACAGAACTCGTAATGAAGTACACGGATGGGCAATAGAAAAATTGGTAGACTATATGTTTGTATATTATATATCAT
This sequence comes from Limnephilus lunatus, assembly GCA_917563855.2. NCBI lineage: Eukaryota > Metazoa > Arthropoda > Insecta > Trichoptera > Limnephilidae > Limnephilus > Limnephilus lunatus. Next base: position 40,989,649 of record OU830602.1, on the reverse strand, counting down.
GTTGAATAAAGGAATTGGTGCTCATTAGCGGGAGATATTTGGAGCAAAATATCTTTAAAATACCTTGGAATTTAACCATGGGTGGGACATAAATCTCTTCCGTTACCTATCTATCTATTTGATTAGGTACCTACCTACATATAAATAATTAGCTGACGAAATCATTTAAAGTTAGTTAATTTTTCGAAGAAAACTTCTTCGGAAAGGCATTCACTTTGTGATGGCATTATTTATTTTAATAAAAAGACAAATAACTTTGTTTACATCACTTTTATTGGTACACAATCAACATGTTTCGTAAACAATGTTTACTTCATCAGGATCAAACGTATACTAAACTTAAAAATTAAATATAAAGATTTAGAGATTTTAGAAGTTAGAAAAAATGTAAATAATAAAGCAGACATAATTAATAAGCAGCAAATTTTTATAAACCCTCTTTTGAACCTCTTTCCACTTAACCGGTCTTTCCCTGCTAATGGCTTTGAAATCCCTAATTGATAAACTGTCCCCACTCTTACCCCTCCCCCTCCCTCCTACCCTTTCCTTCCATGTGTCATCTATATTTAATTTTTAAGTTTAGTATACGTTTGATCCTGATGAAGTAAACATTGTTTACGAAACATGTTGATTGTGTACCAATAAAAGTGATGTAAACAAAGTTATTTGTCTTTTTATTAAAATAAAGTTAGTTGATTCGGAAAGATTTATTGAATCTAAGTATTATTCAAATTGAAAAAATTAATGTAATTTTCTTTTTTATGTGATTACCGCTCGAGAGTTCCAACTGCTTCCATACGTCGGGAACCAGAGACAATAACAGGACTATATCGGGGAATCACTGGGCATGCTGAGTCTGTTCTACACGTACTTCAATGAAGCCTGCTCAGAATATATTTTTTTACGTTAGTTCCACACAGGAGGCCCGAGGAAAATAATTTCCATCAGGAGAAATTATAAACAAAATAAATAAATATATTTTCGTTTTTTTTAAAGAAAGTAGAGGAAGTTTTGGGAAGGAAATAATTATGAGGGGTGGGTAGGAATCTGGGGGTCAGTGTGTCCAGGAGTGACGGACGTATGAATCCATCCCTTCAACTGCGGTGCAAGGCGATGGGTCGAGATATTCTGGCTTGAGAGGTAAAAAGACCTCCTTAACCAGTCTCTATCGATCCATCCCGCCACGCAGCAGGTGGACAGACACATCGGCAGCCAAGACCTTGACAAACCTCTCCCGTGAACCCGGGAACCCCTGCTAAGTCACCAAACGTATCGAACCACTAGTGGCCTATAACAGAGTTGTTGGTTATCCAATAAATGGTTCCCGGGGCAGCGGTACCCATTCCCGCCTTCTAAATAGGCCACTTGCATGGATTTCATAACGACTTAGAAAATATCGTATGGATAGATTTTTTTACTAAGATTACGAAAACGTTAGTAAATTTTTTTAGAAATGTATAGTTTTTTTTTATCTTTAAATAAATAAATCTATTATTTGAGCTCGTGACGTCACTACCTGAAAATGTCCCGTCTCCGATTATGTTCTATTAATTTTGTAAAATTCCACACAGATTTTTTTTTTATGGCAACACTTTGATTTCCGGTGAATTCTTCAATTTTTTCACTAAATTTATTGTTTGTTGTCTGCGAACTTATCCTTTGGTTTGACGATTTTATAAAGATGGCGGTGTTTTGACAGATTTTACGAAGAGAACCCCGTACATTTTATTGACATTCGTGTGGAAAACGTTCTTTTTTTAAATATGATTTTCCGCTATGTAATTATCGTTTTTTCGGAGCCATAAAATTGTGTCCCGTCTTTCCTGTTTATAAAAAATGGTCTGAGTTTTCAGATTGAAATTTTTAAAAAATCGCCAGGGTTTCAAAAATACGATTAAAAACAAACAAAAAATACGGAATTTCTTAGAATATTTGCTAAACCGGAAAAAAATTAAAAAATTGTGATGCAAGTGGCCTATTGCGAATCTAGCTAAAAAACATTATCTGATACGTCTGGAGCCAGTGGGAAAATGAAATCCTCAGTTAGGCTATGTTGTGAGGCTGGAGGAAGTGCGGTGGTGACGGAGATAAAAAAAGAGGAAAATTGGGAAGTATTCCTCCATCCAGATCTGGACAGCAAACACGGCATACGCCACTAAAAGCAACATTTCGATTCAGAATGGTGATCTTTTACCAGGGCGATACTTAGAGTAGGTATCTACCACTTTGGTAAACCCCACATTCTCGTATTTGGTGGCGGCTTTTCGTCTCAAAGCTATTTTCACCAGAACCAATTTTGTAACATTTGTTTTTTTGGGTCGCGTATAAAAGATGATTAAGTCTGCTTATAAATATTTAGAACATTATTGGATATTAAAAAAAAATAATGGCAAATTAGCGACATATTCAGAAGGGATTAAAATGCTTTTAGTTAAAGCCGATGTTTAATAAACATTTTGGAATCTTACCGAACGGGAATCACAACACAGGTTTAATAAAAAAAATCCTCCAATCGAAGAGTTCACGACTTGGACCGTTATATCACGGACGATCTAATTTAGTTTTATTTTAAAACACGTAACATTTTATTGGTATCAATCTGTATTAAACTTAGTTTAATTATAAATTACGAGATCGGTCGCCATTACTGCAATACGTGACAAGAAATAATTTTTAATTAAGTATTGATACTATTTTTAACAATTAAAATAAGATTTATCTGTTGTGTTCGTTCGAATCGTGAATAATTGATTGTTCTTTGAGACACTTTAATGGGAAATTAAATAATAAGATGTCGGATATCACAACCACGTAATTGTAAAAAAATTAACAAGATTAATTATGAATATTGGTATATTATGTAGGTATTTAGTCTATGGGCACGTATACAGTAATGTAATACCATCAGATTTGCATTGCAAATTTGATTAAGTTTCATAGAGGTGTTTTGATGGCGTCCGTGGTGGAGGGGTAAGATTCCGCAAATAAATTTGTGTTATTTCACAATTAATTCATTAAAAATAATATATAGTATATTTGTGGCACGTTCCCGAAGTGGAATAGTTCATCAGTAACGCCCTGGTGTACGACCACCATGCAGAATGGGAACGACGCTTGAAATGGCTTTAGCCGTTTTTAGACCCTATCTGAATGGCCTCCTTCCCTCTTCCTTTCCAAATTCCCTTCCTTCCTCTTCCCATCTCCTTCCCCTCCCCGCTACGTTCAGCCTCACAATATACCCCAATTGGGGTTATTGGGGATGCCATAGTCTCACTAGCTACATTTTGCATACACTTTTTTTAAATTATTTCAGTTAGTTTATTTTTTTCATTTTACGAATATAAGATAATATTTATGTACATGGTAACATTTCATTGCTCATGAAATTGTATTTTTACGGTAAGCATAACAACTTACCGTAAGTTTATATTTTTAAAGTAAACGTAACATCAGACATTCTGGCGTCATTATACATCTTTTAATAGTCTTCTATATATTGGGGCAGTTGTGGTGACTCTGTTTTTATCATATTCGGCAATCTATTGCTATTAAATATCTGATTTCATAATTATGTACATTTTTCTAAAAACAATTTCTTCCTTAAAGTATTTTGGCATTTTGTTATTCATACTTTTGCGTAAGTACAAATAAAAATTATCAAATTTTATAAGTCTCTTTTTTATGATTAAGATATAATATGTGATTTTAGATTTTCACGGCCAAAAGTATTATCGGGTGTTACGCCGTGTTGCGCTACTTCCTTATTTAGCCAACGTTTCGGACAGCGTTACAGTAATTCAGTCCATTATCCGGGCAAAATAATGTACATTTTAATAGATTTAAGAACAAACCTATTTTCTTAAATGTTTACTCCTTAAGTCAGTCATTGCTGGGGAGAGACCTCCACTTTAATTTCCATGGTTTTTCAAGATTCTTCCACTCTACGCGGTTCTGCGCTGCGTGTCCTCAGTTTGGAGTCTATTGTGGATACCTAGCTCTTCCAGAATGGAAACATTTGTGCTTCTGGTTGTCCTTGAAATCCTGAGCACTTTTCTCCAGCATCACATTTCAAGGGCGGCTATCCGCTATCGTTCGCTGGCTCTAAGTGTCCATGTTTCCTAAATGTGTACAAACGATAGTACAATGTATTCAAAAGTCAAGAGACCACCTTGAATATAGAGTTAAAGTGAGTTAAAACACACGTTTAACGCAATAGATTTACTAGTCCAAAGTTGGTATTTGAACCAAATAGTAGTCGAACTGTCGGAATGTTTGGCTTCTTTTAGCATATTAATCTACCATCTTGAAGAGTTAGGCGAGCTTCCCAAGCGACTTGGAATGCAGTGACAAGCTGGAAGCCCGGCCTGAGAGGTCGGTTAGGGCCGGTCCTGGCCCCACCGTTACTAGTTGTCCCCTGGCCCTAACCCATTCAGCTGTGGTACGGTTGATAATATTAAAATAAAAACTTAATTTAAGATTTATAACAGAAATACATGTTAAATCCCAACGTCAATTGTTTTCCCAGGATTAGGTACCTATATTCTATAATACGGTCAGCACTAAAAAATACACGCTTTGTAGTCCTACTAAAAAGTAAGTAAAGTTCCTAAAAATATTTATATGTGTTATTTCTGAAGATAATTTTATTTCAGATGCTGAGTTAAAAAAGTAGTTATATAAAATTCCCTGTATATAGGTATTTTTTTTTTTAATTAGATCCATACGGGAGGCCCTGAAAAGAATTATTTTCCATCAGGGTCTATGTCATCTTTAGTGATGTGTGGAGGGTCTTCTTATGGAAAAGAAGGAGAGGAAGTTCTAGGAAGGAAAAAGGTATGAGGGGTGGGTAGGAATTTGGGGCTCAGTGTGTCCAGAAGTGACGGACAAATGAATTCATCTATTCCACTGCGGTCCAAATCCTGCTGGAGAGGTCTAAAGATCTCCCTCAACCAGTCTTTCCCGATCCGGCCTGCCACGCAGTTGGTGGGCAGACGCAACCGCCGCCAGGATCTGGACAAACCTGACCCCATGAAGCTAAGTCGAACGTAGCGAACCACTTGGGGTGACCTGTGGCAGAGGTGTTGGTTATCCAATAAATGGTTCCCGGGGTAGCGATACCCATTTCCACCTCCCAAATAATAATATTTGGCTGATTTATATAGCCCGCTCTTGTGTAAAATCACCCGACCACCGAAAATTATGAAAAAAAAACATCTGGATCTCTTATTTGTTTCAGGTATCAAAAAATCACATTGTACTGAGATTTCCGCTCTATTTTAAATAAGTTGTGTTTTACAGCAATCACTTACGCATATGTAATGTTTTTTTTTCAACATTATTGCGCTACCTTCATCATTCGCATTACATACCTCCCTTTCAAACCATTTTCTGTAAACTTTTTATTATTTTTAAACGTTTATAACGGAACCTTAACAGGCTTAAAACCCAACCCATTCTGAATAATTTCTTGGGCCGGATAAGTCCAGAGTCCAGCCTAACAGATCTCGGGTATAATTCCCCAGGTTGGTTGGTTGTTTGGTTGGTAGGTCGGTTCGCTCTATAGGTGGGCAGATCTGATTGATTGGAGGGGAAGATATCGCCTGATTAATGCGCCTTCATTAGTAGGAACGTGAGTGGGGAATATATTCCGCTAGTTTGTACCTTATTTACCCTACCTACCCAACACATTAACAAACAAAGCAAGCTCTCTCGCTTCACGGGTAGGCTGCACTGAAGCCATTAAAGTCGCTTTATTATAAGTACCTACCCATTAAGGTGTAATTTTATTAATGATCTTTATAATGCTTCGGTAATTTATGTGAATTTTGTTAGAGCGGATATTTTTCAAGAACGATGAATACAATTGGATCCATATCATCTTCACTATGTGAAATAATGTGCATTTAAAATCAGTTGAGGGGAGTAGGGAAAAGGGGTGGAAAGTGTGGCGAGTTGGAATTGGCTCTTAATATTTTTTAATCTTTTAGTTACCTATATTATGTTCAGATTGATGAAAAAAGTATTTTTGGGTTCTCTATGATGTAAATTTACCTATAAGTTTTCCGATTGTACTACGCGTTTTCATACAAGAGGTGAATTTAAGAACGAGTATACAGTGGAAGACAATTTATAAACATTTTCATAAAAATTCGACAAATTTGGAGAGGTTGATTCGAGGAAGGTACAGTACAACAACGTTTCATTCATGTATTTCGGAAGATGATCCCCTCGTAGCTAACGGATTACTTGCATCGAACGAATGCTCGCCATAAAGTTTTTACATTGATTTAACATCTCATGCTAATTTGTTCGGTTTTCGGAATAATTCAAATAGGTCTCGTAGAAATCGACGTGTCTCCCTTACTATCAGTGTTAGAAATAAGATCTAAACGGTTTTATAAAGACAAAACACAACGCTTTATATTCAATTCTAAAAGTTAACTTGAAAATAATTAAAATGTACTTATTTAAGTTAAAAAAAATATATTAATTTTTCAAAATGTTGTATTAATTATTTTTACATTAAAATACCAAAAAGTGATTCGACGATATTACATACATAAATATAATACATTAATTTGCCTGGTAAAATATATATTTGTTGTTACTTTTTTTTTCGTCATCAGTAAATTTAGTTAGAAAAAATGTAAGGTGTGTCATTTTTAAACTTTTTTAGGTTAGCATTAAAAAATTACATTTAAAAAATTATATGTTTATTTCAAATTATAAAATTTTAAAGCGTATTACACAAGCTTTTAAAAACAATTTTTAGTTTTCGGAGACATTAATTGAGAGATCTTATTGCAAAGTGGAAATTTTCTCAACTTCCGGTGGAATGTACCCAAAGCCTGAGGGGTCAAATATTTGTTATCATGTTGTCGTGTAAAATATGTGCGTACTTGAGACGTTTTGATGAATTTATTTTAATAAAACGACAGTTCGTTTACTAATGGGCTTACATTCAAACCGCCAAGAATTCAAAGCAAATTGTTATTAACATAAAAAGTGGCATTGTGAATTGCAAATTACTCATCGACTTGCCGCGCGGTTAACGTCAGATCACCATGAAAAGCAGAAATGCTTTGAGATATATTATATGTATTATTTATCAATAGAATTCGCTGGAAACTCTTCAACAGTAGTACCGACTTATTTCCTTTGAAAAAAAGTTACGATTGCTAACGAGATTCAAAATGGTGGACAGACAGTAACACTTGTGTTTTCAAGTCTGTAAAACATGGACAACCCATTATAAATGTTTATTTATTTATATAATAACAGGCTACTGTCTATAAGGCTAATGCAAAAAAATATTAACAATTAGTACGTAAAATTTGTAGGTAGAGAAAATAAAATAAACATGCATTAAAAAAGGCGAACAATTATTATGTTTTAATAATATTTATAGTGTAGCTACTTATGTCTACGACTATATTATGAATTGAAGTGTTATTTAAGCACTAAAATAGTATATTTCTCATCATTAACTATGGAGCATTATACGTTTAATGTAGTTAATTAATGAGTGAGAACTTGCGAAATATTTCACTCGCCAGGAACAGTGACTAAACTTTTGAATTGTGAAAACGACAACTGGAATTTGCAATAAAACTATATCCCAGATTCAAATTGTACATTTAGATGTCTATTTGCGGATTAAGTAGCCATAATCCAAATACAAGAAAAAAACTTAATAATAAAACCCCGGCTGACAACAGAAATATTAATAAATATTGGTGTTAAAACAAAGTTAATATATTTCACGAATTATATCACATCACAAAGTGTTTGCTTTCTTTAAAACATCGACACAAAATCCTTAAAGTAGAAGATTAATAATTAAACTATCGATATAAACATTTAAAATCTGACCTGTTTTTGAATAAAAACCTATGATATTATCGTTCTTACCGTTTTGAGGAATTTCAGTAATCCGTTTAATTATGATTTAAAACAGTATTTTTTCATAAACATCTTGGATAAAATTGGAATCAGCTGGTTTGCAGATTAACACTAGAAAGACCGAAGCCTTCATTTTGACGGCTGGCCAAAGTAATGTGACGATAAAATGCTTAATAATTATTGTATTGGTATGATTTTTTTTCACATTTCACGATTTATGATTTTACAATTATGGTGAAAAAAACAGGTACAGGTCTTATTTAGTTTTTGAGATATATTGACTTATACCTACAAAGACCGCCGCCGTCAAAGTGACGGTTTGGGCCACAATGCTGATTTTGCTTACAACCTTCCTTACCCAAGTTTACAACAGGCCCATTCCTCCTCGTTTATGATAGTACCACGATAAGACTAATATTTCTGTCTCTTTCTTTCGCTATCGCGTATCATATAATTTATAAAAATACCACAAAAAATATATCTCTGGCCCAAATTTATTTTATGGCTCGTAAGAGAACTAAAGACAGGGTATGCATACATATACCAGAGTTGCTCCAGCTGGGTTAGCTCCTGAAGAACTGGCAAAATCATTTATTATATAACCAATACCTACGCCATAGGCCTCCCTAAGAAGTTCGCTAAGTTTGGTGACTTAGCAGGGGTGCCCAGGTTCATGTTAGGTTTTTTTTTACATTAGCTAGCAGGAGGCCCTGAGAAAAATAATTCCCCTCAGGGCCTATGTCATCTTTGGGGATGCTGTGTAGGGAGTCTTTTTAGGAAAGGAAGGAGAGGAAGTTCCGGGAAGGAAAAGGATATTAGGGGTGGGTAGGTATCTAGAGGTCCAGGTGTGACGGACGTATGAATCCATCCATCCGTGATATTCCGGGAGAGCATGGCTGGAGAAGTCAAAGGGACTCCCTCAACCAATCTTTTCTGATCCGGCCTGCCATGCAGCTGATAGGCAGAAGCATATTTATTTGTACAGCGCCCTTGAGGTGATTTTTCACAAAAATCGCGCTATATAAATTAGCCAAATATTATTATCATCTGCTGCCAAGACCCGGACAAACCTCATCCTAGCGAACCAATTTTAGTGCCATATGTTCCCGGGGCGGCAGTACTCATATCCGCCTCCCAAATTGGGAATTTGTTCGGGGAAGGTGTGTTTGGATCTTGGTGGCGGATGCTTCTACCAAACGACTGCGTAGCAGGCCAAATCGGGAGTGACTGGTTGAGAGAGAACGTTTGACCTCGCCAGCAGGACTCTCAGAACATTGCCTTGCATCGCAGTGATAGGAATAGATTCTTACGTATGTCACCACATTGATCCCCAGATTCCTACCCACCCCTCACACATCATTTAATTCCCATAAATTATTCTTCTTCCTTTCCCTTTAGGTACCCTCCACACAGTATCCCCAAAGGTGACAATGCCATGAGGGCAATAATTTTCATTAGGGTTTTTTTGTGGAGCTAATGTAAACGAAAAAAGAAAAGAAACCGGGCCCTATGCCATATCTGGGGATACTGTGTGGAGGGTGTTTTTAGGGAAAGGAAGGAAAGGAAGCTCTGGGAAGGAAGAAGGTGTGAGGGGTGAATAGGAAAAAATGGTAAATGTATCCAGGAGTAACGGATGAATGAAGAAGGTGCGAGGGATGAATAGGAGAAATTGGTAAATGTATTTAGGAGTGTTAGACGAATGAATCGATCTCTCCCACAGTGGTGCAAGGCGACGGTTCGAGAGAGGTCTTGCTGGTAGGTCTAGATGAGGTCTCCCTCAACAAGTGTCTCCCGACCCGGTCGGCTACGCAGTAGGTGGGCAAACGTATTCGCCACCTAAATCAGACAAACCTCACCCAATGAACCCGGGCACCCCTGCTAAGTCACCAAAAATAGCGCGAACCACTTGGAGTGTCCTATGGCAGAGGTGTTGGTTATCCGATAAATGGTTTCCGGGGCAGCGGTACCCATATTCGCCTACCAATTGGCAAAAAGTGATCAGCCGTCAAAATGACGGTCGTGGTCTTTACAGGTATGGATAAGTACCCGGTCTTTCTAGTGTTAACGCTTCAAAATGATAGCTGTATTTAGCATAATCAACCCAAAAATGGACACCATACCAGAAACTATTTGGTCCTCAGTACAAGCATATCGATATAAGGTTTTATTGTGTAAGTAGGTAATTTGTAATCTTTCCAATCACGACAGACGACTTTACTAACGAACACACAACAAAATCAAGTCGTAAAAATAACGTCGATACAGGAGAAACACGTCAAATAATTTAACAAGGATGTCGACGTTTGTTTATATGTAGGGAAGAAAATCGCCCTACAATGGCAACTCTGACACATTATATCTATTGAATTGACAATTTGATTCAAAATTAAACTCGTTCATTTTGCATTAATAATTTTATTTGCAGATTGCTTTTTGACCAATAGTCACATATCGTTTGTGGTTGCGCTCGTGCTAGAAACTCGATATTATTTATAAATAATCTATTATTGATAGATAAATAAGTTAACGATATATTTTTTATAAATAACTGATATTATTGAAAAAATAATAGCCGATAATAATCATAAAAATTTTATATTTTGTCGATGTTGGGCTTTCAAGCTGGGCCCTTGACCTGGAAAAGACCAGAAGTTGTCCAGGTTGGACTACCGGGGCCTGGGCCGAGCATATCTTCACGGACGTGGGTCCTCCACGACAATGGACGACGAATAAAAGAAATTGTAATAAAATTTGAAAAGAACGGTCGCTGCCTGCTCTAGACGGATCCATTTCACGGTTCATTCAGCGATTGACAACAGCTCGGATAGACAACTGTTGGTTCAGAAGCTTGGTTCAGTTGGTTTTGAATTAGAAAATAAATAGATTAGTCTTTTTATTCATTCTTCATACTACAGCATTCTCAATCATTCATGATTAAAATGAATAGTGATGGTGAGTAGACTAAGTTTCAACTGCGCGTAGTGAATGGGACTATGGTATCCATAATTGGGATATATTATGAGAGGCTGAAGGGAGTGCAGAGGGGATAGAGACGAGGAGAGGAAGATTGGGAAACTAGCTATGAGATGTGATTAGTAAACCTTACCTTACCTACTAAGAAAGCACCTAAAGCCCGATTGATCAAATCGAGGAGAAATTGGCTGGCAGCTATTTGGTTTCACAAACTTTTTAAAAAATTTGAACGCAAAGTGGTTTAAAATGACTAAGTATTTTAATTTTATTTTTATAATATTAATGCAATTATAACGGCTTATAGGTTTTTTGGTTCCTTAACGAGATAGGGCATGGGATATGTCATAGAAAAATTACATTATGTAGGTAAAGGCATTTTTCATACATCTAACCCCCACCTAGTGGCTTCAAATTATTCTCTAATAGTTAATAGTCGTCCAAAGCCTTTAGGATCATGGTTGGCCGCGCCGTATCTTTCGTGGGAGGTATCTTCGTTTGCTTCGTCAGCGAACTGTTGGTTGCTTTTCCGCCTTTTTTCAGGAACGAATCAACTGTTCGAGGAATCCGGTGACGTAAACGCCAGCGGTTATGTGTCGTGATTTTAGATTGAAACGGGAGCATAAAAAACCCGGTGTCATCGGAACCTGTGAGAAGTCACCTTTTTTACACGCTTTTTCAGTCTGAGCTTCAGAACGTCACGTCATAAACCGACAAGAATTATCAAATCTAATTAATTGGGCAATTCCCGTAGCGTTAAAAGCGTGCTCTTATTTTTTTCGGTTCAAAATATTGCTATTTAATACGCGTCAACCTGGGTTGACAAGTTTTATGTAATTCTAAGACTGCTGCTTTCTTTTTATAGTTTTTGAAGTGGAAACTTCTTTGGCACCGTGGTGATTTGAAACTCGATAAAACGAAAAATCGACATCAAAAAGAGATAAACACATACACCTATAGGATTTAACCTGTAAGAAAATGAGATAGTATACTCGATCTCCTCTTTCTGCGGTGCTTCATAGCCACCCCATTGTTGTCTACGTTGGTTTTCTGAAGGTTTCAGTTCTACCACATGTGAAATGAACACTTTAATTTTTTTAAACGTACCCACCAATGTATTTAGAATCAAAATGTTATTTGAAATAAGTATCGGGTGACCGATCTACTGTCCCATTTACTCAGTCTGGAGCAGTTGGGACCCTTATGCGGTATTCGCCAGATTCATGTGATGAGGTTTGTCTTGGTCTTGGCGGCACACACGTTTGCCTACCTAATTCATGGCGGTCGGGATCGGGAGAGATTGGTTGATGGAGACCTTTTTTCCTCTCCAGCCAGACTCTCTCGACTCATCGTCTTGTACAGCAGTAGGAGGAATGGATTCATTTGACCGTCACACCTGGACATATTGACCCTCAGATTCCTACCCACCATTCACACCCCTCACTTTAAAAAGACCCTCCACACAGCATTCCCAAATATGACATATGAGCTCCGAGGGAAATTGTTTTCTTCAGGGCCTATTGTATGAAACTAATGTTAAAAAAATCGCATAAAAACCAAAACATTCTAAATCAAACATTACTTGCAATAGTTTTAGCAGTTTTAGTGGTCAGATCTGTATTTTCTAGTAGTTAACAAACTTTCGCTTTCACATCTAACTCCCTTCCCTTCAACTTTACAAATTCCCTCAATTGGGGGTGCCATGATTCCATTGGCTTTGCGACTGTGAGGTATTCACATGAAAAAAGGTTAATTTAATCTTATTTTCAAAAACGCATCGTGTGGCTTTCATTGAACGCCTAAAAAAAGTCCAGTAGCTGTCAAAAAGTCAATCTAACACACTGTAAGCCGCCGTCTTCGAGTAATAACGTTTGACAATGGATGTTATTATGCGGAGAGGCCGGCGGGTTAGGGCGTAATCACCGTGAATATTTAATAAGCCATTCCTCACAATCATGCCGAGAGACTCGACGCTCTGCCACGGAATATTGATCTCTAAGGCTGGAAAAAAACACAGTACTTTGAATGATTTTTTTCAGAGTAATTCTATAAAATAGAATTAAATTGAATTTTCTATGGTGTGATTTAAAATTATTTTAATGGGATGCTGTATGCTTTGGAATGATATCTCAACTTGCGTTTGTTTTGTGGCAAACAAAAAGGGGTAATGAACGTAAATTGAATTTTATTATGGCCATTTGCATGGTTCTTTGATTTAATTATACTAAAACCAGAAAATTATATTATATATTTATTTATTTAATATCCACGGTGTAAATATACCATAAATAATGATTGTACATCGCAGTTAAAAGTATGAGAAAAAATTAGAAATTAGTTTTATCTCCCTTACTGTCGTGATGAGAAATGGAATCTAAACGGCGTTAGAAAGATAAAACATCACGCTTTATATCCGAAACGCGTTAAACCTAGAAAAATTAAAGTGTGCACCTCCATGAAACCAAATTTTCCAATTACAATTTGAGAAAAACTAATGAAACTTTGTAATTTTTCTATTATATTTTTATGAAAGTGACAATAACATTCATATTACATTTGCCTAATAAAATATGTGTGTTTTTTTTTCTTATTTTCATTAGGTATTTCTAAAATTACGTATTTATTTCTAATAATAATAATATGTGAAAGAGTATTTTATCAACTTTTGATAACAGATTTTAGTTTTTGGATACATTGAGAATTATTTAATTTATTTGGAGTTTATTCCAAAGCGGAAATTTTTTGACCTTTTGAATGCCCGATATGCCTAAGACCTAGAGGGTTAAATAAAAAATTAAAAACAAAATTGCACTCTTTGTCCATTTGATGACATTGCGTCACTTTAATTTGTGTGAAACAACCCAACCTAAAACATTGGCAATGAACTTGTTTGTCTGATGTGGACATAACCAACCTCAACTAAATGCTTTATAGTTATATTTTTAACTTGAAAAAATGCCTCTTACTACAAAAGAATTACACACTCTTATGTGCAGACAAGTCAGACTGTATAGAAATGTTTTTGCAGCTAATTGGCAAATATTGAAATAACGATGAACAAGCAAAAATACAACGAGTAGTGTTTCAGCCTCCGTGTATTATTTAATAAGTATTTTCTCAAGACCGGAGCAGATGTTATGTGGACCTTTTTTTAATATTCAAATCCTCTACACTTTTTAAGCAATCTCCCTTATGTGGCTAAATCAGCACAGCCCACTCAAAATTAATTAAAAAAATGTTCGTAGATACGTAGTTACTAGCAGATACTTACATATTTATGATAATACTAACCTAACCTAACCTAAGCTCGAATAAACAAATGCTCTAATTTCCTATCAATATCAAGTATTAGCCGAAGTCCCCGGCGTTGCCAGGGCTTTACGCAAAGATTTTAGAAATCTCACATAGAATTTTCACTTATTTTGAATGTCAAGTGTGTCAAATTTGATCAATCTCGTAATAAAACTGTAGACTTGTATAAAGATCAAATCTACGTCGCCCTCCCGGTATCCAGCCTCCCACCCGCTACAGAAACTAATCTCAAATCATAAATAGATTGTTTATTGTTTTAGATGCCAATATCTTTTTGGCTCTACGTTTTTCTGCGTTTTGTTACAACTTAAAATTTATGTTGTTTTTTTTTTACTTTATAATCTTAATTCGTCTCCGCGACGGCCTCCATGGTCGAGGGGTAAGGCTCTTGACTAGCAATCTGAAGGTCGTATGATCGTATCCCGACGTGGGCAAATAAATTTTGTTTGATTAATTTGTATTATTTCTCAATTAATTCGTTTAAAATAATGTATTTTATAAAATAATATAAAGTGTAATCTTTGCGGCACGTTTCAGAGTGGAAGTTTCAGTATCGCTCTGGTGTAAGACCACCATTTAGAATTGAAACGTTGCTTTAAATGGGTGCAGCTGAGTTCCTTCCTCTTCCCCATCTCCTTCCCCTCCCCATTACTTTCATCTTCACAACATACTCTAACTGGGGATGCCATAGTCGCACTGGCTCAAGACCGGAGCAGCTGCGACTCTCGTGAGGTATTCACTTTGAAAAAATTATAAAAATGTCTCTACTTTCTTGAAACTTACTAAATTGACCCTTTTTCACTCTCCTCTGCATACGTATTCGATTGGAGCTTTTCCCAATTCGATGAAACAACCGTTATTTTAAAGCATTTGACTATTATATTTAATTGACTAGGATTATTAGCAGTTATTCAAATAAACATTATTAACATGGTTTATTTATACACATCTCATGAGAAATTCCCTTTTAATTGTGCATCTAATATAATGAATAATGACGTACATTTATCATACGAGACTTCCAAGAGACTGCGCGACAATCTCTAAATCTCAAGTTAATATTTAAGATCATTCCCAGAATTTTTCCATCGATCTTAGATGGTATTGGGTATTTGGTATTGGGTAGATGACCCAACGAGGACGCAGCGAGACTTGACTAGCAAAAAACGCACACATAGGATGCTGGTAAAAAATGTGCTATAAATGAAAAGATTTTTTGTTTGCGTACCTACCTATTAAATTAATCATGCGGTAACTGAACAACTTGCAACTTGTAAGTAATTTATTATCAAATTTTATTGAGTTGATGAATTATAATAACCTAATAATATTAAATATGATTTTTTAATGCGGCTTACATGTTTGTTAGTACTTTATGTAATGTGTAATAAGTATTTTTAAGTAAGACATTAAGTTTGGCGGTTTGGAAACAAAATGGTTCACAAAGAGAAGGGAGGTTGTTGATATAACCTCACCATAGCGTCAAAAGAGCAAGGTTTCTTTATATTTTCTAATCATTATTTACATTAAAATATGCGTGACGAAACGTACTTAAATAAATTTTTTTAAAATATTCGTCGTAATTTTTTTTTTCTAAATCACTTTTAAATTAAATTTTTTAGAACAATTCTCTTTTTATACTTTTGAAGGTTATTCCCATCAATGTAGTATATCACTGAAGAAGAAGCTAACACTAAAAAATAATCTAAACAAAAACACAAAAGAGTAATTACAAAAATACACAGATAAATTAAAAGATAACTCGAAGGGGACTCGAATCCAGAACCTCTCGTCTTACCGAGACACACGTCTCTACCAATTCGGCTACTGAGAGCTCTTACTTAAACGTAATTTTTTTCAATCTCATATTTCAAATTTCAGATTTAACAATATTATCTTACCTGTTGCGACCATTATCTTTTTATGTTTGATTATTTGCGTTATCTTCTTCTTCAGAGATATATTACACGTTTAAATTATTAATTTTATTTTATTTATTGGTAGGTACATTTATTCAAAAATGATGTTGCACCAACGCATTATTGTTTGCAAAATTAAACGTATATTCACTTAAACAGTAAAGACATTATTACCGACTCAAATAAAACATCAGACAAAAATTTTGTCGCATCTAGGAATTCTATTCAGGACCTTAATCTTTCGGGGACTCTGATCTAACCACTGAGCTAATTTGAACCTAATTTGAACCATATTCACTTCGGTCATAACTGTATCATACTTCGGCTAAGAAGTACCAACATTTTTAATCGGCCGATACCTTTATGTATGATTGCAAGATTCTTCCCTCACTAAATGCAATCTAGATAGTGGCTTGGATAAATATATGAATTACTATTTTAATTTACGACATCTATTGATTTTTCTAGATGTCCAAGATGATTTTTCTAAATAACTGAATGAGTAAAACCTCAAAATGAAATATTTAATTATCGAAGACAATATTGGCGACTCTCGAACGAAAATTTAAAATGGAAAAATCAGAAAAAGATTTGGTCGCATCTAGGAATTAAACCCAGTTTATTTATTTATTTTATAGTTATGGACAGCATGTGTTGCAGCGTGCTAATGCATAACAACAATTATAAATAAAAAAATAATGACCAAATCAACCAGTCATCTTTCAGTTTAAGTTCGTTAATGCAACTCTACAATTTAAAATTCTTCATTTATAATTAGCATCAATTTATTTATGAAATTAACGGACAAAAAAACCGATCGGTTTTATCGCTTTATAATCTATCTGTCTATGTCGTATATTTGTGAGCGATTTATCAGAATTATCACACACCTTTCGTTACTCACACTTATGCAAATGCACTTTTTCAATTATAAATTTAATTCGTTTAAGGAGCGATCGTTTTAAATTGATGGCGGTAGGCGTTGTTGATACATAAAACTTTATAGTTCCTAAAATATAGCGGGCCAAAATCTTAATGAAATTTTAATCAGTAAAGTTGCTTGGTGAACTGGATCAAAAGCGAACCGGGTCCGAGAGGTTCAGAAAACCAAAAAGATGCTTTGAAAAAAAATTAAGTGTGTTTTGGAATGAAACATGACTAGATCTAGTTTTGTTTATCGTGGTTTAATGCAAATTCACGCTTGTTTTATTACGAAGCGTTACATATTAATTATTTTTCGCTGTCAATCTCAGAATAACCGTACTTCGTAGTTTGTAAATATCTTCTTTGATATTTGATTATTACATTGGGTTTTACATCTGAACTTATGTCAAGAAACATAACACATTAAAGTTTTCTGAGAGGGTAGAATATAAGCAGCCAGAAAGTATGTACATCACACAAAAAAATTGTGACGCAACAATTTACTCAGACTATAAAAATCTATAAGGTTTTGTTTTTTTTTTACATTAGCTCCACACAGGAGGCCCTGAGGAAAAATAAAATTCCATCAGGGCCTGTGTCATCTTTGGGGATGCAGTATGAAAGTCTATTTAGGTAAAGGAAGGAGAGGAAGTTCTGAGAAGGAAAAGGAATGAGGGGTGGGTAGGAATCTGAGGGTCGATGTGACCAGGAGTGACGGACGTATGAATCCACTCCTCCCACTGCGGTGCAAGGCGATGGGTCCAGATATTCCCGTTAGAGAGGTCTAGGTTAGTGGAAGGTACTCTCAGCATCGCGCTGATGTTAGAAAACAATTCAAAATTGAAACGTTGCTTGAAATTTGTACTTGAATGTTTGGTGACCAGATCTGAATAGCTAGATATTTTCACACCTTCCTCTTCCCCTCCCTACTACCTTCAGCCTCATAACATAACCCAATATGGAGATGCCATAGCCTCACTGGCTCCAGACGGGAACAGTTGAGATTGTTGTGCGGGATTCACATAAAAAAGAGAGCATTAATTATAAAATCATAAATTAGCCCATTCAAAGCATTGTATTAGCAGTGAAATTGTCAAAACAAAACTGCCGTTACTGGAATATCTACAATTAAAGAAAAAGTCAAATTGACGAAATCATGCAAATGGGCGTTAATGGGTTTAAACCGGGCGCCCTTGAGTTCTGTCAGCCTGCATCGATCTATCAATTACTAGCAAATAAAAAACGGCCCGTACAAAACGTACGGGGAATCCAGTGGCGGGCGTCACTCAATTAAAATGAAGCACTACGGAATTAATTGGGAATATCGTAAGATTTTATTGTTATGACGAACACCTGACTATCTGTTTGCTTAAGTGGGAACTTTATGGTCTTGTCCGAACTCGAATGCATGATTCATATCGCCAATTTAATTTTAGATTTACTCCGAAGACGCTGAGAAATTTCTTCATTTCGTGGCGTAATGCTTCCGAATATGTATACGTAAAATAGAATTTTATGAATAAAAACCCATAAACAGCGTCCAACGCCTTAAAATTAGAGATTATTTTGTGTGATTGACTTGTCAGGACTATAATTTGTAAAAAAAAGATATTAAATCTATCTTGAATGTATCACTTTGGTATTACTAATGTCCAATAAAAAACAGTTTTGAGTTGTTTCACAGAATTCGAAAAATTCATCAAATTTAAATGCCAAAATTTCAAGTTCTTTGAGAATTCTATTCAAGTTTTGTTATTTAACTGCATCGGTGCTTAGCCGGGAAACACGCCATACATGCGCCCAACATATGACACGGTTGCCATTTGTCACACGACAACGGGTCGCTTCGATTGGAAAGATTTGCCGGCCTCTGTGTTTCCTCCTTCTTACAACATGGGTCTCTTCTAGATCCACGTTCACTCCTTCCTCTCCTCAAAAAGACCCTACACACAGTGGTGACATAGGCCCTGAGGGAAAATAATTTTCCTCAGGGCCTCCCGTGTGGAGTTAATGTAAAAAAAACCAAGTAGTGTGAAGCAACCGGCCCACGTTGAAATAACAATAGAACATGAATAGGACATTAACAGAATTTACAAATTAACTTTGAAATTTGTTTGTTCACATTCTGTTAAACAACTGACTCTAAGAATTTTTCTCATCAGTGCAGATATTCATATAATTAATCAATCAGACAATATTATACAGATAACTCCTTTATTTAAAATAATATTGGTCCTACTTTCAATTAATAACAGCCATCAAACGATGTTTTCTTTGAATTTCAATGCCTATGATGTCTTAGTTTGTAATCAGTTTTTTTTTGTTAATATGGGCACGTCCCTGAACCAGATTACGGTCGAAAATAAAGGCGTGTTTCAGTTATTACCTTAATAGAAAGGTTTTTTAATGGATGGCTACAAGAAAAGGAAAACAATATAAAACGGAACGCTCAATAATTTGTTTGGGTGTACCACGCACCACGCTACCATTAGCTTCCAGTCAATGGGGAGTCAAGGAGATCCTTAGAATAAAGCCGAGTAAAGAGGCGCAGGCGGGCAAGAACACCGTAAAGATGACGTAAAGAAATTTCAAATAAATTAAAGCACTCCCTTGATTTCTTACAAAAGTGAATATTATTTCCATTGATTGGTAATAAGTTTTATTTATAAATACCTATTACCAAGTAGGTACCTACTATTACTAAGTTTCATTTTAACGCGAAGATTAATGCTAAATTCCTATTTTCAGTTTACATTACAAAGTGTATTTTATCATTTAAAATGTGTGAACGCGTATAAGAAACAACTTTTAAAAAATACAATTGTATGGCAAAAAATATCTGTTACAGTTTCCATTGAATATTTTTTTAAATCTTATAAAATTATTCTCAAAATAAATTGAAATCACTTTTTCGCTTGAAATCGTGATCTCTAGACTTCGTTTGCCAAGCAATTTTTATGCCAATTACCTATATTTATTGTGATATAAGGCACACTAACAATACATACATTTTTGGCTTATGGCTTCCTTTTAAGTTATTTTAGTGCTAAATCAGTTAGAATATGATGAAACAAAATTTCTGCTATAATGTCATGAAAAAGATACAATGTTTTTCGAAGATACAAATATTTAATATACACAAAAACAAAACTAAAACATTTTATTTTCTTAATAATGGTAAAGGAATATCAATCAAAACGACGTGTCTGTATTCAAGACATTCAAGTAGACCCAATATACGAAAAAGCTAAAGGAAGTGGATAAAGAGAAATGGAAAATGTTTTTTTAGATTAATGCAGTCAGAATTTCATTTTATATTGTTTGCAGATGCTTTTCAATAGCATAATTTAATAGAGTCTTTTAAATATCTTTATGTAATTCGGAAACTATAGTATACAATACGCCCGTCTGATAAAAATGACACCGAAATTGATTGAGGTCGATCTAAAGTGCGCGGTCGTACCACCCTTACACATTTATACTGCCCTGGTAGCCACAGTCGGTTATTCTTGTAGTTGTGTTTGACGGCTCGCATTAACCATTGAAAACCTTTCTTCTTCGACTGATAAAATCGTTCCGGATACTTTTAATTTCAAAATGAGGCAGTGTATACCTGGGTAATTTAATAGAGGTATTATAATAATCATCCTCGCCCCGGAGGAATGACCTGAGAGTGTTGGTTTGCCGCTGGTTTGAGGAAGGCGTACCGCAAGGGCCTACCGTGAGGCGCCTGTCTTTTGGATTATCCTGTTGGGAGTTCAGACCTACATAAATAATAATTGTCTCAAATTATATCGACCCACACATCAAGTTTGCATATTATCCAACAGATTTCTTGAGAGCTTTATCGATAATTATGATATTGAAACTATTGTGCTGCCTTGTGGCCTCCGTGGTCGAGGCTCTTGACCAGCAATCCGAAGAACACGGATTCAAATCCCGGCGTGATCAAATAATTTTTAATTTTATAAGAAAAACTTTCTTTTTATAACTTTGTTGAAGGTTATTCCCATCAGTGAAATATATCATATTACAATAAGTTAACAATAATCATCTAAACGAAAATATGAAAGAGAAAAAGACACAGAAAAACAGGAAAAAGAAAATGGTCGCAACTGGGACTCGAACCCAGACCTTCCCGTCTAACCGGGAAGAGCGCGTTAACCAATTTCGCTATTGCCACCTTCTGTCAAACCGTCATATTTGTCAATCTCATATTTTCAAATTTTAGAATTAACATTATTATCAACTAATTATTTTTCATATTACGGGCAACTACCCTTTTCATTGAAAACAATCATTCTAAGAATAGGTTTGTAACCTGGATAGCGTCTCGGATAGATATATCCGAATTTATTTGAGCAATTGAATTTTTATAAAAGTCTAAATGAATTTTCAATTTTATGAGAAAAACTTTCTTTTTATAACTTTGTTGAAGGTTATTCCCATCAGTGAAATATATCTATAAATATATCTAAATATAATATGAAAAATAATTAGTTGATAATAATGTTAATTCTAAAATTTGAAAATATGAGATTGACAAATATGACGGTTTGACTGAAGGTGGCAATAGCGAAATTGGTTAACGCGCTCGTCCCGGTTAGACGGAAAGGTCTGGGTTCGAGTCCCAGTTGCGACCATTGTCTTTTTTCTGTTTTTCTGTGTCTTGTTCTCTTTCATATTTTCGTTCAGATTATTATTGTTAACTTATTGTAATATAAAATAATTTTTCTTTGATTAATTTATGTTATTTCACAATTTATAGTAAATTTGCGGCACGTTCCAGAGTGGAAAGAAATTAAATTTAAACTTTCAGAACTAAAACATTGTTTCAAAGGAATCACGGCACTAGCTATGTTTGTTGACCAGTTTTGAACAGTCAGGTACTACCCCACCTTCTTGTTTCACATCTCCTTCTCCTCCCCACTACCTTCAGCCTCATAAGATATCCCACTGTCTCCAGATGGACACTTTTTTTTTTATATGAATACCGCACAAGAGTCCCAACTGCTCCCGTCTAAAGCCAGTGAGTCTATGGAATCCCCAATTGGGGTATGTTGTGCGGCTGAGGGTAGTGGGGAGGGGAAGGAGATAGGGAAGAGGAAGGTGGGGAAGTACCTGGCTATTCAGATCTGGTCACTAAACACGGCTAATGCCATTTCAAGCAACGTTTCAATTCTGAATGGTGGTATTACACCAGGGCGATACAGGGAGAATCTTCCACTCTGGAACGTGCCGAAAATATACTATATATTATTTTAAATGAATAAATATTGAAATAACACAAATTAATAAAATAAAATTTATATGCCACGCCGGGATTCGATCCCGCGACCTTCGGTGTGCGAGTCAAGCGCCTTACCGCTGCGCTACGCCGGCCGTCACTTGGGTCTATTATGCTGTATTTACATTTATAAAAAAAAAGTTTTTGTCATGCATTTTCTTTTTTCTTGTGATGTTATGTTATTTCTTCTAGAGGAGGTTGGCAACATCTATTTTGAAAAATCTGTTGCTTTCTGAATAGTGTTCTGAAACCGGCGAAACTTGGTACCCAAACTCAGTCTGTCCGAAGCGATTCATTATCGATAAAATGAAATACTATTTCAACGTTGTAAGGTCGTTCTAACAACTAAAGTTTTAAGCGTTTCAAAGTTGACTTTGCTCTTTAAAAACCTACTCTACTTTTGTACGCGGCAGCTTTTTTCTACGAAAAAATCAGGTTGCGATAAGGCAAGTGCAATATTTCAATGCCTAAAAATAAACATAAAAATGCCGTTTTAAAATGCGGTATTTTAGAATATGGATCATTTGGTACCTGTTTATCTATTACAATCAAATGGAAAATTTATTATTTATAATGCGACACATATAACCAATTAAAGTGAAATAACGCGCCGGGGATATCGCGTTTTATTCAGCTTGCATTCACAAGATACGTTATGCGCCGCTTTGCTGTGGATAAACGCGACAGTCCCAATTTATGAAAAGCTGCTTTTGGAAAGTATCTACTTACGAGTCCCGTCACATACTAAATCCGATCATGGGAAATGTGCTTAACGAGTTCACTTTCTAAGCGCAATCTGCGAAAGTACGATGGCGAATACACACGTAGAGCCGGATAAACTGATGAATCACACATTCTTACGTCTCGCCGAAACTAGTTGTAAAATAAAGTCATTAGATAAATCTCAATTGGAAAACAAAGGTAATAAATTATTTCCTAACGTTATTCTTCGGAGATTGGGTCATGTGTTGGGCACCATTATAAATAAACTAAATAGAGTATTAACATAAATTATGTCGTGTATTTAAGTGGACCCATAAAACCGCGATTTAAGCGCGGGTAAGCCAGCAAGTAGTGAATTTGGTTTAGGCAACCAGTTGGGAAAAATGTATTACTACAGTTTTATATCCGGAAGATTTATAGTAACACGTATGGGAGAACGTTAGTTTGCTCTGGTTTCGTGATACTGCACGATCCGCCCAACGGATGCCGCCACTATTTAGTCCTTGAATTTAAAGAATCAAGTATTTGTTTTAATTTGTGATTTATTTTACTGTAAAAACAGGCATTTCTGGTTTGACTGCGAACATAATTCATTGAAAAGGTTACGTTATATTGATATCATTTCATCCAGTTGTACAGGATTGATCTAATTCTAGAGCTTTTTGCAATTATTATTATTAATTATTTTGTTACACATATATCAAAGAAGTATTAAAAACAGTTAAAAGGGTTACATGGGTCATTAAAGTTAGAAAAAGGTATATTTTCTGTTTTTAATATTTTATAAAATAAATAAATTATATTATTTTAAATTTTAAGCATACAAAAATGTAACATTTACAAAATATTTTATAAAATTTTCATCCAAACATTTTAAAAATTCATCAGGTGGGACCTGGTTCCCGAAGACCCCTTGCATACAAATTTTGCTGCGCGAGTCGATTGAAAAATGAGTGTATTTCATATAGTTTAGCGACAGGAGAGAAGGAGGGAGAGGTAGGTGAATTCGCGAGGAGCGGAAGGGAATGAATGAGGGTTGGGAGGTTCGCGGAAAGGGGGGAAAGCGGGAGAGGGGAAGGGGTCACGGGAGAGAAGGGGGACGAATAGGAAAGCACACGCAGAGATAATTTTTTGGTATTAGAATAAGTTAACAATAATAATCTAAACGAAAATATGAAAGAGAATAAGACACAGAAAAATAGAAAAAGACAATGGTTGCAACTTTTTTTTATCTAATATGATATATTTCACTGATCGGAATAACCTTCAAAAAAGTATAAAAAGAAAGTTTTTCTTATAAAAATTGATTTTTTTTTGTATTTAAGTGGCATTGCAGCGTATGCCGGGTACTCACTCGCTAGTAATAAATAAAATAATATGAAGAAATGTTTTGATAAATAACACTAAACCGGGGCTGAAAGAGACTTGCTAACCGGTAAACACATTTTGATTATTTTTTCTTAAAAGGTAATTCTAAACTTTTTAAAGTTTGATTGGCAGGTTCATCGGAAAGCAAATTACAGATGTTCGCAATCCGTAGATAATTATTTAAACTTAAAAGCATCTCTACAATTCATTTCCCAGTCTGATTGTACGGCAAGGGTGTCTATTAAATTGCAGTGGAAGTCATGCGTTTTCTGTATATACTATTAGTTAAGGTAGTATTCTTACAGTAAGTGATGGTAGTTTTCTGTATAGGTACTATAAGTTAAGGTAGGCTGTATTGCCGCCCGTCTGTCAGTACAAGGAAGGGAGTAATCACGACCCGAAGCTCTATCGTGTAGTGTCCAGTCTAAAGCCAACAAATACGCACTGAATGTTTTTATTAGAATCATTTATAATGGAGCCATAACGCTGGACAGTAATCGCGTTATTATTATTCCATATAAAATGAGATATTCCGCTAACAATATAAAACAAAGTCCACGGTAAGATAATAAAAACGATATGGCTGATTTTTGATTCATTGAAAATAAGGAAGGATAATTTGGGAGGCGGGAATGGGTAAGGCCGACCTAACCCATTTATTGGATAACCAGCACCTCTGCCATAGTTCACTACAAATGTTTCGTTATGTTTGATGACTTAGTAAGGGTGCTAGGGTTCATGGGTTGAGGCTTGTCTACCTATTATGTGGCTAGCCGGATTTGAAGAGACTGGTTGAAGGAGACCTTTTTATCTATATCCAGCAGGACTCTCCCGACCCATCGCCTTGCACCGAAGTTAGAGAACTATATTTTTCCAATACCCCATATTATTTTTTGAACAATTTTCACTGTTCTGTAAGAAAGAGAGAAAAAATATTTCAAAAAAAATATTTATTTATTTATTTGTAAAAGACAAACAGCTTATATTGTGCTAACTATCTATACTTTTTTTATGTGAGTACTGTACAAGAGTCCAAACTTCTCCCAACCATCTAAAGCCAGTGAGACTATATCATCCCCTATTGTGGTAAGTTGTGAGGCTGAAGATAGTGGGGAGGGGAATTGTAAGATGGGGAAGTACCTGGCTATTCAGATCTGGTCACCAAAAACGGCTAAAGCCATATAAAGCTATTTTTTTCTGTTTTTAAGTAATTCATATTATCTACTAGATTATATACTTGGTCGAAATACCAGCTGGTAATAAACAGCTTGTGTATTTAACGTCTACAAATGATAATTAAAATTTGGTTTTTATTTTATCGTTTTATTTTATGTACTTATTTTCTCATAAGTAAGCTCTCAGAAGTGCGTCGTAAGTCTAAATATTAACTCGTAACGAATAATGGCATCTAATCTGCCTTATTTTGATAATGAATCGTGCGCATTCCCTAGAGATTAGTTCATAAATAATGGCAGTACAACTTATAAGAATTATCCATTTAGATTTCCGAGATATTAGAAATTGTACTTTTCTTAAGTAAGTATATATTTTTAAAGTGATTTCATATGATAAAAAAGTAAATATTATTCTTCAAGGTACTCATTTTGTAGAAGGGAGAATCTATAAGTAGAACTTTTGCTTAAAGGAAGAAAGAAGAACTATGTTGTTCAAATGAGAACCACATATGGCCGTGTTAAAAAAAGGTAGAAATCTGAAAACAATCCAGGGTAATGTAAGCGTAAGTAATGGATAAGATTAAGAAATGGATGCTCAGATGATTTAGGCATGTAGATGAAGAGCGGGTGAATGAAAAAAGTGTCAGGGTAATACTTGACCCAAAAGTGAATAGTAGAAGAAGTCGAGGACGCCCGAAGAGGACATGGCACTATCAAGTGAATCATGAATCCGAATAACAGATGATTATTTATGAATGTGAATAAAGCAAAAAGTGCGTGATGAGACAGAGTCGTGTGACGGTCTACCCTCTCTGCCTACCCTTTCAGGAAAAAGTTGTGATAGTTGGGTAAACTAATCGGGATTCAATTTTTTTTTAATTTTGAGTGCAGTATTTTCCATGTCTCCAAATGCAAGTGTTATCTTTTACGGTAATTAAGGTAAATGAAAGGATTTTTATCTAAAAATATATTTATACTAAACGTGTCCAGCGAATTCAAAATTTTACCATTAGTATATAGTATAGTAATAATAAAGTTGACGTTAAAATGACCAGCGCAAATAAATTTAATTACAAAATATGCGGTTACAATAAATTATCTAACAGTTTAAATTAGTGTGTTTTACCGAGCGAGCTTAAAGTAAATTAAATGCTCTAACACGTTGTTCCTCTCCGTGTTATATACGAGTATTACTTGCACACCTCACATCTGATAACACAAATAATTAACAATACGTTAGTCAGTGATTTATTATTTTACTGCCAATAATTATTATTCTGTTCAACATGTACGAGTATATTATGGTACCGCACGGCTAAGATCAATGTTTTGATTGAATTGTTTACAGTTTAAGCTCTTATTTGCGAGAAGGTAGGTCCCAATCTCTTGGATAATAAACATGTTAAGTGTGTACCAGCACTAGTACCTATAATATAATAATAAATGTTCCAAAACTTTAAATGTCGAAATATACCTACTAGCGTAATAAGCTCTTAAAGCTTGTTTGTAGCATTTTATTAATTCTATAAATTATGTTTGAACTCAGACATTTTTAAAGCCAGTAAAATAATAGGTTACGTCAAATAAAATTAAGTAGAAAGCGAATCTGAAAAATAACTCAAGGTAATACCTACCGATTCGTATATTCGACGATTAATACAGGAATTAAGACGAATTTATAATACACGAATTGGAATCATTTGTTAAGCCGATCTAGTTAATATGTTAAAAACGTTTGTGGAATACTACCGGATTGTGAGTAATATTAATTAATCTTGGGGTTGAGTTGCGTAGCATTGTAAACTTTATTTAAGGCCATGGGAAATAGATCACGAAGGCAAACCTTGCTGAATTTTGTTAAAATTTCAGCGATTTTGTGATTCTATTTGTATTTTTTCATATGAACTGTGAATTACAATTGTCTGGAGCAAGTAGGACTATTTATAGCATGTACAATTGACGTAAGTAGCAAGGTTAAAGGGGTGGGGAGGGAAGAAGAAGTTAGGAAGCACCTAAATATCCATGTATGATGGTTATCTGAATAATATTCAGATATGGTCACTCAACACGGCAATTGCTATTTCAACCAACGTTTCGAATCTGTGTAGCGGTCTTTCATCAGAGCAACACTTCTACAGTATTTATTTACCATCTCTATAATCGAGAAATATTAGTGAAGAATACGTGACTAGAGTAAAATCACAAAATAATGTCCGAGAGAAATTGAAACAGTTTTTCCACACTGGTCAATGAAATATCTTTAAAATGACAACAAAAACGACATAGCAGACGCACATAATCAAAGGAAATCAAATAACTTAAGTTCGCCTAATTAAGAGAAATATTAGTGAGGAATACTAGACAAGAGTAAAATCACAAAATAATGTCTGATAGAAAATGAAACAGTCTTTCTACCCTGATCAATGAAATAAATCTAAAAATGACATCAAAAACGACGTAGCAAATAACTTAAGTCCACCTCAAATAATGTAAACACAGGAATTCCTAGTAAGGTCTACTACGAAACATCATTTTATATGTACCATAATATTTTGTTTGTTCACATGTTTTATATAGTCGATAATAAATAAAATAAAATAAACTAATATTTTCCGATGTTTTGGTCCTAAAAAAATCCATAAAATAATTATATATTTGATCGATAGTAATACACATTTACTTGGACCGAAGTTGAGCTCAAAACATCACGATTATTTGCACCTTATTTATTATCCAAATGGTTAATTAAAATACACGCCGGAAACGAATTCGGGTCAGTATTTGGTCTGTTTTGAAACCATTAAATTTATCTTTCATATTATTAACATTTTACACAGTTTACGAGTTTCATAAAATAAATAAGTACATAGAACCCTAGAATTACCTAGTTAATAATAGTTAAGAGATAAAAGAGAAACTCGAAGTTAATTCACCAGTGGGAGTTTTTCTTTCAAAACGTCAAATTGACCTTCAACCTGTTAGATGCCTTGTAATAAAAATGGTAACAAAAATAATTTCAAAATGAAATATCATTTTATCGTTGAAGGCAGTTGTTTATCATAATTTATACTGCCCATTTCAAAAGTCGCTACCTTAAATGAACAACCTTTTGAAATTAGGGTCACAATAATGAATAAAGATAAAGCTTGTGGACCTTAATGCGTAGCCAAGTAATTTAATCATAAACATGATAGGCCACTATGTGGTGTTAATATCTTAATAAAAGAAAACTGTAAAAAGACACCCACGTAAAGGCGTTAATTTGAATTAATGCACAGAGCAGCTGAAGTGTTACAAACAGGTATGACATCTTAAATCATCTAAAAACATATTTACTACATTTGAAAGATGCCTTGAAATGGCTATATGATATTTTATTATACACGGAATCCAAAGTATTAAATTTAGTATTTTTAGTTCAATATAAAAAAAAAAACAATAAGTTGGCATTGCTTAGTTGCCAATTCTTTGCTATATTTAGTGACCAGATATGAATAGTTGGTTATAAACCCACTTTAACGTCTGTACCGTCCCCTATTGTAGCCACACAAAATTTCTCAGATTGGAGTTCGATAGTTCATACAAGGAAAATGTGAAATTATGCGGCATTACACGAAATAATTAACAGCATAACTTACTAACGTAATAATAATAATATGATTTAGAAGTTTGTTAAAAATTTATTGATTTCAGATGCATTTTAATGTACTAAATACTTATGTGGTATTTGAATCTGTGAAACCTGATTTGATTAGGTCACCTTGATTTGAGTATTAGCCGACACTATCACAAAAAAATATAAACAAATTGATATGTAGGTTTACATGGATAAAGTTTTTTTTTAAAGAAAGGCAAACATTCCCGGATTACGAACAACCTGGTAATATTTGAAAATCTCCTACTACCATCACAGAAAATGGAAAATATTTATTGTGCCGCGATGGAAGATTTAGCCATCCGAGGAATTAAACTCACGACGCGTGGATGGGAACCAGATCTCAGCTCTAAACTCAGCCATTGATCGGTCGGCAATGGAGCGAGCCGACTTTCGCTGATCTAATCGAATCAAAGAAAGATGAATATTTTTTAAATATAGATTTGCAGAAGGATCGCACGATTCCGTAGTAACAATAGATCATGGCCCATCTCCGTTATTTTTATTACCTATCTATGAATCCGTCAATTGTTTCTTCTTCTTCGATGGCGCTACAGCCCATATCGAGCCTTGGCCTCCTGCAACAGTCGCCTCCAACTCGTCCTGTCCTCAGCGGCTGACTTCCAGTTTGGTACCTGGAGAAGCTGTGCTGCATCCCCTCTTACCTCGTCTTCCCACCTCAGTCTGGGTCTTCCCACTTTTCTCTTTCCACCTGGGTGTCCAGTCAAAATTCTTTTTGGGACGCGTGTATCCGGCATTCTCTGTACATGCCCAGCCCATCTCAGCCTGAGTCAATTGTTTAAACTTCCCTATTTCAAAGTCTGTGATACCCGCTAAGATCAGGTTACCTTGGTTGAGTTTTAGCCATAAGGTACTATCTGAAAATAAAAATAATAGATTGTTGGAAACAGCATAGGGAATTTTGCAGGGATATTTATAATAATAATTGATTGCCGCCCAATAGCCCCGGCTTGAAGGCAAAGCGCCGTGAACGAAACAGCAACGAGTCATGAACTGGATTTGTGGGTTCAGGGGTCAAGTGCCGGTTGGGAAACAGTAAACGTCAGTCGGATGGCGGGTTCGATTCCCGCTCGTGACCGGCGGCGGCGGTTGGTAACCCTCTCTACCGAACTGGAGTGGATTATTAAACGCCGGGTTGCGCAAGCAAGATCCGAGAGGATAGAACCGAACAGCCAGGCAAGCCGACGTCCAACCTCCGGAGATACGTCCGTAGAGCCAGTGGCGTGATGCAAACAACCAAGACCCACAGGCTAGTGTTAAAATATTACTGGAGATCCCCTGTCTGCACTATGTACGACGAGGAAACTGAGCTTTAAGAGATTCTATTCAAAATTGGCAGATACTTTCAGTATCTGGAAAGACCTAAAATCCTGATGAAAGACCGTGTTCGATTACCAGATCTTAACAGCCAGGTACTTTCCGATCTTCTTCTTCGTCGTCTTCTTCCAATATCCACTCTCCATCGACCAACAAAGTAGGCATGGATGTCAAAAATGACAACGAAACCAAAATAAGTGGTTTAATAAATTGGCTTGAAGTACATCAAAATGTAAGTGCAATATTTCGCAGTCAAAAAATTGTAGAAAACATTGCTTTTTATCTTCAGTTGATCTGCATGGACAAAATTTGTCTACCAAGATATTATGCTTTCGAAGCGAGGCGACAAAATCAAATGGAGAGAGAGAGAGTAGGTTGGTTTCATTGGTGTGTCGAATCATTCGACCGAATTTCTAAGACACCATATCTAGGTTGATATATCGATGCCTTCTTCCTTCTTGGTCACAACATACTTAGGATGAATTGAGGATGCTATAGTCCCAATGATACCGGGTAATAGGAACTCATGTGTGGTGATAACATAAAAAGGTATTTGTTATTGTGGTCTGAAGGGTTCCAGAGTAAATGAAGAAGGGCATAAAATATTGAGTCCATCAAGATTCACTTGTTTTATTATTTGAAGTGATGTTTTTTATTCCCGGGTCACTTCAACTTCTTGGTCCCTGGCAGTAATTGCCCTCTCCGTCCTAGTAGCCAGTACGCCTCTGATAATACCCAAGTGTAGCTTTTGAATTTAATGCTACACAATAAAGATTTGGATCAAATCTATCTTGGTTCGTAAAACACAACAAGTAACCACCATGAGTGAGAAGTGACATAAACTGGAACTAGGAAGTTAACATTTGTGGGAAACTGTGTTTGATTCACTTGATATTGAACCTGCTGTACATTTAAATTGTAGATACCTAATTCAAATGCAAAATATATATTACCTGCAAGTTTGAGTAGTTATTGTAGGCATATATTTATGGAGAAATGTCTTAATAACAGTAGTGTACAGGAATATGGAGATAGTTTCAATATCATTCAATAGATTTCGTTAGTAAAGGTAGTTGTAGTTATATGCGGTTGTGAGGTATCTCAATTAATGTCAGTAAAATAGACAATAGACAAGAGAGTGTCAACTATCGCCGTCCGTTTCTAATACCAGAACGGTTACGGAAATAGCCGATGATATCCGATCGACATCGACAAGCTGGGCATCTTCAGTGCTAAGTTACCTCGCTTCAGAAATAAACAGAACATCCATTAGAACGGACGTTTGGTCCAGTTAAATATTTATTGTTAACGTAAGAAGAATATTGCATCTGGCGCAGCTGGTAGGATAGTATTAATAACTTACCTTTATTAATTCGTTACGTCAAGTTCAAGATCAGGTGGTTAAGAGTTCAAACCAAGGCTCAAGATGTAACTGAGTCAGTGAGAATGGGCTGGTCGTAAATCCGTCTGGAATGGTCACCGATGGTGCCAAATAAGTATCTACCTACACAGCTGATCACCTTTGGACCAAAAAAAGTCGTAGTGGGAGATTTCTAATAAGTGTCTTTAGTGATACAGCTATGTCTAGTTGACAGACCTTGATAACAGCTTGTATTTGTGTCCAAAAATCAGCTGAAGAAAGCAAAACAAACACAAATATCAATTTTTAATTAATGTTCTAAAGTCAACACAGGTTTCGCTCTTGTCCGCCCATCGATGTCTCAAGATTAACTTTTCGGAAAAATCTATAAATTCAAGCTTTATTTTTATTGTTACCGTTGAAAGACACAGATACAAATTAAAAGCAATATTTTACTCTACGACTATAAAAGAATTTACGTACAACTAAATGCCCCCATCTTTCTAACACGTAATAAAAAAGCGATGCCCACATAGAATCTTTTACCGTAATATTTTATTTCACGAATAAAACTCACCAGTAGAGTGTTTGTCGCATTCCACCTGCCCACGCGACGATATTTACGATGTTATAATAATAATTAATCGCAGAAAGAAACTAAGGAATCAAAATTAAATGTTTAAAAAAAAGTTCAATAAAACGTCGAGCACGCCTAAACGGAGTGCGGCGACCAGTCATGCTATTTCTGAATCTTTTGTGGATACGGATTCCATACGTAATCGCCTGTAAAATGTGTGTGATTGCAATTGCTTTTTCAACAAGTTAAGAACGCGAAATGCTGCAAGTATACATGATTATTTACTAATTTAATGGACGTTTTTTTAAATTTATTTATCTACATATATTTTTACATTGGTTTTTTTCGAGCCCTGTCTCAATAGGATATACCTGTGTCAAGAGTCGAGACAGGCGTTTAAAGTTGAACAGCATGGATTTGATATTTGCTAAGTTTCGTTTCAATCTAAATATGCATGAATTACTTAGTTTGCCCAAATTAAGAACTTAATAGCAGCTGCTTTATTAGGAGAGTGATTAAAATATTAATGTATATATTATGTTGTAAAACTGTAACCTTGTTATATTTTTAAATAAAAAAAAAATAAAAAAAAAAAAAATAAAATAAAAAATTTAAAAAAATTGATAACCTATTTTATGCACGTAAATGTTTGTTTCTTATAGTGATTGTTGAAATGAAGTGTAATTCTCATAATCCGTGCCGAAAAATGCAGCAGTTAGTGGAATAATTAATGTATTTCATCACCAAATATTCAATTATTCTGTACGTGTATACTGCCTCAATAGCTTTGCCTTAAAAAGGTTCTTAATTTAAGCAAACTATGTAAGTAATTCATGCGTAGATATTTATATTGAAACGAAACTTCGCAAATGTCAAATCCATGGTATTCAACTTTAAACGTACATTAAATGAATAAATAATCATTTACACTTAAAGCATTTCGTGTTTTAAACTAGATATTGAAATTTAGGAGGTGGGAACGGGTACCGCCGCCCCGGGAACCTTTATTGGATAACCAATACCTCTGCCATAGGTCACCCCAAGTGGTTCGCTACGTTTGGTGATTTAGAAGAGGTGCCCGGGTTCATGGGGTGAGGTTTGTCTAAATCTTGGAGGCGGATGACCAGGACACACTGAACCCCAGATTCCTACCCACCCCTTAAACCCTTTTCCTTCCCAGAACTCTCCTCTCCTTCATTTCCTTGAAAAACCCTCCACACAGCATCCCCAAAGATGGCATAGGCCTTGAGGGATATTATTTTCCTCAGGGTTTACTGTGTGAAGCTCATGTAAAAAAAAAGTTGAAAAAGCTATTGCAAGCCATAGACAATCACACAAATTTGACAGGCGATTTCGTATGGAATCGATTCCGTATCCACAAAAGATACAGAATCGCGGTTCAGGAAAGCATATGACGCAAGGAGAAGAGATAACAGACAATAAACTAGCTTACAAGGGTGAAATAATAAGGAACCTGCAGCCGCCTGACTTGGCAGCGAACTTACGGCAATCTCACATCAATTGGGGCATAATTTAGTCCCGTCTCCCAAAACGGTCCTCTTGACAGACACCCCTGACATTTTTGTTTAGTAACAAAATTCCGCGATGTTTCCCAAAAAAAGGATGCTACTACTTTTGGTCGACAGTTTAATGCCTTTATAAGAAGTATTTCAGTGCCGTTTTAAATGGACGAGGGACATGCCGCGGGGATACAATGATTGCGTTACTTCTTATATGGTAGCATCATTAGGCTTCAACGGTTAATTTGAGAGTTGACAAAGTTAATTGGCAATTTAAAAAAATAAAAGTTTTTTTACGTGAAACCATAGCACTCTTAGGAGAAGTGAAGCTAAAGACTGGAAAGAGAACGGAGAAGAAACCTATCTGTTAAATACTATAAGGTATAGTCATCAAACATGGCTATTTATAATGACATTTTGATTCCGAATTTTGGTAGCTACATATCTTACAAAGAGAATATCGTAATTTGAACAAAAAATTAATTTTATTAAATTGGTTAAATTTTTTTTTTTTTAAATTAGAGCCCTACGAAGTAATTGCTTTTCCACGATCGGCGATCGTAAAAATAGGTAATTTTTAATTTGTGATGACTCTATTTCATTAAAGAGAAGGTACTTTTACAGGTATTGCGTTACCTTCTTATTTAGCCAATGTAAGGCTATCCGAAACGGCATAATACCCCAAAAATAAATTACTATTACTCAATCAATGTGGCCGTGACAATCCCAAATCATAATTGATAATAAACTTCGATGGGAAGATCATGTAATTAATGTCACAAGCCGTATACGGAAACTGGCATATATCTTCAGATCATTGCGCCAATATACTTAAAAAAATACACTGAGAACAGTATACTTTTCCCTGTGTAAATCAATTTTATCGTACGGTATAATTGTCTGGGGAGGATGCTCTAAAACTGTATTAGATCCATTAATAAAATCCCAAAAATTGATAATACGGACCATTTAGAAAGTACAATTTGTACACCCCACGAAAGACCTATTTAAAGACTTCAAAGTCTTTAATATAAATCCATATATGTAAAAAATATTACCTCTTATTTTAAATTCAAATTTACAAAAAAAAATATTATAAATTCAAAATACAACACAAGATATTCAAACCAATCGAATTATATTATTCCAACAACAAAAACTTCAATGGCACAGTCCCAGTTTAACTTTCTTGCACCTAAAATTTTTTATAACTTATCAATTGAAATAAAGTCTAAAGCCAAATATCTCACTTTCAGAAAGGCGCTTACTGACCTTCTGATGAGTGACTATGACAGTGTTTACTACTTGTTTCACATACTCAGATAGAGATATAAATTTTCAACATCATTACATACTAGTACCATATGGTTACAGGTTTATTTTATTTACATGTTTATTTTACGCACTTCTTTTTCTATTTTTTATTATAACTTTACCAATTTTACCATGTGTTTGCACTAGACTACACTCAAAGAAACTATCCTTAATTAATCACCATGAAACAGGCAGCCGCCTAGTACGGTGATTTAACCCTTCGAATAATAAGAAAGTAATAACTGTAACCTTTTGCCTGTCAAGGTTCGCGCGCAAAATTCCTGGTTCTTGCCGTGCATCTTAAATTTTCCTATTTATGGGTTATTTTTTAACCCTTTTGCAAAAACAAAAATTGTTCTAAAATCTAGATAAAATAATCTTTCCGATGTGTTTATTAGAAATCAACTTTTTTTTTTCTAAATATTAAAATCTTGATATTGGAAATGTAAATTAGCTAAAAAATGCATACCTGCGAATATTGGAATTAAAGTACTTAAAATAGAATAAACTTAAAATTTTAAATACAGATTCCTTTTTTTAACAAAATTTTTAATAAAACTGTCACCTCACTTTTTATCACTTTCATACAATTTTATTTTAAAATTAAATGTTTGTTACGTCAAAAATTGGCTCGAAATAAAACCGTCACTTATGATCGGGTTTGTAAAATATCTCAACAACATAGCTCATATAATCCTAATACAATGAGAAGCATTATTTATTTGGCTCTCTAACATAAAAGAAATCACAAATATTCGCATGACAGGAAGAGAGATATATAACTTTTAATAATGCACGGTCGCTCTGAGACAATCTGGGTCTCTTGTTATTATAACGGCATATGATGTTTTGGGACAACTTGGGTCTCCTGTGATTAGAAGGGTTAATAAATTTTATCTATGTAAATGTCTAATATATGTAACATGTATTTTATAAATAAATAAATAATATCTAAAATAACTACTTTGTTTGCACCACTTTATTAGATACAAAATCTACGGTTCCATTACAACTCAGAATCACCTCAACTCAACGCCTCTTTGATAAGTCATTAAAAGTTATGAAAAAGAAGAAGAAAAATAGCCTACAACCCTAATCTAACCTAACCTATTTAACCAATTTTATGTATTTTTTCATAGCTTTTAATGAATTTTCAAAGGGGGTGTTGAGTTAAGTTCATTCTGAGCTATCTGTCATCGGTCACCAAAATCTACATGTTTCGAGAATAATATTAGTGTAAAATAAAATTGGTAGAGGGGTTAAAGGAGAGGAAAACCCAAATCGGCAGAAAGTTCATGAAAGAGTGGAAAGGGAGAAAAGGAAGGGGGAGGGGGTTAATTATGCAATAACATGGTCGCTATAAGGGAAAAATGGCTAACTGGGAAAATATTCAGAAGAGGATTGTTTACATTTTTTTAAAATCATTAATTAGATTCCTATACTTATACTGTCTTGATAAAAAAACACTTAACGACTGTTAAACGGTGTTTTTGCTTCATACTTCCGCAACGCTACTAATAAAATAACGACATTTTTATGTTGGCAGCATTGAACTCCGGTAGATTTGCGCATGCGCGGCCGCCACGTTTTTCATCAATTTCAAAATTTCTGTTTTGACATAAGATATTTTACGCGCATTTAATTTAATGATTTTGAACATGATTTCCGTTGTAGTGACCAAATAACTTTTATATTAGTATAATTACATATGTTCATACTTAAAGTATTGACTTTTAATTACTCTTGAAGTAATTTTTTTAAAAACGAAAGACATTCCCGGGTTACGAATAACCTGACAATAATTTTCAAAATCTCATACTACCTCCATAGTAAGTGGAAAATGTTGCTTGTATCGTGATGGAGGACTTATTATGACAGACGCGATGATAACTCAGCCACTGACCGGTTATACTCATAAAATATTCAAGATTGACAGACTGTCCAATATCATAGGTAGGTAGATACTAGGTACGTGAAAGAATATATTTTTTGTAGTATGTAATATTACGAAATAAATTTTGTAAAATTTCCACATTTATCGGTCCAATTGTTAAACTGTCAAGTCAGAGAAGTGGCACACGTTAAGATCGAATTGTTCTGGAGCAAATTTATAAGTCTTCGGCCATACACATAATCGTTAAAAGTAATGTGAAGGAAAACACGACAGAAATCGTAACCTTTCGATAAGATAAAAAGCTTCGCAATTTACCAAAAAAGAAAAAAGACTACAGGTAATGAAAATACGGCCAAATGCAGTGAAATGTAACGAATTGCTTTTTATTGTATACTGCAATTAACTCCCAGTTTATATGAGACCATTCGGTAAAACTTTTGATTCATTAAGTTTAAATGACAAACCTAATAACAGTTATTATAACTACTTTCTGCCATCGTAGCATTATGGTTATTATGCAGATACTATCATTAAAAATGTTAATATCATCCTCAAACACATAAAATATGCAATTAACAGTATTATCTCAATTGTACATATTTATTTTTCTTCTTGTCCCACTAGGTTTTATGTTTTTTTTAGTTCCACACAGGACGCCCAGAGCAAAACAATTTCCTTTTGGGTCTATTTAAGCTTTGGCGATGCTGTGTGGAGAGTCTATTTAGGAAAGGAAGGAAAAGGGTATGTGAAGGATGGTTGGAATCTGGGGGTCAATGTGTCCAGAAGTGACTGTGAGAAGAAGTATGAATCTATTCCTCCCATTGCGGTGGGTCTAATGAGTCCGGCTGGAGAGTTCAAAAGGTCTCCCTAAACCAAAGTTCTAACAGTCTCCCGATCTGACCCGCCACGTGGTGGGTGGGCAAACGCGTCCACCGTCAATACCTAGACAAACCTCTCCCCACAACCAACGGCACCTTAACAGGCTAAGTCACCAAACGTAACGAACCGCTTAGGGCGAATTATGGAAGGGGCGTTGGATATTCAATAAATGGTTACCGGGGTAGGGGGGGGGGGGGGGCGGTACCCATATCTGCCTTCTAAATTGAAAAACTACGTTAATAATTATTTAGTTATTTAATACAAACATGCCTCTTCTTGTATGTTACTTTGATATCTTAAATGACCTTACAATTAATAATTTTAATAGAATGTAATGTATCTGCATAATATTTATTATAATTGCATAATCATGCATAATACCTACTCAATAAGCATATTAATGCCCGTTCATTGACAAAATTCCAAAGTACTTATAAATAATTGGTGATATATGGCTTAATTATTGTATTTAGTAAATTGTAAGTTATAATAAAGGGTTATTAATAATAAGCTGACGATAAGTAGTGGTTTTCATTAATTACGAATAGGTCTAATGTGTTAATTATAGTTATGATCATGTCAGATTTGCATAAGTGAGGTTTATATTTTCATGCGTTATAAAACATATAAAACACCAACCAATTATCAATTGTCTTTACAATTTACAATGTGTCTTTGTAATAAGACGTGTAGTAATTATTTTCAATATTGATTCGCCCTTTGCTGATTTTTGTCACATTGAGAGCAGGCTGAATGTCGGTAATGCCAAATGAGACGGATCGGCGGAATGTCCTGTCACCCCTTCAATACTTCTGCCGTCCTGTTCCGCCGATACTTCTGTTCGCTTCTGCTGTCCCGGGAGCCGCCGTAATGAGAGGACCCGGAGAACATATCTCGTTACGGTGATAAGTGTCTCGGAGACGTATTTATAAACCCTTCTTTATGCTGACACCAAGATCGGTAGCAGTTACAATTTACAGACTGGCTGATTTCAGATAAGGCAACTCGAAGCAAATCGTGAACAGGTGATATTGCGCAAAAAAAAAAAGAAAATTTACTCGTATGTAAGCATTCGATTATTATTTTATTTCTTAATAATATTCTCACGATGTTCCTACGTAAAGCAATAATTGCAAAACTGTCATTCTAATACGTGGCTAATACTGAGTTTATGAGATCATGAAACGCACTACTGTCTAATGAAAATGATTAACGATTGACTTTTGCTAATAGGCAATGAAATATTGTGGTTTTATTAAGGTATTCGCGTGAGTCGGTTTCATGTGCAGTAGGAATGCATTAAAGGAGGTTTAATGAAGGAAAGTTCAAAGATAAATACGTGTGCCAATCACAGCAGAATTGTACCTACGTAATGATGTGTGATTGTAATGATAGACAGGGCATCCCTTGGCATGCAGGCAAGTGTAGTGAGCAGCTTTAATGACGCATAAATAAGCCTGGACGCGTCTCATTTGCTGATGTTGTTGAGATTTAGATTGCCCCATGTCCGGGGCTTCTGTGAATTAGAATGCTTGTGGCAGTAATCTCGTGTAACTCGCCAGGCGGGCGGGGACCGTTGAAGCCCAGTCCAACAGAAAAGTTATCGTCAAACAGTAGTTTAAGTCCTACAAAATTAGATAGAAAAGGCGTTGACACTGACTGACGTTTCCTACTCACAGTAAAGCGGGATATTTATTATAAACCGTGAAGTAGAACTGTTACCGAAACGTATTAAAAACATATAGATTTGTAGAAATGTATCTATACCATAGGTAAGCAGATAGACCTTATTAGAGGAGCAAATTAGAGTGTTTTGAACAAAAGCTTGAAATCCCGTATCATTTCAAAACCGTTCACGAAGCCGAGTTACTCTCTAAAAAAGGAAGCGTTTAAATATCGCCTTTAATCCAAAGCAAAGAGGCTATATCTCTTCCACCCAGAGGTGTGTGTTTTCAAGTAAAGGGAACGGAGCAATGTCCAGTGCTCA
Organism: Limnephilus lunatus; assembly: GCA_917563855.2. Lineage (NCBI taxonomy): Eukaryota > Metazoa > Arthropoda > Insecta > Trichoptera > Limnephilidae > Limnephilus > Limnephilus lunatus. Next base: position 40,949,545 of record OU830602.1, on the reverse strand, counting down.
ATCGAATAATTTATTAGCAAGTAAAATATTTTTTTGGAAAGAAATTGGGACAATTTCTTTTAATTTAAAATTTTTTGTAACAAATAATGGTAAATTAAATCTATTTGGTTTTCTAACAACTTTCGACTTTAGTGTATTAAAATAATATTAATCATCATTGTTTCTGGCAAAGCCTCATCATAATTACAAACAAAATGATAAGATATGTGTTGTTTTTATTAAATAAAGCTCTTTTGGCAGATTTGCGAGACCATTTTTTTGTTATTGTTAAAATTATTTTAACACAAATGTTTTAGAACAAAAACATAATAATAAACAATAAATAAGAAGATAATATTATAATAGTTCAAATTAGACCTCCTTGGCTACTAACAACTATTAACTCAGGTTTTTTTCATTGTATTAATCTTACTTACTTTTTTTGTAAATTGTATTAAGTTCCCTGTTTTTTGGAAAACCTCCTCATATCGAGCAGTTAATATTATAATAGTTAACTGGATACTAACAACTTTCAACCTAAGCGTATTAAAATTGTATTAATCTTCCTTGTTTCTAGTACTTAAATTGTATTAAACTTCCTTGTTGCTGGCAAAACCTCCTCACAGCAAATAGAAAATATTATAATAGTTAAAAAGGGCTCCTTGGCTACTAAAATCTTAGAACTCAAGTATTTTTTTAAATGATGAACTCCATTCAAGATGATCAAATGATCAAGTCCATTTTGTTTTCTAACAACTTTCGACTTCAGTGAATTAAAATTGTATTCATCTTCCTTGTTCCTAGTAAATTGTATTAAACTTCCTTGTTACCAGCAAAAACTCCTAACAATAAGATAATATTTATCTCGGGCTCATAAGGTTACTAACAACTTTCAACTAAAGTGTTTACAAATTGTATTAATCTTCCTTATTTGTAGTAAAATCCTGGTAACAAGCAGATAGTAGCGAGCTAGATCTTCTAGTCTAGTCCCTCTGCAGGAGCTGTCACAGGTGGGGAGGGCTAATGGATCTGGCCGCTGACAGCGCGGCCGACACCCGCCTTCCTGTCTCACATCACGCAGCATCCGCATCTCGGCATCTCGCCCACCATTCATGTTCAGGGACTATCGACTATCTGTATTTGAATGCGGGCAGATCACCGCTGGACGTGTCCGAGGGACCGGGAACCGGGGACCAGGGACGTAGCGGTGACGTATATGGGATTACGGCGGAAAGTGATTTACTTTACAGTATACTTTTGAATGTAGCTATCTATAACTTTTTAAATAAATAAAACAATATTTCTTGGTACTTACATATTTCATTAACGCCAATTGGTTTCAGAATGACCGTTTCTTCCTCAGGGCAAACATATAATGTATTACTAATTGTTGTGGTAGGAGTTATGGAGTGACTAGGGGTTAATGAAAATAGGGAGGAAACAGAACGGACATTGAAAGGGAACATATCTTAGATAGGACCACAAATAATATTTTTGTTTTATATTATTATTAAGGGATTTTTTATTTCTAAGATTTCTAAGTTAAAATTTTTTATTATTTCTAAGATTTTTATGATTTTTAACCTTACTTTAAATTGCTCCGTTTTCTTTTAATCACCCACAATACAAACAAACCGATTTAAGTAAAAGTTTTCGAAATTTTTGAAATAATCAAATATTTCTAAAAAATTGATAATATCTACATATATATATTTTTTAATGTGAATACCACACAAGAGTCCCAATTGCTCCCGTATATAACCAGTGAGACTAGCATCGGCGATTGAGGACTGTTTTTAGGCTGAAGGTAGTGGGGAAGGGAAAGAGATGGGAAAGAGGAAAGTGGGGAAGAACCTGGCTATTCAATTTCAATTTCAGACGGTTCAATTCTGAATGGTGGTCTTATATCAGGGCGATACTGGGAGTACCTTCCAGTATGGAACGTGCCGCAAATATACCATGTATTATTTTTAATTAATTATTTGTGTAATAACACAAATTAATAATATAAAATTTATTAGCGCATATTAAACCTCGACCACGGAGGCCGCCAAATCTGTTTCATTCGCATAAAGATATTTTTTCCATCGATGTTCATGTTCGTAATTCTATTTTATATTACTAAACGCAATGTTTTTAAAGTGAATGTTACCACAAGAAAGGAATGTAGTGAAGCTACACTAAGCGATAAGAAGATGGGAAAAGGTATGGTTGGGCAGTACCTGACTTGTGATAAACTTATCTGACAGAATCGTTAAAATTTTAACGTATTAGATAGGTACTCGTAGGTATTTAGCGAACATCATTTTGATAAGTGACTATAGAAATCGGTATAAAAATGTATTTGATAAGATTTATAGCTTAATTCTTCAAATGAATGATTTTATGAGAATAACCCCATGAAGTTGTCCATTTTTGACTGATTATAACTAATGGGTGGACAGGTGTAAAACACTGTGATTTTACATTCCAAAAATGAATAATTTATTTAAAACTAATAATAATATTTTTATGAGTAGATGTTGATTAACATTTTTAGTACTGAAATTACATTTCAATATTTCCCGACGTGGGTTATTAGTTATTACCATTTGAGAAACGTGTTTCAAATTAATGAGATGAATTAATTTATGCAGTAATATTATATTTATTACTAACTTAATATTTTTGTATATTAATATTAACAGATAAATGGCTTATTTTCAGCAATTTAACCAAAATATTATTGCGATGAAATTTTAAATTTAATATACCTAATAGCTATACACGTAGGAATGCAACACGTAATTTTATTGAAGTGAAAACTTCTTTAGCACCGTTGCGATTCGAAACTCGACAAAACGAAAAATAGCGACACTAAAAAGAGACACACATAAATCTACATGATTTTGCTTGCGGGAGACTGAGATAATACAATCGGTCTCCTCTTTGTGCGGTGCTTCATAGCCTTGATAGATAATACAATCGGTCTTCTCTTTGTGCGGTGCTTCATAGCCTTCACTCTTGTATACATTAGTTTTCTGGAGGTTCCACTTCTACCGCATGTGAATTGTATACTTTAGTTTTTGCGCAAATTAATCAACGACTGGCTCCTTGATTTAGGGAGGGTCAAAAGCGAAGATATGTTGACCAAGAGATAGGCTTCTTATTATTACCATCTGGCTTGTATTTGCTTTATTTACTTTACCGGTTTATTTACTTTACCGGTTTTATCTTTTATCTTTTATCTTTTATCTTTTATCTTTTATCTTTTATCTTTTACCTTTTATCTTATATCTTTTATCTTTTATCTTTTATCTTTTATCTTTTATCTTTTATCTTTTATCTTTTATCTTTTATCTTTTATCTTTTATCTTTTATCTTTTATCTTTTATCTTTTATCTTTTATCTTTTATCTTTTATCTTTTATCTTTTATCTTTTATCTTTTATCTTTTATCTTTTATCTTTTATCTTTTATTTGTTTTTGTTTTTGTTTTTAAGCGCTCTAGGGGAAAATATCTGAATTTGATTTTAAGATATCATTATTTGTCTTCTTTTTCTTATGAGTACAAAATTATATACTGTTAGGAATACATAATTAACACCTTTTCCTGCTATAAATAACATGTTATGTTAGTAAACAATGTAATATGAATTTAAATTTGTCAATTTGACTGGCCTAAAACAGGATCCATTCCTAGTTGGCTAGTCAAAGTTTCCACATATGTTTTATTGTTCAATTTTATGTGAAATAAAGTTTATTATTATTATTATTATTATAGTTTTCTGGAGGTTCCACTTCTACCGAGTGTGAATTGTACACCCTGTTTTTTTTTCAATATAATATTTTTTATACTGACAATTCGTAGTGGAATTCCATTAGAATAATATAATCAAACAAACATAAAACTTTTTGCATTTAATTTATTTGTTAACGTAACCGCTTTCAGCCTGTTATGGCCATCTACAGACTGGTACAAATTTTTCTTAACCCCTCGAACGACAGGTGTTCGGTTTTTCTATTTGGCCATTCGATCTTATTAATATCATCCTAAAAAATATGAACAGGAAAATATATGAACCGCTTACTACGTTTTAAAGTCAATAAATCCACCCATATTTTTAGGTTCTATAAATTTCAAACAAGCGACCAAAAGCCGCATTTTACACTGACACATTTTGACAGTTGAATCTTCCAGAGAAATCTACAAAATACGTATTTTTGTACTGACATATTTCGCAAATAAGTAGAGTACACTGCTATCTTTCGAATATTAATATAAGCAGTTTCTTTCTACCTACTAAAAAAAATCCAAATTGAACTGCGGGCGTATTTGAAAATATTACAAAAAAAAATTAATGCATCTAGGAAAAAATTTGTTGAAATTCAGCAGAAAAGCGATCCCACGTTTTTGAATAGTGCTGAAATTCAGCAAAAAGCGCTCCAGTGGATTAATTATGTTATAAAATGGTACGTTTTTTAACGATTTCAATCTTCATACGTTGCTGTTAACTGATGTAGTTTCTTCTTATTACATTCAACAACTTGTTATTATCTCCGAAATATCGTTGCGTTTCTCACGTTTTAGAGGTAAACTTCTGCAAACTGTGTTAATGTTTCACGAGTGAACTGATTTATTCTGAGAGGTACTTTAAATGCTACGAGTATTGAAAGAAATTACTTGCATCGTGCAAATACGAGCATACCAGAAAAAATGCGGTTTGGCAAGTAACTAATTTAGAAGCTATTAAATTAGAGGAAACGTTATGTAAATATCGTTATATCCAAATACATTCAGCTTTAGTAATAGTTGAACTCTTAGGTATAACATTAAAGAGTTACCGAAAACGACGATCAGAAGCTAAACACTTTTATAGAAATGAGACGAACCGATTAAAAATAGGAACCACAACGCGAATTAGAAACATTTATATTTTTCATTTATTTAAATAAATGAAGATAATATTAACGAAACTCAGTCAGGTATTTCACCTTGCCAGGGCGCAACTCTACCCACTGAACTAATGCGTCGCTATCCGATTCGATCATATTTAACAGGATCATACTTCGACTAAGAACTACCACCTTAAATAATTACACTTTTTCGAATTTTTAAATATTACAATTTGAGGTTTTACTCATTAAGAGCCATTAAGCGGCCGAGAAATCAAATTTCATCGAAAGATAATCTTGCGATCGTGCCCTTAAAACTTTACAGGGCGGTTCCGATGAGAAAGATTAATTATTCTCCGTTCCACCATTTTTAAATAATAACTGCATATCGATTTTATTTCATTAAAATTTTGCTTTGACATATACCTAGATACATAAAAAAAATGCTTAAACGTGTGATGATAAAACTATTAAAATTGTGTACTTTTGTAATTACTTTTTAATCATCAATATTTATAATTTGTCGATACTGTCTAAGCAAAATAAGCAGGCACAAAAAATCTTAAATATTTCTAAACATGTGCGCGGATTTTTTAAAATGTTTTTATTTGAACTAAAATTCGAAAAAAATAGCTTTCATAGAAAATGTATTTATTTATTTTACTGCATGATTATATGATTTGAAATGTGCATTGTATAATAGATTTTTTTTTTTAGCAAATCTGCCAACGACCTACGGTATAACCTTATTAAACTAAAAATAAACAAAAAAAAATGGAAATTTAAAACCTAATTTTAGTAGATAAAATAACAATCTTTCGAAATAAATTTATATTTTTTTGTGGAAAAGAGTCGATACATCTAGAATTTTATTTAAAAATGACATATTTCCGGTTGTGTGGTCATTCCCTCTTAAGTTAAAAATAAATATTCAACCTAGACTTGCAGAAAAGTCGCGTAGTAGATGTCGCATATCAAAAATAAAAATGAATAAAAAATTATCCAAGGTACCATCTAGATAGATTCGGGTTTGAATTTTGCAACCATACATAAAGATAGCAACCAATAAAAATATGCGTTAAGAAAATGAAGACAATGTTGGTAGTTCTTAGTCGAAGTATAATACCGTTAATATTATAAATCGGATAGGGACACATTAGCTCAGTTGGTAGAGTTGCGCCACAGCAAGGAGAAGGTCCTAAGTTCGAGTATCAGATGTGATCGTATCATTTTCTGAGTTTTCTGTTTTCAGATATTTGATTGAGTTTTGCTAATATTGTCTTAATTTAATTAAATATTACAATTTGAGAAGGAATAAGTTTTACATTTTTACCTATTAAGTAAGTTTAAAAAAAATATTATTTCTATTATCATACGTACACTTGGACATTACGGAGATAATACGGTTTACGTAGATAATAAGTACCATTAATACAAAAAATGTTAATATTCAGTAACTAAATGTAAATGAGTGAGTAGTAGTATTAATTGTGTTATGTAGGTACCTAGTGGAGAGTTGTGAGTGCGCATTGATTAAGTTTACAAGAAATGTTTTTATTAAATGATGTTATTATTTTACATAACCTTTGTATCCAGTGATACACCCTGCCGTAGTGTCTTCTTATTTCAAAAACTATATTAACCTAACGCAAATCATTTTAAAATTTCAATTTAATGTAAACACCAAGTCCTATCTTTGATTTTCAGACTTTTTTATAACCAATCTTCCTTCTATGAATCTGTATGTTATTCAGTTCGTGATGTCTGCAGATTTATATGAGATGATAAATAATTTGTTATTTGCTAATTGAGTCGGAGTAAAAGAAAAAGCATTAAACTTATGTACGAACCATTATATTGTTGTATAACTTATGTTCAAGTTATAAAAAACTTTCAGGCAATTAATTCAGATGTGATGATGGCGAGGAATGTAAAAAAATGGCGAAGAAGATTCAATATGCATTAAATAATGTAGGTAAGTAGATATTTTTTATTAGCATTATGTATTAAAAGAATTATTTGACGATTTAAAAGTGTAAGCGTAAAATAAGAAGCTAACATGCTAATAAAATATACAATTTGAGAGATGTTCCTTTTATGTGCATACTAATGACACTAATAAACATTGAATATTCTAGGAAAAAATTGCTGTTTTATTCAAGAAGGAGACAGAATATGCTGATTGTGTGAATTTTTTCAATATGTGTATATACATTAAATAAAATAAATGCATCACGTCCAATAGTGAAATTCGGTCCCAGTATATGAGCATTAGTGCAATTTTGTATGAATGATATTGAAGCCAAACCTATCGTGAAGGAAAATTGCATGGCAGCCATTTTGTAAGATAAACTTTTGAAATCATTTGTTCGAAAATTGGTATAAATTTCAATAAATTCATATTATTTTAATTAATTTGAATGGGCAAAACGAATGATAATTTTTTTGGTTGTTGAGACAGGAAAGGGATGTGTCAAGACAAAATAAGTAGTTTTTCGAACATTACCACTCTAACCCGCCGTTTTAAATTGTTCTCAAAAAATTTAATAATAATTTGGAAGGCGGGTACGGGTACAGCCGTACCGGGAACGATTTTTTGGATAACCAACACCTGTGTCATACGTCACCCCAAGAGGTTCGCTACGTTTGGTGACTGAACAGGGGTGACCGGGTTCATGGGGTGAGGTTTGTCTAGGTCTTGGTGGCAAAGGCGTCTGCCCAGGCCGGATCGGGAGAGACTGGTTGAGGGAAACCTTTAAACCTCTCCAGTTCGACTCTCTCTGAACATCGCCTTGCACCGCTGTGAGAGGGATGGATTCGTATGTCCGTCACTAGTGGACACATTGATCCACAGCTTCCTACCAACCTCTCACACATTTTTCCTAACCAGAACTTCCTCTCCTCTCGTTCCCCAAAACGACACAGCATCTCCAAAGATGACATAGGGCCCGAAGGGAAATATTTTCATCCGGCCGTCCAGTGTGGAGCCATTGCAAAAAAAAACTTTGGTAACTATATCTACAAAGCCAGAAAGGTACTTCCTGGCTTTCCTCTTTCCTTCCTCTGGAAGTCCACAGAAAACTATAGACGGTATCCATTTAAAATGATTTATTAACAAATAAATAATAAATTAGTATTCATTCACAATTTTCGGAAAAATGATTTAATTTTTAAAAATAATTGTAATTCAAGAAACTTAAATCTAGTCACTGGCGGGAATCGAACCCGTGAACCTCATTTAAGTATGTAGTCAATTCATACAGGTGGGAAATTTAAACAAAAACAGGCCGTCAGTGAAGAATTCCCGCACAGAGGTATGTAAGTCCAAGCTCTTTAACATAAAATATTGTAAAATTAAATATTCCACACACGTTGCTCCGTACGGAGAGCGGGTTTGGACTAGTTTTGTATGACGCTTAAAGGAATCAATATGCGACTGACCAGAATTATAAAAAGCCATATTTTGGTCCACTTTAACAAAACATGTAACCGACGATGAAATAACTATGATTTCATTTTGTAACTAATAATTTACAAAGACAAAATCAAATCTTTCAAAATATTATAAAACAAAAAAATTAACCTTTCAAAATTTTGGCATTTTTTTCAGATGGTCAAAATATTTTCGCTTTACAATAAAATGCAAATATTTGGAATGTTTCTGAGCACATTCAAAACTAAAAACTGTTTTAGAAAGGTGATGAATTACGCTTTAATAAATTATATAATTCGAAATAAACATATATTTTTTTAATTATAAAAATTTTGCATACAAACATAAAAAAGTTTTAAAAATGGCTCACCTTACGTTTTTTCTAACTTAAGTTACTGATAATAAAAAAAACATAAAAAACACAGACATATTTTATTAGACAAACGTATAACAAACACATATTGTAATCTCACTTTTTGTAGATCTATGTAAAAAAAAAATTATAAAGAATTCCCGAAGTTTCATTTTTTTTTTTCAATTTGCGATTCAAAACTTTGTATACATAAAAGTGTACATTTTACTTTTTTGGTGGCTATTTTTTAGATTGGAATATAAAGCGCGGTGTTTTCCCTTTCTAACTCGTTTAGAACATATTTCTCACTATGATAATAAGGGAGTTACAACGTTTTATATGAGACCTATGTGCGTTGGGACAAATATGGTCTCTTGCCATTCGAAGGGTAAAACTTGTACATAAAATAAATTTTAAATATAATATAAGTATCTATGTGGGCACCTATACTTATAGAACACAAGAAGTAACTCTCGAAATGGTATAATTTTTATTTTTGAGTTTGTGATAAATATTTATTTTATTACATATGTTTTTCTTTTTATGTAATGTGTTGCGATTTGTGGTTAGTTATATCCTTCATTTTCTTATAATGATGTGGGTGAGATTTCGTTCGCAATTCCAAAAATTAAAAGTAATATTAATTTTAATATTAGGAACCTTATTTTAGAAAATAATTTTTTTTAGCCAAAAATTGTCCGGTGATGACAAAATAATTACACACAACTCAATTATGTAGATAAGACTTCATAATAGACGTTACCGATAAGTGAAATAATCGCTAGACGTATACACTAAGAGTTTTTGGGAGCGCCCCCCCCCCCCCCCCATATAAATTTCAGTTAAAACAAATTTTGGACGTTTTCCTTTTTTTGCGTTAGCTCCACACAGGAGGCCCTGAGGACAAAATCCCTCAGGTCCTACTTCATCTTTGGGGATGATGTTTGGTGGGTCTATTTAGTTAAAGGAAGGAGAGGAAGTTCTGGGAAAGAAAAAGGTATGAGAGGTGGATAGGAATAGGTTTAATGTATCCAAGAGTGACGGAGTATAAATCCATCCCTCCCACTGCGGTGCAAGGCGATGGGTCGAGATACTCCTGCTGGAGAGGTCTAGGTTAGGTCACCCTCAACCAGTCACTCTTGATCCGGCCCGCCACGCGGTAGGTGAGTAAACGCATTCGCCGCCAAGACCTAGACAAGCTTCACCTCATGAAACCCGGGCAACCCTGCTAACTCACCTTTTTTTTTAAATTTAGATTTTCCTGTTTTTATTGTATGGGGGCATCCATTAATTACGTGAGCAGTTTTTCTTCCAATATAGACCACCCCCTCCCTCTGGGTGAGATAAATTTGGGTCAAATCGTATATTTTTTTCAAGTAACGTTAGATTTCGCTAGACCCCCCCCCCCCCGTTTGTGCTCACGTAATTAATGGATGCCCCCTATTTTGGACATTTTGTTTTGAAGAGTTTTATTTCACGTTTCTTAATTTTTATTTATCGTTTGGATTAATAAAAATACAATTCAAATATGACGGTGAAAATAGTTAAATAAAGTCATCGCTATTTCTGGTCCTGCATTTCAATGATCCAATTCATCGTGCTGTGTTCAGTTGCGCCGTGTTCCCGGGCAATGGCGAGGCGGCAGGTTTGTTTAGAATGCTAATTAAGGCCCACTTCAGTCGAGAAGAAATCTATCAGGCCCACTGTGCTGTCTTCTAAAACTGACTGACAGCAGCAGTATCTCTGCAATAGATTTATTATTTCGGCTACCGTAAGTGGTTGAGTGTTTTCCTATGTGCAGGAATGCATGAAGTTTTACATTGTTTTACGATTTTTTTGTCCAAATCAATTCGTGATTTGTATGCAGATGGAGAAATGTAAGACCCGACTATTTTGAATGTTTTTTCAGAGTAACGATTGATTTTAAGAGGTAAGAAAAACAAGTAATAATAATACTTGATCATTCAATCCACAAAAAAATCTAAATCTCTATTTTTAATCCAATTAAATGATTTATAAAAAAAAAATATGACTATCTATTTGGGTATGTTGTGATGCTGAAGGGTATGGGGATGAAAAGGAGATGGGAAAGAGGAAGGTTGTGAAGCACCTGGATATTCTCATTTTGGAAGTATTAGTATCGCCGCCCCGGGAAATGTTTATTGGATAACCAACACCCCTGCCAAAGGTCAACCCAAGTGATTCGCTTTGTTATGTAATGTAGTATTTGCAAGTTTGGCAATTTAGCAGGGGTCCTAGGTTCATAGGGTGAGGTTTGTCTAGGTCTTGACGGTGGATGCTTTTGCCCAACTACCGCGAGGCTGGTTGCGGGAGACCTTTTGGCCTCTCCAGCCGAACTCTCTCGACTTATCGTCTTTCACCACAGTGGGAGGGATGAATTCATACGTTATTTACTCCTCATACCATTTTACTTTCCAGAACTTCTCCTCCTTCCTTTCCCTAAAAAGACTTTCCACCCAGCATCTCCAAAGATGACATAGGCCATGAGGGATTTTTTTTCCACAGGGCCTGCTGCGTGAAGATAATGTACAAAATAAAACAGATTTAGTCACCAAACACGACCAAAGCCATTTCAAGCAACGATTGTATTCTGAATGGTGGTCTTTCCCTCGGGCGATACTGAGAGTATCTGCCACTCTCGATTACATTTCCAATATATTAGAAAGTTGCACCTACAACTAGCTGTTTTAACTTGCTTATCAACCATGTTCTAATTTCTATAGCGTCAGAATTGAATAACCTTAAACATTAGTTAATCAGAACCACGAAGATGTTACGGATGTATCCGGAACTTTGTCCTTTAGGCTTAACTTCAATAGTGATTTTTTTTGCAATAAAAAAAATTATAGAAAGGATTTAAAATTAAAAAAAGGTTACTAGTGATGGGCGTAGTACCTACCTAGATTATAGGTTTGATGTAATTTAAATGTAGGTAGGGGCCATATAGTAATAAATAATAATGGCCGTAACAACCAGAGTCCTATACGTAACTAATTATTAGAAGAGAAGTGCACAGAGCGCCAATACAAGTTGTGGCTGATAAAAAAACGAATGCGAATACGATAGTGACCATAATAAATCTCGCGTTTGTATCGAGGCTTTGTTTTGGGCGGCGATCGTCGTTTCGTAAAACACTGCTCCTCAACTTTGAATTAGGTATAATAAAATTATAATTTATTGTGCACTATTTACTAATTACAAGCCTAAAATCGACTTTAACAATACCTTTAATGAAAAATTGTAAAAGTTGTTGTTGTTGTTTAAGCGAATTTACAGTGCCGATTTTTTTACTTATACCCCGGTACATGCAATAGATAAGTAGTGTTATCCTTGATGCACTTGAATTACACTTGTTTTATACTTTTGTTATTTGGCGGAGCATCTTCTCTGCACACCCCTTCGGGGGGACTTAATTGAATTCTGTGTAAGTAGGTACACCACATTTTCCCTAAACCGACTGCATATTATATATAAGTATGCCAGGGGGGCAATTGTCGTGGGATCAACGGTCATGGAATCATTTTTTAATGTACAGTACGGGAGACTGTCCGTATGGGGTTTGTTGTGAGGTTGAAGGGAGTAGGAGAAAGGGACCAGAACGAGGAATGTTTGGAAGTACCTGCTATTCAGAAATGATAGTCTAAAAGTCTAAAGCAATTTCAGGCAACCTGTCGATTCTGTATGGTGTTCTTTCACCAGGGCGATATCGAATAAGTAAAAAATCAATGTAAAGTTTTTGCTCCTATTCAGACATCAAATAGATAACTGACAATGATTGTGAAAATAATATGAAGATGTAGAAATGCCAGATTTAACACAAACTTTCAGTGCAAAATAATAAACATAAAAAGAAATAACATTTTCTAATAATTTCGTAATAATTATATGAAAATCTACAGAATAATTTCTTGGATTCTCGTATTATAATGTGAGAATTATTATTATATCTGAATGAACCACGGATTGGGAGCCTTTGATTTAAGGAAGGTCTATTGATTTCAAAGACTCCTTTCACCTCGCTTTATTGTAAGCATTCATTATTAAGAAAAGATAAATAAAATCGACTATTTATCCGAAAATACTACAAAGTGAAACTAAAGCTGATCCAATTTATCTAACTTATTCAGATCATCTAGCTTTATTCATATGAAATATGTAGATGCAAAATATAACCCGACCTAACTTCTTAGAATCGGGAATCTTCTTAGAATTAGGTACCTAGTTAGGTTTTTAAAGGCATATTTGCTCGATCAAATATATTCTATTCACATAAAGAAGAAAGACTGGCGGAAGACGATTGATTTGTACGCAAATCTACAATTTTATTTCGAGACCGATAAAAAATTTGCACACTTGACCTTCACAACAAGAAGAAAGCCACTGTCCACATTAGACTTCGAAAAAAATTGTTTAAAGTCCGGGCAAAGCCGGGGAATTCAGCTAGGGAATAAAAGGTTTCGTCAACGTTCCACCATCCTGCTGACAATCTTCCAACTTACGATCAACCAGGAGAACATACTCACGCAGCGATGAAACTGAGAAAACTTCCTCCATGTAGGAAATAGTCCATAATGTATATCACAGTCTAGTAATGACGACTGGCTGCGGTTTTCACAGGCTCTCACGGGTCATGCGCTCCTGATACTCACAAGTCCGAATAATCAGGAGCAAGTTGTTTGCTGAAGACCGCAGAGAAGGTCAGGCCAACAGTTGCCAAGTTTAGAAACAATCACCATGAATGCATTTTTCTTAGAACTAATTACGTGGTTTCTCATTTCTTGAAGTTGCGTTGCAAAGTCCCACCGTCAGCGTATATGTACTCCTGGTAGTTAGAAAATATTCAGAAAACAATATACCTACTCCTAAAAGCCAATAATTTAAAATTTAGAGTTACCTACATTCACCCTACAATCAAAAATGCGGAAAGGCGTGATTAACTATCAAAAATTATATACTTTTTGTAATTATTTTTTGATCACAAGTATTTATAATTTTTAAATAATGTCTAAGCAAAAAAAGTACGTAAAAAAATCTTAAATATTAAATTAGTTTGTAAGACCGTAAATAAACAGACAAACTGAAGTATTTTCGTCACATAACACGTATAAGGATCTTTTTTTAAATGATTTTATTTAAACTAAAATTAAAATTCTGAAACATGGCTTTCCCAGATAATTTATTGATTTATTACTCACTGCATGATTATATGATTTTAAATGTGTGTTATATAATACAAAATTTTGTTTGAAAATTTAACAAATCTGCCAACGACCTACGGTAAAACTTATTGTAATAAATATAAACATATTTTCTCAAAATTTAAAACATAACTTTACTAGATTAAAGAACAGTCTTTCGAAATCAACTTATGTTTTTTATGGAAAAGATTCAAAACGTTTAAAATTTGATTAAAGAATGACATATTTCCGGTTTTGTCTGGTTATTCCCCCTTAATGGCAATTTCCAGAGTTGAAAATATTCTCTTTGCTGAAAGAACTCACTCAGAATCGAATTACTTAAGCCGTTTTGTTGACCAAATTTGAATAGCTGGATGTTTCTCATCCCTACCTCCTTCCCCTCCCCGCTACTCATAATTCCACAACAAAACTTTTTTGGGGATGCCATAGTCTCACTAGCTAGTGGGGAACCAGTTGAGACTCTTACGCTGGTATTCACATTAAAAAAGTGACATCTTTGAGTGTTGACAAGTTGTCTTCACTCTCCAGTTAAATATATCACAAATATTATTTATGACAAAATGACACTTTTATAAATATAGAAAATGTTAGAATCGTTTGATAATATTTGTTTGTTCAATTCATATATCCGAATTAAATATCCGAATCAATAAAAAGGTCACTGCTTATAAATACACTTTTGAGACCCCGTGCAGCGTGGGAAAACACGATTTGAAAAAAAAACTCCACATTGAGGTGCAGTCTCGTGCAATATATCTTATCGAATAAGGCGTATTTCGTTTGTTGTGTAACGCATAAAAATAATATATAATATGTTTACTTGTGTCGGAATCAGATCGAACCAGTATTATAATTAATCAGGCGATTAAAACAGGACAGCATCAATCAATGTTACCATTAAAATCTAGAAAATTCAATTATATTTCATGAGACTACGGGCTTAGTTTACTAATGGAACTGGCTGACATGAAACCAACGCGGAAATCATATTATTATTGATATTGTAAGGAAAATTATGAAAACAAACAAACGCTAGCAGTTTTACGTCCAATTAACCGAGAATCTGAGAGAATTATCTTAATTTATGATTTTGCCATAGGAAATCTTTAAAAACAAGTTGTGAGGAAAAGAGGTATGATATTTTATGTAAGGTCCGTAATTTCTAAGGCATTTTTGTAGACAAATTGATATAAGAAAATTGGAGTGCAGTATCCGATGAAATATGTGCTAATTTAATAAGCTTCTTTTTTATTCTGAGCACATTGATAGAATTACATGCTGCAAACTCTTTTAGCTGCAGCATGTGATGTTGTTAACTTTTAGTTAATATCTAATTTAAGAGGAATGGCTGCGCAGAGTTTTAGATTTGGATTTTGAATATCTAGCCACAAAGAAAAAAAAAAGATTTTTTATACGAAAGGGATAGCAAATATCTAAAACGGATATGTACAGCTTTATTTATTTTGAATTTTAATTACAATATACAGGTACTTAATCAAGGAATTCAATTTTTCACGATTTAAGGGTCAACTTTGACAAATATTTTTGAGATAATGATTTGGGAATTTTAATGAATTATTTTTACATGAAATGACAAAAAAAGTGAGGTTGACGATAATGTTTATAATGCATTTGCCTAATAAAATATGCGTGTTTTTTTTTGTTTTTTTCGTTGTCAGTAATTTTAGTTACAAAAACGTAAGATGAGGCATTTCGAAAACTCTCACATGTTTGCATTAAAAAAATAAATATTTATAATATTATTTGTTTATTTTGAAATGTAAAATTTTAAAGCAAATTTTCGGCGAATCACCTTTCAAAAACAGATTTTTAATAAAATTAATAAAATATTTTGACTTTCCGACAAAACAGGGCCGAGACCGAGGAGTTAACAGAATTTTATTAAAAAAATGATAACGTAATCCAAAATACTTAATTTTTGACCAATTTTATTCGCCATTGTGGTTGGCAAATAGAATTTTAAGAATGTACGTACAAAATTAATGATGCATACTCGCTAGCTGTAGATCGGTATATTTTCAATAATGCTTTTTACATTTACATGATTAAAATAAAGTATTACATTCACACGAGTCCCGTAACGTAAAATGTAGGTAATAAAAAAGCGATAAAAAGAAAAATGCACGTAAAACCTGTTCTGCTCCACTTATAGAATTCGTATTCCCACCACTCCTCCTTCCAACTCCATCCCATCTATATTCAATTCTCAATAAGAACAAAATATTGTTGATTATTTAGTTTGCACTCACCTGAAACAAAGAAATACAAATAATTAGTCACAAATCAATGTTTACATATTTATTACTTTTTAAAACCCTTAGGGGAACTTTTGACTTTTTTAAAACTTTTAATTTTGAACTGAATGACAAAAATGTCGGTAAATATGACGTTATGCAAATTTTTGATGAAGTTTTTGATAACGGCAAATATTTTAAAAGCGTACTGCTACACTAGGTTATAATTATTTTATTTGTGTGGTATCCTGGTAGCCACGGATACCACATCTCCGCTTAGGTTTAAGATCATCAATCCTTATTTAATAATTTTATATGGCTTCTTAATGTTTACAGTAGTTATGTTTTATTTTAAAGCGTGTAGAAGCATGGTTTATAATAAATATTTAACTGAGATAAAAGTTTTTATGTGAATACCGCACAAGTGTTCCAAATTATCACCAGTTGTACCTATGTAGTCAGCGGAACTGACATTCTGAATTAAGGATTCATTCCGTAAACAGCTGCATGAATTCATTTTATTGTTTATTGTTTTTTCAGTTTTACCCACATTACATTCAGTTTTACATACATTTCGGAATAAAAAATTATTATTATATTATTCCACTGAATAACTTAGCTCTTCAGAACTGGTCAAAATCATTTCAAGCAACGTTTTGAATCTGAACTGCGGAATCTACTCCGATGGTGATGTCGAGAAATATGTTCGATCTTGCTAAAAATGTGATAAATATAGTTTTGAATACATTCACAAAAGTATCAACCAGTGAGACTATGGCTTCCCCAATTGGGACATGTTGTGAGGTTGAAGGTAGTGGGGAGGGAAAGGAGATGGGGAGGAGGAAGGTGGTGAAGTACCTGGCTATTCAGATCTGGTCACCAAACACGTCAAAAGCCACTTTAAGCATATTTTCAATTCTGAACGCGTATCTTGTGCCGCAAATGTGCTATAATATATTATTTTAAATGAATAAAATTGTGAAATAAAACAAATTAAGTAATGAAATAACCTGCATCCTCCGGATTGTTAGAACCTGGCCCCTCGACCACGGAGACCGTCGTATAAAAAGGATCATGGAAACGCTGGAGTTCAGCCTTAGGTAAATTAAATGCTTTTCTACTTCTCCCACTGAATGTGACGTAATGACTAATTAACTATTCTAAACTATAAATCGATTAACAAATTTATATTCAGGTATCTAAACCACTAGTAGTACAGGTGAGCACTGAAGTATCTGAGCAGGTGTAAACATGTTCCCAATGATAAGTGGTGTATTCGTTACCAGATTGAGTCAATCAACATTTGTTTCGTGATGTTTTAAATAATAAGTCAAATTTATAGTGACTCATGATTTACAGGTATCGGAAAAAGGGAGGATTTTTCCGATTGGGAATGTTGAGTGGAAAACCAATGTTTAAGAAAACTTAAAATGATTCACAATCTGCTCGTTCAGAGATGGCGGTTTTTGAAGTATGCGGCGTTGCACCATGTCGTGTAAGATTCGGAATCGGCCGCTAAGAATAAACACTCTGAGATATAAACACAAGCTAGGTATAAATTCCCGCTAACACCAGCTGCATGTTTTGATTTATGTATGCGTGTTTAATTTAATATTACGAAGTTCAGGCACAAATATTTTACAATCATTTTCTGAAGAACTTAATTTGCCACATTATGCAATAAAAACATCACCGAAAAAGGATTTGTTAGAAGGAGATTTTGAACTTTAAGCAGTTTTTATAGGTTCGATACTTAATTTATTTCTAGGCTTATAAAAAGACTTATCAAAATAACTCTCGATTATTTTAAAGACCAAAATAGGTTCTACTAGCAGCATTTAATGAAAGCTTCTAACCTAAAATACGCATAAATAAGTAGTTTTGTCCGTAAACACATAATTCTTTGAAGAAAGGCATACCAAGTTGGTGATTCAATCCAATTATGATAACGTGTATCGAGGAGCCAGGTTTAGGCCGTAGTTATTGCGTAAATCCTGTGACCAGTTTGACTATAATATTTTGA
This sequence comes from Limnephilus lunatus, assembly GCA_917563855.2. NCBI lineage: Eukaryota > Metazoa > Arthropoda > Insecta > Trichoptera > Limnephilidae > Limnephilus > Limnephilus lunatus. The sequence goes on along the minus strand of OU830602.1, from coordinate 40,931,410 downwards.
AATGTCCCCGACTCGTAGAAACTACGAATTATATTGTATATTTTAAATTATGGAATTATTAATAACAATAATAATATGATGCACTTAGTTAATTTGAAATTTCTCATTACAGTCTACCAGGCGCACATAAATACTTCGGGGTGAGTCTCCCTACACCCCGTGGTTACGGCTGTATTTATCGTCCTGACCGGAGCGCGGAGCCCGCTAAGTCGGCGGGGAGCAACTTCTCCTTTATTTTAGCCTTCCCTACGAAGTGAGGTGTGCGCTTAAGCCAGCTAAATGAAAGCATGCACTCTGAAATTACCTCCTTTTCTTTCCTGCCTACCAGCGGAAATAATCGACACTTTATGTAGCCATGTCGTGTGTCCCGCAATACCTCTATGGCATATATGTATTATAGACCTAGAGGGCAAAGTTCAATTCGCCGTTTTCGAGAGAATTTTTATACGTTTTTATAATGTTCGATATTTTATTTGATATCTTTACAGAATCACCCATACAGAATCGTTCAAGATTTAAAGATAATCTCAGTATCGCCCTGATAAATGACCAGCATTCACACACCTGACACACCCACTAGACAAACCCTGCTTTGCAAAACAAACCACCCAAAACCTGGGATATTTTTTTAAATTATGATGACATGCACCTTTCTTAAATGCATCTAGTTTAAACCTGAACCCCAAAATTCAAAGCAGTAATTTTTTTGTTTTTATTTTGACGAGAATTTATTTTATAGATTGATACTTCCGACAAATGTCATATTTGATTGTCTTTTAGTGAAAAAAGGAATATTCCGTATTATCCGTGCATCAAACTTCGAGAACATGAACGTTCCGTATTATCCGTGAGGTGGACTCAATGCATATTTACCAAAATAACACTTTCGTGTGGAACATACAATGAAACATATGTAATATATTGTAAAGAGATCTGGTTTCTTAAACAAGTTATTGGTGGAATGAAAATTGGTAAAGATAATACGCGAGTTACGAGTAGGTAACAAGAAGTAAGAACGCAAAGCAAACCCGCGCCCGCTCTATACAATAATACCCACGTCTCGTAAAATCTCACGGTTTGCAAAAAACGTGTTCTCTTTGGCTGCGCGTCAGTTTTACAGCTTTTAAACATTCTCGTTATACTTTACGAATGTAAAATAATTTAAAAAACGATCAATACGATCGTTTAAAATGCGTATTAGTAGTAAGTAGGTACATTATTAGTAGTAAGTAGGTACACCAGACACATCAGCAAAATAACCATAACAATAAATGTTATTGTTGGAACAATTATTTGTCAAATATATCTACATACATTTAATTCATTGATAGATAATTACATGTTTATCTCTTTCGTATAGCTTCAGGATTTAATTTTTATTTTTAGTTAGATTTGTCAAACAGCCCCATTTTAACATATTTCCCTTTCCCTCGCCTACTTTTACCCCTCTCTCTTAGGAACCTTTACCCCCCCCCCCCCCCCCCCCCTCCCACCAAAGTTGGTGTTCTCTCTGCCTCTTCTACTTTTCATTTAAATACTCTGTAATCTGTAACTCTGTATATTATTTCACATATTTTATTCACTCTGATGAAGATTCAGGTCGAACCGAAACAAGTTGGTTAAAAAAAAAATTAAGGGTAAATAAACAAGTAATATTTTGTCTTTATTTAAAAAAAAATTCCACAATGTTTGTTAACAATTTACTATTGACTAACTGTAGAGAAAACTTTATTAGAAAAGTTACATTATAAAAAAAACCTTCAACATACACAATACAAGACCAAAAGATTGAACACATCAAAAAACAGTGTAATAACTTAGTGAAATAAAAAATGTACCTAGATTAAGAATATTTAAAGAAAATTGTGAATGGAATAAGTATTGGAAGAAAGCAAAGTGTATCTTCACGTTTTATAAGTTTTATTAAAGAATAAACAGATATGTTTAATCAAATACGCTTTTAAATGTTAGAAACTAAAGTAAATCTCTAGCTTTATTTATTAACAAATACTTTTAGATAAAGAACTTTTTTCACATAAAAATGGATTTGAAAACAATTATTCAGATTAAATATAAGATTTAAAATGAATTAAAATGTCATATTAGAATAAGTTAACAATAATAATCTAAACGAAAATATGAAAGAGAACAAGACACAGAAAAACAGAAAAAAGACAATGGTCGCAACTAGGACTCGAACCCAGACCTCCCCGTCTAACCGGGACGAGCGCGTTAACCAATTTCGCCATTGCCACCTTCTGTTAAAGCCGTCATATTTGTCAATCTCATATTTTCAACTTTTAGAATTACATTATTATCAAATAATTATTTTTCTCCATATTACGGGCAACTACCCTTTTCATTGGAAACAATCATTCTAAGAATTGGTTTGTAACCTGGATAGCGTCTCGGTTTCTTCGACATCTGGGTTCGAGTCCCAATTGCGACCATTGTCTTTTTTCTGTTTTTCTGTGCCTTGTTCTCTTTCATATTTTCGTTTAGATTATTATTGTTAACTTATTCTAATATGACATATTTCACTGATGGGAATAACCTTCAAAAAAATATAAAAAGAAAGTTTTTCTAATAAAATTGAATTAAAATGTATTATTTTAGACAGAATTGTATAAGTACTAACGAGTGCTTTAAAAATATGTAAAATGCTTTTTGTAAGTTCTTTCGATGCTGATGATAATATCTGCTACTTCTGCATATTGCTTACCTATTCTATGAACGCGTGGTATAAGGGATGTCAAAAACTTGATCCTGACTCCTTTGTTCTGCAGAGTGTCGATCCTACATCTTTTTCAAAGGGGTTTTCGCTATCTTCCTTAGAAATGACACCATTGAATACCAGAAGAATATTGATTTTCCAACATGGATAACTTATTTAGATAAACGTTTCTACAAAATATCAATATTGCCTGAAACTTCCGGACACACCGCAGCAATAATAGAATCATGATGATTCAAAGAGCCGCAGCATTAGCCGTGGTTTCAGCTTCAGCAGTGTTACTTCATACATTTGTTATGTTTTTAGTTGATACTTCTCACACGATCCCGCCGCATCCCTGGGAGTTAATTGCACTGAGCCGGTGCAAAGCTTGTGCTGCATGCATGCTGCAGATTGCGGGAATAGAATTTCATCATCACGCGGTGCTCGAACCGCGTGTAACCAATACCAAATTCAACCACCGTGTAATCGACAAAGAAATTAATTAACGAAGGCTATTCGAGTTTCCGTGAATGTCTCTCTGGAAGTATAATTGTATTTTACAGGTGGGGTTTTCTCCTCGACGAGAGTTTAATCGAAGAATATTATTATAATCGTGACCTGACCCGGGACGCGAGGTAATTTCAATGCTATAAAATTATATTTAGCGAAAGGAATTTCGCATCCTGAATTGTATTATGATATAATTTATTAATTTACTTCGAATGCAAAGTAACAGGTTAAAAAATGATGCAATTATTTAATAATAAATGGCTTAAATGGATTACACAAATATCTTTTTCGATTGTTCTTACAGCTTTGATCGTCTCAAGCGCAAATTCTAACCCTCATCACACTGTTTTATATTGAAAAGCGTGAAAACAATGGTTGAAAATTAACATTAGCATACGATTATCCACGTATTAGGAGCACATAATCTGCGAGGCGATATAAAAGGTCACGAAGGCTAGAACGAGCGGCAAATAAACGTCCGATACACAGAGCAGCGAGGTCTTCATTGCGGCAACAATGAGCAAATGGGTCCAAGTAATGTTCATTATATTGTAAGTCCTCACAGCTCATGTTCCCCTATCGGGAGAGATATTCAACGTATTAGGAGCACACGACACGAGGAGGTGGAATGATACAAGGGTCGGGGCGGGTCAGCGCGCAGCCGTCCATACAAACGCCGAGATCTTCATCTGTACAACAAAGAAGGCGCAAAAAGCTAATACCTCCTTATTTCTCCTCTCCACTTCTGTTACCCTGTCGAGATAAACTTATTACTCCGGTAACTAGTGGCAGATTAGATTGCACGTGGATGCATGCGGGTTTAGCTTCATTTTAAATTGATCCACTCGCTGTACTTGCGAGGGAGTTTGGTACGTGATGACGGCTGTTTGATAATTTCCAATGCAATCTTGTTTATGATTAAATTCTTTTCTCGGATTTGTAAGACAGTACCTACATGAATACTGGACATAATGTACGATGAACTCCCTATTTCCTGATAAGGTAAGTGTCAGAGAAGGTCCTCCATTTGTCTAAAATGAGAGTCTTGTAAGGGTTGTTTCAAAGCATATGAACAAGGGGGTAGGATTGCTTTTTCATTCTTTAAAAAAATTACGATTTTGAAGGTGTTTTTCTTTTATTTTTGCTTACGAATAAATTTTCTATAACGATTTAAAACGTGTCAATTTCAATTTGCCGCCAAAATGAAAATTTAGTTTTTATTCGGCAACATTGGTGACAACCGTCTTATCAGCCAGTGGCGTTTTCTACGACGTAATGACGTTGTAGGCTGTTGGAACCATTTCAGAATGTGCATTTTTAGACAATTTTTAAAATCAATAATTATGAAAAAAAATATTAATGATGGGATGTTTCAAAACATATGAACAATTTATCAAATTCGAGAAAGTTCTATTCAAGTTCTGTGATTATTTCAGTTTTATGACGTCATTTAATAATATAAAAACAGAACTTACACAGAACATGAAAATTAACTTCGAATATTTAATGATTTGCTCAAATTTTTTTAAACAACCCTAACCCCATAAAGGCTAACGAAATTGATGTTCTGTTCGACATTCCATAAACGAAAATTTTCATAATATTCGCCCGAATTGAGATAAAATTGACCTTATTCCAAGAATACAGACAGGTCTACAAACACTTCTATCGGTTTATATTTTCAGTGGCCTGCAGTGACATTTTCACACGGCGACAGAAGATTTGAAAACGGTTCATGCTCACCAAGATGGTTGCATCCGAAATCGGCACTAATTATCGACTCTCAATTAAATCGTTTCACCCGCCCGGGTCGCAGAAGTGCAGAAGGGAAGCAGAGTAACATTCCGATTGTGCCACATACACGATGCAGGTCGCATCTAATTACGGAAACAGCCGAATGCTCGCTGCTAGCTGGTAGCTGGTAGCGGGGCTCACTGCTCAGGTGCCTGTGTTGTCTGTCACGCCATTTGTCTATTGGAGTGGCACGACCCAGCGGGCTAATTAGGCCCGGCCAACACCGACCCGGGCAGCGGCGACACCTCCTCGGATTGCTGCGCTCCTAATGAGCTGAGCTCCGTGCGGATCTAAACACTAGATTTCGTAGAACCAATAAATGCGAACTGTTCGGTTTGCGACACTGAATAATTTGTACGTTAGACTATTTTCCAGCTTTTCATGCTGCTTACAAACACCTTATTGAAATTCACCTCACACAATATTGACCGGAATTAGACCATTTCTAATATGAATTACATTCCGCCAAGAATTTGGGCATTTAAATAAAATTTTCGGTAAGGTAACCTGCCTGAAATATAACAATAATGGGAACATTTTTCTTTCAAAACTGTTACAAAAAATTTCAAAATAATATGTAGGTATATACCTACATATATGATGCTTTCAATTTGAGAGGCTGGTATGGGTACCGCCACCATTTATTTCTATTTATAACGGAACCATTTATTTGACAACCAACACCTCTGCCATAAGTCAGCCTAAGTGGTTCGCTACGTTTGCTGACATAGCAGGGGTGCTCGGGTTCATGTTTGTTCGGATCCGTACCAACTGATGCGATATGGATATAAATCTGCGATACCAACTGCGTGGTTGGTCGGATTGGGAGAGACTGGCCGAGGGAGACATTTGGGTTTTTCCAGCAGGACTCTCTTAGAACATCGCCTCACCGCAGTGGGAGGGATAGATTCTTCTATCAGTCACTTTTAAACATATAGACCCCCAGATTCCTACCCACCCTTCGTACCTTTTTCCTTCCCCGAATTTCTTTCCATTTTTCCTAAAAAGACCCTCCATATAAAATCCCCAAAAATGACATAAGCTTTGTGAGAAATTATTTTTCTCAGGGCGTCCGGTGTGGAGTTAATGTAAAAAAGCTATAAAAAAACGCTTACTAGAATTCTTTTTCAACCTTGGTTTGTCTTCTTTTTTCTTATTGTGTATCAATTTTTAAATGTCTTAACGAAAGAAAAAACTTTTTTCCTTAGATTTTTATAAACAATCACAGACGTATAATGAATGTCTTTGAAATGCTAAAACTAAAACAAAACCTCTACAGGTTTCTTGCTTGTCCGAGCATTGATGATTCTAAGTGTATGAATCAGCGCTGTAGAATTTCCAATACAGGAAAACGTTTTGCAATGTTAAATAAATTAATCAAACGGTGTAAAAAATTTGATTCTTTATTGATACCTGCAATTAATCTATTCTTAAAAAACATATTAGAAACCATACATAGTGATTCAATTTACATTTAATATTATTATTCAGAGGTAACATATTTATAACTATTTGCTTAACCACTATTTTACATCGAAAAAACAATTAAACAGTAATAATACTAATATAATAACTTTAATAACGGCAACGATTTAAAGATTTTTAATAAATCAAACTATATGGACTCGATAAACGGTCGTAATTAATGTAGTCCATTCAATACATTGTTAATATCGACCGATCAATGTCAGAGATGATCTAAAATTCTAATTAATTATTTCATATTTTCTTCAGAGAGATGGCGAGTTACATATATTATTAGTGCCGACCTCAGACAAAAAGCAATCTTTGCAGCATCTTATGGCAAAGATAAATGCTTTCATTTTTAACTGACAATATCGATTCAATAGGATAAATGTATCAATGATTGAACATTAATTTCACCGGTGTTCTTTATGCGCGCCTGGTCGCTTTGTCTTACATTGGTTACCTATAAGGTGTTCAGTAATCCAGTATGTTATTTAAAAATGAACGAATTCGTGATTTTTTTGGCAAATATGACGGACCACATTGGAGGAAGTTGATTTCCGTAGTAAATCGAAATAAATTAAATTTGAACCATTGATTTTGACAACGGCTTAAGATGAAGCAATCCACATTAAAACACTGCATTAGATATACCCACTAATATGACATACAAAATAAATCTTTTTTGTATGATATACAAAATAATTCTTTAAAAAATCCGGGGCTACCGTTATCTATTAATTACCTGTAATCTGGCGTCAAGCTTTAATTACAAAAAAAATATGCAAAAATATCTACACATTATCAATGGAAGATGCTCCGAGGAATTAGCGTAATTGATACCTTCGGCACCAGTGCATATCGGGAAGCACACCAAACGCAACATTTTAACACAATTGACAATGTCACATGCGATCAGGTCCCTTCTACGACTGTGGAACAGATCGGCTGTGGAACGATTTAACGGCGTTTGTGTTTTCTCCCTCCTACAACATCGGTATCTTCAAGACACACGTTCACTCCTTTATCTCCTCAAAAATACCAAATATTATTTAAGCTACCTCGATACTGCAGCGCTTCGGCGATGATTGCTGAAGCCCTCGCCCCCCTTTAGTTTTGCTTTGAAATAAATTTGTCTATCGTGCTATCTTATTATTATTAAAATTTAAATATCTAAATAAACGTATGTAGGTATTTTTACCACCCAGTGTAATGCATTGAAAACACAGGGCATAAACACATATTTTATGCCCGAATCATTGTTTATATTCAGAATACAAGTGAATGAGAGCCGGAGTTCGCATCAAATCAAAAGGTGAACACATTCGAACACCAACGAATAAAGACCAAGAACAGCGATGCGTTGGAGCCCGTCTTTATTATCAAATCTTTTGTTACAAATGACGTGAGATATTCATTGCAAAATTGATTAAGTAATTAATATAATGCAACAAACGGATATACGAGGGTTGTCCAAGAATTAAAGACGGTTCTAATTTAAGAAATCAGGAAAAAATTATATTTACAAAAAAACGTATGAAATTTTAGGAACATATCCCTACTATTTTTCAACATAGTCCCCGTTACGATCGATGCACTTGGTGAACCGTGGCAATATATCCTTGATTCCCTTATCGTAGAGGTCCGCCGCCAAAAATGCAATCACCTCTCCCCCCGCGTCCTAATCGGTCTCCAAAGATTTTTCTGCCAAATGTTGCTTCAAGTAAAGAAAAAGATGCAAATCGTGTCAGTTATTGCCTTTTTGGTTCCGAGGTTAGGTGGTGAACCCGTGTTTCAACCCAAAAAAGCCTCGCCTTGTTCGGAAAAATAGTTCGATGCGACCTGAGCTCTTTCTAGACGATTTTGCTCTTCAGCATTTTGGGAACCCAACGAGAGCAATTTGCATACGCCATTTTTCCCTCTAAATCGTTTTGTGGTAGACTTACTGACGTCTGGGATCAAAATTACGAGCTTACGAACTTGAACAGAGCGGAAAGCGAATAATTGAGGGCACCTCGCAGGCGGCGATATTCGACAGCGGAGCGTCCATCTCAAACGGACACAAAGATCGCACTGAAGCAGCTACCAAGCCGGATCACCACTAGTTTTTTTATGGGAAAGACTGTGCTCAACGCTAGAGCCATCATATTTTGAGGAATAATGTCCGCGTCGTTGAAAATGAGGAAAGGTCTTCAATTCTTGGACAACCCTCGTACAAAAGGGATATTTCCAATGAACTACAAAAACACAATAATCTCACCTATTTACAAATCTGGAGATCCACACCAAGTAACAAATTATCGCCCAATCTGTCTAATTTCTAATATAGGAAAGATCTTTGAAAAAATAGTAAAAAAACAGTTGGTAAATTTCCTAGATAGTAATAAAATAATACACAAAAACCAGTTTGGTTTTATAAAATCACTCAGCACACAAGATGCTATTGCTAACGTAACTTCATACATTTACGAAACATTAGATAAAGGTAAAAAATGTGCGGGTATATTTATTGACCTCAGAAAGGCATTCGATAGCATATCTCATGAGATGCTATTAAAAAAATTAAATAACATTGGAATAAAAGGCAACGCGATTAAATGGATCACCAACTACTTAAAAAACCGCCCACAAGTGGTAAAAATCAATCATGTTAATAGCGATCAAGAGCTTTCAAGCTTTGGAATCCCCCAAGGTACAGTGCTTGGACCAATTCTATTTACTATATATGTAAACGATATTTTTTTTCAACCTTTACATGGTCAAATTACATCATACGCCGACGATACAGTATTAATAATAAGTGGAAAGACTTGGGAAGATGTAGAATTAAAGGCCATAGAAGACATTAACACGCTTAAGAATTTTTTCGACACTAATTTACTATCACTAAATAGTGAAAAGACATTTGTAATTCCATTTGCAATACATTTAAACGATGCTCCCAAAAATTTTAACATTGTCATACATGAAAATACTAAAATTCACAGCCAAAACTACTGCAAATCAAACTGTACAATATTAAAAACAACAAATAAAATAAAATATCTAGGAGTAATTATTGATAAAAATCTGAAATGGAAGGAACAAATATGTCAAGTAGTAAACAAAATTAGAAAATTAATATACATATTTTTAAGAATTAGAAATTTTTTGTCAATAAAAAATCTATATTTAATCTACTATGCCTTAGTTCAATCCACTTTACAATACGCTATTATTAGTTGGGGATCCGCATATAAATGTAACCTTGTTCCAATAGAAATTGTACAAAGAACAATTATTAAAATTATATTAAAAAAATCCTTGGACTACCCAACAGAACGCCTATTTGATGAATTCCAAGTACCTACATTTAAAGATTTATATATTAAAAATTCATTAATTCAAATTATAAAAGAAAAAGATAAATATCAATTTTTAAACGAAAACAGAACGCGACTTAAACATGTTTTTATATGCCCAAAACTAAATACGTCTTTTGCACAACACCATTACACTTACCAGGGAAGAACTTTTTTCAATCGCCTACCAGAAGAAATCAGAAGCATTAATGATAAAACCCAATTACTGCTATCTGTCAAGAGACATTTTAAAAATATTCTGAAGAAAAAAACTAATGCCACTTAATTATCCTACAAATATCCTTAGTTTTCCAAAATATTCTTTCTTTTATTTAAATGTATAAAAATATACTTAGTTTTCCATAATATCCTTTATTTTCTTTAAATATATACTATTATATACTATTACAACACACATATATTTATGTAAATGAATTATTTAAGTACTAAGTAATAACCACATTTATGTACACTCCTTTTCCATACACAAGCAAATGCTTTAAATGGAAAAGTAGTAAAAAACCTAAGATGTAAAATTATCATTATCATTTATATATGCATGTACGAGGGTTGTAATATATTGTATATCTTGGACAAACCTCGTACATATAATATATAATAATTAAAGCCATAACTTTGATTCAGAAAAACCTAAAGACTGATTCACATTCATCACTGATCAACACATTATTAAATATACGACATCGAAAAACTGACTTGGCATTCGTAATGATTGATTCGGAAATTTCACTTATCGATATTCTATATTTTGTAAAACGAAATAAATTACAAGTAAAATTATAAAGGGAATTATTGCAGACACCATTGTGAAGGTCAAATAAAAATAAAATGAATATTGATGAATTACTAACGATTAAATCCCAATCTTTATTATGTTCATATTTTTTGTCCTCTGCGGGATACGAACATATTATATCATTTAAGGCCTAGAATTGCTCACCACAAGGTGAATGAATAATAATGATATTGATGAGATGATTTAGGACTGGGGTGTCATACGTCATTAAAGGAAAGTGAGCTTAATGGTTGTATTAGGACCCAGTATTCCAAATTTCAATTTGTTTAATAATTATTTAATTTAAATTAACATAATCAATTTATTAATAGCCCTTGTGTAAAAAAATGTTGTTGTACCCAATGTAAAAGCCCCAAAAACATACTTTCCTTGAACACTTTAAGTTTTAAACTCTTCAAAAATACATGTTTTTTTAAAAGATAATCTCTACTCAGATTCCGAGGTGGAAAAGTAAAATATGAAATAAATTAGGTATAATAATGATAGAAAAATCGCAAAGTATGCTCCAACAAATTAGTGACCAGACGACTCAACTACTCGTATGTACAACTTCATCACTTTGAATAATCATTAAAAGTGATAAAAAAACTTTTGGGCAACTTTTGACTATTTACCACTTTTAATGACTTTTCGATGGGGTGTTGAAATGCCACTGTGTTGAAAAGTCGTAAAACCCCAAAAATTAAAAAAAAATATATACATATCTGGTTCAATTACTTAAAATGCTATAGGTGTAAATAAATTTACAACTTTTCTTAAAACGCTACTTAATTTTTAATTGAGATTAATTAAAAACATTTGTTTTAATATCAACGCGTTTCCTCTAACATTCGTTTTCTCCCCTTGAAAACATCTTCAGTAATCTTTTTCTTCATTTTTTACACTTGCAACAGAGTCAATAAAATCAGGGGTATGTTTTGAAAAGTTCTTTTTAAAATCTGATGAATTAATATTTTTAAAATCATTAAACGGTAAAATGATTTAATAAAATTAGAGTAACCAATGGAAATAAAACATGGATTCTACACTATTTGAGGGTAAAACACCACTGAATAAATTGCTATTTACATTTTACAGAAAAAATCTGTTTTCGGTACAGTCGATTTGTTAAACATTAACATTCCTATAATAAATATCCGCATTACCATAACGGTGTATTGCACGAATCTACTGTCGAATTTGCCCTATCAAAGAAAAGAAGAAGAAGACAAATTATGTGGGAATCTTAACGACACACTTGAAGAAAGCGTGTAAACAAATATGCGCCCGCTGCACGGCGTACTGGACGAACGTACGGTGAAATTCACCCTAGCAGGCAATGAGATTAGACCTTTCCAAGACGTTCTTTTTAATTTAATTTCATTCAAGTAATTCTGAAGAACATGTTACATATATTGAAAATGTGCCATGATGTCGCGCTGCCGAAATTATTAATTTATCGTCTAGAAAAATAAAATCTGGTGCTTACCGCTAACTTTATAGTTGTACACGGGTTATAAAGTTTTAAAATCGTTGTACGTAAAATATATTAATGGTAAGGTATTGTTTTCATTAATCTTAAATACAAAGAAAGAACTTACATCCCCAGGACAAGATCTGAATAAAAAAGTTAATATAGTTAAGAATTCGCCGGAAATGATTAAAATGTGAGTTTTGAGCAAACAAAAATTAATAGGATTGTGTACCGCCTTAATTATTAAAAACTTTAATACTGTCTAAAACCTAATACACATTATGAAAGCTCATTTGTGCAAAACTTTACTTTGCTTTAATCGCTTTTAAGTTTATAGGCAGGCATTATTATGTTCAAGTTGACGGTAACATTTATTAGTTGCATCTGCGAGTGTCCGTTTACAGCGAACATTGCATGTTTCCGTTGTAGCAGCCAACCGACTGCAGCATTTACAATGCCCGCTGCGGTATTTGATTTATGAAATAGGTAACACAATAATCTAGCAACACATTAAGGAATGGTCTTCAAACAAACAACCGAAAGCCAACAAACAGTTCACCTCCCATTATGAAGCGGAACCTTTAATACGTTGTTCCTCCGCGCGAACCATCGATCAACTTGCCTTTGATAGCGAGATGAAGAATCGCAGATCTTCTTTTTACTCGGTACATTTGTTGATCTCTGTGGGATCTCACCACATCATGATCTGCCCATTATCTGTGGGAGCTAAATGGGATGCTGTTCTCAGTAACAAACAATAATAACTTCTATCAATTATGCGGTTAACTAACAACGGGCTATCGACTTTATCTCGCAGATAAAATAGTAAATGCAAGTTAATAAGCTGACGCATAAAACGACATACATTCTAATACACTTTCTTATGAACTCGGTAGAGCTAATAAAATTTTAGGTTATTAGCAACATTCTTAAAAGAACTTGTGAATGAAGTGTGCCGTACATTTTTCTTAGAATGCAGTTGCAGAATCAGTAAGTGATCCTCAGAATAGTGGGAACTTCTATGGCCGTCATATAAAATGACCAATAGCGTGACGATACGAGTATGTGGTGTTGAAGAAGAATTCTTAGAACACCATGACATCCAGGCTAAAACGCAAACTTTCGGAAACTTAGGAAAATCTGAGGATCGTCGATGAGCTCTCAAAGGAGTCAGGTCTCATTGGGTTGTTGGAGTACCTAAATTCACAATTCTCAGAAATTATGGAGGCGCTAAAGTAAAAACTATATCTCAATTCCGACTAGAAGAGGGTTCTACATAAAACACGAAGATGCCTTCATCCGGCAGTAGTACAAAGAAAATGCTTGATAATGGTTATTTCTAACATACTTAATAATATTATGAAGATATGCGGCTGATTCCGTAAGAACTGACATATCCATTGGTAGTTTTATAGGTGCACCGTTCCTTACCGTGTGAGTCGTTACCAGGGGATCATGACCATCGAACGGTGTAATAGACACAATTAATCATATTCGTTAATCGATACAGATGTTCAGACTCGCGTTTCTTTTTCTATCGTGTGAATATTGGTGCACTTGTCTGCTTGGCATGCTATTAAAATCATTTTTCTTCTAAACGGATATACCAACCTTCAACCTGATACTTAAAATTACAAATACCCCTGTGAATTAAAAAAAATACCAGGTCTTATTGTGAAATTGATCTATTTTAATGTAGGTAATGTTTCATTTTCGGTAAACTCAAACACCTGGTGAACGAATTAATTGAAAGTTAGCATGAATTCTTAAAACCAGATCACGTTTTTAATTAATCATATATTTTATACATGTAGTTTTAAAGTGGGGTTTTATTATTGTTTTCAATTACTCAGAAAAATAACAAACTAATCACAGTGTCAAAATCATGGTTCTCATTCTCAAATAATTCGAGTTTTTCATTATTATTTAATATCTTCAAGAAGCACAATTTGAATTTTTATAATATGGGCCTTACATGGGTTGTGTAGCTTGTAATCATCTGTCATTGCTACATTAGTTTCTTAATGACTCTGGTCTCTTATCCTTCATGTAGCTCGTCCATCATGCGATATGTTGATACGGTAGAATCATGTACTCATTCAAGACGTGAACCAGGAGTCTATGTATCAATTTGTTCTACATGAGAAGGAAATTTTTGTACAATCAGTTCGAATCTGTTTATCAATTTATTATCTGTTAAGAGTTACATTTTCGCATTGTTGACAGTTTTTATAATGTCCCCGGGTCGTGAGTTGCTATTTGTATACACGGCTTCTTTACTTACGACGTTAAGATTCTGAATGTATTTTCGGGTATATTGTCATCTTAATGTTCCTTGCTAAAACTGATGAGTTATTTTGCAGCGGCCAAGTAGACCGACGTACACAAAAAAAAATCAGAGAGTGCAATTCACACGCGGTAGAAGTAAAACCTTTAGAAAATTAAATTAGACAAGAGTGGGGACGCTACGAAGCACCGCACAAAGAGGAGACCAATTAGTCATTCTCTCGCACGCTAAACCCAGAAGATGTAGGCATGTACGATATGTTTGTCTCGTTTTACATCGAGTTTCAAATCACAAAGGTGTTAAAGAAGATTTCACTTAAAAAATTACACGACTGCAGTTCACACGCGATAGAAATGAAACCTTTAGAAAACTAAAGTAGACAAGAGTAGAGAGACTAAGAGGCACCGCACAAAGAGGAGACCGATTAGTCATTCTCTCGAAGGTTAAATCCTACAGATGTATATGTTTGTCTGTTTTTAGTGTCGCTTTTTTGTTTCATCAAGCTGCAAATCACAACGGTGCTAAAATTCACTTAAAATTATGGGTTATATTTATAAAGGCTATGTCATGTCCTCAAAATGGATCCGAGCCATTTCTGATCCACCGATCTTTATTTTGTAAGTCAGAATGCTTTCCATCCGACCAATGAAACACGTGACAGAGGCGAAGAAATTCCGGTGTTTTTTCTGTCGGTCTCGACACGCGTCTCGTCCGATATGGAGAGACGTTACTTTTCATCAAGCGGCCACTTTGTACACACATAAAATCACTACCCATAAATACAGACCCGGAAAAAAAAAGTTAGTAAATTAGATTTTGCATAATTTTTATTTTTATCTCACCTTTAAAGGAGAAAATCTGTTTTCTGAAGCACTTTGTGGCTCGCCATAATTTACCAATAGACCACTTTAAATAAATGAGTAGACCACAATAAAAGTGGTCTACAACAAATTTATATGTGTTTTTATTGTGCATCAAAAATTCACTAATCAACTTAACTGAGGTTGGCGTTAAAGATTTTGCAATTGCTCATCATGGAGCTGTTTGTAAAACTTCAATAAAAATGTGCAAAAATAGAAACGACACTTTTTGGTAAAGTTATTTTTTTTATTAATAAAAGTTGCAAAATTCAAAAAAAATGTTTCACACCTTTAAATTAAATAGTTTTGTATTAGAGTGTACAAGTTTTGTTTTGTTCTCTCCACTGGGGAGGCCCGAGGAAAAAATCTGTCATCTTTGGGGATGGTGTGTGAGGGGTTTTATTAGGCAAAGGAAATTCTGGAATGGAAAAAGGTATGAGAGGCAGGCAGGAATCTAAGGGGCAATGTGTTCAGGAGCAACGAATGAAATGAAACCACCCCTTCCACTACGGTGTAAGGCGATGAGTAGAGAGAGTCCGGCTGAAGAGATCAAAAGGTCTCCCGCAACCAGCCTCTCCCAATCCGGCCCGCCACGCAGTAGGCGGGCATTCCCACCGCATCCGCTACCAAGACCAAGTTAAACTTTACCCCATGAATCCGGACATTCCTGTTAAGTCACTAAATGTCGCGAACCACTTGGGCAAGTGACCTGTGGCAAGGGTGTTGGTTATTCAATAAATTGTTCCAGGGCGGCGCGGCGGTACCCATATCCGCCTCCCAAATTTAATTTAGTCACATATTTTTTTAAGGGAGCAGGTAATAATTTAAATTGTTTTTTTAAATGTTAATAAATACGATCCTGCATCGCGAAGAAGTTCACGGAAGATGAAGGATTTGAGGAGCTAGCCGTCACGTGTCAGTAACTATAATTAATCAAACGATTACAAGCTCGGACGAAAGAAAAAATGGATGGTCTCTCCCATTATTAATACCTTGGATACCGTGTGTCGGTGTGATATCCAATAATTAATATGGAATACTTACCTTATTAAAATAGCATTTTAACGATAAATGGTATAGCACTATAACACAACACAAACTTGCTGTGGGTGCTTTGGCCCACCCACCGGGTTGAGGGTCGGATCGGCAGATATTGGCTGAGGGAGACCTTTTGAGACCTCTCCAGCTGGACTCTCTCGATCTATGGCTTTTCACCGCAGTGGTAGCGATGGATTCTCACATTCATCACTCCTGAACACATTGACCCCAGATTCCTGCCCATCTCTCATATTTTTCATACATTTTTCCTTTCCTGAACTTCCCCACCTCCTTTTACTAAAAAGATCCTCCACACAGCATGCCCAAAGATGAAATAGGTCCTGGGTGGAAAAAAGGGGTTCCATGACAACTCAGAATCAAGTCAACTCAACACCTCTTCAAAAAGAGACTAAAAGCTTTGAAGTTTTTTTATTTAAAAATAGCCCTTAACCTAACCTAACGTAACCTATTTAACCATTTTTTTTCTTAACATTTTAAAAGGCGTTCAAATGAGTTGATTTCATTCTCAGTTGTCCGCTAACCTTTATCAGGATAGCAGGACAGAATTCGAGAATGCATTTTTGACATTGAAAAATGTTATTCTAAGAGATATCCATGTTGCTCTCGACTCCTTAGCAATAAGTCAAGCCTGGACGAGACTCAGCACTAAACCATCTTTCTTTTTTTCATTTGAATCGTTACTTTTTTTAATTAAATGGGCAATTAAATATTTAAATCCTGATGGAATGATTGATAGTTCGTCGTCACATCCGCAGTCAGACGAGAACAAACAACGTTTTAGGTGTTTGAAAAGAGAATATGCACCTAATTGAAGAACGTGTATGAGACGAACGATAAAAAAAGTACAGATTAATTTGAGCTTTTCGGCTTTTGAAACAGACCTCTTGAGAAGCACCTTAGACGAAAATGAGGCACATAATAGAGAAAAATGTTTAATTCTTTTGAACATTTGTTAATCAGTAATGTTAGGTTAAATTGATTTATTTTGGGAAACTGTGGTCAAATGACAGATTATGAACGAATAAATTCTACTCTATCAATTTTTAACCCATCAGGCCTAGGCCATATTCTGTCAGTAGATTAAAAAATCTCCACTTTGCATTAAAATTCAAATAAATGGAGTATTTTTGAACGTATAAAAAATATAAAAAATGTTTTTGAAAGGTGATGAAATGCGTTGAATTACCATGTAATTATTTAAAAATAAACAAATTTTGAAAAAAAATCGCTCACCTTACGTGTTTTCTAGCTAAAATTAGGTGGTAACGAAAAAAACACAAACATACTTTATTATATAAATGTATTGTAAACGTTATCATCACCTCATTTTTATATCGTGTTATGTAAAAAAAAATTACATAGCTTCAAATTTTTTTTCAAATTGTGGTCGAACACTTTGGTTTCATAAAGGGGTACATTTAAATTTTTTTCTTGTTAACTTTTAGATTTGAATATATAGCGTTGTGGTTTGTTTTTCCAATGCCGTTTAGATCATATTTCTCATTGTGATAGTAGTAGTGTTAGCCTAAGTTTATTAATTATTAAGCTTATTAAAGCTACTTTTTTCCGAGACAGGTTTGTTAATGTATGTAAAATGTGGAGGATTAAAGCAATATTGCTTCTCAATGAAAAAATATGAAATAAGTACGGAAAGATAAGCAGTGGTGTTTCATCAAGAATTAATATTATTTAATAAAAAAAAACGGATGCCACATTGTTATTCCTTATTACCTGACAAAATGTTTGTGGGGAAAGGGAATAAGGAATTAAAGCACCAATTACACTGACGTTTTGTAATAAAATGACTGACGTTAGACTGGCAGATTATTGATTGCAGAATACATTATGTTTTTACACAATTTCAAATAAAAACGTCCCGTCTGAAAGGACTCAAGTTTTAAAATTTCGTGATGGTTTAATAGGAACGGCTGCGCGGCTCTTTTTTATTTAAAATTAAATTTTGGATTTGAGACCAAAATACTTAACCAAAAAGAATAGTTATTTATTTAATTAGGTGTTAGTACTGATGTGCTTTTTTTAATTATTTGTGTTTCGAATTATAAAATATTTTCTAAAGAAATCGATTATTCACGATTAAATAATTTTGCTCCACTATGTAAGTATAATGTAATATAAAATAAAAATTATTAATTTATTGTTATTAAGTTAAATTATTAACTTTAAATCATTATTGAAGAAGAAGATAACACTAATAATCTAAACGAAAATACGAAAGAGAACAAGACACAGAAAAACAGAAAAAGATAATGGTCGCAACTGGGACTCGACCCAGAACCTCTCTTGAAATGTTCCATATAAATAAAATCGTGTATATATTATTTATCCGATACGCTATCTAGGTTATAAACCAGTTCTTAGAACGATTGTTTCCAATGAAAAAGGGTAGTTGCCTATGATACGGAAAAAATAGTCGAAAATAAAATTCTTAATTCTAAAATTTGAAAATATGAGATTGACAATTATGACGGTTTCTTAGGAGGTGGAAATGGCTGAATTGGTAAAAACGTACTTCCCGGTTAGACGAGAGGTTCTAGGTTCGAGTCCCAGTTGCGACCATTATGTTTTTCTATTTTTCTTCATATTTTTGTTTTCTTTCATATTTTCTTTTAGATTATTAGTCTTAGTCTTCTTCTTCAATTATATATTACATTGATGGGAATAATCTTCAAAAGCTATAAAAAGAGACTTTTAACTGAAATTTTTTTTAACATATTTAAAATGAATAACTTTAACTCACAAAAAGTGTTAAGTAATCTGAAAGAACTATTCAATATGGTTTTAATAAAAAAATGGTAATTATTGGTCTATAAAGACAGGAAAAAGGATTTTTTGAAAAAAAACCTTCTTTTCGCTCTCCTGAACAATTAGCATATTGTCTTTAAAGGACTTCAAATGTCCATTATCGATATGCACATGGTTGACATTTTCCACACGGAAACGGATCGTTCCTATGTCGACTTTTGAACGTTTTGCCGGTCTCTATGTTTCCCCCCTCCTACAACAAGAGACCCATGTTCACTCCTTCCTCTCCCCAAAAAGGCCCTCCACAATTCATCCCCAAATATGATATAGGCACGGAAGTAAATTATTTTCCTCATGGCCACCTGTGTCGAGTTAATGTAAATAAATATATACGAGTAGTACTTAATAAAGCGGTTTAAAAAACGAAATATTGTTTATCAAAATTATAATTATGTCTTATAACTTATAAGTATATGCAATATGGTATCAAAGCTGAGTGTCTACAAACTTCAATATCGATTTGAATATTGATCAATATTAATTTGTTCGAGAACGATGCAGTGCAGACACACTAGGTATAGTCCGCCGAGATACCGCGCCTCCGGTCCGGCCACGACCGACGACCGGTCCAAAGCGCGATCCTCTAATGATCCCCGATCGAAAGTGGACTTTGATGGATTGCCGTTCTGATTGAGAGATTGATAGATCTTTGGGACCTCCAACCGCCGAAGGAGAATCGATTCAATTACAATAGTCCATAGTCTCTGTCTATAAAATGTGTAGTCTGCAGTATCTGTCTACTGACAGCGGAACTTCTTCTCCAGGAGATGTTGGAAGGGTTGCTTTTGTAAAGGCCGCGTTTTTCTGGAATGCAACTGAATAAATATTTTTGTTTTTTTGCGTTTCAATGGAATATAGAGATTGACAGTGGAACAATCAATCTAATCAGAATCATAATGGATCAATTCTGTTTTGTTTACGTATCAATTTTACTTTAGGGAGTTCTTCTTCTTCATCGTAATGTCTTTTTCTCTGTAATCCTTTACAGAGAGATTGTCTTTTTTATTACTACTTGACCTTATCTCTGTAGGTAATAGGTACTATGTTCTTTGATTAAAAGACTTGGTTCTTTGAAATCACAGTGATAGTGTGTTGTTATTACACAAATATGGTTAGAGGACACACGTCCTTATAACTCGATAGCTAGATTTTGTCTGGCAAGCCATCGCAAATGGAATGACTTGCCTCTCTCTGATCGGCTATGTTCGGCACACATCCCAACCGACACCATGTGACCCGAGCATAGCATAAACAACAGAAACAATGATAGAACTGAACATAACCAATATTCCGATATATATTATTAAAGATATAGTCAGGATGAACTTCGGCTTGCGGGTTGCTCCTCTCTTGCGAGTAACGTAGATTGTAAAGTCATGAAGTACGGCTTCTTCATCACCTGCTGTGTCTTCTCCTATCAAACCTCCCCTGTAAATTTAATAATAATTGGATAATACTGTATTTTTCACTGCAACCGTTTTGCATTTCGTCTTAAATTTGTTTATAACGTTCCGGTTCCGGTTCAATATGGTGGTCATGTGCCTTTTTATCCCACTAGAGTTCGCATGATCGTGGGTCCTACTACGAGCTGCAAATCGGAATAATCAACGTTATGGCACCAACTAACTACCGGACCGAAAAAATAATTGTCATTGATATGGTGACATTTCTTTGAACAAATTGTATACGTCTTGTTTTAAATTAAATAAATATGTTACGTTACTGTGGTGTATAGGCTAGTTATGTAGTTTCAACTTCCTTCAGTAGATGTCGTTAGTATAGTTAATTATACGAAATTTTGTGGTATTTCAACAGATGTCAGTTCAATTTCATTTTAGAAGAGTACCATCTATCAAAATGTTTAGTTTATAGTTAATTATGTAAGTATTTATCAATATTATAATTTCAGAGGAAGATTCGGTTTTGATTTTAAATAAGAGAACGTACGAGATATATATAAGAGAAGTAAGTTTTTTGGATGCGAGGTCTACTTACTGGTATAAATGTAGTAGGGAAATATTAAAATATTATTATTATTATTGCTGTTGTGTCGTGAGAATAAATTTTTAAAAATTTATGTTTTGAAATTTATCAAGTAGATAATTAGTTTATATTTGTTTTCTTACATCTTCTTTATTCTTTACCATTTTCAATGTGTTTTTTTTGTTAAATTTGTTAGCTTAAGAGCACAGGACCATCAGTTTTTTTTATTATAATTTTAAGTTATGTGAAAATCTATTATTGGATTTTATGTGTGTTATCAATTTTATTGTTATAAATGTAAATAATCTTTTGATTTTCCCAAATAATAAAAAAAAAAAAGACGAATACTTAAACGTTTTCTTCCCTTTATTAATTGCTACAATTGTATTTTAAAAAATTGGTCGTTCTAAAAAAAAATTCAAAATAATTGTATAACAGATATGATCGTATAAAGCAGTACATCCACATTTATACGTAATATATCCTCACCACAAAAAGTGTAAAGAATTTTTTTATTCTAGCTCTAACTCTGGCAGGTCAAATATACATAAAACTGTAAAAAATATCATACAATATTGATTGTAAGAGTTATTACAATGGATGCCCATTTACGTTCACGATGTTTGTGTAAGTGAAGTTATTAATGTACTTCTTCACACTTCACACCCGATAATCGTAAGCTACTTACAATCCATTACATCGATTGCCGTTGTAGACAAGAAGGTAGGTACCCGGTGGTTTTTTAAATCTGTAATATTATTTTTTTTACTTAATATGCATTTTTTCTATTAATTATTTATTGTTTTCGTGTTTAATTCGTAGAACTTTTTTTATCAATTAATGTAAATCAAATTAAATAATGTTATTATTAAGTTATGAAAGGATTTTAGTGTTTAATTACTGACAGCTATTTCGGCGTTCAAGACCATTTTCAAACTTATGTAAAGAAAAGGTCTTAGATTAAATTTAGTTAAATTAATAGACATTAATTTCAATTTGGGAGGCGGGTTTGGATGCCGCCGCCTGGGGAACCATTTATTGGATAACCAACACCCCTGCCATAGGTCACTCCAAATGGTTTTCTACGTTTCGTAACTTAGCATGGCTGCCCGGGTTCATTCGGTGAGGGTTGCCTAGGTCTTGGCGGCACATGCGTTTTTCCACCAACTGCTTGGCGGGCCTGACCGGGAGAGACTGGTTGAGTGAAACGTTTTTACCTCTCCAGCCGGACTCTCTTGACCCATTGCCTTTTACTGCAGTGGGAGGGAGGAATTAACCACTTGCGGTGACCCAAGGCAGAGGTGCTGGTTGTCCAAAAAGTGGTTGCCTGGGCGGCGGTACCCATACCCGCCTCCAAAATTATTTTTTTAATATCAATTTTTTTATCAAAACTATGAAAAAAATACAGAAAACTTGATTCGTTTATTGTTTGTTGCAATTAATAGTTTAATAACAACCGACACATCCAATGCATTTACAGACAGAAATTTTGTATTACAAATTCATGAATATTAAATTCTTTCAAAATAATTGGACGTGATGGTGTAATTATTATTTCACCTGAACTCTGCTTTCAAATTTGGAACAATTAACTATGATTTCTGTTCTGTTTTTAAATGATACAGAAAGTATGTTAAACTTTTGATTTATTTCTGACCGCTCAACCTCTCTGACTCAACTCGCGTGACTGTGATTTTTTATCCCTGGCTTTGAACATGGCGAGGAATTAAAAAAAAAAATACTGGTTTAGTTTGATTTTGATATGTGAAGCTTCGTGGGAAATGAAAACTATATTAAAAATATGTGTATCAATCTCAGTAGATTGATTTGAATATTTTAGAAATTGACCTATAAACCTACTTTTTCTCATTTTTAATCCCCCATTTGGTGTGATTACATACAAGGGTTAGCAATTTTTGGACTATGACTTCTCCAATTTGTTAGGGTATGTTGTGATGCTGAGGGGAGTGGAAAAAGGAAAGAGATGGGGAAGACAACGGTTGGGAAGTACCTGGTTATTCAGATCTGGTCGCCAAACATGGCTTAAGTCATTTCAAGCAACGTTTCAATTCCGAATGGCGGTCTTACACCAGGGCGATACTGAGCGTATCTTCCACACTGGCAACAATCAATAAAATCATACCTCTGTCGGTTTAGCTGCGTATACACATTTCGTTTTTTTTCTCGCAATTCGTGGTTCGGCTCGTGGGTCTGGCTCGCGTGTTTATATGCAGTCTTAAGTAGAAAACTGGTTCCTTCCATAGAGTTTTTAAACAATACAATAAGCTGTTCAATAAGAAGAATAAAACGAAAAAAGAGTATGTTGAAATTCGACCTAACCAGGTAAAAAAAGTATTAAATTTGGAAGTAGTTGAAAAACTATTTAGGAAACGACAATTACCTTCCTTTATATCAAAGAGATTTACTACCGTTAATAAAAAAAGGCTTCAATTGGTCGGAATTTTACAATTATAATTGTAATGAATTCCATTGTAAATGCAGCGATTAGGCTTTTAGTAACTAACCCATTCAGTCACTAAATAAAATGTAGGTATTATTTTGGAACTATGCTAAAAATGAACTAATGTTGGACACAAGACTGATTTTTCGGAAAATATTGTAATAAAAATAACACATCCTAAATACAATTTGAAAAACAAAAATATCCACCGTGTTTTCGACTTAAACTTTCGGCCTATCTCTCGGAGCTCTTTAGTGGTAAGGCCTCATTATGTTTATGATTTAGGAACGTTTGCATAGGTTTTGACGTAATAATATAATAAAACACATATAAATCTTTTTCGTCATTTGTTTCTGGGGTGTTATTAATTTTGACCGTGTCCGGTTTCAGCCTGTTAAAGCCATCTTCAGACTGGTACAAATATTTCTTTTTACAGTTTATATACATAACATATGGGGGAGAGGGAGGGTGGTAGTTTACAAGAATTTTTTTCAAATTATATGTTTTTTCGATATGTGTTGCCATGTTGTCTTTGACGAATGGATTTGTAGTTATTTGGCTATTAGTAGTAGACATAATAGGCCACTTGCATCACATTTTAAAAAAAAAATCGGGCTATGGCAAATATTCTAAGACATTCCGTATTTTTAAATTTTTTTATCGTATTTTTGAAAACCTGGAGATTTTTTGAAAATTTCAATCCGAAAAATCAAACCATTTTTTCTAAACCGGAAAGACGGGACAAATTTATGGGTGCGACAAAACGATAATTACATAGCCGAAAATCATTTTAAAAAAGAACGTTTTTCAAACGAATGGCAATAAATTGTACGGGGTTCTCTTCGTAACATCTGTCAAAACCCATCATCTGACATCTTTATAAAATCGTCAAATCAAAGGATAAGTTCGCAGAAAACAAACAAATCTAGAGAATGTTAAATGTCAAATTAAAAAAATCGCCTGAATTCAAAGTGTTGCCATATAAAAAAAATAAATCAGTGTGGAATTTAAAAAAAATAATAGAACATAATCGGAGACGGGACATTTTCATGTAATGACGTCACGAGCTCAAATAATGGATTTATTTATTTAAAAATAAAAAAAAAATTTACTAACGTTTTCGTAATCTTAGTAAAAAAATCTATCCACACGATTTTTTCGTCGAAGTCGTTACGAAATCCATGCAAGTGGCCTATTGTCTCGGGTTTATAGATTATAGGTTTAGAGGTTTAGACATCCTCCGAAGTCGAGATTTTAAGATCCTCGACCACAAATTTAGAGGTCGCTGGTTCACTCCTGTGAAAATATTTCTTACGTTATTTTTGTTACGAAGTACAGGATAGAATATAAAAAATGTTTTCAATACACAAAAGGAGACTGGTTTCTTCTGCTCAGTTTAATAAATGTTTTATTTCACATTTAATTATTATAAAATAATATATGTCTATCGTTATGTGCGGCACGCTGGAAAACCACCATTCAGAATCGAAATGTTTGTTTTTCAAATGGCTGGTGACCATATCTGAATAGCCAGTTACTTATCAACCTTCCTCTTCTCCATCTCCACAGTTCTCCTGGTTTCAGACAGTTGGGACTCGTACTCAAAAAAATAATTGTATATATATATTAGCTCTATTTAGTATTTCCTTTATATAACTACAATGATTGCTAAAATTAACCCGATTCTAACAAATGTGGAGAATCAGTTTTCTTTTAAAGAGTTAGCGTTGAAGGGGTCAATTTTTTTTGAACATGAGCTTTAGTATTTCAGTATTTGTACCTCCGGCACGCCCGCGGAAACAATCAAGTATCATGCTTCATAATGACACGAAGCTTTTAAATACAGTTCAGTGGCTGACGTTTCGGACCGCTGCACGCCACGTCTTCACTACTTATACGTGCTCAATGAACAATGCACTTGTTGAAATTAAGAACTTGAAGAACAACAGGGTGATTAATTGTGAATGTGTTTTTTTAACGGAGATGGTTAACTTATAATACCAACTAAATGGATTGTTCGAATCAATCGGGTGAAAATTTAATCGGTGTATTTTTCTAGAAAATATTATATCTGAGTTGTGCGAATAGAAAATTCTTCCTGACTTCCCGATTCAAGGGATCTACACTCAGGGCTATATAAAATAGTCCCTCTTAAACATGGTGGTAGTTTTTCTCTTTAGCCCCGATGAAGGACAGCTATTAAGAAACAAAACTTTACTTAAATTAGCTCTAGTCGTGTTTGGTGGCCAGATCTGAATCACTAGGTTCTTCCACACCTTCTTCTTCCCATCTCCTTCTCATCCATATATATTTTCAGGCTAAAAACATACCTTGACGAGAGATACCACCTTCCCAATGTACAGTCAGGGCTCTTGCGCGCTAATCACGGAAACAATTTTTTACAAAGTTTAACCATCGCGCTATACCTATTACCAAATGACAAGTCCTTATAAAACTAGTTCTATTTCCTTTTCTATAATAGTCAGATATAAAAGGCATACAATATAGATACATTTAGAAAGAGAGAACACAAGGCTTTTTCTTTGCATTTAAAAGTTTATTGTAGACATGTACTTCCTGGTAATTTGAAATAATTCTTTAAAACAAACAATGCCAAACAGTTCACTCGTTTCTTCTTCTTTGTGGGCCCTATCAGGTCCCCCCGACGTTGAAAATGTCTCTCTGTCTTGCGCTGCCCTGAATAGCTCCTCCACCTTTCTAATGCCGGTCCACTCTCGTAAATTTCGCAGCCAAGACATTTGTCTCCTACCAGGCCCTCGGCGACCCTCTATCTTGCCTTTCTATATTAAATGGAGCAAGTGATACTTCTCCCCTTGAAGCATATGACCCAGATATGAAATTTTCTTGATTTTTATTAATGTAAACAGTTCTCTAACTGCTCTAGCCCGCCTGAGAATTTCTGTGTTGGTCATCATGTCGGTCCATGGGACCTTGAGCATTCTCTTCACTCGTTTAAGCTTGCCAATTTATTAAATAATTATTTTTACGTAAAATGGAAAACAAATTTAAAAACATAACCTTTGTGTTAGTAAACGTGGTTTTTTTAAAATTTCATACACAGTAGTAAATAAAGTTTACGAAAAAACATCGGAAGCTATTTTAAAACGTTTGCTATGTTTTCGTAAAATTTTTCTATTTTTTTGTAGAAAGCTGTCACTATGTGGTTTGACATATTTTATGAAATATAACGATTACTTTGTGTATAACCACGATTTATTCATTTAATTTTTTTAATACCGACCGGTTTCGCTTAATGCAAGCATCATCAGGGTATAAAATTAAACACAAAATCAATTTTTAAAATTTAACCATTCGATGGAAAACAACTTCAGTATATCTGTCAACTCCAAAGTACATATTTAAA
This sequence comes from Limnephilus lunatus, assembly GCA_917563855.2. Taxonomy (NCBI): domain Eukaryota; kingdom Metazoa; phylum Arthropoda; class Insecta; order Trichoptera; family Limnephilidae; genus Limnephilus; species Limnephilus lunatus. Next base: position 40,904,454 of record OU830602.1, on the reverse strand, counting down.
AAATACGCCTTCGTTATACAAAAATATTAATCATTTATCTTCCATGTCAATGTTTGGTTAAACATTTTTCATACCTCACGGAATAATAGAGAAAATCACAACAATGTAAAAACAACAACTTTAATTGGGGACTAACCGAAATCGACAGGTTGTATTCAATTTACTAAAACAATGGAGACACGATCGAAGTCAAGTAACTACTGGAAGATGTAACATAATATAACGTAAAAGAGGAGGTCGAGGAAGAAGGCAGGAGTGAGGAGGAAGGAGGGAGGTAATAGGTAGGGTAACAATGCACCTCCGAAGCGATTGCAAGCTGATGGGAACAATTAGAATTACTGCCCAAAAGCACAATATGCCAACCCAACAGCCACACGCACTGGTCACGAGGTCTAAGTTGGCTGTAATGGGGCCGGCCCATTGTGGGCCCAGGGCCTTTTGTGGGGCCTTCTGCCTTTGTTGGGCCGTGTTATTGTGGGGGTATTGTTGCGTCGGAGGCTGTCTGGGGAAGCGAATTCGATACGAACTGTGTGGTCGGCGATTCAACGGTTCTACGTGTTACGGGAAAAGGAGCTTTGGAAAAATTCGATTAGTTTCAAATGGAAAATTACCAATGTTCATTTTAACAAAATTTGAGGTAAATTGAAGTAATCTATAATAATATGGTGGTTATAATTTAGAATAGAAGTTGCAGGACCAGTCAAATGTTTTTCTTTACACATAAATTTTTATTTTGTCGACTTTTGGCTGTGAATTATTAGTTTGTATGAATTACCATCCATAAACTAATAAATCTCGTAATGCTCTATCCATCTAAAATTAAAAAAAAAATTCATTTCCAAAAGAGTTTTAGTGGGTGAAGTGCATAATACGATAGAATTAATATATTTTGAGCACCGTTTTATTAAACCAATGTAAGAAACAGACCTTTTTACCACTATCATAATTTATTCTTGGGTTCTTAAAGATATTCTCTCTTACGTGAGAATCAGTGGCGGCTCGAGCACTTCTTTGGTGGTGGGGATCGACATTTTTACGTACTGTACCGTAATCTCACCACCCGTAGAATATAATATAAAATTTCTCAAAAAAAAAAAATTATGGTCTAATCATGCTTATCGGATATCTAAACACAAAATAATATAAAATGTCTATAGATATATACCAATTAACAATATAGTATAATAAATATAACGCGTACGTTGCAAGAATATTATCGAACTTAATTTGAATGCGAGCGATTCCCGCCCGAAACTCGGCAAACAAATGGTTCAGTAGTTTTGTCGTGGGGATTTATTGGATGATCCCCATGGTATGTGAAATTCACAAACCAGTGCGCGTGCGCGGTTCTCGCGGATTGCATACGATCGCGAAGGAAACGAGGGGATAGCTCTGATTGTCCCCCAAGTGCGCAGTAGCTTCTGCGCACTGAGAAATGGACTTCGCTGTTCTCATACGCTGTACGCCGTTCGCTATAAGCGCGTCGGGTTTTATTTAAATCATTCGGAATAATTTTTTGTATTTTATTTCTGCAAATGTTAATTACTTTTATGTTTAAAGAATTCATTCATTTTGGTGAAGAAAAAACATCGACTGTTTTTTCCTTTAGTAGGTTTCGGATGTACCTAACTGGTGGGGACTGTCCCCATTGTCCTCCTGTGAAGAACCGCCACTGGTGAGAATAATCTAGTTATAAAAACTCATATACAAACAGCTATAAAAAAATTGTAATAACTCACCCAAATAACAAAAATTATATAAAGATTGAGTGATCAGATGAACTAGAACCGTTATTATTTAAACTGACGTAAAAACCAGAACACCTAAAGGCGCTCACTTAAAAGGACATTTCAGTATAGCATAATATCATCTTCCATCTTGTTAGTAGCGAAACGTGATGACAAAGACTCCGTAAGTCTGCACGTGAAAATTCAGTACATTCCTCCCGTATCCCGTCAATACACGACCTTAATTGCGAGCTGTATTTAAAAGAAACCAATTCGATAATTTTGGCATTTCTTTTACGATTCAAATTAAATGAAAATTCCTGTTCATTAAGTTCGATATCCAGGGGCTATTTTTTGGACTAATTCTCGATCATACTACCCGCGGAACGTGCGGGTGCACACTTATTGCGAAATTTTCAGCAGTTATTTCAAGACAACAACGCGTGAATATAATTTAAGAGTAAAGTGAACAATGATCTCTCCCTCTAGATTGATTACTTGAAATATTTGGAGAAATGCTTCCGGGTACAATCTCATGTGGTACACGGAAAAAGACAGGAGGTGCTGCATTGAATTTTATGAATTTCTGATGATAGGGGGGAATTTATTGTAAGTTACATGAATTACCTCACGTCCTTGGTGGACTCTCCAAGTTGCATATGGATTGACAATATTTTTAAAAAGTTCAATCATTTAAGAACGTTTTTTTTTTAGTTATAATAAATTTATTATTTTTTTTAATGTTCTTTATTCAGTAAAGTTTATATATTACAGTAAATGGGTAATTTTTTGGCCATCACACTGGGCACATGCCCGTGTTGTTGTGGTCAATTTTATGTTAAGTATAAAATAAGTTGAATGAAAAACAAAATAATATAAAAATAAAATAAAATAATTTATACATCTAAAACAAGTATGAAGTATAAAGGAATTAAAAATAATACAAAATATCTACATACGTTTAAGATATATGAATATAAAAAATAAGTATGGAAAACAGAAAAATTAAAATAATATGAAAAGTATATGAAAGAAGATACGTATTATTGAATTAAAAATAATACAAAGAGCATGTATCAAAAAAATACAAGTACATTTGTGTAATTAAAATACAATTAAAATATAATAAAAATACAAGTACATTAAGTACAAGTGTAGGTATTTGTAAAAAAATACAAATACAATATAAAATCAAAGAAAGTACTATTTGGTAAGAAAGTATGGACAAGTTGTATCTTGATGAGTGATTTGCATGTGCGTGTTATGGTAACATAGGTATATAGATATATATCAGCAATTTTTGTGTAAATCTTCGTTTGAGCTAAGGCTAAAAATATGTAGGTACTCAAATATGGAATTATTGTCACAATATTTTTCGTAATAAATACTTGAGTATAAGAAAGATGTCAGTGGTGTTAAACATTTTTTAATGATGAATATGAAAGAGGAATATATTGTTCTGTAGTATACATATATAACACGGTTCTGTTTGAATGGTAGTATTTCAACGCACAAGAGTCCCTACTGTCCAAATTCAGTGGAATAAGCCGCGGAATTACGAATTTCTACCGTTTTATAACATATTTCTCTTTAAGTTTAAACGTTTAAAAAAAAAGTTATTTTTAAAGTTAAAATCTACATATTTGTCACGCCAAAGCGGTAATTATATGAAATTCCCTCGATAGAATAAAATCACAAGTATGATCCGAAAATTATTAAAAACACTTTTTTTTCTGTTATTTCACAAGAAAAGTATAAGTATGAAAAAAATCACAGTGTTTTTTTAAACGCTCTTTAAGATATTTTTTGCGCTATTTTTATCGAAGAGTGTTTTATTAAACATTTTCACAATTTTCGCTAAAATACGACCTTCTTAATATTAGCGCACTCCTTCTAACATTCGAATTTACTAACCTATCTCACTTTCTTATTTTTGAGTGCTTACTACCGGCCCTTAATGGCATCCTTTTTGGGGGGTGGAAAGGAGATGGAGAGGAGGAAGATTGGAGATTACCTACCTACTATTCCAGCGGCTATTCGATCTGGCCATTAAAATTTGATTCTGAGTTGAGGAGGGAAAGAAGAGGTACCTCTCTCTTCAGATCCGGTCACTAAATACGGAAAATCCAATTTCAATAAACAATGCTTCGATTTTGAACGGCGGAAAACGAAAAAAAATGAATGGAGTTTGGAGGGGAAGGAGAATTTGTTTTAAGTAGGAACTTGGCTATGAATAGATGATCTAACTGAATATCTATGTGTTCACTTATCAAGATGATTGGTTAAACCCACTTTAAACACCAGCGTGAAATGAGCAATGAAATATTAATTAAATTATGAAAACTTTTGAAACGGATTCTTAATTTTGACGCGTCAACAGTTTTAAATAATGTTAATAATAATTATTGACGAATTACACGTCATTACACCGTCCGCATAGCGAATATGGCGGTCGGTCAACATCACCGACATCGCGCGGCGGCGCCAATAGTAATTACCGTCCCCCGACAGCCGTCCGTCAATCACGCGTCATCATCATGCACGGCGCATCGCCGGCCGCTGCCGGGCGCTGGCGCTGTGTGAATCGCCCTTTATCCCGTTTCATCACATCACAGGGAATATTACACCGCGATGATTCCATATTTGGTGAACTGTCGTGGCTTTTTAACGATGTCAATTGTTGCCTGTTTGTTCTGGCGTCGTTGTCCATGGTAACAAAAATTGTAAATTATTGCAAAAAAAAATTTTTGTTGTAAAATCTTTTCATCCGCTCTTCCGGCGGGGACCTGGCGTCCATGTGTGGTAGTATGACCTGCCTCGTATATCTTCTGGAGTTAGGAATGGAATAGACGGAATAGACGACCTCCGTGATCGAGCCAAATATTGCCAAAAAGAATTGAAAAAAAAATTCAAAACACCAAAATTTCTTTTTCATTTTAAACTCCAAATACTGTGGTAAAGTAAGAATGTAGATATATACGTTCTCTAACACCCTGTACACTGTACAATGGACATGTGTACATGTGCCTGAGCTTCATAACATAAAAATACGAATAAATATTTTCAGCGCTACTTTTTTGCACAAATCATAACAGTTTAACATTAAATATTGATAAAAAGTAATTACCTAACATGTTTTATTGCGCCTTTTTAAATCTCACACATTAAAACGCCACAGCATAAAATGCGGAACTAACATTACAGTAAATGAGAGCAAATAAAACAGATTACTGTCAAGCATGTTGTCGGTTTTTTAATTGTTCACATGTCGCATTGTCGCGGCTGTCTACCTGCTTCGAGGTAAAAACTCTAAAATAGTAATGAATGAACAACGTCCCCAGAATACCTAAATCCCTTCCCGATAAACCCGATACCTCCCGGGCAATGCAGGCTGGGCAAGCAGGCTGAGCAAGCAGGCTGGGCAAGCAGGGCAAGCAGTGCGCAATAAAGATTAAAAGTAATTATCCAGTCCAATAAAAGGCTTCCCAATTAAGAGAACGAGTAACACAATATAATCAATGATGAAATAATAAAACGGGATGTGTTCAATTGCCGATTTTTCGTAGATAGACTATTATTAAGTCGGAAACATGAAAATATCACGGGAATCAAGTCGCGGACATGACATGATCATGAGAATTAAATACATGGATCATGTCAAAAGTCAGATATAACAGGAGAGTACTTGAGAAGATAGATTGTTCGCGCGTAAGAGTTTTTTACGGAATTTTTTTTCTGTGTTCCTCCAAGTCTATACCAGGCAACAAATTATATTAGGAAAGAAGTAGGTACTTACAGTAGGAAGTGGTGAGATGGAGATCACTTTGTTGTTTAATATGCGTTTAATTGCGTATATGCGACAGTAATTCACTCCGATCAATTGCGAAAAAAACCCCCAAAAAATGCGTGTTGCATTAAATGCGCGGCCATTGATGCACTGAAATTGCACTGACACCTTTATATCGGCTCTTGCGAACTGCGTCGGGGCAGGGTGAGGAGAGCGGGCGGGGAGACAGGGAACAATTCATTACCTTAGCATAACCCAAAATCACAACAATCCCAAAATCTGAATAAAACATGGAGTGGTGCCAAAACCGAGTTGATTGGCGGTCCGTCCTCTCTGCCTACCCCTACGAAGAGACGGCGTTTTTTAAAATTATTTATTTGTATATGCCCAGATGGGCTTTTACAAACATGTAATATACATGATATTTTTTGCAACAGTAATCATAAAGATATGTTTCATAAATTATATAGAACCAGTGCAGAAGAATCGTAGGTATTATGCTAACATTGATTATTATTATCGTCTTTTATTATAGCCTGTTTCGTGAAGTTGATCACTTCTACTACTTCTGAGAAAGTATTGCCAACTGCGTTCAATATAGGTACAATCGAATATCTAAATAATGACATTGTTTAACTGCTAGCCCACCTCCCTTTGATAACTTTTAACCGACAACTTCTGCATTCAAATACGGCAGGTCCGGAAGGAGACCCTTGCGGTACACCTATGGGAATCTTAATTGGTTCAGATACTTGCAGCTTTAGTATTGTTGGAGCTTTAAAACAATGAATTTGCACAGTAGACAACTTGGAAATACATACCTAAAACATTTAACTTCCGTTAAAATTATTTCATCGTTGAGCTAGCACTAACCGCACAGTTGTATCATCGTAGATAATGAATTGTAGTCATTGTAAGACAAAAAGCAGACTGACGAGCACGAAGAACTGAACATGGCGACGGATTGCAGACGACATATTAATATTATCAATAATATAAGAACAGAGATTTTTTGAAGTTTCTAAATACATTGTGTGAGAAACAAGCAATTACGATTATCTAAGATCGTCGAGAATTTATATAAGTCGTAAGTATAGAATTCTTCTTGTAAGGGATATGTAGCAGTGAAACGAAGAAATAAGATACATTGAATTTAACAGGATTATAATTCTAGTGATAATGTATTAGACAGTTAGGACAGGTTGTTGCAAAGAACTTGGATAATAACTTTAAATAATTCTTTTTTAATTATTTGATAAATTGAAAAATCTAAATTCTGTAAGATAGGATACATAAATTCTGTGTAGGTTATATAATAATTTGGTAATACCTGATAACCTGATAGTAATAATAAACAACGTAAAGAATCATAAAAAGCTTTTTTCTTCGATATTTTCAATTTTTTTTCTTCTTTTTTTCAGCTACAGGATAAAAATTCAACAGTTTTCCGATTTTACTAGACTTCCATTTGATACCATTTCTGGTGCATGAAGACAGAGGAAGGACGTAAAGGACTTAAGTAGAAGTGAGGTGAGTGTGAGATAAACCACATTCGTAAAACTGGATCATGACCATCCGAAACCGACGTATGGTCGATATAAACCCAATGAACCAGGGAAAGACAGGGAACCTAATATAGTTATATAGCTATAGCAAATGTGTGGGGATTGTGCGGATAATATATGCATAAGTACAATGCGTAAATGGATGGAAGAAAATGTGAAAAAGGCGTGGCTCTATAGGGAGATTTTAAGGTCATTTCTTTAAAAAAATTTCCTACTTTTGTCACTAATATTCTCGTAAATGTGATAACAACAGTAACAGAGGGTAGCAAATGTAAAAACATGCAATGTCCAGTGTTTTAAAAATAGCGTCCTCTGCGTGCAAAGTAGTTTCTTCTCCAAGCGTAAACTTTCTAATTAAAGTGTTTTTATCGGAAGCAACTTGCCAGGTGTATGTATGTTTTCAAATAAATAAATACATTTTTCCATTCTCTAAGAGTTTCTTACTTTTACCAACGAAGATATGAGATGATAAATATGTTCGAGTAGTTATTAACCTATCGAATTAAAAATAATGGTGGATTCCTTGGATAGCCAGTCGCACAAATGGATCCATTCTAGAAGAGCTGGTTACCGACAATAGACTCCCAACTATCTGCCTACAACGTATTTTAAGATATTTTGAATACGTTGATCGCCAAAATAAGGACTCCAACTTGAGAAACTCGTAGTCACTGGCAAAGTGGAAGGCAGCAAAAGCAGAGGAAAATCTCCAAGTGACCAAAGTCTAGTACTAGGGTGTCCTTGGTTCTCCACGCAGCGCAGAACCGCAAGGAGTGACGGAGCCTTGTCCACCATGGAAATTAGAGTAAGCAATGAGGAACTGACTTAAGAAGAAGATGAAATAATAATATGTGGTTGGAAAACCTACCTCAAATAAAATAATGAATATTTTTTCAATTATGTAATAATTTATGACACAATATTTTTCTCAATGAAAAATAATAATGTTGAATAATACTATGTTTAGAATACTACGATTACAGCATCCCACGGTCCACTGATAGCGGGTCCTGCGGAATTTGACAACTTCCTGGCTGGATCAGGAAAAAAAACATACAAAAAATTATGACTTGTAATTCAATTAAGTCATTATTTGATATATTACTAAGTGTGTATAATTTTAATTTTTAAATAGAAAATGAGACAGATATTTGATCTTCCCAAATTACGGTTTTTCTAATTTAAATTTTGTGGAACCACGTTGTGATAATATTCATTTTGGTAAAACCACTTTGTGTTGATAACACGGTAGGTCCGGAACGTGTGGGCTTTAAACCTAATTAAAAGAGCGTTAGATACTCTAAGTATCGCCCTGATGAAAGATTACCATTCCGAAATGAAATGTTGCTTGCAAGCAGTGATCAGATCTGAATAACCAGGTACTCTTCACCTTATCTCTTTTCCCTCCCCATCCTCTCCAGCCTCAAAAAACATCCTATTTGGGAATATAAAGGAATTTGACCACTATATAATATAGTCTTGTCCGTTTTGTTATGGCGATAGTTAGCCTTATATGTATATATATATATATATTCCTCGAGGGATCGCTTTGGAACTATATGACTATATCTAAAGTTATAATTCGTAAGCAATTTTGGAAGAAACAATAAAATTTGAGGAATGTAAATTTGAAGGTAAATATCTCATTATCATTGCAATAAACACGAGATTTCGAAGATTATAAAGAATTCTGAGAATCTCAGGAGAGGAGGAAGTGTATCCAAGTCACATGTTGACCCTGTGTGCCCAATAGCTTCCGGCGTGGACAGATAGAGCGCGTGCGAGATGATAGCACACTTCCGGTCCCCCCGCATTGCTTCCTGATAATTGTTCATTTACAATACCATCTCTGCCCAGAAACAGGTTTCTAGACGCGACTCGCTACTGTGATAATGTTTTTTTAATGTACCAAACACATGTTTCGTTTAAACCCTACGATTTATAGTAGGTGCAAAGCTTCTCTTTAGGCACGTAGTGACTCCAAAAATCTAAAATTATCTATGTCGGAACCCACTTTAAGTATCGTATTGTAAATAAGATGCCACCGAATCCTTTTCTGTATTTTCTGTAATTCAAAACGATGATTGTCAATGATTAAATATTTCAATTGAAGGTTGTACGCTATAATTTATTCCACTATAAAAAATACGAATTTTTGTGTTTGCTAAAATATGACTATTATATATTATGTAATTCCGATTTGTCTCCTTATTGAATGGTAAATGGTAAGTTTGACTAACTACGTCAGGCATCAAAATCTAAGCAGTCACTTAATTCCTGATCTTTCTCCTTCCCTTTTTCTATCAATGCTTTATTTCCTTCCACTTCACAACATCCTCAATCGGTGCATTAATTGTCTAGGTCTAGGAGCAGCAAGATTCTTGTACGCAATTAAATATTTACTATCAAAATCTGTTCTAAAATAACGTCTGCAAAATTTAATGACGGTATCCAAAGTTGGTAACCAAATCAGCAAAGCGCATTAAATCAATCATCCATGATATATCAGTTTCTAATGACTAAATAAATTCATGGAATTCAAACATGCTATCCATTGTAACAGGTATTTTACACTTCGACATCGTCCGAGGCTGCAATCAACGCAAGATATAAACCATCTTGACTGCCTATTGTCAGTTTTATCTTCTGCAGCAAGATTAATAGAGTCTTTAAGTGCCACAGGTATCACATGTGCAGTATTATAATGACTTCACCATTCGGCATCATTACACTAACAATCATCATTTATACGTCTTTTGATAGGCTGCCGTATCATCGCATCTGTCTGCATAATAAATCTCTTTGCCAATTTACTCATATGTTAAGATGCCGTTTTTATGTATTGCTTTTGATGTTGTTTTGCATTGTCTGTTGTTACAGTCGGTTATTTTACATCGTACAGATAATCATCGTTTTCCAATACATTAACATATTTGCCGACATTTCGACAATGCATTTCTCTTCTCCTGCCTTTTGTCGTTCAACTTTGGGCATAAGCCATTACCAAATGTCTCCAGCTTTTGCTCTCACTTTTCGGAAGTCAGGAGAGCTTTTATTTGTATGGTAACCTCTCAGTTTACGCCTTGAAGGAAAGAAAGCTTAGAAACCCGGAGAGCTTGTTTAAGAAGCAAGAGGCTTCACCAAACACTCAATGTGAACCCAGGTCAACATCGTTAATCGGATATGGAAGATGGGTTTATGGACTAAAAGGTTTCTACGAATCTACGCAAATCTATCAAATGTAAGAATAATGATGTGTGCGGAGAATCTTCGTTTAAAGATAAATAGGTATATGAAAATCTCTCCCAACTTTCGATCATAGCTTATTTAGAAGCGTTTCGACAAGGAAGTGAGCTTTCGGGATGACACAGCGCAATAAAGCAGTAATACCAGCCTTCCATACTGTTGTCAGTTGTATATTTCCCAGATTTATGGGGGCTTTCTAAGCGCGTGATAGGCAAACTACGGTTGGTTGTTGTCTGGTGGAACTTGATTCGAGCCGGTAGCTTTAGCAGGCAGATTTATGAGCTTCCACGGGATGTGTCAGCTGAGCAGGTTGTTGGTGATGCCTGCTGTATGGTGTTTGATGATCTCTGGATATTTTCAGACGGTTACATTAATTAGTGGTTGCAGAATGTTGTCCAGTCGCATAGTTGGAAAGTGTTTTGCACGGGACTCGATTTGTCCGAAGTAGGAAAAAATTTAAAAGATTAGAATGACACTTAAACACGTATTTAAACTGCTGAGCTATTTCACCCTCTTCACTAAATAAATACGAATGGTTACAATTTAATTTCGTCATGAAAAGATCGCTCTTGTGATCTGATCACTAGAAATGAAGAACTAAAAGAAACGAAACGGTTTGTTTTTATAATATAACACAAATAATTATTAATTTGCAATGTAACATTATTAAGAAGTAATCGTTCTCAGTACCTACTAACTGAATTGACGATGAAGTTGTGAAATAAAAGAAATCACAATTTGGATTGTAGCTACATACGATTATTAATTATAAATAGATTTTAAAAATATAATCCGTTAGAACCACCATATTTTTTATATACGCCGAGCGGTTTCAGAAAAATTATTTCTTCCTCAGGGAAAAATATCTTGACATTATAAAAAAATGGGTAAACATAATGTATTACTAAATGTTGGGGTGGGGGTGGGGGCGTGACTAGAAATTAGTGAAGAGGACGGGGAGGAGATAGAACGGACGGTGAAAGGAAACATGTCTAAGAGATGGGACTGTAAGATAATATTTTTTTATTGATAATGGACTTTATTAATAATGGAATTAAGAGATTTTTTAAATTTATTTCTAAAGATTCTTAGTTCTTTACGCCTTTTTCGTTATTTTTATTATTCTGTCTAAGTTTCTAAGTTATTTAAGACTTTTCCTTTATTTTTAATATGAAGAATATTTTTCCCTGCAATTTTTTTAAACTTTCTTTATTTGCAATGATGTGGTTAGCAATATCGGAAAAAGTATTATTATTAAGACATCTTAAATGTTCTTTAATTCTAATGTAGAAATTACAAGTTGTTTTACCAATATAAAATGAGGAACTATCATTACATGTTGGTTTATATACCATTGCCGGAATGAGTAGATACGTGTATGGTCCTTATCTTTAGCGTTCTGCAAAAATTTAAATAAATTAGTTTCCAAACATCTGTGTTTTGTGTTTTTTGGTCTAAGTGTTAAACTTTTGGGGGTGGCGAAAGTTAAACCAAGAAATCGGTGGAAATAATGAATTTATGGATCAAAAAGCACGGGTTTTGAAGCACGCTAGAACTCTTCTTTTAGCATCTAAAAAAAATAAGAAAAATAATAATGCAAAAATCACAAGTTCAAAAAAAGTTCGTCAATTAATAATCGATTTGCATCAAATTGGCAGTGAATTGGCGGGCCACCAAATCGGACAATGTCTCCGGAGCCATTCCTAACCAGAGATGTTATCTGTGTGATTGCTTTGTGGATATACCGTTAATTATCGCCAAAATACAATTATAAAGGCTGTTTAATTACTCTCATTCGGCCGGTCCAGATCTTATCGGCCAGCTAACTAACTAGCAGAGAATGAGATGGAGGATGCGGCGGCAGTGAAGGACGTTTAAATCTGCTTCAGAGATAGATTATCTCTGGGGGGTCATGTTAGAAGACGTCAGTAATCTCCTTAGAAATATAAATCCAAGATAAGTAGCTGTAACGCGGAGCGAATTTACGTGTCGGCTTCAATGAATGGTTTCTAAACCGCAACCACTTTCAAAAGATAGAAACCCATAAAATATTTTTAACTATATTGCCTACACACTACATAATTCGCTTCCAGTTTTGTACAAGGTAATCCTGCAATATAAAAAATTCAGAGTAATGCTTTAAAAAAAAAAATATTAAGTACGTTTAAGGTTGAAACTATGTAATTATCTTGTAATGTTTTGTTCTGTTTTTGTTTTTGTTTTTAATTTATTTGTAATAATGTAATAAATCAAATATTAAATTTATTTACACTTTAATTTATTTGACCGTAACCGGTTTCAGCCTGTTAAGGCCATCTCCAGGCTGATTCAAATTATTCGTAACCCACGGTCTATACACACAACACATGAGGGAGGGGGAGAGGGGTGCTCTACAAGAATTTTATTCAGTTATATTCTTGTGGACCACCCCTCTCCCCCTCCCTTATATGTTCTCTATATTAACCAAATAATTTAAAGTGGATAAATAAATAAATATATTATTATTATGGAATTCCAATATGAATTGTCGGTTTCAAAAATAGAAACATTTATTTGTAATCATCCATGTTGGTATAACCTTCTTTTTTGTTTGTTTATTTGTCTTATATTATTGTTTGTTCTACTTAACCTGTTTTTTATTTTTCGTCTATGAAAAAAATCGTCGTGAAACTTATATTTTTAATGCCAAAATACCAATGTAAAATTGTAACTATTTCCTCCCACATATGAATCGTAAGTTCCTCCCGTCCTAAAATGAGTTTTGTAACTCATCGAGATTGCCCTGGGAAAAATAAAAAATAAAAAAATTTAAAAGAAATTATTATTGCTAAATTATTTATTTATTTTTGGTTGCCAGGCGACACGTTTTTTAAGAGTGATATCTAGATGTAAAAAGTTGATGTTTTCAATGAAATATAATATTTAAATTAAATATTTCTTATCTTATATGGAAAATATATCATCGGTAAAATCAATCAGTCTGTTAGTTAATACTTTGTTGTTTCCTCGAGGGTCTAAGTTATATTGAACACGAAACCGAATGTCTTAAACATTTATGAATCAATGTCTGAGGTTTTTATGATCATTGGTGGCATAAAGCGATGGACTAGCGATTGTTCTAATTGGAAAATAACTTTATGAAGCAGTAACATTAAATTAATAAATTGCTCGACTTTTGTGGGCTTTGTGTTGTCAGTATTTACGGTGGTGTGCCATATAATGTTTTTCTTCGCTGTTTTACTTCTGTCGAAAAAACTACAATAAGAGTGCCGTTTTTATTTATTTTTTACGTTGACGAATAAATTTTCTATTACAATCTAAGCAGTGCCATTTTTGATTTGCTGCCAAAACGATTTGTTTGTGCGGAGGTGTTTGTGACCTCACACGTTTGCAAGGAAAGTCCCGGGTGTCTGTGACAGCTGCTGTCTCAACACCCAGTAGCGTTATTGACGTCATAGGCAAATTCGTGAATTTAAATTATTTTTAAAATTAATGATTATAAATAAAAATATTAAATTTATCATTTTTAGGTGACAATCTGAACCCGAAAACCAAAACTAAAATATTTCACACATTTACTTACAAAAAACATAACTGATTGTCCTCGAAGGAGTATGCAAAGAGGATATACCGTCGAATAAAAATAAAAAAAAACAAATTTTCGTTCAAATGCACCATGGATAAAACTACTTGTCTGTATACTACACATACCGGCGTATAATTACATAAAAACGACACTGTAAATAAATTCGTCTGAAATTCATACAAAGTTATTATTAAGAGTGTATAACCAGAGAAAACCAGAAATATGTCATTTTTAAATTAGTGTTTAGACGTATTGACTCTTTTCCACAAAAAATTATAAATTGATTTCGAAAGATTGTTATTTTATCTAGTAAACGTATGTAATAAATTTTCAGAAAAAATGTTTATTTTTAATATAATAAGGTTATACCATAGGTCGTTGGCGGATTTGTTAAATTTTCAAAAAAGTACATGTATTATACCACACCCATTTCAAATCATATAATCATGCAGTAAAATAAATCAATGTATTATCTGGCAAACGTATGTAACAGAATTTTAATTTTAGTTTAAATAAAATTATTAAAAAATATATAAGTAAATGTGTTTCTTGACGAAAATTGGTCCGTTTGTGCATTTATTTACGCACTTACAGACTAATATATTTCAGATTTTTTTACATTCTAATTTTGCTAAGACATTATTGAAAAATGATAAATACTTATGATCAAAAAATAATTACAAAAAGTACATAATTTTAATAGTTTTATCGTCACGCCTTTCAGCATTTTTGGATGCAGGTATAAATTAAACCAACTTTGGAATGAAGCAAAATCGATATTGAGTTATAATTTTAAAAAGCTGGTACGGAGAATACCTTATCTTACTCATTGGAACCGCTCTGTACGATCGTAAGAACATCTTTCGACTAAATGTGGATTTTCGTCCGCTGGCTGGTTATGCGCTCTTAAAGGTATTATTCAAGTCGATTTTAGGTTTGAAATTGGCAAATAATGCACATAAAATTATAAGCGACGCTAGCCGTCCATAATGGAGTACTCGTACCTACCCTGATGTATGGCAGTGAGGCATGTAACTGGCAGGGGAAGGATAAAAGTTGACTGAATGCTGTAGAAATGAGATCTCTGAGGCGTTATGTGAGGTATAACCATGTATCATCGTGTAAGAAATGTGGAGATTTGCATAGAATGCAAGGCTGATGAAAGCATAATGAGTAAGATTAACAAAGAGATCCTTAGAAAGTTTGGGCATGTAGAGCGAATGAACGAAGAAAGTAGTGTAAGAAGAATACATGACGCAAATTTGAATGTTAGAAGAAGTCAGGGACGCCCGAGGAAGACATAGCACGATCAAGTTAATCAGATACTTGAGTCGGGCTATGTCAAAAATAATAGAAGAGTATGTATGAGATGATGTATGAATGTGAGTGAGGCATAGAGTGTGTGCCAGGACCGAGTTGTTTGGCGGTCCGTACTCTCTGCTACCCCTGCGGGGAAACGGCGTGATGGTTAGGTTAGTTAATTACAAATTCGTAAGTAATTTTACCCTTTATATTATTTTAAAGCTTTTAAAAGTATGAAAGCCGTACGCAGTCTCGATAATTAATTATCTTAAAAAGGAAGAGGAAGAAGTAGTTGCAGAATGCAAAATAAATTTATAGTTGCGTGCTCAGGAGCAGTTTAACTGCGGTGAAGAATTAACATTGTGTTTCACATCAAAATGTTTTGATTTATTTTTCTTCAAGGGATAAAACCCTTGTACCTCGGATTGAAAAAAGGAGGCGTGAAAGCCTCACTTAGCTACCATAAAGATTTTTAAGCACGCGTTGATGTTATCACTTTTTTTGAATTACCAGAGTGGTTTATAATCTCAGTATCGCCCTGGTAAAAGACCACCATTCAGAATCGACATGTTGCTTTAAATGGCTTTGACCGTGTTTTTTAACATTAGCTCCACACTGGATGCACTAAAAAATATAATTTTAAAATAAGTTCCTTAATAGGGCCATCTTTGATCATCTTTGAAGTTCTGGGAAAGAAAAGGTATGAGGGGTGGGTAGGAATCTGCTGGTCAAAATGTCCAGGAGTGACGGACGTATGGGCGGTGCAAGGAGATGGGTCGAGAGTCTGACTGGATAGTTCAAAAGATCTCCCTCAGCCAGTCTCTCCCGATCCGATCCGCCACGCAGTAGGTGGGTAAACGCATCCGCCGCCAAGACCCAGACATACTTCACCCCATGAACCCGGACACCCTCGCCAAGTAATTAAACGTTGAGAACTACTTGAGGGGTGTGGGTTATTTGGTGACAGGACAACTCAGAATGAAATCAAATCAGAACCTCTTCAAAAAAGTAATTAAAAGTGATGATAAAAAATTGGTTAAATAGGTTACGTTAGGTTAGGATTATGGGCTATTTTTTTCATAGATTTTAATGACTTTTCAAAGAGGTGTTCAGTTGACTAGATACTGAGTTGGCATGGAACCGGTTATTTAAATGGTTCCAAGGGCGGCGGTACCCGTACCCACCTTCTAAAATGAAAATTGGTTGTGTCTGAGTCACCAAAGTGTTTGACGACCATATTTGAAGATCTAGGTATTTCCCACACCATTCTCTTCCTATCTTCTTCCCTTACTCACTCTTATAATTCTGAGGGAGCGGGCAGCGATCGGCAGAGACGGGGGACGATGGAATGAAAGGCGTCAATTGTGATTGCTGTACACCCACAAGCCCCGAACAATTGAGACCAGGGGTGGTCCACCCCCTAGGTCAAATCGCCTTTGACCCCTTAAAAGTCAACAATTAGTTTTTGGGACTCTTGTGCGGGTTTTTATAATTTAAAAAAAGCTAGTATTCGTTGACATTTTACAGTAAAATGCTTATTTTGTCGTTTTTTTAGAAATTTCTAATTAAAGAATTAATGATTATAACACTCTTGGTAACATAAACATTAAATTGTGAAATGTGTAAAAACAAATCAAATATTTTAAATGTAGGTACCTGCAGATCGTGTGGATTAAGTTAATATATTATATTTAGTCTAGTTTTAGGAAGAAATATTTAAAAAACTTAATCTCTGTTATTACACAATCATTAAAACGAGACTCATAAAAATGGAATTTTTTATTCCAGCTGTGTACAACACGAAAAGTCGATAAAACTAAATCTATAAAACTTGTTATTTTCCCATTGCAAAACAGATACATAATATCTAGATAAATTTTACGAACTATTTTTTCAAAACGAGGTCATAAATATACTACCTATGGTCTTGATAAATTTTAATGGCGTTCTAAAAAAAATACCTACTCGATATAACGTACGCATTGACTTTTATCGATTGAGTACGAAAAGCGTACATTGCATTTTTTACGTGGGTATCTAAGGAAAAATGATACCGTAGGGCTAATCGAATACCCGGAGCTAGTCCTGATTCCTGACTATTAGTAGAAACACGTCGATAAAGATTTTACTGATGATGTCGATAACGATCACCATTTACGAACACAACTGCAGGTTGTAAAAAAACAAACAACAGTTCACGTCATAAATTAAGCTTTTTTAATCGATGCGAACCGTTGTTTGTTCATTGGCGATTTGCAAGCTGACTCAGGAAAGTCGATAAGTTACAGACATTGCCGATAAGATGTTTATCGATGTACTTGTGCAGTTTCATAAGAATATCGCCCAAGAGCCCCAAGTGCTCCCAAACTCTTGAAGCCAGTGATACTTTGGCATTCCCAATTGGGGTATATTATGAGGCTGAAGGTAGTACGGAGGGAAGGGTGATGGACAGAAGAAAGTGGTGAAGGAAGTACATGGCTATTCAGATCTAGTCATTAAATACGGCTAAAGCTATTTGAATGAAAGTTTCAATTGTGAATGGTGATCTTGCAGTCTTACTGATACTGAGAGTATCTTCCACTCTGGAACGTGCCGCAAATGGTTCCATGCCAACTGAGAATCAACTCAACTCAACACCTTTTTGAAAAGTCATTAAAAGTTATGAAAAAAAAATGGTTAAATAGATTATTTTAGGTTGGTTAAAATAAGCTAATTTAACCTTTTTTTCATCTCTTTTAACGACTTTTTAAATGGGGTGTTGAGATAAGTTCATTCAGACACGTCTCAGTTCTGGGATGCTAAAGTCTATCTGAAATTGGGAAAAAACACAAATCAATCAAATAAAACTTGTACACGCCGGGGTTTGAACTCACGACATCTGGATCGCTAGTCAAGAGCCTCACCCTCGACCACAAAGGCCGTCTTGATTATGCTAAGAAGCCTATACTATGAAAACTCAAATTGAGAAATTTCGAAGCTGAAGTAAATGGAAAGGAGATGGGGTAAGGAAGGTTGGTAAGTACTTCAATATAATGTAACTAAACATAGGTAAAGTAATTTTTAGCATTTATTAGATTCAAAACGGTGTCGCTTAACTCAATCACCGGAGAGATTTGTAATTACCCATAAAGACGATCTTTTACTTTGTAAAACATGGTAATTTTTTAAACATAGGTTAATGATAATAATATGATGTGTTAATCACTTGTGCATATCTCTTGATGACACGTTCTCATGGTTTATAAGTTATAATTATCACGAAGTATGAAATTGCAGAAAATTATCATTAATTTGTCCTCGTGTGCGTGCTGGGAGCTGGGACCGTTTAAAATTTTAAATAATAATAAAAGGCGAACATTTACTTAAGCAAGTTTAAAAGTCGTTACAACGAATCCTTTTAAACGTCGCTGAAAATATATAATCATTTCTAAAAGTTGCAGGCTTTTTAAAAGCATCGAAGCTTGACGTTTATAATAACACTAGCACAGACTCGTGAAAAATCACGGGACGGTCTGATTTCTTGACTTGTCTGATTAAAAAATTCCAAATTAATATAACTTTGGTTGCAATATTATGTAACAGGTGGGTAGGTATTTTATATTTTATGTAAATTCTTCACAAAAACAGTTCCAAATTTAAAAATATCAGTAAAATTCAAAGCTAATTTCGGTTCACTGAACAAGATTTTACACAGGAGAAACAACCGATATCGATCTATTGTATAAAATACCAATAAAAGGTTATAAAGAAAATGAAACATAAAAATCCATTTTTATCGCTACCCAAGGCACAAAAATCTTATCGCCGTAAAAACTGCGCATAAAAACGTCATTTTAACTTAGTGCCGCATTGACTTACACCTCAATTACCATTTCTAATGAGTAATGAACGGAATAATAATGGACGCCGATAGTTTATACACTACTGACTGACTAGATCTGGCTGTTCCCCGGGGCTCTGAGAACTGGGCGACTGGCGACTGAACACTAAAGTATGGGATTAGCGCCTACTACCTACTAAATAAAGCCTTCTACATGAACATCTGTGATATGACAGCAAAGGAGTCATTCGATAATGAACATTTTTAATACTGATTTTTAAACCTCAGAGACTGGGTTTACAAACAGTATTGAAAAAAGTGATACATTTTTCAATGAGCCCAAAGTATTTTTGTGGTTTCTAAAAGATATTTTGGGGGAGTTGACAAAGGGGGAATTGAAAGTACAAATTAATTCAAAAATTGTTATGCAGTTGGAAAAGATAATTTATTAGTGAATCGTTTTACTTCAATGGAGAATATAATATCGACAAATCTCAATGAAAATATGAAACAGACAAAGATGCATAAAATAAAATGATAACGGTTGCAACTGGGACTCTAACCTAGGATCTATTGTCTTATTGGGACTTGCATCTCTTGCAAGTATTTTTCTGGGTTCGAGATACAGTTTTTTTAACATTAAGTCCACATATGTAGGAGGTCCTCAGGAAAAAAAATCGTCAGGGCCTTCGTCATCTTCGGGGATGCTGTGTGGAGGGTCTTTTTACTAAAAGGAACAAGAGGAAAGAAAAATGTAGAAGGGTTGTGTAGGAATTTGGAGTGACGGACTCACCGACAATGGAAATTAGTATTTTTTTAAATACTTTGTTACTGGTGAAAATTCATAGGATAATAACGGCGCTCATTCGAAAGGTACATCAAATCTAAAGAAAAATTGACAATATTTGTTTTGAAAGGCAATGATACAAATATTTTATAAATACTTTCAGCTTCACAAATCCTACAATCATAATATTCTGCCACTTTTCATGGGTTTAGTACATCAATAATATTCTACTGGCAGAACAGAGAAACTTACAATCATTCTCAAAACAAACTGACCCAAAGGCAACTATAGTCGAACAGATCCGACTAAATATAAATATTAATAATATAATGGCGGAGTGTCTTTCGAGTTTGGGTTTTTCGGAATTTTGACTGTAGATACGTTAATCCCCGTGTGAAATTTTGGGAGTGCATTTGGTATCTGTTCGACTATAACTATCTAACCAAGTTTCCAAAAGCAATTTGAGAAATCTATAAAATTTCGAGAATATTTTATAATATTTTTTTAATAAAAAAGTGAGGCAAACTACATTTGACTAATAAAATATGTGTGTATATATATTTTTTTCATTATCAGTAATCTTAGACAGAAAAAATGTAAGGTGAACCATTTTAAAACATTTTTTATGTTTGTATTAAAAATTTTAATATTTCAAAAATTATATTTTAATTTTCTAATAAAGAATATTCGTAAATGCATTTAATCACCTTTCAAAAAGAGTTTTTCGTTTCCGGATATGTTCAGAAATATTCCATTTATTTTGATTTTATTGCAAAGCGGAAATATTTTTACTTTATTTTTATTTCATTTACTCGCATAGTTCCACTGTCTTGTCATGTCTATCCAGGAGTGACGAACGTATGAATCCATCCCTCACACTGTGGTGCAAGACGATGGGTCCAGAGAGTCCGGCTGGAGAGATCTAGGTTAGGTCTCCGTCAACCAGTCTCTCCAGATCTGGCCCGCTACGCAGTAGGTGGGTAAACTTATTCGCCGTCAACCCCAATACAAACCCCATGAACCCGGGCAACCCTGCTAAGTCACCAAACGTATTGAACCACTTGTGGTGCTTATGGCAGGGGTTTTGGTTGCTACCGTTGTCTTTTTATTTTCCGTGTCTGTTTCATCAGTATTTTCATTGAGATTAGCTGATATCATCTTCTCCAATGATTTATTAATTTTACAAGGAGGTTAATAAGCATCTATATTTTATCCCTAATAAAATTAAATTATATTACCATTGTATAATATTCTACTTGGGGACTTTGATGGAAGCAAAAAAGGTAACAAGAGAATCCTCGCCTCGGGCACTTTGGCAGGCGCCACGAATTAATTCACAGCTTAAAAGGACTTATCGTATTACTACGTTTTTTCTCTTATTCTAATGGTCATTGGTAACAACACAATGATCACAGTTGAAATCAATCTGGCCTCAACAGATTGAAATGCCATGCGAGGAATGCCGAAGAGAATTGAATGATCTTCCGTGATAGCATGCGCGATTCCTTCACGAAGGCAGACGACTGTAAAAAGGACGGTGTTTGGTTGGCTGATGATCTGGATTCGGTGTTCGACAAGACAGCCGAGGCTCGAGGGAGCCATCACCTTCCTCGGTCGCTGATGGATAAGGAAATTACCACTATCGCTGGTGACTGAGTGACCGTAGTACCCTTTGTTTATGGTATTGGCGACATCAACGTCGATTGCTTCGGTGGCAGTTATTCTAGCCCCAGATGGTCAATTCAAGCAATGACAAAAATCTCCGCCGTTTATTGCGTATTTTAAAAGGGGTTTTAAATTCACCATCTTGTTAATGGGTTCGACTCCTGGGAAAAGGGTGAATAAAAAACGATGTCTTCGCGGAGTTAGGAATATCCACGAGGAGCAACTTAGTATGAATTAGGGTGATTTGATGGGAAAATGGAGTGTTTTATGGCTGATCATTGGCGGAAACACACATTTTAGTCTAGATTTAGGCACACTGTTTAAAAGTTAAGGTTTTAACTAATCGAAAAAATTATTGGATACACATATTGTTTTTAATAATTTAATGAGTAAAACCTCAAATTAAGTATATTATTTAATCATTGATGACCGTATTAGCGACTCTCAAATGAAAATTTGTAAAAAACAGGATCTTAGCTTTGCCGGGACTCTACATTAGTTCATAGATGTTCCTGTTTCAAATTTTCGTTAGAGATTCACTAATATTCTCTTTGATGATTAAAAATTATTGGAATTATTCGGGATTTTATCGGACAACATTCAGTCTAAGGATTAACATAGATTAAACAAAACTTTAGAACTATTTACTACAAATCGATCGTCCGGTTGACACTAACGGTCAGACATTTCCGAAAAGTCGAAATTTGAGTTGAGTATGCAGTTATATGTAAAAGTAAACCCTTTATACGGTACAATACACAGATTACTTACATACACCACAAAATCAATGATAATGCACAAAAACTGTCTAGTGAATTAAATAAAACGTTGATGTTTTCTGTGTCACTAATAGCATATTTTAAGATGCCATACTAATGTACCGAATCGTTATGCCTCCCAGTGTTATTTTATAGCATATTTAATGGTTAAACACAGACGCGTGTAAAAAATATTTGATTTATGGTGAGCTTTCGAATATTACTTTCCTCCTTATTAAAAATTAAAACTGGAGATGTCTGACTAATCAACTGGACGATCGATATATCCAAAGCGAAAAGCCTTGAGATGACTCAAAAATTGTTGTTGACAATGCACAAATAAATATTATAGCCACTGATTTAACGCACGTGGTATACTTCTGTTAATTGCATTTGAAACATTTTTATTTGTACCAGAATCATCTTTCTTCCATCAAAATGTGTTAAAGTTTTTGAGAAAAATCTTTGCAAATAAACGAAGTAATGACTAATCTACGATGAAGATTTTGCTAAAATATCAGGGTAGGTATCATTTGAGATGACCTTAAAAGATTAGCATTAACATGAAATTCGTAATCAAAATAATCGAATTACATATATTTATACAAAGTGGTTCTACATTAATTTGAAGTAAAATGCGTGGTGGTTAAGTTCCTAATTAGCAAAGGATATGTTAGAAATAGTCGCAGTATATTATCATTAGAATATGTTCTAAAAATTCCCCAAATAGCTGAGCTGATCGAGAACAGTATCGTCATTATCATTAGTGAATTAATCGTAATATCGAACCGAGAAAACTAATGTAGAATGTCTGATTCTGGAATTAAATATATTTTTAATGGCGTCGTTATGTCTTTCGGCGTGTGTTAACTTAACGGACCGACCGGTGAATGTCATTTTAACATTCCGATTATTATTGTGCGTCGGTGTCTAGTTTTGGACACCCACATAAGAAACTATTTATTTGATAGTTGATATGGCACCCGGGCGATTGGCCTCAGCGGTTCAAAAAAAGATCCAATGAGCGCTTTAATTATTACCGTGACGATCCACGTTTACGGTACCGTGACGGCATAAAAAAAAGCAATAAACATACGTTCCTTATCCCTATAATGCTGCAGATCTTTCTTAAACGTTAAATAATGGTGAAACAAAAGATTAGACACAGAAAATACGTGTGAATGTTTCCTCCAAAGTACAACTTTTTTTCCTTTGGAGGAAACAGATACATCTTATTACGGCTCAGCAACGGCGATTTCAATTGCGTTTCGTTTTCTTTATACGTTTGAGGGAGATGTATGATAATGAGTGTATGTTTCTTTGGAGGGAGGGGGGGGGTTCAGATGTACGTTCACTGTTAGTCTCGTTAGTGTATGAAATAATTGCTGCGTTATATGTTTAAGAACAAAAGGGAAACCATCAGCGCAATGACATTTGACGTTTTTGAATTTCAAAAACGTCACACTTCGATATTATCATTGTAATTATATTCCATACTTTTAAAATTATATTTGCTGGTTGAGGTTGAATTTGGTATCCACCTCTAGTCTGGATCCCCAAAATACCTGAAAAACGCTCGACTCAATGCAGAAACGGGAGGTCAGTTTGATAGATTCTTCTATGTTATCAAACGGATGGAACAGCCTTCCTGTGTATACAGTTGACATATTTCAAGTGAGAACGGGTTGGTTCTACGACTCGTTCTCGAGTTAAACAGCTGGAACAATTTACCGGCCTCCGTGATTCCTCCCTCCTATAACATGAATCTGTTCAAGAAATAGGTTCAGTCAACCTTTTCCACAAAGATCCTCCACACAGCATATCTAAATAAGACATAGGACTTAAAAACTAATTTCCTCGCGGCCTCCTGTATAGAGTCAATGTAAAAAAATTAAGAAAAATAATTAAAAAATAATAATGAAGGATTAATAAACAGTCAAAGAGAATCCGTTACTCTCACATGAAAAAAAATGAGAGAATAATATCATATGTCGATTCGGTAATTTAAAGGAAAATTAATTGATATAAATATTATCCGTGTTTTAGAAAGTGCAAAAATAAACACACCTACAGAATGATTCGTTTCATTCACAAATAACGAAATAACTAAAAGATCCACACGGGACACCAACAATGCGACGTGAATATTGAGGTGTTTATTTCGATAGTTTTATTCGATACTAAAAAACTAAGATAGGTATCAATTTTCAGTAAAACTATGAATTAATTAAATTAATTTATTTGATCGTTAAAAAGATAAGATATTGCCAACGAACGTCTGATATAGGATGAAGAGTGACATCTTTACATGTGCGGGGTAACTTCAAATAATTTCCAAGTTTCAAGTAAAATCTTACTTAATATTATAAATGCGAAAGTTTGTAAGGATGGTTGGTTGATTTTGTATGGATGGTTGGTTGGTTGGATTTGCGAGTAACAACGGCTTTATATATTGGTAAGCTCTGGCGTTATGAAATTATGTATCATACGTTTTCTGTCCCTAACAAAATCGAGTAATTGCAAACTTCAAGCAAATTGTTACCTTGGAAACAATGTGTTTTTTTTTTTTAATTTTAGGCTTAAAAAGAGTACTTTGTTGTGATTAAAAAGAGTACTTTTTTGGCGTCGTAGTTAATATCTACATATCTCTAAAAATGTTTATTCTCCGAACAAAAAGCATAACGTTGCTATAAAGCATAGCGTTTGAAGTGGACTGTCATTTTCTTATTTTTTTAGGTTACTCTGGATTCAAATATGAATAAAATACTAATAAAGGGAGTAGGTACTTAAAATAAATATCTATTTCTATAATTTAAATATTTTCTAAAATAGAATTTTTATTTGCGAAATGTCATTCTCAAATTTTAATTAGACAAAATAGCAAGAATAATAACAATTATGCCAATAATTATGCCAGTAATTTCCCACTAATACTATGCGAGCGAAGCCGTGGGTAAAAGCTAGTAATAAATAAACAAAAAATATTTGAAAAGTTTAGTGACAGAGAATGTATCGTTATTGTTTTTAAATGGACGAAGATATTCGGATATAGTCAGTTACTGAATAATAAATTTGAGGCAAAATACTTAACGCATGCCACTGTACCTTCAAAGGGAAAACACCTGTATTAGGTGATCACAATCTTAAATACATTTAAACCTTCTTTAGATTAACATTTCAGGATAAATTTCAAACTCTTATCTTATGAGTATAATGAAGACACATTCGAATGAAAAATATTTAAAATATTATAGGTTTTTAGAATTTGGAACTGATGTCGATAACCATCTAGTCTTGTATCCAAATGCCAAATAGGGAAAAATGGTACAAGAGGATATCACGAAATCTATCAAATAAGACATTAATATTAATTAAAAACTTACAGATTGTGGGTGAATGGTAGCACACAAATAACGTTAGCTGATTTATGGTGACAACTTACCTGTAACAAAAGAAAATAACAAATATAATATACATTTATAAAACGGATGTACTGAAAACAAAATTACAGTATTTTATTACGATCGTTTTCTATACGAAAACAAAATTAATACTTAAATTAGATTCAGGCAACCAAATCTTCTTTTTTGTTCTTTTTTATTTTAACTTAATGATTAAAACCTCAAATTGTAATATTTAATTAATTAAAACAATATTAGCTACTCTCAATCGAAAATTTAAAACAAAAAAATGTCCGGATTCATTTGAGATTTTCCCAGGTCTTGGCGGCTAATGCGTTTACTCACCTACAGCGTGACGGGCCGGATCGGGAGAGACTGTTTGAGGGAGACCTAACCTAAACCTCTCCTGCCGGATTCTTTCAAACCATTGCCTTGCACGTCTTAGTGGGAGGGATGGATTCATACGTCCGTCACTCCTGACCACATCGACGCCCAGATTCATAGCCTCATATATTTTTCCTTTCAAGATCTTCCTCTCCTTTCTTTTCTCAAAAGACCCTCCACACAGCATCTCCAAACATGATATAGGTCCAGACGAAATTTAGCATTACCAAACCTAGAGACCCCTTCGGGTGATTCGTGATTTTTGCCTCCAGGCACAAATAAGAAGTAGTGATTTAAATTAATAATACTCGGAGAACAGTCCCTTCTAAGAACGTAACGATCCTCAGAAATAAGAACTTACGACTGAAGAAGAAGAAAACCAAAACAATCTGCCCATAAAACTACAAGAAACGTTGAAATTAGTACTTAGAAAATACCTAATTTATAATTATTTAATTATTAGTACTGAGATCGCTTTGATTTGGCTCGTACGGAACTGCGCACAATGTCAGTAAGCGAGTTTATATACACGATATAAACATTTATCAATATTAAAACAACCTTACCAGTTAATATAATATAATGGTAACAGTCCACAGCGAACAAATGAATTGTGTATAGGAGAGATGGGCAACATTTGGTTTAATTTCAAGTGTTAAAACCTGCCAAGGATTCCTGTCATTATGGAATCCTGTCATTTTCCTGATTCCCACACCCAGCACCCATGTGTGAAGTCACAACGTCAGTTCCTTGACTGTCTGAGCAGTGATCTATGCTCAGTATCTTGACTTCTTTGATACTAATTATGAGTTTCGTGAAAATCTGCAAAATTACAACTGTTGATAATCGGTGCAAATTAGAAAGTTTAATTAAAGTTTCTAACTTTCCAAACATAAATATTATGTTCTTCAAATTTTGCAAATTCACTTTGTGGCACCATTTTATTAATTAAATAATTAAAACACTTTGTTTTTACCACAATAATCATTATTTAAAAAGTCGACATGTTTCGAGAACGATGTTCTCTTCATCAGGACATTATATGTACTGAATATAATGTCCTGATATATAATGTCCTGAAATTTATGCACTGAATATAATGTCCTGATGAAGAGAACATCGTTCTCGAAACATGTCGACTTTTTAAATAAAGATTATTGTGGTAAAAACAAAGTGTTTTAATTATTTAATTAATAAATATTATGTGTATTCATAGATGTTAAAAACTAACGGAAATCACAAAACTAATCTTGATATATAATAATTAATGTTTTATTAAACCATTCATCCGATAGCAATGAAACTTTGGGGATTTGATGTGCACAAGTCCGCAATGGTTTCTACTTTCTATGTGTAATAGTGAGCTCTAGTGTTATGAAATTACTTCCTACGCTATCTATCTGTGCGCACGCTCCTGAAGGTTTCTATATAATACTGGTGAGCTCTGGCGTTATGAAATTTGTATAATAATTTAGCAATTGGTGACACGCCAGTTGTTTTAGAAATGAGATATGAAATTTGGGTTGCCCTTCTGATGGAAAGCATTTGGTGATTTATTTTAGGGTTATATAAGCCGTGTTGCGCTATCTTCTTCTTTAGCGACGTTTAGCCTCAGTTTCGACAGCGTTACAGTGCCCATCATCAGGGTAGATTTGTAGACTTTGGTGAAGTGTGTTTTTTATGTTTGGAGAAGTTTCATCGTGTTGCGCACGATAATCCTCCTAGAACTGTATTAATTAATTCTATTCATGTGGTTTATAATAATGAATTATGTTCATGTGGTTTTCGGCATTATGTTTTAGTGTAGCTGTCCAGTACCCAACACAAAAAACTATTGAGTATTAAACTTAGCCCATTGTATCGTCCCTGTTAATATTTATGGTATTTTGCTCACATCTGCCCTGAAGATGGACACCGTAACGCAGTCCGGAACGTTCGCTAAAGAAGGAGGTAGCGAGCCACGGCATAATACCCCAAAAATATATCATGATTAGAACTACTAAATTTTATCATTATTCGATTATATAATATTACATGGAGTGATTATTTAAGCCATTTTTATTTGAGCTTTTGGTTCGGCATCTCTGACCAATCGTATGCTGGTAAACCTGTCATTCCGGTGCGCAGGTTGATTCTGAGGAGGGGGAAGGGGGTCGGGCCGGCTTCGGCAATCTCCGGTAAATTTCGTTGTCATTTCCGAACGGTCCGATGCCTCGAGCCAGTGATTACTATTTAATAAACATTAAGACTGGTATGAATGATTTTTAAAGCGGCCTCCGAGGATATCGGAAGCCTTTCTCTATTGATTTATTTGCGAAGGATTTGTACGAAATTCGTTATAATATAGTTAGAGACGTGGTTAGACTAGTCATACGCAAAGACTTGGGATTCAACCGAAAGGTAATGTATGTATGCATAAATGCATACTCGAACAATCACGGTTGCCCTTTCTATAAAGGTGCCTAGGAAGTAGGAACGGGGTAGGTATACGAAAAAATATTGCTATCGACAAAGAGCAGCATATTTTTGAGAAGGTAGAAACTAAACTAAATTTGGCCCCGGGAAATTTTCTTGGATAACCAACACCTCTGCACATAGGTCACCCTAAATGGTTCGCTACGTTTGGTGACTCGGGTGCCCGGGTTTATGGGACGAGGTTTGTCGATGCGTCTACCTACCTGCTGCGTGGCAAGTCGGATCGAGAGAGACTGGATGAGGTCTTTGATCTCTTCCGCCAGAATTTCTCAACCCATCCCCTTGCACCGCAGTTAGAGGGATGGATTCATACGTTCGTCACTCCTGGACACACTGATCCCCAGATTCCTACCCACCCCTCATACCTATTTCCTTTCCAGAACTTCCCATCCCTTTCACTTCCTTAAAAAAAACCCTCCACACATCCCCTAAGATGGAGTTAATGTGAACAAAAAAAATAATAAAAAGGATGAAACTTCACTTTTAAACTTGGCAAAATTAGTAAATATTTTTAGATCTTTGTATTTATTTGATAATCTTCGCAAATCTTTGAAAAATCGTCATTCACAACACTGGAATTTTAGGGACATTTTATATGTGTTCAAAGTTCTTGAATATCAAACCCTCGAAAAAAAATTTATGCATCCCAGTTTCATAGATTTTATAATTTGTATATCTTCTTATCATCAAGTAATAATAAAATAAAATAATTATTTTATAAATCTAAAATAACCAATTAATTAGTTTTGCCAAGAAGGCACTTCAAAAATAAAACAGTTTTTTAAGTTGGACGAAACTTCTATGCACATATTTTGAAATTCGAATAACAAAAACAAAAAAGTGTCTTTTCTTTCCGCCTGAAAAAGTCATCCATATCAATCAGATAGTGCTCACGGCCGTTGTGGCCAACATAAAAATTGATAATCCGAGTGAAATCTGAGCATAGCGCTAGGTGCCCCTCAGTTAAGTGATCTTAGCGAAACCCTCCATTTTGGTTGTGCCCAACTTTTTGATCGGAGCGTCGCGTGTGTAGCCAGCGTTGCCAACTCTACGTCTTTTTACGTAGATCTACGTATTTTAGGTCCTTCCTGAACATCTACTAACTTCAGTCCAGAATCTACGTATTTTTGTCAAATTGTACAAATTTGCAAAATAACATAACTCATTAGGCTGAAGAAGCATATTTATATTATAACATATGCGGGGCAAAGTATGTGGCTGGGACTCCAACAAACGTTCGGTTTCATACTAGAGTCCGCGCCGGGGTTGGGATGTCTAGGGAAATTTCCCTAGATCTAAGGGAGAAAAATATTTTTTTGGCAAAAGGGAAATCAGCAAAATAAATAAATCTAGGAAAATTTCGAACTACTACCATTATTTTTTTTTATTCGAGTTGTAATCTTCTACTTCCCGGTAAAATACACAATTTCAGACAAAGGCATCGCTAAGTTATTTATTGCTAGTATTTGACCTTAACTGTTTACTCCATATTCATGTTTTTTTTTCCTAAATATTGCCTATTACCCCACATTTGCATAATTACCAAACACTATATTTCGTTTCATTTAAACCTCAGGTTCCCAACGTGGGCAATAACGCCCCCTTGTAGACTTTCAGAAGCCAATAGAAGACCCAAAGAGGGGGCGTTGAGGTGGCATAGTGATGGCGAGGGCAGGTAAAAAATATGGTCTAAAAAGACAAAAAACAAGCTCACCACGTACTAATAATAAAGCAAAATAAACTTAAATATTGGTTAATTTTTGTTATTTTATGTATTGTAATAATTTTTATCACGTGTGCAAAAATTCACATGTTTCGGTAGTTGAGGAAGTGGAAGAAAATAGAATATTTAATTACTACAAGAAATAAATAATTACGTTCACCTACCCTAACTTCTTTATTTCACTCAGAAAAAAGTACGTAGATCTACTAACTTTTCATAATCCAAATTATACGATTCTACGTAATTTTCTAGTCCGATCTACGTCTTTTTCAAAAAACGGGTTGGCAACACTGTGTGTAGCACCGTTTATTTTCATACACTAAAAAATGACGTCAAATTAGGAACTTTACATGTTAAATTAATACCGAAGCGTTAATTAATTGTATTTATTATTTATACAGATAATGTATTTTAAATAGTGTAATACATAAACCGACATTTTATATTTTTAGAACAAACGTATTTAATATATTATAAATAAAGTATCACTTGACTTACTTTTTTGTTTACGTGAAGTTTGACGTTTGACGGATTCGGTTTGCACTTGCAGTTCATTAGTTGAAAGTTCTCGAAAGAAATATTAACGTCATTGGAAAGAAGCTGTATTTGTATTGGTTTATTTATGGAATAAAGTGGTCCATGGGTGGTTTGGTATATTTGTGAATGTTCCTCTCCTCACTCCTCGGCTTCAACTGCAGTAGCTAGACTAACCGGTAAGTTGTCTACTGATTATCTCGTATAATAATGTGTTCTTTAAATTCAAATGCCAAACAAGCTCGATTTAAGAAAGGTGGTGTGTATTTCGCGAATGTGGACGACGGAGGAAGACATGGCAGGATCAAGAAAACCTGATATTTGAGTTGGGCCATGTTAATAGTCCGAATAACAGAAGAGAATGTGTGCGATGAGATATGATTGTGAGTGAGGCAAGTGGTTTGACAGACTGTCCTATCATAACCTTTCTGGTAAGGTTGCGATGTTTAGTTAATTAGAATTTCTATTCGTCCAAATTGATTTGTCGTAATATTTTATATATGATTGCAGGTCCCTAGCTGCTCTAAAAAAGGCATGGGACAATCTGGCATGAGATGCCCGAACACAGTCAGTGCCAGTTGTTTGGAATTGGTGGAGGGCCCAGTGCCCAGCCAAGATATGTGCTATCCAGTGCTGCTAAAGATTGGAGCAGCACTTGGATTAAGTTCTTCCGGGCTGGTAAATCCGTAAGTTAAAATATCTTGTATTTAATTAAATTATGAATGTTATTATTAATGGCCTTTAAGAATATAAAAAAATGATACAGTATTATACTTAAGTGAACTGCCTCAGCAACAAATTTAGTATTTGGTGATGACTGAACATGTCCACTGAGTTAGCATTAGTACCCGGGGTATGTGGAGCAATGAGGAATACATTATGTATACGGTATATGGCAGTAGTCCCAGAATTGGTGCACTCAAAGACTCAAATAAACCCTCACTTGTAGTATTACCATTACCTACGTAGTGGAATCCAAAAGCTTGTAAATGCATTGTCGTTATAGTTCAACAACAATAAAGTGCATGTTACTTATGTCTTGTTCATATACATATATTTCTATTGGTTTTTTAAGGTTTGATTCAAATGGTCCTGCCGCCCAAGATGATGGTCAAGAGGCATCCACCAGCCGCAGCCGGGAGGAAGTAGTGCAGCTGACACAGGAATCAGCGGAGACTGAAGAATGGACATTTGTAATTTTTATTTAATTTATACAATTCTCAATAATCTTATTACTCACATTGGTGTCTCAACTGCTCCCAACCGTCCGGAGTCAGTGCGGTGAGACTGCGACATCTCATGTGAGACTGAAGGTACTAGGGAGGGGAAGGGGAAGTACGTGGCTATTCAGATCTGGTCACCAAGCATGGCTAAAACCATTTCATTCAATCTTTCAATTCTGAATGGTGGTGTTACAACAGGGTGATACTGACAGTATCTTCCACTCTGTAGTGTGCTGTAAATATACTATTTATTATTTTTAATGAATAGTTTGTGGAAAAACACAAATATAAATAAAATTTACTTGCGCATGCTGGGATTTGAACACGCGACTTCCGGATTGCTAGTCGTGAGGCTTACCGCTCGACCATAGAGGCCGTCAATAACTAATAACTTGAAATAACTAATCTGCAAAATATTTTAATTTCTTTATTTTCAAACTTATTGTGTAAAATGTTATTTTATTACATGATTTTTTGAAAGGTTTACACATTATTTGTTTTTAAATTGATTGTTGCTGGTTATAAAACTTGATATTTATATAAAACTTGCATATATATGTATGTCACGATAAATAATATTACTCTTTTCTTTCATATGATGATTCTTGTTTATTGGTCATATTCATTAGCTTCGCAGATCAATATCAATATGAATGCCTGCCTTTTATGTGTACTTTTTAATCTTTCTTTGTTTTGCTTTCATGTTGTCTTGAGTCTCTGTTGCCGAGGGCCACGACCCCAACTCCAAATCCATGATGAACAAGAAACAACAACTATGTGCGCTCCTTCACAGCATAGAGAGCTGCCAACACCAACGTTCTGGATGCCTGTGATTGGTCACTCCGGTGTATTGGTGTTACTACTTACTGTCATGATTAATTATATTATGTTCCAATAAACTGTAAAATATTCTATTATTTATGTAAAACTTGTAACTTTCTGCCTTTAATTAACTGGCAAATCCATCCACAAACAGAGTAAAGCTTTTTCTAGTAGCGTGGATTCATTTACGGCAATATACAAGACATTTGTATAGCAAGAGATTGTTTAATTTATAAATGTACCTATCCTTCCATTTCCTAACCCTTATGGATCATTAATGACCAACAACCAACTGTAAACATGACAAAATGACTCCGAATGAGCTATCGGGAGAAGAGTTTGGAACGTTAGCGCAAAGCACGTTCAGTCCACAATTAATCGAGTTACCTGCATTTACACTTCTTTCAATATCTCTACAACCTTCTCAATTCTCATAAACATACTTCCCAAATACACTTTCATTTGCCTATTAATTATAAGTACCTATTAATCATACACATTCCTTTTAAAGTTATGATATACAAAAAGGTATTTGAATATTTAAACATTTGGGATATCCACTATCTCCAAGTAAAGCTCCATTTAGGTGTGGAATTAGCAGACTTGAATACATTGTTTACCCGATTTTGAGAACTCGTGCATCTGTTTTTGGATAATACTATCGTGAAATGACACATTGCGATTGAATGCATAATCGTCGTGAATTCATAACCTCCAGGTACAAATATTTATGTTGATTATTTATATGGAATTTTAAGCTCATTTCGTACGGCTATTTTAGCGAATAATTACAATCACTTCATAGTGTCATAGGTACACTAATTTAATTTTGTTTTCACGTATTTATAATGTTTTTTTTTTATCTGTCTGTCTTTAAGTATCTCACGAATTTTTCTAATACTTTCAGCTCGAAACACCAAAGTGACGGATATAGTGTCGGGCTGCCTACTTTCTACCACTACAGCTGGCAGGCTGGCGGAGACTACAAATGCTGGAGTACACTCAAAAACACTTTCCTTCAGTACCGTTGTGGTGTCATGCCAGGAGATGGGGGGCTGACTTATTCCACCACTTCCTGGCACCGCTGACCTTGAGAGAACACAAGAAGGAAGAGTCTCCACCAGAACTCGACAAGAAGGACACATTCTCAGTACGCCTTTTCTATTCTGTACTTTATATTTTTGTCAGTAGAGGGAGTACGAAAACAGTGTGTAATACAGTTGTGAATGATGAATGCTTGAGAAGGTGAATGAGTTTGTATATCGTGGGAAGTATGTTTACAAGAGATGGGAAGGTTGATAGAGATATTGAAAGAAGGGTAAATGCAGGTGACTCTATGAATGGAGGATTGAATGGCGTTGGCGCTAACAAAAAAACTGAAAAGTCTAAAGAAGTGAAAATAGCAGCCCACAATGGAGTACTTACTGTACCTGATGTATGGCAGTGATTAATAACTGGCAGAGGAAAGATGAAAGTAGACTGAATGCTGTAGAAATGAGATCCCCGAGGCGTAAGTGTGGTAAAATCATGTATAGTCCCTTTCTGCCTGTACAGAGTATAATTAAAGCAATATATGTATATTTTACGCAGCAAAGCGTTTATTGGTCAAATCAAATGTACGAGTATAGTTTCATATCAGTGATCGCTGAACCGGTGTATGAAATTTTTTGCTATAAGTTAAAGTGGTTTGTCTACTTTATTTATAAGTTTGTGCAGAGCGCCTTTGAGGTGATTTTTTTACAAAACTGGCGCTATACAGATCATTAAAATATTATTATTTATGATCATGTGAGAAATGTGGAGATCCGCAAAGAATGCAAGGCTAGTCGTAATGAGTAAGATTAAGAAAGGGACCCTCAGATGGTTTGGGTATGTAGAGCGAATGAACGAAGCATGGAATGTAAGTAATATGACGCAGATGTGAGTGGTAGATGAACTCAGGGATACCAGAGGAGAAGACCTGACACGATCAAGTGAATCAGATATATTGCCTCGGGCCACGTCAAGAGTCAGAATAGTATGTATGAGTCGATTTGTGAATGAGGCAAAGAGTGTGTGCCAAGACCGAGTTGTTTGGCGGAACGTCCTATCTTTCCACCCCTGTGGTGAAACAGCGTGATGGTTAGTTGGTTATTCTTGTTTTTAACTAACTAACCATCACGCAGTTTCTCCGCAGGGGTAGGCAGATAGGACGGACCGCCAAACAACTCGGTCTTGGCACACACTCTTTGCCTCACTCACATTCATACATTGTCTCATACATTCCTATTATTCTGACTTTTGACATGGCCCGACTCAAGTATCTGATTCACTTCCTCGGGCGTCCCCGTCTTCTTTTACTATTCACAAACGTTCATTCGCTCTACATGCCCTTGTATTTCCTTCTTCTTGTATTATTGTTTTGTATTTCCTTGTTTCACTAATTCTTGTATTTCCCTGTTTTTACCTGTTTATAATAAAATATTAAAACATGTTATTGAGTTTTCATTTATTATGACATTCCATTTTATTTTTAAAATAATATTTTAGGCTAAAAAAAATAGGGTAGGTACCGAAAGATAATTATATTGTCTATGGTCGAGCCTTTCATCGTTTCCTCTATTCTTGTCGATGGTGTCTATGACGTCATACCGCGAGGAAAAAAAAAAAAGTCGTCACATTTATGGCGTATCTATGGTGAAATAGCGTTGAAATTTTGTCTGAGCAAAAAGCATGAAGTTATCAATCTAATGACTGGTTTATTTATGGGTACTGCCCTGTCTCAAACATTGCTTTGGCTCGGCAGCCTTGAAATATAAGGGAGTCATGTGTAGCTTCTGGCCAACTCGCTATGATGCCCCTTATCCTCATTCTAGCATCCGAAATAGCCTGCACGTTAATAGAAAAGCAGCCCTCCCTATTTCAGAATGTTTCAGCTTCTGGTCCACCTTTGGGAGAAAGCAGATGGTTAACACAATACTGAATTGGTACTATACAGAACATTGCAGGCAACAACACAGAGCGCTTGTCTGGCCTTACCCACGGATTAACAGGTCTTAAACTTGCGAAGGCACGAGAAACATTTTTTACGATTTTGCTGGTTTTTTAAAAAAAGTCTCCATTTGTTATATGAAAACTTCAAGTAGCATAGAAACGTAATGCAACAAGCAATTGATTGCCTGGCAAAATTGGGGAGTTTCTAAAAAAGAAATAAACAAAGCATAGGTAATAAACATTAGATAAAAGGTTTTCAGACCTGAAGTTCTAAATATATTCCACATATTA
This sequence comes from Limnephilus lunatus, assembly GCA_917563855.2. Classification (NCBI taxonomy): domain Eukaryota; kingdom Metazoa; phylum Arthropoda; class Insecta; order Trichoptera; family Limnephilidae; genus Limnephilus; species Limnephilus lunatus. The sequence continues at coordinate 40,868,385 of OU830602.1, read as the reverse complement.
TTGCAAAAATGACACTCGAATAAGTTAGAACTTTACCTTTCGCTTGCGTAAGTTAATTTATCGTGTATTTGGCCCAAAACAGATTAAAAAACACGTTTTAGTCATCCTAAAACGGTTATAAAATTCTGCATCTTGTCGCTGCCTATGTGGCCCCTTATTATCATCAAGAATATCTGCCCATTCAACTATATCTACTATATTCAATATGTACATAATTCAATTTGAAAAAACCAAATAAAAAACAGACAAGAGCGTGAACTGATAACAGATGCGAGATGACAGATGACACTTCGATTGTTTTCGCGGAACTCTGTTGACAGTTTTTATAAGTAGGTCTTCCTCAGGCAAGTTAATCCTCCGGCTGGGTGGATTACATTTGAGGTGGAGCGGGGATCATCGTGCTTTGGGCACAGCGTATTTGGGCATTTTAGCTGGATTGAGTTGAGATTTCGGCTCAGCCGTTGATCATTAGTTTGGCCACAACGGCCGTTATGTTTTCACCTACAACATAGGAAAAACATCATCCATATAGGGCGCGCGGATCGCTCCATATAAAATTAAAATAAAGAGCTTTGTGCCGAATGGCATCGTGTTTTGAGCGTTTATTCCGTTTTCAAAACGATTTGAATCGCAGATTGGTCCGCCAGGAATCCTGTTCGCATTTCCAACACTAGCACTAGCTGTCCTGGGAAATATGCGAGAATTTCCCAACGAATGATTCCCATAACTCTGGACTAGGGATTGCAATTCCCATTTATCGCTATGTTTAAATAAATCAAAGAGCGATTCTAAACGAAAGCGGAATTCGGCTATTTTCGCAAAATTTTATATTTTTTAATGTTTTTGATTTCAATCAAGTATTTTTTTTAACTTCTTACGGATTTCTTAGTCTAAGGGCAGGTACGCACTTACCGGTTTGCCGCAACGCGGCTGCCCGTACGGTTGACCGCAGTCAAAAATATGAATGTATGAAAAACGTATAGCGGCAGCCGCATGACAGTGCGCATAAAAACTCATTTTTCATACATATTTTTGACTGCGATCAACCGGACGGCTGACCGCATTCCGGCAAACCGGTAAGTGCGTACCTGCCCTTAATTCTTACATGTAGTTATAATAAAATAACATAACTAATTAACTAACCATCCGCCGTTTCCCCGCAGGGGTAGGCAGAGAAGACGGACCGCCAAACAACTCGGTCTTGGCACACACTCTTTACCTCACTCACATTCATACATCTTCTCATACATTCCCTTCTATTATTCTGACTTTTGACATAGCCCAATTCAAGTATCCGATTCACTTGATCGTGCCATGTCTTCCTCGGGCGTCTCCGACTTCTTCTACCATTCACATTTGCGCCGTATATTCTTCTTACACTACTTTCTTCGTTCATTCGCTCTACATGCCCAAACCATCTGAGGGTCCCTTTCTTAATCTTACTCATTATGCTTACATCAGCCTTACATTCTTTGCGGATATCCACATTTCTCACACGATCATACATTGTTTTACCACACATACGCCTCAGGGATTTTATTTCAACAGCATTCAGTTTACTTTCATCCTTCCTCTGCCAGTTCCATGCCTCACTGCCATACATCAGGGTAGGTACCAGGACTCAATTGTGGACTGCTAGCGTCACTTCTTTTGAGAGTTTTTTTTATAAGCGCCAACGGCATTCAGTCCTCCATTAATGGAGTTACCGGCATTCATCCTTCTTTCAATATCTCTATCAGCCTTCCCATCTCTCGTAAACATACTACCCAGATACACAAACCTGTTCCAAGTATTCATCATTCACAAATAACATATTGTAAATAATTTGATGTTATATGAAAATAAAGGTCTTGCAAGTAATTTAAAGTAAATTAAAGTATTTTATAAACTATAAACCAAAGATAATTATGTTTACTGCTAATAGCCAAATAACTAGAAATTCAATCGTCAAAGACGACATGGTAACAAATATGGAAAAACCATATAAACTGAATAAAATCCTTGTATACTACCCTTCTCCCTCTCCCCACAAGTAGATCAAGAAACATTCGTACCAGTCTGAAGATAGCTTTAACAGACTGTAACCGGTTACGGTCACAAATAAATTAAGTGGAAATAAGATAAATTTGTGTTTTATTATATTACTAGCTTTTACACGCTGCTTCGCTCGCCTGGTATTAGTGGGAAATTACTATATAAATAATTTAAAAATTAGATAAAAAGTAGCCTATGTCATTTCGTATTCCTCCAATTATCTCTGTTTAAAAAATAATCACATAATACAAACAACAAATGACATTTCGCAAATAAAAATTCTATTTTAGAAAATATTTAAATTTATTTTTAGTACCTACTCCCTTTATTATTATTAGTATTTTATTCATATTTGAATCCAGAGTAACGTAAAAAAATAACAAAATGGCAGTCCACGTCAAACGCTATGCTATATAGCAACGCTATGCTTTTCTATCGGACAATAAACATTTTTAGAGATAGGTAGATATTAACTACGACGCCAAAAAAACACTATTTAAGCACAACAAAGCACTCTTTTTAAGCCTAAAATTTAAAAAAAAAACATTGTTTCCAAGGTAACAATTTGTTTGACGTTTGCAATAACTCGATTTTGTTAGGGACAGAAAACGTATGATACATAATTTCATATCGCCACAGCTTATTCATAACGCCAGAGCTTACCAATATATATAGCCTATGTTACTCGCAAATAATGTAGCTTTCGATTAGTGAAAGAATTTTTAAATTCCATTCTATATTTATTGCGTGAAAGAGTAAGGACCATCCGTACAAAATTTCGCATTTATAATATTAGCAAGATGATTGTGAAATTCCACCACCAATTGTCAGTATCAAAAATAGAAATATCCTCGAGAATTAGCTTTTATCGTTTTTTTGTACTTTTTAGAATTACAATTTCGAAATAAAAGAATTCAAAACATCTTGTTTTTCACACCCTATTCCGTGAGCATTATCCACATCACTAGGCGTTGCATACACGACATTCTAATCTGCTTACACACGTTGTTACCCATACGTTGTTACCATAATTTCAAGGCAATATAATCGCTTTTTAATGTTAACTCGATGCCAATATCGTTACTCTTCACCAACATCTTGCTCGAGCAGGGCCGGATTAACCATGTCGGGGCCCCTAGGCAATGCACGTCTCGGGGCCCCTTTACCAATGGTGGACTAACGGGGGGGGGGGGCTCTGGTCCTCGGGGCCTTCAAACGCCTCCATGGCCCCTTTATCAAATCATTGACAAGGCTTTAATGCCATTAATCAGCGTCCGAGAATTTAAATTTCGTTGAACGATGATCTTGCGATCGTACTCTTGCAACAGTACAGGGCGGTTCCGATGAGTAAGATTAATTATTCTCCATACCAGCATTTTAACATAATAGCTCAATATCGATATTATTTCATTCACAATATTTGCTTTGATAAATACCTAAATTCAAAAATGCTCGTGATGATAAAACTATTAAAATTATGTACTTTTTCTAATTATTTTTTGATCATACGTATTTAAAAATTTTTAATAATGTCTAAGCAAAATAAAAACGTATTTTTTTTTTAATATATGGGCGGATCTTTTTAATGATTTTATTTAAACTAAAATTAAAATTCTGAAACATATCTTTCCCAGATAATTTATTGATTTATTTTACTCCATGATTATATAATTTGAAATGTGTGTTGTATAATACAAAATTTTGTTTAAAATTTTAACAAATCTGCCAAGGCCCTACGGTAAAACCTTAATGTACTAAAAATAAACATATTTTCTCAAAATTTAAAACTTAGCTTTACTAGATAAAATAACAATCTTTCGAAATCAATTTATAATTTTGTGGTGAAAAAGAGTCAATACGTCTAAAATTTGATTTAAAAACGACATTTTTCCGGTTTTGTCTGGTGATTTCCACTTAAGGCGGACACAGTGAATTTTTTTTTTGTAATAATATTTTATTTCATTTTTTGAAGGACGCATTTGTTAAAAATGCTCTCACCAAATTTTTTAAAGATATTCCAAAAATTAACGGAGATACAGCATTTTATGTGAAACAATAACTTAGTAAACACCACTTTTATTATACATAGGTACTATATGCCGACCGGGTTTCGCTACAACCGTAAGTTCTTCAGGGCAGTTTGTATGTTGAATTATCCTTCAGCAAAACTTTGAATGTGTTTTTCTCTAAACTTTGTTAACAAATTTTTTAACCTTTATAGATTCGATTTGCAGGTCTTAAACTGTTTGAAAAATCTAGTGTCTATTTCGCCACGCAGGTGAATTTTGTTTAAAAATAAGGAAAAATGGCGGACCAACGTATTTTAATTTCGATTTTTTATGGAAAATTTATATTGTTCATGAAAAAAATAGAAGGGGGCCCATTATAAAAAATCCCTAAGTGGTGAGATACTGACTGGATTTACTAACAGTTTATGTTTTAGTACATGCAAATCGGACGTATAGTTCTTCTAATATGTTGTCAACCGTGTCGAAAAAATCAGTTTCGAGAAAAACGCGTTCAAAGTTTTGCTGAACGTTAATTCAACATACAAACTGTTTTTAAAATGGTTTCATATAAAATGCTGTAGGTATATCCGTTAATTTTACGAATTTCCTTAAAACATTTAGTGAGAGCATTATTAACAAATGCATCTTCAGAAAACTAATTTTTAAAAATGACATTTTTTTTACAGTAGCCTGTTGCCTTAAGCCTTGTTTAGGATTTGATCAAAGGAACATGGAGGCGTTTGGAGGCCCCCCAGAGTTAGAGGCCGGTGTGTGGGGGGGGGGGTCATCCAGCTTTTCCACCCCGGACCTCTGACGGGCTTAGTCCGCCACTGCACTACCCTATTCTAACTTCCAAACTTTTTTTTTCTACCACAATGTATTTTTATTCATTATTAATCTGTTTTTTTTACTATATTTCGAAGGCATGCCTTCACTCCCATTCAATAAAAAAAATGAAACGAATACAATAGTACAATGAGCGGTCTTATCACTAAAGTGATCTCTTCCAGACAACCTTGGTATGAAGAGAAACAAAGAATTTTAGCAAGCAGATAGGTGGTGCACACTAAAGCTTGTTCAACATTTATATTTTAAACATTAGAAATAAAAGCAAAAAAAAAAACAAATGCCAATATAAGCCATACACGGCACCTATAATCATATCCCCATTGATACGAAGGAAAGTAAAGTAAAAAAAAAACAATGCTAATTTTTGAATTTTTATTTATTATTTGTGCGTGATGTGAACAGTTATTGGGTTATAACCTATTTATTATAATTTGTTGTTTTATTTAATGCATGTAAGGTTATTAACCTATAAATGTTTGTAATAAAAAATTAAAATATTTAAAACATCTTGAAAGCTGACTTTTTCCAAAAGCGTGCTGGAGTTGCTCACTAATTGTGAGTCGAACCGTTGACGCAAGTTATTTTTTCTTGGGGCGCGGGGCCCCCAGCCGATGCGGGGCCCCTAGGCAGTTGCCTACTCTGCCTTAGGGATAATCCGGTACTGTGCTCGAGGAGCGAGGAGGAGTACTAGACACCAGTGAATTAGATTAAACATCCTTTGGTGTGACTTCTATAGACTCGTCCTGCCAACACCACTGCTTATTGTTAAACAAGTCACTCAGAGCAAAACTCGCTACGAGCAACGAAGATATTGTATTCTTACCGTTGCTTTTTTAAATTGAATGGAAGCTTTTTTTAACTGGCGCCTATCAATTTACAGGGAGTATACGAGTACAAAAATGATTCCTGTTGGTAAGGTTGTCTTTTCTACATTGCTTTATTAGAACCTGTATTGTCTTTGATCTTATTTGTCTATATCTTCTTCTTTATAACTCAACAATTACTAATGCAGCAAACAACTCGCCAATTACAAAGCACAATCACAACTTATTTAACTTGTGAACAAAAAACTAATTTATACATTTTTGTGTGATTTTAATTATTTTAATACTACCTACACTTAATTTTTCATTAAACATTTATTATCAGTCAATTAAAATTAGTGAGCATATAATTCTTGATTTCAAAATTTCTCTTTATCTCTTCACACACTTTCTTCCTTTATTACTCTTAGATTCGTTAGTTTATTATTGGCAACCATTCTCCACTGAGGCGAAATTACCTACTGATATTCCATGGACTTTTGTAATAGGTACTATAACCATGTAATTATTTAATATAATATAAATTCTACTTTGAACCGTAATGTTCTGTGTATGTGTGTCGAATAAATTAACATTACTAGTAAACACTTGATATTGGTAGTACTAACATTTTGTTTTGTCTTCAAGTCTTGTTTGTTCTCTTATCATGATTACAATTTTTGTTATTTTACTAATATTCTTCTTGTACAACATAGTATATTTGACAGATTGTTCAATGACGAACTCAGAATCAAAACTCTGGAGTTCCTCAAGTAAGTTCAAAAATCATACTTTAACCTTTGACAAAAGCTGGCAAAACGTTTAAAACATAAAGGAAATGAAAATCAAATGAAACTCATTCAGTAATGTGTTCGAGGGTGGTAGGTTGATTTGTTCCCGTTTTATGATGTGTGTGGTTCGGAATTCCCAGTGTTAAAATATTTTGCTGGCTGTAAACCTCGTTCGAGCGAATTTCACGCAGTGTGAGTTTCATCTGTGTGAAATTGGTTCAAAAATGTCACTTACAAAACGAGCCATGGCGTATGGTGATGTGGGCAGTATGGTTGCAGTCCGAGACATCATTATTTATAACGGGGGTTTAAAGGCGTCATTGTTAACTTATTCCAGGGCTGAGTAATAAACGACTATTCAATTGTTCGAATTATGAGAAACTGAGTCATGAGCCACATTAATTGTTTGAAGAGTCATCAATAGCATGATTTGTAACACTGTAATAGCTCTGCTGGGCAAAAGATGGAAGATAGCCGACCAAAACGGCGTATATTACGTCACCTCAGACGGATAAGTTTCCAATTGACATATTTTGGAAAAAAGGCTTTTTTGTTAAAGCTGCTAGAATCTGAAACGTTAACTTTTTTGAGTTTTCTAGTTAAAGAAACAGACTGATCATTTATAGGAGTTCTAAAATGACGTTTTTAAAGCTTTTGTTTATTTCACAAGGTTCTAGAATCACTTTGAACCTTTTGCAATGCTTATTTTGTTTGTATCTGAGGTTTGATCATTTTTAAGAGGCGCGGTGTAGTTCATCACTTTTATTGAATAGGGTTCTAACTTTGTCATACCATTTTCTGATGTGACAAAGTTTGCAAAGGCAATTTTCAAAAACTATTTAACAATTTCTGATTTTGTTGTTCAATCTTGTGTAAAGTATTTTCGCTTAATATATTTTAAAGGAACATATTTAATTAGAACATGAACCTATCTTGAAATTGCATTTAGGAAGCGTAGTTTCGGCTTTACCCAAAGAATTAGTACCTATGCAATAGCTGGTTGCATTTGAACCTCAGAACTGTCCAACGAAAGTGACGACGAAAGTCCAGTGAAAGTGATGAAGGAGTATTCAGCTTAACATCGCTTATCCAGACAAAAAAAAACTAGATGGAGGCTAGCCGAGACTAGAGTGGAAGAGTTTCCTGCAGATGAGATTGACAAGACACAAGTTATCATCTTTTGAAATAGTTTCTTTTCCATTTCGCGTAAAAACCAGTTTAACCTATGAACTCATGTTGACAATGTTCTGTTTTTATCAGTAACAAAAGAAACAAAAATCTTTCTGTACCTACTTGCGTTACATTTCGCTCGAAAATGTGTACCGAGTACGATAATAATTACACTCTCAGAGCACGAGCAGTGAGCACGCGTGGATTGCGAAACAAGAACGAAAATAACAGACCGATGAAATTCACAAAATCGCTCTAATTTCCGATACGGTTAAGAATTTTTCAAAAGACACGACCGAAAGCCGTGGACTAAGACAATTTCGTTGCATCATCGTCACCACAACGTAATGTATCGTGATAGTGCAATCTACATTATATTATTTCTAAATGAAATCGCTGGATTTTGTTTTACGTGGGAAAGAATTTGAGGCGGTATCGGTGTACAGATGTATTGTCAAAAAAAATATTAGCTTAATCATATTTCGCAATACATTGTCATGGCGCACGTTTGTGTGTCAGTGAGTTCATTAGTTCAAGAAATATAACCGAAAGAATGAACATTGGTCAACATTGATAATAATAACAATAATAGTTTATTCCAGAATGTATGCAGCGGGAGAGCAATACAATACATTCCATTTTTGTGGAGGATATTTTACCGACCCCCTTCTCCAGAGCACCATCATGGGGGACTCCTTCAAGGCTCCCATGGCAGTGATGGATGTATTCTTCGATTGGCGTGGTCTGCGCCATAAGCTTTCCGTGCGATGGCGGAGTGCTTTCAAAGAGTGCACTCGTCCTTCCAGGAACATTTCCGAAAGCCACAGTATCTCGGTAGGCGGAATAGTTTGCGATAAGCATTTTTTATTTTTTCTTAGTATATTTACATTACAAAGGTATAGTACATATATTGTCCTCCACACTAGGAGTTCACCTGTATTGTAGAGGACATTTTTCATGAATTGTGAGGGACTTTTAGCTCGTGCCATTGGGATGCAGTGTAATCTACCCATAGTTCTGACGTTTGCATTGATGTGCAGAATGCGTTGAAGAATATTTAACGCATTCTGCACATTGATATAATATGTTCGCAATGTATAATATACTAAAATCGAACCATTGATTTGCGTGCCAAGTATTTGTAGATATTGGAGCAGAAAACATGTTTTTTACATAGTTACGAAAAGGTCCTTAATCAAAATAAAGAAGGACGAAAAAAACTTTCAAAGTTACCAGGGTCATTGGCCTAGCATGAATTGGTCATGAATGAAGTTGAAGTAGTACAAAGTCATTATAATGGTGAATAAATCCAAGCAGTGATCCAATTTGATGATCGACTTGTAGAGGCTGAGAGGGAAGGATTTCTGGGACTAAAATAAGTCAATGCAAAGCTTTACAAAAGTATAAGCAATCAATTAAGTTATTATAGCTTATCTGCAGGTGAATAATTTAATATTGGCTGTTAATAAGATCGACTGAAGCCTAAAAAGTTTATAAAAGGAACTAAAAAATATTAATAACAAAGAAGAACATAATATTATAAATCTTTAGTGACACCGTGGCACAAAGGTAGAAATGGAGACGTGGGTCTAAGCGACTGACAGATGCGAGCCCCTTCTTTTACGACGTGAGAATTTTTTAAGCTCACAAAATGTGAATGAAAAGAACTTCTTCATATTTACATATGACAATATTTTATGGTGCATCTCTTTTTGGGATCTTCAAAACCTTACTAATAAAACGATACAAATAATGATTTATGTACAAATATTCTTTCAAAAAGGTGAAAATGAAAACCGGTCAAAAAATACGAAATAAATAAAAAAGAATCGAAGCTGAAATTACTGTTTTATTTTCTGTGAATATGGCATACAATTCCAACTGTCCGAAGCCGCTGGGACTATGGCAAACCCAATTGTGAGACTGAAAGGACTGGTGAAAGGAATGAGATGTGGAGGAGGCAGAAGTACCTGGTTGTTCAGATTTGAAAACAAAATCGGAAAAACCCGAGGAAAAAAATCTCCCTAAGGGCATCTTTAGGGATGCTGCGTGGAGGCTTTTTTAATGGAAGAAGATGACGGACGTATGAATTCATCACTCCCACTGCGATGCAAGGCGATGGGTTGGGAGAGTTCTTCTGGAGAGGTAAAAAGCAGAAGAATCCGCCGCCAAGACCTAGACTCATAGACTATCCTCACCCATTTACAACGTTACCTTTCAGAATTTAAGACTTTCTTTAGGGTGGTACCTATTTAGATAGTTTACCGGTACACATCATTTTTGTTTTTTTATGGTAAGATGAAATATGGTTTTAATACATTTGTCTTTCTTTTTTTTTTTTTTTACGTCTGGAGCCAGTGAGACTATGGCATCCCCAATTGGGGTATGTTGTGAGGCTGAAAGGTAGTGGGGAGGGGAAGGAGGTGGAGAAGAGGAAGGTTGGGAAGTACCTGGCTATTCAGATCTGGTCACCAAACACGGCTAAAGCCATTTTCAAGCAACGTTTCAATTCTGAATGGTGGTCTTACACCAGGGCGATACTGATAGTATCTTCCACTCTGGAACGTGCCGCAAATATACTATATATTATTTTAAATGAATTAATTGTGAAATAACACAAATTAATCAAATAAAATTTATTTGCGCACACCGGGTTCGAACCCGCGACCTCCGGATTGCGAGTCAAGATTCTTAGCCACTGGACTACGGAGGTCTTAGTCGTTAGTTACGAAAGGATTAAGATTTGGGGTTAAAAAATTTAAAAAAGTATGTTTTCCGGTTTTGCTAAGTGTCGATTATTTCAAAATGGTTTCTCTCGATTATATCCATAACCATTGGTACATACATACCCACACGGTTTCTTATAAAGTTCTCGAGGTAGAGTCGTTATTCGTGTGAAAGCAGTTAAATGCGCACGATTGATAACAATAGGTGTGAAATTGGACGGAAATAATTCAAATCAACCGGCGAGGTAAGCAACCGTGGCTGCCACCCGCATTGGCTGGCTAACAAAACAGGGGTACAACTGTTTTTACCGCTTAGCAGCTTTTATAAAACGCAATAATATCAAATTTTGCTAACGATAATAACATTTTAAGGCTCCGCAACCGGAATCGAAAAGAAAAAGATGGAAAGTTACGAAATTACGAATGTTAGAGGAGCGCGCTAACATTCACAGCGACAAAATCGATGCAAAAACAGCGAAAATGTTTAATAAAACAAGACTCGTTTAAAATAGAGCAAAAATTTCATGGGGAACATCCTAAGTATTATTTAAAGAAACATTGTGAATTTTTTCGCAAATATAATTTTTTAGATAATTGAAACAGACTTGTTTTTAATCATTTTTGGAGCATACTTTGCGATTTTTTTCTATCGAGGGAATTTCATATAATTTGCGTTTTGGCGTGGGCAGCATCTAGACATTATCTTAAAAAAAGACATATTTTTTAAGAGCTTAAACACTTCAAATGTTTATCGGAGATATGTAAGAAATCGGTAGAAATTCGGGTTGCCGAGGCTTAAGGCCCGGTAGTAAGCGCTCAAAAAGAAGAAAAAGGGGAGATATGTAAATACGAATGTTAGAGGGGGACCGCGCCAGTATTAAAAATGATAATATTTAAGCGAAAATTGAAAAAATGTTTAATAAAACAAGACTCACTTAAAATAGAGTAATATCTTAAATAGCAATTATAGGAACACTACCAATATTTTCATACATACAAACTTGGAAAATAACAGAAATAAAAGTGTTTATAAAAATTTTCGTATCATACATTTTTTCAAAGAATAACCATTTCGGCGTGTCAAATAACGTACATACATTTTTTTAGAAACATAAAAACTTAGTGTTCAAGAGAAATATGTTATAAAACGTTAGAAATTGGAATGCCGCGGCTTAATTTAAGGATTTAATTAAATTATGCTAGAATTAACAAAAATACATGATATATTTATGTTCAATTCCCCCGCACAGGCGACAGGTGCGAATGCAGTCCTTGTATCTCGTAATCGGTATTTCAATTGAAGATGCTCCGTAGAACTACCGTCATTGATCCCTTTGGTACCGTTTTGTTGTCAGAAAAAACATCGTTCGCGATCCCAACGACATGGTTGATATTTGTCGTTTTTCGACTGGTTTTTGAGTTCAACAGTTTGACTGTGCAACGATTTGACTAGAAGAGACCCATGTTCACTTCCCCTCCTCAAAAATGTTCACTACTTCCCCTCCACACAGCGTACCCAACGATGACACAGGATCTGAGGGAAATTAATTTTCTTAAGGTTTCTTGTGGGTTAAGGAAAGAAAAATGTGTCAATAAATAGTTGAAAACTTCGGTTCACCTTCTATGTATATTATTGGTTTTTTTTCTTTTTGTGTGATCGCACAAGCGCATCGATATTCTGAAGACGTTTTTACTCGGAGGCTGTTGTCGACAATTCATAATTGTTATTAGAGACGTCACTTGCTTCCTTTATGAGAAAGAAGTAGTCACAACGGAGCTATCAATGGAACCCCTTCGGCTTGGTCTCTGATCAGGTCCGGTGCCGGTGCCGTCGGTGTTCCGTCCCGCCCGGCGGTCCCCGATTAGTTCCGCCGAGTACCGTCGTGTCGGACGATTATTTATTATTTTTATTAGTCGGGTCACAAATCGACGGATCTTGAACTAAATTTGATTTAGTGGAATCGCTCGCCCCCCGCGACTCGGGCTCGGCATCGCGCATCGTGTCGGAATTCCAAACCAAAATACTTACAAGGTTGAATTATTATTTCTTATTAAAAATACCATTATGAAAAGTAAACTAATTCTAAAACTGATATATTTATTATATCAAGAGAGGAGGGATAAGATTCGAGGTTCGAAACTATTCAATACCAGATGTGATTTAATATTGTTAGGCCAATAACACGTTAGTTGACTCCTGATGGTGTACGGACATCTGCCATAATTATAAACACTGCACACTGTTTCGATTCAAAGACGGTAAAAACGCACCTTTGAACGAATTAATCAATTGATTAATTGCATACGTATAATTCTCATAGTTTGCTGAATTGTTCGTTGACAGTTAAAAGATAAATATATTTATATTTTTATTGGCATATTTATAAAAGGCATTGATAGTTTTCTTACTAATTTCCTCCATAAAAGGAAGGTGTTTTTGAAATATTGTTTTCTTCCAAAATTATGAACTTTTTGAGTCAAAATGTTACGGTATGGTTATAAAAATGTTATTAGTTAGAAATACCAATATTTATCTAAATATATTTATATATAATTGAATCCCTGTTTTTTTTTTTTTTTTACATGAATACCTCACAAGAGTCCCAACTGCTCCCGTCTGAAGCCAGTGAGACTATGGCATCCCCAACCGGGGTATGTTGTGAGGCTGAGGGTAGTGGGGAGGGGAAGGAGATAGGGAAGAGGAAGGTGGGGAAGTACGTGGCTATTCAGATCTGGTCACCAAACACGGCTAATGCCGTTTCAAGCAACGTTTCAATTCTGAATGGTGGTCTTACACCAGGGCGATACAGAGAATATCTTCCACTCTGGAACGTGCCGCAAATATAGATACTATTTATTATTTTAAATGAATAAATTGTGAAATAACACAAATTAATCAAATAAAATTTATTTGCCACGCCGGGATTCGATCGCGCGACCTTCGGTGCGCGAGTCAAGCGTCTTACCGCTGCGCTACGCCGGCCGTCATCCCTGTCATGTTTCCCTTGGTCACGCCATGACTTCAGAACGACTTTACCTATTTCATTAATCTCTTTTAAAGAGTTTTATAATACTTTGTAGAAGGTTTTTACGGAGAGAAAAATTAAGAACATTGCGCAGAAAATTAAATAATTTCAGAAAACTTAACGACTATTTTAACTTCACACGTTTGACAGTTCGCGTTTGATAAAATTTAATTTAACAGGCAGCTGTTTTTTTTCTTTTGGTATTAAAAGAAATGTTGGTATTAATATACAATAATGAATATTTGTAATATAAGAAAAATGAAAATTTGAATAAAAAAATTGTAATAGGTGGCACGCGAGCTGTTTGAAAACTGAATGTGCTGAAACTGAATATGTGAAACACAAGAGAGGGGTTTGCGGAAAGGGAGAGCGGGAGAGGGGAGAGGGTGGGCGGGGAAGGTGGAAGTGGAACGCGAGAGAGTAGGGGATGCGGGAAGAGAATGGGGATTCATTTTGTTTCTAAAATGGTAATTGTTTTTAGGTCAAATTAAAAAATAAAAAATATATAGAACAATTAAAATATCTCGGAAGCATTCTGTAATTCCATGAGAAATTTCACTGTCGTCGCGCGTCGTTGGGACTTGTGGGTAAAAATGTTTAAAAATCTGAAGGGAACAATTTTGCATAGTAAAAAAGTATTTCGTAGTTCGTTCAATATGTTCATAAGGTCATTACAGTATGCATTTTGTGATTTGTCGACTGAAGAAGGTGAGAGAAACAACAATCATAATGTTCAACACCACATGGTCAGGTTTACGGATGTCATAAAGCATGAATACAACTTTATATGCTTGAATTGTCTTCCCATATAAGTTATAGCAACTTTATACGACGTTGAATCTATTACAAATGAATACACCGTCCTTACCGCACAATATCGAAACAAAACTAATTGACGACTTTCCTGGTCGGGCGGTTTAGTCCTCGACTGCAAATGCAGAGGTCGCGGGTTCGAATCCCGGAGTGAACAAATAAATAATACGATTAATAAATCTAGAAGATGTATTTGTGGCCCGTTCCATATTAGATACTCTCATCTCAGGATCACCATTCAGAATCTAAATGCTGCTTGAAATGGCTTTAGTCGTGTTTAGTGACCAGATCTAAATAGCCAGATACTTTACAACCTTGCTCTTCACTACCCCACTCCCTTCACAACATATGTATAATTTTTTTATAGTAATACCTCACAAAAGTCACAGATACTCCTGTCTGGAGCCAGTGAGACTATGGCATCCCCAATGGGGGTATTTTGTGAGGCTGAAGGTAGTGGGAAGGGGAAGGAGATGGGAAAATAGGAAGACGAGGAAGTACATGGCTATTCAGATCTGGTTACCAAACACGGCTAACGCCATTTCAAGCAACGTTTCAATTCTGAATGGTGGTCTTGCACCAGGGCGATACTATTTTCCACTCTGGAACGTGCCGCAAATATGCTAAACATTATTTTTAATGAATTTATTATGAAATAACACAAATTATTAAAAAAATATATTTACCCACGCCGGGATTTGATCCCGCGACTTTCAGATTGCGAGTCAAAAGCCTTACCGCTAGACTACGCCGGCCGTTCAATATACCACAATACGGGATGTTATAGTGAAACTATCTCCAGACAGTTGGGTCTCTTGTTCGGTAATTATATTTAAAACAAAATAATATAGGGTCACAACACCAAAAGAAAGAAAAATAAAGTTGCGTGTTTCGATTACAAAAAATAACACAACATCAAAAACTTAAAGTCTTCATGTGTTTACAATAATTAAGTTAAAGGTTTAAATTGGTCTTAATCCGGATTCGAATCAGTGATCTTTCCTCCATATTTAGGGGCGGACAGGGCCGAGTTGGGTGTAATTAAATCGGCCCGAACCGCCACTTAGGGTCAGCCCACTTCTAGAATGTTATTCCCTACTAATTCCTGCATCCTTGCTCGGCGGGTAAAGCCTACTCGTTTAAACCGCAGCCAAAGCTCGTGGCGGGATCGCGTCAGAAGCTTTTCGATCCAAATAGATAATAGATAATGTTTGATTTGGGAGCTAATATATTATACAAAAGTATAAAAGGCGGAAAATAGATATACAGAAATTTAAAATTAAAAAAAATTGAACTTCATGATTTTTGGTATGTTTTTGTACTACAGCTGGGTCGATCGATCGTTTTACGCGGGCCGGGTCGCTCAAACACATTGGCGAATTAATAGTTTCGAGAGTACTTGCTCTTTGATCGGGTAATTTTATACAATAAAAAAATGCCCGTAAACTAGAGAAGAAAGAAAATAAATCGATGCGCGCAATTTCCGTCAGCGGCCGCCGCAAATCGAAAGTACAGTCGTACCCGAGACCTGAGTACCCGTAACCCGATCTTAGATCGGGTACTTTCGTTTGACGTATGTAGATAGTAGGTAAATGATAGCATATTTTAGTTTTCCTGTCAGCTTTCTAACTATATTTGTTTGTAGCGCGAACGAGATTCGAAATGCCTTAAAACGTTCCGGTACCCATTATGGAACATGGGTACTGAGGATCGAATCTTTTTTGAAAAATTATGTAATCCGATCGCTCGTTGATGGCTAGTGAGTGGGTTACGATGAACGGGTAGTTAACGATCGACCCAGGATCAATAATAGAATATTTATAGCGCCTTTGGTTTTTTTTGGTTTTGGGGTATTGAGGCGTTTCCTGCTCATTCTGCCAACGATTCGCACAACCTTGCAGTATCTTGATCAGGGCAGATGTTGGACACAATGATTTTAAGAGATGAGAATGGAGATGATGAACACGCCAAGGCTATCTGAAACGTTGTCCTAAAACGTAGGAAGAAGGTTACACCCCAAAAAGTCAAATTAGGTAGGTATTTATATTAGGTAGGTTCCTAGTATTGTCCGTGAGAATTATAAAAACATCGTACAAAACAATTTTTTTTAATTGTATAAGATTGGAATGCGGCATGTAATATTTTTTATAATTTTAAAGGCGTTTTCATATCCAATTAAATTGATGGTTATACGGTGGTACATTTCAATACATTATGTGGTTAGGTTAAGGCTCGCAATTTTCATTTTTAAAAAAATTCCACATTTGTATTTAAAATGGAGCAGTCGTGTTGCAGGCAAATCCGCGGTTTCAATAATACATCTTGCCGAGTCTGAGTCTTACCGCAACGGTCTTTACCGAAATTGAGAATGCCCAACACGTACAGAAAAATAACACGCAAGAAGCGTTTTGCGGTTTTTGAAAACAATACCCGTTTAACATTACCAGCGATTCCATCATCTGTTCTGGAATGCTTTCAAAAGAGAAATCCGCCGGTGAACTTTCTATTAATTTTTCTTTTAAATAATGTAATATAACGAAAATGAGGTAGGTAGGAATTTTTTAAAATGTTTCATCGCATTCAGGAGTTTTGATTTTAAGGATTAAGCGGTTAATTTTTATTGTTAATTTTAAGGTTTAGTTATCTCTAAGAAGGGCGGTACTGAGGCAGAAAATAGGTATAAATTTGCGTTCCTTTTTCTTTAATCCCTCAGACTAATTCGTTCGCTTTTGGGAACAACTCACTTAGGTCTCCTAGAAATATCAGCTTTGTATTCAAATTCATTAATCATAAAATAATTATTTATAAAACCGAAGTTTAAAAATTATAAAACCCTGAGAATTTTTTATTAATTATATTTACAAAGAAAAACAAAAAAGGGAGGTGATAATAACGTTTATTATATATTTGTTTAATTAAATATGTACGTG
This sequence comes from Limnephilus lunatus, assembly GCA_917563855.2. NCBI lineage: Eukaryota > Metazoa > Arthropoda > Insecta > Trichoptera > Limnephilidae > Limnephilus > Limnephilus lunatus. Next base: position 40,851,234 of record OU830602.1, on the reverse strand, counting down.
TTTTTATTTTTTTTTATCAGTAATATCAGTTAGAAAAAAAACGTAAGTTCGGCAATTTTTAAAAGTTTTTTTTATGTTTGCATCCAAATTTTTTTTACATATTTCAAAAATTATATATTTATTTCGAATTATTATTAAATTAATTATTTATGCGTGGGTATATGCGTCCGTCGATAAACACATAAGGATCAGAAACACCACCTAAAGATTAGTATAGTGTGTCTGTCGATAATGCGCACAATTAAACCTGACCAAACCTTTGTAAGGAGATCCTACCGCCTGAGAACAAATCACCACAACACGCGGTTAAATCTTTTCAATAATTATTATGTAGATAAGTATGAATTAATACAAGACTGACCGCCACGCTAAAATAGTCTCAAATTACTCGCGGTTTTGGTTACAATACAACGTTTGGTCGCAATTATGAGGTTACGTTTTTTATAATAAATTTATACGACTATCGATTCATTTGAGGAGACCACAAATTGGGTTTGGTCAGATTGTGGTCACTTACATTGATGAACGTTTTCCATGATCCACAACAACTGTTGCTGACATATGCTGCATTTCTGAGAAAGATGGATTGGTCACAATGCAACTATCAGCGGTATACCCCTGAACACTGAAACCTAAATATAGGAATTTGAACGTTTTGGCTATGATCACCGCATACTTGGACATAATGAACTGGAGTGACAGCAGGGATCTTGCAGGATTAGAAATGTAATAAAGAAGAGGCCAGAACTCTCCAAGACCTCCGACGACTGTAATAATCAAGCAGTTTGCTTTAAATATGATAATGTAAAAGTCATGTTGATAAAGCTTGTCAAAAGCAAGGAAATTATTAACATTTCTACGGTAAGAAGGTGTTCTCTGTGGGTGCCAATGGCAAAAAGATAGTTAATTTCCTTCAGAAGTGATTTATTCTTTAGATGAAGAGGGTTCAGTTGCGAGTGAAGGTGATGGGTTTGGAGGATGGGAGGATGGGAGGTTGAGAGAGACAGGGGCAGAGTGGAGGCTGCAGCTAATAACCATTAAGGCTCGCTCGTCAGGAGAACAATGCGCAATCTGCGCGGGAGTTGATCCCCAAACCGCAGTCTGAGACACTGTGCGCTGTACACTGTGCTGTGCGCTGTGCTGTGTGCTGTGTGCTGTGCTGTGTGCAGGGACCGCGGGGAAGTGACATTGAAATGGTTCAGCGACAGCCGATGGGGCGGTTCGGTGAGCTCTTCAAAGGCTTCAGAAAACGTAGATACTGTAATGCACGGGCTTATATAAGGAGGGGGTTTAGGGTGTCGACCCCCCCCCCCTTCTATCGGCCTTAATATTGAGTAGGAATAAAAGAGAATAGTACTCGTAGATTCCTGGAAAATATAACAATATTAATAGCACCATCTCTTTCATCAGTGTGACGTGACGTTAATAACACGTTGTGGCAAGAAGAGGTCCCAAAAAAACTTTTAATAAAATTTTCAACCCCCTCTCCCTTTCTCCCTTGCTCCCCTTCAGAATAGACCCTCACCCCCTCCATAGGGTCGAACCCCCTCCATGTGAATCCTATAGTTAAGCACTTGCTACATTGAGTTCTAAGCTAAGTAAAATAGGTATTTTAACAAGTAAAACACTAACACGTATAGTTTTCCTTCAAATTCAAGATCTCTTGATGTTTCCACTGTCAACAAGAACTATATCGGTACATCTATCTTATCGTAGGTAGGTATCTACGTTCAAAATATAAATTTAATATTGATTTGAAAGCATCGTTTGATGATTAATTTATGGATATCTACGATATAAATTGAAACAAATATATGAACAAAGTCGAGAATGAAAGTAAGTAAAATCGTGTTTTTAAAATAAGTAATATGTTGACTTGAATTGCCCTGATATCTCTCAGAGGACGGTTAAAAACCGCAGGCCAATGGGCGGTTGGTTGGTTTCCAACAAGATAATCACAAATATTGGTGGAGTCTTAATAAATTGCCTTTCAGTTGTGGGAAAGGGCGTCACGTCCCCACAAACACCAAACACCGTACACATTCAATACCTGACCGCAGTTGGGAACGGCCGCGATTGAGCTGATGAAACACACCAGACAAAATGAACAGATCTGCTCTTAAAGTTAAAAGGAAGCGCGAAACAATGAAATCGATGCCGAGATCTGCTCGGCAAGCGGGACATTGCACATTGCTAACCGGAAAGTATCGTTTAAATATTTTAATGTTTTTGCACAGAATGAAGAGACATGCAAAACAGAAAAAGCAGAAACGATAAATCGCTGGTTAAAGCGGATGTAAAACACAAATAAATCGAACAGATTTAACAGATGATGCCTAAGAAAAAAGCTGTAAAGCAAGCAAGCTGAAAGGACATCTGATCGGACCTTAGTCTAGAAAAACAAAACCTAAGAAAGATTTGATTTTGTTTATGACGAAGGGCGTACGCAGGGAATAAGATGAAAATTGTGCCACAAAAACAAGAAATAAGAGAAATGGTTAAAGAGAGATCGCTCGTATTTCATAGATATGGCGTTTTTCGTTTCCGATCCAATTAGTTTATCATTTTCTACGAGAACCGGTAAGTGGTTTATCGACACGGAATGTTTACGTGATGGTAGCCTGATGACTGATGAGTCCCTTTACAAATTTGTAGGTTGTACGTACTTGGTGATTGATGTAAAAAGGTGTTAAACGAAAACAATTTGGATTCGATTAAACGCCTATTTCAAGTTCCAATTTCATTACAAACTGTTTAAATGTGGTCTAATTTTTAATCAATCTTGTTACTGATACGTCAGCTTTATGGGAGAGTTTCCAAATTTATACGAATGCTCGTATTATGAAACGAGCACAACTTGTACGGCGATGGTTCACACTTGAAATTAATTAAAGAGTGTCGGCAGCCGGCATGAATCAAATTAACTGGATCTGGCAACATGTATTGGATAGCGGAGAAATGAAGCCTTTTCGGTGAATTGGGAGAAGATCTGGTCACGACTTGGAGAAGTACTGCACCTGGGATAGGAATGCAGATCTTACGAGATGAGGAAGCAACCATTGAAGAGATTGTCCTTGAGTGGGATTATTTTAAGGAAAATTTGAAGCGTTGCTTGGCTTATTGGTCTATAAACCTTTTCTGTTCCTTTTACAATATACCAAACAAGGTAATGTATAAATCGATACTAGTTTACTACATCATCAGAACTAAATGTCATACTATAATAAGTAAATCCAGTAATGATAGTGTCAAAGTACGACTATAAGTAATATGATTCACAATACCAATTTATCAAACAGAAGTAGCAGAAGCGACAAGCACTTGCTAAGAATCGTAATAGACTTGTCATATCTGAAGCACTTAATGTGCGCACTGCTGATAATATCGGTGACTACTGGATTAAGAAAATACTGTTAGGAGACTGACGCACTCACACTGAACGCGCGGGAGGGGCTCAATGCTCAATTGGTCACATGGAGGACATTCAACCAATTTGACGGTTACTAGATTGATGGCAGTAATACATAATATATTATATAATAATAATATGCATATAAACATTTTTTAAATTCAAATGTATTTATTGAATTGCTGGCTATTATTTCTACACTTCCTTTTTTTATGAGATCGATTGAATCTAAATGAGAAAAAAATGCGAAACTTTATCATGTCTCATCTAGAAAAGTAAGAAATCTAACACCCGTTCAATTTAAAATAACGTCCCACGCTGCCAATCAAATATAATTAATTTATCAATCATTATCTACCGGTAAGTCTCGAGCATGATTTTAATTTTAAGCCATAACTGTTACCGTAATCCCATTTCTGTGAAATGATATGCAAGACCCAAAAAAAACGTTTCGAATCCTTCTCTGCCTTCTCACACTCGAACAAAATGAGCAGTCTATGCGCTACGCACATCAGATGATATCTCTCGAACTGGTCCATTATTTTTGTACCAATTTGGTATCAACATGATGGACGTATAGACAATGGGTCGATCCACGAAATGCTCTCTCGATACAAGTAATCGGACCAACCTGTCCGTGCCTCATAGACAAATCTACCCGCCGCGATATGTATCTGACACATGAATCTCGGAATGAAATGATCATAAATAATATTGAGCGGACGGAATGACAAGATGGTAAAATACTCTGGATAAAATAGACAAGACCCAAGATGGTGGTGATAGAACAAAAGTAATGACGGAAAACATTCCTGAGCCGGATGACGAGATACTGCTTTGTAATCTATCTTCGCGAGATAACATCTAAAGCCATTTGGATACGAACGCGATGTCAATCGTTTTCCAGTAGCGTCATTATTGCAGGATCACTTTGTAACAGATACCCGATATTGATTAAACACCAGAGAACATTTCCCATGAGCTTCTCGATAGTCAATCATGTAACGGTTTGGCAAGAGACAAGAGGGTAAAAAACTAATGCACCTCCTCTTTGTTTTGATAATGGCCAACGGAAGCAGTTCTTACAAAATAGCAATTCTCTATTTCTCTCCACTAAAAAAACATTAGTCCATTAATCCATTAAAATAAAATGTTTAAAACGAAAAATTAAAAGTTGCATTAGCTCCATGTGCCGCTGTTTTTAAAGCAGGTGACTTGCATTGCATCCAGAACACTTATTAATATTAACATGATTTGAATCTATGAATTGAAGGTTCGACCAATGCCGTATTATAAACCAAGTGACAAGTGGTCACCGAGCAACTCTCCTCTCGGAATCTCATGGGTCCATTAGGGACAGGTGGAATAAAATTAGTAAGGCCATTAGGCTGGGCGTGGGTGCCAATCAAACCCATTTGCATAATTTCACAAGTTTACATAAGGCGACAGTTCCCCTGTTCTGCGCCGTTCTTACAATGGCCTGTTACTGCCTCGGCAAATGGATGAAATTAATGACACGGAGAGAAATTACGACAATCCAAGCATCTGAAGATTAGCCATTTGCTAAATTTAACAAAGGCCGTGTCGCATTCAATTGTTCGATATTAAAGTCGTTTGAATGATAAATACGGGTGCAATTTAAAAGTAGGTAAAACGGGCTAGTTTTAAATAGATTGGTTGATCATTTTTGAACTGAAAACCATACGACATCATAAATTGCGTAGCTAAAGTAATTTTTTAACATATTCATTTCTATTTCTGTAAAATATCATCTCAAGAACGCCAAAAGATAACAAATAAGTAGCTAAAAATACTTAGCTATTGGCATATTATATTTATAAAAACTAAAAATGATACGTATATTTTAGTTAAGGTCGAGGGTTGTAAATGGATTTATTAGATTTGAGGAATAAACGATAAACTGTCAACAATGAAATAAGGCAAAAAGTGTACACTTTGAATTAAAGTTTTACGTGCTGGCTAGTTTCGAAACGATTGAAAAATATTTAAATTTATTTACGAATACGATTTTTATGAAGAGATGACTTTCGAACTTATTTATTTGTTCGTTTTTTTTTTTTAAATTTGGTTTCATTCCTTTTATCATTTGTGAAACACTTATTTATAAACTTTGGCATTCGAGATAAAGTAATAGGATATAGTAAATAATAAAATTACTTAATAAGGCACAACCGTGTTTCAATGTTGAATATTTTCTACAAACGTAGAATTTTTTTGCGGAACCTTGTACACTTTTGATATAATAATCCCTAGCGCAGAAATAACACAAAGTGGTAAGATGGAATTTCATAAACGTGAAAAGAATTATTTAATTATTGTATTTAAAATAATAAAATAAATGCTTCCCATTTAAGACCCTACTTGCTCAGAGAATGAAATAAGATGGAATTCAAAATGAAGTGCTCCAAGTTGGTACATTTCCACGGTATTCGCCGCCTTCAGCTTCCACTATTCCCAGCTCTAGATGAAGATATTTAAGATAAATATTATGTTTGTTCTCAAGTAATGCATTCTAAAAGTAAAAACATGTTATGTGCCGAACACCGAACGAGAGCAACATAGAATAATATTATTACGTGAAAAGGTTATAAAACTTGGCCTTCCGTGGTGTGGACCGTGGATAACATTCTTGGGGAATACTTCTTTAAGGCTTTGCAATGAAATATCAGTGCGATTTACCATCGTAACTATGTACTTAATAAAAACTATGTGTAATGGATTTTATATTATACAAATTACGTGCTTATGTCATTTTTGTGGTCTTAAAAATAAAGATTGGTGGGTTTTTAACAAAACTAAGCATCGCTTAAGCCATTTTTTCACACATTAGACAAGCAAATAGATGGGAATAATCATTTGAAACTTAAGATTATGTGTCGAATGCTTCAGTTATATTATTATAACAACTTACCTGTAACAAAAGAAAGCAATAAATAAATTAACAAGTACATTTAAAAAAAAATAATGCGAGTACGGCAGCTATTTTCTGATAATAATCGAAGCTTATGAACATTAAACAAAAATTCAATAGAAGTGTTATTATACCGATTTGAAATTGATATGACGGACCGATGAAATGGAGAATTATTTGTTCAAGAAAGATTTTCGATGTACCTATGCAAATATTTGATCCGAAGTAGGATACAAGCATCTTGTGCAACTCCCATGGATTTATCTAGTCGTCTATGAAATCTACAGGATGTCAAGAGGCATACCTAATTTACTTTATGCAGTGATTCCTGTCATTATTTAGAGTAAAAATGCATATGAAATTTTAGTGTCCATTGACATTCTTGTTTTTTTCGAAAACCAAAATTATTTCACTCTGCTTCCTACCCTAATTGTCCAAACCCCATGTTTTATAATGTTTTTAGTTGAAAAAAAGGTCAACAAAGATAAAAAATGTATCCACATTTTTTAATCCAAATAAAACACCCGTAACATAACATATTTTGTAAATAGAAAGTTAAACCTTTTTTTATTTGATAAATTAATATACCTACGTAAAGATTAATATATTTAAACGTCAAAACATATTTTAAAACATAAAGAAAGTTACAAAAATTTTCCGGTAACTGATAAACCACCTTGGGGTGAGTATGTACATTTTAATATTTGTAAAATTTGTTAAACACCTGTAAAATAATACACATAAATCAAAGATTTTATATTTATCACTTTCTGCGTACAGAGCTATATTTTATTACTATTTACGAAATGGGTGTAAAATTTTCCACGGCTACCATAAATATTATTATATAAAATCCATGCATAATCCTTGCGCATGCATGAATTGAATTTTTTAAATGTACTGCGATATGATAGTTTCCCAGGATCGTAAACACCGAACAGCGATATTATAAAAAAAACACAGCCCAGAGAACAACGTGCGGGGTATAAAAAATATTATTTAATATTATTAAAACCTGTTTACACGTCATTAAAAAAAATAGAGAATTTTAATTGGTATTTATAATCGTACATTTAGTATGATAACTGTGTTAAAATACATTCAAGTCTGGATTGTAACAAAATCCAAACGAATAAAATAGATTTGTGATCTATTTGGTAATCCAATCTTTGTTTTCTATTATTTGATGGAGTATTATGCAAATTTTGCAAATATAAGCTTATCAATGTCACTTTACTTGGATAGGTAATGAATACGATATGAAAATGGAAAAAATTAATCACATATACAATTTATTTAGATATATATATTTAACTTCCTCCACCTATCCAGGTACCTGTCCCTGACATCTGATCGGAGAGTGTGTGGCCAATTTACCTATGTGTAATATTGCAACAATAAACCATGGAGCAATCAGTCTATCAAAGGAGCCCGTGCAATTATCAACTTCTATGGTGATCTCTCAGTGAATTTAATATCGACTTAATTAAAAAATCTGAGTAGTGACCATCTGGTCTCGAATTTATACACTCCCTTGATATATATATAAGTTCAAATCTCCGAATGTGTGAATGCAGTGAACACAACCAGTATCCCTCAAGGCTATTAGAACGATTCGTATCAACAATAATATCAGAAGACAAAGGGTTGGTCTGTCCTTTACAACATACCAATTGAGTTGTGTCAACTTAAAACATATTTAAAATTATTCAAGTTGATTCGCAGACCAAATAAATCTAAGAAAACAAGCAATGAACAGTTTTCACTTCCATAAATTGGCAACGATACGTTTTCCATAGAACTATTCTAGTTCAATTTGTTACCTATTTATGTAAACATCTATAGGGGAATGCAGAGAGCACTTTGTTCAACACGTGTTTAGCCACCAACGCACTTCCCGAGACAATGGAGCAGGACCAAGAAAGGAGGATTCTAAGCACCGAGGAACAAGCAGGACTTAGAATAGGACATAATACATAATTAATTGCCAAGATAATGCAAGGCACGTAGCTTACGATACGTACGATACCTAGATCATGCTTTGTTACAACTCATCCAGTTCAACATCCCTTCCCGTAGACTCCGAAATAATGAATTGCTGTTCCTCAATCAACATTCTACTAATTATGGATATCATTCTCCTTTATCCAGAATGTCGAGACTTGTCAACGCAAATCAAAGCACTGAATTTTTTGATGTAAGCCTAAATGACTTTCGGCAGTCGATACGCAATGTGATTTTTTAAAGTTTTTAAGTCTTTTTAATTCATCTTCAAGCTACTTATGTACTTTTATATTATATGTATTTATATTATACTATCTTCTGTATGTACTTTTTTATATTATATGTATTTGGTCAATGCTCTTCATATATATATCTATACTCTCCTTTCATTGTCATCTCTCTTTTGTTATTCGTGTTATTGTTTTATTGTTAATGGATTATTTGTCCGTAAATAAATAAATAAATAAATCAGTCTGTTTCCCATAAACCATCGAAATTTTTACAGTCAATGCTTTGTCTCTTTCGATATGAACACTCTGCATAATAATTGTCTCTCGGTTTTTCCCATTTCTTTTATACTGATGTGATTGTATCCTCAACTTTTATCTTGTTGTCTCCTTCTATATTTATCTATAAGCACACACTCTGTATTTCTTGTTTAGTATTAATTTGTACGTTGATGATGCTTGAGCAAAGCAAAACCAAATTTTAATTTTATTATTTTTTTTATTTATTGTTTTCAAGATACAATCCCGTTAAACCGCAATAAAGCAGTTTGTCAACAGGATGTTAATGTTTAATTACAATTTAAACATACATATATATTATTATTACTACAACTATACAAATTGTCACAATTAACACACATTAATTAATATAAACAATCTCTTTTTAGTAACCATTGTTTCAGCATATATCTTAATTATTTGTAGGGTCGCAATTTTTTATATTAATTGGTAACATGTTAAATATTTTTGGCACGTTAAATTCCAGGGTTCGCAGTCCGTAGTTATTATTACATTCCTTCATTCTTTTTGAACCTAGTATTATGCTCATGTTCCACTTTCTTCTTATAATTAGACTCAGATACATGCTGAATCAATATTTTATAACATAATAAGGCCTGCACCGGTAATATTGTTAAATTCCGACACAAAAATAAATGTTTCGTCTCTGTGAAAAAATATTTTTTTGAACTAATAACTTAATCATGGAATTTTGTACTGATTGTTGGCGGTTTAAATTAGTTTTGCAAGAGTGTCCACAAGTAGTTAATCCGTATCGTAAAGTTGATTCTGCGAGTGATAAGTAAATAATTTTTAAAATATTCACCGGAACGAAACATTTCAGTTTGTACAGCCTACCCACTATCGCCCTCAGGCGTTTACAAATTTTGTTTATTTGTATATCCCATTTGAAATTACAATCAACAGTCACTCCCAAATAAACATATTCATTTACAAGTTCAATACTATCGCACATGCAGGGCTGCAAAATGTTTTGATGAATACATATAAAGTCATGAGATATTATTTTAGGCGTTTTCTGAAATGAAGCGTGTGGAGATCGTATATGCATCAATTTAGTTTTTTTTTGTATTAATGATTAGACCTGCGTCATGTGACCATTTTATCAGGGACGTAAAGTCATGTTGCATACATTTAATCGCAATGGATAATTGTTCATCAGATATGACAAGAGCAGTGTCGTCAGCATATACAAAGTGTTTTACATATTTAAATAGTTTTTTCATTAATTACTTTTAGTTTTTCTTCCCAATATTTTATTTATTTCATCTCAGGTTTGCTTAGTATTATTAAAACTACATTTGAATTTATCTTCAAAAAAACAATTTTTTCTTTTAGTAAATAATTTGTTAACATTATTTCGCATGGACCTGTATTCATTTTCATAATTTTTATTAAGAGGAGAATTTTTCCACCTTCGAAACAATAAATCCCTTTTTTATTATCTCTAAAATATCTATCAGTAGTTATTCATTTTTTGATTGCATGGGGTCTTTTATTTGGTTTTTCAAAAAATGACAGTGCTTTTTTCATATAAATTAATGAAATTATTTTTAATTTGTTGATACAAAACAGTACTTTCTTGTTCACTAAGTAAAGAATTCCAGCGTATTTCTCGTATGTGGTTATCAATATGTTTTTGGGATAAAATAGTTACCTTCTTTATGTTTTTTAATGGTTCTTTTTGCACATCATATTTAATGTTAACGGCTGTCATATAATGATCTGCTATGGAAATCTCGCATACACATGCTGATAGCGAGTCCACTTGTTTAAGTCCTTGTACCTAACGTATATATGATCTATGCATGATTGAGTTATGCATAGATCATATATAATCGGTAAATAAATGAATTAAAGCTCGTGGTTTTACACAAAATAAGTGTTTTATTTTACTATCATTAATTTATTCCCACACTGAATATATTTCTTTTACATTATTTCGCTTTCAAGAAATTAAATTATGTACAGAAAGCCATAAATATGATACTATTTACGGTCCTTATCCAGTATTGTTAAATGATTTTAATTAAAAAACATTTGTGCGCGAATCATAAATTGGTAATTATAGTGTTCATGCACAATGCATTACAAGACATTAAACTCTTAAATTTGCAATAAAATTAAAATGAGAAGTAAAAATGTTCATGGTGATTGATTGCAGGTACACAAATCGAGCTTTTCGTTTGCCATTTTAAAGTAACCTTTGTGAAAAGTTCGGATACAGTTGTTAATGTTACATTTTTCAATTAATTTTAACTGTATCACGCATTATCGATCATCATCAAATTGATTTCATTTCTTCGGGAATCATCAGTATACAGACATACAGAATGATTCTTAATCAATATGAATTGTTTTATGCTACGGGGTACTGGGTACTAGCGAAGACTTCAAAAGAATAATTTCTACACTGTATCTTCACAATTTCGTTAGTTTTAACGGTATGGTTTTGTTTATCAGATATATAGGAGTAACGCGATCCATTAACCAACTGTTTTAATTATTAATATTTACAAAACGAACAAATATAACGGAAAACCATTCACGTCTCAGCATATGGACAATCTGTGAATATAAGACCTAATATTGGAACTTAGATGCATAACAAGCTTAACAGAATTTAATTCCAACTTATAGTCACTATAGTTACTTTTAGCTTAACAGAATTTAGATTTACTACCTTTTTAGGCTCTAAATTAAATATTCCTACCTGAGGGTATCATTCTTGTGTTACCTTTAATATATCCTAATCACACTTTTCTTATCGGATTGACATTATTTGAAGTCTTACACCTCAGTCTGTCTCTTACCGAGGGAAGAATCACATTTATGCGTCGATGACACAGGGCGAGTTTACAAGCTACTATCTCGGAAATTCACTATCTGTTAGTAAACTCGCTCAGTGTCATCGTGTTACTTGCTAACTAGCAGATTGTTGACAATCCACGGAAAAAGTTGAAAGGTCCTCAACTTTACACGCTATAAGCCGACTCGTGATTGGTTTATTTGTGTTTCCAATATGGCTGCCAAAAACCAGCTGATTTCGACTGTCAACTGTATGAAGGATTAGTTCACGTTAATTCCGCTATTGGCGCTAGCAGCTACGTGCGAGTCCAGTTTCCTACAAAAATGTCGCGAGCTACTAAGCGAGTGGACAGTTTTGTGTGTCATCATGACAATCTCACTCGCCGATTCACCCGCTTTTAAATTTAGTAGATAGTAGCTTGTAAACTCGCCGTGTGTCATCGAGGCTTTAGGAAGATAAATAGTATTCTAATCAAATGCTTATAATATTGTACCGCATACGATAGCATTTTGCTTTCTCAAACACGTTCATTAAAAACATTTATATAATATTATTAAAATATATACAAGTATTAAATAAAAGCATTTCCAATAACATGTGTTTCCAATAATAATTTTGCCCTCTTTGTGCAAACTGTATCTAAATTTCTCTAATTAACTCTTGTATATTTTCTACATTTTAACACATTCATGTTCATTCGTCAAATGCTTTGTACGTAAAGTTTTGAATTAGTGATCTACGAACCGTTGGATTCAATCTGTTAGCAATAAGTTGTTTTAATGTTTGTCTAGTCTGTATGTTATTAGTGAGAACATTGTAGAAATGTAAAATCATAAATGTGTACAACGCCCTTGGGGTGATAAAAATATAACGGCGCTACATAAATTTTCCAAATATTATTATTACTCGTGACTATTAGAAAAAATAAAGAAAATTTTAAATTACTATGACGTTCCCCAGTTTTTGAAATGCATTTTTAAAAGACAGAGAATTAAAATTCCTCCAGGAGTGTTTTATATAAATAGATTTCATAAACTGATTGAAGTTCGATTTGCCATCCGATATTCATTGTATAAATAACTTGTTGTCCAAAGCACAACACGTTGTGGTTGCTACTTCCTCCGGACACCTCCTGGACATTGGACAGTATTGTGCACTGGACATTGAACACTGAGCACGTCCGCTTACCTAGAGATGGAATAATCCCGGTGGGAAGGTAGGTACCGAGTACCGAGGCGTCTCAGAGGAATGTAGATATGTGCAATGCGCGTTGCAGTTTGCAGTGTACCTACAAAGTGCAACTGCAATGTGCAGTGTTCCCTGTCGTGCGGCGCATCTTCCATGTTTAGTTCGGCACGTCGACGTCCGGTAAGGACAGAAACGGATCCGGGAGCCGATATTTTGAGAATTGTACAAAAAAGGTGAATTCTTTCTTGAGTTCTTTTGCAACCATTAAACCGATCCAGAGAGAGCTACGTTACAAATGTGTTATACGCATTAACATAAATTGCACTTTTTGCGATAATTGTTTCCTAAGACACCGAAATAAGTAGATTTCTGCTATCAATAAACGTATTCGTATTTTCATCGCTGGAGTAGACGTTTTATTTTTTATACAAAACCATCAATCGAAAATAAAAAGGTTTCGTAATAAGTTTATGAATAAGTATAAAGATCAATGGGATTAAAGAGATGAAAGAAAATCAAGACTTGATGCTGTTAGCAAAAGGAAAAAGTTATGAAATTACAGGGAGGAAGTTAATAACGTAGTGCTAACTAAGTCAAGTAAAAAAGTGGCTCATGTCAAGATTGTACAAATGTTGAAATTTGAGGTCAGTCAATAAAACTATTTTCTCGAATTTTTAATTATTTTGGCAGAACGGATTAAAATATTCTGAAGGGTTTAATCGAATTTCAGATAGTCCAAAGGCCATTCCGGCCCATTGCATCGTAGGACGTGGGGGAATGGCACTCGGCCAGCACCTTTGCAAGTCAATTGGCACCGATACCAAGAATTGGAAGGACCTTCGTCGCGTGTAGATTGGACGGGATAAAAAGAGGTGCCAGTGGGGCCTAGTTTAGGGTGCCAGATCGACGAGAAAGACGAAGAAATCAAACCAATCATAAATGAAGTTTAGTAGCAGTATGGCTACTTTTGGCAACAAATAAAAACACGTGGAAACTTACCATACACTAGCGCCACTAAAAACAATGGCATTCGCGACACTTGGTTTGAATGGGCTATATCTCTTTACCTTATAAACTTGCTCGTGTATCGTTTTTCCAACAATTAAATTAGAGAAAGCCTTTTGTTTAATGCCCGATGGCAAACATAAGCGGACTATAAATACTTAAGAACAAGAATGAGGGGAAAAAGATCTACCTTCTGATGTGACTATCACTTCTAAATCCACGGGTCACATGACATAAAATTTTATACGAACGAGATTTGGCGGGAGGTCCTATAACTGCTGTGTTCAAAAGCGTGCCAATATTTTGACTGATTTGTAGGTAATCTTTTCACAAATACGTGACATGTGATAAACCTAACCAAGGCAAAAGTGGGTAGTGTTTCCATGATCTTCTTTATTCTCCCAAGTAGGGCTTTTTAAGGAAGGAGAGGGACAATGTAGATGAATACATAGAACAGGACCTTGGGAAATGGTTTAGTTACAAAGCTGTTTCAAAACTAAACACCTTATTTTAATATACACATTTCTGATAATTTAAGCTCTACATTCCCTAGTGTGGCATATCAATGTGAAAGTGAGATAGATATTCCAGGAGAAGTTGCAATGGGATATGAGATGAAATACCCTGCAATGTTACTGCCTGAGTCCGATCAATATCGGAGAAGACGACTCGACAATTGGACACGTTTCAGTCTCACATTGTATTGGATGTGGATATAAACAGGCTGTAATAAGATGGTGATTTCTAGATGAATTTCGAATAGGATGCTGCTTTTGAGAAACATTATTTGGAGATGTTTATGATACCAAAATTTTGTTGAGCCAAAAATACGTTTCGAACGATTTCAATATTTTTTTTACAATAGTTCCACACAGGAGGCCCTGAAGAAAATAATTCCCCTTAGTGCCTATGTCATCTTTGAGGAGGTTGTGTGGAGGGTCTCTTTAGGAAAATGAATGAGGGAAAGTTCTGCGAATGAAAAACGGTATGAGGGGTGGGCAGGAATCTGGGGTCGGTGTATGCAAGAGCGACGGATGTACGAATCCATCCTTACAAATGTAGTGCAAGGCAATGTTCCGAGAGAGTCCTGCTGGAGAGGTCAAAAGACCTACCTCAACCAGTCTCCCCCGATCCGGCGTGCCACACAGTTGGTGGGAGACGCATCCGCCGCCAAGATCCGGACAAAACTCACCCCATGAACTCGGGCACCCCTGCTATGCCACCAAATGTAGTGTACCACTTTAGGTGACATATGGCAGAGGTGTTGGTCATCCAATAAATGGTTCTCGGGGAGTCGCGTGTCGGTACTCATACCCGCCTTCCAAATTATTATTTGATATATCTATTAAGTTTTTATGTAGATCCCTAACAAAATACCCCAATTGGGGTTGCCGTAGACCTGGATCCAGTTTAGTGTTGCCCTACTATTGGAAGCTATTGGGATGTGCGGTACTTAGGTACAATAAAAAAATTCAAGTTCAATTTCCATAATTTTTCTCAAAATAAAATCAGCCGATTTCCGTTAGAAGACAGAATAACTGCATTACCAACAATTTGTCTGCAACTTTGTTTCACGTTACCTTGCTAGTAAGGTAAGTTGGACATTATAAAATCCACTTTACTAGGATCGTCCGAGGATCGTGGTTGCGATACTATCGGAGTGTTCAACACCTCGAAATAAAATCACAAACCGACTCCGTAATTCGTTTCTAGAGACAATATAAACGGCCTCACAGTAGGAGTACGGACTACGGACCGCTAGCAGTAGATACACTGGATACAACCTGGGAATTTGACGTGAACAGTTTTACAATGCGAACTACTTCAAAATCATGCGTTTTTGGTTTGAAATTTTGTTCGCTTAGAAATAAAATTACAGGTGCTTAAATTAAATACTGCGAATTAACATCATAGCTTTTGCAATAATCGTAATAAAGTAGTATCAGGCCTATTAAAACTGATATGAAGTGGAAAATCTCCTATATACGAACCTCTTTTCGGACGTGGTTTTAATGTCTATTGTGGAAATTTAAGTTATTTAGAGTGTTTATTTATTATTTGTGCCTGATCTTCACAAAATAAAATAAAACACGCGTTCTGAGGATGTTTTTTTCAGCCTACGTAGTATTCAACGTCAGTGAGTATTATAATGCACTAAGACAATAATATTGTCATCTAGATTCTAGTTGACTTGAAAAAATTCGTTCTTTTTACAAACTTTCTTGAAGTTTAATGTAATTTTTTATTAAATGCGAATATGTTGAATTGTAAAACGTTCTCTGAGATAAAGTATTGTTAGACCGACAATGGATTTGACAACCGAAAAAATTCTAATCGACAATCATATAAAAATTAATGTTTCTTTGTTTACCCTTACACGTTCCTAAACCATTTATCCGATTTCGATGAAACTTTGGAGATTTGATGTTCGCATGCTAGCGATGGTTTCTATATATAATAGTGAGCTCTACCGTTACGAAAATATTTCTTATGCTATTCATCCGATTGCGGTGAAACTTTGGTGAGTTGTTGTGTGCACGTCCGCGAAAATTTCTATATATGTATATTTGTGAGCTCTGGCGTCATGAAATTTTCAAAAAAAATTACAATGGATTGTGCGAGTAGTTTAGTTTGAAGAATTTAGTTTGAAGAATGTGGGTATTTCATTTAGTTTAGCGACAGAGAGGTAAGGCGGGGGCTGGGGGGATTGGAGGGAATTGAAGGAGGAGGGAAGAATGCGTGATAAGGGTGGGGAAAGGCGGGGAAAGTGGAGGGAGAAACGGGAGGGCAAGATGGAGGAGGGACGCGGGAGGGGAAGGGGAACCGGGAGGGGAAAGGGAGGCAGAGGGGGAACGGGAAACGGGGACGAATGAGAAAGGAGACGCAGGGAGAAACAATTTCTCTATTTAAGTGCCATTGCAACGCATGTCGGGAACTAGTAAATTGTAAAAAAATAATAAAGTCGTGTTTTATGCTACAGTTAATAAGTGGCGATCTCGTACACAACAATGACATTTCTTTTCCATTTACTTCCAGGAAAGCAGAACGATATTTCTTACGAGATTTGAAAACCGCAAGAAAGTCAGCGGTCTCCGTAACACTTGGCGTGAAATCAAATCGACTTTCTAGGCGTTAAGTTTGTCAGTCGGAACGTGACTCCGTAAGAAACAGTCACATTACTCCTTTGATAGACTGCCAAACTACTCAAAAATACCGTGAGAAACGACATTAAACGTTAAATGTTTAGTTCGAATTATTGTCGTCGGTCAAAGGATGGATCGAAAAAATGGATTTTAATTAAAACGGCGATGAAACGTAATGAGTAACGTTGAATGGGAAGAGTTCATGATTTATGATTCCCCATTGAGTACAATGAGATTAGTTTTAAGTGTTTTTATTGGAATTATGTTTCTTTCCAATATATGTGTTGTGATTTCGCATAATCTTTCGGAAACAATAACAATTTCAAAAGCTAAATCGAATGAAATAGCACAATGCGAGGTTGTGGAAAAGCTGAAATAATGCTTTCTAATGTACACGTTCAAGTTAAAGAGTCCAATAATAAAGGAGATATTTTCCTCCTGAAGGGGACTATCTATCGTGTTGGGGTCGCTGCGGAACTTCCACACATTTTTGAAGGGGACAAAAAGAGTTTTAAAAAACAATGTTTTACGAAGCAAAACATGGTGTTGTCAATTTCATAATATCCGAAATCAACGTCAAAGACGATTAAGTAATAAATTGTTTCTATTTTACACATAACTTAATTGTCAACCACAGGGGAAAGCGTTTAAGGATTAAAATATGAGAATTGCCGATACCTATAATTTTCATCCACCAGTCTTTTTCTATTCGTTTGTCGGCCTCCGTGGTCATGGAGCAAGGCTCTTGACTAGCAATCCGAAGGATGCGGGTTCTAATTACGGCTTGCGCACAATTTTTTTTTTTTAATAATTTGTGTTATTTCACAATTTTACTCACAGTATCATTCTGGCGTAAGAAAGACCATCATTCAGAATTGAAACGTTGCATGAAATAGCTTTAGCCGTGTTTGATGACCAGATCTGAATAGCCAGGAACTTTCCCATCTTCCTCCTCCCCGTTTTTTTTCTCCTCCCCACTACCTTCAACCACAGAACATACCGCATTTGGGAATGGTTTGGTCTCCCTGGCTCCAGACGGGAGCATTTGAAACCCTTATAATACCTACATTCAAAATTATTATAATAACTACACTCATAATAACTACATTCTAAATAAAAAAGTATGTAAATATTCCGGATTAACAGCTTATGGATCTGTGATAAAAAATCTATGTAAACCTGTTGCGGCAAGTGTTGAACCCGGAACCGCCAGACTCAAATGCGAACCCTTTGTAATGAAATCATGTTTATAATCAAAATCTTTGATCAAAACCCCATTAAGTTTGGGATCAGTTTTCAGTGCATGTTGATAGTAATTCGAGTATTTGCGGCATATTTTAATCGAGTCAGAATACTCCAATACTGGCATCAGATAATAAATGTACAAAGTACGAACAACCGCGCATAATCATAATTATTTATCGGCTTTAAAAATGCAATAACCATTCCATGTTCTACTTCACTAGCAAATGGAAAACCTTGCGAGAGTCGTGTTTTCGATAAAGCACGCACGTTAACCCGTGAAAACCCCAGCAAAATAATATTTCAACTTGCAAAAGAATTAATGTAACTACATCGTTAAAATGCATTCGTCATAGATTTTATGATAAACTGCACAACTTTATTGGAATGTAAAGTTTTATATAAAAAAACATAATTCTTTTATATAGATATGTAAAACTTCGAGACACTTTGAAATAAGAATAAAGAAACTTATTATGAGATGTCTCGGAGTTTGCCAATCATTTGTTTAAGACGAGTCGCACTTTAAAAGTCTAAATTTGACTTTAATAGTGGAATTGAGTTACTACATCGTAATTTTAATGGCGTTCAGTTGGATATATTGGAAATCTTAGAAATTAGAAAGAGCGTAAATTCTAATTTAAATATTATATATAATCATAAAATAGTTTTAAATGACCCATTATTGAACTTGTTCCCTTTGCAAATTGCGCCCCATTGTCCCTATCCCTCCTTCCCACTCTCATCTTTCCATTGACAGTGTTAAGTCTATTGATGTAATTAGTTTTGTAAACCCTTGAGGAAGTGAGCATCGCTCACGAAGCATGTCGGTTTTTAATAAACAATAAAAGTGCTTAAAAAAAGAAATCTATTAATTTTTAACATAATATAATATTTAATTTGCTCAGCAGCCTTCGTCCTGGTAAGAGACCATTTTTCAGAATAGAAAAAGTGCTTGGCGTGGTTTTTGCTATTTCATTTAAATACCTAACTTGATGTTCTGGAAGTAGAGATATCGCTTTTCTCTAGATTAGGGTCTTTTGTTTTTGTAAAAAGTTTTTTAAATTATCTCCACACTGGAGGCCCTGAGATGCTATGTGGAGGATCTTTTTAGGGAAAGGAAGGATAGGAAGTTCTGGGAAAGAAAAGGTATGAAGGGTGTAAGAAAAGGTATAAGGTATGAAGTTAGGAATATCTACCAGGTAATAATACCTACTACTCAAATTTTGGCTGTGTTTCCTCTGAAGGAAAACTTCGGAATCGTCAGGAACAGTGCGAAATGCTTGTGAAATCAAATTTATTAATATTTTTAATAAATTAAATTATTATTCACGACCACAAGGGCTGAAATGGTTGAAATTCGCGCAAGTGGGAGAAAACTGCATAAAATTTAAGTATGCAATGCAGCAGAGATAAACCGCCATACATACATATGCCGAATCATTTTACCTGATCTGAAAATTGTTTGAACCGCTTTCGCGGTGCGTTTTAGAGCGTAAACGATCACACGATTGGTCGGGCCGATCCGGTTATCCGAGTTAATCGCCGCTTCGGGTTCGGCGGTGCTGGGTGGTGACAGTGATGGCGATTTTATTGTCACTTGGTCTCGGGTCAGCCTTATATGCTGACATAAAACTGGTGACGAGCAGAGGTGCTGCTAGTGGGCGATAGCGAATAGTAAAGTGTCACAACTGCCCAGGTCCAATGGATTTACGGCATTGATGAGATAAACCAACTTTTCTTGAAATTAGGAAGGAGAGAGAGAAAATACAAGGATAAGAGACAAAAATAACGTATATGTCGCATGCCCAACATATTTACACGGTTGACATTTGTCACATGAGAACGGGTCACTACTTCGACTCGTTTTTGGGTTCAACAGCTCGGCTGTGGAACGATTTGCCTGCCTATATGTTTACCCCTTCCTACAACATGGGTCTCTTCAAGACCAATGTTAATTCCTTCCAAGACCCTACACACATCATCTCAGATGACATAGGTCCTAATGGAAATTATTTTCCTCAGGGCCTTCTTTGTGGAGTTAATGTAAAAAAAAATACAGCCATTGCCACCTTCCGTCAAACCGTCATAATAAGGAAGTTGGGTGAAAAATATTTTGACTTATAAAAAATATGTTTATGTAGATAAAAAAAAATATCGATTCTAAATACATAAATATATTTCTATATTATTATTCTTAGAATTAATTAAACCATCTTAAAAATTTATCAAAAAGCTATGAACTACAAACGCTTCATGAATGGTCGAAAGCATTCTGACGTCATCGGAACCTCGGTTTGTATGAAGAACGGATCACCGAAATGTCTATGGTGCATCCCTTTCTATTACATGGGAGATGATTTGTGAATGATTAAAGAGGTGTATAGGCCAAAAGTCGTTTGTTTATGGGCCAAACGGTTTTGCATTCTATCCCATAAAGTCTTTTTAAGTATAGTAATGGGTGGTTTGGTATATTTAATGGTTTAGTAAACAAAGTTTATGTAATACAAAATCTGTTTAAAAAACTACATATCATGTCAGAAATTGGATATATTCAAGGCTAGTCCGACAACCTACCAATAGTTGATTCTGACATGTTGATTTTATATTTAAGAGATAATAATAATAATAATAATAATAATAATAAAATTGGACAATTTGTAGAACGCCGTTTTTGTGAAAAATCACCTCAAGGGCGCTTTACTATTCATTATGAATTCCTAGGTTCTATTTAATTTTATTATTTACAGATAGATACAAAAACATACTTACCTGCAGGTCACTTCCGAATAACACACTTTATTAAAAAGTTTATGCTTGGGAAAGATACGACTTTGCACGTGGAGGGCATTATATTTAAAACACTGGACATTCCATGACTTTACCTTTGCTACCCTCATCACTGTTGGTTTTACATTTACATTTATATTTATAAGAAGATTAATGCCAAAGTTGAGTTAATATTTATTTTAAAGACTGGAGAATTATAAGATTTTGCTTTATTTTTACAAAATTAGTTTTTTACTATGTCGCGAGCCGTGAAGCTGAAGGTGAAAGGTTTTATTTTATTTTTTTATTCATTTTGAATACTGATTACATTAGTGCTGAAATTCATGGAGTTAAGCTTCGTGTTCATGTGTACTTTTCAATAAATATAATACATTTTTACAGTATTAAATAATAATCATAACGTATTCTACCCATCTGACTTCTGATGTTTCGCCATAAACCTCACTAGTTTTGTGCAGGTATATAATATATCTATATATATATATATATATTTTTTTTTTTTTTTTTATACTTTATTTATTCCCATTTCTTTGTACATATAATGTATAATAGGAAATAGTATATAATAACATAATACATAATAACAAATAGTATGAACAAGAAAACCCACTAAGGCACTGCCTGAGTGTGGGTAAAAAATGTGGTATTAAATTTTTTGATTGCGCAGAAAAGTCTCACAGTGAACTGCGCTGTAAACCGTTATCTTATTTTCGGTCTTTACTTTCCTGCGCGGCGGCCTGAATTGGCGCGGGGCACTTTATCCATTAGCGACGGCAATACCGTGCTGGGAAAAGTTTAGGCGCGAGAAACAAAAATTCTACCTTTAAATATTAAAGTAACTATGAAATCTTGATCAATTTTCTTTTTGAAAATAACATCAATTCTGATAGACAGTTATTGATAAAAAAAATTACTGGAATTCCTTATAGAAGAATTTAAAAAATCTCCATACAAAATGCCCAAGCGATGTGGTTTTCACATTTTAAATGACGTCACACCCACACCCCGCCTCTTACCGCTCGGATTCCGCTCGTTTTGGCGGGCTTAATAAAATTTAAATTTTGAGAATTAATTTTATTATGAAAAAGAATTTAAAAAAAAAAAACAGTATTCAAGTTTGAATGCGAACATTGATAAAAAAAATGGACTCAACTTCCTTATTGTCAATCACACATTTTCAATTTTTTTTTAGAATTAACAATGTTATCTTCGACTAATTTTTCCATATCATGGGCAACTACCTTTTTGTTTGGAAACAATCGTTTTAAGAACTGGTATCTAACCTATATAGCGTGTAGGATATATACGATTCCATTTATATGGAATTGACCATTATCTTTTTCCATTTGTCTGTGTCTTGTTCTCTTGCATATTTTCGTTTACATTATTAATGTTATCTTCTTCTTCAATTACATTGATGGGAATAACCTTCAAAAGTTATAAAAAGAGAGTTGTTGTTCTTATAAAAAAATTAAAAACATAATATTTGATTTGAACACTTATAAAAAAATAGGTATATATTTAACAATCACAAAAAGTAAATGTTAAAACAATGATATACAGAAAGTGCATCAAATTACAATTGAGCTAGTTCACTAAAACCATCGGTTTCGTTTTGAGATTTGATAGCTCACGAGCTTGCATCCTCCCGACATCTCAACTCCCGGTTCGACATCTCTGCTCTCAGTTGTGGCTTGTTTATGGGGAGGATGAGATGAAGAAAGATACGAAAGGGGAACATGGGAAACGTCGAAGAACGAACAGCCTCTCGTCCCACCTGATAAATGATATATTTTTACGAGATAAATAAGATGAATCAATGCAGGATACCGTTCCGCACGTGATGGATGCTGTTATAGAGTCGGCTCGGTGCTCATATATTTGAAGTTATTATGCGCTCTTACGAAGATCTATATAGTGTAATGAGGAGAATGGATCTTGTAAGCGGAAATAACTTAGAGAACGGATTATTTATTTGCGGATTCAAATAAAAATACCGATTTATTATTGCAATTATTCAATGCATTTGCGATTCGAACGAATGAATAAATTTTACGGATAACTTTCTGTGACGAAATTCAAATAATTTGAAATTATATTGGTGAAATTGACTCTTCGGCTGAAGAAATTTGTGATGAAAATGCCTTTCATTCGATATTATAATGTGTGAAATGAATTGTTCGGCGTATTTGGTGACAAAATGCCATAATTTTAATTTAGAAATTAATGAAAAATAAAATTATCATTCAAATTTTAAATTCTTGAAATGAACTTTATGATTTACTTTGAGTAAAAACGCCTTACATTTAAATTTTGAATGGGTGAAATGAACTCAACGTCTAACTTTATGAAAAATTGCTTTGCATTCAAATTTCGAATGAGTGATATGAACTCTACAGCGAAATTAGTGACAAAATGCATTTCATTCGAATTTAGAATGTGTGAAATTAACTCTACGCATAAATTTCCGACAAAACGCACTTCATTCGAAATTAGAATGTGTGAAATTAACTCTACGGCTAATTTGGGACAAAATGTATTTCATTCAAATTTAGAATGTGTGAAATGAACTCTACGACTAATTTTGTGACAAACGCTTTTCAATTCGAATTTATATGTGTGAAATGAACTCTACGGATAACTTTGAGTAAAAACGCCGTACATTCGATTTTCAAATGTGAAATAAACTCTAAATTTGCTTTATGAAAAATGCATTTAGTTCGAAATTAGAGTGAGTAAATTCTTTTCTCATACATTTAAACGACAATTTTGTGAGATCCGATTTACGATAATAATTATTTTGTAAATAGCATCTTATATTGAATTCGTACATTGTGTTTCGACATGTTACCCTTTAATAACGCAAACACTACAATCGATTCACATAAAAAAACATTGCAAAACCACAAAAATTGTCACTACATGATACATGATTAAAAAAATTGTAGAAACTTTTAGAAAAAATAACATTAATGAAGCATGGTCGATGATTATAGAAAGTATGGAAGACGTACATATAAAAAAATACTATATGTAACCACCAAAAAAAATAAGAATGTCCTCCACAACACAGGTGAACTACTAGATTGGAGGACAACATACAATATCTTTAAATCTTTTTAATATGAATATGTAAAGAATAATAAGTAAAATGCAAAACCAAGAGAAATTCAATGTAACATAAGTTCATGAGACGCGACATTATGGTCCAGTCATACCTAGTCCGCTACACCGTGGCCATGAGAGATGACCCACCTAACCCCGGAGCAGCTGTTAATAGTTAACTGTTAACTACGACGTCAAATATCACACGGCCTTTTAATTAGCTAGGAAGAGTCGATGGGCTTAGTGCTTATGCCACTAGTTATTTGACTGACTCGGCTATGAATATGTGAGAATAGTACTAATTTTCATAAATCATATTTTCTGTCGTTTTGGCGAACATAAAATAAATAGCTTTGTATTTGATGTGATGGCATTCCGAATCTCTCACGAAATACAACATACTCGAAACCTCGAACAATTTAAATATATACGTTATTTTATCTCAATACATTTGCCGAGTTCAAGAAGTAATTACATGAAATACCCTCGATAGAAAAAAAAATCGCACAGTAAGCTCAGAAAATTATAAAACACGCATATGGTTTTGTTATTTGACATATCAATCTGTCAAGTATGAAAAAATCCACCGTTTCTTTAACATTGGTCAATAGATGTTTTGCTCTATTTTACATAAGTAATTAACATTATTAACAATTATTATCATAATAATTCATTAACAATTATTAATATTAATTAACAATTATTAATATTAATTAACAATTATTAATATTAATTAACAAATATAAATATTAATTAACAATCAATTAATTACAATTAATGCTGTATTAAACATTTTCACTAACGCCTATTAATTATAATAGTTTTTTTTAGATTAGCGCGTTCCCTTTACCATTCTTATTTACCCATTACAGTAATCTTCTTCTTCTTTTTGAACGCTTTCTTCGAAGCCTTAATTAATATTTTTAACATTAGCTCCACACAAGAGGCCCTGAGGAAAACAATCTCACTCGGGGCCTATGTCATCTTTGATGACGCTGTGTGGAGGGTTTTTTAAGGGAGAGGAAGGAGTGGAAGTTTTGAGAAGGAAAAAAATATGAGATGTGGGTAGGAATCTGGGGGTCATGTTTTCCAGGAGTGACGGACGTATGAAATCATTTCTCCCACTGCTATGCAAGGCGATGGGTCGAGGAATCCGGCTGGAGAGGTCAAAAGGTCACTCTCAACCAGTCCCTCCCAATCCGGCCTGCCACGCAACTGATGGACAAATCATACACCACTAAGACTCGGACAAACTAACCGTAACACACCCGAGAGGTGTTGCTTATCCAATAAATGTCATTCTCAAATTGAATATGGAATCATAGGATGGGGATCTGCTACACATACGTACCTACACAACCTGAATACGATTCAAAAAGGAATCATAAAGACCGTATTGAAAGTACCAATTAGAATGCCTTCAATTGAAATTTTTAATAGCTTCGATGTACCAAATGTACAGCAAATATATGCCAAAAATAAATTATTAAAGCTTTTCAAAAATAATGAATCCTCTACTAGACCATGTATTCTTAACACTAGATCGAATAAAAACGATATAAAAAATATTCCAAGTTATAAAACCACATTTTGACAAAGAAACTATGCATACTTTGACTCCCAAACTCCATAACATCCTTCCCCAAGACATAAAACTAATAAAAAATTCTAATGAATACAAATCAAGAATAAAAGTACGGCTAAAAGTGGTTAACGAAAAACCCTAATGAAGACACTAAAAACAATATAGAAGACAAATAAACCATATTTAAATAACTTTAGTCCGCCTCGGCACAGGACCCCCTATTGAGAGGAGGACTAAGAAATACAATATTTTATACTTAATTTCACCGTTATATTTTGTATGTAACAATTATTTTATATAGTCGCTAAAATAAAAAAAAAATAAAAAAAATTGCTTCCAGGGGCGGTGGTACCCATACCCGCCGCCCAAATTGGTATTATATCCCTACTTATATTTTACAAATATTAAAAAAAATTATATTATTATTTAAAATAAGTAGGTATTGAAATAAGGAATAAACGCATAAATTGTATTCGAGTTCGATATAACAATGAAGGTAATGGAGTCCAGGAAGAATTTTCATAATCATAATCGATTCATGACATTTGCTCACAACGTAGGTCCCTACGTTAAAATCTTATATGAATGTGTATTATTAAAAGCATACTTGCATAACTCCGCAGAACCATATGCACACAATAATTAAACCAAACATAAATACACACTCTCCAAGTTGTCACGGTGAATTATTTACTGAATGAGAAATTGACTTTAAAATAAACTTTGGTACAGCTTGACACGGATAACTTTGTAGGCGGACGGAAGTTGAACTAAAGACGACATATTTTTTGTTTTTTGACTGTTAAGATAATCTTCATTTGGGTATTCTCTTCAAGCATAAACAATGTACTTTTTTATGAAGCGATGTAAATGGAAAAACTTATGAAAAGTGATGTACGATTTATAACTTGTCAAGGTTTTGATGTGCATGAACTTTGAAATCCCCGTCTTCCCTCGTCCAGTGAAACCCTCTCCTCTCGCATTCCCCTACCCCTTCCCCTCTCCCCCCTCCCCACTCCTACCTTCCGAGCCTTCACCCCTCAGTCGTCCCCATCACCCTCCTCCTTCCCTCCCTGTCGCTAAACACTACGAAACACACATTTTTCAAACTATTCGCGCGCCACCTATTGTAATTTAGTTACATATTTCATAACGATAGTGCTCACAATTACCTATAGAAATCTTCGCAGGCGTGCGCACAACAACACACCAAAGTTTCATTGCAATCGGATGAATGGTATAGGAAATAATTTCAAAACGCTAGAGTTCGCTTTTTATATATAGAAACCATCACGGGTATGCACACTAAAATCTCCAAGTTTTCATCGCAATCGGATGAATGGTTTAGGAACGCATAAGGGACAACAAAGAAACGTTCCTTTTTATATACATGTTTTAAGAAAATGCCCAATTTTCTGTGGTATGTTGAGAAAATGTAAAGCAAAATGGAACAGAGAAAGTCTGGGTCTGGCTACACGGCTGAAACCATTTCAATCAATTTTTCGACTATGGATGGTGGTCTGAGAGTTTCCAACAATCTTGTATCCCCAATTTCTACGGTGGCGGCGTCATCGGCTGTTAAGTTAAGTTTGTCAAGCTGTATTTTCCCAACGCCACGAAGCTAATTCAAACAGATATGCGTAGAATCTACCTGCGTCGTGTATTGGGAATATTATGTATTTGAGAATGTTGTTCTGTTGGCGGGCAAATAGCAAATAGCTAGGCTTGCTAGGCCCAGTAAATAAACATTTGCCGAGGGGAAACTCGGCTGCATTCCGTCTTTTACCGCATCGTCGGCAATTAAAGGTAAATCAGGCTGGCATGATCCATCAGGCCCGACTAATAGATGTCACAAGCCTTCACGTTGCATCCTGGAACACATTGCGCCAGTGGCGTACTTGGTGAATGGCCGGGACTTGGGGCACGACTGGGCACATTGCATATGGGCAACTGAACATTTTTGTAATCTAATTAAGTATGATCGATATGAAAGAACATCGACGTCGAAAATTTGAAAAGCCTCGACATACCTATGAAAATGATTATCAATTCAAAAATTTTTTTAAAAAATACACGGACATGACTATTGAATACATGACCATATGTCTACGTAAATCAATATTATACAATTCTGTAAATTTAATATCTATTCGTGATATATTGTTATACGATTCTGTAAATTTACTATCTTTTTGTGCTATATTGTTTAACAATTCTATAAATTTACTATTTATTCGTACTAAATGTTTGCTTGTTATATAATTCTGTAAATTTACTATATATTCGTGCTATACTGTTATACAATTCTGTAAATTTACTATATATTTGTGCAATATTGTTATACAATTCTGTAAATCAATTCGTGCTATTTTGTGGCTTTAAATCGTGAGTCAGCACACATGTCAATATGAAGTAACAAAATATGGGGACTTGCTTACAACACAAGTCTAACTGCAAACAATGAACTTATGTTTCCCAGATATCAAAATAAATACGGTTAAAGAATCTATGTTCTAATTTTCAGAAGAAAAGATGCATTCTGAAAAATGGCTACATGAAAAAGAATTTTTTGTTACATAAAAATCACTATTATTCAATAAAAGACTGAATAATAGTGATTTTTATTCGATTAAGTTTTTTAGGTCATTTTAGGTCATTACGGATCCTAAAATTTAAAAATATTGATTTTTTTAATTTGTTAACGTATGGCTCTCTAACAACGGGATTTTATTTATGTTATGTTACTTAAAATGTTAAAAAAAAAATGAAATGGCTTCTTGATTTACATTTTGTGAGTTTAATTGTTATTTAAACGCTTCACTACTCATGACAGAAATTAAATTGTTACCTGAAAGCAGTTAGTAGAATATTCTAAAAAGGAAAAGTTGCACACATTATTTGCGACACCTGAACTCAGCGTTTGCTGTTTTTTTCTGCTTCAGACAACAGATAACCACTTAATTTAAAGAATATAGTATGGTACACACCCACTATGCAATTTATCACGTAATTTTATATCGCTTAGTTTATATGTTAATATTTTATCTTTATAACAGGGTGCCTAGTTCCCACCCAGCCAGTCGCTAGTTACGCCACTGCCACAAGTCCTGCAGCCTTTAGAAAAGCCTACATAGCGGAAATAGTTCCTTTCCTTTTATATCGAATCCTTCAATGGTGCGCCAAGTGATGCTGTGGCTGCGGATGATGTTGTACTGGTAATTAAGATGTCCGTGGTATTGATTTTAAAATTATTATTATCGAAGGGAACACATTTTAAACTAGAATTATATTTAATCGAAGGAAGTTGATTGATGGGTGTAATTATAAATCATACCGAAGGAAACGTATGACATATTAATGATAACACATGATACCTACCTGAGTAATTACACGATGATCTACTTTGGTAAGTGCTTTGAACGGTGTAAATAAATTACTAAAGTATTTAACATGCATACCTAGAAAGTCCCTCAACATCTAGACTTTTCCTACAACCCAGTTTAAAACACGATTTTTACCTAATTGAAAATATCTTCTAGCACAGCTCAGCAGAATCTGTACGACAAACTAAGCAACGGATATTTATTAGTTTTTCGTACCGATTCTAGCATAACTACACAACAATACGACACACTAAGCTACAGAAATAATTTTTAATTTAATTTTATTTTTATTTTTCAGTGGGCTTCTACATATTTTGAAACTTGAGAAAGAAATATTAAAAATAAAATCACATTAGTTAAAAAATTCACACAAGGTTTACAAAAATACAAAATGTGTTTAGGAATAGTGTTGGAATAAATGTTTTACATGGTCCGCAAAACTCGCCAAGTTGATATTTAATATGTCAACATCACGTAAGTATTGATTTCCCTTAGTGTGAAATCGTTGTATCGGAGAGTGGGCAAGTAGTTACGTTTATGAATGCTGCATTAGAAAAGCGTATTTTATCGTATGGTTACTGTGGGTATGCGTAAGTATATGAGTTGCAGGAGTCCGCAAGAGGCGAATTTAGAGTTTAGTATTTTAAATAAAAAGGTTAAATAATTTATTTTACGTCTGTCTTCTAATGTATCTATTTTTAGAATATTTAATTTAATTTGTTCATCTTCTAGCACAGCTAAAGAGATTTTAAATGAAAAACTCGATATAATTTTATCCATTTCGCTAGCACTCCCGTTTGTAGATAAATAGATATGTTTTATTACGGTTGTTGTTCACAAATTTTCGATAGATCAATCTGAGTCTACGATCAGCTAAGTGATTTGTTTAGTAACCCTCGTTTTGCCTGTTGGTCGGAGAGTTGCATTGGGAAGAGCGTATTTGTGCAGTGTTGGGGAGTTTTCAGCCAAAATATCGGCTCAACAATTGGTCAGTAGGATTGGAAACAACGGCCTTAATGTCAGTTAATTAATTTATTTTGCATAGGCGTCGTATAAAACGAGTATTTCACCATCCTCTTGAAAGCTTGTATATAGGATAGCGTATTTTTTCTATTTCCTTAATTATTATAAAGTCCGGGTTTCCAATTCAGTACTCAAACCTATGAATAGTGACTATATTATATGGGATAATTTAGTGAGTTTTCTACGTATTGCAAGCATTTTTTAAATATTTTTTTCTTAATGTACGTTATCTTATGGATAAGCTTTCAAGAGAATGATGAAACACTCGCTGAAACTTCGAAATCAAATGAGTTAGTTTAGCAAAAGTGATTTATTATTAATTATTATTTTTGACATTTGTTGAAATTTTTTTAAACTAAAAACCGTAAGCCTTTATATCTTGAATAACTGTCTACACCCCGGTTCCCCAAGTTCAAAGTTGTCTCCTTGGTGTATAATATAGAACACATTATTATTTAAAAAAAGTGTCAATTCAATTCATCATATACAAATTAATGTTTCTTCGTTTGTCTCTTACGCGTTCCTAAACCATTCATCTGATTGCGATGAAACTTGGGTGATTTTATGTGCGCATATATATCATAGTGAGCTGTCGTTAAGAAATTATTTCCCAAACTATTTATTTATTACACGCCATAGTGGGCTTTTCTTATAATTTTTTTACAAACTATTTGTATCAAAGTAAATACTTAAAAATTTAAACAATAAAGAAAAATATAAAGATAATGACAAAAAACGTTGAAACAAAACACAAAACAAAATACATAGATAAAAATGTAAACAGAAACTAAGAATCCTCACAATTGAATTTAAAAGATTCTACAAAACAAAATAGTAGCAGCATAGAAGTTATTTGGTAGGTACATACTATTACTATTTATACTATTTGTGTCTTAAAGAATAAAAGTGATAAAATTAACAACATTTTTATTTTTGATTAGTTTTGAGATGAAATATATCGCCGAGATCAGAATATTTATTACTAATCTAAATATTATATCTATTCATAATATAACTATTCATCCGATTACGATGAAACTTTGGTGAGTTGTTGTGGGCATGTCTGCTAAGGTTACTATACACATACTGTTGGGTTCTGGCGTTATGAAATTTGTATACAAATTATGCAATAGGAGGCGGGTGAGTTGTTTGAAAAATGAGTATATTATACATAGGTTACCGGAAGGGAGGGAAGGGGAATGAAGGCGGGGATTCGCAGGAGTGGGGCAGAGGGCGGGGGGAAGGCAGGAAAGTTGACAAAGGTACGCAGAAGGAGGAAGGCGGGGAAGGTGGAAGGGGAAAGCAGGAGGGGGAAGGGGAGGCTAAAGGGGAACGGGGACAAATGGGAAAGGACACGCAGGGAGAAATAATTTCTTTATTTAAGTGGCAATGCATGCCGTCAACTCGCTTGTAATCATAGACATACAAATAACTAGACGAGATGGCGGGGCGAAGAGAGGAAAGAGACTTGTGATTCGCCAAGTCTTCTTCATTGTCTAAGTATGTGTTTCATAGACATACAGCGTCCGCGCGTAAAATGTACGACGAGAGCACGACACTGGTCCGGACACGCCCAGCCGGTTCCGAAAAATGGTTCCAATGGGAGGGGGAAATAACACGTTTTTTAACACGTAAGGGCATGTCCATATATTTTGTACGTCCGTGCTTGTAATATATAATGAATGTCAGAAAATATTTATATAATTCGACATCAGGAATCGACTCCTATCAAACTCCCTTCTCTGCTATTAAAAGTGCTAGGTAGATACTCAGCCGCGTTTCTTTAATATACCCCAATAAGTTCCAACAATGCGGGGCTTATGTCTGAAATACTACTAATAAATACCAATTATGATATTGTTCCTAACGTCAGATTAATTGCGGAGCGCTCGCACGATCTGCTCTGGTATCGTGCTGGCTGCGGCCGATCATTACTACCACAGTACAGTCAAACTAGCAGGGAATCTGCCTGGTGGACTGTACAACAGTAATTTGATAAGCAAATGGACTAATTGCTTTCATTGTTATGAAATAGAGACTCAAAGATGTGTGTGGCGTCTGCAACAGATTCGAAATGGGGTGAATTGAAATACGTAATGAAAACGTCCTTACAAAAATTGATTCTTTTTTTCTTTCCAAAATTCATAAAGCATGCTGCAATACAATAATTCCATGTGTTATGCAAAATAAGTTTCTAAAATAATGGAATCATTTGGGAATGAATTTTTAATAGGTTCTCGATCACGATAATATTTTTTCGTACAATTTTAGCACCCTTTAGTTATCGCTTCCCTTGTACGGTGCTCACATGGCCCCTCCCTTGTTCCGGCCCTGATCTCCTAGTGTGAGAAGTTAATAATGACAATTAAAATTATCAACGGCTTTCGTCCAAGCATTATTGGATAAATTTTCGTGGGAAAAAGCCGACGTCAAAGTTTAATAAAGATTTTTTAATAATTTTTACCTATCGTTAACACCCTGTATCAAGAATTAATGATTCAAAGATTGAAGACAAGATTCAAATTGTTAAGAAAAATCAATCATAAAAATATATTCTTTTTACCATAATACATCTAATTTTATTATGCATTAGTTAAACAATTTCGTCATTCCGCCACGGTCATACGCGTCTAGTTAGGCCATTATTTTATCCAATTTCAGAGAAATGCTTATGCGTGAGTGCCACCAAAAGTTGACAGAATGCATTTTCATCGACAACGAGTCTATCTGCCGAGTTTAAGCTCGATCGAATGTCAGGAAGTGGTTATTTTCCACTTCAAAGATTTACCATTCACTCATCCAAGAAAAATAAATCGAAGTTCAAATAGATGCATAGATGTACAGGTACAATAAAATATGATTTACGAGTATATCAAGACAATTTTCAGAACGGCCATGTTCGGCTGATATATAGGTAGGTAGGGAAAAAATATGCTTAGCGGAAAATTGAAAACCTTAGAATCCGGTTTTAGCTACCTCAATACATTGTAAAATTGCGTCGTAAAGTAGAAACAGTAAACAGTAAGCAATTTAAAGATTTATTCAGAATTATTCCACGGATTTAAAATAAATTACATATAAATATGTGGAATTCCATTGACTCACTGTTGGATTGCAGTGCGCGTTTTATCTAGTGTTCATTTTTACCCCTACATGCGAGAAATCGCCACAGTATTCCGGACAAGACTTGTGCGCTGAAATAAAGGATATTGTCCCTTGGCAACTTTCTTCGCAAGGATTACTTTTGCAAATCAGTCAGACATTGTAGTCGAGCTGATTTAATCCTTACGGCGATTTGCAGAGAGGTCAAATTAGAATATACGTTATTACTTCAATAGAGGTTCCTAACTGTAAAAATTGACGGTCCCGAAGAACAATGTCGGATTTGGGATTTTGTAGTTTTGCATAAGAGCTGTAAGTTTCGTTTCGCCATATTTGCTGTTTTTGAGATCAAGAAATGTAAAAAATGAGCCAATCAATAAGTCAATAAAACGATTTTCAGTTTTTAGCACATCCGACATTGTTCTTCGGGATCGTCGAAATAATTTAACGTTTTTTATAAGCGTCATATCGCAAGGACCAAAATGGTGTTTCTGTATCTTTTTTTTATCTTTTATATTATCATCTTTTGCGTTGAGAAGGCGTGTCATGAAACAATTGAGAGAAACAGATCAAATCTGTCGGATATCGGAAGGCGACCGTCGTGCGTGCTGTCTAATTTCTGTGATTTTCTATTCCTAGTCTATGTATGTCCTTCGTTGTTAAATGGATTAATTATTACTAACTTAAAACACGAATAACCATTTATTGCTTTTTAAAACTACTTGCATATAAGCCTCAAAGGCGTTCATAAATGACTGTCTGTTTGTGATATTATTTTGATGTTTGTACGTAATGACATTCGATTCGAAAAATTTTCCGCGACTGACATCTCTTAACGAATGTTATGCGGTAAAATGCATCGCCATCTCTGGCGTTGGGGTAACTACTTTTAACAGTTGAGGTCTTAACACACGCGCAGTATTTAGGTCGTTAGCGCGATACGGATTACTGCATTAAAAAAAATTGTCAACTCATGTCGTATGCGGCCGATTTTACACGTGTTTTTCACGGCCGATTTTACAGGTTGGATTACCGCAAAATTAATACAAATTGATTGTTATTAAGCGTATTTCGAAGTTTATATACGTCACCATGTCCAAGAGTAAAAAATATTTAATGCTCAACTGAGCCGCTCGTCTTAACATTATTTGTATGATTTTCAAAATCAACAATTCTTTGATCATTGTTAGTACACGACGAAAGTCATCCACTCTCTTTCACAAATCCGCGTTTTGTTATCGCAGGCTGTGTGAGAATACCCTCCTTATTAAAAAGTGGCCTAAGGGTCATTCTCGTTTGCGCATTCTAAGAGGATGCACTCTTCTCGGAACGAATTGTATATCTAATGCTGATCTAGTTGTTTACATAATGTGACCGATTTACATGCTGGGGCTGGTGCGTGCACAGGGCGGGGGGAGGGAGGGGGGGCGCGGGAGGATGGGACAGAACTGCATCTTAAACAAAGCCAATATCGGGACATTGCAGGGAATTGCAAATAGTCCTCTCGATTCAACTGCAAAACGGCATAGGAACAAGACACTTGTAGATCAGATCTTTACACATGCTTTTAAAGAGTGATGATTCTTACTTTGACAATTACAGCAGTTTTTTTGCAGTGCATTTTCCCTGCACTTTGATCTGAAGTGATTTATACTTACTTATGTACTTTTTGTTTTTTGATATTGTTGAAAATTTCCCCGTCTTCGACACCCGACTGGTTGAGGGAGTCGTTTTGACCTCTCCAGCAGGGATCTCTCGGAACATCGCCCGGGATAGCGATACGCAATATCGAATATGTCACATAATTACGAATATTAGTCGAACTCTGCGCGGCTCAAGCGCCATTTCGAAATCTACCATCGCTGGAATATTCTCTGCGCCATTTTCTCTACCTCATGGTGGAGTGGATATGAGTTGACAAAATTATTATAATTATGTAATGTATGGCACGTAAATTAACAAAAAAATTGGGAATATCACCATTTTTTAGAAAAATATTCACATTTCCGCCACTGTTACTCGTTACCTATTAGACTTACGAAAAAGAATAGTGAAACAAAAAATATTTGAGATTTTATCTTGTTAAAGTTTGTGTGTAACAATTTGGTTGTAAAATCAACCATTGCACTATTATTTAAAAAAAAATTTTTGCATCTTCAATCCAAGATGGCGGCTCGAGCTCGACCCCCCTAAGGTTTAAAACATTTCTTTTTCGTTCGAGTCCCTATCTAAACAACATATATCAACATTGCTACTACATGACCTTTTGCAAGGTAAAGGCTTTTTTATCACCCACTGACTGGACTATATTTATGTATATATATATATATATATATTTTTTATTTTTTTATTTTAGAGAAAAGTGTTCAACAAATCAGAGATTACAAAATAATACAATAATTAGATGTTAATTAGGCAAATTATGAATTTCCACTAATGGTAGTGAATGATAAAGTGTGACATTATAAAGGTATTTTCTTAAATAATTTATTTTTAGTTACAATATATATAAAGAAGGGGGGGGGCGAGGAACATAGGAATAGGATTAAGAGGCAAAGGAAGGGAATATATAGGGATTGAACTTCCTAGTTTGAGTCTTGTTGCTTAGTGAGATTTCGTTTTATTTCACGTAACGTCGAGTTAAAAATGTCAATATGGTAATAATTTAAGTTAAATGAATGTGTGGATCTGTAGATAAATGAGTTTTGTTCGGAGTTAGTCTTGCAAAGATGGAGATTAAAAGTAAGCAACTGTCTACTGTTGCGATTTGGAACGTGGAATGATAAGCGTTGAAGAAGATCAGGACTATCGATTAAGTTATGTGTAATTTTAAATAACATTACCGAATCTGCTATATTTCTTCGACAATTTAGCGTCTGCATTTTGAAGAATTTCGCATAGTCTTCATTACTAATACGAGATCGAAAAGAGCTGAAATGGAGATACCCAAAAAACAAAAAATCTATTTTGAAAACTTTCAATTCTATTTTTATATGTATACTAGCACGCTCACTCTAACATTCTTACTTACATATTTATCTTACAAACTATCTTCTCCTTATTTTTGTACTACACAACCTTAAAAAACAAACAAATAAATTGAGTTCCCATGTTGAGACAGGTTGAAGTGGGACAAAGTCTCAGAAATATAAAAAATACAGATCTAGTTCAAAAGTGGTATTGCAATGAAATTATTATACTGTTCACTTTGAAAAATATACTCCAAATGAACCATTTTCATATCCCGATGATATAATTGAAACTATAAGGATGTCGGCGTGCTTTTGAGGCGTGTGCGGCTAGGATCATTGCACCCAGCATTATGCGTTATTCCTCCCACCTCAACGCGGCGAGTAGAGGGGGTCACAGTCACAAATAGCGGTAAAAGTTGTGACAAGTCACCTTAGCTGTTTGCCGTTCCTCTCTCCCTGGTAGAAAAATTCCCGCGAAAGTAGAAGTGTAAGAGGCGCGAGGTGCAAGGCGAGTAGAAGGCAAGGTGTAAGGCGCGTGGGCGCCTGACCGACACCTGCCTCTGCCTCTGCCTCGGCCCTCGAGCGACCCGCGTCGCGTGCGTCGCGTCGTGAGGACACTAAATACAGAATACACGCTCAATTTGCATGTTTTCAATTATTATTGTGACTGTGGCTGTTTCTTACTGCTTTTGAACCACTTTCTCCTTGTGAAACCGATAATAAACTAACTTGATCGACATCTCATGTCGTACTCATAGGTCAGTTATAGTTTCATTGTAGGGTCTTGAAGAGACCCATTTTGTAGGAGGGAGAAAATACAGAGGTGCGCAAATCGTTCCACAGCCGAGCTGTTGGACTCTGAGAAAAACAATCCCTCAGGATCTATGTCATCTTTGGGGATGCTGTGTGGAGGGTCTTTTAATGTAAAGGAAGATCTGGGAAGGAAAAAGGTATGAGGTAGGATTCGCGATGTGTTCAGGAGTGTGTTAAGTAATGTGTTCTTGAGTGACGAACGAATGAATCCATCTCTCCCTATGTGGTGTAAAGCGATGGGTCGAGTGAGTCCAGCTGGAGAGGTCAAAAGTCACCCTCAATCAGTCTCTCCCCATCTGGCCCGCCACGCCGTAGGAGGGCAAAAGCATCCCCCGCAAAGACCTAGATAAATCTCACTCCATTAACACGAGCACCCCTACTAAAGCACCAAACGAAGCGTATCATTTAGGGTGACCATACCCATTTCCCAAATTAATCTTTTATAAATATCCTGTTCTCTTGTTACAAATGTCAATCATGTAGGTATTTGATATTGGGCACGCATTTGCCGTACTTTCCGACTGTGCACCGGTGCCTAAGGGATCAATGACGCTAGTTTCTCGGAGCATCTTCAATTGATATACCGGTAGAACACGGACGGCATTCTAAAGATTGCAGTCCGTTTGATAAGATTGGGGAATCTTTCAAATGGACCTCCCTTTTCTGCACAGAG
The DNA here is from genome assembly GCA_917563855.2 of Limnephilus lunatus. NCBI lineage: Eukaryota > Metazoa > Arthropoda > Insecta > Trichoptera > Limnephilidae > Limnephilus > Limnephilus lunatus. The sequence goes on along the minus strand of OU830602.1, from coordinate 40,813,529 downwards.
TCCAGAACAATTCGGGTGTCAATAATAGAGGTTAATGATTTCCTCAAGCAACGATGTCTAAAAACTCACTTATTAAATTTCTTAGCGTGACATAAATTATTTAAAAACTACTTACACTTAATTTGTCATTAATCTTTTAGTAACAGTTAATTACAATCTGTAAGCACGTATTTCTTGTGTTCATAATTTCTCTTTATCTCTCCACACACTTTCTTCCTTTTTATATTAAATGAAAAAACACACTTTGTAAAACACCACTTTATTTGAATTAATAATTATTTAACAGCTAACCAGGTTTCGCTTAGCTCAAGCTTCATCAGGGCTATTATATTAACATTTAGCTATGGTTGGCTGTTAAATAATTATTAGGTAATTCAAATAAAGTGGTGTTTTACAAAGTGTGTTTTTTCATTTAATATATAATGTTACACCACAAAGTATTTGCTTCCTTCGATAAAATTCTTCCTTTTTATTATTATTACTCATACATTCATTAGTTAAGCTTTAAAATCCGTTCCAGCGAAATTACCTTCTGATATTCCATGGCTACAAAACCTAATATGCCTGTAACTTGTACCATAATGTATCTACCTATTTTGAATAAATATCTTATCCTATACATTATTAAATAAAATCTATCTGCGGAGTGTTTCTGCTTTGTTGTATAATTATTTATTTTTTATTGTCCTTGTCGCGTAGGTGTCAAGGAATCATAATTAATTCTTCAAATAATCATGTCTTACCCTTACTAAGTCGTAGGGTAATAAATCGCTCCTGCGTCGTATAATGTTCAGATTGACATGTCACCAGGACAGCTTGTCACCAGCTGACTGTCACGAAGGTCTGCCTTCTGCCTGACGAGGTGATGAGGGGTTGTGGATAATAAAGGGGGCTCCATTAATGCCCTTTATGGCTGTTTCATGGAGATTGATTGGTCGGACATAATATGAGCTGGTGACTACTGACTGCGCCAACTGTGCTAGTTTTACTTGTCACCTAGGGCGGAAAGACGTCAAAAATATTATCCGGCGTCTGCTGCACTTGAAAGTTAAATGCCTTGTCAACAATATTATTGGATTTTATTTAAAGTTACTCCAATAATTTTTAAAACTTACTGAAATTACAAAACACCCGTAATTACTATACCTAACATAATGTAATCTTTTAATTATATTGTTGTTCATCTATTTCAAATTTAAGTTTTAAAATATGTACCTACCTATTTTTTTATGGGAATATCGTACAAGAGTTCAAACTGCTCTCAACTGCTTAAAGCCAGTGAGACTTTGGCATCCATTTCAATTTGGGAGGCGGTTATAAGTACCGTCGCCCCGGAAAACATTTATTGGATAACTAACACCCCTGCCACAAGTCACTCCAAGTGGTGCGCTACGTTTGGTGATTTAGCATGGGTGCCCGGGTTCGTGGAGTGAGTTTTGTCTAGATCTTGGTGGCCAATGTGGTTGCCCACCTATTGTGTGGCGGGCTGGATCGGGGGAGATTGGGAAGGGAGACCTAACCTAGAACTTACCAGCCGGTCTCCTTCGATCCATCACCTTGCACCGCAATGGGAGGGATGGATTTGTATGTCCGTTAATTCTAGACACATTGACCCCTAGATTCATACCCACCCCTTATATCTTTTTTTTACCAGAACTTCTTCTCCTTCTTTTCACTAAAAAGACCCTCCACTCAGCATCCCTAAAGATGACACAGGCGCTATTTTTTTCTTCGTCCAACCAACGTAGATAAAAATCCCCAATTGGGGTAGGTTGTGAGGCTAAAGGTAGAGAGGATAGGAAGGAAATTGGAAAGAGGAAGGTGAGGAAGTTCATGGCAATTCAGGTCAGGTCACCAGACACAGCTAAAAGCCATTTCAAGGATCGTTTCAATTCTGAATGGTGGTTTTACACCAGAGCGATACTAAGAATATCTTCCACTCATAAGAAAAATAATACTACTTATAACAACGATAAATACCAGGTTTACAAATAAGCTCTAGTAAGTAGAAGAAGCTAAACACATAACAGACACAGAAAACTAACATATATTTGTATGTCGTAAATCATGCGGTTTTAAAGTGTGACCCAAATGGTCGTGCTAATCCCATTAACCCAGAAGCAACAAAGTGGAAACATCCAGTGATTAGCATGAATATACCATCACGATCATCGTCGTCTTCACAATAATTGTTCCTTCCCACCAAATTAGTCTTTCTACACCTGCAACACACCACACAGACCCCGTACCTTTAAAGGCACATAAGAATGGATGTTTCACCATATCTGAATGAGCCGCAAGAATAAACGACTAAATTCACAAAGTGTCGCGAAATGTTTTTTTTTACTTCCTTAGCACCGTTGAGATTTGAAACTCGATGAAACGAAAAATTGCAATAGGTAGATACTAAAAAGAGACAAACACAAACATCTATAGGATTTCGCCTGCGAGAAAATGAGATAGTATAACCGGTCTCCACTTTGTGCGGTGCTTCGTACTTTTATCTTTTTTAGCTCCACACAGGAGACCCCGTGGAAAATAATTCCCCTCAGACCCTGTGTCATCTTTGGGGAAGCTGTGTGCAGGGCCTTTTTTGGGAAAGGAAGGAGAGGATGTTCTGGGAAGGAAAAAAGGCATGGGGATGGGTTAGGAATCTGGAGGTCAATGTGTCCAGGAGTGACGGACGTATGAATCTATCCCTACCACTGCGGTACAAGACAGTGTCCGAGAGAGTCCTGTTGGAGAGGTTAAAAGATCTCCCTCAACCAAAGTCTCTCCCGATCCGGCCTGCCATGCAGTTGGTGGGATGTGCCGCAAAGATCAAGACAAACCTCACCCCATGAACCCGGGCACCCCTGCTAGGTCACCAAACATAGCGAACCCCTAGGGATGACCTATGGCAGATGGTTATCCAATAAATGGTTCGCAGGGCGGCGATACCCATAACTGCCTCCCAAATTGTAATAATAAAATAAAGCATGATTCGTACGAAGATTTATGATATAAATCGCTTTGATTATATGATATTATAATAAAATCAAAGATTTTTTTTTTTTTTTTTTTTTTTAATTATTTTTTATTTTCATTAATATGTTTTACATGTTGCTAAATGATAATTTTACATCTTAGGTTTTTTACTACTTTTCCATTTAAAGCATTTGCTTGTGTATGGAAAAGGAGTGTACATAAATGTGGTTATTACTTAGTACTTAAATAATTCATTTACATAAATATATGTGTGTTGTAATAGTATATAATAGTATATATTTAAAGAAAATAAAGGATATTATGGAAAACTAAGTATATATGTATACATTTAAATAAAAGAAAGAATATTTTGGAAAACTAAGGATATTTGTAGGATAATTAAGTGGCATTAGTTTTTTTCTTCAGAATATTTTTAAAATGTCTCTTGACAGAGAGCAGTAATTGGGTTTTATCATTAATGCTTCTGATTTCTTCTGGTAGGCGATTGAAAAAAGTTCTTCCCTGGTAAGTGTAATGGTGTTGTGCAAAAGACGTATTTAGTTTTGGGCATATAAAAACATGTTTAAGTCGCGTTCTGTTTTCGTTTAAAAATTGATATTTATCTTTTTCTTTTATAATTTGAATTAATGAATTTTTAATATATAAATCTTTAAATGTGGGTACTTGGAATTCATCAAATAGGCGTTCTGTTGGGTAGTCCAAGGATTTTTTTAATATAATTTTAATAATTGTTCTTTGTACAATTTCTATTGGAACAAGGTTACATTTATATGCGGATCCCCAACTAATAATAGCGTATTGTAAAGTGGATTGAACTAAGGCATAGTAGATTAAATATAGATTTTTTATTGACAAAAAATTTCTAATTCTTAAAAATATGTATATTAATTTTCTAATTTTGTTTACTACTTGACATATTTGTTCCTTCCATTTCAGATTTTTATCAATAATTACTCCTAGATATTTTATTTTATTTGTGGTTTTTAATATTGTACAGTTTGATTTGCAGTAGTTTTGGCTGTGAATTTTAGTATTTTCATGTATGACAATGTTAAAATTTTTGGGAGCATCGTTTAAATGTATTGCAAATGGAATTACAAATGTCTTTTCACTATTTAGTGATAGTAAATTAGTGTCGAAAAAATTCTTAAGCGTGTTAATGTCTTCTATGGCCTTTAATTCTACATTTTCCCAAGTCTTTCCACTTATTATTAATACTGTATCGTCAGCGTATGATGTAATTTGACCATGTAAAGTTTGAAAAAAAATATCGTTTACATATATAGTAAATAGGATTGGTCCAAGCACTGTACCTTGGGGGATTCCAAAGCTTGAAAGCTCTTGATCGCTATTAACATGATTGATTTTTACCACTTGTGGGCGGTTTTTTAAGTAGTTGGTGATCCATTTAATCGCGTTGCCTTTTATGCCAATATTATTTAATTTTTTTAATAGCATCTCATGAGATATGCTATCGAATGCCTTTCTGAGGTCAATAAATATACCCGCACATTTTTTACCTTTATCTACTGTTTCGTAAATGTATGAAGTTACGTTAGCAATAGCATCTTGTGTGCTGAGTGATTTTATAAAACCAAACTGGTTTTTGTGTATTATTTTATTACTATCTAGGAAATTTACCAACTGTTTTTTTACTATTTTTTCAAAGATCTTTCCTATATTAGAAATTAGACAGATTGGGCGATAATTTGTTACTTGGTGTGGATCTCCAGATTTGTAAATAGGTGAGATTATTGTGTTTTTGTAGTTCATTGGAAATATCCCTTTTGTTAAACTTAAATTTATTAAATGAGTGATAGGTTTAATTAAGTAAGATTTCATAGATTTTAACATATGTGCCGTAATAGAATCAAAACCGGGAGACGAACCTCCTTTCATATTTTCTATTATTTTTAAGATTTCACATCCTGTTGTTGTTTCGAATGTTGAAAGTATATTACGTTTCTGTAAATTTTTATTTTTATGTTTTTCCGGGTTAGAAGGCTTATGAATATTTTTCGCAAGATTTTTTCCAACATTTGCAAAGAAGGAATTAAAAATGTTTGCACATTGTTTAGGTTGCATATTGGCATCTATAATTTTTTTATCGTGTTCAATGTACTTAATGTTTTGTGTTTTTTTTGTATTGTCTATGGCCAAATTTACTGTTTTCCACATTTGTTTATGGTTATTTTCTGAAGATAATATTTTATTTTTAAAAAACTCTTCTTTACTTTTTTTGATATAAGATGTTAATTTATTTTTATATTTTTTATAGAAAATATATGCTTTTTCATCGTGGGGATTTTTTAAAGTTGTTTTGTAAAGTTTTTCTTTGTTCCTGATAGATATTATAAGTCCTTTGGTAATCCAAGGCTTTAAACATCTTAGTTTTGATTGTATGTGTGTTAATTCAGTTGTCGAATTTTTAATGTGTTGTGACAAGATATTTTCAAAGTTAGTCGAACATATTTCGGTATCATCACTGCTCAAAACATTGTTCCAATCCTCCTTTTTTAGTTTTTCAGAGAGAATAGTCATATCTATTGTTGATTTTTTGGTTATTAAATTATGTTTTTTATGTTTAATATTATTATTATACAGAAGTAAGCATGAATGATGATCAGTTATGTTAGTTTTCCAAACAATAGATTTTAATTTGTGAAGATCTTTAATGTTTATGTTTGTCCAAATGTGGTCTAAACAAGATGGAGTATGTTCTTTTATTTCTCTAGTATTTTTATTTATGCAAGATATGAAATTTTGTTCAGTCATACAATTGATGTATTCATTTTTGTTATTATTTTCTATTTTTTCATTGATGTTCACGTTAAAATCACCTACCACGAAGCAAAGTTTATTTTTTAATTTTAACAATATGTATTTGAGGTCATTAATAAAGGTAATAATACTCGAGCTATGCGTTCTATAGATAGCTATTAGATGATATGTTGATTTGCCGAGTTTGAAATCTACTTCAACGCAGTTAACCAAATGTATTGGGTGCTCTATTATGTTGACAATACTAAATTTATTGCTTGCAAATATTATTATTCCCGAATTTTTGTTAATGTCTAATTTGGTAGAGATATAATTGTATTCGGGCAAGTGATAAGGCGGTGACTCGGCGTTCGTAAATGTTTCGGTTAACACTATAAAGTCCGGTTTTTTAATTAAATTATTTATTTTTAGAATTAGTTCATCAAAGTTTTTTTGAATGCTACGGATGTTTATGTGCATAATAATTATGTCATTGATGTTTTTAGAAATAATTTTGTTACACGAATCAGTACATATACATTCGTATTCCTGAATTTTAATATTTAATTCCAGTTCGTTATTTAAGAAATTATCCATTTAATGCATTTGGTAAGATAAATCGTTAAAAAACGCAACTCGGCTACCTCAACGGAAGTACATTTTTCTATTTGTTGTCATGTTCTATTAATTTCTACTTGATTTTAATGATCCTGATAAAACGGGACAATTTCTCTTAGTCCAAGACTACCCAGCTTTTGAATCGGCATTTTGCTCCACATGGATATTTATTTATTTCCATGAATGTCTCGCAGTAATGGCTTAATAACAATGCTCCACTGTCCTTCAAACCAAACAACTCCATCCATGCCACTCATGGCCATGAATCACCCGTTGATTGTGCGTTACTTAGCCGGAACGGGGCTCGTGATCCTTACTTACTCCAGAGCGGAGTGGAGTGTCTAGCCCGCGGGTTTCATGTCATAGCACGCGCTGAGCGCTCGTTACCCGCGACCGCATACACCTGGACCGAGACCAGGGTACTGCACAGGCTGTGCACCTTACGGCGATGACTGCAGACCTCCGATGTTCAGCTTCTGGACACGACCAAATATTTAATGGGCCTACACACAAGCCTCAAAATACACGAGGAAATTTGAAGAAATTTATGATATTTTGTTCTTCATTTTGTTCATAATATGATAAATCTTAAAGCCGCAGGCTAATTTCAAGCGTTCTGGCGCCCTTAAATACTTTGTTTGAATTTATGCACACTAGAATTTAAATGATTATCATGTGACATTTCAATTTGGCTAATGGAAGTTATCTTAGAGCTTCAAGGCAACAACTCAAATAGGTCTTATAGAAATCGTTAAAATTACCTTATTACTATCATGGTGAGAAATATGATATAAAAGGCGTTGGAATGAGAACATATCACGCTTTATATTCAAACAAATTAAAAAATTATTTCACAAACTATTAATTTACAATCTTTCTTTAAATCGTTACATTGGCAACAACTCATACAGGTCTCATAAAAATCGTTAAAATTCCCTTATTATGAAGGTGAAAAATATGGTATAAACTGCGTTAAAAAGAGAACACACCAAGCTTTATATTCAAATCTAAAAGATAAACACACAAAAAGTAAAATGTACACCTTCATAAAGTATCGGATCGCAGTTTGAAAAAAATGTATGTAACATTAGGATTTTTTTATTATTTTTTTTACATGTGACGACGAAAAAATTATGCGGCATTTACGTTTATCATACATTTGTCTAATTAAATATGTATTTGTTTTTTGTTTTATCGGTAATTTTAGTTAGAAGAAACGTTAGGTGAGCCATTTTTAAAACTTTTTTTATGTTTGCATGCAAAATTGCATTTATTTCGATTTAGTTTAGCCTATTTTATAACCTTTCAAAAACAGTTTTTTTTCTTTATTTTTCGGATGTGTTTAGAAATATTGCATTATTTGGATTTTATTGCAATGCAGAAATATTTTGACCCCTCGACAAAATATAGTCGAGGCCTGAGTGGTTAAGGATATCTAAGTTATATAGAGCGTAATGCGGATGTGTTCAAAACTAGAGCAAAAATAATAAATAACCCATTGATAGAACCCGTTAATCAAGTGATAGCTATAAACACGAGATAACCAGGATCCCAGAAGGCAAGAAATCGCCAACGCGGAGTCAACAACCGGATTGTTTGTGGGACCACTCGTGAATTCAATAACACAGAGATATTATCCCTAAGCTCATTGATCAAACCTCACAGTGCAGTGGGAGGGACATACGGGCTGACGCGAGCACAAGCAGGCCACGGTTTTGTAATTCAATCCGAGACGGTAGGCGTTTGTCAGTCGCGCGCTAGACCGCCGCGTTCGACAGAATTTCTGACAGGTGGACTTATGTTAATCGCCTCCGCTCAACAGGACATACTAAAGTATCGCGGGTTGTATACACTCCATACAGTGTACACTGAGCTGAGACCCATCCTGACAGGCGAAAGGCGAGAGCTCTCGTTAAGGCCGAACCCCGTACAACCAAGACGGACACATGTATGGACATTGTGTAACGCTCCAAACAAATAAACAAACATTTTGATGTACATGTCAGGTTTTATGCTGTATTAACCTTTTCTTACAAGTCACCAAAATCTTTTATAAAATGTGTATCCTGCGATTGTTCAAGACTTTTATTCGCTTTTTAGTTTTGTTATGGTATCAAAAAGATGCGAAGTATTTGCAAGCTGTAGTATGAATTACACTTTACGTGCTCAAAAAAATCTTTTTTAAATGTGTATCCTGCGATTGTTGAAGACTTTTATTTTGTTTGGTCGTGGTGTTCAAAAGATGCGAAGAGTTGTATCCAACGTGAATCTAGTGTTGGTAAAATAGTTTATTCTCAGTCATTGACAGATTAATAAACCTGTTGAATAATTCAACAAAGTGTTTCATATCATTTACAAGATTGTATAAAACTTCCAATATGCACCGATGAATAATTTATTACTTTATTATATTTGTAATTATAATTCCATAAGCTTGTCCAGAAACCTGTCGGCAGTGTCCACTAACTTGAGATCAATTCATTTGAGAACTGCAAACGATGATAATCGAATTTTCGGAGAAATTCAACGCCAAAAAAGAGGTTATATTCCAGTAAATGTTGTTGGATCGGATGACACTGCCATCTGCAATGTGAAGAAAGACCGGTCCGGCGACATATTCACTTTTCACCGGACAATTCAAGCCAAATAATATGTGACGTGAATATCACTTGCTGTATCGTTGGACTGTCATTTTTTCACTTTGGCCAAGGCGATTTTTGATTTGCGACGTGATTCTAGGAAATATAAAGACTGCTTAAAATTCTTCAAAAATTGTAGTATTTATACTTAAAATGAATATAGACTACAACAGGGCTATTCTTTAACCTAGATTAAACGAGCTTCTAGACTGAGACACATACTTACGATAGTGGTTGGTCAAAAGCTTCGCGCTTATGGGACAAACGGTCAAAACGATGAAAAACATCAGAAAGACACAGAAGAAAAAAATATTCATCTGATTTAAGACCTACCAAGAGTTATCTTTGAAAATAAGATTTGCAATATTGTTCTGGACGACTTTCTGAAAAGATGACTTTGGAGTATTCCAACAATTACAAAATAAAATAATGTTACTGAATAATTCAGCTTTACCCATAATTACTTGTTTGTACATATACATTCCACCTGGCCACGCTTCAGTCTTCCGCACTTATGCCTTATTCCCACGGCTTTAATTTATTCAGAAGCTCCAACAATAATGATCCAGTTTGATTTTTATTACAACTGTCACCCTCGAGCTATGGCTACCGACGCGACATGAACACCAAACAGAGGAGTGTATTCATTATTCACCGATGATTAGCCAACATTAGACGCTTTATTCGGGAGCAGATTGCCCGGTGGGCCAGAGCATAATGTACCCGGTGCCTGCTTGTGACGAAAGTCTTAATCCGTTAGCGAGAACAGGTTTAATCTACCTGCGGAGGAAATTGGATCCAGTCTCTTTGTTTTGACAGCTCGATCATGTCGCTTCGGCGAGCTAATTCCTCTTGGTCGCTTCATCGATGTTGCCTTGTTCGGCTTCGATGAGAACCGTTTTAATTAAAACGTAAAATGCGGGGATAATTAGGCGCGGTGTCCCTGCGCTTCCCGGAACTTCTCTCTGTTCTTCTGGCCTTGCCAAATTCCTTGATACCAACATGGACGTATAAAATTTCGATCGTATTGTAAAGAAAAGGTTAACTATTTTATGAGGTTTCCCATTTTGAGGTAACAGGAACAGACAACAAAAATACATATCGAAGGGAGTCTTAAAATTTGTTAAATATTATCACTTAAAAGTATTATTCTTTCCTATTAAAAACAGTAGATTTAAGAAAATTCCCTAGAAAGAGCAAGCTAGGAACTAATATTAACCTGACAAGCTATAATAACACTTGAACACGTTTTAAATATTTTCAATTGTTTTATTCTCACTTGTTATTAGTTATTGTAGGCAATTTTATGAACTTTCTATCTTGTTATTTGTTATATAAATGTAGCTCAACAAGAACCCATTGGTTCCTAGAAGTACCACAATCTGTTTCTAGAGGTTACATAAATATTTTAGGTTGGGTAACTCAAGTGTCATTAAGTTAGGTTAGCTTTTACCAAGGCGTGAATTCGTAACTTCTAAGAAGAAACAAATAATGTTTTTGAATTTAAATGTACGATAGACACTCACCGTCCATCTGAATGAGAAGTTCAGCCTCAGGCTCGCGTTGTCCGGATCCGCCATGGTGAAGCTGCTCCCACCCAGCACGGAGCTGTGGTTCTTGCCGAAGGAGCACCCTCCCGAGGTGACGTTGGTCTGGTACTCCTTGAGGCAGAGGCGAAACAGCGTACTGCAGGGAGCGGAGCACCCGCCCTTGCCGGAGCCCGGGGGCGGCGCGGGGACGCCGCAGCAGTTCCCGTTGGCGAGGGCCGAGTGCGGGTTGGACATCTCGAGGATCTGTAGCTCGAAGAAGCCGGAAGATTGCGCACACTGAAAACAAAACAACACAAATCAGTTAAGATTTAAGAAAGGGTTAAGAAAGTGGAAAGCGCCCCTGTTCTCAGGATTTCATAATAAAACAGAACATTGAAGAAAAAATCTACCCAATTATTATATTATCGCGTTCCGTTTTATATACCTAGCTACCGTTGTCACGCAGGTATAAGTTAAGCTTTTACTGCCAAAACACAAATGAATATAAAAGATCATTCAACCATATTTGATACCAAACACACACATTTTTTTTGGATATTGGCATTTAAAAAAAATACGTATAAAGCACAAAACCAACGGAAAAACTCGACAGCGTAACAAGCAAATGTTAAAATCGGGGTGTCTCAAGGAAGTATTCTGGGACCGATTCAGTTTTTATTCTACAAACATGACCTATGTCACAGAGGTAGTATGTGATGCGAAATCATAAGATTGGCGGAAGGATTTTTTTTTAATAATTAATGGGAATAATTAGAAGAACAGCTTCGTTTGTATGCATGTTGTAATATTATAAGAACTTGTCGTGCCAGGTCTCTCTGTTTTCATGTAGGTAAAACCAAGCAATATTGGACACAAAAACTCCGATATCCCGGAGCCACTTTAACTATGCCATCCCTATTGTTTGTGTTTAGGGAACGGAATGAGGTTGAGAAGAACCTGACTATGCAAATCCGATCACTAAGCACAGAATAGTCTGTTGTGAAACCTATGCAGGAAACAGATCCCCATTTTTAGTTATATCTGATAGTGCCCTAAACTTAAAAATAAGACTCTTAATATAAAGACGTAATATTTTAACGGAAAGCGACTATTGAAGATAAAGAAATAGAAAAAGAACTTCAGCTTTTCAACTTTTTTCTTGAAGCAAGTCAACAACCGACTACAAACAACTCAATAGCGTTAGAATAAAAACAACGACAACAAACGATGGTAATGATCATTGTAATCAAGCTACTCCACGTTAATCGCTGGATAAATAAAAGCTCAGTCGCGTGCAGGCAGCGTGCGTTGCGGGACTTAAGTAGAACTGGAAATGCCAGGTACCGGGTAGGCTCTGCTCTGAGGCGGCTTCCCTCGTTGACTTCCCGTGGGCGGCAATCTACGGTACACTTGTTGCGGGGGACATAACACATATTGCCGTGTACGGCGGCCTTATCACAGATGCGTGTAGGTACTGCTCAAGACACAATCATTAACTTTGCTAATAATTGCACATAGTCAATATCTCGCTGTGATATTGAGAAATCGATTGCATTTTTCAAGAAACTTACTTGAAGTAATAAACATGTTTACGTAATAAAGTGGTTTACATTATTCGTAAACCAAGTTACAAATCATCGTGTTGTTCTTTTGCAGGCCGATATTAAAGTACGCCCTGGATTAGGTCCATTTGTGGCATTTTATTATATTATATCGATTATTCCAATGATATTTGCATTTAGTATTTGATTCGACGGTTTATGGTTTTGGGGACTTTTGCTCACACTCGGAGACTCTTGTATTCGTTCTTCTTTTCAACGAGATTATAGAAAACCGCAAATGAGTTGACAATCATTGGAAAAGATTAGAAAAAACTCTTCATTTTAAAAACCATTGTTGATAACCAAAACGAGGCAATAGATTGTGTATTGAAAACTTTACTACCATCCTATCTCCATTTACGCTAAAGTACGCAATGTTGACTAAGGAAGAATAAGTTATTGATTCAACTCAGTGTGCAGCACACACTATTTACATCTTACATTGTTGGTGACAAAACAAGAGATTGTATTTGCTTCAGTTAATATGCATTTGTAATTCGATGCTGTCTCTCCGTATCCAAGAATGCCGTTCCCTTCGATTTGAAATGCCCAAGCTTGGCTACCGCGACTATAGAATGACTCCGCATGGCAGTCAATGTTTTATAAATTAATAATGAAATTTTATTGGGGACTAAGTTTGGAAGTTATAAAAGAAATCGTCTAAAATTAAAATGGATTGTAGTTAAAGAAAACAGCCATCTGTTCAAAGTTCAACGCCAGAAAAACATTCATATATAGATCACAAAGCAAACCTATGCTGTGGCGTTGGGGTTTTTTCATTACAGCATTAAATTGGTACAGGATTAAACAAAGGTTCTTTTCAGGAATGGCAAAGGTATAGTTACAGATCATAATTCTGAATTCACACGTTCATATAGTTGACGTATTTTTAAATAAAAATATTGCTCTCCTCCCCTTCTTAAAACATTCCCAAATTAGAGTTTATCTATAACTAATCTAGCATTTTTTGCATCGATGGCACACTTAATGACAAGTGTACATGTTCCATTATTAATGCATTACTTGGTCGTTTATACCAGGTTATCCACAGTCCACAGGTACACGAGGGTACAGGTGTGCTCGAGAGACAAAAAGCAGAACCTGCGCGAGTGTGCGTCGACAGCGGGCTTTTGTTTGCCAACAACCGGCACTCGAACCTGTATCTTCAGTAGTCTAGTCCACTTTATCATCGCTGTTTATTCTATATGCTATGCTGGCTTCGAACACTAGAGATAAGCAAATGTTTTTGTTGTGGATGGGTATAAAAATACGGGTTAGAACTTATTTGTACGTTTATGTTTGCTTTGTTGTTGAGTGATTTAGAAAGTAAAATAGTTCTCAGAATGATTTTAGATCAAAATTAGATAAAATTGTGTTGCTTGGTCTGTTTTACAGGTATTACAATACTGGTTTTTTACTGGCAAGATTAATTCGCTCGGCAACGGTAAATAGTGAGAAAGAAGAAAAAGTAGAAGTAATCCATCTCGGAATTGGGTATTATCGTGAGGATGAAAGTAGTGGGTGAGAGGAAGCAGAAAAAGAAGCGAAAGAGGTGGAGGAAGGTTGGTTGTATGTGTAATAATATTAGGGCGATATGATATCGTGGGTAATTACTATACCTAGGTAACTTTGAAATCAGCTTTGTTGGGAACTTGAATTATTAGATGGTAATCACTAGACATCGGATTATATGCACTAACAAAGTGCCAAAATATGCATGCACATATGTACTAAAAAGGCCGAAATATGTACTAAAAACTCTTGATACGTCCAAAATATGCTCAATGCGAAATCAAAAAACCATTTTTATTTGTATATATTTTAATTAAAGACGGTACAATAACAGCGAAGTATGTATTCTTAAAATTATGCAAAGTTTTTGTGACAATATACAATTAAGTGTTTTTCCAAATTTTCGAGCGCAAATTTGTGACATTTGTCTCCCAGTATTAATTTGTACGCCGAAAACTGATGTCATTGGACAAAATTTAAAAATTGGCGCTATTTCTGGAGATACGTTTAGGCAGGATATGACCTGTACTGTTGATGCAGGCATTAATGTTCTTCATGTCTTCAAGACTCGGGTTTTGAAGCAAAATAGCGTCTAACTTTTTACGAATCTTTTCCGGTAATGAATTAGGAAGGGCTTTGGCGAGTTCGATCATTGTTTCCATGTATTTCTATTGATTTAAATAGAGGAAGGTTTTTTGTTTCCAATTTATCTATGGTATCTGGTAACTTGTGGAAATGTGTTGAGATGAGGGTGATATTCTGTTTAGTGGATGTGTCTTCAAATGCTAGCTTGCTTGACTGAATTCCAATGGCCTCAGGATTTTCAAATTGACGAAAACGAAACGAAATATGCACAATTGCGAAAAAAGGCTTAAAATATGCATTAACGTTGTAATTAGCGAGTTATATGCATTTGCATATGCAAATATGCAAATGCATAAAATCCGATGTCTAGTAATCACTATGATTCATACAATCGATTGTTGTGTATTTATACTGAGAAGTAGGTATTTTTAAATCGTAGATTGATGTATCGGAAACCGTAATGCTTATATTTTGGAAATAAGTATGGCAATTTTTTTTCATGTATTTATTTACAAAAATGGTATGACTTATCTAGTTGTCACAGAAAAATGCAAAACGAAATTCAAAAAATTTTAGTGCTACAACCAGCCTAATTGAAACAAGGAAAAGCACTTGTGGTTACTAGAGTTACCTAATTATAGAATTAAACGATACCGTTTTATGAAGATACCCACAAAAAAACATATTAAAAAAACTTGATGATTCCAATGCTTTACGACTTTTCTGTTTGTGGCCGAAATTGGCGAGGAAAAAAAACGCTGATTTCGGAGTTACCTAGTTGTAATAATTACCCCACCATAGTGTCGTTCACTCTGAAATGAAGGGCAAATATGTTTTTCTTGTCTCCCCTATAATGAATCCATGGCCTTTTGGTTCTGAGTATCGGATAAATGGAAAAATGTCATTTTCAATAATTAGAGCAGATAAAGCATTTAAAAAAATGTCTGTGCAAGTGGGTAATCGATAAACGTATTTATTTATTTCCACATAAACGGCACGACATGTGCCATTAACATAAATAAATTAACATATAAATAGTACAACAACATAAAGAATGTAGCAGTATAAATGTATAGTTAAATTTTAAAAAATGTAAAAAGTAAGGACTTGGTAATAAATAGTAAGAAAAAATTGAAAGATGTGTAAAGTTTAAAGTATAAATGTAAAGTAAAGAGTATAAAGTTTAAAATATAAAGTACAAAGTATAAACTAAAAAGCATAAAGAAAAAAAAATTAAAGTTAAGTAATAAAATAGTAAAAAGTAAACTGTAGAAACTATGGGACATCTTAAAAAAGAATTTAAAAAATACAAGTGTGCAGTTTACATGCGGAAGAAGTGAAAGATTCAGAAAACTAAAGTAGACAAGAGTGGGGAGGCTACGAAGCACTGCACAAAGAAGATACCGATTATCTTGCAGGCTGAATCCTATGTGTATTGTGTATGTCTATTTTTAGCTTATTAACTTCTTTGATAAAAGTGTGCTAAAGATGTTTTCCCTTCAAAAGTACAAAAGTTTTAAATATAAAGTACATAGATATAAAAACGTTTAAAAAATAAGAAATGCTCTTAGAAGAAACCAAAAAAAATAGTTTAAAATAATATTATTATGTTATGGATTATGACAACCGATACGATAAATTTTACAAGTACCTATGATACTCGTATATTTCTAATGCATTGATATTTGAGTGTAAATACTGGTATGGTTATATGATATATTATATATTTTGTTTAATGCATATTATAATTACGAAACACTTGGGATCAAATTATATTTCTCTATAAGAGCACATATCTAGGCTTTAATCACAATGATCATCAGTAGCTGTCTATTCCCTGCTGCATGAAGGTCTTGTCAAACTCAATCCGCTTCGATATTGTTTGGTTAAATTGATTTCAACACCTGTGCTGCAATTGTGAGGTCCGTTCGCATGAATTAATGAATAAATTGAATGCGTTATAAATCACAGGCAATCGCAGTGCAAACTCAGCTTAATGATGGGTCATAAATAAACACTGTTTGATATGTAAATCATGTTTACTGAAAACATAACTCATTACTTTATATGTAAATAACATTTACTGCTAATAATAATTACGTGTTCAAATCTTGCGGTGCAAATAAATTGTGTTTGTACATTCATTCTAAATGCTACATAATTGTAACAAAGTACGGATATTAAATTATTATTAATATTATTTAATCCTTACGAACACCGTATTAGATATTTTCAAAAAATTTTACAGCAGGAGATTTATCTGACGATTTCTTTGTTGTACTTACCTAAATATTTTAAAATCGTAAAAGGGTATCTATCCACTAACAGGAACTAGTGGGTCTATTACAGTATTACACCACGAAAATAAGGAAATGTTTAAAGGAGATGGTAAATATGGAAGGCTACGAATAACCCCACAATGATTGCAAACCTCTTAGGCCCAGTTGTTCAGAAGAATGAAAAGGTCATTCATTCTTAGTCAGTTTCAGCTTCTGAACAAATTTTTGATCATCAGAAGACAACTATCAGCTTATTACAATTTCATAGAAAGCTGAAACGCACCTAGAATCGGCGTTTAACGGGGACTTTTAAAATGTCAAAAAAACATTTGATGACAATGTTACATTAGAATTTCTGCAAAACAACTGGTAAAAACTCTCATAAATTGTGCTGTGATGGAGTTCTAAGATGACAGACATTACTACCCCACCTTAGTTTTCTACATCTCCATCTTCTCCCCACTACCTTGATTCTCACGACATACATACCCCAATTGGATACGCCTTAGTCTCACTGGCTCAAGACGGTTTTGATCAATTGTGCGACATTCACAATAAAAAAATACAAGTGTGCAGTTCACAATCGGTAGAAGTGAAACCTTCAGAAAACAAAGTAGACTAGTGTGGGGAGGCTACGAAGCACCGCACAAAGAGGAAACCGATTCTTTTATCTCACTTCAGACTAAATCCTATAGGTGTATGTGTTTCTCTTTTTAATGTCCCTTTTTCGTTTCATCGAGATTCAAATCACAACTATGCTAAAGAAATTTAATTTAAAAAAAAACAAAAATGATTGATTCCGACGCATTAACACCAGGGTAGAACTTCGACGTACTTGTCCAGACGCCTACTAACCGAACCACCTAGGTTTTAAAGAGAGAAATCCTGGACCCAGAAGCATAACTCTTACCGCTCTATACGGAGCTCTTCATTGTTATGTTAAATATATATTTATCTTCGTTTCTGAACGAATTGATAGTTTGGTTGTAAAATAATGTTTTATCCAACATTCCTTTCAAGTCGGTATCCAAGATATACTCTAAACTCTTCATACCCTTACGCAGGTTCATTTATCACTGACTATTATGAAAATCCCGGCAGTCTGTATTCATTTAGATCTGTATTCTTTTGAGATGACTCTTGGTTGGTAAAGTTATTCCTGACGTGTACTAGCGAGCTTGGGGAATGGACCGAGCATTCAGAACACTGTATAATACAGCCTCCACAGAGTTCGAGAGTAATCTCTCGTCTGACACTTCCCAGCGTGCAGCTTCAACTAAAGATCTTCTATATGCCATGCCAAGAGATTAGAATTCTGCATTCAACAAGCGTATATCATGATACCTACATTAATATAAAATAAAAGCTGATCTTATGGAATTTTTTAGCATTTTAATTGCAAGGTGAATTGTAATTTAAAAACAGCCGACTTACAGGCGCCAGAAATGTACTGTACATAGATAACTAATGCAGCTTGTCAATGTCAACTATTTTTCCATAGAAGCAAAATACATCAGAACGATTTATCAGTGAACGCTTCTGACGAAAGTTCATAAGTCATCTATGCGTACTTTATAACTGAAATGATTTATCAACAAAATCAATGATGAATGATATCAATAAAACCAGCAGGTCTCATAGAGATGTCCTTGCAAAAAGTCACTGAAAAACAGCTGTTTTTCTTGCTTACTTGAATTGGTGTAAAAATAATGTTTTATATTGTTTATTTTCATCAATTGATAGAAAATGTTGAATACAATTGAAGGAATTAGACGTTATTGGTTGCCAAAGAAGATTGATCGTTTCAATACTTAAAATATACTTGCATATACCTGACGATCTCCTCACTTAGAGCCACTTTGTAATTATTGAATCATTCACCTACTTATGCATTGGCTCTATAATATGTATATATGTGTGCGCGTGTACATGTATGCATCTTTGTATATGTGTGCATATATGTGTGTTTATATATGTATGTATTTACTAATATTTGATTGTTATCTTCCTTGTTTTATGTACTTACTTGTAATTTAATTTATTATTATGTATTACAGCTTATAGTCATAGTAAGAATATTGAGATTAATGTTGTGCTCACCTATAATTGAAATCATCGCTATAACCACATTTAAAATATAAATTAATAAATTAATTAGATAAAAAATCATGTAACTGCATAATTTCTGTAGAATTTTTAGTAGCAGGAGGTTCGCCTATTTGATTTTATGTCAATAATACATACTGCATTTGATTCGTGTATCTTTTAATGTCTCGTTAAATGAACAGTTGTTTAAATAATGCGCATTGAAAAATTGTTAAGAATATCATTTGTATCGGTAAACAATCGAGGCCTGGGAAAATGGATGCAAAAGAATTCAATGCAAGGTTAGACAACGCACCGAGTTGATATGTCAACCGGCCACCCATTAGCCAACCGTTCCTAGGGCACTTGGATATAATCTCCACAATAAATCTATCAAAAACTTACAGCTTTATTTAATTATTACAAACATTTTCTCGCGATTGCAAGTCGCCGCATTAGCTCCGTGAAACGAAAATGTGCAATTTTGAAATAATTGCTGTCCAACAAACTGAACGCAAGGAACAATCGGTGGAAGAATTATAAAATATTATTCTCACACATATGCAATATGATGGTTTTCATAATTTATTGCAGAAATATTTCTCTAAATGTTAGTAGTTTTGAGTACACACCGAGTAAATTATTCCCTCATATTGGAGAAAATTCAGAAGAAATTTCTTGTGTAAGTGGGGGTATACAGATTTCTGTACGTGGCTACTACCCGTGGCTTTATCTAACCGACGTTCTTTAGGTATGCTCGGAATGAACCACCTTCGGGTCAGAAGGGATGTACACATTTCTTGACTTCGTGAATGGTTTGACAACTCGGCTATCATGGAGAGGATTAATTTATTTGTTCCCAATGGTTATCTCCGTCACCGACAGCATAGACTGTTCTGTTGGACAGCCTGCAGGAAAAACTTGCCAATGGTCACGCCGGTGGGGAGAGCAATCTTTCTGTTGATATGAAGAGAATCAATTCGCATACCAACATATTTAACATAATGAAGCCGTCTTCAAAAGGCAAGACCTATTACAATTAGTATAACTGATATCTCTGCTGTTTATTTTTATGTAATCACATAAAATTCTCTTTTACAAATGCATTAAAAAACGAAATAAATTGAACAATTTTGTAATGTAACAATTTTGTAATGAAACAACAAATTGAATTGCAAAAAAGTTTTGTGACCAGAACAGATTATCCAGTTTCTTCAGAGGTTCCTCTGCCATCTGCCCTTTCTCTTTTAGGTGCGTAGGGATATTTAGGGAACGAGAATTTTACTACGACTCTTTCAGGAAATGTTTTAGCATCCTTTAAAAAAATGAATTGAGAGGAAATTTCATTTTGCCCTGATGATGGACACTACAAAGCTATCTGAAACGTTGGAAGGAGTTTAAAGCACAATAGATAGGAATGGCTTATTATCCAAAAACTCAAGCATCACAATTCAAACATTATTTTGTTTATCTTTTGGGACTTAACACGTCTTAAAAAACCTGACTGTTTTTTCTTCATTTATAAGTAAACATAAAATTAAACTGAGAAGTAAAAGGTCGTATATTATTTTTATCTCCCATCGAAATCTTGCTTACCTGACTGAAATATTTTACAACGGCATTTTCATATCAATCTATATATGGCTAGACGCGGCGGGAAAAAACAATGTACGACACCTCGCGATGGCTTGACGTTTACAGCGAACAAATGAGGTCACTTTTTTAATGTGTTTTTTATTGTATTTAAAGGTGATTGAGTCACAAGTAGTGAGACACGCGCAACAACGATTAACCATAAAAATATGGTAAATGCAGTTTTGAACCTTATATGGCCGCGGTGGGAAGGCTGCTATGGAGAGAACCAGGGTGGCTCTGTCTCGACTCTTGAGGAATGTAAGTATTTCACTATTAACTGGAACCCAATCAATAATCATTAATAACTACAACATGCTTTTGTCAAAAAAAGAAAAAGAAGTCAAAATAAAATGTTGATGATGAATTAAGGACATGATAAAAGAGCTTGCTAAAGAAGAGCGATTTTTAAAATAAAAAGCAAATAAGTCAAAATAAAATGTTGATGATGAATTAAGGACATGATAAAAAAGCTTGCTAAAGAAGAGCGATTTTTAAAAAAAAAAAGCAAATCAGTCAAAATAAAATGTTGATGATGAATTAAGGACATGATAAAAGAGGTTGCTAAAGAAAAGCGATTTTTAAAATAAAAAGCAAATCAGTCAAAATAAAATGTTGATGATGAATTAAGGACATGATAAAGAAAAGCGATTTTTAAAATAAAAAGCAAATCATTATTATTTTTATGCGATGTAATTTTCTTTCGTTAAATTAAATATATTGTACGCCTCATAACTATTTTATTTTATTTTATTGTATATTTATAAATTTAGAGGGTATGGGTACCGCTTATTTGAGGGTATGGGAACCATTTTTTGGATAACCAACACTCCTGCTGTAGGTCAAATCAAGTGGTTTGCTACATTTGGTGACTTTTAAGAAGTGACCGGGTTCATAGGGTGAGGTTTGTCCAGGTCTTGGCAGCAGATGATTTTGCCCACCTACTGTTTTGCGGACCGAATCAGAAAATGATGGTTGAGGGATACCTTTTGACCTTTCCAGCCGGACTCTCTCAACCTAACGCTTTGCACCGCAGTGGGAGCGATGGATTCATACGTTTGTCACTTCTAAACACATTGATCCCCAGATTCCTACCAACTCCTCCTACTTTTTTCGTTCCCTTAAAATACCCTTCACACAGCTTCCCCAAAGATGACGTTATCTCATCTTTTAACCCCTTCTATAGCTATAGGTCTCTTAGAAATCGTTGTGTCTCCCTTGCTATCACCGTGAGTGATCTTTATATTCAGATCTAAAAGTTAACTATAAAATAAGTCAAATGTACACCTTTATGAAACCCAAGTTTCGGCTCGCAATTTGAATAGAAATTATGAAACTTTGGAAATTTTTTAATAATAATTGGATAATTTGCAGAGCGCCGTTTGTGTGAAAAATAACCTTAAGGATTTTTGGTTTAATGTACAATTTAACAGGAATTCTTAGGTTCTATCTAATTTTACTAATTAAAAATAATTAATAATTATTTTTACATTGAATGACAAAAAAGTGGGGTGACAATAACGTGTATAATACATTATCAGTTATTTTAGTTAGAAAAAAAGTAAGGTAAGCCATTATGAAAACTTTTTTATGTTTACAAAATTTGAAATTTCAAAATCAGTTTTAAGTTTTCGGATGCGTTCAGAAATATTCCATTTATTTGGATTGACCTTATTTAGACCTCCTGACAAATTATGGTCAAGGCCTGAGGGGTTAATCTAAATCTCATCGAAATGGGTAATAGACTGATGATGGGTGATAAATATCCCGTACATTGTCGGAAGCTTAATGATAATATGCCAGAATTTTATTAGCCATTGTTCCGGCAGAAGCGAATCAATACTGAATTTATTTCTCGGTTTATTCTATCAATTCATCTGTTCAGGAGGCTTCCTGCATTCTTCCTGATGAGAGTTTCCCAGTGGGCAGGTCGAAGTAGCAATTGGAAGGCAGCTGTTACTGCGCGACCGATACGTGATGAACCTGGGAATTAGCGCCTTTATTATGCAAAGGGCTCAAATGGTTTATGATTGCCATGAACTCTGGTCACATACGTCTCGGGGATTCACCATCGTCTCTTTAATAGAGGTACTTCACCCGCAGGGCCGGAGCGGACTTAAAACGGTTCGAATTTATCCCAAAAGGCGATAAAAAGTTTTTTTATCATTATTATGGAATAGTTCTTTTGTATGTGAATACCGCACATGATTTCCAGCTGCTCCCAACCGTCTGGAGCCAGTGAGACTATTGAATTCTCAATTGGGGTATTTTATGTTATTTTATTCGAGATTCCAACCGTATAATAATGAAATGAAGCATGATAATATCTACGTTACATTAATTTTACCTAAATTGTTTAAGTGGAATGAGGGAGAGGGTAGGGGGGGGGGGGGTGTCCGGTCTATTTGAAGCACAGTACGTTTTCTAATAACAAAATGCATAACCCAGAAATTAAGTTCATTGAATGGTGGTAGGTATGTTGTGAGGCCGAACGGGGAGGGGAAGGAGATGGAGTAGAGGAAAGTGGAGCAGTACCTGGATATTCAAATCTGGTCATCCAACATGCCTAAAGACATTTCAAGCAATATTTCAATTCTTAATGGTGGTCTTTTATCAGCGTGATAATGAAAGTATCTATCACTCTGGAACGTGCCGCAGAAAAAATTATTTTGAATTAATATATTGTCAAATAACATAAATTAATCAAATAAAGTCTACTTTGCGCATGCCCGGAGTGGAACCCGCAACATCCGGATTGATAGTCGACAGCCTTATACCGCTTGACCGCACGGAGGCCATCACACTTCTTGCTCCATATATCGTCTCAAACATTTCTCTTGGCAATTATTAAGCTGGTATAATAATCTCAAGAGAATTTAATATTTATAAACATATTTATAAATGCTTCAATCTTAGGTAAAATGCACGCACTTACAATTTTTATGTTTGTTTTATCGACATCATTTGAACATAATGATCAAAATACATAAATTCAATCGAAATTTATCACGTGCAGTAATTTGTTGGTACAAATTTAGGCGCCTTTATCCCCTTTAACCCTGCGCTAAATCCGGTCCTGACGCAGCAGGTACATTATGCAGTTCTAGTGGCGTGATCGTTAGTAGCCCGTTATTCGCCATGGCTGCGGCTGGTTGGACGATCTCGGAACTCCGTGCGGAATACCTAATACCGCCGTCCATTGTGCGCAGATCTGAAGATGTCGTTACTTCGGGAGGCTACGGCTCCCCCCTTCGCGTGACACTCTCCCGGACTGATAGCAGACTGCTGACTGCCGGGCCATTGCAGCACGCTATCTGATCCCGGGGTCACGGGTTCGCTCCCGATTCAATCCAATGCATTTTTATGGTGGCGCAAGGTGTTGTGTAGAAATCGTTTTGGTTAGCATCAAATCTGTAACAATGAGCTACCCGCCTTCAACTGAATTCATACGTTTGTCTTGGAGCCAACGAAGTCACTTCACATGACTTCAAACTAAAAAATACTCGTACATAAAGTGTTTTTTTTTTTTTACCAACTTTAGCAGTTATGTGATGATTGAGCTTGCCCTTTTCACATGTATTTCACACATGTAGGGAGTGTTTCTGATCTCCTGATGTTTTAATCAGAACTAAGGTGTCATATCGTTTCACTGCGAGAGGGTTTTTTTTATGAATATGAAGAAATCAAGGGAATGAATTTTATATACAGAGAAGACTAGAAGCTAGTTCAAGAGCCATGGTATTGATCACAATGCCGAAAATAACCACCGTTTTCTGGTGTTGACACACGTTTATCTTGACTTCCGTTGCCAAAGGTTGCACAACGCAAGATAACAGTTCCTTAAAGCTTAAAGCATCTCCAAATGTACACACACGCAGTAATCGCACGTTTTTTTCCATAAGCCCCACGCAGGAGTTCCTGAGGAAAATAACTTCACTCAGGGTCTTTGTCATCTTTGGGGATGCTTTGAGGGTTTCTTTAAAGAAAGGAAGGATTGAAAGTTATAGGAAAGAAAAAGGAATGAAAGTTTGGTGGGAATCAGGGGGTCAATGGGTCCAAGAATGATGGACGTATGAATCCTTTCTATCCTCTGCGGAGCAAAGCAATATGTCGAGAGAGGTCTAGGCTAAGTCACCAAATGCAGCGAACCACTTGCGATGACCTATTGATTAATTGCCTAGGTTACGGAATGGACAAAAATGACCATTGAAAGAAAACTAGAATAAATATCAAATAGAAACCAGCAAATAACAAAACACATTAATATTATGTTAGCTTGTATGAGCAAACATACTGACAATGTATGAAGTTTGCATAACAAACACGTTGTAAAGGATCTCAAACTCTATACGTGAATAGAAAACAAACCTTCAGCAATCACTACTCTCCCGTGTAATCTCACGATATGTTGGGAGATATGACAGCATGACACGAGTTGCAACTTCTGCAGGCTGCAAAGTACATGACATTTCATCCCAGGGTTAGGGCGATTAAACGTGGAGCCATTCCCCGTGCAGAACTGCAGACTGCAGACCATGCAACAAGGACCAGCTTCCCGCTGAATGCGAACTGAATATGAATATAAGCGGACGTTAAAACGGCTTCATCAATTCACAGGAATTTGCATCTGTTGCAATGCGCATAGGAAGTGGAATATCACGTCTCGTGAAGAGGCAACAACTTCCATTAGGAGACCATTGAAACGTCAGTCAGTCATTGAAGAATTAACAACATTTAGAATTTTCATTCATAAAGTACGCGGCTTTATTTTACGGATATTCAATCTTCCGTAAACTATTACTTAATTAGAAAAATCGTTATTCTCTTTCAATTTTTTCTATGAGTGCATTTTAAATGTCATGTATCTAAAGTCTCAGGACACTGTGAAATTCGTATCCAAGTTTTGTTATTCTCTAAGCCTACTATGTAACAACCGGCCCTTGGTGAAATAATAAAACAACCTGAATAGAACCTTCACAGAACTTGATTTTTTAACTTAAATTTGATGAATTCTCTAAATTCTGTGAAAAAATCTATCCTTAATGTTTGATTTTAATTATTTACCTAATAAATTATGATGCATGAACAAATATTTGACGTTAACAATAATATAGCTGAGAAATGGATTTCTTTGCTGTATTATTATAACACCACTGGATATGAAGGCCTCCGTGGTCGAGTGGTAAGACTCTCGACTAATGCCGTTCAAATCCCGGTGTACGTAAGTAAATTGTATTTATATATAAGGTATATTTGCGACATGTTCCAGGGTGGAAGATACTCGTGCCTACTCTCGGAATGGACCTGGTGTAGGACCACCAATCAGAATTAAAACGTTGTTTGAAATGGCTTAGCCGTGCTCGGTCAGCAGATCTGAATAGTCAGGTACTTACCCAGCTTCTTCTTCCCCATCTCCCTCCCCTTACTATTACAGTCAGCCTCACAACACACCACAATTGGGGATGCCATAGTCTCACTGACTCCAGATGGGAACAGTTGATAAAGTTTTGACTGTGGGAGTTAAACGTATAGGGAGAGAATTATCCCACGGTAAACTGCGAAAACCTGACAATATTCGAAAATATTCTTCCTGCTTCCATCATTAAAAGCTCTAATAGCAACGAGGAAGTCAAAAGACCAATCCTTTCCACAGATTCAAAAGGACATCAAATTTTATTTTATCGTAAATATCACAAGAAACCTACAACCGATCTCACACAAACTGTGAGGGTTTTGAGCGCATACTCCAAATGCATGATTTTTCCTTTATTGCGTCATTAACCGAAGCGAAACAATGAAGCCAATAATACTTCTCATATAACACAGATAAATTCAATTCACCTTTACGCGTCGTCCCTTTGAAAAAGAGCGGAGTAATGATTGCATTGCTGGGTACTTGCACTTCTCCCGGCAAATGTCGCAAGCACTGGACACTGAAGGTGGGATAGGTAAAAACTGGGGGATGCGCTGTGAATTTCAACCGCGCACCTGTCTCCAACACCTTACGATGCAGTTTCTGTTCATGGGTAGGATTAGTACTGAGTACAGGCTTCTGGCTGGTGGTCGAAGGCTTCGGAAGGTCGTATTGCCACACAGCGTGAGAAGGGACGCTGTTAAAATAAATAATAATAGCAAGTGCAATTTTTTTTTTAACTTTAAGACTGCATAAGAGTCTCACTGCAGTCGGAAGCTGTTGGAATTATGACAGTCCCAATATTGAGGAAAGTTGGGACGCCGAAGCGGATAAAATAAAATAAATGGGAAAGTGTTAAGAAGTACCTATGTGGCTGAATTAAGCTTTAAAATAAGGCGAAATTATTGATTTTTTTTATGTGAATGCCTTGTAAGAGTTCCAACTGCTCCCATCCGCTTGGAGTCAGTGAGACTATGGCATCCCCAATTGGGGAATGTTGTTAGGTTGAAGATAGCGGGGAGGGGAAGGAGATGAAGGTAAGGCAGGTGAGGAAGTACCTGGCTATTTAGATCTAGTTACCAACCATAGTTAAAGCCATTTCAAGCAATGTTTAAATTTTGAATGGTGGTATTATATCGAAGGGCGATACCGAAATTATCTTCCACTCAGGAACGTGCCGAAAATATATCATATATTAATTTTAAAAGATTAAATTGTGAAAAAACACAAATCAATCAAATACATTTTATTTGCGCGCTCCGGGATTTGAACAGCGCCCTCCGGATCACTAGTCGAGAACCTTACCCTTCGACCACGGATATACATTTGGAGAATCTCGGGACCTATTTCATCAAACACTTATGCGTTGACTCTTTTTAGGGGAAGGTAGGACTGACCTTCAAAGAATGTCGAGAAGTGAAAACAGTTCGATTTCAATGTCAACCGTTTACAAGAGCGAGTCACAAATTTGTTAAGTCTCCTAATAATAATAATCGTTGCGGATCAATGACGCTAATTGATAGGAGCAGCTTCCATTTGATTTCCTGTATTCATTAATAATCACTTGCGACCTTCTGGAATCAGATGTATTACGGAGATTACTATATTTTATGTATAAATTTGTGAATCAATGAATGATAATGATTCTTGAATGGGATATTGTGTTCGACACCTTGAAATAAAGATATTAAATTAATGTATGCACATCACATTTCATTTGTTCCTTTACGAAATTTATTCGTCTGTGTTGAAAATTATCCTTCCCAATGAAGTTTACAATATATTATGTTTGTAGGTACTTATGACAAAAAATCACGATTTGTGTTATGAATTGATAATTACAATACGATTCCGATCTACCACGTACAACTTTGACGGGCAGTTACTTAATGTATACTATTTGTTAACAACATATTCTGAGGTAGACATATTATGAATAATGGAATTAAAACAGCAACACAATATATGTTTACAGTATAGCTAACCAAACCACATAAATAATACAGTGACGTAGCAAACGCCCATGGCACTTAGCCTTATAGAGCAAACATATTTTATTTAAATAAAAAAAAACAGACATGTAAAGTAAAACGTATTCGTAAATTGAACAGCCTCGTCCGAAAATGACGAATATATCCGATCAAAATTTAAAAGCTAGAAACAAATCAGTTCCTTGCAGTCATTCCTGGAATTTAATAGATATTAACTTATTTATAACAAAAAGAATGTTTCCAAAAACAATAATAATTTCTCGTTATTAAATAGCAGGGGGCCTAATAATTGGCCCGGTGGTACGCCATTTAATCATCATAATCATTGTAAAAACATACTTTGAAATTAAAATTGTAAAGCAGTATTGTAAATATTACTTCCATAATTAATAATAGCTGATAACTTCATTCATGTTTACTGAAGACAAGTTGTTTTAAAAAGAAAGCAACTGGTTAAAGTCAATTATAATAATTTCCTAGTTGTTTCAGGAGTTGCCACATGGCACGAAGGTATAATTATTAGTATGAGGCAAAATAAGTAAAGTACCTACTCGCATGTAATTTGGAAAATTACACGCGAGTACATACAAATTAAATTTACCATCCCCACTTTGCCTAATGCGCCGGCGCTACCTTCAACCAATCAGGGATCGAATATTAAGCGAAGTATTTACCCAACAAGACGCACTTTAAAACTTGCTCACAACCATAGAACAAAAAAGGACATATTTCTATGAACACACAACTTAACCTTTTTTCTTAACCGATTCCATTGGATTGAAAGCAATTTAATTTTGACCTCATGAGTAATAAATATTACTGCAAATATATAATTGAGTTATGTTCATAGAATACAACATTCCATAATTGAATTCATGCGCTTTACCACATTTCTTGGGTCACAACTTTTAACTTAACTTCGTTCAAATTGGACATGACTTTTGTCATGCACGCATCTAGTCCAGTCTTTGCACACGACTTTGATGTTATTCTTGACTTTTAAAAAGACAGATAAACACTCCCGGGATACGAATAACTTGATAATATTTTAATTCTTCCAACTCGTTTCAAAATCTGAAAATATTGCTTGTGCAATCATGGAGGACTTAACTTGAAGAAGATTGAACCCGCGACATCTGGGCTTGAAACCGAAACTTTGGACCACTAGGCCATAACAGAGTTCGGATTCCAAGAAGGCATGGCAGGGAGCCAAGGAAATGGTAGAGAAAGGACGAAAGTTGACTTGATTAATTAGAAATGAGATCACTGAGGCGTATGCTTAGCGCATACTAAAAGCATGTAGCCAAGACTCAAAAAGAACATGGAGATTCGAAAGAAATGCAAGAAATGCAAAAAAGTGTGACGCTCCAACCTGCCAGCCAGAAGTCATGTCTAGTTCTCGTGATGAAGTATATCAAATTCGATTTCATTATTGCAGTCACACATCATTAATAATTTCATGTACATGTCAAGCACACATTTATTACGCAACATCATGGTAAGATTGTTTACTTTGGGAAAGCCCAATTTTAGATAATATCTGAAACACTTGCAGTATGAATGTTTAAAACTGTTAATCATACTTGTACAGTTTTTTATCATGTTAACACTACTTTTATATCTTTGGTTGGTTTTTTTAAATGCCGCCCCACTATGACCCGTGGCACTTTTGGGCGTGTAACTACCGTTTAATCGACCACACCAAGAATGGGTCCTCGTCATAAACCAGATACTCCGTCAATTGGTGCAGCGGCCCACACCACAACTGCAGAAACGTTCCCACGGTCCGATTAGCCGCTGTATTAACATACTGTGGGCGGACATTCTCCGCATCGCTAATTCTTGATTCAGTATAATGTGCCCGTACCTGAATCGACGCCAAAAACCATCGACACACGTTACAGGTGTCAAATACAAATCGACACAGACGATGGAAGTATCACATATCAGAATCGAATCTTTTGAGAGGGTGAAAGTAACAGGAAACAAATGCAGTTCAGATTCTAAATAATAAAATAAATCAAATACACAAGCTACATCGATATTATCACAATTGCAGGACTTTCTTCGTTAATCAAGCGAATAATTGTTTAATTACGATTTTGCCAAATATAATATTGTCAAAAACAAATCTACACAGACGATAAAAGTAACAGAACCAAATGAAGTTTAGATGCGAAAATTAAATAAACATGCTTGTAGACGAAACTAACATGAAAGTACAATCGACACAATCATATTTCAAGTATTGTCAAGGTGCTATCCGTTTGACCATCAAAAACGAAAACTTTTTGGAAGCTGGCTAAAGAAGGAGGAACCTGGCAGAACACCCCAAAAATAAATAACGATAATACTTTTGGCCATGAAAATCTAACAAATATATTTTTGGAAGCTGACTTAAATTACGAATCTTGCGAAAATGCAGCTCGAATACGGCTCTTAGTTACCGTAACCTGAAATAATATCAATGCTGTTAGTTGTTTATTGTCTTACACTTTGGTGTAAATTTGTTTTATAATTAATACAAAACTGGATTTTTTATCATTACAGAATGAATATTTTTGCAATCCAAAATTATAATAAATACTTTTTTGTTTGTTCCGCATCTATAGAATTATTATAAAAAAATAAAATTTTAGTTATGCAAAAAAAAATTACTTAGTTAATTAATTAAATAGTATTATTACGTAAAAGTACCAAAGGATATGAATTTGATATATTTTTTAAAGTAGGTAGTATTGACTTTTGCCTTTCTGATTCGATGTGTGTAACAAAAATGGTTAGATATTAATGCAGACAAGCGCACAATCAGTTGTTTTCGGACCGCTGACAGTCGCAGAACCCCGCCAACAACAAAACTCTGCTGCCCGATGCTATCTTCACGATGTATATCCACTGCCATAGGAATTATAAAACTATTGATCATCACACAATGATGATTGCCAAACAAGGAGAGGAGTCCGCCAGGGCTGCCTGCTGTCGCCTCATTGTTTGTCCAAAAATATCATTAATCACTTCTAGTCTTTCTGGTTCACCTATTGTTTCAAAGCTAATTTGTGTCAAATTTACGAAGTGCTTAATAATGCTTAAGAGATAAAGAACGCTTTTAAGTAGCTGCAAACTCTAAATTATTCAATGCGTTTAAAATTGCAGGTTTAAATGATGGGACCACTTTCTTATTCGATTTATTAGTATTGTTATCATATTTTGAAATTCAGAGCAGCTGCGCGTGTTGCTAAAGGGAGACTCATTTCTTTTTGTGATGTGATGGAGGGAGACACCCTACCAACAATTTCACAAAAGCTTCTCGGGAGAAAGATGAGAACAATGCTATAACATCAAGGGGGTGCACTTTCAAAGTTAAAACATAGTAGGCACATCCATTCAAGACTGAAAGGGACAAAAACGGTATCCGGCGAGGAATGTATAAAACCCTATCCACATTATGCGCGATAACCCTCGACAAGCGGCTCGATGTGTTATCGCACGTGATATCGCGACATTGGTCCCAAGCGACGGATCTGTCCAGCTAATATCCCTTGTAAGACCGACCAATTCAATACACGAACTTTTACCAACACAATACGCATCGCGGAAAGCGTCGAGCTGACCAACCAGTAAACCAAGACCAGCAAAATCTGACCACCGAGGAAGAAAGACAAGAAAGCCAATACGGATCAGATTTATTTTGATAATCTGAAAGATATCATTTCCAGGAAGTGCCAAATTACTTTTGGTGAAGTCAATGGTGTCCGAAATACAGTATGAAAGTGGTGTAGCTACAACCAAGAATTAATGCTTTATACATGTTGTTGTGCGGTCAAGGATTTTCTTGGAAATATTTTGACACCTTGTAGAAAAGGAATTTTCTGATCTTCTTTTCATTGTTTTAAGCACCTTGATAAAGCGTCATTTTGATAAAGTGGCCTCGATTTCATCGAATGTGTTGGGTCTGCATTACAGTGTCTACCAGACCCAGACGAGCCATTGTTATTTTGAATTTTTCATATTCATAGAGATTGAGAGGTGATAGGATTGTTTGAATGTATCATCGACGTATACCGTACATTCTACTCTGTATAATGCTTCTCGGTTTACTTTGGAGTTTGGTCCGAATCTTCCAACATTCACACGCAGGGCTTTGCGGCGAAATAATGACTCACACAAAACCAACCAATACAAATTATCATAATAAAATTTTATTATCACAATAATCTTAGAACTTTAATGCAAATGATTTTAAGCTACCATTACAAATTTTAATCAGAAAAATAGTTTTCAAAATAGCACAATTATGGACACTAAAAGTGATTAACCATGCAAAACTAGGACACAAAAACTCAAAAATTAGAAAACACTAATTGAAAAGGCATTGCATTTACGTGCTTTTAGTTTGGTCTGTTATTGAAAATTCAAGACAAGCTAGGATTTCGATTAATTGATCCGATTTTTATTGCTAGGTTTAAAAATTGCAAAAATTAAACTTTCAAACACTGCTGGTTTCGAAAATCCGACAAATATCTTATGTTGTTTTCAAAGCAAAACAGTTTTAGGATTTTAACGGGATTGTGGATTTAATATTTTATGCTACAGATTTGAGTTTTAAAAAACAATTTAAGTACCAGAAATTCAAAACAATATTTATTTTGAATGACTCAAGTTTTTTAATGAACTCCCATCAAATGTAAAAAAAAAGAGAAGGACTTTGATTAGCAAATTTTATATATGTGTGTTGGGTACCAATAAAATATTATGAATAATCTAAGGATTGTATTAAGCAGTAACTAGAAAAAAAATAACTTTTACACTAAACGTTTATTAACCAAACTTGTACAACCGATGAATTGATAGTAAATTAAATGTAAGAGATTATAATATTTCTCAAAAATAAGTAATTAATGGGTAATGATAATGCGGAGCGATTACGAAAACATGGCAAGACCAATAGAAAAAAATACTTGATACATGTTTGGACAAGAGTCAGAATAACAGAAGAGTCGATATGAGACAACTGAATAGATAACACACAAGAAAAGACTTTCAGGTAGATTTGAATAGAAACCGATATCGCCACTGATTTAGTTCCTATTTGTTCGAGTCTCTTCTACTTGCTTGACTTTATACATATATCGTTAATCCAAGTGATCAAAATGAACATTTTCTCAATGATGATAAAACATAATTCTGAAACAAAAACTTTTTTGTATGTATTCCCAAAAAAAAAACACTATCCGTCCGACTGCTAACCAAAGGTGTCCTTTCCAATGAGCTATCGATCACCCCAAACTTCGGTCATTAATGAATTCAGTTTCGCAATTCACGGAATCATTATAAATCATTGGAATCGGAGAGAATAATATCCAGTCCAGTGAACCAGTGACCGAATAAAAAAGGACAAATAAAGGATTCGAGACGAGATACTTATCGAAGGTTTATTCCCATCAGGCACCATATTCGCACAGAGATGATATTTGATTTATTAGAGTGCATCCTACCCGTGAACGGTCGGAGGAACCAGTCGGACTTAAAAAATAAATAAATTTAGAAGAGATATTCCAATTAAAATTCCTCAGTGGAGCCTTCGTTTGGATCTCAGACCGTATAAAGGTAAAATTCGCAGCTTAAGGATGAAACTTATCAAAAACTAATATAAGTACAGAGCATTACCATAATTTGTGAGCATTTAGCCTGTACATATAACAACATTTCTAAGAAAATTTGGAAGCAGTTTGCCTTTATACAGAACATTTCCAAGATAAGAATGATTTGAAAGATTTTACCTTTATACAGAATATTTCCAAGATAAGAATGATTTGGAAGCATTCTACTTTTACACAGAACATTTCCAAGAAAAGGATGATTTGGAAGCATTCTACTTTTACACAGAAAATTTTAAAGATAAGGATAATTTAGAAGGATTTTACCTTTACACGGAACATTTCCAAGATAAGTATAATTTGGAAGCATTTTACTTTTACACAGAACATTTCCAAGATAAGGATGATTTGGAAGCATTTTACCTTTCCACAGAAAATTTTCAAGATAGGTAAGCTTTGGAAGCATTTTGATTTTACACATAAAAAAAAAAATAAATAAATAAAAAAAATAAAAAAAAAAACATTTCCAAGCGGGTATGATTTGGAAACATTTAACTCTCCGAGGACAAACAATTTAGTGGCGGCTCGTAACTTTTGAGTTGCTATATCATTATATATCATATGCAAGAATACACAAAAGATAGAAAAAAACCGTATTAGCGAAAAAAATACATCAATAATAAAGATACATTTTCAATCTCAGCCCCCTCTCACACTAAGAGTTATACGAATATATTCATAATTTTTTTTCACGAAAACAATTTTTCAGATCGATTACCAGAGAAAACAGCATCCTTACTTTAGAATATAACGCATCTTCCGTATTTACCTGATCTTACCATGGACCACGGAGCCTGTGAGAGGGCGGGGGGTGGGGGAGGTAAGGAGTTGAGGGGAGTTGACACAGAAACGTGTTTCGCTGCCATTGCTTTTTTTTATATAATATCCTACCATTGTGCCCGCAAAGGACACCGACTATTTGGTCGCATTAATTAAATTTATCTATATTTAATATGTAGCAAACGGAATAATTATCGGGATTGTCACGATTTAGTTTCATAAAAAAATAATTGAAAATATTTTTCCATGACGTAATGTTGTCTTTTTTTAAATCGTTTCAAGATGAGACAAGTGTTATCTGACTCATATTTTGGAGGTTTTTTTGTGTTATTTTAGTTTTATTGAAAATAAACTGACACCCAATTAAAATATAAAACCAGTCTGCAAAATAATGATGTCAATATGATATTTTTTTTGTTTTATTGGTCGTGAAACATTTACCCGTCTCTATTTGTGAGGACTTTGATTTCTCTAAGACCTCTACTTTGTCATGTGCAATTATGTGTATATTAATTTGTTGCGTTCTTCTAATCTTACTCTTTCTATATTCTCTGAAGATGTCTAATTCTTTCTGTACTCATTTTATCTCTAAATGTTGAGGCTTTGAGTTCTAAAGTTGTCTTTAAATAATATATTTTATATTTTTATTTATTTTATGTGGCATTATACTTACCTAAGCTTTTAGGGTGGGAAAATTTGAAGAAGACTAGCTCACTAACTAACCATCACACCGTTTCCTCAAAGGGTAGGCAGAGATAACGGACTGCCAAACAGCTCGATCTCTGCACACACTATTCATTGCCTCGTTCACATTCATACATCGTCTTATACATACTCTTCTATTATTCTGATTCTTGACATGGCCCGACTCAAGTACCGAATTCGCTGGATCGTGCTATGTCTTACTCGGGCGTCCTTGACTTCTTCTACCGTTCACATTGCATTATATATTCTCCTTACACTTCTTTACACGCCCAATCCATTGCATTCTTTGCGGATCTCCGCATTTCTCACACGATCTTAGGGAAGAGCAAGGTGGGGAAGAACCCGGCTGTTTAGATTTCCTACTATTTAGACTAAAGCCATTTCAAACAATGTTTCGATACTGAATGTAACTACGACACTTAACTAAAACTTCGATTTTTTTAGCATTAGCTCCACATAGGAGGCCCTGAGAAAACTAATTTCCATCAGGGCCTACGTCATCTTAAGGGATTCTGTGTGGAGGGTATTTTGAAGGAAAGTAAATTTTGGAGAGGAAAAAGGTGTGTGGTATAGGGGGGGGGGGGGGGGGTAGGAATCTGGGGGTCAGCGCGCCAAGAGTGACGGACGTATGAATCCATCCCTCAACCAGTCTCTCTTGGTTAAGTCTACCACGCAGTAGGTGGGCAGGTATATTCGCCGCCAAGAATTATACAAACCCCCAAGAGCCCGGACACCCCTGCTAAGTTACCAAATGTAGCGAATCACTTGAGGTGACCTATGGATATCCAATAAATGATTCCCTGGGCGGCAAAACCCATACCCTCCTCCCAAATACATGATTGCAAATTTCTCAAGAGAAAACAAAAATTGAAATGTCATAAATATGGTGAGCAACAAAAATAGTCTAAAATTACCACCGTGGCTTCACAATAGCTATTATATGTCTTATGAATTACTAAAATAATAAAAAAATATATTTTCTTAATGGGCCTGTTAATTCTTCAATTAATTCTTCAAAGTGTCTTGCATATAAAAGGTGATAAACAATTTTAAAATAGAAAGTTTGTAGGTAAGTGATATTAATGTGATATTATTATTTCTCTAATGCGTTCAGGTAATTAATGAATGGAGGTTTTGCCAGGTAAAGAATGTGATTTAATTCGGAGGAGTGACTTAGTCTCACTAATACCGGCCGCAGTCTGGTATTCATATTGTAGTGAAAGTAGAGATGTAATGATATTACTTTGCTTCAATAGGAAATGGATTCTGTAATAAATTAAAGACACAATGGATAATAATATGATGCGGAGGTACACCAACTTTTTGGAACGAATAAATGTTTTTAATAACTAAATAAATAAATAAAAACTGCTAATTTTGGGATTGTTATTTTTATTCCGATCAATTTTTTGACGTACTTAGTTATTAATTTGACAAATTACGAAATGAGCAAATCGACTGTTCAAATTCTCTGAACAATATCAGTTTGGTTAATGGCATTAGAGAAAAGCTGTTTAATAAAGTTTCGCTTTCTACGCGCTTAAAGTTTCTACATATTTAAAGTTTCTAGATGCTTAAAGTTTCTACATGCTTAAAGTTTCTACATTCCTAAAGTTTCTAGATGCTTGAAGTTTCTACATGCTTACAGTTTCCACGTGATTATAGTTTCTACATCATTGAAGTTACTTAATGAATAAAATTTCGTTTTCTATATGCTTAAAATTTCTATATTCTTAAACTTTCTACATGGTTAAAGTTTCTACATCCTTAAAGTTTCTACATGCTTAAAGTTTCCACATGCTTAAACTTTCTACATGCTTAAAGTTTCTAGATGCTTGAAGTTTCTACATGCTTACAGTTTCTACGTGATTAAAGTTTCCACATGCTTAAACTTTCTACATGCTTAAAGTTTCTAGATGCTTGAAGTTTCTACATGCTTACAGTTTCTACGTGATTAAAGTTTCTGCATGATTGAAGTTACGACATGCTTAAAGTAGGTTCCATATGCTTAAAGTTTCTACACGTTTACAGTTTCTACACGATTAAAGTTTTTACATGCTTAAAGCTTCTATATTAATATGTTCTTATATATTGGAGGCATTGCTGAAAACCAGCTGCATTCAAGGAGAAATCCTGAATTGTTGCCGAGTGGTGACCTTTTTATCAATAGACTCAATCATAAAAGAACAAAATGTATAATACTGTAAAAAATCTATTGATGAATAAACGCTTTTATTATAATTTTTTTATATTCTTAAAGTAGCTACATGCTTAAAATTTCTTCAATCTTAAAGTTTTTACATGCTTAAGTTTCTACACATTTAAATTTTCTACATTGTTAAAGTTTCTACAAGATTAAAGTTTCTACAAGATTAAAGTTTCTAAATGATTAAAGTTTCCTTTTCTACATGCTTAATGTTTCTACGTTGTTAAAACTTCTACATGCTTAATATGTTTACATTATAAAAGTTACGTTATCGCACTACTTAAAGTTTCGTTTTGTACGTACTTAAAGTTTCTACATTCCTAAAGTTTTTTTTTGCATCACTAAAATTTGGTGAATAGTTAGCAAATAAAGATGATGTGAACAACACATAATTAGAATTATCTGCGGCATTTGTATTCACTTTCGGCAACAATATCCTTGCGAAGCGGTACTGAAAAACAGCTTTTTTGCAATGCGTCTTTCTAAGCTTACCCACTACTCTTAAAAAGAAGGCAGCTAGTGTAGAAGACA
This sequence comes from Limnephilus lunatus, assembly GCA_917563855.2. Lineage (NCBI taxonomy): Eukaryota > Metazoa > Arthropoda > Insecta > Trichoptera > Limnephilidae > Limnephilus > Limnephilus lunatus. The sequence goes on along the minus strand of OU830602.1, from coordinate 40,776,018 downwards.
GACAATCATCGGATTTATGTATGTATTCGACGAGTTGTACGGAGAGTTCTGTTAATTAATTTAAAAATAAAATTTTTGTTATGTTTCACTGGAATTTTCTTTTCCGAAGTCAAACAACAAGTACCTATGTAAAATGCTATACGCAAACGTTCTAATTAACAAAGAAAGGTAATGATAAATATTCTCTGAGCGCAAAAACCTTTCAACAACGATGAGGGGAAAGGCTCTTGACTCGCAATCCGAAGGTTGCGAGATCGAATCCCGGCGTGCGCAAACAAAATTTAATAAATTAATTTGTGTTATATCACAATTCATTACTTTAAAATAATATACTTACAGTATATTTGCGACACGTTACCGAGTGGAAGATACTCTCAGTATTGCCCTGGTGTAAGACCACCATTCCGAATTGCAACGTTGCTTGATATGGCTTTAGCCGTGTTTAGTAACCAGGTCTGAATAGCCATGTACTTCCCCACCTTCCCCTTCCCCATCTCCTTTCCCTCCCCATTACCTTCAACTTCACAACATTCCCCAAATTAGGTATGGCATACTGTCACTGACTACAAACGGGAGCAGCTGGACTCTTGTGCAGTACTCACATAAAAAAAATAGATATATATTTTATGACAACGGAAAAGTGCGTAAAATTACATATATTTTGGACCAAAGTTTGTGTACACCTGATTCGTAGCAATATTATTATAGATTCCACGAAGATTCCGTTTCCGCGTATTAATCTCTATTCGTAACAATAATCCTCGGTAATAAAGTATACAAAGATGTCGAGATAAACATCGGCACAAAACTATACTTTGTCAGCGAAATGGACGAGTTTGAATGGACAAATTAATGGCAGCCATTCTTATCTGGGATATTTACCCCACGGATTGAAAAGCCGGCCATACATTACGAAAGGATTAGCAAACTTTAGATCTGATGGAAGTTGGCAATACTGAAGTAATCTACGAAGGTATTAAAATACGTCAGTAGTCTACCAAACCGTTGTAACTATGTTGCGAGAGTGTTCGAATGCCGAAGTAAGCTAAATAATTCCTTACTTTTGTTGAAATTGATTAAAAATTTTCAAAAAACTAAATTCTATCTCGAACCGATAATAATTCATTTTATTGACCTATCTGGGTCATAGCAGGGCATTATGTATTTTTGCTGATTCCGAAAACTACACAGTTAACGTTAGGTGGTCCCTAGACGCTACAATAACATTGTACAATATATTTTAATGTACAATGAGATTGAAAGGCGCTTAGAATCCACACGATCAATTATATCGCACAATAGACAATAAAAAATATTGATCAATTATATTGCGCAATGTTTTAGAGTAGTATTTTCGAGTAAATATTGCGCAATATTGACCCTACAAAGCACACAATGCAATGGAAAAATATGGTGCAATAAAAATGAAACTCCCTCAAACTTTTGTTCAATCATTGCGCCATCTTCAATATTAGCCCTAAACCAACGATACTCAACCTTTTTTCTCTTCGGTCCACTTACATGTATTTGTAAAGTTATGCGGGCCGCAACACTATAATGGTTTAACGAAAAAAAAATTATCTTTTTTTCGAGTGAGTGCCTTTTGATGACACTCCCGCTATTAGACACTGCGTATTTAAATTATAACAGAACAGTATACGACAACAAAAGATGCTGTTAAAATTTTCAAGTAGGTACCTGACTAATCAATGATATTAACCAGTTTTTATGTATTATAATTGATGCGGTGGTTTCTAGAAGTGGCACTTTTTTATTTAAAAATAATTTGCGCGCGTACTTGTGTGTCAAACATTTGTTTCTTGGGAATAAATCTAACGGTTGCAATAGCAACACTCTTACACATCTGCCCTGATGATGGACACTACAGCGCTGTCGAAAACTGAAACGTTGGCTAAAGAAGGAGGTAGCGCAACACAGCATAACACCTCAAAAACAAATAACGAACATACTTTTGGCCGTGAAAATCTAAAATACGTATCCCAATCTTATACCGGATTATGTGGACCATAAAGACAATCCTTTTCGGGTATCACTATCTGTGCGTCAAAGTCAAAACGAATCTCAAGATATACGAAATTTAGAATGATAGATTTTTTTAAAATCAAGTTCCTGATAATAAAGTGTTTAGGGCCGCACACAAAAGCTTGCCGGGCCGCAGGTTTAGTATGGTTGCCCTAAACGGTCAATAATATTGCACAATTCGTAATATTGCTCAATATAATTGATCTTCTAGAGGCCGCCTTAGACTTTCAACGAAAGGCAATATTATCCATCTTGTTCTATGGTTAATTCAATGGAAGATGTCCTCAACAAATACACAACATGAGTTTCTGCAAGACTAATAAAGGTTTTTTTTTACATTAGCTCCACACAGGACAGAAGGCCACAAGGAAAAAAAATTGCCTCGGGGCCTATGTCATCTTTGGGGATGCTGTGTGGAGGGTTTTTTAAGGGAAAAGAAGGAGAATAAGATACGGGAAGAAAAAAGGTATGAGGGGTGGGTAGAAATCGGGGGGTTAGTGTGCTCAGGCATGACGGACGTATGAATCTATTCCTCACACTGCGGTGAAAGGCGATGAGGCTGGAGAGGTCAAAAGGCCTCCCCTAATCGGTCTCCCCCGATCCAGCCCGCCACACAGTGTTTGGGCAAACATGTCCGCCACCAAGACCTAGACAAACCTCACCCCATGAACCTTTCCTTACTTTCCACGAAATGACCCTCTGCACAGCATCACTAAAGCCGACATGAGATATCAGGGAAATGATTCCACTCCAGACCTTCCGAGTGAAGTGAATTTAAAAAATATGTACACGTAATGTACATGTTCATAAAAACAGATGTGCTTTATTATAGCGTATATTGGTGCTTGAACACGGAATGAAAGTATTCTTCTATATGGAAGGCGGGTGTATGGGTACCGCCGGCCCGGGAACCATTTATAAGATAACCAACAACTCTGCCGTAGGTCATCCCAAATCTTTCGCTACGTTTGGTGACTTAGCAGGGGTGCCCGGGTTCATGAATTGAGGTTTGTTCCGGTCTTGGCGTCACTTCTAGACCCTACCCGCCCCTCATATCTTTTAACTACCCAAAACTTCCTCTCCTTCCTTTCCTAAAAAAATGCCCTCCACACAGCGTCCCCGAACATATGGTCAGAGGATAATTATTTTCCTCATGGAATGCTGGGTGGGTCTAATGTAAAAAAAAACTGAATTTGATCTATTATCGATCCATAGAGCTTCATTTATACTTCACAAAGTTCTTTAAAAATATTATCTTTAAAATTTTGCAATAAAATTAATAATGAATGTTCAGTAGAACAAAGATCTGCTTGAGATTTATGATTAATCAGAAATATGATTGTGCTTTTTAACATATTACGTTATTAGTCGTCAGTTACATTTAGTTATGCAATAGAAGAAGAAGACGATTGAAGAATAATGCATTTTATTGGCGTCTCGTAAAGGTGGAGATCTCACACTATACAGTTTATGACATCCCCAGGTCTTTACCATATTACAATAATTATTATATAGATAACTCATGTGACATCATGGTTAAAATTCTAACACCAATCTCCACTTGAAAATTTACAAGTGTTTGGGAATATATCAATTTATTTTATTTAAGCGCCCAAAAGCTTTGACGTGTATTGCTGAACAGCTTCTTTGAAAAGCTATTGAAAAATATTTTTAAAATCTGTTCTGCCAAAAAATACAATAATAAGACATTTTATGAACTGTAACAACAATGAAGAGATAAACCGATAGAAGTGTGAAATGTTTCCTTACTAGATATAAACAAATATATGTATACAAAAACTTCTTAAGTATCCCAAAGATGACATAGGCCCTGAAGGGAATTATCTTTTTCAGAGCCTCCTGTGTGAAGCTAATGTAAAAAAAAAAAAAACTTTTTCTGATTTTTTTAAACTTATCTAATTATTGTACTTATTAATTGATTTAATTTGTTTGATACTGGTTGAGAGTTCATTACACAGCTTTACTAATAAAAAATTCAGAACTTCTTTGTCCAAACGTAGTTGTTTTACTCTTAGGTATATTTAGCCGGTCTATTTTTTCTGTTATGATTATGAGAGGTGTTTGCTTTTTTTGTATTTTTTGATATGACGAACCATGATATTTTTGGCATAGGTTTTAATCTCTCTTTTTATTTATTGTATGCCCGGAACGCGAACTGCTTAAAGTTTTTTTTGTTGAGGTCTTTATCGGGACCTTTAAAATTATCTAAGTGATGAATTTTTGAATTACATTGAATTGTGCTGTGTGATTTGATGCTACTGAGCCACATTCCTTATTCCAAATGAGAGTTTCTTTAGCTCCTTAGTTAACATTTTTTTTTTTTAATTTTGAAGAAATAGATATTTTTTTTTTTTTAATTGATAAATTAACGTTTAAACAAGATTTTTATGCATAGCACAAAAGGTAGATTATTTGTTATTATAATATTTGTTATCTACCCTTTGTGCTATCCATAAAAATCTTGTTTAAACGTTAGTTTATCAATTAAAAATAATAATTAATATTTGACAAGTTAAAGTATTTCAGCAAAAAATGCAGACGTAATTAGTCTCGACGCCACCTAGTGGGAGATTTAGTATTTAACAATACCTCTCTCACAAAAATAAAGTTGGTTGTTTTCAGTTGGAAAAATGTAATAATAAGTAATTATCGAATGAAACACTAGTATATATTGAATTATTTGGCGGGTATTAGATAAGCCGCCATAGCTCAGTGGTCGGAGCTCCTGACCGGCAATCAGAGTGACACGGGTTCAATTCCCGTTGGCGGCCATTATCTTTTCTCGGAAGATTTTTTCAATGTAGATGAGTGTTTCAAGCTGATAATTATTGATTAAGATATTTTTTGTTAGCTTTTTGAGGTTTCATCTATCTTTGAATCCCAGCGGAGTTTATCGTTAGTTAAGATCACAAAATACTTTTGCTTTTTAGTCTGGGTTGCGGGTAATTACGGGAAAATTGTTTTGACATTCTTGTAATTTGAGTGTATGTTCACTCATTGGTTTACCTATTTTGTTTATTGTGAATATTAGATATTTAGTTATAATAAAATTGTAAGCGAATTTAATTAAACAGTTGTAAGTAGGTTCTGCCAGGCCATAGTTCTACTGTAGGTGTTTGTCCAATCTTGTTCGTGATATATTATTATAATTACAGTGTCACTTGCAAACTAATTACGTCTTCTTTTATGGGAAGATTCATCATCAGATCATTTATGTATATAAATGTGAAATAGTATTGGTCCTTATACGCTTCCTTGGGGGGCACCAATCTTAATTGGTAAATTATTCATCAATATCGATCGGTAATTATTTATTAACATTATTGGCCTATCTGGGGGCCAGGATTTGAAAGGTCTTATGTAAATTGGCGACATTAGCTTTCTTTTAAACCCATACAGAATACACTAAGGATTTTATGTTTAGTGTGTGTAACAACCACGAATAAATTTTTAAAATTATAATTTCCTGATAAATACAGTATTTCTAGACCGTTGGCAACATTAATGTTAGCAATGTTGGCCAATCAGTTGGCAACATTAATCGAGATGGACTAAACTACGACATTTTGTATTCAGATCATGTAAAATGATTTGGGATAGTGAAAATATATTTTTTATCTAGTAGCAAATTTTTTTCACCGCCTGTGGAGCAATTAGTGAAATTTTAATGGACATTGTTAACGAATATTCGTCTGTCAAAGCGTAGAGGTCACCGCGACGCTGGAAACTTAAATACAAATGATCATCACAATTAATTACTGTCCAGTAGTATATCTCCAGTTGTCGTAGACACGATGATTCTGTAATTACCAAGTTTAGTAGATGAAGACCAAAACAGAGGATATCGTAATTAAAAGTAATAAAAAAAGAAACCATTTTATTATCAACGAAGAAAATATGCGGGGATAAATATACAGAAATATATAAATTAGAAATAAAATATATAAATTAGAGAAAACTAATATATATATTTTTCAGACTTAGAAATACTATCACATTAAAAATATTAAAAGAAATTTACTTTGCACTTGCGCACTCGGTATTACAATATGGAATCATAGCTTGGGGGGGTGCATATAAATCATCCCTTCTCCCACTCGAAACAATTCAAAAAATTCTTATAAAAATTATCCTAAAAAAACCGTATTACTACCCAACAATAAACGTATTCCAAGAATTCCCTGTTCCCCCACTTACAAAAATTTACGAAAAAATAGCACTACTTCAGCTACACAAAGATATATTTAAAAAAATATTACCCCACTGCTAAATATTAGCATAAGGAATACTTCTATTGGTGGACTAACTATACCACCCATACGAACCACAACAGCACGGAATCACTATGTATATAAAGGAATAAAATTATTTAATCAATTACCCGCCGATATGCGAACAGAAAAAAATTACGACAAATATAACAAAAAAAATTAAATCATATTTTGGTAGTCCCACCATATAATTTTAACTTTTATTAGATATGTTTTTGACTGTTTGTTATTCCAAAGGTTTTATGTGCATCCTATATATATTTTGTTTAATTACCCTTATAATCTTTAAAAAATATGTTATTAAGTCTAAATCTATTCATTAGTTAAGTTCTTAAGTTTGTTATAAGGTTTTGAAAAAAAAAAAAAAGAAAGTAATTATCAAGTTGTCCTCTCCTAAACACAAGCACTAGCTTTATTAGGAGAGTATATAAAATATGTAATTTTAATATGAAATAAACTTATTGTAAAAAATTTACTCAATAAAAAAAAAAAAAAAATATATAATAGATATAAATATAGAGAAATATGATAGATAAAAATATGATAAATGTAAGGAAATATGATAGATTGAATAAAAATAAATATGTTAGATATAAATATGTAAAATATAATAGATATACATATGATAAAAATATGACAAATATAATAGAAATAAATAGGATAGGTATATACAAATTTGATAGATGTAGTAGATATAAATATGATAGATATCGCTCACTCCTTTCAACAACGTCATATATCAAAAAACGTGATTTTTCAGGAGAGCGTTTTTAAAGTTTACAAATAGAATAAAATGTATTCAAAATAAATATCAAGCCACCTATTGAACTTTTTATTATGCAACAGATCTTTTTAGATAAAACCTGAAGTTTTTTCTATGTTTCAATAATATTAAGTAATTTTTTTTATATTTTAAAACAATACCTTTTGATTTATGACGTTCTTGTTCAAAATTCCATTGTTGGTGCCTGGTATATGTCAAAATATGTCGCTATTTTCACAAAAACGAATAGAATTCGGAAGTCTGAAATTGAAGTATCTTAAGGTATTTTTTTTCCAAACAGGCATTTATACCTAATTTAGATTATAACTTTACATCTTTCAGTTTGAATTTAAAAAAATGGGTGTGGAAAAGGCACAGGAATTTATTTGTTAGGATAAAACACAGATAGAAGAAAATATATTTTTTTATTCTCAGACAAATTCCGAAAAGTGGTCGGGAACAATAACAATGCTCGTACATGGGTAATATATACAAAGCATAATAATTAAGAAATTAAAAAAGAATGCAGCATTATAATTCCTTCGTGGCCTTTGTCCACCTTCGCGCACGTAACGATACTGAGGTTTAATTTCAGTTGTGCAGTTATGAATAAACTCTCTCTGTTTGGCTATGTCCCCCAAGTTCCAATACGCATCTAAAATACTCTTCCTTTCATCTTCAGCAAATTTTTCAGAGCACTTCAATCGGCATGCATCTTTACAAGGAGGTTTAATTTTTCTTGCTTCTTTCACTGGTTTTTCAGGTTTTTTTGAATGACTCTCGTACGCTTTTCCACTATTTCTAGCTGCTTTCAATATGTTTCTCTTCCAGTTGGATTCATTTCTTTTTCGTTTACCTTTTTTAACAGGACTCAGAATATCAACGGTAGTAGAAAAGGAGGTTTCGGGATTGCTGGTTGAGGCAAGGGTACTAGCAACAGATTGTAGATCAGGAGTACTTGAAGCAGAATTGCTATTTGAGGCAGAGGTACTAGTAACAGGTAGGTTAGGAGTTTGGCTAACAGTGCTGGTTGATGGCGTTGAATGCACGAAATCTGAAGTGCTGACAGTTTCAGTTACCTTACTAAATTTACGAACATTACTGCTTGAAAGTGTTTGGGTCATGATGATAACACGGTCAATATCTTTCTGAAATACATTGCAAATTTTTTTGTCAGGTGAAGGATTCCAGTCTTTGTCTGCATCAGAATCATCAAAAGGTTCAGAGTCGCTTCCATCACTTAAATTGCTTGAATTTGATGAACAAGATTATGAGCTTGACTCACCAGACCTGGATTTAGAAGGAGAATCTCCAGGTGTTTTTCCATCAGCGACTTGGTTCTTCGTTTCAGTTTTATCGATGGCACAGACATCCGATTTGTTGGCGTTTTGCTCCGTAATTAAGCTTGCATCAATGTTCTTGCTAATTTTTAAGGGTTTTCTTCAGATGAATCTGCAATCAAGAAATAAAATAATAAGTATACAAGTAGAATCACAACACTTCTTTTTTGGTTATCAAAATCTAAGCATGTTGCTCCTTTTTTTAGTTCAGTTAAATATAGATAAGATAAACTTTAAAAATGTTTTCCTTTGATCGGTTTTCTGCTTAGTTGCTGCTGGCTGAAGAATATCATCATTAACATCATTGAAATTGAGTTTCCTTTTTACTTGGTAACCAGGTATGAACCTGAAACAAATACAAACATATAAAATACTTTTATAATTCCATTTACTGCACATTTAGTGCACTCACCTACAATTTTAAATTACCTTACCTTCACTGTCGGATGAATTTCTAGATAAACATAAGTTTATCAACTTTTTCCCTCGAGAAGTCATGATCAATCTGGAAAGATAATCGTAAATTACAAATAAATAGAAGAAGTATTTGTGACAAAAGAACGCATGCTGGAATATGTGGCAACTTACAAACAGTAGATTGTTTTAATGACAATAATGACAGATTCCTAAATGAAAGTGCACATTTTCCTAATAATGGCCAAATTTTCTTTGGAAGAATGTCATAAAACAAATTGGTTCAAATCCGCATTGTCTGGGGAAAAAAGTTTTATTGACAACAGTGTCATAAATTAAAATAGTACATTCGATGTCACGCTCTTACGGTGCAAGAACGTCAAAAATCAACATAAACCATTAAAGGATGTTATTAATTTTCCTTACAATACTGACATTAAACAAAATACTACATTCTTGATCAAAAATTAAGAATAAAAAATGCTCTTACCTTGTAGCAATACTGTTTTCTGACGAAATAATACACCCTTTCACTAAGCGACACGGACCTTCCTGCTCAACAGGTCAACGACAACTAACTTGTGACAAGCTTGAAAAGAACAATTTAGAATTTCTTCAAAATGCGAAAACAACACTTTCTGCCATCTAGCGGCTAAACTTTAAGTTAAAAATACGCCACTTTTGCAGGGATATAGTCCTTTTTATGGGCATTCCGAAAACATGCATATCTCAAAATTGACGATTTTTGAAATATGACGTTGTTGAAAGGAGTGAGCGATATATAGAAATAATTTATAGAAATGTGCTAGATGAAATGCTAGCTGAAGTGCTAGAAATGTGTAGGCACCTATTTACGAAAGTAAGGGTTTTTGATAAGATTAATTAGAAGTTAGATGGTCGAGCGGTCCAAAACGTCGGGTTCCCACCCAGGAGTCGTAGGTTCAGCCTCTGGCTAATTATTGGGAGTTTTACACAAAGCTCTTTCTTTATTAAGAACTCCAAAAAATTTTCTTTAAAATACAAAGTAAATCAGTTAATTCACAGTTCTCCTCACTAGAGATTCCTGGAGCGAACTGTAGCTTATTGTATTGATATTACATCATGGTTTCCTCTTCTTCTTCGTGTGCGTTGATTCTTGTGTGTGAATGCTATAGCAACGTCCTTGGTAAACACTAAAAAATTTGAACGAGATGTTGAGTAAATAGTTCTTACAGGAGAAGTAATAAATTAAAAGTAATTACTCGTAATAAAAGAGAAATGGATTTCAAAAATCTTTAGAAAAATATTTTGCAGTTTATCTTTCTCCTGCCGAAAGATCCAAACAATTTTCGTATTAATTTACTTATTTATATTTAAGTTGGTAATGAGCTTCGTGTACGATATTCCCTTTGTTGGCATGTCACGAATGGCAAACCAGTTTCATTATTATTTTCCAACCTAATTAAACACAAATTCTGTTCTGCCTCGGAAGAAGAAGAAGATTATAACTTAACAACCCGGGCAACATTCAGAAATGAGTAGCGCGCCATCCCATTCTATCGCGGGCACTTCGCCGCGAAGGAAGGAGATGGGATATTATTCAAAACGTTTAAACGGGTGATCTTGCCTCTCTTTTATTCCTGCAAGTTAAATTGAAGTGTGCGAGCGGTGCACGAAAAGTTCAATGGATACCTACCGCGCATTCTGCTCCCCTGTTCTGACCATCGGATCGGTTTTTTCGTTACATTTTTTAGGGTTTTTTCTATTGTGATTGCTGAACAGGTGGGGTAGGGATTGGTTGTGGGAGCCGAGGGTCTACTAGAACTAGAGCTCCGGACCTTACGCCCATTATAAACGCTTTTTATACGGTAGTAAAGTAATTTAATTATTTGACCGGAATTACATTTTTAACAATTAAAATGTTCGAGACACCGCGTCTTTAATTATCACGGTTTACAACATCAATATCAATGAAAAAACATATTGTGTTCTCAATTTTATTTTAGATGAATAAAAACTTTTTTACATTAACTCCACACAGGAAGCCTTGAGAAAAAAGTCTCTCAGAGTCAGTGCCTATGTCATCTTAGAGGATGCTGTGTGGAGGGTCTTTTTTATAGAAATGAAGGAGAGGAAGTTCTTGGAGAGAAAAAGGTTTGAGGGGTGGGTAGGAATCTGGGGTCAGTGTGACCAGGAGTGACAGAATGTCAATCCAACTCTCCAACTCTGGTTAAAGGCGATGGGTCGAGAGGGTACGGCTGGAGATGTCAAAATGTCTCCCCCGACCAGGTTTTCTCTCGATCGGGCCCGCCAGGCAGCAGGTGGGTAGACGCATCCACCGCCAAGACCTAGACAAACTTCAACCCACGAATTCGGGCACCATGCTCTGTCGTCAAACGCAGCGAACCCCTTGGGGTAACCTATAATAGGTAATGAGTAACCATATTACTTCCCAATCGTCCTCTTCCACATCTCCTTCCCCACCCCACTACCATTTGCATAAAAATATTGTCCGATCGGAGATTCCATAGACCCACTGGATCCGGATGGGTTGGGACTCGTGTCTTGTGACTTGTATATTCTTTCAATGCTAACTTCATTGTCAACTTGGCCTACTAATCTTTTCGCCCTATTAAAATTGATTTAGTTTATCAATTAAGGAATAATGGATGCGAAATGCGAATAGTTTTGTTCGTTGAAAAACCCAATTCTTTCAAGAAAGGCTAACAAATACAATATTGTATTTATAAGCTTTTCGTGAAAGAATTATAAATACGATAATAAATAATATAAATACTATAATTATATACTTCATAATTGAAATAAATAATAAATGTGGTCAACATTTTCAAAACTAGAACCAATAAAGACATCGCAAAACGTACAAAAAGACCTTCGACCAAAATTTTTATTCCATATAGTTTTTTTGATAAAATTGCCAAACCCGCTTATTGATGTCATTTACCTGCTTGAAATATCAATACCAGCTTCATGATTTATGTCCGTTTCATAAATCTAGAACATTAAACCTAAATAAAATTAACCGGAAAATCAGACTGTCCGTTTTGAATAATTTATGAGTGCATTTAGGATATTAGGTGTGTCGCTTTCTAGTTTTTGAACAATTTGACTAATCTTATTTATGGCGAAAATTTCACACACGGCAGACGAATTAAATATAAATACCGGCCTTACATATATCAGATTTATTGCACCACAGTTTTAATGATGTTGAATTAGAACTTTTTTAAATGTATTTTGGCGTCATTGAGAAGTGATAAAGGTAGAAGGGTAAAGTTTTACTATTCAGAATACAGACTCATTCTTAATATCATAGTTTATTAAAATAACAATTCGTTTCAGTTTAATTACAGGTGAAATAAATAAATAAACAAATAAAACTAACTATAACAAGCAGTTCGGCTCAGCAAATCTTTAGGAGAATCTGTCTTTTGGACATTGGGCAACTCTTTATGCAAAAACATACTAGCATACCTCTTCAAACACGGAACTGATTTTGACAATGTCCAATCTGTTCGAAATACTAGAACCAAAGGTAACAATCTCCTACTTATACTTTTCGCTAAAACAATTAAACAGAACACAACTTATTTTAAATTTACCTAAGCCAGACACGCCAAGGATTTGATCATCAGCTATGACATGTCTAAATATTTTATCGAAATCAATTTATAAGTTATTATTTTTAATTGATAAACTAACGTTTAAAGAAGATTTTTATGCATAGTACCAACAATTAGACAAAAAAATAGTATTAACAATACCTCTCTCACAAAAATAAAGCTGGTTGTTTTCAGTTAGAAAAATGTAATAATAAGTTATTGTCGAATGAAACACTAGTATATATATTGAATTATTTGGCGGGTATTAGATAAGCCGCCATAGCTCAGTGGTCAGAGCTCCTGACCGGCAGTCAGAGGGACACGGGTTCAATTCCCGTTGGCGGCCAGTATCTTTTCTCGGAAGATTTTTTCAATGTAGATGAGTGTTTCAGGCTGATAATTATTGATATTGATATTTGCAATTTATAAGTGTTCATTTCCAATGGTGCTATGCTAGTTGTATTTTAATTTAAAAGTAAATATATTATTGTGTTGTTTTTTTTAAATATCTATGTTATAAACTGCCTCTGCTCTCAACACCGGAGTTTCTAATGAGACAGGCATAGCACATCATCAATTGTAATATAATTAATAAAGAAAAAAAAGAAAAAAAGAAATACTGATTCCACTAAAAATAATATAGGTACCTAAGTAGTGTTAATTTGTTTAATTTTTTATTTTGGTCATATTGGCAGATTTTGATAAAAGCCAACGTGTAACAGCATTACAATAATCTATGCATATTAGATAGGTATATACCTACCATAGAAAATTGTATTTATGTTAGGGTAGCAAAGCTAAATTTTCAATTTATCTAGGGCGATTTTTCGCTTTCTTTTACGCGGTCGCCATTGTGCAGGACCATTAATATAAAAGGTCCGTGAAATATATCTAGGTATAAAATGAGCTTGTCTTCAAAATATTATCGACTCCACATTTTCGATGAAGGAATCGTTTAACGATAACCGTTTACTTAGATTCCGCATAACTGACCTCAAATTATTACGGTATTATATTGTTAATATCCTCTTGTGGGGAATACTTAGCGAAATTGCAATAATCAGGGGTCGTTATTATTGTAGATATCTACACATAAATCTATAAATATAAAGTATGTTCACTCTTTGACCACCAGAAGGGGCCTTCTAAAATGACTTTTAAATAGTTAATAATTTGATTAAAACTAATTAAAGATTCATATAGATACACTTTCTTATTCCAAAAACAAAAGTCTCACTCCCAACCCACCTCGTACCTCAAAAAATCTAAGTTCTAATCGATTGAGTTCAATTTGTTAACATGTTTCTTGGTTACAATATAACCTTAAATATTTTTTTTTTACTTTATGTTTGTTTTTAAATCGTTATTTAGATGTTATTCACGTTTTTTTTCATACATCTGGTAAGAAAGAAACATAAAATAGGACATAAATTGGATTAAAAGTAAGTAAAATGCACATTATGTTAAGTGACGTACATACTTGACTTACTTTGTGATTCCTGACATTATTTGGAGTAAGAAATGTTAATGAAATTTTGGTCTCCGGTGACATTTTTATATATGTATTTTTTTTTCAACTAAAATCATAGAAAAATCACTTGTTATTGGACAGTTAGGGTGAGAAGTTGGGCAGGTACTCAACTGAGTGACCAGTGACGACATGTGGAAGAAAAATATTCGTTTAATTTCGATGATTTTTTTTTATAAAAAGACATCAAAAACATCACCGAAAACCAAAACTTAATAACTTTAAATAATTTCAAAAATCACTGGTTAAAGTAAGTTAAGTATGTCCCTTAACGCCCTGTATTATATATCGGGAATCAGTACTTAACACATACATTGTCTCGGTTAGCAAAGCATAAGAACGTTGTGTTGACTTTTTTACGACGAACAATATATTATTGTTTTATACGTAACCATTAAAGCGTGGGGCTAATGAAATCCGTGTCTCACCGATAGCACTTTGCAGGAATCCCACAGCATCAATATAATATATTATATCCACCGCCAGTACCTACCTAATGTAAATTCCACACATATAAAACTACACTTTTTATATGAACCCCTGTTAAAGTAACCCTTGCACTCTGAACGTTTAACGTTTTGATTTTATGATCATTGTGTACGGTGGCCATGTAATAGTGGCAAAATAACAATAAATACAATAAAATACAAATATTAATAATCTACTTTTTTCTTTCGCCACTACTATCAAAGGTTAGACACAAAAATTATGTATTTCAATATTTTATTTAAGGCTCGATACGATGGATTCTTTCAGTTCAATTTTCATCCACTCTTCAGAATTTTCGCTCACGTGTTAAAAACTATTGCAAAATGATAACAAAAATTAACCAATATGTAAGTTTACTTTGCTTTATTGTACGTGATTAACGTGTCCGTGATTAGCGTGTTTTTTTGTATTTTTAGACCATATTTTTTTACCTGCTCGCGGCCTCACTGTTCCATCTCAATGCCCCCTAATTTTCTCTGGGTCTTCCACTGCCCCCTAGAAAGACTCAAACGCCCACAATGGGGCGTTATTGCCCACGTTGAGAACCTATGTGATAGATGAAAGGGAAATATGCAAATAAGAATGATAGAAAGAGCACGCTAATATAAAAAAATATTATAATGAATAGGTGTATGGCGAGCAAACTTTTTCGACATCTGAATTAAGTAGCTTTTAAAGAAACACTGTGTTTTTTTTTCTTCATATTAATATATTACGGACCTATAACATGTTAAATAAGACAATCAGATATGTTTTTATAATTTTCTGAGCATGCTTAGCGTTTTTTTTCTATCGAGGTAATTTCACATAATTACTTTTCCAACTCGACATCTGAATAGAGATTAACTTTCAAAATAACATAAAGGTATATGGGTAGAAATTCAGAATGCGGGGTCTTAAAAGTAACAGTTCTAAATAAAACAAAAATACCCTTTCAGGAAAATCTTCAGCCAAGAATTTTAAAATTATTAAACGTAAGTACGTGAATACCGCATAAGATCCCAACTGCTCCCAACTGCATGGAGCCAGTGAGACTGTGGCATCCCCAGTTGGGGTATGTTGTGAGGCTGAAGGTAGTGGGGAGGAGAATGAGGTAGGGAAGTGGAAGGCGGGGAAGTGTCTGACTATTCAGATCTAGTCACCACACACGTATTAAGCCATTTCAAGCAACTTTTTAATTATTACTAGTGTTCCTACACCAGGGCGATAGGTACTTAGAGTATCTACAACTATTACTTTTATTTTTTTTAATTGATTAAATTAGAAATAATATAAACCAATCAAATATAGTTTATTTACGCACGCCGGGACATGAACCCGCGACTTCGGATTGCTAGTCGAGAGCCTCACTCCTCGACCACGGAGGCCACCTTTTTTTCAGAAAATCTTTTTCTTCTGTCGTTTTTGAATCGTACCTTAATTTTACCTTGAACTATACTTACTACAATACGGCGAAAGTACCTACCTACCTACAAAGTATTATAAAAGAATGAAACATATTTTTACCAGCGTTCATAGTCGAACACCTTTAACAGACTTATTTAATTGATTCCTTTAACAAGCGGATCTATAAACCGCCTCTGGGTTCATGTGAATATCGCCGAAAACGTATTCAAAATAATAAAACTGTGTTTCACATTGCTAACCAATGTTAAAATGATATTAACATGAATGAAAGATAAGTGATTGCGCAATCTAGACATTATTATTGTGTTTGTAACACTTGAAATACTCGTACCTACATCCGTCCACAGACTACTTTATCTCTTTTGGAATGTTATTTAACAGTTAATTATAAACTGGGAAAGGCGCAGCGCAGCGAAATTTATCAAATAAATAATACTAATAAGGAAAATAAGAGTTATTTAAAGTTTTTAGAGTCATTAGATGCGCTGCTGAAAACCACCTGTATTCCCGGAGAAATCCTGAATGTATAGCAATGACATTTTTGTCAATATAATCAATGCTAAATAAACAAAATGTATAATATTGTTAAAATCTATTCATGAATAAATGATTTAATTATTATTATGATTAAAAATATTATAATAATAATAAAAGGCAGAAACGTGTACCGCAAGGAGACCGCACAAATGTCAGAAATTCAAAATGGCACTGATCTTCGATTTGATGGTCATTTAATATTGTTTGAACACCCCAACCTTAGCAAGTAACAACTTATTACAATAAAAAAATATCTGTATGAATTTGACTACATATTTTTAAATAAATGAATTGTTTATTTTATTTAGACAGCAGTCTTAGTTACTTTGTTAAAGGATTTAATAATAATAACGGAGCTCAAATAGTGTCCTAAGCGCCGCTGTTTCATTCATTGAGATGGATGCAAATATTCACACGGCCATTAATGCTAGAATTTTAAAAATAGCCGCCATTGTCCCATTCTGACGTCACAGCCGGTACGGCAGACATTTCCCAAGCTGCAGGGATAACCAACCGACTGCGAACTAAAAATGTCAGCATCTCCATTTTACCTACGACGGACATCAAATTACAAACTACAAATCATTTCATTTTCACGTCATTTTTTCCGTAAATATTATAAGATAAATAAAATGTTTTCTCCGCATTTATTTATCTACTAGTCCTGACAAGCGATAAAGTGCCTACCTTTAATTAATTATTATATTTTACAGCTCAATTATTTTAATTTTTAACTTTATGTGTAAAACCTCAAATTATAATTCAAGTGTAGACAATATTAGCGAAACTCAATCGACAATCTGGAAACAGAAAAATCAGAAAAAGATTTGGTCACATCTGTGCTGGGCACATCTGGGACGATGTGTCCATATCTTTTTCTTTTTCCGGATTTTCGATTGAGTTTCGAATGTCTTCATTTAATTAAATATTAGGTACAATTATTTTTTTACTTTTGAAAGTAGCTATAACTTTGTGGTAATCCATTAAAGATGAATGAAACAATTTTACTTTGTTTGAACCACTTGTATATTTTTAAAAACAAATATACAAGTGGTTCAAAGTGAAATATTGTATAAACAAATATACAAGTGGTTCAAACAAAGTGAAATATTGTATAAACAAATATACAAGTGGTTTAAACAAAGTGAAATATTGTATAAACAAATATACAAGTGGTTCAAACAAAGTAAAATTGAACAATTATTTTTGTTTACACTTGAAATGTACAATTTTTTGATTCTGTAGAAAAGAAATTTCTCGCTTTTAACCTTGGCAAGTCAAGTTACATCCCTTGATCAGAAACCCCTTAATTCTAATACTAATGTTTTTTTTAAATATAAACATAGTATTAGAATATTCTAATACTAATGTTTTTTTTTTAATATAAACATAGTATTAGAATATTCTAATACTAATGTTTTTTTTAAAATATAAACATAGTATTAGAATATTCTAATACTAATGTTTTTTTTTAAATATAAACATAGTATTAGAATTGAGGGTTCCAGATAATTCCGAACATAGAAGTTAATAAAATAAATAAATGTATATATTATACGGATACAATATAATATGCTCATTTCATGACAAATAATTTTTTGCAGCATTAAGAAATAATATTTTAAACGTAAGTAAATTTAATTATAAACACATGGAACTTAATAAAAAAAAAATTCTTTGTTAACTTCGTTTGTATTTTATTTTTCTTTTATTGTCTAGATTCTAAATTATTGTGTTTGTTTGGTTTTTCTTGCCGCTTGCAGAGGAGGCTAGTTTTCATCACACATAAATAAAGTATGTAAAAAAAATCATTGTTATAAATAAAAATACAGTGAAATACCCAAGAATGTTTCTATAAAAATCAATAAGTGTAGCTTGAAGCATCTCATTTTTTAAATTGTCATAATAATATTTTGACCCACGGCTAAGGATTAATCGGGTGTCAATAATCCTCTGGACAATAGTCTGTGCTCGTGAACATAATTTGGCCATCGCTTATTCTTGGTGGACCGCGGGAGGCCCAATTAGCCGGTGAGATCACCGCGGGTTTAGTGGAACTAATATCTCCCAATGGACCCGACTGCACAACTGTCACATTATAGTGACTTTCTGATCGGGATGAACCGTATCTACTTACTAAATGTCACCTAGAACTATTATATTGAACTCCCAGATATTTTTCATTTACCTAACCTAACTCAACAGATGACCTAACCTAACCCAAGAGCGTATGTGGAGATTAGTAAAATTAGGCAATTAAATAAGAAGAGGAACGTTGTTGGAATTACGCCAAGGACGGCTTTTTTTCACAGAATTTGAACAATTCATCAAATATAGAAAGTACTACCTACTCAAGTTCTCTGAAAGTCTAGTCAATTTCTGTGAAAGTCCTATTCAAGTTCTGTTATTGTCACTGTGAAACAACCGGCCGATGAATAAACAATAACAGAACTTAACTTCAATTTTAACTCTGGAATTTGAAGAATTGTTCAAATTCTCTGAAACAACCCGTCCGTAGCCTAATCAGAGATAACCCAACAGCGTTCCTCTTCTTATTTAAATGCCTAATTTTGCTGATCCCCCATGCACATACCCTCTCTTGGGTTAGGTTAAGTCATCCGTTGAGTTAGGTTAGGTTGTAAGGCAGGACAGTAAATTAATGCATCAAGTAGTTCGATATTATAATTTGTACCCTAGGTTCATAAAAAAACAAGCGTAATCTATCATATTTATATTGAATTGTATTTCGGTTCTGTATAAAGATTCATAATAATATTTTTTTAAATTTATTATTGTACCCGACAACATATTTCCGTAAAAGTTACACTGGTCTCAGATAAAAAGCGCCTTCTACGCGGCAGTATAACAATTGAAAAAAATTACAAATTTTACTAACAAAACCTTTGAAAAATAATAATAAAACTTTGTCATCGATCAGTAACGTGATGCTACCGTAATACACGTAGAGAATGTAATTCTCTCTACAAGTGATGCTCTGTAGAGTTTATCAAGAGTAACCATCGGCAGGTGATAGTTTGCGAAGAAGGTTAAACAACACACAAAATATACAAGTGTTTTACCAAAAAACGATGGCTGGTAATGCTTTAACGACCGGTATAAAGATAGCGTCTGCTCCCAACAATAATATTATATTTTGGCAAATTTAAAAAAAAATATTACCTAATTATAATATTAAACTTTGACAAATTTAAAAAAAAGTATTAATTATAGCTAAACTATCGTAATTTATATAATTTTCAATTATCATTGAAAATAGTTGCTTCTAAAAATCATTGTTTTTAATCCTCAGAGATACCTACCGTATTGCATTAAGAGGAACGTTTGCGTGACCTTTTTCGGCCCGTTTCCTTGAAAACTTAATTTTGGATTTGAGACCAAAATACCCAATCAAACTGAAATAATATTGAAATATAAATGTAATTTTTTTCAAAAGTTATATTAAATATCTAGTTAGGATATGTGCTACTTTACTTTGTTTGAAAGGATGACATATATGTTTGTATTCAAAGCATTCATCATTTTGGAAGGAACTTTGGAATTATTTATAATTAATAAAAAAATATCTTGCATTATCTTCGGCGTTATTTCGTTTTTTGGACAGTAGTTTTAATATTTATAAACGACAAAAAATTTTTGTTCCGACGTAAATAGGTAATTTGTAGTTTAAATTTACAACCATCAAAATAACTTCTTTTATTAATTTTTATTTTATATTTCATCTTATTTTTGTAATAAGTATAGAAAAAATATTTTTTAATGGCTTTTATTTACCTATTCAAAAATAATTGCCCAGGTTGCCTCTAAAATCATGAAACACTAACATTTTTAATGGCCTATTTTATAATTTAAAGCAAAAATAAATAAAGTAGCTCATATCCGTAGTAGATATTTGATATAGGTAGCTTATAGTTAAAAAATATTTTTTTAGTTTGTTTGGGTATTTTGATCTCAAATCCAAAATTAAGATTTGTATGAACCGGGCCGCGCAAACGTTCCTCTTAAGTATTTATCCTTGATTCTTAGCGTATATCTTGTAGTATATATACCGTACGTATGGAAAATATAATATTTCAACGTTTTAACAAGACTTGTACCATTAATTGAAGCGGTTTCAACGTGTTAAATCGCAGTTAACAAAAAAGTCGTTACTTTTAAGATTAAGGAAAATTATTCTTCCGTCATTCGAGAGAACTGGAATCGCAGTTAACGAAAAAGTCGTTAAAAATTTAAGGTTAAGGACATTTCCTTATCCTTATGAGCTTAACACCTACGTCGGTTAAATTATGATTTATAACTGATAAATGTTCAGTATTTTTAACATGCGGTTAAGTATAAACATTCTTTTAAATATAAACTTGCAATTCAGAGGCTGAATATTAACGAAAAGGTCACTTCATCGGCGCTACACTTCTAGAATGTCTACCAACCTTTCCAATACAATTCGATAAAATAAAAAATGAAACAAAGAATGCACGGGTATTTTATTCCCAATATTTATCGGCACTAATTAAATTTGTGTTATCTCTAAAGAGCCAAAAGCCTTAAAAATAATCAAAAAAGTTTGACGTCGTTAAAACTTCATTCTTCACCCAATAAATTTATCGATCTTGTAGACATACCGCCAACAACTTTGTTGTAGTCTCTCCCTCACTCTTACGAACCTCGCATATAACAAAAAGAGAGGTTACACCGGATCAGAGGTATTCAGGCTTTGTTTTATTTTATCCTGCGCGAATTTGAAAAATAAAGCGTCAAGTATAAATTGACCGTTTTGGGAAAGATGCGAAAAGTGGGATTAAAGAGTCGACGCCTGTAATTTATAATTTATAACTAAAGATGGTTCAACAAGTCTCCGCTAGAGTGTGGCTATGAATTATTCATGTGCAACATTACGGCGGTGGTGAATACGAATTGCAATATTATGTCAAAATGATGTGTGCCTCCAAAATAAACAAAAATAAATTGCCATTGATGAGAAAAACTGCTACTTCTTAATGGCCGTTCAGTCGCTAAGATACCCACATGTAGAAATTAAAAAAGATAAAAACGAATATAAAGATATTATTAATGGTGATAGTCGATCTCGTGTTAACACCTTCTTCATCAGTTTTCTTCCTCCGATTCGGGGAATTTGACACATTAACTGCTAATGAAAACTTATTTTTGGGAATAGGCCACGAGCATCACATTTTTTTCGATTAAGCCAAAAATTAAAAAGATATTCTTTATACATTTTTTTAAGTCGTATTTTTAACCAAATTTCAATATCAATCCGCAAAATCAAACCATTATTTTTATTAAAAAAAATTTCGTTTACAAAATAATGACTGTAAAGAAGTTGTTGATATACCTACAAAAAACACCAATCAATAAATATAATAAACCAGTCATTACCCAATATATAGGAAAGGAGAACATCAAATTTAATTTAATTTAAATAAACAAACTACTTTGCTCTGCATCGGCTTATCTTACCAATGTATTGTACTTTTCCTAGTATAGGTAGGTACTACTTTTCCATTTTGCATAGTGGAGTATTTTTTTTAAATTGTTCTTAACTCTGCTTTTGTTTTAGATTTCGTTTTAGATTTTATCTTGGTTTGGTTTTTTGATTTGGCTGTGCTTATTTAGAGGTTCTTTGTAATAAAAAAATAAAAAGTGCACGTAAAAGACCAACCGTGCGTGAAATTTAAAAAAAAAACAATAAGAAATAAATAAATAACCGGAAAGATATAATTTTTAATGGTTGCTCAAAAAATAAATAGAAAAAATATCAGCCGCCAAGTCAGAACTGTATACCTAGATTCTTTGTGCAAAAATACTTTTGTTGAAATAAAAATTATTTTGGTTATACCTACAGAGAAATGAAGCTGTCAGAAATGCAAAACATCAAAGTTAACGGAACCCTCATTTTTAATTATCCTTATTTTTAAAAAATCAGTTTGAAATTTCATAAAAAATAAATTAAGAAAATCGTAGACCAGACATTATGAATTAGTGATTGTTAGGAGCTAAAAACGGATTTGTATATTTTATTTTTAAAAAACTTTTTAGTAACATCGTAGTAGTAATTATAAAATGCATGCAAGTGGCCTTTTCGGGAGGTTTATGAATGCATTTTGGCAGTTAATTATTTAGTGGTTTCTGCGCTTGCGGAATGTCTTACTGCTTATTTTTTAAAGTCCGCAAAACACCTCATTTATTTATGGCGACATTCGCAAAATTATTTGCCGGAGATAAAAATTCTGTTAACGATATTTAAAAAAATTTACAGACCAAAAAATAGCAAAACTTTCAACCAATCGGAGTAAAGCTGAAAAATATTTAACGGAAATCTAATAAAGCAGCAAAAAATACAAAAGCTTTCTAGATAAAGAACATCTGTTTAAAACAACCAAGTCTACTGCCCACCCATAAAAAGGCATATTATTAATTTTAAAAATATATTTTTAGAAAGATAAGAAAATTCTATAACCACTAAAGCAATGGGGATTTCTAAGTGTTGGTTTTTCGATTCGTCCATTCAATTTTACTAAATATCATACCTCCAAATATGACCCGCATGACTAAAACTTCTTAAAACACAGCAAACTTATTTTGTGACACCATTTTAATTCAAAATTAACAGAAAACTTAGTATTGTATTAATTTTGCGTAATTAAAGTTGAAACTCGAGGGAATGCAGGTAGTAAACGACCTTAAAAAATTCTTTATAATAATAATAATAATATTTGGCTAATTTATATAGCGCCGTTTTCGTGAAAAATCACCTCAAGGGCGCTGTACAAATAAATACATAAAAAATAATATTACTGGCATACAACTAAGATTTACAATTATAACTAGTGATTTACATCTAAGTCTTATTGCTAGTGACTTATGACTAAGACATATAAAAGCTGACCTAAAACTGAGCTCAATGACATATATATTTACAATATGACTTAAAGTTAGAGATTTATAACTAACATATTTATTTACATTTAAAAATACTTGAAAACATCTTATAAATATCATACATTCGCCAGAATCACTCCACAGCGCCAGAAGAAGAAGGAAGTTTTTACATAATACATATTACTATTTAAGGACATGGATGCAAAATTTATCGGATTTACGAAAATGTATGGATATCTTAAATAAATTAATGAAATTAATCGCCGATCTTTACCGCATTATGATGACTCATCGCTCAACATTAACCGGATTGAGGTGTAAGGTTACCACTGACAGACCATTGGTAGGTAGATCAATAGCATTTTGAGTTTTTCGTTAGTAGTTGTAGGGAATAGCAAATAAAATAGTATATATTCGTGGACATCAACAATTATTAGAGTATAATTAAATTACAAAGTTTAAATTTAATGACGAATTTATGGAAATGAGTATTTGAAAAAATGAGTTTTAAGTTTGGATCTAAATTCCGCTGGGTTGGTTATGCATCTCAATTCCATGGGAAGTTTATTCCAAGCCTCAGGACCGGATACTCCAAACGCGCGATCACCAAAATTAGTGTTCGGATTTCGCTTGGGTTCTTTCAATCTTCCAATTGCAGACGATGTCGCTGATCTAAGAGATGACTGCCTTAGACCTATATTTTCCGGAATGCATAGTTCAGAGATATAGGGTGGAGCCATTTCATTGATAGCTTTAAACACCATCCAGCATAACTTATACTGGATCCTTTCAGGACACTTCAACCAGTGAAGATTTCGGAGGTGTTCCGAAATGTGCGAAAACTTGGGTACCCCTGTGATTAGTCGTGCTGCGGCGTTGAATACTGATTGTAGTTTATCAGTTTGACATTTAGGAAGACTTGCATAGATACCATTGCAGTAATCAAGACGCGATACTATATATGAATTCACAAGAAGCTTAGTTGCTTCTGTCGAAAGGTTCCTACGAACTGCCTTAAGTTGTCTTAAGTAGAAGAACCCTGTGCTAACGGTCCTATTCACCTGACTTTTCAATGAAAGGTCTGAATCCAGATAAACTCCCAGAAGTTTGACGGTTGTTTTCGCAATTACGTCATTGCCGGAAATGGCAATTGGTGAGTTGTCTATTAGATGTTGACGTCTATTTGTAGCTGCCCACAGAAATTCGGTCTTTGATGGATTAAGCTTCAGTTTGTTTGAGGACATCCAGAGACTAATTGCTTCTAGACACTCAACTGTGCGAATTTTGAGGCCGGTGATCTCATTTGGTGTGCAGTAAAAGTAGACTTGCTGATCGTCGGCATAACAGTGAGAAAGGAGACCAAATGACTCGATAATTCTTGCGACATCATTTGTGAAGAGGATAAAGAGAAGTGGGCCCAGAACGGATCCCTGAGGTACCCCTGAAGAGAGTTTTGTGAAGTTGGATTGTTTATTTCCCACCTTCACTGCTTGTGAGCGATCCGTTAGATAGGATTGTAGCCAATTTTTTACGTTAGAATGTAAACCAAATGTTAATTCTAGTCTCTTAATGAGAAAGTCGTGGTCAATGGTGTCAAATGCAGCGCTCATATCTAAAAGTGAAAGAAGTGCTAACTTACCTGACTCTATGGCAAGGGTAATATCTGACAGGACACGAAGTAACCCGGTTTCTGTTGAGTGGAATCTTCTATAAGCGGACTGATGATCGGTAATTAATTTATTGTGGTTTAGGTGGGAGGTTATTTGAGAAGCAGCAATTTTTTCGAGTAGTTTTGCTAAGAAAGGCAGATTTGACACTGGTCGATAATTACCCAAGTTGTCAGCATCAAGCTGTGGTTTTTTTATAATTGGGGTAACTACTGCATGCTTAAGTGCTTCCGGGAAGTCACCTGTGCTTAGAGACTTATTAAACACGTGAACCAAGTAGGGGGCTAACCCTAACTGAAAGTGTCATCCAAATAAAGTTCTTATCCGAAAAACTACAGTTTAATTAAAACTTTAGATGATTTATATTGCGTGAAAAAATGGTCAATGCTTTTTTTAATAGAATTGAATATGTCACTTGAGACTTCGAATAAAATCGCCTCAACAGGTGTATTTTCCCATAATTTTTTATTGTCTGGCGATTCGTTTGTCGTCTCAACCAGCCGCGTATGTTGACCCACCTGATATCGCCATTTTATTCATGAATATAACTTCCAAAATAACTTCATCCGTTTACCATTGAAATGGCATTGTGTAGGTTTAGGCCATTGATATACGACTTTTAAATGAATCGGCGGTCGTAAAATAAGCGCAAGTATCTAGAACAACTGGATTTTAATAGACACATAAATAAAAACTTACATAAAATTATGGAATAAGATGAATAGTAATTATTTGAGCAGGTTTTGTCAGATTTAAAATTTAGTACTTGAAGGAGCCTGAGATTCTTAATACTAACCTACCTACTACTAGGTAATGCTCAGATTGATACAAAATGGAACTACGGCAGATTTCAGGTTTAGTTTTTAATTTGTCTGCCTAATTAGGAACGTTCGTAATTAACTATAAATCGTAGGCTGTTGGTTATTAAATTGCCTGTTTACATTTTTGCAAATTATTAAGGAAGAACAAAACCTGAATAAAATTGATAATGTGTTTTAATTTCGGGTGTTGCGCAAAGACCGCTGCCTTTTGGAAACTTGGAATTTTTGCGGTCGCAGAGCTAAAAAAAGCATTTTCGGCATTTAAAAAAATGCAATTAATAATATGTACGTAAACAATTTGATAACTAGGCCGAAGATATAAATTGTAATCTAGCAAAAAGGTTACATTGATTGGACCGTTGGATAAACATCCAATAAAAATCAAAATTTGCCAGAATTCTGTTAGGCATTCTTGTGCCCTCTTCAAATACCTATAAATGTAGGTGTTTGTATATTAACACTTAAAATTAAGATTAAAAAATTAGGTTTATCATTAAGAACTCCATTTCAACTTCTCCCTTTTCTCACAAACAACGTTTGTATTAGAAAGATATGCGACAGCAGAGCTACAATAATATATAATGAGGGTATTTTGTATTCTCACTCACCTGCAGAAATTGCAGCAGCAGTAGGAAAAACTGCAACTGCAGTCCGTGAGACATGCTCCTAGAAAGCAGCCGCCACACCACGCGACACATGGCCGTCAGCCTCACGACACACAACAACAACAGCCTCACAATAACAACAATGACATGTCAGGGTTCACGACCACGGAGCCAACCACAGCAGCGAGCCACCTACCCCTATAACCAAGGATACAGGCAAAATACCATCACTGGCCGAATCCCGGATTAAACCGCTTTCGATCACTTTACTAAATATGTCGCACAATCGTTATTTTTTCGCCAAATTGTGTGGGAATGGCTCTATTAGAAAGGGTTAGTCGTATTCTTTAAATACTAGCACAATAATTCAACTTCACTTTGTCACTACTTTGTTTTTTAGTTTATTTTTACACACGCGCGGTTAAATAATTCATTGGGTTAGTTGTTTTTTTAAGGTGGTACAGTCTTGGAGGTTTGTCTAAATGATGACAAGCTTTTTATATGCGATTAATCATCAGTCATTGTACCAGCCGTTGCAGGGTAATTGGTCCAGTCGGTTTAGTCGGGATAAACTAGAGTGATTAATTAGTACAATGCGAGTCGGGGGCCGGTTCGGAAACTGCCGACGACAAATAAAACAATTACGTATCGTCCAGACTAACGATTGCTAAAATGTCGTTCTAATTACGCACTGAAATAGTTATTTTCAAATGGTTACGCTGTTTTTCAGCTTTCAACATTAAGGCATGCACGAAAAATTATAAATAAAGGTTTTAGAATTATGTATTATCACTTTGTTAAAAGCATTATGCGAGAAAATCGGTGGGATATTTAATTAAATCACAAAAGTTGTAACTACGTGCATTTTTAAAAAGTTAACGTTCACTAAAACACTGATCTATTTTCCGAGTCAAGAACTAAAACTGTTTTTATTTATATATATTTTTGAAACGGCACTGTTTAAATTATAGTTTGAGGATGTTTTGATAGGATCACACGTGAGGGAAATCGGTGCGCGTTGAGAATTGGGTACCGGTACGAATTGCACAGTAAGGAACGCACCCCAAACACTGTTTCGCCGGTGGTTGCCGTAACATAACCTCAAAGCTCGTTTGAAAACAAGTCCGCGGCGTCGTCAAAAATGCAAAAATCCCCCCTCGCTCGTATAAACCTTCGGCGCTGCAGGGCGCGGGGCTACTGAGGAGATCAGCACTATCGGCAGTCTCGCCGCGGGCTCCCCGCCCCTCGGCCTACCCCTCCCACACCCAACAGACTCTCAGTGCAGTGAGGTGGTTGGTTTGGTGGCATGGTGTGGTCAGGGGAGGGGGGGGCGGGGCGCATTTTGCCGCCATCAAGTCAGGAGCAAGCGCGCTTGCGCAATGGACTCGGATTCAATGCGCGCTTTTTCACGATTTTGGAAAAACTGTCATTCAATGAGTTTTCAGTGGGAAAATGTGACCATGTAGGTAGATATCTATGCAAACAGTCTCACGTATTTCAAAAAGCAAATCAACAATCTTCTATCATGATTTATCACGGAGAACAATTGCTCTAATATCATGTCTTTTCTTTCTTTATTTATTTTCTTTCTTTGGTTATATTTTACGCTACTCTATGTTTTATATTTCATTTTGAAGTAACAACTAAACATTGATTACGCATGCTGTGAACATTTATAGAATTGGTCAACTATGTATAATGTTTCAAACAATAAATAAATAAATAAAATTCACGTAATGTCTTTTTACAGGGATTATTATTAGGTTGTGAATATTAGCATATTAACAAAATAAAATACGTTAGGAAGGTCAAAATATTAAAAAATTCTACTGATGATCGTTTTTGATAATTAATCAGCTATAACAAACATATCTGAAGAAAGCTTTATCAAATAGACACCAACCTACCATTACAGCTGACAAAAAAGTTTGCAATTTTTTTTCGTTTTTGAGTCAAATTTCAGGTACTTTTACAGTTTGGCTATTCTCTAAAATCAAACATTTGGTCTTTCCACAGAATTTTACTAGGTGTGATTTATCTGTTTTGAATATCAATAGGTATGTACGTAAATATTCAAAAATGTTGATATAGGTCCGTTGACTACTGAAATTACGTTTTCAGCAAACCCGGAAATTGAAAATATAATCAATTTAATAACAATAACAAATTTAATATTATCAAACATGGATGATAACCACAACTGAAACAAAAAGCGCGAAAGAACAAGCACGATCACAAGAAACAAGTAATTAATATTGATTGGCACAAATAATCCCGGCATCTTCTATGCAAGTAAAGTTTAGCGAAGAATCTCAGGGTTTCTGAAGAAGAAAAACAAGGCGCAAGAAAGCAAACATCCGAGTGTTTCCCGTGAGAGACGGTGTTTTGCGCCGATCGGAGATGAGAAAAAAGTCGGAATACAAGAACACTTCATTCTTGAACAAACCTGTTGCATCTTTGTCTTACTGGGAGGCTGCGGCTCTAGGTCCATACCATACTACTACCATACTACCTGTACCTACCTACTAACTACCTACCACGTGTGCATCAGTATGCGTTCTCATCTCAGATCTCAGCATCTCATCCACTTGCGCCTGTCTTGTTGTTTTTATTACTTTTCTGTGGATATGTGTTCGAGAGGATAATGCGAGAAAGACTCCACAATTTTACCTGCCTCCGATTCTTAATTGGTACTTTTTCATTAAAAAATAATTAATTGTACCTACGAAGAAATCTTAATATATAAAAGTTAATGTTGCTTTGTCTGTCTCTTATACGATTCACCCGATTCTGATTAAACTTTGGGAATTTGATGTGCGCAAGTCCTCGATGGTTTCTATATATACTGGTGAGTTTTGGCGTTATGAAATTTGTACTAAAATTAAAAGGAGGTGCGCAAGTGACTTGAAAAATGTGTGCGTTTCATAGAGTTTAGCAGCAGGGAGGAAAGGCGGGAGGAGGAGGGAAATTCGGGAGAGAAAGAAGCAGGAGGGGGGTTTGCGGGAAGGGGGACGAGAGAGTGGGGAAGCCTGTGAAGGTGGAGGGGGAAAGCAGGAAGGGATGGAAACGCATGAGGGGAAAGGGAGGCGTAAAGGGAACGTGGACGAATGGGAAAGGACACGCAGTATAAAAATAAAATCAAGTGATAATATTACAAAACATGCCGGGAATTTGCTAATAATGTATAAAATTCAAAGATGCTTTCGCTTCGCTTTTGAAGATTAAGCGAATGTTTAGCATTTCATTAAGAAATTAATCAGATGGAACCTGTGGCATAAATGGTGCGATTCACTATATTATTTTCTATAATCAACACATTTTTTATGGTTGTTGGTTTATTACGGCATATCTTGTGGGAAGGGGGTGAGAAAACCAAATATTCAGAAAGGTCATTAAAATCTATAATTTTAAAATAGCCGGTAACCCTAATCTAACTTAACCTACCTATTCAACCAATGTTTTTTTTTATTTTTTATTATCACTTTTAATGACCTTTCTGAGGAACTTCTGAGTTGGTTTCATTCAGAATCTAATATATATATATTAGCTCTGTCTCTTGGTTGAACTTACGTTGAGTCCATTTTATAAAAGACTTAAATATTTAATTGAATTTAATTATTAAATTTTGCTGTTATAATTATTTTTTATTAAAACCCCTTTAAATTACCTACTTAGGGAAGCGGGAACCAAAATAATAAACAAGGTAGGTACCAGCGCTGTACCTTGTGGCAACCCCGGGTCTGTGACCTTTATTTAACTGCCTTGCCCTTAGAAAACATGTTCAAACGTTAATATAACCCAACTAAGTAAAAATTAATTCTGTCATTAATGCGTATAATTAATACCGCCGTGTTATTTGAATAAAAATACTTCTGTTATTGAAACTTCAAAAGCGAAACGGCTCTAGCGATTGCTTTTGACATTGGCCATAATGTGTTCACTTTATAACTCGATTTGGTCATTTGAAATATAGGGTAGACTGGGGATGGTTGAAACACTTTTACTTTAACTAGGTGTAGTAATATTTCTTTTGTAATTATGGATAAGATGTTTATACCAGATGTTCTATGATCTATCGATTTATCAAATTAAATTTATTGGGTGGCCACAACTCGTACAGGTAAGCTACAATGACCACTTAAAGACGATGGGGAAAACTGTTTCAATTATCCCCATAGTGTGGACGATTGAAACAGTATGTGGGGATAATTGAAACACTCTAAATGTCTATGGAATAATGGGAACAATTTTAATCAATGTTTAACATTTTCATTATTAAAACAGTACTCAATGAGATCATGAATAGTGATTAAACATATCACAAGTATTTTAAAAATTATAAACATAAATGTTTTGAAATGAAAAAACTTTAAATATATTTTTTATTATTTATGTTTACGTGCTCTTAGTTATACTTATTATGAGTATTTGGCATAATCAACATACTTTTACTGCGATATTATCCTGGAGCAAAATAGAACGGTATTAAAAATAAGTTTTTTGCTTTCATACAAAAGTGCTTGTTTCAACCATCACACTGTTTCAATCATAACAATGTAGAATTTAACTCTGAATTAAGAGCATTTTTTGTGTGTAAAATTCAACATTAAGAAGTCGAAAAAATTAAAATTTTTTGAATTTATGGTTTGGGATGTGACATCATTATACAAAATATCGCAATATTTTAGAATTTTTTTAAAAATAATCTGTTAAGTGGCATTAAAATCTATTAAACAAGTAAATATTATTTATTAAAAGAAAAGAAAAATCTGGGTGTGCAATTCACATGCGGTAGAAGTGAAATATACAGAAAACCAAAGTAGACAAGAGTGGGGACTATGAAGCACTTTTTTTATCAATGTGAAGGGTGATTTTTTTTATATATATTTTTATCCTCGGATTCCAGTGCACCTTTTCCTATACATATGGTCATCTTATTTGTGGTTTCTTCTTCGGAGTCTCTAGGTGTAGTTTTTTTTGCCTGTTCATTTTGG
Organism: Limnephilus lunatus; assembly: GCA_917563855.2. Lineage (NCBI taxonomy): Eukaryota > Metazoa > Arthropoda > Insecta > Trichoptera > Limnephilidae > Limnephilus > Limnephilus lunatus. The sequence continues at coordinate 40,744,598 of OU830602.1, read as the reverse complement.
AATGGTTTGAAGACTAAATATTGATTTTACAAAATAATATTCTTTTTTGATTTCGTAGGATTTGACCGCGATGAATGATTATCAAGTTATAAAAGAACTTTGCGAACTAAGGACGAAATGGTGTATTTTTGAAAATGAATAAGAAATTTGGTAAAATCTTCTTCTTGCATCCAGACAGATTTGTTCGTTGTACCGATACTACCAATCGGACTATCTTTTAAGAAATGGCTTAATTGATACGTAGAAATGTGAACATCGGTGGAATTGTGTTGCCAATTGTATTTGCCGCTACAGACAGTTATGAAAGTTCCTCATTCGGCCGACGTTACTGCATCTACTTGGCGAGTTCCTATCCTGGCTATAAACAGATTGGTTTTTGAACAGTTGTGACACCGGTCTCATCTACGTTATAGACATCCTTTGGTTCAAATTTAAAACTATCCATAACGTTCGCTAAATTGTTGAAAAATTCATCAACATTATGTCAATTAAAACTTGTTGCTTGTGCCATACTCGTGGCTTGGGCACATCTTATAGATAATAAATTCTGGATGGCGCGCAAAAATCCTCGGAGCCATTCTATTCCGGCCATCCCATTTGTGTACCATGAATCTGGCCTTGCCAGGTTGTACCGTGTGGTCAAATCAAATGCCAATTGTCTTAAATCTTTTGAAGATAGCCAAAAATAGGTAAATGTTGGCTGTTTTTTTAGCATAGTTCGCAACCTCGGTTTCTTGAGAAGGGGAACACACTTTCTTCATAACATAATTTTTTTCTCTGTTTTGTACTTACATAATTGATAAAACAATGTATACTATTAACGTTGATTTTTTTTAGTTATAAATGTAAAAAAATCAATAAAGATATGTTATTACGAAATTGTCACGTGAGGGTGTGTGACGTCGAATGTGATCGAATGAGATCGACTTCATCAACCAAGATCACAGAAGTTCACCATTCAAGATCACAGAAGTACATTAGACTTAATGATTTGAATTTGAATAATACTTAATGATTTAAATTTCTGACCTTTTTTCATTATAACTTTTAATTTTTTTCTCAGTGTGGACGATTGAAACATGGTTATGATTGAAACGTTGCAATCATCCCCACACGAGTTGTTTCAAACATCCCCACGCTGCATTTTCTGCCTTCAAAGTCAAAAACATGCCTTTTAAATAGACATTAACGCCACGTAAATGCATTATAAATATTCTTAAATAGAAAAAGAAGAGAATGTTATGAAACATTTCGTCAAGCTGCGAGAGTAAAATGAGTTATAGGATAAGCAATAATGTCTTAAATATTTACGTTTTAGTGCGAAATTCAATAATGTCCCCTATGCACGATTGAGTCACTCGCCGGCTACTGCGCTTTTGTAGAAACGTCCCAACAGACCTGACGGAGTTTCGAGTGTTGTATCACATTCTTAGGTGTTATAGTTTTCGAGTAAATTGAGATGTTTCAATCATAACGTGTTTCAATCGTCCCCAGTCTACCCTACACCTCCATTTGGATTTTGTCTTATCCGAAATCAAATCGACATAGTCTTCCTTTTGTATGACTACATTTATTATAATGAACCAATTAAGCGGGGATTTAGATGGCTTATCCCGTTGATATCAGCTCGTTTAAAAACTAAATTAATTCTCGGATTATTTATTGTCTATTGCCGGCCACCCACTTTATGTGCGACAGATTTTATGTTTATGGTTTTGCATACTACATTTTGAAGACAAGTGTGTATTATTGAGTGTCTATGGTGATAGAAATGAATAGGTGGAGTCTTATTTTTAAAGATTTAATATCGGTATGAGTCAGCGGCATCTGACCGGTGCCTACGTGTTTAAAAGTGACAGTATGAGATGAACAGTCGTTTTCAAACTTTTTCATATAGATTTTTTTCACACCCAGGCCGAATACATTTTTTCATTAAAATTAAACATGGACAATTATTAAATAAAATTCTATACAGACACAACACCCTTGTTAAATGCTTTTGCAGTCGATATGGCCAGTAATTTTTTCCAATGTTATTGAATTCTATGCATATGTTTTCAAATTCGTCCCAAAGAACCCTATAACACTCATATACGACAGTACTTACGAACGGATTGCACTATATATCTTTGACAATGGCGCAGCTATAACATTCGCATGGGGTGAGGGGATGGGGTGCTATTTTTGTTATTGTTTTTTATATGAATTCCGCATAAGAGTCTTAACTGCTCCCGTCTGGAGACAGTGAGACTATGGATACATGTAGTGTATTGAAAGAGCTTCGAGAGCAGGGAAATAACTTCTATGCCAGTAGGGGTAGCAGTGGCTGTCGAGAGCGTTCAATCGCCAGCTACTCAGTACCCAATAGATTCAATTAGCAGCCAATATAGGCAGGTCGTGCGACCAGTAGTATAATTATTGTAAATACGTAAACTCATAATAAACCAGTTTGTATCAAGGACCTATTATTATTAAGTAAAACCCCCACAGAACAAATAGTGTTTGATTGTAAATAATACAAACATTACAATCCCCAATTGAGGTATGTTGTGAGATTGTAGGTAATAGAGAGGGGAAGGATATGCGGACGATGAAGGTGGGGAAATACTTGGCTATTCAGATCTGGTCACCAAACACGGCTAAATCTCTTTCAAGCAACATTTAAATTCTGAATAGTGGTCTTACGCCAGGGCGATACTGAGAGTTTTTCCACTGAATTGTTCTGAAAATATACCCTTAAAAAAATTGATTAATATCACAAATAAAAATGATCAAATAGAATTAGAACCCGCGGCCTCTGGATTGCTAGTCGTGATACTTCCCCCTCGATCCCAGAGGCCATAAGTGATTGGTAATCAAGCCCGTCAAAAGTTTGACGGGCGGCGGTCAAATAATATCAGGAACAAGTAGCCGGGGCGAACCGCAGAACAGTAATAAAACATAAGAGTAGACCGTCGCAGTCGTGGTCGGCCCTGTCTCTAATTAAATGTGACCGTAAGAGTATATGCATAATTAAAACACAAACATTAAACTGAAGCAATTCAAAAGGTAAAAATAAAAAGGTAATTTACGGTCGCAACTAGCCGCGCGGGGCGGACTCACGTGGAGAGCTTCAATAGGTGAAGCGAAAACAATTTTTATAGGGCAAACGACCAAAATGATTTTTTTTTGTTTTTATTTTTTTATTGATATAATATTATGTATTTTTAAACAATGTGTTATAGTAGTTTGGGCCTCGCTAGGCTTTAGCTAAATCAACATCTAGAAAAGCAATCATAAAGATCATACTGAAAGTACCCATTAGAACGCCTTCGGTTGAATTTTTCAATAGCTTTGAGGTACCAAATGTACAACGAATATGTGTCAAAAATATATTATTGAAGTTATTCAAAAATATTGAATCCTCTACTAGACCATGTATCCATCACACTTGATCAAATAAAACTGTCATTTTTTAGTCTTAAATGACATAAAAACATTCCAAGTTACAAAGCCGCGAATCTGCAAAATATTTTTTTATTACTCCTAATTTTTTATAATATTTTATTAAATAATTAAATTATTTCTGTACAAAAAAATAATGGCTATATTACTTTTTAAGTTTAATTTATGAACGTAAACAAATTTAGATAATAAAAAAAAAATCTATGGACACACACAGCTATAATATATGTGGCTTGACGTATTTCAGCATATCACCAGCCATATATTCCAATTGGGAATGTACGGCGAGCGTTATGTCGAAATACGCCACGCCACGTATATTATAGCTGTGTGTGTACACAGCTTAAATGTTTAAACGCACACATGACCATATTTCATTATTATTTTTATTAATTGAGATTTATTTATAGTAAAAAAAAAACAACAACTAAATGACAAAATTTGAACAGAATCAGAACAAAAGAATGAAGAAAAAAATGACGACTGATTGGAACAGAATCAGAACAAAATAATGAAGAAAATCAAAGAGAAAAAGGTCAGCACAAAAATCTTTTTCACATGGTCATTTTTTCAGCATGTACTTTCATTTGGAAAATTAGTTCGCATTTTTTATTGACTTTGGTAACATGTTGTAAATTTCGGTGATATTGTTTTCAGTTTATTTCAACACCTCTTTGAAAAGTCGTTAAAAGCTATGGAAAAAATAATTTTAATACAGCCCATAACCCTAACCTAACGTATCCTATTTAACCAATTTTCTGTTTATATTTTTCTTCACTTTTAATGATGTTTCCTTTGAAAAGTTCCAAGTTCTCACTTGATTTCTTTCCGAGTTGTATAAAACCACATTATCATCGCTGCTATAAAGTGTGTGATTAAGTAAAAAGCTGTTATAGATTACGCTCAGTGGTGGCGGTCCGCCACGGGTGCCAAGCACGGGGTGACAACGATAACTCACTCGTATAGACAAAGAATGCGCACAAAATCTCCCGCTGTAAAAAAATTTCCAATAAAATGCGTACTCTTATTTGTAGCTACTTAGGTTATCATATTTTGAAACGCATCGCAACAACATTTTTTTTTCGAATATAATTTATAATTCTCTTTATAAAACTAAAGAATAATTTTGAGAAGCTTGTATCAACACTCGAAGAGATGTGTGATCCCAGCACTGGCAAAGAAAGCGTTGAAAGAAGAGAAGCAGGATCAACACTCATACCAGCTTTGTGTGACTTCAGTTTTCTTTGCTATCTATCCTTTTGGTGTGAAGTCCTAGAAGAATTTAATCAGACAAAAAAGTAAATACAAAAATCTAGGCTATCATTGGAAAAGTGTGTAATAAAAAATAAAGCTTCTTTAAAAATTTTCTTTAAAATCAACGCAACCAAATAGTAGAAAAGGCTATTTGCTACGCAACAAAAAAATGTGAGGACTTAAGACATTCCGATTGAAGGAAAAAGAGGAAGGAAGATATTTCGAAAATGTATGCTTGGAGAAATGGCCCGAGATTCCGGACTTACATTACCAAAGGACCTGCAGAGTGTAATTTTAGAATGTCACGATAGCTCAATACAAAACCGCCCCGGGTGTCAATCTACCCTACGCCGCCACTGATAACGCTTTTGTAAATGTGTTGCAGAAGAATATTGTTCCATTTTGACTTCTGTTCCTCATCGTTAGACGGAATTTAATAGTGAAGACGATGGCAGGGATGTCAATTAATAGCATACAGCACGAACCGATATCAAATGTACGGAATTGTGAAAGAATGATTTATGTGCCTACTTCATTTCTTTTCTTTATTCAACTATGCTTAAGAGTAAAATAAATTAAGATTGTAATATTTAATTAAATGAAGATAATATTAGCAAAACTCAATCGAAAATCTGAAAACAGAAAATTATAAAAAGATAGTCACATCCGGGACTCAAACCCAGGTCCTTCGCCTTGACGGGGTGCAACTTTACCAACTGGGATAATGTGTTCCTATCCGATTAGGTCATATTTAACTGTATCATACAAGAACTAAGAACTACCAACATTATCTTCATTTTCTTAATGTACATTTTTATTGGCTGAAATCTTTTTGACTGATTGGAAGATTCAAACCCGACTAAATGCTATCTAGATAGTGTCTTGGATAAATTTTTGTCCATTTTCATTTTCAATACGCAACATCTATTGAATTTTTGCAAGTCTAGGACGAATATTTATTTTTAACTTTAACAAATTACAATAAATTCTAGTTCTCAAATTTTCTAACAATTTATCATATTTTAATAATTCTCAAAATTTCTCATAATGTCTCGGTTCTTTAATCCGCGGTAGTAGATTTTTATCTGCTAGTAATAAGAATAAACTCTCTCAAGTACCTACTAATTTTTTGACACGAAAAACTCGATATCCAGTAAAAAACTTTAAAAATATTTTATTTCATGGATATACTATATGTCGAAGTGCATTTTTTCTATGTGTCACATTAAAATACGTCCATGTAGGAGGGTTTGAAATCACAACCCGTTTAATCACAGGAGACCATATTTGTCCCAACTCACATAGGTGATAGAAATCGTTGTGTCTCCCTTACTATCATAGTGAGAAGTATGATGTTAACGGCATTGGAAAGAGAAAACAACACGCTTTATATTAACCGCTACACGCTAAAACCAACCAACACGCTAAAAGTTAACCACAAATAATTCAAATGTACACCCTCATGAAACCAAAGTTTCCGACCGCAATTTGAAAAAAAAAGAAATTTTTTGAATAATTATTTTCATGACGGAAAACTGAGATGATAACAACGTTTATATTTCACTTGCCTAATAAAATATGTGTGTGATTTAATTATCTTTCGTTATCAGTAATTTTAGTTAGAAAAAAGGCACTTTTGAAACTTTTTAAGGTTTTCAATCTAATTTTTTATATAAAATAAATACATAATTATTTCTAATAATACAATTTTACAAAACAGTATTATGTTTTCAGAAATGTTCAAAAATATTTCATTTATACATATAGATTTTATTCCAAAGCGGAAGTATTTTTACGTACTGACAAAATACGCCCGATTTTTTAAGGGTTAAAAGAAATGATTTTTTTAACCTCCCTATCAGACCTGCTAATGTAACATTCACCTTTCTACCTGAGATGCGTTCCGTTGTCTACTACGACCATCATTTAATATAACATCGGAATCGTGATTCACGTATCGATCAGTTGGGATGTTCCGCTTGGAATGTTCCCGGCAAATGAGCTGCGCCGAGCGAATCTTCTTGAATAAGGCCAAATCAGTATTAACGTACCTACAACAGTCAGTATTGTGGGATTTTTAAAGAGCGCCCGAGATTTCAACCCAGCTTAAAAAGGGTTAAAGCATTTCAAAGGGAATTGATACATTTTACGCAAAGTTCATTTGAAGGTTTTTAATTATTTTTAAAAATTTTCATTGTCAAGTACATAAGTTGCTTTCGTAAGCTTGTGTTTTTTTTAAAACTGAAAACTTCTTTAGCACCGTTGTGATTTGAAACTCGATGAAATGATAAATCGCGACTACTTCACTGACTGTCTTCAACCTGTTTGAGCCGGCGTACCCCTTGTCTCCCACTACAAATTTATTCTTCCCCATACCCTCTCTCTATCTTTTTTACAGGTGTAATGAAAGACGTGTTTCATTTGTAATTTTAAATTCTCTAATTATTACATGAATTTAACGATCAAGTGAAGTAATGCAATTTTATACAGAGTGTAACACGACTTCAGGCATTTTAACCAGTGATTTTACATGCATGCCACGTTATTGCGTACTCCCAATTTGGCTTCGCGTACCCCTAGGGGTACGCGTACCACAGGTTGAAAATCACTGATCCATAGAATTTAGCCTGCGAGATAATAAGGGTGACCGGACAACTCAGAATGAAACCAACTCAGAACCTCCTTTGAAAAGTCGTTAAAAGTGATGAAAAAAATGGTTAAATAGGTTAGGTTAGGGCTATTTTAAATTATTATTTTCATAGCTTTTAATGACTTTTCAAAGAGGTGTTGAGTTCATTCGATTCTGAGTTGGCATGGAACCGAGAATAAGATAGAATAATCGGTCTCCTCTTTGTGCGGTGATTGGTAGCCTCCCCCCTCTTGTCTAATTTATTTTTCTGAAGGTTTCACTTGTGCCGCGTGTGATCTGCACACGCTGATTTTTTTTCGTACAGGACGTCAAAAAAGTCGTAGTGCAAGCGGGGAACTTGTTAATCTATGTATATCACATTTGGAATATTTGTTATCTATATCGACCGGTCAGCGGCTGAGTCGGCATCGCGTTTGGGTCCCATCTGAGCGTCGCGTTTTCGATTCTTCGGCTGGCTAAGTCCTCCATCACAACACAAGTAACATTTTCCGCTTTCTCTGGTTGTAGTGAGAGTTTTTAAAATATTGTCGGGTTATTCGTAACCTGGGAATATTTGTCTTTCTTTTAAAAAAATTAAAAACATAAAAAAAAATGTATTTATTTATATACGCCCTTAGTGCTTTTACTTGAAAAAAGTAACTTAATAATAACATGAATATTAACAGTATTATTTTAAACCCAGTATTGATGACTTATTATTTTTTTTACATTAGCTTACTCACTCATCTCACTCACTCACTTTATGTCATCTTTGGGGATGCTGTGTGGAGAGTATTTTTAGGGAAAGGAAAGAGGAAGTTCTAGCACGGAAAATGGTATGTGGGGTTGATAGGAAACTGGGGGTCAATATTTCCAGGAGTGATAGAAGTAAGAATACATTCCTCCCACTGCGGTACAAGGCGATGGGTCGTGGGAGTCCTGCTGGACAGGTAAAATGTCTCCATCAACCAGTCTCTCCTAATCGAGCCTGCCACGCAGTAAGTGGGCAAATGCGTTCTCCACCGCGTCCTACACATATCTCACTCAAAGAACCCGGGCACACCTGCTAAGTCACAAAACGCAGTAAACCACTTAGGGAGACCTATGGCAGGGGTGTTGGTTGTCTAGTAAAGTTTCCCGGTGCAGCGGTACCCATATCCGCCTCCCAAATTGAAAGGTGCCAGATGTGTACATAAGTAAATAGCAAAAATAAGCATTAACAGAAAAGCTGGATAGATAAATAATAAATATTAACAAAAAAGTAAGTTACAGAATAAATTTTATAAAAATATTAAGGAAACAAAATATTTAAAAAAAAAAGATTTTAATTTTCTATGTGATGTAGTTTGTCCTATTTCCTACTTGTTCCACTAGTTTCCAGACACGTATCAACATCTCCAATAAATGTGCATCTCCGTAAGTTCTCTGCAATCTATCTGTATCTGCATCTGCATCTGTATTTGTATATGTATCTGTATCTTTTCAATCTCGCTTTTTTGTTTATTTCGCATTTTGAATATCTTCTTCACATAATCTCCCACTAATTTGAAACATGTACCTACGTATTATAATCTTACCGAGCACAAAAGCTCCTCTTTAAAGACATGGTATTAATATAATATTTTGTTAAAATATATATGTACAAATGTAACCCATGTTCTTTATTTAATCAAAAAACCAAAAGCCCAAAACTTCCTCAGTCTTTTTCCAGCCAAAAATAAAAGTAAAATAATTTAGTAGATTAAGAACATTTTGATCGTTTAAGAACTCCAATACGTTGATCACACAAAGAAGAGCAACAATTAACATATACAATTTGCCCATCTGAAAATCCAGAGAAAATTGAAAAAAAAATATCATCGGAGAGTAAAATGACATCTACATTTTTAATTTCAAATATGCTCAGAAATCGCAAAATAAAATCCTCCGGGTGCGTGCTCTCACATTACGTATATTTACATAGATCCAGATTATACAACTGGTTTACACTGCGTATTTTTTTTAAGTGAAAAAATCTTTAGCACCATTATGATTTGAAACTCGATGAAACGAAAAAACTATAATAAAAAGAGACAAAGATTAAACTTTAAAGACTGTAAGATTTAACTTTGACAAATCGGTCTCCTTTTTGTGCGGTGCTTCGTAGACTATCGGTATTGATGGTTTAATTTCTACCGCCTGTGAACTGCACACAATATTTTTTTATATCAGCTTCACACAGGACCCATCGAGGAAAACAATTTCCCTCGGGGCCGGAAAACAATTTTCCTTCACATCAGATGTACACCGACACCTTTCACCCCCACCCTCAATCATAAAAAAAATAGACATAAAATTAATAAAATATAAAAACAGGTTATCAGCAGACTTTTTTATTTACCGTTCCACCCTTTTGAGTTACGCATTATCAAAAGTAGTACAACCTTCTTGAATGGGTAGCCTTTACGCGTGTTTAACTTACAAGGAGCGAACAGCCTTGCCCAAGGGTACGTTTCTTAGTTCTTAGCCGGCGCAACGACCCACGACCGTATTACTGCATTGCCTGTGAAGGAAGAGTTCCCCAATAGCCTGGGGGTGCCGCAATACCCTTCAATGGGATGCGCTCTCCTTTCTGAACAACACAATACCACACCTGCTGCTAGTGGCTGGTTACTGGAGGTTTTACTATGGTTTGTTTATGCGGGTAGTGGTGCTTTTGTGCTATGAACCTGTTGGGCGTTTTGTTGGCCAACATCATTATAATTTACGCGATTAAAAAAAAAATTGCGCAAGAGCTAATAATTCAGAGCTAATAGAATTTCGCAACCCCTAGGAAAAAATGTTCAGAGGATGACCACAAAATGTATACAGGGTGTATCAGCAGGTACCCGAAGTATTTTTATTGGCGATTTCCGTGCATATCTGGAGCAAAGAATGTTTGTGTCGTTTTGCTTTCCGATGATTTTTTTTCATCACACGTGAGTTAGTGGTAGGATTTCAATTTGGGAGGAGGCTATGGGTACTGCTGCCCCAGGAACCTTTATTGGATAACCAACACCTCTGCCATAGGTCACCCCAAGAGGTTCGCTACGTTTGGTAGGGGTGCCCGGATTCATGGAGTTTGTCCAGGTCTTGTAGGTGGATGACCAGGACAAACTGAACCCTAGATTCCTACCCACCCCTTAAACCTTTTTACTTCCCATAACTCTCCTCTCCTTCCTGACATGGGCACCGAAGGAAATTATTTTCCTCAGGGCCTCCTGTGTGGAGCTCATGTAAAAAAAAAAGTGGGTGCAGCCTAGCGGGTCACGGTGGGAGGGAAGGACGGAGAGAGGGGGGAGGGGAACACGTGAGTTTGGTTTGCGGGAGGTAAATTTGGGAAATCCATGCTTCTCACACGGACAGCTGTAGGAAGCGGGTGTATTTCATATAGTTTAGCGACAGGGAGCGGAAGGGGAGTCCGTGAAAGTTTAGGAGAACGAAGAAGAGGGGGATTCGCAAAAGACACGTAGGGGAGGAGTGGCGGACGAGGGGAGTGCAGAGAGAGAGGTTGCAAAGGAGGGGGTTAATTTGCAAAATCCATCCATGAAAACGAAAGTTATTCGTGTGCGCACCATATTGTGTACACAAAAGCATTTCAATAAAGAGAAATAACACTTTATTTCTTTGAGTGGCATTGCAACGCATGCCGGATACTCGCTAGTGATAAAATAAATAAATAAAAAAACACGCTTAGGCTATCTCTTCAGTAGTGGTCGGGTATCGAACCAATTAGACAATTAAACGGGAGGAAAACACAGGTCAGGCAGAACAAGCGCTCTAACAGCTTCAAGCTGGAGGTTTTGGAGGCCACTATTTTTTCGGCCTGAATGTTACAGTTATGAATTACCAATATCAGTCATTGATACAAGATGATAAAGATTGGATCTTGCAGTACCCAAAATTACCCTTTGAAATAGTGTGGTAGATTTAAAAAGATTTAGGTGATCTTCTTAGCGTGATGGTTTAGATATTTTTCCATTGGAAACAAATATTGTAATTGATATTTACGCTGTTTTTGTTTCATGATGTAAACATTTTTGAACTGAAAACCTCTTTAGCACCGTTGTGATTTCAAACTCGATGTAACGAAAAATAGCGACACTAAAAGAGATAAACACATACATCTAGGTATATATCGAGGAAAGCAGGATTAAAACTGCGAGTGAATGAGATAGTACAATCGGTCTCCTCTTTGTGCGCTGCTTCGTAGCCTCCCCCCTTTAGTTTTTGAAGGTTTCACTTCTATCACGTGTGAATTTCACACTCTGATTTTTTTGTTGTGAATACCGTACAAGGGACCCAATTGCTCCCAACCGTCTGAAAACAGTGAGACCATGGCATCCCCAAATTTAGGGTATGTTGTAGACTTCTGGTAGTGGGGAAGGGAAGGAGATGAGAAAGACGAAGGTGGGAAGTATCTGGCTATTTAGATCTGGTCACCAAACATGGTTTAAGCCATTTAAAGCAACATTTCAATTCTGAATGGTGGTCTTACACCGGGGTGACACTGAGATTATCTTCCACTCTGGAACTTATTGTAAATATGCTATATAATATTATTTTTAAATTAATAAATTGGAAAAACAACAATACAACCAAATACATTAACATAAATTTATCAAACAAAATTTACTTGCGCACGCCAGAATTTGAGAATTCGAGAAAAATGTGACAATTCACAATCCGTTGTATGAATAGGCTTTAACTGAAGATCTCGGTTACATGTACTTCCAAACTTTCCTCTCTATTACCTTAAGTCTCACGATATACCATAATTAGTGATGCCATAGACCGACTGGCTCCAAACAGCCGGGAGAAGGTGGGCCTTTTATGCGATATTCACATAAAAGACATCTCTAGTTAGTTTTGTATCAATGTTTAAAAAGGTTCCCATAACCTTCGATTCGCATACTTCCAAAGTCACCTCTCTCCAAACGTACTCACATTTAAAACAACGTTCATAAACAAAAACAATTCGATAGGCATTCTAAATTTGAAATTAGAATCAGAACAAAGCGGTCGGGCAATAGCAATAATAATAGTGATATCACGAATGTGTATCAGGTGTCCGGTGGGGGAATGCAGAGAGGGGGTGGGAGCGACCACGCCCATCCGCTCTGATTGGTTGGCGGCCGCAAGCCTGAGGAATTATTGTTACAATTACTTTTATTAGGTTAACCACTGATAGAGGGGGCCTTGCACCGCCACTACTGCCAGTATTGCCACGGTCTGGTGGTCTGGTGAGTACCACACGATTCGACACGGATAGGCCATAGGCAAATAGCGGAGGTTACCGATTATAGTTCAACAAGACGCAAAATTGACATGGATTGCTGCCCGATAAAATGGCTTATGTATTACGGCTTTATATTTTTCACGGGCTTCAAGTCAAACAAAGTTATCTACAACAAAACATAACAATAATTTTAGGTGAAGACAATATTAGCGACACTCAATCGAAAATCTGGAAACAGATAAAGATATTGGCACCTCTGGGACTCGAACCCAGAATCTTCGGCTGTCCGGGCCGCGGCTCTACCAATTGATCTAAGGTGTCCCTATACGATTCAGTCGTTTTTAACAGCAGCCAATAAAATATGCGTTAAGAAAATGAAGATTAGATAAATGTTGATAGTTCTTAGTCGAAGTATAATATAGTTAAAAATCACCGAATCGGTTAGGAACACTTTAGCTCAGTTGGTAGAGCCGCGGCCCAGAAAGCCGAAGGTCCTGGGTTCGAGTCTTCGAGTCCCAGAGGTGCCAATATCTTTTTTTGATTTTTCTATTTCCAGATTTTCGATTGAGTTTCGCTAATATCGTCTTAATTTAGTAAAATATTACAATTTGAGGTTTTACTCTTAAGTTAAAAATAAAAATAAATATTCATCCTAGACTTGTCATCGAAATAATTGAAGACGAAGATAACCCTAATAATATAAACGAAAATACGAAGGAGAACAAGACACAGAAAATTAAAATATAATGGTCGCAACTAAAGAAAATTAGACGAAGCTAATATTGTTAATTCTAATATTTGAAATACGAGATGGACAAATATTTATTTATTTATTAATCTTAAGTTAGCTCACATCTTTGTGTGTGCTAATATTTTATAAAGATATAAACATTTACATTGGTTGGCAAACATAAACATTATTTAAATATTACACATAAATAATTGAGGTAGACATACTTTCGTAATTCTTTTTTAAACTTATTTATATTTTCTATCTCAGTAATTTCATTCGGGATGTTGTTATACAGTTGGACGGCCTGGTACATCAGAGATTTCTGGGTGCTTGATTTTTTTCTTGTCGGCAGTCTAATTTACTTTGAATTTCTAGTCCCGTGTCCGTGTGTTTCGTTATTATAATGTATTATTCTTTTTAGTTTCTTAGACATCGTCCCCATGTTAATTTTATGTAAAAAAATAATTAACGTACAAATAAGAACATGAAAATATGACGTACAAATAAGAGGTGGCAGTGGCCGAATTGGTAAGGCGTTTATGCCAGTAAGACGAAAGGTTCTGTGTTTGTGTCCCAGTTGCGACCGTTATCTTTTTATTTTTCTGTTTCTTGTTCGCTTTGATATTTTTTTTTAGGTTATTTTTATTATCTTCTTCTTCAATGATATTGCACATGGGAATAACCCTCAAAAGTTATAATAAAAGAGAACTTTTCTAATAAAAATTGAATAATAAAAGTCGTCTGTTCGTAGCACAAAAATTATGCTTTCGAGGTAAATTTGTACTTAGCGATCACTCAGTTCGATTGGCGAAAGCAGGGCGCATTGGTATCTGCTCAGGGAGAATCCCCGGATGAGAGTGGAAGCACCACCAGTGGTCTCTAGTCTCTAAGTCTCTAGGTGGGCATTATATAACTCGATCACGAAGCTTCGGGCGCGGCGGTTCGATAAGATAGGGATAGGAGAGTGATCTTTAACATTTAACCCCATCCTAGTAAACTGATTTATCAACCTCTGCGCGGCCTGAGAGCCCCCAGCCAGCACCTGTCAAAATATACAACATTAGAGAGTACACCACCGGTGAGAGCAAAAAGCCAACATTTTCGCACTTTCTCACACAAGTCTACGCAATAGACTTTAAGGTGGAAGATAGATCATCAATCATATAGAAAAAATATATAAGTGATCACTGAATAAAAAATTCCCCTAGCATGTGATTTATTTAGATATGAAATACACGGCTATATTGGTAGTTTACATAAGGCCTACAAACTCCCCTGACCATATTTCGCAAAATTTTTATAAATAAAATGGGTTGGAAAACTCTCCTGAACATGATTTCACAACTCTTTTATTAAAACGAAATAGGGTTGGAAAACTCTTCAGACCATGATTTCACAAAACTTTTATTAAAATAAAAGAGGATTGAAAAAGTCTTTAGACCATGATTTCACAAAACTTTTATTAGAATGAAAGAGGGTTGGAAAACTCTTCAGACCATGATTTCACAAAAGTTTTATGAAAATAAAAGAGGGTTGGAAAACTCTTCAGACTATGATTTAACAAAACTTTTATTAAGGTAAAAGAGGGTTGGAAAACTCTCCAGACTATGATTTCACAAATTTTTATTAAAATAAAAGAGGATTGGAAAATTCTTCAGACCATGATTTTACAAAACTTTTATTAGAATAAAATAGGGTTGGAAAACTCTTCAGACTATGATTTCACAAAACTTTAATTAAAATTTGCTCACTACGGAGGGCCGTTAACCTCAAAGATTCATACATGAGGTATTATTATTTAACCTCACACCACTGGCATAGTAATTAGCATCTCGAAATTACCTCTCTAATTAGAGACATCGCCATTTTGTAAACGAGTTAACACTAGACAATGTTTGAATGGGAATATAATGTGGTTCGTATGTCACACACCGTTATTGCTATGTATAATAATTGCAACTCTGACTTGACATTATATATTTATGTTGTTATATCTAATGTCTTCTGCACGGGTACCTGAATATAATCGTGCGAAAATTTACAGACTGCCTTGCTTGTTAATATACCGAACACCAGAGGTGGATTGGGAACGAAACAATGTTTAAAAAAATCGGCAAAATTAAAGAAGGGATTTATTTATTATTTTTTTATTTATTTAATACATGAATTATCGAAAGTACATTTAGTTTTTTTTTAAATATTTCCTGTGTTATGGCGGGTGAAGTTTACAGTTTTCGGATATACATTCATTAGTATTGGTTGAAAATATTCACTAATTAATACTATGCACAGAGATTCTTCTACAATAAGAGAGTTTATGTTGTTATTTGGGATTATAAGAATAAGGTGAAGAAGTTAAATAATTATTGGAAAAGAGAAGTTATTATTAATATATTAAGGAATTATTGGTATATATATCACAGTAATCAGTCTTATACATACCTACATACGCACATTAAGCCACTAGAAATAACCCAAAAATTAATACTAAAAATAATGTTGCAAAAAGATACGAACTACCCATATCTGCAATTATTCCAAGAAGTTAATTGTTAAATATAAACAAAATTTACTGTATACAATGTTTAAAATATATATTTTCTCGAAATATTCTTTTTACAAAAAATTAAAACCGATTTAGTAATAGGTTAAATAATGTATTTGAAGTTCCACCGTGTAAAACTAGGCTTGCGCAAAGACATGCGTATTTTATTGCACCAAAAATGTATACTGCCTACAGAAATTAGAATGAAACAAAAATGAAATAGAATGAATATAGAAACAAAAATGTATACTGCCTACTGAAATTAGAAATTGAATGCAAAAATATATCCTCCTTCAGCAAATATAAAAATGTAATAAAGTCTGGGATGAATACCATTGATACAAACATTTACTTGCTATATATAACTTAACAAATTTTTAATCTTTATTAACATATTGTTTTCATTGTAATTCAGTAAACACTAACTTTATTTTTTTGTTTGTTTATTTAATTTTATGCTTTAATATCTACAAAGATAATGTATATTGTATATGAGTCAAATTTAAACCGTTTTAAAAACACACAAGTATACCCACGAACAGGTGGTGCCTATGTGGGATTTTTTTGGTTAATCTGCTAATTGTTTTATTCTTTAATTTTGAAATGTTTATATATAAAAAAAAAACCTTCAAGTATTGTATAATTATACCAATGTATGTACCAAAAAAATATTAATAAAAAAAGGAAAAAAAGCTGCTTAGATAGTAAATAAAAATATGTCATGTTTTCCTGCTCTTAATACTATGCACACAGATCTTCTATAAAAAGAAAATGATGTATAGTTAGATTGGGTTACAAGAAGAAGATGAAGAAGTTAGAGAATTCTTAGAAAATGAAAAATTTGAGGAGTTGTTAGATATAGATCACACCATTGGAAGATGTATTCTGTTAACCGCATAATAAGTTTAGTAATAACAATATCTTTTCACTTTTACAAGAGCAAAGAAATTCTTGGCTATGGGCAGTCATCGAACCTATAGGCAGTCATCGAAGCTAAATATGCTTACAGAACCGTAGGTAACTTCTATGCAGATCGGATGTATGGCCGAACGATCCAAAGCGTCGGTTTCCCACCCAGGCGTTGCGGGTTAAATCCATTTTCTGCTTATAATTTTGGTGTAGGAAGAATAAAAAAATTGTATTTCGTAAACTGAGAAAGTTTGTCTTTTTTTCAGTGAGAGTAGATATAATTCGGGAGGTGGGTTTGGATACTGCCGACCTGGAAAGCATTCATTAGATTACCTACACCTCTGTCATAGACCACCTAAGTGATTCGATACTGTGACTTAGCAGGAGTGCCCGAGCTCATGGAGTGAGATTTGTCCAGATCTTGGCGCGGATGCTTCTGCTTACCAACTGCATGGCAGGCCGATAGGGAGATACTTGTTGAAGGAGACCTTTTGACCTCTCCAGCAGGACAATCGGAAAATCTCCTTGCACCACTGCAGTAGATGACTACGTCCGTCACTCCTGAACACACTGGCCCCAGATTCCTTCTCAGAACTTCCTCTCCTAAAAAAACCTTTCACACAGCATCCCAAAAGATGAAATTGGCCCTGAGGGGAATTATTTTCATCCGGGGCCATCCGTGTGGAGCGTAAAAAAAATATACCTACCCACTACTTGAAGATTTTGCAAAAGCAGGAAGAAGAAAATTTGCATGTCACAAATTGGTATTTTCCAAAAATTCAAGAAGTTTTGTCCTAAGCAAAAATTCCAATATTCTAAATTGGGGGTCACCTTACCCATTTCATTACGTAACATTTGAATTTGAAGTGACAAGTCTATGAATAAGTCGTCCCAAACAGAAATTTTTTATTTTTTATAACGATAACATCATATTATTTTTCGCTGATTATTATTTTAACAAATAAGTATTTTATTACCACAGTGTGCGTTTCATGAAATTCATTTGTTGAAATGAAAAAGAAAAACTGTTTTTCTGCGCTCACGTCTTCAAGTTTATTGTTTCATTTTTTCTCCAATTATCATAAAGTTAGGTACCTTATACCTAAGAGTCGTGCATTATTATTTTTAAGAATTCAGCAAAATGAAGTGCGCTCCCATCCGGCTCTTCTGAAAGTGGCAATGTTTATTGAAGAGGAGGAGTACTCTGTTTAGAATGGAATATTAAACGTTTAATTACATGTCCAGTGGCGTAACGGTACAGTCGTGACGGGCAGTGGGCCCCCGCCCGGACTCCAGGGCCCCGGGCCCCGGTAGCCCCACCCAGTCCCTCCGCCTCTCCTACCAACACACGGCCACTTGATCTTATTGAAATGGGAACAGTCGCACGGTGGATTATTCTCAGATTTCTGTTAGACCTACATAGGTGCTTATAGTCCTTTTCACGAAGATATGCGTTTTACCTAGAGATGCTCTAGTAAATGGTTAACAATTGGTTCTATTTTTTAACTACTACTAGACGATTATTTTATTTTCCACTGACTGATAACAAATAAGTTACAAATAATCCAAAGGAGAGCAATTAGCATTGGGTGAATAGATAGACTTAGATTTTCAAAAGTAACTAAATTGTTAAAGGGACTAAATTAGCTGGCAGTGAAAAATATACTTTTTTACATGAGCTACACACAGGAGGCCCTGAGGGGATGCTATATTGAGGGTTTTTTTAAGGAATGGAAGGAGAGGAGAGTTCTGGGAAGGAAGAGGGTTTAAAGGGTGGGTAGGAATCGGGGATTTAGTGTGTCCTGGTCATTCGCCTCCAAGACCTAGACAAACCTCACCCCGTGAACCCGGGCTCCCCTGATAAATCACCAAAAGGAAAGAACCACTTGGAGTGATCTGTGGCAGGGGTGTTGGTTATCCAATAAAGGTTCCCGGGACGGCGGTACCCATTCCCGCCTCCCAAATTGAATGCTGACATTGAACACACTAATGTTGGTGGTTTGAAGTTTATAAGATGTTGATTATGCACCGTTGGGATTTGAAACTATATGAAACGAAACTATAGGATTTAGCCTGCGAGAGAATGAGATAGACCAATCGGTCTACTCTTTGTGTGGTGCATCGTAGCCTCCCCACTCGGCTCTACTTAAGTTTTCTGAAGGTATAACATACATATTTTTTTACGTCTAGAGATGCGTCAATCGAGTGTTTGTCTGATAGGAAAATCGGAAAGGTTTTTTTCAGATGTAGTCACTAAATCACGGAGAGTATCTTCCACTTCGGAACGAGGAGCAAATTGACAGTCAGTCCTATTTTGAATATGTTCCTACTCTCCAGTCAAGTCCTGACTCCTCACTATATACTTACCCTACTCCCCCGGTCACACTTCCACCCCCACTTCAACACTAACACCGTGTTGACCATAATTTTGTAATAATCTTAAGTTACTACATAATATTTAATCCTGATGAAGGAACGGCGGTTCCGAAAACGATCGGAAAAATATAATATAAATAAAGTTGTGTTTTACTAAGTGAAATTATTCTTTATTTTAATTTGTAACTTAACGAGTAAAACCTCTAATTGTAATGATTGATTAAATAAAGACAATAACTCAATCGAAAGTCTGAAAACAGAATCTATTCAGATTTTCGATTGAGTTTCGCTAATTTTAGCAGAATACAAAAGTATGTTTAATTTGATTTATTTGTAAGACCAACGACCTCCAAGTCCGTATACAAGAAGCTTCCTATTCACCATCGGAGGTCTAATTTACAATTCTTCAAAGGTTAAACAATAACTGTACCAATATATTTTCCCATGAAATCATAACTTAAAAGAGAGATTAAAAAACATTGATTAAATACTGGTAACATAAAACCTGCCACGACCACTTAATAACCCCATAATTGGTATTCCTACCTTTCACCTTCAAAGAGACCACTTTGAAGCCATGAAAGTGTAAAAAAGTGCACCACATTCGGCCGCTCACATTATTACATTGGTTCAAATTGAAAGTTTTCGCTAAGCTAAACTGTTGGAAAAATCAATCAATGCTCGCGGTTTGCGCAATTTACTAATGCTACCAATTATGCATTGCCACACCTGAACACCAACACAGGCAATGTACTCGTACCAGCCTACTAATACCAGAGCATGTCAATTAAATAATACGAGAACTGAATCATATAAGGTATATAATAATTCTTGTGTTCTTTCCCCCTGACAAGAGAGTTCTCAAACTTTGTATTCGACAGTATAAATTGACCAAGAATGTATTAACATAAATGTGCAAAGGAGAATGGTTTATAAAATTTATAATCAATTAGTTATAACCGCTTTTATTGTTTAATCGTAATTTATATATTTAATGGTAGTCGTTGAAACACTGCTAAGTTTATTTAATGTTAATGGTAGTCTTTGATTCACTTGTAGCAATCGTAGTTTTTTTTACCGTAGTCGTGGATACACCACCAGCGATCATAGTTTATTATTATTAATATAAACGGTAGTCGTTGATTCACCACTAGCGATCATAGTTTATTATTATTAATAATAATGGTAGTCTTTGATTCATCACTAGCAATTAAAGTTTATTTCATTTAAATGGTAGTCATATAATCAATACTAGTAATCGTAGTTTATTTACCATTAATGGTAGTCGTTGATACCTACACCACCAGCGATCATAGTTTATTATTATTAATATAAACGGTAGTCGTTTATTCACCACTAGCGATCATAGTTTATTATTATTAATATTAATGGTAGTCTTTGATTCACCACTAGTAATCAAAGTTTATTTCATTTAAATGGTAGTCATAGAATCAATACTAGTAATCGCAGTTTATTTACCATTAATGGCAGTCATTAAGTCACTACTAGCAATCGTAGTTTATTTAGTAGAAAGTGCAGTAGTTGAATCCGAAGTAGCAATCGTAGTTTATTTAGTAGAAAGTGCAGTAGTTGAATCCGAAGTAGCAATCGTAGTTTATTTAGTAGTAATGGCAATAGTTGTATCCGAAGTAGCAATCGTAGTTTATTTTCAAGTAATGGTAGTCGTTCAAAACTAGTAATCGTAGTTGTTGAATTCATACTAGTAATCTTAGTTTATTTTCCTCAGGGCCTCCTGTGTGGAGCTCATGTAAAGAGCTACTACTAGAAAAAAATAAGTTTTTGGGTTCTTTATGTGATGTAGACTCACCAGTTTCCCAGTTGTACTACAAGTTTCCGGTCTCCATTTTCAAATTATTGCGATCAGTACAGCTACTGAAAATTGTTTCATCAAATCTATTTTTGAAAATAATTGTCACGTAAATAATTTTCAATTTATGATATAATTATTTACCTGACCACTAACCTGGTAATTTGAACAGCCTGTATTGGATTGGCAACACTTTTTCTCTCTGATTTTTGAACCGGGTCTTTTTCTATGGACTTTCTTGAAAATTTACCGTCAGGGAACCGGTGAATTTTTGACGAGGTCACTCAACAAGATGTTTTGAGTTTATTATTTAACTTTTTCGGGCTGGATTTTCGGTTAATAATATTTGTGCCGCTTGTGAAATGGTGAATTCGCATTCTCCGCATGCGTAACCTTTTGGGTTGTTTGAATTTGAAGTACGCCGCGCGCCGTGTGGCTCGGGGAATCTTGCTGAGATCCCGGAAAAATCGCAAATCATCTGCTTTGGAGATGATAGATTCCGCGCAAAACCACTACGTGGATATGCTCCGGTTATAAAGCTGTGATGCTAACGATTTATTTGTGGCCCACCGTCGGAGGAAACAGCTCGCTAAAATCACAACGCTCTGGCAACAAGATGGCATCCCTCGCGTCTGTAGGAAATAACCTCGCATTTGGCCTTTAGCGCCCTCATCTCGGTACGTGCTCGACGGATCCATCTGGCCCGGACTCCTGGCCGTCTGGAGATTCTTCCGAGATGTTTGCCCCCTTCATCCGGAGTCCTCCGTTGGCGATCGCGTGATTGCGTGCCGTCACCTTCTGTTCGCCGTTTTCCATACTAGATTTAGAATAGCACCGTTTGCGTTGGTCCACAGGTATGAGGGTTTCTCTGTTATTAATTTTGTTAAGGCATTTGCCTCTTTACCTTGATTTTTTGGTTAAATATACATTTATGGAACCTTCCCAAACAACCTTGTTTTTATTATTTGTAATAAAAAAGCAGAACCTTACATTTTCCCACATTACAGATCGCTAGGTCCCACATCAACCTGAGAGAGAGACATGGTGATCTACATGCATTGATATATCCTTATATATTGTTTTTTTCATTTCCCGGTTGCGCGCCGTAAGTTGAGAAATCCGGAGTGTAGAAATTTTCACACAGTGCCTTGTTGGCCGGTGGTGGGGCCGCTATTTCACCCCGCCCTCTCCGCTCGCATTTAGCTTTATCTGATCGCCGAGACCAAATCAGGAATTGTATCTATTCCGATATCAATCTGCAGTCTGCCCGAACTACCACTCCAACACCATGTCTATGTGAATCTACCGGATCATTATACACCAGATTACTTATTATTGTACTCTTATGTCTAATCCAAATATATATTAAAAAAAACACAACATAATAATATATTAGAGGTATATTAGGATGGGCCGTCAATCTGCAATTTAAAAAAAAAAGTATTTACTGAGGGTTCTCAGAAGTTTCGTTTGTAATTTAAATATTTATGGT
Organism: Limnephilus lunatus; assembly: GCA_917563855.2. Taxonomy (NCBI): domain Eukaryota; kingdom Metazoa; phylum Arthropoda; class Insecta; order Trichoptera; family Limnephilidae; genus Limnephilus; species Limnephilus lunatus. Next base: position 40,722,131 of record OU830602.1, on the reverse strand, counting down.
AAGGAGTTGATTCTTTAGAGATTTCTTAATCAGTGGTTTAAAAATTTGCGTAGAATTATAATTATTACTTCTTATGTCTAATACTAATATATATTTAAAACAAAACACTCATAAAATATTTAGATATAACATTAATATTAATATTTAGATATGTCAAATTAGGATCGGCCGTCGTTTAATGATTTTTTTTAAAGATTGTTCGCATGGGTTCTCAGAGGTTTTTAGATGAACACCTATTTTAATTTTCCGATTTGACAAGCAGTCGTCAACGCATGTTTATAAAATACTCAATAATACTGATATGAAGTCATTGTAAGCATTTGGCTATTCGTGAGTATTTAGTATTATATATGCATGCATAAAATCTCTATCCTGCGGCTGCCATCAAAAGTCACACTTAAAAAATCAACCCCTTAAAAAAAAGTTTTTTTACCAAAAAACATCTATTTTCAAATAACTTTTAAAAATTTGAAAAAAGGTTTGACTGAGGTTAAAACCTTCCTTCTCAGTGGTCAGAAAAAATCACGCCACCGACCTTGCTAAATTACGATTTTTAGAACCGACCTCTTTTTTTAGTTTGGTTTGAATCGATTTTTAGTTTCGTATATTAAGTGCATTCATTTATTTTAGTTTCAGAAAACTGCGTATATTTCTGTGTATTTGTGAGTGATCTCCACCTGAGAATGCATTGTCATCGACAATGAGTCTATCTGCCAAGTTTCAGCTCGATCAGATAGTGGAATGTGGGTTTATTTTCACCTCCAATATTCTGCGTTCATAAAAAAATCAAGAATGTGAAATTCAAATAATGTATTTAAAAAATAAATGCACTAAAATTTACAAATACCTACTTAAATAACGTTTTTAGATAAAGTTTTTTTTATATATATTTCGCACCTTATTTCTAATTTGAGAGGCGGATATGGGTACCGCCACCCTGGGAACCATTGGTTGGATAACCCCTGTCATAGGTCACCTTAAGTGGCTCGCTACATTTGATGACTTAGCAGGAGTTCATGGTGTGAGGTTTGTCCAGGTCTTGGCGGCCAATGCGCTTGTCCACCTACTTCATGGCGGGCCGGATCGAGAGAGATTGGTCGAGGGAGACCTAACCTACACCTAACCTAACCTATCCTAGACGTCTCCTGCCGGTCTCTCGACTTATCACCTTGCACCGCAGTTGAAGGAAAGGGTTCATACTCCTAGACACATTGACCCCAAGAGTCCTACCCGCCCCTCAAATCCTTTTACTTCCTAGAAGTTCGTCTCCCTCCTTTTCCTATAAATACCCTCGTCACAGCATCTTCAAAAAAACGGAACTTTCGAGACAACTAACATACGAAAATTCGGAAAATGGTTTTGAAGGCCCATCCTAATAAAAGATAGAAATATTATATTTGTTACATGATTTAAAAAATACAGACTTGGCGCATTAAAATTTAAAAAAATACGAACTGGTAGCATATTTGTTTTTTGAAGTAGGTACACGCTTAGCGCATGTTGCGCGACGTTTTGAATTAATTCTGATACTTTATGGTAATTATTTTAATTGAGGCAGATTTAACACGGTCAGGTTGGAGCATTTCTATGTTTGTGTTTTTGACAGTCATACCTTTGATTCTAATCCAATAATCACATCTTTGATCAATGCCGCATTCTTTCCGGGTGAAATCGACCAATCTAATTAATAGAAATGCACTCAATTTTTTGTAATCGGCCTTCCAGACTAGCGACCAAATTCATGTAAAAGTGTTACTCAATATAATTTGATTTAATCGCACATTTAAGTTGTTTATAGAAAAAATACAAGTGTGCACACGCGGTAGAAGTGAAACCTTCAGAAAACTAAAGTAGACAAGAGTGGGGCGACTACGAAGCATCTTTCTCTTCCTCATCTCTTTTCAATTCCACTTACCTTCAGCCTGACAACTGACAACATATCCGAATTGGGGATGCCATAGTATCACTGGCTCCAGACGAGAGCAATTGGGACCCTTTTGAGGTATTCACATAAAAAAAAGTAATTAAACATTTCGCGATTATGTTTCCGAATTGAGTTTAGATTGGAACGATTTCACGTGGGCCATATCTATGGTGACCATTTTCTAAAGAAAGATTGGAACCATTTCACGTGGACCATATCCACGGTGACCATTTTATAAAGAAAGATTGGAACCATTTCACGTGGACCATATCCACGGTGACCATTTTCTAAAGAAAGATTGGAAACATTTCACGTGGACCATATCCACGGTGACCATTTTCTAAAGAAAGATTGGAACCATTTCACGTGGACCATATCCACGGTGACCATTTTATAAAGAAAGATTGGAACCATTTCACGTGGACCATATCCACGGTGACCATTTTCTAAAGAAAGATTGGAACCATTTCACGTGGACCATATCCACGGTGACCATTTTCTAAAGAAAGATTGGAACCATTTCACGTGGACCATATCCACGCTGACCATTTTATAAAGAAAGATTGGAACCATTTCACGTGGACCATATCCACGGTGACCATTTTATAAAGAAAGATTGGAACCATTTCACGTGGACCATATCCACGGTGACCATTTTATAAAGAAAGATTGTAACCATTACACTTGGACCATAATATCCATGGTGACCATTTTCTGAAGAAAGATTCGAACCGTTTTCATCATATTCATCAAATTTTCTCTTGTGTACAAAGTGTACAGTGGCGTTATATAAATTACATATCGGTACAGAAATTATTTAAAATTGCAATCTCACCAAATAAGAAACTAGTTCTTGTGCTTGATGAGCGAGTTACACTAATTATAACAGAAATAGAATAACATTATGCAATAGGTAAGTATATAATAGGAACAATTTAAACTTCTGGATCATCTATATGTGTAGGTGTACATACTTAGGATACGGTTACATACTAAAATATTGAGCACTTAAGAGAAATTCGAAAAATCTAAATAAAATAGAGATGAATATAGATTGTTAATAAATAGAAAGAAAGAGAAAAACAGGAAATTATTAAGTTAATTATTCCTGATGAAGTGTAGCTTCAGTTTGAGTTTCAGTATATTGATGTCTTTGGTTTTTTTTTTTATTTCAATCGGAAGGTTGTTGAAATACTTTATTCCTAAATAGATATAATTGTTTTGCATTAGTTTGGTATTTTGATGTTGTCTTGATGTCTTTTTGATTGGTGGGTTTCAAATTTTTGGATTTCAACGTTTAACAGCCTTGGATACGATACGATATTGGACGACAATTTGTCACTTCTTCTGGGTTGCCAGATTTATAAATTGGAGTGATGATGGTTTGTTTATATTTCGTTGGAAATATTCCGCTTTGAAGACTAATGTTGATTAAATGTGTTAATGGTTTTGAAATATGTTTTTTGATAGTTAGATATCAGTGTTTCGACAGTAACTCCATCGAAACCAGATGCTGGTCTTCACTTCGTGCTTGAAATGATTTGTTCGATTTCCTGGGCTGAAGTGACGGGAAACATGTTAATTTTATTTAAGATATTGACGTCAATGTTCTGTTCGTTATTGGACGGTATTTTTTGTATTTGATTTGCAAGGTTTTTGCCTACATTTGCAAAAAAGTTGTTAAATATGTTAGCGGCAGCTGATGGATTTTCTTTTTTTTATTTCTTTTTTTATTATTGTATAAAAAATTGCATACAATTGGAATTTCTTACCCGCTACGCTACTGCAAGTAGTTTGTCAGCAGGAGTTCCGCAGATGAGTTACAACTACAAATAAAATAATCATAAACGCGTCAGCGTACCAACAACATACACAAATACACATATAACATACCTACCAACATTGTGATGCAGAATAGGAAAATATATATTTATATATATTTTTTTAATACATATCATGAAAAAGTTGAAAAACAGCAATACATTAATCACATACTTGAAATTTAATGCATGTTATGAAAGAGCAAAATATAATCCTAATACATAAGGTTACTCCCTAAGAGCCATGATTTTAACATCAATGAGAATTTAGTTCTAGAGCAATTTTCTTTAAATTCGTATGGCAATTTGTTAAATATTAATGGTATAATATATTCAAGGGTTCTTTGACCATATATATTTTGAAACACAGATACTTTCATTCCTTTATTTTGTATGAGACGCGTATTGTGTGCATGATCAAACATTGTTTTATATGGATTCGCATCGTATTTTGATATTGTTATGTGTAATACTATGTATTTCATTTTTTAATGTTTTTTTTTCATATCTATGATTTCATTTATAATATGCCAGACTTTTTTGCATCGTTCTCCGTTGCTTATAATTTTCGCCGAAAATAGTTTTCTTTTGTGTTTTTTATTAAAGTTTGTTTTTGTATGCTTTTAGGTAGTTTTTTAAGGTTTCGTTTGTAGGTTGTCAGATTAATTTTTTGTATATTGCTTCTTTGTGTCTGATTGATACAATTAATCCAAAAGTTATCCATGGTTTAAATTTTGATGATTGTTTTCTGGAATCAATAGAATGTGCCGTACTTACGTGCTTTGATTTTTTTTTTTAAATAGTTCGAAGCATTCGTTTGTATCATTACAATTAAAAATATCGTGCCATTTTTATTTATCTAGATTATTTATGTATAGCTCGTATATTTCTAAAGCAATGAGTAGCATTATTTCTTTCAATTTCTACCATAAAAGAAATCACAAATGTTCGCATGACAGGAAGAGAGATATCTAACTTTTAATAATGCACGGTCGCTCTGGGACAATTTGGGTCTCCTATTATTATAACGGCATATGATGTTTTGGGACAATTTGGGCCTCCTGTGATTAAACGGACTAGACGTCAAACACCTCTCCCAGCAAGACTATTTGATGGGAATAAAAATTTTGCGGCAGTAAGCAATAATGGGCAATTTATCTCGCTGATTAAAAAAATAAAAAAGAAAATAAAAATGAAAAATATTTCAATTCGCTGCGTAGGTAGCTACCTCTGTCGATTTCAGATTTAAAATAAAAAACACGCTATTTAAAAAAATATTTATCAAAGAAAGGCAATGAAAATGCCGAGTGCATGACAGGAGGCGCGCGCTGTACTAACACCCAATTATATTTTTATTGTTTAAACATAAAATAGATAGGGTTATTAGGTTGTGTTATAAAATTTATCAAAATATTTTCCTTATATACCTAAACAAAGTTTCTGTGTTTACCAGTATTTGGAATGATGACATGATGTCAAAATATAATACCTACACACAGAGTATTTATATTATTATACCTGACCAGTACAGTAAGTTTTTTTTTTTTAATAAATGCATCGTTCGGAAAATAAACCGCTATGCATGGAAACTACAATTAAATAATTAATATTTTTTTATAGAGGAATAACTTATTGAATAAAATGTCGATTAAAAATAATTATTTAATCGTTGAAGACTTATACTAACCACTGTCAAAAATGTGAAACAGAAAAAACATTCGGTTGCATCTGGAAATTGAATGCATCTCTTAGCTATTTCAACCATATCAACTTCCGACATTTTTATTTTCATTTTTTTATAAAATATCTTTTTTATGAATTTTTTACTGGTTTTTCGATTACCTCTAGGCACATGCCCGTGTTATGCTAATCGAAATATGTATATACAATTATATATACGCAATAATTATTATTTCGTTAAATATTTATTTTATTCAACAATTAATTTTCAATGCCCTGGTGGGCTTTACGTGCCTAGTGTACCATACAGAAACACAGTTATTAAAAAAAACATAAAGTTAAAGGAATTAACATTATATAAATGGTAGGTATAAAGGTAAATTTAAATTAAAATAACGTATTACAAGAAAAGAGAAAGTTTTTAAATTGCAGATGGCGTAGAAATAATAATATAGTGCAGGTTAATAATATAAAATTTACAGGTAACTGTGTGACTGATTGTGATGAATAATACGTGACAAAATGCATGATGCAGAAAAAGAAAAGAGGAATAAGTTTTTACATTGTAGATAAAATATTTATTTGATTATTAAAATATTTTTTACCGTTGCAGATAAAAAGAATGAATACAAAAACATATACAATAGTTCCTATAGTCCTTTTACGTCAAAATATGCTATATCATATTGTGCAATTTGTGTCATTCTTCGACTTGCGAACTGCCAATACTATCTTAATTTTATTAGCGCATATTTTTGGCTGCAATATTTATGTATGATTGTAAGATTCTATGCCAATTTAATTGCGACCTGTATCTTGGATACAGGTCGCAATTAAACACAGATTTATAGATCTATTTTTTTTAATTTTATCTATCGATTTTACAAGTCTAAATTATTTTGATTTTAAAGCCAATACTATCTTAATTTTATTGGCGCATATTTTTGGCTGCAATATTTATGTATGATTATAAGATTCTATGCCAATTTATTTGCGACCTGTAAAGTGGATAAGTAGATCCAATTTTTTATTTTATCTATCGATTTTACAAGTCTAAATTATTTTGATTTTAATCAATGCTTTTGTATTTTTTTTTATATTAAATCCACACAGACGCGCCCTGAAGGAAAACAAATCCTTAGAACCTATGTCATCTTTGAGGATGCTGTGTGAAAGGTTTTTTCAGAGAAATGACGGAAAGAAGTTATATTTTTTAACTTACGTTTATACATAACCATCTGTTGCTTATCTTAAAAACAGTTATGCAAATATTATTTTTAAATATGTAAAATTATATGGATAGGATAGGTAGGGTGTGACATGTGACCCTATAAATACATATCGTGACGTGTGACCCCCTACATATCCTATTTCTGAGATCATAGAACGTTTCAATGAGAGGAAATAAAAGTTATATTTTTGTAGTGAAACAACTTACTCAGGAAAACCTCAAATTATAATATAAGCTCAGCAGTGGTCAGAAGGTGAGATCAATACCCTGATAAGGCACAGGTCTCGGGTTCAATTCACAGATGCGACCGAATCTTTTTATGTCCTTCATGTTTCCTTATTTTCGATTGAGAATGGTTAATATTGTCTTCAACGATTAAATTAAATATTAGAATGCTGTTATTGTTGATGATGTTTCAATAAAAATAATGAAATTATCACCATTTTTTCTAAAATTACAAGCGGCAACGAAAGAGGTAGGAAAAATAAATATTTATTGTGACACTAAATTAGAAATAAGACCTCAAATTATAAATAAAAAGTGAGATTTGCATTAAATACCCCTAATGTAGACTAATCATGTGATATTTTGAGATGTACGTCATGTTACGTTATTTCGATGAAAACAAATGTAGACAGTAATGTTCCTCTTATTTTGAACGTCAGGTGTGCAATATTTTATCAAGAAGTATCAATATTCTGCCTTAAGGGGTGAAAAACGGATGAGAGTGATTTGACAAAATCTCGTGTAGACGGATATTCTCCTTTTGTTTTGAAGGTAAAGTGTGCAAAATTTCACAAATCTCATTTATATAAAGAAGTGGCGAGTGAGCAAATGGTGTGGCTTTGATTTGTTTCCACAGTTTTATTCCGATATTAACCCCTCATGCTAATTGGTTCGCTTTTGGGAACAACTCAAATTGGTCTCATGGAAATCATTTTGTCTCCCTTGCTATCATGGTGACAAAAATGATTTAAACGGTATTAGAAAGATAAAATACCACGCTTTATATTTCATCCTAAAAGTTAACAAAAAAATATTCAAATGTATTCTTCTATGAAAGAAAGTTTCATACAGCATTTTGAAAAAAATATTTTCAAACTTTGGGAATTTTTCATTAATTATTTTCACGTTAAACGAAAAAAGTGACAATAACGTTTATAATTGTCTTGTAAAATGTGTGTGTTTTTATTTTTTTCGTTATCAGTAATTTGAGTGAACTTTTTCATGTTTGCATTCCAAATTTTTATATTTAAAATTATGTATGTTTATTTCGAATTTAAAAAATTTAAAGCTTATCTCATCACCTCTCAAAATCAGTTTTTAGTTTTCGGAACGTTTAGAAATATTCCTTTTATTTGATTTTTTTGCATAGCGGAAATGTGTTGACCTTTTGACAAAATATGCCCGACGCCTGAAGGGTTGATGAAAATGTGCATAATTGACCTTCAAAAACAAGAGAAAGGCTACTGTCTACATGAGATTTCGAAAAACTTTTCATAGAAGCAGGGCAACTCCGGGGACTTCAATTAGGCTTTTTTTGCGGTGCTCCAGATTTTATGTCCGGGTTAAATCTTTCCCAAATGAAAGACTAAACCCTTCCACATACTTTTCCACAAATTATTATTTAGTAAATCCACGCAATGTAAGTGCACTATATAAGTGTACTAAATACAAAACAATACAAGAACAATACGTCAATCCACCAGAAACATGATGGGAAAATATTTCACCGACTCCAGATATTTTCATATCAGAGGGTTCGGCTCTGATGAAATCCTAACTCGACCGATAAATCCTACTGATCCCTCAATATAAATATTTAAAAAATCTTACGTAATCCTACATGTATTTAAAATGACTGACTTTTGCATTTTTATACATAAATTCTTTGACAAATCTAATACGCCTAAATTTTGAATGAGAGAGCTAGGTATAATGCTAGTAGCCGAAATAACAAATGGTAATATTTTTATATTCTGAGAATGCCAAATTATTTTAATCTCATTTCCTAAATCTGTATATTGTCTAATTTTTTCAGAAACAGTTTTCTGAATATTACAAGAATTAGGAATAAATATAATTGATTATCTTCTATGTTATTATTTGACAGCACACGCTATAAAAACATAAACGGTTGCAATAATATTTTAAACAAATCCAATCTGTTTTCCTCAGCCTCTTTGGTACAACCACTGACCAAGAGCCGTCAATCCTCACTAAATTATTACTTGTACTTTACGGAACCAACTTTTGTTTGTTTGTCTAATTCATCTTAAATTTTTACGAATTACGAAGTCGACCGCATTTTTATGAGTGTGTGTTTAATGGCCGGGTTATCGCTTAGACAAATCTTTCCAATTATCGCCGTAATCACGTTTAATTTAGCAAAAGGTCACTAGTCTCCCAGCTTCCAAATAAGCTCATGCATTCATTGCCTACAGTGGCGTGCTTTGCTCTATAATCAAAGGCAGGCTGGTTGGAATTTTTAACTTGCATGAATTATTATCGTGTATTGAATATTTGAAAATGTCCAATTCTGTTGTATGTCTTAGTCTAGTACTGTAGTCGTCTGAATTCAATTGTAGTCAGCTGTAGTCAACTGTTACTAAATTATAAAGTTAACCCCATAAAGTACATAGGTTGTAATTTGGATAATTCATTTATACTCAATATATCATTTTAAATAATATGTAATATATTTTCGGCATGAGTGGAAGATACTATCAGTATCGCCCTAGTTTAACACCACTGAGAATTTAAACGTTGCTTGAAATGGCCTTAGGCCTGTTTGGTGACCAGATCTAAATAGCCAGCTACTTTCCCACATTCCTCTCCCACTATCCTGTAGGGAATGTCATGGTCTCATTGGCTCCAGGAGGTCAGAAGCAGTTGGAACTCTTTTGACGTATTTACATAAAAAATAAATAAATAAAAAGTTGGGGTCGGTATGTTTAATAATAAGTAAATTTGAAATTTACTTATTATTTTCAAATATATATCTGTTTAAAACGTATTCAATTTTCTCGAACGTGCCTTGTTTTCGCTCGCCTGAAGTGTGTTAAAAATTATTGAAAAAATTAATCCATTTAGATTTAAAAACTTGTTACTTTTTCTATTATCTTTGGTTGGCTAGCTTTTTGCCTTTATGGACTGAACGCCACTGATTGCATCTGCGGATCTTAGGACCATATTATATATTATTTTATCATATGTACAGATACAGTCAGAATAACAGAAGAATATGTTTATATTAGACGATAAACGTGAATGATCAAGGAGTGTGTGCCGTGACAGAGTTGTTTGGCGGTCTCTCCTCTCTGTCTACGTATTAGACAGAAATTCTTCAAGCGGTGGCAGTAAAACAAAAGCCTAATAAAATACGGAGAAGTTCCAACGGTCATTTGTAATACTCGGAAGGACGGAGATTTTATTGCGGTAGATTTTCAGATCTAACAGGACTATTCATTGTTTAGTTCGACCGTTCCCAAACCGCAGCATTAATTAAACCATGTGATGCACTATGTTATACTACTATTAAGGAATGATCATGTTTGTGTAACAACATAATAAGAGCTTTTAATCTGGAAGTTTTACATACATAATATCAAAAGCCTGCTTTAAAATATTTCCAATAGTTAATGTTTTTGTAAATACTACTGGAATACCACTTTTGTTTTCAAGGGGAAATTAACCCATTTTACAAAGTATGATCGAGCTGAAACTCGGCAGATAGACTCGTAACCGATGACAATGCATTCCATCAACTTTTGGCTGCAATCACGCGAACACAAGCAGATTTCGCATTTTTGTGAAATTGGAAGAAATTAAAGCATGACGCAATAAATATCGGTATATTCTATTCGGAATTTCAGTTGATAGAATTGTCGTCTCCAGTTCCTGAGTAGGACAGTTCAATACTTAGCCAAAACAAAAACAAAAAAGTTATAAAAGACTTATAATAGATATATTACAGTAAAAAAACTTTGTGTTTTACGGATCAAAATAATCAATTGGATTTATCTACGAAGAAATGGATTTATCTACAAACACATTAATATAAGTGTTAACCGCCTTCCCTAAGAAGCTTTTCTTGAGGCATTTTGGATTACCAAAATATAAACGAAAATATTAGTTCTGAAATTTTTGAAAAATGCGTCATTTTCTTTCTGGACTCGATGCCGATAAAACATTTTACATAAGACGTTATGTATCAATAAACTTACCCAAAATTTCTTTAACATTTTCCTCTAAACAAAAAACATCGTTAACTATTGGCGAAAGAAGAAGGGTGTTTTAACTATTAACTCATTATTTATCACTGTGTGGCAGCTGATTGTTTAGCTACTAATATTATTAGTGATGGCCATGATAACTTGGTACGTATTCATATTGAAATCAATGCTTCAATTAAATACCTTGGCATCACTATTGACCAATGCATAAAATGGACACCCCATATAACCATCATCGAAGACGTACGAAAGTTGACCCTTTATTTAGCTGTTGGAGAAATATTTTGAACAAAGAACTACCAAGAATGGCCCACTTCGCGTTTTGTCAATCCATAATCCAATATGGTATATTAGGATGGGGTGGCGCTTATAATACAACACACAATCTCTCTACGATGCTCAAATATTAACAATTAATAACCAAATTCTATTCTGTATGATAGAACAACATATAATACCAATGTTATGTACCTACCTATATTTTTCTTACTATATACTTTGAAATAAAACTTTTGCGAAAATTTCTAAAAAACCTTTTTTTTTCTGTATCTAATTATTATTTTTTAACAGATAATAAATTTAAAATACAAAAAAGTTGTTTAATTGTGAAAAAAAAATAATGTATTTATCTTCCCGAATACGATTTTAGTTCACAAGACGTCCAAATGGATTTATCCAAATAACCGTCGTGTGTGTCCACTTTAAGTCCTCATAGATGGTAATTCATCCTAGGTAGATAATAAACAATATCGTATGGTGTATGGTATGGTTGCTGTAATGATTTCCAAACACCGCTAGTTTTGTACTAGGTATACATCTTGACACAATGACATGTAATTCATTCCACTGGAGAAGGCGTGATCACAGTCCATGTGGAGCAGGGATAGGCACACAATAGGCTAGAGATCTCCTTTCACCGCCGATGATGCAGATTCGGAGGCAGCCCCAGCCAATGGACCAGCCGGAACAACGGTAACGAACAGCAGACACGACGCGGACTTTATGTTCCCCGCGCAGAGATTACATGTCGTCTTTGTTGGGCCACGCAACCTCTCAGAGATTGCAGAAAGGTTATCTCGTGAAACTGTGTGAGTCACCCTGTCCCTGTGATGCTGGGCGGTATGGAAACTGGAGCAAGGAGAAGATGCTGTTAGGAAACTCTGCTGGAAAAATTACTGCAGTAGAAAATTGTAGAAATTCAATTTTGTTGTAACTCCGGGGTCAACAAAACACTTTTAAATAATATAATAAAACACATAGAAAACTTATTTCTAATTAATTTATTTATCATACCCCATTTCGGCCTGTTAAAGTCATCTTCATACAGGTACAAATAGTTCTTAATCTACAGTTTATATACAACATATGGGGGAGGGGGGTAGTACGCAAGAATTTTATTCAATTTGTATGTTTTTCCATATTTGTTGTCATGTCATCTTTGACGATTAGATTTGTAGTTTTTTGGCTATTAGCAATAGACAAAATAGCCAAATAGTAGCCGACGTTTGATTAATTTGTGTTATTCCATAATTAATCAATTAAAAATAATATGTAATATATATTTACAGCATGTTCCAGATAGGAAGATACTCTCTGTTTCGTCCTGGTGTGAGACCACGATTCAGAATTAAATTTGCTTGAAATGGCTTTAGCCGTGTTTGGTGACCAGATCTGAATAGTATCTACTACTATAGTACTAGTACAAGTACTTCCCCACCTTCCTTTTCCACATCTCTTTTAACTCCCCACTACATTCAGTCTCAAAACACACCCCATTTGAGAATGACATAGTGTCACTGTCTCCAGACGAGCAGTTGGGTCTCTTGTGGGCTCTCGAAATTGCCACCAGGTAGTTGGCCCGCATTAATAAAAAAATTGACCTTGGAAATAAAGTCTTCAATATATGAACACAGGAGGAAAATAAAATATCGAGTAAATTCAGATAGATGAAAGGATTTTGGTTGCTTTATTCGATTTTCATCTAATTCCTTTTCATTTTACATGGAAACTCATAGTACAAGCGGAAACTGCTGAATTTACGTCACATTGCATTACAGAAAATAAAATTAAAACTATTTATTAATTTTTGTTTTAGTTCATAAAACAGGTATATTGCCAAAAAATTTACATACGTGGATGATTTCAATACAATGTACAACCGAAATCATAACAAAAAGAGTAACCAAAATAATAAGCTGAAAATGACAAACAAGAATGTGAAAAAAAGTAAATAAAATTATATAAAATCCAAATTTTTTTTTTCAACTTTTGTCATTTCGTTTTTTTCCAATGTTTTCAATCTTATTCGTCAACTAAGGAATTAAGAAACTTTTGGAGCCGGCTTTTTTAGGCTTTTGGGCATTTTCTAGGCTTCTAGGCTTCGATAAGCCTTTTCTAGGCTTCGACGCATTTAAAAGATTTATAACGCAAACAGCTGATTTACCCCTAATTTTTTATAAATTTATCTTAAAAAATTCCATCATCGGACTCGATTTACTCGAAAATAAGAACTTATGTTAAAAAAAAATTATGCCACAAAATCGACTCTAAACGTGATATAGTTTCACTAGTTTCCCTCTTGTCCTACGAGTTTCCCGACACTGCGTATAATATTATTTGAATTGCTATTTATAAAAACTAAATAAAGTGATGATTTATTAATGAATTTTATTAAGCAATCATAAGTTTAAATAGTTTTTTTATAAATATCAAATCAGGCAGCAGATTTCCACGTCGATGGAACTCAGAAAAATACGACAAGTGACTTGACATAGGTGTCAATTATGTCGAAATGTTAATTTGTCCAGACGTTCACATAAAATAAAATATAAAATAAAAAGTGTTTAAAAAATTTGCGTTGTGTTTTCGAATCGGTACGTTTAAGATAAACCAGTAATTAATTCCCGACAAACGGTTTTCACTGAGCTAAATTATACCCACCCATATGTATTTGAAGGTTCCATGAGAGTTGATCCGCCAATATTTGTCCCCCCGGAGTACTTATATACAATGTGCAGTCGGTCTAGGGAAAATACGGTTTCCTAATTATACAAAATATAACTTATTAACCCCGAAGGATGTGCAGAGAGGATGTACCGCCGATATAAAAAGGAAGAACATAAAACATATTTGCATTCAAATGGATCAAGGAAAAATCTGCGCATAATTAAAAAAAATGACACTGGATATAAATGCGTTTGATTCATACCAACTTATTATTAAGTGTATTTTTGAAGCCAATTTTACATTTGAAATTGGTAAGTAATGCACAAATAATTATAATTTTATAGTAAATACCATTTCGGGGGGCCAATTATTGACGGATCAATTGTCGGTTCACCGTATTTGAAAAGTGCGCAAGGTAAAATTTCTTTAAATGTTTTTTGCGTGACAAATGTAGCAGTAATAACTGAGAGAAGTTCTTCCACCGAGTGATATTACCGTAATAAGCAATTAAATTTTATGCCTCAAAACAGGTGACAGTTTTAAACCTGTACTTACCAAAATGTCTTCCTGCATGTCCATTTGCGTGAGATTTTGGCTTATTATGAATGCAAAATGTGAATTTATTTTGCTTGAGAATGTCGTTAAATGCTTTCCACATTCACAACATATGTTATTGGGCATTCGAAAAATTAAAAATAAGAATATATTTGAAGGTTGTGGAAGGATTCGGGGTCATCTGTGGAAGGTAATGGTTGGTCAAAGCAGGGTAAGGTCACGATGAGAGTATATGAAAAGTTGTATAAATGTGAATAGGTTTAGGTTGGAGAATTTGCCAAGATTGAGGTTTTCATGGTGTTATGTTATTTATTCTCTTTACATACTCTGGGTAGATTGAAGTGATTATCTGCACATTAAAAAGGAGTCCATTTGTCAATTTGTCCAAAGAGTCTTAACTACCTCGATATCATTTTTTGAAGTAAAACTTCTTTATGAAACGTTACGAAAAAATATGAGGCGTTACGAAAAATGTGACACGCTAATCAATATGAAACGTTATCAATATAAAACGCTAATCAATGATATGAGTTGAGTTGAATTGAGTTGAGTTGAGTTGAGTTGAATTGAGTTGAATTGAGTTGAGTTGAGTTTAGTTGAGTTGCGTTGAGAGCTGAGAGCTGAGAGCTGAGAGCTGAGAGCTGAGAGCTGAGAGCTGAGAGCTGAGAGATGAGAGTTGAGAGTTGAGTTGAGTTGATGGGGATGCTGAGGGGATGGGGATATTTTTATTCCTGTTATTGCTAGGTACCTAGCATAATATTGATTATTATTCCGATTTGACAGCTCGTAGCAGGATCCTCCTCACGCGAACTCTGGCGGAATATAAAGGTAGTATCCACTGAAGTCAAAATATCTATGGCAGTGTCTATCTAACACGGCTACCATCTGGGACCGGAAACGGAACATACAAACACATTTACAGGCAGATTAGGTACATGTTTTGCAGCCAAACGGTCGAGTTTTTTTAATTAGATATTATTTTTTAACTAGATGTATGTTTTACACGGTTAACCATCTGAATACATTGCAAACCTCACACAATATACAAGTATCTACTATTGCGCGTGTTCATATTTGGAATTCTTTTCACCATTGTGGATGGGCATTCGAACCTTTAGTTCGTGGTAAAGATCAGAGCGTAAAATATAAACTCAAATAATGAGTCCAAGAAACGTTCTTATCTAAGGCATATCTCAAAAATAACGGGAATGAACACACGCATGTATAATTTACACAACAATTGGCATGTGCAACAAATCACGACTTGGACGTTGAACCACACACTTCACACACCATCTCCTCTTCCTCTTATGCCCTTTATCTTCTACTCCTACATCCGATCATCGTCTTTTTTTCCTCCGACACACACCCAAATTACCTGCTTAATCATACCTGGTTCTTCGCTAATACTCCAACCCACTTAGGCAAATTATGTTCTCCTGGTTGAGGATAGTAACACCCTGGGAAATTATAATTCAAACATGTTTGAAACTGAACATTCGAACAGACCATCCACCCAGTTATAGAACGGAAAAAATTAACGCTATAAAATTTCTTAATAATAATAATTACAAATAACTTTTATTTGTAAAATGATTTTCACTAATTTAAACATTGAAATAAATTAATTAAAACAATTAATTGATTTTAATGACTAATGAGTCACTTCCAAAGATATTGAAATTCAGGTCCCTCCTCAAATATACATTCAGGATTTCCTGTGGATTGCAGATGGATTTCAGCAATGCCTCTAATATAATACACATAATATAATAATAAAAAATTATAATCTATCCTAATAATTATATCCTCTAACTCGGATTAAATTTAAAACTAGGATCAGAAACATTTTGAAATGCAATCTATCTGCTAAAAATTTAGTAAAGGCGATAAATACTTGGGCAATACCTCTATTAACTTACTCATTTGGCATAATTAAATGGTCTAATACAGATTAAGATAGCTTAGAACGATTAATTAGAACTACATTAACAAAATTTCATTGCCATCATCCAAATTCAGCTGTAGAACGAATTAATTTACCCAGAAATTTAGGAGGTAGAGGTATAGTCAAAATAACATCTTTAAAACATAATCAGGTTGAAATGCTAAGAATTTTTTTCCATAGGAAAGCTGATAGTTCAGAAATGCACAAAATAATTTGCAAGGCAGATAGAAATATTTCACCATTAAATTTATACGACGAGAATGCCAGCATTCTTATAAATACCAACCAGGAATTATTAGATTCCTGGTCAAATAAAATTCTTCACGCAAAACACTTCAATTATCTCAACCAAACATATGTTGACAAATTTTCGTCAAACAAATGGTTGAGTATTGGAGAGTTGAGCGCAGAAATAGAAGGCTTTATGCTTGCCATACAAGATAGAGTCATTAATACTAAAAATTATAGGAAGCATATCATCAAAGATGCAAATCAAATTGATGATTTATGTAGAAAATGTTTGACTTTTCCGGAAACTATAGAACATATTATATCGGGATGTTCTGTATTAGCGCCGTCCGAGTATACATTTAGGCACAATCAAGTTTTAAAAATAATTCACCAAAGTTTGGTAATTAAACATAATTTGATTGACTGCCGTAATGTACCATATTATGAATATGAACCAAATTCATTTTAAAAAAAATGAATTTTATAAAATTTATTATGATAAAACTATTCTAACAGACAGAACAATTAGTCATAATAGACCCGATATAGTTTTACATGACAAAATTAAGAAAATAACTTATATCATTGATGTCGCTATTCCAAATTCTTGTAATATTCAGAAAACTGTTTCTGAAAAAATAAGAAAATATACAGATTTAGGAAATGAAATTAAAAGAATTTGGCATTCTCAGACTATAAAAATATTACCATTTGTTATTTCGGCTACTGGCATTATACCTAGCTCTCTCATTCAAAATTTAGGCGTATTAGATTTGTCAAAAAATTTGTACATAAAAATGCAAAAGTCGGTCATTTTAAATACATGCAGGATTACGAAAGATTTTTTAAATATTTATATTGAGGGATCAGTAGGATTTATCGGACCAGTTAGGATTTCATCAGAGCCGAACCCTCTGATATGAAAATATCTGGAGTCGGTGAAATATTTTCCCATTATGTTTCTGGGGGATTGACGTATTGTTCTTGTATTGTTTTATTCTTATATAGTGCACTTACATTGCGTTAATTTACTAGATATTCATTTGTGGAAAAGTGTGTGGAAGGGTTTAGTCTTTCATTTGGGAAAGATTCAACCCGGACATAAAATCTGGAGCACCGTAAAAAAATATAATAAATAATTAAAATGAAATTCAACATTATATGAATCAATTATATTAAAATCGATATTAAAATTCAAAATAAATATTTTTTTCTTCAAATACAGCAAATTTAGTTTGTAACCATTTTAATTTTAAATTAAAAGAATTTCTTAAAACCGACATGTTTCGATAGCGATGCTCTCTTCCTCAATGTTTACTAAAAACTAATAATAAATAAATTTGATGGTGTCAATGGAAAGGTAGGAGTGGGAAGGGGGTAATTGAAGGCACAATTTACAAAGGGAACAGGTTCAATGGTGGGTCATTAAAAATTATTTTTGATTATTTATAATATTTAGCAAATCTAAATATTGAAGATCTGAAAAGAACAGAATATTACGTTGAGATAGTAATACCTGACAAAAAATGGTTGCAAATTTCATAACGTTAAAGTTACGCATAGGTGAATTTTATTGCTTACTTATAGTTTAGATTTGTGTTATTTTGTTGATTTCTGAGCAGTAGGTACCTACCCAGCTATAACTGCCAAATGGGTTTTTAAAATTAAAAAAAAGTTTTTTTGCATCGCTTGAAATAAAATAACCTATTTTTTTGTTTATAAAATACCTACTATGTTACAACATACCTACTTGTTAAAGTCCCCGGCGTTGTCCGGGTTTTCCGTTTTCGAGTTTTTAGAAATCAGATGTAGACTGTGACTTTCCGCTTATTTTATCAAGTGTGAACATTTCTAAATTGATAAAAAATCTGCTTTAAGGGTCAAGAAAACGGGGTAGGGGTAGTTTTAATCTTTAATCTCGTGTATAAATCAACCTTCCTCTTGTTTTGAATGTCAAGTGAGCTAAATTTTATTAATCTCAGAATAAAACTGTGGATTTCTGATAAAAATCAAATCCATGCTACCTGCCACAGACACCCATCTTTATATTTAATAAATATAAGGTAGATTCGTTTGCTATAAGTAAAATGGAGGCCTCTAGCGGCCAACCATAAAACAAAATCAATTTCAATAAATATTTTTGTTTTATAGATACAATATTTGGAAGTGTCTATTCATCGGTGACTGATTTATTAACAGAGGAATAATGTTAGCATTTCTCACGGGCACACCGATAATAAGACACTTCCATAATATTATTTATTTGCAAACAAAATAAAATAAAGAATTTCATAATGGTATCAATTTAGACTCCATTTTGTTTGAATTGTCATCGTTCAGTATTTATATTCTTAAATATAATCGTAGATAGACAATTTGGGAGGTGGGTACCGCCGCTCCAGGAACCATTTATTGGATAACCAACAACGTTGTTTAGATAACCAACACGGTTTGCTACGTTTGGTGACATAGCAGTGGTGCACGGGTTAATAGGGTGAAGTACTTCTAGACTTTGGCGGCGAATATGTTTGCCCACCTATTGCTTGGCGGGCCGGATCGGGAGAGACTGAGAGGTTGAGAGAGACCCAAGCTAGACCTCTCCAGCCGAATTCTCTCGACCCGTTGCCTTGCACCGAAGTGGGGGGATGGATTCATGCGTCCGTCACTCTTGAACACATTTACCCCCAGATTCCTACCAACCCCTCACACCTTTCAGTTCTTGAATAGAGAACCATCCAAGAACTTCCTCTCCTTCGTTTCCCTAAAAATACCCTCCACATAGAATCCCCAAATATGACATAGACCCTGAGGGAATGTTTTTCGTCGGGGCCTACTGCAATAATCTATTGAAAAAAAAGATAGAAATTTTCAGGAGGCAGACAGGTACTTTGAACGCACTTTGATCGTAATACCTTCTCTTGTAACCATGTTTGGCCACAATGATGGTGAATACCCTGAATGTTTGTTATGAAACCTGCGGTCATGTTATGATAGCCCCACCTGATACTCAAACCAGAGAATGTGCAGATTTTGATGCCTTAATTGGCTACCTCGGCGAATCTGACATACCTGCCTGCAGTCAATTTCTGCGTAGCCATGAATCTATAAGGGACATTTAATGCCAATTCCACCCAATTCCACTGTAAAATTCACTCTTCTCACCGTGGGAAAACGTCGAATGAATTCTTGCAAATGAGAAATATTCGGATTTCTTTACCTACATTTTTCTTTCATCTCCCCGATCTCTATGTAGTTTAATTCGTGCAAGCCCAGGGGAACTATATCACCATCAAGTTGGGCGGAACAGGAGTGGTTATGTGTTATCGAGGTAATGACGAGGTCCGGATTAAATGAGGAAGGACATAAAAATGCCGCGGTCGCAATATAAATGAACGAGATGGAAAAAAAGCTAATTTTTTTGACGAATCACACTTATTTGCCTAAAGATGGCTAACATCTGAATAAAAGTGCCGTCCAGGCTTCCTAAGATAGAATTGAAGAAAATAAAGCATATGGTTTATTTTATTACAACGTACATATGTCTTCAAACGATATTTTTTTATTTATTTCTTCGGCTCTAACTATGTAACAATTTCTAGACATTGTGTTTTGAAGAGTTTTAATTTTCAATGAACATTTGTTTTTTTTTTTAAATTTTAATTAGGCAATTCACCCTAAAAAGAATGCTTTGTGCCGAAAAAGTTAGAAAGATAATTATAATTTTGAGGATAATCTATAAGAGAATAGGACAAATCAAATATTGAAGTCATTCAAGTCTATGAACTTAAATAAAACTGAAAAACGCAAGAATTGTTGAGAGACAGCAAATACTGAGGGGAGAATGGTGAGTGATTGTAATGAGCAAACGATATATATGCTTTTGAAGGAAGAATGATTTTTACAATTGAAGAAGTATTGGTGAAGAGTTTCCTCCTCCACACCGCACTGGCAGAGTGTACTATCGAGGACTCGAATTTTAAACAAATGCGATAACTTTATATTATAAATTTTAATTATAACTTTATATAATAAATCGGTTTCGACACATCCGTGGCATTCACTAGCAAACTTAAAACTAACTCAAAAAGTGTATGCAAGTACAAAATGATTAGATTTAATTTGTTGGGGGTAGTGGGAGGGGTGATTTTAGGGGAGGAGAAGAAAGGTGGGACTAGTCGACATTACATGGAAACATTGTTAATAAGGGCGATTTACAGGGTGCTATTATTTTATTAACCTTAATTAATTTTTATATAGCATTCAAAAATGTACACTTCTCTTCCGGACACAAGCTAATGCTTCCATGGAAGAGCGGTATTAAAATATTTGAACATGTACTTCAATTATTATGACATATAAATGTACATCATATTTTATGTAACCTGTGAATAAAAAAAATAAAAAAAATAAGTATGTACTTTATCTACCTGTATCACATTTAAAATACAGAAATAATTCAACACGAAAAAATTATATTTTTTAATTAGAAAACTAAAAGCACCTGACTCCGACTAACCCTAATAAGGTATTTTTTGAAAGAATTTCTGATCAGAATTTCGAAAGAAATATATTTTTGGCGCCGTAAATCAATAATTCGCTGTGGCGCTAGTGTGCTGTGGCGACCATTTTTTTTTCAAATTTGATCTTTGAAACGAAATTAATGTAGATTGACCAATTTCCAGCTTGTACAACGATTTTTAAGATACTTTGTATGATGTAAAAAATCAGAGTACGTTGTATATTAAGAGATAAACGTCAAATGCAAAATTTAGAATATTAGTTATGTCAGCTTTTTTTGTGATCGCCTTCGATCTTTCACGAGTCTTAAGGAATTTATTTTCCATTGATTTGTTACGCGGCGAGCAATAAATCACAACGAGATATTGATTATTATCTCATTTAGATCTGGGCTCATTGTTTTGCTGAAAGTGACTGCCGTCCATTTGTATGGTCGTGTTCGGTATTGGAGTATTGGTATTTGCCATTTGGTATGCAAGAAAACTTTGGTAAGCATTTCACTTTACTTTGGAATCTCCAAAACCAAACGGAAAGGACACAGGGCCACATTAGAAGTGACTTGAATAAGTAAAAAAAATTAAAACATGTAATTGGGCATTCTCGTAACTTATATTTTTTACATTTGATGAGCGATTCTGTGTCTTTTGTGGATACGGAAAAGATTCTATACGGAATCGGTAGTCAAATTTGTGTGATTTTCTATGGCTGTCTATTGCTTTTTCAATGGGTGATGTCGGCTGTCGCCGATTTTAACTAGCTCGATACACGAAATACTGAAAGTACACACGATTATGTATTCATTTAACATACGAGTACGATTAAAGCTTTGACATTTGCACAAAATAGGTTCTTAGTTTGTAATTCACGCTTATATAGATTGAAACGAAACTTTGCAAATGTCAAATGCATGGTAAAATTTTAAAACGTACATAAAATGAATACATAATTATGTATGCTTAGAGTAATTTGAGATTTTAACGCTCTAAACTAAAATATGCTACAGCTGACATCAGATCTGACATCGGCTCACGTCATCCATAGAAAAAGCTAATGAAAGTCATAGAAAATCACACAAATTTGACAACCGATTTCGTATATAGGATCTTGCCCGTATCCACAAAAGATACGAAATGGTTTTTCTGGTGGTATAACCGAAATATCTACCCCAAAGACTTAATGTTTCCAAGCCCTTAAAAGCATAAAGATCAAAATTTATCTATATTTGAAAAAAAATCGAACCGCTGGCTCTGCTGACATTAAAGTTTGCATAAATAATGTTTCTTATTTTGGGAGGCGGGTACGGGTACCGTTGCTCCGGGAACCGTTTATTGGATAACCAACAGCTCTACAATCGGTCACTCCAAGTAGTTAGCTATGTTTGGTGATTTAGCAGAGGTGTTCGGGTTCATTGCCTAGGTCATAATGGGCCGGATCGAGAGAGACTAATTGAGGAAGGCCTTTTGACCTCTCCAACCTGACTCTCTCGACCCAACACTTTGCAGCGCAGTTGGAGGGATGGATTTATACGTATGTCACTCCTGAACACACTGATCGCCATTTTCCTAACCACCTCTAATACCTTTGTTTCCTTCCCAGAACTTTATTTCTTTCCTTTTCTTTAAAAGACCGTCCACACAGCATCTCCTAAGATGAAATAGTCTCTGACCGTACGGTACTTAGAGTACGTGATGTTAAAAAATTATAGGCTGTATCTATTTCCCAGGGTTTTCCGACTCCTCGATCCGTTCCTGACTCCCGAGATGAAACATGGAACACGAATTACACAAAGCAACTTCGACGCGCGGTTACATTGCGTACCTTAAGAGTATACCTCATACAGATATGTTAGCTGATAGCAGCCTGATTAATGGTACCAACAATGGAACGTGCATTAATGTGAACAGTCTCCTGATAAATAAATAAATAATGTGAGAACTCCGGCTTAAGATAAATAACGCTAAACACACTCCGCTTAGTTACGTTACAAATAAGTCTCGTCATCTGCTGTCAGTTAATAATATATTATGTCTTTTTACTCACAAGTACAAAATCTTCAGTGATGTTTCTGAGAAAATTTGTTGTATGTAGTACCTATATACTCATTTATTTATTGAAAAAAATAAGAAATACATGAAAACATAAGCTGCACATCTCACTAGGGGATTCCTGTATCGAGATATGCAGTTTTACAATAAAGTAATTTAATAAAAAAAAGAAAAGAAACATACATTTACCTAAACATAAAAGAAATATAATAATAAACCTACAAAAGAAGCACTGAGTACAGTTATTTAAACATTACTAATTAATAATTATTACAGCTGGGCAGTATGCTCATTGTTGACAAAAATAACATTATACTGTAAACTAAATATTAAAATATGTAAATACAAGGTACCTGTTGTGGCTTACCAGATGCAATAATAGGGTGATCATACCACAGTAGCATTAAATTATTAACAAAAAATAAATAATAATAAACAATTATGTAATAAATTTATATAGTTTATGAAAAAAATATAATATATTAAGTAAATATGTAGATATAAATAAATTAAACAAATAATATAATATAATATAATTATGAGTAAACAATAATAAACAATTTAATAATAATAAGTAAATAATAATAAGTAAATAAACATAAGTAAATAAAGTACATAATAATTATGAGTAAATACTAATAAACAATTATAATATTGTATAGTAAGTAAATTATGGTACGAAAGAAGTAGATAATAGTAAGTAAATACTTATAACAATAAGCAAATTAAAAAGTACATAACAATAAATAAGTTAAGTACATACAGAGTAATTAAATATGGATTGTATCAAATATAGCTTAATTCCATAGTGACATATGATATAAGCGACAACATGGGTAATCCAAAACCATCACTCTCAGTTAGTATACATATTTTGACCATTTTATGTGTGAGAAATTCTGCTAAGGGAAAAATTGGCTAAGTTAGGTCTATGCATTCTATGCAATCATAATGATCAAGAAAAAGCCCCCTACGTGGTTTGAATATGTTTATTTTATTTTATGTGAATCCCGCACAAGAGTCCCAACTGCTACCGACCATCTTGAGCCAGTGAGTCTATGACATCCCCAATTGAAGTACGTTGTGAGGCTGAAGCTAGTGGGGAACGGAAGGAGATGAGAAGAGGAAGTATCTGGCTATTTAGATCTGGCCATCAAACATGACTAAAGTTTATTCTTTCACTAGGGTGTTTCTGAAAGTATTTACTAGGGTTATCATTATAAATTTTTATCATTTTAAAAAACACGAAATTTCTGGTAGGTATCTCCCACTATTTTTCGATACTAGGACTTTGATTTCCTTTTCTATTCTACTCTTTTCTAATTCTATTCTATTGTAGTATAACTCCGCCGCCGAAAATGTTCTCACCTCTTTCTCCGTGTCCTCATCGGACTCCAAACTTTTTCCGGCTAAATGTTGCTTCAGGTGAAGAAAAAGATGAAATATTGTCATTGATTGCTTTTTGATTCCAGGGTTGTGGTGAACTCATGTTTCAATCCAAAAATGCCTCACCTTGGTTGGAAAAACGGTTAAAAAAGACCCGAGCGCTTTCAACGCGATTTTTCTCGTCAGAATTATGGGCACCTAACGAGCACTTACTTTGTTTACGGCAATTTTTCCCCAACATCGTTCGAATGTTAGACTTACCTTGATTGAAAATTGACTCCGTCCCATTGAGGAAGCGATGTAATTTAATTGAACGCACCTGTAGGCGGAGGGATTCGACGGCGGAGTAATCATCTCAAACATAAGCAAGGATTTTATGTAGATTTTTGTAGGTGTAGATACATTTGTTACTTTTTTTTTTTAAATACAAAAAAGTGTAAATAACAAATGTACATAAAAAATATTTTTTTTCAAAATAAAATGTCTAGAAATTGTTACATAGTTAAAGCCCAAGAAATACAAATAAAGGGAAGCAAGATCCCACTGGAGCAGCTACCAAGCCGGATCACTGCTTTTTTTGTAGGGGAAAGTCTGGGCTACGCGCTAATGCCGCCATATTTTGAGACACAACATCCGCGTTGCCGAAAATAAGTAAAGGTCTTTAATTCTTGGACGACCCTTATACCATTCTAAAACGTTCCAAAAATGTACTAAATAATAATCCAATTCAATGAATATATTATGAAATAACATAAATTAAAAAAAAAATTCTTGCACAGGCAATATGAACCAGCGACCTCAGGAGAGTATAAGATATTTTTAATAACTTTCTTATGACAAATAATTTCTAAAGCTACCTCTCAAAAGGTCTTGAAAAATCGTGAAAATATTTTATATATAAAAAAAAAATTCTCAACCAAACCGAATTCTTGAGTTCTGGTCGAGAATTTCAGCCGTAAAGTCAAAACAAATTCTGATAAACCACGTAAGTACATAACTAAGTCTATAGCTATGTGTGGTTTATCCTTTAAGGTACAGAATTGTAATACGAAACATTGTAATTTGTTTTTCTTAGATTTTCATGAATGTCGAAAAATAGAAACCACCATTTTGAGAATATAAGATAAAAATCAAATGACAGATAAATCTTCTGCCTAACGAATGTGGTGGTACGGTTAATTAAGGACCAGTGAACGTTTAATTAAGGACCATGTGGATTGTAGAATCTCGTATTTGCCCCTGATAACTGATAAAAATTCCTTTTCACCAAAGTACCAACTTTAGAAAGTACGCTTTACATGGCAACAACAATAATTATGATTATTGTAAAATATGACCAGACTAAAAAAAGCACGTAATTTGCTCCAATTTTTTACGACTACTATTATTTGATAATTATTTGTTATTGCTGCGAGGCGATTGCGTTAAATGTGTTCACAGTTACATTTAATTGGAAGTTATCATCATTATAATTCTAGTTGATGTCGGATGCATTATTCAATTGTAGCACATTAAATACGTATTTCATTTGATTTTTCTCACGTTCTGAATAACGGATAATAAATAAATAATTTGTCAAAGTGCTAAATACTATTTATTTATCTTCTTGACATATTATAAACACTTCTTTCTAAGGTTGGTCTTTGCAAAAATAACAACAGACGTACATAATATCTCTAAGATTATTTTAATTAAGTAATTTAATCCATTTTTACAATCTTTTCGTAGAGCAGAATAACTTGCTGTGTTCCTCTCGTTAACGTTACGACCCCGTAATCCGAATTTCTACCGATTTTTTTATTTATTTAATTTTTGTATGTTTTTACAATAATTATACATTTTTTTTACATATTAAACAGATTTGTAATATTAATGTAATAAAAGCCTTTCCTCACCATAAAGAGACAAGGCTCTTGTGTTTGGTGAGTGAATTTATACTCTATTATGTTATCAATGTTATCATTTGAGTAGGTGAATAATAATATTGCAACTATTAACAATAGATATAGTAAGAGAAACTTGAGATGTGTCGATTAACAGATTTAAATGAAGTGAAATAGTAATGTAACTCCTACAGTTGTTTCAGGTAATTTTTTAATTTAGTTTGGAAATTACTTTTATTTTCAATAATTTTTACTTTTAATGGGAGTTTGTTGAAATAATTTATACCATGATACAGATACGAATTTTGGATGTACTTGGTATTAAATTTTGGGATTTTAATATTGTTTTGATATATTAAAATGTAATTTTTTTAGCTGTATTTCTTTGAAAGTTTGTAGTATTGAATATTTTTTATATAAATTGTCCATTGTAGTTACTTTGAATATTGAAAAGATTTTTTCGGTAGAAAATGTAGATGGATTTTTCAATATAATCTTAATTATTAATCTTTGAACTATTTTGAGAGGATTTAAAATAACATCATATGTTCCTCCCCATCCTATGATACCGTATTGTAATATAGATTGAACAATTGCATAGTACACTCTTTTTAGGTTTTCCAGTCTAAGAATATTTCTGAGTCTTATAAATATATATATATATACATTTCCTAATTCTTTTGACAAGTTCACAAATATGTGTTTTCCATTTAAAATGTTCATCTATATATACACCAAGATATTTAATTTTGGAAGTTGAATTAAGTGTAGAACATTCTGGAGTGCAATTAGTTCCACTACATTTACTCTGATGTATTAGAATTTTTATTTCTGGTTTAGATTTAAATTTATTGATAGAGAATGGGATAAAGTTTGTTTTTTCGGTATTTCAAGAGAGGAGATTTTTATCGAACCAGTTTTTCAGTGTATTGATGTCAATATTCGCTAGGTTGTTCACAGTATTCCAATCAGCACCTTCAATTATTATGACAGTGTCATCAGCATAAGATATTATTTTTCCGTTTATTCTTTGTGTGAATATATCATTTACATAGATGATAAACAGTAACTTTAAGATATATAATACATTTCCCTTGATCACTTAGATTTTAAGCTCTTAAAAAAAATACATGTTATTTTTTATATGGTCTCCTTACATTATCCGAGATGAAAAATTAATTGCATGAAATTTCCTCGGTAAAAACCAATATAATTATAAAAAACAACTGGTTTCTCTTATTTTAACATGTTATAGGTATGAAAAAATTCCCAGCGTTTCCTTAAATACTGTAAGACATTTGGCGAGAGATATTGATTCTATTTTAAAAGTCATATATTTTAATAAATATTTTCGCTTTTGCGTATTAATAATTGTCTTAATCGTTTTTTAATGTTAGCGCGCTCCCTCTAACATTTGTATTTTAAATAAAAAAAATATATATACCTTTCAAACTATCAAATTTTTCTTATTGAACGGCAAATCAAACCATTTTTTTGTATTTCTAGTTTCTGATTCGATGCACTTATTTTTAGGTCACCATGTAATAAGCTTTGAATTAAAAGCTGTTGCACCTTCTGGATAGCTTATTTTATTGCTATTTTAACATATAATTATGCTCACATGAGTATAAATTTATGACATAAAATTAATGTAGTTACAAACACTTTTTTTTAACATATTATTGGAATATTTGCTTTCTTCACAACACTTCATTCGAGTTTTTTTTAACACAAAGTAGAAACTTTACCTTCTCTATTCTAAGAATCCTTCAAAAAGCTAGTTTCAGATACTCTTACGATACCTCTCACCCCGTTCAACACCAAAAAGTAATAATACTAAGTAGGTATGTATATAATTTCAGAATATAAGTACTTACTTATCATTGAAGATGGTCGTATCACCGCCATCTTTATTTCCAAGCCGTGCTGTAGAAAACCAACTGACATTTAAAGAGTCCTATTTTTGGGACTTCATAGTAACTTTTTTCTAAGCGCCAGTATGGATTGTGTAGGCGTCAGAAGAGTGTGCGCTACTGATTGAAGCAGATATTAAAAAGTTTTCATCACATTTCTGTAATATTAATACTTAAATTTTGTAAAACAATACGTTGGTGGTAATATACGATCGTTAAGGTAAGACATTTTTAATATATTTACGATTTTAACGTAGTAATAATGCTTTCAACCATTTTTCATAATGGCGGATGATGCTTAGCTTTGGAGCTGTACCGATTATCATTAGAAATTCTATAATTTACTAGATAATATAATATAATATAATCTACATAATAGTACTATTTTATAACATGTGTAGAGCTTTCTGAGAGAATAATAGGATAATTAATCCATAAGCCGCGACGTTTTTAGTTGGAACTTAAAAATGACACTTCCTTTCGACTCGATTGTTGATTTGTTTTCCAAGTGAAATTTTATTGGTTTTGAAAATACGTAATATATTTATCAGTGGATATTATTTTCAGATGCCTCATAAGTGCTGTGTTCCGGGATGCAAAGCGAATTACGCCAGTTCTCTGAAGAAGGAAGGTGCTGTTACCATCTTCAAATTTCCAGCGGAGGAAGAACGCAGATAGTCATGGATCAGGGCTATTCCTCGCAAAAATTGGATTCCAGGTGCTTTCGCTGCCGTTTGCATCAATCATTTTGATAAAAAGGATATCACAACTCATTCTAAAAAAACAAAATTGGCTATCGGAGCTACACCAAGTATTTTTAAGGGTTTGCCAAGTTATTTAACAAAGAAAAAGGCAACGGAGAGAACGAATCCCGAAAATCAGAAGTTAAAAATAAAATACCGACACGAGGAACAAGTTGAACTTTTCATTCAAAGTGACACGATAGTGGATTACAGTGATTTTGTCAGAAATATGCAAATTAAAATTAAACTCAGTGAGTGGAATGTAAAAACTATAAATGACAGAACATATTTTTACGTCACAAATTTTGACAATGTAGATAAACATTTGTATTTAAGTTCTCAGGTTGTAGTTGACTATCATCTGAATATCAAAGTGTTTGTCGGAACAAATGAACTTTCTCATAGTGAATTGAAGTGGCTATTCCCTAAAACTATGATATTGAGTTTATGGTCACAACTAGAAAATTTGTTGGTACGATATCATAATATTAATATAGATGACAATATTAGTTATGAAGACAGAAGTCAAAATACTGTAAATAATCATTTTTTATATTTAATACATACTTCTACAAATAATTCTTTTACTATTTATCCATGAAATTCTAAAATATCTACTTCCCACAATAATTATTTTACTTTTTACCCATGAGATTTAGGTAAGTACCTATATATATTCATTAATATGAATCAATACGATTTGTGTAGGTGAAAAAGGTAAGTATTTATAAACAAGAAATATACATGCCTTCACTGTAAATTAAATTCACCAACATATTCTATTAGAACCTTTAAAATCAGAGCTAAAATGATGTATTTGCTTCTTGGAGAAATAGGCCTCTTTACTTTGAATTTTGATTTCCCGCCAAGTCTACAGCACGGCTTGGAAATAAAGATGGCGGTGGTCGTATGCAAGTGAGTTGGTTGGCTGTCTTCAATGTGAATTTCTAAAACTAACAAATCATCTGAAGGACTGTTTCTCAGTGTTAAAAATCCTTAGAACCATTGAATACGAAGTTTTACTTGGTTTAAGAAGTCCTACTTTTAAATAACAATAAATTTTATTTGTAAACCGTTTGTACGACATTAAATATTTTCTCTGTACTATCCGAATTTTCTGCTTGCTGAGTGCCGAACATTGCGGAAACCGTATAAGTAGGTATATAAAAATGGATTCCATAACAGTTGACCCCCCAACAGTTGGCCTCCGGCATACTTATATACAGTATGCAGTCGGTTTAGGAAAAAAATTGTATACCTACTTACACAAAACATTTTCATTCGAATGCATCTACGATAAAACTATAACTTGTCTATATACTTGAATCTTTAATATTATGAATGTGTTTGACGTTCGGCAGATATAAGCAAAAACAATCCTCAATCATCTGTACACAAATATACATAAATACTATGAAAAAAGATTAAATACACGCTATACACGAAACAATAACAGAGACTTACTTCAAATTCCCATAACGCATACTACTTTTGGTCAACGAAGCTTCAGATACCTTGTATCAAGACTTTATAACATTCTTCCATATAGAGTAAAAAAATGTGATTCACATAAAAATTTCAAAAATAACTTAAAAATTTGAATAAAAAATAATGATAGGGCCTTTACCGGCGCGCTCACCCAAATTCGTAACTAAACCAATGTACTGATTGTTATTATTCAAAATGTATTGTTAATGCAACCAATCTATTGTATGATTATATTTTAATATAAGTGTAGGTTTATAATAAGAAATATAAATTGACCAGAAATATATATTTTCCAAATAAAATAAAATAAAATAAAATAAGTGTAGGTTTTTAATAAGAAATATAAATTGACTTAAAAATTACTGCCTCAACACAGGCTAGCCTAGTGAGGTGGATTACGAAAAACCATAATTTATAACTATTTTCTATTCTTCAAGTAGGTACCTTCTGTTAATATTTATATTTATCTTCTGTTGCTAATCTTTTGTAGTTACATAAACCATTGTAAATATTAACACTGAATATGTACGTTTCTTTTTTTTGTTATAAATCTTGCAAATTTTGTTGAATAAAGATATATATTATATTATTATTATATTATACCATGTGTATAGTATAAACACGTATAGTACCAAAAATCGATACTGTGTATAAAATCGTTTGATATCCATACCACCTTATTATTAAAGGTATTTTTGAAGTCGTTTTTAGGTTTGAAATTGGTAAATAATGCAAAAAAAAATATTATAAAAATTATAATTTCGGTGGGGAAACTGTAGGGGGATCACTGTCAGGACCCCTAGCATTGTATCGATAACATTCAGTAACTTCTCATCGTTCCCTGGACAACTGCAGATCGCTAACGAATAAACAAAAGTTGACGTCGAATATATTAAGAACACTTTGCCAATATGTACTGTTATTTATTCGTTGGACATCTGCTGTCACGCTAGAGAATGATGATAAGTTACCGATCCTATCAATCCTTATCGATCGACTGTGCTAGGGGGCCGTTCACCATAAAAATGCTATAATCGAAGCTTCTTCACCAACATCTATTTCTTCCTGATAGTTCATGTTTTATAGCTCTGTGCAAGCTTAGGTTAAATCGAAACCAAAGAACAGAAATTATCATATTAAAGTATGTTGTTTCATTTAATAGAAACATAAATGAACATTAGAGTAATGGATATTGAAGACATATGAAATATTAGCATGGTATGGTATGTAAAATGAGTCCCTTAGCAGTTAGAACAATCGCATCAGGGTATTATTAGCCGATCTAACCTTTCCATGTGCAGCCAATTTGAAGCTCTTTAGTATGGGAGCAGTTGAGAGCTTGCGCAATTACGTTAAAACCAGAAAACCGCAGAAAATTGCTGCGCGGACATTATTACTAGAGATTTATAGCCGAGAACCCCGGCGAGAACAGCGGCGGGAACCGAGGGACCCCGGACTCGAATTAAGGGGTCACCTGACGGCCACAAGACCGTTAGAAGTCAAAACCAAAGAATCTTTAATAGCATGAACCAGAACAGTCGATCAGAGATCCCTCACAAAATTTTGCTGCATGCACAGGCGATTCAAGCAACGATGCTTTAAAAAATATGTATGTAGGGGGCGTATTCATTTATTCAAGCCGAGGAAACCAGAAGGGCCAGAAGACCTTTTCAAGGTAAACGCAGAGAATCTTTGATAGCATGAAACAGATATTTCTTTCAGGGCGTAACCAAAAATTTCAACTATCTACAGAAGACGAGAGAACCTATGAATTTCTTCAATTTACCTGAGAGATTCAGAAAAGGAATCAACTAAAAATCAAAAGATTGTTGTAAGTTAAAATCAAAGAATCTATGACTGCATGAACCAGAACATTCATTCAGATCTTAATCACTAATAATCAGTAATAATTCTTCTTCAGAATAATGCAATGATTCAATCAAAAGTGAAAAATAATGCAGGTACGTACTACGTAGAGAATCCATTAATTTATTCAACCGTGGTCAACTGAAAATCAGAAAACCGTTACAAGTTAAAAGCAAAGAATCTTTGATAGCTTGAACAACACCATTCGTTCAGAGAGAAAACGATTGAAAATCGAAAATGAAAAAAAAAATGCTGTAAATACAATAAAATAACAATAATGATGATTCAACCAAAAATATACATGTTCGGAAGGGATCTTTTCATTTACCTACTTTGAGGACGATATGTCTACTGTCTACCGATAAGTAATAACCGATGTGTTAATAAAGCAGAAATTCCGAATGCACAATTCAAAGGACAAAGACAAGAATACTGGTGTAATGAAAGATGCACAGTTTTTTTTCTGTGTGAAATTTAGAGATTAACGTATCTACCCATACACAGATTGTAGCATTATTCCCATATTCCTAAGGACGGTCGCTCATAAGCGTCTTTCATGGTGGGTTTTCAAAAAATATTGTCCAAAACAATAACGGGCAAGTATTAAACACAGATTAATTGTTTTGTTTTGAAAAGTTATACTTTCCGGTCTCGAAAAATCCGTGTCATTGACTAGCTATCAAAAAATATAAAAATACAGTAATACATCTTATAGTAAAGAGATGATCAGATTTTGTTAGGTGGGAGGGGTGATTTTGGGGGAGGGGGCGAACGGTGAGAGGAGTCAACATAACATGGAAATATTGGTGATTTACGGGGTACTATTATTTTATTAACTAAATTCATTATTTTGTTTATTTCTAAGGTTTCTAAAGCCCACAAATTAAAATAGGTATTCAAATTTGTAAATTTAAACTTGGTTGTTTATTTTTTGAAGCTATGGCCTGTCTCTATTTAATGATTAGAAAATTCGGAATAGTTATTATTTCGTGAACAGAGTTCATGTTCTCTGATTCTAGTTTAAAATTTAAGTAACAATTGTATATGGAAAGTAAAACTCTTCAAAACAAAATGTCTAGGAATTGTTACATAGTTAGTGCCAAAGAAATATAAAAAAAAAAACAGATATAAATAGTTTAAACAAATGCGGTAGAAACCAGGTGCGAAAGCTGATTTTCCAATTGGTAAATTAAATTTCAGATCAGGAATCGATTGGAATGACCGGTCAGTGGGTGACTTGGAATCGCCTATGTTTCCCACGCTGGCTGGCTACGTCCTCCATCATGACGCAAGCAACATTTTCCGCTTACTGCGATGGTAGTAGGAATTTTCAAATAAGGTCAGGTTATTCGTAACTCGGGAATGTTTGTCTTTCTTTTCAAAAGGATAATAAAAGAAAACAAACCTTTTGCCATCTTCACTTGTCTAGTTCTTGTGCCCCTAGCTCCAACGCCAATCATTTCATGTTTGCCTATGATTCCCCCAGGACACAAGCCAAGCAATATCTCAAGATTAATAGCAACGATAACTCAATAAACCTTCTGACATGTCTTCCATCTTTAATGAACACTTCAAGTTTCATCAAATTATGGCCGCTAATTTATAGGAGCTATATATGTTCATTACACCCTTAAACGATTCAGCGAAATGTGGGACGTACTCGGAGTTAAATGGAGAATCACTTTGATGTCTTGCTCCCGGACGATAAAAATACTTTTTACGCTCCTGCAACGATGATTCGACTGATTAAGGGTATATTAATTGAGATAATTACTGTTTAAGGTCATAATTATCGAGAAACTGATGTTCAAAGTCTGGAGAATCCACTGTTATATTGTGATGTCTTGTTCCGCAATAAGACACGATCTTCAATAATGATCAAAAGGCTTTTTAAGGATCTGTAGTTTATTTAGCATTTAAGAAAGCCAGAACTAAGATATTGATGAAATTGTTGTGTAAAGTCGTGTTAAATGCGATTATGCCGATGTCTTGTTTTCGACGTGGAGTAATAACGTCTATTTACGGATATTCAGAAAGATTTAACTATTTGATGCTTAATTAATAATAATTTATGGAGTTTAATGGTGTCATAAATTTTATAGTTGGTGATGTTCGTTTTGATATCTGCTACCGACCATCAGGGTTCTCAATATTGGTAAAATAACCGGAAAACGGGGCGGAACTTACCTATTAATTATTACCAGTAACCCACGATTTTGTTTTTAAATAACTTTTTAATTTTTTCAAATTCGGAGTCGGGTATTGGTACCGCCGCCAAGGGGACCATTTATTGGATAAACAACACCTCTGCCATATGTCACTCGAAATGGATTGTCTAGGTCTTGACGGTGGATGATTCTGCCCACCTACTATGTGGGGGGCCAGATTGACGGAGAACTTTTTTTACCTACTAATGCACACCCTCAAAAATCCACTAAATGAACGATTCTTTCCGTATTCAAACTATATTTTTAACCAATACAACTGCACACCTTCAAAAAATCAAATAAATAAAGGGTGATTTTTTCTAATGGGATATTATTTAGGAAAAACATTTCTTCTAGAACTCCATTGGAATACAATCTTAAAAACATTCAAAAATATTAAACATACGCCAAGTAGGCAGAAGTGTGAAAGAAATAAAATCTTCGAACAGAGAAATTTATCTGAAAATCTGACGAATGTTTGCGTTTTTACAATTGTACACACATAATACATCTTATGGAATTATTTACCTACTTATAAAAGCGTATCGGATTTCGTCTTTCGTCTCGTAGTTGCCCCTTCCTCAAGGATGTTTCAACTGGTAGCTACTTAAGAATTCTACCAATGGCTGACATGTCCAATTTTATTGATGGTTGTAGACACATTGACTTATAAAAACTGTTAGAGTAAGTACCTAACTACCTGGGTTTTTTTGTGTTTTTTTGGTCACTTTAGTATTCAAAATACGTATTAGAACCTTATGACCACCAAACTAGGCACTCACCCGTGTTATGCAGGCCATTGGTAGAAATATAGAACAATATATAAATTAAGAATAACAATAGATATTAAGTATAACAATAGATATTAAGTTTAACAATAAATATTAAGTATAAAAATAGATATTAAGTATAACAACAGATATTAAGTATAACAATAGATATTAAGTATAACAATAGGTATTAAGAATGACAACATACATTAGGTATAACAATCGATATTAAGTATAACCATAGATATGCAGTGCAAGGCAAAATTCCGAGAGAGTCCTGCTATAGAGAGGGCAAAATGTATCCCTCGGTCAGTCTCTCCCCATCCGGCCCGCCATTCAATAGATGGGAAGACATATCCCCCTCTAAGTTCTTGACATACCGCGTGAACCCATACACCTCTGCTAATTCACCAAACGAAGCGAACCACCAGGGTTGACCTACGGCAGAGGTGTTGGTTATCCAATAAATACTTTCGTCAAAACAGGATATAGTCGGAGGTATCGGTTGTTCGTGGTTACACAGACATTCCCTACATGAAAAGTAACAAGAAAAAAGGTGAAAATATATCAAATTTAACAAAAATATTTTCAAATTTTATGAAACCGATCGATTAATGTGACAGAAATGATTGCATTAAGGTACTGTCACACTTGCTCACACAAGCCGGCTTATGAGCATCATGCTCATTGCTCATTAATGAGTACGCTCATGTCAAAAATAGTCAACTGTGCCTACACATTTGCTCAATAATGAGCAAGCTTGGTTTGAGCTTTCTCGTGAATGAGCGTATTTAAAGCCAACATTTGAACACACATGCTATTTAATGAGCCTGCTCATGTCAAATAGAGTCAGTTTCATTCGTTCGGAACTAAACAATATAATATAAATGTTTGCAATGCAATTATTTAAGAATCTTCTGAAGTAAAAAAATAAGACGTTTGATTTGGGTCCAAGATGTCAACAAATCCGAAAATGACAAAATATTAAAAAATAAATGCTAATTTCAATAAAATGTGGTTTCATTTTGGAGGTAAAGGAGCTTTTGGGGAATTTGGAAATCTATTGTGGGTATTTTAGTGACCTTGTTGCGTTCCAAATATATTCGTGATTCCCATAATAAATCACGAAACACGAGGATTTTTCGTCTCTCAGTGGGCTATTTTGATATTTTTGCTAAGAATGCACAGGCGCGAACTGAGATCGAATTGAAATGAGTATGCTCATAAGCTAGCCTGTTCACACATGCTTAGAGGCTTCCCCTTCCACCCAATAATCCAATGAGCATGCTCATAAATCAAACGGCTGTTGATTTGTGAGCAAGCTCATTTGGCTTCAAATGAGCATGCTCATTACTAGCAACGTCACTGACACACATGCTATTAGGTAGCATGCTCTTTGGCTTCAAATGATCAAGTGTGTCCGTAGCATTACATCATGCAAGTTAAATATTTAAGAAGATGTTTCAAAGAGACCTCCCTATAATATTGGCAGATGAATATTATAGAGGTTGGTAATAAATAAATAATAAAAATAACATAAATAAATCTCCAGGAATAAAGTACAGTATAGGTAAGTATGAAAGCTATCATTAAAGTAAATTAATTTTATTCATTTCGAATCACCCACTGACTTTTTACTGGCGTTAATTGCCATATAAATCAATTATATTACACAAAAATAATATTTAAGTTGTTTTAAATTATCATTTGCTCGGTAAGTAGGCTATAGTGAATACGTTTAATTGATTTCAGTGTGAAACGATAAAATGGTCGACCAGAAAATCGTTGCCTTGGGAATCTAGAAGGTTAAACAAAACATTTTTATGACGTATAAAAAAGCTTTCGATTTTGATGTGATTATTTTACAAGGAAATAATATGTTCACACACTTTACCAGTTTAGTACCTACCGTTTCTTTCTGAATTAATTTTAATAGCCAATGTTTTGATTTATCATGATAACAATGACCCTATTATATTGGAATACATGGAGGCGTTAAGGGACACACTTGACTTACTTTAACCAGTGATTCTTGGTATTATTTGGAGGAAAAATTAAAAAGATTTTTTTTGTCTTGCGATGAAATTTTTGATGTTTTTTTAAACTAAAAACCACAAAAATTTGTTGGTTTTGGCAAACTAGTGTCAATTAGAGGGATCGGGCGGTTACTCGGCTGAATGACCAGTGAACATTTTTTTTAATGAATAATTCCTTAGCGCCGTTGTGATTTGAAACTCGATGAAACGAAAGCGAGCGAAAGCAAGCGAAGAAACTAAAAAGAAACAAACACATACATCTACAGCATTTCGCCTGCGAGGGAATGAGATAACAATAAAATATTTATTTATTTCACGGGTATTCGGTTCCAATATAATACGATAAATCCACGGTCCCATGCAAGCCTCCTTTGGTCTAGTGGTATGAAGCGCCTGACGAAGCCTAGCGGCCAGATATCCGGCGGACCAAGGGTCGAATCCTACGAAATCTAAAAAAATATATATACCTATATATTTTTGTAAAATCAATATCCAAACTTCAAACCACTCCAAAATGAACAGGCAATGAAAACACACAAAAGAGCGACATCTAGCTACTCCGAAGAAGAAAATACAAATTCTAATAAGATGACCAAATATATAGGAAAAGGTGTACTGGAGTTCAACGACAAAAATATGGAAAAAATCATCGTTTGCATTGATAAAAAAAGTGTTCGGTAGTCTCCCGACTCTTGTCTACTTTAGTTTTCCCAAGATTTCACTTCTACCGTGATTTGTTTGTTACTTCGTGATTTGTTTGTTAATAAAAAAAAAATTAAAAAGCACCAAAAAAATTTCAGTCTAAATGGCAGGAATCACTGATTAAAGTAAGTCAAGTATGTCTCTTAACAGCCTGTATATCATCTTTGAGAAATTAGTGTCTTGAACTTTGATATAATATCTAAAGCTAGTAGTGGCCATATTTTCTAAACTCCAATTATATCCTATCCATACCAAAGTAAATCTAGACTTACTTGTCCATTTCTCCAGAGACCATAAAGCTTGCAAGCCGTTATAAATAACATAGACAATAATATCATCTCATCTTGAGCTGAACCGATCTATGTTTTCTTTATGCCCATTTATATGAAGCAATGTAGTCAACATTTTCTCGTTGCCGATAAATCTGTAATCTCAGGTGCGTTTTTCCACACATAAATATGAGTTATTACTTTTTAAAGAACGTTTAAAATTAATCACTTTTACGAAATCGATCGACTGTTTTGCAATAACGAAGGCTATTTCATATTTGTAATAATACAAATAACAGTGGTCAATATTATTTATCCCTGTCTTGAGGACAGTCAGATGTAGAGCCATTTTCAAAAGGTTTATCAAACAAACCAATCAACATTATATCCATACCTAATAGTAGTGTCGCCAGTTGTATGGTTTTTACCATGTTTCATGGGTCATTTAAATACATTAACCATGCATGGTTCTTGGGGTGAGGATTGTCCGTGTCTTGACGATGGTTTCATCTGCCCACCAGCTGCGTGGCAGGCCGGATCGGGAGGGACTAGTCGAGGGAGACCCTTTGACCTCTCCAGCAGGTTTCTCTCGGAACATCGCCTTGCACAGTAGTGTGAGGGAGGGATTCATACTCCCCAGATTCTTTCCCATCCTTCATACCTTTTTCCTTCCAAGATCACATCAACTCCGCAAAATACTCTACACACCACATCCCCGTTTGGAGCTAACGTAAAAAAATACCTCCGTAGGTTCAGAATGTCTCTCAATGTATTAGACAGTATACGTGTGTAGATACCAATATAAAATTGTCTTACATCCAGACCATCTTCTCTGACTAACCCAGCGGGGAAACGGTGTAATGGTTAGTTAGAGTAATGTTTGTTAATTCCACTGATTAAGAATACTTGAATTGTGTTGCGAAGCTTCCAAATAAGATCGAGGTCCGTTGAGATTACAAGTTGCTTTTATTACGTTTTCTGAAGGTTTACAATGAATATTTAACTGGACCAGACGTCCTCTCTATAGGACTCGCAAAGTTTTTCTACGGCTGCGGAATCGCGACATTGATGGAGTCTAGCCGTCTACCATATGCTTTCGGCTATTAATTCCACCCATTCGTACACTAGACACGAACGGCGTTAGATAATACTCTTCTAAAATATTTACTATTAAACTATAATTAGGGTGGCGGATATCCAACACCTCTGCCGTGGGTCACCCCGGGGATTCGCTATGTTAGGTGACTTAGCAAGGGTGCCCTGATTCATGGCTGGAAAATTGTCTAGGTCTTGGCGATGAAAGTGTTTGCCCACTTAATGCGTGGCAGGCAGGATCAGGAGAGACTGGTTAAGGGGACCTTTTGATCTCTCCAGCTGGACTCTCTTGACCCGTCACCTTGCACCACAATGGGAGGGATGGATTCATACGTCTGTCATTTCTGGACACTTTGAACCCCAGATTTCTTCCCACCCCTAATATCTTAATACCTTGTTATTTACCAGAATTTCTCTTCTCCTTCTTTTCCATAAAAAAGACTCTCCACACAGCATTACCAAAGATGACACAGGCCCTTAGGGATTTTTTCCTCTAAGCCTCCTGTGTGGGGCTAATTTAAAAAAAAACTATTTAACCAACATCTGTTGAGTTACCACAAAACTACACATATACAAAAAAATAGATACCTAAGTAAAATAAAATGTATATTGTGAATATGTATATTGTAATGTTATTTATTACAACTAAACATGCTAACGACATCTGTTGAAGGATGTTGAAAGTACATGACTAACCTGTACTCTACAGTTATTTTAAATCATCAATTGTACTAGGACCTGCGGGCGGCTTATAGTTCGGCGTTCGGCTTCGCCCAGTTTGAGTGTAGGTAACCATTTTATAAATCCGATTCCGATACGAACTGATTCCAAAAATAGCCAGTTCCTCGGATCCACTGTGATTCAGTGACAGCTAGTCACCGAATTAAAGTAACCGTGACAGGCAATGACGCCATATGTAATCGCTCCATATCCGGAAAGATACTTAAATTATTATATATTGGTTCTTAGCAAGTTACAGAGAGAAATTAACCCCTTTGTCTTGCAAACTGTAGTAATGTCACCTGATGGATTCTTTTTTTAACCCGATGTTCGGGCTGCCTTGGGCAAGATGAAGGGCGTTAACTATTAATCCGTGGTACTTATTCCTAGGGAATAAAAGTCCACATGCGAGCTGCTGACGTAAGTGGCGACATCTTGTTACGAATTTTTGACTTCAAAACCGAATTACAACGGTGTTTGAAATTCCACGTACACGTCGTTATTTGTGGCGCAACACGTACGGCGTGGCGTCAACATGCACTCGAAACTGGGTTCTGAAATTTAACCACGCAGACGCTGGGGTAATAATAACACTCAATTACTAATATCTACAACACCTATAGAAGGAAACAACTGAAAAATAATTAACCTCTCCTGAACAATTGAACACTCAAATTCCAAATTTGATAACTAGACATCGGATTATATGCACTAACAAAGTGCCAAAATATGCATGCAAATATGCACTAAAAAAGGCCGAAATATGTACTAAAAACTCTTGATATGCCTAAAATATGCACAATGCAAAATCAAAAAAGCATTTTTATTTATATATATTTTAATTAAATACGTTACATAAACAGCGAAATATTCTTAAAATTATTCATAGTTTTTGTGACAATATACAATTAAGTATTTTTCCAAATTTTCGAGCAAAAAATTTTGATGTTTGTCACCCAAAACGCCGAAAACGACTTCTCTACGTAAACTGACGTCATCCGACAAAATTTAAAAAAATTGGCGCCATTTCTGGAGATACCTGTATATGCAGGGTATGTATGACCTGTGCCGTTGATGTAGACATTAATGTTCCTAATGTCTTCAAGACTCGGATTTTTAAATAAAATGGCGTCTAACTTTTCACGAATCTTTACTGATATTGAATTGGGAAGAGCGTTGGCGAGTTGAATAATAATTGTTTCCAGTATTTCTATCGATTTAAACAGAGGAAGGTTTTTTGTTTCCAATTTCTCTATGGTATCTGGTAACTTGTGGAAATGTGTTGAGATGAGGGCGGTATTTTGTATAATGGATGCGTCTTCAAACGCTAAATATGCACGATTGGGAAAAAAAGGCTAAAATATGCATTAACGCTGTAATTAGAGAGTTATATACATTTGCATATGCAAATATGCAAATGCATATAATCCGATGTCTAGTGATAACCTTAAAATGCACCTGTTTTTCACGCTGGCACATTTTAAGTAAGAACATAATTTAATTTAACCGTTGGTCCATTTCAGATTCCTAGAGGCGTAAAAAGCGATAATCAAGCTCCCCTTTAACAATCCAAAAGCGCCTTTATAGCTTTCTCCGAATTGACATCGCATTACTCTTCTCCTGTTAAAAAGGTGAAAGATAATCACTACCCTCGTTGGTTACTGAACTCATATTTTACAGTTTTTTACATTTTGACCTGACGTGAGAAACTAGTGCTCTTATATGGTAATACAATTGAACAGGTAGGCCCTCTCCTCATTTAGGACTACTAACAATAAAAAATGAATTCGGGTTCGCTGATTTTAAAAATTAACAATTCTTCTCTTTTGTGTGCCCTATCAATCTGAAAAATGTCTCTCTGTCTTTTGCGCTGCCAGAAATAACTCCTAAATACTTCTAATGCCAAGACGTTTGTCTCCTACCAGGCCCTCGGCGACCCTCTATCTTGCCTTTCAATATTAATTGGAGAAAGTGATACTTCTCCCCTCCTAGTATATGACCCAGATATGAAATTTTCCTGATTTTTATTAATGTAAGCCATTCTCTATCTGCTCTAGCCTGCCTGAGAATTGGTGATGGTGATCATGTCGGTCCATGGAACCTTGAGCATTCTCCGGTGAAGCCACATTTCAAAAGCCTCTAACCTGTAAATGGTATTTACTTTCAAGGTCCATATTCACATCCATACAGCAAAACCGACCACACGTAACATTTTAACATCCTCTGCCCTAGTTTTAAACGGAAATTACTTTACTGAACGCAGTTCTTGATGCATCAATTCTGAATTCTAGCAATTATGATAAAATTAAATTACAAATAATTCAAAAGTACGGTAAGTAATTAAAAGATATCAGTGAAATTTGACTCTTTTTTATCATATTATATATTATTTTATTAAATATATATAGGTTTTACCGGCGGCTTTGCTCGCGTGGTAGGAATTACTGAAAATGCAAAGAATTTTTCCACAGGAATGAAATGTTTTTACGAGATGAAAATTAGCTTACGTCACTTCCCAGTCTTCCAACTATCCTAATAAATAGAATGTAACAGAACGTACCGAAGGATTTCAAACAGCGATTCCTGAGCATATTTGTCCAAAGAAACGTCACTGTCTCAATGACAATCGTAAAAAAATTAAACATAAAAATCGACCTTCATTATATAAAAATATTTACTTACAAAAAGAAGATGTCATTTTACTGTCTTACTGATGATATTTTTTTCTATTAAAACCAAAAAATATTTTTCATTCACACGTTGCAACTGATCACACTCCTCCATGTCGCGACAGGATCACGTGGTACGCGCGCTGTTTCGTGTGTTACCGTACTGCTGGAACGAGACGGAATGCTTACCTCGTGACCCGCTAGGTTATAATTTATATATTCGGTTGCGACGCGTGATGGAAAAACATTTTTTTATTATTTTTAATTGAAGAAAACATCATCAGACAGGAAAATGACATCTACATAGATTTCAAAATTATTTCCTCCCTACATTTTTAAATTTTGAAAGTCAATTTTTGTATTTAATTTCCAACGATTTTTTTTACTACATGCCGGAAAAAAGGCTGTAAAGAGATCAATTGTCATTGAGATAGTGACGTTTCTTTATAAACATTGTTTACCATACTTGAATTGTATACTATTTTTTTTTTAAATAAAAAAAATCGTGTCATCTACACAGTATTCGCATAGCTATTATTTTTA
The DNA here is from genome assembly GCA_917563855.2 of Limnephilus lunatus. Lineage (NCBI taxonomy): Eukaryota > Metazoa > Arthropoda > Insecta > Trichoptera > Limnephilidae > Limnephilus > Limnephilus lunatus. Next base: position 40,678,708 of record OU830602.1, on the reverse strand, counting down.
CGGCTCAGTCCAGTCAAGTAATCTTTAGAAACATTGTTTACTAGATATACTTGAATTGTAAACTATTTTTTTTTAAATAAAAAAAATCGTGTCATCTACACAGTATTCGCATAGGTATTATTTTTACGGCTCAGTCCAATCTCAAGTAACCTATTTCACTGCGTGAAATGTTTGCCTACTGTATATTTATATGAGAAGATTTGTGGTGAGCATTATCAAATCATGTGTCAAAATAAACTTTTGTCTTCGGGGTATGAACGAATTAAAAGCTACGGATAATCGTTGGAGATACCATCATCATTGGAAACTACCTACATACGAACACATTGCACCAATTAAATACAGTAGAATTATTTATTAACGACTATACGACTGTTATAATATTTTGTTTCACAAGGAACACTTTAATTAATATTAAAATGAAATTCACATTTAAATTTCGATCTACTGCTTAACTTTCCTATTTTCCATCATGAAACACTGCGTTAAGTTGACAAAACCTCTTGGTTCCACGTAATAAGAGCCATTTATGCTGTTCACGCACCTATAAACAAAAAGGTTTTAAAATGAGAAATTTTAATAAGTTTAGTTCCTACCGGAATGTCATTTATTCAGTTTCTATCTATGTATACCTAACTTTAAACCTCTCCACCTCCAACTTGCTGAAAAAGTTTATGAAATTTGAAACAATGGCAAGAATAATAGTGAACATTTGAGTGCATTTGTTTTGAACACGGAAGAAGATTTGGAATTATCTTGGAAGCAAGTTGTTGGTGTTTTTCGTGCACAAAATCTTTTTTTTTTAAATAAAGCAATTTGACCATCTTGTAATCTTGGAAATACAAAATATCGTTTCATGGTCATTCGAGGTATCGCGGTGGAACTGTATAACTATATTTACAATAAGTACCAAATCGTGACACGAGACTTCCAGAGCTCTTCTTTGTTTATCCGTCTAAAACTAACTATTTCATTAACTCCCCGATCCAAAGACTACATAGGCTTGGAAATAAATTCAGGTCCGTTGATATTTTTTTTTATTCCTTACCTAAATTTATATCACAAATTTCTAAAATTCTGTTGTAAATTTTATTTTATTTTATTTATTTTATTGATTTTATTTATATTATTTATTTTATTTTATTTATTTTATTTATTTTATTTATTTTATTTATTTTATCTATTTTATTTACTTTATTTATTTTATTTATTTTATTTATTTTATTTATTTTATTTATTTTATTTATTTTATTTATTTTATTTATTTTATTTATTTTATTTATTTTATTTATTTTATTTATTTTATTTATTTTATTTATTTTATTTATTTTATTTATTTAATTTATTTTATTTATTTTATTTATTTTATTTATTTTATTTATTTTATTTATTTTATTTATTTTATTTATTTTATTTATTTTATTTATTTTATTTATTTTATTTATTTTATTTATTTTATTTATTTTATTTATTTTATTTATTTTATTTATTTTTATTTATTTATTAACGCCGATTAAAGCGACTTTTACAAAAGAATTACAATATGAATACAGAATATACATAGATAAAAAAAATATAAATATAAAAAAATATAAAATACATAAAAAAGAACAATAGAAATTGTAGTATCAACATAAAAAAGAATAATTTAAAATTTATTATTCTAATATTGTTTTTGTTGCATTTTCTTTTTAATTCTGATTCCTTTCTATTAGTGTAAAGGAAGAGAAATAATACTATAAAATAAGTGGTATTTACTATTTATACCATTTACTATTTCTATTACTACTATGTTATACGATTGATGTAAATGCTCCAAGGGAGTAAATAAATAAATAAATATTTGGATTGTGTTATGTGTTCCTTGTTGTGAAAGCATGAATACAGAGGTAAGTGATTGGCCATCCCTTTTTCTTTTTCGTCCATACCTTATTCTTTCCTACACGTACTATCACCCAATTCTAGTAGTTTTTATTACTTACAAAAGTGAATCTGAAGCAATTCGTTTTGGACTTATTTAAGTTTTAAGTGCTAAATATTTATTATATATTATATTAATTTAATAGAAATTTACTTATTGTAGGTTTTGACATCACTAACTGTAAACACTGTAGTCGTTTGTAAAGCCATTAATTAGTTTTTATTACCCAAAAAACAATATTTCCCTTCATATTTTTTTTTGATAAGTGACGACAGAATAAAAACAATGTTAATGGGATGTATTCAGATGCTGACATTACTGTTAATCTCGTTAATGTGGCTTCGTTATTTTCGCATTTCCTGTACTTTCTCAAGTCGGCGCAGAATAACTGAAAAACGGAAGAGGAAATTATAAAGAAATTTAAGACCCCGCATTCCGAATTTCTACCGAAATGTAACATACTTCACTTAAACATTTTAAGTTTTTAAGCTTAAAAAGAAATGTTATTTTTAAAAAAACATTAGCCGTGTTGAAAAACTTAATATTTGATTCTCTAAATAGAAAAAAATCGCAAATAATGCTCCGAAAAAAAATACATCTAGTTTTATTATAATATAATAACACTCCATCTCCAAGTAACTCTCACTCTTCTAACAATCATATTAACATATCTCCCTTTCAAACCACCTTCTTCTTCTTGAAAACTTGCTACTGATCCTTTGATCCTTTAAGCACTATTTTTTTTTGTGTGAGAGTCCCAACTGCTTTCAACCTTCTGAAGCCAGTGAAACAATTTCAATCTCAATTGGGGTATTTTATGAGGATGAAGGTAGAGGTGAGGGGAAGGAGACGGGTTATAGGAAAGTAAGAAAGTATCTGGCTATTCAGATCTGGTCACTAAACACCAATAACAACATTTCAAGCAGAGTTTCGATTCTGTATGGTGGTTTTCATCAGGGCGATACTAATGCCAAAAATATCCGCAGGATTGATTGATCAATCTTTAGCAATCAAGATTTCAATTCAATAAATTTGTGTATGCATTATAAACACTTATAAATATGTTATAATGCACAATATATCCATTCACCAAACAAGGATAAAGCCATTAAAGCAACGTGTCAATTGTGAATGGTGTTCTTCCACTATGGCAATACTGAGAGTATAATCTACCATAAATTTAAGATAGCAGAGGAATTATGGGTGCAAAAAAGGTCCACATTATTAATTAGAGTTAGAAACGTGGCAGCAAGAAATTAACATAAAATTCACCTAAAAATATTAACATTAAAAAATAAAATTTATTTAGGTATCAAAAGCAAAAAGTTCTCTAAAATACTTTGGTTTTCTAATAATATCCTCAGTGAGAGAAAGACTCAAAAATTCAAATGAGACCTCCGTTCCAGAATCTCCTGTAATTAACTATGTTTTTTGGTATAATTGCTGCGGCCGTATCCAATAATTATCTATGGCATTTCTCGTGACAGGGTCGGACTTAATTATTTTTAAATTAAGAGTGAAAAAATTAAGCCCACCTAGTCTTAATACAAAGTATATTCTATATTCTGCCACGCAAGAGGGTGCCGTTTTTGACGTCATATGTTAAAAAAATGGTATAAATTATTTTTTCGCCTCTTAATTCGGAGTGTATGGGAGCATTATGGTATTTTGTGCAATCGACGTAATAATTAATATTAATTGATAATAGTAAAAATAGCGGAGAAAAAAAGAGTTTGATCACTGATGAAACTGGAGATAAAATCTGTGATTCATCCAGTGATGAATTCACTGATGAAATCAGAAATGAAAACCGTTATAAAATCAGTGATAAAATCAATGATGAAACATTCGATTGAATCTGTATGTAATCAGTAATGAAATATGTGAAAAATCACTGATAAAACCAGAGATGAAATAATCATTGATGAAACATGCGATGATTCCAGTGGTGAAACACGTGTGGAAAACGGTGATGAATGCAGTGATAAAACATGTCATGAAAAATGTGATGAATCCAGTGAAGAAACATGTGATGAATCCGGTGATGAAACACGTACTGAAAACGGTTCCATGCCAACTCAGAATGAAACCAACTCAGAATCACCTCAGAAAGGTCGTTAAAAGCTATGAAAAAATTATTTTAAAATAGCCGGTAACCCTAAGCTAACTTAACCTACTTAACCATTTTTCTTATCATCTCTCTTAATGACCTTTCTGAGGCGGTTCTGAGTTGGTTTCATTCTAAGTTGGCCGGTCACCATTGAAAACAGTGATGAAATCTGTGATTAATCCAGTTATAAAACATGTGATGAATCCAGTGGTGAAACATATACCTATTAAAAAAAATAATTAGTCTTTTTGCAAACGTAACGATTACTTACGGGTAGTAACATTACTACTCTGAATAGTGAAAACCTTACTAAAAATCATGGCGTAAGTACAGTTAACCCGACCAACCGGGCTTAAACGAATGCTGATGAATCGTATTATATAATTAATTTATTATTATTTTTAATTGATAAACTAACGTTTAAGACAAGATTTTTAAGCATAGCACAAAGGGTAACAATTATTATAAGCAATAATTATCAACCTGAAACACTCAGGTACATTGAAAAAATCTTCCGAGAAAAGATACTGGCCGCCAACGGGTCTCGAACGCGTGTCCCTCTGATTGCCGGTTAGGAGCTCTACCACTGAGCTATGGCGGCTTATCAAATACCCGCCAAATGATTCAATATATACTAGGGCTTCATTCAACAATTACTGCTTATTACATTTTCCCACCTGAAAACAACCAACTTTATTTTTTGTGAGAGAGGCATTGTTAATGCTAAATCGCTCGCTAGGAGGCGTAGAGACAAATTAAGTCTACATTTTTTTGGTAAAATACTTTAACTTGTCAAATATTAATTATTATTTTAACATAATTATAATCACATTTCTCCGAAGATTTTTTCAATGTAGATGAGTGTTTCAGGCTGGTAATAATTGCTTATAATTATTATTTATTTCATCTTTTGAAAGAACTTTTACATCCCTGGTAACGGTGTATACCTACAACTACTGTAGCATTAAGATAGCAATCTTTCTGTTAACTAATCGGTATTTTAACATTTCCCAGTAGGAATGACATTTATATTTTGAATTTGACAAGTTAACAGGCACTTACGTTTGATTATGTAAAACTTAAACGTATCGATTTTGCATAAAGCGTTCGGCGTACGATTATAAATACATTCTATTTTTATTTTCACTCCGCCACTTCACACATTTTTATATATAAAAAAATGAATAAGTATTCTAGACGAATGTTTATATATTTTTGATAGATACGTATATCTTATATTTATTTTTTTTGGAAACAGTACATATTACATCTTTATAATGATCTTTGGCTGTCCAACTAGGCAATTTGTCCGTTTTAGAACAGTCAAAATGAGCAGGATTTTTTTTACATGTAATAAGTGTGTTGACTATAATATTGCTTTTTACTTAAATATGCGCTTGATAAATAATATTAAGGTTTTGATTGTAGATACAAGAATTTATCTACATATTTCATATTAATTTCAAAAAAATCTCCACTGCAGGCAGAAAATGTGGATATTGCAATAAAAGAGAGAATATTAATTTTTGCACTGAAGCTAATAAATATACTTCATTATTTTTTCTTGATGTTTCTCATTCGATAAAACATGCACTGCTATCGTAAATATACTATTATTGCTGTTTGCGCATTATTATATGGGATTGGTTGGGTATTGCATTTGCAGACTTGGTGGGTATAATTTGTCAAATTCCTGATTTTATCCCACCTACCTAATATTCCTATCCCAAAATGTCACCTTGAAAAAGAGCAATTGTTGCATGAAGAAGAGGTGACACTATTTCAAACAGTACAAATTAATGTCTCAGACAGGGAGCACATATTGAGCATATACTGTTGCAAAAATAATATTGCAAGTTATTAAACATAGTGAAGTGCACCAAAACCTGGAGATCAGAGAGGCCCCATCTGCAACTGGTGAGTCCTATTTTCCTTTTCCGTTCTGGGCTTACCTAATTGTCCAAAAGCCCAGATCTGAACATCGACTGACTATCCATCAGGTTTTGCGAGTGCATGCTATCTAATCGTCCCATGTAACATAGCGACCGCGTAGTTTCGGGACTGGTCCTTTGAGGGTTGCGTCAGGGCTTTGCTCTGAAGCATAACCGCCAATTTTTATAGTGGAGTCGCAGTTTCGCGACACCATTTTTGGTCCTTCGAGCCGGATTACCAACGGGGTATTTAAAATTAATATATTTTACCTGCAAATTAATATATTTAACCTGCAAATTAATGTTATTTGCTTTTTATATTTTGTAAATTCGTTTATACCGACATACGTTTGTAATTATTGTTGCATTAAAATTCCTACATAGAATTAATCATGGCGACGAGTGATGGTACTCAGGATCTAGTTAAAATCAAATTACTAGAATCTAAAATTAATTTAATGCATAATCGTCTCAATGAGTTATATGAGAAAGCAAAAATTATCGCTGATAGAGAGACAAGGAGTTCGGATGAGTTCGTTAAACAAACGGTTAATGTAGCTACATATTATTCACAATTTAACACGTATTGTGATGACTTTCTTTCGCTCCAATTAAAAAGGGATCCAAACTATAATATAAATTTCGATTTATGGAATAAATTCTAAAATAAGTACTGCTTTGTAGTTAGTATACGCGAAAGTATTGTGGCGAAGCAAGATTTAGGTGGTACGCAGAAATTAAATAATTCGCAATTTATTAAGCTTCCAGCGATCGATATGCCATCCTTCGACGGAAATCAAGAGAATTGGTCAGTATTTTACGAAGCTTTTAAATTAAACATCCACTCTAATGAAAATTTGAATACTTCGCAAAAGATGCAATATTTGATAGGAAAACTCCAAGGAAAGGCGTTATCGGTTTTTGCTGGAGTACTTCCGAATGAAAAAAACTATTTTGTAATTTGGAATGCTCTCGAAAAGAAATATCAAGACAAGCGCGTGCTAGGTACCTTTTACCTGAACAATATATTAAATTTAAAATTATTGGCACCTTCTAACTCAAATGATTTAAATAATTTTATTGAACGGTTTGCGTCTTCCATGTCTGCGCTCAAGGAATTAGGTATTGATGACCTAACAGACTTTATAATTCTACATATTGCACTGAAAAAATTAGATATACAATTGGTGCAAAATTTCGAAATGTCTATACGGGAGAAAGATATACCTACATATACCGATTTAATAGAATATATTCGTTCGCATGTTAAAATTCTTGAACGAACCGGACTAGATAGTAAAGTTAATAATAATAAAAATAAAGTTTCGCATTCTTTCGCTGTGGTTGAACCGAAGTCGTTTGATAATAATCATACTACAAGTAATAATAATAAGTGCCGGAAATGCAATCGAAGCGATCATGTTGAATTGTTTAAGTGTGAACAATTTAATGAATTGAGACCTAAGGCACGTTTTCAGTTTGTAAAATTAAATAACTTATGTGTAAATTGCTTAAGCGATAAACATAGGACGGTGAAATGTTCATCTAAATCGGATTGTAGAATTTGTAAAAAACGTCACCATACCGCATTGCATTTTGAGGGTACGGTGAACAACGAAAGTAATTAAAAAAACGAAGCTGTTATATTAATAACAAGGAATAAACATCATAATGATTTTACTGCGGGTAATTTAGCTACGAATGTACTATTGTCAACCGCGCAGTTATTTGCTTACGACAATAAAAATAATCAAGTAACCGTCAGGTGTTTAATTGATTGCGCCTCGCAACAAAATTTAATTAGTTTAAATACTTGTAATGAATTGAATCTTAAAATAATTCCTTTAAATAACTCAGTTATTAAAAGTGTTGGTTCGGTAGAGACACCAATATTGGGGCATGTTGCATTGACAATTAAATCCCGTGTTTCAGAAGATAAATATAAAATAAGCCTATTAGTGGTCGACAAAATCACGGACAAGCTCCCTACACAATATGTTGACACAAAGTCATGTGAGCATTTACTTGGTTTAAACCTAGCGGATGAAAATTGGAACGTTCCATCTGATGTTGATATTTTATTAGGCGCTCAGTTATTTCCATATATTATGCTGGGAAATAAGGTTTTATCTAAACATAATATGAATGCCCCACCCGCTATACAAACGGTATTCGGATATATTGTAATGGGTGAAATACCTAAGTGTACGCCGGATGTTTCGTGGACATTTGGCCCCATAACCAACGTGGATTTATACAATGCGTTATCCAAATTTTGGACCATTGAAGACATGCCTATTAAGTCATTGATGAGTGCTGAAGACGCGGAATGTGAGAAAATGTACGTCGAGTCCGTCCAACGGGATGACTCGGGAAGGTATATTCGGGAAGCAAATGTATTTACGTATAATGGTAACGGAAAGCCATCGTAAATATCAAAAAATTCTTTATAGATTTCACGAAGATGAAGAAATTGGAGTTTATCAATTTAATTCGCTCGCCTTTGGATTAAATTGTTCACCGTTCCTCGCGATGCGAACTTTAAGACAGCTAGCGAGCGATGAAAGAAATCGTCACCCGAAAGCCGCAGAAGTTGCAATAAATGATTTATATATGGACGATTTTGTATATTCTGTAAATACTATAAGTGAAGCCGTCACTTTGTCTACAGAATTAATGGCAATGTTCAAGTCTGGAGGATTTGAATTAGTTAAATGGTCGAGTAATTCTGTTCATTTGCTCGCTCAATTACCAGAATCGCACCGCGCAACGATGGATTTCTCGGATAATTGTAGCATTTTAGGACTAAAATGGGATCCGGTATCTGATTGTTTTCGTTTTATAATATGTCCCATGGAGGAGAAAACTATATGTAAAAGATCAATTCTTTCCACAATAGCACGTTTATTCGATGTATTAGGTTTGGTTGCTCCGGTAATTTTATATGCCAAATTACTTTTACAAGAGCTGTGGTTAGAGAAAGTGGGATGGGACGAAGAACTACCCCAAAGTATTGTTAATCGATATGTCAAATTCAAGGAAGAATTACCGATGCTTTCTAATTTAAATTTACCTCGATATTTGGGAGTAAAAGAGGACTGCACGATAAATATTATCGCTTTTGCAGACGCGAGTACGAAAGCGTACGGGTGCGTAGTATATCTTCATGTCACAGATAAGGGTGGCAACGCTACTATGAATTTGATATGTTCGAAATCCAAGGTAGCCCCATTAAAAATAATTTCGCTCGCTCGATTGGAATTATGCGCAGCGCTTATTTTATCTAGACTTGTTAGATCTATTGTAGATACTTATAAGAATCGCGTTTCGATAAACGATATATTTGCTTTTTCAGATTCAAAAATAGCACTTTCTTGGATTCACTCATCCCCGTACAGATGGCAAACTTTTGTAGCTAATCGAGTTAGTGAAATTCAGGAAAATTTACCCGCGAAACATTTTTATCATATAGATGGAGTTACCAATCCTAGTGATTGTTTATCACGTGGACTATTGCCCGCTCAGCTTATTGATCATTCTCTTTGGTGGCACGGTCCACCCTGGGCTGCGAACCCAGTGTCCGAGTGGCCTGTCAAAAGCTTTTCTCCCTCTGCTCAGGAGGAGAATACTTTGGAATTGAAAAAATCGCATACATTCACGATAACGTCAATAGAGAATAATTCTCCAATATATAATCTTGCCTTAAAAATTTCCTCATGGCCAAAACTGCTAAGAATTGTCGTATATATCTTACGATTTACGCGAAATTTATCGCGTTCAACAGTTATAAATTCCACGGAATTAAATATTGCTGAAATAAATGTATTAAAAGCTTTACAGAAAAGGTATTTTTATGCCGACATACAATTAATACAGAGGAAAAAACTATGCCCATCTTCGATTCGAAAATTAAATCCGTTTGTCGATCATAATGGATTGCTACGTATAGGTGGTAGATTAACAAACGCGAATATACCTTATGAAAACAAACATCCAATACTTCTGCCAAAACAGGATCATATTGTCGATATAATTATAGATTTTTACCATCGTGTGAATTGTCATACTGGTGCTCATCTCCTTATGTCTATAATTAGACAGCGTTATTGGATCTTATCGGGAAGAAACCTAATACGCAAACGAGTACATGCGTGTAATTTCTGTTTTAAAACCGCACCTTCTAATATTATACCTCCAATGGCTGATTTGCCGACAGCTAGAGTTCAAGAAGCAAAAGCATTTACACATACTGGTGTAGATTTTGCCGGACCGATAAATATAACCCTTTCTAGGCGTCGGGGGGTAAAAAGTCAAAAGGCATATATATGTCTATTTATTTGTTTAACGACAAAGGCTATACATATAGAATTGGTATCGGATCTAAGCACGGACAATTTTTTAAACGCATTTAAACGTTTTCTATCCAGACGTGGACCGGTTTCATGTATGTACAGTGACAATGCGACAAACTTTATAGGCGCGAAGAATTGTCTGGATGACTTATATAATTTTTTGGAGGCAAATTCAACTAATGAAGTCCTTCGCAATGAATTTAACATTCGGAGAATTGAGTGGAAGACGATTCCACCTCGCGCTCCTCACTTTGGAGGATTATGGGAATCAAATATTAAATCCATTAAATCACATCTGTATAGGGTTGTGGGTACCCAACTTTTAAGTTATGAAGAACTTCTCACAGTTCTGACACAAATAGAGGCTTTACTTAATTCACGTCCGTTATGTTTATTAAGTAGTTGTCATTATCCAGAAGCTCTTACTCCGGCTCATTTTCTAATGTCTACTCCGATTCAGCATTTGCCCGCTTATGATATGACTAATGAACGCATTAGTCTGCTGAAAAGGAAAGAGTTTTTGGACCACCTCGTTCAATCTTATTGGAAGAAATGGCATATAGAGTATCTTCACTCTCTGCAGATGAAACAAAAATGGAATAGTCCCGCGAGTAACATTCTAGTAGGTACTATAGTATTGGTGCATCAAGAAGATGCGAGTCCACTTTATTGGCCGGTGGGTGTTGTTGAGGAAATATTCCCGGGCAAAGACGGAGTGGTTCGTGTGGCACTCGTAAGAACCCCTTCTGGGAACTTTAAACGACCAGTCGTGAAATTATGTCCTCTGCCTACATTATTATTTTTCTTTATCTCTATTTTTTTATTTTTCGTTCTTAACTACGTAATATCAATCGTGGATATATAAGATTATTACATTTAATTTTTTCACTATAAATCTTTACTTTATTTTGAAAGTACCTTCAGTTTCGGTAGGTACTTCCAAGGCCGGGAGAATGTTTGCGCATTATTATATGGGATTGGTTGGGTATTGCATTTGCAGACTTGGTGGGTATAATTTGTCAAATTCCTGATTTTATCCCACCTACCTAATATTCCTATCCCAAAATGTCACCTTGAAAAAGAGCAATTGTTGCATGAAGAAGAGGTGACACTATTTCAAACAGTACAAATTAATGTCTCAGACAGGGAGCACATATTGAGCATATACTGTTGCAAAAATAATATTGCAAGTTATTAAACATAGTGAAGTGCACCAAAACCTGGAGATCAGAGAGGCCCCATCTGCAACTGGTGAGTCCTATTTTCCTTTTCCGTTCTGGGCTTACCTAATTGTCCAAAAGCCCAGATCTGAACATCGACTGACTATCCATCAGGTTTTGCGAGTGCATGCTATCTAATCGTCCCATGTAACATAGCGACCGCGTAGTTTCGGGACTGGTCCTTTGAGGGTTGCGTCAGGGCTTTGCTCTGAAGCATAACCGCCAATTTTTATAGTGGAGTCGCAGTTTCGCGACACCAATTGCTAAATAGCAAATGCTATCTCGTACTCGTGCGGAAAAACCATGAGCCATGCTAATTTTTTCAAGAGCCGTCAATAACGAAATTTAGGGAAATGAGACCTGTTTTTGTGTGAATGTCGCACAACAGTTCCAACTGCCCGGAGCCAGTGGGAATATAACACAATAGGGGTAGGTATGTTGTGAGGCTGAAGAGGAAGATAGTGGTTTGGGAAAGGAGATAAGAATAGGAAGGTGGGGAAATACATACCTGGCTCTGAACAAGTAATTGTTTTATAATTTATTGTTAGGTACCTATTCTCATTTTTTTTTTTTTTTTGGTCGTCAAATTTAAAAGTCGTTATATTATTAGTAACTAAAAAATTACGACACTGGTTAACGGTATGCCATTCCTAACATATTAAAATATATATTTCTTGCTGCTGTGTGAGGAAAGGAAGGAGAGGAAGTTCTTGGAAGGGCGAATGTATGAGGGGTGGGTAATAATCCGGGGGTCAAAGTGTCCGGTGGTTGAGTTGCCATCACGTTTGTGTACCATCCAGGCGTCGTGTGTTCAATTCCTCGGCTGGCTAAATCCTTCATCATGGCATAAGCAACATTTTCCGCTTACTGTGGTAGTAGTAGGAGATTATCAAATATTGTCAGGTTATTCGTAACCCGGAAATGTAAGTCTTTCTTTTACAAAAAATGTGTGCAGGAATGATGGACGTATGAATCCATCCCTCCCAATGCGTTGCAAGAGAGGGTCCTGCCGAAGAAGTAAAAGGTCTCCCTCAACCAGTCTCTACAAATCCGGTCTGCTAGGCAGTAGGTGGGCAGAACTTGGGCAGACGATCTCACCACCAAGATCTAGATAATCCTCCGGGTATACTTGGTCGAAGCCTCCACCCCATGAGTTTAAGCACACCATGCTAAGTCGCTAAACGTAGCGAACCACTTCCAGTGGCGGATACAGGGGGGGGCACAGGGGGCGCGCGACCCCCCCCCCTTGCAAGACCGTCAGCCCGCACGCTATTCGTTCGTTTCTTTCGTCGACTCTGAGTCGAGTTATCGAGTAGTTATACTTTATTATGTAGCATGTACGTTTCTGTCTGGCACATAGATGGCTAACCTACGAGAAAAGTCATTCTAGTGATCTCGATACGTTATTCTATCTGGCATTTGTTCGAGAAAAGTCGCGAATATTCTACTGTTTGTATTTGTTCACACTCCCGATTTTTTTTAGCATAAACGCCCTTAATGATCGTGATTCTGTTATGCAAGCGTTGTCTGTTTGTCCTAAATCTGACTATCCTACTTTGAAATCGTTCAAGTATTACGTAACGCACTTGGGGGGAGAGTCTTGTAAAACGTTACTGTGAGTTAATCAGCGAGTGCGTCTTGGACGTCCCTTTTGAGAATATGATTAGTTGCAGTCGGGACACGAAAAAGGTTTTTGTCCACTGTGGGTTAACACGTGATTTTTTAGATGTCCCGTGCGATAACATGAATAATGGCTATCGGGACATGAAAAAGTTTTTTTTACTCTATAGGTAAATATTTATTTTTTCTTTGTTTTACATTTTTTGTAAAACAAAGTACTGTTGTTATTTTGTAGAACATGTATATTTGCAGCGGGACATGATAAATTGTGATTCTTAGATTTCTCTTTGTGGTACATGAATAGTTGCAGAAAAAAGTTTTTCTCCACTATGAGTCAGCAAGTGACTTCTTAGTTATCCCCTTTGAGAACACGAGTAGTTGCAGTCTTCTGTGAATCATACTGTTTTTCTCTTCTGTGAATCATACTGTGGATTTTTAAATCTTCCTTTTGAAAACTTGTATAACTGCATTCGGAATATTAGGAAAGACAGTGTTAAATTGTGAATATCCGGAAGGAATACAAGGCCGATAAAAATAATAATAATTCCATTGTTTTTATAAATAGCAACATAAATAAATAAAATAAACAAGATGCGCATGTATTGCGAGTTAGAAATCTCTTGTTTTATTTATTAACGCAATAACAAGAAAAAAGGTATTCAAGCGACTTTCCAGTACTTTGCGCAACTTAACAGTAAAAATTGTCGCTTGGGCGTTACATAACGTTTAGGGGGGGGGGTACACGAAAACGTTACGGCGCGTTACATGGGGGGGAGGGGAGGTCAAACATCTTAAAAAATTGCGTTAAGTAATACTTGAACGCCCCATTTGCACACGCTATACAAAATATTTGCTTGTCTACCTGTATCTATCTATCCATTATAAGTAGAATTAAGTTTTTCAATATTGTGGCGAAGGTGGTGGGGGGGAGGGGGGGGGGGGTGGCTAGAGGATTGTGCTCTTGGGGTGGCGTCGGGTGGGCCCTAGCTACGCCACTGCTCAAGATATCTTTAGCGCCCCCCCCCTCCCTTGAGTTTTTCTGTATCCGCCACTGACCACTTCGGGTGACCTGTAGCAGAGATGATAGTTATCCAATAAATAGTTCCTGGAGTGGCAGTAACAATACTCGCCTTCCAAATTAAGGTAGGTATGTGGCAACTAAAAATGAAGAGACAATTATGAGTTACAAATTCGCAACATCCACGGAAATTGTAAATATAAACAGAAAGAAACTTGTGTACGAAAGAGCACGATTAGCAAACTTAAATAAATAAAAACAAAAACTAAAAATGTTTCGGATCGGAAAGTTAAACCATTAAATTTCAAAGACAAAAAATCACATCCTCCTACTTGAAAAAAGGTTTGTTGGTTTTGTGGCTTACACAATGACGTATTATTTAAGCCCGCGCTCTTTAAATGGACAAGTCAAAATTACAGTCATCAAAGGCTGCTTTTAATTCCCACGTGGTAATGACGGGGTGGTAGCCAAGGGGGATGTCCCACTAACTAATTCGGGTGTTGCTCTTCTCGTTATGGAAGATGACTTGCCGAATTTCCTTGTTACTTCAAAACAACTGTCTTACCTTTTTTTACAAGGACTTGTTGCCTACGTGTTATTATTATAAGGAGTCCCAAGTTTCATGCTAAATAATGACTTAGGCGCTCATTATTCCTGATTTTTTGGATCCTTTGAAAATATTCTCAGGCGCGTTGGGTTATTTGTAATGTCTAGTTGTTTTTCAATTGGATTCATTTCGGTTCAATATGTGTTTTATTAAATACTAGCTTAGGTACCCGGCATCGCTCAGAGATTTGGTATGAAATTGAACTAATAGTTTTACCCATGGTTAAAATGTTCCAGAACATTCCACAACATTCGAGAGTGTTCTGGAATGTTCCACAATGATGTGATATGTTCCGGGATGTTCCCGAACGTTCCAGATTAATCCCGAACATTCAACAACTTTCCAGAATGTTTCGGGATATTCTGGAGTGTTGTGGAATGCTCTCGAATATTTCCGAATGTTCTGGACTGTTCTAGAAATTTCTAAAGGGCGAAACTTCCAGCCCTTATATCTACAAAAGCACGCCATTCAGGTAAAAATGATAACCTTCTTCATGGATGGGGGATAGAGGGCTACCACACCATATAAATCCCTTGATCGTATCGAGACTCGTTTCTGAGTTTTAGCGGCACGCACATGAATGCACACTTTCTTTTAATATAGGTATTGATTAGCTGAAATCTGGGAAATGGGTATGGGGTAGTTTATCTAAACCTCATGTAGACATTGACCTATATCTTTTTTTGAACGTCAAGTTTTGTTTTGCAAAATTTCATCAAGAAGTACTTTTTTACATAAGCTCCACACAGGAGGCCCTGAGGAAAATAATTCCGGTCATCTTTGGGGATGCTGCAGTGTAAAGGGTCTTTTGGAAAAAGAATGAGATGTTCTGGGAAGGAAAAAAGGTATGAGGGGAAGTTAGGAATCTGGGGGTTAGTATGTCCAGGAGTATGAGTATGAATCTATCCTTACCACTGCGGTGCAAGATGATGTTCCCGATCCGGCCTGCCACGCAGTTGGTTAGTAGATGTATCCGCCGCCCATTAATATACTACTGGGAATAGAGAGTGGGGGTGGTTTTCCAAAATTTTATCTAAACAGTGTTCTTTCTTTGTTTTAAAGGTCAAGTATGCAAAATTTTATCAATCTTGGAATAAAATTGCAGATTTGTATAAAAATCCACCACCACAAACACTCTTCTTTATACAATGTAAAGTCTAAATAGATAGATGGAAGATAATTATCGAATCATCATCATATTTCTCGGTTATTTAAATACCTATCAAACTTAATTAATAATATGAGAGAAAGCCTTGATTAAATCTGTATAATTTATATTTAAAAAAGATAAAGTTCATCATTTTAGATACTCGCAATATCTGGTGTCTATACCCAGAGTGGACAAAAACGTAATACTTACACAAATGCATTGCTTGCATATAAAATTTTTCCAACTTGTTGTTTGACGACTGAAAAGAAAATTCCCGTGAAGTTTTAATATAAAAAAGGACACACTGTAAAACTTTTAGAATAATTGTAATATACAATTTCGAACAACGTATACACACTAGTAGTCGTCCGCTTTTCACTAAAAACAATAAGTAGGCGAAAGCAAGACAAAAGGCTACCTCTCAATGAAGTTTAACAAGGAAGTCGCTGTCGGGAGTGATCATTATTAGTGCACACAAAATTAATGAAAAATATTCGTTTTGTAATTTTTAAATGCTTTTAAAAAATTTCGAAATGAATTTCGATTATTTCGAAGTGAATTTCGATTATTTCGAAGTGAATTTCTCGACTATGCCCACCAGTAGCAATGACTTCTCTGCCCCTTCAATTTTGAAAAATCGATTTCCTCTCACATTTTGGAACACGGATTAATTCAGATCGAACGTTCGATTATGCCCACTACTAATAATAATAATATTTGGATGATTTTTATAGCGCCGTTTTTGTGAAAAATCGCCTCAAGGGCGCTGTACAAACTTACAATATATTTCTAAAATCTATAAAAACTACAAACTAGACAATTAACAACAACCTTTGGCTAAAAATTGAATCCACCGGTTTGCTGATACGAAAATACACGTACATACAATGTCTCGACCAATAAACGCGATGTTGCCTAAAAATGTATACAGGACCATACTTACCTGGGAGGTCGCTTGAAACTAACACTGTTTATTGTCTATTTGAAGGACATAGTTTTAAACACATGTTACTTAATCCTGAAATATTTTTTTAATATTCGTATATAATATATTATTTAACGAATGTATTTTGGAAAGTAAAAGCAACATTTATTGGTGGGCGGTATAGCAGTACAAGGATTTGATCTTCCTAAGTATCATTCGCTAAGAGACAGATTGATGTGTAATTTTATTCGACTAGCAATGACTTATCTTCTACTTTAATATTGAAAAACCGATTACCTCTTACATTTTGGAACACGGATTATTTCAAAGTGGACGTTCGATTATGCCCACCGCTAGTAATGACTTCTCTGCCCCTTCGCTTCTGAAAAGGCGATTTCCTATCACATTTTGGAATACAAGATCACGACTACCATTATTCGTTTGAAGATTCGAAATCCGTTTCTGTGGCCTTTAACTTTACTTTACCTGAGATGTGTTAATTATTTATGGGGCATAAATAATAATGAAGTAACGCCTTCGCTTCTCAAGAAGTTTCTCCCAAAGAAATAATTTCTTCCCTCGGACCTTCCGAGGTTGCAGCTGCCAATGTGATTTGTGGCGAAAACTGCTTCGCCTCTGAGAGCGAGAAATAAGGAGGTATAAGTAGCATCCGGTCAAATAATACTCATAACTTGCGACATTTTGGATACATAATTTCATTTTTAATGCACCCTGAAAGGACAAAGCTATTCAAACATATGATATGGATATACAAGGTCTCAAAGGACGTACTTATAACTTTATTTAACCAGTGGTTTCTGACATTATTTGGAATAAAAAAGAAAAAATTAGAAATAATTTTTTTTGTCCGGTGACATTTTTTTAAATTTTTGTTATGGTTTTTTATTTTTAACTTAAAACATAAAAAAATCAGTAGGTTAGTTGAAAATTTAAGGTTGGGTGAGGGTTTGGGAGGTTACTCGGAAGATATATTTTGGTATGTTTTGAAGAAAAAATTAAAAAAAAAACATTAGAAAAAATCATCGGACACCCAAAATAAAGCCAGGAAACACTGGTTAGAATAAGTCAAGTACCTCTCTTAACATCTATTGAACAAAATAATTGTAAAACAAAAGAAAGGGAATAAAAGTGGCGTTGTGTAGAAATTGAGTATTTCGAGCATAATACAAAGATAATGGATTTTAATCAACGCCAATATATCGATTTGGACGACAGTATTCTTTCAATATTGGAGCAATATCGTTGTGATTTTCCTAAACTCTGGGAATAAATTATATATTTATAATATAACCCTGTATGAAACCGGTCAAATGAGCTTAGTAAGTAAGTAAGTCAAGTACGTCCCTAAAACCCTGTGTAGGACATAGACGCATACGCAGATCGCTCACCCTGCTAGGACAGTGTAATGAAGAGATTCATCGTTCATCATTCATTCAACGATAAAACACGATAATATATTGAAACAATTTTTGTAATATCGCTTTTTTTCTCTAATCCATGATGTAAATTTTGTTCATATATTGCCATTTGTTTCAATAAATCTCTTTTCTTGAATTTTTGCATTATAGACTTTTAAAAGGTATTTTTTTAAATATTACTTAGTCTTTACTGATCTTCTTCGGTGAAACAAGCCTATAAATTATAAACATTCTACTGCGTATCCTCATAACACATAACATGATGTGATTGGACTACTAGGTACAGGTAGGTACTAGTAGTTAGTACGCCTTTAAATAACCCTTTGTGTGTTGTTGTGTTCCCTATTATTGCTCCGCTAGTAGCGAGGATTGGCTCGGACCGGACCAGAAGTGGGCGGTAGAGTCACGACCCTGCGCCATATTTAAATGGAATCGTATCAATGATATTGTTTATTGTTGTTATTATTTATTATTATTACAGAGAATAGTACGAGCAGTGATCGCAAATGCGGCATTTTCAAAGCAGTAGATACGTCTAGCCAAATTGTAAATATGAAAATATTGTTTTTATTTATTTGGTTTATATTTTCAAATAATCGTTCAAATTTATACAAAGGGACGACGCAAAGCAAAAAAATGCATACCTAAGCAATTGGTGTCGCAAAACTGCGGCTCCACTGTATTAACGGTGTTTTAAGCCGCCGCTGCCCGAATTTCTACCGATTTCTTACATATCTCCCTTAAACATTTGAAGTTTTTAAGCTCTAAAAAAAATATATGTTATTTTTGAAGATAATATCTATATATTTCCGATGCCAAAACGCAAATCATATGAAATTTTCTCAATAGAAAAAAATCGCAAAGGATGCTACGAAAATAAACACGTTTTTTCAGTTATTTTACAACAATATGTACCTACGAAAAAATTCACAGTGTTTCTTTGAATGCTGTTTTAGACAACCCCCACGAGATTTTTTCTCTATTTTGTCGTGTTTTATTAAACATTTTCACAATTTTCGCTTCAATTTTATCGTTTTAAATATTAGCGCGCTCTCTCCATCATTCGTAATTACAATTACATATCTCTCAATCTTCTTTTATTTGGCTTAACCACTCGAGCGACAGCGATTTTTAACTTTTCCTCCGATTGCTCGTGATTTTTTGATGACCATTTTGAATATTTTCCGCCGACATTAAAAAAATCATACCTCCGGATTTTAATATGGAAAAATTAAAAAAAAATACATCTAGGAAAATTTGCCAAAGACTGGCAGTAAAGCAATCCGAGGTATTTTGAATGGTGCCACATTGTGCCAAAAAGCGCTCCAGTCTCAAAACTACGTCAACCTTTATGTTTATATGGGACGATTAAGTTTGTATGCATTCGCCAAACTCGATAGACAGTATTAGTCAATGGTTCAATTCTGGGCTTTTGGAACATAAGATAATTATAGGAAACAAGGACTCACCCGTCACAGTTGGGGCCATACGTCTCCAGGTTCTGGATGCTTCACTTCATAATATGAATTCTTTGAATAATATACAAATTCATAATAATACATGAATTGAAATATTCCTTCCACAGTCGTTGTTATGGTATAAACCATAGGTTCTCCACCTTATTTTGCCCACTTTGAGGATTTTATTTTTTCTAGAGCTCCCAATTTTATTTTTACTTAGGGGGGTTCCACTGTTACGGAATCAATATTTCGGTTAAAATATACTAAATTAATTTTACACCTTTTTGTTTCGCACGTAAAAAAAAAAACAGTTCTTTGTATTTTAAGTACCGGGTTGCCACCTCGTTCCTTTTTGTATTCACGATATAGCGTCAATTCGTAATAATAATAATACACGTAAGATAAAAAATAAATAAAAAATTCAATTCATTCAATTTAATGTAGATATGAATGTTATGGAATCTTTCAGTTCAATTTTCATCCACTTCTCGAACTACTGAAATATGCGAATTTTCGCACACGTGATAAAAAAGATTACAATACATAAAATAACTAAAAAATAACCAATTTTAAAGTTTACTTTGCTTTATTAGTACGTGATACCTAAGCGTTTTTTTTTTCTTTTTTAGACCATTTTTTTTAACTTACTGTGCCATCTCAGCGCCCCATAATTTTCTTTATGTCTTCTAGTGCCCCTCTGACAATCTCAATGCCCACTAATTTTCTCTGGGTCTTATACCGCCCCCCTGACAGTCTCAAATGCCCAGAAGGGGACATTATCGCCCACGTTGAGAACCTATGGTGTAAACAGTTCCGCCCTGTCTCCGATATTAATTTACACACTGACAGCTCTCTTCAACGAGCATACTGTCACCTTTTATGAAGTTAGTTATTTTTTTGGCATAATTATATCGGTCATGGTGATATTTACGGATGGGAAGATTAGGTTGGAGGGATAATTGGAGGATATTATTGACATTTGCTCTCCCCTAAGTATTTGCGAATGCGTACCTACCAATCCAAATATATTGCGTGAACAATGATTGTGTTTAAACATGGGTCATCCCGAAATTATAATTATCATTTTTGTGTATTATTTAAATTATTTTTCAAACAAAAAATTTACTTCTAAAAATACATTTAACAATAAGGCGGTACTGATATGAAACAAATTTGTTAACAGTCGATATATATTTTTTTACTTATTTATACAGAATATAGACAAGTAGTTTAATTCTTGATTCATTTGATTGAATATATATTGTTTTTTTTTTAAAGAAAGACGAACATTCCCGGGTTACGAATAACCCGACAATATTTGAAAATCTCCTACTACCATCACAGTAAGCCGAAAATATTGCTTGAGTCGTTATGTAGTACTGCCAGAGGAATCGAACACGGGATGCCTAGGTGGTACCCGAACGCGATGCCCATTCAACCACTGACCGCTCAACTTTTACTTATGTAACACACAACGTTACACTTCTATAATTCGGCGGTACATCGTCTCTGCTCACCCCTTCGGGGACATTTATTTATATTTTATGTGAGTAGGTATTTCGCATTTTCCCTAAACCGACTGCCTGTTATGCCTAAGTATTCCTAGGGGGGGGGGGCATCTACATATTGGGGAATCAACTGTCATGAAGTCGTATGCATGGTTTGTAAATATGGTGACCTAGAAATATTGTAGATGATTTAATTAAATACTATTAAACCTAGAAAAAATAAAACTTCAGACCTGTGTAAATGCTAAAATCTTCTACGCGGCTGACATTAGCTACGTGTGTGGCAAATTTTACCCTTATTGCCTAAAGCTTAAGAAATATCCACGTGATTTCGTCCGCATTTTACGAATGCGATCGCCTTACTTATTTATATTTGTTTGATGGGATATACTGATTACTTGACATCAGTTCCAATTTTGAAAATGACAGTAAAAATAATTTTATGTTTAAATAATGTATTTGGAGAGAAGAAAAGACTAACTTAGTTAAAAATTAAAACTACTCATTTACTGTCAAATTATTGTGAAACTAGATATTATGAGCGCATCAGCAAAATGCTGCCTGCTCATTACATAATAATAATATATGTAGGTTCTGACTTCTTGATACAATAATTTTCAATTTTGAAAATCACACTTAAATTCAAAACAAATCCGAGTTCATTGAACCTTAGTTACATTCACGGACAGAGCCACAACCATATATTATCTTTGCCCACAGCCTAAATTAGTATTTTTTATTATTTGCACATATCTCTTTATCTTACGAATTTATGTCTGGGTTAAATCTTCCCAACAGGAAAAACTAAACCCTTCCACACACTTTTCCACATATGATCATCTAGTCAATCCACGCTATGTAAGTACGCTATATAAGTATAATAAATACAAAATAATACAAGAACAACATGTCAACCTACCAGAGACCAAATGGGAAAATAAGTCACAGACTCCAGGTATTTCCCTATCAGGGGGTTCGGCTCGGTAGTATGAACCGATAAATCCTACTGATCCCTCAATACAAATATTTAAAAAATCTTTCGTAATCCTACATGTATTTACTACAAAAATTATAATTTTGGTGCATTATTTACCAATTTCAAATATAAAATCGACTTCAAAAACACCTTTAATAATATTATAAGTTGTTATGGATATCAAACGAATTTATTTACTAGTTCGATTTTTTGTATTTTCACTCACATGTTTTATACTTGTGTTTATACATTCGGGAACATTTAGTTATATTTTGTGTAAGTGGGTAGACCGATATTTTCCCAAAACCGACTGCGTATTGTATATAAGTATTCCGAGGGGCCAACTGTCATAAAATTCTGTTATCAATGTGATGTAAATAATAAGTTGCGGTGTGTAGAAGAGGTTCAAAAAAACTTTCTAATAGCTGCGCCATTGTATATCAGAAATAAAAGGAAAATGATAAGTTTAAATAAGAAAAATTCAAAATTAAATTAAACTAAGCAATAATAATTAACGAAGTCATTTCAATAAACAATATGCATAGCGAGATAATCTTACATTACCACTTTCCACTTCCACACTACCTTCAGGCTCACAACATATCCGAATTTGGGGATGCCATAGTCTCACTGGCTCCAGACAGTTGTGTGCCGCTAGAATTCTCATTCGGTATGCACATAAAGTCATTTATCCAGTTTTAAAGCACTTGCCATTTCGCCATGAAGTTCCCCAATCTGCAAGTACTAAGAAAAAAAAACCTCAATTAATTTTGCACGAAAGAAAAAACAAAAACCAAAAATACCTTCATCTTAATCGGTTATGAAAATTTAAATCGATGGTTCTGAAAATTTGTATAAATCGAGTAAATACGCGGTAGGTCCTGTTTCCTGACGGGTAAATAAATACATATAGGTATATTTATAAGTACAAAACCCTCGCAAGAACACCGGCTAATTTTATGGTGCATTTTGTAGCAGCATAAAATTACGCTCATCTAAAATCTTTGAACAGACCTTTGGGTGAATTATGCACGGAGTTAGAATATCGTGGAGATCAGCTAACTTTTATAATGACAAAACTTACTAATATTGGTATGGATGTATGTGTGTTTGTTAATCTTTTACGAAAAAACTACTGAATGGATTTTAATGCATCTTTACAATAATATAGCTCATACATCAGAATAACATATAGGCTATAATTTATAAAGCTATCTAGAAAGGGGACGCGGGAGGGGAACGGGGACGCACGGGGAAGGTGATTCAGCGATAAACAATGTATTTTTTTGAATATGACATTGTAACGCATGCCGGGAACCAGCTAGTAGGGAACGAAAATATATTTAATTATTCCCTTGTATTTATTAACTTATTTGGTAGTTAGGGGGCAGGCATTGCGAAGCAGTGTGAAGAGATTTATAATGTTTATGACGTCATCTGATTAAAAAACACACGGAATTCTCAACACAAAAACTGACATTAAAGTAATATGAAAAAAAAAATTGACCTCAGTTTCCGATTCAATGGAATCTGTAAATAATAATTATAATATTTGCTGATTTATACAGCTCTGTTTTTGTGAAAAATCACCTCAAGGGCGACGTACAAATAAATATAATAAAATTAATATAACTGGCTTACAACCAAGATTTGTAATTGTAACTAGCGAGTACCCGGCATGCGTTGAACGCCCCTCAAAGATTGAAAGTGTTTGATTCTGTTTGTTGAAGTGCTTTTGGATACACAATAATTTTGTTGCATTCACGAATAAATCAGAAGGTTATCCAAGGCGTGAGCAAGCCACATACAGCTGTACGTGCGAGAAGCATGAATTTTCCGAATTTCCCTCCTGCTTTTCCCTACTGCTACCGCGCTACCATGTCTCCTTTGCAATCCCTACCTCTGCTCCGCCTTCGTCTCGAACCCCTGCGTCATCCTTCCCCTCGTGTCCTTTCCCATGCGTCCCCGTTCCTCTTCCGCGCCCCCTTCCCCTCCCGCATTTCTCTTCTACCTCCCCCACCGTCCTCCCCACGCACGTCCATGCTTCTCACAGATGTCCTTTAGTCACCCCTCCCCTTCTTTCCCGTGCGCCCCGTTACTTTTCGACCACAACTTCCTTCCACGAGCCCCTCTCCCCTCCCGCGTTTCCTTCCACCTTCACCCCCGCGAACTCCCCCCTCTCCTTGGTTTCCCTCCCCCCTCCTGGATTTCCCCCCTCCTAATGGATTTCCATTCCCCTCCCGCATTACCCCTCCCCTTCTCATATTTCCCTCCCCCTCTCGCTTTATCTCCCTGCCGATAAAATATACGGAATAAAATCATTTTTCAAACTACTCGCTGGTCACCCATTTTACTGTGTATTTTAATTATTTACTAGCTATTACCCGGCATGCGTTGCTAATCCATTTAATAAAGAAATTATTTCTCCCTGCGTGTCTTTTCCCATTCATCCCATTCCCCTTCCGCCTCCCCTTCCTCTCCCGCGTCCCCTTCCCCCGTCCCGCGAACCCCCCTCCCGAGTTCACCTCCCCTTCCCAGGTTTCTCTCCTCCCTCCCTGGTTCCCCTCCCTCCTCCCCCCTCCCGCATTTTATACATTTAGTTTTCAAACAGCTCGTGTGCCAACTATTGCAATTTTTTAATACAAATTTCATAATGCCAGAGCTCACCAGTAGTTTTATACAAACCATGTTCTGTTAATAACGAAAATAAAAAAAAAAGAATTATCCAATTTGGTGCAGTCGCTCGGAAGTTATGCGCGTACATACATTTCGGCGATTCATTTTTATTTATATAGATAGATAGATTTAATATCAACGGTATAAATATACCATAAACTCTGGTTACATGTCACAAAATATTAGAAATAATAAAAAAGAGTATAACAGTTAATTGTAGTATTTGATTGGAGATCCAATTAAGTACAAAATTATATAGTACCAATAAAATTAATATTGATTGAAAAGTGATAGACAGCGTCGCTTCCCTGTACCTACCTTCCGTGCAGTTATATAAATCAGCCACATCTGCTTATCTATTACTAACTTCATGCAACCTAGGTACAAACAAGTGTTTCGTATACTCAGTCCTATGTTGCATTTAAACAAGATTTTAGAACGAGTGGCTCTTGTGAGTATATGAAATACAATGAGGTTAATTAAATCAGGACTTTCTATTCCACCATTTACAATTTTAACATAAATATTAAGTCAGATATAATTCTTCGATCTGAGATAACTTAATAAATTTAAATATTTCATCAAGTAATTATAGTTTATGTTTTTATTGGAAATACTAGTTTAAAATTAATGTGTCCCAGAAATTTATGTTGATTTTTTTCGGTTGATTCTAAATGTATTTTAAGGTGGGGGGGACCAGTTGAGGAGTTATATTTGACTTGACTACGTACTAAGGATGTATATACAAATTTTAATGTTGAAATATTCCTTAAACCTTACGAATTTCGAGGATTGAAACCAAGCATTTCCATTCCTGTATTATTTTTAGGGTTAATATGGGATATAAAGTTTAATTTAGAGTCGAAAGCTATACACAGGTCATTAATTTCTTCAACAGAGGTAAGGGTTGAGATTTTAAGTTCATACGGATGAATGATTGGTTGTCTTATTCTGTAAAATCTTATTGAATGACACGTATTTATGTTCAGATAAAGATTGTAAAGAGAACACCAACTAAACCTTCAAAAATTTGTCATTTAGCTTAACTTGTTAAAATTATTTTTTAACTTGTTCAAGTTGTTTTGTAGACATATACAATCTTCAGCGATTTTAATTATTTTCATTCTTAATTACTTTTCAAGTGAGTGATGAAGAGCCACTTTGTTGAGTTGTCTGGTCACCAAAAAATACATTCTGATGTTACTAATTGAAGTTCCCGACGTGCCCGAAATCAAATATACAGTATCTATTTTATCTCTTATTTTGACGTTCAAATGTGCAGAATTTCATCAATCGAAATAAAACTGAAAATTTGCATAAAAATCAAATCCACATCGCTCATCACAAAATATAATATAGACACTCTTCTTCGTGGATAGAATATTGTGTTTGAGTGTTGCAAATTATGTAATTAGTTCTATAATCGATACAGAAAGTTTGCATAGGTTTCTTCCACCATCTATCCATCATCCTTGATACTATTAATACCCGCCTGTACTAGGGTCCCTCGGAAACGGAAAGACTTTGCACGGAGGGATTGACGGAGACTGCCGAATCTGTTCGGTCATCTCCGCTGACCGGTCTGCCCGCCGCATCCCCCCCCCCCCCCCAGCCCCCGCCATTGCACCATCCAATTAACGTAATGGTAGCGGCCGGTGGATGCTATCGCCCTCTAGTATGATTTATGGAATACACGGATATTTAAACGCCAAACACCGGGGTAGTTCAACAGAACACTGCAGAACATTTATTTATTTTAAGATTCATCAACTAAAATAAGAGAGCGCACCATAAGTTTCTGAGATTTTTCGTGTTTGATAGGCTTGAAGGCCCCTCTGGCAAATCGGTGAAATCCTTGACTCTAACCCAGAGGATACTTGAAATAATTCTGGAGAGGTGGGTGAGAATGGATTTTGTTCGCATTCGCGAAGTAACGGCAACTGTGTTCGAGTGGTAAGGCTTTTGACTAGCAACCCGAAGGTGGCGGGTTCAAATCCCGGAGCACAAAAATATTTGAATTAATTTTTTTTTTTTTTTTTTTTTTTTATTCTTCATTTTAAGCACCCACTAAACCGCCAAGGCAGTTTGTCAGCAGGTCAATTTAACAATATTAATATGACACTAAAGCACAAATATAACAAGAAACCACAATATGCAAAATAGATACAGAAGAATAATTGTGTTATTTCACAATTTAATTATTTAAAATAATATAAGGTATATTTGTGGAACGTTCCAGAGTGCAAGATGCTCTCATTATCGCCCCGGTTTAAAGCCACCTTCCTCTTTCCCGATCTCCTTCCCCTCCTTGCTACCTTCAGCCTCACAACATACCCCGATTGGGGATGCAAGTCTCACTGGCTCTAGGCTTTATTCAAGTTCTGTTTTTATATCATAATAGGCCAGTTTCTTCATAAAACTAAAATAATCAATCAAAAATGAGACAAATGCATTTAGATTACACCATTTTTTTCCAAACCTGATGTCTAAGCGTAACATTGTTTTTAAAATATGAATAGATTGGAAATACTCTTGTTCCAATGAATAGAGCCAAAAACAAAATCAAATTATTGTTGTCATGACATTTTCCATTGACTACAAAAAGATGCCAAATCAAACACATATTATATAATAAATATGAAAATAGTAAGTAAGGGCATAGTAGCTGTAGCATTCATATAGGGGTTTGATCCCGGGGAGGGGGCAAGGAAGTGTGGGTTGGTATTTATTATCTATGTTAGAGACATAAATGAATATTAAAATAAACACGTGAAGAGTAACAAATATATTTTCCAAAAGTTGCATTAATCGTTACATAAATTAGTGCTATTTAAGAATAATAAATGGGGTTTAAATGTGAACAACCCTTAATGTAGAAAGAGACAAGAGAAGTATAAGGGCTTGTAGGCGAAGTTGTTTACTCCTTTGAGACTAGAGCTACTAGATTTTTTACAAAAAAACACAGTTCGTGTTCCTCCCAACCCTTTATGCAATTCTATATGCTTCTACCAACTTCTAAACTCCCGCTCACGTATTTCATCTTCCGAATGAACCAACCTATTGAAATATCTATTCCTTTACGTGTTTTGTTGCCTATCTTTTTTATAACGTTTTACTTAAATACTTACCAAATTTATTATAAACCTTTAATTTTTTTTTAAAATTTCATAATTTATTTCATGAAGGAATTGTGAATTTGAACATCGAAATGTTATGTCATTTCAATAACAATTCGTTTTAAAACTTTTCCAGGCAGGTAGGTACCATAATAATGAAAAAATGCAAACACGAAAATAGATAAAGAACGAGTCTAAATAAAGAGAGCAAACGAGTTTAAATAAAGATGACGATCTCACATAACAAAAAAATCACCAATAAAACGTTTAACATCTTGAAAAGGAAAGCACTAACAAAATTTCAGACGGATGAAATTCAATTGCAGTCTCCATCTCTTTTCTTCAAATAACACAAAAAAATAGTTACGTTGTATTTCGGGTGTTTTTGACTGATTTCAACGTTAAACAAAATCGCTAATGTCTTTTAATCTACATGTATCCCTACTGTTCATTTTAAAAAAAGTTGAAATAACGCGTGGTTATTATTTATTATTAAAATTACACAAAAGGATAAACCGAGCCGAGCAATAAATTATAGGCATCGCTAGTAATGAGATTCCCGAGGCGTTCGTGTAGTAAAACACGTACGACCGTATTGTGAATCAAGAAATCTGAAAAGAGTGCGAGGATGTTGTAAAAATAATTTACTGAAATAGTGCTGGTAGGTGTAGTAGTGCTGATAGGCGAAGATTAGGAATCCTCTGACGTTATCTGATAAAGGGAAAATCTTTCTGAAATACTTTAACGCGCGGACAAAGAAAGAACTTCCAATATTTGTATGAAAAATTAACATATTTATTATAATGTTAGCTGGTACCCGGCATGCGTTGCTATGCCATTTAATAAAGAAATCGTTTCTCCCTGCGTGTCCTTTCCCATTCATCCCGTTCCCCTTCCGCCTCCCCTTCCTCTTCCGCGTCCCCTTTCCCTATCGCGTTCCCACTCCACCTCCTCTACCTTCCCTCTCCCCACTCCATTTCCCCCCTTCCCCATCCCGCGAACCCCCCCTCGCGAGTTGCCCCCCCCCACCCCCCTACCCGAGCCCGCATTCCATACATTCAGTCCCGGTACATTCAGTTTTCAAACAGCTTGCGTGCCAATTTCATAATGCCAGAGCTCACCAGTAATTCTATACAAACCTTGTCCTGACAATAATGAACACAAAATTAAAGAATTAGGTATCCAATTTGGTGCAGTCATTCGAAAGTTGTGCGTGGACATACATTCATTTCACTTTTATTTATATAGAAGATAATTTCATGATGCCAGAGCTTACTATTGTATACACAAACCATCGCGGGCATGCACACATCAAATCCCCAAAGTTTCATCGCAATCAAATGAATGGTTTAGCAACGCATAGCAGACATACAAACATTTTTAGATTTTATATATATATATAGATACACTTGCGCAAAACCGTGAAAATCACGAGATATAATATGAATAAAAACTTTAAGAATATGAAAATTATTAAGGTATTTAATAAAATAACCACGGCCGAGGTTTGAACCCCGATCAACTGTTTGGAAGACAACTTTAACAAGACCATTACACCACAAACTATTGTAAGAAAGGCATCATAAATTCATTATAAGTTGATATCGACTGAAAATATTACTTTAAGCTGTTATTTCTTCTAAAACAGCAAACTTATTTTGTGGCACCATTTTAATACAATTTAATAAATTATTTTGTTTTTACCACTATAATTGATTATAAAAAACCGACAGGTTTCGTAAGCCAAGCTTACTTAGGGTTTAAATAATACTTGTATTAACCCTGATGAAGTAAGCTTGGCTTACGAAACATGTCGGTTTTTTATAATCAATTATAGTGGTAAAAACAAAGTAATTTATTAAATTGTATAAACTGTTATAGTACAGATCAATAATAGTTAACAATAACGGTGTTATTATAACACAAGACAAAATAAAAATATTAAAACTAAAATATAAATTAGAACAGGAGTTATGTTCAGAAATAAGAAACAATTTCAGTAGACAAGCACAATTAGGAAGAAACCGAAACCAAAAAAAATACCGGAAGCGCAATTACGAATTATTAACAAAGTTTGTAAGAAAATGTTTCACCTGTATTATTTTTGATGTCTTATTTTACAAGGCTTTTTTTGTTAGGATTTTACGTATTTTGCAGGTTTTTCGTAATCTTGGAATGTCTGTCTTAATTATTTTTTTAAGTTAAAAAAAAAATAATTAAAATGAATGTTATCCACTTACACTAGTGGACTTAAGTATGGACACTTTTCGAGATTTCTTGTATCTTGTCGTTTGCCTTACAAAAAAGGAACTTATTATGATACAGAACCTTACTAAGTTATTTTTTTCCTGTTACTTGTGCTATAGTTGATTAATAAATATACCATACGATATGCCATATAGTGGTTCAAAATTCTTATCACTCTTTATAAGAAATGGGAGTAAACGCCTTTAAAACAACCAATGTTTGAGAATAATGTTTTTGAGTTTTGGCAACCTTACAATGTCTCGTGTTCTGTCTAAACCAACCACAAAGTGCAGAGGATCGTCGTGTGCTCCAATCAGGACACTTTAAGATACAATACGATTAAGTTTTACACCCGTGTTAGTCAGTCATCCATTAAAGAAAAGTGAGATGGTTTTTTTTTTAAATATATATAATTTAAATGGCTCCTAAGGTGCCAAAATGTGCCGATTGGTCGCCCAAAGAGAAGCCGAGCTGTTGCACTTTGTGAAGAAGGCTATGCATACAAAGAAATTGCAAAAATATTGGGTGGAGGAGCTACCAAGTCTGGAGTAAGAAAGGTTTGCCAACGCTGCAAGGAGACTAACGCTACAATAACAGTCAGAAAATCGTCCAAAAGTTAAAGTGTACGCCACAAAATTAAAGGAGCATGTGTTGCCTTACCCTGCAGAACCATTGTCAAACATCCAAAGATATTAACAAGGTCGTTAAAGCTGGTGGACTCGATATTACTGATATAATATTTAGAAAGAAATTAGAAAAGAATAATAAAAGTCTAACCATAACATGAAACAGAGGCATCAACGGCTGAAATGAGCTGTATTACCTAAGGAATGGATCTCAGAAGACTGGGCAAAGGTGATATGGAGTGATGAGACCAAAATTTTCACTTTGAGAGTGATGGAATCAGATTTGTTCGTTGCCATCAAGATGAAGATGTGATACCAGAATTCACTACTCCGAAAATGAAACTTCCTCTGAGTGTAATGGTGTGGGTTTGCATGATAAGGGATAGTTTTGGACGTCAGGGAGTGGTAAAAGGCACAATTAAGGCTAACAGGTATCAATATGTGATTCTGGAGCCAAAATTATTGCCCAGCACAATGATTTGTTCGAGGGTAAATGTAGTAAATGCCACCCACATAGCAATACGAGCATGAAATGGTGACAAAACCATCATATTGTTGTTCTACCTTGGCGAGGGGACCATACTATTGAAAATTTCTGGTCTAGATTGAAAATAATGGTTTCTCGTCGCAAACCCAGAAATAAAAGAGAAATAATTGAAGCGATTATTTAAACATGGTTCCGTGTCATCAAACCTGAAAATTAATGACTTTTGGTGATCTCTATGCCTAGAAGAATTGAGGAAGTTATTAAACCTAAAGGATTTGCAACGAAATAATAACGTTAAATGTTAATTCGAAATATTATGCAAAATCTTCGTAGTTAATAAATAATTTGTGTTTTGCCATGTCGTTGTTTTATTCATCATTTTTTTTGTTTTTCTAACAAAAACATTTAAATCTATTCAAAATATAATAGTATAATTCGTTGTTCAATTAATTAGCTAACAAAATTACAGTTAAACACCAACGTGATTTAAAAAAAGAGCAAACGAACATCAAATACAAGAAATTTATAAAAAGTGTGGACTTGTACATACTTAAGTCCACTACTGTAGGTACCCGGGTACCACGTGCCTGTCTTTAGCATTGTCATAACAAAATTTAGAGAATTATATAGACAATACTCACCCTGCTCCCTTTATTGGTGTATCGCATGTTTGGCTAAAAAGCAGCATTTATTGAGTTCACAACCGTGTGTGTTATTAATAATCGCATACGTGCCGAATGCACGATGCACGCACACTGCACGTACACTGCACACACACTCAAGTATTAATCTCACGTCCGTGCAACATCGAACACCGGCACCAGGTCCAGTTTGCAGTCATTTTTTAGACGTGCCCTTCATAAGTGTAATTTTCTTGTCCAACATAATTTATCAAAGATGATTTTTTTTATTTATTTACAGGTTATTTACAGCTTTTACTACCTAAAGCAATTTTTTTAATTGAATTTTAGTACCACTATAGATTTCGTTTTTTAATGCAAAAAAAGTCAAGTAAAACATAACAGAAAACATTCTTTCTTTTGATATAATATATGCTAAACTTTCAAAAAAAATAGGTCACTTGCATGCATTTCATAACGACTTGGAAAAAATCGTGTGGATAGATTTTTTTACTAAGATTACGATAATGTTAGATTTTTTTTTTTATAAATGTATTGTTTTTTATTTTTAAATAAATAAATCCATTATTTGAGCTCGTGACGTCACTACATGAAAATGTCCCGTCTCCGATTATGTTCCCTTAATTTTTTAAAATTCCACACTGTTAATTTTTTTTTTAATGGCAACACTTTGATTTCCGGCGAATTTTTTAATTTGCGTTTAACGTTCACTAGATTTACTGTTTGTTCTATGCGAACTTTTCCTTTGGTTTGATTTTTTGATAAAGATGGCGGTGTTTTTACAGATGTTAAGAAGAGAACCCCGTACAATTTATTGCTATTCTTGTGGAAAACGTTCTTTTTAAAAATGATTTTCGGCTACGTAATTATCGCACCCATAAAATTATGTCCCGTCTTTCCGGTTTATAAAAAAATGTTCTGATTTTTCGGATTAAAATTTTCAAAAGGGTTTCAAAAACACGATTAAAAAAAAAAAAACAGAATGTCTTAGAATATTTGCCTAAGCCGGAAATTTAAAAAAAAAAGAGATGCAAGTGGCCTATTGTCAATGATTCTTTGGGCGAGTTGTATAATTCCTTATCTTAATATAAAAAATGAATGTTTCTTTATTTATCCCTTATGCCTTATGCGGTCCCTAAAATTAATTCAATTGCGATAAAACTTTAGTGAGTTGTTGTGCACACTCCCGCGATGACTTTCATACATAGTGGTGAGCACATCTCTGACGAAATGATTTTTTTTCCTATATTATTCATCCGATTGCGATGCATCTTTGGTGAGTTGGTGTGCGCATGCCTGCGAAGGTTTTCATATATACTGGTGACTGATGACCTTATGGCATTATGAAATTTGTATTAAAAAAAATTGCATTAAAAAATATTTGGCACGCGAGCTGTTTGAAAACTGATTGTAACGGGACTGAATGTATGAACGCGGAATGGGGGAGGGATTTGCGAGACGGAGAATCGGGAGAGGGGATAGGGAAGGCGGGGAAGTCAGGGAAGATGAAGAGGGAACACGGGAGGGGAAGGGGACGTGGGAGAGGAAGTGGAGAGGAAGGGGAGGTGGAAGGGGAACCGGACGAAAGGGAAAGGACACGCAGGAAGAAACATTCCTTCATTAAGTGGTATTGCAACGCATGCCGGGAATTCGCTAGTTTTTTAATTTAAAAAAAATGTCACGGAAAATATTATTATATGGTTAAAAATATAGGTAGATATTTAAGTACCTACTTACAAATCTTATGATTTCGGTGTAAAATTTTGATTTTGATTTATTAATAAGAGTAAAATAAGAACATACTTTTTAAACACATCTATTTGAATTTCACCTTTGTGTTTTGGACGCAAAATCTGTTTGCAGAACTGTTCGAGGCAATAAAAACAGAGTACCTATAGAACGCGTATATCACAATAATAATAAAGTATAGAACACACGTATCACTAACAACAGAGTATAGAACGCATGTATCATAATAACAATATAGTATAGAACACATGAATCACAATAACGACATAATAAAAAAAACGCTTGTATCACAATAACAACAAAGTACAGAACGCAAAAATCACAATAAAAACATTATTCTCATTACTTGAGAATCTTTGAGGTTACGTTTAATTTTATTTATCACTTTGTTGGCGGCATCGCGTGAACATTTTCGCTAAGTTTCCGATAAGTAAATTACCGCAGCTTTTAGTAGTCTTTTCGGGTGACAATTTGGTCCTTCAGTGAAAT
Organism: Limnephilus lunatus; assembly: GCA_917563855.2. Taxonomy (NCBI): domain Eukaryota; kingdom Metazoa; phylum Arthropoda; class Insecta; order Trichoptera; family Limnephilidae; genus Limnephilus; species Limnephilus lunatus. Next base: position 40,644,440 of record OU830602.1, on the reverse strand, counting down.
TCTTAGTATCTGCTCTCCCAATTACTAGCTTTTAATTAGCGATTGCGTGTTTTGAGTTTATGAATGAAAATTGAAAGAATTATTCTCATTTATAATACCAGTACTTTCTTCATCATTCAACATTATACATTCACACTTCTTTCTCCCTTCACCTTTGACTTGACTACCTTCTTGACCGTGATCGTCGGCACGGGAACGAGAGGTCGCTGGTTGAAATCCGACGTGAGGAAGTAAAATGAAAATTCCCAATCTTCCGTTTTTATATTTGTTTCTCCTCCCCACTAAATTACAAAATTAAACCTCACAACATACCCCGATTGCGGAAACTACCGTCCCACCGATTCCGGGCCCTTGGGACTCTTGAGCAGCAGTCGGAAAAATTTCAAAATTGCATCCTCGAATGTAATAATAGAAAAGTTAGATTTCGCCGTTAAAATGCGACTTGAAATAAAGATCACAAGAAATGTCATACGGGCGTGTTACGTGATCGAAAAGTCAGACTTTTTTGTTTATATTTCCAACACAAAACTGAGACAGATAGTATACTAAAAGGGCTAGAACTACAAGGTACTAGGTCATCGGCGACATTAGGTTCCTTTAAAATCTAGATGAAAGCCATTACTAGTGTTCTAAATTATTCTATACAATACGACTATTAAGTACAGCTTTTATGTTTACGAGTTGGTATATCTATAATTTATTAGTATTTTGTATTTTTCCACGTATTGTGATTTGTTTGAAAGCAAACATTAATAAAAAGTTACACTGTACCATATTCCCTTATTTACAAGTACAATACATCACTTCGCAGCATTTTCCAGGCGGTAATTGGATGTTTCTACACCATTTATTTCAAAATAATATTAAATGATATTATAAATACTTAAGATTGCTCTTCGAAAAATAAAATCATTGTTAAATAAATCAATTTATAGCTGACCGAGTCTGGTATTCTGCCTTATAAGATAATGGTGAGAAAAAGTTAAAATCTAATAAGGAATACAGAGTAAACTTGTTGTTATGGATAAAATTTTGTTTTTTTAGTGTAATAGTGTTGTGACTGCGATATTAATGTTTACAATTTACTATAAATTAATTTTATCATGAGATCTATTAGGATGTATAAAAGTAGGTAGTTCAGTTTTCATATTGCCATTATGAAAACATTATTGGCTGCTATCTTTATTTATAATTGCAAGATTCCAACCGGAACTAATTATTAAATGATGTTATAGAACGACATTTATTAATTAAAATAAATTTTAATAATTTCGCAGGTTACTTTCATTTTTTTTCTAAACCCTACCATATTTAGTCAAGATTTTATGAATTTAAATATGCATATTTTTTACTTTTTCAATACTCTTTTTCCGCTCTTTACTTTATTTTATAATGAGTATTTAACATTTCTGGTCTCCCTTGGGGTATTTAGGTATGTTTAATTAATTAAAAATTTTATGCTATTTATAGCAAATATTTCCGATGGAATTTAGATTTCGTAATACTTATAAAAAGAATTTGATCACTGCAACCGTTGAGAATTCAGAGCATTGACCGCATAAGTAAACCTATACATGACCAATACCATTGACTGCATTCGACCTCAAACATTTCGTAAAACAATTCGCGTATAATAACCTCAAATATTGCGATTTTACTTGACAAAAAACCGTTTTTATCAATGACGTTAACGTCGTTGGTTTTATTACATTAAAAACACGCGATAATTATTGGTATCGACGGGCATGAAGCTTCATTCACAAAAGATCACTAGTTAGTGGTGACGGTGTTGTGTTTTTTACTGTTGGTTGTTGAAAAGGCCTTAGGCCAGCAAGATGGACGCGAAAAGAATGTCTCTCGGAATCTCCTAATTGGGAAATGCCGGGGAAATATTCTAGACGTTTAGTCAGCGGCGGCATTCGGAGACTTGGTTGAGGCAAAAGATCACACGATATTAGGGTGCCATGTTGTGGAAATATAATAAACTTTCTTAGCATTCAACCGACACCTTCCATGTAAATGCCTGTGACTTGGGCTGGCTATTAGCAGCGCCTCTAGCGGTAGATGGATGGGCATATTGTTAGAATTTCGTGAACAGTCATTATTGTTTGCATATAAATAAAAACCAAGACAAACAAGATGCGAATATTTAATACAGGCAATATTTTAAAAACTCCCACCTACTATAATGATGGAAGCCTAGTGGGAACCCGACGCATTTGTCATCCCAGCGACTAACGTTCTAACTAATCATTCATCTTATTAGGAGTGCAGGTGAAGAACGGGAATTCTTCATTATAGGTACAATCAGAGGCGTAGCGAGGGGGTGGGCGGCCCGCCCCGGGTGGAGGGGTGACACCCGACTGAGTGTCACAATGGGCACAATGGGGGGGGGGTGGGGGAGGGTTAAACCACGTTATCCGCCTAGGGTGCTACGCCACTGGGTACAATTCCCCATTTTTGCCGGTAATTTCTGCATTTAGATTTTTCTGGGTTAGGTATGTAGATACTTTATTGTTTGATTTTGAAAATAAATAATTTGGTCCACAGTTATTAAAAAAATACATCTATTTTCAAATATTTTTTATATCTTTTAAATTTTTTAATTATTATTTTTTGGTTGACTTGGGTGATTGGGGTTCCCAGTGATCGCAATCAACCGCACTACCAAATCTATTTTCAAAATTCTTTTATATATATTAGTTTGACTGAAGTTTGAATCGAATTTCAGAAAAATGCTATGTGCGCGCGTGTGTGTGCATAATTGCCACCAAAAGAATGCACTATCATCGACAACGAGTCTATCTGCCGGGTTTCAGCTCGATCGGATGTTAGGAAGTGGTGTGAATATATAATGAGTTAATGTGCTTTTTCAAGAAGCCGCTTCATTCGTACATTTATTAAATCAAGAGAACAAAAATAAAAATCACATAGATTTATTTTACCCAAGAATAATATTTTATGGTCTCCGGAACATTTTACGAATTATGACTTTCCCGCTGGGTCACCTGTATAGAACAAGCCAAACTTTAAGACCAGCCTGACTTGATCAGAAATCGTCGCAAAATGCGAGTTTCAGGACAGAAAAGTGGCATGCCCTCGAGTCCACGCTTTTCTCTGTTGTACTATGTTTTACGCATCTTTCTCAATAGCTTACGTTCATTGTAAAGTCAGTAAGTAACTGCAAGAGAATGGAATGTACCAAGTTCAGACCGGTCTTAAAGTGTAGCGTATACTGTACATAGTGACACTTCCTACTAGAGATGCCACGAATAGTGATTTTGCCGAATACCGAATACCGAATATTCGGCAACCGAATATTCGGCGACACTTAGTAGATTTCGCGGGTGATAGGTTCCGACAGACATCATTGAAGTGCGTGTTGTAACTACGTATTTGTTTCATTTGCGAATAGGTAGTGTCACAACGCGCATTATTTGTTGATTTTTACATAAATGTTAAATATTACATTTATATGCATTTTTTTCATCATTTGGTATTCGGTATTCGGCCGAATGGTTCACAATATTCGGCCGAATACCGAATAGTAAAAAAGTGGCCGAATAGGCCGAATACCCAATAGTAGCCGAATATTCGTGGAATCTCTACTTCCTACCTAACATACCGCATAGTCTGCCTTTACGAACTACAATAATATTCTTATTTCTGGTTCCATGTCAGATGATCCGCCAACAATTGCCCCCCCCCGGCTTACTCATATACAATGTGCAATCGGTTTAAGGAAAATACCTAATTACACAACGTATAACTGAGTGACCCCGAAGGGATGTGCAGAAAGGATATACCTACCGCCGAATAACAAAAGCATAAAACATGTTTTCATTTAAATGCATCAAGGAAAAATCAGCTTCTCTAATATGTACTGTGTATACCAGCGCACAAGTACAAAAAATCGACACTGTATAAATTCGTTTGATATTCATACCAAGTTTATTTATTAAGGGTATTTTTAAAGTCGATTTTACGTTTGAAATTGGTAAATAATGCACAAAAAATAATAATTTTATAGTAAATATCGTTTCGGGGAACCAACTGTTGGCGGATCAATAATCGGGTCACCATTATTTCTGTAGAGTAAATTCATATTTACATCGTGGACACAAAAATCTATGGATTAAAAAAAGATTTCGTTCGTTTGGGTTCGTTTTTTGATCGCCTGCACAAATGCACATATGTGTGTGTTTGTATAACGATATGCAAGGCCGTAGCCAGAGAAAAATTTCGGGGGGGGTTTTGTTTGGTGGAACAGTGTTTATAGAAATACGCAGTGGTGGACTAAGGGGGCGGGGCGGAGGGGGTGGCCCGCCCGGGCCCCTAGTCCTGGGGGCTTTAAGGCACCAGGACAGTGTAATTTTTTTTTCATTTTTTTAATTTCATTTACTGAAAAATTCACTTCTTAAGGATGCTCTCACCAAATATTTGAAAGAAATTCGTAGAATTGACGGAGATACAGCATTTTATGTGAAATCGCTTGAAACAGTTTGTATATTGAATTATCCTTCAGAAAAACTTTGAACGTGTTTTGACGAACTTTTTAACATGTTTTTCAACCTTGTTGACAACCTATAAAACTATATATCCGATTTTCATGCATCAAGTCTTATACTGTACGAAAATCGAGTGTTTTTGGCACCACGTAAGGGAATTTCGATGTCTAAAAAAAAGAAAAAATGGCGGACCAGCGAATTTTATTTTCGATTTTTGTATGGAAAATTTTCAGCGTTCATAAAAAAATAGAATGGGTCCCTCTAATTAGATTTTCGAACAGTTTAAGACTTGGTGCATGCAAATCTGATGTGTATATCAGTTTTTCTAATATGTTGTTAACCAGCCGAGCGATTCCGTATCTTTTGTGGGATCGTGATTGGATAACGGACGTTATCTCCTGTCAGATTTGTGTGTCATATTTACTGTCACATATTTTAGTTTAGATCGATTTAACCATTGGAACGCTTTTTGCTGAATTTCGGTACCACTAACAAAACATAAGTTTGCTTAGTTGTTTAATTTCAGCAAATTCGCTCTAGATGCATTATTCCTGCAAGTACGCATGATTATTTATTCATTTAATGTACGTTATACTTAGAAAAAGCAAATAACGGACACAAAAATCACACAAATCTGACAAGAGATTACGTCCGCTATCTAATAACGATCTCACAAAAAATACGGAAACGCTCGGCTGGTTAAAAAACGTAGTTTCGAGAAAACCGCGTTCGAAGTTTTAAAAGATAATTCAACTTACAAACTGTTTAAAACGGTTTCATATAAAATGCTGTATCTCCGTCAATTTTACGAATTTCCTTAAAACATCTAGTGTTAGCATTATTAACAATTGCGTCTTTCAGAAAATGAAATAAAAAAAATACTTTATTTACAGTGTCCTGGGATCTTAAAGCCTTGATCAATTTGAATCAAGGGAACATGGAGGATGGAGGCGTTCAGAGGCCCCCCAGGACCCATGTGAACTGAATAAAAAGCTTGTAAAATTACATCAACTTCTTAACTGTCAGAAGCTGATATACTGTCAGAAGCTGCAAGATGATTTGCAACGTTTGAACACGTATTGTAATGCCCATTGTCTGGAAATAAAAATATCTAAGTGGTTCGTCGTGCGCTTCACTAGAAATAAAAACATGTTTATCTACGAATACTCAATTAAACATCAACCATTATCCATCAAATCAGAAATTAAGGACCTAATATAATTTACTTGATAGTAAACTGAATTTCAATAAACATATCGACCCCATAGTCACTAACGCATCTTCTATGCTTGGTTTCATAACCAGTTCCTGTAAATAATTAAAGATCTTATTACTTTCAAAATTCTTTACTTCTCATACGTTCGTAGTTTGCTTGAATACGCACCTTAAGTGTGGAACCCAGGCTATGTAATAAACAAAAATAGAATTGAAAGTATTCAAAATAGATTCTTAAGGTACCTCAACTTCCGCTCTTTTTGATCTCATGTTAGTAATGAAGGCTCTGCAAAGTTCTTCAATATACAGACGTTAACTTGCCGAAGAAATATAGCAAATTCGGTAATGTTATTTAAAATTACACGTACATAACTTAATTGATAATCCTGATCTTCTTCAACGCCTATCATTCCATTTTCAAAATCGTAACAGCAGGCAGTCGCTTACTTTTAATCTCCCTCTTTGCAAGACCAACTCCAAACAGAACTCATTTATCTACTGATCCACACACTCATTTAACTTAAATTATTACCACATTGACATTTTAACTCGACTTTACGTGACATAAAACGAAAACTTACTAAACAACATGACTCAAACTAAAAAGTTCAATGTCCCGTCCTTTGCCTCTTAATCCTAATTCTATGTTTCTCCTCCCCCCCCCTTTCATATATTGAAACAATTTTTTTTTTTTTTTTAATTTTTTTTTTGAATGTAGCTATAACTTTGTGGTAATCCATTATAGATAAATTAAACAAACTAACATTGTTTAATTTAAAAAATAAATTAATTAAGAAAACACCCTTACAATGTCACACTTTATCATTCATTCACTATCCATCAGTGAAAAGTTCATAATTGGCATAATTAACTATCTTACTATTGTGTTATTATGTAATCTCAGTTTTGCTGTCAACTTTCCCTAAAATAAAATAAAAATTTAAAAAATAAATAAAAATTAAACTAGGGGGGAAGGGGGGGGGGTGGCTCATTCAGCTTTGAGGCCTCGGGCGTCTGACGGGCTTAGTCCGCCATTGGAAATAAGTTAAGTTTAAAAAAAAATGATAAAAGAAATTAAATGGTATTATGTATAAATCTTATCACATATTTTTAAAACTACAAAATTAAATTTAGTATTTTCTTTGCAACGAGCAAATCAATAACCTCGTCGGTGTCAATGATTCGACCACCATAACACGGGCATAAGCCCTAGCATGGTGGTCGAAAAATCCATAAATAATGAAAGCATAATATTTATGCCATGAATAAAGTAAAATTTAAAAAATGTTAATTCTGCATTGACTTTCCTGGCCTGTGGAATTTCTTAAATAAGTTTTGAGGCGTTTCTTTTTTTTTATGAATGTTAGAGGAGAGCGCTAACATTTTCAGCGCCAAAATCGATGCGAAAATGTTTAATAAAACACGACTCGTTCTAAATAGAGAAAAAATCTCTTGGGTAGCATCTTAAGTGTCATTTAAAGAAACATTGTGAATTTTTTCACAAATATAATTTATAAGATAATAGAAACAGACTTGTTTTTAATAATTTTTGGAGCATACCTTACAATTTTTTTCTATCGAGGGAATTTCATATAATTTGCGAATCGGCTTGGGAAGCATCTAGACATTATCTTAAAAAATAACATATATTTTTTTAAGAACTTAAAAACTTCAAATGTTTAAGGGAGATATGTAAGAAATCGAAAGAAATTCGAGTTGCGGCCCCTTAGGGGGCATCCATTAATTACGTGAGCACAAAAGGAGGAGGGGGGGGGCAGCAAATCTCACGTTACTTGAAAAAAATATACGAATTGGCCCAAATTTATCTCACCGAGGGGGACGGGGGGGTCTAGATTGGAAGAAAAACTTTTCACGTAATTAATGGATGCCCCCCTTAAGACATGGATTATGAAGTACATAATAGATTTCCTTGAATCATATCAACCCATCATGGTTTACAACGGGTCTCGCACATTGCCGTAAGAGTTTTCCATTGTTTTTTAGGGAATTTTTTTTCAATATTTATTTCTAAGCACTTAACAGTTCGTTTTGCCGAGGACATGATAAAATTTCCAATTGATGTTTTATTACCAATAGAATTTCGAATAGGCTGAACCTTGCAAGAATGACATAGAGCCAAATTTAACGAATGTGAGCTGCAATTAACGTATAAGGCTTCTGGATGTGACTTACAAATTACTGCCTACACACCTTTAAAACTTCCTTTTATCGAAGAAGCGCCATCATATCCTTGTCCGATTAAATATTCGCAAACTATACCCAAAAATTTTAATTCAGATAAAATTGCATTAGCGAAATACTTTCCTGTTATATTCTCAACTTTTAAAAAAGATAAAAAGTTAACAAATCTTCAAAAAATATTCGGCGCACCGGTCAATTTCGGGGGGGGATCAAACCCCCTCGATCCCCCCCCTGGCTACGGCCTTGACGATATGTACACCGATTCATATGGCAGCCTTCAGACAGCTACCTCACGCGTTTAGTTCAGTAGTTACCTACCACCTACCTCTGAGATCCTGAGAAGGGACCATCCCGAATCTTCTAATTAAAAGGAGTTATTTTAATTGGGAAACAACAACGCTAGAATTTTGTTTTTTTTCCTTGTTCCGAGATTCAGAATGACTCTTTTAAGTGACAGTCTGGCTTTGCTATGCTCGGTATGTTTTATATTATTTTTGTATCGAGAGAACGATTTTTGTTTTTGAGAGTACCTACTTATAATATATAACAACACTGAAGGAACTAGACACTGCATTGGTGTGAAAATATATGTGATTTGTTTTTATGCTTTAATTTAATTAGAGTAATTAAAACATCTTTTTGGGAACCATTATTTCAAACAATATTATTCAATCATTGATAAGTGATTCATATGTATTACTTACTTATACAAAATATATACCTACTCATTATATTTGTACACACACACTGAAGAGCGATGGCATGTCCCTATTCGCGCCCGGATTAAGCTATTTTTGTTTCCTAATTCTGGTGAAATTGATCAAACATTTAAAAATAGGTAAATTAAAATTCTTTCGAAATATCAAAATAATTGCAGGTTAGGTATATCAAAATACTCGCATTTTCCGTAATGTGGATTTTTTTTTATTTATTTCTTTATTATTATTAAGTTAGTGTTAGAGACATTTAATGCAACTATATTATCCCATATTTATAGGACGTTATGTTGTGTAGGTACCTTTTTTATATGAATACCTCACAAGAGTCCCAACTGCTCCCGTCTGAAGCCAGTAAGACTATGGCTTCCCCAATTGGGGTATGTTGTGAGGCTGAAGGTAGTGGGGAGGGGAAGGAGATATGGGAGAGGAAGGTGGGGAAGTACCTGGTTATTCAGATCTGGTCACCAAACACGGCTAATGCCATTTAAAGCAACATTTCAATTCTGAATTATGGTCTTACACCAGGGCGATACTGAGAGTACTCTGGAACTTGCCGCAAATATACTATATTATTTTTAATTAATAAATTGTGAAATAACACAAATTTATCTAATAAAATTTATTTGCCACGCCGGGATTCGATCCCGCGACCAGCCAAGCGCCTTACCGCTGGACTACGCCGGGAGTCAACCTATACCTATCCCATATTTAAACTTTGGATAAAACAATTATAAAAAATCGTTAAACTTATTCTACGTAGGTTCCATTTACTTTAAAATTGGCGTACGTAGGTACTTGGTACTTTTTTGGAGAACATTATGATTAAATATTATGACTTCCATAAATCAATATGTTGTTGATATGCTTAGTTGATAATCACAGTTATAAAATTTAATTCAGAGATGCGTTTTTTAATATTATCAATGATTTTTTCGTAAAAAAAGTGTTTTTCGTAAAAAAATTCGGTTCGTTAAATGTCAATTAAATAACAAATAATTCAGAAGAGATGCAAGAAATCTCTTGTTAAAAGTAAAAAATACTACGTTATCTTTGGGGGGGCATCCATTAATTACGTGAGCACAAACAGGGGTTAGGGGTCCAACAAAATCTCACGTTACTTGAAAAAAATATATACGAATTGGCCCAAATTTATCTCACCGATGGGAAGGGGGGGGGGGTCTAGATTGGAAGAAAAACTGCTCACGTAATTAATGGATGCCCCCTTATGATTAATTAAAGTATACAATGCGCGGGAACTTTTGAAGAAATTCCAAAACATGTTTGAACATGAATGGTTCAAATTGGCCATATTTTGGCCAACTAACGCCCGAGGGTGTTTGCAAATTGGTCAATATATGTCCAAAAATGCTCCAAAGGTTAAAAATATCAATCGTCAGGTCTTAGTATAATTTATTTCGACGAGGAGAGCAATAAATACTATATTGAATAAACTGCCTAGCTCAGCTTCGACTTATTAAATTTATTTATTGTGCGACTGACACCTGTATAAAATATAGATACATACACTGAAGTGATAAAACGATACAAGAGTGAACTCTGCGTACTTGATTATATTTGTTTTTTTATGTTGTTGTACACATTTAGATGTTCTTTGATTTTTAAAAAAATATATGTAAAAAAACTAGATGGGCGTGGAAAATCAAATAAATAAATATCTAAACTGCAAAGAGTAGTGAAAAGGGTTAACTGAGCAAGCAGTTAAAAGACTAACGATGAATGTCTCCAAAATTTAACTTCTAGCAGCTTCAAAAAATCCTGCAAAATCGATGGATTTTAAAAATTAACAATCTACCAATATTTCCTCAAAGGAACTAATAGAACGTCTTTTTTTTATCATAAACACTGTCTTATTTGGAAACATTGGCTAATGACAATTGAGATCCACCTTAAGAAGTAGGTACCTACATGTTTAAGAAGTAAAAGGAGAGTTTTCAAGAGAATTCAGTTTGGGAAGGGGAATTGGTACCGCTGCCCCGAGATTCATTTATTGGATAACCAACAACTCTGCCACAGGTAACCCCAAGTGGTTTTGGTGGTGATTTAGCAGAGGTGCCCGGGTTCATGGGGTGAGATTTATCTAGATCTTGGCGGCGGATGACCAGGGCACACTGAACCCCAGATTTCCCCCTCAAACCTTTTTCCTTCCCAAAACTCTCCTCTCCTTCTTTCCTTAAAAAAAGTCCTCCACGCAATATCCCCAAAGATGACATAGGCCTTGAGTGAAATAATTTTCCTCACGGCCTCCTGTGTGGAGCTCATGTAAAAAAAGGAGAATCAATATCCGAAAACTGTAAACTTCACCCGCCATAACACAGGGTCATCCCTAGCATGGAGGGTGAAATATCATAAAAAAACTATATGTACTTTCGATTTTTCATGTATTAAATAAATATATATAAATTCTCTTAAATTAAGCACACGGGTGACCGAACCAATTCTCTTCAATTTGCCTCTTTTCACCGGGCGCCACTTGATTTTTGGAATTCATTCGTCATCAGCAGTTATCAGTTATCTTTATTCTCAAATTAATAATTCTACTCAAGCAATTTTTTTAAAACATTTAAAAAAATTCCTAGCGTGAAAGGCAATGGAATATACATTCTCTTACGCGCAATGCCAGTTACATATTGTGAAAACCAGTTTTACACTTTTATTAATGTAGTAAAAATAAACAACGTGTTTACTTGAAATAAAAATAATAAATCATGTGGATACTTATAAATAAAATGCTCACAAAGGTCTAATCAATAATATTTATGACAACATAAAAATGATATCTCTGAGGCAGTCATAATAATATATGTTTGAATATACAGTTTGTCAAATAAGAGTAGAAAATAAATGAGGGCGCCACCGTTGCCCAAATGGCAATACTAAAAATATAGCCATGGTGTTAATCTAAAGCTGTGTAACCTACATTTTTATTAAAAATTAAAAAGGCATTAAAGTGAAAAAAAATTTTTTTTCATTGCTAGATACCCACTGATCTCAAAATTAGAATTGCATTAAGGTATATTATTATTATATATTTGCAATTTTGTGTTAACATAATGAAGAATAACGATATTATAATAAAATATAAAGCACACTTTAGAAATTGATCACATTTATTTAATTCTAGCTTAAGTACCTAGCGTTACCCGGGCTTTAGATCATGCCTCGAATTTTAAATCTGAATATATTTAACTCATTCAGATCTAAAAGTAGTGTGACTAAACTCACCATTAATGATTCTTCCTTTCCACCTACTGTTAAATTCAAATCTATGTTAAATTAAATGAAAGCCAATCACTTTGTAAAACACAATTTAATCAAATTTATGTCATTTATTAGGTACCTTCACAATAGTGCTTATTCGATTTAATTTTTTTTTTAAGAATAAAAAAATGTTTTTTTAAATGTGTATACTAACAACGGGCTAACACCGGAAAATGCTCGGAAAAAGCCCCGAGGAACTCCCACCCCTGCCACCTATGCGGAAGCCGCTGACAATAAAATTAGGGTGGCTATTGTCCATAGGAACAGGGAGGAGGAGTTTACAAGGGAGCAGGAGGCCCTTGTGAGTGAGGGTGCCGGCGATCTGATTCTGAGCATCCCAAAAGGACAGTTCAGACCCGGATTCGACGAGTGCTTCATTCAGAAGGGCGTACTGAGAATGACCTGCTCCGACAAGGAGTCTGAGAAATGGCTGAGGGAGATAGTGCCGACCTTACGGAAATGGCAGGGTTGCGACCTGGAGGTGTTAGGGTTAGATGAACTGCCAAAGTATGTGAAGGTCAAGGCGGTAATTCCTGAAAACGGTGCAGTAAGCACCGAGAGGCTGCTGCAACAGCTGGAGAACCAGACCCCGCGGCTACACACAAAAAAGTGGATCGTCCACGACTCGATCAGGGAGAAAGATAGATATCGCCTGATCATGAGCGTGGACGAGGACAGTGTAAAAGTGCTGCGGGAAATGGGAATGACGGCGCACGTCGGTATAAGGAAGGCCACCTTCACGGTGCGCGGACCCAATACCGAGGAGCGGATATTGGATGTAAAGGGTAAGGATTAGACCCCCAAAAATGGCTAAAAACTTACATTTCATCCAAATAAACTTACATCGCAGCCCAGCAGCGGCTGCCGTGCTCAACAGGAGAGTTACCCGGGACCGTGTGGATGTCGCGCTGATTCAAGAACCCTGGACTTACAGGGAGAAGGTCAGAGGACTAAACATGAACCAAGGTCTACTCTACTACAAGGAGTCGGGGGACAGACCACGTGCCTGCATCCTCATCAGAGGGATAGCAGGCACACTGCTTCCCGAACACTGCAGCAGGGACCTGGTGGCTGTGAAGCTACAGGTCACGCTGGACGAAAGAAGCCGAGAAGTAGTAGTGGCGTCAGCGTACATGCCCTATGACTCTGCAGAACCACCACCCTCTAGGGAAATAACGAGACTCATCCAGGACTGCAGGGAGAAGGGTAGGGAACTGATACTCGGAGTAGATGCTAACTCGCACCACACTGTGTGGGGGAGTACGGACATCAACAAACGGGGACAGGACCTCCTGGAATACCTGATGACAGTGAACCTTGAGATTCTCAATAGAGGTAGGGAACCTACCTTTGTTATAAGTAACAGACAGGAGGTGATAGACCTGACTCTAGGAACTTTGGGAGTCTCAGGATGGAGAGTTTCGGATGAACCATCCCTGTCGGATCATCGACACATAGTATTTAAACTAGAGGGAGAGACAAATAAAACGGGGACCGACACATACAGGAACCCAAAAGCAACTGACTGGACTCGGTGTATACTAACAACGGGCTAACACCGGAAAATGCTCGGAAAAAGCCCCGAGGAACTCCCACCCCTGCCACCTATGCGGAAGCCGCTGACAATAAAATTAGGGTGGCTATTGTCCATAGGAACAGGGAGGAGGAGTTTACAAGGGAGCAGGAGGCCCTTGTGAGTGAGGGTGCCGGCGATCTGATTCTGAGCATCCCAAAAGGACAGTTCAGACCCGGATTCGACGAGTGCTTCATTCAGAAGGGCGTACTGAGAATGACCTGCTCCGACAAGGAGTCTGAGAAATGGCTGAGGGAGATAGTGCCGACCTTACGGAAATGGCAGGGTTGCGACCTGGAGGTGTTAGGGTTAGATGAACTGCCAAAGTATGTGAAGGTCAAGGCGGTAATTCCTGAAAACGGTGCAGTAAGCACCGAGAGGCTGCTGCAACAGCTGGAGAACCAGACCCCGCGGCTACACACAAAAAAGTGGATCGTCCACGACTCGATCAGGGAGAAAGATAGATATCGCCTGATCATGAGCGTGGACGAGGACAGTGTAAAAGTGCTGCGGGAAATGGGAATGACGGCGCACGTCGGTATAAGGAAGGCCACCTTCACGGTGCGCGGACCCAATACCGAGGAGCGGATATTGGATGTAAAGGGTAAGGATTAGACCCCCAAAAATGGCTAAAAACTTACATTTCATCCAAATAAACTTACATCGCAGCCCAGCAGCGGCTGCCGTGCTCAACAGGAGAGTTACCCGGGACCGTGTGGATGTCGCGCTGATTCAAGAACCCTGGACTTACAGGGAGAAGGTCAGAGGACTAAACATGAACCAAGGTCTACTCTACTACAAGGAGTCGGGGGACAGACCACGTGCCTGCATCCTCATCAGAGGGATAGCAGGCACACTGCTTCCCGAACACTGCAGCAGGGACCTGGTGGCTGTGAAGCTACAGGTCACGCTGGACGAAAGAAGCCGAGAAGTAGTAGTGGCGTCAGCGTACATGCCCTATGACTCTGCAGAACCACCACCCTCTAGGGAAATAACGAGACTCATCCAGGACTGCAGGGAGAAGGGTAGGGAACTGATACTCGGAGTAGATGCTAACTCGCACCACACTGTGTGGGGGAGTACGGACATCAACAAACGGGGACAGGACCTCCTGGAATACCTGATGACAGTGAACCTTGAGATTCTCAATAGAGGTAGGGAACCTACCTTTGTTATAAGTAACAGACAGGAGGTGATAGACCTGACTCTAGGAACTTTGGGAGTCTCAGGATGGAGAGTTTCGGATGAACCATCCCTGTCGGATCATCGACACATAGTATTTAAACTAGAGGGAGAGACAAATAAAACGGGGACCGACACATACAGGAACCCAAAAGCAACTGACTGGACTCGGTATTCAGAGGAATTAAACATAGGAATGACAAGATTCCCAGCGAAATACGGCTGCCCTGAAGAAATTGAGGACGCAGTAGAAATACTGAGGGACTCAATGATAGGGGCATACGAAAATAGCTGCCCTCTGAAGACAAGTACCAGGGACAAAACACCGTGGTGGAGCAGAAAACTGCAGGAGCTACGGAAACTAGTAAGGCAAGCGTTCAACAGGGCCAAAAAATCTGGAAACTGGGATGCTCACAAGCAATACCAGAAAGAGTACAAGGAAGCAATCCGGATAGCCAAAACAGGCTCCTGGGAGAAGTACTGCGGGGAGGTGGAAACCATCCCGCAGGCTGCAAGAATTCAAAAAATTCTCGCTAAAGACCCAGGGGCAGCTAAAGGCCCATTTCGGAAAGCCGATGGAGGCTTCACCGATAACTGCGAGGAGGAGCTGGAGGAACTGCTGGGGAAACATTTTCCCGGCTACAAAAAGTTAGAAGCAGGTGACACCGGTCCACCACCAGCCCGAGTTATACGGGATGGTAAGGACTGGGACACTGCCGCTAAAATAGTGACTCCCTCCAAAGTTAAATGGGCAATCGAAAGGTTCGACCCTTTTAAAAGCGCAGGAGAAGATGGTATCTTTCCGGCACTTCTGCAGAGAGGTCTGGATACAATCTTACTTCCGGTGACTAAGATCCTGAGGGCGTGCTGCGCCCTCGGATACATCCCCATACCATGGAGGAAAACAAGGGTAGTGTTCATACCTTAACCTGGGAGAACTGACTACGACCAACCAGGCGCATTCCGTCCAATTAGCCTCACCTCTTTTCTTCTAAAGACAATGGAGAGGCTAATGGATAGACACATAAGAGACGGGGCACTGAGAGAAAAGCCCCTCCACGAGTTACAATTTGCGTATCAACCAGGTAAGTCGGTTGACGCGGCACTGCACAGGTTGGTATACAAACTGGAGCAGGCGCAGGCAACCGGGGAACTAGCAGTAGGACTCTTCCTGGACATAGAGGGAGCATTTAATTGCACCTCTATTAAATCCATCGATGAAGCGGCAGAAAGACATGGACTCGATAAAACCACCAGAAGGTGGCTGATGAACATGCTTTCAGGTCGGATTCTTACGATGGAAAGGGGTGAGGTGAACCTCAGAGTATTGGTGACGCGAGGGTGTCCACAGGGAGGGGTCTTGTCACCCTTGCTGTGGAGCCTGGTGGTGGACAACCTCATCAGGAAACTCAACAACAGGGGCCTGTATACTCAAGGGTATGCGGATGACATCGCAACCATAATAAGGTGTTGAGATGCAGACACATCCAGAGGCCTCATACAATCAACACTGGCAACAGTGGAAGAATGGTGTGAAGAAACAGGGCTGTCGGTCAATCCAGACAAGACAGAACTAGTAATCTTTACACGTAAAAGGAAACTAGAGGGATGGAGCAATCCAACCTTCTACGGAAAGGAGGTAGAACCCTCTGACACGGTTAAGTACCTCGGGGTCATTATAGATGCCAAACTGAGCTGGAAAAACCAGGTAGAAACTGTGGGCAGAAAAGCCTGTGCTCTCATGTGGGCAACTAGGCGAATCTGCGGCAGAACGTGGGGACTCAAACCCAAAATGATGCAATGGCTGTACACAGCCGTTGTAAAACCAAGAATCATGCATGCAGCCTTGGTCTGGTGGAGGAGAACAACACTGAAAACAGTGATGGCCACACTCAACCACATACAGGGACTTGCATGCAGAGGAATCACAGGAGCTATGCGAACCACTCCAATACTAGCCATGGGAGTGCTGCTGAACCTACCCCCACTAAACTTAGAAATAGAGGGGGCGGCGATGGCGGCAGCCTACAGGTTAAAATGCAAAGGTCATTGGAGAGGTGAGTTGCCCAAAAACAGTCATACGGAGATCGGAACAAGACTGAGGGCAATTAGCCCGACAGCTGGAATGAAGCAGGACGGCAAACAAGCTGAATACTTCTTCAGACAGCAGTTTGATGTGATGTACCCCACCCGGGAAGAGTGGGACATGGTCCCAGGTCCAACCTCCAGAGAGGAACTAATCTGGTTCACAGATGGGTCCAAGATGGAGGAAGGAACGGGGGCCGGGGTATGTCTACAGGGATCCAAGAGGCAACTCAGTATACCTCTAGGAACTCACTGCACTGTGTTTCAGGCTGAGATGAAAGCCATCATGGCCTGCGCACAGGAGAATATACGTATCGGGTACAGGAATAAGAACATAACTATTTGTCCTGATAGCCAGGCAGCCCTATTGGCACTGGAAAGTAACCGATGCGACTCCAGACTGGTGATGGAATGCAGGACTGTTCTTACAGAACTCGCTACCATTAATAAAATAACACTGATATGGGTACCAGGACATAAGGGTATTGAGGGCAACGAGCGGGCTGACGAACTAGCAAGGAAAGGGGCGAAAGCACCACTTGCAGGATCCGAGCCGGCCGTAGGAGTAGCAGCTTGCCACACGAAATTACATATTGAGAGGTGGGTCAAATCCCAGCACTGGAAGGAATGGGAGAGGGCACCCGGAATGAGGCAATCCAAAGTACTCATAAACGGACCGGACCCCAGACGGACCAGGAAACTACTCGATATGGATAGAAACTCGCTGAGGGAACTGGTAGGACTACTAACGGGACACTGCCATCTCAGGAGACACATGCAGCTATTGGGAGTGGAAAGCACCACTAGATGTAAAAAATGTGAAGAGGATGAAGAGACTCCAATTCACTTGTGGTGCCAATGTCCTGCCCTGGTGGGAACTAGGCTCAGATACCTGGGGAGACACATCGTGGAACCAGAAGACTTAGCCACATATCCAATGACAACTCTGGTGAACTTCATTAAAGGGACTGGGTTATTGTTAAAGGATTGAGGTAAAATGGGAGATAGTACAATGGGCCTATGGCCTAAGTACTCACGGGAACTAACTGTAAACCGTCTCCGTAAGTTAAAAAAAAAAAAAATGTGTATACAGTGTTTTGAATTTTCAGTGTCATTGCACTTTTAAAGAATATTTGACAGATTGGTGTTGCCAGCCTAAACATTTCTTAGTTCCATTTTATTTATTTTCTACTCTTTTTTGACAGACTCTAAAACTTTGGACAACCGAGATATTTACGAATGAGATTCGAAAATAATGCGGGACTAAAATTTTTAACATTTTCGGTTCCGGATGTTGAATAATTCTGTATTCTCTATGAAACTTCATAGACTACGAAAGATTGGTTTATTTATGGTCATTTTCACATTTTTATCATGTTTTTATCTTTGATTGTGCGATTGACATTACCGAAAAATAATATATTATTTTATTGGTTGTAATTTAAAATTTTCTCGAAATGTCTGGGCTTTCCTTGCTCTCGTCTTTCGCAAGGTAGTTTTTGAGCTTTGTATGCATTATTTATTAAACTCTATCGCCGTAATCGCAATCCTGCTTTAATATTGACGTTTCACTTTTAGGTTATCTGTGATTGCGCCGTTCAAACCGACCATAAGATCTATTACAACTTATACACCTCTCCAGTTCCGAATCACACAATGCCTTTGGTATGTATGGCTTCATAAAAACCCAGTTTCAAATATTTATACGTTTACTTTAATTGAATCTTTTCTATGTTCTTTGAGGTCATTATGTATTTTTGACTTTGTACTACAATGGTTACTTGTCATTCTTTACACAATTAATATAAGATTAAAATAAATTGATGTGTTAGCTTGTGAGTATTTGCGCTATAATGTAGCATTATGTCGTATTAAATTCGGTAATTTTTGGAGATCGCTGTCAACGGTTAATATGCACTTTATTTTGAAAAAATCTTTTGATTCACCTTAATTACATTAAAAGGCAACTATTTGCATTGGGGGAAGTGGAAAATATTTCATTTTAATTTTTTTCTTGCCTTGACGCGAGTAGGCGTTATAAAGGGGCACTTTCTTTTGAATCACAAACCATGTTACACAAACCTAGCGTAGCCGCTAAACTACTTGAAAACTGGGATGTTTTTCTTGCCTTGACGCGAGTAGGCGTTATAAAGGGGCACTTTCTTTTGTATCACAAACCATGTAGAATGAAATATTTTCCACTTCCCCCAATGCAAATAGTTGTCTTTTAATGTAATTAAGGTGAATCAAAAGATTTTTTCAAAAAAAAGTGCGTATTAACCATTGCCAGCGATCTCAAAAATTTACCTTAAATTCTTCATATCATCACAGAAATTTACTTAAAAACTTACTATGTGAGTATTAAATAAAATTTCAAATCTTCATTCAAGCTCGCGATGGCAAAGATAGCATTGACACAGGCAAAAGTTCTGTGAAAAAGGTTATGTCTGTTGCATCAATATTGCTTCCTGCGTCGTTGTAGGGGAACACAGAATTGGACACTGCACAGGGAGTGTATATTTCTTTGATGTTTGTACATGTAATGTGAATGGAATGATGTTATGTTCTTAGCGCGGAACCGTTGAGAAAAAAGAAGAAGATGGACCCCGCTATCCTCCGACAGAGGGAAGAGCGAAAGAAGAGGAAGATTGAAAAGCAAATCAGACGATTGGAGAAAAATTCTAGCCAATTGAAAAACCTCGAAGAAGTAGAAGTGCCTTATCATCTTGTGGAAGAGAAGCAGTAAGTTTAACTATTTATTATAATCGATCCAGTTTAATTAGGACATATCGGAACCCAAGTATTTTGTCCTAGATTAGGAACTGTCCCAAAAAAGCAAAGTTTAAGAGAGGTAAAAACTCGCCATGAACCGTGTAATGTAATGTGAAAAAATTAAATTTAAAGGGAAAGTGAAAAAACCTTTCGATAAAATATGACATCTTTATGTAGCTGTAGTAAAAGATATACCCATGGATTTCTCTACCATAGTTCAATAAATAAAAAACGAGTGTGCTTTAGACCACACGACTGAAGTAAAACTTCACTAACTTATAAAAGAACATATGACACTGGGGTGACATATGACATCGGGGTGACATATGACATTGAGGTGACATATGACCATGGGGTAACCTATGACCTTGGGTGACCTATGACCGTGGGGTGACCTACGACCTTGGGGTGACCTACGACCTTGGGGTGACATACTTCACCTAGTTTTACTTTAAAAAAATGCTTTTCCCTAGCATTTGCTGGTGAAGCGGTGTGGCAAGCCACCAATGAACGTTAGTGAAATACTATTAAATCACGCCCTTTCTGCACATGACAAGAGACTTGCATTTACCTTCTTTTGCTTGCGGTATAGCTATATCTACCCATTACCGAACACATATTAGACACATTTACTTACATTTAAATAAAGATGCAAAAACAAACCAACAAACAAAACAACACAACACAAATGAACTCCTAGCCTAGAGGACCATACTGCCATCATAAGCAAAGGGGCAGCTAGGAATTTGCAAGGCACATTCTGATGTACGAGGCCTTTCACCTATTATAATAAAAATTAGAGCTTTTAACATTTAGTTGGAAGTAAAAAACAATCTATCATCGCCTAATCCCCTTTATTTACAGAAAGCGCACGCGACCAATGGTGGTCCACTCCTCTGCAGTCCTGGAGGCCAGATCACTTCTGGAAAAGAGCTGGACACGCGCGCAGATGGTAGAGCGAGTGACAGATATTAAGAACATTGACCGCATAGTGTCTTCCCAGCTGAGAGCGCTGGAAGCCCTGCGCCAGGAATCTGAGGACTTGTACAATGAAGCTATTGCGGTAAACATCTTTATCTACTATCCAAACTTGAGTCATGTCATTTCAAGGGTATGGGGCCATTCAAATATTATGTAGGCAGTTTTTTTTGCAAATTATTAACCCTTCCTCGTCAGCAAAAGTAAGCAAAGCTCTTCCCCCCCCCTCCCATGCTTACGTTAACATACAACACGTCAAATCGTACCGAAACGAAACAATAGATTGGCGATAGAAATTTAGACCAGTGAATAGCGAGCGTTTATTCTCATACTTGGTTCTAAGCAAGTAAACGTATCCATTATTTTCGAAAATCCCCAGAAATGCGTTTCGTTTTCAAGTATTGACAAGTAGGGTTGCCATATGTGTTCAAACCAAAATTGACAAAATTTAAAAAAAAAAACTGAAAAAGAAAAAAAATATATTGATACTGCTGATGTAATCACCATCCAGACTCCCCTACCCCCCATGTCATCAAAAATAAGCAAAGCAAAGACCCCCCGCCCACCTGTAGTGTTTACGTTAATACTCTAATGGCCCTATGAATACCAGAAGACAATGTATGGATGTAAATGAGCAAGAAATGTGGGCATGACAGAAATGTGAGATGACTGTGGCGGCCTTCCTCTCTTCCTCTCTGCCTACCTGTAGGAAACTTTTTGAAATATTAAAATTTTTAACACAAACATAAAAAGTTTTAAAAATTACCTTTCTATCTAAAATACTGGTAAAAAGAAAAAAACATACACATATTATTATTAGGCAAAATTATTTATTTATTTATAAACGGAAACAAACATTATATTATCAATTGGTGAAAAAAAATTAACAATTAATAAATATAATTCATGGTGGGTACCTATTACGTGTTACCTATCATTTTAGTGTCTTATTTATGAGGTCTGTGTAAGTTGGTACAAATTTGGTCTCCTGTGATTAAACAGGCTAGCTATAATATTAATATTTTGTGTATATTTTTCCAGGTGGACCTGGCGCTTGTCCCGTACAAAGGCAAGGGACCAGTGGCCACACCGCCCATCAAGAATTACGAAAGTCCCGACGGTGAATATGTTGACATCTCCAAGAACTGGGACATCTGAACAACTGAGTACTAAAATAAGAGTGAAATTATGACGAACGACTGCAGCCTTTTTCATACAAAAGTTACCTTGAAATCATGAAAAATTAATTTCTTTAATAGATTATATTTTATTATTTAAAACATAAATAAATAAAGTAGTACATATCCGCAAGAGATATTTACCATCTTTTGATTAAAAAAATAATTTTTCAATTTGGTTATGTATTTCTCAAATCCAAATTTAAGTTTTGTATGAAAAATGCCGTGTAGCCATTCCTCTTAAAGCAGTGTAGAAAATAAAGCATCTTAAGTTTTGCATTTAGAAATTGTTGATAAATAAAATAAAATGTTATTTAAATCAGTACTTTTATTTTCTTTCACAAAGTGTGCTTTTACAGACATACAAAATTATAGAGCAGATGAACAAAATTCTTACCCTTCGAGTACTTGACCCACCTTGTACTTTTTAATGCAATAATTAGCTCAGGTTTTTTTATACCGAAATAAGTTTTAAAAAAATATATTAGCTCCACACTGTGTGGGAGGGTCTTTTTAGGAAATGGGAGGAGATGAAGTTCTGGGAAGGAAGAAGGTAAAGGTCGGAATCTGGAAGTCAATGACTCCAGGATTGACAGATATATATTTTTATTTTTTATTAGTAACAAATAGATACATAAATTACAAATAAATTTTATACAGTAATTAATTACATGGTAGATATATTTGATGTACCCCTATAAGTAAGCAGGGGTTGTGTGTATGGGGGGGTTTTATTGTATTGTTTTTTTATTTTTACACGATTCAGTAAGTTTTCAGTATAATTTTTAAGGTGAGTTTTAAATTCTATCAAAATAATTCCAACTATAATTCTATCTAAATGTTATCAACCTCCTGAATACCATGTGAATTCATCCCTCCCACTGTGGTGCAAGGCAATGGGTCGAGAGTCTGGCTGATAGGTCTAGGTTAGGTTTCCCTCAAACAGTCTCTCCTGATCTGGCCTGCTACGCAGTATGTGGGCAAACGCATTCGCCACTAAGACCTAGACAAACTTCACCTCATGAACCAGGGCCCCAAGTTACCAAACATAGAGAACCACTTGGGGTGACCTATGGCAGGGGTATTGATTATCCAATTAACCTTATCTAAGTGACTGTGGCATAGGTGATTAATCAGAAGCTATCCCCGTACGTACGTCGTACACGGATGTCGAAATTTTACTAAAACAATATATTGTGTTTCAAAATGTGCGGCTTGATGGGATTGATTGCATTGAAAGGTAAATATATATGTAGATAGCACTTTAAAATCATTTATCAAGCCAAACAGAGAGAAATGATTATGATGTACCAAATAAAATCAAATACTTGTCTACCAGCGCTTGTAAGATGTTTACAAAAACTGAAGCATAACTCTTCAAATAAAAGTGTATGGTGACTTCATTCAGTCTTCTTATGGGACCCTAAGTTGATGGACACAAGTTGGAGTTTGATCACTTCTACAAGAGATGAATACATAAATGCACAATCCAAATTTTGCATAACCCGTATTTTGTCCGCTCATGTGCAGTCGGATTCAAATGAGCAACATTTGTTGAGAAAATTGTGAGCTACCACAAGGCAAGGCCTTTGACACACTTGCTCCACCTGTTAAACGTGGGATGACATTTCGGAAACGGCAAGAATTACCTAGATGAGTTCTGATCAAAGATCGGTTTAAGGCGATCCAATAATCCAGGAAAAAATCGAAATTGGAATTCACACCCATGTATAGGAGGGGTTTAAAAATACTTGAGAAAAGCCTTTGGAAAGGTTGGAAAAGGTATTTGAGAATTTTTTTACATGTTGATTTCGTAAAGGCCTGTAAAAAACATTAATTCCTTTTTTAAGCATTTTTTATTGTAATAGAACGGAAATTTAAAATTGATTTCACAAAACCAAGCGACGCGGAGCCTAACGTCTGTTCCCCGCTCCGGCCAGAGGAGAACTGACAGAAAATGGGTGTGGCTAGTCAGTAGACATGGGCAGATTCATTCCCAGGAGTGAATCGATTCAATCTGATTCTCCTGGCCTTTTGAATTGATTCCTTGTATTCATTCCTTTCATTCAATTCCAAAAAAAAAAACACCTTGTTTTTATATGTGTATGTATATATTATCTACACGCGGTAAAAGTGAAATCTTCAGAAAACAGAAGCAGACATGAGTGGGGAAGCTACGAAGCACCACACAAAGAGGAGACCGATTATACTATCATATTATCTCGCAGACTAAATCCTATAGATGTATGTATTTGCCTCTTTTTAGTGTCGTTATTTTTCGTTTCATCGAGTTTCAAGTCACAACGGTGCTAAAGAATACAAAGCACTCTTCTTAGGGTGAATTATGTCGTTCTGAAAAATTTTTACAAACGACGCGCGAAGGGGTTAACGTAATATTTTAATGTGTCTTATATTGACAACAAAATGTTTTTTTGACAAAAAAATGTATTACATTAAGCTAGCAATTAAATTTTTAAATTAAACAGTTTGTGGTTTCACCCCTAAAGTTTTACTAATTTATTAAACTTAAAATTGTTTCAATTTAAAAACCACTTCAGGTGGTCTAATATAAATAAACATTTTAACAATATTTTGTGACCACAGCCGATTGGCCTTATAATATCTGCAAATTCACATATTATATCTACCTAACATCTGCGTCTAAAAATATGTAGGTACTTATATTCCAATAGTTTTGGTATGTACCAAAAAACAACCAACAATGTAATGAAATTGACGGCTTGGCGCGCGGAGAGGAACGAAAGCTGAACCTCACAGGCGGATTCGCGGCAGGCATTCAAGAATGAATTAGTGACTTTTGACTAGTGTCTGCAGTAACTCGCTAGCTGCGGACCAAGTAAAGACTTTAGCGTTTTGGACACCCATGATCGAGTCATGATCGATTCGTTTGAACATTTGGTCGTTTGGTCATTTGTCTGTCAACTGAACAAGACCCTAAAATTAATTCCCAAATAGAGCGTTTCGGACATAACTCGATAGCGACAGACTAGACACGCGGATCTGGAATGGGTAGGACCTCAGATTGACGGGGACAATACTGAATAGCGAATACATGTATTGATTCTTCGCACAAGTGAAAGGGACACGACCATTGGAACTAAATCAGATGGCTCGCTGCCGGTTTTTGCTTGTGCGGGGGACAATGATATGCATACGCGTGATTTTATGAATGGCGGCGCGGGAGTGGGATAGGTATTTTACTTTAGGCAAGTTCGCGGCGCGCCGCCCATATAATAATATTTAAATACCTACGAAACATTATAAATTATAATCTTTCAATTGTTTACGGTACACATCATTAATTGAAATAATTTGACAGTAAATTAAATGGAAAATAAAAAATTAATGTGCCGTTAAAAATCGTAGGATACAAGGCATGAAGAATCAAAGGAATGAAGAATCAATTCCTTTTGAAATTGAGAATTAGATGGAGTGTGTCACAAGATTGAATTTATTCATTTAATTCAGTCAATCAATTTTGCCCATGTCTACTAGTCAGTAGTTTTTCGGTGGACAAGGTTCACTTAGAAAAACCAAATTCGTCGACTGCCATATTGCCGCCGTGATGTCAAAAATAACAATGCGAAAATGCATATTGTATTTTATTTTGTGAAGTTCGGGCGTAAATTTAATTTTTTTGTGATTATTATAAAAGAAACTGAAATTGCCACATTAAAAAATAAAACCATATCCGAAAAGAGGTTTATAAATAGGAGAGTTCGGACTTGAAAGTGTTTTTTTATAGACCTTATACTTTATTTTTTCTAGGCTTATTAAAAGACAAATATTTTTAGGGCCAAGATATGTTCTATACGTAGTATTTAATTGAAGCATCTATAATACTTCTAAGCATCAAATTTTGAAAACAAAAACATATGGTTTTGCATTATTTAGTATGGCTTCATCTTAAAAACAAGGTAATTGTTTTTTATGCAATTGTTTTCTGTGTACCAGATAATATATCTTATTTTTCATGTATGTATATTACGTGATAATACCTTAAGAAGTTTCCCAGAATGGCTAACTAAAAAAAAACTCCCATTTTGGAAACTCTGACGAGAGGTCAATTATGACATGTTTTTTTTAATGATTCATAATTTGTTTATGACAAATTTCTGTATACTTCAGCATTCCGGTACTTTTAGGATTATTCAATGGAATACAAAAAAAAACCATGATAGATTATTATCAGCATCGAAAGTCAGAACTGATTCTATGATAATTATCGATGGCGTTCTCCCCTAAAACACCACCAAATTTTCATACTTACGCTATGACTATTGATGAATATAATATGACTCGCACCAATTATATACATAAAGAAGAGTGTCTGTGATGGGTGGGCGGTATGAAGGGCGGCTTGGCTTTGTTTTATTAGCAAATTTACATTTTCTCTGAGGTTGATGAAATTTTGCATACCTACTTGACCTTCAAAACTACTATTTTGGTGTATTTTAGGTTTAGTTACAAGTAAAACATTGTTTATAGATTTATGTAGTAAGATTTTATTGTAAATAAATTTTATATAATTACCGCATTATTACAAATAATTTTCCAGAAGATTTATTTAGATAAACTTTATAATTTATAACATCAACTTTTTTTTTAAATTTCGTAACAGTAAGTAAAATTAATCCTTACACACGAACAGACAATAATCCAGATGATATTTTGGCTGTAAATTAATATCCTATGAGATTACATATCACAATAATTACGTACAATTTTTAATTTTAAATAAAGACTCATTAATTTATGAGATTCACATTTTGTGTATTGACTAGTTGTGTGTTCATTATGGCTTTTAATTACATATAATATACACAATAAATAATGCTCCTTCTTCCACAGGGATGCACATTCATGTTGTGTACTCGCATCGTAAACAACTTATCACGCAGAGTCCGTATAGATCAAATCAATTGCCACCAATTGTTGATTTTCAAAATGTTAAATTGGAATGCTTTCATGAGCATAAGCAAGCATAAACCGCTCATGGAAAAACTGAAAAAAAATCAGTTGACGACTCGGGACTTGTAGTGCTGGCCGACCCGTTGCAGTTGCCATGTTGACAGGTTGCCATGGTACCGGCTCATGACCTATCAAGTTTTTGAGTAATTTGCGATAAGATAGATTAGGAAAATATCAATTTTGTTGAGGAGGTTGATAAATTATGATTATTTATTAAGGTTGATAATTGACAAATTATATTTTTGTTAAACAAGCTGAAAGTTGAGTTTCGTCGTGAATTGAGTTGCCAACCAGTTTTCGGTTTCTCCATGAGCGAAGGCCCTAACTCACAACCAAACAGTTGCTGTAGTTTTCATTTTTATATCCTGTCAATCTTTGTTGACTGTTTTGTTCCTAGCATTGATCTAAAGCCCACGCATTGCTACAAAATGTCTGACAAACGCCTTGTTTAAAGCCTAGTGTATACAATCTCACCCGGTTGGATGCGGGAGACTGGCGTCATTGGCGAGTTAACAAAATGGCAGCATTGTTTGCTGTGTACAAACTTTAGCGTAGATGTACATATGCAATATGCATGCGATAGTGCCAAGATACTTCGACGAGTATTGGTTATTTGCGTATCCCTGTGGAAAATGGGTCTAAAGGTTAAAAAAAATTGTGCAAAAAGAATTCTTTCATATATTATCAGATCTCTAAAAGAGTCAAAATCTTAACATTACTAAACAACTTTGTACAAAATTCAACAGAAAGCTTACAATATACTATATTTCAGTATGCAACACAGACAGATTTTGATAAGAGTTCTGATTCTGATGTATATCTTGGAAAGTGAAATCATCGGATCTGTAGGATTCTCTTTTTTTATGTGATTGAGAGACTGGTGGTTCATTCCTGTTAAAGACCACCATTCAGAATCGAAACATTGCTTGACATGACTTTAGCCATGTTTGGTCACCAGATCTGAATAGCTGGGTACTTCCCAGTCTTCCACTTCCCTTCCATGTTCCCTTCAGCCTCACAACATATGCCATAGTCGCACTGGTTCTTGGAAGGTTGAGACTTTTGTGCATTATTCACATAAAACAAAAAAACCCATGTTTAATTACCAGATCTGAACAGTCAGGTAATTTCTCTCAACTTTCCCACTTCTTTCTGATATAATCCCACTGGCTCCAAGGAACTGGCAATCTTGTGCGGTATTCACATAAAAAAAAATTAAATCTGTCAGATCATCAGAAACCTAAATCCTATCTTTTCCATTAATTTACTTAGGCTTATATTATGCTATGACATGAAACAAATCCACCAAAGTTTTCACTCCAATCATTACCAACTTTCAAGTCTTTACGATAAAACATTTACCTTTATGGAATGAGTTAAAAGATAATAGAAACATAGGGAGATATGACATTGAAGAGTGTCAACTGTCACCGAGTTACGACCAAAGTGCATGAACTATCAAAGCGGCGGAGCCAATTAAAGTTATATATTTACAGCCTTACTAATAAAAATCACTTCCCAACTGTTAAACAGTGTTTTAGAAACACATTGTATATAGACTGTACAATTTGAGATTCGATTTGGTACTTTTAATAAATTAATAAATACTTATTTTTTAAACATCGTATTTGGCATGCCAAGGGCGGATGACAGCTGTTAAATCGACAGATTCAGTACAAAGAAGCGGCATTTCGTGGCAGCTCTCTAATTCATCTGAGCCCCTCACCTACCATAGGAAGAAATATTTGATAGCATAGTGTGACGGTACAACACATAAGTGCTCGCGGTTCAACAGATATCTGCTCGCGCTTTTGTAGCCGCGTGTGTCACCTACATTATGTTCTTATAATTCAATATATTTACAATATTTATTTGTGTTATTTTTTGTAAGTTTTAATTATACAATAATTGCGTGTTGCAGTCAAGTATTATACAATAATTGCATGAGTGATTTATATTTTAAATTAAAATATTGCATTTTATAAATAGTATATCTTAAAAACAAACATCTAAAAGGTAATTTTATCTAGTTTCTAATGTGGTTTTTACGACATCTTCAAAAAGAAGAAATATATGAGACATTTAAAATAACTTGCAAAAATTCCAAAATTTCATTATTGGGATTGTTAATCCATGGAATTATTATTATTAACAGTTTATACAACTCGTTTTGACTGAATAGATAATGTATGTATTTCCAGAAACTATTTTATGGCTGTTGTCATTTCAATTTTTTGCTTCTATTAGTAATGCTTTTACGTACATGGTTGTTTATCCATCATATAAAATATCCACGACATTTATTAGTAAGGCTGTTGGTGTGTAGGTAGAAAAAAAAACGCTATTGTGCATATGCGATTTGCAGTGGTACGGGTGACACGTGTGGTGCACATGGTTTCATACTAACAACGCTCCATGCCCCATCTCCCTTGTTTCTACGAATGCGTTCATTAGATTAAACTTAACTTATTTGTCAAAAAAACACTAAAATATCATTAGGTTTGAAGATGTAGAGAATCTTGCATCTCTTCTTTAATATGCCAGTCTCCAAGAGCCGGCGTGTCCCAGGGCCAGTCCTCTCTCGTCGAAGGTGGCCAGCGAAAGTCTAGCTGTTTTGTTTGCTAACCGGCGAGCCGGAGAGTCCATATCACCGCCTCCCTCCACCCCCACTGAAGATAAATGCACAGAAAAATTACATTTTAAAACAATAGTTAAGGTAGGCAGGTACTTCCTTGTGAAGTTTTTTTTCAATATAATCAATGTGTTCCATTTAAGCACCTGACCACTGTAAATAAATTTTTTTTTAGATTTTTATAAATTTCATTTGTTAAGAATGCTCTCACCAAATGTTTTAAAGAAATTTGTAAAATTGACGGAGATACAGCATTTTATGTGAAACCGTTTGAAACAGTTTGTATGTTGAATTATCCTTCAGCAAAACATTGAACGCGTTTTTGTCGAAACTACATATGTTTTTCAATCTTTACAACATTTAAAAAAAACTGTACATGCCAAGTCTTAATCTGTTCGAAAATGCAGTCTCTATGGCACCAGATATGTACCACCTCTATGACCAGACCCACAGAAAAGCCAGGTACTTTCCAACCTTCCTCCCTCACCCACACCTTTCACCCTCAACATATCTCAATAGGGGATGCCATATTCCTATTGTATTGGGCAGTTGGAACTCTTGTGAAATACTCACTAAAAAAACAATTAATTACCTGGAGAATTCTGGTAATCATACTGTTGAGGAGATTCAGCCCTTTGTCCATCTTCCGCTGCCACCCGCTTTTTGAATTCCCCAACGAAATGGAGTATTAGAGTCTCCATCAATAGGGCTTGCCTTGAAAACACCTGAAAATAAATACAATCTTACTAATATTATAAACGCGAAAGTTTGTATGGATGTATGTGCATTTGTTACTCTTTCACACAAAAACTACTGAATGGATTTTAATGAAATAATATAGCTCATACATCAGAATAACATAAAGGCTATAATGTATAAAGCTAGCTAGGAAGGGGACACGGGAGGGGAATGGCGACGTACGGAAAAGGTGATTCAGGGGAAACAATGTATTTCTTTGAATATGGCATTGTGACGCATGCAGGGAACCAGCTAGTATATATATAATGTAATATTTTGTAATATAATTAAAATTCAAGAAAATGGTGTAAGGCGGATAGTAATGACCTCAAGATTGCCATTGCCGCGGGTCTCTCAGTTTGAGATTTACGAATTAATATAAATTGGGACAATGTGTAACGGCATACAAAGAAATTTACATCGTTTTACTGACAGTCTGTCAGATTGGAATTAAGGAAATTATTTGTGATTTATTTCTCACTCATCACTCTAAAATGCCATTTACATTTTTTATACCGAAAAACTCGGGAATCACTAATTAAAGTTTGTGGGGTATGTCCTGATACACCGTGTATATAAATAACACCAATAGGGCCCGACCTTAGTCAGTAATATCTGTGTGTTATTTAGAGTGGATTTACTTGCCTGTAATATCTTGGTGACCCTCAATCCATTCTCCACCACCATGAATTGCAAGAACAGACACGGCAGGCAGTCTTCGTTGGCCTCATTGGATGGCCTAGCGTACTCCCATGACATCTCCTCGTACCGCAGGCCCAGAAGCATAGTCTGGAACAATGAC
Source organism: Limnephilus lunatus (assembly GCA_917563855.2). Classification (NCBI taxonomy): domain Eukaryota; kingdom Metazoa; phylum Arthropoda; class Insecta; order Trichoptera; family Limnephilidae; genus Limnephilus; species Limnephilus lunatus. Next base: position 40,613,585 of record OU830602.1, on the reverse strand, counting down.
CAATCCAAAGGGAATTATCAATCTGTAGTATGACATTAGGAATGAAATATATTTTACAGTGTATGTGAAGGCAGGAGAAGAAAGAGAGGAAGATCACCGATGCGTCGAACTGATTAAACATCATAAAGACACGACTCCATTAATGGAATTATCTGCATTTAACCTTCTTTCAATATCTCTATCAGCCTTCCCATCTCAAGTATCAAGTATTATGTAGTATGCTCCAAGTATTCATCATTCATAACTATATTGCACACTGTTTTCGTACTCTCTCTTTCAAACATCATGACTTTAAACTTACTTACATTCACCATTAAATAATTCTTCATATATATTTCATTCATCCTATACACGAGAGACTGCAGATCCTCCATATTGTTAGAAATCAGCATCGCATCATCAGCATACAACAGGTAACATACTTTCAGATTTCTCAATTTCGCGCCCAATCCCACCTCTTTCAAAATTAATAATTAATTCCTCTCTTGATGGAGGACTGAATGCCGTCGAAAGAAGCGAAGCTAGTAGTCCGCAATGGAGTGCTGTTACCTACCCTGATGTATGGCAGTGAGGCATGGAACTGACAGAGGAAGGATGAAAGTAGACTGAATGCTGTTGAAATGAGAACCTGAGGCTTATGTCTCGTAAAACCATGTATGATCATGTGAGGAATGTAGAGATCCGCAAATAATGAAGGCTGATGTAAGCGTAATAAGTAAAATTAAGAAAGGGAAAAAGATTAAAAAAGGGACCCTCAGATGGTTTGGGCACGTAGAGCAAATGAACGAAGAAAGTAGTGTATTTTTTTATTTAGTGTAAGAAGAATGTATGACGCAAATGTGAATAGTACAAGTAGTCGGGGACGGCCGAGGAAGACAAGGCACAATCAAGTGAATCAGGTTGTGAAAACAGTCGGGTCATGTCAAGAGTCAGAATAATAGAAGAGTATTGAGATGATGTACGAATGTGAATGAGGCAAAAAGTGAGTGCCAAGACCGAGTTGTTTGGTGGCCTGTCCTCTCTGCCTACCCCTGCGGGAAAACGGTGTGATGGTTAGTTAGTTAGTTTTAATGTGTACTGTGTGACATGCTTTAGTTTAGGTTAGGTTAAGTTTGTTTGTTGTTTTTCATTCTTTATCACTTTTCTTTAACATTCTGTTTTGTCTTGCAACCACCGATGATAATATAAAGTATGATGTTAACTTACGCATTCACACTCATCTATAACGTAGACTCCTGTGGCGTTGATAGCCACCAGAACGGCGATGTCCTGATGGGTGATGAGGCTGATCAGTCCTCGCACCGGCTGCTCCACCTGTCCTTGGAAGAATGCTGCCCTAGAAATGGAAATAATAAGAAATTATGGTTTTTGAATGATTGATTGTCAATTGTAATTATAAAATATACGTCATAAAAGAAGTCGATTTCATAGGGAACTTTGGCAATAAGTATTTGTAAGTAAATGGAAGGTATTTAAAATCTCAATATCACTGCAGCTATTTTGGAAATAAGATGATGAAATGGAAAATAAAAATTATGGTAAAAAGCCTTTTTTTGGACTGATATTTTAAATTAGTGGCGGTAAATAAGCTTTCTAATGCAAATTTGCAGCCAATTTCATTTGCAAGATGTTTTTTAAAACATTGTTAAAACCCGATGCCAAACTTAAGCAGACTGTAAAAACTTGATAGTAGTTGAGACACAACGATTTCTATGAGACCCACAGGAGTTGTTCTGAAAGCTGAACAAATTAGCCTGAGGGTCACTTTTACGATGTTCACCATTCCAAAATTTTTTTGTTCCTCATTATAATTACAAGTATCACGGAAATAGGTAAAAATGGTACCCGTAGAAAGGCAGAGGCCAACACAGCTCCAGGTATTTGCGCATGAGTTTGCGAGGCGGTGCAGCGGCGGGGGCGCGTCGGAACTGCTCCAGCAAGCGTGCCTCAGCCCCCGCCTTGCTGCCCCCCGCCCCCACCCCCACTCCACCGCCCGTGCCCGGCCACCACCAGCGGCGGCGCAGGTGCGACGGGAGGAACTCCTTCTGACGCTGCCTGGAACGCAAAAATGATATATTTCATATTTGCAAAGTTTAGACCTTGGGCCTTAACTCAAAAGTCAACATAGAAATGAAAAAAGTCTTTTAATTTTTCAAGCATCTAAAGTACCCATTGGATAGGTAAAATTTGTTTTTATTGAGCGCAGTCATACCCATATGATGGTGATCAGACAAAATTTTGTTTGCGGGATTTTTACCCTAGTCACACTATGGAAGTATGAGCTTGGCATTCCAAAGGTTAATCAACATGGGCGAGCATGACAATTACATTTTATAGTTGACATCGAAACAATATTATTAATATGCCAAGCCCATTCTTGTCCTCATGCATTGCGAAGAGTGTTTTTTTAAGAATGAAAAATTTTAAGTGTGAAAATTATGACAAAATATTAACTTAAAATAAATAAAAAAATTTCGGAAGATCAATTCATTCGAAAATAATTTCTGGCAAATGGTCACCAGGGCTGTTCTTGACAAAGTCTAATTTTGGGCCACTTTAACCAGCACCGCTGGCCATATATCACAAATAACCCAAACAATATAAGTAATTCCAAGATGTCAATTGTTGCTATTTTATTTATCAATATAAACAAGAAGCTACACAAAGCCTTCCAGAAAATAATCGAGAGGTGTCAAATTGCAAGTGTTTGGGAGCCAATTGACAGATCAATTACTCGAAATCAAGTTTTCAAATTTTGATTTAAATTTTACCTCACTTTTGAAGTATTTATTGGTCATGAGTGAACGTTGTTAACATTGATTCGGTAAAAAATTAAATTTTAAAATAAAATAAATACAGTAGGTAAGGAAGTTGAGGAAACGCTTTTGGCAGCTTTATACCATTAAACAATGTAATTTAAATAACCTGAAGAAGTGTGCGGTGTGAACGAGAGGGTCATAGGGTCCCAACTGAATGCGAGCCTGCAGGGCCCCCAGAGCCACAGCTCTGGCACTTCCACACGGGTAGCGCCCCTTGATCACCCGCTCCCGTGCCTCTTCATATAGCAGCTCGATTATTCGCCCTTCCCTGAAATAAAGTTTTTTTAAATTTCCTGGTTTCTTTTTTTTTATCTTTTCAATGCTCCTCCTCCTACTTTCATCATTGTACATTAACCCAGCACTCGGGATGACTCGGACCTTAATACTAGGATTTATAGTAGAAACCTTCTTCGTACACAGGTTCTCCTAGTGAGGTGTTCACGAAACATACAACATTATTATAAACCAACAGTTTCACCTTCTCAAACCTACCTTACACCCAACATAATAAAATGTTATATTAATATGTAAAAATGTTTTCAAAATATATTATGTTAAAATATTAAATATAAGGTAAAAACTGTAATATATAGAAATAAAATAAATAAATAAGTATAGTTTATATAGGAAGTTGGTTACTCGCTTTGAGTATCTATTAAACTGGGCCAGACCATCTGATAATATTCTACCCACTGGACTAATATTAGCCACCAGATGATTAAAAAATTATAAACGATTCTCTCATTATCCAGGGAACTTGGGTTTTTGTATGACGCGAATAGCAAAGTAGCAGATAACAAGACCAGAAGCCAAAGTTAAACTGTGGGTTTGGTTCAATATCAGCTATTCTTCTAACAATTCAAAATTTACAGATAAGTGACAGAATAAAGCACTTTAAATCGATAGAAAAACCTAAATATATTAGGCAAAGTTTAAAAAAAACTTCATTGTTTAATATTTCAAGATCTTTTTTTTATTTATTTTGATACAATATTTTACATTTCATAGTACAATCCAGTAATGTTGGCCTCACTGGGTGGCTTACCCGTACTGAGGCCCCCATTATATAATATAAGAGTTTATACATAATACATTTTGGAAAAAAAAATATATACATATAATGTTGGTGATGAAAAAACACTTAAAATTAAGATATATTTAAACTAAAAATAAAGATTAAAAATTAAAGTAAAGTTTAAAAAAAAATTTATTAAATGAACATCGGGATATATTATGATTTGCGTGTTTGTGAGTGTTGCTTGTTTTAAATTGGTTTTGTGTGTTACGTGTACATGTTTTATTCTTTTAATTTATAAATTATGGTAATATTGTCTTAACGCACCTTTTTGTAGTAAAAGAATAAAGAAAAACATTTAAAATACCTACCATGTAGATCTGAATGGAATCAATGTCACCACTAACTTAGTGGTGAAATGCAGTACTGCATTATGAAATTGTCAAACTTTCAAAGCAATAAAAATGCCGACATGATATTTCTTGTGTTCTCCTTTATTCCATGGCAAACTTTGAAACCTTATCAAACATACTAATTTCGGTTGTCTGTGCGTCTCCGTGTTCATATCACTTCTATGCGCAGCATATAAAATCTACACCATGATACTGAAACAAAGAATTGATAAGTACGCAGAAAACCTACTGGGAGAGTATCAGGCAGGCTTCCACACCGGTAGATCCACAACAGACCAACTGTTCACCGTCAGGCAGATCTTGGCAAAGTGTTGGGAGTTTGATATAGATATACACCAGCTATTCATAGATTTCAAGCAAGCATATGATAGCATAGATCGGGAGTGTCTATATGACATACTACTTCAATTCCAGATTCCACCTAAATTGGTTAGGCTCATCAAAGCCACAATGTCTGACTCAAGATGTCAGGTCAAAATAGACGGGGAAGTGTCAAGGGACTAAAACAGGGGGACGGTCTGGCTCCCACTCTCTTCAACTTTGTGCTCGAACATGTAATAAGAAAAACGCTAATAGACACTGGCTCCAATATTTGTTTCAAGAGCAGTCAAGTTGTCGGATATGCGAATAACATTAACATTATCGGAAGATCAGTTTCAGTCATTAAGGAGGTCTTCGACCCCTAAGAAACCGCGGCACGGGAAGTAGGATTGCGGGTTAATGTTGACAAAACGAAAATGATGGTACAGAGCAGGAACCCTTCACACAGAAGAAGTAGTGCACAATTTAAAGACAACTACTCATACGAAGTGGTCGATCAATTCACCAGAATGGGCTCTAGTCTGACAGAGAACAATGAGGATCCAGCGGAAATCAGAAGGAGAATCACAGCAGCCAACAAAACATACTTCTCTTTGCTGCCAGTGTATAAGTCACGTAGTGTCCACAGAAAAACCAAAATAACCATATATAAGACCATTGTTAGAACGGTATTGGCATATGGATGTGAGGCGCTGACACTGATGGTAAAGATGGCTGAAATGCTGGATACTTTTGCAAGAAAAGTGCTGAGAAGAATATGTGGACCCGTGAAAGAGGGTGAACAGTGGCGCATCCGGCACAATATGATATATATATATATAAGGCCCCTAGCATCTCAGCACACATGAGACTCCTCAGGCTGAGATGGGCTGGGCATGTACAGAGAATGCCAGATACATGCGTTCCAAAAAGAATTTTGACTGGACACCCAGGTGGAAAGAGAAAAGTGGGAAGACCCAGACTGAGGTGGGAAGACGAGGTAAGAGGGGATGCAGCACAACTTCTCCAAGTACCAAATTGGAAGTCAGCCGCTGAGGACAGGAGGAGTTGGAGGCGACTGTTGTAGGAGGCCAAAGCTCGATATGGGCTGTAGCGCCATCGAAGAAGAAGAAGTGCGTCTCCGTGAAATCTGGTTCAATGAACTCAAATTTGCTTTGAATTTAAGTGTCATTTTCAAAATTGGGACTGATTGCATGAAGGATTCAGACAAGCGATAAAGTAGGTAGGTACCTACCGATAATATAGCATTTTAATAGGAAATTATTTTAATGGTCTCTTTCAAAATTGGTATCCTATAATATCTTGTGACTTTTAAACTAAATTAAAATACAATTCCTAAAGAGAAATGAGAAATTTATCAGAAATGTGGTTATCGTCAAATTTCTCTTAATTGTTATCTCTTGACCGCAAATGAAAAAAATAGAAATAAAAAGGGAATTTACCATGGAAGTCAGTACTCACTGGGGGAATTAAACTATTGACTAGGAACTAAACCACGGGACTGCCGGATGCGGACTCTATGCAAAGGCAACTATATATTTTTATATTAATATATTTTTTATTTTGTTCCTTACTAGTGAAATACATTTTATGGATAGAAGTGCGAGAAACTTTATTTTATTTTATTTCTTGTCTGAAAAGTAGTTCGGAACTATGGCATCCCAAATGGGAAATGTAATGAGGTTGAAGAGAGTGGGAAAGGGAAGGAGATGGGTAGAGGAAGATCGGGAAGTACCAGGCTATTTAGATCTGGTCATTAAATACAATAAATCAGAAAATTTGAAAATTCATAGTAAAAATATGATTTCAGTTTTTCACTTCCAAAATATTAGATACCATGGACACTGTAACGCCGTCTGAAATGTTGGCTAAAGAAGGAGGTTGCGTAACAAGGCATAACACCGCATAAATAAATAACGATAATACTTTTGGCCGTGAAAATCTAAAATCATATCTGGCTAACAACATCCGTGACCAGATCTGAACAGCCAGGTACTTCTCCACCTTCTTCTTTCCCATCTCTTTCCTCTCTCCACTACCTTCAGCATCACAACATACCCCAATTGGGGAAGCCATAGACTCACTGGAACCAGACGGTTAGGAGCAGTTGGGAATCTTGTGCGGATTCACATAAAAAAAAATTATGCCAATTTAATGATAATGAGCGCCACTATCTAAAAGTGTTAATTAAAAAAGCAAATAACAAATGCAGTTGAGTGATTAATACTTCCTTTCAGAGGGAAGATAAGACAAATTAAACCCCGACTCATATGGACCTGTCAATTCTAAAACAAATTAATAAACTGCACTTATCGCTGCCATTATTTACCATTTTAGGTAGAATTTATATTTGCAGAAGCATCTAGATCAGTGGTTCCCAAACTCTTTTGGCTCACGAACTCCTTCCCCCCTTCCACGGACCCCTTCACCCCTCCCACGGACCCCTCCCCCCCGAATGGAGCGCCGTTAAGTGTTTTTTTTTTACATTAGCTCCACACAGGAGGCCCCAAAGAAAATAATTCCTCCTTGGGATGCCCATGTCATCCTTGGGGATTCCGTGTGGAGGGACAATGAGCAAACAAATCTTCATCTCTATTTCGCAATTCTAAAAGATTTGTAAACTGAGAACATTCTCCTCTTCCCAAGTTTTGTTTGTACAGTAAAAGTTTTGCAACAAACACAGATAATTACACTCTAATGCAGTGACGGCGTTTTAAAGGGTCTGGCGGGGCGTTTTAAAATTTTTAGCATTTAGGGGGCGCTGCAAAAGTTCGAGTTCGGGCATTGTGTCAATATAGAAAATAAGCTCATTCCACAAAAAATTTTACTGAGGTCAATGTAATAATAATGTGTTTTACTTATACTTCTCATCATTTTTAATTTGTAGTAAGAAATCCATTGCGTAAATGGACTTCCTACTAAAATGTGTACTATTTAATTTTAGTGGGGGGGGGGAGGGCGCTGTATAATTTTACTGTGGTAAAGGGGGCGATTCTTTCAATAGGGTTAAGAAACACTGCCCTAATGTATATTATTATTATTCATCCAACAATAACAATAATATAATAATATAAAAAATATAAGTGTCCATCATCAGGGCAGATCCGACAGATGTAGATCTGTTGGATCTGCCCTGATGATGGACATTGCAACGCTGTCCGAAATGTTGGCTAAAAAAGGAGGTAGCGCAAAAAGGCATAACACCCCAAAAACAAATAACGAAAATGCTTTTGGCCGTGAAAATCTAAACCGAAAACGTAACCAAAAAATTATACTTAATTTTGTCCGAGACTAGGAAAATTTGTTGTACGCACTTCACGCATGCATCACATTTTTATTATTCATTTATTAAACCTTGCGCAGACCCCTGACGTTGTTGTCCAACCACTGTAAATCCATAAAAGTTTTTTTAATAATTTTTTGATGTGGATACCGCACAACAGTCCAAACTGCTCCCAACCACCTGGATCCATTGAGACTACCTACGTATGCACGTATTTTTTTGTTTTCATTATCAATAGTTTTAGTTAGAAAAAACGTAAGATGAGCCATTTTTAAAACTTTTTTCATTAAAAATTTTTGATATATGTTTATTTCGAATTATAAACTTTGAGAGCGTATTTGAACACTTTTCAAATAGAGTTTTTAGTGTTCGGAAGCGTTCAGAAATATTCTTTTATTTGGATTTTATTGCAAGGTGGAAATATTTTGACCACTTGAAAAAATAGGCCCGAGGCCTGAGGGGTTAAAAACATGTTTTGGAAGCGAGACAAGCGAGAACGAAGCGATAGCGAAGCGAGAAGATGAAATTAGGGGAGTTGGTTGTGAAATTACTTACAGATGGGGTTATGCTTGGATTTTAATGATGTACGAGAGGGTGAATCCATGGTTGGTATATTGATGGATGACTTACTTTATTTTTTCTTCTTCGTGTCTGGAGTAGAAGACGTTCCGCTGGAATTGAATGACGGGATCGTCCCGCAGCTGCTGGTGTGCGGTGCCGTGGCTGTACTTCTTCAGGAGCTGCTTCCAGTGGCTCCATATCTCCCACGGCTTTTGGTAGGACTTCAGTTGAAGCTCTGAACAAATACAATCATTAAAAATAAGTATCATTGTAAAAACACCACTGTTTTGTTGTGTTTGTTTAAAAAAATATATTTAAAAAGGAAGACAAAGACATTATAAGCGTAAAATTTAACTCTTTGAGTGCCAAAAGTGCTCACCCGTGCCGCTTACTGTACGCCAGCCTTTTTTAGCTAAAATTCTTTTGTTGAGACACATTTTGCATCGACTTCAGAATGAAATTTGTCCCAATTAAATGGAACGGAAAGAAGTAAATTAGTATCAGTTTCTATATTTGGTTACTGTTCCTTGGGTCTTGTCTCGGCTATCCCAATAAACTGGTGTACAACTAAGCGCAATCGACTGCATACAAACACATTATTCTGGTAAGATGGTACAATTTACAAAAACATAATTTTGAAAAAATCAAAAAAATTAATACGAAAATAAAATCAGCTGGCCCGTGGGAAGCTATACAAAAATTTTGCAAGGGCACATGACGGAGGGATTAGGTCGCGGGAGCTCGGAGTTCCAAAGATTAATGTTGCTTGTGCAATGATGAAGGACTTACATAGCTAGCAGAGGATTAAACCCACAATGCTACAATGTGGTGTACTCCAATTCCAGTGATTGAGATTACTTGAAATATGTCCGGGAAAATTCCAATAAAAATCAAAGTTAGTCGAGTTGCTTTATTTACGTTATCATAAGGTTTACAATAAATATTTAACTGAATCAGATATCCATCATATTGGAAGCTTAAGTTATTCTGAAGTTAGGGAACCCATCACTGCCATCGACATTGTGTATCATCGGCTACTTCCGTAACTGTTCGTGCATTAGACACGAACGACGATAGTCGATACTCTTCTAAGTTATTACTTAACTGACATCAGTTGAGACACCTCTAAACTACATACAACCAGGGCTGGGCAGTATTTGAATTACTTGTATTTGAAATACGTATTTGAAATACAAATACGTATTTTGTATTTGTATTTCAATTACTTCCTAAAAATGTATTTTGTAATTGGTATTTCAATTACCCGATGCTGAGGTATTTTGTAATTTGTATTTCAAATACTTTTTTAAATTATGGCTTCAAAATACATTTTCAAATACATTTAGCGATCTTAGTAATGATAATGAAAAATAAACTGACGTAGATAATACATAGACTAAAAACGTTCGAATCCTGAGCAATATATTAGAGTAAGTTGGCAACACTATTTGTATCGTATTATATTATTAGTGTTTGACCGAAACAGGACTTTTTACCGAAACCGAAACCAAATCTTCGGTATCTGTCTCAGTTTTGGACGAAACCGATTCTTTTTTAGCTATTGTATACATAAGTTTGGCTTATTTTTACACTAATACAGACATTTAGTTAGTTAGTTAGTTTAAATGAAATAAAAAAAACAATTATTGAAGTACATGTAAAAAATTATTATTTATTTTTTTGTTATCACCGCTATAAAAAAAAACAAAAATTAACAAAACATGTTAACTACTTCTTGGAACAAAAAATTGACAATAATCAACACTCACATTATAAAGGAAGGACCTCATTAATTGAGTATTTTAATTGCGTTTCTTCTTCGATGGCGCTACAGCCCATATCGAGCCTTGGCCTCCTGCAACAGTCGCCTCCAACTCCTCCTGTCCTCAGCGGCTGACTTCCAGTTTGGTACCTGGAGAAGCTGTGCTGCATCCCCTCTTACCTCGTCTTCCCACCTCAGTCTGGGTCTTCCCACTTTTCTCTTTCCACCTGGGTGTCCAGTCAAAATTCTTTTTGGGACGCGTGTATCCGGCATTCTCTGTACATGCCCAGCCCATCTCAGCCTGAGGAGTCTCATATGTGCTGAGATGCTAGGGGCCTTATATATGTCATACAATTCTGTATTGTGCCGGATGCGCCACTGTTCGCCCTCTTTCACGGGTCCACATATTCTTCTCAGCACTTTTCTTTCAAAAGTATCCAGCATTTCAGCCATCTTTGCCGTCAGTGTCAGCGCCTCACATCCATATGCCAATACCGTTCTCACAATGGTCTTATATATGGTTATTTTGGTTTTTCTGTGGACACCACGTGACTTAAACACTGGCAGCAAAGAAAAGTATGTTTTGTTGGCTGCTGTGATTCTCCTTCTGATTTCTGCTGGGTCCTCATTGTTCTCTGTTAGACTGGAGCCCAGGTAGGTGAATTGATCGACCACTTCGTATGAGTAGTTGTCTTTAAATTGTGCACTACTTCTTCTTCTGTGTGAAGGGTTCCTGCTCTGTACCATCATTTTCGTTTTATCAACATTAACCCGCAGTCCTACTTCTCGTGCCGCTGTTTCTAAAGGGTCGAAGACCTCCTTAATGGCTGAGATTGATCTTCCGATAATGTTGATGTCATCCGCATATCCGACAACTTGACTGCTCTTGAAACAAATATTGGAGCCAGTGTCTATTAGCGTTTTTCTTATTACATATTCGAGCACAATGTTGAAGAGAGTGGGAGCCAGACCATCCCCCTGTTTTTGTCCCTGCGATACCGTGAATTCTTCCGACAGTTCTCCGTCTATTTTGACCTGACATCTTGAGTCTGACATTGTGGCCTTGATGAGCCTAACCAATTTAGGTGGGATCTGGAATTGAAGTAGTATGTCATATAGACACTCCCGATCTATGCTATCATATGCTTGCTTGAAATCTATGAATAGTTTATGTACATCTATATCAAACTCCCAGCACTTTGCCAAGATCTGTCTGACGGTGAACAATTGGTCTGTTGTGGATCTACCTGTGCGGAAGCCTGCTTGATACTCTCCCAGCAGGTTTTCTGCATACTTATCAATTCTTTGTTTCAGTATCATGGTGTAGATTTTATATGCTGTGCATAGAAGTGAAATGCCTCTATGATTTTCGCATTTTAATTTGTCACCTTTTTTGTGAATTGGGCATATTATGCTTATTTGCCATTCCTCTGGGATTTTTTCCAATTTCCATATTTTTGTTATTAAACTAAGTAGCAGATTTTTCAGGTGCTCATTTCCATATTTGAACAACTCTGCCGGCAGGTTGTCTTTCCCAGGTGATTTGTTGTTTTTAAGTCTCTTTAGTGCAGCATTTATTTCTGACATTGTTGGTGGGTTCGCTGATTCTTCATTACTTGATTCAGTGGGGATGTTAGTAGGGTGGCTTCTCAGGTCGCTATTAGGGTTAAGAAGTTTATAGAAGTAGTTTTTCCATACTGTTTTAATTCGTTCCTTATCAGATATAATTGAACCATCAACGTCTTTACATAGTGTTGTATTCGGTTTGAAACCCTTCTTGAAGAAGTTTACTCCCATATATGCCTCTCTAGTATTATTATCAACAAAGTCCTGTTCCATTTTAAGCAGTATATCATTCAAGAATTTTCTTTTCTTTCCCCTTATCAGCTTATTCGTTTCTTTTCTCGCTTGTTCGTACACCTGTCTTTTGTTTCTTGTTGACCTTTCCAAGTATTTCTTTCTGAGTGTATTCTTTTCAGCTATCTTTCTTTCACACTCTTCATCAAACCAAGGGTTCCTGGGCTGTTTGGGCATGTTTCCGACACTTGATTCCACTGCTCTTACAATTGCTTCTTTTATATCATTCCAGTCTTTTTCGAGTGATTCCTGGGAGTTCTGCTCAGTAATCTGACCTGGTAAGCTATTTACAAGGGCGTTGTGGTAGTGCTCTTTGCCTTCTGGTGTTTTTAGAGCCTCCGTATTGATTTTTGGAATAGTTGGTGGTTTCCGTGTCCTGTTGTTTGCAATTCGGCTCCTATAGGTGGCTACCACCATGTAGTGGTCTGAATCACAGTTGGCGCCCCTATAAGTCCTTACATTTGTTATGCTCGTTGCCCCCCTTCTTTCTATCAGGACGTGATCAATTTGGTTATGGTGTCTACCATCTGGTGATGTCCAGGTCCGTTTGTGTATGTCTTTTCTTGGAAATTGAGTTGAGGCCACGATTAGGTTTCTTGATTCTGCAAAATCAATCACTCGGGTTCCATTATTATTAGCGTCCTTGTGTAGACTGTTCATTCCTGTAATGTGTTGGAGCAGAGGATCCTGTCCTATCTTGGCGTTAAAGTCCCCAATAACCATCTTAATGTCATTAGATGGTAATGCGTCGTAGACCTGTTCGAGTTTCTGATAGTATGTATCTTTCACTATATCTTCTTTATCTTCCGTTTCAGCATGTACATTGATCAATGTAACATTGAAAAATTTCGTTTTTATACGTAAGCTGCACATTCTTTCGTTAACGGGTTTAAAGTCTAGAATGCATTTTTCCATTTTCCGGTCCACAATGAAGGCCACTCCGAATTTATGATGTCTTTCATTTCCACTATGCAATTTTTTTTTTAATTGCGTTTACAATCACAATATTCTTAATAAACATGTTAAATGAAATAAAGAAAACAAAAATTAAAGAATGTGAAAAAAATATTATTTATTATTTTTTTTTATATTAGTTCCACATAGGAGGCCCTGAGGAAAATAGTTTCCCTCATGGCCTATGTCATATAAGGGGATGCTGTGTGTAGGGTTTTTTTAAGGAAAGGAAGGAGAGGCAGTTCTGAGAGGGAAATAGATATGAAGCATGGGTGGGAATCGGGGGGTCAGTGTATCTAGGCATAACGGACGTATGAATCCATCTCTACAACCGCGGTGCAAGGCGATAGGTCGAGAGATTCCGACTGGAGATGATAAAATACCTCCCTCAACAAGTCTTTCTCGATCCTGCACACCACGTAGCAGGCAGACGGACGCATTAGTCCCCAAGAACTGGACAAACTTCACCCTATGAACCCGGGCACGCCTACAAAGACACCAAACGTATCGAACCAGTGACCTATGGAAGAAGTGTTAATTATGCAATAAATGGTTCCTGGGGCGGCGGTACCCTTACCCGCCTCCCAATTTGGGCGGCGGGTATTATTACCGGTACATTACTCTTATAAAACAAATAAAAAATTTAAAAATTAACCCACATTTTAACTACTTATTAGAACAAAAATTTGGCGAACGAGCCACGAACTCACCCGATGTCAGCCGAACGACGCGCGATATTTCACGAACGCAGAGTTTCGGTGCGGCCGAAGGTTTCGGCAGATTTTCTGATGCCGAAACTAGATTTTTTTGCCGAAAGTTGCCGAAACCGAACCTTCGGTCGGTCACTATATACTATACTTGTCATTGCTTTGTATTGTACATTTTTGTGTCACAGTATTAGATCAAGCACTATGAGAATAATTTGCTGAATGCTGAATGCTAAATTATTTTTAAGTTATTTACAGTAGAGCACATTTGAAGTGAAATAACACAAAACTGCGCTATGCAAATGTCTTGTTATTAATATAATAATTATCTAACACCTGGGAAGTGCGTAGCGAAGGGGGGGCGGTCCGACGGACCCGACCGAGTGTCACCCCCCAAGAGCACAATTCTCTAGCCACCAACCCCCCCCCCCGCTCCCTAGGATGGAGCAATTTTTGATGAAGTCAATAGGGGGGGGGAGGGGGGTGTTACCCACCCTATCCGCCCATGCTAGCTACGCCACTGCACCTTTGTCCTATACCAAAAAACTTTACAAGTGTAGCGAGGATGAGATGAGTCTTCTAAGCAATATGATTGGTCAATTTTTGCACGTCTCTGTTTCACTCTGCTCAGCTTTGCTTTTATGGAAACGCACCCTTAGATAAGTACCCTTACGACAATTTATTGCAACCAAAGGTTCTACTAAAACCAAATGTATTTTGTATTTTGTAATTTATATTTTGTATTTGAAATAAAAAAAATGCTTAAAATACTGTATTTTGTATTTTGTATTTCAAATACACCACTTCAAAGTATTTTAAATACATTCGAAAAAGTATTTTGTAATTTGTATTTCAATTACAGCAAAGCATGTATTTTGCCCAGCCCTGCATACAACTATCTATAATGACGACATCTGTTGAAGGATGTCGAAACTACATGTATAATCCTATTTACCACAGTAACCCACTGATTTTCCCAATGGGCTACTAACCTGTTGAATTATTATTACTTGACCCGATTGTAAAAAGTATTATATTCCAGGTTATCTATAGTGTTGTATTTTATTTTATGGAGCTCAATGTACAAAGCTTGGTTCCCAAATATTAAGGAATATTTTTGATTTCAAAGGAGGAAAATATGAAGTTTTGCAGTGAAAATTCAGATTAATTGATGACATTTTGATGGGGATAAGAATATTTAGAAGGCAATCAGTTATTATCGCTATTGGACACAGCCGTTTGGCTCATAACTGTAGATTTTCTATTAATTGTCCATATTGGCATATTGTCATGAATCATGACAAGTATGTTTGTGACACTTCACATCATCCAGGGTTACAATGCAGGATAATAATATGATTAATTAACCTAGATATCATCTTATTATTTATTCCCGACGTAAACATTGACCGGCTTTTTCAAAGTGTTTACCGTCACAAATGAAGTGGGCTTTAGCTAGTTATAAAAATTTCACAATAACTGCTAACCTCTTCACTGTTGGTGTAGGTATCTACGTAATTAATACATGTCCTACTTACTAACAACTGACAAACGGCATGAAACTTGCACAACATGTCATCGATGATACTAATATGAATTAATCAATTTAACCACTAGAGCGTTTTTGCCACATTTTGGCCAATTTGCAAATACCCTTGAGCGTTTTCTGGCCAACATGTGGCGAATTTAAAGAGATATTTTAAAACATTTATTGGAATTATTTAAAAAGTTCCCGAGCCCTCTATACTTCGGTTAATCACAAAAATAACTTAGTATTTTCACTTTTCAACAAGAGATGTCTCGCATCTCGACACAGGTATATCCAAGTGAGACAGGCACTGAACAACTTGTTGAAATTGAAAAAACAAATTGCAACTAAATTTTATACAGATAAATATAAAAATAAAAAAAATCTCTTATGAATTATTTGTTATTGACATTTCGCGAAATGAAATTATTGAAATATTTTTTCTTAGAAATCGAAATAGAAATAAAAAAAGCATGTTCGAATTTAAATTTATATCTATCATAGACAACATGTAGAAGTCATAATATATGACAAACATTTATGACAATCGCCTCCCAAATTGATTACGTCAATTTGGGGGGTGGGTATGGGTACCGCCAATAATGACCCTAGTCACTTATGGCAACCCTAATCTTAGTAAAGCTACTATAACCACTGTCAATTATGGAAGACAGGAGATATATTACTTAGGTGAGGTTAGTTTGGGTTAACCTTCGATATTTCAAGATGCAAAACAAACCTTTTGTTACCATTAGGGGTCACTGAGATACCCCACGCTTGTTATCATTATATAAGGCTATGTTTATAGGTTTTGTAGGAATATGAAAAATACCATTACAATAACCTCACTATTTAAGCTGATACATAGAGAATGGTAATTATTTCAGAGATTTTGATTACCCCTGTTGGCAATGGGAAGGTAAAGTTTTGTGAGGTTATGTTAGGTTACCCAAGAGCGGACTGCACATCCACAAGGAGAAGACGCCGGGTACCAGGGCCTTGCTGGCCTGATTGAAGCCCATCTCCTCGCAGTTGATGATGCTCCTCAGCATGTACTGGACGGTGCAGTTCACGGGGTCCTCCATGTCCATCTGCAGGGCCACGGGGCACATGAGGTACACGCATACGGGCGTCAGCACGGGGGCATTGTGGCCAGCTAGACACAGACAAACAAAATTATATTATTGATTTTTTTATGTAACATTTCTGATTTCAAGTAAGGAATTATACAATTTGTCCAAAGAAACATCACTATAACAATGACAATTATTTTTTCAAACTTTCTTCGGGCAGGTAGATCCTACCATAATATTTATTGAAAACGTCAGTCAAAGTTAACAATTCAGAAATACACTAGATGTGTAGGTTAGGCTGGAGTGGGCCCTTAAACTCGGGTTCTTCGCGCGAAGCGGATCCTACTCCCTATTCAAATCTACTACTCCCAAAGAACGCGGTCCTGTACTTGTACTTGGAACTTGGCGGGCCGAGCAACTCGCGAGTCAGGCGCGGCGGCGCGGCAGTCGCGGTGGTCCGAGCCACTAGCACTCGTCAAACCCGTGCGTTTCAGTCCGACCCACACGGGAGTTGGGAGTAGGTCGAGCGTTCGAGTTCTTTTGCGGGTTCTGGCTCTGAGGTCTGGCTAGGGTGGAACCCATGTGTCTCGGTTCGAGCCATTCGCGAGTCAGGAGCAGGTTGCGCGTTTGAGTTCTTTTGAGGGCTCAGGTTCCGAGGTGCGAACCCGTGCATCTTGGTCCGAGCCATTCGCGAGTCAGGAGTGGCTCCCGGGACCTGCTCCAAGAAATCAAGTACTTTTAAAGGGAAGCACGTCTCGGAGGCCTCCGGCAAAATGCAGAACTTACCCATCTCTATTATACACACATATTCAGACATTATGAAAACACTAACATAAAATCTGGTATCATTTCGACTAGCTGGAGGCAAACCAAGAGACCATATTTTTGGCACCTGGAGGGTTGGAGAATGCTTTGAATAAGTTACGACATTATTCATAATGTCAAACAAATCACTTAAAAATCATTGGTCATGCCACCTCCCCATTTTGTTCCTCTTTCCTTCATGGGCAGACATTTTGTTTTGTTTTGTGTGTCCATGGAAATATGAAGGTCCTGCTAAGTCAAACATAAATATGGTTTATCACCAGTATAATAATGAAATGAACCTTAAAGTGGTTAGAACAAGATGAACCTGATAGTGGAGGAGATGCTGCAGAGGAAGCGCTGCTGGATGACGATGGGCCGGGGTTCTCTAGCCGAGCCGTGGTGCTGCTCCCGCCAGAACTGCTGGCCTGGTTGGAGCATGTGCTCGCGCTCGAACCTGACCACAACAAAACAAAATTCAAACTATTAGACTTGAGGGGAAAACACACACACTTACAGCCTTACTAAAAAAAACTACAGCACGACCGATAACCTGTGTTTTTGCAGCAACATCAATAAAACAAATTTACACTAAAACACGAAATACTACTAATAAAGAATTTCACTCTAAAACAGGTTTTAAAATCTGGCAACAGTGCAATTTTTAGTAATGTTCATACTAAATATTGTTGTTTTCATTCATAGCCGCTAGATGGGGGCGCCAGCGCATTCCCTGTTCACAATGAAAACTCTCTACGGCGATGTGATGGCGATGTGTTTTGGAATATTACAAATGTGATCGTAATTTCTATTGATATAACTAATTTGTATATTCATATAATTGATATATTTGCCGTGTTTTTTGTGGTTTTTCATAAGTTTTAGTGAAGTTATAATAACAATAATTGTACTTTCAAAGTTGAAATGTCAAAAAGTTTTTTATATGATATATAAAAATTCATATTTACATTTAATGATATTTATTTTATGAGAATTTCATAAAAGTGGTGTTTTTTGTAAATATTAATATCAAATTCATGTTGTGGTAAACTTATCAAAGAAATTAACATCTTTAGTGGTGCAAGAAATGAATAAAAAATTCAAAGTCGAATACCAAATTGTTGGTTGCGATGCCAATACCAACCTATCCTTAATTTTATCATTAAAGTCTATTTACTAGATGGAAGGTGTGGTGACTATGGGATAAATACCATGTTATCGGTCATAATAACTCATTCTAAAACCATTGTGAAAATACCCGACTCTAAAAAGTAATATCGACTATTTATCATAATGCGGAGAACAATAAAAGTGCATTTTTGCATAATTCTAATTGCTAGCATTTTGCATAATTTTAATTAGCTAAGCGAACACATAGCATTAAGAATGAAATTATTGGACTCATGAAAGAATTTTAATGACTTAAAAGTATTTCATCACGATTATTATTGAGAATTCTATTACCCGAAGGCATTATTTGTTGGAGAAAAGAAGGAAGTATCCAAATGGGATGGATTGAAGAGAGTTCAAAATAAAATTAACGACATCTCTTTGTATCCAACGAGAGTCTCAACAAATCTGGCGTTTGTTACAAAGGTAGTTTAAAACAAAACAATAAAATATAATTGTATATCAGGATCCGGTTTCATAAATACAAATGTGAAAAAGATAATTTTGCAGTACCTACCGTGTTTGCCAAAATATCAAGTCCTATTTTCACGACCCACGTCCGTTATTATAATCAATTAAATGTCTTTATTCTGTATTGTGATGGCGCTATATTCTCATGGCTCGACCTAATTTCAGCATATCGTTCGCTAACTTTTCGCCTAATTCCCAATGGGAATGAATGACGAGTGATATGCTGAAATGCGTCCAAACTACGAGAGTACAGCACAAGTGTGTCTACCCCATAAAAAGAAGAAGAATATTACTGAAGATGCTTTGAATATTATATAAATACAAATTTTAGAGGGAGCGTGCTAATGTAAAAAAAAGGTTATAATAATAAGTGTAATCGGCTGTTATAAAAATATTCAATAGAATATGACTTATTTAAAATAAGTGAAAAATATCTCGACAAACGGCGTAGATTTGAAGAAACACTGATTTTTTCATACAAAAATATTAAATAAAATAATAAAAAATCTTTAAGGCCTGGTACTAAGCGCTCAAAAATACTAATGTTAGAGGGAGCACGCTAATATTAAAAATGATAATATTTAAGCGAAAATTGTGAAAATATTTAATAAAAATTTTAATACACGACTCCTTTAAAATAGAGCAAAAATCTCGTAGGAAATGTCTTAAATAGGTTTTGCAGAGTTTTCAGCGACTTGCGTGGTTTAACTTCAGGTTTTGGGTATTTTCAGTAATTTCTATGATGATTTTTTTAAAATACTGGTCAGTTATTTTTATGATAATTCCTTAAGGCCCGGTAGTAAGAGCTCAAAAACAAGAAGAAGGGGAGATATGTAAATACTAATGTTAGAGGCAGCGCACCAATATCAAAAACGATAATATTTAAGCAAAAATGGTGAAAAATTTTAATAAAACATTTCATATAAAATAGGAAATTTCATATAATTACCGTTTCGGCATGGCAAATATATACATATTATCTTTAAAAATAAAATATATTTTTTTAGAAACTTAAAAACTTAAACTGTTCAAGAGAAATATGTCGTAAAACGGTAGAAATTCGGACTGCTGCGGCTTAAAAGCTATTTATGACATTTCGCACGAGATTTTTGCTCTATATTATACGAGTCGTGTTTTATTACATTTTAACAATTTTAGTTTAAATATTATCGTTTTCAATATAATGCGCTCCCTTTAACATTCGTATTTACATATCTCCCATTCTTCTTCTTTTTGAGCTCTTACTACCGGGCCTTAACAGGGACCTTTAAATCTAGAAATATACAAATTGCGTTGATCGTCGATTTATGTCAATGCCCTCTAGGTATTATTATTATTAGTAGTCCTTAAGTTTGCATTATTCAGTAATTTCATACAAAGATTATACTCATACTCTGAAATTACGAAACCGCAAAAAAACAACACTATTTATTATAACTAAACAAACTGATGGTTCTAATGTGGTTTAGGATGCAGAGGAAACCACAATGCATTTTTAATTAATCACCGTAAATAATAATGATAATGAAATGCAATAAAAAAGCAGGTGTTGTATCTTAGATCAAATTACATAAAATATGTTGGACAAGGAATGGGTGGTTTGGTATATTTATGGACAAGGAGAAGGGTGATCTCGGACGGTGGTGTGTGTAGTTAAAAAAAATAATATCGCAAAAAATTGCTAATCGCAGTAAATTGTAGAAAGTGATGGGAATCAAACATAAAATAACAAAACCATAAAAAACCTCCAATCTATTAAAAGTTAGTATACATATTCAAATCAAATTTTCAATCGTGTTTTTTCTTGTTCAAGTGTACCTTTACAATTATATCTTTGAAAACACACTCGGCTGGACCAGATTCCCCCCTTAATATATTTACGTAAAATTATTCGTGATAAGTCTGAAACCGCTCATTGTCTGAGCAATATTCACAATAAAGTTGTTGTTGCTTCCATAATGCGACATAACCTACGAGGGTAGTCACAAAAGTACCCGACCTAACAAGGAAAACACAAAAAATGTGTGAAAAAATATTTTTATTTCTCAACATAGTCCCCTTTGAGCTAGATACACTTATAGCTTCGATACCCTGGTTACAGTGAGAACAGTCGAGCACCTCAAAATAGCCATATACCGCAGATTCTACCACTTCATTGTTGGCAAATCTTTTACCACCGAGCCATTTTTTCAAGTTTGGAAAAAGAAAATAATCCGAGGGGGCTAAATCTGGCGAATAGGGTGCATGAGGAAGCAATTCGAACTTTAATTCATTGATTTTGGCCATCGGGATAACGGATGTGTAAACTAATGCATTGTCTTGATGAAAAAAACATTTTCTTTTTCGCCAAATGCGGCCGTTTTTTCTTGATTATGAACGCTGCAATAAGCATAATAAACCATTTAGTCATAAGATCTATATTTTTCGACATTTTATAATAAAATCATAAACCTTGATATTTGCACAAGATCTGCAAAAAAGCAATCATTTCGCACTTGCAATATGGGTTAAAAAGGGAGGCGTCTACTAATATCTACAGGAATTCCAAAAACTCAACAAATCGGACTAATATCTATGAGAACCAAAGTGAGGACGAATATCTACAGCTCAAACTGCTGACTAATATCTATAATAACCGAAGTGAGGACGAATATCTACAGATCAAACTGCTGACTAATATCTATGAGAAGCAAAGTGAGGACGAATATCTACAGCACTGGCAAAGGTTGGATTTGAAATTATGTGTAGCATATTAGAATAACGTAATTTATGTATGTATGTATGTAAAACTTGTTTATGTATGTATGTATGTAAAAATCCCTAATATCGGACTATTGGACACATTTAGCTGATTATTAAGGATTTGCCCTATGTAGATATTAGTCCCACCTAGGCTCCATAGATATTAGTCACCACTGGGACCGTCATAGATATTAGTCCGACCTTAGCTCTGTAGATATTAGTCTTCACTCTGAAGTTCATAGATATTTGTCCAACATATGAGCTGTAGATATTCGTCCGACATACAGGCTGTAGATATTAGTACCTGGAGTCTTAAAAAGGACAATTTCTGAAAATATGTATTTTTTATAATTTACTCATAGGTATGGTTCCATGTCAATTCAGAATCAAGTCAACTTAACATCTCTTTGAAAAGTCACTAAAATCTACGAAAAAAAAAGTATTGCAAAATAACCCATAACCTAACCTAACGTAACCAATTACATTTTTAAATTAAATTTTTTTTTCATCACTTTTAATGACTTTTCAAAGGAGGTGTTGAGTTGATTTCATTCTGAGTTGTCCAGTCACCGAAAACACCGTGTAAATCAGATACATATTTTGATAAGGATCACAAACGAAATTAGAATGCAATGAAAGGGGCTGATTACTGGTTATGTATAGTTCACCATTGTCAGTAATCAGGCTGTTAATTTTTACAGATAGCATAATACCTACCTAATGTTTGACCCAAAACAGAGCCATCGAGGCTAATTATAGATTGTGGAACGCGATTTTCCGATATATTATTTCATCATTGTTTTGATACCGTAGTGAATAAGAACGTATATCGAGGGGAGAAAATTTAATATGCAATTGAAACTATAATAGATTTATGTATATGGTTTTTTAAATTATTATTTTTTACATGTACGCCGCACAATAGTCCCAACTGCTCCCTTCTTCCCTTCTGGAGCCAATGAGACTATGGCATCCTCATTGGAGTACGTTGTGAGGCTGTAGGTAGTGGGAAGGTGGGTAAGAACCTTGCTGTTCAGATCTGGTCACCAAACACGGTTAAAGTAATTTTAAACAAACATGGTATAGCAACGTTTCGATTTTGAATGGTGGTCTTTAACTAGGGTTATTCTGGTGAAAGTATCTACTATTCCGGAGGTATACGGGGGGGGGGAAGGGGGTTTCAAAAAGTTCGCAGAACTGAAAAATGAAAGATGGTTAGGCATGTTTTTTCCTCCCCACTAGCTTCAGCGCGTCCTTCCTCACAATATTTTCCAAAACGGTGTTACCATGAACGTCTTACTGCTCACTGACTTTAAGCAGTTGGTACTCACATGCAGTGTCACATAAAAAAATGTGTGACCTCCCAAATACAATTCGTGAGGCGAATATGGGTACCACCGCCCTGGGAACCATTCACTGGATAACCAACATCTCTGTCATAGGTCATCCCAAGTGATTTGCTACGTTTTGTTATTCCGAATCGGCAGAGACTGGTTGAGGAAGGCCATTTTGCCTCCTCAGCAGGACTCTGTCGACGCATTGTCTTAAATAGATTCATACGGCCGTCAA
This sequence comes from Limnephilus lunatus, assembly GCA_917563855.2. Taxonomy (NCBI): domain Eukaryota; kingdom Metazoa; phylum Arthropoda; class Insecta; order Trichoptera; family Limnephilidae; genus Limnephilus; species Limnephilus lunatus. The sequence continues at coordinate 40,590,536 of OU830602.1, read as the reverse complement.
TCTTGGACCCACTGACCAACAATTTCCTTCCCACCCCTCATACCTTTTCCTTTCCCAGAACTTCCTCTTCTTCCTTTCCTTTAAAATACCCTCCACAAAGCGTCCCGAAAAGTGACATAAGTCCTGAGGGAATTCCTGTGGGCCTCCTGTGTTGAGCTATTGTAAAAAATGGTGCTTAGATATTCATTTTTTATGTAAGGTAGCAATAGTAAAAAACTAGTAGTTAATCCGCGGGATTTTGCTGCTAGGCACTGCGGGCGGCGGCGGGTACACTACAGTACCTTTGCAACAAACTTCACGTTCGAAGATGGTTTTGCAGAAGGTGCGGAGTCAGAGATGTACTCGAAGTCGGGTTCTTCAATTTAAACCGTACAGACGCTAGCATATTAATACAATCATATGAGTAATACTGAGTACCTACTCATGATAAGAGTTATTTATATGGGTGAAAAAATAGTACAGAATTTAATCTATTAATTGCGTATTATGCTGAAGAAATATCAGGTTGATATTGTCTAATTAAAGCGCCGTTCGATTCCCGACCAATAATAGAAAAACACCACTCTAAATGGCAATTATTCATTATTTATTATTGGGATTGCAACAGCGCGAGCTTTTGATGATATTGTGAGTATTATTTGCTTAGTAAATAATAAAATGAGTCGATGTAGAGTTGTACCTATAGGAATCTGCGAACACCCAACCGCTGCGGTCATAGATAAAAATGTTGGATTATTTGTATGAATATCTGGGTTGATGAGGTTCGTAACAATTGTGTACCAAGTATTTATAAATCTATTATCTGATTGGTATAAATCCTGAAATCAAAATAGTCGGTCAAAAAGATCAATTACGTAAATCCAAAATGTGTTAAGCCCTCAGAGTCCTCAGACTGATTTGTTTGCTTTTCGGAAAAACTTATATAGGGGGTGATTCCACAAAAATTGGGTAACTCAATATCATTAGACATTAAAACGGTGTGTTTTTATATTTTGTGTAAATTTTTAATGTTATTTTAAAACAATTAAACGCCTTTATTTGGTCACTCAATTTCAGCTACTCATTTTAAATACAAGTTTGTAAATTTCCACAATATGTTCTCAAAACGTCAGTACTTTGGCATGTCACAATCCCACAAACGCGCAATGAAGTGGCTGTATATTAAATATTACCATGAATTTAAGCAAACTTACTGTTTCCCTACAATCTATGAAGAAGTTAACAATGTAAATTACAACTTTTTAATATAATATTCTTACCGCTGTTGTAAAAATAATAAAAAAAACTTTGTGTTGTGTGTTGTTCGAATTTGAATTTCCCGCTAAATATTGTCGACTCAAATTAAAATCCTTCTTAAATTTCAACGTTGGTAGTAAAGTTAGCTGCAGGCAGGCGCCATTCTACGGAGGCCAGTAGTGTGCCAGTGCTAGGGTCGTGTTTGTCACCGAAACACGTGCCGATCCAGTCAAAATATCAGTCCTATGGTGAGTCAATATTTTCTTGTAAACCTGTGTTATATTTTAATTTATACATAGCTAGCTTTGCTTGTTTTAAATGTAGCTTGTTGCTATTCAAAAATATCAAAATGAACGTTGGTTCTAATGATAACCTTAAATTTATGTCTTGTTTGTCAGTCCGTTGGCGTCAGTCCTTTGTCTGATATTGCGCCATAGGACTGACGTGTTTCCAGAGTACTGATATTTAGCGTGTTTAACCATTTTTTTTTCTTATTTCAGTTTAAAACATTATGCCGCCTCCTAAAAAAAAACAAAAGATGTCTAAGGATAGAGAAGATATATTAAAAAAGAAAAGAGAAGCCGAAAAGGTTCGCTTAGCTAGAATAAAAGCGACCCTATTAAATTAGCCGAATACAAGGGCAAACAAAGGTGTCAGTACTTAAAAAATGGAGAAGGGACAAAGAAAAAACGTTATGGGAGCAACGATTAACTAGAAAAAAAATGGAAAAATTATTCATCAAAGTACAGGCAAAAAAAAGCCATAATTAAAACGTACTACTGATAATTTTGTACGCCAGAATACTCCGTCACCTACTCACGATGAAGCGGCAGTTGGTGAAGTAATGAGACATATTATTAACGAAGGCCAAAGAGCAGAAGAGGCAAAAAAGAGAAGTCAAAGGCAGAGAAAGTAAAAAAAAAACACAATTAAAAAAAATGGAAAAAATCGTTTCAGAACTGAGAACTAAACTGAATACTCAGCGTCACAAATATAAACGAGTTAAAAAACAGTTAAAGAAAGTTGTAAAATCTGTAGAAAATACTTAAAAAACCAGAATTGAAGAAATGAGTGAAGATATTACTAAATAAAAGGAATTAGTGAAGAAAGCCCTTTTCGGAAAAGGAGCACCCGATGGTGTAGGAGCCACTTGTAAACGAACAGCAGATCAAGTAATTGCTACAGCAGGTGATATAACTGACTTGAAGGAGTTTGCTTCCGTTGTCCGCGAGAGATGTCCAGGTATACAAGTGGATGTGATTGGTGCATCAGGTGACCGGCTCAGCTTATATTCCCAACCATCTTACAATGAAGTCTCTAAGTTGTTTCTGCGACGCTGACGCATGTGATCATTTTAAGCTAGGATCTATTCAATATCAGACAGAAATATCGGCTGAACATAGTACACGTTTAACTACTTCTGCCGTATTTACAGACTCTGAAGATGATGATATTCTACTATCCACTTACGTGAGAGACATTAATTACCACTCTAAATTAGATATCAATCTATCAACACCAGGAGTTAGCGGTAATTCATAACAGAAAAGTCTTTTCAACAGTGGTGATTATGTATTGGTCAAATATGTCACAAGGAATACGGAATATCGTTATGCAGCAATCTGCTCTTCTGTTGATGATGAAGAGGGTGAATTGAGAGTGACTTTCCTCAAAATCTGTAAACAGAACGGCACTCTGTTTCAATTGAATGAAAGAGACGTATCAGATGTTCCGATGGATCAAGTAATAAAAAAAATACCTGTTCCAAACCTCATTACAAAAGGTAATAAAGTGTTTTACCAATTTAAAGAAGACATTGATGTTTTTGAAAAGTAATTATTGTAGTGTTAAAGTATTCTTTTTTTTTGTGGAGAAAAAGATCTCATTTTTATTATTTGCCTTTAAGGTGTGGATTTTCATAATTTTAGTTCCTATTACTTGTTAGTTTCTTAGAAAATGTACACTGATAATTCAGTAATACTGAATCCAAATAAATAAGTTAAGCAACATAACAATATTAAAAATGTCAGAAAGCTGTTTTGAAGACTGAAATAGTTTAAGTTCTTTGTTATAAATTCCATTAAGGCAGAATATATCTTCAAGGCAGAAAGAGTCTTATTTTAGTTTCAATTGTTTGTTGATTGCTCAGAAAATGTATAATTTTAAAAGGAGGACAGTTAAACTACCTCAAAGTACACTGTACTAATACTTAATTAAGTAATATAACATTATTAAAAATTTTAAAATCGCTGTTTTAAAGGGGGAGAAAATATTTTCTTACACTATTACACATTAATGGTTTTTAATTGTTACTTAAGTCAATTAAGACTCAAAGTATGTGCCATTATTAGATTCTAAGAGATTTCTTCTAAATATTAATAAATTACATACATATCTTATGAAATTGTGTTTTTTGTCAGTACTATGTCACCCTCGTCAGTCCTTTGGCAGTCAAATTCAGAAAAATCGAAATATCTCAGAATCTACTTGAAAAAGTGACTGGCCCAAATGCGAACAATATATTCATTATATTAGCTATCTTAAATGCCCAAATTTATGGGAATATTATTAAAAAAGTATCGTAAACAAAATATCCCTAAAAGTTACCCAATTTGTGTGGAATCACCGATACATAGGTCTAATAGAAATCGTTGTGTCTACATTACTATCATAGTGAGAAATATGATATAAACGGTGTTAGAAAGTGAAAATACCACGCTTTGTATTCAAATCTAAGTTAACCACAAATAAAGTAAAGTGTACACCTTTATGACACCAAAGTTTGAGGATCAAATGATCGCAATTTGAAAAAGTTTATGAAATTTTGGGAATTTTTTATAAATTATTTTTACATGAAACGAATAAAGTGGGTTAACAATAAAGTTTGTAATACAATTGTCTAACAAAGTATGCATGTATTTTTCCCGTTATTAGTAATTTTAGTTATAAAAAACGTAAGGTGAGCCATTTTAAAAACTTTTTTTGTTTGCATGCAAAATTTTTATATCTACCAAAAATTATATTTGTATTTTGATTTAAAAAATTGGAAAGCGTATTTTATCACCTTTCAAAAACAATTTTAGTTTTCGGATATGTTCAGAAATATTCCATTTATTTGAATTTTATTGCAAAGCGGAAATATTTTTACCGTCTGACGAAATATGGTCGAGGCCTGAGAGGTTAAAATTCGGCTGAAATCTATAAGATAACTAACTTATTCAATCACTGATGTTTATGCTACAATCGAGTGATAGTGGCCACTTTGATGGCTGGTTAGTTTAACCGTTGCAAAAGCCGAGATTTAAGCACATAAATTTAGAGCTTTTAAAGCTAGGAACTAGCTCAAATTAACGAGTTCAAAGCTTTTTTTGGGATCAAAGCAGAACAGAGCTTGCTGTTATTAAAGCTCGGAGGCTCCCGATCTTACAACTTGTCGCTCTCTCAGCTCAAAGCTCGGAGCTCGGTGCTTGAGCTCGGAGCTTTCTAGCTTACAACTCTTTTTTATTTAATCTCGGGAGCTTTCAGAGCTTAAAGCTCGGGGCTATTAATGCACTAGGCTACAGACGGGGGCGCTTTTGTGAGTTGTCATATAAACAACAAAAAAACTATTATTGCGTAGTAAATTGAAGAAGCAATAATTAATAACTGGATAGTTTGAGTGGACATGACACATACTTGAATATAGGTAAGTATATTGCGCGGGACTTAATTTTCTAACTGATAAACAATTATGACTAATCAAAATAATGGAAGTCCGTACGAGCGGAAGTGCCCGGGATAAAGGGAATAAGTGTTTCCCCATCGGGATTTTTTATCGCGACCATCCTCTTCCGGTGTTTCTGTTTTCTAGAAATCCCTATCCAGAAAAGTTACAAAGAACAACGATACTTTAATTGCGCTTCTAAACATGTTGAGAGCGAACAGCGACATATACACCAAGCATTTCTCCAAAATTGACCAGAATTTTAGAAAAGCCTAAGCCCTAATCCAAGCTTCAAAAAAACAGGTATGATTTTAAGTAATCGACCCTAAATGCAACTTTATATAGCAAAAATCTTTCTATGATATGCTGTACGTAATTCGAACGATTTCATTCACATATTTATAAAATGATGTTTGAAAATCCCAATCATGTCTGATTACTTTTTTGTTGTGAAGAGTTTTAATTTTCAATGTAAGGTACATTTGTTACTTTAATTAAAGTAAAAAATGTACATTGAAAATTAAAACTCTTAAAAACAAAAATGTCTATAAATTGTTACATAGTTAATGCCCATGTACAAAAAATGTCTGATTACGCCTAAAAGGGATCGAAATGAAAATCTAGTCCCCTTAAACGGAATCAATCTTCAGCAAAGGCCCTCCATTGATATTTTGATATGCTTGGTATAACTATTGGGTTCTTACATATGAAATTGGCGTTTTGTATGGGAGGAACTTTGTATGGGAGCTTATGGGAGTTTTTTATGGGAGGAACTTTGTATGGGAGCTTATGGGAGTTTTGTATGGGAGCTTTTTCACCTTCCCAATTTGCTTCAAGTAGATTAAAACAGTTTTATCACTAACACCGCAGCTTGCAGCTAACTCGGAAGTGGTTTGCGATGGATCCGCTTCCATGATAACCTTCAATTCTTCATTATCAACTTTGGTCTCCGGCCGTCCACGGGGCTTGTTCTGCAGGTCGAAATTTCCAGAACGAAAACGTTGGAACCAAAAACGCACTGTGTTTTCTTTTGCGGCACCGTCGCCATACACATCAATAATCCTTCGAGCCGTTTCTGCAGCACTGGTGCCACGGTGGAACACGTACTCGTAAATAACGCGATATTGCAAGTTTTCCATTTGGAAAACTAAGTGACGCAAAGAAAAAAAATAATTAAGGAAAAAAACAAATGAATTATAGTTTTCGAAACACAAATACATAAGTGAATAGCTGTATAAATTTGAATTTGGAATTCCTAACCAAAGAGAAGATATTTGAGATCAAAGTTGCCAGTACGGCAAAACGCCAATTTCATATGTAAGGACCTAATATAAGTGACCATAAAGCAAATAAACCACTGAAGCAAGTAAGAAGTCTTCTCTGTTCTCATTCATAAACATCTTCATCAGCGCGGTGTGGTATTCAATGGCGTTTTAAAATGTAGGTATTACCACACACTCATAAATATACCAAACCACCCATTGCTGCTTCTATAATATTAAATACATAAATCTAAAATCAACCAACAATAAAAAATGTGTAGGTACGTTTTAACACAATCTAGGATCTAGGCAACTAGGTAGGTACCTACTCAACAGGTAGGTACTCTCTGAGGAAGCGATACTAGACGGGAAGGGAGAACATTTGAAATCATAAGATTGGTTACTGGATAGGTACCTACTTAAATACCTACCAACTTATTTATAAACCAAATAATATTTTTTGTATAAAGTTTTTTTTTTTTTTAAATTTCAAATAAGGAATTATTATTAAATAATTTATCCAAAGAAATGTCAATATCCCAATAACAATTATTTTTTCAAACTTTCAAAGATACCATAATAATGAAAAGCTCGATCAAGCTAGGGGGCTCCATCGAAGTAAGAGTTAAGTTTACCTCTCAAAAGCTGGACGTACTGTACAGGGCCCGCAGTTCCTGCAGATAGAACACAACTGCTAACCCTATACAAATCGCAATTTGAATTTGGCAGCCACCTCTGGTCTGGAGCCCCAAAACACCTAGAAAAAAAACTTCGAATCTGTGCAGAAATGAACGGTCCGTTTGATTGATTCTACACACATAACGAACGGATTGTAATTTTTTAGAGCACAGGCGTCGGGTGTGAATGCTGTCCTTGTCGGTATTTCAATGGAAGATGCTCCGAGGTACTAGCGTCATTGATCCCCTCGGCACCGGTGCATGGCCGGAAAACACTCCAAACGCACGCCCAACGTGGTTGAAATTTGCCACCCGAGAATGGTTCGCTTCTAAGACTCGTTCTTGAGTTCAATAACTCGGCTGTGGAACGATTTCGAACGGCCTCTGTGTTTCCTCCTTCCTACAACATGGGTGTCTTCAATACCCATGTTCACTCCTTCCTCTCCTCAAAAAAGCCATTCTCTCGCAGGCTAAATCCTATATACATATGAATATATGTGTTGCCTATTTTTAGTGTCGCTATTTTTCGTATCTTCTAGTTTCAAATCACAACGGTGCTAAAGAAGTTTTCATTTAAAAAAAATAATAATAATTATATTGTCTAGCTAGATTCTAGATTGTTCTAAGATTCTAAGTCACTCAGTAAATAACATAAAAAAGTTTTTTTTGGGAATAGTAACTTTTTATAGGACATTAAGAATATTAATATACCTACTCTTAAGCTGCCATAATTCTTATGCTGATGGATAATAGGTAGGTACTATTGTTGTGATACATACAAATTTAACCAAAACGGTCAGGTTGTCTTTTACACCGCTAATTTAAGTAATTGATTAAGCATAGTGAAGTCCGGTTTTAAATCGACCTTTTGACATTTCATATGTCCGTAAATTTGTTTTTTACGTTCGATAACAAAAAAATTGAGGGTGCACAACAAAAATGACACCTTTATAATAACACTGACAGACCAACAAAACTAATAGAGGAAGAATAGTATGATGCAATGTTCCCTGAATATTTATAACCTTATCAGTTTGTAATCGGTATTTATAGGTATCGCAAGCATCGCCCCTAAAGGCCGTTTATAATATGAAATCGTAGACGATAGGTAAATTTATTCATCAAAGAATACCGCTACAAGCAAAAATACATTGATTTCGCCCGAGAGATACATGCAGAAGGATATCTATTAACACGTGTTAAATATTTGTTACAACTTGATGAAGTTGGGAAAACCCGTATATGATATACAGAATAAGGCGGCCAGTGTAGACATATTGCATCAACACTCATGAACGAAGAATGGAATGTGGATTTGTATGTATAATTTATTTTATGTCGGGTCCCACCCACAACAAAATTATTAACGACCGTCAATACGGATTCCGGCGGAACCGCTCGTGCGGTGATCTTCTCGCGTATGTGACGCATGTTTGGGGACGGTGCCTGGAACGTTTTGGTGAGACCCAAACGGTTTCACTGGACATTTCCAAGGCCTTTGACCGGGTTTGGCATCGAGCGCTTGTCAACAAAATACGTTCTTACGGATTTCCCGCATCCTTGTGTGCGTGGATTGCCGACTTTTTGGGGGGGAGGTCGATTCAGGCGGTTGCTGACGGTTTCACCTCTTCCTCGCATTCGATAAATGCTGGCGTCCCACAGGGATCGGTTCTGTCTCCGACTTTGTTTCTGTTGCACATCAACGACCTCTTGTCACGTGCACAGATTCAATGCTACGCGGATGACAGTACAGTCCATGATAGCTTTTTGTTTGACAAGCCTCCAAAGAGCACACAACCCCCAATAGCTCGGAGGGCTTTGAAGCAAAGAATAGACGGTTACCTCGAGAGTGTTTTCTCTTGGGGTAAGAATAACCTCGTCGAATTTAATGTTTCAAAGACCCAATTATGTTTGATAACGTCTAAAAGGGATCGAAATGATAAGTCTGGTCTCCTTCAATGGAAGCATTCTTCCGAACAGGACCTCCATTGATATGCTTAGTGTAACTCTAAGTGACCAGCTCAGGTACGAGGGCTCCATCGAAACCAGAGTTAAGTTAGCCTCTCAGAAACTGGGCGTACTGTACAGGGCCCGCAGATACTTTAATAGTACACAACTGCTAACCCTGTACAAACCGCAAGTGCGCCCCACGGTTGAATTTGGCAGCCACCTCTGGTCTGGAGCTCCAAAATACCTAAAAAAAACCCTTGACTCTGTGCAGAAACGGGCGGTCTGTTTGATAGATTCTCCCATCTTAACAGACGGATTGCAATCTTTAGAGCACAGGCGTCAGGTGGGAATGCTGTCCTTGTTCTACCGGTATTACAATGGAAGATGCTCCGAGGAACTAGCGTCATTGATTCTCTCGGCACCGGTGCATAGTCGAGACACACGCGCCCAACATTTGTACACGGTTGACATTAGTCACATGAGAACGGGTCGTTCTTACGATTCGTTCTTATGTTCAACAGCTCGGCTGTGGAACGATTTACCGGCCTCTGTTTCCTCCCTCCTACAACATGGGTCTCTTCAAGACCCATATTCACTCATTCCTTTCCTCAAAAAGACCCTTCACACAGCATCCTCAAAGATGACATAGGCCCTGAGGGAAATTATTTTCCTCAGGGCCTCCTGTGCGGAGTTAATGTAAAAAAAAGGCAAGTTAAATTTTACGCTTACAAAAGTATACAAAAGACAATCTGTTAAGTTTATCAGGATCAAAATCAGAAAAGGCTCTCAAAATGTGGTAAGATCTAACTAAGATCGAGAAAAGTGCAGACAGTTTGTGAAACTATTTCTACTGGCTTGAGCTGTCTTAGGTGAAAAACAGTTATATTTATTTTTCTTTCAAGCAAAAAGTCCGAATCTAGATTAACACCAAAATTTTTACTGTTAGTTTTAGAATAATATCGCTGCCGGAAATAGAAATAGGTGAATATGAAATGTTGGTCTTTGTTCAGAAAAACTCAGTCTTAGATGGGTTCAACTTCAGCTTCTTTGAAGACATCCAACGAGAAATTCAGTGTAACAGAAATTTGCTGATTGCACGAGACAAGATACCAAATGATTCGATTATTTTGGCGACATAATTTGTAAAAATTTCAAAATTAATTTACGCGTAAAAAAATAGATGAACTACCTAAGTACTAATACAAAAAGATACAATTTAGATTTTTTTTTATATACTTTTTTTTTTATTCATGTGTACATATTTTATTTATCCCCATAAAAAAGCAGGGCTTGTGTGTATGGGGGTGTTATTATATTGGTTTAATTGTTTTATTTTTTATATTCAGTTCAATATTTCGGTATAATTTTTAAGGTGAGTTTTAAATTTTTTGATATTACTGTTCATGTTTCTGATTTTTTCAGGAAGTGAATTAAAAAAATTTACTCCGAGATATTTAAGACTTAACTGTCCTAGTGTTTTTTTACATTTTGGAGTAGGAAGTATTGATGTTTGTCTAAGATTTCTGTTGTTTTTAAATGGTGCAACTTTATTTTGAATATTACCTTTATAAATTTGTAATGTTGCATGATAAGAATATATTGCACTTAATTTTCTGACTTTAAATTATTGGAATAAAAGTTCTGACGAATATGAGTAGGGTTTTTTTTAAATTGTTTTTATTATTAGTTTTTGTGATATGTAAATTGTTTGTGTTTGATTTGTATATGTACCGCCACATCCTATAATGCCGTATTGTATAATTGATTGACATAAAGCGAAGTATGTGGTTCTAAGTAATTTTTCGTTTAAAATATCTCTTAAACATCTAAATATATATGTTAGTTTCCTTATTCTGTTGTTCAGAATATTTATGTGTGGGGACCATTTTAAACGCTGGTCTATTGTTAGGCCCAGGTACTTAATATCGGTCTTGCTTTCTATGTTTGTACATAATATATTGCATTTGTGGTTTTCTGTATTTGTCACAGAGTGGATTATTACGTTTATTTCTTTGGGTGTTTCTTGTTTTTTAATGAAAAATGGTAAATAATAGTTTTTTTTAGAATTTAAAGTTAACATGTTTTTATCAAACCATAATTTTAGTGCATTGATATCTGTATTTGCCATTTTATTTAATTCAGACCAGGTGTTTGCTTTTAGTAGTAGGACTGTGTCATCAGCGTAGGATACAATGTCTCCAAATTTGGGAATATGGAATATATCATTGACATATATAATAAATAACAACGGTCCCAAAACTGTACCTTGGGGTATCGAAAAGTCGCTATATTTTGAGTCGCTGATATGATTGAGTAATTTTACTTGCTGAGGTCTTTTGTGTAAATAACTAGTTATCCATGCTAATACTTTCCCATTAATTCCTATCGATTTTAATTTATTTATTAATTTTTTATGTGATATGCTGTCGAAAGCTTTTTTCAGGTCTATAAATATTCCGATACATTTTTTATCGGAATCTAGGGACGTGAATAAATAGTTGGTTATTTTTGCTATCGCGTCATGAGTACTTGTATTTTTTTTTGAAGCCGAATTATATATTTCTTTCTAAGAATGTCCAAATTTTTTTCTAAGAATGTCCAAATTTGTTTTTTTACAATTTTCTCATATATTTTTGATATATTTGAGAGAAGAGAAATCGGGCGGTAATTTTGTGGATCTTTACGACAGTCTGTTTTATAAATGGGAGTCAAAATTCGCCATTTGCTAGACTAAGGTTTATTATATGTGTTATGGGGAGAACTAAGTATGTTTTCATCGCTTTTATTGTCTTAGCATCAATGTTATCAAAGCCGGGGGCAGAACCTCCTTTTAGTTCCGAAATAGTTCTGTCAATATCGGCTTCTGTGACTGGGTGAAATGTACTTATTTGACATTGTGTTATTTGTTGTGGATTTGATATTTCGGTCGTATTTATGGATTTTGCTAGGTTTTTTCCAACGTTATTAAAATAGTTATTTAAAATATTACAACATTTTTTGTGTCATTTTGTACGTTATATATTAACTTCCCATCTGATATTTCCGATATGTGCTTATATTTTTTATTTTTGTTTATTATTTCATTTATTGTTGACCATATTTTTTTATTATTGTCTTTAGCTTCTGTTATAATTTTTGAGTAATAGTCGTTTTTCGTTTTTCTTATTAGAGTAGTTAATATATTTTTATACTTTTTCTAATATAGTATAATTTTATTGTTAACTAGTGGCCTTTGTGTTATTTTATAAAGTTTATTTTTTTTCTAATGGCTTTTATTAATCCTTGGGTAATCCAGGGTTTAATTTTCCTTGTTTTTGAATTGGGGACGATCTGTGTTGTTTTTGTTGCTTCTACAACGTGTTTAGTTAAAGTGTTTTCGAACAGTAAGGCACTTTGTATTTATTTATTATTATTATTTATCACATATTATTTATCTATTTATTTATTTTTACAGGTTCTCCATAAAACAGTTATACACTAAAATATCATGGAAAAGATTACAAATTTTAAGAGAAAAGAGTGCATGGGAGTCAGTTTTACTATGTTGTGACATACATATGTCAAAAGAAATTTACTGAACTCTCTGTAGAACACTGAACCACTGAAGATGTCGATGCTCAATGCAGAATCGTTAAGCAGTCAAGTTGCTCTGTTTAATGGCGCATTTTGATACGCAAAAGTTCTCTTAGTAGACACGGCCGTTGTTCCCAACTTTTCGATAGATCAATCTGAGTCTCCGATCAGCTAAGTAATTTGTTTAGTAACGCTCGATTCGCCCGTTGGTCGAAGAGTTACATTGTTGGTTGGGAAGAGCGTATTAGTCAAAATTTCGGCTCAATAGTTGATCAGTAGGATTGGGAACAATGCCCGCTAGTCTTCTTGGGAGATATTTCTCCTAGCCTGACACGCATACATAAAAGTCATACTATCTCATTTTATATGTTGTGGGACGTTGAGAAATATGATTTAAACAGGGTTAGATATGTTTTTTTAAAGTTTCGTGCTATGTGGTAATCACACTTTACAGGATAAAAACCATCCGTTAGCGACTATAAAACCTTTAACTACGTTTATGTTAAAAAAATTATATATTAAATTACATTGTGTCGATTTGTACCTAATACTAATAATTCACCCGTTTTCAAAAATGATATTTTATTTTTAAATAGATCAAAAACAGCTAATCTCTTTGAAATTTAATGCCAATCGGGAATATTTGATGGCATGAAATTATTTTGGAGGCCCGAGCGGTTAAAACCCATTCTGATCGATAACATATCAGAGTATAATGAAGTGAGTAATCTCTAATCTGTTTAACACGCGCGCCACAGTTGAAGGCTCTGCGGGTTATAGTGTCATGGGGTAATATATATAGCGTTGGGTCTGATATGCATGTATATATTTTATCATCACTCCTCTCAAAATATTATTGCCCTTTGAGCAGTCAGTCAAAACGGATTCGTCACATGGTATTTTACGCAAAAAATCACCACAACAAGTCGAGAATAACTCGAGCGTGAAAGTGCATCGATTCAGTTTAGAAAAAGTGAAAAATGAACGAAAATTAATTTTAAACGTCTGTGTCAATTGATTGTTTTTGCAAGACTTGTTATCTTTAAAGGTAGGTAAAATAACTAAATTTATATTAATTAATAGGTTTATTAATAAAATGTGGTTAACAAATCTCAGAGATATTTTTGTGGGTGGTTAACATTGATAATGTATTGTGCGGTTATCAAATATAAACATTCAGAATAAACGAACGGATAAGTTGATAATTTGCATATATATACAATAAAATTCTATATTATTAACTTCGGTTGTAGGAGCTAATACATATTAATTTCGGTTGTAGGAGTAGGCGTGATGTGCAATATTCCTGTAATGAGTAAAGTCATTCAAGTACAACTAACTTTTAATTTTCAAAATTCGAATTGATAAATCTGATAAACGGTTTTGACCGATCAGTTGCTGAGTTGGCGTCGCATTTGGGTCCCACCTGGGCGTCATGTGTTCGATTCCTCGGCTGGCTAATTCCACCATCACTTCACAAGCAACATTTTCCGCTTTCTGTGGTGTGGGAGATTTTCAAATATTGTCGGGTAATTCGTAACCAGGGAATATTTGTCTTTTTCTTTAAAAAAAAATAGACGAGCCATAAAGTAGGTACCAGAATTATTTTATTAATTCATAATTCGGCTAAAGTTCGGTTTAGTGGCGAAATTCCTAAAAATACAAACTAGTTATTTTTATACTAACTATGGGCCGGGGAATACGAATCTGAAAGAATTAGGCGGCGGCAAGCAATATTAACTGAATTATACGACTTTAAAAAAGTTTTTTACACACATAGGAAAATGGCCATTTTGGAAGCATTCTGATTCCTAGAAAATCAAACTAGTTATTTTTATACTAACTTTGGGCCGGGGAATCCGAATCTGAAAGAATTAGGCGGCGGCAAGCAATATTAAATGAATTATACGACTTTTAAATTTTCAATATACACAAACGAAAACAGCCATTTTGACACATGAAAACCATAGAAACCATCAAATTAAGTGTTGCCATTAAGCAGTAATATCAATAACGTAAAACTTTCCGACACGATAATTCTTCACATGATAATTCATCACATAACACATTAACCTGATGAATTATGACTATCTCAACGGCCGTATTCTTAAACCAAAAGTATGAAAATTCGTAGTCTTAAAAAGTTGTTACCTAGACCGGTCACCAATATCAATGTTATTATATAAAACCTAACCTAACCTAACCTAACCTAACCTAACCTAACCTAACCTAACCTAACCTAACCTAACCTAATCTAACCTAACCTAACCCAACATGGTTTGTGCCCCTTTATACCGCCTGCTCGCGTCAATTTAAAAAAAACATCCCAGTTTTCAAGTAGTTTAGCGGCTACGCTAGGTTTGTGTAACATGGTTTGTGCCCCTTTATACCGCCTGCTCGCGTCAATTTAAAAAAACATCCCAGTTTTCAAGTAGTTTAGCGGCTACGCAAGGTTTGTGTCACATGGTTTGTGCCCCTTTATACCGCCTGCTCGCGTCAATTTAAAAAAACATCCCAGTTTTCAAGTAGTTTAGCGGCTACGCAAGGTTTGTGTCACATGGTTTGTGCCCCTTTATACCGCCTGCTCGCGTCAATTTAAAAAAAACATCCCAGTTTTCAAGTAGGTTAGCGGCTACGCTAGGTTTAGGTAGCATGGTTTGTGATACAAAAGTGAGTAAAATTTATAAAAAGTAAGTACTTAAATTATAAACATGTTATTTTACGTTATTGATATTACTGCTTAATGGCAACACTTAATTTGATGGTTTCTATGGTTTTCATGTGTCAAAATGGCTGTTTTCGTTTGTGTATATTGAAAATTTAAAAGTCGTATAATTCATTTAATATTGCTTGCCGCCGCCTAATTCTTTCAGATTCGGATTCCCCGGCCCAAAGTTAGTATAAAAATAACTAGTTTGATTTTCTAGGAATCAGAATGCTTCCAAAATGGCCATTTTCCTATGTGTGTAAAAAACTTTTTTAAAGTCGTATAATTCAGTTAATATTGCTTGCCGCCGCCTAATTCTTTCAGATTCGTATTCCCCGGCCCATAGTTAGTATAAAAATAACTAGTTTGTATTTTTAGGAATTTCGCCACTAAACCGAATTTTTTCCCACAATTCTTTATATGAAATGTGTAAGAATATAATTCTTTTGTTTAATTGCTTGACATATGTTTTTCATAAATACTTTCTTTTAATAATAAATTAATAAAAAATAAAGTATATATATACCTACATAATATTTTTTTAATAAATACTTTTTTCAAAATTTTAATAAATATCTACTTTCAAATTCACAAATTCTGCAATTATTGTGTCCGGTCATTTTTCACGGGTCTGCGCTAGTCTATTAATAATTTTCAAAGGGTAAATTTACAATATTTAATAAGATTACATTTTAGCTTTAAAAATTAAAATTAATATAAACTTTTTTATCATTAAATAATTATCTGTAACAAAATAAAATAAAGCAGAATTAAAAATAAAATATTACCTATTTCGTCAGTCCTTCAAGAAATAAAACTGTATTGATTTACGAATTCACAATTCACTTTGACCATTCAATTTTGGAGGCGGGTATGGGTACCGCCGCCTCGGGAACCATTATTGGACAACCAACACCATAGGTCACCCCAAGTGGTTTGCTACGTTTGATGGCTTAGCAGGGGTGCCCGGGTTCATGGAGTGAGGTTTGTCCGGGTCTTGGCGGCGGATGCGTCTACCCACCAGCTGTATGGCAGGCCGGATCAGGAGAGAAATGTTGAGGGAGTCTCTTTAACTTCTCCAGCCTTCTCTCGGAACATTGCCTTGCACCGCAGTGGGAGGGATGGATTCATAGATACGTCTGTCACTCCTGGACACACTGACCCCTAGATTCCTACCCACCCCTAATACCCTTTTCTTTCCCAGAACACCCTTAAAAAGACCTTCTACACAGCATCCCCAAAGATTTTTTTTTTACATTAACTCCACACAGGAGGCCCTGAGGAAAATAATTTCCCTCAGGGCCTATGTCATCTTTGGGGATGCTGTGTGGAGGGTGTTTTTGAGGAAAGGAAGGAGTTAACATGGGTCTTGAAGAGACTCATGTTGTAGGAGGGAGGAAACACAGAGGCCGATGAGAGAAAGATGATATAAACCCTAAGGGAAATTATTTTCCTCAAACGTAAAAAAAAAAAATTACATACATAAGAATTGTGGTGGCAAATGACCACAAATCGAAAAAAAATTAGGTTTTTTTTTTAATTGTGGTTATTTGCCAGGAATCGAAAGCGGAACTACCGGAAGAATTATCAACTTGTCGAGTGGCCCCATGAACCTGTAGGAAATAATATCACTACGAAGGTTACTATCCTTGATGGCCGCAGTATTTTAGATAAGATTTAATAAGCTAATAAGGATAATATCTAAATTAATATTTCAATTTGCTTTCCGGTTAATTTAATTTTATTTTATTTGGAAAACCAACAGATATATTATTTGTATAAAGTATGGTAAAATATACACGATAACTGAATCAATAATATATGTTTTTTTTCAATTATACGTATTTTAGTCTGCACGATGAGATAGATAACAGTATTTTGATATGAATGTATTTAGTATTATAATTTTTAAGTCTCATAATTTTTTCTTTGAATTTTACAAAAAGCGGGAAGGAATTTCCTGACATGACTAAGCGTTTACTGGTAATTTAACACCTCGTTTGCCTTCAGCGGAAAAAAACTTCAAACAAAATTTAAAATAAACAACAAAAAACAATTAGCAGGTACATTAAGTTACGGGAAATCTAAATAGTCTAAATATTAACACCTTTGTTTATATTATCTGTGATTAACACCATAGCTCAGCTGACACTAGAAAAGCGGAAGTTCTCGAGATCAAATCACAGTTGCATAAAATTAATTTTATTGAAGTGAAACCTTCTTTAACACCGTTGTGATTTGAAAAAGAGGCAAACACATACATCTACAAGATTTAGCCTGAGAGAGAATGATATAGAATAATCGGTTTCCTCTTTGTGCGATGCTTCGTAACCACCCCACTCTTGTCTACTTTAGTTTTCTGAAGGTTTCGCTTCTGCCGCGTGTGTACTGCACACTTGTATTTGTTTTTCTAATACATATATCCCATTCGGAAGATTTTACAAATTATCTTATGTGTTCGTAGATACATATAAATATATTTATTTTATAATTATTTTTTCAAATCGGCTAATTTAAATATATTTAATCGGTTTAATTATATAAATATTTTTCAATTCGGCTAAATTATTATTTAAAAAATTACATTTATTTTTTAAGAGCTTAAAAAGTTCTTTGAATCGTACTAATAAACGTTTTTTTAAAATTTTACACAGCTGATAAACAACCGTTTACCATACAAAAATGGTTGTTTATCAGTTGCATAAAATTTAAAATACGGTTATGAATGGAAATGTTCAAGGGAAGTATGTTTAAGCAATATTCACGTCCGTCAAGTTAGAGGTAGAGGTAGGAGCCCTCTCAAGATAAACCTGATACCACAACTAAAAAACTGCATACTGAAATACCGGCTCTATGAATGGCTTCCCCAATCGGTGCATGATGTGAGGACGAAATGAAATGGAGACGGGAAAGAGGTAGGTGGGGACGTAACTGGCTACCAAAAGTCCTTGAATTTCCCCTCGCAAACTTCCCACAGCTTTTCAACACCCCTAATGTGGATGCTGTAGATCCATTTGCCCCGGACAGTTAGAAATCCGGTGCGGCAACAATCACGTGTTGTCGTCCATTCACGAGAGGTAATCTCAAGTAGGAACTAAGCCCCGTAAGGCTGCTGATTTGCGCGCATTGATTCGGATATGTAACAGATTATATGGATATAAAAAAGTGCGAAATCACCTAATGATATTAAACGGTTACAAATATTCCATTATATCTCATTTTGGTTTACTTGGTAATGCGATTAAATGTCATTGAGAGGTTAACCGCAACAAATAATAAATAAAGCATTCCATTTAGGGGTTATTGACTGAGCTTAGCGAAGTGCCGTTTTAACTCGACCGCTTTGCATTGCATATTACGTATCTAAATTTGTTTGTACGTTCCGTTTCCGTTTCAAGATTGTGGCCGTTTTAATGGCTCGGTAAAGGTTATTTTTTCAAATGTGAAATCGTCGTGTTTATTTGGAATTTTTACATTTTGATTTTAGGCGAATTTTTGAATTTGACATTTAACATTATTAGATGTATTGTTCTCTGCGAACTTATCATTTGGTTTGACGTTTTGACAGATGTTACGAAGAGAGTCCCGTACATTTTATGCCTTCTGTACCTGTTTTAGAAGTGTTATGGTAATGGTGCTGATTGTAACAAAATCAATTTTTTTAATATATTATTATGTAACACTACAAGTATATTACATTGTATTTAGTCATATATAGACGTTAAACATTATAATAATTAATGATCAATAAGATGGATCAAGGAAAAAAATAATTATGAGATATAATAGTTTTGGTATGCCTCGTATTCTCCTGTGCCATTCATGTGGAAAACGATATATTTTTAAAAATAATTTTCAGCTATGTTATTATCGTTTTCGCACCCATAAAAGTGTGTCCCGTCTTTCCGGTTTATAAAGAGTGGTCTGATTTTTCGATTTAAAATTTTTAAAAATCGCCAGTGTTTCAAAAGTACGATCAAAAAAACGGAATGTCTTAGAATATTTGCCTAAATAGGAAAAAATAAATAAATTTGTGATGCAAGTTGCCTGAAAACGTACCTACTTACAAATCTTATGATTTCAGAGGAAATTTATATTTTCATTTAAAAATAATAGAAAAATAGGAACATTCTTTTATGGACGCGAGGTCCACTTTTAAACTTAAAAATATAGTCGTCCATTCTACAAGTATTTTATAAGGGTATTCGTGTGGTCACCAACACCGGAAAACGTTTTCAATTACTCAACGCGACAAAGTCAACAAGGAACTCCCCTGAAGGATTAATAAAAAATACTTCTTGGAACTACTTTGCACATTATTATTTTTATTTGAGATGACTTAGTGGCTATGAACACTCGTGTGCATTTCGTTTTTGGAAAGAAATTTGTTTCAACTCATAAGACCTCATTGTGTCAACATGGGTACGCAACGAATATGCAAATTTAAAAAAAATACACATTTTATGGATTCGAGAATAAAATATTTAGATACTTCCATTCAAGGGACAATTATGAAACGTCTAATTTTAGTATCTATCTACAGATGTGCATGCTTATGACTTGGGTACGATCGTAGGCACTTAGCACTTATTAAAAGTGGTACCTACAATATTGCAAACGTTCAGAGAAAACGCACGGTAGAAGGAATATTTTTTAAGATTGAAAAAAACTCTGTGCAGAAACGGACGGTCCGTTTGTAATCTTTAGAGAACAGGTGTCCGGTGTGAATGCTGTCCTTGTTTCACCAGAATGTTAATTGGAAGATGCTCCGAGGAACTAGCGTCATTGATTCATTAGGCACAGGTGTTTAGTCGGGAAACACGAGCTCAATATTTGAGTTGAAATTTGTCGAAACTTTTCACGAGCACTTGTACGACTCGTTCTTGAGTACAACAGCTCGAGTTTGGAACGATTGGCTGGCCTCTGTGTTTCCTCATTCGTATAATATGGGTATCTTCAAGTTCACTCCTTCCTTTTCACAAAAAGACCCTTTTCACAGCATCCCCAAAAACGACGTAAGCTCATGGATTCAAAAATGGTCTTCGGTTAAATTTTTTTTCGTTAAAAAATAAACAAAAAAATTATACGTAAGAAAAACTTTAGGTAAAACGAGGCATTTAACGTAACCTGTTCAATTGATACACAGTAATAATACATGTGCAGATCCGTAATATTTAATTGTATATCTCTTTGTATTATGTACACAAAAAGCTGGGCTTGCAAGAATGGGGAAATTATCATAAAGATTCGTGAATAAAATAAGTGCACAATAAAAATGTCGTAAAACAAATAAGTAGTAAAAAAATATTGTTTTTTCGATTTCTTTCCTGACGTTTCATATCCTGACCCGTGGCACGTGGGGACTACGACAGAGATTCGGTCGTTTAATGCTGATTTTGGAGTGCTCACGAAACACAAAAATAATGTCTAAATTAGGAAGGTCAAACATATTTTTGTTAAAGTTTTTTCTGTATTTCAGATTAGGTACCCTCTGATTCATATTGGAAGATTTAATCTGCAATTAATGTTTTGCCGTAAGTAAGTACCGGAATTATATTGTTCGTACGTGCAATACTGCAATGGTGTTGGATACGGACGATTGCTTGTTTCATGAAATATTCATTTGTAAAGTTGAGTCATAATTTGCTATTTTATATTTACAAAGGCGGATCTCAAATACCAAACGTCGGGTTTCTCCATAAAGAAGGTAGTTGGCGCCAAACCTCGTTGCCTCGTTGTGTCGTTCGGCTGTATTATACTGTGTTCGGTATAATATCGGTATAATATGTTCGGCTGTGTTATACTAACTTCTACAAGATTATTCAAATATAAATATTGGTAGGTAATTGTTACGACTTGGGCATTAGATTTTGCATATTACCGGTGTTTGCTTGTTCGCTAGAGAGGTTCTACAAAAAAATTGATAATTAGTTTTTCTCCAATAACACTTCGACAATTATTGTGTTTTTTTGGTACGTAGGTATACGTCTTTTGTTTAGATGGTAGTACACTCTTTTTTTAATGTACACCAAATTTAATAAAGTTTTTATTAATTTCTGAAAGTATTTTAGTTTTTTATTATTGTGATAGCTGTTTCGGTGTTCAATGCCATTTTCAAAGTGTGATTAAGCCACGTTGAGACGACATATTTATATTTTATTTACCCTGTTCGATTTCATTTTTATAGTGCCTAAAATGATTTACTACCTGTAAAACTGATTTACTGGGAAAATAATTATACCAATAGATTCTCTATTATGTGTGGTACTTTAAAATTTGTTTTCCTCATATTAAATAGAAATGTTATTAACTTATTTAAATGTGTTATATTGTTAAGGACCTGTGAACATACTGAGAAGTGGGAAGTAAATAATTTTTCTTACTTTATTCATTAATGCTTTATTAGGAGCATTATTTCATTCGTTTATTGATTTCCAATTGTTCAAGTAAATTTAATCTAATACGCTTACAAGAGATGTTCTGCGAAGTTCGAAGAAGTGCTTTCATATTATTATAACATCGAATATGTTCTTCGAATGTAGTTGAGAAGTGAAGAGATAGTATTGAAGAAGTTGAAGAGTGATATTATAACATAAAATACCCTTACAAGATATGTTCTGCAAATCTCGAGGAATTGCTTTCATATTATAACATCGTTTATGTTCTTCAAATCTAGTTGAGACAACCTTTCCCGTCTGTACGGTATAAACAGCGTTACAGTCGGCGTGGTCACATTTTATTTCACATACGCTACTTTTATTAAATGTAGAATTTTTTACTTTTTGCGTTTTTAAGTTTTTTTCCTTTATTATTATTGGTTCTAAAAGCTATATTTAAACCACTTAATTTCTTTTGCTATTTTTTACAGTCTTTGCAATCTTTTGTCATTGCAGATAGTCCGAAATGGCTTCGCTACTCGCCTGGACAACGACGGAGCTGGGTTTCGACTCGTTCGAGACGACAACGGAAGATGACATCATCACCACAACGTTCAGGAACAAGCAGCTTCTGCCTTCTGGCAACGAGACCAGCTCCATGAAGGCCCAGCTGATGGCCTACGACATCCTCATCCCGCTGCTGGGAGCACTTATCATAGTGACCAACGCGGCTGTCGTCGTGTCTAGTGGACTCTTGCTGAAGAAAGGTGAGAGATTGCAACTGTAATATTAAACCAGGTCTCTTGCGACCTCCGACATGAACATTTGATTTTTTGAATTTTTTAAATTATGTTTTTCCTGTTAAGCACTTGCGTACTGCTTACTAACAACGTATGCAGGGACACTGGAGGTCTAGATTCATTCAAAATAAATAAATGTAGCTTCGTTTAACGAAAAAATTAGAATCTTGCGAGAGCCTTGAAGGAGTAACCATCTGTTGCTTATGCCAGTGCGGGTAAGTGGTGGATAACCTCCAATGAACATTTGCTTACACTTTTGCTTGAATATTACTATAAACATTTTTTTGTTTTCCGTTACCTCCGTTTGTTGAAACATGATTGAAACATTGGGGCAAAGTAGGCATGGCCACACACATTTTGTGTAGATGAAAACGTATCTACGCACTGAACACTTGACGTTTGACATCTACGTAAATTTCAAGACGAGTTCCGAGTTTCCAGGATATTTCCATTCGTGTAGATTAAGTTCTAAATTTTCATCAAAACAATGTACGAAAGATGAATTATTGAATGCTTTTTGATTTTTTGAAATCGTCCCGTTTCATTGGCTCACCTGTTAACTATTGTACATATTCCCACTAAAGTTGGGTCTGAAATTTAAAGTAGCACCATCAAATTTCTACTCATTCGTACAACATAGAAAGCAAGACAACCTTGAAGCCACTGGTAACAAGGAAAATTTGGCGGATATTTTAATGGGCCACTTGCATCACTTTTTTTTTTTAAATTCCGGTTTCCGGTAAATTCCAATCAGAAAAATCAGACCATTTTTTATAAACCGGAAAGACGGGACATAATTTTATGGGTGCGAAAAAACGATAATTACGTAGCCGAAAATCATTTTAAAAAAGAACGTTTTCCACACGAATAGCAATAAATTGTACGGGGTTCTTTTCGTAACATCTGTAAAAACACCGCCATCTTTATCAAAAAATCAAACCAAAGGATAAGTTCGCATAGAACAAACAATAAATCTAGTGAACGTTAAACGCAAATTCAAAAATTCGCCGGAAATCAAAGTGTTGCCATAAAAAAAAATTTATCAGTGTGGAATTTTACAAAATTAAGGGAACATAATCGGAGACGGGACATTTTCATGTAGTGACGTCACGAGCTCAAATAATGGATTTATTTATTTAAAAATAAAAAAAAATATACATACATTTCTAAATTTTTTTACTAACATTATCGTAATCTTATTAAAAAAATCTATCCACACGATTTTTTCCAAGTCGTTATGAAATCCATGCAAGTGGCCTATTATCGACGGAAATGTTAAAATTGTTGAGTCGATTACAGGTCAGCAGCCGAGGTGCACTTACTTGCTGCTGGGTAACGTGGCAATGGCAGATTTGGTGACTGGAATTGCAGTCATCTTCGGACAGTCTTTTCCGAAGACCAGCAGGACTCATAACATCTGCTCTCTACAGCTGGGTATATAAGACAACTTTTTAAAATTAGAGTACAATGAATTACACCAGGAATTATAGACTGTCAAATAAGAGCAGAAAATATAAAAAATGGAACTAAGAAATTTTTAGGCTAGCAGCACCAATTTATCTGTAAAATATTCTTTAAAAGTGCAATGACACCGAAAATACAAAACACTGTAAGTACCTATACACATTTTAAAAAAACATTTTTTTGTTCTTAAAAAAAATATCGAAGAAGCACTATTGTGAAGGTACCTACTAGATGACATGAATTTGATTAAATTGTGTTTTACAAAGTGATTTGAGTTCATTTAATGGAACATAGATTTGAATTGGAAAGGAAGAATCATTAATGGTGAGTTTAGTTAAACTATTTTTAGATCTGAATGAGTTAAATATATTCAGATCTAAATTTAGAGGCATAATGTAAAGCCCGGGCAACGCTAGGTACTTAAGCTAATATTGAATAAATGTGAGCAATTTCTAAGTGTGCTTTATATTTTATTACAATATCGTTATTCTTCATTATGTTAACACAAAATTGCAAAAGTATAATAATAATATACCTAAATGCAACTCTAATTTTGAGATCAGTGGGTATTGCAACGAATTTCTTTTTTTCACTTTTTTTAATTTTTAATAAAAATGTAGGTTACACAGCTTTAGATTAACACCATGATTATATTTTTAGTATTACCATTTGGCAACGGTGGGGCCCTCATATATTTTCTACTCTTATTTGACAAACTGTAACATTCCTCACAGGAGGCCCTAAGGAAAATAATTTCCATCATGAACCATGTCAGCTTTGAGGGTCTTTTAAAGGCAATAAGGGAAAGAAAGTTCTGGGAAGGAAACAGGTATGAGTGTGTAAGTGGTGGGTGGGAATCTTGAGATCAGTGTGTCCAGGAGTGACGGGCGTATGTGTCAATTCCTTCCAATGCGGTTCAAAGCGATAGGTCAAGAGAGTCCTACTGGAGAGGTCAAAAGATCTTTTTCAACAAGTGTCGCCCGAACTGGTTCGCCACGCATCGGTGAGCAGACGCATCCGCCGCTAAGACCTCACCCTATGAACACTAAGTCACCAAACGTAGCGAACCACTCGGGGTGACCAAGGCAGGGGAGTTGGGGTATCCAATAAATGGTTCCCAGGGCAGCTCCCAAATTAGCAGAGGAGACCTACGGTAGAGATATGCCTCAATTGCTAATCGCCTTGCCATACTACGCTGTGCTAGAACATCTGTTCTGCCGTGTGGTATATTAGAACTAATAGAACATAACAGAATTGTGATTATATAATGAATTATTTCAGGAATGATAGTATCGAGTACCCTGGCATCTATCTATAGCGTGGGCCTGATCGCCGTGGACCGATTCCTGTATATCCTGTACGGGCTGAAGTACCATCGCTGGGTGTACCCCACCAGAGCTCGCTGCATGATTGCCGCAACTTGGTTTTTAGGTGAAATATATAAGTCTTTCTTCATTAATTAGTAAAATCCAAACCCTGGTCACCAATTACCATTGAGGCAATATTTCCTTTTCTACTCGTATATTCATTTAAAGCGGATACCCACACCATCTAAGGGTTCATTTCTTAATCTTACTCATTACGCTTCGACAGATTTTATTCACTTACAAAGCCTTGCATTATTTGAGCTCACGTAATTAATGTATGCCCCCTTACCTCTGCCAGTCCTATGCCTCAAACTCATAAATCAGGGTAGGTACTAGCATCCCGTTGTGGACTCCTAGCTTCGCTTTTTTGTCATTTTTCGTTAGTGTCAACCGCGTTCAGTCCCCAATTAATCAAAGTTTCCTGCGTTTTACCTTCTTTCAATATCTCTATCAGCCTTTCCATCTCTCATAAATATACTTCCCAAATTAGATACAACAGGCTATTCTTGAAATGAGGGTTTCGACAGAATTATTCATTGTGTGAATAGAGAAAGTCATTGAAAATATTGTTTATTTTTGCAGGACTTGTGATAGGATTTCTGCCGTTGATGGGCTGGGCAGGAGACACAGATAATGGGCGAGTTTGCTGGTTCATCATTCTGGCCCCCAAGCACCTCGTCATCTTTACCACAGTGGTGGGATTTATCCCCGTATTGCTGGTCATCGTCCTTTATTCAATCATCCTTTACAACGCCATCAAGAAGGTGATTCAACTCAAAAAAATAGGGGAAGACAATGCGGCAACAGAAGAAAATGGCACTTCAAATCTGAGGATGTTCAGAGGTGGCACAGTGAGCAAGGCACAAAATTCAACTGTTAAAAAACCAATTATCAAAACCGTGTCAGCGGCATTGGAAGAAGGAAACGAAGAAATCAAAAACGACGACGTTGTAAAATTCAAGGAAGTCATTTACGTGCACGCACAACCAGAACCTTCAAGGTGGAGGAAACTGGTCGACCGACTCGGGAAAATGGGAATAGGGCAAAGCAAGAGAGAATATGTCCTAGAAGACAACAAGAAACCAGATAATCCAACCAAATGGAAGGCAATTAAAGTAGTCTTCTTCACAACGGGAAGTTTCGTCTGCACTTGGCTGCCTTACTTCGTAGCTTGCAGCATCTACGTCTTCTGCGACTTCCAAACCACCCCACAGAGGTGCCAGCGTCTTAAATTCGCCATAGCCAGTCCGCTGGCCATCTTGGGATTCCTCAATAGCTTGTTGAACCCGCTCATATACGCATGGTGGCACAACGGATTCAGGAAGTCCATCAAGAAACTGTTCTGCAAGAAACGTAACCAGGCCTTGGGTGATTCGAAGAAACCTCGCTCGAGGATCAGTCAAACAACCTCTTCACATACGTCTAAACCACCGACAACTTCTAATTCGAAATAAAAATAATAAAAAAACAGACAGATTTGCCATTGTTCGAAATACGGAAGAATTCTCCGAGAAGCCAGTACCAAAGAAATAATATCAATAATATTCCGTTTGTTCAAATTCGTTGTTTCAATGTTTAACCTCACTAGGGCTAAGCATGTATAAACTATCAAAACGTATTATTATTTATCTTAAACCTAGATTAAGATTTTGTGATATTCCTTAGCGTAATTTAATGAATAGTTAATTAATTCCATTAGTAATAGTTTACTTCAAATTTTCGATTAAAGGCTTGAATCGGACGCATATTATCAATGAGCTTAACAAATTTTAGCATGTGCCTATGTACCTACATTATGTATGTACAGCATGGTTCATATTTTCAAGCCTAAAACTATCGAATGAAGAACTCGAATAAATTAATTAATAGGTCTATAATAATATATGTATGACCGTGATCTATAATTTGTCATGCGGAGTGTGACATCTTATATCTATAATTTGTCATACGGAGTGTGAGATGTGAATCTTCTACTGAATCTTTAATTTTGTGTATACATTAGCAAAAAAAATTATAAGCGAAAAATAATTTAATAAAAACACAATCAGCTTTTTTTTAATCACAGTAGGTAACTAATCTGTGTAACAAAATTCTCGTAGAAATCGCGAAATTCTCACGTCCGGACGTGAGAATTTCGCGTTCTTGGCTAAATTCGCGTTATTGATTGACGATATTCGTTTTGGAATAAGCGGGCCATTTTTCAGCAAAAGCAGTGATATTTTGTAAAAGTGAGTTATTTAACTTTTTGGCATTTTGTAGAAAAAAAGGACAAAAACTTTTTTTTAAATTTAGAATTATAATTTATAATTATATATAAATCCCGTTTTTTACCCGAAAATTTATGAATTTCCAACGACGTTATCGCAAAGGCAAATTTTTCAAGTTTCTAGTAATTACTAATTTTAAAATAAATTATTTAAAATCCTTTTATTCGACTGAGATCTTGCGTGATTTTTTTTCTGAATTGTTGTGCCATATTTTTAAAAATAAATTATAAAATATACATGTGTTGACGAATTATGAGATTTTAATGTTTGCATTTTAAATGATAATAAATCATAATGTTCAAAACATTCCTAGAATTTTATTGCCTACATAATACCTTATATACACAAAGGCGTATTTATTTATACATATATCTTCTATACCTAACATATTTTTTTGCGATCTTGTTTACCAAGAGGCTCAAATACTAAGCTCAAAGCTTGGAAAAAAATAGTACGAAAGGTGAATTCACTATTTAGTATCTACCTACCTACTTGTAGCTTACATATCGATAGCGGAAATTTGAAATGCCGTTAAGGCTGGTGGGTTGAGCTGATTTAAATCACGATTAAAATCTTTTACTTTAAAAAAAAACAAATAAACGATTTAAATCTTTATTTTTACTGCAACCAAATCACCCGTCTAAAGTGCAAAGGACTTCCCCGGCATAAACTATGGCGCGCACACGCGTGGAATGTCTACGGAGTTTTGGGATTCCCTGAAATATAAATAAATATAAATATATTGATCGATAAACAAGTTATACAAAAAAGCGCGACTACTGATTGGAGGTTAGCAATATATAATATGAAAAAATATATAACTATTATATATATTATTGTAACTGGCAGTCGTGAATACGTTGTGATTTCTACCACGCTTACATAGACATTATATATGAAGTCATTGCATGTCATGGCTACATTGCCCCGGGGACTAGCTGCCACTGGATTCGAGGAACCGGCTATGTTTTGGCCCAGTTCCTATCGGATTAATAAAATGGTCACCAACATTCATACTGGGCGAAGCCGAAGTAAAAACCGCACGCAGGGCCCAATAGCCAAAACCTGTGGAACGGGTTTTTAACTGCTGATCTGCTTTATTATGACGGTGTATGAAATATTATGCCAAACAATGTCATTATGTTGTAAAAATGTATTGAGGAATAAATAAAAAAAATAAAAATTAAATACCCGATCTACAGGTTCATCGCCTTTAGTGACCATTTCCCCTGCTCCAGATTACATAAAAAGGCTATCTAAATGAAAATGCACTAACTTAGATAAATAAAAGAAAAGTGACGACACATTATATGAAATGTACATGTGCGACAATGACTTGTCATATTTTAGATTGTTCAATGGTTGTAGAAAAATAAAAGTAGTTAGCAAGCAAGCAGAAACCTGCACTGTTAGAAGGTACATATATCTCGATGGCCGAGTAAATACTATTGGTGTGTTTTCCAATATTTTTGATTTAACATTTCCCTTGCATATAAATTTCACAAAAATAAACTGAATATAAAAATTCAATTTAATTATTGAATTAATAATATTCAAAAATATTATCCATATTCCATATACAAAAGTTCCTGGGTTCATTTTTCTGTGTCTTGTTATTTTTCATATTTCCGTTTAGATTTATTAGTATTATCATCTTATTCTTCAATGATACATTGATAGGTATAACCTTTAAAAGTTATTCCAAAAAAATAGAATATTCATTTAAACTTTTAGAAAAGGTCAATAAGTCTCACATAAAAATAAAATCGGATATGTTTATCCAAGACACGTAGAACTTTGTGATTATTTAAAAAGGTAGTAACCAAAATATGGGAAAAATTAGTCGCAGATAATATTGTTAATTCTGAATTTTAAATACGAGATCGACAAAAATGACTTAAAAATAAGAGGACCCAATGGCCGATTGGTTAAGGCGTTTGTCCCGGTAAGACAAGGGATCCTTTGTTCGGATCCCAGTTATGACCGTTACCTGTTTATTTTTCTGTTTTGTTCTTTTTTTTATATTTTCCATTAGATATGTTAGTATTATATCTACTCGTGTTACTATGAACAGAAAAGGGTGAGAAATTTGTGAGTCTCAAAAAAATAGATGAAAGCATTTAATAAATATCCACAGACGACAGACGAGAATTTTCCATTTCGGGAAAGCTCCCGATCTCAAACTGAGCATTTACAAAACTCAATCCAAGACAATTCAAAATAAATGTGATAAAAGCTAGCCTTTTACACACGTAAGTTTTCTTTTCACGTAAGCGACTTATGGCCAAATTACCAATATAAACGACACCAACAGTCACTTACCGTAATTTGTAGCAAGTTACAGAAGTTGTTCTTACGTAAGTTTTTTGACAGGTCTAATCGCGTCCACGCGAACTTCCAGCCTTCTCACGGCTTATCAAATCAGTTTGGTAAGTTGACACGATTACTGTAAGGGTAGGGTTATACTCGTAAGTTTTTTCCTGTAAATCGCTCTTGTAAGCGATTTATGGCCAAATTACCAATGTAAACGACACTAAAAGTCACTTAACGTAATTTATAGCAAGTTACAGAACTTATTCTTTCGGAAGTTTTTTGACAGGTCTAATTGCGCCCGCGCGAATTTCCAGCCTTTTTACAGCTTACAAAATCAGTTTGATAAGCTAAGAGGCTTACCGCAAGAAATAGTTCCGAAATGCGCCGTTGCCACCGTAGCGAAAATATGTCGAAAATTAAAAGACATTTGTTTTCATAGGATTTTTTTCCTACAAAACTAGTATTTATTTCCACTTATTTAAGTTTTCTGGAAAACGAGCATCCTTCTATTCAATTATCGGTCCAATCCTTTACAATCTTGATGTTTCTGTTTTTAATATTTACGTATTTGAATTTTTGAATTCGAAGTCGATTGCTGTCAGCAGATGTCAGGTAGCTGTCATTCGGATAAAACGAAATTAGTTTCCGCTTTTGACGGCACAAAAGCGCGTGGAGAATTGTTGAATTAAAGCCACAATTATTTCAACACTTTATTTGGACCTTTTCGTCTTTATTGACAAACTCACGTAAATTTGACAGTAGCACAGGTCGTTGTTGACAGGAAGCCATCTTACCGCTAATAAATTTACAGATGTAAACGGTCGCATGAGCATTTATACAGGTCGAACTTCCGAACCACTTCCGTGATCATTAATTACCACAAGTCGGATGCATATGTAAACGCTCCTGTGAGTGATCTGTCAAAATCTTATGTAATCCGTACATTTTAATTACGAGTGTAACCCTAGGCTAAGAAATAGTACCAACATGCGCCAATATGAGATGTTAAAAATTAAAAGACAGTTGTTTTCGTAGGATTTTTCCTATAAGACTAGTATTTTTATTAATTTTCAAAAAATCTGATTAGGTTAGTGAATAATTGTCTACCTTATAATCGCTCGAAAACAATAAGAAAATAACACTAGATAAAACCCAAATAATCACTTTCCACGAAAACGAATGTAAACTGAAAGAAACTTTTCTGATTCCAAAAACCGAAGAGGTTAATTTATTTTTCAGGTGGAAAAAAGCTTTCTGAAAAGGAGCAACCTTCTAGTTAATTATTGGTTCAATCCTTTATAATCTTAATGCTTCTGTTTATTACATATTTGAATTCGAAGTCGGTTGCTGTCATGAAGGTAGCTGTCATCCGGATGACATTAAAGAACCCAATTAATTTACGCCGTTAACGGAACAAAAACGCGTGGAGAATGAAGCCAACTTTATTCCAACTGATTCTAACACTTTATTTGGGTCCTTTCGTCTTTATTGACAAAATGGCGTAAATTTTACAGAACCAAATCTTTGCTCATAGGAAGAAAACTTACAGTTAATAAAATTACGTGTTTAGCGGTCCCAGTGACTCGTGCAAGTTAAACTTCTGTGAGCAGTCATTATAATAAATTGGACGCATAACTTATCAAAATCTTACGTAAGCAGTAAATTTTACTTACGAGTGTAAAGCTAGCCAAACAAAAGGCTTGGACATTGACCCAGACCCAAGCAAATATAATACATAGATCATAATTCTTCAAAATATGTATATTATAATAATCACAAATTTTCGTAGTAAAGTGATCAAAGTGGAAAACTACCTATAAGAGTAGAATTTTCTGCAAAAGTCATGTATTGCAAGGCTTATATAATATATAAATATATGAATAACAAGGCTATTGTATCCTTTCTCCTTCCCCTCCCCATTAATTTCACTCCCCAACATTCATCAATAACGTGGCATCCATGGTTCTAGACTATAAATACAGAAGAAATTTTAAATATCAAATCGATAAAAAAATTTGCCTTCCTCGGTGGCACCAATTAATTAATAAAAAAATAAAATAAGTAAACTAACTAACTAACCATCACGCCGTTTCCCCGCAGGGGTAGGCAGAGAGGACGGACCGCCACACAACTCGATCTTGGCACACACTCTTTGCCTCGTTCACATTCATACATCGTCTCATACATGCTCTTCTATTATTTCGACTCTTGACATGGCCCGACTCAAGTAACTGATTTACTTGGTCGTGCCATGTCTTCCTCGGGCGTCCCCGACTTCTTCTACCATTCACATTTGCATCATATATTCTCCTTACACTCCTTTCCGTTCACTCACTCCTTTCTCCTTTCACTCCTTTCAGGAATTTTAATTTTGTTTTGTAATCTTAAATAAATTCTTTAAATCAAATGAAACTCCTCACGATACACTTAAATTTAAGATAACATTTACTTTTTTACATTAACCCCACAGAGGCCAATGAGGAAAATACTTTCCCTCAGAGCCTACGTCGTATTTAGGGATTTGTGTGGAGGGACTTTTTAAGAAAAGGAAAGAGTGTTCTGTGAAGGAAAAACGTACAAGGGGTGGATAGGAATTTAGGGGTCAGTGTGTTTAGAAGTGACTGGTAATATGAATACATCCCTCTCCTCAAACAAAGTTAACAAAATAATTCAGTTGTATAATATTGCTTGTATTTAGGTAATATATTTATATATATATATATATATATATATATACACGACATGGCAAGCAATCCATTAGATACTAAGAGCAATTTATATAATTGCTTTATTTATTTATTTATTTATTTACGCCCTTTTTCGGGGCTTTTACATATACAATTTAAAAATTACACTTGAATAAATAAAATATAAATACTATATATTTCTTTTACCAATAAATATAAAAGGTATATATTTCTTTTAATAAGAAATATACAGTATTTATTTTACATAACTGAACTGCCTCAGTAACAGCATTTTGTATTTGTCTAAAGATAAATTGAAGATGTCCACAGACTTGGTAAAATTATTTCCCTCCATTAATATTCTGGGCAAAGAGGAATACATATGGTAGTTAGTTCCAGAATTTCTGCACTGAAATAAATCCTGACTTCTAGTATTACGTAGAGGAATCCGGAAGCTTATTAATTCAAGCAATAATGGACTATCAACCAAATCATTTAGAATTTTATAAAGAAATACCAAGTCTGTGAAAATTCTTCTGTCTGACAATTTGAGCATATTCATATCATTTAAAATAGTGTTGTAGTTCAACATAATTGCTGGAATACCCATTTTAAAATTTAGAAAACGTAAGAATTTATTTTGTATTCTTTCAACAGCTTGTACATGTGTATTATAATATGGGTTCCAGACGGGAGAATTGTACTCAAGTTGACTTCTAACAAATGCAAAATATAACAGTTTAATACACTTTATATTTTTAAAATTTCTAGTTAGCCTAGTTATAAATCCCAACATTTTTAAGCCCTTATTAGAAATTTCTTTTATGTGGTTAACAAATGAAAGATTTGATTGAAAAGTGATGCCTAAGTCTTTAATTTGTGTTAATGTCTCAAGAGTATTGTTATCAATGTTGTAATTAAAGATCACTGGATTTTTTATTCGAGAAAATCTAACTACTTGACATTTTGAGATATTTAAGTAGAGTCTATTTTCATTACACCAAATCAACAATTTGTTGATATTATCTTGAAGAATGTTGCAATGGTAAATATTTTTAATAATTCTAAACATTTTGAGATCATCAGCAAAAAGTAAGAAAAATACATCATGAAATACTTTTGTTAGATCATTTATAAACAAGATAAATAAGACTGGGCCAAGGTGTGAACCCTGTGGAACTCCACTTGTTGCATAAATTTTTTCGGACAAAGAGGATTTTATTCTAACAATTTGTTGTCTTTTAGTAAGATAGCTTTCAATCCAGGTTAATAAATTGCCACGTATACCAAGTTTTTCTAATTTCCAAATTAGAATTTCATGGGAAACTGAATCAAATGCTTTACTAAAATCAGTATAGACAGAGTCTACCTGTAGTTTTTCTTTAAAAGCATTAGTTATAAAATTTTCATAAATAATCAAGTTAGAAAGAGTACTTCTACCCGGCATAAATCCAAACTGGTAAGGTGATATTACAGGTTTTATATGTGTAAAAAGTTTGTCAAGTATTAGGCTTTCAAAGAGTTTCGGTATAGTGGATTGAATGCATATTGGTCTGTAATTACAAATATCACTTTTATCACCCTTTTTGAAAATTGGAGTCAAATAACTAATTTTCCACTTATCGGGAAAAATTCCACTAGATAAAGACAAATTAAAAAGTTTGGTTAATGGAAGAGCAATTACTTTGATACATTCTTTAATAAATATTGTAGGGATATTATCCGGTCCCGCAGATTTGTGGATATCTAAGAATTTAACTTTAGCAATTACATCAGAGAGACTTATGGTACACTGTGAAATATCAAGAGTTTCATCTAGAGTTGTTGTTGGAACAGGAGCATTATTTGAGTCTGTTGAATAAACACTTTTAAAAAATTTTGCAAACAAGTTCACAATACCATCAGTATTATTGCTATGGCTGCCATTTAGGTGCATAATGCTCGGGAAATCAGAATCATCTTCTTTAAGTGATTTTGAGTATTTCCAAAAAGAACTAACATTATTTATTATAGAGTTTTGAATTGCATTTATATAGTTACGGTAGCAGGTCATAGACATTCTTTTACATGAGGTTCTTATATTTTTAAATTCAATGTAATCAGAATATTTTTGATGTAATTTATATTCTTTATGTTTAAGTTTTTTGGTGATAAGCAGATTTATAAGTTCTTTGGAGTACCATTTTGGATAGGTTTTTGGCTTACATTTCATGGTTGGAATATACATGCTAATAGTCTTTTCCAAAACAGAATAAAATTCATTGGTAGATGTGTTGATATCATCATATTGCATAGATGACCAATCAAAAGAGAGAAGATAATTACAAATTTTCGCGTAATCAGTTTTGAAAAAATGTTGGTAACTGAACGATAGTTTAGAAGTATTAATATGTACATTAGAGATATTAACTTCTAGTGGAGGATGATAAACATCAGTGGGCACCAGCGGCTCACTACATTCTTCAATTAGACAACATTCAAAAGAAAAGTCTAAATGTAAGTATAATGAATGTATGTATTTAGGAAGGTAACCATAATACATAAAAGTTGTTCTGGAATTTAAAAAAAAACTACATAAGTGGTATTTTTAAATAATGATTTTAAATAATTATTGTTATTTTTGTGAACTTGTTGGAAGATCCTGGTTTAGCGAGATGACAACTAAACAAACAAACTTGTACAGCACATATTTAATAAGAAGCCTTGGAAGAAACAGTATATCTTTTTCGGCTTAAAATTTCACAACTTTGTCATTACCACCATTACTTGTTCAATAGCTTGAGGCTCTGGTCGTCGCGTAAGATTTAACAATACAAAAGAAGAATAATTTAAAACAACTTATAAATAAAATAATTGTTGAATGTTGATTGCTTCTTGGACATGCTCAATCCATAATATTAAAGTAATTTTACAGTGCCAATGCGTTGCAAAAATTGTAAAATCTGACTTTGTTGACGTTTTAATAATAAAAAATACTTATATATTCTTTAATTAAACGAATTTGTGTGAAATAATACATTGTCGAGATACAATGTTATTTTATTATTTACAAGTTAAACGATTTTGTCATGCGTAAATTCAAGCTAAATTATGTAAAAAATATAACATTATGAATGTGAAAAATAACAATTTAATTACCGCTAAGAACATAAACAACATAGCGCCGTATTTCGTGGAAGATCTGATGACATGAAAAGATGTAGGAAAGTTACAATAAAACTGTTAATTTGTGGAATTAGATTTACAAACATAAAATATTAAACATTGTCGAAAGAAAGAAAAGTGATGTTAGGTTAGGTTTAAAAGTGTTAGGGGATAAGCATTGTGGATAAAAAGTGATTGTTCGAAATGTCGGACCACAATGTGAGTGAGTTCATCACAAGAGTGTTGGAAGCCACGACAGAAAAGTTCGACTTTTTCACCATCTCGAATGTGGCAGCCCCCTCGAGTAACGAGACGCAGAGCATGCGGGACCAGCTGATCATGTACGATGTGCTGATACCCTGCTTTGGACTCCTGGTCATCATCACCAACTTGCTGGTGGTGGTCTCCAGTGGACTGATCATCAAGAAAGGTAGAACCTTTACTATTTTTTCAACATTCCCGGGCTACGAAGCCACTCAAGTATCTGATTCACTTGGTCGTGCCTTGTCTTCCTCGGGCGTCCCCGACTTCTTCTGCCATTCACATTTGCGTCATTTATTCTCCTTACATTCCTTTCCTCATTCATTCGCTCGCGGCGGTGACAAAACTGGTTGAAGATAATATTTGTAATAGAGATTTTTTTGCCACGAATTATTGGCTATTATTCGGTATTCGGCCTATTCAGCCACTTTTTTTTACTATTCGGTATTCGGCCGAATACTGCGAACCATTCGGCATACCAAATCAATGAAAAAAAAACTCATAATAAATTAAATGTTGCTCACAAAATTTTTATTTTAACAAAAAATTTGCATATTTAATACTTAAAATCTATCCGTGGTAAAGTATGCTAGGCTTGGATACTTACTGTTTTTTTAATGCTGACCACCACTTGTAAGGGTCTGCTGTCCGATCTAGATATTTTATAAGAGTTTTCATATAAAAATCAATTTCATTTGGGAAATGTAATTGACTTTTACATGTAAACTGTAATCTACTAAGTGCCGCCGAATAGAATATTTGGCGCTTCGGCCGAGAGCAAAGCCGAATATTCGGTATTCGGCAAAATCACTTTATTCGTGGCATCTCTAGTTTATAATACATTTGTGTAATGTAGAATATGTGTGTATTTATTTTTTCTAGTTATCAGTAAGTTAAGTTAGAAAAAACGAAAAGTGAGCTATTTTCAAAACTTTTTAAAGATTGCATTCAAAATTTATGTATTTCAAAAATTATGTTTATGTCGAATTATAAAATTTGAAAGCGTATTTCATCAACTTTCTAAAGCAGTTTTTAGTTTTCCGATGCATTCAGAAATATTCCATTAATTTGGATTTTATTGCTAAGCCGAATTATTTTGATCTTCCAACAAAATAGGTTCGAGCCTTGAGAGGTAAAAAAATCTTGCTCTAACTAATTATAATGGAATGTAAAATAATGAATTAACAACGGTAAAAAAGTTTTTTGTGTAGAGATTTTAAATTACCATGAATGTATTATAATATCAGCAAATTTAACGTTAATTTTATTGTCATCAAACCGGCTCATTGATTAGATTCTTGAAAAAATATTAACATAAAATAATTAACATGCAATAAGTTGGTAGTTCAGTGGCTTGTAGTAGGTAAATATGTTTCCCCCTAAAATGATTTCATTCTCCCCTCATTTTGGTCTTCGGTGACTTTTTGATGTCTTTTTTTCTTAAAAATCAAATAAAAAAAAACCATACACTAGCTGAGTAATCGACCAACCTTTCGTTGGTGAACGCACTTGACTTACTGTTTCCTGGAATTATTTAGGAGTAAAAAATGTTAAATAAATTTTGGTCTCCGGTGACTTTTTTGATGTCTTTTTTTATTGATTTTTTTTGTCTTCAAGGTCAAACAAAAAAGCCTTTCAGTAGCCGAGTAACCGCCCAACCCCTCACCGCCCTTAACTGTACAATACCTACTGATTTTTTAAATGTTTTTAGTTGAAAAAAAAAACATCAAAAATGTCGCCGGAGTCCAAAACTTCGCTAACAGTTTTTACTTCAAAAAATATCAGGAAGATAATTTTGATGAGACCATTAAAAAGTTATATTCCATCATTAGTAAATCATTCGTCGCACTAGAGCGGGTCTTTTCAACTACTTTTTCACCATCTTACATTATCTCTTCAGGACCCAGGTCAGGTTCACTCCTTCTTTTCCTCAAAAAGACCCCCCACAAAACATCTCCACAGATAACATAGGCCCCGAAGGAAATAATTTTCCTCAGGGCCTCCTCTGTGTGAAGGCAGCTTTCGCACAATGCGTATGCGCCGTCCATTTTTTCTACAAATAAAATAATCACTGTCAATGGTAATGTAATGGCCACTCTATAAGTTTTGCGATCTACACGCGTCAACAAAAATAAAAATATTCGCCACAATATAATGCGAAAGAAATATTACACCAAACTAACAATAAATTATGTTGAATAAATAACGATCCCAAAAGGTTAAATAGACCTTTCATTAATATATTATGGGGGCTTTTGATATCGAATACTAAGTCTTTTCGGCTATCAACAAAAGAAAATATTAATTTATGTCCTTTAGTTAGACGATCCTCAAATTATGATAAAATTTAATACAAGCAAGCAAGGTCAAATTTACACATCTCGTCAATAAAAACCACACAATTAAATTTGACAGGTTTTCCCCACGTATGTAAATTTTAAAATTATTTAACTCAAAGGCGTGCTCGGGCGGATCAAGAACTAAGTTCACATTGCTGAAAATTCTGCGCCGCGGGCATTATTTTTTTTTATTTTTTTTTTTTATTTTTTTTTTATTTTTTTTTTTATTTAGCATATAAAATATAGTATACATTTAGATAATGTTATAATTAGTATACATGTTCATGTTCGAATGTTAATACCACTCTTCCATAGAAGCATTAGCTTGTGTCTGGAAGAGTAGTGTACATTTTTTAATGCTATATTATGTTATGAGTTCTTAAATTACTATGTGAATGTAAAAAACAATAAGTTGTAAGTTCGGTGATATGTAATTAAAAGTATTTTTCTACTAATAAACAATTTTACTATTAGAATAAAGTATCTTGAGTTATTGTAATTAGTTGTTAAAAACAAAAAAAATTTACCTTATTTGAAAAACGGGGTATCACTTGGAAACTGAGTTATAAGTTGTTCTTGAGATTAGATTAGTCGGAAACTTTTTTTTTGAGATTATCTTTAAAAAATTTTTTAACAGAGTTTATTAATTGGATTTTATCATTAATTTTTCTAATTTCATCCGGTAATCGGTTGAAAATAAGTCTTCCTTGATAAGTATAATAATTTTGTGCGAAGGAAGTGTTTAATTTTGGGCATGAAAAAATATATTTATGTCTAGTACGATTTTCAGTTATAAATTGATACTTCTCTTTTTCTTTTATAATTTGAATCAATGTATTTCTATTGTACAGATCTTTGAAAGAAGGTACTTGGAATTCCTTAAATAATTTATCCGTTGGGTAGTCAGATGGTTTTTTTAATATGATTTTAATAATTAGCCTCTGCACAACTTCAATTGGGGAAAGATTAGTTTTGTATCCGGATCCCCAGCTAATGATAGCATATTGTAAAGTTGATTGAACCAAAGCGTAATATATTAGATATAAATTTTTTACAGATAAAAAATTTCTGATTCTTAAAAATATGTAAATCAATTTTCTAATTTATTTTACAACTTGACAAATTTGTTCCTTCCATTTTCAATTTTTATCGATAATAACTCCTAAATATTTTATTGTGTTTGTTGTTTTTAATATTGTGCAGTTTTGGATACAACATTTTTTACTATGTGTTGTAGAATTATCATGGATGATGATATCAATGTTTTTAGGGGTATCATTTTTGTGTATTGCAAATGGAATTACAAATGTTTTATCACCATTTAGTGATAGTAAATTTACGTCGAAGAAATTCTTTAAAATATTTATGTCTTCGGTGGCTTTAAATGTTACTTTTTCCCAAGTTTTATCGCTAATTATTAGTACCGTATCATCGGCATATGAAGTTATTTGGCCATGTAGTGGTTGAAAAAAAATGTCATTAACATATATGGTAAAGAGGATTGGTCCGATTACTGTACCTTGCGGGATTCCAAAGTCTGATATTTCTTTATCGCTATTAATCTGATTTATTTTTACGACTTGCGGTCGATTTTTTAGGTAGTTCGAAATCCATTTAATCGCATTGTCTTTTATACCTATATTGTTCAGTTTTTTTAGGAGAATCTCATGGGATATACTATCAAAAGCTTTTCTGAGATCGAAAAATATACCGGCACATTTTTCACCTTTATCCAATGATTCGTTGATGTATGAGGTTACATTAGCAATAGCATCTTGTGTGCTAAGTGACTTTATAAAACCAAACTGGTTTTTATGAAGAATTTTATTACTTTCTAGGAAACTGATCAATTGGTTTTTAACAATTTTTTCAAAAATCTTTCCAATGTTTGAAATTAGACAAATTGGGCGGTAGTTAGTTACTTGTTGTGGATCTCCAGATTTATAAATAGGTGAAATAATTGTATTTTTATAGTTTGTCGGAAATATTCCCTCTGTTAAACTTAAGTTTATCAAATGAGTAATTGGTTTTATCAAATAAATTTTCATGGATTTTAGAAAATGTACTGTAATATGGTCAAATCCGGGAGACGAACCTCCTTTCATGCCTTCTATTATTTTTAAAATTTCACCTTCTGAGGTTGTTTCAAATGTTGATAAATTATTTTGATTTTGTACATTTTCAATCGTTTGTGTTTTCGGGTTAAAAGATTTATTGATATTTTTCGCAAGATTTTTTCCTACATTAGCAAAAAAAGAATTAAAAATGTTTGCACATTGTTTAGGTTGAATATTAGCATCTATGATTTTATTTTCATGTTCAATGTATTTTATTTTTTGTGTTTTTTTAGTGTTATCCATGGCTAAGTTGACTGTTTTCCATATTTGTTTACTGTTATTGTCTGTAGAAAGTATTTTATTTTTGAAATAGTCTTCTTTATTTTTTTTGATACAGTTTGTTAATTTATTTTTAAATGTTTTGTAAAAAGTGTATGCTTTTTCATTTAGAGGATTTTTCAATGCTGTTTTATAAAGTTTTTCTTTGTTTCTAATTGATATTATAAGTCCTTGTGAAATCCAAGGCTTTAAAATTCTTAGATTAGGTTTAATGCGGACTGTACTTTCAGTAGTTGAATCTTTTATGTGTTGAGATAATATATTTTCTAAGTTTTTTGAGCAAGTCTCGGTATCATAACAATTTAACACGTTGTTCCATTGTTCATTTTTTAGTTTTTTGGATAAAATTGTCATATTTGTGTAGGATTTTGTCTTTGTTAGATTAAATTTTTTATGTTTAATTTTGTTATCATACAGAAGAATGCATGCATGGTGGTCAGTTATATTAGTTTTCCAAATAATTGATTTCATTTTGTCGATATCTTTAATATTTATATTAGTCCATATATGGTCTAAACAAGATGGTGTGTGATTTTTTATTTCTCTCGTATTTTTATTAATGCACGATATGAAGATAAATTCAATCATACAATTAATATATTCATTTTTGAAATTATTTTCTACGTTTTCATTAATGTTTATATTGAAGTCTCCTGCAATAAAGCAGAGTTTATTACTGAATTTTAACAGTATGTGTTTAAATTCATTTATAAATGTCGAGATATTCGAGCCGTGTGTTCTGTAAACAGCTATTAAGTGGTAGTTTGTTTTGTCGAGTTGTAATTGTATTTCAATACAATTTACTAGATGTATTGGATGTTCAGTTATTTTGACAATACTAAATTTATCGTGAATGAATATGACGAGACCACTGTTTTTATTGATGTTAATTTTGGTTGTAAGATAATTATATTCTGGTAAATGATAAGTAGGTGATTCGTTATTAGTAAATGTTTCTGATAATATTATGATGTCCGGTTTTTTATTTAGATTGTTTAATTTTAGAATTAATTCATCCCAATTTCGTTCCATACTTCGTATGTTTATATGAAAAATGAAAATATTATTGAGATTCTTTGAGATTATGTCATTACATGATTCGGTGTATACACACTCATATTCTTGTATTTTAAAATTATTTTCTAATTCATTAGCTATGAAGTCATCCATTTAGTAAAAATATTAATGTGATATTGATTTCTTTTAAATATATAGAGTATTTTCAAAGTAGAGTGTGACATAGAGTTATTAATCCATGTATAATGTATAGATCATAAAATTATTCTTATTTATATCTTTTGGATATTCAGATGTAAATATATAAGACATTGAGAATAAACATAGGATACTTTTATAAACAACTCTTAAATTAATATTAATATTCATTCTTCTGTTGTGTAGATGCAAGTAATTTTTTGTAATATTTACAATTAGTTGGAACAATAAAAATATATTTTCATTTTTTAGCACACAAAATTTATAGAAGTGATAGGGCAAGATATGCGCCAGTAACGTAAATAATAATAATTTTACTATAATAAATGTATAAATAAAGCATAGAATCTTAATATTTTTCAGTCTTTCATACTGGCATGTTGTCATTATTTTATCTATTTTCTGGTTATAATTTTTTATCCTCAATAAATATGATGTCTTTAAGTTGTTAATTTTTATAAAATTTATACTGATTTTATTTTTTGTAGACTGAGAGATATACATATTATGAAATGAAAATAATATAAAATGCTTATGTTTTGACACAGACAGGAGATAAACAGTTTTACATACGAGTAGATGAGATATTGAGAACGGACATGAAATACTTTTAAAGAAATATCTAGTAGTCAATTTTTTGTAGCGCAAATGCGAGCATTTTTTTGTAATATTTACAGTTAGTTTTATCGTTCGCATTATGAATATATATTTTTGGTAGGTAATAGGGATCGCGCCAGTTAATCGATGCTTAAAGTTGCACCCTAAATCGTAAATTTTTATTGTGGTAAATATATTTTTAAATAGAATTAATTTCACATAAAAATAATAATAGCACAAGATGTAAAGTTTTTGTTTGTTATTTTATAGTTTTGATGTCAATCAAATTTCTATAATTCAATTAGATCGAATAATTTTTCGAGTATTAAAATGTTTCGATTATGCACATCACTTGTAAACGAGTTTTAAAGCGAGATCCAATACTACTTTGCGTATGAAATCGTAATGTTTGTATGATTTGTATGTATGTACTATCTTCCTCACGGGGAATCCCAGAGAATATTACATTGAAAGCATAAAAATTCATAAACAAATAAATTAGCGTCAATCAATCTATCGGAAAAATAGTTTTGATTATTGTACTGAGTCTGATGTTGTTTAAGATAAGATTATTTAAATTAGGTGTTTTAACTATACAGATCAAATTTCAGGCGATCAACGGGGACTTTACCATTTCGTTTTTCCGGATGTACAAATTACCATCAAATCTCTTAAGGTGTTTCTATACAGCCCCACCTTCACAATTAACATAAATATATATTCATAGACAAAAATAATAATTGAAAATGTGAGAGATTATACAAATAACAATGTTGAGGACACATCGTTCAAAACACAATAAACATAAAATCTACGCGAATTTCGGTAAACAATTCATTTAATTTAGTGTCCAGGTATTGTAATTTGTTGAAGATGAAAATAAAGCATCCATTAATTCGGAACCCGGAACCAAATATGTTTGAACTTGCAGAAAAAATAATAAGAAACAATAATGGACAATCAAAAAATAATATATTTATCGACGTGAGCAGGTACATCATAATAATAACATTAACATAATTAAATGGTCCAATACAGATTTAGATAGCTTAGAAAGATTAATTAGAACTATTTTAACAAAGTTTAATTGCCATCATCCAAATTCAGCTATAGAACGAATTAATTTACTTAGAAATTTAGGAGGTAGAGGTATAGTCAAAATAACATCTTTGAAACGCAATCTGGTAGAAATGGTAAGAATTTTTTTTCCATAGAAAAGCTGATAGTTCAGAAATGCACAAAATAATTTGCAAGGCAGATAGAAATATTACGCATTTAAATTTATACGACGAGAATGCCTGAATTCTTATAAATACCAACCAGAAATTATTAGATTCCTGGTCAAATAAAATTCTTCACGCAAAACACTTCAATTATCTCAACAAACTTTCGTCAAATAAATGGTTGAGTATTGGGGAGTTGAGCGCAGAAATAGAAGGATTTATGCTTTCCATTCAAGAATACTAAAAATTATAGGAAGTAAGTATATAATCAAAGATACAAATCAAATTGATGATTTATGTAGAAAACTTTTGGCTTTTCAGGAAACTATAGAACATATTATATCGGGATGTTCTGTACTAGCCCCGTCCGAGTATACATTTAGGCACAACCAAGTTTTAAAAATAATTCACCAAAGTTTGGTAATTAAACATAACTTGAT
Organism: Limnephilus lunatus; assembly: GCA_917563855.2. Lineage (NCBI taxonomy): Eukaryota > Metazoa > Arthropoda > Insecta > Trichoptera > Limnephilidae > Limnephilus > Limnephilus lunatus. The sequence continues at coordinate 40,546,538 of OU830602.1, read as the reverse complement.
TGACTGCTGTAATATTTTTAATTTATTTATTTATTGAAAAAAATAAGAAATACATGAAGACATAAGCTGCACATCTCACTAGGGCATTCCTGTATCGATATATGCAGTTTTACAATAAAGTAATTTAAAAAAAAAGAAACATACATATACCTAAACTTAAAAGAAATATAATAATAAACCTACAAAAGAAGCACTGAGTACAGTTATTTAAACATTACTAATTAATAATTATTACAGCTGGGCAGTATGCTCATTGTTGACAAAAATAACATTATACTGTAAACTAAATATTAAAATATGTAAATACAAGGTACCTGTTGTGGCTTACCAGATGCAATAATAGGGTGATCATACCACAGTAGCATTAAATTATTAACAAAAAATAAATAATAATAAACAATTATGTAATAAATTTATATAGTTTATGAAATAAATATAATATATTAAGTAAATATGTAGATATAAATAAATTAAACAAATAATATAATATAATATAATTATGAGTAAACAATAATAAACAATTTAATAATAATAAGTAAATAAACATAAGTAAATAAAGTACATAATAATTATGAGTAAATACTAATAAACAATTATAATATTGTGGTTACGCCAATACATATACCCACACATACACACACCTACATAGCACACATACATACTGTTGCTGCTTGGGATTGGTATTAATATTGTTGCAAATCCTGTCCTACCTTGTTCCCAAAATCCGCACCTATAACTACCTTCACCACGTCAGTCTGCAGTCAACAGCCCGCGCCGCAACATACCCTATAGCCCCCGTGCTCCCGCTATCTGTTAACCTAATTCCGCCGTGTTCTCCGTGTACACGAAACGCACGCCTATTGCTGTTTTCAGTGCCAATTGGACGGGGAGAAAGAAGACAAAATTGCCAGCATACAAGTTCTTTATCCTGTTTCGGTGAGTCCTTTCCTTTATATGCAGCATATGTTTTTTCCTCGTTCCAAGCAGTAAACAGTAACACAAAAATCAAGGTCCTTCGTCAGTCAATTTTCGCACATATCAAATCCACTCTACACACACACTATCTCATTCATCTTGATCCAAACGAGCCGGACATTTTTGAACCATAATATTAGTAGATAATAATCCAGCAGAGTGTGAATACGTTTTACAATACCGCATATAAATAATTACCCGCATACCCGCAGTTTGATATACCTACATGAGTAATTTTGTTTCTTTATACCTATCGTATTATGGTTGGAAATAACATATTTACCCGCTATTAGAATAAATAGATACAAGACACTGCTTTGATATTTATTTCTGATAACTCATGTAATTATATCTTGCTAATCAAATCGCATTACCTACCTTATAAATAATACGATTATTTCTTAATGTTCGTATTGTTTATATTATTGGATTACATTACAAATAGAATAATACGATCGTAATATTTATAATTTGTTAATGATAATAAACGCAAAATAAAATAGTGCACGGCGCATCTGTTAACCTTTCACAGCTCACCAGTCAATTTAACCCCGTGCGGTTATCACTGTGAAGTAATTAAATATTTATTAAATATTAATTAATTAATTCCGCATAAATAATACAGACACATTATTTTAACCGCAGTTTTAGTTGTTTATCGTCTCATATTTTGTAAAATATAACCGGAATAAATAAAATGGCTACAAGCGCGTCATCCGGGTCGTCTCGGGACGAAAGACGTCTCAAACGTTTAAATGCTAAACTATCAGCTAGCTTTGCAAGCTTACAGTCGGTGTATGACAAGATAAGGAAAGCTTCGGAAAGCATTAGCAATCGCCAATCTTTTTTGTCAGGCGCAACTACTGTTGAAAAAATTCGTTCTGAATTTATAACAATTTTAGATGAAAAGGTGGATTGCGAACTGGAATTGAATCCGGAAGCAATTGCTGAATACTCTCAATTAAATGCATTTGAAGAACTCTTCGGGGTTATTAAATATACCGAAGCAAATATGCTGTCCAATCCAGTTGCGAAACCTCGCCGTCAAATTAAGTTACCGCCTTTGGAAATAGCGTGCTTCGACGGAAAATTAGATAATTGGCCTCTTTTCTATGAAACATATAATTCGGTTATACATTTGAATGATTCTCTGGATAATGCTGAAAAGATGCAGTATCTGATGTCTAAATTAACCGGAAAAGCATTAAATATTTGCAAAACTATTACGCCTACTGGTACAAATTATCAAGTTATTTGGGACGCATTGTGTACTAAGTATAATGATCAACGCGTTCTTGCTGAATCATACTTTGACCGATTGCTGAAATTGCCTCCAGTTAACTCGGCCACGCCCGCTTCTTTAGAGAATTTCGCAGATGCATACTCCGCTAACATCGCCGCGCTGAAGCAATTAAAAATAAAAGACCTCGCAGAATTCATATTGCTACAACTGGGTCTTAAACGGCTTGACATAGAGACTGTAAAGGCTTTCGAATCTTCTATTAAAAATAATGAAAATTTACCTTCCAGCGCGGAACTAATCGACTTTGTAAGACAACAGCAACGAATTCTCAACCGCGCGCAATTCACGCAACCGACCTCGAGCCGCGTTGGCTCAAACATTAATTATACCGCTAAACCGCAAAAAACTAATTCCGCAAAGGCATTTATTAATGTCGAAAAAATCGATAATCACTCCATCGAAATTTGTTTTTGTTGTCAAAAGGGATCGCACCCTTTATACCAATGTTCTAAATTCACAAGTCTAGAACCACGCGATCGATTTAACTTTATTAAGTCATCGAATATTCGAGTTTGTGTGAACTGCCTCAGTACTAGGCACATCACAAAAGCTTGTAAATCAAAGAGTACATGCAAAACATGCGCGCTCAACCATCATAGTTTATTGCATTTCAAACAAACTGATGGGCGAAAGTCACAAACAGACCCAATACCATCTCCCGCGTTACAAGCAGATGCCGATAATGATAACTTAAATTCTTTGAATCCGGTTTCGCTATGTGTAACAAATTCATGCCCTAGTGCAAATACTACTGCACTCTTAGGAACGGCTGTTTGCACTACCAGAGACGCTAAGGGCCAGGTACAGACGTTACGGGCTCTAATAGATAGCGGCTCCCAAAGGGACATAATTACGCGCAAATGCTGTTCACGCTTGAATCTTACGGTGCGGTCATCTCCAAGTACTTACGTCACGGGAATAGGTGACGTAAGAAATGTGACAAATGGCGTAACTTGCTTAAAGTTACATTCCCGCTATGACATCACTCAGTCGTATACGATTAAACCATATGTAGTAGAAACTATAACCAGTGAGTTGCCTACTGTTAACATTAACCGTTCCTCTTTGTCGTATCTTGACAATTTGCCCTTAGCAGACACAACATTCTGTACGCCCGGTGAGATTGATATTATCTTAGGATGTGACATATTTGCTCGCATTCTAAAGGCAAACAAAATATCAGGTTCTCTCGGCCAGCCATTTGCTATTGAAACCACTTTGGGATATCTCATCTTGGGTACTGCCCCAACGATGATTGAAAACCCAAGTATAAACGCCACGCAATCATTTTGTACGTTCACGCAAAATAATGATTTTTGCCTGTCGCGCTTCTTCGAATTGGAAGACATTCCAGATGAGAAGTTTTTAACGCCTGATGAACAAGAGTGTGAGGACATTTTTAAACTCACTACCTCTCGTGACACGGCAGGTCGTTATATCGTCGCGTTGCCGTTTCGAAACAGTCCCTCTGTTCTCGGTGAATCGTTACCCGCCGCCGAACGCAGGTTTCGATCTCTCGAACGCCGCTTGATATCTCAACCCGCAATAAAGTTAGAATATGACAAAATATTACGCGAATACCTACAGAAAGGGTACATTTCGCCGGTCGACAATTCTGACTTACCTCATTACGTTATACCGCATCATATTGTAGTTCGTGAAGATAAACTTACTACTAAAATTCGCATGGTGCTAGATGCGAGTATGAAATCCGATTCGGGTTATTCGCTTAATGACATCCTACATACCGGAAAGAACTTACAAGGTGATTTGTTTCGCATTATCTTCAATTTCAGATTGTTCGCAATAGCTATAACCGCTGACATAAAACAAATGTACCTACAAATCGTAGTGCAAGAAGAATGCCGTCGTTATCAGCGCATGCTGTATAGATTTAACAATAGTGACCCTTTACAATTGTTCGAATTTAATCGCGTCACTTTCGGCATGTCTTGTAGCCCATTTTTGGCTATGCGTTCACTGCGTCAACTCGCAACGCATGAAAAACCTCGTTTCCCACTCGCGGCAAACTTGGTGGAAAATGGCTCATTCTACATGGATGATTTCGTCACCAGTTGCTCATCAGTCGAGGAAGCTACCGAGTTGTCGACGGAATTAATTCAGTTATTCGCTGCTGGAGGATTCGACCTTGTAAAATTCTCTTCTAATTCTCCAAAGTTTTTATCCACGATTCCTACAGCTCGTCGTGTTAAGGAACATGTGGAATTTAATCCCGATGAAAACCTAAAAATACTAGGGCTTCATTGGATACCCGCTTCTGATCATTTTGTATTTGTCGTACACACCGACGAAAGAACGTGTACTAAACGAAATATTCTCTCGACGATTGCTCGTCTTTGGGATTTGATGGGTTTCGCCGCACCAGTTGTATTATTGGCTAAGCTGATAATTAAATCTCTATGGGAGCATAACCTGAATTGGGACGATACTCCTCCTGAAACAGTTGTCACACTTTGGCGACAGTTTAAAAAGGAATTGCCATTACTGCAATCTATTAAAATTCCTCGTTTTTTAGGAATCGAACCCCAATGTGTATTAACGCTTATCGGGTTTTCAGACGCAAGCGAACGCGCATATGGAGGTGTTATTTACTTACATGTTTACTGTCCGAATACCGATAAAACCACAATTAATTTATTATGCGCTAAATCCAAGGTCGCTCCGGCTAAGACGATTTCACTTGCGCGATTAGAACTATGTGGAGCGCTAGTACTTGCACGATTAATGCATACGGTCAGTAATACCTACACATCAAATTCAAAAGCTCATACGACTTTAGCTTTTTGCGACAGCACGGTTGCACTAGCTTGGATAAATTCACCGCCTGCAAAATGGCAGACCTTCGTTGCCAACCGCGTCTCACAAATACAAAACCATCTTGGGGCTGAATGCTTCCATTATATAAGAGGTCAAGACAATCCCGCCGACTGCTTATCGCGGGGTCTTACTCCCGCTCAGCTAATAGACCATCCGTTATGGTTTAACGGTCCCGTATTTGCCCAATTACCTAAAAGTGATTGGCCTTTACAACGTTTTGATACGAAATCGATATCTGATCCACCCGAATTAAAAACAAAAATTTTGATGTCCGTTCAAGACAATAACCGCCCCAAAACAATTGCTCCACCGTTATTGTGTGCACTAGCTTCTCGTGTTAGTTCATGGCCGAAATTAATTCGAATAGTAATTTATGTTTTTCGTTTCATTAAGAAATTACCACGAGCATTCGAATTAAGCCATATCTTAGTTGCAGAAATCGCTGTTATAAATTCTATACAGCAAGAACATTTCTCCGAAGATATAAAGGCAGTCAAAGATGGGAAGAAGGTTCGGCGAGCGATTGCAAAATTGAATCCGTTTCTTCATGACGGAATTCTAAGGGTAGGAGGCAGATTGAGTAATGCTGAAACAGAATTTGACAGTCGTCATCCCATTCTATTACCCGCTCGTGATAATGTAGTCAATTTAATAATAGACTACTATCATATTAAGAACCTACATACGGGTCCTACGTTACTGATGTCGCTGCTAAGACAAAGATTTTGGATACTTTCTTCGCGCAATTTGGTTCGGAAACGTGTGCATCAGTGCAATACGTGCTTCAAAGTCAATCCTAAACCACAATTCCCCTTAATGGGAGATTTACCCGCATGCCGCGTCCGCGAAGCTAAGGCTTTTCTTCACACGGGGGTTGACTACGCTGGCCCGCTTCAAATAATCCCTTATAGACGTCGGGGGGTGCGAAGTCAAAAGGCATACATTTGCTTATTTATTTGCTTGGTGACCCGAGCAGTTCATATTGAACTCGCTTCGGATCTTTCCACCGAAGTCTTCCTCAACGCTTTCAAGCGTTTCCTTTCTCGTCGAGGTCCTGTGAGTATAATGTACTCCGACAATGGGACGAACTTTGTGGGAGCCAAATCCCATTTAAGGTCTTTATTTGCACTTATAGAGTCACCCAATTACAAAAAGGAATTCTCAGACAATCTGTTGGAGAATCGAATCGAATGGAAGATGAATCCACCGCAAGCTCCTCACTTTGGTGGGATCTGGGAAAGTAACATTAAATGCCTGAAAGGTTATTTAAATAAAATAGTAGGCACCTCTCTACTGACTTATGAAGAGATGCAAACAGTGCTTTCTCAGATTGAAGCAATTCTAAATTCACGCCCGCTATCTGTACTTAGCGTTAACGATGTTTCGGCTCCATTGCCGCTAACCCCCGCGCATTTTTTAACGCTCACTCCCTTAAAATCTTTACCCGCTGCTGATTTGTCAGACGAGCCAGTCAACTTGATACAACGCAAACATCTCGTGGATCGTCTTGTTCAGACGTTCTGGAACCGATGGCGAATTGAGTATTTAAATACTTTGCAAGCTCGCCAGAAATGGAATATAAATGCTAATTCGGTAAAGACAGGCACGGTAGTAATGATTAAGAGTGACAACATCGCGCCCCTTTAATGGCCTATTGGGGTAATAGTCAATGTCTACCCCGGGGCAGATGGGGTGATCCGGGTTGCGGAAGTTAAAACTAACTCCGGAACATACCGCAGGGCAGTCGTTAAACTCTGTCCCTTACCGTCACAATAGATTTAACGACATCTTAGAAGTTAGTTCATAATACTTTAATTTTTAAAAATCAATTAGATTAGTTTCATTGTTAAATAGGTACCAAACCCTACTAGTTTTATCTACCGCAGGTTCAGTATTATTTATTGAATCCTTTCAAGTCATATTTTTCGTTTCAATGTTTTTTATTCATTTTATTTCCTTGCTATATCAGTCATTTTGACCATTTGGTAAAGCATTTATATAACTTACATAATATTTTCGTAACTTTTACATAATTTATTACATTCTACCGCGTGTCATTATAATTTTGTTTGCGCATTGAAACGTATTGGCACTCTTTTGGTTTATGGAAGTGGATTCTTTCATCCCCTTCCAGGCGGGGGGCATGGTTACGCCAATACATATACCCACACATACACACACCTACATAGCACACATACATACTGTTGCTGCTTGGGATTGGTATTAATATTGTTGCAAATCCTGTCCTACCTTGTTCCCAAAATCCGCACCTATAACTACCTTCACCACGTCAGTCTGCAGTCAACAGCCCGCGCCGCAACATACCCTATAGCCCCCGTGCTCCCGCTATCTGTTAACCTAATTCCGCCGTGTTCTCCGTGTACACGAAACGCACGCCTATTGCTGTTTTCAGTGCCAATTGGACGGGGAGAAAGAAGACAAAATTGCCAGCATACAAGTTCTTTATCCTGTTTCGGTGAGTCCTTTCCTTTATATGCAGCATATGTTTTTTCCTCGTTCCAAGCAGTAAACAGTAACACAAAATTCAAGGTCCTTCGTCAGTCAATTTTCGCACATATCAAATCCACTCTACACACACACTATCTCATTCATATTGTATAGTAAGTAAATTATGATACGAAAGAAGTAGATAATAGTAAGTAAATACTTATAACAATAAGCAAATTAAAAAGTACATAACAATAAATAAGTTAAGTACATACAGAGTAATTAAATATGGATTGTATCAAATATAGCTTAATTCCATAGTGATTTATGATATAAGCCACAACATGGGTAATCCAAAACCATCACTCTCAGTTAGTATACATATTTTGACCATTTTCTTGAATAAATGTAATGTACCAATAGTTTTTATTTTTTCATTGAGCATATTATAAAGCAACGGAGCTTTATATGAAAAACTTCTTTGTCCAAAGGATGTTTTGGTATATACTGGCTGATACATTAAAGAAGAGCCCAATCTAGTGTTGCGTACTTGTTGAGATCTTTTAGCAGTGATAATGTTGTTGAAAAATTTACAGAGAGCATGTATTATGTACAATTGCCTTATTGTCATAATTTTGCTTTCTACTACTCATACTCATAATTAATATAGTATCGTATTATGAGTATGAACCAAATTCCTTTTTAGAAAATGAATATTATAAAATTTATTACGATAAAACTATACTAACAGACAGAACAATTAGTCATAATAGACCCGATATAGTTTTACATGACAAAATTTAAAATAAATAACTTATATCATTGATGTCGCTATTCCAAATTCCTGTAATATTCAGAAAACTGTTTCTGAAAAAATAATAAAATATACCTACAGATTTAGGAAATGAGATTAAAAGAATTTGGCATTCTCAGAACATAAAAATATTACCATTTGTTATTTCGGCTACTAGCATTATACCTAGCTCTCTCATTCAAAATTTAGGCTTATTAGATTTGTCAAAGAATTTATATATAAAAATGCAAAAGTTAGTCATTTTAAATACGTGTAGGATTACGAAAGATTTTTAAAATATTTATATTGAGGGATCAGTAGGATTTATCGGTCCAGTTAGGAGATCTACCGAGCCGAACCCTCTGATATGAAAATATCTGAAGTCGGTGAATTATTTTCCAATTTGGTCTCTGGTTGACTGACGTATTATTCTTGTATTGTTTTGTATTTATTATACTTATATAGTGCACTTATATAGCGTGGATTGACTAGATAAACATTTGTGGAAAAGTGTGTGGAAGGGTTTAGTCTTTCCTGTGAGGAAGATTTAACCCGGACATAAAATCTGAAGCACCCAAAAAAGTATCTGATTAATTTAATCCCGAAGGCAGATTATTCGGAATTATTATTTTTAATTAGACAATTTGAAGGGCGATTTGAAATTTAAAAAAAAGGCTGAAATTGGTACGCAAACTCTCTTCCATCAGCTATCACAAAATATCATGATTTGGATTTCGAATTGCTTTCACGTTCACCATATTTTCCAGACCTGGCACTGGGCGACCTTTTCTTGTTCCCAAAACTAAAAGATTTGTCTCGGCGAGAAGAAATTTTGGACGAATCCTGGAAGAATGAATGCCGTCTATGAATATTTTGCAGGCTTGGCGGAAGCTTTTTAAATGAGTCGCAAAGTCGCTGGAGCAAGTGTGTGTGCAATTTTTTTTCCGAAAAAATATGTATTACCTTAAGTTTTTACAAACTTTTTACACACCCCTCGTATAATGTCTATGGTAGTGTGGTGTACAGGATTGTGTACAGGATTATGTACAGTGGACTCGCGGTAATCCGACAAACGTCTTGCAGGGCATTGTCGGATTATCAAATTTGTCGGATTATAGAGTAGTGCCTAAGACCCTCTATAGTCCGGAACTTTTGGAATAAGAGTACCTTGTAATCCGACAAATTACAAATCAAAGAATCTATATGAACTACTGCATACTGCATAATTATGTATACAATATTTATATGGAATTTAGTAAATTAAACATTACAATGGAGAGCTAATATTTTATTACAAAAATAACATCACCAGTGCTATAGAACGTACAAAAAATAATAACTAAACTTATTTAATTTAGGAAATAATTATGTTCAAACAAATGTACATATGTACTAATTAGTGAAGATTTGCCGAAATTTTTATATACAATCAACAGTGACGGATTAGTCCACTGTTTTTCTGATTCAATATCCCTCAACATATGTCGTAAGTATAGGTAGTTACTAGTTACATGTAGTTTTAAGGTATCTCAACAGATGTCAGTTAAGTAGTACCTTAGAGTAGCAACTGTCGCCGCTCTTGTCTAATGCACGAACGGTTACAGAAATAACCGTTGCAAAAATATACCGATGATATACAATCGACAGCTGGGCATCTTCAGTGTGTTGGCCGACACTGGCTTCAGAATTACTCAAAGCATCCAATAGAATGGACGTTTGGTCCAGTTAAATATTCATTGTAAACCACATGAAAATAAAGTAACTTCTCATGAACCTCGAGCTTTATTGGAGATTCCTAAATACACATAAAGTAATCCCAATCACTGGGATTGAAAAACATTACAGGTAGGTACTGCAAAGGAACCCATATATTTCGCTTCTCTATTATGCAGTCATTCGGTCACCGTGCCGTTGCTGTAGAAATTATAAAAGCCCTCAAGGGCTTAATGATCCTAAAATATAGTTCTAAGTAAGCTTACGTTCTAGTCAATGACGACATGTAAAAGTGTACTTTTCTTGTTTCATAACCTACATATACAAAAAGTTTTAAAATTATAAATACGTTCATTGGAATTTCTTATTTACGATAGATTAAGGAAACAAAACATGTTTAATATAATAGATATATTTGCAAATCCAGGTCTGGAGCCCCGCTGCACGTACCTGCTGCTGGGCAACGTGGCCCTGGCGGACCTCATCACTGGCATCACCGTGGTCAGCGGGGCTGCCATGCCGCAGTCCATATCCCTGAGGACACACACCACGTGCTGCTTCCTCTTGGGTAGGTCTGACAGACACCATTATCTTACTTGGATAGGCCTGATAGACACTTCTGTTGCTACCACTTGGGTAGGTCTGACAGACACTTTTCTTGTTTCCACTTGGGTAGGTCTGACATACACCATTATCTTGCTTCCACTTGGGTAGGTCTGACAGACACCATTATATTGCTCCCACTTGGGTAGGTCTGACAGACACTATTATCTTGCTTCCACTTGGGTAGGTCTGACAGACACCATTATCTTGCTTCCACTTGAGTAGGTCTGACAAGACACTTTTCTTGCTTCCACTTGGGTAGATCTGACAGACACTATTATCTGGCTTCCACTTGGGTAGGTCTGACAGATACTTATATTGCTTCCACTTGGGTAGGTCTGACAGACACTAACTTGTCTTGCTTCCACTTGTGTAGGTCTGATAGGCACTTATCTTGCTTCCAATAAAATATTATAATAAAAATAAACATACTTTTTCAAAATTTAAAACATAACTTTATTAGATAAAATAACAATCTTTCTATATCAATTTATAATTTTTTGTAGAAAATAGTCGAAACTTAGAGAATTTGATTTAAAAATGTCATATTTCCGGATGTGTCTAGTTAAACTCTCTTAACTTTGCAAGCAGCTAAGAAAAGCACCCCTGATGGGTTTTTTTTCATTGCCCTGTTTTACTAACAAATGAAATACTGTTAATTGAATAAGTTACATGAAACTTTTTAGACTTGAGACGTTTAGGCAGATTACCAGTAAATAAACCAATTAAATAATTTTAAAATAATTTTTGTTTTGGTTGCAGAGCAGGAAGCAAGTAGATATTAATAGTTATAATATTACATAGTACAAGCAAAAAATTGATAAAAATAATAAATAAACAAGAAATAAATAATAGTTTTGATTTAGGTACGTTGTAAGATTTTTTTTTTATATGTTTCAAGCTAACAGCGGAAAATATCAATATCTCTTAGGACATCAGAAGATTTGCAGATATGTCCGAACAAAGAGTTTTGTGCGTATTTCAATTGTTGTGAATATAAAATAAGGTACTTTTATAGGAAATATTACAGGTATATTTGCAAAGCAAATGTTAGTTTTGATTTTATTTTGTAAAAACCGGGTATAAAAAACGGGGCAATTATAATTACTATAAAAAAGAGTTATTCAAAAAAAAAATAAAAATTTTCTGGCTACAGGAATAACGAACTTAAAAGTTGCGTAAAATTCATTGCATAACTATTCCCTACATTAACTCTGATGTTTATTATTTTTCAGGAGCAATCATATCGAGCACAATAGCATCCGTTTACAGCGTGACGCTGATTGCTATTGACCGCTTTCTGTATATTCTCCACGGCATGAAGTACCACAGGCTTGTGTACATAACAAGGGTCAGGATAATGATAGTGGCAACCTGGCTGTTCGGTGAGTCATCAATTACCTTAAGTCTAATCTAGGAGGAAACGAAATCTAATTTAGGGAGTATATAATGATGATTTGTTTATTTCACAGGTGGGTTCATTGGCTTCTTGCCACTGATGGGCTGGTCCGGAAACTCCATGAACGGGAAGATGTGCTGGTTAACCGCAGTTGCTCCGCCCAAACTGATCATCATCACCTGCATAGTCGGCATCTTACCCATACTGCTAGTGACAGTTCTGTATAGCATCATCCTCTACAATGCTATCAAAAAGGTCGTGCAACTCCGGAAAGCTGACCCCAACAAGATGGGCAAATACGACTCCACAAAGCTAAGAATGTTCAGAGGTGGGACGGTAACCAAAAGCTCCGAAATAATCACTATATCAGAAGTAATCAGCCAAAACGATGTCTCAACGATAACTAATCCTCAAACACTTGAAAACAATGCTGTGGAATCTTTGAGCTTACGTTCAATACTTAGAAAGATCGGCAACAGTCTAAAGATTACCACCAATAGTAACGATAATACCCAACGTAATACTCCGACGAAATGGAAAGCGATCAAAGTTGTATTATTTGTAACGGGGAGTTTCATATGCACGTGGATGCCATATCTTATAGCTTGCGTGGTGTTTGTCTTCTGCGATTTCCAGTCAACGCCTCGGTCGTGCCAAAAGTTGCAGTTTGCAATCGCCAGCCCGTTGGCCATTCTCGGGTTCGTGAACAGTCTGCTGAATCCAGTGATATACGCGTGGTGGCACAACGGGTTTAGAAATTCTATAAAGAAGATATATCGCAAGAGAAAAAAGACAACAATTTTACATAATTTAGCACAACCCCAAATTAGAATCAGTGAGATGCCCTGTGAAATGCAGACTTGCCATTGACTGCTCCATCGTAACCTCTCCCGTTTCCACAAATGACTCATGTAACAGAATGAGGAGTTAGAACAGATATGAAGTTCTATATTACCATTGTTAAAGACGCCATAGCATGTTTTACCTGAATCCATTTAGAAACAATAGTGCCTATTTTTAACCCTCTGACCCAAATGTGTGGATTTTTTAAGGGGTCATCAATAAATTACGTCACACCTTGGGGGTGGGGGGGGGGGAGAGTAGAGAAGTGTAACATTGTATGACAAGGGTTATGGGGGAGTCATCAGCTCTGTGTTTTGATTGTTGAATCTTTATTTCGATATATTTTATGCAAATGAATGTATCCTATGTCTGAGTAGATTTTTGCAGTTGTATGTACCTATTTGTGTATTAATTGAGTTTTTTTAACTGAATTATTCTCACGTAAGTAAAAAGTGTAAATAAATAACATCAACACAAATTTGATGTAGAATCAGTGAAGCGAAAAAAAAAACATTACAAAATCAATCAATAAACACAAGGTAAAGATGTACCATTGATAGTTCAGATGTAACCTGTCCTTTTTCCTAACATACAACACAAATTACTTATAGTAATATGCAATAAAATGAGATTATTTATTTTACATTAGGTTAAGCATGTAATAATTTAAAAAAGTAAAATGTTTAAATACTCAAGAAACCGAAAATTTATACTACAATACAAATTTATAGTAGATAGTATAATCGGTCTCATCTTTACGCGGTGCTTCGTAGCCTATCGGTCTCCTCTTTTTGCGGTGCTTCGTAGCTTCCCCACTCTTGTCTACTTTAGTTTTCTGAAGGTTTCACTTCTGCCGCATGCGAATTGCACTGTTTTTTTTTAATGTGAATACCGATCAAGAGTCCTAACTGCTTCCAACCGCCCGGAGCCAGTGAGACTGGCATCCACGACTGGGGTATGTTGTGAGGCTGAAGATAGTGGGAAATGGAAGGAGATGGGGCCGAGGAAGGTGAGGAAGTTCCTAGTTTTTGGCTATTCAGATCTGGTCACCATACATGTATAGAGCCATATTTTTTTAAAATTTATAACTTTAAAAAATTGATTCCTATCACGGGGCGGACTGTATGTTGTACGGGTATTAAATCAATATTGTATTGCAATATTGAACGGGTATTACTTCATGATTTCCTCTTCTTCATATTGTATTTGTATGATATTTGTTGATTTTCACAAATAAAGAATAAATAAAATTTAAAATGTTCATGTTTGTCAAATGTTAGGTAAGTGTTGGTATTACTTCATTATTTAAATAATTTCCTCATCTTCATGTTTAGTTAGCAATATTTTTATTTCATTTCAATTCTGGATCTGGTGTTACACCATGGCAATACTGAGAGTATCTTAAACTATTTTAAATAATTATATTGCGAAATAACACAAAGAAATTAAATAAAAATTAAAGCGCGCGCCGAGATTTGAACCCGCGACCTTCGGATTGCTGGTTGAGAGCCTTACTCCTCTACAATGGAGGCCGTCATGTAAACACATCTAGATAATAAATACAATAAAAATATGAAAACTCAAACAGGCCGCCTCAAAACAGGAACCCCTATTGAGGAGGAATGTGAAAACAATGACATTATTGTTATACATACTCTATTTTATGCAATATATTTGTAACCTATTGTAATTACCGCTTAAGATGAAGCCATACTAAATGATGCAAAATCATAAAAAATCGTATGTTTTAGTTCTGAAAATTTGACCGCTTAGAAGTATTATAGATGCTTCAATTAAATACTGCGTGTAGAACATACCTTGGCCCTTAAAAATATCGGTCATTTTTTAAATAAGTCTTTTAATAAGCTTAGAAAAAAATAAAGTATTAGGTCTATAAAAAACATTTTTAACTGAAAACTCTCCTACTTATAAACACTATTTTGGATATGGTTTTATTGCATAATGTGGCAAATTCAGTTTCTTATATACATAATTATCGCGAAAAAAATGATATTTACGCCCAAACCTCACAAAATAAAATATAATATGCATTTTCGCGTTGGTATTTTTGACATCACGGCGACAATACGGCAGTCGACGAATTTGTTATATCAAAGTGAACCTTATACCGTCCACCGAAGAACGACTGGCAGCCGCCCCGATTTTCTGTCATTACTCCTCCGAACGGAGCGGAGAGAAAACGTGTTATGCTCCGCGCCGCTTATTTTCGTGAAATCAATTTAAAAATTCCGTTTTATTACAATAAACAATGCATAAAAAAGGAATTAATGTTTTTTACAGGCCTTTACAAAACTAACATGTAAAAAAAATTCTCAAATATCTTTTCCAACCTTTCCAAAAGCTTTTTCTCAAGTATTTTTAAACTCCTCCCATAAAAGGGCGTGAATTCCGATTTCGATTTTTTCCTGTACTAGTGGATCGCCTTAAGTCAAAATCATGTACAAACTTTGTTTAAATACAAACAAATTAAAAGAATAAAATAAAATGATGAATTATGCATAGTTTGCAGTTTAATTTATTGACCCGTACTTGCATGAAAAAAAAAAATACAAACCTCTTTACATTTTGAGCCCTGATCCAAATCAAAATATTTGGGATGCGGGTATGGGTACCGTCGCCCCGGGAACCATTTATTGGATAACCAACACCTCTGCCATAGGTTACTCCAAGCGTTCGCTACATTTTGTGAATTAGCAGGGGTGCCCGTCCGGGTGTTGGCAGCAGATGCATCTGCCCACCTGCTGCGTAGCGGGCCAGATCGATAGAGACTGGTTGAGCAAGTCCCCAGACGGACTCTATCAACCCATCGCCTTGCACCGCAATTGGACACTGACCTCCATCTTCCGACCGACCCCTCATACCTTTTTCCTTCCCAGAACTTTCTATCCTGCCTTTCCTTAAAAAAGACCCTCCACACAGCACCCCCTAAGATGACATAGACCCTAAGGGAAATTATTTTCCTCAGGGTCTCATGTGTGGAGCAAACGTAAAATAAAAAAATAAAAAATTTTCATAACGTTCTAAGAATTGAATATTCAGTGATAAATATTAATATTATATGTCATAAGATAAACAAATTTGATTAATGATTTGTCTACTGTCTGCCACGATTTAATTACCTGATGAGAATATTGATGGAATATTGATTATTATTAAGTGGAACACAAACCAATTTGCCAACACTGCGCCGTCTATTGGGCTATCTGAAAATATAATAATAGTGTACACAGGACTTCATCAAGTGGTATCTTATACCACGGTCGAGGTCCTTATCACATCATTTAACGGATGCCGCTCTAATATGTGTGTTCATTTACCTAACCTCACCCAAAATAATGTTCAGATTTCTATGATTTATCCATGGATAACTGATTAGCGTGTGTGTGCGGCTTATTGAACAGTTTTAACATGGTCATCTCGTCGATGTATTATATTTAGATGAGACATGAAGCAAAAAAAATAGGTACCATTTTTACATGACCCCCGTGGTCGAGGGGTAAGGCTCTCAACTAACAATTCGGAGGTCGCAAGTTATATAAGTTATTATTTTTTTTAATGTACTTAAATACCTTATAAGAGTTCCAGCTGCTCCCGTCTGGAGCCAGTGAGAGTATGGCATCCCCAATTGGGGTATGTTGGGAGGCTGAAGGTAGTGGGGAGAGGGAGGAGATGGGGAAGAGGAAGATGGGGAAGCATCTGGCTATTCAAATCTGGTCACCAAAGACGGCTAAAGTCATTTCAAGCAACCTTTCAATAATTTTGAATGGTGGTCTTCCACCAGGGCGATACTGAAAGTATCTGGAATGTGCCGAAAAATTACCAAATATTATTTTAAAATAATTGTGAAATAACACAAATTAATCAAACAGACTTTATTTGCACACGCCGGGATTTGATCCCGCGACCTTCGGATTGCTAGTCAAGAATCTTACCCCTCGACTTGAGACTCTCGACCACGGAAGCCGTAATCCCGGCATGAGTAAATTTCTTTGAATTGATTTGTGTTATTTTGCAATTTATTTAATTTAAAGCAATTTAATATTTGCGGCACCTTCCAGAGTGGAAGATACTCTCAGTATACCCCTGGTGTAAGACTACTATTCAGAATTTAAAAGATGTTTTAAATGGCTTTAGCCATGTTTGGGGACTAGATCGGAAGAGCCAATTACTTCCCCACCTACCTGTTCCCCATCTCCTTCCCAGGGACTCTTGTGAGGTTTCACATAAAAAATCAATTTCAATGGCCTGTCTGGCGCCTAGGAACCGAGAGGTCTTACATAAATTGGCGACAGCCCTTGAATCATAATGTGAGCCTGGGATGTGTAAATAACACCAAACTTGCTGGGCACAATCCGCATAATACCCTAAAAATGATTTGATTAATGAATCTACTCGCGGACAAAAATACATCAACAAAATGGCAATCAGTAGATGAATTTCAGTCCAAGTTAGAATAAGTTGATCCACAATGTTCAAAATTACAATGATTAGGCAGTTTGCGTTTTGTCACGTTGCAATAAATTAAATTTTGTATACAAAAGGACAATTCAACGACATCTATGGCCCTGTTGTTATCACTCCGCAGTTCATGAGAACAATACAATTTAGTATCCCTGAAAGCACATAGAGACCGCCAAGCAACCACTTTGTGATATAAATAGTTTTAATTTAGAATCGAGATAAAAAAAAACTAAAACATATTAAGATACTTAGCCAGACCTTTTCTTTCAAAATGGCCTAGATCACATTATCCAAGAATTATCCATTAATCTGTTTCCATCTATAAAATATTATCATATAATAAATTGTTAAAATCAGTAATGAACAATAATGCCACAGCAAAATTTATTTTAATTTAAAATTACGGTGAATGTAAACAGAAAAAAATGTAGTTATGAAACATACCTGTGCTAATAATATGAGATTTGTAAAAAGGTGTTTGAAGCAGGCAAATATTGATTCTCTACCAATTAGCATGAGCGCAGAGACCATACAAATACAACAAAATATTGATTGCCATACAATATATCCGCAAGATCCTAAGTTTTACAAATAAAAGTTATCTCTTTTATTTTTAAATATTTCACCATTACCATAAAAACTTATCTGAAAGTAGGACATTTATATGTATAAAATTGATGATGGAAAGAATATTATTTCTTTTACAATGTTTGACAAATGCAAAAGCCTGATAATTCGAAATTTTGGACAAATAAATTTGATACAAAAATTAAATTTTAAAAATAATTTGTAATTCAACATTTATTTTGGTCTGCGGAAGAAATTTTCACCATTACCATATACCAGTGTTTCTTAACCGTATTGAAAGAATCGCCCCCTTTACCGCAGTCAAATTATCCAGCTTGGGGATTTGAGGGATAAAAAATTTTAAAGTACCTCTCTGCAGAGCCCTTTATTGCATAACATTACCGAATCAGATGGAACCGAATTAGACGGGCCGGCAGCGATGTTTATGTCGAATAATAATAATAAAAATTATTGGATGATTTTTATAGCGCCATTTTCGTGAGAAAATCACCTCAAGGGCGCTTTATAAATTCATTTATACATTTAATCTATACCTATTGTTAGGGTACCCCGATGTCGGCTTTTAAACCAACATCAGCACACCAACACGTCCCTGGCTAGCTCTCAGCGGGACAAGGGTACTCTCTATTCAGGGGAGTGGGCAGCTCAAGGCTAGGGAACTTCTCTCCATCCTTCGGTGACCCACGGGATCCTCACCGGCCAACAATCCTCCCGCCGTAGCAGAATAATAACAATGTTAAATCATTTAGACATGTATTGTAAGCTCAAACACATACATAGGTTTCTACAGTACAATTCAATTACAAGAAATGCAATTTACACAAACCTAGCTAAAGTGTTTAACTTTCTCTGACTGACTCTCAAAACGAAACTCTCCGGGTCGTGATTTCCACGGGGGCCCTACATTTCACTGTATTACGGACAACATTTAAAGAGGAAATCAAGATACAGCTTACATGTAGGTTGGCAGGAACCTCGTCTCATGTGGCAGCTTCATCAGGCACTTTCATAGTCTAAATAGACCGAACTATGGTGCGGCAAAAGGCCAATTATACACAAAGGTACTTCAATAATACATCGCGGCCGTTGAATTGGGTCCGCCGGCTTAAAGTGCGCCGCTAGCGTGTCCGTTCGCCAAGGCACTCAGATTGCTTCTGCTGGCGAGCAACGGATTGCCGGCCGCCGCGTCGCCGGGCAAGCGGGGCGGTGAGGAGAGGCAGACAGGATATGGGGGAAGAGGGGGCGGCCAGCTGTGGGTTAGCTCTCGCGTTCTCGAAACTATTCGCTTCAAGGGCGTATCGTAACACTTCCCCCCGCGCTCGGAAAAAAAGCGACGTGGCAATGGAGCTGTAGGAAAAAAAAAATCCTCTTAAACTTCCATAGGGGTTTTTGAGAGATTCGTTGCTTGAGAGATGCCTAGCTAGAACATGCAATTTATGTTATAGTTTAGGTCACAATGTTTGTAGGGAATGGGTGAGGGGTACATACAGTGTTTGGAAAAGAACAGTTTTGGTGAAAGTACATGGTGTGAAACAACATACAAGATTATGCAATTGAAAGATGACAATACATGGTTATGCAATTGAACAAAATAACAATACATGGTTATGCAATTGAAAAATAACAATACATGGTTATGCAATTGAAGAACAAAAGAAACAACAAGAACAAAATGCCTGTGTGATTCTAAGGTTTCATTGGTCTGGGAGCTAAGTTTGCGAAGCGTGGATTTGTTTGGTTTCGGAGAATTTCGAAGAGGAGGACGTGGTTTCACAGATTCTTAGGATTACATTATCACTGTAATCAGACCCCTTTGAGATAACACTCAGAAGTACACTTGGGCCTTAGAAAACACTTGGTTTTGTCGAAGACGTCGAAGTTCACGAAGTGGAGACTGTGGTTGCTGTGCCGCGACTATGGTTACAGAGGTCATTGAAGAGGAGAATCCAGTGTCTGCAGGCATGCCAGTACGAATCCTAAAGTGTTATTAAGGTAAACACGGATCGTATATAATGGTTATTGAGGCATAATGTAGCTCAATCATAACTTGTATTGGTACGCATTCAGCGAATACTGGAGGTCAAGGTAATGATGGTTTACACATGACGATTTGCGTCTCTGCATGACAGCGCAAGAGACGACATGGTTGGCATTGATAGCAAGAGTAAGAACAAACCTAGGAGCTAGCGTGCCCAAAAGGTGGTTCAGAGTGTCATGATGTATAGTGGGACAACTCAACTTGCTGTGGCACGACAAAACAACATACATATGGGTGGTATGGTCTGTGCTTTCAGGAACAAATGCGTAGAAAAATGGCAGCAGGAGGGACCTAGTAACCACAGCGCGTGCTGTCAGGAAGTGGAGCTCAGCTTGGCTGTTGGTGATGACATCCGCCTGGGCTTCTTTTTAATCCGGGAGAAATTATTATTAGAGCAAAATTCTTGAAGTTTACCTGCCTAGGGACCAATGAAGAAAAGGTTTGGAGAGAAACAAAATGTGTCCAGATTATGAAATAAACGAAGTTTTAATCACCGACCCAGAGAGTGACGAAGAGAGAGTTTTCTAACTAAATTGTGATTACATGAACATTTTCCTTTACCAGAATGACTTGGCGTTTGCCGAGTGACAATATGTCTTGGTTAAAAAAACAACCGGCCTTCCATGGCCTATGTTAACATAAAGGTGGTAACATTTTTTGTAGAATTTCAAAAAAACAAGACAAAGAAGTCGTGAATGAGTCACGGTAAAAGCAGAGAAACCAATTCATGAATAAAGGTTGTCAAAAGGAGACCGACGGTACGCCAAGTGCATATCGTACATATCCAACATTCATGAATGTGTTTCGTAAAATTGAGAAAAAGAACAAAAGGTGAGACATATGCAGAGAGTGAGGGAGAAAGCCTGCTGATAATTGGTCAATTTACCGATTCGCACTCCCAGTGAGGGCGAATTATGGTTAACAACAGATTTTCCTCTTCATAACATATACCTGAGAACATGATGGTGAGGAGAAAGGAAAGGAAAAGGAAAGGAGTTGAGTGACGAAACTTGCTAGAGACTGGACTAATTTCCACTTCAAACTCCATGTGAGAATGAAACATGATCCACCAGCAGATTTCCTGACTCTTTACAATTGTTAAAAGGATGAGGAGAAATTTGAATACACATTAACAAAGAGACTAATCTTTTGCGTGTATTGGGCAAAAGATTAGGGGTCATTTTAAAAACTCCTGCGTGATTGTGAGAAAAGACAGACCCTTGCTCCAATTTCACAAACCTGGGGGTTTTCTTATCCGTTCCCCAGACAACGAGTTGGGTGGTTTTGTGCTCAATCGATTAACTCCCACAGCACTATGCCCCATAGTTAGCAGTGAAGCTACAAACTAGTCCTTTTGGGATAGTAGATATTCCTGGGCTTCTTTCCTTTTTGCAAAGAAGTAAAAAAACAGGAGGTCCACGGGCATTGGCGTTGAATGACAACAAAGGGTTGTGGACTACGTTTCGTAGATCGCACACAAAAGGTTTGATATTATTTCGTTCGCACGACTCATGGTAAGTGTTTTAACGTCTCCACGTATAGTGTACAAAAACATGTAAGTACATACAAGATAAAACTCAATTATAGACAAAAGTCAAGAGTTTATACAATGCCTCTTAAAGAAGATGGCAAGGCCGATATTATGTCGTTCGCACGA
The DNA here is from genome assembly GCA_917563855.2 of Limnephilus lunatus. Lineage (NCBI taxonomy): Eukaryota > Metazoa > Arthropoda > Insecta > Trichoptera > Limnephilidae > Limnephilus > Limnephilus lunatus. The sequence continues at coordinate 40,524,858 of OU830602.1, read as the reverse complement.
ATCACGGTAAGTATTGTTATTACGTCTCCACGTCTCGTGTACAAGGGTTGTACACAATTATACATACAAGCGGTACTCATGACAAATTAATGACACACGACCAAAATACAAGAGCGGTACTCATGACAAATGAATGACACACGACCAAAATACAAAAGCGGTACTCATGACAAATTAATGACACACGACCAAAATACAAAAGCGGTACTCATGACAAATTAATGACACACGACCAAAATAGATTGTACAGAAAGGGTGGTACTCATGACAAATATGTCACACGACCAACTCAATAACATTTAGCTATGAGCAAAAGTGATTATGACGAACTTCTCGTATCGTGGCAGGTATTTTAAGGATCCCTCCTATGACGGTGGATGTTCTAAGGATCTCTCCTATGACGGTGGATGTTCTAAGGATCTCTCCTATGACGGTGGGTTACGTTTAAATACAACACAATAAACGTTAACGATGCTTGATTTTAACACATTTTATAAAGATTCGTTAGATTAACTAACTCCGTAGCCCAAGAGCGTACGACAGAGAAGATAGACAATTTGATGCTACTTCATGTGTTACAAAATACAAGGGTGATGGCAGAGTATAATTCTACTTACACCAAGTATTTAAAACAAAGACAGACCTATAATGGTTTTACATACTGTCTGTTGTGGCAACCTGCAGTGAGGAAGACCAAAGAAAAGGGACCAATTACGGTTTTACATACCCTTTGTGTAGTTACAAACATACCAGGTTATGTGCAATTTGGGTTGCAAATACTTGGTTAAATGGACACCTAAAAGTTGTGAATTCCAAAATCAGGATGACCATAAGGTTTTATTAACCTGTCTCGTAGGGTTGAAACGTGTCATATAAGACATACGTAACGTACAAGCAAAAAACAAAATAACAATAAAGCAGTGGCTTTGTTATAACAACCAAAGACCGGATGATTCGGTTTTACGTACTTTAGTTGAAACGAGCCAAATTGATTTATATACAGGGTTATAAAGACCAATCATTGGTTTTATAAATACAAGTTCCAAAATGGACGTGTCAATATCCAATTTTGGTACAAGAGCATGAATTTGGGTAGGACGCCATCAATTTTTAATTTAAGAGGAAAAAATTGAAAAAAACTTATATACACGAGGGGCGACTATGTAAGTAACCACTGTTTGATTTTCATGCTAGAGATACCTCGGAAGGTTTTACAACTCATGATGAACAAAATAAAAGGACAAATTGTAAAGATAGTTAACTGGTTCTGAGTCGGAATTTAACACTTTGGAATTTACAAAACCCGACTTCTAGAACGACACGCCGATGGGCAATTGTCAACTACTTTACATGAACAAAATAAATAGGTGAGAAAGTTCCTTTCCACACGACAAAAATGCAACAAAAAATAGGAGAAAATTACAAAATTACATGACAAGGCAGGGTATGACGTGGCATGAACATTGCGTAGTGTACGTGTTGAGACAATAAATGGGCTCGCGACTTCCCAAACATTGAAACTCGAAATGTGTCTCCGTTCCAAAGTGATCAGTTTTAGAACAGGTGAAAAAAAAAATAAAAGAAAAAAAATTGTCGTGAGGGAAAGAAAAAACAGTGCAAAACAACATTTGAAAGTAACTTCAAAGAGAGTACGCATTAATTTACAAAATAATTTACAACTTGTTTCATTTATGAAACGATGGGCATGTGATTGACACAATACACGCCTGACGTAGTAAGACTCTGTAAGCTTACAAAAAAATGTGATACATACTGGATCATTTTACGTTTGCTGAGATAGTGGGGGCAGTTTTACTTGACTCCTCACTTCCAGACTTTACAATGTCCTTAATGTGGTAATTACCAATGTGCTTTCCAGATGAGTCAGACAAGGAGTACACTAGGTCTGATATTTTCCTTAGGACTTTGGCCTTCACGAAACGTGGTGCCAGCTTAGCAGAGAAGTACATGGCTCCTTGGGAAAGTGTGTTGTTCTTTCTCCAAACTATGTCTCCTGTATTGAAGGTGACATGTTTTCTACGTAAGTTATATCTGTCCGCACTCTTTTGGTGAGCCAGGAGCAAAGCATCAGTGACTTCACTGTAAATGGCCGACAGTTCTTCCAAGCGATGGGCATAGTCTGCGGTAGGGTTGCTTGTGGTGGCAGATGACGTAGGAAAGTTTGTGTCCCTATGTAGAGAACCATGGACGACTTGTTCCATACCGTGTTTTAAGAAGAAAGGTGTGTAACCAGTGGCCAGATTAACAGTGTTGTTCATAGCGGCCTGAATTTTATCTAGGTTTTTACACCAAGTGCGTTGATCTTTATCAACTAGAATAGCTAGAGCTGTGTTGATTGTTTGGTTGTAACGTTCGACAGTGTTATTTTGGGGAGTGTACAAGGTGTTATAATAAATGTCCTTGATTCCGTATTTGGCAAGAAATTCTTTGAATTCTTGGGCAATAAACTGTTTTCCGTTATCAACAATTACGGTTCTGGGTGTTCCGTAAGGTATAAAAATGTGTTTTTCCAGAAGTTTGATAATGGCGGACGCGTTGGCTCTTTTTAAAGGGAAGATCCAACAGAATTTGGTGAAAACATCCACTACACTAAGTATGTGCATGTGTCCGGCATAACTTCGAGGAAAAGGTCCGACGAGGTCCATTGACAATGACTGTAGGGGTCTGTCGGCACGTTTGGGGTTACCCATTAGGCCGGCAGGTGCTGCCGTGCTATGTTTATAAGCTTTACAAGTTTCACATTTAGAGATGTAATTGCGAATTTGTTTGAAAAGACCAGGCCAGTAATACTTCAAGGAAATCTTTTTATACGTCTTGAAAGTTCCTGGGTGTATAGAGTCGGGAGCACTATGATTGTCAATTATTATTTGTTCTCTTCCTTCGAGGGGAACGACAAGTTTCCAAGAGTAATCTTCGAGGATGGATAGTGGTGCCTTGCAATTACGGTATAGTTGTCCTTCTTTTATGATAAAATTAGGAAACTTTTGTTGATTATTTTTACAACCTTCGAAGATTTTCAAGTACCATTCATCTTTTGTAGATGGAGGGGGGGCAATTGTGTCAACATTTAATGAAGCCAATTCAATTCTTGAAAGAGCGTCAGGAACAATATTGTCCGCGCCTTTACGGTGTACAACATCAAAATTGAATTGAGACAAACGGGAGGCCCAACGAGCGAGTCTACCGGAGGGATTACTTAAAGAGATCAACCATTTCAAACTACTATGGTCTGTGACTACAGTAAATTTGCTACCGTCTATGTAACCGCGGAAATGGTGAACAGAATCCAATACAGCCAATAACTCCTTTTCGGTAATTCCGTAGTTTTTCTCGTGTTTATTTAATGTACGGGAAAAATACGCTACAGGGTGTTCGCCATCTGGGAACTCTTGAGTTAGGACTCCACCGATTCCTACGTTGGAGGCATCCGTGTGGAGGGTAAAAGAGAGTGTAAAATCCGGGCAATTCAGAACGGGGGCTTTTTGAAGGGCATTTTTTAAAGTTGTAAACGCTTCTTCAGTTTTAGCAGACCATCGGAAGTTGCTGACACCTTTACGGGTGCCGGTGATTTTATTTAAGGGGGCTGCAATTGTGGAAAAGTCTTTGATGAATCTTCTGTAGTAACCTGCAAGTCCAAGGAAACCTTTGACTTCCTTCGCGTTTTTGGGTCGGGGAAAATTTGCCATGGCTTCCACCTTAGCGGGGTCTGTTCTTAGACCTTTTTCGTCGACAATGAATCCCAAATAACGTAAACGGGACTTACAGAATTCAGACTTCTTCAAGTTGATGGTTAAACCAGCGAACTTGAGTTGTTGAAAAACCTTTTCCAACATTAATAGGTGTTTTTCAAAGGTGTCGCTGACGATGATGAGGTCGTCAAGGTAACAAAACAGGCTGTTATCGACTTCAGGACCGAAGAGTTTGTCCATCAGTCTTTGTAATTCGGCGGGGCTGTTCTTTAGACCAAAGGGTAATCTTTTAAAATGGAACATTCCCCTACCAGGTACAACGAAAGCAGTTTTTTCACACGATTCTGCGTCCAAAGGTATTTGCCAAAAAGCTTTGCTTAGATCAACAGAGGAGATGAACTTGGCGTTGCGCAGTTGGTCTAAGGTCGCGTGGACGTAAGGTAAGGGGTATGCGTCAGCTTCCGTACAAGAATTTAAACGTCTACTGTCAAGACAGAAACGTGCGGAGCCATCTTTTTTAGAAACCAAAAGAGTTGGGTTGGTCCATGCACTTCTGCTGGGAACCACCACACCCATTTTTAACATTTCATCAAGTTCTTTTTCCAAAAGTTTAAGCTTTTGGGGGGCTAAGTTGTAATAACGTTGCTTTATGGGTGGGCCATTGGTTTTAATGTGGTGTTCTACCAAATTTGTCAAACCCAATCCACATTTTTCGAAAGATATTGATTCGAATTTATTGACCATTTCCTTTAGTTGGAGAGCTTGGTCCGTGCTTAAATTTTCGTGAGGTATTATTGTGCGGATCTCACTAATTTGAGCAGCAGTGGAGGTTTCGCCAAGAGTATTAAATACTTGGGGAGCAACGTTAAAAGCCTTCCAGAAGTCAACGCCAAGGATGAAATTCTGGGATATAGAGGGCACTATTAGAAAATTGATTGTAATTATTTTATTGTTACAATTAATTGGCAGTGCAAGGGTACCGATGACCGGCTGGGAAACATTATCCGCAGTCGTCAGGTGTGTTGTTTGTGGCGAAATTTTAAAATCACTGTTAACAAAAGGCAGGTGAGCATTGTTGCCAAGACAGCTGACAGATGCACCGCTATCAAGTAATCCGGAAAAGGGCACATTGTTAACAGAGAAAAGAGCATAGGGTCTCCCATCTTTAGCTTGTTTGCAACAAACCGAGGAAACATTTAAGGTCTGGTTAAAATACTTAATGTGTGATAACCAATCAGTCCATTCTTTAGACCTTGGTTCAGAATGGGTACCTGAGAGGTTATTATTTAGTTTTTTGGCCTCTTCATGTAGAAATTTGGTGGGGGCTTGGAGAAATCCACCTGAGGTCTGACATCGCTTGGGTTTTGTAACCTTTCTGCATTGTGCCTTGATTTCTTAAAAATGTTGCGCAGTTCGTCGCATGGAGGAGAGCGGTCCCTAGAGTGGTGTCTCTTGGAGGTTCGGGGTTCCTTGGATTCCAGAAGTCTTGCTTGCTTGAAACAAGTAGCGGCCAGGTGGCCTACTTTTTTGCAAAAGGAGCACACTTTTTTGTTGTCGAATTCTGGCTTTAAACCAGACGAACGGCTTGGCACAACCACATTATTCGACACATTCTTTATGTTTTTCCTATCCTGGTACGATTCCAGGAGGAGGCAGACTTCGTTTAGCTGGGCCAGGGATGCAATTTTCTGTGAGGTGATGATGTTCTCATATTTGCTTAAAAGGCCATCAGTTATGACTGGTAATAGTTCAGCTTCCGGAACAGGATGTGAAAGCTTGATGTTGATGGACTCAGCCCTTTCTATGAATGTAGCCACAGGTTCATCTACTAGTTGTTTAATAGATAGTAGAGATAGTTTGATCCGGTGCTGGGCCTCCTTTTTTCCAAAGCTAGAGATTAGGGCAGCTCTGAGTTTATTCCAATCTTTGCATTTAGTCTTTTGGATGCGGTGCCACGGAATTAATTCTGGGGAGATGAGTTCTATAAAGTTTCTCCGTAGAATCTCGAATGGGATATTTTTGATTATAGCCGTTTCTTCAATACGGTCAATGAAATCCAGCACATCGGAGACGCCATTATATTTGACTTTCCAAGAGGATAAATCGTAAGTTTTATCTTGTGTCAAGATGGGTGCGACGTCCTGTTTTATCATTACATGCGGCGTAGGTTCTTTGTCAAGATTATCCAAAACTTGCGTAGCCGAACATGAATTATTTTCGTTGGAGGGGGCGAGATTTATTCTCCTAATGTACTTTTTGTTGAATAAAAGTGCATATGCCTTCAATGTAGATTTAGATTTGCTTGATGGCGAGAGTCCTCTATCCCTTAAAGCAGCTTGTAAGTGGGCTTTGGATAAACTATGCACATTGGGAATGGTACCCAAGTTGGATGGTGTAATAGCTTGCTTGTTCTCCATTGCGAGTTTCCTGGGTGGTTAGGAGAAGAAAAAAAAATTGGCCAGGGGTTTCCTTTAGAAAGCGCAAAAATTAATTTTTGTGAGGCACTTTTCACTTGGTGATCACTGTTGGCACTTCCAAATGTGTTTTGTATACATGACACCAGAATTCTTGTCAAAGAGGGGCAGACGAGAAAAAATTTTGCGTGGAAAGACCTTAGTGGTAAAGGTTTTTGTATTTCACTGACCACTTTTGAGAAAACTGTGAAATTCACAAGTATTTATTTATTTTAGAAAAATTTTTCCAGGACTGACCTTTAGAAAACAGGTTTTTTATTTTCACAAAAACACTTTACACTGAGAAAGGCACTAAAGTTCACAAACGGCACATTTCTGGCAAATAAAGGACAAACTTCCGAATGAAAATGACTGGATATGGGGTTTATTGCATCCAACCATATTAAAATTATTTTATTTATTCATGGAATCAGTCATTGGTTTTATTATTATTCCACTTTTCACTTATGTAAGGAAAAAACACAATTCACTTTCACTTATGCTGAAAAAAAACAGTACCTATAATGTACAATGGGGAAAGAAAGTCATTATTTTGTCCATTTGGAGAAACATTAAATTGTACTAATTTGACAGACACAAGTGGGCCGATTGGTATATTGTGCAGAAATAATAAAAAATACGTAAGTCCGAAATTTTCATTAAGGAATTCGCAAAATAACTGGGGTTCCAGAATCAAATTTATAATAATGATTTCCGTTGGTAACCCAGTTCAGTCATAAAAAACGGTTTGGATTTAAAACGCAGCCTAGCAACAGTCGGTTAGGATTCCGGCGGGAACAAAGCATTTGCGCGCAATCCGGACTATCGCTTGGAACAAAAGCCGTTGGATTTTGGGCGGGAATAACTGTTGTTAACGCGCCCGCCGTTTGGAGACGCGTGCGCAATCAGATTCGTGGCGCCTCGGGTGCTCAAAATGGCCGTTGTTTCAACTTGCGATGCAATTTATAATTCCAGTCAGATCTGTTATGGATCTAATTTACATATTGGTTTCTGTGGTTTTTTCACAGGATTCACTGTAGAATGACAAGGCATAATTAATGTTTTACAAAATAGTTGTTATGCGGGGAGGATTTCGACAAACAAGGGTCCCGCGGAGCGACCGGGACAGAGAGAAAAAAAATTCCAGGCTCCACGTTGATGCGCCAATTGTTAGGGTACCCCGATGTCGGCTTTTAAACCAACATCAGCACACCAACACGTCCCTGGCTAGCTCTCAGCGGGACAAGGGTACTCTCTATTCAGGGGAGTGGGCAGCTCAAGGCTAGGGAACTTCTCTCCATCCTTCGGTGACCCACGGGATCCTCACCGGCCAACAATCCTCCCGCCGTAGCAGAATAATAACAATGTTAAATCATTTAGACATGTATTGTAAGCTCAAACACATACATAGGTTTCTACAGTACAATTCAATTACAAGAAATGCAATTTACACAAACCTAGCTAAAGTGTTTAACTTTCTCTGACTGACTCTCAAAACGAAACTCTCCGGGTCGTGATTTCCACGGGGGCCCTACATTTCACTGTATTACGGACAACATTTAAAGAGGAAATCAAGATACAGCTTACATGTAGGTTGGCAGGAACCTCGTCTCATGTGGCAGCTTCATCAGGCACTTTCATAGTCTAAATAGACCGAACTATGGTGCGGCAAAAGGCCAATTATACACAAAGGTACTTCAATAATACATCGCGGCCGTTGAATTGGGTCCGCCGGCTTAAAGTGCGCCGCTAGCGTGTCCGTTCGCCAAGGCACTCAGATTGCTTCTGCTGGCCATAAATATACTAACCCCTAGATTGATATCTTCGGGCCTTTTCCTAGTAAGTTTTTTGTCATCTCACTGTCACCAACTTAACCACGGAAAACACCGTTGGTTCTACCGTAGACAATAACATAGAGGAAGTTCAAGGCGTTCAAGGCCATTTGTCACCATAGACAATATTGCACTCGACCTACTTCATTAATTCATTAGCCAAATAAAATATTTAAAAATAAAAATGCTTGAAAGCAGAAAAATGTTTTATGTTTCCCCTAGAAAACAACTTTCCATTTGACAAAGCCTGAGGGAATGAGCTTTAGATAATGTTTAACAGCTCATTTTCTTAGCAGGGAGCTTTGTCAAATGGAAACCTGTTATCCTGAGGAAAAAAATCAAGCGTTAGTAAAAAACCTAAAATACTTGAAATATTAACTCCTTATAAAAGGAAAACATTTTCAAATAATGATTATGGTTTTCTACAACGAATTTACATTTTTCTGCTTGAAAAATGATAACTCGGGGGTACATGTTTAAATACTTTTTATTTTCAGAAAGACAATCGATAATAGCACATAAAAACACTGGTTTGGTGAATTCGAAGAATTGAAAAATATATATCGACGCCGGAAAGAAAACATGGCTAAAGCAACATACAGCTGTGACATTAAAGATGAACCTACACAATAAGCTATATTGTTCGTTGACATACGTTCATCTTTAATGTTACAGCTATGTAGCGCTTTAGCCGTGTTTCCTTTCCAGCAGTCACCGTACATATCTTAGTTCTTATAGAATGAAATAAAAATCTACATATTCTAAATATATAAATACTATTTCCTTTCAACCGAAATAAAACAGTATATACCTTCATCGAGGACCTAGCCAGCCCACAGTAAAAACCGCATCATGTGTTCTGAAAAAAAAATGATCACATTAAAAACAAAGTTTGTGAACAAAACGTACAATATTTTTCCCTTGTGATGACATACTTTGTTCATCAGAAGGGAAAAATATTCTCCCATCTGTTCATACATATCGACGGTCCCGAAGAACAATGTCGGATCCGACAAAAATTGAAAATCGTTCTGTTGGCTTATTTATTGGCTTATTTTGTTGATTTAAAAGTCTGTATTTTCGAATTTTTTAATGAAATGAGATGAAGTATTAAAGATCAAAACAACACTACATTTCTTAATACCAAAAACAGTAAGCATGCAGAAACGATACTTTAAAATGCTCCACTGCAAAAATTAAAACTCGCACATCCGACACTGTTCTTCGGGACCGTCGATATGAAGAATGAAAAAAACACGTATGATCATTGGAGAACAATATATGATGCAGATGTGAGTGGTAATGAAGTCGGGGAAACCAGAGGAAGACCTGGCACGATCAAGTGAATCATTGCTTGCGGCGGGCCACGTCAAGAGTCAGAATAATAGAATAGTATGTATGAATGAGGCAAGGATTGTATGCCAAGACCGAGTTGTTTGGCGGTCTGTCCTCTCTGAATACCCATCGGGAAAACAGCGTGACAATTAGTTAGTTAAAGCATTATTAATTTTACCTGCCAATAAAAATGTTATGGTCTGCCAAACAATGTTATAAGATGTTCCTAATGTGAAGCTTCAAAGACTGGAACATTTTCTGAAACAAAATTTGTGAAACATTAACCACTCGGACCCATAAGCTTGTTTTAACGATAATATGACATTAACAGACATTTGTATGACGTTCGAGGCGTACGTGACTTATTAAAGTAAAATTGAAAGCATATTTTTTCAATACAAATGTCATTTAACCTCAAATTGATTTACAAATAAATTAGCTGAATGTTAATGTAATTACCTGTTTTCTGGATCAATTGCGGACACATTTAAACCATTTTTCCACCTCTGGAATTCATTTAAACGATTTTTGAACGAAATATGCCCATCGGCGACGTAAGCAATGCAAATTCAAATACGATTTTGGACGAATTCATGACATTCATGTTCGTTTAATCCATGGTTTAATTGACACAACACAAAGTTTGACCTATCTATAATTCAGCTTTATCTATAAGAATTTGGTCTTGCGTTTTGCAGTTTCAAGGTCAAATCAAACATATACGCCCCTGCTGCTGGCGAGCAACGGATTGCCGGCCGCCGCGTCGCCGGGCAAGCGGGGCGGTGAGGAGAGGCAGACAGGATATGGGGGAAGAGGGGGCGGCCAGCTGTGGGCTAGCTCTCGCGTTCTCGAAACTATTCGCTTCAAGGGCGTATCGTAACACTATATACTAAAAGTGGCTTATATTATAACTAAGATTGATAACTAATGACTTACAACTAAGACTTCTAAGACTAGTGATTTAGAACTATACTTATTTTTATAACCGAGTTTGTACATGTAATTGCAAGCCATAATACAATACGAAACGAACAGAGCAGCATTGTTACTGCTCTATTCGTATTATGACCTGCAATTCTCTTAAAATTAGTTATTTACGATTAACATACTTATTTATATTTATAATCACATATTGTTATGATACTGTCATAATACAAAGTCATAATACGAATAGAGCAGTATTGTTACTGCTCTATTTGCATTATGATTTGCAACTGTCTTAAAATTAGTTATTTACGACTAACATACTTATTTACGTTTATAAACACATGTTGTTATGTTACTGCCCGTGCTGTCAGTGTAAGTCATGAAAAATATTACAAAAAAAAAAGTTTTCGCATAATAAGTTGTAATATAGTGTCAAAAGTTGCGTAACAATGTAAAAGCTGGTAATGAAGATACATCAATCTAGGTAATTCCCATGAACTGAGTAATGAAATACTACTGAAAAAATAAAGTTATTTTTTCGGGATATGATAATGTGAAAAGGTGAGTTTTGAGCTTTGCTCTGAACTCAGACGTACTGTCGATCTTTCGCAAATGTGAAGGGAGTTTGTTCCAAGCTGTTGGGCCTGCTACTGCAAAAGCCCGGTCTCCGAAATTGGTATTGGGATTGCGCATAGGCACTGAGAGTCTACCTATGGCTGTTGAAAATGCTGATCGAAGGGTTGCTTGCCTAGTATTGACATCATTTGGAATGCACAGTTCTGACAGGTAGGGTGGCCATTTCGTGTAGTGCTTTAAAAACCATCCAGCAGAGTTTGAACTGGATTCTCTCAGGACACTTAAGCCAATGAAGGTTCCGCAGGTGCTCGGAAATGTGAGAATATTTGGAAACGCCAGTTATCAGTCTCGCTGCAGCATTGAAAACTGACTGAAGTTTATCAGTATATATTTTAGGGAGATTTGCATATATGCCATTGCAATAGTCAAGTCGCGATACAACGTAAGAGTTTACCAGCATCTTTGTGGCCTTAGTCGAAATAATTATGAACTATTACTTCAAATAAGTTTCTCAGTTTGACAGGTCAGCCACGCTACACAAGATCAACAAGACCGCTATATAAGATATCTGAACACAATTTGATCAAACGGAGAAATGGACCGTAAATCGGCAATTAACTTCTCAAGAGCCAAAAGTACCTATTGAATACAAAAAAATTGTATCTGTTGAGCGCCGGCTTATCCAATTTACCCTCGGCGCACTACTGAAGTTATAGGTCGCAGGAACTCGGCTTTTCAAAGGTTAACAGAAACCCTTTAAATATGATCGAAGATTTAATAGTCATCAAATAACAATAAAAGTATACAAACAAAACTCCTAATTTTATGCTTTCGAATTTCCTGTCACATAATAAAACAGGAAATTGTAGTTAGACCTCAAGCAAAAGAATATGCGCAGATTACGTCTCTTGCAAAGAGCAGAGAAAGCATGATGTATTGGGATTTAGTTGGTGGCTTGTCACCACATATTCGCCTCTCTAGCACTGAGCTTGATTTCGAATGACGCTAGGGAAAACTCTCGAACTATAAAAGATTGTATGTACATATTATTTAATCACAAATAATCTTACTTATTGTACGTAGTGTTTTGAAAAGACACTTAGTTTTTGTTGAAATCAATAGAAGTCGCTAGGCTTAGAGCTTCTTTCAAGCTTGACCCAGAAGTATAATGTATTGTAAACACGTAAAAATCAATAATGAACTTAATTGTGACAAGGACCTATTTATTCTTGAAGAGCCCCAACACAACAATTAGTGTTTGCCCAAGGATAATGCAAACATTACTTATAAATAAAATCCACTTACCGGCAGCACTCTGCTTCTCTAGGGACTCCAGGCTGTTCACCTTCCCGTCGGCAGGCAGCTGTCTCTGGCTGCCCCAGTCATCGTGGCGGCCCAGGGGGCTGTATGGGGGCGCCGGAGGCAGGCGCTGCGACACCGAGTACAGGTGCGCGCCCCCGTCCGCCTGCAGGCCCCCAGTCTGCCCGTAGTACTCTTCACGTGAGCGGTAATCACTGGAAGTGGAAATAGAAATAATTAATTAAAATGAAAACGGTATTATTTATTTAAACGCCATAGAATGGCTTTTGCATTCAAGTGATACATGAGATTACACAGTGGTACTCATTCAAGGGTATTCAAGTGTACTCAGTTAAACGAGAAATGTTAAAGCTCTTATCAAAGTTAGTTTAAATAAACAGGTATCACCGAATATTGTGCAGCTTTGTCCTTTTCATGTGTTATCACTAGACCTTGTTGTTTATTAACAGTTTATAAGATTTCTAAGTTGTAAGTTTTCACTTTTGTTAAAAGAATACTTTTCAACACATTCTGTACATCATTTTATGTGTCAAAACTGTGAATAGATTGCACTGCATGTGTTGCAAAAGTTGCCAAATAATTTTTATCGCTAATTTTTCCGCCTACCGAGATACTACAGTGCTACGGAAATGTTCCTGGAAGGACGAGTGCACTCTTTCAGAGCCTTCTCCGCCGCCCCATGGGAAACTTATGGCGCCGACTATGTCTCTGCCAGTATTGCCTGAATGGAGTCCCTCCTGACGGCCCTTTGGAGACGGAAGACGATAAAATATCCTCCATTAACGATTATTTGCACACATTTTTCATTTCTTTTGTTTTTATTCTATGTACATTGTATTGTTTTTTTTTCTCTATTTTATAGAAATGTGGAATGCGTTGCCCTACCCCTACATATGGTTATTATTACTGTCCGAAAGTAGGTGTTGAAGATGGTTATATGGTACCTACAGAGGATATTCTTAAATCTATTTTTCTATATAGAATTATTGCGTACTTGAACTGATATTCTGGAGGTTGGCCAGAAAATCCTCTCCTCGGGTACTCCACAGGTATGATAGTAATGTAATTGTTTTGATTAGAATTGTTTGCCGATTCGCTGTAGTGAGGTAAATCCGATGTGTGGTCCATTGTAAAAATATTGGGGCGCACGATGTGCGAGAATGACAATCACATCTATTACATTTTATGAGGAAGTATTGCGGAAATGGTTAATAATTTAAACCGTTCCAATGATTTCATTTAATCATTAGAGAGCTATTCTAATTCTCAAATTCTCCCAAACAAAAATGTCAACAAATATTGACAATTGACATTTCAATGTTTACTAGGGATGCTTATCCCCTCCTGGCAACAAAAGCAATCGGCATTCAATCGCCATGGACAAAAAATCGATAACCAGAACCTCACTAATTTAAATTAAAAATATCATTACACTCGACTCTATGTGTAAAATCCACAAACATTAATGTTATTAGCCACAAAATTAATCTTAGAGAGCATTTTTGTTATTTTTACGGCAAATCCGAAATGTTTAAATTTAAAAAAAAACGAGTGTGCTTTAGACCACACGACTGAAGTAAAACTTCATTAACTTATAAAAGAAGAGACAAAGAAAATGTGTGCGTGCACTGATCTCTTTTGCTCCTACATAGAGACAATAGGCCTGCACTGTGTCTTAGATAATATATACGAAACGTAACTGGCTGTGAGATAAAAGTACCATTTACACATAGAGTTCGGAGCGGGACGTGCTTACTGTCGGTCTTTATTTTTCTACGCGGTGGCGCGGGGCACGTCCCGCTCCGAACTCTACGTGTAAAGGGTACTATTGAGAGACAGAAAATGTGTGCTCACTTCTTTAGCACCGTTGTGAATTAAAACTCGATGAAACGAAAAAGAGACACATACATCTATACAATATGATTTAGCCTGTGAGAGAAGTAGATAGAATAATCTGTTTCCTCTTTGTGCGGTGCTTTGTACCCTCCCCACTCTTGTCTATTTTAGTTTTCCGAAGGTTTCACTTCTACTGCATGCGACTGCACACTTATTTTCATAATAATTAAGTTAAATAAAACGTTTTTAAAAAAAATATTCGTTTACCAAATTCAAATTTCCACTACAAGCAAGAACGTGGCCGAGTTGAATCGATATTTGACAACCCTAATTACGTGCGTCAACTGTTTTGACACTATTTGACATTTGACAGTTCGATTTCGATTTGCTGTCATGTGGGTGGTTTGGTATATTTATGAATGCGATAAAAACAACACTTAAAATATTATCAACGCTTTAATATCATTATTGTATGTAATGGAATCGAAACTTTTAGAGTACAGAGCAAGAAAACGCAAAGAAGCCTTGATTCAGGCGGCGAAAGATAAGATTAACAAATTGGTGACATTTAATGCGATTCCCAAAATGAATACAGTTGACATGCATGATGACAGTACTCCTGTAAGTATTTAATAACTAAAATATTCACAAATTTACCTGTCGTACTTACATTGAATCTAATAGTTTCGTACTTCTATTTATTATTTAGTTGCTGCCAATCTCAGATGAAACCCTAGAAAGAGCACCAAGTCCCTTTCTCTCATCTGACAACGAATCTGAAGATATTGGAAATGAAACCAATTCTTTATACGCCCGATTTTCCAGAACATCCCTAGTCGTGATGTCATTCGTTTTATGGGTGGTTGTGTTCCTTTTCTTCATTCAAATTGAATTTGGAATAATCTACCTGATTGTGTCAGCACTTCTAGGCATTTATTATAACACTAGAACAGGACCGAAGAAAAATGACGAGGTTTCAGCTTATAGTGTGTTTAATAAAAACTGTGAGAGTATTGATGGAACTTTGACGGCAGCGCAATTTGAAAGAGAATTAATGTACGGTCCCGGGGGCATAAGATAACATTGTTATCCATTTATTTCTTCCTAATTTTGTGAGCCTAAATTTAATACAGACATAGGTACTAGAATCTTTCAGTTACGGAAATATTTTAAAATTGTTCCTTTTAAAATGACATTACAATACTTCTAGACTTGTTATTCTCTCAAAGAACTGAGATAAAATTTGACAAGTGAGAAACACTCTTATGTCCAGTAAATTCTCAATTCAAATGTTGTTCGTGTACGGCAAAGATAGACATTGTGTGTAATAATGAAATAAAAAATAAGAACGGGTGGCATTTTGGTATTCTAAAGTTCCGTCGAATATTACCTAGAGGCCGATTAGACTACAGGCCTGGACGCCAGATGGGTTTTAATGTCGGTGTTCTATAATATAGATATAGGACAACGACAGTTTGCAAATGGCGGTGATTATTGTGGATACTCATTGCTACTGCTGATTTGTATGTTTTACCGCAAAAATTTAAATAAACAGTACCTAAATTTTACTTAGCTTTCAAATGAAAGTTATTCCTTGACTTTTACTAGTAATGAAAACATTTTCTCGTTGCCCACGGGAGCGTTTTTTGCACTTTTTTAATGCAATGAACTTGGAGGTAGTACATGACCTTACGCGATGTATGGCAGTTTAGTACTAAAACTACGAAAATCGAAAGTACTCCATTTGAAATACTTTTTGCTAGCCACCAGATTTCTACAGCACGTCCATGTATATTGTAACGTCATTGCCTGTAAAAAGATTTTCAACAATTATTTATTATTATTAAATCTTGAAATTAATCTCTGCATTTTTGTATATTTTCACAAATAATGCTTTACATAATGTAGATGAATATTTATGCACACCATCTTTGTGAAATATTATCTTAGTTAACTATATATATTTAATAGAGAGCAAAAAATTAAGGGAGGTTATCTTAATATTGTGAAATTATCACAAGAAATTAGCAATAAATAAATATTAAGATTAAAAGAAGTTGTATTAGTGGTAATAAATAAAACTGCTTCATTTAAATAACAATATTAGTCCTTGCCACAGAAAATAACAATTCAAGTTATAAGTTTGTAGTAAGTAACCGACCTTCTTTCTGTAAAACACTCACTTCATGTATGCTCGCAGATGCATTGCTTTCATAAAGCATGTTTCAATTTCTTATAAAAAAATAATACATAAAAAACTTTTTTGATGCCTGAGTTTCCAAATATTCAAATTTTATGATCTTGAAAACTTGTTGCATGCGAGACAAAAGGCTGTTGGAAGTGTACCGATATGTAAATGTGAAACAATATACATAATCCTAACTGTTTGCCGAGACTCTTTCACTGAAATGGTAAAATTACATTTCTATTTAATAATTGCTTGACTGAAAAACCAATTTTAAATTACTTAAAAAAAAACAGCAAAGATATATTTTTCTTTGCACCTCCATCTCTTAACACATTATTTATAAAGTAACCAATTCTAGTATAATAAAAGCAAGGTTTATAATAATAAACCAATTACCATATTTAGATTCCATAGGTTGGAAAACGATGTTACGATGAGAAAAGAATACATAATTTGTGATATTATTTGCGTGTTTAATATTAATTATAACACATTGTTGATATATAATGTTATTTGTGAAACACAACCTAAAGGTTTAGTTTATAAGCATTCATAACAGCAATAAACAATAATTAATATTAAAAAATTGGCTCATTTCAATACACCATGCTTTCTGAGTAAGTGATTTTTTTTACATTTCGATTGAGGAACTGTATGCAATAACAACTATTTTTGCTTTACATTTTTGGTATCTCCAATCCCTTCTTTATCTTCTGTAAATATTACTTCAGTAGGTTTTATACAAACAAAGCCACATGCAAAAGTTTGAACACTGGTTACATGTGAATATTAGGCAATTCATCAAACTACTAAAAAATACAATTTTTATCTAAGTTGTTATTGCATCCAGTTTCTTAAATTGAGAGACATCATTTTCACAAATTTAAGATGTTGATATTTAATCTTCTTCGGAGACATTCTTCTACGAAGTGTTCTGTTGTTTGAATATGCCCACATTCACACAATTCAGAATCCTTTAGGCCCCATTTATGCATAATAGCTGTGATTGCACCGGATGCGGTTTAGTGAGGATAAGTTAATTCATGTAATGAAAAGCCAGTGGGACTATAGCATCCCCATTTGTGGTATGTTGTGAGGCTGAAGGTAAGTGGGCAGGGGAAGGAAATGGAGAAGAGGAAGGTGGGGAAGTACCTGGCCATTCTAGTTACCAAACACGTCTAAAGCCATTTCAAGGGACGTTTCAAATCTGAATGGTGGTCTTTTGCCTTGTATTTAGATTTGAATTTTATTATTTATTTATTTCTATTCTCGAACATACATTTTACAAATGATTACAGCAGTTTACATAAATAATAAGTTTCAATAATTCAAAAAAAAGTTAATAATAATCACTAACTGTATGTAACTAGGTTAGTAGTGGTGTTTTGCGAATCCCTTACTAGGAGAACCTGTGCTGAGGTATTTGCATGTTTTAGATGTGTTATTCTGTTGTCATAAGTAAAAACACAATATCCTCCATATAATCAATATTATCAAGGGCACTATATATAATATCCACAATATTATCAAGGGCACTGTGGTTCGACCCGCGGCGACAGTACCGGATACAAAAATTAACTAAAATGTATTACAATATTATGATGCGTAATATAATATAATGTTATGTAGTACCTACAGTGTAGTAAAAATAAAAAAAGGATATTATATTAGGTGAATATAATGAGCAGTTAAGCCAAAAAGAGAATAAAACAAAACAACAAACATAACTCAACACAGGTATACCCTAGCGAGACAGGCATCGAATAATATATTGTAAACATCACGTATATAGATCAATAAAAAAAAAATAAAAAAATAATAATAAAAAATAATGCCATTATTTTAAAACATCAAATAATTTAAAAAAGAAAGACAAAGATTCCCAAGTTTCGAATAACCTTACAATATATCCTACTACCACCACAGTAAGCGGAAAATGTTGCTTGTGTCGTGATGGATGACTTGGCCAGCCGAGGAATCGAACATGCGACGCCTAGGTGGGACCCAAACGCGATGCCAACTCAGCCACTGACCGGTCAAAATGAATTATACAATAATCTATTTTTATGTAGGTCTAATTGTATAATTTAAATACAAATTAAAATGTTAAGTTTCGTTTAAAGTGAGAAGGTTTTGGAAAAATAGTGTACCTTTAATTTTTATCCAATCTGTGATCTGTTTTTTTAGTTTATGTGTTGGTAAATTATCAGCAGGCTGTATCAAAAAAGGTACCAAGCAGTGTAAGCATGAAAGGAATGTAATACCTCACAAGAGTCCCAGCTGCTCCCATCTGGAGCCAGCGAGACTATGGCATCCCCGATTGAGGTATGTTGTGAGGCTGAAGGCAGTGGAGAGGGAAAGGAGATGCGGAAGTAGTATCAGGAGATCTGATCACCGAACTCGGCTTAAGCCATTTTAGCAAAGTTTTAATTCTCAATGGTGGTCTTACATCAGAACGATACTGAGAGTATCTATAATATATATTATTTTTAAATGAATTAATTGTGAAATAACACAGATAAATAAAATAAAAATTATAGAAATGGAAGGAATATAGTCACTGACTTATTATCTTTTGGTTCTAGCCCTGAGCTAATGAAAACACAGCACTCTGTCTTTATTATGTTGCATATATGAACACAAACGCGAGCCGAACCACGAATTATAGGAAAGGAACAAAGCAACAGCAAACGGAACGAAACGCCGCTTGTGGTTTCTTAATTTCTTTCACCTAATTCATGGTTCGGTTTGCAGAAATGTTTATGTGCAGCATTACGCTGCCTGACATTGTATATTTATTTAATTCCCGTTGATTTTAAATTTGTAGTACAAGAGAGAATTTCTGAATTTGAAATTTAAGTCTCTTGAAATATGACCACATCTCATTTCTTGTTTTCTTTATTTCTTTCGAGATAATGGAGTTTTTTTTTTCTTTTTACATGCAGCATAGTTTCAAAAGAGTACATCTTTCAACGTTAGACACAAATTCACATATTATTTTTAATTCAATATCTTCGTAGACGTACAACGCATGTGAGCTGTTGCAACCTGACTAGCAAATAAATAATAAAGTAGTCAAAAGGGCAAAATAAATTAATGAAATCCATTATGACACCAATAGTGTAGTCGGGCCTTCCCAGCTAGTATTTATTAACTTACTTATTAGTCGGGAGCAGCTCGTGTGCGCTCTGTGGTCATTCTGTACCTCAGATATATGATCTGAGGTATATACGAATATAATGGAACATTTACATTAATCACCCTATGGATCCAGGGTTTTTTGAAGATTTGAGGTTTTTTGTGCATATAGATCTTTAATTATTTAAAAGCTTCCATCCCCAATTTCATCGCTTGATTTCATGTTAGTAGCCGATTTGACAAATGCGTTGGTTATTCCTAGGCATCGTGAGTTCAATCCTCTATTCTAAGTCCTCCATCATTGCACAAGCAACGTTTTCCAATTTTAATGATGGAAGTAGGAGTTTTTCAAATATTATCAGGTTATTCTTAATTCAGAAGTGTTCTTTTTACAAAGAAGAATTCTGTTTTCAACGCCACACGTAAAAACGCTTTCCGATTCTTAAATTTAGCTTTAGGGCACGGTTACTGTTAGTCCAGATGCACACGAATAGCTTTATTGGCGGGCAACAGTCAAACGAACGGTTACTGTTAAGTTTTGAAATGATATTGTGCTTACTTCCTACTGAGACGTTGTTATCCAGTTACTCGAAGACAGAACGATAATTTGGCCCCAGACCTAGGAAAGATTGTCCATGGCTGATGTTAACCGTCTCCGTTTTATTAAAACAAAATAACAGTGTTAAATATTTTAATAGACTGTATGATAACAATGAAAAAATTACAAACAATTTTTACAAAAGAATGTACGAAAACTTTTAATCCATCAGGTTTTAAGACTGGGATTAAGTTTAGGGATTTGAAAAAATACAGACACATAAAGGCGCGTTTCCACCTCATCTATTATATGAGAATCTATGGTCAATTTATAAAATGATATATCATCTTATTCAATGGCGCTACAGCCCATATCGAGCTTTGGCCTTCTGCAACAGTTGCCTCCAACTCCTCCTGTCCTCAGCGGCTGACTTCCAGTTTGATACCTGGAGAAGCTGAGCTGCATCCCCTCTTACCTCATCTTCCCACCTCAGTCTGGGTCTTCCCACTTTTCTCTATCCACCTGGGCGTCCAGTCAAAATTCTTCAAGTCAAGATTCTATGAATTAGATCGAAGAATATAACAGTGGGATCCCATCTCATGTTTATACAGATAAAAATGCATTGCCATTAGGTTGCTATTTACTTTAAACTACAACCACATAAATTTTATCTGTAAAACTTAAAGAATAAATTCTGAAAAATTACAAGGTTACAGAAATATAACTCAAAATTTGCTGTTGCCTGAAAAGTAACAGATAAACTACTTTACAGCTTGATCTGGTTAACTTTGCAGGTGGCCGAAAGAGGAACCAACGGATGAACAATTTAAAATATGTACTTGGATTTTTTTGTACACAAAAAAACTACAACAGCAACACCACTGACTGCATAGTTTATTGTGTCAAGCTGTATAAAGCGTTGGGAGCTAATTCTAGCTTTAATTTTAGGTATAGAATTGTGATTCTGTGCTGGAGTTGTCACAATTTTTTTTATTTTAATTACAAAAGATAATTATTATAGACAGCATAAAATAAATAAAGTTGTGAGGAGGCCTCATACAAAAATACTGTCAACATTTTTAGTATTGTCAATAGTAATGGATTGACAGAAGCATATGAATTTCTAAAAAAATTGGTTTATGTAAATACAACAAAATACATATTGTAAACTTAGTAAAATGGGACATTATTGTGTACTTGCAGAAAGTGAAATTAAAACTACATAAAATGTCAATACAGGTGTTTTAAATTTTCAAAATAATTATGCATAAAATGAAAAAAAAAACATTTTTTAATTAATCAAGGAATAAAAAATTTATCTTTATAATAAAAAGCTTTATCAATCTTTGGTTAATAGTATTTACATTGTTTTATATCACATTATATATATCATTATGGAATGGAAAATTTAGGATTTAGTACAAGGAGGCCAAAAGTTAACAGAATTGGGTTCACACCACGGACGTACAGAATACATGGACTTGCCCTAAGCGATAAAAGGCGTATTATTTCCCCCTCCCATTGGAACCATTTTTCGGAACCGGCTGGGCTTGCGAGAGCCACGCGTCAATCTAAAAAATGTAATGTCATCATTCGTGTCCGGACCAGTGTCGAGCTCTCATCGTAAATAACACGATAAAAATGGTGGCTTGTGCTATAAATATGTGTAAACATAGAAGAGAAAAAGAGAATAAACCCAATTGTGGTATTACATTCCATAAGCAAGCATTATTGTACACTATTTTAAGCTAATTCAGATCACATAATATGATCGTTTTTGAACATACACCATAAATATACCAAACTACCCATACATACACTATCACTCCGAGATACATGGCGTGTGCCCGTCACTGTTTACTGGGGTAAGTAAATTATGAAACATTTGTAAAAGTGTAGTAACTAACTACAGGAGCAAAATATTGGACTCGACCTTATAGGCGACCTTACTTTGACGTATTTGAACTTCAAATTTGTTCATTGCGTGGCGAGCAATTTGCGCTCCCATGTAAAAAGGTCTATTCATTCAAAAGCAGAGTTTACTTTTAAGAACTAAATGATGATTTTATAGTGCGAGATGCCTATATACTGTCAGATTGAGTTTTGGCGAATCCCGTATCACCAAAGCTATCTTCCTGCCCTTCGTCCCGCTGTAGTTGGCTTCTACCCCTCACCTTTATGTTCTGGTCTATCAATATTCATATGTCTATGGTTCACACCTTCACAACGATGTTTGTATGTACAGAAAGAGTTTTGTCACATCACGCAGACTTCTTATATTAGACATATTTTGTATGCACTTATAAATGCTTTTTTCGCAGACTTGTAAAGCGAATGGACAGAGAAATGACTGAAAAATATAATATAAGATGAGCAAGAGGAGGGAAAATGATGGAGAATCTTTGAAGACAAAATTTTTGGCCATCTTGTAATAATTATACTTATATCAGATTTAATCAGGGGCAGCTCTAGACTTTTCGTGAGCTAGAGTCTTAAGATTAAAAATACAACATTATTGATGTTGTAACTGTAAATATTATTAAAAAAAGGAACGAATTCAGCTACAACAACATCAATAATGTTGTATTTTTCAATGTTGCACTCTAGCTCACGGAAAAGTAGCAGACCACCACTGGGTATGATATATCAGGAACTTAAATAATAATAAAAAAAATACGTATTATCTGGTACATATAATTGAAAAAAAATAAACTTATTGGAATAAATTATCATTCTACAAAGTGTATATTTAAAAAAAAATGAGTTTCCAGATCCATAAGAATAGAAGATCATAATTTGTTTGCTCAAACCAGGTGTAGAACATGCAACTTCTAGTTCCAGAGCCATAGAGCTAACTATCTGCCACGGAGGTCATTAAAGTGTAGCTTTTAGCAAAAAAACACTTGCCATAAGCCACAGTGAAGACTTACGGCACTATACATTTTACTATCTTGTACCACTTGTGGACTTATAACACACATTATAAATATGTAGGTATGTACATATAACATACACGGTGTCTGGAAATTCGTAGTACAAGAGGGAAACTGGTGAATCTGGATCATACGGAGTACCAAAAAAGAATTGTTTTTCGATCTGTGCATTTAGATTTTTTTTCTTTTTTACGGCAACCAAAGGGTTAAAAAAGCATTTTGAGCCAGGTCTACACTTTGACCATTTTAAACTACATTAAACAGCTGACAATAACCCGTAACAGATTTTTTTTCTTTTTTACGGCAACCAAAGGGTTAAAAAAGCATTTTGAGCCAGGTCTACACTTTGACCATTTTAAACTACATTAAACAGCTGACAATAACCCGTAACAAACTGTTTTTTTTTCAAATTTGACTTTGACTCTCGACAAGCCAAGATGCCAAACATAACGTCCGTAACTATGTGGGTCGGCCGATGACCCCATGCGGGCGGGGAATGTTACCCATATTTGACAAAATATTTTTTCCTGCGATCAACGATTTTTTCACATTTTTTTTTAAACGGCACATTATGTTTTAATCCTTTGTGCAGGAATAGCTAAAATACTTAAAAATATATTTCACCTATTTAAGAAGATATAAGAAAGATAGTAATTTTGAGGTCTACTTTCGGCCCCAGTTAGCGAAATAAAAAATCCATCTTTGGACTCTTACTCGAAACGAAAGCTCAAATCAGAGTTTTACATACATACCACAAAGTCGACTTAAAATGTGATGAAGATTCACCAGTTTCCCGGTTGTACTACAAGTTTCCGGACACTATGTATAGTACACAAGTTTCTAAACACTATGCATATACATTATATGTAGTACAAAGATAAAAAGTAAGATAACCTTAATAATAACAAATTTCTTAAGTATTATCTTCTTATAGTTGAGTATTCAAAAGTATTACATTATTATATGTCAATAATGCATTGCAGGATTATACTTATTCTTAATTAGTAGCCAGGACTAACTTTATTTGTATAGTATGTACTAATTCTTAATCAGTAGCCAGGACTTATCTGATTCACATGAATACATCCCAAATCCCGGTCTATTTATCAATCTTTCGATCACTTGACGGTAACATGAACCAGAGAAAATTAACAATTAATAAAAATGTCGGTACTTGCTTGCATTTGTTTGAAAATAAAGCAAGCACCGGTTTATTATCATAACAGTACTAATTCTTAATTAGTAGCCAAGACTAAACTTTATTTGTATAGTGTGTACATTGTACATATTAATAATTATTACGAGTAAGTCTTACAAAACTAATAATCTTTACATCTTTGTTTGCCTTGTTTTAAGAGACTAGTTCCCACAACAAATTGTATATTATTTAAGAATTAAATACATATATAATATTATAATATTTAGATCACACATATTGCATGAGGCAATCAGTGCAAAGTGACAGAACTCACAAGTAAACCTCAAATGGAGCAATTGGAAAGGGTAAAGGTGTGTTTCATAAAATAAAAGTGAACACACAAACCAATATTAATTAAATATGTGTCAATTTGAGAGAACCTGAAGACTGGCTGGTAATTGGTCACAAATTTATACAGTTTTAAGCCACTTATTTGCTGACCACCCCATTTCCGAACAGTGTAGAGTGTCATGTTGGATAAATAATTTTATTTGATCTTTCTTTGATCACTATAATAAAGATTCTATAATTCTTACAAATGCAGTAATAAGATTGTAAAAAAACCTTGAAAGAAATGAAGAATCTATCACGCCCCGCGAAGAACATTACAGTCATGGGAAACAGAACACGTCTCAGGTGTTAAGTTCTCGTTGGTTGTAATGGCGGAGTTCGAATACTAGCTTTTTGGCATGAAGTGCTCCCTGTTTGGCAGCAGGCACAGTACGCTGAGTGCAATAATCATGTGCCAAATGGAATGCACAACATGATAGTTGGCATTAGTCTGCAAGAAAGCGTAGCAAATGAGACCTACCGAAGCCAAAATCAGGCCCGCAGGGAGGTATAAAACCAAATAAGCCCTCGCCGGGAAAATCTTCCTTGTCTGCCGGCATCTGAACATCCAGGCAGTTAATACCACGCATATTCCTACGAGGACGGGGATTAAGAACACCAAGAGTGCCTGCTTATCCATTTCCGTGCCGAAAGCAATCATCACCGCTCCAAACATGTGCAGCAAAGACACTATCCTCGTATCCAAGGAAGCCATCGCCACAAGAGTCACCCAGAACGACAGGAGGCCGCAGAAGAAATCGCAGTATTGCAAGACCCCCATCCTGGCTATGCACATGCTGTAGTTGGAGTCCCCCACGTCGCAGGCATGGTAGAATGTCGAGAAGAACATGGTGAAAAAATAGACCAAAGCTTCAGTGTAATATTTCCTACGGATGGCAAAATAGATTGATGGGATAAAGATGAGGTTGCTGAGGGTTAGGAAAAGAACTGACGTCAGTATTTCTCTAGCTGATGTGACGTGAGAAGTGTCTGAACAGTCCCATCCTGAAACAAACAAATACATTATTTGAAAAAAATACACATGAGCAAAAAATTTCTTTACATTTCAAATTAACTGCGTTTTTAACAATCGTCTTGCATTGCAAGACATACTAACAGCAAGAGAAACCCATATAGCCGACATTATATACCAACAAATATTTATTAGGAGAAAAACATATAAATCCACTTTGGCCCTCAAAAGACAATAATAATTATGAAGGTTTCAGTAATGAACATAACACTTATATAAATAAATATAAATTACCCGCATATCCGCCTTTACACCGACATGAAGAATAAATAAATCCACCAGACATGTAAAAGTTGCAAGCTCCGTTCAATCCGCATTTCCCCCCGAGGCACGGGGCTGATGACACGGAGAATACAACGCTGGCGTTACATTTATCAGATCCAATTCTCAAATCGGTGCCATTCGGAGCACTTCCTCCCGTCTTCACCAGGTATTTAGTCTCGTTCTTTTCAAGCTCGGTTTTACACGGACAAACACTCTCCTTGTCACAAAATACCGCCATGGTAACGTACCAAGCCCCGATCTCGGGGTACGGGACATGGACAATGTTCGATACAGAGTCGGAATCCGTACTGTTTATTACAATAATAGCCGGTTTCACTTTACCATTTATAAAGCAAGTTTCATTGACTAGCGGTATGAGGGCTTTGTCTAACCCAACGCAAACAACAACCTTATAGAAAGGATCTCTTTCTGTGAAATAATACTCAGACATGTTTGTTTTTTCCCGTTTATATCCCATGTAATACTTCAGGTCCATCTTTAACGTTGCACCTAAGCTGAGAGTCCCGCCGATATCTTGAACGGGAAAAATATTGAATTTCAAATACGTCACATTTCCCGAAGTTAAATTCAACAGTGTCGGAGAGTACTCATTTGTGTTGGGAGGTAGATTGTATTCAAAAGTAAAGTACTCCGACTTAGTATCTCTGACTAGTTCAAACACTGATGAATTTCTCAAATCTGTTGATAGCTTGTGGTCTTGAAGTTTTGCACTTTCTGAACACAAAGTTATATTGGACGCTTGACTGTTGAATGCCTCGCCAATTCCATAGGCAACTTCTAAATAATGCCACTCATTCGGATAAGGGGAAAATTTGATATTAACATTATTTTGTTTCTCTTTTAAATTAACAACGCAGACAGACAGATTTTCATCATTCGCCGGTAGAGATCTCCCTTGTACTTTTAGTATGGCCCAGAGGCAGGAATCACATTGCGATATCACAGATAAATTCAGGTCAAAATCACTGTCACCATTATTAATATAACATTTGTAAACATCTTTGGTATGAGTCATACGGTTTAATACATTTATGATCACTCTCTGATCACAGGTTATAATGGACACATTTATTTTACTTATTCTCATATCTGTATACAATACTGTATCACATACTGCGGCAATACCTGCAATTAACAAAATAATTTTTAATTAAATATATGGCAAAGCAGTAGATGTTTTCGCTAGCTTGCACACAATCGAAATCATGGGAAAACACTGAAAGACAAAGCAAAAAATAAATTTAAAAAACACTAAATCAGCTGCTGCGAGCCAAAAGGGCAAAACTTTTCAGGAAAGCATAAAGAGAGAAAAAAGGCTTGTTTTCAGTTTCCATTATTGACTAGAAACTGAAAGAAACATTATCGTGATTTATTTTTGGGATATTTTGCCGTGTTGCATTGCCTCCTTCTTTAGCCAAAGTTTCGGACAACATTGCAATGTCCATCATCAGGTCATATGTTTAATCGAAGTAAGCTTATGTAGATGCGATACCGTGTTGCCAACTCCAGCTATCTGCCCTGATGATGGACACTACAATGCTGTCCGAAACATTGGCTAAAGGATTAAAAATAGATCACGATAATACTTTTGGCCGTGAAAACCTCAAATCATATCCAAAAGAAACATGTTTTGCTACAGCAAATCCAGAAGTTTATATGTAATAGGAGTTTCATGCTCCTATATGATGAAGTATTCCTTACCCTGTTGTTCAATCTTGTCAGAAAGAGGGTCACTCCAGCTGACGAAAGCAATTCCAAACCAATCTCCGGGAATTGGATTATTTAGCACAATTGAATTATTGCTTTCGTCAGATTTTATTTTCAGCGAAATCACTTTGTTTCTCACATTGGTCCCAACAAAGTCTTCGGGAAATGAGGTGTTTGTTGGACTCACTACTGGAAAGCCACGGCTCTTTAAATAGATGTCTATGTCCTGAGCTACACACTTTCCACCTGGAACAAATAAACACACATCATTTTGTAATATTTAATTAAATGAAGACAATATTAGCGAAACTCAATAGAAAACCTGGAAACAGAAAAATCAGTAAAAGATATTGGCACCTCTACCAACTGAGCTAAGGTATTATACTTATTAAGCCAATTTTATTGGCTGCTATCTTTATGTAAGATTGCAAGATTCAAACCTGAACTAAATGTTATCTAGAAAACGTCTGAATAAATTTTTTAACCATTTTATCCAGACACTTTCTTTTAAACTCTTACGTTACAATATATATTTTTTATAATGTTGTATTAATTTAATATTGTGCCTATTTAATTAAATAAAAATGCTAATATTGAATGGGGTATTCAGAAAACCTAACAAACAATATACACATTTAGTTATATTTATATTTAGGAACTTTTGGCAGTCGATTGCACGAGAAATTAAATGACTTAATATTTAGGGCAGATTAAAAAAAACAATA
Organism: Limnephilus lunatus; assembly: GCA_917563855.2. Classification (NCBI taxonomy): domain Eukaryota; kingdom Metazoa; phylum Arthropoda; class Insecta; order Trichoptera; family Limnephilidae; genus Limnephilus; species Limnephilus lunatus. The sequence continues at coordinate 40,496,794 of OU830602.1, read as the reverse complement.
AAAGAGAAAATTAGTAAAAATTACCTATATAATTCATTTTTTCTTCGTGTGCTTTGAATGTGAACCTGGCTTCCACCACATCTTCCGGCATTGGATAGAACAGGATAGAGACATCTCTGTAGAAGTTGAACTTGAATAGCCGAGTCAGCGGAATTCGAGATACAAGAGAATAACCATCCAAGTCTTTTTTCGTCAATCTAGGAACCCAGCTATTATCACTGTTCATCGACCTTGCATATATCTCAATGATAATCAATAACTGCAAAAGCACGCCTTTACAAAACATCTTGACAATGTTTCGTCACACATTTAATACAATATTATCTGAAACACGGGAGATATTTCAATTAGTGCGCCCACGCGAAAACACGTACGTGCATCACTGAAAAAATACATAAGTAACGACAAACTACTTTTTTTTATGCACACACTTCTATAATAATACAGTGTAAATTACTTACATATATTGTATACAATTAAAAGATTGCCTCGCCTGATCAATTTGGTCATTGTCAGATCATTGATTTCCGCTCATTTGAAATGTTTTCATTTTGTATGCAAAACGTCAAATTTATGGAACAATGTGGCCAGTAATTAAAAAGATCATTCCCCATTTTATAAAATATTTTGTTATCGCAGAATACTTAGTTCCTACTCTCGCCGGGTAAGGAAATAAAAAGAAAATCACTATTTTTGAGAAATTTACAGACTCCAAACTCATTACCGGATGTGTAAAAGATTTTCGTAGTACAATTTTTATTTTATTCCATTCGTTACAAATATAACTAATTAAATACTTTCCCAAGTGCGTAATATGTATTTTGTTTTGACAACAAACATAAAACCAATGACATTATGTACAAACAAACTTAAAAATCACTTCACGGACCCACAATAATTGTACGAATCAATAAGAAAATAATACTGAACTAAATAGCTAGCAAAATGATAATTTCAACACTGATAAATGGTATAATGGTACAAAAAAGTCACCGATAACATACTTTAACCATATTGAGATGAATTACCCATTTTTAATAATTTAGTTATCTATGTTATGTTGACCTCAGGTTAGAAACTTTACATTATTTGGATAAGAATACTTCACTCATGATAACAACAGAACAACTGTTATCCTGCTGAACAAGTTTATTCACAATGATTGTAAAGTATTCAACACCATGTGGGACTTTGGTATTATTTAACCCTTTAACGCCATGAATACTAGAAGATTCTGATTAAAAAAAACAGATAGGAAAGGAAATGGAGTGATTCCTTTCAAAAAGTAATATTCACAATCCATGTTTGCGTCAGTGATGGTTTTATAATTGTATTTTGTATACTTGTATTTTTTGTTTGTTTTCTTGATATTTCTATACGTGCAACTGGCTTCTTGTTGTTATAAAACAATAGACTCGTATGTATTATGGTTACAACGCATTATTACAGGAAGCATTCGTCTGTAACTTGTAACACCACATGAAAAGTTTTATTCTACAGTATTATTTTACAATTTGGGAGTCGGGTATGGGTACTGGCGCCCCCGGAACCATTTATTGGATAACCAATACCTCTGCCATAGGTCACCCCAAGTGATTCGCTACGACTTAGCAGGGGTGCCCGGGTTCATGAGGTGAAGTTTGTCCGGGTCTTGGCGGCAGATGCGTCTGCCCACCGGCTGCATGGTAGGCCGGATCGTAAGAGAATGATTGAGGGAGTCCTTTTGACTTCTCCAGCCATACCCTCTCGAAACATCGCCTTGCACCGCAGTGGGAGGGATGGATTCATACGTCCGCTACTCCTGGACACACTAAACCCCAGATTCCTACCCACCCCTAATACCTAGTTCCCACCCAGAACTCCCTCTCCTTCCTTTCCTAAAAATACCCTCCACACAGCATCCCCCAAAGATGACGTAGGCCCTGAGGGGAATTATTTTCCTCACGGCCTCGATTGTAAAAAAAAATATTATTTGCTTTTATCCTCCAAGATATTCATTCGATTAGAAAAAAAATATATTGGTGGGTACGAAGGATTTTTTTTTTACTTTTAATTTTGTGGATAGAGGATAATAAAATAAGATATTGCAGTTCCCCTTCTAGCCGTCTGCATAGATGAGTGTGCCTACCTGTAATAGTTTTATAGTCCGGATATATGAATAAATATGTTAAGAGGAATATAAACGCTAGAAATTCTTGTGCCTGCAAAATTTACAATCGAGCATCTTATTTGCGCGAGGCAAGTAAGCGAAAAAGTGGTTTTTATTTATTTTCTGCATAATTTTATAAGAGTGAAAAAGTTAGAACATAGAAAACCTCAAAAATAGTCTTAGCCTTAAAGGGGTATTTTATAGTTAAGTCATGAAAAAACATTTTTTTTTGTGGTTTATGGTTATATTTTTTGTTATGTAAATAATAATTTTATTGTAATTTCAATACATAGAAAACCTAGTAAAAGCTTCAATTTATCCGTGACATATTTTTTGACGTTCATACTGTAAGCCAATTCGTCGTAAAGATTAATCTAAATAGTATCTAAATAGAATTTCACGTATAACTTCACCTAAAACTGTTTTTAGGATTTTTCTATTACATATCTCCTTATGGGCCAAGGAACAAAAACTAATTTTTTGGCCCATGGAGGAAGAGAAACAAGATTTAACGATTCAAGTAACAACTCTAGATTGATTAACTCCACAAATAAAACCCTCTACACATTATCTCCAAATATAATTTAAATTGGAAATAATTTCCCTCGGGGCCTCCCGTGTGAAAAAAACTTAAATAGATTTGTAGAGTCACTTCTGTTTTCAGAGCTTTTTTTTTTAACACAATTTCACTCTATTTCTAATAACGCGGTCGTCAAAAAAGTATTATCCATTCTTATTAGAATCCATCCCTGCATTCACTATCCAACAATAGTGCACGAATAAACAACAATGTGTCTTACTTTTCGATATCCTGGAGTCATTTACATACAAAGGAACCTATCTCCCATTTTTCTATACTAAACTATGAGCTATACAATATTGAAGAGAAAACTTCTTTAGCACCATTGTGATTTGAAGCTCGATGAAATGAAAAAGCAACACTAAAAGGAGACACATACATCCACAGGATTTAGCCTGCGAAAGAATGAGATAGAATAATCGGTCTCCTCTTTGTGCGATGCTTCATAGCCTCCCCACTCTTGTCTACTTTAGTTTTCTGAAGGTTTCACTTCTACCACATGTGAAATGCACACTTGTAATTTTTTGATTTGAAACTTGAGGATACAAAAAATAGCGACACTAAAAATAGACAAATACTATAAATCTATAGGATTTCGCCTGCAAGTGAATGAGATAGTATAATTGGTCTCCTTTTTGTGCGGTGCTTCGTAGCCTTCCCTCTTATCTACTTCAATTTTCTGAAGGTTTTACTTCTACCGCGTGTGAATTGCACACTCTGATTTTTTTTTTGTAAACTCGTATGTAAAATATGTAGGAGAACTAATTCCCGTGAAAGGACAAAATTAAATATGTAGCCATTTGATGATTATTTTTGATATTACAATACACCAATAACAGATTCAAAAACTCTTCAGTGTAAATCAAATATTTAATCAGACAGGTCTGTGAAGTGTTAAAATGATGAGGGCAATCCCACTGTGTACTGTGTGGCAGTCAAATACCTAATTGGAAAATTGCCCTTCTTATTAAAGATAAAGTGACATTAAAGTGAAAGTAGACTGCTCTAATGTAACTGAATGTTTTACAATTTGAAAGGTTTATTATAATACCAACATCATCTGCTGTCACCCATTCATTGCTGAATGAAGGCCAACCTATTTTCATTCAAAGTGAAAACAGCATTCTGCGATAAAAACCAATAGGTATTTTTATACACAAAATATTATATTAGGTATATTTTTTAAGTACCTACCTATATTTTTCCTAGGAAAAACAAGATTGTTCCAGCGGACTTGGAAATTGTATGCAATAATGAGCTCTAATATAACCTTCTCTAGAGCCTATTATCGCATGACATTGCAAGGTCAGATGGAACATTGATAATCCAATGGGTCGAAATGATAAAACACCATAATATTTTTTATTACAGTAATAAAAAAAATCGTAGCAAACTCCTAAATGATGACTTTTCAATTGTATCCCTTGAGTATTGAATAAAATAAAATATTTAATAAAAGAGATTTTAAAGGTTTTTTATATTTAATTTTTCAAATATGTAGTAAATAAATAAGCATCTTCAAATAAAATTTCCTTAAAATATATGGTTTTATTAGCTTCACACTTACCTTTTGTAGGTTTGGCCAATAAGAAAAAAATAGAGAATCGTTCAAAATCACAGAAAAGACAAGCTTACAGTTCAACCAGGCCAAAGTATCCATGACACTAATTTTTATTAGCACATTTAGTTTTTATTAACTTTATTGATTGCCTTCTATAAAAATATTATGACAGCTGCCTGCTTATTGACAGTCAAATTCCAATCCCCTGTCTGAGCTCGGTAGGTGTGAAACTAAAAAGAACCAAAATAATTTATAAACAACATAATACAAAAATAGACGGAGAATAGTGTTTGTAACACAAATACATACAAATAGACAATAAATTATCAGTCATCGAGCTTCTTAAATAAAATCTTATGTACCAGGCTATAAAGTAATTAATAACAAACATAATATTATCATCAAATGGCCATTCAGATCTATTTTTTTTTTACATTTGGAAGGTCCCCGTTAAGCACCGATTTTAGGTATGTTTTAGCATTCTATCAAATTGTCATAAGCTGACAAGCTTAACCTCGTGATATATAGTGGTCTTCTCCTGCTGATCATAATTTGTTCAAAACCTGAAACGGACTGTAGAATAGGCATTTAACAGGAATCAATTGTAAAAAAAAAATGGCGCTGAATGGTCATTTGATGACTATGTCATGCGTGAATTTCTGCAAAATAAATGGGCCTAAGAAATACACAAGTTATTTTAAGACACATTATATATGTATAATGGATTAATTACTACAAATGGGTAATTCTGAAATCAGCTTTTTCGAGGTACACAAAAAAATCAAACGTTTATTTCCTCATCATAAAAGTATGACCCAAACATATTTTACGTATTGTGGCATACATGGGTGAGAAAATGTAGACATTTTTATGTGTGTATCTCAAAAAAGTTGATTTCGGAGATAGTTTTAGTAATTACCAGTGGTGGTTCTTCAGAGTGGGGACAGTCCCCACCAGTTACATCCGAAACCTACTCAAATAAACAACAGTCGACGCTTTGTCTTTACCAAAATGAATGAATTCTTAAAACATAAAAGCTATTAACATTATTTGCAGAAATAAAATACTTTTAAAATATTCTGGAATATTTTAAAGGGATCCGGCGACCACCCAGGCTGACCAGCGGATAGCGCATAAATCATCAGAGTCCATTTGGGGATAATCCGAGTTGTCCCTCTAAGTATTTTGGTTCATTATTTGCGTTTCTTTCTCAATCATAGGCAATCTAAGAACTGCGCATGCGCACTTGTGTGTGGATTTCAAATACCGCGGGGACAGTCCATTGAATCCCCTCGTAACAAAATACTGAACCGTTTGATATAGTTCAAGAAATAGTTCGGGCGGGAATCGCTCACTTTCAAATTAAGTATGATAATCTTCCAAGATAAAGCGCTATTGTATTGTGTTATAAATTGTATATCTATAGATATTTTTTTTTTTTTTTGTTTAGACATCTGATTAGCGTGACTTGATCATGAAAATTTTTGTTTGAGAAATTTTATATTTTATGTTATATTCTTCGGTGAGATTACTGTACACAAGGTACACATAAGAAATGTTGGTCCTCACCATCAAAGAAGTGATTGAGCCGCCACCAGTAATCATCCCTCTATATAATAAAACTTTTCTATTATAAAAACATATGTATGTAGCAATCAATAAAATAATTAATCATTAAATTGATTATACACTATTATCAGAAAAAGAAATATACAAGTCTTTCAAGGCACATACAATATATGTACATAATAATACATATGTATTATGAAACTGCTATTCTGTTTCTGATATCAAGATTTTGATAATGCTTAAATTTATCGCCACTTCAATACATATAACACTTATGCGCTGTACCTATAAAAATACATATAAAATATTTTTATACTCTCTGTTTACAACTTACTTTTTGATTTGTCAATAAACAATTTTACATTGTACAATATTATTAAAAAAATAAATAAAATAAATAGGATTTGGAGACAGAAGGCGAACACATTTGGATTAAAGTAACGAAATCAAATTTCACCGCGTTTATATGTGTGGCATACTTCTACTGTACAGATGACAGAGATATCCGCAACAAATTTTATGAGCATCTCAATAATAAGGCAAATTACTTATCCAACAAAAATGTTATCATTATGGGAGACTTTAATCTGCATAATAAACCCGAAGACTTCATATTAGATCACATATGTTTTATAAACTCAAATGGACTATCGCAACAAAATACAATTGTAAACAAATACAATAATATGCTTGATCTAGTGCTAAGTAACTTAGATATCTGTGATGTGACGTACAGCGAAGAAGCATTGGTCAAAGAAGATCTTCATCACCCCACGCTGGCAATCTCGGCAACCCTGTCGAGGACACACCGCAGTAGGCGTGAAATGCGCGCAAACCATCATAAAACGGGCCCTCCCTTACTATCAAACTTTAACAAATTTAATTTTAAACATATAAATATTAATCTGTGTCTAAACATATTTTCACCCTTCAACTGGGAATATTTATACAACTTCAAAACTGTTAACGACGCAACGAATATTTTTACTTGGTGCTATCTAGTATATTTGATTTATGTGTACCTTTAAAAAAATTGTCGAAAACAAATGCTAGCTATCCAATTTGGTTCGATAAAAGTATTATATATAAAATTAAATGTAAGGAATCTCTTCGCAGAAAGTACAAAGCTACAAATAATAATTCAGATTACTTATTATTCTCTGCGAAAAGATCCGATCTCAAAAAAGAAATGTCTTTAAAAAAAAAAATGTATTTGTCTGCTATTGAAAATGGGACCAAAGAAAACCCTAAACACTTTTGGCAATATATTAGATCACAAAAAGCGAGCAGGAACAATCATATTGTACTCAAGAACGTCGATGATGAAATCATTCAATGTCCCAAGCAAGTCTCAGAGATATTCGCTGATTATTTCCAGTCGGTGTATAACCAAATGTGCCCTAACCTAGATGTCGAGAGTCTCCGGCTAGAGGTATCCAGGAACACAGGTTCAATCTCTGTGGAAAAAATTAAGCCGGAAGAAGTTAAAAAATGCATTCGGGAACAGAAGCCCAACAAGGCCACGGGGCCAGATGGGATCCCACCTCATATCATTATCTTATTAGGAGAACATTTGTACAATCCAATTTGTTTTATCTTTAATCTCAGTATTACCACTTCCACTTTTCCTCAATCCTGGAAACTTACTAAGGTAAGCCCAATTCGCAAATCAGGGACCAAAACGGATGTCCAGAACTACAGACCAATAGCGGTACTATCAATACTTCCTAAAATATTTGAAACGATAATTTGCGGAAAGCTGAAAATACAAATTCAACCATTTCTTTGGGGCAATCAACACGGATTTTTATCAAAGAAGTCAACCATCTCTAATCTTCTCGAACTCTCGCAAAGAGTGGCAAGAGGATTAGATGCGCAACAACAAACCGATGTGATCTACACGGACTTCGCTAAGGCTATTGACCGAGTCGATCATGATGTGTTATTACGGAAATTACACAGAATAGGTTTCGATAAGCCTCTTCTAAATTTTTTTGCCACATATCTGAGAAATAGGAAACAGTGTGTATGCATCGATGGATACAGGTATAGGGAATTCTCTGCATTCTCTGGAGTACCACAGGGGTCAAACCTGGGACCTCTACTATTTTTAATTTTAATTGATGACATTCAAGAATGCATCAAACATTCCACTTGCCTGCTTTTTGCTGATGATCTGAAATTACTTAAGAGGATTTGTGACAGGCAAGATTGTGTCAAATTACAAATCGATTTAGATTCAATTTCATCATTTGCTGATAAAAATAAATTATTTTTTAATACAAAAAAATGTGTCGCAATGTCATATACACGTTCAAGAAACCCCATCAAATTTGATTATAGTATTAAAACAGATATATTGTCACCAGTAAAATCCATTAAGGACCTAGGGGTAGTCTTTGATCCTAAAATTATATTTTCAGACCATATATTGCAGTTGACAACATCATGCTACAAGCTGCTAGGGTTTGTTATAAGATCATGTAAACAGTTTTCAAAACCTGAAGCAATGATGGCTATGTATAACTGCATTATAAGGTCTAAAATTGAATATGCCTCTACTGTATGGGCCCCATACCAGAAAAAATACACTGAGAAATTAGAACAGATTCAAAAAAAGTTTCTTAGATACCTGTATATGAGAATGCACGGGGAGTACCCGCGATTCATACATCATGAAGATCTGCTCACAGAAACGCGTTGCCAAAGTCTCCAGTCGAGGAGGAATGGGACCCTTGCAGTAATGGCGTACAAAATCATAAATAATTTAATGGATAGCCCATACCTCCTGGAGTGTTATAAGTTGTATGTGCCGAACAATTATAGCCAAGGACGGTACCACGATCTACTATGTATCCCACATAGCAGAACAGACGTAATGGCCAGGCGTAGCATGACACGAGGTATGGTGTTGTTAAATAACGCTTCCAAAACTGTTGATATCTTTAACAGTAGTCTTGAAGAATTCAAGAGGTATTTAAGTGCTACTATTTAAAGTACCTATCTTTTATTTACCCATAAAGGTGTAGTATGTGTCACATGTGTATTGTAAATGGACATATAGTCTGTAATACACATTAAAAAAAAAAAAATTAAAAAATAAACAATAAACTTATCAACAACTAATAAAAGTTAAATGCATAGATTATTTCTTCAATATGCATGTAATTGAACAGATTAAAATTTTTCAATAACAAATTGAAGAGGTTTTCTGCATCGGTAATTTTATTACATACACACATTTTCGATAATCGACCTCCAATAGAACTAATATTATATTTGTATTATGAAAAGAGTAAATATGATGACGGCAGTTATATAGTAAATTGGGGCAGTAATATGACTTGTTTGATACACGTTTGTTCTGAAAAGATAGCGACTCAATGGGTGAGTTTATTCATATTATGTATTAAGAGGAACGTTTGCACGGCCGGTTTCGGCCCATTTCATACAAATCTTTGATTTGGATTTGAGATCACAATATCCAACCAAACTGAAATATTATTTTTGTAATCAAAAGGTATATCAAATATCTAGTACGGATTTGAGCCACTTTTTTTATTTTTGCTTTAAATTATAAGATATAGTCCATTGAAGATTTTAATGTTTCATTCACAAGTTGCTTGTAAAATCATGAAACACTAAAATCTTAAAATGGCCTATATCTTATAATTTAAAGCAAAAACAAATAAAGTAGCTCACATCCGTACTAGATATTTGATTACCTTTTGATTACTAAAATAATTTTTCAGTTTGGTTGGGTATTGTGATCTCAAAGCCAAATTTAAGATTTGCATGAAATGGGGCCGAAACCGGCCGAGCGAACGTTCCACCTAAGAAATTTGATAACTTTTTATCCACTGGAGTTCTAGGCGTCCATAAAGTGGACAGATAGCTTTACACTTGAACACATTTTAAAATGGATTAGAATATATTTGAACCTTCCTGCGGCCCAAATGTTGGTGAGTTGCTAGCTAAGATAATGCTTTCACTGATAATCAATAGATGACAGTGAAATATATGCAATTAAACTAGCAGCCAAACAGAAATGCCAACATTTGACATTTCAACTTGGCTGCTAGAATAGTTCTATTTATTTTTTCCAGGTGATCATTACACTGCATTCGAAAATCATTTATCGAACATTTATTTTAGGCAAATTCTGTTAAGTATATGTATTGTATATACATATGTCAACATGTTTGTTTTTGAATTCTCTGCTTATTTAAAGTTATTTCAAAGTTCTGGAATAACAAATAAGGTGCAAAAGTGAAGTTTAGTTTGCGCCTCTAAGAAAATTTCTGTTTTCGCAGCGGCATTTGTCTTACTTTTATATACCTGGTGTAATATAGTAACGTGTGCAGTTTTTAGTATTAATTCTCTAGGATATTTTTAGTCTGATTAATTACAATTGAAAAATGATATGTGAAGTGAAAAAACGAGAGAATCGATTTCTGTTAACAATCATGCAAATTTCACATGTTTGTGAAATTAATGATTTTTTTTTATAAAACGTACAAACTTAAGATAAATGAAGAAATATAGGTAAATTCATTGGCTTTAAAGGACAGTTAACAGTTTATCTGTTTATCTTATCAATAATTGGAGGTATGATTTTTTTTAATGAGTGTGGGTGATTCTAAAACCAAACGTCTGAAAATCTCCAGAGCTCAATGCACATTTTATGCAAACGTCTTGGCATTCCAGTGGTTTTAGTTATACGATACGATTTTAATACTTAATAGCTGAGAAAATTATGATAATGCAGATGGAATAAAATGTTAATAGTAAAGAAACACATACATAACATGTAAAGATGTAAAAAATAATACTATGGCAGTGATGTCATCACATGTGTTCCCGCAATCCCTTTGTTCGAAATTAAAAATCTCAAGTTTGTTCTTACTGTTTTCCGACTCGGGGGGGCTTTGAAGCAGAGAATGAATGGTTACCTAAAGAGAGTTTTCTGTTGGAGTAAGAATAACCTCGTAAAATTTAATGTTTCAAAGACCTAATTGATTACAGGGGATTATAATAACAATTTAGCCACGTTCAACGAAAACAATTTCCACAACAAGCCCCATTGAAATGCTCGGTATAAAGGTACGTTCACATTGGTCAAGTAGTAAGTCAAGTAGTGAGTATAGTTGTTACTTGACTCGCCGAAAACCGTTCGCATTACTTTCAAGTAGAGTACATTTGTGTCCGCCGCCCGTTGCAAGATGTCGGCGGATGACGCGGTGCTACAAAGCAAAGTAAATACGCTAATTAAGATGATTTTAATGCTTATTTTATGCTTACTTTAGAAAACGTGGAAGAATAAATTAGTGAGATGAAAATAAATAAACTATGGACATGAAAAGAAATTAATAGCAGCATAAATAAATAATTTTAGAGTAGCAACTTCGCTCCAATGCCACGACATTTCCGCGCATTACAAATGAACTCTGCTAACACGGCAGGTTTGCGCTTGTCAGTGCATAGGGACGCGTGGTGGGGATCCTTACTCGCCCGAAAAATAGAACGAAGTGGATTGAATCTACTAAAGAGCTGACTCAACCACTCTACTAAAATTAAGGTGTACGGATGCGTTTAGTTACTACTATACTCTCCACACTACTAAAATACTCGCCAAATACGAACGGCTCATAATCTTAAGTAATCAGCTCAAGCACGAGGGCTCCATAAAAGGCAGAGTTATGTGGGCCTCTCGGAAGCTAGGCGTACTTGTCCTTGCACTGAGGAAGTTAATGTATAAAAAATGACTACATGAAGAGCAGATAATTGAAAAGCCTCTTGGCCATGGAAATTCTGCTAGCAGCGTGATATTTCACTTCTAAACATTCAGGTTTAGGAGGCTTAGTTATAAGATAAGATCAAAATTCCCAAGTGTCCAGCCATTTTAGTTTGTGCATGGTGGAATTGGCTTCGGTCCCCATGGGCCCCTCCATTCCGTAGGCCAGCGGGGCAAACAGGTAGAAGCTGTAGACAGTGCAGGCAAACACCGCCCCCACCACAAACTGGTTGATGGATTTACCCAGCTCAGGGCTCAGGTAGCTCTGGATGCTGAGCAGCAAGTAGTCAATCAAAACACCTGTAAGTATCAAATACCATTAACACAGGTACGCTCATGTTTTAATAAAATATAAGCAACTCATGCAAAAAAATTTTTTTCGAATTTTCCATAGGGTACCCTTTCATATGTTTCAAATATCTAAAAAATTACACGGTTTTTATTTCAGATTTTTTAATGAGGTTTTAGGGGTAATCGCTACCAGCTGTGAAAATATAGGGGTTTGACGTTTGTAAGTAGTCAACACGTTTATTAATAAGTCAGGTACGCCTCATACATCATACAAATGTCAGGTAATGTTATATAATCGTGAAAACAAGCTATGGGTCTGAGTAGTTAAACATGCTTCCTGTTAGTTTCAATAGTGCGGGGGTCGGAAGAGGGATGTGTTTAACCTATCCGTGGTCTATTTAATTTTGCATGCAGTGACATGTTTGCTTGTCGTGTATTTTCAAAACTTTGACCAATGATAGCGACCCCTAAAATTTATTTAAATAAAAAATAAATAAAATATGTATGTGTGTATTTGTTGGCTGTTGAAAGCATTTTTATGCTTAAGGGCCTTTAACCAGCCAGCGGCCGAAAATCCACATTTTGTCGAAAGATGCTCTTACAACTGTACAGGGCGGTTCCAATGAGAGAGATTAATTATTCTCCATACCAGCTTAATATTGATTTTATTTCATTCCAAATTTGCTTTAATTTATACCTACATCCAAAAATACTGAAAGGCGTGATGATAAAACTATTAAAATTTTGTACTTTAATATGTAAATTAAGTATTTATAATGTACATATCTATAATTTTTCAATTTTTCAAAATAAATGTGCAAAAATATTGCTGCATTGGAGTGAATAAGCTATTGCCCCTTTTTTATATTGGCAAAACAGCATGCAATATAAACACCCGTGTCAAAGAACATCTTAGATGTTTGCACAGCTCTGGATTTTGGAATTTGCAAACCACTTGATAGAAAAGGACCATAAATTTGATAAACATACAGGCGCCACACTAATTCATAAAAACAACATCGGTATTAGGCTAGACAATTTAGAGGCATTTGAACTTAGGAAAGCCATAAACACTAATAGTAAGGTAGTTAATAACCAACTAAATTTAAATAAAAGTCCCATACTAAGATTGTTCCTTATTGACAAAGAAAACGCCCGTTCCCTTCCCAATTCTCCATCTACGCCTATTCCTCTTTCCTCCGTTACTTGAGGAGTCCAGCCCATTTGGTTAAATCATGTATTATCTGTCGTGTCCTCTGTGTTGTGATTGTCCTATTTCATATTTAAATTCATTCTCAGTATTTATCTCGATGTGTACAGTCCTTTACTTTTAACTTTTTATGTCTATGCCACCTCTTACTTCAAATCTTTTTGTCTATGCTATTTCATAGTGTAATATTGTCATTAACTTCTCATCTATATTGTCTTTTCTCTGTGGTCACGTAAAATCTTGCTGTTTATAAATACGAGTGACTTTGCAAAACAATGCACTCGTATTTATAAACAGCAAGATTTTACGTGACCATCAATCAATATATCAACCAATTCGGCTTCAAAAAAAATACAAGTACTCATGACGCGATAGCAAAAATAACCAACTATTTATATATGGCCCTAGATTCCGATGAAAAATGTATCGGAATATTTATAGACCTGAAAAAAGCTTTCGACAGCATATCACATAAAAAATTAATAAATAAATTAAAATCGATAGGAATTAATGGGAAAGTATTAGCATGGATAACTAGTTATTTACACAAAAGACCTCAACAAGTAAAATTACTCAATCAAATCAGCGACTCAAAATATAGCGACTTTTCGATACCCCAAGGTACAGTTTTGGGACCGTTGTTATTTATTATATATGTCAATGATATATTCCATATTTCCAAATTTGGAGACATTGTATCCTACGCTGATGACACAGTCCTACTACTAAAAGCAAACACCTGGTCTGAATTAAATAAAATGGAAAATACAGATATCAATGCACTAAAATTATGGTTTGATAAAAACCTGTTGACTTTAAATTCTAAAAAAACCTATTATTTACCATTTTTCATTAAAAAACAAGAAACACCTAAAGAAATAAACATAATAATCCACTCTGTGACAAATACAGAAAACCACAAATGCAATACATTATGTACAAACAGAAAGCAAGACCGATATTAAGTACCTGGGCATAACAATAGACCAGCGTTTAAAATGGTCCACACACATAAATATTCTGAACAACAGAATAAGGAAACTAACATATATATTTAGATGTTTAAGAGATATTTTAAACGAAAAATTACTTAGAACCACATACTTCGCTTTCTGTCAATCAATTATACAATACGGCATTATAGGATGGGGCGGTACATTTACAAATCAAACACAAACAATTTAAATATCACAAAAACTAATAATAAAAACAATTTAAAAAAAAACCCTACTCATATTCGTCAGAACTTTTATTCCAACAATTTAAAGTCAGAAAATTAAGTGCAATATATTTTTATCATGCAACATTACAAATTTATAAAGATAATATTCAAAATAAAGTTGCACCATTTAAAAACAACAGAAATCTTCAATACTTCCTACTCCAAAATGTAAAAAAACCCTAGGACTGTTAAGTCATAAATATCTCGGAGTAAAATTTTTTAATTCACTTCCTGAAAAAATCAGAAACATGAACAGTAATATCAAAAAATTAAAAATTCACCTTAAAAATTATACCGAAAATTTGAACTATATATAAAAAATAAAACAATTAAACCAACATAATAACACCCCCATACACACAAGCCCTACATTTTTATGGGGATAAATCAAATATGTACACATATTATGTAATTAATTATTATATGGAATTTATTGTATTTTATATATCTTTCTCTGAATAAAAAAAAAAAAAAAAATCAATTTATAATTTTTTGTGGAAAAGAGACAATTCTCTTTCATTTATCTGAAGAATAAGGGTCATATAAAAAAACATTTTCTCAGACATATATTTTTATTTATTTGTTTTATTATTTTTTAATGTGAATACCACTCGTCTGGAGCCGGTGAGCACATGGCTTCTCGATTGGTATATGTTGTGAGGCTGAATGTAGGTGGAGGGGAAGGAGACGGGGGGGGGGGAGGTAGGTGGGGAAGTACCTGACTACTCAGGTCTAGTCACCGAACACCCCTAAAGCTATTTCAAGTAATGTTTTTAATTCTGAATGGTGGTCTTACACCAGGGCGATACTGAGAGTATTTTCTACTTATCCTCAGATCAGTTTAACAAATCGTTGTTCGTCTTTCAATACCGTGTGAAATAAGATCAACTTGATGTTAACGCCACCTTAAATGGGTTAGAGTGGAACGAAATGTCCACTCTATGCGAGCTATACCTGTGGGATCTCGATTTGGTATGTTTTCCGAAATCAAAATAGCAAAGGTAACACCATATGTATACTTAAGGCAGATCTTGGCTGGATTGGGATCCCTCGTGGTTGATTGATGAACCACAGGCAGTTATTAGATGAACTGATTACGATTTATACTTGGTAACGGCGGTATTTTTAGGTTTTGAGTGGATTTGATTGCCAACTTAAAATACGATAGAATTTTGACAAAGGTGTTAAAAATATGAACCGTAAAACACTTTTCGGCTCCTTGGCAACGGCTGTCAGCGGACAGTTTTCGGCCAGTGTAAGCACCCATTATGCGAATTCTAATAAGTTAGAATTCTGGCCTTTGTTCCATGTGAAACGGAACAAACTTATCGAGATATAATACAGCATTATGAAACACCGTGAATGTGATAACATGAAACAAAATGTTCAGGAGAGAGAGAGGGCTTCGAAGGATTAAAAAACATACCTGTAAGCATGGAGCTGAAAACCAGTGCAGGAAAATAATGATGGAAATATAAAACTCTTCCCATGGCCCAGAAAGGGATGTAGTGCAAACTCCAGCCCACTCCCAGCCATAACGCTGCGTTCATCAACCTGCTTTGACTGTCTGCAAAATAAGACATGTATAGTCTGTCAAATAAGAGTAGAATATATAAAAAATGGAACTACGAATTTTGTAGGCTGGCAATACCAATTTACCTGTCAAATATTCTTAGTGCAATGACACTGTAAATACAGAACACCGTATGCACATTTAAAAAAACATTTTTTTGTTCTTAAAAAAAAATTTAAGAGCAAAGAAGCACTGTTGTTAAGGTACCTACTTAATGACATACATTTGATTAAATTGTGTATTACAAAGTGATAGGCTTTCATTTAATTTAAAATAGATTTGAATCTAACAGTAGGAATGTAGAAAGGAAGAATCACTAATGGTGAGTTTAGTTATACTACTTTTAGATTTGAATGAGTTAAATATATTCAGATCTTAAATTAGATCCATGATCTAAAGCCCGGGCAACGAATATTAAATAAATGTGAGCAATTTCTGAAGTGTGCTTTATATTTTCTTACAATATCGTTATTCTTCATTATGTTAATACAAAATTGCAAACGTATAATAATAATATACCTTACATGTAGAGATGGCAAAATTTCATTTTAACGAAAAACGCGAAAAAATAGCGAAAAGGCCGTATTTCAGCGAAATTATTCTATTTAGCGAAATAGGCGTGAATTTCCCGAAAATACCGGGTATTAAAATAATATGTGAGAATTTCAAAAAATCGATATTTATCAGCGGAAATAAGTGATTAAATATCATCTCTAACTTCAGCTCGCTCTCCCCCGACTGTGTGCGTAAGCTCGGGTTTTCCTTATAGCGTATTTCAGAAGTCAACCAAATAAACCTTTTTACCCTTATAGCGTATTTCAGAAGTCAAAGTTAATTGGAGAAGCCGATGCAGTAATATTTAGTCCAGTACAACTTAAGAAGAATTGAGAAAAATGCATAAGGAAGGTAGTTTCATGTGAATGTGCAGGGAAAAGTATTATGCCTACTTTATTTCATTTTTGGAAGCCTTTCCTAAGATTTTTTATAATTTTGTTACTTTTCTATGTGTAAATATTTAATATTTTTGTACTGTAGGCTAAAATTGCTTTTTGACATTTCACAACTTGTGCGAAATAAATTACGTCTATTGATGTTAATCGCAATCTGCATAAGTTGTGTTTGTGTTCGACCCGTACTTAGAGTTTCCTTCCTTATTAATTTAATATTAAAATTAATTATTTATAATCTTTCACATGAAAATACTTGCACATGAAGGTTAAACATATATTTTACCAAAAATACTTAAAATATGCGCTGAAAACATTCAGGAAATACATTTTTTTCTATTTTGCTACAAAACGCTAAATTATGCCTCAAAATGCTATAAAACGCTAAATTTCCAATTGTAAATGCTAAAAAATCTGAAAATTAATGCTAAATTTTGCCATCTCTACTTATATGCAATTCTAATTTTTAGAACAGTGGGTATATATATTGCAATGAAAATTTTTTTTTCTCACTTTTATGTCTTTTTAATTTTTAATAAAAATGTAGGTTACAGAGATTTAGATTAGCACCATGATTATATTTTTAGTATTGCCATTTGAACAACAGTGGCGCCCTTCTATGTTTTCTACTCTTATTTGACAAACTGGTAAATTGAAAACTAGAATTGATTACAACGTAACATGTAACATAATAATAAACTATGAACCTGACAGTCCTAACACCTTTATTGGGCACCATAATGTGTATGTGTTTAATTTATTTTTGTCATGGTTAGTTAATAATAATTACGTATGTGTTTTAAATAATTACCTCAAAGATTGTGTTTTCTTTATGAATTTATAATGGGCACTAATCTCTTAGGTACTTACCAGAATGCATAGCAAATGAAAGTTAGTCTATTTTGGAGGTAAAATAATTCAAAATAAGAATTGTTATGTGGAAAATAATTCCCACTATGTCATCTTTGGGGATGCTGTATGGGTATCTTTTAAGAAAATGAAGGAGAGCAAGTTCTGGGAAAGAAAAAGGTAAAAAAAATGTATGTGCATTCATATACATACTTCATAGTATAAGTATAAGAAAACTAAAACTTACTTTCAGTTTTTGGATCAGTGGCGCACCCTCTTTGATGTCGGATTGAATTAGTTATGAAGATAATGACGTAGAGTAATAAGAAAAGTAGATTGGACCACCAAATTATTGGGTTTCCCAACAGGTAAATTCTGTGTCCGCTGCCTGAGAAAAATTGCCCCTGAAAAGTATATAAAGAATTAATTACTTACGCACAATTCATTAATTTAGAAAGTTCCAGCATTTAAGACAATATATATTCATCTACAAAATTATAGTTGTGTTTTGGACTCCTTGCTTGTGTCCCTATTTCGCACTACTTTAGTGGCCTCCATCCATTGCAGACCAATCGATCCCTTGCATTTGGGAGGTTTAATCAAAGCATTACTACTAAAAGCAATTGAAGGCCTCCGTGGCCGAGGTAAGGCTCTCGACTAGCAATCCGAAGGTTGCGGGTTCAAATCCTGGTGTGTGCAAATAAATTTCATTTGATTGATTTGTGTTGTTTCACAATTTAATCATTTAAGATAATCCAAGGCATATTCGTGGCAAGTTCCAGAGTGGAATATGTCCTCAAGATCACCCTGATGTAAGACCACCATTCAGAATTGAAACGTTGCTTGAAATGGCTTTAGCCATGATTGGCGACCAGATCTGAATAGCCAGATACTTCCTCTCCTTCCTCTTCCCCATTTTACTTCACTTTACTTCCCCTCCTCACTACCTTCAGCCTCAACATACCCCAATTAGGGATGCCATAGTCTCACTGGCTTCGGCTTTGACGGCCGGCGTAGTGCAGCGGTAAGGCGCTTGACTCGCACACCGAAGGTAGCGGGATCGAATCCCGGCGTGGCAAATAAATTTTATTTGATTAATTTGTGTTATTTCACAATTTATTAATTTAAAATAATATATTGTATATTTGCGGCACGTTCCAGAGTGGAAGATACTCTCAGTATCGCCCTGATGTAAGACCACCATTCAGAATTGAAACGTTGCTTGAAGTGGCATTAGCCGTGTTTGGTGACCAGATCTGAATAGCCAGGCACTTCCCCACCTTCATCTTCCCTATCTCCTTCCCCTCCCCACTAATCTCAGCCTCACAACATACCCCAATTGGGGATGCCATAGACTCACTGGCTTCAGACGGGAGCAGTTGGGACTAAGGCTTTTGGGAGCAGTTGAGACTCTTGTGCAGTATTCATATAAAGCTTATAGTGCATTCACTGTTGACAAACTGCTTAATTTCTGTTTAACAGGATAATACTAGAACAATAAATAAATAAAAATCAGTCTTGGAATCTATCATAATTTAACATTGGGTGTTACGCCGTGTTGCACTACCTCCTTCTTCTGTCAAAATTTTGGAAAGCGTTATAGTATCCATCATCAGGGCAGATGTGTAACTGAAAACGTTGGCTAAAGAAGGACGTAACACAATGCGGCATAATACCCCAAAAATAAATTACTTTTTGGCGGTGAAAATCTCAAACTACGTCGCTTGCGGAGATGACAAAAAAAAATTCATGCTAGCTTGCTGAAATTTGAAATCTGTTATAGAATAACATGCTAACTTCAGCATCCTGGCCAGGGTTGAGGTGGTTTTGGTTATATACTGGTGCCCAACGCGGAGTCATAAAAATATTAATTGAGTTGTGTAGATTATTCATACCAACGTTGGTAAGGCAAATGTAATTAATGATTCAATGATGTAATTTTTCCATACCCTATAATTAATCGGCCATTGCCAGGGCTGCGAGGTAATTTCTCCTTCCTTGGGTTTCAGGCCGGCGTTTCCTTGGAACATGACAGCGTGTGATTCCAGAAATCTCTCAATGAACGACGGAGCGTAGACGTCAAAGCTTACTTTTGGTACTGTTGAAAGAACAAGAATATTTATCAATTTTAATAAAAAAAAAAACTCGTATGAACAGAGAATTCCTCGGAAGTCACTGACTTCTTCTACCATTAACTATCGTGTAATTATTTTTCTAACACTCCTTTCTTCGTTTTGTATGCTCACACCATCTAAACATCCTTTTCTTAATTTTATTCATTACACATACAACAGTCTTGCATTCTGTGTGAATCTCCACATTTTTAACACAGTCATACATGGTTTTGATGAAGTCATGCCAGGTGTTGATTTTCTACATATTTCTATACGATGTGGAAACATGGACATTTAGGCTAGCAAAAGAAAACAGATGGATGCCCTCGAAATGTGGTGGTGGAGAAAAATGTTCATGATTGCACAACAGAAAACAGCTGGCACACTGTAACCATTGTTGTGGACACATAATGTCAAATGAGGACGCGACAACTAAAGCCAGAGCAATCAACTTCCATCTCAAGATAGTGGGGCACTAAAAGCCGGGGATTCAAATCAGATGCTTAAATAAAAGAGTGATTATTTGTGATAGCTAATAAATCCATATTTAATACTCAAAAGATAATCAGAGGAAGTAGATTTATAAGTAAACATAAATATGTACCTTGTAATAAAATTGGTTGGAAAACAGAAACGGAGAGAGAGATAGATTTGAGAACGAGATTTTATAAAAATACGCCATTACGGAACTTCCATAGGAGTGTCGTCGCAAGTAGAAAGGCCTGACGAGGCGAGGCCCTGGGGCTCCGGTCCAGGAATACAGACAGGCCATCCGCACGTCCAAGGTCTTCCTTCTCGGATAAAACCCGGCTCAAAGAAAATAGGCTCCATCAGCCCAGCGTGTCAGACACGACAGATCCGTCACCTCTCAACCAGCATGACGGAATCGGCGGCGGACAATGAAACAAAACAAGCCCATGCCAAACGCAAGCGGACGATAACTCCCCAGGGATCACGCCTTCACGGTAGCAAACATGTCAAAATACGCGTGGAACGTAATCTCTCGGCATCCATCATTGGCACGGCTCAAAAAACTGCCTCTTTCGCCATTCAGGTAGTTCACTAACTCGGGAATCTATTTAAAACATAATTAAGGCTTCCCAGCACTAACAAAACGAACTCCAGCACAAGGTCCAAAATTCCTCCCTTTCAAGAGCGTAAACCGACACCTGCTGCCATGTTTGGCCAACCACAACAAGTTAAAATCTAAAATGGAATTAAATTAACGCACTACCTACTGGTGAAATATTAAAATTAGCAGAAATTAATGGAGTTTCCTGTATTTACCGTGCTTTAAATGCCTTTCCATCCCTCGTAAACAAACTTTTTTAAAATTTTCAAAACCCTGATCAAAATAAAATTCTACATTTTTTACAGTTTTTTCTTAAACATGAACTCACATTTATCAAACTGATTGTCCTCAAAGTTCCACAGCGCGAACTTGTCCCTTACATTGGGATTGCAGCTGACTTCCTGCTGCTCGTAGGCCCAGCGTGGCAGTTGGCGCCCCGAGGAGGTGAGTGCGCACGCCTGCAGGTAGTGCACCAGCTGCAGCCGGCTTGTCACCGTGAGCACCAGATCACCGTCCACACCGCCCTTCAGATGGACACGCCACACATCATTAGCGTCACCTATCCCTTTCTGAAATATTTAGCAAAATAATATTGATTATTATTATTTGTTACATAAAAAGACAAACATTCCAAGGTTATGAATAATCTGACCTATTTGATTTCCTATGTAAATCTGAGTGTAGCAAAGTCCTGTTTTAACTCGACCATTTGGCATTTCATCTTCTCGTAAATTTGATTATTACGTTCCGGTTCAAGATGGTGGCCGTTTAAATTGTCATGCATTTTAAGATGGAATTTTTTTAATAAAACAATTAACGATGTAGTATGTGTTTTAGTGTAACTTTATGGATCACATATACGTGATATTCACCTACGGGGATCGCTTAAGATGTATCATATAAGCAACAGCTGTGCTGATTAGATTAATAAGCATATATAACTTGTGAACCAACCTCTCCGTAGCCCGTGACCTGCAGGTGTTTCTTGGTGATGGGAGCGTGTTCCCGGTGCGCGTGCAGATTCCTGCCCGTGCTGACGTGCTCCAGCCGGACCAGGTCCCCGTGCCGCAGCAAGGACACCTCCTCCACCTTCTCCTTGTTGTACGGCTTCACCAGCCACTTGTTGTTATCGTCCTTGTGGGTGTACGTTGTTATCTGAATACCAAAACGCAATAATTAAATAACTCTGGTGAAACTTCGACGATCAATAAAAGCAACCAAAGTTGGGCGTTTTCAATCTCCGATACATTTGATTGGCCATTTAATAGATATAATAATATCTGTAGATTCCTGTTTTATCACCTCATCCATTTTTATTTTGTTTTTACTAGACTGAATTTTTTCTCTTCAAATTTGCAATCTCATTGAATAACAGCTTGTGACGGAAGCGTACTACTGTTTTTAACATTATAAAAGGAAAGGATTTTATAATTTGTGTGATTGACCTAACAAACAGTTCTATTTATTTAATATTTGGTCCTTCAAGCCGGATTATCAAGCGCCATTTTGAATTTTTTTACATTCAAACGGTTCCTGTTAAACTCCAAATTTTGTTTAGTTTCAACATTAATGGCAGAATGCTGTGCTAACTTCTCCCGCTTGGCGGCGCTGGTGTAGTTGTAGACCTGTCATTGATAATTGATATTGCTTTGTATCTGGCTTGCGTGTGCATTTTGGAAGTAATACATATTAAAAAAATGGTGGATAAATACGGTAGCTGGACTGTGAAGGAGTTAAAAAATAAATTAAAGAATAGAAAGGCAAAATGTGTTGGCAAGAAAGAAGTTCTAATCGAGAGGTAAGGTAAGTGGTTGGAACATAACCTCATTCTTGTACTTCTAAAAAAAATTAATTGTGTCGTATTTGTAATAATTCTAGGTAGTTTAGCTAACTTTTCTTGTTTATAATGTCCCAATAATCATAATTATTAATTCCAGATTGGCTGCCTTTGACCGGAATAATAACTTTATGGAAATAAATGATTTTAAGTATGAAAGTGAGATAGTAGGTATATTCTGGCCCCCAGATGAATCATATCACAGCATACAGGATTCGCCTGTATTGCCACAAATAGATAAAGTCGGATATAGTTAATATAAACCAATACTTTCTTCAAGTTTACAAAGGGCAGAAAGGAATGACAATGTATGCAGCGGTTCACAGGAAAGGATATAATATGATGAAGGAATATTTTTGGTAGCTTTAGTTATGTCTATTAATGAAGAAAATTGTTTCGTGCATTGTTATAAATGTCAGAATTCACAAAAATAATTGCTTCAAACCTACAGAAAACAGACAAAAATTGACCAAACAAAGTTTTGACAGGTCTCTTTTCGTATTTAGGTCTACATTTACACTAGCGCCAACTGGTGTCGATTTGTGAACTACTCAAAATATCCTGCCATTGTAACTAAGGGTCGACCGAGACAGGTTTTTCGTTCTCGGCCGAGACCGAGAATAAATTAAAATCTCGGCCGAGACCGAGAGCCGAGACCGAGAATAGATAAACTGAACAAAAAAATGAAATAGCGCTATTTTTGCATAATATACTATATTTTTAAGAATGTAATAATGTTTAATTATATAATAATTTGAGATTTTATATAATATATCTAATATTAAATATTTAATTAAACAATAATTTGAGATTTTATATAATGTATCTAATATTAAATATTTAATTAAACAATAATTTGAGATTGTCGATTAGTTGATTTGTATGTTCATTGCTGTTTTTGGCAGTTTATTATGAACAAAGTTCTAAGAAAAATAGCAACGAACATACAAATCAGCGAATCGATGTGTTCTGAGTTCTGATGAATGTGGCCAGTGAATCTAAAAAATCTTCGTACACTTACCAGCTTTCCAACATACGTATAAAATAATACGTAATGATTAATGATCTTAATATTCACTTAACAAGTTTATGTAGTTATTCTGGCTAGTAAAGTAATTATAATTAATCACAACAACATATAAAAGAACTTACTTTTTTCTAGAGCTGTCGTGACACCAAGTGACGAATTTGGACGCGCGCGGTAGATTTGAATCCCATTATCCTATACCGTACCTACTTACAACGGTCTCGGTTACTGTCTCGGTTCTCGGCGATTTTTCGCCGAGAACCGAGACAGAGTTCTCGGTAGAATTTGTAGCCGAGAATGCCGAGACCGAGATCTCGGTCGACCCTTAATTGTAACATTACATAGTGCCATTTAGTGATAAAATCTTCTCAAGGGCGCTTTACATATGGTTAAAGTTGTAAGCTTTTTCTAAAAAGATGTTTTAACTTTTTTTTAAAGATTTCAAAGTTGTTTTGACCTCAGAAACATTACCATACATGATGGCCGGCTGCGATCTCATCAAAATCTTTAACTTTAATGAGCCGAGAATCAGTGTTCAACGGGGACCGTTCAAATGTCAAAAAACAATATGACACTGGGTGTTGGATGATTTAATATGCAATCAAATGCCAATGACATTGATACTGGACGCGGGGTAGAAATCTCAAAGTGGGAAGCCAAACACAAGACGATTGTAGCTGTCTCAATTTCTAGTAGTTTAGTACTAAACTGCTACGCGTCGAGTGAGGTCGTGTCTTACCAGTAAGTAAATTGCATTGCAAAGCACCAAAATGCCCTCCTGTGTGATGAGAAAATGCTTCAATTACACGGCAAATAGTCGTAAAGGCGAAGGAATAACACTTCATTTGTAAGTTACTTATTATTATAAATATTACAATTAATTTTATTATAATACGCCATTGTATTCTTTACC
The DNA here is from genome assembly GCA_917563855.2 of Limnephilus lunatus. NCBI lineage: Eukaryota > Metazoa > Arthropoda > Insecta > Trichoptera > Limnephilidae > Limnephilus > Limnephilus lunatus. The sequence continues at coordinate 40,472,086 of OU830602.1, read as the reverse complement.
CTTCCCTGTCCATTGTGTAACCGAGTGAGAGTATCTTGTTATCTCAGTCACACCCATAGGTCACACCCGTGATGTGAAAGCAGTATTCGGCGAAGAAATTAATAAGCCGCCCTACCATATATCTATGACATTCACACACGTACATTCTTTGATTGTCTATCTTTATCACACAGGAATAAAGTTTTGAATTTAGAAATTATACTGAAAACCGCTGAAAACAAAAGAGTGTTGCTTGCTTTCCACATTATATTGTGAGTATGTGAGACTATAGCGAGTCTATTTATATAACGTCATTGTCAAATGCGACATTGAAACACCCTATTTTTGTTAAATAAACAATAAAATCGGAGGTTAAACTTTTGTCTGCTTCTTTTTACTGGAGAGTTTCATCGCGTCATAGATGTCTTCAGGCACTGGTATGTAAGTATGTTCTTTTATTTTTTGTAATTATCAAGTTCTGCTGTATTGCTTTTAATGTTTCTCATTCCGCCATAGTCGTTTCACCCTTTGGAGACATTATCAAAACCATATGTCACATGTAAAAAATCATAAAAATTCTTCTTTATTACATCACCCATATTTATAAAAACTCACAACTAATAAGGATATTTCACAAAGTTATAAATACATGTTGATAGTATTGGGAAGTTGACGAATATGAAAATGTACCTGCTGCTGTCGGGCCCCAACATTTTCAGGATACAGGTGGTGATGTGAGTGGAGGTAGCCACCGCCAGTTTTGTGGTTCTTCAGGGTGACAATGGCTCCGTAAGCCACGTGGCGGGGTAGTGAAGCGTTATGCAGGGAGTTGCCAATCAGTTGGGACTGGAAGGCAGATGAATAGAATCCATCGCCGTTGCCACTGAAAATAATGGCAAATACAAGGTATGTAAAGAATATAATGAGACTAGCAGAGTAGCGTTTGATTTGGCAACACTGGTATTTAAATATTTTGCTTTCCTTTGTCCTGTTTGGGTCAGGGACCTATCGCTACGACAAGGGGCTTCTTCAGCAGCCTCCGTCCGTTGCAGGCCCAGCCTCCTTAGGTGTAAATTTAATAAAAAATTTTGACAAAAGTTAAACAAACCTAACTAACTTAAATCATTTCCACAGCATATTTATTGCCTAATAATATAATAAAACACATATGAAACTTATTTCCACATGAAATTTTTTTTTTACCATAACCGGTTTCAGCCTGTTAAAGCCATCTTCAGACTGGTACAAATAATTCTTAATCTACAGTTTATATACATAACATATGGGGTAGAAGGAGGGGGGGTAGTCTACAAGGATTTTATTCAATTTATACGATTTTTCCATATTTGTTCCATGACGTCTCTGACGTTTGGATTTTGGCTGAAACCGGTTATGGTCAAAAATAAATTTAAGTGGACACAAGTTTTATATGGGTATTATTATAATGAAATTCCACCACGAATTGTCAGTATCAAAGATAGAAATATTACCTATTACTCAAATTACATTAATTTCAAAATTGAAATTTTGAAACTTGATTTTAATCTACGATTTGTTTAATCTTTTTATAATCATTGTTTATTGTGTAACTCGTGCTGCAAAGCATCATCAGCATCGTAAAGAATGCACGCTTGGTGAAGCATGGTAAAAGAACACATATTTTTATTATTAAAATGGATACGAAAAGGCAAGTTCTATTGTTCATTACAGTATTACATGGCCTTGGAAAGCAAATCCATTGTTCTGTTAGATACAGACACTTAAAAATAAACTGGCATGGTAATCACAAGGATTGTCCAAAAATTAAAGCCTTTTATTATTTAAAAAAAAAAAAAATTGTACAAAAAGCATAATATGACATTTTAGGTACTGTTTTTTGACAAAGTCACCATTATGATCAATGCACTGGTGAAACATGGCACTGGGTACTTGATTCCCTTGTCCTAGAACTCTGCCGCCAAAAAAGTTTCTTCTTCCTCTGAGTCCAAGTCAGTCTCCAAACGTTTTCCAGACAAATGATGCTTCAGATGAAGAAAAAGAAATCATATCAATGATTGACTTTTTGATTCCGGGGTTGGGTGTTGAAACCATGTTTCAACCGAAAAAAGCCTCACCTTGGTTGGAAAAGAAGTTTAAAAAGACCTGAGCACTTTCCACATGATTTTGTTTGTGAGCTTCCGTCAGCATTTTAGGCACCTGATAAGCACACACTTTGCATATGCCAATTTTTTCCTTCAAAATCATTTGTATGATAGACTTATTGACGTCTGGGATCAAAGTGGCGAGCTCACGGTCTTCAACTGGGCGGACGGGAAGTAACGTCCATGTAAAGGTCTTTAATTCTTGGACAACCTTTGTATGTTATATTTTCTGGAAAACGTACTCAGAATGTCTGAAGACCAACTGATAAAACAACAAATAAAACTGGCGACTATTATTCCAGAGGAAGATGTCCAGTTGGCCGCTTCAGACAGAACCTGGGGAAAGCAAGTCCTAGATACTGTGTCAGAAAGGGGTTTACAAGCGAGTAGGAGGCCGCTCAAGTAGTACCAGACAGTGATGCCTGGAGGCACCTCGTGGAAGCAATAGTCCCCTAGGGAAAAAAATGAGATATTTTGATGATGATATTTTGGAGAATCAAAATGTGTAACCATCACCATCGGAAAAAGAAAAAGACCTCCCCTAAAACAAAATTGCATTCTATTTCGTCAGCCCAGTGACTCACATGGCGGTAGAAGCGAAACCTTCAGAAAAAAAAAGTAGACAAGAGTGGGGAGGCTACGAAGCACCACACAAAGAGGAGACCAATTATTTTATCTCATTCTCTTGCAATCTAAATCCTATAGATGTATGTGTTTGTCTCTTTTTAGTGTCGCTTTTTCGTTTCATTAAGTTAAAAACCACAACGGTGAGAAAGAATTTTTCACTTGAAAAACAATTTATCGTAAAACAAAATACTAAGGCCCAGTTGTTTCGCAGAAATTCAAATGTAACACTGGGATCACATGGCCATTCAGCACCATTTAGAATTTTTTTTTAACATTTGAAAGACCGAACAGCTCACTGCTTCGCTGTCCTTTGCTGCTAATCAAAATTTGTTCAAAAGCTGAAACGGACATACAATCGGCATTTAACGCAAACTTTTCAACAGTCAAAAACAAAATGGCGCTGAATGGTCATTTTATAACCATATCACACGTGAATTTCTGCAAACTGGGTCTAACAAAGTATAATGTTTTTGACAGCAAGTCAAACTAGATTTGGTGTTTGAAGTTTTCAGTTGTAAATAAAAATATTTGCTTACCTTCTATTCAAAACCGTTAAATGTATCCAAAAGAAAAATACATATAAACAAATTGGCCAGAGAATGAGTGTAATTATTCTGGATACCAGGTGCTTCAATGTTTCCGTCTGAAATTAAAGAGAGAATTAATTAACACGAAGAAGGAATAAAGTAAGAATACAAGTCTAGTTCGCAAATAATTAAGTAACTTTCAAAAATCACTAAAGTATGAAATAAAAGAAAACAAAAACTTACAATGGGTTTGCTAAGGTCACCCAGGATATCCCAGAGGTCGGCGATGGTTCTCAAGCCGGCGAACACGACAAGGAAGAGACCTACAAACTTGACGGAAGTGGTGCATGCCAGCATCGAGCCCAGGAATGTTTGCCACAAGAGGAAATCCCGCGAGAAAGGAGGCTCCCTTCTCTGCGTGTAGGCAGTTACCTAAACACATAAACATTGTTATTACATGTAATATTGCAGGAGGGAAGGAATGGACATTTTTTTATATTAAAAAAAATAATGGCTGTATTATTTTTTAAGTCTAATTTGTATAGATTATCTCTAAGTATTTAAATTTGATAATTTAGTGAGATATTATTACCTAATCAGTTTAAAAATTATATAAATTTCACTTTTGAGAGTTCAAACATTTGTTGGTTAGCCAAGTTAAATCCCGGCAAATGGATTATCCCAACATAGGAGTTTGGTTGGCATAGGTTGAGGGTTGAGCCATATTGCATTGGACACGGTGAAGATTGTGATTATAGATTACAGTGAAGTTGTGATTTAAGCCAAATTAAAGCTAAATAGTTGCTTTTTTAAATTTTGCTCCACCCAGGAGGCCCTGAGGAAAACAATTCCTCTTAATGCCTGTGTCATCTTTGGGGATGCTGTGTGGAGAGACTTTTTAGGAAAGGCAGGAGGGGAATAGGGTTGTATGGGGAATAATGGCCGTAACAAATCCATTTCATGACAATGTTTCAATCTTACAAACAAACTAAATGTTTCATAAAGGCTCTTCCAACAGATCGGAAAATAATATATCACAAAACATTGTGCAATTGAAAAAGGGGTCAGTAAACAAAATAAATAATTACCTTAACCATTCCTAGCATAGCGCCTGTCATAAAGAAAAGAAGAAGTGGGTCCAAAAGTATATATCTGTTTAGGGTTAGAAAACCAACATCTGAAAAATAATGATGTACATCTACAATAGTTAACACAAATGAACAATGATTAATTGTTAACAAGTCTTAGTCATGAACACATATTGCAAAATTATTTTTGTGCCAGATATGTAAATATGATGATGAGTCACACATAATAAGGTTCAAATTAATAATTCTTACCGCATAAAATAAATAAAGTCCCAAGTCCTGATGCAGTCAGGGAATGGGTCATTTCCCAGGAAGTGAGGAAAATGAAAGGTACTATGCCAGCTCCCAGTACCGCACAGAACTAGAGAGAAACAATAAAGTAATGTGTAAGGTAAAGGTAAATGATTTAAATTTTGACATCCATCTGCCCTGATGATGGACACTGAATCACTGTCCAAAACATTGGTTAAAGATGGAGGAAAGATGAGAAATATGGCATAATAACCCAAAATCACTCACAATATTATGTAAAGTCTCTTATTTATTTATATACAGTCGATTCCGGTTTGTCGGGACAGTCAGTAATTTGGGCCAAAACCCAAGGAAAGAAACCAAATAAAGAAACTAATACTAAAATACTTTGGTTATCTGGGACACCATTTAATTGGGACAAACTCCCATCTGAAGTTGACGCAAAATGTGTCTCAGTAAACTAATTTTAGTTATGAACTGCGTTATTATGGGTGTGCAGTAAATAGCGCGTATGGAGGTATTACGCAAAACATGTATAAGTTTTATTTTTTTAAATATTGTCAGGGTATTCATCCTGGAATATTTGTCTTTCTTTAAATTTAAAAAAAAATAATATTGTTTGACAACAATAAATAAAATTACATATCGTTGATTTCATTGATTCATAAAAAAAGTTACTTACGATTCTCATTCCTTCATATTTAGTCCCGTCGTATTTGTCACCGGGTTTCTCAAATGGAAATGTGCCATTGTATCCTGTTAGCTTACCGGAAAAAGCTATCAACATCTGAAAACATGCAAATAATAGAGTAGGGTCCTTTAGGAAGTACGGCAATTAAATAAACATGCAGTTGTGGTAAAGTTTTGCGATGGTAGGCTTTAAATAGCATCAGATATTGTTTTACTAGTGTTAATAATATACTTCTTTACCTTTCCAAGTGGTGGGTGGACATCAAAGAAAAACGTCCTGTTGATATACCAGCTGGCCATCTTACCAAAATGAGTTTCATCCCAGCTAAAATAATTGAAAAATAATAATACATTTGTTATCAACAACAGCATTGTAGTTGCAGATTAGAAACATACTGAAATTTGTAGCTAAAAGAAATAATAAATAAATAAAAACAATAGACAATAACTATCTATTTATTCACTACAAAAAAAAAACAATAACTATCTGTTTATTCACTACAAAAAAAACATTCATGAAAGTAGTGTAAAAGATACTTTCAATATTAAATCAGCAACAATGGTGGTTGACAATTTGAATCAATTCAATTTGGCAGGTAGGTATGGGTACCGCCGCCCCGCGAACCATTTATTAGATAACCCACACCCCTGCCATCGATCCATGGTGCCCGTGTTCATGGGGTTTGTCTAGGTCTTGGCAGCACATGCATTTGCCCACATACTGCGTGGCGGGTCGGATCGAGAGAGACTAGTTGAGATAGTCCTAATCTAGACCTCTCCAGTCGGACTCTCTCGACCCATCGCATTGTACCGCAGTGGAAGGGATGGATTCATATGTTTGTCACTTCTGGACACATTGACCCCCAGATTCCTATCAACCCCTCATACCATTTTTCTTCCCAGAACTTCATACCTTTCCTTAAAAGACCCCCACACAGCATCCCCAAATATGATATAGGCCCTGAGGCTTCCTCAGGGCCAGCTGTGTGGATAATGTTAAAAAAAATCATATCAATAGCAATAGAAACAGGTTTGTCGGTGCAATAAACATTTGATTTGTTTTATACAAACATTACAAAATCGAGCAGATTTTAATAGGAAATCTTTTATCTTTATTTACACAAAATATGGGATGAATTTTCCATGCTCGGACTGGATGAGTTGAAGTTAATGAAAAATACAATTATTGTGCATACATTATATTGTCAAACCAATGACAAATATACTGCATTCAATTAGAAAGCTTGCCCTTCTGTTTAGAAAAAATGAATCATAGTGAATTATTTGTGTTCAATATGCAGTACTTAGATAAGGAAGGTATCTTTATAATTGATTATATTTTTGGAATTTTAAACTTACCAAACATGGTCAGGTTCTGTAACTTTGTAGAACCTGGTGGCTGCTGTGGAAACTAGGACTGCAATGAAAACTGTCCACCATAATCTGTAAAAAAGTATTCGAAAAGTTAAATTAGAAGGTCTACGTAAAATAAAGCATTTGTTTTATTTTAATAACACAACAAAAGCTTCAAGGAAGTGAAAACATTGCGAAACTCAATAAATCACGTAGGCAAAACGTCAATATTTTTGCTAAACAAACTCCTTATGTCAGGTATAAAAAATGAGCATATTTACGAAAATTAACAATAATATAAATACATGACAATGCATCGAAAATCGAAACAACACACACTTGAGAATTTCAACTACTGAACCTGGTTAAATGTCACGTTCCTTTAATCAATAAATAGAAGCACTTATCTTTCTTTTACAATAAAAAAACAAGTTTTCTCTAGGCGAGACCCAAACTTTTGAAATTATGTCGTTGAGGCATTAACTTACGTATTTGATTCGTTTGATTTGTCGATTGAGGTAGATTGTGTTTTAGACTTCATCTTATATAAACTTAATTGATAATTTTGTACATTAATGCATAACTTGTTACTGGAAGAAAACACGTAGCAACATTTCGTATTTGGCACGGATTCCACTTCACGAAACGTCAAACAAGATAACGGGACTTCCGTTTAGAGATGGATCATCTTACAGGATCGATATTTTCAGAAATCTATGTTAGGTCCCTACCTACAAATATTGAAAAATTTATTTGGTTTGGATATAAAAAAAAAATACATCGTGAATTATTTTGTAACTACCTACTTATTGGATTCAAAAATTTATAAGGCATGAACTTTGGTAAACCTACCGCTGTCATTTTTTGGAAATTGGTATTCCACAAAGCATAAAAATATTTATATCCTTTGTATTAAAATATACTAAACATAACTTAAATGAATTATTTTCCTTTCATTTATAATTTTTAAACTTACATAGCATAAATTTATATTTTTGAATAACATGCTTTCACCATAATACCTGACAGACATTAGAGTATCCCTCTCGCAAATAAGTATGAGAAAAAAATATAAAAAAAAAACAATGTTTTTTGCAGTTTGCTTGTGGTTTAGTCTCAGGTTTTAAAAGATTAATGAGAATTAAAATATTCAACATTTTAAGGTACTTCTTGGCACTATTTATCTTATAATTTGTACATTTTTTAGAAACCTTAACTTATAACAAATTGATGAGTTGTTAATAGGTCACCAAAAATTCAAAATTAACAAAAATATAAACGCAGTTAGTCGCTATTGAAGGTGGTGGAATTGAATATTTCAAAGTAGGTTAAATTGATGATTGATAGTATGTATTTGATACATTTTATTGATTTCGTAACAAGGCCATGCATGAACTTGAACTAGTTTCGCATGGGTGGTTGGTGGTTGCCTGGCAACAACATAAATTGCATGAGTGCATCGAATAATTTGAGCTTTTATGGGACATGCATAACATGAAGGCGTTTCTCAACATACAAACTTAGAGATATTTTTTTTTTTACATTTATTAGTTCCACACAAGAGTCTCTGAGGAAAAAAATCCCTCATGGCCTATGTCTCAAAAGAATATAGAACTCTATTCGAAGAAAGACAAAACAATAATATTTTCTTGCTCTAATGGAACCATTATGAAATTATTTTTTTATAAAATTAAATAAAAGAAAGACAAACATTATTATCCTAAACGTTTTATCCTCAATGGAGGTTACGCGATTCAACCATCACGATTTTCTATATTAGAAAGGAGGGAAGGAAATTGTATTTATAAATGTAAAATACTTCCTGTACATACCTCGTAACTTACAATAAATAAAAACCAATTCAGGTAAATTTTACGCCTTGTTTGAATTATGTGAGTAGGTTTTTGTGACATAATATATCAATCAATTTCGATATTTTCTACGGCTATGAAAATTATTATTCTTACGATTCATACTTTCTTCTAAATTTATCTCATAGTAATTTGATGGAGATTGTAATTAAGATTTTTAAAAATATGGGAAAGAAGTGCAGTTTAGATCTCTTGTTTAATTTAAAAAATATATACTTCATCATCAGTCATGTGTGCTGTCCAGGGTCTAGGATACATTTTTATTTGGATTTTTAATAATAAAGTTCCTGCAAGTATGTAGGTATCGCAAAATAGAATTGAGCCATAATGGTACGGATAATCAAAATGGACTTACATAATACCATCATGAAACAAGCACAGCTATTTATTTATGTCTGGAATTTCTAGGTCAATGAAACTATTTTCTTAAATGACGCGTTATAAAATAACAAATGTTTGTTTTCTAAATAAAAGTAAAAACAAATGATTTATTCAATTTTTTCATTCTTATTTTTAACTAGCAGATCCAGCCACACGTTGCTGCGGCTAATGAAACATAACGCCACGCCATTATCTAACCTTTATAACCAATGCCATCTGTTAAATCAAATCCACATAGCCCGTATGCCAGCCCGCTGCCCGCTGCACGCTTGCCAGCCCGCTCCCTTTATTTATATATTTCAACCAATTTACACAAAACCTTGTCAATTTATATACCTAAAAACCTTCCTCATGAATCACTCTATCTATTGGTGAAAACCACATGAAAATCCGTTACGTAGTTTAAAAGTTCTAAGCGCACAGACAGCGGGAGCGACTTAATTTTATACTTTGTAAAGACTATTGAAGACCACTAAGCTAATTCACCCTATCCTCTTCGGTCATATTTAACTGTATCAGACTTCGACTAAGAACTGCTAACATTTTAATTTTCTTAAGGCATATTTTTATTGGCTGCTATCTTTATGTACGATTGCAAGATTCTTCAAAGAGCAGGGCAATCAGGAGCCCCGGCTAGGTTAAGGTCTTGGGTTCAGTTCCTAGATGCGATTGAATCCTTTTCTGATTATTCCAGGTAAAATTTTTGTTTTGAGTCGCTAATTTATTATCTTCAATAATTAAATATTGCAATTTGAGGTTTTACTCATTAAGTAAATAATTTTAAAAAAAACTTTAGTGAGAAAAACAGTCAATCAAAAATCTGTACATATTTTGATTGTTTCATGAAACTTTGGAAAGCTTATTAAATTCGACTATATAATACAATTTTTTTTAAATGTGTAATGATAAAGGGTGGTTATTGGGGCGAATGAAGGCAGTTACATTCTACACAGGTTTATTTTGAATATGACAACATTTACATTTTTAACATTGGTTTATCTGGTGACCGTGTTCCTATTTTTGTGTGTGTGCCAGGTGGGTTTTTTAAAATTTAATTATAAATTTTTTTATGTGACACCTCACAAGAAACTATGTCGCCACCCGTTTAAGCAGCATTGTAAGGCGGGTTAAGGTAGGGCTATAGGAAGGGATTTATTAATGCGGATCTTGAAGAGGTCCGGATTATGAGAAGGAGGAAAAATTGATGCCGGCAGGTCGTTCTGCATAAGAGCTGACTTATAGAAAAATAAATCGAAGAAACGACCCATTCTCATGAAGCCAACATCATCTGTGAACGGGTGTTTCGCTCGAGTGTTCCATTGAGTTTCACGCATGTGCACCGGGAACCAATGCTGGTAGCTCCGTAGAGCTAGCTCTATTAAAATACCCGTAGAACAGACTCAGCATGCCTACATTGCGTCTGTGCTTTAGAGATTGTAATCAGTCTGTTAACAATGGTTTGTCAATCAGAATAACCGTCCTCCTTTGCACAGAATCAAGTACTTAGAATTATCAAATATTTTGGGGCTCCAGCCCAGAGGTGGTTCCCAAATTAAATTGTTGGGCGTACTTGAGATTTATACAGGGTTAGCAACTGGTCACCATTGATGAATCTGCTAACCCTGTACAAGGTGTCCAATTTCTTGGAAACCAGGTTTACTCGGACTTCCGTGGAGTATCGGGATATTTCAGCTGATATAATGTGCTGTAATGTAATGTGATATAATGTCACATTAAAAAATTATATCACATTAATAAATATAATGTGATATAATGTCTGATATAATGAATCAAAGCACTATAATGAGAAGCACTATATTGGGGAGGGTTTTAAGGAATAAATCTTCAATATATCTATTTTTATATTAAGCTACAATGATCATAATGATAGAGTGGAGAGATTCTTGGCCCAATGGTAACGGGTTCAGTGGTATTGGGTTAACTGGGTTTGGTGATACATAGTGAGTTAAAACTGGCAAAGTTATAAGAAAGGCACTGTTGATGTGAAAATTAGTTGGGAATCTACCAACATTATCAAAAAACACAAAAATATGTTAGTATTGACTTTATTATGAAGTAAGAGATGTTAACGTTCGAATCCACGATGAATCTTGCTACCACTCTTGTATTCCCACCCATACAAAAAAGACTTTGAATGGTCCACAATAGGGATGTTATGGATATGCAATTTCGGATCTGGATACGGATACGGATATACGAATAATATTATACCGGTTTCGGATACGGTTACTAGACTGGGCCGAAAAAACTTTTTTTTTGATTTCGAAGTTGTAATAGCGCGGAAAAGTTGCGAATCATGTAGACAAATAATAATAAAAAAAATAAAAATAAATTGGATGACATCTTCCGTTCGCGCATAGGCCCTTAAGTTTGACAAAATATGAAAAAACCTCATTTTTCCGATTATTTAAAAAAAAAATAATTCAAATGTTTTCTTAATGTAATAGTTTGAAACGTTTTCAAATAGAGCCTATAAACATTGTGTTTTAATTTGGTTTAGATCTATTGTTATCTTCCGGTCGCGCATAAGCCCCAAAATTTGCCAAAATATTTTAAATTTCAAATTTTTACTCATTTTTCGTATTTGATAAGCAAGCCAGACAACGTCACTCGCCTACCTGGGACGAACGACCTCCCCTCTACTCTACCCCCTCCACATTCCTAGGATTATGCCTATTATGTTATAGTAGATAAGAACAAAATAAGAAGGGAAAAGCAAAATGTTAAGGCTGAATTGTGTAGTAAATTAGACGCACTTCCACTGTTGGGTCTCTATTTAGATGGAAGAAAAGACGACACGTTAGTGATAGAGCAAGCTCATTCAAAAAGGTTTCGTAGAATTATTAAGGAAGAGCATTACTCACTAATTCAAGAACCCGGCTCACTCTACGTTGGCCACGTTACTCCAAATTCTGGAGGATCTGAAGATATTGTCAAGTCTGTAATTTCTTACCTGTCTGAAAGTGGTATTTCTCTTGAAAATCTAATTGTCATCGGGTGTGATGGTACTGCTGTCAATACAGGTTGGAAAACTAGTCTGGTTCGCCGAGTTGAACTTTATTTAAGGAAACCTGTACAATGGGCAATTTGCCTCCTCCATTTCAATGAGTTGCCATTCCGCCACATGTTTGAGCACCTAGATGGCAAGACAACGGGGCCTAGTACTTCTAAAGGGCCAAGTGAAAAGTTACTTTGCTGCCAAAAAATGCCGGTGGTTAACTTCCAGAGAATTGATTGTCTGATCCCACAGATAGACTGAAACGTGCTTAGCAAAGATCAGCGATACCTACTTGATATTTCAAAGGCAATAAAATCAGGAACCTGTAAAGAAGATTTGGCTATACGTGATCCTGTGAAAAGCAAATAGAACTCTCAGATTCTACATAAGTGAAGAAAACCCCTCACCTGAACTTCAAGAACTTGTTTTGTTTATATTAAAATCATTCATGCCAATGTGGTTTACTATCAAAACAAGTAAACACTTTACAGACGGCCCGAAATTTGTTTACCAAGCAATACAATTTACCCGGTATTTGCCAAAACCTTTGCTTGATGTTATTGACCCTGTGATCGAACGGAATGGTTTTTTCGCCCACCCAGAACACTTACTGTTAGCCATGACTCAAGATGGCAAGAAACACATAAGAGAGCTCGGACTTTGAAGAATTCTGAAGGCAAGGCGGATAGATGCAAGAAGAAAAACAGTAAGAACATTCACACCACCAAAAATTAACTTCAATGCGCAAGAATACTCAGAAATGATTAACTGGATGGACTGCGAATTATCTTCTCCCCCATTGTTGGCAGAAATCAGTGACGACGAGATCAAATCACACATCATCAGTGAGTCAATCCTTGACTGGAACAGTATTTTCAAGCAATTCCCAGTTCACACGCAGGCTGTTAAACGCTTTGTAAAACTCGTCACGGAAGCCTCAGGAAAAGTTTGTGGAGCTGAATCTCGAGACGGATTTATAAGAACCACTCTGCTGTCCAGATCATCTATGCCTGACTTCACCAGCAAATCAGTCTTCAAAGTACCTTCGGCTACAAAATAGAGGACATGTTTAACTAACATGAACTATTTATTCAGAACTCTGTTTTTATTTTTTATAAAGGTAAGTTAATTGTTGAAAACTATACTGTAACTTAAATATTTACGCTTTTTAAATATATGTAAATGTAGAGCAAGTCGAAAAGTACCATGCCCGTTATTACTGTTATCACCCATCATGTCATAGGCCTAACGAGTGACGTTGTCTGGCTTGTTTATCAAATACGAAAAACGAGTAAAAATTTGAAATTTTCAATATTTTGGCAAATTTTGGGGCTTATGCGCGACCGGAAGATATCAATTGATCTGAACCAAATTAAAACACAATGTTTATAGGCTCTATTTGAAGACGTTAAAAACTATTACATCACGAAAACATTTAATAATTTATTTTTTTAAATAATCGCAAAAATAAGTTTTTTTTCGTATTTTGTCAAACTTTAGGGCCGATGCGCGAACGGAAGATGTCATCCGATTTTTTAAATTTTTTTTATTATTTTTTGTCTATATAATTCGCAACTTTTCCGCGCTATTACAACTTCGAAATCAAAAAAAAAGTTTTTTCGGCCCAGTCTAACGGTTACGGATATGAAATTATTTCGGATTATCCGCTAGTTTCGGATAATTTCGGTTACGGATATTAGAATTTTAAAATTATAAAAGTAAAATACAAATGGCAAGATTTGACTTTATTTCTAGTCTATATTATCATTTGATTTTACAATCAGTCATGCGCGGCTTTTATGACAAATGACGGCTCGGTCATGTCATTTAGACTCCGCCTTTATCCGAAACTATCCGAAACTTTTATATCGGTTTCGGTTACGGGTACGGATATTTTTTATTTCGGATATCCGATAGTTTCGGATACGGTTACGGCTCTCCATAACATTCCTAGTCCACAACATTCCAGAACATTCTACAACATTCAAGAGTGATCTGGAATGTTCCACAATGATCTGGGATGTTCTGGGGTATTCCCGAATGTTCCAGACTATTCCTGAACATTCCATAACATTCCAGAATGTTCCGGGATGTTCTGGAATGTTGTAAAATGCTCTTGAATACTCTCGAACACTTCTAATATTCTGGACTCTTCTAGAAATTTCAAGACGGCGAAACTTCCAGCCCTTATATCATCAAAAGCACGCCCTTCAGGAAAAAACGGGAACCTTCTTCATGGGTGGGGTATAGAGGGCTACCACACCATATCGTACTTCTGAGTTTTAGATAATATTTATATTGATTTCGCAGGAAATGGATATTGCATTCCAATGTTTATAATAAGTTTTTCCATTTCAAATTTGCAAAAAAAAAAGTATAGCTATAAGACTTTCATCACGCTAAACAGGCACTAGTTTTATTAGCAGGTCTTGGACAGGATATCAATACTCTTTTTGTTAAGCAAATGAAAAAAAAAATGCTTTCTAACAATCATTTGTAGTGTCCGACCGAACTTTCGGTTGCGGTTTCGGTTTCGGCCTAGTTTCGGCCAAAAAAATGAGTTTCGACTTAGTTTCGGTTTCGGCCGCCACCCAGCCGAAACTACGACCGAAACCGAAACTGAATTCGAGAGGTTTCGTCCTGCGATCGGACATGTTTTCAGTGAGTCATTTTCCTGCGTCCACGCTCATAGTCATTTCAGGACTTGATTTGTGTGAAAACTCTATTTATTTTCATGTATAACTTGCATTAAACATATTTTGTTATTGTAGGTAGGTAGGTACTTTTTAATTTTAATTATATTGTAGTTCATTAAAAAGAGTGTCAAACAATATGACCAAAATTTAGAAGAAATTATTTTGTTCTTAAGTTGAATTATAATCGGTACTATTTTTCACACAAAACTACATCGAGAGCCTCTAGCGAAAGTTATGGTCCTTTCGATAAATTTGGAATATTTTTGGTTTCAAAAAGTTTGGGTTGTTTTCGAAAGATGTCGCTAAAAAACACGGAAAAAAAGATGCATAAAAACATTTTATGGTTCCATCGAGACCCGCATTGCATGTACCCGCATGTCTACACATGGCAAAATTCCGACCGAGGGTAATATACCGTAATCACGAATAATAATAATTCTAGAACATATGAAAGCGTAGGTACCTATCGATATTCCAGATGGGGTATGTTGTGAGGCTGAAGGACGTGGGACCTTTCTTTAAATTATCTCCCCACAGGAGGCCCTGAGAAAAAAAACCCTTAGGGCCTATGTAATCCTTGAGGATGCCGTGCAGAGGGTCTTTTTAGGGAAAGGGGAAGTTATGGGAAGGTCAAAGGTATGTGGGGCGGGAAGGAATCTGGGGGTCAAGTGTGATGAACGTGGGAATCCATCCCTTCCACTGCGCTGCAGGGCGATGGGTCAAAAGGATTTTTTTTCCCACTAAAAACATTATTTTTATCGTATTGCGAAATAAAATTTTCGTTATTTCGAAATAATTTATCATTACATTCCACCTTAAGATGAAAGCTCTTCATTTAGTTTGAGAGAAATCGCTAATTTTTTTCATACATTTAAAGTACCTATTATTTGCATTAAAAATATTTTGTTATTGTAGGTAGGTAGGTACTTTTTAATTTTTATTATATTATTGCAGTTCATTAAAAAGAGTATTATTTTTATTTAAAAAAAAAAAAATTATCGTCGGTAGGTAGGTACTTTTTAATTTTAATTATATTGTAGTTCATATATGACCAAAGTTTAGAAGAAATTATTTGGTTATGTGGTTAAATACAAAGTATTTGTTTTAATTTTATAAGAAATTATTTTGTTCTTAAGAAGAAAGAGTATTTTTTGTTTAGTGTACCTAAACAAACTAGGTTTAAAAAAAGTTTTTTTTTCTGCATACATAATTTTGCTACTCGTATTTGAAATAAGGAGTGATAATTATGTTATGTTTATTTTTAGTTCAAATATCAGAGACTGAATGATTGATATATGATTTAAAAATAAAGGCTGACTGATGAAGATAGACTATTTTTTTTCCACGAAAACATGACCTTATATGGAAGTTTCGGTTTCGGTTTCGGTTTCGGCCGAACCTGAGACCGAAGCCGAAACTCAGTTTCGGTTTCGGTTTCGACCGTAAAAACTAGTTTCGGTCGGACACTAATCATTTGATTTAAATGGATATAGTGAAGCTCCATAACCCACATTGAAGCAAGATAAATTTGTTGGGATAACTTGGAAATAATTGACAACCATGTATTTCATGAAGCCAGAGCTCACCTTTCGAGATTTTTGCTGATAAAAGAAAAAAGATTAACAGTTTTGAAGTTATTTTAAGCATTGATAAAGTAACCGTTTTGAATTAATTATATCAACATTATAAGTTTAGTTATGGGGAGTGGTCTAAAGAGTACTTACTTTCCAGGCGTCATGGGTTCAATCCTCTGCTAGTTAAGTCCTCCATCGTCGCACAAGTAACATTTTCCACTTATAGTGATGGCAGTATGAAGAATTCAAATATATTGTCAGGTTGTTGGTAACCTGTAAATGCTGGTCTTCCTTTTGAAAAAGAGAAGGAAATAGAGAACAACAAACGAATAAATATTATTTATTTTAGGATGGAAAACCCAAATTCAGGATTCTGGCACCACAGTTTATTTGTGGTCCTGCCAAACCGGAGGATGGAGAAAAGGCTGCATTACCTGTGGCTGCCCCAGGAGTCACAACTATTAGGTAAGAACTGTGATCTTTTCCCCTTAACCACTACATCCCTGGCTTTTTCAACGCAATCTGCCCCATCACGAGGTACGTTTTAACTTTGTCTTCTTCTTCTTCGATGGCGCTAGAGCCCATACCCAGGTGCTACAGCTTTGGCCTCCTGCAACATTCACCTCCAACTCCTTCTGTCCTCAGCGGCTGACTTCCAATTTGTTACCTGGAGAAGCTGTGCTGCATCCCCTCTTATCTCGTCTTCCCAACTCACTCTGGGTCTTCCCACTTTTCTCCTTCCACCTGGGTGTCCAGTCATAATTCTTTTTTGGGACGCGTGTGTCCGGCATTCTCTGTACATGCCCAGCCCATCTCAACCTGAGGGTTTCATATGAGCTGAGATGTTAGGGGATAAAATAGTCTCACATGTTAGATGTTTAAACACACTGTATTAATTAAAATTTCATGGATTAGGCGCGTATGTGGCATTCACATACGGGAATAACCACCGATAGATCACATATGCAACAACCACATAAATAAGGTTAGACAGGCAAAAATCAATGATTTTACCAACTGAGTTGCAAAAATTCATACCAGAACATGCAACATTAAAATAATAATAAAATAATGTACGTTTAAGAAAGATAAATAATCCATTTTGACGCATTATTATTTTCATTAAAACATACCAGAATGTGACAAATAATGCAAATGTGCAATTTTGACATAAACTCATTAAAAATTGCATGGTGCACGACCTATTATTATATTTTCTGACAAAACTACTTTTAAAGAATAATTGCAGCCAAGGTTCTATTTATTGAGTAAGCATTTTGTCAGCAAAATATTTAGTTCACTTTTTGATTCATTCATTGTTTGTCATATGGTGGTTAGAAGTTTTGTAATAATCCACTGCTGAGAGTTGAGACCTAATGTAGTTGTGCTTATGACCGTAACATCGGGCTGTCCCTTTGCTTATGTACTTAACAATGAAGTGCATGTTGGTAATGACTTTGACAATGAAGTCTCCTGTTCCTAATGAACCTGAAAAAATACTACTTCATGTTACTTATGTACTTCATGTCTTCATGTTCTTGACGATGAGTTGTATGTTGGTAAAATGAGTTTGACGATGAGGTGACTTAATGCTTATGAACTTGGTTGAGATGTCCTGTTGTTTATATACTTGACATGAGTAGTTTATGAGATATTTATTTTGCTTATATATTCGATGATGAAGTGTCCTGAACCTTATCAACTTAACAATATGTCCTTGCTTCAGCACATACGCAAATGGACAAACTTAAACTAATATTGGTTGTTAAAAAAAACCTGCTATTCAAAAACCTTTTTTGTTCACCCTATTTGCTGGCTGTAAGGGTTCATTAAATAGTATTCAGTAAAAATACAGTGCGTTCTCCGTTAACCGGGATGGATAACACAATGTATATATGGAAGTAGTCAGAGGCAATCTTGGAACAGATGATTGAGATGATTCAGTTAAGGTGATGCACCATGTTGCATTTATGCAAGAAAAAAAACATTGCCAAAAAGGGTGTGTTTATTTTATTTTGCGAAGTTCAGCACAAATAGTAAAAAATGTTTGCATAATTTTCTAAAGAACTTAATTTGCCACATTATACAATAAAAAATAAAAACCTATAATTTTGCATTACTCATAGCGCTTTGCTTTAAGTGGAATTTTAAAAAAAAATTTCAAAAAAAATTTCTAGACATTTTATTTTAGAAGAGTTGTGAGTGACAAATCAAATGCTTGAGGTTTAGAATAATATGTATACGGTTCTGTGAATTAGAAGTCAAGGTAGCCCGGTGTGAAATTTGCGTTATTTCACAATTTATTAATTAAAATTAATATTTAGTATGTACGCATATTCAAGAATATAGATATTTTCAGTATTGCCCTGCTGAAAGACCCCCATTCAGAATCAAAACATTGCTTGAAATGGCTTTGGCGCGTTTGGTGATACGATCTGAATAGCCAAGCACTTACCCACCTTCTTCTTTCCCATTTCCTTCCCCTCCCCTTTATCCTCAGCCATACAATATACCCCAATAGGGGATGCCATAGTTTCACTGGCTCTTGTGCAGTAATCACAAAAAATAGTAAAGCAATTCAGCCCTAATTAGAAAAGAGATGATCGGTGAAGCTAAGTACCTGTAGTAGTAGTGACGTTCTCAAAGAAAAAGTGCACACAAATACAATCGCATTTAAAATGATCACAGTGATTTTCATGTAGGCAAGTACATACCTACTTTTAAAACAAATATTTATTGTGAAACATTTGTTTCATGTCTATTTGGTGGAAGGTTAAATATGAAATTGCTGACAATGTGTCTGAACTAAACAAATTATTTTATGAACATTAATTTCCTAGAAAATATTTTGCTGATCTACAGTTGATGCCAATCAAAATGTATAAAAGACGATTTTCGAGAATTTAGAGCATCAGTTGGTGAAGTGTTTTCAAGTGGAAATAGTTGTTCTGTTTTCTAACAATGGAGTTCAAAGCATTTTTACTTTGCTTGGCGGTGGCAAGTGCCCAAGTTCCCTCCAATCCAAATCCAAATGAAAACTTTCCAGCCGACGCCCTTTTGGAAGAAGTTTCCAACGCATTGAGGCAGCTACGAGTACAAGATCCCAAGATGAATCAAGACGACGCAAAGAGAACTCACAGACACAAGGAAGATTGTGTAGAGATTCACCCTAAGGACCATTATCAAGAACCCTACATGGTTTGCCGAATTCCCAAGCATCATCACAAGAAGCACGGCGCACATGAAAGCATGGGACACCATGGCTATGAAGACGGATATCAATCAGGATACGATCATCTACTAGAAGGACTACACCTGCCCGCACTGCCTACCTACGGACATAAAGCTCATGGTGATCATCATTCACACAAGCACGAGCACAAACACGGACATGGATTGACTCACTCAGATAAATATGAAGATGATGTATTTGGCTATGGTAAACCTTATGGACTACCTGCTTTTGATGAACACATCAACGAGCAGATCATGCATAACTTATACTCAAAACCAACTGTAAGCTATGGTCCTCATGGAGGACTAAACATTCAAAATCACGATCAGTCATACGATGCAGGCAAATATCCCGGAAGCCAAATTGATGGAGGTTATCAGCCGATTACTCATGCGGCAAATATTGCAAATCACGCTGTAGATCTGGCCACAACATACATAGATCCATCGATGGCTTCCCCCTCGGCATATCGGTCAGGGGTGGAGGGATTCAACCAGGCTACGTCTGGATTATGGCCACGCCAACGAAAGTCGGTTCACAAGCGATCCGTTTATGAAGAGCCATCACCAAAAATATTCCACCCGCTGCCCGCATTACCTAATTTACTTCCAGTCTCACCAGCTATTCCACATCATCACAAGCATATTGGAGTAAAGCCTAAAGGCTACTACGGTCAATCACGAGAATCCCTCCCTCAGTACACTTATACCCAGATTCCTTTGCCTACACAGGCTGCAAACGGTATCAGCTTACTGCTAAGTTGTAATCCTTCATTAAACCATGGTGGAATTCAAGCACAGAGTGCGCAGTACATCTCACCGCCTGTACCACAATACCAACAAGAAATATCAACTTATGCGGCTGGTGCTCCAGAAATTCCTAAAGCACCATACCCAGCTTCAGCTCCAATTTATAGTGAATCTTCTCCAGTCTACAATGTACCTCCCCCACAACAGGAGCTCGTTCCAGAAGCTTCGTATAATCAACAACAGTTTATAGCAATGCCCAATCAATACGCAAACCCAGGATATGGTCAGTATCAACAAGCACACATGGGATGTAATTCCAATATTCTACTAGTTCCTCAAGTGCCACTTGTCGGTCATAATATTTATGCACCCGATCCAACGAGTTACGTTCCCAGTCTGCCTAGTTATGAACCCAACTACCCCAGTTATGGACCCAGCAAGCCTCTTTACGTAAACACATATGCTTCAGAAAAGCTTAGAACATCAAACATGAGGAAAGAGGAAACATCACCAGCTCTTTTGGTTCCTGAAATATTCCCAGAAACTCACCCTTCTAAAGATAACCTGCCAGTCCATTCTCTTCAGGGAGCACACACCAAGGAAAATCTGAAGGAGGCTGTTGCTGAAATGTTGGAAACGAAGAATATCAACCAAGCTTTACTGGACACTATCGATGTCATTCAGTCGGACATTATGAATCCTGCAAATCGTCCTGAAGAGAATCAGCCTGAAATGAAGACACCGGTGATTCCTAAAATTGAAATCCAAGCTCCAGAAAATCGACAAAGAATGATGTTTCAAAGAAACGGATGGTAAAAAAATCGGATGGAACATGCAATTACATAATTTCACATAATAACGGACTTTAGGCTCAAATATGGCTTTCCAAAAACTATTATTAAGTATTTATTATTTAGAATTCAATGATTTAAACCTTAGCTGATATTAACTTATTTACTTGAATTGTACTATATCTTTAGCTTATAATATCATTAATAATTTATTTATTTTTCCTATGCATAGTATGTAATTAAAAAAATTTATGTTGATTAAAAACTTAAAATTGTCATTTTGATTTAGTTGTGTTATTGTAAATGCAAGATACTTGGATGAATTACAGCTGATGATAAAGAAAAAGGTTAATTTTTAATATTTTGTTCATGAGAGACGGAATGGCTGATATGGACATTTAAGAAGGGTGAATGCTAGAAACTCCATTAATGGAGGACCAAACTTCACTAAAGAAGTCACTAATAAAATTTGACCAAAGGGTACAAGATGGTGTGGTGATACCAAGAATGATGTAAGGGCACGGAACTGCCAGAGGATAAAAGTAGACTGAATGCCGTAAAAATGAGATCCCAGTGTCAAAACCAAGTTTACCGTGCTAAAAATGAGGTCTGGAAAGAATACAAGGCTCATGCAAACGTAATGAATAAGATTAAGAAAGGGATGTTTAGATTTAGGACATAATGGAATAGACGTAAGAAGATGAAAGTGCCAGAAGAATATATGCGAAAGCAAATATGATAGAAGAAGTCAGGGACGCCAGAGATGGCATGTTTGGTTTTAAAATGAGAATATGTATGGATCCTAAACCGGTATGTCATTTATCCAGTTCTAGCCTTTCCCCAACCATCACATTGCTGGAAAACTGTTTGAAATTTGGAGCAATTGCAAGAAAATTGCCATAGGACAAGAGTTTTAATTTTGGACCAAAAAGAAGGATTTGGACTATTATGGAAGCAAGTTGTTGGTGTTGTGGGTGTATATAATCTTGGATTTTAGAACTCATTAGTTCATTTGCCGATAATTACCTTATGGTATCGCGGTGGAACTACCTAATTGTGATCATGTTGTGTGCTCCTTCGCAGAGATGTTACAGTGGTAAGTGATTGGTCATCCTGTTTTCCTTCCATACCTTGTTCAAGCTTACATATTTTACTATCATCCAATGCATTTCACTGTTACATTTCGATTATTGTTTACAGTTTATTTTCAAGTTCATCTGAGGCTTTATAAGTTTCGGATCAGATTTGGATGCAACACATGCCGGGTCTTGTCAATAGCCTAAATAACAGAAGGTATTGTATGAGATGATGCATCAATGTGAATAAAGCAAAGAGTGTGTGTCAAGACAGAGCTCTGTGGCAGTATATCCTCTTTTCCTACTGATATGTTAGTTAATTAATTTAAAAAAACCTTTGAATTTTGCATTAATAAGGTAACATATTTTTATTCGTGTTTTAAAAATCTTTATTATGTAACCAGGGTTACTTTACATTACTTTTTTGGAATTTTTCACTAATAATATATATTATTTTAAAGGCTGTGATTTGGTAGTAATATTGAAATTGAATGGTTAGGTAATACGAGAAATGCGCAACATATATTTTATTTTATTTCAAGTGTACTTAGTAGTTCTACAAATAAGTTAAAGTTTTTTGAAAAATGATGTATTATAGTTACATAAGGGGGTGACTTTTTATGACTTTTGTATTTCCTTATTGATCTCACTGGATACCGCAAATTGATGCAATGTATTGCCATAAACGAGAATCGGTGTTTTGGACATTAGGCAACTTTATGCAAAAAATATACTAACTTACCTATTCAAACATAGAACTGTTTTTGACAATATCCAAACTGTTCGTGATACGAGAACCAAAGGGCAAAATCTCTTACTTATCCCTTTCGCCAAAACAACATTTGGTCAAAGAAACTTCAGATACTTTTTTTTTTTTTTTTTTTTTTTTTTTTTTTTATTATTTTCATATTACATTAGGTTATAATAATGACGTATTGCCCATCTCACTAGGTGTGAAACACCTGTGTTGAGATGGCAATTTACAGAGTGGTTATAATCTATGATTTTGTTTTATTAATATTATGAACATGACAGCTTGATATAAAATCTTTTTTTTCTAAGTAATATACAATTCAAGTATGTTATATGAACATTGCAGTAGGTACATGGTTACATATTTACACACAGTAGGCATAAAGGTAAGAATGTTATTAAATACTCCTGATAAATATGTTTATTTGAGGTGATCAATGATTCTACTTTTAAATGCACTTTTGGTTTGAGTGTTTCTTATTTCAGTAGGTAGAGAATTGAATAGCTTTGTTGCATTATATTTAAAAGTTCTTTGTCCATAAGAGGTTTGACAAACTGGGATGTTAAAAGATTTTACATTTGACTCTCTTAGGGCTCTAGTGTTTTTTCGTTCCTCAAACATATGTGTATTTTTAAATTGGTGAAGCAGAATATTTTTTGAATACAGTTTTTGCAGGTTAGGAACATTTAGTGTATTAAAAATAAAATCAGTGCTCGTTCTCAACGGGACTTTAAGAATAACCTTCAAAATTAGTTTTTGAATCTTTACTAAAGGCTCCAGGCAAGTATTTGAGGCACTTCCCCAGCTAATAATACCATATTCAAGTGATGATTGTATGAGAGCACAGTAAACTTGTTTCAGTTGTTTTATATTTAATATATCTCTAACATTTTTAAAGAAATAGACGAATTTCCTCAGTTTTGTCGTTAAGTTTGTAACATGTGCGTTCCATTTAAGAAGATCATCTATTTGAATACCAAGATATTTAATACTGTCAACTCTACTTATAAAAGGACAGGTACATGGAGTTAATGAGGGGTTACAGCTGTGAACTTTAAGGCTTTTTTGTGAAGGCATGAGCTTATTTGATATTCGAAATGTTAGAAATTTGGTTTTGTCTGTATTCAGGGTTAATATGTGAGCATTTAGCCAATTTTTAACAATACGAAAGCCATTTTCTGCCATTTTAAAGACTTCATCCCAAGATTTGGCGTAAAATAGCAAAACCGTATCATCGGCAAAAGTTGTGATTTGTCCACAAATTTGTAAGTTACATAGATCATTTATATATACTAAGAATAATAAGGGTCCTAGGATGCTACCTTGTGGAACTCCACAAACTGTTTTTTGGGAACTACTACAGGTACTGCTTATTTTAACACATTGCATTCGATCAGTTAGATAACTATGAAGTAATTGAAGAACTGTATCTGATATTCCTACCCTCTTAAGTTTATCTAAAAGTATTTTGTGGTTCACAGTATCAAACGCCTTTGCAAGATCAAGGAAAATTGCTATACATTTATTTCCTTTATCAACATTACTTGTTATGAAGTTTGTTACGTTAGCGATGGCATCTGAGGTTGATAAGTTTTGGCGAAAACCAAACTGATTTGCTGATAATATTTTACTAGAGTCAAGGTAAGTAGTTAATTGATTTCTCAGTATTCCTTCAACAATTTTGGAGAGTGCACTTAGAACACAAATTGGTCTGTAATTGGTAATTTCAGATTTGTTCCCACCTTTAAAAATTGGAGAGATAATACCTTGTTTTAATACATTTGGGAAGCAACCTAGAGTGAAGCTCTTATTAATTAGGAATTTGAGGGGAACGGCTATATGAGATTTCAGTGATTTTAGTAGTTTACTTGGTATTTTGTCATGTCCAGGTGAAGTCCTCTCTTTCAGTGAGTCGATTTCTTTGATGATATCCTCCATCGATACATCTTTTAGAGTAAATTTTGCGTAAGTTTCTTCTCGGAGATTATCATCTGGTGGTGGAGTTTTAGTATTGCAGTTGATGTTTTCTTTTATTTTACTGGCCAAATTTGATCCAACGTTTGTAAAAAAAGTATTTGCATGATCGGCAATAGTCTTCGGGTCCAAGTTAAAATTCACATTCTTACCATCAATTGTAAGTTCCTCAATTTGATCTCTGAATTGCCTTGCATGTGTTATCTCTTTAAGAATTTGCCAAATCTTTCTGGAGTCATTATTACATTCAATAATTTTTCTTGAATAGTATTTATTCTTTGCGTGTTTAATTAGTTTTGTACACATATTTCTGTATTTTTTGTAAAATGTAGTAAGTAGGTAATTATTTGGATCTTTCCTTATTTGTTTGTGAATATTATCTCTTTTCCTGATGCATTTTAATAATCCAGGTGTAATCCAAGGTTTAGTGATTGAATTTTTTTTACTTGGTACCTCTTTCTGTTTGGTGTGTAGTTTTATTTGTTTTTGAATAAAATTGGTAAAATAATTCCATGCCATATCATTATCAGTAATTGAGTACAAATTTTCCCATTTTTCGTTTTTTATGTTGAAAATAATTGTATCCCAGTCGATTTTATTTTTCATAATAGATATATTTACGGAATCATCTTTACTTTTATTTTCATTTCCAACTTCCAATATTGTAGAGTAGTGGTCTGTTACTGTGGATTCATATATTATTGTGTTGATAGGTTTTTTCGTTTTGCCTATTATATGGTCAATACAAGAAAGAGTTTCTTCAGTGACTCTAGTAGGTTTGTTGATGTAGCTAACAAGACCGTGGTAGCTTATGGCGTTGAGGTAATCGTCTTTTTGAGGATGTCCATTTTCTAAAATATTAATGTTTGTGTCTCCAATTAAAAACAGATTTCTACAGTGTTTTAGTTTATGTAACACAGTTTCAAGTGAAGCAAGGAAGTTTGTAATATTGTTTGCGGATGGGGATCTATAAATAGCCAGTATATCAATTACTGATTTAACTTGTATGTGTAGACAATTGGAGTCATTGATTTTGATTTCTTTGGTAGTAGTTTTCAGATTGTTTTTAATGTAGACTACAATTCCGTCATTTTGTTTAGTATTATATGAAGTGTTGATGCAATAGTAGCCTTCAATATTTTTTTGTGTATAAGAACTTTTAATCCAACATTCTGTTAGGATCATAATATCAAATTTAATGTTTATTAGTTTTAGGTTTATGAGGAATTCTTCGAAGTTTTTATTGATGCTTCTTATGTTTTGGTGTATTATTTTCAAATTATTTTTTAGACATAGTTTTATGTTTTCTGTGTTGGTAGTAACAGTTTCATTTTCAAATAGGTGGCATGTGAGTTCTTCCAGATTAGTAGCCATTTTATGTATTTTAATTAATTTTGTTAACGATAAAATTAAATTTTACAGTGTTAGAAGATCTCTTTCATGTTTTATATTTATAATTTTAGATTCCGTTGATTTCCGCGTGAAAACTTTACCATTTTTAAACCATGTGTATTGGTGGTTTAGTTCCTGTGCTCGCTTCTTAGTTTTCCATAATAAGTCCTTATTATATGAAGACAACACTTCGCCGATGTACAAGGATGGACTTATTTTCTTGGTTAGGTTTTTTGCTGCAAGAAGGTTGTGTCGAGTAGTAACGCTAGAATTGTGGAATTTGATGATAATTTTTCTTGGAAAACCTTGCCGACGGTCAGGAACACGATAGATTTCTAAAAAGTCTTCATCCAGGATTTGAGTGCCAAGCTTATTAGCAATATCTTTTGCAGTTTCTATCGGGTTTTCATTTATATTTTCACACACTCCGGAGATTTCAACTTGGTTTGATAAGTTATTTTGTTCAAGTTCGGCAAGCCGAATATCAATATCATTCATTCTAGACAGGTCTTTTTTGATTTTTTCAACTTCTATTTTAATTCCTGCTAATTCGTTTAACTTAGTTAATATTTCATCATATTTTTCGGAAATGAAGTCGGTTGCTTTTTTTGTTTCAGCTGTCTCTAATTCAATTTTTTTAAACATTTCTTTTTTTAAATCAGAAAATTTATTATCGATATAGTCAAAAATGATCTGATTATTGTCGACTGACTGGGGGCTATGTGATGTTAAGGCGTTATGTTTTGATTTGGAGCGGGTGTTTTCTTGAGGCATTTTTATTTTTGTTCAATAATGCCCCACAACAAATCTTGATTATCACACTTCCACTGACCATTAGACAGCACACTAATTATGTAAAATACAAATCAGATACCAAGTCTTGGATCACTAGCAAAGACAGATCATATATAAACAATATTTTTATAACCTCCTAGTGCATGCTTTCCCTTTAGTACAATGCTGATTGTCCTTGTACCTTTAAATGTATATAACATTGTTGTTGTTATCCTTATTCTTCTTTTTATATTAAACTACTTATGTTAAAATGCGCCTGCTCTCAACACAGGAATTCCTAGTGAGACAGGCACAGTACAATCACCTATGTAACTTGATAAATAAAGATTATAATAATAATAAAAAAAAAAACAAAATATTTTAGGCACCCCTAAGTTTCAATATTAATTTTCTTTATGAAAAGTTCCCCCGTAAGACGCAAAGTAGCCCCGCTTTACGGTACTTTGCTTTTTAAAAATCTATAAAGTGAAACAAACAAATTTTACGGTGCTCCAGATTTCATGTCCGGGTTGAATCTTTCCCAAATGAAAGACTAAACCCTTCCACACACTTTTCCACAAATGAATATCTAGTAAATTAACGCAATGTAATTGCACTATATAAGAATAAAACAATACAAGAACAATACGTCAATCCACCAGAAACATAATGGGAAAATATTTCACCGACTCCAGATATTTTCATATCAGAGGGTTCGGCTCTGATGAAATCCTAACTGGTCCGATAAATCCTACTGATCCCTCAATATAAATATTTAAAAAATCTTTCGTAATCCTACATGTATTTAAAATGACCGACTTTTGCATTTTTATGTACAAATTTTTTGACAAATCTAATACGCCTAAATTTTGAATGAGAGAGCTAGGTATAATGCCAGTAGCCGAAATAACAAATGGTAATATTTTTATAGTCTGAGAATGCCAAATTCTTTTAATTTCATTTCCTAAATCTGTATATTTTCTTATTTTTTCAGAAACAGTTTTCTGAATATTACAAGAATTTGGTATAGCGACATCAATGATATAAGTTATTTTCTTTTTTATTATTATTTTTATTTTTTTTCATTTATTTATTACATAAGATACATTATTTATGCAGAAAAAATAACATATAAAATGTAATATTTATATTTGAAAATAACCTTTTTAGATACAAATAAACTACATAATAAATTTTCACTGATTTTTTTTTTTTTTGTATGACATTTCTCTTCTATAGAAGCAGACACTTGTGATTAGAAGAGGGACGAGTATCGGGATGAGAAAATATTTAAAATATATTAACAAAATATATTTTGTATCTTTTAATTTAATTGTGGTAGATACTTAAAAAAAAAAAAACAAATTTACAAGTTATATAAGTTATGATGATAAATTTTATCAATTTGTTATTTTTACTTTAAATTGCTCTTTAATTGCTTTTAGTAGGCATTTATCGTCTTCGATTGTTCTTATTTTTTCAGGTAGGCTATTGAAGTATTTTTTTCCTAGATATGTGTAATGATGTTGTGCAAATGAGGAGTTACATTTTTGTGTTGGAAATATATGTTTTTGACGAGTACGACTTTCAGTTAAAAAGCTATGATTTTGTTTTTCTTTTATTATTTGGATTATTATATTTTTTCGAAGTAGATCATTAAATTTTAATACTTTAAATTCTTCAAAAATAAGGTGAGTTGGATAATCTCTTCGTTTCTTCAATATAATTTTTATAATTAGACGTTGCACAATTTCAACAGGGAGTAGATTTATTTTGTATGCAGCTCCCCAGCTTACTACAGAGTATTGGAGATTTGACTGTACTATAGCATGGTAGACTGATGTTAGATTTTCTAATGAGAGAAAGTTTCGAATTTTTAAAAATATGTAAATTAATTTCGTTATTTTGTTAACGGTAAGGTTGATTTGATCTTTCCAGTTCAGGTTTTTGTCTATTGTTATTCCTAAGTATTTAATTTTATTCGAAATTTTTAATGTGGAACAGTTTATTTTACAGTTATTTTTTTGTGATCTTTAGAATTGTCATGTATAATTATATCAAAATTTACCGGAACATCCTTTGATTTTATTGCAAATGGTATAACGTGAGTTTTTTCACTATTAAGATGAAGCCATACTAAATAATGCAAAATCATACAAAATCGTATGTTTTTGTTTTGAAAATTTGACCGGTTAGAAGTAATATAGATGCTTCAATTAAATACTGAGTGTAGAACATACCTTGGCCCTTAAAAATATTGGTCATTTTTTTAATAAGTCTTTTAATAAGCTTAGAAAAAAATAAAGTATTAGGTCTATAAAAAACATTTTTAAGTGCAAACTCTCCTACTTATAAACACTTTTTCGGATAAGGTTTTATTGCATAATGTGGCAAATTCAGTTTCTTATATAATTATTGCAAAAAAAATTTAAATTTACGCCCAAACCTCACAAAATAAAATATAATATGCATTTTCGCGTTGGTATTTTTGACATCACGGCGACAATACGGCAGTCGACGAATTTGTTATATCAAAGTGAACCTTATACCGTCCACCAAAGAACGACTGGCAGCCGCCCCATTCTTCCGTCATTACTCCTCCGGACGGAGCGGAGAAACAACGTGTTAGGGTCCGCGCTGCTTGTTTTCGTGAAATCAATTTAAAAATTCCGTTTTATTACAATAAACAATGCATAAAAAAGGAATTAATGTTTTTTACAGGCCTTTACGAAATCAACATGTAAAACAAAATTCTCAAATATCTTTTCCAACCTTTCCAAAAGGTTTTTCTCAAGTATTTTTAAACTCCTCCCATAAAAGGGCGTGAATTCCGATTTAGATTTTTTCCTGTACTAGTGGATCGCCTTAAGAGATAGTAGATTTATATCAAACCATTGCTTAAGTATGTTTATGTCTTCTGTTGCTTTTTGTTTTACTACTTGCCATGTGATTCCACTTTTAATAAGTACTGTATCGTCAGCATAAGAGGTTATACTACCATGTAGTGACTGTGAGAATATCCCGTTTACATATAAGATTAAACATCACCATTTTGTAGCCAAATTGACATTTCTTATTGATTTTTATATATATTTCTCACCTGGTGGTCTCAAATCATTGACTGAAGCTCGTCATCAATTTAAAAAAAAAATTTATTACTCATCTAAAAATTGTGCTTTTGAATGAAATTTCTAAAGCAAATATCCGTTTTGAATACACTTTTTGGAAAAAAAACCTTCCAATTTATTTGCGATTCATTTCTGTGGTCTTCCATAGAGGTGGGTAAGTTCTGCATTTTTCCGGAAGCTTCCGAGACTTGCTTCCTTTAAAAAGTACCCGAGTTCTAGGAGCAGGTCCCGGGTCCGAGTTCTTGGGTGCGGACTGAGTACTGGGTGTTGTTGGTGGAAAATGGGTGTTGAACCGGGACGCACGGGTTCAAAGAACTCGGAGCCAGGACCTACTCGCAGAACCCGCACGAGAACTTAGAACCCCGGAGCCGGACAAGACCCGCATGGGGGCTCGGACCCGTCACCCTTTTATTGAGAATTTAAATAAGTACATTAGCTGTAAGCTGTGATGCTTTATTATAAACTATTATTTTATAATGCACTTCACCCTTTGATTATACCAAGATAACATGCTCTAATTAAAAACGACTCCGTGTCTAGCCGAATATTCAAAAATCTAATATACCTACTAAACAATTTTGCGTTTCCGCGAGAGCAGTATACTGTTACGTCAAGCGGTCACGCACGTGTATGTCGGTCAAAGGACAGCGATCGAATGATCGCGGATCGCCCGCCCGGCCCGCTGGTCGGGAGTCGCGAAGTGTGGTGGCTCAAGGGGAAGTGTCATATGTAGTTGGCGGATCGCGGGTCGCGGGGAGTATCTTGCAGTTCACGCAGTTCCGAGGACCCGAGACTCGCGACTCGGGAGTGGAGTGGAGAGTGGAGAGTGGAGCGAGAGTCGGGGATGCCGGACAATGATCCCTAGTTCCTACTACTCAGTACTCGTGGCGAACACGGAGACGCCCGCCGGCCAGTGGAGGCATCCGAGTTTCGGGTTTGGGAAC
The DNA here is from genome assembly GCA_917563855.2 of Limnephilus lunatus. Classification (NCBI taxonomy): domain Eukaryota; kingdom Metazoa; phylum Arthropoda; class Insecta; order Trichoptera; family Limnephilidae; genus Limnephilus; species Limnephilus lunatus. Next base: position 40,441,071 of record OU830602.1, on the reverse strand, counting down.
GAGCCCGAGTTCCGGGACAGGGTTCTCTTGGAGTAGTCGCTTTGAAAAAGGAGTGGGAGTAGGAACCGCTTCCCGCAAAGGAGCGGATCACATGAGCCCATTCCGGCTGAACCGACACATCGCTAGTCTTCCATTGTAGGTTCAATATTAATCTAATTAAAAAAATAACATATCATTTCAGGCTCCAAACTAAAGCAGGCCAGAAGATGTCATTCAATTGGACAGTCCATCCGAATGTCCTCAATGGACCGAGAGGCCAACGATTCAACATCATTGTATGGTACGCAGTTCGTAGCCTGGAGAAGACATTAAACGCCATGAGTGCAGAAATTGCAGAATCTAATCTCGTGGCGATAAACAATACACGGGTAAATTATGATTTTAAAGGTTTCATGACCAAATAAAACAGTGATAAACAGAATATTGAAGAAATAAAACAAATAAACCTAACCTAACAATATTTGAGAATTTCACGGCAAAAATATTACAGTACCTATTTCTCTGGTGATCGCTCTAATTACTGAATGAACTCGATTCCTGATTCACATCGGTGTTTGAATATGACAACTAACCGACACAACTTCGACCACCATAACACGGGCAGCAGCCTAGCATGGTGGTCAAAAAATTCACAAATGATGTAACCATAATATGCAATGAATATAGAAAAATTTAAAAAAAATGTTTCAATTGTTATCTGCTAGAGACAACCGCCTTTATTTAGTAAATGCAAGTTGATTTAATCATCACTAGATGGTGTCCTTAACGCTTTTTTGCACGTTTACTGATACTCTATTTCCTTTGATAATTTTAACATTACCTCATTATCTGCGTACATCTGTAGATTTGCAGTCCATCTCATCTCATTTTTTTCCCTTGTCCTATTCGGGTTGGGGACCTGTCGCCTCGACACAGCTCTTCCAGGTGCCCCTGTTCTTATTTTGCGGCATACAAGGCCTAACCTCTCCTTGTTCAGCTTCTGGAGTTATTTCTCCGAACGTTGCGTGGTGGCCCACTAGAAGTTATTTCCTCTGGAATTTTCAGTATTTACATCATCTTTTGATTTATTTTCCCTTCTTTTTTCAGCTCGTGAAGGGTGTGAATTACGTGTTCTCCCTATCAGGAATAAGTGACGCGGGTGTGGTGGGAGACACAAACAGTTTCGCCATAAAGTTCACAGATGACAAGAGCGCGCCCAAACTGGATTTGGGGGCAGGGTCTGTGTCCAACGAACAGTTCTCCGTGCTAATGCTCGGCCCTGAAGTCACTTACGCTGATCTAACCTACATATTAGAGGCTCACGTAACTCCGTGTAAACCAACTAATGATTATTATGTAAGAACAATGCTAAATAATTATCTTTTTTTAATATTATTTATTTCAAATCTTTGGGAGGGTCAATGAACAGAGTACAGTATAATTATCTCAGGAGAACCATTTATTGGGTGTATCAGCAAATACCCGATAGACTAATCAGCGATTTCTCAGCATATTTGGAAATATAGATGTCATTTTGCTGTCTGATGATATTTTTAAAAATTTCAAAACAAGAACTAAAAATTATTTTATCACATGTCGCCAATGGAAACAAAGGATCATGTGATAAGCGCTCTGTAAAGTGCCGCTGGAACGAGATGGAGTATGTATCACATGATGTCAGGTTGTACATTGTGGTTGTGTATTGTACGCGATGTCAGGTTGTACAATGTATTTGAAGTATAAATACGCTCAGGAATTGCTGGTTAAAGTCTTTCAGGTACCAGCTGGTACACCCTGAATGGCTCTTAATAATTATGATGAAATTGGAATAATGATGAAATTGAAATTTAATTATCATGATGGAATTGTGCTCTTGTGTAATATTTTATCACCATTTTCGAAATTGTTGAAAAAAAACCAGGAGATGAATTAATTTGACAGAATAGATGGATTTCAGTCTAGAAAACAGAAGTTCAGAAGAGACTTGAGGGGGAAATAGAATAATTAGAAAAATGTTGGAGGTTTATCTAACTTTGTTTCTCTTGTTTAGCACTATTATTTTCATTTCTTCATTCAGTATAGTACTAGTTTATTACTTACATTTTATGGATATTTTGACCACCATACTAGGCACATGTGCAATGTGCGGTGTTTGGTTTTTTAAACAGTGCAACAAACAACGAAAATAAATAAAGTATCATATTGTAGACCTATGGTATACATTTTTTTTACCTACTTACAGTTTAACTGGACTGTTGTTGATCTGAACAGTACTAAGCATATCGACGTGGAAGACCAACTGGGGAAGAAACTAACCATATTACCCATGACATTAATCGGTGGAAACTACTACGACATCAGTTGTAAAATATTGGGTATATCAGATGACCGTCTAATTACAACGGTATGTTTGTATTTCGATACATAATAAAATAAAATGCATAAATCATGTTTTTACCAATATGACTGGGGATACAAATCTGAAAATCACTGTTAAATATTCCAAAAAAATTGCAGCTATGGTATCTCAGCTTGGGGTGTTTGAAAATCATCGATGATCAGCGTGATTTTGAAATAAAAACTTTTGAACAGACCCTCATAAACATTGTTTCTTGGCCTGTTTAAATTATGATCAATTTGTTATCAACTGACAAGTATAACTGTTAAGTTGTTAAGATTGTAAGCTAATCACATTTATATCAAAAGGTTAAACAGGCAAATTGCCGTTTAGCGGGGACGGTTTAAGAGTAAAAAATTCGGAATGGTGCTGTTCTTCGATTTGGGAGTAATTTTGCTTTAAATTTCAGAGTGGCATATTTATAAATGTGCTCATCAAAGGGATGTCGGTAGAGGTAAACACAGAATCACTTACTGTAGCCGTTAGTACCCCATTCACTTTGACTGCTGCGCTGAAAAATCCAGACAATGTTCAAGGAACTCTACTTGTACGTAAATAAAAACAAATAATTTTAATTATATTTTTGTCTGTTAAAAAGGGAAACAATTATAAAAACCAGCACTCCAAAATATACATTTTGTAGTGTACTAATATAAGATATATGAGGATCTATCTATTTATACTATCTGTAAATTCTATACTAGAAGTTAGGAAAATATGTAAGGTTTCCAGTGAAAAAAAGATGTTAGACTGTAAGCTTTTAAATTCTATTTGAAATAAATATATTTGAATTGAATTTTAGGTAAAACGATTGAAAATGCCTTCACTTTTCAAACTATACCTTTTGCACACACAGTGTAAAATTGTAAAAGATTACAATTTCCAGATGTTTGTCACTGGAAACCTAAGGCTTTGTCTTATCTAGAATTTGCAGATAAAAAATTGTAGTATTGCTTGGGTTAGCAGACTACACAGACCTACAGTGCGCATTTTTCAGTGCTTATCGATAAATGTATCCTTTTAGCTATAAAGTGATGTAAGAAAAAAATGGCCATTTTTTAAGGCCGAATCTTAAATTCAAACCAAATGAATTACAATTTATAAAGTTACATATTATATTTATTGTTTTTAATATGCTTTTGTTAGATAATAAGAAAACCTTTACTTATGAACAGGTTTAATTAAATGTTTCAATTTTTTTAAAGTTTGACTGGAGTTGCAAAGTACTACCGGATTTGAGAGACTGTGATAATTATAAATCCCAGAATCAATCAGAAATTAATTCTGAAGGCGGTATTTCAGATGAAGGAATGTAAGCAGATTTTGCTTAATATTCATACTTACTACTTAAATACACAGTGGCGGCTCGAGCACTTCTTTAGTGGTGGGGATCGATGTTTTTTACACACTGTACCGTAATCTCACCACCCGTAGAATATACATAATATAAAATTTCTCAAAAAAAAAATTGATGGTCTAATCATGTTAGTTGGATATATTTAACACAAAATAATATGAAATTTCAATAGATATATATGCCAATTTACAATAAAAGATAATAAAAAATAAAAATTTACCTTCTAACTTATTTGAATGCGAGCGATTCCCGCCCGTAACTTCGCAAACAAATGATTCTATGGGGATCTAAAGGATTGTCCCCGCTGGTACTTGAATTCACATACTACTGCGCATGCGCAGTTGCGTACGATCGCGAAACAATGCAAGGAAAGTATGGGGATAGTTCGGATCGTCCCCCAAGTGCGCATTAGATTTTGCGCACTGAGAAATAGACCCGCTGTTTTTTGCGCCGTACATTGTTCGCTGTACGCGCGTAGGGTCTTACTTAAATCATCCGGAATAATTGTTTGCATTTTATTTCTGCAAATTTCAATTACTTTTATGTATAATAATTCATTCATTTTGGCGAAGACAAAGCATCGACTGTTATTTTCTTTAGTTGGTTTAGAGTGTAACTGGTGGGGACTGTCCCCATTGTCCCCCTATGAAGAACCGCCACTGTAAATACATATAATGGAACCCTCTCCAGAAAAAAAAACAAACTTCTTAAGCGGAAAAACCGTATATGTGAGAAAAATTGGGCCAATTTTGGGCCGAGGGACCGAAAAAACCAAACTTCTTAAGCCACGAAATTTTGTAAGAGAGAACTTCTTAAGAGGGTTTCACTTATTATATAAATTTATATTAAATATTACATTAGAAAAGGGATAAAGCAAAAGAAATGTTTCATCCATACATGTGTGGTTAAGAGTCATTTCTACGACTCCTTCTTGTATTCAGCAGCTCGGTTTTGGAATTATTTACCGACTCTCATTTTTTCATCCTTCTACAACATGGGAATCTTCAAAAGCCAGGTTCACTCCTTCCTGTCCTCAAAAAGACCCTCCACACAGCATTGTCAAAGATAAAATAAACTCAGAGTGAAATATCTCCTGCATAGAGTTCATACAAAAAAAAACATTGGAGCTATAGTAATTCAAATTTGCATTTTACGTACAGACAAATCATTTTATGGAGTGCAAATTTGAATGTTCATATTTGTCCCGATAGTATAGCGAAGCTTGTTTGAACTAATTTGGAATTCCGCCAGCAGTTCCCTCTAACCCCGCAACAGCCCCACAGTACAGGCACTACATGTGCAAGAATCTTTTTATCTTGATTAGTTGTTTTTGGGGTGTTATGCCGTGTTGCGGTATTTCCTTCTTTTGCCAACGTTTCGGACAGCGTTACAGTGTCCATCATCAGAGCAGATGTGTGAGATGATGACAGACACTGTAACGCTGTCCGAAACGTTGGCTAAAGAAGGAGGTAGTGCAACATGGCTAACACCCCAAAAACAAATAATGAAAATACTTTTGGCCGTGAAAATCTAAAAACTTATCCTATTTATTTTGATTTATCTTTACTTATTACATTTTACACAAAAAATTATTTTATTCAAGCTATCAATTTGAAGTGACCGTTGTGAAGGGTAACTCTAAGGCATCAAAGAAGGCGGAAGTCATGGTGCAGAATGGGATGTTGCCCACCATAGATATCGGCTACGCCCCGAGGGTGGTGGCTTCCAACCAGGCCTTGGAGATACAAGCTCAGGTGTCGGATTTGAGGCAAGGGTGCAACCTTCAGTGGCTGCTGCTTAATGAAAAGGGATTTGCATACTTTGATACAAGTACACTGGTAAGATCAAAATAACTTTTTTTAATGAAAGACAACAACAGTGTAATGTGACAATATTTGAATTGTCCCTATTCTCAGTGGTGGCTCAAGCACGTCTTCGATGGTGTAAGCTGATATTTTTCACATGTACTGTACTTAAACATCACTATCCGCAGAATACAATATAAAATAAACAAAAATATTAATGGACAATTCATGCACTTAATCCGATGACTTAAGTTTGAGCCCACACCAAGTGAGTATTCCCTCATGCTGGAGAAGGTTTAGAAGAAATTTCTAAGATTTCTCTACCTGAGGGAGTATGGCTACTACCTGTGCTTCTACCCTAGCAACTTTCTCTTGGGCATGCTCGGTAAGAACCATCTACGGGTCAGAAGGGATGTGCTCAGTGTAACACTTTTCTTCAGACTGATTCGTGGATGGTTCGAAAACTCGACTATCATGTAGAGCATTAGTTTCTATGTTGCCGATGGTTATCTCCGTCACCGACAGAATAGACTGTTTTATCTTCCGGCTTTCAGAACTAACTTGCCAATCGTCATGCCAGTCGGGAGAGCTGTCTTGTTGTTAAATAGAATCGCTTCAAATATTGATATGTTTAAACATAAATGAAGCACAATTTAGACATCAAGCTTTGTAGCTGTTAGTTTAGTTGTGCTTCATAGATGTTTAAATTTCTTAAATCTGCTTTATCTAATATTAATATTTTTCTCATTTTTTTTTGAAGAGTTTTAATTTCCAATGTACATTTGTTACTTAAGTTTTAAATTTTCTGCGACCGGTTTCGACACATCCGTGTCATTCACGAGCAAACTTAAAACTAACTTAAAAATTCAAAAAGTACAAGTTTTTGTACAAGTACAAAAATTAATTAGGTGGGGGTAGTGGGAGGGGAGATTTCGGAGGAGTGGGAGAAAGCTGGGAGGAGTCAACGTTACTTGGAAACATCGTACTTAGAAATTACGTTACTTAGAAATTGTTATATAGTTAATGCCCAAGAAATACAAAAAATATTTTTCTCTTTTAAAAACGCTTTGAAATTTTAATTTTGTATAGTTTTAATGAATAAATTGAATTGAATAAAATAGTATTTAACCACTCGAATGATTTTTGGCATATTATGGCAAGTTTGCAATCATCTTGAGCGATCGCTTGCCATAATGTGCCAAAATTTATAGTACCTAAAAATTTAGATAAACAATGAAATCTAGGTCGATTCTTTGACTTTAAAACACAGTACGCAGTTCAGATGTTTCCATATTAATATTTCGAGGAATGATATTAATTAAATCGAATGGCCAAATCGAAAACTGAACACCCATCGCTCGAGTGGATAAGTATTAGGTGATTGTGGCTGTTGTGAATTTCATGAACGAATAAAAATCATTATTTTGTCACTACATCCTTTGGTAATTCCTGCATTTTCTGAAAATTTCTCACAGCCTGGAGTATTTGGTAACATGGCAATCAATTCCCGCGAGGAGACGTTCTTGTCGGAGATAGTGGAGTTTGGCAACGAGACGGTCGTCCGCAACTACCCGCTGATTATCCCCGTGGCCAGCGGCTCCTGGCAGGGTCTGCAGCCGGAGACCAGCTACAAGTTCCGGCTGCAGGTGGACTGCCAGTGCACTCCTAGCATACAGTGCGAGGGGCCCCCGCAGGTGACCGCTTACTCGGACGTCATCGTGGAAACTAATGGGCCACCTAAACCTAACCCCATAAAGGTAAGGTTAAGAACACTCTCAGTACAGCCCTTGTGAAAGACAACCATTCAATATTTAAACCATTCTTTGAAATGGCTTTAGTTGTGTTTGAATGCCAGATCTGTTCTATACTAATCTCCCTAATTTCCTACCCTCTCCAACATCTTCAGCCCCACAACATACTCCACTTGACCATAATTGTATGGCTCTTTGTATATGACTATTCTTAGCAATTTTGGAAGATCTGAAAGGATGGATAGTTCTAGAAAACGTTAACTCTAATAATTTTTACTGGTTTCAGGTTACACCAGTGATGGGGATAGCTTTGCAAACAATCTTTAGATTTTCCACATCTGCCGCTTTTGATCTACAAAAAGACAATCCTTTGAAGTACATCTTCAGCTACAGAATACCTCCCAAAGATGTTGTTGTCATTAAGACTTTCATAGAGAATCTGATGGCAGAAACAATTTTACCATACTCAGGTAGGCAGCAAATAAAACTAAAAACATTGGACAATTCAATCGTTGAGTTCCAAAACCCTCCCTAATGGATTTTCTTACTTACGTGTAGGCTGAGTTTTCATGATTCCAATTATTTTATTTTTTTACACATTAGCACGATCTTGTAATAGCCTGACATAATTATTATTTTCTATTTAAATATTTATTTAAAAAACGTGTTTTAATTTTCATTAGGACGGATTTCGGAACTCACTTTCAATTATAGTGGGTTTTGGAACTCATCCAGTTAAATATGGAGGAGTTTGAGTGGAGTGAAAAGGTTGAGTGAAAAGGTTGAAAACATATAAAAAATATTATATTACAAACATAAAAATATGTACACAACTTAATAGAGAAGATATCATTTTGTTTTTCATTGATATTTAATAAAAAATGTAAGAATAGTTAAGATAAGACATATTAGTTAGTCGTTATTATTATATACTGTTGTGCTCACACAAACAGTTTTCCAACTCGTCTTGGGAGGAGATTACTTCTTGGGAAAGAATAGAGTTCTTTCATGTTAATATGGGATTTATTTAATACTTCACATATTACACGTGGTGACTACGATAGTCGGCCTAACTGGAAGCTGGCTAATTGAGATGTGAATTGAGTGAGCTCCTGCAGACGGCACCCCGGCCCTTGGCCCCCCTGGTGCCCAAACTCCGAACTAAATTAACTGCCATCTAGATATACCACATACATGGTGATAGAGCGTTGTTTTTTAAAAACTTAAATTATTATCAGACCAATATACATTTTTCTGGCTTCATCTAAACCCAAAAGAGAAGTTTCTTGTTGTGTAATTTCCGAAAGATTTTTGGAGATATCACTGATTTTTTGTAGAAACTGAGGTTTTCTAACTGTATCTAATCGATACCATAATTTTTTTCAACAAATTTGTTGACATCCTTCGCTTTATCTAGAAAAAATATTGGAAATATAATTTCATAAAATTATATAATGGCCAAAAAAATTCAAATGCAAATGAGACGCCATTGAAAAATTCAATGAAATTCGGATAAAACCTATATGTTATTCGCTGTCGCTGAGGGAAGTAAAAAATACCAAGTGGAATTCCGCTGGGAATTTGTATGAGCTTTCACGGCTAGTGCGAAACTACAACCGGTAGGAAGTATATTTTCGTTTGTTTACCTACGACGGCCGGCGTGGTCTAGCGTTAAGGTTCTTGACTCGCAACCCATAGGTCGCGGGATCGAATCCCGGCGTGGAAAATAAATTTTATTTGATTAATTTGTGTTATTTCACAATTAATTCATTTATAATAATATATAGTATATTTGCAGCACGTTCCAGAGTGGAAGATACTCTGAGTATCGCCCTGGTGTAAGACCACCATTGAATTGAAACGTTGCTTTAAATGGCTTTTAACCGTGTTTGGTGACTAGATCTTAATAGCAGGTACTTCCCCACCTTCTTCTTCCCCATCTCCTTCCCCTCCACACTACCTTCAGCATAACAACATACCCCGATCGGGGATGCCATAGTATCACTGGCTCCAGACGGGAGCAGTTGGGACTCTAGTGCGGTATTCATATATAAAAAAAAGAGAAAATTAGAAATGTACATTTTGTCGCAATATCTACTGTTCACTGGTTTATTCCAGATATGTGTTATTTCCAGAAGTCCCCCTAATCCCCGTGCTGAAGGTGTGCGACGCTCGGGGGGCGTGTGGGGAGGTGGAGGGGAGCCCCGTGTCAGCGGGGCTCCCCACTAAAATATCTGAAATGGACACCAATGATCTGTTGGACAAATTCCAATCAAACCTTTATAGAAAAGATTATGCAGATGCTTTTTATTTGGCATCAGTGTCTCTTCAAACGTACACGGTAAGTACGAGTAAGTACAATATTAGCTTTTGCCCCCGGCTTCGCATGCGCACTCCCCCCCCAAAATTTGATTATTGTATTAAAAAAGATATATTGTCACCAGTAAAATCCATTAAGGACCTAGGGGTAGTCTTTGATCCTAAACTTATATTTTCAGACCATATATTGCAGTTGACAACATCATGCTACAAGCTCCTGGGGTTTGTTATAAGATCATGCAAACAGTTTTCAAAACCTGAAGCAATGATGGCTATGCATAACTGCATTATATGGTCTAAAATTGAAAACGCCTCTACTGTATGGGCCCCATACCAGAAAAAATACACTGAGAAATTAGAACAGATTCAAAAAAAGTTTCTTAGATACCTGTATATGAGAATGCACGGGGAGTACCCACGATTCATGCATCATGAAGATCTGCTCACAGAAACGCGTTGCCAAAGTCTCCAGTCGAGGAGGAGTGGGACCCTTGCAGTAACGGTGTACAAAATCATTAATAATTTAATAGATAGCCCATACCTCCTGGAATGTTATTAGTTGTTTGTGCCGAACAACTATAGCCAGGGACGGTACCACGATCTTCTATGTATCCCACATAGCAGAACAGACGTAATGGCTACGCATAGCATGACACTAGGTATGGTGTTGTTAAATAACGCTTCCAAAACTATTGACATATTTAACAGTAGTCTTGAAGAATTCAAGAGGCATTTTAGTGTTACTATTTAAAGTGTGTCACATGTGTATTGTAAATGGACACATAGTCTGTAATACACAAATAAAAAAAAATGATATAAAAAATGATAGAATTTCCAAAGCATTTAGTCGTCTATTTCACGGGAATAACCGCCATTGGAATTTCGAAATTTTGTTTCGCAGCATATAATTATTAGGTATCGTCTGAAATATTGTTTTTATAATCCAGTTTAATGTATTTTTGAAAATCGGAATTTTTGAGGGTCGAATAAATAATAATAAATTAAAAATTAAAATATAATGGTAGAGTGCCTTTCAAGTTTGGGTTTTTTGAAGTTTTTACGAAGTTAGAAATTTTGGGAGTGCATTTGGTATCTGTTCGACTATAGCTCATTTACATTCAGTACAATGGATAGCTGGCTCATTTATGTTCAGAATGATAAATAGCTAATAGCTAATTTAAATTCAGAAGGATGGATAGCTAGTTCATTTAACCGCTTCTGTGCCAAGAGCGAGATTTCTCGCATCCTTGGTCGTGTCCAGCAGGCCGGCCATAGAAAAATATCGAGTTTACTCGCTCTTCTTTGAGCCTCTGTATCATACATATGTCCCATTTTTTATTAATTTAAAATATGGAACACACAGAGACGACATTGGGATGATTTTGATTTTTTTTTTTTTTTAAATAAGATGTAAAAATGATTTATTTTGATTAAAAGTTCACGGCCTGCTGTACACAGTTACACTTCTACCTGCTGGCATTTAAAAGGTTAAGTTGAAGAGGATAGATAGCTGGCTCATTTGAGTTGTGGAGGAAAGATAGCTAGCTCTTTTATGTTCAGACTGATGGATAGCTAGCTCATTTAACCCTTCTAATCACAGGAGACCCAAGTTGTCCCAAAACATCATATGCCGTTATAATAACAAGAGACCCAGATTGTCCCAGAGCGACCGTGCATTATTAAAAGTTATATATCTCTCTTCCTGTCATGCTAATATTTGTGATTTCTTTTATGTTAGAGAGCCAAAGAAATAATGCTTCTCATTGTATTAGGATTATATGAGCTATGTTGTTGAGATATTTTACAAACCCGATCATAAGTGACGGTTTTATTTCGAGCCAATTTTTGACGTAACAAACATTTAATTTTAAAATAAAATTGTATGAAAGTGATAAAAAGTGAGGTGACAGTTTTATTACAAATTTTGTTAAAAAAAGGAATCTGTATTTAAAATTTTAAGTTTATTCTATTTTAAGTACTTTAATTCCAATATTCGCAGGTATGCATTTTTAAGCTAATTTACATTTCCAATATCAAAATTTTAATATTTAGAAACAAAAAAGTTGATTCCTAATAAACACATCGGAAAGATTATTTTATCTAGATTTTAGAACAATTTTTGTTTTTGCAAAAGGGTTAAAAATTAACCCATAAATAGGAAAATTTAAGATGCATGGCAAGAACCAGGAATTTTGCGCGCGAACCTTGACAGGCAAAAGGTTACAGATATTATTTTCTTATTATTCGAAGGGTTAAGTTAAAGATGATAGAAAGCTAGCTCATTTGAGTTGATTAGGATGGTTAGCTAGCTCACTTAAGCTGAGGAGGATGGAGAGCCAGCTCATTTAAGTTGATGAGGATTTATAGCCAGCTCATTTACGTTCAGAACGATGGATGCTAGCTCATCTTAGTTGAGGAGAATGGAGAGCTAGCTTATTTAAGTTCAGAAGGATGGATAGATAGCTCATTTAAGTTGAGGAGGATAGATAGCTAGCTCATTTAAGTTTAGGAGGATTAATAGCTAGCTCATTTAAGTTAATAAGGATGGATAGCTAGCTAATTTAAGTTTAGGAGGATGGATAGCTTGCTAATTAAAGTTGAGGAGGATGGATAGCTAGCTCATTTACATTTAGAAGGATGGATAGCTAGCTCCTTTAAGTTCAGGAGGATGGATAGCTAGCTCATTTACATTTAGAAGAATGGATATCTAGCTCATTTATGTTGATGGATGGATGGACCCACGTTTTGATCTTTTGTTTCCTTTTGTATTTCTATTTTACTCCGGGCTGCACTTTCACTATATTCTAGATAGGTACATCTTCGGCCCTCTACCACAGCAGCCTATCTCCTAATATTACGAATTCTGAGAATCACAACGCAAAATGACTGCCGCTCTGCTAACAGATATATTTTCCTGCCTAATTCCACATATTATTTTTATATAGGTATGTACATATATTATTTTTATAATTTACACCTTTCCTGGATAACTCGGAAAGACAACTGAAATAGGGTATTCATTATTATTTTAGCCTGTGACGTCCCAGTCCAGATTTGTGCCTTTTTTACATGACAGAAATAGGCCTAACAACTGTTTCATAATCTAATAACAAATGGTTTCATTTCAGGCTCTTTTCGATGGGAATATGAGTTTTCTGCATCAAATAGAGAACTATACTCGAGCTGATATAGCTAAACAGATGGTGGCCCTCAACCAGAATAACGTGATGGCTTCTAACGAGTTTATCAAAGAGTCTACGACGTTTATTCAGAAATTCAAGGTTTCTGAGGAATTGTTGCAGGTGAGAACAGCTTCATTTAATCTTTGAGGATGCCGTGTGAAGGGTCTTTTTTTTAAAAAGAAAGGAAAGGAAGTTCTCCGAAGGAAAATAGGGGGCGGGTACTGGGTAGAGGTGGGTAAGTTCTGCATTTTACCGGAAGCCTCCGAGACTTGCTTCCTTTTAAAAGTACACGAGTTCTAGGAGCAGGTCCCGGGTCCCAGTTCTTAGGTGCGGACACTGCTGACTGAGCACTGAGTGTTGTTGCGGCGCATCGAACCGGGACGCAGGGGTTCAAAGAACTCGAAGCCAGGACCTACTCGTAGAACTCGCACGACAACTCAGAACCCCGGAGCCGGACAAGACCCGCACGACGGCTCGGACCCGTCACCCGTGCAATGTAGGTACATTCAATGGACCTACATTGCACGGGCTTTTATTAAGAATTTAAATAAGTAAATTAGCTGTAAGCTGTAATGCTTTATTATAAACTATTAAGTCATGTTCATAAAACAACTTTATGCCAAATCTGCTCTGCTACACCTCCTTCAAAACAAACTCCATATTCCAATGCAAACAAAAACAACAATAAAAACAAGGTCCACCACAAACACCACACACGGACAAAGACATTTTCAGTATTACGCAACCAAACTTTTTAATTATATGCCGATTACTCTGAAACAACTACTAACTGCACATACAAATACAAACATTCACAAAAAACACATCACAGCCTGGATCAAAAATCAAGATATTCACTTTAAGCATACAAAATTTCTTAATCCCTAACCAAACATAATAAAAATATAAAAAAAGTAAAATAAATAAACACAACTATGTAAAATAAATACTACAACACATAAATACCTGTACTTGCCACACTGAATCACCAAACACCTCAGAACAGGTTCTCCTAGTGAGGTGTTCACGAAACATACAACATTATCAACCAACAGTTTCACCTTCACCAACCCACCTTACACCCAACATAATAAAATGTAATATTAGTATGTAAAAATATTTTCAAAATATATTAGGTATGTAAAAATATTAAAAATAAGGTAAAAACTGTAATATATAGAAATAAATAAAAAAATTAAAAAAAAATAATGCACTTCACCCGTTGAGTAACAATATCAAGATACGCTTTAATTAAAAACGACTCCGTGTCTAGTCGAATATACTAAACAATTCCACGATGACGTGACACACGGGCAGGGAGCTATATACTGTTACGTCAAGCGGTCAGGCACGTGTGTGTTCATTGCCGGCCGGCAATTAAATGTGTCACAGTTAGCCGTTTGCAAGCCGGCGACCACGGGTGAGTCACGGGGACAGGAATGTATCGTGGTTCGCGAGTCGCGGAAGTGGCGGAGTGACGGAAGTGGCGGGAGTTTGTCGCGGTTCACGTGGCTTGGACCAGACGCATGGGTTTGAGCGTACTCGGCGAACTCGGGACTTGTATTCGAATGGCTAGGAAAGTTGGGGCCGCGTCTTAGCGCTGCAGCGTTGAGTTGCTCGGACCGCCGGATTTATTTGGATGCGAGTACTGGGCCGGGTTCTCTGGGAGTAGTCGATTTGAAAAAGGAGTGGGAGTAGGAATCGCTTCCCGCAAAGGAGCTGATTACACGAGCCCATTCCAGCTGAACTGACACATCGCTAGTACTGGGTGGAATCTGGGGGTCAGTGTGTCCGGGAATAACGGACGTATCAAGTTCCGAGAGAGTCCTGCTGAGATCAATCTCAATGGGCAGACACATCCGCCACCAAGAACTGGACAAATTCATGTACCCCATGAACCCAGGCACTCCTGCAACCAAGTCACCAAACGTATCGAACCACTTGGGCAGTGGCAGAGGTGTTGGTTATCCAATAAATGCTTTCCGGGGCGGCGGTACCCATACCCTGTTTCCTAAATTATGCTGTGAGTTTCTTTTTTTTAATACAATAGCACAAGAGTCCCAACTGCTCCCGTCTGAAGCCAGTGAGACTATGGCATCCCCAATTGGGGTATGTTGTGAGGCTGTGGGTAGTGGGGAGGGGAAGGAGATAGGGAAGAGGAAGGACGGGAAGTACCTGGCTATTCAGATCTGGTCACCAAACACGGCTAATGCCATTTCAAGCAACGTTTCATTTCTGAATGGTGGTCTTCACCAGGGCCATCCTGAGAGTATCTGCCACTCTGGAATGTGCCGCAAATATTCTATATATATTATTCTAAATGAATAAATTGTGAAATAACAAAAATTAATCAAATAAAATTTATTTGCCACGCCGGGATTTGATCCCGCGACCTTCGGTGTGCGAGTCAAGCGCCTTATCGCTGCACTACGCCAGCCGTCGAACTCAATGTAAAAAAAAATAATTGAAATATGTGGACCTCAGGACAGGTATAATACCTAGTTAGTTATAATACAAAAATAAATAATTTGGAGCTCTTTTAAAATTAAAAAATTATAGTTGGAGAATGAAGGGGATAATCTGCGAGTGAAATATCATCAATGAAGTATGTAAATTTAATTACTTGAAGACATTGGTAGTCACTACAATATGTACATATTGAAACTTATTGAATATTTTTAAGCTAAGCAGCAAGCTAAAAAAATTGTGTTAAATTACAAATTTCAGAACAAAACAACTTTGCAAATTTCATGACACCAGAGCTCAAACACAAACAGTCAACAGATTTCTGATCCACAGTAAATAATGTATTGCAGTAGGTATGTATACTTTTTTGTTTTCAGGATATATTAAAACTTCGGGACAGCGTTTTTGCAATTGTGAGCCAATCCTCCAATGACATTACCGACACAAATAGTAGAATGATATCACGTTCAGATGACGGGTCATTCCATTCGAGGAAATTACTGTGGATGGAAGACGAGTCCAACTATAGGAAGATATCCAAGAGAGACGTTTCTTCGGAAGATGTGGAAAACTTCATGAAAGTTTCAGAATATATTATATTAAACTCAAAAGATGTCTCACGCGTCCAGACGGAGAAGAAGAAAATTATTTCAAATCTTGAAATAGCAGCTCCAGACTTGTGCGCCAAGAGTACTAAATACCCCAGTATTATAGGTGAACGATTATCGAATTTTTTTGTTTTACATTATTTCGTCCTGAAAAAATAATCCCTCTCAGGTACTATATCAAAATGGGGATTCTGTGTGGAGGGTCTTTTTTGGAAAGGAAGAATAAGAAGTTCTGCAAAGGAAAATGGTTTGAAGGGTAGGTAGGAATATGGAGGTCACGTATGAATCTATCCCTCGCACTGCAGTGTAAGGCGATGTTGGCAGTGAGCCTGTGGGAGAGGCCAAAAAATCTCCCCCAACCAGTCTCTTCCAATCTGGCTAGCCACACAGTTGGTTGGCAGACGAAAGGTCCGGACAAAACCTCACCGCATGAACCCTGGCACCCCTACTTAATTACCAAACGTAGCGAACCTCTTGGGGTGACCTATGGCAGAAGTGTTGGAAATCCAATAAATGGTTCCTGTGGCGGTAGTACCCCCACCCACCTTCCAAATTGAAAACTAAATACAAATAACTTAAAGGGTTTGACAGGATGCACTCATCAGACTTTTACCAGCGTTTCCTGAGATTATTTAGAGAAAAAAAAAATGTACTCTTAGATGACATTTTGATTTTCTGTGGTTAAAAAAAATAAATTATAAATGAACATAAAATATATTTCTGTCACATGTTGCCTTTGGTCACTCAGTTGAGTAAACTTAAACTCTCTCTCCCCACCTCTACTTTCCATTGCCTTGTGAACAATAAAATTGATCGGTGACATTTAAAATTTAACCCTTTTCCAAAAAAAATTGTTGCAAAACTTAATATGTAGCTGGATGGAAAGAGCAACATCAGTCATCATTTTTAATGATTCATTCTGAAAATTGAATTTTTCCACCAAGTAGAAAACGCAAATACCTAGATGTCGCACATTAAAATACAAAACGAAAATATTTATTTAAGACACCATCTAGATTGCGATTAGTTCGGGTAGAATTTTGCAATTACACATAGAGACACCAGTAAAAAAATGCCTTAAGAAAATGAAGATAATGTTGGCAGTTCTCAATTGAAGTATGATACAGTTAAACATGACCGAATGGCATAGGATCGAATTAGCTCAGTGGCAGAGCAAAGTCCCGACAAGGCTGAGGTCCTGGGCTCAATTCCTAGAATCTACCAAATCATTTTCTAATTTTTCTATTTCACATAAATTTTTCGTTTAATATTGTCGTTGTCTTCAATGATTATACTGAAAATTCAGTTCAATTTAACACATGAACTTACGATAACATGACACTTCCGATAAATTATTTTGTATTATGTATTATCAACACATGTTGCTTTTACGAGTAATAATTTTTTTATTACAAGTGATATGATAAGTACCTAATTGCATATTATTGAAATGCTACGAATAGTAGGTAGCAGGTTTGTCGATGAAACATCTTAAATAATTTTCGTTATTTGTTTTTGGGGTGTTATGCCATGTTGCGCTACCTCATTCTTTGGCTAACGTTTCGGACAATAAGGAAGTTGAGTGAAAAATATTTTGACTTATAAAAAATATGTTCATGTAGATAAAAAAAAAATCGATTCTAAATATATAAATAAATTTCTATATTGTTATTCTTACAATTAATTAAATCTTCTTAAAAATCCATCAAAAAGCTAATGAATGGTCGAAAGAATTCTGACGTCATCGGAACCTCAGTTTGTACGAAGAGCGGATCACCGAAATGTCTACGGCGCATCTCTTTCTATTACACGAGAGATGGTTTGTGTATGATGAGAGAGGTGTATAGGCCAAACGTCGTTTACTTATGGGCCAAACGGTTTTGCATTCTATCCCCTAAAAGTCTTTTTAAGTTCAGTAATGGGTGGTTTGATATATTTAATGGTTTAGTAAACAAAGTTTATGTAATGCAAAATCTGTTTAAAAAACCACATACCATGTCAGAAATCGGATATATTCAAGGCCAGCCCGACTACCTACCAATCGTTGATTCTGACATGTTGATTTTATATTTAAGAGATAATACTGATCACATTAGTACTGAAATTTGTGGAGTTAAAGCTTCCAAGTAAATACATCAAATTATTAATTGTGTTCATTTGTATGTTACAATAAATATAATATATTTTTACAGTATTAAATAATAATCATTACGTATTCTACCCATCTGACATCCAGGGCCGTCTTAAACTAGGCTGGGGCCCTTGGGCACACAAGAATTTGGGGCCCTTTTGGAAAGTAAAAAAAGCGAATTATAATAACATTTTTTACTAAGTATGACCATTTATTATAGGTAATCAAATACAATATAATATAATATGTCATTAATGATATTAGAATGCTGCTGGTTTTTTGGTTACGATTACGATAACGGTTTCTTTCGGGATTTATGTTGAGCAAAATTTTCTACTATATCCTTAAAGTCAATTTTTTTTAAGGATATCACTTTCTTACTTTAGCACATAATTGACAAATTACTCAATCGTTCTTGTATGTAACATTGTTGTTCGCAATTCATTTTTTATTCTCTTAAGCTGCGAAAATGACCGCTCTCCACTACAATTGGTAACCATTAGGCAAAGGATATTCTTGTAGCAATTTCTATAAGTTTGGAAAAGTTTCTTCCAATTTATCTGATTTTATTAGGTTATGTCAGGTTGAGATATTTAAATCCGCTGATTGCTTCGTTATGTTTTTTTAAATATTGGCAATGAAAACAATCTTTTTGATCTCATCTGCATTACTGTCTTCATGATAAAATTCTCCAAATTCTTTGAATTTTTTGGTCAACTCACCAGATTCGATTGTTGTTAACTGACAAAGAAAACTAAATCGGCTATCAATTTCTTGGTATGCTGCCGAACGTTTTTTTAAATGTGTATTTAATGTGTCAATTATGGGAATGAAAGTATCTACACGAAACTTTTCCTTGCCTCTCAACTGTGCAGTCTCTGATGATCCTTCAAAAAAAGTGATGCGTGTGCTGCGAAATCTTTTTCTTTCAAATGTATCTTTGTAGTCAGCATATGGATTTTTTTCTTTAGCAGCCGTTTCGTACTGATCAAACTTATTGCGTGCGGTATTGACATAACTTTTCAGAGATTCGTAAAGTTTCGTTACAACGTCCATGGTCATAGTGCTATTCTGTAAACTTAGACTCGTTTTATTCATAACTCCCAAAATATCATTCCATATTTCCGTTAGAAGAGCAATCTCAAATTTTCCCATTTTTTTGCTAGGCTTTGGGCTTCCTTTCTAGTGTCTCCTGGTTGATTGATGTCACTTGCGATTGAAGACAATGCTTCAGAAATAGTTAAATTACCATTTTGCAAAGCATTAATAGCATTGGCGCGTGCAGACCATCTAGTTGCCGAAAGAGACTTCGGGACTCTATTTGCACCTAAATGCTCTGTCAAAATTTTCCATCGTTTTGTCGAAGCCGAGAAAAAATTGAACAATTTTTGTACAAATTGAAAGAATGTTACTGCTTCAGTAACACACTCAACAGCCTGAACACCCACTAAATTTAGCGAATAACGTAAATCGCAAATTTCTTTTATTCTTTATTGAATACCAGAGTACTTTCCAGACATATTTGATGCATTGTCGTAGCTCTGCCCGCGACAATCTTTTATAGGAATTTCAAGGCTTTCAAAAAAGTTTAAAATGGTATCTGCTATATATTGCGCATTATGTTCATCCATAGGCAAAAATCTCTCGATAGGCTGTCCGTCTTTTACGTATCTAACTATGAAAGTCAGTTGGTCAAAGTGGGTCAGATCTGGCGTAGAATCTACGCTAATAGAGTAGTACGTAGTACTTTGCTGATGTAAGTTCTTTGACAATGGTTTTCAAAACTGGCTGTCCCATTAAATTAATAAATTCATTACAAATATTTGCCGATAAATATTATGTACTTCCTTTTCCACGATTTCCACAGTTTTCTATGGGTCATGGGTCATGGGTCATGGGTCGGGCCTGAGGGGGCCCCCTTCCCATCCCTTTCCCTAACAAAGCACCACTATGAATTTTGAATTGAATGTTTTGTGGATTAATTTTGAGCTATCATATATTTTATTGACCGAAACACATTCCTAGAATAATAAACTATGTACCAAAACAACATTCCTTGCGTTAATTTGATAAATTGATAGGTTTTACGAAGTTTTCGTCAAGTATCACGCATCAGATTTGCATCGCGGCAAATTTGACATTTCGATTCCAAAGATAAATTATTTTAAAATATTCTGGTGTTTCCAGGTGAATGAAACTAGTGGCTATATCATCAATGATGTTGGCGCAAGCGATTCTGACCTTGTTCTTCATACAAATTCTGTATACAGAAGGGTCAAATTCTAATTTTAAAAAAAAATTTCGATATTTTTTCCGCGCGCATGCGCACACACCGCCCGCATTTTCGCGTTTCGCGAGAGATATTGTCGGTCCTTCGGGGCCCCCTGAGAATGGGGGCCCTGGGCACGGGCCCCGTGTGCCCTTATGGTGAAGACGGTATTGCTGACATCTGATGTTTCGCCGTAACCCTCACTAGTTTTGTGTAAGTATATTAAATTTATTGATTGCGCAGAAAAGTCTCACAGTGAACTGCGCTGTAAACAGGGCTGGGCAAAATACATGCTTTGCTGTAATTGAAATACAAATTACAAAATACTTTTTCGCATGTATTTAAAATACGAAATACGAAATACTTTGACGTCGTGTATTTGAAATACAAAATACAAAATACATTTGGTTTTGGTAGAACCTTTGGTTGCTTTGTTTGTCCTAAGTGCACTTATCTAAGGGTGCATTTCCAGAAAAGCAAAGCTGAGCAGAGTGAAACAGAAACGTGCAAAAATTGACCAATCATATTGCTTAGAAGACACATCTCATCCTCGCTCCACTTGTAAAGTTTGTGGTATAGGACCCAGGTGTTAGATAATAATAATTATTATTATAATAAAATGACGTTTCGGCATCAGTTTCGGTTTCGGTAGAAAATCTGCCGAACCTTCGGCCGCACCGAAACTCTGCGTTCGAGAATCATCGCGCGTCGTTCAGCTGACTTCGGGTGAGTTCGTGGCTCGTTCGCCAAATTTTGTTCAAATAAGTAGTTAACATGTTTGTTAATTTTTTTGTTTATTCTATAGCAGTAATGTACCGGTAATAGTACCCGCCGCCCAAATTGGGAGGCGGGTAAGGGTACCGCCGCCCCAGGAACCATTTATTGCATAATCAACACTTCTTCCATAGGACACCTTAAGTCGTTCGCTACGTTTGGTGTCTTTGCAGGGGTGCCCAGGTTCATTGGGTGATGTTTGTCCAGGTCTTGGGGGCCAATGCGTCTGCCTGGCTGCTCCGTGGTGTGCAGGATCGAGAGAGACTGGTTGAGGCAGGTCTTTTACCCTCTCCAGCCGGAATCTCTCGACCTATCGCCTGGCACCGCGGTTGGAAGGATGGATTCATACGTCTGTTATACCTAGATACACTGACCCCCCCATTCCTACCCACCCTTCATACCTATTTCCTTCCCAGAACTGCCTCTCCTTCCTTTCCTTAAAAAAAACCTCCACACAGCATCCCCTAAGATGACATAAGCCCTGAGGGAAATTATTTTCCTCAGGGCCTCCTATGTGGAACTAATGTAAAAAAAATATTTTTTTTTTTTTTTCATTTACTTACTTCAATTTTTGTTTTTTTTTCATTTAACATGTTCATTAAGAATATTGTGATTGTAAACGCAATTAAAATACTTAATTAATGAGGTCTTTCCTTCATAATGTGAGTGTTGATTATTGTAAATTTTTTGTTCCAAGAAGCCTTCCCCTCCCCACTACCCTCAGCCTCACAACATACCCCAATTGGGGATGCCATAGTCTCACTGGCTTCAGACGGGAGCAGTTGGGACTCTTGTGAGGTATTCATGTAAAAAAAAAAAAAAAAGTAAATAACATGTTTTGTTAATTTTTGTTTGTTTTAGTAAGTAATTTCAAAAATTAGTAATAATTTTTTCACAGGTACTTCATTAATTGTTTTTTATTTTTATTTCATTTAACACGTGTTAATTGTCTGTATCAGTGTAAAAATAAGCCAAATTTCAGCAAAAAAAAATAGCTTAAAAAAGAATCGGTTTCGGCCAAAACTGAGACAGACACCGAAGATTCGGTTTCAGTTTCGGTAGAAAGTCCTGTTTCGGTCAGACACTAATAATATAATACGATACAAATAGTGTTGCCAACTTGCTCTAATTATTAACATATATTGCGCTGGATTCTAACGTTTTTAGTCTTATGTATTATCTACGTTATTTTATTTTTCATTATCATTACTATGATCACTAAATGTATTTGAAAATGTATTTTGAAGCCATAATTTAAAAAAGTATTTGAAATACAAATTACAAAATACCTCAACATCAGGTAATTGAAATACCAATTACAAAATACATTTTTAGGAAGTAATTGAAATACAAATACAAAATACGTATTTGTATTTCAAATACGTATTTCAATTACAAGTAATTCAAATACTGCCCAGCCCTGGCTGTAAACCGTTATCTTACTTTTTTGCGCGGCGGCCTGAATTGGCGGGTGGCACTTCAACCAACGGCAATCGGCCAGCGACGGCAATACCGGGTTGTGAAGAGTTTAGGCGCGAGAAACAAAAATTCTACCTTTAAATATGAAATAAATTAACTATGAAATCTTGATCAATTTTCATTTTTTTAAATAATATCAATTCTGATAGACGGTTAACATTGATAAAAAAGATTACTGGAATTCCTTATTGAAGAATTAAAAAAATCTCCATACAAAATTCCCAAGCGACGCGGTTTTCTCAGTTTCAATGACGTCACATCCACGCCCCGCCTCTTACCGCTCGGATTCCGCTCGTTTTGGCGTGCTTAATAAAATTAAAAATTAGAGAATTAATTTTACTATGAAAACGAACTTAAAAAAAAAAAAATACCAGTATTTAAGTTTGAATGCGAACATTGATAAAAAAAATAAAAAAAATGGACTCAACTTCCTTATTGTGTAATTGTTAGTTTCACTTTGTACTGGTGACTAGCGATCACTGGATGACAGTGGATTCGAGGAACAGTTCTTTGGAACCAGTTCCTATTGGAGCATGCCTGATTATCGAGCCAATTGAAATCTACAACCTTTTGAACTATACTGTAATATCAAGCTCGTAGTGGAGTGGAGCTGGCAACATGGCATTGCTTCCAAGTACAAGCACATTTACCAACTAACAATTACACATCTGCCCTGATGATGGACACTGTAACGCTGTCCGAAACGTTGGCTAAAGAAGGAGGTAGCGCAACACGGCATATAACACCCAAAAAACAAATAACGAAAATACTTTTGGCTGTGAAAATCTAAAAATTTATCCATCTTAAATAATGATTTCAGATTCCCGTCTTGTATTCTTAAGTGTTGAAAGGATTAACCTACGCCAAAATTTGGGATTCATATTCATCCCCTATTATCCACAAGTCGGAAAGAAAATAAATTCAACAACCGTTGCTGGTCTGCAAATTATACCAAATGAAAAGTTAATTGGGAACTTGTACTGCATAACAAAGGTAGCATTCCAAATAGATTTCCTCAGTGAAACTGAAGATGAAAAACAATCAGGATGGGTGTATTACAGTTCATTGTTAAGTCTAAATGATAAATCGACGTTTGAAATTATGAAAAATGATTTTCCAGTGATGTTAAAGTTGCCTATTGCGAACTTAAATGATGCATCATCGGATGAAGTGTTTCAGGTGAGGTTTTCATTTATAAATTAATCTTAATTACAAAATACATTCACTTTAAAACATTTAAATTGATAATGAATAAATGATATTTGTTTTCTATTTTAATATCAGCGGTTAGTGATTTGAAATTCGGATGAAACGGAAATGCGTCGCAACTCAGTTCTAAACCAATACCCGGTTCTAATGTAATGCGGTTAGTAAGCGCATTAGCGCGTGCCTTCTATAGCGCAGTGGGCAAGGCGCCTGCCAAGCCTCAGCGGCCAGAGAGACAGACATCAAGCGAACGGAGGTTCGAGTCCTACGAAATCCAAAAAACATTTGAAAGGCCATCATTGACCGTCGCTTTTGGCCTGTTAGCGTTTGATTGCGATGACTCATATATTAGACGGCTTAATCAACAACTGACTGACCGATTTGACGAACCACTTTCGGATAAATGATTAATGGCTAACGCTGACCATTTAAATGTCAAAAAAATCTATTTGTGACGATTACAAATGTTATTAAAACACCTGGGCCTTATTTTTCTTATTTTTACCCATGAATAGTTGATGTGAAAAGTAAAAAAAAGAAAATCTTATAGCAAATTTAATATAAAATGACATGGCAAACAGTGAATTTTTCCAAATACCAAATATAATTCCGAATTTTCACGACTCGCCATTGGTATGAAGAAATTATTCTATTTTTATTTTAAGTTTATGAGTAAAACCTCAAATTGTAATATTTAATTAAATGAAGACAATATTAGCGAAACTCAATCGAAAATCTGGAAACAGAAAAAGATATTGGCACCTCTGGGACTCGAACCCAGGACCTCTCGTTTTCCGGCATTTAGTTCGGGTTTGAATCTTGCAATCATACATAAAGATAGCAGCCAAAAGTATATGCATTAAGAAAAATGAAGATAGTGTGGGTGGTTCTTAGCCGAAGTATGATACAGTTAAGATTGACCGAATTTGATATCGACACCTTGGTGCAGTGGTTAGCGCGTTCGCCCGAAAAGCGAGAGGTCCTGGGCTCGACTCCCAGAGGTGCCAATATCTTTTTCTGATTTTTCTGTTTCCAGATTTTCGATTGAGTTTCGCTTATATTGTCTTCATTTAATTAAGAAATTATTCTTTTACAGTGTCGTCGGTGGAACGAAGGCAAATGGGCGCCTGATTCCTGTGAAACTAATCCCAAATACGAAATCATTGATAAAATTAGTTACGCTATTTGTAAATGTACTCAACTGGGTTACATAAGGTGAGTGTTTTTATTTTCTTTAAATCATATTTTTCAGTATGTTATTTTAGCCTTTATATAATACTTACACTTTAATAAAAAAAATTGTTTCTTCCTGCGTATCCTTTCCCATTCGTCTCCTTCCCCTTCCGCCTCTCCTTCTCCAGCGTCTCCATCCCTTCCCACGTTCCCCTCCACCTTCCTCGCCTTCCCTTTTAGCGTTCTCCTCCCCTCTCCCGCTCACCTCTCTGCCTTTCACACTCCCTCTCACCCCCTCCTGCGAACCCCCACTCCTTTGTTCCCCCCCGCCCCTCCCTCCTTCTCGCCCTACCACTAAACTATATGAAATACGCTCATGCTTCAAACAACTCGCACGCCACCTATTCCAATTTTTTTATTACTAATTTCATAACGACAGAGCTCACCAATGTACAGAGAAACGTTCGCGGGCACGCGCACATCAAATCACAAATCACCAAAGTTTTTTCGCAATCGGATGAATGGTTTAGGAATGCACAAGGGACAAACAAAGAAATATTCATTTTTATATATTAAGATTTACTAGTAATGTGTTTTTTTTCAGTCTCTATTTGGTATCAAAACCATCACCGTCAACTTTGGTTCCTCCGACCGAAGTAACACAATTGCAAACTGTCCTTCCACCAGATTCCATCACTGTTCCTGCTACTTCATTGGCTGTTACGGATGTACAAACTTACTCCGATTCCACGAAGACTACAATAAATAAAGATCCCACCAAATTGCCCCCTGTCAATTTCAGCAATACAACAAGCAAGGTAGAAGAAGTAAAAACTTCAGATGATGATTCATCTAATAAAGAAGCAGGTATGATTTATTTTACTTAGTTGATAACCAAAACACATTAAATACACTTTCTTGCTAGATATTAATTATTGATAGATTGTTGAAAGAATGCCCGTTCACAGGGTACTCAGGTACCAAAAATCATGATCTTGTAGGAACTGCCCTAGAGTCCAGTAGACAGAAAACTGTCATCGAAGAATAACGGACAGGAATGGAGCTGGAGCTGGTGAAAAGCGCACACAAGAAGCAAATTTTACATTAACGGAAACATAATATTAAATGTAATATTTGTTTCGATGCTATTTAAGTGTGATTATGTATTCTTGCAGGGAGTATATTATATAGATTACATTTCTGGAAAATACAACAATATTATTTGCACTACTTTTTTTAACCTTGTGATGCAATTAAACTATGTTTCCAATAAATTTTCCAACCCCTCTCTCTTTTTACCTTGTACACCCTTGGGTTGAATCTCCCCCTTCTTAGGGTTCGAATCCCGCCTATGTGAATGCTATAGCTATGCCCTTGAAAAGGATAATATTTATCTGAAGAAACTATTTATAGCCAAGTTCAAGAATTCAACGATTTGCAAATAAAATGCGAATGTATGAATAGATACACTTGATGTTGACAACTTTTCTAACAAGTCACTTTTATTTACAAATTTTTATTCTGCTTAAATAAATGTTCTCTGTTATTATAACAAATAATAACATTCAATACCTAAGAGTTCATATTCTTTTTTTTTGGTTGTAACTAAATATGTACTAGCTTTTATCATACATACGTTATACTTTGTTTAATGTACATTCTTAGTTAGTTGTTATTATAATACTGATATCCTTCTGTGTACCACAGTATAATCTCATGTATCACTCGAGTGTAAAAGCCATTTTATGGCATTTAAATAAAAAAATAATTCTTTATGGATCTTGGATCTAGTGTATCTAGATTTCGAATCTTGAATCTTGTATCTCGGATAATGGGTCTCGGATCTTTGATCTTGGAGCTAGAATATTGTATTTTGCTCTTGAATATTTGATCTTGTATCTTGGAAATTGGGTCTTGAATCTTTGATCTTGTATATTGGATATTGGGTCTTGGGTTTTGGATTTTTGATCTTGGATCTCGGATATTGTCTCGGATCTTGGATCTATGATCTTGAATCTTGGATTTTCCATCTTGGATCTTCGATCTTTATTCGAACCTTGGTAGTTCAAGTGTCAATATTTAATTAGGTATTTACCTTAGAAACTTGATTTCACTGTATACAAGAAATCTATACATTTTCAGGTGTGTCGAAACTCCTGGCTTTTGGAATACCTTGTCTGGTTCTTGTTGCCATTATAGTGTTAATTTTACTGAAAATAAAGTGGAAGAAGAAAACTGATGTTTTAAATGTACGTATAATATAAATTTACTATTAATTGTTTCACAAAATGCTGTAATTTTATTTTATTTACAAAACTAATATCAAACCAGATTTGATCAATAGGTGAATATTATTATTTTTTAGATTCGATCGGGGAATATGCAAGTTAAGAAAGGGAAGCCAAAATATTTAAAATTTCACGCTGAACATCTTATGGAGGGTACGGAGGAGTCATTGGGTAGGAAATATATCTCCAATATATTCGTAAAACTACCATGAAATTGACGATAAGTCTTAGGTTTTATCACATTTTTAACAAAATATTACTTGAACCTACATGAACATGATTGAAGATAGAAGACAAGGGTAAATTCACGGACGTACAAAATACATTTATATGTCCATGGGTAAATTCCTAAATGAAAATTAATATGAATGTAATTACATGTATATATTACAATTTTTCAGCTAAGTACAGCATCATGGGAGACATTTGGAAGTAATGCATGATCATAATAAGTCCGCTAAATCTTTTTGCTGATCAATTGAACATTTTCTACTACTTTTGATAGGTAGGTAAGGTACATTAAATGAAGGCCCAAAAGAAAGAACAGTTTTCAAACATTTTAATAATTTTAAGAACTAAAATTAAAATAACATTGTGTAACTGATTAGATAAATTTAAAACAATAAAGAAAAAAACTGTGCATTTTTATTTATTTATTTACAATACAAATACCTTTAAATACAGAATATATATTTTTTTAAACCTAAACATGGATTACAAAACAATTCTGTCCCCTAAAGGATAGGCCACAGTAGCTAACTCTATAGCTAGGTACAGAATTGTACAGTGTAAACATACCACTATGATTTACATTAACTGAAATTTACAATCAGGTTATTGAAAACAAAAATGTAAATAACGGTTTTAAAAAAACATGTGTAATGCGTTTTGTAAGTTCTTTCGGTAAAAATATTTGCTACTTCTGCATATTAGTTACCTAAGTTGTGTATGAATAGTATAAGGGAGATCAATAACTAATGATTTAACAATAATAAATGATTTATTTTGCAGTCTGTCAATCCATTATTGAGTATGGTATCATAGCATGGGGAGGCGGTACTGCATCAGCACTAGACCCAATCATAAAGGCACAGAAAACTATTATAAAAATAATTCTTAGACTACCTCTAATTACAGACTCGAACTTAATCTTCAATATTATGAATGTGTTTGACGTTCGGCAGATATATGCAAAAACAATCCTCACTCATCTATACACAAATATACATAAATACTATGAAAAAAGATTAAATACTTGCTGTACTCGAAACAATTACAAAGATCTACTACAAATTCCCATAACTCATACTACTTTTGGTCAACGAAGTTTCATATACCTTGCTACAAGACTTTACAATATTCTTCCAATTAGTATAAAAAAATGTGATACATAAAAAAATTTCAAAAAAAACATAAAAATTTGGATAAAAAATAATGATAGAGCCTTTACCGGTGCACTTACCCAAATTCGAAATTAGCAATGAACCAATCCTGCTATTATTGTACCAATGTTATTTTTATCAATGCATCTATTGTGTGATTATAATCTAATATAAGTGTAGGTATGTTTCACAGTATTATAAATTGATGTAAAATTACTGCCTCAACACAGGCAAAGCCTGGTGAGGCAGGTTACGAGATTCCTTAATTTATAATTATAAATCTCTATTATTTAAGTACCTACTGTTTATATGCAAATTTTTATTATCTTTTATTTACTTTTGTACTTATGCAACATTTGAACTATTGTAAGATGAACTTTTTTTTGTATTTATAAATCTTTAAATTTTTGTTCAATAAAGATACATATTATTATTATTATTAACAAATTGGGATTATATTGACATGATTGTTGTAGTGAAATTTATTTTTTGTTTGTGTGACTCTATTGGGAAAATGAAATGAAATCTATTGAAATAATGCAGGGCTTTTAATAAGGGAATTAATGATTTTAATAAGAAAAATGAAAGCAGATACCTACTAATCTTCTGCCGGACAGCTTTATTATTTTAGATTTTTCATTAGACAGTTAAGTATGTGCTACAAGCAGCGTTAAAAGCGCGAGCACTTATCTGTTGAACCGAGAGCGTTTATGTGTCGTACCCTTTCGCTATAAAAGATTTCTTCCTATGGAAGGAGAGAGGGTCATTTGAATTAAGGCTCCGTTCCCGGCCCCAAAAAGAAGAAGACGGAGAGATATGAAATTACGAATGTTAGAAGAGCGCGCTAATATTTACATCGATAAAATCGATGCAAAAATCATGAAAATCTTTAATAAAACACGACTCGTTTAAAATAGAGCAAAAATCTCGCAATAATTGTCTTAAACAGCATTTAAAGAAACGCTGTGAATTTTTTCATGCATATAACTTGTAAAATAACTGAAACAAACGTGTTTATAATAATTTTTGGAGCATACTTTGCGATTTTTTTCTATCGAAAGAATTTTATATAATTTGCGTTTGGGCGCAACTAATGTCTAGATATTATCTTCAAGAATAACATATATTTTTTTAAGAGCTTAAAAACTTCAAATGTTTAAGGGAGGTTTGCAAGAAATCGGTAGAAATTCGAATACCGGCCTCTTAAGGAGCTGCCGCGAAATATCATTGAAATTGCAAAATCATAAAAAATTTGCACGGAAAATGGGTTGGGATTTTTTAAAGAAAAAATTTAGACGTTTATATTTAAGATTTTGTTATTTGTTTGAAAAATTTTCATGTTGGGAAATTTTTGATGAAATAAATTCTTCTGGAAATTTGGTCGGAAAATAGGTAGGAAAGTTTTTTTAGACATGTGAAGTTTGATTATTTTTCAATGCTGGGAAATTTGTATTTTTCTGAAAAAATGCTACCGGTAAAATCGGAAAATTGGTCGGGAAATTTTTGTTAACACACATATTTGTATATACTTTTATCTGGAAAGTAGGTACCTATTTACTACGCCTTTACTGATAATTACTTTTTAATTTACTGTTGTTTACTCCCATGGGGCTTTTACATTTGGTACATAATGTTTGCATTTTTTTTAAATAAGCTTTGTAACACTGATAAAATACTCCAATTATGTACACTCCTCTTCCAAAAATAAGCAAACGCTTCTATGGAAGAATAGTATTAATCTCATATGTAAAAATCTAATGTTAAACCTGTTTTATATGTACCTTAAATTTCTTTAAAAAATAATTTTTAAAACGTAGAATTTTTGAAGCTGAAATATTTTATTCATTTATAAAATATTTGCCCATGAATTAAATTGCCTTTCAAAACCAATTAACATTGAAAATTTAAACTAACAAATACTCATTCACATAAAAATAAAATAATTTTCTGATCGTAGGTAGGTAATTACTTTATCGCTTGCCTGAATTCACACAATCATTAATTCCAATGTTGAAAATTTCGAAGCAAATTTGAGTTAATTACGCAGGCATTTAAGATCACTTTAAGCATGCACCAATAGCTGAAATTAGTATGTTATTATTAGTATTAATCGGCACCATAACATGGACACGTGCCTAGCAATGATGTGAAAATAAAATTTTCTTGGAATTTGTAGTCGGATTTGGATTAACGGTTTTTTTTAATTATTCAGTCGGACTTACGTTTGATAAGATTGTCAAATAGGTTCTAATCTGTTTATCTTCTGAAATACATACTATATCTAATCGAAATTTATTGCATCGGATTTGATAAAGTACGGATTATCCAAATAATAATCATTCAGTTCAAATTGAATCGTACAGCCAACATGAAGTTCTTGTTTGTTTTGATCGCCGTGGCTGCCCTCGGAAGCGTTGGCCTGGCTACCCCGCTGAAGGTGGAAGAAAGGGGTCTTGCCGAGGACTGGCAAGAGCTGCTAGAGCTGCTGCCCCTTGAAGGCATTGTCAAGGTCATCTTCGATTACGCGGAAGACGATGAGTTCGTACAGCTTCTCGTCTACATCTTCGACGGAGAGTTAGCTGAACTGATTCTCGAAATTGAAAGCATTCCAGAATACAACGCCGTACGTACTTTTTACTTCTTTATTAAAAACATGTTTTCTCTCATAGGATGTCATAATTTATACTTGTTTTGTGATGCAAATACTACTAAAAAATTAAATTAATGTTATCGGTCAGTGGCTGAGTGGGCATCGCGTTTGGGTCCCTCCCGGACATGGCGTGGTCGATTCCTCGGCTGGCTAAGTCTTCCATCACGAATCACGACACAATATTTTCCGCTTGCTGTGGTGGTAGTAGGAGATTTACAAACACTGTTGTATAACAAATCTAATTATTTTGAGCGTATTTGAGAAGTGTTCACGCTCGAATACTTTCTCTGTCTAGCATTGGTTGTCTCTTACTACCGCTGCCGTTAGGGGCAGCGGGCCAATAGGTACCTATATAAAGACAAGCGTACCTTTAGAATTTAAGTTTACTTGCCAAGTTTTCTGGGGTAACTTCCGGGCTCTATTGAGGGAGCATACTCGTGAATCTTTTGTATAAAGTGACGAGTGATTAAAAGGATAATTGGTGTCCTTTGGGGTTATTATTGTGATAATAACCATAAAGCTACTGTTAAAGCTTGTACATTTAAGTTACTACTGTTTTTTACGATTATTGAACTGTCTACTTGTGTTAATTGCTTGTACCCACCCAATAAAGTCTCATTTGTGTTCAAGAAGAAAAGCGTGGATTGATTTTATTTAATTACGGCCGCTATAGTTGGGTTATTCGTAACCCGGGAATGTTTGTCTTTCTTTAAATAAAATAAAATATATATTTAAAAAAAAAAAAGTTAAGTAGTTTTATTCACAGTCCTCCTCACTAGGGATTCCTGTTCCAGGGCGGACTGCAGGTAGTTGTGGCGATTTTAAGTTCGATCATGGTTTATAGTTGGTTGTATCATAATTTATGGTTGGTTATATCATGATTTCCTCTTCACCATGTTTGTTGATTTCCACATCCTCATGTTTGTTGACTGCGTTTGTTGATTTCCTCATCGTCATTTTTGTTGATTTTCACATCTTAACGTTCGTTGACTGTAGGTTGTGTTGGTGTTACTTCATAATGTTAGTGCTGTGTTCACACACAGCTATAATATATGTGGCTTGATGTATTTCAGCATATCGCTCGCCATATAGTAATAATAATTAATATTCATAAATAGATTTTTTTTAAATAGGTATACATTTCTTCTCTTATCATTGATTCTATTGATGAAAAGGTCACTGCTCAGCTACAATTCAGGATTTCTCCTGGAAAGCAGCTGGTTTTCAGCAGTGCCTCCAATATAAAACAGGAAATAAATAAATAAAATAAAATAAAAATGAATTAAAAAATTAAATTGGATGAAAATTTAAAAAAAAAATACAATTAAATCAAATTCCATTAAAAATAATGAAATCAAATCTCTAATTCAACGCACACAATATAAATAATAGAAGTTAAAATAAAAAAAATATTACAAAAATAAAAATAAATTAATAATGTAAATCGGAATTTGAATTAAAGCCAATAATCTTAAAATTAAAACTCCAATTCAAAATAAAATCGATTCAAATAAAATATAATCAATTCAAATTCAAAATAAAATCAAATTAAGTATAAAATATAATCAAAAATGTAATCAAAGTAAGTAATATAATGAATTCATAAATAAATAAATACATTCCAATTGGGAACGTACGGCGAACGATATGCCGAAATATGCCAAGCCAAGTATATTATAGCTGTGTGTGTACACAGCTTAAAATGATTTACTCATCTACATATTTTGATTTAATTTTTAAACTTGTTCGTATCTCCATTTTGTGAATTCATGATTTTTCTGGCCAAAAGATGTATTTAATTTTGAGATATTCAGTACATTTGAGGATTTCGTTCTTACTGTGTATCTATGTATGTTTGTCACTAATGTCCTAATTTTTTCCGTTAAATCGAATGTATATTTTGACATAAAATTCGAGTTTTTCCCCATCTTCGCCTCTAAAAATTTTTTACCAAGTAAATTTGAGAGTATTAAAATTTTAAGATCGAACCGATTCCAAATATAATCGGTTCATTGGAAAATAATATCGGGCGATCCAGTAACAGCAAAGTCACCGGGACAAAAAACCGTAGGTACATGAAAATGGGTTCATAAGTTTCACATGTTTTAAAAAATATATATTGATAAATTTTGGATACCCACACCCGCCTGGAGATAGAGAGGCGCGCGGCTCTCACCCTACGAGACAATATATTATATTGTTACCATGATATACTCAATAGGAATTATATCTGTTCTTAGGTGCGTTCTGGATTCCGCTC
Organism: Limnephilus lunatus; assembly: GCA_917563855.2. Taxonomy (NCBI): domain Eukaryota; kingdom Metazoa; phylum Arthropoda; class Insecta; order Trichoptera; family Limnephilidae; genus Limnephilus; species Limnephilus lunatus. The sequence goes on along the minus strand of OU830602.1, from coordinate 40,407,594 downwards.
GAATAAACGGAGTTATGAGTAAAGAGTTTAAGGGCCCGCTGTTCAAAATGTAGCAATATTATAATTCATGTTTGTTTTTTTCATCTTTGCAACTGTTTGGGAGTTCACCGCTCGTAGGCTCCTTAAAGAAAATCGACAATGTTCAAGACATCACTTATGACATGAGTGTTTTACCCACTCGACAAAACAATAAAGAACTTGAATGGCAAAAAGGAAATGGCTTACTTAAGATAGTACATGTACTCGTTTTTGTGGAATATAATATGTATGCCAAATATCTCACTTTCAGAAAGGCGCTTACTGACCTTCTGACTTCTGATGAGTGACTATGACAGTGTTTACAACTTGTTTCATATACTCAGATAAAGATATAAATTTTCAACATCATTACATACTAGTACCATATGTTTACAGGTTTATTTTATTTACATGTTTGTTTTACGCACTTCTTTTTCTCTTTTCTATTTTTTATTATAACTTTACCAATTTAACCATGTGTTTACACTAGACTACACTCAAAGTTACTATCTCTAATTAATCACCATGAAACAGGCATTCGCCTAGTATGGTGATTTAGTAAATCTTATCTATGGAAATGTCAAATATATGTAACATGTATTATATAAATAAATAAATAATAATCTAAAGATAATCCATCTTCGTTATCGTAACATTATTAATCCCAGCATTATAAGAAAAAATATTAAATTTACATGCATTTTGAGCAATAGAAATCAAATATTAAAATTGAAAGAATAAGCGTCAAGAAACAAAACATTAAATGCAAAGATCTGCAACTCCTTCATGGTCAAAGGGTCATTTCTTTTCAGTATCACCAGAATATGTAATAATACATAACATACTAGTTAGAATAATTTTTTTTAAGTAGATGAAGATCTAGGAAGGAAAAGGGTATGAGGGATGGGTAGGAATCTGGGAGTCAGTGTATCCAGGAGTTACGGATGTTTGAATTTATCCCTCCGCTGCGGTGCAAGGCGATAGCGATGGATCGAGAGGGTCCTACCAGAGAAGTAAAAAGATTTCCCTAAAAAAGTCTCTAATTCGATCCGCCATACAGTAAGTGGGTAGACGCATCCGCCGCCAAGACCCAGACAATTCTCACCCCATGAACCCGGGCACCCCTTCTAAGTCACCAAACGTAGTGAACCACTTGGGGTGACCTACGGCAGGGGTGTTGGTTATCCAATAAATGGTTCCCGTAGCGGCGGTGCTCATACCGCCTCCCAAATTGCTGTGCCTGTCTCACTAGGAACTGTTTTATTTGAGAGTTACCTTAAGTTAATTTGTATTATTTGAAGTACTTAATGGCGTGTACTTTCTAGTGTCTAGTCTCTAGTTGGCTTTAATATTTTTAAATTCCGCATATTATATATATTTAAAAAAAACTGTAATTAAAATTAAAATTATTTACCTATCTTTAACAACTTAACGGGCAAAATTAGTGAAAATTTCCGATATAAATTAATATGAAAACTAATTCACTTTTATTTAAATTTTACATATCTGCTTCGTTCTAATTTTAAGTATTAAAATGTTTTTTTTTAATTACATATAATAAGTATTTACACGTGGTCTATCAAGACCAGTGTATCTGTGTAAGACCACCATTCAGAATTGAAATGTTGCTTGAAATGGCGTTAGCCGTGTTTGGTGACCAGATCTGAGTTGCCAGGTAATTTCCCCACCTTCCTCTCCCCACTACCTTCAACCTCACAACATACCCAATTGGGGATGCCATAGTCTCGCTGGCTCCAGACGGGAGTAGCTGGGTCTCTTGTGAGGTATTCATAATAACAATATATACATATTTTGAAAACACCTCTCGCAAAAAGGTGTATCTAATATTATTTCTTATCGTAGTATTCCATACAATGACTGTAGTGGCCTGTTATAGGAACAATGTGCCAATATTTATTTCTTCTTCTTCTCGTGCCCTGTCCCTTCAGCGGACGTTGGCAATCATGTTGGCTATGCGGACTTTGTTTACTGCGGCCCGGAACAGCTCTAACAGTAGACTGGCCAAACCACTGTCTCAGCTTTTTCAGCCACAATGTTCTCCTTCTTCCAGGGCCCCGTCTTCCGGCAATCTTTCCCTGAATTATGAGATGCAAGATCTCATACTTCTCTGGATGTCTCATCACGTGTCCTAGATATTGAAGTTTTTGGATTTGTATTGTTTTAATAACTTATTTTTGTTTATTCATCCGAACCATAACATCTTCATTTGTAACTCTGTCCATCCAGCTTATCATGAGTATTCTTCTGTAGATCCACATCTCGAATGCCTCATGTCGCTTCATCAGTTCTTCAGTAAGCGTCCATTCTTCCATTCCATACAATAATACCGATTGAAAGAAATGATTATTTACGATTGATAGAACCCATTGTATATTTAATTAAAAAAATATATTTTACAGGTTATTACGTTGATCGAAAATGCTGGTCTGCCCATAAAGAGCTGGATCGCCCAAATCCACGAGCTTCTCGGAATCCCCAACAAGACCTCTTGGGAGGAATCGAAGATCGCCAAGATGGGAGGAATCCGAGCCAAGATGGGAGGAATCCGGGCCAACATGGGAGGGATCCGGGCCAACATGGGAGGAATCAGCGCCATCATGGGCGAGCTCAGGGCTCTTATTAATATGGAGGAGCTCACCGCCTGGTTCAATGATAAGCTCGTGACCAGCCCCGAGCTCGCCAGCCTCTACGAGCAGCTAACATCGCCTGCATTCAAAGCATTCCTCGAAGCTCTGCAGGCCAGCGAGAGGGTCCAGGAGATATTGGCTCAGCTGAATATCGATGGAGCCGATACTGAGGCCATCTTTCTCGGCGTATTAGTGATAGTAATGGTTTTGACAGTTGGATAATTTGTACAGCGCTGTTTTAGTAAGATCGCCCAGGAACTTCTTCTACCTAAGTCCTATGAACTAATAACTTTATTTTAATGAAAATAAATAACTTTGTATTCATCATTGTGCAGACAAAATAATTGACATGTTAAAAAAACAACGGTTTCTTCGTCTTGGATAATCTATTGTGTATATGATAAATACTTATTTTAATATAAATAAAGGGTAACTTTTTTACGTACAAATACAATGGGTTTATTATTAGGTACATTTCTTATTTAAAAAAATAGAAGAAAGTGTTAATAATTCATTAAATATTATTATTATACAACTATTAAATGTATTTTCACATTAATACCTACATATTGACAAAAAAATTATTATTGAAGTGAAAACTTCTTTAGCACCGTTGTGATTTGAAACTTGATGAAACGAAAAAACGTCACTAAAAAGGGACAAACACATACATCTATAGGATTTAGCCTGCGAGAGAATGAGATAAAATAATCGGTCTCCTCTACTCCTCTACAGAGTCTCTCCGCAGTGCATAGCCTCTCTACTTTTGTCTACTATAGTTTTCTGAAGGTTTCACTTCTACTATGTGTGAACTGTACACCTTTTTTTAATGATCCCAATTAACTAATTGCTCACCGCAAATTATGGTGTTTTTCCATGTAGGTACTTATCTATCTATATTTGGTTTTCTATTCTTATATTTGTTAGTTTTCAAATTAACTAACTTAGTAGTTTTATCCTGACGAAGAATCCGTTGGTTTTGAAACATGCCGATTATTTTATTTTATTTATTAATTTACAATGCCCTCATGGGCTTTTACATGAAGTTTATAATACAGAGACACTTTTAAATAAAAAAAGATAAATTATAAAAATATAACCAGTAAACATCATGTAAAAGTTAGGTATGCACATAAATTTAAAATAATGTAGATATTACAATTAAAGAGAAATTTTTTAAGTTACAAATGGCTTAAAAATAAACTTGTAGGTATGTAAGCAATTACAAAATCTACAGGAGACTGACTAATTGTGATACGTGACAAAATGCAAGATACATAAAAAGAAAACAGGAACAAGTTTTTACATTGTAGATTATTTATTAATATAGAAATATATGTAGATTATATAGATTATTAATATTAATATGAAATATATAAATATTAATTATAAATATCAAGAATATATGCAATAGCCCCTATGTGATGCTACTTTTGATTAATAGTGGTGTAGTCCAGCGGTAAGGCTCTTGACTCGCACACTGAAGGTCGCGGGATTGAATCTCGGCGTGGCAAATACATTTTATTTGTTTAATATGTGTTATTTCACAATTTATTCATTTAAAATAATATAAAGTATATTTGCGGCACGTTCCAGAGTGGAAGATACTCTCAGTTTGTTTTGTTTGTTTGTTTTTGAATATTTATTTAGATGTATGCAAAAATTTTTTCATACATCTAGTAAGAAAATATAAACAAATACAATTGATACAGTTACATTTTTAAAATACATTTTAAGAGGAAAAAAAGAAAAGATTACATAAATAAAAATACATTTTGAGGAAACAGATATGACAATAATATTGGTACGATTATTATGAATCAAAAAACATTCTTCACATATAATGCACACATCCTACGAAAAGTGCTAAGACTTGAGGCTTCCTTAACGGCATTCGGCAGGCTGTTAAAAAGTTTTTGTCCTTTATAAAACGCGCTATTTTGTGTGCACGAAAGTTTAGTTTTGGGAAGCCTAAAGTCTCCGCGTCTTCTCGTAGGATAGTTGTGAACATTTTCGTGAAACATAATGTTACTCTTCAGATAATTTGGTAGCATATTATTTTTCAATTTGTAAATCATTGTTAATACATTATATGTTATATGTTGTTTTGTCGTCATCATATTTAGATTTAATATCAGTATCGCCCTGGTGTAAGACCACCTTTCAGAATTGAAACTTTGCTTGAAATGGCATTATCCTCTGCCATAGATTAGGTCACCCCAAGTCATTCGCTACGTTTGGTGATTTAGCAGAGGTGCCCGGGTTCATGGGGTGAGGTTTGTCTAGATATTGGGGGCGGATGACCAGGACACACTGAACCCCAGATTCCTACCTACCCCTTAAACCCTTTTCCTTCCCAGAACTCTCCTCTCCTTCCTTTCCTCAAAAAAACTCTCCACAAGGCACCTCCAAAGATGACATAGGCCCTGAGAGAAATTATTTTTCGCAGGGCCTCCTGTGTGGAGCTTATGTAAAAAAAAGGCGTATTTGGTGACCAGATCTGAATAGCGACGTACTTCCCCACCTTCCTCTTCCCTATCTCCTTTCCCTCCACACTTCCTTCAGCCTTACAACATACCCCAATTGGGGATGCCATAGTCTCACTGGCTTCAGACGGAGGCAGTTGGGACTCTTGTGCGGTATTGATATAAAAAAAAACATATATGTCGCAGGCAAGAGAAATGGTGCAAAAATGTCACTACTTGTATGCCAGAGATGGCAAAAGAAGTAGAGGACGTCAACACATAAAATGGGAAGACGACCTAAAACTCATGGCTGGACATCATTGAAGAAGAGTAGCGCGTGACAGATCCCAGTGGAAAATGTTAGAGGAGGCCTATGCCAAGTGGCAAACTGAGCTTCGGGATATGTCGCAGGCCAATCGTAGAATCAGGCAGATCATGATGCGCCTCAGGCACTTCACAATATGCCGCCAGGCACTTAACGATGCGGCCAGGCGCATCGCGATCCGCCTGATTTTACAATCGGCCTACGACATAAACAAAGTTATTTATTTTCATAGGAGAAGAAGAAGTTAATAATAATAATCTAAACGAAAATATGAAAGAGAAAAAGACACAGAGTCCCAGTTGCGACCATTGTCTTTTTCTGTTTTTCTGTGTCTTGTTCTCTTTCATATTTTCGTTTAGATCATTATTGTTAACTTCTTCTTCTCCTATGATATATTTCACTGATGGGAATAACCTTCAAAAAAGTTATAAAAGAAAGTTTTTCTTATAAAAATTGATTATTTTTATTTTCACTAATTTGAAATGATGCCACAGAGTGAATTTGTAATTATTGAAGAATTTAATTATTTTTATTAATTATCGGAATTCATTATTATTGTATTTTCTCTTCTCTTGATTGGATGAAAATTAGATTGGAATTATAATTCTCATATACAAAAGCATTTCCCTCTCCACATAAAACAGCATTCAACATTTTTTGTGATAAAAATGTCCTGTTTTCTTTCCAACCTTATATCCTTGGACTCACACTTCAGAAGTGCTCTTTGTCGTCCTTCACAGGTTACCCTTATCTGAAGGTTGCGTCTTGGTAGTTTACCCCGATGATGCATTTTTGTTAGTCTCGGGACATGGCTTTATTTGGTTCCAGACGCCCCAAGTTAGCGTGCTGATAGCTCCCTCCTCCATCGATCAGACACCTCATAAAGTTGTAAAACTAAAGAAAAAAAATTCCATGGTATCCCCAATTGGGATATCTATGTGCCAGGTTCGTAGCTACCGCTGTGTCAGCCGTATCAATGATACGGGGCCCCCGTGTGCAAGCAAAATTTTGTAAAATATTATCCACAATGTAACTTAAGGAAAAAAACTGTCATACGTGCCTATAGAGTTTCACCTTCAGAAATGACAAAAGTTAAAAAAAGCAATCTCTTTTATTCCCGGGTTAAGCGTTGGTAAAAAGTTGGTAATAATCGATGTACAATGACACACCACGGAGAGCAATATTTACGCTTTTTATTTCATTCCAGTAATACAATACAATCTTGTTCTTCTGAATATTTATTGGTTAATTAGTTTGATTTGTGAAAAGAATGAGTGAAAGGAAAAGAGATTGTGGAGCTATGAAAAGAAAAAGTAAACAGAAAAGGGAGGAGGTTATTAAAAAAGGGCCAAAATTTCTTCATTTTTTCAGCAATCAGCTTCTGTGAGTGATTTAGATTGCAAAGGTAAGTACTGTATATTTATCTACCAGTAGCGAAGGGTGAATTTTGTTTTTTGAAAGAACAATGGCAACCTTCAATACATGAAAATACCTGATCACGTATTGTACCGAGCAATAATAAGGGCCCTAATTCATTTTGTTTCAGGGCCCCTCCAAGGCACGCTACGCCGCTGCTATGTGCTATGGGTGAATGGAGTGAATTGTGAAACATTCCATTCACAAACTTCCAGAAAAAGCGCCGCAGGCAAAAATTTTCCAGGTCGGAGTTTTATTTTTCGGAAAGTCAGTATCTTAATAACATTTAGACGGAAATTTTTTAATATTTTCTTAAATGAGAATATCTTACTTTTGTTCAGAATGGAAACCTATAAAATTATCAGCTAGCAACCGAGTGGACAAATGCGCCGGATTCCTACCAGGCGCCGCGAGTTCAATGCTCTGCTAGGTCCTCTGTCATTACAAGTATCTAACATGAGACCAATTTTTTTTTGTTATCATTTTTCTTATATTTTTACAAATATTTTCTAAATTACCAAATATAAAAAAAATTGAACAGATTTTTATGTGAACTCTAAACTGTGATTGAACGCAATTGGCGGCATCCATTAATTACGTGAGCAGTTTTTCTTCCAATCTAGACCCCCCCCCCTCCCCCTCGGTGAGATAAATTTGGGCAAATTCGTATATTTTTTTCCAGTAACATGAGATTTTCACAACTGTCAAGTAATTAAACATATTAATAATATAACCAGTAAAGCAATGCAAATGTTAGGATTTGTCTTACGGATTTCAAAGGATTTTAAAAATTTAAAAACTGTCAAATTAGTTTACACTTCACTTGTTAGAAGCCAACTAGAATTTAACTCCACCATTTGGAATCCTTACTACAGTGTACATGAGAATTCCCTTGAGCAAGTCCAACATAAATTTTTACGTTTTATTAATTTTAAATTGGGAATATTCAACGAAAACATTAATTACCCCTCTCTGTTACATTTATTGGGACTCGATACATTAAAAGAAAGAAGAATTTGTTCAGAGCTATTTTATTTATTTAAAATCGTTACCAACCTGTTGAACTCCCCTGAATTTCTTTCGTTAATATGTTTCCATGTACCTAGTCGATCAGTTCGTTTCAAATTACCTTATCATTGCAACAATACAGGATCTAACGCTGAACTCAATTCCATAATGAATCGCCTGCATGTACTTGGAAATAAATATGTTTTGGATGAATCTATAAACATTGCTAGTTTAACCTCATACAAACACTACTTAATTAAAACTGTCTGTCAACGCTTTTCAGCTTGATTATAATCAAATACAGTTTTAAAGTATTAATTTCTTAATACATATTATCCGGGATTTATAAGATGTTGTATTGTATTTTAGAGGTGTACAGTAGGTACCTCTATGTTGGTTGTGTGTGTGGGAGGAAACACATTGGGAGTTAAAAGAATAACACGTCTACTTCAGAGCTAGTGCGTTTAATGACTGGCTGGTTAGTCCCAGCGGTAAAATGTATTGCGACAATGTTGAGGTGGGGGTGCCTGTGACGTAGCCACTACATGCCTCCCCTCCAAGTGAGATGGTCACATATTACACGAACAAAATAGAATTAAAACAACATTGTCAAGGATTGTAAAACAAACACAAAAAGTATTCAAAATTTGCGAAAAATACATAATACATTTAAATATTGTAAAGGATACATTGTACAAAATATTTGTAATGGTGCATTAAAATTGTCGAAGAAAAATCATATGCCATAAAACCACAAGCAATAAATAAAGTGTCATTATAAAACATAAGAATGATTACACACACAAAAAAAGGAAAAAATAATTCAAAATATTTATCACAAAATAGCACGAAAAATTTTAATTGTACACTTTTTTACACTGAGCGCATTCGCCTTTTAAACTATAAATGTACATTTTCAGGAGAAACGTACTGGTTTTTTTATGGTTCGTCCGGCACGTGTAGCGTATTTTGCTGACGGGGTTAAGAGTACCGGTTCACTTTCCACTTCGGTTGATCGTCCTGCCCTGTCTACAGCTGACTCAGTAGTTGCCCTGAATAATGTTTGGTCAGCTGGTTTATTTTTTTCGGAAACATTAATAGGTTGATATATTGCTGGTTTAAGTCTATCGATAGACACGTTTACCTTTTTTGAATTTATTATTAAGCTAAAATACTTTTCCTTTCTTTCGAAAACCTCATACGGACCCTTGTACGGTGGAGTGAGAGCTTTCTTTACTTCGTTTCTGAGGAAAACATGGGAGCAAGTTGTTAAATCAGGGTGAATAAAAATGTGTCTTTGGTCTGTAGCGACTCTTCCCTCTGGCCATGATACGTTTCGGAAATGGTCCATCAGTCTTTTGTTGAATTCTGTGTCATTTATTTTCGGCTTCGAAGGCACGAAAATATCTCCAGGAATCGCTAAAGATGTACCATACACCATTTGCGCTGGGCTGTAGCCTTTATCATCCTTGACGGCTGATCGGAGGCCCAATAGTATGATTGGTAATTGATGTACCCAATGTGCGTTACCTTCACATTTTGCCATGATAGCAGCTTTGAGAGTACGATGATAGCGTTCTACTTTCCCGTTGGCTTTTGGGTTATAAGCGGTAGTATGAATCTTTTCGATGCCGAGTCTCTTTACCAGTTGATTAAATAAGTCAGACTCAAACTGCCGGCCCTGATCAGTCGTGATAAAGGTCGGACAACCAAATCTTGAAATCCAATGAACAATCAGAACGTCAGCTATCGTTTCGGCGTAAATGTTTTTAACTGGAATCGTTTCTGGCCATGATGTTTCTCTGTCTACCATCGTTACACAATATCGGTTTTCTTGTGAAATTGGAAGCGGTCCGATGATGTCGATATGCAAATGTTCGAATCGAGATACATCATGGAATTCCCCCAGCGGTGATATGGTATGCCTACTGACTTTTGCTTTTTGACAAAGTAAGCATTTTTTTACCCACACTGCTATATCTTTGTTCATTAAAGACCAGAAATAACGCTGCGTAATCAAACGTCGAGTTGCTTTGATGCCCGCATGACTCATGTTATGAACGGAGGCCATTGCTTTTTCGCGGAATTTCATTGGTAGATATGGCCTTACACGTGCTGTTGAAACTTCACAAGTTATTGGACAATTTGAATTTGGCAAAGTAATCAGTTTAAATTGAACATTACTCTGCTTTTTTAGCTGTTGTAATTCTTTATCTTTACTTTGCTCGTCTGCTAGTTCTTTGCTGTCAAACAAGCTAGGTAAGGTGATTTCTTGAATTCGTGAAAGGGCATCTGCGACAGGGTTGTCACCACCTGGAACATATTTAATTTGAGAACAAAACTGTGAAATGAAATCTAGTTGCCTGATTCTTCGAGGTGTGTCGGATGTTGAAATTTTCTTTGTAAGAGCAAAAGTAAGAGGTTTATGATCTGTATATATCGTCAGCTCTCTTCCTTCCGTCATGCTGCGAAAGTGTTTGATTGCCATGTAAATGGCCAACAGCTCGCGATCATAGGTGCTGTATTTCTGTTGGGTTTCACTCAATTTCTTCGAGAAAAAACCCAGTGGTTGCCAGCTGTTTTTGACTAGTTGTTGTAATACAGCTCCGACACATGTCTCAGAAGCGTCCGTCATTAGGGCTAAACCTGCGTCGAGAGCAGGGTGAAACAGTGTAGCAGTGCTTTTTAGACTATCTTTGCACTGTTGGAATGCCTCATTTGCAGATGCTGTCCATTCAATTCGTGTTTTGTCTTTCTTTTTGGAGTTGTGCAAGAATGCGTTGAGCGGGCCTTGCATTTGTGCAGCTTTAGGGATAGAACTACGGTAGAAGTTCATCATTCCCAGGAATCGACGTAGTTCTTCGATAGTGTTGGGTTGAGGGAAGTTGACAATAGCCTTAACTTTTTCTTCATTAGGGGTAACTCCATCACTTGTCACGCAGTAACCAAGAAAATTAATCTCCTTTTTTCCGAATTCACATTTGCTTGCGTTAATTGTTAAGCCAAATTCGTCCAAACGGGATAATACCTGTTGAAGGTGTTGTAAATGTTGTTCTTCGTTTTCTGACGCTATTAGTATGTCATCCAAATAAGCAAAAACGAAGTCCAGTCCACGAAATATCATGTCTATGAACCTTTGAAAAGTCTGACCCGCATTGCGGAGACCAAAATTCATTTTAGTGAACTCGTATAAACCGAAAGGAGTTAAAATTGCTGTTTTAGGAATGTCTTCGGTTGCAATTGGAATTTGATGATATGCCCTGCATAGGTCCAATTTTGTAAATATTTGTCGCTTGTGCAATGCGTAAGTGAAATCTAATATGCGAGGAATCGGATATCGGTCCGGGACTGTCTTGGCATTCAATAAGCGATAATCACCACAAGGTCGAATCGCGCCGTCTGCCTTATCTACAATGTGTAAGGGATTCGCCCACGGACTGTTGGATTGTTGACAGATTCCGAGCTCGAGCATGTGTTCGAATTCTTGTTTGGCTGCTTTGTACTTGATAGGATTTAGTGGACGTACCTTAACGTGAATAGGTGGGCCTGTAGTCACAATATGATGACAAATATCATGTTTCGGTGCATTTTTTAAAGATTCCGGTCTTGTTAACTCGGGATACTTCAATAATAACTTGTGATATGGGTTTGTTATGTCTACTGCGTAAATATTTTCATTTGAATCCTTTGTAATGGATGTATTGGTGGTTAGGGTTGTCACCTTGTCTACCAATTTCCTTCCATGAAGATCTACGAGTAGCTGCTTTGCCCGTAGAAAATCTGCTCCGATGATAGATTGTTTGACATCAGCAACGATGAACGTCCACCGGAAAGGTCTGCGTAGTCCTAGATCGAGAACGAGAGATTTTTCACCATACGTATTTATTTGGGTTCCATTTGCTGCATATAGTTTGTAATCGGTAGGTATTGATGAGTGAAATTTTCGAGAAGAAAGGACGGAAATATCGGCGCCTGTATCAATTAAGTATCTGATACCACTTTTGCGGTCGGTAACACATAATCGAGATGTATTATCAACGCCAACTATCTCGATCGCGGGCGTCAATGTTCGTTTTTTGCCTTGTAAGTACATTGATCTTGACACTTCTGAGCCTTAGCGCCAAATTTATAATGGTACCAACACAGGTAGTTGGAATCCCCAGGCTGTGGTGCACGGAAACGATTTAGAGAAGTTGTCCGGCGGCCCCTGGAAGTCGAACGTTGTCGCTCGCGGCCTCGTGGTTCTCTGCGTAAGCTCGCTATTTCCAATTGTAACTTTTCAACGGTCCGAGTCAACGTCTCGATGGCTGAAGATGTTTGCTTCACCACATTCAACTTAACCACATTCACATTAACCACATTCAACTCGGGTTCGGGGGCAGCCCTGGATACACTACTTGGGCTGAAAGCCATTGTTTAGATGTCTCTGACTCACTTGTTGTTTAATGTTCACGAGATAATATTGCACTTTCTTATCACTCTATTGTTCCCACACACACACTTGTAGATCACGTCGGGGTCACCACTTTAGAGGTGTACAGTAGGTACCTCTATGTTGGTTGTGTGTGTGGGAGGAAACACATTGGGAGTTAAAAGAATAACACGTCTACTTCAGAGCTAGTGCGTTTAATGACTGGCTGGTTAGTCCCAGCGGTAAAATGTATTGCGACAATGTTGAGGTGGGGGTGCCTGTGACGTAGCCACTACAGTATTTATAATAACCTACTCGTTGTACTTTTTTATGTTGATACTACAATTTCTATTGTTCTTTTTTATGTATTTTATATTTTTTTATATTTATAAGTTTTTTTATCTATGTATATTCTGTATTCATCTGTAAAATAATTGTAATTCTTTTGTAAAAGCCGCTTTAATCGGCGTTAATAAATAAATAAATAAATAAATTTTTGCAGGACCTCCCTGTTTGTGTTCACGTAATTAATGGATGCCCCAATTGACAATAACCACGAACCGCCACTGCTAAATACACGGACACATGCTTTTATTTATACTTAACTATCACCTTGATAATCTATAATAGGTCATAAGCAAAGATATTGTGTATATCTCTTTGGTCATAAGTCATAACACTCATAACTAATAACGTTACTAACTTATTCACCATTATTTGTTTTTATTTCGGGAATCCCCAGCAACGGGGAATGTCTAAAGAAGAAGTCATCAATAATATTGTTTCACTTGGATTAGATTATCAAGTAGTAGAATGTTGATTTTATTGTGTGTTAACTGCTCTGAGGTGTCGGCCATTATCTCAAAACAATGCAACAATAACTTTATTATTTCATTAAATGATAGTCGAGTCAGACAGTCTAAAGTACAGGGTACTACAATTAATCGGGCTAATAATAAAAATAATCAATCTAAGAAAGGATGCGTCCCGCTAAAACTCAGAAACGAGTCCCGGTACGACCAAGAGAGTTATATGGTGTGGTAGCCGTCTATCCTCCTCCCATGAAGATGGTTCCCGTTTTTACTTAAAGGGCGTGCTTTTGAAGATATTAGAGCTGGAAGTTTCGCCCTTTAGAAATTTCTAGAACAGTCCAGAACATTCGAGAGTATTCGAAAGCATTACATAATGTTCCAGATTATCCCGGGACAATCTGGAATGTTGTGGAATTTTCGGGAACATCCCGGAACATCCTATACCATTGTGGAATATTCCAGAACACTCTAGAATGTTGTGGAATGTTCTGGAATATTGTGGATCATTCGAAGCCTTTTTTGTGTGGGTCCGGGCTAACCATTGTTATATAAAGCAAGATCCGTCGTGGGTTTGAACGTTTGTTCACACTCATAACAACACCCTGAGCGAAGCCGGGTACCACAGCTAGTATTATATAGGTATTTCTAATAAGTCGATATTAATCAGATAATCAGAGATAATTCGTAATAAATCAGAAAACGATGTACCAATTGTTCATTTTGATGTATAGATTTGGCAATGTTAATTTTGGGTTTTTGTCAAATTGATGATGATGTTTGATTTGTTTGTACAGCTATTATAAGTCAAAACCAACACACTATTTTCACACATTTCAGCACACCCTTTTTTAAGAATGTGTCAAAGCCACAACGTATATATGTAGAATGTAGGATGTAGGGAAGAGAAGTCAAAATATGTACACACAAGCAAGAACTAAAAATAAACAAAAAAACAGAGATAATTATACATCTATGTGCATGTAATAGACTTAGACATGTAATAGCTTTTTATTAATTTTTGAAAAATAAAATTTAAAGCTTTACGTAATGTCAAAATTTTTTATTTGCTCAAGAAAGAAATTCTGTTTTTGAAAAGGTTTGATTGTCAGAAGTTGGGGAAAATTGACATTTTTTCGGGTAAATCGGACACATCCACAACACAGTGTCTTAGTGTCCAAAAAAGTTCAAAATGGTTTCAATAATTTGGATAAAATTAATCAAACATTACCTCTAATTAAGCAAACTGTAGCTCTGCAGGTTTACAAAAGAATAATTTAATTAAAAGATAAATAACTTTGTTTACATTTTTTTTTATACACATGTTTCGTGAACAATGTTCACAGCATCATAATATGTACAGTTTAAATAGTCGCATTGACTCGCTGTGGAGAAAAAACCATTATATTTTTCAAACTGTAACTATGCATATTCACTAAAGTCTAATTTAAATAGTTACATTGACTTGCAGTGGAGAAAAACCATTATCTTGTTCAAACTGTAAGTATGCATGTTCAAAAAGTGTCTAATTTTAATAATCACATTGACTCAGCAGTGAACCACAAAATTTTAAATAGTCACACTGACTTACAGTAAAGAAAAACCATTGTCTTGTTCCAACTGTAACTGTTCATAAAAGTCTAACTTAAATAGTCACACACTGACTTACAGTAAAGAAAAACCATTGTCTTGTTCCAACTGTAACTGTTCATAAAAGTCTAACTTAAATAGTCACACACTGACTCAGAAAAAAACCATTCTGGTGTCCGTGATTTGCGAGTAACAGAAAATAAAAACTCATTTCCCAGTATACAAAAATATCAAAAAGTATTCAACCTGACATGACGGCCTAACCTAAAACATAATAAACCTTTAACTGGTGACAAGCGGTCTCACAGGCCGAGCATCATTTAACCCCCTTCCCTGTGCTTGCTTTGTTCCAACGCCTGAGTCGGCCTGAGTAGCTTCGACTTTAGTTGCGTCCACACCGTAGAGAAGGATAGTTGCATCGCACAGCCCCGAATAGGTAAGTTACATCGGTTCCATGACAGTTCATCCTGCGACAATTCATCCGGCGACAGTTCATCCGGCTGACAGTTCATCCTGCCGACAGTTCATCCTGCCGACAGTTCATCCGGGCGACAATTCATCCGTCCTGATCATTTAGAAGATTTTTTCTTCAAGTAAGTATGCAAAGAGGATATACGGCCGTACAACCAAAATCGATATACTTATATCTGAAGGCATCTTGAGTGGAAATTCGCTGCAACCTAACCTAACCTAACCTAACCTAACAAATTAGTCAATTCACCCTAAAAATATGGTGTTAATTTCAGATAAAAAGTTATATTATATGCAAGAAGGAATCTTTACGGTTTTTTGCTAAGCCGACTGCACGTATAAGTATGTCGTATTTTGTTATTCACGTATGCTTCTTCGGAAAGTCGAAATTATTGTTAGTAAAAATATTTTTACAGCGGATTTCCAATTAAGATGCCTTCAGATATAAGTATATCGATTTTGGTTGTACGGCCGTATATCCTATTTGCATACTTACTTGAAGAAAAAATCTTCTAAATGATCAGGCCGGATGAATTGTCGCCGGATGAATTGTCGGCCGGATGAACTGTCAGCAGGATGAACTGTCGGCAGGATAAACTGTCGGCAGGATGAACTGTCGGAAGGATGAACTGTCGCCGGATGAACTTTCGCCGGATGAATTGTTGCCGGACAAATTGTCGGGTCACCGTTACATCGATGTAAAGTTCGGCAGCGGTCTCTCAGACCCGGAAAACCTGTGCTAGTTGTCCTCCTAAGTTAAATCGCAAATCTAATTTCCGATGTAATTAATTTGTATACTGACTGCCAATAAAAATAATCAAAGTTTGACCATTGCCAGTTTTGTAAAACGATACCAGTGATTAGAGAATTATTTTTTATTTAGTGATTAGTATCTTAACTATAAGGAAAATTAATAATTTTGTTATAATATGTTGATTTATTTTTTTTTGTTTGTGATTACTGATCTCATCTCTTCTAGTTTTTTTTTATATATTTATTTTAGTTACCACATACATTGTAATAACAATTTCTTCATTAAAAATAACATTTGGAGTTTATTGATTAGTATTATTTTATCGTTTTATATGTTATTATACTGTTTTTAAAGACTGCTGTAAGCTACGTTACCTCATTTCTATGCTATAGATCGGACACGGCAGCGGCCTCAGGCCGTTCGTCATCAGTTACGTTACACAAAAACCATGTCACCAGTCAAAGGTAAAATCGGTATCTTCAATGAAATTTTGCTCCACCCAATACAAAAAATGACACAATACATTTGTGTCACAGAATCAACACTTTGCTATACGGCTAGTTAAACATTTATTTTATTACAAGACTGTGAATAATCTTTTTTTATTAACGTATCATCTAATATTATGCTGACCTCTCGCTATCAGCATCGAGTGTACTCACTTCAAACGGTTTGATTTGAATTTGTATTCAATTCTAAATTAGTTCAATATATTCAGTACTCGGGTCAAGTCGTGCTTGGTCCACAATGTCAGACTCTCGTAGCCTGAGTTTTAGTGGAAGATTTTTGCTGTTTTTCCTTGTGGTTTTGTTTACAAGATGCGAATCGAAGAGTTTTGCTTACGTTTCCATCGAGAGTGGTAGTTTGGTAGTGCATGAAGTGCAAGACGCCTCGGACATTCCTAGTGACTACGTTGTTAAAGCAGTCTATGACAACCAGATCAATACCACAGGGTAAGTTGGTTTCAATAAAACTTTCAAATTATAACATCTGTTCTGATGATGGACATTGCAACGTTGGCTAAAGGAGGAGGAAGTGCAAGATGGCATAATACCCTGAAAAACAACCACGAATTTGAAAATATCTAATGTTTTCCTTAATAAATTACTACACGTAAATCAGTGATGAGAGATGATCAATTAGCAGCAGGGCCAATTAATCCATTTACAATTTGTTAACGGGCCGAAGGTGGTAGGGTTAAATTTTGCGTTCGGTGGTGTTGCAAATCTATTTGCATTTTCAAAAACGGTAATTTTTCAATAAAACAATCACAGAATGCAAAAAACATAGTGCAGCAGGCGAAAATTTCACATTTCTAATTCCAAACCAATAACTATGTCAATTTTTATCAATCTGAAATATTAAAGGGCATATAAAAATATCTTCTTTCAATTTTGGACTGATTTTTGTCATTCAGAAAGTTAAACAATATTTAGTCAAGAAAACTTTTGAAATTTTATAAAACAGAAACCTTGAGATTGCATCAAACATAGATATCAAAAAGAAAAGTAAGTAAATTAGTTCAGTAAATTCTCTTTACTGAAACACTTCTGAAATTCCGGACCTTCACAGGTCGAGTCACGAAATTTTGTCTTTATATATATATTACAAAAAGTATATATATATGTAAGAAAAATCTTATTATTTTAAGTGAATCTTGTTATCTTATCATTCAAAACTTTTAAGAAATACATTGTTCATCAAGTAGGAAGTACGAAAAGGCTTGCGAGCCACAGTATTGTAATCATTTTTATTACGTGTTCGTAAATTAACATATTTCGGTAGTTCGGTACCTAATTGGATAAAAATTGAACTGAATGATTACATTACATGTCTTATTGGATGATATTATTTTTATATAACACTAGCTTTTGCCCCCGGTTTCGCACGCGCCACTCCCCCCCCCTCTCTCCCCCATAACACCCACCCCCACTACCCCTCCCTCACCCTACCCCCCCCGAAACCCCACAATACGCTCACCCTCCCCCCAACATAACAATCAAACACGTGCTGTAAATCTTAACTATCAAAGGGATCTCCATATCAACCTACACAGAATCCCCTACGCTCATCCTCCCCCCCCCCAACGTAACAATCAAACACGTGCTGTAAATCTTAACTATCAAAGGGATCTCCATATCAACCTACACAGAATCCCCTACGCTCATCCTCCCCCCCCCCAACGTAACAATCAAACACGTGCTGTAAATCTTAACTATCAGAGGGATCTCCATAGCAACCTACACAGCATCCCCTAAGATGATGTAGCCAATTAGGAATTCATTTTTCTCAGAACCTCCTTCATGGAATTTAAAATAGGTTGGGTAATATTTATGTTTATTTATTTATTTATTTATTTATTATTACATTTATTACATACAAGAAAACAATATAAAAGGAAGCTTTGACTGCCCAACTAGGAAGGTTTCCCGTTTTAGGACAGTCAATGTCATGTTGTTACAATGATTTGTTTTGCATCGACAACAGTACATAAATCGATTACGACATGTTTATATATGACACATGATGTTTGAAGAGAAATTAAATTAAATTTATTTATTCACGATAATAATAATGTTGACGCCAAACGGTCACAGTGATAATAATTGTTATTGGTTTCAAAAATAAACAAAAAAATCTGTTAATCTTCTATTTATGTGAAGAGTAACTTAACGGCGATTTTATACAAATCTAAAGTTTTATTCCGAACTTGATGAAATTTTGCACACTTGACCTTCAAAACAAAAGTAAGGTTATTTTATACATGAGATTTCAAAAAACCATTTCCTTTTCCAACCATTTCAGCAGATTTTGTTACTTATTTCGACGACTTTCAAAACACGGTTAAAATTATTGAAGTGTCTCATAATAACTAATTCATGTCAAACAGGTGGGCTTTCCTGGAGCTAATGGCCAATGAAGACACTGACTATAATGACGAGATAAAGGCCTTTGCAGCAGGAGCAATCGAAGGGGTCCTGACCAATGATTTGATTTGGATGTATTGGGTGAACACAATGCAAGGGTAAATATATTTATTTTGTAAATAACACGTTTTCATTTAATTAAACTGACTGTTTCCATATACGCATGCTTTGAAATCAATCTAATCAATTTTTCCAGGATACAATCTAAGTTGCAAACCAAATCTTTAGAACTTTGAGATCATTTAAAAAGGTAGCAGCCAAAAACATGGAAAAAAATAGTCGAAGATATTACTGTTAATTCTGAATTTGAAATATTGAGTTGGGCAAAAATGACTTAAAAAAGAGGTCCCAATGGTCGAGTTGGTTGAGACGTTTGTCCGAGTAAGAGATCTTCGTTGTTTCGAGTCTCAGTTGCGACCGTTACTTTTTTATTTTTCTGTGTCATATTCTTTTTCATATTGTACTTTAGATTTGTTACTATTATCTTCTTCACTGATAGGAAACATAAATGTACATAAGACTATTAAATTCCTTTGGAAAACTAAAAATACATTATATGCCCTGATTTATTTTTTATTATTTGTTTATCTATTTAAAGTATGTTTACATTAGATTTTCCGATGCCTGTCTCACTAGGATATACCTGTGTCGAGATTAATTAATTAATTTTAGGATTATGCTAAACATCGTATTCCACCAGAGCAGTCCAGAGATTGCTTAGTTAAAAATGTGGAAACCCGAATTCGTTTGACATGTGTTTTTTTTTGCTTACGGGCAGTTGCAGAATTCCACAATGTGCATTATTTAAGAACATTTAGGCTGGGCATATGCTGAGACACAGGCCACGCAGAGCACAGCAGATCAAGGCAGATTTTATAATGCATGACGTTCGTGTATGAGCCGATGTTTGCTGCGGGGTAGGCATGTGCCTTGGTCTGCACACCTGCTGTGCTTTGCACTGATTTGGGTGGGGATATGCTGAGACATCGATCGTGCAGAATGTTCAGCGCAGGGTAATTCAGGTTTTTTTGTTGTATGAAAGTGTATGGAGCGAAAATTTCGTCTCTGTTAAGAAGTCCGAAGGACCACATTCCCTAGAATCACATGGTATTTATAAAATAACTTGTGGGGCATGTGAAAAGGTGTATATTGGACGATGAAATAGAAAAATATCATGTAGAATTGCAGAACATAAAGTAGATGTCACTAATAAACGCTTAACTTCATCCATAGTTCAACACGTCCTTAATGAAGGTCATAAAATAGACTTTAATAATACAACAACAAAAGCTAGCATATACAATGAACCAAAAATAATTTACCGCGAAGCAATAGAAATTTATAAATATAAAAATAATATGAATACTAGAAATGACTCAATCAGAATTCCCAACACCTGGAAAGTCATAATCGATGAAAATCCCCAAAAAACGGCATTTCCAAAATTACCAGTAGTATCTCCAATTAGCTTAACCAATCAGGTATCTACTGCCAGCCACGCCCTCCACCCCCTCCATCATCAATCACCTTCAACCCGGGTACTTCGTTCTAGACCGTTACTGGACTACCTTGCGCGACCGATGTCTCAGCATATGCCCACCCTTTGTGGCCGCAGCGTTGTTCTGCGCGACACGTGCCCAAGGGGGCAGTATTTCCCATGAAAATCTCGCTTTTTCGGGTATTTGCGCTTTGAAAGATTATAAAAAAATAGTAAATTATTTATCACAAAGTCAGAATCGGATTCAGAACTAGACATTCTCACAAACGATCAACGTCCAAGCACATACAAGCTGTTTCGTCTAAGGCGTGTCGTCTGCATCGCAGAACATGCTGGTTACCGATTTCTGCGTCGTCCGTCCTGCGGCGACATTTCTGCTCCTCACTGCTCTGCGCGGTATCAGCATATGCCCAGCCTTAGGCCCGGCGCAAATTTAGCCCAGCCAACGCACAATACTCACACAGCACACGCGTGGATTATTTTGTAGAACATGGTTTCTGTCGGAGTGGCGCATATTAAACCCGTTCCACGGCCAGCCCAGTCCCAAACTGCGTCGCGCGTGGACGCGTTGTGCTCTTAACACAGTTTCGTGGATCATGGGTCCCTAGTTTTGTCTGTGTGAACATTGTTTTTGTTACTAGAACATGGAAAAAATAATTGAAATGGTTAGAGGCTTTCCTATATATTATAAGGTAAATTATACTGATATCACACTCTCTATATATTTATAATTGGGCCATATTTATAACCAACACCTCTGCCATAGGTCACCCCAAGTGGTTCGCTACGTTTGGTGATTTAGCAGGGTATCCGGGTTCATAGAGTGAGGTTTGTCTAGGTCTTGGAGGCGGATGGCCGGGACACACTGAACCCCAGTTTCCTACCCACCCCTTAAACCGCTTTTCCTTCACAGAACTCTCCTCTCCTTCATTTCCTTAAAAAACCCTGCACATAGCATCCCCAAAGATGACATAGCCCCTGAGGGAAATCGTTTTCCCCAAGGCCTCCTGTGTGTAGCTCAAGTAAAAAAAAATCTGGAATTTCACTGGATAACTTGAACTCTCCATGACTTTTACGTAAATAATAATCATTCGTTTTACTTCTTTTTCTTTTTGGCTGAGTATGTGCAATATGAATCTTTCTTCATCCTCAGATTCAGATTCTAAATCGACAAGAAGTTGCTAAAAATCTGGAATTTCACTGGATAACTTGAACTCTCCATGACTTTTTCGTAAATAATAATCATTCGTTTTACTTCTTTTTCTTTTTTTGCTGAGTATGTGCAATATGAAACTTTCTTCATCCTCAGATTCAGATTCTAAATTGACAAGAAATTGCTGCCTTGCTGTTATCTTGCATACTGCAAGAAGTGAGGGTTGGGTATGGCGTGGGTGTGGGCTGTGTTAAATATGCGTTGGGCCTGGCGCAAATTTAGCCCGTACATGTTTTTTAAGAGTAACGCATATTTAACACAGCCCAAACCCATGCCATACCCAACTCTTACTTCTCGCATGCAAGATGACAGCAAGGCAGCAACATCTTGTCGATTTACAATCTGAATCTGAGGATGAAGAAAGATTCATATCGCACCCACTCAGCAAAAAAAGAATTAAAAAGAATGAGTATTTACGAAAGAGTCATGGAAAGTTCATGTTATCCAGTGAAATTCCAGATTTTTTTGTTTTACTTGAGCTTCACACAGGAGGCCTTGGGGAAAATAATTTCCCTCAGGGCGTGTGTCTTCTTTGGGGATGCTGTGTGGAGGGTTTTTTAAGGAAAGGAAGTAGAGGAGAGTTCTAGGAAGGAAAAGGGTTTAAGGTGTGAGAAGGAATCTAGGGTTCAGTGTGTTCCGGTCATCCGCCTCCAAGACCTAAACAAACTTCACACTATGAACCCGGGCACCCCTGCTAAATCACCAAACGTAGAGAAACAATTAGGGTGACTATGGCAGAGGTATTGGTTATCCAATAAAGGTTCCCGGGGCAGCGGTACCCATTCCCTCCTCTCAAATATAAATATATAGATTGTGAGATATCAGTATAATTTACTATATATTATATACTCATATCAATTTATTAATTATACTATGTTACGTAATATAATTTAATTTTTTTGGTCATCTTCTCGAACAAATCATCCTTCAGTTATGCTCTAATGTAATCTTCTTCGAACCATTTCAATTAATTTTTTCATGTTCTAGTAACAAAAACAATGTTCACACGTATTTTGTACGTCCGTGGTTCACACAGACAAAACTAGGGACCCACGATCCACGAAACTGTGTTACAAGCACAAAACGTCCACGCTCGTCATAGCTTGGGACTGGACTGGCCGTGGAATGGGTTCAATATGCGCCACTCCGACAGAAACCATGTTCTACAAAATAATCCACGCGTGTTCTGTGCGACCAGGAGACTCTACGTCATCGAGTACACGGATGAAACTACTTTTTAGTGATAATGGACACTTAGAAAACCTTTAAAAAGCTGGTCTGCCGGTGCGCCTCTTGTCAGGAGCCGCGCTGCCATGGAAATAGTCAGCGATTTTTTTCGAAAAAATTACGTCATCGAGTACACGAACGGGAATGGTTTCATATGATAAAGGTCGATTAGAAAATGAGAAAAAAGCCAGGCTGCCGGTTGGCAGCCCTGCTTTATAATTAAAATAAATAATAATTAATATTATAAATAATTAAAAAAAAAAAAAATTAAAACTTACAAAAATTGTACACAAAAAACTGCCAGGCTGCTGGTCGGCAGACCAAAGAAGTCATGAATGAAATAATCTAGACTCTAGACTACAGTTTTTCATTAGTTTTGATCTTGTATTCGATATAATCGGTGCAGAAGGGCAAGCGAAACCGATATGAAACGGACGGGGTTTCGGAAATTTCCGTCGTTTTACGGACGAACGCAACTCTTACAGCGACGTTGCGTTGGTTTTTCGAACTTCCAACGAACGGCTCACCTGACGGATGGGTACACTCGGAACACTCAAATTATTTTTTTTTATCATTATCGCTTATATTTTTAAAATATGGCAATCAAAGTTTTTAAAAATATAATGAAATTAAAATAATAATAAAGATAAACGAAAAATTAAAAAAATAAAATAAAAACTTTAAAAAATCGTACACAAAAATTTGCGAGGCTGCTGGTCGGCAGACCAAGAAATTCTTAAACGGAATGATCTGGACTATAGTTATTCATTAGTTTCATTCGTGTACTCGATGACGTAAAATTTACTATTTATTACCCCACTTTGACGCCGGCTGCCTGCGAACTTGCCAGGCTGCCGGTTGGCAGCCCTACTTTTTTCTCATTTTCTAATCGACCTTTATCATATGAAACCATTCCCGTTCGTGTACTCGATGACGTAATTTTTTCGAAAAAAATCGCTGACTACTTCCATGGCAGCGCGGCTCCTGCCAAGAGGCGTACCGGCAGACCAGCTTTTTTAAGGTTTTCTAAGTGTCCATTTTCACTAAAAAGTAGTTTCATCCGTGTACTCGATGACGTAGTGTTTACCTATGTCGTCTCCTAGTCTAATAGGGTTGTAGGAACTTTGCCACTCCTTACGCACTTGGTTTTTTTTTTCTCTAATAAGGTCTTTGAACTCTTAGGGAATACCATATTTCACTGAGTTGTCTTTTTTAGTAATCTCTGATGATGTTTCATTAATGCAAGATTTAAGTGATTTAATTAAGTCGGAGGTGGCAGTATTTAATGCTACTTCATCAGGTATTAATGTCGGTACTGTGATTTTATTTTCTAATAAAACGCTGAATTTTTTCCAATTAATTTTTTTCTTTATAGGCACTTGGGGGACCAAGGGATTAGAGCCTCCTGTTAATGTTAGAAGAACTGGATCGTGGTCGGAGGTTAGTTTGTTAAGTACTCTTAAGGAGTGTAAGTGATTAGTTTCTTTTAAGATGACTCTGTCGATTGTGTCCGGAATACCGTTAGGGTGGTGTAGTGTTGGGATGTCCGGAGCATCTACTACAATTGAATTAGTATTAGCGTATTTTGCCAGTACGTTACCTTTTTGGTTTGGGTGTAGGGAGTGCTACGATCCATGTTTAGCGTTCACGTCCCCGGCTATAATGGTAGGGACATATTCTTCTAATAGGCTGTCCAGTTCGGACGGGATCAGTAGACGATTCGGCGGTACATAAACGGAGATGAGTTTAAGTTGTCCTGAAGATGTATTTACTATTACCGAGATGGATTCTATGTTAATACTAGAGAATGAATGTGCTAGACGGTGGTCAATATTATTTTTAACTAAAATAGCCGTGCCGCCACATTTATTGGTTAATCTGTCGTCACGGTATGTGTTATAGTTAGGTAATCGAAAATTCTTAGATGGTTTGAGCCATGTTTCATTAATGAAGAATACGTCAATGTTGTATTCTTTAAGAAATTCAATTATTTCACCTTTGTGGGCGAGGACAGAGCCATTGGCGTTCCAATATGCTGTTTGTAGGTTGACTATTTTATTTTGGTGTCTAGACATTATGATTTCTTAATATGGCTTGAATTTTAAACATTTCGTCAGTCGCGTTTTTTATCGTGTTTTTAATGGCTTCTAGCTGCTCTTCAAGGGCTTTAACATATATTGGGTCAAAGGGGGGCGAGGATTGTTGGGAAGCTTGGGTGGGGGCAGATTAACTGTCTATCCTGTATTGTTGGCTAGATTGATACCCATGGGCTTGCGAATGGGTTGTCGGACCCCTATTAGAATAGTGGTGAGGTCTTGGGTTATAATAATGTAGCTGAGGCCAGTTACGGGGATTTGGGTTGCGAGAGTTGGACGGGAGTTGGGTTACGGGTTTTTGGGCAGTGGGGATAGGATTAGGGGTGGGGGGCGTCACGGTAGGGGTGGGCATGGGGACGGACGGGGTTGGGAGGATCGAGACGAATCCTCTTGGGAGGCTGCAGTAGTAGGTACGGGTGCGGGAATAGTCTGTATGGACGTATTTCTATTGGGTCACTCTGGTTAAATACTTGTCTATTATTCTGATTGAGATTAAAATTAAGTTGATGGTTATTATAATTATTTATGTGATTTCGCCTATTGTTATTATAGTTGCGCTCATAATTCGCGTTGCGGTTTCTATTGAAGCAAAGTAATTTGTTTTCATTTAACTAGCTAAACAGTATGGCGGGTACTCACGAGCGGAGCGTGTGCTACGCGCGTGCAACTCGAGTCACCTGTAAGTATCTCCGTGTACGAATGCAATTTTAGTAAAGTTTTATAAAGCTGTGTTCAAATCATTTTTCAGAATATGTGAAGACAAAAGAGATACTTGCGACAGAATTACGGACTACATAAACACCAATGATATCTGGATGAATGAAAATATCGCCAAATTTGGCGACAGCGATCCCTACTGGTATCAGGTAATTACCAATGTAAAGTTAAAAACAATATTATATATTGTTAAAAAAGCGAGTGCAGCCTCATTTAACTCAAAAGCATTTGGCTAGATATCATTTTAACTAATAATTTATTCAGGGTCGTACCCGTCAGACTGCAACTGCCGATTCCTGGGTTTATACTAAACTTATACTACAGATGTAATTTTGGTTTTTCGCGAGATCTTAAAAAGTTTGTTTCTTCCACGTGTCGATAGTATCTATCCCTCCAACTGTGGTGCAAGGCGATGTTCCGAGAGAGTTCTGTTGGAGAGGTCAACAAGTCTTCCTCAACCAGTCTCTCCCGATCTGGCTGCCACGCAGTTGGCGGGGAAGACGCATCTGCTGCCAAGATACGGACAAACCTCACCCCACGAACTCGGGTACCCCTGCTAGGGCTTCCTGTGTTCGACTTTTTTTTTTCTATTTCGACTCTCCTTTATGGTTGATCCAAAACTCAAACTCAATACTATTAATAACAATTGAATTTTTTTATCATATTCCCAACATCTTCATCATTGTTCATTGTATTTTCAATGTTATCGCATACAGAAGTACACTGGAATTTGCATCGCCTGTCTGGAATCCCAAATACACCCAATACGTCAATAATATAGAGCGCATACAAAATAAATTTATTAAGTATCTCGGTTATAAATACAACAATAATTATATCTGCACTCTCCAGTCCCTGAAATCCAGGCGAACGGTAGCCGACATGACATTTCTCCATAAAATAATACATAACGAAATAGACTGCCCAGAACTCCTATCCCAAATAAATTTTAACATCCCATCTAAAAGAACTCGCCACACCAACCTTTTTTACACAACCAGTAATAATACGAACGCTGCAGCCAACTCCCCCATATCCCGCATCCTTCAAAGATTCAACTCAATTCAAACAAGTACAAATATCGATATATTTTTTGATTCCCTTCCTTTATTTAAGAAAAACATTTCTAGCACACTGAACTTGCACACATAACACACGCATCCACACACACACACACACACACACACACACACACACACCCTTACCCCTCTCCCTTAATAATTTATTAATTAAATATAGGTAAAATGCATCATTTGTCACATAAAAACATATATATACTATATAACAGCGACATGTCATTGGTACCAATTATTGTATTAACTCTATAACTTGTAACTACTTTCTAATATGTAATTATGTACTGTTTGTTTCTGCAAAATAAAATAAAATAAAAAATAAAAATATAGGCAGTGGCGATTAAAAAAAAACTTAATTATTATGTTTTAATTTTAACGAATTGTCACCGGAAACCAAAATGAAATGTACATTTTCTTAAACTTCAAATATCTTAGGAATTTCTGGTTCAAAAGATAACAGTATTTCAACTTGTATTATCACACTACAACACAATGTTTTTCTTTTCTAGGTCAACTTGTACAAGAAACAATTGAAGGGTTTGGCTCAAGGATATGCAGCAGCTGTAACCGATATAAAGAAACAAGTAGATATGTTGTGAGTGGCAAATATATAAATAAAAATTCATTGCTTTAATCATAAATTATCGTAGAAAGCAAACACTTTGTGGCTTTATATACATAAATTATTCATTGCGGTATGGCAATATGTCGATCGTAGAGTTGATTAGTCAGACATCACCGAAATATCGCAATTTGATTTGAGTATGCAGTATTTGATACAATACTCGGATTACTCATAAATACCACAAAATCAATAATCAAACAGTATTAATAGCCTTGCATCTGCGTGGTTGAATTCCAGAACACGACTTCCATTGCATGTCCGACGCCACGCCTTATGCATCGCACCACAAATAACATCTGTGTTCGTGAAATTTCAAGCAAAGCTACCATTGTAGCATCTAATTTGGTAGGCGGGTTTGGGTACCGCCGCCCTGGGAACCATTTATTGGATGACCAACACCTCTGCCACAGGTTACCCCAAGTGGTTCGCTACGTTTGGTGACTTATCAGGGGTGCCCGGGTTCATGGGGTAATGTTTGTCTGGGTCTTGATGGCGGGTGCGTCGGCCCACCTTCTACGTGGCAGCCGGATTGGGAGATGCTGGTTGAGGGAGACCCTTTACAACCAGTTACCGTTGTCCGGGCCGCTCGGTAGTTCAGGGGCCCGACCCTCAGGCTCACGACTGAGGGTGGGCTGCCCCATCAACGAGTGCAAAAACCCCACCGCTGCTGTTGTGCCGGTTCGTGAGCGGAGGGGACCCAGCAGTTGCGTTTGGGGCGCATTGGGCGACCTCTCCAGCCGGACTCTCCCAGTCCATCGCCTTGCACCGCAGAGGGTGGGTTGGATTCATACGTCCGTTACTCCTGGACACTCTGATCCCCAGCTTCCTACCCACCCCTTATACCTTTTCCTTTCCAGATCTTCCTTTCTCCTCTTCAAAACAAAAAACTTAACTCAATCATGAATTCACAAAAAAACATAAATAACATCTTTACAACGGCGAGAAGCAGGAGTTCCCGGTGCAGGCCAAAACTGTTGGTGAACTTCACTAATATTCGCGGCCTGCACAAAAACTTAAATTCAGTCCACCACCACCTTGTTTCCCAACGTCCCAACCTTCTCTTCCTTTCCGAAACGCAGATAGCTGAGCCTACAGACGCCTCCTATCTGGATTGCCCGGGTTTCACCCTCATGGGCAAATTCAGACCCAAAGGAGGTGTATGTATCTTCAGCCGAGCTGACGTCAACTGTGTGCGACTGTTGAATCTGAAGAACTCCAAATTCGACGTAATGTGGGTGCGCATCAATCTTGTCAGTACGGTAAGATTTTACGCGTGTTTATACCGCTCACCGAACATTAGCGTTTCAGATACATCCGAACTTTTCAAACATCTAAGCAATACTGTTGATGGCCTCTTGCCCCGCTTCTCTACAGCAGAGTTTGTGGTCCTGGGGGACTTCAATGTTCATAAAGAACCTTGGTTAAAGTTCTCAGGACCAACGGACTCCGCTGGATGAGAGGCGGAATCCTTTGCCCTCTGCTACGGACTGGAGCAAATGGTTCAGGAGCCTACAAGGGTTCCTGATGTCCAGACTCATCGCTCAAATCTGTTAGATCTGTTTTTAACCACTGTGCCACACGGCTACAAGATTGAAGTCACAGCGCCTCTAGGATCGTCCGACCACTGCCTGGTGACAACATCAATCCCCGTAACCTTCAGACCGCCAAACGAGCGGCTGAAGAGAAAAGTGTGGCACTATAGATCAGCAGATTGGTTTGGTCTGCGGGCTCATTTCAATGCCTTCCCGGGGTCAGCTGTCTGTTTTCAGACTTCGGATCCCTCAAGATGTGCCCAGGAAATTGGTGAAGTCATCACATCCGCGATGGATGGCTTCATCCAATCCACTGTTAAAGAAACTGGTGTGGGCTCAAAGCCGTGGTTCAATCGACAATGCTCCGAAGCAGTACGACGAAAAAACGCGGCTTACCGAGCCTACAACACATCTCGAACATCTGAAAACAGAATAGTATATAACAAAAGTGCAAAGGAATGCAGGAGGATCATTAACAGGTCAAAATTCGAGCACGACCTGCAGATCAGCAGTAAGCTGGCTGCCTACCCGCACGGCAGCAGAGCGTTCTGGTCGCTTGCGGGCTCAATAGGTCGCAATTTCTGCAAATCCATTCTGCCACCTCTTACCAAACCTGATGGCTCTCTAGCAAATACCACCGCCGAAAAGGCTAACTTATTAGGCAAAATTTATTTATTTATTTATTGACGCCCTATTGGGCTTTAACATATAAAATACAAATAACATTTATAACCACAGTACATAACAAACTTAAAAAAATATTACAAAATATACAAATAAAGCATAAACTCAATAAAAAAAAAATAGGAGTACATACATCTAAAGCTAATTCCACATGGATGACTTTAGAACTCGTAGGTACAACAATTCATATACCTACGAACAACAAAAACATGAAAAAAATCAAAACACATTTATTTTTACTTAATTACTCATATTGGAAAAAGAACAATAAAATAAAACCATAAACAAAAGAAAATCGAAATAAAATAAAATTTACTCATTCATTATTTACATCTAAAAAGTGGTGGACTAATTTGGCTTTAAATGAATCGAAGTTTAAATTAAATATGTCAGCGACATCAGTCAGTTCATTACCCAACCTATGTATTCTTTCTACCGCAGAATTCGTAGCGAAGTTATTGTTGCAAAATAAAATATTCCGTCTAGTATATTTTGGAGGTATGTGTAAGGATAACAAGTTGATAGCGTCAGGGCAGTCCAACCTTGAATGAATAATTTTATACAATAAAAGGAGATCAAATATTTTTCGCCTTTCCGATAATTTCGACAAGTTAAGTTTACTGCGTAAACTGACATAATTGATTTCAATAATAGGAATACCAATTTTGAAATTAATAAAACGTAAAAATTTATTTTGAATTTTTTCAATTTGTAAACAATGAGAGTTGAAATGAGGACACCAAATACTTGAATTGTATTCAACCTGACTT
This sequence comes from Limnephilus lunatus, assembly GCA_917563855.2. NCBI lineage: Eukaryota > Metazoa > Arthropoda > Insecta > Trichoptera > Limnephilidae > Limnephilus > Limnephilus lunatus. The sequence continues at coordinate 40,377,314 of OU830602.1, read as the reverse complement.
CTAACCAAAGACGTGTATAACAATTTTATGGTTTTTATGTTATTAAAGTCTTTAGCAATTCTGAGAATAAATCCAAGCATTTGTAATCCCTTACTGGTTATAATAATAATGTGATTCAAGAAGCGTAATTTAGAGTCAAAGATAACGCCAAGGTCGTTAAATTCATAGACTCTTTTTAGAGTGGCATTGTTAATTGTGTAGTCGAATAATAAAGGAGTTTTAGATCTATGGAAACTTATCGTTTGGCATTTGTTGATATTAAGATATAATTTGTTTACGATGCACCATTCATAAAGTTTATTTAAGTTATTTTGTAGAGTTAAACAATCAGAAGAATTTTCGATAGATTTAAACAGCTTTAGATCGTCAGCGAATAGAAGAAAGTGAATATTATCGAAAATTAATGAAATGTCGTTAATAAATAGTAGGAAAAGAAATGGTCCTAGGTGGGAACCTTGGGGGACTCCACTTAAGGCAAAAAAAGTGTATGAAGTTGTGGAGTTAATTTTTACAGATAGTTTTCTATATGATAAGTAGCTTCTAATCCATTCGAGAAAGTTGAAAAATGTCGCGGAAAACTCGACCTTCGATGATCAAGGTGCTACCCCGCCGTCGGTTCCTCATTGCAGTTTTCGTATGAAAAAGCTGAGGATCCGGCATCGGGATGTACTCCAAGTCTTACGAGGGCTTGATGTTAATAAAGCTTGATCCCCTCGGCACCGGAGCATAGTCATAACATTTGTACACGGTTGATTTTACGATTCGTTCTTGAGTTCAACAGCTCGGCTGTGGAACGATTTACCGGCCTCTGTGTTTCCTCCCTCCTACAACATGAGTCTCTTCAAGACCCATGTTAACTCCTTTCTTTCCTCAAAAAGACCCTCCACACAGCATCCTCAAAGATGACATAGGCCCTGAGGGAAATTATTTTCCTCGGGGCCTCCTGTATGGAGTTAATGTAAAAAAAAAATGTAATTCGGTTTTTAATTCAAGAATCTGCCAAAAGATGTCCCTACTTCCGTCAACAGCTCGCATATTGAAGTTTATAACCTATATATTATTAGGATTTATAGGCGGCTATATGCAATATACTCGTATATAACATATTATGGCGTCATTGCGGCATTGCGTGTCTCGGTTACTTTGTCACGGTTACTTTTTCTCGGTGACTAGCTGTCACCTGTCGCTGGGTACTGGATCCCAGTGGATCCGAGGAACTGACTATTTTTGGAACCAGTTCCTATCGGATTATAGTAGTTAAAATACGTAATACAAAATAATTTTAAGTCGTGTATTTCAAATACAAAATACAAATTACAACATTTGGTTTTGGTAGAACCTTTGGTTGCAATAAATTGTAAAGTGGCCTTATCTAATGGTGCGTTTCCATAGAAGCAAAGCTGAGCAGAGTGAAACAGAGACGTGCAAAAATTGACCAATCATATTGCTCAGAAGACTTCCCATTTCCGCTCCACTTGTAAAGTTTTGTGGTGTAGGACCCAGGTGTTAGATAACATGACATTTGTATAGCGCAGTTTTGTGTCATTTCACTTCAAGTGCGCTCTACTGTAATAAACTTTAAAATAATCTAGTTTTCAGTCAAATTATTCCTATGGTGCTTGATCTAATACTATGACACAAAAATGTGCAATACAAAGCAATGACGGAATTTTATCATACATTATCAATTATCAATTAACCCACGTCTTCGTGAATAAATACTGCGAAACGATGAAAACGACCATTGACAAGATACTTGCTTTGAGGTACCTAAATATACCTGTATATACCTGTATAGATCTGCACATTTTTATATACATGTGTGCACCTATATATAATACGTTGTGCTTGCATGCACACATATTGAAAAAAAGTTATGTACATTTTTAACCTAATACTAATACACTTCTTTTCCCCTTTCTATTTTCTATTTTCCACTTTTTATTTTATTATGATTTTTCCAATTTTTAACATCATTTATAATAAATCCATATGTTTACAATAGACTGCATAGAACAATATAATCGTATATTAATATTTACAGTTGGCAACACTTTATTTATTTATTTATTTACAAAATACATGATACATAATCGAGTAGTTAACATAGTGTGGATATATTGGATCACCATACTAGGCGGATGCCTGTTTCATGGTGACCAATGGAGTATTGTTACTTTTTAGGAAAAGGCATCAGGTAATTGAAATACCAATTACAAAATACATTTTTTAGGAAGTAATTGAAATACAAATACAAAATACCTATTTGTATTTAAAATATGTATTTCAAATGCAAGTAATTCAAATACTGCCCAGCCCTGGCGACATGGTGTTTGATTTTACGACTAGTTGGGTATGTAGGAGTAGATTGTTTTGTGGAAATTCCTCGCATAACAGTAGCGAACAAGAAAAAAAGTACCAGTACCGATACCAGTAATAATAGTCACTCAAACTGGGTGAAGTCGAAGTTAAAGCCGCCCGCAGGGCTTAGGAGCAAAAACCTGCGGAGCGGGTTTTAACTGCTAGTAATAATTAATGTACCGGCCTATTATGTAAAACACAGAAAAGTGTAAATGATATTTGATTTATGGAGAGCATTCGAATATTGCTTTCCTCATTCCTCAATCGTATTTTAAAGTTTCTTGAAACCTCTGAGAAGATAATAGATCTTCCTTATTGTTGACACCATTCAAACTTAAATCACTTACCGTTTTTATATCATATTTTATAAATCATCATAAATGTTTATCGTATATTTCAGTTCATTTTACACTATGAGCTAATATAAAAACGGAACCAATACGGCATCAATCAATCAACCGAAAACAAAAACAGAAAACAATTATTTGAACTAATCGATAAATTATTATGCAATAAAAAAATACTGAAACATAAAAATTCGAAACAATTTTTCGCATTACAACAAAACAATTGTAATGCGAAAGATTATCAATCTTTCGCATTACTTCGCAAAAGACAAAAGAAGATTTCTAGTCTAACTCATAAAACCTATATTGCTACATTGGAATCCGACATACAACATAATGTAAAAATATGGTGTTATTATGTTATGGACACAAAGAAAATCTCCCACTGTACCAGAACACATGACGCATCATTCCACAATAGCACACGACGGCAAAGAAGTTACAGACATTTTTGCTGATTACTTCTCAACTTTCTTTACAAATGAAATTCCAACTCATGATGCTGATTATAAGGAAGATCCTCTTAACAACACTATCTTAATATCCTTAATCAGAATAAACGAAGAAATAACCTTAAAATACCGACCAAACATAGACATTAATAAAGGACCAGGAATAGACAGGCTGCCCGGAATTTTTATACGTAACTGCAGTAAATATAGCTGTCTTCCGGTTTGCGCCATTTATAAAAAGTCACTAACGGAAGGATCGTTTCCTGTCAAATAGAAATCAGCTGTTATCACACGAATTTTTAAGACTGGTGATAAACATGACGTTAAAAACTACCGACCAACTTCCTAACTCCCTACTTTAAGCAAGTTCTTGAAAAAATCGTCTTTGATGAATTGTACTCGTTTATTTCGACAAACATATGCCGAATCAGTACGGATTTATGAAAGGTAGGTCTACAAAATCCAACCTCGCCCTTTTCATTAACTTCTTGCATAGCAAGATGGACGATGAGGAGCAAGTTGATACTATGTGTACAGACTTCTCTAAAGCCTTTGACCGCGTAATTCACTCAATTCTTTTGAAGAAACTCATCCTACTTGGTATACATGGCGACCTATTTAAATGGATTAAGTCCTACATTAGTAATCGAAATCAGGGGGCCTAGTCCCTATCTTTTACGTTAACTAACAGTCTGTTAAGCTTAACATGGTGATTAGGGCAAAGTTGTCGCAACTTGCTAAAATTGGTAGTCCGTAACTTTTCTGTTAAGATTTAGTTTATTTTAGCGTCGCGAGGCGTCGGACCGATAGCGTAATGTCAAAGTCTATGCACAAATGTAAATTGTCTATGAATTATTTCTGACAGATTGTCAGAGATTCAATGGTTTTCGCTTTTGAAGTTTCAAGTTTACCTATTTTAAAAGAAACAACGATGACCGTAAGTTATGTAATTATTTATTACTTTTGTTTTGTATTTGTTTACATTAATAACTATATTTTGTAAGATATCGTGAGCTTTCCAAAAAGTAATTAATATAAAAGGACATTATAACCTCAAATTCACTTTGGTCGCAACATACTCAAATGGGTAAACTGTGAAAACACCTCCAAATGCCGCTACACTTTAAATATGCATACATTTTGAAAAGTAAACTAATTTCAAACATAATTACCACAAGAAACATCGGTTTCAGTCGTGATAAACGGAAAAATTTGCATTTAAAATACGATTTTCATTCAAAGTTAAAAATGACCTATTGACATTTGCGAAGTTTCGTATCAAACTAAATACGCATGAATTACTTAATTTACCTAATCTAGGAACCTAATAACCTATTTTGTATACGTAAATAGTTGTTTTCTTGTAGTAATTGCTGAAATGAAGTGTGGTTTCCATAATCTGTGCTACATTTGTTTCAGATCAATTTCAATGACACTCAGAGGGAAAAGAAATAGTACTATTATATAAATATGAAGTGAATAATGGACACGTATTGTCTGTTGTTGCAAAATGAAAATGCATTCACAAGACGGGAATGAAACGACGTGGGAAGACAAGACGACAGAATTGTTTCCCGATTAAATATAAAGTTTTGCAAAATAAACGTGTGTAAATTAAATTAGTGGTTGTTACACCGATATGTAGACAGATAATATAATATCAAGTTTAATTGCAGGTACAGGACCGAAGGCAACACAGAAGTGACGCAATCTATACTATGATGCCACCCGGAGGAAAATAATTCAACAGTGATGGTGTGTACCTATTTTAAAGATATGTAGGTATATTATACTGTGTGAATAATTATTGGACACATAGATAATATATTGAATTAATTAGACAAAATATGTAATTATTTTATTAACTGCTTCCAAAAAGGTTGTGAACTTTGATAGATTAAAATGATACTGTTTAAGGTGGTGAACTTTGATAGAGTTTCGCTACAAGATTGCTAGGTGTTTTTAAATAATGTTTGTGTCAGAAGAGATAATGATATAAAAGTCATTTTAAAGCGTAAATATACTAATTGCTTGTGTATTGTACTGTTGCAGATATGAGTAGACAATGCAGATGAAGGAAAGCAGGCAGGAATGGATTAAATTGAGATACAGTGACAGGAAATGTATATAAAAACAACAGCGATGACATTTGGTGTATTGAATTTTATAAAAGTGTCTGTTCGTGAAGTGATTATTTGTCTTGTATTATGTTGTATGATTAGTGAGAGACATAATGTTAAGTGTTTGATGTGTGCTGTTGAATAAATAAAATATTACAGGTGTCATCAATTACCTACGAGGTGATTTAAATTGTCATATTAACTGCAGAGGTGTGTTACTTGTAGTACTATGACTGTGTCAATGCTTGAATAAATCAGATTACCAACGATTTTATGTGTTGTTATTGAGTAAAAATGCAGAAATGGATGCGGCAGGTTTTTTTATTATGTATAGTCAAATTGTACATGAAAGAGGTTTGTAAATGGATATTTCTTAAAGATTATGGATAGAGGTTCAATAATAACACGACACTTGTCAATTTAGAGCACTGCAAGACGATAGAGTGTTCGTAAATGTTTTTTTCTTGAAGAAACACATACCTAGTCATCACATGACACTTGTATATTTTGGCTGTGGCTAACGTACCTACATAAATACACAAATTATCAATAAGATTGCAATAGACACGTACCTATTTGGTGCATATTATTATAGTAAACATACAATAAGCAACTATTTACGTCGGGAGAGGTAAAATTTGAATCAAAAATCTATTTTTATTAGTTAAAAATTTCCTCAATAAAACGATCTCTTCGCTGCATTTGACGTTTTCGAAAGTTTCGCACAAATTACTTAAATAACTCAAACTAATAACCTATTTTTGAACTTTACCCGTTTCTTGTAGTAATTGTTGAAAGTGCCTAAAAGTTCGGAGGCTAGGTAAATATTTCAGTTGACGTATCTTTTAATTCACCGTACATTATGTCACTTAGGTACCTTTTAAAGAACAAAATTCGAATTAATCAACTTTGAAAAGTATGTCTTTCGGCAATTTGACACATCTAAATGTTCCCTGTTAACTAATCGCCACTAATCGGTAGGCCGATCGACCCCGATAGCTTAACGTGAAATTCAACGTTAGTAAACTGACTTTCCGACTTACGGACTACCAAAATCAACAAGAACTGTCAAAATACAAGGGCGTCCACAGGCGTCGCCCATTAGCTTAACTTTGCTTAACAGCAAATTTAAAATCTGTTAAGGTTCTTGATAGAGACTACCAAAATTAGCGTATCGGTCAAAATACGTGTTTGTGACGTAATTATCGCGCTAACAGACGTTAATAAAAGATAGAGACTAGGCCCCCAGGTAATATTAATCAACGGTGTCTACTCAAAGTCTATAGAGGTAATATCTGGTGTCCCGCAAGATTCCCACCTAGACCCGCTATTCTTCAACATGTATATACGACATTGGATCATGCTTTCTAAATTCCGAATATGTGCTTTACGCTGATGACATGAAAATATTCAAAGTTGTGCATTCTCTCTCTGACTGTGAAGTGTTACAAAGTGACATAGATAGGTTTTGCAAGTATTGCAAAGTTAACTGTTTAGATATCAATGTTTCCAAATATCATACTATGACATTCACCAGAAATAAATATCTAATTAAGTACTCTTATTCACTCAACAATGAACCCGTCATCTCTTAAACGGAATGTAAAGATCTTGGTGTTTACCTTGATAGCAAACTTATATTTAATAATCACATCGACGCAATCGTTCACTGGTCATATAAAATGCTTGGTTTTGTTCTTCGTATAAGTGTTCAGTAACCCGCGTACAGAAGTTATGTTATATTTTGCATTAGTCAGAAGTATACTGGAATATGCCTCACCAATTTGGAATCCGCAGTACAAAGTATACATAAATAGCATAGAACATATTCAAAACAAATCTTCAAATTATCAAATTATCTTCAAATTCAACAATAACTATGAATGCTCATTTCAAACTTTCCAACAAAGACGAGTAAAAGCTGATTTGACATTTTTACACAAAATTTTAAAAATTAACATTGACTGTACCGAACTTCTTTCCCTAGTTAATTTTAACATACCATTGACGTACACGCCATACAGAACTATTCCACATGCCTAATTGCAAGACAACTGCAGGAACTAATTCGCCAATCAATCGTGCTCTTCATATATTCAATAATATTAATCTAAATTCTAACATCGACATTTTCTCCGATTCACTGCCCAAATTTAAAAAGAGCATCATGTCAATCATATAAATTGTTTAATGCGCATACTTACATACATACATACACACATATTCACCACACATATTCACCCTCACATACATACACACACATTTTTCCACTATACACATTACCCGGTAATTACTTAATATGCACACCATAAATAAGACACTACAATGAAACACCATGAATTATATTTATTAATTGTAATTTTTTTCTCACCAATGGATAATATAATGTACTGTTGTTTCTGTATATAAATGAATAAATAAAATAAAAGTGAAAAAAAAAATATTTTGTGGTTTAAGGCAATTCACCCTAAAAAGTGTACTATGCGAATTTTATTTTGTAATAATGCACATAAAAGCATCTATAAGATATACATTATCGCATTAATATGTACGAAGAAGGAGGTCACAGAACTCGATGACATGAGATATTTTTCAATAATCACTATTTTAGCACTAATCGTACATTGTCTAAGGTAAAGGACCAATCCATGGGTTTTAATTTCAGCGCCATCAACATGCAGGGAGATTTGGAGGACCTCTTCGATGCAATGGGCGAGAATCAGGAGGCAGGCACTGGTCACTGTTCGGCTCTGATTAAGATATTACCCGATGGTTCTGATGTGTTCGTTGCACAAGAAACGTGGAACAGGTTACAAACTGTTTTTCTACACACTATCTCTTTTTGATTTTGTCTGACCCTATCCTAGATTGGGATTAGGATTATAATTACCTAATTATTTAAAACATGAAAACCTGTCAATGTCAACAAAAAATAAAGACAATGCCATTCAAATTATATAGTTGGAATCGCTTTGTTTTCTATAATAGTTGGCTGTTTCCGTGTTCTTAAAAACCATGCGTATACGTGACCTAATTGAACTGATTCTTTCAGCTACCAATCAATGCTCCGCATTCAAAAGAAATACGTACTCAAGTACAAAATGATCCCCAACACAGAGACCACCATCAAAGGCCATACCATGTCCTTCTCTTCCTACCCTGGCGTTCTTTCTTCTGGAGACGATTTCTACATTACATCGGCCAATTTGGTCACGCAAGAAACCACCATAGGAAATTCCAATAAGGACTTATGGAAGTTTGTTTCCCCTACTGGGCAGGTCATGGAGTTTTTCAGAAGTATGGTAGCCAACAGACTTGCTGGAACAGGGAAAAGCTGGACAGATATTTTCAGAAAGTACAACAGTGGGACCTACAATAACCAGTGGATGGTTGTCGATTACAAGAAGTTTGCTCCCGGAACAAAAGCTCTTGAAAATTTACAACCAGGATTCTTGTGGGTTTTGGAACAGATTCCTGGCACAATCGAAGCTCAGGACATGTAAGTACCCGATGATTTTTTTTTAAATTTACAAATTTGCCGTAATAATATTCCAACAGTTTCCTACAAGTTAAGGGGTACACAGAACAAATTTACTTTATATTTTTAAGAGAACTCACTGCTCGAGAATTTTGCAATTTCAGACTTGCAATTTCAAAATCACATTCTACTCTCGCAATTTCTGCGTAACTTGAGAAATTAAGAAAACACGCGAGATTTCCTCTGACCCAATGACATTGCATTATGTATAATTGATGTGCCCTTGTACAAATCAGATAGTATTATGTTTTTTATGTTTTTTTAAATCTGGTTTTATCTCAGGACAAGTCTTTTGAAGAAGCAAGGGTATTGGCCATCGTACAACATCGCGTACTTCCCCAAAATCTTCAATATGAGCGGGGGTCCCGAGTCGGTGAAGAAGTTCGGCGACTGGTTCACCTACGACAAGAACCCCCGCGCGCAGATCTTCAAGCGCGACCAGGGGAAGATCAGGAACATGGATAACATGTACGCGATGATGCGCTACAATGACTTCATGCATGACCCCCTCTCGAGGTGTGACTGCAATCCTCCTTACAGTGCCGAGAACGCTATTGCAGCCAGAAACGATCTGAATAAAGTAAATGGTAAGAAATTTATTCGTTATCTAGTCGGAAATGTAAGTTTAGTCTTTTAACCATTAATAATAATAACCATTGGATAATCACCCTGTCATACGTCAGCCCAAGTGGTGCAAAGTTATTATCCTCAACACCAGCTAGTCCTAGCGAGGTTAAAAATTAAAAATTGATGTTAACAATAATATCACGTGAAGAAACAATGAATAAATAATACAAATAAAGGCCACAAAAGAGTCTAGAAAATAAAAATGGTTAAAAATTACACAGAAAAATCAGAATGGATTGAGGAACTTTTGACCGCAGAAGAGATAGCTTCTTCTTTTACGATGGTACTAACCTACCAACACCTTGATTTCAGGCACATACCCGTTCAAAGCTCTCGGCCACCGCTCCCACGGAGCCACTGACGCCAAGATAACCAACAGACACCTGGCCACCACCTTCCAGTTCCTGTCGGTGTCTGGACCCACCCACAACGCCTCCCGGGGTTTGCCGCCCTTCCGCTGGAGCGAGGTGGACTTCGGGAAAACAACCCCCCACATGGGACACCCAGACCTCTGGCAGTTTGAGCCGCTCACCTTCAAGTGGGAATGGGGAAGCAATTAAGAAAAAAAAGTGTTGTTACTCCTTGCATGTCCTTTCCCGTGCGTTCCCCTCCAGCGTTCCACTTCCACCTTCCCCGCCACCGCTCTCCCACTCCCCCGACCCGCCAACCCCCCTGGCACTTTATTTCTTGACTCCTCTCCCGCCCGGCCCTTAGCCGAAACTTTTTTCTAATACTAACATTTTTAAACTCGTGATATCTTTCTAATTAAATATCCGAATTGAAAAATTCAAAGAGTTAAATAAAGGTATTGAAGCTGTCTTGAATATGAAGTAATTTATTTTGATAAGGATTAAAACCAAGATACAAATAAAGAGCCTTTTCAAGGGGCGACATATTAATTAAATTTTTTAAATAAAATAATACTTATTGTGGCATAACCATAATAGTTAGACATATGCTGTCGCGACGTTTTTTGTAAATAATGATGTGTTCTACAAAGTCGTGGTACATTATTTTATTCTATCATCAATAGTTTTCGCAGCGCACGCGATGTAAAGAATATTTTAGGTAATTTTTTTACATTTTGGGTTAGATTATTGAAGTTTTAGTAAGGATGCCTATTTTTTTTGAAAATATAATATAGCTTATGTTACCCAGGGATAGTGTAGCTTCCCAACAACGAAAGAATTTTTCAAATCGGTTCAGTAGTTTCGGAGCCTATTCAATGCAAACAAACAACAAACAAACAAACAAACAAATCTTACCTCTTTATATAGTGTAGTAGAAGTAGATTATTGTCCGACCGGTTTCAGAAGGTACATTAATTTATTCATCAGAAGAATGTTAAAACTTTTTTTTGAAGTGAAAATTCTTTAGCTCTATTAGTGATTTGAAATTTGGATGAAACAGAAACGCGTCACTGAAATTTATTATATGACGGGTCGTCGGTTCTAATATAATGCGGTAAATTCGCGCCTGGCCGCGAGCGTCCCATAGCGCAGCGGTATAGTGCGTCTCAAATCTCAGCGGCCAGAGAAATCCAGCGAACGGAGGTTCGAATCCTACGAAATCCAAAAAAAACATTTTTATTTTTGTAAATCAATACCCAATCTTCAAACCACTTTAAAATAAAATAAGCGACTTTCTAGTTCCACTTCTACCGATTTTTTGTTTGTTTTAACCCCCGCATACCTGTTGAAATCATTTAATGAGTTTTGCCCGGTAGGGTCTGTGGGACTCGGAGATACCTAATCGTTTTTTTTTCATTTGTATGCATTATTTATCTTTTTTTTAAAGAAATAAATATAAAAAATTTCACATATTACAACTCCTTTAATAATTACGAGCCAAAATCAAAACCTGTAATTTTTATTCAACAAAAATGTTACGGTAGTCTTGAAAACCATTTTTAAATATTTAATTTAGAAAGTCAGACCCTCCCAGCAGCGGAGAGTTATTTTATTATCAAAACTTGGAATTTCATAAACTTCTTATTCAACAGTATAAAAGCATCGTCAAGCAGTTTTGATGTCACCAAGTTAGATGCATTGTTCAAGAAACAATTTATTGATGTTCATTAGAAATTAGAACATTAGCCAGTATGTTGCAAATCCACTGAAATGAAAGACGAAATGAAATGTAAGTCGATCACACAAGACATCGGCTTCTGAACTGAATTTCGCGGATGAAGGTGCAGGTGAGTTCGGTCGGCTTTTGCATTTTGGGCATTTCCATATTTAATAATAATAATAAAATCGGGCGTTTATAAACTCGATTGTAATGATTGTAATAGCTTTTATATAGGTAGAACAAATAGAAACTTTGAAGTAAGGGTTAAAGAACATCTCAGGGCATTAAATGGCAACAGCGAGTCTGAGTTCGCAGATCATTTAATAAAAAATAATCATAATTTTGACAAAAACCATGGACTTAAAATATTACATACAGGCTATAAGGCATCACAGATAAATAATTTAGAGATTTTAGAAATTAGAAAAAATGTAAAAAATAAAGCAGCATAAAATATAAACCCTCTTTTGAACCTTTTCCCACTTAACCGGTCTTTCCCTGCTAATAGCTTTGAAATCCCTAATTGATAAACTCTTACCCCTCCCCCTCCCTCCTACCCTTTCCTTCCATGTGTAATCTATATTTAATTTTTAAGTTTAGTATACGTTTGATCCTGATGAAGTAAACATTGTTTACGAAACATGTTGATTGTGTACCAATAAAAGTGATGTAAACAAAGTTATTTGTCTTTTTATTAAAATAAATAATGCCATCACAAAGTGAAAACCTTTCCGAAGAAGTTTTCTTAGAAAAATTAATAATTTGTAGAGCGCCGTTTTTTGTGAAAAATCACCCCAAGGGCGCTTTACAATTTATTATGAATTCTTAGGCTGTATCTTATTTTATTATATACAAATATATACAGAAACATACTTACCTGGCAGGTCACTTCCGATAAACTCACTTTATTAGAAAGTTTATGCTCGGGGAAGATACGACTCCGCAAGCGGAGGACATTATATTAAAAACACTGGACATTGCATGATTTTACTTTTGCTACCCTCATCACTGTTGGTTTTACATTTATAAGAAGATTAATGCCAAAGTTGAGTTAATATTTATTTTGAAAGACTAGAGAATTTAGGACTCTTTAGGACTGTAGATTTTCATGAAATGACCTTTACAAAAGCTTAAAATAAGTATTTGCTTATAATTTTACACAATTAGTTACTTACGAAGGTGAAAGGTTTTTTACCTTATAGATACGACTGTCTGAAAAGATGAGTTTTAATTTTTGCTCTAAATTCCGCTGTCGTTGATCTAAATTGATCGTTCTTAAGTCGTGTGGCAGTCCATTCCAGGCTTTAGGTCCTGACACTCCGAAAGTATGTACGTTCACCGAATTTAGATCTGGAGAGCGCTTTGGTTCCTTCAACCTTCCGATGGATGATGTTGCTGCTGACCTGAAGGTTGATTGTCGAGAATTGGAATTTTCTAGAATACACATTTCCGATATGCAAGCCGGAGCCATTCTGTTAAGGGACTTAAATACCATCCAGCAGAGCTTGCACTGGATTCTTTCAGGACACTTGAGCCAGTAAAGGTTTTTGAAATGCTCACTAATATGAGAATATGTTTATAAGAATATATAGAATATAATATAATTTGTTTGTTTTCAGCTGCCATTTTTTTGAAAATTGTTATAGAAAGCGATTTTGAAAATCGCACAGGTAAGGGCATGGTTATTTTTGGCCATAAGCTTTAAACAGGCTCACAATTCATTGTTATTGAACCCCCATTGAGAATGATCATGAAGAACCGCCAATATAAATATTTGAATTAAGAGCGTATAACCAGAGAAAACCAGAAATATGTCATTTTTAAATCAGTGTTTAGACGTATTGACTCTTTTCCACAAAAAAATATAAATTGATTTCGAAAGATTGTTATTTTATCTAGTAAACGTATGTTTTAAATTTTGAGATAAATGTTTATTTTTAGTATAATAAGGTTATACCATAGGTCGCTGGAAGATTTGTTAAATTTTCAAAAAAGATTTTGTGTTTTACAACACCCATTTCCAATCATATAATCATCTAGTAAAATAAATCAATACGTACATTATCTGGTAAACGTATGTTACAGAATTTTAATTTTAGTTTAAATAAAATCATTAAAAAATGTATACCTACATGTGTTTCTTGACGAAAATTGGTCCGTTTGTGTATTTATTTGCGCACTTACAAGCTAATATATTTCAGACTTTTTTACATTTTATTTTGCTCAGACATTATTGAAAAATGATAAATACCTACTTATGATCAAGTACATAATTTTAATAGTTTTATCAATACGCCTTTCAGTATTTTTGGTGTAGGCATAAACTAAAGCAAATTTGAAATGAAATAAATATTGAGTTATAATTTTAAAAAGCTGGTACGGAGAGTAATTTATCTTTCTCATTGGTACCGCCCTGTACGATCGTAAGAACATATTTCGAGAAAATGTGGATTTTCGGCCGCTGGCTGGTTAAACGCTCTTAATGCACTTACGTATCGCTTTGATAATAGATATAAATAGGTCATAAGGCATAACTAATGAACTTTCCAACAAAAAGAACATTTTACGTCAGCACAGCAGTCATGGAAATTTTAAAGATTTTGAAAACTATTTCATGTATTTATATTTAACGTGTATCTATACTAATATTATAAATGGGAAAGTGCGCGTGTTTGTTTGGTACGCTTTAACACCTAAATCACTAAACCGATTTTAAAAATTCTTTCACCAATATAAGGCTACATTATCAGCGAGTAACATAGGCTTTATATAATGGTAAGCTCTGGCGTTATGAAATTTGTATAAATGAAAATGTGTGTATTTCATATATTTTAGCGGCAGGCAGGAGAGGCAGGGGAAGGTGGGGTTCGCGGAGAGGGAAGAGACGAGGGAGGGGAAGGCGGGGAAGGTGGAAGGGAACGGGAACCGCACGGGAAAAGACATGCATATTTCTTTGAATGGCGTTGCTACGCATGCCGGGTTCCAGCTAGTCTTCTATAAATGCAAACATTAAAATAGAATATTTAACTAAATACATTTTTTTTAAAATAGTCATTGGAGAAAAAACTTTCTCCTGTTCGAACTGTAACTACACATGTTCACAAAAGTAACTAACTACTCATAAAAGTCTAATTTAAATATTCACACACTGACTCACAGAGAAGAAAAGCCAAGCCGTCCGTGATTTGCGACTAACAGAATATCAAAATTCATTTCTCAGTATGCAAAAAATCAGTAAGTATTTAACCTGTGTGGCCCTTGGGAAATTCTATGTGGTCAATTTGGGTTAGCCAGGCCGACCTTCAATATAAAATCTGTGTCTTCAATATCATTTTGCTCTACCCCATACAAACAACCTTGCCATATTGGTAATTAAATATTTATTTTATTACAAGATTTTGTGAATAATGTTATTTTCGTATCGTATCAATCAATTCTGACCTCTTACTATCAGCATCGAGTGTATTAGAACAGGTTTCATTTGAATTTGTATTCAATGCTTAATTAGTTAAATATACTCAGTGCTCGGGTCAAGTCGTGCTTAGTCCACAATGTCAGATTCTCGCAGTTTTATTGGAAGATTTTCCCTGTTTTTTCTTGTTGTTTTGTTTGCCAGATGCGAATCAAAGAGCTATGCCTACGTTTCTATCGAAGATGATAATTTTACAGTGCATCACGTGAACGAGACCACGGAAATTCCTAGTAACTATGTTGTTAAAGCAGTCTATGACAACCAGATCAACAACACAGGGTAAGTTCTGTACTCTAAAGTCTTAAGGATAAACCACATAAGTCCACTTTTTGGTGGTTTTGGGTTGAATATGCAGAACAATTTTCTGATTTTCATTTCATTAGTGGATGAAACAACGAGGTCCATAAACAGTAAATTAACTGATTTAGCTAATTACAAAACCACTCGAGTCCAATTTACTTTATAGGTTAAACAACGGAAGTCAAACAAATGTTGTTTATCCTCTAAGAAAAAAAAAAAATTTCAAACATTATCTTTGTACCTTAAAAGATGAACCACGGGAGTCCACTTAAACTTTTGCTCAGGAAAGTGATTTGTATATTTATTGAATGTTTGAAACTGTAACCTTTTTTTAACTTGCTGTAATAATTAAGTTGGGTGAAAGGTAAGTTTCATAATTACCATAACCGTTTACCCCTTTTGAAATTTATGAGCATCTTAACAAAGAAAATATTCTTACACCATGTGGTTTAAATAATGTGTTTGACTATATTCACTGTTCTCATACCAGAACCAATTCCTGTATGTTGTCGCCTTTAGTAGAGTGTCGTTTTAAGGAAAGGAATGCGTAAAGTTCTGGAAAGTAAAAGGGTAAGAGAGATGGAACGAATCTGGGGGTCAGTGTGTCCAGGAGTGACGGACGTATGAATCATCCTTCCCACTGCGGTTCGAGGAGATAGGTCGAGAGATTCCTGCTGGAGAGGTCAGAGGATCTTTGCTAACCAGCCTCTCACGAACCGGCCCACTATGCCCACTATGGTGGGTAGACGCTTTTTTTATTTTTTTTATTCCAGTTAAAAGAAAATAAATAAGATTATTATACAAATAATATTTTCACTCATTTAACTAGAAATAATTATACATATTAAAATAAACTATGTATTTCAATACAGCGCTATTCTATATCATTAGTAATTTTAAATTTACCCAGCATCTTTTCGTTTTTAATGTCGTTTGGGAGGCAATTATATAAGTTGCCCCCTCGTAACCAATGGATTGTTTACCATGGTTAGTATGGATGGTATTTAAATGTATGTTATAGTGTTGTCGTGTAAAGTGTTTGTGTACTTCTGAATTTGTGAATGAATTCTGTGTTTGTGTACGAGTTTATTGTTTATTTTGTATATAAAGGGATATGCATTTTATTCACATGGTTTTCTTAATGTTAATTTTGTTTCCATATTTTGTTAATTTGTAAAATTGTAATGTACCCATTCCCGACTCCCATTTCAATTTGGGAGACGGGAATGGGTACCACCGCCCCGGGAACCTTTAGTGGATAACCAACACCTCTGCCATAGGTCACCCCAAGTGATACGTTACATTTAGTGATTTAGCAGGGGTGCCCGGGTTCATGGGGTGAGGTTTGTCTGGGTCTTGGAGGCGGATGACCTGGACACACTGAACCCCAGATTCCTACCCACCCCTTATACCCTTTTCCTTCCCAGAACTCTCTTCTCCCTCATTTCCTTAAAAAAAACCCTCCACACAGCATCCCCAAAGAAGACATAGGCCCTGAGGGAAATTATTTTCCTCAGGGCCTCCTGTGTGGAGCTCATGTAAAAAAAAACACTTATATATACATTTTTTGTGGATTTTCTAGGCTTTTAGTTAAATAGTTTTTTGATTGCCTTGTTTTGTATTACCTGTAATTCATTTATGTATGTTTCACATGCGTTTCCCCAGATTTCAATCAAATAATTTAAATGTGAGTGTACGAGACCATAATATAAACCTTTTTAAAATTTATTTGGCAAGACCTGGACAAACCTCACCCCCATTCACTCGGGCACCTGTTAAGTCACCAAATTTAGGCCATCATTTGGCATTTTTTTAAATATCTTTAAAAATAAATTTCATTTTAAGATTACGAAAAATAGATCACAACCAAATGTTTCACCCTGAAAATCTAAAATCACAAAACACTTCTTTCATTGCTTTATTTTTAAGGTCTTGTGTTAGTATTTTTGCTATTTATTAGTCAATTCGTATTATTATTAATAATTTCTTGTTTGATTTTATACCTCAATTTTGGAATATCACACAATTTTACAAAAGAGATGACGCATGACGTTAAAAAAACTTCACTTCACTGCGTAACAAGGTTTCTAGAAGAATTCCAGAATTCATGATTCTAACTTTAAATGATTGTTAATGATTTAAATTAGGTTAATAATCTACAACTAACCGTTCTTGCATTCTCAAAAAAATATTAAGTTGAGTACATATCGAATTAAACAATAGTCAATAAAATATTTTAAGCCCGTTTTCTCAGAACAGGGTCAGCGTCAGTTATGAACTTTATTATTCCATAGGGTCGATGTGTCAAACATGGATATCCACAAGAGGAGCGCGGCGCGGCGAAGGTTAATTTTTTTCTACACTTAGGTCAGAACCAAGAAATTTTGTCTTTATAAGAAAAAATTGATTACTTTGATGGGCTGATTCAAAACTTTAAAGAAGGTTTTTAGTTAAACCTTTTTGTAAAAAGGAACAGAAAACATTGAATTTTTTATTTAGCAAAGTGGGAAGAACGACAAGGCGCGGGCCACACGAAATGGGCTCGCGGGCCGCATGTGGTGCGGGTGACTCAAATGAAAAAATAAACGAATCTATTCAATGCTTACATTACGTGAAATAATTTTGAGTAGGATCATTTATTGTCATTTTATCAATAAGTTTATAACCTGTAATATAAATTAGGTTGGTGTTAATATTTGTGTTGGTGTTCCAATTATTTGTTTTGCATGGAGGATACTAAATAAATCGTTATAATAGATTATAATCATAACTCTTTACGTAATGTTTCAGTGGTAATTATGTATCATTTTGTAATTATTATTTTGACGCTACAAGATCAAAATGTCACAGTAGTAATAATTGTTACTAGCAGTTAAAAACTTGAGGAGTAGGTCCAGTCATAATTTCAGAATGGAATTATTGATTAGACTTAATAATAAAGATTAGAACATAAAGGTATCTTTTACATAGTTTCGTCTTTGTTGGAATTTTTGTTGTTGTTTTTGGTTTGTGTTTGATTTCATTTTTTGTGTAGTAAAAGCTCACTCTCTTTTCCTTGATGAAAATCCAAGTAGTGGTCAATTAACAAAGACCACCTGGGCTTTCCCTTTTCCAAGCATCAGGTATGTATAGTTTTGGACCTAAGAATGAGAAGTTTCTTTGAGCGAGAGATGTTTTGGTTGTGAGTGGTAAAATTGGATTTCTCCGTGACTGTCGGGTGTCGTGAGAATGGTTAATAGAAGGGTAGAGTTGGCGTTATTTATAGAAATTCAAAATTATTTTTCTCTTGTACAGTTATTAACATCCAGTTATCCTATCAACCTATCAATCCTTATCGATCCCACATGCCACAACCAGAATCCTCCATTTTCCATATAACAAACCCACATCAATTATATTTACAGAGCGATAAAATATTTAATATTCTTCCAGAAGAAATAAATAAAACTGGTATTATTTTGGAAAAGTTAAATTATTTGAAAAATCGTAATATCACGAATAAAAAGGAGTAATTAATCCGAAGAACTCCATTTAAAATAACTGTTTAATAAAAGTTTGAAGATCGCCTAGTAAGCCGAAACAGCTGCAACAAAAATAAAAACTAAAATACTTTCAGAACTTGATAATAACTGAATTAAATTTAAAAAAAGGAGTAACTTCATTTGATATTATTATTTTAATTTTATAATTTTTAATGTTACCACATCCTTCACTTATTCTGTAACGTAATTTATCTACAATATTATTGTTCTCCCTACATCAAAATTCAAGAGCTAGTTCTCTTCACAGGCGTAGAAATACAAAAATAAAATTTCAACATTTCTTCTTGTGTCATTGAATTATGTGTTATTGCAAAAAAAAATGTTTTGTAATAATTAATTCATGTCAAACAGGTGGGCATTCCTGGAGATATACGCTGAGGAAGAAACTGAAGGCATTGACGAAACAAAGGCCTTTGCAGCTGGAGTAATTGAAGGGGCTTTGACCAAAGATTTGATTTGGATGCATTGGGTGAATACAATGAAAGAGTAAATATTTTTATTTTACAATTACATAACTAGTTTTCATTGAAATAAACTGACTGTTTCCATATACGCAAATTAAAAAATTCGAGATCACACTGTTTTTAATTGAAAACATAATAAGGCAGCTACTCGAAATCGCAGTATGATTCGATGAATGGTAAAAAAAATATTACACTTTTTCGAATTACCCGGTCTCACAGACATATACGTCACCAGTGGCGGGTTAAGAACTATTGGATGCTTAGAGCTAGTGGGATAAATATTGTTATTTTACCTCCTGCTGGTGCTAGCTCTCATTTCCTTAATAATTATTGTTTTAATGACGATCGCTAATGCAAATCACGATTTTATTTATGTGAATATTGGAATTGATTAACGTGTTTCTGATGGTGGTGAATTATAAACAAATTAAAAATGGCAGTTAGCGGTGATGACAGAGGTGATGCAAGACTAGGCGGGCAACGAGGAAAATTTTAAACTGGTTGAATTGCAGACAAACTCGCTCGGCGGTTTCGTGTACATGTCGCAGGCAAATCGTAAAGTCAGGCCGATCATGGTGCGCCTGAGGGACTTCATGATCTGCCGCTAGGCACTTCACGAAGTAGCTAGGACCATCATGATCTGCCTTATTTTACGATCGGTTGTCGACATACACATGAGCTAACAATTGGATACTTGTGCTGTTTATAAGTATGCTCTTGGCCAAAATGGAAACAAGGAGAACCTTTTTGCGTGGAAAATTCGGTGATTCTGGGTATAATAATATTTACAGTAATTACGAGAAAGTACTTTAATTCCGTTTTCTTTCGAAGCAAATTATCGAAAAATTTCTATGTATAAAACTAGAAAGAAAGAGAAAAACTGAAAATGACTAGAAAATAAAAAAATAAAAATTCTAATTTCAAGAGAATTTGGTTTCATTTTGGTGGTAAAGGAACTTTTGAGGTTTTGGGGGGAATTTGAATTTGAATTGTGGATATTTTAGTAACCCTACGTTCCAAAGACAAAACTTGTTTTACAAACCTATATTTCTAAAAGGAACCTACTACATGGCCATTAAAGTATACCTTAAACAACACGTAACATTAAACAAAAAAAGATATACTCAAATTTAAATCATAACTAAAAACATTTATTTTAATTAAATGTCATTACCCTATAAATGAATACCTTACATAAATTATATAGGTACCTCTATTTTGTATTTGCATATAATGTAACATGTAATTGTTGGGTTTGTTGGAAGAAACAAGATGTACCTATAAGTTATGCCTTCAGTAGGTACTTTCTGCATTTTTGTGCAATAAATGTTTTTTGATTCGAATTTGAATGCATTTAATGAGATGTGTTTTTCTGCGCACGGGCAATAGCAGCATTTCACAGTGCGCTTTATTTTAATAACCTTTAGAGTTTTAGAATTTTTAGTAAAGTTATGTTAAAACCATTTTTCAGAAGGTGTAAAGACAAACAAGAAACTTGTGAGAGAATTGCGAACTACACAGACATCAATTTACGCTGGATGACTAGAAATTACTTAAAATTTGCCGCCAGCGATCCTTAATGGTACCAGGTAATAATCATAAGTCAAAATATTTTTTGTTGTTGTTATTATTATGACGGCAAAGTCAATAATAATTATGTAATGTTAAAAAAAGGGAGTGCAGCCTCAGTGATTGGCTAGGTACCCCTTTTGACAAATAATAATATGTACAGGTTCGCACCCGACAGACTCCAACTGGCGATTTCTGGGCTTGTACTCCTATACTCTAATAACACCTCTTATGCAGATGGCAGCAAGGTTTTAATTCCCGCTTCATACAAGCCGTCTTTTTGATTTATGTAAAAATAAAAGCTCGCAGGAATCGTAATCATTTAAAAACTCAGAGTACTAACTAGAAATATTTGCATAATGCTTTCATGCACAATAACAAAAACAAAAAAAATTGTTATTTTTATCTAACAATAAAAAAGGTTGATATTTTTTGTTTTTGTTTTTGAATCCGTCTAATAATTTTTTATTATATTAAATATCGTATTATTAAATTGCAACATATTTATTAATGATACAAATCGTTATTTGACAATAATAATAATACATTCATTAGCTACTTGAAAGATTGCCGAGTAGTATTTTGCTAAGACTAAGTGAACAATGTAATCCAGGTATATGATAATGACAACATATGGAAGAAATTACGTTAAGATCTACAATAGAAGATGTATAAATGAGGTAGGTATCTTAATTATTAGCTGTTTTAATGTCTAATAATTTATCTATAAATTTAAAAAAAAGTTATTTTTATTCATTTGACACGACCGTGTTTATAATGCATATCGTGTGAATTAAGAAGTGTGGTAGGAATTTAACTAGCTGTCAGTAATAATATATAATTGCGTGAGCGTAGGTATAGAACATTTTTGTTTATCTGTTCCTAAGCATAAGTTCTCTTTCGACTCTTCCTAAGTCCAGAAGCCAATTTACGCACAATGCTTACACTTTTCGATTTCCAAGTATCGGGTAAGAGGTTGAGCAATTGTGGGCCTCAATTATAGAATTGCCTTTGTGCAAGGAATGTCATAGTGACAGGTGGAACAACTGGATTTCTCGTTGAATTTCAAGTGTCAAGATGATGGTCGATGGAAGGGTAAAGGTTCCATTGTTTTTGTCTGTAATAAAATTTTCTTATGTATGGTTGCCGTACATCCAGGAAACGTATCTCCTCGAATAATACATCACTGGGGTTCCTAAAAGGTTTTTTAAGGATGACCCTTAAAATTGATTTCTGTGCTTTTGCTAAGGAATCTAGTATTGTTTTGATACATCCGCTTCATCCTAAGGATGCATATTCAAGTATCGAGTTACATATGGCGTAGTATATTCGTTTCAGCTCTTTTAAGCAGAGAATATTTCTAATAGCCAGGAAAAGGTGAGTAAGTTTTCTGACCTTTGTGTAAATTAAGTCTGTATTTACGTCCATCTGAAATTGGAAATCTCCACTGGAAATTGAGTCTAAGTGAACAGAAATCTGTCTACGATAATTCATAGATATTTTATACTGTCCACACATTCTAAGGAAATACAGTTATAAGTAGTTATGTCATTGCAATTATGTATAATAATGTAATAATATTGCACTGAAGCGGATGAATTTTATTTTTTCCGTGTTGAGAGTGAGTAGGTTATTTTCTAGTCTTTAGTTAACCATGTTTATACCAACTTCTGCTTTGCTATGCACTTCATTCCAGTTTTTACCTTAAAAAAACAAGAAATATAAAATACCTTAAATAAACTGAATCATCTGCAAAAGTGATAATGCGATCGTCATAGTTGTAGAGGTCATTAATATAAATACTAAATAAAAGTGGTCCTAGAGTACTTCTCTGAGGTAAACCATATTAATTAATATAGGATGGATCGCTTAGAGTACCATTAATATCCACTCTTTGGCTCCTGTTTTCTAAATATCTACCCAACCACTTGTAAATAGCTGACCCTGAACACCAATACTCCGAAGTTTCTATATATCGACTATCCTTTTATAGATAACGAAAAACTCAGAGTATTAATGAAAGTTGAATTTTTATAATACAATCTGGCAATACTATTCCATTTATTCAATAGTCGAGGCAGTAGCAATTTAAAAAAAAATAAAGAATTGTCACCGGAGACCAAAGTGAAGTGTACTATTTTTACTTCATATAAATTCACGAATTGCTGCTTCAAAAATAATTGTTACACCCTGTATATCATCATACTGAAACACATATTTCTTTTGTAGGTCAAATTATACATGAAACAATTGGAGGGTTTGGCAAGCGGATATGCGACTGCTGAAACCGATCCAAATAAACAACTAAACCACGGAGATATGTTGTGAGTGGCAAATATTTAAATATAAATTTATTTATTATTTTTAACTGATAAACTAAGAGCACCTGACCGGCAATCAGAAGGACTCGGGTTCAAGTCCCGTTGGCGGAATGTATCTTTTCTCGGAAGATTTTTTCAATGTAGATGAGTGTTTCAGGTTGATAATTATTGCTTATAATAATAAATTTATTGATTTAACTATAAAATAAATTCTTTATTGCGAAGTGGCAATGTATTCGCAACCGTGTTTTAAAATTCCTTGAAATCACCGATTAGAATAGTTTTCCTTATTGTTGAAAACATTCAAACGTAAATAACTTCACGTCTTCATATACATTTATCATTCATTTCAGTTCATTTTACATAAGAAAATAAAATAAAAAACCGGAAATAATATATACATAATTATTTCAACTAATCGGTAATAATAAATTATTATGCAAGAAATATAAAAATGAAACAAAACTAGGAAAAAGTAAAGAAAATTTTATTTAATGCACATAGAAGCATTAAATCAGTGTACCCATGAGATAAACTATTACTGTGATGTATGTAAAAGCTTTCAAACTACTCAGTAAGATGTCAGCAGGGAAGTACTTCTCTGCGTGACCGGTAGAGGCGCTGGGAAAGCTGAGCGCTTTCTGACGGGCCCAGCAGTTGGCATTTCAGTGAGCGTCAGAACTAATCTTACTTCCTTCCAGTTATGTTGGCTAATTTGTAGCCCTCTTTTTGTAAATACGTAAATATAAATAAACCAGATTGTCAACAAGAATCTACTGACTAATGAATTACTCACCACAAGAAAAGTGTCGGAGTATTTAAAAGTGCAGAACACTGCATAAACATCACCGCATTAATATGTACCTACAAAGAAAGAGGACACAGAACTCGATGAAATGATATGTCCACCATAAATCGCTATTTTAGCATTAATCACACATTGCCTAAGGCAATGACTTATTAAGGATCAATCGATGGGTTTCAATTTTAGGACCATCAACATGCTGGGAGATTTGATGGACCTCTTCGAAGCAATGGGCGAGGAACACGAGATAGGCACTGGTCGCTGTTCGGTCTTGATTAAAATATTGCCCGATGGCTCTGATGTGTTCGTGGCACAAGAAGCGTGGATCAGGTAACAAACTGCTTTTGTACACTTTTTCTCTTAATGGGTTTGTCCGATTCTATGCGAACCTGGAAACAATGTTAACAAACCCCATTTGATTGTTAAGCAGTTTCAAAGTTTAAATAAGGATTTTTAATAAGTTCCTTTCATTTTTTGTATTTCTTGGGCATTAACTATGTAACAATTTATAGACATTTTGTTTTAAAGTGTTTTAATTTTTAATGTACATTTGTTAATTAAATTTTAAATTTTCTGCGACCGGTTTCGACACATCCGTGTCATTCACGAGCAAACTTAAAACTAGTTTTTACTACTTACATTACTTTTAAGTTTGCTCGTGAATGACACGGATGTGTCGAAACGGGTCGCAGAAAATTAAAAATTTAAGTAACAAATGTACATTAAAAATTAAAAATCTTTAAAACAAAAAGTTCCTTTGAGGCTGCCAGGTCTATCCGCGGGCCTGCTGTGCCGGTGACCATAATAAAATGACTAAATATTTAAAAAATGAAAACTGTATCAATAAAAATTGCAAATGATAACTTCCATATTACCTAGTTGGGACAGCATTGTTTTTTGTAGAAGGACTGTTTGTTGTTTAAGTGCTTAAAAATCGTGCGTGTACATTGAACCGCATTGAACTAATTTCAATGACTACATTGTTTCTTTCAGCTATCAATATATGATCCGCATCCAGAAGAAATACGTCCTCAAATTCAAAACCCTCCCTTCTACAGGAACCACCATCAAAGGTCATACTATGTCCTTCTCTTCCTACCCTGGCGTTCTTGGGTCTGGAGACGATTTCTATATTACTTCGGCCAATTTAGTCACACAAGAAACCAGCATAGAAAACTTAAATAAGGACTTATGGCAGTTTGTTTCTCCTACTGGGCAGGTCATGGAGTTTGTCAGAAGCATGGTAGCCAACAGACTTGCTGAAACAGGGAAAAACTGGACTGATATTTTCAGAAAGTTCAACAGTGGGACCTACAATAACCAATGGATGGTTGTCGACTACAAGAAGTTTGCTCCCGGAACGAAAGCTCTTGAAAATATAAAACCAGGATTCCTGTGGGTTTTGGAACAGATGCCTGGTACAATCGAAGCGCAAGACATGTAAGTATTCATTTTTTTAATTTTTTATTTTAGAATTTTACTGGAAAACGAAGCCCCCAAAAATATTAAGAAAACTCGCAGGATTTCCTCTGTCCCTAGAATTCTGTGTGATTGGTGTACCTACCCTCCTCTTTCCTTGTACCAATTGTAATAGTAGTATGTTTTTCAAGTTTTTTATTCTGGTTTTATCTCAGGACAAGTCTTTTGAAAAATCAAGGGTACTGGCCATCGTACAACATTGCGTACTTCCTCAACATCTATAACATGAGCGGGGGACTCGAGTCAGTAAAGAAATACGGCGACTGGTTCACCTACGACAAGAATCCCCGCGCGCAGATCTTTAAGCGGGACCAGGGGAAGATCAGGAACATGGATGATATGTACGCGATGATGCGGTACAATGACTTCATGCATGATCCCCTCTCGAGGTGTGATTGCAATCCTCCTTACAGTGCAGGGAATGCTATTGCAGCCAGGAACGACCTTGACAAAGTAAATGGTAAGAAATATATTCGTTATCTTGTAGGAAATATAAGTTCAGTCTTTTCACCAATATTAATAATAACCATAGGATAACCAACACCCCTGCATAGGTCACCCCAAGAGGTTCACGTCGTTTGCTGGCATAGCAGGGGTGCCTGGGTTCATAGCTTAGGGCTGGATCAGAAAAGGAAGACCTTTTGAAGCAGCTGGACTATCTCGACCCATCGCCTAGTACCTCAGGGATGGATTCAAACGTCTGACGCTCCTGAAAAAATTGACCCTAGATTCCTACCCACCCCTCAACTTTTTCCTTCCCAGTAATTCTCTTTCCTTTCCCTAAAAATACTCTCTATACAGCATAGTCAAAATACGTAAGTGATCATTGGCCATATGGCACTATAATCAGTTTACGTGTCTCCATATTCAAATTCGGTGGTATAATTTTTTTAACGTTGACTGGAAATTTCCACATGGAACGGAATTTTTTATGCTATTATTTTGCGTTATTTTTATTATTTTATAAAATTATTAACCTCAACGCACAATAAAATTGAAAAGGCTAACAAATGAAATGTAAATGCCATGCGAATAAACAATCGATACATTATACAAATAAAACCTACAAAAATATCTAGAAAATAAAAATGGTTAAAAATTACTAAAATTAAATCAAAATGGATTGAGGAACTTTTGACCACAGAGCTGATATTATCTTCTTCTTTATTCAATGGTACTAATCTACTAATAATAATAATACATAATACCTTGATTTCAGGCACATACCCGTTCAAAGCTCTCGGCCACCGCTCGTACGGAGCCACTGACGCCAAGATAACCAACAGACACCTGGCCTCTACCTTCCAGTTCCTGTCGGTGTCTGGACCCACCCACAATGTCTCCCGGGGCGTACCCCCTTTCCGCTGGAGCGAGGCGGACTTTAGGAATACCACCCCCCACATGGGACACCCAGACCTCTGGCAGTTCGAGCCGCTCACTTTCAAGTGGGAATGGGGAAGCAAATAAAGAAAATGCCTAATTTTATGCAAACATAGTCTTCTTACCTTCTTTGTTAAGTTTTAAGGTCAGTTCAGTAGAAAAAACACTCAATTTTTTTGTTTTTTATTGTACCTATATATCTATTGTTTTTTCCCGTTAAACCGCAACTAAGCAGTTTGTCAACAGGATTTTAATCTTCAATTACAATTTAATAACATTATAACTATAACTATACAGACTGTCACAATTAACACACGTACTTAATATAAACCATCTCTTTTTAGTAACCATATTTTCAGAATATATCTCAATCTATTTGTAGAATCGCAATTTTTTGTATTATTTAGTAACATGTTTAATATTTTGGGCCCATTATATTTTAGGGTTCACCGTCCGTAGTTATTGTTATACTTTGGAACAAGCATTCCTTCATTTTTTGTGAACCTAGTATAATAAGTACTTTGACATTTATTCATAATAAAATATTTATCTGATAACTCGAACTTTTTAATTTCTTCCCAGAAGAACTCCGGTTCGATACCCCTGTTTTATAAAGGAACTGCGTGTCCTGCTCGCGAAATAGAAAGTAGGAGGATTAATGGTTATTTTTGCATTTATAAAGCAATGGGTTAAAAAAAATACGAATTCCTTAAATACTGAACGAGAACTGCTTTATCATATATCAAGTAATTGAAAGAAATGAAAGCGGGTTTTGGTCTAGCTCCGAACCTAGTTTCTTTGAGTTTTTCCCTACAGAGTGTAATGGTAGTTATTTTTTTAAGCGTATTGCCTTTTGAAAGGGCCTTACAACCTTATTTATCTATATCAAAAGAAATTAAAGTTAATTTTGTCTTTTTAATTCGTTGTTTAGCAGAAAACGACGTCACTCTAATAACAATTGGGTGAGTATTGACAGTTATTATAAAGTGCGTAATCTGGATGGATGGATGTATGGATGGATCTGTATATTATAGCGGGTACGCACGAGTCTGGGTCAGTGATTATTTGCTAACAGTTTTCTAAGGCGATTTCTGAATCAAAGACGTTAAGACCTTTTATATAAACAACAACTCTATTGGTTTTTTGTTGTGTAATATGTGGAATGGTTTTTTTGCGTTTTATAGTAAAAGTGGATGAGATCCAGCATTCTATTAGGATAATAATTATGAAATTTATTTTTAAGGTGCATAAGAGTATGTCTGGTTCGTCATAATTTTTGTTGGGGGATCTTATATTTTGGTTGAATAGTGGATAATGTTAGAGCCTCAATGCTAAAAATAGAATCTCATTGGTTTGATTCATTGGTTGAATAATGTTGGTGAGTGCTAGTTAAGCTCATTGTGTTTAGTAATTCATCCACATTAAATTATTGCAACTCAAGAAGTGAACTTAACAATTTTTAGCATTAAAGTTATACAACTAACTCCCACACAGTATCAAACAAATTCAAACAAAAAAATAACTACATTAAGAATATCAAATCTTGGTTAAAGGAACAATTGGTAAAATAATTTAATAGCGTTTGAAAAACATCATCTTGGAAGTTAAATAAATATAGTCTTTCTCAGCACAGAATCTCCTAGTGAGAAGGACAACGAAGATAATCAACATCTAATTCATATATAAATATTTAACATGTATCTTCTATAAAAATGCAAAAATTACAATATTGTATGTAGCTAAATACAAAAAAAGTCAAATAATGACTCACATTGGAAAAAAACCATTCCCTTGTCCAGACTGTAACTACGCATATTCTCAAAAGTCTAATTTAAATAGGCACATACTGACTGGCAGTGGCGAAAACCATTATTTTGTTCCAAGTGTAACTATTCATTAAAATCTAATTTAAATAGTCATATACTGACTCACAATTAAGAAAAGCCAAGCCGACCTTGATTTGCGATTTGCGCCTTACAGAATATCAAAATTCATTTCCCAGTATATAATTATTTAATCTGAGTGGTTCTTGGAAAATTTTATGTGGTATAATGTTATTTTATTAACGTATCAATGCTGATCTCTCATTACCAGCATCGAGTGTATTAGAACAGGTTTAATTTGAATTTGTATTCAATGCTTCATTAATTAAATATACTCAGTACTCGGGTCGAGTCTTGCTTAGTCCACAATGTCAGACTCTTGCAGTTTTATTGGAAGATTTTCCTTGTTTTTCCTGATGGTTTTGTTTGCCAGATGCGAATCGAAGAGCTATGCCTACGTTTCCGTCGAAGGTGGTAACTTTGCAGTGCATCAAGTGAACGAGTCCTCGGAAATTCCTAGTGACTATGTTGTTAAAGCAGTCTATGACAACCAGATCAATAATACAGGGTAAGTTAGTTTCAATGTAACATTAAAATTACGACATCTGTCCTGATGATTAACGTTGTAAACGGTGAAAGAAGCTGGAAGCGAAGAATGGCATAATACCCTAAAAAATAACCACGATTTTGAAAATTTTCTTGATAATTGCTGTATTGATACCTAGTGATGATCAACCGTTTTAGCCTTAGAGCCAATTTATCCATTTACAATTTGTCCACGGGCCGAAGGGTATAGTTGAAATTTTCGGTTGGTGGGGAAAAATTATTTGTATTTTCAAAATCAATAATTTTTCAATACAATAATCACAGAACGCGATAAAAAAAATCGCCGCAGGCCAAAATTTCATATCTCTAAGGCCAAACAAATAACTACTATCCATTTTTATGGATCTGAAATAATAAAGAACATTTTAAAAATACGTACTTGCAATATTGGACAGTTGTTGTTTTTTGACATTCAGAAGGTTAAACAAAATTTGGTAAACTTTTTTATGTTTTATCAAACGAAAAGCTTTAAAAGGTATTTTTTTTTCCAAAAGAAAATCTTTTTAATTTAAGGGGCTGATTCAAAACTTAAATAAAGTTTTTCGCTAAACCATTTTGTAAAACAGAACAGAGAAAATTGAATGTTTTATACCGCATTTTTTTATTTAGCAAAGTGGGAAGAACGACAAGGCGCGGGCCACACTAAATGGGCTCGCGGGCCGCATGTGGTGCGGGTGTAGCGCGGGTTGCTCATCACTGACTTAAGGGTCGGGTTTGGAAAACATCGCTCCGCATTATCAGTAGCATCCGCATCTAGTAGCAGCAATACTAGAAAATTATATACGGGTAGTTAGAAAAATGTGTAAAGTTACTAGTGATTAAACTTTTTTTACTGTAATCTTACAAATTCTATAAGTTATACATACTGCAACTTTAGTTAAAACGTTGAAAAAGACCTTCGCGATTATCTCTCCTGAACCTGTTGTAAACGTTTTTAACAAAAATCCTTCCGTAATCTCAGAGTCAACATTACGTTAAAACACTCTATTAAATTTAAAGCAGTTCAGTGTTTCTAGATTTTTATTGTAATTCGCCTAAACTTTCTGAATTTTTCAACTATCCTCCGCCATACAAAAATGTATGGCGGAATAATACGCCGCGCGATGTCTAAATGTCTATTGAATTTCACAGAATTCATTCAGTGGTGAGAAAGCGGTCACGGAGGGAGCACGCATATTTTTTTCGCGGCAATTTTGTTCGCTGTGTCTTTGATTTTTGAAGGAATCATTGAGGAGATAGGTGTTACAGAAACCGGGTAAGTAGAAATAAAATATATTTATCATTATCTAATAAATTATTTTTAACTTGATTTACAGTTTTACAGTTTTTTTTTTTTTTTAAACTTCAGGTACCTTCAAAATGGGTAAAAATAAAGGAAGCCTTGCTTAAAAATAGACCCACCCACTGGAAGAAAAGGAGAATAAGGTAATAATGTCAACATTTAAATTTTTTACTGATTTCTATCAAAGGTAGTTTGAAGGTGGACTGAAGTCATTTTGCATTTTGACATCTAAAAATTTCAGCATCTATCTTGAATTTCTCTAGTTATCTACCGATTTGGTTCAATATCAGAATTCTGGCGTTTAGAAGTGCACTGAACTCGGATCTAATGTCAAAATGCAAAATTTCGGCATCCATCTTGAATTTCTCGTGTTCTCTACCGATCTGGTTCAAAATCAGTATTAGGGAGTATTGGCGAGCACTGAACTCTGATCTAATGTCCAAATGTAAAATTTCAGCATTCATCTTGAATTTCTCTAGTTATCTACCTATTTGGTTCAAAATCAGGATAAGGGCGTTTGGAGGTGCACTGAACTCGGATCTAATGTCAAAATGCAACATTTCGGCATCTATCTTGAATTTCTCTAGTTATCTACCTATTTGGTTCAAAATCAGGATTAGGGCGTTTGGACGTGCACTAAACTCGGATCTAATGTCAAAATGGAAAATTTCGGCATCCATCTTGAATTTCTCTAGTTATCTACCGATTTGGTTCAATATCGGATTCAGGCGTTTGGAAGTGCACTGAACTCGGATCTAATGTCAAAATGCAAAATTTCGGCATCCATCTTGAATATCTTAAGTACTTTGAAGATTTGGTTCAAAATCAGGTTTAAGGAGTTTGAGGTTCACCGAACTTGAATTAATATCAAAATGCATAATTTCGACGACCATTTTGAGTTCTCTACCGATTCCGTTCAAATAGTCACTAAGTTTTATTGAAAACAACGGCTGTCAGATCCATTGATAAATCGAATGAATTTCGATGTTGGGTAAATTCTGGGTTGTATTATTACAAATAAATTTATTTTAAATGTTTTTTTAGGAAAGTGTTGGCTGCAATTGAAAACAAACCATATATGAAACAGAAATTTTTTCCACATCAAAACACCATGAGATTCTATGTCACATTGAGTCAAAAACTAAGACGTCTGTAAAGGTCCAGGGGCTAAAAAAAGTCTATGTATCCTTGCCCTTGCATAGTATGATTTATAGTCTGTCGAGCTGTATCAATTATGTTGCAAATAAATTATTTTTTTATAAAGCAAGTGTATTTTTATTCCGTATTTTATCTAAATGCTGACCAGTTGTGTCTGAATCTAACCGAAATACACAGTAGATCGAGCGGCTGGCTCGCGGCTCGCGGCGGCCGAGCTTGTTTGCAACTACCAAAAATACCTAACTGCAGTGAATGGGCAGTTTGACCCAGGCGCAAATGTCTCTATGAGTTATCCACGCTATTCCACAATATGATTCTTAGTATGTTAAGCTGTATCCATTGTAGTAGGAACTAAATTTTAATTTTATAAGGCAAGTATATTTTTATTTCGTAAGTCCGTAGTGTCTAGTATACCCACATCTCCTCTAGTCAGACGCAGGCGGCCAGCTGCGGCCGTGTTTGTCTACAAGTACAAGAAATACCTAACTGCAGCGTTAGCGCGGTTTGATACCCGACCCTTAAATGGAAAAATAAATGAATCTATTCAATGCTTGTATTTGTAAATATAAAAAATCTATCCATTTTCTATTATATAAAGAAGAATCCGATGCGGCGCGCGGCGTGGATTCGATTTTATACAAATATATAGTTTAATTACAAAATTGATGAAATTTTGCACACTTGACCTTCAAAATAAAATAATGGTTATTGTCCACATGATATTTCGAAAACCACCAACATCTTCGTTTCCAACCCCTTAAAGCAGAATTTTGATAATTTTGATAATTTTGCGTAATTGACCTTTCATACAATAAAATTACTGTCTTTATCTGATTTTGAAAAACTGACCGGTGTAAAAACCGGGCAACACCGGAGACTTCAGCCTCAGATTCCGGTCTGATGATGGCTTTAACAGGCGGACATCGATAACGGTCACATATCAAGTAAATGGAAATTACTGTTATATTATTTTATCATAATGGAATCACATTAAGTTAAATTAACATTTACGTTAAATCTCCATGCTAGTCGACTTCCTGTTTCATAATGACCAATAGAATATAGTCAATTTGTATGACGCCTAGTTTACACTAGGCGTCATACAAATCCATGTGTTTACACACATGGATTAAATAAATATTATGAACATGCTGAAAATTGGAAAAAATATAATATGAAGTAGAAAATAGAAAAGAGAAGAAGACATGCCTAAGGATTGAATTATAATTTTTTTTTTAGAAAATAATGTGTCTTTACTGGGATACCCTGTTCTAAGATCACAGTATGCATGTTTACGTACTTCAATTACAATTAAGTACCTACGTGTGTTAAAAGATTACATGAGGAAAATTGTGAAGTTATTTCTAGAAGAATGCACAATACAAGCATTAATCTTTGTTAGGTTGCAAAATTATATCTATATTCTTCATTCCCAAGTCCATAATCCATACCTTAATACTTCTTTTGAAGTCTTTTATTTTTGAATGGTTTTTATTTGAATAGGGAGTATATTAATTAATTTTATAGAGAAATATTGCATATTTCTTTGTCCAAAAGTCGTTTTGGGATGTATGTTGTAATGTGGATCTTGTGAATCGGCCTAAGTTTGTGTGTGTAAATTTATCCTGGTTTTTAATGCTTTAATTAGAATGTATTTTGTATTTAATTGTTTCAGTGACATTAAACTCGGGGGATTTAAAAATATAGTCTGTAAGAGTTCTGATGGGGACTTTAAGAAAATTTTTCAAAATTGCCTTTGTGTTAGGAAGACTGGTTTCATAGTGGAATTGCATGAGCTTCCCCATCCGATAAGACTATTACATACGAGTACCTACCTACATAATATTAAAAAAAAATTATATGTATGAATGCTTGCATGTGTGTGCAGTGTGCACCCTCATATACACACTTTATATATGGTTTCGGTGTGTGGCTCCTCTAGTGCTTGCCCATTGACATTTGGGCACTGGTAATATTGCGAGCACTGCAATATTTCGGAATGCAACAGTTGTTGATCCTGGACAGATTAAAATCAGTAGATTTGAAAAGAAACACCTCATGTGTATATTTATGCACGTCATTCTTTGTGGAGCAGCCGAGCACTTAGGGCGGTCCTCTCGACCGCAACACGACGGATCCTTTTTGAAGATCGCTACGATCGTGATTGTAAATTTGGACGTCATACTCGCCATCATGGGAGCGGACTGGAAGTCATCCTGGAGGGATGATTGGCATCGAGAATCATCCGTCTTTCTGTTTCTGGAGGGTCCTTTCGGCTGGGAGCCATTTCTCTGGAGTCCTGCCCATCTCACGATGTGAGATTTGTTTCAAAAAAGAAGATTTCATTATGCGTCATTTCAACTTACCACGGTATCAAAATGAACTATTTTTACCTAATCAAGTCCATGCCAGACAGCCTTAGTTTCAGGATATCATTTTTTTAGTTTAATACATATTTTTGTATTTCTAACACCTTCTTTTCTTTGGAAATCATTAACCTATTTCTTACATCTGCCATGCGAGTCAATTTTGCTCATAATAATCTATCTTGTTCATTGTTGCCACCTCATCCCCGGTAGCATAGGCATTCGTACGGATTTTGAGACCGTTGTTTTCGTTTTGAGCGCAGTAAATAAACGTTGCAGTGAGAGGAGACCAATTTTGCCTTTATTTTGGCAACATAATAAAGCGTTGCAAATTTAGACAGTGTATATCCAACCTTCAATATAAACCTAAAAACTATAAACGGTTAACCCCGAAGTATTATATTATATACATCGGCACAACATTCTGAGTTTTAGCTATCAAGAAATCCTCATTTTGATGAAACACACGATCAAGCAATAGAAGATTTATTTATACATTATTATATTAAGAAATATTCTTAAGTTACATAGTGTCACGTAAGTATTTATATGAGCTATATTTGGGAGGTTAATTCCGTTTCCAGAAAGAGGGGTTCAAATAATCTACTCTTGAAATAAAAGAGTGGCTTATTTTATACATAACTAGCTGACCCGACGAACTTCGTACCGCCTCAGAATCAATAACTGTTAAATTCAGTTTTTTTTTATCAAGTTAAAAATTACACAATAACTGTCCGTGTTTGGTTTTTGTCGGTATCAGAGATGGAATTGTGTACAGATTTATATTTTTTATGATATTCTTACTTTTCCGCTTACTTAGGGGAATTTGGGAGGCGGTTACGGGTGCCACCGCACCTGGAATCATTTATTGGATATCCAACACCTCTGCAATAGGTCACCACAAGTGGTTCGCTACGTTTAGTGATTTAGCAGGGGTGCCCTGGTTCATGGGGTGACGTTTGTCCGGGTCTTGGCGGCAGATGCGTCTGCCCACCTGCTGCGTGGTGGGCCGGATCGAGAGAGACTGGTTGAGGGAGGATTTTTGACCTTTCCAGCCGGACTCTTTTGACCCATTGCCTTGCACCGCAGTTGGAGCGGTGGATTGGATGGATTCATACGTCCGTCACTCCCAGGCACACTGACCCCCAGATTCGTACCCATCCCTCATACCTTTTTCCTTCCCAGAAACTTCCTATCCTCCCCTTCCTTAAAAAGACCCTCCACACAACATCCCATAAGATATCATAAGTCCTGAGAGAAATCATATTGGTGTGTAAGAAAGAGGGGCAGCATTACATGATTAAGAACAAATGCAAAACAATTAGCGCATTGACATTTGACGTTTTTGAATTTTTGGAATTCACGCACAATATTAAAGGTAGCTCTTTCAAATATGAGAATTCGTTCCATAAAAAATGTATGGGGAAAGAATTTTCTTAATAACTATATTTTTCGTTATTTTTTATGATGTTTTAATAGTTATTATCCTTTCCGGGGCGGAGACTAATCCAACAAATCAAAGATCATCAAAATCGGCCCGGCCGTTCTCGAGTTCACTTATAAATAGTGTAACTAACCCGACTTTGTTTTATATACTAAGATATATTTTAAGTAAGAATATCTTATTATTTAATACAGTTTTTGTACAGCGTCTTGAATATTATGGTAGGATCATTATTTTCCTCAGGGCCTCCTGTGTGGAGCTAATGCAAAAAAATAACTTAAAAATTGTATTTCTCTATTTCTTCTTATCCCTTTATGGCAATATGGCAATATTATATTGTATAGATATTTTATCCAGAGGGTTTGAAAGTTTACAAACCTTGCCACGTCTGTAAACTGGGTGCGTGTGTTGTGGAGGTTTTTAATAATAACTCTTGATTTAACGCGAGTCAAATATATTTACAATGAAACTTTGGGTTACAATAATTAGCACAGATTTAATAATTATCTCGCTTAGAGGAAAAGCGACCGATAAAACCGGAATGAATTTGCATTATCATGCACTCGGCCAGAGAGCGGTGGCTAAAAAATCGGATAAAAGTAGTATTTTTATGGTTGTTCGTTGCTCGGCTACACCTTATTAACTTATAATAATTTTTAAAAGTTGTCTCATAATTATTAATTCATGTCGAACAGGTGGGCATTCCTGGAGCTATATGCTAATGACGAAAATGAAGGCAATGACGAAATAACGGCCTTTGCAGCTGGAGTAATTGAAGGGGATTTGACCAAAGATTTGGTTTGGATGCATTGGGTGAACACACTGGAAGGGTAAATATTTTTATTTTATAACTAATTAAAACGTTTTCATTTAAATAAACTGAATATTTCCATATATGCATCCCAAAAAACCAAAGATCACACCGTTTTTAATTGAAAACATAAATCTTCACACGTGGTTGGGCATTTATACAATACATAACTACACTTACTTACACTCATCTATAAACCATAGACCCTCTGCTTGTAGTTAGTATTGACGTATTGTTACATGTTCCTTCCTACCCATCCCTATATACCTGTCATTTTATATTACCCACATCAGTCATTAATCGACCTTCTCCGCATAAACATCTACATTCCTATACCGCTTACAGCATCCGCAAACCGAATAACGCATACTGCAAGTAAGTACCGCAACAACATAGTTATACAAGTGCATGAAACCCGCCAAGATAGAAGGAAGTTCCAGCGCAGTGAGTCCTTTTCTTTTTCCTCTCCTTTATGTACGTACATGTACAATCTCTCTACTTATGCTGTGGTCTTTCACACACATTTCATAACATTCAAGGTCCTTCGATATCCGCAGCCGCATAAAAAAACACATCAACCCAACTAAGCAATTTATTTGGAAAACCAAAAACTGTTGCACGCCTAAAATTGGGCACTTTCTGAAACAAATTGCTATTGTGCCTCCTGTTGGGCCTTCATTTCTTTAATCATTATGCGTATCATAGGATTGTTTTAATGATAATCGCTAATGCAAAATATGATTTAATTTATGTGAATATTGAAACAAATTGAAGCATTCCTGAAGGAGAAGGATTAACATACATCTACAAACTTTGGTAGTGGATTATTAAAAATAAAAAATGGCGACTCACAGCACAGCCGGTATGGTATCTTAAAGATGTCCAGAGTGCTTCATTAAAAATGTGGAAACCCGAATACTTTTGTCATGTTTTTTCTGCGAGTTTTTTATAAATTTTATTAAAGTTATGTTCCAACCGTTTTTCAGAACATCTAAAGGCAAGCAAAAAACTTGTGAGAGAATTGCGAACTACACAGACATCAATTTACGCTGGATTACTAGAAATTACTTGAGATTTTCCGCCAGCGATCCGTACTGGTATCAGGTAATTAATAGTCATAAGTCAAAATACTTAAAA
Organism: Limnephilus lunatus; assembly: GCA_917563855.2. Classification (NCBI taxonomy): domain Eukaryota; kingdom Metazoa; phylum Arthropoda; class Insecta; order Trichoptera; family Limnephilidae; genus Limnephilus; species Limnephilus lunatus. The sequence goes on along the minus strand of OU830602.1, from coordinate 40,339,840 downwards.
AAAATTAAAGTTATGTAAAATAAATAATAATTATGTAATGTTAAAAAAAAGGAGTGAAGCCTCAGTGGAGTCGAAAGCTATTGGCTAGGTACCGTTTTTAACAAATAATGTTTAGAGATCGTATCTGACAGATTGCAACTGGCTATTTCTTGGGTTATATTATACATCTAGATTATATTTACTATGTTGCTAAAAAATATGCAATTATAAGGATTTTGGTGAAATTTATAAAAGTTTCTTTCACGTGTCGGCAGCTTAAGTTAAGGAGATGAACAACGTCGTGTAACATTCGTAACTGGGCCTCTAACAATAACACCGCTTATGCAAATGACAATAAGGTTTTAATTCCCGCCTCGCACAAGGATGTTTTATTTTAATTTGCGAAGTTTCGGCACAAATTTAAATGTTAAACGATCATTTTCTAAAAACTTAATTTATAACAATCTACAATAAACCATTACCGAAAACGTTCGTAAAATGGAGATTTTGTTTTCTATAGGCCTGATATTTTATTTTTTCTGGTCTATCAAATTTTCAAACAAAAAATAGATGATTTTTCATTACTTTGTATTGCTTCGCCCTAGGATCATTGCTAACATTTTTCAATTTTTCTTTCTTTTTAAGTTATTAACTAGTAGGCTGCCATGGGGCATCGACAGGCGATTCAGAATTCCGTGCTGCCATGAACAATGTACCTAATACACGCATTCAAATTCGTCTCAATATACAAAAAATATATGTATAGGTACATCGAATTGTCACTGGAGACCAAAGCGAAGTGTACATATTACTTCAATTAAATTCACTAATTGCTGGTTCAAAAAATAAAAGTTACACCCTGTATATCATCACACTTTAACCATATTTTTTCTTTTGTAGGTCAAATTGTACATGAAACAATTGGAGGGTTTGGCTAGCGGATATGCGACAGCTGTAAACGATGCAAATAAACAACTCAGCCACAGAGATTTATTGTGAGTGGCAAATATGTAAATAATAATTTATTGCTTTAACCTTTAAGTACCGACGTGTGATCTGACAAACACTTCGAGCATTCGAAAAGTCTAGTAACCTACATAATATGTTAGCGTAGCAGTATTACCCAGCGCTTCTCTCTACCCCTCGTTCGAGGAGTCGGCGCGTGCAATTTCGGTATGTTATGGTTGTTATAAGATTGCGAGTGGTCTGTCAGACCACTCATCGGTACTTGTGTAACTTTTTTTGGAACTGACTTTTTTCAGATTATATGGTCTTCCCTATTATTTTCAGTCGAATTTTACAATGAATCAGCCATGATTCTGGCAAAACGCAAGACTGCTAACAAATGTGACACTTGCAAGAAATATTTGTGCCTTTAATGCAGCAAACTGGTGTGCAAAAGTTTGTAATATTTGGTAGTTCCTACAACTTCAAGCCTTCATAAAACCGCTGATTATTTATGTTTTCTTTAGTTCCATAGTTTACCTCATAATTTAACTTTAATAATAATTTGTTTTTGAGAAAGAAAAAACAGTTTAATTAAAATATATTAAGATTAAGGTTAAGGTCAATTTTTAAAATACAAAAAAGGTTATTTTTTATATTAAAACTATGGTGGTCTAGCAGACATTGCGTCGGTACTTATGTAACTAAAATGGCATGTCGGTGTAGATAATAATTCTCTCTTATTGTTGAAACATTCACTCATCAGTCTCATCACTTATATTGGTAAATCATCACAAATATTTCGTACATTTCAGTTCATTTTACACCAGGAAATAAAAAAAATAGTATGCGATAAATAAAGGCATCAATCAATCAACCAAAATCAATAAAAAAACAATTACGAATATTTCAACTAATCGATAAGATACGATTGTACCACCCCAGCCAGGAGCACTCCTGTCCCGATGAGACCGGTACACTAGGGGGCACTGATTTGTTAGGACTTGGAACACATGCTCTGAGGATAAGAAGAAGGTTGGGGTTTAATCGACCGGTATACATGGCAACCTAATAAGCCAATATCTGAATTTAGGATGGTCAGGAATAAAGGAATGGATTGAGTGTTACAATTTCTTTTTTTTTCTTTGTTTTTGTCTTCCTTCTTCTTGCCTCTTCTCGGCTCTTCTTAGATCTTCTTGTCTATTTCTGACTGTTTTGCTTCTTCTTGCCTCTTGTCTCTTATTGGCTCTTCTAGGATCTTCATATCTCTTCTTGGATCTTCTAGGATATTATAGTCTCTTCTTGGCTCTTCTTGTTTCTTCTCGTATCTTCTCGCCTTTTCTTGGATCTTCTGGACTCTTCTTAGCTCCGCTTGGCCCTACTTGTCTCTTCTTTGCTTATCTTGTCCCTTCTTGTCTCTTCTTGCTTCATCTTGTTTCTTGGGATCTTCTCGTGTCTTCTCGGCTCTTCTTGACTTTCCTGGAACCTTTTATCTCTTCTTGTCTGTTATTGTCTCTTCTTGGATCGTCTTGCTTCTTCTTGGATGTTTTCATCTCTTTTTAGCTCTTCTTGTCTGTTCTTATCTCTTTTTGTCTCAGTTTGTCTTGTCTCTGATTATATATTCTCGAATATTCTCATCTCTTCTTGAATGTTCTTGTCTCTTTTTGGCTCTTCTTGGATCTTCTCGTCTCATTTTGGTTCTGCTTGCTACTTCTAGTCTCTTATCGTCTAATATTGGCTCTTATTAACTCACCTTTGCTTTTAATGCACCTTCTTTCCAATTTTCACCCGTTGTTGGCTCGTCTCGGTTCCTCCTGCCTTTTCTTGTATCTTATTGTTTCTTCAAGTCTTTTCTTCGTCTCTTCTTGCTTCTTCTTATCGCTTCTCGCTCATTCTTGGCTCTTAATTTCTTGCGACTTCTTGCGGAGTTTAATTCATCTTCATGCAAGGCAAACTACTATTCGAACTCGAATGGGCGAGAAAAAATATTTTTATTGAGTGTTGTTTTTCAAATTCTGTCATTTTGTTGCTTCTTCTGGTCTTGTCTATTCTTGCTTTCTTTTGTCTCTCTTTCGTCAAGTTACCCTAATATCTGCTTAGAAGTCCTTGCTTCTACTAGCCCGTTCTTTGTTCTTCTGGCTTCAACTTGCTTCGTCTTGCTTTATTTCGCTTGTGAAATATCCCAAAACTGTGCTATACAAATGTTATATTATATTATGTTATCGTTATTATTATTATTTTTCTTGGCTCTTCTAATTTTGCTTTCATTTTATTCGTTCTTCTAGTCCTTGCAGGTATCTTCTTGCATCATCTTGACTTTTCTTGAATTGTGGTGGCATTTCTTGTATCTTCGTGCATCTTCTAGCCTCTTCTGATTTTGCTCCTCTTGTTTCTTCTATCATTTTCTTCTATATTCAAATCAGATAATTCCAAAGCAAACAGAGGAACTCATCCGAAGAGTAATAATCATAATTTTTTTATTTTTTTTATTTATTTATCTATAATAAAAATATATTTACATTTGTTTTGTGTATATGCCTGTCTCACTAGGGTATACCTGTGTCGAGACAGGCGTACAGGTATATAAATGAATATTGTAGTTACAAGGATATTGAAGGTAAAATACATATCACTTTGAATAGAATTAAAACAGAAAGGTGATTGGAAGGGTGATAAATCTTTTGAAGAGAGTTATTTTATAAATGTTGGAGATGAAGTAGAGAAGTAAATTCTGCCTAATCTATTTAAAGGTCAATTTGAAAGGATTACATTATTTTCATTTATTTTATAAGGGTTAGGTTGTATGTGCATAGTAATTTTAGTCTATGTGTGATTTATTTTACAGATGTTTGTAATAGTGAGGCGTCCAATACTTATAATCCATTTTTTAATATCTTGTTTGAATTTTGTAAAGGAGTCTGTTTGTCTGATCGTAGTTGGTAGTGTATTGTATAGTTTGCAAGCTATGTATTTAGAGTGTCTTTGCCCGAAGGTGGTTTTGAAAAAAGGAGTTTGGAGAAGTTCGTTGTTTTTGGCTCGGGTATTGTGTATTGTTTGTGTAGCTTTGTATAGTGTTTTGTTGTTTTTGTGTAAATTAATTAGTATGGATCTTGAGTAGAGCTGTTTTATGTCCATAACGTTGAAGGAATTGAATATATTATCCGTGCTGGTAGTAAGTGGCATTTTAAGAATTATTTTTATGATTAGTTTTTGTGCTTTCATGATGGGATCAAGGGCATTGGAATATGCAATACCCCAGGCTAAAATTCCGTATTCGATGTGAGATTGGCACAGTGAGTAATATACTGTTTTTAAAAGTTTTAGGTTAAGGAAATTGCGTGTTTGTTTGAAAAAGTATATAGATTTGCGGATTTTGTTTGTAGTATTATGTATATGTTGCTTCCAATTTAGGTGTGTATCGAAGGTTACTCCTAAATATTTGATAATGTTTACTTGCTCTAGGCATGGGCAGTCACAGTTCCGGTTTAGAGATGAATTTTTACATACGTGTATTTTTAATGGCGGGGGTAGGTCTGACTTTGGGATATTGGTGAGACTAGACAGTAAGTATTTAGTTTTCTGTACATTTAGAGTTAATATATTCGAGTCAAGCCAATATTTTACCTGTTGAATTCCTTCCTCCGCTTTGGAATAAACGGTAAGCCAATCTTTTGCTTGGAAGAGTAGGACAGTGTCATCGGCGAAACTGATAATAGTGGCATCGATATCTAGGTTGCATAACTCGTTAATATATATTAGAAAGAGGGTTGGACCTATAACACTGCCTTGAGGGACCCCGTAACTAATGGGCAAATTCTGGCTCTTTGTGGTACTGAGTTTAACGCATTGGGATCTGTCAGATAAGAAGCTGGAGAGGAGGCCTAATTCTTTGTTCCTAATACCTATATTAAACATTTTGCGTTTTAATTTGCTGTGTGAGATTGTATCAAATGCTTTACATAGGTCGAGAAATACCGATAGACATTTCAAGCCCTTATCCAGGTGGCCAGAAATATGGTCAGTGACTGTGGCTATAGCATCGTTGGTGCTTTTATGTTTTCTGAATCCATATTGCCGCGGCGATATTAAGTTATTGGTTTCGAGATATTCCATGAGACTATTATTGACGATCTTTTCGAATACTTTTGAGAGGGAATTTAGCAGCGTAATAGGACGATAATTACTAATATCAAGTTTGGAGCCAGTTTTAAAAATAGGGATAACGAGACCTTGTTTTAGAATGGAGGGAAATAGCCCTTGGCGGATGCTAATATTAAGTAGATGCGTTAATGGTTGAAGTATACCAGGGGCAATTTTTTTAAGAACATTGTTGGGTATTTCATCAATGCCGGTTGATGAAGAGTTTTTGAGCGAGTTTATTACAATAGAAACTTCCTTCTCTGTGATCGTTTTAAGAACAAAGCGGGTTGGGAAATCATTATTGGTCGCGTGGTCACTTGGACCAAGCGCATCGTTATTTATTTGGATTTTTTTTGCTAGTTCCGGACCTATGTTTGTAAAGTAATGGTTTATGTAATTGACAATTGTGTTGGGGTTCGATGTAAAGTCTACAGTGATATCTTTGATATTGAGAGAGTTTAAGGTGTCGGTGGCTTTATTTGAATTGGTAGCTTCCTTGAGGACTTTCCATATTTTTTTAGGGTCATTGTTGCATTCGGAAATTTTTTTGTTGTAATATAGATTTTTATAACAATAATGTTTTTATTTTATAACAATAATGTTTTTATTCCATGATGTGTAATAACCCGACTGAATTAACGATAACATTTGAGATAAAGATAAAAGGGGTAGGTACTTGAAAAGAACGTCTTTCAGATTTTGACTGAAATTAAAAACCTAAAAACCAATAATCATTAAACAAAGAAAAATATTTGTTTATTTTGTGAATGTCAGAGGAGGAAACGAATTTTAGAAAAACGCAGACTGTGAAATGACTATTAATTATTTCAAGTGCACCCTTCAAGCATTTAACTACGAAGTAGGTACATGTGGGTCGCAATATAAACAAAAAACGACTACTGAAAGGCATAAATATTAATTTGTTTAAAAAAAATGTGTTATTTAAAAATGAAAAAGACTTTTCTCTGCTCCTCGGAGTACATTTTTGCTTAGACAATAAATCAATTCACACTTAGAACTGTCATGAAGGTATGGTTCAACCATAACATTTAAAGCTTTGTGTGAACTATATTTTGAATGCGATTTGAAATATCTTTCCACTTGAGATTGGACCGAAAGGGCTCCCGCCATAATAATTTCGTGAACGACTCAAAAGACCTCATGTGGAAACGAATAGCGCCAACAAGCTACTAATAAACATAAGGTTATGAGCGGCAAGGCTCATAACCGGGGTCTCTAAATATTCACACATTTCAGAACACCTTCGTAACCTTCACTGGCTCAAGTGCCCTGAAAGAATCCAGTACAAATTGTGCTGGATGGTGTTTAAATCATGCAACGAAATGGCCCCACCTTACATCTCTGAATTATGCGTCCCGGAAAATACCGGTCCAAGGCAATTAACCCTTAGATCGGCAACTTCATCTGCTATATTGAGGTGATTTTTCACAAAAACGGCGCTATATAAATCGTCCAAATATTATTATTATAAATATTGAAAATCAAAATTGATAAGGTCTCTTCTCCAACCTTTTAGGGTAAAATAAACAGATCGTAGAAAGCCATAAATAAAATTGTAATGTGAGAGGGTCTTATCTTAATGGATGTCTTCGTGTGATGAACTCCTTTGTGTTGACTTTGAAAACACTTGCAAACCAAGTACCATTTTTAGTCCATTTATGAAAAATCAATTAACACCATTCTTAACACTTGAACTGTTTATGTCGCGCTGAGCCAAACAGACTGAGATTTGTGTGATTTTATCAACAACGGACAATATTCTGAATACATTTTGAAACCTTTTTTTTTTAAAATCACACATAACTTTCCAACGGAATCAGGTAAAAATAATTCGCGTGGTCAAACAAATTGCACTGATTCTAACACGTTTACGTATCACTTTTCAAGAAAATCGATTAAGAAAATCGCCGGATACTTTAGAAAGAAATCAGGACCCGAAAATACACATCCTACTTCGACACGAACACACTTCATTCTCATGAGTATTTCAACTAATCGATAATAATAAATCATTAGGGATGCAATTCATGCAAATCACTATGATACATAAAAATTTAAAATAAAAACACTGAAGAAAATTTTATTTTATAGTACTGCACATGGAAGCATTAAATCGCTGAAATAACGAGATATCCCGATGAAATAAAATATCAACCATAAATTGATATTTTAACACAAATCATACATTACCTAAGGTAAAGGACCAATCGATGGGTTTAAATTTTAGGGCCATCAACATGCTGGGAGAGTTTGAGGACCTCTTCGCTGCAATGGGCGAGGATCACGAGGCAGGCAAAGGTCACTGTTCGGTCCTGATCAAGATATTGCCCGATGGCTCTGATGTATTCGTGGCACAAGAAACGTGGCTCAGGTTACAAACTCCTTTGTACATTTTTCTCTTAATGAGTTTATCTGATTCAACCTAAGATCGCGAACCTGGATTTTTCAACAATGTAAAGTATCTTTATTATAAACTGCACGGCATGCATGATAATGACTAATTATTTAAAAAATGAAAACCTTTCAACATCAATAAAAATTGCAGATGGTACCTTACATATTACGCAGTAGGGACTGCATTCTTTTTTTGGTAGGGGGGCTATTCACGTGAGTTAAAAACCGTGCGTGTACATTACCTCATTGAACTTATTCCTATGACTACATTGATTCTTTCAGCTATCAATCAATGCTCCGCATCCAGAAGAAATACGTCCTCAAATACAAAACCCTCCCTTCTACAGGAACCATCATTAAAGGCCATACCATGTCCTTCTCTTCCTACCCTGGCGTTCTTGGGTCTAGCGACGATTTCTACATTACGTCGGCCAATTTGGTCACCCAAGAAACCACTATAGGAAACTCCAATAAGGACTTATGGCAGTTTGTTTCTCCCACTGGGCAGGTCATGGAGTTTGTCAGAAGCATGGTGGCTAACAGACTCGCTGAAACAGGGAAAAATTGGACAGATATTTTCAGAAAGTTTAACAGTGGGACATTAAATAACCAGTGGATGGTTGTCGACTACAAGAAGTTTGCTCCCGGAACGAAAGCTCTTGAAAATTTAAAACCAGGATTTCTTTGGGTTTTGGAACAGATTCCTGGTACAATCGAAGCGCAGGATATGTAAGTATTCAATAAATATTTATAATTTTTCAAGTTTATCGAAAAAAGGAACTAATCATAAACATATAAAATTTCAACAGTTTCCTACTACTGTTAGGCTCAATATAGAAAAAATGTGAGGTACGCAGTTGCGTTGACTTTGAATGTTAAGAAAACTCACTGTTTGAGGTTTCAGACTCTCATATTCAACAAATCACCTTCTACTCTCGTAATTTTCGTGTAGCTTCCTTTTCAAAGTAAAATAATCGTATTATTATGAAAAACGACGATATTCGTTTGTCCCAGTAACACGGCATTCTGTGTGTTGGTGGGTGTTATTCTTTCCTTATTCCAATCGAATAGTGTTATTAACACTATTCGATTGGATTTTTCATGTTTCTTTAATCTAGTTTTATCTCAGGACAAGTATGTTGAAGAATCAAGGCTACTGGTCATCGTACAACATCGCGTACTTCCCCAACATCTACAACATGAGCGGGGGTCCCGAGATGGTGAAGAAGTACGGCGACTGGTTCACCTACGACAAGAACCCCCGCGCGCAGATCTTCAAACGGGACCAGGGGAACATCAGGAATATGGATGACATGTACGCGGTGATGCGGTACAATGACTTCATGCATGACCCCCTTTCGAGGTGTGACTGCAATCCGCCTTACAGTGCCGTGAATGCTATTGCAGGCAGGAACGACCTGAACAAAGTCAATGGTAAGAAATTTATTCATTTTCTTGTCGGAAATATAAGTTTAATGTTTTCACCATTAATAATAATAACCATTGGATAATCAGTACCCCGGCCTAACGCCTTTTAAGTGTCGGTGAGCAGGGGTTCTTGGGTTAGGTTTTTTTATTGATTTTTATAGGGCTTGATCTAATCTATGTATCATATAAATATCTGGAATGGTCCGTGAATCCGAAAGCACTTTAGACGAAGATCAATGGAAACTTATTTTTGAACGTTTTTTTGTCAGTTGAATAGATATTATATTTTTATGTAACAGCTGTACTAAACTTACATAAAATGGAAAAGGGAAACCTTTTGAACTCTACAAGTGTAACATTCTTTATTGCTTCGGAAACTGACTCAGAAATAGTCATTGAATATTAAAGTAAATGCAGTTTTATACATACCTTTGTACTTTCTCCACTCTGCCTTCTCACCAGTTCGGGTCACTTGGGTCGGAACAAAGGGGGATGAATTTAATTATAGAGATTTTAATTAGGTTAGGCCAAACGTAAACATAATCTTTATTATACCTAGATCTACTGATATATTAATCTTAACTAGTTGTCATATGGTTCGGTCTTGTTTCTCATTGTTCACTTCATCATTAAATTCACTAAAACTACCTTCGTATTACTGAGTCTCTGCAGGTGCCTTAGTAAGGCCGAGGTCCTCGATTGCAGCTCCTGCAGTTCAGCAGCTCAGGCCCTTCTAGTCGAGTCTCCTGAATCTGAAGTCTGTAGTTTCAAGAAGTCACCCGTACCACTTCGCTCTTGTTCCACTGGTCGCGTCTGGTAACCGTACCTACCTATTTCATCTCACGTCCAGCATTATGTCGCCGGGCGGAGGAAGACATATCTTGCGAATCACTTCCTTGAACTCGATTGTCACTTCTTCATCCACCGCCCAGCATCACGCCGCTGGGGGGGGGGGTTATACCACCACTCGTGTCTCCTCCCTCCCCCGTCTCGGTCTTGACTGCCTGAACCGGCGTGCCCTGTGAATCCCTAGGAACCGTGGCTCCTCCCCGCTTTTCTCCCTTCTTCCGTTGCTATTCATAATGTTAGAGATAGTCTTATTCAAATTTACTTGTGACGAAATTTGAATCGTCACACGGGACTATCTCGACCTATCGCCTTGCACTGCAGTGGAAGGGATCACTCCTGAACACATTGACCTCAGATCCTACCCACCACTCACCCTTTTATTTCCCAAAACGTTCTCACTTTCCTTTCCCCAAAAATACCCTCCTCACAGCATAGTCAGAAAAATATAGGTGAATTAATGGCCATATAGTACTATAATCAATTTATTCGTCTCTATTTTCAAATTCTGATATATGATTTTTTTAATGTGGGCGGGAAATTTCCAAATAGATCACCCAGAAATTTCGGTTGCGCGAGTGTTCAGTAGTTACCCTTTATTTGTAAGAAACACGAATGCATTAATATTAGTTTTTGTAATTATTTTGCGTAATTTTTATTACTTTGTAAAATTATTGACCTCAACACAGGCTAATCCTGGTGATGTTAAAAATTGAAATATAAACAATAATACCAAGCGAAAAATTATAAATAAATAATAAAGGCCACAAAAAGTCTACAAAATAAAAAATGGTTAAAAATTACACAAGACAAATCAAAAGGGATTGAGGAACTTTTGACCATAGAGGAGATATCTTCCTTATCCGATGGTACTAATCTACCAACACCTTGATTTCAGGTACATACCCATTCAATGCTCTCGGCCACCACTCGTACGGAGCCACTGACGCCAAGATAACTAACAGACACCTGGCCTCCACCTTCCAGTTCCTGTCGGTGTCTGGACCCACCCACAACGCCTCCCGGGGCTTGCCGCCCTTCCGCTGGAGTGAGGCGAACTTCGGAAACACCACCCCCCACATGGGACACCCTGACCTCTGGGAGTTCGAGCCGATCACCTTCAAGTGGGAATGGTGAAGCAAAAAAAGAAAACACATAATTTTATGCAAACATAGTCTTGTATTTGTTCAGTTTTCATGTCACTTCAGTAGAAAAAACACTCTATAATAAAATAAAATCTGATAACTTATTAACTTTTAAACTTACTTTTTATTTTCTTCCCAGAAAACACACCGGTTCGATCTCTCTGTATTTCTAAATGAAATGCCTAATGATGAATGTAAGTATAAAGTCATGGTATTTGAAAGAGAAAGTACGAAAACAGTATGCAATATATTTGTGAATGATGAATACTTGGAGCAGGTGGATGAGTTTGAATAGCTGGGTAGTATGTTCACGAGAAATGGGAATGCTGATATAGATATTGAAATAAGGTGAATGCCGGTAACTCGATTAATGGAGGACTGAATGCCATTGGCGCTAATAAAAAACTGTCAAAGTAGTAGCGAAGCTAGCAGTTCACAATAGAGTCCTGGTACCTACCCTAATGTATGGCAGTGAGGCATGGAACTGGCAAAGGAAGGATGAAAGTAAACTGAATGCTGTTGAAATGAGATCCCTGATGCGTATGTGTGGTAAAACAATATATGATCGTGTGAGAAATGTGGATATCCGCAAAGAATGTAAGGCTGATGTAAACATAATGAGTAAGATTAACAAATAGACATACATACCTTTTCTGGCGATATTTTGGGGTTGGACATGTTTTACACCTATATTTTATATCTGGGAGGTAGTTTAACAGTAATTGTGACAAAATGTAAAACAATGGTGTCGGAATGTAAGTAAATCATACTTCACCCTTTCATGTGAATCTTCAATAATAATGCTTCAATATCCTCTGCGGTAGGTCACAGAGTCCTTGAAGTAGTGTAAATCTACGAGGGCTGTCCGTAAAGTAAGGTCTCCAAGGTGCTGCGCTGCGGTCGCGAGGAACAAGTTTACGCGAGATCCGGGAAAACTGGCGTGTATCCTGGTTTCTCTGCGCCAAATCCCCAAAACGCTGCCCTCTCTGCGACACTTAGTATCGGAGTGGCAGCCGTTCGCTATGAAGCTTCCACTCGCCGGAACAAAACCCCGGTAGAAATTCATTCTCAGCTACTTGAAGTGTACGAAAAACAGAGAATGAGTGCGAAAACATGCGCAACTGGTGCAGAGAATTTAAAAAAGTGCAGGACGGCCATCGGTTTCAGATGAAAAAATTTCCAAAGTGGAAAAAACAATAATTGAAAATTGACGGGTGACTCTTTGGGAGCTCTGTGATATGATCCCTGATGTGAGTAAGACCACTATTGACCAGATTTTGACAAAAAGTTGGGAGACTAAATTGTCCTAAAATGCTCACCGAAGATCACAAACAATAACGGGTTGAAGCAGCCCGTGAATTCCTTGAGTGCTACGACATCGATGGCGAAGAATTCTTGAACTCAATTATGACTGGGGACAAGACCCGGATACACTACACAGGAACAATCCCAGTGGCGTTATTCAAATTCGCCGAAGCAAAGTTTAAAAATGAATTACAGAGCGTAACTTACATCTGGCGGGGGCGGCGAGTGGAAGACTAAGCTTCACAGAAGGTGCAACGTGGTGGGGATTTAACAAGGGGAAATCAGGCTACACCCCAGTGTTGCAGGAATGGGTGTTAAATCATTCCTCGCGACTGCAACACCTTGGATACCTTATTTTACGGACAACCCTAGTACCTTCCTTATTAAATATCTTTAAATATCTTGAGTCCGTCAGACCCTGCCAGGCATGTGGAGGGTTATTTATTTATCCCAACTTGGAATTTGAGAAACCTTTTATTCAATAGTAAAATTGGTATTACTTTTAATTACTGTAATAAGAAAATTCGTCAGATCTATCTGTAAAAGCATCGTCGAGTAGTTTTGATGTCACCAAGTTAGATGCATTGTTCATGAGACACTTTATTGATATTCATCAGAACATCAGCGCTGCAGAACCATCACTGAGAATGTTGCCAATCCACTGAAACGAAAGATGTATTAGAATAGAAGAAGAATCGTATCAACATTATTAAGAGGGAATGGAGGATGAAGACGCACCCATTTGAATTTATTTTCTGTGCTCAATGAGAAATCATGAAGTGGATTCCCGTTCTTTATCCTTAGTAATTATTATTTTTTTATTATTAATTATTTTTTTAAATAATTTTATTGAACATAATATAAAGAATTGCCAAAATTGTGTCCAAAATCATGAAAAATAGACTATGGGCTATTTTTATAGCAGCTCGTATCAGGACTAGATATTTGCTTTTCTACACCTTTAGAACAAAAAAAAATTAAAATAAAACAATAACTTTGTAAACACCACTTTTATTTTTTATACTTTATGCCGACCGGGTTTCGCTACAAAAGTAGCTTGTTCAGGGCAGTACAATCTCTACTAAAATTAATTAACATGTGTGTTATTGATAATACATGATTTAACAAAATGGGCTGGACTCCTCAAGTAACAGGGGAAGGAGGTATAGGTGTAGATGGAGAATTGGGAAGGGAACGGGCGTGTTCTTTGTCAATAGGGAACAATCTTAGTATGGGACTTTTATTTAAATTTGGTTGGTTATTAACTATCATACTATTAGTGTTTATGACTTTCCTTAGTTCAAGTGCCTCTAAATTGTCTAGCCTTAAACCGATGTTGTTTTTATGAATTAGTGTGGCGCCTGTATTTTTATCAAATTTATGGTCTTTTTCGATCAAGTGGTTTGCAAATTCCGAAAATCCAGAGCTTAATTATATTAATAACAGTATAGGTAATATTGGTATAGGTAAGCTTTTAATGTACGTGGACAAAGATAATAGTCTCTCTCACTTGGGAATTTATTCACTCCAATGCAGCGACTGCGCCTCTTTTTACATTGGCAGAACAGCACGCAACATCAATACCCGTGTCAAAGAACATCTTAGACGTTTACAAAAAAATGTTTGATTTTTTTTTTCAGTTATGGTCAGAAACGCTGGTTTCATGAAGATAAATTTTTTTCTGTGTTATCTTTTAAGGCGCCGCCGCATCCGAGCTCAAAAATAAGAAGATGTGAGAGATATGTAATTACGAATGTTAGAGGAGCGCGTTTATATTTAAAGCGATAAAATCGATGCGAAAATTGTGGAAATGTTTAATAAAACACGACTCGTTTAAAATACAGCAAAAATCTCGTGGAAGGCGTCTTAATTATTATCTAAACAAACGTTGTGAATTTTTTCACAACTATAACTTGTAAAATAACTGAAACGCCGTGTTTATAATAATTTTCGGAGCATACTTTGCGATTTTTTTCTGTCGAGGGAATTTCATATAATTTGCGTTTTGGCGTGGAACGCATCTAAATATTATCTTAAAAAATAACACAATTTTTTATAAGAGCTTAAAAACTTCAAATGTTTAAGGGAGATATGTAAGAAATCGGTCGAATTTTTTCTTTTTTAACAAGGTTTAGATAGTATCTCTCACTGCGATAGTAAGGGAGCCAACGAGTTCTATAAAAAAATCACGAAGATTAATAATTTTTTTTCAAGATGTAGTCAGAAACGTTAGTTTCATAGAGGTGTATATTAATTTTTCTGTTAACTATTAGATTTGAATACAAAGCGCCGTGATTTGTCATTTAAACATCGTTTAGATAATAATTCTCACTACGACAGTGAGGGAGACAACGATTTCTATGGGACCTATATAAGCTGTTCTAATACTATCCATACTAACATTATAAAAGCGAAAGTGCGTGTGTGTTTGTAACGCTTTAACGCCTAAACCACTAAACCGATTAAAAAAAATTCTTTCACCAATAGAAAACTACATCTTCAGCGGGTTTTATATAATGGTAAGCTCTGCGTTAGGAAATTTGTATGAATGAATATGTGTGTATTTCATATATTTTAGCGGCTGGGAGGAAAGGCACGGGGAAGGTGAGGTTCGCGGAGAAGGAATAGATGAGGGAGGGGGAAGGCGGGGAAGGTGGAAAGGAACGGGAACGCACAGGAAAGGATATGCAGGGAGAATTAATTTATTTCTTTGAATGGCATTGCAACTTGCAACGCATGCCGGGTACCAGCTAGTAATGTAATAAATATAAATATTTCATTGATACGTTGCCTACCGGAAACTTTTCGTCCAGTATATTTATTGGTAATGGTTTCATACAAAAGTGTATCCAATTTTTAATGATAGTTCGATACTTTCTGTACTTGTGTCAAGTCGTGTTTAGTCCACAATGTCAGACTCTCGCAGTCTGAGTTTTATGGGAAGATTTTCCCTGTTTTTCTTTGTGGTTTTGTTAGCAAGATGTGAATCGAAGAACTATGGCTACGTTTCCATCGAGGGTGGTAACTTTGCGGTGCATGAAGTGAACGAGTCCTCGGAGATTCCTAGTGACTATGTTGTTAAAGCAGTCTATGATAACCAGATCAATAACACAGGGTGAGTTCGTTTCAATAAAACATTCAAGTTATGACATCTGCCCTGATGATGGACTTTGCAAGGCTGTCTGAAACGTTGGCTAAAGAGAGTTGGAGAGGTAAGCGCAGAATTGCAGAATAACCTAAAAATTTAACCATGATCTTGAAAAATGGATGTAAAAAATTGCAAATTTGGAATCATAATAATAGTAATAGCAAAAATCAGTCATTTTGAATACATGTAGGATTATGAAAGATTTTTTAAATATTTATATTGAGGGATCAGTAGAATTTATCTGTCCAGTTAGGAGTTCTACCGAGCCTAACCCTCTGATATGAAAATATCTCGAGTGAATTATTTTCCCATTTGGTCTCTGGTGGATTGACGTATTGTTGTTGTGTTGTTTTGTATTTATTACACTTATATAGTGCACTTACATGGCACGGATTTACTACATAATCATTTATGGAAAAAAATGTGGAAGGGTTTAGTCAGTTTTATATTATGATTTATATACTAGCAGAGAGAATAATTAGTCATAATAGACCCGATATAGTTTTACATGACAAAATAAAAAAAGAAACTTATATCATTGATGTCGCTATTCCAAATTCCTGTAAAATTCAAAAAACTGTTTCTGCAAAATATACAAATTTAGGAAATGAGATTAAAAGAATTCGACATTCTCAGAATATAAAAATATGACCATTTGTTATTTCGGCTACTGGCATTATACCTAGCTCTCTCATTCAAAATTTAGGCTTAGTAGATTTGTCAAAAATTATGTATATAAAAATGCAAAATCATTCTAAATATATTGACGGATCAGTAGGATTTATCGGTCCAGTTAGGAGTTCTACCAAGCCGAACCCTCTGATATGAAAATATCTGGAGACGGTGAATTATTTTTCCATTTGGTATCTGGTAGATTGACATGTTGTTCTTGTATTTTTTGTATTTATTATACTTATATAGTCCACTTACATAGCGTGGATTGACTGGATGATCATTTGTGGAAGGTTTTCCTGTAGGGAAGATTTAACCCGGACATTAAGTCACAGTAATAAAATATGTAATACATTTCAGAATGTATGCAAGGGAAGTGCAATGCAATACATTCCATATTTTGAAATAACAAAAAATTAGACAAATAATAAATTAAGTATAATATAAGTAAATAACAGCTCATAAATAAAATTAAAACGAATAAACATAAAAAACATGAGAAATGAAACTGAAAAAAAATAAACTAAAATGAATTCAAGCAACTGTTCATAATATGTAGTAAATAAATAGGTGTAAATCTTCGACGTGTAAATTGATTAAATAAACTAATCTTTTCCATATTTTATCGTGGTGCGGTAATTTTGAATGACAGCATTTTAATTTATTTTAAAAACGTATACCATTTATCAATAACTTAATAGACATATTTTTTTAGCAATAGCTCTACATAAGAGGCCCCGAAGAAAATAATTCTCCCCAGCGTCTAGTCATCTTTTGGGATACTGTGTGGAAGATATTTTTAGGAAAGGAAGGAGAGAATGTTCTGGCAAAGAAAAAGGTAGGAGGGGTGGGTAGGCATCAGGGGGTCAGTGTGTCCAGGAGTGACGGACGAATGTTTGAATGGATGAGATGTTCCGTGACAGCCGTGATGGAGAAGTCAAAAGGTTTCCCTTAACCAGCCTATCCCAATCTGGCATGCCATGCAGTTGGTGGGCAGACGCATCCGCCGCTAAGACTCAGACAAACCTCACCCTCTGCTAAGATTAACTCACCCCTGCTAAGATGAACTCCTGCTAAGTCACCTAACGTAGTTGACCTATGACAGAGATTTTGTTTACCCAATAAATGGCTCCCGGGGCGGCAGTACTCGCCTCCCAAACTGAAACCATTATTAGGTAGGTAGATTATAGGTAATATCTATTTTTAAACGACTTCGAAAAGGAGGAGGTTATCAATTCGACGGTATTTTTTTATTTGTTCATATGAAGCAGTTACTTTGTGATGTGACATTATAAGTAGAAATTGTACTGCCCTGAAGAAGCTACGGTTGTAGCGAAACCCGGTCGGCATAAAGTATATAAAAAATAAAAGTGGTGTTTACAAAGTTATTGTTTTATTTTAAAAAGGTATTTTTTTATTTTATTTTTATTTATTTATGTTTGTTACCTTAGAACTTTCGATTGCGTGAACTGATATTGATGATTCTTTTTTTATTAGAAATCTGGTACTTCCCGTGTGGTCCCATTTTAATTTCGTCCAGTTCTGAAAATGGGATCTATGAGAAAACGGTATATGTCTTAAATTTGCAATAAGTATATACGCGACAAATGGACGAATAACTCAATATTACGCAAAGAGATTTCGATGATCCTTTGCTTTAATTATTAGATTTGCTTTAATACAAGGATGGGCCTAGTGTGGTAGTCGAAACTACAGTAACTAATTTATTTTATTTATAAACGGAGATGGCGTAACACATGATCAAGTGTCTCATATTAATTAATTAATATCAAACAGGTGGGCTTTCCTGGAGCTATACGCCAATGAATCCACTAAATACAATGACGAGCAAAAGGCCTTTGCAGCAGGAGCAATCGAAGGGGTTTTGACCAAAGATTTGATTTGGATGTATTGGGTGAACACAATGCAAGGGTAAAAATATTTATTTTATATCTAAATAATATTTTGAATGAAATTAAATCGATATTGAGTTATGGAATATACAAGAATAATCAATCAATTCTCATCGGAACAGCAATGTACAGTTGCAAGGGTACGATCTCAAGACCATCTTTGGATGAAATTTGAATTCTCGGCCGCTGGTTAATGGCCAAGCATATCCAATAAAAAAACATAATTCATTTACAACCTGTAAAGGTTATAGAGTATAATATGTAATAAATTTAAGATGTCCAAAGCGACTCCCATTTCGCTTTGAGGGCTGAGAGCCGGTACGCGATACGGATGGGATCATGGGTTCGTTTTGGTTCAGCTTATTTCAGCACCGGCATGACGCCGCAAGTATGTTCCCTGCTGTGACCCATTCCCTGTGTTGTTCTTGTCATATATTATATGTAGTACGCAAGATCACTTTTTATTCGGTTTTTTCCTTTGGTGCAAAGAAAAATCGATGATTGGCAGTCAACTAAAATAGTGAATATAGCTCTGCGACCTAAGGTCATACATATAATTCTATATGTATATGAGACCCATGGACGCCACTTGAGCTAAGCCACTTTGGGCGTTTAATAAATCTGGTATCTAGTAATACAATCTATGTCTAACGCCCTATTTTATGCTAGTATTGTGTTACAAATCGTATTCCATTGGCAAACAATCTGGAAATTGGGTCATTCGAAATCTGCCGAGCGATTCTATATTTTTTTATGGGATAGTTATTAGAAAACGGACATTATCTGCTTTCAGATGTGTTGATTTTTGCATATTTACTGTCACATATTTTAGTTTAGATCGTTTAAAACACGAATTCCCGCAAGTATGCATGATTATTTATTAATTTAATGTTTGTTGTACATAGAAAATGCACACCATAAAAATAACACAAATGTGACAGGAGATCACGTCCGTTATTTAGTAACGATCCCACAAAAGATATAGAATCATTATAAAAATAAAACCAAAAATAATACCAGTCATTATTTATATCCTCAAGAAGCTTTGTCGAAGCGAGACCGGTCGATACATAAAATAATAAATTAGTTGGTAAATACAAAGTGTTTTTTTTATTTTTATAACATAATGTCTCACCATAAAGTAATTGCTTCTTATGAAAAAAAAAATGAAAAAAAAAGATATAGAATCTTTCGGCTGGAGCCTCAAATGTATTTTTCTGCATATGGGAAGTTTCAGCATGCTAAAATGCATATTATTTTTATAGCTGGTGTAAAGATGTGTTCAAACCATTTTTCAGAATGTGTAAAGGCATACAAGACACTTGCGACAGAATTACAAATTACACAAACAACAATGAACTATGGATTAATAAAAATATCAGGAAATATGGCGACAACAATACCTACTGGTATCAGGTAAAATAAATCATATTTTAATTATATTTTAATAATATGTCTACCTAAAAGGGAGTGCAACCACAACACTTTCAAATGCGTTTGGCCAGGTAGATGCCTTTTATAATTTATCTAATCTTTACAGGATTGCACCCGAACCAGCGATTCCAGTTTTGGATTTTCGTGACAATCAAATCTTTCTTTTTAAAATACAGTGATACCTAGAGACACCAGTTTAATTTGTTCCACAACTTTGCTCGTATCTCAAAGCAATTTTCCCCATTGAAATTAATTGAAGTGTGATTAATCCGTTATAGCCCAAAAATCTCAAAGTCTCCCCTATGAAAAAATGAATACTTAAAGTTATAATAAACAAAAGGTTTTACGCTTTGAGCATCGACCATGCTCGAAGGCTTTGAGTCAACATGTAGTTCGTGGGAGAACTTTTTGATTAAACGATTTTTTACAGTCGGAACATGAAAAAGGTTTTTCTCTACTGTGTGTCAGCTGTGGTATGTCAAATATCATTTTTGATAAAACAATTTTTTACAGACTGAACATTAAATGGTTTTTCTCAACTGTATCTCAGCATGTGGTTTGTCAAACATACCTTTTGGAAAAATGATTTTTTGCAGGCGGAACAATGGAAAGGTATTTTTCTCCACTGTGTAGCAGTATGTGTGTTGTCAAATTTCCCTTTAGAGAAAATGATTTTTTGGAGTTGGAATATGAAAAAGGATTTTCTCCACTATGAATCAGCATGTGGTTCGTCAAAGATCCGTTTCGAGTTAATGATTGTTTACAGACGGAACATGAAAAAGATTTTTCTTCGCTGTGATTAAGCATGTGTTTCTTTAAATCTCTCTTATGAGAAGATGAATACGTACAGTCATAACAAGCAAAAAGTTTTTAACGCTGTGAGTCAGGCGGCCGTTCCTCGTATCTCAAATGTTGCTCGCATTTCAAAGCAAAACTTCGCTCGCTCGACGGCTCATGTCTCAAATACTCGTATTTTAGGGCACGCGTATCTCGAGGTACCACTGTTAGTAAGTAAAAGCATCTACAGATAATTCAGAATTACGAGCCGTCACTGCCACGAACAATAATAATAACGCTTTCAAATTCGTCTCACGATATCTCGACTCTCCATAATAGAGATGGCGCAAAACAGATATACTAATTATAAAAATTGAATTTTTAAATATTTACGCAAAAATTTGGCAACATTACTTTGTATATCGTGTTTCCAATGTTGTCATAAGAGACATTAATTTTAACGAATTGTTACTGGAGACAAAAATGGAATGTACATTTAGTTTCCTCAAATAAATTCGGGAATCGCTGGTTAAGAAATAATTTTTACGTATTGTTTTTGAAGGTCAAATTGTACATGAAACAATTGGAGGGTTTAGCTAAAGGATATGCAACAGCTGTAACCGACATAAATAAACAACTAGGCTACAGAGATATATTGTGAGTAGCAAATATGTCGATAATAATTAATTACTCTAAGCGTACAATTTATTATTTATCGTGAAGTGGCAATATTTGAAATCACATTTCAAAATTTGTTCAAATTCCTGAACAGATAATGATACTTCTTTGTTTTTGAAACCATTCAAAAGTAAATCACCATAAATGTTTCTTGTACAGATTATAACATCACGTACTTGAGGAATTTTAACCAAAGATTCCAATTCCTATATTTAAATTAAAAATGTAGTTTTTTTTGCTGTCCGATGATATTTTTTTATCAATTAAAAACAAAACAAAAATAGTTTCTACATCACCACTGACCACACTGCTAGTCGTGGCGACGAGATCACGTGGAATGCGCTCCCTCACTCTACTCGTTACCGCGCTGCTAGAACGAGACGAAGTGTACATCACGTGACCCTTCTGGCCGAGCCCCGCTACTCGGTTGCGGCGTGTGATGTATTTTTTGTTCTTAATAAAAAAATATATCATCGGACGGCAAAACCACTTCTACATTTTTACTCCAAATATACTCGGGAGTCGCTGGTTAAAATCCTTCGGGAACATG
Organism: Limnephilus lunatus; assembly: GCA_917563855.2. Classification (NCBI taxonomy): domain Eukaryota; kingdom Metazoa; phylum Arthropoda; class Insecta; order Trichoptera; family Limnephilidae; genus Limnephilus; species Limnephilus lunatus. The sequence continues at coordinate 40,318,465 of OU830602.1, read as the reverse complement.
ATGTTAGACCCTGTATACACTTCAGTATTTACAGAAAAACAAAAGAACGGAGACAATATGGAATTCGACCAAAAAAATAAATATTTTAACTAGCAATAAAAGTATAATGAATAAATAAAATAAATAAATAAATAATGAATCATAAAAATTCACTCAAAAATTAAACCTTTAAAACATGAAAAAAATAAATTTTTTTTTTTTTTTTTTTTTAAAAGAAAGACAAACATTCCCGGGTTACGAATAACCCAACAATGTTTGAAAATCTCCTACTACCACCACAGAAAGCCGAAAATGTTGCTTGTGTTGTGATGGAGGACTTAGCCAGCCGAGGAATTGAACATGCGACGCCCGGGTGGGACCCAAGCGCTATACCCACTCAACCACTGACCAGTCACAAGTCATATGATCGTAATTTTTAGTAAAAAATTCACATTGAAGAATTAAATCTGTACACCTATAGGTTATTACCGCATTTATGCTCAGAGAAAGAGGAACAGTAAAATTTCTGTCATCGATTACTACTTCAACACTTATCAAATATTGCCTTGTAAAGGACCAATCAATGGATTTCAATTCTAGGTCCATCAACATGCAGGGAGATTTTTACGACCTCTTCGAAGCAATGAGTGAGAACCACGAGGCAGGCGCTGGTCACTGTTCGGCCCTGATCAAGATAGCGCCTAACGGCTCTGATGTGTTCGTGTCTCAAGTGACGTGGGACGAGTAACAACCACTTTTCTACATTCTTTCTCTTTTTGAGTTTGTCTGAACCTACCCAAAGCGAACTGCCGAGCCGAACCATTAATTAATTAATATTTGAGATTGTGATATGCTCTCCGAAATAAATTCTCGAATAGTTAAAAATTAAATACATTTTTTATCACGTAAAAAAAAATAAAAATAAATATTATTTAAAAAAAAATCTGAAACGTTTCATATTAAAGTTTTAGAAAAAAACATAATACATGCCTACCTTCCAAAGTAGCCTCCATTTTTTTAACCGAAACAAAACGCTTTAAACCTATAAACATCCTGAAAAGGTTGCGCGGCGAGCATCGAATAAAAGCAACTGATCCACTAATTTATTTGATTTTGGGGCTCGTGCATTAATCAACTTAATTAAAAATGCCTTTGTCACACTGACTACCTGGTAATACTCCCATGACGTAATCGATCAAGAATTCCAAATTGATTTCATTTCATTTAGCTTGTATGGGACTTTTGAGTAATATGTGAGTGAAAGCGTATTTCATCACCCTTTAAAAACATCACATTTTTAGTATTCGAAGGCATTCTGAAATGTTGAAAAAATATTTATTTTTTTTGCAAAGCGGAAATTCTCTACTTTATGACAGAATATGTCCGAGGCCTGAGGGCCTAAAAACCATGCGTGTACGTGATCTAACAATTATTGATTGTTTCAGCTACCAATCAATGCTCCGCATTCAGAAGAAATACGTCCTCAAATACAAAACGCTTCCCAATAAAAACACAACCATCGATGGTCATACCATGTCCTTCTCTTCCTACCCTGGCGTTCTTTCATCTGGAGACGATTTCTACATATCGTCGGCCAAATTGATCACGCAAGAAACCACCATAGGAAACTCCAATAAGGATTTGTGGAAGTATATTTCCCCCACTGGGCAGGTCTTGGAGTTTGTCAGAAGCATGGTAGCCAACAGACTTGCTGAAACAGGTAAAAACTGGACAGATATTTTCGGAAAGTACAACAGTGGGACCTACAATAACCAGTGGATGGTTATCGACTACAAGAAGTTTGCCCCTGGAAAAAATTCTTCCGAAAATTTTAAACCAGGATTCCTGTGGGTTTTGGAACAGATTCCTGGCACAATCGAAGCGCAAGATATGTAGGTATCCAATTATTTTTTTTAATTTAACGAAAAAGAAACTAATCTAAAATATTGTAAAATTCGTACAATTTCCTACAAATTGAGCTCCATATAGTAAGACTCCATTTCAGACTGATCATTTTAAGTCTGTTTAGACCAGGCATGCCCAACCTGCGACCCAATTGAAGATTTTTTGAGGCCCAAAATTAAGTTTTTAGCTTTCTATGTTTTGGAAATCGTTCACGTAATTTTTTTCTTCTTCTTCAATGGCGCTACAGCCCATTTCGAGCCTTGGAGATAAGCCTCCACCGCCCTCTATTCTCGGCCATCGTCTTCCAATCTGCGACATGCAGTAGTCACCTTGCATCCTTTCTGACATCATCCTCCTATCTTAGCTTAGTTCTGCCCGCCTTTCGTTTACCTCCCGGGTGTCCTGTTAGGACCTTCTTCGGTTTTGTGCTTGGCACTAGTGTGCTTGGCATTCGGTGCACATATCCGGCCCATCTTAGTCTTTGGAGCCTTAAATGCTCATTATTGTGGTGAATTCTCCATGCCTGTCCTTCCTGCAACGCTCCTAAGATTTTTCGAAGAACCTTTCTTTCCAAGGTGTCCAGCTGTTCCGCAAACTTTGCTGTCAGTGTTCCCGCCTTACTACCATAGACCAAGAACGTTCTTATATTTTTTTATATAGGGTTATTTTGGTTTTCTTATGGAAGTTTTGGGATTTGAACACTGGCAGCAACGCGAAGCAAGCGTTGTTAGCGGCTGTGATGCTTGTGATTTCTTACTTCTACAAGATCTTTGTTGTCCTGCGTTATGATGGAGCCCAGGTAGGTAAACTCTTCGACCACCTGAAATTATAAGTGTCTTCAAATTTAACTTTATCTTTTATTTCGCGGTGTGGGGTTCTGGTTTGCATTATGATTCTAGTTTTATTCTCATTGATTTGCAAACCCACCTTTCCTCGCCGCAGTCTCCTTAGAGTCAAACACCTTTCTAATAGGCTGTAGGGATCTTCCGACAAATTTAAGGTCGTCTGCGTAGCCAACTATTCGATTGCTTCTCTAGCAAATAAATAAATCTGAGTCGGTACTGATCGTTGTCTTCCTCACGACGTACTACAATATTGAAAAGAGTGGGTAATAAGTCATCACCTTGTTTCAGCCCCTTGGAGACGTTAAAATCCTCCGATCTTTCACCTCCTATCCTTACTTGACAATGTGAGTCGATTTTTGTTACTTTTACGTCGGTACTGATCGTTGTCTTCCTCACGACGTATTACCATATTGAAAAGAGTGGATACTAAGTCATCACCTTGTTTCAGTCCCTGGGAGACGTTAAAATCCTCCGATGTTTCACCTCCTATCCTTACTCGACACTGTCAGTCGATTATTGTTATTTTTACAAGCTTAACTATTTTGGGCGATATTCCAAAAGTTTAGAGTATTTCATAATTTTTTTCCCTATCGTACTGTCATATTTTGAAGTCAGCAAATAGTTAATAAATGTTTATATCGAATTCCCAGCATTTTGTTAGGATTTGTCGAGTGGTGATGAGTTGATCTGTGGTGGATCGCCCCGCACCCGAAACCTTCCTGATACTCTCCCAGCAAGTTCTTTGAGTGACGTTCTAGTCTTTATTTCAAAATTGTTGTGAAAATTTTATACGCTCTACAAAGTAGCGATATTTCTCTGTTATTTCCACATTTCAATTTGTCTCCCTTTTTATGTACCGGGTATATTATGCTGGTTTGCCATTCTTCTGGTACTTTTTCGGTGTTCCATATTTTTACAATGAGATTGTGTTCCAGGTTATTCAGATGTTCGTTTCCATACCTATGGAGCTCTGCTGGGATATTATCTCCTCCCGGTGTTTTATTGTTTTTCGTTTCTTCAGCGCGACTCTTATTTCTGCCTCTGATGGCGCTCTAGTCGTTTCATCACTATTTAGCTCACCCGGAATGTGAGTTGGTTCGACTGTCAGGTTGTTATTGGGATTTAAGTGTTGTTGGAAATATTCTTTCCACCTAGTCTTAATCTTTTCCTTATCACCTATTATGTCTATATTACTATCTCTACACAGGTATGTGTTGGGTTTGAGCCCTTTTTAAAATCATGCCGTTTTTTATGCCTCACGTAAATTGTTATTTAAAAAGTTAATTTCCATTTTCAACAATATGTTGTTCTTTTAATCAAATGGTTAGCATCTATTCGTGCTTATTCGTAGGCTTGTTTTTATGCTCTTGTTCCTCTTTCTATACCTAGTTTTCTCAAATCATTTTTATTGCAGATGCTCTATACGCACTCCTCACGAACCGGGGATTTCTAACTCCGGTGTATTTACAATGTTTAGTTTTAAAATATTTGACTGATTACATCTTCTATCTCTTGTTATTCTGCATCTATAGCTGGCTACTACTAAATAGTGTTGCGAATCACAGTTAGCTCCTCTGTAACTTCTTAAATTTGTGATACTGGTCGCCTCTCTTCTTTCAATTAGGATGTGTTCTATTTGGTTATGGTATCTGCCACCAGGTTGTGTATAATGTCTGTGTCCATTCGTGTATATTCTTCCTTGGGAACTGTGTTGAGGCTATTATCATATTCCTTTACTCTGCAAATTCAATCACTCTTAATACATTGTTATGGCTTTCCTTATGAAGACAGTTTTTTCCTGTAACCCGTTGCTTCATCCTTGACATCTGTATCAGCGTGGACATTTATGATAGAAATAATCAAGAATTTAGTTTTTATGCAAAGTATGCATATTCTTCAATCTTTGATTAACGATGAAGGCTTCTCCGAACTCTTGGTATTTTTTAAGTCAAATTATCCCATTTATATTATGTTTTGGAAAATTTGCACTTTTTTGTAATTAGACCACGGGCTTTCGACGTTTTTTTTTTAAATTTATCGCTTGAAAAGTGCCAGGCAATTTATTTTCGTATTTCATTCCAACCAGTATATCTTTACCGCATATTTCTCGGAAAATAGAATGCAACTCACCTGATTTTAATAAGCGGAGAGTGAGTGCAAATAACACACAGAGTATATGCCTCCGAGCATTCAAGCTCGTGGTTTCACAATACTAGTATTTTTAGACAGAGAACTATCGGTAAAAAATTACGGTAATATCCGCCAATTACATGTATCCCCGAATGGATCACATCCCCCCCTCTCCCGAGTGGCCCACTTTAGTAGTTTCAGACGATCATATTTTTGCTGAATGGTAAAATCACTAATTTACGTATAACTTCATTTTTAAACTAAACGAATATTATTATTAACAAAACGCCCCACTCTTTCCTAGTACCAATCGAATAGTGTTAAGTTTTTCATATTTTTTAATCTAGTTTTATCTCAGGACAAGTCTTTTAAAGAAGCATGGGTACTGGCCATCGTATAACATCCCGTACTTCTCCAACATCTACAACACAAGCGGTTGGCCCGATCTAGTGAAGAAGTACGGCGACTGGTTCACCTACGACAAGAACCCCCGCGCGAAGATCTTCAAGCGGGACCAAGGGAACATCAGTAACATGGACACCATGTACGCGATGATGCGATATAATGACTTCAAGCATGACAACCTCTCGAAGTGTGACTGCAAGCCACCTTACAGTGCCGAGAACGCTATTGCAGCCAGAAGCGACCTGAATAAAGCAAATGGTAAGGGATTCATACCTCATCTTGTCGACAATACAAGTTTAGTCTTTTCAGCAATTTAATCACCGATGAAAAACATAATAATAAAATTTGACTAACTAACTAACTAACTAACCATCACGCCGTTTCCCCGCAGGGGTAGGCAGAGAGGACGGACCGCCACACAACTCGATCTTGGCACACACTCTTTGCCTCGTTTACATTCATACATCGTCTCATACATGCTCTTCTATTATTCCGACTCTTCACATGGCCCGACTCGAGTATCTGATTCACTTGGTCGTGCCATGTCTTCCTCGGGCGTCCGCGACTTCTTCTACCATTCACATTTGCATCATATATTCTCCTTACACTCCTTTCCTCGTTCATTCGCTCTACATGCCCAAACCATCGGAGAGTCCCTTTCTTAATCTTACACATCACGCTTACATCAGCCTTGCATTCTTTGCGGATATCCACGTTTCTCTCACGATCGTACATGGTTTTACCACACATTCGCCTCAGGGATCTCAATAAAATTTGAACGAAACATAAAACCGAATAAAATACATTAAAAAATATATGGGTCGCAACTGGCATTCGATGTCCAGGATCTCGGTCCGTGTCATGTTTTTCTGATCTTGTATTCACATATTTTTTAATTTGTGTCTCGGAAATACCTGTTCGGTTTTTATTACACAGATATAGGACATCTGTTAACTGTGTCTACTATTCTATAATGCATACTTAATTTTAAGATATTAGCCGTTTATATCATGATTCAAAGTCCTGACAAAATAGACATTCCAGTTTGCAATAATTCCGAATGAGCTGAATTTTTGTACAGTCTTTGAATACGTCATCCTAATACTGTCAAAAGTCCCCATCGATCTAGCATAAGCGTTTTTTTTTTAAAATTGTACAAAAATTCAGATTGTTCGGAATTAATGCAAACACTTTTTTTCGTCTATTTTGACTAACGTGTGACCTACTGATCTACAAACACCTTGATTTCAGGCACATACCCGTTCAATGCGCTCGGCCACCGCTCCCACGGAGCCACTGACGCCAAGATAACCAACAGACACCTGGCCACCACATTCCAGTTCCTGTCGGTGTCTGGACCCACTCACAACGCCTCTCGGGGAATACCCCCCTTCCGCTGGAGCGAGGCGGACTTCGGGAACACCACTCCCCACGAGGGCCAGCCGGACCTCTGGAAGTTCAAGCCGATCACCTTCAAGTGGGAATGGTGAAGCAAATAAAGAAAACACCTCATTGTTGACAAATTTCGTTCAAGTTACTGACTTTCAAACTTCTTTGGTATGCCAAAAGTTTCTTGTTAATTGTTTACCAATCGCCGACACTTCAATGAATGCTCGATCGATTAAACAGGTGCAATAATTTGCAGTGTGTATTTTGTTAATAAAATATTATTTTGATGTTTTATGATAAAATTGTTTTATTTGGATGGAAAATGGCGTTTTGTGAGATACTTATTACTTATTGCTACACATACTGACATTTTTATGTGGCATTTGATGAAATTACTTAATCAAATTCAATTTATTTTTTATTAAAACATTTTTTTTAAAAGTGTAGTAGTTCACAGTTCTTCTCACTAGGGTTTCATGTTCCGAGGCGCAGTATAGGTATTGGTATTGGTATTAAATCATGATTTCTTTACCATCATGATGGTTGTGTAGTGTTTGTTTCGTAACGCTTAATTGGATCTCGATGAGTTTGTTTTGTTTCACATACAAAGGCCAGAATTCAAACCTATTGGTGAATTTCGCACCCAAGTACCCTGGCTCATAACTGTCATAGGCACATAAATTTGTTTGAAACGTAAATTTCTTATCAGGAGAATGTTAAAACTTATATTTAAAAGTATCTTTTTGTTTTCATATTCTTATGAACCAAGGCCCCTTCCGGAACCGTTAGAGAAACAATTGTTAAAATGTGGTTTAAAACAAATGTATGTATTTACAATGCAAGTATTCTTTTTAATTTGTCTTCAATTCGGAATTAAAATACAGGCTCTAAACTATTAGTTAAGTCAAGGACGGTGGTGTAGAGTGCATGAGCAGGTGTCTAAGCGATCCCAATTTTTGGTCTTAATTTTTGATCCCGCTTATATCTCAAAAACAGTCCATTGCAGAGAATTTTTTTTGTAATAAATGAAAGCTCATAAAATTGTTACAAATTGTTTACTATAGGTACGTAATTTTCAAATACCCAGCCGTTTTTGAGTTACGTGCTCCACAAAAGTAGATATTTTCGAAAAAATCATTTTGACTTACATTTTACTTCAAACATTCCTTCATATCGTCTAAAGTATTAATCAGAAAAAGAATTTCCCCAGAAAGAAGTTGTACAAAATTAAATTCGCTTTTAGAATATACATAGATAAATATTCAAATTAATCTCCAACCAGTCAACATTCACAGCAATTATAGGTTTTATCGAAAAATGTTGTCAATTTCAGAAAAAGCTGTTTTTATCTAAATACCGACACACAACTTTTGTTCATAAGCCTAAAAATATGTTTATCGAAGTGGAATCTACCAATAAACAGCTTTATATGTCATTTCAATGGCCGCCCTAGATAGAATGGTAGCATCTTCAAGACGCCATGTGTATTTACGGTCCCCCCCCCCCTCCCTGACATTCTGTCCTGTCACCTACAAACAGCGTCATGTGACCCATATGACTGGCTGAGAGGCAATAATGGCGACTTCGAGACGCCATGTGTATTTACGCCATAACCCCCACTCTGACCATCCCAGGCCAACCGCGTGGCCGTAGGTTTGACCTCACCCCCTCTCTCCCTACTTCGTTCTAGAACGGCCAGCCAATGACGAAGCTTGTTTCGAAATAGCCGCAAACAGCTGAATGGCGGCTCTCTTATGAACATTTTTGTGTAAGATTAATATTGAATTTATGCAAGTTTTGCTAGAGTTATTTCAAATAAAATTATATAGATTAAAAGGCTGGACTTGCGTCCATACTGTTAAGATAAAATGAAATATGTAAATGTTTCCATTCAATAGATATAAGGGTTTTTTCATACTGACATCGGGCTAAAACCCCACTGGTTAACATTGAACAATGTTTAATGAATTTAATAAAATTGCTAGAATGAAGTGGTTTGCATGAGATAGAGCGGCAAAAAGAGTAGTTTTGTTTATATAATTCAATTTTATCATTCCATTCTTGTATAAGGATACATGAAGCTGCAAAGAAATACACCAACGTTCAAGCAGTAATCCTGTCAAATACGAACCAATATTTATTTATTTATCAATTTTCAGGAAATCGACAGTTTACATTTATTTCAGTTTGTACATAATATTAAATAGCCAAAATAAAATCAATTATGGATTTCCTCCTTGTGACTTTACTTATACTGAGACAGCATAATAAGAGTGTAAATTAATTTTATAAAAAAGCAATATGAATCCAAAAATTATATCAAACAAAAACCAAAAAACAAAAAATTTTAAACAATTTTTTTCTTATATAAAATGAAACATTACTAAACAAAAAATCTATCAATACATAGGTAGCCATGGAGAGAGGTTTTACATATACATCAAATCATAACAGAAATATAAAACAATAAAAACATAACATTATTCACGAACCATCAGAGAAATATTCTTTTACGGACCTCTTATATTTGGTAAGTTCGCAAATGAAAATGTCCACATTGGATAATACGTTATTATAACTATTGCATAGTCTGTTCAGGTAAGAATTCTGCTTATAGTTTGTCTTGCATTGATCCACCCTGAACAGGACAGAAGAGCGTGTTGAACGTGCAGGTACATTGAAATGAACTTTATTTAGCAACTCTGGGCATTGAATATTATTGTTAACTACTTTATACAGGAATAGTGCATCCATATGATGCCTTCGTACGCTCAATGAATCAATTTTAAAGTGTAAAACTGCCTCTGCATAATAAGGAACTCCAGTGAAAAATATTATGGCTTTAAAAAAATATTTTCATATAGACCAATAAACGCTGATTCTGAATATATAACTTTTATTTAATAATATTAAACGTACAGTTTTTAAAAAAATATTAAAAAGTGCATTTTTAATATTCTCGTTAAAACACAGCGCCAGGTTGGTATGCTGTGTAATGCTCTGTGGTGACGTCACGATGGTAATCACTGTAATGACAGGTTTATTTATGCTGTACGTCATTTGTATGGGAATTTAGGTATGACACAAACGAATGTTCTATATATTTCTTATTTTTGAAGATGTCGTAAAAGCATAAACCTTTATAGAATTGCCTTTTAGATGTTTGTATCTGACATATACGATTGTGTTTGAAAAATGCAGTATTTTAAGTTTCAAAATGAAAAAATTTAAAAAAAACAGCCGACTGTAAACATATTCTATTAAATGGTCGAAAAAATTAGGAAAATTCAAAATTTAAAAAATACAGTCCTCTTACTTTATGAATTTGGAATAAAACTGTCACTTCACTTTTTATCTCGTTCATACAATTAAAAACGATAAAAAAATATTATAATAATTCCGAAAAAAATAACTGAAAAAATCCGACATCTTGGACTCGGTTTTACGTAATTAATGCGTTGATTTCTCGAATTTGTATTTATTTACACATGCATAAGGCTTTTACCTTATTAAATAATATTACTTTTATGGAAGTTTTACTAAATTCACGCGGAAAAGTCATAAAAATTATAGAGAAGTAACCTTTGATTATGTAATGTCAGTAACCTAAAAACCGAACGAAACTAAATCACCAACAAAACATTATTTAAGGACTAAAACTGAAAAAAGTAAAGGCAGCATTAGTACTTATGCTGAATTACACTAATATCACAGTGAATTAATCATTTAAACGAAAATTATCATCAAAAACATAAAACTGCAAGTAAAATTCATCAACGTCATTCATTGTTTTGCAAAGAATTTGATTTCGCCATTTGCAATAAATAAGCCATTAGCCAATCAACGCGTTATAATAAACAAGATGGCCGTGCGCCTGCGCAAATTTATGTGAGGTTTAAGAAAACCAACATAAAAATTATAAAATAGTGAATCGTTATTTTAGTAGATGACGTCACTAAATTCACCATAGATGTGGGTGTTTTCGAGGGATCTCCAAAAATTAAAACTTTGAAAATTATTTTAACTATTAAAACTAACTCTAAAAAAAAAAATGCAGTAATTTAAGTTAGAAGGTCATTTTTCATAAAAAAAAATAAAAAAATGGACTGGACTTTTCTATTATTAAATCTTACAAATGACTTATAACAAAGATATTTTAGGAATTAGTTTTGAATTGCCTTGATTTGGTTTATGTGGATTTTGTAAAATGGAGACCAAACAACTGATGCAAACTCCAGATGACTCCGTACATAGGCAAAGTAGAGTTGCTTAATGATATTGATGCTATTAAAAAGTTTTGTGTTTCTTATGATGAAACCTAACATTTTAGCAGCTTTATTTGTGATTTGTTGTATATGAAGGTAATATTGTAGTTAACTATCAAGGGTTATTCCAAGATCACGAATATCTGAGACTGTTGCAATGTTGTTGTTATTTATAGAATAATTAAAATTTATTTTATTTTTATTTAAATGTTTTATTTTTATTTCTTGAAAAGGTAATGTGATGACATTTTGAGACATTTAGAAATAGTTGATTTTGTTGGCAGTAGGTAAATATATTGTTTAAATCATGTTGTAAATTGACGCAATCATTTTGACTTTTTATTGACTTGTATAGCTTGGCATCATCAGCAAATAATTCTATTTCAGAGTATTTAACAACATTGACCAAATCATTGATATACAAAAAAAAAAAAAAAACAATGGTCCGAGATAAGAACCCTGTTGGATCCCAGAGGAAATTTCACTAAAATCTGATTCGAAGCCGTTTATTGCTACTACCTGTGATCTCTTGAGTAAATAAGATGTAACCCAACGAAATAAATTACCACGTATACCTAATGACCAAAGTTTTTTGAGTAATAGTTTTTGATTAATTTTATCAAATGCTTTGGCAAAGTCTGTATATATGATATCTTCTTGAGTGCGGTTGTCCATGTGATCGACAATGAATTCAGTAAGAAGAACGAGGTTACTTTTCACATTTCTGCCTTTTGTAAAACCATGTTGCTTTGTTGTAATGATGTGATTCAGTTGTGGACTTAGATATTTGTAAATAATTTTTTCCATTAACTTACTGAATATTGTTAGTTTTGAAATCGGCCGATAGTTTTTAACATTATTTTTTTCACCATTTTTGTGGATTGGTGTTAGTTATGCTCTTTTCAATATTTCAGGTACCGTGCCTTCGTTCATTGATTTATTATATATAATGCAGAGAGGTTTTGCAAGTGTTTCCGCACAATTAACTATAAAGTATTTATTATTTATTTATTATTTATTATTGTTGTTGTACGCCCATAGGGGCTTTTAAATAGATTATAAATAAGTTTTACAAAAGTTATCGAGTTAGAATTTATACCAAAGATATAAAAGTGAATAATTAAAAAATAGTATATACAAGAAGTTTATGAAGAATATGGCGTAAAGAAATATTTTAAACAATATAATATTTGAGTTATCGGGTTAGAATTTATACCAAAAGTTATAAAAGTGAAAAATTAAAAAAAAATATATATATAAGTAGTTTTTGATGAACATGGCGTAAAGAAATATTTTAAACAATATAATATTTGAGTTATCGAGTTAGAATCTATACCAAAAGTATGAGGGAATGTCATCACACCCCGCGCTTGTGTTTATGTCAAGAGCTTTTATTTCTTTTAAGACTATTTCTCGTGTGAATTTAACCGTGGTGATATTTATATTATTTGTGTTTTCTGGTATATCTAACGTTGGTAGGTTATTATCATTTATGTAAACTGATTGGAAATATTCCATGAAAATATTGCATATGTCTTGGCCATTATCTGCTTTTTTGTCATCTAGGTGCATCGTCCTTGGAAGAGACGATTGTGTTTTTTCATGTTATTGAAATGATTCCAGAAGAGTTTAGGATTACCATTCATGTTACTTTCAGCATTATGTATACAATTAATGTAAAGTTGTTGTGCAATTCGTTTTTGTCTAGATCTTAAGAGTGAAAACGTTTGGTAGTCACGCGGATTTTGAAAATTTTTAAAATTTTATGTTGTTTATTTTTTCTTTAATTATTTTTATGAGAGATGACGTGTACCATGGTGGATAATTACAGTTTTTAGCCGCCATACAGTTTTTTACATTTTTTATTGCGCACGGTCACGCAGCCGCGCATATATAGAGCGTCAAGCTCTGTTCAAATCAGTCTCATTCGAACTTTTATCGTCGCGTCTACTCTCACCGCCTCTATCTTCTTGGACCGCTTCTTCCTGCCTGAACTCTACAATTGTCTTTGACTTCCGACCATGCACTTCCTTGGACAGCTGAATTCTCTCTCCTCGGATACTCAAAGCAACCGGACCAGGCCCTGAGCGTGCACATGCTGTGCACGCTCAGGGCCTGGTCAGGGCTGCTCAGGGCTGCTGCCCGCCGACTAAAAAACCAGCACCCGTATTTTACAGTCAATATAGAGGACATAAGTCCGATATAATATGTGTAACAACACTTTAAAGAAAGTAAAAAAAATCATGTTACTTGAAAAATTTATAAATTATATTTTATAATATAAAGTCTCATAATATTTGGTTACACACAAAAAAATATAAATCTCATGGTTACCTCAATAACATCATGTTACACTCTTTGTTGACGTGAGGGTCCTGGGAAGGGTTGTTCAACCATGGCATCTTCATCTTCAGTAGTGGATGGTTCTTGCTGAATGGGCTCTACGTCTTCTTTATCTTCGTCCTCGGTAACAGACACACTGTTGAGACATTTCCCTTGGCAATGGAAGAACCCTGCAGAAAAGGTCATTATTGCTTTTTGGCATGCACATATTGCACATTTGCCAATATATGATTTTCAGAAGGACCTCCGGTGGCGTATTTCCTTTTCCGTGTTCAATACGATGCAACCATGCCTCGAACTCAACACGGGTTTGTAATGCCATTTTTTCTCCAAACCCGTGTCCAGTAGAAGGCAACCGGCATCCTACTGTGCACGGATTTGTAACGCCAAATCCCCTCCCAAACCCGTGTTGAGTTCGAGGCATGGTTGCCTCGTATTGAACACGGAAAAGGAAATACACCCTCCGGTGCTGGTGGATCTTCTGTTGTAATTGTTAGCAGGTTGTCTTCTACATGTTACCACTCCCATTATTCAGGGGACAGCTCAATCCCGAGCCACTGCTGCACTTGGTGGTAGGTGCGCTGGGAATGCTGTATAGCTACGCTCTGTGTTGGAGTGAGAGAGCGGATATCAGACTTCATATTTGCCACCGACCTCGAGAACGACTGAAGACAGTACTGGTTAAGGGAGGTCTGTCTTTTTCAGGAAGCATATATTCCAAGCCTCTCGAAAAGGGTATCCGAAAGAATTTATATATTTAAGGTTCAGGTTTTTTAAATAATTTTGTTTTTTTTTTTTATATATCTATTGGCTCCACACAGGACGCCTGAGGAAAACTATTCTCCTTAAGGCCTATTTCATCGTTGGGGATGATGTGTGGTGCCATTTTAGGAAAGGTAGGAGAGGAAGTTTTAGGAAGAAAAAAGTATGAAGGGCGGGTAGGAATTCTCGGGGTTCGTGTGTCCAGTAGTGACGGATGCATGAATCTACCCTCCCACTGCGGTGCAAGGCGATGTTCCGAGAGAGTCCAAGGGAGTACAGTTGGTGAGGGATCACCAAGTCCCCCCCGATCCGGCCTGCCAAGTAGTTGATGGGCAGACGCATTCGTGCCAAAATCCGGAAAGATCACACCCCACGAACCGTGAAATCGTAAAAACCAAAAAAAAAATATTATTCTATCCACGTACTTACTTGTACAACAATTACAATTACGTTGATTGAAAATTTTACAATTACATAATATATCTATTTTTACATATTATTTACAGTATCAGTTTCAAAAATTACAAGTGCGAAGTTCACTCGCGGTAGAAGTAAAACCTTCAGAAAACTAAAGTAGACAAGAGTGGGGAGGAGACCGATTATTCTATCTCATTCTCACGCAGGCTAAATCCGTTAGATGTATGTAATTGTCTCTTTTTAGTGTCGCTTTTTCGTTTCATCGAGTATCAAATCACAATGGTGCTTAAGAAGTTCTTATTCAAAAATTTTCAACATGAATCATGAATACATTTACAAGAAGTATTGCCGGAAAATGGTCATAAATTTGAATTATAAGCGTGCTGATGTTTTCCTCATCGAAAAGTACCTCTTTACTTATCGGAAAAATATTCACTGATTTATGACATAATTAATGAAAAAACTCGACATTTTAATAATCGCATGCACAATATGCACAATCCTACTAAAGAAATTGCATTATTCATTTGAAAAGAGCTTGGCAACCGATAAATTCAATGTAAGAAATTTCGATCGTCCAGTTGATTAGTCGGATATCTCTAAATACTAAGTTTTGAGATAATGATGAAAGCAGTATTAGAATGCTCACCATTAACCGAATATTATTTACACTTGCATTTGTTTTATATATTAAATATTCTATTAAATAACACCAGTATACATACATAATGGTTTGGCACATTCAAATGACATTTTGAAATATATTTCTAGTGATCAATACAACATCAACATTTATTTTAAGAAGAAACCCGGTCGCCGAGAAATTTGAACAATAGGTTTCTTGTTACTGTTACTGTCACTGCCGCTCTTACTACCCCGAAATACTGAGCGAAAGGGACAACCCCAACTTGCCCAACTCAGAATTGTTCTTTTGGGAGATTTTTTGATTGATTCGTGTATAAACCATGGTTTTTAGTAAGAATCCGAAATTTCAGTCGGTTCGGTTCCACATGGCCCGAGAAAACGACTTTTGAAATTCGACCCCCAAGTAGAAGGCTTGGGGTCGAACTTCAAAAGTGCCCGCAAAAATGATGAATTTTCTATAACAAATTCATCGAAATCGAGGTTTTGTATTCCCCATTTTTCTCCACCAAAACTGGACCGATTTTTAATATTTCTTTTTACCTACTGTATTAGAAGAAAATATTCTATGTCTGTACGCCTTCCTTTAAAAAAACTGTGTCAAGTTTGCATTCCGAACGACTGTTAATGGCGTTCACACCAGGCAATTTTAATGATTTTTGGAAGGTCCTAACTCCTATACGAAGTAACTTATAAAAAAAGCAAAACGTAGCGACAAGCTAGTGGTCTATATCTGTATTATATTTAAAAAAATTGTAATAGTGTAAAAATCCAGAGAGAAAATTGGGGAACACGTTTGTATGGAGAAAACGCCGCCAGGTTTCTTCTTAAATGTGAAATACAAGTAAGGGAATAAAAATAAATCATTTAATGGTATGTTGCCTACCGGAAACTTAATAATCAGCGTATTCACTTATAATGGTTTCATTTGAATTTGTATTCAATTTCAATACATCAGTACTCGGGTCAAGTCATGCTTAGTTCACAATGTCTGACTCTCGAAGTCTGAGTTATATTGGAAGATTTCCCCTGTTTTTCTTTGTGGTTTTGTTTGCAAGATGCGAATCGAAGAGCTATGGCTACGTTTCCATCAAAGGTGGTAACTTTGCAGTGCATCAAGTGAACGAGTCCTCGCAAATTCCTAGTGACTATGTTGTTAAAGCAGTTTATGATAACCAGATCAATAAGACAGGGTAAGTTAGTTACAATAAAACATTCAAGTTATGACATTGTAAGGCTGTCTGAAAAACATGTTAATAAAAACATTAACTAATCTTTTCCAGATATTATTGTGTTGCGGTAATTTTGAATAAGAGCATTTGAACATATTATTATTAAGACATTAATAATTTATTAATAACTTTGTATATACGTTTGGTAGGTAAATATTAATATCAATTTTGTTTTAATGATTTATTTTTCATCGACGACAATACGTGTTTAGGTTTTATTAGAAATTAAAGGTACGTATAAAATAGGTATTTACGTAAACTGGGATTTTACAACTCTTCCATGTAAGCGTTTGCTTGTGGTTGGAAAAAGAATTTATATATAATTGGAGAGGCGGGTAAGGGTACCACCGCCTGGGGAACCATTTCTTATATAACCAACACCTGTGCCATTGGACTTAACATGTGTTCCCGGGTTCTTGTGGTGAAGTTTGTCCGGATCTTGGAGGCGGAGACGTTTGCACATTGACTGCGTGGCAGGCCAAATCGCGAGTGTCTGGTTGAAGGTTTTTTATCTCTCCAGCAGGACTTTCTCTGAATATTGCCTTGCAACTCAGGGAGGGATGGTTTCATACATCCGTCACTCCTGGTTATACTGACGACCTGACACTACCTACCCCTCACGCCTTCTCACCTCTCCTTCTTCCATAAAAATACCCTCCACACAGTATACCCAAAGATGACAAACCTAATCCCTGAGAGTTATTATTTTCCTTAGAGCCTCCCGTGTGGAGATAATGTAAAAAAATAGGTATATTTATGTCGTAACTGTCCGTAATAATGAATGATTGAGGGGAAATTTATTGCATGATTTGAGTGCATAACTTTACGCTCCACGATAACGGTGATTATAATTTGTAATTGTTTAAAAGATAATAAAAACTTCATTACATTTTGTTTCATTTTCTTTATTTATAAAGGTTTTTGTACAAAGTTTTTACCACCGTACAAGTAAATTACCAAAAAAAAAATTCTACATGGCTATTAAAGTATATGACATCATTTTTTTAAAATAGGCAATTCACCCTAAAAAAGATTGTTTTTTGTATAACAATCTTCCACGCGACATTAAACGATATACTCGTTATTTGTTTATTGTCACACGGAAGGTGTCATTATACACTATAAATGAATACCTTAAGGTGCTCCAAATTTTATGTCCGGGTTAAATCTTTCCCAAATGAAATAATAATAATAATTGGACAATTTGTAGAGCGCAGTTTTTGTGAAAAATCACCTGAAGGGCGCTTTAAAAGCACTAAACCCTTCCACACACTTTTCCACAAATGATTATCTAGGAAATTCACGCAATGTAAGTGCACTATATAAGAATAATAAATACAAAACAATACAAGAACAATATGTCAATCCACCAGAAACATAATGGGAAAATATTTCACCGACTGCAGATATTTTCATATCAGAGGGTTCGGCTCTGATGAAATCCTAACTGGTCCGATAAATCCTACTGATCCCTCAATATAAATATTTAAAAAATCTTTCGTAATCCTACATGTATTTAAAATGACTGACTTTTGCACATGTATTTAAAATCACTGACTTTTGCTTTGTTTTTAATATTTGCATCATTATTATCATTACATAGCATAAAATGAAGTCGCTCAAAATGTATGTATGTGCGCTTAGATCTTTTAAACTACGCATCGGATTTTCATGCGATTTTCATTAATTAATGTCAAACAGGTGGGCTTTCCTGGAGCTATATGCAAACGAATCCACTAAACACAATGACGAGGAAAAGGCCTTTGCAGCAGGAGCAATCGAAGGGGTTTTGACCAAAGATTTGATTTGGATGTATTGGGTGAATACAATGCAAGGGTAAATATACTTAATGTACTCCTTATAAATAAATTCGTCACCCACCTTCACCTCTTCCTTTTTTTCATTTTCAATAAATGAATCCTCTGGATAAATGCAGCACTTGAAAATACAATATCGCTCTCACTGTCAGACATGGTGTGTAGTGAACAGCACAATTTATTGCTTGTTGAAGAATTTAGCTGAGTATCCGCTCGCTTGATCTAAACATCCCTAGCGCATTTGAAAGAAGTCTGGTTCTTGATGTTCTCGTTATTTTTTGTTGGTATTCTTTTGGTGTAAATGGTGAAAACGAATTGCCATTTACACTAAAATCAAGAAAGAACGCTTTTGTTCCAGCTCTATGCTCGTTTAGTCTAGTCACACTTTTATGTAGTACGTAAGCCGGCATTTTATTCGATTAATCCCTATGGTCCCGCAATCGACGATCGATGGTTGGCAGTCAACTAAAATAGCGAATCTAGCTGTGAGACCTGGTGTCAGGGTGGTTTGGTAGGTATATTTATGCCTGGTGTCATATAATTGTATGTACGTGAGTCCCACGTACGCTGCTTGACCTGAGCCACTTTGGGCTTTTAATTAATCTTGTATCTAGTAACATCGACATCTAACGACTTCATT
Source organism: Limnephilus lunatus (assembly GCA_917563855.2). NCBI lineage: Eukaryota > Metazoa > Arthropoda > Insecta > Trichoptera > Limnephilidae > Limnephilus > Limnephilus lunatus. The sequence goes on along the minus strand of OU830602.1, from coordinate 40,299,694 downwards.
TATGTTGGCATTGTGCTACAAATCGTATAAAAAGTGGAAATTAAAAAAATACTGTTAGATATGTGTTTTTCTGTATATGGGTCAGCATGCCGAAATGCATATTATTTTGAGAACTGGTGTAAAGATGTGTTTTTCGAACCGTTTTCAGAATATGTAAAGGCAAGCAAGACACTTGCGACAGAATTACAAACTACACAAACAACAATGAACTATGGATCAATAAAAATATTAGGAAATATGGCGACAACAATACCTACTGGTATCAGGTACAATTAGTCAAAATATATATTTTAATAATAATATATTCCCATTATGTCTAGCGTTATGCCGAAAAAAGGGAGTGCAGCCACAAAGCTCTCAAAGGCGGTTGGCTAGGTAGGTACCTAGGTACTCTTTACAATTTAAACCTAATCTTTTAAACCTGAACCAGCGATTCTACATGTTCGTATCTCGCTTTGAAATTCATCTCACGTTATCGCGATCGATCTCCTTTATACATAGATGTCGCAAAGAGCGATACTAAATACTAAATATTAAAATTGAATTTTCATAATATGCTAAAATCCGGCAGCATTACTTCATTTGTTCGTCGTGTTTCCAATGTCATTGTCTGTGGCCTGATTTTTTTTTAAATTTTAACAAATTGTTACGTTACCCGAGAACATTTTTTTCTGTTTCATTAGTTCCACACAGGAAGCCCTCATGAAAAAAAATCCCTCAGTGCCTATGCCATCTTTCTAGATGCTGTGTGGAAGATCTTATTAGGGGAAGGAATGAGAGAAAGTTCTGGGAAGGAAAATTGTATGAGGGGTTAATAGACATCTAGGGATCAATGTGTCCAAGATTGACGGACGTATGAATCCATCCGTCCCATTGCGGTCGTGATAGTCCGGTTGGTGGATTCAAAAAATGTCTCTGAACCAGTCTCTCCCGATCCGGCCCGCCAAGCAGTAGGTGGGCAAACGCATCCGCTGTCAAGACCTATACAAACCTCAATCCATGAACCCAGGCATCCTCGATAATCACCACACGTAGCGAATAACTTGGGGTGACCCATGGCAGTGGTTGTAGTTATCCACTAAATGGTTCCAGGGCGGCGGTATCCATTCTCTTCTCCCAAATTGAAATGTACATTGGTTAACCTCAAATAAACTCACGAATTGCTTGATGAAATCAATATTTACGCCTTGTATATTGTGTATGTCATAAACTTTTTTGTTTTTGAAGGTCAAATTGTACATGAAACAATTGGAGGGATTGGCTAAAGGATATGCAACAGCTGTAACCGATATAAATAAACAACTGGGCTACAGAGATATATTGTGAGTGGCAAATATGTAAATTATATTTAATTGCACTAACCATGAAATAATTAATTCATCTTAAAGTGGCAATAGGTAAATCTTCTATCACATTTTAAAGTTTGTTCAAGCCCCTGAACAGAAAATAAATAGTTCTTCTTTATTGTTGAAACCATTCAAAAGTAAATCATCATAAATGTTTCTTAAACAGGTTGTAACAGCAGGTACGTATTCGAAGGATTTTAGCAAGCGATTCCTGTGCATATTTTTTGGATTAAAAAACGTAGAAGTCATTTTACCGTCTAATGATAAAAAGTTTCCATCACCTCGTGATATGCCCTCCCGCTTCTCTGTTCCGTGCTGCTAGAACGAGACGAGGTGGGCATTACGTGACCCATGCTGGCCGAACCCCATTACTCAGTTGCGGCGTGTGATGGAATAATATATTTTGTTTTTAATTTTAAAAAATATATCAACGGATATCACCATATTAATACCGAAAACTAAAAAGGGTGTAAGTGCCATTGACAAAAAAGGAGGTAAACAGGAATTAACAAATGAACATAATATTATGTTTGAGCGTACTTTATATTCCCGTCTATCTCCTTTTTTTGTATATGTAAAGTTTCCGGTATTTAAATATGCTCGGGTTCGCTGTTTAAAATCTTTCACGTACGTGCAATTACACTATGTACACACTTCAGTATTTACACAATAATAAACTAAAGACAGAAACAACATGGCAGCCGATCGAGCCGTAAATATTATTTTTTTATCTATCAATAAAAAAACCACTGAATCATAAAAATTTAAACCTTTCAAACACGAAGAAAATAAAATAACTGTTAACAATATAATCGTAGTTAATCCCTCAAATTAAAATAATAGCATCCTGTTAAATCTAACACCATAAATATATTTGACAGGATTTACTACTTTCCTTCATCTCTTCCTACTTTTACAAGATAACTCACTCACACTTCCATTCACCTTTCCGTTTTAATTGTATTCAAATTAACATGTATTTAACCTTAATATTCTTGTAACCACGGTATTCATTTATGTACCTCTACGCGTGTCTCGACACAGGTATATCCCAGTGAGACAGGCATCGAAAAATCCAATATAAACATACATAGATAAATAAATAAACAAAATTAAAAAAAATTTAGACTTAAATTAGAATATTTAAATCAATCACCTAAAGGCTAAGCAATTTAAACATTGTTGTATTTATATGTGAAGAAAAACGACACAGCACTCAATGAAATAATAAAATATTCGTCATAAATCACTAACCCAACTAATCTAAATCATTAGCGCTAATCATACATTGCCTTTGTAAAGGACGAATCGATGGGTTTCAATTTTAGGTCTATCAATATGCAGGGAGATTTGCTAGACCTCTTCGAAGCAATGAGTGAGAACCACGACGCAGGCGCTGGTCACTGTTCGGCCCTGATCAAGTTAGCGCCTAATGGCTCTGATGTGTTCGTGTCTCAAGTGACCTGGAATGAGTAACAAACTGCTTTTATATACTCTTTTTCTTTTTGAAACTACCCAAGGCTGCGTATACACCCGCGAACCGAACTGCCGAGCCAAACCACAAATTACGTACATAGCTCGTGCTTCAGTTCGCAAATGTTTACCCAGCATAAGATTGCGTCTCTGCATACTATTAATATTTATATCAAAATTGAAAATGTAACTACTAACGCCATCTATTAACAAGATTGTTAAAACCTTTTATTACTAATAAAAGCCAATCTTTTGCGAACTGCATAAGCGTGTTGTCATTCTAAGAGGTTATGGGCAAATATCCATTATAATTTTCGGTTTTTACTGTGTGAATTTAGTATAAAACAGTCGGAAATTGTTGATTTTTCGTTGAAATATGGCCGTGAACTATTTTCAAAGCATTGAGAAGTTGACAGGACGCCAGAATTATGATCAGTGGAGTTTAGCAGTCGAAAATCTGTTGGTGCTTGACAATCTGGTGAACTATATCAAGTCAGAACCAGATGCCAATTTTGAGAAAAAAGCATCAGATGACGCAAGGGCCAAGGCGAAGCTAGTTTTAACTATTGATCCTGGATTGTACGTGCATATTAAGGAAACAAAAACAACTTTAGAGTTATGGATTAAACTGAGGTCTATGTTTGATGACTCAGGTTTTTCTCGTAAAATATCCTTATTAAGACATTTAATCTCGTTACGACAAGAAAATTGTGAATCCATGACATCATACGTCACACAAGTGGTCGAAACAGCTCAGAGATTAAAAGGCACAGGATTTGCAATTACGGAAGTATGGATCGGATCATTACTTCTAGCTGGTTTGCCAGAAAAATTCATGCCGATGATTATGGCGGTGGAGCATTCGGGTATGCAGATTACCACCGATTTAATAAAATCTAAGTTGCTTGATATGGAGATTTCACAGAATGACGTGAATACCAGCGGCGCAGCATTCGTTGCAAATAATAGCAAAAAGCATAGATTTAAAAATGGTGCGGTATCATCGATAAACTCAAAAGTGACGGTTGACAATAATGTCACTTGTTACAAATGTAAACAGACGGGTCACTATCGAAACCAGTGTCCATTGTTAAAGAAAAATACAAGTAAATGTGTTTTTAATGTTGTTTTCCTGAATGGAAAATATAACAAGAATTCATGGTACATCGACTCGGGGGCAAGTGCACACATGACGGCGAAGAAAGATTGGGTAAAAAATATGAATACAATGCCATATTTGCCAGAAATTACTGTCGCCAATGAATCTAAAGTGCAAGTTGTTTGTTCCGGAGATGTCGAAATTGTTTCGGAATTAAATTATCATATAACAGTTAAAAATGTGCTATGTGTGCCTAGTTTGACAACCAATTTATTATCCGTAAGTGAACTTATCAAGAATGGAAATAATGTCATTTTTGAAGAGAAGCATTGTTATATTCGAAACAAAAACAATGATTTGGTTGCAACGGCGGATTTGTCAGAAGGTGTTTACAAATTGAGATTACAATCACGAAGTTGTTTGTTGACTGTTCCTGTCAGTGGAAAATTATGGCACAGAAGACTAGCACACATTAACAGTCAAGATATGCAAAAAAAGAGAAACGGTGTTGTGGATGGTTTGAATTATGAGAGTACTATTGACATAACCAAGTCTCAGTGTATTATTTGTTGTGAGGGAAAACAAATGAGATTACCCTTTTCTCATGTGGGTGAGCGGAGTACAGAAACGCTTCATAGGATTCACAGTGATGTCTGCGGTCCGATGGAAACAAATTCTTTAAATGGAGCTCGATATTTTCTGCTATTTATAGATGATTATAGTCGAATGACGTTCATATATTTTCTGAAGAAGAAGAGTGAAGTTTTCGACAGATTTAAACAGTTTAAATCAGTTGTTGAAAATCAACTTAGTAAGAAAATTCAAATATTAAGAACAGATAATGGTCTAGAATTGGCTAAAGTTCGGTTTACGGGAGGCGGTCCTAGAACATTTTTATTTTTTTATTTATACTAATTATGGGCCGGAAAATCCGAATGTGAAAGAATTTTTTGTCGGAAAGCAATATTAACTGAATTAAACGACTTTAAAATTTTTATATACACTGACACAAAAGCACGTAATTTTTAACACATCCTGACATTTCAAGTCATATAAAAACAAGAACTATACTAATTATGTGCCGGAAAATCCGAATCTGAAAGAATTATTTGTCGGAAAGCAATATTAACTGAACTACACGACTTTAAAATTTGCTATACACAGAAAAAAAAGAAGACATTTTGAAGGACTTTGACACTCGAATTCGCTTGAAAACATAGAAAAAGAATAAAGATGTTACAACAGATAAAATTAAGTGTTGCCATTAAGCAGTAATATCAATAACGTAAAATAACATGTTTATAATTTAAGGGTAATTTTTCGATCTAGGTGGCCACGGTTATTACGAATTATAATAAATAATAATAATTATAATATTAACAGAATTATAATATTAACAAACCTCTATTCGTATATATTTATCATTACCATAAAATAACGATTAGCTAGAAGTTAAGTAAAATAAATAACATGCGTATTAGGTACGTAAGCACTACTTTGACGAAATTCTGAAAATAAAATGAATAAAGGCTTTTAGACAAGTTTTTTTACATTGAAATTTTTTTTTTTACATTGAAAATTAATTTTTTAAGTAAAAAAAAAAACGAAAAAATTTTCAATAAACACAAGTCATCTTTAAAGCATTTTAACACATGAAAACCATAGAAAAAGAATAAAGATGTTACATCACATAAAATTAAGTGTTGCCATTAAGCAGTAATATCAATAACGTAAAATGACATGTTTATAATTTAAGTACTTACTTTTTATAAATTTTACTCACTTTTGTATCACAAACCATGCTACCTAAACCTAGCGTAGCCGCTAACCTACTTGAAAACTGGGATGTTTTTTTAAATTGACGCGAGCAGGCGGTATAAAGGGGCACAAACCATGTTACACAAACCTAGCGTAGCAGCTAAACTACTTGAAAACTGGGATGTTTTTTTAAATTGACGCGAGCAGGCGGTATAAAGGGGCACAAACCATGTTATACAAACCTAGCGTAGCCGCTAAACTACTTGAAAACTGGGATGTTTTTTTAAATTGACGCGAGCAGGCGGTATAAAGGGGCACAAACCATGTTACACAAACCTAGCGTAGCAGCTAAACTACTTGAAAACTGGGATGTTTTTTTAAATTGACGCGAGCAGGCGGTATAAAGGGGCACAAACCATGTTATACAAACCTAGCGTAGCCGCTAAACTACTTGAAAACTGGGATGTTTTTTTAAATTGACGCGAGCAGGCGGTATAAAGGGGCACAAACCATGTTGGGTTAGGTTAGGTTAGATTAGGTTAGGTTAGGTTAGGTTAGGTTAGGTTAGGTTAGGTTAGGTTAGGTTTTATATAATAACATTGATATTGGTGACCGGTCTAGGTAACAACTTTTTAAGACTACGAATTTTCATACTTTTGGTTTAAGAATATGGCCGTTGAGATAGTCTTAATTCATCAGGTTAATGTGTTATGTGATGAATTATCATGTGAGGAGGTATCGTGGCTTAAAGTTTTACGTTAATAATATTTTAATTTTTTTATTTCGTTTTAGGGATAAATATTTTTGATAGTTGGTAACACTGCCGGCACGTGTTTTTGTACATTTGTTTCCGGTTTCCGGTAGCCGGTACTTTGTTGGTGAGTCGCTGTGAATTCAACGTAATTATGAATATAGTGAAAATTTATGAGATTTGTGGGGATAAAAACCAAATGTTAGAGAAGTTAGTGGAATGGGGCCTCATTCCTCAAAGTGGCACTTATAATTGTATGGATTGCGGGCAAGCGTTGAAGTTGAGGTCGGAAGAAGATCGGTGAGGTTTTATTTACATTGTTATTGCATTTTTTTTTATCTGCGAATATTCTATTTTATAAAGTGTGTTAAAGAAAGGGTTTTTTTTAGTGTTGATGGTTTTCGATGGACTTGCCATGGCAACAAGAAGACGCAAAACAAGAAGAAGGCTAAACGGTGCGACAAAAGGGTGGGGTTTCGAACCGGGACGTTTTTTGCAAGGTCTCATTTGCCAATTTGGAAAATTCTTGGATTCGTTAATTTTTGGGTGCAAGGTGCGTCTTTACGGCTTACTGGCTTACAGCTAGAGCTGGCGCAGGAAGCCTTAGTAGATTGGTCCTCTTTCTGCCGGGAAGTTATACTTGCTTCTTACTTTGGTCGCTTAGAAAAGATCGGTGGACCTGGTAAGATCGTAGAAATTGACGAATCCAAGTTTGGTAAGGCTCGATACATGTTTCTGAAAAGTTGCAAAGAACGCCTGCAAGATCCCACTCTGGAGTTTTACCGCTTAGCTGGACTCTTATATGACCCGCGCAATCAACAGGAACCCTTCGAGACTAGCGAATTTGATAAAGATACTACGGACGAAGATGATTTTGGCGATTTATAAGGTATGTTTCTATGACTTTAGTGTCGGGGTGCATTCAAAATGGCGTATTTCGTAATCAGTGTTCAGTGTTTAGAAAGTGTCAGTGTCGTTTAATTCAGTTAATATTGCTTGCCGACGCCTAATTCTTTCAGATTCGGATTTTACGGCACATAATTAGTATAGTTCTTGTTTTTATATGACTTGAAATGTCAGAATATGTTAAAAATTACGTGCTTTTGTGTCAGTGTATAGAAAAATTTTAAAGTCGTTTAATTCAGTTAATATTGCTTTCCGACAAAAAATTCTTTCACATTCGGATTTTCCGGCCCATAATTAGTATAAATAAAAAAAAAAAAATGTTCTGGGACCGCCTCCCATAAACCGAATTTTTTCCCTAGAATTTTGCAATAAGGATTTTAAGAGTTACCTAAACCAGGCTGGTATAATACATCAAAAATCAAATTATTATACACCAGAGCAAAATGGACTTTGTGAGAGAGCTAACCGTACAGTGGTTGAGAAAGCTAAGTGTTTATTATATGATGCAAAGTTAGACAAAAAATTTTGGGCAGAAGCAGCTAATACTGCTGTATATTTGAAAAACACGTCTATTGCATCAGGATTGGATAAAACACCATATGAATTGTGGTATGGATCAAAACCTGACTTAAGTCACCTGCGTTTGTTTGGCAGCAAAGTCATGGTGCATGTTCCTAAACAAAAACGTTTAAAATGGGATAAGAAAGCCACAAAACATATTTTAACTGGATATGGTGAGGATGTAAAAGGTTATCGTGTGTATAATCCTACTAAGAACTCCGTTATTATTAGCAAAGATGTCATAGTGATGGAGGATGAGACAGATGGGATGTTAACCAATGAAGAGTCGGCCGTCTGGATTCCTAATGAGGAGACGACAGAAGACAATCTGGTGGAAGAGAGTAGTGATTCAGTGGGGGAATTTTCTCAGAATATTCCAAAAACTCAGGATCCTTTTGATTGCTTTTCAGATTCTTTAATATATGATGATGGCAATGAAACACTAACTGAATTTCCAACACAAGATGTCTCAGAACACGTAGTTCAATCAACAGAACCACCCGAACAAGTGACCGAAAGCAGCACGCGTCAGAGAAAGAAACCAGAAAGATATGGTTTTAGTAACATGTGTGTTTCCAGTACTTTTCCAGCATCTGAAGAGATTGTATTCGCAGAGGCTCTTGAGGGGCCAGAGAAGGAGCAGTGGAAGCAGGCAATGGCTGAGGAGCTGCAGTCATTTGAGGAGAGTGAGGCGTGGGAGCTTGTTGATAATCCGGGTGATGTGACGATAGTGAAGTGTAGATGGGTGCTTAATAAAAAAATTGATATTGATAATAAAGTGCGTTTTCGAGCTCGGCTTGTGGCAAAAGTTTTTTCACAGAAAGCTGGTGTCGACTACACAGATACTTTTTCACCGGTAGTGTGACATTCTACCATATGATTATTGTTTGCCCTTAGTGTAAAGTTGAGAATGAGTATTACTCATTTAGATGTATGTACTGCTTTTCTTAATGGAAACTTGAATGAAAATTTATTTATGTCATTACCTGAAGGTTTTGTAAACAAAAGTGGGGGAAAGGTATTGAAGTTAAAAAAGGCCATTTATGGATTAAAGCAATCTTCCCTAGCATGGTATGAAAGAGTTAAAGAGGTTTTAACTAAATTAGATTTTAAAAATAGTCAATATGAACCATGTTTGTTTACAAAAATGAATGGTAAAATTAAAATAGTAGTAGCACTGTATGTAGACGATTTTCTAATTTTTTCTAACAGTGAGGTTGAAACTACTAAATTAAAAAATGTTTTAGGTTCAGAATTTAAGTTAAAGGACCTAGGGCCTGTTCGACAATATCTAGGCATGAGAATTAATTTAGATAAAAATAAAAATGTTATTACTGTAGATCAACAACAATATATTGAACAGTTAGTTTCTAAATTTCAGATGTCTGATTGTAAAACACAAAGTACTCCAATTGAGCCTAAATTGAATTTGGATAATTCAACAGATAAATGTTTACCTAATGTTCCTTACCAAAAAATTAATTGGAAGTTTACTGTACCTAGCCGTATTCACGAGACCAGACATTGCTTATTCTGTCAGCTATTTTAGCCAATTTAATAATTGTTATGGTCATATACATTGGAATACTGAGATATTTACAATTTCATGAGTTTGCTTGGCGTTGTATGCAATGAATAAACTGTATGTTTAATTTATTTTGATAAGTGGGGGTATTAATATTTATATCAAAATTGAAAATGTAACTACTAACGCCATCTATTAACAAGATTGTTAAAACCTTTTATTACTAATAAAAGCCAATCTTTTGCGAACTGCATAAGCGTGTTGTCATTCTAAGAAACGCCATCTGATAATTCGGCAGTGTCAAAGAGGGAGAAAGAATTAATGAATAAATTCTACTGAATCTATCCTGGGTTCCCACCATACAAACTAGACGGCCAGTACTTGTAAAATGACAAAATAAACGTTTTGGAAGTTCATGTAGAAGGATATCGAATCTGATCTGAGTCAAAACACTAATCATAAACAAAAGGTTGCGCGGTGAGAATCAAAAAAATAACTGATCAATTCAGTAACTATTTAATCTGACTTTGGGGCTGTGGTTTAGTCAACCCGTGCATTAAACGACCTAATTAAAAATGCATTTGTCACACTGACTACCCGGTGATACCCCCATGACGTCGTCGTTCAAGAATTCCAAATAGATTTTTTTCGTCTAGCTTGTATGGGGCAGTATGGGACTTGGGAGTAATATAAGCTAAACGGTGTTAGAAAGAGAAAACACCATGTATGTAAATTTAAAAGGTAACCACTAAAGTGTATGAAATAATGTGAATTATTATTTGTATACGGAACGATATAAAAGTGAGATGACAGTACCGTTTATGATACTTTGTTTATTAAAATGTGTGTTTGTTAATTTTTTTTCTGTTCATTAATTTCAGTTAGAAAAAACCCAAGGTTAGCCGTTTTTAAAACTTTTTTTAGATTGTATTAAAAAAATTGTATATTCATAATTTATTAATTTGTTTCTAATAATAAAATTTGAAATCGAAAGCATCACCTTTCAAATACATCACCTTTTTAGTTTTAGGATGCATTCAGAAATGTTGAAAAATTATTTTAATTTTATTGCAAAGCGGAAATGCTCTGACGATTTGATAAAAACCGTGCATGTACGTGACCTAACAATTATTGACTGTTTCAGCTACCAAGCAATGCTCCGCATTCAGAAGAAATACGTCCTCAAATACAAAACTCTCCCCAACAAAAACACCACTATCGTTGGCCATACCATGTCCTTCTCTTCCTACCCTGGCGTTCTTGGGTCTGAAGACGATTTCTATATCACGTCGGCCAATTTGATCACGCAAGAAACCACCATAGGAAACACCAATAAGGACTTATGGAAGTATATTTCCCCTACCGGGCAGGTCATGGAGTTTGTCAGAAGCATGGTAGCCAACAGACTTGCTGAAACAGGTAAAAACTGGACAGATATTTTCGGAAAGCACAACAGTGGGACGTACAATAACCAGTGGATGGTCATCGACTACAAGAAGTTCACCCCTGGAAAAAATTCTTCTGAAAATTTTAAACCAGGATTCCTGTGGATTTTGGAACAGATTCCTGGTACAATCGAAGCGCAAGACATGTAAGTATCCAATTATTTTTAAAAATTTTCTGAAAAAAGTAACTTAACTAAAATAATATAAAAATTCAACAATTTCCCTCAAATCAAGCTCCATATTGAAAAAAACGACGTCTGAGTTGTATGAAGTTGCGTTGACCTAAATGTTTAAGAGAACTCAGTGTTCGATATTTTGTGACCGTAACCGGTTTCAGGCCGTCTTCAGACTATTTCATTTAGGTTTTCAGCTGTCATCATCACCGATTGACTGAAACTTCAGTTTAGACCAGGTATGCACAACCTGCGACCCATTGAAGGTTTGGAAAATTATCATTTCCCTGTTATTAGACCTCAGACTCTTAATGGTTTTTTTTATACTATAATGCTTGAAAAGTGACAGGCGAATAACCGCACTAGGAATTTATTTTCTCAATCAATTCCAACCAGAATATTTTTTCCTCAGATTTCTCGGAAGATAGGATGCAACTCACCTGATTTTAATAAAAGGAGGGTGAGTGTAAAGAACACACCCGTCGGTTTTTAAATGCTTTTTTTGCATTCAAGGTCGCGGTTTCACAATAATAGTATTTTTGGACACCGAGTGGCTCACCTTAAATCAGTAATTTTATCGAAGTGTTTTAATATATAATTGGTTGAAGATTACCTATAATGAAATTCCACTACGAATCGTCAGTATCAAAATTATAAATATTCGAGAATTTTGTGGCTTCAGACTTGTTTGCTGTATTGTAAAATCATATTCTACTGTCGTAATTTCCGTATAACTTCATTTTCGAAGTAAAAGAATAAAATTGTTAACTAAACATGCAAATAGATTATAATAAACCAAATAAAAAACTTTATTCCACTTAATTTTATTTGACCGTAACCGGTTTCAGCTCGTCAGAGCCATCTTCAGACTGGTACAAATAATTCTTAGCCTACGGTTTATATGCATAACGTATGGGGGAGGGAGAGAGGGGTGGTCTACAAGGATTTTAATCAATTATTTTTGTTACTAAGTCGTTCTAGACTGTCGAATTTCTAAATATTTTGGCAATTCCAGTAGGCTAATTACTTTGGGTTTGTAGCTCACTTCAATATCTATTGATTAGAGTAGAACCTTTCAAGAAATATGGATTATTAATGACCTAATTTTATTGTCAAATCGATATTATACGTAGCTATGAGCAATGGGATTTTTTTAATTGCTTTTTGAAGGGATACATGTTTACATTGGAGTAGAAATGGTCAAAACTAAATACATATTTTAATTTTTCTTCTTTTTCTTCTTGTAACCCAATCTAACTATATATGTGTGCATATTAAGAGCAGGCAAAACATGATAAATTTTTATTTACTATTTAAGCAGCATTGTATGTATGTATTGTGATATACCCCCCCCCCCCCCCCCCCTACGAAGTACTCTCTATAATTTTTATTTTTCTCTGCTGCTAACTACTGCTACTACACGCTACAGGCGTAACCTCGCTCGGCCTTTAAAAGCTCGTAGCTCGCCCGTTCTCGCGTCTCTCCCCTGCATTCCTATTGCAGCGCCTTCTCAACTCCATCACGTAATACTTTTATGCAAACGTGACGAGATGCTCTCAATTAATCAATTTGTAATTAACCCCACAACGTTGTGTACTTTTTTTTAGTGGTTTGATATAGTTAATCCAATTTAATTAATAATTTATTTGTGGTAAACCCTTGTTCTTTTAGGTATGGCGTGTTACAATTTGCAAGGTCTCAAATGACAATGACTGAGTCTGACTAACTTGAAAATTAATTAATTATCTATCTATATTCGTTCAACGTCCTCCTCTAGCATCTGTCATACACGTATGCTCGTCGACGACTATTTTTCTGGAAGTAATCCGCATTTTCCCTCCTAGCATCTAGTATATAAATTTACATTTATACGGCGAATTGAGAGGATCCTACCTTTCGATGCGATGTCGCGTGCTCTCTGCGGCTCTATAAAATGCTATCATAAAAATAATTTGACTTTTATGTATATTCTAACACAAGATTTACAATCAAAGCAGTACGGAGTGCAATAATTCTACACTCACAGTTCTAGATGCAGTTTGTTAGTTAGCTAGCTTGTTTTATTTTGTTAATTTGATTCTACGAGTAGGTATTTTGGATTAACATGAGACAGAACATGTGCTGTTTAAGTAATTGGACTCCTCCATAGCCCAACTGATCTGGTGATGGTCATAGACCGCCAAATCAGATTCCAATTCCAACGCCTCCAGAGAATGTTAAGGTCGCAAGCGACGAATGAAAATCGACATGTTTTGCCTTCTGTCGGGAAAGGGTTTGATGTGTGTTTCTGGATCATAGAGTGGTAATGGGAATAATATCGCCCAATACGCCGCCAAATTATAAATGTGTTGATGAAGATGATGAAAGGTCATCCATACCGTTTGATATGAGGGTCTGCTCCGATTTATGGCGTTATAGCCGATGTCAGAAACTGTTCAGGAATGCGTGGGTGGCACGAGGTTTTAGTTCGTGACATCCTACTCTCGATTGATGATGGTGATGATGATTTTGAAGTTCTTCAGCATGCCGATGACTTGAGTTCCATTAACTTCTAAAGCATCGAGCATAACATTAAACCGAAGTTGATTAGACAATCGGCAATGTCAGGAGATCGGTGGGGCCGCTCTCTCCTCTGATCTTGCGAAGTATGAATTTAATTAAGGAAGATTTTGATGTCACCGATCCTTGCCTTAGCAGTCACTCATGTCCTTATCAGTCCCGTTCTCCGTCCAGCACGCCGCCTCGAACCAGTAGAAATAATGATTACGTTTTTCCTAGGCACGTTACAGAAACATGCGCCAGCCTGCAATCACGATGGTCATCGGTATTTGATTTGAATGAAAAATACGTCCTCTCGCATAACTTACACAAGCGTGACTGGGACCTTCCCCGATATATTGTCACGGGCATCTGCTCTACGATAGGCGCATCCCAAGCTCAAACTCAAATATCAGCTCAAAGAAGGAATGTAAAGCTCGGCTTCCAGGGTGCTGGGTCCATGAATGAAAGGCACCAGGTCGTGAATCTGGCTTCCCTTCCTTCTATTTCCCCGGCTGCGCTTTAGTACAGAGTACATTCCCAACCTGATGCTGGATGATACCTACTTCTAGTTTTGAGGAAGTTAAGAACACTTATCCGGATTCCAACAAAGAACCGCCGAACGATTGCCAAAACGATTCCATGTGTCATGTTCCCTTCGTTCCGCCGACAAAGCAGTTCCCAAACGAGCGTAACCTAAAGGTAGTGAAGCCCACGCAAATTTCGTCACTTCGTTTCCCCTATGACGAAGGTAGTCCGGCCAGACCGCTATCTCCGTCCTGCATCAAATTGACCTCCCGCGACAACAACTTTTATCCGCTGGTACCTTGGAGCTGCGGTAGAAGGGTGGGAAATGGGTGCACGTCCTTTGTTCTCCTGAAGTCCCCCAATGCCTTAGTGACGTACATAGGTCGACATCATTAAATGGCTCCGGCCACGCTTTCAATCAGGTCTAGAGCCGATACGAAATCCACGTTACCGAGATGTGATCACAAGGGATTCCAATTTGCTCGGACCAGACACGACCATCGCTTACTTCGCCTCCACATAAGAAAAATAATGTAAGCCCACCTGCATTTCGATCACATCGCCCCCAGATAACGTCGCGTGAGATACTTCCTCATGGTGGAATAGGAAAGCTGGACCCGTAAATCCATTCGACAACCACCGTTCATTCTCGAGTCGTAACCCGTTCAGTTAAGTTTGAAGAAAAAGAGAAATTATGTAGGTGTGTAGAACGCATCACACGTAAACTTTGAATACCTACCGACGGTTTCATTCAACCGACAATATGAAAGTTTTTGCTAAATCGAATATATCGAATGAAATATACCTAAACGTAAACCAAAAGGTGAGTATACGATAAGATATCGAACCAAGTTTATGTATAGTCCTATGTAATGGGTATGTTGTGATACCTAATTTTGGAATAAGGTATGTGAAATTATAAGAGTGGGAATTTAATTATGTCAGATTTTGTTAGTAAACAAAGGTGCCCATGCTGCACATCTTTTATAAACTGTTATATTACCTAATGCTTTGCCTAAAACCCGCATAGTCCGCTAGCTACATTTAAAAATATTATTGCGAGACTCGTATATAATAATTATCACCTCAAGGCGCTCTACTCATTCATTTTTACCTCTATTCTATACCTATGTATTATGTTACCCATTATGTATTGGACAACACCTAAATCAATAACCTAGTTTCTTGTTCACCAACAAAGCATTTTTAAAGGATTTTATTTTTGTTTTTGTGGTTTCAATATCCCGTCTTTTAAATGAAGTCCCTCGTCTAAGATTTATGGCCCGAAAGTGCATTTTGTGCTTCAAATACTATTTAGTTCATTGTACCCCAAATTATTATTTTACAACGGTCTTGTCTCAAGAGTCGTCGCCGGTCAACATCTGTGCACAGCTCCGGACCGACTTACGAAGCGGGGGTGGCTTTTTTTACGATTACCGATAATTATCCGAAAGCTTTTTAAATATTACCGTTATAATTATCCGATTAAATCATCCGACTTAGATGATGGCTCCTTATTAACGGCCTCATTAAAGTAGCTATAATAATAATACTAATATTTGAACGATCCACATAGCACCGTTTTTATGGAAAATCACCTCAAGGGCGCTATACAAACTATAATACATTTTTAAAACCTAGAAAACTACAAGCTAGACGAACAATTATAAACAATTAAAATACTCGGGGAGTAACGATGATTCTATTGTTTTAACCCTAGTTTGTACGAAATCCCAACATTAATGTTGCTAATAGTTGATCCAATTTATCAAACTTACCAAATTCGCCATGTAGCACAAAACAATTTCACAAATCATTAACTACAATAATAATATTTAATTCAAACAAGCACTTCTAAAACACAACCCGTCATGCAGTTATTTATTCCAAGATGCAACCGTCAAACACAATTCTCGCGTCGAAGACCAAATATAATTTTGACTCTACTGACTATACCAATTTAATAATTTTTATTATTCGAGCAAATTTTGACAATTAACGAAATATTCCCGGTTTACGCACACCGAGCCGGTATTCTCTTGCTTATCAAACATCGACCGTACCTTATTCGCGTGGACTCACAATTTTGTTTAATAAAAACGAAATATCCTTTGTTTAATTAAAATGAAAAATCCCCGATTTAGACGCACCAAGCTGGTCTCTTCCAGACTGCCTTCCAACACTTCTCTACCCCGACTGTCTCGTTCCAACCCCCTGCCCTCTGATCTCCCACCCATCTCCTTGTGTGGTTTCATCAATTTATTAGTCATTTCTTAAAATCTCAAGTGATAAGCACATCATGCATATCTCAACGTTTAATAGTGTCCTGTCACATTATATCCCAAATTTCAAGAATTCAGTGCAACTCCCATGTTCGCCATTTTTTGTGTGTAAACTTAAATCACAAAATACAAACTAATTTTGTCTGCGCCGGAGTCATAAATTATCCCAATAATGCTTAAAAGAAGAGCTCAGTGGCGTACTTTAATTTACTACTCGTCCTCATTACTTGCGTTGACTTTATTGGTTACATAATAATATTATATATTCATTGTCTTTACACGTTTTCGTTCTTTCTGAGTGCGTCACTATTTAACGAATTCTGCAATCTTTTTTTGACAAATATGTTAAATATTTTAACCCCTAATTGGCGCGTCGTGCTCGTATATTTAAATGCACCCACGATTAATCTTTATTGCAAAATTTTCAATTCCCTACTGCCATAGAAAATTCACCAGATAATTGTTTCGTAAATCTAATCTGCTCGCGTTAAAATCAATCACCACAAGGGTCATCGGCCGCCCCTGACTTGATAATGACATGTCCTTCAGGATTCCTTCTTCAACCAAAGTGTTTTGACACACGTGTTTAACCTAGTAGTCGCCAGGATCCATAAATCAACCTTAAGAATTGGGAACAGAGAATCGTATGCTGAAGCCATTCCCTGTTACAAAATTAAATATATTTCTAAATCAATCTCTCAATTTTTTAAAAGAATTATTTCGTAGACCCCAAAGGCGAGATCATCACAGTATGTATAAGACTGATTACTGTGATTTGTGTACCAATAATTTCTTAATATATTAATAATAAATTCTCTTTTCCAATAATTCTTTAACTTCTTCACCTTATTCTTGTAATCCTATATAACTACATAAACTCTTTTTCAACCTATACTATTTAATGTATACCCTTAAACAGTAAACTTCACTCGCCATAACACAGGCTCATCCCTAGCATGGATGGAGAAATATCATAAAAAAACTATGTGCAATTCATGTATTAAATAAATAAATAAATTTAGAAATTTTTATTAAAATTATACTGGATACAAAAGTGGGGTTTTTTGTAAATGGTTCTAATAGCTTATTATTAATAAAGTTACTTTTTGAAGAGATGCATGTTTACATTAGATTAGGAATGGTTTAAACTAAATATGTACATATTTTAATTTCGAAATTATTATGAAAATTACAATGGATACAAAAGCGGAGACTAAGCAAATGATTCTAATTCTTTATTCATTACAAAGTTAGGGTCTATTTTTTTTAGTTAAGCGAGTAATTTCTAAAGATTCTAGTCTATCTAATTTATGACCTTTTTTGCAAGTATGAAGAAATTTAAAATCTCTGTCTTTATCAAACGAGTGTTTATTTTTTAATAAATGTGATGCTACATTGGACAATTCGCCTTTGTCATTCACCCAGTTTGTAAAATGTTCTTTAATTCGGGTTTTGAATGATCTCCCTGTTTGACCAACGTAATACGATGGGCAGTTAGCGCAGTTCACTTGGTAAACGCCTGAGTTTTCAAGTTTTTCTCTCTTATTGTTGATTAAAATTCTCCCTATTCACATTATAAAAAGCTGTTTTGCATTTATTATTATTAGTTAATCTGGATATTTTTGTTGATATTTCGCCAATACAAGGGATTTTAACCCATTGTTTAGTGATATCTTTTTCATTTTTATTTTCAATGCCTTGTGAAATGATTGTTAAAGTAAGTTTTTTATCCTTTTCCTTTAATAAGCTATCAATAGTTTCGCTTTTGTATCCATTGTTTTTTGCTATGGTTTTTATAATATTTAATTCATTATTATAATTTATATAATTCAAAGGCACATGTAAAAGTCTGTTATTGAGTGAATAGAATACTGAAAATTTATGTGAACTATGGTGTCAAGATGTATTGTGTATAATGTTATCAATTTATTATGTTGGTTTTTTATAAATTGAAAATTCTAATTTTTGTTTAATGATTTCAATACCTATGTAGAGAAAATTAATATTATTTCCCCCCATTTCCATTGTAAACTGGATCGATTTGTTAATTTTATTAATTTCTTTTAGAAAAATATCTAATTGTCTGTTTGTGCCTGTCCAGATAATTAGAACGTCATCTACATATCTACGATAGAAGGCAACTTTTTAAAATGATTTTAATTTTTCGATGGATTCTTCGATATAATCCATGAAAAACCATCCATGTAATAGTTATTATTGAATCTAAAGAAATTTTGTTCTATCCATATATTTAGTACTCTTGTTATTTCTTTACGTTTGATTAAATTAATGTTTATTTTTTTCCATGTAATTATTAATAATAATTAATTATAACCACGAATTATCAGTTTCAAAAAAAAAAATTAAAACATGCAAAATTGCTATGTTCCGATAACATAGCATTCTGTTAGATTGGTGTGCCATAATCTTTTTTGGTACCAATCAAAGAGTGTCATTTTTTCATGTTTTTTAATCTGGTTTTTTCTCAGGACAGATCATTTGAAGAAGAAAGGGTACTGGCCATCGTATAACATCCCGTACTTCTCCAAAATCTACAACACAAGCGGTTGGCCCGATCTAGTGAAGAAGTACGGCGACTGGTTTACCTACGACAAGAACCCCCGCGCGAAGATCTTCAAGCGGGACCAGGGGAACATCACTAACATGGACAGCATGTACGCGATGATGCGGTACAATGACTTCAAGCATGATAACCTCTCGAAGTGTGACTGCAAGCCACCTTACAGTGCTGACAACGCTATTGCAGCCAGATGCGACCTGAATAAAGCAAATGGTAAGAGATTCATACGTCATCTTGCCGAAAATACAAGTTTAGTCTTTTCAGCAATTTGATCACCGAAGAAGAAGTTTATACTAATAAAATTTAAACATAACAAGACACAGAAAAGGGAAGGGTCGCAACTGGGAATTGAAATCCAGGATCTAAATTGTGATCCTAGATTGTGTCTCGGAAATACCTGTTTGAATTTTATTTATATAGGACATCTCCACACCTGTTTACAATTTCAAAATGCCAAAGGTGCCATTAAAATAATGATTCATATATCTCTATGTTCATAACCAAAACGGCTCTACTAGAAAGGTATTTGGGTAATGATATAAGGATTAATGATATTCGACCGCTAAGGAGGACTTTATTAGAAGCTGGATGCTTCAAGGGTTTTTAGCAACTATCGAGATGATTATATCAAGAATTACTTCCACCACTTTCGCCGCACTTCTAATCCATAGCAAAGAAAACCTTTGAAGCCTGAAAGTCAAAGAAAAATAACTAACTAACTAGCCATCACGTCTTTTCCCCGCAAGGATAGGCACTGTAGGTAGAGATGACGAACCGCCAACAGGTCGGTCTTAGCACAAAATCCTTCCTTTATTGACATTCATACATCGTCTCTACACACTCTTCTGTTATTGTGACTCTTGGCATGGCCCGGCGAAGTATTCGGTTCACTTGATCATGCCATGTCTTTATCGGGCGTCCCCGTCTTCTTCGACCATTTACATTCTTGAATCATTCGCTCGACATGCCCAAACCATCTAAGCTTCTTTTTCTTAATCTTACTCATTGCGTTCACATCGGCCTTGTGTTATTTGCTAATCTCCATGATTTTCACACGATTGGGAAGTGAGGCATGGAACTGGCAGAGAAAGGATGAAAACAGACTGAATGTTGTAGAATTGATAAAATATTGATCATAGAAGGGATATCTTCTTCGTAATTAGATGGTGTACAGATAAACTTTTGATGACGTTGATATAGAAATCGTCGCAATAGGCTAGTTTAAGGTCAGACAAGCGACGTGTCTCCAAACCCACGCCTTGATCTGTTGCACATATGTTTTCCGCGTATTTCTCTTTCGCTCACGTTCATTGTGAAGTCATATACCTGCAAGGGAATGGATCATATCAAGTTCAGGTCTGCAATAAAAATTGTTGTAAATTATACTGACCTACCAATATCTTGATTTCAGGCACATACCCATTCAAAGCGCTCGGCCATCGCTGCCACGGAGCCATTGACGCCAAGATAACCAACAGAAACATGTCCACCACCTTCCAGTTCCTGTCGGTGTCTGGACCCACCCACAACACCTCCCGGGACGTACCCGTCTTCCGCTGGAGCGAGACGGACTTCGGGAACACCACGTCCCACGAGGGCCAGCCGGACCTCTGGAAGTTCAAGCCGCTCACCTTCAAATGGGAATGGTGAAGCAAATAAAGAAATCACCTCATTGTTGACTAATTTCGGTGAAGTTACTGTCATACAAACTTCTTTCGTCATGTCAAAAGTTCCTTGTTAATTCGTTATTTACTAATCGCCGAGACTTTAATGAATGATTAATAAATTAAACAGGTGTAACATTTGCAGAGCATATTTGAAATAAAATACTGCATTGATGCTTTATGATAAAATTGTTTTATTTGGAAGGAAGATGGCTTATTTGTGAGATCCTTATTACTAACAAACATTTTTATGGGACATACGACGAAAATGTTTTCACGTAATCGAAGAAAGCATTTTGATTTCAATTTATTTTTATTAAAATATTTTAAAGTACAACATAAACTAATTTATTCACAGTCCTCCTTACTTGGTATTCGTTTTACGAGGTGAACTGTAGGTAGTTGGGTTGGTTTTGAATCAAGATTTCCTCATATTTTTGTTTGTGGACTGTAGGTTGTGTAGTGTTAATTGATATTTTTTACAACTTCCCCGCCTTTATATCTATTGATGTTGGTTGTTTTATTAATAATTTTTATGATTTCATCATCTTCATGTTTTAACTTGTTTATCTCCATGGTGTTTTTTTTTTTTTAATTTAATGTTCTTTGAGGCTGGTCATAATTAAAATATGAACAAACAAATTAGTTTGAAACTACTTTTTGAATAATTATTTATTACTATACAAATTTCTGAATGGACCTCTTTCCAAAAAAATAAGGTAGAAAAATATTATTTAATGTAATTATTTGTTTTAATAATCTCCAGATGAAGGAAGGTCCCTTCCCAAACCGTCAGAGCAACAATTGTTCAAAAAGCGGTTTTAAACAAATTTGAGTTTTTATTACAAGTTTCTTTATTGCAAGATTCTTTACAAATGGATGCTAAAATTACTAACAACAGATATGCAATGACAACGGTAAGAAAATATCTTAATACAATAAAAACAACAATTACTGAATGTAAAGGAACGATATCTGTGATGCAAAGAGATACTATTTATGTTGTTGTGGAAAATTTATTTGATTTGGTCGGCCGTATGAACATGGAAATGTCTGAAATGAGGGGAGAATTAAAAAGTTTACGACCACTGGCCAAACATATTTGTGAGATCAAAAATTAATTATTAAAGAAAATAAAACTGTCAGAACTAAAATTGACAAAAACATTGAAGACATTAAATTAAATATGGAACCAAAAACGTATGCTGAAATAACAAAAAATGATACAATTAATGTAGAAGCATCGAAATGCAAGAAACACGAACCAATCATTATTGTTAAGCCGAAAGATAAAGAACAAAAAAATACGGTTACGAAAGATCAAATAAAACAAAATATTGATCCTGTTGATTTTGGTGTCACCGGGATTAGGAACTTTAAACAAGGGGCAGTTATAGTAGAATGTAAGAATATAAATGCAACAAAAAAAATGGAAGAACAAATTGTTTCAAAGATGGGAGAAAAATATAATGTTAATACACCAAAACCTAAGAATCCCAAACTTAAAATTATTGGTTTATCGGATAAATATACTCCGGAAGAAATTTTGTCAAAAATGAAAATGAAAAATGATTACCTACAAAAAATTGACTCAAAAATTGAAATAAAATTTATAAAAGAAGTCAAAACCAAACGAGGGGACGTTAACTACACAATTTTCATGGAAGTTGATGGAAAAACATACCATAGAATGTTACAAGAAGGCAAAGTAAATATTGGATGGGATAGATGTCGAGTGTTCGACAACATTTCACTTTTAAAATGTTATAAGTGCAATGGCTACATGCACAAGGCACAAGGCTGCAGAAGTGAAAAAGCATGCACTCGATGTTCCGGAACGCATGACAACGACAATGAAAACTGTCAAAGAGACATCCAATGCGTCAACTGCATGATCGGCTAAAATTACAACTGCCAACTAACCACTTTGCTTGGAGTGATGAATGTTCAGTGCACATGAGCAAAATTGAAGCGAAAAAAAAGAAAATTTATTTTTTATGTCACTAAAGACCTGTTCTAATATAAACAGTAACATAAAATTACTTTCGGACAACAAATTAGAAACCGAAGAGATCTTGTACCTAAATATACAAAGCTTGCCTGCACACCACGAAGAGTTACAAATTTTGCTCGAAGAACGAAAACCTCAAATGATCATGCTCAGTGAAACTCATGTCACAGCAGATATAGAAGAAGTTGAAAATAGTTCTAATAGTCGGCATACAGGCGGAGTAATAATATTACTGAAATATTATATAGATTTTGAAACAATTTCCAACGAAAATCACAAAAACTGTACCTGGATCCTAGCAATAAAAATTAAGAAAGGATTTAGACCAGGAGTATACTGTGTAATATATTACTCCCCAAATGCCAGTAAAAGTGACTTTTAAAATTGTTTTGAAAACTGGTGTTCAATCTTTTTAAAAGAAAATGATCTCAATATAATTATTGGAGACTTTAATATAAACATGAATCGTGACACAGATTTTTATACAAAGAAAATGAAAAACATCATCAACATTATAGGAATGAAACAGTTAGTCAAAGAATACACTAGGATAACACAATCTACCTGTACACTCATAGATCTTGTTTTATCAAATGAATATGAACTAAATGTGAAAACATTAGATACACTTAAAATAACAGATCACAGCATCATTAATATAGTGATGGCAAAAAATAAAAATACCAAAAATATCAAAAAAGTTATTGTAAGAAGAAATCTGAAAAAATACGATAAGAGCAAAATGATTCAGGAATTATTGATTCAAGATTGGAAAGATGTAAATAACTTGTGGTATGGTATTCTAAAAAACTAAGACAAATGCAGTATGAACGAGATACTTCTTATAAAATAGCAAAAATTACAAAGGATAACGAACATTGGAATAAATTTAAAACAATTCGAAACAAGTACTCAAAACTGATAAAGGATACAAAAAATGAATATTTCATCAAAAAAATTGAGTAGGAAAGGGAAGATCCAACTAAAATGTGGAAAACACTTAAGTCACTTACGAAAAATAAATGTGAAGATGTGGAAAAAGATATTATATTCCCAAAAGAATTGGCTGACGAGAAGAACATTGCCGATAAGTTTAATAAATAATTTGTGACAAGTATAGAAGAAATTAACAAAAATATCCCAATCATAAAAGAAGAAGAAATTTTCAATTTTGAAGAAAAAAACTTGCGAATTCAAGTTCAAGAAAATAGACGGCCAGAAACTCCAAAGAATACTGTCCAACATCAAATCAAAGCCCAGCCAAGATGGGATCACAATTCAAATATTAAAAGCTGCACTAACTGTAATAGGAGAACAGTTTCTTAGTTTAATGAACGAATCTTTAGAAACAGGGAATTTTCCCGAATCATGGAAAACGTCTATAGTGATACCGATTCCAAAGATTTCGAACTCAAAAAAATGTGAACACTTTCGACCTGTAAATATGTTACCTAAATATGAACAAGTGATGGAATACACAAATAAACCTCAACTTGAAGAATACTTGGAAAATAATAGCATTCTTTGTGACGAACAATCTGGATTTAGGAACAATAATTCACGTGAAACAGCGTTAAATTTAGTGATTGATGATTGGAAGGAAGATATAGATAAAAACTTGTATACTGTTGCGGTGTAATTAGATTTTCAAAGGGCTTTTGAAACAATAGATAGAAAAAGATTTATTAAAAAATTAAAAAATGTGGAATAAAAGGGAAAGAATTGGAATGGTTTAAAAAATATTTAAATAACAGACAACAAACAACAAAGATAAGAAACAATGTATCAAATCCGATTGAAATATTCTGGGGGTACCGCAAGGATCGGTATTGGGTCCGATATTGTTTATACTCTACATAAATGATATTGTAAAAATACTAAAACATTTCAAAATAAGACTGTTTGCAGACGACGCATTGATTTATATTGCAGAAGATAATTATGAGAACGCAATCAAAAAGATAAATAGTGACTTAGAAACTTTGTCAAAATGGCTCAAATAAAATAAATTGAAACTAAATGTAATTAAGACAAAATACATGCATATAGGTAGAACAAATACGCACGATGAACCAAAGGTTTCTATAAATGGAGAAATCATAAAAAAGTGATTGAAATTAAATATCTTGGTGTCATCATAGACTCAAAATTGAACTTCTCAAAAAATGCAGAAAACATAATTAAAAAAATTGCAAAAAAAAAATCATTTATTGGTAGAATCGGAAACAAAGTAAACAAAGAAACATGCCAGATAATATATAATACAATTATATCACCACACTTTAATTACTGTTCAAGTATTCTTTTTCTCTGCAATGAAGAGAAAATGAAAAAATGCAAATACTGCAAAATAAAGCAATGCGAATAATACTTATAAGCGCAACATATACACACGGATACGAGACATTCTAAAAGAGCTAAATATGTTGACGATGAAGCAAACTGTATTTGAATGTGCTTATTTTTTTTTACATAAAATTAACATGGGGACGATGTCTAAGGGACTAAAAAGAAAAATACATTATAATAACGAAACACACGGACACGGGACAAGAAATTCAAAGCAAATTAGACTGCCGACAAGAAAAAAAAACAAGGACACAGAAATCTCTGATGTACCAGGCCGTCCAACTGCATAACAACATCCCGAATGAAATTACTGAGATAGAAAATATAAATAAGTTTAAAAAAGAATTACGAAAGTATATCTACCTCAATTATAAATGTCTTTATTTATGTGTAATATTTAAAGAATGATTATGTTTGCCAACCAATGTAAATGTTTATATCTTTATAAAATATTAGCGCACACAAAGATGTGAGCTAACTTAAGAATTTTTTTTATTTATTTTTATCTGGCCGTGTGGCTTATTTGGAAGCAAAATACAGGCCCTGTAGAGTATAGGAAGTTCGTAAAAGGTTAGCCGCGGTGACCGAAAAAAATTGGTATTTTTTCCAGTACTAGCTGACCCGGTGAACTTCGTACTGCATCAGAATCAATAATTGTTGTGTTGTTAACTTATTAACTGAAAGCTAAATTAAATAAAGTTTTTTTATTAAGTTAAAAATTACACAATGAAGCAATTATCGTTGAGCAACTGTCCGTGTTTTGTTTTCGTCAGTATCAGAGATGGCGTTATTTACGGATTTATATTTTTTGTGATTTTCTTTCTTTTCCACTTACGGAAATTGCGTTTCATTTTCTTTATACGTGTGAGGGAGATTTTTTTTTATATATTTTTCCTTTGGAGGCGTGCAGACATACGTTCACCGTTTGTCTCATTTTTCTCTATTGACATTAGTGTGTAAGAAAGAGGGCCAGCATTGTATGTTTAAGAACAAAGGCAAAACAATCAGCGCAGCGCCCTTGAGGTGATTTTCTCACGAAAATGGCGCTATAAGAATCATCCAATAATAATAATTGTATCGAACGTGTGATGCAATTAGATGACTCACCGCCAACTGCTTGTTGCACCATTATTACGCGGCGGTACAAAAATACTGATTTCATAACATTAATTAAAACGTGAATCAACCGACACCGGACCTTTAATATAAAAGCCAGTACAAAAGAGGAGCTTCATTCAGTCACCAGTCATCAGTTATTGTGGCAGTACCTCTACAGAACTTACTCGATTCAAGACGTCAGTATCGCCGTTACAAGTTGGAACTTCAAGACTGCAGTCTCTTTAGACCGCCACTTGATTTAAGACGTCAGTATCGTCGTCACCAGTTGGAACTTCAAGACTGCAGTCTCTTTCACCTCAAGAGTTCGTCGGAGCGACATCGCCTGCCGATGTGTCTGAACAATACCTACAAAACGCTGACGCCTGAGCCCCATGGTCACCTTCGGGCTCCCTTGAACTTGCTGATTCTTACCAGGCCCTTGAAGACGCTGACGCCTGAGCCCCATGGCCACCCTCGGGCTCCTTTGAACTTGCTGATTCTTACCAAGCCCTTGAAGACGCTGCGCTACACCTGGCCATCTTGCTCCGGGCTGCTAGCCTGGGGCTCCCTTGCATCGGGCCTTGCATCCCTCTGCCCCGATGATAGAAGACGCTGACGCCTGAGCCCCATGGCCACCCTCGAGCTCCCTTGAACTTGCTGATTCTAACCAGGCCCTTGAAGACGCTGACGCCTGAGCCCCATGGCCACCCTCGAGCTCCCTTGAACTTGCTGATTCTTACCAGGCCCTTGAAGACGCTGACGCCTGAGCCCCATGGCCACCCTCGGGCTCCTTTGAACTTGCTGATTCTTACCAAGCCCTTGAAGACGCTGCGCTACACCTGGCCATCTTGCTCCGGGCTGCTAGCCTGGGGCTCCCTTGCATCGGGCCTTGCATCTCTCTGCCCCGATGATAACGCCTGAGCAAGATACATGATATGGACTCCCGCCACGCTTAATAAAAGCAGACCGATTATCCTGAAACCAATCAACATGTGAGTTGCTGCGACCACCCCCTGGATGCTGATGCCAGATATGCAGCAATCCACGAGAACATACAACATCTGGGGCGCAGCCTGTCTCAATTACTAGCAACCAGCGTCCACCGCAGCCTACATGCTCCGATGCAAGAGTATTCCATCTCACAATGCACGGTGGAAGATGCAATACCACTCCACCCTAATGCGCAGAAGATGCCCGTCCAGCATAGACGCTTGTGACCATACTACGGAACTTCAACAGCTGTCAAGGCGAGAACACATCTCTATCAAGACATTTCGATTGTCAGGCGTCTCTGTGTGCCAGCACTTATTATCTACAGTTTTGTGCAGGCCTAGAGGTCTCGTACAAATTGGTCCTTTGAGCCGGATCTACACATCACGCATTATTAGAGATACCATCGCTTGGCAGCGGCTGCAAGACAACAAACTCATCCAAGATGCCCAGTGCACACCTCGAATGCACACATAGCCAACAGGTTCGCGAGTTTGCTGCGACCGTCTCAGTCCTGGAAACTGGTGCCGGATATTCAGCAGCTAACGACCAGCCAACCGGTTTGCGAGTTTGCTGCGACCGTCCCAGCCCTGGATGCTGGTGCCGGATATTCAGCAGCTCACGACCACATAACGGCCAGCCAACTGGTTCGCGAGTTTGCTGCGACCGTCCCAGTCATGGAAACTGGTGCCGGATATTCAGCAGCTCACGACCACATAACGGCCAGCCAACCGGTTCGCGAGTTTGCTGCGACAGTCCTAGCCTTGGATGCTGGTGCCTGATATTCAGCAGCTCACGACCACATAACGGCCAGCCAACCGGTTTGCGAGTTTGCTGCGACAGTCCTAGCCTTGGATGCTGGTGCCTGATATTCAGCAGCTCACGACCACATAACGGCCAGCCAACCGGTTCGCGAGTTTGCTGCGACAGTCCTAGCCTTGGATGCTGGTGCCTGATATTCAGCAGCTCACGACCACTTAACGGCCAGCCAACCGATTTGCGAGTTTGCTGCGACCGTCCCAGCCTTGGATGCTGGTGCCGGATATTCAGCAACTCAGTCCAGTCCACATGAAACCCGGAACGCAGCCCGCCACATGGGCTAGCCGCACTTCCAACTTTACTGAGCCACGCACAGCGTCCGTGTGTGCCTCAAATATACACCTGGCGTACCTAGAAGCGGTACATTCCCCAATGCAAGGAAAATCAATTTCCAGTGCGCAGCAGACCCAGGCAATTCACAAGGGATAAACAACCTTGCAACCAGATAGTCGCTGCATACAAACCCGACAAGCGTGCCTCAACGCCACGCATCACAGCCGTACGACGACACCTACCCCGACACTATTAATAGAACAAGACAACGCCCATCTAATTGTCTCCCCGGAAGTGCGTGAAAACCAAGATTCTTTACGGATAGTATCACGAACCGCCTAGGGTGGATCGCCCATGGAGGTGCCGTCCCCCGTGGTATCAGCAAAGCTACCACAGTGGCTCTAAAAATCGAGTCACCTGCAGACACCTGCTTAAGGGAGTTAGTAATGTCAAACGTTGCCGTTGACTCCCTCCTAAGTGACCAACGAGCCATCTGCCTGATAAATACAACCACATGCCCCCTCCACTGGAGTGGGAAATCGGTTTGTTATGACGCACCTAATCCACACTACCACCAGTGCGCATTGAAACATCTCAAGAATCATGGCGAAAAGACTCAGCTTGCTGATTCTAACCAGGCCCTTGAAGACGCTGACGCCTGAGCCCCATGGCCACCCTCGAGCTCCCTTGAACTTGCTGATTCTTACCAGGCCCTTGAAGACGCTGACGCCTGAGCCCCATGGCCACCCTCGGGCTCCTTTGAACTTGCTGATTCTTACCAAGCCCTTGAAGACGCTGCGCTGCACCTGGCCATCTTGCTCCGGGCTGCTAGCCTGGGGCTCCCTTGCATCGGGCCTTGCATCCCTCTGCCCCGGTGATAGAAGACGCTGACGCCTGAGCCCCATGGCCACCCTCGAGCTCCCTTGAACTTGCTGATTCTAACCAGGCCCTTGAAGACGCTGACGCCTGAGCCCCATGGCCATCCTCGAGCTCCCTTGAACTTGCTGATTCTTACCAGGCCCTTGAAGACGCTGACGCCTGAGCCCCATGGCCACCCTCGGGCTCCTTTGAACTTGCTGATTCTTACCAAGTCCTTGAAGACGCTGCGCTACACCTGGCCATCTTGCTCCAGGCTGCTAGCCTGGGGCTCCCTTGCATCGGGCCTTGCATCTCTCTGCCCCGATGATAACGCCTGAGCAAGATACATGATATGGACTCCCGCCACGCTTAATAAAAGCAGACCGATTATCCTGAAACCAATCAACATGTGAGTTGCTGCGACCACCCCCTGGATGCTGATGCCAGATATGCAGCAATCCACGAGAACATACAACATCTGGGGCGCAGCCTGTCTCAATTACTAGCAACCAGCGTCCACCGCAGCCTACATGCTCCGATGCAAGAGTATTCCATCTCACAATGCACGGTGGAAGATGCAATACCACTCCACCCCAATGCGCAGAAGATGCCCGTCCAGCATAGACGCTTGTGACCATACTACGGAATTTCAACAGCTGTCAAGGCGAGAACACATCTCTATCAAGACATTTCGATTGTCAGGCGTCTCTGTGTGCCAGCACTTATTATCAACAGTTTTGTGCAGGCCTAGAGGTCTCGTACAAATTATTATTATTGACATAATTTGACGTATTTTTGGAATTCACTCACACTTAAATATTATACTTATCACAATATTGCTGCAGCTCTTTCAAAAGATGAAAATTCGTTCCATAAAAAATGTACGAGGAAAAGAATTTTCTACATAATTTTTTTTTCGTGAATTTTTCCCATGTTTTAATAGCTGTTCTGCTATTCGGGGCGGAGACAAATCCAACCAATCAAATATTATAAAAATCTGTCTAGCCGCTCTTGAGTTATAAATGGTGATAAACCGACTTTGTTTTATTTTTTATTTTATTTATAAACAGAAACAAATAGTCCATTATATTATCCATTGTTGAAAATTTACAATTAATAAAAACAATTCATGGTGGGTACCTATTATGTGTTTCATTGTAGTGTCTTATTTATGGTGTGCATATTAAGTAATTACCGGGTAATGTGTATAGTAGGAAGGCGTGTGTGTGTGTGTGTGAATATGTGTGTATGTAAGTATGCGCATTAAACAATTTATATGACTGACATGATGCTCTTTTTAAATTTGGGCAGTGAATCGGAGAAAATGTAGATGTTAGAATTTAGATTAATAGTATTGAATATACCAGGGCTTCCCAAACTGTGAGTCGCGACGCCCCGGGGCGCCGCGGGATCATCCCAGGGGCGTCGTGAGGCAATCTTTATAGCGTCTTCCACATGCACACTTCGGAGCGACTGAGTCCCGCGCCACTTCAGGCCGCCGCGCAGAAAAGTCTCACAGTGAACTGCGCTGTAAACCTATCGGTCTTTACTTTTCTGCGCCTGAAGTGGCGCGGGACTCGGTCGCTCTGATGTGTGCGTGTGGGAGACGCTAATAGGTTGGCTGTCGATGTTGACGCGACCGACTCAAGTGAGCGCCACGCACATTGTGATGATGCGGCTGCCGGTGGGAGCGGGGGCTAGTGCTAAACCTCGTTTTGAGAAACTATGCTCAGAAAAGCAAGCACATCCTTCTCATTAATACCAAAGAAAAAATTGCTTTTTTATCTTTTTTGTTTGCTTCCATTTTTGTTTTTATGTTGTGTTCTTTATTTTCTAATAAAAAAATTTAGATACTATTTGGAGTTTTTCTGACAAATTGTTATTAGGTAACGTACCCATACTACGTGACCCGTTCAGGGGGGGGGGGGGGGGGGGGGGGGGGGGCTTCAAAATACTACGCTTGGTACAAATGAGCGGCGGATGGCTTAGATTTTTAGTTACCGGGGGGGGAGGGGGGGGGGCGTCGCCAAAATATGGCAACTTCCCAAGGGCGTCACAGTTGAAAAAAGTTTGGGAAGCCCTGGAATATACGAAGAGCACGATTGATTGGCGAATTAGTTGCTGCATTTGTCTTGTAATTAAGCGTGTGGAATAGTTCTGTATGGCGTGTACGTCTTATTGGTATGATAAAATTAACTAGGGAAAGAAGTTTAGTACAGTCAATTTTATTATTTAAAATTTTGTGTATAAATGTCAAATCAGCAATTACTCGTTTTGTTGCAAAGTTTGAAATGTGCATTCATAGTTATTGTTGAATTTGAAGGTAAGATATTTTATAAATTTGTTTTGAATATGTTCTATGCTATCTACGTATACCTTGTACTGCGGGTTCCAAATTGGTGAGGCATATTTCAGTATACTTCTGACTAATGCAAAATAAGACATAACTACTGTACGCGGGTTACTGAACACTTTACTTATTCGAAGAACAAAACCAAGCATTTTATATGACCTGTGAACGATTGAGTCGATGTGATTATTAAATATAAGTTTGCTATCAAGTATACTAGATCTTTACATTCTGTTTTAGAGATGACAGGTTCATTGTTGAGTGAATAAGAGTACTTAATAACATGTTTATTTCTAATGAATGTTATAGTATGACATTTGGAAACATTGATATCCAAACAATAATAATAACTTTGCAATACTTGCAAAGCCTATCTAGGTCACTTTGTAACGCTTCACAGTCAGAGAGAGAATGCACAACTTTGAATATTTTCATGTCATCAGCGTAAAGCACATATTCGGAATTTTTAAAGCATGATCCGATGTAGTTTATATAAATGTTGAAAAATAGCGGACCTGGGTGGGAACCTTGCAGGACACCGGATATTACCTCTAATAGACTTTGAGTAGACACCGTTGATTAATATTACCTGATTGCGATTACGAATGCAGGACTTAATCCATCTAAATAGGTCGCCATGTATACCAAGTAGGATGAGTTTCTTCAAAATAATTGAGCGAATTACGCGGTCAAAGGCTTTAGAGAAGTCTGTATATATATTTAGTATCAACTTGCTCCTTATCGTCCATCTTGCTATGCAAGAAGTTAATGAAAAGGGCAAGGTTAGACGTTGTAGACCTACCTTTCATAAATCCGTGCTGATTCGGCATAATGTTTGTCGAAATAGACGAGTACAATTCATCAAAGACGATTTTTTCAAGAACTTTGCTTAAAATAGGGAGTTGGGAAATTGGTCGGTAGTTTTTAACGTCATGTTTATCACCAGTCTTAAAAATTGGTGTGATAACAGCTGATTTTCACTTGACAGGAAACGATTCTTCCGTTAGTGACTTTTTATAAATGGCGCAAACCGGAAGACTGATATATATTTACCGCAGTTACTTATTTATTAAGATTAGCTCAAAGGAAAACTATTCACCTCAGGACCTATTTTATCATTGGGGATGATGTGTGGAGGGTGTTTTTCGGATAAGAAGGATATAAAGTTCTGGGAAGGAAAGAGGTACGAGGTGTGGTTAGGAATCTGGGTGTCAGTGTGTCCAAGAGTGACGAAATATGAATCTACCA
Source organism: Limnephilus lunatus (assembly GCA_917563855.2). Classification (NCBI taxonomy): domain Eukaryota; kingdom Metazoa; phylum Arthropoda; class Insecta; order Trichoptera; family Limnephilidae; genus Limnephilus; species Limnephilus lunatus. Next base: position 40,267,068 of record OU830602.1, on the reverse strand, counting down.
CTCCCTCTGTGGTGCAAGCCGATATTCCGAGACAATACTGGTGCAGTCCAAAGGTCTTCCTCAACAAGTCTCTCCCGACCCAGCCTTCACGCAGTTGGTGGGCAGACGCGTCCGCCGCCAGGATCCGGACAAACCTAACCCCATCAACAAGGCACTCCTGCCAAGTCACCAAACGTAGCGAAGTACTTGGTGTGACATGTGGCGGAGTGTTGGTTATACAATAAATGGTAACAGCCATACCAATATCCGCCTTCCATATTGACTGTTTATTACTTTATTGACACGGAAACATGTGCTCAGGTATCGTACAACTAAAAACTCAAGAAAAAATTTGCTACAAACGTAGCAAATTAAACCAATATTACAATAATGACAATAAGCTAAATTTGTTTAAATTCCACTTTATTATTATATATCATTAACAAACTGGTTTCGGTTCGAACTGAAACTTCATCAGGGGTGAATAAAATATATTGTGATGAGAGTTCAGGTCAAAGCGAAACCGATTGGTTACAGATATGTATATAATAAAGTGGAATTTAACAAAGTTATTTTTTTGTATTTTAATTATGTTTATCCGCAAAGTGTTTGCTTTACGTGAGAGTTAAAACCAACATTAATTGTTTTATTGTTTATTAGAAATCGTACTACATAAAACAAATTATTAATTTCTTCCCATGTACTTACAATTACGTTGATTGAATAACTTTACAATTACATAATATATTATTACACATTATTTACAGTATCAGTCTCAAATAATTTTCAACGTGAATCATGATAATATTTATAAGAAGCAATGCCGGAAAATGGTCATAAATTTGAATTATGAGCGTATTAATGTTTTTCCTCATTGAAAAGTACCTCTTTTAATTTATCCGGGAAAATATTCACTGGTTTAACGACATAATCTTGATAAATAAACTCGTTTCAAAGTTGATAGATTTAACCAGGAATGTTTTGATAATTTCATGCACAAACTAATTAAATAAGTGATTATTCATTTTAAAAGAGCTAAGCATCCGATAAATCCAATGTAAGATTACTTGGACGAGTTGATTAGTCAGACATATCCATTTGTCATGTTTTAAATATAACAAGAAAATCAGAGTTCGAATGCTCATCATAAATCAAATATTATTTTCACTTTAATTTGTTTTACACTTTAAACTCTATAAAATAACGGTTCCATGCCAACTCAGAATGAAACTAACTCAGAACCACCTCAGAAAGGTCATTAAAAGCTATGAAAAAATAATTTTAAAATAGCCTAATCTAACTTAACCTTTTTAAACGAATTTAATTTTTTTTTATCATCTCTCTTAATGACCTTTCTGATGTGTTTCTGAGTTGATTTCATTCTGAGTTGGCCGGTCACCAAAATAACACACGGTCCAGTACATTAGAATGACATTTCGAAATATCCTGATAGTGACCCAGACAACATCAACGCCGAGAATTTTATTAATGTATTATTTAGGTATTAAAGGTAGGAGATAAGTATTTTACCAAACTGTTGCTGCCACTGTCTCTCTTACTCCCCTTTCTATTGAGCGAAAAAGACAACTGCACCTCATGCCGATAATATCTACCTAAATAAAATCGTCAAAATCGAGGCATTGTATTCTCAATTTGTCTCCTCCAAAATTGGACCAATGTTTTTTTTTCATTACGTACTGTATTAGAAGACAATAATCTATCTCTGTTCGTTTTACTTAAAAAAAAACCATTGTAAAGTTTGTATACTGAACGTCAGTTGATGGCGTTTAAAACTGGCAATTTAAATGTTTTTCGGGCGGTCCTAACTTCTAATTCCTGTAAGAAGTAACTTAATAAAAAAAGCAATACTAGAGTATCGACACGCTAGTGGTCAATATTCATATTATATTAAAAAATATTTGCAGTTGTATCAAAATACAGAGAGGAATTTGGAGAATACGTTTGTATGAACAAAACGCCGCCCGATTTCCTCTTAATTCACTACAAGTTTTTCTGCTTTATAATTTGCTTTTAATAATTATCTGAGTATTTAACCAGATAGAGGGTACACTTTACATACAGGGTGTCCGGGGGTAAAGTGCATTAACTTCGGGAGGTGATTCTACATGATAGTATAAGTAAAAAAGAAAAATACCTTTTTTCGAAATTCCAACGTTTAGGGGTAGTTTTGTGGTAAAAGGATAAAATTAGACCGGCGCGGCGTGTGCGGGTAGCATTATTATTATCAAGCAACGTTGCAACAATCGCTCCCGGCAAGCTAACAGTAACTTTACGGGGTAATTTTCACCTTACACTAAGGATATTTAGTAGGTATGTCTTTTTGTATGGGAAAAAGAAGTTGGAATTTCAGAAAAAGTTAATAATCTTTTTTACTCCTACCGTAATGTAGAATCACCTACCGAAGTTAATGCACTATACCCCCGGACACCCTCTATAACTGCAAACTCATCTCGGATTAATTTCTTATAATTAAAATATAATATGTAAATGAAATCCTCAGCACGGGAAATCCCAGTGAGGATATCATTATCTTTAGATGTTTGTAAAGAAAGAAAAACAATAAATCATATTGTACGGTGCTCCAGATTTCATGTCCGGGTTGAATCTTTCCCAAATGAAAGACTAAACCCTTCCACACACTTTTCCACAAATGAATATCTAGTAAATTAACGCAATGTAAGTGCATTATATAAGAATAAAACAATACAAGAACAATACGTCAATCCACCAGAAACATAATGGGAAAATATTTCACCGACTCCAGATATTTTCATATCAGAGGGTTCGGCTCTGATGAAATCCTAACTGGTCCGATAAATCCTACTGATCCCTCAATATAAATATTTAAAAAATCTTTCGTAATTCTACATGTATTTAAAATGACCGACTTTTGCATTTTTATGTACAAATTTTTTTACAAATCTAATACGCCTAAATTTTGAATGAGAGAGCTAGGTATAATGCCAGTAGCCGAAATAACAAATGGTAATATTTTTATAGTCTGAGAATGCCAAATTCTTTTAATTTCATTTCCTAAATCTGTGTATTTTCTTATTTTTTCAGAAACAGTTTTCTGAATATTACAAGAATTTGGAATAGCGACATCAATGATATAAGTTATTTTCTTAATTTTGTCATGTAAAACTATATCGGGTCTATTATGACTAATTGTTCTGTCTGTCAGAATAGTTTTATCATAATAAATTTTATAAAATTCATTTTCTAAAAATGAATTTGGTTCATATTCATAATATGGTACATTACGGCAGTCAATCAAGTTATGTTTAATTACTATTATTTATTATTATTATTATTTCGGAGGTATCTGACTAATCAACTGGACGATCAATGTGCGCACAATGCCAGAAGAACGACTATACAGTACTATTATAAATATCGCATTTCATTATTGAGAGAAAACATCCAGTGGTCGCTGTAGAAAAAGCTGGGGAAATCATATGGGAAGGTTTGCGGGGAGAGACTGTGCTTGCAATGAACCGGGGCCATCGAATTAGCGCATGATAGGGTCGCCTGGAGGTCTAGCACGGTTGATCAATAAAACCCTATGTCAATATGTTATTATTTTTTTATGTGAATACATCACAAGAGTCCTTGCTGCTCCTATCTGGAGTCAGTGAGACTATGACATCCCCAATTGAGACATGTTGTGAAGCTGAAGGTAGTGGGAAGGAGAAGGAGATGGGGAAGAGGAAGGTGGGGAAGTTGGGAGGAAAAAACCTGACTATTCAGATCACCAAACACGACTAAAGCCATTTAAAGCTACGTTTCAATTCTGAATGGTGGTCTTACACCAAGGAAATTCTGATAGTATCTTTCACTCTGAAAGTGCCACAAATCTGATTGTGATAGTATTTAAGAACCCTTTTATTTAAGAACCCTGCTTCGAGTATATCTCTGACGCCACGCCTTGGGAAAAATTAATTTCGTACGTGAAGTTTATTGCAAAGTAACTATCTTGTTGCCCACCGCCTGCAGGGCCCAGCAGCAATAACCTACGTAGTGGTTTTTTAATTGCTAGTATACTGTATATTATTTTCAATGAATTAATTGTGAAATAACACATATTAATCAAATAATAAAATTTAATTGCGTACGCCGGGATTCGATCCAGCGACCTTCAGATTGCGAGTTAGAGAGAATTACCCCTCGTCTACGGAGGCCGGCAATTCATCTTAGACGCGATCAATTTATTCCGTTCGATCTTGGAGAAGTGAAAGTGGTTCAAATATGACTAAAGACCTCATCAACTCATTAACTCCCACTTAGTCTCGAAAAGTAAACACGAGGCGCCATATATTAAGTAAATCCATGGACAGATCAGCCAGTGGTGCCACCGTATATAGATTTCTATTTTATTTATTCTCGTCACTATTAGTCTGGCTTTCAACAATGCGGCCGTGTTCGCAAAAACGATATAAAATCATCGGTAGTCTATCGATCTCAGATTGTAAATTTATCGATTTCACTGTGCTGGACCCCCTGAGGCGGTTGTCGATAAAATGAAAGCATTAAACTGTAACACACTCATACATAAAATCTTACTACAAATTCAAATAAAACTTATCACGAATGTAAAAATAAATACATAATATTATAATTTTCTTAACACTTTGTACACCTTACAATAAAACAGCCACGCTTACAGCATACAACAACGGAAGCAAGATAAAATTTACAATTATTATTATATTATTTAATCTATTACAATATTGTGATTATTTAATTAACAAATTTATCAAATTAATAATTGAACCCTAGACCGGAATAATATTGCATTCAATACAACTATCGATGTTGAAATTATCGTAACAAAAATTAAATTATCATTAAATTATCGTAAATTATCGTAATTATTTAACTATCGTCGTTGGGATTTTTAATGGAGAAAATGAACTAGAAAGACTTCAAAGCCAAGAAGCTGATGGATGCAGGAAAGTAGTATTTGACCAGACAAAAATTTTAAACGGTTGAAATAGTTTTGTGGAATAATGTTGTAAGTTGATCTCATAATTTTTTATTTATTGTTGGAAAAATTTACAGAGTGTTAAACAATTATTGCAGTAATAAAATTGCAATTGGGATGCACATAGATATTGACACTCCGATTAAAAATGTTCACATCATGCGTAATCAATGATGATCTCGTGACATCTTGAACGCAAATGGTTTGATTTAATCGTACCATTTTTTTGCTTTTTAAGCTCAAATACATCAATGACACGTGTAAATTTATGTTAGAAGAGCATCTAAGGGAATGAAGAGTAAACAAGAATTGTGGAATAACGTTGTGTGTAATTTTTATATGCAACGTTTTTCCACTAATTCAGCATAAATTCTAATTTAATTGCATCTCTTGACAACTTTTCATTTAAAATACTTAAGAATTGTATTTTTTATTGGATTTTAAATATTAAATTTTATGAAACATAACTGGTTTCATTTTTTCCAAATTTCTCGGAAAAATAATATTGTTGGATACAACATTTTTCAGGGCAAGAGCTCAATTGTAACATTACTTGTAATCGGAGTATTATATTGTATTGTTTGTTTATGCTCTCAGAGCCATAGACTATCCTAAAAATTTAATGGAAAACAATCACTCTGTGTTAGCATAACTTTTTTTAATTACATACAGTTTAAAATATTTATTTACATAAAATCATGTAAAAGATTAATTAATAACAGTCCAAACGAAAAATATTTCATCTGATGGCAAGTTAACGAAAAGTACATATAGAAGTTTCAATTTTTTTCTAAAAAATTAAACGAGTTTTTTAACCTGTAACGTTTTTAATACTACATTAAATAAAATAATTTTTCTTAAATAAAAATGTACTTTGATTTAATATTGCAACAGTTACCTATATAACGAAAATATAGTTGAAAATCTTAAGTTTATTAAATTCTCTTCAGGGCAGTAGGTATATTATTAAACATAAACTTCATAAGCTAGTGTGTTTGAGCGGTTTGTTATTTTTAAAAGTCTTTGTAAAAGTGACTCGAATTGAACACTGATTTGAATGATTCGTTCACAGACAAAATATCTTTGCCGTGTTATTTAAATAAAATTAATGAATCGGTCACAGGTCGGATAGTAATGAAGATTATGGTGTTCGTTTACGATTAATGTTATTATTTGCAATAATTGTTTCAAATTTATCATTTATTATCTTGTCCCTACCATATTTAATAAGATGCCAATGAACATAAAAATCGAATCAAATTGCACCACCGATCTCAAAAAAAAAATTAAAAAATGGCTAATTGATCAAAACTTTTTATATTGATATTGTAATCTTATGTATAAATATGACTTTGCCTGTATAATATCTGTCTGTCTGTATATTTTATGTATTTGTATTCTACTTAAAAGTTATTCTTCTGTATCTATTTTGCATATTGTGGTTTCTTGTTATATTTGTGCTTTAGTGTCATATTAATATTGTTAAATTGACCTGCTGACAAACTGCCTTGGCGGTTTAGTGGGTGCTTAAAATGAAGAATAAAAAAAAAAAAAAAAAAAAAAAAAAAAATTATCGAAGAAAAAAAACACTTTGGCTTGACGTTAAATTATACAAATGAAAAGAGTTCTTAATTTAAAACCACTTTATTTGATTTATACACGTCGACCGGTTCCGGTTGATCTCAACCTTTATAAGGACAATAAACATGTAAACTAAATTATAGTAAAGAGGAAGAATAAAAAGTAAAAAAGGGAAAGATAAAGCATATAAAGAGACTGGTTGGTAGAAAAGGAAATAGAAGGGTAGGAGAAGGGAGGGGGGTTACATATGGAGAAGGGGAACAACTTTTAAATCGATAACAATAAATATTACTTGGGACAAGTAATACATAAAAACAGTGGCGGCTCGAGCACTTCTTTAGTGGTGGGGATCGACTTTTTTACGTACCGGAATCTCATCACCCGTAGAATATTATTATTATTATTATATATTATTAAATTTCTCAAAAAAAAATTTTTGATGGTCTAATCATGCTAGTCGGATATATTTAACACAAAATAATATAAAATGTCTATAGAAATATGCCAATTTACAATGAAATATAATAAAAATAAAGCTTTACCTTGCGAGATTATTATCAAACTAATTTGAACGCGAGCGATTCCCGCCCGTAACTTCGCAAACAAATGGTTCTATGGGGATCCAAAGGATTGTCCCCGCAGATGCTTGAACTCACATACTACTGCGCATGCGCAGTTGCATACGATCGCAAAACAACGCAAGGAAAGTATGGGGATAGTTCGGATTGTCCCCCAAGTGCGCAGTAATTCTGCGCACTGAGAAATAGACCTGCTTTTTTTGCGCCGTACATTGTTCGCTGTACGCGCGTAGGGTCTTATTAAAATCATCCGGAATAATTGTTTGTATTTTATTTCTGCTAATGTTAATTACTTTTATGTTTAAAGAATTCATTCATTTTGGCGGCATCGAATGTTATTTCCTTTAGTAGGTTTTGAGTGTAACTGGTGGGGACTGTCCCCATTGTCCCCCTGTAAAGAACCGTCACTGCATAAAAATATTACCAAGAAGTACTAAGGACGGGTTGTTTTAAAAGCATTTGAAGACTTTGAGCATTCTCTGGTGAAGCCACATTTTTCAAAAGCCTGGCATGTAAAACGAAAATGCCATGTTATGATATTATAATAACAGAATTTGAATAAAAATTACACACAACGTGAAAATTAACTTCAAATATGTGATGAATTGTTTAAATTTTTCGAAACAATCCATCCTAACAGTAATAGTAATAAAAATAGAATATGAATAGACCTTAATAATTTAGAGGCCTTAGAAATTTCAAAATCCAATAAAAATAAATACCAAATTTTAAACTAACATTTAGAATTAACCGACAGTCCAATTTTAAAGTTGTTACCTTTCTCCCTATGTAACCCCCGCTGTTCTTCTACCTCACTATCTACTCTCCACCAACCAGTCTCTGATGTTCTCTCCCTCTCTTATATGCTTTCTTCTTCTATTTTGTTTACCTTATAATTTTCCTAAGTAGGTACTATAATTTAGTTTATATGTTTATTGTCCTGATGAAGAGAACTGAAACCGGTCGACGTGTATAATCAAATAAAGTGGTTTTAAACAAAGAACTTTTTTCATTTGTATAATTGTTTCAGTTAAAATGCATTTAATTGTTACGATTTAGCAATTATTATACCAACAACTAAATTAATTGACAAGCTATTCATTGATTTCATCAATAAAATTAATTTAATCAATTTACCTATGCATTTGTATCAAAATCACGAACAACAAATTTATTTCCCAATTTAGGATATTTAAACCCTCTTTTCCACTCACATAAAATGTGATCACACATTTTCCAATTTGCGTGATACATAATTGTAATAATTTATCTTTTTAAAAGTTTTTTTAAATTTTCTTATCACAGCTTGGAATTTCAGAAATCTCTTATTCAATAGTAAAATTGATATTACCTAATAATTGTAAGATGAAAATTCATTAGATTTATCTATTTAAGCATCGTCGAGCAGTTTTGGTGTCACCAAGTTAGATGCATTGTTCATGAGACGATGTTCATTAGAACATCAGCCCCGAAGTGTTAGCCAGCGTATTGCCAATCCACTGAACCGAAAGACGTATTAGAAGAGAAGGAGTATTAACTATATTATTATGAGGGAATGGAGAAAGGAGTCAAAGGGTTCATTTTTGTATTTAATTCGCAGAACTCCATTTATTTTTTAATGAAATTTAATAATGTTATTTTTAAGTTCTGCAAGTATTTTAGTTAATATTTAAATAAATGAAGACAATATTAGCGAAAATCAATCAAAATCGGAAGACAGAAAAATCAGAAAAAGATATTGGTTCCACTGGGATAGCTATTTCGGCTTACAAGGCCATTTTAAAACTGTGGTTAAACCACTTTATACGATTCTAAATTTAAACATTGTTATGGTGTCTAAATTGATTTATTACCGGTTAAACCCATTTGTTGAGAAAAAATTGAGACAGTAGGTACTTTATTATGTGCGGTACTTCGAAACCCGAAAAACTTAAAAAAAAACACTAGGTTCCTATTTGAATTTACTATCTGTGCTCTAGGTTCTGGGTTCAGAACACCCAAAAAGTTCAATTTAAATGGATAATAATTATCTGTTAGATACTTGTGTTAGATACTTGTTAGATACTGTTGGGAAGTATATAATTTATTAAAAAAATGCTGTCGTTAATAATGTCATTTTAATCTAATCTTCCCGCAAAACATTATTTTCGTAATTTCACAAAAAGACATTCAGTTGATCACACTGAAAAAATCTGAAAGATGCAGGAGAACTTATTGTGGAAGAAAAGAAGTGGCTTGCCAAGGGAGGTTGCGAAGTACACCGAGAAATGAAGCACACCAGGAATGAAAATGCAATTGAAACTCCATCTATTTTGGCGTCAATAAATTGGGAAAATAGTTATTATCTTTTGCACTGAAGACTGCCAATCCTGTTCCTGTGTCAAGTATGTCAGATCCTGTAATTCTTCAAATGCCTTCTTGAATTACTAGAGTGGAGGGCTAGTCGTCTAAGTCTATTTTAGAGGTTTTAAATCAAGCTTGCTCGAAACTAGCAGCATTGATCCACGGAAACTGGTGCCAACAACCAATAACAGCAGACAAGAGCAGAACATCCACTGACAGTTGAAGTCAGCTACATGAGAACGAATTGTTAACCCAATTCGCTGTTTTTTAAAACGAAGTTCGTTAAAATAAGAATAACATCAGTAAAATTCTGCTCTAAGCATATTCAAATTCACAATAGATTTTTGTAGTTTCCCTGTATATATATATACGTATACGTATAAATAACAATTCAAATTCAAAGAGAGAAGCTAAATAATATAAAATCGCAAAAAAAATCAACTCGCGAGCAAAATCTACTCAATCGTATAGAGCTCCTTTTCTAACCTTCAATCTTTGGTTCAGCAGATGAGCATTGAGCACCCTTGAAGATCATGTCTTTCAAGTACAATAATGACTATACGAAAGCTGGCTAACTGTGCGACTGATGTATCTGCAACTGCCTCTCGGTGTAATGTCGCGGGGTGCGCGCTCTTTCCGTGGGAGGGGACATGTCGTTGGACTCCGTGCTCGATTCACGGGTATATATTTCTGGAAGAATAAATTAACAGTTTTCATTAATTTATATGATTTGAGGGCCTTACAATTTTTTTATGCTCTTGTAGTAATTTTTCCAAAAAGAATTAAATAAATAATTTGTGTTAGAAAGTATAGCGTACCTTGTTGCGGCATGGGCACACAGTAGGAAGGTCCTGAAAACTGTCGGTTTCTGCTCTTCGTACGCAATGGTTGCAGTTCACATCCGCTATCTATTCGGTCTGTATCTGAAGACAAAAAACTATTTTATTATTTTAGAAAAGTATCAACAATACGTATGTGGTCACATTTTAATACTATTGCAGATTAATAATCGGATTAAATTCAAATATAAAAAATAGCAAGAATCGTGTCTATCCAAAGGTTTATGAAATTCTTTCAATTCTTTCTTCAGGGGTACCTCAGGGATCCGTATTGGATCTACATTTATTTTCTTTACAAATGATATCGGAAAATTATTCAATCATTTGGTAAGATAAGATCATAAAAATATGTAACTTCATTCCAAGTGAAATCGACACGGAGCATTTTGCTTTACAGACGTCCTTTAGCTAAACACTACAAATACCAAGTCTCTCCAGATAGATACCAAGCAAAGGCCAACACTTAATATATACAGGTATTTCACCAATTTCTTTAATATGTAATAATTTCAAAAACTCGTAGGAATTATTAGGTTTATTTTTAATAAAATACGCAAGATTAATTATTTTAAGTTTGCAGGTATTTAAGTAAAAAAAAAATGTTATGCACTTTAAGCCCTAGTTGTGTGAACTCCCGTCGTATTTGATATCTTCATCCAAATGGCCATTAATGCTTTTATGAAATTTTAGACATTAACTACTTCAAATAATATTCCTATTAGTTAACAGTCGATTTTCGACCCATCAGCATTATTTATTTTATTTATACATTTTATTTTAGGGAAATCAACAGTTTACAGTAATGATTAATTTATACATGTATAATTAACCTAACTGAGAAACCAATTATTGATTTCCTCATTATACTATTACATTGTGTGTCTAGAAATTAAACAGTAATCTTAGAAAATTAAAAGATAGTACCTACATTAAAAGATATTACATAGGTATAATAGGTGGAAGGTTGTACATAATATATCATTAAATTTATGAATTTTGTATTCATTTAATACAATTTAATACACTTTTGATAGAATTTTTATATTTATTTTCGTTACAATTGAAGATATCTATATCAGAGAAAATGTTATTTTATGTTGAACACAGTCTAATAAGGCAAGCATTTTGGTTTGAATTTGTTTTACAGTGCTTTTCCTTAAAAGTATTACACGAACCGTGTAGGTACTTTAAAATCTATGCTGTTTAATAATTCAGGACAGTCGGTTATATTATTTACGATTTTATATAGCAACATCGCATTTGAGAATTGTCTGCGTACACTCAATGCATCGATTTTGAAGAAATTTATTGCATCAAGATAATTATTAAATCGATTGTACGATTTGTAAGAAAGGTATTTTATGATTTTTTTCTGAATCGATTCTTGTTTAAAAATAAACTGTTTTTATTAATTTAATAATAAAATTATTGAATATATAAAATAAATAAAAATTAAAATGGAGTTCTACAAATTAAACTTGATAACAATAAATGAATCGATTCTATTTTGTTTATATTAAAATGGAGACCACACAGTTGACGCAAACTCTATATGGCTTCGTACATACGCAAAGTATAGTTGTTTGATAATTACAGTGTTTGTGAATTCATTTGTATTTCTTACTATGAAACCAAGCATTTTAGCTGCTTTATTTGTTATTTGATTGATATGGCATTAATATTGTAACTTACTATCGAGAATCACACCTAAATCACGAATATTGGAGCAGGTTTCAATTTTGTTTGTGTTTAACAGATATTGATGTACAATTTTTTTGTCATTTCTTGTGAATATGATGTGATGACACTTTAAACTGTTTAAAAATAACTGGTTATTCTCACAATACATAGCTACGCTGTTCAAATCATATTGTAATTTGATACAATCATTTAGGTCACTTATTATACCAGTAAGTACCTCCTCAGATATTATTAGATAAGTTCTGTTGTTAAGTGTGTTCATGATTGTTCACCTTTGGAGTTGGAATGCTTGTGAGCCTTCTGTGGGAAGTGTCGCTTGCAGGGTGCTTGCAGTGGCGGCTCGTCGTTCTCCAGGTGTCCGAAGGTGCGGAACTGCAGCGTGTGGTCCAGGGTTGTGGGTACCGCGGGGCCCGGCCGATTGGGTCCGCCCACCTGGAAGGTCGCGTAAGGGCTGATCTCGTACATCTCTGCAAACACATGTGACATATTTTTCATACGTTTGTGTAAATCGTTTTCACGACGAAACAGAACATTTAAGAAATAATAATTATATTGAATAATCTCCAATTAGGAGGGTACTACGTACGCCAATTTTAAAGTAAATAATTTGCAGAATTCACGCGTTTATAAATTTAACGAGTTTAATTTAACTTTTTCATTGTTTGTTTTTGGCGTGTTATGCCGTGTTGCGCTACCTCCTTCTTTAGCCAAATAGTTTAACTTAAGTTTTATTAATTTAAAGAAAAATAATTATTTTTAATAATTTTTTCATTAAAACTAAAAATGTGGGATAAATAGTCAAATATATCCCGTACATCCCGTGTGGTGGGAGTAGAAACCTGGGAGTGGCCTCATTATGTCGGGAGGGTCATGCCGTTTATAGTCGTTGCCACCGTTTGGTCCGGACAACACCGGGGCTTTGCTGTCCGCATGTATCTTGAAAATGACAAAAAATGGCGAAGTGATGAGACCCACTTCCATCTCTGTGGAGCGGTGAATAAACCAAATTTTCGGTACTGGACTGAAAATAACCTGAGGCAACTTCACGAGAGACCTCTTCTCTCCCCAAAAGTGACCGTGTGGTGTGCGATTTCGAAATTTGGTGTGATTGGGCCGTATTTTTTCGAGGAAAATGGATGAACCGTGACTTTCAACGCTCAACGTTATGTTTCCATGTTAGAAAATTTTTTCGAACCTCATTTGGAAGAACTTACGGAGGAAACAGATCTGGGAGACATCTGGTTTCAACAGACACTGGTGCTACGGCCCGTACTGCTCGAGTTTCAATGACGAAACTGCGACAGATGTTCCCTGCGCGCCTCGCCTCTCTGAGGGGTGACCCGCGCGCTCACCTGATTTAAGCATTTACGACTTCTTCCTTTGGGGTTATCTGAAGGAAAAAGTTTTCAAACATCGGCCTGACACCTTCGAAGAACTCAAGGATCGAATTCGGGAGGGTATCCATATATGAGATGTGCCAAAATGCAGTCGAAAACTTCAGAAATCGTCTTCATCAATGTATCGCTGCTAGGGGCCATCATCTTTCTGATGTCATATTCAGGACTTGATGCATAAAACGGCATGATGTACCGAATAAAATAAAATAAAAAAATAAACCCCATTACTGTAAGTGATGCCATTTATTTTTAATAGCCTTTCAAAACTGCACTGTTTGATTTGCCGCACCCTGTATATATATTTTGTAGCACAATTTTAATTCAAAATTATTTGGTTACTTAGTTTTAACCACGATTATTATTAAAAAAGGACATGTTTTAAAATAGCCCGGATACCCAATTTTAAAATAACCCTGATGCTCAATTTTAAAATAACCCTGATGAAGTAAGATAAGCAATGCTTACGAAACATACGTTTTTTGATAAATAAGCGTGGTTATAACTAATTAATCTGTTAATTTTGAATTAAATAATATGCTTTCATGTCCCCTTTTCGTAATTTTAATACATAGTTCAAGAGATTTTTCAAAAATATTATGCTGAAGTTTGTCTAAAGTCTAGAGAGTTTTCAGGAATACTGTTTTGAAATGAGATTATGCTTGGTTCCCATCGGGATGTCATTTATCCAGTCCCTCCTTTTCCTAACCACACCACCTTGCTGGAAAAGTATTTGAAATTTGGAACATAGCAAGAAAAATAGTGCAATCGTTTTGTGTACACAATCTCGTTTGTAAAAAGAAGGAATTTGAGCATCCCGGATGTACCTAATATCGTTTTGTACTCATTAGTTTTGTTGGCGATAACTACTTCAAGGTATCGCGGTGGAACTATATTGTGGTTGTGTCGTATCTTAGCAGAGATAAGTGATTCTTCATTCCTTTTCCTTTGCAAACCTCGTTTTTCTTACACATATTATCACCAAATTCCAGCAAACACCACTTCGTCTTTACTAACGACGAAGCAGTCAAGTGCATCTGAAGCTGCAATTCGTAAGCGGTTTCGGACGCAACATTTAAATAATAAGCAAAATTAAGGTATAAACACCTGCGGACTCTCTTCTCATTTTATCGGTATGCCCCTTGATGGGGGAGGTGGAATAGTCGTGCTGGCAATTCCTGATGTTCTGCTGCTCGGCGCATATCGTCTTCTCGTCACTTGCTTGGGATTGGCTGCGCTGCCTGTCTTCTCCGTAAACCGACTCACTTGCACAGTGGCAGATTACACTGGAAAATAAATAAACTTTTAATTTCAGATTTCTCAATATTACGATTTACGGAGATAAAATATTTTAACTTTAAGCCATTCAAAATGAATTTGTTTTAAGAGCGGCAAAAGACTTCAATAATTTAGGCACATTTATCATGTTACATTAAACCCTTGTCAGATGCCAACTAGAGTTAACTCTATGTTGTGGTCTCCGTTTAATAATATTCATTCCAACAACATTGAAGAGACTCATCATAAGTTCCTAAGGTTTGTAAACTATAAATTATATTCAATTTTTATAAGAAAATTTTTCTTTTTTTCTGTGTCTTGTTCTCTTTCATATTTTCATTTAGACTACTATTGTTAACTTATTCTAATATGATATAAATTATATTTCTGTACAAAACATTGATTATAAAACTTTCGGAGAGAAGAATAAACGCAGATTTAACACTATTACATAAAATACTGCATTATAGGTAAAATTGACTGTCCTGAATTGCTTACAGATTCTTAGAAGTTCTTGCCGGCATTTACTACTGTTTTACTTTACCGTTTTACATTTAACACCAGGACACTGAATTCCCCGAATATTCTGATCTGAGAGATACATACCTTTAAAATAATCAGTATAAATATTGTTTATTCCAATTCTTTTATGAATTTAGACACAAATAGACCTTTAATTTATGCAATTTTTGCGTATATGGAATGTTAGACTTTTTATCATTTTTACCAATGTATTTTATTTTATTATATATGCTTTTGTTGTTACATTGTATTAAGTATTTTTTTCTCAATGTATCACATTTTATTTATTGTTTTAACTTTGAAGTATTTAAAATAACTGTGATACTTAACTAGGATGAAAAAGTCCATCACGGCGTGTAATAAATAAATAAATAAAATATAATTTTTTTAAAGACGACTGTATATTTTTCCTTCCCTGGATTTGTAAGAGTTTAATAAAATTAGATGTTAAATCTGTAACTGGGAGGTCAACGTTTCTGTGTCCAAAAATACCAAATAGTTGATACACCATTTCTTCCGAAATGTATTTATCTATTTAGAGATAAACTGCACTATTCCCAAAGCGAATTCTTCATGGATATCATCATCACATAAGAAAAAAATTCCTGTATCACAATTAATATTTAGGAACACCAATATTTTGAGAACCGTTTTGTGGCCTCCTGTAAAATAGAAAAATGGACATAGGACCTGTAACATTGACATAACTGGTGCAGAAATTGAACTTACTGCCTCTTCATGATTAGCAAGTATGCCACTGAGAGTGTAGAGATGGCGGCCACAGTGGCCAGAATGATGGAGATGAGGTTGAAGATATTATCCTGAGATCCGTCCAAGTCAATGGGGTATATTGGCTCCATGGGAAGATCAACTGAAGGAGATATAAGCGCTGAAAAAACATACAAAAAAATTAAACCAATTTCACAAACAGTAATGGGATGTTAACGCCATCCGATTGGTATTAAAGTTTTCCGAAAAGCTATAAATCAGCAAAAACATAGAAAATACGAATTTGTTAGCTTAATAAAAGTATATTTCATGTCGATTTGTTTTATATAGTCCTAACCACTGGAGCGATCACGCGAAATAAATAAATTTGCCTGGATTGCTTGAGATTTCCCAGAAGGTCATTTTTTAATTTTGTCGCCAACATTTAAAAAAATTATACCTTCGAATTTTAACATGGAAACATAAGAAAATATTAGTGTGCTATATAGCCAATGAATTAACCTGTATTTTACCGTTTATCTCTTATTTGTAGAATTTATAAAAAAATCCTAAAGTTTATAATCGCGCGAATCCTAAGTGTTTTTACTTGAAACTGCCGTGAGGGATACTTATTCAGGTCAACATAGAATATTTTCGGTTTCTGTATATTGTCTGTGGTATACTTCATAATGAAAGGTGCATATCTATGGAAAAAAGGACTTAATTTAACCGTGAACAGCTGTTAAAAAATTCGGCGGGAAAAAAATATTTAAAAACATTATCTTTAACATTGTTCCAAATAGTCTACGAAGTTCAGATTTGCGACATCTATGGCCATAATGGATAAAGCATTTCAATAGCTACGTGTTAAAATAAATGGCTGGCCATGGAAATGTTTTAAATAATTACAATAAATGTTTTACGAATGGTAGGAAAATGTGGTCCATTTTTGGACCGAAATCAATCGCAGAAAAATAAAAGTGTCCATTTTTCGACCGGGGCCAGGTCCAAATTATACGATCCAAGATAACCAAGTTTTATTGTGAAGAGGAGTGTACGTGGATTGTATTATTTTATATGTTACAACTCATTCTAGGTCTAAGTGTGTATATCCAAAACTCAAAAAGAAACGAGGCCGTGAATTGTTGACAAAATTATTAACGAAGTTTTAAAAATTAGTAATTAAGAACCATTCCAGAGAGAATATCATCGAAGAAGCCAGGTCCGAACCCAAAAACAATGCGTACTTTTATGGGCACACGTTAGAAATTCTTTAAACTTGAACTAGATAATGATTTGGACAAACCAACAAAGCAAGGGGAAAACTTGTATAGATTTGACAATTGAAAGAGGCCTTAGCTAAGTTGATAGAGCATTTGCCATGTAAGCAGAAGGTCCTGGGTTCGAGTCCCAGAGGTGCCAATATCTTTTACTGATTTTTCTGTCTCCAGATCTTCGATTGAGTTTCGCTAATATTGTCATTATTTAATTAAATATTATAATTTGAGATTTTACTCTTTATTAAACTTTATATAACTCTCGTTAAAAATAAAAATAAATATTGAAAGAGGTATTCAAATAATTTCAAGGATAAGTTACGTATCACACCATTACCCTGCAATTAAACAAATCTAAGTTGAAAATGAATTAAGCAATTTAAAAAATTAGAAGTGTTTTGGTCACATGTGTGGAGTGTCTATGAAATCGAAGTACTACACATCATTTTACAAAATCTATTTTTCAATTGATTGAACGTTTCGTTTATGGGTTAATAAACTAATTATCTTTCTTTAATGCATGCTGTGGGGTAAAACTGTAAAGATTATCCTAATAATTCTTTTAACCTCCAGAGAGAGTGGTTGTCGCCGCCCTGATTGTCGCTTCGCTCCTGCCGGCATGATTCTCCGCCGACAGTCTGATCTCGTACCACTGGGCGGGCACCAGCGAGGAGAGATGCAGGGCGGCTGAGCCCGGCACGTTGGCTGCCCTCCAGATACCGGCGTCTTTACGTCCGCCGCGACGCCACTCCGCGCCCAACGCCAGCAGCGGGCACAGGCCGCCCTCGCCGCCCGCCCCGCCTCCGCTGCCGCCCAACCCACGGCGCACCTCTACCACTATAGAGGAGGAGTTGCTCCAGATCAGGTCAGACCAGTCTTCGGGAAATTTAGGAGCTGCGGAAGAAGAATTGGTTCAAAAAATTGGCATAATATGAAAAACCCAAAAACTGGAACAAGAAACATTCAAATATTATGATTAATATTTTATTACATTCTCGTACTTTAAGAAATAAAAGGCCATTGACGTCATCCTTCACCGCTCAGGATGCCATTGAAGAGTATTTATTTATTTACCCCCTTTTTCGGGGCTTTTACATATGAAATTTACAAATTACAGTGTGATTAAATAAAATATAAATATTATATATTTCTTTTACAAAGAAATTATATAATAGGTATATATTTCTTTTACAAAGAAATATACATTATCTATTGTACATATCTGAACTGCGTCAGTAACATTATTTTGTAATTGTTTAAAGATAAATTGCAGATGTCCACTGTCTTGGTATAATTAGTTCCCTCCATTAGTATTCTGGGCAAAGAGGAATACATATGATAGTTAGTTCCAGAATTTCTGCACTGAAATAAATCCTGACTTCTAGTATTACGTATTGGGATCCGGAAGCTTATCAATTCAAACAATACCGGACTATCAACTAAATCATTTAGAATTTTATACAGAAATACCAAGTCAGTGAAAATTCTTTTGTCTAACAATTTTGAACAGCTTAACAAGTTTGGTAGCGTCCTCTGATTCAAAATCGTAAGTGATGCAAGGAAGGTTTTACGAGAACACGCTCTCAATAATTCAAACATCACTAAAGTAGTTTAAGACGGTGAATAAACGTAGAAAAAAGGAAAAATAAAAAAACTTATATGAAATGAATCAAATGAAAAAAGGTTTACCTTCTCCTTTGGTGTTGACTAAAATAGAAGCACTGGCCTCTCCTTTTCCGACTCTATTGTGGGCGGTTATTTGGAAGGAGTATCTCGAGCCACATTTGAGTCCATCAACCTTGTACGAAGTCACTTCTGCTGATAGTTCTATTATCTGGAGACTTTCGTCTAGCCTCTTGTAGCTAAGGGTATATCCTAATATATAAAATAATATCATTTACATTATTCAGATCATCATATTCAGAGATTAAGAATTTTTAAACGCTATGGAAATTAATGTCATTTTTTAAATAATTTTGAAGTTAGAAACAAAAACTAAGCTAAAACTGAAATAAAAAAGACAAAGAAACAGAAACTAAAACTGAAGCTACTCAAGAAACAAAAAACTGATTAATAAACAGCAAATGAATTGTGAATTGAAACACAAACTGGAAATATGTTCACAAAGGCTCTAGTAAGTTTTTCTTACCTAATATGGGAGAGCCCCCATCCGAAGCATTAGGGCTCCATTGCAGCTGGGCGCTGGAGGCCGTGGTGTAGAGTAGCTGCAGGGAGGGGGGTCCAGGGGGCAGCAAACAGATCACTGTGTAGGTTATATCGTCAGACCCAAATAAGTTTTTAGCTGAACACGTGTAGTTTCCACTGACGGTTTGGTCAATACCTGAAATCATTAAATTTTAAATATGAAAAGGAAAAAAACAATATGTCAGACATTTGACTTTATCAAATCTGGGTATTGTTTGTTAATCTTAAAATGTGCTCTGCAGATGTCATAACGGCAAGGAAATAATAGAGCAAATATTTTTGATCCAAGAGACTTAATTAAAGGTATAGCCGAAACAATTTGAGGATACTGAGACAAAAATCACAAGGGCTAAAACCAATGAGAAGAAAAAAATTAACTCATTAGAATCGAAATCGATTTCCCAATATACGGGAATGTCAAAAACATCAAGTTGTTCCCTTTTCAGCGCAACTTATGCCATTAAAAAGTCTGAACCATTAATACTGGTTTTATTAATATCTAAAAAAATGAAAGTGGTATCTCACTATGAATGAGCAGATTCCCTTCAGTTGTGACTCTGTACAAGTGGCTGTGAGTGATGGTTCTCTGAGAATGCTGCCATCGAGCACGAGGAGTTGGGTTTCCAACGGAAAGACAGCCAAGTAAAAGAGAACGGCCTGTACCACTTCGCACTATCCCGCCGAATGATGCTATGCGGGCACCAGCTAGAGGGAATAAAACAATTCAAATTTTAATTGCAAAGCAAATAAGTAGCATACATTTTAATATTTTATTGGAAAGGTCAAATAATGTTCAACGTAAAGATCCAAGCAAACCGCATGGTCATTAATTTTCAATTGAACGCGTGTTAGACAACTATTCACGTTAGCAAAATTTTACGGTGGGTTCTCTCAAAAGGCATTGAAACATGTGACGGTAGTCGAGTCACCAACCAACCACCTTCATTTTAATTTAGTCCATATTTATTTACATGTAACATGGTATACACCGATGACGCAAATGAAACAATGCGTTCTTAGCTGGAGAATTTTTTTTTAAAGAAAGGTTAAAACAAATTGTGTCATATAGGAGAGTTTTAGTCTAATTCCTACTTTCATTTATGTTCAACTCACCTCTTGCCGTAGTGACTTGCGTAACAGGAGAGGTGGAACCTCCTTCTCCAGCGCCAGTACTGGCGGAGAGCCAGAATTCATATCTGCCTTTCTCCACCAGCCCTCTTACCTCCACGGCTCCTCCTAACCCAGCGCCATTCATGTTCTCTGCCTCTGCAAGACTTATCTGTCTGCTGATGGGTTGACCACTTCTAGAAAAATGATATTGGTTATTTGCTGTCAAGTCGAAGCTGTTTGACAACACGTCAATATTTTGTAATGCTTCACATATCTGAGAATAGCCTCACCTTCCGGCTTCCCGGTAGTAGAGTGTGTAGAAAACTATATTTCCATTAGGTTTTTTAGGTGGTAGCCAACTGACGAGAATGGATTCTGCTGTTGTCGATATAGCTTTCATGTTTGCTGGTGGTCCAGGAACTATAAAATAAACGGTGTGATTACACTAACTATTTGAATCATGGTGAATGAAACATAACACAAACAAATTGAAAGAAAAGCAATAATAATAATTTGGTATATTTCTGGTAAAACATAAGACAATATATATTTTTGGTAGGTCTATCTGAATCTATCTTACTGTCTTCTTCAGTGGTACAGAACACAGCCGGACTGAGGATGCCATCCCCCGCACCCGTGTAGGCCAACACCTGGATGGAGTAGTTAGTGTACTTAAGTAAGGCGTGAAGGTAGGTCTCACTACTGCTCGTCCTCTTCACTTCTGCTGCCGAAACACTCTCCTCCACTGAAACCAAATAAAAAGAAACCAAAAATATATATAAATACACCATTCTATAACTTCAAGATCAGAATCTTCTTGGTCGTAAGTATATCTCAAAGACTTACTGTAAATGTCAGATAGAGGCTTGTAGAGTATCTTGTATCCAAGAAGATTGCCTCCGTGGTGAGATCGTGGTGGAGAAGCCCATTCTATTTTAAGGCTTTGAGAAGATAGAGGTGTGCAATGAACTGATTGAGGTGGAGCAGACGGAACTGGAACAAGGTTTTTTCAAAAACTTTTGAAGACATTCAACAATTGTATTTCGTAAAATCCTCTTCAAAATTTGCATTAAAAAAATGCAGTGATGTGAAAGATTCATAAAAATGGTATTCTTACCTCCTTCTTTTGTGGTTGCCAGAACCGGTACGCTCGGGGGCCCATTCCCAGCTCTATTGGCAGCCGAGACAGTAACTCTATACCTGGTGAATTGAGCCAGGCCGGATATGGAGAACCTCCCCGATGCAGGACCCTTGACTGTGGCTGAGCTGGTATGGGGTATTTGGGGGCTAGAGGCCTCGGGGTCTGAAGACTCGGACCAGTGCACGGTATATCCCATTAACTGACCGTGCCAGGCGTTCATGGGTGGAGACTAAAATGAAATCGAATAAAATTATGACAAAGCCTTGGTTCTCGATTGTAGTGTTGTGTGAGTTTTTTTGGTATCTCCCTGGTGTTACTGTTAAAGGCAATATGAAATGTATTTATATCCAACTGGATGCCGTTATACAAAAGGCAGATGAAGAGATTTTTATCCATGCTGCTCTTGAAGAGGTTCAGCTCAATTGAGGGATGTAAGGCGAATCCCTGTCTATAGTTTGTACCGCTTCCGTACTAGAAAAGCGTTCGAAAAACTAATTTTTGCAGGACAGTTGTTAAAATTGCGGAGGAGTTCTTGGACTTTTAAAAACTAGATTGCTTGTTTGGAGATGAACTATTCACAGATAGCATTAGGAGAAAATATGTACTTTTTATCACAAAAAGTCTTCTGAGTGTTAAGAAATAAACCCACCTGCCACGTTACAATAAGTTCTCCAGCTTCTCCTGGTTGTACATGTACGTTTTGTGGAGGTTCCGCAGGAGCTAAAACAAACAATCATGTCAATAAAAAAGAGAAATAAGGAACAGACGGTGGGCCAGAAAGATGCGCTATTTTAAAATCACCACTGCCTCCGTAAACGGTAGCGGGAGTAGTGCGCGGGTAGTGGAATTGGAAGCTCGGTTTTTGGAAACAATGTCATTAATGAAGTAAGGACTTCAGCGGGGTTAATCTGTAACCTTATATTCTGACTGGTACGCAATAGAGTTACGAGAATTTTTCTTCTGGTAGTTACAAGAACTTGAAGTCTATGACAGCAAGACTCGCTTTCAACAAGACAGAGTGATGGGCCATACGTTGAAAATGTTATTTACAATCATAAACGAGATGTTTCCAGGAAATCTCTTATCGGGCCGAGGGAATATTCCATGCCCTCCCAGAGACCAGACCCTGTCTTCTTTCTCTGGAGATAAAAACTGAGCTTACTAAAATAATACAACCACAATATTATTGTTCAGTTGAAGAGCAATATTTCGGAAAAGCTGCTGTTCCGAGGGCAACGGACCAACGAGTTTTTACAACTTTGTGGTCCGGATTTGAAGAGTGTTTGCGTCGTGATAGTTCACACCTACAATATGTTTTCAAGAATACATTTTTCAGTGTTCTATTTTAACGTCAACAAATATTTGAATCGTGATTGATCTATTTTACCTTCTTCGTGAGTTTTGGCCATGATGGTTTCCGTGAAAGAACTGCTCTCTATCTGGTTGACTGCGAGCATTCTCATAGAGTAGGTTGTGTCTGGTTGGAGTCCGCTTACTTCCCCTTGCTCCATCGTATCACTTCCCTCTCTATAAAAGAAGTAAATTAATACTTACAGGGGCATATTTTAAGGGGAACGGTCCGATTGGTACAAATCTTAATTTTTGGTTTGAGGCCAAAATATCAAAAATAAGTGAAAAATTATTTTGGAAATCAAAAGGTGTAACAAATATCTAGTAGGGCTACTTTATGTATTTGCGTTTTAAATTATAAAACATAGGTCATAAAGGGTTTCAATATTTCATAATTTTGGAGGCAACTTAGGCAATCATGTTACCATGTAATATTTTTATTTTTTATGTGAATACCCACAAGAGTCCCAGCTGCTCCCGTCTGGAGCCAGTAAGACTATGACATCCCCAATTGGGGTATGTTGTGAGGCTAAAAGTAATGGGGAGAGGAAGGAGATGGGGAATGGGAAGATGAGGAAGTACCTGGCTATGTAGATCTAGTCACCAAACATGGCTAAAGCCAGATACGTTTTTAGACGTTTATGTAGTTTTAGACTAAAGCCATTTTTAAACAACGATTCAATTCTGAATGGCGGTCTTACACCAGGGCGGTACTGAGAGTATCTTCCACTCTGGAAAGTGCCGCAAAAGATTAAATTAATTTTATTCGAGGCAAGAGCCTTACCCCTCGACCACGGAGGCCGTCAATTGCCGTATTATGGTCATTATTGTTATTTAAATTAACATTAAAGAAGTGCGGTTTTGTTTTCAGAGAGTAATTCCAATTTGGTATGTAAATTCATCATACATTTACCCTGATATTGAGTGTACGGAGGACGTTGCAATAGTGAGATTGACGATGCTGGCACTGTCCCAAGAGTCTCTGGCCTTAGGACCCAAGGGCTGGTACTGCAGCAGGTAGCCCAGCACCGGACTGTTGCCGTCGAAGGGTCTTCTCCAGGTCAGGCGGACTGAACGGCTGCCTACCTGCATCACTTCAACTCTCGTGGGAGGGTCAGGTCTTTCTGGAAATGGAACAAATTATAATCATAAAAGTTGGGAATTTGTTGATTAGCATCAATGAGAAGAAGAAAAAGATAGATGATGAGAATAATGGAAATGAATGACCTCCTGGAAAAATATAGATGTGCGGAATTAGGGAGAAATGGAAATTAGTAATATTAACCCAGACAGCCCTACCTTACCAATTTTGTCTCCAAACAAAAAATAATTGCAATTTGGCATAAAGTTATAGAAAAATACTCTCTGTTTGTGTTTTTGTGGAGTGATTTTTGTTGTGTATTGTGTTGTCCAGAATCAAATATTTAAATTCATTTAGCACTTTACATTTTACCATTTTTCATTACTTACATGTATTGCCTCATTTACTCACGATTTTGACGCGTGTGTTACCCTTTA
This sequence comes from Limnephilus lunatus, assembly GCA_917563855.2. Lineage (NCBI taxonomy): Eukaryota > Metazoa > Arthropoda > Insecta > Trichoptera > Limnephilidae > Limnephilus > Limnephilus lunatus. The sequence goes on along the minus strand of OU830602.1, from coordinate 40,242,539 downwards.
CTAAGTATTTCGATGCATTTTGTGTCTACGCACTCTTAACTGTGGTCATCTGACAAGCTTTCTCTTGTTCATGTTTATAAACGCTCAATTTCATTTTTAACAACTCATTCTACAAATTAAAGACCCAGTGCTCAGGTGAGAATCAATCTCTCTGTAAACTTGCTATTCATCTGAATAAATTAAAGTTACAATAATATTCAGTACAAAACAACAAGTGAAGGGATAATCTCAAACATCATATCCTCTCTCTTTACGGAACCCATCGGGTTTGGAAAACTAAGAAGTCTACTTAACCTGATCAACTTACGACTGATAGTAGAATGTCTGAAGACCAAGCCCTGGGACCCTGAATATGTGGGCCTTCTAGCCGGATATGAACCAGCGGCCTATGGATTTATGTACAGTCCAACCAAAATTTAATTGAAGTTTGCCCTTCACAAAATTGAAATACATGTCTTATAGAACGCAAGTTTATGTGTATATTGTGTATTACAATACTTTTAAAAGAAAAAAAAACACAAAAAAATTGTATTGCAAACTAATTTCCTCATTTGTAATAAAAATTTAAGCCTGTAGAAATGATTTTTTTAAAATTTATATTTTATATTTTACTGTATTTATATAGTATTTAATGCAATAACATATTTTTTTTATAATCATCAACTCACTAATAATTGCCAAAGTTGCCTCTAAAGTGGTGGAAAATAGATTTCTTTAATGACCTATAAGTACTTTATAATTTGAAATACAGATAAGTAAAGTGGCATATTATATTCGTACTAGGTATTTATTACCCTAGAGATGTTTTACTCTGCCTCCTCCATTTTGATCCTCCCCCCCATACTTATTTAGCTCAACTATTACAGATAACTACAAGCATCCAATCAACATTATAGTCATCAACGACGGGTTCTTATCACCTAATTCTCGGAATCAAATTCTGCAGGGTATTTCCAGAAGTGACCACAGTAGTCAAAACAAGGGATTTACTACGGTAGTATTAATAATTTAAATAAATAAGTTATCTACTAACTCTGTACATACACAAAATATATTTGTGGTAGAAAATTTAGGTAGAAAATTTGAAATGACCTTTTAAACATCAAAATTGGAAGCAAAATAAAAGTCCGTTGAAACGGTTCAGTACCTTGCACAGCCAGATGTATGAAGTGCTCACTCCTTCCATAGGCATTGCTGGCCTGACATCGGTAGAGTCCTGAGTCTTGTCTATCTGCTCTCTCTATGCTCAATTGCGATCTCAGTCCGTTCTCTTTCTTTAGCTCTGAAACGCTTAACCTGAAAATTCACGGAACATTTTACGGAAAAGAAGACGGAAACACCCAAGACAAACATCAATAACAAAATTTATACAACTAAAGTGACTCCAGAATTTAGCAAGGATGGAAGAAGTAGCAAGATTGCTTCTCGTTGATGAGCCTACAATACGAACAAATGTTGAGAAACCAAAACTTTGAGGGCTGGATGATGTGCAGGTTAACACCGAATCTTTAGGCGTACAAAACCAGAATGAAACTAGAGTGAGGCAGCAGGAGATAAGGAGGAGTGGAAGCGTTTCCTTAGATTTTGAGGACACGAGAGATTAGAGCACTTTTCAAGATAGTGAAAAGATAAATTTGATCGACAATTTTGCTAAACCCGTAATGGTTATCAAAGTTCGGTTAAATCATGTTCACAGTAGTTTGAAAAGCCTCATCGTTATGACCCAAAATAAGGCTTTTCTATCAAAAACTACTATTACCTTACCTGTAATTATGTGTATCAATTGGGCTAGTATTGTGTGTCCAAATATTTTGGACTGGGTTATCTCCTAATATGTCGCACACTAAAGTAACTGGATCGTTTCTTCTTGTCGTTATATTTTGGGAAGAAACATCAAATCGGGCTGGCTCTGAAATTTGAACAAGAAAATGACAATTTTATATTTTTCTTTTCAATAACAATTTACTATATAATATGTTACCACTCTTTGTATGTTACACGGTAATTTCATTGAATCATTTTTGTTTTATTCTATTACCATTAACTTCCACTACGATATTTTTGTACAATATATTTCCGATTCCATTTTCCGCCGTGCACCGATAGGTTCCTTCATCTTGTGATGAAATAGAGTTGATAAACAAAGAGCCATTGTTAAATATGCTCAAATGTCCACTGATTGGAGATAGCGTGTCGAAGTCCTCGCTTAATTTGTCTGAAATGAATAAGATCATTTGATACTAAATTAAACACAAAACAACGGTAAGTAGCAATCACACAAAATAAATAGAACACTGGTGACTTAAAAAAATAATTTAAATATATAAAAAAACAGCTTACTATGTTGTTTGGACCAAAAGGTTCTTGGCTGTGGATATCCTTTCGCGTCACAGTTGATGAAAACTGAGCTACCTAGTAAAGTTGATAAATCCTGTGGTTCATAATGCCAGTACGGAGGAACTGAAAGAAAAAAAACATGCCTTTTTCTTCTCATATTCAAATTAACGTTGAAATCTACTGGAGAAAATTTTTTAGATTTACTATTGATTATATTGAAAGCCCATACAATAATACGTGAAAAAAACCGGCCAGTAAAACCTGTAGGATATGTGAGAGAGGCTGTATTTAGTGTAGCCAAAACATGCTGTCTTGCTCTTTTCGTCTACTTGAATTAGATCCTTTTAACGATGTGTATGAGATAACACTTCCACATTAGTGGCGTATTCCATCCAGGTTTCTCCAAATGGTTAACCCGAAAAGCATTCCCCTTTACAACACTATTTCAAGAATCTATAGAACATTTTACGCACACCGGATTAAATAATTGCCATATTAAATTATTTTGACTTGTTTTATTGTTAGTAAGACTTACCTTTGATGATGAGCTCAGCGGACGTGTTCACCTTTCCGGCAGAATTGGTGGCTATGCAGGTGTAGGAACCGCTGTGACTTGATGCAAGGCTTTTAAATATAAGATAACTGAAGAATTCAGCACTTCTTTCATCAATCTACAATAAACAATTTCATGTGAGATCATTACATTACTGTGAAAAAATCATGAATCATGAAGATTTCTTATGATGATTTCTATAGACTTATTATAAAGATGTGGTACAGATGGCTCAAGTACATACTTAAAATATTTCATGGTACAGTGTCTTTCTTGAGCTTATCCGACTACTTACTCTATTCATTTGCGCATCATATGTGTTTTATTTCACCTGATACTCCCTCTTCATCCATCCTCTGTGCGTGTCCAAATAATTTTAACTTTCCTCACTTACTTATATTTATCGCTACCATCGAACTTCCTTACACGTAATTTGATCACACGCAGTTTTACTGGAAATTTGCACCAGGGATTTCATGTCTTCCACTTAAAGTCTACTTTAGTTCTTGCACTGCCAACAACTTTTATCTACAATCAGGATCTATATCTACATGACTATGCAATCAGAGTCCTCGCAATTAAATTCAAATTTAGTAACTAAATTTACCTGTAAAGTTGGAGACAGAGGCAGTCCATCCTTCATCCACGAAAAGTAGATTGGCATATCTCCAGAAGTGACCGTGCAAGACAATTGCGCCCTCTCTCCAGACTTGAGGTTAGGCAGGGAGAATAGTGGAGATAGGACTGGAGGACTGTTGATCACTAGCTGAAGCTCTCGCCTGGCTAACTCCCCACCAGGAGTCGCCACTGAACAAGTGTAGCTTCCAGCGTCTGTTGAGGGGTCCAGACGAGATATCTTCAGGATTGAACCGTCTTGTTTGTACCTGGGGTTTGAGGTTATCTTTTGGCGACCGGACTCCCATTTCACGTAACTGAATAAAGATAAGGACTATGAAACATTTGTTTTATATATGTCTTCTAGTTTCTATTTAAACTTTGTTTAATTTATAATATTTGCTATTTTCTATTAAAGGGATATTGATTAAGAAAATAATATGAAAATTGCTTACCTGATGGGGTATCCATAATAGGGACAAAGAATTGTCACGTCTCCACCAGTGATTCCTTTCAAGGTACTGATCGATCTTATGTACGGAGGACCTGAAAAATGTTTTTTTTTTTATACAGAAACTCCCTTGGAGATGGTCAGCAAGCGCAATAATTTATTTCAAGTAAATAATATCCTTTCTTGATTCATAAAAACAAAGATTTAACCATTAGTAAAACAAATATTTTAATACTCCACTGCCCAATGCAATAAAATAACTAGGGCAAGAAGCCAAACTATACTGGTTATTGCCAGATTGAATAAATCTCTTGATTATCGCCAGAGAAATAATAAATTTCATGCTACAAAACTATATTATGCTCTCCCAAATCAATCGAAAAAAAAAACGGATCTGAATATATTTAAAACAAAAGTAAAAACATGGCTTAGACAAAATGATGATAATCAACTTGCAAACATTATGAAGATAAAGTAAAAACAACTAGAAACTAAATACAAAAATATAAAAACTGAAGGCTGCTTCAGGAAACACCAGTGAGGAGGATTGTCAAGTTGTAACATTATTCTTATATTATGCTTTATACATTACATCATGTACATTACATCATGTAGAAACATAGCCATAAAGAGTTAAAAAAATTACGTCATCGTAATATTTTTTCAATCATCTTGTTCAATATCAATTGTATAATGTTTTCAAAGGTTCTTTTATCAATTTGGTTTTGAAAAATTCGTACCATCGTGCGAAATGAATGCATGCACTCTACAATTGTACAATTTGTATTCCATTACCATAAACATTTAACCTCGCGGAGTGCGCACTCTCTCCTCGGGAGTTCATGGCTCTGCACTCGTACAGTCCGCCGTCCTCCACCCGCACGCCAGAGATGTTCAGGTGAGACACCACGAAGCCGGCGTGATCCATAAACTGTCCGACTGCGTATCTAAGAAAATACATCGATTTTAGCCCGGAATGCGAAGTTTCTATGTTACATTGCAAACTGTTTGAGTCGGAAAAAATATACAACACCAAATAACCATCCACAGTTTGGCCTCCTCAATTATGAGTCATTCCATCATCCGAGCATCTTTGACGCGAAAGGTTCTGTTAGAAACTTGGTCGAAGGTTAGAACGGAATGGCAGCGTTTGCACGTTGGTGATAAGTGATTACGATTAAAGAACAAAACAACAAACACATACCTAATCTCACATTAAGCTTTCACTTCTTTAAAATTATTTTCTAATACCTACTTCATTTATTGTTTGTGTGTCGCTTTTGGTACAGATCGAGGCGTTATTTTTCGGCCAAAAATTCGACTTATTGTGATGGTAGTTTAAAATTTTTGGTATTTTAACCCGGGATTACTCTTTTTTCATTATTTGGAGTAAAACATTTAAATGAAATTTGGGTTTCCGGTGACTTTTTGATGCTTTTTTTTCAACTTAAATCATAAAAAAATAGTACCTTTGCATTAGAAAATTAGGGTCAGGGTGAGGGACTAATGATGATATGCCGAAAGAAATTTTCCTTTCGTTTGGTTTTGAATATTAACAAAAATGAAATACCAATGATAATCAGAAAAAACCAATCTCTGGGTAGTCAAGTACGTCCCTTAATACCCTATATGTAAAGTCTTGTTTTAATTAGAGCATATTACAACATCAACATCTCATATCACATGTCTTAAATCACTACATTTGGTGGTCAATTGCACAGTATTTAAATTATTATTTTGTTCAGTACATAATTCGGCATGAATCTACTCGTAAAGAAATCGCCTCTAAATATTTTTGTTAAGTGAGTGGTTTAATTTTAATCCACATCGCCAAGCGAGTCAATGAGATTCCTCGAGCAATCTGGTTAATAATTGAACAATCTGATTGCATTGCCTGGCAATACCACAATTGGAGATATTATTACATGCCCCCAGGGAACTGTCGGCATGGTTTTAACAACATCGTCTGTGGTTTTCACTTGTCCATATTGAGACAACTGGGAATACCTTGGATCCCTCTTATGCAACTTGTATGCGAAGCTACTCTGACTGAACAGGTTGAATAAGATCCGCGCTTTACGAGGAAATGAAACCTGTCGGTTTTATAGTTGCATCCACAACAAGGTGCATAATATTATCATTTATGTCGAAAGTCTTCCACTGGGTTTGCCGAAGCGCAAAACGGCTTCCTGGATGTGTGGTGCCTGGTTTTCAAAGTCATCCCATTTAACGACGCTTTTGTAATATTCTTTGAGGGTTGATGTCTCCCATTTTACAGTGATTGTATATTCAAAGGACAAATAGCTATGAACATGGTAGGTTGAAGAAGAAAACAACCAGCTAAACACATTTTTATCGGAATTTAAGCAAAGTTAGGTAAAATTAAATATGTAGGTATGATTGGATAGTTTCCGTGCGCTCAGTTACCTTAATGTATGGTAATTTTTACGATGGGCATATTATTTATGGTGATTTTTTTTTGTTAGGCCCGAAAAGAGGTATTTTCATTCCATACCATTCCATAAAACATTTCTGCCTCAAAAATACCACCCAGAACTTTATTCTGAAAAATCGCAAAATTGTAAACATGTTCGGTAATAATTCTCGACAGCCAGGTTTTGAAAGCATTATTGAGTAGGTATAAACAATTAAAAAATAAAGGTCAGTGAGGTATGGAATGCACATATGTATATACGGTGTCTGGAAACAAGTGGTACAAGCGGAAAACTGGTTAATCTACATCACCTACGAAATTTTTTTTTCGCACTGATCAATTCGATTTTTAAACTAAATTTATTTGTGAACTAAATGGTTAAAAAAAAGTTTGCTGCCAGGTCTACGCTTATACACATTTTAAAAGACATACATATTAACCCCTAACGAAAATTTATTTTTTCAATTTTAGACTCGATTTACTCGAAAACGAGGAATTGAATAAAGAAAACCTTGCACTTGGAGTCGATTTTGTAGTATAATTTTTTTTTTTGAGTTTTCGTTGACGGGTAAATTGAGTTATAGTTAGAATTTTAAAAATTAATTTTGAAAAAAAAATCGTTAGCCAGGGAAGATTAATTTAGGTTTTTGAAATGTGTCGAAGCGTAGGCCCGCTTTAAAAGATTTTTAACCCTTTAGTTGAGGAAAAAAAGGAAAAAAAAGAAAAATGTTCCAATCGAAAAAAATAAGTTTCTTCGGGTACATCTCTGTGATTTAGATTCACCAGTTTCCCTCTTGTAAAACGAGTTTCCGGACATCATGTATAAATAAAACATTAAATAATGAACGACCGGGTTGCCGGCAATGAAATCAAAAAAAAATTTCCATTAAGTAAGAAGGTCCTCAGAGATTTCACTTGAACGGAATGAGGTTTTTATTATCTTTATACCAAACATAATAAAAATACATTTGTTACGGTGATACGACATTTGATCCCCCGACTATTAATCGCCGAAATTATAATAATTATAAAATTACATTTTTTCTGCATTTTTTATCAATTTCAAATAAAAAATCGTTTCAAAAATACGTTTAATAATAATGTATGTAAGGTATGGATGTCAAATCAATTTGGGTAGAGTTTTTATACTTTATGCTGGTAAAGGTACATATACAGTATTAGTTCTATCCTTGATGCATTTTTTTATTTGAATACCTCACAAGAGTCCCAGCTGCTCCCGTCTAGAGCCAGTGAGTCTATTGCATCCGCAGTTTGGAGGGGAAGGAGATGGGGGAGAGGAAGGTGGGGAAGTACCTGGCTATTCAGATCTGGTCACAAAACACGGCTAAAGCAATTTTAAAAAACGTTTCAATTCTGAATGCTGGTCTTACACCAGGGCGATACTAAGAGTATCTTCCACTTTGGAACGTGCCGCAAAAGTAGAAACTGTATGTTATTTTTAATTAATTAATCGTGAAATAACACAAATTAATTAAATAAAAAAATTAATTTTAAAATTTTAATTAATTAAATAAAGTTCGAACCCGCGACCTTCGGATTGCGAGTCAAGAGCCTTACCGCTAAACCACGCCGGCCGTTCAAATTATATATGTAATATTTAATTTAATTGGTGCAATAAAAAGATTCCATGACATTTGATCCCCCGATAGTTGCCACCCACCCCAGCATACTTATATTCAATATCCTATCGGTTTAGGAAAAATAATTAAATCTACTTGCTCAAAAGTGTCCCCGAATGAGTGTGCAGAGAGGATATACCGCCAATATACAAAAGCATAAAACATATGTTCATTCAAATACATGAATGCGAACTACCTCCCTTTACACTGTATAGTGTATATACCAGCAAATAATTACAAAAATCGACACCGTATATACATTTGCTTGATAGGTATCCATACTAACTTATTATTAAAAAGGTATTTTTTAAATCGATTTTGGGTGTTAATGCAAGTGTGAAAATGTTAAATTGCGTGTAAATATGTGAAAATGCGTACAAATTTATAATTTTAAAATTATTGTTATTATTTCGGGGGCCAACTGTCGGCTCACCAAACGAAAATATGTTTTATTCTTTTGTTATTCAGTGGTACATCCTCTCTGCATGCTCCTTAGGGGACATTTCGTTATATTTTGTGTAAGTAGGTATAACATATTTTCCATAAACCTACTTCATATTGTATTTAATTTTGTCCGGGAGCCAACTGTCGGGGGATTAACTGTTATGATATTATTTGTTATGTATTATAGAAATGCTATTCTCGTGGTTATTACCTATGAGAGGATGACAAGGCTAATGCCTGTTTATCCAGAGTCCAGTCAAACCTGGGCAGGGGGTCCCCAGCGGCAGAACACTTCAACGAGATGTGCCCCCCCGGCTGGACCGCCTGCTCGATGAAACTATACATCATCTCGGGAGAGGAACCTTTAAGAAAATCAATTATTTTAACAAGGTTATTCATCTGCATAACTCATTCTACTGAAAAAGTTTGGCGCCCAACTTGAGGCAAAAATATGTATGGAGAGGCGGGGCTCTTAGGTACAAAAGTTAAAGCTATTTTTATTCGGTGACTGATTACTCATAAAAACAAAATCACATTTATTATAAATTGTGCCCTCCTTTTTCAATAACATTACATTTTTTCTCAATCAAAACGTAGGCCACAATAAATAACAAATAAGAAAAAAAAAATAAACAAAACGCCCCTTGCGAGGGCAAGTTATTACATGGTGGGGGCCCATTGTTAACAACAAAAATTACCTAACACTATGTTGAATTAGTGTTTATCATGAAAAATAATAATTATTTCAGTCGCTATTTAAATCTTTTTGACATCGGTAATACAAGAAATATGACCCAAATATTATCACTTTTTGCATCGGATCCATTCCAGTACATTGTTACAAGTCGCAACTTGCCCCCAAATTATTGTGACAACCTGCCACCTTGACACGTTTAAAAGCTTAATATAATGTATTATGAATTCCGTGTAATATATTATATTATACGGAATTCATAAAGGCTATGATTAACATTCAGAAAACAAGCAGAAGGGCGAACAATATTAAACGTATAACATAAATTAACTATCAATTATAGTGAGAATAATATGACTTCAAATTGTTCAAACGAAAGTTAGTTTGTCACATGCGAAATTCAATTTTATTTATTAGATTTTTTCATCATATTCATTGTTGTTGGCGTTTTGCGGGACGCTGCGGCTGGAAAATTCGCACATGTCCGCCGAAGACACGTACGCCAATATTTGCTCCGGTGAGTGATTTAACGATGGCATAACAATGTACCCCCGTGACAACTTGCCCCACCTCCCCCTACTTTTCCAAAAATATCAGATTGTTTTCTGTGAAAAGAGTTTGTCATATTTTTTGTAACAATGATCTGGAGTGAGTGCAATACAGTAACATAAAAGAATGTTGATACTTATTAATATAATACATTTTTTCATATCTACGGCAACACGTAACGTAGTACAATTCAGATTTGAGGTTATGATTGACAACCGAATTTGACGGGAAAATTCAGATACCCTCGAATTAATAGAAGCTTTCTAAAAATTCCCAAGGAAAGTCAATTTGTTGAAGATATATGTTTTTTAAATCACACACCGATGGCAAAGTAAAAATATTAAAAAACTTTTTTTTTAAATTTCATATCCCCTGATTTTCCACGGGCCTGAGCAAGTTAATAATGCTTTGATAAAAAGAAAGTTGATTTTTTTAGGAATAAACAAGAAGCTCTCCTTGGGTAAATATTAGCGGTTCTACCCCGGTTTTTCAAACGTAGGGATTTTTCTTCGAATCTAATATTATTTACCCAGTATCAAAATACAGACATGGAAAATAAACAAGTCATTTGGGAACTCGTGGATTTAATAGAAATGTTAAAATATATTTATATATTTATAGAGTTAGACAAAAACAATTTAACCGAATATTCATGAAGAAATTCTGCAAAAACACTGTTGGTTATGAAAAAAAATTACGTGAAAGTCTGTTATTTTGGTCATCTTCAAAAAGAAAGCAACAAAATATTTATTTTTATTTATATTTCATATTTTTTTAAAAGTACGAGTATAAATACGAGTTTCTGAATTTTTAATAAGAAATATGCGAATATTTACCTTTTAGGCTTCTTTTACTTCTTATTTTCTTGGTTTTACTGTGTTTTCGTGCGGTGTGGCAAACGATTTCTTTATTTTGGTCTTCTCTATACATTTTGAAGTATTTCATGTTGTATTTTGACTTTCGTTTTGACGATGAATGCTTCATTTTTTTTTGGGACAGTTTGGAAAATAATCTCCGCAATCTGAAATGAACAAAAATGTATAATAATTACCTGCACTCACGCTATAAGCAATAGTACTCAAAAGTAAGCCTTGTTGCAAAGGACATTAAAATGATTTAGTTAACGATGTAGGAAGAAAAAGGGGAGTCTGCTTCAAGTGCTTTAAAAATGGTTTCGATGTCGAAAAGTCGCATTACAAAAACGGATGTCCACAAAAAAAATTCAAACGCATGGATACCTATTACTGTTACAAAAACCATTAGCAAGCAAACATTATAACATACACTAAATAACATGTTTTCTTTGTAATTTGCTATTACTACTAATTACATTATGTGTAAACCTCTCTTCTTATACAGGTACTCCTTGCAAAAAAAAACAAATAATCAAATTTGTTACATTTTTTAGTATTATTTCACTCGCAATGCTTTGGATGTCCCTAAGTCATGATGGGTGAAGTTTACAGATTGGAATTATATATAATATCCTTGATGAAAATAGTAATTAGATTACCCAATTCAGATTTACTCATTTTTTATATCATAATTAAATTAGGAAAATTGAAAAGGAGATGTGGGAAATGCATGAGTGTAGTTATATTGTGAAAAGTATCTAAGAGTATTGAGATTGAAATGTATTGCATGTATAAGGTTACATAGCTTTATTAGTGTTTTGGAAACAAGGAAGTGGGATTCGGTTTTTTAGGTTATCAGAGAGAAGATTGGAAATTTCATGAGCTAGGTAGATGAATTGTCTTTGTGTTGCCGTAGTACGTAGTTTATGTACACTGTAATATTGGCTGGTTATATTTCTGGTGGGTGTGATTGAGTTGTTGTAAAAGTGTGTTTTGTTGCATTTCTACTGGAAATGTTGTGGCATCAATCTTAAATGGAGTTGATGTACCAATATTTAAGACATTATACTCGACGACGAGACGAATGAACGAGTGTAAATGGCAAAGGGCCTGTTTTGAGTGTTGTAGAAGTCAGGATATTTCTGGAGAAAAACATAAGTGAGTTTGCGAATGCGGGGAGTTAGGGTGGCTAAGTACTTTGGAAACCTGTTTTTTTTAAGATTATGTTCGATCGGGTTTCATTGGATGAAAATTATCATTAATGTATATGATTAATGCTTATTTATGATTATGATTTCTTAAATAAATTTAAAATTTAAAAACCGATTTCCGGAAATCTTTGGATGCCGATTTGACTGATAACGGGCACCCCTATTAGAAACAGTAAAAATGTCTCATCCACGATCACATTAAATAATACATTTAAATTATTAGAATCCGTCAGAATGATTCCATTCATCTTCACTAAGAAATGATTATAAATACTTTTTGTTAAAAAGTTGGAGCAGTTAAAAGCGGAAATCAGCATTTGCATGCAAATCCATCCCAAAACTTCTCATTTACGTCGTACACAAAGTAACTAATTTCTATTTCTACAGTGCAGTTACAACTTGCTAGTATTTTTTTGCAAAATAACATTTTTTGTGGATTATAAACTGCTTTGCTTTGTGCTTTCAGAAATGGGGTTTATCCCATTGGAGTTCTTTGTACATTTAGAAAATAAAATGGTAAAAGGGGATTAAGAATAATTTTATGAGATTTATGAATCTGTTTGAGTGATTTAAATAGAGAAATAAAGAGTGGGATTTGGCACAAAGAACCAACTCATTCGGCATTTAAAAAATTTAAATTAAACCTTTCATATTTAACAATAGATGAGAGCTTATAATTATTATTAAATAAATAACAAATTAATTTAACGTTTGGAGAGATAGTTTAATTAGTATGCCAAGTTATGTCTGTAATTTATTTAGTCACTTACCAAAGCGAATATTTGATTTATTGAAATTTGATTTAGGTACATATGTACCTACCCCTTTATTGATAAATGTGTTTTAAATTTTACACAACTGATAAACAACCATTTAAGAACATTGATGATTGTTTATCCAGATATATATATAGATATATATAATATATTTAAAACAAGTTTATGTAGTAAGGTTTAAATAATATATAAGGCTGTTCAATATTATTTGTTTCAATCATTATTGAAGCTAATAATATTGAAGAGCTGAGTCATAATGTCTAATAATTTTGTCTTTATTTGTTTATTGGTTCGCCAACAGAATACATCACATAACTATTACACAGTGGCGTAGCGTGGGTATCAGCCGCCCGGGGCGGAGGAAAATTTTGCCGCCCCCCCCCCATATATAGGTACTTCTTCAGGGGGGGGGGGAAGTGATCCTTTTTTTTTAAATATTTATTTGCCGATTTTTATTAATTAAATCTGTATGCGGTGAATTAAAACTACACTCAGAACATGAAAACGGTTTTTTTTGGTTCTGGCAGCACATAAATTGTCTGCAACTAGAATTTTATATTTGCATTTCGAAAAAAGTTATGTTTTCCTTCGAAATATGTCAGCAGATGAATACACAATTGGAATTTTACATTCTGAACAATAAACTGGCTTAAATTTTATCTGTATGCGGTGAATTAAAACTACACTCAGAACATGAAAAAGGTTTTTTATTTGACTCTGGCGGAACATAACTTGTCTGCAAGAATTTTATTAAGCACTTCAAATAAGTTTTTCCTTCGAAATGTGTCGTCGGATGAATTCACAACTGGAATTTTACATTCTGAACACAAAAGTGGTTTTAATTAAATCTGTAAGCGGTGAATTAAAACTACACTCAGAACATGAAAAAGGTTTTTCATTAATTCTGGCGGCACATAAATTTTCTGCAAGAATTTTATAAAGCACTTCAAATTATAATGTTTTCCTTTGAAATGTGTCGTCAGATGAATCCACAACTGGAATTTCACATTTTGAACACAAAACTGCTTTTAATTAAATATGTATGCGGTGAATTAAAACTACACTAAGAACATAAAAATGGTTTTTCTTTGATTCTGGCAGCACATAGATAGTGTGCATCTAGAATTTTATAACTGCACTTCGAATAAGTATGCACAAACCTGTCAGCTATTTAACTTTTCTGTGATAATAAATTTAAAATATATACACCGTGATATATACGTGGAAGAAAACCGTATAAGTGTAATTTTTTGTGCGCTTTCAGCAGGGCGCACAAAGCTTCGCGAATATAAAACACAAATCGATTATCAATTAGAGCTAAAATGATACTGTTGCTATTTACATTTTTATTTAAAAATAATGTATGTGTTAGAAATAAAAACAAAACGTCTGTCATTTATATTTTGATTTTAATAGTATATAAAACTTTAGAAAGATGTTAAGAAACCATAAACTAGAAAAAACTTTTAAGTCCTGACGTGAGAATCGAACCCGTGACTTCCCCAATCCAAATTTTTACAAGATGATTATTGATTGTGAAATTTTGCCGCCCCCCCAAAAGTGCCGCCCGGGGCGGGCCGCCCCCCCCCCCGCCCCCCCTCGCTACGCCACTGCTATTACAGTAATCAATATGTTCGATATGGTTATGGCGATGTTTTCCATTACAGGAGCACACCATTCGTAACAACATTCTTTGAGCAACGAAAAGTTTAAATTAAAAGTATGTAAAACAAATAAGACCGAAATCAAATATTAGTAAACATCAGTATAAATTACAGCTTATCTATATAAAATTGTAAATTTCAATATTATAATATCTACCATTTTAATTTTTTTTAAATCTTTCTAAGGATGTAACCATTAATGTAATACATCATTTAAGTATAATAATAAATGAAACTAAACAAAAATATGAAAAAGAACGAGACACAGAAAAATTACTCGTAACGGTCACAAATGAGACTCGACTAGGATATCTTGGATTTAAATGAATAGATAAAAAAATAATTAATTTTCAATATAATAAGTAAAATATCAGTATCTTATGTAATTAAATCGGTTGTTTATCCGAGACACTATCTAGATTGAAAACTTTAGAACTTTGTGATCATTTAAAAAGGTAGCAGCCAGAAATACGAGATAAATCAGTCGAAGATAATATTGTTGAATCTGAATCTCAAATAAGAACATAGACAATATATCATAAAGGAGAGGTGATTAGTCACTTAAAAATATCATAAAACCAATTATATAAAATAAAATATAAAAAGTTTACATGATAACAAAAATTTAGAAACAAACAATAAAAACAGGAAGTCTAACAACAAAATTAATAATTATAATTATTGTAAGTATCTATTAAAAAAAAGAAAAATTTAAGAGATGGCATTTAAAAAAAAAAAATTGGTTATTTATAATATTTAATAGTTTTTGAAACATGTACGTAATGTTAATGCACAACACGAGCATATACCTATCATGGTGTTCGAAAGATCCCCAAGTCATGTTATAAACAATTCAATGAATAAAGAATGCTAAAAAAATTATATATAAATATATACAGTGGTGCATACTAAGTTATTTGTTTTTCATTATATAAGTATTTACTCCTACAAAACCACTGTTATAAAATAAGATTTAATAACATTGGGTTCGAAGGATACTCGCGATCACATAAAAAAGCACTCCGAATTTAATTAGCAGATAAAATAATACATTATACCTAGTAATTTAAATAATACTACATATCAAAACCTTCAGAATAATCACATCCAATCACGAACCTAATGCCTGATTCACACCGTTCGATTTTTGTTTGTAAATTATATAATTAACCCAATGTAAGCCGTTACAATTACATACAACTGGTCCGTTAGATAGATTAATTATCCCATCTTAACAAACGGATTGCAATTTTAAGACCAGGGAATACTGTCCTTGTTTTACCGGCATTTAGATGGGAGATGCTTCGAGGAAATATCGTCAATTGACTAACATCATTGATTCCTTTGGCATCGGTGCACAGTCGGGAAATACGACATACACGTGCTCAAAATTTGTACGCGGTTAATATTTGTAATATGATAACGGGTTGCTTCTACAACCCGTTCATGCGTTCAACAGCTTCACTGTGAAGCGATTTTCCGGCCTCTCTTTCAAAACCCAGGATCATTCCTTCCTTTCCACAAAAAGATTCGCCACCTGGCATCCCCAAAGATGATAGAAGCTCTGAGGGAAATTATTTTCCTCTTGGCCCCTATTTTTCTTTTTGTCACGCAAAAACTATTTAAAGTTTTTTTTAGTAATTCCAAATTAAATTTGTATAAATCACTTTTTATACAACAACATTTAAATTTTATTTTCTATTTATTTTAATTTTATTTGAAAAAAAAACAGCAGTTGTTTATAAAGCATTGTAGATGTTATTGAGTTTGTTAGGGACGATAATTCCTAAAATGGTATCAGATTTTTCATGTTTTTTTATGCTCTAGTCTCAAAAACCGATCTCAAAATACCTGAATTATAAAATAACTTAAAATAGCCTTTTATTCAAAATTCATTTGATAACTATTGGTTTATTGGATAACTAACACATCTGCCACAGGTCACACCAAGTGGTTATATTTGGTTACTTAGCAGGGGTGCCCGGGTTCATGGGTTGAGGTTTGTCTGGGTCTTGGCGGTGTATGAATCTGCCCGCCTACTGCATGGTGGGCCGTATCGGGAGAGACAAATTGAGGGAAACCTTTGATAAGCCAGCAGGACTCTCTCGGAACATTTAGCTTAGCACTGCGATGGGAGGAATGGATTCATACGTCACTCCTGGACGCATTGACTTTTCATCTTCATGCCTTTTTACTTCTAAGATCTTCATCTCCTTCCATTACCTAAGAAGACCCTCTACGCAGCATCCCCAAAGATCGTTTAGGTCCTGAGGGATTTTTTTCTACTTAGTTTTAAAATTTAAAGTAGATTGTTAGTAAGAATCCATTGTCAAACTACTATCAAACTTTTTGATGGGACTTAATTATGCAACATGATTAAATACAGTAGTTATTATTGAGCAATCAATATTTTGTGCTTATGAAGTGGGAGAAATTAAAAATTGTCAGGCAATTCGTTACCAAGAAATGTTTGACTACTTGAAAAATGGTCAGGAAAAAAAAAAGAAAATCGTTGATCAACAACAACAGAATGGTGCGAACCCGACTTAAGAAACTCGCAATGCTCAATACGGTTAATTAATTAAAACCGATACATTCTAATTAAGAAAATGTTATATTGTTTTGTATCCTTATCTAAAAGTTTTATTGTCTTACTCGAAGAGAAAGGTAAAATAAAACAAGCATTGTGAATTTAATCAGATAACGTACCTTGTAGAAATACGTTTTTTTTATCTGATCCCGGATCATATCCCTAATGAGTAGTTTCCAGGAATACGTGATTTTAGGAACTGATTTATAGCTGAGGTGGGCGGATATTCGAAGAAAGGTACATTTCGTCTGATTAAACTTCAGATAGGCTCACCCAAAACCGTTCAATACACGAACTTTACATACAATTTTATTATTCTTTATAACCACTCAGCTAATTTGTCAGCTTTTGGGGAACAACTCACACAGGTCTCATATAAATCGTTGTGTCTGCAAGTAGTGAGAAATATGATCTAAATGGTGTTAGAAAGAGAAAATACCACGCTTTATATTAAAATCTAAAAGTCAACGACAAAATAGTTCAAATGTAATAGTTCTATTTGGGAGGCGGGTATGGGTACCTCCGCCCGGGGAAACATTTATTGAATAACCAACACCTCTGCCATAGGTCACCCCAAGTGGTTCGCTACGGTGCACGGATTTAGGGGGGTCGGGTTTTTCCAATTCTTGGCGGTGGACGCGTCTGCCTGGCAGGCCGGATTGGGAGAGAATGGTTGGGGGAGTTCCTTTGACTTCTACAGCCGTAGCGGGAGGGATGGATTCATACTCCGCCATTCTTGGACACACTGACATTCAGATTCCTACCCACACCCCTCAAACCCTTTTCCTTTCCAGAACTTCCTTTCCTTCCTCCCTAAAAAGACCCTCCACACAGCTTCCCCAAAGATGATATAGGCCCTGAGGGGAATTCTTTTCCTCAGGGCCTCCTGTGTAGAGCTAATGTAATTTTTGAAGTAAAATTTTTAACGCTCGACTTCGGGGGTAAGCTGGTGAATGCGTTACGAAAAGTGGTTATGTGTTAAGAAAAATGTGATGTGTTACAAAAAGTGTAATGCGAACGGAAATCGATGCGAACGGCAATCGATGCTAACGGTGATCGATGCTAACGGTGATCGATTACGCACGCTTGACTTGGGGAGTGATAAGGATAAGGATAAGGATGGTCACCCCAAGGTCGTAGGTCACCCCGAGGTCGTAAGTCACCCCAAGGTCGTAAGTCAACCCATGGTCATATTTCACCCCAATGTCATATGTCACCCCTAGGTCATAGGTCACCCCGTTCGCTACGTTTGGTAACTTAGCAGGGATACCTGGGTTCATGCGGCGAGGTTTGTCTTTTAGTTTTACTTCAGTCGTGTGGTCTAAAGCACACTCGTTTTTTTTATAGAAAAACTACCTTTTGATTTCTAAAAATAAAATTTCAAAGCGTATTTCATCATCTTTCAAAAACAGTTTTTAGTTTTCGAATACGTTCTGAAATATTTAAATTATTTGGATTTTATTGCAAAGTGGGATTATTCTGACCTTCTGACGGGTTATGTCTGAGGTCTGAGAATTTAATATGTAGGTTTTATAATACTGACAAGGGCGGGTTAGAATGAATAATATTTCATGATGCAGATGGCGCAGAAAACGTTTGGTTCTAGTAAAGGTCTATTTGCTTTGAAAGTAATATAGAGCAGAAGATGGGTGACTTTTTTTAAAGATTGCATACTGTTGGAAAATGGTCCAGAATTGTGGAAAAGTGGATTTAAGAATAATCATTTAATTGGCACAAATCAAGAGAAATACTGAATACAATTCATACAATTTTAGAAAAAGTCCAAAGCGATAAAAAAGTGTGCTTAATTCCAGACTCACTTTTGTAAATCATTGAATCTCCTCGTATCAGACGAGTCTCTCCTAAAGAGATATCCGCAGACTGAGTGAGCTGAAAAATAGCAGATGAATATTTGCAATTTGCACTCAGATGCAGTTGAATATAATGTACTTTCACTGGCCATAAGACAGAACCTAATTTATCTTAAATGTAAATCTGACGCCAAGTCCTGGATTACCAGTCAAAACATATTCAACATCAAATATATTATCATAAAGAACCTACAGGTAAGTATTTTATCAATAGTACGATGATGATTATCTGTTACTTTAAATGTAATATTGTGTTAATGTTGTTATTTGTATTTTTATTATATGCGTTATAGATTTTTTTATAAACTGCTCATTTTTTAAAGTGTCTGCTCTCAACACAGGTTATCATAGACAGGCATAACACATCGCAAATTTTAAGTCTAGAATTAATAAAGATGAATTAATAAATAAATGAAACCATTAAGGTAGGCTTGTTAGGTTTGTAGATTTTTGTTCACAATCACAACTTAGAGGAATGGCCATTTTTTGCTAAAAAATATCACTAAAAAAAAGTGGAAAACATAATATAAAGTAAAAAAAAAACTGGACAACATAATATGATGTAAAAAAGTTGACAACAAAAAATATAAAACACATTTTGCTGTTTTTTCATCGATATCAAAAACACATAAATAAAAGCTAGGCAAGTCAAGAAATTGTTGAATTAATCTGACAACACCGGGAGGGGACATGACAAAAATGCAGATATCTTGCAGTTTTTAAATAAAAATAATCAAAAAACAGTCTTACTGGTTCCGGGAAGTTATCTATGTAAAGTCATCATGTAATTTTATATAAAAAATTACAACTTCCCAAAGACTACATTTACACGACTTCAAAGCAATACATTTGCCAAAGTATTGCGTGTTTACAAAGGGATACCGACTTTTTGATTAATATATGGTAATAAAATCGCCTATTTTATTCCTCTTTGATATCTCATTATACTTATTACACCATTTGTACAAAACATTACTCTAGCCTCTTCAGAAATTGTTATCCCTTTCTAATCCTAATGCTTCCCTCCTGTAGTATATTTTCCCCCAATAATCCACTGGTGAAAAAGAGCTCGTTTCCTTTTGTTTACGAAATTTAAAAAAATGGGACCTATAAAAAAACAATACATGTTTTGGATTAATGATATATTGCATACTTTGTTTATTAGTTATTAGATAAACACCTACCATGCAAATTTAGCACCAATATTACATTTTAATGGAGGCGGGTATGAATACATTTACAATTAATATTTGGGCGGCGGGTATGGATACCGCCTCATGGGGAACTAGGAGGGTAGGCTGAAAAGTAATGCACACATGACGGTCATTTTGTACAGCGTGAACAAAACGACCGTCCGAAGCGTGCCAGGTGGAATATGGAAGTGACATTCCTCCTATATACGTACGCGCAAGTTTGAGGTCGTTGAACTCATCCATTGTATTTTTAGAAGCGGAAGTATGGAGAGGTTTTTTAGTGTTATGTCAACGCAAAGTAAACAGCGTGCTGTTATCGAATTTTCAACAGCTGAAATAGTGAATCCAACTGAGATTCATCATCGTTTAAAGGATGTTTAGGGTGACGATGATGTTATTGGGTTTGCTCTAAATCGATGGGTAATAAAATTTTATGATTGTGAGCCTGGAAAAGCAATAATTGTTGATAAAAAATGCAACGGCCGTCCGATCATTGATAAAGACGACAAACAATCCACTCCACTCCACTCCACGTCCACGATTTGATTCAAAATTACCGGGGAATCAATCAAAAGCGTTTTACAGACCATTTTGGAATAACCAAGGAACGTATTGGCTTCATTATTGAACAATTAGGATACCGTAATATCTGTGAACGATGGGTACCACGCGTTTTACAGACGAGAACAAACAGCGTCGATTAGAGCCTCTGCAAAATCTGAAGTTTGAATGGATTCCACACCCTTCTAACTCCCCCGATCTTTCGCCTTGTGATTTTTATTTTTCATCTCTACTCAAGAAACACCTCATAGGTAATAATTAAACCTTGGACGATGAGATGAAGGTAGCTGTCAACTACTGGATTCGAGAAATTTCAGAAGAATTTTTCAGTTACGTAATGAAAAAACTTGTTACACGTTGGGAAAAATGCGTTAGCCTTAACGGTAACTATGTTGAAAAATGAATATATTATTTTAAAGCTTAAGAATTGTAATTTAATGCACGTTTTGCCCAATCATGCTATTTGTTTTTGTTCGTGTTTTACAAGCATGTGTGCATTACTTTTCAGCCTACCCTAGTATTTATTGGAAAACCAACACCTCTGCCATACGTCACCCCAAGTGGAAATTTGGTGGACTTAGAAAGGGTGCCCGGGTTCACGAGGTGATATTTGTCTAGGTCAGGGTTTCTTAAAATTTTGCAGTCACGGACCACTTTAACAATTCAAACAATTCCACGGATCCCCCCCCCCCTGACATAAATATTTTTAGAAACGAAAAAACCTTATTTTTATTAATCAAAAATACTTTTATTGGCACTTTCATTACACCTACTTACTTACTAACGTATTGAATAGTATTGAGTTCGCTACCCGATAACGACAATGCGTCTGGTCGAGTTTACTACAAACTTTCCTAGTAAATATGTTTACATACCGGCCTACTGCGGACCCCTGATACACATGCCACGGACCCCACTTTAGGAAACCCTGGTCTAGGTCTTAGTGACGAATGCGTTTGCCAAACCTACTGCGTGGCGGGCCGGATTGGGAGAGACTGACTGAGGGAGCCCTAGCTTCACCTCTCCAGCCGAACCCATCGCCTTGCACCGCAGTGGGAGGTTTGGATTCAGACGTCCGTCACCTGTACCTTTTTGCTTTCAGAACTTCTTTTCCTTTATTTCCCGAAAAAGACACCCTACACAGCATTCCTAAGACGACATCACGAAGATGACCTTTATTATAGCTCCATACATCCTATACGGAACTATTGTAAAAAAATTGGATCTAAACAAAATATTTTTCTTAACAAATTTATTTATCGTTGTAAACTTTGGCATTTTAAGGTTAGGTGAGGTATAATATATTAGTTTAATGTAATAATATAACAAATTAACCCTTTTTTGAGTAGGTACCAATGAATTTTGTATCATTGCCCATTAATGGTGGCAAAAAATTATTTGGGAACCCTCAAATTCTTAGAAAATTGTTAAAAACATGTTTTTGAGAAAATCTATAACCATAAATCTTTGACAGCGAAAGGAAAATCAACAAAATAATGGAATAAAAAGTAACCTTACAATACTCAATTAATATTAAATAAGGTTTTCTTACTTTGAGGCGTACGAATTTCGTCTAGAAGGGCAGATCACAAACTGACTCGTGGGGGGAGGTCCTTGGGAGGTTCCAATTTCTGTAAACAAACGATATAATTGAACTTTTTTTCATTTTCCTGAGGTCGGCGAGATAGGCAAACAATATTAATTAATAATTACTCGTGGATACGAGGCGCTAAGAAAAAAGATAATTAATGATCTATAAAATTTAATTAATATTTCAAGACAAAAATGAAATTATTTTGAAACATAATCAATTTCGGATGCGGGCACGGGTACAGCCTCCCTAGGAACCATTAATTGGATAATCAACATGAAGGTATTAGAGAGAGGAAGGAGATGGGGAGGATAAAGGTGGGGAAGTACCTGGATATTCAGATCTGGTCGTTAATAGTGATTTTTTTAATATTTGGCATTTACTCATTGACATTTCTAAAATGCTTGTATTTTTTAATCTAAAACACAATAAATAAAGTAGTCATACTTGATATTTGCTAAGCCTTTCGATTAAAAAAAATATTTTTTCAGATTGGTTAGGGTATTTTGATCTCAATTTAAGTTTTGTATGAAAAAGGTTGCGCAGCCGTTCCACTTGTAAAATACTATTATGATCGTCATATTTCGGTTAAGAAAGCATTTTGAAGAAAGATTTCATAACATTTTCGGGATTGTGTGATTTTATAAAAATTTTAATTATTGAATTATTAATGCTGCTGTTGTTAAATACCATCATTCCGAATTAAAATGTTTTTCAAAATGACATTGCCATTTTGTTTTGAAGTGATTTTACATTCCATGTACATTAATTTGTTAGTTAAATTTTAATATTTCTGCTACCAGCTTCGACACACACGTGTCATTTACCACCAAACTTAAAACTAACTTAAAAAGTTATACAAGTACAGGCATGATTAGATTTTATTAGGTGGGGGTGGTGGGAGGGGTGATTTTGGGAGAAGAGAAGAATGATGGGAAGAGTTAACATAACATGGGAACATTATTAATAAGGGTGATTTACAGGGTGCTATTATTTAGTTAAATAAATTAATTTTTGGTTTAATGTTTTTGTTTATTTCCAAGGTTTCTAAAGCGCACCAATTAAAATATGTTTTTTATTTTAATATTTAAACTTGTTTTTTTCTTTGTTGAAGCAATGGCTTGTCTCTATTAAATGATTATCAAACTCGGAATAGTGATTATTGCGTGTAAATAGAGTTCATCTTCCCCGATTCTAGTTTTAAAATTTCTAGTAGTCATACCTACATACGAAACTGGTAGCAGAAAAAATAAATTTTAAGTAAGAAATATACATGGAAAGTTAAAAAAAAGAAAGAAATACAAAAAAAGACATTTTCCATGTTTATTGACAATATCTAAACAGATTGCACCCTCGAATCCTTCAACTTTAATATTTTCTTCTACTTCTAATTTATTCTTGATATTTTATTCGCATCATCAAACGCTATATTTGATTTTTTGTAAATTATTAGAGAAAACCACAGAATGTGCTACATAATATGGCGAAATGTATTTAATTAAAAGAGGCTTTGTTTCCCACACATATGAAACATTTGTTTATTCTTGAGCAGAGGTCGTTTAAAAAGTGTGGGCGGCGGAAATTGCGGACATTGCCCTCCCGCCTCCGCCCTCCCCGCCCTCCTGGCACCAGTAACCACTACTGTGGAGTCGTAAATAAAGTCCAATTGGATTCCCAGAGGATCCTTACATGGGGCTTCCGTTCCCGATTCCACCTTATTAAATTCTCGCCACAGGCTCTGTTGCGCTGCCTCGTAATCCCGACCAAACACCCAATACTCTACACGCCACACCACCACCCCGCCAACCTGGACGGCCCTTTCTATCTTTCAAGAAGCTGCTTCACTCTTTTCGAAGACGGGAGAGCCGTAGATTGTAGAAGAACGGTAAAAAGAAAGATTTCACGGAGTGCCTAGTATCGCGCGAATCACATCGATCGTTATGGATTCATTGCATGCAACCCGTTGCATGAAATGTTAAAATAACCCTTAAATGCATCTTGTGATAGAAGTACAATATAATATATTAAAATATTATATTGTTTGATTTACTACAAGTTTTTCTGCATTATATTTGACATGGTGATGTTGAGTAATCCAAGTATTGTACCAGATACATTTTACGTAAAACTTCATTCTCAACTAAAATTTTTGAAGATGTCCGAATAATAAACTGGACGATCGATATTTAAAATAGGTATCTATGATATGTTTCCTTGCAATAATCCTACACGTGGTTACACATACACAATAGATAATCTAAGCTTAATGTAACATTTTTTGCTGGCAAATCTACAAGTTCTGTGAAGGTTAAAGATATGAGGGGTGGGTAGGAATTCGAGGGTCAGGAGTGTGTCCAGAAGTGACTGACGTATGGATCCATCCCTCCATCTGCGGTGCAAGGCGATGGGTCGAAAGAGTCGAGCTAGAAAGGTTGAAAGGCCTAACGCAATTAGTCTCTCTCGATCCGGCCCGCCACGCAGCAGGAGGACAGACGCATCCGCCACCAAGACCTGGATTTTCAGGTTTTCCACACACTGAAAGATCTCCATACAAAAGTTGAAATTTTTAAATTAAATAAAATTCATTTTCAGCTACCAAAACATCAATGACCTCGTATTTTTCAATCTTAGCACTCTAGCTTACTGAAAACTTACGGACCACCACTGTTGAGTATGCAGTTATACGTAAAATTGTACCACCATCTGGTAGCAAAAAAAAACCTTTGATTTAAAAAAAATTTCTTTGTTTTTATGCCAATAATTTATTTTCACATATTTTTTAAATAATTTAAATGTTAACTTTTTCTGTTAGCATTTTTTAAGTAAATTTTTGTGTGACAGCGAGGGTTCAAATCTTTCTATTTTTTAAAACGAACAATAGAAATGAAACATACATTTTATAAGTCCTCTTAAAAGAAATTTTTTATTTTTTTCCAAATCAAAAAAAAAATCCCGCAATGAGTTTATTAACTCTTGGGAGTACAATGCTTTATATAATATACTATATTCTGTATTGTATACTTTTAATAAATAAATAAAAAAAAAGAAAAATTTCATAGTAGCTGAAGTTTCCGGCGCTGCCCGAGATTTTCACAGAGTTTTAAATAAGGTGTGGACTTCATATTTTTAAGAATGCAAAATTTTCTTCAAAATGTATTAATAGGTACTATGCTTTAAGGCTTTAAGGGATAGGTAAAGGTGATGGCGGTGGAAGATTCTTTCTTATAAATAAAAGTTTAAAAACACACAGAATTTATCGTAGAAAGGTTGGTATATTTTTCACAATTTGTATACAAAATTGGGGTCTGATATACAAGCATAAGAATAAAGCTGTTGGAACAACGGGCCGGGCCGCACGTTATATGCTATATAAGCTAAACTGCATAATAATTTACGTTTTCAGTCAATAGATGGATTGAGCATGGGCGTGGAATGTTTCTTTAAGTGGAGAAGTTGCGAGATTAAAAACCGAGAACAAATCCGAAAACCGCGCACAAGAATGGAGGAGTTTGGAAATCCATTAGCATATTTACTTATCCATTCTTACATGTACCTCCGAGGCATTTTGCAACAATAACTTCGTTTTTTTTTCATTAGGTTTATCAACCTTGATTCATATGAAAACGATCACAAATACGAATAATAAAAACAAACACAACATTGAAAATATAATACGCTTCACAATACTATGAAAAAATTCTGTAGAGTATGCTTTCACCAAAAAATTAGTCTCAATACTCTTAGCGTGGAAAATTATATAGATAATGCACATGTACACATTCACACACATAAATATACACACATACAAACACGTTCAATTCTGTTTTTAAGAAAATAGAATAGGCAATGAAAGAATGAATTATGACACTTTGACTTTTTTATTGTATATAACGACTGATCATATTTTATATAAATTGGGGAGAAGTTGCATGAAAGAGCCAAGTTTTGAAAGAGCCACTTGCATTATTTTGGTAGTTTAGGAACGGATGTGGTTGGTAACTTTATTTTTCAGTAGCAACACTGATTTCACGTCACCCACAAACATTTGACAGTTCGCCGAAACCAACGGAGACCGCCACAACGTGTCAAAGTTTTTGGCACTCAAAAGTAAGTATTTTTCTACATTTAGGTTGTTTTTTGGTGTTTTTTGTAAACAAATTTAGGTAAATGGCTTGTAGACGGAGTTTGTGCATATGTTTGGCCTTGCAGCTGCGTACAAACTGAGCCACAAAAGTTTTGGTATTGTTGTTATTTTGAAGGTTATATTTGTTTTAAGAATAATTTATCAAAGAGCCGGGTGAATTGGCCATGAAAGGGCCCATTCACCCGGCTCTTTTTGATGGAAGATATTATTTATTATTTTGTTTAATTTTCGAGATTGTTATTAATAAAAAATAATCCGCCTCTGATATGTTAAGATTAAATATATAATAGGTATGACTGAATAATATGTTAAGATTAAAGAGTTTGTTAGAATTAATTAAAATGACCGATTGAATTTAAATTTTCTTAAAAGTGTCATTAGTTTCTAAAAAGGATTTGTTAGAATCGTCTTTTCGTTTTTTTTAATAGGGCAATTATTATTAGTTTTCACAATTATTATTATTTTGCAGAATTTTTCCAATTACTCTTTATAATACAGACTGTCTCTTTCATAAATTTTAGTAGCTCTTTCAATACCGAAATGTTATGAAAGAGCCAAAAGACACATTTTTTAAAAATGAATGTTTCATTGATTTTTTTATAGTGTTCAAGGTTTTTTCGTATGAAATTACCTACTTTATAAAGTAAATAATAATTTAAGAAAATAAAAACACCATTTCTTTCATTAAAGTATATTGTTTTGCTCCGTTTCGTAAACTGGCTCTTTCATGCCACTTCTCCCCTACTTGTGTATAAATTTTACGTATTCTTTAAAGTTAATGTGATAATAACCTAATAAGGAAGTTGTATTTTATGCCTTATTTTTTAAATCATTTGATTTATGTACTTAGTTGTTTAATAATGACGTTACTGATACGATTTACTAATGTGCAATATATTGGTTATTTTTTGTAAACATAGTTATAAGTGGGGAATGAATAATTTTCCTTACTTTATTAATTAGGGTTAAATTGGGGTCATTCGATTGTTTATTGATTTCTAATTGTTCAAGCAAATTTTATTTAAGACCCTTTCTTTCTATATGTAGTGGTTTTGGCTTGTCGCTTTTTTGTGGGACGTTATTATTTACAAAGAGATGTTCTACGAATTTTAAAGAACTGTTTTATTATTATAACATCTATTTGTTCTCAAAATAAAATACTCGCAGAACTTAACAAAAATATCATGAAATATAATTTAAATTAAATAAAAAAATAATAATAAATAAAATAGGTAAATTGTTAAAATTATCGAGGTACTACAGGCTTAGTCCTAGTGATGTTGATTATTACGTGACAAAATATTTGTAATGTTCTGTGAGTAGAAATAATTAATCTGAGGTAATACGTTACGAATTAATCCAGCGGTAATTTTAATTACGTCAAAGTTCTCGGTTTAACCTTTCCCGTTCATGTAAACCAGATAAACTATTAGGTAACTATTCAAAGCACTGCTTTTAATAATATATAATTAATTATGCGCCTAATTATATTCCCCCTTGGAACACGTAAATAACACAACACAAAAAATATAAATTATTTCATAATTAAAATTAGTGAAGTATTATTACATCATAATATTTTTTTATTCAATTTTTTTTGGAATAACCTTGTAAAATAACTCTTGAAGGTTAAACCCATCATTGTAGTATATTGGAGGCGGGTACGGTTACCGCCGCCCCGGGAAAATTTTATTGGATATCCAAAACCTTTGCCATAGGTCACACACAATGTTTCGCTACATTTTGTGACTTTGCAGGGGTGCTCAGGTTCATGGGGCTCTGAGGTTTGTCCAGGCCTTGGCGGCAGAACCATTTATTGAATAACCAACACCCACATTAGGGCCCTCAAAGTGATTCACTACGTTTGGTGACTTAGCAGGAGTGCCCGGGTTCATTGGGTGAGGTCTGTCTAGATCTTGGCGGTTCATGAATTGAGAGAGACTGGTTGAGGCAGACCTTTTCACGCCTCCCGTCGGACTCTCTCTACCCATCGCCTTGTACCGCAGTGGGAAGGATGGATTCATACTTCCGTAACACCTGGACACACTGACCCCTAGATTTTCACCCATCCCTTATACCATTTTTCTTCCCAGAACTTCCCCTCCTTCCTTTCCATAAAAAAACCCTTCACACAGCGTCCGCAAAGATGACATAGGCATCGAGGGTTCTATTTTCCCCAGGGCCTCTATGGAGCTAGTGTAAAAAATATGTGTGTTAGAGTCAATTTTATGAATTTACAGTATTATAATAGAAAATAATCAACACAATTTCATCATTTTATTATCGAACATAATATAATAAAAAAATAGGTTTACCTTATCAATACATAATAAAGGAAAAGGTTTCTTGTTTATAATAAATTGGATAACAAATAAAATTAATCCATACACAAGAATGGAGAACTCAACTAATTGTTTTTCCGCTCTCTTTGAGTCCTCGAAAGCAAAAAGGTTTTCCTTTTATAACTAATTTGTGGACAAATAATAATGACACTCATCTCTAAGGTAGCAAAGTGGTCAATATTTTCATCGGTCTATATTTTAGTACGCTGGATTCGCTATGTTTTATACCGAAGAAACTCAACTTATCCTTTCTATTACATCTCCTCCCTTCCTAGGTCCCTGGGTTTCCGATTCCCCGATTCCCCGAGTCCCCGAGACCCCGCCAGGTCAGACCTACCATTAAAGTATTCTCAGCATCCCCGCGAAGACCCGAGAAATGCGGCGCGATAACAAAGGTTGTACGTTTCTGTTTTTGCTTGCGGGATTTGGTTTTGACAGCATAAAAGAAATATAAAGAGCATTCTTCTCGGGACATGTGTATTTCTTTTCCAGAGTTTCAAAAGCAGATTCTGTGGGTGTTTGCTTTTGCGGATCACAAGCTTTAGAAATAAGGCACATGTAATATTCTTAAGCCTATTGGCACGGATTGGATAAATAAGGGCCCGTTTCTTATGGCTTTATACTTATGTTCATTGATCTGTGAAAATGTGACAGAATAAATAGAATAGGAATAACTATTCGGTCTTCGCACACCATTTATACTGTAAACTATGAAATATATAATTTTATTGAAGGTTATTCCCATCAGTGAAATATATCATATTAGAATAAGTTAACGAAAATATGAAAGAGAACAAGACCCAGAAAAACAGAAAAAGACAATGGTCGCAACTGGGACTCGAACCCAGACCTCTCCGTCTAACCGGGACGAGTGCGTTAACCAATTTCGTTATTGCCACCTTCTGTCATAACCTTCTGTTTTTCTGTGTCTTGTTCTCTTTCATATTTTCGTTTAGATTATTATTGTTAACTTATTCTAATATGATATGAAATATATCTTTAATAACAAAAACCAATTCGAAAAAAAAGAAAAAAAAAACAATTCGAAATATTTTTCCTAAATTATAATGTTACACTCTCCAAACGAATACCAAACAAATGCAAACACAGCAGTGTTATTGGATCTCGTAATTTCAAGCTTTTGCCGAAAAAAATCAAGTGACAACTAAACTAACTCAATACTTAAAAGAGTTAAAATTATGGCTTAACATTACAGATATTTATTTTGTGTTTCTCACAAACTATACACTTATTATTACACTATACACTACACCATTGTACACACTTTTTGTAAAACTTAGACGAATAATATTCGTTTTACAAACAGTGTCTAAAATTTGCCTAACATATTATGTTAGACAAATTTTGATTATAAACTTTTTTGGCTTTATATGCCCACTGTTTGTTTCTTACTTGTGGGTTCCCCCTACTCATATGAGTTCGAAGTATTATATGTAGATAGGTATCAAATGTAAACAAATTGGGAAAAATAATGTTTAAAAAAAAAATTATGAAGTTGGCGGCTCCAAAAGTTTCACAGGACCTGTGTCACCCGTCATCAAATTAATAAATATGTAACATTAAACGAAATAACAACGCATTTTTATTGTTAAAACTTGTTACTATGAGGGAATTTTGCTAAAACACTTCGTTAACTTCTTGGAATTCTCTTTTGAAAATTTCTCGATCGAAATCTCTCAAAAATCGAAATTTTTTCAGGAATTTTTTTTCAAAAATGTTCTGGTTGTTTTCCTAGTCTTGATCTTCAATAAATAGGAATCAGAATTGGCCAGACCAGATTGTGTGATTTGACATCGTGCGACTTCTTTTTTCGAGGTTTTTTGAAGTTTTTTAACCGCCTAATTAATCGATAATATTTTAAATTTCATCTAAGGAGCAAGAGTTTACTAGAATGACCGTGGTGCACATTTGTTTGACATTTATTTCAAACATAATCGAAATATTTTTACTTTATACTTGGGACAACTTGTATTTAAGTATTTGTCGTAAATATTAAATTTGCGTAAATTTTTATTGAAAACTTTACAATTCGGTTAACGTCAACGTAACTTCTTTTATAACATTCATTTCATCATTATTACATTATTTTTTTCGGACACGTTGTATAATTCAATATATGATTTTTTTAAATTGACTTAAAATTATATGGTTTATAATTAAATAGATAAGTATTTAAGTACATACAAACAAATCTTATGATTTGAGAGGAAATTTAAAAATTAATTTATTAAAAAGGAGAAAATTAGTAACATACTTTTTTGGACGTGAGATCTACTATTCACGGAACCACTAGTACCTAGACCTAACACCACGTCCTGTAAAAGTGATGCACCACGTCGTGTAATATTCAGGATGAGGTTGTTAACAATAACACTCCTTATGTAGACGGTTATGAGGCTTAAATTCCCGTTTAACACCAGCCGCCCGTTTTGATTTCATCCAGAAAAAAACATCGCCAAAAAGTACATTTTATTTTATTTTGCAAAGCTCAGCTACAAATATTCAAATGTTAGACGATAATTTTTTAAGTATTTAATTTTTCATATTATCTAATAAAATCAAAACCCAAAAAATGTTCGCAAGTAGAAGATTTTGAACTTTAAAGCAGTATTTGTAGGCCGAATAGTTACGATCGTTTCATAGGCAAATATGTGTTCTACTTGCAGTATTTAATTAAAGCATATAAAATAGTTTTTGTCGATCTATTTTTCAAAACCAAAATCACAAGAATTATTTTTTATTCGTAAACTAATGTTTAAGACAAGATTTTTATGCATAGCACAAAGGGTAACAATTATTATAAGCAATAATTATTAGCCTGAAACACTCATCAACATTGAAAAAATCTCCCGAGAAAAGATAAATGCCGCCGACGGGACTTGAACCCGCGTCCTTTAAATAAAGTTGGTTGTTTTCGGGTGAAAAAATGTAATAAGCAGTAATTGTTGAATGAAACACTAGTATATATTGAATTATTTGGCAGGTGGGAGATAAGCCGACGTAGCTCAGTTGGTAGAGTAGTTGACCGGATTTCAGAAGGACGCGGGTTCAAGTCCCTTCGGCGGCATTTATCTTTTCTCGGGAGATTTTTTCAATGTTAATGAGTGTTTCAGGCTAATAATTATTGCTTATAATAATTGTTTCAAAATCTCAAGAGTTGGCATTACTTAGTAGTGCACCACTTTAATAAATGTTTGCTAAATACATAGAGTATGTCGTAAAAGTAGGAGGGTATATACCATTCAATACCAAATATATTTTAACTAATTGTAAAATTTATAAAATCCTTTCTAATTAAAACTACTCCCATTTTAAATCAAACGCTTGAACGGCAAAAAGCAATAAAGTAGCCGTTTTCCAAAGTTTCTGTCGAAACAATTTCAGCGGAGTAACAATGACTTACACGGGAGGAATGGCTTAGCCCTCTGCTTGAATTGAAATATCTCCCCCTCGCAGCTAGGGAGCCAGGCAGCCAGGCAAGGCTGGAAACGGCTGGCATTATTTCGGTATTTGCCCATCACCGGAAAGCGACTGGCCGAGGGAGAAGGATGTTTCTCGGCAGAGCTTTTGTTCGATCTTAGAATACTTATTCACTTCACTCGACTCCAGACTTTGAACTTTGGACAGAAAGGTTGAAGCAGATTTGATGCATTTTTGATAAGAAAATGTATATTATTTTTAAACGATGAATACGTTCTCAAGTTATGAAAAACCAGACAATATTTGAATAACTCCTTCAATCAATATAAGAAAAAAAAGTTGTTTGCGCGATGATGTATGTCTCAGCTAGCAGAGGAAGCTATTGATTGACGGCCGGCGTGGTCTAGCGATAAGGCTTTTGACTCGCAATCCGAAGGTCGCGGAATCGAATCCCGGCGTGGCAAATAAATTTTATTTGATTATTTTGTGTTATTTTACAATTAATTAATTTAAAATAAAATTTTGTATATTTGCTCCACGTTTCAGAGTGGAAGATACTCTTAGTATCGCCCTAGTGTAAGACCACCATTCAATATTGAAAAGTTGCTTGAAATGGCTTTGCCGTATTTGGTGACCAGATCTGAATGCCAGGTACTTCCCTTCCTTCTTCTTCCCCATCTCCTTCCCCTTCCCACTACCTTCAGCCTCACAACATACCCCAATTTGGGATGCAATAGACTAAATGCAATAGCAAAAAGATTTTTTTATTTAATTCAATAATTTTTCACATTTATAGCATTACCCCCCATTTAAAAATTTACTAAACGGCTATAAATAGATAAAATTTAATAAAACATTAAAATAACTTCAAATAAAACTGAGATGAATAAAATAAATTACAATTGTAAGGACGGAAATGAAAAAAAGGAAAACATTTTAGGTACGCTTGAATACAGTGTAAGTATTGTAATGGAACATGTAATACCATTACAATACTCTCTTATTACATTTAATACTTATTCCGTTAGATATATAGGGCCCTAATAAATATTACATACAACTGATAGACAACCGTTTACCATACGTAAATTTTTGTATACAAAGTGTGGAAAATTTAATTTAAGAAAAAAAAGTTAATCAGTGGTAAATGTCACAGATAATTTTTGCTATAAAATTATCATAGTGCTTCCACACAAACTAAGTATTGAAATCTGTAAGTCTAAACTTTAACTTTATATTATAATTTTAAAAAGTTGTTTCTTTTATGCGTTTGATTTATTAGTTACTTTTTTTCGTACGGTCTTCTCAATTTCATCAAATGACTAACCGCCTTTTTCTATTCCTAGCGTCCTAGCGATCCCTTTAAGAATCGATGTTGAATGGATTTAATATTACGATTATGGACAGCATAAAATGGGAATAAAAACACAAGCATATTCAAAATGGAGGCGAACCAAGGAGCAGTAAAGAGTGCTTATGGTATTTATGTTTTTTAAGTCAGAGGTAAAGCTTGCTATCTAGAGAGAGACCAAGATCTTTAATAGATGTGACAGTTATATTTTAGTCTGACTTACGAATATTATAAGGAAAAATCTAAAATGAAAATCTGCATTATTTTAACAAAAATTCGATACCATTCGTTTAATTTTATTAATTTATTAGGAGTGGCTTATCGATCCCGGCAATCACGGAGTATTATTAATTTATTCTTGAATAGCCTCTCTACTATAAAATGTGCAATGAATACTCGTAAGGTATATAAAATCAGTACACGTACCATGTAGGTAAATAAAGAAATATTTTATACAGCAAACTAATACCGAGTTCGAGTGTTTGTCGGGGATGGAGTTAAAATGCTGAAGCAGGAAACAGTTCAAAACAATAGTAAGTGCCACTCGTACGTATTAGTGCCGGCAAAAATATATTTACATATGGGCAGCATGAAGCGTATTTATTTTGGTTTTACAGATTTCGTGATGAAACATGATTTCATAGAATTCCTAGAATAGATTTTCATGGAAATGTTTTTTATCGTATTTCCAAATATAACAGAAAAACGTAGTTATTAAAATAGTTTTTTTTAAAGTGAATATCGCACAAGTGTCCAAACTGTTCCCGTATGGGGCCAGTGAGATAATAGCATTACCTATTAGGGTATGTTGAAAAGTTGAAGGTAGTGGGGAGGGGAATGAAAGAGGAACAGGAAGATGGGAAGTAGACCAAAACAGATCACCAAATCACGGCTAAAGCCATTTCAAGTAATACTTCAGTTTTGAATGGTGGTCTGGTAGTGAAGGGCGATAGTGAGATTATCTTCCACTCTGGAACGTGCCGCAAATATGCCTTAAGACCGCTAATTTTTAAGTTGTTTGGTCAATCCCATATTTCAAATTCAGAATTAGCAATATTACCCGGGTTGCGACCGTTTCCTTTTTATTTTTCTGTGTTTTGTTCTTTTTCATATTTTCTTTTAGATTTATTAGTATTATCTTCTTCTTCATTGATTGATGGGAATAACCCATCGAATAAGCTTAAAAAGTTAATATAAAGTGAGTTATTCTAATAAAAATTAATAATATCACTTAAGGAATAAATTTCAAGGGTTTGAAGAAAAGCAGATAGTTTTGGGTACAATAATTTACATTTTACAACATAATTTGGTAATGTTGGCCTCACTGGGTAGCTTAACCTAGCTGAGGCCCCCATTTTACAATACAAAATTCAAGATGAAGTAATAAATTTTAATAAAATATATAAAGTCGTTAAAAAAGAACTGGAATATATTATGAATTACGCTTGTGTTTAAAATTACTCGGGCGAAGGACGGATTGACGATTGTATAAATATTTTTCTAATCAAATGGCTGTTTCCTAACATTCAATAACAAATCATACAGGAGTACAACATGGGTCGCTTTGTGTCCAACATTTTTAGTTCATAATAGGAACTCCTCTCGTTTGCGCCAATACTAATGATAGTTCAGTGAATGATCCTTTTGCGCATGAGAAGACTCAAAAGGACAGAGAAATACCGATGGCTCGGAGGACTCAAAGCAGAAACTGGATTGTTATCTCGAGAGAATTTTCTCAAGGGAAAAGAATAACTGAATATTACACTGCCCTAAAGAACGCACGGTTGTGTTAGAAAATAATAAGCTTAAAACTCAAATGAAGTGGTGTAAACAAAAATATACTTGAATGAATAATTTTGCGTTTTCCATAAATATTAGCCCCTAGGGATTAAAAGAGTAAAATAAACGTAAATGTACCTAAACCTTCCAGGTTTTGTTTTCCATCCCCTCTTACATCCCTTCAGGTCCCTTTTTGTAGAGGTTTTAATATAAAGTTTGTACCTATAAATGTTTTATGCGTGCGTATGTGGTACCTTCTCAATACGATTTTTAATACATTGTCTTCAAAGGCAGTGATCCTCACAGTTCCTATCACACACCAACCATTTCCGTTCCTTAAATAAGGATGATTCTTTCGTTGAATCTCGAAAACAACTTTAGACCCTTACGTGAGACAACTTTAGATCTTTATCTGAAATAACTTTAGACCTTTACCTGATACAACTTTAAATCTTAATCTGAGATAACTTTAGTCTTTTATGTGAGACAACTTCAGATCTTTTTCGCAGACAAATTTAGATCTTTTTCGCAGACAAATTTACACCTTTATATGAGACAACTTTAGATCTTTATCTGAGACAACTTTAGTCATTTATGTGAGACAGCTTTAGATCTTTTTCTGAGACAACTTTGGACCTTAATGTGAGACAACTTTAGATCTTTATCTGAATCAACTTTAGTCCTTTATGTGAGACAGCTTTAGATCTTTTTCTGAATCAACTTTAGTCCTTTATGTGTGACAACTTTACATCTTTATCTGCGACAACTTCAAATCTTTATCTGAGACAACTTTTGAATTTTATGCGAGACAACTTTAGATTATTTCTGACACAACTTTAGATCTTTACATTGACGTTCAAACGAACAATAGTCAAGCACCACTGCCATATCTGTCAAAATAAAAATCTCTTACAGGAATTATGCAGGGGTAGTGCAATGCAATACATTCCAAAATTCGGAGTAAAATAAAATGAAAATACATGCATAAAATAATAAAAAATACAGAAGAACAGACAAAAAATAATAATTAGAATTTAAGCACATAGTCGTTTACGGAGGATATTTGATCGTCTCCAGAGGCCATCAGGGGGACTCTATCAAACCAGCCATGAGAGTGACGATGATATTTTTTATATTGGTGTAGTCTGCGTCATAATAAGCTTCCCATAACATGGGGCCGAAGAGATCTGAAAGTGTCCCTACAGGAACATTTTTGTAGCGCTGCAGTATTTCGGTAAGCGTAAAAGTTGGCTGTATTCATTATGGTGGGATAAATATTTTTATGATAGTGAAAGTGCCCTAAATATCAGAAAACAATGGAATTAAGGCGTCCCCAAATTTGAGAATGCAGGAAGTAACCAAGGGAATGGAAAAGAGAAATAAAAAGATTATGAGGTATACAGGAAAAATATTATAACTCATACTAAACTCTTCCATTTCTTATAATGGTGCCTACCGTACAAGGAGATACTGAAATCGTTATAAATGTAAATTAATATACTTTATACAATGAAGAAAATAACAATTTTACCTCAATAAAGTAGTCGTTACTAATGTTGCTTTGTTAAATGTAGACATAATTATTTTTACTCTAGAATTCTAGACGATTACTTCTGTACGCAGAAGGTTTTGGCAAATATATATGCCTACGTATTAATAGAAAATATTTATGTAATAATTTATAATCAGAGAAATTTCGTTTTATATTAGATTGTCCAGAGCTTTTTAACAAGTTTCCAAAGAAGATAATAATACTTTTTAATGATAACTGGCCTTTTAAGTTTTCTAATTAATTAATTCTATTTTAAGAAAGTTCAAAGGACAGTCATTAATAAATACGAATTGAACTACATAATACAGAAGTCCAAAAAAATTTGTTAATATTTCATAAAACCAAATATATTAAAATATATATATTTTTTAAATAACTTAATAAGTAAAACTTCAAATTGTAATATTTAATCATTGAAGACAATATTAACGACTCTAAAACGAAAATATGAAACAGAAAAATCAAAAAATAATATGGTCGAATCTAGGAATTGAACCCAGGCCTTTCGCCTTGCCGAGCCACTGCTCTAACCACGGCACTAACCTATAAAGCAGAATTGTGCCATGCCAATTATTGCCATGACCATTCACGTTTACGGTACCGTGACGGCATAAAAAATGCAATAAACATGCAAGCGCCCTTGAGGTGATTTTTCACAAAAACGGCGCTCTACAAATTGTCCAATTATTATTATTATTCCTTATCACAATAATGCTGCAGCTTATTCAGAAGATGAGATACACAACATACGTAGGTTTGTTTCCTCCAAAGGAAAAAATAATCACTTTCTTACATCTCTCTCACACACCGCACCGTAACGTCTCCGTAGACTCCTACAATACTACTAGCCGTGACGATAATTTTGAAAGTATGGAATATAGTTACAAGGATAATTTTGAAGTGTGAGTGAATTCCAAAAATTCAAAACTCAAACATCAATGCGCTGACGTTTTTGCGTTTGTTCTTTAATGTATAATACTGCCAAACATGTAATGCTGCAGCTCTTTCTTATACACTAAATAACAACATTTTGCTGTTTCAAATTTCCTTTTGAAGAGTCGCTAATATTATCTTTACATAGCATAAAGCAAAGTCGCACCCGCTGTACGAACAATTAGATCTTTTAAACTAAGCAAAGGATTTTCATGCGGTTTTTACCAATATATAGAGTGATTCATGATTATAGTTTAGGTATATAATTTGCCAAAAATTTGTGTAAATTGGTTTAAATATATAATAAATAAAGGGAGCGGGCTGGTAAGCTGTCAGCGGGCAGCGGACTGGCAAGCGGGCTGTGTGAATTTGATATGTATATTGCTTAGTTCTGAAAAAGATTAAAAACTGAAACCCATTTTCCCCAAGTCTTTGCAATGTTATTTTCTCCATTTTTTCCTCTCCTTCCTCGAAAGGCCAACTTATTTACCACAAAAAGAAGAGGTTGTTTACTACCTCCCTGGCACACATACACAATATTGCACAAAAATCGAAAATTACCCACATTAATTCAGTTGAAAAATCGTCGTGAAATCGTTCACACCACGTTATTGAAATCTCGCTTGAAAGTTCGTAAAATACTAATTAATATATCAAAAAGTGACGGTTAATTGTGACCACATTTGTGCCATCATCGTGGAAGAGCAGCGACCATCAAGATTGGCCCATGACAGCATATGAACTCAGCAAGGTAGGGGCATTCTCCTTTCCAATTTCCACTTCCTGTAATTTGAATTTAAAAAACGCCGACAATGGGGTACTTCCAAAAACGAGGGATTCTGTTGAAAATGTACGGAATATTTAAAAATCATTTTTCTGATTTTAATCATCCTACTAAAAATGTTTGTTTTTTATATTTTCATTCAATATTATTGATTTTAAAAACGCTGGACAAAATCAAAACGGCCCGTTTTTTGCAAATGAGTTTGTGACGTCACAAGCTACGCCCGGCTGAACCAGCATAAATAAACATTGTAAGGGAGCGTCCGCACTCACCACGTCACACGGGGGCGTGGCCCCAAAATATCGTTTTAGCGGTAATTAAAAAATGGGAAACTTTAACTCGCTTTAGAAAATTTATTCGTCAACATAAAAATAATAAAAAAATGCCTTAATCGTCGTAATTTTTTGCTTAATTTTTTAAAGAAATAAAAAAAAATAATGTGGAAATACCCCATTGTCTTGTCTCACAGAAAAATAGATTTACAGTCCATCCTCTCTAGTGTTACGATATTGTTCGTTGAAATATGCAAATTAACAGAAGGCGTTGGTTATAAAGGTTGGGTAATGGCATTGTCAGTAGATAGTGTTGTATTTCGTTAGCCACAGCATCGTGTCGCCGGGTCTGCTAGTCTACAATAATTTAATGGTTCATAAAAAAAGAAGCACACCGATACAATTTCGATTCGTTAAATAAGAAACAGTTTTTTTATAAAATGATATCAAAGAAAGATCATTCATTTTATAGTTTAATTATTTTCCAACTCAATTCTATTCCGGGATCCCTTTCACCCGCATGAAAGTTTTCAATGCAAAAGTATCTGGCTCGTTCCATAGGGCGCCCGCAGAGCCGGCCCTAGACTCAACGTGCGGCACAACTTAGAGACTTTTCTATGGAGATTTAACAATTAGATATCAGGCCGGATATCAACGGAACGGACGTAAAAGGGAATTTGGACAATTACGTTACGGCCAGTGACAGAGCACGGCTTAACCGCGACCGGTCGTATCGTGTACCGTATACTCCGCCACAGTATCGAGAGGCAGTCGAAAGATCAATGAGGCTAACCCGCAGAATATGTTACGGATAAATTAAAATTCAAACGACGAAATACGGAGAAAAATCTACATTCCGGTAGACCGTTACAACATATGTCGGTTTCAATTAAGGATTTATAGGGCTGCGTATACCATACGTGAAACGAAACGATAAACGAACCACGATTCACGGTTACGGTACCGTGACGGAAAAAAGGCAATAAACATACGTTACTTATCGTCAGGTGAACCTGCAGGTTGAATTTATATTCAGGTCATACTAGTTTTTCTGCAGGTTGAACCAGTTTATTTGCAGTTGTACCAGTTTATCTGCAGGTTGAACTAGCTTATCTGCATGTTGAATCAGTTTATTTGAACCAGGAGATAAACTGCTTCAACCAGTTAATCTGCACGTTTAACCAGTGTATCTGCCGCTTGAAAAAGTTAATCTGCACGTTTAACCAGTGTATCTGCCGCTTGAAAAAGTTAATCTGCAGATAAACTGATTCAACACGCATATAAACTGATACAACCTAAAAAAAATAAATTGGTTCAACCTGCAAATCAACTGGTTCAACCTGCAGATAAACAGGTATACCTTGCAGAAATATAGGTTTTATCTGCTGTTAATCTATTTTATCTTGAAGATGAACTGATTGATCCTGTAGATAAACTATTTAACCGGCAGATAAACTGGAATAACTTTTAGGTAAACTGGTTCAACCTGCAGATAAACTGTTTCATCCTGCAGATAAACTGTTTAACTGGCAGGTAAACATGTTTTACTTGCAGATACACTGGTTCAACCTGCAGATAAACTGGTTCATCTTGCAGATAAACTATTTAATCCTACAGATAAACTGGTCCAAACTAAAAAACTGGTTCAACCTGCAAATAAACTGGTTCAACCTGCAGTTAAACTGTTCAATCTGCAGATTACCTAGTTCAACCTGCAGATAAACTGGTTCAACCCTTAGATAAACCTACATATAAACTATTTAAACCTGCAGAAAAACGGGCTCAACCCAGAAAAACTATAACTACCAGCAGATAAACTTGTCGCCTTGAAGATAAACCAGTTCTTCTTGAGGATAAGCTGGTCAACCTGCAGATAAACCGATTCAACCTACAGATTAACTGGTATATCCTGGTATGGCAGATAAAGTGGTACAACCTACATGCTTGCATGATTACTCTTTGTTTACTGTTAAAATTATTGTAATACCGTATGTCCGTTTAATATTATTATTTTTTTAAATGTCTTCCCTAATGTAAAGAAAAAGATCGTACCTTATCGTACCGTACTAGAATATTTTACAAATGCTAAGTTTTGATAAAATTGCACCATTAACACCAAAATTGTATTTGAAAATACACTTGGAGTTCAGTTAACGAAAATATTCTAATTTGACGATGATTTTGAATGCCCATTTCTGTCATATATCAATAATATTTAAATTAACAATTTACTGGAAACATAAGTAATTTCATTGCCTAATCAATATATATATTTTTTTATTGGTGCCCTTTTTTACTCATTTAAAGTACGCTCTAGCGTGTTTAAATCGCACTTTATGGAACGCGCGTTTTTTAAAGTTACCATGGCAACATCAACAAATCAACAAAATGTGAAGTCTAAATGTCAACTTTTAACTATAAATCTGATAGGAATATTTTAAACGTCAAATAAAACATTACAAATGTTTCAAAAATTTTATTCAAAGTTTAAATTCTTTTTTACATCGTTTACATTCTAATTATTTAAATGGATGTGAAAAGAGCAGTTCGTATTATTTGAAATATTAATACCTCCGTTTTTTAAATCGGAGGAAATTCTGTTCAAATTAATAGTATTCTCGAAAGTCAATGAGGCTGCACTTCCATTAATGGCAGTTCCAATAATGTTTGAAACATTCTTCTTATTTCTAATGCTCTCTTCCACGTAACCAGTCGCCACAGCTGCCGATTTCCATCCTACTTGTCGCTGGATTTGATCAATTGTCATGCCACTATTTGCCATAATGGTAGCGGATGTACGTCGAAACGCATGTCCTGTATATTTCTCAGGATCGTTTAATTTAAGATAGCGTGCGATTT
Source organism: Limnephilus lunatus (assembly GCA_917563855.2). Taxonomy (NCBI): domain Eukaryota; kingdom Metazoa; phylum Arthropoda; class Insecta; order Trichoptera; family Limnephilidae; genus Limnephilus; species Limnephilus lunatus. The sequence goes on along the minus strand of OU830602.1, from coordinate 40,201,054 downwards.
GTAAGGGGCATGATCCACATGTGTTAATACCAACCACTTGATTGGTGCACTTACCCTTATCATACCGTAAGAAAACCCTGCCTGTACTTACATTTTGGGGTCGCAATGATAAATATTGCTTCATCAAACGCACATAATTAATTGCACCACTGTCACTGTTTTAGATGGTCGGATGGTAATAAGCAATACACTTCCTTCTTTTTTGATATCATATAAGCGTAAATCGCACAATTCACATCTTCTGCAAGAGCCAAAGATTCCGCAAATGGCTACCACCTTCAAAAATAAGTACGTAATGTCCGGTGCTTCCGTGAAAAACTTCCGCAAATCATCTTCTTTGAATACATACGCCTTCTTAGCAACGTTATCCTTGCTAATTGCCTTCATGAATGCATGCACTTTCACAAATGATTTTAAATCAACCCTTTTATTTATCCTCAACAGACATTGCAATTTCGAATGTATGGCCCACATAGTCGATGATTTGTACTGTTCCGACATTTTCTGAAGGTAAGCAAGCACAACTCGTTCATCTACATCTACCACGTTTTGCTCCTCCATCCATGTTATGAACCTTTCATATTCTTTTTTATAAACGTCTTTGGATTTTTCAGGTATTAACCGCGATTCTGCTTTGGTATTTAAATTATTAATGTTAGAACTCATTTTACAACACATAATAACTAGTAAAAACTGTGATGTCAACTATTAATCTTATGTGACAGATTGCAAATTAATGTTTGTGTTTTTCATTTCCATGACAACAAGATATTGTGATGTCACATCACGAATTCATTAATAGTTCTTATTTCCAAATTTTTAATAATAATATCAATATTTATGTTTTCAAAGTGTACCAATAAAAAAAATAGCGTAAAATATTCGTGGATAACTGGTCTTTAAAACACTTGCTTTATTAGCTTTTTTATTACTAATCGCGCGTGTTTTAAAGACCTGTTTATCCACTTATATTTTAATATACTAATAAAAGAAAATCCAAAAAAACGTGCGGTTCGCAAAAACTCAGAAATGAGTCCCGGTACGATCAAGGGAGTTATATGGTGTGGTAGATCTCTATCCCCCCTAGGGAATAAGGGTATCCGTTTTTACCTCAAGGGCGTGCTTTTGAAGATATAAGGGCTGGAAGTTTGGCCCTCTTGAAATTTCTAGAAAAGCCTTCCGGAAAGTTCTAGAAGGTTCCATAGAACTCTAGAAAGTTCTGGATGGAGTGGCGGAGTATGTCATGGAATGTTCGGGAATAGGGAATCGGGAACATCATTGTGGAACATTCCAGATCACTCTCGAATGTTGTCCTGAGCGATGCCGGGTAACCCAGCTAGTACGATATAACATGAAATCTAAGAACAGTGAATATAAAAAAATACTGATCAATTCAATTGAAAGATGTTAACTTTTTATGTTTTCGATGCGCTGATGCCTTATAATTGATTGTCTGCACCGATTGGTAGCTTTAAGATGATTGTAGGAGCCACAATAGGAAATGTTATATTATGTTATGTAAGTTATGTTAAGTTAGTTTAATGAAAAAAAAAAAATTTAGAAATTTGTAAACTTAGATGTACAAATAACAAAAATGAAATTAATACAAATAATAGAAAATGCTAACCTTACGCCAGCAAATAGAAAATTAAATTTATTATTTGATTAGTTGTGATGTTTTCGAATTAGAAAATCAATTACATCGAAATATACAAACATCCATAATTTATAGACGTTTATTCCACTTAAATTTCGATAGTCTTTTTATGTTTTGCTACTTGTATATTTATAACTTGAATCTGGCCTATTAATTACACAGCTTTAAGTGGGGTTAGTTATAAATACGTCATGTTAGGTATTTGGACACCACTATAAATAGATGTAATAATTTAAAGTAGGCACGCCAACCCCGATTCGAAAATGTAAGTAAGTTAATGAATCGTATAATGTTAACAGCTCACAGGGGATGAAATATCTCTAAATTGGGCCATACAAATTAATTGATATTATTTTAGGTTCTTGGAGAGAGTAGACTTCAGTTAATTACCAATTTTAATGACTGTTTGCCGGTGTGTTATTTACTGTGGGTTTTCCAAATTTGTTCGAATTGGACTTGGCGAAATTGGCTAGGTGGTTGAATGATATGAAAAAGCCACAATGATATCCATTAAAACCGTCTTTTTTGTAAAAATAAAAAATCTTCTGTGTTGGAAAAAATAACAGGTAGCTCCCAATACTGTATGTATATCATAATATTTTGCGGTGTAACAAACCATCTAACTGTTATACAGATTCAAGAATAGTGTTGGAATAGGTTTTCAATATGACCCACCAAATTCACCAAGTTAATATTAAACCTGTCAACATCACCTAAGTATTGGTTTCCCATAGAGTGAAACCGCTGTATCGGAGAATGAGCAATGTAATTGCGCTTAAGTGTAAAATAATAGTGTATTGTTTCGTGTTGTTCTTGTGGGTGTTCTTGTGGGTGTTCTTGTGGGTTTGATAGTTTAGAAGTTGCAGGAGTTCGGAACAGTCTCGTTTGGAGTTTAGTATTTAATTAAGAAAGTTAAATCAAGTATTTATTTATGAATTTTTAGAATATTATGATAGGATAGAATACTCTATGTATGCTAGTAAGATATTTAAATTAATTTTTATAAAAGTAGAATGTTTCTTTGTATTCGCTCAATGTTATAAATATGTATTTTGTAAGATGGAGACCAAATTACTGAGTTGTATTTAATTTTGCCTCTGACGAAAGACGCATATAACAGTTTTATGGCTTGTACTTAATTAAGGTTATTTATAATTATTATTTCTTACCACTCGGTCAGCTGTTCTTTTAAGATTTAAAATGTGAGGGTGGCCGTTTTGTTTTCCAAATATGTGTATTACTTGCAAGAGTAAACCTACGATTAGGTACAATGAACAATTTTTATTACAGTTTTATTTTGATAATTAGAATTGCTTTGTTTAAGATTGCTTTTATTAGGAGTTTTTTTTTAGATCATCATAGATATATGTATACGTATGTACATTATAGGTACTCGGAAACGCAACTAAGCCATCACACACCATACGAAAGAAGGAAATTGGAAATATTGGTGGAAAGTCAATCTATCTAATCTACTACAATATTGACATAACTAATCTTAAGTAATGGGGTTATTTGAGGAGCAACAAAATCCAATCTCGTGTTTTCAATAACACTGCAATATCCACAAGTACCCCACATATAAAGATACCGGTTTATTGAGGAAAATATAAAAGCACGTTCCATTTCCACTGCAATAATTGAAGTCACTTCTCAGGAAGGTACGAGATGAATCGGCAGATTTAAGAACGAGAGCTGCTTTCACCAATCAAACCAAGGTAGGACTTGGTTAGGATCACACAATAATAGAATTATAATAGAAATTTTCAAAAATTAAACAAAACAGAATCTTCCAATATTTTTTTTTACATAACTCACACAGGAGGCCCTGAGGGAAATAATTCCCCTCGGGGACTATGTCATCTCAGGGGATGCTGTATGGAGTGTCTTTTTAGGGAAAGAAAGGAGAGGAAGTTCTGGGAAGGAAAAAATATTTGAGGGGTAGGTAGGAATCTGGGGGTCAGTCCGTCCAGGAGTAACGGACGCATGAATCTAAGCACTACCACTGCGGTGCAAGGCAATATTCCGAGAGAATCCTGCTGGAGAGGTTAAAGATCTCTCTCAATCAGTCTCTCCCAATCCGACCTGCTATGCAGTGGGGGGGCAGACACATCCGCCGCCAAGATCCTGATAAACCGCACCCCATGATCCTGGGTACCCCTGCTAAGTCACCAAGCGAAGCGAACCACTTAGGGTGACCTGTGGCAAAGGTTTTACAATAAATGGGCGGTGGTACCCGTCCTTGCCTCCCAATATATTTATTTGATTAGGTAGGAACGTGTTTTATATTGCGTCAAAAGGAAACATTATATCTAAATAGAAACGGAATACGAACAATCCGTTTCAGTCAGAAATCAAATTCTGTGAATAATTTAGCTTTAGCAGCATCCGTGGAATTCTATCTCCCTGTTCATAAAGTATCCAATTTAATGGCAGATTGGGTTGCATTCGACGGGTTTTACGGGCACTCGTAATATAAAACTTACGGTCTCAACAAAAAACACGCTTCCCTCGAATTGAATTTGGTACAACAAATATATTATAGCGACAGCAGCCCTGTTCTAGAATAAAGATGTTTGTTTCAACGTCCTTTACGTGCCTTTACCAAAGAAATTAAGTCACATTATAAGAAAAACATTTAATTATTTTTTCGATAAACGAACGCATCTTTCTTTGTTGGTGCTCCATAGAAGTGTGATTCATTAGAAGAAAACCGTTTTCACCAATTACTTCGAAGACCTTTCGATTGGCTTCTATAGGTCACCCCAAGTGGTTCGATACCTTTGGTAACTTGGCAGCGGTGCCCGGGTTCACGGGGTGAGGTTTGCCCAGATCTTGGTGGCGGCCGCGTCTGCCCATCAACTGCATGGCAGGCCGAATCAGGAGAGGGAGGTGAACTGGTTGAGGGAGAACTTTTGACCTCTCCAGCACGACTCTATCAAAATATCGCCTTGCACCGCAGTGGGAGGGATGGATCCGTACGTCCGTCGCTCCTGGACAGACTGACCCCCAAATTCCTATCCACCCATCATATTTGTTTCCTTCCCAGAACTTCCTCATTGTTTATTATTAAAAAATACCCTCCACACAGCATCCCCAAAGATGACATAGGCCTTGATTAGAATTGTTTTCCTCTGGGCCTTCTGTGAGGAGCTATTTAAAAAAAAGACAATCTAAAGGAAATGTTATCTGTCCTCACATTTTCAGCAGAAGTAAGGAAAAATTGTGCTCACTTTGGGCACAATACAGGCCCCCAACACATTTCAATCGGTTCATGTCTTCAGTGATTCTACTAACTAATAGTGTAAATATACATCTGAGAATTATACCCAGAAATTACACCAGGTCAATTTCTCACACGTGACACATTTATTTATTTATACAATTGTACACTTTTATACTTGAATACTTGGAGCAGGTGGATGAGTTTGTGTATCTGGGTAGTGTGTTTACGAGAGATGGGAAGGCTAATAGGGATATTGAAAGAAGGGTGAATGCTGGTAACTCCATTAATGGAGGACTGAATGCCGTTGGCGCTAATAAAAAACTGTCAAAAGAAGCGAAGCTAGCAGTCCACAATGGAGTCCTGGTACCTACCCTGATGTATAGCAGTGAGGCATGGAACTGGCAGAGTAAGGATGAAAGTAAACTGAATGCTGTTGAAATGAGATCCCTGAGGCGTATGTGTGGTAAAACAATGTATGATCGTGTGAGAAATGTGGATATCCGCAAATAATGTAAGGCTGATGTATGCATAATGAGTAAGATTAAGAAAGGGACCCTCAGATGGTTTGGGCATGTAGAGCGAATGAACGAAGAAAGCAGTGTAAGAAGAATATGCGACGCAAATGTGAATGGTAGAAGAAGTCGTGGACGTCCGAGGAAGACATGGCACGATCAAGTGAATGTCAATTCATTCGATATTTGAGTCAGGCCATGTCAAAAGTCAGAATAATAGAAGAGAATGTATGAGACGATGTATGAATGTGAGTGAGGCAAAGAGTGTGTGCCAAGACCGAGTTGTTTGGCGGTCCGTCCTCTCTGCCTACCCCTGCGGGGAAACGGCGTGATGGTTAGTTAGTTAGTTAGTTACACTTTTATATAAGACGATAGATTTAGGGTCGTAAGGTCAGGTAATTGTACCGTTTGAACAAAATATTCGTAGTTCCAAAAACTATGTAATAGCGTTATAGGACATGAAAAACTCGTTGAACTTTTTAATCACTGCATTTTTCAAAATCTTTGAGCTGAATAGTAAATTCATAAATCTTAATACATAAAAATGGATGTTTCATTGTTTGTACTTACGCACTCCTCAACTATTCATCCGATTGCGAAAAACTTTGAGGATTTGATGTGTGCAAGTCTGCGATGGTTTCTATTAGCTTTAGAGTTATGAAATTATTTCCCATCCGATTGACAAAATAATTAGGTAACAATAACGTTTATAATAACAATGGTCGAATAAAATTAGTGTGTGTTTTTCTTTTTATTTGTTTTTAGTCATTTTACTTTGAAAAAACGAAAGATGAACCATTTTTGAGACACAAGATGAACTTCTTTGTGTTTGCATACAAAATTTTAATATTTCAAAAATAATATATTTATTTCTAGCATTAGCGTTTGAAAACATAATTCACCACCTTTCAAAGACAGTTCTTAATTTTCGGATGTATTCAGAAATATTTCATTATTTGAATTTTATTGCAAAGTGGAAATATTCTGACCTTCTGAAAAAATATGCTAGGATTATTTTCATATGTATGGAATGGTGGAAATGAGTATCTAATTTGATTAAAATAATTTTCGTCGTAGATCACATATTTTTGCAGTTCATGAGAATTTTTAGCCATGATTTCAGAAGCGATGAACAGCGAAGATAACTACGAGCACAACGCTATGCAGCCCATAAGGGACACGAATGAATATAAATTTCACGTGCTAGCATACATCAATATTATTTTTCAGGACATGAGTTATCGCAGATTCCTTTATCCTTCAATGCACGTACATTTTATGAAATATCGTTCCTGAAAAATTGAAAACAGATCGGAAATACAAAACGAGACTGATTTTATATTTTAAAGTAGGCGAAATATGTTGCAAGAATTCTATTCCGCCTTTCCCAGCATACTTCCAAGACTAGATTTTAAAAAAATATTGAGGAACTTCAGAACATTTTCTCATAGTATTTTAACAATTAGCACGTTTTCAATCAAGAATAGTTTCAATCTATACACAAAAAGGACTTCTAAAAATCACTCAGTGATAATAATATCCGTTACTCATATAAAATAAAGACCGTAAACTCAATCTTTTAGAGCTGTCAGAAATTAAAATTCTAATAATGCGAAAGCTAGTATGATAAATGAACAAAAAAATATAATGCGCTCGCCACTCTTAGATATTATGTTTAAGCCAATACCAAATACTAGATACCATAAAGATGCTGACCTTGATCACAATGATATTTATCCATTAAATAATGAACAACCTGTCACCAAAATACTTATCAAATAAAATTATATACGACAAGGACATTCACAGACATAACACAAATATATGTTTTATTGGATTTTGAAGAAAAAAATTGAAAGTCATTGAAAAAGTTACCGGAGACCAGAATTTCATTTGAATTTTTCCTCCAAAAGATGTCAGGAATCACTGGTTAGAGAAAGTCAAGTACGTCCCTTAACACTCTGCATATTAAAAAATAAAAATAATAATATAATGAAATCTACTAATTTATTTATAGCCGGTATTAATTCAATGATGAGCCATGTATTTGTTTATCGAATCGCAAAACTGTAAATCAAATAGCGGATGATTTATTCAACGTCCTTTAATTGAAAGCTAGTGTTTTATTTTATTTGTTCTGTAATCGAATAGATGATTGAATTCCCAAATCCCAGGAAAGCCATTATTTGTACGCGTCGGATTACGCCGTTTTATTATTTGATTTAAATATTTTGGTTTTCAAAAGCATTTGGGTCATTTCAATCAATACTTTCCAGCCAAACTTGTTTAGTACAAATAATAAGGTTTCATCGCAATGGTTGTGTGGCATGTGGTGTACAATATAATCAAAGTCACATTAAAAAAAAAAACAATACCCGATGTTGCATCCAAAACTGCTCACGATTTACAGCTTCAGATGTACTCAAAATGGGATGTAAATACTAGAGAATTGAAACGAGACGAAATGGTTTTTGCTGCAATTGGGTGATAACATGTGTAGGAAAAACAAGGTATGCAAGGAAAAGGGATGGCCAATAAGGTGGGTCACGACTGTATGGGGAATTTTTTTCTTCTTCTTTTGATTTGTCTAATAGTGATAAAAGGGTGTTTAATAAAGATATAAAATCGGGTAATTTTTTTAATAATAATTGGATATCATCTTCTTCCTCCGGATTGACTTCGAAATTTCACAAAATAGAGAAAAACTTACCCTTGTTAAATCTTAAAAAAATATTAGATAAACCAATAAAAATGAATTATTTTTCAGTTGAACACGAAATAGAGGGAATATTTTGATTTATTTATTAAAAAAATATATTATTTTTATATATTTTTTATTTATTTCAAAAATTTTGTTTTTACATTACAACTGATTACATGTGCAAGGTTATACAAAAATTATTTTTTTTATTCTACTACTCCATAAGTCCATAAGCTCTAGGAGCTCGTTTTTATGGAAGGAGTATTTATTTACATGCAAAAAAATTAAATAATAATAATGTTTTAATGAAATGTGTAAACAATATTCAAAGAACTTATGAGATAAATACGATTATTATTTGACATAGGTTTGTAATTTAGAAAAAAATTGTTATAGAAAGTCAATACAATTTAAAAAAAATAAATTAAACATTACAGTTAAAGTAAGAGGAAATTAAATTTAAATTAAGGGTACAATATATTATTATCCAATTTCAGTAACTTAATTTATTTTTTAAATTGTTCATATTTCAATATTTCAGTTACACTAATTTTGTCTTTGGATAATAATATATTGTACCATCTTACACCTTGAATATATTACAAATTATCTCAAGGCAACCAGCAAAATCCTTCTAACTCTCAAATTTCAGCATTATTTTGCGAAACTCAATCTTGCGACCTTTTATAAATGCTTCGTAAATATATACTACATTTGCTTTGGAAGATTACAAAAAATATTGTTTAAAGGATTCATAGTAACTTTTATATACACTAGAAATAACCCAGTAAAATGATAATGTTCAAAACTTAGAAATTAATCCGTAGGAAGAAGATCGTATCGGAAATTTTAAAAATTTTCCCAATCACTTACCACTAAATCTCTGCGAAGGAGCACACATAGTTAAATAGTTTAACTGCGATACCTCGAGGTAATTATCGCCACAACTAAACGAATTAGGACAAAACGATGTTATGTACTTCCGTGGTGATTAAATTACTTCTTTTTAGTTAAAAACGAGATTGCATGCACGAAAAACACTAACAAACTGCTTCCAAGGTAGTTCCATAATATCCTCTTCTGTTTTCAAAACAAATGCACTCGAATTTGGTTTATTTTTCTTGCTATTGTGCAAAATTTAAATACTTTTCCAACAAGTTGATGTGGTTAGGGAGAGGTAGGAACAGGATAAACGACATCCCGATAGGATCTAAGCATATTCTCAATTCAAAACCAAACACCTGGTTTTCTTATGTGTTATAAGTAAAGCCCTGGTGTTACACCACTATTGAGAATTCGAACGTAGCCAGAAATCGGTTTGGCTGTGTTTGGTAACCAGATCTGAATAGTTACGTACTTCCCAACCTTTATTTTCCCCATCTTCACCCCGTCCTCACCCCCTTCAGCCTCACCCCGTTAGGAATGCCACTGACTCCGAACTTTTGGCACTCTTGTTCGGTGTGCGTATAATTTTTTTATTTTTTATTTATTTGTAATTTTATTGCCAATCGGCTTTTACATAATATAACATAGAATCAGGAATAACTACAACATCAAAAAGATAGCTCTAGTGAACTTGTATAACAGCAAGAATTAGAAAACAGAAGTTGAGAAAGACGTGTGTAGATTACAAATCAAACAATAAATACTACAATATTGCAACAATAAAAACATATTTTATATAATGTAATGTAAATAACTTAACATAAAGATGAGGCAAATGAAATGAATGAGAAAATGTTTAATGGTACGTAAATAATATGTAAAATAATTAAAAATATATTAATAGTGATGTCAGAGTTACTTTTAGAATGCAAAATGACCAAATAAAATTATGCAGAAATGGCTACCAATTCAAAATGAACTGAACCCTACTAAGGCGCAAGCAATTTGCAAAACAATACAGATTTAGTTTAAAGCTTGTCTCCTTCTCCAATAATTTCAAGAACAATATTTTCCAAACGGGAATCCCAGCAGTTGATTCCCGCTTTCTCTGTGTCTTAAAAGTACTTCGTTAAAGAAAAACTAATATTAATGTGAAATCTAAACTGATTCTATTTCCTATTATATAATATAGTTGCGGACCCGGTGTAGAAAGAATTTAAGCTAGGTGGATTTTTTCCTTGTAGACTATTTGCTGTAATTTCGAATCATTCTGTTTAAGAGGAAGCCACAAGCATCACGAATGCAAGTAATATTTAAGTCCCATGTTTATTTATTTCGACATATATGTTCGCTTCTTTCTCACCTCTAAGAAACCCACCACACAGCATCCACAAATATGATATAGTCTTTGTTTTTGTGTGGAGTTAATGTAAAAAAATGTAAATGACTCAGTCCTGACATTTTTGTGGCAATTAAAAATAATTTTAGATCGATAATTTCTTGTTGGTAAATGGAAAATAATTAATTGTCTATAATATTAAAATACCTCTAACAATTTTAAAAGTAAAAGTCTAATCGAATCTTCTTAGATTTTACTTATTTTAATTCTTTCATTAATATTGTGTGACTACAATTCTGAACATATTTAATGAATGTATTTCTCAAGGATGTAAGAGAGAAAGTACTCCTATTAATAAGCCAAACCCTTCACAGTAGAGGAGTTTTGAAATTTTGACTTTAGAAATATTAATAGAAACTGCACATAAATACCCCCGCATTTCGTCAGTCTTCTCGCCTTAAAGCCCCCTTTCCTGTCTCCTCTCTTCCTCTCCCGTCTTATACTGTAGAGCCTCACAGACAATATGCTGCCATGTCTGCCGAAGTAAAGGCGGACATTTGTCCGCAGATCCTTTGTAAGACTCCCATTTGTTTTGGCTAGAGGGCGGTAGAGATGAATACCGCTAGTCTCGCTTTTGAACCTAGGTCGACTTGTCATGCCGGTAATGTAGGCATCGCCGTTGTCGAAACTTTTAATTGGGTTCACATCGCAATATTGATAAGTTAGTACATTACAATGGGAGCCTGTTTGTAAATAGCCTTCCTGGGTTTATTTCCACTTGAACTTTTGTAAAGACAAAAGTGCTGACCAACAGTGACGGTCAAAACATTTGACATTATAACTTCGATATACCTACCATAAACCCTTTTTTAAAGGGTCAAAACTAATTTAATTTGTTTCCGTAGGTTGAAGGTCAATAATAAATTAGTAAGTGAAGAAGATGTTAAAATCTTAGTAGAAATAATTAAAACAATTATGTAAGAAGTTTGTATGTATATGATAAAAAAAATTACTAAGGATTAGTTTATTCTAAAAAGTTACAGTCATAATAATACGTACGACGAAGTTCTAAGTTATAAAACGCAAACTATGGACTTGAAACTTCTTAAAAACTATTAATATGAACATAAGAGAAGTCAGAAAATAGTGTTTTTCTTATTGTTCTATTTTCATATTCCTTGGACATTGCTTCCTCTCCAGAGGGTGGGTCAACAACACTAACAACTGAGCAAATTCCCAATTGAACAGGAACGAAATTTATCTACTATAATGTCATCTAATTTCTGAGATTTTGGTATATGTCCCCCCATATATATGCGTGATTGCAAAGTTTATAGAATGCATTATAATTGTTATCGAGTCTAATTTTAGATTTTATACTTTGTACTATCAGCTCGATCGGATGTCAGGAAGTGAGTTAGTTTCCACTTCGAAAATTCCACTTCATTCATACATTTATTCAAGAAAAGCAAAATGAAATTCGAATAAATAAATGTAGATATTAAAAACAGAGTTAGATTTCCCAATTTGGGAGACCGGTTTGGGTACCGCCACTCCGGGAACCATTTATTGGATAACCAATATCCTTATCGCAGGTCACTCCAAGAGGTTCGTTACGTTTGGTGATTTAGCAGGGGTGCCCTGGCTAATGGGCTAAGCTTGTTTCATAGGTAGGGCTTGGCAGGGAAAGCATTTGCCCATTTACTGCCTGGCGGGACGGATCGAGAGAAACTGGTTGTGGGAGACCTAACCTCGACCTTTCCAGACGGACTCTCTCGGCCCATCGACTGGCACTGAAATGGGAGGGATGGACTCATACGTTACTCCTGGACAATTGACCCCCTGAATCCTAACCAACCCTTCGTTTTATACCATTTTCCTTCTCAGAACTTCCTCTCCTTCCTTTCTCAAAAAACTCTCCAAACAGCAACCCCAAAGATGACACATGCCCTGAGTGTTTTTTCCTCAGTGCCACGTGTGAACTAATGTAAAAATATATATCTTTAGTCGATCAAGACACATATAGATAAACCTGGTGTTGAGCGAACATAAAAAAAAATTAATTTCAAACTAAAAAATCCGTATAATAATGAGTTTGTTAGGAAGGCAGTGGTACAATGCCAATTTTTGGCGATAGCTGAATTTTCTAGTGAATATCAGGTTTCAAATAATTGCTTGCAAACATTTTGTCCTTACCGTGAACCTGTAACTCGTGAAATCAGATGATGCGTTAAATTTTAAATGTTTTTCCTAGAGCGAGGTAAATATGCAGTTAGTTTAAATTCGTGAGGAATTTGAGCAGGTACCGAGAAAGGAATGCGCCGCAAATAAACCATTTAAATATCTTTTGTTGAAGATAAATACGTGGAAGACATTGTATGGCCAAGCGAACCGCGGGAAAATTCTCTCATTCGGGTGGGAAAATTGTATTCATTACATTAAACGTGGTATGAAAATAATAGCCTTACCAAGAATGTGGGGAATTCAGGACGAATTTAATGGCAACACCCAGCGGAGGGGAGTACCAACCTTCAGCGTATTTGGCATGAACTAAAAGGCCCTGGACAGAGCTATTCGAGAACAATTTGAAGCGACGGGGTGAAGGGCAAGATGTATGAAAATTGCATTGACGTATTTAATGTTATCATGACTCATTCCCTGTCTCATCAAATACCCCCAAAAAATATGCTTAAAAATATATAAACAAATCATTCTAAACGAAACGTGAAACAGAAAAGACACAAAAAAAAGGTTACGATCGCAACTGTGAATCGAACGTAGGACCTCTGTCTTACCGGAACAACGTCTTAAACCACTCGACAATTATTACCTATTTATTTCTTTCATATTTGTAATTCCAACATTTCAAATGCAGAATTCATCTACAATTTTTTTCCACTCATTTTTTATTGCTATCTTTTTGAATAAATAGGTTCCAATGGAAGATTGGCTAAAGGCGTTGTCCCGGTAAGATAGAGATCCTGGGCTCGATTCCCAGTTGGGACCGTTTAACTTTTTTTAATATTCGTGTCTTTTTCTGTTTCATGTTTCGTTTAGATTTATTGGTATCATTTTCTACTTCAATGATTATTATTACATTGTTAGAAATAACCGTCAAAAGTTATTGCAATAAATTTGAATAAATAAATATCATTTCAAAAGTTTGCCATACAAGATGGCTGCCAGGCTATTTCCGCTCACCCTATATTTGGCTTCAATGTATTTCATACAAAATCGCTATAATGCTGTGTACAGAGCCTTTTAGGTTCATGGTATGCGGTGACCCTTAATATTTCCCAGAAAACGTGGTTTTAATTGATTTATTTTTAAATTAATGCTTTGAATAGCGACCACTAAAATCGTGATTATTTATTCCCTCGCCATTTTTTAGAATCTTGTCTACGATATAGTTTAAGACTTGTTTTCTCTGTGTAGAGATGTTAACAATAATAAGACATACATAAAAATATAAAGAAAGATAAAAAAAGCAAAACATATTGATTAAAATATAAAGTAAAAAGAGAATAATCAATAGAGTACATGATGTAAAAGAAATCTTGTGTCTCTTTTTTATAGCCAATAAAGCTTGACACAGAAAAGTGGCCCCAGTAGTCATCATTAAGGCGATCCACTAGTACAGGAAAAAATCGAAATCAGAATTCACGCCCTTTTATGGGAGGAGTTTAAAAATACTTGAGAAAAAGAATTTTTTTTTACATGTTGATTTCGTAAAGGCCTGTAAAAAACATTAATTCCTTTTTTATGCATTGTTTATTGTAATAAAACGGAATTTTTAAATAGATTTCACGAAAACAAGCAGCGCGGACGCTAACACGTTGTTTCTCCGCTTCGGCCGGAGGAGTAATGACAGAAGAATAGGGCGGCTGCCAGTCGTTCTTCGGTGGACGGTATAAGGTTCACTTTGATATAACAAATTCGTCGACTGCCGTATTGTCGCCGTGATGTCAAAAATACCAACGCGAAAATGCATATTATATTTTATTTTGTGAGGTTCGGGCGTAAATATCATTTTTTTTGCGATAATTATATAAGAAACTGAATTTGCCACATTATGCAATAAAATCATATCCGAAAAAGTGTTTATAAGTAGGAGAGTTTTCAGTTGAAAATATTTTTTATAGACCTAATACTTTATTTTTTTCTAAGCTTATTAAAAGACATATTAAAAAAAAATGACCAATATTTTTAAGGGTTAACGTATGTTGTACACGCAGTATTTAATTGAAGTATCTATAATACTTCTAAGCGGACAAATTTTCAAAACAAAACATACGATTTTGTATGATTTTGCATTATTTAGTATGGCTTCATCTTAAGAGCGTATAACGAGCCAGCGGCCGAAAATCCACATTTTGTCGAAAGAGGATCTTACGATCGTACAGGGCGGTTCCAATGAGAAAGATTAATTACTCTCCGTACCAGCTTTTTAAAATTATAACTCGATATCGATTTTATTTCATTCCAAATTTGCTTTAATTTATACCTACATCCAAAAATGCTAAAAGGCGTGTTCATAAAACTATTAAAATTATGTACTTTTTGTAATTATTTTTTGAACATAAGTATTTATCATTTTTCAATAATGTCTCAGCAAAATAAGAATGTAAAAAAAATGAAATATATTAGTCTGTAAGTGCGCAAATAAATACACAAACGGACCAATTTTCGTCAAGAAACACATGTACTTATATATTTTTTTGATTTTATTTAACCTAAATTAAAATTCTGTTACATACGTTTACCAGATAGTGTATTGATTTATTTTACTGCATGATTATATGATTTGAAATGGGTGTCGTATAATAAATGTACTTTTTTGAAAATTTAACAAATCCGCCAACGACCTATGGTATAACTTTATCACACTAAAAATTTTCATTTTTTCTAAAAATTAAAAAAATAAGTTTTCTAGATAAAAAAAACAGTGTTTTGAAACCAATTTATAATTTTTTTGTGGCAAAGAGTCAACACTGATTTAAAATGACATATTTCTGGTGTTCTCTGCATATATGTACGCTCTTAATGCCAGGAGAGCTTTTTTTACATGAGGAAGCCCTGAGGAAAATAATTTCCCTCAGGCCCTATGTCATCTTAGGGGATGCTGTGTAGAGGGTTTTTTTGAGGGAAGGAGAGAAGAGTTCTGAGAAGGAAAAGGATTTAAGGGGTGGGTAGAAATTTGGGGTTCAGTGTGTCCTGGTCATCCGCCTCAAAGACCTAGACAAACCTTACTCCATAAACCCGGGCACCCCTGCTAAATCACCAAACGTGGGGAACCACTTGGGGTGACCTATGGCTGAGGTGTTGGTTATCCAATAAAGGTTCCCGGGGCGGCGGTACCCATTCCCGCCTCCCAAATTTAAAAGCTGTCATGGGTCACAATAAGATAGATTTGTTTTACATCGCCTGAGAAATAGCTTTTTACTAATCTATGCGTTACATATAACACATTTCGACTGTCCCGTCGAATAAAGCGATGGTGTTACTTTATAAATAATATCTGAATAAGAAGACAATCTGATGACTTAATATATTTTCACAAAAATATTCATGATAACTGATCTAACCACTCTTATCTGAGTGTATATTGTATATTATATAATATTATGTAACCAATGTATATTCACATTGGTTCCTAATATTCGTAATTTAAGGATAACATTTCCAACTTAAATAATTTAATAACAGTTTTGCCTACTTCAATCCACTGTCTCGAACATATCTGTATAATATTCTATTGAATGTGATTATATAGATATCTATGCAAATTGTCTCGTATATTTAAAAAAAAACAAATTAGCCATATATCATGAAATGTCGTGGAGACTAGTTATATTATGAATCGAATATGAATTGTTGTTTTTCTCATCTTTCTTTATATTTTTGTTATGATATTGTCATTTCTATTTATTATTAACATCTCTACATAGATTAAAAAAAAAACTTCAACTGTACATTCTGTGAACATTTTTGAGTGGATTATCAATGACTTATAATATAACAATGGCGCTTACTAACTTAAAAACTCTTAATTTGTTATTAGACTATCTATTTGGTTACCCGTTTCATTCTCGTTTATAGCTCACTTATATGTGCATTGAATGTTTAAATGTCTCTGGCGCCCTAAAAATTATCTGAAATCATTCCCGCATATCAATCAAGTTTCACTTGTGACATGTATTTGACTGTCGGAGGTTACTCTGTGCTTCCAACCACTCCTGGGATAGTACAGTTCAATATTTTAGAGTCTAGTCAATGTATAATTTATCCAAACTTCTTGTTATAAGTAGATGTAATAAATCATTATATTTTATACACTCTGACTTTTATTACGAATTGTATATTGACATTTCACATTTTACACTCTTTACAACTACACATGAAATTGATATTTAAATTCATCATATAAAATTAATAACCTTCATTTGATAAGTCATACACTTTCAAAGGTTACATTTGGAAATGTGGCTACATTGTGGCTCTTTACATTGTTAATCTTATAACTTTTTTTGTGTTTACACTCTGTAAATGTTCCAAAACAACAAATATATAATTAACAGTATTTGACTTTTATTTAAAATTATTTGATTATTAATTACCTTACTTTAGTGTTTTTCGCCTTCCTTAATTCTGGTGCTTCTAAAAATCCAATCTGGTACCTGTCGTATTTCTGTGCATAAGTGCGACGCCCGATATTTGACTTTTATTTAAAATTATTTGATTATTAATTACCTTACTTTAGTGTCTTTCGCCTTCCTTAATTCTGGTGCTTCTAAAAATCCAATCTGGTACCTGTCGTATTTCTGTGCATATGTAAGTGCGACGCCCGATATTTGACTTTTATTTAAAATTATTTGATTATTAATTACCTTACTTTAGTGTCTTTCGCCTTCCTTAATTCTGGTGCTTCTAAAAATCCAATCTGGTACCTGTCGTATTTCTGTGCATAAGTGCGACGCCCGATATTTGACTTTTATTTAAAATTATTTGATTATTAATTACCTTACTTTAGTGTCTTTCGCCTTCCTTAATTCTGGTGCTTCTAAAAATCCAATCTGGTACCTGTCGTATTTCTGTGCATTAGTGCGACGCCCGAATCTTTATCGAATTTATGGTCTATTTCAATGAGGTGATTTGCAAATTCCGAGAATCCATTTTTGTGTTAACATCTTACATGTTCCTTGACACGGGTGTTTATGTTACGTGCCGTTTTGCCTACATAACACGCGGGACAGTCACTGAATATGAACAAATATTAAAATAAATGTCACATAAATATTATGTGACTAGTGCAGTTCTTGCCTATTTGGTTATTTTGTCTATGGTATTTTTTTTGGAGACTGGCAATTTTTCTTGGGAAGAAAAATGCTGGTTTTGTTTATGGTCACTTCCTCCCTCACAGTTTTTTGGGCGAGCCGTTGGGGAATTGGTCACTCACCATAGAGGTGTTTTAATCGATATAAATCATGTGAATCGAAGTTTATTTTTTCTTAAAAAGGGCGCTGGGTGTTTTTACGTAACACGAGTAGTTCGTGTACCTTATGATTTTTAGTGGATATGTGAATCCCACTTTTTTCCCGGGTTGGCAGTTGGCCATTTGGGTGGTGGTGTTTTTTGGACTCGTGGCTTTGAGGTGAATGGTGGCTGGATTGCCTGTGTGACCCCGCGTCGTGAGGTCCAGGATGGTTGAGAGGCCGTAGAATTGAGAATTGAAACCGTGAGTCTTGGAGACCGGTTGGGCCACGTGTCTTCGGACGGAGATTGATGGGTCAATCCGAGACGGGAGACGCTCCTTGGAGGCGTCACATAGAAGGAGGACCTAGGCTCCCTGGATTCCGCGCCGTCCTCGGCGGTTGACGCTGGAAGACCCGCCAGGACCGTTCGATCGACGAACGATGATGTCGGTCGTCATCCGGCGTTAATTTTCTTCGATCAGGCTTCGATAAGTTAGATTAGCATGTCCAGGAGTCCATCCGGTATTTCCTTGTTGTTGTATTAATTGTGCACTCTCATGTTTGCTTATATTATAAGTTTATCAAAGTTTATCTTCTTATGATTTTCCCAATTCCTACCCACTTGACAGAGAATATTCCCATAAACCTGAGCTGTGCTCTGCTCTGCCGCATTCATTACATCAGATGCACAATCCCATTACATAAATTTAAAAATTGCTGTTTTGATGTTTTATGGGAAATTTAATTTCCAAGCTTTGAAACCTTTTTTTAACTAACATCGTTTTGTATTTAATCGGGTTAACTACCTCACATTGCGTTGCTTGTAATTGTATTTTGAGGCTCCAGATTAGAGACGGAGCAAATTCAAAATTCAACTGCCAGATTTATTTGAGATTTGTTCAGGGTCAAAAACTGGTCACTTTATAAGAGTCTCCTCGTCTATGTTATGGTAAATGCTTTTTACACTTTCCGAAATACGTTAATTTCAATTCGATGCTGACAGAGATGTTAATTATATATTTGTTGTTTTGGAACATTTACAGTGTAAACACAAAAAAAGTTATAAGATTAACAATCTAAAGAGCCACAATGTAGCCACATTTCCAAATGTAACCTTTAAAAGAGTATGACTTATTAAATGAAGGTTATTAGTTTTATATGATTAATTTAAATTGTTCCTTTGGTTGTTCCCTATTGACAAAGTACATTCCCGTTCCCTTTCCTATTCTCCATCTACACTTATACCTACTTCTTCCTCCACTTGAGGAGTCCAGCCCATATTTTTAAAAACAAATCATCTAACTTAATTTCAGTAGAGTATTATACTGCCCTGAAGAAGCTACGGTGGTAGCGAAACCTGGTCGGCATAAAGTATAGAAAACAAAAGTTGTATTTACAAAGTTATTGTTTTATTTTAAATTATTTTAATATCCCTAAAATTTGAAAACATATTGTCACCTTATTATGGGGGCGTATTTTCGAATGGATGCCCTAGAACCCTAGGGCAAAGGGCGTCAACATACCTCGCTCCAGCTCTGATGTTAATACAAAAGTGTATTCTCTAATAATATCATTTTCCCCTCACGTTTTACTTCTTATACAATATTCATTAATATTGTGTTTCCAAAGAACTGGCTTTGTCCACTGGGACTTGTGATTTTACGCTGAACAAATATTTACCCGTCTCGGAACACCGTACGGCATGCATACAATCCCATAGCAGCTTAAAATACACACAAATTGTTATTACACAGTATTATGTTCCACGGACATGATTCACACCCAAGTGCTTTGGGAATTGGACTAAATAAAAAAAGACCTACTCAAATCGATAACACTTATATTTATTCGATTCTCCGATTTTGGTGGTCAAATACTATTTATATGGGCTATATAATACATTTGGCTATCGAGCTATTAATGGTTTTTTTCTGTTTTTTGCAAATCTAGTACAACAGTCCCAACTGCTTCCAAATTTGATCTATTGCGGTTCCGTTGATTGGAGTAATGTAATGAGGCAGAAAGAACTGGGAAAGATGAGGAGGTCTTAAAGTACCATGATAATCAGATCTGGTCACCAAATTAGTACTAAAATTATTTATATGGTATTGCGCTTTCACGGGGAGGATTTTGGAAGAATTTACCACTTTGAGACGGGCCATCAAGTACAATATACGAATAAATATTTTTTTAATTAATTAATTGTGAAGTAATACCAATGAATCATACACAATAAACACCAATGAATCATACACAATTAACACCAATGAATCATACACAAACAACATGCGACCTCTGAACCAGTAGTCGAGGGGCTTAACAACTCGAACACAACTATACAGGCAAAATACTTATTTTCGGTTTTTAAGCTATTAGTCACACGACTGAAGTCTATTTTTAGGATAACCATAAATTAATGTACCTATATATCGACAGTGTATACGAAAGCTCGTCGATTTAAAACATTTTTCATTTAATACCCACTAGGGTATTGTGAAAAGAAAAGAAAATTACCAATATTGAATTTTAATATTTGTTTACAAAGCCCGAATGATGATTAATTAAAACTTCGGTAAGCTTTTTTCAGAACATCCCATAATAACAAATAATCACGTTCAAGGGTTCAAACAATCTAATAATTTTGATATTTTTTCAGTGCGATTCTGATTATTTTATTCTTTAAAATTAAGTAAAAACAAGGACGTATGTTTTAAAGCCTTTTACAATTTTTATTTAAGCGACTATATAAAATAACTAGCTGGGTTACCCGGCTTCGCTCAGGACAATAAGATAGTGTTCTGGAATGTTGCACAATGATGTTCCCGATTTCCTATTCCTGATCATTCCACGACATACTCCGCCACTCCTTCCACAACTTTCTACAGCTCTATGGAACCTTCTAGAACTTTCCGGAAGACTGTTCTAGAAATTTCAAGAGGGCGAAATTTTCAGCACTTATATTTTTAAAAGCACGGCCTTTAGGTAAAAACGGATACCCTTATTCCCTAGGGGGGATAGAGATCTACCACACCATATAACTCCCTTGATCGAACCGGGACTCGTTTCTGAGTTTTTGCGAGCTGCACGTTTTTTTGGACTTTCTTTTATAATACATGCCATATTCAAATAAATAAAATGTTACTCCTTACATGTCCTTTCCCGTGCGTTCCCCTCCAGCGTTCCACTTCCACCTTCCCCGCCACCGCTCTCCCGCTCCCCCGTCCCGCAAACCCCCCTGGCACTGCATTTCTCGACTCCTCTCCCGCGCGGCCCGTAGCCGAAACTTTTTTCTAATACTAACATTTTTAAACTCGTGATATCTTTCTAATTAAATATCCGAATTGAAAAATTCAAAAAGTTAAATAAAGGTATTGAAGCTGTCTTGAATATGAAGTAATTTATTTTGATAAGGATTAAAACCAAGATACAAATAAAGAGCCGTTTCAAGCGGCGACATATTAATTAAAATTTTAAAATAAAAGAATACTTATTGTGGCATAACCATAATAGTTAGACATATGCTGTTACGACTTTTTTTGTAAATAATGATGTGTTCTATAAAGTCGTAGCACATTATTTTATTCTATCATCAATAGTTTTCGCAGCGCACGCGATTTAAAGAATATTTTAGGTAATTTTTTTACACCCTGGGATACATTATTGAAGTTTTAGTAAGGATGCCTATTTATAAAAAATATATAATATAGCCTATGTCACCCAGGGATAGTATAGCTTCCCAACAGCGAAAGAATTTTTTAAATCGGTTCAGTAGTTTCGGAGCCTATTCGATGCAAACAAACACACAAACAAACAAACAAACAAATATTACCTCTTTATATAGTGTGTTAGATTCCATAAGTATACAAAATATAATGGTTAAGTAAGGTAAAGATATTGTATTTCTTAGTCCTCCTCACTAGGGGTTCCTGTGCCGAGGCGGACTAAAATTGTTTAATTACAGTTTATTTGTCTTCTATGTCGTTTTTAGTGTCTTCATTAGGGTGTTTTCGTTGACCTCTTTCAGCCATATTTTTATTCTTGATTTGTACTCATAATTTTTTTTTATTAGTTTTATGTCTTGGGGAAGAATGTTATGGAGTTTAGTTGCAAAATAAGTGTAGTTTCTTTGTCCGAATGTGGTTTTATAACTTGGAATGTTTTTTATGTCATTTTTATTTGATCTAGTGTGATACATACGCTGTCTAGTAGAGGATTCAGTATTTTTGAATAGCTTCAATAATATATTTTTGGCATATATTCTTTGTACATTTGGTACGTCAAAGCTTTTGAATATTTCAATCGAAGGTGTTCTAATTGGTACTTTCAGTATGGTCTTTATGATTCCATTTTGAACTGTATTCAGGTTTTTTTATGTATTTATGTGTAGTAGATCCCCATCCTATAATTCCATATTCAATTCGATAATGACAAAACGCGTAGTAAGCCTTTTTCAAATCATTTTTATTTACTACATTTCTTAGATTTTTGAATATATAAGGCTTGTAAGTTTTTCAGTATTATTACTCCGAGATATTTTATGTTTTGTGTTTTTTCTATGACTGGGCAGTGACATTGAACATTATTTCTATAGCATTCGTGTAATTTTAACTCTATAACTTGCTATTTACAATGGTTTGCGTATTTTGCTAAAAAATATATTTAAAACGTTTAATGTTTGTTTTAAATTTAAATTGAACGTATGAGTAACATTGATTTTTATGTCTGAATAACTCACAAGAGTCCCAACTGCTCCCGTCTGCATGAGACTATAGATACGGCATCTTCTTTAATTGGGGTTTTTTGTGAGGCTGACGGTAGTTGAAGGGGGGGGGGGGGGAGATGTTGCAGAGGAAGCTGGGGAAGCACCTAGCTATTAAGATCTGGGATCACGGCTAAAGCCATTTAAAGACATACTTCCGTCCTGGACACATTGACCCACAGATTCCTACACAGCCCTTACATACCTTCTTCCTAACCAGAACTCTCCTTGCTTTCCTTAAAAAGACTCCACACTGCATCCGCTAGAATGAATTGGCTCTTAAGTAAATTATTCTCCTCTTAATGATACTGATAGTATCTTCCATTCTGGAACGTGCCGAAAATATACTACCTACACAATATTTTAAATGTATAAATTGTAATATAACACAAGCCAATCAAATAAAATTTAATTGCGTACACCGGGATTCGAAGCCGCGCGCTTCGGGGTAAGGGGTAAGGCTCTCGATTATCAGCCTTACCCCTCGTTTACGTATTTTTTTTAAAGCAGGGCAAGCTTGTTATAAATTGACTTATCTTAATCCCCTTATAAATATAACATATCTAGTGGTAGACATAAATTCAAATATATTTTCTGATTTTGTTGAATTCATAAAGAATTCAGCAGCAAAATTAGTCAGATGTTATAAAATTGTTGCCGTCAAAATTGACAAAAACCAAAATTCAGTAATTTGTATCGAAAATATTTCACCGCCAGGATTAAATTGGGACGACCTAAAATCCTTAAATATTTATTAGGCAATCAAAAATAGGTGTTCACGCATCGAACATAATCGGGCAGTATTCATACCCTAGCGAATGTACGCTTAAAATTTAAGAACTCAAGAAAGAAACGAATTAAAGCAAGTAGCTAATAATGCCAAAAGATGGCGCCACTCACGTTAACAGCTAGCACAAGGAACGTCGCCTGGCAGGCGTAAGTACTCTTGGATTTGCATTTTATGAATCTCAACTGAGCGAAGCCGAACCAAAAGCCGCCCGAAGGGCCTAGCAGCAAAAACCTGCGGCGCGGGGTTTTAACTGCCGGTGTTACATATTATTGTGACGGACAATAAGCAAATGACGGATGGGTTTTTTTTTAAGGAACATTTTCTGCTCATGTACCTATAACTATATTGCGTTGTGTGGTGTGCTACTTCGCACAGATACAGTGGTAAGTGATTGGTTATCCTTTTTCCTTGCATACCTTGTTTTTCATACACATGTTATGACACAATTTAGCAAACACTGTTTCGTCTCGTTTCAGTCTATTACAACTGCATTTGATGATTACGTAAGCAGTTTTGGATGCAACAGGTAAAACAGGCCGGTATTCGAATTTCTACCGATTTCTTGCAAACCTCCCTTAAACATTTGAAGTTTTTAAGCTCTTAAAAAAATATATGTTATTCTTGAAGATAATATCTAGATATTAGTCGTGCCCAAACGCAAATTATATAAAATACCCCTCGATAGAAAAAAATCGCAAAGAATGCTCCAAAAATTATTATAAACACGTTTGTTTCAGTTATTTTACAAGTTATACGTATGAAAAAATTCACAGCGTTTCTTTAAATGCTGTTTGACAATTATAGCGAGATTTTTGCTCTATTTTAAACGAGTCGTGTTTTATTAAAGATTTTCATGATTTTTGCATCGTTTTTATCGTTGTAAATATTAGCGCGCTCTTCTAACATTCGTAATTTCATATCTCTCCGTCTTCTTCTCCTCCGGGGCCGAAAACGGAGCCTTAATGAAATTATATAAATATAAACACTAACAGCCTTACTAAAAAACCCCGTGAAAATTTTATTCAATTGAAAAACGGCCGCGGATGTGAAAACATTACTAATTAAAAAATTGTTCATGGAAAGAAATACACATTGTTTACACATCCTGAGAGGGTAGTTTTGTAGTTTATCTCATGTGTGTGTACGACTGTTTTATTAATGATGTATGAACGAAATTTGGAATTTTTCCAGAGTATTTTGAATGTTCTATGTTAACAAATTAACAGATCCCGACACTTGAAAACCATTCAGGTGAAATTAAGGTGTTTTTTTAAAAACATTTTTTCATTACTGATTGAGTTGAACATCTCTTCCAGATACTGCGTATAATGTACAATGAAATATCACGGTATGTGGCCCAATACTAACGAAGAGATAAACCGATAGAATTTAATGTGGGCACGCGTCCCCGAAGTAAGTTCATCTTATCATTACTTCTGCTGAACTTGGTCAACAAATTTTAAATGTAGAAATTACTTTGTTGAGGAGATGATAAATTTATCAATTATATTTTTATTTGGATTTTTAGAAAATTCGTTGCCATTATATTTTTTTAACAGGGCCAGACATAAAGTATTCTTAAAAACTGTTTCTTCAATATTGACATCTACGTTTTATGCATTTTTAAAAGATTCGATGAATTTACTACTACTTTTCCCCTTTCGCTTTCTAATTTAAGCAAAAAATAAAATCATTTTTTTTAAATTAGCTCCAGACAGGGGGCCCCGAGGAAAACAATTTCCCTCGGGGCCTATGTCATCTTTGGGGATGCTATGTAGAGAGTCTTTTTAGGAAGAGGAAGGAGAGGAATTTCTAAGAAGGAAAATGGTATATGGGGTGGATAGGAATCTGGGGGTCAGGGTCTAGGACTGACAGACATGTGAATCCAGCCCTCCCGCTGCGGTGTAAGAGGGGTAGTTGGAAAGGTTAAAGAGTTTCCCACGAACCGGCCTCTACCGTTTTGGCCCGCCACGCATCTGGTGGGCATGCGCATTGCCGTCAAAATCTAAATAATCTTCATCCTTTGAATACAGGAACCCCTGATATGTCACCAAAAGTAGCGAACCACCTCTGGCAGAGGTGTTTGTCATTTATCAAACTTCTATGGATTGACTGTTCAGTGCCCAACTCTTATCCAGTCTCTGTACAAGTTATATGTAAATATAAGAAATAGGGGAGGGAAGAAATTATTCCTCTTACCTTTTACACTAATGGAGAGGCGTATTGATCTTGAATCGCAACTAAACGTGGAATCCTTTAGAACAACATCGCTCCTGTTTTGGAGGGATGAATGGGGGTTCCCGGCGACTGTCCTGAAAAGAAAGATGAAAGATTCCAGTTAACAAAGCTCTGTAGCCTTACAACAGGGTGTTATAACAAAGGATATTTGATGAAACATTCATAAATTTTTGTAATAATTTGGTGGGATTTTTCTCACTATTGAAGATTAAAATTAACTCCCCTTTAACGTACATAGTATTTTTTTAAATGATTTATTTCAATAATATCCTTAGTAGATGATTTATTCACACACTTAATTGGTAGTTCTGTAAACAGTAGAGCTCGCGTCTAAAAAGCCTGTTTCTAATTTTCTTATATTTTAATTCAAAACCAATTTTTTCTCATAAGATTATTAATTACGTACTTTAATTTCTATGTACGTATTTAAATACTATGCTTTGATATTGAAAAATGCATTTTTAATGAACCATTATAACCGCCAGCATCTTGAACCGGAATCGGAAAGTAACAAACGTATTAAAATACAGTTAAGGTCGAGTTAAAAAAGGACTTCGCTATGCTCAGTCAAATATTTATTTATTTATTTAGTACAAGATTAAACATTTGTAAACATAATTTATGAAATGTTTTGACTCGTGATTGCCGTTTTAGGACAATGTATGTTATGTGTATATATCATGGGTATCCTTGCTTTTCATTTTGTTATTTTGGTTTATTTCATGTTCACTGTCATTTTTATTGAAAATATTGTACAGCACAAACTAAAATGAAATTAAATACTGAGACAAAAAGAAAAATAAACAATAAGCTATTGGTTTTTTTTTCAATAGCTCCGTGCAGCAGGCCCGGAGGTAAATAATGTCCCTCGGGATCTACGTCATTTTAGGGGAGGCTGTGTGGAGGGTCTTTTTAAGAAAGAAAGGAGGGGAAGTTCTGAAAAGGAAAGGAATCTGGGAGTCAGTTTGTTCATGAATGACGGATGAATGAATCGATCCCTTCCACTGAGGTGCAAGTCGATGTTTTGAATCCTGCTGGAGAGCGAACTCCTGCAACCAGTCTCTCCTGATCAAGCCTAACACGTAATTTGTGGGCAGACGCATCCGCCGCCAATACCTGGACTTACCTCACCCCAAGAACCTGGGCGCCCCTGATGTGTGAAGTAACCAAACGTAGCGAACCGCTCAGAGTGATCTATGGCAGCGGTATCCATATTCAACTACCAAATTAGACCAAAAACATTCGATGATCACTCTATAATGCAAATGCAGGTTCGTAGGTTATTTATTTAAGCTACTTACGCAAAAAATATTAGCTCATAGAAAATGAGATCCACCCTAATAAAATTTTGACTAAATATTAAACGTATTTTTTTAGTTATGGGCAGCTTTTAAAATTATATAATAAAAAGGATTTCACGGAAAAAATATTAATATTAATATACCTATCTTCTAAAATCATAAGTTGCTGGTTTTCATGAGAAATATACAATATGTGAGTTCATACTTTACGCAAAATATAAATTTTAAAACTGTTTTAGGACGTAAAAATATACAATTCCAAATTTGTTATTTCTGTTTTATAAAAACATATTTTATGAATTTCTTTATTAAATAAATGTTCTAAATTATTCGATCGTATATAATTATTAAAAAAACGACGTTAGCATTTATTAAATTCGTTAAAAAAATCAGTCGCCAAAAAACTTTGTTTTTTTTCAGTGACGATAAAATAATATTATGTAAAAGTGATTTACATGAAAGATATTTGAGATTTATTCGAATATGGTAAAATCCATTTTATGCAAGAGAAGATAATATTTTTTCAAGTACGAATGTCTTCATTCTTTTGCGATTGTAAAAATATGTGGTTTTTAATGAAACTTTAATAATTTTTTTGGCGTTAGGTCCAGGTGTTTAAATTCCCGTCATACTTTTCCCAATCATAAATCGGAAAGCAGTGATATTTTTCATTATTTTGTAACTGGTGATTCGACACATGCATCATCCCTGTTTCTCGTATATCGATCAGCTGCTAACATTTCCACTTCAGATTAAGCAGGTTTTATGGTAGGATGTGCTGACGGCTCTCATTGTGGACCAAACATGGCGGAAACATCGTAAACCGTCAATCCACCAATTTACATTATTAGTTTTTCAATAATGGTTAATCCTTAACTTCATTCAATAGAAATATTTACCTGTGCTGTTTAAACGTTCTGGCGCCCTTATTAGATTAATTATCTGTATTATAATTCTTAGAACAAAGTGGAACTTTAATTTTCTATAGTTGTACCTCTGAATTTTTCGTAATGTTCATAAGACAAAATGCCATATTTTAATAACTAAATGCCACATTTTAATAACTCAAGTACGCCTCATACATAATTCGTATATCTAGTAATCGAGTTGTTAATTTTCAAGTGTGAAACGTTACAAATCTACCAACGGTGACCCGACAATTCGTCCGGCGACAGTTCATCCGGCGACAGTTCATCCTGCCGACAGTTCATCCTGCCGACAGTTCATCCTGCCGACAGTTCATCCTGCCGACAGTTCATCCGGCCGACAATTCATCCGGCGACAATTCATCTGGCCTGATCGTTTAGAAGATTTTTTCTTCAAGTAAGTATGCAAAGAGGATATACGGCCGTACAACCAAAATCGATATACTTATATCTGAAGGCATCTTGAGTGGATAATATTTTTACTAACAATAATTTCGACTCTCAGAAGAAACATGCGTGAATAAAAAAATACGACTTTCTTATACGTGCAGTCGGCTTAGCAAAAAACCGTAAAGATTCCTACTTGCATGTAATATAACTTTTTTATCTGAAATTAACACCATCTTTTTAGGGGGAATTGACTAATTTGTTAGGTTAGGTTAGGTTAGGTTACAGCGGATTTCCACTGAAGATTCCTTCAGATATAAGAATATCGATTTTGGTTGTACGGCCGTATATCCTCTTTGCATACTTGAAGAAAAAATCTTCTAAATGATCAGGCCGGATGAATTGTCGCCGGATGAATTGTCGGCCGGATGAACTGTCGGCAAGATGAATTGTCGGCAGGATGAACTGTCAGCCGGATGAACTGTCGCCGGATGAACTGTCGCCGGATGAATTGTCGCAGGATGAACTGTCATGGAACCCTACCAACACCAAGATATACTGCCAAAACTGGGTGGCAAAGTCACAAAATCTTAATACTAAATGTCGTTTGTTTAATATTATACAGACGTTTCGGGTTGAGATTCTGTGAAAAAGAAAAACGCGTGGGTATAGAGGTTTATTTATTTATGCCGTGTAGAAACATATTTCAAGATTTAATAATGGCTTATATGAGATTAAGGTTATGTATTAGTAACATAATATTGGATTCCACTGCAAAAACAATAATATTTTGTATCCTTATGAAGAAACCTTCGGTTTTGTAACATGTTGATCATTTTTTATTAAAATGGAGTAAACCATGTTCGTTGTTTTTATTTAATAATACTTTTGTTCAAAACATCTCAGATTTCAAAACACTATTCCATCAGAAGCATTTTCTCGTGGTTGGAGAATTTGGATTTAAAGTTGGAGTTTCATAGAAAACTTAATTTGGATTTGAGGCCAATATACCCAACCAAAGTGCATAATATATTTTTTTTATTAAATAAAAACAAATAAATTTGAAAAAAAAACTATTTAACAAAATTATCAACATGTTTCGAAACCTAAGGTTTATTAATGGGACCCCATAGATAAATTTTACTTGCGCACGCCGGGATTTGAACCCGCAATCTCCGGATCGTTATTCGAGAGCCTCATTATTTTTTGTATTTTTCTTGAAGTATAATCATGTGGCTGCCCCACCAGATATTGCGGTGTACAGTGGCCAGGTAGCGCAGAAACATAACCCACGAGGTGGGTTTCGATTTTCCACACGAACGGAGTTTTGCATGCATAAAGCAAACAGCATGGAAAACGTTGGAATAAATTCATTAAAATATAAAGAGAGAGAAACACTATTTCGGAGAATTGCATGAATATGGTGAATTTTTCATCGTATAGATATAATGTGGTGAAGTTTTCAAAAGTTTATAGAATTATGATTCAAATTTTATTACGAAAACTAAGATCGCTTAAAATTGTGGACATTAAAATTTTTTAATTTTATAATTTTTTTTTTTTACAATTTACCTCCGACCTAAGCTATTTAGATAGTAATGGAATACATACCATCTACCATGGGATACACATGTCAGAGATATATACTCAAGGACCCACGCACCTCCCTTCACAATTCTGCCAAAATATAGCATCACAACAGCCATTCTATAAATAATTCAACACTCCTCACACACAAACACTTAACCAGTTTTAATTCCGATATACACCAGCACAAGACACGATCACAAAATGAAATACACTTATCATCATCTAATCACATGACTAAAATTCAAACAAATAACCCTAAAAAGAGTGAACCTAAAACTTCCAGCATCAAACAAAACAGCATTGGCAAAACTCTTGAAGGATAATTTCTCAGCAATTTTAATTAACCATTGATATATTTAGCAATCTTTCATTGTAACTCTTGCATATCTTTCTAAATGTATTTTTGATAAATTCTTCAATTAACTGTATTAAGTTTTATTTTATTTTTAAGAGTTTTAATTTACAATGAACATTTGTAACTTAAATTTTTTAATTTTCTAATTAAAACTGAATTTTAAGTTTTCTAGTGAATGAAACGGAAATGTTGAAACCAGTAGCAGAAAATAAAAAAAATTAAATTGACAAATTTACATTGAAAATTTAAACTCATCAAAACAAAATGTCTAGAAATTTTTACATATTTAATGCCCAAGAAATACAAAAAATTCTATCAAGTGTGTCTAGTTTGTTTTAAAATCTATGTACTTTTCATTGAATTTTCTTTTAATTGAATAATGTTGTTAAATAATAGTTTTATTAAACTTATTCGGGAAAATGTATTAAAAATATTATGGTTACGATTTTATAATATTAACACTAAATAAAAAAATGATATGATTTTCAGAAAAAATGAATTATAAAATAACACACGCAAGGCTAAATCACTTCACTTTTCATATAATTTCTCACAAAATTGTATAATATTAAAATATGCAGGATGCTGCTTGTTATTAGCAACATTAATAATTATATAATCATGTAAAAAAAAACATGTACCTAAATATTAAACATAAAAACAATACGTATGTGCACATAAATGCATATATTTTTATCTTTTTAACATACATATATTTGTTGATACATAAATT
This sequence comes from Limnephilus lunatus, assembly GCA_917563855.2. Lineage (NCBI taxonomy): Eukaryota > Metazoa > Arthropoda > Insecta > Trichoptera > Limnephilidae > Limnephilus > Limnephilus lunatus. The sequence goes on along the minus strand of OU830602.1, from coordinate 40,170,183 downwards.
TTTAATAAATATAATACATATGTTATTTACCCGCCTCGGAACAGACTCTGTCTAGTTAGCTGTACCAGTATAAAAAAACTGGCGAAAGTATATTTCACACCTTTACCCAGTCACATTCATCGTACTTGAGTGCTCAGTACCTACCAATACGATAAGCCCCTCACGAGTTTCGACAGTTTATCGCATTTTATATCAAAAATATGAAATTTATCTTTGCCGCCAATAAGGAAAACATCTCGAAATCAGCCCGGACCATCGCCAACGCGCACCACGCACCAGGGGCATGTCTGATTTATCGGCCGCGGGGAGATAACACGCGTGCCGGGATCAGGGTAAGGGATCATCGCCAATATAGATATAAGAGATCTCAAAATGTGAAAGAATTTTAGAGAAAACTTGCTAAGTTTTAAATGGCCCAATTTAAAGTGAATTCGTGCTTTTTTTATGAACACAATGGTGAGGATTTTGAGAACACAATTTCGAAAAATGGAAAGAAATACTTAGAATATTTTTGATGAAAGTTTACACACATGACGGTTAAAATAATACAAAAGTTATTAAGCATATCAGATTACGAAAAAAAACCTGCTTAAAGCCCGGGAAATGCCGGAGGATTCAGCTTGTTTTAAATAAATGTGAAATGCGAGGGTTGTCCAAGAATTAAAGACCTTTTCTCATTTTCGCCGACGCGGATATTATTCCTCAAAATATGGAAGCGCTAGCGTATAGCTCAGACTTTCCCCTAAAAAACGAGCCATGATCCGGCTTGGTAGCTGCTTCAGTGCGATCTATGCATCCATTTGAGGTGGACGCTCCGCTGTATTCGCCTCCTCAACTAAGAGTCCACCCTGTTGAAGTTTGTAAGCTCACAATTTTGATCCCAGAGGTCAGTAAGTCTACCATATTAACGATTTTCAGGGAAAATGGCGTTTGCAAAATGCTGAACAAAAATCGTGTGGAAAGCGCTCGGGTCTCTTAGAACCGTTTTTCCAAACAAGGCGAGGCTTTTTTGGGTTGAAACATGGGTTCACCACCTAACCCATGAATCAAAAAGGCAATCAATGTCGTGATTTGCATATTTTTCTTCAACTGAAGCAACATTTGGCCCAAAACCGAGACTTTGGATATCGACTAGGACGCAGAGGGAGAGGTGATAGCATTTTTGGCGGCGGAGTTCTACGAAATGGAAATCAAGGACCTAGTGCCACGGCTCACCAAGTGCAAGATGGTAACGGGAACTATGTCGAAAAATAGTTGGGATATGTACCTAAAATGTCATACGATTTTTTGTAAATATACGTTTTTTAAATTAGAACGGTTTTTAATTCTTGGACAACCCTTAATAATAATAATAAACTTAATGGAAACTATAGAACATATTAGATTTGTCAAAAAATTTGTACATAAAAATGCAAAAGTCGGTCATTTTAAATACATGTAGGATTACGAAAGATTTTTTAAATATTTATATTGAGGGATCAGTAGGATTTATCGGACCAGTTAGGATTTCATCAGAGCCGAACCCTCTGATATGAAAATATCTGGAGTCGGTGAAATATTTTCCCATTATGTTTCTGGTGGATTGACGTATTGTTCTTGTATTGTTTTATTCTTATATAGTGCACTTACATTGCGTTCATTTACTAGATATTCATTTGTGGAAAAGTGTGTGGAAGGGTTTAGTCTTTCATTTGGGAAAGATTCAACCTGGACATAAAATCTGGAGCACCGTAAAATTATATCGGTATGTTCTGTATTAGCGCCGTCCTAGTACACATTTAGGCACAATCAAGTTTTAAAAATAATTCACCAAAGTTTGGTAATTAAAAATAACTTGATTGACTGCCGTAATGTACCATATTATGAATATGAACGAAATTCATTTTTAGAAAATGAATTTTATAAAATTTATTACGATAAAACTATTCTAACAGACAGAACAATAAGTCATAACAGACCCGATACAGTTTTACATGACAAAATTAAAAAATATATATATATATCATGCATGTCGCTATTCTAAATTCCTGTAATATTCAGAAAAGAGTTTCAGAAAAAATAAGAAAATATACAGATTTAGGAAATGAGATTAAAAGAATTTGGCATTCTCAAAATATAAAAATATTACCATTTGTTATTTCGGCTAATGGCATTATACCTAGCTCTCTCATTCAAAATTAAGGCGTATTAGATTTTTCAAAGAATTTATGTATAAAAATGCAAAAGTCAGTCATTTTAAATACATGTAGGATTACGAAAGTTTTTTTAAATATTCATATTGAGGATCAGTAGGATTTATCGGTCCAGTTAGGAGTTCCATCGAGCCGAACACTCTGATATGAAAATATCTGGAGACGGTGAATATTTTTCCCATTTGGTCTCTGGTAGATTGACGAGATTGTTCTTGTATTGTTTTGTATTTATTATACTCATATAGTGCACTTACATAGCGTGGATTGACTAGATAAACATTTCTGGAAAAGTGTGTGAAAGGGTTTAGTTTTTTCCTGTGGGGAAGATTTAACCCGTCTGGAGCATGGTAATTTAGATGACTTGCAAAGTATAATACAAAGCAGTACAAATTTATAATACATTTATACAATCTTATTTCTAACTATAAACTAGACAAACCACTACAAAACTTATGGCTAAAAATAGCATCCGCCGGTTCATCGATCACCGATGCAATGATTTGACCAATGAACGCGATGCTGCTGTAAAAATGTACTGTACAGGCAGAAAATATACAGGACCATACTTACCTGGAAGGTCACTAGAGATTAACACTGATATATTGTTCATTTAGAGAAATTATGGCACAGTTCGCACGCAGAGGACATAATTGGGAACTATAATATATAGGTACATAATATGTTCTGGAATGAGCGTATTTTGAAAACAAAGGTAAAATTTTCTGATACTCTTAGATAGGTATCTTTATTTAAGAGTATGAGAGCCCAAAAAGGTAGGTTTTTAATTCGGACCTAAATTCTGTTGAGCTTGTTATGCATCTAAGTTCCGGAGGGAGTTTATTCCAAGCCTTAGGCCCAGACGCTCCGAAAACGCGATCTCCACAAATAATCCAAGTTTAGTATATGGCTTGCGTTTAGGTTCCATTAGTCTGCCTATAGCTGATGATGTTGCTGATCTAAGGGTTGACTGCCTCGGACCAGTTTTTTCTGGGACACATAGTTCAGAGATGTAAGATGGGGCCATTTCATTGATTGATTTAAACACCATCCTGCACAATTTGTACTGGATTCTTTCAGGGCCCTTGAACCAGTGAAGGTTACGAAGGTGTTCTGAAATGTTTGAATATTTAGAGAATCCGGTTATGAGTCGTCCGCTGCATTAAACACGGATTGAAGTTTGTCAGTTTGATATTTTGGAAGACTTGCGTAGATGCCGTTACAGTAATCCCTTGTAGTTACGATTCCATCAACTTGTTACATCCTCTAGTATTACATCATCCGACGGCTAGAATCCGCTCAAAGAGATGAATAGATGATTTCTAAGGGTTCTTTGTGTGAATTCTACCGTCTTAAAGTAAATATAGATATCTGTGAATTTGTTATTTCGAAAAATATTTTCCAAATACTTTGATGTAACAAGGCAGCGTGATTTTCATCAATTAATTAATGCTAGAATAATTTCGTTTCGTAGAAACGATGTACTTTACAATAGATAAATGGGATGAAATCATATTGAATAACCACTTTATTTTATTTTAACCCCTCGTGCTCATTTGATTGTTTTGGAAACGCCTCACATAGGATTTACGGAATTAATTGTATCTCCCTGATACGCTATGAAAGTGAAATTTTTTAGTGATTTTAATTGTGAAAGTTTGAATCTGAAAGAAAAAAACATCGAAACTAGTAGGTAACTTATACTTAACGTATGAAATCAAAATTTCCAACCGCAATTTGAGAAAAAAAAGAAGAAATATCGTGAATTTTTAATTTTAATGAAACGACAAAAATGACAGTCACGCTTATGTTACATGTTTTGTCTAATAAAATTACAAGTTTATTTCCAATAATACAATTTGGAGCGTATTTCATCACCTTTAAAAAACGGTTTTTAATTTTCGAATATAAACCGTTTTTTTTTGGATTTTATTACAAAACGGAAATTTTTTGACCTGACAGATAATGCCTGGGGCCTGAGGAATTAAGATTATTTTGATATATTTTTAGATTTGAATACAAAACAAAAATTTTAAATTAAACAAGTTCTGCTTTCATAATAGTTATATTTTCAGTGCTTTTATAAGGGAGACTAACTAACTAACTAACCATCACGCCGTTTCTCCGCAGGGGTAGGCAGATAGGACAGACCGCCAAACAACTCGGTTTTGGCACACTTCCTTGCCTCGTTCATCATACATCGTCTCATACATGCTCTTCTATTATTCTGGCTCTTGACATGGCCCGACTTAAGTATCTGATTCACTTGGTCGTGCCATGTCTTTCTCGGGCGTCCCCGACTTCTTCTACCATTCACATTTGCGTCATATATTCTCCGTCTTATAAGGGAGAGTACATTCAAATATCATCACGTTTGTAATATGTTATAATGTATAAGTGGCCTTAAATAACAGGAATTAATAATTACATCACGTGTCATAGGGTAATAAAATCAAGATAGGTAAGAATTTATTATGCACTATATGCGTCGAGATTATTCATTTATTACTATTTATTAAGTACATTTACGTGATTGATTAATTTATCGGGTTCCATGACAGTTGATCCCCCGACAGTTGCCTAACCTCCCCCCCACCGGGCATACTTACATATGCAGTCGGTTTTGGGAAATCAGGGTATACCTACATACATAAAATATAAGTAAGTGTCCCTAAAGGGATGTGCAGAAAGAATGTACCGCCGAATAACAAAAGTAAAAATATTATATTATTATTAATATTACTTTCATTCAAATGCATCAAGGAAAAAAACACTTGTCTATATACTGTATATACCAGTGTATTAGTACAAAAAATCGACACTATAAATTCGCTAGGTGTTACATTTTAATAAGATTTGATATATTTATCCGAGACACTATCTAGGATACAAACCAGTTCTTATAATACATGTTTTCAATGAAAATTTAACTGCTAATAATATGGAGAAAAAAATGTTGAAGATAATATTGTTAATTCTAAGATTTGGAATATGAGATTGGTAAATATGCCATTAAAATAAGAGGTCTGAGTAGCCGAATTTGTATAGGCATTTGTCCCGGTAAGACGAGATGTTTTGGGTTCGAGTCCCAGTTGCGACTGTATTATTAAAGTTATGGTTGAAGTGGAATTTAGGTTTAATTCTACAGGTAACACAAACCTGCAATATCCATCCCAAGCCAAGGTGTGAGCTACCGTACTCAGGCTGAATGTCCTGGGGAACAGTGTCACGTACGGTGCCTCCGAGAAACAAGGTCGCATCTCGAAGTATTTAGACCTTGCTCCAGCACTCGGGGCTCTGCTGGAGTGGACCATCAATTTCCCTGGTAACTCACGGGACAAACAATTGGACCATTCGAAAACTAGAGGTCTTTTGAGAAGCTGGAAGTGCTGAGGCCACTTCAGTGGACTTCCTTCCTGGGTCCTGTAAGAGGAACCAAGAGAATAAGCCGCGAATATGAGAGTTGAGGCCACCTCCATGAACTCTTCCCTTGTGTGGGGCCTCCAGGGAACCAAGGAAAAGGGCACTCTTCCGGCGTGGGGCCTTCGAAGAACCTAGGTGGAGTGAGGTGGAGAGATGATGTCCTCTTTCCATGTGGGACCTTCAAGAAACCATATAGGAGTGAATAGGAGAAATGAGACCATCTCTGTCAACTTCTTCTTTGTGGGGCCTTTAGGGAACCACAGAGGAGTGAGGAGGAGAGATGAAGTCCTATACCCTCCTGGGGCCCTCGGGGAACCAAGGTGGGGTCGAATCTTCCCTTGTGGGGCCTTTAGGGAAGCAAAGGGTGGTGAACTCTCCGTCGCGGAGCCTTCGGGGAACTAAGGAGTGGAGAGGAGAGATGAAGCCCTCTTCCGTCGTGGGGCCTTCAGGGAACCAAAGTCGAGTGAAGGGGGGAAACGAGACCTGGGAAGACACATTGTCGAACCAGAAGATACAGCTTCATTTCCAATGACAACTCTGGTGAACTTTATTAAAGGAACTGGGTTGTTGTTAAAGGATTGAGGTAAAATGAGAGATAGCCCAATGAGCCTATGGCCTAAGTGCTCACGGAAACTAATCGTTAACCGTCTCCGCAAAGAATAAAAAAATAAAAAATTCATAATAGGTAGGTGCTCCAAATATATATAAATATGTTATGGCGTACCTATAACATTCACATGGAGAAGGGGTTCGACAAGGGGGGAGGGATTTTATCCAGGGGGAAGGAGGAAGGAAGGTGGTGGGAGGGGTTGGAAAATTTATTAAAAAGCATTTTGGACCTCTACTTAACACATCTTATTATTTACTTCACAATGATAATGTGTAAATAATATTGGTTTATTTTCCCAGAATGTAATTTAAGAGTGCTATTCTATTTATTTCCACAAAATACTGAGGCAGATGGATGGGGGGCGAGTTGAATCCACCACCGTCCTTTATACGCGCCCTTGTCAGAAATTATTAAAATAAAATGATAAAATAAACTGTTTAAATCATTTTCCAGATCAAAGAATACATTGACTTGGAAATAAATTCAATTCCATTGATATTTTCTATTATTCCACATTGAAATAAATATGCCTATCAATTGAATTGTATCAATAAAATTCCTTGTTATACTTTTTCACGATTATTTTTGTTATTTGTTGTGTGAGTGTTGTGTTGATACATTTTTTACCTCTCTTACTTTGTATTTGTATTATATCGATCACGGAAATATGAAATGCTGTAAAGTAATAAATATTAACTAACAATTAAAAAACCGCTCCGCAGGTTTTGGCTGCTAGGCCCTCCGGTGGCTTTTAGTTCAGCTTCTCCCAGATTGAATGTAGTTAACCATTTTATAAATCCGATTCCGAAAAGAACTTGTTCCAAAAATAGCCAGTTCCTCGGATCCACTGTGATCCAGTGATAGCTAGTCACCGAGGACACCGAGTTATACTTAATTCTATCTATATTCTATAAATCTATGTATAGTACTTATACCTTGGGAAGAAACGTCCACATGCGAACAGCTCACGTAAGTGGCGACATCTTGTGACGAATTCTTGAATTCACAACCGAATTACAACGGTAGTTTTGTTTGAAATTCCACGTAATTTGTGGCGCAACGCGTCACCTTGTAACTTGTGGCGCAACGCAAACCGAATTCTGACATTCAACCACGCAGACGCTAGGGTATTAATAACGTTCGATTGTTCTGGAGAGCGAAAAGAATTTTTTTCCAAAAACTCTCTCGTTTTTGTAGACCATTAAAACATTTCTAATTTCCGCTATCGATATGGTTTGTTGTGGTACAAAACGGATTACATTAAATTGCGCATCCGATGCACGTACCTGGAAATCAAACTATTATTGTTTTTTGTTGTTGTTATGTCAATTTTTATTTGCAAATTTAATTAAATATGGTTTTATGTAGAGGTCCTAGGTCGTAATTAAACGAATTAGTGGGTTCATTAAAACAATATTTCCCGCAGATGTAGAACTTCCGTTATAGGAGGCACAATACATGTGCTGCTGCATGCCTTATAAACTATAGGCAATCTCTATCTCTAAAGCTGTCGGTTTTTTTTAAATGCTTAATACAATGTTAACCCGACATATAATTTTGAAACATAAGAAAGAAATAATAAACATAAAATTACATTAGTTAAAAAAAAACACATGTCATAAAAATACAAGAAACTAACTGAAAATTACGACGATTAGATAGGTTTACAAAAATACAAGTTCTGTTTAGAAATAGTGTTGGAATAAGTATTTTGCATGATCCACAAAACTCGCCAAGTTAATATTAAATATGTCAACATCACCTATGTAAGTATTGAATTCCCATAGTGTGAAACCGTTGTATCGAAGAGTGGGCAATGTAGTTACGCTTGCGTATGGTGCAGTAGTGTACTTTGTCGTATTGTGTGGGTATGCGAAATTTTATGAGTTGCAGGAGTTCGCAACAGTCGAATTTATAGTTTCTCTATTTTGAATAAAAATATTAATTCCTTTATTTTACGTCTGTCTTCTAATATATGTATTTTAGAATGTTTAACAAGAAATTATATTTTAAGTCTTCTAGTGGGATATTTAATTCAAAATTTATGATTTTTTCTTTTTTATTTAACATTTCACTTATTAAATAGCAGACCAAAATGCTTCACAAAGGCTTGAAAATTAAACCAACCTAGTCGGTCAGTTAAAAAAAGGATTATTAAAATGGGTCCGAAAGCCGACAATATTTTCATGTACGACTTAAAATACGAGTATATTCTATCTTGTGGGTTCTTCGACATTTTTCTAGTTTTTGAAATTCAAATAGAAGCCGTTCTCCCTACAATTATTAAACATTTCCCATTTCGGATGAAACACGAGACAGTCCTTAAATTGCTGGAATAGATCGCATTCCGTCATGTTTCTAAAGAAGCTCAACATCTCTGAATGGAATTCCAGTAGCTTTACACTATACAGCCCATCACTAAACACACAGCAAATCTGTGTCGAGGAGAATGTATTCATACTGATTATCACAGTAAAATTAACTAGACGAGCCCTGGGCATAGACTGTTGTACTAGTATCTTTATTACAAATATCGATCGATTAGTCAGGCGACTCCGGGGAGGGGGATATTCACTCATCAAGACTCCACAAGTTACGCAGAGTTCAATCAGATGGATTTTCTCGGTGTGCACCTCGAATTTAAATCTTTTCTCGAAACTGGTTTTAATTTAAGAGTGAATCTGTATGTCGGAAGTCGTTTTAATCTACACCCAGAACATAAGAAACTGCAACTATTCATATTCTCGAAAGGAACATTTAAAAGTCCACAAGCCGCCTCGCAGTTGAGAAAAATCTTTCGTATGTTCCGATTGCAATTATTTATGTGCTAGAGAGGAGACTTTGAAAACCCACAAGTTTACTCAAGTGGAGAAAAAAAATATTCATGTTCTGGCTGCAACTATTCATGTTCTCAAAAGGAACATTAATTTAAGAGTCCACATGCTGACTCACTGTGGAGGAAAACCTTTTTCATGTTTTTCAAAATTTTACAAATAATGAAAATAAATTAAAAATTTTGAAAACAAAAAAATTGGAAAAATGTATGAGCACATGCGATACTAATGTGCTAGCGGAATGAGTGCTAACCAGAGACTGATGAACTGGCGCAAAAGTCCCGGCTCACAAGTGAGTGACGTGAAGATGGGACTTCTAGTTGTTTTATGCGAAATGTCACTCGTTAAGGGAGTGTTTTTTTTCAAAATCTGTTTTGCTCGTTATGCGAATTACTCGGGATTTGCTCGTCATGAGAGGATCTACTTTATTTTTTGAGGATAATTATATGATTTTTTTTTTGTACATGTTCGATTTTTTTTTTTGAATTTTGATTTTTAAGCAGGCCCTTGCGCGGCCCTGTACCATTTGGTAGTACGGGGATTGGGGACCACTGATCTATCGGATACAATACTCATAAACACCACTAAATCAATTGTAATGCAGAAAGACTTGTAGTGATTTAAACAAAGTTTTGATATTTTGTTGGTCACTATTAGAAGCAGAATAATGATGTACCGGCCGGTTATGCATCCCGGAATTATTTTATAGCCTATCTAATATGTAAATATACAATTCCTCTTTACCCAGAATACTAATGGAGGGAAATAATTTTACCAAGTCGGTGGATATCTTCAATTTATCACTAATTAAATAAATAAAACGGTTTTTACTGAGGCAGTTCAGTTATTTATAATAAGTACTAAGTAATCATTTTTACTATTCACACGTAAAAGCCCCTAAAAAGGGTGTAAATAAAACCCAGACACACGTAAATAACATTTTATTTATGGTGAGTATTCGAATATTGATTTCCTCATTATCTTAAAACATAGTATTTGGTCCGACTAATCAACTATTATGAAATTTCAAGCAATTATTTTTTTTAATGTTTTTTCAAGGTACAGTCCCGTTAAACTGCAATCAAGCAATTTCTCAACAGGATGTTAATCTTCAATTACAATTTAAGTAATTCAATTACATAATATTATTTATTATAACTATACAGATTGTCACATTTAACACACATGACTTAATATAGACCATCTCTACTTAGTAACCATTGTTTCAGTATATCTTAATCTATTTGTAGAATCGCGATTTTTTATATATTTGGTTACATGTTAAATATTTTTGGCACGTTAAATTCCAGGGTTCGCTGTCCGTAGTAATTGTTATATTTTAGAACAAGCATTCCTTCATTCTTTGTGAACCTAGTATTATGTTCATGTTCCACTTTCCTCTTATAATCAGATTCAGATATATGCTGAATCAAAATGTTTTGCCATAATAAGGCCTGCACCGGTAAGATATTAAATTCCGATACAACAATCAAATTAAAAAAATTCTAATTCTGAAATTTCTCCGCGAACGGGGACTTTTTGTTTATATACAAATTTGGTAATATATACGAATTCTAATTATTTAACCGATGTTTTTTCATTTTGAAAATTAAAAAAATACTATTATAAATCAGAAATTGTACAGTAAATGCATTTTTTTAGTGTTATTTCATCCGCCATGCCAAATATGTTTCTATGTTTATTATAGTATGTATATAAATAATGTGTACGTATAAAAAATAATAATGTTTTGTGAGATGTCCCGCTACAACTACACAAACATCAAAAATCATGACGACGTCCGTGGCGAATACATACAATCCGAACTGGGTACTATTCTTCCGTGGTCCTTCCTATCTTATTTCACCGCGCTGGTATTGAGAACACATCGAGACTAAAGCATGGCTAAGGCTTTAAATTATTGGAAGCGCGTGCACGCGTATAATAGGCGCCTCTCCCGGCACCCTTCAATCAAGGGAGCCCATTGCCGGCCCAATAGATCTCCATATAACCTGGCTCGCCTGTCACCTCCGAATTAAAGTGCTCCAGTGACAGGGGTCTGCTAATCCCGGGCCCTAGGACCTGAATTATGGCCTCGATGCGTACACGTTTATTATTATTAGGAAGATATCCGGGCGGAGTCGATATTGCCGTACAAACTGTACCTACGCGCGAATCTCAGTTGGTAGGATTTATTGCGGATGGGGACGGTGGTTGGAGTTGATAAACCGTTTGAAAAATCTGTTGGTATTTTGCAACAAATCGGGAATAAATTTCCTTAATACTCTGTTCAGCGAATTCGTTTGAACAACTTATGGATAATTTTCGATCAATAAGAATGTACGCTTCTAGTGACTAAAATTCGAAGATGGTGGCAGTTCACTTGCCTGGAGACAACAGACTTGACGGCATATGACGGACTCCGTGGTTGGAGGATAACGCTCTTGACTAGCAATCCGAAGGCCGTGGGACCGGATCCCGGCGTTTGCAAATATTTTTTTTGATTAGTTTTCACAATTAATTCATTTAAAATAATATATATTCATATAAAATAAATTGATTTAAATGGCTTTAGCCGTGTTTGATGACCATATCTGAATAGCCGGGTACTTCCCCAACTTCCTATTTCCTATCTCCTTCCCCTCCCCACTACCTTCAACATACCCCAATTGGGGATGCCATGGTTTCAGTGGCTCCAGAGGGGAAGAGCTGGGACTCTTTTGAGGTATTTACATAAAAAAAGTACATTTGAAAAAATATTGGCCTTATGGTGGTACTTCACTTGTTTGTTCGTATTCGCGTATTTGGCATATTTGGCACATTTGGCAACAATCGCCATTCATGGACAGAATATTTGACAAAGTATTGGCCATATGTACCCATTCGGTAAACATGGCTAGTACCTACCAAATAAGCGTTACAGCGCTTTTGTCGCTTTTCTATGCACATCAAAGGAATCAAAAAGGAATTTAAAAACAAAAAACTAAGTGATTATCAACCTTTTTAACAATTTATTGGTAGAATTTAACTAAAAATAATTTAACTGTTTTCTGAAACAAATTTACTGTTTTGTGGTACAATTTAACTGTTTTGTGGTACAATTAAACTGTTTTGTAATGCATACTGATTGGTATGGTCAACTTTGAAGTCGGTGGTGTTGCAAACCTGTTTATCTTGACGAAAATTTTATGACTCTAGGACCAAATCAATAAATGCTTTAACTTTTTTTTACTTTAAAATACTGGCAATTTTGGGCAGTTAATTCAAAACTTTGTTGTTCTTTCTATTTTCAACGATGTTCAAGTTTTAATGTTTGCGGACGATATGAAAATATATAAAGCTATAAGAAATATTAATGACTGTCAAACATTATCTAATAACTTGTTTAAACTTTTTGTTTGTTGCCAAGTAAATGTAAACAACTACAACTATATTCTACAACTCAATATAAGTAAATGTCTTATTATGAGATTTCATAGAATAAAAAATCCAATAATTTATGAATACTCCATTAATGATGTAGTACTAACAGCTGTAACCGAGGTGAATGATTTAGGTGTAAACTTTGATCAAAAACTGAAATTTATAAATCATATTGAAATTAAATCAAATAAAGCTTTGAAAATGCTGGGTTTTGTAATAAGAATTTGCAGCCAATTTAAAAATATTCAAACCATTAAAAAATTGTACATGTCATTGGTTAGGAGTCAAATCGAGTACAACTCGACAGTATGGGCACCTAGTTATGCCAGTCATGCCAATCACGATAGTAAGAATTCAAAAATAATTCTTAAGATATATTAATTTCAGAATGGGTATTACAAGCGAATGTATCAACTATGATTATCTACTATGTCAACTTAATTTATTAAAATTATCTGAACGTAGAATAGTATAAATATGACCTAACATGTTTACATAAAATCATAAATTCAATAATTGACAGCCCTGAACTTTTATACTTTATTTCTTTCCATATACCTCGCAATTCAACATCGAGGCACTATCTACCATTCTATTGTGACAACTCCAACACAGAATCACAATTGTATACCCCCGTTCGCCGTATACAAGATTTGGGTAATGACTATAAAGATGTTGTTGACATATTTAACACATCATTCACTAAATAGGTATAAACAAGCCAAAGTAGAATTTATATCAGAAAGAAGAACCACAAATTTCATTTATCCAACTGCATAGCTCTGCTTCGATTTATTTCACATGTATTGCACTTTTCTCAGTTTACAGTTTTTCCATCTTGCACGGTGGTGTGTTTTGTTTTTATTTCAATTTGTTTTTTACTCTATTTTTGTTTTAGATTTGATTATAATTTTGATATTGATATTGATTCTGATTATCATTATGATTTTGATATTGATATTGATTCTGATTCTGATTTTGATTTTGATTTTGATTTTGATTTTGATTTTGATTTTGATTTTGATTTTGATTTTGATTTTGATTTTGATTTTGATTTTGATTTTGATTTTGATTTTGATTTTGATTTTGATTTTGATTTTGATTTTGATTTTGATTTTGATTTTGATTTTGATTTTGATTTTGATTTTGATTTTGATTTTGATTTTGATTTTGATTTTGATTTTGATTTTGATTTTGATTTTGATTTTGATTTTGATTTTGATTTTGATTTTGATTTTGATTTTGTTTTGTTTATGATTTAGTTTTTTTTATTTTGTTATGCACATTTAGATTTAGATGTTCTTTGTTTAAAAAAAATGCATGTAAAAGCCCAGCCGGGCGTGAAATTCCAAATAAATAAATAAAAACAGAAAACAGAAACCAAGTCAAGAAACCCTTTGGTATTTTGTAATGTAGATTGTGAGCGCGTAAAATATTTTATCATAAAATCAAATATCAAACTTTAAAAACATAAAATGCGGTGCGAAGGTGAACATTTTTCTATAATTAACGTCTAACCACAAAATTCGGTATTTTTTGGAACATGTGAAAAAAAACGCCTTTATTTAGAGTGGCTGATTCAAAATAGTAATTATTATTATTTGTTAGAATAAATTGCCCTCTCAATAACAAACACATTTGAGTTTAACTATTTGGCTCCACGTATCGAGAGTCTACGTGCTTGCCTTTATTTGCATGTTCTTCGTAACAACAATTATTGCCAAATACAACCAATACGCAATCACAAATATTCAACGCCAAGTGAAGTACCAACGTTTATAGACTAGGAGACGAGATAGGTAAACCCTAAGTCATCGAGTACACGGATGAAACTACTTTTTAGTGATATTGGACATTATTAGTGCTATTGTATTGTATTGCCAAGTTTCAAAGTGATACATTTATGGAATTAGGATTTGTGCCTTAACTGAATGCGATGCTCAAATCAGGACCAAGACAACAACCCTCGTAACACTATTGATTTATCTATTTTTTCTTCCTCGTTGGATTCAGACATTGTCTTTCTCTCTGCCCTGTGGGGGGTGTCTCTTTTGTGCATGGAAATCACTTCTCTCAATCATATCACATGCTATGTATTCCCGTGGTGATATTCCTTTGTGAAATCCATTGTCTTACACACGACTTGTATTCGTCGCAGTCTGAATACTTTGAACCGAGAAAAACTGATATACGTATGTGCATAACATCAAAAATCAATTAATCTTCTTTCTGATTTTCGTTATTTGTTTTAGGGGTGTTGCGCTACCTCCTTCTTTAGTCAACGTTTTGCCGGATCGGTCCTGATGTTGGACACTGCAACGCTATCTGAATCGTTGGCTAAAGGAGGTTACGAAACACGGCATAACATCCCAACAACAAATAACGAAAATACTTTTGGCCGTAGAAATCTAAAAACGTATCTTCTTTCTGATGTTTATATTTTTTTTAAACTTTAATTAGAATTCCAAACGAAGGCATTTTACTTTTAATTTAAAAGGATGATTCTTATACATTTTTTGTTGGAATAACTCTTTTTATTTTAACTTTTGAAGGTACATATACATACCCATCAATGTAATATATCGTTGAATAAGAAGATAATGTTAATAAATCTAAACGAAAATACGAAAAAGAACAAAACACAAAAAAAAAAATATAAAAAGGTAATGGTCGCACCTGGGACTCGAACCCAGAGATCATCCAGGTTGGGACACTATCTAGGTTGCAAACCAATTCTTTAGAAATTTGTGACCATTTAAAAAAAAGGTAAAAGCCAAAAACGTAGGAAAAAAATCAGTTGTTAATTATAAATTTTAAATATGAGATCATCAAAAATGGCTTTGAAATATGAGGCCAAGTTGGTTAAGGCGTTTGTCCCGACAAGACAGGATATCATGGGATCGTGTCATAGTTGCGATCGTAAAAATTTTATTATTATGTGTCTTGTTCTTTTCATATTTTCGTTTAGATTTATTATTAGGTATCCTTCAATGTATCTTCTTCAATAATATACATATATCTCTCATACGTTTACAGAGAAAGTTCATTTGTCTCAAGTCAAAAATCTAAGAAATGTACAGGACGGAGATAATGCACGACGCACATAAGGCCGAATCATTAATTTACGACGCCAAAAATATTTTTATTTGAAAATCTGATCAGAAATGCTTGTGAGAAGATACTAATTATATAAATATTTCGTATTGAATTATTTCTGTATTCTGAATTACGAAATAAATATGATTAAACTGTAAAATGACAACAGCTTGTAAAAAAGTGTTCATTTAAAAAAATCATAAATATGTAGTTCTTTTCTCTTAATTCTCATCTCCTTTAGAGTGGGGTCGCCAAGACTACTTGAAAAGAATGCGCTCGATTTAAGAAAGGGGGAAAAATTATAACACACATTTAACATTTTCACATAACTCATAAGGTATAGTTTTGAACCAGTAACATAATTTTTGAAGTAAAACTTGGACTTAAAGACTTTGGGGGTAAGTTGGTGGATGCATAACGAAAAGTGGTGATTGTTACGAAAAGCGTGATGCGAACGGTAATCTGGCGAGGCGAACGGTCGGGCATTTACGCACGCTTGACTTGGGGAGTGATAAGGATAGGGATAAGGATAAGGATGGTCACCCCAAGATCGTAGGTCACCCCAAGGTCGTAGGACATCCCAAGGCCGTAGGTCATTCCATGGTCATATTTCACCCCAATGTCAAATGTCACCCCTATGTCACAGGTCATTCCGTTCCGCTACGTTTGGTCACTTAGCGGGAATACCTGGGTTCATGGGGCGAGGTTTGTCTTGTAGTTTTACTTCAGTTGTGTGGCACACTCTTTTTTTTAATAAACTTTTTTCTAAACTCTAGCCTTTTAACACAAATAGTAATTCATTAAACATATATATTATATCTACATTACGTTAAATCTGTAATGTTAAAAATAATTGCAGATTAAATTACATACCTGAAGTTTTAAAATCCACGTTAAAACTTTTTTTATTTTTAAATAGGAAAGACTGGACGAGCCTAGCTACGCTGTCAACGAATCAGATGTAAATGAGAAATATTGATAGCGCGATACGTATCAAGACTTTTGGGTTGCGTTTACAAAATAAATTCTTACGGTTGCTTTTGAAGTGGTTTATGGAGATTGTTTTAAAAATATTCATGATTAGTTTGAAGACGATGCTTTTTCCTATTTTTGGCACAGTAATTCCCTTTGGTCGCCCTTGTGTGCGACAAAGAGAATTTGAACTCGGTTTTCATAACAGCTTGACGTGGTACCGCGGGTTTTCATCCCGTGACAAAATACCCCCAACACAATATACTCCAACAAAATATCCCTCGACATATTGTCCCAAGGATAAAATATTCTACCGACAAAACATCCTCCAACAAAATATCTACTAAAATCTAACCTAACCTAACCTTATTTAACATTTTACTATTTTTGAACAATAATTTATTGGATATGTTTTTAGATTTTCACGGCCAAAAGCATGTTCGTTATTTGTTTTTGGGGTGTTATGCCGTTTTGCGCTAACTCCTTCTTTAGCCAAGGTTTCGGATAGCTTTGTAGTGTCCATCATCAGGGCAGATCTGGCAGATCCGACAGATCTGATTCCTAATGATTCCTAATGGACATTGCAATTCTATCATATTAGAAGGATGTAGCGCAACACGGCATAACACCCCAAAAACAAAAAACGAAAATAATTTATTGTCTTTACAGAATGTTTGTATTATTTTTATCCCATTTTACTATTTTTGAAAAATAATTTATTGTTTTTACAGGCTGTCTGTATTATTTTTGTCCCATTTTTAGTTAGGTTAGATTAGGTTAGGTTAGGTTAGGTGAGTTTAGGTTAGGTTAGGTTAGGTTAGGTTAGGTGAGGTTAGGTGAGGTTAGGTTTGGTTAGGTTAGGTTAGGTGAGGTTAGGTTAGTTTAGGTGAGGTTAGGTGAGGTTAGGTTAGGTGAGGTTAGGTTAGGTTTTCGCAGATATTTTGGTGGGAGATGTTTTTTGCGTAGGATATTTTGTCGGAGGATGTTTTGTCCGTAGAATAGTTTGCCGGGTATATTTTGCCAGGGGGTATTTTGTCGGGGGGATGAAAGGTCGCGGAACCCCGCGACGTTTAGTCGCCGCAGTAAGTTAGCAAGACGGGCGCGGCGGCGAGACGAAAAACGACGCGACGTGAACCGGAGAATCTCTTTAGACGTGTTATTTTGAAAATTGCTACCTCTCACAGTACATTTTCTAAAACTTCTCGAACATAATTTCAAGTTAGATGGTTATACCTACCAGTAAAACGAACCTGTAAACCTCTCTCATTGCAATTTAAAGTCTAAATAAAACTACGCAGTAAAATATTCTTACCAATTTTAGCTAAGAATCTTTGAATCAAATATTATGCACCCCAAGTGGTTCGCTACATTTGGTGACAGGCATAAAACACCTATGTAAATATATTTTGTTATAGATTAATAATGAAAATAAAAAATAAATTTTAATGGAATTTAGTTGGATAAATTGGAAATATTAGAAATTAGAAACAGTGTAAATTCAAATCTAAATATTATAAATAATCAAAAAATATTTTTAAATCTATTGAACCTCTTCCTTAATTATTAGTTTTTAATAAACCCTGAGGAAGAGTATAGTTTGGCAAGAAAGTGTAGAAATTTATTAATTTGGAACTAAATTTTTTCATTACTATGGTAACACCGAAATACTTTCTTTGTCAATGACGTTTAGTATGGCTATTGGCTTTATTGGCTTAAATAGTGTAAAACACACTGAAGATCGCTCGTTTAGTAATTATTTTTTCATTGTGCAATTGTGCATTATTTGAATTGAATAAAAATGAACAAACCAATACGTAGTGGTGCAAGAGAAGTTATATACTACGTTTTTCAACGCTGCCTAGCCGATTATCGCGCGAAGAAGCTCCAGTGTAATTTGGAAGGTGTTTACAAACGAACTACGAATTTCATTAGTATTACAAGATTTATGCCAATTTTCGAGCGAATATAACCATTACAACCTGATTTGAGGTTATGCTTAAAAATCCGAATTTGACACTTCTTTTTGACAGTTCATTCAAGGCCACAAGAAAAAGGGAATAACTCACTTTAAAAAAAAAATAATAATATTCAACTTCTTTAAACTTATAGAAAAGTTTCTTTTTTCTTAATTTTCTCTTTATTTCTTTCTAAATGAATATTATATATTGTCTTTTTTTAAACCCCCTTCTGTAGAATAATATTTTTAATGATGTTTTCCACACACAGGTAAATCTGAATCAACGGTAAGGTGAATAGTCAAGGAAGGGGAAAAGGCAGATGGAAAATTTGAAACACCAGGAAAACGGAAAATAGCATAATAATAATAATCAGTGATAGCATAAAAGTGCTGATGATTGGAAAAATTGTTGCAAACACGTGATGATAATTGAGGCAGAATATTATGCACGAGGCAGTACTATATATTTATGTTGATATCGATGAACTGATAATAAGTTTAGATGAAGTTGAAGATACGGAAGAAGAAGAATCACATGAGGACGAAGACAATAATGTCGGGTGACTCAAAATTTTAAGTACCTACGTTTTTATATCGACATAAACGCCCACTTAAAACTTGATTTGTTTTATTTCACTTCTATTAAATTCCAGTTTTTGGTGCAAAAGTTTTTGAAAGTACAAATACGCTATGAAATATACATTTTGGCCGAAGTGTTTTTAAAAACATACATTCATTGTCTTATAAGCCATCTTGGAGTTGCCATTTAAAACCTTAAAAAACGATCGCAGCGCCATCATTTATTTTCAACACTTTCTTGCCAAACGTACATCGTTCTCAAAACATGTCAGTTTTATAGACATTAAAATTGATAAAAATGCTTTAATTTTGAGTTAAAATTGTACTAAAAATAAATTTGCTGTATTTGAAGAAGTAATAAAAACATGTATTTTTAAGAGCTACCAAACTTAAAGTTTTTAAGGAAAATATGTAAAAAAAATCATTAGAAATGCGGGTGTGGAGGATAGTAATTTCAGAGATTTTTGTTACCCCAATTGGAAAAGGAAAGGCAAACAAAGCATATTCACATAAAATATAAAAAAAAAGTTTTTTACAATTCTTATTTTTACGTTTGAGTAATGTATTGTCTGATGTGTGTAATAATTATAGTCAAACGAACAAAAATAAAACAAAATAAAAACATCTGGATTGTACCGAATTTGTAGCTGAAGCAAGATTGGCAAATTGTCTGTGATTAATGATATTTTTGGGAAAGTCAAGTTGTCTTGTCTGCTAAGAAACTTAATCTATCAACTTCTGTAGTAAGTATTAGTATTAAGAAGATGAAATTTTGTAGAAAGTCCTCGAAGAATAAGAAGTAGATAAAAAGGCTGTTAATTACAACCCTAATTAGGACCACTTATTTGTTAAAATAACATTGATTAATTTTTATTCAAGCGTAATTGTGGGGTAGCAAATACCCAATCTGCCTTCACCTTTAGGTAAAAATATTTTATTTTGTTTTGGGAATGTACATCTCAATCTGTGTAACCTTACTTTTTATGCTAATACTGCAGGAAAAAATGCAACCCTTAAATTGTAACCCAAATTAACATGCCTTTATTAGCATTAGCTCCACACAGGAGGCCCTGAGGAAATAAAATGCTTCAGGGCCTTTGTTATCTTTGGGAATGCTGTGTGGAATATCTTTTAGGGAAAGGAATGGGAGGAGGTTCTGGGAGGGAAAAAGTATGAGGGGCTGATAGGAAACTGTTAAGAATATCTGACTCCGTGGAAAATACTGAGTGCGATTCCAGAAGGTAGACGTCCAGTGGGCCGCCCCAGACACAGTTGGGCGAGGCAACTCCAGAAACTGTGTGAGGAGAGGGTGTATCTAACATGGACGGAGGCCGAACAATCAGCACAAGACAGGGACGTATGGAGGAGCCTTGTCGATGCAATGGATCCCCGACCCGAATAGGATAAGGGGAAAAAGATGATGATGATGTATATTTAGAAATCAAATAATTTTTATAAGATAATTATATTGTAAAATGATTAGGTACATCACGATAAAACAATTAAGTAACATTAGAGTACATATGTAAGTACCTACTACAATATAAACAACAACCAAATTAAAATAAACTACAGAGGAGAACAGTGAAAACAGTTAAAAATAATACCTATTTAATAACATTTAAAAACAGTTGTTTTAATATTTTATTATTGTGGTGAGATTCCATTATATTATTATAATAGAATTTCACCACGAATTGTTCGTAACAAAAATGGAAAATAGAAATATTAAATAGTATATAGGTACCTATCTATAATTTTGCCATCAACTGACAGATTCAGTTGGAATGAAGTATATGTTTTCTAGATATAGCTAAAAATGTCACCTACATCTCGAAGGGTATTGAATTTTTTGCAGAAACGTCCCATTAACGTGTATTTTTGATTTATTGTTATCAAGTTTATTTTGCACGACCTCGATATTATTTGTAAGTTTTTCTTTTGTATAATCAATTTATTAAAAATAAACGAGTGTGCTTTAGAGCTTTAGACCACACGACTGAAGTAAAACTTCACTTACTTAGGCGATCTATTAACAATATAACAATAACAGGAATAAAAATATCCCCATCTCCTCAACATCCCCATCAACTCAACTCAACTCAACTCAACTCAACTCAACTCAACTTAACTCATAACAACTCCACTCAACTCAACTTAACTCATAACAACTCATTAATTAGCGTTCGCATCGATTAGCATTTCATATTTTTTCGTAACGTTTCATATTTTTTCGTAACGTATTTATCATTTTACCCCCCAAGTGTCGAGCGTGCGAAAAGAAGTTTTACTTCAAAAGTTTATTTATAAACAAGTTCTGTTGTGCAATCAGCTGTTTCGCCTTCTGATGGTATCATCAAACAGCTTAATAATTCCTCCAGAAAACGAAACAGCTGTCTCGCGTTATAATATTTAGATAGCAGAAATTATTTATATATAAACTGTTTTTATAAATTGAATATAAGTAGAAAACTTTCAAAATATTTTATCCCTATTTCTTCTCTCATGTTTGTGTCTGTGCCGGAGGTTTAGAATTTTTTTCAGTTATTATCGTTTTAAAAGGAAAAGTACTTAGAAAGAAGATATGAAAATTTTGCAGTGTTAAAAATAAGAGTATTAATTCTATATTTTATAACTAGCGAGTACCCGGAATGCGTTGCAAGGATAAATAATGTCGCTCAAAGAAAGACATTATTTATCCTTGCGTGTCCTTTTCCATGCGTCCCGTTCTCCTTCCACCTTCCGGGCCTTCCCCCATCCAGAAACTCGCCACTGTGCTTCGTTCCAAATTCGAGAAGGGGAGGGCTCTCTTAGCTTCCCTTCCCCCTCCTTTCTTCCCAATCTGCCACTAAACTACATAAAATAATCATATTTTTCGAACAACTCACTCATTGCAATTTTTTAATTCAAATTTTATAATGCCAGAGTTCACCATTACATACAATACAGAAATCTTCGCGGTCGTACGCAAAAGAACTCACCAAAGTTTTAACGCAATCGGATTAATGAAATAGGAAATAATTTCAAAACCCCACAGCTCATCATTGTATAGAGAAACCATCGCAGGCACAATAAATCCCCAAAGTTTCACTGCAATCGGATGAAAGGTTTAGCAACGCATAAGGGACAAACAAGCATTTTTTTATTTTATTTTAAGATAATCCCTTACCATCTTACTCATAATCGCAGAATATGATAATACAACGATAATTCGAAAGGGTTAAGTGAAATTTGTACGACAATTTTAGCTAACCCATTCGTATTACCGTGGTATTATCTTATTCTATGATTATGAATAAGGCGGTTTATGTATTATTTTTATGTACCAAAAAATCATTAATGTTTCTTAAGACATCTATAAAGCCCAATAAACTTAAAAACTCCACAAAATACCACAACAAACAACTGGATATAATATACAAAATAATAAAAATAATCATGAGTTCTTCACTGAACGCTAACAAACCTATCCCATTAATCCGAAATTCAAATTAAATGTACACAGCACCTAGTCCAATATTAAATAACAACCTCGTTCCAATTCGACCTCTGCTGTATAAATACTGAAGATAAACATTTTTTTATTTATTTTTTTTATTTATTTATCTATAATAAAATATATTTACAATGGTTTTATGTATATGCCTGTCTCACTAGGGTATACCTGTGTCGAGACAGGCGTACAGATATATAAATGAATATTGTAGTTACAAGGATATTTAAGGTAAAATACATATCACTTTGAATAGAATTAAAACAGAAAGGTGATTGGAAGGGTGATAAATCTTTTAAAGAGAGTTATTTTATAAATGTTGGAGATGAAGTAGAGAAGTAAATTCTGCCTAATCTATTTAAAGGTCAATTTGACATTACTATTCATAACTGGCTTAAATAAATATTAACAATAATAATAATACTAAATAAAATACTTTGTAAGCCCAGAGGAAAAATTTGCATCAAGCTGTAAAAAACTGAAATGAGATAATCCTCAAACATACATGGGGAACGTGTTCGGAAAAGTACATTCCGAAATTGTCGGTACTGAGTACACAGTCACAAGTAAATATTGCACAGTATAAATT
This sequence comes from Limnephilus lunatus, assembly GCA_917563855.2. NCBI lineage: Eukaryota > Metazoa > Arthropoda > Insecta > Trichoptera > Limnephilidae > Limnephilus > Limnephilus lunatus. The sequence goes on along the minus strand of OU830602.1, from coordinate 40,147,018 downwards.
TAATATTGGATTATATAACTTAAGAGTTGTGGAAATGGCGATGGAATGTGTGGTACATGGGATTATACTAGGGTCAGTCAAAAACTAATGCCTAGATACTATTTTTTTTCAAATTAAATAAAGTTAGTTAGATGAAAAAATTAAATTTGGCGCTTTTCCTCAAACCTTCATCTACGATTTACTGCAATAGTAACTTTCTGCGTCAAGAGGTGGCAGCATTGCAGACGCTTGCAAAATGGCCGATATCAATGTTCGTATTAATCAGCGTTCTGTGTTTGAATTCTTGAATGCAGAAGGTGAAACGCCTATTCCCATTCATGAAAGTCTGAAAAATGTATACGGTGATGCAACTGTACAAAATTGTGACCGGAGACGAAACGTAGGTTTTATTGAACCTGAATCAAAAAGGCAGTCAATGGAATGGCATCACACAAACTCAGAGGATGAAAAAATTCTAAACTGTGCGATCAGCAGGGAAAGTTATGGCAACAGTGTTCAGATTTTGATTATGGTTGATTTTTTGAAATTCTTTCCAATTCGTCACAACCCTTAAAAAGCTTAAAGCACATCTTTCGCCCAACAAAAAATATGGCGGATGGCCTTAGGAAGCAGGACCGTGCTTTACCACTGGGATACATGCCCTTGTTAAAAGATGGACCAAAACTTCGGAAATGGGCGGAGATTATATTGAAAAATGCAAAATTAATCGTTAATAGTTTGGTTTTTGACATATGTAATTGCATGTTTTATTTCTTGACTGACCTTCGTATATGTAGTTTTAACATATTTCAAGAGATGTCGTTAGTATCGATCGTTTTGAGGTGTTTCAACATAAGTCAGTTACGTACTACCTTAAGAAGAGTGGCGAATCACAACTTTCGTGTCTAATGCACGAACGGTTACGGGAATAACCGATTATACATGACAGATAGCTGGGCTACATCAGTTTGGTTATCTGGCTTCAGAATTACTTGGTGCATCCAATAGGACGGACATCTGGTCCAGTTAAATATTCATTGTAAACCTAGCGATAATAGAAATTGTAATCAACGAATCTATATTGGAGTTTTCTCAACACATTTCAAGTAATCTTAATCACTGGGATTAAAGAATATATACATAGAATGGTACTTCACGAATGATTAATTTATTAATTATATTTATTTCACACTGTGAATCAATTTCCGATGATCTTCAGCGATTCATTGTATAGTATTCAATATTTTTATCGTAATATAACTTGAAAAATTAGTATAACCTCAAAATGTAATATTTAATCATTGAAGACAATATTGACTGCTCTCAAAAGAAAAGACAGAAAAAGATTCAGTTGCATCTAGAAATTGAACCCAGGAATTCTTTCTAGCTGGGAAAGTGCTTCGACTACTGAGCTAATTTGACCATTGGTCCTTTAAATGATCAGAAATTGTTAATTAGTTTCATCAAAAGACAACGATCGAGTTTTAATTCCGTCATCGATTTTTCTCTTATTGAAAAGTTGAAAAAATAGAAAAAAGACGGCTTCTTGTAAGTTTTTATAACAGTTGATATTTAAAAGTTTCATTGCTGGAATTAAATTCCGTTTCGAGATATCAGAGTTTATCGTTCGAAAGTTATTGCTACCTCAGAAAAATTCTTCATTAAAGTTTGGATATCATGTTCATTCAAAATTAAAATAAGTCAGTATTTCTAAAACATTTAGGTTGAGAAATTAAACTTGAAAAAAGTTAATTTATTTAAAGCCTTAAGGCGATCCAATAGTACAGGAAAAATCGGAATTCACGCCCATTTATGGGAGAAGTTTAAAAATACTTGAGAAAAAGCTTTTGGAAAGGTTGGAAAAGGTATTTGAGAATTTTTTTACAGGTTTCGTAAAGGCCTGTAAAAAACATTAATTCATTTTTTACACATTGTTTATTGTAATAAAACGGAATTTTAAAATTTATTTCACGAAAACAAGCGACGCGGAGCCTAATACGTCTATTACCCGCTCCGTACGGGGGAGTACTGACAGAAGATAGGTGTGGCTGCCAGTCGTTCCTTGGTGGACGGTATAAAGTTCACTTTGAAATTCCAAATTCATCGACTGCCGTATTGTCACCGTGATGTGAAAAATAACAACGCGAAAATGCATATTATATTTTATTTTGTGAGGTTCGGGCGTAAATTTTTTGCGATAAACAATAAAACCATATCCGAAAAGAGGACTATAAATAGGAGAGTTTGGACTTCAAAGTGTTTTTTATAGACCTTATAATTTATTTTTCTAGGCTTATTAAAAGACTTGAAAAAATTATCGATATTTTTATGGGCCAAGATATGTCCTACACGCAGTATTTAATTTAAGCATCTATAATACTTCTAAGTGATCAAATTTTCAAAACAAAAACATATGATTTTGTATGATTTTGCATTATTTAGTATGGCTTTATCTGTCTGTAAATTTGCTCGTGTGTTCCGTTTCTGGTTCAAGATGGTGGCCGTGTTGGTTACTACTTCTTGTTTATCCCACCAGAGTTCGCACGAGCTGTCACATCGGAATATGTAATCAATATTATGGTATCCACCTGAAGAAAGTTTAAAAAAATAATAGTTATTGCGTTTGTGACAATTCTTTGGACGAACTGTATAATTCCTAATTTGACATAAGTTATTGTTTAATGAGAAGACCTGTTCGGGCGTTAAAATAATTAATTAATTAAAACAGATTTGCTTTAATCTGGGCAACAATTTTTTTGACACATCTAGGATTACATGTGACCGCGCCTTCTTCTGATTTTTTTCTGTTTTCAGATTTTAGATATAACATCGACTTAATTTAATTAAAATATTATAATTTGAGGTTTTACACATTAAGTCAACAATAAAATTTAATATTCATTCTAGACTGGCAAAAAAGTCAGTAGAATATGTCGGATATTAAAAATAAAAATGGATGAAAATTTTACAAGACACTATCTAGATAGCATTTAGTTCAGGTTTGAATCTTGCAATCATACATAAAGATAGCAGCCAATTAAAATATGCGTAGGAAAATGAAGATAACGTTGGTAGCTCTTAGTCAAAGTATGTTATAGTTAAATATGACCGAATCGAGTAGGGACACGTTAGCTCAGTTCGTAGAGCTCCGCCTCGGCAAGGCGTAGTCCGGGGTTCGTGTCCAAGATGTGACCGTATTTTTTTCTGGTTTTTCCGTTTTCAGATTTTCGATTGAGTTTCGCTAAATCTTCATTTAATGAAAATCATTCCACTCAGGACCTATGTCATTTTTGGGGATACTGTGTGCAGAGACTTTTAGAGGAGGAGAAGGAGTGAATATGGTTCTTGAAGAGACCATGAAGGGAGGAAACGCAGAGGCCGGCCAATCATTCCACAGCCGAGCTGTTGAAATCAATAACGAGTTGTAGAAACCACCCCTTTCTCATGTGATAAATATCAACCATGTGCGTATGTTGGGCGTGTTTTCTCGACTATGCACTGATGCCGAAGGAATCAATGAAGCTAATTCCTCGGAGCATTTTCCACTGTAACGCCGGTAGGACCACATATCTACATGACGCCTGTGCTCTAAAGATTGCAATCCGTTTAATTAGGGAAATATATCAAACGGAACGCCCGTTACTGCACAGAGTCACTGGGTTTATCAAGTATTTTGTGGCTCCAGACCAGAGGTTTCTGCCAAATTCAACGGTGGGGCGTACTTGTCCAGGGTCAGCAGTTGTGAATTATCTGCAGTATCTGTATAGTACGCCCAGCTTCTGAGAGGCTACCTGACTCTGGCTTCGATGGAGCCCCCGTGCCTTAGCTGGTCATTTAGAGTTACACCAAGCATATCAATGCAAGGAATATTGGGAAGTTTCAATGTAACATACTCTCTTCTTATTTCATCAATGTGAGCAAACATACCATCCACGTCATCAGCGGATAATCCGGAGAAATTGTTGACATTTTCAAAAGTAAACACGGATCTGAAATTTGATCCGGAATATCGAATGGACCGAATTTATAGAGAGAGGCTCTTAATTACAGGGCACGTTTAGTCAGACATATGTACCATGTTTCAGGGGCGGGCGTTTGATCGAAATTACACTGCCAGAACCACTGCCAGAGTCGACGATACTCTCAATATCGCCCTAGTGTAAGACCATCATTCAGAACAGAAAAATTGCTTAAAATATCTTTAGCTGTGTTCGGTGACTATATCAGAATAGCCTGGTAATCTTCTTCCCCAAACCACTATATTCAGCCTTATAACGTACCCCAAATGGGGATGCGAAAGTCGCACTGGATCCAGACGTTTTTTTACGTTAACTTTACATAAGGGGCCATGAGAAAAATAATTTTCCTTAGGGCCCCCAGAAATTATAATTATATAAATTTAACTTTTAAAAATTTCCTTCAATTAGAAGTTGGTATGGATAGCAAACGAATTTATTTACAGTTTCGATTTTTTGTACTGTTACGTCTGTTACGCTGTTATATACATACATTGTAATAATATAGACAATTACTTTATCCTTGATGCATTTGAACGAGAACATGTTATATAATTTTTTTATTCGGCTGTACATCATCTCTGTACCTGCTTCGGAGACACTTAGTTATATTTTGTGTAAGTAGATATACCGTATTTTTCCTAAACCGACTGTACATAAGTAAGCCGAGTGGAAAACAGCCGAAGTATCATGGAATCGTTAATCGATAGAGCTAAAATACTTAAATAACATAAATGATACGAAAAAAACACAGAGTTTACCATTTGTTCTTCTCATTGTATGCAAGCAATTCATCTGTGTAAATTATTTTTCATTTGTTAATTTTTGGGATTTACATTCGTTTTCTCCGCCTTTTTGATACGAGCTTTTCTCTTTAAAAAGGTGTTAAACGTATCAACTAATTTATTTTTGAAACACGTAATTTTTGTACCATTATATTAAATAAATAAAAACAAATAAATTATACTGTGTTCGTTTCAACTCTGACTGCGACACTATACAGCCGAAAATAGCCTTTAAAATGGGGACATTATTTTTTTAACACAGGAATATGACCTACTTGTTAACTCAGTGTTTTTCTTAAATTCACAAATGGGGGAATTAATGATTGCTATTCGCATGAACCTTTTCAACGAATTTGGTTAGATTGCAATAATAATAATGAATGTTGGTATTAAATTTCCATCAATACTTTGATAATTAAAAATGATCGAAATGTATTCCGAATAAAGCAGGGAATGTAATTGGGTCACGAAGTAAATTAGTCATAAAATATTTTGAGCTTCTAATGCTTATTTCATTTCATGAAAATCCTGAAAGAAATTTTAATAATGTGAGATGTTTTAGTATAATATTTTCATCAATCTTATAGTACGAAATTAAGAATAACTTATCGATTTCACTTCAGGAAAATGGAAAATCATGTTGATATATTGTTGTACAATTTTACATTATTTTCTGTGAACATCGCTCATGTAATAAAAGAACCACATGTGCAAATGCAGAAAAAATCTTCAATTCAACAACTTTGTTGTGTAAAAAGACCACATCAGTTATTTATTTAATTTCAATGTTATTGTTATACACAAATCATTACAATGGGCACAAATGGAGTATCGTTTAATTTAAAATATATTTTTTTATGAAAAAATATTATATCTATCGATTTCTGTACATTGCACTTAATTTTGATACTTATTTTTGAAAACTCGTTATTAAATCTTCAGACACCGTGTTATTAATTTATTCATTCAAATGTGAATAGTAAAAACTGTACAGTATTTATTATACATAAATAACTGCCTCAATAACAACATTTTGTATTCGTTTGGCGATACATTGTCCACTCACTGGTATAATTATTTTTCTTCATTAGTATTCTGCGCAGAGTTATACATTTGCTAGTTAGTCCAAGAATTACTGCACATAAATAAAACATGATTTTTAGTATTACGTAGTGGAATCCAAAAGCCTATCAATGCAAGCAATTCTGAACTATCAACCTACATAATTTAAACTAACTCAGTGAAAATTCTTCTGTCTGACAATTTAAGCATATTTCTATAATTTAAAATAGTGTAGTAGTTCAAGAAATTGCTGGAATACTTATAACTTAGAAAATGTAAAAAAAAAATATTTTTTCAATAGTTTCCAATAGGTTCCATATTGAAGAATTGTACGCAAGCTGACTCCTAACAAGGTATAATATAATAGTTTAAGGTGATACTTAAACGAAGTCGTAATAAAAACTTTCATAGATGGCACGAGTTTAATTATTTTAGGGGAAAACGTTTTTTACAAATAATGCATTAAAATATTGAGATGAATTAATTATTTGCGCCGGTACGTACGCAATATGAAAATATGAATAAATAGAAACAACTCAAATCTTTCCGGAAAAACTAACAAATTAATACAATATTATACCGGTGAATTTGTCCAACTATTGTATCGACACAGGTTATCCCAGTGAGACAGGCATCGAAAATCCTAATGTGAACATACTTTATATAGATAAATAAATAAATTGTTAGCCTTTCTTGTAAGATTTTGAGTTTGTTTATGAACAACACTTTCATGTTCATATTTCGTATGTACGGGTGCAAATCAATAATTCACCTTAATATATTAAGTTCGATTATGAATTAGGACGCGTTGTCTCAAAAAATTTTACAGATTTATCAAATATTTGAAATTAATTTTCACGTTCTGAGTAAGTTTTATTCGAGTTCTGTTATTATATCATTATAGGCCAGTTGCTTCATAATACTCGAATAATCGCAGAACTTGAATAGAACTTACACAGAATGTGAAAATTAATTCAAATATTTGACCAATCTATCAATTTTTTTGAAACAACCCGTCTTTAATATTGTTGAAATTTCCAATTAGCCTAACTTATTATAACTATAAATCCCAACATTTCGTCGCCTTAGTTCGTATTTGTCGGACCATTAGAAACTTTTATAGGAGGAGAAGATTTTCTTTAATTATTTCAAAGAAATATTATGATAGGTGTTTGATAAAGCTATTTCCGTAAAGTTAAAGGTCTCATTAGTTAAAATAATTCTTAGAAAAATGACTTACTTTTAATTTTAAAGTGGATATTTAACATAATCTAAAATTGTCTTATTAGAGATTTCCGGTACGTGGTAAACAAATAAAAGATTATTGAAATGTGATGCGAAAAAAAAAATTTAAATTAAAATAATTGCAGATGGGTTTCTTTTATTCATTGGAAATGTTAAATATATGAAGGTAGGTACTCTATGTAATAATTTATTATCGAGAAATTGCATTACTGTGAATAGGTGAATTGACCTGGTACTGGTAGTCTAATTCATACAAATCGATGATAGCCAGCTGCATCCCTCATTATTTATCGTGATAATTAAATTTACCCACTCCATGTAATTTGATCCGAATAAACTTAGTAAGCGGATTGGAAATATTCAGTTCAAAGTGCAATGATTAAATTATACATTTACAATCAAATCGTGGGCGAATTAGTTCCCGTACAGAATAATAACACCATTTTTATTTCCTCGACGTGTAACATTCGGAACGGGCGAAATACAAATACAAAATGCTTGTTTTATTTTATTTTGTGAAGTTCACTCACAAATAATATTAAAAATTTTTCCGATCATACTCTAAAAAAAATAAATTTTTAATTTGGGGTGGGTTTGGGTACAGCCGCCCCCGGGAACCATTTATTGGATAAATTACACCTCTGCTATAGGTCACCCCAAGTGGTTCGATACGTTTGGTGACTTAGCAGAGGCGTTCGGGTTTATGGGGTAAGTTTTTTTCTAAGTCTTGGCGGCGGATGCGTCTGCCACTCTTGAACAAGTTGACCCCAGATTCCTACCCACACTCATACCGTTTTCCTTCCCTGAACTTCCTTAAATTTTCTTTGCCTATAAAGACCCTCCACATAACAACTGTGTGGAGCTAAAGTAAAAATAAAATCTAAAAAAATACTAGATTGAAACAAAGACCGAGAAGTGTTCCATCCGCCATGTTTAATTAAAGCATCTACAGTCGTACAAATATATGGCAGTGGTAGCGCATTTGCCAGGAAAGCGAAAGGTCCTGGTTTCGAGTCCCAGAGGTGCAAATATGTTTTTTATGATTATTCGGTTTCCAGATTTTCGATTGGCTTTTGCTTATAGTGTGTTAATTTAAATAAATATTACAATTTGAGGTTTTAATCATAAAGTCAAAAATAAAAATAAATATTATATCTAAGAGATCAACATTTTCAAACCGTAAATACGTGATGTTGCATTATTCTCCATTACTTTGCACTGCATCGCCTTAATAAATATATTTTTTTAATAAACATCCCAAAACCCACTTCACTGGCCAAAATTATTTATTATATTTTGATATTAAAAACTATTATTAACACTGCCCGCTTCCTGTGCTCCCGACGCGGCTGTATCCTGACTGTACACGCTCATATTTTATTTAAACAAAGTTTTAAAAGAAGTTAAAAATTAGTGTTCCGTAAAAACGGGAGGAGATTCTTTTGAAAACGTGAATTCTCTCAATATTTAGTGATTTTAGTGATGAAATAATTATTAAAAAATTTACATTTTATAATGCCAAAATTTTCAAAAATAAGTCAAGACGCAATATTGACAGATCAACATCCTTCCGGTTGTTAACCCATGCTAATTTGATCGCATTCAGTAATAGCTCACGTAAGTCTTAAAGAAATCGTTGTTTCCCTTACTGTCATAGTGAGAAATATGATCTTAACATTCTAAACGGTGTTAGAAAAAGAAAATACCAAGCTTTATATTCAAATCTAAAAGTTAGTCAAGGAAGAATTAAAACGTATACGTAATATGATACCAAAGTTTCCTAAGACAATTTGAGAAAAACATAAGAAACTCTGTGATTTTTTTTTTTTATTGTTTTTACACGTATCGACAAAAAAGCGAGTTGGCGGTAATGCTTTTTAAAACATTTCTTTTGTTGTTTTGTCGTTATCAGAAATTTTAGTTAGAAAAACGTAAGATGAGTCATTTATAAAACTTTTTTGTGTTTGCTTTCAAAATTTGAATACTTAAAAAATTATAAATTTATTTCGAATAATAAAATTAGAAAGCGAGTTTCATCACCTTCGTATCACAGTTTTTGAAAATAATAGAAATATTACATTTATTTGGATTTTATTGCAATGCGGAAATTCGGTGTGCTCGAGGCCTGATGGGTTAAAAAAGAAATATGATAATCTTTGTTAAAAAAGTGAGTATTTTATTTTTATTTATATAAGTACTAGCCAGTTCCCAGCATGCGTTGCAATACCATATAAATAACTTAATCGTTTCTCTTGGAGCGTCCTTTTCAATTCGTCCCCGTTCCCATTTTGCCTCTCCTTACCCTCCTGCGTGCCCCTTCCCCGCCTTCTCCCCTCCCTTCTTCCGATTTACCTTTAACTCCTGCGTTTTCCTTTCACCATGCCTTACTCCTTCCTCGCTCCTCTTCCCGCGAACCCCTCTCCGTCATTCCCCTCCGCCCCTCTCCCATTCCCCTCCCTCTGCCTTCCCTCCCTGCTACTAAACTACCTACATGGGTAAATATGCATAGAGTCCACCTCATGGATAATACGGAACGTTCGTGTTGTCGAAGTTTGATGCACGAATAATTTGGAATATTCCCCTTTTAACTAATAGACAATCAAATATGACATGTATTGGAAGTACCAATCTTATAAAATAAATTCTCGTCAAAATAGAAACAAAAAAGTACTTACTTCGAATTATTGGGTCGAGATTTAAACTACGAAAGCTGCATGTCATCATAATTAAAGAAAAAAACATCCCAGGTTTTTAATGTTTGTTTGGCAAAGCAGGGTTTGTCTAGGTCTAGAGCAGGGGTGGGGAACCTGCGGCCCGAGGCGAAAGAACCACAAAGAATTACACATAACGGGATAATTTTTTCACGGTGTTCAGATACATTTTTAAGACGTTATTGAAAAATTGCGTTGTGTTATCTGAGTTTTGAATATATTGCCAAACTTCTGCCAGTTAAGTAGTTAAATTAATATAAAATCATTCCATGTAAATTATTTTAAATAGTTAAATAAATATAAAATCAAATACGTGTTCTAATCTAATCTAATTGCATACGATAAATATGCTACAAAATCCAGAAAAACCGTTCACTTAATCTGAGTACAATTTAATTTAAGCCTATGGACTAGTGGACTCCTATGCACACTCATTCTTAAGGTACAACCGATCTTGTATTCATAATGCAAATTCCTGTTGCGGATTCATCTGCTAACGCATTTCGTTCTTGCATTCCGACTGCAAAAATCGGAGGAAAACCATTTTGTTGTTCTAGGCGCAGTTTAATTAAAGCTGGGGACTAAAAATCCAACTCGCTCTAACAGTGAAACCAGTTTTGTGTTCAAAATGCAATGAAAAAATTGCGAGTGTGGTTGTCAAGATGGTTGATTTTGTAGAAAACCGTTCTCGTTTTTGAAGTGCATTTTTAAAATTCCACTTGCTTTTGTGCTGCTACTATTGGAGAAAAGCCATTTTCATGTACTTACTGTAGTTTTAATTCCCCGCATACAGATTTAACCTGTAACTAAAACAAGTTCTGTGTTTAGAATGCGTCGAAAACATTTGAGGTTTTCATGGTAGTTTAATTTTTTGACGCATTTATCGCGGTTGAAGTGCATTTATAAAATTCTAGTTGCGTAAGTTCTTTGTGCTGGCAGATTTGGAGGAAAGCCATTTTCATATTCTGAGTTTAGTTTTAATTCTCCGCGTACAAACTCACATTAAAATTAAAATCAAATGTGTGTTCAGAATGCAACGAAAAAAATCCAGGTGGGGTTTTATCTTGCTAACGCGTTTAGTAGGAAACCATTCTCGTGTTTGAAGTGCAGTTATAAATTTGTAGTTGCATTTGTGCTGCCAGTATTGGAGGAAATCAATTTCCCGTTCTGAGTGTAGTTTGAATTCCCCGCGTACAGATTCACCCTGTAATCAAAACCAGTTCTGTGTTAAGAATGCAACAAAAACATGTCAGGTGTGATTTAATTTTATTTCCCCGCATGCAAATTCAACCCAAATTAAAACTATATTTGGGTTCAGAATTCAACGAAAAATTGCAGTTGTCGTTTCATCTGGTGATTGGTTGAAGGAAACCATTCTTGTGTTCAAAGTGCAGTTACAAAATTTTGGTTGCAGACCATGTGCAGCCAGAATTGTACGAAAATCACTTGCATGTTCTGAGTGTATGTTCTGAAACCAGTTTCGAAATTGGCTCCCCCCCCCCCCCCCCCCGTAACGGAAATGGGAGTGCGGCCCGCGGGTTCAAGTATGAACTCCAAATGGCCCGCGACGCTAACAAGGTTCCCCACCCCTGGTCTAGAGGGTATGTGTAATTATTCTAATACATTTCTTTCCATGTTCTGCTGTTGTAACAAACTTGTCAATAATGCATTCACTTTTGTTTTATATGACAATAATAGTTTTTCTATGATTTATTTCTATATATTACAGTTTTTACCTTATTTTTAATATTTTTACGTAATATATTTTGAAAATATTTTTACATATTAATATTATATTTTATTATGTTGGGTGTAAGGTGGATTTGCGAAGGTGAAACTGTTGGTTGATAATGTGGTATATTTTATGAACACCTCACTAGGAGAACCTGTGCTGAGGTGTTTACGTGTTTATGATTCAGTGTGACAAGTACAGGTATTTATGTGTTGTAGTAGAAAGTTAGTTTTTTTTTTCCTTTTTTTTTACATTTTAATGGTTATTGTACATGGATTATCTGGAAGAAAAAATATATCTATAAAGTATATATATATATATATATGAATAGTTGGTAAATTCTTGAAATACAAGTTTATTTATTTTACTTTTTTTATATTTTTTTTATGTTTGGTTAGGGATTAAGAAATTTTGTGTAAAGTGAATATCTTAATTTTTGATCCAGGCTGTGATGTGTTTTTTGTGAATGTTTGTATATGTATGTGCAGTTAGTAGTTGTTTCAGAGTAATTGAGGCAGCATTGATTGATTGTCAAGGAAATATTAAATAAAAACGATAAATATAAAATGGAGTTACCACGTAAACGTAAGTGAATGAATTTAAACAAAAAAGCTAAATCTCACTGCTTGAATAAAAAAATGTTGCGTATTAGCGAGTAAGCGGTTCAATGCATAAAAAATAAAAAAATTTCGATTCAAATTTCATAATACCAGAGTTCACTATTATATATAGAAACCTTCGCGGTAGTGCGCAAAACAAATCACCAAAGTTTCATCACAATCGGATGAATAGTATAGTAAATAACTTCATTAAGCCAGAGCTCCTAATTATATTGTTACGATACACATTTTAGTATTCAAACTGCCACCTCAATTGAAAGCAGTACCAAAAGAGGGCGCTAACGGCGTGCGTTCACGCGCACGCCGGCCGCGCATCAGGTGACCCAAGCCGGCGGGCTCGGCCCGCGGCGCAAGCCAAGCGCGGCCGCGACTCTCCGCCGCGAGCGCTCCAAGAGTCGTGTAGAATCCCACGCTTGTCGTGTCTGTGTTTGTACCGACGCGAGCCGCGTCTAACAAACGTTCTGGAAACCGCCATTTTGGCGGGCTCTAAGAATGCGACGAAGCAGGACCCCCGACATGAAACTCCAAGAAAGACTCTCGTGACACAGTAAGCCAACCCAATACCCTTTATTTGTGCTGATTTAACTGTTTGCCTCACCGCGGAAACCCGGGATGAAATCCGAGAGAGAGAAATTGAGTTTTATAGCATAGAGATACTCATGTGTTTAATTGTTCAAACCTTGTAATTTATGATGTTCTGCCGCTTTGTTCTGGAGATTAAATGAAGTAAAGGAAATCTCTCTCTTCTTATTTCGCTAACAAATTAACCTAAAACAATCTAGGCCTCCCTACGAGGCATGGTGAATCAGCTGCAGCCGGATCCTTGACCTAAACACCATGTACCTGCCGATATGAGCTAGCCGCAGGTAGGTTGGGCCCATCATTAACACTGGCGCTAACAATGGCGACCAGCTATGGGGCCGAATAATTGCTACGAAGCTAACCCTGACGCCCAACATTGCCAAGTTAACACTGGCTTCCAACGTGGGGCTCTTTTGCAAATTTAACAATATATAGAAATCATCGTGGGCGTAAGCAGATCAAATCCCCAAAGTTTCATTGCAATCGGATGAATGGTTTAGTAAAGTATAAGGGACAAACAAAGCAACATCCATTTTCAGATGGGTTTTAAGATTTTTCAAGCTTCTTACAAAAGAAACCACATATTTCCATTAAAGAAAACAAATCAAGGGTGAAGATGGGTTGTAGATTTGAAAAAATTCTGTCGAATTTATTGAAAACGATTGGTACTGTCATTATAGAAACAACTAAAAAATATTTCCCTCGCTTCGGCGGTTCAAGTAATGCTGTTAATAACAAAAAATGCAGTAGCAGCATATCTACTATGTACCCTTGCATGCATGCAGAAAAATGCTTCGTACGTCGGTTTATTTGCCCAGTTATTCGGTAAAAATGCAGCGTACTATCGCATGTACATTAGGGTGGGCTGCCAAAGCTTTTATCGAATTTATTTATTTATCACTTTCGGGAAATCGATAGTTTACATTTTTTAAGTTTGTACATGAGAAATATTAAATCTCTCTTATATAATTAAATCTCAACTTGAAGAATACTTGGAAAATAATAGCATCCTTTGTGACGAACAATCTGGATTTAGGAACAATAATTCATGTAAAACAGCGTTAAATTTAGTGATTGATGGTTGGAAGGAAGATATAGATAAAATATTGTACACTGTTGCGGTGTTTTTAGATTTTCAAAGAGCTTTTGAAACAAAAGATAGAAAAAGAGTATTAAAAAAAAAAAAAAAAGTGGAATAAAAGGGAAAGAATTGGAATGGTTTAAAAATTATTTAAGCAACAGACAACAAACAACAAAGATAAGAAACAATGTATCAAATCCGATTGAAAATACGCTGGGGGAACCGCAAGGATCGGTATTGGGTCCGATATTGTTTATACTTTACATAAATGATATGGTAAAAATACTAAAACATTGCAAAATAAGACTGTTTGCAGACGACGCACTGATGTATATTGCAGAAGATAATTATGAGAACGCAATCAAAAAGATAAATAGTGACTTAGAAACTTTGTCAAAATGGCTCAAATTAAATAAATTGAAACTAAATGTAAATAAGACAAAATACATGCATATAGGTAGAACAAATACGCATGATGAACCAAAGGTTTCTATAAATGGAGAAACCATAAAAAAGTGGAAGAAATTAAATATCTTGGTGTCATCATAGACTCAAAATTGAACTTCTCAAAAAATGCAGATTAAACAATTAAAAAAATTGCAAAAAAATATCATTTCTTGGTAGAATCAGAAACAAAGTAAATAAAAAAACTTGCCAGATAATATATAATACAATTATATCACCACACTTTAATTACTGTTCAAGTATTCTTTTTCTCTGCAATGAAGAGAAAATGAAAAAAAAATACAAATACTGCAAAATAAAGCAATGCGAATAATACTTAAGCGCAACATATACACACGAATACGAGACATGCTAAACGAGCTAAATATGTTGACGGTGAAGCAAACTGTGTCTTTGAATGTACTTATTTTTTTACATAAAATTAACATGGGGACGATGTCTAAGGAACTAAAAAGAAAAATACATTATAATAACGAAACACACGGACACGGGACAAGAAATTCAAAGCAAATTAGACTGCCGACAAGAAAAAAATCAAGCACCCGGAAATCTCTGATGTACCAGGCCGTCCAACTGTGTAACAACATCCCGAATGAAATTACTGAGATAGAAAATATAAATAAGTTTAAAAAAGAATTACGAAAGTATGTCTAACTCAATTATTAATGTCTTCATTTATGTGTAATATTTAAAGAATGATTATGTTTGCCAACCAATGTAAATGATTAAATCTTTATAAAATATTAGCACACACAAAGATGTGAGCTAACTTAAGAAGATAATTAAAAAAAAAGAAATATAGCCAAAATAAAACCAATTATGGATTTCCTCTTTGTGACTTTACCTATAATATACGCATGCACCGACAACCCAAAATAGTATGTTTTATTATAAATAATTTTACACGTGAGATTTTTAATATTACAACTTGCATTAGCAAAGTGGTGAAAAAGTACATAAAAGTGAATGATGCATAAATATTTTGGTACCTTATTAAAATATTCACAAAAAACAAATAAAGTCACTCTCGATGGTCGCGTAATCTATCCTCGGTAGAAATGTGATAATCTAGGAAATACGGATCCTGCGAATCTAGCTAAAAATGATAATTGGACCGAAACATATGGTAAAGCAAAAAAAGATATAGGTAATCTAAAAAAATGGTTACCCCAATTGGTCCCTGAAACTATAATTACCATAAAATCATAATTTTTTAGTAATAATACCTTTAGTAATAAGTTGTTATGGATACCAAGCGAATTTGTATACAGTGCTGAATTTTCGCACTTACGATGATATACCTATACAGAGTGTAGACAAGTAGTTTTGTCTTTGATGCATTTGAATGAAAATTTGATCCATACATTTTTTTATTCGTCGGTACATCCTCTCTGTAGACGCCTTCGGGGGAACTTAATTATATTTTATGTATGTAGGTATACCAAAACCGACTGCATAGTATATATAAGTATTCCGAGGGATCAACCTTCATGGAACCTAAAAAGATAGGCATATAATTTTCTTTCAACTTTATACATGACGACCCACCCTATTATGCATACGTGCATTCGCTGCTGCATTTTTACTTCAGTTGCAGCGGTTGCAAACAGCTTTGTCCTCTAACCAAAGGAATTGATTGCGATGATAGAATAATTTGGTCCAGCCATGTGCGGAATGCAGCGCGTACTCGAGCGATGAGTTTTTGTGGTTTTTTTCAATATTTCACATTCGGCCTCACTGGAGCGATGGCCTAACCGAAATCTGAATTGCAAAATGGTTTATTTTATGATATTTTACTGAAAATGAACATACATAATATCTAGTTTTATGATTAAAATATTGCTCTGAAACAAACATTTATTTTTTGTCCTGGAAAGTACCTCTGAACCAATCTACTAAATTATTGTTAAAATTTGGTGTGACTAGTTTTTTCAGTACGAAAACTATGTACCTACTTCACCATAGTAGAGAGTTTTGTTTTATTCATTTTTTTTGAGTTTTTAATATTCGCAATAATCTGTGTGCTGAAATATCGGTGAACGTGGTTTTCAAATTGCGAAATCATTGTGTGGGAAACGATCTGTGTTCCTAGTTTTCATGTGCGGAATCATCGCATGGAAAAATATCTCCCTTCCTTGTTTACCAAGTGGGAAATCTTTTGGGGAATAATATGTGTTTCTAGTATTCCTCTTAAGCGTAATTAATGTAAACTTCTTAAGGGGTAGAATCAGATTTGATATTTGTCTATGTGGGGAGTCATTCTGTGAGTAATAATCAGTTTTCATTTGCAGAATCACTGCTTGAGGAATAATTTGTGTTCCTAGTTTTCCATGTGCGGAATCGTTGTATGCCCAATAATATGGGTTCTTAGTTTTCCATATGCGGAATCATCATGTGCCCAATATTCTGTGTTCTTGATTTTTCTTATGCGGAATCATCCTGTGCACAACAATCTGTGTTCTTAGTTTTCCTATGCGGAATCATCCGGTGCGTAATAATCCGTGTACTTTGTTTTCCATGTGCGGAATCATCATGTGGGCAAAAATAAGTTTTCTTTGTTCTTCTTGTGCAGAATCATCATGTGCTTAATAATCTGTGTTCTTAGTTTTCCATGTGCGGAATCATTGTGTGCGCAATTATCTCTGTTCTTAGTGTTTCCATGTGCAGAATCATTGTTTGCCCAATAATCTGTGTTCTTAGTCTCCATGCGCGGAATCATCACGTGCTTAATAATCTGTGTTCTTAGTTTTCCATATGCGAAATCATCATGTGCACAATAATCTTTGTTGTTAGTTTTTCAGATGCGGAATCAGCATGTACGTAATAATCTGTGTTCTTAGTTTTCCTTTACGGAACCATCCGTGCGCAATAATCCGTGTTCTTTGTTTTCCTTTTGCAGAATCATCATGTGCGTATTAATCCGTGTTCTTAGTTTTCTTTTTGCGGAATGATTATATGCATAATAATCTATGCAATAAAAAAAACTTGGTTCTTTGTTTTCAAATCTGCTGATTTCTTTATCCTTTTTTCTCACAAACGATACAATATGCAGTAGAAATAGAGGTTACAACAGAACTTTAAATGGTAGAATCAGACCGTAGATGTTTTCCTAATCATTTTTATAGAATTGCTCTTTTTATTGTATTTTCCGCCCACCTTAAAAGAGGGGTCGGTTAGAAGGCCTAGCTAATTCAAGCCTAAGGTTGTACGTACCCGTAAAAGTAATAAACACTGATGAAGACCTTGTTCCCCGCAGCCTCTGCAGCATCTTGTATTAAATTTCATCAATCATTGTCTTTGCGAATTGTAAATTATTTCTGATAAGGATACCCGTGGACCGTTTTGGCGGGAATGTTTAAATAGAGATGAAATCTTAATTAAAATTGGAACAAAAGGGGGTGTCGCCTTTGTTTACTCAAAAATAAACGAGCCTCTTGACTTACATAAGATAAAACTCGGGGACTTAGGAAATGATTGTTTTAAAAAGTCACTTCGCTGCTCTGGTAATTGCGTTATCCAAGAAGCAAAAACTAAAGAAATACGCTTGTCTTAAGTGAATTATTTAATAAATCAACAGTAGATCGCTTTATTATTTGTTGGCTATCGCAAAAGTAATGTCTATTAAGTAGATTAAATATTATTTAACGATTTATCATTGACAAATATATATTTATCTATACAATGAAAAATAAATAACTTCCTTTACAACACTATATAAAAATAATTTATGTAGTGGTGTAAACGAAGTTTTTTTTATATTAATAATGATGCCACAAATATTTGTGTTAAGTTTGAAGAAGTAATTTATTTACCTTTTTAAAAATTAATTTAAACGTATTTTTCAATACCTGTCTTACTGGTAATTCATGTATCGAGACAGACATAGAATGTCCACACATAATAGGTATACTAAAGTTAAATAGAGTAATAATACATCATATCTCTGAGGTTAGAAGATTATTGACAAGAATTAAAAAAAATGTAAGTTTTATCCTACATGTGAGAATAATATTTAATATGATTTTAATGATGATTTTTTAATTTATTGATTTGTGCATTATTGTCATTTGTAAATTAAATTTACGTCATCAAAACGTTTCTGTCAATTTGACTGTCCTTGAACGGGAGACTCCTAGTTGGACAGCCAAAGCTTCTTTACTGATGTATTCTTTATAACAAAAACAAATTACATATTTATAACAAAAACAAATGTTAAAAATGGAGAAAGGGAAGAACAAGGAACATATACCTACATAATATGAAAGATAATTTTTAAGATGAACGGACTTATTAAGAGAAACTGATATAGCCGTTAAAATGGTGCTGTTATGAAAAATTTACGCAATTAAAAAAAAATACACATATACTATATAGGAAAAGCTTGAAATTAAAAAAAAGAAATTATTAAAAATATAAAAAAAATTAAAAATAAAACAAAACCTTGGTTTTCTTTACATTATCTCCAGACAGGAGGCTCTGAGAGTTAAAATTCTCTCGGGACTTCTGCCATTTTTGGGGATGCTGTGTGGATAGTATTTTTAGTGAAAGGAAAAAGAGAATTTTCTGAGAAGGAAAATGGTAGGAGAGATGGGTAGGAATCTGAGGGTAAATGTATTCAGGAATGACGAACGCGTGAATCCATCCCTCCCACTGCGATACAAGGCAATGGGTTGAGAGAGTCCGGCTGGAAAGGCCGAAAGGTCTCCTTCAACCAGTCCCTCTCGATCCAGCCCGAAGACCTAGACAAACCTCAACATATAAACTCGGGCACCCCTGCTAAGTCACTAAACGCAGCGAACATCTTTTCAGGCTCCAAAATTGAAGGTTGATGCATATTTTTTTAAGAAATTTTTATTTCTAGAGTATAAAAAAACACAAAATTTCGTATCAGAAATCGGTAATCTTAGTTTTTTGGTATTAAAATATTGGTTTTACCATCAAACCCTCATTGGCAATTGCATTTTAAACTCAGTTGCAATTATTAAAAGGTACAAGATTTGTGTATTTCCCAAATATCCGTTTAATACGTATTTATCTAGAAGTTAAGTACTTATTTTTTAAGTTTTTTTTTTAAATTTTATGCCGGTAACCCCGGCGTTTGTTAACATCAATAGTTATTTACAAATCATGTGCGCTACCCGACTCACTAGACAATATCTGTTCGGAGTATGTACATTTTCACATCTAAATTTTTTTGAGATTCAATTGGTACCCATTGCAAGATTCGAATTCGATCCATACGACCATCCTGTATGTACGAGTATATCCTTAACATCAGATATCGAAAAAATCGATTAAATAAAAAGAACCAGAAAAATTACTCACACTTGCTTATGCATGTAATGGCAATATATTCCATTTAAATTTGAATCCTGTAGGGTCAGTTGGAATACTTGGAATGTAATTATCAATTGTCACTTGTTTTATTTTCTATTATTTTATTATAAATAAACATAAATGTCGTTTCTTTGTTAAACTTTAGGTCGCACAGTTTACACCCGCGCTGTGCAAGCGGGTTCCCCACAGAGCATCGGACCATCCCATGTAATGGCAATATATTCCATTTAAATTTGAATCCTGTAGTGTCAGTTGGAATACTTGGAATGTAATTATAATTATTTGTTATTAATAGAAAAGAATTAAATCATATTATAAAACGACATTTTTCGTAACCACAAATGGAGAAACTTCAATTTGAATTTACGCTACTACCTGGAGGCGATGGCAAGTCAAATATTATTAGCATTACAAAAATAAAACAAGTGACAATTGATAATTACATTCCAAGTATTCCAACTGACACTACAGGATTCAAATTTAAATGGAATATATTGCCATTACATGCATATTATGGTCCTTCGAGTCGGATCAATTTGGGGCTAATAAATGACATTCTTAGTGGAGCTAGTCTGAAGTTCAGAAAAAAAAACATTATTTTAAAGGTATTCAATTCTGCTCTGTACTCCCGATAGTTACAAAATAAAATATATTTGTATAACCTCATAATTAAAAAGTTTATTTGCGTTTTTAATCGTTAAGTAACAATAGATTTTAGACAATAATTTTCCACCGCAAATTATTATATAAAAATGGGACTTAATTAAACGTTGTTCAGAAAGACTGAATTTATCACACTCTGAAAAGGCGCCCTTTTTTCTGCATTCAGTCCGCAATAAAAAAGTGCAGATTTGTGCATTCCCGTACCAATACCAACTCGCAGGTCCCGGTTCACCGAACAAATGTGCAGCATGACGGATACGACGATTTGTAGTAAGCGCGGTACTTTTTATACGGCGCAACTAAATGCAGTGGGGTGCCTGGCCGGGGTTTTATTGATCACCGTTCCGCATTTTTCCATTCGCGGCGATTATTTGGATTGCCGCCATATTGCCTGTTTGTCCAAACAGTCCCCCTGTATCGGCTTACCCTGCACCCCTCACCTTCCCATCCCGTTTTCATCCCCTTCGCATCCCTCCCCGCCCCCTTCCCAAACCCTTCTCTGCTTCCACTGCACTTACACAAACCGAAACGAGTGCAGATTTGTGTATAGTATTGAAATTCACGTTTAACCCTTTAAAAATCGGGCGTATTTTGTCAGAAGGTAAAAATATTTCAACTTTTAAATAAAATCTTTCTCTGTTAATTATGTATCTGTTCGATTGTACGAGTATGTGAGTTTCCTGTCTAGCGATTTTGGTCTCTGCAGTCGATTAAACTCGAGGTGCGGAAAGGACGCGTGCAAGCGTCGTCTTAAAATCACCCCAAGCGAAGGTAAACCTTAAGGTGTGTGAAACTTAAGGGGCAGAGTGGTCGTTTTTCACGTGCAGGCAATAGTGAGTTTTCCGAAAAAGTGAACAATACTACCAAAAACTACAAACTATTTTTGAAATGTGATGAATTACACTTTCCAATTTTATTATTAGAAATACCAATATAATTTTTTAATTTAAAAATTTGAATGCAAACGTCAAAATGTTTTAAAAATGGCTCACCTCACGTTTTTTCTAACTTAAATTACTGATAATGAAAAAAAAAATATAAAAACACCCACAGATTTTATTAGAAAAATAAATTATAAATTTAATATTCACCTCACTTTATTGTCGTTTCATCTAAAAATAATTCTTAAAATAATCATAAAATTTCATAATTTATTTACAAATTGAGGTCTTAAATTTTGATTTGATAAAGGTGCACATTTTAATTATTTTGAGGTAACATTTTAGATTTGAATACACGGCGTGTTGTTTTCTCTTTCGAATACCGTTTAGATCATATTACTAACTATGATAGTAAGGGAGACACAACGATTTCTATGAGGCCTGTCTTGGATATGGTCTCCCGTGATTAGACGGGTTAAAAGCTGCATCTCTACTGCGTATATATTATACAGGTACATATCGGGTGTAGTATTGGGTACTTGTGTCTGTGTTGGGAATGCTGGATTAATTGCACCGGTTTTATTTCGCAAAGTATTACGTGAATGATGTTTGCACAACATTTACAGGGAAACATTTGAAACAGTACGTATTTACATTGGTTTAATCTAAAAACATGCTTCTCGTGGGAGAGTACGGATATACGATATACAATTTATTTTGATTTTAATTTAAACATCGGTCTAGAGCCCTAACTACTACCAACTGCCTGAAGCCAGTGAAATTATGGCATCAAAAATTGGGTATGCTGTGAGGCTGAAGGTAGTAGGGAGGGGAATAATGGGAAGAGGTAGGTGGGGAAGTACCTGGCTATTTAGACCTAGTCACCAAACACGGCTAAAGCCATTTCAATTTTGAATGGTTGTCTTACACAAGGGCGATACTGAGTATCTTCCACACTGGAATGTGCCGCAAATATGCCTTATATTATTATTTTAAACGTTTAAATTGTGAAATAACACAATTCAAACAAATAAAATTTACTTGCCTATGCCGGTATTTAAACCCGCAACCTTCGGATTACTTAACCTTTGCCCTACCCCTTGACCACGAAGACCATAGAAATTTCGATACGGCAATTTTCCTGATAATAAAATCAGCTAAGAAGTTAATTATATTGATGGAAAAAAATTTAAAAAATATCATTGATGAAGAAAATAACAATAATAATCAAAACGGAAATATGAAAGAGAACAAGACACAGAAAAATAAAATATGACACATAATAAAATCGTATATTTATTTATCCGAGACGTTATGTAGGTGACAAACCAATGCTTAGAATGATTGTTACCAATAAAAAGGGTAGTTGCCTATTATATGTATATGAAGAAATATGAAGAAAAAAAATAATTACTTGAACATAATACTGTTAATTATAAAATTTGAAATATGAGATTGACTAATAAGATGGTTTGACAGAAGGTGGCAATAATGGAATTGGTAAACGCGCACGTCCCGGTTACACGAGAAGTTCTGGGTTCGCGTCCCAGTTGCAACCATTATCTATTTCTATTTTTTTGTGTCTTGTTATCTTTAATTTTTTCGTTTGGATTATTATTATTATCTTCTTCTTCAATGATATATATTACATTGATGGGAATAACCTTCAAAAGTTATAAAAAGAGTGCTTTTATTATAAAAAAATAAAAAATATTTCTACATTTCTACGTGCGCTCATTTACTAGGTATTCACAGCATTTTAGATAAATTTCAAGTCCATGATTGCCTTTGAATTCTATGTACCTAACCCCCGTATAACTTTAATGTCATGAGGCAATTGCCTAATCTCAATTTAAAAACGAGCCTTCAAGTCGTGTTTCCACATTATAAATACTATAATTAATATTTTCAAGATTCACAAACGTCCCAATAAAATCCGAACGTGCCTGCAAATAAAACGGGAATTTAATTGCATTCCTACGCATTTTTTTCTGCGTATTTTCAGGAACATAAATGTGAATATTTAACCCATTCCGGCCCACTTATTACTTTATGAACAGCCAGCTGCAGAAGTAAAATAACACTAACTAATAGCGAGCGAAGTACTGAACAGACAGGCCTATAAATGTGAACTATCTCTACATATTTGAAAGACAACTAATGTGCAATGGACGCCAGCGAAATTGACTTGATATTTATGTACTTGTATCTGAAAAAATTTGACCAATTCACCCGAAGTAAGGGATAATTGAGCTTACCCGGGAATGCCAGACACGTCCACAACAAACTTCCGTCAATTTATCTCTTCAGTGGAGTGAAAGCAAAAGTTTTATGCATTATAATACTGATAATGGATGACAATATTTAGGTTCTCAACGGATATTGAAAAAAAACAAATATGTTCTTAAAAAAATGTTTTAGCTACACTGAAGCAAATCTATTTAAAAAATTATCTCCCTAAAATCTCATTTAACTTAAATTGTTTATTTTACGCATAGAATTTTTTAACTCTATGCGGGACATACAAAGAAAATCCATTACACAAAATAGATCTACCTTCTCATCTATTCCCTACCTTTGCCCCTTTATCCTAATTCTATATTCCTCCACCCTCCTCAAAATTAAAGATTTATTTATCAAAAAGGAAAAAGGAAACTTTATTTAAAAGTATTATTTACGTTTAAGTATTTTTTAACAGATATTACAGTAGTTTTAAGAAGCGCGTTTAAATTTATTCTGTAGCTAATACAATTTTACGATTTTTTTTATTAATTTAAGATATGCAATTTTTTTCCCAAAAAAAAATAAATAAATCTCTCTTCTGCGACTTTTGTTGCAAAGCTCATTCCAAAGATATTGCTCAAAACAGCTTAAGCTATCTATATAAAATTTTGATTATATCTGAATATCAAAGTTCTTTCAAAGCTTATTTTTTCTGTTAATCCTATTCCCCTTAAATTTCACATTTATGGGTCATAAAATTATTTTTTTACTCTTTTGTGTTTCTTCCCTTGTTCAACAACACGTGAATCTACGTGACCCAGGTTCACCCCCACCTTTCTTTGAATGAACCACCCTTGCTCATCCCCAAGGACATTTATTTCCTTGACAAAAAAACTAAAAGGCTATTTCGGGAAAATACATAAAATCAAGATTTTTTTTCACGTTAGTTGAACAGAGGGGTCTCATGCCAACTCAAAATGAAATCAACTCAGAACCACCTCAGAAACGTCATTAAAATTTATGATATTTTTTAAATAGCCGGTAACCCTAACCTAACTTAATCTATTTAATCAATTTTTGTACATTTTTTATCATCACTCTTAATGACCTTTCTGAGATGGTTCTGAGTTGGCCGGTCACCGTAAGAGACCAGTCAAGACCCTGACATCATCTTTGGGGAGTTTCTTTTTAGAAAAAGAAGGAGAGGAAGTTCTGGGAAGGAAAAAGGTATGAGAGGTGGGAAGAAATCTGGGGACCAGTGTGTCCAGGAGTGATGGAAATATGAATCTATCCCTTCCACTGCAGTGCGAAGCGATGTTCTGAGAGTCTGGTTGGAGAGGTCAAAAGTTCTTCCTCAACCATTTTCTCCCGATCCGGCCTACCACGCAGTCAGTGGGCAGACGCATCCCCTTAAAAACCTCACCCCATGAAGCCAGACATCCCTGCTAAGCCAATAATTTAACAAACCACTTTGGGTGAACTATTGCGGTGATCGGACCACTTAGAATGAACTCAACTCAACACCTTCTTTGAAAAGTCATTAAAAGTGAGGCAAAACATATATTTAAAAAATTGGTTAAATAGGTTACGTTGGATTAGGTTAGTGGCTATTTTTCAATTTAAAAAAAAGCTTTTGTTGACTTTTCAATGACGTGTTGAGTTGATTTGATTCTTAGTTGCCATGAAACCCATATGGCAGAGGTGTTGGTTATACAATGCGAGTAAATGGTTCCCGGGCGGTGATACCCATTCCCAGCTCCCAAATTGAATTAATAAATATTTTTACCTAAAATGTGTAAGTTTTAAACTAAAATGGAAGTGCCTGTTACTAAAACACTACATTTAGAAATTAATTAGAAAGATTTTGGATACTATATTATTTAAACAACTATCTCTTCTGCTATTCGATTCTAAGTATTTTCAACGTATTATTCCGACCCAACGGCGCCCAACTAAAAGCTTTGCGGAACAGAAGAAAATTCTGATGAAAATCAACGAAAAGCCCAAAAATCCGATTGAAGTTGGTTCAAGGCTCTGTTCTCCTTTGTGTGAAGAAGAGAACATTTTTCCAGTGAAATTTATAAATTTAAACCATTACTCAATTTCACAGTTGATTAATAAATTCTTTATGTTTTTGTGCCTTGGACCGGAGGAACTACATGCTTTTGTGATGATGAAAAATAATTCAGAGAAATTCGTCATCCTTGCAAAAAAAATCAGAGTGTGCAATTCACACGCGGTAGAACTAAAACCTCCAGAAAGCTAAAGTAGATAATAATGGGTACACAACGAAGCACTGTTTTATCAATGTGAGCGATGATTTTTTTCATATTTTTTTCGTCAAATTTCAGTGGACCTTTTCCTATACATTTGGTCATCTTCTTAGTATTTGTGTTTTCTTCTTCGGAGTCGCTAGATGTCGCTTTCTTTTGTGTTTCCTTTTGCGTGTTTGAACGTTTGAAGATTGGATATTGATTTTTACAAAAATGTGTGTTTTTTTTTGGATTTCGTAGAATTCGAAACTTGGTCCGCAAAATGTCTGGCCGCTGAGGTTCGTCAAGCGCTTATATTTCAAGAATTATATTGGAACCGAGTACCCATGATATAAAAAAAATATTTTATTGCTATCTCATTCTCTCGCAGGCTAAATCCTTTAGATGTGTGTTTGTCTCTTTTTAGTATCACTATTTTTCGTTTCATCGAGTTTCAAATCATAACGGAAGAAAGAAGTTTTCACTTCACAAAGCTTCCATTTTCAGTTTTTTTTGTCATACTTTATCATCGCAAGCACTTCTCCAGTTCCATAATCCAAGACTTGTAAAATGACTTGTAATATGAGAGAGAGGCAATTTGTCCGTAGTGAATGTTTTTTTATGGAGGAGACTACGCCACCGCGGCCCGCTGGAGCGGTATTAAAATTGTTGAAAATATTCTATAATTAATTAGATTAATGTCCGTATTCACTCAATGGAAACAAGAGACGAGATACAGAGATAAAGCTTTGGTACTCATCGCCATGCTTTGTTATCCATGTTGGTACGATAAAATAAATAATTTGACACGTTTTCTGAAATATCGTGTTTCTTGTAAGCTTATTTTAGAAAAATAGTATTTTGTAGAAAATAAATAAGTATTTTAACTTATGGCATTACCACTTGGGGTATGTTGTGATGATAAAGATAGGGAGGGAAATGAGATGGAGAAAGGGAAGTTGGGAAACTACTGGCTACTATTCACCAAACACGGCAATAGTCATTTCAAGCAAAGTTTTGATTCTGGAAAATGGTATTTCACCAGGGCGATTCTGAAAGTATCTACCTCGAAGAAGCTTGCTGCAAACATTGGTATTTACAAAAAAAAGCAAATTATTAATTTTTCATTACCAAGCCGCGGCGCGCCGGGTTTTTTAGTATGTATTTTTGTTACAGCTGTTTCAGTTTTCAAGACCATTTTTGTAAACCGAATAAGCTGTGACATAAATACATACTAAAATACTTGCATAACTCGATAATACCATTATCAAATTTAATTTTTAAAAATTAAAATGGATTTCTACGAATTAAATACAAAAACAATTAAGTAATACCATTTGTTAGGTTAAACGTTAATCGCTAATTGTTAGGTTACTTGAGTTGTTTTTTCGAACGTGAAATCGTCCTATTTATGTATTAAGTAGGAGGTATTTCAGTACCAACTTACAAATCTTATGATTTCGTAGGAAATTTTGATTTTGACTCATTTTAATGAGGGAAAAATAGAAACAAACATTTTTTATAGTAGACAAGAGAAATACTTAACTCTTCATATAACTATTAGTGGTATTTAAGTGATGTATAACTACGAAGATTCTGTGTGATATAGTTGCGAACAGTAAGTCCTCTGTAAGTGAATGAATTTTGTAGGTACTTAGGAAGTGCTTTCTGTAACGACGCAAAGTCTGATAAGGATATTGACGGGAGAGGGGAGGAGGGAGGAGGCAATACTTTTAATGGAGGTCTGAAAGCCCCAGACAAAAGTACAAAGTTGTTTGAAGGAGCAAGTCTAGAAGTTGCAACTGATTTCCAATGCACATTTCGGATATTGGAGGCGCATGGATTGGGCGGGGAAATAACAGAGTGTCCTGGTATAGCTAGACAAGAAATGGACTTCATGACTGATCTGTGCGTGAGGGAAAGTCTTTCTTCGGAACTGCAATGGGGTATTTCCATAAACGGAGGGATTCTGTTGAAAATGTACGGAATATTTTAAGATACTTTTTTTTATTCTAATCATCATACTTAAGATGTTTATTTTTAATGTTTACATAAAATATTATTGATTTTAAAAACGATCTAAAACTGACAACATCAAAACGGCCCATGGTTAGCAAATGGGATAAAATATCCTTTTAACGGTAATTCAAAAATGGGAAACTTTGACTCGCTGTAGAAAATTTATTCGTCAACATAAAAATAAAATAATAATGCTATAATCATATTTTTTTCTTAATTTTTAAAGCAATAAAAAACGTGGGAATACCCCATTGTATATCGGATACGGGCTATCATTTAAATGGTCAACATGATATCGAGGATTCGGTCAGCTCTAAAATGTTTACAACGTGCAAATATATTTGCAGAATACACTAAACGTTGCATCTCTCTAACTGTCATGGTAATCAATATAATTTTAACGATGTTAGAAAGAAAAAAAACACTATGTTTTATATTCAAATTTAGAAATTAACCATAGAAAAATTTTAATGTGCACCTCTATAAAACCAAAGTTCGGAATGTCAAAAAAGTGAGATGACAATAACGTTTATAATACATGTGTCTAAAAAAAGTGTATGTGTTTTAATTTGGTTTCATTATCAGTTATTTAAGTTAGAAAAAACGTAAGAAGAGCCATTTTAAAATTTTTGTGTTAAAAATGTGAAAACTTCAAATATCATAATTTTATTTCCGTTAGTAAAATTTGATTGCGTATTTTATCACCTTTCAAAACCAGCTTTTAGTTTTCCGATGTGTTCAGAAATATTCCATATATTTGGATTTTTTTGCAAAGCGAAAATATTTTTATCTTCTGACAAAATGCACCCGATTTTTTAAGGGTTCATTTAAAATGTGTTACAAAATCTATCTTTTAATCGAACAACATCTTCTTTTCGTAAAAATGTTTAGACTAGTATTACATTAGCTGACTAAATTTGGTAAATAATGTGGATTTCATAAAACTTTAGGGAATAAACACAAAACAGAAAAAGTACGGAAACAGATAAATAGGAGATATATTTATCGAATATTTTTTATCGAATCTTCGATTGTACAATTATTATACAAGTCTAGTTGCTAAGGTTCCATCCTAACCCAGAATCAAGTCAACGCAACACTTCTTTGAAAACGTATTAAAACCTACGAAAAATATAATTTTAAAATAACCCTAACCTAACCTATTTAACCATTTTTTTAATCACTTTTAATGACTTTTCAAAGAAGGTTCTGAGTTGATTTCATTCTGAGTTGTCCGGTCACCATTACTAGTGTAGGGAGCCGTTAAGACCGCTTAACATTTTCCACCAACTTTTTTTAGCGAAATACACTGAAATGTAAAGGAATAAAAAGATTTCCTATAACACAAAAATTTAAAATCTTGTTCAAAGTGGCAGATGGTATGGATAGCATTTTGTCATTTCAGATAGTACGCAGTTTTAAGCGTTATTTTTTTCCGAAAATGTGATTTGTTATGAAATTAATAAGATAGTAAGCCAACATACGGGAGAGTTTATAATGTAAATAATTACTTATTTTTTACAGTTACTTTACACAGGAAGCCCTGAGGAACATAAATTCACCCAGGGTCTTTGTCATCTTTGGGGATGTTGTTCGGAGGATCTTTTTAAGAGAAGGAAGTTCTGGGAAGTAAAAAGTTATGAGGGGTGGGTAGGAATCCAGGAGTGACTTAAGAATCGTGAAGCAAAACGATGAATCGAGAGAGGCCAGCTGGTGAGGTCAAAGAATCTCCCCAAATCAATCTGTCCTGGTCCAGTCCTGTCACGCAGCTGATGGATAGATGCATCCGTCGCCAAGACCTGAATGCACTTCACCCGATGAACCCGGGCACCCCTGCCAAGTCACCAAATGTAGCAAACCACTTGGGGTGATCTACGGCAGAAGCGTTGGTTATCCGATAAATGGTTCCCTGGGCGGCGGTACCCATACCCGCCTTCCAAAACTTATTTTAGGAAATTAATATAACGCACAAATCACAAAATAAAAAATCAAATATCTGACGAATCTGTGAAATATGCATGTTTATGTAATTTGGAATCCAGAATTGATTTAAATTTATCTACATATAAGTTATCTGTACTGTGGCTTACCTGTTCCCTGGAGGGTTGATTGGTAGGTGTGGGTGTACACCTGGCTCTATGGATGCCCTCCCCTCCTCCAGACAGGAAACCCTGAAACCCGAATCTTTCCGCCCGGATGTGGAGGTGTATGTTTCCGGTCGACTTCTGTGTTCTCTGGATCGCTTCCGGTGATTGCTTTTCGATTGAAATGTCGACACGTACACGGCGGAAATGGCTGGAAATAAAACAAAAGGGTCAAAAAAGCACATCGACGCGACTGTACACTAGAAAGATTAGATTTTTCTTACTTTTTAAAGAAGCGGAAAAAGTGGAACGGGATTCAATTAAAAAAAAACAAAACATAATACAATTTGGCATTTTACTGAGGGTATTTAGGTTGCTTGGAGAATGCAGTAGTTTCAGAGATTGATGAAATACTGATAACGAAATTCCCCTTTAAATAAATATGGTTTTCCACTAACAAATTTATTTACCTGCATTTAAATATCCTGATTTTTATTTTTTATTTAGTACAAGATAATAAATTTATATATATAATTTATGAAATTTTTTGATTGCCCAATTAGGAGGATTCCCGTTTTGGGATAGTCAAATTAGGATGGGTATGTACATATTATGGAACATAATTTGTACAAAAAAATAAAAAATTGAGGAAATAAAAAGAACAGAAAGAATACAAAGTAACATTAATAAGTTTAAAACATAGAAACTGTTATTTTCTTAGCATAGTTATTAAAATAATATTAATTTTTAAAAAAGGTACATAGGTACTTAATAACAAATAGATAACTTAAGAGGATTAAAACATACGGGTATCCGTATCTTGTGTATTGCATATTATAGTCCTACTTCCAAGTATTGTAGAAAAAAAAGAAAAAAAGAGAAGAGAAAGAAAGAAATTAAAATAAAATAACTAATTAAAACATAAAATAACCGTGGTTTGTGTAGCGTAGTTATTGAAATGATAATAATAATAAATAAATGGTATAACATTTAATTAAATGAAGACAATGTAAGCGAAACTCAATCAAAAATCTGGAAACAGAAAAATCAGAAAAAGATATTGGCACCTCTGGGACTCGAACCTAGGATCTTTTTCTGATTTTTCTGTTTCCAGATTTTCGATTGAGTTTCGCTTACATTGTCTTCATTTAATTAAATGTTACAATTTGAGGTTTTACTGATAAAGTTAAAAATAAAAATTAATTAGTATATACTTAAAACCAAATTATTAAGACATAAAGGTTTATATTTTCATATACGAAACGAAAACGTTTTAACGAATAAGGATATCGAATTTATGAAATTATTTAAGACTAATAATAATTTTAAAAAAAAATTTAACTTCATGAGTAAAATCTCAAATTGCAATATTTAAGTAAAAGAAGACAATATTAGCGAAGCTCAATCGAAAATCTGGAAACAGAAAAATCAGAAAAATATATTTGCACCTCTGGAACTCGAACCCAGGAACTTTCGCTTTCCGGGCAATTGCGCTACCACTGCGCCAAGGTGTCGATATCCGATTCGTTAATTTTCTATCATGCTTTGACTAAGAACCACCCACATTATCTTCATTTTCTTAAAGCATATTTTATTGGCTGCTATCTTTATGTATGATAACGAACTAAATATTATGAACGAAAGGTATGAATATGAAAGGTCCTGGGTTTGAGTCCCAGAGGTGCAAATATCTTTTTCTGATTTTTCTGTTTAGAGATTTTCGATTGAGTTTCGCTAATACTGTCTTCATTTAATTAAATAATAATTAACCACTATTTTATAGTCCTATGCCTATCCATTAGGTCTCTCTCTACCTTTCGCCTTGCACCGAAGTGCGAGGGATGGATTCATACGTCCGACACTCCTGGCCCACTGACCCACAGATTTCTACCCACCCCTCATCATACCCTTTTCTTTCACAGAAATTTACCTCCTTCCTTGGGTGTGGGTGGGAAAGGGATCTCTCGTAGAAGGTGACCGTGCCATAGTTTCTTTCAGTGATCTCAAATTAAATTGTAGATTTGTATAAAAAATTAAAATCACGGCGACTGCCCGCCCTCCACAAATACCCTATTTTATACATGGTGTTAAGGGACGTACTTGACTCACTTTAACTAGTGATTCCTGACATTATTTCGAAAATGAAAAAAATGCAATTTTGGTAACCTGTAAATTTTTTGATGCATTTTTTTTCTTCAAAATCAAACAAAAAAAAAGCTTCCACATATCGTCACTGGTCACTCAGCCGAGTGACCGACCACCCCTTCTCAACGCCCCCAACTGTCCAACCACTACTATTTTTTTAATATTTTTGTAGACCAAAAAATCATTAAATATGTCACCCGAGACCAAAATTTCATTTACATTTTTTACTCCAACTAATTGCAGGAATCACTGGTTTAAGTAAGTCAAGCCTATCCCTTAACACCATGTATAAATACATAGATGAAATATAGGTAGATTAATACAAAAACCTTTTCTAATCTAATCCGTTTTAAAGAACATATAATATCGATAAACACCTTGTAAAGAACCTACAAAGTGTTTTTTGAATAAAATTTGTATTTTTACATTAAGAGATCAAATAAAAAAATTCGATTGAGTGGTATTTTTCGTATCGCCATTATATCGACGTAAACACTTTGTCATTCCATCGCTCTGTTGCAAAGCTCTCTGAGCATAATTCCATCACGTTCTGCGCCCACAGTTCCTTTGCTTCTCCTTACAGAAAGATCCTTTCAATATCCTTCTCTACCCTCTTCCCTCTTCTACATCTTGGTACTCGCGTCCTTTGAATTTGTAACAGAACCGGATTTAGCTGAGAGCTGAAGAAGTTGGGGCTTGCTTATAAAATGCCACGAAAAAAAAAAGTATAATATAGGTTACATCTTATCTTACTCATCATATTATAAATGCGAAAGTTTGTATGTATGGTTGGATGGTCCTTACTCTTTCACGCAATAAATATCGAATGGAATTTAAAAATTCTTTCACTAATCGAAAGCTACATTATTTGCGAATAACAAAGGCTATATATTTTGGTAAGCTCTGGCGTTATGAATAAGCTGTGGAGGTATGAAATTATGTATCATACGTTTTCTGTCCCTAACCAAATCGAGTTATTGCAAACGTCAAACAAATTGTTACCTTGGAAACAATGTTTTTTTTTTTAAATTTTAGGCTTAAAAAGAGTGCTTTGTTGTGCTTAAAAAGAGTGAAAAAAAAGTTGGCGTCGTAGTTAATATCTACCTATCTCTAAAAATGTTTTTTGTCATTTTTTTACGTTACTCTGGATTCAAATGTGAATAAAATATTAATAAAGAGAGTAGGTACTTAAAATAAATTTCTATTTCTATAATTAAAATATTTTCGAAAATAGAATTTTTATTTGCGAAATGTCATTCTCAAGAATTTTATTTGTCTTATCGTTATTTGCTGTTTGTATTATGTGATTTTTTTGGAGGAATGGGAAATGACATAGGCTACTTTTTATCACGGAAAAATATTTCATTACCGTGGGAAAATTCTTTATACAGTAATTTCCCACTAATACCGTGCGAGCGAAGCCGCGGGTAAAAGCTAGTAGATAATATTTGCGTTATAATTATTATCTGAAGCCTCTAATAAAGTTGAATGTTCTTAAATTTTCTGCATGAAATCCATTTCCATGACGAGTTATGTATATTTTATACGTCTATTTTATGTGACCTTTAATATATATTCAATAATTATTATTCAAATACAAAAACAAACAAGTTTTGCAGCGTAAATATTACTGCGCGTGACAGCTGTTTGCCTTCTGAATGTATAATCAAACTTTAAAGGTATCGTCAAATGCCTTTAGAAGGCAAAACAGCTATCACGCATACAAATAATAAGAGTGCGCAATTCACACGCGGTAGAAGTGAAGCCTTCAGAAAACTAAAGTAGACAAGACAGGGGAGGCTACGAAGCACCGCACAAAGAGGAGACGATTATACTATCTCATTTTCTCTCAGGCTAAATCCTATCGCATGTGTTGGCCTCTTTTTAGTGTCTCTATGTTTCGTTCCATTGAGTTTGAAATCATAACGGTGCTTTATAAATAATGTTCCCATTTTATGTTTACTCCTCCCACCGTACTCCTCCTCCCCCCTATCACTACTCTCACTAATTAAATCTAATCATTTCTGTACTTGTGTAAATTTTTAAGTTAGTTTTAAGTCTAAGGAAAGTGAAACTCTTCAAACAAAATGTATAAAATTGTTACATAGTTAATACCCAAGAAATACAAAAAATTGATATTTTCACACCTATAACATATTAGATCATAGAACCAGATTTGTTTTTACTATCTTCGGAGGCAACTTTGCAATTTTGCTCTATCTAGGAAATTTAAAATAATTACTTTTCCAACTAGGCAAATGTACAAAGGTTACCTTCGATAGTGCATATTATTTAAAGTAAACATGTTCAATGGAAGTTCATTATATTTCGATCTAAATTCGGATATAATAACAACAAATATTTTACAAGAGAAGTTAAGTGCTAATTACACAAGTTGTATTTATAAAGTTTGTATTTATAAAATCTATTATAAAAATCAAAACAATCTGGCCATAACACACCCGCCATAACACAGGGTCATCCCTAGCATGGAGGGTGAAATATCATAAAAAAAACCATATGTATACAATAACAAATAATAAAAGATACGAACAAGCGAACTTACCAGATACAACAAAAACTGACACAGAAAAAGTTTAAAAAAAAAATTTGCTTAATAGGACAGAAAAATC
Source organism: Limnephilus lunatus (assembly GCA_917563855.2). Classification (NCBI taxonomy): domain Eukaryota; kingdom Metazoa; phylum Arthropoda; class Insecta; order Trichoptera; family Limnephilidae; genus Limnephilus; species Limnephilus lunatus. The sequence goes on along the minus strand of OU830602.1, from coordinate 40,112,503 downwards.
ATTGGGATATTTTATTCGGTCCTTGTCAAAATAAAAATCGCAGTTTGTAGTTTTAAAATAGCTAAAAATTAATAAATAATCGTGTAAATATAGCTTACAAGAAACTGGGTGTCTTACACAGGGGTATCAGATTTTTCAAAAGTGACCAGCTATTATCGTCCAATAATTGAGTTTAAGAGCCACCTCTGGCTGGAGGCCCACAATATTTTATTAACCTGGTTGATACTGCGCAAAGGAGGGCGTTCCTCCGATTGACAGTCCATTGTTAACAGACCGATTGCCATAACAAAGACCTTTTGTTTGCTATAACTATAATAATTGTAAATTAACCTTAATGTGTTTTTTAAAACTTTATCAAAGATAAATCCGGAACTGCGTCTGCTTTGCCAAACAAAGCCAGAATATTTTCAAATTCTTTTCAAAGTGTATTTCTTGAATCCTTTCTCGGCATCTTCTTAACAAATTTCAATCGTATTAATCGAGTTATTTTATCAGAAGAAACTTAAGAAAACACTTGAACGGAATTTAATTTAAATGGCAGAGACAAAAAATAAAAAGATTTTATGGGCAAAAGTATGAAGTGAATTACTTGCAAAAGAAACATCGCTTTTCGAGATAGTCATAAATAAATTCTGCTGACGGACTTTATATTATTAAACGATCTATAACGAAGTATTAATAAATACATTTATTTTATACTATTCTTTGAAAGCTGTAAAGTTTTTTTTTAAATACAAACGTTTGAAAAAGTATGCCTTTATATTTTAACACCGCGACGGAAAATGATCACGCGACATCTGCTTAGAACGGTTTGTTTCTCAGAAATTAAAATATAACAATGTTATCAAATTGTCTTTAATTATGTGTATAGGTATTTATTGGATAACCAACACCTCTGCCATAGGTCATCGGTTTGGTGACTTAGCAGGGGTGCCCGGGTTTATAGGGTGAGGTTTGTCCGGGTCTTGGCGGCAGAGGCGTCAGCCCACCTGCTGTGTGGCGAGCCGGGTCGAGAGAGACTGATTGAGGGAACCTTTTTGATTTCTCCAGCCAGACTCTCTCAACCCATCGCCTTGCACCGCAATTGGAGGGATTTAAAAAAAATAATGATTTTTAGATGAGCTCCACACGGAAGGCCTATGTCATCTTTGGGGATGCTGTGTGAGGGTTTTTGAGGGAAGGAAATGAAGGAGAGGAGATTTCTGGAAAGGAAAAGGGTTGGAATCTGGGGTTCAGTGTGTCCTGGTCATCCGCCCCCAAGTCCTAGACAAACCTCACCCCATGAACCCGGGCACCCCTGCTAAGTCACCAAACCGATAACCTATGGCAGAGGTGTTGGTTTTCCAATAAAGGTTCCCGGGGCGGCGGTACGCATTCCCGCCTCCCAAATTGAAATTGAAAAGGATGGATTCAAACGTCTGTCACTCCTGAACACTGACGCCCATACTCCAACCCACCCCTCATACCTTTTTCCTTCCCAGAACTTTCTTTCCTTAAAAAGGCCCTCCATGAAGCATCCCCAAAGATAACATTGGCCATTAGTGAAATTATTTTCCACAGGGCTTTTTGTGTGCAGCCCCGGATTTAGGGGGGAGTAAACCGGGGCGCCCGCCCCGGGCGGCAGTTTTAGGGGGTGCCATAATAGTAATTTATATTTTAAAATAAAACAGTAACTTTTTAAACACCACTTTTATTGTTTATATACTTTATGCCGACCGGGTTTCGCTACAACACTTTCTTACCAACCAGCCTTTTCAGGGCAGTGTAATACTCTTTATTTTATTTGTTATTGTTTTTAACTTTAAGTTATTGTTTTATTTTAAATTATAAAGTCACATCACAAAGTAACTGCTTCATATGAACAAAAAAAAAAGAAAAAAAGTAATTTATATGCTTGATTGAAAAAAAAAATTGCCTGGCATTAAGCGCACGTTGTTCTATCGATTATTAATTTGAATTTAAAACGCTCAGTTGATTTATGAGCATACATATATTTATAATTGACAGTTTATCATGAATATAAGAAGGAAGGAGGGAGAAACTCGGTACTTAAAATACAAAAGAATTATACTTTTGAATGTAGCTATAACTTTGTAGTAATCCATTATAGATAAATTAAACAATGTTACTTTGTTTGAACCACTTGTATATTTGTTTGAAGCCGACCGGTTTCGGAACGACCGTTCCTTCCTTAGGGCAAACATATACTGATTTGACAGTTACAAAATAGTGGGTAAGTACAATATATTATTGCATTTTTGCAAAGTATTGTGCAAATTATTACAAAGGGGAGGTGTGGCTAGGGATTATTTAAGAGTGGGGGTGGGGGAACATATCCATGATTGGGCTATAAGATAAAAAAAATTGTTTGTTTATAATGGATTCATTATTTTTAAGGGATTTTTCCAAGGCTTCTAAGTTATCTAAGCGTTTTCCTTTATGGTTGATATAAAGAATATTTATTCCCGTATTTTTTTTTCAAAACTATGGTTATTTTCAATGATATGGTTAGCGAACTCTGAAAAATTATTATTATTAAGACGCCTTAAATATTCTTTGACTCTAATTTCAAAATAACGAGTTGTTTTTCCAATTTAAAATGAGGAACAGTCATTACATTTGAGTTTATATATTCCGGAATTAGTCAATTTATGGTCTTTATCTTTAGTTTTCCTCAAAAAATTACCGATATTATTTATTGTGTTAAAAGCTGGTTTAATATTAGAAGGGAGATTTTTGCAACATTGAACTGAAAAATTACGGTGCTCCAGATTTTATGTCCGGGTTAAATCTTTCCCAAATGAAAGACTAAGCCCTTCCACACACTTTTCCGCAAATGAATATCTAGTAAATTCACGCAATGTAAGTGCACTATTTAAGTATAATAAATACAAAACAATACAAGAACAATACCTCAATCCACCAGAAACATAATGGAAAAATAATTCACCGACTCCAGATATTTTCATATCAGAGGGTTCGGCTCTGATGAAATCCTAACTGGTCCGATAAATCCTACTGATCCCTCAATATAAATATTTAAAAAAAAAATTCGTAATCCTACATGTATTTAAAATGACCAAATATATACGCCATTCTTTAGCATTATTATTATTAGAATTGTATAGATATTTATTTATTAATTACAAAAGAATTGCTTATTTTAACTTGCCAAACAAAAGGTAGGTACAACAAATAATTTAATATATTTTTTATAGAATGATTGTTTCCGTGACAATAAATAAATACATATAATAAGTAAACGATGCATGTAAATTTATTACAATCACTTGGATGTATGTGAGCGCTACATTATTTAATTTCTTTTGTAATAAATCTGGGTTAGTTGGAACAAATCCCCACAAGGCAAATTTGTAAATCCACTTTCGTACAACAATGAAAATGAACGTTCAAATATGATCTCGGAAGTAAACATTACGTCCATACACATTTATGTGTGCCTATTCATTAATTCAAATGGACATATTTCACATAATCTCACAGCAGACATAATGTCTTCTTTAGCCCGTCTTGTATTTGCTCTGTAGTCCTAGTATAATAATACATATAACATATAAAGGAGCATACACAATACACAGTGGAAAACGGGAAGAGATGGGAAATGAGAGAGTCGGAGGGTTGGAGGGTTGGAGGCTGACGCGGACGTGGCATTGAATGCGCCCCTAAAATGTTTGCCTTCGGAATGTTAAGTACCCTTAAAAGTTATTTCGGACACGAGCAATGACATTTGGGACAAGGGTGGAAAGCGTGTAGATCAGGGGATGTCAATATTTATATGTGGAATTGATTAGAAGAACAATTAATTCCAATTAAAAAAAAACAAGACATCGAGGTCTTTTAAAACGGTTACGGAACCGTGACGGCATAAAAAAGCAATAAACATACGTTCTTTATTACAATAAAGCTGCAGCTCTTTCAAAAGATGAGGTACACAATGTATATTTGTACGTAGTTCTGTTTCCTCCAAAGGAAAAAAGTCATCATTTTCTTGCATCTCTCTCACACACGACACCGGTATATCTCCGTAAACCCCTACAATACTACTAACCGTGATGATTAATTTATTTATCCATATTGGGTTTTACAGATGTTCGCACTTACGTGAGAACAATCCAGTTATCAAAACTCAGTTATTACACAATTACAAAAATGTACAATTACATATAATTAGAAAAACAAAAACATCCCAAATAAAATTACAGAACTATATACAAGCTCACTCAAGTAACACATTACAATGAGTGGGTAAGAGACATAAGAAATACGCGAGACATGCATAGAGAGAAAACTGACACAATATAATTAGTTAGTATTTTTTTAAAAGCGCCAGAACTTTTTTTTGAATCCGTATAAATTATCAACGAAAATAACTACTTCAGCATACTCTATCTTGTTATATAGTCGGCACATATGAGTCAGAGGGCTATAGTAGGCGATATTATTTTTAAATGAATTCATGTGAAAAATGTTATGGCGTCTTAAACAATGGGAATTGGAGACATTTATTTCAATACTGCAAAGCATAATGTAGTATCAAGATGGCCGTGAATAATTTTATATAACATATTAATAATTTTATGTAAATGTGATAAATTTGAAAGTGCGGAATATAGTTTATAAGGATATTATTGAAGTGAGAGTGAATTCCAAAAATTAATTAACGTCAAATGTCAATGCGCTGATGGTTTTGCTTTTGATCTTAAACATATAATTCCACTAGAGGAGTATTGAATCTTTGGGGATGCTGTGGAAGCAGAGGAAGTTATGGGAAATAAAAATGTGTCAGGGGTGGATAGAAAATCTGATGGATGGTGAGTCCATGAGTGACGGACGTATACATCTATCCCTCCCACTGCGGTGCAGTGAGAAAGAGAGTCCTTAGGTTAAAAGGCCTCCCTCAATCAGTCTCTCCCGAACTGTCCTGCCATGCAGTTGGTAAGCAGAAGCATCCACCGCCTCGACCTATTAACTAACTCACTCCATTAACCCGGGCACCCCTCGTAAGTCACCAAAAGTAGCAAACCACATGAAATGGTGGCAGAGGTGTTGGTAATCTAATAAATAGTTCCCGGGGCAGCGGTAGTCGTACCCGCCTCCCAAATTGGTAAATTGAATGAATTATTATTTAAAAAAATATATATTTAAATATTGTGAAATTAAACGCATCGGTTGGCGACCAATGTTAAGCTAGAGGGTGTTCCTTTCTGGGCGGGTAAGCGGTTGGCTATCATGACATGGTATAAAGTGATAACTGTTGCTCTTAAGAAGACAATCTTAAATTTCCTCAATAATTAAACACCAAGACGAAGGCTGCGGTCGCTGTAACCGGGATTGGGTAACTTGAAGACGGGGCTGCATGTGGAATAATGCCAACATTTGATGCAATACTGAGGGAAGTCTAAAGACATTGTAAATTCTGGACACAGAGGGACAACCTTTGTGTAATTCCAGTGAATATTTCTGTTGTTATATAACATGTGAATGAAGGTAGGAACTGACTACATATTGTAACGTGTTTACAGATCTGGATAGCGATTCTTCAGAAAAAGGATTATTATTATTAGATAATTTATTTGTGAGGGGATTTAAAAAATAACTTATAATGATCGGTAAAGTAGAAATCAAGAGGGATAGCAAAAATAGAGTGGGAATTAGCAAGGATGTGTTGTTTCACAGAATATTTAAAATTACAATTGCGTGAATCGAAAATTTGCTTTCAACGTATGGGTCGAAAGCCATTTACAATAATGGAGAGGTAAGATACTATTTCTACTATACATAAGTGGCGGAATTTGGCGGAATTTTGGAAGAAAAATATAGGTTCTAAGGCAATTTTATAACCTCAAAATTTATTTTTTATGTTAAGTAACCCAACAGGCCTTGGGCCAATTTTATCGTTAGGTTAAAATATTTCCGCTTTGCAATGAAATCCAAATAAATTAATCATTTCTAAACAAATTTCAAAACTAAAAACCGTTTTTGAAAGGTGATAAAATACGCTTTTCACATTTTATAATAATAATTTCGACATAAATATATAATTTTTGAAATACAAATATTTTAAATGCAAACGTAAAAAAATTTAAAAAAATGGTTCAAACGCATATTTTTAAGGCAAATGTATTATAAACGTTATCGTCAATTCAATTTTTGTCGTTTCAGGAAAAATTAATTAAGAAGTTTCATACATTTTTTTTCAAATTGCGGTCGTAAATTTTGGTTGCATAAAAGTGTGCATTTTAATTATTTTGCGGTTAACTTTTAGATTTGAATTTACAGCGTAATACTTTCTCACCGTTGAGATCAAATAACAGTTTAGATCATATTTCTTGATAATTATACATGAGACCTATATGAGTGGTTTTGAAAAGCGAAAAAATTAGTCTGAGGGATTAAAAAAAAAAAAATCGCGCACATTACAAATAATTATTTGTTATAGTAGGTACTTAAAGTAAATCAAAAGATTTTATACTAAAAAATATTTTCATTAAGCGTGTCCGGCGATTTCGAAAGTTTACAAAACAAGTAAGAACATTAATATTGAAAACTTTATTTGGCTTGTTAGATGGTTCGTCAAGAAAAAAATGAGAAATTTTATTATAGAATCAAAAATATTCTATGTAGAATTTACCGGATGAATCGTATAATAAATTATGCTATAGGAAGGTTACTGAATTTTAAAAGATAATTTATAAAATTTAATTTTAATTTACTTACATCAAATTGAATTATTTAAATATCATATTCGTACGCACAATAAAATAAAATTGACTAATGTTAAAAAACGCATATGCAAAATTAGTATCTAATAATGTATGCCAAGGTATGTTTTTGATGAGCAAATTCTTCCCTATATAAAGAGAATTTATTTTTTGCCTTTGATGCAACCATATTCCGTCCTTAAAAATATGGAGATGCATTTTCCTTTGGTGAACGAACAAACTCCTGCATGCTTATAAAAGCGTATAATCTAAAAATTGTTAGTAGCTTTGTAAAAAGGGTCAAGGCAGTGACGTACCGTGGGTATAAGCCGCCCGGGAAATCGCCACCCCCTTTATTTTACCTAAATATATAGTAATTCTAAAGAACTTTTCGGCAAGAAAAATCATCATTATTGTATATTGTACAGTGTACAGGTTATATAGTAAATAAGTCATGTATAGTACATATATATGTTTTACAATATTATAATCACATTTTTTACAAAAATTCTTTTACAAAATAAACCCGAAAAGACCCCTATGTAGGAGGAAGGAACCACAGAGGCCGAGGCTAATTATTTAATTGAACACTTTCCTTTTTCAGAACTAATTTATTTAAATTTATAGGTATTGTTTGGCTCAATATTCATCAGGGTTGTTAAAATTTTTACCTTGATCATCATATTTATGTGCTAGTTTGATGATAAAAACTATCACAAATATGGCACTGGGTAATTTTTTTTTACATTAGCTCTACACAGAAGGGATTTTTTTCCTTGTAATCTTTGGGGATTCCGTGTGGAGGTTCTTTTTAAAGAAAGGAAGGTCTGGGAAGGAAAAGGTGGTGAGTAGGAATCTGGGGGTCAGTGTACTCAGGAGTGATGAATGTATGAATCCATCCCTCACACTGCGGTGTAAGGCGTTGATGTAGTCGACTGAAATGGTCAAAATGTCTCCCTCAACCATTCTCTTACGATCCGGCCCGCACGCAGAAGGTCGCAGATGCAATCGCTGCCAAGACCTAGACAAACCTCACCCATGAGCCCAGACACTCCTGATATGTCACTAAATGTAGTGAACCACTTGGTATTACCATTATACTATTACCCATAACAGGTGTTTTGATTATCCAATATATAGTTCTCGGGCGTCACACCCATGCCCTCCTTCAAAATTGAGGATAATGAGGAATACCATGAGTGAGAAGAAAACCCGAGCACAGCCGGGTATAAAAGCTAGTTATTTTATAAAAGCTCATTAAAACACAGGGACTAACTAAAGAAGAACTAATGACGGAAGAGAGAATAGCAGACACTGAGAAAGGCAACCCAGTCTCAAGCATCATCTTGGAATTTTTAATTTGCGCGATTATAAATGTCCTTGAATTTAAAGGAAAATGTTTCGACTGAGAAAAAAGCTCTCCTTTAAATTGAATTTCCATCATCCTTGCACCGAGAATAGCGCCTAGTACGCCAGGGAAAATTAGCTCTCGATTCAAAGGGGATCAAGAACCCACTCGCTTTCTTTGTGAAGCTAATCGGGTAAAATTGCCCATTCTACTCGGGGCAGGGGTAGCTAGAATTTAAATTCAATATTTGACGGAATTCTACGTTCATGTTTAGGGTCGGACCGAGTGAAAGCGCCGCTCGGGACGTGCCACGCATATATTTGATGGCATCTACAGGATTTCAATAGCTGTTTTACATTTTACACACACATCAAAAGGCTATCTCAAAAGCAGCCGGACTATAAAGCGTTAGATTAAACTCTGCGACATTTCGCCAGTCTCACAAAACTCGCAAGACCACTAGAACACTGTACGATTTTCTTTTCAAATACAGAGTAAAAAAATATTTTCAATGATAGCCGTGCTTTTTAAGTGTGGGATCAAAATTTCGGCTCTTTTTGACTTGTGTGCACATCTTTTGAAATAGTATCACAGAGTGGTATCACTTTTCTCATTTTTATGATGCGCGGTTCCAAGTGAATATATCCTAAGTGATTTTATATTGAACACGTAAGCTGGGCCACATGCCGTCACATTTCGGCAATGGTAACGATCATCCGAGACGATGGGCCGCCCAATAACGAATTCGGAAAATTCAATAGATATTTTTTAACCTTCGAGCCCTTCATCATAAAATTCCGGCAGCCAGAGAATGCTCCGGAATTTGAGCATAGAACATGAAAAATTATCGGGGTATTACTTTTGTGAACTTAGTTCAAAAAGCTTTCTGAAGTTTGTAACCAACTGAAATATTATGCTCGTGTAAGTAGGTACTTTTTCGGCGCAGTGGCGTGCAATGCTCTTTGACCAAAGCTGAGCAGTAGTTTTTCAAGTTCGGGCATTATTTAATGAATAAATTTAAAATAGCATGTTTGTTAACTTCCACTGATTGTAAATAGGATATTTTAATTTGCCTATCTATTTAATGAAATTCTTCCTACAAAGTTTCAAAGTTTTATTGGTTTTTGACTTGAAATTATTCATCTTTAAGCAAGCAGCTATGTATATTGTCTTGTATTAGAATTGAAATTAAAAAACTTTGTCACTTTGTTCCACTTATTTATTTTTACCAGGGCCGGTTTCATCCTACAACAGCCATTTTCAGACTGATTGATGATGATTGATGACCAGTCTGAAAATGTCCGTAGTAGGATGAAACCGGTCTTGGTAAAAATAAATAAGTGGAACAAAGTGAAAAAGTTTTTTAATTTTAATTCTAATACAATGGAATTCCACAACGATTTAACTGTGCAAAAACAGAGTAGTTTTTGCACGGTTAATTCGTGTTATTAATTATTGTCTTGCTTAAAGGTCTAGGAATTTAACCGCGACATCGGTAACCTGTAGTTATACGGTATTGAGAAATAAGAAGCATTTACAATTTGGGAGACGGATATGAGTACCGCCGCCTTGGGAACCATTTATTGGATATCCAACTCCGTTTCCATAGATCGCCTCAAGTGATTTGCTACGTTTCGTATCTTAGCAGGGGTTCATAGAGTGAGGTTTGTCTGGGGTTTGTCCGGGTACATTCTTTTAACATAAACCTCCAGATTCCTATCCACCCATAATAACCTTTTCCTTCCCAGAACTTCCTCTCCTCCTAAAACCTCCACATATCATTCTCCCAAATGACCCCGAGAGAAATTTTCCTCAGGCCTCTTGTACGGAGGTATTGTAAAAAAGAAAGCAATGAAAGCATATAAATATGTATCAATGTTTCTTGCTAAAAAAAATTGATTGAGGAAGTCAAATGTATGACCATTTGGCATAAATTAAAATTAAAAATTATGTATATTTTTAAGGGAACGAGTTTTTTTTTAAGAATACATGTGTACGGTGTAAAAAATATCATTCTATATTTTTCCAATATCTTTCACATCACTAAATTTAAATGTGACCATTTGAATTTATATAGTTAGGTAACATATGTATGTTATAATTTAGAAGTTGCTGAAAAGCATAAATTTGACAAAGAGATACAATTTATGAATGCAGAACGATTGTGATATCAAAAATTAACTAAAACAAAAACATTTTGATAGAAAATTTGTAATTTTTTTTTTATAAGTTACCTCTTAATCCTCAAAAGGTATGTTTTATTAAGGGTATCACTTCTTTTCAGCCTACACGGACAGTACGCCTTTGCTTTTTAGGAACGTGCAGAGTTTGGAGGGATGTTTTTAAAAGGGTTTTATCACGATACTTATTATTTAAATATTGCAGAGCGCGTTTCTGCTGCTTATCGCCTCGATTGCTCCAGAAGGGCGCGAAGGGCGTATTAACATATATTTTGGTCCTGAATTTGCATCTTCCTCTATTCACCCTGTACACAGTCTGTACACCCGCTTCTGTGATTTGAAAATAATCTTCAACACCTCTTTAACATTTTTCAATCATCCCTGTATATATTTGCATCCTATATGACGAGCTCTTTGGATAATATTAACATATAAATCATCTCGAATCTCCATCGACAACCTGGATTTAAAATAGAAAAATAAGACCATGTATTTCTGTATTTATGTTGCATTAAGAAATTAATTTATAATATATTTATTTTACGTGTTACGAAATATTCATAAGTTAGATAATTTAAAAAAAGTCAATTGCGTGCTAGTTCGATCATTAATTTAGTACGGAAATATTACACGGGGTAGCGGATATGAAAAAAATTCAAGCCCAGTAAAGGTGGTAACGTACACGATAAACTTTAATGCCGTCCTGAAATTCCCCATTTTCGCGAAGTTACTGACTTTACAATGAACGTAAGCGAAAGAGAAGGATGCGTAAAAACATAGTGCAACAAAGAGAGGTTTGGGCGAGGAGACATGTCACTTTTCCGACCTTGAACTCGCCTATTGCGACAATTTCTGTATGAACGTCAGGCTGGTGTTAAAGTTTAGCGTGCACTGTGCAATGACTAATTTTATTAAAGTATTTTGGAAAAAAAATAGCCCACATTCCCTACAGCAACATTGTTCAATATTTTTCAAATTAAAAAAAAATTAACACATCTGCAAAAAGACTCAATATTATACATTTCTCAATGATATTACACAAATTGAAAGATATTCATCAAAGGCGTAAATATAACATCCAAATTACTCTATTTTCTACACAACAAATGTATAATCAATGTTTTTATTTTTATTTTTAACTTTATGAGTAAAAACTCAAATTATAATATTGAATTAAATGAAGACAATATTAGCGAAACTCAATCAAAATCTGATGACAGAAAAATCAGAAAACGATATTGGTTCCACTGGGATCGAACCCAGGTCCTTTAGCTTTTATGGCAAGTGCTTTACCGATTGAGCTTGTGATAAACCCCCCCCCCCTACGAAGTAGTAAAACCTTCCTCTTGGTTTCCAAATGCTGCTACATTGCTACACCTACAGGCGCAACCCCGGCCGGCCTTTAAAAGCTCGTAGCTCGTCCGTTCTCGCGTCTCTCCCCTGCATTTCTTTTGCAGCGCCTTTTCAACCCCATCACGTAATACTTTTATGCAAACGTGACGAGATGCTCTTAATTAATCAATTGTAATTAACCCCACAACGTTGTGTATTTTTTGTTTTAGTGGTTTGGTATAGTTAATCCAATTTAATTAATAATTTATTTGTGGTAAACCCTGGTTCTTTTAGGTATGGCGTGTTACAATTTGCAAGGCTTCGAATAACAATGACTGAGTCTGACTAGCTTGAAAATTAACTAATTATCTATCTATATTCATCCAGCTTCCTCCCCTAGCACCTGTTATACACCTACGCTCATCGACGACTAATTTTATTGAAGTAATCTGCATTTTCCCTCCTAGCATCTAATATATAAATTTACATTCAAACGACGAATAGAGAAGATCCTACCTTTCGATGCGATGTCGCGTACTCTCTGCGGCCCTATAAAATGCTATCATGAAAATAATTTGACATTTATGTATATTCTAACAAAAGATTTACACTCAAAGCAGTACGGAGTGCAATAATTCTACACTTACAGTGCTAGGTGCAGTTTGTTAGTTAGCTAGCTTGTTTTATTTTGTTAATTTGACTCTACGGGTAGGTATTTTGGATTAACATGAGACAGAACATGTGCTGTTTAAATAATTGGACTCCTCCATAGCCCAACTGATAAGGTGATGGTCATAGACCGCCGAATCAGCTTCCAATTCCAACGCCTCCGGAGAATGTTAAGGTCGCAAGCGACGAATGAAAATCGACATGTTTTGCCTTCTGTCGGGAAAGGGTTTGATGTGTGTTTCTGGATCATAGAGTGGTAATGGGAATATTATCGACCAATAAGCCGCCAAATTATAAATATGTTGATGATGATGATGAGAGGTCATCTCATACCGTTTGATATGAGGGTCTGCTCCGATTAATGGGGTGATAGCCGATGTCAGGAACTGTTCAGGAAATGTGTGGGTGGCACGAGGTTTTGGAACGTGACATCCTACTCTGGATTGATGATGATGTTGTTGATTCTGAAGTTCTTCAGCATGCCGATGACTTGAGTTCCATTAACTCCTAAAGCATCGGCATAAACATTAAACCGAAGTTGATTAGACGATCGGCAATGTCAGGAGATCGGTGGGGCCGCTCTCTCCTCTGATCTGGCGATGTATGAATTTAATTAAGGAAGATTTTGATGTCACCGACCCTCGCCTTGGCAGTCACTCATGTCCTCAATAGTCCCGTTCTCCGTCCAGCACGCCGCCTCGAACCAGTAGAAATAATGATTACGTTTTTTCCTAGGCACGTTACAGAAACATGCGCCAGCCTGCAATCGCGATGGTCATCGGTATTTGATTTGAATGAAAAATACGTCCTCTCGCATAACATACACAAGCGTAACTTGGGACCTTCCCCTATATGTGTTACGGGCATATGCTCTACGATAGGCGTACCCCAAGCCCAAACTCAAATATCAGCTCAAAGAAGGAAGGTCAAGCTCGGCGTCCAGGGTGCTGGGTCCAAGAATGAAAGGCACCAGGTCGTGAATCTGGCTTCCCTCCCTTCTATTTCCCCGGCTGCGCTTTCGTCCAGAGTACAATCCCACCCTGATGCTGGATGATCCCTATTCCTAGTGTGAGGGAGTTAAGAAAACTTATCTGGATTCCAACAAAGAAACGTCGAACCAGTAGAAATATTGATTACGTTTTTTTCTAGGCACGTTACAGAAACATGCGCCAGCCTGCAATCGCGATGGTCATCGGTATTTGATTTGAATGAAAAATACGTCCTCTCGCATAACATACACAAGCGTAACTTGGGACCTTCCCCTATATGTGTTACGGGCATATGCTCTACGATAGGCGTACCCCAAGCCCAAACTCAAATATCAGCTCAAAGAAGGAAGGTCAAGCTCGGCGTCCAGGGTGCTGGGTCCAAGAATGAAAGGCACCAGGTCGTGAATCTGGCTTCCCTCCCTTCTATTTCCCCGGCTGCGCTTTCGTCCAGAGTACAATCCCACCCTGATGCTGGATGATCCCTATTCCTAGTGTGAGGGAGTTAAGAGAACTTTTGCTACTTATGTAGGTGGATATAACGCATTACGCTTAAAATAGGAATACCTACCGACGGCTTCATTCAACCGACAATGTGAAAGTTTTTGCTAAATCGAATATCGAATGAAATATACCTACCTAAGCGTAAACCAAAAGTAGTTAAGAAAACTTTTGCTACTTATGTAGGTGGATATAACGCATTACGCTTAAAATACGAATACCTACCGACGGCTTCATTCAACCGACAATGTGAAAGTTTTTGCTAAATCGAATATCGAATGAAATATACCTACCTAAGCGTAAACCAAAAGTAGTTAAGAAAACTTTTGCTACTTATGTAGGTGGATATAACGCATTACGCTTAAAATACGAATACCTACCGACGGCTTCTTTCAACCGACAATGTGAAAGTTTTTTGCTAAATCGAATATCGAATGAAATATACCTACCTAAGCGTAACCCAAAAGGTGAGGATTATACGATAATTTTATGTATAGTCCTATGTAATAGACTTGTCGTGATACCTAAAATTTGGAATAAGATATGGGAAATTTTTAGGAGTGGGAATTTAATTATGTCAGATTTTGTTAGTAAGCAAAGATGCCCATGCTACGCACCATTCTATAAACTGTTAAATTACCCAATGCCTTTTCAAAAAACCCTTTCCTAAATATAGTCCCCTAGCTACGTTTAAAAATATTATTACGAAACTCGTAAATAATAATTAACACCTCCAAGGCGCTTTACACATTAATTTATACCTACATTCTATACCTACGTATTTAGTTACCCGTTATGTATTGGAGAATACCCAGTAACCTAGTTTTCTAGATCACCAACAAAGCACTTTTAAAGGATTTTATTATTGTTTTGTGGTTTCAAAATCCCGTCTTTTAAATGAAGTCTCCCGTCTAAGATTTATTGCCCGAAAGCGCACTTTGTGCTTCAAATGCTATTCTAGTTCATTGAACCCCAAATTATTATTTTACAACGGTCTTGTCTCAAGAAATTGTCGCCGGCCAACCTCAGGCAGCCCCGGATCGACTTACGGAGGGAACGCCCTTTTTTTTTCGATTACCGATAATTACCCGATAGCTTTTTAAATGTTACCGTTATAATTTTCCGATTAAATCATCCGACTTAGATGACATGTTTCCTTATTAAAGGCCCCATTAAGGTAGCTATAATAATAATACTAATATTTGAACGAACCACATAGCACCTCTTTTATGGAAAATCACCTCAAGGGCGCTATATAAACTATAATTCATGTTTAAATCTAGAAAACTACAAGCTAGACGAACAATTATAAACAATTAAAATACTCGGGGAGTAATGATGATTCTATTGTTTGAACCCTACTTTGTACGAAATCCAAACATTAATGTTGTTAATAATTAATTCAATTTGTCAAACTTACCCCTCTCATGCACACAAAACCTTGACATGCACGAATCACAATTCAAAACCAGCATCCCTCGTGCACTAATTGATTAATCACTAATTAAAGCACTTATTATTTCGGTCTAACTTTCGCGTCGGTTTGTATTAAATTTTACCCTATCCCTGATAAATGCCCCGAAAGTGCATTTTGTTTTGATATTAAATTAACATTGACCGCCTCAATTTACAAATTATATTATTTAACTTCACAGATATGAACTCGCAAGCCGCAATCTCTGACTTCCTTATTCGCGTGGACTCTTTTTGTTTAATAAAGACGAACTATTCTTAGTTTAATTAAAATGAAATATCCCCGATTTAGAAGCATCGAGCTGGTCTCCTCGCGACTCTCAGAACTTGACGATCTTAATTCTCTCCCTGACTGTCCTCTAACACTTCCCTGCCCCGACTATCCTGTTCCAACTCTCTGCCCCCTGACTCCCCCCCATCTACTTGTGTGGTTTCAATAATATATTAGCCACTTCTTCAAATCTTAAGTGATAAACACATCTCCCAATATGCATATTTCAATCGTTTTAATAGTGTTCTGTCACATTAGGTCCCAAATTCCAAGAAATCAGTGCAACTTTCATGTTTGCTATTTTTTTGTGTGTAACCTTTAGATAACAGAATACAAACTAATTTTGTCTGCGCCGGAGTCATAAATTATCCCAATAGCGCTTAAAAGAAGAGCTCAGTGGCGTACTTCAATCTAATACTCTTTCTCATTACTTGCGTCGACTTTATTGGTTATATAATAACATTATATAAGCATTGTCTGTACACGTTTTCGTTCTTTCTGCGTGCGTCACTATTTAACGAATTCTGCAATCTTATTTTGACAAATATGTTAAATATTTTAACCCCTACTCGGCGCGTCGCTCTAGTATATTTAAATGCACCAAGATTAATCTTTATTGCCTAGTTTTCAATTTCCTACTGCCATAGAAAATTCACCATATAATTGTTTCGCAAATCAATTTGCTCGCGTTAAAGCCAGTCACCACTCGGGCAAATATCCATCGGCCGCCCCTGACTTGATAATGAACCTGAAAAAATCCCTCTAAATGTTATTCTGGGTCCCTTCTTAGTTTTGTGAAAAATGGCCTTTGCCGGGGCTCGCATGCACTTGAGCTACGCAAACACATGTGGTTATTTAGTGGTAAGGACCCATAAATCACCCCCATGAATTGAAACAGAGAATCGTATGCTGAAACCATTCCATGTTACAAAAATTAAATATAATTCTAAATTGATCTCTCAATTTTAAAAGAATTATTTCGTAGGCCCAAAGGCGAGATCATCACAGTCTCCCCTTTATGGAAAAAAATAGTGGAGGTAGATATAAATCCAAACTACAACCACCTATTTTGTTCCAGAACTTTAGCAGTAGTCAGCCCGTTTGGACTCGCCTAAAATCTTTGTGCCCCTTTTTTTTTTCAAAATTGTAATGATGAATATTTCCTAATCCGGCCCTGTCCTGTACGTCATCGCATCCCTTCCCTATTCCGTTTCTACGTCGGCCTTGCCCAATGTTTGTCTAATGTTGAAACTACGGTCAATGTACCTTGCGTTACGCCTACATATTTCCAGGAATTTGTCCCGGTTACCACCTACAACGGTACCTAGTCATGGTACCCTAACTGTCTCCTATTGTACTCCCCACATAAGCCGACAATGTATTATGTGAGTAGTTAGTTGTCTATAATTGTCTCTAAACCAATTAATCCAAATTTTAATTTCTGCCTAACTTTATCACCTATTTACGCTGATTTTAAATACCCACCGCTTCACAATAAACTCTGTTTGCGTAATTTGTAAACCCTTCCACAATCTACTACTAAACATTATAAATGTTCCAATGCTCCACATCTCACTGTGTCTAAACTCATAATGTATTTTTCTCTATAAAATAACCCAGAGTGTTTTCCCCAATTCGGCTCTGTCATTGTTAACGGTAATACGGCTATCACTCGAAAGCTTGCTCCGTCTCTGTTTTCAAAACACTTTTGAAACTGTATTTGCTTAGTCGCTGTTAGCTGTTATCTTGTTTTAAGAGGCGATCAGGTGACGTTTCACCCATACAACTTCCCTTACAAAATGGCAAGTATCTCCTAGCATAGATCGCTTAAGTCGGTACGTCTCTCCTTAATCGGTTTCACATAATGGCCGTCTCGAAGATCCGTCTGCATTTTTTTTCCCCATAAATATCCCTACCGTAATTATACGAGTGTGACCGACCTTTCCTTATTTTTTTGTTTGTTTTTTCGTTAAAGGAACTTTGCCCAAAATGGACCTGACCGTTGTTCTAAATTTAACAATTTGGTACTGGGGACCAATATCATCTATAAATTTTTAACTGCTGAGAAATCAACTGTCTACAATACCTAGTCATTTTTTTATTTCCTTAGATTCATACGTTTGAGTACGTAATTATTATTGTAGTCCTTTAAATCTAATGCATTATTAGAATTAAACATTTTGGATACGTTTACTCTGTAAGTCGGGTTGAATATTAGCAAACAATTTATTTTTAAAATTTAATTTGCCATCAAGAACCGACTTCCTCCCCTCACATCGGAACACCTTTTATTCCCTATACTTATCGGAGGTCGTCTAACATTTCACCTACCTCTCCCATCTTCAATTTGATTTCATTGTCTTCACGCCTAATCCGGCTCACGTCACTAATGTTTATTCTACATGTATTTTGTTTTTCAACAGATTCTGTTTCTTTGAACTATTTAGTCAAACTAATTTCGTTTAATCCTGTACAGATTATTTTGAAATTACGTTTCAAAATAATGCTTTTATTCCGACTGTCACCCACTTCTTGTGATGACCGGCTGTAGGAAGGGTTTCAATTTACCGTTACGTTAAACGCACAAACCTATTTGACACATATCTCCGCTAGTCGGCACTCGGTTTAATGACCTCCCTTTTTTTTGTTCTTCACACTGAGCGTTAAATGTTTAGACGATCTGCCCTCAAAATGAAAGAGACCCTTTTTTCTATTGTTGACACTAAAGGACACTAATACCTATCAATATTACAATTGTAATGTTTTGTTTACTTCGGTAACCAGAACTACTCCTCGATGTCTTGTACTGTCCGGCCTCCAATTTAACAAACGTTCTAATCCAATTGAAAGTTGACTAACATCGATATTATCACCTTGGCGATTTGATATTGAATGCATTATTGAAGGACTATCTCCCCTAATAACGTAACGCCCTTTCTCACTTTATCGAAGGTGGGATATCATTAATTTCTCTTGTTTAATTTTGTTACACTTTTTATTGACGTACAGCGCTCCTCCCCTCAAAATATGATACCTTTAACCTGCATCTTATCGGAAATTGGACATCATCAACCAACCTCTCCTAAATTTATCTGGTTAAGCTAATGTGTACATTATTGCACTACCTACTCTCTTGATTAATTTTGTTTCACCTTTTATAGACGTACGGCGCTACTCCCCTCAAAACATGACACCTTTAACCTGCGTCTCATCGGAAGTTGGACATCATCGGCCTATCTCTCCTATCTTCATCTAGTTAGCAAATGAACCTATGCATTAGCTGAAGTACCTACTCTTTGTTAAGTTTTGTTCCACTTTTTATAGCCGTACGGAGCTCCTTCCCTCAAAATACGATATCTTTAATCTGCGTCTTATCGGATGTTGGGCATCATCGTCCTATCTTTCCTATATTTATCTAGTTAAGCTAATGTAAACGTTATTGTTTCTAATTCCTCTACCACACATCTATTGTCCTAATATTTTACTTTTTTTTTTTCGTTGGGTTTTCAGTCATTTTCGGATGACATTTGAACCTGTTTCTAATTCCTCTGCTACACATCTATTGGCCTAGTATTTTACCTTTTTTTTTCGTTGTGTTTTCAGTCATTTTCGGATGACATTTGAACCTGTTTCTAATTCCTCTGCTACACATCTATTGGCCTAGTATTTTACCTTTTTTTTCGTTGTGTTTTCAGTCATTTTCGGATGACATTTGAACCTGTTTCTAATTCCTCTGCTACACATCTATTGGCCTAGTATTTTACTTTTTTTTCGTTGTGTTTTCAGTCATCTTCGGATGACATGCGAACCGTTATACCTACTGTATTATTTTTTTTTTTTCTATTCTTGTTTAAGTCATTGTATAAAGCCCAGCAAAATGCAACACTTTGTAATACCATACCTCCTGGTCACGGCACCACTGTGATAGACCCCCCCCCCCCTACGAAGTAGTAAAACCTTCCTCTTGGTTTCCAAATGCTGCTACATTGCTACACCTACAGGCGCAACCCCGGCCGGCCTTTAAAAGCTCGTAGCTCGTCCGTTCTCGCGTCTCTCCCCTGCATTTCTTTTGCAGCGCCTTTTCAACCCCATCACGTAATACTTTTATGCAAACGTGACGAGATGCTCTTAATTAATCAATTGTAATTAACCCCACAACGTTGTGTATTTTTTGTTTTAGTGGTTTGGTATAGTTAATCCAATTTAATTAATAATTTATTTGTGGTAAACCCTGGTTCTTTTAGGTATGGCGTGTTACAATTTGCAAGGCTTCGAATAACAATGACTGAGTCTGACTAGCTTGAAAATTAACTAATTATCTATCTATATTCATCCAGCTTCCTCCCCTAGCACCTGTTATACACCTACGCTCATCGACGACTAATTTTATTGAAGTAATCTGCATTTTCCCTCCTAGCATCTAATATATAAATTTACATTCAAACGACGAATAGAAAAGATCCTACCTTTCGATGCGATGTCGCGTACTCTCTGCGGCCCTATAAAATGCTATCATGAAAATAATTTGACATTTATGTATATTCTAACAAAAGATTTACACTCAAAGCAGTACGGAGTGCAATAATTCTACACTTACAGTGCTAGGTGCAGTTTGTTAGTTAGCTAGCTTGTTTTATTTTGTTAATTTGACTCTACGGGTAGGTATTTTGGATTAACATGAGACAGAACATGTGCTGTTTAAATAATTGGACTCCTCCATAGCCCAACTGATAAGGTGATGGTCATAGACCGCCGAATCAGCTTCCAATTCCAACGCCTCCGGAGAATGTTAAGGTCGCAAGCGACGAATGAAAATCGACATGTTTTGCCTTCTGTCGGGAAAGGGTTTGATGTGTGTTTCTGGATCATAGAGTGGTAATGGGAATATTATCGACCAATAAGCCGCCAAATTATAAATATGTTGATGATGATGATGAGAGGTCATCTCATACCGTTTGATATGAGGGTCTGCTCCGATTAATGGGGTGATAGCCGATGTCAGGAACTGTTCAGGAAATGTGTGGGTGGCACGAGGTTTTGGAACGTGACATCCTACTCTGGATTGATGATGATGTTGTTGATTCTGAAGTTCTTCAGCATGCCGATGACTTGAGTTCCATTAACTCCTAAAGCATCGGCATAAACATTAAACCGAAGTTGATTAGACGATCGGCAATGTCAGGAGATCGGTGGGGCCGCTCTCTCCTCTGATCTGGCGATGTATGAATTTAATTAAGGAAGATTTTGATGTCACCGACCCTCGCCTTGGCAGTCACTCATGTCCTCAATAGTCCCGTTCTCCGTCCAGCACGCCGCCTCGAACCAGTAGAAATAATGATTACGTTTTTTCCTAGGCACGTTACAGAAACATGCGCCAGCCTGCAATCGCGATGGTCATCGGTATTTGATTTGAATGAAAAATACGTCCTCTCGCATAACATACACAAGCGTAACTTGGGACCTTCCCCTATATGTGTTACGGGCATATGCTCTACGATAGGCGTACCCCAAGCCCAAACTCAAATATCAGCTCAAAGAAGGAAGGTCAAGCTCGGCGTCCAGGGTGCTGGGTCCAAGAATGAAAGGCACCAGGTCGTGAATCTGGCTTCCCTCCCTTCTATTTCCCCGGCTGCGCTTTCGTCCAGAGTACAATCCCACCCTGATGCTGGATGATCCCTATTCCTAGTGTGAGGGAGTTAAGAAAACTTATCTGGATTCCAACAAAGAAACGTCGAACCAGTAGAAATATTGATTACGTTTTTTTCTAGGCACGTTACAGAAACATGCGCCAGCCTGCAATCGCGATGGTCATCGGTATTTGATTTGAATGAAAAATACGTCCTCTCGCATAACATACACAAGCGTAACTTGGGACCTTCCCCTATATGTGTTACGGGCATATGCTCTACGATAGGCGTACCCCAAGCCCAAACTCAAATATCAGCTCAAAGAAGGAAGGTCAAGCTCGGCGTCCAGGGTGCTGGGTCCAAGAATGAAAGGCACCAGGTCGTGAATCTGGCTTCCCTCCCTTCTATTTCCCCGGCTGCGCTTTCGTCCAGAGTACAATCCCACCCTGATGCTGGATGATCCCTATTCCTAGTGTGAGGGAGTTAAGAGAACTTTTGCTACTTATGTAGGTGGATATAACGCATTACGCTTAAAATAGGAATACCTACCGACGGCTTCATTCAACCGACAATGTGAAAGTTTTTGCTA
This sequence comes from Limnephilus lunatus, assembly GCA_917563855.2. Lineage (NCBI taxonomy): Eukaryota > Metazoa > Arthropoda > Insecta > Trichoptera > Limnephilidae > Limnephilus > Limnephilus lunatus. Next base: position 40,090,805 of record OU830602.1, on the reverse strand, counting down.
AATCGAATATCGAATGAAATATACCTACCTAAGCGTAAACCAAAAGTAGTTAAGAAAACTTTTGCTACTTATGTAGGTGGATATAACGCATTACGCTTAAAATACGAATACCTACCGACGGCTTCATTCAACCGACAATGTGAAAGTTTTTGCTAAATCGAATATCGAATGAAATATACCTACCTAAGCGTAAACCAAAAGTAGTTAAGAAAACTTTTGCTACTTATGTAGGTGGATATAACGCATTACGCTTAAAATACGAATACCTACCGACGGCTTCATTCAACCGACAATGTGAAAGTTTTTTGCTAAATCGAATATCGAATGAAATATACCTACCTAAGCGTAACCCAAAAGGTGAGGATTATACGATAATTTTATGTATAGTCCTATGTAATAGACTTGTCGTGATACCTAAAATTTGGAATAAGATATGGGAAATTTTTAGGAGTGGGAATTTAATTATGTCAGATTTTGTTAGTAAGCAAAGATGCCCATGCTACGCACCATTCTATAAACTGTTAAATTACCCAATGCCTTTTCAAAAAACCCTTTCCTAAATATAGTCCCCTAGCTACGTTTAAAAATATTATTACGAAACTCGTAAATAATAATTAACACCTCCAAGGCGCTTTACACATTAATTTATACCTACATTCTATACCTACGTATTTAGTTACCCGTTATGTATTGGAGAATACCCAGTAACCTAGTTTTCTAGATCACCAACAAAGCACTTTTAAAGGATTTTATTATTGTTTTGTGGTTTCAAAATCCCGTCTTTTAAATGAAGTCTCCCGTCTAAGATTTATTGCCCGAAAGCGCACTTTGTGCTTCAAATGCTATTCTAGTTCATTGAACCCCAAATTATTATTTTACAACGGTCTTGTCTCAAGAAATTGTCGCCGGCCAACCTCAGGCAGCCCCGGATCGACTTACGGAGGGAACGCCCTTTTTTTTTCGATTACCGATAATTACCCGATAGCTTTTTAAATGTTACCGTTATAATTTTCCGATTAAATCATCCGACTTAGATGACATGTTTCCTTATTAAAGGCCCCATTAAGGTAGCTATAATAATAATACTAATATTTGAACGAACCACATAGCACCTCTTTTATGGAAAATCACCTCAAGGGCGCTATATAAACTATAATTCATGTTTAAATCTAGAAAACTACAAGCTAGACGAACAATTATAAACAATTAAAATACTCGGGGAGTAATGATGATTCTATTGTTTGAACCCTACTTTGTACGAAATCCAAACATTAATGTTGTTAATAATTAATTCAATTTGTCAAACTTACCCCTCTCATGCACACAAAACCTTGACATGCACGAATCACAATTCAAAACCAGCATCCCTCGTGCACTAATTGATTAATCACTAATTAAAGCACTTATTATTTCGGTCTAACTTTCGCGTCGGTTTGTATTAAATTTTACCCTATCCCTGATAAATGCCCCGAAAGTGCATTTTGTTTTGATATTAAATTAACATTGACCGCCTCAATTTACAAATTATATTATTTAACTTCACAGATATGAACTCGCAAGCCGCAATCTCTGACTTCCTTATTCGCGTGGACTCTTTTTGTTTAATAAAGACGAACTATTCTTAGTTTAATTAAAATGAAATATCCCCGATTTAGAAGCATCGAGCTGGTCTCCTCGCGACTCTCAGAACTTGACGATCTTAATTCTCTCCCTGACTGTCCTCTAACACTTCCCTGCCCCGACTATCCTGTTCCAACTCTCTGCCCCCTGACTCCCCCCCATCTACTTGTGTGGTTTCAATAATATATTAGCCACTTCTTCAAATCTTAAGTGATAAACACATCTCCCAATATGCATATTTCAATCGTTTTAATAGTGTTCTGTCACATTAGGTCCCAAATTCCAAGAAATCAGTGCAACTTTCATGTTTGCTATTTTTTTGTGTGTAACCTTTAGATAACAGAATACAAACTAATTTTGTCTGCGCCGGAGTCATAAATTATCCCAATAGCGCTTAAAAGAAGAGCTCAGTGGCGTACTTCAATCTAATACTCTTTCTCATTACTTGCGTCGACTTTATTGGTTATATAATAACATTATATAAGCATTGTCTGTACACGTTTTCGTTCTTTCTGCGTGCGTCACTATTTAACGAATTCTGCAATCTTATTTTGACAAATATGTTAAATATTTTAACCCCTACTCGGCGCGTCGCTCTAGTATATTTAAATGCACCAAGATTAATCTTTATTGCCTAGTTTTCAATTTCCTACTGCCATAGAAAATTCACCATATAATTGTTTCGCAAATTTCGTTAATTGTTGGGCAAATATCCATCGGCCGCCCCTGACTTGATAATGAACCTGAAAAAATCCCTCTAAATGTTATTCTGGGTCCCTTCTTAGTTTTGTGAAAAATGGCCTTTGCCGGGGCTCGCATGCACTTGAGCTACGCAAACACATGTGGTTATTTAGTGGTAAGGACCCATAAATCACCCCCATGAATTGAAACAGAGAATCGTATGCTGAAACCATTCCATGTTACAAAAATTAAATATAATTCTAAATTGATCTCTCAATTTTAAAAGAATTATTTCGTAGGCCCAAAGGCGAGATCATCACAAGCTATGGAACCCATTTCCAATTCGGTCACTTTTAACTGTATCGTACTTCGACTAAGAACTATTAACACTATCTTCATTTATAGCTCAATCGGTAGAGTACTTGCCATGTAAGCTAAGGGACCTGGGTTCGAGTCCCAGTGGAACCAATATCTTTTTCTGATTTTTCTGTCTTCAGATTTTAATTGAGTTTCACTAATATTGTCTTAATTTAATTAAATATTATAATAATTGTATTTACAAAGGGTTAAAATATTTTAAGAGTCTTCCCGGAATAGTAAAAAAATTTAACAGAATTGATATTATTGAAGATTTTTTTATTTATTTAAAAACACCGTGAACAAAAAGCATTATCTTCATTTCAAATCATATTTATTCCTCCATGGCCGAGGGGTAAGGCCCTTGACTCGTAATCCGAAGATTGCGGGATTGAATTCCGGCGTGGTCAAATAAATTTAATTTGATTAATTTGCGTTATTTCACAATTAATTAATAAAAAATTATATAAAGTATATTTGCGGCAGGTTCCAGAGTGGAAAATACTCTCAGTATCGCCCTGGTGAAAGACTACCATTCAGATTTGAAACGTCCCTAGAAATGGCTTTAGCCGTGTTTGGTAACTAGAATAGCCAGGTACTTCCCCACCTTCCTTTTTCTCATTTCCTTCCCTTGCCCACTTACCTTCAGCCTCACAACATACCCCAATTGGAGATGCCATAGTCCAACTGGCCCCAGCCGGGAGCAGATGGGACTCTTGTGCGGTACTCACATAAAATATATAATATATAACACCATAAATTTATGAATGAAAATAATAAAAAGTTAAGGTTTTGACGGGACCAGCACACTACGAATTATGTTACTGAGTTGTAATTAATTATATTCAGTTATTTCTATCGATCTCATATATCATCAGATTGTCATTATCAGATTTTCCATATAAATAAATCGGAAAGGAATATCCGAGACAGGGTATAATAAACTCCGCAAATTGCAGATGTACAATAGGTACCATCGATTCAGCAGTTTGGCACTATGAGAAACTAATACTTATTTGTATTTTATTAGACATGGTTAATGTTGCAATTTTTTAAACCTCTGTTCTCTGATGTTTGTATTTTTATTTAATTTATGTTCTTTTTATTTCTATCGTAACTTTATTAATATTATTTATTTCTCATGTTAAAGATCTAATGCTTTATTTTATGTAAAAACCCTCTGCACATAAAATAAAATAAATATATTCTGGTAAGAACTTAGCAATCATTACAAAGATCGCAATCTATAAAAATATAGATAAATAAATGAGGATAATGTGAGTAATTCTTAAATAGAATTCAGTAAATATTATAAAAACTTTTGTAAAAAAAACATTCTCCGTTTGATGTGATTGACATGACCAACGGCTGATTCGAGCAATTCAGATTACACACCAATATTGCGAATGCCATTGAAACAGGAGTTGGATATTATTTTCAATGATTAAATATTACGATTATGTTTCAATTTCAACAGTTGATTGAGGGTTTTGCAAAACTGAGATATTCCGCTTTAACGTTTTGTTGGGAAATCGCAAAAAAAACTGATTCAGGTTTCAATTGTGATTTTTTATACTGTTTTTTTAGTAGCTAATAGATTACTTTAGTAATATTCGTTTTGAATAATAAAATATTTAAAAAAATATGTTGAAAAGTAATACGATGTTTAAAATTTATGTTTGGCATAAGGTCTGTTTTGCAAGACAGTCTTGGAATAAACCTGTTTTGCAACAAAGTGTCTTGGAATAAGCTGATTTTGAAACGCCATATAACACAATTGACAGCAACACTCACGCAAATCAACTAGGCGGTCATTTTGTCACGTCAAATGGTATATTTCTATTGGCTGAAATGGAACAAGGCTGTTAATAATATTTAACATTTAAAGGAGCCAGACCAGTTATAGGTATAAAGCGATAAAAAAAAATGTGAAAAATAATTATAAGAAAAATAGAGTTTTTTTTTCATTTTTCTCCTTCAAAACTGGACTGATTTTAGAGATTTTTTGCTAAATACATTAGAAAAAAAAACTCTTTTTTTGTAGATTTTGCTTTTTAAAAAATAAATTCTTTTTATTTTGTATACTGAAAGTCTGGTAATGACGATGTAGCTTTCTACAGGTATAAGTAACTTTATCAAAATCGTATGTAAAAATAAATGCACAGAATTGTATTAAGAAAAATATTGCATTGACTGTTTAAATTAGGTAAAAGTTTGAAGAAGTCAGTTTTGCAAATTTAGCCCTCAATAATTATAATAATTAAATTTATTGTCAGTATTATGTCGTGTAAACTATTATAAAGAGATAAGGAAAATAATATGGAAAAAATTGAATTTTTATTAGAACCACTATCTTTTCATAATTTTTGAAGGTTATTAATGTAATTATAAATGTAATGTATCATTGAAGAAGAAAATTAATCTTAACAAAAATATGAAAATGAAAAATAAAAAGGTAATCCATTTTAATATCAGCATTAACTTAAAAAAGTGTTTTTTTCCTAAAATAATAAAAAAAACGCCACCTATGTAAGATCAGATTATGAAATATTTTTAATATCGTCATATAAAACAAAACAAAAAGTTACAAACGTTTATATTATATTCGCAATAGAAAAAATCAAAGGTGTTAGTAAGCTTTCAAATAAAACTGAATTGTAACCTGCAAAAAAACAGATAACAAAAACACATTTGTCAAAATTCATTACAGTTTTTAAGGGCAATTTATCACGGACATAAACTGTAAACGGCACTTACATTTATTTTATTGTTTCTAACAAACATTTGTCAAACTATAAATTCCGCGTTCTTTTATTATAGCAGCATCGAATCGGCTTCAATCATAAATTTTACGACCCAATGAAAGAATCTAGGCCACCGTGAAAGCCGTAAATAAACATGCCTTTGTCGATAGACAAAAATGTATAAACCATAAAATTGGCAGAAAATGCGAATGCTTATTTATAAGGATCGTAATGAATGATAAACATACGGACCAACTGACATATATGTAATATTATATTGTAACCTCGAATAAATGCTTCAGAATATTGGATTTCTTTAATCCTCAAACAATATTTTACCATAATGCTATGGGAGTGTTGTTTTCTTTCGTGGAATATTTTGTTTTATTTATAATATGTGATATTTGTAGACAATATCCATATCTATATTTCAAAAAAGAGTTACCAGTGATATTTTTACGAAATTTTCCTTTTATTTACGAACTTATTATAATATTTATTATAATATTGTAATTCTTATGCTTTAACATAAGAAGCCAAGGAAATTTTAAATATAATTTTAAGTGCCAAGAAGTCACAATTTTTTTCTTCTTCTTCTTCTTTTGCCATGTCCGTTCAACGGACATTGGATACCTATCATGTTGGTTGTGTGGACTTTGTTTACTGCAGCCCAAACTGCTCAACAGTAGACTGGCCAAACCACTTTCTCAGTTTTTTCAGCCATGATGTTCTTCTTCCAAGGCTCCGTTTTCCGGCAATCTTACCCTACATCATGAAATGCAAGATCTTATAATGTAGGGTATGATAATTCGAAACAAATGTATAAAACTTTGGCAAAGAAGGACAGTGTAACCAACTTGTGAAAAATGCAATGTAGGTACTTTTTGAAACAATATATCGGAGTTGCAATCGTCTCGTTACTGTTCTAAATAGAAATTTGAAAGGTGTTCAATTTACAAACCATATAATGTTTTTTTTTAGTTTTACTATTAACACGTGACTCATCTTTCAGGATACGGTAGATCCTATAATTGGGTTAATTATTTGTACTTTTCTTAGCTTATTTGGCCTATCAACGATATTTTCAGACAAAACGCCTTCAAAAAGCAAAAAAAGCTGCCACAAGAAAAAAATAATTACCCACATACAAAGAGAGTCTGAATGAAAGGTGTGGGGTAGTAAAATTTAACCGACTTCCAAAATATATTCCTTTTTCAACGCAATCGAAGATGTGAATACGTCTGAAAACCCAGAGCCCATAATATCATAGAAAGTCGATCGACATGTAAGATCTTATCTGTCTAATCGAACGGTCTAGGTCAAATCGAGTCTTTTACTATGATTTCGAATAAATTTCCCTCAGCTCTTACCAATATTCAGAATTTTGCTGAATTTAAACGGGCTTTAAAAACAAAAATATTTTTAAAAATCGAGCGCATTTCACACGCGGTAGACGTGAAACCTTCACTACACAATCTCAACCAATATGATCCATGAAAATTGAGCTCATAATCAAAGCGGCCAATGCCGTAAGGTTTCATTCTTTCTCATTCGCTCGCAGGCTATATCCTATTGATGTATGTGTTTGTCTCTTTTTAGTGTCGTTTCCGTTTTATCGAGTTTCAAATCACAATGTCGCTAAAGAAGTTTCACTTAGAAAATTTAATAATGGAGTTTCGCTAATATTGTCTTCATTTAATTAATTTAAACAAAATTTACTCGCGCATGCCGAGATTTGAATCCACAACCTCCGCATTATTGCTAATCGAGAGCCTTACTCCTCGATCATGGAGACCTAATGTATCAGAGATATCAAAGATATCACGAGAAATGTATTGACGTATAAGTATGCAAATAAATATGAATAAATAGTTTTCTCCATAAACAAGCTCAAATCTTTCAATAAAGGCTTACAAATAAAATGTTGTATCGGTGATCAATCCAATATTCTATATTTAAGCCTTTCTTAAAATATTTGAGCTTGTTTATTGGCAATTTATTTATTAATTTATAATTAATTTAATAATATTGCGTTTATATGGGCGCAAACAATTAATTCATCTCAATATTTTAAGGCATTACTAGCACAAGTATTTTATTTCTAAAATAATTAAACTATCGCCATTATTTGTGAAAGAGTAGATCTTTGAAATTCTTTTAATTATCACATAAGGGGAGATTACTTACTGAAAGAAAAATCGATTAAAGTTTACTATTTTTTAAACGACCTAGAAAAGGAGGAGGTTATCAATTCGACGGTAATTTTTTTTTTTTTTTTAAGTTTGTTACCTCAGAACTTTCGATTGGGTGAACCGATATTGATGATTCTTTTTTTATTAGAAAGCTGGTGCTTCCCGTGTGGTTCCATTTTAATTTGGTCCAGTTTTGACAATGGGATCCATGAGAAAACCATATATGTCTTAAATTTGCAATAAGTATGTGCGCGACAAATGGATGAATAACTCAATATTACGCTAACAGATTTCGATGATTCTTTTTTGAAGTAAAACTTCTTTACGAACGCTTGTCACAAAAAATCAAATAATAAACAAAAATTTTAACAAAAAAAACGGCTTCAAAAATGCACTAAAAAGTAAAAAAATAATTTCGTACGATTGTTATTTTTGGAGTCGGTGTCAGCCAAGATCTCCACATCACACCGACTCCAAAAATAACAATCGTACGAATTTTTTTTCTTCTTTTTAGTGCATTTTTTAAGTCGTTTTTTGTTTTGTTAAAATTTTTGTTTATTAAATTCACTTTAAATTACATTTAATAATGTTATTATCAAGATCTGCAATTAAATTAGTTATTTTTTTATTACGGCTGTTTTGGCCTACAAGGCCATTTTCAAACTGTCCTTGTATGTTGAATTGTCCAATTTGAAAATGGCCTTGTAAGTCGAAACAGCTGTAACAAAAATATTTGCATAGCTCGATAATAACGTTAATTGTAATGTAATTTAAGTACTAAAAAAATAATAATAATTGGAGTACTACGAATTAAACACAAAACCAATTAATGACGTTTACTACCAAGGATCATTTTCAAACACCCCTAGTAAGTTCTCACTCACATCACATAAAATTATATTTTTTTTATTCCTTTTTAAAGTGGCACCGAAGCCAAGATGTTTTTCTTCATTTATATTAAAAAAAGAAAGCCTTCCCCAACGTTATTTCATTTAACCCGCGTTAGAAAAGTTCGAAAGTATTTTTTTATTATAATCCAACTCGGAGAAGATATTTGTCGGCCCGGCACCAAAAATAAATGGGATTTGGCCAATCGAAAGGCAATAAACGCTCAGCCCTGCCAATCTTATGATCTGTTTCACCACACCATCTCAAAGACGCTGATTGGGCCCATCTCTCCGAGGAAAAGAATAGCTATAAAGAAAGCGTCCGGGAAAAAAATAAAGCATCTATTCCGAAGGATTGTGTTTTCGCTTTTTTTATGGTCAATAAATTGCGAAATTTACGGTAGCGTAATGGTGTTCTGCGCGATTACTTGATCGACGGAAAATGGCGCGCCACAAAGAGCAGATATTACTAAGGATCTTTTCAAAGATATCTTTAAGACTTGGAGGATAATTTAAAAGCTCTCTGTAAGAATTTACTTCGAAGTTCAAAAGAACTAACGCAGGTACTGTTATGAAAATTTCTAGTACAAAGGCAATTTAAAGTACTGCAGCAAAGTTTAAAAATATATTTGATTGTAGTACATTCTGTAACTGATCGAAGAGCGTTGTGAGCGTATATGCGAGTACAAATTAAGGACAATCTTATCTTACTTCGCGTGATAATTTTATTTTTATGTTTCAAAATTTGAAAATACTTCTTTAACAAACAATACGATTTGGGAGGTGGATAAGGGTACCGCCGCCCCGGGAATCATTTATTGGATAACCAACACCTCTGCCATAGGTCATCCTAAGTGGTTCGCCACGTTCGGCGACTTAGCAGGGGTGCGCGGGTTCATGAGGTCAGGTTTGTCCAGATATGGCAGCGGATGCGTCTGACCACCAATTGCATGGTAGGCCGGATCGGGAGAGACTGGTTGAGGGATATTTTTTTACCTCTCTTTTGACCGTAGTGGAAGGGATAAATTCATTAGTCCGTCACTTCTGGACACGCTGACTCACAAATTCCTATCCATCTTGTATATTCCTTTTTCCTTCCTAGAATTACTTCTCCTTCCTTTCCTTAAAAAATACTCTACATACAGCATTTCCAAGGATGACATAGGCCCTGAGGGGAATTATTTTCCTCAGGGCCTCCTGTGTGGAATGTAAAAAAAATCGTTTTCATTGGGAGTTTTGTGTTAAGGAGGGCCCTTTGCAAGTTGTATGTATAAACTATGCATTTAAATGCAGCGAAGGAGTTTATTGCTCTGCAATGATGGTCGTAAAAAAAAAGAATATAGTTACAAACAGGCAGTAATAACATACCTCAATAAATCAATGTAGACTATTCTTCTACAAGGGTTCTATAAAGTTTAATTAGCATACTTTAATCTCATAATTATGGTTCCATTATTCATTTCACAAGTTTTGTAAATGCTCATGTAGGCGTATCTTGTATTAATATAATATAAAACAAAGTCGGGTTAGTTACACCATTTATAACTCAAGAACGGCCTCCCGATTTTTATGATCTTTGATTTTTTGGATTGGTCTCTGCCCCAAATAGCAGAATAGCTATTAAAACATCGGAAAAATTCACGAAAAAAATAATTATTAAAAAATTCTTTTCTCAAATTATTGAGTAGTGAATGAATTCCGAAAATTCAAAAACGTCAGATATTAATGGGTCGATTGTTTGCTTTTATTCTTAAACATGTTCCTCTTTCTTACACACTAAATGTCAACTGTTAAAAAGGAGACAAACGGTGAACATATGTCTACACCCTCAAAGGAAAAATACAATAATTATAATAAATCTTTCTCACATGTATAAAGAAAATGAAAGTCAATTCCCGTAAGTGGAAAAGTAAGAAAACCACAATAAATATGACTTCATATCTGATACTGACAAAAACAAAACCCGGATAGTTGCGCATCGATAATTGCTTCGTTGTGCAATTTTTAACAATAAAAAAACCTAATTTAATTCATCTTATCAGTTAAAACCCCGGGTCAGCTAGTAATAATATAATTTATGAAATATTTCTAATTCAGATAAATTAAAATCTTCTGGAAATGGACTGAAATTTTAGATGTACAAAAACAGTCGTCAAACGAAAATAACAACAACACAAATTTACGGAATGTTCACAAATTTTCTTTAAATGAGTGTTGAAAATATATTTTTCTTCTAAAAATCAATTGTCTCTGCCAAAAGTTGAACCAAATGGCAGTCGAAAAGTTTCAAATTATTTATCTTGTTCCTCAGTTTTTACTTCTTTGACCTGAAAGTTGAGTTTTTTTCTTCCTTCTTCTTGGCACAATCTTAAAGTATTAAAGGCAGGGAAAAGATTCAAATGAGAGGGAAAACTTTTACCTATCGTTTATAAGAAAAAACGAACCAAATATTGAGTTTGTATAGAGTTGAAGAGAGTACAGAAGTTATAAAATTATAAACTTTCTTCGTACAATTTCGATAATTTATTGTATGTAGGTGTATTGTACTATATTGCAAACCTACAAGACTTTGGAAAGTCGCAAATATATTAATAATATAGTTTACATGTATGTCACAGGAGAGAAATCAGACAGATATATTTTTAAATTATCAGGCTATTTTTTTCGGGTTTCGGAACAACTGATATAGGTCAAATTAGCAGTGTTTGTTAAAATGCCATTTAAGGCATTTCCCGTGAGATTTTTGTTCTATTTTAACCAGCAGTGTTTTATTAAACATTTTCAAAAATTTTCGCCTAAATATTATCGCTTTTCATATAAGCGCGCTCCCTCTAACATCCGTATTTATATATCTCCCTTTCTTCTTCTCTATGAGTGCTTACGTCCCACCGGGCCTTAAAAAATACTAAGTTTTGGTTTTTATTTATTAAATAAGAGAAAAATTGAAACATTTGTTTTGGACACGTGATCAACTGCCATTGAGCGCTTTTATAATTACTAATACTAATAACTAAGGTATTTATGCGGGTGAGGGAAATGTATGATAAAGATTGTATGTTTATTTGGTGGGGGGGAGGGAGGGTGCAGACATACCTACGTTTACCAATTGCCTCATTTTTGGCTGCTGTTATTTTGTGTGTGAGAAAGAACTGCAGCATAATATGTTATAGAACAACGGCCAAACCATCAGTGCATTGACATTTGACTTTTTTTTAATTTTTGAAATTCACACAACCTTCAATATTATCCTCATAACAATTTTTTTTATTCCAATTTTTTTTGATTACAATAAATTTTATTCAATAATTAGTTACATAATATATGTATTTGATTTACCCCCATAAATAAGCAGGGCTTGTGTATATGGGGGAGTGTTATTATACTGGTTAAATTTTTCTTTTTATTTAGTTAAAATTTTCATATTTTATATGAAAATATAAATATATATATTACATTCCATACTTTTAAAATTATCGTCATGACTAGTAGTACTGTAGGGTCTACGGAGACGTCACGGTGCGGTGTGTGAGAGAGATGCAAGAAAATTATCACTTATTTTCCTTTGGAGGAAACAGACCGACGTACATTGTGCTTCTTATCTTTTGAAAGATCTGTAGCATAATAGCGATAAGGAACGTATGTTTATTACCTTTTTGCCGTCACGGTAATAATAAAAGCGATCATTCACAGAACTATCAGTTTAAATAATTAAATTTGACAATATGAATCAAGGGTGAAAATTTTTTTTTATTTTTTTAATTATTGCTTCAGTCCGCTCCTAAACCTTTGTCATCTATTTGTTATTCAAATTAAATTATTCACAAGATTTTCTGATAAAACTAAAGATATTCTTAGTTTTATTATTTCGACAAAGCCGCCATTGAACGTCCTCAACCAGTGATACGGCAGTATAATAATATAGGCTGGAAAAATAAGATACCTAAGGCCCAGTCAACCCGACTTACCCTCCGTTTGGGAAAAAACAAGATACAAGTAAATTCAAGGAGAAAAACTGATTGTTATCTAGAAGTCCCTCGAAATTAAACTCAGCGTTGTTTTGTGACATGTTTATCTAGGGCGAGACGTAAAGGGATGTTTTTCTGTTTTGAGATACTCGTTGAGGGTAGATAAAGGTGGTCAGTTTAACCGTAGAGGGCCATATAATGCCGAGGGATTTGGGATTTTGTTTGTAAATAAGGCCTTAAAAAATTACATCTCATATAAAATGTATGTTTTATAATGTACTCGTATTAGTCATTTTTGTGTTACTTTCAGCATCAAGAAAATATTTAAAAAATTTAAATACCTACATGAAAAAATATTTGTTTTAAATAACAATTTTTTTACACTTACTATTTATAAATTGCTGGATAGCTCAGTGGATTAGAAGTTGGCCGTTCAGAGTTCGACTCCGGAGTTTATATCAAGTTAACGAAAAAATACTTTTCATAGTTTAAATATAGGTTCATCAGTATTTTGATAAAAGCAAACACGGAATTGATTAGCTTTAGGTATAATGCCTTTTGGAAGGTGAAACAGCTGTCAAGCGTAATAATAATTACAGAGCAGAACTTGTTTATAATCAAACGGTTTTTAAAAATTATTTTAATATTATTGAATATGTTAAATACAAATTCAATGTGGGTAATAAAAATAAGTAATTAAAAAAAAAACTTTAATTATTTAATCCATACGTTAAGGTTATTTTCCTTTTTCAAGTTCAGACAATTTTCAAAAGCACATTTATCATAATATGCAAACAATATTTCATTTTGATCAGTGGATATGATGGCATCGTTACTGGGTCCTACCCAGGCGTCGTGAGTTCAATTCCTTGGCTGGCTAAGTCCTCTGCGATTTGTGTATAAAACGCACTTTTCATTTCAATTTCAAATATATCACGTTGATTTGAACAAGTCATTGAAACCTCTTTTCTCGAGTGATTAACGGTAGGTACGCCTTATCTGTTTCCAATTTATTTCTTCATCTAATTATTATCTAATTTATTTCATCAAAAAAGGAACTGAAAATAGTATTAGTACTACACTAAATAATAACTTTAAGCAATTGAGTTTAGTTTCAATCTGATCCTGATGGAATAAGTTTCTTTATGTTGCCACCAATTTGCTATTAATTTTCGTCGTGTCGCCAAAGAATGGCGCATTCTCCACAATACTATTACGAAGCCTAGTCTGTTTATTTTGTAAACCGATATAAAAAAGGACGATGCTTGCGGGGATTATTTCGCAATAAATTCCGCCCCTCGGGGTCGCAATTAAGATTTGCCGAAATCAATCGCGCCAAATCCGCAGAGATTATCTGGGTACTAAATTATTCGACAGATTTCGGATTCGTTTTCTGGCCACAAGGCAAGGCTGGATTAATGTCCTGAAGCAGATTATTAAATAATTGTAAATGTGCTTGTGATTGCCATATTAGATGATTTGAACATAATAATTAAATTGACTGATTATTTTTACATACACATGAAAAAAAATCTGTGTTTTTGTTGATGAATTATATATCGATGATAAACTTTTCTTACTACCGTAAGAATAGTTTATCAATACGGCAATTGAACTGTTAGTAAACTAGTGGAAAATGTGTAGGTTTCCGATCCAGGCGTCGCGAGTTTCATTCTCTGACAGGAAAAGCAGCCTATTAATAGAAAATGCGGGCGGCGTTTTGTTCATACAAACGTATCCCTCAATATTATTTCTGGATTTTAACACTTATGCAAATATTTTTTTAAATATAATAATGATATAGTCTGGCAAGTCGTTTTGCTTTTTTTGATAAATTACTTCTTATAGGAGTTAGGACACTAAAAAATCCTTAAAATTTTCTAGTTGGAACGCCATGAACAGCGTTCAGTATATAAATTTAACAATATATATTACAAAACACGCAAAACGTACAGATATAGTATATTTTCTTCTAATAATACACTAAGGGATAAATATTTTTTTGAATCAGTTTTGTTGGAGACATCAGGGTAATACGAAACCTTGTTAAGATTTTATTTGAGATTTTTTGAGAGCTCTAAACAGGAGACCCTAAGGAAAAAAAATCCCTCAAGACCTATATGTTCTTTGGGTATGCTGTATGGATGGGTCTTTTAAGATAAAGGAAGGAGAGGATATTCTCGGAACGAAAAGGGTATGAGGGTTGGGTAGGAATCGAAAGGTCATGTGTCCAGGAGAGACGGACGTATAAATCCATCCCTCGAGAGAGAGTCCGGAGAGGTCTAGATTAGGTCTCCCCCAATCAGTATCTCCCAATCCGGCCCCCACGCAGTAGATGGGCAAAGGCGTTCACCTTCAAGACCTAGGCCTAAAAAGACTAGGTTTAAAATAAAACCTTCACATAGCATTCGTAAATATGACATAGGCCCAGAGGGAAATTATTTTCCTCGGGGCTTCCTGTATGGACTATGTGGAATAATAATAATTACGGGAAAAAAATTACCAAAAATATCAGTGCATTATTTGAAAAAAATGACCAATTTAATAGCAATTTTTTAATCCTTTTAGGATTAAAAAATTAATTTGTTAAAACGGAATCGAGTTGCACAGCCTCGCAGTGGTGGTTTGGCAACATTCTATCATAAAGCCGAATTGTAAAAATTTGGGAATAGAAAATTTCTCAGAACTTCCACCGAAACACGATGTGACCAAAAAAACCTCTTTATTGATACCAAATATTTATCAACGCAAGTACATTATTCCGTTTTGTGCGTTCGCCAAAATCAAATCAACGGGTACAAACAAAGTTTTATTTATCAAGCGGGGGAAATGATATATGTGAGATTTATTCTCCGAGGCTTTACTTGGACATGGGCTTGTCTGACAGAATCAATCAATAGCGGCAATCCAATCTCTCCTCCTTTCGTCCTATTCTACGACCTGTCAATTGCCACAAACTATTTCAATTTGGAAAATTCGCAATCATTACTTCTGATCCAAATCCTGTTTTTGTTCTTATTTGCTTCGGAGCTTTTCTATTAGATTTATCTCGTGTTCTGTGTCTCATTTCAACTCCAAAACGACTTGTATTCTTGTCATATTTTCTAATTATTTCTTATTAGCTTCACGTCTTCAGTACAGGTTGAAATGTTACGAGAATAATGCCAATTTAGATCTAATGTATTATTTATATTTTTACTAGTTTTTACCCGCGGCTTCGCTGGCATGGTATTAGGGGGAAATTACTGTATAAAGAATTTTCCCATGGGAATTAAATATTTTTTCCAATTATCTGTTCAAAAAAATCACGTCGATCGGTCAATCCAATTATATTATTATAGCGCGTTTCCGGCATGCGTTGCTATGCCACTTAATACAGAAATTGTTTTTCCTTGCGTGTCCTTTCCCATTCGTCCTGTTCCCTTTCCGCCTCCACTTCCTCTCCCGCATCCCCTTCCCCTCTCGCGTTCTCACTCCCCTCGCCCACGTCCCCCGTCCGTGAACCCCCCTCCCGAGTTCCCTCAACCCCTCTCGAGTTCCCCCCCCCCCTTCCTGGTTCCCCTCCCCCCAGCCCGTCCCGCATTCCATACCTTCAACCCAGTACATTCAGTTTTCAAACAGCTCGCGTGCCACTTATTGCAATTTTTTTAAACAAATTTCATAATGCCAAAGCGCACCAGTACATATGGAAACCTTCGCGGGCATACTCACAACAACTCACCAAAACTTCCTTGCAATCGGATGAATGTTGCAACAATCGCGCCCGGCTGCTAACAGCAACTTTACCGAGTAATTTTTACCGTACACTAAGGATTTTTAGTAGGTATGTCTTTTTGTATGGGGAAAAAAAGTTGGAATTTCAGAAAAATTTATTAATTTTTTTTACTCCTACCATAATTTAGAATCACCTCCCGAAGTTAATGCACTTTTCCCCCGGACACCCTGTATATTTAGGAACATTTCTGGTAATATTTGTTAATAATAATAATATTTAATAATGTAGTATATAATATTTTCTCTTGCTTCACTCATAATCTCTACATTCCTAAAAAGTCGATGACATAATCTCACTGTCTACCTGAGAACAGTAAGACTCTTGCGGCGCGCGTATGATATAAATAAAAACCTTTGACAGATATAATTAACTACAAGGTACAGCGAAATTAATTTAAAGAAAAAGAATATGAAAAAGTCCAAAAAATACTCTTATTTCAAAAAATAATTAATTTGTGCATATTGATTAAAAAATTTAAAAAAAATTGAAACAACAATCCGCAGTTCCCTCTTACCCCGCAAATGAACAAAAATACTGAATGCTTTGCGACGTGTATCAATTATTCCGTTTAAATTTAGACCAGCGAATCAATTTGTTTCATTCTTCAGTTTCCCTTGATTTTCTTTTGAAATTTTCGTTTGAGTCGCTTATACTGTTTTCAACGATATAAGATTATTATTATATAAAATTATATTTTCATCTATCTTGTGTACTGCCACACAAGCAAAGGTTTATTTTAAATAATTTACATCGTTCATTTCAATACATTCATTTTAAAAAACATTTCAAAATTACAATTTCAAAGTCTTTTTAAAAGAGAAAAATATTTTAGATGAGATAAACAGATTTCGACTAACAGCAACAAAGTTTGCCGTTTGAATTATGCATCATTGAAGTTAAGCATATCGATATTCGAAGTGATTCTATTTAACAACAAGACAGCTCTCCCGACTGGGATCACCATTGGCAAGTTAATTATGCAACAGTCCATGCTGTCGGTGACGGAGTTTCTATGTTCCCAATGGTTCCCAATGATAACCATTGGGAACATAGAAACTAAAGCTCTCTACGATGGCCGAGTTTTCGAACCATCCACAAATCAGTCTGAAAAAATGTGTTTCAATGAGCACATCCCTTTTAACCCGTGGAAGGTTCATACGGTGCATGCCCAAGAGAAAGTCGGTAGGGAAAGCATAGGAACAACATATACCCCCTTATTTTATTCCCACTAGTATGCCACCATAAATATATATATACAACTGTATAATAATATATCCAAAATATAATATTTGGTCAAGCGTGGGTGGGTGGGTTTATTGGTTGACTGATTTGGGTACAGATTTAACTAGAACGCTTCAACAGCATATATCCAATTCTATTTAAAACTATACCTGCCAAAGAGCCAATGAGAATTTATAGCAAATGTCCAAATAACATTAGATTGGAATATATTTTTAAGTCAATAGAGAATACATGATAAAGTTATGTTGATTTTGTATGTCGCATATTTTTTTGAAACCAGATAGAAAAAGAATCAAGATTTTTAGCGGAGGTTGAATGTGGATGGAGAAGCTGACATTTGTGGCAAGCTGTAATCTCTTTAGCTCCGGACCTGGCTGGACTAGTTAAAATCCTGGCGTAGTCAGATGAAAAAATGGATCTCTGCAAGGGTGCATTTCAATTCAAAGATAAATTTATTCTAAGTACTGCCCTTACGAAAATTTACTCGGAATCAAAACAAAGTGTAACAAAATCAGGAAAGGAGTTCAAAAAATGACAATATATTTTGACTATTATTTAAATTTAGTGTTGAGGTTTCGATCGGCTATAAAATGTTTTCTACGGGCAAATATAATAGTTCAGCAACCACTTGTGGTCAGCAAGTAGAACAAGATTGATCAACAAAGACTAATCTTAACCCTTAACCTAACCTAACCATACCCGTATTAATCCTGATATATTTTCACTGCCAACAAAACATAGCAGGATGTTCAAATTATAAAATAGATACTAGCTGACCCGACGAACTTCGTACCGCCTCAGTATCAATAACTGTTGAATTAAATTCAGTGTTTTTACTCAATTAAAAATTACGCAATGAAGCAATTATCGGTGCGCAGCTGTCCGTATTTTATTTTTGTCAGTATCAGAGGTGTCGTTGTGAATGGATGTTTTTTTTGTGATTTTCTTCTTTTCTACTTAATTGCGGGAATTCGAGAGGCAGGTACGGGTGCCGCCGCCCCGGAACCATTTATTGGATAACCAACACCTCTGCCATAGGTCACCCCAAGTAGTTCGCTACGTTTGGTAATTTAGGAGGGGTGCCCGTGTTCATGGGGTGAAGTTTTTCCGGGTCTTGGCGGTGGATGCTTCTGCCCACGTGATGCGTGGCGGGACGGATCGAGAGATACTGGTTGAGGGAGGCCCTTTGAACTTTCCAGCCGGACTCTCTCGACCCAAACCACCACATTGCCTTACACCGCAGTTGGAGGGATGGATTCATACGTCCGTCACTCTCGGACACACTGACCCCCAGATTCCTACCCACCCCTCATTCCTTTTCCTTTCGAGAACTTCTTATCCTCCCCTTCCTTAAAAAGATCCTCCACACAGCATCCCCTTAGATAACTTAGGTCCTGAGAAAAATTATTCTAAAATGAAAAAAATGCGTTTCATTTCAGAGAATTATTATAATTATTGTATTTTTCCTTTGGAGGGGTTGCAGACATACGTTCACTGTTTGTCTCTTTTTCGACTATTGACATTTCGTGTGTAAGAAAGAGGTGCAGCATTATATGATTAAGAACAAATGCAAAACAATCAGTGCATTGACATTTGACGTTTTTGAATTTTTGGAATTCACGCACAGTTCAATATTATAGGTACTTATCACAAAATGCCCGCAGCTCTTTCGAATATGAGAATTCGTTCCATACAAAATGTATGGGGAAAGAATTTTCTTAATAACTATATGTTTCGTTAATTTTTGTGATATTTTAATAGTTATTATCCTTTCCGGCAAGGAGACAAATCCATCAAATCAAAGATCATCAAAATCGGCCCGGCCGTTCTCCAGTTATAAATAGTGTAACTAACCCGAACTAACCCGACTTTGTTTTATAAATAAGATTATTTCTTGCTAACCCAATATTTAAATAGCGAACCATTTAATTATAATATTAGAAATAAACGATAGGTACCTCGTTAGCGCTAAATCAATATTTTGTTAAGAAAAGTAAAAAAAAATCGCTTGAGAAAACAGGTTTATTTAGAGAGAGTAGGTTTACCTATTTAATTTTAATTAGTTTCAGACGTTTTTATTGTTTTTAACTTCATATTGTAAGTGGATCATAGGTAGTAGGTAAATACTTGATCTATCAAAAAAAAATAATTTAATAAGTGCTTTTAAATTACTACCGAATAATTGGAGGATGTTTGTTTGATAAATAGCTAGGGGCATATAGGAACCGTTCCGGACAAGGAGCTTTAATTTAAAAAAAAACAACATGACAAAATTATTAACGAATAAGTATTTAATTAATATTAAATGTCTACCACATCCTGTGCTAGTTTTATTATCAAACCGTACGATTCATGAAAAAATCATTTATTTTTTATGCTTGTTTTTGAAACGTGATGTGTAAGATTAAGAAAGGGACTCTCCGATGGTTTGGGCATGTAGAGCGAATGAACGAGGAAAGGAGTGTGAGGAGAATATATGATGCAAATGTGAATGGTAGAAAAAATCGGGGACGCCCGAGGAAGACATGGCACGACCAAGTGAATCAGATACTTGAGTCGGGCCATGTGAAGAGTCGGAATAATAGAAGAGTATGTATGAGACGATGTATGAATGTGAATGAGGCAAAGAGTGTGTGCCAAGATCGAGTTGTGTGGTGGTCCGTCCTCTCTGCCTACCCCTGCGGGGAAACGGCGTGATGGTTAGTTAGTTAGTTTATTCTACAATTTCAAAGAAACATAGTTCGCGAAATGTCCATAGGAATATGATTAAAGACATGCGACATTCTTGTATCTTCTGCTTTTTTCGTTTTCATACAATACGCGGAATGAAGAATTTTATGAACCGCTTTTAGGACGATCTACAATGACGTAGATACGATCTCTCACTAGGACGAATGTAATACAACTTATAAGTACAAAAATCTACACTAAGTAATTTCGTTTGGGCTCGGCATTCCAAATTTCTTCCGATTTTTAACAGGTTTTTCTTGAACACATGTTTTTAGCTTTTAAAAACATGTATTATCCTTGAAGATAATATTTACATATACATTTGTTGAGACGAAAAGCTAATATGAAATTCCCTTGACAGAAAAAAATCGCAAGGAATGCTCCCAAAATTATTGAAATTGTTTTGTTATTTAATATGTTCTAGGTATGCAAAAAAACACAGTAATTTATCTTTAAACGCTTTCTTAGATATTTACCGAGATATTTTTGCTTTATTTTAAACGGATCGTGTTTTTATTAAATATTTTCATAATTTTCGCTTAATTAAAGTCGTTTTTCAATATTAACGCGCTTCTTTTAATATTCTTATTTGCATATCTCCCTTTCAGATCATTTTTTTTTCTTCTTTTTGAACGCTTACTAAGGAAACTTAAAAGTATTTTTAAGTCGATTTTAGGTTTGAAATTGGTAAATAATCCACAAAAAATATAATTTATAAAATAATTGTAATTTTGGAGGGCGAACAGTCGGGGGATCAATTATCGGGTTACTACAAAATATTTTGAAGTGAAAACTTCTTTAATACCGTTGTGATTTGAAACTCTACTAAAAAGAGACAAATACTAACACATACATCTATAGGTTTTAGCCTGCGAGAGATTGAGATAGCAATAAAATATTTATTTATTTCATGGGTACTCGGTTCGAATTTAATACAATAAATCCACAGTGCCACGCAAGTCTCCTTTAGTCTAGTAATATATATATATTTTTTTTTTTATTCAGAGAAAGATACATAAATTACAATAAATTCAATATAATAATTAATTAAATAATATGTGTACATATTTAATTTATCCCCATAAAAAAGAAGGGCTTGTGTGTATGGGGGTGTTATTATATTGGTTTAATTGTTTTATTTTTTATATTCAGTTCAAATTTTCGTTTTAATTTTTAAGGTGAGTTTTAAATTTTTTGATATTACTGTACATGTTTCTGATTTTTTCAGGAAGTGAATAAAAAATTTTTACTCCGAGATATTTATGAGTTAACTGTCCTAGTGTTTTTTTACATTTTGGAGTAGGAAGTATTGATGTTTGTCTAAGATATCTGTTGTTTATAAATGGTGCAACTTTATTTTGAATATTATCTTTATAAATTTGTAATGTTGCATGATAAAAATATATTGCACTTAATTTTCTGACTTTAAATTGTTCGAATAAAAGTTCTGACGAATATGAAGCATACATAAAGCACTTGATGAACCTCAGCGGCCGGACATTCAGCGGATCAAGAATCAAATAAAAATAAATATAAACTTTATATAGGTGTATATTTAAAAAAATCAATATCCAATCTTCAAACCACTCCAAAATTACCAGGCAAAGAAAACACCAAAACAGGCAAAGAAAGCGATATCTAGGGACTCCAAAGAAGAAAACGCAAATGCTTAGAAGCAAATGAATTGCTATCCGTCATTGGTTTAAATGTCCCAATGAAGACTATCAGGCCACTTCCCTTTTTCATATAGAAGTTAACAACACGAATGCAGCAAGTAACTCACCAATTACTCGTGCAATCACAACTTATGCCCACTACGATTCCTTGCAAACATTAATTTATCAAATTTCTTGGCGTGATATAAATTGTTTTATAACTTATTAGAATAAGTTAAAAATAATAATCTAAACGAAAATAAGAAAGAGAACAAGACACAGAAAAATATGGAAAATAATTAGTTGATAATAATGTTAATTCTAAAATTTAAAAATATGAGATTGACAAATATGACGGTTTGACAGAAGGTGGCAATAGCAAAATTGGTTAACGTGCTCGTCCCAGTTAGACGGAGAGGTCTGGGTTCGTGTCCCAGTTGCGACCATTGTCTTTTTTCTGTTTTTCTGTGTCTTGTTCTCTTTGAGTCTTCTCCTGAGTTTCATTTAGATTATTATTGTTAACTTATTCTAATTTGATATATTTCACTGATGGGAATAACCTTCAAAAAAGTTATAAAAAGAAAGTTTTTCTTAAAAAATTGTTTTATAACTACTTACACATAACTTTTCATTAAACTTTAATCAGTCGATTACAATTAGTGAGCATAAAATTTTTGATTTTGAAATGTCTCCTTGAACCCCCCCCCTCTTTCTTCCTTTTTATTATCCTTCATTCTATAGACTTACGTAATAGGTAACTTGTATTATAATGTACTGTGTATGTCTTTACAAATAAACAAACAAAATGACCAAATGCATAGGAAAAGGTGCACTGAAATTCGACGGTAAAAATATGGAAAAAATCATCCTTCACATTAAAAAAAACAGAAAGTGTTTCATAGTCTCCACACTCTCGTCTACTTTAGTTTTCTGAGAGTTTCACTTCTACCGCGTGTGAATTACGCACTCTGATATTTGGTTTTTATTTCTCTATACGCCAAAATGGTTGACACAAGTCTACGTTTTGCCAAAATTCGGGGTAAATTAATTTAGGAAAGTAACTACGTAAGTAATTACTTTCCAGCGTAATTACTTAGATTGGAGTGGAAGTTTAAATTCGATGACAGTGTCCATTATATACCTCGGTGCGTGCTCGGTTGTCACACGTTACAGGTTACAGGCCTAACATAAACATACATAGTTTAAAGGGACACGTTAATACCAGAGCCGGACTTAAAATATTTTAAGTCCCACAAGAACGTGTGTAGTATTAATTATTTCCGTCAGCACAAGATTTTATGAAAATCATTCTGATATGATTTGAGATTCCATTGCCAAAAGTGTAATTGTGATTTATTTTTGGGGTATTATACCTTTTTATATGAATTCTGCACAACTGCTTCCGTTTGCATCACTTCATATATACAAATAGTCGAAATTAGTATGTTTAATTTATTGATCAAATGCCAAAAGTAATTATCAGCACGTGGTAAACTCTTCGGAACCAAAAATATAAAAATGAACCAAAAATATATTTTTTAAATAATTATCTTTTACTACCCTTGCCTCTGTTATCATGAAAAATTGAATTCTTTACTAGCCTATATTTTATAATTTAAAACACATTTAAATCATGATTAAAAAATAAAAAAAAAGTATATATTTTTTATTAATCATCTTTATTAATTTTTGACATACAATTTGTTTTATTATATGCCTGTCTCACTAGGAGAACCTGTGTTAAGAGCAGGCGCTTAGCATGAGTAGTTTATAATAATAACACATACAAGATACAAATAATAACACAATATTACAAGTAACAGTTAATCATCAACGTACCATTGAAAAAATAAATACTTATAAGTTAGTTTTGAAAAATCTTTGATATTGGATCTTTTTTGGCTATTAATAAGTCAGGTAAGTCTCATTCGTCATAGATATGTCTGGTAATGTTATATTATCGTGAAAACAAGCTTATGGCTGAGTGGCTGTTTAGTTGGGTACTTTGACCTCAAATCAAAATTTTAGTTTTGTATGAAAGGGGCCGTGCATCCGTTCCCCTTACGGCGAGTCCGGCCCTGATAGCTGTCCTTATAGGCAGAAATAATACGCGTAAAATACGATCCACAAATTGAAAAATGTCCCGTTTAATTTGACGGGGTGTTCGGTTGTGTGGCGGGCTGTGGGCTGTGGACGGATGATTTCACGTTTCATCACGTCATTTGGGGGGAACTAACTGCATTTTCACGTTTTACGGGGAATATTCATAGCTTGGGTCGCCGAACCCATAAATCTATAAAATATGGAGAAAGTATTAATAATAATAATAATAATAATAATAGTTTATTCCAGAATGTATGCAGGGGTAGTGCAATGCAATACATTCCATATTTTGAAACAAAAAAATGGGTTAATGTTAAAAATAAAAATAAAGTAAATAACAACATATAAATAAATTTAAAAAAAAAAGCGAATAAGCATGAAAAACATGAGAAAAATAATAATAAACAGTAAAATTAATTCATGCAGCTGTTTACGGAGGGTATTTCATAGTCTCCCGTCTCCAGAGGGCCATCAGGGGGGACTCCAACCAGGTAGTCATGGCGGTGATGATTGCATTCTTCGATTGGCGTAGTCTGCGCCATAAACTTCCCATGCGGTGGCGGAGAAGTCCTCGGAAAGTGTGCACTCGTCCCTCCAGGAACATTTCCGTAGCACTGCAGTATCTCGGTAGGCGGAAAAGTTGACGGTATGCGTTGTTGTAAGCAACCTTTAACTTGTTCCATTGGGATGCAGTGTAGTCAACCCACAGTTCTGATGTGTACAGCGATGTACAGAAAGCGTTGAACAATATTCTTTTTACTTTTGGGCTGCAAAGGTAAAAACGTCTTGACAGCATACCCGCTCTAACAGATATCGCTCTTCTCTGCCTTTCCATATCCTCGATATCCTTAAGGTCGTCTGTGATGATGTGTCCCAGGTACTTAACGCTGTGATAAACATTCATTTTCCTGTCATCTAACCATACTGAGGGTGTTTGGATGGTTTCGTTTTTGTTTTTAAAAACCATAACTACTGACTTGGTAGTATTATATAACAGGTTATGGTTTTTTGCAAAGTTTTCACAAATCCTTAGTAACTTCTGTAATGCGCTTAGTGACGGTGCTAGAAGAACCATATCATCTGCGTAATTAATGTTGTTCACACATACTCCATGTATATGGCATCCTATTTTCGTGGCATTAAGTTTTTTAATAAGATCATCGGTATATAGATTAAACAGAACCGGAGACATGCTTCCTCCTTGCCTTACGCCACTTTTCAAATAAAATGGATTAGGCAGCTCCCCAGACCATTTCACAATATTTTCTTGTTGCGTGTGCCAAATTGAAAGAATCGCTATTACATCTTCCGGAACTGCTCTTTTCCTTAGTTTTTCCCACAGTTTATTATGACGTACACGGTCAAACGCCTTGCTTAGATCTAGAAAGCAGGTATAGATTGGCGTTTTCCTTAGTTTATAATAGCTGATGGTTTCTTTTAGGGAATATATTGCCATAGATGTTGACAGTGCAGGTTTGAATCCGAACTGGTTATCTTCTGTTTTTAGATGGTCTGTTACAACAACGGATAAAATTTTTTCAAATAATCTCGCCACGGCGGTTGAAAGTGAAATTGGTCGGTAGTTATTGATCACGGATGGATCAAGATTTGTTGATTTAATTATGGGAATAATTACCGTTTTTGTCATTTCATTCGGGATGTACCTGTAACGTAAAATATTTGAAAATAGTTTTGCTAGGATGAAATGAATCGCTGGTGATGAAATGAATTGCGTTGTACATTACAATTCCGACGCACTCTAACATCGAGTAAAAGTATAGGTTATATCAGGGTAAACGGCCATTTCTACTAGCCACCAAGTTCTTGTAAAAACAGTGGATTTTCTAGCTTTCCATTGGAGATCATGCTTAAATCACTTAAAACTACTCGGCTTTACATTTTTTTGAAGTAAAACTTCTTTACGCACGCTCGACTTTGTGACCTACGACGTCATCCCAAAATTGTAGGTCACCCCACGGTCGTAAGTCACCCCAAGGTCGTAGGTAACCCCAGGGTCATAGGTCACCCCATGTTCATATGTCACCCCAATGTCATATGTTCTTTTATAAATTAGTGAAGTTTTTTTTTAATTTGGTATAAAAATTTAACGTTTTCTCCACACAGGAGGTCCTGAGGAAAATAATTTCCTTCAGGCCCTATGTCATCTTAGGAGACGCTGTGTGGAGGGTTTTTTTTAAGTAAAGGTAGAAGGGAAAGTTATGTGAATTAAATAAGTATGAGGGGTGGGTGGAATCTGAGGGTCAGTGTGTCCAGAAGTGACGAAGGTATAAATCCATCCCTTCAGCTGCGGTGCAAGGCGATGGGTCAAGGGATTCTGGCTGGAGAGGTCAAAAGACTTCCTCAGCCAGTCTCTCTATCCTGCCCACCACGCAGTAGGTGGGCAGATACATTGGCCGCCAAGACCTTGACAAACCTCACCCCATGAACCCGGACACCCTTGCTAAGTCACCAAACTTAGCGAACAACTTGGGGTGACCAATAGCAAAGGTGTTGGTTATCCAATAACGCGGTACCCATACCGGCCTCCCAAAATGAATTTAATCCAAATAATATCAGGAATCATTGGTTAAAGTAAGTCAAGTTCGTCCCTTAACATCCCGTATAAACTAATATGTAATTAATGTTTCTCATTTTATATCGGGAGATAACAACTCATTAACTCGACAATGTAATCAAAGAACAATGAAGGTGTCTTAATAATAATATTTTTTTCCGATTTAGCTAACCATATCATTGCAAATAATTATTTAAAAAAAAAAAACGATGATAAATATTCTTCGTATGTATAATAAAGTAAAACGATTAGATAACGTAAAAATCTTAGAAATAAAGAAATCCCTCGATAAAAATGAATCGATCATCACTAAACATAAAGTATTATCTTACAGTCCCATCTTAGACATGTTCCCTTTCACCCGTTTTAACTCCTTCCCCACTCTCTAATCTCTATTCACGATTTTTCTGAAACAGGTCGTCGTATATAAAAAAAAAACAATATAGCGGTTCAAACAAAGTTATATTGTTTAACTTACTTACTAACTACACACCAAAAACTCTTTACTGTTCATTGGTTCTCCCTCATCTTGAAATTTATTCAGATAGTGTAATTTGATCACCTTTCTATGCTTCCACATTTATCACAACGAATCCATACATCAATAATTCTTGTGAGGAATTGTATGGAGGTTAGGAATTGAAAGAGAGTACTCGTACGATTAAATTGAACAAACTTTAAACCTCTCTCCTGTAGAAATAATAGAAAAGACTTTCATCTTCACAGCGTAAATATTGTATGATTCAAAATGTATGTATCTCTTGTAAACGGTTCTTTATCGGTTTTGTAAATATTAAAACACGTTTATTACTCGCTATTAACAGTGTATATTAGAGAATATTGTGAATACAATTTAAAAATTACATTCGATAATATTGAAAACATGTTTTCCTTGCTGGAGATGATATTTAATCCTGGCATTTATTTTAATAATTTTGGAAATAATTTTTATTAATTAATGTTGAATTTTAACAGAAAAAAAGTTATAAGTTTAAAAGGAATTTGATACAATATTTTCCGGCTGATGACTAATAAAACGTTTGAATTTTTCAAATTATCTAACTTCATTATTTCCCCGTCCAAAATAAATATAACACGTTGATATCGATTCCCAGCAACGAAATGAATAAAGAAAATGTTTAGCTCCTGGAGGGCTTTCGCCGCATTTTGACCAATTTGCAAACACTCTCGAGCGTTCATTGGACAAAATGTGGCCAATTTGAAGAGATATTATAAAACATTTATTGAAATTATTTCAAAAGTTCCCGCGCGTTCGATTAAGTTTAACGTAAGTTTCGTTATAATCTACGCATTCACAGATGGCGCCAATTAAAACATATTTTAAGTTTTTAATACTTTTTGCACGTTATGCTTTAAAATATTAAGGTGAATTAATTGTTTGCGCCCGTAAATATTTAATATGAAAATAAATAAATAGTTCTGTCCATAAACAAACACAAATCTTTCAAGAAAGGCTGACAAATACAATATTAGATTGAGTCACCAATACAGCTCAACTTAGGAGTTTTACTTTGCAATAAACAAGAGATGTCTCGCATCTCTTCTGAATTATTTGTAATTGACATTTGATGAACTGAAAATATTAAAACATAATTTCTTAAAAATCCTTAATCATGAGTAAACATATTTTAAAATGCATGTTCTAATTTAAATTTATATCTGTTTTTTTAAATAGGCTGCAGACAACATATAGAAGTCATTAAATTTAAAGTTTTCAAAATAGGTACTTCGTACGGCAATTTTATTGTAATTATTACTAATCCGCAGAATTCACGAGTTCATAGATTTAACGATTTAAAAAAATATATATATGAATCCTAAAAACATGGAATAAACGTCTAAAAATAGGTGCATTCAATGGCTATCTAATATTTTAAGCAGTTTATGTGTCATTGTATAAAAATTCGGAGGTATGATTTTTTGATAGAGTGCGGAAAATTTTCGAAACTAAGGCAAAAACAATTTCCGAGCGCTCAAGGTAAAAATCGATTATATAGCGGAACGCTCCAGCGGTTATAATAAAGAACTATAATACCCCAAAGCTTAGCACTAAAAATATATAAGTATATTATTTAAAGGTGTTGACTCACCACTCAAATGATCCAGGGTATCTCCTCCTTTGCAACTGAAAGTGATTACTTTTTTGCCTGGTAATTTTTTTGGTAGATCCGCAATTGTTTTGCTTTGAGTCGAGTTGGGTTTCTTTTTGCTGTCTGCTATTCGAGGGTCCAATCTGAAGAAAAGAGAGAACATTTTTTTTAGTATACTTATTTTATCTGACTGTACGTATATTATACGAGTAAAACCAATTTCGATACTAAAGCTGATACTCGAAATGGTCACGTAATCACAGGTGGGTGAAATAAAGGTCAATTCTGAAGGACATTTGGTAACCTCAAGAAACAAAGATTTTAAGGGATGATTCCAGACCAACACGGGGCTTTAAATTACGGGTAATATTGACAACATTGAATTGTAGAGTCAATATTATTTTTAAAACGTTAGTTTTAGATATGCCCTGGGTTCGACGACGTATCTTTACTTAAGACAAACATTCCCGGGTTACGAATAACCTGACAATATTTGAAAATCTCCTACTACCATCATAGAAAGCGGAAATGTTCCTTTTTTCAAAGATGGTGGTCTTAGCCAGCCGAGGAATCGAACACGGGACGTCTGGTGGGACCCAAACATGATGCAAACTCAATCACTCCTAAAACCAACTAAAATTTAGAATTAACTGGGATCTTTTCCCAGCGTACACAAGTAAATTTTATTTTACTAATGACAATTTATTATTTTAAAATAATATACGGTATTTTTGAGGCACGATCCAGATAGATAGATACTTTTAGTATCTTTTAAATATTTCTATTTTTGAAACTGACAATTCGTGGTGGAATTCCATTATAACAGATTAAAAAATAAAAAAAACTTTATTCCTCTTAATTTTATTGACCGTAACCGGTTTCAGCTTGTCAGAGCTATCTTAAGACTAGTACAAATGATTCTTAGTCTACGGTTTTTATACATAACATATGGGGAGGGGGAGAAGGGTGGTCTAAAAGGATATAATTGATTGATAACAAATATAATTGATTAAATTCCTTGTAAACCACCCTTCTTTCCCTCCCCCATATGTTATGTATAAAAACCGTAGACAAAGAATTATTTGTACTAGTCTGAAGATGGCTCTGATGAGCTGAAACCAGTTACAGTCAAAAAAAATAATGTAAAATAAAGTTTTATTATTTTTTTTAATATAATCTATTACTTTGAGTATCGCCCTGGAAGGAGAATAACTTATAGAATCGAAAAGTTGCTCCAGTAGGATTCTTTCGGAACCGTGCTTTGCACCGCAGTGAGAGGAATGGATTCATATATCCAGTCACTCCTGAACACACTAACCCCCGGATTCCAAATCATTCCTTATACCCTTTTCCTTCCCAAAACTTTCTCTCCCTCATTTCCCCAAAAATACAAACCACACAGCTTTCTCAAAGATGACATAGGCCCTGCAGGGATTTATTTTCCTCCTGGCCTCATGTATGGAGCTAATGTAAAACAAAAACAAAAAAATGGCTTTAGCTGCGTTTGGTGACCAGATCTGAATAGCCAGATTCTTCCTCACTTTCCTCTTTACCCTCTCCTTTCACTTCCAACTAGCTGCAGAGTCTCACAACACTTACTGGGTGCACTTACGGATGACCCAATTATGGATGCCATAATATGCCACTGAATAATTAAAATCAGTGCGGTACTCCAAAAAAATGTATCACATTTATAAAGCAATATTCATAACCGGCTCCAGATCAACCGATTAATCGGATGTCAAAATGTCTTATGAAAAATGCGATTTAATACAATTTCCATACCGAATAATATTATATTATTCCAGTCAACTCCGGGCAAAAATAAATTGATAGTAACGGGAGACAAGGAAATAGAACAAGTGACATAATTTCCAAGCCAAGCCACGCAATGGTATTACGTACAAGATATTTTTATGTCGGAATGGGCGACTTATTGAATTTGGAATTCTGTCCCGAAGGCAGAGATGCTGTTTCGTGGTATTATATTGTGTTCTTCCCGCTACAATAAATGTCGTCGTCTTATTTGTCTCAGGATTCCACTTTAGCCGAGATTGTGTTGTCGGTTTCATTCAAAATTGATTCTCAGTTCTCGGGGTAGTAGAAAATTATACACTCCTAATGATCTAATCATATTAATAAGAGACGTTTTTTTAATCTTCGAAAAATGGGATAAAAATTTGAAACGAAAAGACATAAAAGAATTGACTTCAATGGTTAAAAAATTACAATATAATGACGATTTACTCAATAAAATAATGTAATATATAAAGTCAATTGTCGGTGGTATGCGGCGTGAATTGGATATGCGTGTAAATCTATAGTTTTATTCAAAGGTTCATGCACACTTGATCTTCAAAACAATGGACCACAGTGGAAGGAATGAATTTATTTGTACGTCACTTGTGGACACACTGACACCCAGATTCCTACCCACCTCTCAAACCTTTTTCCTACCCGGAACTTCCTTTCCTTCCTTTTTCTAAAAAAATCCTCTACTCAGGATCCCCAAAGATGACATAGGCCCTGAGGGGATTTATTTTCCTCAGGGCCTCCTGTGTGGAGCTAATGTAAAAAAACTCTAAATGAGAGGAAAATCATTGCCTACATCAGATAAAAAAAAAACTCTGTTTATAGCCCGAGCAACGCCTGGGTCATCAGGTACATAATTATATTGATTGATTGATGAAATTTTAGACACTTGAACAACAAAAAATGGAAAAGTCCATGAAATTTCCAATAACCAACCAATAAACTTTTCCCATCGCTTGTAGCAAAAGGAAGCCCGGGCAAAGCCGGGTAGTTAGATTATTTCACTATAAAAATATTGGATGTGTTTTTAGTTTATTTTGCCAAAAAAAAAATCAGACAAGAGTATCAACTTTATTTAATGGAACAAAAGGATCTTAATTTTAAATTATTTAAATGTAGTGAGAAGACAGGGGGAAGGAAAAATGGGTTGGTTTAATAAATTTATTATTAAACTAAAAATAATTAATAAGTGTAAAATGAATAGGTGAATAAATGAATAAGAGAATAAATGGTGAATAAATGAATAAGTCAATAAATAAACAATTAAATAAATGAATAAATAAATTGGTAAATAAGTAAATAAGTAAATAAGTAAATAATTAAATAAGTAATTAAGTAAATAAGTAAATAATTATTTAAGTAAATAAGTAAAAATTAAATAAGTAAATAATTAAATAAGTAAATATGTAAATAAGTAAATAAGTAAATAAGTAAATAAGTAAATAAGTAAATAAGTAAATAAGTAAATAAGTAAATAAGTAAATAAGTAAATAATTAAATAAGTAAATAATTAAATAAGTAAATAATTAAGTAAGTAAATAATTAAATAAGTAAATAAGTAAATATGTAAATAAGCATATAAGAGTATAATTAAAATATCACGTATCAAGTAATCACAATCACTGTGGTTAAATAACATTACAGTTACCTACTTCCCGTATCCAGTGGGACTATGGCATCCCCGATTTGGATGTGTTGTGAAGCTGAAGGGAGTAGGAAAGAGAAGCATATGGGGAAGAGGACGTATGGAAAATCAACAAAATATCACAACCACGTACATCACTGGAGAAAGATGCTTAGATAATATAGAAGATATATTTCGAAATAAGTTTAAATACGTGTAGCATCTTTGAGTAACACCCAAGCGCGTATTAATAGGTATTTAAACGTAGCCAAATTAGTAATTAGTTTGACAAGTGGTTTCTCGTGTAATCCAGAGGCCCACGCCTGCGCCTGTGTGCTGCCTACTTTATAATATCGATGTTGCATTGTGTAACATGACGGATTTACAGAGCGGAATGGATTACTATATCTGTTCACTTGATATATTTACGTCTCATAGGTCCGGAATATCAGCCAGCTCGTATATACGACATTCCTCGCTCAAATTTAAGCGTGCTAAATCTGCGCAAATACTGCAGAATGAGCAGGTTCACATGACATTCCTGTTTTAGACGCGTGCCGAGGCACTTGCAGTCACATGCCAAATCTGACATTTACGTCAATAATATGTGAATGTTTCTCACCGAAATTTACGTAAAATACCTAATTTTTGTAAGTGTGGAATACTATATTCATCGAGCGACGAGGAAAGACGATGTTATTAATTGATAAAATAAATCTAATATTTTCTGATAAGGGATTTTAAAAGTTTCCACGTCAGTTCAATTTGTTTACAATGGTTAATTTCATTTCGTGCTCGATTTAAACAAAATAAATACAATTAAAAATTAGTGTAGGTACTTGCGTATAGTACCATGCTGATTGAAGTGGGGAACTTGGTCAAAAATTACCTCTTAAATTAAATCTGCCCAAAAATAAAATGCGGTCGTTTTTGAAAGATCGCGATCATATATACGAATAATATCGCGATATCCGGTGCATAGAGACGTCCCGATGAAGATAACAGTACAGAGAATAGGTATACCATTCATAGACCACTACCACTTGTAGATAGTAGGTTTAGTTTTTTAAGGAAAAAAGAAACACATTCCTCTATTAAGCTTATTAGAAAATATTACGTGCATGTAATATTGGTGACATCGGATTATGTTCCAAGCTGTGCTAAGCTCGACATTCCAACCAAGCCAAGCTTTTAATCAACTGATACGATATGGTCGATAAAGTACGTCAATTTTAATGTGTGAACTAGTCGAAGTCCCCGGCATTGCCCGGGTTTTATTAATTTGAAATTTGTGTAGATAGTTACTTTCCTCTTGTTTTGAAGGTCAAGTATTTAAACTTTCATCAATATCGGAAAAAAATCATAGTTAACACACGGTTTGATAATGCCTTCGAAACAAAAATGTCACGTATAATTATTATTACAGAGCGGAGTTTGTTTATGGATAGCCTTTTTAATAAAAATATTTTTAAGTACAAAATTCTTTAAATGCCTTTCTACCATATATATGGAGTTCTACTTATATTTGATTATTACCATTCATCCGATTGGGATGAAACTTTGGGGATTTGATGTGCGCATTCCCGCGATGAGAATGCGGGGGGCAACGCGGGAGGGGGGAGGGGATCGCGGAAGGGGGGTTCGCGGGACGGGGGAAGCGGGAGAGAGAAGGGGGAAGGCGGATGAGGCGGAGTGGGATGGTGTGAAGGGAAGGGGACACGGGAGAGGAAGGGAAGGCAAAAGGGTAACACGAAAGGACACGCAGGAAATTGGACAAAGGAATTGCAACGCATGCCGGGAACTCGCTAGTTGATTATATTGAAGAAAAGGTCACTTCTCAGCTACAATTCTGGATTTTTCCTGGAAAGCAGCTGGTTTTCAGTAGTATACCTTCAATATAAAAAATATTTCACTAAAATACAAAAATAAATTAAAATACAATAAATACAATTAAATTAAAATATACCTATCTATAAAACAAATATCTGAAATCTACCTGAAATTCGGAAAGGTATTTTAGATTCTAAGCGATCTCCACTCTCAGTCAGAGAATATCTGCCCGTATAATTAATAGACTTCAGGCATTGCGCCGCGACATAGGTTCTACTGTCATTTTTGACAAAGGCTGATGTCACACACACACACATGCATACGCCCACACACACACATACACACACTCATATGTACGGTAGGTCGGGCTGTTTTCAAGTTTTTTGTCGTATTCATGCATAAAAGATTCCTCATTAACTGATTATTATTATTAATAATAACTAGCGAGTAACGGGCATGCGTTGTAATGCCATTTAAAGT
Source organism: Limnephilus lunatus (assembly GCA_917563855.2). Classification (NCBI taxonomy): domain Eukaryota; kingdom Metazoa; phylum Arthropoda; class Insecta; order Trichoptera; family Limnephilidae; genus Limnephilus; species Limnephilus lunatus. The sequence continues at coordinate 40,056,422 of OU830602.1, read as the reverse complement.
AAGAAAATGTTAAAATATTGGTACACAATATTTTATGGTTTTTTCGTGTGAGAAGCATGGATGCCTGCTAGCCCCTACGGCTACTATGTATCCTTTGCAAACCCTCCCTCCGCCCCTCTCTCATCCCCCACCCCTCCCATGCGTTTCATTTCCACGCGTTCTTGTTCCTGCCCCGCCGAAAGTCTGATGAGTCCTTAAATTTTAATGTTTCATCACCATAATGAAATTCAAATGGGTGGCGATATGCGTTGTCAAACAAGCGTAAGAGAGTCAAATAACATGCTAAATGGTATAGAATCAAAAGATAAGTCAGTGGAGACATTGGTCTCCATTCAAATATACATGGAAGGCCTTTCTAGTGCGAAAACTACTTACGAAAAATTATTAATATTTTTTTTTACAATTTTAATCTACAATCTGTACTTAAAACCTACACACCCCCGAGAAAACGACTTCTCAAAACAATTTCCTCGATACGCCGATTTTCCACCTTAATGTATACTTTTTACCTGTAACACAGTGCTACAACCCTGTCACATACAAAGCTCGAATTAACCCGAATCATTCCAGAGCTAAAAACACAAATACGAGTAGTTGTGACAAATTTCAGCTTGATTTGAGCACATTTTTCGCAAAGTCTCGCAGTTTTGCGGTTATTTTACTCTGCTGCGAAGACATTTTGTGAACGTGGAAATCCAACGTTTTTTTCTCTGAATATGGAATCAAAAGAGATTAATTATTTTTTTTCAAAAGAATTATAAATTTTTTTTGATGTGTCAGATAAATTTTTAGAATTTTTTTCAATACTAACTATTAAAAAAAATATTTTAACAACGTCCATTACAGTTCAAGTGTATAACCTTTGGATCTGGTCCTAGAAGTGCATGTTTTAATACAAGGATTCTCTCAATTTACTTTGTTTTGAAGAGTTTTATTTCACGATATTTAATTTCACAAACAAAAAATTCTTTCAATTCCATTGTCATCTCTCTTTCCCCTTTTATAAACCTAACTGCCCCAAAATACCATCCATTACATTCAGCATAATTCCACTGACTCAGTGGAATTGTGCTGAATCTTCATTTTAAAAAACTTAAGGATATATTTATATACGATTTGTAGTTACGATAGTTGGGAAGGCTGATAGAGATATTGAAGGAAGGGTAAACCTAGGTAACTCTATTAATGGAGGATTGAACTCGGTTGAAGCTAAAAAAAATGTTCAAAGAAGCAAAGCTAACAGTCCAAAATGGAGTGCTGGCATCTTCCCTGATGAGTGATAGCAGTGAATTTTCTTGAACTATTTCACGTGGAACATATCCACGGTGACCATTTTCTAAAAAAAGACTGAAACTATTAACGTAAACCATATCCACGGTGACCATTTTCTAAAGAAAGACAGGAACCATTTCACGAGGATCATATCCACGGTGACCACTTTCTACAGAAAGACTAGAACCATTTCATGTGGACCTTATTCACGGTGACCATTTTCTGAAGAATGACTGGAACCATTTAAAAAAAAACTTAATGTATTGTAGTTGATTGGTAAAAGGTTTACAGAATTTTGTTATTTTTTTAATTACAATATATTTTTTATAATTTTGATTTTCTTTAAAGTAAAAATCCTGTACTAATTATTCAACTACCTTTAAACTGGGCAAGTTTAATAATATGTCAGATATTTACTTTTAAAATTCATAACGTCTCTAAGGCGTGTGATTATCTTTAAGGTAGGTAAAAAAAAGATTATCTTTCTAAGATTATCTTTCTAACCCTAGCGATTGTCCGTTTGGAATTTATGATTCCGACCCGGATTACAACTCTGAGGCTGTGCCATATGGAAACAATCTGTAAGCATGAAGTTTGTGACTAAGCTACTATCGTAATATAACCGAATTAAATCAAGTAGCTAATAATGACAAAAGATGGCGCCACTTACGTTAACAGATAGCATGAGGAACGTCGGCTGGCAAGCGTAAGTGCTCTTGGATTAGAACTTTCATGAATCTTTCTAATCTGGATAGTATGTACGTGAAATTTGTGACTAAGCTACCGTCGCGTCGCACGCCGCCCGCAGGGCCTAGTAGCAAAAACCCGCCGAGTGGGTTTTTAACTTTTAGTTACAATTAATTAATTGCGAAGTGTATAACCAAGATCACACATTTATTTAGATCTATTGATAATGGCCATATTGCACAATGTTTGGTAAGATAAGCGGCATGTTAGTTATGCAGAACTTAACCCTTATCCATTAGTTATTTAATCCGAAGAGTAATACTATTAATTCCTATGCCGAACACATTCGTCACTTAAGGATTGGTGAACACAAATCTTAAATGGTACTACAAATAATTCTAAATGATAAACAATTTACCGTTCTGAAAAGCCCCATAAACTAGTCGTAATAAAAGGCTTTGGGTATTATATTAAAGGTTTCTCTTTGCGTTATTCACGTATTTCCGCTTAAGCCAAGCCCGTATTACATTGACGAATGGCGGTGTGGAGATACAGCCAAGTCAGTGTAACAAGAGCCGATCGGTTACCGACTCCTATTTCGTATGGGGGGCTCATTGATATAGATTTGACTAGATTGGTTTTCTGAAACCAATCAACCCATTTTTAATATTGTCTTCATTTAAATATAATATTACAAATTAAGGTTTTATTCATAAAGTTAAAAATAAAAATAAACTTCCGTTGGTCTCTATCTATCTCGAAAGATAATGCTTTTTTCAACGAATGTTTTTTAATGTTTTTATTTTAAATTTCGGAATAGAATCTAAGAAAAAAAAAGACTTTAGAAAATAATGTACCTAGCTTAATGAGATTTATTTTAATTACCTACCTACCAGTGGCAGTTTGTGAGTTTTCAGTGATCTAGAGTGCTACTTTGTATGAAGATTTTTGGGATTCTTTCAGCTTGGGGAAGCGCTGCATCCACATACTGAAAAGTCTTCATACAAAAAGTTGAAATTTTGAAAATAAATAAAATTCATTTTCAGCTACAACAACATCAATAACTTCGTATTTTTCAATCTTATAATTCTAGCTGACTGAAAACTCACAGACTGCCACTGCTACCCACATATATATTATGTTATTCGTACATTATATGACATATTGTTATTCGTTTAAATAATCGCTTAAAAACTGACCAAAATAAAATTAACACTCCTGACGTCATTGCAAAGGATTGTGGAGTGTGGATTGTGAAGGTTTTTGATGCCATCTGGCTTAACATCGTACGCAGTGCTTTACACTTCAAATCGGTGTAGTTTTCACGAGACAGTTAAAGTTCATGTATAACAAAAAAATTCTTCCAAATAAAATCTATAAGATAATATAATATAAGATAGATCTCAGCATCAGAGAGCGAATAATGTTAAATATTTTTAACATTATCCATTCACAAACTTTCTTATGGTTTTTGATCTCTAAGAAATATTCTTACTCCTACAACACCCAAAATAGTATACTACGATCTTTGTTAATCCCTTTTAGCATAAGGCATCTTCATTTGGGGTAGCTTTGCTCAAACGATTATTGAACGAAAAGCCCAAAAAATTATAATACGTGTGATCAACAAGTGACCGACAATATATCCCTCCATTGTCTATTCATCGAGTACTTATCTATAATGTCTTAAATATACGTCAATCCCATCTAAAATTTGGGCTAACACATTTCTTGTACAAATACAACAACAAAAAAACAAACTTACAACACAATCACACCACAAACAAAATGCATGCATTCATGAAACGTAATACTGTATAATTGTTAGGTGGTGGAACCTTTTGAGAATAAGATCTTTAGAAGACTATAAAACTCCAGAAAGATAAAAACGCAATTATTGATTGGAGTATCGATAATCAACTCGATTTCAACTTCCAAAAATGTTCAGTTTTGTGCTTTACGAGGTCAAAAAGACCATAAATTTTTTTAATAATAAAATGAAAGACACGTCATTGAAACACATGGTGACTAGCAAGGACTTAGGAATTGTGTATGACGCTCGCTTAACATTTCATGCTCACATTGAAAAGACAAGCTCAGCCACAAAGATGTTGGTTTTTGTCATACACAATTCAAAGGAATTAACCAACGGGAAAGTTATAAGGCTGCTTTACTTTAGCTTGGTCCGTAGCATTCTCGAGAGTTTATCTCAGATATGGGGGCCAGTGGATATCGTCTATGTACGAGAAAATGCAAAATAATAGGTCGAGAAAATACAACATAAATTTTTACGATAACTCTATATGAGAGCAAGGTTTTTACCCATGGCTGTTTCCAACAGCATTTACCTCGGGAATGCTGGGTATATGCAGCCTTAGTTCCAGAAGAGTTGTCGCATTACTACTGCTGATGGCTTATAAGCTTCTAAAAGGTTTTATATCGGTACCAAATATTCTGGCTGAAATAGGATTCTATGTCCTGGATAATTTCACGCGAGGCCGCCAACAGAGGTTTTTGATTCTTCCTAGATGCAGAACTAACTTACCAAGGATGTTGCCCCTGGGACGACTTACTAGGTTAATTAGCTGCCTCGCAGGAAATGTGGATATTTTCCACATTTCCTACAACGATTTTAAGCATGAAATAGCACTTATGTTTTAACTAAGTGTATTACCTTAACTGTAAATGTATTTATTATGTATCGCTTTTGCAATATATTGATTTATGCTGTTTATAAATAAACACCTCACAGGAACTACTCGGTTTGAAAACATGTATTTTTTTAAAATCCTCCCATCCCTCACTCTGTAGGGGTGTTCCACCACTTTATTCTGTGTGAACTCTGAAAATCTTCATTTATGTTGCCAATTCTTTATATATATGACCAAATATTGTCAATGGTACGAATTTATTCATTTACATATTATTATTTAAAATATTCTTTAGCACAATGTAGACATTAGAAGGAAGTAACGCATAAAGAGATGTTCATCTTATAAAATAAAAGTATTACAACTTGACGTACTTGTATGCAGGCCAAAAGAGGAAAGAACTACTAACCAACTACAGTGAAACTTTCTTAACAAGTTTTTCAGGGGACCAGAAAATAAAACTTCTTGAGTGGGAAAACCAAAGATATTAAAATACAAGACATGTGCTATGATGGTCGCCCGTCGGCGGACTACTAACTTAAAAAAAAATCAATTGGTTTTAAAGGTACAATCCCGTCAAACTGCAATAAAGCAGTTTGTCAACAGAATGTTAATGTTCAATTACAATTTAAACACACATACATATTTTTATATTTCCATTATTATTATTTTGTCCATTTCTATACTATTTCGTCGGTTCTATACCAGTGATTAACTAACCAGTAATTTTTAGTGAATAACTTAACCAGTGATTCCTGACATTATTTGGAGTAAAGAATGTAAATGAAATTTTTGTCTCCAATGATTTTTTAAAATCTGTTTGTAATTGTATATCGACCACCACAACACGGGCATGTGCCTAGCATGGTGGTCGAAAAATCCCCAATTTTATGTAATAATATTTTTTTCAATGAATAAAGAAAACTTTAAAAAAATAAATAATAATTCTTTCTTCAAAACGAAAAAAAAATCTTTTACATTTGATCACTGGCCACTCAGACTAGTAACCGCCCCACCCCTCATCCTGACTCAAACTGTCCAAAACCTTCTGTTTTTTTTTTAATGTTTTAAATCGAAAAGAACACCAAAAATGTAACACTTTGTATAGCCAAATTCGAGAAATCTTCTTACGACAAAGAAAGACTAATGCCTAGATTAGGAGCATGACAAAAGTAACCGACTTTACCGTCACAATCTCTACACTCAAACTGGACTAGTATGCAAGGCACGTAGCACAGTGAGAGGACCTACCTAGTATATTATACCCCTATGCCAGTAGGATTTGGCACACTAGGTAATACTCATACACTCCACGGTAACTTGTACCGTTGGTTTTGCACTTGCAGTAGTTTGTAAAGCGAGATGTATAAGGTACTATATATAACTCCCGCCATACAAAATGCTTTTGGATGAATGACGGATAGCGAGCGTGTTATACGTGCATTACTTAACGTTTCATAAAACGTAGATAGATTTTTCATACTAGGCACTTATATTCTATACATTAAAATCGACATTTTCTCTTTCAGTTAGGATTGATTCTGAAATTTCTGAAGCTTATTGAAATGTAGAATTCAGGAAATTTATTGCTAAGGCCCAGTGTATCCATTCAAATTGGATTGTGAAAGAGATAAAAATTCCCTCTTTAAAGCATTTTTTCTACCGTACATTTTACTTGAAAGCATAAACTTGCTAGCACCAATATCCGACCAGATATTGGTGTTTCAAACATTTTTTAAATAACTTTTATTTTGGATAGTTTTTTTGCATCGATTTATATCTAATATTATTTGTTATTACTGGGATCGGGCTTATTGTACATCCCAATTTTTCTTATATTATCGGGCAATCCCGATTTTATTGTTAACATTAATTGTTCATGCCGCTTATAGATAATAACTTGGCGAGTTATTTTTGTGTTTATTTTGGATTAAAATACTATTTATTTCCTATTGCAATGACTATCTCCCGTCCCCCGCTCTCCGGATTGATTCACTCCTGTCACGATTCCTATCAACTCGCGAGTTTTTCGGAAAGTAGAAGATTTTTGACAGTCGTCGCCGCGGGACGAAATCTTAATTAAAACTATCGCAATCTTGTTCGCATCGCAATCATGTAAAACATAACAATTCAGTGTCAAAAGTGAACTGCAGATCGCGCAAAACCAATACATCACAGATGAACCTGCTTCCTGCCAGTTTCCGTGAGTGTTTCCTACCAATCCATATTATTGTCATTGTATTAACACAGAAGTGACTTGCCAAATATTATAATCCTTTAAGCGGGAAATTTTATTATTATCCCATTTTTTATTATATTATTGGGCAAACTATCCATCCCAATATTTCAATAAAACTGAGTAAGATTTCTTTCTAAGTGAATGATTACTTTTTACGAACAACAGTTATACCTTCCTTACCCGGTTGTTTCAGAAAACGGTTGTTTAGAAAAGTGATGTTCACAAATAAGTTAGTTGGAATTTTTTTGTGTGAATACTTCACAAGAGTTTTAAATACTCGTGTCTGAAGCCAGCGAGATTATGGCATGTCCAAATTGGGGTATTTTGTGAGGCTGAAGGTAGTTAGGAGGGGAAGGAGATGGGAAAGAGAAAGGTGGAGAATTACCTGGCTATTCAGATCTGGTCACCAAATTGAAACATTTCAAGCAATGTTTCAATTCTGAATGGTGGTCTTATAACAGGGCGATTCTGAGAGTATCTTCCACTCTGGTATTTTTAGCGAAAAGGAAGAAGATAAAGTTCAAGGGATGAAAACGGTTTGACGGATGTCAATGTGTCCGGGAGTGATGGACGTATGACTTCATCTCTCCCACTGCATTCTCCCGATTTTTTTTAAATGTATGATTTGGATGTATTTTTTCAACGCACAATTTTTATGTACTTTTTTTTAATGAATGAAATGTTTTTTTTTGTATACAGGGTTATTTTTGTAATTTTATGTGAAAAACGCACTCTAAGACCTAATGTTTTTAAAATGATAGTAGCAATAACTTCTAAACTTTCGAAGAAGAAAACACAAAAAAAAAATTCAATGAACTCTACGAACTGTGTTATCAAGCAACAAATATGTCCATTATTAATTCAAATCTAAAAGAGAGAGAGATTTCCGGTTTACAAATACCCTTACAACATTTGAATTCCTCCTCCGTCCATCATCATTTGGGTAAGACGTTTGCTTGTGCATTGAGCAATGATAGTGGACTTATTTGTTCAGCAAATCTTACAGAAAATAAATAACGTGAACAAACATAAAATCTAGACAATAGGAAGCATTTGTCAGCACTCCTCTCGCATTTCGAGTGGAAACTTTATTTGGGATTGATGCGTTTCCCAGTTTTGAAGTGAACTTACAGCTACCCCCTACTGCTATGTAGCTACCGACATAAAGCGGTTATCCAACAAACTTAACACAAGTCACGTTCCGGGAATAACATCGTGTCCGCCAGTAAATGTTATTTTATTATGAAAACGAAGAGTTTTTTTGTAAATGATTTGACAATGTGTATCTTTCGGCAGTGAAAATAAATACACAAAGGAGAAAAAGTATTGAAGATGCCTGATTATTCAGATCTTCTTACTACTTGTAAATACCGACAAGGCCATTCATCGATTCGATTATGAATAGTGGTGTCTAACCAAGGCGAATTATTAAATATTTAAAATTATTTTATTAAAAAATAATCCATAATAGATTTCAAAGACATCTTTGCAGGGTATTACAACGAAGGACCAGTGATTCCTGAGTCTCCCGATTCCACGCGTCGCGACTCAGGAGTCGGGTATAATCTAGCGGATCACGTGATAAGCACTCCGTCTCGTTCTATCAGCACGGCGCACGAAACACCGCGCGTATAACGTGAGCCCGTTGCGATGTGCGATCACCATATGATTGAAAAATGTATTTTTGTTATCAATTGAAATATTAGCTCCTCCAGTGATTCGCTACGTTTGGTGTCTTAACAGGAATGCCCGAGTAAATAGGGTGAGGTTTTTCCGGAACTTGGCGGCGAATGCATCTGCTGCGTGGCAGACCGGATCGAGAGAGAATGGTTGTGGGACTCCTTTTGACCTCTCTAGTTGGACTTTCTCGACCCATCGCTTTGCACCGCAGTTGGAGGGATGGATTCATAGGTCTACACACTGATCTCTAAATATGAGTATATACTCAACCCTCATACCTTTTTCCTTCCCAGAACTTCTTCTCCTCCCTTTTATTATAAATACCCCCCACACAGCATTCCCATAAATGACCCCCAGTGTGTGGTTAATGTAAAAAAAAAACATGATGTATTATAACAATACTGCAAAAGAGAAAAATATAATCTGAAGCTTTTTACCTATTCTCGGGTTCCATAGCCTTCCCGACAGAGTCATTTATCAGGACACTAAACGGAGCACACGAGACGATATTGTATCTGGCGGGTTTTGTGAATTTTTTTGTAATTTTGGATGCGTTCTTCATCCTCGATTTAAATAAACTGCTTCCTCCATTAATCTTCCTCCACCGCAGGGGCCCTCGAGGAAATTCCACCAAGTATTGCGGTAAATCTGGAACAATGAAAAGATCATTTATTAACCATTGTAAATAGACAAATCTTTGTTTGTAAAAATGTGGATAACTTTTTATGCAAAACTAACTGTTGAGGTTTCAGTTCATACGTAGTAAAAAACACACAGTTTACACAAGTATTCCGAGTTTATTTTATAATAATACGCTGATGATACAACATAATGATTTAGCGCTTTTTTATTTCTACCCAGAAGGGGGAAGTCTGGTCCAGCCGAGATTTTTTTCAATGCGTTTTTTTTAAATAAAATATATTTTCGTTCACGAAACTTTTGTTATTTAACAAGAAAAAACACTATTGAAAGTTTGATTTGAATATCTGCATATATAGATACATCGGTCGCAAGCGGAGGGTCCTTAAAAACGGTCTTAATTTTGCAATAACTTTGTCCAATTATAATATTTTTTCATACGAGGTTCATCGGCATATAAATTTAATTTTCTTTAATTTAAACTTTGAATGAAGTGAATCGGATATAAATTCGATCAGCTACGATTTCAGCTATCGTGGTTTTGAGAAAAACGCGTTTAAATTTTTAGCTTGTAACCGGCCCGCTCGGTTTTCGGGTGTACCTGCTTGACGCGCACCGCTCCTAACCATATTTCAAGGTTGAATTTGATGCTATAACATTGGGAACGTATTCTCCACAAGTATAGGAAGATTTTTATGCAACATTAATAGACGATATTTTGGTTTGGCTGAATCAGACTCCTCCCTTAAACGCCTGCTCGGTCCCGATGCTTTTCAGAAGGAACTACTTCTCTTAACTAGCATTAAAAAAACACTTGTCAAATACACTGATTAGAAAAACAAATAATGCATTTTTTAGATGTTACGTTCATTTAAATAAAATAATATTAATAGAAATAGAAAAGAAATCAAGTAAAAAAATTATACAATTAAAATACAAATTTATATTAGGTTTTTATAAATTAAATTATTAGAATTAAAAAAAATTTTACGTAGGTAAACTCACAGAAATTTTGAGGTAAGGGTAAAGGCTTTAAATGGTAATAGCGAATCTGAGTTCGCAGATCATTTATAAAAAAATGATTATACATTTGACACAAACTTAGGACTTAAAATACTACCTACATACGGGTTATAAGGCATCGCAGATTTTGAAATATTAGAAATAAGAAAAAATGTTAATACCAAAACAAATATAATTAATAAGCAAAAAAAATGTATAAGCCCTCTTTTGAATACTTTCCCACTTAACCGGTCTTTCTCTGCTAATGATATTGTAATCCCTAATTCCAATAAACTTCCCCCACTCTTACACCTCCCCCTTTCTTCTACCCCTTCCCCTGTTATTTAATCTGTAATCTGTATTTATTTTGTGATTTGGTGTGTATTTACTCCTTATGATGTGAACATTGTTCGAAACATGTAGATTGTGTATAAAATAAAGTGATGTAAACAAAGTTATTTGACTTTTAACAAAAAAAAATATAAATTTTTTTAAAGCTAAAATTGAAGTAGGTAGCTATGAGTGTTTTGCGAATCAATTATTTAAACTCCTAATAAATTTCCAATAGATCACTTCCGACCTTTCGGTTTATGGAAGGAAGTTTAGTTCCTGACCGCGGGGAGGTACCTAACTACGTAGTGCCTCTGCAGCCACTATGGATATCCCGAACAACACACAATTTGTAACCCGAATCTAGCCGGGGATATTTCAGACTGTTCTTTATGTCTCTGTTCGGAGTGATATATTCTTGACATGTATCGGTGTCTATAAAAAAATCCTTAACAGGACGACAAGAATAAAGAGTAACGTTTATTTGAATTACCTCCACACAGGAGGCACTAAAAAAACAATTTCCCTCGGGGCCTGTGTCATATTTGGGGGTGCTGTGTAGGGGTTATTATAGGGAAAGGAAGGAGAGGAAGTTCTGGGAAGAAAAAAAATGTGAAGAGGGGGTAGTAATCTGAGGATCAGTGTGTCCAGGAGTGACCGACATATGAATCCATTCCTCCCACTGCGTTGCAATATAGAGATTCTGGCTGAAGAGGTCAAAAGGTCTCCCTCAACCAGTCTCTTCCGATGCGGCCCGCCACGCAGTAGGTGAGCAAATGCATGCAACCACATTCCACGAACCCAGGCACCCCTACTAAATCACCAAACGTAACGAATGACTTGTGGTGACCTATAACAGGGGTAATCCAATAAATGGTTTCCGGGGTGGTGGTACCCATACCCGCCTCCCAAATCGTAATAACATTTTTGGGAGACCTGTAAAATAACGACCGCTTAACTCAATTGTTATAACTAACTGAATGCTTAGGGTCAATTGTTTCACAGAACTTAACAGCTTTGTAATATTAACTACATAATAATAATTAATAAGTTTTGTTACAACTGACCCTTTTAGTATCGGCTTTTAAAACAATCAATTATTTCAATGACTGCCCGTACCTCCCGGAAAGCTATAAATTGTTCATACAGAACTATTTATAACCGCCAGGGTCGACACCACGACCTCTTATGCATTCCACATGGCAGAACGGACGTGCTGGCCCAGAAAAGCATGACAAGAGAAATGGTGTCTAGGTCTCTTGACATTTTCAGCATTGGACTCAGTGGTCATTTTAGGCAAGAACTGAAAAAAATATTATTATTAAATTTCATGTATTTCTTTTGTTTATTGCAAAAAAAATGTTAATTATTTTAAGTACCGCCGCCCCGGGAACCATTTATTAGATTACCAACACCTCTGCCAAAGGTACCCCAAGTGGTTCGCTAAAAAGACCCTCCACACAACTTCCTCAAAGCTGAAAAAGGCCCTGAGGGGAATTATTTTCGTCAGTGTCTCCTGCGTGGAACTAATGAAAAAAAAAGAATGACTAAATCTGTGAAAAAACATTTTTAAAAGAAGTTTTACATAAATGTTGAGTCAAAAAGAAAGTTGACTAAATGATTATTTATTTTCGCATAATTTCAAAAGAGACAAAAGTAAGTTAATTTAATAAGTTAATATTTCATTTGTGTTTATTTTATTTTATTTGGAAAACCAACAGTTTATAAAAACAATGTTTGATGAAATACATATGTATAAAAATTTAACCAATAACAGGTTACAGGTTTTCACTGATGCTTGTGTTCATAAGTCAATGCTTTAATTATGTCCAAATTTGAACATATAGTTTTAATTATTACAAATAAAAAATAGAGATTACTTTGAAAATTCAAAAGTGTGTAATTATAATAAATTGATTGAAGTAGATGTTTATAGAAACATATCCAATTTGCACTATTAACAAATCCATCACTTTTAATCCATCACTTCAAATCCATCACTTTAGATCTACTGTTCAAAACGTGCGTAATTAAGTTAAATAGGTTCAAGTAGATTTTATGAGAAACATATTCAATTTACGTTTCTTACAAATACATCACTTCAAATCCATCACTTCAAATCCATCACTTTAAATCCGTCACTTCAAACCATCTCTTCTAATCTATCACTTCAAACCCACCACTTCAAAATTCAAACCATCACTTTAAATCCACACTTCAAAACGTGTGTAATTAAGTTAAATTTCATTCAATTAGATGTTATTAGAAACATAATCAATTTACACTTCTTACAAATCCATCACTTTAAATCCGTCACTTCAAATCTATCACTTCAAATCCATCACTTCAAATCCATCACATCAAATCAATCCCAAAGTGCAATGATTATTATCATGAAAACTTTTAACTGCTTGGAGTATTGGAGCTGAAATGGAAACAGATATCTTTTAAAAGTGGAAGGAAAATTTTCCCAATCCTGGATAAGCCTCCAAAGAACAAATTGCGGTAACATAAATAAACAGACGGGATATATTTTAAAGACGAACCGAAATAAGTATCAAGATGTTGGCTTAGTTTGAGATATACTACTGACGTTGGATACTAAACGCAAATAATGGACACATACAACATTAAATTTATGGCTTTGATTTTTATGTAATGAACATTTATTTCCGCTGAAACTAATATTTACGACCGCTTATCCTAATAACACTGATATACCTTTACAAAAAAATTGGCAATCAATCTATTTCGGTGTCATTTGAGCTGAGCCTGATTTTCGCTCAGCGTTACACTTATACAGGGTTAAGAGAATTTGAAAAATAGGTATTTTACCGAATTATTGCTGCCACTGTCGCCCTTACTCGAATACCGAAAGTGACAACTTTATCTTAGGCTGAAAAACCTGAATAAAAATAATTTTAAAATATTGTCTAGTTTATATATTAAGCTGTTGATGGCGTTCAAACCAGGCAATTTTAACAATTTTTGGAGGGTCCTAACTCCTATAAGAAGTTACTTATGATTAAAGCAAAACTTACCGACGAGCTAGTGGTCAATAACTACATTATATTAAAAGATATTAGCAGTAGTGTCAATATCCAGAGAGGAAATTAAGGAAACGTTTGTAAGGACAAAACGCCCCACGGTTTCCTAACTTAACATTATTTAGAGTAATAAAATGATACTGAAATTTTATCCTTCTGTGATCTTTTATTTTTATTTTTTCGTCAAACCCATTTTTTAGATGTTATTACTGGTCACTCAGCCGAGTAACCGACCACCCCTCTCTCCGACAGCATCTATCCAATTCTTACTGAAATTAAAATGAAATTTTGGTCTTCCGTTTGATGTATCAGTTTTTTAATTATTTTTTTTCGTCAAAACCATTTTTTTTACGTGTCATCACTGGTCACCACCCAACCCTTTCTTTTTACTGTATCTATCCAATTCTTACTGATTTATTTACGTTTAAAGTTGAAAAAAAAACTTCAAAAATGAAACCAACAACTCAATAAAATTGTTTACTTCTATTAATGTCAGCAATCACTGTTTAAATTTAGTCAAGTACGTCCCTTAACATCCTGTATATGGGGATGTGTGTTGGTAGGAACTCCATTTAAGACATTCTTAATTTTCTTGAATAATGTATTAAGTACCTATTTATTTTATATCAACGGCTGGTTTGGTATCGGAAATAATATCCCGAAAATTTATGCCGCATCACGATACAGAGTGGCGGATCAAGTGAGATTTGATCCCTGTGAAAGAAGCTGTGATATTTTTAAAGGGCTTAAGCAGATTTAAGCCATTTTGATTTTTTGTCATTTGATCGGTGGCCGATTCTCAGCCAAAAAGCGGGTTGTAAAATTTTATGTGGTGTTATTTGATTAGCCATTGATTAAACCTCGTCAATTGGGATGTTGTGTGGATGGTTTTTATAGGAAAGGAAAAACTGGAAGTTCTAGGAAGGAAAAAGGTATGAGGGGTGGGTAGGAATCTGAGCGACAGTGTGTCCAAGAGTGACGAGCGTAAGACTCCATCCCTCCCACTGCAATGCAACACGATGTTCCAAGAGATTACTGCTGTTTAGGTCAAAAGGTCTCCCTCAACCAGTCTCTCCCAGGTGGTGGGCAGACGTCTCTGCCACGTAGACCCAGACAAATCTCATCCCTTTGAACCCGGGCACCCCTGCTAAATCACTAAACATACCGAATCACTTGGGGTGACCTAAGGCAGAGGTGTTCGTTATCCAATAAATGGTTTTCGGAGCGGCGGTACCCCTACCCGCCTTCCAAATTGATGGTCAAAGAGGACCCTTCAAATGTCAAAGTATTCAAAATGGCCCTGAATACCGATTTATGACAACGCAAAATTGGGCGGGAATTCAAACATCAGGCTATAAGATGTATATATGATTATATATATATGATTTTGCACATTTTTTATTTGATATAATAGAGTGCTTTTTATAATATAATTTAATAATGTTGGCCTCACTAAGTGGCTTAACCGTGCTGAGACCCTCATTTTATAAAACAAAAATTTATTAATTTAAAGTACACAATGTATTTTGATTAAATATATAAAGTTGTTAATGAAAACAAATATCTGAAAATCGGCATATATTATTTATTTATATTTATATTTATTTCTCACCATACATTTTTTGTTGTTTTTTTTTTTACATAAATTAACCTCACTAGGACTAATGCCTGTATTGAGGTTAACAATTATAATTCGAGGATGCAATACATTCAAAACACATTATAAAAACACTACTTTCAAAACACTAATATTACCTCAATGAATATTACATACGAATTACCCACTAGACATGGGTAATTTGAGAATGATTTGTAACAATATAAGCAAAGTAAATTCAAAACAACTATGAGTAAAAAATAAAAACACTACATACTAATTACCCACTAGACCAGATTGGTGATTTGAGAATGATTTGTAACAATATTTGTACCTGCCAAAAGCAAAGTAAATTCAAAACATTATGAGTTGTATGTTTGTGGACAATGTGTATTTTACAATGGTTTTGTGTGTTACTTTGTGTGTTCGTACCGCCCAGAATCAATAACTGTTATTTTAAGTTATTAGCTGAATTAAGTACAGTTTTTATATTAAGTTAAAAATTACACAACGAAGCAATTATCGATGCAACTGTCCGTGTTTTGTTTTTGTCAGTATCAGAGATGGAGTTGTGTACGGATTTATATTTTTTGTGATTTTCTTACTTTTCCACTTACTTACGGGAATGGCGCTGCATTTTCTTTATACGTGTGAGGGAGATTTAATATAATTATTGTATTTTTCCTTTGGGGGGGTGCAGACATACGTTCATCGTTGTCTCATTTTAGACTATTGACATTTAGTGTGTAAGAAAGAGGGGAAGCATTATATGAATGTTTAAGAACAAAAGGAAAAAATCAGCGCATTGACATTCGACGTTTAGAATTTTTAGAATTCACTCACTATTCAATATTATACATCACAATATTGCTGCAGCTCTTTCAAAATATGAGAATTGGTTCCATACAAAAAGTACAAGGAAAAGATTTTTTTTTGTAATTTTTCCGATATTTTAATGGTTATTCTGCTATTCGGGGCGGAGACAAATCCAAAAAAAAATCAAAGATTATAAAAATTGGTCCAGCCGTTTTTGAGTTATAAATGGAATAACTAACCCGACTTTGTTTTATATATTAAGATTCTGGAAAGATATAAAATTTTGATAATATTGTTTTTTTTGTTTTTTAATCCGTCTTTTAATTTTGTATCTGAGTTTTATTTTTGTTTTCCTCAATTTTTGTTTCAAGGGAAAGTCTGTTGAATGCTTTTATGGCATGGTTATGGCGTCTTTGTCCTAAGTTTTATATTATTATTTCTTTTTACTCGTTCATAAAGCTACTAAATAATAAGCTGCAAGCGATACCCTTATTAGGATAGTGTTGTTGCAATGTCACTATATTATAGTATCATACCGACATGGAAATATTGTGTGGCTAACAAAACAGGGAGGGGAAAGATAAGGAGCCGAGGAGGAGGAAGGTAAACTGGGAGTTATGAAGCGATTTGTATCCTGTAATATTCATGACACTAGGAACTGGAACACCAACGACAAATTGTAAGAAACCAGCAGTCCTTTAGCGGCGTTTCCGAGGACAATTAATTAATCCTAATCATTTTAAGCTGGTAATTAGAAAATGCGCTTAAAATTGTAGGTGCCTTCACTAATTTTTCATTTGATAATTTTTTTTTATTTGGTACAAAATTTCATAAATCTTTAAAATTCTACTATAGTTATTTTTTCATTATTTAAAAACAAAAATTGTTATTGTGAGGAGGGTAATATGTTGAATTACAGGGTGGGAGTTTTTAAAGTGAAAGCTTCTTTAGCACCGTTGTGATTTGAAACTCGATGAAACGAAAAAAAGCGACACTAAAAAGACACAAACATGCACATCCCTATAGGATTTAGCCTGCAGAGAATGAAATAGTACAATCGGTCTCCTCTTTGTACCGTGCTTTATAGCCTCCCCTCTCTTGTCTGCTTTAGTTTCTGAAGGTTTCACTTCTACCGCGTGTGAGCTGAACTCTCTGATTTTTTTTTAAATTTTACTCCGTTCAATTGAAAAAAATATAAAGTCTATATCAGGGATAAGTTATTGAATAGTACCTATAATTATTTTTCCAAGCTGCATGCATTAGGTACCTATGGTAGGTCAGTTCTGCATCTCGCCGGCGTGCCCTTGTGAAATTTTTGGGAACATAAATCTCAAATTTATGTTTTGTGATAGGTATACATTATGGCCGTTCAGAAGTTATTATGTGCTGTTATTAGCTTACCAGTTTTCTTTCTATCGGCGAGGCTATTAATACCCAGCACATCAGACAGAAAGGCTAATGGATATAACCAATCATCGTCATTAGTCAAGACAGATCTGACATCAAAGATTTTATCGAAACCAATTTTAAGGTATGCATTTCAATTGTTACGATGCTGATTGTCTTTTACCGTGTTGTATTTTTTGTTGTTGTTATAAACTAATTATATTACAAACTGCGCACAGTTAGTCAAGGTATCTAGCTCGACTTTATTATAAAATCCTAGGTTTCTTTCTGGATTTCATTTCAATTTAATTGGGTACCTAAATGTCTAATCTTGTTAGAATTTTAAAAAAATATATATTTTAGCTGCTTGCGATCTATGGCACCATCGCAAATACGCATTACCTCGAAACGCGAGCGAGTAATTTTATGTCAGCCTAGTTTAGATCTCTCCGCGGTTGGACGTGTGCACGTCATCGTGATAATTCAACTATAACTACTGCATTTTTCTGAATCTTTATGATGAAATCTAGGATATCAGGTGATTATCATAACTATTTAACTTGTGTTTTAATGTGATAAAAAATATTGAAGGAACGGTTTTTCGAAACATATAAAAAAGTAAAATAAATAAACATATCTTACATATATTTATATATACTTCATATATATAATTTTTTTTCTTCTAAATAATCCATTACCATTAAAATTTAAAAAAAAAAACAACTTTCTACTACAACACATAAATAAATACCTGTAATTGTCACACTGAATCATAAACATGTAAACACCTCAGCACAGGTTCTCCTAGTGAGGTGTTCACGAAACATACAACATTATAAACCAACAGTTTCACCTTCTCAAACCTACCTTACACCCAACATAATAAAATGTTATATTAATTAATATGTAAAAATGTTTTCCAAAATATATTTTGTTAAAATATTAAATATATAAGGTAAAAACTGTAATATATAGAAATAAAAAAATAACAATAAATAAAAAAATAAACGTATGTTTTCTTAATGTTTTGAATTAATCGAGACTTTTAAAAATGTATCCGAATGTATCCGGCAAAATTTTATGTTTTCTATGTTTAATGGATATTAATTATTTATGTGTCACATCAACTTTAGTTTAGTGATATACCTATTCAGGGTTTACTTTAACAACTTTTAATTTTTTCAGCACTAAGGCGATTTTTGTCCTTAGTAATTTTTTTATTCAAATTTCATAGCGCCAGAACTTACTTTTAAATATAAAAACACTCTTCTGCTAAAATGCAATGTTCTGTAAAATTTTTGAGTCAATCCATCGGTTACTTTTTGAGATCTGCGAACTCAAACATACGGAACCTTAATTATATGTGTAGATTTCTGTAGGTATTAAAAACGACTGTATCAGGTCGAATGGCACAATGAATATTTTTTTACAATTTTTTCATATAACGATAATTTTCATTGTCCCAAAAACAAACTGACATAATAAAGTCGAACTAGATACTCAAAATTACCAATTGTGCTGCGCCTCCACTTATAAGTATGCTTTTCCAAATTTACGATCATGATTGTTATTTTAAACGTAACATTGTATTGTTTTTTTTTATAAACAGATTATTTTTAGACTGCACCTGCTCTTAAATCAGGAATTCTTACTGAGACAGGAAAAGCACATCACTAATCGTAATAGAATTAATAAACATGAATTAATAAAACCAGGATAATAGCCGAAGTCTCTAAGAAATAATTATCTCAGAAACTTATTTTGCTGTCCATTGTCTATATAGTAGTCTAGATTCAAATGTATCATAACCATTCATGTTTTGTACACATGTAGTTGAAATTAACACTAAATACAAAAAATTGCATTCTTCATCGGCAGAAGGAAATGGCTGGATTTACTTGCAAAAATGTATTATCACATTCGCTTATATTTAGTGGATATATAAAGCCAAAAAAAGATTATACTACCATTTTTCCTGAAAAGATTGTCAACTGTTATTTATCTATGCAAGGTAGACAACCAAAATTGCAGTCATAAGAAGAGTATCCCGACACTGTTTACAAAGTACTAACAAAGAAATAAAGTGCACAGTAAATGGTTGTTAAGTCCAAAATAAAATAACAAGTAATGCCCCCATTAGTTCTGGCGGTACACAACTCTAGACTATTGAGTTGGCCGGAGTCCAAGAGTCCTGAACTACACTCCCCTTATTCTGCTCGGAATTAAAAAGTTAATCATTTAAAGAAACATAATGATACTAACAACCAAATATTTATCTTAAAACCATTGTCGGATCTTAAACTTTTTGATCGTTGAACCTTTTTTTTTCTGCTTGCAGGTTAAAATTTAAAATAAAAGTATTATATGTATACACCAAAATAACACTTATATAGGACGCTCATAAACGTAAGACCATTGTCAGATCTTACAAAGCCATTTATTCTTCTGCTTGGAATTAAAGTTAACAAATTAGAAACATATATTATACCAAAAGGAAAAAACAGAAATACAGGAAAAAACCGAAAATCTCTTACGTCTTAGAAGTCTTTCAATAAACTGCCTATTACTTTTTTTATATTTGAGGAACACCTCAGGAACTTATGGCCGGTTGTAATCCGGTTGAAAACCTGGATTTAGAGACAACTAACGATCATTAATATCGTCAATAATGCTTTCAAATTGGTCTGCATTTGATCGGTTTTTTGGACTGATCTATGAATGTTTCATTATTCCTAGAATCAAAATCGGAGATATTCTTTGTTAAGTTGAATAGAATTTTAATGCGTGAAAAAAGTCTTTCATCAAAGTTACTTATTCCAACAATCTGAGTCTTCGATCAGCCAATTGATTTGTTTAGTATAGCTAGATTCGCCTGTTGGTCAGGGAGATGCATTAGGAAGAGCGTATTTGCGCATTTCAGGAGTGTAGAGGCAAAATTTCGGCTCAACAGTTGATTAGTAGGACTGGGAACAACGGCCGTCAGTTTTTTATTGGAATTATTAATTATTTTGTTTATTTAATTAGTTAGTTTATTTCTTTTCCGGTTCTGAAACTTTGAAGAATAAAATTAAAACATTAACCGTTTAAAGAAACATATTGTACTATAATTGACATGCCCCGCAGTAGTATTGAAAAAAAAAAATTTATCGCTTTTTACGCGGATTTCCATTGTTGGTTTTTGTTTGAGGTTTTTTTTTTTAAAAAAGAAAGACAAACATTCCCGGGTTACAAATAACCCATCAATGTTTGAAAATCTCCTACTACCACCACAGAAAGCCGAAAATGTTGCTTATGATGGAGGACTGAGCCAGCAGAGGAATTGAACATGCGACGCCCGGGTGGGACCCAAGCGCTATGCGCACTCAACCGCTGACCGGTCATCCAGTTTGAGGAGTGTCTTTAGAAAGAACCACTCTGATGTGTAGGGTGTTCTGTCAAATCCTACATTCAGTGTTAAATACAACAAAAAAATATTTTCCACCAACTAAAAGCTACATTTACACGGGGTTTGTTTTCTTGAGTTTGCCTTTCATGTGAATAAAAATTTGCCTATGAGTCCTAACTGCTCCCAGTAGCCAGTGAGACTATGGCATCCCCGAATTTGGGTAAGTTGTGAGGCTGAAGATGGTGTTGAGGGGAAGGAGATGGGGAAGAGGAAGGTAAGGAAGTACTGGCTATTTAGATCTGGTCACAAAACACGGCTAAACCATTTCAAGCAATGTTTCAATTCTGAATGGAAACCTACAGTATCTACACCAGAGCGACACAGAAAGTATTTTACACTCTGGAACGTACCGCAAATATATTATGTACATATTATTTTTTTAAATTGTGAAATAACTCAAATAAAATTTATTTGAGCACGTCGCGGTTTAAACCCGCGACCTTCGGATTGCTAGTCGAGAGACTAAACGCGAAAGCTAAACTTCCCTTGCGAGCTTAAAATCAATAATTTATTAAATTATTACGTTCTGTTCTTTTGGTTCATGTACAACATTATTTGTTTTAAATATAAAATCGACCACCGCAACATGGGTGTATGCCTAGCATGGTGGTCGAAAAATCCCCATTTTATGAAATAAAAAATTCAATGAATAAAGAAAAGTTTAAAAAAAATAAAAATAGTACATTCACGTACCACACGCCGAGTGGTTTCCTTAAATCAATGATTCTTACAGGAAAATATAAAGAAGATCAGAAAGCCGGAAACCCGGGCTTTAACTATAGGTACCCCAAACAACCTGACATAAGTAAGAACGACTACTAAGCAATGCCATAATGATGACGTAATGCGTCACGGAGTTTTTTAAGTACCGCAAGCATTATGTTGATATTCTTTAAAGCTTTAAAGCCTGCTTCTTTATTTTATCAGACGGATATTAAAAAAACTAATAAATCGCCTGAATTAAAGATGCTTTCACGGCATTTTTCAAAACACTGGTACATTTAGGATTGTTCTAGTTGGTAACGTTTGTTATATTTTATTTTTGTTTTTAAGAGTTTTATTTTTCATGTACATTTGTCACTTAAACTTTTTATTTATCTGCTACTTAAAATTTATTCAAGTACAGAAATGATTAGATTTTATTAGGTGGGAGTAGTGACAGGGGTGGTTTTTGGGCAGGGAAAGAACAATGGAAGGAGTTATAACATGGAAACATTGTCAATAACGGTGATTTACAGGGTGCTATTATTTTTTTTACATTATTTTTTGTTTGTTTATTTCTAACGGTCTCTTCAAGACCCATGTTAACTCCTCCCTCTCCTCAAAAAGACCCCTTACACAGCATCTTCAAATATGACATAAGCCCTGAGGGAAATTATTTTCCTCAGGGACTCTGTATGAAGTCAATGTAAAAAAAATATTCAACGAAAATGCGCACCTTAATTTTATGTTTTATTCACCTTAGAAATATGACAAAATTAATATAAACACCCTTTGTGGTATTTTGAATAAGTTTTACCTAAGTATGTGGTATTTTTTTGCTACATTATATTTAGTTACTTTTTTTTTAACTGTTTCAAAAATTTAAATAGAAAAAAAATTCATTGAAGTCTTTTCGGGCGCTATCGGATAAAAAATAGACAAAAGCATTACGAAATTTTTTTTAACACTTTTTTGTCGCGTCAAATCTGTTGTAGATATTATCCTCTTGTAAGAGTCGTCTGTGGTTTTGACACAAAACGTCCACGCGCTGAGCGTACGTGAATTTAAGCTTGAAATAAACATGAACAAAGAAAAAACCATTTCTCTTTTAAAGTTTGTTACACTTCTGTGCGTTGTTTGTAATTGGTTTAGTGATTATATTATTGGTTATTATGTCGTGTTGAAGTTCCTCCTATTTCAACGGACGTTCACTTCGTGTCCATCATCGGGTAACTCGATCATTTATTTTAATACGGCAAAACATTGTTTATAACAAAATATACTGTAGTAAATTAGATAATCAGTTTTGAATTACGAAATGTTAACCAAGGATAAAAATGTTTCCTTTTGGTTTTCCTCCAATATAAAAACTCAGAACTCTAATCCGATCGTTCTAATAGTATAATATATAATACTCGGATAATTAACCCCTCAGGCCAATTTCATCGGAAAGTTTAAATATTTCCACCTTGCGTTAAAATCTAAATAACCGGAATATTTCTGAACGCACCCGACAACTAAAAACCGTTTTTAAAAGGTGATGAAAAAGACTTATAATTTGAAATAAAAATTTAATTTTAAAATACAAAACTTTTTAATGCAAATATTTAAAAAAAATTAAAAAGGCTCACCTCACCCTTTTTCTTACTAAAAATACTGATAATTTTTTTTAAATGCAACTCACATACATATTTTATCAAGCAAAGGTATTATAAACGTTATCGTCAACTCACTTTTTCAACATTTTATGTAAAAAATAATTAATTAAAAATTCTCAAGTTTCATTTTTTTTTTCAAATTGCGGTTGGAATCTTTGGATTCATAAAGGTGCACATTGTAATTATTTTGTGGTTAAATTTTAAATTTGAATATAAATAGTGATGTTTTCTCTTTCTAAGACCGTTTAGATTATATTTTTAACCATGATAATAAGGGCGACAATACGATTAATAAATAATAATGAATAAAACCAAATTATAAATTATAAGAGCCCTTGACTTGGGCGCTGTTTATGTGGTACTTCCCGTGAAATCTTTTAATACAAGATCCATAACTAACTAACTAACCATCACGCCGTTTCTCCGCAGGGGTAGATAGATAGGACGGACCGCCAAACAACTCGGTCTTAGCACACACTCCTTGCCTCATTCACATTCATACATCTACTAATACATGCTCTTCTATTATTCTGACTCTTGACACGGCCCGACTTAAGTATCTGATTCACTTGATCGTGGCATGTCTTCCTTGGACGTCCCCGACTTCTTCCACTATTAACGTTTGCGTCTAAAATTCCCTTTACAATTCATTCTTCATTCATTCTCTCTACATGCCCAAACCATCTAAGCGTCCCTTTATCAATAATACTTATTACGCGTAAATCAGCCTTGCATTCTTTGCGGATCTCCACATTTCTCACAAGATCATACATGGTTTAACCACACACAGGCCTCATTTCTACGGCTTTAGTCTACTTTCATCCTTCCTCTGCCAGTGTCATGCTTCACTGCCATACATGAGGACAGGTGAACCGCTAGCATCGCTTCTTTCAACAGTTTTTTGTTAGCGCCAATGGCGTTTAGTCCTCCATTAATGGAGTTACCTGCATTTACCCTTCTTTCAATATCTCTATTATCCTTCCCATCTCTTATAAACATACTTCCCAGATACACAAACTCATCCACCTACTCCAAGTATTCATCATTCACAACTATATTGCACACTGTTTTCGTACTCTCTTTCAAACACCATGGCTTTAGACTTGCTTATATTCATCATTTAAATTTTCAAATGTTCGCATTTACTCAATGAATTGGTACATTTTGTACCGATGAGCAATTAGACGGATTGAAGCAAGCAAGTACCGACGATAACTTTGGATGTAAAATACAGTGAAGAACTTACCTAGCTATTTGGAAGCGACAAAAACATCGGACCGTCTGAGTTATGTTTGTTATTCAAAGCGATAAAGTTGCCTGAAAAGTTCTCCCGGAGTCTTTGTATTTATTGAATGTGAATTGCTCCGAGTTAAATTGAGTTGCTATTTTTTTTAATTACGAATGTTTATTTATGTAGAGTTTTAACTTAAAACAAATTCACCAACTAAGTAATGAAATTAAACCAAATTAGCTTTATTTATTTCATCGGTATCTTTTGGTCTGTTAGTCAAAATTATAATTAAACAGCGATCTTATTAATAGAAAATAATTTTGTTGTGCGATTATTTGTTTTGTGGTGGTAGGATTTTTAAAAGGATATATAAGGAGACACCAGGGGTCAGTGTGGATGAGGTTGCTAGGTTAGGTGTAGAGAGGGGGAGACGGGGTTGATCAAGTTTAAAAAAAATGGTTTTAAGTGCATATCGCACAAGATTCCCAACTACTCCCAACCGTCTGGAGCCAGTTAAGAACTCAACATTATCCACACACCAGTAATACATACTCGTATATTGGTATGAAGTGACAGTAGTCACTTCTTCACACTCGCCCTGAGGAAAATGATTCCCCTCAGGACCTATTTCATCTTTGAGGATGCTGTGTAGTGTGTGTAGGGTCTTTTTAGGAAAGGAAAGAAGAGAAAGTTCTGGGAAGGAAAAAGCACACAGCATCCCCAAAGATGACATAGGTCCTGATGGGAATTATTTTCCTCAGTAATTCCTAATGTAAAAAAATATCAAATTTCTATTAATCTCAAAAGAAACATTTTACTTTAATTTAAAACTCCTTTTAACTTAAATAGATCGTTTTGTGTGAAGTTTTATAAATCCAAATAGAAAACTTCACATTCTTATCAAAATATTTTTATTATCGTCTGAGACGTCCTATTGAAAGCTGTTCTGTTTAATATTTTAGCCAGTCAAATAGTGCTCGAAACATAAAACTATTTTATGACTTGTTTGGAATTCTTGGGGCGGAGCGGGAGGGCATAAAGTCTCTGCTTATCCAATTTCACGAGCATGTGGGGCGGTTGGGTATAGAGTATAGCAGAGAGGTAGACTATTCTTGGCCTATTTTTCAGAAGGATAATGTGTATAAACTACCATTTTTTGCTGTCAAGGAAGACATTCACGATCAACCCAAAGGTGAAAAATTCGAAGAAAAAACAGAAGTGCCGGAGAGTATGATATCGACTGTGAAAAACAGATATGGAATACCAAAAATACTTTTCCAAAATTTCCTTATTTCTTTTTCATCTTCTTATTTGGCATACACAGAAAAAGAAAAATCATTCAGACTAAGCCGCTCAATGCATCGAGTTTCCAACCAGCAAATAAATAATTAAATTAGCGGTCAAAAGAAAACAATTAATAGTATAAAACCAATTATGACTACAATAGATTTTTTATTATTTTATGATTGGATTTTTAAAGGGCGAAATAAACCGAAAAGAAGGGAAGGGCGATTTTGAAATAAACGGTACCTATAAGTGACAAGAAGAGAAAACGAGGTAAACCATTTAGATGGTGGGTTGACGACATCAAAGCCGTAACAGGTGGTACATGGACAAGAGTAGCTAATGACATAGAGAAATGGCGACAGTTGGAGGAGCCTTTTTTCAGTTAGTGACACACAGACAGGGAGTTGATGCATGATAAGTGTTATAAATATTATAAATAATGTAATGTAATTTACTGTCTGAATAAAGGCTATTATTATTATTATAATCAGCAAATATAAAAAAATGTATGAAATTTTTTTATAAGTTAGGTAAGTCTCATACGTCATACATATGTCTGATAATGTTTTATTATCGTGAAAACAAGCTTATGGGTCCGAGTGGTTAAGACTTTAACCGATATTTCCTATATATTATATTTGACGGCCTCCGTGGTCGAGGGTTAAGGCTCTCAACTACAAAAAATATATTTTTCCTTCCCAGAACTTCCCCTCGTTCCTTTCCCTACAAAGACCCTCCACACAGCCCACCCAAAGATGACATAGACCCTGGGGGATCTTTTTTCCTCAGGTTCTATTGTATGGAGCTAATGTAAAAAAAATACCAATTACTAATAATTATTTATTTATTTATTTATTTATTTATTTATTTATTTATTTATTAACGCCCTAGTGGGCTTTTACAACAGAAATTAAAAACATAAAAAAATTAAACATCATAAAAGAAATTAAATACTATGAGTAATAAGAAAAAATCAGTAATAAGACCAGAAATACAATAAAGTGCAATGTGTAAAAGCTAGTTAGTAGGTATAAACAAACAATTATATATGTATAATAATGAACAATGATAAAACAGAACTAAATAGAACAGCAAAATAAAATAAAATAAGGTTATAAATTACTGGTAAGATTTTAAATGAGAGGAGGTTTTATGAAAAGAACAAAAATAAGAAAAGTTAATTATTAACAGATAAAATAGAGATGAGTTGTCTCTTGAAAATTGCAAAACTGTCAACACCAAATATATCTATAGATTCACAATGTTTATTTGCAAGGCTATGCATTCACATTATGAACACTTTCACATTTCATATCGCTTAATGTGGTTCTTATCTATCTGAAATATATTAATTTATGTGGTTTGTATCTATCTGAAATGAATCAATTTATGTGGTTCGTATCTATCTGAAATGAATCAACTTATTTGGTTCGTATCTATCTGAAATGAATCAATTTATGTGGTTCGTATCTATCTGAAATGAATCAACTTATTTGGTTCGTATCTATCTGAAATGAATCAATTTATGTGGTTCGTATCTATCTGAAATGAATCAATGTATGTGGTTCGAATCTATCTGAAATAAATCAATTTATGTGGTTCATATCGATTTGAAATGTTGATGATGATGATTTAATGTGGTTTTATGATTTCCGTCAACGCATACTTCATCCCTAACTAACTAACTAACTAATCATCACGCCGTTTCCCCAAAGGGGTAGGCAGAGAGGACGGACCGCCACACAAATCGATCTTGGCACACACTCTTTGCCTCGTTCACATTCATACATCGGCTCATACATGCTCTTCTATTATTCCGACTCTTCACATGGCCCGACTCAAGTATCTGATTCACTTGGTCGTCCCATGTCTTCCTCGGGCGTCTCCGACTTCTTCTACCATTCACATTTGCATCATATATTCTCCTTACACTCCTTTCCTCGTTCATTCACTCTACATGCCCAAACCATCGGAGAGTCCCTTTCTTAATCTTACACATCACGCTTACATCAGCCTTGCATTCTTTGCGGATATCCACGTTTCTCTCACGATCGTACATGGTTTTACCACACATTCGCCTCAGGGATCTCATTTCTACAGCATTCAGTCTACTTTTATCCTTCCTCTGCCAGTTCCATGCCTCACTGCCATACATCAGGGTAGGTACCAGCACTCCATTATGGACGGCTAGTTTCGCGTCTTTGGACAGTTTTTTATTACCACCAACGGCATTCAGTCCTCCATTAATGGAGTTACCGGCATTCACCCTTATTTCAATATCTCTATCAGCCTTCCCATCTTTCGTAAACATACTACCCAGATACACAAACTCATCCACCTGCTCCAAGTATAAACTGGAGAATAAACTGTTTTGTTATATTGCCATCGACAGCGGCGGGCAGTCGTAGGACAGCTTGTTATTAAAAATCACAGCAAAGCAGATTTTCACCGCAAATAACCGTTTTCAGTGTGGATTTTACAAAAACGAGCACGAGCCCTCTTGAAAAAACATCGTTTTTTTAATTACAAATTTTTCATAATTGGCTAAATCACTGAAAATGTATTCCCTCGAAATGCGATTTTGAGTGAAATGAAATAGAGGGTAATGGTGGAAATAATTTATTTTATTTTTATCCACACAAGAGGCCCTGAGGAAAACATTTTCCCTCGAAACCTAGGTCACTTTTTGGGGATGCTGTGCGGAGAGTCTCTCTAGAGAAAGGAAGGAGTGGATGTTCTGGCTATGAAAAACGTATTAGGGGAGGATAGGAATCTGGGATTCAGTGAGTCCAGGAGTGAGGGACATATGAATCCGTTCATTCTAAGGGTCGAGAAAGTCTGGCTGAAGAGGTCAAAAAGTGACTTCCTCAACCATATTTGACATTCTTCCCGATCTGGTTCGGCATACAGTAGGTGGGCAAAAGCATCCACCGCAAAGACCTAGGCAAACCTCACCCCATTAACCCGGGCACCCCTACTAAGTAACCAAGCGCAGCGAACCACTTAGGGTGACCTGGGTAGCAGGGGTGTTGTGTATCCAATAAATGGTTCCCGGGGCGGCGGTACCCATTTCCACCTCCCAAATTGATAAATAAATTTATCATTATATCAAAACATCGCGGTCGACTAAAATAGAAAAAAACAGAATGTGCAATTTACATGCGGTAGAAGTGAAACCTTCAGAAAACTAAAGTAAACAAAGTGTAAGGATAACGAAGAACCGCACAAAGAGGAGACCATTTATACTATCTCATTCTCTTGCAGGCTAAATTCTATAGGTGTATGTGTTTGTCTCTTTTTAGTGCCTCTATTTTTCGTTTTATCGAGTTTTAAATCACAACTGTGTTAAAGAATTTTTCACTTAAAAATGGTGCTATGGCGCTTGGGGACTGTGCCAGGAAACGAAGAGAAGAATTTATAACTAGGATATTAACAGCCGCAGAATACAGAAACTACATCAATTTAATGGTTCTGAATCGGCAAAATATAGTACTGCTAATAAAGAAATTTGATCATCGACCCCGTCTCCATCGTAGTTTAACCCTTTGAGAATAAATCTCAATTGTACCCGAGTTAGATTGCTTTTCTAGAAAATGATAACGCACTAGCCGGTGACCAGACCAGGTGGGTTGCTACAATATACAAGACATATTATAGATACGAGTATATAGATTATACGCAGAATAAAAGACAGGATATAAAGTTGATTGAAACGAAATTCTTAGAATTGAAACAATTTCAAAGACAGACAGAAATCCGTTTCACATTTCCAGAGTATTCCTAAAGACGTTGGTAAAAACAAGTAAAATGTTTATTTCAGAATTTTTGTAAAATATGTCCAATATTTTTACAACACAACGCAATAGCACACATGTATAGGTGTATACACGTATCTAACATATGGACTAAAATAACAATACAATATTGGCTAATGAAATAAAATATACACCCCGATGTAAAAAAATCCGTAATTTATTAATAACAATTTCTTGAATAAGCGGTCCTAGCACGGTCGATCGATAAGGGTTTATAGGATACCTTTCTGTAACTTCTCATCGTTCCCTAGGACAACTGCAGATCGCTTACGTACAAACAACAGTTGACGTCTAATATATTAGGAACACTCAGTTTGAACTGTTACATATTCGTTGGCGACCTACAATCATTATAGAGAACGATAAGAAGTTACTGAAAGTTATCCTATCAATCCTTATGTTTACTTAACCGCTAACGTACAAACAGTTGACATCGAATATATTAAGAACACTCAGTCTTTTTGAACTGTTTCTCATTCGTTAGCGATATGTAATCATACTTAGGAACGATGAGAAGTTATTGAAAGTTATCCCATTAATCCTTATCGATCGCCCATGCTAGGACACCAGGTCCTTTTGAAGAAATTAGTAAGGTACAAATTTACCTTAAATAACTATAACTTGGCTAAAAAAATTTAATCCATTATCGTGAATTGTTTTTTTATTATGTGGATACCTTACAAGAGTCCCAGGTGCTCCCGTCTGGAGCCAATAAGACTATGGCATCCCCAATTGGGATATGAAGGTATTGGGGATGGGAAGGAGATGTGGAAATTGATAGTGGGGAAGTACCTATAAGGCTATTCAGATCTGGTCACCAAACACGGCTACACCATTTCAAGCGTTGTTTCAATTCTGAATGGTGGTCTTACACCAGGGCAATACTGAGAGTATCTTCCGCTCAATCTTTCTATGTATCAGTTTACTATTTTATTATATAAGGAGACATGTTTTGTATTCGTATAGTTTTCTAATAATAAAATAATAATAATCTGATGGAACATTTCAGCCATACGTATATTAACGAAGTCACTTCATAACAAGTTTTTTCATTTTATTGTTTCTTTTTAATGCTGTCATTAGTTTTTAGTAATTCATTTTCTTTTTCTTTAGTTGTGTAATTTAAAATAAAATAAAATCTTTTTCTACTGTTAAAAAATATTATATAAAAACATTTTTGTAAATGACACTTTGTGCCGTAAATTTACATAAATAATATTGTTTGGACGATTTGTACAGCGTCGTTTTGTGAAAATTCACCTCCAGTGCGATGCAGGGACATTTGTGCGGTATTCAGAGTAAAAAAATAAACATAGTTATATTGCGAAATCTTTTATTTTTGTATAAATAAACTTTCTTTCCGAGCGTGTAACCAAATATGGTAAAGAGGCATACTGATTGAATCACACTAAAAAAACACCACTAAATGGGTATCCGAAAGAAATCGTGGAAACCTTTTATAATCTAAGCAATAAATTTGGTAATCTTCGGAGAAATGGTGTGAAAGTCCACCCCCTTTCTTTCTCTCATTCGTCCCATTCCCTGATTTAGTTATATAGTCCTGTGATGGTCGCTTGTGGGTGGCAGGGGATGGGAAGGGGAGGGTTGAATCGACACTTTTGCCAATACTGCAAAATGCTTGTAGGTTCGGGGGAACTTTTCTGATACGCTTAACTCTATTTCTTGACCGCAGGGGAATACAGTGACAAGTAGCGATGGCTACAATTGGGATATCAATTCAAATAAAAATTTTAACTCGAATGAATTGAATTCGCTTGAATGATCACTTCAGAATATCTCCGATAACCGTTTTTTTTTCTTCATTATTATTTGTGTATTTGAATACCACACAAGAGTTCCAACTGCTCCCAAACATCTGGAGCCTGTGAGACTATGGCATCCCCAATTGAGGAATTTTGTGAGGCTGACGATTTTGGGGATGGAAAGTAGAGGGGAAGACGATGGTCGGAAGTACCGGGCTAATAATGATTTTTCTAAAAAAAAATTAAGGCTGTTAAAAAATCACGCAATGGATACAATATAATTTTTTTTTATTATTAAAGTACCTGCTGAAGTAGGTTTTTAAAATGTGAATACCGTACAAGAGTCTCAACTTTTCCCGTCAGGAGCCAGTGAGACTATGGCACCCCCAATTGGGGTACGCTGTGAGGAGGTAGTGGTTAGAGGAAGGCGATGGGGATGAAGATGGTAGGAAAGTACAAGAGCGGAAGATAGATACTCTCAATATCGTCCTGGTAAGACCACCATTCAGAATTGCAAAGTTGCTTGAAATGGCTTCAGCCGCATTTGGTAATCAGATCTGAATAGTCTGGTACTTCCCCACCTTCCTCTTCCCGATCTCCTTCCTTTTCCCACTAC
The DNA here is from genome assembly GCA_917563855.2 of Limnephilus lunatus. NCBI lineage: Eukaryota > Metazoa > Arthropoda > Insecta > Trichoptera > Limnephilidae > Limnephilus > Limnephilus lunatus. The sequence goes on along the minus strand of OU830602.1, from coordinate 40,024,559 downwards.
CTTCATCTTCACAACATGCCCCAATTGGGGATGCCATAGTTTCACTGGCTCCAGCCGGAAGCAGCTGTGACAGTTGTGGGGTATTCACATAAAAAAAACCTTTTCGTTCCCAGATCTTACTCTCCTTCCTTTCCTTTAAAAAAAACCTCCACACAGCATCCCCAAATATGAAATAGCCCAGAGAGAAATTATTTCCCTCACGACCTGCTTGGAGCTAATGTTAAAAAAACAACAACAACAAAAACTTTTAAAAACACGTGTTGGAAATATAACTAAATTCCAGTTTTTTTCCAAATACAAGGATAAGTGCTTGCTAGTAGAAATGGTAGAATACAGAAAATAGGTCATGCTGACTGGACACAGTATTGCATGAATTCCCGATCAAATAACAAAATGGCGTTCAATTTTTGCAATGCAAAACATACTTTTTGTTAGCGTCCAGCGCCGAGCCTCGCCGGTCATTGTAACCGAAATAATGATGACAGTATAAAGAGAGGCACAAAAAACGTACTGCCTCCGTTAAGCCTCTTTTTCAGCAGTTTTTCATCTCTTCATTTCCTTTTGTCGCTGGAAATCCGGCCGCACAAAGCCACGGTAAACGTGAATACATTTTTGCACAAAACACTGTTTTTGTCTAGGCCCGGACCGAAACACAGCCGCCGCAATACTAGATATCCTGTGCAATATACCGTGTACTGCATACTATACTATAAATATCCTGGGCAATAAAGTGCTAGCTATATGAAGCAGCATTTTAGTGCAAACTATTGATACTATATAGATCTCCTGCTAAACATAGTCTATAGTCTATACTATTTACTTACTAAGTACCTATCATGTGCAATTAGTATATGCAAAATTTACTAGATATTCTATGCAATAATCCAAAACAGTGCAAACTGCATACTTTACGGTGAGCGACAGTTGATCCCCCAAATGTTTTTGCCCCTCTAATTATAATTCTAATAAAATTATAATTTTCGTTAATTATTTACCTAAATCTAAAATCGTCTTCAAAAATACCTAAGTTAAAAATAAGTTGGTATGTATATCGAACGAATTTATTTACTGTGTCAATTTTTGCACTTATAGGCTGGTATATATGTAGGTACATTATTATAGACAAGTAGTTTTATTCTTGATTCATTTGAATGAAAATATGTTTTACATATTTCATTCTCGCTGGTACTGCCACATGACGAGAGAGGTATTCCATCCGACATGGCGTTCTTCACCATACTTGTTTTTATTATCATTTCTTGCAGATGCTTAGAGCACATGCAAGATGCCAATACCTTGCGAGCGGCAGTCTTTTATGTTTATGTTTTTAATTACTTTATGCTTGAAATTCTTTATGTTATTGTTCATATATTATTCGCATTTTGTATATTACGTAAGCACTTGCATACTGCTTCCTAACACCGTATGTAGGGACACCAGGGGTCTAGATTCATTTAAACTTAAATGTACGAGTAGATTCGTTCTTTCAAAAAAAAAATAGAGTCCTAATAAAGGAGTAACAATCTGTTTCTTATACCAGGGCGGGTAAGTGGTAGATAACCTCCAATGCATATTGTATATTAGACATGCCGGAGGGCAAACTGCTGGGAGATCAACTGTCATGGAATCATATTTTACTATTAACAGCGAGGTGAATATAGGTACATGTGGTGTATACTGCAAACCATACCGATAATATCCAGTGCAATAAAATTCAAACTACATTAGATATCTTGTGCAATATACTGAAAAATATAATACTTCTTCAAATACAGCAAATTTATTTTGAGGCACCATTTTAATCCAAAAATAAAAAGAATTTCTTTGTTTTAACCACTTTTAATGTCAAAATATAATAGATATTCTGTGCAATACAGTGCATCCTGCAAACCTACTTAGTAGTTATAGTGTGCAATAAAGTGCTAACTCTGCTAGATATCCAGTGCAATATATTGAAAAATATAATAGATATTCTGAGTAATATAGTGCATACTGCAAACCTACTAAGTAGGTATCCTGTACAATAAAGTATAGTTAAGATAAGTTAGATAGTATTCTGTCCAATACAGGGCATAGTTTATTTTACACTAGATCTCCTGTGCAACGTAGAGCAAATTATAATACATATATCTTGTGCAATAAAGTGTATATTGTCCCCTAGTGCAAACTATATTAGACATCTTGCCCAATATATTGCAAACTGTACTAGATATCCTACGCAATAATAATTAGTAGGATATCTACTAGAATAAGTTGCAATATATTATATTAAATAGTGCAACTTTATGCTATTCATTTTAATTTCGCTAATAGCGCCTTCACTGAGTATAATGGTCATTTAAATAAATTAATTGAAAAGCGATTAAAATGCAATTGACCAGCGTTTAAATCAGTGATGGCTAAATATGGGGCATTGGACTTCAGTTGCGATATGGTGGAAATGAAGGAAATGTGACAGCCATGAATAAATTTGATATTTAAAAAAAAATTAAGGCCAACGTGGTTTGTAACACTGTTCAGTTAATGAAATAAAAATGGTGCAGTGAGCCAAATTTTTTTAGAATCCCCTAGAGGTCTAGAGCCACCTGCAAAAATTATTACTTAATCATGTTTTCATAAAATGCGGTTTCCCTGAAATATTAACAAAAAAACATGCTTCCTACAAGTAAAACATAATAACGCTGCGTGGCTTTTTCAAACAGAACTTAAATTTAGATTTGAGGACAAATTACTTAACCAAAGTGAATAATTCATTTTTGCATGACTTTAAGGGCAGCTTTGGCATTTTTTGTGAATTGATGGTAATTATTAAAAACACATATTTTTGCCTTGTATGCTGTGATAATACAATGAAAAATAAAATAAAACATCCTGAGAACGCGTTTTTTGGGAACGTTTGTGTTTCAATGCAATAATTACTTACGATAAATTTGTGTTTCAAAGTAAAATGGTTATTTCTAATTAAACTTTGTAAATCATTTTTAATTTTGTATTTCATTGTGTCTGTGTAGTAAGAAGAGCAAAATTATTTTTTAAAGTAATAATCGTTAATAACTCGATTAACCAAATTGATTTCTTCAATTTCAATATTTTATAATTTACTACGGACTAAATATTTGTAATGCCTTTTAAATAAAAATTATTATTCACTTTCGGTGGATATTTTGGCCTCAAATGAAAATTAAAATTTTGTATGAAAAGTGCCGCATAGCTGTTCCCCTTTACTGGACTTTATAATAAACAGTTTGCGATTAAGTCCTGTAAAAGTATTATATTGACACCACGGGCATTGAAAAGCAATCAAACTTCAGGAAGTGGTCAGCGCATTTGCACAGAAAGCGAAAGGTCCTGGGTTCGATTCCCAGAGGTACAAATATATTTTTCTGATTTTTCTGTTTCCAGATTTTCGATTGAGTCTCGCTAATAGTGTCTTCATTTAATTGGTTATATTATCTTTATCAAAATTGTATGCTTTTCTTCCCAGTCCTTTTTGTTTATATACTTGTTTCTAGTTTCTATTATATACACTCTAATATTTATTCTAAACTGTATAATATTTTATTAGTTTATATTTCAATAAATCTTGTTATAATAATTTTTGAAGGTTATAATACCCATTAAAATAATGCCTTACCCAATGGCCGCGTGGGTTAAGGCGTTTATCTCGGTAAAACAAGAGATCCTGGGTTCGAGTCCCATTTGCGACCGTTACCTTTTTATTTTTCTTTTAAATTTTCGTTTAGATATATTAGAATTATCTTCTTCTTCAATGTTATTTTATTGTGTGCCTAATATGAATGTAATGTAACAAAAAGTAAAATCACAAATGGAGCATGAATAATTGATTAAGTAGATAAGTATTCAACGCATATTCAGGCAATTAAATAAATTAATTGGACCGCATTTAAGGCATCAAAATGGAAATAAATGAAGAAATAATATTTAATTATAATATTGTGTTATTATAATGAATACGATGAGCGCAGTTGAAATTACGTAATAATACCAAGTAGGAAGGTACCAATTAAAACAATACGGACAATCGTAATGAATTAATTAATTTGTGCAGCAAAATACTCTGTCTCTATTAAGTTTGAATATTTGAATATTGCACTCTGTTTTATGAAATGAAAAGTTTGGCTTGCCTCGGATCAGAGAAATATGAAAACATTGCTTTTTCCGGCAAACTTTTGTTTTATACTCGAATGCGCTTAAAGCGCTTCAGGGGTACACAAAATAAAATTAATAAAAGCGTCTGTTTTTAGGTAATGGTTGTTTCTTAGACGTTCTCGTGTAGTCAAATTACCGTTGATTTTTAACTTTACAATTTTTTTTTAAAGAAAGAAAAAACGACGAAACACAGCTTTACTTGGTCAAATCATTTTAAAGAGCACACTTGTGTGTGTATTTGTGTACACACTTTTGTAATCACCGTGATGATTCACGGTAATGGTACCGAGACGGCAAAAAGGTAATAAATATGTAAAGGAATACCTACTTAGAAATGCCTTGGATTCCTTTGTGTTCGAATAATGAATTGCTTTTCAAATGTCATTCATTGATGAGTTGTCATGGTGACATAAAAAAACATTATTTTTTGACTAGCTATGTGGTAGACATTGAAACAATCAAAATATTAGAAAAATAAGTTTATAAGTGTTAAAGTGTTGTAATATTTTAAGATCAACAAATAAACTTCAAATGTAATTTCTTTATTAACAGAGCAACAAATGATTTTTTTTGTCATTACATTACCAATAAAAAATACAACAAATAGATAAATTGTCTTATAAACATTTATATTCCTTTTCGCTATTAATGCTGCAGCTCTTTCTTAGACATTAAAAATAATGGTGAGACACACAAAATACGTGTGAGTCTTTCCTCCAAAATATTACATTTTTCAACGAGAGTTGCGTTTCATTTTATTTATACGTGAGTGTATGTTTCCTTTGGGGGGGTGCAAACATACGTTCACCATTTGTCTCATTTTTTACTGTTGTTTAAGTTTGACGTTTTTGAATTTTTGGAATTCACTTACACTTTAATATTACTTGTAACTTTAACATATTTCAAAATTATCGTAACGGCAAGTAGTTATTTGTAAACTTTGTAGTATTGGTAGGGATCCACGGATACGTCCCGGTGCGGTGTAGGAGAAAATGGTGACTTTTTTTCCTTTGTAGGAAACCGACATACTTATATTGTGTATCTCATCTTTTGAAAAAGCTGCAGCATTATAGCGACAAGGATCGAAAGTTTATTACTATTTTTGCCGTCACGGTACCGTAACGGTGAATCGTTACGGTAATTATAAAATCGCATTAAAGTTTCACGAGCTCTCTTCAAACTGATTTGAAATGCGTTTAAACAACCAATGGTTTCAAGAAAACAATATAAAAGAATATTAAAAAGGTCCTTTCCATTCTTTGAACAGGATTCAACAAACAGACAAAAAGGGATTTTAAAATGCTCCCATTGTGTTGTAGAAAAAAACTAAAGCAAAGCAAGAATACGAGCATAATGTTAAAACGTGTTCTAGCCACCCTCGGTCCTTTACGGGACTGATTTTCCGGCTTGGGGCATAACTTAGTGAACATCAGCCCCTGGTTATGTTTGTGACACCATACTTTTTACTGAACACACAAAAACTGCACGTTTTGTTACACACGAGAAAATTTTGACAATCCTTTGAGAGAAATTTGTTCGTGGGTTGTTTTAAATATTTCGAACAAACATTTACTTCAGCATTGTTTTTCGCATACAAAAAAATGGTTTCATGATAGTCTGTTCGCCGATAATTAAACTCCCGGCGTACATATAATCAATGTGCTGTCGGCTTAGGGAAAATACGGTATACCTAATTACACAAAAAATAACTAAGTGACCCCGAAGGGATGTGCAGAGAGGATATACTGCCGAATAACATAATAATAATAATAATTGGATAATTTATAGAGCGCCGTTTTTGTGAAAAATCACCTCAAGGGCGCTGTACAATTTATTCATAATTCTTAGGTTCTATATAATTTTAATATTTACAAATGGATACAGAAACATACTTACCTGCAGGTCACTTCCGATAAACACTTTAATTAGAAAGTTTGTGCTTGGAGAAGATACGGCTTTGCTCGCGGAGGACATTATATTTAAAACACTGGACATTGCATGATTTTACATTTGCTACCCCCATCACTATAAGTATTACATTTTAAAAGATTAGTGGCAAAAGTGGAGTTGATAATATCAAAATATGTATTTTAAAAGACTGGAGAATTTAGGACTCTTTAGGGCTGGAGAATGTTACTAAAATGACCTTTAAAAACGCTTACAAATAGTTTTTTTTTTTTTTTTTTTCTCTTCATGTTTAGGTTAGTTATTTACAGTGTCGCGGGCATTGAATGTGAAGGTGAAAGAATTTGAGTTTATGGATACGACTGTCTGAAAAGGTGGGTTTTAAGTTTAGCTCTAAATTCTGCTGAGTCTGTGATCGTTCTTAAGTCATGTGGCAGTGCATTCCATGCTTTAGGTCTCGACACTCCGAAAGCGCGCTCACCGAACTTAGTATCTGGTGTGCGCTTTGGTTCCTTTAACCTTCCAACAGCTGATGACGCTGCTGACCTTAGAGTTGACTGTCGAGAATTGGAATTTTCTGGAATACACAATTCTGATAAGTATGATTTCAATTCAGTGCCGGCAACCCGGGCGTTTATTTATTATTAGTTATGTACAACAGTTTTTTTTCCTTACCCTCCTCACTAGACAGAGTCTGTTCTGAGGCTGGTAACTAACAATTTTTAATTACATAAAAACAAGTAAGTGGTAAAAAAAAAAAATAAAAGAAGAAACATATATATTATAGTAAAAATAATAATAATAAAATAAGAGGAAATCAGAATTTAAAAACAGAGTAGAATAAAAGAAAATATATAATATTAGATATTAAGATATAATAATGATGCATAAAACATATTTCTTTCAAATGCCTCAAGGAAAAATCTGCTTCTCTATATATTGTGAATACCATCGTATAAGTACAAAAAAATCAATACAGTATATGAAATTCAGGCCAATTTATTCGGGCAAATTGTTGACGGATGAACTGTCGGGTAACCTAAAAAAATCAACAACTCACACAGAAAAAAATAACGCCCAGATAAATTTTGACCACCATTCAGAAAATTATAAAAATAAAACAAAAATTTCGGTTCTTATTTAAATACAAGAAATGTTAATTTAAAAAATATATATACCTATATTTGTAATGAATTTGTACTATAAACTTCTGTAAGTTGTATTAGAAATTTGGCAACTATCTCTGGGCTGTAGCTCCACAATACTTGAAATAAATCCTCTACTCTGTGCAGAAATATCCGGTTCGTTTGACACATTCTTATAACTTAGCAAACGGAGTCCTATCTTTGGAGCATTGGCATCCTTGTTCTACCGGTATTTTAATGGAAGATGCTCAGAGGAACTAGCGTTTTTGATTTCATCGGCTTCAATTCCTTGATGGTGCACAGTGGGGAATCACGCATAACGCGCGCCCATCTTTTGTAAACAAATAACATTTGTCATATGAGAACGGGTAATTTCTGCGACTCGCTCTTGGGTTGAATAGCTCGGCTGTGGAACGATTTGCCGGCATCTGTGTTTCTTCCCTCCTACAACATGGGTCTTTTTGGACAGCTTCACATGACATCCCCAAAGATGACTTAGGCCCTGGAGGGAAATTATTTGGCTCCGCGACTGTTCGTCCCGCGACAGAATACCCCCTACTAAAACATCCTACGGAAAAAAACCTCCAAAAAAAGTCTACTAAATCCTAACCTAACCTAACTTAACCTCACCTAACCTTAACTGACCTAATCTAAACTGACCTAGCGTAGCCTATCAAAAAATGGGACAAAAATAATACAGTAAAAACAATAAATTATTTTTCAAAAATAGTAAAATGGGGCAAAAATAATATAGACATTCTGTAAAGACAATAAATTATGGTTCAAAAATAGTAATAGGTATGTAAAATAAGATTAGGTTAGGTTAGGTTTTAGTAGATATTTTGTTGGAGGATGTTTTGTCCGTTGGATATTTTGTCATTGGGATATTATGTCGAGGGATATTTTGTCGGAGTATATTGTGTCGGGGATATTTTACCAAAATATTTTCCCCAGGGCTTCCTGTGTAGAGTTCTGGTAAAAAAAATAAAAAATAATAATCGTATGAATTATTTATAAAGAAGTGGATTATTTTAACAAGTTTGACGTATGATTTTAACCTGAGATAATATATGAACAGATCGACGTGAGATCAAAATCATAGTAGTTACAATCCTTTAAATTCAAATCATAGAATCATTAACTGGGAGGAAAAATATAGACCTGGACAAAGTCGGGTAATAAAAAAAGCTAATTTTTTTTTAAATTGAACAAAATAATGTCATAATAATTGAGTTATTGAAAATTTAACAAAATTGGTCAATAATTGTTACTAAATTTGCGGTAGGGAGTTCATGGGAGAGAATTACATCATACGCCCAAAATTATTCAGAGGCCCGCATACGCGCCGCCGTAATCAGATAAATAGCATCATCTGTTTTGAAAATGTCAGACCTAGTCGTTATTTCCCCGACTGTCAGTTGGCAGTCATATTAGCCGGGCTTCCCAGGCCCGATGCGAGGCTATTCGGTAGGTAGGAGGTAATCCAACACGCATTGCAATGAAATAAATTAGCGGGCACCTGAGGCATGATGGGCGCGGAGGGATGTTGTGAGTTAACGGAATTCTGGCATTATTTGATCAAGTGAAACGCTTGTCATATATTCCCTATATGGAAGTGTTATGTAAAGCGACCTAAAAAAAACCCACGTCAGCAATTTATACAAGATCTAAGCTAAGAATATAGTTTGTCAAACAACAAGTTAAAAAAAATAACACCCTTAGCAACCAGTGAACCTCAACTAACTATGGTATACCACAAGGTAAAATATTAGGATCGTATTTGTTCTTGTTGTATAGGTTTTAACGACTTATGCGACATTAATATTCAAGGGAAAATCGTTAGTTTTGCTGACTGTTTTAAGCTGACACTTGGCTAGAAGCTGACATTTCGCTAGCTGTCTACAAAAATGCTGAAACGGATATAAGAATTGTAAAAAAGTAGTTGGATACAAATACGTTCACACTAAACACGAAGAAAACAAGACATGTCACATCAATCATAAATATTACATTTAAAATTAAAAGATTTCTTTGTTTTAATCACTTTTAATTTCTATGAAACCGATATATTTCGAGAGCGATGCTCTCTTCCTCTGGGTTTACTAAAAACTAATTTTAATATATAAAACAAAGTCGGGTTCGTTACATTACTTATAACTCGAGAACGGCTGGGTCGATTTTGATGATCTTTGATTTGTTGGATTTGTCTCCGCCCCGGATAACATAATAACTATTAAAACATCACAAATTAACGAAAAACATAGTTATTAAGAAAACTCTTTTCCCCATTCATTTTGTATCGAACGAATTCTCATATTTAGAAAGAGCTGCGGGAATTTTGTGATAAGTACATATAATAGTGTAGTGAGTGAATTCCAAAAATTCAAAAAACGTCAAATGCGCTGATTGTTTTGCATTTGTTATTAAACATGTTTTTTTTATTATTATTTATTTGGCTTTCACCCATTAACGGTGATCTTGGCTATTTCTTGAAGTTAGTTACATAATATGTTTATTTAAATATTATTTTTAAAATTATTTACATTTTCAGTTTCTTTTAAATTAGTTTCAATTTCAATTATTTACATTTTCAGGTTTTTTTTAAATTAGTTACAATATCAGTTTTTTAAAATTAGTTACATATTCAGATTTTTTAAAATTATTTAAATTTTCAGTTTTTTACATGGAATAGATGAATTATATTAGCAAATATAGTTAATGGGCCAATACGAATATTCATATGATTATACAAGTTATACAAATATTCATATGATTACACAGAGTTCATATTAATAGTAATTACAAAATTGTAGAATAGAAAGATGTACAGGTTCCCAAAAATAGGAACCCGTACAATTGTACATAATAACACTGCAATAACAAATGCATACGTATGGAAGAGAAAGAAATGTGATTGATGCTTAAATGTTAAGGCCATTTTTACAAATAAATTTTGGTAACAAATAGTGAATTTCAGGAGAGTTGAGACTATTAAGGCAGGGTACACTGGTAGGGAATTCAATTTTAAGTTTTATCAATTCATGTATGAAGTTTGGAAATTAGTCACTGATAGGACACTCAAAAAAAGTATGGTCTAAAGTATCCTCTGAACCACAATCACAATATGGCGAATTAACTATGTTGAATCTGGCGAGATGGCTAAGACAACAACTATGACCTAGACGCATTCGAGTTATGGAAGAGATGTATTTTTTAGGCATGGAAGTGTATTTGTGAAACCAAAGCTTGACAGGAATAGAAGGTTGAAATAATGAGTACTGGTGACCTTTTATCAGAGAGGATGATTTCCATTCAAAGAACCAATGGTTTAGTAACTTATTTTTTAAAATAGGGAAATAGTCTCTAACAGGAATAGGTATACTACTTAATGGACCATGGACAATGGATTCTTTAGCAATAGAATCGGCCTTTTCATTTCCAACAATACCAAGGTGTCTTGGGATCCAGGCCAAGACCACTGACACTTAATCCAGCGACATGGAATACAGGAGGTCTCTGATAGAGCAGGTAAGAGAGTCGCTACCGAAATTGAGAGGGGATGCGCTTATTTTTTGTAGTGAGCTAAGTGAGTCTGAAAGGATGAGGGCATTTCTAATGTTGAGAGATTTGACGAGTCGTAAAGCTTCTATGACAGCTATGCATTCGGCAGAGAAAATGGAACACTCTTTGGGAAGTCTGCGTGGGAAACACAGTTTCCTGTGTGGTGCATAGACACTGGCCCCATAATGGGAGTCTGAACTGAGAACCATCTGTGAAAAAAAAAAATAATTTGGCCAGTTATTTTGAATAATTTTGTTGAATTCTGCATTATTGGATTGAGCTGAGTTTTTTTTTTCTACATATTCCTATAAATCGGTGCACCTTTGAATAGAAAGTAAGACTTTCATAGGGATATGAGTATAAGGGGAGAAATTCATTGCGATAGGAGTTTGTGGATACATTCAGGAAAGAGTTATAGTTATTAAACGTATAATGCTGCCCCTCTTTCTTACACACTCAATGTCGACAGTCGGAAATGGGACAAACGGTGAACGTATATCTACACCCCTCCAAAGGAAAACTACAATAATTATAATAAAACTCCGTCACATGTATAAAGAAAATGAAACGCAATTCCCGTAAGTAAGTCGAAAAGTAAAAAAATCACATAAAATATAAATCCGTCTACAAACGCCATCTCTGATGCTGACAAAAAAACGCGGAGAGTTACGCATCGATAATTGCCTCATTGTATAATGTTTAACTTAATAAAGAAACTGAATTTGATTCAGCTAATAAGTTAACACAACAGTTATTGATTCTGAGGCGATACGAAGTTCGCCATGTCAGCTAATTATAAATAAACTTAATGGTGTCAATGTAAAGGTAGGCGTGGAAAGGGGGGAAGGGGGTAATTGAAGGCACAATTTACAAAGGGAATAGTGGGTCATTTAAAAATATTTTTGATTGTTTATAATATTAAGATTTGAATTTAGGCTCTTTCTAATTTCTGATATTTCCAAATTATCCAACTGAATGCCATTAAAATTACAAAGTAATAATTCGATTCCACTATTGCAGTAAAAAATGTGACTAGTTTCCAACAAATGATTGGCAAACTCCGAGAAACTGTCATTGTTTAAAGATTTCATATGATCTTTTATCCTCTTTTAATTCTCGCAGTTTTACCTATATAAAAGAAACCACAATCATTACACTTTAATGTATAGATTCCAGATTTTTTCATTTTTAAATCCCTATCCTTATTATTTTAACGAATTTTTTTTAATTTGTTGTTTTCGTAAAAACGGGAAGAATTTCATTTGGTACGTTCTTTGGGAATTAGAAATTTTATTATTAAAATACATGATTTTCTTCCCTTTTTTCGCTTCCTTATCCTTTTGTTCATATACATACATAAATATATGATTTAAGGAATTTATTATTTTATTTTTATAAAGAATGTTTTCAATTAAATTGGTGTTGTATCCATTATTGATTGCAATTTGTTTAAAAATATTGTGTTATATTAAGACATTACTGGGAGATAGATGTACATTAATTAATCTATGAATTATAGAATGGAAAGTAATTTTTTGAGAAATTGAATGATTTGAGGTGTTGTGTATTAAAATGTCTGTGTATGTATCTTTATGAAAAACGTTAAATTCAAATTGATTTTTCAATTCTTTAAATCTAAAAAGTTTTATTTGAGATTTTGGCCAATATCTACAGTAAATTTTATGTTTTTATTGAGTTTGTTTAAGAAATTTTGATATATTTATATTTTGGAAAATATTTCCACGAATATGAGAAACCAAGAAGACAATATTTATTTCTAAAATTATATTTAAAGTGACATCTCTTCAAAAGACCGGTTATAAGTATGATATATTTTGCAAACGAAAATTCTACTGTAAGTCGTCATGGCAGATTTGCGTCAAGCATTTTAAAGATTTTCTACCAGGGCGATTTTGAGAGTATCTTCAATTCTTGAATATGCTGCAAAAATACTATATTTTATTTTAAATAAAGAAATTGTGAAGTAACACAAATGAAACTAAATAACATTTACTTCAGCAAGACGGGATATTCTGTTGACTTAATCCAGATATTATTTTTGAAAGCTAGTTTGTTTGTTTTGTGTTTTAATTACGATCGGAATAATATTATACAATTTTTATCCTAAACAGTCCTGTGTCCATTCTTCAAAAGTAGCATTTATTGTTGGTTAATTAATATTATGCTATGTAAGTACATTGCTCTGATTGTTCTATTATTAGTTTGTATGGAGTTGTCATGTGTGTGTGATTTAATAGAATATAAGCAAATAATTCATTTATGCATGTAATTCTATTACAATGCTCGCATTAGCCGTTCAAAGTACCTACATGAAATTGCACCCTATTTTGACAAAATATTGTTTCGGCCCAATTGTCGTCAGGCCAATTGTTGTCGGATAAATTGTCAAGGAACCATTTGAAGACGAACCGGTGGGCCTTTTTCATATAAAATATGTATTTGGATTTGACGCCAAAATACTGGATCCAACTAGATAATTATTTTTTATTAAAAATGTGTAGCAAATATCTAGTACAGATACGTACTACTTTATTTATTTTGTTTTAAATTGTACAATAAAGGCAAGTAGAGAAATATATTTTTCACTATTTTAGTGGCAACTTTGGCAATTTTTAATTGCCTTTCCTACTATAAAAATTGAGTATAAAAATATAATTTTTTTAAAAAGCATTTTGATGGACTAAAATTTTAATTATAAATGACCAATTTACGTCGGAACACAACCTTTCGTTAATAAATTTTTAATTTCGACCCTAAAATCGCATATTTTATTTATAGCATGTTTTAAATTATTTTTATTTTATTTATAGCATGTTTTAATTTATTTTTTATTGCGTTGCCGGTTGGGCATGGTTGAATTTATTAATTACGATTAACTTACAAAAAAATGTTAAGCTACCTCCAAAATTATGAAAATTTAAATTCTTTAATGGACTGCAACAGGTACATTATTTATAACTTGCTTAACCAATACGCAGGGGTAGGCAGAGAGGACGTACCGCCAAACAACTAAGTCTTGGCTCACACCCTTGGCCTCATTCCCATCATACATTGTCTCATACACACTCTTCTATTATTCTGACTTTTGACATGGCCCGACTCAAATATCTGATTCACTTGATCATGCCATGTTTTCCCCAGGTATCCCCGATTTCTATCATTCACTATTCTTACTACACTCCTTTCGTCGCTCATTCTCTCTACATGCCCAAACCATCTGTGGATTCCTTTCTTAATCATAATCATTAAATTTGCGGATCTCCACAATTCTCACATTTGGTTTTACCACGCATATGTCTCATGGATCGCATTTCTACAGCATTTGGTAAATACATAAAGTAACACTTATTAGTACTGGTAAATTCTAATCACATTTGTAATATTACAAATCACATCCGCGGAGCGAAATTTCTTTCGCGGTTTAATATTATGTTTTCAGCGCGAACGACGAATGCGCATGCGCCGTCACCTAGCGGTTATGAATGAAAAAAACAAACAATATAATATGTGTTCCTACAGTATAAAAAAATTACATTGTTACCAGATTTAAAATGGATTTTAAGAACAAAACTTATTAGTAATATTTCGTGCTTTAGTGTACATATGTTGTATTATTGTTGCTGTAGCAACACATGCTATCGGTCGTGCTGTGGTTTTTCTTCGTAAGGCTGTATGATTATAAAAAGTATTATTCAGTTTATTTAAGTATTTCGACCTCAAATTTGCGTGAAATATGCCGTGAAACCGTTCCTCTTAATCGGCTTGGCATCCTAAAATTCTACCAATTTATAATATACTTTCCTCGAACACTAAGTTTTTAAGCTTTTAAAAATATATAAATTATTCTTGAAGATAATATTTAAACATTTGCCACGCCGAAACGATAATAATTATGTAAATGAAATCCCCTTGATAGAAAATCGCTAAGTATCCTCCGAATTTTTTTAATATTATTTTGCAAGTCATGTGTATGAAAATGTTTTCTATTAAATTCGTATATTGAATTCATAGTATTTTTTTAATGCCACTTAAGACATTTCCTACGTGATTTTTGCTCTATTTTAAACGAGTTGAGTTTTTCACAATTTTCACTTAATATTATCGTTTTGAATATTAGCGTGCTCCCTCTAACATTCGTATATATATATATATACATATCTCCCCTTCTTCTCATTTTTGATCACTTACTACCGAGCTTTATTATTACCGTATAGTTTGGTATTAACAGAAAAATATAAACATAACTTGCATGAAGTCATGTCTTTAATATGGATGATTTTCCAGTGGGTATATCGCGTACTACAACATACCTACATTATCCCAGTAAACCTCGAGCCACAGAGTAAATGTCCAATTTATATGAGTTGGCATACCCCTCAGAATCCCGTACATTCTGTCAAAATGAGAAACTGTCTCATGATTATTAAATCGGTCTTAGAACTTTACCGGTTCAAAGTTCAAACGACAAAACAATCATAATAAAATTGAACCCGTTCTCGAAAAACTTTGCATTCTAAAGAAAGCTCGAGCTGACTTCTTGATAGAATAACGTAAAGTTGAATTTTACGCATCGGTTGATATATATTAAAAGTCAAGTAAAAATATACATACACGGTGTTAAAGGGACGTATTTGACTTACTTTAACCAGTGATTCCTGACATTATTTGGACTTAAAATAGTGAATGAAATTTTGGTTTCCGATGACATAACATAAAAAAATAGGCAGTGTTGGACAGTTGGGGGCGAGGTAAGAAGTTGAGTGGTTTCTCGCCTGAGTGACCAGTGACGATATGCGGAAGATTTTTTTTTGTTTTGAAGAAAAAAAATTGAAAAAAAGGTCATCGAAGAAGTCAATGGAGACCAAAATATCATTTACATTTTTCACTTTTTTTTTACATGAGCTCCACACAGGAGGCCCTGAGGAAAATAATTTCCCCAGGACCTATATCATCTTTGGGGATGCTGTGTTGAGGGTTTTTTTTTAGGAAAGGAAGGAAAGGAGAGTTCTGGAAAGGAAAATGGTTTAAGGGGTGGGTAGAATCTGGGGTTCAGTGAGTCCTGGTCATCCGTCTCCAAGACCTAGACAAACTTCACCCTGTGAATCCGGGCACCCCTGCTAAATCACCAAACGTAGTGAACCACTCGGGTGATCTATGGCGGAGGTGTTGGTTATCCAATAAAGGTTCCCCGGGCGGCGGTACCCATTCCCGCCTCCCAAATAATGTTAGTAATCACTGGTTAAAGTATTTCAAATAAGTCCCTTAACACCCTGTATAAGTAAGTAGGGTATAACTAATAAATGAAGTTCAATAAATTACAAACAAACTTGCCGTGGAATATGTAGGTAACTACCTTCCAGTGTATAGAAATATGTGTGTAGTTTCAATGTCTTTCAACAGATGTTGTTATTTTACATAGTAATATGTAGTTTTGAAATGTCTCAACAGATGTCAGTAAAATTGTAATATAGGAGAGAGAGTCCATTGTCGCCCGTTCGTGTATAATACCCGAACGGTTACAGAAATAGCCGGTGATACCCTTTCGACAGCAGGGCACCTTCAGTGACGGTTCTACTACTTTAAAAAACACAGAGCATCTATTAGAACGTACAGTACGTTGTCCAGTTAGATATTCATTGTAAACAAGACGATAAATAAACATGAATCGTAATCTAACAAACCGAGCATCATTGAAACTCCAGATTATCAGAAAAGTATTGTTCATTAGATAAAATCCCAGAATACCAAAATTAGTTTTTTTTGAGTGACTACGTTTGATTATTTAGTTAGTTTAGTACGGGAAATTCGATGAAAGTTTTTATTCTTGAATAACTCACAAGAATCTCAATTTCCGGAGCTAGTGAGTCTAAAGCAGCCTATATTATCGGGGTATGTTGTGAAGTTTTGAGGTTGCAGTTGTGAGGAAGGTAATGAGATGTCTTTCCAATTCTTTTAGTATCTAGCACCAGCCATTCCTCACTAATATTATGAATGCAAAAGTGTGTTTTTATTTTTTCATTGTTTGTTTATTTTTCCTTCTTTCACGTCGCAGCGGAGCATCTGATCGACATGATTTTTTGCATAGGAATAATTGGGGGACTAAGAAGACAGGCCATTTTTTATCCTAGAAAAACATTTCTTTCCCGTAGGAAAATTCTTTGTTCAGTTATTTCTCCCTTATACAGATAACCTGAAAATATTTTAATTCATCCTTATTCCACCCATAAGCCATAATTTGGGAGGCAAGTAAGGGTACGTACCGTCGCACAGTTAACAATTCAAGGTAGCTAGCCCGATTTTATTATAAAATCCTAGGTTTCTTTCTGGATTTCATTTTTATTTAATTGGGTACCTAAATGTCTAATCGTGTTAGAATTTAAAAAAAAATAACTTTTTGCTGCTTGCGACCTATGGCACCATAGCAAATACGCACTACCTCGAAACGCCAACGAGTAATTTTATATCGGTCAAGTTTAGATCTCTCCGCGCATGTCATCGTAATAATTCAACTATAACTACTGTGTTTTTCTGAATCTTTATGATAAAATCTAGGAAATCAGGTGATTTTCATAACTATTTAACTTGTATTTTAGTGTGATAAAAAATATTGAAGTAACGATTTTTCAAAACGTTTTTTTTCTTAAAGTTTTGAATTCATCAAGACTTTTAAAAATGTATCCGAATGTATGCGACAAAATGTTACGTTTTCTGTTTTTAATGGATATTAATGTGTCAAATTAAGTTTAGTTTTATGATATATTCAGGGTTTACTTTAACAACTTTAAATTTTTTCAGCACCAAGGTGATTTTTGTATTTAGTAATTTTTTATATCAAATTTCATAACGCCAGAACTTACAATTATATATATAAATACTCTTCTGCTGAAATGCAATATTCTGTAAAATTTTAGAGTCAATTAATTAATAAATTTCCGAGATCTGCAAACCCAAACATACCGAACCAAAATTTTTATATGTATAGATTGCTGTAGGTATTAAAAACGGCTGTATCAGGTCGATTCGCACAATATATTTTGTTTAACAATTTTTTCAAATAATTATAAATTATATTATCCCAAAAACAAACTAAAAGAATAAAGTCGAACTAAGTATATACTCAAAATTACTAACTGTGAAAACCGACATCCCTGCCATAGATCACCCTAAGTGGTTCGCCACGTTTGCTGACTTCGCAGAGTTGCTCTCATGGGGTGAGGTTTGTCTAGGTCTTGGCGGCAGACGCGCTTACACCTAATGCGTAGCGGGCCTGATCATGAGTGACTGGTTAAGGGTGACCTTGACCTCTCCAGTCAGACTCTCCCTACCTAAGTCCTTGCACTGCAGTGGGAAGGTTGGATGCATCGTCACTCCCCAGATTCCCATTCACCCCTCATACCTTTTTCCTTCCCAGAACTTCATCTCCTTCCATTGTCCACACAGCATCCTCAAAGATGACAGGGATTTTTTCCTCAGGGCCTCTTGTATGGATATTAATTAATTATTGTTAGAATGGCAAAATGTTGTAATTTAAATTGACCGTTCATTATCGTCGGCTAATTAATGATGAAATCCGGTATAATGCTATGTATAGGTATGTATTTGGCATTATCACCGCTGACAAGGTTTGCATCCATAACATGACATATCACATGTAAATACAGGAATACCGGGTACAAATAATATGACCTATATCTGAGTGCGTTATGGACACAATTCGAATGGTCTGCTACGATTACATTAAACTGAAGGCCTGCAGGACCTACCAGGGAACTGTGGCTTTGCGAAATTTAGTTACCAGATTTGAATATCCAACCAGAAGATCTGACTATGCAAAATCATGTGTTTTTGGTTTATAATTTTTATCGCCTAAAAATATTATAGATGCTCCAATTAAATAATGCGAGCAGAATTCGTCATGGCCTTTTCTGTAAATTGAGCATTGGTATCATCAATTTCCCGGGTTCTCCAAAAATTCTATTTTTTTTTTTAAAATATACCTATATCTGCCTATTAGGTTAAAAGAAATATAATTATTCGCTTACTTAACTAAGTACAGTTTCCCTCCATTCAACATTTCATCTCTTCTAAGTCTGAACTCGACTCCAATCTTCCATATAATTCTGAAATTTGTACATTTAAATAAAATTAATATATAAATTCACCTTTCCCTTTCTATGTAATTTTAAATGATGGCCTAGAACACCCTTGAAGGGTGAAAGCCAGAAATAATAAAAAAAAAAAACTAAGTACAGAGTATATATATATTGTATAGTAGTATATTTATAAAGTAGTATGTAGTATAGTAGTAATATTTTTAATTTTGTTCTATCTATTTAAGTTAAAATAGTTTTTTTTAAAGGTATTTGTATTCTTCTCCATTTTTGGGTAATCTGAAAGGAGATTATATAATATGTGTACCCACTTCAGGCCAACGCTTTTCTTGCCACTTTCAGTCTAGGCAGTATTTATGTACAATTTATTATGTTGTCTAGTATAATGTCCGTGTACTTGTGAAGTTTTAATAAATGCTGTGTTTGTGTGTATTAGTCCATTTTGTATTAAATTTTTTTGGATTAAAAGGCATATATTTTATATTCGTACAACGTTCTTATTTTCAGAAGGTTCATTTCCTGGTATAGTTTTTTGTGGGAGTGTCTGGGTTATAATTGATACATAACCTTTGCCCCAACGCAACTCTTCACATAATTAATGGTAAAGTGGGGTATATAGGTAAAACTTCCAGAAACTTTGAAATAAGGATAAACGAGTATATGAAGTGTTTAAACAATAACAGTTTCTCGGAGGTTGAGTTATTGGACACGAATCACACTTTTGTCTTTAATAATGGAATTGAGTTACTACATTGTAATTTTAATGGAATTCATTTAAACAAAACAGAAATCCTAGAAATTAGAAGAAACTAAAACATTAATTTAAATCTTGTAAGTAATTAAAACATATTTTTAAAATACCCATTATTAAAGTTTTTCCCTTTGTAAACTATATCCTATTAACCCCCTCCCCCTTAACCACTCCCGCAGTTCCATTGACATCAAAGTCTATGTTCAAATCTATTGTCTAGTCTATTAGCTATCATTGTAATTGGTTAAAAATAACCCTGATGAAGTGAGCATTGCTCGCGAAACATGTCGGTTTTTCAACAATAAACGTGGTTAAAACTAAGTTATGTATTAATTTTAAATACTTTATCTATTTATCGTACTGTGTTTGTGACATTGAGATGATTTGGAATGAGTACCTACTTAAAGTTCGAAGCGAGCAAAGCCTCACTAGAACGAATTTGTTATTAAATAATCTGAAATTTGGGACGAGTATTGAATTATAATTTCCGAAAGTGTTTGCAAAAGAAGAGAGGTTTGCCAGGGAAAACATTTTGAATAATAAGTGGAAGTCAAAGCGATAAAAATACAACCAAGAAATACTATAACTAACTTGATTCTCAGAACGTTTAATTTCTGGTGTATGTGGATCACTGCGTGATTTGAATTTGTAATACTGCGTTATAAGTGTAATTATTTTAGTTCAAAGAACTTTTAATTGAAAAAATTGGAACTGACAACAGATAACCGATAAATTGAAAATAATATCAAAACATTAAAGTAGGAGCCAAAATATTTTTTGAAATAAATAACTTTATTTGAAATGTATATTTCTTTTGTTTAATGTTTGACAGATGCTTAAGGGGCCGCAACTCGAATTTCTATCGATTTATTACAAATCTCCCTTAAAAATTTGAAGTTTTTAAGCTCTTAAAAATATATATGTTATTTTTGAAGATAATATCTAAAATGTAGATGCTGCCCAAGCCGAAATGCAAATTATATGAAATTCCCTTCATAGAAAAAAATCGCAAAGTATGCTCCAAAAATTATTAAAAAGTCTGCTTTCTAAGTATGCTTAAGATGCTCCCCAAGAGATTTTTGCTCTATTTTAAACGAGTCGTGTTTTATTAAACATTTTCGCAATTTTAACATCGATTTTGGCGCTGTAAATGTTAGCGCTCTCTTCTAACATTCTCCATCTTCTTCTTTTCGAGCCTGGTTGCGGAGCCTTAAATGAAATAATAGAGTGAATTCATTACTGAGACAAAGCGCATGGTTTCAATGAACTACATCGATCCGGTGACAATTCTTAAGCGGGACGTTCATATACATAGCTATTTCCTTCTAATTCACATATTATTTGAATTTTCTGTACTTTTCCTAAGCGAAGTTACATTTTTTTCGTTTAGCATGAATATAACTTGAATTTTTATGAAGTCTCGTAAGTTTCTTACTAGGTACAAAATAAAATATATATATGTAAATATATTACCCACGCACAAGCTGTGAATAGTGGGTTCCCATTATTCTTATGATTTCATAGTATATCAAATGTAAAAATTGGAAAAAATAAATAAAAAATAACATTCGAACGATAAATTGTTTCTTTTTCTGAAAAACAATTTATTTATTTATAATTTCTCACCATACATATGTTATTGTTTTTTTTTTAAAGTTAAAAACTAACCTCACTGGGGCTAATAGCCTGTATTGAGGTTAAGATTTATAAGTTTGAGTTAAGAAGCATTTCATACAAAACACTGATTCTGAGGCAAATATAGTTTGTATAAATACTTTCAGCTCCATAAATCCTACAATTATAATAACCGGTGATTTTTCACAGTTCTGCGCTTGTATATGTGAATATGTAAGGGTACCTTTATATTAATTATATGCGTAGTTAAATTCATAACTTAAGAAACCTTATTAAATCACTGAACGGAAAAATCCAAGCGTGATTTATACCGATCTCAAAGAAAACTGATGCCGCCAATACATTTCCATTGACAACACCTATGGACTCCCATAATATCCCGGATAGGCCAATGAAATTGATTAGGTATATGTTGAAAAAGGGAAAATTTGTTTTGAATAGTTTTACAACTTTACCAGAAGTAGGGGATAATGTGGCTTACTTCGGACACACGAACACGCCCATGATGCTTCTATCGGATTATCCATCCAGTGCCTTAAATCGTACTTTTTATGAGACACTTCCCAAAATGTCAGTGGGGCTATCGGATTCACTGTAGCAACCCCAAATTAGGAATGACTGCGGACAGCTGGAAATGTTGTGTCGCGTCACATAAAAAAAAACAGTTTTCGGTACGGAAGAATCCTCTGCGTAGCTATGGATTTACTTACCTAAACGTTAAACCGCTACAAAAAATTCTTCGTTTGCCTAATAAAATATGTGTGCGTTTTTTTTTTTTTTTCGTTCTCAGTAATTATAGTAAAAAAAACGTAAGTTGAACCATTTTAAAACTTTTATGTAGAATAAAAAAAAAATTATATGTTTATTTTTAACCATAAAATTTGAAAGCTTACTTCATCATCTTTCAAAAACCGTTTGATGCGTTTAGAAATACTCCATTTCTTTAGATTTTATTGCAAAATCGAAATTTTTTGACCTTTCGACAAAATAATCTCGAGGCCTGAATGGTTAATAATGCGGGAATAATGTTTGTTTTGAAAATGAATGTTGTGTTTTGTTTTGTAAATTTGTACCTAAGCGTTTTGGAATCATACTGTACGAACGAATATGTGCATTTAACTAAAACGGTTGTTACGCGCCAGCGGCGCTTTTGAAAACATTCAGCCGTTGCATTTACAATAATACCACAGCTGTCGATCCTGCATCGTCCAGAGTCCACACTCCACATGGTCCTTCTACAGGCTACAGCCACTCAATTCTGTTTCATCGTCAGTTTTCCGCATTTTTCCCTGTTTGCCCCAATTCCGCTTTAATATATCCACCGCTGGCGCGCTGCAAAGCAAATATGACGTTTGTTTGTGGCGTTATAACATGTTTCCATTTCGGGGAAGCGTCGCGTTTCAAAGGATGATGCTCCTGCCATCGCCCCCCCTGACAGCCGCCCACTCTATCCCCCCCCCCTCCCCCCGATGGCCGAGGGCTGCGGAATGGGCGCCAGTATTTGCAGAGGCAAATCGAAATCGGAGGTCTGCAAACAGAGTGAAATAGGGCCTATCCGCAGCGTCACCAGCTGCTTGTCTTTCCAAATTGCCAAATAATAAAAAGGTCCAATTACGATTTTGAAATGGCCTGTATTTATTTTTGTATTTTCTGTGCTGAGCATTTCTTTATTCATTTAAAACAATTTATATGCCTTGTTTAAAAATAATTAACCGCTTTTATTTAATTACAAAATTTAAAAACAAAAATAAATACGGATTTCTTTAGTGCTTTTTATCTCAAAAAGACAGGAAAATAATTCTGGGTTTAAAATAATCTGTCAATATACGAAAAACTCCTACTACCATAATTATAAGCGGAAAATGTTGGTTGTGCAATTATAGAGGACTTAACTTGTAAATTTGCGTAATTGAACAAACGACGCGATCCTTGGGTGGGACATTACATACTAGTCTACTAACCTTAGCTATAATTAGTTATTTAGTTAAGTTTAGTTAACCTTACCTAACCTAACCTTAGCTTTAATTAGTAAGTCTAGTTAATACATAACTAAGCCAGAAACATAAAATGATCACAGCTCTTGGATAATAATCTATAACCGCACATAATCAGTAAAGGTTAAATACATTCAGAATTGAAAAGTTGCTTTAAATGGCCTTAGACGTGTTTGGTGACCAGATCTGAATAGCCAAATACTTCCCTACCTTCCTCTCCCCCATCTCCTTCCCTTCCCTACTATTATCAGCCTCACAACATACCCCAATTGCTGATGTAATAGACTCACTGGCTCCAGACGGGAGCAAATGGGACTCTTGTGAGGTATTCATATGAAATTTAAAAAAAGTAATAGGGAAACCATAAGTATCATTGTGGCACTTCACTTGGCTATTCGTATTTGCGTATTTGGTAACAATTGTTGCTATATTTGCCTATTACGTACACCAAAGGAGCCAAGCAGGCAAATAATTAAATAAACCATCTACACCAGTGATGACCAAACTTTTTAACTGGAGGACCAATTTTTCCGTTTTCAAAATGATCGCGGGCCGGAGGAGGTGGGATACATACCTACCGCTTGACGTGGTTAACTTTGCAGTCAGTGGGGTCGCAAGCTTATTAATCATGTCAAAAATATAATAATTCAGAGGCAAAACCAAAAAATGCTTTCCATTTTTATTCTGAAATATTAAAAAAAACTAGCTGGTTCCCGGCATGCGTTGTAATGCCTTATTCAAAGAAATACATTTATTCTCCCTGACTCACCTTTCCCGTGCGTCCCCGTTTTCCTCCCACGTCCCCTTCCTAGCTAGTTTTATAAATAATAGCCTATATGTTATTTTGATTATTATTCCTTACAATAATATTTGAGCTATATTATTGTAAGGTTTCATTAAAATCCATTCAGTAGTTTTTGCGTGAAAGAGTAATAAACGTACATACAACCGTACAAACTTTCGCGTTTATAATATTAGTAAGATTGTCACTATATCAAGAATACAAAAATGAAGGAGGTAGCAACCCGGTATTTAAAATACAAAAGAATTGATTTGTTTTACATGCTAATTGCTAACAAAAAAGGTTTAACAAATAATTTAATATGTTTTTAGTCGAATTAATGATTCCGTGACAGTTGTCACGTGACACTGGTCCTTTATTTTATGTTTTGTCTCTTTCTGCTCACAATTTTATACTATGAAGATGCTTGTGTTAAGCGAATCCAGTCAGATATATAAAAAAAAATTAAATAAATAACTCAAGGACAAATAAAAAGAAATGGTTTTATTTCATTAAATATGTCACACCACAAAGTGACTGCTTTCTACCAAAATAAATATTATTTGTATTGTACGATTTGGCTCCGTATGTGGACGGTCGTTTGCCTTTATTTGCATGCTTGTCTTAACTATAGCTATTGCCAAATACAACCAACATGCAATCACAAAAATGCAACGCTAAGTGAAATGCCACCATCATATTATTCATGATTCAAACCGATATCAGTTAAGAAATGGTTTTATGCTCATTATTACTTTGATAAAAAATAATTTACATATGTTTGCAGAGGCTTTATTGGTGAAGCTTAGTTCTTATTTTTAAATCTTACTAATATTATAAATGCGAAAGTTTGTATGGATGGTTGGTTGGTTGGATGGTCCTTACTCTTTCACGCAATAAATATCGAATAGAATTTAAAAATTCTTTCACTAATCAAAAACTACATTATTTTCGAGTAACAACGGCTTTATATATTGGTATAATCTGGCGTTATGCATGAGCTGCGGCGTTATGAAATTATGTATCATACGTTTTCTGTCCCTAACAAAATCGAGTTATTGCAAACGTCAAACAAATTTTTACCTTGGAAACAATGTTTTTTTTTAATTTTAGGCTTAAAAAGAGTGCTTTATTGTGATTAAAAATAGTACTTTTTTGGCGTCGTAGTTAATATCTACATATCTCTAAAAATGTTTATTCTCCGAACAAAAAGCATAACGTTGCTATAAAGCATAGCGTTTGAAGTGGACTGTCATTTTCTAATTTTTTTAGGTTACTCTGGATTCAAATATGAATAAAATACTAATAAAGGGAGTAGGTACTTAAAATAAATTTCTATTTCTATAATTTAAATATTTTCTAAAATAGAACTTTTATTTGCGTAATGTCATTCTCAAATTTTGAAATTTTCTTGTTAAACAATAATTATTTTCTATTAGACAAAATAGCAAGAATAATAACAATTATGCCAATAATTATGCCACTATGCGAGCGAAGCCGTGGGTAAAAGCTAGTTAATAATAAGGACAATTAATATTTCAATTGATATTAAAAGAGAGTGCTATTTTAGTTTTGTAGGTACACAACGAAAAAAGTGAAAATATTTTTCTATGATACAATGTAAATAAAACAAACAATATATTTTAATTAATTATTAGATAAATGTGTAATATCGAAAATGTATGGTTGTCGAAAATGATTGTGAATAAATATGTTGACATAAAGTAATAAACCTACGTTGATCGAGATGCTTTTAATAAAACTTAAGGTTCTGAGGAGAATATTTCCCTCCAAGGCCTGTGTTTGGTGATGCTGTGCGGAGGAAAGGAAAGACAGAAGGGAAGGTTCTGGGAAGGAAAAAGGTATGAGGGGTGAGTATCAATAAGAATCTGGGGGTTCTGTCCAGGAGTGACGGACGTGTGAATCTATACCTTTCACTGCGGTACAAGCCGGTGGGTGGAGAGAGTCCCGCTGGAGAGGTAAAAAGTTCTCCCTCAATCAGTTTCTCCTGATCCGGGTCGCCACGCAATAGGTGGATAAAAGCATGTGCCGCCAAGACCTAGACAAACCTCATTACATGAAACCAGGTTCTCCTTCAAAGTCACTAAATGTAGCGAACCACTCGGGTACACTATGAAGGAGTGTTGATTTTTTTCGTTTTTTTTTAAATTTTGGGCTGTTATGCCGCGTTGCGCGACCTCCTCCTTAAACCTACTTTTTGGACAGCATTACAGTGTTCATCATCAGGGCAGATGTGTGGCAGGGCTGATGATGGACACTGTAACACTGTAACATTACTTCCCAAAAATAAATAACGGAAACACTTTTGGCCATAAAAATCTAAAATCATTTCAGCAGTGTTGGTTGTACAGTAAAAGATTCCTGGGGTGGCGATACCCATACCAGTCTCATATTATTGTAAATTGTAAACATATATTAGGAATGTGTTAATTTCGATAAATATATATTCATCCTCCAAGTGACCATAAAATTCATAAAAATCGTAGACTTTCGATAAAATTGTCAAATAAGGATTGGTTGTAAAAATTGACGTCTCGTATACATTAAAAATGATTGAACATATAAATATAAGTTGAAAAGCACGCTTGATGCGCATTTGAAACTAAAACTTTATGATAGATACGTCACATATCATCACGTCAGACAGAGATAGCAGTAGCTGTGAAGTGGATTCGGCTTCCTTCCAAAAGGAAAACTATCGCGTGAAGTTCTATGAAACTATGTTTGCTAGAGTTTGCTAGAGATTGCAATACGGATAATCCGGATTAAGAAAAATGTGGTGTTTTGGATTTTTCAGAAAAACGATTCAGCATCTGTATTTTAAAACGTGTATAAAGTAAGTTGTACGCAATACATGTTCTATGAAATAATCGCGTCCAGCAAGCTAATGGGCATGGAGTAGGTACTATTAATATTTATGTAGACATTTCCAAGAAAAGAAAGAGGAAATCGAGCGGCATTTAACCCAAACAAACGTATTCCCCAATTTCCTCTCTGGATTTTTACACTAGTGCATTTGGTGGTCAATTTATGCATAAAATAAAGTTATCACAATTATGCCAAATATAAGAGAACAATAAACGTTATCAAATTTCTTTTACTGTTAAAATATGCATTTTGCACGAATTAGGTATAATAAGTCACATTATTTGGAAAGTTCTAACTTCATTTTACCTTTTTCTGAGATATGATGTCTTTCTGGTCAATGTTTGCAAAGACAATTTCTCATAATCTATTTACCAATTTCCGGTTTTGAGGTTGAAACTTGTGTAAAGTATTTTCATTGAACATATTTTAAATAAAAATATTTAGATAGGATGTAAACTTACCATTTTTGAACATACGTAAACATGCAAATAGAACCATATGCCATAGCTCACAAGAGTCCCAGCTGCCTCCGTCTGGAGTATTTTGTGACGCTGAAGGTAGTGGGGAAGGGAAGGAGACGACGAAGAGGAAGATGGGGAAGTACCTGGCTATTCTGATTTGGTTTCACTAAATACGCCTAAAGCCATTTGAAGCAACGTTTCAATTATGAATGGTGGTCTGACGCCAGGGCGATACTGAGAGTTTCTTCCACTCTGGAACGTGCCGCAAATATACCTAGGTACTAGGTAATGAATTAATTGCCAAATAGCACAATCTTATTAAATAAAATTTATTTTTTCAAGTTGGGATTCGATCCCGCGGCCGCACACCGGTCGTTGAATAATTAGAGGACTTGACACATCTTACTAATATTATAAATGCTAATGTTTGTATGGATGGATGTGAGTTACTCTTTCACGCAATAAACATCGAATGAAATTTAAATATTCTTTCACTAATCGAAAGCTACATTATTTGCGAGTAATATAGGCCATATATATTGGTAAGCTGTGGCGTTATGAAATTATTTATTATACTTTTATTGTCCGAACGAAAAACAAAGCGAGTTTCTATGTAATTGTTTGACGTGGGCTGTCATTTTGTTAATTGTTTAGGTTACTCTAGAGATTCCTTTGATAGCAAAAATTCAAATATGTATAAAATAGGTACTAATCTACATTTTGACGTTATCCAACTGCTAGCGCGTATTTGATTATTACGTTTTAATAGGTGACATCGTGAAAAATGATTGTAACGGGTATGGAGGAGGAGGAATGCGAGCGAAGCCGGGGGCAAAAGCTAGTAGAAAATAATGCGTTCTGGTTCTGATGTACATATCGAAAAAAAACATTTTTTCGTGTATTATTATTTTCGGACTCATGTAATTTTTTTAAATTTTGACTAAATATCATCACTCTCACGAAATCCCAAAATCCAGCTTTTCCGAATAGGCTACGGATTTGCAATCCCTAGTGTTCGCCCTTCAGAAGAGGGGGTCGGGTGGAGGGCCAGAAGCAATATGGGAGTTCATTCAGCCGACAAATAAGAAATAACTACCAAACATGTAATACGTAACCTGGAAATTGTATCTGAGATTGAATACCTACATAGCAAACATGACGGCAATGATTGGGATCATTCGCTTGGCAGATTATTTGGAAATTGTTTGTTTATTTTTTGATTGGAATTGTTATTATTTATCATGATATTTGATTTAGGTACAAAAATAATTTTTGAAGAGAAAACTTCTTTAGCACCGTTGTGATTTGAAACTCGATGAAACGGAAGCGAACGACACTAAAAACAAATAAAAATGAAGATACATATACAGCATTAAGATGCAAAGAGAATTAGACAGAATAAAATATTTTAGAAATATCCATTTAATTTTGAATATTCATTTTTTTAATTCAAATGTAAAAAGTTTTTTAAAGAAGGATTATTGTAAGAAATGTCTCAAAATAATTAAATAGATAATTATTTTAAGACGTTTCTTTAAATTATTGTAAAAACAATTCAGATGTACTGCGAAAAAAGCTTCAATAATCCATTTTTTTCCATCGTGCAGTTTTATCGTGAATTGAGTTAAAAAACCTGCACTCTAAGCCATCGATATTGGGAGTTGTTTGAATAAAAAGCTTTCAATGTGGCGGGGAAAGCTAAAGCCCTGAGCTGTGTACATCAAAGAGTTCTCCATACAGATTATTAAATTATTCATCTAAATGCAAAGCTCTATCGGTTTTAGTGATTTTCTTCTACCTCGTACGAGAACTTATAATATACATTATAAATTCACCTATTTCTCAACGAAATTGAGATTATTAACAGGTAAGTGGTGAAAGTCTGTGCGGTGATTTTAGAAACTAGAACTATTCATTAGTTTCAATTCACAAATGTAGAAGAGTGTATATGATTCGATGGGTGGATCAGAAAGTTTACTAATGTGCGGTGTTTAGTTTTACATAATGTGCGGTATTTCATTATATTTGCCTACTTCCATGGGGAAATTGCTTTAAAAGAAATCGCAAGACGAAAGATCGAGAGAGTGAGAAGGGTGTGGAATCGGTTCAAACTTCAGGTTTTGGCACAGGCTCTAATCGATGCTGTTTGTTCTCGTCTGTGAAACGGCATGGTACCCATCGTCCACAGATTTTACAGAAGCCTAATTGTTCAACAATGAAGCCGACACCTTTCTTGGATATTTCAAAATGGTTTGTGATACGTTTTTGATTGATTCGCCGGTCATTTTGAATCAAATCGTGGACTAGTTTGGGTTGTTTATCATCTGCATACACCTCAATATCGGACGTCCGCTGCGTGTTTCATCAACTATTATTGCTTTTGCAAGCTCAAAATCGAGAATTTTTACTACCCATCGATTTACAGTAGACCTAAAAACTGCACCGTTACCATAAAAAAATCTTTAAAGAATGACGAATCTTTTCAGCGATTGAAAATTTAATACAGCACGCTGTTTACCTTGCGTTGACATAACACTAAAACACTTGTTTAATTCATTGGATGAATTAAACGACCCCAAACTTGCACGTACGTGTAAAGGAGGAATGTCACTTCCATATTCCATCTGGCGCGCTTCAGAAGGCCATTTTGTTCGCGCTGTACAAGCATGTGTGCATTACTTTTGAGCCTACCATCGTAATTTATCAAAAAAAATTAAACATACCGACATGTTCGATACCAAAGATATTCAAATACAAAAGAGATATGCTATGATGTCCGCGCGACTATCGCCGAACTACGGCCTAATAAGCGTAGTTTGCATACAAAAAGAATTTGTTCATTTTCTTGATTTTTTGAAGGTGTGCATTATTATTGGTTGATAATATAGTTTGAATACGGAAATAATTCGTTCATTTAGTTTAGCGTTCGTTTAGTTTATTCGTTAATTATTCGTTCATTTAGTTTATTCGTTAATTGGTAAACAACACCGGCGACACCCAGAAGCGCAGTCTCACCTAGTAAAAACGGCGGATAGCATATCTCCTTATATTTCAATATCTTTTGTCGATACCTATATTAAGTAAACAAAAATATTTGCACTAGTGTCAAAAACCAGAGAAGAATTTTTGGAATTCGTTTGGATGGTCAAAAAGCCTGCCGGTTTTCTCTAAATTCATTCGTTAGAAAGAATGTTTTCAGTTAGTAGAAATTATTTTTAAAAAATACTTTAGCCTAACTATCTATGATAATATAATGAAATGTTTATAAAAAAATTAAAACTTTGCAAAAAAACGATTTTGGTCCAATTTTTAAATTTATATTCGATAAATTTGTTTTCTTACGTAACTTGGTTTGAGTTGAACAGCTCGGTTGTGGAACGATTTGCCGGCCTCTGTGTTTCCTCGCCCATACAGCATGTGTCTCTTCAAGACCCAGGATAACTCCTTCCTTTCCACAAAAATTAATTCCTCTTACAAACATTCAAAAATCATCCCCAAAGATGACAGGGAAATTATTTTCCCCAGGTTTTGCTGTATGGCGTTGATGTTAAAAAATGTATATTATTACCTCAACTGAATATTAAAGGATTACCTTCCAATCTGAATCTGTTCTCGAAACCTGATTCGGGACTTCTATTTTTCGTCGTTTTTCAAAGGATCAAACAAAGGAACAAATTTGCATGATTCTAAACATTCATGAATAAAACGTTATCCAGTGGCGCGCACAACTTCCTACAAAAGCTACACATGAAAAGTCTACAAAAACCTGTTAAACCGTAACACTGCATAATGTTCTCCGGCTCGCGTTAACGGCACGTAGTAAACAGCCCAGTGCAGTGTACAGACTATACCTATACAACTGTATATAGTATATACTGTGCAGTGTGTGTACATTATAGTCTGTTCAGTGCTCAGTGCTCAGTGTTTAGTGCGGAGAGGCAAAACACTTGACTATAAATCCAAATAGCATCTACTCGTACGTGCTCTATGGCTGATTGTTTCCTCAGGGTGGATGTGGCCATACAGCCATACAGCCTTAGGCCAAGTAGTATTGGAATACTGTTGAAAGCCTTCAAGACTATTTATATCGAGCCTGTCAAAACTATTTATATTTTATATCAGAATAAGTTAACAATAATAATCTAAACGACAATATGAAAGAAAACAAGACACAGAAAAAAGACAATGGTCGCAACTGGGACTCGAACCCAGACCTCTCCGTCTAACCGGGACGAGCGCGTTAACCAATTTCGCTATTGCCACCTTCTGTCAAACCGTCATATTTGTCAATCTCATATTTTCAAATTTTAAAATTAACATTATTATCAACTAATTATTTTTCCATATTACACTGATGGGAATAACCTTCATCAAAGTTATAAAAAGAAAGTTTTTCTTATAAAAATGATTGTTTATATTCTATTTACTTGTGATAAATTCAAGTCAATATCAATTATTTTCGCGGTATACCAAGTATATTTTTGAATCATTGAGAATAATATTAACAACTGTAAGGACCGGTTGTTACAAAGAATTTGAACAATTCACCAAACTTCGTCAGTCAAGAGGAAAGCGTTTTGTCCACACAAACATATTCCCCAATTTCCTCTCTGGATATTGATGATAGCGCAATTATGTTTTTAATATAATATGGATATCGACCACTAGCGAGTTGTAAGTTTTGCTTTTTTTTGATAAGTTGCTTCTTGTAGGAATTAGGACTACGACCCCCTCAAAAATCGTTAAAATTGTCTGTTTTGAATGTCATCAGTGTTTTGAATGTCATGAATGTCATCAGTGTTCAGTATACAAACTGAACAATGTAATAAAAAAAAGCACGTTTGGCACGATTCCTGACTAAGCAGCGGAGCCGACGGGTTCAATAACGCTAGTTCTACTGAGCATCTTTCATTGAAATACCAGTAGAGAAATAGTATTCCCATCTCACACCCGTTCTCCAAAGAATGCAAACTGATTGTTAAGATAGGGAAATATATCAGAAGGACTGCACGTTTCTACCAAACGGACTGCCCGTTTCAGAATAATTAAACCACTTAGGAGTTAAAAAAACACGTTGTTCTGATTTTTTTTTATAAGAATGAACACGTTCGTATTTAATTTGAATTTGAGCCCAAACGCCATTCAATTTTATTCTGTCCGTTACAAATAATCAGGGAAACTTTATTTCTCTTACTTTAAATGATGCATATGTTTATGTAGGAAAGTTTTTCTTTATATTGGTTTTCGTAATCTTTTTTTATATAGATAGTTTTCAGAAGATAATTTCACTCTATTACAACGATTTGGCATTTTCCGACAACAATCTATTATTTGACGGCCTCCCGTGGTTGCGTGGGTACCATCCTTGGCAACAAATCCAGAGGTTGTGGGTCCAAATCCCGGATTGGGCAACAAAATTTTATTTACCACAATTAATTTGTATTACTAGTATATTTGCGGTACGATCCAGAGTGGTACATAAGTTATTTTCATATATGATGCAAATGTGAATGGTAGAAGAAGTCGGGGACGCCCGAGGAAGACATGGCACGACCAAGTGAATCAGATACTTGAGTCGGGCCATGTGAAGAGTCGGAATAATAGAAGAGCATGTATGAGACGATGTATGAATGTGAACGAGGCAAAGAGTGTGTGCCAAGATCGAGTTGTGTGGCGGTCCGTCCTCTCTGCCTACCCCTGCGGGGAAACGGCGTGATGGTTAGTTAGTTAGTTAGTTAGTTAGCCCTGGTGTGAGACCACCATTCAAAATTGTTGTTTGTCTGCGATTTGTTAATAGTAAAACACTGTTTACACGTTCAAGATTATGCGTAAGTGACTCGACAGACTTACCAACTCTCAGCATGTGACAGCTGGCGTTTTGACTCGTACAGACATAATAGACACATAACAAATTTTAAATGTAGCCATGTGTTATGACCAAACCTGGAGAGCTAGGTACTTTTCCATCTGTCTCTTCTCTATCACCAACCCTCCCCACCACCTTCAGCCTCACAATACACCTCAATAGGGGATGCCATAGTCTGATTGGCTCCAGACGGTTGGTAGAGCTTAAGTCTCTTGTGCGGTACTCACATAAAAAAAACGAGTGTGCTTTAGATCACACTACTGAAGTAAAACTTCATATTAAATATATGGCGTTTCACATTAAATATATGCGTTTCATAGCGTTTCATGCGTTTCATAGTGTTTCATGCGTTTCATAGCATTTCATGCGTTTCATAGCGTTTCATTCGTTTCATGCGTTGCATGCGTTTCACATTTAATATATGGTTCTATTTCGTAACGCATTCATCATTTTACCCCCAAGTGTCGAGCGTGCGAAAAGAAGTTTTACTTCAAAAATTAAAATAGTAAAAGTAAGACAGAGGTCTTGGTAACTCTCTGTTGTGTGGAAGTGTGGCTTGGTGTATTTAGTTTTACTTTCGTCAATTCTCTAAAAAAAAATCATAAATGTTTTCCATACATTTTCTTTCACCTTCCATTGCATGGGGCATGTAATATTTTATGTGTATTCTATTTCGCGAATTTAAACATCTTTATCTCTTTCAATCTTTCATTTTTGACAGTTAATCTCATAAACGAAACATGTTCACGGTATGAGATACCGCGTCGCTTGCAAAAATTTTAATATATTTTTCATTCACTTACTTTGTCATGTTGTATTTAAATCAATAAGTGTGGAGTTCAGCATTTTTTTCTTATTTTAACCGATATGGTAAGATAGTTTTGAAATCGCTCTAAAAAAAGCATTTTATGAGAAAGGCTCTTTATAAAATCAAAAAATTTCTCCCCGCATTCCTTTTAGCCTCACAACATAACACAATCGGGGATGCCTTAGTCCTTTTGGCTTTGAAAATAAAATAGCAGTTAGGACTCTTGTGCGATATTAACATAAATTTAAAAAACTTAAAATAAATTAAACATACACCAGAAATATTATATCACTCGTAAATTATGAAGACGTAAAAACACAAACAATATTGATAAATTCATTGTAAAGCAATCCTTAAACTCCCTCTATCCAAAATTTTGTGTGTTGTAATCATAGTTTAACGAATAATTTTACCAGTCTGAGGATGACCATGATAGGCTGAAACCAGTAATGATCGAAAATGGAAAAGTTGTTTCAATATGTTATCTTTATAATAGTGACCCGATAGTTAGTCCGCCGACAATTGGCCCCCAGAAATAATATTTACTATAAATTGGTGCGTTATTTATAGACTTAAATATTGTACTACGACTTTGCAGAACATATCATTATTTACAAAAAGTGTCGCGACAGCATGCCTAACTATTATAGTTATGCCACAATAAGTGTTATTTTATTTTTAAAATTTAATTAAAATGTCACCGCTTTTATTATGTTATTTTTTTCAAATCGGTTCAGTAGTTTCAGAGCCTATTCAATGTAAACAAACAAACAATCAAATCTTTCCTCTTTAAATATAGGCAGACCACTTTTTTCACTTAGGGCAGGTCTAGTAATATTCCTATGTCTATGGACTCGACAGTTAGTAGGCAGTTCTCAGCGCCGTCAGCCGCTGTACGCTCCACACTCAGTGTTGATTTTAGCTTCTTCGGCATGTTGAAATCGTCAGATTATATTATTTCCGTGATCCTTACATTATTTGCTTCAAAATAAAAAAAAATTAACCGCGCTCGAGTAAATCCATGTGACGTTTTTTTTTTGCAACTTTGTGACTCGCTAATTTTCTTACGTCACGTTCAAATCGTCAGATTATTGAAATGCAAACTTTTCTGCATGTAATTAACTCACAATATCTTAATCTGACACGCTCGATTAACTACGGGGATCGATTTTTTTTTACTAATCTGATCGGTAGCCCTAGCCGCACCCACCAATATTATTGGTTCATAAATGGTGGTAGTCCATAGCAGGGTCGAGAGGTATCTCCCCTTAGTTAATCTGACGCGCTTGAGTAAATCCCAAAATCCCTCGTCGCCAATTTATTACCAATGTCGAACGTAAAATCGACTTCAAAAATACTCTTAATAATAAGTTGGTACGAATATCAAACGAGTTTATAAACAGTATTGACTTTTTGTGCTTATGCGCTGGTTTACTCAGTATATAGACAAGTAGATTTTTCTTTGATGCATTTGAATGAAAATATGTTTATACTTTGTTATTCAGTGGAATATTCTATCTGCACATCCCTTCGGACTCACTTGGTTATATTTTGTGTAATTAGGTGTACCGTATTTTCCATCAGCCGACTGCATATTGTGTATAATTATCTATGCCGAGGGGCGGATTGTCGGCGGATCAACTGTCATGGAGCCATTTATAATGGAATTCCACCAAGAATTACCACAGTATCAAAATAGAAATATGTTTTGCAATATATCAGTCTAAAACATTGGCTAAACAATATTATTAAAAAATTACGATACAAATTGTAGAATAAATACTAGAAGATTTCCACGTTAGGTACATTTTGTAAAAATAAAAAGGAGAAGCAATAAAATAAGTTTCAAGGGTTTCAACGTCATAAGGATAAAAAGAAACCTTAGATATATTTTCTATCTCTGCGGGTCTGAGAAAGTTGTCGGACTCGTCGCCAGGGGACTGGGGACAAGAAGAAGGACCGCCAGTCCTTGGTGAGGGAAGAGAGGGAAAAGGGGAGCTCTGAGTTGGTCAATGTCCCCCGATCGGCCAATGTTCTCCGATATTCCCATTTCCAAAGTCCCGGAGTCCCTCGGGAGCGGGCTGTGCCAATCTTCCCGTCGCTGAATAATACGTGTTTACCTTCACAAGGTAAAATCCCCAAGGAGCTACAAGAAGTGTCAAAAAAATTCACGTAAAAGTCAATAAACGTACGCCGGTCGGAGCTTTATCCGACATGAATAATGGTTTCTTACTCAAATTGGGAAAGTGTATCAGAATTCCTCCTGTGTCGAAATAGGACCGGGTAGTTGGGTTGTAAAAATAGGACCCAAAACATGCTATCGATCCTAAATCTAGGTGAATTGAATTAGATACGTGCTGCTGGACGTGGAGGCTTCTACACGAATCAGAAGTTGTACTTATGATCATTATAGTATATTATAATCGAACAGGATTAAAAACGTTCTTTTGGAAACATAAAATTATGAACCATGTTCAGTTTTGCATATTATATAGATATTAATGAGTCTAGTTTTTGGGCTGTTAATTTGTGGTGGAATTTCATTGTATTATAATTGAAATTGAAAAAAAAATTCACTTCATTCCACTTGTTTATGAATAAATAGGTAGAATAAAGTGAAAAAGAAGTTTTTTATTTTCAATTATAATATAGATATTATTGTATTATCAACCTTAGATATTGTATTATGTAGAAATTGTATTATCACCATTAGATTATGTAGATATTCTATTATCAACATTAGATTATGTAGATATTGTATTATCCACATTATACTATGTAAAAAAATATTATCAAAATACTATTATGTAGACATTGTACTCTCAACATAAAATTATGTAGACATCGTATTATCAATATAATATTATGTAGACGTTGTACTCTTAACATAATATTAAGTAGACATTGAACTCTTAACAAAATATTATGGGTTCTAATTCAGAATGAAACCAGCTCAGAACCACCTCAGAAAAGTCATTAAAAAAGCTATGAAAAAATAATTTTAAAATAGCCGGTAACCCTAACCTAACCTAACCTATTTAACCAATTTTTTAATTTTTTTTGTGGATCATCACTCTTAATGACTTTTCTGGGGTGGTTCTAAGTTGGTTTCATTCTGAGTTGGCTGGTCACCATATTATGTAGACATTGTATTATAAATGTAATATCATGTAGACATTGTACTATCAACATAAAATTATGTAGATATTGTATTATCAATAAAATATTATCTAGATATTGTCTTGATAAATATTAAAATATTATCTTGTATTATTAACATAATCTTATGTAGACGTTGTATTATCAACATAATATTATGTAGACGTTGTATTATCAACATTATATTATGTAGACTTTGTACTATTAACAATATATTATGACGGTATTGTATAATCAACTTAATATTATGTATTTTAAAAATGTTTTTACAAAATAAATTTTTGGCATTTTCACGAGCATTTGGTTCCTTTATGCGGACAATCTGCATAGCTAGGAACTAATGTCGACCCACAAGATATAATAACACTTATACACATTTTTAAATATTTTCAGTTGTTATGCATTATTATTACTATGTTATTTTTGCTCAATGTATCTGATGTAATGTAATAAATAACTAATTATCACGTAATTACGCACTTATTTTCGCAAATCTGTTTCTAATTATTAATCATGTCAGTTACGAATCATTCAGGCAATGCACACAAAAGAAAATATTTTTATACACAGACGAATAGAATAAAAATATATCCATTACAAAATCATTTCTCATAATGCGACCCACAATGCTATTTATTAAGGGCGGATTTAAACTCTCTTCAATGGTATTAATTCTTTTATGTCTCACAAATCTTCCGATCCA
This sequence comes from Limnephilus lunatus, assembly GCA_917563855.2. Classification (NCBI taxonomy): domain Eukaryota; kingdom Metazoa; phylum Arthropoda; class Insecta; order Trichoptera; family Limnephilidae; genus Limnephilus; species Limnephilus lunatus. The sequence continues at coordinate 39,986,599 of OU830602.1, read as the reverse complement.
TCTTCGTAGCTGATAAAAATTAAATTTCATTCCCCACACAACACTTTGAATGGCGATCATCCGCCTGCTTTGTGAATACGCTTCGGGGAAAAAGCCTCGTCTGAATGAGAAACGATTTTCAGATACGAATCTGCCACTCAAAGAAAGCCTCTTGATAGATTTGGCAACCGAATTCTTTATGGAACTCTTGGAAGTATTGGAAATGTGGCTCGCAAAGAGATGCTGGCAAACGGAAGAAGCTATGTATGTACCAGCTCGTATATAATATAATATATTACGTGCACGTTTGAGAAGGATAAGTCTTAAGTACACTGCGGAACGGCATTTAGTCAACATTTTTCTGAAAAATAATTGTAAAAAATCAACCCCTTATAAAAACAATGTTTATTTTACTATTTCAATTCATACATTTTCAATTTTCAGGCCATCTCTCGGGCCGGCTAGTTTTTAATTTCAGAGAAATGGTGTGTGTGTATAAATGTTATCAAAGGTTGATGAAGTGCATAAAAGCGCCCTTGAGGTGATTTTCTCACGAAAATGGCGCTATAGAAGTCACCCAATTATTATTATTTTTATAGTAGGGTAGAGCACTTTTGTATGAATTTTTTTTTCGAAATTCGAATTGGAATATCAGGTAAAAGCTGCTTTATATAATTGTCAATAACACTCCTCAATTTGGAAGTTATAGCTCGACAGCTTGATCTCCCGCCGTAGACTTGAAATTTTATTTTTTAAGTTTTTATAGACGTTTTGTATTATACTCCCTATAGACAAAATAATAAGTAAATATAATATGTTATGCATTAAATGATATAATAAAAGTAGATTTTAATTAATGAAATCATTTATTTTAAAAATAACATCAGGTTCAGAAAGTTATGTTGGTATGAATAACATCATTTTCTATAACGAAAATCCTTTTTCGTCTCATACTTTGGCATGAGCTTTCGAGATGCTAATTTAGATTTTATGAATCCCTTTCGTCTTGTCTTATCGCATGCACTTAGAGCTGCTTCTGACACAACTTTTACAGATCTTTCCACAGCCTGGGTGTGGCAAGGCAGTCTCATAAACTTCAACATTGTATCATCTCCATTTTTAATAATGTCTTGTAACTGATCATCGGAAATATTCATCAGTATTGGGGTTCATATATATTTTGTTGCCAGTCAATCATATCGATGTAAGAACGTGCACTTAAGTCCACTTTTGGCACCTCAAACATGCGCGAAACAGAATTTTTATTAACTTGACGAGCCTTTAAAATGCGTCTTGCAGCGAGTTCTCTAATTTGCTTACGTGAATCTGTTATCATACTCAACAACAAGTTTTCTGTATGAGCAAAGTAACTGTTTCGAATTATAACAGGGTCCACTATCGCAAACAACTCGTTGGACAAATATCAAGTGCCGTTAATGAGCTTCCATAAATAATTTGAACCATCTTTGCAGGATGAATGTGTTTTTATGGCAAACCAGACCGGAGCGTATAATTTTACGACAAACGTTTGCTAAAGTCACAAGATTTTGTTGTGGATTTTCTGTAGAAATATACAAACGCAATATGCGATTAGCTCTTATCAACGAGCGGGCATGGGATACTTTACCTGGGCTTCTCTGTAATAAATCAGGAGAGCAGGATCCATTTATGACAGTTGTAGTAATTTCTTGTAAATATTTCTGGTCTGTACTGAGATTTGTGGATATTTCTGGAGGTAGTTCACCTTCTATCTTCTCAAAGTTGGCCAACGGCAGCGTTTCGCATAACTCTAATGCTTTACCAATTTGACCTGCAAATGATGTAGTTCCTGCAGTAGGGCCATCCAAATAGTTAATAAAATGCCTCAATGGTAACTCATTGGCGTGTAAGAGACAAATTATCCAATGCAATGGTCGAGATAGTCTGATTTCCAAAAGACGAATCACGCCTCCTACTTTCCCTGTATTTGTGATTGTTCCATCACAGCGAACAGCCATTAAACCCTCTAGTGATATCTTTTCAGTAGTTAAAAAACTGTGGATAGCCCTTTCAATATTTCTTGCACTGCCCGGTGTTGGAACCACATACCCAACATAAATAGAACCTGATTCTTTTATAATTGAAATATGTTCCTCTTTTACCATCACTCTAAACCTCTTCGACCCTTTTTAGTCTGTCTTTCCTTCCATCGAAATATTACTCTTTCTTCGGTTAAAATTTGCTCGCGTATTTTCTGTCTTATTCTTCTTAGTTGTCTTTGAATTATGCCTGATTTCTTGTTTTAGAGCACGTAATCTTCTATTCAGCATTTTTTTACTCTGAATAAGATCCGTTCTTCCTAAAGCCATTAGTGTGTTAGTGCGTTGGTCTTCTAAAAACATTTGTTCCTCTTTTGGCACTTTTTTTCTCTCAAACAAACACAGCTTACAAATTCTTTACATTTACATGCAGCTATGTCAAAAAACTTTCTATTTTGCACTCTGAAGTCTTACTTATAACCTTTCTTCCTCAAGTTTCTTTAAAGACTTTTTCAAATTATAACACTTTGAGTGATAACTTTTTAGTAACTGTAAGACTCGTTTGTGTGTGACATTTGGAATGGAAGATTTTATCGACAATTCTTCAGTTTTCGTTCCTACTATTTTAGCAATTTCAAAAAACGTAGGTTCTTTTGTTCTGTTATTCCTTACTTTAAAGTCTTGTCGAACCCATTCATAGAATTTCATCACATTTTCATACGTGCGTGGGACATTTTAACGTTTATCTTATATAAGTCATGTTAAATCACTTAAAAGACGTTTATCAACAAGTACTTGTGAATATAATTGACGCGCGACCTTTCACCTTGAGACGATTATCGACACTAACAAAACACTCCATTTCGTAGATTGTCACGTGCCGCCTCCACTTCGTCCCGCACGTCCCGCTCCTTTGTCAGCGCCAGAGTACATTAAAAAATGAAATATTTGATTTCAACAGCTAGTTTGCTATATTTGAATTTGTTATTAAATAAAATAAACCTATTTAAATAAATTCTGTACTATTTTGTAGGCCGCGCATAATGCCCCTAAATTGTCGTTTTTGTAAATGTTTGATGTCTTGGCGGGGGCTTTTACCGTTGTCTGATATTATTTATATTTTTAATTGGGGTAATTGATGGAAATTGGCAACTTAAAACAACGATTCCAAATCAAAATTTAAAAAAAAATCATTCCGCATTAGTGCATAGTCATCGATAACGAGTTTCTTTTTTTTTCTTTGTTTTACCCACACAGAAGGTCTTGAGGAAAAGTATTCCCCTCAGGAATCTCACCTTTATGGAAGCCGTGTGGAAGGTTTTTGAAGTAAACCTCGACTTGGGGGGTAAGCTGGTGAATGCGTTACGAAAAGGGTGACGCGTTATGAAAAGTGTAATGCTAACGGTAATCGATTCGAACGGTGATCGATGCGAACGGTGATCAGGCGAGGCGTACATACTGCACAACTAAGGTAAGGCGTACATGATAACCCAAGGTCGTAGGTCACCCCAAGGTCGTAGGTCACCCCAAGGTCGTAGGTCACCCCAAGGTCTTAGGTCACCCCAAGGTCATAGGTCACAACAAGGTCGTAGGTCACCCCAAGGTCGTAGGTCACCCCAAGGTCGTAGGTCACGCCACATTCTTAGTTCACCCCACGGTCGTAGGTCACCCCAGAGTCGTAGGTCACCCTATAGTCGTATGTCACCGCAATGTCGTATGTGACCCCAATGTCATATGTTATTTTATAAGTTAGTGAAGTTTTACTTCAGTCGTGTGGTCTAAAGCACACTCGTTTTTTTAGGAAAGAAAGGAGAAGAAGTTCTGGGAAGGAAGAAGATATAAGAAGTGAATCTGGGGGTCGGTCTGTGGTGCAAGGCGATGTTCCGAGAGAGCCCTGCTGGAGAGGTCAAAAGCTCTCCCTCAACCAGTCTCTCCCGATCCGGCTTGCCACTCAGTTGGTGGGCAGACGCATTCGCTGCCAAGATCCGGATAAACCTCACCCCATGAACCCGGGCACCCTTGCTAAGCCACCAAACGTAGCGAACCACTTGGGGTGACCTATGGCAAGGGTATTGGTAACCAATAAATCGTTCCCGAGGCGGCGGCGGTACGGTTAATAACTACTTTCAAAATTTGCTTTCATTCACTTATTCACGAAAACAAAATCGAAATTCATTTGAGTATTTAGATGTATTTGAAAAGATTCAGTTCGTAATAAAGTTCCGATAAACATGTCTGACTATCAGACATGTAATTTACAGAGGAAGGACGACATAATACTTTTTTCTGACTTCCCGCAGGAGGTCCTTGGGGATAATTTATTTTCCTTCGTGATCATCTCATTGGGAGTTCAATCGAAGATAAAACATGATAATAACTGAAAACTCTGTTCATTCTTGTAAAGATTATGTTTGATTATACAATAGTATGCAAAAGTCGGTTAAAACACGATACGAGGCCGTTTGATACGTTTTGTGACTTTTTAGGCAAAAAAAATTATCATTGAAGAAGAAGATAACACCAATAATCTAAACGACAATATGAAAGAGAACAAGACATAGAAAAATAGAAAGAGATATTGGTCGCAACTGACTCGAACCCACAACCTCTCGTTTAACCGGGACGTGCGCTTTTACCAGTTCATCCATAGATTTTATTAGTGTTATCTTCTTCTTCAATGATATAATACATTGATGGGAATAACCTTCAAAAGTTATAAAAAGATAGTTTTTCTTATTAAAAAATGAAATGAAATTATGTTTTTCGAAGGTCATCTCTGGATGTCGAATGTGACAGTCGATGAAAAAAAAGTGTTATTGAGTTACAAGTGTATTGGTATCTTTCGGAATGGTGTCAAGATTTGCAAATATAAAAGTTGTCGAAACCAAATGATTTTTAGTGGTAAACCAACTATTCTGACCTAAATACAAATGTACCAATATTTATATATATGTATCCAAAACCAAATAATCATTTATGTATTATGTAACCAGCATGCAAAAAAACAACCTTTTTTGAAATCCACAACATTTTTTTAAAAATTACCATTCTCTTTGTGTACAAGTATTTTTCTGTGGAAATTCTTCTCTTCTATTAAACTTGATCGGAAAAACGAGTAGAATGATATTTTCAGAAGAAAATTAGCCGAACTCTCGGATCATTGGAGCAAAAGGCTGTATAGCAAAATAATATTCTATTTTTGTTTAGTTTTGATTCTACTTTTATTCTCATAGAAAAAACTAAAATTAATATATTGTTTTATGAAATTCAAAGAATAAAATCAAAGATGTAACAAATTATTTCTCCGAGAGAAGAATCTCGAATCAATGATTTCCCATCGCGAAGAAAAAAAAACTTTCTAGGCAACAGCGTTATTTTTAAACGACTTCGAAAAGGAGGAGGTTATCAATTCGACGGTATTTTTATTTTTATTTATTTATTTTATTTTTATTTTTTATGTTTGTTACCTCAGAACTTTCGATTGGGTGAACCGATATTGATGATTCTTTTTTTATTAGAAAGCTGGTGCTTCCCGTGTGGTCCCATTTTAATTTGGTTCAGCTCTGACAATGGGATCTATGAGAAAACCATATTATCTTAATTTTGCAATAAGGATGTGCGTGAAAAATGGACGAATCACTCAATATTACGCCAACAGATAAAACTTCTTTACGCACGCTCATCACTAAAAATCTAAAAATAAACAAAATTTTTAACAAAACAAATAATGACTTCACAAAATGCACTAAAAAGTAAAAAAATAATTTCGTACGATTGTTATTTTTGGAGTCGGTGTCAGCCAAGATCTCCACATCTCACCTAGTATAACTACCTATGTATGTAGTTATCTTGTCTGACTTACTTTTTATTGCATTTTTTTAAGTCGTTTTTTGTTTTGTTAAATTTTTTGTTTATTCATTAAAACAACTCTTTTTTATTACTTTTGAAGGTTATTCCCATCAATCCAAATCTATTTGTTCATCAATTTATTTTTTCGTTTAGATTATTAATATTGTCTTCTTATTCAATAATAGCGTCAGTAATTAGATTCGGTGAGTTTTTATTTTATTTCAACAACTTCTTTCAAATTATTTTTCTTCCTTCTCTACTTCTCTTCTTCTTTACCTCGACAGGATATTAGTATTTACTTAATTAAAATCAACTGATTTACGTTTATCCCTATTTCGATATAAATCTATATTCACTCCGGATACTGCATATGTATTCCTTGAATATACGAATCACAATGTATTATTAAAAAAACAACGATACTAAAGAAAACCCCATCAAAGAAAGGAAAACAGAACTATAATCGTAACATAACATTCCGACCACAACTAATGAGTGAATAAAGTATGAGATTTGTAATAACGAGCCTTTTTTTATTTATCCCAAATGAGTCTGATTCGTTCGAGGCAATAAGCGTTACTTTTTATATCAGTAAAAGACTAAAGGAAAACGCTCCGAAAAGAGGCTTTAGTTGAAAAAATGGCAAATTAGGTGGCTATCAAATTAAATAGAAGCGCCCTCTCAAATATTAAATTAAATTGTCAGGACCTTTCCTTTTTTAAACGGATAAAAGTGTTGCTGATGTGTCTAGAAATCTTTCCCGGTTCAAATTCCATTTCCCCGTTTGGGCTGTGGGGTGGGTGGGGAGGGGATGGGTGGGGTGGGGAGGGGAACGGGCTAATTTCATTTAACGAGTCAGTTATCCCCGTTTTCAGAGCGCTCTCTTGTTTATGCCGCGTTTTTCAATTACAGTTTCAACACAAAGTTTGTACCATTTTTAAACTGACATTTACCAGACTTGCTTTTGTGGCTGCAACTTGTTCAAATTATATACTGCTTTAAAAATGTTGTGTTTCATTTTCTCATTAAGATGTGCTCACCTTTAATTGGAATTGTCACCGTAACCATATTCAAATTGTAAACTAATGTAATAATAATGTGTGATGTATCTGTTGGCGAGCCAATAAACGAAATAAAATATGTCGAAATAATAATATATTTTTTTAAAGAATCACTCTTATAAAAAATGTTTGCAATAGCAATTTTTAAATCACTTTTTTTGTTAAATGTCAATAAAACTCTGCGAAAATATAAATTAGACCTCAAACGTCCTTCATATAAATTGTGAAAACATAATTAAAAGTTTTCGGAAAATGGTTCTTTAGGAAAAACAATAAAGACAATTCAGTTTTACAATTCATAATAGTTCCGAGAGATAAGCCACGTACTACGTGTTAGCTTTGAAATAAAGTTCCAAATTTGTATCTTTTTTCTGGATATAATTTTATGAAGAGATTTCACTCCGGTTTTTATTTGTTTCAAAGTTCTGTATAACCTGGCAATATTTGAAAATCTCCTACACCACCACAGTAAGTGGAAAATGTTGCTTGCGTCGTGATGGATGACTTAGACAGCCGAGGTATCGAACACGCGATGCCTGGGTGGGAGCCAAACGCGATGCCAACTCAGCTACTGACTGGTAATAACGGAAATATGTAAAACAAAAATAAAAACATGGCTGAGAGAACAGGGTGATAATAAAACATTATGAAGACGGTTTAAAGCAATCCTGAAATTAATTGCAAAAGACACTACAGACCGCCCCAGAATAGAAGACCCTAGTGAAAGGGACTGGAATTTTTTTTAATTTATATATTATTCTTTTTATCTGCATCATTTACAAACTTTGCCACTGAAACTAATAAAAAAAATGGTTTCATAGATTAAAGAATACATCATTCCGTCTGTTTTGAATCAGAAAACACCTTTTTTGGTAATTTATTTACCATCGTAAAAGTAATTAACACGATACACAAGGATTATTCGTTGATCGTTTACTATAAAAGACCGTGGAAGACCATTTACAATAAAATACACTATACATCTAATCCAAAACCGAAGATTTATTTCTTAATTTTGTTGGTTTCTTATACGAGTATATAATATGTTTACTATTTTTTTTAAGAAAATCCGATTCAGTAGCCAAACTCCAACAGTTCTACATTTGGACAGAAGTGATCACAGTCTTAAAACACTACGACATTGCTAAAAGAAATAACCATCACCAAACAAAGGTCTGTTATCCCGGACCCAGGCGCATTTTTATAAGTAACGCTTAGGGCGGCGGAGTTTCGAGGTTTTATTGGGCGTATTGCTTATAAGATGGGCGGGAGTGGCGGGAAGGGCGGCGGAGAAGGGCGGGAGTCATGGCCGCCCACGAGTAATGAATCCGATTTTATTGCCAGTATTTATAAAGCCGCAGATTTTATTGCGACTTGCGGGGGAAGAGCAGAAACAACCGCGGGCGAATGGAATTATTCACGACCATTGTGGAATGTGGAACTCTAGCTCTGATGTTGATTGTTAAAAGGCTTGTGTTTATCGACTTTTATGCAAATTCATATGTAAATAAGGTAATTTCACATATATTCAAACTTTAATCATGCTTTTGATAAAAATATATTATAAATAAATCGCTACGATAGATATGCCGTGGCCAAATTATTTGAAAAAGAATTATCGATATTGTTGTAACAGACCATCTGAAGACAGAGGATAACCAATTCGGATTTAAACCTTCATTTTCAACATCTATGGCAATATAGTCCAAAAAAACATCAGGTGCTACAAACTAAGGACAACACCAATCTATTCCAGCTTTCTAGATGTAAGCAATGAGTTTGATCGTGTATGTCACATTGGGTTTGATTATGTATGTCACAATAAGGGAAAAACTAATGAAAATAGCAGTCTTGGAGGATATAACAGTGATTCTTTTAATATGGCACACGTACGAAGAAAACGTCGTGAAAGTTTTGGAGAGTTTTCCAACTGATTCCACTTGAAGAGTGGCGTAAGGCAAGGAGGAAGCATGTCTCCAATTCTCTACAATATAATACACTGATGAATTAATTCAAAAAATGAATGACATAAAATTGAGTTGCCGTATTTAAGGAGTAGGTACGTGAAACTAATTTTACTTGCGCAGATGACATGGCTTTTCTAGTAGCGCACTGAAGAAACTGCTTCAAATTTATGAAGATTTTGTAAAAAAAATATTCTTAACATAATACATCCAAATACGCCCAAATCAATCGTAATGATTTTTAAATGTAAAAAAAACAAACGAAAATGGTCTCAGTATGGCTAGACGGAAGGAAAATGGATATTAGTCGTAGCGTAAAATACCATACACATATTAATGGAGATGACTTCAAAGACATCGAGGATATTCCTGCCACCTCGGAACAGGCTCAGCCTAGTGAGGTGGTTTATACCAAAAAAAAAAAAAAATGTACATTGTATTTTGTATATATGTATTCCAATATCTTGGTCAATAAATAATTAAAAAAAAAAAAAAAAAAAAAATATATGAAAAGATAAAGAAGAGCGATATCCATTATGCCGGCGCCAGACACGAGTTCAAATAAGTGCGCACTTATTTGAAGACTGCTCACACATTTGGTCACTTATGTGTGTCACTGCCAGATATGTGTTCAAAGATTTGATCACTCCTTTGAGCTCACAGTTTTCAAATAGACCTCACATAACATGGACGACGTTTCGGTCGACTTAGTTTGCTTATATTATTTATGTGCGTGTAATTATTTATTACACGTGCAAATAAATAAACAAAAACAGCCAAAACGAAGACGTGAATGGATGTGTGAAATGTATCGTAATAGAATAAGGCATAAGTGAATTTTATTAATTTTATTTTAACAGCTAGCACAACACTTACAAAAATAAATCAGGATAATTATAAGTCACCGTACATACATATATATTTTTTTTTCATGAGCTCCACACAGGAGACCCTGAGCAAAATAATTTCCCCCAGGGCCTATGTCGTCTTTGGGGATGCTGTGTGGAGGGTTTTTTAAGGAAAGGAAGGAGAAGAGAGTTCTGGAAAAGAAAGGTGTTTAAGGGGTGGGTAGGAATCTGGGGTTCAGTGCATCCTGGTTATCCGCCTCCAAGACCTAGACAAACCTCACCCCATGAACCCGGGCACCCCTGCTAAATCATCAAAAGTAGCGAACCACTTGCGGTGACCTATGGCAGAGGTGTTGGTTATCCAATAAAGGTTCCCGGGGCGGCGGTACCCATTCCCGCCTCCCAAATTGAATATAGAATAATTTTAAGATAATGTTTTCCCTGTAGTCGTTTTTATTTAAAAACCGTTGTTGATGAATGATGCCTAGACCAGTGGGTTACTTCAGTAATTTTTGGAGAATGTCTTCTCTCCACGGCGACGCTCGCGCTACTGGGCTTCGCGCAGTGTGGCAGGCATACAAACATTTGGACTTTGATCCCTTTGATGTGCGCTAAAGAAACCGACACGGAACGGCAAAGCGCACTTAAGTGCTCAAACAAGTGAACTCAGTGTCAAATGCCCGTGCCACACATGTGAACACTTATTTGAACACTTCTTTGAACACATGTCTGGCACGGGCATTAGAGCAGTTACGCTGTCAACGCGTTTTCACTTTTGCAATATTTGTACTATGTTCAAAGAATAGGTACTTTTCAACGCATTCTACACATCGCCATACACGTCAGAACTGTGGGTAGATTGCACTGCATCCCAATGGCATTAGCTAAAAGTCACTTATAATAATGCTTACCGCCAACTATTCCGCGTACCCAGATACTGCAGCGCTACGGAAATGTTACTGGAGGCATGAGTGCACTCTTTCAGAGCACTTCTCTGCCACCACATGGGAAGCTTATGGCGCAGACTACGCTAGTCGAAAAATATCATCATCATCGCCATGGTTACGTGGATGGAGCCCCCTCTGACGGCCCTCTGCGGATGGGAGAATATGCCCCATAAACGGATATTAGCATTATTTTTATTTTTTTATTTATAATTTCATGAATTAAATTTTGCACTTTTTTTCTGTTTCCGTTCTATTATAAGTATGTATTCATTTTTATTTTGTCAAATTTTTGTACCTTTTCGATATATCAAATGTATTACATTGCACAAATCCTGCATACATTCTGGATACCTACAGTTACCTCCATGGAAGAATTAGTTAAGAAACACGACAAAAGTTTTAAAAAAGGGATGTATAAACCATCGGATTGATTTTGTAAAAGTTTTGTCCTAAAAGCTATTTCGTTGTTAATCGAGTTCATTTAAATTAAAATTTAATTAAAAAGTTATTAAATGAAAATAATAACTTTTCTTGTCACCATTTTAGTAAAACTTACCTATGTATTTCAGAACCAAAGCTTCCTTCAAATATAGGAACCTCCTCATCCCTAAAGATGATAGAGGAGAGGTTATGTATACATTTTTTTAGGTTACATATTATTAATTTCCTCAGGGCCTCCTGTATGGAGCTAATTTTTTTTTTATTATTTAAGCGACTATATGTATAAAATAATTCTATAAGAATACAAAATATAATGGTTATGTTAGGTAAAGATATAGTATTTCTTAGTCCTCCTCACTAGGGGTTCCTGTGCCGAGCCGAACTAAAATGGTTTAATTATAGTTTATTCGTCTTCTCTGTCGTTTTAAGTGTCTTCATTAGGGTGTTTTCGTTGACCTCTTTCATCCATATTTTTATTCTTGACTTGTACTCATTAATTTTATTAGTTTCATCAAACACAACCTTTTTCCCCGGCTTCGCTCGCATTTTCGTCCCCACCCCCCAACACCCCCCCCCCCCCAACTTCCCCCCTCTCTACCCCGCACTACCCATCCCCCCCCCCAATCAATCAAAAATCAAATACGCTCCGTTTCGCATTCATAATATTAGTAGAGCTGTTGGCTTAGGTCAAAATGTAGCTTGTACTATTATCAGCTAATCCAATTGTATGAATCAACTATATGTACTTACAATCTAACACCTACCTATTATGAGAAATGTAATAATATTATTTTTACTTCATCTATATTTTACTTGTAATTATCTATACTACATGTATCATGTATATCTAATTTAGTAACTGCTATGTTAGTAAATTTCTTAATCAATATTTTATTATCTTATCATTATTAAGTTTATTTTCTTAATTTAAAAAAAAGATTATATATGTATATAATTTTTTCTTTATCTTTTTCTATAATAGCACAACTCCCCAATTCAAACACGAGAAATGTTTTCTCTTTTAAATTGGGTAGATTCATTAACAAGAAATAACTTTATCTGTAATTAGTTTTTAAGAATCAAATATTTTCTTTCTGTAAATCTGTTATATATAGTATATTTCAAATAAAAAAAAATAAAAATAAATTGTACCTATTTTATATTTGTATCTACCTACACTAAATATTAATATTAACATACTCATATTTGAATTTTCGCTATCAAAGAAATCTCCATAGTAACCTAAACAAATAACAAAATGACAGCTTACGTCAAACATTTACTTAGCAACACGCTCACATAAATTATTTCATAACGCCACAGATAAGTCATAACGCCAGAGCTTACCAATATATTACTGCCTATGTCACTCGCAAATAATGTAGCTTTCGATTAATGAAAGAATTTTTATATTCCATTAGGTATTTATTGCGTGAAAGAGTAACGCCACATCCATTAATACAAACTTTCGCATTTATAATATTAGTAAGATATAAACATAGTGTAACAGCACGTATCCGGATGATTTTAATCAGCTATTCCTGCCATAGACATACAAATAGATAGACCAAAACATACAGATGAGGGGTAAAAACTAACTATGGCGGGGCGAGGAGAGGGACGATGACTGTGATTCGTCAATAAATCAATCTAACAGTATATAGGCATCTCGCATTATAATATGACCATTTAGTTCTTAAAAGTAAAATCTGCTTTTGAATGAATAGACCTTTTTACATGGGAGCGCGAATTGCTCGCCACGATGTGAACAAACAAGTGAAGTCCAAATTCGGCAAAGTAAAGTTTCACTTATTTTCGGAGTGAAATATTTTGTATCCGTATTTAGTTAAGACACTTTTACAAATGCTTCATAATTTTCTTACCTCAGTAAACAGCGGCTTTGTGCTTCGCGTCGCCATGTATCTTGATGTGATAGTATGTGTTATCATATTATATTATCTGAATAAACCTAAAATAATGCTTACCTTTGGAATGTAATATGAAAATTGGGTTTATTATCTTTTTCACTTCAATTTTTACATGTTTTCATAACACAAGTCACCATTTTTGCGGTGTTATTTCGTAAAATGTACCGATGAGAGCTCGACACTGGTCCGGACAAGAATGATGACGTCACATTTTTTAGATTCTCGTTAGGCTCTCGATGGTATGGTATATAGTATAGTGGGAGGGGGAAATAATAAACCTTTTATCACTTAGGATAGGTCAGTCTATTTGTATGTCCTTGATTCCTGCACATATTTCGAGTAAAAGAGTGAATATCATTTTGCTGTCTGATGATTTTTTTTCTACACACGACACGACGGGATTTTTCGTGTGTTACCGTGCTGTTGGAATAAGGCTGAGAGTTTATTACGCGACCTGCTAGTCTATACCTGGCTACTCAGTTACGACGTGCGGTGGAAAAATATTTTTATTTTTTAATTGAAAAAAAAAATTTCGTATTAAAATTATTTTTAGTATTTAATTAAAAATTAAACTTTATGTACTTTTTTCCGTAAAAATTTTTGATGAGTGAAAAAATTTTTCACGAATGTTGTGTTTACATTAAAAGGGAGTTTCGAATATTTTAGGATTTTTAATGAAGTGATGTAGTGGAAGGTCCACTTTTTTCCCTTCCAAGATTTCTCCAAAAAAAGTCAATGAATATTAAGTAACTTCCTCCACAAGGTACAAAAAGTTGCGTTCAGCGATGATATTATGCTTACTTATTTTTCAAATGAAGGGTATTTGATTAAGCTTTAGATTTCTAGATGGAATTGAGTATTAAGAAAGATTCCAATAAAAATAAAAATAAATCTACAAAACTTTGGGTTCATTTGAAGGGCTTGCTTTGAAGGTATTTATTCGAAAATTGAAACTGACATTGATTTTTTTTTCTTTCGTACGTATTGAATTGATACGTATGCTTTTTAATCTGAAAATAACTTAGGACAAATAATAAATTCAGTGTTTGTAAATATGTATATGTACTTTCAATGTTTCTCAACAGATGTCGTTAGAATAAGTAGTTTTGTGTTGGTTTAAGGCGTCTCAATAGGTGTCTCTGATAGTATTATATGATGTAACTGTCGGACTATAACCCGAACGGTGATGAAGATATCCGATCATAACCTATCAACAGGTAGGCATCTCCAGTGAGTGGTTTCCCGGCTGCAAATAAACAGATATCATTCTTAAGAACGGACGTAAAGTCCAGTAAGATTTTTATTGAAAAAACGATAGATAATAAACAAGACTCATAATCTCGACGAACCTAAGTAATATGAACTACCGATCATCATAATTGTATTGCTTATCAGAAGAATTAATAGTACATCACAATAAATTAAGAGAAACTTCGGTTCTCCTTCATCCTTAATGTATGACAAGACAGTGTTGTGTCGGGGAAACGGTGTCATTGTTAGTTGATTTTCTTTCGGTTTTCATAATCACCCATAGAGGTTTTGATAACAATATCTGTAAGTTTTGATAACAACATCTAGAGTTTTTGATAAAAACCCCTAGAGAATTTGATAATAACCCTTAGAGATTTTGATTAAAACCCTTTGAAGTTTTGATAGCAACTCCTAGAGATTTTGAAATTTTGATAACAACCCCTAGTGGTTTCGATAACAACACCTAGAAGTTTCAATAACAACACCTTGAGGTTTTGATAACAATCCCTAGAGGTTATGACGTTTTGATAACAACCCCTAGTAGTTTCGATAACAACACCTAAAAGTTTCGATAACAACACCTTGAGGTTTCGATAACAATCCCTAGAGGTTTTGATAACAACTCCGAACTAAAAATTTATGTTCCAGTAAATCTTTGAATTGCAAAGAAGGCATAAACGTATTGTGAATGCAACTAAAAGGAGAACAATCGGCGCGGCGTTTGTTCGGTAAAAATATGATCGAATTTCGAATGAAAATATCTAAAAATAGTGAAAGTAAATTTTAATATAAATATCCATTCATTACATAATTTATTCAGAGATTTGAGAGAACTTTGGTTTTCAAACTGTAAATAACTCCCGTTTTAAAGCAGTCAAATTGACAATCCAATATCAAAATATTAAAAGATGACATAAAATGAATTTAGATGGCATACTATTATTTTACACTTGTAATTTCTATTAATATAGTAATATTGTTGTAATTAGTTGTAATAATATATTATATTGTGTAATAAATTGTATGTTATCACAATCATATTCACATGTTATCGTAATATGTACGTTATATGAATTGAAGTGATATTTTTTTAGGATTAGTGATAATAATAATAAAACACATTTTATAGATCAAAAATAAAGTGTGTTCTTAAAGCTGATTTAAAAAAGTATATGGTTTAGAGGCAAAAACTGCCCAATTAACAAGATTAGGCAACGATTTTTCATTTGATTGTCCTTAAACGAGAATCCTCCTAGTTGGGCAGTCAAAACATTTCTTAATGTATAATCTTTTACTAAATAAATAAATAAAAAAATATGAGTGTTTGGCGGACCCGGCAGATTAGAGAATATGCGAGTGTGAGACCATTCAGAATCAGTGCTTGAAATGGTTTCAGTCGTGTTTTGTGACCAGGACTAAATAGCCAGTTACATCCCAACCTTCCTCTTTACCATCTCCGTCCCTTTCCCACTCCCTTTAGCCACACAAAATACTCCAATAGGGGATGTCATTGTTCCACTGGTTCTGGATAGTTGGGTCTCATTTGGATTGAAGAAGAATAAAGAATGTTCTACATTAGATTTGATAAGTACGACTGATCAAATAATATACTTAAGTTGGTGTAGCAAAAAAGCAGCATTGAGACAATGTTAGATTAAATCGTAGTTTTTTTTACATTAGCTTTACAAAAGAAGTTCCGAGGAAAATAATTCCCCTCAGGGCCTATGCCTTTTGATGAAATATTTAGGGATGCTGTGTAAAAGATCTTAATTTGAGGGTCACTCCACGAGTTAACCACTTCGCAGCATGATCTGCGACAGAGGTGTTCGTTATCCAATTAATGGTTGGTGAGTTGGTACCCATATCCAACCCCCAAATTGAAATTATATTATAGTTACAATCATATTACAACGAGTGCGTCTCAACACAGAATTGTGTGGCGTTCCATATCACGTAGTTATAAACCAAGACGGAGAAATAATGGCGAGACTGGTTAGAAAATGTGACAAAATGTACAAGTGGAATTTCATTCATAAATATCCCAGGAAAATCCGATGGTACCTACGTGAGTTGCACCATACGAAGAGATCAAGATTTTAATAATAGAATGCCTAGTTTTATTATTACACTATCATATGTATGTCAGAGTTTCAAGACGATATCTGCCAGTTTATGGCGTGAAAGTCACGAATTAGTCACTAAATATGTGGCAAAATCCATTCCCAGCAACGAGTTATCCACAATTTATGCTTTCAAGTGAGATATGTAGTTCCACCCTACTCCTTTGTCTACCTCTAGAGAAGATGGCGCGCGGTATAAAGTATAATAGTATGAGTTCGCATCTCGGTTAATGTTATTTGAAATAACTCTCTGGTGAATATGTCCCATTGTAAACGGATTTTCGCAATCCAATATTGGACGTTTTTTTATCATAAAATAATATTTTATTTTTCACAAAGAAAAGCAGCCTGTCAAATGAGATTGAGAGTGAAATCAAAGGTCTTTATTTACCAGGAGTCGAGGGCCGCAAAGAGAGACGTGACATGCCCTGGGGAAACTAATTCTAGAAATGGGTTCTGTCATGTATCAAGAACTACGTCGCCATATTACAATATTCTTGTGGAATGTCCTCGAAATCAAATATTATTACGGACTTGATGAGATATAGTTATATTATTTATAGGTAATGTGAAGGCCCGATGACAAACTTAAGCGGACGGTAATACTTAAGATCTTGAACATTTGATTGGGTTTTCTTATATCGCTGGACAAGAAAATTACGGAAAAAGCCCTACCTTTATTCATTACTAGCTGGGTTACCCGGATTCGCTCAGGACAATAAGATAGTGTTCTGGAATATTACACAATGATGTTCCCGATTCCCTATTCCTGATCATTCCACGACATACTCCGCCACTCCTTTCAGAACTTTCTACAGCTCTATGGAACCTTCTAGAACTTTCCGGAAGACTGTTCTAGAAATTTCAAGAGGGCGAAACTTTCAGCCCTTATATCTTCAAAAGCATGCCCTTTAGGTAAAAACAGATACCCTTATTCCCTAGGGGGGATAGAGATCTACCACACCATATAACTCCCTTGATCGAACCGGGACTCGTTTCTGAGTTTTTGCTAGCTGGACGTTTTTTTGGACTTTCTTTTATAATATATGCCATATTCAAATAAATAAAATGTTACTCTTTACATGTCCTTTCCCGTGCGTTCCCCTCCAGCGTTCCACTTCCACCTTCCCCGCCACCGCTCTCCCGCTCCCCCGTCCCGCCGACCCCCCTGGCACTTCATTTCTTGACTCCTCTCCCGCCCGGCCCGTAGCCGAAACTTTTTTCTAATACTAACAATTTTAAACTCGTAATATCTTTCTAATTAAATATCCAAATTGAAACATTCAAAAAGTTCAATAAAGGTATTGAAGCTGTCTTGAATATGAAGTAATTTATTTTGATAAGGATTAAAACCAAGATACAAATAAAGAGCCTTTTCAAGCGGCGACATATTAATTAAAATTTTAAAATAAAAGAATACTTATTGTGGCATAACCATAATAGTTAGACATATGCTGTCGCGATCTTTTTTGTAAATAATAATGTGTTCTATAAAGTCGTGGTACATTATTTTATTCTATCATCAATAGTTTTCGCAGCGCACGCGATTTAAAGAATATTTTAGGTAATTTTTTTATACCCTGGGTTACATTATTGAAGTTTTAGTAAGGATGCCTATTTTTTTATAAATATAATATAGCCTATGTCACCCAGGGATAGTGTAGCTTCCCAACAGCGAAAGAATTTTTCAAATCGGTTCAGTAGTTTCGGAGCCTATTCGATGCAAACAAACAAACAAACAAATCTTACCTCTTTATATAGTGTAGTAGATGTATAAGATATAGTCAGAATTGTATTGGCTATAAGACCATTGTCAGAACTGTATTTGCATATGGATGTGAGGCGCTGACACTGACGGTAAAGATGGCTGAAATGCTGGATACTTTTGAAAGAAAAATGTTGAGAAGAATATGTGGACCCGTGAAAGAGGGGGAACAGTAGCGCATCCGGCACAACAAAGAACTGTATGAAATATATCAGGCCGTTAACATTTCAACCCACAAGAGACTAATCAGGTTGAGATGGGCTGGGCATGTACAGAGAATGCCGCACACACGCGTCCCAAAAAGAATTATGACTGGACACCCACAGAAGAAAAGTGGGAAGACCTAGACTGAGGTGGCAAGACGAGGTAAGAGGGGATGCAGCTCAGGTTCTTCGGGTAACAAACTGGAAGTCAGCCGCTGAGGACAGGAGGAGTTGGAGGCAAATGTTGCAGAAGGCCAAAGCTCGATATGGGCAGTAGCGCCACTGAAGATGATATCACAGGACAAGAAAATTAAGGGAACACCTTTTAATACAGTGATCTGGTGTTCCATCCACGGGTCACAACTGTACACGTTAGCTCAATTACACCGTAAATATCATATAAATTATGTCTAATAACGTGGGCATTTTAAATATTATGATTGGACAATAATATTTCAAACTGGTTAAGTAGGTAATTGTATTCATCATCTTTCTTCTCCCAAGTAGGGCTTTATGAGGATATGGGAGATGAATACATTGAACAGGACTTTGGAAAATGTATTAGTCCCAAAGCTGTTTAACACTAAACAGGAAAAATTTCAGCCGAACCAGGAGCTCTAGCAAGGTGAAATCGATAACTTTACAATACTGAATCGATAAAATGTAACTTCCGATGATTTTATATCGATGTCCCGAGCATAGTTTCACCGTTGACATTGACGATGAACAGATATTGGCAGGGAATAAATAAGAAATCGCTATGACAGTAGAGGTGTTTTCAATGAATTCACATTCCAAAACGACAAACGCCAAACAATTAAGTAAAAAACATTAATGTATTGACAATTTTAAATTGAAATACTAACCTCAATAAGCATTTATTTTTTAATGCTGAAAATGGAGTTAATTATTTAATGCGGACTTTAGTCATATTTTATTCAATTTAGTTTCTAAAAGATCGAATGAAATAAATTGGTCGCGTCTTAATCGAATTATTTAAGTCTGTAGATTGCGTATACGACTTCTTTCAATTCTTAAAGCTTCGTTAGTTCAACTCATTCCTTTAACAAGCCAGTGTTTTGCATACCCACTACATTACCTATATAAATTCGTAGGTATATAGACAGTTAACCGAAACTTATCTGATACTATGAAGGCCGGGCTAAAAGTAATCAACCGTCGGTCTATACAAATAGCTTACAATATCTCTTACAAATTATTAACCGTGATCGCAAATATTTATAACTGACCGGAGATGACGGATTTGGTCAATATTGGATTATTATTACAAGCTAGGTACGCTTGAAGTATTTTAATTTATTTGTTTATTTTGTAAATTCAATAATATTATTATTAAATGTATAAAAACAGTTTATTATAAACGAGTTCTACTTCGTAATTATTATTGTGTGTTACAGCTGTTTCGCCCTCTAAAGGCATTTTCAAACTATGATTGTTACCACCTACAGACGATGTATTTATAAAATTTTTAGACAGGTAATTATGACGAAAAAATTAAATGCATTTATTTTTATTACCTGTGTCCCTTTTAACTTCCCAGTAAAATGATTGAAAATAATAATGGTTAAGTTTCCCAATAGGCCACTTGCATCACATTTTTTTCCGGTTTAGGCGTTCTGTTTTTTTTTTTTTAATCGTGTTTTTGAACACCAAATGAAAAAATTTTTATCCTAAAAATTAGACCATTTTTTATAAACCGGAAAGACGGGACATAATTTTATGGGTGCGAAAAAACAATTATTACATAGCCGAAAATCATTTTAAAAAAAGAACGTTTTCCACAAGAATAGCAATAAATTGTACGGGGTTCTCTTCGTAACATCTGTAAAAACACCGCCATCTTTATAGAAAAATTAAACCAAAGGATAAGTTCGCATAGAACAAACAATAAATCTAGTGAACGTTAAACGCAAATTCAAAAATTCGCCAGAAATCAAAGTGTTGCCATATAAAAAAAAATTAATCAGTGTGGAATTTTACAAAATTAAGGGAACATAATCGGAGACGGGAAATTTTCATGTAGTGACGTCACGAGCTCAAATAATGGATTTATTTATTTTAAAATAAAAAATAAAAAACTATACATTTCTAAAAATTTATACTAACATTTTCGTAATCTTAGTTCAAATATCTATCCACACGATTTTTTTCCAAGCTGTTATGAAATCTATGCAAGTGGCCTATTGTTTCCCAATGGTTAAAGGAGACCTTTAGACCCCTCCAGCAAAGATCTCTTGGAACATTGCATTGGGAGGGATAGATTCATACGTCCACCACTACTGAATGTATTTTTCTTTTATTTTGTTTAATTTTCCTTTCCAGAATATTCTATCCTTCCTTTCCTAAAACGACCCTGCACACAGCATCCTCAAAGATGACGTAAGTCCTGAGAGGAATTATTTTTCTCAGGGCCTCCTGCTTAAGGGTAATTTAAAAAAATCATAGTGTGCAATTCATAGAAGTGAAACCTTCAGAAAACTAAAGGAATGGGGAAGCAATGAAGCACCGCACAAAGAGGAGACCGATTATTCTATCTCGCTGTGTCACTTTTTGATTCATCGAGTTTCAAATCACAACGGTGCTAAAGAAGTTTTCGTTTTTTCTCGCATCTACAAAGTTAACCGTGTAAATCTGTAAACGAACTTGACTGATTTTAACTCGGTTTTATTAATTAATCAATTGTCCAGAAAACTGCTCGTCACCGACTGTGCGGTGTTTTGTTAAAGTTATTCAAAGCGCGAATAGGTCTCTGTTGTCATACTTCGTCCAATTCCCGCCGACTCAGGGGGACTTGGCCAGACCTCCCAAAGCCTCCTGAAACCTCCCGAAAGATCAAGATAAGTTAAATGGAAAAACATTTATTCTGGTTAGGAAGTTCCGAAATAGACGCGAATATCTAATAGGCTGGAATTGATTACGCTGTTTATTTAGAGATAAACTTTCAGCATGGAATAACAAATTGCGCCGTCGAACGCTAAATTTCCCTATATTATTAAAACAATTATTTTGGCGTGGTTGTAAAATATTATTGCGTTTTATCTTGGATATTTGTTTTTTCATCAGCAATTTTAAATTATATTTTTGTAATGACAATTCATGCTATCTGACAAAATGGCGTTGGACCAAACAGTAATTCAATTTTTATTGTTACAACTTTTTAATAACTTTTGTAGTTAATATCCTTGACGTAATATTTATTTTAAGATATAATTTTTTTTCTTCACTTATTCTTTTTCTTACAAGAACAAAATTATATATTTAACTCAAGCTTCTATGAGGAATACATAATTAACCCTTTTTCCTTCTAAAATAACATGTTATGTAAGTAAACAATGTAATATGAAATTATGATATGAATTTTAAATTTGTCCATTTGACTGGCCTAAAACAGGATTCACATTCCTAGTTGGCTAGTCAAAGTTTCCACATATGTTTAATTGTTTAATTTTATGTGAAACAAATTATCATTATTATTATCAATTAAACAAACTTCCTATTATTATATTAGAATAAGTTAACAATAATAATAATCTAAACGAAAATATGAAAGAGAACAAGACACAGAAAAAGACAATGGTCGCAACTGGGACTCGAACCCAGACCTCTCCGTCTAACCGGGACGAGTGCATTAACCAATTTCGCTATTGCCACCTTCTGTCAAAGCCGTCATATAAACAACATGATATATTTCACTGATGGGAATAACCTTCAAAAATGTATAAAAAAGAAAGTTTTTCTTATAAAAAAAAAAATAACAATTTCCTATTATTAATTAATCAATGAAGAAAAAGGTAATACTAATTATTGAAATCAAACTTCTTTACGCGCGCTTGACTTAGGGAGTAAGCTGGTGAATGCGGGACGAGAAAGTTACGAAAAGTATGATCAGGCGAGGCAAACGGAAGTTGAGAGGAACATATAAGTTAGTGAAGATAGAAAAACAGAGAGTTACGTTTCGTATTTACTGTAGGGGCAAGAGAGAGAAGTGCGAGCACACATTTCTTTGTCTCTTTCTCTTATAGCCAGTTCCGTTTCGTATATCTAATACACAGTGCAGCCCTGTTATCTGTATCACACTGTAGGAGAGCTTTATCTCTTCTTTTATTAGTTAGTGAAGGTTTACTTCTGTCGTGTGGTCTAAAGCACACTCGTTTTTTTTAATTACCTCCACGCAGGAGGCCTGAAGGAAAAAAATCCGTCAGGGCCTATGTCATCTTTGAGGATGCTGTGGACGTGTTTTTTATGGAAAAGAAGGAGAAGAGAAATTCTGGGAAGGAATTAGATATGAGGGGTGGGTAGGAATCTGGGGTTCAATGTGTCCAGGAATGACGAAAGTATGAATCCATCTCTCCCACTGCAGTTGTCACGAAAGGTTTCCCTCTACCAATCTCTCCTGATCGTACTTCTCATACAGTATGTGGGCAAACATATCCGTCGCTAAGACCTATACGAATCTTTTCCTATGAATACGGGCACCCCTGCTAATTCACCGAACGTAGTGAATCACGTGGGGTTGACTACCCCGTTGTTTTTTACGGGTTTGCTAGTCTGTCTAAAAGTGTAAAATCTTTTCGGATGTCCTTTTTGTATTCTTTCTACTTAATTGCCAAAATGCATTAAAACATTCTTATTCTTTTCTATTTCGTATTGATGTGTATACACATATTGTACGCTTGACTCGACACATGTATATCATAGTGAGACAGGCATAATAAAATCCGATGTAAACGTACTTTACACAGATAAATAAATAAATAAAATAAGTTAATAATACACAGCGAAGGTGCAATATATCAAAGATAGTTAGCAAGTCTATCATTTTGACGTTAATATACATGTTTTAAAAAAAAAATCCAAATCACAAATAACCTGACAATATTAAAAAATCTCCTATTACCAACCACAGTAAGCGGAAAAAATTGAACTAAGAAGAGGACTTGGCAAGGAATCGAACACGCGACACCTGTGTGGGACCCAAACGCGATCTCAACTCACCTACTAACCGTTTTAACGAAGTGCAATATATTTATGTGTAATATAAAACATTCTAAATAACATAATCTGGTTTTGTTCTTTGTTCTTAATGGTTTTGTTCAGTTTGTGCACCTTCGTATAAACATCCGATGTTTTGAAATTGAATTATTTTTCCAATTAAGAAGGGTTCTGTGAATGCGCATATGAAACTGGTAGGTCAGTACCTCCAACAAGGTTAAGAACCACTGACCTAACCTAACAGACAACATTATCTCGTGTCTAGGATGAACGAAGTATCTATGAAGAATGAGTTCATTAGATATTTTTAAAAATGGAGAAATATAACACCAACAATATGGCGTAAGGGTTTTTTAAAATAAAAGTATCCAAAGTTATTTAATCTGTATTTAAAAACATACGAAAGTTGGTTCTTATAAAAAAAAATAAACTAAGAATTTTTTTTATTTTGGTCATGTTAAATAAATAAAACCCCTAAAAGGTATACTTTAAGGATATTAAGAAGTTTAAAATATCACCGCCACGGGAACCATTACCAACGTTATTGGATAACTTACACTCCCGTGGTTGCTACGTTTGGTGACTTGGCAGGAGCGCCCAGGCTCATAGGTGTGGTTTGTCTAAGTCTTGGCAGCGGATGCGTTTATCCACCTACCGCGTGGCACGCCCGTTCCGGAGATTCTTGTTGAGAGAGGCCTTTTGACCTCTCCAGCAGGACTTTCTCGATCCGTCACCTTGCACCGCAATGGGATGAGTGGATGGATTCATACGCTTGTCACTCAAGGATAAATTGATCGCCAGATAACTATACATCCCACATACTTTTTTCCAGATCTTTCTCTCCTTCCTTTCCCTAAATAGACCCTTCACACAGCTTCCCCAAAGATGACACAGGCCCTGAAGGATTTTTTTTTTCGGGAACTTCTGGGTGAAGCTAAAAAAAACGATAATCATCACAGATATCGATTTCAAATATGAAGAAAACATAAAAATCCATCGAAATATTTTGAAACTAACCCCAAATTTTGTTGCAATTCAGCAACCTATAAAATAGTTCCTACAAGAAATGGAGCAAATTATACCGAAGACGAACACTATTTCACATCCAGATATTCTTAATCGTTCCTAATCTTTCTAATGGACGTGCGGACTATTTATCTGGGGAAATAAACAATTATTAAAGACACCCTTCTTCATGTATATCCCGCAAGGCTCCGGACTCTGGGTGTCATCCGTATCTATAATCTGATCGTATATATCACGGGAAAACCTCCCTGAGGGCTCAGTACAATAAACTACCCAAACCGGCCACCTCAGAGGGAATACGCCAGGAGACCAAACTAGTTGCTGTAAAATTTTAATAAAAAATAGAAAATTAAATATGTGTACATATCGACCTATCTGTTTCTTAATACGAAAAATTACACAAAGAAATTAAAAAAATAAATTATTTCAATATAAAAAGTTTCGAATTTTCTTATTTTTTATAGTATTTTTTATATCCTACTTAAAAACTTCTTTCCTTTACCAATTAACTTTTTGACATAACGAAGACCGCCGAGATGAGACTCGTCCGAACGTTAATTTTCTCCATATTTCTGTACGGTGTGAAAACATGGATACTTAGAGAAAGAAGCGTATTTTACAATTTAGCAGGCGGGTATGCGTACCGCCGCCCTGGGAAACATTTATTGGATAACTACCTCTGCCATAGGTCACCCCAAGTGGTTTGCTACGTTTATTGACTTAGCAAGGTGCCCGGGTGCGTGGGGTGAGGTTTGTCCGGGTCTTGGCGGCGGATGCGTCTGCCCACCAGCTGCATGGCCGGATCGGGACAAAAGCCTACCTACCAGATATTGTCCTTCAAAGTATCTAAAACCATCCTATAACCACAAAAATAGTTTGTTTTTTTTTAAATTTAATGAAGACCTAGCTATAATATTCTCCAACAATGGCCAGGGTCCAACTCCGAATTATCTTGAGCCCAGTCCCACGCTGAAATATGAATATACCAATATGCTCTGAAAGAAGCTGAAATTTGAGATATATTTAACGATATTTTACTTTTTTATATTACAAGAGGAAACCCCCTATTGGCAAAAAAGCGTATTATAAGCAACCGCGTTGTTTACGAGCGAAGGCCGAATTATATTTAAGAGGTTTTAGTATTGGCTTTTTTATCAGATTCTCAAGAGGACGTACGGAGGAATTGAGGAAAATTCAACAAAAATATCTACAATATTCATATCATTGTGTAAGCAAATTACGGAGAACAAATTGTTGATTCTATCAGAATAAATAGAAAGTGCTGGTATTTGTTTTCTGTAACTCTCTCAGTTCAATTTGGAGAAACGATAAGAACAATAAAATAATGTTTAGATTTCATAAAGTCTACATTGGCTTCTTTATTCCACAAAGGTTTGCAATATTCGAGTAACTGAGTAATATTCCTAATAATTTTGTAAGAAAGGGTAAAACAATTATGTTGATGATTTGTTTCAGTTCTAGCTTCCGTTTGGTGCGGAAGATTTGCGACCTATCCCATCTAATTTTTTTGAAAATATCGGGTAAAAGTTAAAATCAAGTCATTACTTTTGTGCACGCGTGTTTAGGGACTTATTCCCTCTACATTTCTCTATTTTTTTTAGTTGAATATTCTATAATTAGTAATAATCGTAAAATATAAGCGCGACAGTGACGTTTCTCAGTGTTGACGTTTCGAGTTGTAACTCAGTGGTTAAAAGTGTGATTTCACAACTTTATATAGATTCTAAGTATATTAGTGTGTTAAGTTAGCGTAATAATAAGTTACATAGGTAGTGTTTTAAGATAATTATGCGTGTACAATTATTGTGAATTAAAAAACAAAAGCAGGTTTTGGCCCGAAGGCAAGCCTTGCAACACACATTATTTTTTTCGTTTTTTAAGTGTTATATTGCTTGTGTTAATTAATTTAACCAATAACAATTAAATATAGTTTTAATTCCCCGTCGAATAGTGCAAACCCCACCAGATTCGATTGCAAAATAACGAAGTTATCAAACAATACAAGTTTCAAATCCGGCGGTAGTTTACTTTTTCATACATCAGTGTCAGTTCGTAAGGTGGCGTTTCACCAACTGGCGTTTCATCAACTTTCAAATGCAGATAATTAACTGATATAAACGTTTTATTCTTATCTCATTTATTTTTTTTTATTTTTTTTTTTTAAAGTGAAAAGTGAATAAATATAAAGGTCCAGGAGGATTTCTGTATGACCTATAAAGTCGTCTTTGTTTACCTTGTCCTATACAACTTTTAATCATAAATAGCTACTTTTTTTATTTATTTAATTTTTATTTAAGTTTTTATATTATTATTTTTATAAATAATAAATAAAATATGTCGTCAGAATCGGAGGGCGAGGACAGCCGAATACAAGAGGAACAAATACGTACTCTGTTGAGAAAGTGCAAGGGTAAGGGAAAGTCGACTGGCTCGCCCAGAAAAAAAGCATTCGAAAATTTAATTTCAACTGTCGACCCCCCTCCCCTACTAGAACGTCCAACTTCACCCTACACTAGCATACATAGCAATATGCTTTTGGAGGCAGTTTCAGAAGCAGAGGCTGAATCAACCAGCGATGCCGCCCACCAACCAGCTCGACAACCCGAACGCCTTCAGGTAAGTACCAAAACCAGAACCTCCCCAAATCAAGCTAATAGGAAGAGACAGCGCGGTGAGGACTCCTTTCCGAGTGGAGACTGTAGCTTTGACATTGACACTCTGACACCCGTACTGACGAACATAAACAAAATAACCGATATTGTGGTTGAGGGGAAAAATAAAATTAACAAGGAGGACAGGAGATCGATCCTCAACCAGCTTGAGGACATTAAAAAAACTTTTGTGACCATCGCCATCTCCCATGCAGCCGCAATCGCTCGTGCGCAAGCTTTTGCAGAGGTAGTTAATGCTCAGAAAGGCTTAGCCACCAAAATTGATCTCCTCATCAACAGGCCTCAACCAGCAGTTATCCCTCAGCCAAACATTGGAGATAAGAAAACTTACGCCAGTGCAGCGTCGGATGCCCCTGCATCCCAAACACTAGTGGTAAACGGACAGGAGAGAAAGGTTCCCCCGCTTCAACCTACCATACTATTCTACCCAACCGTGCCAGAGGGAAAAACTTCAGAGGAAACTCAGAAAAGCCTTATGAAAGTCCTGGATCCGTCTAAAGACGGATTCCAAGCTGTACGAACCAGGAAAATTAAAGGGGCTGGCGTATTATTACAGACCTCCAGCACGAGTGGGTTAGAAAATATAAAAAAGGCGGCCGCGAAAATTGAGGCAAGTGGTTTTAAGATGGTCCACCCTCAAGGAAACCTCCCCAGAATTGTCATTTATGATGTGCCCAAATCCGAAGCAACTGCAGACCAGGCCCTCTTTGAGGAAATTTTCACAAACAATATTCTGGGAAAGGCCAACATAACCAAGGATGACCACCTTAGAACCATGCGTCGAGTCTCGCTTTTCGGCAAACGAGACGGTAGCACGATGAACATGATAGTTACCTGTCATCCGCAGAGCAGGAAAATTCTTATAGACAGCGGACTCTGCTTTCTTGGTTGGAATGCATGCCGTGTTCGCGACTTCTTAGGAGCCACCAGGTGCTTTAAATGTCATCTTTATGGACACGTGAGTAAATTCTGTACCATGACCACCACCACGTGCCGCCACTGTGCCGAAAATGGTCATGAGATGGATAATTGCCCAAGGAAAGTGGAATCCGCTGTCTGTGCGACCTGCAAGCGCTTTGGAAAACCATCGGCTCACTCCACTGGAGACAGATCATGCCCCGCCCACCAAGCAGCCATTGAAGCACAGATGAGACGCACCGACTATGGAAACTAATAACTTTATTACCATAGGTCAGATAAACCTGCAGAGATCCCGACTGGCCACGATCGAGGCGCTGCAGGCCCTGACTGACCTACATATTGACATCCTGCTAATCCAGGAGCAATACACCCGGCAAGGTAAAACGCCTACTACTAGTCCTGGAGCGGTGCTCGAAGTAGGTAACTCCCCGGGAGCGGGTGTTCTGGTCAACGCTTCGTCAATCAGCCCCCTCCTCCTCGAGGGGTTATCGAATGAGTACCAAACCTGCGTTTCGTTTAATTTTGGAATAACCGAGATTATTATAATCTCGGTATACTTTAAATATGGTAACCCTGTCGGACCACATATCTTGAGCCTGACGCGCGCCCTGAACGCGCTTAAAGGTCGTAACATAGTTATAGGGGGAGACTTTAACGCTCGCTCGCCTTTGTGGTATGATAATAGGGGAATTCGGACAGAACGCTCAGACGCTGTCGAAGACCTTATCGCAGCGCAGGGCCTATTTTTACTAAACGAGCCAGGTAGCTTATCTACATTTTCTGGCACCCAAGGCGAGAGCAACATCGATCTAACTCTCTGCTCTGGATCTGTTGCGGCCAAGATATCTGAATGGAAGGTTCATGAACGTGCGATCGCCTCAGATCACAGATTAATTACATTTAAAGTGGGTGTCAAAAAGACCGAAATACCAAGATCCTCCTGGAATTTCAAAACCAATCAGGCGAACTGGGATAACTTTGGGGAAGCGCTACGGGATACTTTAAGGGGATTTCATGACGTAGCAGCTAGAGATCCGGACAAT
This sequence comes from Limnephilus lunatus, assembly GCA_917563855.2. Classification (NCBI taxonomy): domain Eukaryota; kingdom Metazoa; phylum Arthropoda; class Insecta; order Trichoptera; family Limnephilidae; genus Limnephilus; species Limnephilus lunatus. The sequence continues at coordinate 39,957,529 of OU830602.1, read as the reverse complement.
TTGGGGAACTTTTTCAATGCGGCCGTGGTATCAGCTGCTGATCGATCTCTGGGAAGATCAAACCCAAAGAAGATCATAAGAACGCCGTGGTGGTCGAGTGAGCTGACTTCGCTTAAGGGGGCCTATAAGAGGGCCTACAGGGCTCTGAGTGGATCCAGGAAGGGAGTTTGCACGACGGAGGAGACATCTGCACTCCTGGGCCGCCTCAGACTGGCCCGTACAGCCTTCAAATCGGCCGTACTTACAGCGAAACGAGCCGCATGGCATAATTGGGTTAAAGATGTGGGTAACGCCAACCCGTGGGAAATTCCCAGCGCTGTTGCAAAGACGGGAAAAGGTTCTGACCGGTTTTTAACTAGCGTCGTCATTGATAACAATGGCAGGAATGTTGAGAGTACGGACGTGGCTTCCACTCTCGAAACACTTCTGGGAAAGTTAGTTCCTCTAGATTCAGTAATTGGGGAAAGCGACCATCACCAACAGATTCGAAATCTGTCACGGCTTCTTCCTAGAAACCTCTCCCAGGAGGACCAGATTACACCTGTAAGTAAAGCTGAATTGGAGGTAATAATTAAGGGCTTAGGTTCTAAGAAGGCACCTGGCTTTGACAAATTGAATGGAGTAATAGTGAAGAAAGTATGGGTCCATGCCAAGGAGGAGCTCTTCCAAGTCATGGACACATGTCTGCGAAGAGGGGTTTTCCCAACAGAGTGGAAGAAAGGGGTGCTCCGTATTATACCAAAGGGCAACGATAAGCCAAAGACGGATATCAAGGCTTATAGGCCTATTACGCTGCTTCCTGTTCTGGGGAAGATTCTAGAAAAAATTATACGGAACCGCCTTTACCAAACCCTGTCTCCAGCGGACGACCGTCAATTTGGTTTCGTCCCGGGTAAATCTACGGAGCACGCCATTAAGTTTGCGCTTGAATGGGTGAGGGTCTGTCCAAAGAGGTACGTGATTGGAGTCTTCTTAGACATCACAGGTGCCTTCGATCATGCGTGGTGGCCGATGATACTGTCGAAAGTAAAAAACCGTAACTGCCCTCGTAAGTTGTTCAAGATAGTCTCCGACTATCTCAACAACAGAAGTATCTCATTAACATATGGTGATATCACCATCAACCGGGAAGTAAACATGGGTTGCCCACAAGGCTCGGTCCTTGGCCCAGAATTTTGGAATATACTCTTTGACGATTCCTCCAGGCTGCCCTTGCCTGAAGGATGTATCACGGTTGACTACGCTGATGACAAATTATTACTGGTCTCGGGGAACAGCAGGAGAGAAGTTGAAAGTAAAGCTGAAGAAGGTCTGAAAGTAATCCTTGAGTGGGGTAAGAGAAACAGGCTGAATTTCGCTCCCCAAAAGACCATGGGTCTCCTTATGAAGGGCTTCCTCGACAGAGGAAGAAATCCTACTATAAAAATGGGAGACTCCAACATCCGATTTGTGGAAAATGCAAGATACCTAGGCGTTATCTTGGATCGCTCTTCATCTTTTCTGGCACATGTCAAGAGTGTATCCAGCAGGGCCCAGGCCCTGTTCATGAAACTGAGAAGAATCTCAACTGCGGAGTGGGGATTACGCTCTCCGGCACTTCGCCTACTGTACAGGGGAGCGTACGTGACACAAGTCACGTATGCAGCCTCTGTATGGGAGCATCGCCTAGACAACGTACTGATCCACTCGGCACTTAAGCGGGGCCAGCGAACTCCCCTGCTGGCGCTCTCAGGCGCATACAGGACTGTAGCTTCAGACGCATTGCCGGTTTTGGCCGGTATTTTGCCCATTGATCTAGAGATAAGGGAAGTGTTAACTAAGAAAAAACTAATAAGAGGAAGGTCAGCCGTCCATCTTGGAGTTGAACTAACACCAGGTGGGGCAGTACCTCTCCCTCGACTGCTGAAAGAGATGCGTGAACTCACTCTTAATGAATGGCAAAAACGTTGGGAAAGATCGAATACGGGCAGATGGACTTTCTCCTTTTTCCCGTCAGTTAAAGCCAGAATGGAAGGGGCGTTCATCAAATTGGATCATCACTTAACACAAATACTTTCAGGTCATGGTGAATTCAGGGGAAGACTGCACAGCCTGACCCTGTCTCCCCATCCAAACTGTGCGTGTGGTGACACAAACCAAACAGCCGAGCACATTCTGTGGCACTGTGAGATTTTGACGGATGCAAGAGATGAAATGTTGGAAGGTCTGAAAGTAACTACGAGACCAGCATGGAATGCGGATCTCGTGTCGAACAAGGAAAATCTCGAATGCCTGAGGAAATTTACAAGGATTTGGGTTGAGAGATGGCCTGAACTTAGAGTCGATGATTAAATTTAACTTCATTATGTGTTTAGGATCCAGGCGGGTGTAATTGCTCCTGGCGTCCACGGTCACCTTTTGCAATATTTATACTACTACTACTGCCCGGATATTGAGCACTAGATTTTCTGTTATTTCACACTAAAACTGTTTACTCATTTATCAAGTTTTGTATTAATATGTATCATGTTTTCTTAGGCACCATCTTCAACAACATCTTTAACATCTAAAATTTGGCTATTACTTTTTTTTTAAATCTTTATTTTTTTTCTCGTTTAACTAGACATTATCAATAGCCTTGGCGTAACCTAACTACACTTGCATTTTTCTTTTTCTAAATCTAGGATACATACAACAAGTTTTTCGTGTCTGGATTTGCATCATTCAAGGAGCCGGAACTGAACTACCATCTCATTTTCGTATTGTCCTACACCCCATCAAGGGGGTGGACTAGACCTATGTCTGTGCAACAACCGAGGAGATGACTCCCAAGGTAGCCGCTGTATAACCCGCCCGCGCCTCCCCCGTCGCCATGAGCGGGCCTGAAGACCAACCGTAGCAGACCGGTGCCCTTCCGCCCTGCCTCCGGTGACCCGATGCTCACTTTTATCCTTAGTGTCTTCAGGTATTTCCCGCTTAATCCCAACACTTTCTTCGAGGGCCTACCGGGAAGTCGGCTTAGGGGCGCGGACACCGAGTCTCGCTTGCAACTGGACTGAAGGCTCCGCTTATTCTTGGCGGGACCGCCGGACGACTGCAGCTCAGCTGCTTTGGTTAAGTCAAACAATCTCATCTAATATATATATTTTTTCCTTATTCTATTAACTTTTCTTCCTACATAATAATAAACCTTTATTTCAGCTACATCAAGTGGCGGAGATGAGACGTGATACTGTGAAATAAATAACTAACAACATGTACGCACTCGCATACTGCCTGCTAACAATGTATGCCTGGACATTGGAGGTCTAGAATCATTTTAAATAAAAAGTAGCTTCTTTATAAAAAAAATTAGACTCCTGAGGTGTACGGTGAAGGAGGAAACCATCTGTTTCCTTAGAACACCGTGGGAAAGTGGTTGAGCAACCTCCAATGATGATTTGTTCTCATATTTCGGTAGTTTTGACATTTCCGAGGATCGTGATTTCCCTGAAAAATCAGGGTCCTCTACCTTGATTCTATATACAAATACAAATTAATATTTTAAATAATACATGTATAATATAATAATAATATCAATTTGAAAGGTGGGTGTGGATACCGTCGTATTGTACTCCTAGCGAACCATTTATTGGATAACCAACACCCCTGCAATAGGTCACCCCAAGTTGTTCGCTACATTTGATGATTTGGCAGGGGTGCCCGGGTTCATGGAGTGAGGTTTGTCTAGGTCTTGGCGGCGAACGCGTTTGCCCACCTATTGGTTTGGGAGAGACTGCTTGAGGGAGACCTAACCTAATCCTCTCCAGCCAGACTCTCTCCACCAATCACCTTGCACCGCAGCGGGATGGATGGATTCATACGTCCGTCACTGCTGGATATATTTACCTCCAGATTCCTATCCACTCCATACAGCACCTTCAAAGATGACATAGGTTCTGAGAGATTTTTTTTCTCCTGTGCGGCGCTAATATCCTAACTGTCTTACGCTATAAGCCAAGTATACACATACGAACATGTCTGACTGAGCGTGACGTCACAGGAGTATTTCTATATATGGAGTGTGAATGGATCTGTCCGGCAAACATGCAACATGCATACAGAAATTCTCAACGCTCAACCTGTGACTTCATGCTTACCCGGACATGCTCGCCCGTGAATACCCACTCGTCTATAGAAGATATAGATAGTCCGCTATTCCTAAATGTGTTTCTTCTGAAGTTTACCTTTAGGCAGATAAATCAATATGACAGACCAAAAATAAACTCGGAATGTTAGGTTCATCTATAAGATGATTCAAGCCACCTGTTATACAATTTCATTGTCCTCCCACGAACCTTATACATTTTCTCATTTTTCTTAAGTACGTATATAGCACTATTGATTTATTTACACTCTCTTGAAGTGTTTTACTCTTATGTTATACATAGGTAAGTGAAATAATATTTTCTCGTGAAATTATTTCCAACATCGTTATTAGAATATAATTAAAATTAAAATTCACATTTCTATATATTTTTTTAATCTAACCTTTAATTGTAGGTGCTTACTATTTTTATAAGTGTGCCAATTCTGAATATTTTCACGTTTATTTTAAATTTTGTTCATTCTTAACAGTTTATAAAAAAATTCTGAATCTCTCCACGGCCCACGAAATCTGTTAAGATGAACGTCTACGCGTCCCGTTCGGCCCGTTTCACAAAAAACTTAATTTTGGGTTTTAGACCAAAATTCCTAACCAAACTGAATATTAACTTTTTTGTCAACCGTAAAAATTAACTTTTTAAATATCTAGTACGGATATTTGCTTTTTTGTATTAAATGATGATAAATAGATAATTTAAGAATTCAATTTTGATTCATTTTGGAGTCATCTTGGGATTTTTTTAGGGTTGTGTAATTATTAAAAAAGTATATCTTGCCTTTTCTACTGTATTAAAATATTGAAAAAAAAAAGTTAAAATTGCGTTTATGGGTGGTAATTTTAATTTATATTCGACAAATTTATGTTTCGGCGTAAATAGGTAATTTATAATTTAAATTTAGACCCATCAACATGCATTTTAATAATTTTTATTTCATCTATCTATATTTATAAAAGCTAAAATTTTTTGTATGTATGTATGCATGTCCGCTATCCGTTGCTAAACAATTCATCCGATTGCGATGAAACTTTGGGGATTTGATGTGTGCATGCCCGCGATGGTTTCTGTATACAATATTGAGGTCTGGCATCATGAAATTACGCATTGCTAAACCGTTCATCCGATTGCGATGAAACTTTGGAAATTTGATGTGAGCACGTCAACGAAGGTTTCTATATATATACTGATGAGCTCTGACATTATGTAATGTGTATAAAAAAATTGCAATAGGTGGCACGCAAGCTGTTTGACTGAATGTGTGGAATGCGGGAGGCGGGAGGGGAAATCGAGAGGGGGGGTTCGTGGGGCGGGGGAAGCGGGAGAGGGGAGTGGGGAGAGGGAAGCGGAGAAGGCAGAGTGGGAACGCTTGAAGGGAAGGGGATGCGGAAGAAGAATGGGACGAAGCGAAAGGACACGCAGGAAAAAACAATATCTGTATTAAGTGGCATAGCAACGCATGTCGGGAACAACAAACCCAGAACCCAGCAAATTTTGATTTTTATATATATATATTTCCCCTAAAACCATGCGAGCGAAGTCGCGGGTAAAAGCTAATATTTCATAAAAATATCAAAATTTTGTAAAATTGTTTTTTTAATGTTTCTTGTTTAATTACAAATTATTGTCCAAATTACCTGTGAAAATATCAAATATTAAAAATATTAATGGCCACAATTTTATAATTTAAAACACAAATAAATAAAGTAGTACATATACAAACAGAATATTTGAGATACCTTTTGATTACAAAAATAATATTTCAGTTTGGTTGGGTTTTTCGGCCTCAAAACCAAAATTAAGATTTGTATGAAACGGGCCGCGCAGACGTTCCCCTTAATGTCAAAATACAAATTTTCAATAAAACTGCTTATTCATTCTATTTGAAGAACTAAGTTTTAGGTATAAAGATATTTCAACTATAATTGAATAACAACTGACCTAGGTTTACATTAATGTTAATATTTCCCTTATATCAATAGCAACAGACTTGTTAAACATCACTTCAAATGCCCTCGCTTACTAAGCTTATAAAATATCTAAGCTTTAATTAAATTACCAACAGTACTTACATAGCTCGTTATTATTGATTGAGCTATTACCATTAAAAGTATAATAAATTATATTTACAGAGGTCGTTGCTGTGAAAGGTTTCAGATTTAAGGCATACCTTTAGGAAACTGAAATATTAAGAAGTATAGGAATTAGTATCAACATTAATAAATTAAAGCTAGGAACCGTTTACATCTGTAGGTTTCACAATTTTTGATTTAAGCGTGGGCGTGGGTTCAACTTTAGCCCAGCTTCATCCGTGCGTTATATTAATTAAGTTTAGAAACAAAAATGGACATTAATAATCATTAAAAATTCACATTAGATTGTTAATTAGTTTTTACTCAATTTTGGAGGCGGGTATGGGTACCGCCGCCTCATGAACCATTTATTGGATAACCAACACATCTGCCATAGGTCATCCCAAGTGTATCATTTCATTTGATGACTTAGCAAGGGTGCCCGGGTTCGTAGGTGAGGTTTTTCCGAATCTTGGCGGGCCACATTGGGAGAGACTGGTCGAAGGAGATCTTTTAGCCTATACAGCAGAACTCTCTCGGAACATCGCCTTGCACTACAGTCGGAGGGATGGATTCATACGCCTGTCACTCCTGGACACACTTTCCCCCCAAGATTCCTAATCACCCCGCATACCTTTTTCTTCCCAGAACTTCCTCTCCTTCCTTTCCCTAAAATACCCTCCACACAGCATCCCCAAAGAAGACATAGACCCCGAGGGGAATTAATTCCCTCAATGCCTCCCTTGTGGAGCTATATAACAGTAGATATAGTATGTCTATAACCTATTTTTAAATTCAGAATCGCCAAAATGAATGTACACCAATTACTATAGATACGTTGCTTGGAATGACTTTGTTCAGGTTTAGTGACCACATCTGAAGAGCTAGGTACTATCCAACCTTCTTTTTCCTATCTCTTTCCCTCCCTAATTATCTTTAGCCTCAAAACAAACCCCAATTGGGTATTCCAAAATCCCATTGACTCCGGTCAGTTCATTGTGTCGCCGTCGAAAAATTCTCTTCCGCGAAAATTCTTCATTGAAACAATATAACACGTTTATCTAAGACGATAAATATTTGGTTGTAGTGTATAGGAATATGTATATAGTTTGAATGTGAATAGATGTCGTTAGTATAGGTATTTTTATGTATTTTTGAGGTGTTTAAATAGATGTCAGTAAATTCCTACTGTAGGAAAGTATCAACTATCACCGTTCGTGTATTGGACAATTTTCAAAAACAGCCGATGATATCAGATTGACTGCTGAGCACCTTAAGTGCTGAGTTCCTTTTCTTCAGAAACATACAGAGCATCCATTGGAACAGAGGTTAGATCCAATTGAATATTTATTGTAAACCACACGATAAGAAAAATAAACAAGAAATGTTTGTAATCTCGACGAACTACGAGCTATATTAAAGATTCCCCAACATACATCAAGTAATTGTAATCACTGGACTAAAGAACATTACCGGGGTAAAATATAAATAGGCAAAAGTATGTTTGATTCATCAATACGCTAGTTAACAATAGAAACATTTCTGAGTAACATGAAAATATCGACAGAATCAACAGAAAAGTTACAATATTATTATCTGTCGAAAGAAGGTAGTCACGTACGCCGTGAAATATGATGCGCAATAAATAAATGTAGGATTGGTTTATTGTAGGAATCGTTTAATTGTTGGAGTCAAGCCAAGGGGGGATAGCGTAGTACAGCTTCATTTCGTGATTAATTTCATATTTCATACGATTCTTCTAGTTTATTCTACGAAAGGAAAATAATATTTCATCATCGTATCTGATTAAAGTGGTATTATTAAATAATACTAACGAATTTCTGTGGAAGACGGTGATTGATGGGAGTTGTGATTTAGCGGTTTGGATGTTAGGAATGTTTTATTCTGAGTGTCGATGGTTCAATTCTTAAAAAAAATTAAAGCATAATATGCACTTTAACAACGTGGCACCTAGAACTTACGACAAAGAGCCACCAACAATAATTTATTGTTACAATCTGTGTCAGCGGCTGGGGGGGGGGGGGGGGGGGGGGTTTTATACAAATCTACAGTTTTATTCAGAGACCGATGAAATTTTGCACACTTCAACAGGAAGTGTGCAATTTACACGCGGTAGAAGCGAAACCTTCAGAAAACTAAAATAGACAAGAGTAGGGGAGGCTTTGAAGCACAGCGCAAGAGGGAGAGCGATTATTCTATCTCATTCTCTCTCAGGTTAAATCATATAGATTTGTCACTTTTTAGTGTAGCTTTTTCTTTTTATCTTTTTTTCACTTCAAAAATACAGTATATATGGACTTTAACAACGTAGTACCTATACCTAGCGATAAAGTCAAAAATAATGTATAGAAGTAAAAACTTCTTTAGCACCGTTGTGATTTGAAACTCGATGAAACGAAAAATAGAAACACTAAAAAGATTCAAACACATACCTCTGTAGGATTTAGCCTGCGAAAGAATGAGGTAGTTTAATTGGTCTCATCTTTGTGCGGTACTTCGTAGCTTCCCCACTCTTGCCTTCTTTAGTTTCCGGAGGTTTCACTTCTACCGCGTGTGAACTGCACACTTGTATTTTTTTTTAAATTTGAACCATCAACAATTGGAATAAATATATACCTACCATCAAACAGTTAAATCACAATCGGTCTCCTCTTTGTGCGGTGCTTTGTAGCCTCCCCATTCTTGTCTTGTGTTTGTGGCGGGGGATATGGTTATTACACAAATCTACAGTTTTATTCAGAGATGGATGAAATTTTGCACACATGAACAGGAAGGTCACTGTCTACTTGATATTTCGTAAAACCACCCCCATTTCCTTTACCACCCCTTATAGCAGAATGTTAATACTTCTTGGTGACTTTGCACACTTGACGTTCAAAATAAGAGGAAAATAACTATCTATGAATACATCTGATTTCAGAAAACTTTTCACAAAATCCTGGAAAGCCGGGGACTTCAGCTGGAGCTTAATAATCGCCAGTTATCTCTGCCTAACCTTGCCGTTTCAGCGGCATGGTTAGGCAGAGATAATGGCCCGCCACACAACTCTGTCTTCTCATTCATTATTTGCTTTATTCACATTCATGTATCATCTCATAAATATTCACCTTGCTTCAATCATATTTATACGTCTTCGATTTTTTTATCGCGACTATAAGCCTCGCAACATCCCCCTAAAAGATAGATAGATCGTAGATTTCATAGCATCACTTTTTTTGGCCTAATGAAATTCTTGTAGGTATCTACAGCTAAATAAAATAAATACTTAAAAATGGCGTACAAAACTACGCAAAATTTGCAAGAAAATAATCATTTCGTGAAAATCATATTTTGTTATAACTGAAAACAACATAATGAAAACTATTTTAGAAATTTATTTAGTTCAATGCATAAAGCACGGTTCAGTGGTGTAGATGAATTCAGCGAATAAAAATATAAAATGAGAGTATTTAAAAGATAAAAAAAATGTTTTCTTTTATTCGAGGATATTTGTATGAAAATAAAATTTCGAATACTTCATCAACTTCAATAAATTATTGATTTAATTAAATGAAGACAATATTAGCGAAACTCAATCGAAAATCTGGAGACAGAAAAATAAGAAAAAGATATTGGTTTCACTGGGACTCGAACCCAGGGCCCTTTATTGACATGACAAGAGCTCTAACAAAATGGGTTCCATAGCTCATTGTCTTCATTTAATTAAATATTATAATTTGAGATTTTACTCATAAAGTTAAAATAAAAATAAAAATATTCAATAAATAAATTTTATTTAAAAAAAAATCGGTTCATGGAAAAGTATTGCAAAGGATTAAGAATCTATTACGATGAAATTTTGGTGAGTTGTTGTGCGCACTCCAACGAAGGTTTTTATATATAATGGTGAACTCTTGCATGATGACAATTGTATAACAAATTTACGAAGGTGATATTTCACATGGTTTAGCGGCAGAGAGGGAAAGAGGGGAATCCGGGAGATAGGGAAGTGGGAGGGAAGGTAGAAGGGAAGGAGACGCAGGAGGAGAGCTGGGGCAGGAATGGGGACGCATTGGAAAGGACACGCAGGTGAGGGATGATCGAGGGATGGGGGACGAGGGAGGGTTAAGGGGAGGATTGAAAGTAAGACGTAGTAGAGGAAGAGGATAGCAGGGGTTAAATTTGGAAAAGCCGTGCTTCTCACACGGACAACTGTATGTGGCCTGCTCACGGGTGGGATAACGTTTTTATTTTCGTTATATGTTTTTGGGGTATTATGCGATCCGGCAGACCACATCTACACACCTCAAATACAAATAATGAAAATACTTTAGGAAAAAAAATAAATTTAAAAATCTAAAAATCTAACCTTTCTATTTATTTGTGCACGCATTAGACGGAAAAACTAATAATATATTGTTAATCCAAAGGCACTTCAATTAACAGAATTAAAATACATGTTTAATGTGTTCTTTGGGTGAAATTGTAACGCATGCCGGGTACTCGCTAGTTCATTATAAAAATTAAGAAAAATTACATGTCATATTTTACATTTCTTCAAATCTCATGATGAATTGATGACCTTTCCATGAGTAAGAAGTAACTTTATGCTATTTTACTACAAGTATTGGTACCTAGCATTCATCCTCGTTCCTTTTTCCAAAATCGTAATTCTTAAGTACAAATACTTTCTTCCTACCTTATGCCGACCGAGTACAAGGTGGCGCAAAATTAATCATCCTATCAAAATGCCAATCATATTTGACATTTGTGAACTAGACAGCTGCAGAATGCAAACAGACAAGCAATGAAACGCTATACTCCGCAAGAGCGTGGAATAGTGTCGATTTTAGCTTTAACGCTTTTAGCGATTTTGTGTCGAAAGTCATAATGAGCGACAAGGCGCATTTCCACTTAAGCGGTTTCGTCAATAAGCAAAATCTTCGTTTCCGGGGCACTGAAAATCCACGTGTAATGCACGTAGAGCCATTACATCCACTCAAAGCCACTGTGTGGTGCGGAGTTCACGCGGGAGGAGTGATTGGGCCGTATTTTTTTAGGACACCATTGGTTTTACGCTACAGAGCCATGATAAACGACTTCTTACTGCCGGAATTGTTTGAGCGGGACTTGGTGAACATGTGGTTTCAACAAGACGGTGCAACCGCACACACAGCACGAGCCACAATGGATATTGTGAAGGAAGCGTTACCTGGTCGCGTAATCTCCCGTTTTGGCGATTTGGCATGGCCAGCAAGATCGCCCGATTTAACCATCCCAGACTTCTTTCTTTGGGACTTCTTGAAGTTGCTGGTTTATGCCAACAAGCCTCGGATAGGAAGACAGGACTTAAGGAGAATATATCACCGGAAATCTTGCGGAAATTCATTGAAAATGTGATACAACGGGCACAAATGTGTATCAACACTGGCGGCAGCCACTTGAGGGATATCATCTTTTCCACTTAACAGAAAAAAATATAAAAGTCCAAATAAAGATTTTCATTACTAAAAATCATTTTTTTTCTTTTGATAAAAAAGTTATTCAACAAAAAATTTGGATGATAATTTTGCGCCACCCTGTATAATTACATGTCATGGTGTTCAATTGAAAATTAAAAATCGCCCTGTCAACACATATTGTGAGTGTTGATTACAGAGGGACCGTGTCGAAACAGATAAGAATCATCATGAGCTCGCGAGTTTCGTAGTTAATGCGATGAACCAGCGAAATTTAGACGAGCTAAGGAAGAAAATAGGGTAGGTCGGCACTTTGATTTCCCCATTCTTTCCGCTTAGTGGGTATCTCTTTAAATCCCCAACATTAGGAACGACAGGTAATCTAAAAAGCTCGAGATTGATGGCGCTGGTGTGGTTAGATATTATTTGCATCAGCTGTTTGATACGGTTGACAAGATATTGTGAAAATGAATGGAGTAATACGAATGCAAAAATAATTATAAAAGACGAGCATTTCCAATTATATGCCGTTATTTACTTTCAAACGTTTCTTCCACGACATTTCTTTAATCATTCCAAATCAATCAAAAATTAATTATATAATGAATAACAGATTGTATAAACCACTATATGTGTTTATACAAAGTTTCTTAATTATCGAAATGCAATTTTTTTTTTCTTAAATAATTTTTTAATTTAATTTTGTATAACTATTTTTATGACTTTTAAGCAATTAATTACCTCTACTGTTTAATATTTTGTCTATGTTATAGTTTATTCTAATTTGTCTATACTTGTTTGTCATTTATTTTTCTTTATCATATCCTGATGAAGATAAGATTGTTATCGAAACATGTAGATATTGTTTATAATATAGTGGTTTATACAAAGTGATCTGTTATTCATTATATAATTAATGATGCCACAAAGTAATTTTGCGAAGTTTGAAGAAGCAAAAATTAATTCTCCAAATCGACGCATTCGTCAAGGATTCGGAATTGCGAGGTCGCGAATCGCGACGGTCAATTCCGAATCCTTGCATGGAATGTACATGAAAGAGGAATTCAATAATACCTGCAGGAGATAACAGGATGCAAATTAAACCAGTGGCGTAGAATCACCCCGGACGACCCGGACATCCAAATCTGGATGATGCTTACATAAAAATTACAATTGCTTATTTTCTGAATATGACCTTGATCAAAAAGTTTTAGGACTCTACTAACAAAGCCCCCCTCAAAGTACTCCCCATCGACTACAAGGCATTTGGCCCTTGATCTAATCCCAGAAACACCGATAGGACTCAATTTTCGGTATGTCCATCAGAGCCGTTTTCATTTTTTTCGTAACATCCTCTCGGGTGCTGTAACGCGTTCCGCGAAGTGGTTTTTTAAGTCGGTCGAACAGGAAAAAGCCGCAGAAAGCCAGATCAGGTGAATTCGAAGGATGCTGGATAGTATTCGTGTTGTTTTTGGTCAAAAACTCAAGGATGAGGATCGCACTGTGCGATGGTGCGTTATCGTGGTGCAAAATTGATGCCATTTTCAAACTTATAAAAAATTCGAAAACATACAAAAGGGTAGATGTACTCAGTATATGAGGCAGAAATTTCGAGGGAAGTGTCATACCACACTTTCGGTTTTCTGTATTTGAGTAGATGAATACATTTTTTGTTGTTGATCTATTGTTATGTGAAAAATAATGTCGCTCTATTTTCTTCATATATATTATTTCTCGTGTAAGAATTTTTTCATTTAAGCTATTCCCAATACTTAATTAGAATCATTCATTTTCATTGGTCCGTACAGCCTTACATTTGTTAGTTCTAATGAACTTCACTTTCAAATTGAAACTCTTACACCGATAACAAACATATAAAAGATACTAAATAAAAACGTCATTGAAGCAGTGTTTCTATAATGCGTTAGCCAAATATTTTCAGCGAACTTCCAACTCAAAATCTTCGTTATTTATTTTTGGGGTGTTATGCCGTGTGGCGCTACCTCCTTCTTAAGCCAAAGTTTTTAATTATGGACACTGTAACGCTGTCCGAAATGTTGACTAAAGAAGGAGGTAGCGCAACACAGCATAACACCTTAAAAATACTTTTGGCCTTGAAAATCTAAAATCGTACCCTTCCAACTCAAAGGTAAAATGTGAAAACATTTTTATGAAAACAAATAACTTTGTATACACAATTGATTATGAAACAGGTTAATTATTTAGATTTTTTTTTACATAACCTCCACGCAGAAGGCCCTAATGAAAAAAACCCTCCTTGCCTATTTCATCTTTGAGGATGCTATGTTGGGGGTCTTTTTATGAAAAGAAAGGAAAGGAAGTTCTGGGAAGGAAAAAGTATTTATGGTTGGTAGGAATCTTGGATTAATATGTCCAGGAGTAACTAACGAACGTATCCAACCCTGCCACTGAGGTGCTGGGCGGTGTTTCGAGAGAGTCCTGTTAGAGAGATTAAAATTTCTGACCATCCGGCCTGCTACGCAGTTGGTAGGCAGACGCATCCGCGCCAAGACCTGGGCACCCCTGCTAAGTCACCAAACGTAGCGAACCTCTTGGGATGCCCCATTTTAGAGGTGTTAGTTATCCAATAAAGTTTTCCCGGGATAGCGGTACCCATACCCACTTCCCAAATTGACATGTACTGGAACGGCGATTTGCTCGCTTCTCCACTGCAATTGCCCGGAATTTGTATGCAATTCTAATTTGTTTTGACTTGCAAATGAAATTAAAAAGACTATGCATGCGCGAAGTAGAAAAAGCTGTTATTTCAGTCAAGTCGAAGCAGATATTTACATAAATAATTATACGAAACAGAGTTAACTGAAACGGCGAATAATTCTCGAAGCTAACCAAATTTAAAGTGAAACGTTTTAGGTCTAAATAATTCATTGTGGTGGTGTTTTGGGGGTTTGCCAGAAGCCATTGATAATTTGAATTCCATGGCTCAATTACTAAAAAACTTGTGTTAAATTATTATTATTATTAGTATCAGCTTTTGCTAAACAGAGCTGGTGCGAGGAATTAGAGGGCCAGGGGGCATTCAAAGCAAGTCCTAACAATTTAAAGCAATTTCTTTTTTAGCTAGTTTACAAAACGGATAGATACAGTATACTATATGTTTTATAGTACAATAAATATTTTTTATAATTTTGCTCTCTGCACGCCCTTTCAGGGGCACTTAATTATATTTTGTGTAAGTAGGTACCTATACCGTACTTTCCCTAGATCGACTGCATATCGTATGTATGCATGCCGGGGGGGCACTGTCTGTGGGTCAACTGTCATGGAACTGTTTTAATATATCTTAAAAGATGTCAGTAAAGTTGTACCATACGAGAGAGATAACAGTCGCCATTACGGTTACAAAAACAGCCGAAAAAATCCTATTAACAGGTAGGCACCTAACCATTTCTAAGCAGGCACCTAAATGGGCACTTTAAAAGAAGTGAAAGACGGTTAATACTTACTTAAGAAAGTTGAATACGGTTAAAACTCCCTTAAAAACACTTTGAATTAGTTAGATAATAATGAAAAGTAGTACTCGTAAATATTTCAGGTTCCAGAAATAGAAAAATATGCATTTTAATAGTTATTTCGTTAAAAATAGATTGTTCACTTGGAGGCTTTATTAACGTTCAAGTTTTAAAGTTAGGTAAATACGTCAACTTATCCGTTGGTTTAAACGAAACCGCTAATAAAATATAATATTTTCCATTTCCGGTTACTGAAATAGTTGTTCTTCTTAGTTATGTATGTAATTTAAAATAAAATGTGCAGATTTTCCGAATCATTAGCGCAATATTTTTTTAACATAATCTTAAAGTTTCGCAAATTTAAATGCGATTTTAAACAAATTGGAACCAAATTTTCCATCATCAGAAATGAACTTTTGGGATGACTAGATAGATTAATAATTAAAAAAAAAGAAAACTATTTACACACGGGGCGATGGAAAATACTGCATTTAAAATAATTTTTAAATTGTCAAATTTTACAATAATTTCTGTCCATAATCCACATCATTTTGTATTGAAATTTTGAATGCGGTGTTTTCCAACGCCCCGAATGCAAATATGTAGCTTTATTTTATAGTAATAAAGGTGAATTAAAAGGTTTTTTTCGAAAAAATATTAATAACCGTGTGCAATTATATCGTTTCGGACAGACTTGAAACAGAATGCTGCCAAAATTCATTGGGTTACGTATTTTGTAATAATATACCTATGTAACTTAAACAAAATTCAATTAATCGTTTGTTATAGAGTTAACACTTACCAAATTAAATACCAAAACCTATCCTCACCCAAAAATAAAACAAACAACCCCGAGAACTGCCATCAATCACATTTTAAGTTGATTGGAATAGTTGAGAGTTGTTGTTGTTCCCGTCTTCTGCAGGTCTAAGATATGCATTAAGTAAATACAGTGCGAAGTTAGTAAGTAATTAACTCACCGACGTTCCGCAATTCCGCCGCTCTGGCAGCACTGTAGCTCCGGCACTTGTAGCCAATTTCGGGGATATCGGCGCCGCCATCTTGACGCGAGGACCGGAAAAGGCGCGAAATTTCGCCGCCTTTTTTCCTGCAGACAAAAATAGAAAACATGTTTTTTATTCGATCGATGGTGGTATTGGAAGTGGAAAGCTTATTTGAATAAATCGTTAAAAAATGTATGTGGCTTTTTTTTTCATTTAAATATAATACAACCAAAGATATTCAAATACAAAAGAGATATGCTATGATGTCCGCGCGACTGTCGCCGAACTACGACCAAATCAGCGTAGTTTGCATACAAAAAGAATTTTTTCATTTTCTTGATTTTTTTGAAGGTGTGCATTATTATTGGTTAACAATATAGTATGAATACGGAAAGAATTCGTTCATTCAGTTTAGCGTTCGTTTAGTTTATTCGTTCATTAATTTAGTTTATTCGTTAATTGGTAAACAACACCGGCGACACCCGGAAGCGCAGTCTCGCCTAGTAAAAACGGCGGATAGCACATCTCCTTATATTTTAATATCTTTGAACACAACAGTCCCAACTGTACGGATACAACGGGAATAAGGCACTCCAAAGTTAGGGTGTGTTGAGAAGCCGAAGGGAGTGAGGAAGAAAAGGCGATGGGAAATGTAGTATATATGAATATGTAAGAAGGGTAAATGCAGGTAACTCCATTAATGGAGGACTGAATACCGTTGGCGCTAATAAAAAACTGTCAAAAGAAGTGAATATAGCAGTCCACAATGGAGTTCTGGTACCTACCCTGATGTATGGGCAGTGAGGCATGGAATTGACAGAGGAAGGGTGAAAGTAGACTGAATGCTGTTGAAATGAGATCCATGAGGCGTATGTGTGGTAAAACCATGTATGATCGTTTGAGAACTGTGGAGATCCGCAAAGAATGCAAGGCTGATGTAAGCGTTATGAGTAAGAAAGAAAGGTACCTACCCTCAGATAGTTTGGGCATGTAGAGCGAATGGACGAAGAAAGTAGTGTAAGACGAAAATGTGGCAGAAGAATTCGGGGCGCCCGAGGAAGATATGGCACGATCAAGTGAATCAAGTATCAGAATAATAGAAGAGTATGTTTGAGATGATGTATGAATGTGAATGAGGCAAAGAGTGTGTGCCAAGACCAAGTTGTTTGGCGGTCCGTTCTCTCTACCTACCCCTACGGGGAAACGGCATGATGGTTAGTTAGTTATGTATATATACCAGTATACCTATATGCTGAGTTTCAATGCCTTTCAATAGATGTCGTTAGTAGGTAAACACTGTTCTAAGTAGTTTTAAAGTGGCTCAACAGATGTCAGTAAAATTGTACTATGTATATAAGGGAATCAGCTGCCGCCCGTTCATGTCTAATACCCGAACGGTTACGAAAATAGCCGACGATACCCGATTAACAGCTGGGCACCATCAGTGCACAGTTCCCTTGCCTGAGATTAACACAGAGCATCCATTAAATACAATGTTAATATTCATTGTAAACAAGACGATAATAAACAACTCGTAACCTGATGAAGTATTTTTCATTGAAAACACCACAGGAAAGAAGAGGGTTGTGAAATAGGTACCTGGATAATCAAATCCGGTCGCAAGACACGGCAATAGCCATTTCAATCAATATTTTGATTCCGGACGTTGATCCTTCAACTAAGATTATGTAAAAAGAAACAAATTTTAAACAATCAAATTTACCATTATTTTAATTGGTTCCCACTTGATCTCATTACACAATTTAATTTGGCGGGGTTTACGGAATCAAAATGAAAAATTAATACAGGTTTTCGCGGAAAATCTCCAATGAACGTTCAAAATACAATTTCAAATAATCTTTGTTTTATTTTCAAGAAAACTCCCATAAATTTCCCCGTGATATTATAACGCTTTGTTTCAATGTATTACGTCTTTTATTATTTTCGGCGTTTACTTTTTCCGCAAAGCGCGAACTGATATTATTATTTAAATTTGATGTCTTCCAGACTATTGAATATTAAATGAAAATATTTTCAAACCATTGACTTCTAACTGTCTCCCTTAAAGCCAAGCCTCGAATTGTTCACTATCTAACCTATTTTTTAAGAGGATCCTTTAGTAATGTATTCTAAAAGTTATTTTTCGGAAGCTCTCCTAATAAGGACCATTTAAGCAAATTCTGATCGTAAAGGCCAGTCACGTCGTCAGTAAAAGTTGTACAAACATTTTAAAATAAAATAATTCTGTTTTTTCACCTCGCTGATGAAATTTTTATCTTAGTATGCTAATCATTTTTAAGCTAAATTGCAAACGAAAACAATTAAACCTTCTCTAATTAAAAAAAAACTGAATTAATTTATTTCTCGGAAATTATTGTTTGGTTTATGTTCAGAAATTAATTAATAAGTTAATGGAGCAAGGAATTAAAACTCTAATAAGGAACATGTTATTTGAAATCGACAATTTTCGATCCCAAAATTATATATTCATGGCACAAATTGACGGAATAAATTCCTAAAAAAATTCCGAAGCTTGAACCTGGTGCGACCAGACATTTGGAATGTATCCCTACCAAAATATATCATCATTCCCTTGAACATTTTCTATTTTTAAGCACTTAAGTTATTTTTTAAGATAAAAAAGTAATATAAATTAGAACAAATCACTTTTTGTCGTCTGTTTGGTTTCTTAGAAAGGATTATTTGTGGTGGTTTTTAATTAAATAAGTGATGTACACGTCGTAGGACAATCGTAAAATCAGGCAGATCATGTTGCACCTAGCCATGTCATGATCTGCCGCATCGTGGTGTGCCCTGAGGCTCATCATGATCTGTCTGATTTTACAAATGACTTTACCAAGTCTCAACTGCTTCGTTTGGAGCCAGTGAGACTATGGCATCCCCAAATTGGTGTATGTTGTTAGGCTGAATATAAAGGGGGGGGGGGGGGGGATGAGATGGGAAACTACATGGCTATTCAGATCTGGTCACCGAACACGACTAAAGCCATTTCAAGCAACGTTTCAATTCTGAATGGTGGTCTTACACCATGGC
Source organism: Limnephilus lunatus (assembly GCA_917563855.2). Taxonomy (NCBI): domain Eukaryota; kingdom Metazoa; phylum Arthropoda; class Insecta; order Trichoptera; family Limnephilidae; genus Limnephilus; species Limnephilus lunatus. The sequence goes on along the minus strand of OU830602.1, from coordinate 39,938,325 downwards.
GATACTAAGAGTATTTTCCACTAGGAAGTAGCAATTTGTAGTTCCGTAGTAAATTACATTCCATATACCAGCAAGAACTACTCTATCTAACATTTTTCTTAATTGTATATCAGAGCAGGCACTTAGATAACCGCTTGTAACTACAAAGATTACATGCGGTTGGCAATACTTTCTCAGAAGTGGAAGATGTGTTCTACTGTACGGAATATAGTTACAAACAGGTTATAATAATACACCTCTGTAATAATAATCAATGTTTGCATAATACTTGCTATTCTTCCGCTCTAATTCTATATGATTTACTAAACATAATTTACCTCATGCCTGTTCCATATAATTATTTATATTCCATAAAATATATATTCCATAAAACAATAAAATTATCTAAAATCCTAGATAAACGTATAATAATATAAATAAATATAACGGGCGTTTAATATAAATTCATGGGAGGTTTTTCACATAATTTGATTAATAATTTATGTTGTATTTTTGAAACCATCCTATCTTACTCGTGTATATATATATATATATATATATATATATGTAGAACAATTTTCTCGGTTTACCCGCGTAACGTAGTCCTTAAAAGGACTTTTTAACTCCTGACGTTTCGGACAGATCACACTGTCCATCTTCAGAGGCCTTATGTCTTGATTTTTTGTCTCAAACTGATAGTAGAACATAAAGTAGATGTCACTAATAAACGATTAACTTCATCCATAGTTCAACACGTCCTTAATGAAGGTCATAAAATAGACTTTAATAATTCAACAACAATAGCTAGCATATACAATGAACCAAAAAGAATTTACCGCGAAGCGATAGAAATCTATAAACATAAAAATAATATGAATGCGAGAAATGACTCAATCAGAATTCCCAACACCTGGAAAGTCATAATCGATGAAAATCCCCCAAAAATGGCATTTCCAAAATTACCAGTAGTATCTCCAATTAGCTTAACCAATCAGGTATCTACTGCCGGCCCCGCCCCTAACCCCCTCCACCATCAATCACCTTCGACCCGGGTACTTCGTTCTAGACATAAGAAGTGACTTGCACTCACTTAAGTCTTAGCTTCTGGACCGAACAGATATGCGAAAGCTATCAGTTTGAGACAAAAAATCAAGACATAAGGCCTCTGAAGATGGACAGTGTGATCTGTCCGAAACGTCAGGAGTTAAAAAGTCCTTTTAAGGACTACGTTACGCGGGTAAACCGAGAAAATTGTTCTACATCTTACACCCGTGAAAACCTTAACCATAACATATATATATATATGCCGTTTTGACTTTTGTCTTTCTGTAATATCGTCTTTCTGTAAGTTTGCTCGTTACGTTCCGGCTCCGGTTAAAAATGATGGCCGTTTATATTTTATTTTAAATAATCTTTTTTCGAATGTAATTGATCGTCGAATCGTCATGTTTATTAATTAAGGAGGTAGGTATTTAAGTACCTACTTTCAAATCTTATGACTTCAGAGGAAATTTCGTTAATGATATAATAAAATACTTTTTTGTGGATGGGGTATCCGGTTCACAGTTTACAAAACTGAGCAAACTTTTAAATTCAATTAAAAAAAATGTTTTAAGCCCGTGATAGAAAAAATATCAAACCATTTATTGAGCTGCATGTCGTTTCAAGGTGTCTCAATTGGTGTAATTGGAAGTAATACTTGAGAGAAACAACTGTCGGACGTTTGGGTATAAAATTTGATTGGTTACGAAGATAGCCGATTACATCCGATCTGCAGGTGGGCATCTTCAGTGAGCTGTTCCCCGCTTCAATTATCCAGTTATGTCCAGTTATATTAGTAAAAACGAAACGACAATGGACAAAACTCGTATTCTCTGACGTACTGGAGTATTTTTAACAAAATTCGGCAGGCGGGTATGGGTACCGCCGCCCCGGGAACAATTCATTACTTAACCAATACCCCTGCCTTAGTTATCCCAAGTGGTTCGCTTATTTGATGACTTATTAGTTATCAGAAGTGCCCGGGTTTTTGGAGTAAAGCTTGTCTTGGTCTTTGTGGCATGTGCATTTGCCCATCTACTGTGTGGTGGGCCGGATCGGGAGAGACGGATTGAGGGAGACCTAACCTAGACATCTCCAGCCGGACTCTCTCGACCCATCGCCTTGCACCACAGTGGGAGTGATGGGTTCATACGTCCGTCACTCCTGGACATATTGACCTCCAGGTTCCTATCCACCCCGCATACCTTTTCCCTTCCCAGAACTTCCTCTACTTCCTTACCCTAAAAAGACCCTGCACACAGGGGCGTGCACTCCATATAGGCACATAAGCACTGCCTACCCTGCCGTATTTGTAAAACGTAAGCATGTAAATAATATTATAATTTATTAAATTATTGCTAAAAATAAAAACACACTTCAAAAATAAGCGCGAAAAAGCTGAGCAAACGAAACTACGCGAGCGCCACATCAAACGGCATAAATTGTAACTAGAAACTACATGCGCGCCGTCCGACTGCCTCGCTAAAATGCGGCCATGGGTGGTTTGGTGTATTTATGATGCGGCCTAAGCAGGAATTATTTCTTACTAGAGCTAACTTCATACAAGATATAATTCAATGTTTACGAAATGCACAAAGCATAGAGTAAAACTGTCGGTATGAATTTGGCTCTATGAGGTTTTTTTGTTACTATTAAGCAGTGCTTTCTAGAACAAAATTAGCAAATAAATGGCGATCAGTTACGACAGTGTCATCTGTTGTTATGTATTTCTATCAAATAGTTGTCTTTCATAAATACTAATTGTCGGTTTAAAAACGTTTGTCGTACTTTAATCCTGAAATTACCTGATAAAATATGGAAATTTTAAACTGTGAAAATTGTTGTATTTTCCTACTGCCTACCCTGATCAAAAACTCTGTGCACGCCCCTGCCTGCACACAGCATTCCCAAAGAATACCTAGGCGCTGAAGGATTTTTTCTCAGGGCCTCCTGTGTTTGTATAATAAAATTAATAATTCCCGATCACCAGAATCGTATTTTTAATCGGAGAAATTAGCAGTAGGTATCTACACCACAAATATATTGATATTTCTAAAAGGTTTATTGAAACTCGAGCAAAGCCGGATACCATTGGTGTTTTCGTGGAACGAATATAAACCATCATTATAAACAATTTCGTATTTAATTATTATTTTGGTTAATTTTGTAATAAGGTAAATAAATAACCACTTAAGCAAGTATCTTATTTCTTTGACTCGTAGCGTAATAATATCATAAATTGAATGTTAAATCTACATTTTACAGCCAAAAAAGTTATTCTAGTATTTTTGTATAATGCCTTAAACCGAACCCATGGGGTCTGGAAGCCAGCGGTAAAAAACATAAAAAAATAGTGCATGTTGTCCTTAAAAATTTTTAGAAGAAGACATACGTCGTAATTTGTCGCTTATTCCTCCCCATCTCTTTCATCTGCCCATTACCTCCAACCTCACATACCCCCTTATTGGGGATGCCGTAGTGTCACTGTTGGGAGCAGCTTTGACTCTTGTGCGGTATTCAAATAACAAAAGAGAAATGGGCGGTCCGTTCAACAGCTTCTCCTGTTTTAACAAACTGATTGAAGTCTTTTTTTTAAGGAATAACAACCTTTCCCGGTTACGAATAACCTAACAATATTTGAAAATCTCCTATTACCACCACACTGAACGTGGAAAATGTTGCTCGGGTCGTGATGGAGGAATTAATGGCCAGCAGAGGAATTGAACTCACGAAATCTAAGTGGGAAACGATGCCAACTCAGCCACTGACCAATTGTTGGAGTGGTTCCATGTCAACTCAGAATGAAACCTAACTCAGAACCACCTCAGAAAGGTCATTAAAAGCTATGAAAATATAATTTTAAAATAGCCGGTAACCCTAACCTAACTTAACCTATTTAACCAATGTTTTTATAATTTTTTTAATTATCACTCTTAATGACTTTTCTGGGGTGCTTCTGAGTTGGTTTCATTTTGAGTTGTCCGGTCACCGTTGGAGTACAGACGTCAGGTGGGAATGCTGTCCTTGTTCTACCGCTGTTTCAATGGAAGTGGAATGATTTGCCGGAATTTTTGCTTCCTTTCTTTATTTTTACACTACAACGTTAGATCTGAGTATCTTTAAAATCCAGAAGTACTATGGAGTACTGAAAGGATGGCATTTCCACAAAAATGTTCCACACAGCAACCAAACGAATAGTCCTAACTGAAATTATTTACCTTAAATACCCAAATTTCCCAAAAATTACCAAATGTTTAAATAAAAAAATTAAACCAACATTTCTGTAAAAATTGGACTTCGAGTAGTGTTGATTATTTCGACGTAACAGCTTGCAACAGTCGCTCTACAACTACTACTAAAAGGTACTCTCAAACACGGCTATCATCTTGACAGGATTGACTGGACACTGCAAACAAATTTGCACACAGACGAAATGCAAAGTGGTCGTGTAAAAACAGAACTTTACTCTGTCAAATTAATAATGTATCTTGCTAATTTATTAGCTGTATGTACCTTGTACAATATGTATTATAAGAGATATTTGATGTTTAATACCACTATTATTAAATTTGTCAAAATATGATCGAAAACCACTAATTAGATGTAATAACATTGTATCATTATTCGAAAGCTTGGATTCGCTAGTTGGACGGGAAATGCCTCGTTAATTGGCAATTTATTAGGCCTTGTAGTTTATGCTTTAAGATTATGTTTGTAGATAATATATAGATTACTGAAAGAATATAAAGACACTGGCCACTTCTAGAAATTCACTTCAAAACGCAATTAAAAAAAAAAAAATCTAAAATTTCAGTTTTAATAAAAAGTACGTAATATGTAAGAATAAGACGAAAGGAATACATACCAAAACAGAGTTATTTGACATTCTATCCACCGGCCCTACCCTTCTGAGAAATGGCGTGATGGTTATAATTCAGTTCAAATTAGTGTCTTCTCTAAACATAAACTTTTTAATTAAAGTGGTGCTAATTAAGATGGTTATTAATCAGTCTAAATTCGTATCTTCTCCAAGCACAAAATTTCTAATTAAAGTGTGTTTATCGTAAGTGACCTGCCAGATAAGTATGTTTCTGTATCTATTTGTAAATAATAAACTTGGATAGAGTCTTGATGGAAACTTATTATTTATGTAAACCACTGTAATAATCTACTGCATGTTCGTGAATAGAAATAAAAAATAAAATAAATACATAAATAACGTCTATGAATTCATAATAATTGTAGATTACAAAAACGGCGCTCTACCAATTATCCACTTATTATAATTTAAAAAAAGAACTTCGTAGAATGGTGGTACCATTCGATTTTTATCTTTAGATGTGGATCGTGAGATCGGCTGTGTGATTTTAAGGAGTGTGGTGTAGAGTAAAAAAGATAGGACAAATGTAATTAATTGGCGATGTTACAAAAATATATGGATAGGATCATTTTTTTAGTCTGGTCATATCACGAGTTAGAATAACAGAAGTGTGTCTAGGAAGCAAGGAGTGGGAATACAAACAGAGTTGTGTCGGGAAATTAGGTAATAGTTAGTTCATTACTCAAACTTTGAAATAGTCCGGGGTTTCTACACAAACAGGATGTCCGGGGGTGAAGTGCACAAACTTCGGGAGGTGAATCAACATGATGTTAGAAGGAAAAAAACTTACCCACCTTCCTCTTGCCCAACTCCTTCCTCTCCCGACTACCTTAAGCCTCACAACAAACCTCAATTGGGGATGCGATATGCCATAGTCTGACTGGCTCTGTACGAGTGTTGGGAATCTTGGTCGGTATTTCCATTAAAAAAATATATTTTTTAAAATACATAATCCCCACTGTAGAAAACGTAATAAAATTAGTGAGAAGTGAAGTACGTCCCTACTGGGAATCTCAAGCCAGCCGTCCAGTATTACTCCTCTCGTCCGTGATCTGTACCCAAATTAGATTTTAGCTTCCTGCATGTCATGTTGGCTTCAAGGGCTTTATTAATTATTTCATATTATCAGGAGACGAATAATAATTCTCGTAAAGCTTACCCCCTCCAAAAGGATTATCTTTAAGCTTAGCAACTCTACATAAGTAGTCTATGATGTGGTGTCTATGGCTTTAGTCAATATGTGTTTGTTTCCATGCGCATGTGGTCTATGGGTAATGTGCCTATACATCCCGTTTTGAATGGGACTGGTTCGTTTTTTGCAGGGCCCTGTCCCATTGTCCCGATGGAAATCAGAAATTCTGAAATGTCCTATTTTCAGAAAGAGAGAATGAAGACCACACATGTCGAAGACAAAATTACATAAATCAGAAATAAATGTTTAAAGGTTTTGACATTCATTATTAATGTTTTTTCCTACCATCATCCGTATAGACTTTTGTATATTTGTGTGCGAACGCTCATGATTATCGCCTGCTATAAATATCCAAATAAACCGTTTGCAGTATTAAAGTAAGGCCACTAGTGTTTCTTGCTCCCTTATAAAACACTCTTGGAGCATAAAATATATTGGCATTGATATCGACGAACGTCGTCGATAGGATTCCCACGAAGAAATCCACAAACCGTATGTACTTACTACTTTAGAAACATTTTTTTTTTTTAAGAAAGACAAACATTCCCGGGCTACGAATAACCCAACAATGTTTGAAAATATCCTCCTACCACCACAGAAAGCCGAAAATGTTGCTTGTGTTGTGATGGAGGACTTATCCAGCCGAGGAATCGAACATGCGACGCCCGGGTGGGACCCAAGCGCTATGCCCACTCAACCACTGACCGGTCAACATATTTAGGAATATGCTAAGTAAAAAAATCTGTATAAAGTCTACAGAATCTGATCTGTATAATTCCCAGAAAATGAACAAAAATTGTCATTGTCATTGTCATTGGATTGATGGCCACAAATGGTCATTTTGAATTCATTGTTCGTAAGTGCAATAAACGTTGATTTCTAGGGTTTATATCGGTGGGCTTACAAATTTCAGAGAACTCTTCCCCCTCCACTAATTAATTTCCACAAAGGTCCCGTTTTAGAGTCAAAAGAACCTGGTCACCCTACTGTGTGTGTAGTCAATATATGTACCCTTGCGTATGTGCGCTTATCAATCCCAAATACATAATATGTTATTATCCATTAAATTAATACGGCCCTTTTCACCATGTTCATAATCCGCTTCCATAAAATACACGTCTCGGTGAAGGCGGTAAAGGCGGTGGAACTTTATTACGGTCGGGGTCTGGGTGAAATTTTAAGGGAAGAACTCAAATGGATTTTCGGAAATACATATTATCTTATTTGTGTTTTATCGGCAGAGTAAATAATACGAATTTCACAAAATCAACAAAACAATTTTGTTATGCCTTGAAGGCTCATCAATGTGATTCATAAGCATGTACATATATCCAATCATTTTGTTTTAGAAGTTGCATTATAGAAATATATCAAATTGATTTGGTTGAAGGAAGATTTTCTTTTTTACTCATTTCCATTTAATTTTTTCTCGTTTATATTTATAAAGGTACGTGTTTTATATGTTTATAAGCATTTACTCTGTTATTAAATTGCTGTCATTTGTATACATTATAAGTAATAATGATAACTATTAAAAAGGAAGTGGAGTGGAGTTTTGTCCTTACAAAAGAATTCCCCAATTTCTTCAATCATGTATTTTGAAACTGGTGCAAATATTTTTTAATATAATATAGTTATTGACTACTAACGTGTCTTTTTCTTATAGAAGTTAGAACCCTCCCAAAATCGTTAAAATTGTCTGGTTTGAACATCATCAACAGACATTCAATATGCAAACCAGAAAATGTATTTAAATAAAAAGCAAAACGTACAGACGTGAAGTATTATCTTCTAATATAGTTGGAAAAAAATGTTCGGAAACGGTCAAGTTTTGGAGGAGAAAAATAGGTAATACAAATCCCCGATTTTAACTTTTTTATTTAGATATTTTCAGCCTTAGGTGTAGTTGTCCCTTTCTCTCTGTATTTGGGGGTAACTGCGACGGTGACAGCAATAGTTTGGTGAAATACCTGTTATTCAGATTTCTCGGCCACCGCGTGTTTCTTCTTAACCTTCTTACTAATTAATATAGTATACCTACTTATTTTATTTTTTTGAATAACTGATGAACAACGTTTTTGATACATTCGTGGTTGTTTACCAGGCTAAGTGAAGTGTACCTAACACTAATTGAATTTTTCAAGTAAGTACACATGCAAAATATTAGTGCATTGATGTATGCAAATAAAAAAAAATCGGAGTGTGCATTTTACACGCGGAAGAAGTGAGATCTACAGAAAACTGATGTCAGACAAGAGTAGGGAGTAGACATATACGTACCCATATGCGCACCTACTCATATGTATACACACACACATCTATATACATTACATACACATATATATATGTAACATTAAAAAAAATAAAGTATATATATGGACAGTTGTTCTATCTGAGAACGAGAAACAGGCCACCGGCGTTGTCACATTCACTCATCAAAAAATCCTTAATCGCCTTCCTGAAAGTGTGATATTGGTCTACCATCTTTATTTCAATTGGTAAATTATTAAAGATTTTCGGAGCAAGGAAGTTAAACTGTGACTGGGTCATTGAGGTTTCAGTTACTGGAATAACAAAGTTGGATTGTTTGGAATATCTTGTACTATAGTTTGATTCAAAAATCTTTTTTTTATAAATTTAAATTTAAAATAGGCATATATGTACTTGACATACAACGATTTTATATTAAGCACTTGGAGGTCACCAAATAAGTCCTTCGTGGGGTGAATGTAGTGTACTTTGTAAATAGTACGTATTATCAGTTTTTGTGCTTTTATTAACGGATCCAATATTGTTTTAGAGCATCCTCCCCAAACAATTATGCCGTAAGATATAATCGATTGGCATAGAGAAAAGTAAACTGTTTTTAGTGTATTTTTGTTTAATATTTTTCATAGAGATCTGAAAATATACGCCAGCTTCCATATACGGTTTGTGACATTTATTACATAGTCTTCCCACCGAAGTTTATTATCAATTATAACCCCAAGAATTTAATGGAATCTACTCGTTCCAGTGGATTGCAAATACATCTAACGAGATCTTTACACGAATGTATTTTTAGTACATGATTAATTGACGGTTGAGTTGGATTATTGAGGCTAAATGTTAGATATTTCGTTTTAGATATGTTTAACGTGAGTAGATTATCGTCCAGCCACTGTTTGATATTTTGCAGTATTAGTTCAGTTTTACGAAATGTTTCTTCCCATGTTTTACTTTTTAGTACCAGGGCAGTATCATCGGCAAAAGTGATTATATTGCCATCAATTTGTAATCTACATAAATCATTCATATATATGAGAAAAAGTATGGGACCGAGTACACTTCCCTGTGGTACACCAAAGTTGATTCTGGTTGGATGGGATGATTTAAGTGATGGTAACTTAACACATTGCTTTATATTTGCTAGGTATGATTTGAACCATTCAAATGCCTTACTTTGTATACCGATTTGCTGTAGCTTAGCTAGAAGAATTCTACGAGAGACTATGTCAAATGCCTTAGCTAAGTCCAGAAATATTGCCAAACATTTATCACCATTATCTAGGGCTTGCGTTATATGAGATGTTAATTCTAAAATAGCTGAATCTGTGCTTAGCTCTTCTCTGAAGCCAAACTGGTCTGACGATAGAATGTTGTATTTTGTAAGATGGTCGATAAGTCTCTTTTTCACAATTTTTTCCATGATTTTGGACAATGATGATAATAAAGAAATAGGTCTATAGTTTTTTTATGTTTGTAGGGGTTCCAGTCTTAAAAATTGGTTAAACCAATGCCAGTTTGAGTTTATTTGGGAATACTCCTTTGTTTAGACTGAGATTAATGATATGTACTAGTTGTTTGTTTATAAAAGGTTCAATTGTTTTAAGTATGTTTGAGGATATTTTATCGTGATTACATGAATAAGAGGGCTTTAATTGTTTAATTGTTTGTGAAATTTCAGCAGAGTTAGTGGGGTTAAATATAAGTATGTTATTTGTTTTACCAGCAAATTTATTGATTTTGTCGGCAAGAGCATTTTCATTGGTTGAAGTCTTATTTAGAATTTGTGATGCTAAATTTTTGCCGATATTACAAAAATATTAATTTATGTGATTGGTCACAGTATTACGGTGGTCTTTTAGGGAAGTGTCTTGTCCGTTGATATTTAGTTTAGTAATTGGTGGTATTGGGTGGTCAGTGCCAGATATTTCCTTGATAATTTGCCATATTTTTTTGTTATTATTGCCGGCTCTGGACAATTTGTCTTTGTAGTAGTTTTCTTTTGTGATTCTAATGAGATTATTACATATATTTCTGTATTTTTTATAAAATATTTGGGTTTGTATGTCTGGATTGTTATGTAGGTTTTTGTGGAGCTTGTCCCGTTTTTTAATACAAAAAATTAAACCATCTGTTATCCATGGTTTTAGTTTTTTTATTTTTTGAATTGTTCAAGGGGGATTCTTCGGTGACAGCCTCAAAATGTTGTAATAGGGTTACAGAAAAGTTGTCAAAAGCAATATCTACGTCTGTGGAATTTAGAATAGAGAGCCAATTTTCTAATTTAATTTTAGAGGTTAGTTCCTCAAAATTTACCTTTTTCTTTTTTATATTATTATATGATATTTTGGAAATGGTTTTGGGTATTTTATTCATAAGGCCAATTACTATTGAGAAGTGATCAGTTATGGTTGATTGATATACAGTTGCTTTCGCAATTTTTTTTGTTCTTACGAATATAAATATAATATAAATAAATAAATAAAGTATGTGTTTACCTCTTTTTGGTGTCTCTATTTTTCGTTTCATAGAGTTTCAAATCAATGCTAAAGAAGTTTTCACTTCAAAATCAACCGTGAAATTGGTTTAATCAACCGTTCACTGATTTTAGAAAAAAAAATTCCTCCAAGTTTAAGAGTAAGGGAAATAGTAAATCAAATTGCTTCGTATACGTTAATTGACAACAATCTAATTAGTTTTAAAACAGGAGTTGAAACACTTCACGTTAAAAAAATCTTAAACCAATTATTAAAAAAAAAAACATTCCACACCGTTAAAAATTAAGTATCAATGCAAATCACGAAAATTTCAGGTTATACAACGTTTATTCTTGTTATGTTTGTTCTGTTAGAGAAGATAAGCTTTGCATTCTGCAGCAGGTAGCAACGAACAGCCGCCGTGAAATATCATGTCTGAAGCAGCAATACACAACAGGCAAATACCCTCAAAGCCGAAACAAATGAGAAAATGTTGGAATGGATGTAATAACTTCAACGGATACCTAATACCTACCATAGGCTAGCTGGAAGTAATGCATACATATTATTGGGTTGTGGATATTAGATAACAAGAAAATATACCTGAAGAGAGTGGAAAACTGTTATGTATTTTACAATGGATTCCTGTGCCCACTAACAAGGGAACCATGACACTCGATTGAAGTTGTCGAAAATATGAAAGTTTTTTTTTAGACGGAAGAGGCTCCGAGGAAAATAGTTTCCCTCCGGACTTATGCTTGGGGATGCTGTGTGCATAGGGTCACTTAAGAAAAGGAAAGAGAGGATGTTCTGGCAAGGAAAAAGGCATGAGAAATGGACGTAGGAATTCCTTCCTCCCACTGCGGTGCAATGCGATGTTCAAAAAAAGATCTGAGATTCATGCTGGAGAGCTCAAAAGGTCTCCTTCAACCAGTCTCTTTTGATCTGGTCGCCAAGACCCGAACAAACCTCACTTCATTAACCCGGGCACCCCTCCCAAGTCACCAAACGTCACGAAACACTTGGGGTGACCTGTGGCTGAGATGTTGGTTATCCAATAAATGGATTCTGAGGTGGCGGTACTTATACCCGCCTCCCAAATTGTCAAGATGTTGGACAATGCGGAGAGGGGGCGTCATGCGTATAAAGGATCGTTTTCGTAACCTTTACAACAACCAAATTACAGTACAGGTTAAGTAATATATATATATATATATATATATATAATAGTTAAAGAATTTAAGCTTTACATCTTCAGAATCAAGTAAGGGGTTAATAATAGACATGATGAAATAAACTAGAAACTTCCTAATCTTATAATTAAAGCAAAATTATAAGATTAGGAAGTTTCTCCTATAAATCTTAAAAATAAAGCAAAATGTTATTGTAATGCATTGAAAAAAGTGATGCCGTCAGATGCCAGCAGTGAAAGTGATTCTATCGATGGCCAACAGGGGTATCCTAGTAGGCGGGTGCCGCCAAGCCAGCCTTTCGACCAGATTCAATTAGCTACTAGTATAGACAGGTCGTGTGACTGCATTATTTGTGTAAATACGTAAACTCATAATAAACCAGTTTGTTATCAAGAAAATAAAGTTATTGAGATGAACCCCCCCGGAATTAACAGTGTTTTAATGTAAAACCAAACATTTTAGTTTCAATAACTGAATTTTCTATTAATAAAATCCTTATCCCCGAGTACAACAACACGTGAAAGGAACATAATTTCCATCCCTGGAAGCGCCCAGCTTTCCGGACGGAAGCAATATATCAAAGGGGGTTTTGTACCCTCCAGATCGGGAATTTCCAATGCAACAATCGGTTTTCTGCGACTAACAAGAAAACAATTCTACGAAAACCATTTCTTTGAAAAATATTAGGTTGGCCCTCGTATTACAAAAATAACCTCTAATTAAATTAAGACAATATTAGCGAAACTCAATCGAAAATCTGGAAACAGAAAAATCGTGTCCCAGAGGTGCAATATCTTTTTTCTGATTTTTCTATTTCAAGATTTTCGATTGAGTTTCGCTAATATTGTCTTCATTTAATTAAATATTAAAATTTGAAGTTTTACTTATGAAGTTAAAAAAAAAAATATTCATCCTAGACAATAGATGTTGCATATTAAAAAAATGATAAAAATTTATTCAGATACTATCTAGATAGCATTTAGTTCGGGTTTGAATCTTGCAATCATACATACAGATAGCTGCCAATAAAATATGCGTTAAGAAAATGAAGGTAATATTGGTGGTTCTTAATCGAAGTATGACACAGTTAAAAATGACCGAATCGGATATCGACACCTTGGCGCAGTGGTCAGCGCATTTGCCCGGAAATCGAAAGGTCCTGGGTTTGTGTCCTAGAGGTGCAAATATATTTTTCTGATTTTTAAGTTTCCAGATTTTCGATTGAGTTTCGCTAATATTGTCTTCGTTTAATTAAATATTACATTTTGAGGTTTTACTCATAAAGTAAAAAAACAAAAATTAAAATAACCTCGACGGAAAGTGGAAAAGATTGTTTGTGGTTGTATTCTATCGTCAGGTTATAAATAACTAAAATCTGTAAAATAAGTAAAAACATAGACCAAACCTCTTGTTAATTATGAAAAGTCATTTGGAAAGCAGTGTGAAAACCACTGAGTGGAAAGTAAGCAGAGGGTCACGCGGCTGACCGGGCTGACTTCAGTTGAGATCTTATAGGCTTAAGGAGAGGACGTGCTGGCAGCTACCAACGGAACCAAACACGGTGGAAACATCGGGAATCAATAATAATCATAATTATTAAATAATCTATTGTAGTTAACCTTCAACTTCCTTTAATTTATTAAAATACTTGGCCGTGATATTTAAACCGTCTGGCGCCCTTAATAATTTCACTATCTACATTAAAATTATTTGAACAATGTGATGTTGAAAAATTCAACCAATGAATTCTTTTTCGAGATTCATTCACGCCCTGATATAATTATTTTCAATAGAGTCTTAGTTAATCCTTTACAAATAACATTTAACTTGTATTAATGTATATATTAAGTTTCAATAAGCCTTTCACTTTATTAACACAATATGACTTTTATTAATTTGTAGGATTGACATTTTTAATTCATGCTTCTTTATAATATTGTGTTATTTTATTGTAAATTGAACGTAAGTCCGTTAATAAATAAAAATTGGCACGAGGTGGAGCGATTTCGGATCTGTCCCATAAAACACGAACACCAAAAGGTTAATATAATCACATAATTAGATTGCCGTGACTGAACCCATTGGGTAATCAATTCGGCCCCACTCGACTATATTTAAACTCCTGGATTCACAATTATTGTAAATTAGTTAAAACGGTTGACGTACCGCCAGCAACAAGAGTCCATCTTGGGCAAGAGTAGGCGGTAGGGGAAAGCGCCGCGCAGGAACCCCTCTTTGCGTTGCCATCCTCCAAAAAGATAGATTTAAAAAGTAAATAAATACATTCCTAAATAGTACTTGATTAGCATCTATGTAACGATGGGACCAGTCAGTACAAATGAGATTTAATTAAGTCTATGTTTATGGAAATAATTAATTCATAACAAGTCCCTAACAGCCTTACTAATAAAAAAAACATTAAACGACCGTTAAACGTTGTTTTTGTTTCACACCGTTTAAAGATTGAAGATTTAATTTTTTTGAATGTTACTAATTACAAAACGGAAATTTACTGTTGACCACACCGGACTTCGGCGGATCTGCGCGTGCGTGGCTGCCATGTTTTTCATTCATTCGCGGCAAAATTTTCGGTTATGACAAGTGCACACTTAATTTGATGATTTTAAGCATGATTTCCGTTGTAATAATCAAATCATTTTAAATTTATTTTTTTTTTATTTTATTTTATTTGGGAGACCAACAGTTTACATTCATAACAGAGCATAATAGTAATTAAGTGACAATAATTGAACCATTTACAGGTTTCCACATGGGTATTGTATACAAGTGTTGTGGTTCCATAGATATTTGCTAAAGAAGAAAAAAATTACATTTCAAGAGACAAGTTAATTAGGGGGGAATAGGGAGGGGGTAGGATGGGGGGGGGGGAGAATGGGTTAGGTTGAGGTATAGTTATAAAAATATGAGTAAACAAAAAATTAAAAGAGAAAAAAAAAAGAATTTAATATAATGGTGTCTGGTGGTATTAGAAATTGTTGTTGTTATAAAGTGTCGAGAGAGTGTCTGTGTGATTTTAAGGAATGTGGTGCAGAATTAAATATGTCAAATTTTTTGTATTGTGTGTTAAAAGTATTGGACGCACGATAGATGAAAGAGTTCTGCTTAGAATTAGTATTACACCGAGGGAGGCTGAGAATCATGTCTGACCTGGTTCGTCTGTTAGGAACTCGTATCTGTATACGTTGTAGGAGTTCTGGGCAATCAACGACGGATCTGGCTATTTTTTGGAGAAAGAGTACATCGGCCGAGTTTCTTCGAACTTCCAATGATAGTATATTAAAGTGCGCGGCTGAATCTTGGTGACTTAGGTGTGGGCAGTAGCTCCGGAAATCTAAGTATCGTAGAAAACGATTTTGAACACGTTCTAGAATTTTTACATATGATATGTATTGCGGGTTCCAAACTTGTGACGCGTATTCTAGTAAGCTGCGGACATAAGCAAAATATAGGATTTTCATTGTTCTAAAGTTATTGAATTTTTTACATGTCCTAAGAATGAATCCTAACATTTTAGAGGCTTTTGATGTGACTGAGTCTATATGAATATCAAAAATAAGCTTAGAGTCCAAAGTCACTCCCAAATCTTTGACTTCAGTTTTGTTGATTAATATTGAGCCGTTCAGATTATATTCATTGATAATGATATTTTTATTTCGTGTGAAATTCACGACGAAACACTTTTTAACATTAATTTTAAGGGTATGCTTTGAACAGTAAACATTAAGACGGTTTAGATCCTCCTGCATTTTTTGACAGTCAGCAAAACATCTGATAGGATAAAAAACCTTCATATCATCTGCGTAAAGTAAAGTTTTGGAGTATTTGAAACATTGGCCTATATCATTGATGTAAATATTAAATAGTAACGGTCCCAATAGAGATCCTTGAGGCACACCTGATGGTACGGTTACCCAATCCGATTTAAAGCCACCCACAACTACGACTTGACTACGGTTCGATACATAAGATGAGAGCCATCTGAGAAGGTCACCGTGGACGCCGATTTGCATAAGCTTGCGTAATAATATGTCGTGATTCACTAGGTCAAAAGCTTTGCTATAGTCCGTATATATTGCGTCAACTTGTATACGTTGATCCATATAATCTTGTAAGAACTCTGTGAATGCTATTAGATTGGTTGTTGTTGATTTTCCACTCATAAACCCATGTTGGTTAACATTGAGTAAGGATTTCAAAGCGGGAAACATTTGATCATATATTATTTTTTCAAACACCTTGCTGAATATACACAATTTTGAAATAGGACGATAGTTTTCAATGTCAGATTTTTGCCCGGTTTTGAAAATGGGTGTTACGAAGGCAGTTTTCCAAGTATTAGGTACCACACCCTCTTTTAAGGAGCGATTGAATATAATTGATAACGGCTTAGAGAGACTGCTTGCACATTTCAGGATGAAGAAAGGGGGAATTTGATCTGGGCCTGCGCTTTTTTTAAGATTTAAATTTTCCAGATATGTCTGCACAAGACGCTCTTCAACTTCAATACTATGAATAGTGGAAGAATTATGAGTGTTGTAGTTGTCCGGCATATTTTGAGAAGTTTGAACATCGTTATTGTAAACAGAACTGAAATATTTGGAAAATAAGTTAACAATCTCAGATCCGTTCTCAGCTTTTTCATCCCTTAGGAATACAGTGTTTGGCACACCCTGTGATTTGGAGTTTAATTTAACGTAATTCCAAAGATTTTTTGGATCGGAGGATATTTTGTGTTCAACATTAATTAGGTATTTATTATGACATTCTCTTTGTAGTTTTTTATGGCGTGATCTTAAGAGAGAGAAAATGGAAAAGTCAGATTGATTTTTATAAATTTTGAACTTTTTGAAATATTTGTACTTTTCCTTCGTTAACTTTATAAGAGCTGAGTTATACCATGGTGGATATTTTGAGTTCTTACTTGTTTTTTGCGGAATGTGAGCATCTATAAGTTGGTTTAATTGTGAGTAAAAATTTAGTAAAGCTGAATTTATATCACCAACAGAGAGAAGCTCATGCCAGTTTACTTTATTAAGATGAAAATTAATAAGTTCATAATTACCACGTTTAAAGACGTGCACCTTTCGTATTTCCTCCCTCAATGCAACGGGTTCTGAGAATGCTACATCTATCGTTATGGAGGCATGGTGAGTATCTTCGGCGATTAATGAGTCATTACAGGCTGATACATTAACAAAATCGTTACAGAGGACGAGGTCAAGAAAATGGCCGTTGGAGTTTGCAATCCCATTATATTGACAGAGACCCGAAAAATGCAGGCAATCAACAAATGCAGAGCTGAGAGGAGATAAACGATTGGTAGGTGTGTATGACGTGCTATTTGGATTTCTGTTCCACAGAATGTCAGTGAGGTTGAAATCGCCTAAAATAAGAAATTTTTCACAAGGAAATTGTAAGGTTAATCTTGAAATTTCGCCGAGAAAGCTTACCATGTTTTCATTATACGTTGGACCCTTGGGAAGGTAAACACAACATATGTTTAAAGTATTGCACAACGAACTCTTAATTTGTAAGGATAACCATAAGTCTTCTACTTTTGAGTGCCACTCTGGACGCCCGCGGGCTACCAGTTCACGCCGAACAGCGAGCAAGACACCTCCGCCCAAGCGTTGACCAGTTGCACAGTAATTTCGATCTCGGCGGAACACGTCATAACGATCGTCGAACAGTTCTTCATTACGGATGCCATCGGTTAGCCACGATTCAGTTAAGCCGATAATATCGTATTCGTTGGATCTGACAGAATTTATCAGTGTGTCAGTTTTTGTGCGTAGTCCTCTTACGTTTTGATAATATATATTTAATGTCATTTTATGGGTGGTGTAAATCTGTATTTAAGTGTAAGATAGATAGTTAATTGGATGCCTGATTTTATATGGGAGGTCAGATTGATTTTAAAATAATTTGTAATACTCATACTTTCTTTTGTTAAGGTGCGTACATATGTAATGAGAGGGGGGAGTAGAAGGTGAGGAAAGGTTGAGGGAGAGATGCATAGTAGGTGCAGAGGACAAATGGGAGAAAAGTAAGTTGAAGCAGAATATTCAAAAGAAACATATCCAAATGAAAAATAAATAAAAGAAAAATATTTTAAAGAAAAATATTTCAAAGAAAAATATTTCAAAGAAAAATATTTCAAAGAAAAATATATAGAAGTTAAACATCCAAAAAAAAAATATTTAAAGAAAATAAATTTTGAACAGTAATATTTAAAAAGAAAAACTTTAAGAGAACCATAATATTCAAAGGAAAAATATTTGAAAGAAAAATATTTAAAGGGACAGTATTTAAATGAGAAATATACAAAAGTTAAACATTCAAAAGGAAAATATTTTAAGGAAAAATATTCAAAGGAGAAATATTTGAAATAGTAATCTTTAAGATATAGAATTTTAAGAGAGAAATATTTTAATGAAAAATATTTAAATGAAAAATATATGAAAGTACAGAAAATAAGAGAGAAGAGTTTTCGCTTAGGTCTCGCTGATTTTACGGTTGGCTGGGACGAGGGTCTCCAGCGTCGGATCCAGGTAGAGGAGAGAAATTCCGCTGGACCTCCATCTTGTTCAGATCTTCCTCCTTGGATATGATAATTGGCGGGGAAGTTGAGTTGTGTCGAGCAAAGATTTTGACAGTTTAATAAAATGTTCATAAAAGTAATGGTATTTAATAATTCAAATGACTTGTGGAATAGTTGTTATATTTTTTATAATTTTTAATTGTACGAACGAGAAAAATATATATTTTTCTTAAATAAAAGGAATGAGTGTTTTAACATTGTACTTTTATAAATTTCTCCATATTTTGATTAAAAGTGTTTTTGGTAAGCTTCTTTTTCAATTTTTTTCCATGTTTGAAGCTTAAAATACTTATTATCTAGTTTCTAGATATTTGTTTTTAAAACACGTTGTAAAAATTAAAAAATTTATTCATTAATTAAACAAGTACCTACTCATATATCCAATAGAAAAACAACCCCCTATGGTTGTGAAAGCAATGTATTTATCTTTCCATTAATAATTTTTTATCATTTTTTAATTAGTAATGTTTTCACATTCACGGTCGTTTATCAATTGAATAAAATTTTCACGACGTTCTTTAGTAAGGCTGTAAAGGTTTAGTGTTAGGTGTTGTTGATTCTATTACGAAGGGAGTTAAAATTTTTGATTGTTCGCCGTACTCGTACTCATACTGATGGTTTGCAACGAATTTGATGTTTTCATTGTAAAGTTATCCATGAACGTCTTTAAACGTTTATTGTATTAGACGAAGTTTTTTTGGTGAAGGGCACATCTAGCAAATTATTTCCCAATATTAAGACCTGTAAATCCCTCGACTGTATAGAAGGAAAAAACCATTTGCATATTGCATTTCTGCAAAGTGACTCAATGATATTGAATGGTGTATTCTTTGAAGTGACATACTCGTACGCTGTAGATTTATCAAAGAACGTATCGACATGCGGTTCACAGTACAAACGAATACAAACCTACTGCAGATATTTATTATGTATTTATTTATTTTACATTTATATAATATAACATAATATAGCTTATATATTTATTTTTTTTACATTCTCCTAATAAAGCAAATGCTTGTGTTTAGGAGAGGACAACTTGTTAATAACTTAAGGATTATTCAAAAAAAAAATCTTATAACAAACTTAAGAATTTAACTCATGAAGAGATTTAGACTTAATATATTTTAAGGGATAACGGTAATTAAATAAAAAATGCATGTAGGATGTACATAAAAAATTAGGATTAGGATATATCCATCTATCGCTGTTATCTTCATTCACAGCAGATAATTTTAATAAGCTACGTATGAACTCGAATGGATTTTCACTATAATGAAAATCAAACTTATCTGGTTCCATGTTTTTGGAAAATTTTAATGGGGGTACTTACCATTTTAGGAGTAATTTGCAAAGTGACTTAACCCACTTGAACGTTTCGTTCGGAAATCTGTGAAAAAAACTTTTTTTTTCATTAGTTCCTCACAGAGGGCCATGTAGAAAAAAATCCCCTCAGAGACTATGTCATCTTTGGAGATGCTGTGTGGAGGGTCTTCTTAGCAAATGAAGGAAAGGATGTTCTAGGAAGGGAAATGTATAAGGGGTGGGTTGAATTCTAGGGCGCAGTGTGTCCAGGAGTGACGGACAAATGATTCCATCTCTGCCCACAGATTCAAGGTGATGTTCCGAGAGAGCCTTGTTGGAGAGGTCAAAAGGCCTCCCTTTAGGGTAGGCAAACGCATTCGTAGCCAAAACCTAGACAAACTTCACCCCATGAACCCGGGCACTCCTGCTAAGACACTAAACGGAGCGAAACACGCGGAGTAACGTATTGTAGGGGTGTTAGTTATCCAACAAAAGATTCACAGAGCGGTGGTACCCATACCCGCCTCCCAAATTGTTATATTAAAATAATAAAATATAAAAAAATCTGAAGAATAATAAAGCTTTGTGTCTATTCCTTTAATTGCATACACTCTCAATCCAGTCAATTTGCATATAACTTCGTTAAAATTTTTGGAATTGAAGAAACTTAATACTTTTACCACGCTCGCAGTTATGCAACTCCAATTGTTGCCATTCCAAAGGCTTTCTGGCACACGTTAAGGTATTAACGTTGTCAAAAAAATAGCGTTAAATAAAGCTCAGCTTTTGGGTCCAACGTAATGTTATTTTCTTTGTGGGTAAATTGAAAAGGCGAAAATCAAACACTACGTAGAAGTGAAGCAGGATCACAATTTAATATGTGAGATTTTTATTATACATATATAAGTTGGTTCATATTCAAAGAAATAAATTGTTTCTCCCTGCATGTCCCCTTCCCTTCCGCGTTCCCCTTCTACATTCCCCGCCTTCTCACTCCCCTCTCCCGCTCCCCCGTCCATCCAACCCCCCTTCCGCGTTCCACATATTCAGTCCCAGTACATTCACTTTTCAAACAGCTCGCGTGACCTACTACAATTTTATTATTCAAATTTTCATTTATCAAATATTACAAATCTTCATTTATGTATATTATGAGAACAATCAATCAAATTTGGTAACTAACATAGGTACTTATTTAAAATAAGTATAATTCTTGAATCGATTCAAATTATAAGGCGAGTACTTCAAATAAATTCATTATTTTAAAGTTTCGAAAATTGAATTTTGATTTGAAAATCATAGTTTTGCAAAATGTCATTTTCAAATTTTGACACACTGTTATGGGGATAATATGTTATAGGTTAGTTAAAATCGTTACAGGTATAAATAATTACTACCCATGTCAGTGTAATTATAGCTCATATCAACTTTGGTTCGTAACGAACCTTTTGGACGCCAATCTACGGCTAAAATAGTCGATATGCGGTAGAGCACTCCTTTACTCAGAGCGTGGGCATTGTTGGTATGACATTCCTGTAAATGATTGGATAAAAAGGTTCTCTTCGAATGAAACAGGAATTGAGAATATATAAGTCTGTGTATTATACCGTTATCCACAAAGGTTACACATAAATAAAGAATTGTAAAAAACTCTCCCCGGGACCAATGCAAATCATTCCCTAACCTGATCTAGCTACTAAACTTTCACCGCTGTAGCTCTGATGAGGACAAGGTCCAATAGCCTCCTCATGGAGACGGAGAAATACTGGCCTCCTCATGGAGACGGAGAAATCCTGGCCTCCTGGTGGTGACGGAGAAGACCGGTCCTCTGCTTGGCTTCTGGAACATGCGACCTCGTTAGCGGTCGCCTAGAAGGAAGGGCCCCCCATGACCCCTTGGAGTTCGGACAGGCTCATCAGCCGTCATAGATCTAGTAATGGATGTTGGCGGCACCGTCTCAGCCATCTTCCGCATAAATCGATAAATATATCCCCAACGGGAAATCGCTTGCTGTTGTTAGAGCGATCACCGGCGTGGTGGTTTGTTTTACGGCTCGATATGACCGATTCTCCCGGAACAATAATCGTACTGCAATCTATCCGGCATCAGCACGAGGGCAACTCAAAGCCCGTGACGAAAAACTCGCGTTTTACGCTGATGATTCGAACGAAACTTTTAACTTATTATATTGACATAATACTTCGCCCGAATGTTAACAAACACATGTCTCCCGATCAATCTAGCACATAATAACTTAAGCAATGATTGACAGTCGTTTTGAGAGCGGCCGCACTTTTCGCTCTCAAAACCCGAGTGAAACCGGAAACGAAAAACTATTTCCGCATATACAAAATCGTCTGCAGTGCCGCCAACACTAACAAATAAAAACTCACTTAGAAAAGTACTTGCCTAATAAATAATTACAATTGCTTCATAACAACACTTGACAGTTTCGCAAAAGTTTTTGTAAAGATTAAAAAACTTTTCAGATGTATTGTCGTGTGTTGTACCTAATAATCCAAAAACCTTCAAGGGGGTTTAAAGAAGGTATTTTGAAAGTTTCAAACATTTCCTATGCTTAATATATGTAGCAATACATAGACATATCATATTCTCACATGTGTACTTATATATTCCCAAGCAAACATATTTTTATTTTTTATATATATAGATTATGTTTTAATGTATACATCTTTGCATATTCGAGTGTTTAAAGAACTCTTTAAGAATTGAATAAATATCCTCACTATATTTCAGCAAAGCGTGAAATTTCTCTGATACGCAAATCCATCGATTTTTGTAATGCAATATTAAAGTTTTGATTTTTAACATTAATTCCACATAGGATACGTGATATACATAGGATTGGAAGATATTCTTAGTATCACCCTGTTAAAAGACCACATTCAGAGAAATCCATATAAAAATAAAATAAAACCATATACAAAGACCAAATTTAGAATTGAAACGTTGCATGAAATGGCTTTAGCTGTTTGGTGACCAGATCTGAATAGTGTGGTGCTTCCCCGCATTCCCTACCCCAACATCTTCCCCTCTTCACTACCTTCAACCTCAGAATGTACACCGATCGGGGGTGCCACAGTATCACTGACTCTAGAAAATTGGAAGCAGTTGGGAATCTTGTGCGGTACTCACATAAAAATATTTAAAAAAGTATTTATACTCGTAATAACAATACAGATACAACTAAATATAAAGAACTCATTACCCAATTTATTATTAAAAATGTAAATGTAAAGAAGTCATTACCAATTTATATATTAAAAATGTATTTATACTCGTAATAACAATATAGATACTACTAAATATATAGAAGTCATTACCAAATTTATTATTAAAAATGTAAATGTAAAGAAGTCATCACCAATATATATATTAAAATGTATTTATACTCGTAATAACAATATAGATACTACTAAATATATAGAAGTCATTACCAAATTTATCGGAAAGGAGAACCTCTAATTTAATTTAATTATTATTTTTAATTGATAAACTAACGTTTTTTAAGACAAGATTTTTATGCATAGCACAAAGGGTAACAATTATTATAAGCAATAATTATCACCCTGAAACACTCCTCTACATTCAACAAATTTTCCGAGAAAAGATACTTGCCGCCAACGGGACTTGAACCCGTTGAAAAATGTAACAAGAAGTAATTGTCGAATGAAACACTAGTATATCTCATGCCGTTAAGGTAAAATGCGATGTTGTCAAGCCAGTGGCGTAGCGTGGGTATCAGCCGCCCGGGGCGGAGGAAAATTTTGCCGCCTTCCCCCCCCTATATAGGTACTTCTTCAGGGGTGGGGGGGGGGGGGTGGTAGTGATCTAGAATGGTAGTGATTTTTTTTTTAAATATTTATTTGCCGATTTTTATTAATTAAATCTGTATGCGGTGAATTAAAACTACACGATGTCCGTTGAATGTCCGCTGATGTCCGTTGAAAATTGCGCTATGTAGTCCAACTGCCTTTCTTGACGTGGAGAACTAGAAGCTCGCTTCTTGTTAAAAGCGAAGGTGATTGGCTTGTGATCCGTATAAATGGTGAAGTTTCGTCCTTCGATGTGGTTTCTGAAGAATTTTATTGACTCGTAGATACCAGTAAGTTCACGATCGAATGTACTATACTTTCTTTGTGCCGTTGTGAATTTCCGGGAGAAAAATCCTAAAGGTTGCCATGAGTCTCCTTTAGTTTGCTGGAGTGATGCCCCCGTGGCAATATCAGAGGCGTCCACCATGATGGCGATCTTGGCCTCTGGGTCCGGGTGTGCCAGTAAAGTAGCCGTTGCGAGATGATGCTTGCATTCGTCGAACGCTGCTGTTAGCTCCAGAGTCCAGGTCACTATGCGCTTGTCGTTCTTTTTGTAACCTGATATTAGTTCAAAAAGTTTTGCTTGGATGGTAATTGAGTTGGGAAGAAATTTTCGAATATATACACCGTGATATATACGTGGAAGAAAACCGTATAAGTGTAATTTTTTGTGCGCTTTCAGCAGGGCGCACAAAGCTTCGCGAATATAAAACACAAATCGACTATCAATTAGAGCTAAAATGATACTGTTGCTATTTACATTTTTATTTAAAAATAATGTTTGTGTTAGAAATAAAAACAAAACGTCTTTCATTAATATTTTGATTTTAACAGTATATAAAACTTTAGAAAGATGTTAAGAAACTATAAACTAGAAAAAACTTTTAAGTCCTGACGCGAGAATCGAACCCGCGACTTCCCCAATCCAAATTCCCCCCCCCCCCCCCCCGCCACCCCCTCACGCTACGCCAGTGTGTCAAGCTCTTTCGCAGCTCAGTTAGAGGCATTTTGTTTCAGTAATAATTCAAAACAAAGCTGGTACAGTCTCTCTACAATGTGTGACCACCACACAGTTTAACTCAACGATGAATTGAAAAAAAATGGTTATTATTCCAAACAACAAATAAAGAAGAATATCTTTAATTCTACCGAGCCTACATAGTCGTATCTACTGGTCAGGGTTTGTTGGCTGTCTATATTGACTTTCGAGAATCGCAATACCGAACACAGAGAGAAGTGTTACATCCCATGCTATGTCTAATCTCTCAAACTCAATGCATCTAATGACGTAACATGTCCCTGTTCCCCTGCAGTCCCTTTCCTTACCCGCCTCGTCCACCGTTCCCACTCCCCTTTCATATTAATTAGCTCATTCCTGATCGTCCTGCAGTTTACAGCAAACAGTTCGAACAGACCCTTTGGGAATGACAGAGTTTCGAATACCACTATGGAGGTTGCTGGTAATGTTATTATTTGGGTGCCAAAAATTGGCAGTCACTCTTGCAACTACAAAAATTGTAATACGCGCAATTCCGGAAGTCTTTGGGATAATGACAATCCATTTTTTAAAAAATATTATCTATCTATTGAGTTGTAGCTGATTTTGAAAATCTAGAAATTTTATTATATTTATATTCGATTTATTTTTACCAACACAATTTTTAAATATTAATGAAAATCTAATCAGAAGTCCCTATCGGTGGTTTTTCTTGTAGATAAACCTATTTAGAAAAATATGGTACGATTTTTAACAAAATGGTTTCATTATTAAAATTCTATGATAAAACCTACATCAAGATCGCTCTTCGTCATGCGAGTTCTAATCTCATTTACATTTCTATTTTTTTTTTTTCATAAAACTTGTAAATTTAAAAAATATCCTTGCCAAATTCCGAATTTTATAACCGACATTTATGTCGCGTATTAGGTCCGCACAAGAATCTCAACTGCTCCCGTCTGGAGCCAGTGAGACCATGGCATCCCCAATTGGGGTATGTTGTGAGGCTGAAGGTAGTGGGGAGGGGAAGGAGGTGGGGAAGAGGAAGGTTGGGAAGTACCTGGCTATTCAGATCTGGTCACCAAACACGGCTAAAGCCATTTTCAAGCAACGTTTCAATTCTGAATGGTGGTCTTACACCAGGGCGATACTGATAGTATATTCCACTCTGGAACGTGCCGCAAATATACTATATATTATTTTAAATGAATTAATTGTGAAATAACACAAATTAATCATATAAAATTTATTTGCGCACGCCGGGTTCGAACCCGCGACCTCCGGATTGTGAGTCAAGAGTCTTACCCACTGGACTACGAAGGTCGTCAAAAATTGTGAAATAACTCAAATTAATAAATTTAAAAATATTTGCACTCATAGGGATTCGCTTCCGCGACCTTCGGATTGTATGTCAAGAGCCTTACCCCTCGACCAAGGAAGCCGTCAACATTCCCTATTAATATTACTTAATTATTTTAAATATTTATAAGACACACATAGTTAAATGTGTATCAATAATTATCATATAATATAAACCACTAGCCGACCCGGACATGCGTTGCTGTGACTAACGAAACACAACGGTTACTGAATGGTTACCCAACCTTTATAACCACGATAAATAAACTCACACCACTCTCTGTTAATTTGCATAGAAATCAAATCCACACCGCCTGTAGATTATATATTTAAGCCAATATACACAAAACCTTGACAAATTATATAGCGAAGTCTTCCTCATGAACCACTCTTTTTATTGGTGAAAGCCGCATGAAAATTCGTTTAGAAGTTTTTCAGTTTATTGCGAACAGACAGATAGACAGACGCGGCGGAGGACTTTAATTTGTAATTTGTATATATTATGAATAAATTCAATCTGTAAACTTCTCTTACCATAACATGGTATGATATCTAGCATGGCGGGTAAAATAATGCAAAAAATTGCAGTACCTTAAATTTCTTTGCACGCGTAATCCATTTAATACCATTGTCCTTGCATGCAGAAATTCTGGGCTATCAGAGCGGCGCTCCATCCGTCAGGATTATTGGCGCCTCAATGGGATTACTAGCAATGGTAGTAAGGTAGTATGGTAGGTTGGTAGGTTGGTAGAGCCGCGATGGCGACAGAGTCGGGCGGGACCGCTTACCTCCCTCACTACCCTAGTACCCTCACTACTCGCTACACCGATATGGCGCTAATTGCTACGATTCCACTTTACAGCTGCTTTGTACCGAACAATTGCCGAACTGGCAAAAAATCCTGACACTTAATTGAAAAATAGGATCGTCGATAAAACACATTTAAAATGAGTTTTTTTTTCATTTAAATTTGAATGTTAAATTAAATAATAATGTTATTGCTGTATCACTGAATTGAAGACTTATTTAACATCGTTGTGATTTTAAAATCGATGAAACGAAAAATAGCGTCAAAAAAAAGAGACAAACACATACATCTACCTACATATAAGATTAAGCCTGCGAGAGAATGAGATAGTATAATCGGTATCCTATTTGTGCGGTGCTTCGTAGCCTCCCCACTCTTGTCTACTTTAGTTTTCTGAGGGTTTCACTTTTACCACATGTGAATTGCACACTCTATTTTTGGGAATAAATATCAAAAGTTCTTATTATCCTGAGTGTTTTTGATTAAATAATTATGTTTTTAAATATTAAAAAAAATTACAAATTAAATTTTATATAAAAAATATGAGAAAAAAATAAATTAGGATATAAAAAGAAATGAAATTAAACTAAAGATTTAAATGAGAAAAATTAGGTATAAGATTAAAAAGAGAATTTAGGCGCGAAGTCTGTTTATGTTCCGAGAATCTGTCCGCAAAACTCCTTTGATGGATAGCCATTTTTTTTTTATTTACCCCTACAATTCGTGAAATTTTATAAATTAGCCGAAACTTATTAGATTAAGCGTTGGCATACCTAGTTAAACTGGGCGTAAGGTAAAACCAATGTAGTAATTTTATTTTAAGTTTTCACTAAACCAACCTCACGCGCGGCACGGTTGAAGAATTCTAGAGATTAGTGATACTTCCACCTTTTTGAGATATTTACCTTGGCAATACATAAAATTTTGGAAATAACCTTTTTTAATATCATTATAAATGATTTGAAGAAAAGCC
The DNA here is from genome assembly GCA_917563855.2 of Limnephilus lunatus. Taxonomy (NCBI): domain Eukaryota; kingdom Metazoa; phylum Arthropoda; class Insecta; order Trichoptera; family Limnephilidae; genus Limnephilus; species Limnephilus lunatus. Next base: position 39,910,401 of record OU830602.1, on the reverse strand, counting down.
TAGCTTTGCGGCTAACGCCTTCTTTGTAGGCAATTTTAAAAAGAACTTCACTTTCTTTTGAAGTCTGGAATAAAATTATACTAAGCCTTTAGGTTTGGAACAAAAAATAGTTTTATTCAGCTCAATTTATTTTCCTCCGTTTTATATTTTGTAGAAATCTACTTTCTTTGAGTAGATACTTTTTTTACGAGGTTATTTTAAGGGCGTCATCCCGTGTGAAGTCGATTTTTTGTGATTTTTTGTTGAATTAAATTAATAATAATATTTGGATGACTTGTAGAGAGCCGTTTTTGTGAAAAATCACCTCAATGGCGCTGTACAAACTTATTATACGTTTCTACATTCTTACAAATCTTAAAATTCTTTATTCTATCAACTAAAAACTAGACAAACCACTATAACAATTTATGGCTAAAAATTGCATCCACCGATTCATCGATCACCGATACGAAACTAGGTATATGTACAATGATTTGACCAATGATCGCGATGCTGCGTAAAAATTCACTGTACAGGCAGAAAATATATAGGACCATACTTACCTGGGAGGTAATTAAAAAAAAAATAATACTGTTATTAACAATACTATTAAAAATTAGAATATATTCTAATTTGTTGTATACAACTGCTAACTTTTCATCACATATAGCACACACGTGTTCTGTGTTCAACAAGATGGCAAAAATTTACATTCTCATATTTTTTTATTAATCCCAATTCAAAAACTAGTTCATACCTTACAAATTAAAATGCCAATTGATTTTTTTGTTTCAGATGAACAGCACGCCTGCAATTCAGGTCACCGCGAAATGCTTTTTTTTTAATATGAGTGGCTAAGTTTCGTGTACTTCAACAATGAGGTTTCGGGCTGAATTTTTTTTAAATTATGCTAAAAATATAATAAATATTTTGTAAAAAGTTCACAATTGTATGTTTATTCAGTTCTCCGAAAAAACATACACCCCCCAAAGGAAACATACAATCATTATAATACATCTCCCTCATACGTATGAAGAAAATGAAACGGAAGTCCGTCGCCGTAGCTGAGCCGTTGTAGGATATAATATGTACCTGTTTATTCCAAAGGGAAAAGGTAGTACTTTGAAGGAAACAGACACACTTATATTGTGTGTCTCATCTTTTGTCTCACCATTATTTAAGGCGTAAGAAAGAGTTGCAGCATTATTAGAATAAAGAACGCAAGTTTTATGCTTTTTTTGTGCCGTCACGTTACATATCATGGATCATCACGTTTAAAATTAATGTATGTTAAAAACAATAACCCCATACTAAAGAAGGCAATTTTAAAAAGCCAAAACCTTCGTCAATTACAAAAAAAAACTCGTCATGGTCAGTTTTCTCTGCTTAAGACAACTTCATATTTTACTAAACTACTTCCCCGCGGCATTGGAAATAAGTCTGCAAAAAATCACCAGTCAAAGTCCGGAAAACAGCAATGACTTGCAGTATTGCTTGAAAAAAACGTATTTAGGAAAATCGAAATTTCCAAAGTGAGTTTATAAATTATTTATACACTTTAACGCATTTTCGATCTCCCGTCAGTGTGCCCACCATGATTGATGATAGAGAATTAATTTGCGCCGGGAGAGGAGTGTGTCAGCCCTGAAAAGAAATTCCCCAAATATCGAAAAGCCGAGCTTCGAGAAAATTCAGTTTTTCATGAAAGGCGGGAAAAGGCCGCAACGAGATTAACATTTTTCAACTTGTTTTCATGACTATTGCTAAAGGTATTTGTGAATTGCTAAAAGTGAATTAACAAACACTGAATAAAATAAAATAGTCAAGACCTAGACTTCTTAGGTATAAGTCATAATAATCTGATTTTAGATTGTTGCTAAACAATAAAATTGACGATATTTTATAACTATGTATTTTGATTTCTAGCTAAGACTTGACATGATTTGTCACTTCTATTTTCTTATGGTTATCTCTGATTTTGTCTTTGTTTTTTCATGCACAATAATTATATTTCCAAAGGCATACAATATCAAGAAGTAAAAAGAAATAACTGATATGTTATCATTCAAAAAAAATGTCAAGTTATTCCTAAAAAAATAACAATCATAAAATCACTAATCAACATGCTATAACTTCATTTCATTGCCATATTATATTTTTTAACGTTAGAACACCCCAGTACTTACCATTGTATTTTTTTACACTCTGTTATATAATTATGAAATAACTCCTACACAAAGCTCAAGAGCTAGCTTTTGTAAATTGGCGTAGAAATCCTTGAATATGTGTATTTCATTATTTTGTTTTTGCCATAGTTCTTGTTGTAACATGTGTTTTGAATTGCGATACACAAACAGCCCATTGACAGTGTTCGATATTGACATCTTAATATAGGTCATAAATCTCGGACGCACCTACCTGTAAACTGGCGTAGTTGATAGAGCGGTTCGATCGCCCATTTAAGTCAGTTTCTGCGGAGAAGCGTTCGATCCCCGGACAAACAAATTTATAATTTTAATTTTTTATGTTTTTATTTTAAAACATATTTTTGTCGCAGTAAATTTTTTTTTTTTATTATATTTAAATAAAACTTACCATTTTTAAATAATAATTGGAAGATTTTATGTCTTAAAAGAAAATAATAATAATAAAAACTCGTTCGTAATGCATCGGCCGAAAAAACGTCCGCTGGACATAATGATGTCTCCTGATATGGAAGAACATGGAGAAAAGTGCGTTCTTGTTGAGGACTTAGAAGAGGAGGACCACGATACGTCTTCTCATTGCTCGGAAAACAATGAAACAAAATTTCCAAGCGTTTCTGGAGTTGACGTACTTAATGAAGCGCAAGCTCATCTAACAGCCCTTCAAGAAGTCTTGGCCGAGAAGCAGTCTAAGGTGACGAAGGATCAGCAACTGAAGATTTGCAGAAATGTCTCAGAGGTTTTCAGAGCCGTTTCTCAATTGTTGTTGGAGCGCGAGACGATGCGGGCTGATTTGGCGACAGTAACTGCTCAATTAAAAATGGCGGAAATAAAAATACGCCATGAAAAAGAGGAAAAAAGGCACCTGGAGCAAAACATAATCCAGCTGGAGACTGACCTAGGACCTGTGATGCGAAGAGTCGCCGTGGCAACGGAGGCTAGCTTGTCATTTGCTGACATTGTCCGAAATCAGTCCAATATTGCTCACCAACCCCCACCTATTACCCAATCTGGGCATCGCGTCGGTGCGCCAAGGCCCGCCATCTGTATCTTCCCTACAGATGCAGATGCCACCAAGGATAGCGAGGGAACAAAAAAAATTATCCAAGACATAATTAGACCATCCGAGCTAGGCGTACGCATCACCGGGATTCGCAAAATTAGGAACAAAGGTGTCCTTTTAAACACGGCAACCACAGGTGAGCAAGAAAAATTATTGAACGCACCGTGCTTTGCACTCAACTCAAGCACACTTAAGGCTCGGCTACCTACAAAACGACTCCCGAGGGTAATATTTTTCAATGTACCGCGGGACCTGAAGGACGCTGAATTCTTGAGGATCGCCCTCACGAGTATTCCCAATATACAGGACATCGAGGGAGAAATAAAAACGTGTAAGCTGAGTCACCTGGCCGGCGCTCGAAACGGAACCACCTGTCATCGCGTTTATGAGATGCCCGCTACACTACGAAAACTGCTGGTGGAACAGGAAAAAGTTTTCGTCAACTGGACCGTGTGCCGCGTCAGAGACTTCATTGGACTCACCGTCTGCACTAAGTGCCAAATGATTGGACACTCGTACAAATACTGCAGAGACACTCTCAGATGTGGACACTGTGCCGAAGAGAACCACACCACCGTATCTTGTCCTAATACCGCGGCCAAACCAGTGTGCGCAACGTGCGCTAGATTCGGAAAGCCAGCTGCGCATTCGACTGGAGATGGGACAACTGCCCTGCCTACAAAGCTGCACTAAAAAAGGACCTTGCTACGATCGACTATGGCGTCCAATAATTATTATTTTGAGGAGGACAATGAAGTTGATTTTTTCAAAACCAGTGATCTTCAAAAATGGTTTGAGGACAAAAAACACAGTGCTGCAACACAAAAGGGTTGCAACAGGGAACAAGTAAATATTGTGCAACGAAACTTAAGGTCCATTTCCAAATACTGGGACACTCTTAACATCTATCTTAATACATGCTGGAAGAATATAGATATTTTGATGTTATGTGAAACAGCAATTACAAATGACCTTACTTGTCTCTACGAAATTCCTGGTTTCAAATCTTATAGCTATTGTCGAATAAAAAAAACAGGAGGCGGGATATTATTATATGTTAGAGATGAAATCACTTTTCTACAAAAATCACTAGAAACAAAATATTTTGAAAGTGTATTTGGCATCATAACTTTACCTAGTAATATATCAATGAACATTTTAGCAATATACCGCCCTCCAAATCATAGTAAATCACTGTTTCTGAATGAAATCTCATCCATATTATCAAATGCTATCAACCCCTTGGAAAATATTTTATTTTTTGGAGACATTAATTTAGATTTATTAAACCCTCAAAACCCGGTTATTATGTCATACGAAAACATATTATCTAGCCATTTTTTAATAAAGTGTATCAATGATGTAACAAGGGAAGCATTAGTAGCCGGTAATATTACACGCACATGCATAGATCACATTTTTGTAAGATTCAATAGCAGGCAGAAACAAGATGACGTACTTTCATCTTGTATTTGTGATTTTACTATAGCGGATCACTTTGCGACAGCTCTCAACATTACATACAGTAGTGCAATTACAAAAACTAAACAACGCAGGGAAAGTATTTCAATATTATCTCAAAAACGAATTGATAAATACATACCTAGTTATAATTGGAAAGCCCTGCTTGCGGAACAAGATTGCGTTGACGTATATAGTAAATTCAAAAATATGTTAAATGACCTGTACGAAAAAAGTAAAATCAATTTCTATCCAAAACCTAAAAGAAGACCGTTTGCAATAAAATTATGGGTAACGGATGATATTTTAGAAAAAATTAAAATAAGAGACTCCCTATACAGAAGATGGAAAAACTCACCTACCAATAAAACTTACGAAATAAACTACAAATTATCCCGAAATACTGTTTCCAAATTAATCACAAAAAGTAAAACTGCATATTTTAATGAAACATTTAAAAACCATTTCAGCAATTCTAAAAAAACGTGGGATCAAATAAACAAGTTATTGGGACGTAAAACAAAAACAAACTGCGATGAAATTATTTCAAAGTATATGCTAAATAGTAACGGCCAAACAGAGGAAATCGTAGTAAATAGATTCGCTGAGTACTTTTCAAACAGTATCAGCTCGGTGTTACACAAATGTGACTACAAAGCGTCTAACATAGCTCCCGTTGAGTTGCCGCATAGCATGTACCTGCCCAGAGCTACGTGTGAAGATATACGCAGGATTGTCGGTCAACTTAATAATTCTAAGTCGCCGGGGATTGACAATATTCGAATGTTCGACATTAAAAAACATATAACTATTCTATGTCCGGTAATTACCCATGTGATAAACCCCCCCCCCCCCTATGAAGTAACACCCTAACTTTTGTATCCAAATGCTGCTACATTGCTACAGCTACAGGCGCAACCCCGGCCGGCCTTTAAAACCTCGTAGCTCGCCCGTTCTCGCGTCTCTCCCCTGCGTTCCTTTTGCAGCGCCCTTTCAACCCCATCACGTAATACTTTTATGCAAACGTGACGAGATGCTCTCAATTAATCAATTGTAATTAACCCCACAACGTTGTGTACTTTTTTGTTTTAGTGGTTTGATATAGTTAATCCAATTTAATTAATAATGTATTTGTGGTAAACCCTTGTTCTTTTAGGTATGGCGTGTTACAATTTGCAAGGCTTCGAATAACAATGACTGAGTCTGACTAGCTTGAAAAATAACTAAGTATCTATCTATATTCGTTCAGCTTCCTCCCTAGCACCTGTTATACACCTACGCTCATCGACGACTATTTTTATTGAAGTAATCTGCATTTTCCCTCCTAGCATCTCGTATATAAATTTACATTTATACGGCGTATTGAGAAGATCCTACCTTTCGATGCGATGTCGCGTACTCTCTGCGGCTTTATAAAATGCTATCATGAAAATAATTTGACATTTATGTACATTCTAACAAAAGATTTACACTCAAGCAGTACGGAGTGCAATAATTCTACACTCACAGTTCTAGATGCAGTTTGTTAGTTAGCTAGCTTGTTTTATTTTTTTAATTTGATTCTACGGGTAGGTATTTTGGATTAACATGAGACAGAACATGTGCTGTTTAAATAATTGGACTCCTCCATAGCCCAACTGATAAGGTGATGGTCATAGACCGCCGAATCAGCTTCCAATTCCAACGCCTCCGGAGAATGTTAAGGTCGCAAGCGACGAATGAAAATCGACATGTTTTGCCTTCTGTCGGGAAAGGGTTTGATGTGTGTTTCTGGATCATAGAGTGGTAATGGGAATATTATCGACCAATAAGCCGCCAAATTATAAATATGTTGATGATGATGAGAGGTCATCTCATACCGTTTGATATGAGGGTCTGCTCCGATTAATGGGGTGATAGCCGATGTCAGGAACTGTTCAGGAAATGTGTGGGTGGCACGAGGTTTTGGAACGTGACATCCTACTCTGGATTGATGATGATGTTGTTGATTCTGAAGTTCTTCAGCATGCCGATGACTTGAGTTCCATTAACTCCTAAAGCACCGGCATAAACATTAAACCGAAGTTGATTAGACAATCGGCAATGTCAGGAGATCGGTGGGGCCGCTCTCTCCTCTGATCTGGCGATGTATGAATTTAATTAAGGAAGATTTTGATGTCACCGATCCTCGCCTTGGCAGTCACTCATGTCCTCAATAGTCCCGTTCTCCGTCCAGCACGCCGCCTCGAACCAGTAGAAATAATGATTACGTTTTTCCTAGGCGCGCTACAAAACATGCGCCAGCCTGCAATCGCGATGGTCATCGGTATTTGATTTGAATGAAAAATACGTCCTCTCGCATAACATACACAAGCGTAACTTGGGACCTTCCCCTATATGTGTTACGGGCATATGCTCTACGATAGGCGTACCCCAACCTCAAGCTCAAAAATCAGCTCAAAGAAGGAATGTCAATCTCGGTTTCCAGGGTGCCGGGTCCAAGAATGAAAGGCACCAGGTCGTGAATCTGGCTTCCCTCCCTTCTATTTCCCCCGCTGCGCTTTCGTCCAGAGTACATTCCCACCCTGATGCTGGATGATCCCTATTCCTAGTGTGAGGGAGTTAAGAAAACTTTTGCTACTTATGTAGGTGGATATAACGCATTACGCTTAAAATATGAATACCTACCGACGGCTTCATTCAACCGACAATGTGAAAGTTTTTGCTAAATCGAATATCGAATGAAATATACCTACCTAAGCGTAAACCAAAAGGTGAGGATTATACGATAATTTTATGTATAGTCCTATGTAATAGACTTGTCGTGATACCTAAATTTTGGAATAAGATATGGGAAATTTTTAGGAGTGGGAATTTAATTATGTCAGATTTTGTTAGTAAGCAAAGATGCCCATGCTACGCTCCTTCCATAAACTGTTATATTACCCAATGCCTTTTCAAAAAACCCTTCCTGAATATAGTCCCCTAGCTACGTTTAAAATTATTATTACGAAACTCGTAAATAATAATTAACACCTCAAAGGCGCTTTACACATTAATTTATACCTACATTCTATACCTATGTATTTTGTTACCCGTTCTGTATTGGAGAATACCCAGTAACCTAGTTTTCTAGATCACCAACAAAGCACTTTTAAAGGATTTTATTATTGTTTTGTGGTTTCAAAATCCCGTCTTTTAAATGAAGTCTCTCGTCTAAGATTTATTGCCCGAAAGTGTCTTTTGTGCTTCAAATAGTATTTTAGTTCATTGAACCCCAAATTATTATTTTACAACGGTCTTGTCTCAAGAAATTGTCGCCGGCCAACCTCAGGCAGCCCCGGATCGACTTACGGAGGGAACGGCCCTTTTTTTTTCGATTACCGATAATTATCTGCTAGCTCTTTAAATATTACCGTTATAATTTTCCGATTAAAGCATCCGACTTAGATGACATGATTCCTTATTAAAGGCCTCATTAAAGTAGCTATAATAATAATACTAATATTTGAACGATCCACACAGCACCGCTTTTATGGAAAATCACCTCAAGGGCGCTATATAACCTATAATACATGTTTAAATCTAGAAAACTACAAGCTAGACGAACAATTATAAACAATTAAAATACTCGGGGAGTAATGATGATTCTATTGTTTTAACCCTACTTTGTACGAAATCCAAACATTAATGTTGTTAATAATTAATTCAATTTTTCAAACTTACCAAATTCGCCATGTTGCACAAAATAATTTCACAAATCAATTCACTACTCTAATATTTAACTCAAACAAGCATTTCTAAACCACAACCCGTCATGCAGTTATTTATTCCAAGATGCAGCCGTCAAACACAATTCTCGCGTCGATTCGTTGTAAAATTTTTCCTGACCCTGATAAACGCCCCGAAAGCACGTCCCGTATTGATAATTGACCGCCTCAATTTACAAATTATATTATTTAACGTCACAGATATGAACTCTCAAGCCGCAATCTCTGACTTCCTTATTCGCGTGGACTCCTTCCAAATCTTGACTCCCCTCAATCGCGTGAAATATTTTTCTTTAATTTTATGAATTATTCCCGGTTTACGCGCCCAGAGTTATTATTCTATCGTGTATTCAACCTCGATGATTTTTCGCTAGCCCGTGCGTCTCCAGAATCTCTCCCCGACTGTCCCCTAACACTTCCCTGCCCCGACTATCCTGTTCCAACTCTCTTGTGTGGTTTCAATAATTTATTCGTCCCTCTTTTTTAAAACCTCAAGTGGGCACACCTCCCAATATGCATATTTCAATCGTTTTAATAGTGTTCTGTCACATTAGGTCCCAAATTTCAAGAATTCCGTGCAACTTTCATGTTTGCTATGTGTGTAACCTTACATAACAAAATACAAACTAATTTTGTCTGCGCCGGAGTCATAAATTATCCCAATAACGCTTAAAAGAAGAGCTCAGTGGCGTACTTCAATCTAATACTCTTTCTCATTACTTGCGTCGACTTTATTGGTTATATAATAACATTATATAAGCATTGTCTGTACACGTTTTCGTTCTTTCCGCGTGCGTCACTATTTAACGAATTCTGCAATCCTATTTCGACAAATATGTTAAATATTTCAACCCGTAATCGGCGCGTCGCGCTAGTATATTTAAATGTACCAACGAGCAATCCTTATTGACTAATTTTCAATTTCCTACTGCCATAGAAAATTCACCAGATAATTGTTTCGTAAATCAATTTGCTCGCGTTAAAGTCAGTCACCACTCGGGCAAATATCCATCGGCCGCCCCTGACTTGATAATGAACCTGAAAAAATCCCTCTAAATGTTATTCTGGGTCCCTTCTTAGTTTTGTGAAGAATGGCCTTTGCCGGGGCTCGCGTGCACTTGAGCTACGCAAACACATGTGGTTATTTAGTCGTAAGGACCCATAAATCACCCCCATGAATTGAAACAGAGAATTGTATGCTGAAACCATTCCATGTTACAAAAATTAAATATAATTCTAAATTGATCTCTCAATTTTAAAAGAATTATTTCGTAGGCCCAAAGGCGAGATCATCACACCCACTAAATTAATAAAATCTTGTCGCAAGCAGTTATACCTGATGAGCTTAAATGTAGCATTATTAGGCCAATATACAAAGGGGGAAAACATTCTGAAATAGAAAATTACAGACCAATCAGTATACTGCCAGCTATTGAAAAAATTCTAGAAAAATACATCTCCGTAAATTTAATAAAATACCTAGAAAGTTTCTCCATTATTGATCCCAACCAATACGGATTTCAAAAAAATAAAAGCACAGAATTGTTACTGCAGGACTTTTCCAATTACGTAAATCAAGAACTCAATAATAAAAAACATGTACTGGTTTTATTCATAGACAATTCTAAAGCGTTTGATACCATTGATCCGAAAAAATTATTACAAATATTGGAGGCGATAGGAATTAGGGGAAAATTACTAGAACTATTCAAAAACTATTTAAACAATCGACAAATTAAAGTTAAACTCTTCCAAACTTACAGCAAAGCTAAATTTATGTCAACAGGAGTCCCGCAGGGGTCAATTCTCGGCCCAACATTATATATAATATTTGTTTCACTTATGAATAAAATTTTCACATTTGTTAAACATTACGTTTATGCTGATGATACGGCGCTAGTCATTTCGCATGAAGAATTATCAATTGCAATAAAACTCATGCAGCACGACTTCTTTTCCTTACAGAAATGGTCTCATGATGCGGGTCTTATAATCAATTCAAAAAAAACCAAAATAATGCATATACGATCTCCACATGCCAAATGTACCATTACGCCTTTAATTAAGTCGCATACATTTGAGTGTATACACAATTCTTCACAGTCGTGCAAATGCGAAACCATTGAACTTGTGCAAACGTATGTATATTTGGGGATAACAGTAGATACGCATATGAAATGGGATATTCACATAAGCAACATCTGCAAACGCCTGCGAGCTATTGCGGGACGAATTTATAAAATTAAATATTTTATGCCCATAAGTACATTAAAAATAATCTATTTGTCACTAGCGGAATCTACTATCAGATACGGAATAACTTCTTGGGGAAACTCGTGCAAGACAAATATAGATTACATTCAAACAATTCAGAACTCTATGACTAAGCTCTTGGTAAGCAAAAGCATTTATGCACAAAGAAGAAACATAAAATTATTATATGAGTCAATTAGTATATTACCTGTGCGAGGGATATTATGGTTTAAAATTGTATGCCAAAACCTATTGTCGGATTCAAAGTACAAGGAAAAGGTAGATCATGCATATGGCACTAGATTAATTAAAAATGAGGGGTTGTCCATTCCCAAAATTGTAAATAAATACGGACAACGGACATTCGCTTATCTTGTCCCTACCATATTTAATAAGATGCCAATTAACATAAAAAAACTAATCAAATTGCACCACTGATTTAAAAAAAAAACTGAAAAAATGGCTAATAGATCAAGACTTTTTATATTGAATTTTGTTTTCATCTTGTGTATAATATAACTATGAGTAATTTGCCTGTATTATATCTGTCTGTCTTTGTATTTTATGCTTTTGTATTGTAATTACTTAAAAGTTATTCTTCTGTTTCTATTTTCTATATTGTGGTTTCTTGTTATAATTGTTCTTCTATGTTATATTAATATTGTTAAATCGACCTGCTGACAAACTGCTCTGGCAGTTTAGCGGGTGCTTAAAATGAAGAATAAAAAAAAAAATAAATAAAAAAAAAAAAAAAAAAACAATGTTATAATATAAGTAATAACAAAATAAATAAAAATAAAAAATATCACACAATCTTATATACACAATGTACCCACACTTCATGTTTTTATCGTGTTATTTTAACACCCGACGCAAGGAGCGGTGTCTGTCTGTGGAATCGTAGCTCTTAAACGAATTGACCGATTACGATGTGGTCTTTTTTGTTTGAAAGTTGACGTGATCGAGATAGTTCTTAGCTACAATTCGTGAAAATCTGCTCAGGCGTTTCAAGGTCATCAGCTCTTTTTATTATTTTTGTTAGCTCCGGTATGAATCTTAGACGCATAATGGGTATTTACTTTATTTTCAAACATATGAGTTACCTCATAGTTGAAAAACAAATGTATGCTAGAACCACTGAACTGTAGATGGAGTTCGAAGGTAGGAGACGAAACCCTGGATTGCCTATTAGTAAACACTTCAAGTTTGGGCTCATTAGATTCGTCTTAACTATTACTGTTCATTTCTCCCGATGACGAGGACCTGATGCTGGAACTGGAAGGTGGCTGTATAATATGTCGGGATTCTTTAAAATTTTTAATTTAGTCATTTTATTATAATTCTTGTATCAGATAAAATTATGTTTCAAATTATTAGAAAATGTATTTATATTTTAAATTTGAAGTCCGTAAACAAAAAAAATTAGATAAATTACAGTTAATTCAAAAAGCCAACAAAAAAAGCTTTACGAAACAAGGTTACAATTTTATGACGGCTGACACGTTATAGATGACTTAGTCTCAACTCGAGGGTCATGTTTTTTCAAAAAACAACTTCATGATAAATATCAGTTTTCTGGAGTTGATGAGAAATAAATAAGATTCTTCATCCATACATCACCCGGCCCTTCAACCCAAAAGTTGACGAGTCACGATTTATATATTAAATAACGGAAACGGTCTAGCTATTTTTTGGCAACATCATGTAACTGACTTACCCAGGGAGTTTAAGGTTCATTCTGTATTCATATTATTCCGAAACAACATTGGAAATAAAATATACGTTATGAAATGTACCTTCAAATAAGCGTACCCACCTGAATTATTGGAAGTAAATACATAATTGAATAAATAAACCAAGCGAAGACTTCGCGATATTCGAACGTTGGTAAATACGCCGAGAGGAATCGCTTCTCGAAAGTATCAGCATTTTTCGAAAGACGAGAAAACGAATTGAAAAGATGTTGTAAGAAGATTATGTAAATTTGTTTTGTGAGGTATGGGGAAGTACGGGGGGAGGAGATGGGGATAAGAACGGATGGAAATTTACCTTTCCCTTCTGATCTGGAGATCTAGCCTGTGTCGTCTTTGGGAATGCTGTGAGAGTGTGAGGGGTGGGTAGGAGTCTAGGGTCAGTGTGTCTAGGAGTGAAAGACGTACGAATCCATTCCCACTATGGTGCAAGGCAATGGTTCGAGAGAGTCCCTCAACCAATCTCTCCTGATCCGGCCCGCCACGCAGTAGGTGGGCAAACGCCTTAGCCGCCAAGACACAAACAGACCTCATCCCATGAACCCGGACACCCCTGTAATGTCACCAAACATAGCGAATCACTTGTGATGACCTACGGCAGGGGTTTTGGTTATCCAATAAGTGGTTCGGTAGGGTTCAAATCAATATTTGCACGGTCAACAGTTGATAAGAGATATTCCGAACGACGAATAATAAATTTTAGCGCGGCCTCCTTAGTGTCGTTTAAGATGTCAATATTTAAAATCGTTCGATTGCAAACAAACTGGCTTACTAATGAATGGAGATGAAATAAAGAAGCTCTTAGAATTGAAAGACATCATGTGCGCTATCAATAAACTTAATTAATTCATCTATGATGCGATTAATTTATTCCGTTCGATCTTAAAGAAATAAAAAGGTTTAAATATGACCCTAGACCTAATTAACTCCCGTTTAGTCTCAAAAAATACATGCGAAGTGGCAATGTATATTAAAGTTATTATTTCAATTCGAAGTGGTCTATTTATTTTTACGTGGCCATTTTAAGTGAAGGAATGTAAATCCATAGGTACATCCGCCAATTATGTAGGGCGTGGTATGGAGTGAGCTCGGTCCCAGCGCTCACTCAGGAGTGGCTTTTGGTGCTGGAAGGCTGCGGTTACCGCCGTGTTGTCCGATGCCTTTAGCCGCATCCTGGCTCCAGTGATCCGGTGTTGCTTCAAGTTGGCGAATCCATTTTGCCCTAGTAGTGTAAGCATTGACGATGCCCGGCTATACCTTCTGTATTCAAATTTAATTCTGCTGTCTATTATATCGGATCCGGAGATGTTCTATCGAGCTGATTCGGTAATTTCCCGAATTGCTACCAATTTCTTACATATCCCCCTTAAACATTTTAAGTTTTTAAGCTCTTAAAAAAATATTTGTTATTTTTTAAGATAATATCTGTACATTCTCCACGCCGGCGCCGAAACGCAAATTATTTAAAAATATTAATAGTAAGTATGCTGCGAACATTATTATTTTCCGTCTGATACAGTTATTATACAAGTAATAGGTATGTATGAAAAAAAACACAGTGTTTTTTTAATGCAGTTTTAGACAGCCCCCAAGAGATTTTTGCTCTATTTTAGACGAGTCGTGTTTTAATAAACATTTTTACAATTTTCGCTTCAATTTTACCGTTTTTAATATTTGCCCACTCTCTTCAACATTCGTAATTACATATCTCTCCATCTTCTTTTTTTTGAGCGGGGATACATCGCCTTAAGGACAGTTCAATGATGTTAAAAATATATTGTTCAATGCTGTGAACAGTATACATATTTGTTAACATTATTTCTGCATTAAAATAATCTTCTGGCAATCATATTTAACTTTTCCTTTGTCGTTCAATACCATCATTGTTCGAGTGGTTTTCAGTAATGATAAATCCCAAGTATTTTTTGTTCTTAGATGAATTTATGAATACCTCATTAATTTGTACGGGAGGAAAAAACTAAATTACCGATATTTTATCAAATTAACTTTACATAAATGAGTCCTAAGCTTGAAGGAAATATATGTAGTTCGTTGTAATTTAACTGCCCTTTTGTAATTTAACTCACATTTTGTTTACAATAGCTCTACACAGGAGACCCTGAGGAACATAATTTCCTTCAGGGCATACGTCATCTCTGGGGATGCTGTGTGGAGGGACTTTTAAAGGATACGAAGGAGAAAAAGTTCTGGGAAGGTTAACGTATGAGGGGTGGTTAGGAATCTGGGGGTCAATGGCTCCACGAGTGACTGACTGAGTGAGTGAATCCATTCCTCCCACTGCAGTGCAAGGCGATATTTCAAAGGAGTTCTGGTTGAGAGGTCACAAGGTTTCCCTCAACCATATCTTCCAATCTGGCTTGCCACGCAGCTGGTGGGCAAAACCATCCACCGTCAAGGCCGGGACAAACCTCACGCCATGAAGCCGGGTACCCCTGCTAAGTCACCAAACGTAGCGAACTACTTGAGGTGACCTATGATAGAGGTGTTGGTTATTCAATAAATGGTTCCCGAAGCGGCGGTACTCATTCCCGGCCTCCTAGATAAATTGTAAGCATATCTAGAAATAATATCGACCACCATAACACGGGCATAAGTCTAGCATGGTGGTCGAAAAATGCACAAATGATGTAACCATCGAAAGCAATGTATAAAAAAAAATATAAACTTAAAAGTGTTAATTTCTTACTCGGATTCGTTTTCCCAGAGAAATGATAATGATTTTTTTCTATTGAATAATGATAAATTATGTCTTTTTTATGTGAAATTGCTTTCGGGTGTTTTTCGTGTCCAAACACAATCAACGCCACCATTGAACAACTGAATTTATGGAAGATTATTTTTCACTAAACACAAGTGGAAAAACATGCCGAGGGCAAACATTCAAAATCACGTTAAATAAAGAAACTCAAAAATTTTATCACCTATTAAAATGAAAACACTAAACATACTGACATTATGTCGTTCCGTGACAACTCAGAATCAACTCAACTCAACACCTGTTTGAAAACAGGTATTGAGTTGTAGTAGTAGATAGTAGTTGAGTTGATTCTGAAGCTTTGAAAAAAAAATTAACAAAACCTATTAAACTTAACCTAACCTATAAAAAACTTAACCTAACCTATTTAACCATTTTTTTTATGTATTTTTTCACATTTTGTGATTTTTCAAAGGAGGTGTTGAATTGAGTTCATCCTGAGTTGTCCGGTCACCGCATTGTCTATATCGGTAATATATGTGAAGACCACTTAGCAAGAAGTGTGATTTTCACATACCGATTTGAGAGACAACTGAAGACACCAATTTACGTAAGATCTTTTGACTCCTAGGCTCCACTCCTACTCCCCACACAGGCTAATAGATTATCAGCTCAATAAAAAAGGATGATAATTGAAATCTTTCATTATGTTAAAATTTAAATTAATCCTTACACGACTTTTTCTGATTTTTTTCGTAAGTGGTTTTCACAGTCAAAATTTCAGCATCCTGGCCTGCTCAATGCCACGTTGACACTATAGTATCACTAACATCAAAAATATTTACTGTAATTAATTAAAAAAATTATATACTTGGCTCTTTTTCGAGTTTTTGCAATATGTCAGCATTTTTTTAGTAATAAACGAATTTCGAAATGAATTCTCGCTCTTACATGTATTGAACTTTTAGATTATATCTCATTAACTATAGAATCATGGTTATACAATGGCACCTTACCTACAAGGCTACACTACATTTTCAAATACGTATGTAGGTACTGTTTATAAACATAGAAACTAAAGACAAAAGAGTTATATTATGTAGAATGATATGTGCGAAGCGTTTTCCTACGATACGTGTTTTTTTCTGTACTTGTATACATTTAAGGTTAGTCATACGCTTGCTAGTGAATGACACAGATGTGTTGAAACAGGTAGCAGATAAATAAAAAAAATAAGTAATAAATGTACATGGAAAATAGTATATTTTGCCCTGAGGAAGGAACGGTTGTTCCACAAACAAAACAAAACCGAAACCAAAACCGGCATTTGTAAAATAATGTATGTAGTGGTTCAAATAAAGTAATATTGTTGCATGTAGATATAACATTATTTGTCATGTTTAAAAATACAAAAAGAGGCTTACTTCGTCGTCATTTCTTTCTTCTCCTTGTCTGTAATGTCACGCTTGTCCCACGTGACACAAGTTATGCCTTTTGTTGGTGGAGGGAGTATGGGAGGCGTAGAGGTAATATCTTCAATATTGGGTTCTGCTGCACTCATTGTCGAGAGAACGCCAGGAGATAAGATAATACCTGAAACAAAATATGAACAGTATAAATGATATTATAGTTTTTCTTTTACATTTGCTTCACACAGGAGACCTGGAGGAAAATAATTTCCCTCTGGTCTTTTTAGGGAAAGTAAGGAGAAGAAGTTCTGGGAAGGAAATTGGTATAGGGGTGGGTAGAAATCTTGGGGTCAGTGTGTTCAGGAGTGACAGACGTATTTATCCATTCCTCCAACGCAACGCGTTGAGAGAGTATGGCAGGAGAGTTCTAGGTCTCAGTCTCTCCCGATCGGCTGCCATTCTGCCACCAAGACCAAAACCTCACCCCATGAACCCGAGCACCCCTGCTAAGACACCAAGCGTAGCGAACTGCTTGTGGTGACTTATGGCAGGGGTATTGGTTATTCAATTAATGGTTCCCGGGGCGGCCCATACCCACCTCCCAAATTGATATATTGTCAGTTCCACATTTCAGTCGAAACAATTTTTTTTTATGAATACCGCCCAAGTTCCAACTACTCCAAACTTCTGGAGCCAGTTCGACTATGGCATCCCCAATTGGGGTATTTTGTGAGACTTAAGGGAATTGGAGGAAAGTAGATGGGAAAGAATAAGGTGGGGAAGTGCCTGGCTATTCAGATGTGGTCACCAAAACACGGCTAGTGCACCAAGAAAACACCACTAATAAAATTTACAAACATCTTTTTATGTAAAGAAGAGCATCTGTGGCGGAAACCTGGCAGACGGCCTTTGTTTAATTTTCATACAAATCTTTAATTTAATTCCGAAATCGATCAAAATGTTGAACACTTGACCTTCAAAAGAAGAGGAAGAATGAAAAATCTGTGTTATTAATTGCAAGTACAGTGGAAGACCTAAAAATATATGTATGAAAACATTTTTTTTTCACTGTCAATCACTGAATATAATATAACAACTCTCAAACGAGCATTTGAAAAAGGAAAATCCGATAAGGATTCGGTTGCTTCCAGGAATTCAAACCAGAACTTAGCTTTTCCCCTTCGATTATATTAAACCATTAAACTGTATCGTACTTCGACCAAGAACAACCAACATTTTCTTAATGTTATTCGTATTTTTAAAGGCAAAAATAAATGCAATCTAAATAGTGTCTAAGATAAATATAGCCATATTTATTTTAATGCGCGACACAATACGTTTACTTTTCTAAAACTCTTTTCAGATGTTTATGTTTCAAAGATTCGCTTATATTATCTTCAAAGATTAAAAACAATTTACTGTAAATAATATGAGAGCAAAACAATTTTAAATCAATAAAATATCGACATTGTATTACACTACTTGTACAACGTCCTTGCTTATTGCTTCCCCCTAACAATTATTATCTTATCTTCCACTTACAAAATTTCCCAAGCGAGTTCAAGATCATCTGGCTCCAGTCCGTGGGACTTTTGCGTGGGTTGGAAGTTATATCAACATCTCAAAAAAATACTTCTAATCTATTCTTGGCTCTGACTATTATGAAACCTAAGTGGAATTATATAATATAATCTTTTTAATATTTCTATTCTTGAAACTGACAATTCTTGGTTGAATTCCATTATAATAATAGATATATACGTCAAAATTACATTAACGACTTATATTTTGATAATCTCGTTACTTAAATATAGGTTTTATCAAACTCATTTGTCCTTTCCGTCATAGTGTTAACTACCTTACATTATTCTTATAAATCTGTAATGTTGCATAGTAGTTTTTTCTGAAATTGAATACTTAAAACAGAAATTCGGACGATAATGACATGTAATTGGCTTAAGCAGAACTGTTTTGAATATTAATTTAATAGTTATAATTTTATAGTGCTGTACAAATTAGTATGTGGTTTTGTTTTTAAATCTACTTCCTTTTGTATTTAGCACACAAAAATTATGTAATAAAAACCCACATATTATAATTTTTTGTTATACTTTATGCCAGCTTATATTTGTTACTAAGTCGTCTTTGACTGTTGAATTTCTAATTATTCGGTTTTTTCTAGTACGTATATTTTTCTTTGTTTATGCATAAAATACTTTAATATTAAAGCAAAATAATAATTAATATTAAAACAATTTTTTAATGTATTATTTTAATATTAAATCAATTTATAAACGCGAAGTAATTATGCCTACCGGGAATAACCAAATAATTAGAAATTCAACAGTCAAAGACAACTTTGTAACAAATATAAGAAAACCCAAATAATTGATTAAAATCCTTGTAGACCACCGCTCTCCCCCTCCCCCTTGTATATAAACCGTAGATTCAAAATAATTCGTACCAGCCTGAAGATGGATTTAACAGGTCACAAATAAATAAAAGTGGAAATAAGTTTTTTTTTTTTTAGTATTTTATTATAATACAATCTGTGAAATGCTGATAATACGAAGCAAAAACAAGAAAATGTTAAGATATTTTTTTTGTTTTACTTCGCCAGTGAAGAAGTGAAGATATTACAACAGTAACTGGGGAATGTTGTTGATAAATCGCACTTTCGGCAGAAGTTACCGATCCCAACCCTTTTAGTTCTAGTGAAATCTTATAACCGTCATAAGTTTTGCCACTTTTTGTTCCGCAAGAAAGTAATTTTAAATAACCGCCGAAAGGGTCATGAATGACGAACGAATCCCGCCACCCTCTCACAAATCTTATACCCTTTCGCATTTTCTTTGACGCCATTTCTGATTCACGAAAGAAAATGATGTCTAAGGACGGGTTGGTCCAAAAAATTTTAACAATACATCAAATTTGAGGTAATTTTCACGTTCCGTTCAAGTTTTGTTATTATATCATTATAAGCCAGTTTCTTCATCAAATTTAAATAATCATAGAACTAGAATAGAACTTTACAAAATGTATACTTTTAAAAGAAATGTACGTGAAAATAACTTTTTGATTTGAACAATTCATCAAATATTTTATGTTAATCTTTAATTTCTGTTCAAGTTCTGTTATTATATATGCCAATTGCTTAAAAAAACTAAAATTATCACAGAATTTGAATAGAACTTTCACATAACGTGAAAATTAACATAAAAATTTTGATGAATTTTTAATTGATTGAAAAATGCGACCATAAAATGAAAATTGAAGAAAAAAATCGACCTTAATTTTGCAATAACTTTGTCCAATAATAATAATTTGTCATTTATTAGTTACTCATCCGCACAAAAAATTTTATTTCCTTAATTTAAACTTTGAATAAAGTGAATCGGATGAAAATTCGATGAGCTACGATTGCGAAAAATGTGCTTTGAGAAAAACGCGTTTAAAGTTTTCGCTTGTAACCGGGCCGCTCCGTTCTCCGTTTTACCTGCTTGGCGCGCACCGTTCCTAACTATATTTCAAGGTTTAATTCGACGCTATAACTTTGGAAATGTATTCTCCACATATGTAGGAAGATTTTTAGTAAAAAAAAATCGAATTTTTGGATCGGCTGGAACAGATCCCGCCTTAACTTGGGAGTGTTTCACTTAGCATTATTTTTAATCGCGTAGTCCAATCGGCGAAGGTTGGTAATAAGGCCTAATAAAATTGGGGTAATAAGGCTTAATAAATCCAGGGTTAAAGAGAAGATTATAATAACCATGAGTATTTTTAGACCCCTGCCCACTCTAATAACTAATAAGGATGCAATATCTTAAACAGTTTCTTCACCAGTTGCAAATTATATATTATCATTTGTAACAAATTTGGTGGTGTAACTGTGGGGTATAGTATTTCGATAAAATGATATACAAGAAGCGTGCAACCGGACCCTGATGATCAAATTTACCACACTGGTGAGCTGACAGAAATTTATTAAGAGGAATGGCTGGGAGGTCTTTTTTATACAAAACTTAAATTTTGATTTGAGGCCAAATTATACAACCAAACTGAATAATATTTTTAAAATCAAAAGGTGTAAACAAAGTACATAGATTTTAATATTTTTAAAGATACCTAATCTCCGTACGTATTGATGCCGAGATGAAAAAGTTTTCTTATGAAATTCCCTCGATAGAAATTTAGAAAAATCTCATCTTGTTTTGTTATTAATAGATACGATAAAATCATAGTTTTTCATAAAATTCTACTTAACTCAGATGTTAAGAAATTTTTCTTTTGTTTTTCTATAAGTCGTGTTTTAATAAATATTTTAACTACAGTAGTCATTATAACAGTTTTTTAACTGAAAAATTCTTAAGAACCGTTGTGAATTAAAACTCGATGAAACAAAAAATAGCGACACTAAAATCAAAAGGAACTAAAGAGACAAACACATACATTTATAAGATTTAACCTGCGAGAGAATGAGATAGAATAATCGATCTCCTCTTTCTCTCCCCCCCTCCCCCCCCCACTCATGTCTACATTAGTTTTCTGAGAGTTCCACGTCTACCACGTGTGAGCTGCTCACTTGTATTTATTTATATAACTCGTATTTTAATAAATACTTTAACTACAACGCCTATTCATTAGAACTTTTTTTTAAATCTCCCTTTGTAACCATAACCATTCTTCTTGTTAAAGGAGCCTTAAGTACTACAAATTAACAAAATCCGAAATATTTTGAAAACATGATTTATTTCGGATAAGCCTTTTCCAATGATTTATCAAGGGTTCAAGCAAACACATAAACAATAATTAGGGATTAATAAATTCTTGTTGGGTGACACAAGATTCCCCAATTAATTTAATTGCACATGACAGGAATATCCGATAAACATCACTTTCATTATTTGACAAGAGAATCCTCCCAACCCTCACCCTTCCCTTATCCCTTAAGGAACACGAGCTCATCACTTACACAAATTCACGACACTAAGCCGCTAAACTGACGTGGCTTTGCTCCGCGGGGATCGTCAATCCAGAATTATTCATAATGTGATACGTTTTAATGTTTTATATGGGAACGAATTTAAATAGACACAACAAATAATATGACGACTGTAAAAAACTGTGGCTCGGTAATATAAATGGAAATATTTTATTATAGAAAAACAACCGTTTACATAATGTCAAGTTTTGATCAAATTAAAGGATAGAGAAAATTTTTTTAACCATTCTGGCATCTACAAACTTAGACGTAATGATTGTCCGGCATTTTACATATCTAGGTAAAACCGTGAGAAATGTTCAAACGTGGATGGTGGAACATTTGAAGTGCATGAACAGTGTAGATTTTTCAGAAATAATAGCTTTTAATTTTTATTTATTTATTTAATATTTGTATGTTCTTTACAATATTAATCATTTTTTACATCTTATACAGTTTTATAATTGGATATAAAAATAGCCTTTCCTCACCATAAAGAGACAAGGCTTTGTGTTTGGTGATGTAATTCGTGTGCAATTATATGAAATCAAGTAAGTAAGTAAATAATAAAATATTGCAAATCATCACAAAAAGATATGTAAGAAAAACTGAAGATTTATCAATATTTATATTATGATAGATTTAAAATCTTAAAGATATTATAAAGGCGAAAGTTTTGTACGCATGTGTGTTCGTTACTCTTTCACGCAATAAATACCGAATGGAATTTAAAAAATATTTCACCAATCGAAAGTACATTATTTGCTATAGCTGATAGGCTATATACATTGGTAATCTCTTTCGTTATGAATAAGCTTTGGCGTTATGAAATTATTTATTTTACTTTTATTGGCAAAGCGTGTTGCTAAGTACATAAATGTTTGACGTTGGCTGTCATTTTTTTATTTGTTTAGGTTACTGTTGAGATTTCTTTGATAGCAAAAATTCAAATACGAGTAGGTATTCTAATATTAATATTTAGCGTAAAAATGTAAAATATGAACTAATCTACATTTTGACTCACTATTATGAATTCGAAACGGCGCATATTTTATTGTTCATTTATTTTTGGAAGGGGTGGGGGGTTGGAGTGGGTAGGAGTTGGTTGGGGGTTGGAGGGGGTTGGGGTGGTGGGGGGCAAATATGTGAGCGAAGCCGGGGGCAAAAACTAGTAAATAATAATAGTAGATATAAACTCTTACAGAAGTTGCAGTTAATATTCAAATTAAGTTTGAATTCATGATATTTATATTTGTTTTTGTGTTTAATTCGTAGAACTCCATTTAATTTTTGAAAATTTTATTTTATATGAAAGTTATTATCGAGTTCTGCAAGTATTTTGGTAGGTATGTATTTTTGTTACAGCTGTTTCGACTTTAAGGTCATTTTCAAACTATCTTGTTTAAAATAAATAATTTAAAAAAAAATTAAAAAAAGGAATTCATGATGATTTTCGATAATTTTTTAGATTTAACTGGAGGTTACTGAAATAACTTATACCTAGGTAGAGATTGGTATTTTTAACGTGTTTGGTATTAAATTTTGGGATTTTAATATTATTCTGATATCTTGCTGATATATTGAAATGTAAGTTATTTGGCTGTATTTTTATGTTTGCAATATGGAATATTTTTTTAAATATATTTTGTCTATCGCAGATACATTGAATATTGAAATGATTGGTTCTATAGAGAATATAGTTGGCTTTTTCACGGTAACCATAATTATCAATCTTTGAACTATTTTGAGAGAATTTAAAATAACATCTGCTTGCTGCCAATAATACCGTATTGTAATATAGATTGAAAGATAAGATAAAGATTACTTTTGAAAGAAATATGAAACATCTACGTTTGAATAATTTAGAAATTCTTAAGATTAAAAAAATAAGAATAAATACAACCAATTTATAAAATTAACCATTGTATTTACCAAATAGCCCAGTTTCAAATATATTCCCTTCCCTATTTTTACTTTACCCCTCTCTCCCTTGCCTACTTCTACCCCTTTACTTTTACTCCTCTCTCTCTTGCCTACTTCTACCTCGCCCCCCTCAAAGTATTCTCTCTCCCTCTTCTATGTGACGTATAAGTACACTGTAACTCTCTATGTTTTTATATAACCCTGATGATGGTTAAATGGAAACCGATTGGTTTTATATGTTAACGATGAATAAAATGAAGTGGTATTAAAACTAAGTTATTGTTTTCTAATTATGTATGCCCACCAATTGTTTGGTACATGTGAAAATTCATCAAAATAATAATTATTAGCATTTTGGGTTGACGAAGAGATTAATATCGAATTTCTACCGCCATTCCACAATTCATTGTAACATCAGCAAGTTACAGTCATCAAACACGGTAATTTTTGTTGTGGATCTGTCTGGGACCTTGAATTTGTTTTGAATTTATGTTTAATTTTCAAATTTTAAACTGATATTGTCAAGAATTCAGACAAGCAGTAGATGGCAAAATACCTACCTAAAATATTATGTTTTTTTATATTTTCTTTCCATTAAATTTATTTCAAATCTGTGTTTGAAATTTTTTTTTTGCTTAAATTTCTTTATTATTTTTGAAACTAAAAGTATGATTTCGTTGTCTTCAGGGGTCTGCACGTTTTAGCAAACGTGCAATTATCAATCCTACAACTTGTAATCATAATATGCCTTGATTTTGCACGAGTCTGCGATACTAATAATATAGAGACCTACCTTTTAGAAAAATTATTCAACAGTATAATGAGAAAATATTGTGGTATTCTCTGGGAAATACCGCAGTAACGAGCATAACATTTATTAGAAATCTTTCGGTAGGTAAATCTAATTCCAGCCGCCATTCCACAGTATTTATCGAGTAACATCACGAAGTAATAACACAGAATCTACCTTTAAAAAAGTACACAAAATATGTTTTTATACAATGAAAACAAATAAAGTGACATTATTTCGGAAATAACACAGTAATGGGCAATGGGTATTCCATTATTAGCCTTTTAGTTTGACAAAGCGTTATATATCCAATTTATACCGCTATTCCAGAGTTCATAGTTAGTAAGTAATACAGAATCCTCCTTTCAGAAAATGTTTAAGAAGAATCATTTTTGTGCCCTCTTTGGGGGCTTTTCAGGTGAATAGTAAAATTTATACTCCATGAGGCAGTTCAGTTATGTATAATACATATATAACTGAACTGCCTCATTAACAAACTTTTTTTATTTTTTTAGTGATAAATTGAAGATGTCCACTGACTTGGTATATTTATTTCCCTCTATTAGTATCCAGTTGATAATTTAAGCATATTCAAATCATTTAAAATAGTTTATTTTTATTTATTCTTAACTTAATGAGTAAAACCTCATATTGTAACATTTAAATAAATAAGGACAATTTAGAAAAACTCAATCATAAATTTGAAAACCGAAAAATCAGATAAAGATACGGTTACATCTGGGACCCGAACCCAGGACCTTCGCGTAGTTAAAAATAAAAATAAATTTCTTCAAATTTTGCAAAATTCACTTCGTGGCACCATTTTATTAATGAAATAATAAAAAAAAACATTTTTTTTACCACAATAATCTTTATTTAAAAAGTCAAATGTTTCGAGGACATTATATGTACTAAAAACTCGAAACATGTTGACTTTTTAAATAAAGATTATTGTGGTAAAAACAAAGTATTTTTAATTATTTCATTAATAAAAATAAATATTCATCATAAAAGCCAATAGATGTCGCATATTAAAAATAATGATGTTCAAAAAAATTCTTATACGCTATCTAGATAGCATTTAGTTCGGGTTTGAATCTTGCAATCATACATAAATATAGCAGCCAATAAACATATGCGCTAAGAAAATGAAGATAATGTTGGTTGTTCGTAGTCGAAGTATGATACAGTTAAATACGACCGAATTGGATAGGGACACGTTAGCTCAGTTGGTACAGTTGCGCCCTGACATGGCGAAGGTCCTGGATTCGTGTCCTAGATGTGACCGAAACCATATCTGATGTTTCTATTTGCAGCTTTTCGATTGAGTTTCGCTAATATTAATTTTATCAAATATTTAAAAAAAAGTTTTGTAGTTCAACAAAATTGCTGGCGTATGCATTTTAAAACTTACGAAACGTTGAGAATTATTTGGTATTCTTTTAATAGTTTGTACATGAATGTGTGTGTTCCAGACGGCATAATTGTATTAAAGTTGACTTCTAACAATAGTAAAACAAAGCAGTTTAATAAACCTAATGTTGAAATTTCTTCTTAGCATAGTTAGCCTATATCTAATGACAATGTAATATAGAATTCTTTCGAAAATACCACAATAACGAGTATTCCATTTAGTATTAGCCTTTTAGTTTGACAAAGCTCCCATCTTAGTTTCCCATTGTGAGCAGACCCTTATGATGCGGGCGGGTGCGTGCTCCGGTTTCACCCGGGAATAAATGTGGATCATTAGGACCCGTAAAGACGGACCGGAAGATTAAGTACGGCCATCGGATTTCTTGTCATTGATTACAGCACCAAACCAACCCTTTCCGGGTTTCTCTCGCTGCTTGGAGATGCACGGACACATAAGGGATGAATGATGACTGTGCTAAAATATATTTGTTTTTTTTTAAATCTTCCGCATAAAAGTTTCATCGACCCAGAGTCAGTGGAATTATCATATTGTCGTTTGAAGTTTGATTTGAGACTGAATGAAGTAGAAAAGGAGAAGGAGAAGGGAAGAGGAAGTTTAGAAGTATCTGGCAATTCAGATCTAGTAACTATGATTATGAGAGAATACTATGGCTTGAAAGATAAATGTTAGCGGTGGCTGTAGATTTATTCATTTTCATTGGAATACCTTTTTTAAAGTATTTTGAAGAAGCCCATCAATGTAATATATCAATTGAAGAAGAAGATAATATACTAAACGAAACCTGAAACAGAACAAGACACAGAAAAATAAAAAGGTATCGGTCGCAACTGGGAATTGAATGCAAGATCTCTCGTCTTACCGGGACACACGCCTTAACCAATATTTTTCAGTTATTGTTAATTTATTCGTTTGTAGGAGTATCTGAAAGTTAGTAATTATTATCTTGCCACAAACAGCTAGTTTCAACTTGATGCGTCCTATGTGTTTTTTTTTAAGTGAAACTTCTATAGCCCCGCTGTGATTTGGATTTCGGATGAAATGGAAATGACGATTACTGCACGATTATGATATCACTTTTCAAGTATTGGTTGAGATTTTTTTGGTAAAGTTTCGCTTCTACCGCGTGTAAACTGTACTCGGTTTTTTTTTTAATTATGGTGTTCGTTAGCGCTCTTTTGGCAGCTGTATAATTTTATATTTGGAACTACACATGAAACTACTAAAAAAACAATTGGCAATGTAACAATCATTGATTAGAAAATAATGTCTTCTAAATTAGAACGATTAATATATAACCACCAACTATGATGACGATAAAATAATTATTCTGTCAGATAGTGCTCTATCGGTCGCTTATCTCACATCCTTTCAATCCACAATCTATGTCGCTAAACTTCCAGATAAATGTTATGCGATATCACGTTATTTTGAAAGGAAAAAATTATCAACGTATTGCCGATTGTGCAATCTGAGGTAATTTTCTAATAGGCTAGTTTATCTAGGTATTATTTATTTGTATTAGGAAGATTTGTTAGATAGATTAGATCATTGCGCAATAAAAAAGCGACTTTTAAAATTAAAGACAAAGAATTATAAAAAAAACTACAATACAATTTGGGTGACAGCTAGGGGTACCGCCGCCCAGGAACCATTTATTGGATTTCCAAAACCAGTCACCACAATTGGTTCGCTACGTTTGTTTACTTACAGGGGTGAGCGGGTTCATGGGTGAGGTTTATCTAAGTCTTGGCGGCGGTTTTATTTTTGATGTACATATTTTACTAAAATGTGTATTTATCTGTTACCGGTTTCGACATATCCATGTTATTAACTAGCAATCTTAAAACGGATAAATGAAAAAATATAAAATTATATAACAAATGTACCTACATAGAAAAAAAAATCTTCAAAACAAAAAGTAATTAATTATTTTATTTTAATTCTACTCAAAGGTAACGGTAGAAAGAGATTCAATTTATCCAAATCATATTTTTAGAATATTTATAATGTAAACCAATTAGTAGTAGAGATCAATCAAAAATAGTGATTTAGCATTCGTAGCTTTACCCTAAGTTAACATATCCATGATTTCGTATGCGATAAGAAACATATTATTTTTAAAACTTTTTTGAACTCTTTTTATGTTTGATATATGTATGTAGTTAATTGAGGATTCCACACTGTTGAAGTGTACTCTAGGTGGCTTCTGACGAAAGAAGTAAAGCTTTACTCTATAAATCCTAGCACGCTCGTGATACGCTCGATGTGAGATTGAAAAACAGTCTGTCTAATAGAACTCCACGATCTCTAATTACATTTACCCTGATTAACAGTTTGCTATTTTGGTTAGGGGTAGAGTATTGTGGTTTTCTTTCGAGAAATAAGATGGACGCCACATTTATCTGCATTCAAAAGAAAGCGATTTTTAAACAATATAGATTCCAGGTCATACTGGAGCTCTATACAATCTGTTTCAGGCTTAATAATTTTAAAAATCTTTTTTTTCATCAGCGTTATTATATGTCGTTCTTCCAGTTGATTAGTCAGACATCTCCAAAAAAAATCTAAATTTTAGTGTTGAGACTGTAAAAGTACATACACCCTATTTCTGGTACAATTCTCAGATTACTCATAAACACCACTAAATCAATTATAACGCAGAAAAACTTCCAGTGAATTAAACAAAATGTTGATTCCACGGGTCACTAGTAGGATATTTCAAAATTTCGTACTAACGTATTGGACTGTTTATGCTTTCGGTGTTATTTTAGTGCATATTTAATATGTAAAATAGAGACACGTGTAAATAAAATTTGATTTATGGTGAACATTCGAATATTGGTTTCCCCATTATCTCAGAACTTAATAATTTGTAAATGCCTGACTGATCAACTGGTCGATCGATGTACTGATGCGAATTTTGGATAGTTTTGTTTATGGGGCCAAGAGGTATTATAATGACCTCTAGATCAGCGGTCTTCAACCTTTTTGAGTGCGTATCCCTAGACCCTTACTACAAATTTGTTGTACCCCGTAACTAGTGGCGTGTCCCCCCCCCCCCCCCAATATGATGAATATGGCGTACAAAAACAAAAAGTTCGGTCTGATTTGAAATGTCTGTACTTTTGTCGGAAATATACCTAGGTCTTTGTTCGGAATGCGGGGGGAATTCTAAGCAGTCCGGAATTTCTACAATCATACAAGTGGAGATCGATATTAAAAATGAAATAAACCAAATTATTTTTAAAACAAATCAAAGTAAAAACATCACTTCAGATATTTAATTCTACCAGAAATATTGTTCAACACTTCCGAATCTTTAATAATAAGTTTTGAAGAACATTTCGTATGTCATATTTTTAAAATTATACTGTGTTAAGAGAATCGACTTAACATACTCTACAGAAAGCCTGTTCCTTTCATTTGACCATTGGGTTCCCATTAAGGAAACGACCTTTTTAACATTGGGATTTTGTGCCAGCATCGCAAATATATAAAAGCATATCTTTGTTAACTCCGTAACTTTCGAAAGTCCGGAGTTCTTATAAAAAGTCAGGAATTTTCTCCGGGATTTTGATTTTTTGATCTGGGAACCCTACCTACAACTGAAATCTCGACATCTTGAGACATTTCCTAAATTCGCCGGAAAACAGTCCTGTCTAACAGCAGTGTGTTTGTTATTTTCTTTGATATTTCATGGCCGAGCATGCATCGGACAATGTCTTTGGCACATGGTGTAATTAAATCCTCTGCAACTGTACGATTTTTTATCCTTTATGTACTTCTCTGTATGATGCTTCGAGAGCTGTTTCTTGTGCTTTAGTAGCTCTTGAGGAAAGCGAACCTATATTGACAGATAAATGGTTCTATTTTCTTTCAAAAAAAATCTCTAAACTGAGCTGACTGACTGACTGATGTATGGCGTTGCGGCAGGCTGCCAAACCACCGAGCGTAAACCGTCGAAGTTTGAAAACGTTGAGCTGAGTTTTAAATCCTAAATTCTTACCGCGTACAGATTGCAAACCACTGCTCTAGATAATGTCGATTCACAATCGAAATTTTGCTCGAAACAGCTTTAGCTGAGCATTGTAATCAGATCACAATAGGACACTTTTCAACTTTCCTCTCTCCATTTCCTTGCCCTCCATACCTTTAGCCTCACAACATATGACTGGCTCTGTGCAATTAGGACTCTAATGCGGTATTTAAAAAAAAACATATATATATTAAAAATATCGTACTTATTGGCACTGAAAAAGAAAATAGATGGTTATAACCGGATAATAGATATGTTAAAGAAACTAAATTTTACATATTCACGGGATACACGGACACTGGAAGAAAAATTCAAAGCAAATTAGATTTCTAACAAGGAAGAAAGCAAGCACCCAAAAATCACTTCTGACATGTACCAGGCCGTACAACGATATAACAAATTCCCGATTAAAATTTCTCTGAGAAGAAAGTATTTTCCCTCAAATATTGATGTTTTGTTAATAGATAACTGAATACAATTAAATTAAACATATTTAAATATGTATGACGTTTGCCTAAAATTGTTAACTTTATGTACTTGCAAATGTTTTAATAATTATTAGCATAAACGAAGATGTGAGCTAACTCAAGATTATTAATCAATAAATAAAATAACCTTCCCCAAGAATCAAAGTGAAGGGTGTTTCTAAATTATTTTTTTATGTACGAAAACATGTTTTACTTTCTATCAATGCAATAAAAACTCTTTCAATTTCCTTAATGGATCTTGGGAGAACGGCACGAATTCATCGTAAAGCCTGGCCACGGTTGGGTATATACAGTATACATAATATGTTAAAACCATACTTAAAGAAAAACAGACATTCTCAAAGAGTGGAACAACCAACTTCGCCATTATACGACCCAAACGAATTCCCTTTAGAACCATTCCAAACTTTTCTGTCAATATTGGACTTGTAACCATCATAAAACAAACAAAGCAGTCAAGTTTCAGTGTCCAATTCAAATCAATAGACTTTTTGACAGAATGTGTACATACGTATTTGAGTGAGGTCAAACTTTCGATTGATTTCCCTTGGATTTCAAGATAATATACGTAGGTATAACCTTTGGTAAACTTGTTTAATATTGACATTTCTTTTTTGTATTATATAGGTTCCTTTGTAGGTATTCATGTATTTTTAATGATATCTTTTTAACTTCTAAGGTCTCAGGACTACTTTGTCGGAAGATCAAAATATTTCCGCTTCGCAATAAAATCCAAATAAAAATTGTTTTTGAAAGGTGATGAAACATGCTTTCAAATTTTATATTTAAAAATAATCATTCCACATATAATTCTTTCAATGCAGTTATTAAATTGATTTTATAATATCCCACCTTACGTTTTTTCTAACTAAAATCAATGATAACGAAAATAAATAAACATATATCTTCATATTTTCTTAGACAGATTTTCACGGCCAAAAGTATTTTCGTTATTTGTTATTGCGGTGTTATGCCGTGTTGCGCTACCTTCTTCTTTAGTCAACGTTTCGGACAGCGTTGCAGTGTCCATCATCAAGGCAGATCCGGCCAAAGATATTGAAATATAAGGAGATGTGCTATCCGTGATTTTTGCTAGGTGAGACTGCGCTTCCGGGTTTCGCCGGTATTGTTTACCAATTAACGAATACACTAAATGAACGAATAATTAACGAATAAACTAAACGAACGCTAAACTAAAAGAACAAATTCTTTCGGTATTCAAACTATATTGTTAACCAATACTAATGCACACCTTAAAAAATCAAGGAAATGGACAAATTATTTTTGTATGAAAACTACCCTGATTAGGTAGTAGTTCGCCGACAGTCGCGCGGACATCATAGCATATCTCTTTTGTATTTGAATATCTTTGGATTCGGCAGATCCAGCAGATGTGTATTGATTAGTACAGAAGTTATTGTAAATTCACTGCTTCATTTAAAAATAATTAGTAAAAAAATTGAAAAGTTTCATTTTTGAAGTGAAACTTCTTTAACACCTTTGTGACTTGAAACTCAATGAAACAGAAACAAACAAGAGACAAGCGTATACATCTATAGGATTTAGCCTGCGAGCGAAAGAGATAGTTTAATTAGTCTCCTATTTCTGCGGTGCTTCGTGCCTGACGGTCTCCTATTTGTGTGGTGCTTCGTAGACTCCGTACTCTTGTCTACTTTAGTTTTCTGAAGGATTCACTTCTACCATATGTGAATTGCGCTCTCTGATTTTTTTTATAATTCTTTGATTTCTGTAAATACACGATTTATAAAAGTAACTAGCATTGGCAAATCACAAATGTGTCATCTCAAATATTTAATTTCAGATTCAGACTAAGAAAGTCAGTTTTATGACTTTTCATGGAGGGGTCGTGTTTATACCCCAAGCGACGGACCCAAATGTTCGTGGGTCCGGCATGAAATTGTATAGGCAAATGAGAAATTTATGTTTATAGAACATCGAAGATCTTTTTATTCATATTTTAGTAAGAATTTTTTTGTAACTATTTATGCACGACAGTTTGAGAACCCTCTTTCCCCAGAATGTTTGAGTTGATGGAATAAATATTTTACGACAAGATCTCTCAGAGGAAGACAAAGCCGCAGGTGCAGGAAATAGGTAAACAAAAAACTGACATTCATTAGGAAGTAAAATATTCCGGAGAAAATTTTTGTAAAATAAAACCACGAGTCCTAAAGTTTGGTAATAAAATAAATGTTCCTCTCAAGCGCTATCTTAGAGGCCTTGTTATAATTTTGAGAACATATATATTGAAAAAACTTCTAACTTATGCGAGACGTGACCCAATTATGTACAAATATTATCGACATTACTGAAATAAGGCTTAGTGACGAAAGAGAGTCCAACAGGAATCTACTGTTAGAAATTTGATATTTCAGTTTTTGCTACCCCAAAAATATTTTTTTTCCGAATTTTTTTCGTGTAAAATATTAAAAAAAATTGTATTTTTTATAATTAACTAAAAATTTTATAAATAGCTTTTGTCAGTCTTATTAAATTTGCCTGGAAGGTTTATTATTTTTGTACATTAACTTCACACGTGAAGCCCTGAGGAAAACAATTTCTTTTAGGCCTGTGTCATCTTTGGGGATGCTGTGTGGAGGGTATTTTTTATATGATTACAAAGTTCCAAAGAATTGATTTGCAAACTAGATAGTGTTACGGATAAACTTATCCGAATTTATTTGTATTGGACACCTATCTAGCGTTTTAATAAATACCGTCACGATTCACGGTTATGGTACCATGACGGCAAAAAAGGCAATAAACATATGTTCCTTATCGCTATAATATTGTAGCGCTTTCTTACACTTTAAATAATGGTGAGACACACAAAATACGTGTGTCTGTTTCCTCCAAAGTAACACTTTTTCCTTGCGTTTTATTTTCTTTATGTGTGTGAGGGAGATGTTTGATAAAGATTGTATGTTTCCTTTGAGGGTGCAAACATTCGTTTACCGTTTGTGTCATTTTTGACTATTGTTATTTAGTGTGTAAGAAAGAGCTGCAGCATTACATGTTTAAGAACTAAAGCCAAACCATTGACATTTGACGTTTTTGATTTTTTTTTATTAACTCAAACTTCAATACTATCCTTGTAACTACATTCCATACTTTAAATTACCATCACAGCTAGTACTAGTGTAATCTACGGAACCGCCACGGTGCGGTGTATGAGAGAGATGCAGGTAAATTATCACTTTTTTACTTTTGTAAGTAGCTATAACTTTGTCATTATCCATTATAGATAAATGAAACAATGTTACTTTGTTTGAACCACTTGTATATTTGTTTAAAGCCGACCGGTTTCGGAACGACCGTTCATTTCTCATACGTTTGCCCGAGAAATGAACGGTTTAAATAAATATACAAGTGGTTCAAACAAAGAAACATTTAATTAAATAAAGCAATATTAGCGAAACTCAATCAAAAATCTGGAGACAGAAAAAACAGAAAAAGATATTGGTTCCACTGGGACTCGAACCCAGGACCTTTTGTTGACATGACAAGAGTTCTACCAACTGAGCTATGGAACCCATTTCTAATTCGGTCACATTTTAACTGAATCATACTTCGACTAAGAACTACTAACATTAACTTCATTTTCTTAACGCACATATTGGCTGTTATCTTTATATATGATTGCAAGATTCAACCCGAACTAAATGCTATCTAGATAGTATCTATAATAATAATAATAATAATAACTTTATTTCACATAAAATTGAACAATAAAACATATGTGGAAACTTTGACTAGCCAACTAGGAATGGATCCTGTTTTAGGCCAGTCAAATTGACAAATTTAAATTCATATTACATTGTTTACTAACATAACATGTTATTTATAGCAGTAAAAGGTGTTAATTATGTATTGTGGATACATATTTATCCATTTTATTTGAAGTATGATACCTACAGTTAAAAAGTGACCGAATTATAAATGGGTTCCATAGCTCAGTTGGTAGAGCTCTTGTCATGTCAACAAAGGGCCCTGGGTTCGAGTCCCAGTGGAACCAATATCTTTTTCTGATTTTTCTGTCTCCAGATTTTCGATTGAGTTTCGCTAATATTTCTTAATTTAATTAAAAATATTATAATTTGAGATTTTACCAATAAAGTTAAAAATAAAATCAAAGTAACATTGTTTAATTTATCTATCACTTTTTTTCTTTTGTAGGAAACAGTCCTACGCACATTGTGTTTGTGTATCTAATATTTTGTAAGAACTGCAGCATCATGGCGAATGTCAGGAATCACTGGTAGTAAGTCAAGTATGTCCCTTAACACCCTGTATAAAGAATAGAAGATTGACCTTAGTTAAGATTTTATTTAATTATTGTAGCATTAATTGTACCCGCAACCAACCAATCGCTTGTTTAAAATAAAAAATAAATACAAATTGAAACACGTAAAATAATCTGACCCGTGCAATGTCATTACGAACATCTCTCGCAAAGCGTATGTTTTTTTTAAATAAAAAGTAATTCGCCGGGAAAAATGAATTAAGAAAGGATTACAGGGAATTAGTGGTTAATTAACGGTCCATCGGGGCGGAATTCTGGAACCAGGAACATTTCCAGCTTTTCCATATTATAAGGGAATTAAATTATTGTACCCAGATCACGTAGCGATTTCAGGACGGGATATTATTATCTAACGACTTTGCACGACCACAGCTGATGGCACTGTGAAATTTAACATTTAACACACACAAGCTTGGATTTTTGAGTTCGAAACTTGCCACATTTTAATCGACTTCAGCGATGCTAAAAATAGAGGGTTCCAGGGTTCGAGTTGGACTCAGAATCACAGAACTCAACACCTCTTTGAAAAGTCATTAGAAGGTATGAGATTTTTTTTTTAAATAGCCCTTTCAACCTTTTATTTAGAGTGAGAGATTCACTCAGTAGATTCTCTCACCGGGAAATAAACAAAAAAATCTTGAATTTTTAAAAGAAAAACTTTCTTTTTATTCTTTTTCGAAGGTTATTCCCATTCACAGAGAGGTCTGGGTTCGAGTCCCAGTTGCGACCATTGTCTTATTCTGTTTTTCTGTGTCTTGTTCTCTTTCATATTTTCGTTTAGATTATTATTGTTAACTTATTCTAATAAAAAAAAAAACTTGAACTGGCTCTCTAACTACGTTTAATTACCACAGATACTCCTATAAACAGCCATGGCAAACTGAGTGGCAGATTTCGGATTTGATTATCAAGCACCTAGTTGTGAATCCAACAATCAATCTCCCACGGAAAACGTGGATCTATAAACTGCATCTGGTACAGTAATAGCCGTTATGCGTACGGGATACATAAATGGGGCCTAAATGATTCCGAATAGTGCGAATATGGACATTTTCAAACAACAAAACACATGGTAGAAGAATTTCTCCTTAATCAGTTTTCCTATGGCAAATCTGCGCTGAAGCAATTATCCTCCACCATACGAAGAAGATAAATAACTATTAACTTCTTCTTAAGTCGGTTCTTTATTGCCGATGATCGTGACCCCTACACCAATTTCCATGGTTGACAAGGCTCCTCTACGGAGAGCTGCGGACATCGACGTCCCGATCGATACGTGGTCTCTCCATCGCATTAGTGACCTTCCTCTGCTTCTTTAGCTTCTCTCTTTTCTGAGTTATACCGCTATCCGAAACGTTGGTTTAAAGAAGGAAGTAGCGTAACACGGCATAATAACCAAAATAAAAATATTGATATTACTTTTGCCCTAAAAATCTCGAAACAATATCAATAAAAAATAACATCAAAGTACTATTGGTGCTTAAAAACCTTTTACTTTGCCATGTTCGGCTGTCCCATTCATCGAAATGAAAAAATAACAAATTATCCCTCTCGTACCTTATTCCAGTCTAAAATTAACATCCCCTAGGGTAATTTCATAATAAAATGTGTAATTTTAAAGCCTTCTAAATCCATCTTCAAGCTACTTGTAGTTATCTTCTATGTGTACTTTTATATTATATGTAAATCGTCAATGCTCTTCATTTATATATTCTCGCCTTTCATTGTCATTTTTTTTAATTCGTGTGATTGTTATATTGTTAATGTAAATAAATAAATAAACCCCATCTAATTCCAATGCCTCGCTTCGAAAACCTAGATATAAATGCAAGTTCCTTAAAATATAAAACAGAGCAGAAATTTGTGTTTCAAATCCCATTTTGTAATTTTTTTATATTTTAATGGCCAGTAGCAACCCTGAAAAGCAACCGCGTCACAGAAATAGTGATGAACATAATCCACTTGTTGTTCAAGCTTCTAAAAACGTACGTGAAATTAGCTAAGATCACAAATATTTTAATCAGTAATTATCAGCCTGAAACACTCATCTACATTGAAAAAATCTTCCGAGAAAAGATACTGGCCGCCAACGGGAATTGAACCCGTGTCCCTCTGATTGCCGGTCAGCTGCTCTGACCACTGAGCTATGGCGGCTTATCTAATTCCCGCCAAATAATTCAATATATACTAGTGTTTCATTCGACAATTACCCATTATTACATTTTTCCAACTGAAAACAACCAACTTTATTTTTGTGAGAGAGGTATTGTTAAGTACTAAATCTCCCGCTAGGTGGCGTCGAGACTAATTATCTCTGCATTTATTGCTGAATTACTTGGTTAACGCGCTCGTCCCGGTTAGACGGAGAGGTCTGGGTTCGAGTCCCAGTTGCGACCATTGTCTTTTTTCTGTTTTTCTGTGTCTTGTTCTCTTTCATATTTTCGTTTTGATTATTATTGTTAACTTATTCTAATATGATATCAATTGTTACTCTAATCGATAATCTCGAAGATATCTGGAGAGTGTTTTCTTATATTCATATAGCTGATTAAATTGTTGATGATAAAATCCTACGATATTTCTAACTGCCTCAATTTCGTGTTTGAAAAATAGTCGTCACCAAGTTATTCTAGTGAGTGTTGTGATGAACTTACTTGAAGACAAATTTGTTGCCTGCAGAACAACAAAAAATAAAAAGCGATTTTTCTTCCGATCTTTCGACTGCGAAAATTGTTTTCTAATATTGTTTGGTTCCGGTGTAAATTTTAAGGATCACACACCCTGTCTAGGTAATACTTGGTCGATGGTCCTATTATATAAATTAGTGTAATCGCACTCGACGACTAATTCGGAAAAGAATGTGGTTTTTCCTCCAACTATTTAATAAGGGTAGGATTTTATGTGACCAAGGTTAACAAATTTAATGGGTGTAATTAACCTCAATGAGGTCTGTAACTGGGGAATAAGAAAGATCATTAGTCCAAATTAATAACCAAATTAAAGTGAAGTTCCACATAATATTTCAATTTATCCAAGTGCTTTTTTGTGTATAATATATAATTGAACGTAAATTTGGGCAGGAAAATAATTTATCCTTTGATTAAAAAAAAATGCGAAAGTCATTATTAAAACTTATTTTTTTAATTTCAAGTTCAGAAGATTGTTCTAAAATTTTTTTAACCGAAAATATATTAGGGAGAAAATTTTAAAAATTCTTTTTTTTTTAATTGTTTTTATTTCTTGCTAGGACAATCTTGATGAAAAACAAAACTCAACTTGGGATGGGAGGAATTTTCAATTTATAAGTGAGAGGCAATAGATATTTTTTTATAAGGTGCAGATATGTTGATATTGAAATTACATACTTAAGTTTCATATACAATACAGCATAAAAGAGAAAGGTTAAGTAAAACCAACAACAGTCCGCTCAGTGGCCTAGTTGGCATCGTGTTTGGACCCTACCCAAGCGTCACGTGTTCGAATCCTCGGGTGGCTAAGTCCTCCATCACGACACAAGCAAAATTTTCTGCTTACTGTGGTGGTAGTTGGAGATTTTCAAATAATGTCAGGTTTTTCGTAACTTGGGAATGTTTGACGTTCTTTAAAAAATAAGATAAAAATAAATGAAACAATATATGTTTTTTGGAACCACTTAAATATTTTATTAACGCCGACCGGTTTCGGAACGACCGTTCCTTCCTCAGGGCAAACATATAATGACTTGACAATTACAAAACAGTGGGCGGGAACAATGTATTGTTACTAAGTGTTGCGGCAGGGGTGGGGGCATAGCTAGGGATTAATGAAGAGAGGGTGGGAGAAACTAAACGAACATTGAATGGGAACGAAATTTTTGCTAATTGATAATGGACTGATTATTTTTACGGGATTTTAAATTTATTTCTTAGGCTTCTGAGTTATCTACGCGTTTTCCTTTATTATTAATATGAAGAATATTTATCACCGAAAAATTATTATTATAAAGACAACAATAATTTTCTTTGATTCTAATTTCAAAATTACAAGTTGTTTTCCCGATATCAAATTAAAATTGAAAATAAAAATAAAAAAACAAGAGGATAAAAAACAGACAAGGATATACAACTATGAATAATTACAAATGCAGGGAAAAAAATGAGGAAAAAAAACAAGACGGATAAAACTGAGTTTTTAATATACTTATTAAAAAATATATATATTTTTAAAAAATATTTTTTTAAAGAAGAGTCTGAATTTTTTTATAAAGCTAGATGTTTTTGTATATCTGGAAGTGAATTTTTAAATATAGTTCAGAGATTTTATCCCATTTTTTGTATGTGTTTGAGGAACGCGGATTTTAATTTTTATTTCGAGTATTGTGGTTGGGAATGTCTTGATTGTAAAGTGCGTTCGATCGATGACAAACTAAAGTGGTAAAACTTCGAAATATGAATAAAGACCTCATTAAATAATTAGCTCCAATTAAGTGTAAAAAATTAAATGTGGACAGCCAATGTATAATTAGGTCAGCATTTCAATAACTCAACATTTCCAATTCAGTGTTTAGCATATATCAATTTCTTATTTATTCCCCGTCAATATCTTTTCGGCTTTCAACGATGTAACTGTGCTCGACAAATCGACATTAAATCAATGGAAGTCCGATCCGATATTGAAAATTTATTGATTACACTGTGCTAGAGTCCAGGCAATATAGCCCTGCCTTCATGTCTATGTTTTTAAAAATCCATTACCGAGTTTCTAATGATCAAAGTATAAAAGAGTTGAACTTATCAGCACTGGAAATTTAAAGCAGGTGAGTTTCGTAACGAGCGCATTAACTTCAATCCCAATTAACGGCTTGCTCCACTATCTACTATCAATTAACTAATGGCTTCTAGATACATTCACTTGCTTGGCTTCCCGGTTCATAAATAGTAACGTTTTGCATTAAAAAGCCCGGTTCAGTTAAATCGGACAAACGACAGCTGGAGGAATTCTAGCGGGAGAAAATTACTTGATATAAATGCAAAGCACGTCCAATTTGTAGTAAAGAAAAGCGATTAAGGAGAGATCTCACCCACTTCGAACCAAGTAACATAACTCTAGTTGCACTATTTCAGTTTGGTACATTCTTAGCTCGTATGCTGGGGGATGTACTCAGGGATGGCCAACACGAATGGCCAAAATTCAAAATAACGTCAATCTTTTTTGATAATTTTTTCGGTGCCCGGACAACCTAGAATGAAATCAACTCAACATCTTCTTTGAAAAAAGATATAAAAATTGTTACATAGGTTACGTTATGTTAGGTTATGGACTATTTTAATGACTTTTCAAAGAGGTGTTGAGATGACTTTTAACATTGTATGTCATCTTTGGGGATGATGTGTGGAAAGTCTTTTAGGGTAAATGAAGGCGAGGAAGCTCTGGGAAAGAAGTAGGTATGAAGGGTGGATAAGAATCTGGGGGTTAATGTGTCCATGAGTTACTTGGAATGAATGCACCCCTCCCACTGCGGTGCACGGCGATGGGTCTAGAGTGTCCGGCAGGAGACTTCAAGGTTAGGTCTCAAAACACATTCGCCACCAAGACCTAGACAAACCTCACCCTTTGAACTACTATGGTTGGTTGACGAATAAATGGTTCCCGCGGCGGCGGTACTCATACCCGCCTCCCAATTATTATAAATCGTGTTCTGAATGTTTCAAACCAAAAATATATTGATAAAAAAAATTCTTTAAAACTTTTCTTCTTTTCATTTCTCTTAAAACTCTTTGTTTTTTAAATTCTGAAAACTCGAGCAATTTTTTTTTAATTATAGAAAATCAAGATTAATTTCAATATTCTAGTTTATTTAAGAATTTCAAAAAATATTTTTTAGAGTGGGATTGGTATTGTTTTACAGCATAGAAACATAATTATTTGCTTCCATTACCAAAAACAAGATAATTTTTGTCATTACCATTACGAATCCCTTGAGAAATTATTAATTTACATAGAGTAGAATACATTTTTTTTTCCGCCATGTTTGACAATATTCTAATATATTTTCCATATAACGTTTTGATAAACGACTTACAATTTCTGGGTATTAATTAATTTACAATTTTGTACGGAAAATTGATAATTTTATTATTCGCCATATTTTAACTTTCAACTTTCCTTGTACCTTAGTTCTAACTTTTGAATTCAATAATAAGGTAACTATAATATGATATTTTAATGAAAATTCTCGTTTATGCTGGGTGGAAAGTTAAGTGTTTGAAGCAATCTAACTTACACAACTTACAAAACGCTTTTGACGTTGAACCCTGGTGGAACATTCACTTCCTATACCTACTACAAAAACAAGAGTATATTTAAAAATATTATATTAGTTAAGTTAGGTTACGTTCCAATTTGGGAGGCGGGTATGGGTACCGCCGCCCCGGGA
This sequence comes from Limnephilus lunatus, assembly GCA_917563855.2. NCBI lineage: Eukaryota > Metazoa > Arthropoda > Insecta > Trichoptera > Limnephilidae > Limnephilus > Limnephilus lunatus. Next base: position 39,869,424 of record OU830602.1, on the reverse strand, counting down.
ACCATTTATTAGATAACCAACACCTTCAATATAGGTCATCCCAAGTGGTTCGGTACGTTTGATGACTTAGCAGTGGTGCCCGGGTTCATGGGGTGAAGTTTGACGGCGGATGCATCTACCCACCAGCTGCATGGCAGGCCGGATCTGGAGAGAATGGTTGATGGAGTCCCATTGACTTCTCCAGCCGTACTTTCGAAAACCTCGCCTTGCATCCTAGTGGGAGGGATGGATTCATACGTCCAACACTCCTGGACACACTGAACCCCAGAATCCTATCCACCTCTCATATATTTTTTCCTTTCCAGAACCTCCTCTCCTTCCTTTCTTATAAAGACCCTCCAAACAATAATTCCTTCCAGCAGTCCTGAGGGGAATTATTTTCCTCAGGGCCTAGTGTGTGGAACTAAAAAGCATGCATACATTTTGGAAAATCATTATTATTTTTACCTCTTATGAACGAGTTTGCCCTTGAATCTTTTTTCTATTAAAAACTTGCCTAGCATAAAAACAGTACATTTCGCTGTCAATATTTTGCGCGAAAATTCTCAAGTTCGATACCCAAAAACCCGAAAGTCTTAAATATATATATATTTTTTTTTATTTCTTCTATATATTCACTTATATTATTATTTAATTTATACAAACAGTTTCATAAACAAGTTCAGCTGAGTAATTATTACTACGCTTGATAGCTGTTTCGCCTTCTGAAGGCATTATCAAACTGTAGGCGAAACAGCTGTCACGCGTAATGATAATTACATAGCAGAACTTGTTTACAAATAAACTGTTTTCATAAATAAAATCATAAAATAATTGAATACATAAAAAAATATTAAAGTAACGTTATACAGAGTAAACTTGATAACAATAAATTAAATTAAATTTTATTAATATTCATTGTCACCACATAATCTTTACCTAAACAAACCTCATTTAACTTAGCCCAACCAAAATAACACAAACTAATCTAACCATAGAGCAAAACCGCGTGCTGATTTTCACAACTAAATGATGTTATAGCTTAATTATCGTGAGTATGTTCAAATTGGGGTGTTCATTATATTGCTGAAAATATTATTCACCTCTGAAAGACGAAAAAAGCTCCTGTATGTTCTTGGATATGCCGGTAAATCACCCACTATAGTCATCAATTTCCGTCTCGCCCTAAGTGCAATATTTTTCACCCGACCGATACCTCCCCCCTTCCTCTGCCCCCCTGATACTTAAAATGTTTCCCTTAAGGCTCGGTTACACGGAGCGATTTCGTCGCTGCTTACAGTGATCGCCACTTATTACAGTCGATAGCAGACAGTCAAGCGTAGCGAATAAAATGACTCACAGTCAAATTACACACTCTATACTGATTGCAATTTTGATTTGAGGTGTCAGACAAGGCAATAATAGCACCGCGTAGAGGTAAAGAGATAACGTTACCGGATCTGGAGTTCTAGCACGGTCGATCGATAAAACCCATGTTATCACGACATTGACTAAATTCTTCAACTATAGTAAGTTTTCGTTATTTACGAGCACAGTCAGATTCCGGCAGTCGGTTGACAAATTAAGTTAAGATGCCAATATGCACAACTTTATTTTTTTATTTATTAATCAATTTTTTCCGTTCAATCTGTCAGAAACGAAAGTGGTTCAAATACGACTAAAAACCTCATTCGAAGTGACATGTATTTAAATTCTAAATTATCAATTTTTTAGTATTTTTAATTTTACATAGCGGTTTGACGTTTAGGAATGTGAATCCATAGACAGATAGGCGTCAACGTCATACGGCTGTCAACAGTGCAACCGTGCTCTGAATATCGATTTGAAATCGTCGGAATTTACGCATATCGATCCGATATTATAAAGTTATCGACTTCATTGCAATAGACCCCCTGAAACTATTCTCATTGAATGTTATGCATATGTTAAAGTTGTTATGTGAGTTACTAATACCGAAAACCTTTACACACGGGGCGATTTCATCGCTACTCTTAAAATAGCAAGGACCATCGCTCCGTGTGACTGAAGCTTCAAGTTCTCAATGCCTGAACTTTTCTTCCGCGGTTAAAGCTTACATAAATAAACAGTGGGTGATTTTCAAAATGAAATAAATCACCGATTAGAAACGTTGAGGAATTGAGCTCAAGTGAAAGTCGAGTTACATTCATAAACCATTAGAGGTTTTTTTTTTATTTTGGAATTTCGCGAAATAAATTTGTAACAGTCGTGCGACTGACATCTAGTACAAAAGAGACGGTGTGAAAAATCGAGAAGGGACGAGTATAAAATATTGTGACCGATATAGTACGAGGGTTGTCCAAGAATTAAAGACCGTTGTAACTTTAAAAAATTAGGAAAAATCTATATTTAAAAAACCCTATGAAATTTTAGGTACATATCCCGTTATCGGTGCACTTGGTGAGCCGTGGAACTAGGTCCTTGATTCCCTTTTCGTAGAACTCCGCCACTAAAAATGCTCTCAGCTCTCCCTCCACGTCCCAACGAGCACGCACTTTGCATATGCCATTTTTCCCTCAAAATTGTTAGTGTCAATAACTTCTGGGATCAAAATGCGAGCTTACGAACTTCAACAGGGCGGACTCCCTCCTGGTTGAGAAAGCGAATGATTGTATTTATTTATTTAATTCTATATATTACAATGTTTCCCTAATTATTAACATTTTTACATTTGAAATTTTATTATGTTGGTTGTAAGGTGGGTTTAAGAAGGTGAAACTGTGGGTAAGTAATAACACCTCACTAGAAGAACCTGTGCTGAAGTGGTTATGATGGAGTGTGAACGTTGAATTGAACGTCTATCTGTTTTCAATTGTCTATTTTCATAATGCGTTCTATGGAACATATCCAGAATATTCCCAGTGCACATGAAGCTAATATTTCAAGCCAGGATAGCAAGCTAGTATGCTGGCATCCTGTCTTGTTAAGATCCTGGCTTGGCACAAAATAGAGCGATTTATACGATGCCACGAAAGTTTTTTCCATTATCACTGCAGTGATTACGTTCACCACACGTCCGCGTCCATCCAAAAAAGCTTTATTAGAAGAAATATTAAAAGTAGAAGGTCATTATTATGCCGATTGTCTAATTCGGCACAATTGTGTTGTGATGCTGAATTACGCATAGACTTGTCTTTAAAAATAGAACACTAGCAATTCTACAAATTTTAAATTAGTCTCGTTACTGAGTTTTGGGATTTTTACAGTCGTATCGTGTGACGTAAAAAACACAGCTCGTCATCACGTTCACTAGCCGATAATATACTAGCTTTGAGCGTCAATACAAAGCTAAACATGAGGCTAGGATAGAAACTTCGGTGGTGGGTGCGCTACCAGCTCAAATAAAGAACCACATCCTATTAAACTACGCTGTCTTGAGATGCTAGGGTAATAGCTTCCTTTTTTAAAAACGAAACTAGTTCTGTCCACACGTAGATCATTAAACTATTAACTTTTTAAAAAAAGTTTGGTTAAAAAGAGTGAAATTTAGTGACTTTTTTCAAACTTTAAAATCTCGAAATTTATATGTGACATTTTGTATTCAAAATTTTGGTGTTTTTTTTCTTAAAAATATACTTATAACTGTGTTTTTTGTGCTGTGACAAAGATAATCCGACGCGGAATTTTATTCCGCGTCTTTTGATATAATACACTTTAAGTTCTGTGGTAGTTTTGCTTTCTTTTTTGTGGTTTATAATTTAAGCTTCTAGAACCTTCCACGGAAGGAGTGGAAGAGTACTATACGTTTTCAGTGTAAATTTTTTTAATTATCGGTGGCAGAGTACTAAGTTTTGTTAAACAATATTTAAGTTAAAAAGAAAAAAAAATGGTTTTTCTGTTTTTTTTCTAATATCCCGTGTTTTTCTTTATATAAGTGTCACAACTTTTTCCCCCACCAACTTTTTTAAGTTCTGACAACACTTTTGGTGGGTCAATTTTCCCTATTTTTTCCCCATTTTTGGGCAAATTTGTGGGAATTTTCCCTTCTTTTTAGGGAAAATTTTCTAATAATGGGTTCCGATGTAGTTTCGACGGGTGAATCGGATGGCGCCAATGGCGACCCGAGGAAACCTACAGAAACGTGGAAACAGGCGATTGCTACAACCATAGAAGCTCTCAGCAAGTCCCTGACCGAGGGGGATCCTCCCAAGGGTAAAAGGAAGCAAAGAAAGACTGTAAGAACTACTGACCTTGGATCCGATACGGACTCTGAAATGGAGACTGAGGCTGGCGTACCATTACCCGGTACTAGTGGTGCTACAATTGCCAGCATTCACCCCCCTACGCCCATCCATGGTACCAAGAAGAGACAACGGATAAGCGACTCTCCTAATAGCCTGAAGAGTCTTGCAGACTCTTCCAAAAAGGTGATACCGGCAATGGAGAAGTGTCATAAAATTCGCATGATTGTTATGGACGGGACGAATAGATTGAATAAAACTGACAAAAGCGCCCTCAACGTTATTTTGGACGACTTGATGAATGACATAACTAACCTGATGCTTGACCTAAATACTATGACCACCAAGAGCACTACCATCGACCAGATGCTTAATGCCCAGTCCACCTTGAACCAGAAGCTGGACACTGTCATTGCGCGCCCACCAGTCATCCAGGCACCTCAGCTGAGATCGTATGCAAGTGCTGCTGCCGGCTTGCCGAATTCAAAGAAAGTCCTAATTAATGGCTACGAACGCCCAATTCCTCCGAAACCACTGACCATTCTTGTCTATCCGGAGGCTCCAGAGGGGAAAACTTCGGAGAGTACCCAGAAAGACCTCGAAAAGGTCATCAACCCCAGAGTAGACGATTTTCAAATTATACGAACTAGGAAGATTAAAGGCGCTGGCATGGCCATTCAAGCCAAAGGGAAAAGAGACCTTGACAATATTATGAAGGCTGGCTCCAAACTTGCAGCTAGTGGCCTTAAAATGGTCAACCCATTGGGAAGATTGCCTAAAGTCGTCGTGTACAACGTCCCTAAAGGGGAACCAGCTTCGGACCAAGCGCTGTTCACGGAGATCTACCGAAACAACCTGGAAGGGCAGACAACTCTGACTTTGGAGGACCATTTAAGGACGATGAGGCGGGTCTCCCTCTTCAGGAAGAGGGATAATCCGTCCATGAATATGGTTCTGACGTGCCATCCAGCCGCCAGAAAGGTACTTTTAGACAGCGGGATGTGCTTCCTTGGTTGGAATGCTTGCCGCGTACGGGATTACACTGGAGCAACTCGGTGCTTTAAGTGCCACCAGTACGGACACATTTCAAAGAGTTGCTCCCAAGACCAAATGTCCTGCCGCCACTGCGCCGCTTTGGGGCACGACATTGAGACTTGCCCCAAGAAGGCACTACCTGCTGTCTGCGCGACGTGCACGCGCTTCAAGAAACCGGCAGATCACCCTACGGGTGATAGGGACTGCCCAGCCCAAAGAGCTGCAGTGGAGGCAGCCTTTAGAATGACGGATTATGGCTCTTCGTAATCCCCTTTCCCTAGGTCAGATTAACCTTCAGAGATCCAGGATGGCTACGCTGGAGGCGCTGAGGGTCATGTCTGACCTCAACATTGACATTTTGCTCATTCAGGAACAGTACACCTGGGAAGGTAAGACACCCATTAATTTTCCGGGTGCGGTGCTTGAAGTTGGCCGCTCACCAGGGGCGGGTGTCCTGGTCAACACTTCGTTGATCAGCCCCCTCCTTCTGGCTGGTTTTTCTGATGAGTACCAAACCTGTGTATGTATTAGATTTGGCGACACTGAGATCTTTTTGATCTCAGTTTACTTTAAATATGGGAACCCGGTAGGACCCCACATCCTGAGTCTGACGCGCGCGCTCAACGCGCTTAAAGGCCGTAACATAGTTATCGGAGGTGACTTTAATGCACGCTCACCATTATGGTTCGACACTAGTGATTGTAGAACGGAACGGTCAGACGCCGTTGAGGACCTGATTGCTGCGCAAGGTCTTAGTATCATCAATGAACAGAGTTCTTTTTGTACCTTTTCGAACACACATGGTGAGAGCAACATTGATCTAACTCTCTGCTCTGGATCTGTTGCGACAAGGATTTCAAAGTGGACAGTCCATGAGTGCGCAATAAATTCGGATCATAGATTGATTACTTTTACAGTTGGTGTTAGGAAAACAGAAGCTCCAAGATCCTCCTGGAACTTCAACACCACTAGGGCGAATTGGGATAACTTTGGGGAAGCGCTACGAGATACGTTAAGGGATTTTCAACACGTAGCAGCTACTGATCCGGACAATTTGGGAAATTTTTTCAATAGGGCGGTTGTATCTGCCGCCAACTCGTCTTTAGGAAGATTAAACCCGAAGACAAGTATTAGAACGCCGTGGTGGTCACCTGAGCTGACTTCGCTGAAGGGAGCCTTCAAGAGGGCCTGCAGGGCGCTGGGGCTGTCCAGGAGTGGCAACTGTACGGAGGAGGAGACGGTTGCTCTTCAGGCGAGCCTCAGGTCTGCCAGGTCGGCCTTTAAACGGGCCGTCCTTCGAGCGAAACGAGCTGCTTGGCATAACTGGGTTAAAGACGTGGGTAACGCCAACCCGTGGGAAATCCACAGCGCGATTGGAAAATCCGGGAAAGGTTCTGATCGGTATTTGTCAACAGTAATTGGGTTAACAGATGGGAGGAACGCTGAGATTGTGGACGTGGCCTCCACTCTCAAGACACTATTGGGCGAGTTAGTTCCTTTAGAGTCAGTAGTTGGGGAAAGTGACCACCATAAACAGATTAGAAATCTAGCACGGCTACCACCTAGAGACCTCGCCCAAGAGGCTAACTTCACTAGAGTAACTAAAGCTGAAATTGATGTGATAATTAAGGGTTTGGGTCCTAAGAAGGCACCAGGGCATGATAGGCTCAATGGCGTGATTGCGAAGCAAGTCTGGGTCCACGCCAAGGAAGAGCTCTTCCAGGTGATGGACACGTGCCTGAGGAGAGGAGTTTTCCCCTCTGAGTGGAAGCGGGGCGTGCTCCGGATCATACCAAAGGGGAACGGAAAACCACTGACTGACATCAAGGCGTACCGGCCAATTACCCTCCTCCCGGTACTCGGCAAAATTCTGGAGAAACTGATACGAGAGCGACTTCGGCAAACCCTGTCTCCGGCAAGTGACCTGCAGTTCGGCTTCGTCCCCGGTAGATCCACGGTGCACGCCCTGTCGTATGTGCTTGACTGGGTGAAGGCTTGTCCAAAGAGGTATGTAGTTGCAATCTTCCTCGATATCACTGGTGCCTTCGATCACGCGTGGTGGGACATGATACGGACAAAGGTGAAAAACAGGCAGTGTTCCAAACTTTTGTTCCAAGCAATCGACGATTACCTTTCCAATCGTACTATCACGATTTGCTTTGGAGACTTTTTGATCCAGAGGGAAGCTGACATGGGATGCCCGCAGGGCTCTATTCTTGGACCTGACCTGTGGAACATCAACTTTGACGACTCCTCCAGGTTACCTTTGCCTGGAGGATGTATCGCTGTCGACTACGCTGATGACAAAACGTATCTGGTCGCTGGGGACAGCAGAAAGGAAGTTGAGAGCAAAGGCAGTGAAGGTTTGAACATGTTCCTCGATTGGGGGAAAAGAAACAAGATGACCTTCGCTCCCCACAAGACCCAGGGCCTCCTGATGAAGGGCTTTCTCAGCAGAAATAGAAATCCTGTCATCAAAATGGGGGACTCTACTGTCCGATTTTGCGAAACTGTTAAATATTTAGGCGTTACACTAGATCGATCGTCCTCTTTCCTGGCTCACGTTAAAGAAGTATCCAGCAAGGCCCAGGCTCTCTTCTTGAAGCTGAGGAGACTCTCCACAGCTGAGTGGGGATTGCGAAATCCGGCTCTGCGAACGCTATATAGGTGTGTGTACGTGGCGCAAGTCTCGTATGCCGCCTCTGTGTGGGAGCACCGCCTGGACAACTCTCTGATTCTCTTAGCTCTCAAGCGTGGCCAACGAACCCCCTTGCTGGCACTCTCTAGTGCGTATAGAACCGTTGCTTCGGACGCTTTACCCGTTTTGGCTGGCATATTGCCAATCGATCTGGAAATTAGGGAAGTGCTCACTAAGCAGAAATTAACCAGAGGAACCCCGGCCACTCACCTAGGTGTTGTTCTGACACCGGGTGGGCCGGGGACTCTCCCTGGACTGCTCCGTCAAATGAGGGATCTGTCGCTCCAAGAGTGGCAGGTCCGTTGGGATAGGTCGAATATGGGAAGATGGACCTTCTCCTTCTTCCCATCAGTTAAAATCAGAATGGAAGGGGCATATCTACAACTGGACCACCACATCACCCAGCTTCTGTCCGGGCATGGGGAATTCAGGGGGAGACTTCACACCCTCGCCCTGTCTCCCCATCCCAACTGCGCATGCGGATCGACGAACCAGTCAGCCGAGCACATTCTGTGGCACTGTGAGATCTTGACGGATGCGAGAGAGGAAATGCTCGATGGTTTGGATGTACCTATCAGACCAGTATGGAATACTGATCTGGTTTCGAATAAGACGAACTTCGAGTGTCTGAAGAAATTTGCAAGGATCTGGGTTGAGAGATGGCCTGAGCTTAGAGTCGCTGACTAGTTGACTTTGACACCAGGTGTACTTGTTCCTGTTTTACCACGGACTATCCCATATTACTCTATCATCATAATTTGCCAAGGATGACAGTTTTTTTTTTTTTTTTTTTTTTTGTTTTTCTTTGTTTTTTTATTTTACACTTTTATGCTTATTGTTTATACCCTCGACTTTTATAATTTAATACTGTACAGTATGTATATTTTTAATGTTTTTTCTTACAGTTTGCTTTTTTTTTACATATGTAACTTTATGCTGTTTTTTTTTATTTTTTACATCTTGATTTTCCTATTAGCACTATTATGTTCACACATGTCCGCGTGATTTTACGCTCTTGTCTTCTTTTTTTTTACACTTATTTTTTTTGCCATTTTTATTTATAATTTAGGTTTTTTTGGTTCCGGATCATATAGCGTAATTAAACGCACATGCCTATTTCATATTATTTTGGTTTTCTTGGTTGTTTTACTGTTTTTTTTTCATTTCTTTTAGTTTTGTTTAACGTGAGAGAACTGAACTCCGTTGCCCGTTTTGTATCGTCCTTATCCCCATTTAAGGGGTCGGACCCTAGAACGTGTCCCCGTGTACGTGCCATGGCCGATCTCTTGGAACTGGTGGGGCTGCACCCGGCCACCGCGCTACCCCCCGTGACATGAAGAGGTTGGGGAGAGGGCTAAACGTCATCCGAAAGCTGTCCGTCCCGCCTCCAGCGACCCGACGCTTCTCTCCCTAGGGTCTTCTTTTTGATTTCCACACACTCTTCGTCTAGGCACCACCGGGTAGCTGGCTTACGGACGACGCTGCCGGTTATCGGGAGGCCTGACAACCAGCCTTTTTCACTGTCTCTGGGACTGCCGGTGGCTGGATTTCGGTATCACCAGTTCTACATTGTATATATGTTTATTTTTTCTTCCTTTTTTATGTACAGTGCACGGTGCTGCCTGCTAGATCATTGTGTGGTCCTTCGCCGCCATGAGCTTCCCACTCATGACGGTTGTCGTTCATTTTGTTTTTTCCTTATATTTTCTCTATTACCTAGTTTTGTTACTAACACCTTGTTTGACTGTCCATGGGGCTCACTGCTTTAGCAGTGATTACCTTCATGGGCTTTAGAATTGTAGAATTGACCATCACAGTACATTCCTGTAGGTGCGCCTGCATACCGCCCTCTAACAACGTATGCGGGGACATTGAAGTTCTAGAATCGTTACATATTTTAAATGTAGAGTCGTTCATTCAAAAAAATTAGATTCTTGCGAGAACTCCGAAGGGGCGACCATAAGTCGCCTATACCGGGGTGGGAATAGGTGGGTGAAAGCTTCAATGTCCACACGTAGCTAATAATACTAGCTTACTAAGTTACTATTAATATCTTGCCATTCTGATTTCTAGAAGCCTTATCTACGTCTGCGAGGCCTACACTCAATCGAAAATTCTCTTACTCTTTCTAACGATTGAACTTAGCTCCTCATCCTATTTAACCAACGCAGTGGTCGACGGGAGCTTGCCGATGGTACCTACGTCACTAAGGTAAGTCCCGCCATTTTTGACTTGCTAGGATAGAGCACGCCTGCGAGACGTATGTTTAGGCTTTGTGTAACTTTTAACTCAGTTCTAATTTAATTTAAATTTAAAAAAAAATAATTTAAAAGGCTTTTTCGTTGATCACTTTTAATGTTTGCCCTAAGAATAATTAGTCAATTTATTTTATTTATTTCTATATATTACAGTTTTTACCTTATATATTTAATATTTTAACATAATATATTTTGGAAAACATTTTTACATATTAATTAATATAACATTTTATTATGTTGGGTGTAAGGTAGGTTTGAGAAGGTGAAACTGTTGGTTTATAATGTTGTATGTTTCGTGAACACCTCACTAGGAGAACCTGTGCTGAGGTGTTTACGTGTTTATGATTCAGTGTGACAAGTACAGGTATTTATGTATTGTAGTAGAGTGCTGGTTTTTTTTTTTTAAATATTAATGGTAATGGATTATTTAGAAGAAAAAAAAAATATAAATAAAGTATATATAAATATATATGTATATATGAATAGTTGTTAAATTCTTGCAAGATATGTTTATTTATTTTACTTTTTTTATAGTTTTGTTATGTTTTGTTAGGGATTAGGAAATTTTGTATAAAGTGAATATCTTGATTTTTGATCCAGGCTGTGATATGTTTTTTGTGAATGTTTGTGTATGTATGTGTAGTTAGTATTTGTTTTAGAGTAATGGGCGTATAATTAAAAAGTTTGGTTGCGTAATACTGAAAATGTCTTTGTCCGTGTGTGGTGTGTGTTATCGGTATGTTCAGGGTTACATTTGTTAAGGACCTTGTTTTTTTTATTGTTTTTGTTTGCATTGGAATATGGAGTTTGTTTTGGAGGAGGTGTAGCAGAGCAGATTTGGCATAAAGTTGTTTTATTGACATGACTTCTAATGTTTTGTAAATTTCGCTTGAATCTGTGTTGAATGGCACAGTTATGGTGTCAATATTAAAATGTTCTTAAAAAAAGTTGATTTTGTAATTTGAAAAAGGCATAATTTTTCTTTTGTTGTAATAAATAACTGTGATTGTAGTTTTCTTCGATAAAAATGTGTTTTATCATTAGTTTATAACCCAAACTTAAATTTTATATGATAAATAGGATGTAAGTGGGTATGTTTTAGGCTACAGGCTGTCATTTATTGTATATGTACCCCCTTCAAACGTATGTTAAGGCTTTATGTACAAGCATCGTGTGCTCGGGCTTTAGGGTAATCTATTATATTCGCATAATTGATTTTACTAATTTTTTTAAATTTAAATCATTTTTATATTATTGGGATATAGAATACGTAGTTACTATTTCATATCATTCACAATCTAATGGTCAGGTAGAGAATTCTGTAAAAAGTGTAAAAAAACATCTTTAAAAAGTCTAAAGAAAGTTATACAGATCATTACATAGCTTTTTTTACATTATGGGAACACATTTTTATCGTCAGCTGCTCAATTGTTAATGTCTGGAACTTTGAGAATGAATATTCCCTCAACTCAAATTAAATTAAAACAAGTTTGTAAGATTCTCAGATTATAAAAAGGGTGTTCAAAAAATTATTCAAGAAAAGCCAAATATTATGACGTCAATGCAAAACGTATGTCTATTAAAAACTGATTGTTTATACTTGACAAATACTGACATTCTCATGACTAATAATACTTACATGCATAATGACCATCTGTCCATGCAATCTGATCCGGCACTTGAAGAGTCAAAAGCTGGAGATGAGGGATAGGTGGGGGGAAATAATATTGTCAACCCATACACTACCAGATATGGTAGAGTCGTCAAACAACCGGATAGATATTATGATATACGAGTATACATATATTTTTTAATATCTCTGAGGAAAATAATTTCCCTATGTCATCTTAGGGGATGCTGTGTGGAGGGTTTTTTAAAGGAAGGGAAGGATAGGAAGTTGTAGGAAGGAAAAATATATGAGGGGTGGGTACGAATCTGGAGGTCTGTATGCCCAGGAGTGACGGACGTATGAATCCATCCCTCCAACTGCGGTGCAAAGAGATGGGTCGAGGGAGTCCGGCTGGAAAGGTCAAAATGCCTCTCTCAACCAGTCTCTCTCGGGAAAAACCTCACCCCATGAACCCGGGCACCCCTGCTAAGTCACCAAACGTAGTGAACCACTTGGGGTGACCATGGCAAAGGTGTTGGTTATCCAATAAATGCTTCCCGGGGCGGCGGTACCCATTCCCGCCTCCCAAATTGTAGGAGGCGGGTGTGACTGTTTAATGCTAAAGCCTGGATTACATTGAGCGAGTTTACAAGCTACTATCTAGGAAATTCACTATCTGTTAGTAAACTCGCTCAGTGTAATGGTATTACTTGCTTACTAGTAGATTATGGACAATCTACGAAAAAAGTTGAAAGGTCTTCAACTTTACTCGCTACTCGCTCAAGATGGCGGCCTACCATCAGCTGATTTCATAACTGTCAGAATTAGTTCGCGCGGGAGCCGCAATTCTCGGTACTGGCTAGCAAATGGCGCCAGCTGCGAGCTCAAGTTTTTTACAAAATGTCGACCGAATTGGTTCACGCGGGTAGATAGTTTTGTGTGTCATCATGATAATCTCACTCGTTGATTCGCCTGCTTTTGAACTTACCGGCTAGTAGCTGGTAAACTCGCTCAATGTAATCGAGGCTTTCATGTTAATAAATTTAGAAGGGGGTTGTCACATCACTATAATGATGTTTTGCAGATCACTAGTTGTTATATATTACAATATATATATAATGTCAAGTCGTGATTTTAAAAGTCTTGATTGTAAATCAGTATACAATGTTTCCATTTAATATCCACCTTCAAATAACAAACAATACAGTACCGACGTTTTTTACGTAAAAAAAAACTATTTTATTATTTTAGTGATCGTAACTCTTTTATTGAGTGTATTTACTTGGCTAATGCCTGGAGAGATTAACGGTTATAGAGATCAAATTAAATGATCCCATCTTTCTCAAAGTAACCAAGCTCGACTTTATTACAATTATGTAATAAAATAACTATTACACAAAGTGGATAGACGAGACATTTTACTCAAATTGTAAAATAAAAATGAAACACCGAAGTCGCGATGTAGGTACTCCAGAGTTTTCGTAGACCGCGAGCTACGAGATTTTTTATTAGTCCCTCGTTAAAAATTACAATTAAGTTTCCTAAATACACAGCTTTCTTTAGTTGCTCGACTCCGGTCCTTCAACCAACTCCCTTATTTAATGTAAAATAACTGAAGGACTTTCGAAGGCAGAATTCACGTCCAAGAGCCAAGAGCTATGTGTTTTTCAAAAGTCTTTTCATTTAGGCAACCGTTATTAAATTTTAAAACTTCCACTTTACTGAATTTCACTTCGAAATAATTTATTTTTATCAAAGGACGGCCTCGGTTATGTTGTGTGTAAGACAATGAACTTTGGATTCACAGGTTGTGAGTTCGATTTTCAAGAAAGTTTAGAAGCTTTGATGAAATTCGCGTAAAACATCGATTTCTTGTTATATAAATTCTTACTTTCAGTTATTTGTTAGTCGATACGTAGTTTTGATTTATTTATTAAGTATTTAACACATACGATTACTGTACATTGACATTCTTTATGTAAGTTATATAATATTTATTCATATTTGATAGAAGAAGAAGCGAAGCTAGCAGTCCACAATGGAGTACCTACGCTGATGTATGGCAGTGAGGCATGGAACTGACAATTAGAAGAATGAAAGTATACTGAATACTGTAGAAATGAGATCCCTGAGTCGAGCGTGTAGTAAAACCACGTGTGAGAGTGGAGATCTGCAAAGATATTTTGGGCATATAGAGCGAATGAAAGAAGTATTTTTTTTTAGAAGAATGGTAGAAGAAGTCAGCGACGCCCGGTGAAGACATGGCACGATCAAGTGAATCAGAAACTTGAGTCAGGCCATGTCTAGAGTCAGAATAAGAAAACAGTATGTATGAATGTGAATGAAAATTTGCAGTCCAGTGAACTACTACCTTAAGGTGCACTGCAGTCTGCAGTGTGTAGAGCTAGGTTTTAGAAGTTTTACCGTCGAGAAAATTCCAAAGTTAAAAATGTTGATATTGTAGAAGTTTGTCTTTTATTTCAAATATAATTTTCAATATTACATTTGGCTTTGAGATTTTTAATATATTCTACCCGCCCTCAAAGGGTTAATAAATAGACTACACAGTCAAAAACCATTCGTGAAATCTTATTTCCTCCTTCTTTTTCACTGTCTTAATTATAAGTAATTTCATTCATAAAAATATTCTGTAATTATTTGTTATGAGAATATGAGAATGATTATGTTGCCTTTCTTGTAAATAAAAACGCTCGCGAGATACGAGTACAATTAACTTGAAGTTATTTGTACTCTCCCTACTCCCATCATAAAAAAGAAGATAAAAGGTTGAATTAAGTTCCATAATGAATCGTCTGCATATACTTGGTAATAAATATGTTGTTGATGATGTGATAAATATTGAAAGAATATCAACACACAAACATTATTTAATTAAAGCTGTTCGTCAGCGCTTCTCAGATCGATTATAATCAAACATACTTTAAATGTTTATATTCTTCAACACACAGTTTACTTCCGGGAGTAATACGTTTATTTTTATTACGTACCTACTTTACGAAGTGATTTTTGTATTTTAATTTTATTTATTTATAAAACACATGATACATAATTAAGACATTTACATAGAGTAGATAATATTAAATCACCATACTAGGCGGCTGCCTGTATCATGGTGACCAATGGAAAATAGTTACTTTGTATGAAATATGAAGTCTATTGTAAACATATCGATTTAGTATAAATGATGTAAAAATTTTAAACATTATAATAAAAAGTAGAAAGGGGAAAGAAGTAAATTAGCATTCGGTTATAAAAATGTAAATAACTTTTTTTCAATATGTGTGCACGCTCGATATAAACAAACACACATAACTTTTTTATATGTACACATATTAAAAAAAAAAAAAGCTTTTTTTCTTTATGTGTGCATGCAAGCAATATGCATATATATCGGTATAAACATACATATACATACCCATATGCGCACCCACGTACATGAATACGGATTTTTGGATTTTTGTGATTAGTTCTTTTCAAAATATCTTTTATACGTGTACCCGTGGTGGGTTTTTCTTTTCTATTTTTTTTCATACTTGTATTTATAAAGTTTACTCTTTATACTTTTATTTTCTTACTAAAATACTGACTTTTTAATTTGTTTGAACTTTTCATTTAACCTTCACTCATTTTCCCACTTGTGTCTATATTTTTTTATACTTATATTTTTCTGATTCATGTATATTCCGTACCTATATGTGTATCAAATTATTGTAATTCATATGTATGCCGTTTTTTTTACATTAACTCCATTCGCAGGAGGCCCTAAGAAAAAATTCTCAAGGCCTGTGTCATCTTTGGGATGCTTTGTAAAGAGACTTTTTAGGGAAATTAAGGATTGAAAGTTTTAAGAAGGAAAAAGGTATTAGTGGTGGGTGGAATCTGGGGCACAATGTGTCCAGGAGTGACGGATGTATGAACCCATCCTTCCTACTGCGGTGCGATGCGGTAGTTTGAAAGAGTCTAGCTGGAGAGGCCTAAGTTAGGTCTTCCTCAACCAGTCTCTCACGATCTGGCCCACCAGACAGTAGATGGACAAACGCATTCGCCGCCAAGACCAAGACTAACCTGACCCCATGATCCCGGGCACCCCTGCTAAGAAAAACGTGGCGAACCCTTGGGTTGACCTATGGCACGGGTGTTGGTTATCCTATAAATGTTTCCAGGGGCGGCACCCAAAACAGCCTCCCAAATTGAAATTAATTTAATAAAAATTAACGCTGGCCAAATTTAATAAAAATTAAATTTCACCCTGAAGAAAATAACTCCTCTTAGGGCCTATGTAATCTTTGGGGATGATGTGTGGAGGGTATTTTTAGGAAAAGAAGGAGAGGAATTTGAACCCATTCCTCCCACGATTCAAGGGAGTGGGTCAAGATTGTCCAGCTGGAGAGGTCCAAAGGTCTCCCTCAGCTAGTCCATCGCGATCCGGCCAGTCACGAAATTCGTGGGACGCATCCACCACCAAGCCCCAAACAAACCTCACCCCATGAACCCGGGCACCCTTTCTAAGATTGAAAATTTCCTTCAAATTGCTTTAGCGATGTCTAGTGACGCGAGCTGAATAGTCTGGTACTTCATCTTATTCCACTCTACCCTCCTTTCAACTTGACAACGTACTTGAAAGTAGGGATGCTGTTATAATTCCACCGATTTCGAAGTTTCGAGCGGTGGGGACACAATAAAAAGGGGTTATTTTCTTGTTGAAACATATTTCCCCACCTTCCTCTTCCCCATCTCCTTCCGCACCCCACTAACTTCAGCCTCACAACATACCCCAGTAGGGGATGTCATAGTGTCACTGGCTCCAGACGTTTAGGACTCTTGTGCGGTATTAAAATTAAGACTATAAGTTTGAATTGCAAATTTCTCATACGGATTTTTTTTTTCCTTCCACTTAAGTTCAATTATTCAAAATTCACCACTATCTTCTTAGACATCATCCGATTGCGATGAAACTTTGGTGATTTGTGTGAACACCCGCAAAGGTTATAGGCTATATATAATGGTAAGCTCTGGCGTTATGAAATTTGTATAAATGATAATGTGGGTATTTCTTATGTTTCAGGGGGAGGTGGGGTTCGCAAGAGGGTAGACGAGGGAGGGGGTTGGCAGGAAAGGTAGAAGAGGTATGCGGGAGGGGACGGGGACTCAGGAGGTGAACAGTGAGCACGGGAAAGGACATGCAGAGAGAAACAATTTATTACCATCAATTTAGTACCAGCTAGTAGACGACCAAGTGAATCAGACACTTGAGTCAGGCCATGTGAAGAGTCGGAATAATAAAAAAGCATGTATGAGACGATGTATGAATGTGAACGAGGCAAGGAGTGTGTGCCAAGATCGAGGTGTGTGGCGGTTCGTCCTCTCTGCCTACCCCTGCGGGGAAACGGCGTGATGGTTAGTTAGTTAGTAGACGATAAAAGTATCACCTAACCTGCATTGAAACGCTGTTGAATGCATTATTTCCATATGAAAAAACGTGTGCAGTTTGCAAGCGGTAGAAGCGAAACTTTACCAAAACAATCTTGTAAACCTTGAACCAATACTTAAAAAGTGAGGTCATAATCAAAGCGACCAATGAGCGCCGACCTAGCGAAATTTCCGTTTCATATCTCAACCCATAGGAGCCTTTAAAAGTTACATCATAACCAAACCGGCCAATGAGCGCAGTTGATGCGTCGCAGGTGCAGTAATCGTCATTTCCGTTTCATCCGAAATCCAAAACACAGTCGGGCTGTGGAAGTTTCACTTAAAAAATAAACTATCTACTTAGATGAAAACTTCCCAACCGAAGATGATTTTAAATCCCCGTATTTTGGAACCCCCATTGCTGAGCACTCTTGTTTTTATATTTTGAAAAGGATTTCGTTTATAAAATGAAGTGAAGCATGTCGAAGTCGAAAAGGTTTAGGGACATCCTGAATTCCTTGGGGTCGTGAAGAGGGGTTTACGGTAGAGAGGATGGAGGGGGAGAGGGTTGAAGGAACCGAAGAGGATAGGAGAGTCCTTGACCGCCTACAAGAAGGGATTAAACTTATTGACTCAGAAACAAAAAGAAAAAACGATTTCTGATGGAATTTTTTCAATAAAATACGTGATTCTATTTGTCAGGATTTTGTCCCTTTGCGCAAGCTTCCGAGACGCAAAGTTATTTTACTTTAATAGGGATTCTTCAGCTTTCTATTGGTAGTTGTCTTCTACTCCCTATTATAAGGAATAAACGTGTGTTGATTTTTACTACTTTTACGTACCAAAATATAATAACGCATATTTAAAATATGAGAGATCAATTTATGCTTAGGTACTTTGAACGAGTATTATTTGTGAGATATGGATTTCTTTTTTTACATTAGCTCCACACTGGAGGCCATGAGAAAAATAATTCCTCTCAGGGCCTATATCATCTTTGGGTGATGTTGTGTGAAGGGTATTTTTCGGAAAGAAAGTTCTGGGAAGGAAAGGGGTATGAGGAGTGGGTGGGAATCTGGGGGACACTGTGTCCAGGAGTGGCGGATTGTGAATCTAACCCTCCCACTTGTTTGGAATGTCGAGAGTTTTGCTAAAAAAGTAAAAAGGCCTCCCTCAAACAGTCTCTCCAAATCCGACCTGCCACGCAGTTGGTGGGCAGACGCATCCGTCGCCAAGACCTAGACAAACTTCACCCTATTAACCCGGCACCTGACCCTGGCACCCTTGCTATGTTACCAAACATAGCGAACTACTTGGGGTGACATATCGCAGAGGTATTGGTTATCCCTAATTGATTCCGGGGCGGCGATACCCATACGCCCCTCCCAAATTTAAATATATTTTATGCAGGCTTAAATTTTCTATATTTTTAATGTGTTATCTCATAAATATTTGTTTATTCGAATACCCCACTCTTTATGGATAATATGAAATATGTGAAATATTACTTTTTTATTGTAATTCGACAGTCTATCATTTATAATTAATAGAAGTTAATAAAATAAAAAAATAAAAGAAAAGTGGTTAGGTTGACCTCAATCAGCTAATTGAATGATAATATTTGAAAACGTATACAAAATTTCGAATTCAACTCTCTGGTTGATAGAACTTGTGTTTTTAGATCTGGTCATTAATTTCACAGATTGTATATACTAAAAGGACGTGAATTTAAACATTTTTTCGTTAATTTAAACAATTCATCAATTTTAAAAGTTAAAACTTTTTAGCTCTGTAAAAGTTTTATTTAAGTTGTGTAATTGAATAAGTAATGTAAGTAAGTAATTGAATAAGTAAATAATTAAGTTGTGTAATTGAATAAACTGTAAAAGTTTTATTTAAGTTGTGTAATTTTATTTAAGTTGTGTAATAATGGAAAGAGTAGAGAATATCAAATATATTGGTTTAGTTATTGATAAACATTTAAAATGGAACAATCATATTACTATATTAACAAACAAAATAAGAAAGCTAGCCTATATCTTCAAGACTCTAAGAAATATATTGGACAAAGTTACACTAAAAACTGTTTATTATGCTCTTGTTCAATCAATACTTTCATATAACGTTATTTGTTGAGGTTCTTGTCACAAGACTACTCTAGAGCCTTTAAATATTGCACAAAAATTAATTTTAAGAATAATGTTCAAGAAAAGTTTTATGTATTCATCACAGTTATTATATAGCGAAAGCAAAATTATGACAATAAGGCAATTGTACATAATACATGCTCTCTGTAAATTTTTCAACAACATTATCACTGCTAAAAGATCTCAACAAGTACGCAACACTAGATTGGGCTCTTCTTTAATGTCTCAGCCAGTATATACCAAAACATCCTTTGGACAAAGAAGTTTTTCATATAAAGCTCCGTTGCTTTATAATATGCTCAATGAAAAAATAAAAACTATTGGTACATTACATTTATTCAAGAAAATGGTCAAAATATGTATACTAACTGAGAGTGATGGTTTTGGATTACCCATGTTGTCGCTTATATCATAAATCACTTTGGAATTAAGCTATATTTGATACAATCCATATTTAATTACTCTGTATGTACTTAACTTATTTATTGTTATGTACTTTTTAATTTGTTTATTGATATAAGTATTTACTTACTATTATCTACTTCTTTCGTATCATAATTTACTTACTATACAATATTATAATTGTTTATTAGTATTTACTCATAATTATTATGTACTTTATTTACTTATTATTATAAAATTGTTTATTATTGTTTACTCATAATTATATTATATTATATTATTTGTTTAATTTATTAATATCTACATATTTACTTAATATATTATATTTATTTCATAAACTATATAAATTTATTACATAATTGTTTATTATTATTTATTTTTTGTTAATAATTTAATGCTACTGTGGTATGATCACCCTATTATTGCATCTGGTAAGCCACAACAGGTACCTTGTATTTACATATTTTAATATTTAGTTTACAGTATAATGTTATTTTTGTCAACAATGAGCATACTGCCCAGCTGTAATAATTATTAATTAGTAATGTTTAAATAACTGTACTCAGTGCTTCTTTTGTAGGTTTATTATTATATTTATTTTAAGTTTAGGTATATGTATGTTTCTTTTTTTTAATTACTTTATTGTAAAACTGCATATCTCGATACAGGAATGTGTGAGATGTGCAGCTTATGTTTTCATGTATTTCTTATTTTTTTCAATAAATAAATAAATTACAACAGGCTTTCAACTATCTGTCTAAGACACATCTTAATATACTTTGGACACGTTGCTCGCCAAACTGAAAACCATAACTTGGAGAAACTCGTAACTGGAAAAGTGTAACTGGAAGCAGAGGAAGGTCACCAAAGCGCTGGAGTGATCAAGTATCACTGACATCTGGTACTCCGCGTATAGCAGAACCGCGAGAAATGGACCAACATAACGCTAATTAATAAAGTAAGGAAAATTATTTATTCCCCATTACTTTATATGTTTACCAAATCTAAACAATATACTGTACTTAAATGAGTCATGGCAATGACGTCATTCTAAATCAATTAAGAAAACCCTTACACTTAGTGCGAGGGAAACCAAAGGGAAAGATTCCGAATCCAACATAATCACCCTCTCAATTAGTGTATCCGCAAAATTGGATTAGCCGGTAAAAAATTAATATAGGCTTCAAAAATTGATTTTTTTAATTTTATAAATAAGTCGTCCATACGTGGCTTCACCGCAGTTTGAAAATGACCCTGCAAGTCGAAACAGCTGTAACTAAAATACATGCTAAAATACTTGCATAACTCGACAACAACATTATAAAATTTAATTTTAATTAAATTTCTAAAAATTAAAATGGAGTTCTACGAATTAAACACAAAAACAATTAATATAGAAATGGAGAAGCCTTGCCCACCGTGGAAATCTAATATCCTCAGTCCATGTCCGGTAAGCAAAGGGTTAAATGGGACTTTCACAGAACTTCAATGTACATCATGGAAGAAGAAGATTGTACAAATAAATCTAAAAAAAAATTAACAGTATTAATAAATTCATAATTAACAATATTATATTACCATAAAAACTATTTTTTGTTCCTCGACTGCTTTTTTTCAGTTTGAACTTTGATATTTGATGAATTATTGAGGCGGTTATGGGTACCGCTGCCCTGAGAACCATTTATTGAATAACGATAAGAATCCTACCTTTTTGATTATACCTTTTTGCTCCCCAGAACTTTCTCTCCTTCCTTTCCCTAAAAAGATCCTCCAGACAGCATCTCGAAAGAAGACATAGGCCCTGAGGGAAATTGTTTTCGTCAGGGCCCGTCGTGATTGAATTTTGTAATTTTATCATCTATATTTTTAGACACCGAAATAATTATTATAATCCATAATATAATACTTAAGAAAACATTTTTAAGAGTAAATGCAAAGAATTTTTGTATGACTGAATTTGTATCGTACACAATTCACAAACCACGAAACCGAGCTAGTTTAAGAATACCATTATTACTAGTTATTATGTGAAATGCGACGAAAAGTGTGACATTTTCTTTAATTAGCTTGTTTCTGAAAGATTTTAAATACAATTTTAAAAATTTCTCAACAATCAGTTTCAACTTTGAAAATGTCACCCTGGTACTAACAAGGATTTTACATTGTTTAATTTGCAACACATAATGCAAGTAGTCAAGTAAATTTACGGTAATATAAATAAAATTATTGTGTTTAATTAGCTCAGCACCATTTCATGTTTTAAATTTAATTTAAAATAGGTATTGTGCTTACCTACCTAAATTATATTAGTCATGTATCATATTGAGTACCGCGTGTAGTTTTTTTATTGAAATAATATAATTTAGTTAAATAAATATATTTTAAAATAAGGGTAACATACTCCACGATATGAAAAATCTAAAATACTGGAAACGAAAATGTATTTCAAGCTCGATTTCACAATATCAGTCAACGCCGTGAGCAAAATTCCAGCATATTGCCAAATCGCTCCCTGAAACAACACTCGGCTCTCAACTAACATATTCCGCACGTTTTTCCCAACTTTCTTCATAACTGTAGAATCGAGCCATTACCGCCGCATAAATTCACAAAGGCCCGCCATTATCATAAACAGAGTATTTAGGCTAAGGGAACGAACTCGCCGGACTTTTGCTCTCGAGTGTCTAGGGACTAGGCCGGACCACGCTAAGCCGGCGCCTTGGTGACCGTTTAAAAAGGGCACATTATCATCGCGATATTTATATTATTATATTATAGTTTTTGTTTTATGTTATATGCCGTGGTCTTGAGTCGAAATGTGATTGCATAATGTCGACTTAGCGAGTATTTAATAGCGCAATCGTCCACACTTGGACGTTTTATGCACAAATATAAATACAAATATAATATATAGTATTTTGTCAGTAGGTTAAAATATTTCCGCTTAAGGCGATCCACTAGTACAGGAAAAAATCGAAATCGGAATTCACGCCCTTTTACGGGAGGAGTTTAAAAATACTTAAGAAAAAGCTTTTGGAAAGGTTGGAAAAGATATTTGAGAATTTTTTTTTACATGTTGATTTCGTAAAGGCCTGTAAAAAACATTAATTCCTTTTTTATGCATTGTTTATTGTAATAAAACGGAATTTTTAAATTGATTTCACGAAAACAAGCAGCGCGGGCCCTAACACGTTGTTTCTCAGCTCCGTTCGGAGGAGTACTGACGGAAGAATGGGGCGGCTGCCAGTCGTTCTTCGGTGGACGGTATAAGGTTCACTTTGATATAACAAATTCGTCGACTGCCGTATTGTCGCCGTGATGTCAAAAATACCAACGCGAAAATGCATATTATATTTTATTTTGTGAGGTTCGGGCGTAAATATCATTTTTTTTGCGATAATTATATAAGAAACTGAATTTGCCACACTATGCAATAAAACCATATCCGAAAAAGTGTTTATAAGTAGGAGACTTTTCAGTTGAAAATGTTTTTTATAGACCTAATACTTTATTTTTTTCTAAGCTTATTAAAAGACTTATTAAAAAAATGACCGATATTTTTAAGGGCCAAGGTATTTTGTACACGCAGTATTTAATTGAAGCATCTATAATACTTCTAAGCGGTCAAATTTTCAAAACAAAAACAAACGATTTTGTATGATTTTGCATTATTTAGTATGGCTTTATCTTAACAATAAAATTCAAATGAATGCAATATTTTCGAACGTATCTGAAAACTAAAAACTGTTTTCGAAAGGTCATAAAATACGCTTTAATTTATTTTTTTTATAATTGGAATCAAATTGTAATTTTTTTAATGATAAAACTCATGATCACTCCACCGATGCGCTGGAGAAACCAAGTATCACAGACTTGACTGTCCACGCAGCGCAGAACCGTGAAGTGTGAGTGTAGGAACCTCGTCCATCATGGAAATTGGAATAGGGGTAACGATTCTCGGCAGTGAGGAACCGACTTAAGAAGAAGCGAAGAGGGTGTATTTAAGAGGAGAGGCCGCCAATATTATAAACATTATATTAATTTAGCAAATATTATAATCAATAATTATCAGCCTGAAACACTCATCTACATTGAATAAATCTTCCGAGAAAAGATACTTTTTTTAATGTAGATGAGTGTTTCAGGCTGATAATTATTGATTATAATATTTGTTATCTACCCTTTGTGCTATGCATAAAAATCTTGTTTCAACGTTAGTTTATCAATTAAAAATAATAATATTAATTTAGGCTAAGGTTAACTAATAAATAATTGAGGTCTTTTACCAGAATGATACTAACAAAATCTAACACTTTGGAACATGTCGCAAGTATACTTTAATATTCATGTACCTATTTCATATTTTATGAATCAATACTTAAAAATTATAAACGTAAGTTAATACTTATGAATTAATTAAAAATTACTTGCGAACGCAAGTCTTCGACCCCCGACCTTCGTATTTGATCTTACTTATAGTAGATTATATTTAATGAATTCTGCAGATTTACCCGAATCGTCTCTGTACAATTTTTTGCAAATGGTTCTTTTTACTTGGGGCCATCGCTAGTGAGATTCAGTAGCCGTGAAAAGGCCACATGAGGAACCGGCGAGCCATGGGCGTAGAACAATAGCCCATATTTACAGGGCCACCTTTCAATCGACATGCTGCGCCACTGGAGCGAATTTCGTTTCGAGTTAGTAATAAAAATGAGTTTTAATAAATTCGCCAAAAATTGTCGAGGAATTTAGAATGGAAATATTTTGGACAAAGAAGTATAAAGGGTTAATTTAAATGGAAAACGTAGACCTTTACTTCCATAATGTCATTTCTCTTTCTAAACTTTTCTAATATGAAATATTATAAATAATTTATACATGTATGAATGTGTAATATATATTTTTAACGCCATCCTATTTTTCATTGGATTTCCTTATACGATAAACGTTACTAACATAATAATGATATTACGAGTAGGTAAAAGTGAGTATAAATTTAATCAGCAAAAGATCATTAAATTTTAAATACGGAAGAAAATAATTTACAGCCTTCGGAATCTAAGGTTCTTGGGGTAAAATTTGTTTATAAGTTACATCATTTTTTCAACTACCATACTTGGCTAATTCCTCTGTTAAGGTATTCAAACATGAAATAATCCGTATAAGAACTAAAAAATACTATTTTCGTTATTTGTTTTTGGGATGTTATGCCGTGTTGCGCCACCATCCGGCAGATCCGTCTCTCCTTCTCTACCATCAGACGTACAGGGGCCCGACCCTCAGGCTCACGACTGAGGGTGGGCTGCCCCATCAACGAGTGCAAAAACCTTGCCGCTGCTGTTGTGCCGGTTCGTGACCGGAAGGGACCCAGCAGTAGCGTTTGGGGCGCATTGGGCGACCTCTCCAGCCGGACTCTCCCAGCCCATCGCCTTGCACCGCAGTGGGTGGGTTGGACTCGTACGTCCGTCACTCCTGGACACTCTGATCCCCAGCTTCCTACTAACCCCTTAGCCTTCCTTTCCAGACCTTCCTTTCCCCTCGTAACAAAAAAAAAAAAACAACAAAAATAACAACAACAAAAAAAAACTAAATAACATAAAATCATGAATAACACAGTACCATCAAGTAACGTTATTACAACGGCGAGAAGCAGGAGTCCCGGTGCAGGCCAAAACTGTCGGTGAACTTCACCAACATTCACGGCCTGCACAAAAACTTAAACTCAGTCCACCACCACCTTCTCACCCAACGTCCCAACCTTCTCTTCCTTTCCGATACGCAGAGAGCTGAGCCCACAGACGCCTCCTATCTGGATTGCCCGGGTTTCACCCTCATGGGCAAATTCAGACCCAAAGGAGGTGTCTGTCTCTTCAGCCGAGCTGACGTCAACTGTGTGCGACTGTTGAATCTGGAGAACTCCAAATTTGACGTAATGTGGGTGCGCGTCAATCTTGCCAGTACGGTAAGATTTTAAGCGTGTTTATACCGCTCACCGAACCTTAGCGTTTCAGATACTTCCGAACTCTTCAAACATCTAAGCAATACTGTTGATGACCTTTTGCCCCGCTTCCCTACGGCAGAGTTTGTGGTCCTGGGGGACTTCAATGTTCATAACGAACCTTTGTTAAAGTTCTCAGGACCAACGGACTCGGCTGGAAGAAAGGCGGAATCTTTTGCCCTCTGCTACGGACTGGGAGCAAATGGTTCAGGAGCCTACAAGGGTTCCTGATGTCCAGACTTACCGCTCCAATCTGTTTGATCTGTGTTTAACCACTGTGCCACACGGTTACAAGATTGAGGTCACAGCGCCTCTAGGATCGTCCGACCACTACCTGGTGACGACGTCAATCCCCGTAACCTTCAGACCGCCAAACGAGCGGCTGAAGAGAAAAGTGTGGCACTATAGATCAGCAGATTGGTTTGGTCTGCGGGCTCATTTCAATGCTATCCCGTGGTCAGCTGTCTGTTTTCGGACTTCGGATCCCTAAAGATGTGCCCAGGAAATTGGTGAAGTCATCACATCCGCGACAATGCTATGAATCAGTGCGACGAAAAAACGCGGCTTACCGAGCCTTCAACACATCTCGAACGTCCGAAAACAGAATAGTATATAACAAAAGGGCAAAGAAATGCAAGAGGGTCATTAACAGGTCAAAATTCGAGCACGACCTGCAGATCAGCAGAAAGCACGGCAGCAGAGCGTTCTGGTCGCTTGCGGGCTCAATAGGTCGCAATTTCTGCAAACCCAGTCTGCCACCTCTTACCAGACCTGACGGCTCTCTAGCAAATACCGCCGCCGAAAAGGCTAACTTATTAGGCAAAATGGTTGCGGAAAACTCGATCCTCGATGATCAAGTTGCTACCCCGCCGTCGGTTCCTCATTGCGGTTTTCGTATGAAAAAGCTGAGGATCCGGAATAGGGATGTACTTCAAGTCTTACGAGGGCTTGATGTTAAAAAAAGCTAGCGGGCCTGACGGAATTCCTGCCCTGGTATTGCAGCGGTGCGCTGTAGAAATAGCTCCAATTTTGACGAAGCTTTTCAAGATGTCCCTGAAGTCTGGCTCTGTGCCCTCTGGTTGGAAAAAAGCGATAATTCACCCCATTCCAAAGAAGGGTGACCGCTCCAACTTAGCCAACTACCGCCCCATAGCGATCACATCTGTTCTGTCAAAAGTGATGGAACGTGTGATCAATGACAAACTGCTCACATACCTCGAGAAGAACAAAATACGGATTCCGGCGGAACCGCTCGTGCGGTGATCTTCTCGCATATGTGACGCATGTTTGGGGACGGTGCCTGGAACGTTTTGGTGAGACCCAAACGGTTGGACTGGACATTTCCAAGGCCTTTGACCGGGTTTGGCATCGAGCGCTTGTCAACAAACTACGTTCGTACGAATATCCGACTTTTTGAGGGGGAGGTCGATTCAGGCGGTTGCGGACGGTTTCACCTCTTCCTCGCATTCGATAAATGCTGGCGTCTCACAGAGATCGGTTCTGTCTCCGACTTTGTTTCTGTTGCACATCAACGACCTCTTGTCGTGTGCACCGATTCATTGTTACGCGGATGACAGTACGGTCCATGATAGCTTTTTGTTTGACAAGCCTCCAAAGAGCACACAAACCCCAATAGCTTGGAGGGCTTTGCAGCAGAGAATTGACGGTTACCTCGAGAGTGTTTTCTCTTGGGGTAAGAATAACTTCGTCGAATTTAATGTTTCAAAGACCCAATCATGTTTGAAAACGTCTAAAAGGGATCGAAATGATAATCTAGTTTCCTTCAACGGAAGCATTCTTCCGAACAGGACCTCCATTGATATGCTTGGTGTAACTCTAAGTGACCAGCTCAGGTATAGGGGCTCCATCGAAACCAGAGTTAAATTAGCCTCTCAGAAACTGGGCGTACTGTACAGCGCCCGCAGATACTTTAATAGTACACAACTGCTAACACTGTACAAATCGCAAGTGCGCCCCACGGTTGAATTTGGCAGCCACCTCTGGTCTGGAGCTCCAAAATACCTTAAAAAAACCCTTGACTCTGGTCTCACAACGTGTACAAGTTCCAGGTTCCACCGGCTGACGGCCCAGCTGTAAGCTGTTGATTCCGGCGCGGCACTCTCCCCAACTGGCGAAAGCGAACAAATCTCGTACTAACGCTCTCTAGCTATTTGCGGCACGCCAACCTTAGGGTATTTAATTTGCGTGGAAGAAGTTGCTAAATACAAAAAATATATAAATTAAAAGTAAGCGGAAAAATATATTTTAAAGAAGATAGAAAAAAAATTCCAAAATATGAAAAATTAAGATTAGGGTACATACAAAATTTTATCGATTATTTTATGATAAAACTATCGTTGAAAAATTTCGATAATTTTTTTTCAAAATTTTGACCTAGACCACTATTGTGCTAGTGATTTGACGTTATGGTTATTGTAACAATGCATGTAATTTTTGATGTGATGAATTCCAAAAGGCTGGACCAAATACCTAAATATAATGTGACGTTTTTCTACATTAAAATATCACGTGTACAGCTTAATGCAACCATTAAACTTTTGACCAGAAGAAATGTGTAATAAAAAGAACAATCTAATTAAATTTATTTTATTGTCCTTATTCGCCTGGAAATGAACCAAACAAAACATTAAAATTAAGCCCCATCTCAAAATGGTCGCCGATAATTTTTTATCACATGAGCATTACACGAATTTAATTGTTCAGAATAGGACCGCCTCTGTTGTTTGGGTGAGATTACTATGAACGGGTTTTGTTGGTACCGTAATAAATAATTAATGATTCCGTAATTGTGATATAATCCCGCCGTCACTGGTCTCGTAAAACGTTTTGTCGAGGGCATCAAAAACAAAGGCCATTTTAATTGCTCTGACTGTAGGTTCTTGCTGTAGGCTCGCTGTAAGTAGGGGGGGTAATAATGTGTTGTCGTCCTCTGTATACAGGATGGATGGAAACGGAGTAATAATATATTATATTAACTAAACGAACAATTAATAGAAATTACCGTGGGATTATATGGAAACATCGATGTAATAACTATAGATTAGTTCTCCCATTGTAGCGGTTTGGTTTACCAGAGGCGGCTCTAGGGCTCCAGGTATGGGAGGTCATTTGAAAAGAAATTGTGAAATTACCTTTTTTTGATATTATGAAAAATGCCGACATATTATTATCTATATCAATTTGAAGATAGGTAGGGTCATGTATCCGCAACTCAAATTACATGGGTATTATTTATAAATTGCAAAATCACTAAATAATTCATGTACTTGCTGGCACATCATTTTAAAGAGGGCACTTTTCAATAAAGTTATGCACACCGATAGTATGTACCTAAGTATCCAAAATTTAAAAACAAAATTAGGTAGGTAGATTAGAAAAAATAGAAAACGATAATATCAAAAATTTAAAAACAAAAATTGACTTTGAAACACACATCCGCAGTCCCCTTTTACCCCTAAAATGCCCAAAGATATTGGGTGAGAAAAGACATTTATCAATTTAATTTAAATTTAGACCTGCGTTTCAATTTGACGATGTTTTTTTTTGCATTTTTGAGCTACCTAACAAAAAGAGATTTATTATTAAATTATGTTAGATATTTTGTATCTATCTAATACACCACTACACAAGCAAAGGTCCCTTTCAAATGATTTACCTGTAACTAGATAATTAAATGTACCTACCTATAGAATCTGCTGTCACTTAGGTTAGGAACCTAAAAAACGAACATTGTTTTAAAAGCTGTTTTCCATGTCCGTTGAAAAGTGATCATAATATAATAATTAATAATCTTTGAAAAGATCTACTTCTCCATGTGCCGCCAAACTGAATTTGAAACTTCGCCGATAACAACGTAAATAATTATTATTCAAAATCTTTCCCGAACTGTGCAAATACAATGGACGAGGCATGGGTGCAAAATGCAAACCGACCTATGTTGTATCGCCATCTCTTTCAACAACGCATAAGAGACGTAATGCTGTCTCCCTTCCACGACATTCGGTCATGTCCAAAACGTCGCTAGGGTTTCTATGGTACCTATACGCGGGAATTTTTACTCCAGGATAAAAACATAGTGCCATCGCGTTTATTGTATGGCGCGCATAGAGACAGAAGATATCCTGTAGCGGGGGCAAGTCAAAAATTGACCCAGGGATCTAAATGTTGTGAGAATTGGAGCTTCCATTTGACACGATAGATGTCACTGCTCGTCACCCGGCGAGTCGTCGCCGCTAACTGCTATTATTTTGCGGTTCATTTCAAATTTCAAGTAAAGAATTCAATGCGTTGAGCCGTTTATTCCGTAAAAAAATATTATTATTATGTCTTATAATTTTGGGGGGTCAAACACCCATTGTCCTAAGGGGAGAGCCGCCACTGGGTTTACCCATCACTACGCCAGTCAAATGTACATAACTAGTGCAAACCACGTGACCAGCGAGCTCTTGTGAAGCGATCTCTAAGAACCAACTGATTCAGTATTCAGTTTGGATTTTGGATCTGAAACCTGAGGGAGTCACTCGCCTGTCGAGCAGAGAAAGCGGATTGGGATGCGGGAACTACAGATCTCCACGTAACGTTAAATTTAGTTTCTATTAAATTTTTTTAAATGGTGTATCATTGGAGTAATTTTATGTCTATCGTATTTCATTCAAATGTGGCGGTTTGGTTTACCCATCACTGTCGCTGGTCACATGGTCTGCACTAGTGATGTACATTTGACTGGCGATAGTGATAAGTAAACCAAACCGCTACACCATATCTAACTGTAATCAGTGGCGTAGCGTGCCTTGGAGGGGCCCTGTATCAAAATTAGTTGGGACCCTTATTATTGCTCAGTACAATACCAGATGGTTTTTTCGTGTATTGAAGGTTGCCATTGTTCTTTTAAAAAACCAAATTCACCCCTCGCTACTGGTAGATAAATAGGTACTTACCATTGCAATCTAAATCAAACACAGAACATGATTGCTGAAAAAATGAAAAAATTTTGGGCATTTTTTTTTTACAACCTCCTTCCTTTTCTGTTCACTTTTTCTTTTCATAACTTCACTGGGATCTGGAATAATCTCATTTCCTTTCACTCATTCTTTTCATAAATCAAACCAATTAACCAATAAATAATCAGAAGATTTACATTGTAAATGTAATAAATAACGTTTGAACCGGAATGAAATAAAACGCATAACCACCACCTCCGTGGTTTGTCATTGTACGTAAATATTACTCTTCGTGGTTTGGCATTATAAACGGGGGAATCCCTCAATAACCGATGTAGGATGTTGCCGACTTTTGGGCGCACGCTTAGCCCGGGAAAAAAAATATTATTTTTTTTTACTTTTGTAATTTCTGAAGTGAAAACTCTATAGGCACGTATGACAGTTTTTTTTAAATGTTTTTTTTCCCGGGAAGCACGAGATTAAGTGACATTGTGGATAACATCTTACTATTTTTTGCTTACACACGTTAGGTAGCCCGGGGGCCCCGTATCATTGATACGGCTGATACGACGGCAGCTACGTCCCTGATTGTAACCCAAAAGTAAAACAAGTCAATCAAATGAAATTTATCAGCACACGCCGGGATTTTGAGTAAGAGTCTAACTCAAAATCCCGGCATGTGCTGATAAATTTTATTAAAAGGTCTAACTGGTCTATTGTGCTAGTGGTTTGATGTTTTGGTTACAAGTTTTTTTATTTTTTTTTTTTTTATTGATCTATATACGTGATGTTTACAATATATTATTCGATGCCTGTCCAAAATGTTACCTGTGTTGAGATGTTATATTATAACAATGCCACGACGAGCGACGCGAGATCATACGAAATTAAAATATATCGTAGTAACAGAGAGAAAGAGACAGTTAATATTTACGAATTGGTTACTTCATTATATCTAAAAAGGCAAAGAAATAACTGAATAAGTAATTAAAGGATATTGGAAATTTTTATGATATCTTATTTCGATTGATTTTTGATATCTTAATTCACTAACATATCATAATTTTTTTCCTTTATTTTTCCCATTATGTCTTTATACATTTCAAATGTAGTTTTCTACATAATTTCTAAATAGATATAACATAACATAAGCTACAAATAATGTAAAAGTATAAGACAAAAGTAGATAATGCGACCCACTAAGGCAATGCCTGTACGTGGGTAATATAAGCAAGGTGCTAAATTACATCAATAAAAAGAAGTAAAAAAAAAGTTTTAAAAATATAGGTATCTGCGAAAATATTGTAGTTAAAAGTGACGCATGTTTGTCGATTTTTCGGTACCTATAGTTTTAAGATGGTAAATAAGATTAATCTTGCAGTTACAGTAGAATTGTATTGAAAAGTGAAGCGTGAAGGTTTACATAGAATTTATCGTAAAAGTGTTTCAACATCTGCATAATTCAGCCATAATTTCAATTCTTTTATGTAAAGTGATATTTTATCTGTCATTTGAATGTGTTTTGGTAGGAGATTAAATGTACGTGGACCAATATAACTGCTATGTATTTGCATTAATTTGGTGTTGGTTTGGGGGGTAGTAATTAGTATATTACTTTTTTTTTCAAAACGAAATACAACCGGGTTACTAATAACCTAGCATTTGAAAAACTCCTACTACCATCATTATAAGCAGAATATATTGCTTGAGAAATGATGGAGCACTTAGCCATCAGGGGAATTGAACGCACGGCATCTGGATAGGAACCCGACGCATATGTCAACTCGTCCAACAATCAGTGGTATTGTCAACAAAAAAAGGAGTATTAACTTCTTTTTAGTGTTTTTTGTAAGTTTAATTTGCAGAATTCCTTTTTCATTTTTATTTATTTTGTATACTTAATAATTTTATCATTTAGGTAATTTATAAAAACACTTTATTTGTAAACAAGTTTTGCTACGTCATTATTATTGGTTTGCAGTAATTGGAAAAACTTAACGTAATAATCAATATATATTATAAAAGAAAGTCCAAATAATCGTGCGGCTCGTTAAAAACCAGAAACGAGTCACCGCACGATCAAGGGAGTTATATGGTGTGGTAGATCTCTATCCCCGCTCCAGGATGACGGTTCCCGTTTGTTACCTACATAAAGGGCGTGCTTTTGAAGATATAATGGCTGGAAGTTTCGCCCTCTTGATATTTCTAGAACAGTCTTCCGGATAGCTCTAGAAGGTTCCATAGAGCTCGACAAAATTCTGTAAGGAGTGGCGGGTGGTATGTTTAGGAATAGGGAATCGGGAATATCATTGTGGAACATTTCAGAACACACTCGAATATTGTCCTGAGCGAAGCCGGGTAACCCAACTAGTCATTAATAATTTCCGACGTTTTATATGTTTATTTTAAATTATAATATTTGAAAACGCATTTTATTACATTTCAGAAACTGTTTTTAGTTTTCGGATGCGTTCAGAATATATTATGTCTATGTGGATTTTATTGCAAAACCGAATTATTTTTAACTTCCGGCAAAATAGGCTCGTGGCCTGAATGGTTAATGACTTTGCAACACTTTTTAAATGAGCGTTGATTCATCAATGTCTCAAGTTGTAATGGAACTGTATTTTTTGTCACTTTTAAAACACTTTTTAATTACAGGTAAAGGTCAAGGTAAAGGTTTTACTAGGAAATCAGTAAGGGCACAAGTAAAAAAATTCAATAGAAAAAAATTACAAAATATGCTCCAAAAATTATTGAAAATACCTTTTTTCTGTTATTTCATATGAAAAAATCCACAGTTTTTCGTTAAATGCTATTTAAGACATTTCCTCGACATTTTTGCTCTTTGTTAAACGAGCCGTGTTTTATTTAACATCTTCACAATTTTTGCTTAAATATTATCTTTTTTAATATAAGCGCGCTCCCTCTAACATTCGTATTTACATTTCTTCCCTTTGAGCGCTTACTACCGAACAAAATATGTGATAGAAAAAACGACTCCACCCTGTATCGCTGGGGAGGGACGGTTAATAGCGCCCCTCGCAGCCTTTATGGCCATCCCTATTCAATCCGTCTCGCGCGAGGGGTGGGGGGGGTGAGGGGGACAACACCCAGCAAACCATGTAAACGAACAAACAGATGTTTTCAGGCGACGGATTCCGAACTAAAATGACTGCGATCTTTCTGTCTTATGTGGTTTTAATGGGGTTGCTTGATTACTTTATTTTTATTACAAGCATGTGGTTTTATAAGTCTTAAGATATCGAATTAATATTTTATTATAATTATTATCCATAAGAACTTAAGCTACGCAGTACACAAAAGTAGAATTGAAATTGTGAAAAACAAATTTTAAAGTACCTTATCTTACCCTCTTTTCGATTTATTGTTAACAATGAAGACTTTAAACGATATACTTAAATTTAAATCATCACAAAAAAATTTTTTTTTAAACAAATGTCATTATACTCTTAAGGGCCTTTAACCAGACAGCGGCCAAAAATCCACATTTCGTCGAAAGATGTTCTTACGATCGTACAGGGCGGTTCCAATGAGAAAGATTAATTATTCTCCGTACCCGCTTTTTTAAATTATAACTCAATATCGATTTTATTTTATTCCAAATTTACTTTAATTTATACCTACATCCAAAAATGCTGAAAGGCGTGATGATAAAACTGTTAAAATGATGTACTTTTTGTAATTATTATAATATCATAAGCATTTATAATTTTCCAATAGTGTCTACGCAAAATAAATGTGCAAAAAAAACTGAAATATGTTAATTTATAAGACCATAAATAGATTTAGAACAAGAAAGAGAAATTTCGTCATAAATAAGTGTAGTAAATAGTGTATTTTTTTAATGATTTTATTTGAACTAAAATTAAAATTATGAAACATGCGTTTACTAGATAACGTATTGATTTACAATAATGTATGATTACATGATATGAAATATGTCTTGTAAAATAAGATTTTTCGTTGGAAAATTTAACAAACCGGCCAACGACCTATGGTATAACCTTATTATACTAAAAATAAACATTTTTTCTCAAATTTTAAAACATGCGCTTACTAGATAAAAGAAATATTTTTGTTGATAATTTGTACAGATTTAAAAAAAAAGTTCTAGCGCTGTTAAAAAGTACTAACTAATTATATTGTGTGAATTGTCTCTCTATGCAAGCTCGCGTATTTCATATATCTTTACCACTCATTGTAATGTGTTGCTTGAGTGACCTTGTATATAATTCTGTAATTTTATTTGTGATGTTTTTGTTTTTCTAATTGTATTTATTTGTATTTAATTGTACGTAATTGTAGATTTTTATAATTGTGTAATAACTGAGTTTTATAACTGGATTGTTCTCATGTAAATGTAAACAACTGTAAAACCCAGTATAAATAAAAAAAAATAAAAATAAAAATAAAAAAAATTAAAAAAAATCGAGGTTTCGAAATCAAGTTTTTGTGGAAAAGAGTCTATACGTCTAAAATTTGATTTAAAACTGACATATTTGCGGTTTTCTCTAGTTAGGTATATCCTCTTAATGAATATATTTATTATGTAAATTAAAAACCTTTGTTTTTTTCTTTTTACTCTTATAATGTAACACGTAATTGTTTGGTTTGATAATATATGTATCGTATTATATTTGTATTTATTGGTTAGCTGGAAGAAATAAAATGTATGCTATAAGCTACACCTTTTGTACTTGTATTTTTGTGCAATAAATGGTATTTGAATTTGAATTTGACGACTCTGAAAAGTTCTTTAATATATTTAATACTAGCAAACCCGGAGAACTTTGTACCGCCTCGGAATCCAGAACTCTTATGTCAACTTATCAGCTTAATTAAATTCAGTTTTTTATGACGTTAAAAATTACACAATGAAGCAATTATCGAAGCGCAACTGTTCGCGTTTTGTTTTTGTCAGTATCAGAGATGGCATTGTGTGCGTATTTATATTTTTTGTGATTTTCTTACTTTTCCACTTATAACGGGAGTTGCTTTTCATTTTCTTTATACGTGTGAGGGAGATTTATTATAATTATTGTATTTTTCCTTTGGAGGGATGCAGACATACAATCACCATTTTCGACAGTTTACATTTAGTGTGTAAGAAAGAGGGGCAGCATTATATGTTTAAGAACAAAAGCAAAACAATCAACGCATTGATATTTGACGTTTTTGAATTTTTGGAATTTACTCACTATTCAAAATTATACTTATCACAATATTACTGCACCTCTTTCAAAATATGAGAATTTGTTACATATCAAATGTAAGTAAAAGAATTTTTTTCATAATTATTTTTTTCGTGAATTTTTTCAATGTTTTAATAGCTATTCTGCTAATCGGGGCGGAGACAAATCCAACAAATCAAAGATCATAAAAATCGGTCCAGTCGTTCTCGACTTTTAAATAGTGTAACTAACCAGACTTTGTTTTATATATTAAAATATCTGCTTGAGCATTTCGGCCACATTTTAGCCAACACACAAAATGTGGCCATTTCGAAGAGATATTTTAAGATTAAGAGTGTTTGGTAAGAGAGACACAATGGGTTCTGTGAGGCCTGTATGAGTTGTTCCCAAAAGCGAACAGATTAGCCTGAGGGAAGAGGAAATCCGGCCGAAATTTGAACAATACATGCTTCACCAAACTGTTGCTGTCACTATCGCTCTTACTCCCCGAATACTGAGCGAAAGGGACAACTGCACCTCAAGCTGATAATACCTAAAAAAAATCTTCGAAATCGAGGTTTTGTATTTCCCATTTTTCTCCTTCAAAATTGGACCGATTTTTTATATATTTTTTTATAAACTCTATGTCTGTACATACATATTACTTTTATTGGCTTGTGTACTGAACTTCTGTTGATGGCGTTCAAACCAGTCAATTTTAACGACTTTTAGAGGTTCCTAACTTCTATAAGAAGTAACTTGCTGGACCTGACAACATTCCACCTGTATTAATTAAAGAATGTCTAAACAGCCCATCTGTTCCTTTTTTTATATTTTTAACCAATCATTGAAGACAGGTTGTTTCCCTCATATATGGAAACATAGTTTTCTAACACCTATTTAAAAAAGGGGAGACAAAACGGATGTTACAAATTACAGACCAATCAATGTGTATCCAATCATCGATACCTAAACTTTTTTTTAAAATAGTTTTCGATAAAATATCTACAAACATAAAAAAAATTATAACTCCCTACCAACATGGCTTTTGTTCAAATAAATTTAGATTAACTTATTTACTAATATTCTAAAATAAATCCTTATCAAACAAATGCCAGGTAGACTCAGTAAGCACTGACTCTAGCAAGGCATTTGACAAGGTGTGTCTCAAAATATTAATCAATAAATTAGCAAAACTTGGAATTTATAGTAATTTACTAAAATGATTTGCAAGTTATTTGTTGGAAAGAAGACTGTTAGCGGTAGTGTTAGAACCTAGAGAGGAAATCGGAGAAAACACCGCCCGGTTTTCTTTTCAGTAAAAATATATGCGTATATATATATAATATAGTTCCAATCATTGATGTCCATTTCTATGGTTCCAATCAATTTCATGTCTATATCAGAAACCAGGGAATAATCGATACATGTTGTGTTCTTAGTGGAAAGCTTCCAAAAACACATAATAAATATTACGACATGAGATTTAATTTAAAATTTAGGCTTTTTTTGCAAAAATTTTAGCTGCCACTAATTTGATGTATTTTGACTTGTTTAGCATGGTAGTTGTTTACTGTAGTAGCGGCAGTACGATGTTTGTTCATATTAGATTGAGTGTCGTCGCTCAAACAAAGGTTTTATCTGTGCAGGGGGGAAAGTTGGGCATCATACAACTTTGAGATTATTTGCGGTTGGGGTCGATTTCACCGCGCACTCTGATGTCACCCCACCCAGGGATGAACAATGCCACTCCAGCTTACGGTAGACGAGAATCAAAAATGGCTCAATTTGGTACCTACTTATGAACCCCGTAGTTGATAATGCACATGTGAATGAAATGCATTTTTTAATGTTAGCTGCACTAGGATGCCCTGAGAGAAAAAATCACTCCGGGCCTATATTATCTTCGGGGGGACGCTGTGTGGTGGGTCTTTTTAAGGAAAGGAAGGAGAAGAAGTTTTGGAGAAGGAAAAATGTATGATGGGTGGGTAGGAATCTACCCTCCCATTGCGGCGGGTCTCTTCCGATCCGGCCAGTCAAGCAGTGGGTGAGCAAACGCATCCGCCGCTAAAACCTAATCAAACCTCATCCCATGATATCCCAAATCACCAAACGTAGCGAGCCACTTGGGGCGACCTATTGTTATCCAATAAATGGTTCCTGGGGCGGCGGTATTCAAACCCGCCTACCGCTGTTCAAATTATTCAACTATTGTTATTATTACATATATGCTAGTCGTAATTTCTTATAACCACCTAAAACCTTTATTCGTACGCATTTTAATTTTTTGATACCGGTTTCGTAAATGAATTTCTAATATTCTTCAGGAAAAAAGAAAGAATTCTTTTAAAGAGAAACATGGGAAGAAATCTATTTGACATATTGTGTAGAGATTTTGAGTAGTATATCGCGGCATTATAAATTTAACCAAGAAAAAAATAAAGTAATATTTTCGAATTTTTAATGTTGGTATTCATTTTAATCGGTTTCATCTTAAATTTGTTATATCAAATTTCAAAAGCTCTTTATTATAGACTATAAAGCCATTTAATGTTTTATTGCTTTTTCGTATGACAAAAAATTTCTTTTTTTTTATGTCACAAGAGTCCCAGCTGCTCCCGTATGGAGCCAGTGAGACTATGGCATCCCCAATTGGGATATTTTGTGAGGCTGAGTGTAGTTGGGAGGGGAAGGAGGGAGATTTTTTCATTTATTCGTGTACATATCATGATTCTTAGTAAGAATCCAAAATTTCAGTCCGTTCGGTGCCAAATGGCACCTTCCTCTTCCCGCTAATGGGGGAGAGGAAGGTGGGAAAGTACCTGATCTCGCAGATCTGGTCACCAAATACGGCTAAAGCCATTTCTAGCAACGTTTCAATTCTGAATAGTGGTCTTACACCAGGGCGATTCTGAGAGTATCGTGCCGCAAATATAATATATGTTATTTTAAATGAATTAATTATGAAATACCACAAATTCATCAAATAAAATTTATTTTCCCACGCCGGGATTCGATCCCGCGATCTTAGGATTGCGAGTCAAGAGTCCTACCCCTCGACCACGCCGGCCGTCATATTATGTATATATTATAATGGTGATTTTATCTCATGTCAGTTTTTCCAAATCATTGAAACTTTTTAACATAAGTAAATGTGTAGATAATTATTTTAATTAATTTTAAATACCTCAAACGCATTGAAACGATGTTTATTTTCAAAAATTCTGCAACATAACGCGACTGACATCATTTTTATTTTTTTGTTATATTTTAGTTAGTTTATACTACATCCGTATATAAATTAATATGCGAAACTAGGTAACATTTCATTTTACGAAAATAAATTTATGCGGTAAACAAGAAATTGCATTAAAAAGTTACTTGCTAACCGTCGGTTTAAATTTTTTTTTTTACGCTGTATATTGATATTTAAATATATATTAAAAAAAAAAATTAAAAAAGAACTTTCACATTAAAAAATGTTCAATTACTTGATTCACACTAAACAAATGTTCAATTATTTATATATATTATATGTATATGTAATATTTTATATTTAGATTATTTTATGTAGGTAATCTTTTGTGTTTTTACTTTAGTTTCTTTTATTTTTTTATTGTATTTTGAATTTTTGTTTATTTTCTTTTGTATTTTTGGTTACTTTTATTTTTATAGATATGTGTAATGATAGATACGGCTACCCGGCTCAGAACAGATATTGTCTAGTGAGTCGGGTAGCGCATATAATTTGTAAATAACTATTGATGTTAATAAACGCCCGGGTTACCGGCATTAGAAAATAAAAAAAACATCCCTTCTTATAAAAATTCATTCTTCAGACATTCAGGCATTTCATCGTACATCTTTTTTTTCCATTAGGCAGTTCTGTGACTCTGATTTTCTCAAATTATATGCGTTTTCATAATGATATGCATCTCTATTAAAAACAAATTCATCCTTAAGGTATTTTGGTATTTGGTTTTTTTTTATAACTTCATGCACAAATATTGAAACGTTAAATACTTTTAGCAATATCTCTCATATGATTAATCCTTGCACACCTGCCTTTCCCCAGTATACATCTCATAGTTCTTTTCTGTATAACTTCTAGTTTGTTCAAGTTTCCTTCATTGGCCAAATATAAC
The DNA here is from genome assembly GCA_917563855.2 of Limnephilus lunatus. Taxonomy (NCBI): domain Eukaryota; kingdom Metazoa; phylum Arthropoda; class Insecta; order Trichoptera; family Limnephilidae; genus Limnephilus; species Limnephilus lunatus. Next base: position 39,829,347 of record OU830602.1, on the reverse strand, counting down.
ATCATAGAGCACAAACTAAATGAGGAGCAACTATAGTTTTAAAAACGATCTTTGTAGTGTTTCCGCTTAGTTTATTTCTAAGTCTTCTAAGAAAAATTTACTTTTTTGATGCTTTCTTTAGCAGATATTAAAAATTTTTGCTTTAAAATTACATATATTTAAAATAAAACAAATTATAATGCCAAACAAAGGATTAAAAGATTCAGAGAGAGATAATAAGAGAGGAGAAAAAACTAGATGGATCGTGGTCTTTAACGTCTTTCTATACTTAAAATACTTTCCGATTCTACCTCCTCTTTCTCACATTTCCTTCGAGGTTTCTACAGAGTTGGATATTTGCTAGTGACAGTTGTGACAGTAGAGTATACTCAAAACAGATAGAGTTTTGAGTACCTCCAACCACAACATCTTAACATTTCTCAGATAAGAGACCTCACAAATATGTAGAAAACAATATTTACAAAGATTAAAAAATAGGATCTTGAAAACGAAACTGAAATACTGTAATATGGATCAATAGTATTAAAAAACAACACTTTTCAAGTAATACATTAATCATACAAGTTAAAGATAATATGAAATATTATGATAAACTTTTTATTTTAGTGGTTTTATTTTTAATTTTTTGAAAATTGCGCCTGGTCTCGCACGCGGGATTTCCTAGTTAGACAGGCACAGTACATCACCAATGCAAAGTAAAAATTTAAAAAACAAACTAAAGTTAACAAAATATTACATACATTAAATAAGTGTACAGTTCACACGCGGTAAAAGCGAAAACTTTAGAAAACTAAATTAGACAAGAGTGGGGAGGCTACGAAGCACCGCACAAAGAAGAGGCCGATTATTCTATCTCATTCTCTTGCAAGCTTAATCTTATAGATCATGTGTTTGTCTATTATTGGTGTCGCTTTTTTGATCCATCGAGCTTCAAATCACAACGGTACTAAAGAAGTTTTTACTTTGTGGCGACCATAACGGTCGCCCCCTTTTGCCACAATCCTTGCCCCGCCACTGATATAGCAAGCACATTCTCGAAAGGTATAATCTACCTACAGTTGTAGTGTTTCACGCCGCATACGGCTACACATTCGGGAAGCGCATCGAAAGGCCTCGACTCAACAGCAGCCGTCACATTCTTACGGCCACGGAATGTTCCAGAGGCTTCTTTGCTTTGCGCGGGCGCTCAACATTACTTGGCGTCCCGGGTACTCACACGGTCGGCTATATAAAGCGCAGCGACATGTCGCTAGTCAGTCAGTCAGTTCCAGTCTCTAGTGCAAGTAACAGCTCGCTAACACACATAGACAGTGCATCAATTGATAACGCTCCAGTGCGGTAACCGCCAGGTCCACGGCGACGTGCTCAATCCTGTGCCGGTGCATCATCAACCTTCGCAGCTAACATAGTCCATCGCACCATTAGCTCAAGAGACACAATTGCCCGCGACATAAGGCCCGCCGCACCTTCCTGTCACGCAGGCAGCAACTTCTCAGCCACTGAGACTTCATTCTCCTCACGAGGTTTACCGCAGCCCATATCCGCGACCCACCGCGTTGAGCATCCATCCTGGACGTCAAGGTCTTCTCCACCATCACGGTGCGGAACAACATGCTGGCGACATGCAGACCCGTGGTCTGCTACACCACTGCATCATCGACCTTCATCACTGCATCACCTACGAGCCTCATCATCATCGCTCCTGTCTGCACCCTGTTACTTTACACTAAATTCACCATCGCTACCTAGCAGCAATAAAGACTGACTCAATACATCGACTGACGCCTTTCATTTCATCGTCCCTCGTCTCTGCCGATCCGCGCGTCCGCACCCTCAACTTCAATAAATACACATTATTATTTGAAAAATAGTACCTAACTCGAAAAAACAATATTTTGATATTAAATTATCAAATTTCTGCCTCTTCGGCACAGGCTCAATCTAGTGAAGTGGTTTTATATTTAAAAAAATACACGAGAAAATAAGACTAGATATTTTATTTTTATTTTTAACTTTATGAGTAAAATCTCAAATTATTATCTTTAATTAAATGAAGACAATATTAGCGAAACTCAATCAAAAATCTGGAGACAGAAAAATCAGAAAAAGATATTGGCTCCACTGGGACTAGAATCCAGGACCCTTTAAAAATAAAATGGATAAAAAAATTATCCAGACATTATCTAGATAGCATTTAGTTCGAGTTGAATCTTGCAACCATATATAAAGATAGCAGCCAATAATATGTGCCTTAAGAAAATGAAGGTAATGTTGGTAGTTCTTAGTCGAAGTATGATTCAGTTTAAAGTGACCGAATTGGATATGGGTTCCGTAGCTCAGTTGGTAGAGCAGTTGCCATGTAAGCAAAGGGTCCTGGGTTTGAGTCCCAGAAGAGCCAATATCTTTTTCTGATTTTTCTGTCTCCAGATTTTCAATTGAGTTTCGCTAATATTGTCATTTAATTAAATATGAAAACTAGATACTTTATTATACTATTATTGATAATAACGGTTGTACGGTATTTGTTTTAACGGTTTTGAAGAGATATTAGTAAATATTATTCGATAAATCAAGAAAAAGGGTGAAGGTAAACAGAATGAGAAAAGGATAAATAAAATAAGTAAACTTTTTTTTTCACACACTGTAGATCTACTCTGAGAAAATAACGTCACAAATTTATTTTATTTATCGAATTTTAAAATTAAACCTTTTTAAATATAGTAGATACTTTAAGTAAGGTGGTGTATAATATGTACCTACTCTATTTGAAAAAAAAAATTGTTTGAAATTATACGAAACGTTAAAAAAAATATATTGAAAATACCATGAACACTTTTCAAATCAATCAAATGGAATTTGTTATACTAGGAACCGGGTTGAAGTTATTATAAAACAAAGTTGTGTTGTCCTATATCAAATATTAAAATTCATTTAGCACTTAACATTTTTTTATTTTGTTTTTACTTCCATGAATACCCTCTTTTACTCACAATTTTGACGTGTATGTCACCTTTTATCAGGAATTTCAATGCATATTAACGCCCCAGTGCTCACATTAGAATCAATCTCTTTGTAAAATTACTATTTATCTGAATAAAATCGTGTTTTACAACAATATCCAGTACAGACAACAAGGGTTTTATTTACAAAAAAGGATACTCTCAAATTATAATCTCACTCTGTACGGAACCCCGTGGGTTTGTAAACGAAAGAAGCCAACAAAGCTGCTTAACCTGATATTAGACTGTCCGGAGACCAGACCCTGGGACCCTGCAGTATAAACATTTAAAAAAATGTATACTGCCTACCATAACCAGAGATTCCTGAGCATATTTGGAGTAAAAAATATAGATGTCATCTTACTATCCGATGGTAATCTTTTTCTGTTAAAAACAAAAAATATATATATATATATATTTCCATCACACGTCGCATCACTACGATCCCATCTCTCTTTTTTTTCTCTTCTTTTTTTCTTTTTTATTTTTCTATCTCATATTTATATATTATATTTTTATTTTATATTTTACATATACCTACCTGGATTTTATTGCTTATTACTGCTAAATTGCATTTTCCTAAAAAAAAATATATATATATATTCTTTCTTTTTATTTTTCTTTCTTACATTTATATGTTATATTTTAATTCTACTTTATATTTTACATGTACCTATCTGGATTTTATTGTTTATTACTGCTGTATACCTAGAATAACACAACTTATATCCGATATTGGACCTAATATCTAAGTAACTCCCCCAATATGTACCATTATGGTTATTTATTATTGAATCCATTAATGTGCAATTATGTACACGCAACCTGCCAAGTTGACTGTCCTAAAACGGGAAACCTTCCTAGTTGGGCAGTCAAAGCTTCCTTTTATATTGTTATATCTTGTATGTAATAAATGTAATAATAAATAAATAAATAAATAAATATGTCCCGACGGGTTTGAGCGATAAGCGCGCTGTTTCATGTGTTACCGTGGTGCCAGAACGAGACGTGACGCTTATCGAGTTACCCGCTCTATAAACGCACTATTTTCTCTACTTAGTTGCGACGCATGATGGAAAAATATTTTTAATGTTTGTATGAAAAATAAAAATGACATCAACTTTTTTAACTCCAAATATTTTCATGAATCGCTCGCGCACCCCGTATATGTACATACATATTTTTTTACTCTAGGAGCTAGGGTCTCCTGTATGGAGCATACAGGAGACCCTGAGGAAAATATTTACCATCAGGTTCTATGTCATATTTGGGGATGCTGTGTGGAGGGTCTTTTAGAAAAGGCAGGAGAGGAAGTTCTTGGAAGGAAAAGGTATTGGGGTGTGTATGAATGACAGAAGTGTGAATGTATCCCAAAAGATCTCCCTCGACCAGTCTCTCCCAATCCGGCCTGCCCCACAGTTGTTGGGCAGACGCATCTGCCGCCAAGATCCAGACAAACCTCACCCCACGAACCCGTGCACCTCTACTAAGTCACCAAAAATAGCGAACCACTTCGGGGTAACCTATGGCAGAGGTATCGGTAATCCAATAAATGGTTCCCGATGCGGCGTTTCCCATACCCGCCTCCCAAATTAAACTCAACCCAGAGTGGAATTATTCAAACCACCCTTAAAAAATACCGAGAACAACGTCAACGAAAGAGATCTACACCTGTTTTGGCGATCTAAATATGCAAGAAAATTATGCTAAAAATAATCTGGGTCCGATTCTGTTCCTTATTTATATTAATGACCTATGCCACATAGAATGTGGCGGAGAAATCATCGGTTTTGCGGATGATACCGTTCTCCTAATAAATGGGAAAAATTGGGCAGAAAAATTTAAGAAAGCAGAAGACACACTTAAAAGAATTCAAAATTTAAAAAAATTAAACCACCATTCACTTACACTTGATGATAATAAAACCAAATTCATCACTTTCAAAATAAAAAAATAAGAAAAACTCTGAAGAAAACCTGAACTTGAAAATTCATATCATTCATCATAAAATTCATCACTTAAATGAGCATTGTAATTGTCCCTCATTAGAAAACGTTGACCATATAACGTATCTGGGTCTAAAAATTGACCAAAACTTAAAACGGACCGAACACATTACCTATTTAAATAATAAAATTCAAAAACTAATTTATTTTTTTCAAAACTATCAGGAATGTCCTCATTAAAAAAAGACTTAATCAAGATTTACATGGCTCTCTGCCAATTACTGTTAGAATACGGTATTATCGGATGGGGTAGTGCAAATAAAAACATACTAAATCCTAAAACTCAAAAATCCATAATGAAAATTATACTGAAAGTTTCTGTAAGAACTAGCACTGACGAAATCTTCAACAATCTTAACATCATGTCAATTAAACAACTGTATTCTAAAACTATACTCATTCACATTTATAAGTACAAAACCCAAGAAATAACAACTAACATGTACATAAGAAACACTAGATCTCATGGTCAAAAACATATCAAACAAGTAACTACTAACACAACATTTGGGCAAAAAAGCTTCTGTATTATGGTATTAAACTTTACAATAAAATACCACTCTCACTTAAAAACCTCAACAGTATAACGTTTAAATCTCAAATAAAAATCTGGATACTAAATATAGGTAGAACAGAAATAGAAAATATACTGATATCAAATACAGACTAAAACCGAATCTACTTAACTGAATTATAAAAAATAAAAAAAACAATATTTTATTTAATTTTTAATTATTTAAAAAAAATACTACAAGATACCTATATGTATATAACTAATTCATATTAATTTCTTATAAATAAATTATAACATGTAAATGAAATCTTCAGCACGGGAAATCCCAGTGAGGATATCATTATCTCTGTTTGTAAAGAAAGGAAGACAATAAATCATTGTTATTATTATTTTATTTTTTTTTAGTTATTTATTAAGTTAAAAGAAATACAAATTTCGCTTTGTTAACTTAAGTGTACATTGATAGGAACAAAAATAATATATATATTAAAAATTATGGTTTACTACCTAAGTAACATATTTTTCTTAAGTAAGAGCATTTTGGTTTTGTTCATTGATGTTGAGGGCAAACAGTTTTTTCTTAAATATATTTATTCTATTAACGGTTGTCAGGCTATCAGGAAGGAGATTATAAATGTGTACACCCTCATGGCCTATGTTTCTTTTACCACACTCTGTCTTTGCTGAATTAGTATATAATTTATTATGTTGTCTTGTGTGGTGGTCATGTACTTGTGATGTTTTCATAAATGAAGTATTTGTGTGTATGAAGCCATTTTGGATTTTGTGAATTAATAGGCATATGTTGTATTCGTACAGTTTTCTAATTTTAAGTAAGTTAGTTTCTTGGTATACTCTTTTGGTGGGGGTATCTGGTCTATAGTTAAAAGGTTTTTTTATAACTTTATTTTGTATTATTTGAATTTCGTTTAGATATGTGATATTTGTGTTTCCCCATATTTCTATGAGATAATTTAGATGGGATTGAATTAAACTAAAGTATAATCCCCTCTTTACTTGTATTGGTAGAAGATGGGCTATTCCGCCAAATACACCAATTAGTGTATTTGGCAGAATATTATATTATTATTATATTACTCTTGTTAAACAATTCATAAACATCAAACACTCTAACATACCGCACTTTCATGGCATAGGAGATAAACCAGTAGAGGAATAGAGATGGGTAGCTAAATTCAACTTTTAAGTACAACTTTTGGTCAAGAAACCAAGAATATTTTACCCAAAGCTTTACAATATCCAGCAGTCATTAAGAAAATAGGTTAATTCGCGTTAAACAAAAAGTTTACCTAAAAGATCTTAAAGGAGATTAATTAAAATGGACAGTAAAAGCTTTATGAGAAAACATATTATTTGAAAGTCAACATTATTTATTTAATAATATTACCAAGGCCCTGATGGGTTTTCACAATTTTATGATAAACACAGAAAAAACATTAACTGCAATAACAAACAAAATATTATAATACGTAGTACGGGAAGAAGTACACGATTTTTTTAATTTGAAGAGAAAGGAAATATAATAATGAAGAACGAGGAAAGTTAAAAAGTATCTTTTATGTAGGTCTAGTCACTAATCTAAACATGACAAACTATTTGATGTGCTGCATCTGATGACGTTGTTGTAGTTGCTGCTGTTGTATTTCCCAGGGCGATACTAAGGGTATATTATGAGCAAAACCGACACGATGTTAGATGGGACTTAAACGTTTCTTTTATTATTCTAAAAGACAATCTCTTAATTAGTTTTCAAAGTAATCATAATTTAACAAAATTACTAGAAATATATGTATTTTTGTTATTCTTCAGAATCAAATAACAAGAAGACTCTCGTGCATGTTCCATAATAAACTTTAACTCTAAGAATATTAAAATATAACCCATTCGTGACAAGTGAATCTACACGAAGCCAAACCAAACCAAACGAAAGCCAAAACAAAACAAAATCAAACTAAACCAAATCAAAACCAAACAAAAATCAAACTAAAACCAAACCAAAACCAAACCAAAACCAAACTAAAGGAATAATAAAAACAAACGAAAGCCAAACTAAGGCAAAACCAAAACCAAATCTAAATCAAACCAAAACTAAACCAATACCGAACCAAAGCCAAACCAAAACCAAAAGAAAACAAAATCAAACCAATTCCACTTTACGAGTATATTGTTTTAAATAAATAAAATTGTGATATAAAACAAATTAATCAAATAAAATTTATTTGCGCACGACGGGATTTGAACCCGCGTCCTCCTGATTGTTAGTCGAGATCCTTGTCAAAATGTAAAACTGGTATGACGATCAAAACTGGAAAGGAATTAAATATTAAAACATGTAAAATGGCATGCATCGGTACAATAATAACTAAACTAGTAATAACTAAATGGTTGATAGACTTAGGTAGGATTGAGTCTGAAAAATTATTAAATAATGTCATTTAAAACTTAAAATTACACATGGCTAACTATTAATGGCACAATCAGTAAAAACTTAGTATAGTATATTTAAACTTAGTATATGTATATTTAATCTACAAAAAAAAAAAAAAAACAATATTTTGTTTTTTCTTTTTTTTTACAGAAGACATTTTTGGCATTTTTCACCAGCATTTGGTTCCTTAGAACAGGCAATCTGCCTGGCTAGGAACTAATAACGTACAAGACATAATAACACTTGTACACATTTTAATATCTACAGTTATTTGAAATATTATTATTATTATGTAATTTTGCTGTATAAATGTAACTAATGTAATAAAAAAAAAAAAATAAAAAAAAAAATAAAAAAAATAAAAATAAAAAAATCTCCAACACGCCAATAGATCTTTTATACCCTCCTTTCGCGTCGTACATTCATGAAAGACATACGTTCCATTTTATTCCATAATCTCCAGTCTACATTAATTACAGTATCTAACTATAATTTTTCTATTTTATATTCCCTTTTCCATTAATAGCAATGTGCATGATTTTTGAAGGGCCACATTTCCAAGACAATAACAGTGTTTAAATACTAGAAAAGGAGCGAAACAAAACCGAGCGGTTTAAGAGTTAAAAAGTTTCCCGACTGAAAGAACCCCATGCACGTGTTCATTCATACAAAGTAGCTTTTTAGAGGGCTTTTCTCATTAAAGCTCCAGTTGGCATTTTGTGTAACATGGCGGGCTGTGTGTGAAGTGTGTCTCGTATCAAAAGTCACATTGATTTGACGGGTGTAATAAAACCGAGAGAAACTCTGTTGGTACAAGTTCATTTAGTTCTGCCGGCAAGAGATCTGAACTTACGCACACCAAAATGCAAATAATATACAAAATATCAAAGATGTGTTTATTAGGAAGTATTTTGGGCAAAAAAATTAACCCTTTCTTGTAATCTTCCTACTTTTACTGACTTAACAATACGCTGGGAATACACGGACTTCTCAGAGCCGTCAATTATACTACAATTTAATCAAAGTAGGTACAAACTGTCGTGATATTTCGTATCGTTTGTTTCTATGAAAAATATGCAGTCACAAATGTATACATCTATGTGTTCTTCGGGTCACATGGTTTCGTTACCGAGTTGTACCGAATATATTTTTACGATGTCATTAGGTTTCAAGGGCTTTTCAAAATCCAAACTAGCGTTCAGCTGACGACGCGACGTTTGGAAGCATTTTTGGCCTCAGAAATATTATTATAAATACAATACGTCAATAAACAGTCACTCTGATATAAAGAAACTAAGAACCTAAGTCTTTCAATAAGCATCCATATAAAAAAGTACTGGATAATACAGGTTCCAGTACGTACGAAATTAGTCGACTTAGTAATAAGCAGTCGACAAATACTATTGTAGCAGTCCGTTTATTTTCCATCTAAAAAATACTTACCTCCTATTACCTACTGCTATTTACAACCTATTTTCCATTGAAACACTCCCACCAAACATAAAACAAGTTTTACTAAAACTTCCTACACCCAAAACAATATTCCAAAAAGGACCTCATTATATAGCCATAAAAGCATATAATAAACTACCATAAAACAACAAGCACAACCATTAAAACATCATTAAAAGCATTAGTCCTGAACAAATTTAGTTACAATTTAAGTTAATACTAACCCAAACTCAACAAATATAACAAATCAATTAGTGTATTTTCCCCTCGGAGATTATTTACTTTTCTCTGTATGTATTTTAATCAGTTTATCTAGGTAAGCTGAACGGAACAGCAGAATTATAAAACCCTTTGTCATTATATCCTATCTCTATTAAGGTTATTAAGGGTTCATAATTAATTTTTAAAGTGTTGTTTATTTATTTATTTGCTGTGTTTTTTCTACCCTACACATAATGTGACACTTTTTATGAGAGGCTTTAAGAAACAAGGACGACTTATTTTTCACGGGTTATTTATTATTCCCGTTAATCTTTCTTTCAGTGACTTGTAGAAAATGTTTTTCAAAAATGTTAATTGGACACATGCAAAACACTGCCTAAAATGAAAATCATTTTAAATATTCAATAAACTTGTATTCAATTGGTTTAAAAGACGCCTTAAGGTGATCCACTAGTAATCGGAATCCCCGCACTTTTTGGGAGGGATATAAAAATACTTAAGAAGAATTTTTTGGAAAAATTGGAGAAGATATTTGAGAGTGTTTTTTTTACATGTTTATTTCGTAAAGACCTGTAAAAAAATATATCTTTTCTTTTTTTATTATATTATTATAACGAGGAAATTTAAAATCGATTTCGCGGAATTAGCGACTAAGAGAACGTCCGCGAAATTGCAATGTTTTGTTTTATTTTGTGAAATTCTGGCACAAATATTAAAAAGCTTTCCGATAATTTTCTGAAGAACTTAATTTTCCACGTTAAACAATAAAACTTTTTCCGAAAAGAAATTTATTAGTAGGAGATTTTGGGGTTGAAAGTATATTTATTTTATTATTTTCCAGACTTACAAAAAGACTTATTAAAAAAAATACTCGATTGTTTCCAAGGCCAAGATGTGTTCAACTCAAATTATTTAATTGAAGCATCTATAATATTTCTGAGCGATTAAATTTTCGAACCTGAAACACATGATTTTGTATGATTTTGTGTTATTTTGAAATACCAAATTTAATTAACAGCAGAACACAAATTTTTTCAGCATTTTGGGACTAATGTCTAGTTTTGCAATGCTTATGTTTTTTTAAAATATTCAAGGATCTGAAAAATATAATGACTGATAGATTTTATCATTGAATAAACAGTGCCAAAATCTGCCATCTCTCTGCTAATTGTGCTAAAAATTACAGTGCAACTAATCTAATCTACGGCTAAAATAGGTACTAAAACTTTCCAAATTGTTTAAAATCGAACGTTTTTCTGTTTGGCTTTTTGAAGTTAGTCCTTCTTTCATCCAAACATCTCACTCTCTTATAATTTTAGGAATTAGAGCCTACGCAATACAAAGGCTATCTTTCTTTAACATCGTTGAAATATTTTTTTTTGTATTTTGGATTATACTCCAAACTTATTGATTTTGTCTAGAATTCCTGAGAATTGTCTTTCAAAATCCCTGGCAACAGTGAACTCAGATCACTTAGCGGTTACTAGCTCAAGCCATTGGTTTTTTTAACAAGTTTTTATTATCTTGACATTGACTAATTCTTTATCACAAATCAAATGTATTTTCGAAAAGTTATATGATATTTCCAGAAATATTTTTAGATGTTTTGTTCTGATGCTATATAACGAAAACGACACTGAACAAAAATATAATTTTGACAGATAAAAATATGAGGAATGTAAAATTTTACTTTCCTAAACGCAGGTAAATGACACACCTCATGTTCAACGACTTATTTCGACTTTTCGACAGGTCAGTGGCTGATTTGGTACCGCGTGTGGGTCCCACCCAAGGTTGAGTTCAATTACTCGACTGGCTAAATCCTAAGTCCACTACACAAGCGACAGTTTCCGCTTACTGTGGTGGTTGTAGAAGTTTTAAAATTGTTGTCAGGTTATTCGTAACACGGGAAAAAAATTAAATCATTCTTTTTTTTTCAAATAAACAAAGCCTTTTTTGGAAAACAGGAACATTAGAAACTCATGCTAAATAAAATAAAGCTGTTCATATAAAATTAAAAAATCTAAAGGTATCAGAAAAATAAAGTGAGCTAGAATAGGTGAGATCGTGGGTTTTGTGAACGAAAAATGTTTCTTTTTTAATTAAGGCAAAAATAAAATATTTAAGGTATTTTTATTTTATTTTTTTATTTACTAATACGATTTTTTTTAATAACGATTTAAAATGTGTTATTATTTTCGTTTTGCCACCAAAACGACACGTTCGTTTATATTGATTAATTCGGCGGCGTTGACGTCACGCCGGGAAACGTCGGTGACATCCGTCTTATCAGCCAGTGGCGGTTGTGCCACGCATGGTGGTCGAAAAATCCCCAATGTATGTAATGAAAAATCTAATGAATAAAGAAACTTTAAAAAAATAAAGCCAGTTGGAACCGTTTTGTAATATACGGTTTTTCAAGTCGATAATCATGACCTATATGCATTAAACAAAATTATAAATTATTGAGTTACGCTACAAGTCAACAGATGGGATTACATGCATAAATAATTGTGAATGAAAATATTTTTAAATAAAACTATTGCTCGACAAATGGTTTTTATAAACGACTAGTAATATATGCGTTTTAAAAATAATAAATCAATTAATAATTTGAAATGCATTCCCCCTAACTAACAGAGAGGCTAAAGAACGCAAAACATCTAGTAAAAAAAAAATAATAAAAACTTTAACTTCTAATATTTTGTCAGGAGAGCAAAAAACCTCCCCTTGTGAGGTAATGGGCGAAATGATCTAATATTGAGGCGATTGTCCAAGAATACAAGGCACCAACAAACAAAGAAGATGAGGGACTCTACATATTTTATCGTTGTTATCTAAAATAGAAAAAAAGTTGAAATAACCAAAAATTATAAAAATCATCAAGAACTAATAAACGGAAATAAACATGAAACAATCGTCTATATTAAGCCGAATGATAAGGATTTTAAAAAATGCAGATAAAAACGATTATAAATGAAAATATTAACATTACATATGTTTAGTATAATGATCATAAGTATAAAACCGCAATAACTTCAATATTAAATAACATTAATTCAATTAATTCTCACCTGTTACTGGTTGAAGTATAACATAAAACATATATGGCGTTTGACAGTGCGAGTATTCCGGAAGATCCTCGACAGGCTATACGTTTTTGTGAGCTTTTGAAGGGTGTCTTGTTTATGTAACGTAAATGGTTTATGTCAGAGAAATAACATGATATTATGATTTCCATTGTATATATGTATTACATTTATATAATAACATGATGTGGATTGGTATTGATTGCGGAAATTACGTTAACATTCATCCCTTCTCGTGTGGGGGTAGTAACAATCTAGTTTATTATACTTGTAGACAAATCTGATTTTGTATGAAATATTTTCATATCTACTAATAGTATATTATTGATTAATTATTTCATAACTATAATGGTCGTTACAGTAGTGAAAGGGAAAACGCCCAAAAATTTTGCAATATCGTCTGTTTTTAAATCTTTGTAAAAAGCATTAACTTTGTGGCTCGCCATAATTTACAATTAAAAAACATATAAATTTGTTATAGACCACTTTTATTTTTTTAAAAACACTCTACCGGTTTCGGAAGCACCCTTCCTTCGTCAGGAGAATATTATAACTAACCTATTATACAGAATACAAATTTTAGGTGTTCGAGTGAGGGGTAAGCAACGGGGTGGGGGTAATTGCGGGATTTCCGGGAAGAACAGAACAAAAAATTTATGTGTTTTAATTGTTTTTAAATCGTTTAAATATTTGAATATCACTCTTGTATTCTTGATTGGATGAATAAATGAATGAATGAGGTGAAGAAATTTAACCCACTTCCTGACATCCGATAGAGCCAAAACTCGGCACGTACACTTGTTGTCGATGACAGTGCATTCTATAAACTTAATGGCTATCACGAACACGCGCGCGGACATGCACGCGCTTCTCTGAAATTCGTTGACATTACAACAGTTAATATACGCAATTAATGTCGGCCTTGTCCAATCGGGATTTGGCTCGGTTGTTAGCGTTGTTAACTCTAGTTTCCGGGTAGGAAGGTTCAATTCTCAGACAAACCATTTTTTTTATTTAATGTTTTCAAATCAAACATCGGGTACTTAAATTCCCTTTTATATGTCATAGTTTTTGCTTTTACTTTGGTGACTGAGCGTAGCTTCTTGAATTTCGTCTGTCTATAAATTTGTTTGTACGTTCCGCCTCCGTTTCAAGATGGCAACTGTTTTAATAGTTCAGTAAAGATTGTTTTTGCAAAAGTGAAATAATCCTCGTGTTTATTTTATATATTTTATTAAGCCAACTTTTTTAATGTAATGGCACTAACTACCTCTCTGCCTGAAGAAAGTTTGTAAAAGGAATTGTCGTTGAGATAGTGAAGTTCCTTTGAAAAAAAATTATAATTCGTCATATGAACAAAAAAATCTTACGCGAAGTGTTAGATTTATAATAAATTAGTTTAAGTACCTACTTACAAATCTTATGATATCAGAGAAAATTTTGGATTCGATTAAATAAGAAAAAAATTGAAAAAAACTTTTTTTGTACGCTAGGTCTACTTCACAGAACTACTAATATAACTTACATGTACATAAATATGCGTATTTTAAAAGGAAAATAAAAAGAGTTGTGTATACCTTACAGTAAATATTATGTAGATGTATATAGTAGCTCCCTTACCTGAAAAGAAAGGAAAAGCAACGATTAGTTTTCATTACAAATATCAACTAATCCAAGATTATAAAAATGATAACATTAAAATAAACTGTAAAACACAACATGAATTTGTTGTGTTGATGTCTACAAGGCTGAAGTCAGACGGTTCATTTATTGTTCATTTCATGATTTCATTCCACCCCGCCTCGAAATGACCCGCTTAGACGTCAAAATGCTCCGTTTTGTCGGCTTTTCGAAATAACTCCTACAAGTCTCATAGAAATCGTTGTTTCTCCCTTACTATAATTATTTTAATAGTGAAAAATATGATCTAAACGGTATTGGAAAGAAAAAATTAACAATTAACCACAAAATAATACGAATGTACATTGTAATTCATTTGTCTAACAAAAAAACTGTGTGTTTTTATTTATTTGTTTAACCAGTAATTTAAGTTAGAAAAAACGCAAAGAGAGCCATTTTTAAAACTTTTAAATTTTACATTAAAAATTATTCTATTTAAATAATTGCATGGTTATTTGATCACCTTTCAAAGACAGTTTTTAGTTTTTGGATACTTTTACAAATTATTTTTTGGATACGTTTACAAATATTCCATTTTATATATGGATTTTATTGCAAGCCAAGGCCTATTTTGGAATAAAAAACTTTTCATGGTGCAAAAATACTGGTATATATCAGTTTTCAGGTAACTATTTAACCATATTATCATTTTATGGTGTTGATATTTTTTATTTACGGTTTATAAGAATCACCAATTTCTCGTAATTTAGTTCGACGTTATCGGAAATGTCGATTTGAAATGGTAAATATTCCCGAAATTAATTTTAGCCGTCAGCACCGGCCAACGCGTCGACTGCACTCGACGACTTTGTAGTGAGAATGTCGAGTGAACTCTTATTTCGAAGGAACCGTCTGAACAGGCGGTGAAACGAAAATGGAACATTTCCTCAATTAAATCTTCATCCCAGTAAATCGTCTGATATCGCCTTAACTAAATTAACCCGTTTAATCATAGGAGACCAAATTTGTCCCAGCTCACATGGGTCTCATATAATTCGCTGTAACTGTTCTACAAAGAGTTAAATATGTTCTGAACGATTTTAAAAAGACAAATTACCACCAAAAAAGTACACAAAGTTTTGGTTTGCAATTAGGAAAAAAAATTTGAAACTTTGGAAAAAAGTGGGGTGAAAGTAAATTTTATACCTAATAGATATATATTTTTGCTTAATCAAATATTATGTGTTTTTTTTCGTTTAGTTAGGAAAAACGTAAGGTGAGCCATTTTAAACCTTTTTTATGTTTGCGTGCAAAATTTTTATATTTGAAAAAATTATAATATGTTTATTTCGAATTATAACATTTGAAAGCGTATTTCATCGCCTTTCAAAAACCGTTAGTTTTAGTTATTAGTTTTCCATTTATTTGCATTTATGAAAAAAAAGATAATGTTCTAAAGAGAACATGACCTCGTAGCATTGTGATTAATTTTTGGGTTGTTGTGCCACGATTGGGACAGCGTTACAGTGTCCATCATCAGGGCAGATATGTATGTTATCGCTAATAAAAGTGATACCGTGTTGCAAGCCTTTTAATGTGGTTTTCTGCGTTCATTTTTGGAGTAGTCGTCTAATACCGGATACCGAGAAATATTAAGCTAAGTTACTTCGTCCCTAGGTTTTACATTATTTGTTGACCGTAAAAACCTAAAAACATATTATTAATGTGTAAGTTTGGGATAAATTTAAGGCTTTAAAGTAAATATATTTATTACCATTAGATATTTTTATATCAATATTTAGTTAGATATAACTGAACGACTAGTTCTGAAAGGTATTGATTTTGTGACAGTTGAATTGAAAAAAAACATTTTTCAAAAATATCGTTTAATGCTTTTGGTATGACGGATTTCCTTCTATATTTTTTTTATGTATTCATTTCACACAATAAATTAGATTTTTTTACAGTAAACAACAGTTTTAAGGGCCAAAATAATGACTGTAATTTATCATTTTTTCAGAAGGGCAGTAACGATGGATTTAAATTGGTTCCACAACAACTCAGCAAAGCAGCATTTCAACACCCCTTTGAAAAGTTATGCTTTAAATAAATTTTTTAAGTGAAAGTGTGATTTGAAACTCGATGAAACAAAAAATAGCGACACTAAAAAGAGACAAGCACATTCATTTGTAGGATTTAGCTTGCGAGAGAATAAGATGGTATAATCCGTCTCCTCTTTGTGCGGTGCTTCGTAGTCTCCCCTCTCTTGTGAACTTTAGTATCTGAAGTTTTGACTTCTACCACGTGTGAATTGCACACACTGTTTCTTTATTAAATCGCTAATAACCTAACCGAACATAACCTATTTAAACGTATTTATCATTACTCTTAATGACTTTTCAAAGTAGGTGATGAAGTTGCATATTATTAAGTTGTCCGGTCACCATTTAAATTATAAAAATATCACTAAATGATGTCACTCAGAAATGTTTATTTGTTTCCAAATACGTTGTTTATTATGAAATTACATTTTCTAAAGGTCAGGTTAATCTATTTCTGTGGGTAGATTGTGTGACGGACCGAAAGGACCAAAATGTCAAATTCACACTCACAATGTTGGCAGCGTCAACAGAAAATACTTTTCATTCTATTTGTCATTTTCCAATGAGAAGTCACAAAAATAACAATTTACTTCACATTTCCAGGTGTATTAGTGTCACAATAATGATATCGATCACGGAAATTTGAAATGCTGGAAAGGACAAAATGTTAATTGTTCTGGAGAGCGAAAAGAAAGTTTTTTTTTGAAAAATCATATCATCTGTTTTTGTTTACCTATATAATGTATTTTTTTTTTAATAATAAAATATCATTGAATGGATATTTTAGAAAACTTAACATTTAATCAAATATTTAATTCATTTTAATTTTTCAAAATTATAACTTATTTTCTTAGAAATAATTCAAAGACACAGATCCAAAGAGAAAAAACTTTTTTCTTTAGCCAACGTTGCAGTGTCCATCGCCAGGGCAGATCCGACACACTTTGGATGACAGTTGATTATCAGACATCTCTATATTAGAAGTTTTGAGTTTTAATGAGGAAAGCGAGATTAAAATGCTCACCATATATCAAAAATTATTTACTCGCGTCTTCGTTAATCATATTAACGAGTAAATATGCTTTAAATGCATTTTGTAATATCCAACTAGTAACCAAGAAAACTTTTTTTTTTCATTTTTATAAGGAAAACTTCCTTTTCATAACTTTTGACGGTTTTTCTTATCAAGTAATATATTCAATGATAATTTTTTTGTTTATTTCACTTCTAGTTTTTCAGCAATGTAATTGATTTGGTGGTGTTTATGAGTAATCTGAGTATTGTACCAGATAAATGGTTCACTTTTACATATAACTGCGTGTTTAACTCAAATTTTGATTTTTCGGAGATGGACTAATCAACTGCATGATCGATCAAAGACTTTTATTCACAAGGTACATTTGTTACTTAATTTTATTAATTTGCTTCCGGTTTCGCAACATCCGTGTCATTCTTAAGCGTTCTTAAAACTAACTTTAAAATTACATCAATTTGGGAGGCGGAAATGGGTACCGCCGCCCCGGGAACCTTTATTGGATAACCAACATTTCTGCCATAGGTTACCCTAAGTGGTTCGCTACGTTTGGTGATTTAGCAGGGGTGCCCGGGTTCATGAGGTGAGGTTTGTCTAGGTCTTGGAGGCGGATGACCAGGACACACTTAACCCCAGATTCCTACCCACCCCTTAAACCCTTTTCCTTCCCATAACTTTCCTCTCCTTCCCTTAAAAACACTCTCCGTACAGCATCCCCACAGATGAAATAGGCCCTGAGGGTAATCATTTTTCTCAGGGCCTCCTGTGTGGAGGTCATGCAAAAAAATAAAAAAAAACACAATATACTCGTTCAAGTACAGAAATGATTTGATATTATTAGACGAGTGTCTTCACAGCGTGACCATAATCAGGAATGGCTAGAAAAAAAAATAAAACTAGAATCAGGGAACATAAGCTTTGTTTTCGAAATAACAACTTTTGCGAGTTTGTTAATCATCTTTTAGAGACAAGAAAGAAAAAATCAACTTTAAATATTCGAATTTTAAAACATATTTTAATTTGTGCGCCTTAGAAAACTTAGAAATAGATAAAAATAAGGAAATCAAAAATTAATTTAGTAAACAAAATAATGACCGGTCAGTGGCTGAGTGGGCATCGCGTTTGGATCCCACCCGTGCGTCGCGTGTTCGATTCCTCGGCTGGCTAAGTCCTCCATCACGACACATGCAATATTTTCCGCTTAGTGTAGTAATAGTAGGAGGTTTTTAAACATTGTTGGGTTATTTGTAACCCGGGAATATTTGTCATTCTTTAAAAAAATATCGCCCTGAAAGTCACTTTTGTTGACCATGTTTCCTTGTTATTTTGACTCTACCCTCACCCAACAAAATCATATCTATATTTGTTTAATTTTTAAGTTAGTTTTAAGATTTTTTTTGTATTTCTTGGGCATTAACTATGTAACAATTTCTAGACATTTTGTTTTGAAAAGTTTTATTTTCTATGTAGGCACATTTGTTACTTTTTTTCTACCGGTTTCGTCAAATCAGTGTCATTCACTAGCAAACTTAAAATTTATGTTTTAAATCAATAATTTATGATGTGTCGAAAGCGGAATAAAAATAAATTTATGTAACAATCTTATATTGTGAATAAATCTCTTCTAAACAAAATTTTAAGATGCTTTAGTTAATTCCAAAGTTAAGCAAAAAAATTATATTATTGTTCTACATATTAGATACAGAGGATCAGACGGAGAACTTTTGAGAATTACCTACAGCATTTCATGATGCACAAAGAATTCACTTGATACATTGACTAAAACCACTGTAATCCTTCAGACTCAGACTAATGTCTGCAGTCTAAAAACAAGGACAATCATTTGCACAGAGCGTTCTATCTTTCACCATAGTTCGTACAAACCTCACATTTGAAAAGAATCTAAAAAACTTGCTGCATACACTGCAGAGTTTCGCATATCATAGATCATTCAAGGGTGTAATTAACAACCATTAAAGGCGGCCATTGAAGTCTCCACCATTTCGAGCATTTCCAGTTTCCCGCGCTTTCCCAGTTTCCCGCGTTTTCCCGGCGAATGGCGCGCGGCCGGAAGTAGCAACAGACTGGAGGAAATGAACAAGTGAAAAAACGCGCCAACAACAAGAACTGCTCACTGGGACTTGAATTAAATGGCGAAACGGCTGGAAAGGTTAAAAGGCCTCTCATGAATACATTACCGAATGCCTAAACGAGGGTAGTTTTCAAAACGAAACATTATAAAAAGTCAGGCTAAACGATGTCTGTAATTATCTGCGTAATTATGGTACTCCTTAAATAAGGATTTTTATGCCAAATCGAAAGATTAAATTTTTATTATGGGGTGTAACTAAAAAAACAATTAGGTATTGTAAATGAAATCACAGGTTACATTTATCATTTAATAAATTTCAGTGTAATGTTTTTAGGCTTTGCTGTTTATCATTGCAAAATTGTTTGTGTGTAACTGAAAAATAATTGGCGTCGTTAAAAAGGTTCAAGATAATGATAAGTTTGTATCTGTCATCGACTGAAAATCAGGTGCCTATATTAAATTTTATAAACATTGATCGGAATTCTTTCAACATGTGAACGTATATTTGATTTGAATGTACGAAGCGAACGAAAGATATAAAACGCGAGTTTGCGTGTCAGAAGCTTTCTTTCCCTTTAGACCCCCTTCGGACCTTAAATATAATACTAATAATTTCTAAATCTATGTATATTTTATTGTTTCGATACTGAACAAAAGTTCATATAACACTGTCGCAGTTACTTGTATTGTAGAAGCTACATTAAAGTTCTTACTCTAGCAAAAATTGAGATTTATCAAGGTAGTCTTCTATACCCGAACCTATTAACAAAACATAAGCGCAATAATGATTTTTTTTAAAGGTGAAATGGATGGCGAGCCGGATCGAGAGGGACCTAACCTAGACCTCTCCTGTCGGACTCTCTCGACCCATCACCTTACACCGCAGTAAGAGAGATGGATTCATACGTACGCCATTCCTGGACACATTGACCACCAGATTCCTAGCCATCTCTCGTATCTTTTTCCTTCCAAGAACTTTCCTTTTTTTAAATTTATATCATTTTGTTTTATTTTATTTTATTTTGGAGACTAACAGCTTACATTCATATAAAGCATAATCATATCTAAGTTACATTAATTTTACCATATATAGGTTTCCACATGGGTATTACATTCAAGTGAAGTGAATTTTTTTATACATATCTACTATCTATCTACTATCTACTTCTACTACACTATATAAAGAGGTAAGATTTGTTTGTTTGTTTGTTTGTTTGCATCGAATAGACTCCGAAACTACTGAACCGATTTGAAAAATTCTTTCGCTGTTGGGAAGCTACACTATCCCTGGGTGATATAGGCTATATTATATATTTTTTTTTAAATAGGCATCTTTACTAAAACTTCAATAATGTAACCCAGGGTGTAAAAAAAATACCTAAACTATTCTTTAAATCGCGTGCGCTGCGAAAACTGTTGATGGTAGAATAAAATAATGTACTACGACTTTATAGAACACATCAGTATTTACAAAAAAGGTCGCGACAGCATATGTCTAACTATTATGGTTATGCCACAATAAGTATTATTTTATTTTAAAATTTTTATTAAAATGTCACCGCTTGAAAAGGCTCTTTATTTGTATGTTGGTTTTAATCCTTATCAAAATAAGTTACTTCATATTCAAGACAGCTTCAATACCTTTATTTAACTTTTTGAATTTTTCAATTCGGATATTTAATAAGAAAGATATCACGAGTTTAAAATTGTTAGTATTAGAAAAAAGTTTCGGCTACGGGCCGGGTGGGAGAGGAGTCAAGAAATGGAGTGCCAGGGGGTTGGCGGGACAGGGGAGCGGGAGAGCGGTGGTGGGGAAGGTGGAAGTGGAACGCTGGAGGGGAACGCACGGGAAAGGACATGTAAGGAGTAACATTTTATTTATTTAAATATTGCATATATTATAAAAGAAAGTCCAAAAAAAACGTGCAGCTCGCAAAAACTCAGAAACGAGTCCCGGTTCAATCAAGGGAGTTATATGGTGTCGTAGATCGCTATCCCCCCCAGGGAATAAGTTTTTACCTAAAGGGCGTGCTTTTGAAGATATAAAGGCTGAAGGCTTCGCCCTCTTGAAATTTCTAGAACAGTCTTCCGGAAAGTTCTAGAAGGTTCCATAGAGCTGTAGAAAGTTCTGGAAGGAGTGGCGGAGTTGTCGTGGAATGATCAGGAATAGGGAATCGGGAACATCATTGTGCAACATTTCAGAACACTCTCGAATGTTGTCCTGAGCGAAGCCGGGTAACCCAGCTAGTTACTTATAAAATAACTGAAACAAACGTGTTTGTAATAATTTTCGGAGCATACTTTGCGATTTTTTTCTATCGAGGGAATTTCGTATAATTTGCGTTTCGGCGCGGCGTGGGAATGTATAGATATTATAGATAAATGAAACAAAGTAACATTGTTTCATTTATCTATAATGGATTACCACAATGTTATAGCTACATTCAAAAGTATATGTAGATAATATCTTTAAAAATAACATATATTTTATAAGAGCTTAAAAACTTCAAATATCTAAGGGAGAAATGTAAGAAATCGGTAGAAATTCGGGTAGCGGTGTCTTAAAAAATCAGACTAAATAGAGAAAAGATTGAATATTTAGTTTTCTACGTATATATCGCTGTTCCCTTATAAGAAATTTGCTTATTCAGATTTAAAATACACACGCCATTATTCATATGACGGTTCAAAGAACAAAAAAAAAACGTTGTTCATGATACATTTCTCGCAACTAGAATTTAACTGAGCATAAACATTGTTTGAGCAATATTCAAATGCATTTTGCTTCTAAAAATCAGGAAGTTGAACTCGTTCCGACCATATTATTATACCGAGGCAATGAGCCTAATGATAATGCAGACATTATGGTAATATAAACAAAATATTCTTTCCTTCATAATGCTTTTATGTTTTGTATTTTTTAAGAGAGGTTTCAAATATCTCACTCCCCATAATAACACTGCCAAGAGTAATAACTTGAATGTTTTGAGTTAAGTAGGCAGGTGTTTATTTTTATTTTAAAGATTTAAATACGTCGGCAGCATTCTCACGGAGATTCTTGATCCAGATATAGAGGTTAAGTGCAGAACTGAAGCAGCAATAACTGCATTCAGTAATATTAAATCCCTCTTCTGCAATGACAATATCAATTTAAAACCACAGAAAATGTTAAAAAATTATGTGTAGTCGGTCTTGTTGTATGGATGTGAGACATGGACTTTGAAAGTAAATACCACGAACAGGTTAGACTCTTTTGAAATCGGCTTCACCGGAGAATGCTCAAAGTTCCATGGAACGACATGATCACAAACACATGAATTGTCAGGTGGGCTAGAGCAGATAGATTAGTAAAAGTCAGGATTTTTTTTATCTGGATCACATGCTTCGAGGGGAGAAATATCACTTGCTCCAATTAATATTAAAAGGCAAGATAGAGGTTCGCCGAGGGCCTGGTAGGAAAAAATGTCTTAGCTGCGAAATGTACAAGAGTGGACCGGTATTAGAAGTGTGAAGGAGCTATTCCAGGCAGCGCAAGATAGTGATACATTTACCAGAGGGATCGCCAACGTCGCGTCAGGGGGAACTGATGGGGCACACGAAGAAGAAGAAGAAGGTAGGTGTTCTATTTTTTAGTAAATGCCTTAGAAATAATATTTTGTAAAAATTATACATTGATCGTCCAGTTGAATAGTCAAACATCTCAGAAAAATCGAAATTTTAGCTGAGTTTTCATTCATTATGTAAAAGTGTACCCTCTATTTGGTTCAATACGCAGATTACTCATAAACACCACCAAATCTTTATAATGCAGAAAAAACATAATGAATTGTAGAATATGTTGATGTATTCTGGGTCACTAGAAGGATATTTCATAATGTCATTCTAATGTACTAGACCGTTATGCTTCCCGGTATTATTTTATAACATATTTAATATGTAACACAGCCGCGTGTAAATAATAATTGATTTTTTGATGAGCTTTTAAATATTGTTTTCTTCATTATCTCAAAACTTAGTATTTGGAGATGTCTGACTTATCAACTGGACGATCGACATGTCATACTAATACGGTTACTGCGGTACCTATTTTGTTGTGTTCTTCGGTTCAATTTCAAGATACGACCGTATCTTTTTTGATTTTTCTGTTTTAAATTTTCATTTAAACGTCCTAGAAAAGTCAATAGATGTCTCTCTTTAAAATTAAAATACACTCATTTGATTGCATTCAGTTCGGAAAGAATCTTGCATTCATACATTAAGATAGCAGCCAATAAAAATATGCGTTAAGAAAATTAAGATAATGTTCGTAGTTCGTAGTCGAAGTAAGATCCTATTAAATACGACCAAAGGGAATAGGGTCGAATTAGGTCAGTTCAACAAATAATAGTAATACTACAAGTCGGGATTTATTTCGGTGCAGTAATTGTGGAACTAACTACCATATGTATTCCTCTTTGCCCAGAATACTTATGGAGAGAAATTATTATACCAAGTCAGTACACATCTTCAATTTTTTGACTGACCACATACAAAATATTGTTACTTGAGCGGTTTAGTTATTAGTTATGTGTGATAAAATTAATACTCTAGTATCTGTGTGTGGTTGAATTTCAGAACCCAGCTACGAGTGCATGTGGACGCCATGTCTTACGGCCGCGCCTCAAATAACATCTGTGTACGTGGGGTTTCACACAAAGCTACCACTGTAGTTCGATTTCTAATTCAAGAATTCGTCACAAGATGAAGCTACTTTCGTCGGCAAAACGCAAAGGGAAGTTCCATTCCTAGGTATAAATTCTACCAATTTGTGAACCTGAAGTATCTCATAGTTATTTCGTTCTATAAGTTTCCAAACAAAAACAAATTTTCATGGTTACAAAATATTGAGCTGTTAGCTTTTAAATCAGTGTTGTGTTTTTCATTTTTAACCAAATCCAAGCCTGCAGACCCCCGCTTACACATTGACCTTTCACAGTTTACCTTCCTTACTATTGACCTACGCACAAGATCCTGGATTTGATGTCTACACTCCACCAACAACTTGCCGCTGTGGGTGCGACAGAAGCACAACTAGAAGAATTTTTGGCAAAAAAATCAAAAGTAACGAGGTCCAGACGCTCAACTGCTCTATATTTAAAGCATTTCGGAAGTGAAGAAGATGTCTCCGACTACTCCTCAAAACCTACAACAACTCCCACCCTCACTACATCTCTGACCTCCGTCTCTACTTCCACCTCGACCTCTGCTACTTTTTCAACAGCTCCCACCACTTCGACAACCGCCTCCAGCTCAACATCAACCGCTCCATCCTCCTCCGTAAACTCATTCCCCCCGCTTTGGGTGACTCCAGCTCACAAAAAACGAAGGGAGTGCGCTTCTCCTCCTCCTTCCACCGAAGTAATAAAAACTTCAAACCGTTTCTCCGCCCTCGCTACAGACGATGAAATCGCACCACTGCCAGTTACAAATACCGTGTCTGACTCCACTGCAAATGACATCACTGATATCACAAGAACTAGACCTGCTAAGATCCCGCCAATTTTTATAAAATCGGAAAAAAATTGGAGCCTCCTGGAAAAGCGCCTCTTAAACGCTGGGGTTACTATAATTAACGCAAAGGCCATCCCAACAGGTGTGGTCCTCAATACCGGTGACTCCACCAGCTTCCGGCTGGCAACAAAAATTCTGCAAGAGGACACAACTCCCTTCCACACATTCCAACTCGCGGAAGACAAATCTACAAAGGCGGTTCTGCGAGGAATACCGACGACAATTAGCGAAGAAGAGGTCCGCCTCGAACTATTAGATCTCAACTTCCCTGTTAATTCTGTAACTCGAATGAGATCCGGGCCAGAAAGGAAAAATATTCCACTGGTCCTCGTACAACTGGATCATGGTGAGGCGGGACAAAAAATCTTCTCCCTCACTTCCCTCTTTCACCAAATGATAAGAGTGGAGTATCTAAATAAGAAGACAGCCCCCTCTCAGTGTCACCGTTGCCAGCATTTTGGACACTCATCAATGATGTGCCACCTGCCCGCCCGCTGCGTGAAGTGTGCGGGTGACCATTTTACGCAGGAATGCAAGAAGCAGAGAGAAGATGGACCCGCCACCTGCGCAAACTGTTCAGGAGCCCATCCGGCAAATTACAAGGAATGTCTGAAACGACCATCTCCACAACCCATCTTGCAAACAGTACGTAATGTCACTTTCACCTCACATACTACAAATCCCTCTTTATCATACGCGCGGGCCACTGCCCAAACCCCACTAACGTCCACACCCCCCTCCTCAACTCCCTCAACCTCAACCTCTCATACACCTCCTTCCACCCCCTTCAATATTTTTGAATTTTTCAAAAATTTCATTTTCTCCAAGGTTGGCGATCTCCTTTCCGACCTCATCCCCAAATTTCAGTCTGCTACCTCACCGGCAGACTACATATCGATCATTTTCTCAGCTGCCCCTCAGATTTTTTCACTTTTTTCAGTGTAAATGGCTAGCTCTACTACCATGCCCTCCGCGCTACGCATGGCATTTTGGAATGCTAATGGCCTCTTAAAAAATTTACATGAATTACGTATTTTTGCAAATACACACGCTCTCGACGTTTTACTCATCAATAAAACTCACCTCAATCCATCACAAATGCCAAAACTTTCGAACTATACATTATAAAGAAATGACCGACAACGCACTAGAGGCGGTGGCACTGCCATTTTCGTTAAATCGAAAATCGCCCACAAATACAACATTACACCTGCATTGTCGTCAATCGAGTCAACCTCAATCACAATTTAATAAGATAAGCTTGATCCAAATGACCTTGATACTCTCCTCGATAGCCACACTCCTACTATCCTCGCTGGGGACTTTAACTCAAAGCACCCCAATTGGAATAGTAGGATTACTAACACAAATGGACGTATCTTACGCAGGTACGCTAGCACTCATCCTGAACTCTCCATCGCGGGCCCAATTGAACCCACACATTTCCCAAACAGCGGGGCTAGACCCGATGTTCTGGACATTGCACTTCTCCACAAATTACCCTGGGTCTACGATATCGAAACCATAAATTACCTAAGTTCAGATCATAATCCTGTTTTGCTTACTCTTAATCAACTTTCCACTCCAATGGCACCCCGCAAATCTATAAAAACTGATTGGACGTATTTCACTCACAGAGTTGGGGAAAAAACAATCATCCCTCAAAATATTTCCGACGGCCCTGAATTAGACAAGGCAGTTGACAACTTTGCCGAGATAATTATATCTTCCATCACTGATGGCTCTAAAACTCTTCCTGAACATTCCCCCCTTAATCTCAAAAGAGACCTCCCAACCGACATCCAGGATTTGATCTCTACAAAAAACAATCTTTGCCGACACTGGCATAGAAACCGAAATCCCTCGGTTAAAAAAACAATCAATAAAATTCAAGCACTTATTAGAAAAAAACTATCCGAGCTTTCACATTCCACCTGGAACAAAAAAATTCAAGATATAAATCCACAGGACGGCTCCCTATGGAAGTTATGCAAATCTCTCCAAACCACCCCATTCCCAAGCCATCCCATTCATACCGAAAATGGCCTCATATTTGACGATCAAGATAAATCGGAGGCGTTTGCAGATAATCTTGAATTTCAATTTAGCCCCAGCTCCAAGCACGCCGACCCAATCCATATAGCAAATGTCAACCACCAAATAGACATAATTTTCGATTCCCTTCCCGGAACAAATGTACATTTCACCACCCCATCAGAAGTCCGAAGGGCCATTAAACACCGCAGCAACAAAAAAGCTCCCGGTCCAGATGGCATTACAAACTTTGCCCTTAAAGCCCTCCCCCCTAAAAGCATTCTCGCCATTGTGAGCCTCATAAATTCCGCTCTCAGACTGCGTTATTTCCCCAAAAGTTGGAAACACGCGCACGTCATTCTCATCCCAAAACCTGGGAAGGACCCAAAATTCTGTGAGAACCATCGTCCAATCAGCCTTCTCTCAAATGTTGGTAAAATATTCGAACAAATTCTCCTCACCCGGCTCTTAAAGCACATTCACGAGGTGAAAACCCTTCCTGATGAACAACATGGCTTCAGATCTCAACACTCAACCATTCATCAACTGCTCAGAGTTTCCGAACTAATCCTCGGCGGCTTCAACTCCCAACGGTCCACTGGCGCCATTTTCCTGGACATAGCCAAAGCCTTCGACAAAGTATGGTCAAACGGTCTGCTCCTCAAATTGCACAACACGGACATCGATCCCCAACTCCTCGGTATCTTAAAATCATTTCTTCAGCACCGGACTTTTCAAGTAAAGATCCGAGGTGCATTCTCAACGCCCAGATTCATGACAGCAGGCGTCCCGCAAGGATCCCTGCTTTCCCCTACCCTCTTCAATATCTACATACACGATATTCCACTCACGGAGAACCAACATTCGTATAAAGCCTTGTACGCTGACGACACCGCCATTATGGTTCGATATAGTTCTCCCAGGATGATCACACTTCGCTTACAACATAATATCAACATACTCCAAGACTTTTATAACAAATGGCTTATAGATATGAACCCTTCCAAGAGCGCTGCAATTTTCTTCTCACGAAGAAAGGTTCGCAGCACTCCTAAGGGTCAAGTTTATATGTACGGCCAAGCAATATCCTGGCAAAACAACGTTAAATATCTTGGAGTCACACTCAACAAAAAAACTCACATGGCACACACACATCAAACATACAATTAAAAAAACCAAAAACGCTGCTTCATCCCTTTACCCGCTTTTACATTATAACAGTCAAACGTCGCTTCAGAACAAACTTCTCATTTACAAATCAAAATTACGACCCATCATGACCTACGCCGCTCCAATTTGGGCCACAAGCAATACTAAGAGTCTAGAAACCTTCCAAAATGTCTTGCTTAGAAGATTCACCAAAAGCCCTTGGTTCGTCCGAAATAGTATTATTAATTCAGGCACGAAAATCCCTCCACTTAAAAAACACATAATAGACCTGGCCAAAACATTTTTCTCAAAACTTGCTTCAAATCCGAACCCAAGCATCTCATGTCTCGGGCATTCAAGTCCCGATGACAATCCCCTCCACCGCCTGCCCATATCCATCCTTCATCCACCTTGATGTGCGGGCTATAACAAAATTTACCTTTTTATTCTTATATAAAAAAAAAATACTTGTATATATTTATTATGTTATACATATTTGTGGTATGTGAATACATACATGCATGGGTGTATGTAAAAATGTCTGTATGTGTGCATATATCTATACAAAATGTATACCGCTTGCAGATTTAAAACAAGCAATAAAAAAATATGAATGCCCTTCATCTTGCCCAAGGCAGCCCGAACATCGGGTTAAAAAAAAAATCCATCAGATGACATTACTACAGTTTGCAAGACAAAGGGGTTAATTTCTCTCTGTAACTTGCTGAGAACCAGTATATAATAACCTGAAGTATCTCCCAGATTTCGGAAGATTGACGGTAGTTCTCAGTTGTATAAACCGGCTGTATATTACATATGACGTCATCGTTCGTCCCGGTTATTTTTCGCGGTGACTTGCCATGACTGACATCACTGGTTGACACGTTGATATTGACAGTGGATACATGGGCTAATTTTGGAACCAGTTCCTATATTGGATTTACAAAATGATCATCAACACTAACTTGGCGAAGCCGAAACAAAAGCCGCCCGCGTGGCCTAGCAGTAAAAACCTGCGGAGCGGGTTTTTAACTGCTAGTGTCTAATAAATACTGTAAAAATTTACTTTTTGTATATAAAAGCCCCATAATAAATAATGTATATTCGCATATCTACATAGTAAATACAGACCTAAGTCCTTTATCTCAATTTAACAAACTTAATCAACGATGTATGGTGTGGGTTATATTTTACGTTGAGGAATTTGTCGTGTTGGTCATTGATCCGGATCATTAAAAATACCTTATAAGCTGGCAGACGAACACAGTTGAGTTGAAGAAACATACGTACATAATTATGTAAATTGTTTTAAAAATATATATATTTCTTCACAATAAAGTGTGGTGAATAAGATTGAAGTGCTAGGTTCAGGATGGCGCGGCGTTTAGAATTACAACTTACGTTTTGTTCGTGGGAAAATTGAGTTCAGCGAAACGGAAAAGTAAATTGAGGAGAAAATAAAGGCAGAAAAATATGCGGGGAGAAAAATGTAAAACGTTTTTTTATTTGCAGTCGAGTAACATTCTATTTGTGTGATGTTTCTGGGGCTTGATTCTTAAATTTTGCACGGTTTTTAACATGAAAAAATGTGTAACAGCGTATTCTGTTACAGGTATGTTATTTCCAGTTTTCATACATTAAAAGCTAGCCAACAATACACCAAATTATTTGTACTAGACTCTGAAACAGAGATCCTGGATAACTGTTATTTGTTATAACTCTAAAGATAATTATAAACCGTTTCCATATGGCCACCAGTGGCGGTTCGTGAGTTTTCAGTGAGCTAGAGTGCTAAGACTAAAATACGACATTACTGATGTTGTTGTAGCTGAAAATGAATTTTATTTTTTTCAAAATTTCAACTTTTTGTATGAAGACCATTCAGTATGTGGATTCGGCGCATCCCTTGACTAAAATAATCCTGGAGATCTTCATACAAAAAGTTGAAATTTTGAAGAAAAATAAAATTCATTTTCAGCTACAACAACGTCAATAATGTCATATTTTAAGCTCACGGACCGCCAGTGATGACTACTCGAGCGATAGGTAACCAAATTTAGGTAGGTGTTTTTTATAAATTACAAGATTTTTCATAAAACTTGTTATAGGATAACCAGTTAAACTCAGATGGATTCATTGGCAATATTACCACCAACAATCGTAGTAATTATTTGAAAAATGCATTCTAAGCATTAAACCCCACGATTTATTTTTGGGCTAGATCTAAAAGGCTCGACAATAGATACCTTCAACCTCGTGCCCAAATATTTAATGGGAAATCTATTTTCACTCCAGACGAATTTATAACCAGAGAAGAACGCCGCCGTAATTTTCTCTAGATAAATACTACATTTAATTTATTAAAAAATAAACCTTTAAAAACGTCTTTTCTGTGAAGTTAACGTATTATTTATAGCTTTGTTTATTTTTTAATAAATGAAATGTAGTATTTATCTACAGAATATTTCCGGCAGCGTTCTTCTCTATTCACAAATTCGTCAGATAAATTGTTTACACAAAACCAGCTAAATATTAAAATGGATGGTTCCGAATAAGCTAACAGTGATTGGTTTAAAAATGTTCGAACAATGAATATCAGGCACTCTAAAATCCTTAACGTAGAAGCTAACAACTATAATGCAGCAAATAACTCAGCAATTACTCGGGCAATCATAATATTTACCCACTACCAAAAATTACTTAGAATTTTTTTCAAGATTACACCATATAAACGTACTAAACTAATTTATTACATTTTTCAGCGAGATCAATTATTTGATAAATTCCTACGCATAATTTGTTCAAACAGTGAATTATAATTCGTGAGCATATAATTCTTGATTTCAAACTTTATCCATGTCTCTCCACACATTTTTTTCCTTTTTATTATTATTAGGTACTCATCCATTCATTAGTTGAATAATAATTGTTCTCAACTCCGGCGAAATTACCTACAGATATTTTATGGACTTACGTAATAGGTAATATAACCTAGTAATGATTTCATTTAATAAACCTTATCGCTTGAATCATAATTTACTGCGTATGTGTTATTAAAAAAAATAAAATAATAAACTAAAAAACTTATTTCACCCTTTTACGTCATTTTTCAAGAAAATTTTCGACATTACGCCCATCAGGAGTCGAGTTCGCAATCTCCCGACTGCGAAAACGTGGGCATAATTTTATGTTTTGTAGGTGGCGCATTGATCATAACGTAAGCCCCTTATACTCTATTCGTACACTTCAGCATTTTATTTAAAGGTGAGTTCAGACTGATTCCATTAGGATTGATTCAAAGAACTATATTTTTGTTTGTTTGAATTTGTTCCGTTCACAATGAACATTACTGATTTTGTGACAGATAACTAATGCACGTCACTAAAATAATATTTTTTAAAGATAAATGCGGTGGTAAGACGCTATAGCCAGGGATCGTGTTACTGGAGAAAATGCGCTGATAAAAGACCTGTAAGAATTCACGTTGTTATTCATTATTCTATGGTGCCTGGCTACAATGCAATAACACTTAATTTTATTAAATGACCTAAATCACTCTGAGAAATCATGAATATTTAAGATGAAATATGTATTTACCCCTTTGTATGGCAAAATAACTTGAAAATTTGAAACTAAAATCAATTTTAACAGGTGTTTTTGTTGGACAGGTTCGATTCATATTGAAGTAAAGCGCTGAATACAGATATACATTTGTAATAATGTTCCCTCATATAGTGTAGTATTTTAAGGCCTGGTAGTAAGCGCTCAAAAAGAATAATTAATTTTAAAAGCGATAATATTTAAGCGAAAATTGTGAAAATGTTTAATAAAACAACACTCGTTTAAAATACAGCAAAAATCTCGTAGGAAATTTGTAGTATTATTATTAGTAAGTATTACTTGTAAAATAACCGAAAAAAACGTGTTTATAATAATTTTCGGAGCATACTTTGCGTTATTTTTCTATGAAGAGAATTTCATTTAATTAGCATTTTGGCCTTCGAAAGTACCTTCAGTAAAGTAAAGTATTTAGTACCTTCAGAAAGTATATTAAAAAATAACAACGTATATAAAAAAACAACAAATAAAACATAGAGTATTCAAGAGAAATGTGTTATAAAATGGTAGAAATTCGGAATGCCGCGACTTAATTTCGTCTTTTCACACGTGTTATAAAAATATAAGATCTAAATCTAAACTAAATTTAATAACAAAGACTCATACATTCGTGTTTTTGTTTTGTCTCAAATCTGGCAAGAATTAATAAAAATATTTTCTTTTTTCTTGACAGTCAACATTCCCGTGAAATGTGTTCAAATTTGTAGGCCGATTTACCTCCAGAAAAAAACCTCATATCAGCAGAACATAAATTCGGTCTAAATGAAAAAATAACAGGTCTGTGGACGCACTTTATTGGCTCTGGAAGGCGTCGGGGCCGGGAAAATTGATTAGGAAATATTGTCGTAACTTTTAGCAGGTAGCAGTGTAATCCACTATAGCCAATTTTACCCATTTTCCCACTTTTTCTACTTCTGCCACCAGCCACAATCCTCACAGTTTCTTGGAAGAAGCCATTATGGGCTTAATAAGAATAAGTAACGGGGCGGCCTAGTTTATTGGTTTGTCCGGATTCGGGTATCGGTCGCCATCTTGGGGTATTTTGGATTTAACATTTTCAGTGGTTTATGAATTAGATACCTTCTGAATGTGTCAAACGGGGTTCTAAATTAAAAATCATAAATCATACGAAAATTTTTATCAAAATTGAATTGTAAAGTCAAAGCATCGAAAAGAGGGGACGGTTAACTTACCAAAAACTAGCTTACCATCACGCCACTTTTCGGTGAGGTTAGATAGATAAAGTATTATATTATTATTATATTATATTGCACTATTATATCCACGAAATCTAGTTAAATAAAAAATTCGATGCTTTGTGTTCGCCAAAATAAATTAATTCTTTAAACACAAAAGCAATTAGAATTTTCAGAAATGTTACGCCTGTTTCAACACAGGTATACCCTAGCGAGACAGGCATCGAATAATATAATGTAAACATCCCGTATACATATAGATAAAAATGTTAAAATTTATTTCGTATCATTTTCAAACTCGATCACAGAAATTTTTTGACATTCAGGAGGCCCTGAGGAAAATATTTTCCCTGGCGACCGACTGCGGATGGAAGGAAGGAGAGGAAGTTCTGGGAAAGAAAAGTTGTGACGAGGTGGGTAGGAATCTGGGGTCAGCTTTCGGGAATTGACGTGTGAATCCATCCCCTCCAATGCGACGCAAGGCGTTGGGGTCGAGAGAGTCCGACTGAAACCAGATCACTTGATACTAGCGCGTGCGTAATGAAACGAAAAATTTGCAGTTCATTTATACTGAGCAGCTATTTAAGTAGATTAAACATAAAAAGCGGACCATCTCACTGTTGATATTATCTCTACGGCACGTGGCATCCATTTGTTGGAACCACCCTTTTCATTTACGTTAGTAACTTTGACTTGTCTCTTCCAAATGTAACTTTGATAAATTCAATTAACGAAATTCTCCAATACTTCGGGGAGTTCGGAAAGGTTACTTATGTGAGATGAACTGTGGCACAAAGTTTGCCCATCCCACGGCCCACACCTTTATGAAATAGGAAACTATATTGATACTCCAATTTTATTTTATATCCATTTGTTCTTTTTCGGTACCTTTACTTCGGTATTCGCCGAAATGGGACGCTGGAGACCTGTTCTAATCCTGTGAACAAAAGTACCTATAAATTCATTTTTTTCTTTTGTGTAGGTATTAAAATGTCTATATTGTTCAATCTGTAGTTTATTTTAGTTAAGTACAAAATACACATTAAGATTATATTTAAAAAAAAAACTTTTCACTTGACGCTTCCTTACTGTGATATTAGTCATTGAAAGAGTGGGTAGTTTTTACAGGAGTCTTTGAGGAATACAGGAGTCTTTGAGGAAAAAAATTTCCTTCAAGAACTATGTCATCTTTCGGGATACTGTGTGGTGGGTCTTTTTAAAGAAAGAAAGGAGAGGATGTTTTGGGAAGGAAAAAGGTATGAGAGTGGGTGGTGGGAATCTAAAGTTCTGTGCATCCTGGAGTGTTGGACATATGAAACCATTCCTCCCACTGCAGTCCACGGCGACGGGTTGGGAGATTCCGGCTGGAGAGATCAAAAAGTCTCTAGTAAATGCGTCAAACATGTTGAATATTTGATCTGTGTCAGTTATTCTATGTTTTTTTTCAATGTATTACCTTTAAGATGGGTTTCTGTGAGATTTCCATATCACCGATTACTGAGTTTGTTGCTCCTCCCCAAACAATTATTCCGTTTTCTATAATGGATTGACAAATTGAAAATATGTTTTTTTTTAGTTTTTATGTTTCTTATTTTTAGGAAAACTTGTATTTTTATGAAGAGTTTATTTGTGATTTGTTTCATATGATGGGCCCATCTGAGATTATGAACAATTATTAAGAATCGTGGACAGTTTATTTGGTCTATTTTATCTAGAATAGAGCAATCGCAGATGTTGGTTTTTACACATTCGTGTATTTTTATGGTTTTTGTAATGTTTTTAAGGTGTCTCGTGCTACATGTAATGTACAATGTGAATTTTCGTTTTCGATATGATTAGTCATATATTATCAGTCTAACTTTTTTTATGTGTTTGTGTCTAACTATGTTTTAACCATGTTTTTACTGAGTTTCAATTCTGCCACCTACATTATATACCTTTTCCAGTGTTTAGATTTAAAGAATAAAACTGTGAAACACATGTAGAATAGACTAACAATGCCTTTATTAGATGTGGTAGTCGGTCTGTTACGGATGGTCAATCAGACGGATCGCCCTTCTTTGCACAGGATTAAGTTGGTTTATCAAGTATTTTGGTACTGCAACCTAAAGGACCAAAGACATGCTTTAGTGATAAGTTTTTAAGTTAACCCTATCAAATTGTCTGTTAAAACAACTTGTCCCATGCCAACATAGCCAAACTTAACAAACTGAATGAAGGTTTAAAAGCAGTGTATCGATAACATCATTATAATCAGTTAATTTGGGTAGGGTTTTGCATAAAGCCCTCCCTTTAGGTTCGCATCCTCTTGTATCCCGAGCATATCTGATGTCCTCAGACTAGAGGATCTTTGTTCACCCTTCTGGTCCGGATCTCTGCGACCTATTCAGATCTCCACTTGAGCACTCCTCTCATCCACCTGTTGACTGGCCACTGGCTCAATGTCATTTTATCCACATGATCTTAATGAATAAACCCGTAAAATAATTTTAAAGCCAAGTTATATATATACCCATCGAGCTGTTTCGGGGATTATTTCTCCCAGACATCAAACACCCGTAGAGTCTTTATAGGAGACATTCTCCCAGTGTGAAAAATTTCACTTCTTCAACAACAAAAATTTAAAAAATCTGGAGTTTATAAATTATAGTGCAATTATTGTGGATTCTTTTATACAGGTAAAACTTCTAGAAACTTTGAAATTAGGATAAGGGATCATGTGAGCTTTTCAAAAAAAATATGGTTTCTCGGAGTTTACCAATCTTTCATTGGAGACGAATCACACTTTTGATTTTTAAAAAGGAAACTACATTGTAATGTCAATGGTATTTATTCATGTTGACAAATTGAAAATCTTAGAAATCAGAAAGAACGTAAAGATGAATTTGAGTATTATATATAATCAAAAATGAGCCATTATTAAACTTTGTAAATTATGCCCTATTACCTCCCTCCCTTTTGATAGTCCCGTCTATCCATTGACACCTTTAAGCTATGTCTATTGTTGAATCTAATTAGTTTTAAGTAAATCCTAACGAAGTAAGCATTACTTATGACACATGTCGGGTTTGTAAACAATAAAACTGAGTATTCTTTTAATTTTGATAAATTTTGAATTAGGGTGAGACGTATGATTTAAACAGTGTTAGAAAGAGAAAACACCACGCTTTCAGTTTGCATGTAAAAAATTACAATATATTTGGTTCCCCAAAATTTAGAATAATTAATGAAATACCATTTGATGAATTTAGCAATTGAAAAATATTGTCATGGTTTGCAGATTTTTAAGAATTATATAAAAATTAAATATTATATAATATAAGTGATAAAAGCTTTTATGATACCTTTGTCTAATTAAAAGTGTTTTTTAGTTTCTTGTTAAAGAGGTTATTACAATAAAAATACAGATAAAAGCCAATGACAATCGACTTAAAACGGTTTATCCATGTTTGCGTTCAGAATTTTGATATTTTTAATTGCACTTGTCAATTTTTATTTTTCTGCCTTCAAAATCAGTATTTTATTTTAAAATATGTTCAAAATCGGCGAATTTATCTGAATTCGAATGTAATGCGAAAATATTTCCTGAACAATCAGCATTTTGGCAAAATATCAGAGGTTCTAAAGATAAAAATTGTTTTTGTTTTGTTTAAATTTTTATTAACGACTTTTAAATATGATATGTCATCTTTGGAGATGCTGTGTAGTTGGAATTTTTAGGGAAAGGCGTGAGAGGAAGTTCTGGGAAGGAAAAAGGTATGAGGGATGGGTAGGAAGTGACGGACGTATGAATCCATCCCTCCAACTGCAGTGCAAGGGGATGGGTCGAGAGAGTCTGGCTGGGAAGTTCAAAAGGCCTCCATCAACCAGTCTCCCTATATCCGGCCCACCACGCAGAAGTTGGGCAAAGGAATCCACCGCGAAGACGTAGATAAACCTCACCCCATGAACCCGGACACTCATGCTGAGAAACCAAATGTAGCGAAACACTTAAAGCGACCTATGGCAGGGTTGTTGGTTATCCAATAAATGGTTCCCAAGGCGGCGGTACCCATACCCACTTCCCATATTGACACTTTGATAGTACGTTATTACAAAATTAATTCACTTATATTAAATATCACTCATTTCAATATCCGGCAAATCTGTCTGATTTTTTGTCCCTAAACCATTTAACCGATTGCGATGAAACTTTGGTGATTTGTTGTGAGCACGCTCGCGATAGATTCTATTTATAATGGACAGTTTATTTTTACATGAGCTCCACACAGGAGGCCCTGAGGAAAATAAAATTTTCCCATATGGTGCCTATGTCATCTTTGGGAATGCTATGTGGAGGGTTTTTTAAGGAAAGGAAGGAGAGGAGAGTTCTGGGAATAAAATGGGTTTAATGGGTGGGTCGGAATCTGGGGTTCAGTGTGTCCTGGTCATCCACCCCCAAGACCTAACGAAGAGAACCACTTGGGGTGACCTATGACAAAGGTGTTGGTTATCCAATAAAGGTTCCTGGAGCGGCGGTACCCATTCCCGCCTCCCAAATTGCGGGTTTTACCGCTATGAAATTGTTTCCCATGCCATTCATCCGATTGCAATGAAACTTTGATTTGTTGTGGGCAATCCCGTGATTTTTTCTATATATAATGGTGAGATCTGGCATTACGAAATTTGTAAACAAGTTTGAAAAATGTATGATGTATTTCATATAGGAGGGGGGAGAAAAAAGGAGAGGTGGGGGGATCGAAGCGGCGTGCATGGTGGGGGCGACGGAGGAGTTGGAGACGAGGGAGAGGAACAGGAAAGAATTTCATAGGAAACCTAGCAGCGGTAGGGGATAGCAGTTGGTAAATTTGGAAAACACATGCTTCTCACACGGACAGCAGCTGTAGTGTGAACTACTCATGCGTCGAAAAAAAAGGAGATATTGTGCGTCTAATACACTTCAATAAACAGAATTACTTAAACACAAACACTTACTTTTTTGAGTGGCATTGTAAAGCATGTCGGGCACTCGCTAGTCGTAAATAATACATAAGCAATTTGTTTCCTCGATCTTATTAAAAGGATTTAAATTATTTTGTGAGGATCTTTAATATCCGAATACATGTTTTACAGTGGTTAGGTAGGCAGGTACGTATAAAGTATATTAAGGCCTCTGTTTTTCCGCTGCCTTGCAAATGTAATTATTTCAACCTGATATCCGCAGTATCAACACACATGAGCGCTGAATTAATTTCCCGATTAACATTACAACCACTCTCCAAAGGCGCTCCCTGGAATTATTTCATATTTATTCTGGCAGGTTTATTTAACGCTGTTAAAACATCGTCCGCTTTATACGGCGGGCATTTTTCCCTGAAAAAGCTTTGAAATAATTCTGAAAACGTGGATTTCATTCGAAACTGGTTATAATGGTTTGCCTGTGCGTATAGTTTCGGCAAATAGGGTGTGCACTCTGCATATAGGTACTTATAATATTTGCGCTTGTGCTATGCATTCGCTGAAGCTTCAATAAAAAGCTTTTGAATTTTTTTATCCATAATGCTCAATGCACACGAGGATAGTATTTTAAGCCAGGATAGCAAGCTATTGCTAGTAACTTAGTAAACTATTAACACTAGCTACGTGGAGACAGAACAAGCTCTGTATTTTTCATTAAATATTAATTTTGGATTTAAGGGGAAAATACCCAACCAAATTATCATTTTTCGATCAAAAGATATAGCAAATGCCTAAGTACGGATGTGTGCTACATTATTAAATATCTTAATATATAAAACAAAGTCGGGTTAGTTACACTATTTATAACTCGAGAAAGGGCGGGCAGATTTTAATGATCTTTGATTTGTTGGATTTGTCTCCACCCCGGATAGGATAATAACTATTAAAAAATCACAAATATTAACGAAAAATATAGTTATTAAGAAAATTCTTTTCCCCATACATTTTTTATGGAACGAATTCTCATATTTGAAAGAGCTGCGGGCATTTTGTGATTAGTACCTATAATATTAAACTGTGCATGAATTCTAAAAATTCAAAAACGTCAAATTTCAATGCGCTAATTGTTTGGCATTTGTTCTTAATCGTGTAATGCTGCCCCTCTTTCTTACACACTAAGTATCAATAGCCGAAAATGAGACAAACGGTGAACGTATGTCTGCACCCATCCAAAGGAAAGATACAATAATTATAATACAAATCCCTCACACGTATAAAGAAAAACACATGAGGCCCCGAAGAAAATTATTTTCCTCAGGACGTATGTCATCTTAGGGGATGCTGTGTGGAGTGTCTTTTTAAGGAAGGGAAGGATAATAAGTTCTGGGAAGGAAAAAGGTATGAGGGGTGGGTAGGAATCTGTGTCCGGGAGTGACGGACGTATGAATCCATCCCTCCAACTGCGGTGCAAGGCGATGGGTCGAGAGAGTCCAGCTGGAAAGGTCAAAAGACCTCCCTCAACCAGTCTCTCTCGATCCGGCCCACCACGCAGCGGGTGGGCAGACGCATCCGCCGCGGGCCTAAAAACGTCACCCAATGAACCCAGGAACCCCTGCTAAATCATCAAACGTAGCGAACCACTTGGGGTGACCTATGGGTGACGTATGACAGAAGTGTTGGTTATCCAATAAATGGTTCCCGGGGCGGCGGCATCCATACCTGCCTCCCAAATTCGCGTAAGTAAGTGGAAAAATAAGAAAATCGCAAAAAATATAAATCCGTACACAATGCCTTCTCTGATATTGACAAAAACAAAACACGGACAGTTGCGCATTGATGAATGCTTCATTGTGTATTTTTTTAAGTTAATAAAAAAACTGAATTAATTTAACAGTTGTTATTGATTCTGAGGCGGTACGAAGTTCGTCGGGTCAGCTAGTATCTTAATATATGAAAAATAATGTTTCTTTGTTTGACTCTTTTGCGCTCCTAAACCGTAGGTACATCCGATTGCGATGAAACTTTGGTGATTTGATGCGCTCATAAAACTGTGGTGAATTGTTGTGCGCATACCCGCGAAGGTTTCTATATATATATTTATACTGGTGAACTCTGACGTTATGAAATTTGTACAAAAAATTTGCAATAGTTGACCCGCGAGTTGTTTGAAAAATGAGTAGTAGTAGTTTCATGTAGTTTAGTTGCAGGAAGGGAAGCCAGGAGGGGGAATGGAAACAGGGAGGGTCGGAGGGGAACAAAGGAGGGGGAGGTTTGCGATAAGGAGGACAAGGGATAAAGGAAGGCGGGAAAGGTATAAAATGAATTCAGGAGTGTAGTGAAGTGAACTCTGCGAAGTGAACACAGTAAGGAGATTAATTTTCTATTGAAAACACAAGAAACATTTTTCAATCACACGTCTCGACGGGATCAGATGATTCGCACACTGTTTCGTGTGTTACCGTGCTACTGGAATGAGATGGTGTGTTTATCAGGTGACCTGCCAAGCAATACCCCACTAGCCAGTTGCGACGTGTGATGGAAAAATATTTTTACTGTTTTTATTTAAAAAACACCTAGATTTTTAACTCTAAATATGCTCAAGAACCGCTGTATATTAGTAATTTAGAACCAAATAAATCAGTTTTCATTAAGCTGACTGTTCTACTAGATTCCTTACTTAATCTGTTCTGGGATTTATAGAACTCTACGCAATCAATAGGCGAAAGCTACCGAAGAGATGAGAGTGGTTCTCCAAGATTTTTCTGTTTACAGAGCGCTTCACGAACTCACTGTAGATTTCGTCTCAATAATACAATCCATTATCACGCGAATCACTACACACTCAAATTAGATTACGTAAAACAAACGACTCCTCTAATCCATTATAAATTAGTTTGTTTAGTCAGGTTGTTGGTGTGTAATACTATTATGTTGTAGTCATTGACATTAGATTAACTAGACCTGCCATAGAGCTATATCTGCGAAACATTTCGACGGCCTTGAGACGAGACCACCTATTTGGCGCCAGCCGGGATCGCGTATTTCTTGCGCAAAGTATCTCAGTGCGATACTAAGAGTATATTCCACTGCCATAGATCACTCCAAGTGGTTCGCTGCATTTAGTGACTTAGCAGTGGTGCCCGGCTTGATGGGGTGAGGTTTGTCAGGGTCTAAGCGACCGATGTGTATGCTCACTTGCTGTGTGGCAGGCCGGATCGAGAGAGACTGGTTGAGGAGATCTTTTGACCTCTCTAGCCGGAATCCCTCGACACATCACCTTGCACCGCAGTTGAAAGGATGGATTCATACATCCGTCACTCCTGTACACACTGACCCCCAGATTCCTACCCACCCCTCACACCTATTTGCTTTCCAGAACTTCCTCCTCTTAAAGACATCCTTCACACAGCATCCCCTAAGATGACATATGCCCTGAGGCAAATTATTTTTATCAGGGCCTCCTGTGTGGAGCTAATGTAAAAAAAACTCTAGAACATGCCGCAAATATACTAACTTATTAATTAATCATTTTTTTGTTAATTAATTGTGAAATATCACAAATTAATGTAATTAAATTTCGATTCCGCGACCTTCCGATTACCAATTAAGAGCCTTACCTTCGACCACTTTAAGAGACTGAATTCCCTTCCGTGTTATTAATTGTTTTCGGAAATACGGAATAACGTAATGGGTATGACGTGTGTAATAAAATACACTGCTTGAACAAACCACAAATCGCGTACCGATTTTACAACATTGTAAACACAATTAAAGCCTTATTGGGCTGCCCGGAGTGGCTGGGGCCCATTATGGATATTCTGCCTAATAAAAAGCCATGATATCAGGCTGTAGTCAGTCGTTAACAATAATTATTATTTTTACGATTATGTATGATCACAAGCTTTTGTAACCGATTCCGCCCGCATTTTGTTTCCAAAAATTTAATTTCTTTAGACATATTTTATACAGCACAATAATTATACCTGGGTACCTGCCTATCTGGACCTGCAGATGTATACATATTCTCAAAAAAAAAAAATGTTACATTAGCTCTACACAGGAGGTAAATAATTCCCCTCAGGGCCTATGTCATCTTTGGGGATGCGGTGTGGAGGGTGTTTAAAAATTCTACTTAAATTAATTTAATTAATTAATTCATGTTTTAATGTGAATTTCTTTTGTTTAAGTTGTTGTTGTTTAAGATGAAGCCATACTAAATAATGCAAAATCATACAAAATCGTATGTTTTAGTTTTGAAAATTTGACCGCTTAGAAGTATTATAGATGCTTCAATTAAATACTGCGTGTAGAACATACTTTGGCCCTTAAAAATATCGGTCATTTTTTTTAATAAGTCTTGTAATAAGCTTAGAAAAAATAAAGTATTAGGTCTATAAAAAACATTTTTAACTGAAAACTCTCCTACTTATAAACACTTTTTCGGATATGGTTTTATTGCATAATGTGGCAAATTCAGTTTCTTATATAATTATCGCGAAAAAAAATGATATTTACGCCCGAACCTCACAAAATAAAATATAATATGCATTTTCGCGTTGGTATTTTTGACATCACGGCGACAATACGGCAGTCGACGAATTGGTTATATCAAAGTAAACCTTATACCGTCCACCGAAGAACGACTGGCAGCCGCCCCCCTGTCTTCCGTCATTACTCCTCCGAACGGAGCGGAGAGCGGTCGTGTTATGCTCCGCGCCGCTTATTTTCGTGAAATCAATTTAAAAATTCCGTTTTATTGCAATAAACAATGCATAAAAAATGAATTAATGTTTTTTACAGGCCTTTACGAAATCAACATGTAAAAAAAAAATCTCAAATATCTTTTCCAACCTTTCCAAAAGCTTTTTCTCAAGTATTTTTAAACTCCTCCCATAAAAGGGCGTGAATTCCGATTTCGATTTTTTCCTGTACTAGTGGATCGCCTTAATGTGAATTTCTTGTCTTTAAATTTGACAGATGATTTCTCAAGTAAACTAACAGTGTTCATAATGTTCAATAGAGAGTTAAATTTCTGACGCGTCGCATTTACGTAATTTGTCACAAAAAAATTCTATACACAAAAATTTGTTTTAAATATTTATTTGTTTTTTTTTATATGCGATGATCCAGAGACAAATATTTTATAAATACTTTAGCCTCACAAATCCTACGAATTCATTTGATTATATAATCCCTTGAATTTTCCCGAGTCTCTGCTAGTTTCAAATAAATAAAAACTTCGTAAGATTTCATGTAAATTCAAATGAAACAATATAAAATTTTTTTATCACACGTTTAATTTTATTCGATATTTGAAACATCCTAGAATTTATTTTTATTTTAGAAGCTCCAGTAATTTAATTTGTATTTTCACTATTGACGGCATCCATGGTCGAGGAGTAAGGCTCTCGACTAGCGATACGAAAGTGGTGGGTTCAAATCCCGGCGTCCGCTGATAAAATTTTATTTTATCCGCGTATTTTTATTTTGATTTCGTAGGATTCGAACCCCCGTTCGCTTGATGTCTGTCTCTCTGGCCGCTGAGACTAGTCACGCACCCTGCCCACTATACTATGGAAGGCACGCGCCGATGTGCGAATTTACCGCATTATATTAGAACCGAGTATTTTTGTAAAACTGAGTTGAGACGCATTTCCGTTTCACCTGAATTTCAAGTCACTAACGGCGCTAAAGAAATTTCACAAAAAATTATAACTTTTTGCGCTTTTTTCTCGCTTTTCTTAAAAACCGTCCATATGAGATATTCTGAGTTGCAGACCACTATAAAAAGTAGAACTATTGTTCATTGCAGACACATGTACAAACAAAGGAATTTATTTACTCATCTCAAGTACTTTACCAATCTAGTAGAAAGCATCTGGTAACCAGCTTGAATTTAGCAAGTGCAGCATCAATTCCTACGACATTATTTGCTCACTTTGCAAACATACAACAAAAGAAAATTAAAACAACCGAAAAAAATAATACGTTAAGGTACTGAGAATTTTCTTGCTTTTTCTGAAATAAAACTATTGGTGTAATACAGAAATGCCCGGCGGGCGTTTCCCACCCGGCGATATCACATTCCAAGCGGCGGGACCTTGTTTGCTCGCCGACAATTTCGATTTGAATGTGCAAATAAAGCACAACTACGAGCCCACGTCAGGGGCTGGTAGAGATATCATTGTATGTAATGCTAGTTGGTAATGGTCCAAGAATAAATCAACTGGAAACTGCTATGAAATAATACTTAAAACGAGAAG
This sequence comes from Limnephilus lunatus, assembly GCA_917563855.2. Classification (NCBI taxonomy): domain Eukaryota; kingdom Metazoa; phylum Arthropoda; class Insecta; order Trichoptera; family Limnephilidae; genus Limnephilus; species Limnephilus lunatus. The sequence continues at coordinate 39,785,021 of OU830602.1, read as the reverse complement.
CGGTAAGTTAGTACTATTAGGAGGCAATGCTTTTGTGTGTTTTGTACATGACAGATATAAATTTAAATAGGAAGAGTACATTACTCCTTTGCATTACAGTCAAAATAAAAACGTTGTGAATTTATGTGTTGGAAATTTTGAAGTAAAAACTTCTTCAGCACCGTTGTGATTTGAAACTCGATGAAACGGAAACGAGCGACACTAAAAAGTGATATAGAGAATGAGATAGACTAATCTGTGTCCTCTTTATGCGGTGCTTCGTAAATAATCTGTCTTCTCTCTGAGAGGTGCTTCGTAGCCTCCCCACTCTTGTCTACTTTACTTTTCTGAAGGTTTCTATTCTACCGCGTGTGAACTGCACACATGTTTTTTAAAGTGATAACTTCTTTAGCACCGTTATGATTTAAACTCGATAAAACAATAAAGCGACACTAAAAAGAGATAAACAAGTAGGTACACATATAGAATTTAGCCTGTGAGAAAATGAGATTGGATAATCGGTCTCCTCTTTGTGCGGTGCTTCGTATCCTCCAAACTCTCGTTAATTTTAGTTTTCTGAAGGTTTCATTTCTACTGCGTGTGAAGTGCATACTCATTTTTTTAAGTGAAAACTTTTTCGCCACCGTTGTGATTTGAAACTCTAATAATATTGAATCTCCACAAAAAAATGTCCTCAAAAGTGTTAAAAACTAAAAATCGTGATGTTGAACAAATTTTCATTATGGTAAACGATAAAAATCAAAATTACGTCATTGGTTGCGTGTACATTCCTCCCTCAGCTAATATATCTATATATAAAAACCATTCCGAAGATGTTGAAATTTTAAAATCAAAATATAAAAAACATAAATTCATAATTTTCGGAGATTACAATCTTCCAAATTGTGATTTCAACTGTATTGATTCCCAATCAATAACATTATGCGAAAGGGAAATCTTAGACATGTCAATATTTCTGAATCTCACCCAATTTAATAATGTTCATAATTTGAGTAATCGCCTACTAGATCTTGTTTTTTCAAATGAAGAAGACATAGTAGTTAGTAAAGCATCAGAAGCTATCCTTCCCATAGATAATCATCATCCTCCACTGTCAGTAATAATTCCAAACAATGTAAAAAGAAGCAATAAACTAACAAGTTCTAGTTATAATTTAAAAAATGCCAATTACAATGAAATTAATGAACATCTCAGCAAAGTGGATTGGTCGTTTCTCGAGAAAAGCGATATGAGCTATAACACAGATTCGTTTTATTCCAAATTAAATGCCATTATCGTAGACTGCATACCATTAATTGAATACAAAGAATTAAAGCATCCAAAATGGTTTAGTAAGGAATTAATCCAACTAAGAGCTAAAAAAAAAAATTACATAAAACATATAAAGAAGAGAGATCCCTTCCAAATTATATAGAGTTTAGTAAAATAAGAAAAGAATGCAAAAATTTGTCAAAAATTTGTTACAACAATTATATAAATAAAGTAGAAAATTCAATTAATGGTGACATAAAACATTTTTGGAATTTCACAAAGTCATTGAAAAATGATGACGTTAGTATACCCTCTAACATGTGCTACGAAAGAAAAAGAGCCAACGACACTCAAAACATAGCTTACCTATTTGCAGACTTTTTTAAAAGTGTTTATGTCCGTGACTCAACAGCAGTCAATGATTGTTCACCCAGTTTTTCCTCAGATCATTATTTAAATTTATCTAATGTAACAATTGAATATAACGATGTACTGACTCAGCTAAAACAACTGGATCAAAGTAAGAGCGGTGGTCCTGATAATATTCCACCTGTTTTCTTAAAGAATTGTGCCACCACCCTTGCATATCCACTACATTTTCTTTTCAACCAGTCGCTACAAACGGGACATTTTCCTGAAAAATGGAAATACAGTTTCCTCACCCCGATATTTAAAAAAGGAGACAAAAACGAGGTGAGCAATTATAGACCGGTCTGCCTGCTATCAACCATTCCAAAATTGTTTGAGAAACTTATTTTAAATAAAATCATCCACTGTATCAAGCCAGCAATTTTACCTAACCAACATGGTTTCACTTCAGGAAAATCTACCTTGTCTAATCTTTTAATTTACCAAAACTATATATCCGAATCCATGTCTAATAAGTTACAAGTTGATTCAGTCTATACCGATTTCAGCAAAGCATTCGACAGAGTTAATCATGAGCTCTAGTTAAAAAAACTTCTCAAATTAGGAATAGTGGGGTATTTATACGAGTGGTTTAAAAGTTATTTAAGTAACAGGCAATTAGCCGTTAAAATCGACTGCTTTACTTCATATATATTTATCGCTACTAGCGGCGTTCCGCAAGGGTCACATTTGGGACCAATTTTATTTTTGATATTTGTGAATGATGTTCTTTCTATTTTCAACGATGTTCAAGTTTTAATGTTTGCGGACGATATGAAAATATATAAAGCTATAAGAAATATTAATGACTGTCAAACATTGTCTAATAACTTGTTTAAACTTTTTGTTTGGTGCCAAGAGAACTATCTACAACTAAATTTAAGTAAATGTCTTATTATGAGATTTCATAGAATAAAAAATCCAATAATTTGTGAATACTCCATTAATGATGTAGTACTAACAGCTGTAACCGAGGTGAATGATTTAGGTGTAAACTTTGATCAAAAACTGAAATTTATAAATCATATTGAAATTACATCAAATAAAGCTTTGAAAATGCTGGGTTTTGTAATAAGAATTTGCAGCCAATTTAAAAATATTCAAACCATAAAAAAATTGTACATGTCATTGGTTAGGAGTCAAAATCGAGTACAACTCGACAGTATGGGCACCTAGTTATGCCAGTCATTCAATCACGATAGAAAGAATTCAAAAAAAATTCTTAAGATATATTCATTATAGAATGGGTATTACAAGCGAATGTATCAACTATGATTATCTACTATGTCAACTTAATTTATTAAAATTATCCGAACGTAGAATAGTATATGACCTAACATGTTTACATAAAATCATAAATTCAATAATTGACAGCCCTGAACTTTTATACTTGATTTCTTTCCATATACCTCGCAATTCAACATCGAGGCACTATCTACCATTCTATTGTGACAACTCCAACACTGAATCACAATTGTATACCCCCGTTCGCCGTATACAAAATTTGGGTAATGACTATAAAGATGTTGTTGACATATTTAACACATCATTCACTAAATATAAACAAGCCATAGTAGAATTTATATCAGAAAGAAGAACCACAAATTTCATTTTTCCAACTGCATAGCTCTGCTTCGATTTATTTCACATGTATTGCACTTTTCTCAGTTTACAGTTTTTCCATCTTGCATGGTGGTGTGTTTTGTTTTTATTTCAAGTTGTTTTTTACTCTATTTTTGTTTTAGATTTGATTATGATTTTGATATTGATATTGATTATGATATTTTTTACGGTGCTCCAGATTTCATGTCCGGGTTGAATCTTTCCCAAATGAAAGACTAAACCCTTCCACACACTTTTCCACAAATGAATATCTAGTAAATTAACGCAATGTAATTGCACTATATAAGAATAAAACAATACAAGAACAATACGTCAATCCACCAGAAACATAATGGGAAAATATTTCACCGACTCCAGATATTTTCATATCAGAGGGTTCGGCTCTGATGAAATCCTAACTGGTCCGATAAATCCTACTGATCCCTCAATATAAATATTTAAAAAATCTTTCGTAATCCTACATGTATTTAAAATGACCGACTTTTGCATTTTTATGTACAAATTTTTTGACAAATCTAATACGCCTAAATTTTTAATGAGAGAGCTAGGTATAATGCCAGTAGCCGAAATAACAAATGGTAATATTTTTATAGTCTGAGAATGCCAAATTCTTTTAATTTGATTTCCTAAATCTGTATATTTTCTTATTTTTTCAGAAACAGTTTTCTGAATATTACAAGAATTTGGTATAGCGACATCAATGATATAAGTTATTTTCTTAATTTTGTCATGTAAAACTATATCGGGTCTATTATGACTAATTATTCTGTCTGTCAGAATAGTTTTATCATAATAAATTTTATAAAATTCATTTTCTAAAAATGATTATGATTATGATTATGATCCATAAATGTTTTACCTATTAGAGCTCTTTTTTGGCATAAAATCTGTATGCAACATATCCTAGATAGCCCATACAAAACAATGGTGGATCACGTGCACAATACTAGGCTTACACAAAATGAAGGAATGATAGTACCTAGATTTTCTAATAAACATGGCCAGCGAACTTTTGAATACATTGTACCATTTATATTTAATATGCTGCCATATGATTTGAAAAAATGTTGCTCGACACCTAAATTTGCACTATTGTTAAAAACATGGCTGTTGGAATCAGATTTTCTATATTAACTGACTCCTCGTGCATTTTTAATTTTTTTTAGCCGTTGTCTTCATATTTTTATTTTTTTTATACTTATTTATACCATCTATTATTATCTATTATTATTTACCTATTATGTACTCGTATTTTATCAAATTGAATCTATTATTATCTATTATTATTTATCTATTATGTACTCGTATTTTATCAAATTGCAATATTTTTTTCTTCTTTTGTAAGACTTTATACTGTACTATATTTTTGTCCACACTATTTTCCTGCCGACAAGCTACTTGCAGTAGCTTTGCAGGTTGTATTGTAAACAAGAAAAAAATCTATTTTCTGTAATAAAAAAAAAAAAAAAAAAAAAATTATGATTATGATTATGATTATGATTATGATTATGATTATGATTATGATTTTGATTTTGATATTGATATTGATTCTGATTCTGATTTTGATTTTGATTTTGTTTTTGTTTTGTTTATGATTTAGTTTTTTTTTATTTTGTAATGTACATTTAGATTTAGATGTTCTTTGTTTTAAAAAAAATGCATGTAAAAGCCCAGCCGGGCGTGAAATTCCAAATAAATAAATAAATAAATAAACGAAAAATAGCGATTCGAAAAAGAGAAAAACACATACATCTACTGAATTTAGCTTGCGAGAGAATGAAATAGTATAATCGGTCTCCTCCTTGTGCGGTGCTTCGTAGCCTCCCCACTCTTGTCTACTTTAGTTTTCTTCACTTCTACCGCCTGTGTATTTCACACTCTGATTTTTCAAATGTTTTTGGCTGTCACCCTTCAAGGATATTATGTATAGGCCATCATTTAAAATTATTTAGAAAAGATAGGTAAATTTAGATTTTATTAATTTTATTGGGATGGGCAATTTTTGAATTACAATACGGAAGATAAAAGTCGAGTTCTGTAATTTATTTGTAAGAAAGAAACAAACAGCTTTTACATTATACATGTACAGTGAATGATAAATATATAATTGAACTGGAGTCAAGCCACAGAGTAATGAACGGAGGGGAGGCAATTTTAGATATGGCTTGACAGAAGAAAGAATCGGCAAATTTTGATGAAGAGTAGAGGAGCCTTTCCACCATGAAAATTGGAGTAGGTATCAAGTTCCTCAGCAATAATGAACGGAAAGATGTTTTGAATTCATTGTTTTTTTTTACATTAACTCCACACAGGAGGCCCTGAGGAAAATAATTTCCCTCAGGGCCTATCTTTAAAGATGCTGTGTGGAGGGTATTTTCGAGGAAAGGAAGGAGTGAACATGGGTCTTAAAAATACCCATGTTGTAGGAGGGAGGAAACGCAGAGGCCGGCAGATCATTCACAGCCGAGCTCTTGAACTCAAGAATGAGTCGTAGAATCGGAGCGTCTTCCATTGTAATACCGATAGAACAAGGACAGCATTCCCACTTGACGCCTGTGCTCTAAAGATTGCAATCCGTCAGTTAAGATGGAAGAATCTATAAAACGGACCGCCCGTTTCTGCACAGAGTCAAGGTTTTTTTTTTGTTATTTTGGAGCTCTAGACCAGAGATGGCTGCCAAATTCAACCATGGGGCGCACTTGCGATTTGTACAGGGTTAGCAGTTGTGTACTATTAAGAGCGAATAACCAGCAAATTTAAATTCAGATTCCGACGTCAGCGCTACACACTCGCTAGCGGGCATTTTTAGAACTAGAGTTCGTTCCGCTCCAAGCTTGGTTTCGAGATCTACTAGCTCACGCGCTAGGACTGTATAGACGCCACAGTATGGGTCAGATGAAGATGTTAAATTCTCGCTTCCAGAATTTTGATGAGTAGTAGTTATTTGTAATTTGTATATCGAAGTGCATAAACATAAATAGATACAAGTAAAATGCGTAAACCCAGTAGGTATTAAGTAGATACCTACATGAATAAACAATTTGTTATATTCTTTTTAATATTTTGTTTTTAATTGTATTTTACGGCCATTAGATATCTCAGTATCGCCCTGATGTAAGACTACCATTAAGAATTGAAACGTTGCTTGAAATGGCTTTAGCCGTGTTTAGTGAACAGATCTGAATAGCCAGGTACTTCCCCACCTTCCTCTTCCCTATATCCTTCCCCTCCCCACTACATTCAGCCTTACAACATACCCCAATTAGGGATGCCATAGTCCCACTGGCCCCAGACGGGAGCAGTTGGGACTCTTGTACGGTATTAATGAAAAAAAATTAGTAATATTCAGTTGGATTGTAAAAAATTACTCATTTTAAAATATTTATTCGTGTGCATATTTGTTTATTTTATATTTATGTGAATACCGCACAAGAGTCCCAAATGCTCCCGTCTGGAGCCGGTGAGACTATGACGTGACTATGGGGTATATTATGAGGCTGAAGGTGGTGGGGAGGGGAAGGAGATGGGGAAGAGGAAGGTGAGGAATTACCTGGCTATTCAGATCTGGTCACTAAACACGGTCATAGCCATTTCTAGCAAGTTTCAATTCTGAATGGTGGTCTTACACCACCCAGGGTGATACTGAAAGTATCTTCCACTCTGGAACGTGACGCAATTATATTATTTTTAATTTAAATAATTGTGAAATAACCCAAATTATTCAAATAAAATTAATTTGCCTACGCCAGGATTCGATCCCACGACCTTCGGATTGAGAGTCAAGAGCCTTACCCCTTGACCACGCCGGCCGTCAATAGGTAGTATCAGTAATTTGGAAGGCGGGTAAGGGTACCGCCGCCCCGGGAACCATGTATTGGATTATCAACACCTCTGCCATAGGTCACCCCAAGTGACTTAGCAGGGGAGCTCGGGTTCATGGGGCGAGGTTCGTCTACGTGGAAGGTCGGATCAGGAGAGACCGTTTTTTTTACAATCGCTCGACACACTGCCTATCTCTACTTTGGGAATGCTGTGTGGAGGCTCGTTTTAGGGAAAGGAAGGAGAGGAACTTCGGAGAAGGAAAAGGGTATTAGGGGTGGGTAGAAATCTGGGGGGTCAGCGTGTCCAGGAGAGCGGATGTATGAGGCCATCCCTCCCACTGCGGTGCAAGGCGATGTTCCGAGAGGGTAAGGCTGGAGAAGTCAAAGGGACTCCCTCAACAACTTTTTCTAGATCCGACCTGCCATGCAGCTGGTGGGCAGACGCATCCGCCGCCAAGACCTGAACAAACCTCACCCCCACGAACCAAACGTTGCGAACCACTTTGGATGACCTACGGCAGACGTGTTGGTTATCTAATAAATGGTTCTCGGGGCAGTGGTACCCATACCCGATTCTCGTGTTTGTTATTTTTGTAATACGAAAAATGTATATAAAAAAGGCCTACCCTCCCACCCTCTCTCAACCCCCCCCCCCCCTAAACCCCCTTCCCTCACCCCCCACCTCTAACACCTCTCCACCCCCCGGCTCCTTTACCGCCCCCCCCCCCTCCTTTACCGCCCCCCCCCCCCCTCAGCCACCCCTTTCATCTCATCTCAACTCTCCTCCAACCTCTCTCCCTTGGGAGCTGTTGGACTCTTATGCGGTATTACATAACAATATTTTTTTGGAGTATTTGGGACTCTCGTGCGGTATTCACATAACAATAATTTACAATATATATATATATATATATATAATTTAATTTAGTGTGCTTTAGAGTCTTTAGACCACACGACTGAAGTAAAACTTAACAAACTTATAACAATAAATTTAAAAAAAACGTGCTTCTCAAACGGACAGCTGTATGCGACGTGCGGACGTGTCGGACGAAAACACAAAAATTTATGTGAACCTATTCAAAAGCACTTCAACAAACAGAATTAAAGCGCACAAACCCTTTCTTTCTTTGAGTGGCCTTGCAACGCCCGCCGGGTGTCCGCTATATATAATGTTATATAGTGCAGGCGCTTGCATTATAATGCAGTTTTCCGGGACTTGGGATGGAACCATTACAGTTTAGTTGACCCCGAGGTTATAGTGGCCTTGCAACGCATGCCGGGTACCCGTTGTATATTATGTTATTTAGTCCAGGCGCTTGCAATATAATGTAGTTTCTCGGAACTTGGGATGGAACCGTTACAGTTTAGTTAACCCCGAGGTTACATTGGTCTTGCAACGCATGCCGGGTACCCGTTGTATATAATGTTATATAGTGCAGGCGCTTGCAATATAATGTAGTTTCTCGGGACTTGGGATGGAACCATTACAGTTTAGTTAACCCCACGGTTACATTGGTCTTGCAACGCATGCCGGGTACCCACTGTATATAATTTATTTATTTATTTACGGAAAAATAGACCATTAACAATAATACGAATAACATGCGTTCGTTAAGGCCCGACCCGCCTAGCAATCGATCACCGTTCGCATCGATTACCGTTCGCAGGACATTTTTCGTAACAGTCATCACTTTTCGTAACGCATTTACCAGCTTACCCCCCATGTGTCGAGCGTGCGCAAAGAAGTTTTACTTCAAAAAAAATATTTTGAAGCTGTTGGGACTCTTGTGCGGTATTCACATAAGAATAATTTACAATAAAAAAAATTTCAAAATTTTCATAAAAATATTCAATGAACATGAATTTTTGCGTTCGGTAAACCCTGTAGTTTTTACAAACACGAAACAATGAAATCGTATTATTTGGTTTCGTTTTAAATTCGTCATTTCCAAATATTACGATACAGAGCGCCGCGGAGACAACCGCCGGCTGCCACGTTTGCGGGCAGGGTGAATTCTCAATTCTCGAGTCGTCGAGCTATAAGAAAAATGGTAAAACGCGAGCTGTAAATGAATTAATATTAATTACTTCTTATGATTATTTTTCGATCAAAATTTTTATGACTTGTCAATAATGTCTTAGCAAAATAAGTATTTAAAAAAATCTTGAAATATATTAGTTTGGAAGGACGCAAATAAATACACAAACTGGCCAATTTACGTCAAGAAACACATGTACGTATATATTTTTTAATGATTTTATTTAAACTAAAATTAAAATTCTAAAACATACGTTTACCAGATAATGTATGGATTTATTTAACTGCATGATTATATGATTTGAAATTGGTGTTGTATAATACATGTACTTTTTTGAAAATATAGCAAATCTGCCAACGACCTATGGTATAACCTTATTATACTTAAAATAAACATTTTTTCTCAAAATTTAATCCATACTTTTACTAGATAAAAGAACAATCTTTCAAAATCAATTTATATTTGTTTGTGGAAACGAGTCAATAAGTCTAAACACTGATTTCAAAATGACATATTTCTGGTTTCTCTGGTAATGTCCTCTTAAAGTATCTGTGGGCCCTGTACGGTACGCCCAGTTTCTGAGAAGCTAACTTAACTCTGGTTTCGATGAAGCCCCCGTACTTGAGCTGGTCACTTAGAGTTACACCAAGCATATCGATGGGGGTCCTGTTCGGAAGATTGCTTCCGTTAAAGGAGACTAGATTATCATTTCGATTCCTTTTAGACGTTATCAGACATGATTGAGTCTTTGAAACATTAAATTTGACGAGGTTATTCTTACCCCAAGAGAAAATACTCTCGAGTTAACCGTCCATTCTTTGCTTCAAAGCCCTCCGAGCTATTGGGGTTTTTGTGCTCTTTGAAGGAGTGAAAAAAATTATCATGAACTGGGCTCATAGTACTTGCACACAAACGACGAATTGAATTCCGTAAATCAAAACTTTAACTTTAGACCGCATAGTTTAAACCGCCCTGTGCAAGCTTAAGGTGGAGTTATACGTGAAATCCTATTATGATACTATTTAGATTAATCTTAACGACGAATTGGCTTACAGTATGAACATCAAAAAATATGCTACGGATAGATTGAAGCTTTTACTAGGTTTTCTATGTAACGGACTTAGAATAAAATTATTATTTACATAACAAAAAGAATAATCGTAAACAACTAAAAAAATGTTTTTTCATGACTGAACTATGAAGTAATACAAGAAACATTTTTATAAAAATACCCTTTTATGGCTAAGACCATTTTTGAGGTTTTCTATTTTCTAACTTTTTTTCACTCTTATAAAATTTATTGACAAAATAAATAAAAACCACTTTTACGCTTACTTGCCTCGCGCAAATAAGACGCTCGATTGCAAATTTTGCAGGCACGAGAAGCGAAATATTTCTAGCGTTTATATTCCTCATAAGAACCATCCTGTATACTAAAATGATCCCATATTATTCATTATAACGCTAACAACGTAAGTAATTAGTAATTAGCATTGTATCATCATTTTACTCATTTATAAAATTTTATCCATTTTCAACTAGTCGTAAATTTAAATAAATTAATAATAATAACCCACTCAAAAATATAATATTTCAATATTATTTGTTTTTTGTTTTTGGTGAATCTCTCCCATTTTCAATTTTATTTATTATTCAACGGCACAATCAATTTGCTTTAAGCTTTCAAAAAGAGTGCACTACGTAACAAATGGGTTAATGGAGAATAAAATGAATAGATGAACTCAACGCTGAAGGCTTTCAAACAAACATTGAATTTGATTCGTCGCGAAATAATTAATGCGTAACTGATGCAAATTAAGGCTCATTATTTGCTCACGCCTAGTGAACCACAATCGGAGCCAAGATAACGTGGAGGTGGCTATTGTAAAACCACTAATTTCATCATCATCTTCTTCCCCTTGTCCTATTCCGGTCGGGGACCCACTGCATCGACAAGGCACCTCCATTCGTCCTTGTCTTGCGCTGATTGTGCAGTCTCATCCTCTCCTCCCACAGTTTCTGTAGTTGCCTCGCCCAACTGTTTCTAGGGTGGCCCACTGGACGTCTACTCTCTGGAATCGCACTCAGTATTTCCTAGGAATTTGGTCGTCAGACATTCTTAGCACGTGCCCAAACCACCTCCAGCCAGAAGAGTAGTAATAGTGGTCCAATGTTAAGATCGTCGCGAGTCGTCAAGTTTCTTATTTGATCCCATTCTTACTCCTGCTGCTCCTCTCAAGTACTTCATTTCGGCAGCTTGGACTCTACTTGTAAAATCACTTATTATGTTTTATCCTTTAAAAAAAACTATGTATTTCTTCAAAAAATAAAGTTTAATACAATAAAATACATAAGCCTCTCATTTCACTGGGCCATTTCTGTGTCGAGATGGGCAGCTTTAAAATTAAAGAAAAAATAAATTTAAAAACTTATTTTTTGTACATTAACTCCACACAGGATGCTCTGAGGAAAATAATTTCCTTCAGGGCCTATGTCATCTTAGGGGATGCTGCGTGGAGGGTTTTTTTAGGAAAGGAAATAGAGGAAGTTCTGGAAGGAAATTGGTATGATGGGTGGGTAAGAATCTGGGGGTCAGTGTGTCCAGGAGTGACGGCCATATAAACCCATCCCTCCCCACTGCGGTGCAAGGCGATGGGTCAAGAGAGACCCGCTGGATAGTTCTAGGTAAGGCCTTCATCAACCAAACTCTCCCGATCCGGCCTGCCACGAATAAGGTGGGCAAATGCATGTACCGCGTAAACCTCGACAAACCTCATCCCCATGAGCCCGGGCATCCAAGCCAAGTCACCAAACGTATTGAACCACTTGAGGTGACCAATGGCAGGGGTGTTTGTTATCCAGTAAATGGTTCCTAAAATAACCACCCCCCAAATTACGAAATAAATAAATTATTATAATTTATCGTCTTAATCCATTTCTGTGGGCATCCCTTGGACCGCACAGCGCCATTAGCGCCGGGCCGGTCCCCCCACAAATAATATGTGTGCATATATTCGTCAACGTGAAATAATTTGCAGGCGGCCGCGGCGTGCTCTCGTTTTAATTATTGCTGCACTCCATGATATTCATTATTATTGTCACATGTCGCAGGGCGAGTGGTACAATAAACTTCTGTTACCACGCAGGGATGCTAAACTATCTACACAATAAATATACCAAACCACCAATATCTACACGGTACTGGAATAGAAATCTGGTGCGGGCGTGTGAGCTCAATCTTTCCTTGCCTAGGGTTAATATTCATTTCTGGGTATTCAATCAATATCGATAATTTTATGCTAGATTTGAAAGAGGTGGGATTGGGTGCGAAATTGAGCAATCTTAAAGTATATTACCTGTGGTAATGTGGTATGCTGATGATGTTTGATATGATGCGGTGTTGTGGGCGTGTAAATTCAATATTTTTTCTCAACTATGATTAATATTCATATCTGGTTATTCAATTCAATGGATAATTTCATGCAAGATATGAAAGAGATGGGATTGGGTGCGAAACTGAGTAATAATGTGTGCTGTGATACCGTACTGATTAATGTTGTGGACGTGTAGGCTCAATATTTTTTCTTAACTCGGGTTAATATTCATTTCTGGTTATTCAATCAATACAAGGATAATTGGATGCAAGAATTGAAATGTGAGGGATTGGGTGCGAAATTGAGTAATCTTAAAGTATATTGCCTGTTTTATGATGATTATGTATATTGTGATGTATGCTATTATGCGGTGTTGATTTGTGCTGTGAGCGTGGAAGCTCAATATTTTTTCTTAACTGGGTTTACGCAAGAATTGAAATGGGGGGACTGGGTGCGAAATTGAGTAATCCTAAAGTAATTTGCATGGGGAATCCTGAAGATACGATGCTAATTTTAAACAGTATGGAAAATCTACAGACTACAGCCACTCGTATCTATGTAGGATGAACGAAGTATGTATGAAGAATGAGTTAATGTAAATAAGTCTAAAGGAGTGTGGTTAAAACAAATAGTACGAAACAGTGTTCAATATTGTTGTGAATGATAAATACTTGGAGCAGGTGTTTGCGTATTTAGGAAGTATTTCTACGAGTGATGAAAGGGGGGGTAAATGCTGTAAACCCCATTAATAGAGCACTGAACGCATTTGGCGGTAACAAAAAGTTGTCCAAAGAAGGGAAGCTAGAAGTTCATAATGGAGTACTGACGTGTAGCAGTGAGGCATGGAAATGGCAGAGGAAGGATGAAAGTAGACTTAATGCTGTAGAAATAAGAACCCTGAGGTATATGTGGTGAAACAATGTATGTATGAGAAGTGTTGAGATTTGCATAGAATATAAGGCTGATGTAAGCTTAATGAGTAAGATTAAGAATAATGGATATATAATAATAATAATAAGGGAAGCTCAGATGGTTTGGGCTTACAAACAAAAAATTCAATACTTGGACTTGCGATGATGAGTCCCGACATTCTGGTCAAGGGAGAATGATATCCATAATTAGTAGAACGTTGATTGAGGAACAACAATTCATTATTTTGAAGTCTACGGGAGGGGTGTTGAACTGGATGAGTTGTAGCAAAGCAGGTGTGTCTGTAATACTATTCATAATTTTAAATATGCAAATTACATCAGAGTTCTTTCTACGTATTTCTAAAGAAGAAATGTTTAAAGTTTGTTCACTTTCAGCATATGAGTACTCGCCTCTTTCAAATCCTAACCTCCAAGCAATTCATCGTAGGAAGCGATGTTGTACGGATTTGATGTGACAAATATGGACAGCATAGAAATGAAAGGAGACCAAATGACATTAGCATATTCAAGGTGAGGGCAGTAAACAGTAAAGAGTTTTAAGTGTACTTACATGTTTAAAGACAGATGTAATTCTATGAACGAAGCCAAGTAGTAGTGATTTGTCTACGATGTTATTAATATGATCACGGAAAGTTTTCAGTTTAGATTGACAGTAAGGTAGATAGACAAACATTAATTCATTCATAATCAAACTGAATAGTTTTTTTGGTTCTATAAAAGGAACAAATTTTGCATTTATCAACATGTGTATTTTATAACCCAAAGTCATCTGTGTGGACCACTACACCACGGAGATCACTTTATTGTGAAGATAGGCATGTATTTTCTCCCAGCGTGCCTGGTATATCCAGAATGATAGTGGTATACCAACACAAAGAGAAACAAGTGAGAATTTTTATGCCGGCTGTCCTCTTTCGAAAATTATATTTGTTCAACTTCTTTCTGAGAGAACATCAAATAGTTTTTTACTCTCTTTCCCAGCAGCTAGAAATCGTAAATGAAAACATTTTCCCTGTTGAAGTGTTAAAGTTTAAACGGTAAATAGAATTGAGTTGTGGGAAGTGTTTTCTTTTTACATTCAGCCAAATACGGCCCCAAATAATCTGGTAAAACTAAATTGTGAAGTCTGCAAGTGACAATGGAAGTTTTGTAAATATTTGCTTCATCTTTGAAATTCAGCGTTATCTTTGTGAACAGCTTGAAATCCGAGAAGATGTTTTTCAGACAAATTTGTTCGCTTTTTGGAACAACTGATATAGGTCTCACTGTGTTTCCCTTACTCATTGTGTGAAATGTGACATAAACGGTGTTAGAAAGAAAAAACACCACGGTTTATATTCAAATATAAAAGCTAACCACAAAAGAAATAAAATGTTGACCCTTATGAAACCAAAGTTTCTAATCGCAATATGAAAAAAATTGATGAAACTTTGGGATTTTTTATTAATTATTTTTACATGAGTAGGGTAAGTAGGGTGATAATAGCGTTTATAATACATTTGTCTGAAAAAACATGTACCTATGTGTTTTTTTATTCGTTATCAGTAATTGTAGTTAGAAAAAACGTAAGGTGAGCCATTTTAATTTTTTTTTATGTTTGCGTACAAAATTTTTACATTTCGAAAATTATATATTTATTTTGATTTATAAAATTTGATAGAGTATTTTATCAACTGTCAAAAAAAGCTTTTATATTTCGTATATGTTCAGAAATATTCCATTTATTTGGATTTTATTTTAAAGCGGAAGTATGAATTCAAAGTTGTGACTGTAACCGTTGTATTTATTATGGAAACCTCCGGTATGGGTGCTCTCAGTGGGTTTCGTCCTGGTGAAAGACCAATATCACATGGTTATTTAGATCTGGTCACCAAACACAACTAAAGCAACTTCAAGCAATGTTTCAAACCTGATTGGTGGTATTTTACTAAGGCGGTGTTGAGAGTGTCCACCACTTTGTTTTAAGAGAAATGGCTGCACAGTTTTTTTCATAAAAAAAAAAAAAAATTGGGTTTGAGTCCAAAATAACCAACGAAACTAAATTTTTTTTTAATCAAAAGATTTATCAAATATCTAGTACGGACGGGTGCTACTTTATTTATTTGTGTTTTAAATTATAAAATTAATGCCGCCAAAAAATTCACATTCACTGCAGTCGTAATGGATTCATACGTCCGTCACTCCTGGACACACTGACCCCTAGATTCCTACCCATTCATTCAATAGAATCATTACTTCATAAATGTTTTCCTATATAAAGTTAGTTTTAACATTATTTTTCCTATATAAAGTTAGTTTTAACATTAGTTTTCCTATATAAAGTAAATCTTAATTTTCTTTAGAAAAACGTCTTACGAACATGTCGAACTTGTATTACCAATTTTATGAATAGGTCTACAAAGACACTTGATTTCAGAAAATACTGATAGTTGTCCTAATGACAAATTCTTAAACAGCATTCAAACAGTCTTAAGTTTGTATAGGATTTCAGATTAGGTGGATACTGAAAAGTTCCTTGTAGCAAAACTAACAAGCCAGAGACAGTTTCTTTATCCGGAGAAGTTTCTCTGTTGACCATGTAATTTGTTTTCCCTCGTCGGGGAAATAATTCTCGGCCCATTGAAATTAGTTTTGGGAGGCCGGCAGAAGCTGTTTGTAGGGATTGATTGGATTCTACGGGGAGCAAACTTGTTTATTTTCTTTCGGGCTCATTCGGTCATCATGGGTTTTCTAATGTGGCCATCACAAGTTACTTTGTGTTCGAAACTGGGCTCGTACTTTGTAGGCTCTGCAATTTTTTCGATTTTCGGGGTGTTGTAAAGCTTTTTAGGAAAGTTTTTTTTATTAATAATTATTTAATCACTGCCAGGCTCTTTGTTTTGTGATTCTTGCATTGTAATACATGTAGACTTTTTGCAGGAAAAAAAGGTTCGAAAATTCATGGTTTTTAGTCACTTATTTGAACATCATCAATAATCAAATATTATTAATAGCACTGCGTCTGCGCGGTTGCAATTTAAGAACCCGGCTTCGAGTGCATGTCTGACGCCGCGCCATATAAACATCTGTGTACCTGAAATTTCAAACATAGCTACCGTTGTTATTCGGTTTCGAATTCAAGAATTCGTCAAAGGGTGGCAGAACTTCCGTTAGCAGGTCGCATGATATAGAATGATTGACGGTAATACTTAGTTTTTAATAATAGTATCACGCGACTATACATTACATACGACGTCATTGCCTATCATGGTTACTTTGTCCCCGGTGACTAGCTATCACTGGATCATAGTGGACCGAGGGAATGGCCTATTTTTGGAACCATTTCCTATCAGATTTATCTGTGGGAAGCGAACGATGCAGATATCTTGAATCGGAAGCATCCCTATTGGTTCCTCACACGCCAATAGCGATCCCTCAACATTCTCGCAGAGTCACCGTCTGCCGTGACAAATTCAACAGTACTATTATTTTCTAAACTGCCGAAGAAATAACAGCTTTGCAAATCGCTTCTTGTTCGCTCCCACATTTATAAACGAACTATTTATAAATATAACATTATGGTTCGGAGGTAATCGGATTTAAATTTTTTCAATAAACTTGTAAGTACAGTGTTAAATGCTTTTTTGATTTATACAAAATCCATCCACACACAGCTACCCCCTATACATCCATGTCATTCACTAGCGCTCGTTAAACTAACTTAAAAATTATACAAGTACAGAAATGATTACATATGATGATGGTAGTGGGAATGGTGAGTTGGCGTGAGGCAGACAGGCCACAGAGCTTCGTTAAAAATATTTGAAAAAAAAAACTGTGTTTAATCACATGTTTTAATTTGTGAGCCTTAGAAACCTTAAAAAATTATTTAGTAAACAAAATAATAATACCCTGTGGGTCACTTTTGTTTTAATGGGAACTTATTGTTCCTAAAACTTATTGTCGAAAGCCTTTGACACTGCGAACTATGACATTCTATTATTCTACAGAATTTGTGTAGGTTCTTCTAGCTTCTAGGTAGGTTTCACTTAAATTTTGTAGTGTCTAGATATTGGGGTTTATATAAATACCGCTATAGAAAAAAATGTACCTGATGGAATATTTTCCTACCCTACCGTACCCGTTAACTGGGAGTGCCTAAAGGTTGAATCCTTGGACCACTTATCTTTTCAATGGTCATCGATGATATAGGATAGGTATTTATTCTATTTGCGGATGATCCCAAGTAATTATTCTCGTTTTAATTCCATATTCAAATATATGCGGTCAATAGTTGAAAAGTTCGTTGAAAATGAAGACAAATTAGCAAAATTAAATTCTTTCAAAGGTGAAACCTAATCTAACCTAACCTAACTAACCTAACTGAATCTAACTAATCTAACCTAACCTAACTTCGCATAATAATTTACAAGCCTGGTCAAAGATGCCATTTGTCGTGTCACGGTCTTTAAAACGTGACCACAATGAAACTTCTAAAATTATCTGAAGAAAATAAGCTGACTTATTTCCGCATTACCTTCGAGGGGGTTTGCCGGTTTGATCTAGTATTGTTCCCCGAACTGGGGACAACGTATCCTGGGAAACCTGAATTATTAAGTAAATCTTGTGTAGCAGATTGGAAAGCAGTTCGGATATTTGGAATCCATACGATGTGGTACATTCCCACGTGTTGGGGAGAGTTTTAAAGGAGTTTTTGAGATCTCTCTTCACAACGAAGAACGACTACATGCTACATAATATATTCTTCTGGACGTGCACGTATTTCACTTTCAGTAGCTGAGAATGGAAAGATATAAAGATATCACCATAAACTGCTGTGAGGTGCTTTCAAAATTTCGTATTTCATAAAACGCTGAGCGTTTAAAAAAATCCTCACAATGACTCTCACAATTTTCCTCATATCTAATACGTTTGTTTTCACAACTCTTTCTAAGTATACTATTCCACAGATAACCAAGAAAAGAAAGCCAACAAAAGCCAAACAAACCACAAGCCAACTGATAGTGTCAGAAACTTGTTGATTTCTGACTTAAATGATTCACCATAATACGGTCGTACAAATGCACTTCAACGACATCCAGAAAATGTTCCAATTTTTCCGATCATCCGTTGTTCTCAGTTCACACAAGTTTTTTTAAACAAATTAACAGTTTAGTTTAAAGTGAGGAACAAGGAACATTGTTATTAATAGTAATATTTGGACGATTTATGTGGCACGGTTTTTGTGAAAAATCACCTCAAGGGCGCTTTAAAAATGTTATGAATGTATGTCTTGCTCTAAAAGATATTATTCCCTGATGTGTACTTTACCTGCCGCTGACTACGAATTTTTGTATTTCATACCCTACAGAAATCAGCGTAGGATTCTTAGTTTTAATCAAATTCAATTTCGACGATTTCAAAAAAATAATAATTTATAATCTCGAATCTTGAAAGAATTCAGCAAAAGTTATTACGATTTATTAATTTTATGTTAAATATTATTTTAAATAAAAACTGCCTTTTTAAAAATATATACTCTTGAAAATCGGAGTTCGGAGGAGGATAGGGGACCTATACTTCTATTTTTTAATTGTGAATTCGGAATTTAACTGTTGCGAACTCCTTAGTCTAGTCAATATAAGAGTAACGAGATACACTAGGCAAAAGGATCTATTTCAATACCACTATTCACAAACAAATTATGAACCATACTTGCTAATTTCTTGCCCACATAAACGAATATACAAGTGATATCAACATTTTTAATACAAGAAATTAGATGTTTTTAAAACGCATCAAAACTATTTTTCAATTAAAATTTTTTTCAGAAGATAATGTTTTTATTTTGATTTTATTCAATTTTAAACCTTATGCAACCATTATTTATTTACCTTCATGTAAAAATGTATTAATTTTATGAACCCATTGAAAAAGCTGCATGAACGCATAAAAGGGTAAATAAATAAAATAAAATTTCGGGTGAAGAGAATTTGAATTTTTAATTTGTAAATAAAGGTGTTTCAACGAAATTTTTAAGATAAGTATTTTCTGCCATCTCTGATCACACCCTGTATGGGATCGACATCTTGCAGTGTTATGAAGACGAATTGAAGTTCTCAAGAAAGTAAGCCAAGCAATCAGTCGGATGTATCCGTAGAATACCCACAGCTAAATAGAAATATAAAAAGTTTCGCTGAAAGCTACTCGTAACTTCATAATTATTATTATTGTTTACGATGTTCAACTTTGACTGACTTTCAAGCTGACGCAGAGTTAGATGCATGATAGTATAAAATATAAAGAATTTTTGTATAAACTTTCACATGCAGCAAACACTTTGTGGGTATATATAATTATAAAAATGACAATAAAATAACTTTGTTTATTTCCATTTTATTATTTTTTTTTTATTCAACCGGTTTCAGTTCGATCCGAACCTTCCTCAAGAATCATAAATTAAATAAAATACCGAATTTCAGAGTATTTAAATGAAAAGCAGAAGAGGGAGGGAGAACATCAATTTTGGGGGAGGGGAGGTACCTAAGATGGAGGGGGTAAAAATAATGTTAAAGAATAGTAAATTGGTTTTTTTAATTTTTAAAAATAAATGTAATCAATTTTAAAAAATTAAAAAATTAATAAAACCAATTTGAATTTTCCGTCTTGGAATAAAGAACATTATTATTATAATTAATTTTTAAAAATGAATGAATACAATTTTAGATAATTAAAAAATTAATAAAACTTATTTTCAAATGAACTGTTAGATTTGTGAAACAATACGTTTATGTTGGAGAAGAAAAGTTTTTTGGGTTAAAAGGCTACAACTGTGCGTTTGCTTCTCGCCCCAAAGAGTGAGGAGGTGGTGTCGCCATATATGTACTGGACTCTATGAAGTACTCTATCATTGATAAATTTTCCAGCGAAAATTCATTTTTAGGTATAAGTGTATGTAGCAAGGATAGGAAACCAGTTAACATTTATGCCATCTATCGGAAACCCAACCCTAACATACACGATTTCCTGACACATTTGGAAAAAATACTAGACAAAAGCAGACAAGATACATTAATACTCGGAGACTTTAATATTGACACTACCATAAACACATCCTCTTCTTTAAATTATCTCAACACCTTAGAAACATACAATTTCTCAATACAAAACAAATCATTTCCCACTAGAGTCACTAACACGAGCAGCACACTTATAGATCACGTCATATCAAATAGACTAAATATTCCAACTACCGTATCAAACGTAGATGACCCACTTAGTGACCATAACATTCTTATTATTGATTTCAAGAATAACTTAAAAAAATGGTCTAATAATAGGGACAAGCCGCGCCTTACAAAACCTGTCATCAACAATATGGCAGTAAAATCCTATTTTGCAGCTAACAAATTCACCATCAATTCAACCAAACCAGAAGAGAGCTATAAAGATTTTAACGATTATGTCAAAAGTGCAATAGAAGCAGGTAAAACTACACCTAAAGTGAAAATAGGAAATCAACAACACCTAAATACACCGTGGTTCGACTCTAAACTGAATTCGCTAATCAAGGAAAGAAACCAGCTTCACAAGCAATGGAAACAAGACCCAGGTAATATGACTCTTGCAGTACATAAAAATAAACTGAGAAATTTAATTACTAATTATAGGAGAAGTTTGAAACACAAATATTATGTCAATAGCTTTCAAAAAAACCTGAATAACCCCAGAAAAACTTGGAAAACCATTAATTCAATTCTGTCTAACCGTGCACATAAACCCTCCAACACCATCGAATCTCTCATCATAAATAATTGTGAGGTTAGGGAACCCGGTCAAGTAGCTTCAGCATTTAATGAGTTCTTCTTATCGGTTGGAGAAAAATTGGCAGCTGCCATTCCATCATTCCCGGATGACTGTAATACTATTTATGTAGAACCAAAGGCACGTCAATCATTATATATGGCTAGGACAAATAAGGGTGAGGTATTAAGGATCATCTCGAAACTTAGGTCGAATGCAGCGGCAGGTATCGATGGAGTAACCCCGTGCATCCTTAAAACCTGTAAAGAAGAACTAGCTGGGCACCTAGTGCAACTTATCAATTCCTCTATAGGCTCGGGAGTATTTCCAGATCAATTAAAGCTAGCAAAAATTATACCAATTTATAAAGAAGACTGCAAAAAATGTATTTCTAACTATCGCCCAATATCGGTTTTATCAGTATTTTCAAAGGTGTTCGAGACTATTATAAAGGATAGACTTCTAAAATATATCTCTAACAACAATATCCTAACACCACAACAATATGGCTTTCGAAAAAACTCCAGTACCCAATGTGCCACCTTCGATTTCATCTCGAACATTCGGCAGTACATAGACCAGGGCGAATACGTAGCAGCTATTTTTATAGACCTAAAAAAAGCCTTTGATACAGTAGATCATGAAATACTCCTACAGAAAATGGAACATTTGGGTATAGTTGGAAGATCTTTAAAGCTTCTCCGAAGTTACCTATCTGATAGATTTTGCCTTGTCGACATCGAAGGGAACCTAAGCGACTTTGGAAAAATCACATGTGGAGTGCCACAAGGCTCGATTCTGGGACCCCTACTTTTCTTACTATACATCAATGATATAACTAAATGCGGCATCTCGGGAAAACTACAACTTTACGCTGATGATACCGTGATTTACTATCGTTGCAAAAATCTGGGGGAACTTGAATCTCTAATGAATAAAGATCTCGCAAAGCTAGCTAAATGGCTGCGAATAAATAAATTAAGCCTCAATGTCAAAAAAACCCACTACCTCACTTTCGGGAAAAAAGATTATATGAGCATGAATATTACTCTTGGAAATGAAAAGCTCCAAAATGTACAAGTAACGAAATATTTGGGGTTATTCATAGATTCTAACCTGTCGTGGAACTCTCATGTTGAATATGTAAAATCCAAAATTTCCCCGATTACTGGTGTACTCTATCGACTTCAAGATGTGCTCCCCATAGCTTTACTGCGTGCCACATATTATGCTCTGATCCACTCTCACCTAAGTTATCTGGTTAGTATCTGGGGCACCATTACTAAGAAACAAATATCCGAAATACAAGTAATCCAAAATAGAGCCATAAGAAATATATACCATTTACCATGGGACACACATGTCAAAGATATATACTCACTGACACAAATACTTCCCTTTACTATTCTGCCAAAATATAGCATCACCACTGCCATCCTACAAATAATTCAACACTCCACTAAACCAGCCTTTAATTCCGATAAACACCAGCACAAAACACGATCCCAAAATCAAATACACTTAGCATCATCTACCCACACAACTAAATTTGGTATTAAATCATTACAATATATTGCAAATATACAATACAATGCATTACCTAATGAAATAAAGCAACCAGTAGATAACAAAAAAAAATTAGTTAAAACGCTTAAAGAACATTTCCTGAAAATGTTTTTAAACCATTGAATATTTGCTCGCCTTCATACGTTTTTTTTAATATTTTTTTTTTATATGTTTTATGTGTATGGATGTCCTCAGTATTTCTAAAAATTCTTGACAATGCATTCTTTTTTCCCCTTTTCATGTTGTATTTTTTAAACGTGTAATATTTGTGTAAAATGTACTCTTATGTGTTTGTCCTTCCCGTAATGAGTTTTTTCTCAACTCATTGGGAATAATGTGTTACTCACCATGTTTTTGTAATACATTATAATTAAATAAAAAAAAAAATAAAAAAAATACCCTTTTTTAACACATTTCCCTTCCCCGCGCCTACTCTTACCCCCTCCTTAATGGGTACCTATCTCCCTGTCGCCAACAATCAAAGTTGATGTTCTCTCTTCCTCTTCTACGTTTCATTTAAATACTCTGCATTCCGGTATTTTATTAAATATATTTTTATTCACCATGAGGAAGGTTCAGGTCGAACCGAAACCGGTGGGTTTTTAAAAAATATAATAAAGTAGAAATAACAAAGTTATTTTATTGCAATTATTATAAATATATTATCTTAAAATGTAACATTGTTTCAATGGAGGAATAAGCTCTAAAAGGTTTGATTAAAATATATTACTTATCAAAATTTGTAAACAAAAATTTCCTAATCGTTGAAGACAATGTTAGCGACTCTCAAACGAAAATTTGAAACAAAAAAATGAGAAATAGATACCGTGGCACTTAAGAATTGAACCCAGGACCTTAGCAATAGACCTTAAATTATTCCAAAAATAAATAAAAATATTCAGAAATAAAAATATTCAGAAATTAACAGACTTGCAGAAAGTAAATAAAAAGTGTCGCACAACATAAAAATTAATTTATCCACGGAAGACATTATATTGCAGCTATTAAAAAAATTAAGGCAATATTGGTAGTTCTTAGTCTATGTATGATTCAGTTAAATATGGGCAAAGGGGAGAGGGTAAAATTAGCTCAGTGGTTAGAGTACAGCCCCGACAAAGCTAAGATTCTTATTTCAATGTCTAGATGCGACCTATCTTTTAGATTTTTCTGTTTCAAATTTCCGTTTGAGAGTCGCTAGTATTGTATTCGACGATTATTTTTTTTTTACCCATTAAGTTATTCTAAAAAAAATCTCATTGTGGATGGCAGAATGCATCCCAAATAGTCAACACATGAATATGTCCGTTTATACTGTTGGAGTACGTATTAGGAGGGCAGAAGTGCCTGAGGGTCGGGCGATAAGCCGCGGTGGGCTTAATCTATGTGCGGCGATTGTGGTTGTGGCCCGCCCCGGCCCCGGCTTGATAAAACTTCAGGTCAAATATTAATGGCCCCCACACATTAGGTGTTTTGCTGGGAAATTAGGATCGAGGTAGCGACTTCACTGCCACTTTTGACGGGGTACGGGTGTGGCGAAGTCCTGTTTTGATTAGACCGTTTTTCATTTCTCTGTCTGCAATTTTTTTTTAACGTTGCGGTTTCGTTTTAAGATGGTGGACGTGCTGGATACTGCATTTTTATCCAGCTAGAGTTCACGTGAGCGTAGATCCTTCTAAAAACTGTCAAATCGGTTTAGTCAATATTTTGTAACCCATGTACCTGAATAAAGTTTTGAAAAAATAATTGTCAATGCGTTTTATGGCGTCATAGGCGTTTTTCTTTGGACAAATTGAATAATTCCTTATTTGAAGTAAATAAAAATGCTAAAAAGTACCTACTTACTAATCTTACGATTTCAGAGGAAATTTTGGTTTTGATTTATTGAAAAGATAAAAATGGGAAATGTGCTTTTATGGAAGCGAAGATTACTATTCACAGAATTACAAGTAATATGATTTATAAAATAATACATTTTTTACATTATCTCCACACAGGAGGCCCTGAGGATTTGCCCTGAGTACACTGAGGAGGCAAAATTCCATGTTATCTTTGGTGTTGCTATGTAGAGGGTCTTTTAAGGGAAAGGAAGGAGAGGAAGTTTTGGAAAGGAAATAGGGATGAGGGTGGGTAAGATTCTGGGGGTCAATGTGACCAGGAGTGACGAATATGTGTAAATCCCTGGGTGCGCATGTAAATTTTATTTGGTTGAATTGTGTTACTTCACAATAAAATCATTTAAAATAACATAAGGTATATTTGCGGCACGTTCCAGAGTCAAATATACTCTCAGTATTGCTCTGATGTAAGACCACCATTCATAACTGAAACATTGCTTGGAATGGCTTTAGCCGTGTTTGGTGACCAGATCTGAATATTCTGGTGTTTCCGCACCTTACTCTTTTCCATCTCCCCCCCCCCCCCCCTCCTCACTTCCTTAACATACCCTAATTAGGATTGTCATAGTCTCACTAGCTACAGGCTGTTAAGAGCAGTTGGGACCCTTGTGTGGTTGTCACATTAAAAATAAATAAACAAAGTTTACCCAAATTACACAAATTTGGGAAATATTTCTACACCATAAATATTACGAATTTAAATAAAATAAAATACACACCCTTTTTCACTCATTGCTATCTCCAGTATTATAAAACAGACTTATAAGTGTCATCCACAAACATGTATTATACTTTGATAACTTTATCACAGAATTTTCCTTTGTTTGCGGTTATCCTTTTATCAGTATTCAAGACACAAGATATTATCCTAAAACATGTCACGCCTCAACAGATTAAGTACAAAGAAAACCATTATTTTAATCAGATTAATTTTGTCCCAGGAAGCAAAATGTATAATTTGAAATATGAGAGACATTTTTTGTTATTTGAAGTAACAAAGACTTTTTTGAAATATCAAGTAAGGAGTTATATCTATTCTACGATATGCGCCTTTGCATTTTGTTCACAAATTCAAAAGGCGGAATGACAAAAACGTGCTTTATCAGTTCATGTAAAAAATATAAGAACAGTTTTACATTTTTCTTGAGAATTGGTTACTGAGTTACTTTGGCTGAACGATATTGCGTCAAACTTTTTTTTTAAATGCCTTGGGGACTAGGCCACCTCGAATACTGAGTTAGATTGTATGGATAAGTGGATCGAATCGGCTGAAGGGAGGTAAAGCTGAAATTTTAGAGATATTATGAATTTAATGAATTGATTTCTTTTGTCCAAGGTATTCACAGCATCGGCGCAATACCGCATACTTATATAAATAACTAGCTTTTACCCGCGGATACGCTCGCATGGTATTAGGGGGAAATTACCGTATAAAGAATTTTCCAACGGAAATTAAAAAATAAATAAAAAGTCATTTCCCAGGCCTCCACTCCAAAAAATCACGTCGATCGGTCGCTCCATTTATATTATTATAGCGAGTTCCCAAAGATTCATCGCAATCGGATGAATGGTTTAGCAACGCATAGGAATCTCATCCCCTCATTTTCATTGAAAAAATATCATCAAATAGCAAAATTAGATCTACGTTTTTTACTTCAAATACATTCAGGAATTGCTGGTTAAAATTCTTCGGGTACGTGCTATTTCAACCTGTGTATACAGCAGCCCTGGCCAACCCAAATTGCACCCCAGGCCGCATTGACGACCTAAATTTTTTCCAAGGGCTGCACATACAGACATTATACAAAAATAATATCCATTTTTTTATTCCAACGAATTTCATACTGTATCTACTCTATGTAAATGTCTTAATTATGTAACACGTTTTATTTATTTACGTACTTTATAAGTAAATAAATAAAATAAATGCTTATTTCTTTTTTGTATGTACCTATTACAAATAATTTGAATGCAGGGGTAATCAATCTGAAAGTAAAATCAGTTTAATTGTGAAAAAAAATACTATAGCCAGATGTGAAAAGAAAACACACATTGAACCGACAAAAATGTATGTTTATAGTAATTAACATTTTTAACAATCAAAATTATTAATTAAGACAAATAAATCAAACAATATTTATAAAAATTATTTGAAATAAAACGAATTATCATGACCACTTTTTTCAGTGCGAGATTAAAGATTCTTTTCGCTTACTTAATTTTAAAATCCATTTCAATAGTTGAAGTTGCACACCTTAACTGGTTTTCCAGATATACATCTGTTATTGACGCCCTATTTTTATTTTATTATATTTCATTTTGGAAAAAAAGCTTCACAAACGTATGTAGATCCAAAGGCAAATTTTTGGGGCAAAACATCTTATATTAGGAAATTCGTTGTTGTTACGTACTTATTATAAAATTCAATTTTTAGAATCGTTGGGTATATATTTTTTAATTCAATATTGCATTGTAGATCGAATAATTCCATTCGTAACGTTTCTGAAACAGTGGAAACATCAACACCAAATGGAGAACTTAACATCTCAAATGCTTTCTCATATTTTACTAGTTCTTTAAAACGACAATTAAAGGCTATTATAAGTTTTCTTATTTCCTCCGAATATTTTGAAAAATTATTATTTTGGCATTCTTTCAACAATGGAAAATGGTGTGCATTATTATTTTTAAGTTGCCTCTCAAACATTAATAATTTCATCAGGAACGCAAACTAAAATATCAAATTGCAAGCAACGGTAATTAAATTATTGTATATAATCATCCTAGACTTGCAACCACTCTTCATTTCTTAATTCGGGAATAGACATATTCTCCTTGGTCATAAAATGATTGATTTCTTCCCGTAACTCAAATAATCGTCTTAAACATTTTCCGCGAATCAACCATCTTACATTGGTAAAATAAACAATGTCGCCGTACTCAGAATCTAATTCAGTGAGATATGTCTTAAATTGGCGATGCTGAAGAGCGTGCGAACGGGTATAGTTCACTGTTTTTATAACAACATGCATGACTTCGCTCATAGATAATACTTGAGCGCATAAATTTTGTTGTCAGACATGACCGCGGGCCGCAGTAAGAGCACCGCGGGTTGGCCAGGGCTGGTATACAGGGTGTTAAGTTACGTACTTTCACCAGTGATTCCTGACATGATTTGGAGTGAAAAATTCAAATGAAATTTTGATCTCCGGTGATATTTTTGATATTTATTTTTTAACAGTTGAGGGAGGGGTAAGATGTTGGACGGCGACTCGGGTGAGTGAACGGTGCGATATATGGAAGATACTTTTTTGTTTGATTTTGAAGAAAAAAAATTGAAAAAAATGTCACAGGAGACCAAAATTTCATTTACATTTATTACTCCAACTAATGTAAATGCCAGGAATCACTGGATAAAGTATGTCCCTTAATACCGATATATAAAGGTTGTAATAGTAAGTATTATAATGTAAGTGCTATTTTTAGTGATCAAATCTGTATATGTAGATCGTTTCCCCCCGTCTTTTTACGGGATTAGGGAAATAATTCCTACTGCACAATGGGTATTCGAAATAATTAATTGCACTCATTAATATTTATAATTGCACATTACTTCACAACGGTCACCCATTCAAATGCCAATTAGTCCGAATATTTTCCCTAATAATAATTGCTTGGTAAGCTTTTATTTCTGATTGAATTTAATATTTCAAGAAAAGTGTATAAATACTATGCCTGCTTAAAGTGTACAGTCGTGTTTGGTGACAAGATCTGCAGAGCCATGTATTTTCTTGACTTCTTCTTTCCCATCTTCTCCTCCTCACTATCTTCAGTCTCTCAACATACTCCGATTGGTAATGATATTGACCCACTAACTCCAGACGGTTGGAAACAGTTGGGATATTTTTTTTCTTTTCTTTTTTTTAAAAGAAAGACAAACATTCCCAGGTTACGAATAACCCAACAATGTTTGAAAATCTCCTACTACCACCACAGAAAGCCGAAAATGTTGCTTGTGTTGTGATGGAGGACTTAGCCAGCCGAGGAATCGAACACGCGACGCTCGGGTGGGACCCAAGCGCTATTCCCACTCCACCACTGACCGGTCTAATATATTGTGTATACGTTGTGTACTAAATTTTGCATGAGTGGATTACATATTATGTAATCCACGCGACTACTCCAGGGTTAAAATATTACAATTTGAGGTTTTACTCATTAAAAAATAAATATTCATCCTAGACTTGCAGAAAAGTCAACGGATATCGCTTATTAAAAAAATATCCGAGATACTATCTAGATAGCATTTAGTTCGAGATGAATCTTGCAATCATATATAAAGATAGAAGCCAATAAAATATACGTTAAGAAAATGAAGATATTGTTGGTAGCTCTTAGTCGAATAGAGTTAAAAATGACCGAATCGGATAGGGACACATTAGTTCAGTTGGTAAAGCTCCGAACCGGTAAGGCTTAGTTCCTGGGTTCATGTCCTAGATGAGACCGTATCTTTTTTTGATTTTTC
Source organism: Limnephilus lunatus (assembly GCA_917563855.2). NCBI lineage: Eukaryota > Metazoa > Arthropoda > Insecta > Trichoptera > Limnephilidae > Limnephilus > Limnephilus lunatus. The sequence goes on along the minus strand of OU830602.1, from coordinate 39,755,805 downwards.
CTATTTTCAGGTTTTCGATCGAGTTTCGCTAACATTGTCTCCATTAAATTTTAAAAAAAACTTATTTCCAAAATAAAAGCTTTGAACAGAGAATCTCATTTCAATTCTTCCGTAAAGTTAAAAATCCAGGCGTACTAAGAACTTATAAAATGTACATTTTATTCTCCAAAGAGCACTCGTAATAATAATTTATAGGTAGATATCTGATTCTCGAAAATCCTCCTCCATGACTTGCGAAAAAGAATAATTCAATCAAAAATAAAATCTATTATAAAAATCTCGTTTTTTTCTCAAAACTAAAAAAAACAGACAGATTGATTTATTATACGAACAAAACTTGTTTTCCAGTAAAGCCATCAAGGATATTTTATTTTAAATCCCTTCTCAAAAACCTGAAACGAAGCACAAGTGAGATTCTCCAAAAGCCTTACGTACGAGAGATTTGTTTTTAACTTATGTAAAACAACCTCCTCTCAGGGTTTTTTAGGTCAATCGGACCGTAATTATATTTTCTTATAGTTCCAGTCTCAAAATTGGCAAAAACTGTCTGTTTTTTGTTTTTGTTTTTGAGAATGAGAAAGAATATTATAGGATGACAAAGCAACTATTCAATTTGGAAGGCGTAAATGTATACTACTGCCCCGGTAACCATTTATTAGATAATCAACACTACTGCCGTAAATCATCCCAAGTGGTTTGCTTTGTTAGTAAGTTTGGTATCTTGGCAGGGGTGCCCGGGTTCATGGGGTAAGGTTTGTTCAGGTCTGCGGATACATTTGCCCACCGGAGACTGGTTGAGAGAGCACCCCACTTGAAGATTCTTTCCCCTGCCGTACTCCTCAACTTGGAAGGCTAGTATGGGTACCGCCTCCCCGGGAACTATTTATTGAATAACCAACACATCTACCATGGGTCACCCCAAGTGGTTTGCTACATTTGGTGACTTAGCAGTGCCCGGGTTCATAGGGGTGAGGTTTTTCCGGGTTTTGGAGGCAGATGCGTCTGCCCACCAACTACGTGGCAGGGTGGATCGGGAGAGACTGGTTGATGGAGATGTTTAACCTCTCCAGTAGGACTCAGGCAGTGGGAAGGATGGATTCATACTTCCTTCACTCCTGGATCCTATCCCTACCCACCCTTCATACCTTTTCCTCCTCAGAACTTCCTCTCTTTCATGTTTTTAAAGACTCTCCACATAGCATCTTTTCATAGAAATATTTTACGAGCTACCTTTAAGCTACCTTTCTTTCCTTTCCCTTAAAAACCCTCCACACATCATCTCCAAAGCTGACATAGGTCCTGAGCTCAATTATTTTCCTCAGGGCTTCCTGTGTGGAGTTAATGTTAAAAAAAGTAATTACTTTGTTCGACAATATTGATATGAAAATTCTTTCTTCTTGCAACCATTATGGTTTCTCACCATTATGGTTTTTTCGGTAATGCATTATTTTAACTAAATTTATCCCCTCATTTTAACTAACTTGCTCATCGGGCGTCATCCTTCACAGAGCCAAAACAAGTATTTCGCCTCCTACTGCTACCGAAAGATTTTCTAAATATTTTTTTTTGATTTTATATATCTCCTCAAAACAAAATTTGCGCTGAGAATGGCGGCCGGCCGCACCGTACAAAAGTTGGCATGAAAGGAATCAAGCTCGCCGTAAAACAGTAATCATTCATTCGTAAAAAGACCGGACTCAGTGGAACGTCGATAGAATTATTGATGATGCTTGGATTGTAGAAATGAGAACTTGCAGAAAACTGTTGAGTTGCAAATTAATATTGTTCACACTCGATTCTGATACCACTGTCGAAGTGTTACGATTCTATTTCGTCGCCATATACAATCAGCATCGATTGAATTCTTGTAAAAGTATTGGGATTCTAAGATTTAATCAAAATTACAATCACAGGATCGTTTTTGGCCAATTTGCAAACAACCTCGATCGTTTACTGGCCAAAATGTGGCGAATTTAAGAAGATATTTTAAAATATTTATTGGAATTATTTCAAAAGTTCCCGTGCATTTAATACTTCGTTAATCACGAAAATAACTTTCAGTTTTTAACAAGATATGTCTCGCATCTATTCTTAAATATTTTTTATTTGACTTTAAATATTTTTTCCTATATTGATACAGAAAAAAATGAATTTTCAAATATAAATTTATATCTAGATTTATCAACTAAGCTCTTTTTATGTGAATACCTCACAAGAGTCCCAGCTGATCCCTTGTAAAGCAAGTCAGATTATGGCATCCCCAATTGGGGTATGTTGTGAGGCTGAAGTTAGTGCGGAGGGAAGGAGTTGGGGTAGAGGAAGGTGGGGAAGTACTTGGCCAGATCTGGTCACCAAACACGGCTAAAGCCATTTCAAGCAACGTTTTAATTCTAAATTGTGGTCTTACACAAGATCGATACTGAGAGTATTTTCCACTCTGGAACGTGCCGCAAATATACTACACATTATTTTTAATTAATTAATTGTAAGATAATACAAATTAATCATATAAAATTTAATTACGCACGCCTAGATTCGATCCCGCGACCTTCGGATTGTGAGTCAATAGCCTTACCCCTCGACCACGGAAGCTTTATGGAGAACTATTAATATTCTCCAAATAGGTACCAGATACGGCTACTTTAAATAAATAAAATGCAGTTCGTGTATTTATAAATTCAACGATTTTTTTGTGATTCCTAAAAGTACGGCATAAACTGTTAAAAATATGTGCATTCAGTGGCTCTCTGACGTTAAAAGCATTTATGTACATATTTCTATATTAAAATTCAGGGATATGATTTTTTTCAAGTGGGCGAGAAATTTACGAACCAAACGCTAAAAAATGTTCAAGCGCTCTAGGGTGATATCGATTATTTAGCAGAAAGCTATTGTGGTTAAGCTGAAAATCCACATAAAAAACAATGCAGCTCTACTGCACTGACATTAGTTAATATATTTTTTCATCGATGTTTTTCATTTAATTTTTACTTTATGTATAATTGCTAAATAGACACCCAATAACTCGTCATTTCATAACCCGGTGGTTGTGACTTTTACAATGAGTCGCAATCATGTATTCCAAATATAAATAATATCCAAATATAATATCCAAAAAAGAATATCCAAAAAACATAATATGTCATTGAAGAAGAAGATAATATTGATTAATAAAAACGAAACATGAAATAGAAGACACAGAAAATAAAGAATGTATTTATTTCAAGTAATTTTGGACGATCTCTTATTTCAAATTCATTATTAATAATTTTATCATCAACTAATTTTATCCCACATTTTTGGCTGCTTTCATAAACATGAGACGTCAATGGCAGCTTTTTAAAAAATTATAATAAAGTTGTACCTAACAAATTTATTTGTAACCAAGATGTTTATTTATATGGGACAACAGTTGACTTTTTCTAAATTGAATGAATGTTGAATTTTATTGGAATAAAAAATATAAAATCGACAAAAATTACGTTACATAAATAGTTGCTAATGACCGAGTTGATTATGGCGCAATCCCGGTAAGATAGAAATTATGGGTTCGATTCCCAGTTGCCATTCCCATTACTCTTTATTTTTCTGAGTGTTTTTTTGTTTCATGTTTCGTTTAGATATGTTGGTAGTAGCTTCTTCTTCAATGATATTTCACATTGATGGATGGACCTTCAAAAGTTGTTTAAAAAGTTAACCAATAAAAAAATGTATGTAATATCTATTCATGTATAGTACTAATGCAGCATTTCCTAAGCAAATTAGTTACATTGTAATAGTTGAGTATGTTCCTCTATATTCTCTGCCTAGACAGAATATAAATAAAACAATATACATACATTTTTACGCAGCATCGCGTTCCCTGGTCAAATCATTCTACATATGATTTCTTATTAGGTCGATGAACCGGTGGATGCAATTTTTAGCCATAAGTTGTTATAATGGTTTGTCTAGTTCAGGGGTCTTCAAACTACGGCCCACGGGTCAAATCCGGCCCGCCAATGTCATCAATCCGGCCCGCGACAGCAAATGACCAGTGTCATTAATCAGGCCCGCGACAGCTAATTAATGCGCGACAGCTTATTGTTGTTGTGATAAGTTGGATAAAAAACACAGATTGATGGTAACTCGGTTTTATTTACTTGCAAGGTAAAGCTTAATGACAAGTATAATACGCAGAAAATTTAACTTCAGCATAGTAACTAACAAATAATTATAAACATATATAAATATTATTACATATAAACATTATAACATGTAAAATACTATGGAGATTTATGTAATTGTAATTTTCCACTGACAATAGTTTGTAAGTAATTCTGGACCAATTTTCCTAGTACCAATAATTAAAAGAGATTTAAGATGCTCATCGGTAAACTTAGATTTGTAAACGTTCTTTGTGTACTTTATTTTGGAGAATGTTTTCTCAGTAAGTGTAGTACCAAAAACAGAAAACAACACACGAACATTGCTAATTAAACTAGCTAATTTAGCAAGCGTTATAGGCTCACTCAGGGCGCGTACTCGGCGAATAGTCTAGAAATTATAGATAGTAGCAGGAAAATTAAAACGATTTTGGCCCTCAGAACTTATTGGAGTAATCAGAATGACCCTAAGGCTGGAAAGTTTGGAGACCCCTGGTCCTGTAGTTGGAATAAAGATTGTAGAAATATATTATAAGTTTGTACACTGTACAGTCCCCTTGAGATGACTTTTCACAAAAACGGCGCTATACAAATCATCCAAATATTATTATTATTAATACATAACGCTTAAAAATATGATTTAAAAGAGTATTGTTACCTTCTTTATGATTATTTTTGTATGTAAATTAAATATAATATTTTTCTTAAATGTGCCCTTTCGGAATCGATAAGATTTCCTCCATAACTAAATCATCAGTGTCAAAAAGCAGGGATAGTTTTTTCGTCGTTTCCTAACACAATTCTGTTTGAATGATTAATGTAGTTCATGGAATCGATAATATAGAAATCAATTAAACTATTTTTGTGGCTTAGTGGACTTTATAACATTTTCAGAAGGAGGAAACTAGAATTATTGATCATATTTACTGACAAAATTAATTAAAAACATACATTGGCGTTTTATACAAAGTTTGTTTAAACATTAAAAAATGTGCATTTTTGTTATTACAATGTGTTTTAAGGAACCTATTCAAAAAGGTTAATATAAGTACATAGGTACCTAATAAATGTGGTGCAAAATTACGTTCCTGGTTTGGATACGGAGTAAATTATATTAATTCTTTTACAAATCGGGAATTTTATTAATCTAAACGTGAAAAATTACGTCTCGCGAATGGTGGCCATTTTCTGCTTCGGATATTCTTGCTCTTTCCAACACATTTTCTATAACAAATATTATAATCAGTAATTATCAGCCTGAAACACTCATCTACATTGAAAAAATCTTCCGAGAAAAGATACTGGCCGCCAACGGGAACGGGACATTTTCTATCCTTTTTAACAAAATTTCAGGTGTTATAGTTAAATAATATTCAGTTGGGGGCGGTCGCTCACGTGTTGACGTACACTCGTTCTTTCAACTAGGCCCAAAGAAAACAGTCGGGGGAAGTTAAATCGCTGAACTCTGCAGTTAATTGAAGTCGCTACTGTGCGAAATAATGCGCTCGTCAAAATGTCCAGTAACAGAGCCAATGATTTTTGTTCGTTGTTCAGTTGTGTATCGTTCCGTATTAAATTTCACAAAAACGTAGTTAGCAAAATTAAAAATATTAAAAAAAAATTGTCTACCACTTTTCTTGATTAAAAAACCAAACTGTTATTATAATTATTATTAACTGTCGTAAAAAAATACCATTTTCAAGGATTTCTTAAATAGCACTAAAATATCAAAACTTAATACAAGATTAAAGATAATATGGAACTCTATAAATTTTACACGTTAAACAGAATAAATTGCAATTCACACCACTATTATTTGAAATTCCCTCTACATTTACCTTCCTATTAGGAATTTACCGGCGACTGAGGTCCATTTATTCTAATATCCGAAACGCCGATTCACCTTTACCAAAATCCGTTACGTTCGGCAGCCTTATTATATGAATTTTCATTTTCAATTTCTGGGACTTTAGAGCTTCATTCAAATGCTAAGTATTTTTCGATATTTTGTAATTTTGCTACCTATGATCATCCGCTTCAGGTTTTTTTAATAAATACGATAGCATTATTCGAGAACATTTATATGTAAATGTAAGGTGTTACATCGTGTCTTATTATATATATATATTATTATTATTTACCAGCAGACGTTGCTGTGGCTAACCAAACACAACGCCACGCCATTTACCAAACCTTTATAACCAACGCCATCTGTTAAATTAAATCCACACCACCCGCTTTCCAGCCTGTTCCGTATTGATATATTTCAACCAATCAACACAAAACCTTGACAAATGATATACCTAAAAACCTTCCTCATGAATCACTCTATCTATTGGTGAAAACCACATGAAATCCGTTGTGTAGTTTATAATATCTAAGCGCACAGACAGCGGGAGCGACTTCATGTTGTGCTATGTAAAGATTAATATTAACAACTTTATATGCAAAGTAGTTTATAAAAAAAAATCCAGGATTCTTTTAATCGGGAGATTAACTAGTTTTTCTTCTTTTTAACTACTCCTTCATTTTTGCAGTCATAACCAAAAAAAATATCTATACAAATTATTTGGTATTTAAAATAATGTATAAAAATACGATATTTTGTATCGCCATAATCATGTGAATGAGAGATACTCTCAGTGTCGCCCTGGCGAAAGACCACCATTCAAAATCGAAAAGTTGTATGAAATGGCTTTAGGCGTATTTGATGACCAGATCTGAATAACCAGGTACCTCCCCACCATCACCATTCCTGTCTCCTTCCCCTCTGCACCACCTTCAACCATACAACATACTCCAATCGCCAGAATCTAGGCGGTAGAGAGCAATTGGGACTATTATGCTTTCGAATTCGATTTTCAAAGCATCAACTAATCCGTTCAAAGCCACAAGAATCCTTCAAAGTCCAAATGCTACTTAGAAAGATAAATAATACCAGAGCTCACCGTGAAGAGTTCGTATTCTTTCCAGCAAACCAAACAATATATCGAAAGTGACCTTTTTACGTGGCTTTTAAAATAGGTATACAAGAACCTTCCACATAACATTAAACAAATTCATGATATAAATATAGGTACTCCAATTTAAATCGTCACTAAAAACATACCCTTTAAGCAAATGTCACTAAACCTGAAATTAATACAAAACATGAATTAAATATCTATTATTCTATTTGCATTTAAATACCTTAATGTTTTATGTACTCTACTTCTTGTTAATGGGCTTAGCTGTAAGAAATAATATGGCTTTGTCATGTGCACACAATTCGAAGGAGTTGACCAACCTTGCTAAGGCTGCTTTTTAGCTTAGTGCGTAGCATTCGCGAGAGTAGATCTCAGGTATGGGGGCCAGAGAACACTACGTACTGATATCGAGAAAATACAAATGAAATTTTACGATACCTCTAAATGTGAGAGTTGGGTTTTTACCCAACTTTTTTTTGGGCTGTTACCAAAAGCATTTTTATCTCGGGAATGCTGGGTATCTGCAGTCTTAGTTCCAGAAGGGATGTCGCATTACTGCTGATGGCTTATAAGCTTTTGAACGGGTTATTATCAATACCAGACATTCTGACTAAAATAGGATTCCATGTTCCGGATAATTTTAGGATTTTGATTTTTCCCAGATACAGAACCAGCTTACCAACAATGACGTCCCTGAGAAGACTCACTGGGTTATCTAACTGCCTCGCAGAAATGCGGTTTTTTCAACTAAATGTATATATTCACTTTTTTTTTTTTTACATTTAAATGTATTTATTATGCCAAATGTTTATTTGTATCTGTACTGCTTTTGTTGATCTGGGTTTCATATTTTTTTGCAAAATAAATATCATGTACGTATCCTTTGTTCTTTGTGTTTATTATGTACAACAAATGTTTTTTTGAATTTGGTATTTGATAAGAAAATCATCAAGTTAATCCACTACGATCTTGTATCGGATAGTGTGCTCACATTTTGCTGAATACAAGTCAACTTTACTTGTACAGGGTTCAAGGGATCATCTCCGACAGCGTGGGCTCTAATCACACGTGTCAATCTCTCAGGATTAGGGTCTAGAGGGGAGTTAGCTACTCAATTCAAAGTAACTGGCTAATACTTACAAATAATCTAACAGCACGGACCATCCCTGTTTGTGGGGATCGTCGATGGCTCAAGAAATGGTTAGGTACTTCTCTAAAAGTCAAACATAGGTATCTATGTTGGCTTAAAAATATACAAATTTCAATGATTTCAAAAGGCAACTAATTTGGTTTCTGTCTGCTAATAACTTACGTTTATTTTTTTTCCTTTTTATAAAAAAATCTTTTTTTTAATTATACACCTTACGAGTACATGTTATCCTTATTTTTACTTATGTTTTATTTGTTGTGGAAGATGCTCTCAGTATCGCCCTGGTAAAAGACCACCATTCAGAATAGAAACGTTGCTTGAAATGGCTTTAGTCGTGTTTGGTAGATTTTTTTTTGATCTGCCCTACGACCAGATCAGAATAGCCAGGTACTTCCTCACCTTCCACTTCCCTATCTCCTTCCCCTCCCCACTACCTTCAGCCTCACAACACACCCCAATTAAGGATGCCATGGGACTCACGTGCGGTATTCATGTAAAAAAAAATAAACACACACACACATACATAATTGTATGCATATACGCATATACCCACTATCTACCTTTTATCCAAACTTTATTTTAATTAAATTCTTTATTAAATTAAACAAAGTATTATTAATTATTATTTTTTAATTGATAAACTAATGTTTAAGACAAGATTTTTATGCACAGCACAAAGGTAGATAACAATTATTATAAGCAATAATTATCAGCCTGAAACACTCATCTACATTGAAAAAATCTTCCGAGAAAAGTAATAGATAATTAATATTATATTTTCACCAAAAAATGCAGACATAATTAGTCTCGACGCCATCTAGCGAGAGATTTAGTATTTAATAATACCTCTCTCACAAAAATAAAGTTGGTTGTTTTCAGTTGGAAAAATGTAATAAGAAGTAATTGTCGAATGAAACACTAGTATATATTGAATCATTTGGCGGGTTTTAGATAAGCCGCCATAACTCAGTGGTTCAGAGCTCCTGACCGGCAATCAGAGGGTTACGGGTTCGTAAGTTGGCGGCCAGTATCTTTTCTCGGAAGATTTTTTCAATGTAGATGAGTGTTTCAGGCTGATAATTATTGCTTATAATAAAAGTATTATTATTTTGCTAAAACGTATTAGTTATTGAAGTGAAAACATCTTTATCGCCGCTGTGATTTGAAACTCGATGAAACGAAAAAGTGACACTAAAAAGAGACAAACACATACATCTAGGATTTAGGATAGGATTATGCCTGCGAGAGAATGAGATAGCATAACCGGTCTCCTCCTGGTGCAAGTAAAAATAACAGAGCATGCAATTCACACGCGGTAGAAGTGAAACCTTTAAAAAAACTAAACTAGACAAGAGTGGGGAGGCTACGAAACACCGCACAAAGAGGATATGGATCTTTCTATCTCATTCTCTTGCAGAATAAATCCTATAGATGTATCTATTTGTCTCTTTTATCTCTTTCTCTTGTTACAGTAATTTTAGTTGGAAAAAACGTAAGGTAGGCAATTTTTTAAACCTTTTTATGTTTGCATTAAAAATTACAAAAAATATGTTTATTTCGAAATACAAAATTTGAAAGCGTATTTCGTCATCTTTCAAAAGCAGTTTTTAGTTTTCGGATACGATCAGAAATATTCCATTTTTTGGATTTTATTCCTTCTGCCAAAACATTTCCGGCCCAAAAAGACCCAAGGTCTGAGGAGTTAGTAAAACTATCAGTATATTTTAAGCCGATTTGTTGTGAGCTTCGTTAAAACTTCTAAAGATTCAAGTTCACATCCATGAAGAATAATATTCTTCATACGTGTACAACATTCTATATATTCCTGGTCAAGCATAAAATATTAACAACTTTTATTTTCTTGAGAACAAATTAAATTGCATTACATTAGTAAATATAGGAGGAAAACCATACCGGTGTTGTCACTTCTTTGTATCAGGTGCAATGAAGGTGAAATAAAGGATTACTTTGTGTCTCGAGACTTACCTGAAAAGAAGAAAAACAAACATTAGATTTCACAAATCAACTTTAAAACAAATATAAACGTTGAAAGATGATTTAGCATTGTTTTTTAATAATTTATTTATTTATTTACGCCCTTTTATCGGGGCTTTTACATATGAAATTTACAAATTACACTGTGAATAAATAAAATATAAATACTATATATTTATTTTACAAAGAAATATAATAGATTAGGGATATATTTCTGTTACAAAGAAATATACAGTATTTATTGAGCATAACTGAACTGCCTCAGAAACAGTATTTTATATTTGTTTAAAGACAAATTGAAGATGTCCACTGCCATGGTATAATTATTTCCCTCCATTGGTATTCTGGGAATTTCTGCAGTGAAATAAATCCTGACTTCTAGTATTACGTAGTGGAATCCAGAAGCTTATCAATTCAAGCAATACCGAACTTATAATTTAGGATGCGGGTATGGGTACTATTCATCGGATAACCAACACTTACGCCATAGATCACCCCAAGAGGTTCGCTATGCTTGGTGACTTAGCTTTGACGGCCTCCGCAGTCGAGGGGTAAGGTTCTTGACTAGTAATTCGAAGGTCGCGGGATCGAATCCCAGCGTGCTCAAATAAATTTTATTTTATTAATTAATTACTTTAAAATAAAATATAGTATATATGCGGCACATTCCAGAGAGGAAGGTACTCTCAATACCGCACGGGTGTACGACCACCATTCAGAATTGAAACATTGCTTGAAATGGCTTTAGCCGGTTGGGTGACCAGATCTGAGCAGCCAGGGGCTTTCTCGCCTTCCTTTCCCCATCTCCTTCCTCTCCCCACTACCGTCAGCGTCACAACATAACCCAATTTGGGCATGGCGTAGTCTCAGTGGCTCCAGACGGGAAATCACACCCATTTTAAGAAGTTTTCATTACAAAATTGAGTAAACTTCGAATCCAAAAAAATATGTTTCAAATTTTCTCTTACTTGATAAATAAAAATCAAAATTTTCTCTGATAGCATTGGATTTGTAATTTAATATCTACCTACTTAATAAGAGGTCGTATATTTTACGTAACATCTTTTTTTATTAATTTAATTAAGGAGTTATATAATTTATTCAGAGAGAAGCACGTCTTAACGTGAATTGTTTTTCAAACTTTAGTCAGGTAGGTACTGGATAACATAAATGAAAATAGAATCTTTACTGGATCATCAAAACGACCACCATCTTGAAACGGAAACGAAATGTGCAAACAAAATTACACGCAGATTAAAAACAAAACGGTCGAGTTAAAACAATCGTTAATTTCTCTAAACTATCCCTCATTGAGTGTCACATAAGCTGTCAATATACACAACTATTTGAATAATATCGTTCGTTATGCAAAATAACTATAAAATAATGGAAGTGAACCAACGAAGAATAGAATCTTAGAATTGAAGAAATGAAAGATATCTTTCACGCGGTCTTATTTCATTAATTAATCTAAGACGCGATCCATTTGCCCTGTTCGCAATTATAACTGGGTTATTCTCATGTAAGTGAGAACATCTGTGAAAATCCAGTAAAAATAAATAAATCTTGGAGAAACAAAAATGCTTCAAGTATGACTAAAAACCTAATTAACTAATTAACTCCCGTTTTTTGTCAAAAACTACATGCATAGTGACAATGTATAATAAAGTTAGTATTTCACTTCGAAATTGTCTATTTCTTAGTATATTTTGTATGTAGCGTATATCGATTTCTCATTTATTCCCTGTTTCGACTAAATGATTTCCTGTCAATATCGATTCATCCATCACTAGTACATCGGTCCTTGGGATATCGTATAAAATTGGGAAGTTAGGCCTATTGATCCGACATTGTGAATTCATCGATGTCATTAAACTTAGACCCACTAAGAATGCCTGTTTTTTTCTTAAAAAGGAAGTGATTTTTTATCATCGTGATGTGTTTATACGCACGACGACAGAATGACGCTTAATTATAATAACGTAACATTTATACAGCGCAGTATTGTGTTTTTGCACTTCAAGTGCGCTTAACTATAATAAACTTTAAAATAATCCTAAAGTGCTCCTTACGAGACCTTACGAAATATTTATTTATTTATTTATTTATTTATACTGGGTTTTACAGATGATTACACTTACATGAGAACAATCCAGTTATAAAACTCAGTTATTACAAAATTATAAAAATCTACAATTACATACAATTAAATACAAATAAATACAATTAGAAAAACAAAAACATCACAAATAAAAATACAGAATTATATACAAGGTCACTCAAGTAACACATTGCAATGAGTGGTAAAAGACATATGAAATACGCGAGCATGCATAGAAAGACAATTCACACAACATAATTAGTTAGTACTTTTTAACAGAGCTAGAACTTTTTTTTTAAATCCGTACAAATTGTCAACGAAAATATCCACATCAGCGCACTCTATCTTGTTATACAGTCGACACATCTGGGTCAGAGGGCTAAAGTAGGCGATATTATTTTTAAATGTATTCATATGAAAAATGTTATGGCGTCTTAAACAATGGGAATTGGGGACATTAATTTCAATACTGTTAAGACATAATGTAGTATCAAGATGGCCGTGAATAATTTTATGTAAACATATTAGATCAGTCAATTGCCTTCTAGTTTTAAGTGTATCAATCTTGAAGTAATCACGACGTACATCGTATGATCTGAGATGGTCGTGTAGTCCACATTTGAAGGATAACATTCTTAGTATTTTTTTTTGAACTGATTCTACAATGTTTTCATATTTGCAGTAACGTGGATTCCAAATAGTGCTTCCATATTCAAGTTTACTTCTAATTAAGGCATTGTAAAGTGTTAGAATTGATTGAGGATCTTTGAAAGGTTTACATATTCTGTGAATAAATCCTATCATTTTTAATGATTTGCACTTAATGTTGTTAATATGTACATCAAATATGAATTTAGAATCAAGAGTGATTCCTAGATCCCTTATTGAAGAAACTTTTTTGAGAATAATATTATTGATAACATAAGAAAAATCCTTTATAAATCTATTTCTAGTAAAGTTTAAAATGTAACATTTTTCAACATTTAGTGCATATCATTGACAGTACACCAGTTATTGAGTGTGTCGAGGTCATTTTGAAGCAGCTGATGATCGGAAACAGACTTAATTTTACGAAAAATTTTAAGATCATCGGCGAAAAAAGCATAATCACAGTTTAATTTCGAGCCAAGGTCATTTATGAATATAAGAAAAAGCAGGGGGCCAAGATTTGAACCCTGTGGTACACCAGAAGTTACAATTATAGGGGATGATTTGTATCCATTAATAAGAACTAATTGAGTTCTGTTATACAAATATGATTTCACCCAGCGTAATAGGTCTCCATGTATTCCAATTTGTTCAAGTTTTTTTAGTAAGATGGAGTGGTTAACTCTGTAGGCACCGCGATTATTATTATATTTTGAGCAAAATGTCATCTTGACTCTAGCAACACTTGCCTGCGCAGCAAAATGCGCAGATGACAGAACTGAGCTCGCGAGTGGAAAAAACTTCCAGATCATTCCGTCTTGAGCGCTCCTCCTGTCAGCTAGCTATTTTTAATTACGCAAATTATTGTCGCGGATAGAATCCTTGTAATATCTCACTTCTGGTGTCAAATAAAATATAACTCTACCGAGCAATCAGTGTTATGATTTATAAACTAAATTCCGTGACCATTTATTTAGAGAACCCGGATATCTCTGATGAGGTAAGCAGAGATATCCAGCAGCATCTACTAAAACTGGTGACCTTTCGACTAAAAGAACTAGCTTGCTGGCGGGAGGGGAGAAACGTTCAAAGACGGAATCCTGGACAGCAAGTAAGTAAATTCTATTGTTTTATAGCATAACTTAAAGTAAAATCCCTTTTGAAATAAATGTTCCAGTAATTTTTAAAATAAATACACGACCGTGTTATTTCGATAGCATTGTCACACATTCGTCAAACACATGTTTTACATCTAATTATCAATTGAAACATCATCATCCCACTAATGTTTTAGTAACATAATCATTTTTTACAGAATAATAAGTGCGTTTTACATTATTATCCCGCTATGTTTTGTTAACCCTTCGAATAATAAGAAAATAATATCTGTAACCTTTTGCCTGTCAAGGTTCGCGCGCAAAATTCCTGGTTCTTGCCATGCATCTTAAATTTTCCTATTTATGGGTTATTTTTTAACCCTTTTGCAAAAACAAAAATTGTTCTAAAATCTAGATAAAATAAGCTTTCCGATGTGTTTATTAGAAATCAACTTTTTTTTTCTAAATATTAAAATTTTGATATTGGAAATGTAAATTAGCTAAAAAATGCATACCTGCGAATATTGGAATTAAAGTACTTAAAATAGAATAAACTTAAAATTTTAAATACAGATTCCTTTTTTTAACAAAATTTTTAATAAAACTGTCACCTCACTTTTTATCACTTTCATACAATTTTATTTTAAAATTAAATGTTTGTTACGTCAAAAATTGGCTCGAAATAAAACCGTCACTTATGATCGGGTTTGTAAAATATCTCAACAACATAGCTCATATAATCCTAATACAATGAGAAGCATTATTTCTTTGGCTCTCTAACATAAAAGAAATCACAAATATTCGCATGACAGGAAGAGAGCTATATAACTTTTAATAATGCACGGTCGCTCTGGGACAATCTGGGTCTCTTGTTATTATAACGGCATATGATGTTTTGGGACAACTTGGGTCTCCTGTGATTAGAAGGGTTAAATAAATTGTTCCTTCCTGAATGATAAGTGCGTTTTACCCTCTATTTCAGTGAGAACGGATTGGCGCAGCGATGACCGTAGGTGATCATCACCAGGGAACGAGGCATCCCGAGTTCATCACCAGGGAACGTGAATCCTGAGATCTCCGCCAGAGAACGCAGGATCCTGAATCCGTCATCAGGGAGACCAGCATCTACTCCATCTGCATCCAGAATTCATCTGAGAATCGTCGCCGGATACAATTGGTTCGACATATTTTTACGACAATGACGCCATATTTTTTCTTGAGGTCAAATTAATACAATAATGTTGCAAATCGCACATGTTCTGAATTGTAACGATTTTTAAAGTTCCTTTCTTATCATCTAAAACTATTTAATATCATCGAAAATGAGTTTATCTATACAACAAAAAATTTTAATAAATTTAAAAAAAAAAAAAAGTTTTAACAAAATTTTAATAAATTTTAACAATAAAATTTTAGAAAATATTCAACTATTTTAAAATTTTTTAACAATTTTAACGATTTTTAAAGTTTTTAAGCAACTATCGAATCAACTAATAAATAGTGGAGGTATATAATTCCCACTTATTTTTATCAGAATTATTGTTGAAAATTTTTGAAAGAGAAAAGGCATTAGTGTGGATTTTTATTTTTAATTTAAAAATTGAGAATTTCAATTTTAACTAGTTTTATCACAAAGGAGTTTATTTCACTGTCGGGTATTCCATATTTTTGTCTCGCCTTTATTGTCTGCACTTAAATGACATCTACCGGAGAGACACCCTCCATTGAACCAAGCGACATAGCTAAAAGAACTGAAGAAATATTGCGCAAGGAAAATCCAACACCAAACATGGAATCAAACAACGAGGGCTGTTCTTCGGAAACATCCATCCATCACGTTTCTGTGAGGTTACCAAGTTGTTGGAGAAGTAACATTAGTCTATGGTTCGCTCAAGCCGAGGCTCAGTTTACTAACTCCCGCATCAAGGAAGATTTTACTAAATACAACATCATAGTCGCCGCCTTGGACGCTGAAACATTACAATGCGTTAGCGACATAGTGATAAACCCGCCAGTGAAGGACAAATATTGCACACTCAAGGCATCGCTGATAGACAGACTTCAAGACTCCGAAGAGAAGCGTTTAACACGACTATTGACGGGATTACAATTAGAAGACCGAAAACCCACAGGACTTCTACGACACATGCTGGAGTTAGCTGGACCCGCATTAGCGGAGAGCGCCATCGTAAAAACATTATGGCTCCAACGGCTTCCTCAGCATGTCCAAGCCATACTTTCAGCACTTCCAGACAATAACCTAAACCAACTAGCACTAGCTGCCGATAAGATAGTTGATGTGTACCAGGCAACAGAATGTGGCGCGGTAGACCACGACACCAAACCCGGAACTTCAAGATCCGAACGTAATGATACGTCAATGCAAAGCCTTTTAGAGCAGGTCGCAGCTCTTACCCACGAGGTGAAACTTTTGAAGATGTCGCAGGTCCATAATCGTGACCGCCCATCTACCTACAGCGAGCACAGAAGCCAGAGTCCACGTCGCAATAATAGTCGTCAGAATAACTATCAATATCCCGCTAGAAGACCACGTTCCAGGTCCCGCGGTAGATCGCCCAACAAAGCACCGAATGGGTACTGCAAATTACATGCCAAGTTCGGTGAAAATGCCTACCGATGCCAACAACCGTGTACCTTCCGCTCGAAGAGGTCGGGAAACGACGGAGGAATTCCACAGTAGAGACATGTGAAATTCCTACTCAGACTCGTCGTCTCTTCCTTTATGACCAAGAAACAAGCCAAAAGTTTTTAGTAGACACAGGCGCAGACATTTCTGTGATCCCGAAGACATCGAAAATAGCGAAGAATTACATAACTTCCGACAAGTGCCCCACAACTTTATACGGAGCTAATGGGAATTCCATCCGAACCTACGGCACAAGGACGATTGAACTTAAGTTCGGCCTCCGGAGAACAATGAAATGGCGTTTCATAGTGGCTGATGTGAATAGAGCCATACTTGGTGCTGATTTTCTCAATCACTTTAACTTGTCGGTCAACCTAAAAAAGGGTACACTTACAGACCAGTCTACAGGCTTACGGATTCGAGGCGCAACATCCAATGGACCCTCATCCGGTATCTCCAGTATTTCCTCATCACAAAAATACAGGGAGATTTTAAATAAATATCCAGGCCTGACGCGACCGAATATGCAAGCTCTAAATAACAAGAAACATACAGTGACGCACTGCATAGAGACCAAGGGTCCACCTGTAACTGAACGAGCTCGCAGACTCGCACCAAAACTGTTAGAAGCAGCCAAAAAGGAGTTTAATTACCTTATGGAGCAAGGCATTTGCAGGCCGTCCAAGAGTAACTGGGCGAGCCCTTTACACATGGTGAAGAAGCCTAATGGTGAATGGCGACCGTGCGGTGATTATCGTCGTCTCAACGCCAAAACGATTCCCGACAAATACCCCATTCCGCAGCTCCAGGACTTTTCACATAAACTCGCAAAAGCAAAAATCTTCACAACAATAGATATGCTGAGGGCATACTACCAGATCCCGATGGAACCAGAAGATATACCCAAAACGGCTATTATAACACCATTTGGCCTTTTTGAATTTACGACTATGCAATTTGGATTATCCAACGCTGCCCAAAGCTTCCAGCGTTTCATGCATGCCGTAACCAGAGATCTGGATTTTTGCTTTGTTTATCTTGATGATATCCTTATAGCCTCCAGCAATGAAGAGGAGCATAAAAAACATTTGGATATTCTATTTAAAAGATTAGCAGATAATGGATTGGTAATTAACATTAAAAAATGTCAATTTGGACTCCCGACTGTTAATTTTCTAGGTCATACCATTTCACCGGAAGGGATGACTCCAATTAAAGAGAAAGTGAAAACTATTATTGATTTTCCTCTCCCCAAAACAGCCAAAGGATTAAGACGTTTTTTGGGAATGCTCAATTATTATAGAAGATTTTTACCCAACACTATCAGCGCCCAAACAACACTTTTTGATTGAATTTCTGGATATAAAAAGAATGACAAACGTATCCTTACTTGGACCCCGGAATTAACGGAGGATTTTAACCAATGCAAGCGACACCTCGCTTCTGCCGCATTGTTAGCACACCCAGACCCAAACGCTGAATTAGCAGTTATGGTGGACGCATCCAACCTGGCTATGGGAGCATCATTGCAACAAAATAAAGGTACAGCATGGCAACCTTTAGGATTTTTTTCAAGAAAATTTACCCCGGCACAGCGTAAATACAGTACGTTTGACCGTGAATTAACCGGTGTTTACGAGGCAGTAAAGTATTTTAGGAGCAACTTAGAAGGTCGAAATTTTACTATTTACACGGACCACATGCCCATCACTTTCGCTTTCAACAAGAAACGAGCCTCAAGTTCTCCTCGTCAAGAGAGACAACTAGATTATATATCTCAATTTACCACCAACATCAAACATATTTCCGGACACCAGAATACAGTTGCAGATACTCTTTCTCGCATTGAAGAGATAAATAGCCCTTCTGCAATTGACTATGAGAGAATGAGACAAGAGCAGAGTCACGACGACGAAATTACTAAGGCACTTGAGGACTCCTCTCTCTCTCTACGTCAAATGGTGATTCCTGGAACTAATTCTTCATTGTGGTGTGATATCTCTACCGGTCATGTAAGACCCTTCGTACCATCTAATATGAGAAAAGAGGTCATAGAAAATGTGCATAATGTTTGTCATCCAGGCATTAATGGGACTGTCAACAGTATTAAATTGAGATTTGTTTGGCCCAACATGGCGAAGGATATAAAGTTCTTTGTCAAACATTGCATAAATTGTCAAAAGGCCAAAATCTCCAGACATACAGTCGCGCCAAGAGCCACGTATGTTCTGCCTGAAGACCGTTTCCGGAACGTCCACATCGACTTGGTTGGACCCCTGCCCGCTTGTAGTGATTATCAATATCTGCTCACCATGATTGACAGATTCACTCGCTGGCCCGAAGCAGTCCCCTTAAAGAATATGTCAGCAGACACAGTCGCCACAGCACTGACAACTCACTGGATTTCGAAGCATGGTGTCCCCGAAACTATTACGACAGACCAGGGACGTCAGTTTGAGTCATGTCTTTTCAAGAAACTCACAGAAAAATTCGGAATCAAGCATACGCGGACAACCGCCTACCACCCTCAAGCTAATGGCATGATAGAAAGGTGGCATAGAACCCTCAAGTCGGCACTTATGGCTAACGGCGACCCGAACTGGGTGGAGACTCTCCCTATTATACTACTTGGATTGAGGTCAACAGTTCGTGATGATTTAAAATGCTCGCCTGCTGAACTTACCTATGGTAGAACGCTGAGGTTACCATGTGATTTCTTCACTCCTACGCCTCGCGAAGAGCCAGATACTTACGTCGGTCGACTACAAAGAAGATTTGAAAATATAAAATCTACTCCTGCCAGTAATCACGGTTCAGGAAAGTTTTTCATACATAAGGATTTACCTTCTTCTACTCACGTTTTTCTGAGAACTGATTCCGCACGAAAATCGCTGCAACTCCCTTACGATGGACCTTACAAAGTGGAAGAACGTAACGAAAAGACATATGTCATTATCATCAATGGAAAACCAAAGCGCGTCTCTATTGATCGCTTGAAACCAGCCTTCGTTCCTTCCGAAGAGAAGTTGACTATTGAAGAACCTGTCGTAGAACAGACCCCGGACAAAATTACTACTACAAGGTTCGGTAGAAGAGTGCATTTTCCAGACAGGTACCAGGCCCTTTAGAAAAAAGGCTTAAAGAGACATAGTTTTTCCATATAATTTTTTTCCGATATAAAATCACTATATACTCCCAAATTCGATTCACAGATATATATCTCATTAGTAAATCCACAGTATTGACATAAATTTTGGTAGTATTTTTTTAAAGATTACTGTAACTACAAATAACTAGAGACATCAACTTTTGATGGAAGTTGGAACTCTAAGTTTATTTAACTATGTTATTTTTTTACATATTTGATAACCTTGTCTTAAGGAAGGGTTATTTTTAAATCTCCATGTTCATAGAACATGATTTCACTATATAATGAAAATAATTAGAGACTACAATTTTTGATAGAAATTGAACTCTAGGTTTGTTTAACCATCGTCATAATTGATATATTCAATAATCCTGTCTTAAGGAAGGGTTGTTTTTAAAAAAAATCTCAAGTTCATTGAACATGATGTCAACATGTATATTTATACATAACAAAATACCATGTAATATGTTTCGTTTCGTTTTTTCCACGCTTTTTTAAGTGCATGATGTACTTTTCCATACACTTACAAAAGTGTGATGAGTGTTTTCCATGTTTTTGTAGGTATGTGATGTATCATTCCACAATACCTGGGAAAACATGATGTAGTTTTGCCATACGTTTTCAGTATGAAAATTCAAATATGTGTAGAAGGTACAATGAACTGCCGTCTCCATTTCCTTATTATATTACCATATTTTGATAGGTGTGTGATGACTGCTTACCTTGCCCACACCTGTCAAAACGTGAAGCATATTGTTATCATGTATTTATAGGTAAATTTGGTACTGCTCTTTCCGTACTTATAAATGTATGACGTAGACCACCCATGTACACCTGTTAAAGCATTAAAATTTTTTTTTTCATCTATTTTTATAAAAATGTCAAAACATGAAAAATCTTTTCAATTTTTTTCAAAATGTAAATAGGAAAAATCTTTTCAACTATTATCATAAGATGATATACCATGTTATAACATGAAGTAACTTTCCAAGATTTTTCTTGAGGTGTATTCTTTATTCCATGCTAATGAATGCATGAAGTATGTAACGTTAGATGAACATAAATAATATGATCTAAAAATAATACAAACTATTGTATTCTTTATTCCATGCTGATAAAAGCATGATGTATATAATATTAGATGTATGATTTGAAAATAATACAAGCTATATTGTATTCGTTTTCCCATGCTAATAATGGCATGATGTAACTTTAGATGCACTTAAATGCAGGACCTAATTATAATACCAACTATTGCCTGTAGTATTCCATACTAGTTAATGTATGATGTATGTATATAATTTTAGTTACACATAAATTTTGATCTGTATAAGGTTACAACTTTTCATTATGATATCCCACGATCTACGGGACATATGTATAAACACATTTCTTAATATAGTTCACCTTATTTTTATATACGTTTAATATTTTTATATATTTATATACGTTTCCTGATGTTCTATACATAAAAAATGAACTTTATTAATTTTAAGTACTCAAGTATGTATATGATACATTCTACTTATGAAGTGAATATCATACCTCATATAGATATGACGCGGTTATAGATATGATAGGACTTTCCTTATCTCTACGAAGTGTGATACCCATTACGTATTTTCTTTCTTGACTTATAAGTTGTGTGAAGTTTTCATATATTTATTTTTTATTTCTGGTTACATGTTTATAATGAAGACACACGTCACTCATCTCTAATAGATTTGAAGTAACTTAACTTAGCCAACGGGTTACATTTTTGTATTAGCACGACGTGGTTTCCCCTTTCCGTAGCTTATGAGACTTATAAAAATTAATTAATTAATTAAAAATTTAATTAACACTTATCACTTTTACAGTAAGTGTTTATTACACTCAAACTAGGTTGCTTTAGTCAGCATTGTTTGTCAAGCCCACTTAATTATTTTTTTAGAAACATAGTTAAAGTTTATTACTTTTGGTTTTTTTCTCGATCTTACAACAAACTGGTTGATCCAGTATTTCAATTTGTCCGACTGTGTTAATTTAAAATAATCAAATGGGCATCGAACACTATATATGTAATTTTTGTTTAATTTTAAGTCTTTACATATGTGCGTTTGTCGCATAAAATGCTGGGGAGGAGGTATGTAGGCACCGCGATTATTATTATATTTTGAGCAAAATGTCATCTTGACTCTAGCAACACTTGCCTGCGCAGCAAAATGCGCAGATGACAGAACTGAGCTCGCGAGTGGAAAAAACTTCCAGATCATTCCGTCTTGAGCGCTCCTCCTGTCAGCTAGCTATTTTTAATTACGCAAATTATTGTCGCGGATAGAATCCTTGTAATATCTCACTTCTGGTGTCAAATAAAATATAACTCTACCGAGCAATCAGTGTTATGATTTATAAACTAAATTCCGTGACCATTTATTTAGAGAACCCGGATATCTCTGATGAGGTAAGCAGAGATATCCAGCAGCATCTACTAAAACTCTATCAAAATTTGATTGATCCAAAAATATTAAACTAACAATATACCGTACATACAAAGCAATGCCCAGAGAACAAAATTAATAATAACAGCGCTATTATAGCTTAGAACAAAACACGAACACTAAATCTAAAATATAATACAAAAACTGAAAGCCGTTTAAGTTCAGAAATAAGAAACATTCTGAGTGGACATTAAACGTAAAAGTACAATAAGGAGAAATCGAAACCAAAACAATTACCGAAAACTTAAGAGCATAGCTTATTACTATTACAGTACCTATATAGAAAGAAGTTAAGGTTCTTGAATAATATGATTTTTTAATAAAAAAGATCGTTTAAATTCAGACAAGTTCTGGATATTAGATAAGAGCTGAGGGAAGTTTAATCCAAGTGAACACGAAAAGAGCGATCATAGTAAACGCTTCGCTTCGACCTGGAAAGTTCGATTAAACGATTAGTAACATCTAAATCTGCTGACCTTAGAGTAAGCTGTCACATTGTTAAGATATATATAGGCTGGCGCCCTTCCTTGCAATGCTTTGAAGGTCAATAAACTAAAACATGCGAACACCTCAACACAGGTTCTCCTAGTGAGGTGTTCACAAATCAATACTACTTACATATAGTTACTCATTATTAAGATGGAATAACCAGACAAAACCGAAAATATCTCATTTTTAAATCAAATTTGACTCTTTCCCACAAAAAATTATAAATTGATTTCGAAAGACTGTTATTTTATCTAGTAAAGCTTTGATTTAAATTTTGAGAAAATATGTTTATTTTTAGTACAATGAGGTTTTACCGTAGGTCGTTGGCAGATTTGTTAAATTTTCAAAAAAAATTTTGTATGTTGTAAATGCAGTAAAATAAATCAATAAATTATATGGGAAGCTATGTTTAAGAATTCTAATTTTAGTTTAAATAAAATCATTTTTAAAAAGATCCTCACACGTGTTTTGTGACGAAAATACTTCAGTTTGTCTATTCATTCACGGTCTTAATTATTTAATTTAACTAATATATTTAAATTTTTTACATTCTTATTTTGTTTAAACATTATGGAAAAATTTTAAATACTTATGATCAAAAAATAAAAAAAGGACATAATTTTAATAGTTTTATCATCACGCCTTTATTTTTGAATGTAGGTGTAAAGTAAAAGCTATTTTTAATGAAATAAAATCGATATAGAGTTAGTTTTTTAAAAAGCTGGTACGGAGAATATTTAATCTTTCTCATTTGAATCGCCCTTTACGATCGTAAAAACATCTTTCAACGAAACATGAAATCTCGGCTGCTGGCTGGTTAATGGCCCATAACAATTTTTTTTTGTTTTACTGAAACTTATTATCATAAATAAATGTAAATCACTGTAATCATTAAATTTGTAAAATGAATGTTCGAGAACAGAAGATAAATTATATGTAGTGCAAACATCTACAAAATCTGTAATTTAAAAGTATCGAACGCGAGTGCGGTTTTCTTTATAATTTAAGGCATAAAAAAATATTTATTTTCTACCTAGGTAGTTTCGCCATATTCTTAAAGTATTAATATCAATATCTTGGACAATTTATGGTACAACTCTGAAATAAACTTGTAAAGGTAGGTCCTATACGATTTTTAATACGCCCTGTAGAGCATACGATTTGATTTGAAAAGATATTTATTAAAAAACTGTAATATATTCATAATATTATAATGATGAGAGATGAGAGCTTGATTAGTGGTAAGTAGTCTAAAGTGTTAGACACTCTCAGAACCGTCCTGGTGAAAGACCATAATTCTGAATCAAAATGTTGTGAAACGACTAGATCTGAATGGAGCCTGCTTCTTCGTTATCCATCATCAGTACCTTCCTCCCAGTCAGTCCCTGGGGAAAATATTTCTCCTCAGGGTCTATGCCATCTTTGGGGATACTGTGTGGAGAGTTTTTTTTTAAGAAAAGGAAGGTGAGGAAGATTTGGGAAGGAAAATGGTGTGAGGGGTGGGCAGGAATCTGGAGGTCAGTTTATCCAAGAGTGAAGGACGTTCGAATTCATCCTTCCCACTGCGGTGATAGGCAATGGATCGAGAGAATCGCGCTGGAGAAGTAAAAAGGTCTCCCTCAACCGGTCTCATCAAATCCTGCCCGTCACACAGAAAGTGGTTATATGCATTCGTCACCAAGAACTTGATAAACCTCACCCCTATGAACCCGGACACCCCTGCAAAGTCACCAAATTCAGCGAACCACTTGGGGTCACTAATCGCAGGGCTGGTTATCCAATAAATGTTTCCCTCCCTCCTCCCAAATTGACAAATATGTAGGTAAGGCTGATTTAATGCAAAATCAATTATACCTACTTGAAATTGATTTCCCTAAATTAAATTAAAAATAATAAATCATAACCAGTTTCAGTGCTGACAATAAAATCATCCTCCAACTTTATTTGTGAATTTATTGTTAAAGGACGAAGAAGGGCAAATCTCGCCCATTGAAAAACAATGCTCTTAAGAGAACAGCCCCGAATATTTTCCCACCATAAATCAACACTTTCCCGAACCAATACATGCGGATTCTCCAATACAACCATAAACACCAGTGTACTGGGAACTTGGCAATTTACGCATTTTTATAAATATCCGTAATAAATTGCAAAGTAACGTGCGCCGGAGAAAATGGGATCGTGATTTATCGAGCCGCAAATTGCGTGCATTCTGGGATATTAGGCGATCATTATGTGTTTATAACACTCTCTTCGCTCCCGTTACTTACTTATTGCTTATTATTAAGGGTGTGAAATTAGGCGGTCCAGCCAAATTTATTATAATGTAATTACTGATTCACCCTGGTGAAATATCACCATTTTAACAAAATTAATTTGATATGGATTAGTAATTCTCATTCTCAATATACCAAACATTTCACAAAATAAAACAAAACAATGCAAATTCTCGCTGTTTATTTTGGCAAGAATCAAAATGGGCGGTGTTTGAATTGTTTCGGCGAATTTGGAATTGAGAATTGAACCCGATGCCATTTGAACCCAATGTCCGGTTAAATATAAATATGCATTTTGTATCAGTTGACGCCCCATTATGGTGGCAAATGGTCGTTCCTACACTCTGTGCGCTTGGTTCCGTGAAATCAATTTTAATTTCCTTTTTTATTATTATGAACAATGCATATGAAAGGATTTACTATTTTTACAGGTCTTTACGAAATCAAATATAAAAAACAACTATCAAATACCTATCTTCCCCAAAACTTTCCAAAAAAGTCTTTTAAAGTATTTTTAAATCCCTCCCAAAAAGAGGCGGGGCCCTTCCGATTTCGATTTTTTCAAGGACTAGTGGATCACCTTAAGTGTATTCAATCACAAACTAAACATCAGCATTAGTGGTAGGCATAATTTTTCAATTGTTTTTTTTTTAATTGTGGGAGGCGGGTATGGGTACCACTGCTCGGGGAACCATTTATAAACCATATGAACTATACATAAACAAGGCATGTTGTCAAACTCAGTAAATTCTTTAGAGAAATTGTTATAAAGTTGGACTGCCTTGCACATGTTAGAGATTTCTGCATTCTTGATTTTCATTTTCTTGATTTCTTCCATTGTTGGCAATTGGATTTGCTTTGCATTTCTTGTGCCGTGTACGAGATACACGTGAGTATAATTCATGTTTCTTTTCAGTTCCTTAGATATATTATTTATACATATTAATTACATTAAAATTTACTTAAGGAGGCTGTCTGTGGACATGAAAGGAATGAATGGGTCACTAATACAATTTTGATATTTCTGATGGTGGTAGCCAAATGGAAGTCAAATGCTAGAAGTCTAGGAAGAAGGCTCATGAAGAGGAAGAAGAATAAGACGACGATGATGAATTATTATTATTGAAAGTTCACAGCAGTAACTTTGGCTACAGAAACAGTTTTAAAAGTTTCGGCAGTTCTCTGTCAGTCTCTGCCCAAGTTTATTTGACTTCCCGCATCAGGCTGGGTATTACGGTAACTTGGCCAAACTCATGACTTTACCATCAGAATAATTCGCTCATACGTCATGCATGTTGTTAAATTGTTTCTCGCATATCTCATGATATGACGTGCCATGAAAAAACCTTTAATTTCATACGCTTAGAAACACGAAAACATGTTCATTATTACATACGTGCTGCCATTTTGTATAATTTATTCGGTTTCGCGGAAAACCAATTTCTTTAATCATTGAAAAAAATAACTGTTATATATTATTTTTGTCTTATTCGTTATTATTTTGTCCTTAATACTACTGATACCCTCCTGTGTACCACTGTAACTTATAATCTTATCATTTTTATGTAAAATCCATTTTATGGCGTTAAATAATTAAATATTAACGACTCTCAAACGAAAAATGTAAAACTTAAAAGACAGAAAACGATTTAGTCGTATCTAGACCGCGTCCAGACCGCCGGAGAAGTGCTATGACCACTGAGCCAATCCGACCATGTCAACTTACGTCATTTTTTATTTGTGTTTTCCAACCAAGATGATGTTGGTTGACAGTTTAAAATGTTGTATCATTTTGATCTCTGTCAAAATTGCTTTCAAATTACATCTTCAAACACTGTCCCTTAATTTGCTAAATTATACAGAAACAGAATATCATGGGTTTGTTTATCGTGGGAAAAATTACGTAACCGAGTGGACGACGTACGAATGTGATTGAAGCAAGCAGAGAGGCCGAATTGTTTGGCGTTTATTTTTTACCCTCTCTGCAAATGGTATGGGTTTTTTTAATGAAAAAAATAACCTAAGTAATTGCGCAAACAAAAGCTACTCCATTACTACCACTGCCTTTACCGTGACTAAAACGTAATAGGCTTTGTAGGTGATTTCGGTCAACAAATTTCTGCCGCGAGTGCCTTAATCACTCACAACAAACCTTAATATTAATTGGAGATTCTATAGACCGCTAGACTGGCTCTAGGCACTTTTACGGTAGGTACTCATATAAAAAAATACAATGTGTGCAATTCACAATCGGTGGAAGTTAAACCCTTAGAAAACTAAACTAGACAAGGGTGGGGAGGCTACGAAGCACAACACAAAGAAGAGACCGATAGGCTACAAAGCACCGCATACATAGGAGACCGATTATACTATCTCATTCTCAATATTATTTATCACAACGATGCTACAGAAGTTTTGTTGAAGAAGTTTTAAGAAGAAATAAATAAATAAAGAGTAAGTAGAGCAATAGAAATGGTGTCCTCTAAAACCTTTGTGAATAATAAAAACTATTTTCAGCCGGTGTAAAGTATTCCCAAAAGTGCTCAAAAACTGCCTAGAAAATGTTCAGAAGTCCCCGAAGACGTTGGTCTGCCGGATTATTCAGTGTATTTCACTTGTCAGTCCAGTTAAAACAATATAAATACGTGGCTATTTTTGTCTAGTACCACACCAAGGGTGCGTAACAATGCTAGAAAAAAAAGGCTGTGCATTGTACCTAGATTGCAAGCAGTTGGCTATACTTTTATGGAAGTAGTAGGTAGTGGACCGGTCAGTGTCTGAGTGGGCATCGCGTTTGGGTCCCACCGGGCCTCGCGTGTTCGATTCCTCGGCTGGCTAAGTCCTCCATCACGACTCAAGTAACATTTTTGGATTACTTATGTGGTGGTAGTAGGAGATTTTCAAATATTGTCGGGTTATTCGTAACCCGGAAACGTTTGTCTTTCTCTTATAAAAAAATATTTTTTTATGTACAACTGCATGAAACATAGTTATAAGAAGGCTATAATACCTTACCTTAATAATAAAATCAATGCTAGCACAATATTATTCTTATGTACATACATTACATGTTTTCAATACCCGTGTATGTATTTAATAATATAATATTGCAATTTGATAGGTGGTACGGGTACCGCCGCCTGGGGAACCATTTATTGGACAACCAACACCCCTGCCATAGGTCACCCCAAGTGGTTCGCTACATTTGGCGACTTAGTAGGGGTGCCCGGGATCATGAGGTGAGGTTTGTCTAGGTCTTGACGGCAAAAGCGTTTGCTCACCTACTGTGTGGCGGTCCGAATCGGAAGATTGGTTAAGGGAAACCTAATCGAAACCTCTCTATCCGGACTCTCTTAATCTATATATATATATATATATATACAAACGTCCGTCGACACATTGACCCCCAGATTCCTACCCACCCCTCATGTCTTTTTCCTTCCTAGAAGTTCCTATCGTTCCTTTCCGTAAAAAGACCCTCCACACAACATCCCCAAATATTACATATGCCCTGAGGGAATTTTTTTTCCTCATTGCCTCCTGAATAAAATCTTCCTCTGCCTGAATAAACAAATTATACCTAAATTTACCTATAAATTACTTATCCAGAGTTTTAATTTATAGATAGTTTTAACAAAGGATTAATTATTTATATACATTTTTTTTTCACGACGTTAAAAATGTATTTACTTATAAATTTACAGAGTAAATACAATACATATATTCATAAACAGTGTGTAGCATAACAAGCCCAACAGAGTTTAGGTACAAACTAAAAACCTACCTATTTGGGCTCTTATACCCTTAATTTAAATATACCTATCTGAGAGCATCATACTTGTATTGCCTATGATACGTCTTAATCACACTTTTCTTACTGAATTAAAATTACTCGAATCCTTACACATCAATCTATCTCTATGAAGATCAAATCCTTGTACTACTGCACCGCCCACCATTAAATGTTGCTTTTACATTCCAAAATACACTCATTAAAGAATATATTACATATTAATATTAAAATATTTTTCAGGATTAAATAACATGTGTTCACAATTATGTCCTCTGCGTGCGAACTCTATCTAAATTTCTTTAAATAGAAAATAAACAGTGTTAATTTCAAGCGACCTCCCAGGTAAGTATGGTCCTGTATTCATTAATTTTTAGGCAGCATCGCGTTCATTGGTCAAAATATATATTTTCGTATCGGTGATCAATGAGCCGGTGTATGCAATTTTAGCCATAAGTTTTTTTTAATTGTTTGTCTAGCTTGTAGTTTTTCTAGATTTTATGCATGTATGGTAAGTTTTTACAGCGCCCTTGAGGTGATTTTTCACAAAAACGGCGCTATATAAATCGTCCAAATATTATTATTATTGTTAAGATATGTTTGCCTGATATAAACATACTAAAAATATTTTACAAGAAAGAAATAAAAAATTACAAGTGTGCAGTTCACACGCGAGTATACAAGAGTGGGGAGACTACACCGCACAAAGACTAAAGCGCCCTTTAGGTGATTTTTCACGAAAACGGCGCTATATAAATTAGCCAAATATTATTATTATTAAAGAGAAGACCGATTATTTACGTAACACCGCACAAAGAGGATACCAATTTTTCTATCTCATTCTCTAGCAGGCTAAATCCTATAGATGTATGTGTTTGTCTCTCTTTAGTGTCACTTTTTCGTTTCATCTAGTTTCAAATCACAACGATGCTAAAGAAGTTTTCACATCAAAAAATATATACCTAGTGGCAAATAATGTAAAGGATCAATACAATTTGACACCTTCAGCCATCGAACGCTTTTTGCTCATCTTTGCATATTGGCAAAAAACAAAAAGTTTTGGGCTGTCCATTCGAAGCAAGAGTAACTAACGACTATGTTAAATGGTAAAAAGCGTTGACTTGAAAGCATATCGACAGTTTGATGTGGGTTCGACGCAAGTCCATAAATTATCCTTTGTTTTGCCTTTAAAAAACGATTTAGATGTAATTGAGTACGAATAATAAAAAAGTACGCCTTTCCTTCAAAAAAAGCTTTCACGAATTTATGCTGATTTTGCTAACCTTTATTCCCAGTTAAGTCTTTAACACAAAATAAGGTTGTGTATACATAAAATTTTCTCATACAGTTAAAGGGCATTAAGAAAGTTCATGCAACCGTTATCCGCATGAAAAAAGATGTTCTGCAGTCATGATCTCAATATTGGATTACGAATGCGCATGGTCAGATGCTGCGTGTTTTCAATTTTTTTTTATGGAATGGAAGCATGGACGCTTACTGAAGAACTAATTAAGGCGACTTGAGGCTTTCGTGATGTGGATCTACAGAAGAATACTTAAAATATGCTAGATGGAAGATGTTATGGTTATGATGAATAAAGAAAAATAAGTTATTAAAACTATAAAAATCCGAAAACTTCAATATTAATTTATTTTTTTATGTATTAACATTAACGGTATAAATATACCATAAATACAGATTACATGTCACAATATCATAGTTGTACATAAGATATAATAAAAGAGAGAGAATAAGTTAGTTGTGGCATTTGGTTGAGAAGTGACACAAGGAGCTACAATTACATATAATACTAGTGTAAAATAAAATTTATAATTTATAATATCTTGGACATGTGATGAGACATCCAGAGAAGTACGATATCTTGCATCTCATAATGCGGGGAAAGATTGCCGGAAGATGCGTCTTGAAGTGACCAATATTGTTGGAAGGAAGAAACACAGAGCCCGGGAAATGCAGAGGCCACAGCAGAGCTGTTGAATTCAAGAACGAGTCGTAGAAGCGACCGTTTGGCATGTTTCCTGACTATGCACCACTGCCGAGCATCTTCCATTGTAATACCGGTAGAATAAAGAAAGCATACCTACCTAACGCCTGTACTCTTAAGATTGCAAACCGTTTGTTAAAATAGGGGAATCTATCAAACGCCGCCCAGAGTCAAGGGTTTTATCAGGTATTTTAGAGCTTCAGACCGTGGTGGCTGCCAAATTCAACAGTGGTTCAACGATTTGTACAGGGTCAACAGTCGTGTACTATGAAAGTGTCTTAATGTAATAAGTAGTTATTTGCTGTTATTATGGGGAGTTCAGGGGGAGGCTGCATAGACTCTCCCTATCTCCCCATCCAAATTGCACCTGTGGCAGCACAGATCAGACTGCCGAGCACATTCTGTGGCACTGCGAGATCATGACGGATGCTAGAGACGAATTACTGGATGGTTTGCAAGTGGTTACGAGACCGGTTTGGAACTCCGATCTCGTATCGAACAAGGTTAATATTGAGTGTCTGAAGAAGTTCACAAGGAGATGGGTTGAAAGATGGTCTGCTCTTAGAGTCGAAGATTAGTGTAAAATCAATAGACACCAGGTGTACTAGCTCCTGGACCAACTGACTACGATTTGAACTTATTTTATTATTGTTTATGCTTTCTTTCCTTCTATTATTTCATGTTTTTCCTCTCCTAACCATTCTTATGTACTTATTGCTGCCACACCCGAAGCCAATTTCATGTCACTATTGCCTTCCGCGAGGAATACCCACCTTGAAATCACTAGCCTGTTATTACCTTCTTAACAATCCAAAAACCGGTTTTGGGCTTGGTATGCAACATTACACTTTATTGTTTCCCCTATCCAAAATTTATCCAACCAATTTTTGCGTAATATTGCTATGTGGTGTTGATGCAGCACACGAAACCCTTCCATTGTCAACACTGCCCCAACAAGGAGTGCCTATATCGCAACCAGTTGTCCAATTAAACTCCTACAATAATACACAAGCGGGTTTCGGGTGTTGTATGCAACACTACAACAACTATGTATCCTTTTGACATACAGGAAGAAAATAAAACCTTGCTGTGCTGGCGCCTTCGTGAGACATCATTTCATTAACTTCCGTGCACCTCAATATTTCTTTTATTTATTCATTTTTTATTGTTCTCTAACATTGGTATTAATATGTTGCAATGGTAACACAAACCGGGTTTTACTGTGTTTGGGGGTTTGTTGCCGTGATCACACTGAGGTAGGTGAATCACACCCAGAGTTAATAGAGACCAAAGACATTTTAGAATATTCCACATAGAGACTTGTTAAAAAACCATAGACAAAACAACATTAACCATAAACAAAGCGCTTAATTGAGCTTATGATTGGAGGAAAAGAGCCAAAAAAATATAGATGATGCAAAAATATAGATAGTAAACAATCTTCAAAATTTTTATCTGAGCTTTTCCAACAAACCACTTATATGTGCAGTATGCATCACTGACAAGGACAGCTATCAAATAAATCCCAAGCGTAGGAAACCATCTCGGTGTGTTCACTGTAGCATGGGCCCGAGTTACCTTAATCTGAGCTTAAATCAGAAAGCCGTTTGTGTGTCCATAATGCAACACTTGTATGATTGCCTCTCATAATTGTTAATTTATTTCTGCTGTTGACTTATGTTTCTAGTTACCTAAACCACTCCGATGTTCATATTGCTACCACACCTGAGGCTTATTTTATTTTTATTTTTATCTTTTTTTCGTTTTTCTCCTTGTCACTATTGCCATCCACACGGATTGCCCATTTGGTAACCACTATTCCAGTGGTTATCTTCTTGACAATTCATGGGTCGGCCCCGGGTGCGATATGCAATACTATACTTCTTTCCTTTACTGTAGGATTGACCTTACCATTTTGTGATAGTGAAACCACTTCAATGTGTTTACTGCTACACTAACCTGGGGCTTAGGAATTGCGCCAGTAATCAGGAACCGCTTACAAGTTCGTACTGCAACCACTCGCTAGTATGGGAACAATTTCTTTTCCATTTTTATTTATTTTTATTTTTTACTTATTTTTCTTTTAAGAAACCACTCGCAAGTACTGTATGCATCCATAAAATAAGTTATCACTAAAATGGAATATTCTTAATTACTTCGCTCTTTTGTGTTCTCTGATAATAGTACTGAGAGCACCCACAGTAGCCACTTATGGTTTCCTTTCTTACCGTTTCTTTTATTATATTTAAATTAGTTTTCTTTGTTTTGTGAACTTGATTTTTATTGGTTTTGTAATTGTTTATTGGGTACCCGGTTAACATTCCAGCGGAAAAATTCTATAGTAACGTCTCAGAGACGAAAGCTGAACCAGCGTTTGTGTCTCGTCCATATCCCTACTATTGGGGTGGATTGTGACCCCGTCCCTGCATGCGGACAC
The DNA here is from genome assembly GCA_917563855.2 of Limnephilus lunatus. Taxonomy (NCBI): domain Eukaryota; kingdom Metazoa; phylum Arthropoda; class Insecta; order Trichoptera; family Limnephilidae; genus Limnephilus; species Limnephilus lunatus. The sequence continues at coordinate 39,722,431 of OU830602.1, read as the reverse complement.
TGGAGAGAAGCCGAACCGGAGCGCTGTCTCATGGATCATCCGCGCCTCCCCTGGGGAGAGGTGTGGGTCGTAAGGGTGTCTTGCGCGAGTAAGGGGACCCTCCGCCCTGCCTCCGATAACCCGACGCTGTCCTTCCTAGAGTCTTTGGGCGTTCTGTCACCCACTTCCAAATAGCCGTGTCGTCAATGCATCACCGGGAAGTCGGCTTAGGGGCGCGGAAACCAATCTCAAGCTTGGCTTTCCTGAAAACATGCACCTCTCAACAGGACTGCCGGGTGTATCTGTGACACACTCGCTCCCTATCAGCAACCACATGAAAATTGAGTGATGTTTTTTTTTTTTTTTTTTTTTATGTACAATAAACCGGCAGGGTAGGCATACCGCCTACACTTGAAAATTTTATTTCTCCCCTCTGCTTTTCCCCAAAGAAAGAGGTAATGTATATATTTATTTAATTATTTAATACTAACCTGTACATATAAAGCACTTGCATACTGCTCGTTAACACCGTATGCGGGGACATTGGGGGTCTAGTTTTGTTTAATTAAATGTAGAGACGTTCAAATAAAAAAAAATTAGCTTCCTTGTGAGAGCCCTGAAGGAGTAACCATAAGTTACTTATACCGGGGCGGGTATGTGGTGGATAACCTCCAGTGCTGTTATTATTAAGATATATGCGAGGTCTATAAAATACTTCCAGCTGCTGAGATGGTAACTCAACTTTGACTTCAATGAAGCCCGCTTGCCTTATCTGGTCGCCCGATGTTTTACGTAACTTGTTAATGGAAGGCTTGTTCCGAATATTGCTTCTTTTGAAGGAGACCATACATGGTTATTTTCTTCCTGTTTAGTCGAAATTAGACAAAACTGGCTCTCTAAAACAATACATTTGATGTGATTATTCTTACCCCGTGAGAAAACCCTTTCACGGCACTCTCTCTTTCTTAAATCAAACAAACTAATTGATAAATAATGGAACAGTCTTCAGCCTTTTAAGGTGGTTTGTATATAACAACAAAAAAATATATTTTTATAAATTATGACAGGTAAGGTAAATAAATTAGAAGATTTAAAAAAATCAGAAACCATTTAATAAATTATCTAAAATTTATTTATTGATGAAAACATAATCTATGTACGAAAAAATAGAGGCCACCTTTCGGACATCATTTAAAAAAATGAACGATGGTGCACTTACACAATATTGCAATTCGTATTGTTTATGTTTTCATCAATAAGTTTTACAAAAGATTATGATCCCTTTTCATGGGCTCACATTATTGTCCTAAATAGATAATTTAAAAATACACATGAACATATTAATTTCATAAAATCCAAATTACAATAATACCATTTTCACATATATCACAAATTCTTACTCGCGTCCGCGAAAGGAGTGATCTCGGGATATAGGTTAACCTAAACCTACTCCTAAAAACAGCGATTTATGGCTTAGATATTTCAATATCTTCTTCATGTGAATACTCTTCTATGTCATCTTAGCGATAACCTCAGATAACTTCTCTCGTGTGCCCGATATTATCTCCCTAAAGCCAGGACCTAAAGCATTCCAAAAGATCTGCCGCATTGACATACTATTTCACTAGGTGGTTTCATTATTAAATTGTTAGCAACTGAATGTCTCTCATGGTCGATCGATAAAACCCTATATCAATACGATATTGACCAAGGTATCAAGCATGTCGACCGATATAGTTTTTTTCGAAAATGTCGGTAACTTTTCATCGCTCCCGAGCACGACTGAAGGCCGCTAACGAACAAACAACAGTTCACGTCAAATTAATTAGGAACCCTTAGTCGTTGTGAACTGTTGTTTGTTCGTTAACGGCCTGCAGTCGTGCTTGGGAGGGAATAACAGACGATCGATATAAAACCTATATCAATCGACCATGCTAGATACCAAATCCGTCTTCGATGGTCATTTATGAATATTTTCGATCACGGTCAACAATTGATAAGAGATATTCCGACCGACGATTGATAAATTTTATCCCGGACTCCATAGCATCAGATAAGTTTCGGTTAACTGTCAATATACGCAGTTATTTTATTCTTCTTCGATAATAAATTCTTTAATAAATTTTAGATAAATAAAATCAATGGATAATATCGTTCGTTATACAAAATTACTGGCTTAATAATGAACGGAGTTTAACTAACGAAGCTTTTACTATTCAAAGTTGTATACGCGATCCGTAGAGTTAAATAATTCAAGTAAGACGGGACCAATTTATTCCGTTCAATCTTTGAGAAACTAAAGGGGTTAAAATATGACTAAAGACCTCATTAACTAATTAACTCACGTTCAGTCTCAAAAAGTAAAAAATAGACTGCCAATGCATATTTAGGTTAATATTTCAATTCATCATTGTCAATTTATTAATAACTTTACGTAATTGCAAATGAATATTACAAAAACATATATAAAATATTATCATAATACAATGAAAGAAAGAGAAACAAACAGAAAAGAGGGGGACATTTTCGTTGTTTAATTATGGGGTGTTATGCCGCGTTGCGTTACCTCCTTAACAGCGTTACAGTGTCCATCATCAGGGCAGATATGTAACGTGTAATATTAAAGTAGGTATATTTTTTTATTTTTTTATTGTAATATATGGAATATATTTTACAAAATATTATATTTAAGGTCATCATTGGTCATTTATACCTTATCAGAAAAGAGGTGCTCTTGTCCCTAATAAGGGAGCTATGTACTGATATTAGTTATATTTTGCTTCTAGCCCTATTCTTAAAATGTTGATTTTCAGGTCACAAAAAGCCTTTTCTGTCGAACCGCTTTTATATATCAATGGACGTGTTTATATTTTTTGTTTACGGCCCATTCTCTTACGTCTTTAGTGCCGGGGCTGACGCGTTTCGGAAAAAAAATCAAATATGGGATCAAAGAACGGAGACCAAACGGAGGGAGAGATCATAAAAAAGGGGTCGTTGTAAATTTATGTAGCGAGGTTGTTGGGGTGGCGTCAAGAAATAAGTTAACATTTCCTCTGAGTGCGGTCTTCATAATACCTTGAGCGGTTAGAGAGAAACTGGGAAGTCACTCGAATGGAATAATTAAGGACCTAATATCTACCAGAGTTTTCTGGACGCACCGTTCCCATCGTATGTACGTAATCTAGTAAATCTCGTAGATCTTTATTGAAGTGAAAACTTCTTTAGCACCGTTGTGATTTGAATCTTGATGAAACGAAAAATAGCGACACTTAAAAAAAACACGTACATCTACAGGATTTAGCCTGCGAGAGAATGGGATAGTATAATCGGTCTCCTTTATTAAATGACAAGTACCCCTGCTATAAGTCACCCCAAGTGGTCTCTACGCATGGTGATTTAGCAGGGGTGCCCGAGTTCATGGGGTGAGGTTTGTCCGGGTCTTGGAGGCAGATGTGTCTGCCTACCAGCTGCTATCCTAGACCTCTCCTGCCGGACTAACTCGCCCACATCATCACAGTCACTCCGTCACTCCTGGAACTCCCCAAAGATGACATAGACCCTGAGGGGAATTATTTTCCTCAGGACCTCCCATGTGGAGCTAATGAAAAAAAACATAGGGGGACCTAAGGAAAATAATTTCCCTTTAGGCCTTTGTTCTTTGTCATCTTTGAGCATACTGTGTGGAAGGTAATGCCAGCCAACTATTTTGAAACGACACGTTTGTCAGGTGTTAACTTATCGAGAAAAGTATACATGTCAATATAAAAATTTCTTGAGGTCCTTTTTCACAAAATTGGACAGTTTTCAAATTTGCCTACAAGACAAAGCAGGGCTTATCTTCATGCTAATAAATATGTTTGTTTAAGGACGAAATTCTTTGGCCATTTTTTTAAATTAACTTAAAATAACAAATTGTAAATAAGACGCTATCCAAATTACAAAGGGCTAAAAGAAATATAAAATCTCTTTCGCCATTTTATTTGAACGATTTCTTACTGATACGACCTTAATTTACGTTATTCAATTATCTGATAAGGAGCATTACCTAATGAAGGGTTCACGATGAACTAACTCAGTCAGTTATAAATAATTTTCAGTAGACTAAATTTAGTGTCCTTGATTACTGTTTTTATTGCAGAGTTTTTTTTATTAAATATAAGTGGGTAGGCTGAAAAGTAATGCACACGTGCTTGTACAGCGTGAAAAAATGACCTTTAGAAGTGCGCCAGGTGGAATATAGAAGTGACATTCCTCCAATATACGTACGCACAAGTTTGAGGTCGTTGAATTCATTCGGTGTATTTTGAGAAACGGAAGTATGGAGACGTTTTTTAGTGTTATGTAAATGTAAGGTAAACAGCTTTCTGATATTGGAATTTTTAACTGCTGAAAAAGTAACCCCTACTGAGATTCATCGTCGTTTAAAGGATGTTTATGGTGACGATGCTGTGTATAGTTCTACTGTAAATCGATGAGTAATAAAATTTCATGATTATGAGTCTGGAAAAGCAATCATTGTTGATGAAATGACATCCGATCATTGGAACAGACGATAAACAATCCAAACTCGTCAACAGTTTGATTCAAAATGACCGGCGAATCACTCAAAAGTGTATCACAAACCAGTTTGGAATATTTAAAGAAGACGTTGGCTTCATTATTGAATACTTAAGAATCCGTAAAATTTGTGGACGATGGGTACAACGCCGTTTCACAGACGAGAACAAACAGCGTCGATTAGAGCCTCTGCAAAACCTGACGTTTGAACCGATTCTACACCCTTCTCACTCCCCCGATCTTTCGCTTTGTGATTTTTATTTTTTTTTCTCTACTCAAAAGACACCTTAAGGATAATTATTACACCTCGGACAATAAGGTGAAGGCAACCGTCAAGTCCTGGATTCGAGAAATGCCGGAAAAAAAATTCAGTTACATAATGAAAAAACTTGTTACACGTTGGGAGAAATGCGTTAGCCTTAACGGTGTTGAAAAATAATTATATGATTTTGAAGCTTAAAAAACGTACTTTAACGCACTTTTTGCTAGATCTTGAAATTTGTTTTTGTTCGTGTTTTACAAGCATGTGTGCATTACTTTTCAGCCTACCCCAGTATTTCTTCTTCAGTACCTAGTCTTCACAAAAAGCTTGAAAAGCTGACCCTACCTACCCTAAGAAAGCGTATTATACTAGGAATGTAATTTATTTATTTTTTATTTATTTATTCACGCCCTAGTGGGCTTTTAAATGAAAATTATACAAATTGATTACAGAATTTATGTATAAAAAAAGATAAATGCAGTTATAGTAATTGTAAGAAAACATCACATACGTATATAATTAAATTAGCAAAATACTAATATTATGATTCAGTAAGATATAAACTTAAAATAGTATGTAAGAGAAAGTATAATATAAAAAGTAGCTTATACTCACAATAATAATTAAGTCTGCTACAAAATTAATAAAAAAGAATAACCAGGAATTTAATTAACTCGTAAGATATAGAATATTATTGGGGGAGTTCAAAAAATAAAATAGTATGCTTTGTTCTTATAAAAAACTAATACAAAATATCATCAATAATAAGACCTGAAATAAAGCAAAGTGTAATGTATAAACGCTAATTAGTAAGTATAAGCATACAGTTATATATGTATATTATAAAATAATAAAGCATATAATAATAGAACAACAACGAAAAATAAGGATATAAATTACTGGTAAGGTTTCGGATGAGAGAAGATTTTGGGAAAAGAACAAAAATAATAAAAGTACTTACTTTTAAGGAACCTGCTGATAACTCACTAAAAGGCAGAGTGGAAGATATTTTCTCTATCGCCCTGGTGGAAGACCACCATTCAGAATTGAAACGTTGCTTGAAACGGCATTAGCCGTGTTCGGTGACCAGATCTGAATAGCCAGGTACTTCCCCACCTTCCTCTTCCCTATCTCCTTCCCCTCCCCACTACCCTCAGCCTCACAACATACCCCAATTGGGGATGCCATAGTCTCACTGGCTTCAGACGGGAGCAGTTGGGACTCTTGTGAGGTATTCATGTAAAAAAAAAAAAAAAGGCAAAACTAAGAAAACAGATCACAGACTGGATAAAAATTAAAGGTACACAATTTTTTCAAAACCTATTTACCCCCAACCAAACGTAACACAATCTAATGAGTGTGTTAATTATATTATTACATTTACTTAAATAGTTTATTGTTTTATAATTATTTGGTAATGTTTTTAAACACATTTTAATTGCTTGCATTATATGTCATCTACTTTTGTTTAGTTTTGTTCTATTCTCCATTCATCTTTTTTATGTGTATACCTCACAGTCCCAGCTACTCCTGGTCTGGAGCTAGTGATTCTATGGCATCCCTAATTGGGTTACGTTGTGAGTAATATTATTTTTAATGAATTAATTTTGAAATAACACAAATTAATCAAATAAAAATTATTTGCGCATTCCGGGATTGCGAGTCGAGAGCCGTGCCCTTACACTATGGAGGCCGTCACCTGGCATTCAGAGCATTCGAATAAGGTAGGTTCTAGAGTACTTTTTTTCCTAAATCAAATTGTAAAAACTGACATAAGCACTTCTGGCTTTAACCTCCAGATATTATCTTTGAATGGCATTTCATTCTTTGAATGGCAACTATTTTCTTGAAAAATGGCGTCCTGTAGATTCTAGATTCACGAACTACAGTTCCATAGTTACGCGTTTTAAAGCTCGTTGTGCCGTGAAAACAGTTGTTTTGACCTGCAAACAAAAGGGTGAAATTCGAAATAGAGGAACTTTGCCACAACCCAAAACGAAACAATGTTAAAAGTTTGAGGGATTTCCGAAACAATTAACCACTCACTAATTAGGTTTGCCGGAAATTACGCAACTAACGTCAATGTAACACTTGTGATTGTGAAATAAACTCGCCCACGACAGGTGCGGGACCAAAGCGGTTTTTGAATGTTTTGACCAAAAGTTTTAATTGGATTTTAATTACAATTCTGAGGACGGTGTTGTTATATTTCCCCGAATTCGATTCGATTAAGTCTATATATTTATATTGATTTTGGTCACATAATGTTTTATGGGCGTATAAAGATCTCATAAGGGACAACATAATTATGTTTTTCATGTGACACAACATGTTGAATTTGTCCAGTTTTTTTAAGTTTCAGATTTTGTCAATATTGCCCTGTTGGTGATGCCGGTCACAACGGTTCCGCGAATTTTAACCTATAAAAAATGTGAAAAAAAAATACAAACATCCTGTACAGACAATAAATTATTGTTAACTGTGTAATTTTTTCCACATTTTACTATTTTTGAAAATTGTTATCTGTATTATTTTTGTCCCATTTTTTGTTTGGAACAATGCTATCTGTATTATTTTTGTCCCATTTTTCAATTTTTAATAATCATTTATTGTCTTTACAAGATGTCTGTTTTATTTATGTCCCATTTTTTGTTAGGTTAGGTTAACCTTAAGTTATAATAGATATTTTGTTGGGATATTTTTTTCCTGTAGGATTTTTTGTCGGAGGATATTTTGTCGGGGATATTTTGTCGCGGGATGAAAACGGGCGGTAGGTACCGGTCCCAATGGTGCCTTCACTATAAGTGAAATGCCTACGTAAGACGTAGAGGTTTCACGAACCTAAATGCATTAAATAATACTAGACTGAGAAATTTACCACAGATAAGTGATCTAAAATTTCATCAATTCGTTTCAAAAAAATTGAATTCATTTAAGTGATCGCATTCAACATACTGAAATGTGTGGTCTGAGAAAAATTCTTCGGGTAAATAAAGATCATTGGTATCTAATTCCAAAGCTTTGAACTTTGCCAAGTCTTAATACCTTTGTGCAGTTGCATCAGGAAGCTGGTGGCATCCATCATGAAAAGGGAGACTGTCTCCTCCAGACAACTCTAAAGATATAGCCAAAAGGAGTTTTAAAGATTGCTCCTAGAGGATGTTCTCTAGAAAAAGGTTATTAAGAATAGAAGGAAAGCGTTGGAAGTGGACGGATGAGACCGAGGGGTAGATATAATTCCTTTAGAGCGTCATATGACGCAAATGATAGAAATTTGTTCAAATTATTGGTCATCCAACTTCAGACGAAGATGATAGGTAGGTATCTAATAATTAACATGGTATATATAATTTGGGATGCGGGTATATGTACCGCCACCCTGGGAACTATTTAATGGTTAACCAACACCCCCGTCATAGGTCACCCAAGTGGCTCGCTACGTTCGGTGACTTAGCAGGGGTGCCTGGGTTCATTGGTGAGGTTTGTTAAGGTGTTTGCGGTCAATGCATCTGTCCTGAGACTGAGGGAGGCCTTTTGAACTTTCCAGCCGGACTCTGTCGACCCATCGCCTTGCACCGAAGTTGAAGGGATGGATTCATATGTCCGTTACTCCCGGACACACTGACCCCCAGATTTCTACCTACACCTCATACCTTTTTCCTTCCCAAAACTTTTTATCCTTTCCTTCCTAAAAAAGACCCTCCATACGGCATCCCCTAAGATAATACAGACCCAGAGAGAAATTATTCTTCTCAGGCCTCCTGTGTCTGTGTGGAGCTAATTTAAACAAAAATAAAAAAGAGCGATATTTGCCGCAAATTACAGAAATTAGTTCAAATTATTGGTCACGAAGATGATAGGTAGGTACCTATTGACTATAACTATCACATCACTATTGTTATATGTTGCACATCACTAGTGATGAACTACTTCTTATAATAATTGTCGTTTATGGTAACTCTGGAAGTAATGTCAATGGTGTGAACACCTAGTCAATAAAAGTCTTAATTATAATAACAATGTTTTCTATTACACATCCATATTAAATATATAACAAACAATGACGATGAGGTGGTGATATCAGAGTTTAAAAAAATGAAAAAAAAAAATTTTTTTTTTCGAGTCGAAATATTAAATCCAAAGCTAAACTCAATATTACTTAAATAAATTAATAGAAGCAATTAGACCTTTTCACGTGAAACTCTTCACTTCCGCGAAATAAATCATTTTCGGCTCATGAAAAATGCTTTCGTTCCTGTAAAACTTTTCCATTGCTCCATTTGGCAGCTGGCCAAATATGTCCCAGCTTCAAATATGTACCTAGGCTTCCAGTAAAATATGTACCTTCAGTTTCAGTAAAATGTGGCTTTTACGTAATATCTTTTGACATAATTCCACATACATCGGAACCCCTGTCATGTCCGATCCAGACCGCCTTTAGTTGCCAGTTTTTAAAATCCGATACATTTATGCGCAAAAAATATATTCAGTAATGCCATCAACCCGTTCTCGTAACTCCTACCTACGTCAGAACAATTAAATCCGCTTAAAACCGAATTAGGCTTAAGCGAGATTTTTGAAGAGGGCTAAGTTATATTTTATAACGCGATTAATATTATAAGTAATAATGTGCTTTCGCGAGCATAATGGAAATCTCTTCACGATTTTATTTTGTATCTGGCAATGTCATTTGAAAAACTTTTAAAAGGGATGAAAGGTGACAAATTAGACCAAAATTCAGTGTCAACAGAATGATAAATTGTTCCTCTTCAATGGAAGAAAAAACTCAATGATCGTACGGCGTAAGAACATATTTTATTTGTGATTTATATTATATAAAAGGAGGCAAAGTCTAGCAGTTCACAATGGCGTTCTAATTTCTACCTTGATTTATCGCGTTGGAGAATGGAATTGGCAGAATGACCAAAATAGGCTGAATGCAGAACATATTGGAACTTTGGTTTACGTGAAGTAAATCAAAGAGTTACTGAATTACCAATGAGGTCTTCTGAAAATATCGTAAGAACGATTTCGGAGTAATGAGGTTAAGAAAGGTACTGGTAGGTGATTAGGGTTTTCTGTAATGAAAGTTACGTGAAAGTTTCTTTGTTTTTCGGATGTTTTTATTGTACTTGCAAAGTATGCTCCCAGAATACTAAGTTTTTTTTATACTCCACAACTTCGTGATAAAAATAATTTCTAATTGGAAATCAATTAACCTGGGTTTTGAAGAGATCATGTTGTACGAGGAAGAAATCATAAATGCAAATCGTTCTACAACCGGGCTGTTGAACTCAAGAAGGAGTCGTTGAACCCTTTTTATGTGCTGCATTTAAAATTTAAATTAAGTAAAATGTCAATTATTTGAGATCGCGGCCAGCCAAATGACATTTTAAATGCAGTATTTTCCATCGTTCCGAATGCAGAAAGTTTACATTTTCTAAAGATTTTTTTCTAAAAAATATTCGTATTTAGCGGGTCAAGTGATTTCAAAAGTTTAACGGCGATTCACGGTTACGGTACCGTGACGGTAAAAAAGGTAATAAACATAGGTTCCTTATCGCTATAATGCTACAGCTCTTTCAAAAGATGAGACACACAATGCACGTAGGTCTGTTCCTCAAAAGATAAAAAGTCTTAATTTTCTTGCATCTCTCTCACACGCCGCACCGTGACGTCTCCGTAGACCTCTACGGTAAAGTACGGAATATAGTTACAAGCGTAATATTGAAGTGAGAGTGAATCCCAAAAATTGAAAAACGTCAAATTTCAAGGCGCTAATGGTTTTGCTTTTGTTCTTAAATAATGCTGCCGCTCTTTCTTACACACTGAATAACAACAGTCGAAAATGAGACACAAAAAAGATGGAAACAGTCACACCTATTTTGGGTGTCTCATCTTTTGTCTCACAAGAAAGAACTGCAGCATTATATCGATAAGGAACGTATTTTTATATCCTTTTTTGCCGTCACAATACCGTAACCGTGAATCGTCACGGTAATTATAAAAGCGCACAATATTATAATCTTAAAATTTATCGTATATCGACAATTTTATGTTGATCCATAAACATAAAAAACATAACTTAACATATTTTTGCTACATTTTATTAGCAAATTAAATCACAAGGCATCTTACATAATTCCTTATTGTTGCGAGATTTACAATATGTTACGAACACGCATAAAATAATCCGGAACATGTTCGGTTCATAAAATTTACGGGCTCTTTTCCGGAAATAAGACCAAAAAGTACGAAACACAAATAAATCAGGCAAGTTAAATGTAGGTTGTACGTTGTAGGCTCCTTCTTCCTTCTCGGTCAGGGCATTACGTTACACACAATATGTCGGCAGGAATAATATTACGAAAAATATATTTATTTTGTTAGGTTCCCTTTGCCGGTATGGTGAAAGTAAAGCATAACAACATGATAATACTTGCCATTTTGGTGAACCAAAAAATTGGGGTATGTTTAATATGATTTTTTGTGTGATAAACTATGTTCCGAGTATATAAACATCTTAAAAGTGTTGTGTTAAAATAACGTAAGATCGTCCAAAGTTAACACATAAATTTGTTAGAAGCCATTTTCTTTTCTCAACAGTTTTCGTTCATTCAAAAAAAAATCTTAAATTTTTTTTTTGATGCGATTTTAACCCCTATTTATAAAGAAACTGTATGAAGGACAAGGTTAGAATCACTTGCGCCAATATCAATCTGAGACCTATGTTCTATTTGATTATAGTAGCTACTCTGAATGATTTTAAAAGAATTTTCTATGAAATTGGCGGGTGACTTTCGGCAGCTGTCAATGGCGGAAATATCGATATTTATGTTTTCAATGAAATCAAATATAGTATAATGGTCATTATTTCTTTAAAAACTACTTTTAATTGTGTTGTTTCGTGTTGGGTATGTAAATCCGTTTATACATTTATGAATATATTTTTGACAATTATTTTTAAAAATAGGAGATTTTTCAATCTTTTTTTAGTTAGTTAGCTATTCTGGAAAAACTACTTACTATATTATCGCGTATTAAACATGAATAATAAGATATATTATATGGTAAACAGAAAACAATCGCTTCGTTTTTATATCGATATTTCACAAGAACTCATCAAGTTTCTTCATCTATTATCCCACGTTTAACAAGTTTTGGTGGGAGTTTTATCCAGCCGATCCAAAAATTCAACTCTTTTCCCTAAATATTTTCCCATAAATGTGGAGAATACAATCTAAAAGTTATAGCATCAAATTAGACCACGAAATATAGTATACGGTGCGCGCCAAGCAGGTAAAACGGAGAGCGGAGCGGTCCGGTTACAAGCGAAAACCTTTTAGTTTAAATCGTAGCTCATAGAATTATCATCCGATACACTTCATTCCAAGCTTAAATTAAATAAAACAAAATTTATGTGCAGATGAACTTCGACTTATGAAAAAATATTAATATTGGACAAAGTTATTGCAAAATTAAGGCCGATTTTTTTCGTCAATTTTAATTTTATTTATTTATTTATTATACATAGATACAAAAGAGAGTATAAATTACATATTAGGAAGTTTTGCCTGTCCAACTAGGAAAGTTTCCCGTCCCAGGACAGACAAATTGACATGTTTAGTTCATATTATTCATGAAATGTACATAATTACATAACAAAAACAAAAATTTACAAAAAACTCATTTTTCTCTGAAACTAAGTTGTGCAATAAAGTAGATGTATATTATATTCATATATATACATACATACATACATACATACACACATATACACATATATACATATATGTATATATACACACACATGTACGTTTATATATACATCCCGCTATCATTGCTGCGTCTTCTAATGGTCCACTTTCATTCAATCCTGCGTCCGACCGTCATTCTGCGTCCGGTATACGGACGCAGGATTGAACACATGTAATTTCAAGTTTTCCCCACTCCTGTACCCTCATACTGTTCAAAAACGAAAATAAGCCAGACGCAGTTTTGGTACCTAAATCAACTGAAATATACTATTTTAGTTCAGTGTTTTGTCACCGAGCGGCGAGCCGCGGCGCTGCAGTAGATGAGCGTATATTTTTAGCATAATATATGTTTCATTGACTCGCGTATCGCAACTCCTACATTTGGCAACATCGCTTTTTAATAGCGTGTCTTCTGTTCTCTGCGAAAACAGAGCAATCATTCTAAAATATCGCACAATGAACAAGATTATATTAAAATCAGCAGGATTATTCAAAATTCGCGCTAAATATGACTACAATAAGGATGGATCTTTGTCAAACGTATGTTATTAATATTTCAATATCTCAATATCACCAAGACAATGTTAATATTTATATTTCAATATCACCAAGACAATGTTACAACAATATCGTCGTTGTTTACGCATTAAATAATAGTTATTTTGTTGAAATAAAATTTTCCGAAGCTGCGTTTTTTTTTGAAAGCCATGATTTTGCTTCTTACTCGAAAAGTCAATTAAAATTCATTCTGAAACTAATATTAAATCACGGCATCCATGCTTATTTCTAAAAATAAATACGAAATGGCCTAAATTAATTTACTAGAAGTGGTATTATTCTTTTAGTTTCGTTTAGTTCCTCTTACTTTTCAATTTCAATTTGGGAGGTGGGCATGGGTACCGCCAGCCCAGGAACTAATTATTGGATAACCAACACCTTTGCCGTAGGTCAACCCAAGCGGTTCGCTACATTTAGTGACTTTGCAGGGGTGCCCGGGTTCACGGGCTGAGTTTTGTCCGGATCTTGGCGTTGGATGTGTCTGCCCACCAAGTGCATGGCTGGCCGAAACGGGACAGAATAGTTGAGGAAACCTTTCTCTCTTACTTCTGACTACTCCAGCGGTTCTCTCTTCGAACATCGCCTTACACCGCAGTGTGAGGGATGAATTCATATGTCCGTCACTATTGAGTGCACTAACCCCCAGATTCCTACCCACCCCTAATACCCTTTTTCTTCCCAAAACTTCCATTCCTTCCTTTACCTAAAAAGACCCTCCATACGGCATCTCCAAAGATGACATAGGCCCTGATGGAATGCTTTTTTCCTCAGGGCCTCCTGTAACGTAAAAAAAGTAAGATATTTTCAAATATTGTCTGGTTATTCGCAACCGTACGCAAATAGCCGTCTTTTATAATAGGTGAATTAAAAGGGTTTTTATAAAAAATATCCATGTTAAGAGCGTATAACCAGAAAAAACCAGAAATATGTCTCTCTTCCACAAAAAATTATAAATTGATTTCGAAATATTGTCCTTTTATCTAGTAAACGTATGTTTTAAATTTTGATAACTGTTTATTTTTAGTATAATAAGGTTATACCATAGGTCGTTGGCAGATTTGTTAAATTTTCTAAAAAGATTTTGTATTATACAACACCCATTTCAAATCATATAACCATGCAGTAAAATAAATCAATACATTATCTGGTAAACGTATGTTACAGAATTTTAATTTTTGTTAAAATAAAATCATTAAAAAATATATACATACATGTGTTTCTTGACGAAAATTGGTCCGTTTGTGTATTTATTTGCGCACTTACAGACTAATATATTTCAGGTTTTTTTACATTTTTATTTTGCTCAGACATTATTGAAAAATGATAAATACTTGTTACAAAAATACATAATTTTAATAGTTTTATCAACACGCCTTTCAGCATTTTTGGATGTAGGTATATATTAAAGCAAATTTGGAATAAAATAAAATCGATATTGAGTTATAATTTAAAAAAACTGATACGGAGAGTAATTAATCTTTCTCATTGGAACCGCCCTGTATGATCGTAAGAACATCTTTCGACGAAATGTGGATTTTCGACCGCTGGTTGGTTAAACGCTCTTAAGCGTGGCCTGCGATCTGGACAGATTAACGAAATTGTTTTTAAATAACCTTTTTTATATAGCGAGTAGGTACACGGCGTGCGTTGCAATGCCACTCAAAGAAATTGTTTGTGTCTTAATTCTGTTTATTGAAGTCCTTTGGGATATACAATATTTTTTTTGATTTTCCGTCGGGGGCGGACACGAAAAAATCAGAAGGTTTTCCGACCTGTAAACAGGCCACATACAGCTTCAGTGTGAGAAGCATTATATTCTCTAACATATAAATTAGATGTCTATTGTTTATGCTAGAAGTGAAGGATTCCGGTCTTGTACTTTCGCCCGGTCTCCCTTAGAACTACAACTGGCATAACAACATGTAAATATTGTAATACTAGATAATAATAAACTGTATTTAAAAACTCATCTTTGGTTGCTAAACTAATGAGTCCAGTTAAAAAAAACCTCACCACATGAGCACAGCATATAATAGGCACCAATGGTAGCAAACCACTTGGGGTGATTGTTGGTTATCCAATAAATGGTTCCCGGGGCAGCGGTACCCATAATGTAAAATAATGCAAGGCTGATGTGAGTGTAACGAGTAAGATAAGAATGGGACGCTTAGGTAGTTTGTACATCACGTAAAGGGTAGAGCCAATGATCTAAGAAAAGGTTGTAGGAAGAATATACGACGTGAACTTGATTGATAGAAGTCAATGAGTCAGGGACGCCCGAAGAAGACACGGCGTGATTGGTGAACCAAATTCTTCAGGCATGCCGAATGACAGAATAACAGAGTGATGTATGAATGTGAATGAAGCAATAAGTGTGTGCCAGTATCGAGTTGCTTGGAGATCCTCTCTGCAAACCTCTGCGGGAACAGCGTGATTGTTAAATAATATTATTTATTATTAAAGGCATGTTATTTTATTTGTTTAGACAGTTTTATGCTTTCGCTATTATTTTTTCCTTTTTCCTTTCAAAGGATTTAACATATAATTTAGTTGTAAAGTTTGCGAAAGACCCTCAAAATTGTTTATCCAGTGAACGAAAATGCATTAGTTAATTCGACAGGAAACTTGTACCTAGCGTCAATCATAATAGACTTGATAAGAATTTATATAATTCTTATTTAATTTTTCATTAATTATTAAAATAATTCCCCTCAGGGCCTATGTCATCTTTGGGGATGCTGTGTGGAGGGAATTTTTAGGTGAAGAAGGAGAGGGTGTTCTGGGAAGGAATAGGAAGATGGGTAGGAATCTGGAATCAGTGTGTCCTGGAGTGACAGACGTATGAATCCATACGTGGTGTGTAAGGCAATGTTCCGAGAAAGTACGACAGGAAAATCAAAGGAACTCCCTCAACCATTATCTCCCTATCCGGCCTGCTATGCAGCTGGTGGGCAGAGTCATCCGCAACGAAGACCCAGCCAAATCTCTTCACATGAGCATAGCATATTATAGGGCACCCTTGCTAAGTCACCAAATGTAGCGAACCACTTGGGGTGACCTATTGCAGAGGTGTTGGTTATCCAATAAATGATTCCTGAGGCAGCGGTACCCATACCCGCCTCCAAATTTGACTCTTTCCGAAGTCTACGGTTTTTTTGTAATTAAAAGGTCACATATATTTCAACTGATAATCGTGTTGTAGTAATAATTAGCCACTTAAATCTAAAGTTCTATCTTTAAAATTAACATGAATGGATCTAGGAAGGTCCCAGCAATACAGATCTAGTCACTAAAAATAACTAATCACACTTCAAGCAACATTTTATTCTGAATGATAAGTCTCAAAAAATCCCATTGCAATTTAATTAATTTTACGTGCGCATCGCCGCCGGGTTGATAAGAGTCCGCGACGTATGGGCCAGTCATATTGGCGCCTTCATATTCTATAAATACCTATACAGTCATCTACTCAAACTTGAAAGAATACGCGGCAACGTCGCAAGACGTTGGTTTGTCGTCAACATAAAAACGAATATATAATTGGACGCTGCATTGTCGATCAAATTAAAGTAAATATACGCAGGATGCCTCACTGCATTGAATATAAAAGGAGTTCAGATTGGTGGAACGTTAAAGGGCGTTTTTTTCGTTTTGTATATTTTTAAATTAATTGTTTTCAAAAATTTAAATACCTAGCAACAATCAAACACTTAAAAGCTAGTTTATACTTTAGTTAGAACTATGTAAAATCAAGTCCTTCAGACAGACGCAGTAATGTCGATCCAATAAAAGGAAGCAGAAATGATAGCGGGATGTATATATATATATACACATACACATATGCACATATACACACAAATACATTTTATGTCCGCCATTTAGGCAATAAACAAATTTTTTTGCAAACTGTGGCTCATGCGCATTCTATATAAAACTATAACGAAATTTATTTAAATTTCATGTTTCATATAATTTCCAAGGATTCCAACCGATTTGGTAAGACCCTCCGCGTGCGGTCGCTATATCTATACGTATAGATTTCCTCTCGAGCTTCCAAAGGTCTAGGTTAGGTCTTGCTCAACCAGTCTTTCGCGGTCCGGCCCACCATTCAGTAGATAGACTAACGCATTTGGCGCCAAGACCTAGACAAATCTCACCCCATGAAACCCAGGAACTGTGTCATCAACTTGGGTTGTCCTACTATGGCAGAGGTGTTGGTGTTGATGATTGAGCGACGGTACCCACACCCGCTACTAAAATTGAAAACCAGAGTTGCATCGCAATAGCATGATTGATAAAAAATACCATTAATTGAAAATAGCTCTTCATTAATTGAAATTCAGTATGTAATCTAATCCATGTAAAACGAAATCACAGCTGCCCGTTTAATTAGCAATCGATACCAGGCTCGAATCGGTAATAATATGTCCATCGTTAGCCTCATAACAGGGGTGGAGCACAAAGCAAAATGGGTCAGATTTTCAAATTCCATTGCAGGTAGTTGTCGAACGCTCCCCCGGGTACCGATTTCACGACCCACTTGACTTTTAATCCGGGGGTCGTCGGCCCGAGAATCCGCGCTGAATATCCCTGGTACCAGCTGCTAATTGGGAGTTATTGGCCACAGAAACTACCATGTAATTTATGAATCGTTTCAATGGATAAATGGTGTTCGTAAACGACCAGAAAAACACCTGAGAATGGAAACAGAGAATTCTAATAAAAACACACTGTTGGTTTTTTTTTTGAGAGTCCCAACTGCTCCGTCTGGAGCCAGTTAGATAATGGCACCCTCAATTGCCGTACGTTATGAGGCTGTGGAGAGGGGAAGGAGATGGGGAGGAAGAAGGTGTTGAAGTACTCTGGTCACTAAACACGGCTAAAGCAATTTAAAGCAACTTTTTAATTCCGAATGATGATCTTACACCAAGGCGATACTGAGAGTGTCTTCCACTCTGGAACGTGCGGCAATTATGATAAATATTATTTTCAATTAATAATTGCCAAATAACATAAAATAAATCGAATAACACGCTTGGATTCGATCCCGCGTCTTCCGGGTTGCGAATCAAGAGCCTTACCTGAAGTATTAATAAGAATAATTCCACCACGGAGACCGTCCCCTGGTTGTTCCCCATCTACCTACGCAACTCCCACACTTCCCTACCCCTCTACCTACTCCTCTACCGACCTGTCTATGGTAGTATCACTCATAAAAGAAAATGCTTTCTCTTTCTCTTTTGTTTACCATATAATTTTCCTGTGTACTGTAATTAAGTTTATAATATGTTTATTATCCTGATGAAGGTTGAGATCAACCGAAACCGGTGGACGTGAATAAATCAATTAAAGTTGTTTGAAAAAAAGAACTTTTTTGTTTGTATTATGTCAAGCCACAAAGTGTTTGTTTTCCGGGAAAGTTGCCTTACTTCCAGAAGGAAACTAGCATAATATTGCTAACGCGCGTTGCATAGGTAGGGAAAGCTCGTAACTTCGTGAAAGCCGATTTGGAGACTCAAGGCATAAGAACTACTTCTTTCATCAATTTTAAACCCTCAGACCTCGTCAGTAGGTCAGAATATTTCCGCTTTGCATTCAAATAAATGGAATATTTGTGAGCGTATCCGAAAACTAAAAACTTTTTTTGAAAGATGATAAAATACGCTTTTGAAATTAATTATTTGAAATAAACCATATTTATTTATTACCATACGTATTTTTTTAAATTTAAAAACTTTGAATGCACAGTTTTAAAATTTTTTGAAATGGCACACCTTAGTGTTTTTCTAACTGAAATTATTAATAAGGAAAACAATACATACTTATAGATATTATTGGATAAATGTTTGACTAACGGAATCTTCAACTCAATTTTTTGTCGTTTCATCAAAAAAAATGTAAAATTCCCAAATTTAAAAATTCAAAGTTCCAAATTGTTATTTCGGCATAACACCCCAAAAGTAATACTTTTGGCCGTGAAAATCTTAAATCTATTCACAGGTTGTTAATCTGTTGAGTAAAATGTAAAACACGTTTATTAGCAATGGGAAAACTTTTAAGTCATAAAATGAAAACCAAACAAAAATTGATCCTGAAATAATAAACGTACATTTCTAAAACTCCCTGAAAATTCAAGAGGGACTTTCATATTGTTCAGAAACTAATACCCTCGCATTTATAACAATTTCTGTATGAAAGGTAGTCAAATAAGCAACAATTTTCACTTTGTTTAGTTCCATTCGTATAATACATTTCCATACAAAAGTTTAGAAATATTCCAGCAAAGTCTGTAAAATATCAAATATTCCTCAGACGAGACGTGTTCGAGGGTTTGATAGCTGCCTGAATCGTGAAAGGAACCAAAGACTTTGAACACATATGAACTGGCGGTGGATGGATGTATTTGAAATGGTAAAATAGTCATAGCATATCCTATATCTATAATACATGAAGGGGAAACTTATTTTGGCTTATTTGCAAGTGAACTTACTCATAGGTTGTTTACTTTACACGGTTGGACGAGAACGAAACGTCAAAACTTTATTGGCATTGGAATCATAATAATATATTGTTTGTTGTTTTATGAATCCTTCTCATATTGCTTTTGAAGTCAAAACTTCTTTAGCACCGTTCTGGTTTGAAACTCGATGAAATGAAAAAGCGACACTAAAAAGAGACAGACACATGCATCTAAAGGATTTGGCCTGCAAGAGAATAAGAGAGTATAACCGGTCTCCTCTTTGGGCGGTGCTTCGTAGCCTCCCCACTCTCGTCTACTTTAAGGTAAGGTTTCTAACCGTTTTCATACCGCGTGTGAACTGCACACACAATTTTTACATTAGCTCCTCCTGAGGAAAAAATCTCTCAAGGCCTATGGCATATAAATTTGAACTGAATATAAAAAATAAAACAATTAAACCAATATAATAACACCCCCATACACAAAAGCCCTGCTTTTTTATGGGGATAAATCAAATATGTACACATATTATGTAATTAATTATTATATTGAATTTATTGTAATTTATGTATCTTTCTCTGAATAAAAAAAAATAAAAAAATATTTGAGGATGCTGTGTGAAGGGTATTTTTATGGATAGGAAGGAGAGGACGCTCTAGAAGGAAGGTATGAGAGGCGGGTAGCAATCTGGGGATCGACGTGTCCAGAAGTGACCGATGTATAAATCCACCCTCCCACTAAGGTGCAAGATGATGGTCGAAGAGTCCTGCTGGAGAGTTTAAAAGGCCAACTAGCCTCCCTCGATCCGTAGGTGGGCAGACGCAGTAGGTGGACACACGCCGCTAAGACCTAGACAAACCTCCCCCATGAATCCTGGCACCCCTGCTAAGTCACCAACGTTGCGAACAACTTGCGGTGACCTATGGCAGAGGTGTTGGTTATTCAATAAATGGTTCCCGAAGCGGCGGTACCCATATTCACAAATTGGAGGACTTCTACGTCTAGGTACTATAAGAAAAACAATACCTTACCCTTGAAACTTCACTGCGATAAACATAACTTTGCATAATATTAGTTTAGTTCTTCGGAACTTATAAACACAGAAACCTACTTAGCCATAGAACAGTAAAATGTTTCGATTTTATTTCAAATGACAAAAGCCTTCTTCTTTGCTGTAACAAACCTTGAACAAAACCTGATAAAATAACAATAAAGCTATCATTAAATCTAATTTAGCCCACAATAAATAAAGATTACATTAAAACATTATTTAATTTTCTATTAATGTATAGCGAAAATTCAGAGCTCATCTTGTTTAAATGCAAATAATTATTAGAGGTCATGTATTTCAGTATATATTACATAATTTTATTAATGTACAAAGTTTTATGGCAGTGGTAGAAATTTCGTGGCACTCGTGCCAGACCTGGCATTTTAAAGCTTTTCAGAGGCACGAACTAAATGTGCCTTGAAAGCTTTTAACACCCTCAAAAGATCTCAAATCCTGGCAAGTGGCAAAGATATAAAGATATGAAATTAAGGGAACGTCACGCAAAAATATAAAAACAAGCACAAACAGTACTTATTGGAGGCTTTTATAATTACCGGGACGATTCTCGGTTACGTTACCGTGACGGCAAAAAGGCAATAAACATACGTTCCTTATTGCTATAATGCTGCAGCTCTTTCAAAAGATGTTTGAAAGAGCTGCAGCTCTTTCTTATCAACTAGGTATTTAAAGAGAGTATATTATGCCCGCACGGCAGCAGAGCGTTCTGATCGCTTGCGGGCTCAATAGGTCGCAATTTCTGCAAATCCAGTCTGCCACCTCTTACCAGACCTGATGGCTCTCTAGCAAATACCGCCGCCGAAAAGGCTAACTTATTAGGCAAAATGTTCGCGGAAAACTCGACCCTCGATGATCAAGGTGCTACCCCGCCGTCGGTTCCTCATTGCAGTTTTCGTATGAAAAAGCTGAGGATCCGGCATCGGGATGTACTCCAAGTCTTACGAGGGCTTGATGTTAATAAAGCTAGCGGGCCTGACGGAATACCTGCCCTGGTATTGCAGAGGTGCGCTGTAGAAATAGCTCCAATTTTGACGAAGCTTTTCAAAATGTCCCTGGAGTCTGGCTCTGTGCCCTCTAGTTGGAAAAAAGCGATCATTCACCCCATTCCAAAGAAGGGTGACCGCTCCAACCCAGCCAACTACCGCCCCATAGCGATCACATCTGTTCTGTCAAAAGTGATGGAACGTGTGATCAATGACAAACTGCTCACATACCTCGAGAAGAACAAAATTATTAACGACCGTCAATACGGATTCCGGCGGAACCGCTCGTGCGGTGATCTTCTCGCGTATGTGACGCATGTTTGGGGACGGTGCCTGGAATGTTTTGGTGAGACCCAAACGGTTTCACTGGACATTTCCAAAGCCTTTGACCGGGTTTGGCATCGAGCGCTTGTCAACAAACTGCGTTCTTACGGACTTCCCGCATCCTTGTGTGCGTGGATTGCCGACTTTTTGAGGGGGAGGTCGATTCAGGCGCTTGCTGACGGTTTCACCTCTTCCTCACATTCAATAAATGCTGGCGTCCCACAGGGATCGGTTCTGTCTCCGACTTTGTTTCTGTTGCACATCAACGACCTCTTGTCATGTGCACCGATTCATTGTTACGCGGATCACAGTACAGTCCATGATAGCTTTTTGTTTGACAAGCCTCCAAAGAGCACACAAACCCCAATAGCTCGGAGGGCTTTGAAGCAAAGAATGGACGGTTACCTCGAGAGTGTTTTCTCTTGGGGTAAGAATAACCTCGTCGAATTTAATGTTTCAAAGACCCAATCATGTTTGATAACGTCTAAAAGGGATCGAAATGATAATCTAGTCTCCTTCAACGGAAGCATTCTTCCGAATAGGACCTCCATTGATATGCTTGGTGTAACTCTAAGTGACCAGCTCAGGTATGGGGGCTCCATCGAAACCAGAGTTAATTTAACCTCTCAGAAACTGGGCGTACTGTTCAGGGCCCGCAGATACTTTAATAGTACTCAACTGCTAACCCTGTACAAATTGCAAGTGCGCCCCACGGTTGAATTTGGTAGCCACCTCTGGTCTGGAGCTCCAAAATACCTAAAAAAACCCTTGACTCTGTGCAGAAACGGGCGGTCCGTTTGATAGATTCTCCCATCTTAACAGACGGATTGCAATCTTTAGAGCATAGGCGTCAGGTGGGAATGCTGTCCTTGTTCTACCGGTATTACAATGGAAGATGCTCCGAGGAACTAGCGTCATTGATCCCCTCGGCACCGGTGCATAGTCGGGAAACACGCCAAACACGCGCCCAACATTTGTACATAGTTTATATTAGTCACATGAGAACGGGTCGTTTTTACGATTCGTTCTTGAGTTCAACAGCTCGGCTGTGGAACGATTTACCGGCCTCTGTGTTTCCTCCCTCCTACAACATGAGTCTCTTCAAGACCCATGTTAATTCCTTCCTTTCCTCAAAAAGACCCTCCACACAGCATCCTCAAAGATGACATAGGCCCTGAGGGAAATTATTTTCCTCAGGGCCCCCTGTGTGGAGTAAATGTAAAAAAAAAAAAAAAAAGCCACTCTCGATTGGAATATGGAGTAATAAAATGGGGCTCAGCAGCATCTAAACACATGAAACAACCGAAGGTAACTCAGAATTGCATCATAAAGACCATACTAAAGGTCCCCATAAGGACGTCAACAACAGAAATTTTTAAACAGTTTGATGTTCTAAGCATACAGAAAATCTATGCCAAAAACATTCTATTACATCACCTCAAAAATGATTCAGAGGCAGACACCTCACATACTCATTAAACCAGAGCCAAACAAACAGACATACTTAATATACCTAAGTGTAAATCTTCGTTTGGACAAAGAAGTTCTGAATTTTTAGCAGTAAAGTTAACTCCCACTTAGTATCAAACAAATTAAAACAAAAAATGGCTACATTAAGGACATTAATTGTTGGCTAACGAAACTATCGGAAAATGAACTTACTAGTTTACTTAAAACATCGTCGTAGAAGTTTCTTGAAATCCTTATCCAAACCATGAAGTTAACCATAGAAGTCGCTGAAAACTTATCCAAAGCATAGTCCCCCTCAGCACAGGATCTCCTAATGAGGAGGACTACGAATATGATTCCTATTTTATATATATTGTATACCTAACATGTTTCATATAAAAAATTTAAAAGTAATAAATATATACTTAGTTACTAAAAAAAAAAATGCACCATGTACGTAGGTCTGGTACCTCCAAAGGAAAAAGTCATAATTTTCTTTCGTCTCTCGCACACACCGCACCGTGACGTCTCCGTAGACCCCTACCAATACTACTTGCCGTGACGATAATTTTGAAATTATGGAATATAGTTACAAGGATAATATTGAATTGTGAGTGAATTCCAAAAATTAAAAAAAAAAACGTCAGAACGTCAGATATCAATGCGCTAATGGTGTTGCTTTGTCCTGAAAACAACTAACAACAACCGACGAAGAAAATGAGACAAACTGTGAGCGTATGTCTGCACCCCCCCCCCCCCCCCCCCCCCCCCCTTGTTTTATAATACGTTTTTTTGTATAAACTACCTTCTAGGCGATAGAAACTTAATTGAATTTTAATATTGTAACTCTATAACCCGAAACTGTTAAAATATAATGTTCAAAATAATTTTCTCACTAGATACACATCAGTTCATGCCATGTTACATGCGCCAAAAACAGATTTTCAAATTAAATTACGTATTTTCATACACATGCCAAAATTTGAACATTTCCCAAAAGCTCAACAATGTTTTGTACTAGGCAAAAATATGTATTTGTGAAAACAAATTTGTACCTACAAAAGCAGAGAGATGGGAGGCGCAAATTACCAACTTTCATGGAAAACACTTTTAGTATTTTGGTTTTAATTTATATATTTACACCGTTTTTTTTTTATAAAATTTATTATGTTGGGTGTAAGGTGGGTTTGTGAAGGTGAAACTGTTGGTTGATAATGTTGTATGTTTCGTGAACACCTCACTAGGAGAACCTGTGCTGAGGTGTTTACGTGTTTATGATTCAGTGTGGCAAGTACAGGTATTTATGTGTTGTAGTATTTATTTTACATAGTTGTGTTTACTTATTTTACTTTTTTTATATTTTTGTTATGTTTGGTTAGGGATTAAGAAATTTTGAATAAAGTGAATATCTTGATTTTTGATCCAGGCTGTGATGTGTTTTTTGTGATGTATATGTATGTGCAGTTAGTAGTTGTTTCAGAGTAATGGGCATATAATTAAAAAGTTTGATTGCGTAATACTGAAAATGTCTTTGTCCGTGTGTGGTGTGTGTTATCGGTATTTTCAGGGTTACATTTGTTAAGGACCTTGTTTTTATTGTTGTTTTTGTTTGCATTGGAATATGGAGTTTGTTTTGAAGGAAGTGTAGCAGAGCAGATTTGGCATAAAGTTGTTTTATTGACATGACTTCTAATGTTTTGAATATTTTGCTTGAATCTGTGTAGAATGGCACTTGCAGGATTAGTTTAATTATCGCCTATTGTATCTTTTGAATTGGGTCAATTGCTATATTTGTAGCACTTCCCCAAGCCAGTATTCCATATGTGGCAATGGATTGACAAAATGCGAAGTATATGGATCTGAGTATTGTTAGTGGGAAAATGTTTTTAATGGATTTTATTAGGTGCATGACTCGTTTTAGTTTATTTGTGGTGAAGTTTATGTGATCAGTCCAGCGTAAGTGTGCATCAATAATAACCCCTAGGT
Organism: Limnephilus lunatus; assembly: GCA_917563855.2. NCBI lineage: Eukaryota > Metazoa > Arthropoda > Insecta > Trichoptera > Limnephilidae > Limnephilus > Limnephilus lunatus. The sequence continues at coordinate 39,697,047 of OU830602.1, read as the reverse complement.
ACTTTGTTTGTTTGACCCTTTCTATATACTCGCATTGACAATTGGATAAAGTTTGTTCACAGTCATGCAGAAACAAATCTGTGTTTGATGAAGGTTGACCTCTTTGTGTAATACTATGTGTGATGTATTTTGTTTTGATTGTATTAACTGTAAGAGTATTACTGTTTAGCCATTTTTTAACAACTGACAAACTTTTTTCGGCTATTATGAATATATATTTCCATGTGGCTGCTTGACAGAGAAGAACTGTGTCGTCAGCGAAGGTCACAATTTTACCTTCAATATCAATGTTACAGAGTTCGTTTATGTAGATGAGGAATAATAAAGGGCCAAGTACACTCCCCTGTGGGACTCCGTACGTAATTAAAAGTGGTTCACTTATCTTGTTATCAATTTTAATTTGTTGAGTTCGGTCAGACATGAAGCTTTTAATTAATTCGAATTCTACTCCATCAATACCAATGTTTTTTAACTTCTTGAAAAGTTTTTCGTGTGAGATTGTGTCGAAGGCTTTACATAGATATAAATAAATTGAAATAACTTTTTTCTTAGCGTCAAGATTATGTGTAATGAAGTCTGTTACAGTAGCTATTGCATTTTCTGTGCTCCTGTTTTTCCTGAATCCATGTTTGTTCAACGACAGTATTTGTTTCGTTTCCAGATAGTGTTGAAGCTGTTTTTTAATAGGTTTTTCCAGAATTTTTGAAAAGGTATTTAGTAGCGTAATGGGTCTGTAGTTGTTTACATTATTTTTTTGTTCTGATTTGAAAATTGGAATAATAAGGCCTTTTTTTAGTAAGCTAGGAAAAATTCCTTCTTTTAAACTACGATTTATTAAATATGTGAGTGGTTCAAGTAGTTGTTGGCTTAAAGTTATATTATGCCTTTGTATTGAAGCCACCTTAAATATATTTTTTTAAAGAAATACCATAATTCCCGGTATACGACTAACCAGACAATTATATATTACTATTACATATTAGAAAATCTCGTACTGTAAGCGGAAAATATTGCTTGTGTCGTGATGGAGGACTTGGTCTGTCGAGGAATCGAACACGCAACGCCTGAGTGGGACCCAAACGCGATTCCAAGTCAGTCATAGACACAAACGGCACTAAGTAAATTACTTAGATAAAGTTTACGAAAAACATCAAATAATGCTATTTAAACTTGAATTAAGCCCGAAACGGTGACAAAAAAAAATATTTTGTTTTTATATACCTAACGTAAAAATTATCGCCGTAATTTTGTGTTATATTCACTCCCGAGAAACTGAGAACTTTCCAAGATATCGAAATAAACTCGGAGCGCTTGCAAAATTCCACTGGTAGCAAAGAAAGCGCCAAATATTTCTAGGGCAAGTCTAGGATGAATGCTCAAACAGAGTCCCGGCAAGGTTCAACTCTTAGAAGCGACCGAATCTATTTCTGATTTAAATATTTCAAATTTATTTTCATTTGAGAGTCGCTAATATTGTCTTCAATGTTGATATTTCATATTGTTTAAATTACAATTTGAGGTTTTACTCATCAAGCTATTCCAAAAATAAAACAAAAATTCATTCTAGATTTGCAGAAAACTTAATAGATGTCGCACATTAAAATAAAAGGGGATATATTTATCCAAGACACTCTTAAGATTGCATTTAATTCGGGAAAGGAAAACAATGTCGATGATTCTCAGCAGAAGTATGATACAGTTAAATATAAAAAATTAAAATTCTAAACTTAAAAAAACACAAATTAAATTTAAATTACAAGAAATTTTTGGCTTCTCTCGTGACCAATTTTATATCACTTTCTCAAACGGACCTGTAAAAACACCAAAAAGCAAGATTTATTAACGAAAAGTCATTAATAGAAAAAAATAAATAAGAACAAATATGACTGCAAAAAAAAAAAAGTTTTTTTGTATTTTTTATTATTTAGTTTAATAGAGTTCCCAAAGCACGCGAATCGTATAGTATGTTATTTTGGCATATGGATTTCCCATCCCTTTGTTGTAACATACATATGTTAGGTCCACTTCCGTTCTCATATCAGTTTCCGCTTTCAGCAAATACTGAAATACTGAAAACGATGGTCAGGCTTAATTACACAAACACATCCTTCTGCCTATACATACACACGTGCACACGTGTGTGTGCGTATGGGGGACCTATGAATGATTTCGATGGGGTGATTAAAAATAATGAATTACCTATTTAGCCGTACCAAGTGGCAGTTAGAGCAGGATCGCTGGGAATAATTATTAGGAAGGTTGCGGATTATTTTAATTCAGAGTGGTCATTATTTAATACAGATTTGGGTCATCATTTGAATACCGCTTTTTATACAATTTGCTATTTTTAATCAGATTTTATGTAAACAAAGTTTTACCAATAATGTTGATTATTTTTTATTAATATTTTCATTTAAAACTTGGGCGTTGATGTACATAATCAAAATGAGATATATTTAGTTAAAGTTTTTTTTTTTAAATTTGAACAATTCATCAAATTTTTAAAGTTTATTTTCATGTTTTGTGTAAATTCTATTCAAGTTCTGTTATTATATCATTTTAGGCAAGTTGATTCATAAAACAAAAATAATCACAGAACTTGAATAAAACTTTAACAGAACGTGGAAAATAACTTTAAAAAATTTGAACAATTCATCAATTATTTGAGGTTAATTTTCAAGTTCTGTATAGGTTCTATTCAAGTACTGTTATTATATAATTATATGCTAGTTTCGTCAAAAAATTGAATAATCACATATTTGAACAGAAATTTCACAGAACATTAAAATTAACCTCTCATATTTGTTTTTTTTTTTTAAATAAACTCATCCTTTTTCCCAAGCTTTTTACATAATAGTTAAGACGGGTTGTTCGACAGATTCAAATGTAACATTGTCATCAGATGGCCATTCCGGGCGATTTTACTTTTTGGCATTTGAAAAACTAAGTCCGTTTTAACTTCTGAACAAATGTTGATCTGCAGGACAAATATCATGTTGTTAAAAGGAATATAAACGCTAGAAATATTTCGATTCCCGTGCCTGCAAAATTTGCAATCGAGCGTTTTATTTGCGCGCGGTAAGTAAGCGAAACAGTGATTTTTATTTATTTTGTCCATAATTTTATAAGAGTGAAAAAAAGTTAGAACATAGAAAACCTCAAAAATGGTCTTAGCCATAAAGGGGTATTTTTATAAAAATGTTTCTTGTATTACTTCATAGTTAAGTCATGAAAAAACGCTTTTTTTAGTGGTTGACGCTTATTTTTTTTGGTATGTAAATAATAATTTTATTGTAATTCCGTTACATAGAAAACCTAGTAAAAGCTTTAATTTATCCTGATTTTATTATTTATTGATACTGTAAGCCAATTCGTCACAAAGATTTATCTAAATAGTATCTATGTAAATAGGATTTCACGTATAACTTCACCATAAGCTTTTCACCTTATTACAATTTGACAGAATGTGAAATTTCACAGAAACACAGCTAGGATCGGCTTTTAATGTCCACCTTCCAAATGTCATGAAAATAAAATGGCGCCGAATGGCCTTATTTTAAACTATCTCCGTACATCAAATTAGGTCCTGGGGGAAAAGATTTCCCTCAGGGCCTATATCATCTTTGAGGATGCTGCGGAGGGAGATCTGGGTACGATTTGTGAATGGGAACCTGGGGGTCAATGTATCCAAGAGTAACGGACGTTCGAATTCATCCCTTCCACTGCGATGCAAGACTATGGGTTGAGAATCCTGCTGGAGACGTAAAAAAGTCTCCCTGAAACAGACTCTCCAAATCCGACCCACCACACCTCAGTAGGTGGGCAGATGCATCCGCCGCCAACACACAGACAATCCTCACCTCATGAAGCCAGGCACCCAGGCAAACGTAGCGAACCACTTCTGGTGACCATGGTTATACAATGAAGGATTTCCGGGGCGGTGGTACCCATATCCGCCTTCCAGTTTAGGTTTCCAGCCGTGGGTTTAACCAAACTTAACGACAGTGTTACATTTTAAGTTCATTGAAATAACTGACTTAGAGGGAACAACGCTCTGCGAGGCTATATTTTAAAAATATGTTCTAAAATATTTATAGTAAAGTTGAAAATTTTTATGTGCCATACTCTAAATTTTGTATATTTGCAGAAAGGCGTAAAGTTAATACAAACAAATATTTTCTTTTAAAACTGAGCATACAATTTTTTTTGTCCGCGACAAAAAGACTGGGTTCGTGAATATTTTACGATGTGAATACTCAATAAGTGCATATTAATCTTCTTACTTACTGCAAAATTATCTGATCTAACATTTGAAAAAAAGGAAAGCTTGTAGGTACCAGGTTTCCGGTCAGAAAAAACGAAACCCTGGCCTAACACGTTTTCACTGTGTGTCTAAATTTTCATAAATCAAATACGAAAGGAAAGTAATATTTCATGATAAGTTCGGCCGCAATACCATGATTCGATCTTTCGGAGAGCAGGTGTTGATCTGACCGCAATATCCGCCCTCCATCCCAACTTTCCACCCCGTTCTTCAAACCTTCTCCTACCCCCTCCCCCCCCCCCCCCCCCTTCCTCCCGGTGACCGCAGGATGTCTGCTCACGACCGCCTCCAACTTTCCGTTATATTTCAGTGAGCCGATACTTTGGAATATACATAAATTCATACGAATTTATACCTGAGCTCCTTAGATTTATGACGCTTGGTTTTAGAGCTAATATCTCGTCCCTGTCTGTAATATATTACGTTGAGTACGTTTTTATAGTTGACAGTCGTAAAACATCCTTGAACACATGCGTTTACAATAATACAAGAAAAGGTGAGTCCAAAGATTGGTAGGTATTTTGATCTTCGGGATCTACCATAGACATATTTTCCCAAGTGTATGGGATCTACTAACACACTTCCGCATTGTGTTTTTATCAAATCAAAAAAAAGTTCAACATTTTATAAATATAAATTAATGGTAGTAGAGTGTAACTGGGGTAAAAGAGTTTTAACTACAGAACAAATAGAAATAACCCTTCTTATGTAATAAATGTTAACCGTGTACGAATGTAAGGCGCGCGTTTGGCGTGTTTTCCGACTATACACCAGTGCCGAAGAAATCAATGACTTTCTATTTGTCTGAGAATTTTAAAAAACTTTTAGTGGTGTGATGTGATGAGACTATGGAATCACCAATTGGGGTAATTGTGAGGCTGCAGGTATTGGGGAGGGGACTGAGATGGGGAAGAGGAAAGTCGGGAAGTACCTGACTATTCATATCTGGTCATCAAACACGTCTAAAGACGTTTCAAGCTACGTTCCAATTCGAAATGGTGGTCTTACACCAGGGCAATACAGATAGCATCTTTCACTCTAGAACGCATCCCAAATATACTAAAAGTATTTTTTTTCGAAGACAACTTCTTCGGAAAGGTTTTCACTCTGTGATGGCATTATTTATTTTAATGAAAAGATAAATAACTTTGTTTACATCACTTTTATTTATATACGATCAACACGTTTCATGAACGATGTTCACATCATCAGGATCAAATGTATACTAAACTTTAAAATTAAATATAGATCACATACGTTAGGAAAGTGTAGGAGGAAGGGGGAGGGGTAAGAGTGGGGGAAGTTTATTACAATTAGGGATTTCAAAGTCATTAGCAGGGAAAGACCGGTTAAGTGGGAAAAGGTTCAAAAGAGGGTTTATAAAAATTTGCTGCTCATTAATTATGTCTGCTTTATTATTTAAATTTTTTCTTATTTCTAAAATCTCTAAATTATTATCTGTGATGCCTTATAACTCGTTTGTAATATTTTAAGTCCATGGTTTTTATCAAAATTATGATCATTTTTTAATAAATGATCTGCGAACTCAGATGCCTTGAGATGTTCTTTAACCCTTATTTCAAAGTTTCAAAATAAATACATACATGTATAATAATACTACTTTAAATTCTTAAATAACAAAAATCGATCAGATAAATTTTACTTGCGCATGCCGGTATTTGAACCCGAGACCTCCGGTTTGCTATTACAATTCGACCAGGGAGACCGTCAATATGCACCATCCCTTACTGTCCAATGCTATGTGAATGATATGATATGATATGAAAAAGGTAGTAGTGTCAAAAATAGAAATGAGACTAAAAGAATTTGGCATTCTCAGAATATAAAAATATTTGCTTTCTTTATTTCGGCTATTGGCATTATACCTAGCTCTCTCATTAAAAATTTAGGCTTATTAGATTTGTCAAAGAATTTATATATAAAAATGCAAAAATCGGTCATTTTAAATACATGTAGGATTACTAAAGATTTTCTTAATATTTATATTGAGGGATTAGTAGAATTTATCGGTCCAGTTAGGAGTCGAACCCTCTGATATGAAAATATCTGGAGTCGGTGAGTTATTCCCATTTGGTCTCTGGTAGATTGGCGTATTGTTGTTGTATTGTTTTTTTATTTATTTTACTTATATAGTGCACTTATATAGCGTGGATTGACTAGGTAATCATTTGTGGAAAAGTGTGTGGAAGGGTTTAGTCTTTCCTGTGGGGAAGATTTAACCCGGACATAAAATCTGAAGCACTTAATTAAAATTCATAATTAAAATTAATAATGAAAACGATGCTTTAATCATTGGATAGAGAACTTAATTGAGCATCGTGACCGCATACAATAGTGCTTATTCACTGTTTATGATATAATAATTACAGAAATTACCTTTATTTAGCAATAATTTATCTCAGAAGATTCTCTATTTAACAAGATGTTTTGTAATAAAATGGGAACAGCATCCACACCCCATACCCACAGCCGGAACAAATGTATTATTATGGCACATTCCGTGTGAAGGAAGCAATTTTCAATTCATCTTATCGCATGCGAGATCAGAATTAGCGTGATCTCTTCTGAATCGTGGAGATCTTTAGCTACCACTAACATTGTAAGGACGGGTACACGCTGCTAGGGACGGTTGAAAAGTAATCGCCCTAGGAAAGAAAAGTCGACACCAGCATCAAATCAAATTTTTGGAAAAAAAAAACCATCAAATGACTACTGTAAAATTTTCAAACAGCTGTGTAATATAGTTTGTGTTTGATAGTCATTGAAAGTGAACAATTTTTGCAGTAGTACAAAAATTTACACAGATAACCAAATATCGCGCAGTGATTAGATACCTGTTTTTGAAAAAGACAACGAACCATGAGATCAACACCGAATTATACGATGTTTATGGATACTCTGAACTTTCAATTTCAATAATTAAATATTAGACAGCTGAATTTATATGCGGTCGTAATGATGCCGTTGATGATGAGGCGGTACAAAAGAGGTCAGCACCCCAGAAATGGTCGATAAAATCCATGGAATGATCATCGTCGATCGACGAGAGACTAGCGTGAGATAGCTAGGACTTCGGATATCTCAACAAAAAAATGGGTGCTCAATATTTTGTATGAATGTTAGAGAATGACGAAGCTCTCAGCCAGATGGTTCCGCATTTGTTCTCAGTCGACAATAAAGGCGATTGTCTGACCATGTACAAGTACAAGTAACCGCGATACGAAGGACATTTTCAGACGTGACTTTTTTTTTATACTCCTTTAAAACTGTGGACGAAGCATGGTTCCATCACAATATACCAGAAACCAAGAAACAGTTGAAACAGTGGACTAGCGAATTGAAGCAGAAGAAAGTCATGGTTATCGGCCAATAAGGCCATGGCTACAGTTTTTTAAGATGCACATGGTATCCACCTGGAAAAGGCAAAACGATCACTGGCGTATATTATGCAGAATTATTGGACAGATTCGACGCCGATTTGTATCTAAATCGCCAAGATTTGTCGAAGAAAAAAAATGCTCTTCCACCAGGACAACACACAGGTGCTCAAGTGTACAGTTGCAATTGAAAACTCAATGTTTGCGTTAAGAATTGGTTCCTCAGCCGCTATATTCTTCAGATTTGATCCCCTGTGAGTATATTTCCAAACTTTGAGAAATGGCTCGGTGACAAGATATTTGAGCCGAAGGAGAAGGTCATCGATGAAAAAGGGGCATATTTACGAGAAATTGTACTATTTGGAGGGCATCGAAAAATTTGAAAATCATTGGACGAGTGTTAAAAAGATTCTATGTTGAGAAATAAATTAAGTTTGGTCTGAAAAACTTGTGTTCTCTTATTTAGGCCGATTACTTTTCAACCGCCCCTCGTACTATGTTCTATTTTCACATTCAGAGAAGAGAACAAAGCTTCACTACAAACCACTCTTATAAATTTAATTAAAAGGTTATCTGGTTTTACATTTTTATTTTTGTAATCAGTGAAGACAAGCGGAGTTTCCATCTTGTTCGCAAATCTAGACAATGTGTAAAGCATCGTTGGTCTCATTTTGCTAAACCTTTAATGGCATGTGTGGTAGTCACGTAATACATTATCGTGCAGTAACGTGAATTAATCGGCGTCGTAGTAAGCATTTAAACATCTTTATTGCAATTGTTTAAATGGGGATATTCCCTCCGTGATAATAACACGCGTCTTGGGACGGCTGTTGTTTTTTTTACTTACATGACAAACAAATACTGTGGCATATGTTTTTAGGTATATATGAGATCTCCGTGTTTAGGACTATTACTACAAATATACGCCCAACAATTTTTTAAAAACAATGAAGTTAAATGGTTAAAGTAATTGATTGTTAGTACTAGATTCAATTTCGAAGACATGTGTGGGTACCGCCACCCGGAAGTAATTTATTGGATAACCAACATCTCTGTTATAGGTCACCCCAAGTGGTTATCTACGTTTTGTGACTTGGCAAGGGTGCCCGGGGTCATTAAGTGAGGTTTTTCCAGGTTTTGACGGCAGATGCGTCTGCCAACCTACTGCGTGGCAGGCGAACGGTATAGACTAGTTGAGGAAGTAATTTGACCTCTCCTGCCGGACTCTCTCAACTGATCGCCTTGCATCAAAGTTGGAGGGCAGCATACGCTCGTCACTTCTGGATACACGGACCCTCAGATTCCTACCTTCCCTGGATACCTTTTTCGTCCCCAGAAACTCCCCACCTTCCTTTCCTTAAAAAACGTGCAATATCTCAGAAAACTCCTTTAAAAATTTCTTAAAGGTGAAGAAAAAAAGTTGGTTAAATAGTTTATATTGGGTTAGGTTATTGACCATTTTACAATTTTTTTCGTCATAACTTTTTAAAGGATTTTTAATTTTTTTAATGAGTCCCAACTGCTCCAGTCTGAATCCTGTAAAACTATGGCAACCCCAAATGGGGTATTTTGTGGGGCTGAAGGTAGTGAGGAGGGGAAGGAGAGGAGGAAAAATAAAGTGGGTAAGTACCCGGCTATTCAGATCTGGTCACCAAACACAGCTAAAGCCATTTCAAGCAAAGTTTCACTTCTGAATGGTGGTGTTGAGACTGGTACTCAGAACATCGTCCAGTCTGGAACGTTCCGCAAATGTACTGTATATTATTTTTAAATGAATTAATAGTGAAATTAATCAAAATAAATTTCTTCTTCTAACACAGCAAATAAGTCATAAAAACTAAGTATATTTTTAATTTTAATCAAAATAAATTTATTTGCGCACGCCGGGATTCTATACCGCGATTCCACGTTCGCATTGCGAGTCTTACCCCTCGACCATAAATACCAATTTATTGAGTTGTCGTGTGAGCTTAATGAAAAAATAAAAATAAATATTCAAAATTTAAATGTAATATCAAATAATTTTAAAAAAAGATTCAAATTTAAAAAGATTTTTTTCAATTTTATTTTCTCAATATGATAATAATAATAAAACATAATATAATTTATATTTCATTACATTTGACTTTTTGAGGAATATTTAATGATAGTTTATAAATTAGTAATTTTTAATTTTTAAGTGTCTCAAAGTAATTTTTAGAAATTTAATTAAATTTAAATTTGATATGTTAATATCGAGTTCTGCAAGTATTTAAGAAAGTATTTTAGTTACAGCTGTTTCGACTTGTAAGGTCATTTTCATTGGTTTGAAAATGACCTTACAAGTCGAAACAGCTGTAACTAAAATACTTTCTTAAATACTTGCAGAACTCGAGATTAACATATCAAATTTAAATTTAATTAAATTTCTAAAAATTAAAATGGAGTTCTACGAATTAAACACAAAAACAATTAATGTCTCAAAGTATATCAGTAAAAAATGTACTAATGTAGGAGAGTGTCAACCGTCACCGTTGGTGTTAAGTTCCCGAACGGTTACGAAAATAGATACCTTCAGAAATACACAGAACGTCCATTAAAATGGACGTTTGGTCCAGTTAAATATTCATTGAAAACCAGACGAAAAATAAACACGACTCGTCACCTGACGAATTGAGCATCATTGAAACTCCCAAACACCTGAGAAGTATTATTGTTCATCAGAGAAAACCACAGACCATCACATCTGAGATATTTTTAACACATCTAAACGAAAATTAAGTTGGTAACAAAAATAATCCGAAAATATTAAAAGCCTAAGTTTTAACGACATCTCGTAAGGATCACAACGTATCCATTTTACGATTTGGTTATCACGTGTCAAGCAAAACATGTCTACGCCATCTAATAACTCCTGAAAAGTTTAACCTTTAGAAGGCTAATATTAAGTGCGGTAACAGGTCCACCGATATATTTTCGGAGCCCTCCCAAACATAAAAACTCTCAGAAGTGTCTTAGAATATTAACCTTTAATATCGAAGTTGGACATTTATGGCTGACACTGAGTAAAAGTTTTAAACTTGCCAACTTCTTTTGGCGGTGGATTTATGAAAAAGCTCACATCGTTCACCAGTCGTTAAAAGCTTGCTGGCAGTGTATGGCCAAACTTTTCAAAAGGCTCTTGTCACCGAAAAGTTGAAAATATTTAATAATATTGTGTGCTTTAATAAACAAGACTCGGTTCCAAGTTTTTTTCTTCTTCATAACACGTGTATTTTTAAGAGATAGGATTAATTTTCGTTAATTGTTTTGGGATATTATGCCGTGTTGCGCTACCTCCTTCTTTAGCCAACGTTTCGGACAGTATTAGAGTTTCCATCGTTAGGGCGATCTACATCTGTCCTGATGATGGACACTGTAACACTGCTGTCCGAAACGTTGGCTAAAGAAAGAAGTAACGCAATACGGCACAACGACGCGACGGTTAAATTACCATAATAAACATATATCTGAGAACGGTTTCGGAGAATTATTAACTAATTCCTTAACAATTTTACCAATTCGGCAAGCGGGTATGAGTACCGCCGCCCCGGGAACCATTTATTAGATAACCAACACCGCTGCCATAGGTCACCCCAAGTGGTTCGCTACATTAACAGGGGTGCCCGGGTGTATGGGGTGAGGATGGTCTAGGTTTTGGAAGCTAATGCGTTTGCTCACCTACTAGTGGCGGGCCGGATCGGGAGAGACTGGTTGAGGGAGACATAACCTAGACCTCTCTATCCGTACATTCTCGTCTTGCACCGCAGTGGGAGACACATTTACTCCCAGATTGGAAATATAGGGCCCAATTGGTCAGACTTTTAGAACACGAAACACGCATTATTTATTGAAAGCATCCAAAAACATTTCTTGGTGATCTAATTTTGAAACCAAAAACACATGATTCGTTGCGGTCTTATCACTAAATTGATCTCTTCCAGACAACCTTGGTAGAGAGAAACAAAGAATTTTAGCAAGCAAATAGGTAGTGCACACTCAAGCTGGTACAACATTTATATTTTTAAAATATAATTAGAAATACTAGCAAAAAATAAAAAATAAATACCATCGTAACAATTTATGATGCGGTTTATTTCCGTCACCAACTAAACCGTCCCCTATGTTAAAACACCGTTAAGTTTATTCGGGAGAAAAGGTTAAATAAAAATAACGTCTTCTGAAGACGCTTCTGTATTTTGATTGCGCCTTTTACAACTATTTTTCCACTTCAGAAACACTCAAGTGCCTCCGTGAGACGAATAATAATCCTCTATTCTCTTCTAAGGATTTAAACTCCGTTTTCTTCAAATTTAACTTGGGTCTATCTTCAACTATCTTTCACCGAACAAGTAAATATCAAATTGCACATTATTAATATTTATTTAACTTTTGGAAATCGGCCATTGAATTTTTATTTTGAAAAGTTTTATTTTCTATGTACATTTATTACTTCATTTTTTTTTGCTACCGGTTTCGACACATCCGTATCTTTCACTAACTTAAAACTAACTTTAAAATTCTATGCAAGTACAAAAATGATTAAATTTAATTAGGTGGGGGTAGTGGGAGGGGTGATTTTGGGAGAGGAAGAAAGGTGGGAGGTGTCGACAATACATGGAAACATTATTAATAATGGCGATTTGCAGTGTGCTACTAATTTTTTATTTAATTTTTGATTTAATTTTTTTGTTTACTTCAAAGGCTTCTAAAACACAAAATTAAAACATTTTTTCATAATGGAATGTTTAAATTTTTGTTTTTATTTGTTGAAGCTATAGCCTTCTATTAGACGGTTATCAAACTCGGAATAGGTAGTTATTATTTTGTAAACAAAGTTCATATTCCCTGATTCTAGTTTTAAAATTTCTAGTAGTCATATCTACATACTGAGCGTGTAAAGAAACAAAAAATATTAATTGAAAAATTAATTTAGTTAATAAAATAATATCACTCTGCATATCACCCTTAGTGAATGAGCTGAAGTTTCGAAACCGGTAGCAAAAAATTTAATAAAGAAATATACATAGAAAATAAAAAAAAATCAAATCAAAATGTCTAGAAATTGTTTCATAGTTAATGCCAAAGAAATACAAAAAATATGAATATTTATTATTTTTTTTACATTTTTATAATAAACTTAAAATGCAACCAATTATAGATTTCCATTCTTTATCAAGAGGAAAGGCTGCGCGGCCTTTTTCCAAGAAAAACCTAACGGAATATTTATTTTTATATGAAAAGTTGTAACATAGGCATATTTAAAATGCGCCTTTGATTTTATTTATTTTTTATTTGTTTATTTATTATTTATTTGTGTTCCAAATAATAAAATATAGGCCACTAAGGAATTTATTTTTCACAATTTTATGGGAAATTTTGGAAATTATTTGTAATTTAATGATTGTATTTAAAAAAAATAATATTACTTAACTTCTGCTTAAATATAATGATATGCAAAATAAAAAAATATTAATTTTTAAGGAAACAATTAAATGAAAAACAGCCGATTTACATTGCAACACTAATTTTTGTAATCTTTAAATTTAAATTTGAAGTTTTGACCAAAGAAGTTTTTTTTTTCGACGTTTTAAGTTTTTATTTCATATTTCATTATATTTACACAGTAGGTTTGGAAATATTATTGTTATAATTATATATAACATTAACTAAAAAAAAATAGTCAAAATTTCCTATAAATTTGTGAAATGTTCAATACGTACTAAAGAGTTGCTATCATTTTGATTAAATAAATAATTATTCACTTTGATTAAGTATTTTGGCCTCAAATCCAAATTAAATATGAAACCATAATATTAAAATATAATAAGGACAGAATGTACATAAAACAAATTAAATTCATAAAAGAACCTATATAAACAACAACAGAAAAATGACTCGCGAGATAATACCAGAAAAACATATTTGGTAAACATTTTATATTTATTCAGCTCACATTTGAAAATGTCTAACTTTGATATCATGTTATTGTAATTATTCAGTAGTCTCTTCAAGCAAGAATTTTGTTTACGGTTTGTTTTGCATTGATTCATTTTGAATAGGACAGAAGAGCGTGTGGAGCGTGCAGATACATAAAATTGTATCTCATTTAATTTTTTTTAATGTATAAAGGAATATAGACAAATAATATTATACGTTATTATCAAACCTGATTGTTTTTTTTTAATAATTAGATAAGTAGGTATTTACGTAAGCAATCACTCTATAGTCATAGAGGCGCTAATTTCTCGCCGAAAAAAGTTCAACTATTTATTATCACGCGAGTAGCAGTGCGCGTGGACCGGGTTCGTGTAGTTTCTGGTCGTTCGACATTAGAGCATTGAAGCTTAAATTGGACTAACTGGAGGTAAAAGAGTGGAACCATTTTTTTCGCTCCGCGTCTCATCTAAATATGGTATCCAAATGGGATAGACTGATTTATTTTAAAAAAATCAGATGTTAACAGGGAATAACCAGACATAAGAAAAGATACGTCATTTTAAAATCAAATTATAAACATGTCGACTCTTTTCTACAAAAAAGTGTATAATCATATATTTTTAGATTTCGACTAATAAATGATTTTGAAAGATTGTTATTCTATCTAGTAAAGCTATGTTTTAAAATTTGAAAAAATATGTTATTTTTATTACAATAAGGTTACCAAAATTTCTTTAACATTTTTACTCTAAAGAACGTCAGGAATCACCGGTTAAAGTAAGTCAAAAACGTTCCCTAATACCCTGTATTAACACATATATTCACCATATATTTCATAAAAGGCCTGTTTACGTGTTAGTGAATCTCTTCCATTTTTGACGTCTTACCAGTTTTAATTGAAATATTATAAACTTATTGTCGATATTTTTATTTTAATGTACTTTTCTTTTGACAAAATAATTTCATTATAGTTATCAAATAGTAGGTAACACAATAAAATAAATAAAATAATTACAACGAACTCTAATGAAAATTCAAAAACATTTCAACCGACTCTCAAATTCAATAATGTCGGCATCTGCCCGAGACTAAAACGGTGAAGGAAAAAATACGAAAAACGTAGAAAAAATAAACAACTTACCGAACAAGAAAAACAACCTCCTCCGCAGGAAGTTCCGGTCGGCCATTTTGCCGCTACGTTGCCGTTTCCCGCCAATCTCATCAATGTAGTGTTTTTCTTAGAAGCCTTCAGCCTCCCCTCTCGTTGTATTAACACTCGTTAGTGTCTGAATTAACATTCTGGCTGGAGGAGGGCGCTGGCGCTTTTATTTATCTGAAACAAAATGATGATAAAGTGATTTTCAGGAAAAACTAATGTAGTTTCTCGGTATTTAAAAACAAAAAAATATATCATAAGAATACAATAGGACAAGATACGTTGATCACATTTGAAAAGTTACAACAAAAACATGTAGATATTGGATAGTGAAATTATAACTTTAAAATATTATTTTTTAAGCAAAAACTTATTTAGCACAGTTGTGATTTGAAACTCGATGAAACAAAAAACATCTACACCAAAAAAATACAAACACATACATATGTAGGATTTACCCTGCGAGAGAACGAGATAGCAATAAAATATTTATTTTATTCACGGGTACTCGGTTCCAATAAAATACTACAAATCAACGGTCCCATGCTAGTCCCCTTTAGTGTAGTGGTACAACGTGCAGACATTCTACCGATCAGGTATCGAATCCTACGAAACCCAATTATTATCTTATTTTTTGTAAAATCATTGTCCAATCTTCAAACCACTCCAAAATGAACAGGCAAAAGAAAACACAAAAGAAAGTGACATCTAGCGACTCCAAAGAAGAAACCACAAATACTAATAAGATGATAATAATGTACAGGAAAATCTGCACTGGAATTCGACGACAAAAATATGGAAAAATTTATCCTTCACATTGATAAAAAAAAAGTGCTTCGTGATCCCCACTCTTGTTTACTTTAATTTTCTGAAGGTTTCACTTCTACCACTTGTGAATTGCAAACTTTGGTTTTTTAGCATTATTTTTAGCTATCTGCCTATGTACTAGATTTTACAAAATAATTATTTGTACATCTTGGTTTTATTTAATGCTAGCCGCTAGCCTATTCGAAACGCCCCGCCTAGATTGGGAGAACTGTCACATCATCTCATTTGTCATTTAAGACAATTTAAAGTTTTTGTCAAAATATCATAATATTTATCATATTTTGGTGGACATTTTTTTCCAAGATTTGAACAAGTTGTTTGAAAGTTTTAAACTGGAAGTGGATAACCATAGATGAATTAACCCTTCTAATCACAGGAGACCCAAGTTGTCCCAAAACATCATATGCCGTTATAATAACAAGAGACCCAGATTGTCCCAGAGCGACCGTGCATTATTAAAAGTTATATATCTCTCTTCCTGTCATGCGAATATTTGTGATTTCTTTTATGTTAGAGAGCCAAAGAAATAATGCTTCTCATTGTATTAGGATTATATGAGCTATGTTGTTGAGATATTTTACAAACCCGATCATAAGTGACAGTTTTATTTCGAGCCAATTTTTGACGTAACAAACATTTAATTTTAAAATAAAATTGTATGAAAGTGATAAAAAGTGAGGTGACAGTTTTATTACAAATTTTGTTTAAAAAAGGAATCTGTATTTAAAATTTTAAGTTTATTCTATTTTAAGTACTTTAATTCCAATATTCGCAGGTATGCATTTTTTAGCTAATTTACATTTCCAATATCAAAATTTTAATATTTAGAAAAAAAAAAGTTGATTTCTAATAAACACATCGGAAAGATTATTTTATCTTGATTTTAGAACAATTTTTGTTTTTGCAAAAAGGGTTAAAAAATAACCCATAAATAGGAAAATTTAAGATGCATGGCATGAACCAGGAATTTTGCGCGCAAAACCTTGACAGGCAAAAGGTTACAGATATTATTTTCTTATTATTCGAAGGGTTAAGGGGGGAGTCTGGTACCGCCGATCCAAATGTCTTTTTTTTTTGTTACCTAAAAATCTTCCTGTACATATAAGGAGAATACATTCCCAAAGTAATAGTATCAAATTCGACCTTGAAATATAGTTAGGAGCGGTGCGCGCCAACCAGGGAGACCGGAAAACGGAGCGCCCCGGTTACAAGGAAACTTAAAGACGTTTTTCTCAAAACCTCTTTTTTTCAAGTTGGCTGGAATCGTAGCTTATTGATTTTTCATCCGATTTGCTTCTTTCAATTCAAAATAAATTTAATTACAAAATATTAAATAATCTCGTACACACAAACACAGAATTCATTAAAACGTCTCAAGTACATAAACACTTTACACGACAACATGATAACATACATTTAAACACCATCCACACTAACTATGGTAAAACAATTCATTGGTTACGAGGGGGGCAACTTATATAATTGCCTCCCAAATGGCATTAAAAACAAAAATAAGTTTGGTTAATTTAAAAAAAAATTATTAATATTTATTCTTGATAAATAAAATAATGAATTAGAATAGCGCTGTATTGAAATATTAAGTTTATCTTAATGTGTATAATTATTTCTAGTTAAATGAGTGAAAATGTATTTTTCTTTTAACTGGGATAAAAAAAAAAAAAAAAATTAAATTTACAAAAAAAAACGCATTGACAAAAATACACGACTTGACCAGACTTCCCCCTTAAGTAACTATTCGTCGTAGTAATTTTTCTCAAAATTGAATGGTCAATACAAATAATAAATATAAATTAATATTTTCGTTAGTTGTTTTTGGGGTGTTATGCCGTGTTGCGCTACCTCCTTCTTTAGCCATCCTTTCGGACAGCGTTACAGTGTCCATCACATTACACATCTGCCCTGATGATGGACAATAAAACGCTGTCCGAAATGTTGGCTAAATAAGGAGGTAGCGCAACACGGCATAACACCCCAAAAATAATTAACGAAAATACTTTTGGCAGTGAAAATCTAAGATCATATCATAAATTTATATTGTGTAAGAATAGTATATATTAATAATTATTTTACGTAGAATGCACAGTAAAACTGTCATTGGAAATGATGCGCCTGTCAATATTTTGTTTCGCTGTACAAAAAAAATTCTGAAATAATTATTTCAGACAGTTTTGTATTATTTTTATTGTGTTAATTTTACTTTTGAAGCATAAATCATCAATCAATCGAAAAAAGTGCGTTTAGGCGGTAAACAAATGAATAGCAATGACAGTCCATATTCCATGGATTGCCATAGATACCTATCGCACCCAAATTGATGACAGGAGAAAGGCTCATTGATTCTAAAAATATGCATTACTAGAGCAACACCAAACTACTTAATATGTATTTGAAATGTGATCATTACAAAATTTCTACTTCGAGTTTGTCTTTTAAACAACCAAAGGAAAACAATTAAAAAAAAACTTTTTTAATTTTGATTTAAAATGAATTAGATTCTCTAGATTTAGAGAATTTATTTTCATGTACATGCGAGCTTCTGGCCGTATTTTGTTAAACTGCAGTGCTTCCAACATAATCACAGAAGAGCGAGTTCCAGGTTTTGCGGCCCATTTCATAAGAACCCGGGGGGCAGGTTTATGAGAGAGGATAAACAATAGGCCACTTGCATAACATTTTTTTTAAATTTTTTTCCCGGTTAAGACAAATATTCTAAGACATTCTGTATTATTATTATTATTATATATCCGATTATATTCCCTTAATTTTGAAAAATTCCACACTGATTAATTTTTAAAAAAAATTAAACAGTGTGGAATTTTTCAAAATTAAAGGAATATAATCGGAGACGGGACATTTTCATGTAGTGACGTCACGAGCTCAAATAATGGATTTATTCATTTAAAAAAAAAAAACTATACATTTCTAAAAATTTTTACCAACATTTTCGTAATCTTAGTAAAAAAATCTATCCACACGATTTTTTCCAAGTCATTATGAAATCCATGCAAGTGGCCTATTCCGGAAATGTCCTTATAAGGTTCATATACCATGGAATCCCTCCAGAATTCTGGGGTCTAACATAGTGAAATCTATAACTTTACAATACCGGTTTGATAGGCGTAACTTTCGACAATTTTATATCGATGGAGCACGGTTGCACTGTTGACAGGAAAACCGATATTGACAGGGAGTAAATAAGAAATCGATGTACTCTGGCAATACTGGCGGATCTGTGTATGGATTTACAAGCGTTTCCTAAAGGTCAAATCGTTACAAAAAATACTAATAATTGGACCATTTCTATTATACATTTCAATTCTAATATACATTGTCACTTCGCATGTACTTTTTGACACTAAACGGGAGTTAAAATAATTAATGAGGTCTTTAGTCATATTTGAACCACTTTCACGTCTCCGGGATCGAACGAACAAATTGATCGCGTCTTAGATGGAATAATTAAGACCTGTGGATCGCGTATAAGATTTCTTTTAATTTTAAGAGCTTCGTTAATTCACCCCCCATTCATTAATAAGCCAGTTATTTTGCATAACGAACAACATTATTCAAAAAGTTGTGTATATTGACAGCTTGTACTACACGCATGTGACCGCGCTAAAATTGGCGTCTTTTGTCAACCGGCTGTCGGAATCATATGTTGACCGTGCTCGCAAATAATGCCAACTGACGATAGATGATAAATTTAGTCAATCTTTTCGACATAGGGTTTTATCGAACAACCATGCTAGACCTCCAGATTCCAGCATACCGCAGAAAGTTATTGGCCCCGTCAATCTCAATTGCTGCCGATCCTCGGGTTGTTATGTTTTATACATATTTATATATTTTTTTCTTTACATTCCTTCTTTTTACACTACTTTTAGCCTCACAACATACCCCAACTGGGGATGACATAGTCTCACTGGCTCCAGACGGTTGAGAGCAACTCGAACTCTTGTGGTGTATTCACAAAAAAACTAACAATCACGCCATTTATCCGCATGGGAAGGCAGAGTAAGAATCGCCATACAAATCTTTCTCAGCACACAACTCCTTGTTTCATTCACATTCATACAATGTCTCATAAATATACTTCAAGTTTCCAACTTTTGATATGGCCCGATTTACCTATTTGATGTTCCATGTCTTCCTCGGGCGTCCCCGACATCTTGTACCGTTCTCTATCACGTCACATATTATTCTCCTTTCTTTGTGCATTCCTTATACTGTCCAAACTATTTAAGCTTCCCTTTCAATTTGACTCATTACGCTTGCATCAGCCTTGTATTATTTCTGGATCTCCTCATTTTTAGAACGATCGTACATGATTTAACCACGTAACCCGCCTCAGATAGCTCATTTCTACAGTAATCAGTCTAATTTCATCTTTCATTTGCCAATTCTATGCTTCACTGCCATACATTTCAAACAAAATAATATCTCTCATCAGAATTAAAATTCATTAAGTGACAAGCAAAACGATTCCGCAAAAATATAATTACTTATATATTAAACGATAAAATACACGTATAGAATTTGGGTTACAACTGAAATGTCGACACGCGGCAGAGAAAACATTAAATTATAATAATTTTATTGCCACGTGCTGGCGATCGTCTTTGGAGATATTTTTATTTAATTTTTGATCTGAAATATGAAGACATTGCTTTTAATTAATTTTCAAACATTCAATTATTGTAGGCTTCTTTAGTCGTCATAATTTATGAGCCCAATATTAAAGAGCGTTCTCGGAAAATGCTCCATTCTTAGGAGAATAAATAATTATGTTTTTCTAAGAAATATGCCTATGTTAAAACACTGAATTCGTTAATAAGGTAAGCACAAGGTGGGGATTACGAGGTGTTTGTTTTGAATATTAATAAAAAAAACAACAAAAAGTAGAGAGTGAAAGCTTTAAACGACAAATTTATCATTTTGACTCCTGGAGTTTATACATTTGGATTGAAAAAATGCAGAAGTCATTTAATAAAAAAGGTCAGATGATGCAAAACAGGCAGTCCACAATAGAGAAGTCCAGTCCAATTTTTTTATTTTTTTTTATGAATAATTACCTTCTAACTTAAATAACTGCATTTTTTTTTTTAGAGTTAGTTTTAATAGTTAAAATAATTGTCAAAGTTTCAATTTTTCAAGGTCCCTCAAAAACCCGCCAAATTTAAGATGTATTTTGTGAAGTCATCAACAGTTCACCTACTTAATAACGATACGCATTTTATGTTTTTTTATGTTGGTCTCCCTGAATCTCACATAGATCCATCTGCGCAGGCGCCGCACAATGGTTTTACTAGTATGGGAGAGTTGGAAACAATTCGAAATTTCAAATTGCAGGGATCACTAAATTTTGTTTCTATATCTTGACACCACATACAGCGCATCTTTCGCCATACCACCAAACTCATCAAAACGTTTCGTCACTGCGTAACACGTCAGCAAAGAATGACTTCCCGAGCAGTCAGGACGTTTGTGTGAAAATGCAACGTTTGTTATATAACATTTAGGGACTAATAACTTTTTACACTGCTTGCTGGCAATCTTTTTTCAACATGGATCCAATACCTTTGGGTGTGTACTAAAGATGTAAAGTATTTTTTTCATATATTTAATATGACAAATTAAAGATATCTTTTTTAAAAAACATCTCGTGAATTAAAAAAAAATATGACGATTTCTGAAATAGTTAAGGTTTTAGTTTAATATTCCGTAATAAAAAAAAAATCTTACCTATTTTTGCGTCTCTACGGCCCAGTAATTTTTACGTAATTTACTTACTGTAAAATTTGAGTGCTTCATAAATATCATTATTGTCACAGGTTCGGTTTCAAAGGATTTTTTCTTCAGACAAAAGGAGTTATTTGACATAGTGATGAACTCAAAGTGTTAACAGATGGAAAAAGATTTTTATATTTGAAAAAAAACTTATAAACCTCGCCAATTGCCTTAAAGAGGGGTTGGTTAAACTCTGTAAAAAGATCGCGGGCTTCAAATTTTGCTTTAAAAAAATATGGAAAATTGCTCGTCGAGATGAAGCTAGATTTATGATGGAAAATAAAAAAAAGTGACTCGAGACTCCGATTGGTTTTATATTGCACACTGTAATGGTCCGCCACTCTTGGCTTTCGACTCCAATTGTGGTGAACCCTACCTAGCTGATTTACTTTTCTAAGCTTCTACCTCGTAGTTTAAATCTCGTAGCTCCTGTCTCGTAGCCACGCTCATAATTCTACCCTTATGTCCTACTGATCACACCACTAGGTATGATGGCCTGACTCAACCCTCCTTTCGGTTTATTTCTACCTCAGGCTCGTGATTTCTAAACCCCTATACCTTATAATCTAGCTAAACCTACCCTATCTTCTTAAATCCCTGCGATTTCCTCACAGTAATCAAGATTTAAGATTTTTGTTCACATTATTTCTATAATCTGCGTTGTGTAATTTTTTTGTTTTAGATTTTACATCTGTTTGCATACTTAATATGCACACATATGTAGAGAAGATAATGTATTACGTGTGGTAACCCATAGATTCTTTTAGAGAAAGGGTGAGAATTTTCCGATCAATTTATTTATTATTATTTTAGAATATTTAACCGAGTTTGATAAACTACCCCCGCCCTAAACCTTGTGTCTATTTGATTTCCATAGGAATTTAGTGTGTTTATTTAATTCTTCCTATCACCGCTGATACATCGATAACATAAACAACAGTTAATAAATTAAACATTTCAAGAAAGCAAACCTTACCTTAGGATGATCGAACTCGAAGGTCCAGTTTTCTCAATTGAAGTCCTTGTCTGCAACTTCTCCTAACATAATGTGTTTGTAGTCATAGTTAGTGCTATTGGTTAGTATTCGCAAAATTGTTGAAAGAGCAGGAATGGAGTGATATGGGGAGGGGATAATATGTTTGCTTAAAAAGTCGGCACCTCCGCTAACCAAGTGAAAACCGATGAACAACAATTTCAAACCGGATTCTCCCAAGTACGTTTGCTAAGCTTATCCTTAAGTCCGAGTTTTACTCTCTTCGACGAGCGTCTCTTGTTACGAAAGGGGCTCTTCACGCCAGATGGGGGAATACCAAGTCTTCATGCCGTTTTTCTGCCTCACTCCGACTTCCATCTCCGCCGGATTGAATTTAACTCTACTGAGTCTAGAAGGGGTATTTCATGTCTTCCCTTATCATGCCTCTATCCGTTAAATGTGGCGTAAGCTTGTGACGGGCAGATCCTTCCTCCCACGTAACCGACCCAGCGTTACATTCCACCTCTGACTAGCTGACATAAAACTCACCTCGTGAACCTTATGTTTGCTTTCAGGTTCGACAAGACTCACGGTATGCAAATAACCTGTGGCTTTAATGCCGCGTCAGCGTACTGTCCGCATACGTCCTTCCTCTTCCCCGCATGCCCACCTCGACAATACCGCCACAAGATCAAAGCCGTCCGTTCGAGAAAGGTTGACACTTACATTTCCAGATGGCTCATACCTACATACAGAAGCCTTGAAGTTTACGTTCGAAGACAAGTTAGGATTCAGGACTGTATGAGTATTTGAACACCAGTGTTGTTTAAATGAGGTCACTAGCTCCTCGTGTGTTAGGTATTTAGGATAATGGGTATTTATGGGTTCTTGGATACCTACTTCCTATAAGAAAGATTTAAAAATGAGATAAATCAAGTCGACATTGAATCAATGACCTCCTGAATAATTGTGATGTGCTCTCTTAGAGTTTGAAGCTAGTCGCAGTACTTTACTTTGCGAAATTTTTGCATGCTGAATCAATGCTAACTATTGGCGGTCGCTCTAGTAAAATCAAGTCGTTTAGAATTGAGTGAATTTAAACGTCAATGTCGCCTTCACATATTGACCGCAGATTTCATCTCAAGCTATAATTGATAAACTTGTCCCTGACGTTTAGTTTTGTTTTGTTTATTCGTTAATGAATTTAGGTGACTGGGTCAATGGATGGCCTTGAACTCAAATCGAAATTTTGGTACACTATCGAAGGCCATATAACCATACCCTAATCGTGCTAGTGAAAGAAACGATAGGTATTTACCTTACAAATACGCTAAGATTCCAAAATTGGTTTGGTGATGCGTTTCTATCTAATTATGTGTTAAGTATTTGTTTAGCAACATTTCATTCCGTATGGGAGGTGTGACATGCGAATGCTAATAAATTGGTTAGTTATTTATTTACCCTTACTTGGCGTTACGTCCATCAGTGTCAGGATATCCACAGGAACCTGTAAAAGCTTAAATATTGTAAGGACTCACCAAGCTCTAATGTCTTAATTTCAGCTCCACCGGGTTACTATCATCGGCGAGAAACTTATTAGAGCATCCAGACTACCTGTGTAACTTATCGCACTTTTATTTCGACTTCCCACTTTTAACGATTTAATCCTACAAGATCCGGAACTCATCTCCTTCCTTTCTCCTTTGAATAGATCTCTGATGTAAAAAATCCTCACGTTTTCCTTTAATATCTGCCGTTATTATTGGAGAAGAACGATCCTATCTAATTATGTGTTAAGTATTTTCCAGATTTCGGATCAATTATTATTATTGCGTTGTCACCTAACGATAATTAATATCTCGTAATAAAATTTCCAACTTTCGACCTAAACGTAAATTTTTTATTTAATGAAACTTATTAGACTGTAATTTTCTTTATATAACCTCGGACTAAATAACTCTATTTTAACCTTCATAGTACAAATTTAAAGCAATTCAAACACACTATATTAAACTCCTCCCGCATTGAATTTGTAATTAATTAATTAATTATTAGATTTTATTGAATCGGAAATTATTGCAAACACTGATTTTAGATTTATTATAAGATCATACACTCCGTTAAATTGCACGATTAACCCTATCCGGGCACTTCACTCCCTGTTTTATCAAAGTATAAAACTGATTGTAGACTCTATTTTACCACTGAATTTTTTTAGTATAAAAACTGATTCTAGATTCTGTTAATTAATTACCAGGGTAATTCTCACAACATGCGCGACGTTTTAATCAACCTTGCCAGTTGTCGAAGGACCCCTTTTTTATTTTAATGATAAGTTGAATTTATAAATAGATATATTATTATTCAATGCTGTTATAAAATTCTTTAAACACTGTTGTTTCTTTTTAAATTAGCTACACTATATAAACATTTTATTTTAATGACAAGTTGAATTTATAAATAAATATATTATTATTCACTGCTGTTATAAAATTCTTTAAACACTGTTGATTTTCTTTAAATTCGCTACACTATATAAACTTTTTATTTTAATGACAAGTTGAATTTATAAATAAATATATTATTATTCACTGCTGTTATAAAATTCTTTAAACACTGTTGTTTCTTTCTAAATTCGCTACACTATATAAACCTTTTATTTTAATGACAAGTTGAATTTATTGTAAAACTATATAAAACACTTTATTTAATTTTCAACACTCCACAGATTTAATCACGACCGTAATTTTTATAAGTCCCAGAATTCCCACTCCGAATTTTTCTAAGTCTCAAAATTTTACAACACTTAAGAAATTTTCAACTAATAACCGTTTTAGACGCTACGTCACGTAACTTCCACGTTTTAACCCGACGATTGGTCCCCGACGACTCCTTCCCGACAACTAACACCGAAAACTGATCTCGATTCTTCTAAGTCCTAAGTTTTATATGTACCTCCAGGATTAGAACATCTTAATTACGCGTTCATTGATTTTCTAATTCAAACTCTAACAACTCGAGATTTCATATATCAATTCTGTTATTTTCGTATCAACGTGTTAAGTCCGGCCCCCTTGATTTTAGAAATCTTCCGTCTCTTACGTAAATTGTTCCAGTGTCGAACCTACCATTATGTCAAATTTTGCCCCGTCGTTCCTTTGTCTTCAGGTCTTACAAATTTAACTAAAATATCATGATTTTCGTGTCCTTTTTTCTCTCAATATATAATAGGTCCGTCTTCAATAAACTGTATGTAATTCTCAATTTGGTTTATCGCTACCAGAACACGAACAAACTCATGTCGAAATCTTCATTACGCATTTTCCAATTTTCATTTCCCTAAATTTCCCCACATTTTCATGTTTCCTATATGAATCAATTCAATTTTAAGCTGTATTGTCTCTACTTATGTCGTAGACTTGAATTTTCTTATTTTCTTCAATTATATTTTATATACGACGTTATTTTTATGATTTCTCTGCTTCATTCTTATGTCATTGTCCATAACTATATGATTAGTTATATTCCAAGCCAAATTTACTGTTTTCATCAATACTTCTGAATTTTCATGAGTTTTCCTTACGGAATCGTCTTTAAACTGTCTTTACTTCATTCTTTACCATCATTTGCATAATTTCCAATGCTTATCTTCTCTTAGAAAACTTCACCTTCTAGTCATAAATATTCAATCTGCTATTTTTTCATAATTTTCATAGAAGAAAATTCCAATTTGACTCTGGGATATGTGTCAGGTTAATTGCTTCGTATAAAACGTATAAAATCGTGTCTCGTTTCATCCCAAAACCCCATAAAGTATCATCGCTGACATATGTTGATGTTTTCGATTTCTACGTACTTGGTCGTAAATAATAAATTAATATTAACTCGTTAAATTTAATCTCTTTTATCTTATCCAAATATTGCATAAGTTCCATGTTAACTTTTATTGCCCCAAAAGCAATAAAGACTATCATAATCACCCAAAACCATGTCGGAAATCTTATTGTTTAAACAACAAAATCGTGTGTGAGCTCGACAACCTTTTTTTACATCAATTGCCTCAGCAATTTGTTCTATCGTCTATAGTATTTTCTCATAGCAAATGACGTAAAAACGATCCCTTCCTTTGAATTAATCTAACGTAATATAACTAGAATAACCATCCTATTTCAAATATATAACGATATCTATTTAAACTCGTCTGAAAACGCAAAATTAAGTCGAAATCTTATATTGTTCAATAAATACTTCCGTTTAAATGTCCGTTTTTTTTATTAGATTTTCTTTTCAAATCGTTTTCCCTGACCGTATTGCTTCATTTAAAAGTGACATTCCTAATTTCCATCGTTTTTCTTTCTTTTAAATATCAAACGTACGTTTTCCTCTGAATCTGGCCTCCTTTTGTTCTTCACGTTCTCGTTATGTAATTGAGTATCCCTACAGTAGCTTTTCCCACGTTTTCCAGGTCTTTTCTTTAATCTTCCGTTCATTATATTTCCTTGCTATTTTATTGCATCATTTTTTCAACATAATATGGATTTATTTGTTCGTTAACTGCGGTTGTCGATTCCTCTGTTGTACTCAATATTTACCTTTACAATTAGGGTCATTGTACCAAATGCACCGAACGTGGGATTGTGTTTATCTTAAAGCGTATTGATCTCTCGGGTTGATGATGATTTTTACCCCATAAATCTCAGACTAATGGTCTAGTCCAAAGTCCATCTCTTTGTCTTGAAAAAAGGTAACCTCCCCCTTCTCTGATTGGTAGATCAATCTTAAGTGTTTATAATTGGATCCCTCTGTGTTCTATTTATCAAAACTTGACATTAATTTAATAATTATAGATCTCTGCAGTCTCCATGGCCCAATCAAACTTAATCAGCTAGGTGTCGCTAGTGTGTTGATTTCGTTATAATTCTGAATTATTATTTATTCATTCGTAAGGTGGAAGCTACTATATTTTCGTATCCACTGCGATTCATCACAACACGATTTTCCCTAAAAACGGCACGTCGTGGTCAAAAACAGAATTTGAATGTAGTTCTGACCGATCCAAGCGCTTGAAAACCGAAGATCTTCGGAAAAGTGCACCACTTTCTCATTTGGCGTTTGAGAAAGAGGTGCACTTTTCGGTCAATCGGTTGCATCAAAATTATTAGAAGACATTATTCTAGGCGTTCATCTTTTAACAGACAAGTGTACAAAAAATTTGAAGATAATCGCTCTTCTTAAAAACAGATGTTCATTAGGACGTGAGAGGATGCGATTATTCTAGTATTTTTATATCTTCAAGTGTACCTACATATGCGATTAATTTGCAGGAAGTCTGACTATTGTAGCAAAATCCTTGCCCATCGTTCACCAGATATTGCCGCCCGATTAATATTATCATAAGAGGCTCCGGAAGCT
This sequence comes from Limnephilus lunatus, assembly GCA_917563855.2. Taxonomy (NCBI): domain Eukaryota; kingdom Metazoa; phylum Arthropoda; class Insecta; order Trichoptera; family Limnephilidae; genus Limnephilus; species Limnephilus lunatus. The sequence continues at coordinate 39,669,190 of OU830602.1, read as the reverse complement.
CGGAAGAAAGATTTTTTTTAATATCGCTAAAACTATTCTAGAAAATGTTCTAGTGAGAAATTTAATGAGGATGTTCTTAATTTAATGTTAGTTATATCTGATCCTGTCATAACTAGTTACAGGTAACCCCCAAATAAACAATTAAATCGTTTTCCTAAAGAAGTTTTCGATTTAATGTTTCCTCCGGATATTCATTATATAAATATCTTTGGCACCGACGATGATGAAGATTGTTCATAGTCTGCATCAGAATGTTGAAAAAAATAAATAAAAAGAACTCGCCCTTTATTTTCACATGGATCTGGATATAAATAATTTCAATTTTAAGATTTAAAAAAAAAAATCTTGTTAATAAAATCCAGAAATCGTTAATAAAATCCAGTAAAACTTACTTAAATCAAATATTCTTATTTTTTGTAACCATACCGAAAAATAATATCACTTTTTTTCCTCGTTAATCCTGCCTGTGAATTGTTTCCAACTTATGGGGTATTCGGAACCACTGTGCGCCGCCGGCCATCTTGTTGTTCCTACGCGTTTATTGGTTTACTTCATGGCGTAACGACATCAAGTACCTCGCAAATGACATGTTGAATTATGCTTGCAGTTAATTTTATGTTTTTAAAGATATTTTTCGTTTAAATGATCAATTCACTGTGATATTAGTGTAATTCAACATAATTACCAATGCTTTAAAATTTAATAAAACTTATGTAAAAGTAATATTATTTAATAATGTAAAAGCCTTATCCATGTGTAAATAAACACAAAATAGAGAAATCAACGCATTAAATTGCGTAAAACCGAGTCCAAGATGTGATATTTTTTTCAGTTATTTTTTCGGAATCATTAAAATATTTTTTTATCCTTTTTAATTGTATGAACTAGATAAAAAGTGAAGTAACAGTTTTATTCCAAATTCATAAAGTAAGAGGACTGTATTTTTTTAATTTTGAATTTTCCTGAATTTTTCGACCATTTAATAGAATATGTTTACTGTCAGCTGTTTTTTTTTTAAGTTTTTCATTTTGAAACTTAAAATACTACAATTTTCAAACACGATCGTAGATGTCAGATACAAAAATCTAAAAGGCAATTCTATTTAGTTTCTATAAAGGTATATGCTATAAGACATCTTAAAAAATAAGAAATATATAGAACATTCGTTTGTGTCATACCTAAATTCCCATACAAATGACTTATCTGGTTTATTTATGTGACGTAGAGTGATTACTATCGTGACGTCACCACAGAGCATTACACAGTATACCAACTTGACGCTGTGTTTTATTGAGAATATTAAAAATACACTTTTTAATGTTTTTTTTTAAAATGTACGTTTAATATTATTTATTAAAACTTATATATTCAGAATCAGCGTTTATTGGTCTGTATCGAACGTGTCGACGAAAGCGTATGACAACCCTGAGAATTCAAGAATGGAATTTACGCTTCCACATAATACCGTGCCGCTGCGCGTTACCCCTTCCAATAACCTACGAAACAAAGGGAGTGCTCTCATTGGCCAACGAAACACTGTGCATTTGGAATGATGTCTACAATGCTATTACATTCTACAATTAACTTATCAATTGAAAACATAAACGCAATTGATAATAAATACATGCTGCAGCATCATTGGACTCGAAAACACATCTGAATAACCACGTAATACTTCCACCAGGGACCCCAGACAGCAATGATCAAAATCAAGGAAATGATTGAGTATTTACGTTATCCCCACCCTGCTACCAGACGCGGCGCCATTGGTCAATGCTGAACAAAGGAAATGTTTGAATCGTAAATATTTACGACAGCCAATTTACATTCCGAAAAACTCGGAGCTAAATTTCGGGAAATCGGGAATAATTTGAATCAAGAAATATATATCATCACCTAAAAATAGGTATATACTACAATAACACCTCAAAAAACTGTCGTCTACCAGTGATTATTGCACTTTAAGAAAATATTTACTTCTAGATATTGTATCTTGTATCACATTTGTAAACTTGTACCTTTTCTTGTTGAAACAATAAAAATTATGTGAGACTTCGGTTTATTGGAACAGGACTGTCTTGGCAAAGGTTATCACACAGATTTTTAACACATCTGTTCGAAAATCATAGCGATTGGGAAAAATACGTAAACGCAAGCACCCTTCAGAAACAGGGAGGTTCTGTGTTCCAAAAGTCCAACCCGGATTTGCCCTATAAAACAAACGGAAAACCGGTAGGAAATCAGTTCAAAAACTACCAGCCAAGAAGTCACAAGTCTCCAAGAAACTGAAGTCTCCAAGTTCTAACCTACTTTAAAAGTGTTTTTTAATCAGTTTAAATTCTGTTCTACCTTTCTCTCAGTATCCCATTATCCTGACCCCAACAGTCTCCAAAAGTCTCCAAAAGTCTGCAAGTCTTTTAAGTGTTTTTACAACAGTTATGGAGTCAGTTTTTGCTAATTTAACTTAGAATCATTAAATCCAGAAGTTAAGGATATTGGCGTGCCAAGTTGTGTCCAGCTCCCTATTTTTGCAATTTGTGTACAAAACGTCTAGTACATTGGTCTATATGAACATATTTTTTTAAAGCCATAATATTTTTCACTGGAGTTCCTTATTGTGTTACATGACGCAACACCAGACCAGATCTGCTGTGATAGCAACCCTGGTATTAGTAGTTTTTTTGTATTAGTACTACTCATACAATTTAATTTCTTTCGATATCTGTTATGATGTTTTATACCTTGCGATGATGATTGCATTCTTATTTATTCTGTTTTATTGGTTTAGTAACACACATAATTAATATTGTGAGTATAAGTTTACTTCTTTTCTTGTAAAAGCCTACTAGGGCGTAAATAAATATAAATTTCTCAATGAAGCATGGAACCGACGAATGCGGAAGAACATATACTACCCAAAATAGGAAATTTTAAATATTGTGAAAAATCGATATTTTAAAATGGATTAATAGATAAATGAATTTCATGACAAAAGACATTGATATATTAATTTCAAAAGATATGGAGTGACAGGGGCATAAAGAAGACCACCAAGATGAGACTCGTCCGGGACCTGTTTTTTCACATATTTCTGTACAGTGTGGAAACATGAACACAGAGCCAGTAAAAAAAGCAGATAGATGCCCTAGAAATGTGGTGCTGGAGAAAAATGTTTAATATTCATACAGTCAGACGCAAAAATGCATCCATTCTGGAAGAGCTAGGCATCCACAATAGGCTTTCCACATGTGCCTGCAAAGTATTCTAAGATTTTGTGGACACATTTCTCGCCATACTCAAGTATTTTAAACATTCCTTCTCTGATTACATGAAGTGAATGTCCCACGAAAAATCTTAAACCATCGGATTTCATTTGATTTAACCACCAACTGATGTTTGTTTTAACAGAATTTCTTTACAAAATTTCCAGTTAATTAATCGATTCGATTTCGCAAAGAAAAGAAAACTATTTAATGGAAATATCTAAAATCTTTTCGGGGATTTATTACAAAATATGGATAAATTTTATTATCTGTGGGTGGGTAACTTATGCATAACGAAATGGTGTTTATTATCACGCTGATTCCCCGCAAGGCTAGGCAGAACGGATTGACGGCCATACAACTATGTCTTGGGGCACACTCCTTGATTCATTTACATTCCCACATCGTCTAATGAATAATCTTCAGGTATTCCGAATCTTAACATGAAACGTCTCAAGATTTTTTGATTCCCTTGGTCGTACCATGTCTCAATTTATTGGATAACCAACATCGCCATAGGTCACCGCAGGTGGTTGGAAACGTTTGGTCCCGGGATTTTTTCCAGGTCCAGGTCAGATGAGGCTGGTAGAGGGAGACCGTTTGACTCCTCCAGCCGGACTCTCTCGACCCAACGCCGTACACTGCCGTGGGAGATACCCAGATTTCTATCACCCTTCACATTTTTTTCTTCTTAGAACTTCCCACTCCTTCATTTATTTATATATATTCTCCATACAACATCCCCAAATCGTCGTGTCTCCATGTTGAAACCATCGAATTTCCATATGTCACACGGTCATATAATGTTTACCACACACGCACCTCACGGATCTGATTTTTATTAATCTACGTTTATGCTTCCTCTTCCAGTTCCATCCCTAACCATACACCAAAGTTGGTATCAGCACTCCAATGTGTATTGATATCCTCGCTTAATTGAAAATATTTTAATGAAATAATTAAAAACACTTTGTTTTTACCACGATTATCTTTATTTAAAAGATCAACATGTTTCGAGAACGATGTTCTCTTCATCAGGACATTATATGTACTAAAAACTCAATTATCAAGTGTAGAAAGATAGGCATGGGTAGAAATGGAAGTAGTGGGGGCAAGAGAGGTGGAAAGGGGAGGTGATTAGAAGATCAACAGGAGGAGGGAGAGGAGGTGGAAAGGGGGAGGGGGGTCGCTTAGAAGATCAAAGACAAAATTACAGTGGAAATATGTTTAAGATAGGGTTATTCACAATATTCATATTGTGATACATACCAATTATAATAAAAAAGTTCACAAGAATTAAATAAAAATTATTCAATTCTGGAGACTTGTAGACAGATTTTAGAATTATCGGGCAAGCGGAAGAGCGTTTTTATCAAAACCGAATTAATTCTTCTTTGGGAAAGTTTTGTATGTGAAAAGTTTAGAACAGCAATATTCCAACAGGTCTGTTTTTTATTGAAAATCAGCCTCCGGTAATTTAGCAAAAAACCTTCGGGAATATAGAAATAGAAGCTTTTTAAGCCCCCGCATTCTGAATTTCTACCGATTTATAACATATTTCACTTGAAGTTTCTTTTAACTCCTCAGGCCTCTGGCATATTGACCTTTATATTTCAAAATGCTGTCCAGGAGGTCAGAGATAAAATTCAAATAGTAATAGTATTTCTAAATGTATCTGAATACAAAAATCTTTAGAAAGGTAATGAAATGCTCTTTCAAATTTTATTATTAGAAATAAACAGATAGATTAGAAATATTAACATTTTTAAGGCAATCAAAAAGTTTAAAGCTCCCTCACATTACATCTTTTCATCTAAACATTGAAATAACATTACTGACAATGAAAAAAAACTTTCTTTGACAAATGTATTGCATACATTATTGTACCTTCACCTATAAATATATCTTTGATTATATAAAACAAAGTCGGGTTAGTTACACCATTTATAATTCGAGAACGGTTGGTCCGATTTTTATGATCTTTGATTTGTTGGATTTTTCTCCGTCCCGAATAGCAGAATAACTATTAAAACATCGGAAAAAATTTTAAAAAAATTATTAAGAAAATTATTTTTCTCTTACATTTTGTATGGAACGATTTGTCATATTTTGAAATAACTGCAGGAATGTTGTGATATCTAAGTATAATATTGAGTAGTGAGTGAATTCTAAAAATTCAAAAACGTCAAATATCTATGCGCAGATTTCTTTGCATTTGTTCTTAAACATTTAATGCTGCCCCTCTTTCTTACACACTCAATGTCAACAGTCGAAAATCGGACTAACGGTGAATGTACATATGTCTACATCCTCCAAAGGAAAAATACAATAATTATAATAAATCTCCGTCACACGTATAAAGATAATGAAATGCAATTCCCGTAAGTAAGTCGAAACTTAAGAAAATCACATATATTATAAAACCGTATACAACGCCATCTCTGATACTGACAAAAACAAAACGCGGAAGGTTACGCATCAATAATTGCTTCAATGTGAAATTTTTAACTTAATAAAAAAAAATAATTCAGCTAATAAGTTAAACAGTTATTGATTTTGAGGCGGTACGAAGTTCTCCGGGTCAGCTGGTAATTAATAAAAAATTCACAGAGTTTCACAATTTTTTCTCAAATTGGGGTCGTAACCTTTGGTTTCACAGAGGTATACATTTTAATTCTTATAATATGAAGCATGGTGCTTTCTCTTTCTAAAACCGTTTAGATTACACATCTCACTATGACGGTAAGGTCGGTAAGGGAGACACAACGATTTCTATGAGATATTCCCAAAAATGAACAAATTAGCCTGAGGGGAAAAAGGTCATTAAAAAAAATTGTGTTGTTTTTGAAGATAATATAATAATATATTTGTAGAGCCGAAACGGTAATTATATAAAATTCCCTCGATGGAAAAAAATCGCAAAAGTATGCTCAGAAAACTATTAAAAACACACTTTGTCTGTTATTTAACATATTATAGGAAGTTATGAAAAAATAATACGGTGTGTAAATACAACTTAGGCATTTTTTGAGAGATTTTGCCTGTAGCGTTTTATTAAATATTTTCGCTTAATTAATATCGGTTCTTAGCTTCTTAGTATTAGCGCGCTCTCTTTAACCTTCATTTACATATCTCCCTTTCAGACCATATTCTTCTTCTTTTTGAACACTTATTACGGAGCCTTAAGATCTTTGGTTATGGGTTTAGAGTTCGCGGGTTCACGACCAGACGTATTTGGCTGAGTGGGCATCGCGTTTGGATCCCACCCGGGCGACGCGTGTTTGATTCATCGTCTGGCTAAGCCCCCATCACAACACAAGCAACATTTTCCGTTTACTGTGGTGGTAGTAGAAGATTTTCAAACATTGTTGGGTTATTCGTAACCCGGGAATGTTTGTTTCTTTATTAAAAAAAATAAATTTTTAAATTTAAAAAAAAAACTGTTAAGTAGATAGAAAGCCCTAGAAACTAGAAGTCAAATTAAATAAAAATGAAAAGATGTCAATGAGAGATATTAAATAAAATTTGACCTTTGTGAATTACTTTATGAAAAATTCTTAAAATACCGCAGTCTCGAAGGAATAGGTAGCTATGGAAAAATTATCTATCTCTGGAAAAATGTCTGTAGGTTCACGCTGCCTTTCTCTGCGAGCCAACATTGAAAGTTCTTTATGTTTATTAATTATCGTAGGCCACGATACCTGTGTTTCTGGTGAAAGCCGAGGGAAATCGTTAATTATTGTCACGGTGACTATGCAAAGTATTCCTAAGAAAAGTTAGACTTCGCGGCTAATGGACGAGATCAGGGTGTGCGCTATCGCTGGTGAAACAGCTTCCAAAATCTGGACTGGGGTCCGCTCATTTCAAGGTATTATTACAAACTATTATTTTTTTAGTAAAATGGAGATAATTTACAAAGGTTCCCGTAAACACTCAGGCCATTGATCCATTGTGTTATCTCCTAGTATATCGGACTTATGTCCTCTATATTGACTGTAAAATACAAGTGCTGGGTTTCTAGTCGGCGGGCTGCTGTGCACGTTCAGGGCCTGGTCCGGTTGCTGTGATATCCGAGGAGAGAGAATTCAGCGGTCCATAGAAATGCAAGGTCGAAAGTCAAAACGATTGCAGAGTTCTGGCAGGAAGAAGCGGTCCAAGAAGGTAGAGGCGGCAGAGTAGAAGCGATGATGAAAGTTCGGATTAGACTGACTTTAACTTTTGACTGACTTATTTTACAGAGTTCCTAAACATGAGTTTACTGACTCTAACATAATTATAAATGGATTATCACTGACTTGAACAGAGTTTGGCACTCTATTTATATGCTGCGGCGTAGCCGTGCACAAAATTGGTTCGCGCTGCTCAGAATTACCCTTTGAATGTTGGTGCGTTTCTTTGCAGCTTCGTGTATCCTTATATAAGAATGGAATGATAATATTAAAGTATATAAGCAAAACTACTATTTTTTTCCGCTCTATCTCCTATAAACCACTTCTTTCTAGCATTTTTATGTATTAAATTCAGTAAAAATTTTACAATATTAAATATTATTATTGGGTTTTTAGCCCGATGTCAGTGTAAAAAAACCCTTATATCTATTTAATGGAAACATTCACATATTTAATTTTATCTTAACAGTATGGACGCAAGTCCAGCCGCTTAATCGATATACTTTTATTTGAATACTTTTATACTGGGTGAGGTCAAACCTACGGCGGGCACGCGGTTGGCTGCAATGTCAGAGAGGGGGGTAATGGCGTAAATACACATGGCATCTTGAAGACGCCATCATTATTCCTAGGCCAGTCATGGAGATCACATAACGTTGTTTGTAGGTGACATGACAGAATGGTCAGAGAGGGGGTAATGGCGTAAATACACATGGCATCTTGAAGATGCTACCATTATCTCTAGGGCGGCCATTGAAATGACATATAAAGCTGTTTATTGGTAGATTTCACGTTTGATACACCTAGTTTACCTCATTCATTAGCAGTAATCCGGCACTTTTTCACATTTTCTGCATCCATTGGTGTTTTCTATGCCCATCAATTGCGTGCGTCTCCTGAACTGGCAGTGTCCCGTTAATAGTCCTAACGATTTCTTCAGTAACCAACACTTCTGCTATGGGTCACTCCAATTGGTTCGCTACGCTTAGGGCCTTAGCAGGAGTGCGCAAGACTTGGTGGCAGATGTGAAGACTGCCCACTAACTATCGGGAGAGACAGGATGAGGGAGAACTTTTGAACTATGCAGCCGGACTTTCTAGATCTCAGATCTAGACCGCAGAGATTCATACGTCGATCACTCCTGAACACATTGACCCCCAGATTCCTATCCACCCATCGTACGTCTTTTCTTCCTAGAAAATTTCAATTTTGAAGGCGGATCCGGGTACCGCCACTCCCGGGAACCATTTATTGGATAACCAACAACCCTGCATAGGTGACCATAGGTTAGCCCAAGTGGTTCGCCACGTTTGGTGAGGTTTGTCTAAGTCTTGGCGGCCGATGCTTTTGCCCACCTACTGCAGGTCAGGCCGGATTGAGAGATATTGGTTGAGGGATACCTAACCTAGATCTCTCCATCTGCTCTCTTTCGACCCGGTGCAAGACGATAGGTTGAAAGAGTTGGAGGGATGGATTCATACGTCTGTCACTCCTGGACACACTGAAACTCAGATTCTTACCCACCCCTCATACCCTTTCCTTCCCAGAACTTCCTATCCTTTCTTCCCTAAAAAGACCCTTTACACAGCATCCCCAAAGATGACATAGGCCCTGAGGGAAATTATTTTCCTCGGGGCTTCCTGTGTGGAGCTAATATAAAAAAGAATATCAAAATAGTATAATATCAGAGTTTGTGCCAGAGTTGTTTTGGTATACGAGTAGGTATATTTCCTCAAAATTAATACAGGTATTCTTTGCCTTGATTTGTGAATTTTTGAACTTAGCCAACCTGCTGTTTCTTTATTCTGGAACTTTTCCTTTACCCAAATAACCTCCCCGGGGTAGGTACTATCTCGTGTTTCCAGAGAAACCAGAGTGGATTGTACTTCATAAACACTGAAAGTTTAATCGTAAATATAACTCAGGAATAGCCAACTCACAAGTATCTACCCCAAATAATAAAACCAATAGATCTTAAAAGCATGCTGACTAATGCTTACTTGAATTACTCCTTGAATCCATTTAGATTAATAAACTTTTTGGTATTTATATTATTTGAGTTGGATAAAATATAATGTTCCAGGAAAAACCGGCTCGTTGAAAGCTCTGTGAATTTAATAATTGTTTACTTCTTCAATAATTATTGTAAAATTACTTTGCGGCAACATTTTAAATTAAATGAAAATAACCAACATTGTTTACACTACAATTTCTGATAAACGTGATCAACATGTTTTAAAACCGAAGGTTTCTACATCTACGGAATGTACACTTTATATCATAATGAAGAAATATTTGCTGTATATAACTGTCAAATGTTGTGTTGAAATATTTGCTGTATATAACTGTCAAATGTTGTGTTGAAATATTTGCTGTATATAACTGTTAATAAATTTTATTAAATATAGTGGTGGACAGAACGTTTGTTTTTTATTTAAATTACTTACATAACACAATTTTTTTTTTTTGTTACAATATTTTACATTTTATAGTACTTTTCAGTAATGTTGGCCTCACTGGGTGGCTTACCTGTGCTGCGCCCGCCATTTTAAAACATAAGAGTTTACACATAATACATTTTGGAAAAAAAATATTCATCGTTGGTGACGAAAAAACACTAAAAAAGTTAAATAAATTTAAACTAAAAATAAAGATTAAAAATTGAAGAAAAGTTTAAAAATATATATAACTAGCTGGGTTACCCGGCTTCGCTCAGGACAATAAGATAGTGTTCTGGAATGTTGCACAATGATGTTCCCGATTCCCTATTCCTGATCATTCCACAACATACTCCGCCACTCCTTCCACAACTTTCTACAGTTCTATGGAACCTTCTAGAACTTTCCGGAAGACTGTTCTAGAAATTTCAAGAGGGCGAAACTTTCAGCCCTTATATCTTTAAAAGCACGCCCTTTAGGTAAAAACGGATACCCTTGTTCCCTAGGGGGCATAGAGATCTACCACACCATATAACTCCCTTGATCGAACCGGGACTCGTTTCTGAGTTTTTGCGAGCTGCACGTTTTTTTTTACTTTCTTTTATAATATATGCCATATTCAAATAAATAAAATTTTACTCCTTACATGTCCTTTCCCGTGCGTTCCCCTCCAGCGTTCCACTTCCACCTTCCCCACCACCGCTCTCCCGTTCCCCCGTCCCGCCAACCCCCCTGGCACTGCATTTCTTGACTCCTCTCCCGCCCGGCCCGTAGCCGAAACTTTTTTCTAATACTAACAATTTTAAACTCGTGATATCTTTCTAATTAAATATCCGAATTGAAAAATTCAAAAAGTTAAATAAATGTATTGAAGCTGTCTTAAATATGAAGTACAAGACCAAGATACAAATAAAGAGCCTTTTGAAGCAGCGACATTTAAATTAAATTTTTAAAATAAAAGAATACTTATTGTGGCATAACCATAATAGTTAGACATATGCTGTTGCGACCTTTTTTGTAAATAATGATGTGTTCTATAAAGTCGTAGTACATCATTTTATTCTATCATCAATAGTTTTCGCAGCGCACGCGATTTAAAGAATATTTTAGGTAATTTTTTTACACCCTGGGTTACATTATTGAAGTTTTAGTAAGGATGCCTATTTTTTTTTTAAAATAATATAGCCTATGTCACCCAGGGATAGTGTAGCTTCCCAACAGCGAAAGAATTTTTCAAATCGGTTCAGTAGTTTCGGAGCCTATTCGATGCAAACAAACACACAAATAAACAAATATTACCTCTTTATATAGTGTAGTATATATAGTGTAGTATTGCCTCTTTATATAGTGTAGTAGATAGTAGATAGTAGATGAAAATCGGGATATTGGTTTTGTGTTTTGCGTGTAGGTATATGATTTATTCTATTATTTTATAAAATTTTAATAATATTGTTTTTTTGTTCTTTAATCCATTTTTTTTATTTTTTATCTGAATTTATTTTTGTTTACCTACTCAATTTTTGTTTCAAGTGAAAGACTGTTGATTGCTTTTGTAGCATGGTATTTATTATGTCCTTGTCCAATGATAGTGTAGTTTAGTAGTGTTTTAACATATAATTGGCATATATCTAGTACGTAACAACTGTTAAATATATGGTCTGTATCGGTCAGTCTGTGTTACCGATCTTATGAAATGTAAACGATCTTAAAGTATTACCTTTAAGATCGTTTACATTTCATAAGATCGGTAACTCAGACTGACCGATACAGACCATATATTTAACAGTTGTTACGTACTAGATATATGCCAATTATATGTTAAAACACTACTAAACTACACGATCATCTTAAAGGTAATACTTTAAGATCGTTTTCTGTGCGATTTCTATTTGATCAATAGCTGCGTTTGTTGCTCCTCCCCAAGCAATTATTCCGTATTCTATTATTGAATTGGTTGGGCAATTTAAACAAAACACCTCTCATTCAACACACCTACATTTACGTATACATCACATCATGAACCGCTGTACTCGGGAGTTAATATTATTACATATTCCTAATCGCATTCCTTCCCGCTTCTCTGTGTACCTGTAACGCCAGCAATCTGCTATCTGCACTGTAACTCGATTTTCGATCTCCGCTAGATGTATGTACTTCATATCGCTGAATCGAGCATTTTTCAAGCATGCTACAAAAGTATATCAACCCGCACCCGCTAGCTCTTTTTAGAGAAACAAAAACATCGCGAACTATTCAATAGGCGATAAATGCAGTGTAATGAAAACCAGCTAAAGAGAAGAAAACGCTACAAGTCCTGCAGTAAGTCCTTTCTTCCGTACCTGTATGTTACGTAATTTCTCCTTAGTGAAGTGGTTATAATTTACATTAATTACACTCATAATACAAAGATCCTTCGAAAACATGAAATTACACTAAATTACACACCAATAATCGTTTATTTATTTTATTTAAAAGCACGAATTAAATAATGTTCATAAAATTTAACTGTTTTGTTTCACAATCATAGAGGATAAATATTTTCAATCATGCCTTGTATCAAAAATCGTTTTTCTTTCTAATTAGTAAGATAACCATAAACATTAAAATAATTCCATTTTTATTGGAATAACTCTTGTTATAATAACTTTTATCGTAGTTTATTTTTTGAGTTATTCTGCAGTGTTGCTTCATGCTGTCCGAAACGTTTTCTAATGAAAGAGGTAGATCAACACGGCATAATAACCCAAAAATAAACCACGAAAAACCAAAATCAAATTTTTTATCGTCCCGGTAAAATAAGAGATTCTGGGTTCGAATCCCAATTACCGTTACCTTTTGGTTTGTCTGTTTCTGGTTCTTTTCATATGTTTGCTTAGATTTATTACTATTATGTTCTTCTTAAACGAAAAATAATTTGTGATAAGCAGTATTATTATATTTAATTTATAAAGCAATCACTCATAAAAAGATGATCGATCTTCTTAGATAATAAAAAAAGATTTCATATTCCTATATTAGAACAGACCTTGTTTACTGGTGAGGGTGATACGTACATACCAAGCACTTAGAAAAAAAATAATAAAAATCTGGGTTGCCAGAAAAGAAAATTAATAATAAACTAGATTTTAGTAGGATATTACTTTTTTTAGATATTTTATTCGGAGAATTCTCACAGTACTCACGTCGACTTGTTCAAGATACCACACGGCAGAACAGATGTTCTAGCTAATCATCACATGATAAGAAGAATGGTGCTTTGTAATAAAATTTCTAAAACAGTAGATATATTTAAGTACCTGCACGTAACCAGCCAGCGGCCGAAAATCCACATTTTGTCGAAAGATGTTCTTACGATTGTACAGGGCGGTTCCAATGAGAAAGATTGATTATTCTCCGTACCAGCTTTTAAAAATTGTAACTCAATATCGATTTTATTTCATTCCAAATTTGCTTTAATTTATACCTACATCCAAAAACGCTGAAAGCCGTGTTGATAAAACTATTAAAATTATGTACTTTTTGTAATTATTTTTTGATCTTAAGAATTTTAATTTTTTCCATAATGTCTGAGCAAAATAAGAATGTAAAAAAAATCTGAAATATATTAGTCTGTAAGTGCGCAAATAAATACACAAACGGACCAATTTTCGTCAAGAAACACATGTAGGTACCTATATTTATATTTTTTAATGATTTTATTTAAACTAAAATTAAAATTCTGCAACATACGTTTACCAGATAACGTATTGATTTATTTTACTGTATGATTATATGATTTGAAATGGGTGTTGTATTATACAAAATCTTTTTTGAAAATTTAACAAAACTATGGTATAACCTTATTACCCTAAAAATAAACATTGTTTCTCAAAATTTAAAACATACGTTTACTAGATAAAAGAACAATCTTTAGAAATCAATTTATAGTTTTTTGTGGAAAAGAGTTAATACGTCTAAACACTGGTTTAAAAATGACATATTTCTGGTTTTCTCTGCTTATACGCTCTTAAATTAAATTGTATGCTTTCTTCTCAAAATATTGAAAGAAGAAAAAAATTATAAATTGGAGAGAAAACTTTGGCACCGTCGCATCGTGATTTGAAACTCGATGAAACGAAAAATAGCGACACTATAAAAAAGGTTAACACAACATCTATAGGATTTAGCCTGCGATAGAATGTAGTAGTATATTCGGTCTCCTTCCCCACTCTTTTTTACTTTATTTTTCTGGAGGTTTCACTTCTACCGCGTGTAAGTTGCACACTCTGATTTTTTTAAACAGTTTTGGATATTATGTAACTAGTTTTTGGGTAACATTTCACAAATTAGAACGCAAAAACCATCAAGAAAATTTTACTGAAAATCCCTGTTAGACGCACTAGCACTAACCAAAACTTTCAACAAAATTAACATCATGTCAGTTAAACAAACAACACCATTTTAAAATAATACATGTTTGCCTTTACATTCGTAAATACAAAACACGAGAAATAACAACGAACACGTAGCAGAAACATTACCTCAGAGCCAAAAGAATATCAAACTAGTAACTTCAATTACAACATTTGGACAAAAAATCTTCTTATGTTACTAATTTCTACAACAAATTCCCACTCTTATTTAAAAAATCACAACAACCATATAACATAAACACAAATAAAAAGCTGGAAATGAAACAAACGTAAAGAGCGTAATACACGAGCCCGATTTTCAGCCCGATTCCAATTAGAGACAAAAGTCAACATTTTTCGATTTGCGCGATCGCTATTTTCACCTCTATTTTCATATCTAGGATTTCAATTGTCATCACTGCAAACAACACATGAACCATACTGTTTTTTGTGATGCCTACTGAAATCGTAGGTATGAAAATAGAGTTGAAAACAGCGATCGCGTAAAGCGAAAAATGTTGACTTTTGTCTCTAATTGGAATCGGTCTGAAAATCGGGCTCGTGTATTACGCTCATAAGGAAATACAGAAATGCACTACTTTCAGTAACTTAATATTATTCAAATAAGTAGATAATTAAAATGTTATATCCATACAAAATCTTCATCATGGGAGGATATATTTATCCCAGCAAGCATATCATTATCTCTAATTTAACAAAAAAATGTAGTTGATAAAACATTTATTTATTATTTTTATTGTGTAACTAGTTGAGAAGAAAGTTATTAAGTGACTAGCAGAAGTTAGTTTTTACCCCTCATCTGTATGTTCTGGTCTATCTGTTTGTATGTCTATGGGGTTTGATTTTTAATAATAGGTAGGTGTTTATTATACTTGCCACTTTGACCTCTCATCTGTGAATCGGGCGCCGGCGCCCGGAAAAAGTAATCCTTGTTTTTTATAAATGCGATTTTAACATTAATGTATAAAGAAACTGTTTGGAATATAAGCTCAGAATCTCTTGCACCAATATCAATCTGGGAGCTACTTTTTTATTTGATCACTGTAGCTACTCTGAATACTTTCAAATGAAAGTTCTATGAAATTCGTAGGACACTTTTGCAGCTGTCAATGACGGAAATGATAATATTTAACATTTTCAAAAGAGTATCAAGGTTATTTTTTTTTCACGTTAGGCATAAATCAGGTTTGTATAGTAATAATAAAATTAGTTTACATTCGTACGAATATACTTTTTTGACGATTGTTTACAAAATAAAAGTTTTCTTTTTAGCTATTCTGGAAAAACCTCTTACGTATTATCAAATAATATCCGGGAACAATAAAATATATATTTCTTGCTAAATAGAAACAATCGCAAAAAACAAATGCTTTATTTTCATACTAATCTTTATCTTTACCAGAACACATCAAGGTAATTTTCGCGCAGTTTCAGAAATGTCACCCCACCTTAACCACTCGGACCCATAAGCTTGTTTACACGACAATATTATAAAACGAATTACTAGACATACATACATATGACGTATGAGGTGTACCTGAGTTATTAAAAGCAATGAAAACAAAAGTGAGTATTTTGTTAAAACCTGTACTTTCTAAGAATCCTATAAAAATTCCAAGTGCCGTAAAATCGTTTTCTCAATGATAACCTGTTGAGGGTAACATCAGAAATCTGGAAGTTCTGGGAAAACGTTCATTCATTTTCCAATGAGCTTTTTGTGTCCGGAAATTATCGGTCTTAGAAAAATATCGGCTTTAAAATAGACCTCTACAACCAATACCAGACTATTATATTATTTTATTATCTATTGAATAAGAACAAAGGGTGATAAAATTTACTTGGAGATAATAACATTGCTTTTCAGTTTGATTACGGTGAAAAACAAGGGAATGCAAAAATAATAATTTTAACATAAATGCGTGCAAATACGGGAAAAGTCGACTAGTGAAACGGGTGAATAAAGAAAAATATTATCGAAGAAAGCAAACATTTTGTCGCTTGACATTATACAAATGGAAAAGTTCTTTGTTTAAAACCACTTTATTTGATATTGGTTGAAATGTGAAGGCTGAGATCGGTCGCGCGCGACGTGTATAAATCAAATAAAATGGTTTTAAAGAAATATGTGATATGAGATTTTCACAGCCAAAAGCATTACAGTGGTTTATTATGCAGTGTTGCACTATTTTCTTACTGCATTACAGTGACCATCATCAGGGTAGATCTGTAATTCTGGTAGATGTCTGAAATGTCTTCTAAAGTAGTAGGTAGCACAGCACGGCGTAATAACTCAAAAAGTATTATCGTGATTTATTTTTATGTTGGAATTTGTTTCTTAATTTCAAATTTCATCACATTTGAAGATAATCAAATCGACGATCTGAATATGAACAGTTGCCGATTTTAGATTTTATTATTGAAAATTAGAATAACAAAACCTTCATGCTCGACACTTTGATCACAGTTGGGTCGAAAGTTTTAACGGGACGATAAATAATCGGTGTACCGCGACTGTTTAAATATCAAAAACTTAAAATGGCGCTGATATGGGCGTTAGATTGTATCATCAACCATCAAATTTAAATACTCTCAAATCCAGGATCAGCGCCATTTTTGTCATTTAAATGGTCTCAGTACACTGATTCTCAGCTCGTTAAAGGTTTTGATCGAACTGTGATGGATCGTCAAGCACGGTCAATTCGGGCACAGGTACCGCCACCCCTGTAAGCATTTATTGGATTACCAACCCCCCGGCAAAGGTCACCCCTAGTGGTTCGCTACGTATGGTGACTTAGCAGGGGTGCCCGGGTTCATGGGGGAGTATGCTTAATTGTTTGTGGCGAATGCGTTTGTTGGTTTTTGCGGGCCGGATGGGAGAGACTGGTTGAGGGAGACCTAACCTAGACCTCTCCAGCCGGATTCTCTTAACTTGTGTCTTCAGGTATTTCCCCCTTAATCCCAACACTTTATTCGAGGGCCTACCAGGAAGTCGGCTTAGGGGCGCGGACACCGAGTCTCGCTTGCGACTGGACTGATGGCTCCGCTTATCCTCGGCGGGACTGCGGGACGACTGCAGCTCAACTGCTTTGGTTAATTCAAACAATCTCACCATAATATGTAATTTTTTCTTTATTCTATTAACTTTTCTTCCTACATATTAATAAACTTTTATTTCAGCTACATCAAGTGGCGGAGATGAGACGTGATACTGTGAAATAAATAACTAACAACACGTACGCACTCGCATACTGCCTGCTAATAATGTATGCCCGGACATTGGGGGTCCAGAATCATTTAAAATAAAAAGTAGCTTCTTTATAAACAAAAATTAGAGTCCTGAGATGTACGGTGAAGGAGGAAACCATCTGTTTCCTTAGAACACCGTGGGAAAGTGTTTGGGCAACCTCCAACCCATCGCCTTGCACCGCAGTGGGAGAGATGGATTCGTACGTCTGTCACTCCTGGACACATTGTCTGTCACTCTTGGACACACTGTCCGTCACTCCTGGACACATTGACCCCGAGATTCCTACCCACCCCTCATATCTTTTTCCCTCTCAGAACTTCCTCTCCTTCCTTTACCTAAAAAGACCATCCACACAGCATCCCCAAATATGACATAGACTCTGAGAGATTTATTTCCCTCCAGCAAAAAAAAACTTTTCTGATACAATTTTCATTATATCAATGTTGAAATTAACAACCATTTGAATGCTAAACATTCAATATGGCTCAGTCGGTCGATTTGATGATCTTCAAAAGCGATGGAATTTGAAATACACCGTCCATAATTTAACACTTGTACTATAATATACCTACTAGCGAGCATATACGCTTAAAAAATGCTTTAAAAAACGCTTTCGAATCTGGCTTCGATGGAAACGAAAACTCCATCTATCTTTCGACACTCCACAGCCTATAAACTGAATTATAGGTATGGTATGTTTTCAAATCAACATGGAATTCTGACTATGAATCGTGCAGCTCCGTTTTGCCGCGTTTTTTACCATGCTTCCCGCCAATCGCAGGCCCGCGGCGCTTTCCTGTGTTGGCAGCATGAAAAAATAAATATCGCTGAAGTACAAATAATATTAAAATACAGAAATGTAGAAGATTCTGTAAAACTATGAAAATATCTGGTAATAAAATACAAAGAAACAGGTTTTATGTGACTAACTAATAATAATATAATCGATGTAAACGTTTAATTAGAATTAATATTGTTTCTTAATATTAAATCAAATTTTATTCTATTTTTTTTTGTATTTCTTGTGATGTGTAACAATTTCTATTTATATATTTTATTCACAATGTGCATTTACTACCAAGTTCATTTATTTACAGCCGATCTTGACACATCCGTGTCATTCACTGGCGTTCTTCAAGTTAACTTAAGAGGGCACATGGGCGCAGAGAAACTTGAGCGATATAGAGCAAGAGCCCGTGACGATCAGACCTTCTTTATTTTATTAAACCTGAAAGTTTCTCTCTGTATGTTCCTTATACAGGTAAAGACGATCCCCGACCATGAAGTTTTTGATCACGGTGGCCTTGAAAGATAGCAGGTTGCAAAGGTATATAAAATTGCACCACAATTTCAAGAGCATTTTGCTCGCACTTTTACAAGGTAGTCTGCTAGGTTCAAAATTTCGCATTATTTCACTCCCACCCGCTTGCACCTACGGAAGACTTTTAATGTGTTTGACAAGGTGAAAGAACCATCCATCATATGAACCAGAAATCATATGTTAATAGTTCCTCAAGTAACATATATAAAATTCAGCTTTTATATTTTGACGTAAGTAGGTACAATTATAATTAATTAATATAATATCTTTCAAAGCCACCGTGATCCAAACTTCATAGTCGGGGATTGTCTTTACCTGTATTAGAGACATACACAGAGGAACTTTCAGCTTTTGTAAAATAACGAAGTTCTGATCGTCAAGGACTCTTGGATTAATAGGTATTTAATAAAAATCTGTTGCACTCTTGCGAGTTGTGCCCCGCCAGCGCACTATCGATGTATTGGTGCGTCCCAGAATATCAATACGTGTGTGCGTAGATGGCGCTTTTGTTCACAAAACTGTTCACAAAACTTGTTTACAAAGCTGCCGGCCGAGGAATAATAATATTCTTCTCTTTATTGGACTGAATCCAGTCAGAACAGAATTTCCCCTTTCTGCTATGGGAGCACTTCGTTGTAAGCGATAAAGCACATCGCTTGCCGTACATTCCAAATGCGAATGTATGCACGCACATTGCAGATGCTATTATATTTATTTTTCTCAAGAGATTTGCGGATAAATATATTTTTTTTGGTGTTATTAATTTTTTTCCGAAAAAGACAATTTTTTAATATTTTCATAATTTACCGTATAAAGTCAAATAATGTATGTATACATGGATATAATATGTACTATTCCAATCAGTTTCTCTGCCAAAGTTTTATACCAAAAACGTATTTTTCTACACAAACAATTTTAGCTACGAGTATTTTACGAATGTTACACGTTCTCGTACGCAATTTCATCGGTGAGAAATAACACAACCACCCCCCGGTAACGGCACCTACCGACGTAGTTTTAAAAGCCTCGTACACCGAATCAATTCGAGCTTCAAACCCAGCCAGAACTGTAAGTTCTACTCTGTACCAGTACCTACCTTTCCACCCCATCTCTCCTCCATACTAGTACTACGCTCAGAGCGGATTTGTTTACAAATGCACAGAACACTTTTCACGTACGCGAACGGGCTTGTATCGTGTCCGTTCTGCGAATACATTGTTGAAATTTTCACAAAACGATAAGCTCTTAATCGAACATGTATTTATGAATATATTTTTTCATCGATTGGGGAAAAATGGCGAATTGTTTTATTTTTAATAAAGGACTAACGTTTTCTATGGAAAAATGAATAACTGCTTAAAAATATGGTTGCAAATGAAATAATGGCAAACATTTCCAGCGTTCGAATAACATGACAATATTAATATTAGTCTTTAATAATCAGATTAAGAGCCATTAACCAGCGGCCGAGAATTTAAGTTTCGTTGAATCTTGCGATCGTATCCTTGCAACTGTACAGGGCGGTTCCGAAGAGAAAGATTTTTTTTCCATACCAGTATTTTAACATAATAAATCTATATCAATTTTATTTCATTCAAAATTTGCTTTGATAAATACCTACATTAAAAAATGCTCAAACTCGTGATGATAAAACTATTAAAATTTGTACTTTTGTAATTATCTTAATTATTTATTATATTTTGTTTATTATACTAACTTGATCATAAGTATTTATAATTTTTCAATAATGTCTAAGCAAAATAAGATTTTTTTTTACTTTGTAAATAAACGGACAAACTGAAGTATTTTCGTCACAAAACATGGGAGCGGATCTTTTTTTATGATTTTATTTAAACTAAAATTAAAATACCGAAAAGTAGCTTTCTCAAATAATGTATTGATTTATTTTACTGTATGATTATATGATTTGAAATGTATATTGTATAATACAAAATTTTGTTTGAAAATTTAACAAATCTGCCAACGACCTACGGTAAAACCCTATTGATTTAAAAATAAACATATTTTCTCAAAATTTAAAACATAGCTTTACTAGTTAAAAAAAACAGTCTGTCGAAATCATTTTATAATTTTTTGTGGAAAAGAGTCAATAGGTCTAAAATTTGATATAAAAATCACATGTTTCCGGTTTTGTCTGGTTATTCCCTCTTAATATCATTGAAAAGGTCCAACGCAAATTTTAGAGTTGGTTCAACATGCATTGCATCCCAAAACGGAGGTGCAAAAGTCCTATTGGCTCCCGACAGTTGTGAACATGGAGTATTGTGTAGAGTGCAAAAATATATATTATAACTGTCCATTACAAGTTTAATTGCACTGGGCTGAGCATCTAGCGAGGATAAAAGATATCTGAAGACCAAAGAGGCTCCTTTTGAAAAAGGATGCAGGTGGGAGACGTTGCGGTGCGGAAGCTAACACCATTAGGCATAAATATTTAAATATTCAACACAAATTTCTAAGGTCGGTCTACTTATAGAAACAATAATTGATAGTGATATTATGGAGCCTCCTGATTTATTAAACTAGCTTTCACATACTAATAAAAACAATGCGATTCAAAATTATTGTTAATTGCAACAACAATATCAGGACTGAGTCATTTAGATTCTCGCTTGTACCTAGATTGCATACAGTTGTAAATACTTTCTCACTAGTAGTATAGATGTGTCCAACTGCCTGGAATATAGTTACAGACCGGCAAGAGCTTGTACCTAGATTGCGAAAAGTTTGAAATACTTCTCAGAGGTGGATGGGTTCAACTGCGTAGAATATAGTTATAAACGGGCTATAATAATATACCTCCATAATAATAATAAATACATGTACGTATTTTTTATGTGAATACCGCACTAGATTCCCAACAGCTCCAACCGCCTGAAGCCAGTGAGACTATGCCATCGCCAATTGGAGTATTTTGTAAGGCCGAAGCTAAGCGTGGAGGGGGAGATAATGGAAAAGATGGAGGTAGGGAAGTACCTGGCCATTCAAAGCTATTCACCAATCACGACTTAAGCCATTTCCAGCAACGTTTTAATTCTGAATAGTGGTCTTACACCAGGGCTATACTGGGAGTATCTTCACGTGTCTGGGACGTGCCGCAAATATATATTATAGTATTATGTTTATGCAAATCAATCAAATAAAATTTACTTACAAATGCCAGAATTTGAACCCGCGACCTCCGCATCACTTATCGAAAGTCTTGCCCTTCGACCACGGAGTCATAGCTGAAAGAGCCCGCAGGAGACCGGTAAGAGTGAAAGCTTTTCTCCGTCAATCATTACCCTCCAATATTTTAACGCCGATGATGATGATGATAGCACGTAAAATAGATGTAAACTCTGTTTAATATCTAGACTACCTGTAAATAATAATAATTGGTAGGAAGCGTAGGATTTGGCCTCAGTAGGAGGATATCTCTTTACCTGGTTCAGTTCGACTGTATGATATTGCCTGCGGTTTAGTTATACCTAACTCTTAGCATCCGTTTGAGAACAGTCATGACCGGAGCATCCAATTTCTCCCAAAGTCTATACGCCCAAACCGTATCTATATCGTGTAGACAGACCGTATTTACGTATTACCCATTCCTCCTATTAAACTTTGCATTAACAACGTTCATGATAAATTCAAAACAATTATTTATGTTTGTGTGGTCTTTTTCTAACATCAGTTTATGATATCGGACAACTTCTAATTTAAATCATTTTTTTTAAGAAAAACATCTTAGTGCAAACATAAGTATTCACTATTACATTAATTAAGTCACAAGTTTTAAGTCAACCAAGTGTTAGTCATAAGTCACTAGCTATAAGTATTAGATGTAAGCCACTAGCTGTAAGTCCTAAATGTAGGTCACTAGTCATAATTATAAATCTTAGTTATAACAATTTTATTATATATTTACTTGTACAACGCCCTTAAGATGATTTTTCACGAAAACGGCGCTATATAAATCTGCCAAGTATTATTATTTTTTTCCATGTAAATACCTTCATGAGTTCCAGCTGCTCCCGTCTGAAGCCAGTGAGACTATGACATCCTCAATTGGGGTATGTTGTGAGGCTGATGATAGTGGGGAGGGGAAGTACCTGGGTCACCAAATACGGCTAAAGCCATTTCAAGCAACTTTTCAATTTTGAATAGTGATCTTACACCAGGATGATACTGAGAGTATCTTCCACTCTGGAACATATGTACATTGAAGCTTTCACCCACCTATTCCCACCCCGGTATAGGCGACTTATGGTCGCCCCTTCGGAGTTCTCGCAAGAATCTAATTTTTTGAATGAACGACTCTACATTTAAAATATGTAACGATTCTAGAACTTCAATGTCCCCGCATACGTTGTTAGAGGGCGGTATGCAGGCGCGCCTACAGGAATGTACTGTGATGGTCAATTCTACAATTCTAAAGCCCATGAAGGTAATCACTGCTAAAGCAGTGAGCCCCATGGACAGTCAAACAAGGTGTTAGTAACAAAACTAGGTAATAGAGAAAATATAAGGAAAAAACAAAATGAACGACAACCGTCATGAGTGGGAAGCTCATGGCGGCGAAGGACCACACAATGATCCAGCAGGCAGCACCGTGCACTGTACATAAAACACTGGAACATATGTACAGCAAATAAATTATATATTATTTAATATTAAATTTGTTTGCCCACGCCGGGATCGAATCCCGCAATATCCGTATTGCATGTTAAGAGCCATACCCCTCGATCGCGGAGGCCATAATTTTTTTTTTTTTTAATAAATATATCAACACAGTATGCCGATGGCACTCCCAGCAGGAAAATGTTGTATGTTTTGCAAGTACGTGCTCCCAACCAATATATTTGCGATCAGGAGTAATGCAAGGAGGGTGTATGTCCCCAATCCTGTTCAATGAACCTATACATGGACGAGTTATCAAATCGCTTGGACACCAGAGCGGGCTGTCGTGTTAATAATTAATGCCTATATCACGCAGAAGACACGAATCTCCTAGCTCCGTCGATCAAGGGGTCGAGAATATTATTAAATAACAAATATCTAATTATTATTTTTAATTGGTAAACTAATGTTTAAGACAAGATTTGTATGCATAGCACAAAGGGTAACAATTATTATAAGCAATAATTATTAGCCTGAAACACTCATCAACATTGAAAAAATCTCCCGAGAAAAGATAAATGCCGCCGACGGGACTTGAACCCGCGTCCTTCTGATATCCGGTCAACTGCTCTACCAACTGAGCTACGTCGGCTTATCTCCCACCCGCCAAATAATGCAATATATACGAGTGTTTCATTCAACAATTACTGCTTATTACATTTTTCACCTGAAAACAACCAACTTTATTTTTTGTGAGAAATGCATTATAAGTGCTAACTCTCTCACTAGATGGCGTCGAGACAAATTACGTCAACATTTTTTGGTGAAATACTTCAACTTGTCAAATATTAATTATTATTTTTAATTGGTTAACTAATGTTTAAGACAAGATTTTTATGCATAGCACAAATATCAACAAATATCTGTGAAGAATATGTAAATGACCACAACTAATGTATATGCAACCCCACGAAGACAGAACTAATCGAATTCCACCACCAAATTTCGCCGAAAGATGCTAAGATGATCGTACAGGGTGGTTCCAATGAGAAAGATCAATTATTCTCCGTACCAGCTTTTTAAAATTATAACTTATTATCGATTTTATTTCTTTAAAAATTCGCTTTAATTTATACCTAGATAAAAATGCTGAAAGGCGTGATGATAAAACTATTAAAATTATGTACTTTTTAAAATTATTTTTTGATAATAAGCATTTATAATTTTTTTTAAATGTCTAAGCAAAATAAGGATGTTAAAAAATCTTCAATATATCAGTTTGTAAGACTGTAAATAAATAGACAAACTGAAGTATTTTCGTCACGAAACGATTTTTTTTAAATTATTTTATTTAAACTAAAATTAAAATTCAGAAACGTAACTATCGCAGATAATTTATTGATTTATTTTATATGATTTGAAATGTGTGTTGTATAATACAAAATTTTGTTTGAAAATTTAACAAACCTGACAACGATCTACGGTATAACCTTATTGTGCTAAAAATAAACACATTTCCTCATAATTTAAAATATAACTTTACCAGATGAAAGAATCTTTCCAAATCAATTTATACTTTTTTGCGGAAAAGAGTGAAAAAGACTAAAATTTTATTTAAAAATGACATATTTCCGGTTTTGTCTGGTTATTCCTTCGTAATGAGGAAAACATAAATGCTTCTAAGAATGTAAAATACTCAGGGCACATCTTTACTGAAGATCTGTCGGACGATGGTGATATTGAACGACAAAGGAGAGAAGTAACAGTATACTGTCTAATATGATTCCCCGAAGATTCTTCCAATGCAGCAATAATGTTTAAAAAACATTGTTCAATGCATTTTACACCATCCTATATACGTGTGAAACGGTTCCATGAAAGTTGATCCGTCGACAATTGGTCCCCCGGCGTACTTATATACAATGTGCTGTCACTTTAGGGAAAATACGTTATAGCTTAATACACAAAATATAACTAAGTAACCCCGTAGCGATGTGGAGAGAGGATGTACCATGTACTACCGAATAACGAAAGAATAAAACATATTTTCATTCAAATACCTCAAGGAAAAATCTGCTTCTATATTTATATAAATTCCATTGATACCAACTTATTATTAAGGGTGTTTTTGAAGTCGAACTGAATATCTATTACGTTTGAAATTGGTGAGCAATGCACAACAAAAATTATAATTTTATAGAAAATATCATTTCGGGGGATCAACTATCAGGTCACCCTATCAAATACGTGTTACTACCGATGGAACGACTCCGGATCCAATATAGTAACGCCTGCAGAATTATATTTGGATACAGTTGTTAAAGTACAATGCTGAATGAATTCACCGGCCTGATGAGATACCGGGTTGCTGGAGCCAGGATACGACTATTGGCCTCCGACAACACGGTGGTGAACGTCGTCTTTCAGCACCAAGCGCCACTCCTGACTCAAGACCACGCCCTACATAAGGCAATCATATACCATTCGGTGCACATATATATTTATATGTGCACCGAACCCCAATCCCTCCCCACCCCATCCCCTTGACCTTCCTGAATAAGTACCGACAACAACTGGCGGATGAATTTCGCGGGAATGTTATTCCACCCCCATTTCAGCAACCATATTTCAGACAAGACCGAAAATCAGTCGCTTTGTAACCTGATTTTCTTTTGGAAAGGACAACATTTGTATAGCTGAATAATTTATTAATGCGCGCAGCGAGATTTCCCTCCAACAAATCCTCCTTCTCCACAAATCCTTTTCCCAATACTACGATTTCAATTGAATTTCTCTCCCCCAGATACACAAGGGTAACCGCCGGGGTGGAAAAAATGTTTATTCCTTTCCTGAAGATTCTGAGGAATTTGGAAACCTTAGCATATTTATTCCTCTACTTCTCTCCTTGAGATGGATCGCATTTATGTGAAAAGAAGAATCGTTTGTATTATTTCTCGACTGCTTTGCACCCGAACTCAAACGCGACTTGTATTTTATTATAAAGAGTTATCATTTAAAATGTACCACTCTCGTTTATTCTGGTTTTCTTCAAGCGCTCGATAATAAATTACTTTCGTGTGATGTGTTATATTCCTTTGTTGTATTAAATTTCGAGGTGAAAGTGTTTTATGATTAATGAAATTAATGGTTTAATACTCTGTTGGTATTTTTCGTACGGTAAGTAATTAATTAGCTAAACCATAGGTTCTCAACGTGGGCGATAACGCCCCCTTGGGGGCGTTTGAGACCTTCAGGGGGGCGGTAGAAGATCCAGAGACAATTGGGGGGCGTTGAGATGGCACAGGGGGGCGTTTACAAGAAAAAAAAATTATGGTCTAAAAAAGACAAACAAAACAAGCTAATCACATACTAATAAATAAAAAATGAAAGTATTCTAGAATATGAATATACATATGTATTATTTTACCAACAGAATAGTCAACACTATAATTCACTATAATTTACTATAATTTACATGTAAAAACATTATCATACTGGAATGTCCTAAAACGGGCAATTGCCTAGTTGGACATTTTAAGTTAACTATATTGTATTATGTAATATTTACAAACAATAAATAAATAAATAAATAAAAAAATAAAATAAAAAAATAAAGCAAAGTAAACTTTAATGGGTAATTTTTGTTATTGTGTGTATTTTAATCATTTTTATCACGTTTGCGAAAATTCATTCGAGAATTCGGGAAGTGAATGAAAATTGAACTGATAGATTACGTTACATTCAGATCTACATTAAATTTTATTATTGAAAATTTTAATTTGTTGATTAGAATAATTTTTTTTTTAAAATTAAAATCTTCCGATTTCACGTGAAATATCTCATACATACATAAATACAGGCGAAGTTAATAAAAGCCTGTTAATAAATAAAAAGTTTTTAGCTATTAAATTATAACGTTTTTTGTTAAATAACGGGATTTTTGCAATCCTGCAAGAATTGACAGTATTATCTGTGTATTGATCTAACTTGCTCAGTGTCGTCAATGCATTCGGGAGTCAACGAGTGAGCTTGCATGCGTCGACAAGACGGTCCCTTAGCCCCCGATCCATTCTGTTCCTGCGTCGCCTTTGTCTCCGCGACAAGCCCGCGTTGTATTTCTGCGCCGGGTGGCGTATTTACAAAACCTATACCGGTTCAGTCACGGCGGCGACTGAAATGGAATTTTTTTTTGTGCAAAATCATCAACAAACCTAATACCATTTCAGTCGCCAACGCGCTTCGTTGCTCTATCTATCTGTTTCAGAGACTGTGGGGACCGTAATTATAGAGTAGCTTCTGTTGGTGTTGGTGCTGGTGCATTTCCATGGTTATATATTTATTTCGTAAATTTATAAAAACGTGTACAATTCATAGCTTGCATTATATTCTCAAAAGGTATGAAACTCATGGGTGAACTCAAACTATGTTGGATCATAAGTGCAGTCGCAGTACATTTTGACACATAATTAAAACTAGCAATACATATTTTGTCATTTACCGCATACTCCTTGCTTCACTGACATTCCTACATAGTTAAATTTACGTACAAGTCCAAACCTACCAGTTCAGCCATCCCAACAGACTTTAATACCGTCAGATAGTTTAACCGCAGGGGTAGGCAGAGATGGTGGATCGCCAAATAACTCGGTCACACTGCTTGCTTTAACCACATTTATACATCGTCTTGTTTGCTAGTCTTTATTATATACCCACAATTTCAGTTATGGTAGCTAATAACATCAGGCCGTTTCTCTAATAACATCAGGCTGCTTCCCGCAGAGGGAGGCAGAGAGGATAGACCGCCAAACAACTCGGTTCCATTGCTGGCTTAATCACATTTATATGTATGAGAATAGATACATCTTACTAATATTTTAGCCATTGGTATTTAATAGTTGTTTGGCGGTCATCCTATCTCCTACCCATGCGGTAAAAATATCTGATGGTATTGTAGTTTTTGAGATGTAGGTACTAGTAGGAATGGACTTGTATGTTTGAATGTTATTGTAGAAAACAGTGTAACTGAAGCAGAGAGAGCAACGAAACGAAGCAAACGAAACAGTTTTTTTAGGGTTTGTTGATGATTTTGCACAACAAACCCTATCCCATTTCAGCTGCCGCGGCCGCTGCGACTGAACCGGTGTAGGTTTTGTAAATACGCGACCGGGTGCTGAAAGCGAGTCACTGCGTGTTTATTTTATTCCTGTCGAAGCGTGTTATATGTCTCCAACCTATATAAAGGCACTGATTTATCATTTTATGTTCATTAACATTAACGCGCGTCATTAATAACAGGGTTTTAAGAGTTAATCTTTTACTCACGAACCTATCTCTAAATGTCGGAAGTAAAAAAGAAGATACGGCAATATGGTGTGGATTATATTAAATACGGATTTATCGAAAATCCTACAAATCCATCATCGCCAATGTGCCTTATTTGTCGAAAAACATTTTCAAATGAAGCGATGAAGCCTTCTAGGCTTCAAGATCATTTTAATAAAATCCACTCGGATAAGAAAGACAAAGATGTGACCTATTTTCAAGACATGAAAAAGAAGTACGAAATTCAGCCAACTATATCAAAACAATTTTCGACAGCTTCTAAGCAAGACGATGATGGACTTCGAGCTTCGTACAATATCTCATTGTTGATTGCTAGAACAGGCAAACCACATACTATAGGGGAAGATTTAATTTTACCAGCAGTAAAAGAAGTTATAACCACTGTGCTCCATAAACCAGCTGCAGATATTATCAGAAAAAATCCTTTGAGCAATAGTTCTGTGCAAAGACGAATTGATGAAATGGCTGAAAACATTGAAGAATCATTGTTCAATCATCTGCAGTCTTGTCGATTTTCAATTCAGCTGGATGAGTCCACTTTACCAACCAATGAAGCATTGTTATTGTCATACGTGAGATTCATCAAAGATGAGAAAATATGTCAAGAATTATTGTTTGTTACAAATTTGGAAACAGATACAAAAGGAGAAACCATATTTAATACACTGGAAAAGTTTTGTGACGAAAAGAAAATTCCTTTAAATAATATTTTGTCAGCTGCTACGGATGGCGCCCCAGCTATGACAGGGCGCCACAAAGGCTTCATAGCGTGCTTAAAAACTAAAGTTCCTGACTTGCTTGCTGTGCATTGCGTAATTCATCGCCAGCATTTGGTTGCGAAAAATCTGAGTGAACGCCTCCATACATCACTGCAATATGTTATCAGAGCAGTTAATAAAATCAGAAGTAACTCAATGAATGACAGATTATTTCGACAGCTTTGCATTGCCAATATTGAAGATTTCAACCGATTGCTGCTTCACACAGAGGTGCGCTGGCTGTCAAAAGGTTCATGTTTGACTCGATTTTACAATCTGTTTGAGTCTGTGATAGAGTTCCTAGAAAACAAAGACACAGAATTGCGCGACAACCTCACCTCATCGAAGAACGATATTGCGTACTTGACAGACCTGTATAAATTGTTTAATGATGTCAATCTCCAACTTCAAGGCGACGACTTAAATTTGATTAAGACAAAAATTGTGTTGCAGCTTTTGTATCCAAACTGCTATTATACAAAAGAAATATCGGCAGACGGGAATTTAATAACTTCCCAAATTTATCAGCAGTATCATTCAAGAAAGACGACTTGCTTGTTTACAGTCAACACTTGGAAAACCTCCACATTGATTTCAAGGAACGATTCCAGGATATTTTAAACATGGACATACCAGATTGGGTTTTGGATCCTTTTTCAAATGTCAACACAGCAGGATCATCCCAGTTAGAAGAAGAACTAATAGAACTGACGACAAATGAGGAATTAAAAATTAAATTTAAGAATGGGTACCAAGAGTTTTGGCTGCAGAAGCCGATTTTGCAACTGTACCCAGGATTATGGTCGGTAGTTCAACGATTTTTAATAGCATTCCCATCGTCTTATTTAGCTGAACGTGGATTCAGTGCTGTAGCAACGTTGGTAACCAAAAAGAGAAATAGGCTCCATATTACAGAACGCGGCGACTTACGTTTGTTTTTAAGTAAAATCAAGCCTAATATAAACAAACTTCTTAAAACGCATCAAATTCAACCATCTCATTAAATAAGTTATAAATTCAATACCTTTTCTATGTTAATAAAAATACTTCTCTATATAATTAAGTACGCGTTTCAATTAACAATCTTCTTCTCAGAAATAGGATAAGAGCCATAACCCATCTCCCTCCCCCCCCCCCCCCCCCCCCAAGATGGTATGTAAAAACAGTTGGGGGGCGCCAGAAAAAAAAATATTGTCAAAGGGGGCGGTGGGCAAAAAAAGGTTGAGAATCTATGAGCTAAACCCTAACTGCCATTTATTACATTTAATTTACATGTTCTGGTAAGAACGCATGAAAAATTACGCAAATTGCAGAATTTTCATGAGTGTGTAATAGATATATTTTATTTAGTTATAAAATTTGTAAATCTTATCTTAAAAAATCGTGATTGCGGGCCATAATTGTAGATGAAACACGTAGTGGGCATCCGATAACTGCCACCAACGATAAACATCGCAAACTTATCGACGATTTGATTCAAAGTGACCGATGAATCACCCAAAAGCCAAGGTACGTGTCGGCTTCATTAACAAACAATTGGGATTCCATAAAATCTGTGCACGATGGGTACCATACTGTCTCACAAACGAGAACAATCGGCGTTGATAGGAATGCTGCGAGCAAATTTTGCGAAACTTGAAGTTATAGCCGATTCTACACCCTCCTCACTCCCCCGATTTTACACCTTCGTATTTTTAATAAGGGTAATGATTACATCTCGGACCTTGAGGTGAAGGCAGCCATCAAGTCCTGAATCTGAGAAAAGTCGGAAGAATTTTTCAGTAATGCAATGAAAAATCTTGTTACTTATTGTGGGAGAAATGTGGAGACTATGTTGAAAAATAAACGGTTTTGAAGCTTAAAAATTGTATTTTAATGTACCTACTGTTTGCCCGAACTTGCTATGCTCGTGTTCTACAAGCATGTGTGCTTTTAAGCCTCCCCTCGTATATATAATAAATAGATGTGTTATCGAATAATATAGATAAATAAAGAATAAAGTATCAAATTTTAAATGAAAATTAAAGAAAACCAACAAGTTTAGCAAAGAATAACACAAATAAGACAAGATAATATCTTAACAAATAAACAACTCTTTCAACAGCAATCTACTTTCTTCGAATTGAATTTCTCTATATTTCCCGCAAACTGCACATCGCAGACAGTATTATTGTTATTTGTTATTTGCTCCAGAAACAATCTTCCGATCGGTTATTTTTTTCTCGGAGAAGAGAGAAGATTACAAAGGATAGAAGCCGCAAATAGCAAATACCAATAACCGCGGGCGCACTCCTAACTTATCTGGTAACCCCTTGCAAGCTATCGGCCTGCGGCCTCCGCCCACCTCTCCGCCCCCGCCCTCCCCCACCCTGCCAGCTATTGACTCCGCGCCCCATCAGAGGTCAATTACTCAGAAGAGGGCGGGCCGACATCATCCCTCTCGACACACTTCACTCGTGATCTTGAGAAATATTCAAATATTATATTTCAGAGTCCCAACTGCTCACTTCTGAAGCCAGTGAGACTGTAACATCCCCTATTCGTTTTAGGAGACGACATCACATGATTAATGCTACCAACATGGACACCTTTTTTAAATTAACTCCACACATGAGGCCCTGAGGAAAATAATTTCCCTGAAGGCCTATGTCATCTTTGAAGATGCTGTGTTGAAGGTTTTTTGAGGAGAGGAAGCTGCCGAACTATTTTTTTCAAAATTAAGAACTAATAAATTTTAAAATTTAGTGCCTTATTATCGTAACAAACTAATTATAGTAACCTTTAAATAAAATAAATGAACGCAGAAAAAAATGTTGATCAAATCTCGCAATATTGTCCAAAAATTTCATTGTTTTCTATCGCAGACCCTATACAATGACTTGAGTTTTCAGAAGATAATGTATTTTTTATCTTAATAAAACATAAACAACAGAAGCTTTGCCGGATAATTAATTACGAGCTTACTTGCTTGGTATTTTCTAAGACAAGTTAGTTTAAAGTCTAGTTTATCATTTCTTAAAGAACTCAAGTTATTTTTACTTAAGATTGAGCATAGAACGCTATCTATCCATTTGCCTTGGGCTGTTTTCGAAATGCAGAAAAATGGAATACTAGAAAACGTAATGAAATATAATTTTTTTCTCGATAATGATTTTTTATCGGCATATCGTGAGAATCCTGTAATAATAAAAATATATTTACAATCGATAAACATTATTTACTTCACAGCACCCAGACTATCAACACTGAATATAATTTTACCGCCGCCCCGGGAACCTTTATTGGATAACCAACACAGATTATATGTTTAAAAACTTAAAAATTTTACCGCCGCCACGGGAACCTTTATTGGATAACCAACACCTCTGCCATAGGTCACCCCAAGTGGTTCGCTAAGTTTAGTGATTTAACAGGGGTGGCCGGGTTCATGGGTGAGGTTTGTCTAGGGTTTAGGTCTTGGACACACTGAACCCCAAATTTCTACCCACCTCTTAAACCCTTTTCCTTCCCAGAACTCTCCTCTCCTTCCTCTCCCTAAAAAACCCTTCACACAGCATCCTCAAAGATGACATAGGCCCTGAGGAAAATTATGTTCCTCAGGGCCTCCTGTGTGTAGATCATATAAAAAAAATATATAAGAAACCAATTCTACTAAGCCCACATTATTTAAAATTTAATTTGTCTCTCATTGGATTTCAACACTTTGCTTTCTTTTTAATAACTATCATATTTTGGCAGACGGTAAAATATCTCCGCTTTGCAATAAAATTCAAATAAATGGAATATTTCTGTACGTATCTGAAAATTAAAAACTGTTTTTGAAAGATGATAAAATACTCTTTCAAATTTTATAAATCAAAATAAACATGTAATTTTTGAAATATACAAATTTTGCATTCAAACATAAGAAAGTTTCGTAAATGTCTCACCTTACGTTTTTCTAACTTAAACTACTTATAAGAAGAAAAAAATAAAACCACAAACATATTTTATTAGGCGAATATTTTATAAATGTTATTGTAACCTCCCCTTTTGTCGTTCCATGTAAAAATAATTAATAAAAAATTCCCAAAGTTTCATAATTTTTTTTCAATTTGCGATCTGAAACTTTGGTTTCAAGAAGTTGTACGTTTTACTTTTTATGTGGTTAACTCTAAGATTCTAATATAAAGCGTGGTGTTTCCTCTGTATAACCCCATTTTATAATATTTCTCACTTCTATAGTAAAGATTTCTACCAATATTTCTAAATGAGTTGTTCCGAAAACAAACAAGGGATACCTGAGGGATTAATGGGTATGTGGAATGAGCCTTTTTGTTATTTTTTACTACTTACTGATCTTTACTAAATACTTTTTTTTCATTAATTCCACACAGGAGCCCCAGGAAAATGATTTCCCTCGGGGTCTGTGTTATCTTTTAAGATGCCGTGTGGAGGATCTTTTTGAGGAGAGGAAGTGAATTTGGGTCTTGAAAAGACCCATGTTGTATGAGAGAGGAAACACATAGACCGGAAAATCGGTTTAGTACTGTGTAAAACGAGTCGTGAAGCGACCCGTTTTACACGGTACTAAATAATAGGTGGTATACCGTGCCTGTCTTGCTAAGAAATCCTGGGAGATCAGATCAGATCAGAGATTCACTGAGTGACTGCCGTCCGCGACAGTCGCTTTTGGAGACGCTCCGTTTTTCGCCCCCGAATCGCTCTGTCTGGCTTGTGTGCGCACGGCCAGACACCTGCTTCCCGCACAGGCGCCCGCGCCACCAACTGCCTTTATCAAGGCAACATAGAAGGACGACCTGGCCCCACCGAGAATTTCCCACAAGACCATCCTCATCCCCATCCAGAAGAGGAAGAACAGGACCCCCGCCGTGCGGATGTTCCCCGGACGGTTCGCAGACCCGGAGGAATTTCCGATAATAATCCCCCCGGGCGCCCGTCAATACAGTCGCCGATCTAAAACCGGGACTATCAAAGTCACGATCCCCGCTCCCGAGCCCCTGGAGAGCCAGCCTGACCCGACCGAGAAGCCGACAGCCATCCCCCTGCCGCCCCCCAAGATGCCCGAGACCGGCCCAGCACCCGGAACCAGCCGCCCCCCAGTAGGCCCAGCTTCGGGCTATGTACCGCCCCCCAGAGCCAAACAGCCCGCTCAGGAAATGACCTGCCAGGAGGAAGGTTGGACGAGGCCCTCCAACCCCGTCAAAAGGCCCCTGTCACCGCAGGAACCCCGGGCGGTTGTTATCGGCAACCGCTTCGGCAATCTGAACGAAGTAAGTGAAGGCGGAGGCGCACCGCAACCAAAGCGCCAAAACACTAATTACTTTATTTCTGCTTCCGCAGGTACCTCGAGCGCGGCGAAGAAGGACCGAGTCCCCCCGGTTGTGATGACCCTGGGGAATCTTACCCACGCCCAGATAACCACAGCGGTGCAGGGCCACATCGGGCACCCGAACTTCACGTTCCGCTACAACTGAGGCGGGACAGCGAACATCTTCGTGCGGAGCATGGCGGACCACCGTGCTCTCACCAACGGGCTGCGGGCGGAAGCACGCGGCTTTCATACCTACACGGCGGAGACCGAAAAGTTAAAAAAGGCGGTAATCAAGGGCCTGCCTAACGTGGACACAGAGGAGATTGCTGCCGACCTGTCAGACCAAGGCTTTGCACCGGTGAAGGTGATTAAAATGACAACGACATCGGCGGAGTATCCGATGTACCTGGCCACCTTCAATAAGGAAGCGAACATGGGCCAGCTGAGGGCGGCAGTGAAGTACCTGTGCCACTGCAGAATACGCCTCCAGAAGCACAGGAGCAATCACCTCCAACATGGGACGCAGTGTTATCGCTGCCAAAACTTCGGGCACGGATCCCGAAACTGCGCCCACACCGCGAGGTGTGTGAAGTGCTTGGTGGAGCACGCCTCGGCCGAGTGCCCAAAGACCACCAGGGACGAGCCCGCCGCGTGCTGCAACTGCGGAGGCCCCCATCCCGCCAACTTCAGAGGCTGCCCGAAGAGGGTCGCCTACGTCGCCTCGCTCCAGCAGCACCAGAGACAGCCCCAACGTCAGGCCCCAGGAGCCAGCAGGCCACATCCTCAGGCGCAGCAGGCGCCGAGGACAGATGGACGCAGCTGGGCCAACGTAGCCGGCGGAAGGAGCGAGGAGCGACACGAGGAGCAGCCCCGCTCACAGCCCCGCACGCAGCCCCGCACGCAACAGCCCGCAGGAGAGGCTAGAAGCGATGCCCAACTGATGATGGCCCTGCTCGAGGGACTAGATCGCCTGCGACCCGAGCTGGCCGCAGCTTCCAGCGAAGCTGCGAGAGCCTGGATCCTTATGGGTCTCATCACGTCCACCATCGATGTCTAATCCCGAGATGGTGAACGTTCTCCTGTGGAATGCCCATAGCATCCGCTTCAAAATTGACGAACTGCTCGCTCTAGCAAATAACACCGATACTGATGTAATTCTCATCTCAGAAACACATCTTAAACACGACACGCCGCTGAGAGTGCCCGGCTTTGAAGTTCACCGAGACGATCGATTGGAAGGAAAAGGCGGAGGCACCGCCATATTCGTTCGTCAATCCATCACTTCTACAAGAATCCCCACTCCAAAGCTGAAATATACTGAAGCCACAGTTATCGAAGTCATCATAGAGGATAGAGCGCATACCTTCATCGCCGCCTACTGCAATGATAGCAACTGTCTTGTGAGAGAAGATCTGGATAAACTACTCAATTTGCGCCCAATTGTTGTGTTAGGAGGAGATCTCAACGCCAAACACAACTATTGGAATAACTACAGAGGCAACGCGAACGGCAAAACGCTCTTTACGCATATGCAGACGCATAACTACTCGATAATGGCACCGGACAAACCAACATTTTACTCGGCAAGCGCAAAGTACCCCAGCACTTTGGACATCGTACTCGAGAAAAATGCCAAGACGATCTCGCCATTGCGCACGCTGGATAAACTGTCATCGGACCACCTGCCCGTGAGCTTCAGTATTGGAGGAACGACTTTAAGGAGCCCCAAAAAACGGCGAAACTACAAAGATGCCGACTGGGAAGGATTCAAGAAAGAGATAAACGAACGAATACATCTCACATCGGAAACTCTGCGCTCAAAGGAAGAAATCGACGAGGCCGCAAGCACTCTCACCGAAATCATACAACATGCCCAAGACACGTTCATACCGCTCAAAGAAGAACAGACATACACGGTCAAGCTTCCCGAGCACGTCTTATCGCTCATTAAGGAGAAAAATCGCCTGCGACGCATCTACCATCAAACGCGCGACGGCTACTTCAAAACGGCCTACAACACTCTACAGCGAGAAATCAAGCAAGAAATCACCGATCTCAGACGCCAACTTTGGACGTTACGTCACTCACGCCCAAAGATAACAGCCTATGGAAAATGGCAAAAGCTCTGAGACACCAAGATCACACGATACCCCCGCTTGAGAAGCTAGACGGCTCAGGGCTGGCACTTTCAATGGAAGAAAAGGCAAACGCGCTCGCCGACGGATTCGAGAGAGCCTACGCAGCCACGGATGGCCTATCTGACCCGGAAACGGACAGAATAGTAGAAGAATCTCTACGAGATCTCGAACAAGCAGAACAGACGAGCACGGCCGATATCCATTTCAGCACACCGAGCGAAGTAGCCGTTATCATCAGGCGATAGAAGACAAATAAGGCGCCGGGAAGCGATCAAATACACAACATTCTACTCAAACATCTACCGCAGAAAGCCATCATATACATAACAAAGCTGTTCAATGCCTGCCTCATCATCGGACATTTCCCTCAGATCTGGAAAACGGCGACCGTACTGCCCTTCTCCAAACCAAACAAGGACAAGAGGCAGCCGACAAACTATCGGCCGATCAGTCTACTCTCCACGCTGAGCAAGGTATTTGAACAGGTTATACTCAACAGGCTGCTACCACACCACGAAGACAACAACACTTTGCCAGACGAGCAGTTCGGATTCAGAAAGAGGCATTCCACCACCCATCAACTGACCAGAGTAGCGGAATTCATCGCCAGAAGGTTTAACGAAAATCGCTACATCGCCGCCGCACTGATAGACTTGGAGAAGGCATTCGACACCGTTTGGATCAGAGGGCTACTGCACAAGTTGCACAGAACAAACACGCCCATATACCTAACGAGACTGATTCAAGAATATCTCAGAGACAGATCCTTCAGAGTCTTCCTCAGGAATGCGCTATCGACAATACGCCACTAATAGCGCAGAATGTTGATATTCCAAATATCACAAACATTGACATTACCGCGGCTGTTAAAAAATTAAAAGCCAAAACTTCTTTTGGACCTGATCTTATTCCGTCATTCG
Source organism: Limnephilus lunatus (assembly GCA_917563855.2). NCBI lineage: Eukaryota > Metazoa > Arthropoda > Insecta > Trichoptera > Limnephilidae > Limnephilus > Limnephilus lunatus. Next base: position 39,631,247 of record OU830602.1, on the reverse strand, counting down.
TGTTAAAGGGCTGTTTTGAACCCTTATTAACACCTCTCTCGTATATTTATAATATCTCACTTAACTCCGGAATATTCCCAGACTTGTGGAAGATCTCCAAAGTTACACCGTTACATAAAACTGGTGATAAGGCTTCAGTCTCTAATTACAGACCAGTGGCGATCCTATCCTCTCCAGCTAAGTTGTTTGAAATAATAATTCACAAATTCATTTATTCCCAAGTTGAACCCTTTATAATTGACCAGCAACACGGTTTTAGGTCTGGCAGATCTACTGTGTCTAATCTATTGGTTTTTGCGGAGTACATATCTCAAGCTCTTGATAGTAACAATCAAGTAGATGTGTCATACAACGACTTCGCAAAAGCCTTTGACTCGGTAGATCCGCTTATTCTCCTAAATAAACTCGACCAATTTGGATTTTCAGCGAAACTTCTATATCTATTTTTAAGTTATTTCTCAAACAGACAGCAATACGTAACTTATGGTATATTCCAATCTTCCAACTTCATCACAAACTCTGGAGTTCCGCAGGGGTCAAATCTTGGACCCTTACTTTTCTCGCTATTTATCAACGACATTTACCGTTGCATAAAATTTTCTAAGTTTCTCTTATTCGCGGATGACATTAAACTATTCCTTTTAATAAAATCTTTAGAAAATTGCTTGCAGCTACAAAGTGATATAAATTCTATCGTCGAATGGAGTCACACCAATAAATTAATATTTAATATTAAGAAATGCTCTATTATGTGCTACACCAAGGCAAACAAAACGATTTACTATAACTACAAAATGTCTGATTCATCTCTTCAGCACATTGTTATTTCGAGAGATTTGGGAATCACATTTGATACGCACCTAACATTTCACGTCCACATAGAAACGATATGCAACAAAGCGTTAAGAATGCTAGGATTTGTGCTAAGCAACTCCAGACATTTTTGCAGCTCGGCCGCGATTCGTGTGCTATACTATAGTCTAGTACGTAGCATTTTGGAAAGTGGTTCGGTAATATGGGGACCAGTGGATTTAACTTACTCTCAAATGATAGAGAAAGTGCAAAAGAAGTTTCTGAGATATTTATATCTTAGAGATTTCGGATATTATCCCTGGCTATATCCATCAGCCTTTTTGTCCGGCATGCTGGGTATTAATAGCCTTGCCGATAGAAGGAAAACTGCTTTGCTGATAACAGCATATAAACTTTTAAACGGTAACATCTGTATTCCCGATATAATACAAAAATTTGAGTTTTATGTCCCTGACAACTTCACAAGAGCGCGCAGACACAGAACTTTTGTTGTTCCAAGATGCAGAACTAATTTACCATTAGTAATGCCGCTCGGAAAAATGATTCTGTTACTAAACTACCTATCCCCTGATATAGATATTTTTCAACTAAATATTCAAAAATTCAAAAACGCTATTATTACTTGATAAAATACAATGTATGTTTATTATTGGTTGTGTATAACTGTAAATGTGCATTTAAAATAAAATAAATAAATAAATAAATACGTGAGATTCCAAAAGGCGTGCCACAAGGGAGTCTACTGGGACCTCATCTTTTCAACATCTTCACGCACGACATCCCCCGAGACGAGAGATGCAACTTATCCATATACGCAGACGACGTCAAACTTTACGTTTCCTCGCTGAAAGCAGACATGGCGGCTATATACCTACAGAGGGCGCTCGACGCTCTAGTAGAGTTCTACAAGCAATGGCGACTCAAACTAAATGAGGCCAAGACCGAAGTGATCATGTACACGAGGAAACGAAAAAGAAGAACACCCGACGTCAATATCGAAATGGGAGGACATGTCCTAGAATGGAAAGATGAAGTCGTATACCTGGGCCTGACAATGGACTCACGTCTCAACTGGAAATCACACATAGCCAAGACATACGCGAGGGCCAGGAAGGCAGTCGGCGCGATGAAGCCCATCTTCAACAGACGAAGTCCGCTACTTCCCAGAACCAAACTCCTGATCTACTACTCGCTCATACGACCGGTACTGACGTATGCTATTCCCGTGTGGAGTAGTATTTCTCATACTGCACATATGAAACTACAGACGCTTCAAAATCTCTGCATTAAAATCGCATACAATACTAGAATCAGAACGAATCTCAAAAGACTACATGCCAGAGAAGACATACCGACCTTATTTGAACACACGCACAGACTGACAGACCGATTTTACAAATCTCTCAGACATAGCAAAAATAGACTTATCAAAGAAATCGGTCAATACAACGCACCCAGTGACTTTACTTTCAAATATACACACAGACTACCCAAACATATCCTGATGGACCTGGACCACATCTGGTATGAACCAGATTCAGACGCGGACGACTGAGCGAGCAGTAGGTATTCCTAAACACCAGACCCCCCCCCAAAACTTATGTTTACATATCTATGTATATATCTATTTAATTTTTGTATAATATGTATGTTTATGTAAGTTTATTATAAATTTCCCATATAGTATGTATATATATCTCACATAAAAACAGACACACACACCCCTCACCACACAATGCAGGATTTCATATATTGAAATCACTGAAGGCCGACAAGTTTCAAGTTGACTTTCGGCCGACTCTTCCCGGATGAGGTTTTTCATGGTTTCCTCATTCCCGAAGGCAAATGCGGAAGAGATCCAAATAACAAGGACATGACCGACTCCTTCCCACTCCCAACATAACACAAACAGACACGTATGTATACATGGGCACCTGCTAGTGCAGTAGCTGCTTGATGATGATGGAGCTTAGCAAAACATGCAATTTTAGTAGGGTTTTTAGATAACAATTTTTCCCTATGAAATACAAGGCCTTTAAGTCTATAATAGCCAGGTAACATTTTAAAATACCCACATGAGGTAAAAATTGCAAGGCGCATATGACGCCGTTCTATTTATAAAGAACATTAACTTTAAATTCAGTAAATTTAAATGATTCATCTCTTCAAGAAACATAAGAATCTAGTAAATGAAAAAAAAAAAATAAGAAATCCTGGGTTAGTTAGGTTAGTGGGGTAGATAGGTTCAGTGGGGACTCGTAACTTTTAAATGTGAAAGAGTATGTAGTATGAAAAATTCAACATTATTGATATTGTTTAGTCCAAATATTATTTTTTTCTTCGGAACTTTGGTTTTTGTGTGTGAAGATTTTCAGGAAATTTCAGTTTCAGTTCAACAAAAAACCGATTTTTCTAAAATAAATTAATTCGCACTCTAATAAACCCAACAGTCACGAAAGAAAAGCCACTGGATAGGATAGGTCAGTACCTAAATATATTTTTCTTGATTTATCTGGGAGGCGGGTATGGGCATGGGAACAATATATTGTATAATCAACACCTCTGCCATAGGTCACCCCAAGTTTTTCGCTACGTTTGTTGACTTAGCAGGGATGCCCGTTTTCATGGGGTGAGGTCTTTTCGAAGATGACACCTGCTGTGTGTCGGACTATGAGGGATGGATCCATACGTCTATTACTACTGGACCCCCATATTCCTACCCACCCTTCATACCTTTTTTCCTCTCAGAATTCATCTCCTCCCTTTCCTTAAAAGACCCTCCGCATAGTATCCCCTAAGACGACATAGGACCTAAGGGAAAATATTTTCCTCAGGGCCTCATGAGTGGAGCTAACGTAAAAACAAAATTTTGGCGTTGCTAAATAAACTTTAGACCCATAGATAAACTAATAAAAAGTTTTAGAAGACACAAAAGCTGTGCTTCGATGCAACTGGATAGAGTAACATTAGCCAACTGTGACTCATTTGAGTATCTAGGCTCACTCTTTCATGGAGACCATAGACATACAAATAACTAGACGAGAACTTACAGATGAGGGGTAAAAACCAACTATGGCGGGGCGAAGAGAGGAAAGAGACTTGTGATTCGCCAATAAATCAATCTAACAGTATATAGGCACCTCGCACTATAAAATCACTATTTAGTTCTTGATAGTAAAATCTGCTTTTGAATGAATAGACCTTTTTATATGGGAGCGCGAATTGCATGCCACGGTATGAACAGATGTGTAAAATCCAATTTCGCAAAGTAAGGTTCAGAGTATTTTCATAGTGGAATATTTTGTTTCCGTAGACACTTTTACAAATGTTTCATGATTTACTTGACCCAGTAAACAGCGGCTTTGTGTTTCGCGTCGCTATGTATCTCGATGTCTAAGTATGTGTTTCATAGACATACAGCGTCCGTGCGTAAAATGTACGATGAGAGCACGACACTGGTCCAGACACGCCCAGCCGGTTCCGAAAAATGGTTCCAATGGGAGGGGGAAATAACACGTTTTTTAACACGTAAGGGCATGTCCATATATTTTGTACGTCCGTGATGGAGACGTACGATGTGCAGCGGATGTTAACCATAGAATAGGTGTGGGAATAGTAACATAAATTTTATTCGATTAATTTGTGTTATTACGCAATTTACTCATTTAAAATAATACATAGTATATTTTCGGCACGATCCCGAGTGAAAGATACTCTTAGTATCGCCCTGCTGACCACCATTCAGAAAGGAAATGTCGCTTGAAATGACTTTACCCATCTACGGTGACCAGATCTGAATCGCCAGGTACTGATCCGCCTTTCTCTTTTCACCAGCCTCACAACATACAGGGATAAAGGAGATGCCATATTCCTACTGGCTATAGAAGGAACAGTCGGGACTATTGTGCGGTATTCACTTAAAAAAAAATATCAACAGCTTTATAATATAATAATATGACTGAATAATTTTTATTTACGTTTCGGCACAATAAACATTTTCAAGTGTTCCAAAGATTCAGTATACCTACTTTCAAATGATATTATTTTTATTAATTTACGAAACTAGTTTAAAATCCCCTGGGAGGGTAAAAGTTATAACTTTTCCCACGTAAGCCACTGGTTGGGAGTTTAAAATAAATTTTAAAAAATAATTTATCATTCGTAAATCGTTATTTCTATCCTATCGAAAAATCTCCCGAAAATCTGTCAACTTACGGCCTACGTCAAAACTTATCTTGTTTCACATTATAAATTAACAATTTTCATACTTATCAATACAACAATTTACTAATCAATCAATAATCGACCTGCGTTGTCGAGGGGTAAGGCTCTTGACTCACAATCCGAAGGTCGCGTGATTGAATCCCGGAGTACACAAATAAATATTATTTGATTAATTTGTATTATTTCACAATTAATTCAATTAAAATAAAGCAAAATTGTTTGCGGCACATTCCAGAGTGGATCGGCCTGGTGTAAGACCATTATCTAGACCACTTTCCTTTGTCCCATCTCCTTCCCCTCCCCACTACCTTTAGCCTCACAACATAACCCAATTGGGTATGCCATAGTCCACTGATTGGGAGCATTTGGGACTCTTGTGAGGTATTCACATTAAAAAAAACTAATCTGGTTAACGTTTGCCTGGTGGATTAGCAGTCATTTAAAAGGTCTGTGCTATAAATCTAGGGGTTAAAATCTTTAAAGATGATATCGTATTTATTTTTATTGTGGAAAAATTTAAAATAAATTTTCACATATTTAACTAGAAATGTCTTAACACATTAAGCAAAACTAAATAAATTTTACATCACATTACAATTCTATATTATTCAATTCCATTATTTGTCGATTAAGAATAAAAAAATCTTTTTTTATCTTTCTAAGGTCACTAGTCCTTGAAAAATTCAAAATCCCAGCCTCTTTTTGGGTTGGATTTAAAAATACTTGTCAACACTTGAGAAGATACTTTTGGAAAGTTTGGAGAAGATATTTGAGTGTTGTTTTTTTACGCGACGCGACGTCCGTTCGCCACAGTAATGATACATTGACCATTAACGCCATGATGATACAAAATGCACAAATGCCCAGTATATCAGTTGGTTAGAATGTCAAACTAGGACTCTTCAAGTCCCAGGTTCACTCCTTCCTTTCCACAAAAATACCCCCAACACAGCGTCCCCAAAGACGACATTGGCTCTGAGGGAAGTTATTTTCCCCAGGGCCTCCTATAAAAAAAATTAAGAGGCGAAGCCAATAAAAGTTGTGCATTCGGTATGTGGTTAGAAACAATAGGGGGCATCTATGTGCATTAATGCGATTTGCAGTAGTATGGGTGAATGATGCTGGGAACCCTTTCACGCGCGTTTAGTTTCGTAGTAATAATTGTTGGCCCATCTCCCTGGTTTCTATAATCTATGGTCAAGATTAATAAAAATAAATTATAATTTTTATTTCATTTACGTTTCATTATGCAGTGAAAGATTAAGAACACAATGAAAAATATGTAAATACAGACATATAAATTACTATATTTAATAAAGTTAACAATGTTTTTTTTGTGATTGTAAAGGGTTAAGGAGCGGCCGCTCAAATGTCAGAGGTTCGCCGCTACCGGCGATGGTAAATTGTCTGGAGAGAAAAGGAAAGCCAGCGATGAATTCTTATAAACAGCCAGTTTATAGGGGGCTAAGTGATATTCACTAAGAAAACGGAAAACGAGTTTCTACTCGACGGACACCGGCTGCAAACAAATTCTTGTTTGAAGTTGACAGAAAATTTTAATCTTTGGACTGTTGCATTTAGTATGTATTACGTCGTCCTGTTTGTAATAGTTAGGTTCATCTATTAATTTCCGCACATGGGCTCTTTTACTTTCAATTTAACCTCTGTGTCACATTTTATATTATTTTTTTACAACAAAATTGTTTTTGTATCATTTTGTTTATCCATTCACGAGGAAGCAAAAGTTTGAAGTCAAGAAACTTAATTGTGATTGTAAAATTCAACCATTCCAATTCTAAAAGCCTTCAAGTCAGCTTCTAAAATCTTCTCTCGATAATTGCAATTTTCTCGTAATAATATTTGCCTGAACTCTAACATAGACATTTTCTCCGATTCACCACCCAAATTTAAAAAGATCATCACTTAAATGAAATAAACTGTTCAATGCGCATACCTATCCCTTCACAGATCACCAGAACATCTACAAACATACACACACCTATACACTACGCACATCACCCGGTAATTACTAAATATACACATCAAAAATAAGACTTTACAAAGAAACATATCATAGGTACCCAACCCACCATGAAATGTTATTTAATATCTGTAAATTACCTTATCACTGTAATAATAATAATATTTGGATGATTTGTACAGCGGTTTGCTTCTAAACAATATAAAAAACGAGTGTGCTTTAGACCACACGACTAAATTAAAACTTCACTTTACTTATAAAAGAAGAGAGAAAGAAAATGTGCGCGCGCACTGCCCTCTCTTGCTCCCACAGTGTGATACAGACAATAGGCCTGCACGGCGTCTTAGATATACGAAACGTAACTGGCTGTGAGAGAAAGAGAGAAAGAAAATATGTGCTCGCATCTCTCTCTCTTGCCCCTACAGTAATATAAGAAACGTAACGTACTTTCTATCTTCACTAACTTATATCTCCCTCTCAACTTCCGTTCGCCTCGCCCGATCACACTTTTCATGACGCTCTCGTCACGCATTTACCAGCTTACTCCCCAAGTCATGCGTGCATAAAGAGGATTTACTTAAAAAAATAAAAATTAAAAAAATTGCAAGTTCATCACTAACGCGTGGTAAAATGGGCATGACACATTTTGGTAGTTTTCTTAAACGCGGTATTCCGTATTTGCACTAACGAGCTAGATACCGCGCTTGAGTTAAGACACTAACTCTTAAAAATAATATATTTGTATATTTTTTTTAAATTGATAAACTTTTTTCTCCGTAAATTTTTTCAATGAAGATGAGTGTTCCAGGCTAATAATTATTGCTTATAATAATTGTCACCCTTTGTGCTATGCATAAAAATCTTGTCTTAAACATTAGTTCTTCAAAAAAAAAAAATAATAAGAATCATAATTAATATTTGACAAGTTAAAGTATTTCACCAAAAAATGTAGATATAATTTGTCTCGACGCCACCTAGTGAGAAATTTTGCACTTAAAACGCCTTTCTCACATAAATAAAGTTGGTTGTTTGCAGGTGAAAAAATGTAATAAGCAGTAATTGTTGAATGAAACACTATTATGTATTGAATAATTTGGCGGTTATGAGATAGGTCAGTGGTTAGAGCATTACATCAGAAATCAGACGGACGCGTTATTGCTTATTTTTAAAAGTAGTTACAGTCATAGATGACGGTGCGTTTGCCACGTAATCCAAGTCAATTCGCGTTTTTAAATAACTGTAACTAATCCACAGCAACTGACATCAACACACGACATATACATATATACTGTTAGCAATAATAAAACGCTAAGTTAATATTTATGATGAAATATATTGTCTCCACGTTAACTGACAATAACATTCAAGTATCAGCAAGATTATCTGCCTGGTTTCCTTGTTGGCCGCCAGAGGCGATAGCAGTACCTCTGGCGGCAGAAAAGCAAACCAAACGTGTGAAGCGGCAATATTTAAATATGCTGCTAACACGGCCATACTGACCACTGCTTTGACCTCAAAGCAGGAAGCTAAAAGAAAAGAAAAATATTAGAGGGATAGAAATTTTTTTCAACCCCACAATGGTACTGACAAACAGATTACCCTGCTCGCCCTTCCTGACCATTGCAGAAATTTGTTCATCCAGTCAATTCCTCATATTTTCATATGCGACCATCACTCTGTGAGTGCTGCCATTTGGTCTGTTACCCAACACGTCAAAACGATCGTTCGGAAAGACTTCTACCACCTTATAAGGCAAGCTCCGAAACCGACCTTTCAACTTTTGTACATGTCAAAACGATCGTTTGGCAAGACTTCTACCACCTTATAAGGCAAACTCCGAAACTGACCTTTCAACTTTCTGTACCCCGGATTTCCTCCAGAAATCCGTATCAAAACCGTATCGCCAACGCGATACGAAGATTTAATTAACCGTTTCGCATTGAATCGTTTCATCTGCCGCCTTTGATCTGCATCAAAAAGCATGAATCGGTTCGAGTTGAACCGTTTCATCTGCCGCCTTTGATATTCATCAAAAAAACCCTTGTCTCAGCACGTAAGGCCATAAGGTCCTGCTACTCACCAACCTGTGAGTTTATGAATCGGTTCGAGATGAACCGTTTCATCTGCCGCTTTTGATATTCATCAAAAACACCCGTGTTTCAGCACGTATGACCATAAGGTCCTGCCACTCACCAACCTGTGAGTTTATGAATCGGTTTGAGATGAACCGTTTCATCTGCCGCTTTTGATATTCATCAAAAGCTCCCGTGGCATCCCAAAAAGGTACGCCATCGCCAAAATTGTCATGATGACAACTTTCGTGCTTGTTTCTGCCTCTGCCTCTAATCGGCAGTTTTTTTTATGAAGCCATCCTGGAGAGCAATAACACGCAGCATTTCGTCCACGCTATTCACGAAAGATCATAGTAAATTGATCTACCTGCTCAACGCAACAGCAAAAGACATCTCCATTTTCTAAAAACCCTGGGCTCACATATCACATCGCCCAGTATCTCATTTTCCAACCAACATTTAAAATAGTTTTTCACATATTTTGTGATAACATTCCTCTTCCGTGGAAACCAGTATTTGTCCCGGACGGCAGCCAGTGTTTGATAAACACCTCGATGTCCAATCTCATCATGAAGAATCCAAAGAACGCCACACCTGACATTTCTAGGTGTTCACCATTTAGAATATCTTCGAACCATTCAACATCGAATCATTTTGATTATCTCCGAATCATTTCAAACCACTTTGAATCATTTCGATTAACTCCAAACCATTTCAAATAACTTCGAACCATAATACTAGATTTTAACATAGATAGTCGGCATAATTGTAATTCAACATGATTACAACTTCTTTTCGCCACACATAAACGGGCTTTAATTTTCGCAAACATATTTCCTTTTAATTATTGCAATAAGGTATCTACGATGTCCACACTCAAAGCAAATCATCAAATTGATCCTCTTTTTATCAGCTAGACGGCTACCAACATCAGACTGTCATCGCCGCGTAAACTTTCAGCATCGTAATTTTGAAACATTTTTAGGTTCCGAACATTTCACCAATTGCCATCAAGAGATCATATCCATTTGCTATCTTCTGGACCTGAAGTCAGCTTCCCTGATTCACCTTGTATTTCGGTTTATGCGCTCAGCATAATGCTAGCGACTTTATTTGACAGCCGTTTGTTGACATTTTGGACAGATGTCTTCGATCATAAAATTAGGCTCATGATGATAAACACGAAGGTCTTTTTGACAAATCCATTGAACCACAAATGAGTTTTCAAGCACCAAATTAAAATTTTCAATGCGTCCTTTTGGCGGGAACACGATCCACGCATTCCTCCGACATCGGGCATCAATGCATCTGTCATCACTGTAATTACGCGGCATTTTTACATAAATTCACAACAGAAGTCCAAACATTTCACATATATTCAGAAGTCCGATATACAGATTGTCACTAAATCACCGGCATCGAACATCAAAACGTAAACAAACTCGAGAGACGCCGTGATGGCCGCCGTTTGTATACAAAACACAAGTTTTTGTCAGGTGAACGAAACAAAAGCCAATGGACACTTGCTTTTACGAATCCCACTTCTGATGTTAGCAATAATAAAACGCTAAGTTAATACTTATGATGAAATATATTGTCTCCACTTTAATTGACAATAACATTCAAGAATCAGCAAGATTATCTTCCGCCATTTGTAAATCCAGCCGGAGCCGTTTTTGTTTCCTTGTTCGCCGCCAGAGGCGATATCAGTACCTCTGGCGGCAGATGAGCAAACCAAACGTGTGAAGCGGCAATATTTAAATATGCTGCTAACAATACAAGCCATTGAAAGCCATAGAAAATCACACAAATTTGACAGCCGATGACGCACGACGGACGCCTTTCGACATCCCACGGATTTTGCATTTTTTGTATTAATTGTCTCATAACGCTGACTTAACACGAACGATAAAAGATCGAACCCGCGACCTTTCGTTTCAAATACATACGAGATTTTACTAGTAAGCCATGTAGTCATTTTAAGTCATCTTAAGAAAATTCTAGAAATCCCACTGAAATTATTATCAAAACACTTTTCATGGGAAAAGAGCAGCTGGTTTTAAATCAATTCAATGTTTTCGCGAGAAAGCTAAAGGAAAGTTTTCTTTCTCATAAATAAACAATTCAATTATTTATTTTTGTAGTGTTAAGTTATGTTTATCAATGCAATTCAGTTTACCACCATAGAGCATATTTATTTTGTAAAAGAGAAAGTCTTGAATCAACTTTTGCAATATTAAAATCATAAAGCTCTTTTCAGTTCTCATAGGTTCATGCGGTGAGGTTTGACGAGGTCTTGGCGGCTTATGCGCCTTCCCACCAATTCTGAACGGTCAGTGGTTGAGTGGGCATCGCGTTTGGGTCCCACCCAGGCGTTCCGTGTTCGATTCCTCGGTTGGCTAAGTCCTCCATCACTACTCAAGCAACATTTTCGGCTTACTGTGGTGGTAGTAGGAGATTTTCAAATATTGTTGGGTTATTCGTAACCCGGGAATGTTTGTCATACTTTAAAAAAATATATATATATATATATACATAGTCCGTTACTTAGGAGGAACACTGGAGCCCAGAAATAATGGCTCATTTCCTTCCCAGAACTTCCTCCCCTTCCTTTCCTAAAAAGACCCTCTACACAGCATCCCCAAAGATGACATAGGTTCTGAGGGGAATTATCTTCCTCAGGGCCTCATGTGTAGAGCTAATGAAAAAAATGAATTTAAAATTAAATCCCAAAACTATAATTTATTTGTTTTATTATTTTAGATAGGCAGGTATATCTACTATAGAAAATTAAAAAAAAACTTATATTTATTTTTGTATCTCTTATTTGAGATTCGCTGTTTTCATAAAATACTATGACACCATGGAGATTATTGAAAGGCGTGCATACATAGACTGAGATGGGAGGATGATGTCAGGAAGGATGCAAGAGGACTACTCCATGTTGCAGATTGGAAGACGACGCGACGGCCGAGAACAGATGGCGGTGGAGGCTTATTTTGAAGACCTAGGCTTGAAATGGGCCCATTGAAGAAGAAGAAGAATTTTTCAGAAAATTACTTCACTCTGCAAATCGAATATGGTTTTTTTCAACCCCCAGGTTCGTACCAAGCTTTAGTAAATAAGTATTTTTTAATCAGAAAATTTGTTTAAAGTTTTTAATTTGATTCCAAGAATTATTTTAACTTGGAATATCGAATGCCTTAGACTAGGCTTAGAGATTTAAATAAATCATTTACAAAAGATGTTCGGGATTATTCTCATATTATTAATAAGACCTAAGTGGGTCGTTTTAATTAAACAGGAATAATATTATTTTGAAACGTTGATAAATTAGAACCTACATATTTGATTTTTAGTGAAATCTCAAAGCAAAGGCAGATAGAGTCTTCCAATATATATTTCAATGTTCCACTCGGAAGTTCTTGTTGTTTTTAAGTCGGAGGTTCTGTTTTAATTTCCCAAATAATTTATTGTAGGAGATTTTATTGCTTTATAGTTTGTAAGCCCGAGTTATTTAGATAAAAGACTACATATCGATCGTTCAGTTGATTAGTCAGACATCTCCAAATACTATGTTTTGAGATTATGAGGACAGCAATATTAATCAAATCAAATATTATTAATCACCATTAATGATATATTATTTACACGTGTCTGTATTTTACATATGAAATATGCTAAAAAATAACGCCGGGAAGCATAACTTCCTGGTACATTATTATAACATTTTGAAATTTCCTACTAGTATCCTTGAAAAAATATTTTTTATTATTTATTTCACTACACGTATTTCTGCATTATAATTTATTTGGTGGTGTTATCGGAGTATATTAGCAGATAAATGGTACACTTTGTGGTAAAATGGTAAGCAGGTGGTTCGCTACGTTTGGCGAGGGTGCCCGGGCTCATCGTGTGACGTGTGTTCAGGTCTTGGCGGCGGATGCGCTTGCCCACCATTTGCGTGACAGGCCAAATCAAGGGAGATAGCCTTTGACCTCTCAAGGTTGTCTCTCTCGACCTATCGTCTTGCACCGCAGCGGCAGAACGTATTCATACGTAAGTCACTCATAGAAACACTGACCACTAGATTCCTACCCACCCCTCATACATTTTTTCATTCCATAACTTCCTCTTCTTATTTAACTTAAAAAGACCGTCCAAACTACACCTCATTATTTCCCTCAGGACCTCCTGAGTTGGGTTAGTGTAAAAAAAAGTACACACTTGGATAATATGAAATTTAAAAAAAATGTATCGTATTTTAAACCAGTTTTTTTTCAATTTACTCTATATTTTCATTTATTTTACGCCACATACTCGTACATAATATATTTTTAGTGCTTATGACTGTTTATGAACAGAATATTATTTGTCTTTACCTTTATTACAATTCGAGGTATTCTCTTCCGCTTCTATTTAACATCGTCAAATTACACTTAGACATTATTTACACAAAACATCACTGCAAACTCCATGTAACTAATCCAACCTTTCTCGAACCCAGGGTTTGGCAGACAATATTTGGTTTACGTGGAAGATGAAACTTGCCTATAATAATATAGTAGGTACCCACCATAAAAAAAAAAACAAATAAAAATTTTGTCTTACATTATTTTTTTCGTCAATTCCATGCAAGCTAAACGCAATTATGTTTTGGCATAATTTATTGTTTTCCACCATAATGGGTTTCCAATCATATTTTAACCATTGCAGGAGGTCTAGCACGGGCGATCGATAAAACCCAATATCAATACGATATTGACTAAATCCATCAAGTCAGTTAATATTTGCGAGCACGGTCATCATTTGACAAATTTTAAACCATCATACTAAGTGTCAGATGAGCTGCCAACATAGAAAAAATTTTCAATAATGTCGTTCGTTATTCAAAATAACTGGCTTATAATTGAATGGAGGTGAACTAACGAAACTCTTAGAATTGAAAGAAACCGTATTCATCAAAGATAGTATCCATGGACTTAATTAATACATCTAAGACGCGATCAATTTATTCCGTTCGACCTCGGATAAACGAAAGTGGTTCAAACATGAATAAAGACCTCATTAACTAATTAACTCCCATTTAGTGTCAAAAATTACATGCGAAGTTTCAATGTATATTAAAGTTAAATTTCAATTTCAATTCGAGTTGGTCAATTAATAAGTATTTTTTTTATTTTTCCGTAGCGGTTTGACGTTTAGGAATGTAATTCCATAGACAAAACCGCCAGCGTTGCAAGCGTATATCGATTCCTGATTTGTCCCTGTATCTAACAAACACTATATATTCACCTGTCGACCTTTTTACATGATAAAGATCAATCAGTGTCGTTTATACCATCAATACCAGTACCGAACATTGTTCCAGGGTTTGCCTTCTGTCTTGTGTAAATAGGTATATGGATATCCAATAATCAGTGTATCAAAACCAATTACTTCGCATTGTTTGTAAGCTTTAAAGATGGAAAACATTAAAATATTGAGGTACCTAAATCTAGTAAAAGCTAACCCTAATTTTGTTCAAATTTATCTAAGACATTCATAATAAACGGTCCTTCACACGAGCGATCAAAATCAAGTAGAAGTATTAAAAAATCTACGATCCAATCGAAGATGAAAATGGAAGTTCTGCTATCCGAAAATGAAGTCACATCATCCAACGGATTCAATATATTAATTAAATAAAAACAAATAATTTTGTAACAACACCATCATACAGGGTGTCCGTTGGTAAAGTGCATTAACTTTGGGAGGTGATTCTACACAATATTATAAGTAAAAAAGAAAAATAACTTTTTTCAAAATTCCAGCTTTTAGGGGTAGTTTTGTTGTATAAAGATAAAATTAGACCGGCGCGGTGTGTGCTGCCAGCTTATTATTTTCCGCTGTTATGAAACGGGCTAGTGACAACCATGAAATGTTGCCACAGTCGTGCCTGGCAGGCTCTCAGAGAGTAAGATCGTAGTCACACACTAAGGATTATTAGTAGATACGTATTTTTGTATGGGAAAAAAAAAGTTGGGATTTCGGAAAAAGTTGGTAATCTTTTTTACTTCTACCATCATGTAGAATCACCTCCCGAAGTTAATGCACTTTACCCCCGGACACCCTGTATAAATAGTGGTGATTTACAAAATTACTTGTTTTCATTTAATTAAAAATGACGCCACAAAGTGTAATCGTGTTTTAAGAAGTGATTAAATAAAAATACATATTTTTATTTTTAATTGATAAACTAACGTTTAAGGCGAGATTTTTATGCATAGCACAAAGGGTAACAATTATTATAAGCAATAATTATCAGCCTGAAACACTCATCTATATTGAAAAAAACTTCCGAGAAAAGATACTTGCCGCCAACGGGACAAGTATTCTCGGAAGATTTTTTCAATGTAGATGAGTGTTTCAGGCTGATAATTATTGCTTATAATAATTGTTACCCTTTGTGCTATGCATAAAAATCTTACCTTAAAAAACGTTAGTTTATCAATTAAAAATTAATAATTAATTTGATAGATGATATGTTATGATTATGTATAATCAAGCAACGAGTTTCTAAACTCTTGGGAATACAATATTAAGATCCGGTAGTAAGCGCTCAAAAATGAGAAGGGGAGATGTGTAAATACGAATATTAGAAGGAGCGCGCTAATATTAAAAACTATAACATTTAAACAAAAATTGTGAAAATGTTTAATAAAACACGACTCGTTTAAAATAGAACAAAAATCTCGTGGAAGATGTTTTCTCGTCTCGTGGAAAACATTTAATGAAATACTTTGAATTTTTTAATTCATATTACTTAATAACTTAAAATAACAGAATAAAATGTGTGTATATTAATTTTTAGAGCGTACTTTGCAATTTTTTTCTATCGACGGAATTTCATATAATTACCATTTCGGCGTGGCAAATGTACATAAAATATCATCTAAAAAAATAACATACATTTTTTTAGAAACTTAAAAAACTTATAGTGTTCAAGAGAAATATGATATAAAACGGTGGAAATTCGGAATGCCGCGGCTTATGCTAAAGAATTACATTCGTGACTCTGGCTGAAATGGTATAGGGATTATAGATGATTTTGCACATCGAAACCTATCCGCCGCGACCGAAACAGTATAGGTTTTGTGGATAATTTTGTCCAACAAAACCTATCCATTAAGCGATTAAACGGTATAGGTTTTGTAACCTCCGGATGGTAATGCGCGTTTTCATCCCGCGACAAAATATACCCGACAAAATATCCTTCAACCAATTATCTTACGGACAAAAGATCCCCTAACACAATATCTACTAAAACTTTACCTAACCTAACCTAACCTAACAAAAAAATGGGACAAGAATAATACAGACATCCTGTAAAGACAATAAATTATTATTTTCTTTTGAAAAGTGTCGAAACCGGTAGCAAATAATTTAAAAAATTTAAGTAACAAATGTACATAAAAAATAAAACTCAAAACAAAATGTCTAGAAATAGTTACATAGTTAATTCCCAAGAAAAACAAAAAACAATAAATTATGGTTCAAAAATAGTTAAACGGGATAAAAAATTTTGCAGGATGTCTGTTTTATTTTTGTCTCTTTTTTGTTAGGTTAGGTTAGGTTAGGTTAAATTAGGTTAGGTTAAGTTAGGTTAGGCTAGGTTGTAGTAGATATTATTTTGTTGAGGGATTTTTGTCCGTAGGATATTTTATCGGAGGATATTTTGTCGGGGATATTTTGTCGCGGATAACCGTGTTCTATGGTGAAGAAGAAGACATTGCCCGCACCTGCCCAGCCAACGACTGAGTTAAAACACGTAAACAAATACAATCTCGATGCTCATATATCGTAAGAATTGCTTAGATTGCCCGCCACAGCTAAATGTTTTGCAACTTTTAGTACTTACATAATATATCTCAAGTCTTCTAACTTTGGAAATAAACTCTTTTTACAGCAGTGGCTCGTTTTTGTAGTTGTTCGCCAGCAAGTCCAGGGTTTTTTAATACTGATAACTAGGAACTCCGGCGTAAAAGATTATGGTTTAAAAACATATATTTATTTATTTATTAATAATCAACGCCCTTTGGGCTTTTACATATTATTACATGTTCTGTGATTAGATGCATACAGACAGCATATTTCTTAATCGCTGATTTTAACGGCCTTACTAAAAAAAACCACAGCACGACCGATTACCTGTGTTTTTGTAGTATCATGGATACAACAAATTTACACTAAAACATGAAATATTACTAAAAAAGAATTTCACTCTAAAACATGTTTTAAATTTGGCAACACTGCAATTTTTCAAATTTTTCATAAAAAAAATTGTTTTCATTCATAGCCGCTAGATGGTGATGGCGTCGCGCCTGCACATTTGTACTATCTTGCCCGCGCAAAAAATTGCAGTTTAGTTTTTATGTGGCGGGAATATCTTTAGTAAATATTGAGATTTTACTGAATGATTTCTATTATAGTGACCAATCCACTCTTCTATTCATGTAATTAATATATTTGCCGTGTTACTTGTGTGGTTTTACATCAGTTTTATCAAGTTATTGCACAATAAACAGTACTTTAAAAGTTGAACTGTCAAAATATTGTTTTGGTTTACATAAAAGTTCAAATTTACGTTTTTAAATCTTTATTCTATGAGAATTTCTTAAAAGTCGTGTTTTTTTTAAATATTAATATCAAATTCACGTGTTGGTAAACTTATCAAAGAAATTAACATCTTTAGTGGTGCAAGAAAT
This sequence comes from Limnephilus lunatus, assembly GCA_917563855.2. Taxonomy (NCBI): domain Eukaryota; kingdom Metazoa; phylum Arthropoda; class Insecta; order Trichoptera; family Limnephilidae; genus Limnephilus; species Limnephilus lunatus. Next base: position 39,613,410 of record OU830602.1, on the reverse strand, counting down.
TTGTTGAAATTTCAGAGATATTTTTAAGGTTATTTTTTTGGCATTAAAAAAAACTTTGAAATTTTTTATAATATTTTTATTGTATGCACGAGGAAAAAGTTAGGTGACAGTTTCATTTCAAATTTATTATATAAAAGGTCTGTTTTTTTTAATTTAATTTTTTTTAATATCTCTGTACACTTTCATCAAAAATGTTTTGGTAAGAAATTATTTTACATTTTTTCCGTGTTTAAATCTTAAAATATGGCAGTTTTTTAAAACTAAAGTGTATTTCGAATACACAAATCTAAAAGACAATTTTGTCTAGTTTTTAAAAATGGTATTTGTTTTTACGGCACCTTGGAAAATAAGAAATATGTAGAACATTCAAAATACTTTGGAAAATTCCAAATTTCGTTCAGACATCATCCCTAAAACAGAGATAAACTAGCCCCCCAGGCTGTGTAAACGGCGTGTATATTTTTCCAAGAACAATTTTTTAATTAGTAATGTTTTCACATCCGAGGCCGTTTTTCTCAGTTGAATAAATTTTTCACGGGGTTTTTTAGTAAGGCCGTTAAATGTTTAACTTTTATTTTACATATAATTAAGAAACCGTCATTTAAAAACGAATAAAAACATAAATGAAACTTAAAACGTCCAATGATTTTTTTTTTGCAAACGCTAATTCAGAATAGTACCTATGTAAGTTTTATTAAATAGAATTAATAAATCATCCCGTAAAACTATTAAAACCATAAGAGACTTAAACGCCCTGTGATTGGTCGGTGAGTTCTAACACATCTTCGACCGCTCTCTCACGGGGAATATGAGCAAATTTGCACAATGTCATGTTCACGAATCACTACTGCGGTGTTCAAATTATTTCAAAAGTATTACTTTTTAATTCTTTGAAATTATTTATTTTGCAATTTGTTGTTTCATACCGACCGATGTAGGATATACCCCGCCAGATTTCGATGGATTTTGGGGGTCTTACAAAATTCAAAATTTCAAAATTGTTTAACTATGAAAACGATATTAATAACAAATAAATACTGATATTTAAGTTTAGCGTGAATACTCATTGCAAACATTAAATTAAATAGAATTATTTATTGTCAAGCATTACCTTAAAAAGTCTCCGATGGCCACTGCTACATATCCGCCAATTTTTGCATTTATTTGTGTTATAAATTCAATTGAACTATTTCAATCTACACAATTGAACCCACCCCTTATTGTGGTGGTTATAAGGTTAAATTATTTACCAATTTTCTTAATTTTTTATACAGAATAAATACAACGCCAAAAATGTTTATTTGTGTAATTTAAGAATGTGAAACTCAGGCACATGCATTAAAATGGTTTCAGCCACAAAACATTTTAATTAAACAATAAAATTAAATCTGAAAAAAATTTGTGACTAGAAGATTTCACAATTGAAATAATTTTTACATGCCTGAAATATAATGTTTTTCTAGACTTATAAAAAGACTCGCAGAAAACTTTTCACAAAGATGTGTTCAATTCGCAGTATTTATATGAAAACATCATTTATAATATTTGTAGCTAGACTAAAAACACATAATTTTGAAAATATGTTTAATTCCATCACCTTAAAAGGCTTAAGTATGTTCTTCAAATTAGACTTTGTCTTAGTATGCAAATCGGAATTAAACGTCTTTAAAAGTTTTCGGCAGTGTCTTCAATCGTATTTTTTAAAGTCGGGATTTAGTGAACTCAAAGAAAATTTAAATCTTCTTACCATGAAAAAAAATCTTAGACGAGTTGGATGAAGAAAGGGGTTTATTACTGGAAATGTCTTACGATATCTGAAAAGGTTCTCATTAATTTTGTCGAAAGGACTGGGTTTAGCATCAAAACATTTCTAGTTAAACTCATTGCCGAAACGTTGAAAGCTTTTTTAATTGTTCATTTAAAGTAGGCTTACATTTCCTTAAGGTCTCATTCCGGAATTATCGAGGCAAGCCACGTCCTAATGTTATCGAGTCTTATTCTATAAGAAGATCTATTTAAATTCCGGCTGCGAAACGTAATACCGAAAAACTGTTTAAATTCAAATATCCTCTCCCGATGCGGAGTTGAACATTTTGCGAATGAACGATTTTCTTCCTCGGCCAAGTTCGGCACGTCTAACTTTAACCCCGTGCTTGCTACAGGAGGGTAGGAGGGCTGGATGACTGGATAGTGAAGGAGAGCTAAAACTGGAATAGTTTTAGATTGTAAGAGTATAGGTCTGCAATAGTTTTAAGTGAAATTCTTCTAGGTCTTTATATTTTGCTGGCTTTTTATTTAACTATTTATTGTTATCTATTACTTAAGTTTAATTTATAGAAGTCCATTTTAATTTGCATTTCTTTTAAATATTCAATTATATTATTATAAAATTAATAAAAACAGTTTATTTATAAACAATTTTTTATGTGTAATTATTATTACGTGTTACAGCTGTTTCGCCTTCTAAAGGTATAATAAAACTGTCTATATTTTATTAGTTTAACTGGTTATATTATTTGCGTAATTTAACTTTATATTATGTAACGTTACGTTTACTATATATAATATTATTTAATATTTGTTATATTATTTAACGTTACGTTTATTTGACGTTATATTTAACTAGCTGGGGTACCCGGCTTCGCTCAGGGAGTTGACATGAGATTGAACTGACGTTCGAACCCACGACGGATCTTGCTTTATATACCCCTACCAACGGGTAGCCCCACCCATACAAAAAAGGCTTCGAATTCCACAACATTCGAGAGTGTTCATGAATGTTCCAAAATGATCTGGGATGTTCCGGTTCCCGAACATTGCAGACTATTCCCGAACATTCCACAACGTTCCAGAATGTTGCGGGATGTTCTCGAATTCTCTCAAATGTTCTGGACTGTTTTAGAAATTTCTAGAGGGCAAAACTTCCAGCCATTATATCTTCAAGAGCCCGCCTTTCAAGTAAAAATGGAAATCTTTTAAATAGATGGGGGATATAGGGCTACCACACTATATAACTCCTTTGATCGTACCGGGACTCGTTTCTGAGTTTTAGCGGCATTGTCCACTTTCATTGTCGACATTGTCCACTTTCTTTTGTAACATATACTGATATTTATTATTCATAAATTTGGTTGCCACTGTGTAACGACATATGCTGTCCGCCAACCAAAACGGTTAATTTCCAGACTATCTGCATAGCAGACGTGCTGTCAGTTTGTAATCCTAAATCATAATGAGGCAGCAGCTGACCAATGCAGTACACTTCTGCACATTATGTACTTGAATTAAAAAATAAAAGTAACAGAAATAAACCGTTTTTCGCAAAAAGATAAAACTTTATCACTTTTTCAATACCTTGAATGATATCCTATTTTTTAAACAATTTTGAAAATCCTTTGTATCTATTGTTATGAATAATAACAATACTTTCATCGAAGAATAAAGAAATTGAAAAATGAATTAAATCACAGTATGAATCGCAAATGTATTCATAACATATTATTTTCCGTTTACCGGATATTAGTTGGGAACGAAAAGTTTATAATTTAATAATGTCAACTCTATTGTGCCCATTATAATGCAACTTTGTCAACGAAAACAGCAAGAAACGTAACTGGATTCGTTTCGAAAAACTTTTTTACCGTTAAATTATAGAACACGCATATTGTTTGTAATTATAATAAAGCATTGAAGGCAATATTAGCGAAACTCAATCGAAAATTCAGAAAAAAATACAGCCACATCTAAGACTCGAATCCAGGATCTACGCCTTGTACGATTGCAAGATTCAAATCCGAAATAAATTTATCTAGAAAGCGTCTTGAAATAATTATATCCATTTTTATGTTTAATATGCGACACCTTTTGACTTTTCTGCAAGTCTAGGATGAATATTAATTATTATTTTTAACTTATTGTATAAAATGTTCAGATTTTCGATTGAGTTTCGCTAATACTGTCTTCATTTAATTAAAATGTTACAAATTGAGGTTTTACTCACTAAGTTAAAAATAATAAATCATTTCTAATTTAAAACAAGCCTCTGATGAATCACACAATCCTCCATGAATGTGTTGCTAATCTTATAAAACATTTTAAAAACTGAATAAAACATTTAAAATTAACTCGTTTTATCTTGCGTACCCTAAGTGTTAAATCCTCAGAATCCTTTTTTATACGGTAATCTTTAAACGTTTATTTATCAGTTTCCTTCTCAACCCTTCTTTGAAATTTTAATCTTTCGTCGACAATACGGAATAGTACTGCCGGCCGCATTTAAACAGTTAAGCTATTCGGTATTAGGAAAAGAGTTCGAAAGAGACGAGTGAATTTTATAGTAGAGGAGGGGGTTTGGAGGACGGGGAGATTAGTAAGGGAAAGGGTAGGATGTGGGGAAGAGGGAGGGCGGTATCCATGGACTTGTCTTTTCTTTGAAGACTCCCAGACACTTAGTTTAAAAGTTTTCTTATCTTAGGAACTCTAAAAAAATAAATGGGTTTCTTTTTTCGTTGGTTTTTTTAAAATTGATACCTTGTAGGGTAAAAAGATACCAGTGATGAAAAATTATAAAGAATACGTTTCTTAATAAACATCTTAAGTGTTTGAAATTACTTTATATAAGAAATTCCTTTTTTACTATTTCGAATATATTTTGTTTGGCAAGTATCTACATTAAATAGATTTTAATCAAATATCCGCTAATACTAATAATACTTCCAACTTCTGACATTTCCTACAAATTTTGATATTTTCATGCTTTTTTAGCGCCTCCTAGCGGCGTGAGAAGAACATCGTCTTGGTTTTCTTTCATAAATACATGGATTTTAAGTGAAATGTGTACATTATTTTTATGTTAATAAATTATGAAAATCGAAATTTTAAAAAAAAATGGATAACCTAGATACTTACTGCTTTTTTTAATATCATACTACACATGTAACCTGATCTTACTGCTTTTTTAAATATCATACTATATATTTAAAATTATCTTACTATATATTTAACCGGATCTTACTGCTTTTTATTATCATTCTATACATTTAACCTGATCTTACCATATATTTAACCTGATCTTATTCCATTTTTGAATTTCATTCTATACATTTAACCCGATCTTACTGATTTTTTTAATATAATACTTTATGTTTATACTTTTCAAAGTAGCTGTAACTTTGTGGTAATCCATTATAGATAAATGAAACAATGTTACTTTGTTTGAAACACTTGGTTTGAACCACTACAAGTGGTTCAAACAAAGTAACATTGTTTCATTTACTTTATATTTAACCTGATCGTACTGCTTTTTTTAATATCTACCTATATATTTAACCTGACCTTTTCGCTTTTTTTTAAATATCGCACTATATATTTAACCTGATAGTACTGATTTTCTTAATATCATACTATATATTTAACCTGACCTTTTTGATTTTTTTCAATATCATACTTTATATTTAACCTGATCGTGCTGCTTTTTTCTTATTTCGTTCTACACAATTAACATGATCTTTCTGTTTTTTTTTTAACATCATACTATGTTTATATTTAAACTCATCTTTCTGCTTTTTTTAAATATCATTCTTTTTATTAAACCTGATCGTTATTTTACTACGTTTTTTGGATATCGTACTGTATATTTAACCTGGCCTTAATGCTTTTTTTTGAATTTCAAACTATTCATTACAAAGCAAACGAAATGGTAGTTTCAGGTCTGTGTTTTGTGAGCTCACGGCTGTGGTATTTATTGTAACGTTCGAACGAATTTAACTCATATAAAAATAAATTTAAGTTTTGCATGTCAAAATAAATAATCATACCAAATCTCTTCATTACCAAAAGTTTATCACTATCACAAGCTTACAAAGAGGCACGGAATAATTAATTACTTGAAACCTGTTACGAAGATAATTTAATGAAATAGATAATATATATTAAATTTATTCAGAGGTTCACTTCTAATATAAAATTTATTTAGATGAACTATAGAATTATATTGTTAAATTTATGATTATCTTTAATAATCTCACAGCAAAATTTGGAGTCGGCAAAATAGGGTTTGAGATTTTCAAGGCCAAAAGTATTATCGTGGTTTATTTTTGGCCAACATTTCAGTCAGAATTACGGTATCCATGATCAGGGCAGACATGTAAATGGTTTAAAATTGAATTACACATCTGCCCGGATGATGGGCACTGTAACACCGTCGGAAACTTTGGCTTAAGGAGGAGGTAGTACATCTCGTCATAATACCCGAAAAGTAAATGACGATCATCGGCAAAATAACGGCTTTTCAAACTTTTATATTTATAAAATGTTTTCTTAAAATAATTTCTAAACTCATTTATTCTACGTCTTCTACAATTATCAACTTACGGCAGGACAACAATTCCAATTTGTGAGGAAGGACATTTTTTATAGGTTTCGTATGTGTGTACTTGTGTCAGGCTAAAAAAATTATTGGGTTATTTTTGCTTACATTTCTAGACAATAAGCAAAAAATGGGTTAAATTTCGTAATACGCTTACTTCTATAAAATACGCCCATATTATTGAAATACCACTTAGTTTCAACTTAATTAGTAAAAGAAACAACTTCTTCCTTCGGGTGATGTGGAAAAAACATGCACATGTAGGTATATTATAGCGAGCCGAGCCACGAATTAACAATACAGTGAATTCTTTCATACACGTAACTAGTAAAATAACTAAAATAATATAATAATAAAATAATAGTATAATAAAATTTATTTGTATAAAAATGCAAAGATCGGTCATTTTAAATACATGATGATTACGAAAGATGTTTTAAATATTTATATTGAGGGATCAGTAGGATTTACCGGTCCAGTTAGGAGTTCTACCGAGCCGAACCCTCTGATATGAAAATATCTGTAGTCAGTGAATTATTTTTTTCGCATTTGGTCTCTTGTAGATTGACTTATTTTTTTCCCATTTGGTCTCTTGTAGAGAGGTTCTTGTATTGTTTTGTATTTATTATACTTATATAGTGCACTTACGAGTACATAGCGTGGATTGACTAGATAATCCTTTGTGGAAAAGTGTGTGCAAGGGTTTAGTCTTTTCTGTGAGGAAAATTTAACCCGGACATAAAATCTGAAGCACCTAAAAATTGTTAAATAATAGTATAATAATAGTACTACTTACTTAATAACAAGCCGGAAAACTAAATATCTGGTTTATTATATTTTATGCGAAAATATCCCTTAGGCTTGTAAATGTGTAATTTTTAGTAATAATAGTTAAATAATAACAGAGTTTATAAAAATATACTTTCTTGAGTACCGTTGTCCTGTTTAGTACATATTTACTGCGGTGGTAAATCGTTTGAATATTTTATGCGAATTGCCGGGAAATCGTCGCTTCTCCGTAACAAAACACATCCATCATTATTCAAAATATACCTACGTATGTATATCCAATATATTTCGTGGACTTAGCCTTAACCAGAGAAGTTGCTTATTTGTATGGGTTGATTATTCAATAAAAAAATTGTAAACTTTCTCTGTGGAGTTCGAATAGTTCTTTTGGGCTCAAAACTCCTGTATTTTTTTTGGTTTAATAACTGTATCCTTCGATTCTTATGAATTAGATTGAACTATTCTTTTTTATCGGGCTGTTGTGATAGTAAACTACGGAGTTTTGCTGTGATATATTTTTGGAATATTATGCCACGTTGCGCTACTTCCTTCTTTATCCTAAATTGTGTTCAGCGTTGCAGTGTCCATCATCATCACAATACGGCACAATACCCCAAAAATCAAAATCACTATAATACTTTTGGCCGTGGAATGTTTTTGCTAGGTCGCTGCAGTTTAGTACCTATCAGAAGTTCTACAGGAATTTGAATGTCTTCAATTTACTTTACAGCAAATTCCTTGGATTTCGACGGACGTTTCATTGTTGACAGACAATTTGAGATATTTAATTTATTTTTTTGCATTTCTTTCATCTTTAAAGTAATCTTTAGTTTTTTTTTTAGTTCATTTTCAAAATCATCGCTTTTATTTCAGCGGGAATTCACATACTTCACCAACCTTTGATTCTTCTTACGATGTCCAAAAATATTTTATTAAAATCATTTTTAGAAAAGTTTTCAGTTTTAGTTTACATTAATAATAATCAATCGAAAGCAAACAAACAACTCTCTACGCAAATAACAGAAAACATTCGTAATTGTTTCCAAAATAATTCTTACCCTCTTAAAGTCCAAAAATCTTTTCAGCACCAAAGAAAATAAACTCGGGATAAACGTTCTCAGGGGAGACGATTTCCCCAACAAAAACTCACCGGCGCCGGTTAAACAAACATCTAAAAACTTTGCAACAACGAAAGAGAACAGGATTAAACCGAGATTAAGTAAATAACAATTGAGATCGTCGATAAAACAAACGAAATGTTAACGGAATTTAAATTAAACAGGACGAACCGAAGTTTTCGCAAAGCGCGGGAAAAGTGACGTTTCGTAAACAGTTTCGTGAGCGGGACGTCAGAGTGTGTCGGTAAAGTAGCGAGCGTGCTCCTCCGAACGCTTTCAGGGAAAGACTGGCGATGCCGACTGCTCCCGGTTTTCCCTGCCCTAGCCCCGACCATTTCCCACTACATTTTACCTATACACAATTATTGAGGTTCCGAGCGCTGTGCCGGGCGGATTTTTATCTGGACGCGAGCAAAGGGCATGAGAGAGAAATCGGCCGCAAACGAATTATTGTTTATTTTGGGAAATTAATGAAATTTTAACTACCACCTGTAACATTTTTTAGAAAATATTCCAGCTTGTGCGGCGGTTCATCATGGCGATATTTTGCTAACCGACTAAATATTAACTCCACACAAATTATTAATAATTATCTAAAGGAGACCAGAAGCTACGACGCACCGCGCAAAGAGGAGACCGATTATACTATCGCAGGCTAAATCCTATAGATGTATGTATTTGTATCCTTTTATAATATATTTGCGGCACGGTCCAGAGAGGTAAATACTCCCAGTATCACCCTGGTGTAAGACCAGCATTCAGAATCGTAACGTTACTTGAAATGGCTTTAGCCGTGTTTAGTGACCAGATCTGAAAAGCCAGGAACTTCCCCACCTTCCTCTCCCACATCTCCTTTCCCTCCTCACTACCTTCAGCCTCACAAAATACCGCAATTTGGGATGACATCACTGGCTCCAGACTCTTATGAGGTATTCACATAAAAAAAGGCTTACAGGAAAATAAATTCCCACAGGAATTGATGTGTGGAGGGTCTCTTAAGGAAAGGGAATGAGAGGCAATTCTTGGAAGGATAAAGGAATGAGGGGTGGATAGGAATTTGTGAGTCAATGCGTCCTGGACGTATGAATCCATTCCTCCTAGGGAAAAAGGAATAAAAAAAAAAACTAGATATTCTCATCTTAACCATGAAGCAGAAACAATGTTTTGGTGTTTCTGTAAAATGACTTGAAATCTTATAATGCCTTATTTTTTGAACATTCCCTTTTTTTTTACCCTGAATTTCAGTCAGCCTTGACCTACATAAGGTGTTGTATTGAAATGATAATCCAAAGAGGTCCAATCCTTTTTGTTCTTTGAAAAGGGTAATAAAAATTACTTTTGATTTATTAATCCTCTGAATTTCAAAAGAAATAAGATAAAGACAATAAAGTTTTAACGGTAAAGCTTAAGATGTTAACGTTTTATTTTGATGAAGTGGTTGGGTTAGACGTCGGTCTCTCTGTTATATAAAGATTGAATACCGAACCAAAATCAGGTGCCCTTCAACTAAAGCAATCTTTCGAACAGGCCTTCGATTGATTTGCTTGGTGTAACTCTAAGTTACCAGCTCAGGTATGGGGGCTATATCGAAGCCAGAGTTAAATTGGCCTCACAAAATCTTAGTGTACTGTACAGGGCCCGCATATACTTGAATAGTACACAACTGCTAACCCTGTACAAAAAGCAAGTGTGCCCCACGGTTGAGTTTGTCAACCCCTCTGGTCTGGAGCCCCAAAATACCTGAACATACCCCCGTGTGCAGAAACGGATGAAAGAAATGTAGTATATGCAAATGTAGAACACCAAAATGTTGTATGTATGCGACACGTTTCAGAGTGGAAGATACTATCACTATCGCCCTGGTATAAGACCGCCGTTCAGAATTGAAATGCTGCTTGAAATGGCTTTAACCGTGTTTGGTGATCAGATCTGAATAGACAAGTACTTCCCTATCTCCATATTTCAATCTCCTTCCCCTCCCTAATACGTTCAGCCTTATAACATACCCCAATTGGCGATGCCATAGACTCACTGGCTCCAGACTGTTTTTTTTACATTAGCACCACACAAGAGACCCTGAGGAAAATAATCTTCCTCGGTCCTATTTCAGGGGAGGCTGAATGAAGGTTTTTTTTAAGGAAAGGAAGGAGACGAAGTTCTGGAATTGAAATAGGTATGAGGGGTGGGTGAGAATCTGGGGGTCAGTGTTATTATTATCCAGGCGTAATGGACGTATGAATCCATCCTCCAACCGCGGTGTAAGGTGATGAGTCGAGAGATACTGGCTGCAGAGGATAAAAGACCTCCCTCCACCAGTCTCTCTCGATCCTCGCAGACAGGCAGACGCATCGGCCGCCAAGAACTGAAAAACCTCACACCATGAACACGGGAACCCCTGCTAAGTCACCACACGTAGCGAACCACTCGGGGTGACCTATGGCAGAGGTGTTGGTTAACCAATAAATGGTTTCCGGGGCGGCGGTACCCAAACCCTCCTCCCAAATTGTAAAGTTGGGACTCTAGTGCGGTATTTACACAAAAGAAAATTAACCCAAGGTTTTCATTATTCCCTTTATGCGCGGCGTATTATTTACATCGGTATCTACAAGTATCTACGGGAGTATTTTTCTTTGACGTTCCTACGTTTCTAGATAGGTATATTTGTTTTAATCAAATACGTTTTGTATATTTTCTGCATTTCCTATACGTGACAGCTCTCGTAAAATATCTTCCGATGCCTTAAAAAAAACTCAAAAGGATGTACATAACACTGAACGCCACAAAATAAAATAAGAATACTAAAATAATTTCCTTTAATGGAAAACCGTTCCCATGGGAAGATGTCACGTCTTGTTAAATACATTATCGTCTACAAAGTTGGAATAACCAAACTTCTCCACGTTCGTGTATTTTTAGGCGTGACTGTGAGTTCAAACCCGCACTGTTCGCCAAGAAAAAATCTTTTTCATATATATATATATATATATATATATATTACTAGCGAGTACCGGTCGTGCGTTCCAATCAAAGATATTGAAATATAAGGAGATGTGCTATCCGCCGTTTTCACTAGGTGAGACTGCGCTTCCGGATGTCGCCGGTGTTGTTTACCAATTAACGAATAATTAACGAATAAACCAAACGAACGCTAAACTAAATGAACAAATTCTTTCCGTATTCAAACTATATTGTTAACCAATAACATACCAAAAAAATCAAGAAAATGAACAAATTATTTTTGTATGCAAACTACGCGCCGGTGACAGTCGCGCGGACATCATAGCATATCTTTTTGTATTTGAATATCTTTGGTTCCAATCGAGTAAAGAAATTGTTTTAATTGATTGATATGAAAAAAAAAACGTTTTTCGTCTGGTGCGTACACAAATAAATCAGAAGGTATCCGACGCGTGAGCAGGCCACGTACCGCTGCCAGTCTTAGGAGCATAGATTTTTAAAATTGGCCACTGCTTTCCCCAACCGCCACTATTTACCCTGCGGGTCCTTCCCCATACGTCCCCGTTCCCGCCCCCGTTCCCCATCCGCCTTTCCCCTACCGGCGTTCCCCTATCCTCAACTCTTGTGTTCTCGTCTTCCTTTCCACGTTCCTCTTCCACCTTCATCGCCTTCCCCCCTCCTTCCACCTCTCCCGTGAATCCCCCCTTTCTTTGTTCCCCTTCTCCTCCCTCCTTCCCTCCCTCAAAACTCAAAATTTACATCAACAAAGCAAAGTTAACCATGTCAACGTGAACTTGTACAACTGTAACTATATTAACAACAACTTCGCCATTAATAAGAAAGATGCCACCACCATATTTTTTATCCTATAAAAGTTATCGGTTTAAAAGAAAATATGAACTTTAATACAACAAAAACAAGTAACTCAGTTAGGACCGCCTTAAGTAGCTGTATTTAAAGGAGGGGAAAGGACTCTCAAACCGGGAATTAAATAATTCAATTGATTATACATTCTGGAAGGTTCTCGCGGTAAATTCATTTAATAAAAAGAACGCTGAATATTCTTTAACTAAGAACCTTTTCGCTTTTCTTTGCTAATTTAGAGCTTTTCTTCGTTGTGGATTTAGTAACCCAGGTAAGCAATGATTATTATTCATTATTAATGACCTGACTTCTTAATGAGATTTAAAATATCTTGCGCATCTAATATCATTTGCTTTAACAAAAATTAACAATTTGTAATGTTTTACAGTCCCAGTGATTGGGATTACTTGGTGTATGATCGGGAATCTTCAATAATCGAGATCACAAGTTTTGATACCTTACCTTGTGGTTTATAATGAATTTTTAACTGGACCAAACGTCCATCCTAATGGATAATCTGTGTAATTCTGAAGCAAGGGAACTTGGCGCTGAAGGTGACCAGCTCTCGATCGGATATCATCGGCTATTTCCGTACATGTTCGGGTATTAGACACGGACGGCGACAGCTGAAACTCTCTTATAGGTTTCCGCGACTTTTCATCCCGTGAAAAAATATCCCCGGCAAAATATCCCCGACAAAATATTTACTAAAACCTAACCTAACCTAACAAAAAAGGGACAAACATAATCCAAACATTCTATAATGACAACAAATTATTGTTCAAAAATAGTAATATGGGACAAAAATAATACAGACATCCTGTAAAGACAATAAATTAATCTTCAAAAATAGTAAAATGGGACAAAAATTATCCTACTATAATACTACTTTACTAACATCTTTATCACATTAAAATTTCACATAACTAGGTACCTATACTAACGACATCTGTTGAAAGACATTGAAATTTCCTACATATTCCTATATCTTCACCAAAGTTATGTGTATTATATTAATAACTTCTAGCGACGGGCAAGAAAAAAAATGTTCGGTGTAACTGTCACAATTTCCAAAGAATGGGGAACATTTGGAAGGATATAGTGGAGAAAAATGACGCACGTCATGACTTCGATGTCTTCATAATGGTACGAGTACAGTTCCGCAAAGATATTCCGGGGTGCACAAAGAGGAGACCGAAGAAGACGATTATACCATCTCATTCTCTTGAAGGCTAAATCCTATAGGCGTATGTGTTTGTCTCTTTTTTATTTTCCATTTCATCGAGTTTCAAATCACAATGGTGCTAAAAAAGTGTAAACTTTAAAAATACATTTTATTGGGTGAGGCTAGATTAACTTAGGTTAGTTTAGGTTAAGTTTAGTATTTTTTTACTTATTTTTCATCACCCTTCTTCAATGTTTATTTTGTCACGGAACCAAAGATATTGAAATACAAGAGATTTGGTATGATGTCCGCCCGACTTTCGACGGACTACTTCTTAATATGAATAGTTTGAATACGGAAAGAATTCGTTCATTTAGTTGACTTTTTGAAGGCGTGCAGTAGTTTGGTACCCAGTAAAAACTGCGGATAACACATCTCTTATATTTCAATATCTTTGCACAGAAACCGTCGTAAATTTTTGAATTTATTTAGATATTAATTTTCCAGTTTTCCACTTGTGACGACCGTATATCGGTCAGTGTATTTGGTCCCACCCCTTAGCCAAACACCCCCACCCCTCAACTCCGCCCGCCTCCCCGCAACCCCTATCGTGTACTCCCACAGACACTGCCGCTGTGAGCTGTGACATACATCCAGGATGCACACACGCACGCAGCAACAGACGGATGAGAATTATTTTTGTTCGGATGCCCGTATCTGGGTTCGATTGGTGCATATAAATATATAGTTGCCCGTATATCCTTGATGCATGGCGTAACACTGGGAAATTCTTTATTTATTCAAAGGGTTCAGTTGCTGTTTTTATGTGAATACCGCACAACTCTTGACAACAGTCCGTGGTCAGAGGGACTACGGTAACTCAAATTTGAGGTATTCTGGGAAGATGAAGGGAATGAGGAAGGGAAAAGTTGGGGGAGATAAGTTTGGAAGGTAGGTACTAGAGGATTCACATTCGGTCGCAAATTTAGTATGATTTTTTTATATTAATTAAGTAAGTGAAATAAAAAACACAAATATGCTGTTTTGGAATATCTTAAGAAGAAAAAGAAATAAAAAGAAGAAGAAGGACAGATATGTATGTAAATACGAATGTAAGAGGGAGCGCGTTAATATTAAAAACGTAATATTTGAGCGAAAATTTAGAAAATGTTTAATAAAACACGACTCGTTTAAAATACAACAAAAATCTCAAGGGGAATATCTAAAATAGTATTTAAAGAAACACTGTAATTTTTTGAATGCATGTAATTTGTAAAATAACTGAAAAAACGTTTTTTTAGTAATTTTCTGTGCATAATTTGTAATTTTTTTCTGTCGATAGAATTTCATATAATTGCCGTTTGGACTTGGGGAATGTATAGATATTATCTTCATGAAAAACATATGTTTCTTAAGATCTTCAAAAATTAAAGTGTTTAAGGAAAATGTTTAAAAAATGGGTAGAAAAGAAGACCACCAATCCGGGCATTAATTTACCACATCTTTTTATACGGTGTGAAAAAATAAACACTTAAAGCCAGTGAAAGCGGATAGACGCCCTCGAAATGTGGTGCTTGAAAAAAATGCTCAGGATTCCAGGGACAGCCAGATGCACAAATGTATCCATTCTGGAAAAGCTAGGCATCCACAATAGTCATTCAACTATCTGCCTATAACTTAAGATACGGACTCGGTGCTCGTCAAACTGAGGACTTAAACTTGGAGAATCTGATAGTCACTATAAAAGTGTACTGGACACTTTTTCGAATTTTCCTGTTTGAAATTTTTTTGGACACCACGGGTTAGGTATATCCCTAGCCCATCCAGATCTTGACAGTAATACGGCTAAATCATTTCAATCAATGCTTCGATTCCGAATTGTGGAATTTCACCAGGGCGATACTGACGGTATTTACCACTCTATTACATTTCTTATGTCTTCTGTCTTAATATGACATATTCAACTACACCAGAATGAGCTCCATATAATAAAAAAATGTCTTACTCTCACTAGCATTTTTTGTTTCTTGTGATTTTCATATAAATTTCATTATTTATTATATTTATTTTTTATTATGTCGTCTTACGAAAGGTCAACTCACAAGGAGGAAATCCATAATTAGTTTTATTTTGGCTTTTAGTACTACACAAGTAAAAACTGACCAACTTTTTACTTAAATCCACCTTTCTAGCAAAAATTCAAATGTAATATAGTCATCAAATGGCTATTCAGCGTAATTTTTTTTTTACATTTGGAAGGTCCTTGTTAAACGACGATTCTAGGTGCATTTCAGATTTCTATCAAATTGTGATAAGCTCTCAAACTTAACAACACGATAGTGTATTCTGCTGATCACAATTTATTCAAAAGCTGAAAGGGACTTCGAACCGATATTTAACGGGAAGCTTTTAACTGTCAAAAAAGCAAAATGGCGCTGAGTGGTCATTTTGATGAGTTTTTCACACGTGAGTTTTTGCGAAACGACTGTTCCTTAATCAGTTTTACTATCAGTTAGTAAAGCAGATCTTTAATTTAATATATACGTTAATTTTTTGAGGTTGTTAGGACGCTCAGTCAGCAGTTGAATGGACCGAGTTCAAAGCTCGTAGCGAGTACCAAATTTAAGTCAAAGATTCTTGTTCTGAATCCCAGTCTTTGAAGCCTCTGTTGATTATGTATTAGTTTGTGTTTTTTTTACTACGTTTTTTAAAACCTTTGACAAAGGCTCACCCCCGATTCATTTACGTACCCTGTGAACCTTTTCCACGTAATAAACATACGTCGGCCGTCAGTGGGCGAGTGAAACTTTAATATGCACATTTAATTACAATTCAAACGACCTGCATAATCACACAAGCGTATATTATATATTCTGGGTTTGATTTATATCTTTCCTAGTATTACACCCCGCTTAATGTTACATTTACCAACATGTTTTATAGTTTGGTCCATTTCTAGTTGTAGAGTAGTTGCACCCCGATGTACTTGTGTATAAACCGATATGGTTGTGATTTAGTAGAGATATGTATACAGAAATCCGAACTGGGAGTCTAGTAATTTGTAGTGACATTTTGTTTAATTAGTGCAGGGAAATGGGGCCAACGTTTTTTAATGATTGAAGTAAATCGAATTCTATTCCACGAAATGTTTCATGTTGCTTTTTGTAATGTGTACGAGAAAGAGATAGTGTGTAAGCGATAAGGAATAATCAATAATCATATCAACAATTTGCCTATACGCTCTTTATTGCAAACATCACTCTTTTATGTGAATGCCAGATCTGAATAACCAGTTATATTCTTACTATCCTCTTCCACGTCTCCTTTTCTTTCCCACTACCTTCAGCCTCACAAGATACCCCCAATTGGGAATGCCATAGTCTCGGTAGCTCCAATCGGTTGGGAGGAGTTGAGACTCTTGTGCGAAATTCACGTAAAAAGAAGAATTTTAATCTTGTATAAAATTTTAATCCATTACAAAAATAACATTCACATTTCATTTTTCAAATGGGCTGTACGTTTGATAGATTCTCCTATCCAAACAAACAGATTACAATCTTCAGAGCACAGGCGTCAGGTGTAAATGCTGTCCTTGTTATACCGGTATTTCAATGGAAGATGCTCCGAGGAACTAGCGTCATTGATACCACCGGTATTGGAGCATAATCTGGAAAACGCCAAATATGCGCCCAACACATGTACACAGTTGACATTTGTCACATTAGAACGGGTCGCTTTTTCCACTCGTTCCTGAGTTCAATAGCTCGACTATGGAACGATTTGCCGGCCTTTGTGTTTCCTCCTTCCTACAACATCGGTCTCTTCAAGGCCCATGTTCACTCCTTCCTCTACTCAAAAAGACCCTCCAAACAGCATCTCAGATGACATAGGCCCTGTGGAAAATTATTATCCTCAAGGCCTTCTGTGTGGAATTAATGTAAAAAAATATATCCAAGTATCTAAAGAGACAAAGCGGCAACTAAATTTATCGTTTTACTTCATTAATGTGTCTTATAAATAAAATTTTAAAAAATCAGATTATGCAATTCACATCCGGTAGAAGTAAAAATTCAGAAAACTATAGTATACAAGGAAGGCTACGAAGCACAGCACAAAGAGGAGACCGATTATACTATATCATTCTCTCGCAGGCTAAATCCTGTAGATGAATGTGTTTGTCTCTTTTTAGTGTCGCTATTTTTGGTTTCATCGAGTTTTAAATCACAACGGTGCTAAAGAAATTTTCACTTAAAAAAAACTAAAGATATCGTTTTATCTCATTAAAAGTGGTTTAAAAGTGCCTTCTTTCCATCTAAAAATATTAAAATAAAATAAGTAAAAAACAAAATGGTCTCCTTTCCTTCGTAGTACCTACCATCTAACGATCGTACTTAATTAATTAAAAATAAAAGAAAGCTTTTATAAAGTTTAATAAAATATTCTAAGTTGACGGATCTGCCTTCAAATTTTACCAATTTTATTATTATTCCATTTTCATCAGTCGATTGAAAGTCTTAAACAGTTCTGAGACACCTAACATGTATTTTTACTTAAAATAAAGTGGTTTTCAAGTGACAAATTGGTTTAGTCTAAATTCAATAAGTTCCCTATATGGGTTTAAGGATGGTATCTTCGAGAAATGAAGAAATACATAATGTCAATCAAATTCAATTACGTATATTTTACTTAGAGTGAAATTGGTATTTATCTACTGTCGTATATACGTTGGATATATATATTGTATGTATATTTTGATGGATTTTGAGGGAATATCTTTTGAAATGGTTTCTTTTTCAATCAAAATGTTGATGGAATTTATTTATTCCTTAAATTTTACGCTTCATCAAGAGTTTTGTAATACAAAGATTTTTAAAATTATTTATTTATCTATACAACATATAAATTTACATTTGGTTTTTCGATGTCTGTCTCACTAGGATATACCTGTGCCGAGACATGCGTAGAGGTACGTAAATGAATATCATATTTAAGAATATTTAAGAATATCATAAGAATATTTATGGTTAAATACATATTATTTTGAATACAATTAAAACACAAAGATGATTGAAAGTGTGGGTAAATCCCATGAAGAGAGTTATCTTATAAATGTAGGAAGAGATGAAGTAAAGTTGTAAGTTCTATCAAATCTATTTAGATAGTTAGATTATACAGGATTTTGTTATTTTAATTTGTTTTATATGGGTAAAGACGTATGTAAATTGATATTTCTGTCTATTTTTAATTTATTTTACAGATGTTTTCAATAGTGTGACGTCCAATACTTATACAAATCCATTTCTTTATATATTGTTTGAATTTGATCATTGATTCAGTTTGTCTAATCGTAGCTGGTAGTGTATTGTGTAGTTTGCAAGTTATGTATTTAAAGTGTCTTTGTCCAAAGGTGGTTTTAGAAAAAGAAGTTTTAAGAAGTTCTTTGTTTTTTGGCTCGGGTATTGTGTCCCTTTAGTGTTGCTTTCTATAGAATGCAAAACCATTAACATTAATATCGTTATAAGAAACTTGGGTTATATATTTATTGAAGTGAAAACTTCTTTAGCACCGTTGTGATTTGAAATTCTATGAAACGTAAAAGCGACACTAAAAAGAGACAAACACATACATTTATAGGATTTAGTCTGCGAGAGAATGAGAACAATCAGTCTCCTCTTTGTGCGGTGCTTCGTTGCCTCACCAATTAGGGTATGTTTTGAGGTTGCAATTGCCGTGCAAGGTAAGGGTCGACAAGAGTTCGGTTGGAGTTGTCAAAAGGCCTCCCTCAACCAGTTTCTTTCGATGCGACCCGCCATGCAGTAGACGCTTCCGCCGCCAAGACCTAGACAACCCATGAACCCGGACACCTCTGCAAAATCTTAAGCGTAGCGATCCACTTCGGGTGACCAATGGCAGAGATGTTGGGTATCCAATAAATGGTTCTTGGGGTGGCTGTACCCACACCATTTTGAAGTGCTCCCAAATTGGTCTCCGTGATTGAGGGTTATTGATAATTTAATTAAATGAAGACAATATTGGCAAAACTCAATCGAAAATCTGGAAACAGAAAAATCAGAAAAGGCTATTTGCACCTCTGAGACTCGAACCCAGGACTTTCCGCTTTCCGGGCAAATGCGTTACCACTGCCAAGGTGTCGATATTCGATTCGGTCATTTTTAATTTTGTCCTACTTCGACTAAAAACCACCAACATTATCTTCATTTTCTTAACGCATATTTTTGTGTCACTATTTTTCGTTTCATCGAGTTTCAAATCGGTGCTGAAGAAGTTTTCACTTCAAAAATGGACGGAACGGGAGGCGGGGGTGGGAAGGGTAAGGGGTGTGATATATAAACAAATCTATTTCATTATTATATTAGTTAGAACTCCGTTTTAATTAAATTTCTAAAATAAATATATATTATATTCCATTATTAATATCATAAGCATGGATCGACTCTCATAAATGACTAGCAAACTCTCAGAATCTATTATGCTCCTTTATCTTAATTTCTTTATTCATATATTAACTCCATTTTTTCGGTAATTTAGACTAATTTCCAAGCCGTAAGTTTTATTATTTTTACAACAGTTTTATTTTTTTACTTTTTTGACTTCGAGGTTCACATAACATCATCAGGCAGTGCAGATAATTACGGTGCAATGTACACATTGTGACAACAAGTCACTAGCATAAACGAAACTTCCAGATAACTTGGATTACCGAGATCGTTATTCCTCGATTTGCACCGTTTAATATTCTTATTCCGCTGCAGGTTCCGCAGAAGGCTTCCCGGCTGATTCCACTCATCCCTCTATTCCGGAACAAAGGCGGGTGTTCGAAGGAGATAAGTGATAATCACGGCTTAAACTACCAAC
This sequence comes from Limnephilus lunatus, assembly GCA_917563855.2. Lineage (NCBI taxonomy): Eukaryota > Metazoa > Arthropoda > Insecta > Trichoptera > Limnephilidae > Limnephilus > Limnephilus lunatus. The sequence continues at coordinate 39,593,273 of OU830602.1, read as the reverse complement.
AACCCCATCCCCCCACCACCCTCACACCGTCCACCACATCTCGCACCCCTATTTCATCCCCGTCATTTCCAATACATAAACACGTTAATATTTTGTATTCTTATAACGACTCCATGACAAAGGGGAACACTAAGAAAAAAATTACCTAACCTAACGTTACCTCTTGTAACCTGACCTAAACTAACCTAACCCTTTTATTTTATCATGTTCTCTGTTGTCACTGTTTTATTCGGTTACCAACATAAATGAATGAAAAAAATATTAACTAAATTTTATTAACATCAAAATAATATTAATTTCTTAAAAACCTTATTTTTCATTTTACTTTGTATCCTGATGACGAAATATTTATTATTTTATTAAATAGTGTTGTAAACAAAATTTATCCTTTTGATTTAATGAAAAAAATAGTATTTTTTTCAAATATATGTACAATATTCAATATTCCTGAGTGAAGTCAATTTAAGAGTACCTACTCGTCTTACTAGGCATAAGGACTTCTTTCAATGTCACCATTCATAAACAATTTTCGCCAATTACTCGCTTATATGGTTTAACAAACGAATATTCATATGATATCAATATTTTTAGTAAAACAATTTTACAACAATTTTTTAAACAATTTTTTTACCTCAACATATACCTATTGATTTCTGATAATTTTCATTTTTCTTTTAAATCTTTTACAATAATTGTAAGCTAATGTAAGGTAAGAAATTATTTTTTTAAACCTTAATAACCTTAACTCTTGGGCGTATTAAAGGGAAGACAAAAAAATAAATAAATGAATACCTACATAAAAAACCCTATTTAATTTAAAAAAAACTTTTTTTTCTGTTTAATTGGAAGAACACCATTTAATTTTTTAAAATTGAATTCAAATTAAATTTAATAATGTTATTATAAAGTTCGTCTCAAAGTGGTTTAACCACGGTTTTAAAATGGCCTTGTAAGCGGAAACAGCTGTAACAAAATAGATACTAAAATACTTGCAGAACTTGATAACAACTTTATTGAATTTAATTTAAATTAAATTTTTAAAAACCTTTAAACACCATTTCCGTCCGTCTTCTTCCCCGTAATTTTTAATTCATAAATATATTAGACTTTTGTGTGAGAATACAATGAAAATGGCGAACTTTTACCGTGAATAAATATTACAATGTTACCTGCATAAAAAACGCTGAGATTATTCTAAGGTAATCGGCTTACCGATATAAATTTAACGAATATTCTGCGAGAATTATACAGGTAGCCAAACTTACCTTAAAGTAAACGGATTTTATAAAGCGATTGGATATCTTTCCTCGAACCCTGTTTAAGATTTGTGAAAACTTATTTTATATGCTTCTTTTTTTTTAATAAATTCGGTTTTCCTCAAGCTAAAAGTTTCCTTTTTTATATGAATTCCGTCCTTCAAACTGCCCGTAGCTAGTGGGACTATGGCAATCCAAACCGAATATGTTGTTAGGCTGAAGGAAGTATAAGACCACCATTCAGAATCGAAACGTTGCTTTAAATGGCTTTGGCAGTATTTGGTGACCAGATCTGAATAGCTAGATACTCCTCCATATTCTTCTCCCTCATCTCCTTCCCCTCCCCACTACCTTCAGCCTCAAAACATACCCCAATTGGGGATGCCAAAGTCTCACTAGTTGAGACTCGCGCGGCCTACAAAATAAATAAAAAAGTGCGTAGCTTTTTTCAGATTAGCTCCACATAGCAGGCCCTGAAGGAAAAAAACCCTCAGGACCTATGTCATATTTGGAGATGCTGTGGGGAGGGTTTTTTTACGGAAAGAAAAGATAGATTTTGGGATAAAAAAAGGTATGAAGGGTTGGTAGAAATATGAGAGTCACATTCCAGGAGTGACGGACGAATGAATCCAACCCTCCCACTGCGGTGCAAGGTAAGGCAAGAAAAGGGTTTGAGGGGTGGGTAGGAATCTGGGGGTCAATACGTCCAGAAGTGATGCACGTATTAATCCAACTCTCCCACTGCGGCGTAAGACGATGGATCAAGAGAGTCCAGCTGGAGAGGTATAGTTTAGGTATCCCTCAGCCAATCTCTGCCAATCTGGCCCACCATGCAGTACGTGGACAAACTTATTCGTTTTCAAAATCTAGACAAACCTCACCCCATAAACCCGAGCATCCCTGCTAAATCACCACAATTAGCGAACTCCTTGATGTAACCTACTGCAGGGGTGTTTGTTATCCAATAAATGGATCTCGGGGCGGCGGAATCCATATGTTTTGAGCGATACTGAGAGTAATATGCGTATGAATGCGAGTGAAGCAAGGACCAAGATAGACTTATGTGGCGGTCCATCCTCTCTGCCTATCCTTCCGTGAAGTCTCGTTTCTTCCAACAACGTCGTGATGTTTAGTTGATTGATCAATACCTTATCAACCTCCACGAAAACAAGACTCCATTGAAAGCAGGTACTTTTATATCTGCCCTTAAATAATATATTGTGATTATAAATAGAATAATTTCATGGATTATGTTTCATTGGACGAGCCTGATCTCTCCGAAATTATATTATTTTATGGGCCCGTTAGGCATAAATGTCAGTAATTTCCATTAGAGGCGAGAGGTTGTAGACCTCCATAAGAAAAGGATTTTGCAAAATCGAAAATATGTTCTCCTCGGTAAGCAAACTTCTTGAAAATTAAAACTTGAATAGTCTTTGACTTAAAGAGAAAACAGATATTAAATTGTTTTCATTTAAGAGTATTTAGACTGAACTTGTTCGATTACTTTAATTTAATTTATTTACCAAGAAAATAATTAATACCTACGTAGGTACAGCCTTTAGAAAAAAAATGTTTGAATGAATTTCCCTACAGAGAAAATGAAATTCCACAAAATAAATCTGATTAAAAATCAACAATACTTACGTTCAAAAAATATAAAAAAAATCGAAAATATCAAAATTACCGAAAATGTCGAAAATATCTAAAATATCAAAAATATTCAAATAATCGAAGATGTCAAAAATATTGAAAATATCAAAAATAACAAAAATATCGAAAATATCAAAAATATCGAAAATATCGAAAATATCGAAAATATCGAAAATATTCAAAATATCGAAAATATCGAAAATTATGAAAATATCGAAAATATCGAAAGTATCGAAAATATTGAAAATACCAAAAATATCTGAAAAGAAAATATCTAATGTTTCTAAATTATCGTAAATTTCAAAAATATAAGACGTAACTTTCGTAAAATAAATACAAGGAATTTGTCGGTATTGTGGAGCGCCTTAAATGAAAAACCAAGATTCTCGCTCATCCCATATAACTAAAGACTAAGAGGAAGCCACAATACAAAATGTTTTACAAAAAAATTCTTAGTGTGCCTTATATCGCTACGAATATAGGTAGTAGGCTTAAAAATGGCTTGACGAACGAAGTCCAGGGACGGACGATTGAAAAAGTGTTTTTGTTTTTAGAATTTTTTTATAAGAGAGACAAAAAAGAGTAATCGACGATAACTCTCACAGAAATCTCCCCCATAATATTGTTTTTTATTGTGTCTTATGCGTGCTTACGTTTCTAATGAAAAAAATAATTTTGTAATAGTACGCATTTTGTTTGTAGTTTTTTTTTAATATATCTATTTGAATATAATTTTGACTTAGACTCGATGACAATGCATTCCATCAATAGTGTGTTATCAATGGTAGTAATGTGGTATCGCGGACATGTATGCATTTCTTTGAAATTCGATGACACTAGAGCAGTTAATATACGAATTACTCGTAAATGTCGGTCTCATCCAATCGGAATTTGTCTCAGTAGACGACAGTTCCTGTGTAGGAAGGTTAAAAGTTTTACCAGACATTTGAAATCAATAAAATACTTAGTTTAAACCACTTTTATATTTTTAAAAACTATTATTTTCGTGAGCAATGCTTACTTCATCAAGGTTTACCTAAAACAGTACCTAATTTATTATTTTCGAATTTTTTATTTTTTATTATTTATTGAGTTAGTTTATACTACATGAATATAAACTAATAAGCACAATGTAACATTTCATTTGATAAATTTAAATATTTTTACAGTAAGCATAACATTTCTTTTCAAATACATTCATTCTTTCTTCATTCTTCATACTTTCAGGCATTTCATCATACATCTTTAGTCCTCTATACATTAGACAGTTCTGTGATTTTGATTTCTTCATTTGTGGCAATCGAACTCTGTTTATATTTCTTGTTTCATAATTATGTACGTCTCTATTAAAAACAATTTCATCCTTAAAGTATTTTGGCATTTGGTTTTTCATAATTTTATGCACAAAAATTAACACATTAAATAGTAGTCTTTTTTTATTGGAATCCAATTTAGCTCCTCTCTCATTTGATTAATCCTTGCGTATTTGCCTTTTCCCAGTATACATCTCATAGCTCTATTCTGTATAACTTCTAGTTCGTTTAAATTTCCTTCATTGGCCAAATATAACATCGTAGAGCAGTAATCCAAATGTGGAGCAACAATAGTTTTATAAATGAGCTCCGTAGTGTTTCTATTTAATTTATATCTTAGTCTTCTAAGAAAATTTACCTTTTTTGACACCCTTTTTAGCACATATTCAAAGTTTGCTGTTTCGTAATTAAAATCGTATAACAAAATAAGTTTGCTTTGTTCGAAGAAAAAAAACTTTGTTTTTTAAGGGTTGATTCGCTTTATAAATTAATAAATAATTTTATTTTAATTCTACCCAAGGGAAAAGATAAGAAGAGCTTTATTTTACATGTATATTTTATTTTACAAGTATTCATAATGTAAATCGATTTGTAGTAAAGATTAATTAAAAATGGTGATTTAGTAGTAAGCTTCGCCAAGGATAATGTTTTAAAAATTGAAAAAAGGCTGTTTAAAAAAAAACAATTATACGATAGTGTTTTATATTATTTATCGAAGGAAAAAACTAGGTTAATCCAGTAGTTCAGACCGGGAAAAGTAAAGTGCTCTGTAAATAAATCCAGACGCTTTCTAGAGACTGATTTAGCACTTGCAGTGTTTTGTGCATTACCTAGGACGGAAAAATAATAAAAAAGAAGGGAAATTGCCTTCTTCGGGTAACTGTTTCTGACGAGAGATATAAAAATAAAAGTAAATGCTTTATTTTGTAGGAGTGGGAATGTTTTGTACCTACTAGACATCGGATTATATGCACTAACAAAGTGCCAAAATATGCATGCAAATATACACTAAAAAAGGCCGAAATATGCACTAAAAACCCTTGATATGGCCAAAATATGCACAATGAAAAATCAAAAAATCATTTTTATTTGTATATATTTTAATTAAAGACGGTTCAATAACAGCGAAGTATTCTTAAAATTGTGCATAGTTTTTGTGACAATATAATATTAACTGTTTTTTCAAATTTTCGAGCCCTAATTTGTGACGTTTGTCACCCAGTATCCATTTGTACGCCGAAAATTGACGTCATTGTACAAATTTTAAAAATTGGCGCCATTTCTGGAGATACTTGTTTAGACAGGATATCACCCATACCGTTGATGCAGGCATCAATGTTCTTCATGTCTTCAAGACTCGGGTTCTTAAGCAAAATAGCGTCTAACTTTTTACGAATCTCTTCCGATATTGAATGGAAGGGCGTTGGCAAGTTCTATCATTGTTTCCAGTGTTTTTATTGATTTAAATAGAGGAAAGTTTTTTGTTTCCAATTTAACTATGGCATCTGGTAACTTGTGGAAATGTGTTGAGATTAGGGTAATATTCTGTTTAGTGGATGCGTTTTCAAATGCTAGCTTGCGCTTGACTGAATTGCAATGGCCTCAGGATTGTCAAATTGACGAAAACGAAACGAAATATGCACGATTGGGAAAAAAGGCTTAAAATATGCATTAACGCCGTAATTAGAGAGTTATATGCAAATGCATATAATCCGATATCTAGTACCTACCTAAAAAGAAACAATCTTTTTTACAGTGGTAAGTAAATTAGAAAGTTTTTCAGGTCTGTCCCAGATTAACACGTCATCACAAAAGAGTAAATTTGTCACGGCTCACATAGGTCTCATATAAATCGCTGTAACTCCCTCATTATCTTAGTGACAAATATGTTCTAAAATGTGTTAGAAAGTCAAAATATCACGCTTTATATTCAAATCTAAAAAATAACCACCAAAAAAGTAAAATGTACACCTTTATGAAACCAAAGTTGTGAATCCCAATTTGAGGAAAAAATTTGAAACGGGAATTTTTCATTAATTTGTTTCACGTGGAACGACAAAAAAGTGATAAATAAGACAATAACGTTTAATACATTTCGTTATCAATATTTTTACTTAGAAAAAACGTAAGGAGAGACATTTTTAAAACTTTTTTATGTTTGCATGCATAATTTTTATATTTAAAAAAAATATGTTTATTTCGATTTATAAAATGTGAAAGCGTATTTCATCACCTTTAAAAACTTCAATTTATTTGCATTTTATTTTAAAACGGAAATAAGTGGTGTGCTACGTTTGGTGACTTAGCGGAGGTGCCCGGGTTCATGGGGTGAGGTTTGTCTAGGCCTTAGCGGCCCGTGCGTTGCCCACCTACTGCGTGGTCAGCCGGTTCGGGAGAGACTGGTTGAGGGAGATCTTTTTACTTCTTTAGCCGGACACTCTTGACCCATCGCCCTGTACCACAGTGAAAGGGATGGATTCCTACCTCCGTCACTTGACCCCCAGATTTCTGCCCACCCCTCAGTCTCTTTTCCTTTCCCTAAAAAGACCCTCCACATGGCATCCCCATAGATGATATTATGAGGATTTTTTTTCTCAAGTCTCCTGTGTGAAGGTAATGTAAAAAATACGTTGAAGGGACCCATGTTGCAGGAGGGAGTAAATATAGCGGCCGGGCAAATCGTTCCACAGCTGAGCTGTTGAAAAAACGGAGGTCGTCTTATTCGTTATCCCGAATATACACTTGTGCTAAACAAAGATTTAATTCTAATTAATCATCGACATGTATATAAAGAAATCATTACAGACACTGTAAATTACCCTATTAACTTCATCACAATGCCTTTGACACAATGTAAATAATCATTGTTCCTTCTTAATTGAATCCAGCATTAGTTTGTATTCTATCTATCTATATACCTACTGTCATGTCGGTAGGCGGAATCCAACATAATTATTATCGAGATATTCCTTGCCAAGGGGAGTTCCTAGTAGTCCTATCGAGTGTTCAAAGTCACCGCCCGATACGAAACAGGGTACCGCAAACGTTTATATCGGTGTTTCCCAAATCACGGGTCGTGACCCGGCACCGGGTCATGAAAGAAAACTGATGGATCGCTTAAAAAAAACGAAAACCAGGGTGTTACGGTGAGCGTTTAAATTTTTAAAGTGAAAACTTATTTAGCACCGTTGTGATTTGAAACTCGACGAAACGGAAACGAGAGACACTAAAAAACCAGCGAGTGAATAAGATAGCAATAAAATATTTATTAATTCACGGGTACTCCGTTCCAATATACTTAATACGATAAATCTACGGCCACGCAAGTCTCCTTTGGTGATGTGGTGACGTCACTGGTACATGGAAAATGTATATTTTATTTTACGTATTAAAAAAATTACCGATTTTTTTAAGGGCCAAGGTATGTTCTACACGCGGTACTTAAATGAAGCATTTATAATATTTCTAAGCGAACAAATTTTCAAAACAAAAACATATGATTTTGCATTTTTTAGTATGGCTTAATCTTAAGAATGCAATGTACAAAAAACAATGCGCCACCGATCAAAAAATAAAATTAAAAAATTATTAATAGATCAAGATTTTTTTTATATAATTTGTAATGTTTGTAATCGTATTTTTTTTTATATTTATGCTTTTACAATCAACATTCAATATTTAAACCACTCCCAAATGAACAGGCAAAAGAAAACACAAGAGAAAGCGACATCTAGCGACTTAGAAGAAGAAAAAAACACAAACACTAATAAGATGACCAATGTATAGGAAAGGGTGCACTGAAATTCGATGACAAAAATATGGAAAAAATCATCCTCCACATTATTAAAAAAAAAGTGCTTCATAGCCTCCCCACTCTTGTCTACTTTAGTTTTCTGTAGGTTACACTTCTACCGCGTGTGAATTGAATTGCTCTGATTTTTTTTCCACTAAGCAACGGTAAATCTACTATCTACACTATATAAAGAGGTAATATTTGTTTGTTTGTTTGTGTTTGTTTGCATCGAATAGGCTCCGAAACTACTGAACCGATTTGAAAAATTCTTTCGCTGTTGGGAAGCTACACTATCCCTGGGTGACATAGGCTATATTATATTTTTTTTTAAAATAGGCATCTTTACTAAAACTTCAATAATGTAACCCAGGGTGTAAAAAAATTACCTAAAATATTCTTTAAATCGCGTGCGCTGCGAAAACTATTGATGATAGAATAAAATAATGTACTACGACTTTATAGAACACATCATTATTTACAAAAAAAGTCGCGACAGCATATGTCTAACTATTATGGTTATGCCACAATAAGTATTCTTTTATTTTAAAAATTTAATTTAAATGTCGCTGCTTCAAAAGGCTCTTTATTTGTATCTTGGTTTTAATCCTTATCAAAATAAATTACTTCATATTCAAGACAGCTTCAATACCTTTATTTAACTTTTTGAATTTTTCAATTCGGATATTTTATTAGAAAGATATCACGAGTTTAGAATTGTTAGTATTAGAAAAAAGATTAGTATTAGAAAAAAGAAAAGGGAGAGGAGTCAAGAAATGCAGTGCCAGGGGGGTTGGCGGGACGGGGGAGCGGGAGAGCGGTGGTGGGGAAGGTGAAAGTGGAAAGCTGGAGGGGAACGCACGGGAAAGGACATGCACGGAGTAACATTTTATTTATTTGAATATGGTATTGCAACGCATGCCGGGAAACAGCAATATATTATAAAAGAAAGTCCAAAAAAACATGCGGACCGCAAAAACTCAGAAACGAGTCCCGGTACGATCAAGGGAGTTATATGGTGAGGTAGATCTCTATCCCCACTAGGGAATAAGGGTAGCCGTTTAGCCCTCTCTCCCCTAACCATGAAGAAGGTTCCCGTTTTTACCTCAAGGGCGGGCTTTTGAAGATATAAGGGCTGGAAATTTCGCCCTCTTGAAATTTCTAGAATAGTCTTCCGGAAAGTTCTGTAAGGTTCCACAGAGCTCTAGAAAATTCTTGAAGATGTGGCGGAGTATGTCGTGAAATTTTCGGGGGAATCGGGAACATCATTGAGGAATATTCCAGAACACTCTCGAATTTTGTCCTGAGCGAAGCCGGGTAATCCAGCTAGTCAATTAATAAAGATAAACCCCTTTTCTTTAACGTGGGGCGCACGCCTTAATTTTTATGTTCTAGGGCAGTGGTCTTCAACCTTTTTGAGCCGGCATACCCCTTGTCTTTTACTACAAATTTGTTCCCCGTACATTCTATCTATCTTTTTTAAACGTGTAATGAAAGACGTGTTTCATTTGTAATTTTTAATACTCTCATTATTGCATGAATTTAGCAATCAAGTCACACAAATACAATTAAGTAATGTAATTTTATACAGAGAGTAACAAGACTTCAGGCATTTTATTCAGTGATTCTACATGTTTGCCACGTTATTGCGTACCCCCAATTTGGCTTCGCGTACCCCTACGGGATTCCCAGAGTGGTAGATACTTTCAGTATCGCCCTGGTGTAAGACCACCATTCTGAAATTGAAACGTTGCATGAAATGGCTTTAGCCGTGTTTGGTGACCAGATCTGAATAGCCAGGAACTTTCCCACCTTTCTCTTCCCTATCTCCTTCCCCTCCCCACTTCCATCAGCCTCACAACATACCCCAATTGGGGATGCCATAGTCTAACTGGCTCCTTATCTCCTTCCCCTCCCCACTTCCATCAGCCTCACAACATACCCCAATTGGGGATGCCATAGTCTAACTGGCTCCAGACGGGAGCAGTTGAGCCTCTTGTGCGGTTTTCATATAAATTTTTTTTTTTAAATGCCCAAACCATTATTTAAGTATTAACATGTTTGTTAAAAAACCGTTGTTGTCAAAAAAAATGATATTGCTTCCCGTACATTCCAAAAAAAATTATGGCAACACTAGCGCCCAGCACTACACATATAGAATTAATAGTTAATTCGTGCTTTAATACCGACGTGTAAAATCTAATATTTTTTATGTATTTTTTACTCAGAACTAGGAGTATTTTTGCACTTCAGTACAATACAATAATAGTAGTGATGAGATGCACCCAATTTAAATAGAATTTTTCAAAAACGTTTCGACTCTCGACGTCGCCGTACAACCGTCGACTGGTGACGTCACATAAACAACCACAGACTTGGTGCGATTTCGGGGGACCCGAAAAATTAAAACATTGAAAATTATTTTAACTATTAAAACTAACTTTAAAGATAGCTAAGATTTGCGCCTTGGACGTGTGTATGACCAATATTGCTCAAATTTGCTGACTTATAGTTTGAACTTTCCCAGATATCTAAATAAATACGGTCAAAGAACCTTAGAATACAAATGTGGAGACCAGAAAAGAATTCAAGGCAAAGGGACGCTTTGATGGTTTGGACATCTGGAGCGGATAAACAGAGAAAGTAGTGGAAGTAGAATACATGACCCAGAAGTGAATAGTAGAAGAAGTTTGGGATGCCCGACGGTCAATAGCACTATGAAGTGAATCATATAAGTACGTTCTTGTATTGGGACAAGTCAAGGGTCAGAATAATAGAAGGGTATTTATGAGACAGTGTATGAATGTGAAGGAAGTACGGAGTGTGTGCCGACACAAAGTTGAGTGGCAACTTACACTCTCTGCCGACCCCTTCCGGAAAACAGCGTTAATTAGTTCTTATTTTTTTATTATTTTTTTATTAGTAACAAATAGATACATAAATTACAAATAAATTTTATACAGTAATTAATTACATGGTAGATATATTTGATGTACCCCCATAAGTAAAAATGTAAACAATAGTAAAAATGTCGTGGTATAACTGAAAGTATTCTAGAATATGAATATACATATGTATTATTTTACCAACAGAATAGTCAGCACTATAATTTACATGTAAAAACATTATCATACTGGAATGTCCTAAAACGGGCACTTGCCTAGTTAGACATTTTAAGTTCATTATATTGTATTATGTAATATTTACAAACAATAAATAAACAATAAATAAACAATTAAGTATGCAGGGCTTGTGTGTATGGGGGGGGGTGTGTTACTGTATTGTTTTTTTAACATTATTCAGTTTAAGTTTTCAGTATAATTTTTAAGGTGAGTTTTAAATTTTTTTATATTAGTATTCATGTTTCTGATTTTTTCATGTAATAAATAAAAAAAATTTAACTCCGAGATATTTATGATTTAACTCTCCTATTGTTTTTTTTACATTTTGGAGTAGGAAGTATTGATGTTTGTTAAGATTTCTGTTATTTTTAAAGGGTGCAACTTTATTTTGAATATTATCTTTATACATTTGTAATGTTGGATGATAAAAGTATAATGCACTTAATTTTCTGACCTTTGAATACTGACGAATATGAGTCGGGTTTTTTTTATTATTGTTTTTATTATTAGTTTTTGTGATGTGTAAATTGTTTGTGTTTGATTTGTATTTGTACCTCCCCATCCTATAATGCCGTATTGTATAATTGATTGACATAAAGCGAAGTATGTGGTTCTAAGTAATTTTTCGTTTAAAATATCCTTTAAAATATTCTGTTGTTAAGAATATTTATGTGTGGGGACCATTTTAAACGCTGGTCTATTGTTATGCCCAGGTACTTAATATCGGTCTTGCTTATAGTTTAAACTTTCCCAGATATCTACATAAATACGGTCAAAGAACCTTAGAATACAAATGTGGAGACCAGAAAAGAATTCAAGGCAAAGGGACGCTTAATATATAAACATTTGTTTTATTTTAATCTATTATATAGTTTGTACATAATATATTGCATTTGTGGTTTTCTGTATTTGTCACAGAGTGGATTATTATGTTTATTTCTTTAGGTGTTTCTTATTTTTTAATGTAAAAAGGTAAATAATAGGTTTTTTTAGAATTTAAATTCAGCAGGTTTTTGTCGAACCATAATTTTAGTGCATTTATATCTGTATTTGCCATTTTATTTAATTCAGACCGGGTGTTTGCTTTTAGTAGTAGGACTGAGTCGTCAGCGTAGGAGACATTGTCTCCATATTTGGAAATATGGAATATATCATTGACATATATAATAAATAACAAAGGTCCCAAAACTGTACCTTGGGGTATCAAAAAGTCGCTATATTTTGAATCGCTGATTTGATTGAGTAATTTTACTTGTTGAGGTCTTTTATGTAAATAACTAGTAATCCATGCTAATACTTTCCCATTAATTCCGATCGATTTTAATTTATTTATTAATTTTTTGTGTGATATGCTGTGGAAAGCTTTTTTCAGGTCTATAAATATTCCGATACATTTTTTATCGGAATCGGCCGTTTATAAATAGTTGGTTATTTTTGCTATCGCGTCATGAGTACTTGTATTTTTTTGAAGCCGAATTGGTTATCATTAATTATTTTATTTTCTTCTAAGAATGTCCAAATTTGTTTATTTACAATTTTCTCATATATTTTTGATATATTTGGTAGAAGAGAAATCGGGCGGTAATATCGGCTTCTGTGAGTGGGTGAAATTTATTTTTTTGACATTGTGTTATTTGTTGTGGATTTGATATATCGGTCTTATTTATGGATTTTGCTAGGTTTTTTCCAACGTTATTAAAATAGTTATTTAAAATATTACAACATTTTTTGTGTCATTTTGTACGTTATATATTAATTTCCCATCTGATATTTCTGATATGTTCTTATATTTTTTTTATTTTTTTATTATTTCGTTTATTATAGACCATATTTTTTATTATTGTCTTTAGCTTCTGTTATAATTTTTGAGTAATAGTCGTTTTACGTTTTTCTAATTAGAGTAGTTAATACATTTTTATACTTTTTATAATATAGTACAATTTTATTGTTAACTTGTGGCCCTTGTTTTATTTTATAAAGTTTTGTTTTCTAATGGCTGTTATTAATCCTTGAGTAATCCATGGTTTAATTTTCCTTGCTTTTGAATTGGGGACGATCCGTGTTGTTTTTTTTGCTTCTACAACGTGTTAAGTTAAAGTGTTTTCAAACAGTAAGGCACTTTGGTTCGCGCATTTATTTTTTAAAACTTCTTTCAATTTTTCAGTTATTAATGATTTTTCTAAACATTTGTAGTCTACCTGGGAATATGTAAGATTTAATTTAACTTTCGTGTTTAGTTTTTATTTGTTTCATGTAATATAAGACACGCGTAGTGGTCAGTTATATTGGTTTTCCAAACAGTATATTTAATATGTTTTATTTCATTTAAATGTATATTACACCAGATATGATCTATACATGATGGGGTTTGGTTTTTGATTTTTCGAGTTTTAATTATACGAGTGTTGTCCAAAAATTAAACACCATTTTCATTTTATAAATCAGGAAAATTTAATTCGTATAATATTTATAAATGGCATTCGAGTATCTACACAATTTTTCCGGCAAGTTCAACACACTTCTTGAGTCGGGAAACAAGGTACTTGATCCGTTTGTCATAAAAATCTCCCGCTGCGTTCCGCAACCAGCTTGACACCTCTCCCTAGACTTCCTCATCGGTCGTGAAACATTTTCCGACCAAATTTTGTGAGGTAAAGGTACACAACTTAAAACGTACATTAAATGAATAAATAATCATGCATACTTGCAGGAATTCTTGTTAAAAACGATCTGAACTAAAATATGTTACAGTAAGTACGTAAAAATCACACAAATCTGACAGGAGATCACGTCCTTTATAACGATCCCTCAAAAGATATAGAATTGCTCTTTTGATCATTTCTAAAAATTTTCAATTTTGTTTTTAAAGGCAATGATCCTGAGACAAATATTACTTTCTTATTCAGCTTCACAAATTCTACAATTATAATATCAATAATTTGTTCGGGTATGTGCTGGTTTATAATATTTAACGTAAGTCTCCCAACTGTTTAATATAGTAGGTACTTTCGATATCGAAGACTTTTAAAAGGCAGGAGACGGTTAAGCGAATAGGGGAGGAAATTGGTTGGGAAAAAATTAAGTATTCAGATTGCTGCTTCCTGTTCTTCCGGGGTTCTCCGTATTGGACCACAGCCAATAAAGTCCTGACATTTTGGCCTTCCGTTTATTTTGAAATCTGCGGTCCATATCTGTGGCTTTTTTTATTTATTTATTTATCCAGCCCAGTGGGCTTTTACATGATTGGTGGTACAATTTTAACATGACAAATACGCTTGAAACTTTAAAAAGAAATATAATGTTCATAAGTCATAAAAACACAAGAAACGCAAACTGAAAAATACTGCGATTAGATGGGTTTACAAAAATACAAGATGTGTTTAGAAATATAACAAAACTCGCCAAGATGATATTAAATTTGTCAACATCACCTAAGTACTGATTTCCGGGACTGTGAGGATAGTGCAATCCCAATCTACCATATTTCATAAACAACTATAATGTAATAATATAACACAGAGTAAATCTAAAATAAATAAAATGTGATTACACATTAGGTAGGTACCTAATTAAAACATAAAATGAAAATTAAATTCGTCACATAAATAAAAAAAATAAGGATAAAATTAAAAGTATATTAAAGAGAATTAAAAATAAAAATATATTTTAAGATCGTCCATCGGGACGATCGATAATGATCCTGGGAAAACATTTTATAAATGCTTTCAACTTCACAAATCGCACAATTATAATACACCGTGATTTTTTACAGGTCCTCGACAGTCTATTCAATAAGGAATGAAAGGCCCCTTCATAAAATCAACCCCAAATTTGCAAACTCAATCAGTTGAATTGACATAGCTTCAGCTTCCTAGATAAGCCTCCACACCTTTCAAAACAGAGGGATTATAAATCAGGGGTTAAGCGGATGCCTTAATTATTAAATCACCCCCAATGGAATAATCTATGCACCCCAACCGGGCAAATATGCTCAGCGAGAATAGATAGCAAATAGATCTGTCTTAACTCTTAACCCTTACTGTGCCAGCTAACTGACACTATTTTCATAATAACTTATTTTTTGAAAATGTTGTTTTTGTAAATTGTCTCGTCTTACCAGATAATGTGTTCGTATACATAAAAATACTCATAGATTCCACGATTAGACAGTTATTATTATATAGATTAGACGATGAGTTAAGAAAATTAAGGCAATTTTGGTAGTTCTCAGTCGAAGTATGATACAGTTAAATGTGACCAAAGGGTATAGGATCGAATTGGCTCAATGGAAGAGCAGAGTTCTGGCAAGGCTAAGGTCCTGGTTTGAATTCCTAGATCTTTTTCTGATTTTTTATGTGTCAAATTTCCATTGAGAGTCGCTCGCTAATACTGTCTTCAATAATCAAATATTAAAATTGATATTTTGATCATTAAGTTATTCCAAAACCATATAAAATATTACCTAACAAAATTTTATTTGATGAAGAAATACGAAAATATTCCAGCAAAATAAGCATTCTTCACAATAAAAATATTTCATATCAGGCATTCCTGTAAATAAATATAGAGCTATGATTATTTGAGATTTTCGCTGCCAAAAGTTTTATCGTTTTGGGGTTTTATACCGCATTATGCTACCTCCTTCATTAGCCAACGTTTCGGACAGCGTTACAGTATATATCATCAGGATAAATGTGTAATGTAGTATTTATTTATTTATTTTATATAAACGGCACAAATATTTCATAAACAGTAATTACATGTCACAATATCATAGGAAAAATATTGGTAATAATTTTTAATAATTTTTTAATAATAAAGTTAATTGTGGCGTTACATTGAGAAGTGACACCGGAGATACATTTACATCAAAATTCTACAGCACAGTATTGGCTAAGAAGCCTTATACACTCATAAAACAAATCACGATAACATTTCTATGTCTTGAAAACATTGCGAAGCTTGAAAATGAAAAAAATTTATATTTGATTCGGCATTTGCGACGAGCTTGTTCAAAGATAAAAAATCAATGTTTGCGAGTGACGACCCGACAAGCAAAGATGCAGCATTTTCTTACCAAGGGAATATAATTTATTTTAGTATGCTAAGAGCATTTTTAAGGTTCAAAATAAGGTACCTACAATAAAATCTAGTGCGATGAGCTACTGGCACCAATCTAATTCAAGTTGGAATTCTTGGCACACGAGAGCTAGAGGTTAAGCTACGTCCCATCAAAGGGGAACTTCGTCGTCTATGAGTAGGTAATTCTGTAGGAGTTGTTCAAAGTCCTCGAGCTATGTTAATTAGTGGTCCTGGAACAAGTAGGACTCCTACAGGTGCATTCTCAAGGACGGCAACCAATCTGATTTTTCAGCGCCGAGAGAAATGTATTTTTGATATAATATTAACGCCTTTTGTCTTTTACATTTTAAAATATAGTATCAGGTATAGCTACAATATGAAAAGTACAGCTCTACTCAGCTTGTAAAACAGCAAGAACTAGAAATTGAGAAAGACATGTGTGGATAACAGATCAAATCATGTGATCCTCTAAGTACTACAATATTTCAACAGTGAAAAAATATATTTAAAGGCACGACACAACACACTGACAAGTCTCTACATTATAGATATGGTCCACTTGAAATGGTTCCAGTCTTCTTTTAGAAAATGTTCACCGTGGATATGGTCCACGTGAAATGGTCCAAAAAATATATTTCTTTACGAAATATTGTAAAGTTGGTTTGAAAATAGCTCGGAAAATTGTGTAGAAATTCAAAATTATGATAAGTAATAATTATTAGCCTGAAACACTCATCAACATTGAAAAAATCTCCCGAGAAAAGATACATGCCGCCGACGGGACGCAGGTGGAAAAATGTAATAAACAGTAATGTTTTAATAAAACACTAGTATATATTGAATTATATGGCGGGTAGGAGATAAGCCGTCGTAGCTCAGTGGATAAGAGCACTTGACCGGAAATCAGAAGGTCGCGGGTTCGTGCCCCGTCGGCGGCATGTATCTTTTCTCGGGAGATTTCTTCAATGTAGATGAGTGTTTCAGGCTAGTAATTATTACTTATAATAATTGTTACCCGTTGTGCTACGCATAAAAATCTTGTGTTAAACATTAGTTTATCAATTAAAAATAATAAGAAATTCATGGTGCAATCTCATTTTTTTTTAAGTAGCTAAGGGTTTTTTTTTCAATTATGTCAGGCTTTTACCCTTCTAGGGTGTCCTAGGCCATAATTTTAAATCACAGAGAAAGGAAAGGTAAGGTGAATTTATGTATTATTCTTATTTAAATGTGCAAATTTCAGAATTATACATATGGAAGATTGGAGTCGAGCACAGACTTAGAAGAGATGAGATGCTGAATGAAGGGGATGCAATTTCAGATAACGCTTGATAGAAGAGAGGATATTTATTTACAGAGGGACAACCAAAAAATATGTGATCTATAGATCCCATATCTAGACCACAGAATGAAAAATCTGGGGAGACAAAGAATTTTTTTTAAAGTGAGAAGTAACGGAACCATGTCCGTTTCTCATTCGAATAAGTGAAGAAAATTTTTTTTTTTTTAAATGGGGGAAGTTTTGAAACCATGGTTTTGATGGGATAGTCGATTTATTAACTAAGTCGAACAAAGGTATTTTACTTCTTCAAACTTCGCAAAATTACTTTGTGGCATCATTAATTATATAATGAATAACAGACCACTTTGTATAAACCACTATATTATAAACAATATCTACATGTTTCGATAACAATGTTTTCTTCATCAGGATATGTTAATATAAAGAAAAATAAATGACAAACAAGTATAGACAAATTAGAATAAACTATAACATAGACAAAATATTAAAAAGTAGAGGTGATTAATTACTTAAAAATCATAAAAATTGTTATACAAAATTAAATATAAAAATTATTTAAGGAAAAATTAAATTGCATTTAGATAATAAAAAACTTTTAAGAACAAATAATTAAAATAATAAGTCTAAATCAAAAAATAAATAATTATAATTATTGTAGTGTTAGAAAATAAATTTAAAAGATGGCTATTTTAAAAAAATGTTTGGTTATTTACAATATTAAATTTACTATTAATGCTTTTTCTAATTTCTAAAATTTCTAAATTATCCAATTATATGCCCGTAGTGTTAGTATGTAAAATTTTAAGACCTGTATTAATATCAAAAGAATGACTTGTTTCCAAAATATGGTTGGCAAATTCAGAATAATAATTATTATTTAAACATCTTATATGTTCCTTAACTCTAATGTTAAAATTTCTAGAAGTTTTTCCAATATAAAAAAAAAAAGTTACAATCATTAGATATTATGATATTGATATAATATAGTGGTTTATACAAAGTGATCTGTTATTCATTATATAAAGGTATTTGAATTCATAAAAAAATCAACCCGAAGTAAGGCGTTTTTTTACTATAATACATCTATTTTTTATTATGTATTGAAACAGTTTCGACTTTCTGCCACGCCAATTCGACTAGTAGCGCCACCTGTATAGCCAATTTTAGAGAAATGCGTGAGTGCGCGGGCTTTGTATGTGTGAGTGCCACCAAAAGTTGACTGTTTGTCCATGCATTTTCATCGACAACGAGTCTATCTTCCGAGTTTCAGCTCGGGAAGTAGGCTAATTTCCACTTCAAAGATTTACATTCATTCATTCCAGAAAACAAAATCGAAATTCAAATAGTTGTGCGAGTTTATAAAAATGGAATTCAGTTGTGTTCTCCAACAAATTTTTTGCAGGCTGTTTTATAAAAACTCGCATTGTTACTTTCGTGGGTAAACAAAGTAAAACTTTGACATTTCAGTTCCAAAATTAATTTAATTTCTCGTAAAAGTTTCAGTTGATAAAAGTTCGACCCAAATTTTTAACGAATAATTGATCATCCTTTAATAATATTATTTGAAAACTTTCAAAATGTTTTCAAATTAATGTTTTTTACATAATGTTAGAATTTTGCATTAAGTATAGCATACATTTCTTAGATATATTAATATATAGTAAAAGAATTAACATTATTAAAATTCTCAGATAGAAGACTTGTTTCTGAATTTTTAAATTTGTTAATGGTATTATAAACAGTTCTGATTTACTCATCCCAATTACCGTCCATGTACCAACGAGATATACTCTGTCATAAATTATGTTTAATTACAATAAGGAAATCATACTGTGTAATTTAGATACTTAAATTTGACGTCCTCCGTAGTCGAGGAGTAAGGCTCTTGACTCGCAATCCGAACGCCGCGGGAACGAATCCCGGCATGAGCAAATAAATTTTATATTAATAATTTGTATTATTTCACAATCAATTAATTTAAAAATATATACATTATAATTGCGGCACGTTCCAGAGTGGAAGATACTCTCAGTACAGCCCTGGTGTAAGATCATCATTCAGAATTGAAACGTTACTTGAAATGGCTTTAGCTGTGTTTGATGACCAGATGTGAATAACCAGGTACATTCCCACCTTCCTCTTTCCCATCTCCTCCTAATTGGGAATGCAATAGTCTCACTGGCTCCAGACGGGAGCAGCTGGGACTCTTGTGAAGTATTCACATAAAAAACTTACTTATACCTAGATTGCTTGCAGTTGGCAATACTTTCTCAGAAATAATAAATGTGTTCAACTGCATGGAATTTAGCTACAAGAAGGCTATAATGACATACCTCGTAAATGAATAATAATGTTAGCTTGTATTATTTTATCAACACCACTACACGGGAATGTGCCTAGCATGGTGGTCGAAAAATCTACAAATTGTATAACCATCGAAGCAATGAATAAAGAAATATTATAAAATATATACGTATAAATATTCTTTTGCTCATGTTCTATTTTTTTATTTTTTTTATTTTACTTTTTTGATATTGCTCCACTAAATTTTTACACACATCACATGTTTGTAAAAGCCCTTATGAGCGTATAATATAAATATTAATTTGTATTGTTGATTGGAAACCTCCTCGCTACTTCAACACGTGTCGGATCTCTTTGTTCGTTTCTTTTACCAACGACTTTATCATTATTGTTTATCTCATGGGATGTACACACAAAACAAATACATTTCTAGATATTTTGTAAACAAATTTACCTAATTGAAAAATAATTTTAAACCAGCGAAAACGCTTCCAGTAAAACGGCTTTAAGGATTTCATTTTATATTTTCTGGGAAAATTCTTATTCTAGAGGTCGAAAACAAAGGTTATTTCTCTACTCAGTTACTATGGTAGAAAACTGTAACTATCCGCAGATATATACCTAAATATATATTTTTTTATTTATTTATTTGTTCACCAACAGGATACATTTATATACATAAAAATCGAAATAGGCTCGCTTGGGTTTTTTTTTACATGAATACCTCACAAGAGTCCCAACTGCTCCCGTCTGAAGCCAGTGAGACTATGGCATCCCCAATTGGAGGATGTTGTGAAGCTGAGGGTAGTGAGGAGGGGAAGAGGAAGGTGGGGAAGTACCTGGCTATTCAGATCTGGTCACCAAACACGGCTAATGCCGTTTCAAGCGACGTTTCAATTCTGAATGGTGGTATTTCACCAGGGCGATACAGAGAGTATCTTCCACTCTGGAACGTGCCGCAAATATACTATTTATTATTTTAAACGATTAAATTGTGAAATAACACAAATTAATCTAATAAAATGTATTTGCCACGCCGGGATTCGATCCCGCGACCTTCGGTGCGCGAGTCAAGCGTCTTACCGCTGCGCTACGCCGGCCGTGTAAGTATATGTATGAGTATATAGGTTTTTTTTTTATTATTCTTTGCGGAGACGATTTACGATTAGTTCCCGCGAGCACTTAGGCCATAGGCCCATTGTGCTATCTCTCATTTTACCTCAATCCTTAAACAACAACCTAGTCCCTTTAATAAAGTTCACCAGAGCGTCTTTGGAAGTGAAGCTATATCTTCTGGTTCCACAATGTGTCTACCCAGGTCTCGTTTCCCCTATTAACTCGTCCTTGGTTCCCGGAAGGCCCCACGAGGGAAGAGGGCTTCATCTACACTCTCTAGTTCCCCGAAGGCTCCACGACGGAGAGTTCACCACCCTTTGGTTCCCTAAAGGCCCCACAAGAGAAGAGTCCACCCCACCTTAGTTCCCCGAGGGCCCCGCAGGAGGGAAGAGGACTGCATCTCTCCTCCTCACTCCTCTGTGGTTCCCTAAAGACCCACAAGGGAAGAGTTCACAGAGATGGTCTCCTCTTCACTCCTACATGGTGTCCCTGAAGGCCCCACATGGGAAGAGGACATCATCTCTCCACCTCATACTTCTCCTTGGTTCCTCGAAGGCCCCACGCTGGAAGAATGCCCTTCGCCTTGGTTCCCTGAAGGCCCCACAAGGGAAGAGTTCATGGAGGTGGCCTCAGCTCTTCACGGCTTCTTCTCTTGGTTCCTCCTAAAGGACCCAGGAAGGAAGGCCACAGAGGTGGCCTCCTAAATTCTCAAAAGGCCACTAGTTTTCGAATGGTTCAATTTTTTGTCCCACGAGTTACCAGGGAAATAGAAGGTCCACTCCAGCAGAACCCTGAGTGCTGGAGTAAGGTCTAAATACTCCGGGATGCGACCTTGTTTCTCAGAGGCACCGTTTGTGACACTGTTCCCCAAGACATTCAGCCTGAGCATGGTAGTTCAAACCTTGGATTGGGATGGTTATTGCAGGTTTGTGTTTCCACTCCCTGAGCGGTTGGTTCGCCACACTCCCTACGCTAATTATTTGAATAAGTAGGTATATGAGATGTCTATGTATTGCTATATTAAGCATAATAAATGTTTGAAACTTTCAAAATACCTTCTTTAAGCCCCCGCGAAGGTTTCTGGATTATTACAACCACATGATAATACATCCGAAAAGTTTTTGAATCATTACAAAAACTCTTGCGAAACTGTCAAAAAGTAAAAATTTGAGAATGACATTTCGGAAAACAATGATTGATATCAAAATTATATCGAAATCGATATCGAAACTCTTTTAATTAATGAATTTATTTTAAGTACTCGTTTAATATTTCGAATCGAATCAAGAATAATAGATATTTTGAATAGGTACCAAATTTGATTTATTGTTCTAATCTATAATATATAAAAAATAATATTCGTAATGCATAAAATATGAAAATTTTAGTTAAAAAATTGTAATAGGTAGCTGAAAACTGAATGTACTGGGATTGAATATATGGAACGCGGGAAGGTGGCTGGTGGAACGGGGGAGAGGGAGAGGGGAGGAGGAAGGCGGGGGAAGTAGAAAGGGAACGCGGATGGGAAGGGGACGCCGGAGGGGAACGAGAAACAATTTATTTATTTGATTATGGCGGCTGGTCGCAAAGTATTATTACACTAATTTACATTTTCAATGTGGTAATAGCGATTATTCAAATTATTGGTGAGCACACCATTCATCTTAACATTCTTAGTGTGATTGTAAGTTGTAATACGTAATAATAAATTAAGTACATAAAACAAGGAGAAAAAAATCAAGTATTTATAAATACACGCATACACTTACGTATATATATGTACACACATATATATGTATATGCATACGTGTGTACACTCTACACATCCAAGTACATACACCCACGCCCACACGTATACATTTATAAACATATTATAGAGCCAATGCATATGGAGGTGAATGATTCGATAATTACAAAGCGGCTCAAGTAAAAAGATCGTCAGTTATATACAAATATAAGTTCCTTCTGAAGGTAGTTATTGAATTCGAAAATATATTCAAATATTCATGTTCGCAGTATTCATTGTATACTTGAGTCAATCTGGACGTTGCGTTGGTTGGTTGCTTTGAAAAAACTAGTATTAATACGGTATTTATCAAAGATATTCAAATTTATATTTCAATATCTTTGGTATTTATCGATCCATACATTTAACTATTATTGATTATTTAGCTATATATAATATGAAGACGGCCAAAAAGAGTGTGTCAATTCTTTGGTAAACAACGCAGGAATATAGCTACATGAGAGTACCTACTTATAAGATCATTTTACAACATGTCGTTAAAAATATACGGTTTTATATTGGCGCCTTCTGGGCGAGACGAAATGATGTGACGTTATTCAAAAGATAAAATATATTATTTTGGCGATAAAACATCGCGTGTACAGGCGACAGGTAAATTTTTTTTTTTTTTCTAAATTTTAATACCGCACAAAAGTCCCAACTGCTCCCGTCTGAAGCCAGTGAGACTATGGCATCCCCAATTGGGGTATGTTGTGAGGCTGAGGGTAGTGGGGAGGGGAAGGAGATAGAGAAGAGGAAGGTGGGGAAGAACCTGGCTATTCAGATCTGGTCACCAAACACGGCTAATGCCATTTCAAGCAACGTTTCAATTCTGAATGGTGGTCTTACACCAGGGCGATACTGAGAGTATCTTCCACTCTGTGCCACAAATATACTATATATTATTTTAAATGAATTAATTGTGAAATAACACATATTAATTAAATAAAATTTATTTGCCACGCCGCGCCGGGATTCGATCCCGCGACCTTCGGTGTGCGAGTCAAGAGCCTTACCGCTGGACTACGCCGGCCGTTACATTGAAATCGTTGTGTCTCCCTTACTATCATAGTGAGAAATGTGATATTAATGGTGTTAGGAAGAGAAAACGCCACGCTTTATTAATTTAACCACAAAGAAAGTAAAATATACCTACACCTTTATGAAACCAAAGTTTCGGATCCCAAATTGAAAAAAATTTATGAAGCTTTGACAATTTTTTTTTTATTATGTTTTCATGAAAAAAGTGTGGTGACAATAACTTTCATAATATATATTTTTATTTTATTTATTGTTATGTTTATTTTGTAGAACTCCATTTTAATATTTTTTTTATTACATAAATTCAATAATATTATTACTTAATGTATAAAAACAGTTTATTATAAACGAGTTCTGCTTCGTAATTATTATTATGCGTTACAGCTGTTTCGCCCTCTATCAAACTGTGGTTGTTACCACCTACAAACGATGTATTTATAACATTTCTAGACAGGTACTTATGACGAAAAAATTAAATGCTTTTATTTATTTTACCTATGTCCCTATTAACTTACCAGTAAAATGATAGAAAATATTAATGGTTAAGTTTTCCAATTATTGCATTTTTTTATTTTAAACTATTATATGTTTATTTAGATTTATAAAATTTGAAAGCGTATTTTATCACCTTTCAATAACAGTTTTTAGTTTTCGGATGTGTACAGAAGTATTCCGTTTATTTGGATTTTAATGCAAAGCGGAAATATTTTGACCCTCTGACAAAATATGGTCGAGGCCCGAGGGTTTAGAAGGGTAAATTGTCGGTGTTGTTATACATCCAGCACAACACTACACAAGCAAAGGTCTGTTTAAAATGATTTATTGGTAGGTACTATCTGTACTACATACATAAAAGATAATTTAATCTGCCATATAAAAGTGGTCCTCATGGCAGCTTGACCCGTGATGCTCGAGATTTACGCCTCCCTCCCCTCCCCCCCCCCCCCCCCCCATCCATCGCTCCCCATCAATGTCGATTGATTGCGAACACGCATTCCCGCTCCGGGGGTTAATTGTTGGGAAAACTACGCCCGACATATTATACCATCCCCTAGTATCACACGCTACTTACACCTAACTTTGAGAATGGTAAAAAACAAAATCCGCAATCGTACTAAAAAATTTAGGTGATTCTTATTTAATATGTTTAAAAGTGGAAGGCAGATATGGGTACCGTCTCCCCAGGAAAAAATTATTGAATAACCAACTGCCATAGGTAACGTGACCAATGTGACCATACGTCCCGTTACCGGGACGATCCCGTTTTCAGGCAGCGTGTCCCTGTATCCCCGAATACAGCTTCGGGGCGCTAAAATGTCCCGCTTTCGAAAATAAAGAAACTCGCAGTAAAATTTAAAAAATATTAAAAAAAGCGCAAATAAGAATACTGGCGGTAGAATCTAGTCGACCGCGACGTAAGCATACGCAATAAAATAATAGAGTATTTTCATTGCGCTTGGGCATAAAATCTCAGAATGCACCTGTCCACATATTTTTTTTACGTGAGCTCCACACAGGAGACCCTGAGGAAAATAATTTCCCTCAGGGACTACGTCATTTGGGGATGCTGTGTGGAGGGTTTTTTTTTAAGGAAAGGAAGGAGAGGAGAGTTCTGGGAAGGAAAAGGGTTTAAGGGGTGGGTAGGAACCTGGGGTTCAGTGCGTCCCGGTCATCCATCTCCAAGACCTAGACAAACCTCACCCCATGAACCCGGGCACCCCTGCTAAATCACTAAACGTAGTGAACCACTTGGAGTGACCTATTGCAGGTTATTGGTATTGGTTATCGAATAAAGGTTCCCGGGGGCGCCGATACCCATTCCTGCCTCCCAAATTGCATTGCAATTATATAAAAGATATACCTGATGAGGAAACATACTCTTTACTCTTTGATCTGACGTTTACAGAGTTAACACGTAAACTTATTAGTAATTACGTTTATTAGTTTAAAAAAATCTCTTTAAATTTTGAACAAGGTCGAGAATGCCAATTGTCCATGCGATGCAAGATGAAATGTAATCAAACCTCTTTTGTACAGCGCTCTTGAGGCGATTTTTTGCGAAAACAGCGGTATATAAGTTGTCCATATTTATTATTTTGACCATGGAGGCTTTTGACCTTTCGAGCCGGACTCTCTTTCTCCATCGCCTTGCAGTTGGAGCCCACTCCCTTTTCCTTACCAGAACTTCCTCTCCGTCTTTTCCTAAAAATACCATCCTCGCAGCATCCCCAAAGATGACATAGGCCGTAATGTAAAATATATATATGTATATATCGGGGTCTTCCAATAAGAGGGCATTTTCATATTCCACAAGCATCTTTTTCTGCTTATAATTATTGAAGAAGTGGTAATTTTTTCATTTCCATATCCTGATATTTTCTTTCTGAATTTGTAATAAGTATATTATTTTTTTAATATTGTAATAGAATTAACTTACAATTCCTATTAATCTTTCTTTTTGTTTTTTTTTTATCACCCACAAAGAAAGAATGATAACCTTAGTATGTATAGCGCCCTTGAGGTGATTTTTCACGTAAACGGCGCTATATAAATTAGCCAAATATTATTATTATTATTAAATATTATTATGTATTACTAGCGAGTTCCCGGCATGCGTTGCTATGCCACTAATACAAAATTGTTTCTCCCTGCGTGTCTTTTCCCATTCGTCCCGTTCCCCTTCCGTCTCCTTTTCCCCTCCCATATCCCCTTCCTCTAACGCGTTCCCCCTCCACCTTCCCCGCCTTCCCTCTCCACTCTCCCGCAAACCACCCTGCCGCGATTCCCTCCCTCTCCCGCGTTCAATATATTCAGTCCCGGTACGTTCAGATTTTCAAACACCTCGCGTGCCACGTATTGCAATTTTTTTTATACATTTTTATTTGTTACATGTTAAATACATTCATTTTTGTATATTATAAGAACAATCAATCACATTTGGTACCTGACATAGGTACCTATTTAAAATAATATACTTTTCAATAAATAACGATTGGATGATTTGTAGAGCGGCGTTTTTGTGAAAAATCACCCCAAGGGCGCTGAATTAGATTCAAAGTACCTATTCGATTTTGATTAGTACCATAAGTGAGTACTTCGATTAATTAATTTAAAAAGTTTATTCGAATATTGAATTTTGATTGAACAATCGATGTTTGAAAAATGTTATTTTCAAATTGTGACATTTCTGTAAGAGTTTTTGTAATGATTAAAAAAACGGGGTTAGTATATTTATGAAAAAAACTTTCCTGATGTATTGTCACGTGGTTGTAATAATCCAGAAACCTTCGCGAGGGTGGAAAAAGATATTTTGAAAATTTGAAACATTTCGTATGCTTAATATAGCAACGCATAGCGGACATACATACAAACATTTTTAAATTTATATATATAGATATATATATTAGATTGATGTTTGTATGTTTGTACGCATTTATGTACTTCCTATGTCTGTCTCGACACAGGTATACCTGGCCATCCAAAAACCATTTGGTGTGCCAAAAAAAAATACTGTGTTTAGGATGATCCACTCGGGAGGGAGGGGGTTTAATTTCCGTTACCGCTATTTTCCACCGGTAATTCGGTGTCCAAAATGCTATTATGGTGAAACCGCGACCTTCAACGCTAGAAGTCATTAACTGACTGTACACGCGCCTATGTGTGTCCTTCGCACTCACCCTTCACTTATTACTTATTAAAATCAGGTCAGTTGCATTCGAAAATACTGGTTGGAAATTATTGCTAAAATAAATAAAAATAACAAGAGAAAAACGTAAATACCTATCGAAATTCAAGAAATATAATAATCCATCTGATTAGGAAGCTTTCTCAATTCTACGAATAAGGCAAAAAATATGTCCAAAGAGTGTCTCAAAAATTTTGTTCTCAATGCAGAACGGAATATTCATCGAAATTCTAAATCTCTATTTTCTTACATAAAATCTAAACGTACAACATCATCCATTCCTAGTACTATGTATTATCAAAACGAAATTGCTCATACCGGTCAAGAAATTTCGCAGCTGTTCTCGTCTTTCTTTTATTCAGTATACGAAAAATGTGATGTTCCCAATGTAAACTCTCATGCAGACCATAGCGTTGCCGAAATTAGTGATTTAGAGATTAGTTATGATCTAGTTTTGAAGTACATAAACTAAATCGATTCTAACAAAGGTGCTGGTCCAGATGGAATTCCACCTATATTTATGTCCAAAGGCTCAAAGAATTTAGCGTATCCATTATTAATATTATTTAAATGTCCGTTACAAACGGGTAAATTTCATTCGATGTGGAAACAAGCATTTGTAACCCCAATATACAAGTCCGGTCCGCGAAATCTTGTACAAAATTAGAGGCCAATATCAAAACTATCAATTTTCTCAAAATTATTTGAAAAACTTGCAGCAGACCAAATTTCCAACGCATTAAAGAACATTCTTAGTAAACACCAACATGGCTTCAGAAGCGGTAAATCCGTCACTACTAACTTAGCTTGTTTTACGAACTTTATACTTCATAATATGGATAAGCGTATTCAAACTGACGCCATTTATACAGATTACAGCGAGGCGTTCGATAAAGTTAACCATTCCATTCTGTTTAGAAAACTAAAGCTCGCGGGCGTCCATGGATATCTACTAAGATGGCTAAACTCATATATCAGAAACCGTTCGCAAGCTGTTGTGCTAAGTGGTTTCAAATCAAACTGGGTCAATATTACATCAGGAGTTCCACAAGGATCAATTTTGGGTCCTCTCCTGTTTAATATCTATATTAATGACATTACAAGTTGTTTTATACCCTGCAAGGCAATCTTATATGCAGACGATATGAAACTTATCTACCTATACCTTCCAATCGATGATATCGCGTGCTGCTTAAAAATACAGAAGGACCTTAATGATCTCAGCGAATATTGCAAAATTAACTGCTTGTTCCTAAATATGTATAGATAAATGTTACTCAATATCGTTTACAAGAAATAGGACCAAAATAATGTTTAAATATTCAATAAACAATTTCGATATTAAAAGAAAGGAATCAGTTCGGGACCTGGGTGTTACCTTAGATTCCAAACTTACATTCCAATTACATATTAATAACATTGTCACTAAAGCCACCCAAATATTAGGATTTATATTACGAACATCAAAACTATTTTATTATCTCGACACATTTATTTTGCTATATTATACCTATGTTTGTCCGCACCTAGAACACGCCTCACAAATTTGGAATCCAAGATATATAACATATGTTCATAGAATAGAAGGTGTTCAGGAAAAATTTCTCTCCTACATAAATTTTCGGTCGTTTTATGCATTCCAATCAAATGAAGATATACGTCAATTCTTTAAAATCCCGAAATTAAAATGTAGAAGAATTATTTCTGATCAATTGTTATTGTACAAAATCCTAAATAATACGGTATCTTCCCCGTATCGCCGTATCTTAAAAAAAAAATAGATATTAGAGTTCCTGATCGTAATAGTAGAAACGAATCCCTTTTTTATGACAGCCGCTCCAATACCAACTACTTACAAAATGAATTCATACATCGAGCCTGCCATTATCATAACAAACACCTCTATATATATAGACATCTTCAATATAACTTTCAACAAATTCAAAGCAACACTATTAGATAAATGTAATTCATCACGACACACCCCTTAACATCCATATTTATATTTATTATATTATTAATCCGATTTCTTTTCCTAATTTGCAATATATTTACCTACATATTCCCTAATTACATACATATCATCCTCAGGTATAAGGTATACTCCCAACAAGATCATAAGCTCACCCTTTATTGTGTTTTTCTATATTCTTATCATGCATATTTAAGTATTTAGCTTCTCCTAATTATTTTTTTCTTAGTTTTTTCTTTGTGTTTTATTTTAACTTCTCTTAACATTTTTTTTCTTAGTTTTTCTTTATGTTTTTCTTGTCTAGTTACTAAAAAAAAAAATTATCAGCGAAAACATGTTTTTAGACTTACTGTTTTATTTTAGCACTCTTTCTTTTTTATCTATCTTTGTAAAGCTGTTTGTTTTCCAAATAAAGATATTATTATTATTATTATTATAAATATAATTATATTATATGGATAAACAACCAAATTGCAAAAACTGTTGCATTCAAAATGAAAAATATAAAATGTCATTTCCAGTTAATCATAGAGCAAATGACAAAAACAACTGTAAGGTATATAAAAAAATGCTCGCAATTGCTGAACAAAATATTGAATATTAATTTTATCATATCAAAAAATATGCAACAATATATTTTAAATAAGAATCTTTTGTTATATTTTAGTATTTTGATAATTAACATTAATGAAGATAATCAATTTAATTTACATGTGTATGTGATATGTATACTCTCACTATACTGTTGTTGGCAGCAAATGAATGTAAGGCTTTTAATGTATATATCAAACTGTATAACTAAAACAAATTCACTCTATATTGATAACAGTGTTACATGTTACTCTCTTATAAAAATAATTGTTTATTTTTATTTTTCACGCCTATTACACTCTAAACATACTGATGGTAGGATTTCAGGTGAATATTTTCAAATCAAAAATGTCTTTTAGTTATATTGATGATGAAAGAGATGTAAATTATTGTAAAGTTAATAATTTGCATGAATGGATTCAAATGCAGACTACAAGAAAATGTGAAACAAATAATCTAACTTGTGTAGAACTAAACATTAGGTCAGTTTGCAAGTATTGGGATCTCTTTCATGCTTATTTTAAAAACTGTATAAATCACATTGACATACTTATGCTTTGTGAAACAGCAATACGTTCAGAACATGTTGGTTTATATGAAATTCCCGGATTTAATTCATATCACTATTGCAGAAGTTACAAATCCGGTGGAGGTATCTTGTTATATGTAAGAAATAATCTCACCTTCTCGCAAATATTTATAGACACAATATATTTTGAAAACGTTTTTGGAAAATTGACATTTAAAAATAACAAAAATTTAAATCTTTTAGCTATATACCGACCTCCGAATCTCAATAAACAAGCATTTTTGTCTGAAATATCTTCTGTGTTTAAAAATAATATTGACCCAAATGAAAGTGTCATATATTTTGGTGACATCAATTTAAACTTATTAAATAGAAATGATTCAGTCATAATAACTTATGAAAATATCCTTGCAAATAATTATTTAATAAAATGTATAGATGATGTAACAAGAGAAGTGATAGTTCAACAGAAAATAAACAGCTCGTGTATCGATCATTTTTTTGTAAGGATTAGCGGAAGACAATCCGCTGGAGCTTTCACAGGTGTGAGTTCAATTTCCTCATGCGTATGTGATTATAATATTGCTGATCACCACACCACGGCTATTAATGTTCAGTTAGATTCTATAGAACAAGTAAACTTGAACAAAACTGAAAATATAACGATTCTTTCGCAGAGACATATCGACAATAATATCCAAAAATATGATTGGAATTCACTTTTAGAAGAAAATGACAGTTCTATTATTTACTCAAAATTTCAGAATTATTATGATGACTTGTATAAAAATAGCACAATTGTGATAAGTAAAAAATCCAAAACCCGTCCTTATGCTAAAAACGATTGGATATCTTCCGATGTTTTATGTAAAATTAAAAAAAGAGATAATTTATATAAACGCTGGAAAAATTCTCCAACAAACAAATATTACGAGAAAGAATATAAATGTTTTAGAAATGTGTTAAATAAATTATTAGTTAAATTAAAAACTTCTTACTATAATGATAAATTCAAAAACTATTTTCAAGACTCAAAAAAAACATGGGAGGAGTGTAATAAAATTTTAGGAACTAAATGTAAAAATGACTGTGATGAAAATGCTTCTAAATATCTGATGAAAGGTCGAACAAAAGAAGGTTTAATTAATGATTTTGTTGATTATTTCTCTGAAAGTGTTTACAATATGTTACATAAGTGCAACCATAAGACAACTAAATTTGAACCAGAGGCGATGCCTCAAAGCATGTACCTACCGAGGGCAACAGCGGCGGATATAGAAAGCATTGTTAGACAAATGAAGAGTTCTTCTCCAGGAATTGATAGTATCAGAATGAGCGATATTAAAAAACATATTTTAATCCTAGGTCCAATTATAACCCATTTTATAAACAGAATCTTATTTCAAGCAAAAATCCCCGATGACTTAAAATGTAGTATCATAAGACCTGTATATAAGGGAGGTGACCACACTGTATTGGGTAACTACAGACCAATTAGTATCTTGCCATCTCTAGAAAAAATTCTTGAAAAATATATTCAAATAAAATTAATAAAATATTTAGAAGATTTTTCTATAATAGATACTAATCAATACGGTTTCCAAAAAAAAAAGAGTACAGAATTGCTGCTTCAAAAATTTGCCAACATGATAAATAATGAATTAAACTGTAAAAAACATACATTAGTCTTATTTATAGATTATTCGAAAGCTTTTGATACTATTGATCATGGTAAATTACTTAAAATACTAGAAATTATAGGAATACGAGGAAAACTACTAAAACTTTTTGAAAATTACTTAAACAACCGATGCATGAAATTAAAACTCTTAAACTCTTTAAGTAAAAAAAAGAAGTTTTTTGCCGGCGTTCCTCAAGGTTCCATATTAGGTCCAATTCTGTATATTATATATGTATCTTTTATTAAATTAATTTTTAGACATGTAAAGTACTTTGTATACGCGGATGATACTGCTTTAGTGATTTCTAGCAGTGATTTGCAAACTTGTATAGATCTTTTACAAAAAGACTACATTGAACTCTTAAAGTGGTCTCATGACTCTGGCTTAATCATAAATGCCAAAAAAACTAAATTGTTACATATAAGATCCCCTAATGTTAAGGTATATATTACACCTGAAATAAAGACACATACATCAGATTGCTTACACAATGGTATTCCTGCAACGTGTACATGTGAAAATATGGAACTAGTTAAAGAATATGTTTATTTAGGTGTTATTATTGATTGCTTTTTCAAGTGGGATATACAAATAAACAAAGTTTGTGCACGACTAAGATCAATTGTAAGCAGATTGTATAAACTAAAATTTTTTGTTCCTATCTGCACACTTCGAATAATTTATTTATCTCTAGCTGAATCTGTTATAAGGTATGGAATAACAGCTTGGGGATTTTCCTGTAAAACAAATATAGACCATGTACAATCAGTGCAAAATTCATTGGTTAAATTATTAGCTGAAAAAAATTTATACAAAGAAAGGCATAATATTCCATACTTTTATCAGAGTCTCAAAGTTCTTTCAGTCAGAGCAATTCTGTGGTACAAAATTATATTTCAGCACATAAATAATCCTTTATATATTAACAGGCTGGAACACAACCATAATACTCGTTTTAACTTTAATGAAGGGCTAATTGTACCTAAGCATACAAATAAATATGGACAAAGAACGTTAAATTACATGATTCCCAGTTGTTTAAATATGTTACCTGCTGAAATTAAAAACTGTGCCCAAAACAAACAATTGATGAATTTACTGAAGACTTGGCTTACGGAAAGAATTAATTTGTATTAGCTCACAATGACATATTATTCTAAAAACTTTAAAAATGTTATTTATGTTTTCAAAAATTTATTTTTATCTATATTTCTGTAAAAAATTAAATTTTATTTTATATAATTGTAAAAATGTAACTATTAAATCACTATAATACGATCTTTAACGTAAAGAACCCGTTAGACAAACTGCTAAATAGTAGTTTATCGGGACTTTTTGTCTTGTATTTGTAAAGACAACAACAACAATAACAACAACAAAGACAACAACAACAATAATATAACAGTCAAGTGTGGCAGATTATCATTTGCTCCTTAAAAATTATAACATTTTAACAGTTCAAAACTACAGTTCATAACATTAAACTTAACGAAACTCTACAGTGAATTCATATGAAAGTGGGTGTCATATTTGCTTTTAAAAATTAATAGTGTGTCATTCTCAAAATCAATAATAACAAAAGTTAAAAGTGCAGGCCGAAGTTACCATTATTTCAGTGCTACCTACGAATACAGAGCGCTGCGTTAATGCACTAGGCGAAAGACAA
Organism: Limnephilus lunatus; assembly: GCA_917563855.2. Lineage (NCBI taxonomy): Eukaryota > Metazoa > Arthropoda > Insecta > Trichoptera > Limnephilidae > Limnephilus > Limnephilus lunatus. The sequence continues at coordinate 39,559,382 of OU830602.1, read as the reverse complement.
TACTTACCTCTATACCCATCAATCCAGAGGCGGCCAACCTTTTTCAATATGCATTGCTTCAAGTGCCAACTGGCTATTAGCGATGGAATCACATGTCACTTCTGCAATAAGCAGTTCCACTACGAATGCGGAGGAACAACAGAAACCACGTTTCGCAAAGCAAATAATGAAAAAAGAAGAATGTGGCGCTGCCCAACCTGCAAGACCCCACCTCAATCAACCGCTTCAACAAACTCCATAGAAGACGTGATGATCGAAATTAGAAAAATTTCATCTGAACTCGCCTCCCTTAAAACTCTCAACAGTCAAGTGAAGGAAGACATGTCAGAATTAAAAAAATCGGTTGACTTCAACAATTCTAAATTGGACGAATTTACAAAGAAATTCCAAGCCTTCGAACAATCGATGAGCAAAGTAGACAATCTGGAAAAAGAAGTTTCCTCTCTTCAATCCACAATCAAATCAATGCAAGATGACACAAACAAAAGGGAACAATGGATGCGACTTCAGAATATCGAAATAAAAGGAATACCACAAGATAAAAACGAAAACATTCCAAACATCGTATCAGAAATAGCAAACATAATTGGTATTCACAATTTCAAAACTAATGAAATCGAGTTCGCCACCAGGGTCTCGGCGAAAGACCCACTTCACTCTAAACTAATTAAACCAATAATCGTAAAATTCACCAGCCGCTCACGTAAAAATGAATTCATCTCGGAAATTCGACGAAGAAAAGGAATAACCACGAAGGACCTAAATTACCCCGGTGACGAAAGAAAAATTTATGTCAACGACCATCTGACTAGCTTTAACAAAAACCTGCTTTTTCGTGCCAAGGGGTTTGCTCAGGAGAAGGGGTACAAATTCACGTGGCTGAAAAACAGCAGGATATTCGTGAGGAAAAACCCTACTTCGCCCCCCATATTAATTGCGAAGGAAGAGGACCTCAAGAAAATTTCCTAAGTCGATTTGCATGCTCTTCGCGTCGTAAAATATATTTTTTATCTACTCATGTATTTCCCCACACATTTTCCCCCTCTCATTATCCACTCCTATCACACTTACCCTCTCTCTCCCATTTTACCCTATCTCATAAACTTTCTAATTCATTTTTAAATCACCAACACTTTTCATGAACCAACGTGGAATACATGTTACCGCCAGTTGGCGATCCCTTACACGCCTGACAGTTAGAAACACTCGAGGAACAATAGCGGTCTCTCTAACTCTTATTATCTTTTGTTCCGTGGTAAGCAACTTACTTTATACTAATTTAATGTTAACAATAATTCTACTAATGTGTGTACTGAATGATATTACTAACCGTTCTCACTTTAAATATGGATACCTACTTCTATCTGATTACATCCACATCAGAATAATAATATCATTAGCCGGACTTGAGGCGCACTTCACAAAACTTATACATCATTATTATTTTATTATGATTATAGATTTTATGATATTTTATTATGATGATAATTATACAGACTATTATGATTATATCAAGATCAGAATAATAATATCATTAGCCGGGCTTGAGATGCGTATTACAAGAGTTATACATTATTATTATTTTAAACTATATTATGCACCCACACCAATAAAATATTGTGTTAGCTGTACTTTATACGCTAGATTGAATGACTATTATAACCGAATTCACTTAACGCAGCTATCATTTATATGTGTAACTTACTGCTTACTCACTAATAAATCGATAGTCCTGATCTTCTTCAACGCCTATCATTCTACGTTCCTAATCGCAACAGTAGACAGTCGCTTACTTTTAATCTCCCTCTTTGCAAGACTAACTCCAAACATAATTCATTTATCTACAGATCCACACATTCATTCAACTTAAATTATTACCACATTGACATTTTTAACTCGACGTTACATGACATAAAACAAAATCTCACTAAGGAACATGACTCAAACTCGGAAGTTTTATCTACCCCTCTCTCTATATATTCGCGTCCTTAGCCTTTTAATCCTTATCCTATATCTCTCCTCCCCCCCTCACATAATGTAACTAAAAATGAAGTAATTAAGTTAACACCTTTATAATGTCACACATTATTTTACGGTGCTCCAGATTTCATGTCCGGGTTGAATCTTTCCCAAATGAAAGACTAAACCCTTCCACACACTTTTCCACAAATGAATATCTAGTAAATTAACGCAATGTTAGTGCACTATATAAGAATAAAACAATACAAGAACAATACGTCAATCCACCAGAAACATAATGGGAAAATATTTCACCGACTCCAGATATTTTCATATCAGAGGGTTCGGCTCTGATGAAATCCTAACTGGTCCGATAAATCCTACTGATCCCTCAATATAAATATTTAAAAAATCTTTCGTAATCCTACATGTATTTAAAATGACCGACTTTTGCATTTTTATGTACAATTTTTTTGACAAATCTAAATTTACTATTATTATCTGTGGAAAGTTTATAATTGGCATAATTAACCATTTTATAATTGTATTATTGTGTAATTTATGATTTGCTGTCAACTTTCCCAAATATAAATAAAATAAAAAATAAAAATAAAATAAAGTGTATAAAATAAATAAATAAAAAAATAAAATAAAAAAATAAAAAAAATATTCAATTCCTTGTGAGGCAGTGTTCTTGACGCTTTACAGGCAATAAATCAAAACCCCCATTGAGAGTCCGAGGTCTAATAACAAGAAAGTTTTAATTTCATAAAATATAATAAAAATATGATAAATTTATGAAAACTATTTTTTTATCATTTTTTGTATGAATATCAAATCTAAAATATAGATAGCTGTAAACCTCATTTGGTCCCGCAAAAAAACAAGCAATATTGAAGCAGGCACCGAAAAATACCTGTAATCAATCCAATAAATAAATAAAAGGCATTCAGATCGATTTTTACAAAAATTTCTGCCTTCTAAAATAAAAATAAAAAATTGTCTCCATTTAATTAAATATTATAATTTGAGTTTTTACTCCAAAGTTAAAAATAAAAAATATATATTCATCCTAGACTTGCAGAAAAAGTCAATAGATGTCACGTATTAAAAATAAAATGGATAAATATTTATCCAGACACTATCTAGATAGCATTTAGTTCGGATTGAATCTTGCAATCATGTATAAAGATAGCAGCCAATAATATGTGCGTTAAGAAAATGAAGATAGTGTTGGTAGTTCTTAGTCGAAGTATGATACAGTTAAAAGTGACCGAATTGGAAATGGGTTCCATAGCTCAATCGGTAGAGCATTGGCCATGAATGCTAAGGTATCTAGGTTCGTGTCCCAGTGGAACCAATATCTTTTTCTGTCTTCAGATTTTGATTGAGTTTCGCTAATATTGTCTTCATTTAATAAAAAAAATTAACTTCCAGAATTCTTCTTTACATAAATTTAATTATTTTAATTAAATCGTCTCGTTTAATCGCGGTACCAAAGTCCCTTTGTGGGCTCCGCAAACAGGCTTACGTTCAGTACCTACGTTCCTGGGAACGTTTTCTAAGGATGTGAATGGTCCTTGCGAACCTCATATCTTGCGGATATACAAGCCAAATATTTATTTTTGAATTGGGTTTCATTCACACATGATTAAACATCGGAACACCAAAGTAGGTATCTCGCGCTAGGAAATATTTACACAGGACGCAAAGAGAGTTTCGAAGCGAGTCGGGATTCTCTGATTAAAATTTCACTAAACCGCGTTCGAGAAAATGCCTTTAGATATTTCTTTCTTCGCTTTGCGAGAGACACAATTTATTCACGTTAAACGGAAATATCTCTTTGTGTTATGAATAAATGTTTTTTTTTTCAATTTTTGTGCGTTCAAGGGAAAATCATTGCTCTGAGGTGAGTTTTTTGAAAATTTAAAATTATAAAAAATTATCTGAAATTTCTGTTTATTTTCTAGAATTCCACTTCAATATGTACTTATTATTTTTTGCATTTGGAATAATTTATTATCAATAAAGTACTTACGGTTTTATTAAGTTCGAAATTAAGGACAAGTTTAGGGTTAGAATAACCTGCCCGATTATGTACCTACATCTAAAATTGGTGACCGGCCAACTCAGAATGAAACCAACTCAGAACCACTTTAGAAAGGTCATTAAGAGTGATGATAAAAAAATGGTTAAAAAGTTAAGTTAGGTTAGAGTTACCGGCTACTTTAAAATTATTTTTTCATAGCTTTTAATGACCTTTCTGAGGTGGTTCTGAGTTAGTTTCATTCTGAGTTGGCATGGAACCCTAAAATTCGTCTTCGAAAAATACCATCCTGTAATCTACATTTTTTTAGGAATGACCTATTTACTGCCACTTTTTTTATTTTTTTATTTATTTATCTGTTGACTCCTTTACGTCTAAGAATAAAACAGATCAACTGAACGTTACATTTTGTATTGCTATTTTAAAACTTTTTTTGGATTTTTTCAAAGATTCCCGCATGTTGCGATCTTCGGATAAACATAGTACTACGGCAAACTTAGTAGTTTCACAGTGTATAATCTACGCATTCACAGATGGCGCCAATCAAATTATTTTAGGTTTTTAATACTAACTTTTTGCACGTTACGCTTTAAAATATTATGGTTTGTGCCCGTACATCTATAATATGAATATAAATAAATAGTTTCGTCCATAAACAAACCCAAATCTTTCAAGAAAGGCTAAAAAAATTCAATTGACTCGATGACTCAATCCAATATAACAACATTTCAAATGAAACAGTGTTGCTATGTATATTATTCGTTCATGCGCTAATACGCGGCGGCGTGTGTGCGAAGCTAATGATTTTGAATTCCAACCGAATTCCACCGTTGTGTCGTTATTAAACAATAGATGCTGCTTTTTACTTTACGTGTCGAAAAATGCTTTCGATAAATCCGCTAGATGGGATACATCAACATTTTACGATTTCCACAGATAGGCCACTTGCATGGATTTCATAACGACTTGGAAAAAATCCTGTGGATAGATTTTTTTACTAAGATTACGAAAATGTTAGTAAAATTTTTTAGAAATGAATAGTTTATTTTTTATTTTTAAATGAATAAATCCATTATTTGAGCTCGTGACGTCACTACATGAAAATGTCCCGTCTCCGATTATGTTCCCTTTTTTGTAAAATTCCACACTGATAATTTTTTTTTATATGGCAACACTTGGATTTCCGGCGAGTTTATGAATTTGCGTTTAACGTTCACTAGATTTATTGTTTGTTCTATGCGAACTTATCCTTTGGTTTGATTTTTTGATAAAGATGGCGGTGTTATTACAGATGTTACGAAGAGAACCTCGTACAATTTATTGCTATTAGTGTGGAAAACGTTCTTTTTTTTAAATGTAATTAACGTTTTTTCGCACCCATAAAATTATGTCCCTTCTTTCCGGTTTATAAAAAATAGTCTGATTTTTCGGATTGAAATTTTCAAAAAATTGCGAGGGTTTCTAACACAAATAAAAAAAAATACAGAATGTCTTAGAATATTTGCCTAAACCGGAATTTAAAAAAAAATGTGATGCAAGTGGCCTATTGGAGAAACTCTGAAAACTTAAATTTAATTTTTAGTGTATTATGTGCGTATTACGATTTATTCATTTTGACTTCAATATTCTCCTAAAAAAATGACCTCTACTGGCATGAGGGACTTTCCACAGGTGACCGGCCAAGTCAGAATAAAACCAACTCAGAACCACCTCAGAAAAGTGATGATAAAAAATTGGTTAAGTAGGTTCAGTTAGTTGGGGTTACCGGCTATTTTAAAATTATTTTTATAGCTTTTAATGACGTTTCTGAATTGGTTGATGGGAGTTGGTTTCATTCCGAGTTGGCATGGAACCCTTTCCACTGACATTTCTACATAGTCTGACGCCACCATTTTTCATAATTTAGTTATGTCCTGTCCTGTTACTATTTCTTTCATCTAAATCCTCTTGTAAGCAAAATGGGCTGTCGTCAGGGAAATCTTTATCAGGAAGGACCCAGAGAAACAACTCAATGGAACATCCCTGAAACCAATTGTGTATTTTTTTGCATTAGCTCCACACAGGAGGCCCTGAGAAAAAAAATCACCTTCGGAGATGCGTGGAAGGTCTTTTTAGGGAAAGGAAGGTGTGGAAGTTCTGGGAAGGAAAAATAACGAGGGCTTGGTAGGAATCTGGGGATCAATGTGTCCAGGAGTGACGGACGTGTGAATCCACCCCTCCCTCTGCGGTGCAAGGCGATGGGAGGCGGGTATGGGTACCGCCGCCCCGAGAACCATTTATTGGATAATAAACACCTCTGCCACAGGTCATCCCAAGTGGTTCGCTACGTTTGGCGACTTAGCAGGGGTGCCCGGGTTCATGGGGTGAGGTTTGTCCAGGTCTTGACAGCGGATGTGTCTGCCCACCAACTACGTGGCAGGCCAGATCAGGAGAGACTCATTGAGGGAACCTTTTGATCTCTCCAACAAGACTCTGCAGTGCCTTGCACCTTTCCAGAACTTCCTTTTCTAAAATACCCTCCACACAGCATCCCCAAAGAAGACATAGGCCCTGAGGAAAATTATTTTACTCAGGGCGTCCTGTGAAGCTAATGTAAAAAAAGAACATTTTAGAAAAAAACTAAGAAGCGAAAAATGCTGAAGAATCTGTGAATCTTTTTTATTCTTCATTGTCAACGACATACAACTTTAGAAAGCAATCTTGTCACACAAATAATATAACGATGATCTTTCAGAGAATGTTAATCACAATGATGTATTCATTTCTAACATAAATTTTTCCTTACAAATCACAATAGCAAAGAAAACTTCTAATTACATATTCATAGAAAGAAATTAATACTTATTTAACACAGACAGAGATTTTTTGCACAAGGTGGCAGGTTCTATTACTGCAATGGAATAAAAGTTTTTTACATCTGCGTTTAATTTGGACATTTCTATGTTTTTCAAATAATTTCAGTACATAGACAGGGTGTTCAGGGACTTACTTTGAATAGTGATTGACATTATTTGGGGTAAAAAATGTTAATGAAAATTTTGATATCCGGTGTGATTTTTAATCAATTAAAAACATTAAAAATCAGTGAGTATCGGATAGTTTGGGTCGGGGTGAGGGTTGGGCGGTTACTCGGCTGAGTGACCAGTGATGACATTTGTAGAGAGAAAAAAAATCATTTTTGAAAAAATAAAACGGGGACACTACATAATTTCATTTACATTTTTTACTTCAGATTATGTCAGGAATCACTGGTTAAAGTTAGTCAAGTACATCAGTTTATACCCTGTATGTAGATAAATATATTATTCTGTACAGTCTGCCAATTTATTAGTCTCCACATCTTAACATTCTTAACATTGCTTACAGCTGCATTCACCAATCAAACTGAGCAATCGCCAATATCGCCATGTTAAAATATGTAACCAGACAAATCATAAATAAACTTGAATATCAATTTTGAAATTTGATGGTTTTTGTCAAATTCTGTGAAACAACCGTTCCTTTTGTCATGGAAAATGATGGAAAAAACTATGTTAACTAGTTAAATTAGGTTTTTAGGCTGTTTTTTTTTTTAATATCTAATGACTTTTCAAAAGCATTCTAATTTGTTGTGAAACTTTAAAATATAGCTCTAAAGCCGTTGGACACGAGGGATATCATCAGAGGTCGTTTCTTGGTATGTGCATTTGTGCATTGCACTGCTTGTCTTCAGCCTTCACATAACTTATAATGACATCATCTGTGTCCTAGTGATCATTATGAGAGTATAAGTCCAGTCGTAATTATTGCCGGCAGTTATAATATAAGCGCAAACGAGCCAAAGCTTGGCAGCTCAAAACGGTGACATGAGCGAGACAGATTACACTCATAATAGCAAATCACTTATTGGAGCAGTGCAGATATATAACTCATCCCGTGCACTAGCGACGCATACGCGAAGTGCCTTGAAGGCAAGTGAATTTTGCACCACTTCATGCGTAATCCGATACTGAAATATATTTGTTTGTAAATACTAATTTACAATGTTAATATGATAACGGATACTAACCAAATTTGGGTAGGTGATTTTTATGAATTAAAGGTAATTATAAAATTAATGATTTTTTTTTTAATTTTATAAATCTAAAAATGTGGGATTAACGGTGAAATCTGGTTGGGTTGAGGGATTGTAAGTAAACCTATGTAAATTATTATATGTATTTTAAACTCATATTCAGAAATTAAACTCAGTTTTCAATAGCACACACATAATTTATTACATAATATTACTTTTGCTTGCCATTGACAAGATATTAAAATGAACATTAACTCGTCTAAAATAATGATGGAATTATAAATCATAACTGTTTATTATTTATATTTAAAATTAATCCAAGGAATTCATCCAAATACATCCAGAACCTCACAATTTGTACATTTTTCTTAGATCAGTCAATCATTCATTATCTACTTTTAAGATTTTAGTTTACAGTTCCAAAACTATTTAATTTTGGGAAATTAAATCGTTTTGATTTTTTGCTAACATTTGAAAAATGCTCAATATCAATTCAAATTGATGTGGGTGAATTTTAAGACCCTTCGCACACAGAGATAAAAACTACGTGACTGCAATGCAATTTAAAGCTGGTTTCCATACACAGCACGCGGCGCTACACCAATTATACTGAACATGATTAATTATTATTTATGTTCAGCCGAGGAGTTAATACCATTCCAAGTAACACTAGCGATGAAGACTGGTCTTATTCTGGTCTTTTTTCCAAAGATCGATCTAAAAGATTTAGGGTTCACCCGTAGACATTCAGAAATTCATCGACGCTGAGGAACTCCATGAGAATTATGTCAAACTGACTTTTTTTGCAATCTTAATCCACGCCTTTCCGCTAAATCATTTCTTACGCATTCTGGTAATTTATAGTCATATAAACGTGGATATTTTCCAATAAGAACAAATTTGACGTTTAAATCATGTTCGGAGACCATTTCTATCAAACGAGTAGCAGATACATATGCAACTAGCGTTGCTTGCTACCAGCACTATCAATAGCCTAGATTGCAACTGACGTCTAACCCGTTGTCAACGCGACGCGTTGTGTGCGAACACTAGCAAAATGTTACAGCGAGTTCTGACGAGCGACGCTTAAGGCTCCGTTCCCGGCCCCAAAAAGAAGAAGATGGAGAGATATGAAATAACGAATGTTAGAAGAGAGCGCGCACATTTACAACGATAAAATCGATGCAAAAATCATGAAAATCTTTAATAAAACACGACTCGTTTAAAATAGAGCAAAAATCTCACGGTAATTGTCTTAAACAGCATTTAAAGAAACGCTGTGAATTTTTTTATACATATAACTTGTAAAATAACTGAAACAAACGTGTTTATAATAATTTTTGGAGCATACTTTGCGATTTTTTTCTATCGAGGGAATTTTATATAATTTGCGTTTGGGCACGACTAATTATAGATATTATCTTCAAGAATAACATATATTTTTTTAAGAGCTTAAAAACCTCAAATGTTTAAGGGAGGTTTGCAAGAAATCGGTAGAAATTCGAATACCGGCCTCTTAAGTTACGCGCACAAAACTCGAGTCACTTGTAAGTATCTCCGTGTGAGAATAGACCTTAATTACACTGCCTGAATTTCTGACAATTAACCACTAGAAAACAGTCAAGACTTGCTTCTGTAAAATCAAATATGATATACATATATTATATTTTTTTCTGATTGCACATAAAAGTTGATGTCAATCCAGGAGTTAAAAGCTGCTGTTTTTAACTCATACTAAGAACATACAACAACAGGAAACAAACATTGACTTTATTTACATAGAAAGACATAAATCAGGGTCTTCAATAGTATTTCCAAATAGGACACAATTTAACTATATAACTTCAAAACCCCCAGTAATAAATACCACTAATTTACAAAGATAAGGCCATTCTGCTATTTTTGCATACATTTATTTTCCATTAAAACAACTTACGCTCAAAAGCAGACAAACCAAACTTTTTGTAAAAAATCATTTAGATAATTTCAAATGAACTGTCTTCAAATTTGTTGTAAATAATTTCATTTTATACCGCTGAATATATTTTTTTTTAATTAAGAGTGAATAACCAGCACATGACAACTTCGATTCCGACACTAGCGCTAACACATCAGGGCTCGCGAGCGGGCGTTTTCAGAACTAAATTTCGTTCCGCGGCAATCCGAGTTTTGAGGGTTTTGTTCACTCGAGCTAGGGCTACCCGCTACTATTACTACTTTATATTACTATTCTCGCTTCCAGAATTTTAATTAGTAGTAGTTATTTGTAATTTGTATATTGAAGTGCATAAACATAAATAGATACAAGTGAAATGCGTAAACACAGTAGGTATTAAGTAGATAGCTACATGAATAAACAATTTGTTATATTCTTTTTAATATTTTGGTTTTTTGTTTTTCAATTGTATTTTACGGCCATTAGAGTGGAAGATACTCTCAGTATCGCCCTGGTGTAAGACCACCATTAAGAATTGAAACGTTGCTTGAAATGGCTTTAGCCGTGTTTAGTGGTCAGATCTGAATAGCCAGGTACTTCCCCACCTTCCTCTTCCCTATATCCTTCCCCTCCCCACTACCTTCAGTCTTACAACATACTCCAAATTGGGGATGCAATAGTCCCACTGGCTCCAGACTTGTGCGGTATTCATGAAAAAAAACGAGTAATATTCAGTTGGATTGTAAAAAATGTCGCATTTTGAAATATTTATTCGTGAGCATAATTAATAATAAGCACTTCAACAAACAGAATTAAAGCGCACAAACCCTTTCTTTCTTTGAGTGGCCTTGCAACGCATGCCGGGTACCCGCTGTATATAATGTTATATAGTGCAGGCGCTTGCATTATAATTCCCGGGACTTGTGATGGAACCATAACAGTTTAGTTGACCGCGAGGTTACAGTGCCCATGAAACGCATGCCGGGTACCCGCTGTATATAATTTATTTATTTATTTACGGACAAATAGTCCATTAACAATATAACAATAACACGAAAAACAAGCGTGCGTAAAGGCCCGACCCGCCGAGCAATCGATCACCGTTCGCATTGATTACCGTTCGCATGTCATTTTTCGTAACTATCACCACTTTTCGTAACCCATTCCCAAGTTTACCCCCAAGTGTCGAGCGTGCGTAAAAAAGATTTACCCCAAAAAAATATTTTGGAGCAGTTGGGACTCTTGTGCGGTATTCACACAAGAAAAATTTAAAATAAAAAAAATATTCGAAATTATAAAAATTTTTGCAAAAAAATATTCAATGAACATGAAAAATTGCGTTCGGGCAACCCTATAGATTTAACAAACATGAATCAAGGAATTCGTGTTTATTTCAAATTTCGTTTTCAAATTTCGTTTCCAAATATTATTATTCAAAGCGTCGCGAAGACGTGCTCTCCTGGCCGCGTTTGGGCCCGTAATGAAATCTGAAATTTGTGTTTACGGGCTGCGATAAAAATGGTAAAATGCGATGTTCAAAATTATTTAAAATTAAATACTTCCTGAAATTATTTTACGATCAAATTATTTATGATTTGTCAATAACGTCTTAGCAAAATAAGTATGTAAAAAAATCCGAAATATATTTGTTTGTAAGTGCACAAATAAATGCACAAACCGACCAATTTTCGTCAAGAAACACATGTCCGTATATATTTTTTAATAATTTTATTTAAACTAAAATTAAAATGCTGAAATATACGTTTACCAGATAATGTATTGATTTATTTTACTACATGATTATATGATTTGAAATGGGTGTTGTATAAGAAATGTACTTTTTTGAAAATTGAACAAATCTGCGAACGACCTATGGTATAACCTTATTATTCTAAAAATATTTTTTTTTTCTCAAAATCTAAAACATAAGTTTACTAGATAAAAGAACAATCTTTTGAAATCCATTTATAGTTTTTTGTGGAAAAGAGTCAATACGTCTAACCACTGATTTAAAAATGACATATTTCTGGTTTCTCTGGTTGTACACTCTTAACAGCTTTACTGGAAATCAAACCTTTGAATTCAGCACAAATTATTAACTATTGTTTAAGATCAAAACATTTTAATATAGAATGTATAATGTAGCCAAAAATAATAATTATCCTCCATTGACTTGGGAATACCCTCTTACAAAATGATTTAGTTCTTGGATGATTGAAATAATATTAATGACGGACACTTTCTGTCAGTTGTACTTGTGGCCGCCCCGCCCCGGTGAATCTCCTTCTTGTTTATCTACTACGTCCTCGGAACTTGAGGAATCGTTTGGGTTATCTTCCATCTTGTCTCCGTTCACATTTGCTGAGTCTTCCTGACTTCTGTCATTCTCTGAAACCAGAAATATTTAACTATTAACCTGATTTACTTGGCTGACATTTGCAGCTAACCTCGTGTTAAAATGTTGCTCATGTGATCCATGAAGCTTCACTAAAACACAAACTGTGGCAAAACATGCCGATTTGGGAATGGTAACAGATTATATAAATGAAATTCGGTTATTCCTTGTGGGAAAACTGTACCTATATTTGTCAGCTTTCATATTCGTTAGGCTCTCAGGAACATATTAATGAAGAAAATAGAGGATCCACTACACATAATGTAGGATAACTGAAAGGTAATCTTGTATTTTTTGAGTAATCAGAATACAAAACATTTTGACAGTTTTTTTAAATGCGGTATTCTGTATGACGCTAATGCTACTGCGCTTGTGTAAAGACACCAACTCTTAAGCAACATAAGGCTAGAGATGATGGCGGGTTTGCCGCATAATCTTCGTTAAGAGATGTCAGTTGTGGGAAAATTTGCAAATCGAATTTCATCGCGTACAAACATCAAAATAATATGACAAACGGATAATTGTTTATGAACGCCTATTAGGCTTATTTGTAAGTACTTTAATAAATAGTAATTCGTGTTTTTAAGTAGGTACTTAATCCACACCAACTGATACTCGTATCAAAACACGACATGCATTGACAAGCAATTGAAAGCCATAGAAAATCGCATAAATTTGACAGCCGATAACCCACGACGGACGCCTTCCGATATCTGGCGGACTTCGACATTTTGTCTTAATTGTCTCGTAACACTGACTTAACACAAAAGATAAAAGAATCACCCTTCTGGAGTGTGGAATTAAAAATTTGCATGTTCAGCGCATAGTCATGGTGGTGTCCAACCTCAAGAAGAACGACAAAAACAAAAGTGTTTGTTCAAAATCAACTAGCATAAATGCTGTTAAGTCCATTAGTAAATGGTCCATTGTTATATGTAGTAGGTTAAATAAAATGTACTTAAAAAAAGAAGTATTGGTATTTACCTGCTTTTGGTGCAATTGAATTATTTTTGGTGGATTGGTCTTCAGGTACTGTAGAATCATCCTGCTTGTCTTTATCACTATGATTATTATTTCCTCCCCCGCTGCTTTCACTACTTGGTTTTTCTTTAGTCCCGGCTTCTCCATTTTTATGATCACTTTGTGTTTTTTCTTCTTTTATGGCATCGGGGCTAAGGATCTTTTTGGATGAATGAAGATCATTCTTCTTTTTCAATTCATCCTCTTCCAGTTTTATTTTAGGGGCGGGCTCGTCAGCCATGTCCTGCTCATTATCTTCCTGGATGCTCTCGTCCATGAGAGATTCGTCTTGAACTTCCGTGGATTGGGATAGCGAGGTGGTTTTGGTGCGAGGGCCGTGAGGAGTCTTTAAACCGCGGCGGCATCTTTCTTCAATAGCCACGAGTTCATCCTTTAATTCCTGTTGTTTGTCTTCGATAATCTCTGCAAAAAACAAACAATAATATTCAACTAGATTCCCATATTTATATAAAAATAGAGAGAACGTTAAAATGTTATGTGTGGTAGGTCTTGCTGAATGGATGTGAGACAAGGACTTTGAAAGTAAATGAACAAGTTAGAGGCTTTTGAAATGTGGCTTCACCGGAGAATGCTCAAAGTCCCATGGACTGACATGATCACGGACTGACAGATATAGAGAACTCCTCACATTAGTAAAAGAAAATTTCATATCTGGGTCACATGCTTAAAGGGGAGAAATATCCCTTGCTCTAATTAATATTAACGGGCAAGATAGAGGGTCGCACAAGGGACTGGTAGGAGACAAAACTCTGCGAAGTGTACCAAGAGTAGACCGGTATTGAGGAGCTATTCCGGGCAGAGCAAGGCAGAGATACATTACCAGAGTGATTGCCAACGTCGGGGGATCTGATAGGGCACACGAAGAAGATATAAACACAGATTTAATTAAGTGTAATAATTCTTGTCTTACTTTCTTGTTTCTTTCTGCTAAAGTCATACTTTTCCTTGGCCTGATTATTCATAACTTTAGGGAGCCAGTAAATATGCGGTTTCCACTTGGTCTCTATGAAGTTCACGAGAGGTTTCTGAACACTCTCCCATTTTTCAAATTGCTGCATGCGGATCATCTTTTCTTCCAGGGCTTTGATGGTGGCTTTCTTGAGTTCGCGTTCTGCAAAGAGATTTTGTCGTTCTCTTTTTTCATTCTCTTTTTCTTGCTTGGCTTGTTCTTCGATCTTCTTTTCCACCTGAGCTCTTTTGTCTTCCTTGTTTTTGAGAACAATTTCTTCTTGTTTAAACTTCTGAAGTGTTCCGAGTAAAGATCCAAACATGCGGCGGTTTCTGGCCTTGGAGACTTCATCGCCCGCTTGTGCTTTGAGGACCTGCTGCTTGCTCGGGAGCTCTCTTATGACCTGCGAGGATACTCGGGGCTTTTTGGAAGGGAAATCTTCATCGCCATCACTGTCACCGCCCGGTCGTGCAGACAATCTGTTCAGAGGAATAAATCATTCAATAATAAAATCATTAAATATAATTATTATTATTTTATTTATTTTATTTTTTATTTTATTTTATTTGGGAGACCAACAGTTTACATTCATAACAGAGCATAATAGTAATTGAGTCACAATAATTGAACCATTTACAGGTTTCCACATGGGTATTGTATACAAGTGTGGTGGTTCCAGAGATATTTGCTAAAGAAAAAAAATTACATTTCAAGAGACAAGTTAATTAGGGGGGAATAGGGAGGGGGTAGGATGAGGGGGGGGAGAATGGGTTAGGTTGAGGTATAGTAATAAAAATGAGTAAACAAAAAATTAAAAGAGAAAAAAAAAGGAATTTAATAGAATGGTGACTGGTGGTATTAGAAATTATTGTTGTTATAAAGTATCGAGAGAGTGTATGTGTGATTTTAAGGAGTGTGCTTTATGCTTTTAAATATGTAAAAGGATGACTTAATGTACTTAGTTTCACATTTACATTCTTGCTAATCGTTTTAAATAGAATAGGAATGTTGTTAAATGCTTCAAATACTCTGTTTTCAGTAAAATTTGGATAGGGCCTGACACGCTTATTACGAATAATTTTTAGAAAAAAACTTTATATTCGCCTTAATTACTATAAAAGGAAACTTTTTGCATTTCGGGAGGCGGAAAATTATGCATTTTAATTTTCAATTGCGTAAATCCAAAATTCACTTCGCGAACCGGTCGGCGACTGTCAGCGGCCATTGGTACGTCACTGTTATGTTGGTATCACTGATGCATTAACAAGAGCTAAATACGACTGTAGCCATCTTCGTGGATTACAAAAAGAGGTGCGGAATTATGAAAAACAGAATTAATAATGTAGATAAACGAACCTCTAATCAGAATCACTTCAGAGTCTAGCTGAGGCACTGGAATGATGTTGGATTTCATTATCATCACGAATTTTTATTTTATTATCACGAAAAGTGGGTATTTATGTCGCGGGAGACAAAAACATGCAAAATATATACATTTAACATTTTAATTTTGTTTTTATTTCACAGACAATCAATCATAATTACACAAACCCGATAGACAAACCTTGCTTTGCCAAATAAACCATTCAAAACCTGGGATATTTTTTTAAATTATGATGACATGCAGCTTTCGTAGTTTAACCTCAAAGTTCCGTATTATCCGTGAGGTGGACTAAATGCATATTTACCATTATTTGTAATTTAAAAAAATAAATTGCATTGAAAAAAAAATTTTTACATTGAAAAATTTATTTTTTAAACGCGGCGTTTTTTTTTTTTACTTAAGAAAATTATTTTCAATGTAAAAATAAATTTTTCAATGTAAAAAACTTGCCTAAAGGCCTTTATTCATTTTATTTTCAGAATTTCGTCAAAGTAGTTCTTACCTAATGCGCATGTTTTATTTTTATTTTACGTAACTTCTAGCTAATCGTTATTTTATGGTAATAATAAATATACACATATGAATAGAGGTTTGTTAACATTATAATTCTGTTGTGTTTTCATAATTCCGCGCCTCTTTTTGTAACCCACGAAGATGGCTACGGTCGTATTTAGCTCTTGTTAATGCATCAGGGATACCAACATAACAGTGACGTACCCAATGGCCGCTGACAGTCGCCGGTCGCTTCGCGAAGTGAATTTTGGTTTTACGCAATTTAAAATTAAAATGCATAAGGTAAAGTCACTAATGCCGGACAGTGAACTAAAGGAAGACACTTACCAAAAAACCTTCTTGTTTTAAGAACAATTTTAGTAATATGACTCTAATGTCAATATCATAGGACTCCTTGCTCTATCTATAAATCATTCTCAAAAGCTTTCAAAGAGTTTCTGAATGAAATTTCAAAATTACGTCAGTTTTTATAAATTATGTGACTGAGTGAACGCGCGTTTCGCGATTTCTTATTTTACAGGTTAAGGAAGCATAAATTTTGAAGGTAAGTTTTGAATCAATATTTATTAGAACTTTACTTTTTTAGTTGTTTCTAAAGGTATCAATGTTACTTAAGAATAGTTATAAACGTTTTTTTCTTGTTTTTGTTAATGTTTTTCTAACAAATTATGACATGTCTACTATTAGTTCAAAAAATAGGGAAAAATCTAAAAGATGACATGTGTGTCTTCCATTGGTGTTCTAAGATATTGAATTTTTAAGTTTATTTTAGCACTATCTTGATCACCATTTCCAATTACAAGGTTACTGTAGAAATTTCAACAATTTTGGATCACTTTTACTAAAGGTAGACATGGTGTCTATTATTGGGGTATACGTGATGTCAACTATTGGTTCTATTGTTTTAGACCGATAATCATGCCGCCAATAAAAGAACAGATATTCCGTTATTCCGAAGCGGACATGGTAGCAGCTATTCAAGAATGCAGACGAGGTGTACCGACATCAACTGCGGCAAAAAAATGTGGAGTACCTAGGGTAACTCTGCTGAATAAAGTAAAGGGGAAGACACCAATGAAAAGAAGAATGGGAAGAACATGCTACATCTCAGAAGATAATTAAACTATGCTTGTAAAGTGGGCAAAAGCAATGGTGAAACAAGGATTTTAGGCAAGGTGAATTTACAAGACAGTGTGAAAAAAATTGTTGATGATTGAATAATTCAACATCAGAACAAAGCAATACCATTGAAACATTACCATCACTTACAACGGGTCCAAGTAGCAATCCATTTATAATCAAGCCCATATCACAAGATACAATTTTAGAGCCTCCATTACAATATTTACCCCTAAATGAAGACCCTAAAACTCCCTGTAAAGAAGTCCAAGAAAGCATTTCTCTAAATCTCGAGGCCACAATGGACAAAGGTTCGTTGATAGAACCACCTACGTCATACATTATAGACCACAAAAAAGTTGCTCAATAGAATCATATGGTAATACCAAGTCCATTCAAAAGAGCTTTTTTTGGCCAACACCCAAAGAAAACTCAAAACGAAGAAAGAAAGAAAAAGTGCCTTCTGTTATATCATCTTTGGAATGGCAAAGATATTATGAAAACAAAGAGAGAAAGAAGACTGAATTAGATGAAGAGAAAAAAGAAGAGCTGAGGAAAGAAGAAAGAAGAGACTAAAGAAAAACGAAAACCTAACACTGATACGAAGTTATCTAAGAAGAGTAAAAATATGAAAGAAAGAAATCTAGTAAGACTGACTACAACTCAGGTACGGAAAAAGAATGGGTAGAGTCTGGAGACAGCGCGGGTGATATTTCTGATGAAAACATTGATGAGGAAAATGAAGAAGAAAGAAATGAGGAAGCAAGTGGAATTAAGCAGAGTGATTATATTATTGTAAAGTTTCCTGGCAAAAACAGATATTACAAATAAGTTTGTGTTCAAAAGGTAACTAAAAGAGACATTGAAGTTATGGCTACGGTAGCATGTGACGAGTCTAAAACTTTATTCAAAGAAAATGAAAAGATATAAGTATTATAACTGAATCTCAAATAATTAAAGTCCTTGATGCACCAACAATGATTATAACAGGGGATAGAAGTACAAATTTGATAATGCCTTAGAGGTTGAGGGATAATTATTACACTTACATTATTAGAATAAGTTTGTATTGTTATTAAGTATTTCATTTCTTTCTTAATTAATGTCAAGTAGTATGTCAACTATTAGTGCAACTGACTGTCTACCTATGGTGATTTTATTTTTTGATGATGTCATCTATTAGTACTTATGACAATATTAAAATAAAAAATTATAATAATTAAAAGTATGTTGATTATTGGAAATTTTATAACAAAATATTATTTTCTATGATTCACTGTATTTATACATAAGAAACTGAAGTTGTTTTGTTTTGATAAATATATTTTTTTTTCATCTAAAGATTGTGTTTTCCTTAAAGTGTCGAGCATTAGTTCCTTTACCTTAATTTTCCGCCTCCCGGAATGCAGAAAGTTTCCTCTTATAGTAATTAAGGCGAATCTAAAGTTTTTTTCTAAAAATTATTCATAATAAGCGTGTCAGGCCCTATCCAAAAATTACCAAAAAATTAGTTGGTAATTCTTCGGAACAAACGTCAACGGTTAATACGCACTAAAATTAAAAATGTAACATTTTCAACCTCCCCCAACGCAAATAGTTGTCTTTTATGGTAATTAAGAAGAATCTAAAGGTTTTTAAAAAAAAAAGTGCGTATTAACCGTTGATGTTTGTTCCGAATATTTACCAATTAGTTAAATAAGTAACGTTAGGTTTGGGTAATGGGCCATTTTAAATTATTATTTTGGAAAAAATTCGGTTTAGTGGCGAAATTCCTAAAAATACAAACTAGTTATTTTTATACTAACTATGGGCCGGGGAATACGAATCTGAAAGAATTAGGCGGCGGCAAGCAATATTAACTGAATTATACGACTTTAAAAATTTTTTTGACACACATAGGAAAATTGCCATTTTGGAAACATTCTGATTCCTAGAAAATCAAACTAGTTATTTTTATACTAACTTTGGGCCGGGGAATCCGAATCTGAAAGAATTAGGCGGCGGCAAGCAATATTAACAGAATTACACGACTTTTAAATTTTCAATAAACACAAGCGATCTTTAAAGCATTTTAACACATGAAAACCATAGAAAAACAACAATTTGAGTGTGGCCATCCCTAAAACAAAATCAAAAACTAATTATATCAATAACGTAAAACTTTCCGACGCGATAATTCTTCACACGATAATTCATCACATAACACATTAACCTGATGAATTATGACTAT
The DNA here is from genome assembly GCA_917563855.2 of Limnephilus lunatus. Classification (NCBI taxonomy): domain Eukaryota; kingdom Metazoa; phylum Arthropoda; class Insecta; order Trichoptera; family Limnephilidae; genus Limnephilus; species Limnephilus lunatus. Next base: position 39,539,755 of record OU830602.1, on the reverse strand, counting down.
CTCAACGGCCGTATTCTTAAACCAAAAGTATGAAAATTCGTAGTCTTAAAAAGTTGTTACCTAGACCGGTCACCAATATCAATGTTATTATATAAAACCTAACCTAACCTAACCTAATCTAACCTAACCTAACCCAACATGGTTTGTGCCCCTTTATACCGCCTGCTCGCGTCAATTTAAAAAAACATCCCAGTTTTCAAGTAGTTTAGCGGCTACGCTAGGTTTGTATAACATGGTTTGTGCCCCTTTATACCGCCTGCTCGCGTCAATTTAAAAAAACATCCCAGTTTTCAAGTAGTTTAGCTGCTACGCTAGGTTTGTGTAACATGGTTTGTGCCCCTTTATACCGCCTGCTCGCGTCAATTTAAAAAAACATCCCAGTTTTCAAGTAGTTTAGCGGCTACGCTAGGTTTGTATAACATGGTTTGTGCCCCTTTATACCGCCTGCTCGCGTCAATTTAAAAAAACATCCCAGTTTTCAAGTAGTTTAGCTGCTACGCTAGGTTTGTGTCACATGGTTTGTGCCCCTTTATACCGCCTGCTCGCGTCAATTTAAAAAAACATCCCAGTTTTCAAGTAGTTTAGCGGCTACGCTAGGTTTAGGTAGCATGGTTTGTGATACAAAAGTGAGTAAAATTTATAAAAAGTAAGTACTTAAATTATAAACATGTCATTTTACGTTATTGATATTACTGCTTAATGGCAACACTTAATTTTATGTGATGTAACATCTTTATTCTTTTTCTATGGTTTTCATGTGTTAAAATGCTTTAAAGATCGCTTGTGTTTATTGAAAATTTAAAAGTCGTGTAATTCTGTTAATATTGCTTGCCGCCGCCTAATTCTTTCAGATTCGGATTCCCCGGCCCAAAGTTAGTATAAAAATAACTAGTTTGATTTTCTAGGAATCAGAATGTTTCCAAAATGGCAATTTTCCTATGTGTGTCAAAAAAATTTTTAAAGTCGTATAATTCAGTTAATATTGCTTGCCGCCGCCTAATTCTTTCAGATTCGTATTCCCCGGCCCATAGTTAGTATAAAAATAACTAGTTTGTATTTTTAGGAATTTCGCCACTAAACCGAACTTTAGCCATTATTTTTAATAGCTTTAACGACTTTTCAAAGAGGTGTTGAGTTGACTTGATTCTGAGTTGGCATTGAACCGTTTTTCTGCTATCCATCAATTATAAGTTTTTCATAAGACTAGTGTTTTCGGGTGTTTTTAACAAATTTTTAATAAATTTAGTCGACTTATTCACATTAAACGAATATGTTTACCCACCTACTAAATACAGTTTTAGTTTCTTGCGGCTGATTTTGCCTCTTTCGGCCTTGCCTGTCGTCTTCATTATTCCGATTTTCTTGATAAAAATTGGAGTTGAAAATACGGGGTGCGCCACGAGGAGAGTCGATTGGGTTTTGAAAGTTCCTGAAGAAAATAAAACATACCTATAATGAACTGTGTTGTAATAAATCAGTAAGCGGTGATCAGAAACAAACATAAAAATAGCACACTAACCTATCAATTTGAAATCGACCCGTAGTTTGGACGATTTTTTTTATATCATCGTCAATTTTATGTAGACTGCGCTTAGCATTTTCTAGTTCTGCAGTCAAGGATCCTAAGGAGGAACATACATCCGTACCCATGTTGTTGATTAATGCATTAATTTTATGAAAATTGACAAACGAATCACTTTACGCCACTTGCTGTCAAATATCACAAAATATGTTTAAAGAATCTATGGTTTTGTCCATAAATGAACTAATTTTGTCTATTTCTTATCATAGACAGAAAAAGGCTGCCGTGAACCAACAAACCCCTATTTCTCCAAACCTGAAGCAGAAGCTGCAGAAGAGAAATCATTTGTTTGTTCAACTCTATCACAAAAATCGTAATTTATTTAGTAATTATTCATTATTTAGGCACAGATTATGAAAATTACACTTCATTTTTAACAATTACTACAAAAAACCACTATTTACAAGCACAAAAAACTTTTAAAAGATTCTTAGTTAGGGTTAGCTACAAAAATTATGCGTAGTTACATTGAACGAAACTTCACAAAAATATCAATTCACACCAAAAAAAACAAAATGGCGCTGAAGAGATTGTTTTATATGAGAAATTTAAAAATATGAATAAAAAAAAAAATTATGCAACTGTTACCATCTATCCAAACGAAATCATTTTGGTTAACGTAGTGTAATTTCCAAAATCTATGCCTAATGACAGTGTGGCGGTTTATTTAATTAATTTGTCATTGAATTTTATGTGATTTCAAAAAAATGGCGTAAATAAAGCAAAAATATAAACCGCTCATCTCCCCGTAGCAATACTGTATAGAGATAAAGAGCTTTACAAAAATAATAATAATAATACATTCGCAAACCGTGTATTGTATTTTTAAGGTCTGTAACAACAAAATTGCCCGCTTGGTGATTTTTTTAAAGTTTAACTTTTCAAATTTTCAGCCTCGTTACAACTCCTTTTAATTCTTAGTGCGAACTTTTTATTCTTCAGTATCATAATAAAACTAATTTATTTTCAAATTTAATTATTTTTGAATCCATCCTGTAAATCATTACACAAGCAAGGGTCTCTTGACTATCATGCTGCATTACAACTGCACTCTACAGCCGACCGAGCTACGCCGCGTATCGGCGCGAGTCGAAACTAAATTAGTAAAGAATTCATGTTTTACACAGCGGTTAATAAAATTGGCAATAGATGGCGGTTTCGTCAAAATGATTTATTTCCTTGGTAGTAAAACAAAATTTTATTTGACGAAACCGTTAACCTTTTCCACTCCGACCATTTTTTCTCAAAACTGTTTAGCTACTCCGACCAAAAATGTGTGTTATATTTTATATTTGAAATGAAATTTTTGGACAGTTATTTTTGCGGCACCCTATCGGATAATTCGTGTGACCATTAGTTGTTTGGTATATTTTGTATGAAATACTTGTTAAATCACACATTTTGTAACTAAAAGATAATACATTTGATTTCAACGTTTTTTATTTGCATTATATATTTTATTGCATAGCAATAGTATGTATAATACGGGTAAAATATGCAGACAATCCAATGTAAATTCTTGGAGAAATTACTTTCTAACTGTCCTGTACCGCACAACGGCTGACTAGTGGCTACCTGGCCCTGATTGGCTTATGTTTTATGGATAGTGTATGATTTCTTATTATGCATTGCAAGGCCGTAGCCAAGGGGGGGATCGAGGGGGTTTGATCCCCCCCCGAAATTGACCGTACGGTGCACCGAAGATTTTTTGAAGATTATTTAACTTTTTACTTTTTTTTAACAGTTGAGAATACAACAGGAACGTATTTCGCTAATGCAATTTTGTCTGAATTAAAATCTTTGGGTGTAGATTATAGGATATGATGAAGCTTCTTCGATGAAAGGAAGTTTTAAAGGTGTGCAAGCAGTAATTTGTAAGTCACATCCAGAAGTCTTAAACGTTCATTGCAGCTCGCATTCGTTGAATTTGGCTCTATGTCATTCTTGCCAGGTTCAGCCTCTTCGAAATTCTATAGGTACTAAAACATCGATTGAAAATTTTATCATGTCCTCGGCAAAACGAACTGTTAAGTGCTTAGAAATAAATATTGAAAAAAAATTCACTGAAACACAATGGAAAAGCCTTACAGCAATGTGCGAGACCCATTGAAAAGCATGATGGGTTGATAAGATTCAATGAAATCTATAAAGTTATTGTTGATACACTTGAAGACTTAAACAGTGACATGGATTATGAAACACTATCAAAGGCTTATTCTTTTCTGAGATTAGTCATTTCAAGTAATTTTGCTACAAGCTTATGTTGCTTAGCCACTGGAGCGATCACGCGAAATAAATAAATTTTCCTTGATTGCTTGCGATTTCCCAAAATTTCATTTTTTAAAGTTTTCGCTAACATTTAAAAAATCATAGGTAACTTCGAATTCTAACAAGGAGACATACAAACTTATTATAGTGCTATATGATCAATGAATCGACCTGTATTTTACCGTTTATTTCTTATTTGTAGGATTTATAAAAAAAAATATGAAAAAATCGTAAAGCTCATAATCGCGGGAATATTGTGTGTTTTTTACTTGAAACTGCCGTGAGGGATACTTATTCGAGTCAAAGTAGAATATTTTGGGGTGAAAAGCCATTAAAAAAGAAAATATTTTCGATTTCTGTATATTGTCTGTGGTAGGTATACTTGACAGAGAAAGGTGCATATCTATGAAAAAAGGACTTAATTTTATCCGAATACAGCTGATCAAAAATTTTGCGGGAAAAATATTTTTAACATCATTGTTTCCATACACACTTACTGTATGCAAAATACTTCGATCTCCCTTATGCTATTTAGCAGCTGCTTTACATCAACATGTCGATTTAATTTTAAAAACTGTTGAAGATGTCTTCAAAATGCCGATTCCAAAGTTGCTGAACTTTACAAAAACGCTCAGAATTTGCTCATAACTGTAAAGAAGAAATCAAAATTCCGCAAATATCGTCATGCCAAAAGCATAGGGCAAACTACAACACAAATGAACCTGAAACTTTTTATATAGTTACTGTCATGATTTCACTTTTGGATGATTCGATTGATCAGTTTCGTTCTAGATTCCAAAATCATAGATCCACATTATCATCTCTCAACACTTTACTACCGTCTGTGTCTTGCAAAAACCAACAAAATTATCAAAATATTTGGAAAGGGACTCTGTAAAAGCTGAATTAGAAATGTGGAGGATAAAATGTCTGAAATAATCTTAACTAAATCGACTAACATGTGCTATTGCAGCTCTCGGAGAATTCAACCAGTCCTTATTTCCAAACATTCACAAACTTTTAAAAATCTTGGTGACACTGCCTGTTTCCTCATGTACCCTTGAAAGGGCTTTTTCTTCTCTGAAACGCCTCAAAATTTATTTAAGAAATTCCACAGGCCAGGAAAATCAACGCAGAATTGCCATATTTTAAATTTAAAAATTTTTTTTTTTTTATTCATAGCATAAATATTCGTCACATTATTTGTGGATTTTTCGACCACCATGCTAGGCTGATGCCCGTGTTATGGTGGTCAATTCATTGACACCAACGAGGTATTTGATTTGCTCGCTGCAAAGAAAAGACTAAATTTAATTTTGTAATTATAGAAATATGTGATAAGATTTATACGTAACACTATTTAATTCCACTTTATCAATTTATTTTTTTAAACTTAACATATTTCCAGTGGCGGACTAAGCCCGTCAAAGGCCCGGGGCGCCAAAGCTGAATGAGCAACCCCCTCCCTCCTAGTTTAATTTTTTTAATTTTTATTTTATTTTAGGGAAAGTTGACAGCAAACCTGAGATTACACAATAACACAATAGTAAGATAGTTAATTATGCCAATTATGAACTTTCCACTGATCATAGTAAATGAATGATAAAGTGTGACATTGTAAGGGTGTTTTGTTAATTAATTAATTTTTTTGTTACAATATATGAAAGGGGATGGGGGAGGAGGAACATAGAATTATGATTAAGAGGCAAAGAGACGGGAATATATAGGGATTGAACTTTTTAGTTTGAGTCATGTTGCTTAGTGAGTTTTCGTTTTTTGTCACGTAAAGTCGAGTTAAAAATGTCATTGTGGTAATAATTTAAGTTGAATGAGTGTGTGGATCTGTAGATAAATGAGTTCTTTTTGGAGTTGGTCTTGCAAAGAGGGAGATTAAAAGTCAGTGACTGCCTACCGTTGCGATTTGGAAAATGGAATGATAGGCGTTGAAGAAGATCAGGACTATCAATTAAGTTACGTGTAATTTTAAATAACATTACCGAATATGATTTATTTCTTCGGCAAGTTAACGTCTGTATATTGAAGAACTTTGCAGAGCCTTCATTACTAACATGAGATCAAAAAGAGCTTAAGGTACCTTAATAATCTATTTTGAACTCTTTCAATTCTATTTTTGTGTTTTGCTTAGCTTGGGTTCCACACTTGAGATGCGTATTCAAACATAGTACGAACGTATGAGTATTTTGAAAGCAATAAGATGTTTGAATTATTTACAGGAACTGGTTATGAAACCAAGGATAGAAGATGCATTAGTGACTATGTGGTCGATATGTTTATTGAAATTCAGTTTACTATCAAGTATATTCCCAAGGTCCTTAATTTCTGATTTGATGGATAATGGTTGATGATTAATTGAGTATTCTTCACTTAGATATATTTATTTCCAGACAATGGGCATAACAATACGTGTTAAAACGTTGCAAATCATCTTACAGCTTCTGAAAGTTAAGAAGTTGATGTAATTTTATAAGATTTTTATTCAGTTCACATAGGCCTCTGGTCCTGGGGAGCCTCTGAATGCCTCCATGTTTCCTTGATCAATTCCTAAACAAGGCTTTAAGGCTGTAAAAAAAAGTAATTTTTTATTTTATTTTCTGAAAGATGCATCTGTTAATAATGCTAACACCAGATGTTTTAAGGAAATTCGTAAAATTGACGGAGATGCAGCATTTTATATGAAACCGTTTTAAACAGTTTGTGTGTTGAATTATCCTTCAAAACTTCGAACGCGGTTTTCTCGAAACTACGTTTATCAACCAGGTTGACAACATATTAGAAAAACTAATATACACATCTGATTTGCATGCACCAAGTCTTAAACAGTTAGAAAATCCAATTAGAGGGACCCATTCTATTTTTTTATGAACGATGGAAATTTTCCATAAAAAATCGTTTTTTTTTAATTTTTATTTTTTATTTTTTTTAAAAGAAAGACAAACATTCCCGGGTTACGAATAACCCAAAAATGTTTGAAAATCTCCTACTACCACCACGTAAAGCCGAAAATGTTGCTTGTGTTGTGATGGAGGACTTAGCCAGCCGAGGAATCGAACATGCGACGCCCGGATAGGACCCAAGCGCTATGCCCACTCAACCACTGACCAGTCAACCATTGATCTATATACGTGATGTTTACAATATATTATTCGATGCCTGTCTCGCTAGGGTATACCTGTGTTGAGACAGGCTGGTCCGCCATAAAATTCGCTGGTCCGCCATTTTTTTTAGACATCAAAATTCCCTTACCTGGTGCCAAAGACACTCGATTTTTGGACAGTATAAGACTTATTGCATGCAAATTGGATATACAGTTTTATATGTTGTCAACCAGGTTGAAAAACATGTTAAAAGGTTCGTCAAAAATGCGTTCAAAGTTTTTCTGAAGGATAATTTAACATACCTACTAACTGTTTCAAACGGTTTCACATAAAATGCTGTATCTCCGCTAATTCTACGACTTTCTTTAAAATATTTGGTGATCAAGGAAACATGGAGGCGTTTGAGCCCCCCCAGGACCAGGGGCCCGGGCCCCTTGGTCCGTCACTGCGTATTTCTATAAACACTGTTCCACCAAACAAAACCCCCCCCGAAATTTTTCTCTGGCTACGGCCTTGATGCATTGGTTACGTTATTTTAGGTTTCGACCCTCTTTCAGGAAACAAAAGATAGACCAGCCCACAACACATAAAATAGATAATAAGTTTGGCAAACATTCTACACGGTGTTTACAAGTTAGAGTATTTTACATATTATACATAATATAATACTGTCACATTTTGAGTACATTTATCTCACATTTACTATTACAAAAATCTCACGATTCGGTCCAATGTTATCCCACATGAAGTGCAAGTTTGTTTTCACAACTTTTACAGTAATATATTGTTCATTTTATTTGCCCTCTTTTTCTATCATAAATTAGAACCACAAACGATTTTTTCACATTAGCTCCACACAGGAGGCCCTGAGAAAAATAAATTCTCAGGGCCTGTGTCATCTTTGGGGTTGCTTTGTGGAGGGTCTTTTGAAGGAAAGGAAAAAAAGAATGGGAAGGAAAATGGTATGAATGGGTAGGAATCTGGGGGTTAGTGTGTCCAAGAGAGGCGATGCGTGAATTCATCCCTCTCACTGCATTGTAAGGCAATGGTTCGATATAGTCCGGCTGGAGAGATCAAAAGATCTCCCTCAACCAGTCTTTCCCGATTCGGTCCGCCACGCAGTAAATAGGCAGACGCATCCCCATGAACCCGGGCACCCATGCAAAGTCACCAAACGTAGCGAACCACTTGGGGTGACCTGTGGCAGAGGTGTTGGTTATCCAATAAATGGTTCCCGGGGCAGCGGTACCCATTCCTGCCTCCCAAATTGAAAACGATGCAATCACTAATATTTTTCTGCATAGGTATTAGACATTATTACATGTAGATTGACGTGATTTAACCGCTGTTCTAGATCTACCGAATGGTTTTGTTTTCTAGTTTTTACACCTTCTCTATAATTTCCAACCAGCTGAATAATTAGCCTATCCACAAATTGAAGATGACTCATTGGTATTTCCAATAGAAAAAAATATTTGTTGTTGTGGTGTATTCGGAGTATTAATAGACATTCAATTCCTTTTTTTTTCTGAATCAGAAAAGCTTGACTGTGTGGGATTGATGGATGTTGAAGGTTTTTGCGGAATCACAATATTTTCTACATCACTATATTTACTGAAATAAGCGCATCTCCTTCTTTTGGGCGGGATAATGTCACTTCCACTATCTATATCACTTGGATTATTACCGATTTCTTCACCATCACTTCGAAGTAAAACTATCATTATTTTCTGTGACGGTTAATTCAAAGAATATTAATTTAAAGAATACGTAAACTCTTTTACTTTCAATTACTAATATCAACATCAATAGTTCCACAAAACGAAAAAATATGGTCACAAAAAGTGGGAGTAACTGCGGAGAACCGTCGTAAACGCAGGATAACGACTGACTGTTCCGAAAATATTTGAAGAAAAAAAATATTTCGTGTATTAAAATGATGCATCGGTTTTTACATGAATGTATCTAATTAACGGAAAATTTAAATGAAAAAATGTTGGTTTATCCAATATGTTGCGACAATTCTTTGTAATAATCGGAAATAATAGTTCGTAGAATGTACTTAGGAAGATAGATATTGGTGATTAAACTTATACCTGCGCCGGGCCAGTACCTCTGGCCGACGGAGCTGCCTACCAAAATCGTTTGGGCCACAATGTGTGGCCGACGGAGTCCACGATTATGAGAAGATGTCCTTGGAATTTTTTTTATCTTTCAAACATTGATATTTAAATACCTCAATGCTTTCGGGTAGATACATCCGTTCCAATATCTACTAAATATTTTGATGTATCTGGCACCCTGCACCCTGATCACTTTTGATACCATTTCGGGGAATTTTTTGCTTATCCCAAAGGTACCTTCTTACTTACCAGCAGGTCGTGCAATTAGAGTTTCAGCTAACAACACATACTAGGACTTAGGACTAGGATTGTATGCAATAAAAATGCAGATAAACTAATAAGAGAAACCTTTATTTTTGAAACTGAATAATTTAGGTCTAAATAATGTTTCAATAAACACAACAACTAAATCTTTATAATAAACCGTATTATGTAAAAAAAAACGGATGAAATGTTGTTAATATGATGGCATCGTCGGATCTGCCGGATCTGCCCTAATGATGGACATTGCAACGCTGTCCGAAACGTCGGCTAAAGAAGGAGATAGCTCAACACGGCATAACACCCCAAAAAAACAATGAAAATGCTTTTGGCCGTGAAAATCTAAAAAACGTATCAGTAATAATGCTACTTCCAGGGAGATCCCTTCGAACTCCAAATTTCAAAATGGCGGCGAGTTGAACAGCTGATTGCGCGATCATATAGTAGATGACGTGATCGATTACGTCACACGACCCACCATAGATACGGTGGTTTTCGGGGATCTTGAATAATTAAAATTTTGACAATTATTTTAACTATGAAAACTAAATCTAAAAATAAAAATAAAATGCAGTTATTTAAGTTAGAAGGTCATTATTTGTTAAAAAAACATTTAAAAATTGGACTGAAGTTCTCTATTAACCGCACTATTACGAAATTTTTTTATTAGTTTCTTTTCCCTCAACTCTTGAATCTGCATATATTTAAAAAAAATTATTTATGCATTTATTTACGGTATAAATTTATTTATTTATTTTATTTAGTAAAAGATTATACATTTATATACATTATTTAAGAATTTTTTTGACTGCCCAACTAGGAGGATTCCCGTTTTAGGACAGTCAAATTAGGATGAGTATTAACATACGGAACATGGTCTGAAAGTAATATAAAAAACAAAACAAAAATAAAAGATTAAAACAAAGTGACTGTTCTTTGTTTAGCAAAGTTTAAAAAAAATTATTAATTACTTAGGTAGGTACTTAATTACAGAGGATTAAAACATATAGATATAGAACAAACGTGTAAGCATTGCATATCATAGTCCTACACAGATGGGTTGTATAAAATAAGAAAAAAATTAAATACATCTTAATAATAATTGACATCTTGGAGTTATTTACTACTCTTCCATTTGAAGCATTTGCTTGTGTATGGAGTTTAAGTAAGTATAATATATATACTTACGACGGAAACGGGCATCGTTTTGTCCATACAAACGTATTCCTCAATTTTCTCTCTGGATTTTGACACTAGTGCAAATATTTTTTAACATAATGTAGTTATCGACCACTTGCGTGTCGGAACGTTATGCTTTTTTTTAATAAGTTACTTCTTATAGGAGTTAGAGCCCTCCAAAAATCGTTGAAATTGCCTGATGATTTTAACGCCATCAACAGACGTTCAGCATACAAAATAGGCAGTTAGACAGTGTATTTTTTTAAAGCAAAACATACAGACATATTGTATTTTCTTCTAATAAAGTTAGTAAAAAAAATAAAAATCGGTCCATTTTTGGGGGAGAAAAAATGGGGAATACAAAACCTCGACTTTGATGATTTTATTTAGGAATTATAGCTTGAGTTGTCGCATTCTCTCAATATTCATGGGATTAAGAAAGACAGCAAAAACCTGTTAAAATACCTATAGCTCGAAATTCTCGGGAACCAGGTTTCCTTAGTTTTTTTTTTTCTTACGACTTTATGTCCGGGTTCAATCTTCCCCACAGGAAAAACTAAACCCTTCCACACACTTTTCCACAAACGATCATCAATCCATGCTATGTAAGTGCACTATATAAGTATAATAAATACAAAACAATACAAGAACAACACATTATTATTTTTATTTTTTTATTATTTTTTATTGAGATAGTTTATACTACATGAGTATAAACTAATAAGCACAATGTAACATTTCGTTTAATAAATTTAAATATTTTTACAGTAAGCATAATTTTTTTTTAATCATTCATTCTGTCTTCATTCTTCATACTTTCAGGCATTTCATCATACATTTTCAATCAAGCACCCAGAAATCTCTGATGTACCAGGCCGTCCAACTGTAAACAACATCCCGAATGAAATTACTGAGATAGAAAATATAAATAAGTTTAAAAAAGAATTACGAAAGTATGTCTATTAATGTCTTTAATTATGTGTAATATTTAAAGAATGATTATCTTTGCCAACCAATGTAAATGTTTATATCTTTATAAAATATTAGCACACACAAATATGTGAGCTAACTTAAGGCGATCCACTAATACAGGAAAAAATCGAAATCGAAATTCACGCCCTTTTATGGGAGGAGTTTAAAAATACTTGAGAAAAAGCTTTTGGAAAGGTTGGAAAAGATATTTGAGTTTTTTTTACATGTTGATTTCGTAAAGGACTGTAAAAAACATTAATTCCTTTTTTATGCATTGTTTATTGTAATAAAACGGAATTTTTAAATTGATTTCACGAAAACAAGCAGCGCGGAGCGTAACACGTCGTTTCTCCGCTCCGTTCGGAGGAGCAGTGGCCGAAGAACGACTGGCCGCTGCCAGTCGTTCTTCGGTGGACGGTATAAGGTTCACTTTGATATTACAAATTCGTCATGATGTCAAAAATACCAACGCGAAAATGCATATTATATTTTATTATGTGAGGTTCGGGCGTAAATTTATTTTTTTTGCGATTATCATAAAAGAAACTAAGTTTGCCACATTAAACAATAAAACCATATCCGAAATGTGGTTTATAAATAGGAGAGTTTGGACTTCAAAGTGTTTTTTATAGACCTTATAATTTATTTTTTCTAGGCTTATAAAAATGACCGATGTTTTTAAGGGCCAAGATATGTTCTACACGCAGTATTTAACTTAAGCATCTATAATACTTCTAAGCGATCAAATTTTCAAAACAAAAACGTATGATTTTGTATGATTTTGCATTATTTAGTATGGCTTCATCTTAAGATTAATAAATAAATAATAATAATTTTTAGTCCCTTATACATCAGGCAGTTCTGTGATTTTGATTTTTTCGTATGTGGCAGTCTAACTGTATTTATATTTCTTGTTTCACAATTATGTATATATCTACCCCTAAAGTATTTTGGCATTTGGTTTAAATTAAAATGAAGTTCTACAAATCAAACCTGATGATAACAATAAAAAAAATTAAAACAGGGGTTTATTCGTTTGGCGTTTTTTTCTGATATTCAAAGGAATATTATAAAACTACTATTTAAAAAAAAAAACTGTTATCTACAAAGATATTTCACTTTGTTTCAGTTTTAAATTCTCCGTAAAAAGCTTATGAAAAACATTTTTATGTGTTTTTTTTATCCAAAATGTGATTTTCTCCCCCTGAAATATGGCATTTAATTTTTGGGATATGGCATCACTGGTAGGTACCTACTGAAGTCTGCCTCATCGTGGCAGCCATTTCCCCGAAGTGTCCAGTTATGAGCTCCATTCTGGCTCCAATCATCCATGGTCCTTCGCTGCCGGGAATCGGCCATCCTGAAATAGATGATGTATACAGCTTTCGCTCCATTTGCGACAGCATTTCATGGCCATCGCTTTACAGTCTGTTGTCCATCGCGGGTATACCCATTACCCATGGCATAATATAAATATAGATATATGTTGTGTCTGTGAGATGATATGAAAGCGCAGCAAACTGGCCGTGAAGCGGTCTCCAAGTCTCCAACGGAAGTCAGAAGAGAATGAAAAGTCTCCGGGAACTTTGGAGAAATGTATTATTTTGCAAAAGTTTATTAAAATGACTTTTGCTACGGTTTCCTGGCTAGATCTGGAGGTCTAGCATGGACCGTCGAAAAAGCCCCGATATCAATACGATACTAACTAAATCCGTCATCTATAGTTGGTTATCAATATTTGCGAGTACGGTTAACTGTTGATAAGAACTATTCCGACTGACGATTGACAAATTTTTACGCGGCCACCAGAGTGTCAGATGGCTGTCAATATACAAAACCTTTTCAATAATGTCGTTCGTTGTGCAAAATAACTGGCTTTTTAAAGAATGGAGGTGAACAAACGACGCTCTTAGGTTTGAAAGAAATCGTATACACGATCCGTAGCTAGTGGTTGAAATTTGCCTAAAGATATCATTAACTAATTACTGAAAAAAAACTGAAAAGGCCCGAAGCATTTACGGTCATAATTGATTTCGTTAGCCCACTTCACTGCTATTTTATTTATTTTTATATTTAAGGACCCTTTTTTATACAGAGGAGGCCCCAAGGAAAACAATTCCCCTCAGGGCCTATGTCATCTTGGGGATGATGTGTGAAAGGAAGGAGAGGAAGTTCTGGGAAGGAAAAAGGTATGAGGGGGGAGTAGGAGTCTGAAGGACAGTGTTTCCAGGAGTTACGGACGAATCAAGACGCAAGAGCAAGACGGTGGGTCGAGATAGTCCTGCTGGAGAAATTCAAAGATCTCCCTCAACTCTTCACTCCCGATCTGGCCTGGTGGGCAGACGCATCTGCCACCTAGACCAGGACAAAAACCAACTCATTAATCCGGCCACCCCTACTGAGTCACCACATGTAGCGAATCACTTGGGGTGACCTACGGCAGAGGTGTTGATTATCCAATAAATGTTTAAATCTATACTTTTCTTAGTTAAAAACTGCCACGAAATGCTCAACTTCCCATTTTTTTGGCCAGAAAAATTTTAGATTATAATCTCTAAGATTATAAAATAATTATTTTTATCGAGAAGATTTTCGGTCAAACGCATCAAACGAAAATGCATAAGTAATTCATGTTTTTGAACCTTTCTACCACCCAAGAACTTGGGAATCGTAGGTAATGTATATTCTCAAATTTCTTCCCTATTACCTATACTTGCTTACTTACATTACTTTATTTCATGAAATATTTCAATTTGGTTTGAAAAATGGATGCTTTTCTAAAATCACCCTTTTCACTTGTGGGTCAACTTTCCCCGATCTCCTTTTCCGCTAGAAACATTATAGAAATATAGTCACGTCGTGATGTACGACGATTCTTTGCCGAACCGTACGGAACATTGTGGAACTGCGCGGAATCGTATGGAACTGAATAGAACTGCGTGGAAATATATAGAGCAGCCACACACGACGGATCCGCCTCCAGAACAAACGGGTGGTATTCTGTTATTATAAACGATTCATGAAAATGGCGGAAGTCTGAAGAAATCCCCACATGGTTTAATGGTCATTTTATATTTCATACCACACAGGAGACAGGAGGACTCTGTCCAAGGGTTCATGCTCGCGGCTCATGGCCCATTTGAATGCATTTCAAATCAACATTTCAAGGGACTTAATATTTTATTCTCTAGCAGGGATGGCAAACCGATTTTGTTAAGTTTATCAAAGAATGCCGATTTGTGTAAAAAGAAAAATCACATTTCAACTGTGCCTCGGAAATTAAAGGCTGGCTCTGCAATTTAATTGTTCAGAAGCGTTGAAATGCGAGATGGTACACACCTAGTATAATAATCTGTACATAGAGCAATCGCAAGCATACAAAGCGTATTTAACCCTTCAGGTCTCGGGCATATTCTCTCAGAATGTGAGAAAATTTCCGCTGTGAAATAAAATCCAATTTAATTGCTGACTAACAACTGTTTTTGAAAGGTTATAGAAAATGATTTCAAATGTTATTATTAGAAATAAACGTATACATTCTGAAATATTAAAATTTTGACTCACCATTTTTTTCAACTAAAAATGCTGATATCGAATAAAAAAGAAAAACGCACACATACTTTATCAGGTAACCGTATTATAACCACTCGAACGACAGACCAATTTAAAACATTTTCCTCGGATTGCTCGTGATTTTTTGGTGATCATTTTGAACGTTTTCCGCCCAAATTAAAAAAAATCATACTTAAACTTAATAATTCAAATTAAGTAAAAATGCATCAAGAGAAAATTAGCCTAAAACTGGCAGCAAAGCTATCCGAGGTATTTTAAATAGTGCCATATTGTGTCAAAAAGCGCTCCAGTGGAAAAACGTTATTATTTATTATCATCTAATGTTTTTATCTTTTGATATAAAAAAATATATAAGGTTAAAAAATCTCAAAATTTTATATATTTTTCTCAAATTGCTATCGGAAAATTTGGTTTCATAGAGGTACACATTTAAATTTTTCTATGGTTAAAATCTATAAAGCTTGGAGTTTTCTCTTTCTAACATCGTTTAGAGATAACAGAACAATTTACATGAGACCTATGCGAGTTGGGACAAATTTGGTTTGGGTTTAGGGGGATAAACTCCCCCCCCCCCCCCAACCGGCCTCAGATTTTAAAAGAGAATAGGTAAAGAAGACACATAGATTAAATTCCAGAAAAATACAAGAATATTGTTTGCACCATCTCTTTTTATCAATGTGATGTAAATAATAAGTTTTTAAGTAGAAGTCCCAAAAAACTTTCTAATAAATCCCCCCCCCCTTCACCCTTGCCCTCCACAGGATCGATTCTCCCCCCGTGTGAATGCTTTAGCTACGCCCTTAATATAGAAGTACCCAACCACCAACATTTACGGTTTTAAGAATTTGTTTGTTCTTTTATTGTTTTTAACATTAAAGAATGCTAAATTATCCACAGATACATATTGACGACATTTTTTTAAAGAAGATGGTACATATTCAAACGGCGCACGGATGTATAATGATAATGATGGAAAATCAATAATTTGTTTAATTTTAATTTTTTATTTTTTTTTATTTATTTATTTTATATCTACACTTTACAAACACAAGACAAAAAGTCCCGATAAACTACTTTTTAGCAGTTTGTCTAACGGGTTCTTTACGTTAAAGATCTTATAATAGTGATTTAATAGTTACATTTTTACAATTATATAAAATAAAATTTAATTTTTTACAGAAATATAGATAAAAATAAATTTTTGAAAACATAAATAACATTTTTAAAGCCTTTAGAATAATATGTCATTGTAAGCTAATACAAATTAATTCTTTCCGTAAGCCAAGTCTTCAGTAAATTCATTAATTGTTTGTTTTGGGCACAGTTTTTAATTTCAGCAGGTAACATATTTAAACAACTGGGAATCATGTAATTTAACGTTCTTTGTCCATATTTATTTGTATGCTTAGGTACAATTAGCCCTTCATTAAAGTTAAAACGAGTATTATGGTTGTGTTCCAGCCTGTTAATATATAAAGGATTATTTATGTGCTGAAATATAATTTTGTACCACAGAATTGCTCTCACTGAAAGAACTTTGAGACTCTGATAAAAGTATGGAATATTATGCCTTTCTTTGTTTAATTTTTTTTCAGCTAATAATTTAACCAATGAATTTTGCACTGATTGAACATGGACTATATTTGTTTTACAGGAAAATCCCCAAGCTGTTATTCCATACCTTATAACAGATTCAGCTAGAGATAAATAAATTATTCGAAGTGTGCAGATAGGAACAAATTTTTTTAGTTTATAGAATCTGCTTACAATTGATCTTAGTCGTGCACAAACTTTGTTTATTTGTATATCCCACTTGAAAAAGCAATCAATTATAATACCTAAATAAACATATTCTTTAACTAGTTCCATATTTTCACATGTACACGTTGCAGGAATACCATTGTGTAAGCATTCTGATGTATGTGTCTTTATTTCAGGTGTAATATATACCTTAACATTAGGGGATCTTATATATAACAATTTAGTTTTTTTGGCATTTATGACTAAGCCAGAGTCATGAGACCACTTTAAGAGTTCAATGTAGTCTTTTTGTAAAATATCTATACAAGTTTGCAAATCACTGCTAGAAATCACTAAAGCAGTATCATCCGCGTATTCACAGTACTTAACATGTCTAAAAATTAATTTAATAAAAATACACATATAATATACAGAATTGGACCTAATATGGAACCTTGAGGAACGCCGGCATTGATTAAATTAACAGAATATTATAAATATAAATATGTCAATAAAGGTATACAAGCATTACGTAAACAAACAAGTTGTATATTGACCCCCCCCCCCCACTCCCACCCCTCCACCCCCTCTCCCGCACTACCATTCCCCCTCCCCCAATCAATCAACAAACAAATACGCTCCGTTTCGCATTCATGATATTAGAATAGCTGTTGGCTTAGGTCAAAATGTAGATAAGTACCTATTTTATATTTGTATCTACCTACACTAAATATTCATATTAGAATACTAATATTTGAATTTTCGCTATCAAAGAAATAATATTGACAGACCACTTCAAACATTTACTTAGTCACACGATTTGCCAATAAACGTATAATAGATAATTTCATAACGCCACAGCTTATTCATAACGCCAGAGCTTACCAATATATACAGCCCCTGTTACTCGCAAATAAAGTAGCTTTCGATTAGTGAAAGAATTTATAAATTCCATTCGATATTTATTGCGTGAAAGAGTAAGGACCATCCAACCAACCATCCAACCAACCAACCAACCATCCATACAAACTTTCGCATTTATAATATTAGTAAAATTTTCATTATCAGTTTATAAGGTATACTGGGGGTTCTTTCACCGTGGTCTGAAGTCGAATAACAAGTGTGAAATATGCTGCATGCAAGCAATGCATATTGCTTTGTGCTGTGTTCGCGTGAACTCTGGTTGCAATACGTATACCTACACCCTGAAAACGAAATGTTAATCTATTTCGATATTTTTTGTTACACATGACTGTTTACTTTTCAAAAGGTAGACCTAACTAATAATTCCTTATTTTATTTTTGATTTTACACAAGTTCCAATTTCAGCGTATTAAATCTTTTACTTTAAAAAAAACCTTCGTGATAATTTATAAAAATGGTGGCTGTTTTTTTCCTTTACAACCAACCTAAATTTCTCTTGTGATGATGATTGAAACTTGCCAAAATTTTAACTGATATTCGAGATTTACGTTATTTATAATAGGTATAGGTATATGTATATGTAAACTTAGTAGGTACATAAACACATAGGTATGCAAAATGCTTTTATTACCAAAATAACGCAAAGAAAATATTGATGTTCATATAATAAGGATTCAACGAGTTCCTATCGGTGGAAATAAATTTCGTTCAACATTATAAAGTTATCAATGTAAAAAAAAAATTTATCTCCCTGTACTATTGCATTTTCTGCCGGAATTGTGGAGGTTGAACATGCGCCTAATAGCGTAATTAAGTAGTATGATATAATATTATGAAAAATTATCTATAATTATATTGGTGTATAACTATTTAAAAATAAAAAATTCATGTTTTTGCAATCACCTGTAAAGATACCTACTTAAATTACAATTTCGGATAATTAAATAGTTTGCGGAGGCGGGTACGGGTAACACCGCCCCGGGAACCATTTATTGGATAACCAACACCCCTGCAATAGGTCAACCCATGTGATTCGCTACATTTAGTGACTTAGCAGGGGTTTCCGTGTTCATGGGGTGAGGTTTGTTTAGGTCTTGGCGGCGGATGCGTTTTCCCATGAAGCTTCGAATAACCGCACAAAGAGGATACCGATTATACTATTTCATTTTCTGGCATGCTAAATCCTGTAGTATGTGTCTGTCTCTTTTTAGTGTCGCTATTTTTTGTTTCATCGAGTTTCAAATCACAACGGTGCTTAAGAAGTTTTCACTTCAAAATATATGCGAGTAAATTTTCACAGATAGGTATACAACTTGTTGACTCTGACGTATTTTGGTTGAGCGAAAAGTAGTTCCTAAAAACGGCCATTCCCCACATAAGAACTCTTTAATTCCCCTTGTTGGGAACTTAATTTCACGGGCTTGTGACCTGGGGCCGGGCCAACGTGGCGTTGAATGCTGTTCCATTTAGTTCACTTTAATTGAATCAGCCGAACCACCAACCAACAAACACACGACACATATCAACACACCCTCACACCCTCTCATGCTTAACACACACTCATATACACACTCACAGAGTCTGCACACTGCCTACCTCCTTCCGCCTACCCACCCCACCCTGCCTTTTAAATTGACTAATTTAATTAATTCGAGATTAAATCGCATTTTCACTTATTACTACAGCAGCTTCTCAAACTGTACCGGACGCATCTTTCTAATGTTTTATTTGGTTATTATGTCACAGTTACGTAATATATTTTGGAAAAGCTATTAGGCATCCATCAACTGTCTGTCTGCAGGCAGGGCCCGATTAAGGGTTTCAGCCGCCCTAGGTTAAGGTGCTGATAGCGCCCCCATCGATTTGACATCTCATAAAAAATGTTCCAAAACATTTTTTTTAAATCCACGATATTTCAAATGGGTTAATAAAATTTTTCTAGTCGGAGGGCCAAATAATTCGATTTTTATTTTTCGGAAAGTCAATATTTTCGGAAATGCAATTATTTTAGTATTTTTTAAAATATACCCATCAGCTAGTAAGTCGTCCATTAATCACGTGAGGCTCGAAAGGGGGGGGTCGGAGAAAAATCAATAAATATTACAAGGGGGGGGGGGGGATATACTGAGATCACGTGTGCCAGTAAAAAAATACCCTTGATTTTGGGTAGGGAGGGGGGGGGGGGGGTAGTCGTAGTAGGAGGGATTAAAAAGTTGCTAAAAAACATCACGTGATTAATGAGCGACCCCTAACCGATTCGAAAAATTTGTTAGATTCCCACAGAGTCCTCGCGTGTTCAATTATCTCCTAGATAAGTCCTCCATTTTTGCAAATGCAAATTTTCACCCTGACCCCATCATAAATCCTGGGGCCTGGTACAAAATGTTCACCAATAATAATTGGGAGAAGCCGAACCAAAGGCTGCCCGTGGGGCCTAGCAGTAAAAACCTGCGGTGCGGGTTTTTAACTGCTATATTATATGATACAATTACCTACTTAATGTGTATTACAACAACAACAAAAAAGATTATGAAGCACTCTTAAGGTATAGAATGTTATAATGACAGAGAACATTTTATTAAAACAAAATAAATATATGTAAAAAATAAAAAGGGTGACTTGTTAGCAAGTACAATCGACCAAAATTGTCAACTTCAAGTATGTATATCTATTCATACATTCGCATTTTTATTTGCATCTCAAATTAAATTGGCTTATAAATGGAGTCATTTATCACCTGTTCCTGGAAAGAAAGAGTTTCGGTTGTGAAGAGAGTGGAGAGGTGGCAGGAAGGGAGGGCAGGGGTTTGTCAAAATTTTCCAAAACAGCCACATTGCATTATGGAGCGCAAATCACTAAACTGAGAAATGAAAAGTTATGAATATATTCTAAGCGCCCATCACCCGAGAAGCGCTCCACAAAAATGTTACGCCCTAGGCTGCCTAGTGAGCCTAAAGGCCCTAAAGGTTAATCAGGCCCTGTTGTAGGTTGGGTAGTAGGTAAGTATAATGTATCCTAAGGTGTTTTGGAATCTTTGCTCGCCAAACTGATGACTTCAACCTGGAGAAACTCTTGGTCACTAGAAAGTGGAAGCCAGAAGAAGCTCACCGATACTTTGGAGTGACCAAATATCACAACTTCTGTGAATGCAGCCTTATTCACCAGGGAAATTAGTGTAGTGGTCACATCCTTCAGCAATAAGGTAATGATCAAAGTCACAGTTACGTAAACATGGTAGCTTGATCGTAACCTGCCCTTAAAAAAACATTTACCTAAGCTATTGACTTCTAGATACTGCATAACTATTGAGAGAATCACAAATACGCACTATTTTGTCTTGGCTTTGTGAACTTCAATGCAAAAGGTATTTTAATGCAACAAAAAAATCGGTAAAGAAAAAATCTCCATAAAATACTTATAGGTATCAGAAATTAATACAGGACATGTAGCAATATTGAATATCGTAGACTACAAAAGATAAAACTTGTTTATCAAATCTACTGGACGAATGATCTTTTCAGTTCCTTGAGCAAAAAAGAACTGCGGAACCGTTCCATATCCTTGCTAAGGAATATACTTATCCCTCTCATTTGCTTTGACATTAACTAGATCGAGTGTGATTGCGGCTTTATCACTCGCTCTAGTTGAAGTAAAGGATCTTTTTAAGGAAAATAATGAGAGGCAGCTCTAGGAAGGAAAAAGGTGTGAGAGATAGGTCTGTGTGTTCAGCAGTGACGGACGTATAAATCCATCCCTCCAACTACGGTCAAATGCGATGGGTCGAGAGAAAGAGAGCAGCTGTAGTGGTCAAAGGGTCTCCATAAACTGACCTCTCCGGCCCGCCACGCAGCTGGTGAGCAGGCACATCTGCCGCCAAGACCTGAACACACCTCACCCGATGAACCCGGACACCCCTACGAATCTCTTGGGATTACCTATGGCAGACGTGTTGGTTATCCAATAAATGTTTCCCGTGCCCATACCCGCCATTCAGTTCAAATTATTTGTTCTGAATGTTTTTATCATCAAGCACACCAACCTACCCTAGTAAAGTACTTCTCCCAAATAAACAAGTACCTTCGAAAAAAGATGGAAGACATCTGAGACGAACTTAATCTAATGAGTAGTGGATTAAATACAACTGATTAAATTAACGAAACAACATAAAGTATAATGTGGTTATTAATTTTCTTGTTATTCACAAGCTAAGCGGTTTGAATCCAATGTTTGTATTAATCTGGAATCGACATGAGACATGAATGCACTGCGTTAATTCCCCTGTAAATGAACAGAATCCGAAGAGTTCCGGTCGAGTCGACAGCGGCATGACGCGATGTCCCACTTGACAAATGGATCTCGACTTCTTTGTCTATGTAATTTGTCTGTGGTCTATTTGTTTTTCTGTGGTGTGTCTGTTTGTTTGTGATATGTTCGTATGTTTTCCCGCCGAAAAAGAAAGCGTCTCCCCGTGTTGATTGGAAACCGCATTGAAAGCGACTGTTGGTAAGTCATGCGTGAAAACCTAAAATAAGCCTGGACGGGACCGCGAGAGTGGCGCGCCTGTGTAATTAATGAACTCTATTTTCTGTTTTTAATTATAAATTCATCGCAGCGATAAATAGAATTTTAAAATTTTAATATAATTAAATGCTCGGCTTTCCGATAATAATTCTGACGAAATTCGGTTTCCTGGGAATAAATTTCATACTAAAATAGGGAAAACACCAACTGTTAGAAGCAGTTGATAATAATCGTTAAGGACTGCAGTTTGTTTCGTAAAGTTTTCTATGATAACTAATGCAGTACTAATTTATACAGTACTGCTTGAAACTGTCGAAATTAACTGATTGTAGGAGTCCTTGAATAAATTTCCTGGTTGTGACCATTTTTCGCATAAAATACACAGATAGTCCCGTCCAAGGTGTTAGGGGGGAATCTGGTCCAGCCGAGTTTTTTTTTCAAAACGTTTTTTTTTTCAGAAATACAATTTATTTTCATAAAGAAGAAGATAACTCTTATAATCTAAACGAAAATATGAAAGAGAACAAGACACAGGAAAATAGGAAAAGATAATGGTCGCAACTGGGAATCAAGCCCAGAACCTCTCGTCTAATCGTCATTACCATCTTCCATCAAACCGTCATAATTGTCAATCTTAAAATTTGAAATACGAGATCGACAAAATTATAGGTTCCATTGGTCGAGCTGGTTAAGAGGAACCGGGCAGCATTTTGTCCACACCAACGTATTCCCCGATTTCATCTCTGGATTTTGACACTACTGCAAATATTTTTTATATAATATTCCTATTGACCACTAGCGTGTCGGTACCTTTTGCTTTTTTGGATAAGTTACTTCTTATAGGAGTTAGGACCCTCCAAAAATCATGAATATTTCCTGGTTTGAACGCCATCAACGCCATCAGTATATAAACAAAATAATGTATTCTTTAAAAAAGAAAAACGTACAGATGTAGAGTATTTTCTTCTTACAGAAAAAAAATTTAAAAATCCGTCCACTTTTGGAGGAGAAAATTGGGGATTACAAAACCTCGATTTTATTGATTTTATTTAGTTATTACCTATCAGTTGTCCCTTTCGCTTAGTATTCGGGGGAGTTAGAAGTAAGACAGTTTAGTAAAAGAACTATTTTTCAAATTTATCGGTCACCGGGTTTTCTCTTAAGGCGCTGAATTCCGCTAATACAAAGATTTTTTTGTGTGTATTGTTCTGTTTCATGATTCATTTAGATTTTTTGGTATTATCTTCTTCATCAATCATATTTAAGAAACCATGAAATTAATCTTACACACCTAAAATTAATTTAGAAATCAACCTTTGTTTCATTAAATACAGAAATGGGACTTGGGAAAAACACACTACCTTTAGATATTTAGATTTAAATAATTAATTAAAAATGTGCACAGGTTGGACAGTCGTATTTAACTAACTAAAATACTAAATTTGCATTATTTAAAATATGCAATTCTATAATGTCTACTGCTAAAAGCCAATTAACTAAAGATCCAATCATCAAAGACGACATGGCAACAAATATGGAAAACCCCATATAAATTGAATAAAATCCTTGTAGACTACCCCCATAGACATACAAATATTAGTACGTCCGTGACTACCCCCCTTTCTCTCCCCATATGTTATGTACAAAAACTGTAGATGAAGAAGTACCAGGCTTTAACAGGCTGAAACCGGTTACAGTAAAAAATAAAATGGAAATAAGTTTTATATGTGTTTTATTATATTATTGCAATGTGAGACCTCAAGTGAAGACTTATTCATCATATCAGTAAATCTTGTACTGGTCTATAGTCTATAAATGCCCAACACAGAAAATACAAAATATTGAAAGGTTGACAGGAAACGCAGATATCTCCACGTGCATTTCCCCGAATCTCTGATCCATTTATATCCAGGATCCAAGTGATCCTTGGCTCGGGATCTTACTACACAATGCGCTACAACTCTCATCTTTCTGTCTTCTATCTGGCGCTCGTATCTCTGCTATCCACTATCTACTACGGAGTCGGAGTTATGAGACAGGAGTGCTGGCTGCGAGTTACACAGGCGCCCGAGCGTGAGGAGATTCCATTCCCCGCCTGGGTATGCTGCGCTCGAGTGGAAATCATTTCACAGAGGTGCATCGAACTATCTACGTACCTAATTCAGGTAAAAATTTAAATTTCCATACCTACGAGTACCTTCAAATATGTGTACTGATTATTTATAATCCGTTTAATCACAGGAGACCATAATTTTCCCAGCTCGCATAGGTCTAATAGCAATCGTTGTGTCTCCCTTACTATCATAATGAGAAATATGATCTTAACGGTACTGGAAAGAGAAAACAACACGCTATATATGCAAATCTAAAAGTTAATCACAAAATAATTAAAATGTACATCGTTATTGTGATGACCGTGGCCGGTTATCCGGGTTATCCCATGTATTCTGGATTCCCTGTTATGATGGATCCAGATTTCTCTGATGATGATCTCAGTGCAAGGTGACTTGTCAATAATAAGACGTAGGTAGTCTCATGATGTTTATTCCGGGATAAGGTACAATGGTAATTCTTAGGAAGTCTGATGGTAAGAGGACGAATGGACAACAATCGCACCCTTTTATACGTTCCTCATGTTGTCTCACTCATACACGCATGTCTCTTTCATACCGCAAGACATACGTTCACCACATCCCTCCACACTTAAATCTGAAGACAGTTACACAACATGATTTATGATAATAATAATTACAATACATACAAATATTCATTATTTACAGTAAGTAATTCATTTTCATGTTGAGTCGAGAGCTGAGTCCTGTCTTCAATGACTCATCTGTGTGTCCGTGGTCGTAATCGGTCCTTCCAATTTCCCGACGTGGAAGCCACCGGATCACTGGAGCTGGAAGTAAAAGGAGAATCACCCATTAGATTGTCATCCGGCACAAAGCTGGAGACATCGTAATCATCATACGACAGTCTCTTCGTCTCAGACGCGATATAAGGATTGCTGGTATTCTTTTCCCATGATACACACAATTTAGACAACTGATCAAAATGCCTTTTCCAATACATAAGTTTTCCATTTAAATTAACCTCAATTAAATACAATGTTTTTCCTAATTGTTTATGTACTTTCCCTTGTACCCATTTATCCTTGTTTTGGTCTCTAAAATCTCTAACCATTACTTTTTGATTAATTGAAAAACCTACCGATTCTTTATTATTTCTCTTATAATAATATTTCTGATTTTCCTGACATTTAGACATTTTAATTTTAGTTTCTTTATTAATTTTATTATCCTTATCTCTCCCCCCTCTCGGTACAAAACTGTTTAAGTTAGACCTTAGTTTCCTTCCAAACTTACTATAATTATTCGGAACTAAAATACCTCCCGATTGCAAACGGCCTAATTCCGTTTCAACCTTTGCTTTTAAAGCAAAAGGTTTGCAGAATTTTGGTTCGGCGTTTTCTTTTAATTTCAAATGCACTTTATTTTTATTAAATTTACCTAATTTCTCCGAAAAAACCTCCGGGAATTTCCGAATTGATTTGTCCAATTCACTTCTATTATTCTCAACTACATTGTGAGAAAAAATATCTCTACCCTCCTGGGTTGAAGTGGATTCTAACCCCGTAAATCCAATATTAAATTTTTTTATAAAGTCACGCCCTAGAACATTAGTTGTTCCATTTTTTACAACGCAAAATTCTAACAATTCCCTATAACCGTTATAATCAACTGTTAATACAATACAACCCAATACATTCAACTTACAGTTAGCGTAACCCGTTAAGGTTAAATCCTTTGGTTTTAAATCCAACTGTTTGAAGTATTTAACATAATCTTTGTCTGTTAAAATTGAAACTGCAGCTCCTGTATCAAGTAAACCAATTAACTTGATATTATTCACTAAGATTTTGCACAATATTGGCTCAGAGTACACTGTGTTTATCCATAACTTTTTTTTATTTCCCTGCGCGTTCACAAACACAGAAGAAATAACTTTT
This sequence comes from Limnephilus lunatus, assembly GCA_917563855.2. Taxonomy (NCBI): domain Eukaryota; kingdom Metazoa; phylum Arthropoda; class Insecta; order Trichoptera; family Limnephilidae; genus Limnephilus; species Limnephilus lunatus. The sequence continues at coordinate 39,513,484 of OU830602.1, read as the reverse complement.
TTATTATCACTGCGACAAATTTTACTTATGTGACCATTGCGATTGCATTTAAAACATATCATGTCTTTAAATTTACAAATTACCGATTCGTGATACTTCCCACAATGTTTACATCTTAACGTGCGGTCCATAAATATACCAAACCACCCACTAGATCGATAACTTCGGGTTTTAGTACGTGAAAAATTTGGTCACTATTTCACCATCAAATTATCACCTGTGACGTCACGCACCATAGACGAAGATTGAGAAAGCAACAACAGAACAATGCGCGACCATAGACAATATAATTTTCTTTCGGGGCCTACCCAATACCACCAAAATCATTAGCCTAAAATATTATTTTAAAAATAAAACTCGTAATTACATGATAAGAATTTTATTATAAACATATAGAAAAGGAAATACAAGAATATATAATTGAAATATGATTATGCGTTCCTACAAAACTACTGAATTAAAATATTTTCATCTTTTAACAGAAAAATTTAAAACTCAGAATTACATGTACATATTTTAAACAAGAATACAATATAAGCAGGTTATATTTCTGTAGCAAATTGCCACATGAGGGCGTTGTTTTAAAGATAAATTTCTCTTTTGAACGTACCTATTATATCTTTCAGCAAGTAAAAATAAATTGATCATATTTCCAAGATCCACGGAGACACAAGTTTGCATAAGATGTTTGATTCTTCATAAGGGGCTCAAAAAAACATTATATTTGTTTATTTGGCATTTAAAGTAGCTCAGCTCACCATATTTTCCCTGAAATTATAAAAAATAGAATAAGTTATATTTTCTAAAAACTACATTGGTTCAGTTATGGAAATTTGTAAAATAATGCAATTTTTATTGCATTTGTGTATGTGTATTATAGTACATACCTATGTATGTATGTAGTTACATTTCCTCCCATGTCTTTTATTTTTTAATTTATGATAACTCTCATATTAAACCAAGTTCTAGGATACCTACTTACTTATATAAAGAAGCCTACTCAAATGCATTAAATTTGACTGACGTTTTTGTAAAATGAGAGTTATAAAAATAATAATTACCTCTGCATCATGCACCATGACTGTATTTATTAGTAACCATCTCCAGAAACAGAAGCGAATGTATTGAAGTGTGGATAAATAATGTTATATTGTAAAACAAGTAAAGTTTTGTCGGTTCAGATTCCACTGAAAAATATTAATAAATTTATTAATATACTGATAAAAATATAAAAAAATGTTGAAAATAAGAACAAAAAATGCAATATAGAAAACATATTTACCTTTTTAAGATGTAATTGTGATGTTGGATAGCGTCAATTATTAGATAGATCCCAGGTAACATAAATATGTTCTGAAAACGGAAACATGTACATCAGTTTAAAATACAATTAAGCAATACATTTCAAAAAATACTTTAGGAACACTGAAATAACAACCAAAGGAAAACTCCCACCTGTAATTTTGTTCCAATTGCGGGTCCTGTTCTCCCATTTTTCATTCGATCGTGAATTCCCAAAATTCATAATCGTTACTTATTGCGTCGGAAACGTAAATGTCAATTGTCAATCAAACGTAAATAAAGCAGAAAAATGCAACAAAAATAAAAGATTCCTATTGGTTGATTTAGTAGCCGGTGACCATAAACAAATCGAAGTGGACTTGTGAAGTCACCCAAAGATTCTGACCACGTTTTGGCTCGGAGTTAAACCCGCCTGGTGCGGTCTATTGACTTCGGTCTGGACAATGTAACATTTTTATCTGTAGGTCTGAAAAAATGTTTCCCCGTCGGTAACAATTCGTTCCGATTATTATTTTTAGCAACTTGATTTACACTTTCCGATTTAATTTGCTCATTAATTACATCAAACGAATCCATCGCAATAGCACAATCTAAAACTTTCTTTAATGAAAAGTTTTCAGCCTCGACAATTAATTTTTCTTTGATACGACCCATTTGAAGACCGGTGACAAAAACATCTTTTAAATTATATTCTAGTCTGTCTTCGAATTTGCAAAATCTAACTAGCTTCCGTAATCGCGCTATAAAATCATTCACGGATTCTGTAACTTTTTGTTTCGTAGCAAAAAAAATTTCGCGTTCCTTGAACACATTCCTTTTTATACCTACATGATTCTCTAATAATAACAATAAATTTTCGACCGTAATATCCGTAATTTTTTTTGGAAAACACAAATCAATCAATAAATCTATTGTCTCTGTGTGCAAATGAGATATTAAAACCGCTCTCTTTTTCTCAACCGAATTAATTTTGTCATCATTGACTAGGATGAACTGCTCGTACTGAAGAACGAATGTCTCCAGCTTGTCCCTCAAATGACAAAACCTGGGCAGTTCTCCTCCTTCCATTTCCACACAGATGCAATCAATAAAAGCAGAAAATAACAAACACCACTCAACTCACGACTCTGATGATTGGATGCTGCCCGATCTCGCCCTTCCGCGAACCGTCTCTCGCTCCTGAATCCTGGTCTTCCTTCTAATGCGCCTTCCGTGAGGTCTGCACCAGGTCCCAGCTCTTCTCCTGAAGATCCGGAACTTCCGTATCCACGCCTTACGTGATACTCCTCCAGGTTCTCGGCACTGAATATCCTTATCCAGGGCCTTGATGCTTCTAGGATGCTTCTTCTGCTGCTCTTCCTTCTTCCTTGCTCCGCAATTATGTGGAGTCCACTGGCCTCTCTCTCGGTCCTGATAATAGCCAAATGTGATGGCTGTCCTGTTTCAGCTGCCAATGTGATGGCTGTCCTATTTAGGCTGCGCCAATGTGATGACCGTGGCCGGTTATCCCATGTATTCTGGATTCCCTTTTATGATGGATCCAGATTTCTCTGATGATGATCTCAGTGCAAGGTGACTTGTCAATAATAAGACGTAGGTAGTCTCGTGATGTTTATTCCGGGATAAGGTACAATGGTAATTCTTAGGAAGTCTGATGGTAAGAGGACGAATGGACAACAATCGCACCCTTTTATACGTTAAAACTTTGTGAATTTTTTCAAAATTATTTTTACATACAGCGACAAAAAACGAGGTGACCAAAACATTTATACTTTATTTGTCTAATAAAATAACTGTGTGCTTTTATTTTTTTTCGTTATCAGTAATTTTAGTTAGAATAAACATAAGGTGAGCCATTTTTAAAGTTTGCATTCAAAATTTTTATATTTAAGAAATTACATGGATATTTTTCATCATCTTTCCAAAACGTTTTTTAGTTTTCGGATTCGTTCATAAATATTAAACTTGTTTGGATTTTACTGCAAAGCAGAAATATGTTTTCCTTCTGATAAAATACGCCCGATTTTGAAGTCTTTCATTATATTCAATTTATTTTCATAAAAAAAGAAGAAATGTAAATAAAAAACTCTCCCTCATTGGTGATAAATAAGTAAATGTAAGTAAGCTAACAAAGAAAACCAACTAAATGAAAATAGATAGGACGCGCATCTGCCTTCCAGAGGGAGGTATTGCAAAGGAGACATAATAGTGGTAGGAAATAACAGGTGGGAAAATATGGAAAATCCATTGACGATGTGAGAAGTGTGAGTATTTCATATAGTTTAGCTGCAGGGAGGGAAGGAGGGAGGATGATCTCTAATGGGCGTTTGAAACGAAGTTTTTTTCGTCCAGTTTCCGTATGGGTCGTCTTTTCGTATGAATTCGGGATGAAAAAAAATTGATGTTTTCTATTTTGTTTGCGATTTTAGTATGGTGATGGGGGAAATTAATTAACATCATGTAATCTGCCATTGTTTTACGTACTTAACTAACCACATTATTTGGAAATGTTGCATGATTATTGTGTTGCTTTTATAAATATTTAAAAAATAATAATATAATACATTATTATGCTCATTACTGATTGTGAACGTGTATTACCTACTGTCCAGTATTGTGATTTCTGTGCGTATTTTAAAGGTAGATTCTTTCATGAGATCTATGGTTATTTTCAAAGTCTTGCAAATTTTTTAAGATTTAGTACCGTCCAAAATACTATTTCTTCTCTAATGGCAATTTTTCATTTCTAATATTATTTCTGAAGGCTTCTTGAGTGGAAATCCACTATACAATGAATGAAAAAAAAATTACCTTAGCTCCACAAAGGAGGTGCTGAGGAAAGTAATTCTCCTGTGTCATCTTTGAGGAGGGCCTTTTTAGGGAAGGAAGAAGAGGAAGTTTTGAGAAGGAAAAAGGTATTGGGAGTGGATAGGAATCTTTGGATCAGTGTGTCTAGGAGTGACGAACGTATGAACCCATCCCTCCCACTGGGGTGCAAGGCGATTTTCAGAGAGAGAACGGCTGGAGAAGACAAAAAGGACTCCCTCAACCATTCTCTCGCGATCCGGCCCACCATGCAGGTGGTGGGCAGACGCATCTGCCGCTAAGACCCGGACAAACCTGACCCCATAAACCCGGACACCCCTGCTAAGTCACCAAACGTAGCGAACCACTTGGGGTGACCTATGGCAGATAGGTGTTGGTCATCCGATTAATGGATCCGGAGGCGGGGATATCATACCCGCTTCCCAAATTATATCCTTTTTGCGTTCTTACTTGAAGAAATAATCTTTTAGGGGATCAACTTTCAGAGTGATTCATTGGCAAGGGATGAACTGCCCGGCGGTTCAATTGTCGGGGGGAACAACTGTCGGCGGGTCAATAGGCCACTTGCATGTATTTCATAACGACTTGGAAAAAATCGTGTGGATTGATTTTTTTAATAAGATTACGAAAATGTTAGTAAATTATTTTTAGAAATGTATAGTTTTATTTTTATTTTTAAATGAAAAAATCCATTATTTTAGCTCGTGACGTCACTATATGAATATGTCCCGTCTCCGATTATGTTCCATTAATTTTGTAAAATTCCACACTGATTAATGTTTTCTTTATATGGCAACACTTTGATTTCCGGCGAATTTTTGAATTCACTAGATTTATTGTTTGTTATATGCGAACTTATCCTTTGGTTTGATTTTTTGATAAAGATGGCGGTATTTTTACAGATGTTACGAAGAGAACCCCGCACAATTTATTGCTATTCGTGTCGTTCTTTTTTTAAATGAATTTCGGCTATGTAATTATCGTTTTTTCGCACCCATAAAATTTTGTCCCGTTTATAAACACCCATAAAATTATGTCCCGGTTAATAAAAAAATGGTCTGATTTTTCGGATTGAAATTTTCAAAAAATCGCCAGGGTTTCAAAAATACGATTAAAAAAAATACAGAATGTCTTAATATTTGCCTAAACCGGAATATTTTTTTTAAAATGTGATCCAAGTTGCCTATTGTCGTCGGATCAATTGTCTATTGATCTCCGTATCTACAACTCCAAGACACGAAGTCTTCGGTTTTCATTACAAATACAAAACCTTATTAAAAATATGGTAGGTAAGTAATAATAAAGTCAAAATTATAGCGATCGCGAGATTTTCGATTAGGTAGGTTCGTGATCCCGACAAGTAAATTTTAAAACGTGGGTTATTTTTTTTTGTATTTCATTATTTTTATGTCTTACGTACGCACCTACCTACTTATAAAAAATATTTGGATTTGAGTTTCACTAAAGCAGAAAATCACAATATTTTAAATTAACTTTTCAAATAGACAATTAGAATATTTTTCTTTTTATAGGCAGGTATCTACCAAGTTTATGACTTTCTTTATTTATTATTCACACAATCAGTTCCAATATTAAAAATGAAGGAGAGCAAGTTCTGGGAAGGAAAAACGTATGAGGAGTGGGTAGGAATATGGGGGTCAGTGTGTCCAGGGATGACGGACGTATGAACCCAACCGTCCCTCCGAGGTCCAAGACGATGTTCCGAGAGAGTCCTGCTGGAGAGATCAAAAGGTCTCCCTCAACCAGTCTCTTCCGTTCCGCTCTGCCACGTAGTTGGTGAGCAGATGCATAATCCCGGACACACCTGATAAGTCACCAATTTTGGGGGACCTGTCGCAGAGGTATTGGTTATCTAATAATTGGTTCCTGGAGCGGTGGTACCCATACCCGCCTCGCAAATTGAAGTGTATGGTAATGTATGAATATTTTTTATGAAGGAAATAGATGTCATTGAGTGCGATTTTTATCTTACCTGGTTTTGAACCAACGACAACTAGACCCCAAACCTCGAGATCTTACAGGTCTTTCATGGAGAGCGTCAAATTTATTTTACGAAACATGACATTTTTAAATATTCATAAGCAGATAAAAAGCCTAAAAGCAAGGAAGCCTAATGAAGAAGTATTGGCAAAACAACTCAAAGGACACTTTTGGGTGTGTGTGGTTTACCGATAGTATAGAATGTTTCAAAAAAGTTTTTCGACCTAGTTTGGAACACCCACCCGCAATCCTCTCTTACCCCGAAAATTGGACAATGTTTTTTTTTGTTTCATTCTTAACTAACAAAAACAGAATGTTTAAGAAATTAAATTATTAAGTACCTACAAAGAAGCGGAACATGGACTTGGTCTACTGCAAAACTGGCTTAAGAAAAATTCCTTTACACTTAATGTCAATAAAACAAAATATATGACATTTTCTATAACAGCTAGAGGACAGCCAGAGGATGACTTTAATCTCAAATTACATACATGCCAAGAAAACTACCAAAATCAAGGCTTATCATGCCACTGTCCTACCATAGGACACTCCAAAAGTATCAAATATCTTGGTATTGAAATTGATGATAATCTCCGATGGAACGCACACATTTAAGTGAACTCACCAGGTACATTTACTTCTTTAGAGCCATCTGTAACATCCTCAACATAAACGACATTAAGAAAGTGTACTACGCTTTATGCCAATCACAAATAGAGTACGGGATAACTGGATGGGGATCTGCCTTGAGCACTCAAATGGACCGACTCAATATAGCCCAAAAAGGAGTACTAAAGACAATTTTGAAATTACCGCTTAGAACTCCGACAGAAAAATTGTTTCAAAGCATTCAAGTCTACAACATACAAAAACTTTATGCAAAAAATATTGTATTTAAAATTTAAAAAAAAACATATCAGAATACTCCACTGTCCAACATAGATACAAAACCAGGGCAATAAACCAAAATATTCTAGCTACAGCCAGTTTGAAAACATCTTTTGGACAAACAAATATGAAATTCAATGCGACAAAACTATACAACGCTCTACCAACTCAAACAAAAAAAATAACAGAAATAAATAAATTTAAAACAAAAGTAAAAATATGGTTGAGAAAACAAAGTGAAAATGAACTATCAAACATACAGAAGACCATGTAAAGACAACTGGATACTAAATACAAATGTGGAAAAACTACAGGCCGCCTCAGAACAGGAAACCCTAGTGAGGAGGACTGTGAAAAAAAAAACATGTACTTTAAAATACCTAAAAAAAATAATGTACCTTTTAATACCTTAATATAATATAATTTATAAATACATTATGTACAAATTTTGCTATAGATACTAATAATTTATTTTTTTTTAAATTGTTTCATTCATCCAGGACATCACTACACTAACGAGGGTTTAAAATGGAACTAGACGAACCCGGGCATCCCTGCTAAGTTACCAATGACGATCCACGATTACGGTACCGTGACGACACAAAAAATGCAATAAACATACGTTCCTTATCACAATAATGTTGTAGTTCTTTCAAAAGATGAGATACACAATGTACGTAGGTCTGTTTCCTCTAAAGGAAAAGAGAAATAATTTTCTTGAATCTCTCTCACACTCCGTACAGTGTTGTCTCCTATTGACGTCCCCCACAATACTACTAGCTGTGGCGATAATTTTGAAAGTATGAAATATAGTTACAAGGATAATATTAAAGTGTGAGTGAATTCCAATAATTCAAAAACGTCAAACGTGATGGTTTTGCTTTTGTTCTAAAAATAAATATAATGGTACAGCTACAAACATAATATAATGCAACAGCTCTTTCTCACACGCTACATAACAGCAGTCGAAAACAATACAAACGGTGAACGTATGTCTGCACCCCCCAAAGGAAACCTACAATCATTATCACACATCTCCATCACACATACAAATAAAATGAAACGCGATTCCCGTAGCCTTATCTGAGTAATAAGATATATCAGTTTCCTCCAAAGAAAAAAGTAATACTTTGGAGGAAACAGACACACGTATTTTGTATGTCTCATCTTTTGTTTCTTTTTTTAAAATTATTTATTTATTTATTGTTTTGGAACATTTACAGAGTATTAACATAAAAAAAGTCATTAGATTAGCATTGTAAAAAGCGTAGATTTTAATAGTCCACTTAAAAATGTTCACAAATTAAATGTGTACAAAATTTTACCATTATTTAATGTGTACAAAAAAGCTGCAGCATTAGTAGGATAAAGAACGTACTTTTTATCCTTTTTTTGTGCCGTCATCGTAACGTCATAGTCACGGTAATAATAAAAGTGGTCAATAGGAGAGCGCACTATAGGAGTATTTTCAGTATTGCAAAAAAGTAGGATAGCATCTTTTGTTAATGTAAACTTCATGATGGTTTAAAAAACGTTTTAAAGTCCTCTAGTAAAGTGTCGCGCTAGTTTGAGTGTCCGGCGCAACACACTGATAACTGATGGTGCGTGAGAGTTATTTGGCAAGGTGTTAACTGATCCCATTTATTACTGTAGCCACAAATACTATCTCGCCCGGACACCTGACGACGGTGACCGTTCCGGGCGTGGTTGGATTCGCTTCACCCGCCGGCGACAGTCGGAAATGCCTGTTGGCTTGGCTTGTCTTGTCTTCGTGCTTTCCCAAAGCGACACGAGTCCAACTAATTGGACTTCCGATATCCGGACTGCTGACGCTCTGTGTGACTCTGCAAGGGTAATTAGAAGTATAAAATCACAGTTAATTAGTATTAAGGATGGCACTGGATTCATATTTTAACAATATTAATGCTTTGTTTAGTTGAAATTTTCGTGTCAAAATAACTTTATATTTTTTCTTAATTTTTGTCATTTGTTTTTACGCAGCTTTCAATTAATCTCCTCACACAGTATTTCTCTCGAACTGTCTTTACTGCGCATTGTGCACTGCGCGTTTTTGCAACATCTAAACTGACGTTTATATCCAAGTTTCAAGACCAGCTTGTTTCTTGCTTCTTCTCAAATTATTGCAATGAATTTGAGAAGAATATGAATATTTTCCGTTGATTCTAGACAATTTATGTTGTCGTAGGTTGCTGGCTCGCGCATTTTTATCCCATTTAAGATGAAGCCATACTAAATAATGCAAAATCATACAAAATAGTATGTTTTAGTTTTGAAAATTTGACCGCTTAGAAGTATTATAGATGCTTCAATTAAATACTGTGCGTAGAACATACCTTGGCCCTTAAAAATATCGGTCATTTTTTAACAAGTCTTTTAATAAGCTTAGAAAAAAATAAAGTATTAGGTCTATAAAAAACATTTTTAACTGAAAACTCTCCTACTTATAAACACTTTTTCTGATATGTTTTTATTGCATAATGTGGCAAATTCAGTTTCTTATATAATTATCGCGAAAAAAAGTGGTATTTACGCCCGAACCTCACAAAATAAAATATAATATGCATTTTCGCGTTGGTATTTTTGACATCACGGCAGTTGACGAATTTGTTATATCAAAGTGAACCTTATACCGTCCACCGAAGAACGACTGGCAGCCGCCCCGATTTTCTGTCATTACTCCTCCGAACGGAGCGGAGAGAAGACGTGTTATGCTCCGCGCCGCTTATTTTCGTGAAATCAATTTAAAAATTCCGTTTTATTACAATAAACAATGCATAAAAAAGGAATTAATGTTTTTTACAGGCCTTTACGAAATCAATATGTAAAAAAAAATCTCAAATATCTTTTCCAACCTTTCCAAAAGCTTTTTCTCAAGTATTTTTAAACTCCTTCCATAAAAGGGCGCGAATTCCGATTTCGATTTTTTCCTGTACTAGTGGATCGCCTTAAGTAACCCACAAAAATACATAGCTTGCATACAGTATTTTTAAACCTGTAATTTGACTTCAAAAAAGATAATTCCGCACTTTCCAGACAACAAAATTACGAATATTAAAATTCCAACAACTTTTCATTGCGTATGCATTTGGAGGAACACGGATAACACAGGTCTGCAACTTTTTTTTCTTATTTGAAATAAGAGGTAATTCCCATGTATTTTTTATTGCTGAATTCGGAAAAATTATCAAAAAAATTCCATCACATAAGGTTTTTCCGGAAAACGCAAAATACTGTGGGATTGCCTATCTTAAGGCGCAAAACGGGGTATATTGCCGAAATATATATTTTTTTATTAATTTCAACTTATTATAAGATAATTTTATGTTTTATAGACTGAAACAAAACATTTAGTAACTCATGACGACTTAATTAGTCAGCGTTGAATAATATATATCGGGATTTCCCATAGTAAGTATGAAGAGAGCATGCCGGAATTCCCAAGCACACTGTCCCTTCCATGCCCTATTATTTATTTATTTCTGTTCCAACTTTCGTAACGTGCATTTCAAAAATGACTTCAAGAGGTTGTGTAAATTTTTTTGAGAGTTTTTGCTATATTTATTTATTTATACTGGGGGTCTTTACAGATTGTTCACACACATGTTAGAACAACCTAGTTATAAAAACTCAGTTAATTATACAAATAAGACAAAGTAAAAATTTATATACAATCAACTAGACAAATAATACAATGATACATTTTAGAACTGTTTTAATAAAATTTAGATAAAACAAAACAAAAATCAGTTAGAAATGGAAAATTATTAAAATATAAGGTTTACTCAAATAATAATAGAGAGATATAATTAGAGACACAAATGATAGGTACATAATAAATTAGCACTTATTTTTCAGCAATCGCAGGGCATTTTTTTTGAATCCATATAAATTATTATCGACAAAAATATCTACTTCAGCACACTCTATCTTATTATATAGTCGACACATTTGGGTCAGATGGCTAAAATATGCGATATTGTTTTTAAATATATTCAGGTGAAACATAATTATGGCGTCTTAAATAATGGGAATTGGGAAAATTTATATCAATATTGCTAAGACACAATGAAGTATCAAGATGGCCGTGAATTATTTTATGTAAACATATTAGATCAGTCAATTGCCTTCTGATTTTAAGTGTATAAATTTTGAAGTATTCAAGTCGCATGTCGTATGTTCTAAGATGTTCATGTAATTGACATTTAAAAGATAACAGTCTTACCAATTTTTTCTTAACTGATTCTACAATTTTTTCATACTTGCAGTAATGTGGATTCCAAATAGTGCTTCCGTGTTCAAGTTTACTTACTTTATTAAGGCATTGTAAAGGGTTAGAATTGATGAGAAGGGTCTTTGAAAGGTCTACATATTCTATGAATAAATCCCATCATTTTAAATGATTTGCACTTAATGTCGTTAATGTGTACATCAAATATGAATTTAGAATCAAAAGTAATTCCTAGGTCTCTTATGGAGGACACTTTTTTAAGAATGGTATCTACTACACTATATAAAGAGGTAAGGTTTGTTTGTTTGTTTGTTTGTTTGCATCGAATAGGCTCTGAAACTACTGAACCGATTTGAAAAATTCTTTCGCTGTTGGGAAGCTACACTATTCCTGAGTGACATAGGCTATATAATCTTTTCAAAATAATTAGGGATCATTACTAAAACTCCAATAATGCAACCCAAGGTGTAAAAAAATTACCTAAAATATTCTTTACATCGCGTGCGCTGCGAAAACTATTGATGATAGAATAAAATAATGCACTACGACTTTGTAGAACACATCATTATTTACAAAAAAGGTCGCGACAGCAAATGTCTAACTATTATGGTTATGCCACAATAAGTATTCTTTTATTTTAAAAATATAATTAATATGTCGCCGTTTGAAAAGGCTTTTTATTTGTATCTTGGTGTTAATCCTTATCAAAATAAATTACTTCAAATTCAAGACAGCTTCAATACCTTTATTTAACTTTTTGAATTTTTCAATTCGGATATTTAATTAGAAAGATATCGCGAGTTTAAAAATGTTAGTATTAGAAAAAAGTTTCTGCTACGGGCCGGGCGGGAGAGGAGTCAAGAAATGAAGTGCCAGGGGGGTTGGCGGGACGGGGGAGCGGGAGAGCGGTGGCGGGGAAGGTGGAAGTGGAACGCTGGAGGTTAACGCACGGGAATGTACGCACGGGAGTAACATTTTATTTATTTAAATATGGCATTGCAACGCATGCCGGGAAACAGCTAGTTATTAATAACATAGGAAAAATCCTTTATTATTCTATTCCGAGTGAAGTTTAAAGTGTAACATTTTTCAATATTTAAGTGCATATCATTGACAGTACACCAGTTATTGAGTGTGTCAAGTACATTTTGAAGAAGTTGATGATCAGAAACAGACTAAATTTTACGAAAAAATTTAAGATCATCGGCGAAAAAAGCATAATCACAGTTTAATATTTGTGGTGAATTTGTAGTGAAAAAACAACAAAGAAATATTCCTGATTTTGTTAAAAAAAAAAAGTGTACTTTGCGTATTTTAGTATGAAGATAGGGGACCAGAACAAATCTTGGGCCCCGCATGGAGTTTGTTCATGGTGTGTTGAAGGACTTAGAATTTGTGAAGGCATTAAAAAAGATGGCGAGTCATTTAAATACCTTTCAAGCAAGATTCCTGATATGTCTGAAGCAAAGCTGAAGGAGGGAGTTTTTGTTGGTCCTGACATTCGTAAGCTGATGAAAGATAACAACTTTGAAAATGTGATGAACGATGTTGAGAGGTCAGAAGAGCAAGGTGAGAGGTTTCACCAAGTATCAAGGAAAGGGAGAGAAGGTATCAAGGTCTATAAGATACAAATATGATGGGCGACTACTGATGGATGCTGTATAGGGAAAATATAACGTCCCACAAAAGAAAAAGCACAAAACGAAGCTTCGAAACTAACAAAGCAGATTTTATAAAGATTTATAATTCTATATAATGTAAATAAAATATTTTATGACTTAAAATTAATTATATTTGTATAATTTTATGATTTTTATGAAGTAAAACTTCTTTACCCACGCTCGACACTTAGGGGTAAAATGATGAATACGTTACGAAAAATATGAAACGTTACGAAAAAATATGAAACGTTACGAAAAAATGTGACACGCTAATCAATATGAAACGTTACGAAAAAATGTGACACGCTAATCAATATGAAACGTTATCAATGTGAAACGCTAATCAATGATATGAGTTGAGTTGAGTTGAATTGAGTTGAGTTGAGTTGAGTTGAGTTGAGTTGAGTTGAGTTGAGAGCTGAGAGCTGAGAGCTGAGAGCTGAGAGCTGAGAGCTGAGAGCTGAGAGCTGAGAGCTGAGAGCTGAGAGCTGAGAGCTGAGAGCTGAGAGCTGAGAGCTGAGAGCTGAGAGCTGAGAGTTGAGAGTTGAGAGTTGAGTTGAGTTGATGGGGATGTTGAGGGGATGGGGATATTTTTATTCCTGTTATTGTTATACTGTTAATGGTTGGCATAAGTTAGTGAACATTCCCTACAGAAGTAGTGCAAGGCGGGTTTTGCCTATATATTTTAATTTCCACTTTGCGGAAAATCCTTACGCGATGGGTCGAAATGGATGGCATGTAATTCACCTATTAAAATTAAAAAAAAAATTAAATATCAATTTGCAGACCTGTTTAGTGTGTAATCATTTGTTTCCATGACAGTTGTTTCCTCGAACTTATATACAATTTGCAGTCAGTTTAGGGAAACTACGGCATACCCACTTACACAAAATATAACTAAATGTCCCCGAAGGGGTGTGCTGAGAGGACGTACCTACCACTGAATAATTAAAGTATAAAACATATTTTATTTATTTTATTTGTTGATTTTCAACGCCCTGGTGGGCGTTGAAAATCAAAAATCAATAATAATACAGAATACATCAAAAATCAATAATACAGAGACAGGTTTTTAAAAACAAAAGATAAACTATAAAAAATAACTAATACACGTCATAAAGAGTATGCATATAAATTAAGAAAAGATAATATATTACAATAAAAGAGAAAGTTTCTAAGTTTTAAGTTGTAAATACATAACAAAATGCAAGATACATAAAAATAAAACGGTAACAAGTTTTTACATTGTGGATTAATATAGAAATATACGAATAAATGCATTAGCCTCTATGTGATGCTCCTTAAATATCAAAATATTCTACATAAAAGTATTGTTCAGGTATTTCTTAAATAATGGTAAACTTGTGTTAAATATTATACCTCTAATATAAAATATATCGATATTAGAGGTAAATTTGTTTCCTAATGTGTGAAGTCGAGAACTAGGTGCATGTATGTGGTAGTTCGTCCCAGAATTATTGTTGCTCGATTGGGTACCCTGAAATCGATGAGATGCGGGAGTTCGCAACAATTTTCATTCAAATGCATCAAGGATAAAACTTCTTGTTTATATACTGAATATACCAGCGTTTAAGTTTTAAAAAATCGACACGGTAAATAAATTCGTTTGATATCCGTGCCAAATTTGTATTAGGATGATGCAATGCGAATCATTGAAAAATCATAGAAAATCAAGTATTTTCCTTTATGACTAAAAACAATAAGTTGGAAACAAGATAAAATACTCAATTTCAGTGACGTTTCCAAATGGCATCATTGTCAGAACTGTGGGTATACATTTACACCAATACACATAATCCCGATCTTACAGTGTGTTGATTCGTTGATTGGGTCAACTTTAATTGCGCGCCCCATATACCTTCAGCACGGTTTGGCGACTTTTCAACCCGCGACAAAACATCCCCGACAAAATATCCTAGTACGGACAAAACATCCCTCGACAAAATATTTACTAAAACCTAACCTAACCTAACCTAACCTAACCTAACCTAACCTAACCTAACCTAACGTAACCTAGCCTAGCCTAACCTAACCTAACCTAACATAACATAACCTAATCTAACCTAACCTAACAAAAAAATGTGACAAAAATAACAATAAATAATACAAATGACAATAGATTATTTCTTCAAATGCAGCAAAATTATTTTGTGGCACCATTTTAATTCAAAATTAATATAATTTCTTTATATTAACCACTTTTAATGTCTATAAAACCGACATGTTTCGAAAGCAATGCTCTCTTCCTCAGGACTTACTAAAAGCCTTACCAGTAAAGACAATAAATTATTAAATCTTCACATGTAGCAAACACATGTAAAATAAGGTTACTTTAGGTTAGGTTAGGTTTTAGTGGATATTTTGTTGGAGGATGTTTTGTCGGTAGGATATTTTGTCGGGGATATTTTGTCGCGGAATGAAAACTCGCAGTACCCTTCAGCAGATGGGCGCAGGTCGGATGGGCGAATTTTGAAATCGTGCAGACAAATTATTTCCGTTTTCATAATTTAAAGTGGGCGTATCAAGTAAACCGACCGACGGGCGACATGTTCTCGCTGTTCCCGGGCGTTTAGCTGCCGATGCCGATCCGACGGTTTTAATGATCGCTGAAATGTTAAGAGCCGTAAGAACCTAACCTAACCTAACCTAACCTAACCTAACCTAACGTAACCTAGCCTAGCCTAACCTAACCTAACCTAACATAACATAACCTAATCTAACCTAACCTAACAAAAAAATGTGACAAAAATAACAATAAATAATACAAATGACAATAGATTATTTCTTCAAATGCAGCAAAATTATTTTGTGGCACCATTTTAATTCAAAATTAATATAATTTCTTTATATTAACCACTTTTAATGTCTATAAAACCGACATGTTTCGAAAGCAATGCTCTCTTCCTCAGGACTTACTAAAAGCCTTACCAGTAAAGACAATAAATTATTAAATCTTCACATGTAGCAAACACATGTAAAATAAGGTTACTTTAGGTTAGGTTAGGTTTTAGTGGATATTTTGTTGGAGGATGTTTTGTCGGTAGGATATTTTGTCGGGGATATTTTGTCGCGGAATGAAAACTCGCAGTACCCTTCAGCAGATGGGCGCAGGTCGGATGGGCGAATTTTGAAATCGTGCAGACAAATTATTTCCGTTTTCATAATTTAAAGTGGGCGTATCAAGTAAACCGACCGACGGGCGACATGTTCTCGCTGTTCCCGGGCGTTTAGCTGCCGATGCCGATCCGACGGTTTTAATGATCGCTGAAATGTTAAGAGCCGTCGCTGATTGTCGGCTGTTGGGTCACTGGATCTAATTGCCATACCGATCTGCAGACGAGGTGGGATGCTGAGGGAATTGTCGCCTGCAGGGCTAAATTAGGCTTAGGTAAAGCAGGTTAATTAGGCGGTTAATTAAACGCGACTGAAAAACAGACGTAGAGTTTGCACTTGCTCGGACACAAGATCAAGCGTTACTTCTCAATCCCTAATAAACTGTTGCTTTATTGATGAAGCCATACGAATGAATGCAAAATCATTCAAAATCATGTGTTTTTGGTTTGAAAAATTGCAAAATCTGTTACCAATGAACCCATCCATTTCTAATATTTGAATATTTGTGCCTGAATTTCACAAAATAAAACAAAACAATGCAATTTTCCAAGTTCTTTTCGGCATGAATCAAAATGGGCGACGTTCAGCGAATTTTGAATTGAGAAATAAACGTAATGCCGTCCGCATAAAGATCTGCATTTTCTGCATCAGTTAGCGCCCCACGCCCCACAGCGGTGGCAAACGGACGTCACTAGAGTCTATGTCACTTAATTCTTGTTATTATAATAAACAATGCGTAAGAAAGGAGTTATTATTTTTTACAGGTCTTAACGAAACACACCTGTAAAAAACAACTCTCAATTATCTTGTCTAACCTTTCCAAAAAGTCTTCTCAAATCTTTTTTAATCTCTCCCTCAAAGAGAGACGGGGACCTTCCGATTTCAAATTTTTCAAAGACTAGTGAATCACCATAACATCACACGTAAAGAATGGATGACATGTTGTAAAAATAAAAGAAACCACTATTCCCTTTGTTGATGCTGCACGCAACCTTTGAATAATGGTGGACGGTAGGCGAGGTATGAGTAACAATTTAAAGAGGTCACAGTGGTGCTATTCGAGACTAACTTCGTCTGTTGTATAATATGAGAGAATATAAATCAGTAAAATAACACAAGATTATTACCGATAGTTTTGTTCTCGCAACATTGGATTATATGGAGGCACAGTGTATGATCCCTCTTCATAAAAAAAAAAACAAAAACAAGTGCAAAGTGTCCAAAATGCGTTTGTCCGATATTGCCACGATGTCCCAAGACGCGAGCATATCTCGCCTTACCTCTTTCCGCATCGGATTCTATATAATATGTCGAACAGAAGGAAGTTACATCAAATGTGTCACGTGGACCATTTTTTTTTTTTTCAAAGGAAGACAAATATTCCCGGGTTACGAATAACCCAACAATGTTTGAAAATCTCCTACTACCACCAAAGAAAGCCGAAAATGTTGCTTGTGTTGTGATGGAGGACTTAGCCAGCCGAGGAATCGAACATGCGACGCCCGGGTGGGACCCAAGTGCTATGCCGACTCAACCACTGACCGGTCAATGAATTTTTAAGTTCGAAGGTTCCTGCCTATCTATCTGTTTGACAGACTGCAGTGGTCCCTGGACTCTACTGCACACAGTACACGCCAAACGGACCACTTATTCGTATTCCCTTGACATAAAATTGCAGTATTTTAGGGTAGTTTCTGTAGGTTGGTATTTATCATCAAAACTATGGAATGAAATACCCCTGTCTATTCGAATATCGACATCGTTGCAGTGCTTCAAGAAGCTCTGCGGCGAATTGTTGTTGAACCAAACAGCCTGTGTCGATATTCCTGTCCCGAATGTAATTATGTTAATTGATGTTGTATTAATGTTTTTCCTGGTCCCTGGCCGCGGCCGATCGCGCCACGTTATACCCGTTCAGTGGGTTTCGGAAAATTCTAATAATGTTTACGGTGATCCACTAATCCTTGAAAAAATCGAATCGGAATCCCCGCCCCTTTTACCCTGGGAGGGGTTTAAAAATACTTGAGAACACAATTTTTTTTTTAAGTTGTAGGCAGGCAGGTACCTACTTCAAAGATAAAAATGTTCGGTCCAACTAACTCTGGCTTTTCAGACCAATTCACCCCTGAACAGCGAAGTCATCCACCTTGTTTTAGATTTTTTTTTGTTATGCTCGTAAATTAATCTTTCAATGATTTTAATGAGTAAATAAGCTAATGATGAAACACAAGTAGTAATATTATTGTCAACATAAATATGTGACATTATCTGTGTACCTGTTTTCGTACTTCCTCATAAGTTAAATGAATGAAAAAAATCACAGTGTATCTTTAAATGCTTTTTAAGACATTTCCCATGAGATTTTTGCTCTATTTTAAAGAGTCGTGTTTTATTAAAGATTTTCACAATTTTCCTTTTCTTATATTCGTTTTAACATCCCGTTCTTCTTCTTTTCTTACAGAAAATATCCCTTGTTTTTTTAGCTTGTCTAATATTTGGTGAACTGTCATCACTTGACAGATGTTCTCCGTTTGTAGCGGGCGGTCGCCTCTTTCGGTGTCTATGGCGTCACGTGGTTTCAATTTAATTACAAATTACCGTTGTTATTTTTTCATATGTACAGTGGCTTTCAATATAAGCTAAATCTATGCATTTAGTTTATTCGCTAATTAATTAAGTAAAATTATGTAAATTCTCACAACGTTTATCATGAAATTTAAATTATATTAACGAGTACCCAATGCCTAATTGCCAATGGTCATGCCAGACGAGAGAGCTTTCATGTTGTTAAATAGTATCGCTTCGAATATCGATACCTATGTTAAACACCAATAAAGCACAATTTAGACGGCAAGCTTCGTTGCTGTTGTGTAATTGTGCTTCATTGATGTTTAATTTGTTTAAATTGCTTAAATCTGCAATCTTAAATTTTTTCTTCTTTAAAAATGCTTTGAAATTTTAATTTTATTACCTAATATAATTGAATTGAATGCCACTCAAAGAAAGAAAGTATTTTAATTCAGTTTATTGATGTGCTTTTGGATACACAATATTTTTCAATTTTCTGCCTGGTGCATTCACGAATAAATCAGAAGGTTTTCCGAAGCGTGAGCAGGCCACATTCAGCCAAATTTACACCCTTATCGCTATTATATCTCCTTTGCTACCCCTCCCTCTGACCCTCCCCCCACTGTGTGTCCTTTCCCATGCGTCACCGTTCCACCCCCGTTCCTATACTACGTCTACTTTCCCTCCCTTTTTCAAAAGAACTCTCGTGCCACCTATTGTAAAATTTTATCCAAATTTCATAACACCAATTTCAGTGCGCAAAACAACTCAACAAAGTTTCATCACAATCGGATGAATGGTGTAGGAACATTAGGAACCCTTAAGCATGTATGCGTTTACTATTATTTGATTTTGGTTCTCTTTGTTTTATAAATATTCTAAGACATTCTGTATTTTTTTTTAATGGTATTTTGGAAACCCTGGCGATTTTTTGAAAATTTCAATCCGAAAAATCAGACCATTTTTTATAAACCGGAAAGACGGGACATAATTTTATGGGTGTGAAAAAACGATAATTACATAGCCTAAAATCGTTTTAAAAAAATGACGTTTTCCACACGAATAGCAATACATTGTACGGGGTTCTTTTCGTAACACATGTAAAAACACCGCCATCTTTATCAAAAAATCAAACCAAAGGATAAGTTCGCATAGAACAAACAATAAATCTAGTGAACGTTAAACGCAAATTCAAAAATTCGCCGGAAATCAAAGTGTTGCCATATAACAAAAAAAATTAATCAGTTTGGAATTTTAAAAAATCAAGGGAACATAATCGGAGACGGGACATTTTCATGTAGTAACGTCACGAGCTCAAATAATGGATTTATTTATTTAAAAATAAAAATAAAGATGCACATTTATAAAATTTTTTTACTAACATTTTCGTAATCTTATTAAAAAAAATGTATCTACACGTTTTTTTTTTCAAGACGTTAAGAAATCCATGCAAGTGGCCTATTGTATTTTTAAATTCGTTATATGCGTACAAAGAATTTTGAGTGCATACCCGTATGTGGAATCATCGCTAAACCATATTTAAAATGTTAATCATTGTAATAATTACGTGATGTATTCTGTTGAAAAACCAGTAAAGAAATTTTAATAATTAAAAAATACGTTTTATGACGTAAAATTCTTTTCCACCATTTTTTAAAAATAATTCTAACTTACCATCATGAATGGAGTGCAAATATACCAATAGGAAGTTATTTAAATAATAGATACCTACTTATTTAGCCTTTACAGGTTTTTAAATCTGTGTCCTGTGAGATTAGAACCAAATATCTTCTCCGCCGCACCATCAAGGTTAATTTTTTTCTATAAGTTTAAAGAATAACTTTTAAAAACATTATGGATTTATTTATTGACAACCTCTGATGTATGAAGATCACAAGGGATGCCGCCCCCCCCCCCTCCCTCCCTCCCTCCTGCATACCCCCTCAAAACCGAGACAAGATACGGAAATTAATTAGTTGGTGCCAATGCGAATTGCGGATGCGAGTTTCTAGAAGAGCGGGGAATGAGACTCATTTATTTAGGGTTTAGGCGTAGTTGCTTTATTTTTTGAGTTTTACAGTTTATTTAAAATAAGGGAATGAACATAAGCATTAAGCAGAAAATTAATGAAGACAATATTAGCGAAACTCAATCGAAAATCTGAAATGAAATTTATTCAACATTACAATTTGAGGTTTTTCTGATTAAGTTATTGATAAATATTCATCCCAGACTTGCAGAAAAGTCATTAGATGTCGCATATTAAATAAAAAATGGATAAATTTATCCAAGACACTATCTAGATAGCATTTAGATCTCGTTGAATCTTGCAATTACACACAGAATTAGCAGCCAATAAAAATATGCGTTAAGAAAAAGAAGACAAAACATTATATTACGACCAAGAACTACAAAACAGATAGTTCTTGGTCGAAGAATGATACAGTTAAATGTGACCGAATCGGATAGGGACACATTAGCTCAGTTGGTAGAGCACTGACCCGGCAAGTCATAATTCCTGGGTTCGAGACCTAGATGTGACCGTATCTTTTTCTATTTTTTTCTGTTTCAGATTTTCGATTGAGTTTTGCTAATATTATTAATGTATTATATATAATGTTATTTCACACTTAAATAATTAAAAATAATATAAATTATATTTGTGGCATGTTTCAGAGTGCGAAAGGTAGTTTCATTATCGCCCTGATGTAAGGCCACCTTCCAAAATTGAAACGTTGCTTTAAATTACTTTAGCAACGATTTAAAACAAACTTTTCAGATCTGGTCACCATGCAGCTTGGTGACCAAATCTGAAAAGCCATGTACTTTCCCAACTTTCTCTTCCCCTTCTCCTTCCCCTGCTCACTACCTTCAGCCTCGCAACATATCCTAACTGTTGACTCCAGACTGTGGCTCCAGACGGGAGCAGTATGGACTCTTGTGCGGTAATTACATAAAACAAAACTAGACAAATATTTTATTTACGCTGTCCGAAACGTTGGCTAAAGAAGAAGGTAGCGCAACACGGCATAACACCCCAAAAACAAATAACGAAAATACTTTTGGCCGTGAAAATCTAAAAAAGTATTTTGACAAATATTTTTTTAAATCGTTTCCACTGGAATTTTCTTTCTGTAAGCAAGCAAAGCATCTGTGTGAGTCGGTAATGTGCTAGAGTTAAGTCTGACTGTGTGATAACTGGGCATCTGTACAATTAATAAATAATAAAAATAATATTTGAATCATTTGTGGAGCGCCGTTTTTGTGATAAATCACCACAAGGACGCTGTACAAATGTGTAGTATATTTCTACATTCTTACTTCTAACGACAGACTAGGCAAAACAGTTGGTCGATCACAAAAACAAAACTATATCGATAATGGAAATTTGAAATGCTGTGAAGGACAAAACGTCAATTGTTCAGGAAAGCGAAAAGAAAGTTTTTTTCTCTGAAAAATCATTTCTTCTGTTTTTATTTATTTTTATTTTTTTATTGATTATATTCGTGATGTTTACATTACATTATTCGATGCCTGTCTCGCTAGGGTATACCTGTGTTGAGACAGGCCTCAATTGACCTATAATTATTAATTATGCATAGGTAGATATCATTACATAGTATAAAATGAAGTTGCTCAAAATGTTTGTGCGCTTAGATCTTTTAAACTACCCAACGGATTTTCATGCAGCACCAACAGATAGAGTGATTCAAGAGGAAGGTTTATATGTATAATACATGATTATTATAGTAGAGAAAAGCCGATAAATTCAAATATTCAATTCAGGCAGCGGGCAGCTAGCAAGCGGGTGATGTGGATTTTATAAAGGTTAGGTAATGGCGTTGTGTTTCGTTAACCACAGCAATGTGTGGCCGGGTCTACTAGTTTATTTTAAAATAAAATTGATTAGATCTTTCAGAATTCTTAAAAAAAAAATCTTTAATGACAGTAGATAGGTGGTTCGGTTATTTTTATTATAATTTTTCAGAAAAAAAAGGACGCACTTATTTTCCAATATTTCGAGGACACAGATCCAAAAAGAAAAAAACGAAGAAAAATTACATTTAATGTAAAATACAATTTGAGAAGTGGTTACGGGTACCGCCGCCCCGGGAATAATTTATTGGATAACCAACATCCAGCACCCCTCCCATAAGTTACCCCAAGTAGTTACGTTAGGTGCTTTAGCAGGGGTGACCGGGTTCATGGTTCATTCATTTTTTTTGTCTATAGATCTTGGCGGCGACAGCGTTTTCCCACCTACTGTGTGGTGGGCCGGATCGGGAGAGACTGGTTGAGGAAGACCTAAACTAGATCTCTACAGCCGGATTCTCTCGAACCATCGGCTTGCACCGCAGTGGGAGGGATGGATTCGTATGTCCATCCAGTGGCGTGTGGTGGCACCCGGGGTGGATAACGAGGTGTCACCCCCACTCCCATTAAAGTTGGCAAATGAAAATTTCGACTTCATAAAAAATTGGTCCGTCCTGGGGGGGGGTGGCTAGAGAATTGTGCTCTTGGGGGTGACGGTCGGGTGGCACCGGGGGCGGGCCATCCCCTCCACCCTCGCTACGCCTCTGTGTCTATCACTCCTTGACGCATTGACCCCCCACACTCCCACCCACCCCTCATACCTTTTTCCTTCCCAGAACTTCCTCTTCTTCCTTTCCCAAAAAATACCGTCCACACAGCATCCCCATGCAAAGATGGCTTGGGCCTCGAGGGAAATTTACTTTTCTCAGGGCCTCCTGTATGGAGCAAATGTGAAAAATATATATATATATATATCTATATATATTATTTAAATTTTTGGATTTATTTTCCTTTAAAGCCTTTTCAAATTTAGGGTTAAAATATACATATATTTTTTATCTGTGATTTGATTTTATGTTTTATGGTAACTTCTATTTTCGTCTAAGCTTTGTCAACAAATAAATAATTTTATTTAGTATGTCACAACTAACAAATTGTTCCCCATTATAACCAGCATAAGTGCTCACAGCATCCATTAAAAGTGATTGCGACCATCTCTCTCAACGAAAACGTTTTCACTAATGTGAGATGACGATGTTTTGACATTTTGATGAAGTTTCATCACTAATATTAATTTATTTTCGTGCATTTCCATGACTCAAAAAACATCTCGAGTTAGCAGTTTGCTCTGAATTCATTACGTGTGGTCCATAGTCGAATAATATAACCAATTTTCCACATCTGAAAAATAACAATAATATAATAACAACCTAACCTAACCAACAATCTTTTTGTAGCCCCACAATTCGTTTTCCTTGTACAGCTATTATTCCTTCATTAATATTTTTAAAAAATAATTCGTTTAATTAAATGAAGACAATATTAGCGAAACTCAATCGAAAATCTGGAAACAGAAAAATCATAAAAAGATATTTACGCCTCTGAGACTCGAACCCTGGACCTTTCGCTTTCCGGGAAAATGAGCTAACCACTGCTGCAGTTTGAGGTATTACTCAAAAAGTAAAAAAAATAAAAAATAATAATAATTCATTTGCTACTTCTTAGATTTTTTAAGTGAAAACTTCTTTAGCACTGTTGTGATTTGAAACCTCGATGAAACGGAAACGAGCAACACTAAAAAGAGACAAACACATACCTACATCTATAAGATTTAACCTGCGAGAAAATGAGATAGCAATAAAATGTTTATTTTATTCACGGGTACTTGGTTCCAAAATAATACGATATTCACAGTCCCATGTAAGTCTTCTTTGGTGGAGTGGTATACAGAGGCCTGACGAACCTCTGCAGACATTTAGCAAACCAAGGATGGAATCCTACGAAATCCAGAAAAAATAAATATTTTTGTAAAATCAATATCCAATCTTCAAACCACTCCAAAATGAACAGACAAAAGAAAATACAAAAGAAAGCGACTCCGAAGAAGAAAACACAAATACTAATAAGATGACTAAATGATAAAAATCATCTGTAACATTGATAAAAAAAAGTGCTTCGTAGTCTCCCCACTCTTATCTACTTTAGTTTTCTGATGGTTACACTTCTAACGTGTGTTAATTGCACATTTAAAAAAAAATGGAACGTATTCAAAATAGAAATAAAGTCTACTAAGACTCGGTATGTAGGAATCTACCAATCCCAGTTGGGTTGCAGCATTCAAATATATGTTTTTTTTAATCTTTGTTCACACCGTTCGGTTGTTTTACAGATGGGATGACCCTACTAATTAAAATCCACAAAATTTTATTAACAAGGATTGGTTTCATTAATAATTTCAAGCGAATGATGTAAATATTTGATATTTGCGGAGTCACGCCAATGCTCAAGCGCCTACACAATTATGTAATAACTTGTCCATTTGTTCCGTAACACAGGTATTGACTCCCAATTATTCGGTTGTCACGCATATTAATTAATTGCCGCTGTAAACATGTTAGGTGTTCTGAGTAAGTACTGCCTACCTAATTTCGTTTTTTTGTGTGGACGTTACAACATTTTTATATTTCAATCACTGATTTTTGAATTTCCAAACTGTATCACGAGTAGATTTCCAACTACTTTATATCTAGATGGTGTCCGGAAACCAGTGGTATAAGCGGGAAACTGAGAAATCTACATCACACGGAGAATAAAATTAACATTTTTATTGTAGGTATGTTTGAGCATTCTATTTGTACTTTAATTTCAGTAACTATAGGATGTCGAAACTATTAGAGAGACGTCCACACATGGACGCGTTTTAAAAGACAATAAACAGCTGACAAATACGAAAGGATTTTTGAAGTGAAACTTCTTTAGCCCCGTTGGTGATTTGAAATTTAGATGAAACGGAAATGCGTCACAAAAATGAATTATATGACGGGCCATCGGTTCTAATATAATGCGGTAAATTCACAACTCCGCGCGAGTTCCCGGTGGTGCAGCGGTAGGTATAGCTCGTCGCAAATCTCAGCGGCCAGAGAAATCCAGTAACGGAGAATCGAATCCTAAGAAATCCAAAAAAAAAACATTTTTATTTTTGTAAATCAATATTCAAACCACTTTAAAATAAACAGGCAAAATAAAAGAAAGCGATATCTAGTGACTTTCGAGTTTCACTTAGGTATACCAATAAAAAAACTACATACATACCTATATTAGCTACAAGTTGCTTATAACTAAGATTGATAAATAGTGATTTACTAATTGTAAGTCACTTAGTAGTTGTTATTATTATATTAGATATACTAGACTTATAGGTATAACTAGTGACTTAAAACCACACTTATTTTTATGACCAAGTGGGTATTCATACAATACCCACTGCTTTACTCGTATTATGACTAACAACTAGAATTTGAATGTATATAGGTACTTTAAAATGCGGGAGACCAGACCGAGGCATTATATTCTACTTGATTTCGAACTAACGATGTATGTAGATATAGGATGTAGGTAAACTAACTAACTAACTAACTAACCATCACACCGTTTCCCCGCAGGGGTAGGCAGAGAGGACGGACCGCCACACAACTCGATCTTGGCACACACTCTTTGCCTCGTTCACATTCATACATCGTCTCATACATGTTCTTCTATTATTCCGACTCTTCACATGGCCCGACTCAAGTATGTAGGATGTAGGTACCTAGGTATAAAAAAAATTCTTTGTTGAAATATTCCTAAAGAGCCTTTGCATTTTTTAAGAATGAAGCCAAGCATTTTCATTCCTTTACGATTGTTAGGTAGGTTCGAATCTTAATAAATCAATCTCTCTCTCTCTGGTTTCAATCCTGGGATTGGTTTGCAGCAATTTCCTCTAATCTTCTCTTCCATTCTTCCCTGTCTTGTGCGGCTCTTTTGAATCAATCTAGGTAGGTTTTAATATCCGTAATCATGTAAGTATTTGTTAGATTTAACATATTATTATGCGTCAATATAATATATTTATGTACGTAATAAAATAATACCACAATAATGAAAACAAAATCAGCAAATGTTCTATGGGAGCCGTATGTAATATTGCGGCTGACGAGTTCCCGCCCAGCGGCAACCAACATGGCGCTGGCGGGCTCGGGGGAGGGAGGTGGGGCGTTCCTTTTCAAATCTCGTGAGCTTGAGAGCTGACGAGCACCCTGCTTTATTCGATTACCTTTCGAGGGATTTTGATTAGGTACCTCTACCTCTACCGACCCTTATATTTTTAACACGATAAAACACGAAATGTTGGTGGTGTTTTGCCGAATTGTTAGGCTTTATATTCAGATAGGTATCTATTTAAAATAGAAAGATATTGTAGAATGTAAATAGACTTAGCCCTCTTATGCAATATACCTAATTGTCGTTCTAACTTGTAATTAAAATAAAATAAATTAAATTAAACGTTATCAGATTCAATGGTTTACGTAATACCAATGTAATATTTAGTATTTTAATTGAATTCCCAAACCAAACCATCTCTGGTCTGGAGCCCCAATGTACTTGAAATAATCCCTTGAATCTGCAGAAATAGGCGATCCATTTGATAGATTCCTCTTTCTTAACAAACGGATTGCAAGCTTGAGAGCGCATATTTTCGGAAATGCTGTCCTTTTTCCACTATTATTTAAGGCTCCGCAACCGGGCTCGAAAAGAAGAGATGGAGAGATACGAAATTACGAATGTTAGAGGAGAGCGTTAACATTTACAGCGCCAAAATCGATGCGAAAATTGCGAAAACGTTAATTAAAACACGACTCGTTTAAAATAAAGCAAAAATCTCTTGGGAAGCATCTTAAGTATCATTTAAAGAAACATTGTGAATTTTTTCACAAATATAATTTATAATAAATATAATAGAAACAGGCTTGTTTTTAATAATTTTTGGAGGAAACTTTGCGATTTTTTTCTATCGAGGGAATTTCATATAATTTAGATTCGGCTTGGACAGCATCTAGACATTGTCTTAAAAAATAACATATATTTTTTTAAGAGCTGAAAAACTTCAAATGTTTAAGGAAGATATGTAAGAAATCGGTAGAAATTCGAGTTGCGGCCCCTTAAATGGAAGATGCTCCGAAGAACTAGCATCATTGATTCCTCCCGGAAACACACCAAACACGGCTGACATAATGTCACAAGAGAACGGCTCGTTCTTGAGTTCAACAGCTCGACTGTGGAATGATTTGCCGGCCTCTGTGTTGTCTCCTTCCTACAATAATGTCTCTCTTAATTTCACTCCTTCCTCTCTTCAAAAACACTACCCACACAACATCTCCAAGGACGGCATAGGCAGAGAGGGAAATTATTTTCCTCAGGGCCTCCTGATGTGTGGAGTAAATTTTAAAAGCATTACACTTTAGGCTGTGTATAGAAACGCGAGCCGAGCCACGAGTTACGGGAAAGGAACGAAGCAACCGCAATCGGTGTATCGAGCCGAGCCACGAATTATGGGAAATTATCGAAGTAACCGCAAACGGCTCGATACACCGATTGCGGTTGCTTCGTTCCTTTCCCGTAATTCGTGGCTCGGCTCACGTTTATATTCGCAAATGCTGCATCATATATTTATCGTATTTATTATACCGACAGTGTCAAAACGCCCAAACGCACATAAAAAGTACGTCGATCTAACTTCCCTTACCTTCATGACATAACGAAATTTTTACGAATTAAATTAGAACTTTTACCTTACTAAAATATCAAAGATTATTACCTAATCTAAACTAAACCACTCTAACCTGACCTACCTAACTCTAACCTAGAAATATAAACCTATCGCTCGCTTGTTCGTGCATTTTCTCATATTATTTCAGCTTATCCCCGCCGCAAATTTTTTTTTTTTTTTCAATTATTTTCTCGTTTCTGTTCTGTTAAGGCGGTATCATTTCAGCGGGGTTTGTTGATTGTAAAAAAGAAGAAAACAAATGGTTTTTATGAGACTTTTATGTGTCCGCAACCGGTGGGTTCTGTTCCGTTGTTCCGTAGGTACGGTGGGGATCACAAAAGGATATAAAGTCATAGACGAATATTTTTTTAAGAACATTATATCCAATGTTTAAATTATAAATAGCTAAATACATAGATACCTAAATATAGGTAGGTACCTCAATTTGGTAACCGGGTATAGGTACCGCCCCGCCGGGAACCATTTATTGGATAACCAACAACACTGCAATAGGTCGCCTCAAGTGGTTCGCAACGTTTGATGACTTAGAAGGAAACCCGGATTCGTGGGGCGAGGTTGGTCTAGGTTTTCGCGGTGGATGCATTATTGCTGTAATCTGCTGCGTGGCGGGCCGGATCGTGAGAGGCAGGTTTAGGGACACCTTTTGACCTCTCCAGCCGGACTCAACTCAAATCAACATAT
This sequence comes from Limnephilus lunatus, assembly GCA_917563855.2. Classification (NCBI taxonomy): domain Eukaryota; kingdom Metazoa; phylum Arthropoda; class Insecta; order Trichoptera; family Limnephilidae; genus Limnephilus; species Limnephilus lunatus. The sequence continues at coordinate 39,484,533 of OU830602.1, read as the reverse complement.
CATCTATTTACATGTACTAAAAACTACATGTAAGAGCGAATAAGTAAATAAATAAAATTAAAAATATAAACAAACTCACCACCAGCGTGTTTTCATCGAACATTTCGACTTTTCCAAACCTCTCCGTCCTGCATAAAAAATAATAAATACATACTCGTATATTTCTGAATATACCGCGGCTGGTGTGAATATCTATAATTGTAATTGTCTATTAAAGTTATTCTTTTACCTTCGGTTTGAATTGCTCGTAAAGCCGTAGATGCGGAAATTCAATAAACAAACAAATAAAATCATCTGTATGTTGCGATATTGAAAAAAAAATCATTTAATCTTCAAGGTTCGTTCCGGCATTGAAAAAATGCATTGATAATTGCGTAAACTGAAACAATGGGATTTATCTTATCAAACGCTTTAAAACAGTACAATTTTACTGGTAAATTGAAGTGCAAGGTGGCCATTCTTTCTTTACTTATCCAAGAACGGCACCTACCTGCCAACCTGCTTAAAGTATGGTAACCTGACTAAAACTTATAATTTATCGTGCACTAGCTCTTAATGCCAGAGCTCTAAGTTATAGCCTGTAGCCTATTCTGATGAACTATATTACTGTAAAGTTTCAATAAAATCCATTCAATATTTACTGCGTGAAAGAGTCACAAACATCCATACATCCATACAAACTTTCGCCTTTATAATATTAGTAGGAGGATTTCGTAAAAATTTCAAACCTGAAATCAAATTCAAAAATATCTTTAACTAGCTGACCCGGCGATCTTCGTACCGCCTCAGAATCAATAACTGTTGTGTTAACTTATTAGCTGAATTAAATTCATTTTTTTATTAAGTTAAAATTACACAATGAAGAAATTATCGATACGCAACTGTTTGTGTTTTGTTTTTGTCACTATCAGAGATGGCGTTGTGTACCGACGGATTTATTTTTTTTGTGATTTTCTAACTTTTTCACTTACTTACGCCATTGCGTTTCATTTCCTTTATAATTATTGTATTTGTCCTTTGGAGGGGTCCAGACATATATAGACACATTCACCGTCGGTCTCATTTTCGACTTTTGACATTTAGTGCATAAAGAGAGGCAGCATTATATGTTTAAGAACAAAAAACAATCATCACGTTGACATTTGACGTTTTTGAATTTTTGGAATCACTCATTATTCAATATTATATTTGTCACAATATAACGGGAGCTCTTTCAAAAGATGAGAATTCGTTTCATACAAAATGTAGATACTTATGAGGAAAATAATTTTCTTAATAATTTTTTTTTCGTGAATTTTTCCGATATTTTAATAGCTATTCTGCAATTCAGGGTGGAGACAAATCCAACAAATCGAAGATCATAAAAATTGGTCCATCTGTTCTTGAGTTATAAATGGTGTAACTAACCCGACTTTGTCAGCCGAGGAATCGAACAATGAATTTTGGGGAGAGAACGAAGTGAACATGGGCCTCGAAGAAACCAATGCTGTAGGAGAGGGAGGAAACACAGAGGTCGACCTCAAAGCTCTCGACCAGCGATCCGGAAGACGCAAGTTCAAATCCAAAAAAAAAAGTTATTTTTCTTTGATTGATTTATTTTCTCACAATTTTATCCTTTAAAATAATACCTACAAGATATATTTGCGGCACGTTCCAGAGTGGAAGACACTCTTCAGTATCGCCGCAGTGTAAATCCACATTCAGTATTGAAACTTTGCTTGAAATGGCTTTAGCCGTGTTTGTGGCTAGATCTGAATAGCCTTGCACTTCCCCACCGTCCTTTTACCCATATCCTTCCCCCAACTACCTTCTGCCTTACAACGTGTCTCAATTGGGGATGCCATAGTGTTAGATACTCGATCCAGACAGGCTCCAGATGAGCAGCTGGGACTCTTGTGAGGTATTCCCATAAAGAATGTTGATTTTTAAAACCGGGCCTTAGCAAATTAGCCTATAAGCAATGATTTCAATACGGTTACCTACCCTGATAGAAGGACCTACTACCTACAACCATTATTAGTGGTTGAGTGGGCATAGTGCTTGGGTCCCACCCGGGCGTCGCATGTTCGATTCCTCTGCTGGCTAAGTCCTCCATCACAACACAAGCAACATTTTCGGCTTTCTGTGGTGGTAGTAGGAGATTTTCAAACATTGTTTGGTTATTCGTAACCCGGGAATGTTTGTCTTTCTTTTTAAAATAAAAAATAAATAAAATAAAAAATCATTAAAAATTACGTGTATCGCAGTAAACCGTATAAAAATCCGTTCACGTCACTCAAAACATGTATTAATCCATTTAATGAACTTCCATTAGGCTGTATCATTTATCATTTTCTGAAAACACATTTTTAATTAACACCGCGACAGCATCAGTTCATAAATCGATGAAGTGTCAACACAAATTTCGCATTTTTTCACTTCTTTCTACTAAGCTTTCATCGTAATCCACCATGCAGACGAAATCCCATCAGAATTAATCATTCATTTCAAAACCTCCCTAACTGATGTTTTATTTCACGTTTTTTGTGTGTGCGTCTTGAAGCTAAACGGCGCGTTTGGGAAATGTATGGACGATGTCGGAATGCGTGACATGTGATTGGTCGAGGGGCAGGCTGAAAACGAGACGGGAGATGATCCCAGCCTCCGCCCTGGCGGTCAGTCGTGTGTTGCGGCAGCCAATGGAACAGAACGATTTTAAAGTGAAAAGGAAAAAAGCGGAACGTCTCTGAAGCGTGCAACGGCGCCGGCAGTCGTCCCCTCGCCACGGCCGGGAGAATACAAATCGGAGGGGGTTGCACGCATTTCCTCCATTTATTTTGCCTTTGTAAGATCGATCGTGCGTAGCAGATTAAAGTGTCAATGGACTGAAAGAAAATTCGCAATTCAACAATCGCTCAAGCTGAACATCTAATAAATCAAACAAACCATACAGATTTAAAAAAATTTCTCAACAATCTTTAATAAAAAATAAATAAAATTGAAATGTGATGAGAATTTTTTTTAAATAATTTAGTAAGACGCAATTTAGTCAAAATGTGTTATTTTATTTGTCTTAAAATGAAGATAAGAAAAAAGACTGTCGAGTGATGTGATAAGTTTTGTAGTTCATAGTTCACAGTTTATTTGTGTGTTCGTCCAAATCATTCAAGCTGGAGACCTATAATAGAATGGATACAGGTAAACGAAATTAATAAAAATAATATTATTTTATGAACGATTTTGTTGCTGAAACTTTCCCGCCGCCGTCGGTCATTGTTTTATTGATGTAGGTACCTTCCGATGAACGACAGTTGATCTTTTGACAGTTTAATCCCCGAAATTATAATTAGGTATTAGGTAGATTATTTACAAAAATTGTGCATTATTTAGCAATTTAAAACCTAAAATCTACTTCAAAAATACCTTTAACCTAATAAGTTGGTATGGATATCAAACGAATTGATTTAGTGTCGATTTTTTTAAGCTTGTGTATAGGTAATTATAGTATTTAGATAAGTGGTTTTATCCTTAAGGTGATCCACTAGTCCTTGAAAAATTTAAAATCTAAATCCCCACCTCTTTTTGTGAGGGATTTAAAAATACTTTTGAAAACTTTTTTGGAAAGGTTGAAGAAGGTATTTGACAGTTGCTTTTTAAAGGTTGATTTCATAAAAAAACATAAACTCCATTTTTACGCTTTGTTTATTATAAAAACAAGGAAATTTAATATCGATTTCACGGAACAAGGCGACGTAGATGGAGGGATGTCATTGTCACTGTGGCGGGGCGTGTGTGTGGTCTTTAATTCTCAAATCTAAATTCGTTGAACGCCGCCCATTTTGATTCATCGTCTCTACATATCCCTTCGGGGACTTTTTTTAAGTAGGTGTAGCGTACCTATGTACTTGCCAAGGCACATAAACGATAAAATTTATAATATGTGTAGGTACCAACATACTTAAATGATGAAATTTATAATATGTGCAGGCACCAATATACTTAAATGATGAAATTTATAATATGTGTAGGTACCAATATACTTAAATGATGAAATTTATAATATGTGTAGGTACCAATATACTTAAATGATGAAATTTATAATATGTGCTAGTACCAATGCGCTGGAGTGACCAAGTATCACTCGCGTCCAGTACTAGGGTGTCCTGTGCTCTCCAGGCAGCGCAGAACTTCGAGGAGTAGAGGAGTTTTGTCCACCATGAAAATTAGAGTAGGGGTAATGATTAGGTAGTAAAAGTTCAAAAATAAGAAGACCGGGAGATATGTTGAGGTGATCCAATAGTCCAGGAAAAAATCTAAATCGAAATTCACGCATTGTTTATTGTAATAACAAGGAAATTTTAAATTGAATTGAATCAAGCGACGCGGAGTCTAGGACGTCTATTCCCCGTCGCAGGCGGGGCGTAACTGATACGAAATGGGTGTGCCAAGTTTGTAGTCCTTAAGTGGACGGCATAAGGTTCACTTTAAAAATCCAAAGTCGTCGAGTGCCGGGCGTATTGATTTATGTCAAAAATAATAATGAAATTCATTTTTATAATATTTGTCATTTGATTAAAGTGTTCAGGGAAGGAAAAGCAAATGTTATAATGGTCGGTATAATAGTTCAAGGATTTGACTAGAATTTGTCTTCCTTAATATGACTCCTCCCTATTTTATTTGAGATTATAGATTGAGATATAAGGCTTCGAATAAAGTTATTCCAATAAGAAAACTATGATAACGATATATTATATTACATGCAATACAAGAACGTAACCTTCCTACTAGATTAAAAAAAAACAATAAAATTGGTATGTTTTGTTTTCAGAATACCATAGTAAATGCAACGGCAACAGGCTTTTATTTAAATGTGACAGCAAATCATATAATGCTTTTCTTAAAATATATCAAACTCTATGGTCGAACTGTGACTTCCTTGAAGATAATATCTATTCTAATATCTCTGGATAGAAAAAATCGCAAAGTATGCTCCGACAATTATTATAAAAATATATTTTTATAATATAAACTTTAAATGAAAACATTTTTTTACTTTTGTTATTTGGCGGTTTATCCTCGATCTACACCCCTTTGGAGACACTTAGTTATATTTTGTGTAAGTAGGTATACCGTATTCTCCCTAAACCGACCGCACACTGTATATAAGATCGCCGGGGGGGGGGGACTGTAACTGTCGGGGGATCAACTGTCAAGGAACTCTGTTAGCGATAAGGGGTTGTAATAGCTTGACTAGTCTATATTTAGTAGGTATACCTCCTAATGAGATAGAGCATTGTAGATATATATCTATTGGGTATAAATTTGAAGAGCGCCATTTGGGTGATTTTACACAAAAACGACGCCACACCAATCATTCACGTATTATTAATTAATTAATATATTATATACTTTAATCCTTCATATATTAGGTCTCATAGAAATCGTTGTCTCCCTTACCATCGTGGTTAGAAATATGATCTAAACCAGTGATGGGCAAAGTACGGCCCGCCGACGATCTTTCGAAAATATAAGTATATTATATACTATTAATTTCGAAGCATCGTCGATCGTTTTACATTGCATTATTCACCAGGATTTCCTTTGTAAATCTGCTTTAGATATTAGCCATGTATTAAATGTGGTTATTTAGTACACGGCTAATAATACGATTCGATCCCGGGGCTTGATATACTGGCAATATCAAGAATTTCTGGTTGAAGCTGATGCCGACTACTCTTTACCATGCACACGAAAGTAAGATGGCTAAGTTTTGGGTATACATTCGATCGGATATGGAATTTAAAAGAAGAAATACAAGATTTTTTAAGAATAGAAAAGGGAAATGGTCTCAATTCTAGATCTTGGAAAACAAAGTTTGGCGTACCGGTTTTGCGTTTTTTACCGATTTGATCTAACACTATAATAAATAAAATAAAAGATTTAGATGAGACTTGGGGTTGTCTGAAAACATTTAAAAATCAGCTTTTTCTGTTTTATAACTGCATTGAGAAGAATGATTTAATTCACTTTCCGTGCTTAGAATCCGTGGCACCAGTGATTGAGAACAAAATGATAGAATTCAGTCAGGCATTGAAGAAACTTCAGACAGAATTTGAAACTAGATTTCAAGATTTTAAGAATATTTAGTCATCTCTTGATGTTTTTTCAATTCAACGTTTAATGTGGACCCAGAGAATGTCCCTGCAGAATTGCAGTTAGAAATTGTTGAAATGCAGTGCAGCCCCCATTTAAAACAATTATTCTTAAATTCTGACAAATTATATTTTTATAGAACACTGCCGAAAACTAAATATTAAAAGATAATTGATAATGCCCAGAAAATAATAGCGATGTTTGGGTCGTCGTATAGAACAGACTTTTTCTACAATGAAATTGCGGAAAAACTCAGTCAGAAATCGATTAACTGATGAGAACCTTTTGTCGCTGCTAAAGGTTACTTCGTCGCAGCTCAAACCTGCATTTGAATACATTATGGCCAATCAAAAACAATTTCATACTAATTTCACACCTAATAATTGTAATCTGTAACTTATTTAGCGTTTGTGTGTAAAGTTTTATAATTAAAACATAGATTTTAAAACAAAATGCATTTTGACTATACTCCTGGCCCTTCTCTGAAATTTCTTAAAACTTTCCGCCATGAAAAAAGTTTGCCCACCACTGATCTAAACGGTGTTAGAAAGATAAAATACCAGGCATTCGATTTACATCTAAGAGTCATCCACATAATAATTAAAATTTACAACTTTATGAAACGCTTCCGACCGCGATTTGAAAAAAAAAAAAAAAATATATATTTTTTTTTTTTACATGAAACTATAAAAAAGTTAGTTGATAGTAATGCTTATGTGCCAGATAAAATATTTACCTACTTCGTTCTCAGTTATTTTAGTTAGAAAAAACGCAAGGTGAGTCATTTTTAAATGCTTTTTTGTGTTTGAATTCAAAAATTTTATATTAGGTCCTTACATATGAAATTGGCGTTTTGTATGGGAGGAACTTTGTATGGGAGCTTATGGGAGTTTTGTATGAGAGCTTTTTCACCTTCCCAATTTGCTTCAAGTGGATTAAAACAGTTTTATCACTAACACCGCAGCCTGCAGCAAACTCGGACGTGGTTTGCGATGGATCCGCTTCCACAATAGCCTTCAATTCTTCATTTTCAACTTTGGTCTCCGGCCGTCCACGGGGCTTGTTCTGCAGGTTGAAATTTCCAGAATAAAAACGTTGGAACCAAAAACGCACTGTGTTTTCTTTTGCGGCACCGTCGCCATACACATCATTAATCCTTCGAGCCATTTCTGCAGCACTGGTGCCACGGTGTAACTCGTACTCTTAAATAACGCAATATTTCAAGTTTTCTATTTTGTAAACTAAGTGACGCAAAGAAAAAAACAATTAAGGAAAAAACAAATGAATTAAAATTTTTCTAAACACAAATACATGAGTAAATAGCTGTATAAATTTGAATTTGAAATTCCTAACCAAAGAGAAGATATTTGAGATCAAAGTTGCCAGTACGGCAAAACGCCGATTTCATATGTAAGGACCCAATATTAAAAAAAATATTTATTATTTTCGAATTATAAAATTTAAAAGCCAATTTTATTTGATCATCTTTCAAAAACGGTGTTTAGTGTTCGGATGCTATCAGAAATATTCCATTTGGATTTTATTGCATAGCGGGAATATTTCACCTTCCGACAAAACAGGCCTGGAGCTTGAGGGTTTAAAAATGGTTTACTAGCATACAGTTCAAAAGCTAAAAAATAATATCATAGAAAAATGACATAAAGGCTTGTCGTGATACGTACATTTTCCCGCCAGCAGCATTCAAGATGGCTGAAGTTTCGTATTTCAAACTCGGATTCATGTTTCCCGCGGGATTCGGTAAGCCAACTAATTTAAAACATCTGACCAACCATCGTATTTTAGAAATGAGAAAACAATTTTTAATTTGGGTTTTAATATATAGTCTTGATGGGAGTAGTTAGATAGGAACTACGGCCAGAAAAGACTTGAAATGTAAAGTAGCTAAATGGGTGTAGGTACCTAACCTATATGTACAAGTACAAACTTAACCTTTAATATGGCGTATCTTGTTGGGAGTTACTAGCGGTAAGAAGATAGTAGACGGCCTCCATGGTCGAGGGGTAAGTAAGTCTTTTGACTAGCGATCCGGGGGTCACGGGTTCAAAGCAGAATAAAAATAATTGATTGAATTGTGTTTTCACAATTTAATCATTTAAATTAATATAATTTATATTTTTGACACGTTCCACAGTGGAAGATACTCTCAGTATACCACCCTGATGTAACAACACCATTCAGAATTGAAACATTGCTTCAAATGGCTTTAGTCGTGTTTGGTGACTAGATCTTAATATCCAGGTACTTCTTCTTTCCCATCTCCTTCCCCTCCCCACTTACCTTCAGCCTCACATTCGAACTGGCTGATATACCGGTCCGTAGAGTGTACGTGCCTACAAACACGACTTATCTGTTACATTAAAATTTGACGAATCTCTTGGAATTCCTAATAATTGATGTTTGCTACTATATTCACCGCCGCGTATATTTTCCTGCATTAAAATACATAATATTATTGTGAAATGCAAACCGCGCGTAAAATGCAGCTTTTTGTTATGTATTTTGCCTATATGGTGGGAGCCATCCGAGTATCATAATGTACTCATGTAGGTTGTAGGATCCTATTTTAATTCAATTTTATTGTGAAAACCAACAGTTTATAATGAATCAAAAAGATCTAAGTTTTCACTGGGGTTTCTGAAATATTAGTGATTATGTAAGAAAAAGAGTCACAATAGCTGGGGATGGGGGATGCGGGTGATGAGAGGGAGGCAAAATGGGTGAATCTAGTCTGTGCAGAGTTATATGTATTGTGTAAATGTTATTTATTGATTTTAGATTTGAATTTGTGAGGTACTGAGTTGGATAAACCGAATTCATTGTATGAATTTTTTATGTATGTGAAGCGTGGTGGATGAATGCGTTTTGTTTTGTGTTAGGGTTGCATTGGAGGATGTTTAATTTGTGGTTTTATCTGGTTTAACTGTTACACATTGACCGCAGGTCGCTAATATTATCTACCTTAGATGCTACGGTAAAGAAGCTCATCAATTGTGAAGAATTTTTTTTTTATTTAACAAATTATAATTGCTCATTTTTCTCTGTATTTACTATTATTAAGATCAATTTACCGATGTAAATCATAAATTATTATGGATAATATATATAGATTGCTTCTTACCTATTTTTTTCAAAATAAAGTTTATCAAAGCATTTTTTTATAAGATTTATTAAAATATGTACAACATTATTTATAAGAGTACTTTATTTACTAAAAGTAACCAGAAATATCTGGTTTACTAGATTATAAAATTAAAAATATATCAAAATAAAATTTAAAAAAAAAAACAGATAAACTTAACCTATTAACTTTTTCATATCTGTTATACACCACGTCGTAAAAAAAATTGATCACACCGTAGGAGAAAAAAATCCTCTTAAGTAAATTAATCTTTTAGAACTAACTAGAAGTAACTAGGTATAAACAGTCAAATTTAGGTACATTCAATAACCCGCTAATGCTGTAGGCAGTTTATATGTCTCCAATTCGGAGGTATTATTTTTTTCAATGAGGGTGAAAAATCTCCAAACCGAACGCTTAAAAATTTCCTAGTGCTGAAGGTTGAAATTGATCTTAATGCTGAACACTCAAGTGTCTACATTGAATTACTTATTTCATTTGAAGTCTACTTCAAAATACACCGAACTTTGTCTAGTTTCAACTAAAGCTTTCTTAATGGGGAATTTTCAAAGGAAACTGATAACTATACATAAATTCATAATTAAGTGTCAAATAACTTAGAACTATGAATAAATTTGCTATAAATTCTGCGGTAAATTGTAAACTTTAATACATCCACACACCTATATAGCATTCACCATTATATCCACATGAAAGCCAAATGAATATTGGCTACCTACCCAGATAAATAAACACCTAAGTACTGCACTTATCTTCAAAAACGGGATGAGAAGGTACTAACACCTATACAATGTAGGTAATAAAACTAAATATTTACTTCAAAGGGAAACATCTCTTCAGATCTGAGTCACATCGTTGAAAGAGTCAAACAGAACTATAAAATACAGTTTAACACGCCATTATCAGACTGGCAAAGTCCCCTGGACACCAAAGGATGGTCCCTGGGCCTTGTTCCGATTTCTATGTTTGTCTGTGAGACACCTTCAAAGGCAATCAATTCGAGGTACTTGCAAGGTGTTACTTAAACGACTTGAATATAACGCTATAAAATTAATGTAATAATATATAGCTCAATGCTTCAATCTTATTAACAACTATAACATATGTGTTTAGTGACGAGTTATGTTCTGCAATGATTTATATTATGTCATTTATGATAGTCTCACACGAGCGCTATACTCTCATAATATATAATTGGCTGGCCTGTTACAATATTATATGCAAGTAGGAATCTTTAACGATTTTTTGCTAAGCCAACTGCACGTATAAGTATGTCGTATTTTGTTATTGCCGCATGCTTCAATTCCATTTCCAATTTGGGAGGCGGGTATGGGTACCGCCGCCCCGAGAACCATTTATTGGATAACCAGCACCCTCTGCCATAGGTCAACCCAAGTGGCTCGCTACGTTTGGTGACTTAGCAGGGGGTGAGGTTTGTCCAGGTCTTAGCAGCGGATGCATCTGCCCACCTGCTGCATGGCGGACCATGTACTGCAGTTGGAGGGATGGATTGATACGTCCATCACTCCTGGATATACTGACCCTTAGATTCCTACCCACCTATCATACCTTTTTCCTTTCCAGAACTTCCTATCCTTCCTCTCCTTAAAAAGACCCTCTACATAGCATCTCCTAAGAAGACATAGGCCTTGAGGGAAATTATTTTCATCAGGGCCTCCTGTGTGGGGCTAACGTAAAAAATAAAATGCTTCTTCGGAGAGTTGAAATTATTGTTAGTAAAAATATTTTTACAGCGGATTTCCACTCAAGATGCCTTCAGATACAAGTATATCGATTTTGGTCACTTACTTGAAGAAAAAATCTTCTAAATTATCAGGCCGGATGAATTCCCACCGGATTAATTGTCCGCCGGACGAACTGTCGGCCGGTCGAACTGTCGGCCGGACGAACTGTCGGCCGGATGAACTGCCGCCGGATCAACTGTCGCCGGACGAATTGTCGCCGGACGAACGCCGTATCACTGCCATACATTCTCAATGGGAATGTAGAAATTGGCAAATGGCCTAATTCCCTATAAAAAATATATTAGCCCATATATGGCATATATTAATAAACTACAGTAGAAATCAGAAGCATTAATGACAAAGTACAATTGTTGAACTCTATCAAAAAATATTTTAGAGAAATCATCAATGGGAAGACTGATTCTCTGTTTCCACATGAAAGTCACACTATCTAATCATAATTATACTTGTTTTTCTTCTTACTGAATTCGTGGATGTTTGTGTCTTTTAGTTACAGGGTCATGATTGCGATGTGACTGTATTAACTGTACATATTAAACATATAATAAATTTAAAAAAAAAGCTATTCTATCATAAATAATTTAGCTAATAAGAATCAATTGACATCTTATTTTTCTTATTCTATTACTTTTTAGTGTATCTTGTACTTTTTTATTTTTATTTAAATAATTTGTTTTGAATATTTAACTTTATATTATTATATACAAAAAGTTCTTTTAATTTTTATATGTATATTTTTTTTTTCTTCTCAATTAATGTTAAGTTATAATTTTTAGCTATTTATTAATTTTTATTTTTTCCCCCGTACACACGAGGTTTTATCTCTCCTAAAGGTAAACATGTCTAGTTTATTATCTTGTTAATTTAAGTACCTTTATGATTGTATTAAATAAAATAAAAAATAATAATAATATATATATGTGAAACGCATGACTGTATTAATTGTACATAGGTATGTGAAATGTAAACTCTTCTTCCATTCACATTGCTTTTAATGGAAGATCAGTATAAATTACACGTTACAAAATCGTAATTCGTAATATATGTACCATTTTTAAAATAGATAATAAAAAATAAAATAAAATAAAAATAACAAAATTATGAGAGTATTGCGCTCGTGTTAGACTAGCTTTAGGGACAATGAAAAACTTATAATTATTATTTTAAATTTTAACCCTTCAGAATAATTAATTCGCTTTTTGAGAACAGTTCATATAGGTCTCATGGAAATCGTTGTATCATGGTGAGAAATGTGATGTAAACTGTGTGTTATTCAATCCTAAAATTAGAGATAAAGAGTAGAATTAAAACGTATACCTACTTCAATGCTTTTATGACTCCTACCACAATTAAAAAAAAAATAACTTTGTGAATTTTTCATTCATTATTTTTACATGGCACGACAAAAAATTTAATGACACTTAGGTACTTTATAATGCATTTGTCTAATAAAATACATACCTATAAGTGTGTTTTTTTCGTTATCAGTAATTTTAGTTAGAAAAAGGTGCGGTGAGCAAATTTTTTTTTATTTTTATGTTTGCGTACGAATATAAATTATTTCATAAAAGGCGTATTTCATCACCTTAGGATATAGGTATACTTTTAGTACAAACTTATGTGTATGTACCTACTTATAAAATTTAAAAACCCATGCACGAGAGTAATTTATAAATTGCACAAATATTTCCAAGTTACGCCAGTCAATATTGTAGAAAAATAATGTAAGTGTAAAAACAATTTTTTTGTTTATAATCCTGGGCTTGTTCAAGGTGAACTTTTTATTACGGCAATATATTTACGGTGCTCCAGATTTTATGTCCGGGTTGAATCTTTCCCTAATGAAAGACTAAACCCTTCCACACACTTTTCCACAAATGAATATCTAGTAAATTAACGCAATGTAAGTGCACTATATAAGAATAAAACAATACAAGAACAATACGTCAATCCACCAGAAACATAATGGGAAAATATTTCACCGACTCCAGATATTTTCATATCAGAGGGTTCGACTCTGATGAAATCCTAACTGGTCCGATAAATCCTACTGATCCCTCAATATAAATATTTAAAAAATCTTTCGTAATCCTACATGTATTTAAAATGACCGACTTATATTATTATTATTATTTAAATTTAACCTATTTCAAATGTTTTGGTTTGCTTCACTTTAAAAAGCTGTATGAGCTTACAAAACCATAAAATTATTTCTAAGTAACCAAATGAGTTTTAGTTTTCGGATACATTTTATTACAATACCTTCCGCATTAAATTGTTTTTGAATTGTTTTACAAAATACACCACTGATAAAATACTAATACTACATTTTTTTTCAATCAATGCAAATTGCGCAGATTAAAGAACCAACATATTTTTAACGTCATTTCATGTTCTGAACAACATACCTAACTGAAAGATATTTTCACGCAAATTACATTTGTTAGTGAAACAAAGCCATATGCGTTTAAACTAACTTTCAGACCAAATTTTGAGTATTGTGTTAACAATAATATTAAAGAAGGTAAGTTTCCTTAGAAGACTGAGAGATGAACTAAATAAAAACTCTACGGAGGTAATTTTTAAAACTATTGTTGCTACACATTTAGACTACTTGACCACGATATTATATTTGGCCAATGAAAGAAACCTAAATAAACTAGAAATTATTCAAATTAGAGCTATGAAATGTATGCAAAGAAAAATATGCAAAAAATAATTAAATGAGAGACTAGCTTTTTATATGAATACCGCACAAGAGTCCCAACTGATGCTCCCGTTTAAAGCCATGTGAGGCTATGGCATCCCCAATTGGGTATGTTGTGAGGCTGAAAATAGTGAGGAGGGAAAGGATATAGGGTAGAGGAAGGTAAGGAAGTACCTGGCTATTCAGATCTGGTCACCAAACACGGCTAATGCCATTTCAAGCAACATTTCAGTTCTGAATGGTGGTCTTACACCAAGGCGATACTTAGAATATCTTCCACTCTATAATGTGCCGCAAATGTGCTATACATTATTTTAAATGAATAAATTTTGAAATAACACAAATTAATCAAGTAAAATTTATTTGCCACACCGGGATTCGATCCCGCAACCTTCGGTGTGCGACTCAAGAGTCTTACCGCTGGACTACACCGGCCGTCAAAGAGGCTGTCAAATTGGATCCAAATAAAAAAGAGATTGCTTTATGTGGTATTATTTTTTTACGGATTTAGTTATGAATATTAGATTATTCATAACTAAATCCGTAAAAAAATAATACCTCATAAAGCAATATATTTTATGGATTAAATTATTGTTTTAAAAAATATATACCTACATCATAATGAAACCCAAAATGTAAATAAAATTGTCCAAGAATTAAAGACCTTTCCTGATTTTCGGCGACGCGGACATTATTTCTCAAAATATGATGGCACTAACGTGTAGCTCAGACTTTCTCTAAAAAACGAGAGATGATCCGGCGTGGTAGCTGCTTCAGTGCGATCTTTGCGTCCGTTTGAGATGGACGCTCCGCTGCCGAATCCCGCCACCTACGAGGTGCGCTCAATTATTCGCTTTCTCAACTAAGAGGGAGTCCGCCCTGTTGAAGTTCGTAAGCTCGAAATTTTGATCCGAGACGTCAGTAAATCTACCACACAAACTATTTTGAGGGAAAAATGGCGTATGCAAATTGCATGTTCGTTGGGTTCCCAAAATGCTGAACACCAAAATCGGGTCTCTTCGGACCGTTTTTCCAACCAAGTCGAGGCTTTTTTGCAATATATAATTTTATGAATAACGAAGTTTAAGAGGAAACCGGGCAGCGTTTTGTCCATACCAACGTATTCCGCAATGTCCCCTCTGGATATCGACCACACGTTTTTGTTTTTGTTTTAGTAATACACTTCAAAAATCGTTTGAACGCCATCAAGAAACGTTCATTATAAAAACTAGACAATATATTTAAAAAAAAATTAAAAAAGTACAGACATAAAATAGTTTCTCCTAATACGGTCGATAAAAAAATATTAAAAATCGGTCTAGTTTTGATAGGGAAAAATGCGGAAAACAAAACCTGGATTTTGAAGATTTTAGTTAAGTATTATCAGCCTGAGGTGCAGTTATCCCACAATTTGTCAAAACTTTTATTCAAATTTTCCAGGTGCCTACAACGTACATATTAGTTTATATAGTGAAATGTAATGTAAACTTACTCAAAAAACAATTTAAAAATACATCCCTTAACGAAGTTAGGAATTCACTCCAACCTACCTTAGTAGTGTATTTTATGTCTGTTATACGAATAATTTTTACGACATTAATAACAGTTCGAATACGAGGAATTTTAAAAAGTTCTTAAATCATTCATCTTAGCATAGGTACACCTTAATATAATATCCGCCCTTTACCCCTTGCCTCCATCTCATTTGATCTGTTTGTTTGTCTGGACCGCGTGTTTGACAACACTAAGTTGGCAGCTACCGTCAAAGCCGCGTCAAGAGCCCGCGACCTCTCCCCGCCCTCCCGCCCTTCCGCCCTACCGTCCTGGACCACACAGAGTCTCCAGAGGCTCTCACTCCCACTCCCATTCCTCCTTGCCTCTTGCTTGTTGCACTCGAGCCGCAAGATCCATATCAAATCCCCCGCCTCTACAATGCGACCAACGAATTTTTGAGGTTTTTGATTATTTTTCTTGTTTACTTGTTGCGGTGTGGTTTTTTCGTGTTTGAATGCGGCAGAGGTCGGAAAACTTAAAAAATATATCTCGTTTTTTAATGTGGTGTGGTAGCGCATGTGGCTTCACAAGGGTATCTAGCTCGGACGATCGTTAAATAATTTATCGATAATATCGATATCTTGTCGTCGTACAAAATAGTTCACGTCACCTAAATTAAGAGCACATAGATTTTACACAGAAATTGAACAATTCATCAAATTTCAAAGTTAAAATTAATTATAAGTTCTGTGAAAGTTCTATTCAAGTTTTGTTATTATCAAAGTAGATACTGTGAAACGTATATGATGTAATAATAACAGAATTTGAATAGAACTTTCACAGAACTTATAATTAATTTTAACTTTGAAATTTGATTATTTTCAAATTCTGTGAAACAACTCGTCCTGAGTCGCTGTGAAGTGTTGTTTGTTCGTTAGCGATATGCAGTCATGCTCAGGAACGATGACAAGATACTGACATTATTCCCAGTACCCAGAATGACTACTCAGATCATTTTATTTACGGTGCTCCAGATTTTATGTCCGGTTTAAATCTTTCCCAAATGAAAGACTAAACCCTTCCACACACTTTTCCACAAATGAATATCTAGTAAATTAACGCAATGTAAGTGCACTATAAAAGTATAATAAATACAAAACAATACAAGAACAATACGTCAATCCACCAGAAACATAATGGGAAAATATTTCACCGACTCCAGATATTTTCAAATCAGAGGGTTCGGCTCTGATGAAATCCTAACTGGTCCGATAAATCCTACTGATCCCTCAATATAAATATTTAAAAAATCTTTCGTAATCCTACACGTATTTAAAATGACCGAATTTTGCATTTTTTTTTTTCAAATTTTTTGACAAATCTAATACGCCTAAATTTTGAATGAAAGAGCTAGGTATAATGCCAGTAGCCGAAATAACAATATTTTTATAGTCTGAGAATGCCAAATTCTTTTATTTCCTAAACCTGTATATTTTCTTATTTTTTCAGAAACAGTTTTCTGAATATTACAAGAATATAGTATTTAAAAAAATAAATAATCTACTTAATAGTTTGTGTGAAATCTTCATATAATAAGTTCCATTCATGGAAATGACGTATATTATACGTTCAAAGCAAAATTTGAATTCATTGAATCAGATTTAACGCAGGACTAACCACCGAAATAAATATTTTTGACAATCGTCACCATCACCATCGTCAATCCATCGCAAGGTAAAGGTCTCCCCATTCTACTTTCACTTTTCTCGGTTCCTCGCAGCTTTCTTCCTGTATTTTTTTTATCTTCCCACGTTATGTCAGACTTATTTCATCTTCCGAAAAATCTATTTGTCATTTTGGCAAATCATATTGGCAATCTTACTTCTCTTTTTATTAGTTTCTTTTCCGATCGAACTTTAAAGCACGTATATATGCAGGGAGTAACATCACATATATATCAGTTATTTTTTTCTGAAATTCAAAAAAAAAATCAATAATACGTCGCCACGATCACACTCCTACGCGTCGCGACGGATTACGTGACACTCGCGCCGTTCCATGTTCCATGTGTTACCAAGCTGCTGGAAGGAGACGAAGTGCGTACCACGTGACCCACTAGGCTATACCCGACTGATCAGTTGCGACGTATGATGAAATAATATTTTTATTGTTTTTAATTGAAAATAAATATCATCGGACAGCAAAATAGCATGTATGTACATATTTTACTCTAAATATGCTCAGGAATTGCTGGTTAAGGCCGGGTAGTAAGCGTTCAAAAAGAAGAAGAAAGAGATATATTTAAATACGAATAATTAAGTGAAAATGTTTATTAAAACTCGATTCGTTTAAAATAGAGCAAAAATCTCGAGGGAAATGTCTTAAACGGCATTTAAAGAAACCCTACGAATTTTTTCAAACATACATATACATAACTTGTAAAATATCTGAAAAAACGTGTTTAAAATAATTTTCATAGCACTCTTTGCTATTTTTTTCTGTCGAGGGAATATCACTTAATTACCA
This sequence comes from Limnephilus lunatus, assembly GCA_917563855.2. Classification (NCBI taxonomy): domain Eukaryota; kingdom Metazoa; phylum Arthropoda; class Insecta; order Trichoptera; family Limnephilidae; genus Limnephilus; species Limnephilus lunatus. The sequence goes on along the minus strand of OU830602.1, from coordinate 39,466,748 downwards.
TTACGGCGTGGTAAATGTAGAGATATTATCTTAAAAAATAACATATGACTATATTTTGTTAGAAAGTTAAAAACTTACAGTGTTTAAGAGAAATATATTATAAAACTTTAGAAATCTGAAATGCCGTAGTTTAAAATGCTTCTTGTTCGTACTGTTACACTGTGTATGTTTCATGTATGTTTCAGCATTGTATGATGTTATGTGTGTAACAATCAGCAAGATATCTATTATCTACCCTGACGAATAAGATTTCTCAGAACTCATAAAAACCTCTTGTCTTCGCAAGTTATTACCACAGTTTCGTGCCCCTGACAACTGGTCCAGGGTCTGATCTTGAGAACCCAGCTACCGTCAAAGAGGCGCAGCTTTCAAATCTGAAATGTAGGGAGCCGATGTTTGAACAACATTTGTTTTAGCTCCGTGCGCAAACAATGGCCGTCTGGACCGCATTTCAACCGCACCGGGTACTGCGACAATATTTAACGCTAATGACCATAAACACATGTCAACTAGACCCAAGCTTTCAACGTCACCGAAGGCTTTTGTACTCTGGAACAAACGAGCTTTTATTGTTGATAATACTGTTGATGGTCAAATCATCACCACGATTGATGTTAATGGATGTGTTTGTGAATGAATTACGCTTCGACACTTCATCGTTTTGAAGGAAATGATTAGTTGGATGTTTAGGGTTCGGTTGTTTGAGTGGTTTACGTGGTAAAGTAATTACATATCTGCTACTTATTAGAATATTTGTAGTACAGTGTACATACCTGCCACTTATTAGAATATATGTAGTTATTATTATTTGTAGATATTTTGGAAGCCACAACCAATACTAGTCATTTATAAAAAGTATTGGGCCTAAATGGGACCCTTGAGGTACACCGTAATTAGTCATGAGTTTGGAAGACAGATTAGAATAATATTTTATTTGAAGAATTTTATTAGTTAAGTAGCTCATTATCCATTCCAATAGTTTACCCAATATTCCGAATTTACTAAGTATTATCTATTAACCGGACTGGTTCCGCCGGGCTTTTAAACTTATATAAAGGTCATTATTTCTTTGAAAACACCTTTTAATTGATATTTTTCAAGTAGGGCAAAAATAATAAAACTAATTTACACATTCATATAAAAATAGTTTTTGACAGTTTTCTCCCAAATGGGAGAATATGGTTTATTTAAATATATCTATTAAATTTCACATTTATATTTTATGGAATGTTTGAAGTGGTTGGTAGTGCGATTGATTCCGATCACTGGGAAGGAAGGTTCAAACCTCAGTGACGGGCAAACATGGAAGATCGACGATAACCGACTGCCAAAAGGGCTTCTCTATAATAAGCCTGCAGGAAGAAGGAGGTTCGGGCGGTGTAAATTTCCGAACGTATAGACGTAGGCGGCTAAATGGTATGGAGGCGAACACGAAATAACTGAAGGGAGGCGAAATCACTGAGCTAATTCTAGTAAGGATTACATACATTATCTTCATTTTCTTAACTAATTTTTTAATGGATGCTTTTTTGTATGATTAATTTTTTGAGAGATTTTTCCAAATCTAGATAGTGTTTAATCATGATAAATATATCATGTATCCATTTAATGCGCGACATCTATTGACTTTTCTACAAGTCTAGGATGTATAATTTTATTTAGTTTTGGAATAACTTCATGAATAAAACCTCAAATTTTCTACATGATTAAATATTTATTTTTTAACAATTATTATAAGCAATAATCATCAGCCTGAAACACTCATCTACATTGAAAAAATCTCCCGAGAAAAGATACATGCCGCCGACGGGACTCGAACCCGCGTCCTTCTGATATCCGGTCAAATACTCTACCATTGAGCTACGTCGGCTTATCTCCTACCCGCCAAATAATTCAATATATACTAGTGTTTCATTCAACAATTATTACTGCTTATTACATTTTTCCACCTGCATGTCGACGAGTGTTTCAGGCTAATAATTATTGCTTATAATAATTATTGTTACCCTTTGTGCTATGCATTAAAATCTTGTCTTAAACATTAGTTTATCAATTAAAAATAATTATTATTTTTTGTTTATGTCTTTGCAAACCTCTGTCTATACCATGTTTTACTACTTATCTTATTGGATAATCACACGTATCTTATTGTAGCCAATATAAATAATGAGAAATTAATCCTTTAACATTTTTTTATTACTTTTATCATAAATATGAGACTAGAATACTAAATCCATTCATCCCAGGAAGCCACCCCATCGGCACTCGACACCTCAACAAATACAGACGCGACGGTTAGCAAATATCCATAAAGGTCGCTAATGCTACCAATATTTTCAGGGACAACATTAGTGTCTAATTCCAAGATAAATAGCAACTACAATGCATTATTAGTATCTGCTAAATCTAAAGGGGATCGAATTTAAAGACAGATTTTGTATGATCAGCAATGCGATTCTTTATCTTTTGTGGATACGGAATCGATTTCATTCATCTGTCAAATTTGTGTGATTGGCTATGGCTTGCAATTGCTTTTTTTAAAAGTTTAAAATACGAAATGCTGTAAGTATACATGATTATTTATTCATTTAATGTACGTTTAAAGTTGTATAGCATGGATTTGACATTTGCGAAGTTTCGTTTCAATCTAAACACGCGCATGAATGACTGTTTGCCCAAATTAAGAACCAATGGCAATGTATCCTACACGCCTATCGCCCTGGTGTAAGACCACCATTCAGAATTGAAACCTTCCCTGAAATGTCTTTAGCCGTGTTTGGTGACCAGATCTGAATAGCGAGCTACTTCCCTGCCATCCTCTTTCCCATCTCATTTTACTCCTCACCACCTTCAGCCTCATAACATACCCCAACTGGGGTTGCCGTAGTCCCACTGGCTTCAGACGGGAGCAGCTGGGACTCTCATGAGGTATACACATTTTTTTTAAAGTTTGGTCAATTTTTTAGCCACCTACATACATCGTTTCTCTTAGAACTTTGTAGGTAGGACATAAAAATATTATTAAAAAATAATTTTTTATTCTCAGTTAAAAATGCTATTAAATTAATCTGTATTACAGATTACACAATTTTTTTTTTATCTATGGTTAATGATTGAGTGATTTATAAATCTTTAAATTCTCCCTTAAAGCGCAGTAGTAGGAACAAATACCGGCCCGGGCAGAGCCCTTGTCCCATTGTAAATATTAAATATTTGTCCCCTCTGGTCTTACTATAAACAGTGGCCCCCCACGTACCGTTTACCCTGTACATTGGATTATTTAATTGTATTGGATGAGCTAAATGTATGATGAATGTAATTAGAAGAAAGGTAGAAATCTTTTGGATCGATACTTACCGTATTAATACAAGTTTTTTCAAACCAATATCAAGGATGACTCGATTAGGTATACAATAATTACCGCAACCATGAAGACTTCTTCTTCTTGTGCCCTATCCGTTCAACGGACGTCGGCTATTATATTGGCTATACGGACTTTGTTTACTGCATGTCGGTGAAGAACAGCTCTACGGTGAGGACTTGGATGTTAGAATTCAATCACTACCCTCAGAAGGATCTTATATTTGCATATACCTGACGATACACTTAGAGCCACTTTGTAATTATTGAATCATTCACCTAATTATGCATTGGCTCTATAATATGTCTTTAATGTATATGTGTTTGCATGTATGCATATATGTGTGTAGAATGTACATACGTATGCATGTACACATATCATTTTAGTGTTTATTATAATTTTTCTCAATTTCATTTCTCATGTTTTTCATGCTTATTCGTTTTTGTTTTATTTATGTGTTTGATGTGTATTCAATGAAACGTGTATGAATGCATTCACTAATATTGGATTTAGATCCTCGTTGTTTTATATACCAACTTGTAATTTAATTTATTAGGTATTACGAATTACAACTTATAGTCATACTAAGAATATATAATTGGATTAAATCACTAAGGGAGCCCACCCAATCTCACTGAAGCCTTCAGCCATCATTGTAACCGTTCGTACTTAAGAGACGAATGGCGATAGATGGTAATATCTATGATACTAACATCGAACCCAGCTGCCATCTGTTGGGATATAGCAGAACATCGTATTACAAACTAAGCTATCGACATCTATTGAAAGAAGCTGAAACTATACCTACGAATAATCAATACACTACAAAAATACTTACAGCATTTGCTCCTTGATGGCAGTTATGAACCATTTCAATTTTGATGCTTATTTGCAGTTTTTCACCATTATGTGCCCTAAACTTTGGAAAATATTCAGTATTTTGGATACCCGAGTTGGGTATAACAAATTTTTTTGGTTTTTACATTTTTACGAGATTCCAGTTTGATTGGGTGAGCGCTATCAGCACGCTACCTGCTGAAACCCTTAATCGAACCCTGAACATGACCATCATTGTACAGCAAATCATATAATCTTAAAGAAACACATCCAAGGTGGTTCTTTCACTGTCTCGTGGTGCCTGTATGTACCCGACAGTGGATCACCTGCTAATGGATAAACTCATTGAATTACTGGCGAGTGTTTATCCTGCACTTTGGGTCACTTACACTCGGCTGTCCACCGTCCAGCGTCCATTAGGTACTCTTTAGGTACCCACTGCTCGCTCTTAGGTAAGTACTCGCCACTCGCCTCTAGGCAGTAGCCAGTAACTAGGCAGTTGTAGGCTGTTGGTTTCTGCATATCTCTGCAGTAGAGGTGTGCCGTTTCACTTATTTTACGAACTCGGTCCGATTCCAAGTTCAGCCAAATGGACACGATTCCTCGGACTCGTTTCTTTCAATACGCCGGACTCGCCAAATCCGGTTGAACGAAACTCGTTGCGTGAGTTCTGTTGGGCTCACCGAACCCGGCGGAACACCAAGGAGTTGGGGAACGATTTGAGTGATAGGAGTTACAAGGATGAATGAATTTTTCGGATTTACTTTGTCAAGTATTGATTGTAAATCATCAAACACTCGGTGATTTATACTTGACTTAAAAATAAAATTCTGGGAGTTAAAAAAATAAGAGTGTGCAATTCACACGCGGTAGAAGTGATACCTTCCTACCTCATTCTCTCGCAGGCTAAATCCTATAGACGTACCTAGGTGTTTGTCTCGTTTTAGTGTCGCTATTTATCGTTGCATCGAGTTTCAAATCACAGTGGTGGTAAAGAAGTTGTCACTTCAATAGTAATAAAACAATATGTTTGGTTCCGGCGTCAATTTAAAGATCCACTCCACACGCCCCAACCAAATATTGTTGCCATTATTGTTGTTCGATGGTTAAAGAAGTGAGGGTGAATCCGGAATCGTTTCATTAAGAAGTAGAAATACGTAAGTAGTAGAAGTAACGCGAACGATCGAAAATTAATACAAGAGTGTGGAATGTATCGGGAGCATCTCCTATCCTTATCCTATATTCCTCGTCCTCTGCCCCTCACCTAAAATTAATTTAAAGATTTTATGAAACTCTGTCTCCAAGCAACTTAAAGGAAACTTTTTTGGCTTGACTTCATTTAACTTTGAATATTTATCTCTATATTTTATGTATACCTAAACTGTTAGTCTCTTACTAATAAATACATTTAGTACCCGCCACTAGCCTGCAAGCAGTGGCCAGCCTCTAGGCAGTATGCAAGTAATGGGATAAAAGATTCTTGGATAGGGTAAATAGTACCTAGATTTCTACTCGCAGTACTGCTCTGATCAATGATCAAAATGGAAATGATATCTCCATTTTTATCATTGTTCAGAGCAAAATGAAATGGTTTTAACCGTCACCAGATTTGATTAGCCAGATGTATCCTAACCTTCCTCACCTCATATCCTTCCCTCCCCTACTCCCTTCAGCCTCAAAAATTAGGAATGCTATCAGTGGCAGTTGTAATTACATACATTTGTTCATGAGAGAAGCAAATCATGTCATATTGAGCCAATGTCTTATTTTATCAATAAAAGTTGTCCAAATTGATTCTCTAATATTTGAGTATGTGGATTTTGTTTTCAGTGTAAATTTCAGGAAATCGTAGCTCGTGGTTTATGATAGAAACAACCTTACCTAATACAAGATGTGCTTCTTCTAAACTTACTGAATAAATGTGTTCATACAAATATCGAGTGTTTACGATAAAACGCAAACCTCGCTTTAAAACAATTCACCACTTCCATGAATCTACTCGCATCTATGTACATAATTGTTTGAGGCATCCTTATCTTAGTGTAATATTATTATTAGTACGTTTTTACGACGGGCGTAATGTGAAGAAAGCTGAACGAAGCCAATAATTGTGCCGCGGTTCAGCTGAGGTCTCGAGAGACTGCGATAGTCGATGACCCAACCAACCGACCCCTGACTCCTGACCTGTGTAGGGACGGCAGAGTTCACTTTTAATTAAATGAAAACATTACAAGCGAAACTCAATCGAAAATCTGAAAACAGAAAAATCCGAAAAAGATACGGTCACATACGGACTCGATTCCAGGACCTTCGCCTAGACGGGGCTACTTTACCAACTGAGCTAATGTGTCCAGATTTTCGATCGAATTTCGCTAATAGTGTCTTTATTTAATTAAATATTACATTTTGTGGTTTTACTCATTTAGTTAAAAATACAAATAAAAATTTATCCTAGACTTAAAGAAAAGCCAATAGATGTCGTGAATGAAAATTAAAAATTTATAAAAATGTACTAGATATAGCTAGCTTTTAGTTCGGGTTTTAATCTTGCAATCATATATAAAGAGTAGCTGGTTCCCGTCATTCGTTGCAATGTCATATTCAAAGAAATACATTGTTTCTCCCTGAATCACCTTTCCCCCATCATGCGTCCCCTTTCCCCTCCCACGTCCCTTTCCTAGCTAGCTTTATAAATTACAGCCTACATGTTATTCTGATGTATGAGCTATATTATTGTAAAGTTTCATTAAAATCCATGCAGTAGTTTATGCGTGAAAGAGTAACAAACACACATACATCCATACAAACTTTCGCGTTTATAATATTAGTAAGTAATTATTTCAATACAATGTTGGTAGTTTTTAGTCGAAGTATGATACGGTTAAATATGACCGAATCGGGTAGGGACGTGAAGAAGGACACTGTAATACTGTCAAAAATATTGTCTCAAGAAGGGGTTAGCCCAACACGGCAAATTACCTCAAAAATAAATCACATTAATGCTTAATTGCAGTTAAACAGGATAGTACTTTTGAAGAACGGTAAATAAAAAAATAATAAAAATAAAATTAAAAAAATGTTAAATGGCACATTGTTGTGTTATTGATTTAATGTCATCTGGTAAGCCACAACAGGTACCTTGTATTTACATATTTTAATATTTAGTTTACAGTATAATGTTATTTTTGTCAACAATGAGCATACTGTCCAGCTGTAATAATTATTAATTAGTAATGTTTAAATAACTGTACTCAGTGCTTCTTTTGTAGGTTTATTATTATATTTCTTTTAAGTTTAGGTATATGTATGTTTCCTTTTTTTTATTACTTTATTGTAAAACTGCATATCTCGATACAGGAATGCCCTAGTGAGATGTGCAGCTTATGTTTTCATGTATTTCTTATTTTTTTCAATAAATAAATAAAAAAATAAATGTCAAATGGCAGATTTAAATGCTTTCACTAAATAAACATAAAAAAAACAACACCGGTGCGAGCCCCTTGGCCCCGAGCCCGCTGTGCGTCACTGGAGCCACCAATCTGCTCCGATAAGGCGGATGTAAAATACACCACATTGTTTCATCAATTCTTCGTTCATTTCAATCGTTCACTCAATAAAAATATATTAAATTAACCTTTCCTTATACAGATATTAAGAATTATTTGAAATGCAGTGTTTAAAAAAATATATTCCAAAAATCTATATACGAATACATAACTTTAACTTTAACTTTAGGACGCACAGTTTACAACCGCGCTGTGCAAGCGGGTTCCCCACAGAGCATCGGACCATCCCATTTTTACATACATTAAGTACGTGCATGCATCGTCGCATTTATACTCTTTGTTATATTCTAAATCTTGACAAAGGTAAACCAACTTCTGTCATATTCGAAATCTTGACATATCTAACTAACTAACAATCCTGCCGTTTTTTTCTCGAGGGGTAGGCAGAAAGGAAAATCCGCCACATAACTCTGTCTTGGCATAGCTTGGAGGCCGGGTACGTTGTGATGAAGGTTGTAGGGAGGGGAAAGGAATGGGGAAGAGGAAACTGGAGAAGAACCCGGCTATTTAGATCTGGTCACTAAACACAGCCTTTTCAAACAACGTTTAAATACTAAATATTTGCTTCAATCGCTCTTTTTCTTTGTTTCCATTATTTTTACATATATTAAGTACGTGCATGCATCGTCGCATTTATACTCTTTGTTATATTCTAAATCTTGACAAAGGTAAACTAACTTCTGTTATATTCGAAATCTTGATATAACCTAACTTCTGTTACATTTTAAATCTTGACATATCCAACTTCTGTTATATTTCAAATCTTAGCAAAACCCAACTTCTGTTTCTGTTAAATTCTAAATCTTGAGAAAACATAAATTGTCTTATATTCTAAATCTTGACATAGCCCAACTTGTTATATTCTGAATCTTGACATAACCCAACTTCTGTTATATTTTAAATCTTGACAAAACCCAACTTCTGTTTCTGTTATATTCTAAATCTTGACATAATCCAACTTCTGTCATATTCTAAATCTTGACATAACCCAACTTCTGTTATATTCTTAATCTTGTCACAATCCAACTTCTGTTATATTCTAAATTTTGATATAACCCTACTTCTGTCGTATTCTAAATCTTGACATAACTTAACTTCTGTTATAGGTATATAATATTGAGAAAACATAACTTCTGTTGTATTCTGAATCTTGACATAAACCAACTTCTCACATATTCTAAATCTGGACGTAAACCAACTTCGGTTGTATTCTAAAATCTTTACATTAAATTTAACCCAATTTGCAAACTACATAAAAAATTTCTTTAAAAAGTCAACATTCCCGGATTACGAACAGCCTGACAATATTTTAATCTACTACAATCATTATAAAGAGAAAATGTTGCGTGTGCAATAATGGAGGACTTGCCAGCAAAGGATTGAAGTCTCGACGCTTGGGTGGGAACCTGATGCATTTATTCACTCAGCTGCTTAGTGGTTAGTGGTCCTTTTGAAAGAACAGCATTTAAATTTTTTTTTTTTTTTTTATTTTTTTATTGATCTATATACGTGATGTTTACAATATATTATTCGATGCCTGTCTCGCTAGGGTATACCTGTGTTGAGACAGGCGTAGAGGTACATAATTACATATCATATATAAGAGTAATATAATTAACAATTAAACATAAAGATGATTGAAAGTGCGGGTAAATCACATAAAGAGAGTTTTCTTATAAATGAGGGAAGAGATACAGTACAGTAGTAAATCCTGTCAAATCTATTTATGGATTTAGATTATTTAGGATTTTATAATTTTAATTTGTTTTAAATGGGTAAGGACGTATGTAGATGGATATTTCTGTCTATTTGTAGTTTATTTTACAGATGTTTGCAATAGTGTGACGACCAGTACTTATAATCCATTTCTTTACAACTTGTTTGAATTTGGTCATTGATTCGGTTTGTCTAATCGTAGCTGGTAGTGTATTGTGTAGTTTGCAAGCTATGTATTTAAAGTGTCTTTGTCCAAATGTGGTTTTAGAAAAGGGAGTTTGGAGGAGTTCTTTGTTTTTGGCTCGGGTATTGTGTATCGATTGTGTTGCTTTGTATAGGGTTATGTTGTTTTTATGTAAATTAACTAAGATGGATCTTGCTTAGAGCTGTTTAATGTCCATAACGTTGAAGGTGTTGAAGATCGTATCCGTGCTGGTAGTAAGAGGAAGTTTAAGGATTATTTTTATTATTAGTTTTTGTGCTTTAATGATGGGGTCGAGGGCACTAGAATAAGTGTTACCCCAAGCTAAAATTCCGTATTCGATGTGTGATTGGCACAGTGAGTAATACACTGTTTTTAGAAGGTGTAGGTTGAGGAAATTACGTGTTTGTTTGAAAAAGTATATGGATTTGCGGATTTTGTTTGTAGTGTTAAGTATATGTTGCTTCCAATTTAGGTGTGTATCAAAGGTTATTCCTAAATATTTTATAATGTTTACTTGTTCAAGGCATGGGCAGTTACAGTTCAGGTTCGGAGATGAGTTTTTACATTCGTGTATTTTTAATTGGGGGTGGAGGTTTGGTTTTGTGATATTGGTGAGACTAAACAGTAAGTATTTTGTTTTCTGTACATTGAGAGTTAGTGTGTTTGAGTCAAGCCAGTATTTAACCTTTTGAATGCCTTCCTCCGCTTGCGAGTAAACGGTAGGCCAGTCTTTCGCTTGGAATAGCAGGACAGTGTCGTCAGCGAAGCTGACAATAGTGGCATCGATATCTAGGTTACACAACTCGTTAATATATATTAGGAAGAGCGTTGGACCTATAACACTGCCTTGTGGGACACCGTAACTAATGGGCAAATTCTGACTCTTTGTAGCTCTGAGTTTAACGCATTGGGATCTGTCAGATAAGAAGCTGGAGAGTAGGCTTAATTCATTATTCCTAATACCTATATTGAACATTTTGCGTTCTAATTTGGCGTGTGATATTGTATCAAACGCTTTACATAGGTCAATTAGTAAAACTTCAGATTGTAATATTTGATCACTGAAAACAATATTAGCTATTAATTAAGTTAAAAATAAAAATGAAATATTCGTCCGAGATTTGCAGAAAATTAAATAGAGGTCGCATATTTAATAAAAACTAATACATTTATCCGAGACACTATCTAGATAGTATTTAGTTCCAGAGGAATCTTTCAATCAGATATATAGAAATGTTGGTAGTCCTTATTCAAAGTATGAAGATAAAATGGTAAGTTAAATTGAAGATAATGTTGTTAGTTCTTAGTCGAAGTATGATACAGTTAAATCTGACCGAAAGGAAAAGGGTCCCATTAGCTTAGTGGCAGAGCATCGCCCGGCAAGGCGTGGGTTCAATTCCTAGATGCGACCTTATCTTTTTCTAATTTTTCCCCTTTCAGATTGTCGATTGAGAGTCGCTAATATTGTCCTTCGGTGATTAAATATTTCAAAATTTATTTCCAGTATCTGAAATCATGTTACGTATTGAATAAAACTTATTTAAATTAAGCTGCTATTTTATTATAGCTGAATAATAATAAATTGTTGCAAGTTATTACATATTATCGCAAGTCTACACAAATTGTAGATAATAAATACGTCAATTACTATCAACAAGCAACTAATGGGTGATAATGTATTATCTACTAAGAACGCTGTCTGCCGATGATGATGCTGTTTTTTTGACGGTATTTACAGTATCGCTACATAATAATGACATGCGTTGCGAATTTACAAATCAACAAACAATCTATCTCAGGGTTGACTCATCATACACATTAATCGTCCCAACAAACTCCCCAATAAAAAATATTATTTGGTAACAAAACAAACCTACTCATAATACACATAAAACTTATTTTAACTTAATTTATTTTTTTTATCGTGACCAGTTTCAGATTTTTAAAACCATCTTCAGACTGGTACAAATGTATCTTAATCTAGATTTTATATCCATAACATATGTGGGAAAGGTAGGAGGGTAGTCTACAAGGATTTTATTATTTTTATATGGTTTTTCCATATTTGTTGCCACGTCATCTTTGACGATTGGATTTTTAGTTATTTGGCCATTAGCAGTAGACATAATTATCTCAGGGTTATAGATTAGAAAATAAACCCACATTTGATTAGACAAATGTATTATAAACCTATTGTGACCTCTCCGTTCAGTCGTTTCTTAAAATAATAATTTTAAAAAATTACGGTTGGAAACTTTGGTTTCATAGAGGTGCACATATTATTTTTTCTATGGTTAACGCCTAGATTCGAATATAAGGCATTGTATTTTCTCTTTCTAACACCGTTTAGATCATATTTTTCACCATTACTATAAGGGATATACAACGATTTCTATGAAACTTGAGCTTGTTCCCAAAAGAGAAAAAATTAGCCCTAAGGGGTTAATATTGACTTGAAATCCGTGGCCGAGTCGATAAAATCCTTTTCTACAGATCCAGACATTGAAACCTGGTAATCTCAAATAAAATATCTTTGGTTCAAATTAATTAATTTAAAGAGTAATTTCGGAACCAATACTTTTTAAAACTAAATAAGAGTAAAAGAAACTAAACAATAGTTAATAGTGTAACGGAAAAGGACGACAATTATTTTGAATATCATCAACTTTAGATCCTGTTGAAAAGGCGCAGAAAACAATTATGAAAATGATTCTCAAACTTCCTATAACTGCAAACAGTGAATTAATATTCAATATAATGAGAGTATTTGATGTTCGACAGATATATGTAAAAACTATCCTCATGCATCTCTTTAAAAACAAACACGTACTTCACGAAAAAAATATATAGGTACTTACGATTTACACGTAATTCTAACAAAGACACATTGCAAGTTCCAGCACTCTCTACCACCTTTGGGCAACGTAGTTTTAGATACTTTGCCACAAAAATATTCAACGTGCTTCCTGATAATATCAAACTGAGTCAAACACAGAAAGAATTTTTAAAACATGTTAAAATTTGGATATGTTCTAATGATCGATCCTTTACTGGTGCCCTCACCCAAACGCCTTGTCATTGACGGTGATTGTAATAATAAAATTGCTGTTTTTGTATTGTGTATCAGCAAGCAATAATTTAAACAGAAACAAAGTATTGCTTTTTTTATTTTTTTTTTATATATTCAATAATTTTATTATTAAATTAATAAAAACAGTTTATTTATAAACAAGTTCTGCTGGTATAAATAAACTGTTTTTATTAATTTAATAATAGAATTATTGAATATATAAAATAAATTAAAATTAAAATGGAGTTCTACAAATTAAACTTGATAACAATAAACAAAGTATTGGTGTATAAGAACTTATATTATACATTCATAAGTAAACCATAGACAAAATTTCGAGAAACAATTTTACCAAAAATTCAGGTTCGCCTAGTGAGGCAGACTATGCACAACTTAAAATATTACGTTACTTCTATATAACAGTTCTTACCTCCATATCTTTTTTCCTATTTTGATACTGCTTTATTGGCATCAATTATTATTATAACATTATTCTTATAACAGTGTTATTAACTTGTAGATATTAACTTACTAATGCATCATTTATTACCTTATGTTTTTAAGTTTGTGAGTTACATGTTATTGTCATTAAAATTATGTCATTATTACTACTGTGTAAAATAAAAGGAAGAAAACAAAAAGGGAAAATGTACTAAAAATGTAACCAATACCGACTGTAATATGATATTATATTATGTATTCATATATTTTTTGGATGAAAAAAAAAAATGTTTTAAGGCGATCCAATAGTCCAGGAAAAAACCGAAATCGGAATTCACGCCCCTTTAAGGGAGGAGTTTGAAAATATCCGAGATAAAGCTTTTGAATAGGTTGGAAAAGGTATCTAAGAAATTTTTTTACAGGTTGATTTCGTAAAGGCCTGTAAAAAACCTTAACTCCTTTTTTACGCATGGTTTATTGTAATAAAAAGGAAATTTAAAATTGATTTTACGAAATCAAGCGCCGCGGAGCCTACCGTCTGTTCCCCGCTACGGCCGGGGGAGGACTGACTGAAAATGGGTGTGGTGTGGTCAGTAGTTCTTCGGTGTACGGCATAGGGTTCACCTTGAAAAACCAAATTCGTCGACTAGTGGCCGTATTGTAAATTAACAATGCGAAAATGCATATTTTGTTTTAATTTGGGAAGTTTGTGCGTAAATATCATTTTTTTGCGATTATTATAAACGAAACTGAATTTGCCACATTGTACAGTAAAACCATATCTGAAAAGGGGTTTATAAATAGGAGAGTTTGGACTTGAAAGTGTTTTTTATAAACCTTATACTTTATTTTTTTATAGGCTTATAAAAACATGACCGATCGTTTTAAGGGCAAAGGTATGTTCTACACGCAGTATTTAATTGAAGCATCTTTAATACTTCTAAGAGATCAAATTTTCAAAACAACAACATATGATTTTGTCTGATTTTGCATTATTTAGTACTTATTTTTTTATGATTTTGCATTATTTAGTAATTAACTTACTTACGATGAAGCCATTTAAGGTATTTCAGCGTGTATTGAGAATATTGTGTTAGTCACGTGGCATGACACACGTGTGTAGGTACCTCACACAGAAGTCAGTTCCGGTTTCAATAATTAGCATTCACCTTTTGGCATATTTTACAGCTTTGACCCAGATGTCAAATTCTAATAATAAGAATTTGTGGCATTATTTATGTTGTTAATAGCTTATAAGTTTAATAAAATAAAAACAAACAACTTTGCAAAAAACACTACATAATAAATACGTTTCGAAAACTATGTTTTCTTCACAATTGGATAAGATTAATATTCATAATATTAATGAATACGTAGTTTTCGAAAAATGTTCATAATATTAATTATATAGTGGTTTTTACAAAGATATTTGTTTTTATTTTATTAAAAATTAAATCACAAAGTATTTGCAAAGTTTGAAGAAGCTTATAAATTTGTTTATTAAATATATTTTATTTATATTTACATGCAGAATGGCTACCCATTTCTTGACCATCACAACACGGGCGTGTGCCTAGCATGGTGTCAAAATTATGTAAATACCAAGCAGAAAAGAAATAAAAAGTTAATTCGTTAACTTTTTAAAAACATAATTAAACTAGAAATATGTGAAAGAACAGATAAAACATATAAAACCATTATATGTGAAAGAACAGATTTTGTATTCTTTTAAGCATTACCTTAATAATGATTTCATCGTTTTTAGTTAGGAAATAAAATAAAATAATTTATATATTAATTCGTCTTCAATATTTCAAGATAATAACCTAAACGATATTGCACAGACCAGTATTTCTCAAAGTGGGCGATAACGCCTACTTGTGAGCGCTGGAGGCCCTCAGGGGGGCAGTACTGTACCCTGGTTTATGGTCGGTTGTTCATCGATTTCTGGTAGAATTCCATCGTCGTATTTGTGTGAACGCGGATTTAAGTGTGTTTAATTTTTTATTTTTTTATTCAGTGCTGTAGCAACGTTGCTATCTAAAAAGAGAAATCGGCTGCAAGTCACTGAACGGAGCGACTTAGGCTGTTTTAAGTGAATTCGAGCCTTATACAAACTCGTCGAAATGCACCAGATTCATTCTTCACATTAGTTAAGTTTTAAATTCAAAGCCTTTTTTTAATGTTAATTCAAATACTTCTAAATATGATTAAGAATGAGTTTTATTTCCTCTAATTGAAACATTCTTTAATCTCAGACATAGGATAAGAGAAATACCCTATCTTACCTATCCATATAATAATGCATTTAAAAAAAATTATTTGGAATAACTATTTTTAAAATAACAGATGTTAATGTAAGAAGGTAAGTTAAAAAATATGGGGGACACTATATTTTTGTTTAAATCTTAAATAATCTCAAATAATAAATTTGACAACCTGAAGTATAGACAGTATAGAATTACGTGACTTACGTGATCTTCAACATATAACTACATAGCTAATCTAGAAATAAAAATAAATTTATAATAATATCGTGTAATTATTTTCTTTCAACATGTTTGACTTATTTGTCCGACATCTTATCTCGACATTCTCAGCACTTATAGAAAGCATTCATTTACAATCACAATCTCAAAAATGCGTGACCTTTTAGTCTTTCTTCCAAGGTTGTCCGTGACGTTTGTGGCACATATTCTAACATCAACAAATAGTAAATTAAAACAGTCTTAATTAGGTATTTATTGATTTGATCAATTAATTGGTATCGCCACATGATTATGTAAAAGTCAGAAAAATCTAAAATGTAATTATAGATGGTAATTAGCAAAAACATACGGGATGTTTGGTCCTGAAATGCTTGGTTTCTACCGGAATGCCATTTTATTTAGATCCTTTTCCGCAACCATCATTTTAAATTGTTTTAAATTTGGAACAATTGAAAGAAAATAGTGCAAGTTCGAGTGTTGAAAACAATACAAGGAAATTGAGTATCATGGAAGCAGATAGTTTGTTATTTGTGAACATACCGTTTGACTATTTTATATTCTAATATCGTTTTTCAAGTGATCTGTTGGCCCCCAAAATTATAATTATTATAACATTTTATTGAATTGAAAACTTCTTTAGCACCGTTGTGATTTGAAACTCGATGAAACGAAAAATGGCTACACTTAATAGAGGCAAATATATACATCTATAATATTTAGCCTGCGAGATAAAAAAAGAAGTTTTTGTCTTTGGTGACTCTTTTTAAGTTTTTTCTAAATAATTTTCCTTCAACATCAAACAAAAAAAATTCTTCCCCCTGTAATCCTGGTCACTCAGTTGAAAATCGCCCAACCCCTCAATCCGACCCTAACTATATTAAGTTGAAAAAAAAATCCAATATGTCATGGGAGACCAAATTTCATTTATATTTTTACTCCAAATAATGCCAGGAATGCCTCCGTGGTCGAGGGATAAGACTCGCAACTAGCAATTCAAAGCAATTTTAAATTAAAATAATAAAATCCTGTATAATATAACGCCATAAATAGATTTGACAGAATTTACTACATTACTTCATCTCTTCCTTCATTTATAAGATAACTCTCTTTATGGGTTTTACCCACACTTTCGATTATCTTGCTGTTTTAATTGTATTCAAATTAATATGTATTTAAACTCAATTTTTCTTGTGATATTCATTTATGTACCTCCAAGCCTGTCTCGACACAGGTATATCCTAGTGAGACAGGCATCGAATGTAAACCTACCTTATGTAGATAAATAAAATAAAAAATGCTAGCCTGCATTGATTATTTGATTAATTTGTGTTATTCCGCAATTAATTAATTAAAACTAATAAATAGTATACTTACGCCACATTCCGTATCGCCATGGTGTAAGACCAACATTCATGATTATTTGATTAATTTGTGTTATTCCGCAATTAATTAATTAAAACTAATAAATAGTATATTTACGCCACATTCCGTATCGCCATGGTGTAAGACCAACATTCATAATTGAAACGTTGCTTGAAGTGTCTTTAGCCGTCTTTGGTGACCAGATTTGAATAGCCAGGTACTTCCCCTCCCCACTACCTTCAGCAGTTTGAACTCTTGTACGGCATTCCTTCGCAGAGACGGTACAATGGTAAATAAATGGTCATCCTTTTCCTTCCTTATCCTACATATATTTATTATATGTACCATCACCCAATTCCATCAAACGCAATTTTGATTTTGTCTAAAGTATTTACAGCCCATTTTCAGATTCAAATGAAGCCGTATAATTTGTGTGCAATTTATTCAGATGCGCCACGTGGAATGGTTTAATTAGAAAATAAACGATTAATGAACTAGGGTTATGTAAAGTTAGTTAAATGAAAAAATTGATTTGATCACAATAAATTCTATAAGCACATCTTTCGCACAACAAAAGCTATGGCGGATGGCCTTAGGAAGCAAGACCATGCTTTTTACAACTCTCGGATACATGCCCTTGTTAAAAGATGCATCAAAACTTAGGAAATGGACGGAGATTATATTGATAAGGGACAAATTGATCATCAATAGTGTGGTTTTCGACCTATGTACATAATTACATTTTTATTTCTTGATAATTAAAGGAGAAAAAAATAGGAGGCATTACCTTTTGACTGACCCTTATGTTGGAAAATCACAGCTGTTCTAAAGGTTGCCAAACAATCAATTATTTGATCAAGTAAAAGACTATCAACGCTTTGATATGTAGGTACATAGTATCTACCTTTTTCTACATTAACTCCACACAGGAAGCCCTGAGGCACATAATTTCCCTCAGGGCCGATGTCATCTGAGATGCTGTGTGGAGAGTCTTTTTGAGGAGAGGAAGGAATGAACATTGGTCTTGAAGATGTACGTGAAGGAGGAAACCATCTGTTTCCTTAGAACGCCGTGGGAAAGTGGTTGGGCAACCTCCAATGGTCTTGAAGATACCCATGTTGTAGGAAGTAGGAAACACATAGACCGGCAAATCGTTCCACAGCCGAGCTGTTGAACCCAAGAACGAGTCGAAGAAGAGACCCGTTCTCATGTGACAAATGTCAACCGTGTACATATGTTGGGCGCACGTTTTTCAAGTTTCCCGACTCTGTACCAGTACAGAAGGGATCAATAACGCTAGTTTCTCGGAGCATCTTCCATTGAAATACTGGTAGATCAAGGATAACATTTCCACCCGATGCCCCTGTACTATAAAGATTGCAATCCATTTGTTAAGATGTGAGAATCTATCAAACGGACCGCCCGTTTCCGCACAGAGTCGTGGGTTTTTCAGGTATTTTGGAGCTCCAGACCAGAGGTAGCTGCCAAATACAATTGTAGGGTGCACTAAAACTGATACCTACGACAATAAATATATTAGTCGTTGAAAGTAATTGAAACTTTGACAGGCACCTAAAAATAGAAATTCCGCTTCCAAAATAGGAAAGCTTTGCTTGAGTTATGGCTCCTTATTGACAGTGGTCCCGTCCAAGGACCCAGACCCCCTGGAATACCATGGTTGATGTATGATTGGGTAGGCAACGTTTTCACGCTTACTTCAGGAAGTCAAGGGGAGTCAAAGGTTGGGACCCCTCGGTTTAGTTGCAGAGGACAAACGCCACCTCAGCTGTCACGGACCTTCATTAATGACAATTAAATCTAATTTATTGCATTTTTCATCCATATTTCTGTCAGGCGCCTGTTATAAATAAATGCATTTGTCGAATCGGTAGATATGCAACCTCAACGTAACTTAACTTACCTCATTAAGAATTATTTATAAGTGTTATCTGTAGTAAATAGTTAGGATAGGTACCTACCTATCTACATTACACAGTTTGAAGAACTAACATGATTACCATTATTCGAAGACTTACACCTCAATCTGTCTCTTACCGAAGTTCGAACCACATTTGGGAAGATAAATATTCTAATCAAATCCTTGTTCTGCCGCATGTCATAAAATTTGGCTTTTGCTTTCCCAAATACGTTCACACTTATGCATTAAAATATATACCGGAAATAATAATACTATTTTCATTAACATGTGTTGCCAATTATAGGTACTCTCTGCGTGTGAACTTTATCTAAATTTCTCTAATAAACAATAAACAGTGACCTACTGACCTCCAAGGTAATTATTGTCATATATTTTCTGCATTTTAATGCAGCATCACGTTCATTGGTCAAATGCATTGTACATTTAGTTTTGTATTAGTGATCGATGAACGGATGGATGCAATCTTTTAGTCATTAGTTGTAATAAATTAGTCTGGTCAGTAGTAAGATAGAAAATTATAGAAATATGTACAGAAAAAATAAATATGTACAGCGCCCTTGAGGTGATTTTTCACAAAAACCGCGCTGCACGAATCATCCAAATATTCTAACACATCTACTGAATATTCTAAATTAAATAAGTCTTTTGATCCGAAAAAATCTATCCTACAAAATTATATAACGCCCTAACAAGTTAAATTAAAAGTACCGTCGAGATATACCAGTTTAAAAACTACTTTCAAATATGGCTAAGTAACATGATGATTAGGATATCCTAAACATTTTAAAGTAACACCAACACAACTCACCGTCAACAAACATGAAGATATAAAAATCAACAACATAGTCAATAAACGTGAAGATGAAGAAATCAAGACATAACACCAGCACAACTACCTACAGTCCGACTCAGATCAGGAATTCCTAGTGAGGAGGAATGTGAATATATTTCCATGCTATGTATTTTAAGGGGCCGCAACTCGAATTTCTACCGATTCCTTACATATCTCCCTTAAACATTTGAAGTTTTTAAGTTCTTAAAAAAATATATGTTATTTTTTAAGATAATGTCTAGATTTTTCCCATGCCGAAACGCAAATTATATGAAATTCCAACGATAAAAAAAAATCGCAAAGTATGCTCCAAAAATTATTAAAAACAAGTCTGTTTCTATTATATTTGTGAAAAAAATTACAATGTTTCTTTAAATGATACTTAAGATGCTCCCCAAGAGATTTTTGTTCTATTTTAAACGAGTCGTGTTTTATTAAACATTTTCGCAATTTTCGCATCGATTTTGGCGCTGTAAATATTAGCGCTCTCCTTAACATTCGTTATTTCATATCTCTCCATCTTCTTCTTTTCGAGCCCGGTTGCGGAGCCTTAATAGTCAACGTCATTAATTTAAAACATATAAACTGCTCATAAATTGATTTTAAATACTGGCAATATTAATTAAGTTTCCACAATAAAACCTATCCGCAAAATAAAACAAAATTAATTTGTTATTGTGACTCATGACATGAAAAAGTTTTCATTCACATGCTCGTGCCATATCTTCGTCGGGCACTCCCGATTTCTTTTAACAATCACTTCTTCGCAAGTCTTCTCCTGGAACATGCCTGGAACTCCTTTTGCGTCCAACCATTGACAGCCACCAGTCTGACAATTATTAAAGGTAGAGAAAAATGAGGGTGCTGCAATCGTTTAAATTGATTTATTTGGCAACACAAATATGGTTTCAAGAAAAAGTATTGTATAGTTAAAAAAAGCCCTATGGTCCAGATGCATATTTTAACTTTGTGTGTAAACCGTATTCAAAAATATTTTAGTGGTGCTTACAGAATGGAACAATGTGACTACTAAACATACCAATTTCGGTTGTCGGTTCATGGGTGCATACGTGATATGAAATTGCATTCCAGCGTATTACGTAAAATTATTCAAGTTCGACGAACTTTTAATTTTCAAAATGGGAAATGATAAGTATAAATCAAATTAAACAAGCGATATAGTAGTTACTTACCAAAATTGCCGAGAGTACCTGGACGACCTGCTGGTGGACGTGCAACAACTCTACAAAAACTCACCAAAGTTTCATAGCAATTGGATGGTTGTTTAGGGACCGCATAAGGGACAAACAAAGAAACATTCATTTTTATGTATTAAGAATTAAGATGCTTAGGGGGAAGGGGAGGCAGAAGAGGAATGGGGATGAATGGGAAAGGTCACGCAGGAAGAAACAATTTCTTTATTTAAGAGCAACGCATGCCGGGAACCCGCTGGTCGCTTTATGACATACAAATAGATGGATCTGCCCTAATTAATAAAAAGCGTATTATTTCTCCCTCCCATTGGAACCATTCCATAGGAACCGGCTGGGCTTGCGAGAGCCTCGCGTGAATATAAAAAATGTGACGTCATCATTCTTGCCCGGACCAGTGTCAAATCGGTAGAGCTCTCATCGGTACATTTTACGAAATAACACGGCAAAAATGGTGACTTGTGTTATGAAAATATGTAAAAATAGAAGTGAAAAAGATAATATACACAATTTTCGTATTACATTCCATAGGTAAGCATTATTTTAGGCTTATTCAGATCATATAATATGATAACACATCAAGATACATGGCGACGCGAAACACAAAACCGCTGTTTATTGAGGTAAGTAAATTATGAAGCATTTGTAAAAGTGTCTTAACTAAATACGGAAACAAATTATTTCACTCCGAAAATAAGTGAAACTGTACTTTATCGAATTTGAACTTCACACATTTGTTCATATCGTGGCAAGCAATTCGCGCTCCCATGTAAAAAGGTCTATTAATTCAAAAGCAGATTTTACTTTTAAGAACTAAATGGTCATATTATAATGCGAGATGCCTATATACTGTTAGTTTGATTTATTGGCGAATCACAGTCATCGTCCTTCTCTTCGCCCCACCATAGTTAGTTTTTACCCCTCATCTGTATGTTCTGGTCTATCTATTTGTATATATTTTTTTTTTTTAAAGAAAGACAAACATTCCCGGGTTACGAATAACCCAACAATGTTTGAAAATCTCCTACTACCACCACAGAAAGCCGAAAATGTTGCTTGTGTTGTGATGGAGGACTTAGCCAGCCGAGGAATCGAACATGCGACGCCCGGGTGGGACCCAAGCGCTATGCCCACTCAACCACTGACCGGTCTATGTATAAATATTATTTTCTTAAGCGTGTCCACATATGTCATCCAACAGTTCAATTAATTTAAATAATGTTCTTTTTCGTTGTTTTCCTTGACTTGTATTTTTTTAAATATGTATATATCGGCGATAAATAAATTATGCTTCAAATAAGTTTTTAAATCAGCACAAATATATAAATTTAGTATCTACAGCAAACGATTTTTTTTTCGATACATCGCGTGACTCCGAAACAAGACTCAAAATTTAACATCATTCCAAATACCCACAAAACTCTTAAAACACCGAAACATAAAAATAAAACGATTGCGTTTTCCTGTTTGTCCGTACCGTTTGATAGATACTATCGGGGCATATGCGCAGTGAGCAATGCGCGCTGGCTTCCCAGAATTCTCAAATAAAACCTCAAGAATACAACGTGTTAATTTGTCGCAGCGGTCGGGTGATTTGTGGTACAGCACCTACCTAATTCCATTACCTACCGGGATGGATTTATCTTGTGTTCCTGGCAACATTGAAACTCGGAAACTAATTGACGAGCATTAGAAGTAAAAATACACTACTTGCTTACTTCTCCTTGTCGTTGTGGGAATCTGTGCTCATTTGTCTGGTACTTTGTTTGAATGGGATAATGGATTAGTGTGCTGGAAAGAAGTCTGTTTTGACAAAGAAATGATTCGTAATGATCTCAACTTTATGATACAATTTATAAATAAATAATAACTCTACAGCTTGGGAAAAAAAACATAAGATTTGCGTCGCGATCTAACCCTAGATATTGGGGATGCCAATGCAAAATATATTTCCCAAGAATAGGCCACTTGCATCACATTTTTAATGGCAAATATTCTAAGACATTCTATATTTTTTATCGTAATTTTTAAACCCTGGCGATTTTTTGAAAATTTCAATCCGAAAAAGCAGACAATTTTTTATAAACCGGAAAGACGGGACATCATTTTATGGGTGCGATTAAACGATTATTACATAGCCGAAAATTATTTAAAAAAAAAACCTTTTCCACACGAATAGCAATAAATTGTACGGGGTTCTCTTCGTAACATCTGTAAAAACACCGCCATCTATATCAAAAAATCAAACCAAAGGATAAGTTCGCATAGAACAAACAATACATCTAGTGAACGTTAAACGCAATTTTTAAAATTCGCCGGAAATCAAAGTGTTGCCATATACAAAAAAAAAATCAGTGTGGAATTTTACAAAATTAAGGGAACATAACCGGAGACGGGACATTTTCTTGTAGTGACGTCACGAGCTCAAATAATGTATGTATTTACTTAAAAAAAAAAAAAAACTGTACATTTCTAAAAATTTTTACTAACATTTTCGTAATCTTATTTAAAAAATCTATCCACACGATTTTTTCCAAGTCGTCATGAAATCAATGCAAGTGGCCTATAGGGTTTATTTGATACAATAAATTTTTGGAATTATTTACACTTTTTACCGGTTCACAAAGCACATTAATACCAAAACCGGGAGAATAATCATTCACGCTTCACTTGTAAATACTTGAAAACTGTTAATGTTTGAAGAAACTCAGTGGATAAAATTTTGACAGATGAATAATAAAATTATGGCATTATAATCGATGTAAAAATTTCATTGTAAAGAGATACTCATTCCGAATTTCTTATTTTGGGAAGGTTGGATTCATGTGTCCGCCACTCCTAGACACAATGACCCTCCACAATGAATGAGCTTATTTTCTGTATTGACGCAATGCCCACTCGTACTTCTGTAGCGTCCCCTAAATGCTTAAAATTTAAAAACGCCCCTCCAGACCTCCAAAAGAGCCCACAAGGGGGCGCTTGCGCACCCGTTAAGAATAACTGATAATATAGGGTTTTATCAATCGTCTGTGCTAGACATCCAGATATAAGCTGAAAAGATTTCCGCCTTTTCTTTTCCTTAATAGGTAAAGCGTTATTTTTTTATCAATACAGTTTTTTCAATATTCAATTATTCTCACCAAATATTTATCTAAAATTTCAATGTTTTCTTTGTGAGTGCTGAAAGAACCTTAATTTTTTCCAAGAAATTAAATGACTTCCCGAAAATTGAATTACAAAGCATGTGAACTGTTTGAATTTTGAAGTTTTTTTTAATAGGTACCTACTTACTTTGTTATAATCCTCAATACTCTTTGACTTTATTATTTCTGTTGATCTTCGTACAAAAAGTGGTCTAAAAAATAAATGCCTACAAATACACTCAACATCTGCCGCATTTACAAAAGAACCAGATAAAAAGTGCAAAACCACCGACGGTTCCCGCCCCTCGGGTCGATTCGCGGAAAGGTTATAAATTTTACATCGCATCCGCTGCGAAAAATGTCGCAGTCAACTTTACATGCAGATATTACTGACAAAAGCGCTACAGCCGAACTTTAGCGAGGGAGAAATAAATTAAATAACACATATGGGAGGCTGACCGGTCGGGCGGTAGCTTTCATTGATTGATAGGGAAAAGAAATGGTTCCATGCCAACTCAGAATCAAGTCAACTCAACCTCTTTAAAAAGTCATTAAAAGCTATGATTTTTTTTAAATAGCCGTTAATCCTAACCTTACTTAACCTTTTTAACAATTTTTTATATATTTTTTATCATCACTCTAAATGACCTTTCTGAGGTGGTTCTGAGTTGGTTTCATTCTGAGTTAACCGGTCACCGAAAGAAATAACGTCTGCTACAGGAACTGTCTTGAAATCGTTGATTTCTGACTGTTCCGTATTTCTGAGTGTTCAATTTAGAAATTTCCGCCGTCGCTAAAAAAACTATATTCCCGAATTTTAATATGGAGACATGTAAACTGCTTACAGTGTTAAATGTATGTCTCTTATGCGATCCTAAACCATTCATCCGATTGCATGCGTTGAAACTTTTGTGATTTGTTATGCACATGCCCTCGATGGTTTCTGTAGACCTCTAGCGATATGAAATTATTATCTATACCATTCATCTGATTGCGTTGAAACTTTGGTGAGTGGGGGAGGCTTCGCGGGCCGGGAAGGGGAGGAGGTGGAAGTGAGAGGGGAATGAGGCGGGATAAGAGACGTAAGTATGGGAAAATATATACAGGGAGAAACAATTTCTTTTTTTGAGTGGCATTGCAACGCACGTCGAGTAATCCCTAGTTTATCATATTTTTAGAATTCAATATATATATATATATATATATATATTTTTTAAACATTTAAGTTCATAAACGCATGGATTCTGCGTGTTATTTACTTGTCAAAATAGCTGCGTAGCGATCGTTACTCGCTTCAGTCAGTCATGAGGGGAGTAAGTTCACCAAGGACGTGTCCTTAACCAAGGATAAAGAACGGGAATTCGTCTCGTTCTTCTTAGAATCACTGATCATCACATCGGCTTGCAGACAATTCCGCCTATAATCAGTAACACCACAAAATAACTCTTAAGATCCTCATTTATAAAATCTATGCGCCATTCGGCTCATACGGATAACACCACAAAATAACTCCAAGAACCTAATTTATAAAATCTATGAGCCTATCGGCTCTTATGGATAACACCGCAAAAGAAAAGAGCCTACATCACACCAATTCATAAATCGGGAACTTAGTGCGAAGCAGATAATTATAGACCCATTTCCAAGCTCTGCATTTTTTCAAAGGTGTTCGAAAACATAGTCTATGACCAGTTATTCCCTGTGGTAAAGAATTCGATCAACGAATTTCAGCATGGATTCTTTGCAGGTCGCTCTGTTGCTACAAATCTTATAACATTTTTAAATTTCTTGTCTGCCTCTATGGATAAACGTGTGCAAGTTGATACAATTTATACTGATTATAGCAAAGCCTTTGACAAGATCAACCACAGGATCCTGCTTAGAAAACTTGCTAATCAAGGTATTCATGGAGATCTCCTTCGTTGGTTATCTTCATGCATAACAAACAGGTCCCAGGCTGTGACAGTAGGTGGATTTTCTTCCATCTGGAAAATCATTACTTCTGGTGTGCCTCAGGGGTCCATTTTGGGTCCTTTGCTTTTCTCTATCTATATAAATGATATTACTACATGTTTTCACAACGCTCAAATTTTACTATTTGCCGACGATATGAAAATATACCTTCCTATAAGCTCCCATGACTGTTCTGTGCGTTTACAAGAAGATCTTGACCGACTGACGGATTACTGTCTCAGAAATAAGCTTTTTATCAATATTTCCAAATGTTGCAAAGTCACATTCACACGTAACCATAAAAAAATACTGCATGAATACACCATTTCTGGATCTCTGTTAACAAATAAAGATTATATACGTGACCTCGGGGTTATTTTGGACTCTAAACTTACTTTTGATAAACACATTGATAATATTGTCACCAAAGCAACAAAGAGTCTAGGCTTTGTACTGAGAACATGCAAATTTTTCAAAAATACTAAGACTTATCTGATTCTGTACAATTCACATGTTCGTCCTCACCTGGAATACTGTTCACAGGTTTGGAACCCGCGCTATATTGTTTATGTTAACAGGTTAGAAAGAGTTCAGGAGCGATTTCTCAAATTTCTCAATTTTAAATCATTCAACATATACAATTCTTACGACGAAATCGAGAAACATTTTCGAATCTCGAAACTGCTCAATAGGAGGCTTGTCGCTGATCAGATGCTCCTGTACAAAATTATTAACTCAAAAGTTGACTGCCCGGAGCTGCTAAATAAAATAAATTTCTACACGCCGACTCGATACAGCAGACAAAATACCCTTTTCTACATTGATAGATGCAACACTAATTCCAACCAAAATGAATTTATACAAAGGGCATGTAAATACTATAATAATAAACTTGCACATATAGACACACTTGCTGACATATTCACTGCTAGTTACTGTCGTTACAGAATTTCTTTATTACATTCTATGTAGGTGCGAATAACACATATTCATGACTAAATTCATTGTACCTAATATTATTATATTACTTGCGTGGCAACTTTCCCTTATCCCTCTCCTCCCCTTACCCGTCCCAACCCAAATACCTATTTCGCAGTCTATTTAAGTATTGTTTTAATTATTTTATTATTGTTTATAACATGTTTATCACTTGTTGACTTAACATCTGTATTATTATTTTTTTTAAATTGCTGCTTAGTTCTGTTTTTATTTTTTCTGTTTTTCTTAAATTTTCTAGTTTACATTCAGTTACTTTTATGTTTCTAAATACCTATCTGTGAACATTAATAATTGGTCTGTTTTTTGCCATCCTCTTATGTATATTTTATTACTATGACTGTTTATGTTCCTTATATAAATAAATAAATAAATAAATAAATAAATAAATAACTTTCAAGAACCTAATTCATAAAATCTATGCGCCATTCGGCTCATACGGATAACACCACAAAATAACTTTAAGAACCTAATTTATAAAATCTATGCGCCATTTGGCTCATATGGATAACACCGCAAAATAACTCAGGAACCTAATTTATAAAATCTATGAGCCATTTGAGCCCTTGAGGTGATTTTTCACAAAAACGGCGCTCTATAAATTATCCAATTATTATTATTATTTGGCACATATGGATAACACCGCAAAATAACTCAAGAACCTATAGCACTGTTCGAATTAATGTGAACACAGGTGATCAATTGGAAAAAGATAATAAATATTCTTTATTGAGGAAAAAAAATAGAGAAACAATTACAATTATTTTTTTTTAATACCAAGTGTGTCCACCCTTAACTTTTTTAACTTCTTGTACACGGTTTGGCATAGAATCAGCAAGTTTTTTTACAATTTTCTGATATTTGCGTGTCTCCAAACCATATCTTAATTACTGTCTCAATCAGCTTGATTTTTGTTGTGCTTGTCTTGCTTTAACTATAGCCCACCAATTTTCAATTGGTTTAAGATCCAGAGAGTTACCTGGCTATTATTCAAGGCAAGCATTTTTTTTCATTGAAATATATACAATCTTAGTGCGTTTTTTAAGAGAAATATCCATCTTCAAAAATTAGAAACAAAAAAGCTTTAGTTAAATTTAAAAAACTGTAATTCTAAAAAATTACAAAATTTAACGCATCTGTAGTTTGGTGTGTCTCGTAACTCATTGAATGATTGAAAAAGAACACAAAATGGCCGCTATTACAATATGCTGCATACAACTGCGAAAAACAAGATTATTGTGCTAATTATCACGTGTTCACATTAATTAGCACAGTACCTACTGTAGGTAATTTATAAAATCTATGAGCCAATCGGCTCTTATGGATAACACCGCAAAATAACTTTAAGAGCCTAATTTATAAAATGTTTGCGCCATTTGGCTCATATGGATAACACCGCAAAATAACTCAGGAACCTAATTTATAAAATCTATGAGCCAATCGGCTCTTATGGATAACACCGCAAAATAACTCTCAAGAACTTAATTTATAAAATCTATGCGCCATTTGGCTTATATGGATAACACCACAAAATATCTCTAAGAACCTAATTTATAAAATCTATGCGCCATTTGATTCATGTCGATAACACCACAAAATAACTCTAAGAACCTAATTTATAAATCAAAGGCCAAAAGTAACTTATGCAAGCCCCATCTGGGCCCACGCTCCAAAGTCTTAGGAGTCTTGTTGTTTGGAAAAAATTATTTGCGAATTGCAAATAATTTTTAACAAACAACAAAATAAACCATTTTTTTCTAAAACCTTATATTATAAATGTACGATGAAAGAGAAAGGGGCCTTTTTGGCCCGGAGCTCTGTAAGCCATTATTTCAAAAAGTCAAAAAACTCTAAGAACTATGCATCCAACCTGATTAGCCACAAATCGTCCGAGACCGGAGGGTAGGAGTAGCGGTCACGCAGATGTAAGGGGACCACTTGAGATTGGCAGAGATCACCTCCTCGGCGAGATCGTCTCCTGGTAGATTGCCGGCCAGGTGATATGCCACGTTGAGCGCTAACCGTCCTTGAAGGCCTCATGCCGGCTTAGTCTGGTGACAGATGGTGACAGTCAGATGGACTTCTATTTGGACGAGTTGCTGGTCATTGTTTGACGGTGGTTTGTTTATTATATATTTGAATTAGGTAGTGTATATATGTACATACCTGCGTGGTTGACTGAGCTTAGCGAAGTCCTCTTTTAACCTGACCATTTATAATTTCATCTGTTTAATAATCTGTAAATTTGTTTGTTACCTTCCGGTTCCGGATCAAGATGGTGGCCATCTTGGATACTACCTTTTTACAACTTTGCCGGTACTTACCGGCCTGAAAAAAGTTTGAAAAAAGATTTTTCATTGAGATGGTGACATTATATGATAACTGATAATCAATACCTCTGCCATAGGTCACCCCAAGTGATTAGTGATTTAGCAGGGGTGCCCGGTTCTTGGAGTGAATTTTATCTAAGTCTAGGTGGCAAATGCGTTTCCTCACCTACTGCGTGGCGGTCCGGATCGGGATAGTCTGCTTGAGATAGGTTAAACTAATGCTCTCCAGCCGGACTCTCTCGAACCATCGCCTTGCACCGCCTTTCCAAGCATGGGAGAGGTGGGTGCATACGTCTCTCATTCCTGGATGGACCCCCAGACTCCTACCCACCCCTCATACGTTTTTCCTTCTCAGAACTTCATCTCCTTCCTTTGCTTAAAAAGACCCTCCACACAGCATCCCGAAGCCCTGAGGGATTTTTTCCTGTGTATTTCTTTGGACAAATTATATAATTCTAATTAAATTATGAAATTTAAAAAAAATGTTATTGGTTTATAATTAAATGGGTGGGTATTTAGGTACGAGTACCTCCTTGAAAATATTATAATTTAGATGAAATTTATTTTTTTCATTTATTAAATAAGAGAAAATTGGAAACTTTCTTTTTGGACATGAGGTCCACTGTTCACAGAACTACTAGTTCATATAAACCTGAAAACTCCTTTGTTACAGCATGAAAAAAATTAAACTTTTTAGCTGTTATCAGCTGTTAAATTTGTAACATTTCCTTTCAATTTAGTATTATCATCTGAAAATTTGCCAAATATTTTTATAACATTAGATAGTCTGTAAAATTATATATCTAGATATTTTATCGGTTCATTTGAAAACATTATACCTACTGATCATTATTATATACGATTCTCTCGGTAGTTAACCTGAATTATTTTTTTTGTCACCTACTAATATCATTATTTATTTACCTTTTTATATTTTTATTTTCAATACAATTTTGTACTTTTTATCCCTTTTTTAGATATTATATAGTTTAGATATATATTTCACCTTCAACTAACTTATTTCTTGCCTTTTTACTTTATACTTTTACTTAATACTTTTGACTTATTACTTTTCACCTTTATATTTATACTTTTACTTAATACTTTTGACTTGTTTACTTTACAATTATATTGATACATTCTGACCGGTCAGTGGTTGAGTGGGTATTGTGTTTGGGTCTCCCCCGGGCGTCCCGTGTTCAAATCCTCGGCTGGCTAAGTCCTCCATCACAACACAAGCAACATTTTCGGCTTTCTGTTGTGGTAGTAGGAGATTTTCAAACATTGTTGGGTTGTTCGTAACCCGGGAATGTTTGTCTTTCTTTTAAAAATTAAAGAAAAAAAAAGTTTCGTTCTATGCATTTAATTTAGCTACGTTAATGGCACTTGTCGTGCCGTGTATATGGAAATATATAAATGTGTTTCAGGCGAAAAAACGACTAGAAGTTTCGTAACGACAGACCAAAGCTAGACTATTCAAATCAGTTGTCTTTAATCTTCCCAATAGTCTTACTCCCCTTCTCTTTTCCCTTCTCCGCTTTCTACAACGATAAAGTTCTCAAAGGAGGATGCCATAGTCTCACTATCTCTGATCAGTTGAACGGTCCATTTGTTAAGGGCTATCTTTGACTAGAGCAATTCCACTCTGGAACGATGTCTAAATTATTCGTAAACTCCTCATAAATTATTCATAGATGGCGCTGCTTTAATTATTTTAGGAAAGAACACTTTTGCAATTTGTACTTCAAAATATTAATATCGGTGATTCAATACAAAATTGTATTTGGGTGTCTTTCTTGAAAGAATTAGACTTTCAGAAAATTTTGAGAAACACAAAACTATTTATCATTGAAGAAAAAGAGATCAAGACACAGAAAAATAAACAGATATCGGTCGCTACTGGGACTCAAAAGTTATAAAAAGAGAATATTCATTTGGACTTTTACAAAAAAATGTCAATAGGTATTCCATATAAATAAAATTGGATATATTTATCCGAGACACTATCTATGTAAGTTACAAACCAGTTCTTCAAATACTTGTATCCATTAAAAAAGGTTGTTGCCAATAATATGGAAAAATTAGTTAAAGATAAAATTATTAATTCTGAAATTTTAAATATGAGATCGAAAAAAATTACGTTTAAACCAGAGTCTCAGTAGCCGAACTGGTAAGGCTTTTATAACGGTAAGACGAGAGCTTCTGGGTTCGAGCTGAGTTGCGATCGTTATCTTTTTATTTTTCTGTTTCTTGTTCTCTTTCATATTTCCGTTTAGGTTATTAGTCTTATCTTTTTCTTCAATATGATGTATTACATTGATAGTAATCTTCAAAAGTTATAAAAATAGAGTTGTTCCAATAAAAATTGACAAAACTATGTATGCATATTCATAAAGATTCATCGTAATATTTTGAAGAATAATTTACAAAAGGTATTTTTTTACTAAAGTAATTAAATGGACACCATCTATGAACGAGCAATTTTAACTTTACCGTAAGTAATTTTCTTTCCTAAGCGAGAACGTTCGTTTTGTTTTGCTCTTCTTATAAAATGAAAACAGCAAACGAAATTGTAAGTATTTCAACATTTTTAAATATTTTATCTTAAAGTGAAGATAATGAACTATAAATCTCTTGGAAAACTTGATTCTAATCCGTTAAAATATATAAATATCTTAGGAACGTTGTAAGAGATATTTACAAGTTTAGTTCATAGTTTTGTTTTATAATAACTTCGTTCTTCTTTTGGCGCTAATAACACTAAAAAATAGAATATAATATGTGTATGTTTGTATAAAATGTATAAAATCCTCAAACTGCTTCTTAACTTATCTATATTACAAGTTTGTATATATACCTAGAGAGCTTGTTGTTTGGTTTTTAATGTTATCGTATCACTATCACTGGCAACCCTGGCAAATCAAGTATTTTGAAATGTGGGTACTTACTTATGTTAGTTTCAAGTCTCTAACTTTAAGTCATAGTTGTAAAGTTATGTGTATGTATGTCATTAAGCCATTAGATCTAAGTCAACTATTATAAGTCTTAGATATAAGCCACTAACTATAAGTCTGAGATGTGAGTCATTAGTTGTACTTACAAATCTCAGTAATAGCAAATTTATTACATATTTATTTGTTTGGCGGTCCGTCCTCTCTGCCTACCCCTGCGGGGAAACGGCGTGATGGTTAGTTAGTTAGTTAGTTAGTTACTTTTATAGCGCCTTGAGGTGATTTCTCACAAAAACGGCGCTATAAAGTCAGTATTATTATTATTATTATTATAACCCATTTTCCCGAAAAGTTTACGTGCAATCGCTATCGAAGTAAAAATAATTAGTTATTCAAGTTGACGACGTGTAGTCTGCGCAGTCGCAGTATAGATGCGCAAAGCACTATCTGCAGACGGCGGGAAAACGAAAAGCGCTGCAGGCGCAGTGCTCCTAGCTAGTAAAATGCGCGCGCTTTTCTCGGGGCACGCGAGCGGAACGGCCGCCACATGCGGCGACACGCTCCGGCTAACCTCAAAGCCAGCCGGAATGACTAATGACAAAATTGTCGGATCCCTGATGTATTACAAGCGGTACCTACCTTCCTAATAGAATATTATTTTGTCTCTGATCCCTGGGGATGGTACCTACCTACTTAGGGAAAAATTTTACTTCTCTCAAAGTCCGTAAAATGCTACCGTAATTTTGGCAGAAACTGTGCGGATTGACAATTAAACTTTTGCTGAAAGATGGTTTGACCTTATTGTAGGTAGGTACCTACTCATAATAAAAAAATAACGTTTACTTAGTCAAATGAAATGGAAGAAGAGGGAAAAGTCAAGCGGCCGCCTCTCATTTTGTAGGTGTGAAAAAAATGTAAATATAGGTAAAAAAATATTGTTCGCTGGCAGTAAATTGGCAAAGTTGTAAAAAAGGACAAGAAAATCGGGGTTTGACTGGTCTTAAATTCCAATTTAAGTATATTTTTTATAGAAAACAAGAATAAAAAGCTATGTCATCAAAAGATGAACTAGTAAGTACAAAAAATCTGACACTTTTTTGAGATCAGAACACCAAATGTAATTACTATTGTTATTTACTACAATAATTTACATTTTAAAATATAATTTGGTAATGTTGGCCTTACTTACACACTTACGCTGAGGCCTCCATTTTATACTACAAAATTCAATAAAATGAAATAATAAAATACAAAAAATCGGCAATGAAAAGAAAATAATAAAAAATTCCTGTAGGTATGTTATGAGTTGCGATTGTGTATATAA
Source organism: Limnephilus lunatus (assembly GCA_917563855.2). Lineage (NCBI taxonomy): Eukaryota > Metazoa > Arthropoda > Insecta > Trichoptera > Limnephilidae > Limnephilus > Limnephilus lunatus. The sequence goes on along the minus strand of OU830602.1, from coordinate 39,433,022 downwards.
TGATGTGTGTTTTATAATGGTATGGTGCATTATGTGTAGGTATATGTTTTATTATTTTATATTATAAATTTTTTGTAATATTGCTTTTTTGTTCTTTAACCCATCTTTTAACTTTGTATCTAAATTTATTACAGTTTTCCTCATTTTATTGCCTGGTATTTATAGTGTCTTGTCCAAAGCTTGTATTAACCGTCGTTGTTTACAGTTTTTATGTTTTCTTTTAGCTTGTCTAACTGGTGTGTTAGTAATAATTTGTATTTGTTTTAATTTGTTATTTTTGTTCAAAAATGTACTTTAGTACTGTTTTAACATAGATATAATTGGAGTACATCTGATACGTAGATACATCAAACATGTTGAATATTGGGTCTGTATCAGTCAGTCTGTGTTTTCAAGAATTACCTTTATGATGGTTTACTGTGAAATTTCCATATGATCGATAGCTGAGTTTGTTGCTCCCCGCCAAGCGATGATTCCATATTCTATAATGGATTGTCAAAGTATGTATACCTACAATACCAGTGAAAAAAGTTTTCCTTGGCCAGTGGAATAATTCGCCAAAATGAAATATACGCGTATCCTGTACAGTTATTTCATCTCTTATGCCCAATCCCTGATCAAATAACTGCTCCCTATGAATCTCAAAATGCCTCAGCCATTAAGACAAGTGCATTGTTTGTGAGAAGCGTGTCTCTGGAGTTTATCTATTTTAAAATAGAACCTGTGCGTTAGATTTTAGATGATAGTATAATATGTGATGCCGTTTGTAATTGTCAAGTCAAATGCCATGAATATTTGACATATTATTAGTTCCTATCTACTTATGTTACCCGGCTGCGCCAGATTTTTAACTTTATTTTTCCTAAATCGTTTATTCGAACAATATTGATTTAAAAAATATGGCATCCTATTATTTTATAACAAAACAGGTTAATTTTTCAAATCTCTATAGGTGATGATGATTTGCGGACTGACAATGGTTGCATTAACCAATAATTTTCATTTCATACAACTCTACTATAAGCTAACAATTACTTGAGAGCTTTTAGTTGGACACCTATATACACCTATGTACTTTATAGTTAATAATATAAAATACCGTAGTATTTTTAAACTTTTCAGTGATATCGTTTTATGTTCTCTTTCGATTGATTTGTAAATGGGGGTGGGAATGCTGTTTTTATTTCGCATTTGATGTTTATTGTGATAGCTTGGGACCAATTAAATATTTAGCAGCATTCAATGCTCAATCTTACCAATAATTTTCTCAGCACCCAGACCTGCCAAAGTCCATTCACACGAGCCTATGTTTATGCTAAGTGAGATAATCGAACCTGCAATCACCGATATCAAAGTCAATAGCGTAAACCACTACGCCAAATATGTTATGAGCTCTTCATTTTATGAATACCATATCGCTACTGAAACAATAGTCCACACTTATTTTTGCCATACCTAGTTGTTCTTGATGCTTCTAAAGGACGCCGGGAGATTTTTAACTCAAGAACGATTTATAACATATTTCTCATGAATACTTTAAGTTTTTTAAGTTCCATAAAAAAATATATGTTTTTGTTTAAGACAATATCCATATATTTGTAGAGCCCAAACGGTAATTTGAATAATGCAATTTCCTTTATAGAAAAAAAAAAACAAAAAGTAGGTTCCGAAAATTAATAAAAACACTTTTTTCTGTTATTTAACACGTGTGTGGAATGAAAAAATCACAGTTTATCTTTAAACGCAACAAGGCATTTGTCGAGTAATTTTGCTCTATTTTAAACGAGTCGCGTTTTATTAAATATATTAGAAATTTTCGCTTAGTTAGGTACTATCATTTTTTTAATATTAGCGCGCACACTCTGACATTCGTTTTTACATATCTCCCTTTCATAACATCTTCTTCTTCTTTTTGAACGCTTACTACGAAGCCTTAAAAGGAAATTAGAGGTCTGGCCTTATTATTTCAAAATTTCCAAAATTTACAAGGAAATGGAATACAATATGTGTATAATTAGCTATATCCAAGCCTACCCTATCGCGGCAATTTATCACCTAGCGACTGAAGCGCCAACCATAATCCCTGAAAATCCTCGTGGGTTCTTTTTTTTTCAATTTTTATGACATGTTGGAAATAGTTAGGTACTTATTTATCCCCTCGGATTTTTTGTCAAATGTTTCTGAATGTGTCACCGCGGTGTCGGCATCCATTGCCCCGGTGAATAGTTCCCCATCTATTGGCGGTGTCATTTTCTATGTCAAACTCATGACCCGGCGGCAAAGCAAAAGGCACGCCGGGCCCCGCCCTCTTATTCCATAGACAAAGGGCCAGTTGTTGTTGGCGGGATATTAAATGGAGGCAAATAAAAAGCTGATTTATTATTTTTGGTAATGATAATACATGTTATTAGTGTGAGAGTTAGTTTAATTATTACGACTTTGTCGATTTAATATTATTCTTTGTAATAAACATTGCTTTACTTTTGAATAAGTAGAGTAAAACCTAAACACGCAAAATGTAAGCATTGTATGGGAGTAATATAAGAAATTAATGAATGCATAATATTTTTCTATTGGACTATTCTAAAATGTCGGTACCGAGGGGCTCGGGTAAATTTAAGTCACCCTTGATAAGGTTGTAACTTTCATCAAAGTTTACGTAGACTGGTGACTCGGCAGTTGATCCCCCAGCAGTTAGCCCCCTGAAATTATAATTATTATAAAATTATAATTTTGTCTTTAAACTTTGCAAAATAACTTCGTGGCATTATTTATTATTTAATTAATAACATATCACTTTGTATAAACCACTTTTTAATAAACAATATCGACATGTTTCAATAACAATGTTATCTTCATCAGGATATGTTAATATAAAGAAAAATAATTTTATTTTTTATTTTTCTTTATATTAACATATCCTGATGAAGATAACATTGTTATTGAAACATGTCGATATTGTTTATTAAAAAGTGGTTTATACAAAGTGATCTGTTATTAATTAAATTATAATTTTGTGTTCATTATTTACCAATTTCAAACCAAGAAGTTGGTACGGATATCAAACGAATTTATTTACAGAGTCGATTTTTTGGATGAGTAGGTACAAAAGATACCAGTGATTTCTGAAATTATTTGGAGCAAAAAGATGTGTATGAAATTTTCGTCTACGGTGACTTTTTAGATGTCTTTTTTAAAAAAAAAATTTTCAAAATCAAACAAAAAAAAATCTTCCACATATCGTCACTGGTCACTCAGCCGAGCAACTAAGCATATTTTATCAATAATAAACCCGCAATAAATCTAAATAATATGCGTTGTGTTGATTTAAAACTCCTGTAATTTGACAGAAAAAAGAGCTATTAAAACTCAAAGCTCTGTGGGTAGCACTAATGAAGTCACTAGTCTACCAGACGGGCGGGTTCCAAGTTCTAGTCCCATTGCAGAGCTTTTTTACCTCGCTTGTATTTCTTCCATCAGGAAACATAACACTGAATGTCTCCTGTGACGGGAGAGCGCAGTTCCTGGGGTGAACTTCGTTAAATTATGTTTTCAACTTTTTATAGGGAAGGACATTTTCTCATTTGTTTAGGTTCAAATTTACACCGTGTGAGTATTTTTGGGGAAGATATAATATATCTACCTACATATTATGTACATAATTTTTGGATATTTTAAATATTCGGTTTACTTTACAACCGGCTTAACCGGCGAAAGGCAATGAAAATCAGGAAATAATTGATAAACCTTCAACATATTTGCAATTTCAATAGGTATTTAAAAAATATAATGATAAAACTTGAAACAGAACTAGACACAGAAAATTCAAAGGCAAAGGTCGCAACTGGGAATCGAACCCAGGATATCTGTCTTACCGGGACAACACCTCTAACCACTCTACCATTTTGATCTGATTATTTTACGTTATTACTGCTAAATCTCAGAATTAACATTTTTTTACATTAGCTTTACACAGGAGGCCCTGATGAAAACAATTTCCTTCGGGGCCATGTTATCTTTGGGGATCTTCCTCAACCAGTATCACCCGCCACGCAATAGGTGGGCAGACGCATCCGCTGCCAAGAATTCTAATTCTAAAGTTTGTCTATAAACCTCACACCGTGAAACAGGGCACCCCTGCTTAGTCACCAAACGTAGCTAACCACTTGGTGCGACCAATGTCAGGGGTGTTGGTTATCCAATAAACGGCTCCCGGGGCGGCGATACCCATACCCGCATCCCAAATTGAATAAATCTTTTACTAATTTTGCCCATATTTTATATCTTCTTGCATGATTACAAAGTTCTTGACGAATTTATTAGTAACCTAGATATTGTCTTGGATATAACTGTCTGTTTTTTATATTTTTTTTTTATATGGGACAAGTTTTGACTTTTTCAACATCTGTGACTCGTTCTGTTTCATGTTTCGTTTAGATTTATTAGTAGGTATTATCTTCTTCTTCGACGATTATTTCTTAAATTAATGGCTTTCAGCATCAAAATTTATAAAAATAATAGTTAATCCAATAAATTTAAACGAATGAACATTTATTTATAATTTAATAATAATAAAAAATACTAACTTATTTTTAATTACAATTAGAGGCAGTTGGTATCAACTCTTCCACTTGGACCCCTCATTATTCAGAAAATAGCTAATTTAGAACAAAATATGTTAATTAATTATAATATAATAAAACAAATATGAAACTTATTTCCACTTCAATTTATTTAACCGGTTTCAGCTTGTTAAAGCCATCTTCAGACTGGTACAAATTATTCTTAACCTACGTTTTTTTTACATATGGGAGAGGGGTGGTCTACAAGGATTTTATTCAATTTTATGGGTATTCTTACATTTGTTACTAGGTCGTCTTTGACTGTCGAATTTCTAATTATTTTGGTTATTCTTAATAGGCTTAATTATCTTCGATTTGTAGCGTTCTTCGAAATTGTTTGGAGAATACATACCTATATTATCTAATTTTATTCTTATCATTTCTCTTTCTGTTTAAAAATCATTATATCAAGTATTTTTGTATTTTTGTGACATGTGTGCATTTTTATCTAATTTTATTCTTATCATTTCTCTATCTGTTTAAAAATCATTTGTCATAAACAAATTGTACTACTGTAAAAGCCCTCTGGGCGTTGAATAAATAAATAAATAATATCTTAAAAAGAAACTGCTAAAACCCAGTGCAATAAACATTTACGTTTAATTTATTCCACATAATATTGCAATTAAAACACTCTTACCTATGTAAACGTTTCGTTCTCCACGTGTAATCATTATGAATAAAATAATGCACATAAACACACGACTCTCTTCCTAGTTGAATAGTCAAAATCTTTCTTATTATGATTCAGAATACTTTTCCGTACTCACTAACAAAAAAATGTGTGTTTCTACCAATGTATGTATCTTACCCTCTTATGAAAAACATGTTCAACACATTATACCTATCAAACAAAATTGTTTTTTTATGTCAAAAATAATGACACAAATATGAAATCACACCTCATATTTCTCTGTCCGCCATTAGATGACAAATAGCGGTGTGGTTTCATTAGAAACACAAAAGAATTTGCAAATTGGTCGCGGCGTTTCCCCGGACGACCTGATAATTTGTACCGTGTCGGTGTGATACAGTTATTCGACAAATAGCAAATTCTTGGATTATACGAGGGAGGAAGCAGCATTACGATGAAAGAATGGAAACAAAACTATTGCCCAATATTTCCGTTATAATTGCACATGCTTGATTAATGTCAACTTAACTATGTTATTTAACTAGCTGACCCGGAGAACTTCGTACCGCCTCCTAATCAATAACTGCTGTGTTTGCTTATTACATAGCTGAATTAAATTCAGTATTTTTATTAAGTTAAAAATTACACAATAAAGCAATTATCGATACGCAACTGTCCGTGTTTTGTTATTGACAGTATCAGAGATACTGCCTACTTATCCACTTACCTACTTATAGGAATTACGTTTCATTTTCTTTGTATGTGTGAGGGATATTAATTATAATTTTTGGATTTTTCCTTTGGAGGAGTGCAGACATAAGTTCACCGTTTGTCCCATTTTCGACTGTTGGCAATTAGTGTGTAAGAAAGAGGGCAGCATTATATAGCAAAACAATCAGCGCATCGACATTTGACGTTTTTGAATTATTGGAATTAACTCACTAGTCAATATTATAATATCACAATATTCCTGCAGCTCTTTCAAAATATAAGAATAATTTGTTCTATACAAAATGTATGAGGAAAGGAGTTTTCTTCAAAACTTTCTTTTTCGTGAATTTTTCCGATGTTATAAAAGCTATTCTGCTATTCGGGCAAAGATAAATCCAACAAATTAAAGATCATAAAAATCAGTCCAGCCGTTCTTGAGTTATAATAATTATTATTATTATTATTATTAAAAACATACAACGAAGTTGCACTCCCATGAGTTATCAAAACTCATTAAGGGATCGCCAATTGGTACTTTTGAGAAGTTAAACCCAACTCAACCCAATATGTAGACACAATTTATGAATAAAAAATTTACAAAACATTTCACAGAAGCAACATACAGATACAAACATATGAAGAATCACTTTACAAATATTTCACAGAAACATGTCTTATAACATTTTATGAATTTGTATAACTCATTGACACATTTGATTTATGTACTTTGGGTTTCAAAAAGTTAAAATAAAGTTTCCTCCATGATGGACTAATGAGATGGACTAAGAAATGCATAGATAAAACAAAATCAGGAAAATACAATATAAGGTACGGGCTCAAAAATATACAGACCTAATACAAGATGTTTACATACAAATACATGACGAGATTTAAGTAAGGTATAAACCGCGCCCATAATACTATAAGTTTAGTATTTGAAGATAATTAGGGCTATCAGAACAGAGTTTGTACCTACTTATGACTCGTTTTCCAAATAACATTTGAAAAAATATGTTTTCAATATATCATTTCGAGATTTGTTAGAGGCATATACCTGTCTCAAATTTTCAGGCAGTTTGTTATAGTTAGTGTAGGCAATGTATTCTAATGATTTCAGTCCGAACTTTGTTGAGTGTATTTTTGATATGTGTAGTTTGTTGTGTTGTCGTGTATTATATTGGTGAACGTCGTTGTTATAGTTCAGTTTTATATTTGTGTGGGTGTTGCACTGAATAATATTTAAAATGGTGTTTGTTAACTCAAAGCTAGGAACAATCTTAAATGGCAATACAAGTGCGTGACGGTAAATATCTTTAACAGGTGTATCCCAAGGCAAGCCAAAAATGTTACGTAGGGCTCTATTTTGGATTATTTGCACCTCTGATATCCAAGGCCGTAGCCAGAGAAAAATTTCGGGGGGGGTTTTGTTTGGTGGAACAGTGTTTATAGAAATACGCAGTGACGGACCAAGGGGCCCGGGCCCCTGGTCCTGGGGGGGCTCAAACGCCTCCATGTTTCCTTGATCACCAAATATTTTAAAGAAAGTCGTAGAATTAGCGGAGATACAGCATTTTATGTGAAACCGTTTGAAACAGTTAGTAGGTATGTTAAATTATCCTTCAGAAAAACTTTGAACGCATTTTTGACGAACCTTTTAACATGTTTTTCAACCTGGTTGACAACATATAAAACTGTATATCCAATTTGCATGCAATAAGTCTTATACTGTCCAAAAATCGAGTGTCTTTGGCACCAGGTAAGGGAATTTTGATGTCTAAAAAAAATGGCGGACCAGCGAATTTTATGGCGGACCAGCCTGTCTCAACACAGGTATACCCTAGCGAGACAGGCATCGAATAATATATTGTAAACATCACGTATATAGATCAATGGTTGACTGGTCAGTGGTTGAGTGGGCATAGCGCTTGGGTCCTATCCGGGCGTCGCATGTTCGATTCCTCGGCTGGCTAAGTCCTCCATCACAACACAAGCAACATTTTCGGCTTTACGTGGTGGTAGTAGGAGATTTTCAAACATTTTTGGGTTATTCGTAACCCGGGAATGTTTGTCTTTCTTTTAAAAAAAATAAAAAATAAAAATTAAAAAAAAACGATTTTTTATGGAAAATTTCCATCGTTCATAAAAAAATAGAATGGGTCCCTCTAATTGGATTTTCTAACTGTTTAAGACTTGGTGCATGCAAATCAGATGTGTATATTAGTTTTTCTAATATGTTGTCAACCTGGTTGATAAACGTAGTTTCGAGAAAACCGCGTTCGAAGTTTTGAAGGATAATTCAACACACAAACTGTTTAAAACGGTTTCATATAAAATGCTGCATCTCCGTCAATTTTACGAATTTCCTTAAAACATCTGGTGTTAGCATTATTAACAGATGCATCTTTCAGAAAATAAAATAAAAAATTACTTTTTTTTACAGCCTTAAAGCCTTGTTTAGGAATTGATCAAGGAAACATGGAGGCATTCAGAGGCTCCCCAGGACCAGAGGCCTATGTGAACTGAATAAAAATCTTATAAAATTACATCAACTTCTTAACTTTCAGAAGCTGTAAGATGATTTGCAACGTTTTAACACGTATTGTTATGCCCATTGTCTGGAAATAAATATATCTAAGTGAAGAATACTCAATTAATCATCAACCATTATCCATCAAATCAGAAATTAAGGACCTTGGGAATATACTTGATAGTAAACTGAATTTCAATAAACATATCGACCACATAGTCACTAATGCATCTTCTATCCTTGGTTTCATAACCAGTTCCTGTAAATAATTCAAACATCTTATTGCTTTCAAAATACTCATACGTTCGTACTATGTTTGAATACGCATCTCAAGTGTGGAACCCAAGCTAAGCAAAACACAAAAATAGAATTGAAAGAGTTCAAAATAGATTATTAAGGTACCTTAAGCTCTTTTTGATCTCATGTTAGTAATGAAGGCTCTGCAAAGTTCTTCAATATACAGACGTTAACTTGCCGAAGAAATAAATCATATTCGGTAATGTTATTTAAAATTACACGTAACTTAATTGATAGTCCTGATCTTCTTCAACGCCTATCATTCCATTTTCCAAATCGCAACGGTAGGCAGTCACTGACTTTTAATCTCCCTCTTTGCAAGACCAACTCCAAAAAGAACTCATTTATCTACAGATCCACACACTCATTCAACTTAAATTATTACCACAATGACATTTTTAACTCGACTTTACGTGACAAAAAACGAAAACTCACTAAGCAACATGACTCAAACTAAAAAGTTCAATCCCTATATATTCCCGTCTCTTTGCCTCTTAATCATAATTCTATGTTCCTCCTCCCCCATCCCCTTTCATATATTGTAACAAAAAAATTAATTAATTAACAAAACACCCTTACAATGTCACACTTTATCATTCATTTACTATGATCAGTGGAAAGTTCATAATTGGCATAATTAACTATCTTACTATTGTGTTATTGTGTAATCTCAGGTTTGCTGTCAACTTTCCCTAAAATAAAATAAAAATTAAAAAAATTAAACTAGGAGGGAGGGGGTTGCTCATTCAGCTTTGGCGCCCCGGGCCTTTGACGGGCTTAGTCCGCCACTGGAAATATGTTAAGTTTAAAAAAATAAATTGATAAAGTGGAATTAAATAGTGTTACGTATAAATCTTATCACATATTTCTATAATTACAAAATTAAATTTAGTCTTTTCTTTGCAGCGAGCAAATCAAATACCTCGTTGGTGTCAATGAATTGACCACCATAACACGGGCATCAGCCTAGCATGGTGGTCGAAAAATCCACAAATAATGTGACGAATATTTATGCTATGAATAAAAAAAAAAAAAATTTTAAATTTAAAATATGGCAATTCTGCGTTGATTTTCCTGGCCTGTGGAATTTCTTAAATAAATTTTGAGGCGTTTCAGAGAAGAAAAAGCCCTTTCAAGGGTACATGAGGAAACAGGCAGTGTCACCAAGATTTTTAAAAGTTTGTGAATGTTTGGAAATAAGGACTGGTTGAATTCTCCGAGAGCTGCAATAGCACATGTTAGTCGATTTAGTTAAGATTATTTCAGACATTTTATCCTCCACATTTCTAATTCAGCTTTTACAGAGTCCCTTTCCAAATATTTTGATAATTTTGTTGGTTTTTGCAAGACACAGACGGTAGTAAAGTGTTGAGAGATGATAATGTGGATCTATGATTTTGGAATCTAGAACGAAACTGATCAATCGAATCATCCAAAAGTGAAATCATGACAGTAACTATATAAAAAGTTTCAGGTTCATTTGTGTTGTAGTTTGCCCTATGCTTTTGGCATGACGATATTTGCGGAATTTTGATTTCTTCTTTACAGTTATGAGCAAATTCTGAGCGTTTTTGTAAAGTTCAGCAACTTTGGAATCGGCATTTTGAAGACATCTTCAACAGTTTTTAAAATTAAATCGACATGTTGATGTAAAGCAGCTGCTAAATAGCATAAGGGAGATCGAAGTATTTTGCATACAGTAAGTGTGTATGGAAACAATGATGTTAAAAATATTTTTCCCGCAAAATTTTTGATCAGCTGTATTCGGATAAAATTAAGTCCTTTTTTCATAGATATGCACCTTTCTCTGTCAAGTATACCTACCACAGACAATATACAGAAATCGAAAATATTTTCTTTTTTAATGGCTTTTCACCCCAAAATATTCTACTTTGACTCGAATAAGTATCCCTCACGGCAGTTTCAAGTAAAAAACACACAATATTCCCGCGATTATGAGCTTTACGATTTTTTCATATTTTTTTTTATAAATCCTACAAATAAGAAATAAACGGTAAAATACAGGTCGATTCATTGATCATATAGCACTATAATAAGTTTGTATGTCTCCTTGTTAGAATTCGAAGTTACCTATGATTTTTTAAATGTTAGCGAAAACTTTAAAAAATGAAATTTTGGGAAATCGCAAGCAATCAAGGAAAATTTATTTATTTCGCGTGATCGCTCCAGTGGCTAAGCAACATAAGCTTGTAGCAAAATTACTTGAAATGACTAATCTCAGAAAAGAATAAGCCTTTGATAGTGTTTCATAATCCATGTCACTGTTTAAGTCTTCAAGTGTATCAACAATAACTTTATAGATTTCATTGAATCTTATCAACCCATCATGCTTTTCAATGGGTCTCGCACATTGCTGTAAGGCTTTTCCATTGTGTTTCAGTGAATTTTTTTTCAATATTTATTTCTAAGCACTTAACAGTTCGTTTTGCCGAGGACATGATAAAATTTTCAATCGATGTTTTAGTACCTATAGAATTTCGAAGAGGCTGAACCTGGCAAGAATGACATAGAGCCAAATTCAACGAATGCGAGCTGCAATGAACGTTTAAGACTTCTGGATGTGACTTACAAATTACTGCTTGCACACCTTTAAAACTTCCTTTCATCGAAGAAGCTTCATCATATCCTATAATCTACACCCAAAGATTTTAATTCAGACAAAATTGCATTAGCGAAATACGTTCCTGTTGTATTCTCAACTGTTAAAAAAAAGTAAAAAGTTAAATAATCTTCAAAAAATCTTCGGTGCACCGTACGGTCAATTTCGGGGGGGGATCAAACCCCCTCGATCCCCCCCTTGGCTACGGCCTTGCTGATATCATTTTTTTGGTAGCAAAACCCCAGATACTCGAAAGGTATGCCAAGTGGGAGTGAATCATAGCATAGTACAAAGATCGCAGTATGGCTGTGGGAAGCAATCTACGTAGTCTGTACATTACACCGGTCACTGGAGCAATCTTTGATTTAACATGGTCAAAATGGTTTTTCCATGTAAGCCGTGAGTCAATTAAAAGTCCTAGATACTTCGCGACATCTGTTTGTTCCAGTTTGTTTATTCCCAGGGAAATGTTTAGGCGTTGTTCTCTCCTATTCCCGAATAGCACATAGTGAGTCTTTTTAATATTAAGGCTAAGTTTATTAATTCTCAGCCACTCGGCTAGATGAGCCAAATCCCTTTCCATGTCCTTTTCCATTTCGTTTAAATTAGTATTATGGTAGAATAATATTGTGTCATCAGCATAAAGTTGAAGTGTACCTTTCACTCCCCATTTTGCAATATCATTTATATAAATCAAAAATAATAATGGTCCGAGAATCGAGCCCTGTGGTACACCACATGTTATATTTCTATGATCACTTGATTCTTTTCCAATAACAACCGAACAGCACCTACCCGTAAGATAACTAGATAAAAGTTTTAGACTGTTGCCCACGATGCCCAGATATTCAAGTTTTTTTAATAGAATCTTATGATCAACCGTATCAAATGCCTTTTTGAGGTCTATGAAAATGCCCGCTGCATATTTTCCTTGATCTAAGTGTTTTTGAAGAGTTAGTATAAAGTCAAAGGCAGCACATTTCGTGTTGGAGAATTTTCTGAACCCATATTGTTGAGGCGTAAGAATATTATTAGTTGCGAGATATTTTGTTAGTCTATTTTTAATTACATGTTCAAATACTTTGGAGAAGACTGAGAGTATTGATATTGGACGATAATTAGAAGGATTTTTTTTGCAGTCTTCTTTGAAATGATGTAACTAACCCAACTTTGTTTTATATATTAAGATCTAGCATATCGACTGGTTGTTTCCCCATTCTTTGAAACTAACGCGTGTAAGCCCAATTTTCAAAACTGTAGACAAGGTTGATATAAAGAATTACATACCTGTAGCCATACTGTCGATTATACCAAAAATATTTGAAATGATTATTTTTATGAAATTACATCACCAAATTATACCATTTCTAGGAGAAAACCAGCACGGTTTCATGCCAAGAAAATCCACGGTTTCAAATTTGTTAACATTTTAGCGAATGGTAGCCGTCGGACTGGACTCGATGAGTGTGTGTATGTGGGTGTGTAGGTACATGAGGTTTTCCAAATTTACCCCTGATATCCCCTACCGCTACTATATCTCTTCAGTATCGCCCTGGTAAGGACCACCACTCAGAATTGAAACGTTGTTTGAAATGACTTTAGCCATGTTTGGTGACCAGATCTGAGTAGCCAGGTACTTCCCCCTACTTTCCTCACCCGCATCTCCTTCCCGTCCCCACTGCCTTCAGCCTCTCAACATACCCACTTGGGGATTCCATAGTCTCACTGGCTCCAGACGGGAGCTGCTGGGACTCTTGTGAGGTATTCACATTAAAGAATCTCCTTTGCAATCCCTCTGCTCTCCCTTGATCCCCACCCCATCGGCACCCTTCCTCTGCGTGTCCTTTCCCATACGTCCCCGTTCCTCTCCCGAATTTCCCTTCCCCCTTATAGCAAGTCTAACAGCGGGCTGCTGCCTCCTTCCTTCTAGTATTAATGATACACCCGTAGTATCAAATCTTAATAATAATAATAGAGGTAAGATTATTAGTACGTGATTAGCATTTTTTTTGTCTTTTTAGACCATTTTTTTTACCTGCCCGCACTTCAAAAAAACCCCTGGTAATAGTGTGACACATCTCACATATTTTTCCATCTCAGTGCGACAAATATCCATGTCTCTAAAGCACCGGGAACATGACAGTGTGACATTAGTTGCCGTCGCTTGACAAACCGACGCGCTTATTCAAAACGATCTCGTAAAGCTTGCAAATGGGCGCTGGTTCTAGATCCGCTTTGAACGTGTTTCCACAACATGTCGCCAGAGCCGATGGAAACATCTGAGCTTTTATCAAAGCGATTTCTTTTGATTTAACGTGACGTAAACTAGAGCTTAATGTCAGGCGGAGATTAAATATTCACTATGTCATTTAATAAAACCGCAAAATACATTAATTTAATTTATCTTAAGTTCTTGATTTTTTTTTAATTCGATTTATTTATTGTTTTAAAAATAATACAAAATTTTATATTTTAGTGCGTTTTTAAGTACGTTTGTCAAAGAGTATTACTGGTAGTACCTATTATTAGTGAACGTAAGCAGTAGGTATGTCAACCATACTAGCATAAATAGAGCTTGCCTTTTAAAGGCAGCTTCACTGACGCTAAATATGTCGATTTCCGAATTGATTCTGTTCATTGGGAAGATTGCTCTCACGACTGGCATTACCCATGGCAAGTTAGTCCTGCAGGCTGGGAAATAGAATAGTCCATGCGGAGAACGTCTTTTGGAGCATAGAAATGAATGCTCTCCAAGAAAGCCGGGTTTTCAAACCATCCGTGAATCAGTCTGAAGAAATGTGCCGTCAATAATATGTACAGTACATCCCTTCTGATCCTTAGATGGCGCATTCCGAGATTTTTTTACTATAACTACACATAGGAGGCCCTGAGGAAAATATTTAACTTCAGGGCCTATGTCATCTGAGATGCTGTGGGTATGGTCTTTTTGAGGAGAGGAATGAAGGAACATTGGTATTGAAGAGACCCATGTTATAGGAAGAGGATATATAGAGCACGTGGGTTAACCTAGAAGAAAATACCGTTATTGGTTATTATAATGCTTTGTTTAAGGTAAACAAGTCGTTGCAATTTTTTCAGCAAGTTTGAAATCTGTTACAAAAATTACAAAATTCCAAAGAGCTTGAAAGTTTGAATTAAGCTCACTCGTTGGGAAGTATTACAACATTTTAAATATTTTTTCCACGTAGAAATTCCATCTAGCTATTTGGTTCCCTGCTAAGTCACCAAACGTAGCCAACCACTTGGGGTAACCTTTGACAGGGGTATTGGTCATCCAATAAATGGTTCCCATAACCGCCTCCCAAAATTGCTACGCTTGTTTTGACGCATCCAATTGTAGGCGCCTTCCAGATGTGAGGGTTTTTCACATAATATTTATTCCATTTATATATATATTTAAAATCAAATTGTCCATTGAGCGTATCGTTGTTGTAGTAATTGATTAATTATGCTTAAAATATGCGTGCGCGTAATAATATCTGCGGTGAGTACAGTCACCAAAATTTTAAACATCATTTCGCACGCTATAAATCTGGCAAATAAATTATTCTGCGGACGAACCGCGGCAGATAACAGATGGGACATGAGAGATTTAAAGGTATACTGAATTGTGGATTGGATGAGGCATTTTCCTCCGTACAAATGTCTCAGTTCACTTAATAGGAATATATTATTACATATCTTAACTATGGACTTTAAGATTGTTTATGGGTAGGTATTGGAAAAGTCGGGAAAAGAAGTCCGAGACATGAGAGATTTAAAGGTATACTGAATTGTGGATTGGATGAGGCATTTTCCTCCGTACAAATGTCTCAGTTCACTTAATAGGAATATATTATTACATATCTTAACTATGGACTTTAAGATTGTTTATGGGTAGGTATTAGAAAAGTCGGGAAAAGAAGTCCGAGGTATTTGAAGTAGGTACTTACCTAACTGTGCAAATGTTGCTACCTATTTATTTATTGCTTGAAACATTTACAGAGTTAAAATTTGTTACATTAATGAAATTGCTGTTAGCATGCGCATAGATATTAAACTTCAAGTAAAAATGTTCACATGGGTCTTTATAGGAAAGGAAGTTCTGGGAAGAAAAAAGGTACGAGGGTTGTATAGGAATCTGTTGGCCAGTGTGTCCAGGAGTGACGTACACATGAATCCATTCCTACAACTGCGGTGCAAGGGGATGAGTCGAGATAGCACGACTGGAGAAGTCAAAGGGACTCCCTCAAGCATTCTCTCCCGATTCGGTCTGCCATGCAGCTGGTGGTCAGACCATTCCGCCACTAAGACCTAGACAAACCCCACCCCGTGAACCCGGGTACCCATGCTAAGTAACCAAGCGTAACGAACTACTTAGGGTGACATTTGGCAGAGGTGTTGGTTATCCAATAAATGGTTCCTGGCGGTATCCATATCCGCCTCCCAAATAGTTTTCTAGAGAAATTTACGGGGAGGGTGAGGTATCTAATTAAACTGCAAAGAAATATTTTCATTTATTTTACCACTAAATTTTTACTTTAATTATAATAAGTATCCTTATATAATAGAATAATTGTAAATGAGTCAATGAGCAGACGATAAAATATTTGTAAGTGAGTGATTGAGCAGATAATAAAATATTTGTAAGTGAAATGATTGGGCAGATAATAAAATATTTGTAGGTGAATGATTGAGCAGATAATAAAATATTTGTAAGTGAAATGATTGGGCAGATAATAAAATATTTGTAGGCGAATGATTGAGCAGATAATAAAAAAATTGTAAGTGAAATGATTGGGCGGATAATAAAATATTTGTAAGTGAATGATTGGGCAGATAATAAAATATTTGTAAGTGAATGATTGAGCAGATAATAAAATATTTGTAAGTGAATGAATGAGCAGGTGATAAAACATTTGTAGCTACATGGTTGAAATTTTTAAATTTAATCTTAAAACAAATGCTCATCATGCAATGTTTCTACACATAAATGATAAATCTTACTTTGTTTTCGTTTTAAGTTTACCGCAGAGATAGTTTAATGACTATCGCCCATGTTTTGGACGTTAGAACTGTCAAAATGATAGAAATTTTGAAAACAAACTGTCGTCCATGTCCAATGCCGAAAAATGATGAAAATAACTTCTGATGGTTGTTAATTCTGTCACATTTAATGAAATGGAACATTTATTGAGAAGCTTGAAACTCATAAACGTGATTTATTAATTCACATCCCACAGAACTTACGGAATACTTTATGTGACTAATTTTATTGGTTTTATGGAAAAACGTATTAAAGGATCGTCGGCAATTAAAAGCGGTAGGTTTAAGTAAAAAAATTCATACTATATGAGAGAGATTCATGCTTATTTATTATTGTTGATATATGTTTTTACGATAGCTCCACGCAAGAGGCCCTGTGGAAAATAATTTTCCTTTGGGCCTACATCACCTTAGGGGATGCTGTGAGAAGGTCTTTTTAAGGAAAGGAATGAGAGGAATTTCTGGGAAGGAAAAAGGTATGAGGGGTGGGTAGGAATATGTGGGTGAGTTTCTAGGGGTGACAGATGTGTGAATCCAAGCCTCCAATTGCGGTGCAAGGCGATGGTTTGAGAGAGAGTCCAGCTGGAGTAGTCAAGAGGCTTCCCTCAACCAGTCTCTCTTGATCCGGCCCACCACGCAGCAGGTGGGTAGATGCATCTGCCGCCAAGACTAGAACAAACCTCATCCCGTGAACCCGGGCACCCCTGCTTAGTCACCAAACGTGGCAAACCACTTGGGGTGATCTATGGCGTAGGTGTTGGTTATCCAATAAATCGTTAAAATAAAAATATAATTTAGGTTAGTTAATTTTTTTAAGTAAGGGGAGGATGCAGTGAGTATGAATATATATGTAATTTTAATGTCCCTCGACAGATTTCATTGGAATACGTATTTATATAGAGTTTTAAGGTGTCTCAATAGATTTAATTGGTAATATATAGGACTGAGACAACTGAAGGACGTTTGGGTGTAGTGAGCGAACGGTTACTGCGATCATATCCCATATACAGGTGGACATCTTCAGTGAGCGCTTTCCCCTCCGCAGGTTAAGAGAGAGCATATTTTAGAACGGACGTTAATTCCAGTTAGATATTCATTGTAAATAAGACGGTAAAAAACAAGACTCGCAATCATAAGACGGTAATAAACTAGAAGGCGACTAGGCAGGGATGCTCGGGTTCGAGGGGTGAGGTTTTTCCAAGTCTACCTATTCACCAAATGTGTGGTATGCCAGATCGGAAGAGGCCTCTTGAAACCATTTGACCTCTCCAGCAGTACTTTCTTGACCCATCGCCTTGCAACGCAATGGGAGGGATGGCTTCAAACGTCTGTCACTACTGGACACACTGACCCCCAGTTTCCTAAAACCTAATATTAAACTATATTATTCAAATAATATCTACCTTTAGTTAATAGTACCTTTAGCTTAGTAGCTAATAGTTCCTTTCTTATATTAATATCTGAATAAGTTGGTTTCGTTGTTTATAATCTTACCTCGGGGAGGGAATACCTTTTTCTATCTTATTCTACACACTACAATGCAGAGAATGATGCAGAACGCTATCAATAATCATTTAGAAGTGCGCGGAGAATGAAAATCAAAATTCAAAACTTCGTGGCTAATGAATGTTACGTATACATGCACTAATACGAACGCGAGCCAAAAAGGAACGAAGCAACGGTAATCAACGTTTAATTCATTCCTTTCCCGTGATTCGTGGTTCGGTTCGCGGAAATACCTACCTACGTTATTATTATACATTATGCGCAACATTAGATGCAGTAACGTTGCTAACCCTTGAACTGGGACGGCCCGTGCAATAATTTTGCAACGCACTCCCAAATGTCTTAAAGATTAATAATGCTATTCAATAAAAACACCGGAAAAAAATTTTCGCCCGCACAAGGCCATTAATTTATCTCTGTATCTAGTAAGCTCGGACAACAGAGAAACGAAGGCAGGCTCGGACTCTAAATCAAATCCGGACCGGTTCACGGCTACAATCTGGTTGCCATATAAAATACCTTTTAGGAATGAATGAATCTTGTATTATTTTGTATGTAACAGCATCATTCCAGTCCAGAGAGTACAGAACAGAGTATATAGTGGATTGATAGGTCAGCAGTAGCAGGAGCAGGAGATGAGAGGGGCAGCGCTACGCGCCGCCCGCTTTCGCCGCCCTATAAATAAACGACGCACCTGATTTATGCAGACAAGGAGGTATTTCGGGACGGGGATAACTCTAAACTTGCCGGTTGATCTTATGTTTTATTTCGCACAAGAGATACTTGTCGAAAAAAGTACTCTGCTAGTGTTTACCTAAGGATGATTTTTTTTACTTTCAGATCTTAAATTTAACAAAAAAATCTTATATTTTATTTTTTTTTATTTTATTTAAGCGACTATATAAAATAATTCCATAAGTATACAAAATATAATTGTTAAGTAAGGTAAAGATATTGCATTTCTTAGTCCTCCTCACTAGGGGTTCCTGTGCCGAGGCGGACTAAAAATGTTTAATTACAGTTTATTTGTCTTCCATGTCGTTTTTAGTGTCTTCATTAGGGTGTTTTAGTTGACCTTTTTCAGCCATATTTTCATTCTTGATTTGTACTCATTAATTTTTTTTATTAGTTTTATGTCTTAAGGAAGAATTTTATGGAGTTTAGTAGCAAGTCTAGTTTCTTTGTCCGAATGTAGTTTTATAACTTGGAATGTTTTTTATGTCATTTTTATTTGATCTAGTGTGATGGATACGCTGTCTAGTAGAGGATTCGGTATTTTTGAATAGCTTCAATAAGATATTTTTGGCAAATATTCTTTGTACATTTGCTACGTCAAAGCTTTTAATATTTCAATCGAAGGCGTTCTAATTGGTACTTTCAGTATGGTCTTTATGATCTTTGATTTGTTGAATTTATCTCCGCCCCGAATTGCAGAATAGCTATTAAAACATCGGAAAAATTCACGAAAAAAAAAGTATGAAGATAATTCTTTTCCTCATTCATTTTATATGGAACGAATTCTAAACTTTTGAAGGAGCTGCAGCAATATTGTGATAAGTGTAATATTGAATAGTGAGTGAATTCCAAATATTCAAAAATGTCAAATGTCAATGCGCTGATTGTTTTGCTTTTGTTCTTAAACGTAGAATGCTGTCCCTCTCTCTTCCACACTAAATGTCAATAATTGAAAATGAGACAAACGGTGAACGTTTGTCTGCACCCCTCCAAAGGAAACATACAATAATTATAATAACTCTCCCTCACACGTATAAAGAAAATGAAACGCCATTCCCGTAAGTACGTGGAAAAGTAAGAAAATCAAACGAAATATAAATCCTTACACAACGCTATCTCTAATACTGACAAAAACAAAACAAGCACAGTTGTGCATCGATATTTGCATCATTGTGTAATTTTCAACTTAATAAAAAAACTGAATTTAATTCAGCTAACTCAACAGTTATTGATTCTGAGGCTGAGGCGGTACAAAGTTCGCCGGGTCAGCTAGTAGGTACATAAAATATTAGATATATACTTGCGTTGAAAAATTATATCAAATATTTTACCTGCTGCAGTACTCAAATTCTTTCAATTGTTTTCTCAATTGTTTTCTGGGTGGATGTAGGAATTACTTTTGTGGATGTAGAGCTTACATTTTAGTTTTTTAGTTTCCATATTCTCTGCAGATAAAATAATCATATGAATTCAGTCAAGAAGCGGTATGTAAATACGAATGTTAGAGAGAGCGCTCTAACGTGAAAAACTATAATATTTGAGCGAAAATTGTGAAAATGTTTAATAAAACACAACTCTTTTAAAGTTTAGCATGATTCTCGCGGGTATTGTCTAAAATAGCATTTAAAGAAACACTGAAATAAAATAACGTGTTTGAAAAAAACTTGTTTGAAATAATTTCCGGAGCATACTTTGCGATTTTTCTGTCGAGGGAATTTCATATAATTTCCTTTTCGGCGCGAGGAATGTAAAGATAGCTTCAAGAACAACATATTTATTTAAGAGCCTTAAAACTTAAAGTATTTAAGGAAAATATTTAATAAATCGGTAGAAATGCGGGAAGCCGGACCTTGAAAAGAAACGGGGGCAGAGATTTCTCCATACAAACGTATTCCCCTTTTCCTCTCTGGATTTGGACATTAGTACAAATATCTTTTTTAATATAATATCGATATAAACCGCACGTTTCGCTTTTTCTGATTACTCACTTGATCACTTGATAAAGGAATTAGGAACTTTAAAAAACCCTTAAATTTGCCTATGTTGAACGCTATCAACAGACGTTCAGTAGGTATAAAAAATTATACCATGTATTTTAAAAAAAGACATAGAATATTTTCTTTTAATATCTATGTTTAGTGAATTTTTTTTAAAATTCGGTGCAGTTTGGTGTAGAATACAGGGGAATACAGAAAAACGTTTAATATAGTCGTCCTTTTCGCTCAATATTCGGGAGGTGGGGTTTTCACCCGCATTTCCTTTGAAAAACTGAATTAAGTAGGTACTAATATTATAAATAACTGCAAGTACCTACTTATTTTATTTTACATCTGTAAATCAGAATGCATTCCACGCGCTCAATTTTCATAATTTAAATTTAACCCAGTTCAATATCAGCGGTATTTATTCTTACTTTATCGAAAGCTATATGATAAGCTATATAGTGCGCGTTTTGGATTTTATTGCACTGCTAGTACGATTTTAATATGCTCTCCGAGGAAATGCGTTGCAAGATTAAACACATAAAACCGCTGTTTAATATTGCAACCGCCATACCTATGTACCTATCAAAAAAACGTAAACGCATTTATTTTGCATTCATGGCAAAAGTTAATTTAACTTTTAAAAGGGTCGTTTAATAATATTATTATTTTTTTCCTAGTTTAATGTGCAAAAGTCGTAAATCTAATTCAAATTGTTTTTTAAATGTGGCTTTTAATGCAACACCTTTAAATTTTCAATTTACTCCAAAAACTTTATTGCTTAGCTGCAACTTTTATTAATGTTATATGTACCTACTTATTTACTTACCTATCTATAAATAAAAAACAGTTATAATTAAATTAAGTTATATTGCATAATATTTTTCTTGCTTATAAATAAAGTTTAATCATAATTATTATTTGACGACCTCTGTGTAAGAGCGGAAAGTTCCTTGGCTGGACCCAAAGATATAATGGATAACGTAAGTAATTCTTAAATTGATAAATTATGATATCGATAAAAACTGATCGAACTCAATTAGGTCTCAATAGCTCAACTGGGGAAGCATTCACAGGGAGAAGGGTGTTAAATCCTAAAGAGAGCAAGGGAGGAATAGAGGGGTTGAAACCCTACTTACCACAACTTATTATTTACATCACATTGAAAAAATAGATGGTGCAAATAATATTGTTGTATTTACAAGGAATATTATCTGCGAGTACTATTCGCTTTTTTTCTACTGCAATAATGAGGCCGACGGGGGGGTCGAAACGCCCTAACCCTCCCCCCCCCCCCCCCCCTCACCCTAACCCATATAAAACCTTGGACAAAGTGTTGGTCCCGGTATGACTAAAGGATCTGGGTTCGATTGGAGTCGAGTCGAGTGGATTGGAGTCGAGAAATTATTTATTTTAATTTTGGGGTCGTGTTCTTATTGAAGTGAAAACGTGAAACGAAAGAGAGATAAACACATATATCTATATAGGATTTAGCCTGCGAGAGAATATGACAGTATAATCAGTCTCCCCACTCTTATCTACTTTAGTTTTCTGAAGGTTTCACTTCTACCACATGTGAATTGCACACTCTGATTTTTCATTGAGAGTTGTTGTTTATTATTAAATTATTTTTATTAAACATAACATTGTACATAGATACCTACCCTTATCCTTAGTCGAAGAACCTAATACCTATCTAATAATGTTCCAGAGGATATTGTTAAGTCGGTACCTATCTCACGTTTATAGTTTTTATATTTTTATTTATTTATTTTAAATCGAATATAAGAACACACCGTGACATTTGGTATAATTGTTCCTTTTATCATAATTGTATCGAAAATCCCTCGCTTTAACGGTCCTCGACCATTCGCGTTAAAATTTTATTCAAAATTTTCTTTTCCGATGTTCGTGTATATGTCCAAGTCACTCAACTCACAAAAAACGTACAAACACGAAAACATCGCAAAAATACATCACTAATAATATCCCATATTATAAAATGTCAATCTTTTCCCGTCGCTCCTTTGAAAGCGATATCCTAAAACAGAGATCAAATGCGCGTCACATGAGACCAGCTTCACACTCCGATCAGACGACATATTATTAAAGAGTCGAGATGAAAAAAAGTAGCAAAACACGAGTGAGTATAGTTTCTCGTGACAACATTCTCTTGTAGCGGGTGTAAAGTGTAGAGTTCTGTGCTTAAAGAATTAATTTCCTGACAAGTTCGGAGATGGATGGGTGTTTTTGTAGTGCCGCCAGGTCCCGAAGCTCAGGGAACTTTTTTTGTATGCTGGTTTAATATTTTATGCGTGGCAAGTTTTTTGAGATCCGTATTATAACATTTCGCTGTTTCTCATAAACGATGTACGTTTCAGAAAGAGGTTTCAGCGGGTCTTTCAGTGGCCAGGAATCTTAGAACGGGCTGTTATATAGAGTTTGCAACTAAATTAAATTCAATTTCTCTTAAAGTCTTATTTATGTTCTGTTATATTATGCCACGGGCCGGTTACTTCTTGGTACTTGATAATAAAAGAACTTCATTAGGACTTTCACAGAAATTAAATATTATCTTTGAAATTCTATGAATTTTCAAAATTCTGTGAAATTAGCAAATTGTAGCAACTCGAAATAGTACCTTTTTTCGTAAAATAATTACAACTTTTGGTTGTTCGCGTCAAGAACGTATGTAAGAGAGGTTTTGGGGGTTCAACCCCCTCCTCATTGGCCCAGCATTCAGTGAGAAAAAAAGAGAGTAGTGCTCGTAGCTCACATTCCTGAAAAATTCAAGAATATTATTTGCAACTTTTTTTATTAATTTAACGTAAATAACAAATTGTGGCCAGTAAAGGTCCAAAAAAACTTTATAATAAATCTTCCACCCCCCCCCCTTTCCTCCTTTGTTCCCCTCCAAGATCGAATCTTCCTGTATGGTTGCCATACCCCCCCCCCCCTCCCCACCTTCTCTTAAGGTCTACCTCTCTAAGTGAATCATATAGCTACGCCCTTGTTGCCTTGCCTAATTTTAATTATTTTCACGAGTATCCTTATCCTATAATCCCATCAGGGTTTCAGGTTCGAGTATTGAAGCGAATCAGAGAAAGGTATTGGCCACAATAATCGCCAATAGATGTATCATTGCGACTCAGAAAAGTAAAATCGATGTTTTTTCTGGTAACCGGACAACTCAAAAATATTAAACTTCATCCTTCAACATTAAACTCCCTTGAAAAGTCATTAAAAATTATGAAAGAAAAAATACTCCATTAAGAAGGTTAATTTAGATCAGGGGTTGGCAAACTTTCAAGTGAGAAGAGCCACATTGTCAAAGAAATAGGATAACAAATATATCAGAGAGCCATTTTATAATGGGGAGGGGGGGGGGGGTGTAATCGTACTGTGTATGGTGGAAGGGTAATTACGATTTGATTCGTGTTATCTACATTCTTACTGCAATATCACACTTCTGCATATTTAAATAAATATTTTTTTAAATCCTGAAATTGAAGTTAAAAAAAAGTCTAAATGCTGCAAAATCGAAGGCAAAACCAATCAAGTGTTCCGAGTACGATGATAACTTTTGCTAATGAGTTGGTGGAGTCGTATACAGTTTTTTTTTAAATTAAAACCTGTGCTGTAAGTTTTTAAATTAATACTGAGGACGTGAGGACGTGGAGACTCGCACATAGATTCCTTATGAAGTAAAAACAGTTTTGTGTTCGGAATGAAAAAAAAATCCAGTTGCAGATTCATCTGCTGGCTTATTTCGAGTGAAACCATTCTCATGTTCTGAGTAAAATTATAAAACTCTAGCTCCAGATAAAATGCAAAAAATTTGGAGGGAAATGATTTGCTTGTTCCGCGTGCAACATTAATTTAAGCTTGTGGACTCTTATGCAAAATCACCCTTAAGTTTAAACCCTAAACCTTGTTTTCCGAATGTTTCAAAACCATGGTCATACTTCAGAAGACTTGTACAATAAAGCAAGTCTTCCATGAGCTGAGCTGGTAACATTAATGCCGATCGAGTCAAAGTTCGTTCGGCGGCTCCATCTCATAAGGGTGGTTGAGTAGGGTTGAAATTGGAATTGATTTCTGAAGAGCCGCAAACGCCTATTCAACCAGCCACGGTGTACCGTTAGGTTATGAACTATTAAAAAAGTACTTTTAATTCCTTTTATACCTAAACATGCATGCATTCGTATTTATTTGTAATTTTTTTATTATTTTATCATACGTAATCTCTCTTTCAATTTTTAAAGATTTGTAGGCAGAAAGAACGGCTGTTAATAATATATTTTATCAACTGAAACTTGAACGTGCAAACCAGGCCCCAGCGGGTAATACAGAGTGTCCCCAAAGTGTCCTTTGATATTCCAAAACTCTTAATTTGACGCTGTGCAGCGCGGCCTATTAAAAGATAGCCGAGAGTTCGCTTTGAAATAATATTTTAATGGTTTTTAAGAAATTCTTGGTAAACGTTTAATGTTTTTTGGGTAGGATATACATTGGTTCTTAATGTGAAAGAAAATATTATTTTTCCTCAACCGCCGTTAAATTAATTTAATTTTGAATATAAGTTATTTTTTTATTAATGAACAACACATGTATTGTTTGTAAGCTTTTCTTAATAGATTCTTGATACTGACAACACGTAGTGCCAGTTACGAGTATTTCACAGAATTTGAACAATTCATCAAAATTTGTAAGTTACTTTTCAAGTTCTGGGAATGTTTAATTCATGTTGTTTTTATTATTTCAGTTTTGTAAAGCAATTGCCCAATAACGATAAAGAACTTGAAAATAACCTTTACAGAAGTCGAAAATTAACTTTGAAATTTGGTGAATGAATTATTTCCTGTCTGTGGAACAACCCATAGTTACAGCGCCAGTTTTTTCACAGAATTTGAACAATTCATCAAATTTTTAAGTTAGTTTTCAAGTTCTGTAAAAATTCTATTTTAGTTTTCTTTTCAGTTATGTGAGACAACTGGCAAATAAGTTGATGTACAATAACAGAACTTGAATGGAAGTATTACAGAACTTGAAAATAATTTGAAATCTGATGAATTCTTCAAGTTCTGTGATACAACATACAACCCGTAGTAGAAAATTTTACTTATCCTTTTAAAAGGAAAGCAAACATTACCAACCTATCGAATAAAATTTGAATTCCTCTAACCTACTACCATCATAATAAGCGTAAAGTTTTGATTGTAAAATAATAGAGGGTTTAGCTAGACCAGTGGTTCCCAAAGTTCAGGGGGTGCGTGGAAAATTTAAATTGAGTTGGGGATTTCTGAACAACGTCAGGGGTCCGCACATGGTTAACAAGGTTGCCCAGATCTTTGTGAGGTTTAAGGGAGTGGCAGTGCAAGAAGATAGGGCGAGGAAGGTTGGCTATACAGCCTAATCAAACAACTATTGCGCTATTTTTTTTAATGACTACTTAAAAAAACCAACCCAAAGTAGTTTATGTTTAGTCTTCCTCGCTAGGGATTCCTGTTCCGAGCCGGACTGTACGTTTTTTTTCTAATAAAAAGAAAGCCAAACATTCCCGGGTTACGAATAACCCGACAATATTTGAAAATCTCTTACTACTACCACAGTAAGCCGAAAATGTTGCTTGAGTCTTGATGGAGGACTTAGCTAGCCGAGGAATCGAACACGGAACGCCTGGGTGGGACCCGAACGCGATGCCCACTCAACCACTGATCGGTACTTAGTTATATTAGTGTTACATCATGATTTCCCCACCATCATGTTTGTTGATTTCTATATCTTCATGATTGTCGACTGTAAGTTGAGTTGGTGTTACATCATAATTTTAATGATTTCCTCATCTTCGTGTTTATCTACCTATCAAAGCTTCTCCCTGATCTAGCACTGACAGGTTTAAATAAATTATGATAAAATATATAAATATTGATTTTATAATACATTTATAGATGTCGCAGAGTATCATTGTAGGCAGTGCAACACTTTTATTACTGACTCTAAATTCAGTTTACAATTTTAAAATATCTTCTGTTTAGGTTATTTAATTTCTGATCCTGATCAACAGTTCGTCGGTAGTTGTTATTACAAAGACAAGTAACCAGTCGACATCTGTTACGGCCAGCATCCGAATACATGATCCGACAGCTGCGCCAGTCTGGACCGACTAATCAAGCGCGCAAATAACTGCGCTAGATCAAGCTCGGCGAATGTTCCTCCCAAGCCAATTTCTCGAGAGTTTCCACAGAGCATAAGTCTCAGCATCTCATTTTATCCCTTCTGAATGATGTGCTAGTTTTTCAAATCAATTCAATTAAGTCATTTTAAAAACATTACAAAATTAACATTTCAAAGCGTTTTTAAAAGTAAGATAATATTTATTTAACATAAGATAAGCAGATTTATTTATTTATTGTTGTTATAAGCCTATAGGGGCTTTTACATAGATTATAAAATAAGTTTTAGGTTATCGAGTTAGAATTTATACCAAAAGTTATAAAAGTGAAAAAATTTAAAGAATATACATACAAGTAGTTTTTAAATAATATAGCGTAAAGAAATATTTTAAACAAAATAATATTTGACAATAACATAGAACAAAATATAATATTAAACATTACAATAACATCAAATCGTTAAATATATTATACCCACATTACAATAATTTGTAGGATTCCACGGAGTGTTGGTTTAAATTGCATTTTAGATTATAAAGGGAATCAGCGAATATATCCACAATACCACCAAACTTGTTGCCTAAATCGTGCATCCTATTGGTAAGTGAGTGTGATTGATAGTTGATTGTGTACCTATGTGTTGCAAAAGAATGTTATATTTTGTCTAGTATTCCTTGTCAGTACATAGTGTTTAATAGCAGCAACGATTATTGTTCATGACTCTGTATAATAAAATTAATTTATTAAATGAAATTTATTAAAATTAATTAATGAAATGATTTTTAAAAAATTAAATTAAATTATTATTAAATTAAACTCGTACTCACAGCAACAAAGCTTGTCTTCTAAATTGTGTGTTCATTGATGTCAAACGTATCGATATTCGAAGTGATTCTATTAAACAATAAAACAGCTGTCCCGACTGTAAACCTTGATTCAACGGCAAACAAATTCCAAAAGATTTATTTTCTGCATTTCGAGAATGAGAATTGGTCACTGCTCTATTGCAGCTCATTTGTTTGAAATCCGAGTCCTCGATAGTCCACTCTACCAGTGAGGTGTAGCGGAGGAAACTTTTGAACTCGTCTTCTTCAATTGTAAAAATCATTCTTCCTTCAATAGCATATGAATACAGTAAACTTAAAAGGGTGTAAGTGCCATTTACAAAAAAGGAGGTAGACGGGTATTTAAAGTAGGTTTACGCTCAAACATATATGTTCATTTGTATTGTTAATAAATGGTCAAACATGGGAACTAGTTAACAAATGGTAAATGAAGATATTAACATCTTAAAATCATGGTTTGATAATAACTCACTTAAAATTAATGCTAAAAAAACAACATATATCTTATTTTCCCTACAGAAAACACCTGATCATAAAGTTAATGTTGTTATCCACGACGAATAATGTGATCATGTACTCTGTAAACAACATAATCCTATTTGTACCGTAATTAACTCTTCTTCCGAAATTAAATATCTAGGTGTGATCAATGATCAAAACCTGAAGAGAAATAGTCATATTTCAGAGCTAGTGAAAAGAATAAGGAAATTTATATGTGTATATATTTGTTAAGTTAAGTAATATCTTAAATGTAAAAATAAAGAAAAATGTGTACCGTGTTTATTCTTTACTTATCTACGGAAGTATAGGTTGGGAAGGATCTTACAAAAACAATCTAAACTCAGTAAAAGTTTCGCAAAGAATCGTTATTAAAGTAATTACTAAAAAAAACTACCATCTCAACAGAATCACTTTTTAAATTGTTTCCAAAACCAAATGTCGATGACATATTCAAGCAAGTTTCCATTATAAAAATGTGTAAAGAAAAAAAATAACAAAGAATATCAAGAATTTTACAAACTAATGAGAAATGGAAACCCAAATATTACACCTAATTTTAAAGCAACTCAAATGCAAAATCATTACATTTTCCAAGCCATAAAATACTATAATAACCTCCCTTCTGAACTACGCTGTATCATCAACCGATCCGAACAAATAAATAAAATTAAACAATTTTTCACAAAAAACTTACAGAAAAAAGTATATATTTTATACAAAACACATTATAACTTACAACCTAAGTAAGAATCGTGGCTCCCTTATCAGGCACAAGAGCTCCTCTTTTCTGATAAGGTATACATGACCAAAAACGACCTTTATTATAATATTTTGTAAAATATATATGTATATATGAAACTCATATTTTATATTACAATATTTTTATTTGTTTTTTTTGATTTGGCATAAAAATAAAACAATGTTTTCTTTGAATGTTTAAATTCTGGTCTACCTCCTTTTTTGTAAATGGCACTTAAACCCTTTTAAGTTTACGATATTCATATATCTTCTGCTTATTAAAATCACTCACCACTTTCCCCAGTACGTATTTGGTGCACACTCAACAATACTTACGTTTTTTCAGCTCTTTATAAGTTCATAGACTTGAATAACTTCAAAATTTGATTTGTCCTGTCCCCTTATATATTAGCCTCAAAATTATAACTGTATGTCTAAAAAAAAACAATCTATACATATAAATTATTATGTAATATGTATGGGCCAGAAGTTTAAAAATGTAAAGTGATTGTTAATAAGAACCCATTGACAAACTGCTATTTAGCAGTTTAATAGAACTACATTATAATTTTGCAATAATTAAAAATATAACTAAAAAATTAAATCCTCACAACATGGTCCCTTGATTAGGGTTGGCATAGTCCCACATAAAACATAAAAAGATACATCATTGTGTCCTCAAAGCATAACATATATTCTTACTCTCCTTCTTAGAGAATCTGCAAACGAAGACAGAATGATCATTTCACTTTCTTTGTTGTTAAAAATGGGTGAAACATCTTAATAATTTTTGTTTTGTTCCAGAGGGGCAGGTGCAGCAGTACGGCGAGGTGAACCAGCTGGGCGGGGTGTTCGTCAACGGGCGGCCCCTTCCCAACGGAGTCCGCCTGCGCATCGTAGAGCTGGCCCAGCTCGGCATCCGCCCTTGCGACATCTCCCGCCAGTTGCGCGTCTCCCACGGCTGCGTCTCCAAGATACTAGCACGCTACCACGAGACCGGTAGCATCCTGCCAGGAGCGATAGGCGGATCAAAACCAAGAGTCACCACCCCAAAAGTAGTATCGTACATCAAAGAACTCAAACAGAAAGACCCTGGAATCTTCGCTTGGGAAATCAGAGACAGATTGCTATCCGACGGGGTTTGCGACAAGTACAATGTTCCTTCAGTGAGTTCGATATCCAGGATACTCCGGAATAAAATAGGCGCTATAGGGGCTCCACCTGCGCATACGCATCTTTACACTCCTTTGTATCCAGGTCCTCTGTATTATGGACATCAGGGCGGGAAGGCCCCGCCATCGCCTCCAGGGCCGCCGTGCTGGGCGCCGCCCCCCAGACCTGCACCCCCGCCCCACCACCCGCCCTACAATTACTACATGTACCTGCAGGGGACGCCGCCCCCGCATCACGCGCCAGGCCCGCTCTGACGCTAGGGCGGGGTGTGTTGCACATCTACAGCCACCAGCTATTAATTATTAAACTCTGGACTACTTATTTAAGTGTTTCTAAAACATTATTTCAGACTTTATTTAAGCAAATGATTGCTTACCAATCTACAGTATTCGATGTAGCTTACATACATGCTTAACATTCATAACAGTGAGTGTGTACATTATATTGGAAATAAGTGAAAAGTGCCTATAAATAATGATAATATTAACATTATGATAATTACTGACCAAATAATAACAATAAGGTATTATTATTATTGCGTGTTTTAAGACTGTCATGGTGCCTTTCTACGATTTTTATAATGAAATATTTATGTATGGTTAATGCGTGCGTGACGATTCCATGACAGTTGATCTCCTCCAGTAAGTTGCCCCTCGGCATACTTATATGCAATATAAGTCTGTTTAGGAAAAATGCGGTACACTAGTTGCACAAAATATAAATAAGTGTCCGCTAAGGGGTATGCAGGGAGAACATACCGCCGAATAACAAAAGTATAAAACATATTTTCATTCAAATGTATGAAGGATAAAACTACTTGGTAATATGCTGTATATAGGTAGGTACCTAAGCACAAAAAATCGACACTGAAAATAAAATCGTTAAATATCAAACTTATTATTAAATGTATTTTCGAAGATGATTTTAGGTTTGAATTTGGTAAATAATGCCGAAAAAATTATAATTTCAAGGGGTTAACTGTCAAAGGATCAACTGTCGAGTCACCGTATGTGAAGACGTCTTTGAAAAAAAAATTGAAATAAGGAAATAATATAGGTATATTAAATAATTTGTCCAAAAAAATTTCATGCATTATTCTGTTGAGGATCACATTAATTTGGTTTCAATTTTTTTGTAGATATATCTACAAAAAAATTATATATATACTATCGGTATTATTGATTGTGTAGCTGAAAACGGTTCCTGAAAATCATGTATATACATATTTATATGTACATATGGTAGTAAATATCTACATGTTATATCCACTTTAATCAATAATGCCTTTAAAAACATGTTGGTGCTATTAAATGATTTGCAGTTTACAAGTGAAAAAGATACTTAAATATATGTATGTATGTATTTTACCTACATAGCTACTTACCTACGTAAAGAGAGGTTAAATTAAAATAGGCCATTTTGATATTTAATAAGAACTGTAATCAACAGGTTAATAATCCACGGCCTCCTTAGTTGAGTGCTTATGATCCTTGCTTAAGAATCCTGAGGTTTTAATTAGAAATTAAATTTAATTTATGTTATTTCACAATTGATTATTGAAAAGTAATCCATGTTTGTGGCACGTTCCAGAGTGGTACGTCCTGGTGAAAGACCACTTGAAATGGCTTTACCTGTGTATGGTGAACGGATCTGAAGAGCCAGCCCTTTCCCACCTTCCTCATCCCCTCGCTACTACCTTCAGCACAACATACCCAAAGTCGGTTGAGAGCAGTTGGGATTCCTGTAATATTTGACCTGAATACAAAGAACCCAACATTGTTCCTTCCTTACAACATAATACATATAATTCTTACACCAAAAGCATTGATCATTAACAGTTTTCCACCGCCCAAAGAAACACAGAGGATGCATGTACATGCATGCGCATGCGCGCAAATCTCATTGGAAAATAATTAAACCGACAAAATTAGAAATTTTTAAGCCGAATTTACATTACGCAACTACCTAGTAGGTAGCGCATAAATTGTTTAATGACATGAGTTAGGCTGCTAGTTTCACCTGTCAACGTATGGTGTCATCAAGCATGCATTAGTTGTGTACCACAAAATTAGAATCGCATCATCGCGAATTTACAGCACCACTAGTAGTATGCAACTAATTGCAAAGTGTCAAAAGTTGGTGATGCAACTACACCGCTAATGGTATGCAATTACATCACTAGTGGTATGCAACTAGTGTCGGGAAACTGTTTCACCTGAGCGGAGGTGTGTGTTCCTTGTAACTGCGTGAGAGTTGAATACAACAACTTTATACATTGCAGAAAAAATGCTTTGATGTTGATGGTGCCATGATTGCTGTGATACTGAAAGTCGTACGACACAGAGTTTACGCAATTAAAGACAACTTTTTATTGTCTTGCAA
Organism: Limnephilus lunatus; assembly: GCA_917563855.2. NCBI lineage: Eukaryota > Metazoa > Arthropoda > Insecta > Trichoptera > Limnephilidae > Limnephilus > Limnephilus lunatus. The sequence continues at coordinate 39,400,527 of OU830602.1, read as the reverse complement.
TTATTTGGAGCACGCTTGTAACTAGTTGCATACTGTTAATTTCTTTTTAAATCAGCCCATACTTTGAGCAATTCTATGAACCACTTGTTTCGTAAACGGTAATTATTCCTGTGAAGTTTTAACTTCAATAAATGCCAAGGTCTTCGTCCGTGAAGGTGAAATAAGGAATCACTTAGAACAGCAATAATCAGCGAATTATCTATTTTTATATTTAACAATTATTTCGTATAAATATAATGCATTTTTGTCAAGGATATAATTATTTATAACTTACATTAATTATTTTTAAGGCGAAACACTACAAAGGAAGTTCGTGTGTTTTTGGTTTAAAAATTAGATCGCTTAAAAATGTGTTAGATACCGCGAGTAAAACAGATCTTGGCCTTTGAAATAATTGAATATTTTTTTTATTTCTTATAAGCCCAGAAAAATAAAGTGTCACGCCTATAAAAACTACTTTAAAGTTCAAAATCTCCTACTTGAGAATCCCTTTTGGGCTATGGTTTTATTGTGTAATGTGAAAAATTAGGTGCTTTAGAAAACGACTGTAAAACAAAATAAAATGAATCACGCTTTTGGCGATTTTTTTTGCATAAATCCAAACAGGCGGCTAGTGATAAGCAGGAATTTAACCATATCGCCATCCACACAAGGAGTATTAATTGTTAGTGAACCGATTTCGAATTTTTCACGAAGTGGTGGATCGCCTTAAAAATATTAACCTCTTGTCCGCTAGCCTAGCCCAACGGCAAGGTAAAACATGCTTTCTTTTGTAGGATTTCGTATCTTAAAAAAGGTTCCATTCCAACTCAGAATCAAGTCAACTCAACAACTCTTTGAAAAGTCATTAAAAGGTATGAACAAAAAAAAATCAAAAATAGTCGTTAAACCTAACCTAACCTAACCTATTTAACCTTTTATTTTATTTATTAACGTCGCTCCTTATGACCTTTCTGAGGTGGTTTCATTTTGAATTAGCCGGTCACCCTTGAAAAATGCTCCTAGCATACTAAAACAATCATAATCGATTGGCAACAAAATAATATGCCACGCCTTCTGGCATTCCAAAGGTTAAAACAAATATAATTTTTTCTTACTTATCATGTCTAAGTCTAAATAAAAACGTTGACTGTTAATAATAATAATTGTTGTAGGTATTTTCGTGAGAGTGCCTTACTTTTTTAAAAAAGCTAGTTCGTACTATTTCCTTTGATTTTAGTACCTATCCAAAAATATGTTTTTCTCTTTTCCGCAGGTAATTTAACAAACAAATAAATACATATACAGGTACGTGCAATAAATTAGGTACCTAGATATATACCTTGTGATCATTTGGACGAACCGATGGAGAACAATTATACAAAACTAAAAACCAAGATTTCTGTAGCGGAATATTAATTCACAAAGGCAACATAAGAAGACAAATTTTTCATGGTTATTCAATGCCTTTTTTATATAATGATCCATAATGATCTATATTTTAATGATTTAATATAAAAAAATCATAATAATTTTGCTATAACAACAATAAATAAAATTATTTCGAATGTGGTTTTTAGTTTAATCGGAAACTTCCAAATGTCCGAATAACTAATACCTAACAACTAAAATAAGTTTGTCTTATTTTCAATCATGCACAAAATATATCTACTGACTATTAATAGTAAGACAATGATGTTTTAATATTAAAATATATATCTGTTATTAAATGTTGTGCTATAAATGATATTTACAAATCAAATGTGTTACTAAAAATAGATTGGTGCTCATTTACTCATATTTTTTTAAATATCAACATATTAATGAAAAAAAATCCAATTTGCCCCAAATAGGGGTTATTTTGGATAACAATTTCTATTAGAACCTAAATCAGTGTGCTGCAGTTAATAAATGCTAAAAATCTGTGCCTACCCTAAGGAAAACGGATCATGAAAATAAATTAAGATAATAAAAAAATACTGATGAATGTGGCAAATTTCTGATGAAAATGTTTTCTTTTTGAATATTGATTTTGTTTTCTTAATTGAATAATATAATCTTTGAAGCGGAAATTAACCCACTTCCCGACATACAATCGAACTACAGATAGATTTGTTGTCAATGACAATGCATTCTGTACCTATTCTAATGCTTTCTGTATCTACACAATGTGTAAATGTCTTAACTATGTAACATGTATTTTATAAACAAATAAAACAAATTCTATCAACCTTTGGTGTCAATCACCCACGTGGACATATAAGTATTTTTTTTTAAATTGGTTGTCGTCTAGGTCTGCTAGGATATTTAAAAAATTAATTTAATTTAGTCAAATCAAAAAAAAATTGAAAAAGATGTATTATAGCAAAAAAACTTATTATTCTACGCTCATTTATTCAGTTGGCCATACTAAAATCAGCAAAAGATGATTGTCATTTGGTAAAATTGTTTCAAACTAATTTGAATTCAATTTGTCCATAACCGTATCTATATATGCTTTAAGAATGTAATACCTACTTACGTGTTATTTTTATTGTGTACCTAGCAGTATAATTTTAATATTCCGTGTAAATATTCATAATTTATTTGTTTTTAAGATGGTTTGTTCATTTTCTTACAGTCGATTATAACGTGTGTTTGTATATAGGATAAAATATCTATTTGTTGAAATAAAAGTATTTTGAATATAAAACTAGTTTTTAATGTTTACACTGTTCACCTTCTTCTAAGACTTTTTTGTACCAAAAGGATGCTCTAATATTAGTAATAAACTAAAACTTACCTTTTCAGACGTATCCAGTTGTAAAAAATAAACCTTTCACCATCTCCTTCGTTGCCCGCGACATTTTAAATAACTAATTGTGTATAAATATAAGAAAAATCTTATTTGTAAGCATTTGTAAGCCTTTGTAAAGGTCATTTCACAGAAATTCTCCAGTCCTAAAGAGTTCTAAATTCTCAAGTCTTATTAAATAAATATCAACTCAACTTTGGTATTAATCTTTTTATAAATATAATACCAACAGTGATGGGGGTAGCAAATGAAAAATCATGCAATGTCCAGTGTTTTAAATATAATCTCCTCCGCGTGCAAAGCCGTATCTTCTACAAGCATAAATTTTCTAATAAAGTGTGTTTATCGAAATCGACCTGCCAAGTAAGTATGTTTCTGAAATAAGAAAGTTAGATAGAGCCTAGGAATTCAGAATAACTTGTACAGCTACCCTGAGTTGATTTTTCACAAAACCGGCGTTGCACAAATTATCCAACTTTTATAATTTTTATTATTATATTTTGAAGATTATGGATGATTATATAATTCCAAGTTGTGGGTAAGAGTTAAGAATCGCCAGCTCTTATTATTTATGCACTTATCATCATTCTTATGAAACGAAATAATATTTTAGTAATAATTTTTGTAGTGTAGTTTTTTGTGAAATATCAACAGTTCCAATATTACATACAAAGCAATTTTGGCGATCCAAACACGACAGCTAGTATTTTCAAATAAATTGTATACAAATGTCTTGGGTTCTTGGGTTAAAGAAGGGTTCAGCTGGTAGAACAAAACTATAGTTTTATTTTTGTCGTATTTAAATACGATCAAAAGATTCAAAATTACGCCGTAGGAGAAGATAATGCCAACATATAATACCATTATGAAGCAATGGTTTCAATTTTATTATCGTTATGAGTTATGAGTTTCAGAAGAGATGAATTTCGAGTTTCGGTCTAAGTCTTGTTGAGTTGTTTTAGTTCACATGGAGTGTAATCCAAGAATTAGGCCCTGTAGGTATTCCGAAGGTGCGACCTGTGAACTTATTGTTTGAACTGCGCTTTGGTTCCTTCAACCATCCATCAACAGTTTTCAGCAGGTTAGAAACGTTATCAGGGATGGTTTTGCCGATCTAAGGATAGTGAATGGGTAAACATTTTCAACAGTTTGGATAAAGTTGGCGGAGGCATTTCCCTGATTATTTTATCTGGATTACAGCCGCGTTTGAATTGGATTATTTCAGGACGTTTATATTTCAGGAATGTATAAAAACAAATTAAAATGGAAACTTTGTGAAACAAACAGCCGTCACTAAATTAAAGAGGGAACCACATTTTTTTTTGCAATGGTGAGTGTAATTCGAGCTGGCTGGCATGGGTCCAATACAATAAGTTCAGCATGGTCCCTTGCCCGTATTTTCCTTTGTAATGCCGCAATCTGTTGAGGCAAGGGAGGGAGCTAGAATCAAACCCAAAAATATTATTATGGTTTCTATATTAGTACACTGGATGAGTGCGTGATCAACGAGGTAGTTATTTTTTTGTGAACTTCTTTTACTCGTTATAGTAAAATACATAGAACCAATTTAAAAGAACACAGTGTAAAGATGGTAGGCATAATATGTTAAACTGCGGACATAATTATGCCTCTCCGGGAACCATTTACTGGATACCCAACACAATCATCAGTCATCCCAAGCTATTCGCTCCGTTTGGCGACTTAGCCTGTCCACTAGCTTCATGGCAGGCCGGATCGTAGGAGACTAGTTGAGGGAGACGATTTAACCTTTCCAGCGAGTCTCTCAACCCATCACCTCGCACTGCAGTAGAAGGGATTGATTCATGCGTCCGTACAGCCAACTCATATCGATTTCTTATTTATTCTCTTTCAATATCAGTTTGACTGTCAACGGGATATTGATATAAAATCATCGGAAGTTATGCATATTAATCCGACATTGTAAAGTTATCGATTTCTCTGTGCTAGACCTCCAGGAGTGTAATGTGCGATTTGCTGTGATGACATTGCGATTATACTCGTACCTACTTTTTACCTAACTTAAAATTCGTATTATGCATTATGCATAAACGTAAGTTACTTAGATACTTAGGCAGATAACTATTTCAAGATAAACGAACACATTCTCACGCCCTAACAACAAAAAGCAAATATTATTCTAATCTAATTAATTAAAAAAAAACCTTTCCCGCGACTAAATAAATAATTGTAAATAACTAATTATGTAAAAATAAATATAAGCACATTCTTATTTGCGAGCTTTCCTAAATTCTCCAGTCCTAAATTCTCAAGTCTTTCAAAATTGGCATTAATCTTCTTATACGTGTAGGTAATACCAATAGTAATGGTGGAGAAAAAGTCATGCAAGTCCAGTGTTTCCAATGGTGACCGGACAACTCAGAATTTCCTCTGAAAAGTCATTAAGGCGATCCACTAGTACACGAAAAAATCGAAATCGGAATTCACGCCCTTTTATGGGAGGAGTTTAAAAATATTTGAGATAAAGCTTTTGGAAAGGTAAGAAAAGATATTTGATAATTTTTTTTTACATATTGATATCGTAAAGGCCTGTAAAAAACATTGATTCCTTTTTTATGCATTGTTTATTGTAATAAAATGGAATTTTTAAATGGATTTCACGAAAACAAGCGGCGCGGAGCGTAACACCGAAAATAGGGGCCGCTGCCAGTCGTTCTTTGGTAGACGGTATAAGGTTCACTTTGATGTTACAAATTCGTCGACTGCTGTATTATCGCCGTGATGTCAAAAATACCAACGCGAAAATGCATATTATATTTTATTTTGTCAAGTTCGGGGGTAAATATCAATTTTTTTTGCGATAATTATATAAGAAACTGAATTTGCCACATTATGCAATAAAACCATATCCGAAAAAGTGTTTATAAGTGGGAGAGTTTGCACTTGAAAATGTTTTTTATAGACCTAATACTTTATTTTTTTCTAAGCTTATTAAAAGACTTATTTAAAAAAATGACCGATATTTTTAAGGGCCAAGGTAGGTATGTTCTACACGCAGTATTTAATTGAAGCATCAATAATATATCGTCATATTTTCAAAACAAAAACATACGATTTTGTATGATTTTGCATTATTTAGTATGGCTTCATCTTAAAAGTGATTGGTTAAATAGGTTACGTTGGGTTATGTTAGGTTTTAGTGACTTTTCAAAGAGGTGATGAATTGACTTGATTCTGAGTTGGCATGGAACCGTTTTCAATATTAGTTATGTCCTCCACGTACCAAGGCGTATATCTTCTCCAAGCAAAAACTTTCTAATAAAGTGTGTTGATCGAAATTTATTTGACAGTCAAGTATGTTTCTGTATCTATTTTTAAATAATAAAGTTATATAGAACCTAAGAATTCATAATAAATTATAGAGCGCCCTTGAGATGATTTGTCACAAAAGCGGCGCTCTGCAAATTATCCAACTATTATTATTATCAGATTATTTTAGTAAAAGTTCGTTCACTAAATTCATCTCTGTAGATCAAATGACTTTCCGAGACAAGCAAGAAGTTGCTCCGTCAGATCACGAGGACCCATTAATCATAAAGGTCCACTCCACGCCCCGAGCATGAGGTCTGCGGACACCACGTGCGCTTTGACCTAACCTTAAATGACCGATATTTTTTCCACGTCCTTAGATCAGCGAAGAATTTTTTTTACTTCAAATAAACTCCGACCGAAGACAAATCGGTCATGGATATTGAATTTATGCAAAATTTTATCATAAAAAATGGATAACTAGGTAGGTTTTTATTTTTAGGTACCTTTTTACGGTTCCATGCCAACTCCGAATCAACTCAACTGAACACCTCTTTGAAAAGTCATTAAAATCTATGAAAAAAAAAATCATTTAAAATAGCCCAAAACCTAACCTAACGTAAACAGTCTAACCATTTTTCATATAATTTTCACTTTGCCTTTGCAAAGGTGGTTCTGAGTTGTCCAATCACCGCTTTTTACACAAGAGGTCTTCTTTTGGAATAGATACTGTATGGAGGGTTTTTTAAGGAAAGGAAGTAGATGAAGTTTTGGGAAGGACAAAGATATGAGAGGGGTAGGAATCTGGAGGTCAGGGTGTCCAGGGGTGCTGGACGTACGAATCCATCCTTCCTACTGCGGTGCAGTCGGTGATGGTGGACAGACGCATCCGCCGCCAATACCTGGAGAAATCTCACTAAACTATCCTGCTAAGTCACTAAACTTAGCAAACCACTTTTGGTAATCTATAGCATAGGTGTCATTTATCCAATTAATAGTTCCCGGTCGGCAGAACCTACCTATACCCGCCTCCCAAATTAAAAAAAAATCATTTCTCAAGCTTCAAATAAAGCAGAGCATAATTAATAAATATGGTACCCCAGAGCGCATTTGGGTACCGCCGCCCGGGGAACCATTTATTGGATAACCAAAACCCCTCCCACAGGTTACCCCAAGTGGGTTCGCTACGTTTGGTGACTTGGCAAGGGTGCCCGGGTTAATGAAGTGAGGTTTGTCGAGGTCTTGACGGCCAATGCGTTTGCCCACTTACTGCATGGCGGGCCGGATCGCGAGAGATAAGTAGAGGGACACTCAACGTAGACCTCTGTAGCCGGTCTCTATAGACCCATCGCCTTGCATCGCAGTTGGAGAGATGGATTCATATGTCCGTCACTCCTGTACACATTGACCCCAGATTCCTACCCACCCCTCATATACTTTTCCTCCCCAGAACTTTTTATCTTTCCTTTCCCTAAAAAGACCCTAATCATAGCATCACCAAAGATGACAAAGGCCCTGAGGGAAATTATTTTCCTCCTGGCTTCTTGTGTGGAGCTAATGTAAAAAAAATGTATTGTTAAATGCAATTTTGATGCATGCATTTAATTGATGCTTAGATTAATTCATTTCTATAAAAATAGATTGTTAGGTTAACTGCACATTACCAGATGCCATTTCTAAAAATAATCGAAATAATAATTTACAAATTATTATTGAGCATTTTTACTTCTGAGAAATTTGCGAAGAAAATCTAAAATCGGACATTTGGTAGGGCTCCAGCGCCATCTTTAGTGTGGATTACCAACTAAGTTTGATATTATTAAAAAAAAATCAGGAAATGCATTTTTACCATATATCCAAACCATTTCTGCCATGCTTTTTGCCTTCATCGCCGCCAAGTCAGTTCCAAATCTAAGTAATGTAGCTTCTACAAATACACATAGATGTCAGCATCGTCAATATCGAGAAGTCACTCTGGGAGGAATATGAGGAACTATATTATGTACTAGTTTTTACCCGCGGCTTCGCTCGCACGGTATTAGTGGGAAATTACTGGCATAATTATTGGCATAATTGTTTTTATTCTTGCTTTTTTGTCTAATAAAAAATAATTATTGTTTAATAGAAAATTTCAAAATTTGAGAATGACATTTCGCAAATAAAAATTCTATTTTAGAAAATATTTAAATTATAGAAATTTATTTTAAGTACCTACTCCCCTAATTTATTCTGATGATTTCGCCTCAAGTAGGAATTAGTATTTTATTCATATTTGAATCCAGAGTAACCTAAAGAAATAACAAAATGACAGCCCACGTCAAATAATTACATAGCAACGCTATGCTTTTCGTCCGGACAATAAACATTTTTAGAGATAGGTAGATATTAACTATGACGCCAACAAAGCACTATTTTTGGGTGAATTGCCTAATTAAAAAAAAAAAAAACATTGTTTCCAAGCTTCGACCAAGTATACCCTAGACAAGCCCTCTCATAGTAATAATCAGAATAAAATAACACCAGTAACAGTAATTTCGCAACAAAACTCTCCTTCCAATTCCGCCGTCTTGCATACAGAGTTCCCGGCAATATACAACTGACCGCCAAGTTATCCTTTTGTGTAATTCTGTCAAACTAATACATCAATAGTTGTTCACGGATTGGCCGCATGAACAATATCCACAAGCCGTGCTGAATACAGTGGTTTTCAAAGTGTGGGTCATGAGACATTCATAAATTTAATTGGAAAAAAATATTTTTTTACTTTATTTTGACAAGCGATTCAATTTCGGAGGCCAGTATGGGTACCGCCGCCTCGGGAACCATTTATTGGATAACCAACGCCTCTGCCATAGGTCACCCCAAGTGATTCGCTACGTTTGGTGACTAAGCAGGGGTGCCCGGGTTAATGGAGTGATGTTTGTCCAGGTCTTGGCGGCAGATGCGTCTGCATTTTTTTTCTGTTGGTTCGTAAGCTTAATGAGTTTATTAAAAAAACCAATCATCATTTGCTTAAAAACATTTACGAAAAAATCATCTTTTTACCGCCCATGCACCGTGGGCTACCCAAGTTGGTTGCTCATCATTAACACAGTGATGAGCAACCAGCGGTCCGCAAGCCCATTTACTGCTTTTCGGACTGATTACAAAAAAATATCAAAAAATTGCGCTAAAAATATTCAAAGGCTTCTGTTCCGTTTTGCAAAAGGTATTAGCCAAAAACTATAATTTCTTTTTAAAGTTTTGAATCAGCTACTAAAAAAAAATTAAGTTTTTTGCGTATAGTAAATAAAAAAAATTACTGAAATTAGTGGATACTTAAAGCCCAGTAGTAAGCGCTCAAAAAGGAGAGGAAGGGGAGATACATAAATACGAGTGTTAGAGGGAGCGCGCTATTCTTAAAAACATGACTCGTTTGAAATAGGACAAAAATCTCACGGAAAATGTCTCAAAAAGGATTTGAAAAAAACAATGAATTACGAAATTTTTCGTATAACTATATATCTTGTAATACGTGTTAATAATATTTTTTGGAGTATATCTTACGATTTTTATCTATCGGGGGAAATTTCATACAATTAAATTATAAGTGTTAATTGTTTAACTTGCGACCTTAATTAAAGAATTTTGCAACGATTTTTTGTTAAAATCTGTGTTTTATGTATTTTAAAGGTTTCCGTTTTACAAAATAACAAAAATTATCTTGACGAAATATTTTACTTATAAATATTGTAATTACAAACGAAAATAAACTAACACCATTTACTGGTTTGACCTTGAACGAAGTAAAAATTTTGTCTGGCAATTTTTGCCCTTTTTGAATCAACCGCCAAAATTTAACATTTCCAAATGAAAAAAATCGATATCATTCATTGTTTTGGCATTGCGGATATAAAATTTTCAGCTGCGGCATTTTTTTACCCTCTTTGGTAGTTTAATTAAACAAATATTGTTTTATAATATGTAAAGCAGGTTTGCGACTCCACCGACAAAAAAGTTAACCAGCTTATGTTGTACATACCCTCCCACCAAGGTCCGCATAAGTACATAATAATAATGGATACATTAATAATACTTCGACTTAAAAGGTTGATCATTCCTAAAAAATAGCTGGTGGTGAATTTATGTAATTATAATTGTAATTTATGGAAATAATATAATTTATTTTATTACTAAAAGCGGGTTGCGCTTTAAAAAAGTTTGAAAACTCTTCCAAATTGTGATACTAGCCCTCCTTGTATGTATTAGTAGTCGAACACAGGCAGTGCGGTGATTTGATGACGTAGGAAACTTTGATGGCAACAAAAGTAATTCTGTAACATTATTACATTTATGAAAACGCTGTCTAAAAGACATATGTAAGGTCTATTTTTTTGTTGTAGTCAGATAGCTGACTACATTTTCAAAAATAAAGTCCGCGGTGTGTACTTTGTACAACATTCGGAAGTTAGATATTTTGCTGTTTGAAAAAATTAACTCCGGTGCGGACGGCTGGAACACAAATTGGTTTCGGTGTAGACCTTGTAGACCGATAAAAGGTACAACACAAAGCACTATGCGATCTAAACGGTGCAAAACAATGCAGGCACTTTTTCATAAATGGGCCGTGAGCCTGCTTTTGCTGGCTTCTGGGGTCATTTTGCATTTCACAGGGCGCGTCTAGATATCATACGTCAATGTTTCCAAGGTAACAATTTGTTTGACGTTTGCAATAACTCGATTTTGTTAGGGACAGAAAACGTACGAAAAATAATTGCATAACGCTACAGCTTATTCATAACGCCAGAGCTTGCCAATATATATAGCCTATGTTACTCGCAAATAATGTAGCTTTCGATTAGTGAAAGAATTTTTAAATTCCATTCGGTGTTTATTGCGTGAAAGAATAAGACTCATCCATACAAACTTTCGCCTTTATAATATCTACTATAAGATAAGATAAGATGGAGTGATAACTTATGCAAATTTGTGTAATTTCTCGATTTTAGGATTTGATCAAGGGAACATCGAGGCGTTTAAAGCCCCCCAGGACCAGAAACCCGTGTGAATTGAATAAAAAGCTTGTAAAATTACATCAACTTCTTAAACTAGGGGGGGGGGGCTCATTGAGCTTTGCCGCCCCGGGTCTCTGCTGGGCTTAGTCCGCCACTGTTTAGAAGGACCTTAAATTATACGAAGTAAGTATATTTTATATATCTTCGTTTTACAACTATATAGGTAAATATGCACGTGTATTTATTTTACAGATATTTGTCATGTAATTCAGTAATTCAGTCATCTAGCTCTAGGACTATTCTAGCTTACTAGGTGCAGCCCGACACACTTTACTCTGCAGGAGATCAGAGGAGGAATTAAATAAAAATCTAAAACTTTGACACTACCGACCTCAAAGTAAAACATGTCTGTAGCAACGTTATAATAACTTGTATTTGCAACAGTACTAAGTGTCTGACAGTGGACGACGTGATTTATAATATAATTCCAAATAAAATATATAAAAACTAAGCTCTATACTGCAATTTTATATACCTTTGCTACATATTACCTTACAAAGCCACCGTGATCCAAATTTCATAGTCGGGTATCATTTTTACCTGTATAAGGGCGTTAGGGACATACACAGAGAAACTTTCAGGTTGAATAAAATAACGAAGGTCTGATGAATCTGATCGTCACGGGCTCTATAAGGAAAATGTTTTCCAGAACCTTTGTCATATTTGGGAATGCTATGTGGAGGTGTAATTTAATAAGGTAATTTAAAAAAAAACAATAAAAAATAAAATGTTGACTTCAAAATATTTATTATTTCATAATTACATATAAATATCGATTCACACTATTATTATTATTATAAAAATATACAAAATATTAATTTTAATTGAATTTTACTCGGGAGTATAAGAAAACACGAATTGTAGCTGTTTTTTTTTTTAAATTGGCTATTGTTTTTTTAATAATTCTGATTTAATTGAATTACTACGCATCCTGATTCCTTCCTCATCTCTTTGAGTTTCAATTTTACAATCCTTAATTAGGTTATGTTCACAAATATAAAATGATATATTTATGTTTTTCCTATTACCTATAACATAATATCATTGTTGGTATTTTCATAAGTTTCTAATATATTTACAAGGTCCACTTATGGTATAAAAATAATATTTAAACAAAATAATAATAAACTTACACGGTTTAGAATTTTTGCGTTACACAATGGAATTAATAAAGAAAATATTTTACAAAAACGATAGCAGTTGTTTTGATGTAAGGCATTAAACATTAAAAATAAGCAAATTTTTTTTTTTTGAATAAAAAAAATATATATATTTATAGAAACTTTAACTTAGATATTATAAAACATAAAATAACTAATACTTATGTAATAATAACCACTGTTTCAATATAAGATGTAATTTTTAAAAATCGTGTTTAACGGTGCCAATTTTTATTTTTTTAATGTTTTTGTTTGTTTATATTTTTATATGAATACAAGCACAAGAGTTCGAACTGCTCTCGTCTGGAGACAGTGAGACTATGGCATCCCCAATTGGGGTATGTTATGAGGCTGAAGTAGTGGGGAGGGGAAGAAGATATGGAAGACGAGTGTGGGGAAGTTCCTGGCTATTCAGATCTGATCACAAAAACGAATAAAGCCATTTCAAGCAACGTTTCAATTTGAATGGTGGTCTTACACCAGGGTGACACTTAAGAGGATCTCCCACTCTAGAACGTGCCGCAAATATAGTGTTTTATTTTTAATTTCATAATTGTGAAAATTTAATTTATTTGGGCACGCCCGGATTTGAACCCGCGACCTTCGGATTGCTAGTCGAGGGCCTTACCCCTCTGCCACGAGGCCAAATAATTTTTTATATCTAAGTACATTACAAAATACTTAATATTTAATACAAATCATGTAACCATGGTAAAACCGTATTACTTTCAACATTTTATTATATAACTGTCTATATTTTTTTCTCTAAATTGCTAATATATCCAAAAAGGCATTACGGAATGAAAATAAATTTTGATAAGAATATGAAAATATTGCGTTTTTCATTTTTCGTGACACAATTGCATGGATTTTGTTTAATTCTATTGGAATGTTTGGTAAATCATGTAAGCTATGCATATAAATAACCAATCTGTTATCTCTCAAAATTAATCCTAAAGTCAATATGAAGTATCAATTTTGTTAATTTTTTTCAAATGTCAGTTTTTTTTCTGTGGGTAACTTACATAAATGTAAATCTCTGAAAAATTATAGGTATAATCAATGAATACATCTATAAAAACTGAAAAAATGATAGTATTTAAAATTATCACAATTATTAGGATTATTGATATATTTAGAAATGTTATGGAATTCATATTTACGTCTGTCAATCCATCTATTAAAGCGGGACGCTCAATGGGGTGACAGGACAACTCAAAAATTTGAAACTTCATCACTTTTTTGAAAAAGTAATTAAGGCGATCCACTAGTACAGGAAAAAATCGAAATCGGAATTCACGCCCTTTTATGGGATGAGTTTAAAAATACTTGAGAAAAAGCTTTTGGAAAGGTTGGAAAAGATATTTGAGATTTTTTTTTACATGTTGATTTCGTAAAGGCCTGTAAAAAACATTAATTCCTTTTTTATGCATTGTTTATTGCAATAAAACGGAATTTTTAAATTGATTTCACGAAAATAAGCGGCGCGGAGCACAACACGACTGCTCTCCGCTCCGTTCGGAGGAGTAATGACGGAAGACAGGGGGGCGGCTGCCAGTCGTTCTTTGGTGGACGGTATAAGGTTCACTTTGATATAACAAATTCGTCGACTGCCGTATTGTCGCCGTGATGTCAAAAATACCAACGCGAAAATGCATATTATATTTTATTTTGTGAGGTTCGGGCGTAAATATAATTTTTTTTCGCGATAATTATATAAGAAACTGAATTTGCCACATTATGCAATAAAACCATATCCGAAAAAGTGTTTATAAGTAGGAGAGTTTTCAGTTAAAAATGTTTTTTATAGACCTAATACTTTATTTTTTTCTAAGCTTATTAAAAGACTTATTAAAAAAAATGACCGATATTTTTAAGGGCCAAAGTATGTTCTACACGCAGTATTTAATTGAAGCATATATAATACTTCTAAGCGGTCAAATTTTCAAAACTAAAACATACGATTTTGTATGATTTTGCATTATTTAGTATGGCTTCATCTTAAAAGTGGGTTATGGGCTATTTTTTTCTAAATTTTCATCACTTTTAATGACTTTTCAAGGGGGGGTGTTGACTGTGGAAGTGCTGCTTAGTACCTATATATTTTACCCTGATATATATTACCAGTTCCAAACCAATCGGCGTTTATATTATTCAATGTAACATTGAATGAAAATAAATCACTCTGTATTTTGAACACACCTGCACTTATTTAATCAAAATTTCTACGTGTTTCGAAACCATTGGTTTCTTCGTCAGAATTAAACTGCAATTAACGCTAGACAAACAAGTATAGATAAATAAGTATCTATAGACAAAATCAGTTACAAAGAGTGGTGATTAATTAGTTAAAGGTTTCATAAACAAACAATTGTATGATTATATTACAAAGTGCTTTGTTTTCATTTAATTAATTCAATTTGCGATTATTATATTAGGTACATTATTTTCATCTATTGAAGGATGGAAGAGGAAATATGTGTAATTATTTTGGGAGATAACAATGCTGAAGAGCCTATATTTCTACTGACAGTGCTCGCTAAGTTCTACCACGGATGACTTCTTCCATCCGAACAGGAAGTAGCCAACTCCTGTGCCGAGGATCAGCGCCAGGCAAAGCCAGACACTGTAGGTCATGAAGATCAGCATGAGAAGGTAGGAGACGAACACCTGGAACATGTGCAGACAAGTCTGAAGGGAATGCATCCCGGAGAGCATGGGGTACCTGGAAAACAAACAAATTCTTATTAGCTAATTGAAAGATATCCGTAAGACAAACGCTTAGTTTAATCCAATGGCTACCACGACACTGCACACGTTTAACGTTATGCTTAATTAGAAAATAACTGATAAACGGTCAATAGTCAGGAAGTAGCCATAGGATAAGTAGCGGAAGATGCAGCCAAACAAGTATATGAAATGAAGGAATGATTTAAAAAGTTACAAAAAAAAGCCCACCATTTTGCCATAGACCAATTTTATTCATTGAAAACCTTAGAAAACCTAACCTAACCACCCGCTTGGAATTTACAGATAAATGATTAATAATAATATCTCCATTGTAAAAAGTTAGCAACCATAATTAAAAATATACAGTGATTTATAAATTAGATTACAAATTACATAAAATCAACAATAGAAAACAATATACAGGATGATAAGATACGTGCTTGACTTACTTTAACCAGTGATTCCTGAAATTATTTGGAGTAAAAAATGTAAATGAAATTTTGGTCTCGGTAATTTTTTTTTTCTTTAAAACCAAACAAAACAACAAAAAAATTACGTGTCATCAATAAGCTAGCATGTTGGGGCAGTAATTTTGCAAATAATTTTGTAATACCTACCTTTGAATTTACGCTTATGACTTATGATATGTAAAACAGGTTCAGTAAATGATTTGGAAATCGATAACTTGAGTGAGTACGCCACTAAAGGCCATATCATTTCTTTTGATCTTCTAAATTATCTTTGAACATTTTTTTAATCACTTTGTTGTGCTATCTAAAAGGATGTCGAAAATTCTTGTCGGAAAGGTTTTGTAATATCTACCAATTGATTGTTGCAGAAATCAGCAAAGTGACGTTTGGCGCTATTTTGGAGTGCTGACTCCGATGGAATTCTAACAGCTGACACTAATTTACAGAATTCTTTTTTTCATCTTACCTGACTACCTTCTGCCCGCTGCAGTTCCCGTCTGGTCCACACTCCTGCTGGGTGATGTTCACTTGTGAAGAGGAGGCCTGGCCGCCTGTTCCCCTGTTAAAGAGCATCTCGCGGCCCACCTTCAGACCCTCGTACAGCAGCGCCGCAAAGAACACCGCGACGCAGGCCCCGACCATCTCCCCGGCTGTAGTGCTTGTCCAGCCAGGGAACAGGATGTCTTGGCAGACTCCGGTGTGGAACTGGAAAGAGATATTTAAAAGTTTAATTCTAATAGAGATATTGAAAGAAGGGTAAATGCAGGTAACTCCTTCAATGGAGGACTGTACGCCGTTGGCGCTAACAAAAAACTGTCCAAAGATGCGAAGCTATAGCAGTCCACAATGGAGTGCTGGTGGTATCTATCCAGATGTATGGCAGTGAGGCATAGAACTGGTAGAGAAAGGATGAAACTAGACTGAATGCTGTAGAAATAAGATTCATTTTTTTACGTGAATACCTCACAAGAATCCCAGCTGCTCCCGTCTGGAGCCAGTTAGACTATGGCATCCCCAATTAAGGTATGTTGTGAGGCTGAAGGTAGTTGGGAAGGGAAGGAGATGGAAAAGAGGAAGGTGGGAAAGCACCTGGCCATTCAGACCTGGTAACCAAACGCGGCTAAAGCCTTTTCAAGCAATGTTCCATTTCTGAATGGTGGTCTTACATCACGGCGATACTGAGAGTATCTTACATGCTTGTGCAATGATGGCGGACTAACAGAGGCGTTGAACCCACAACGCCTGCGTGCGAACCTGGACTGGCATTTTCCAACTGGGTCTTGCCATAAGACACTATCCCAAAGAACCATACGCATTTATCAACTCAAAATCAGATATTAATAATAAAATATTATGGAGGTCGTTTTGAATTAGGTACCTACATAAATTCGTGTTTTGGTTTTGCTCAGGGTTCGATATTTTTTTCTTTACGCCACTGGATAGAGCTATACATCAATAATTATCATGTAGTGAACGAGCATCCACTCTAAAATTACATAAGTCACTTCCGCTGGTAGCCGCAAGCACCACACAGAAAAATATTTTGTAAGTTATTTATTCTCTTTGGAACAATAGATAACTACGTCATACCATAAAATGTGGTTAAGTAATGTGGGAAAAATCGATTGTTTTAAATAACATATTGTCTGTAAAACTGCAACAAAGTATGTGTGTTTAGTATCAGGCAGGGAGACATAACCTAGATCTTTTCAGCCGGGCTCTCTCCACCCATCGGCTTGCCCCGCAGTGGGAGGGATGGACTCATAAATCCGTTACTCCTGGACACGTTGACCCCCCAGTTTACTACCCACCCCTTATAACTTTTTCTTTACCAGTACTTCATCACTGCAACCGTTGATGGAGCTTTACTTTAATTACAAGGTACAGTTTGGAAATTACAGTGGTTTTTTAAACGATTAGCGTGGTTAAAACTAAGTAGGTATTCAATTAATTTTGAATTTTGAAGTTTGCTGTGTTTGAAGATTTAAATTTTTATCAGTATCTGCCGATACAACTAAGCATATTTATTACAATTTATGCTGCAATAAATATAAATACAAATGAAAACATAACGAAGAAAAATGAAGAAAAAAACAATAGCTCATAAAAATTAATGCTAAACTGACAGTTTTAGAATTTAAAATATGGAAAACTTTGCAGAATTATTGGTAACGATTTCGCAATATATTATTGTAGGTACATAAAACGGCTTTGTCATCATTTCAATCTAGGTGTAAACCATATACATAAACGAAAACACATTTACAGCAAATAAAAATGCTGACTGAAATTCTTGAGATTTAAAAAACGCTATCAGCTTTATTTATTTATTATTTATGCAAGGAGAGTACCTAATCTAACTTTTCAACAACAAATTTATTGAGGTAGATTTTTATTTATTTTTTTATTTTTTTATTTATTTAATATAGATATATAAGTGTACAAAGGTGTTACATAAATTACATATCGGTACAGAAATTATAGATAGACGGTGAAATACCACCTCTCAGAATCTTGGCCGTACAGAATAAATGAAGATCTGCAGAGTCCATCCAAAATAAAGGGATAGATCACCCCTCTAAGGGGTAAATGTTTTTATAGTTCCTTTATTTAAAACATTTTGAATTAGTTTCTTCAAAATTATCAATTGTATTATTGTTTCGTCTACATGACTACACCTCGTGCCTTTGAATATACATACCTTCCCGTAGAAATAATGATCTGCTCCTCCTCAATCAACTTTACTAATTTTATTGATACTATACTATTCGCCATTGTCCAGAATGTGTAGACTGGTCAACCCATGATTTTTTGGTGATTGTTTTAATAATTTTTATCGGTCACTACAATCGAAGAAATTTTTACTTCTCGCTAAGTCTTGACATGTTTATCTCTGTTTTTTTTATCTTTGCTTTCATATACCATCATCAACTCTTATATTTTACATTTTTTGAAATGTCGTGTTATTTTTTTATACATTGGACGTAGGACCGTAAATAAATAAAAATCTGTCTTATCTCTCCAACTACCGACTTGATCGACTTGACTGACTTGATCGACTTGATCGACTTGATCGACTTGATCGACTTGATCGACTTGATCGACTTGATCGACTTGATCGACTTGATCGACTTGATCGACTTGATCGACTTGATCGACTTGATCGACTTGATCGACTTGATCGCTTTGATCGACTCGATCGACTTGATCGAATCGATCGGCTTGATCGACTTGATCGACTTGATCGACTTGATCGACTTGATCGACTTGATCGACTTGATCGGCTTGATCGACTTTTATTTTTTTATTTTTTTTTTTTTATTTATTTATTTTATACATTTTACAAATACAAGACAAAAAGTCCCGATAAACTACTTTTTAGCAGTTTATCTAACGGGTTCTTTACGTTAACGATCTTATAATAGTGATTTAATAGTTACATTTTTACAATTATATAAAATAAAATTTAATTTTTTACAGAAATATAGATAAAAATAAAATTTTGAAAACATAAATAACATTTTTAAAGTCTTTAGAATAATATGTCATTGTAAGCTAATACAAATTAATTCTTTCCGTAAGCCAAGTCTTCAGTAAATTCATCAATTGTTTGTTTTGGGCACAGTTTTTAATTTCAGCAGGTAACATATTTAAACAACTGGGAATCATGTAATTTAACGTTCTTTGTCCATATTTATTTGTATGCTTAGGTACCTATAATTAACCCTTCATTAAAGTTAAAACGAGTATTATGGTTGTGTTCCAGCCTGTTAATATATAAAGGATTATTTATGTGCTGAAATATAATTTTGTACCACAAAATTGCTCTCACTGAAAGAACTTTGAGACTCTGATAAAAGTATGGAATATTATGCCTTTCTTTGTATAAATTTTTTTCAGCTAATAATTTAACCAATGAATTTTGCACTGATTGAACATGGTCTATATTTGTTTTACAGGAAAATCCCCAAGCTGTTATTCCATACCTTATAACAGATTCAGCTAGAGATAAATAAATTATTCGAAGTGTGCAGATAGGAACAAAAAATTTTAGTTTATACAATCTGCTTACAATTGATCTTAGTCGTGCACAAACTTTGTTTATTGATCGCCTTGATCGAATGATCGATTGAGCATGAATGAAAGTACAGTAAACGATACCTCACTCGACCTACTTTATAAATATTTATTTCTTTAATACCTATCCCTTCCACCTCCTAAACGGGTGTCCCAAATATTCAAAAATCAAAATTCATGAATGCAAGAATTTAAATTATAATAAATGGATGCAGATACTCACCACCGTATACATCATGCCGCCTCCGCACATGTCATCTTCCCCGTCCACACCATGGTCGTGCCTGCTGGACATGCCCTGGTCATGATTGTGGTGGTCATGGTGCATGTGATCCATCTTTATATCTTCCGCTTCTGGAATCAAAATTAACAGCATCGTTAGTTAAATTGTCCTTAAAGTGGCATTCCTAAGAACAGTACCCATCCACCTACTTACATTATAATGTATGGTTCAATCTCAAAGCAGAACCAGTAGAGAAAAGTGGAGGAAAAAATTAAGCTAACACAACCTACTCCTAAACTAACCTAACCTTACATAACTTAACAATCGGGTTGTGTTTTATCCGGCTACCCCAACACATCAGACCATTCCAAAGATCTGACATTTACGTATTTCAACCCGAATTAAAATGTTCGAAAAATTCTCTTTTTTTTATTTTCACGAAATAATTGTCTTTAAAATGTGTTACAGTCATGGAGCTTTTTATGCATTAGCTCCTCCCATAAGCCCTGAGAAAAATAATTCCCATCAGGGCCTTGGTCATCTTTGGGATGCTGTGTGGAAGATATATTTATTTAGAAAAGGAAGGATAGGAAGTTCTGGGAAATACAAAGGTATGAAGGGTGGGTAAGAATCCGGGTGTTAGAGCGTTGGGAGCGTTAGGTGGCCAAATCGGACTTATTGGAAATATTGAAATCGAAAATCAAGTCGGACTTACTGAAATCGAAAGTGGAACCTTTTTTTGCTTCATGTCTCATCTAAATAGAATATATCAATGGCTACAGCTCGACATAGATACATTTGCATTTGCAGGCAGCAAAATAAGAAACTAACAAAGCAGTGTTTTTTTATATTTTCAATGGGGTTTCTAGTATTTTATTTTGTTTGGTTTTTATGATACCTACTTATCAAGTGATTCAAATAGGAAAACCTATGAGAAGAGATGCACGATACATTATTCACAAGGTTTAATTAAGTACCTACCCATGGACTTCGAAAACCTGTGAAAACCGATGACCATTAAAATGATGATCACATTTTGCTGTAAATAATAGGAAATCAGATGTGATTAATAGGTAGGTACTGAAATTTAATTAACTTTTACTTTTAAACCTTAAATAAATGGATGCATTTTAATATTTGTAATACACATTTATTTTAAAACTGTAACAAACAATCGACCTGGCATTCAAAAAAGTACGTTTCTAATTTTCTCGTTTAATAAATCAAAACCAAAATTTCCCATGAATTCATAAGATTTGTAAGTAGGTATTTAAATATCTATCAACTTCATTATTAACCTTATGTAAAAAATTAATTAATTAATATTTTACGTAAAAAAATAAATTCAAATGAGGACAAACAATTTTTCCAAAGAAACGTAACTATCCCAATGGCGATTCTCATTTCAAACTTTATTCAGACAGGTATAGGATAGATTTCTAAAAAATGCCATTAGGAAAGTCCAAACAGTCATATTTTAAAGAAAGATTCTATACTTAACCATTAAAACGGCAACCATATTGAAACGCAAAACGTAACATACACAAATTTTCAGACCATCAATTAAAAATTGATCTAAATAAATCCCAAGTCTAATTATTTATTTTGCACTGGTATCCCCAATATACACACACAGTGGCGCCACCACCGATTTAAAAAAAAACAACCGTTTCAGACTGTGACGTCTATAAAGTTAGGTTAGATTAGGAAAACTACAAGTTCATTGAATACTCGCTGACAAGGCGACAGTGGTTCATGTAAATATGCATAGAAAATATGAAATTTATAACATTTATCTCAAAGTAACAGTGCACTCACTGCAAGTTAAAAAGAAGCAAGCGTTTATGTAAGCGGTTATATTTTATTATCTGTTATACAATGAAAAATGCTTGTAAATATGTTATAATCAATTCATATTACTTGATATTTGCTCTTCATATGCTCCATTTGAATCGGTATTCAAAAATTTCCAAAAGATAAACACAAAACACAAAATAAACAATAACAACAGTTTTCTAGGTTTTCTTTTCATTTTATCACAAGTTTATCAAAATGTTGTTAATGTTGCCAGTTGCTGTAAATTAATTCGAATTATCGTATAACTTCACCACAGATAATATCATATGAAATTCTATTAGCTGTGTAGGTATGACTTATCTGTCGTCATGGTAATTTTATCGTGTTAATCACAAACAAAAATGTCACAATTATTTTTAAACCAGCCAATTATTTTTTAAGATTTTACACCACACTGGCGTAGTTATTCCCATTGCCACATCTATAAGACATCTTTATATATATATTAAAATCTCGCGTCACGATCTTTGTTCGAGATAAACTCCGAAACTACTTAACCGATTTTGATGCAATTTGGCTTACTGTGTGTAATTTGGTCCAACTTAAGATATAGAATAGCTTTTATCTCGATTATTCACCTCAATTTTTATTATAGCGAATTAAATGTTTGTTATGGGACAATGCTTTATAATTATTTGTAAGTTCCATAAGTTTCCAACAGATGGTGGTGTGAGTTAATTTATCGACACAACACATGTTTACCTAGGTTGGGTAACCATCCAGTAGATGGCGTTGTGTTTCGCCAACCACAGCAAGGCCTGGGCAACTTGTAATATATAAAAAATATCGCGTCACGATGTTTGTCCGAGATAAAATCCGAAACTGCTTAACTGATTTTCATGAAATTTGGCTTACTGCGTGCAATTTGGTCAACTTAAAAGATAGAATAGTTGTAATCTCGATTATTAGCCTCAATATTTATTATTCTGAATTAAATGTTTGTTACAGGACAATGTTTGGTAATTATTTGTAAATTCCATAAGTTTCTAATAGATGGCGGTGTGAGTTAATTTATTGACACAACACTTGGTTATCTAGGTTGGGTAACTATCCAGTAGATGGCGTTGTGTTTCATTAGCCACAGTAACGCGTGGCCGGGTCATCTAGTAAGACTTAATAAACATATATGCAAATGACTGAATTCTGGATAACTGATACGCGGCTTTGTGGCAACTTGAGAATTGTTTTTACATCATATTTCGTAATTAAAGCCATAGAACATATTATGTAAGTATTTTAAGGCGTTGCAATATTCTTTGTCTTGTACTTTGTTAATGAAATCAATTTTTTTTAAATATTTTCAACCTTTTTAATCATGAAGCTTGTTTATGACTTATGACGCATTGGTGCTTTCATCCATTTCCTATGGAATAATCACCAAGGGAGGAAAAAACAATAACCAATTAAAACCTCTGAAAACATGCTCAGAAGTCTATCATTAAGAAAATTTTAAGGCACCAGAAAACAAACGCCTATCCCACTAATCAATTGTTTCTAGAAAAATTAAATTACGGAACTAAGTCGTATCTACTAAGTTCAATGTCTTAAATGTATGTATATACACTCATCCTAACAATTAAACTCTAGCCAAAGGCTTGCCACAAGCATGTCCTTGTGGGCGGTTTGGTATATATATTTATGATGTTCTCAGTGCCCCACTGCAAAACTATTCTGGCCCAAAGGCATATTAGGTTTGATTTTAGGGTGAATTGCCTATTTTAACCAATAAAAATAATAATGAATGTAAGAAATCATAGATGATTAATGCAGTAAGGAGTTAGAAATTTCTGAAATATCGCAGTTATTGCAAATTTGCGTTGTTTTGACACGCAAATTGAGAATGGCTCGTTTTGCATTATGCATTTCATTAGCAATTTTCAGAATTTACACCGCTTCTCGGTCTATTGCTGTTTTTCGCTGTGTTTTTAATGCAAATGACCTGTCATTTTGAATGACAAAACCGCTAATAGTTCTTATTATCGACACAACGCTGTCTGCTATTTATATTACATTAGTAAACGTGGGAATTCTTTATCTCTTTCCGATTTCATTTAATTATATACTCGTAGTATTATTATTATGACGTTTTTAAACTCTTCCTTTTTTTTTAATTAGATACTGACATATTATTATAAATTCTTCGAACACCGATTTTTGTCTTATATTTGTTTTTCGTTATTTATTTTTGGGGTGTTATGCCGTGTTGATAGCTACATCCTTCTTTAGCCGACGTTTCGGACAGCGTTGCAGTGTGAATACCCTGATGATGGACACTGCAACTCTGTCCGATAGGTCGGCTTAAGAAGAAGGTAGCACAACACGGCATAACACCCCAAAAACAAATAACGAAATCCTTTTGGCCGTGAAAATCAAAAACGTATCCTATATTTGTTTATTCGACGATGGATTTAAGTGGGAACTACGGTGACGTTACAATAATGCTAGTGACAGACCTAGCTATAAAACGCTTGCGCTTTTATAGCTACGTCTGTATTAATCTAGACTTGTTATAGTCTCATAAAATCAAAAATATATAATGTGGCAAGCAATGATTAATTTTTAATTCAAACGTTGTTCTTGTACGAAAAAAATAGAGATTCAAATAATGTGAAATAAACAGGAAGACCGGGCGGCGTTTTCGTACTTAAAAGTTTCGTCGAATACTGCCTTAAGCCCGACTAGAGTCGGAGGCCTGTGCGATTTTGAAGTGTCAAGTGATCGAGCTATAATAGTGCCACGACAGTTTGCAAATAGCGACGATTGTTTTTGTACTCGTTGTTACTATTAATTTGTATGTTGTGTTACCTCAAGAATCTAAATAAACAGAGTGATTCGACTATTTTAAACAGTAAAACTTACTTAGCGACAGCACTGATTTTTTTTATTTAGATGTTGTTAGTTAAATTGGAAGGTAGATACTACAGCCAACATTAAAAATTGAATAATATCTATTGTTATAAATGTACATATTTTCAAAAGTTTAGACTGTGTGGGTACACCTGAGAAGCAGAGACGCCATTTTTTAACCTTGATAATATTTTTAAGGTAATTTACTATATAAGTCAGTGGCTTAACGCCCTGGGGCAAGCCTATTATCCAGACCAACAAATTTGAATACCTTTATTATGTAGATTTAATAGACAATTTCACAGGCGGTAGGTATAGCGGTTACGTTTTGTTACATTATTTCGACCAACCCATTAGGAATGCATTGTTTTTTTTAATATTGTATTAATGTGATTAACTATTCACTTTTACCATCTTATTTTTTAGATTTTAAGCACCGGTTGAACGTTGGTATGGGAGAGTTGGTTTTAAGCCTGGTTTAAGGCCGTTTTAACAAGTCAAGTTTTTCGCTTTTCCGACTTTATGCGTCTCGTAAATGCCGGTCCCTGCGACCATTTTCACAAACAATACCTCAAAAATTACCACAAACATGGCCAAGGCCACTTTATTTTTTGTTTTTTTTTTTCAACTATTTATACAAAAATATTGTGGCCCCGCCCTAACCACCATAAGCAAAATGTGTAGGTGATTTTATCGGACGAGACCGGCATTTATACACCTCGATTATAAGCAAGAGGGATAGTGTTTTGAATAAAATATGTCACTTCTTACATGTTAGATCAAATACAGATAAATATCAAGGTGCTATTTAAAAATATACAAAATCTACACTTTCACATATGCTAGTTTAACAATTTTAGGTAAAAACACTTTTGGTTAGTTATGCGTAAAAATATTAAGATGAATTATTTATTAATGCGCATATATACGCAATATGAGTAAATAGTTTTGTCCATAAACTAACTCAAAACTCTCAAGAAAGGCATACAATGCAATATTTTGTCGGTGATTCAATCCAATGTTGTAATTGTTAGTCTTTCTTTGAAGATTTGAATTTGTTTATTGACAAAACTATTCTTTCAGATTCATATTGCGTATGTACGGGCGCAAACAATTAATTCATCTTAATACTTTGAAGCATAACTTGCAAAAAGTGTATTTTTCTAAAATAATTAAATTAGTGCCATCTCTGAAAGAGCAGATTATGAATTCTATTGAGTATCACGTTGACGCAGGTCAAATAAGCACGACAAATAAAAAAGCAACTCAGTCGCGATACGGAATAATTTTTATGTTAAATTTTCCAAATAAATCCCTATTTGTTAAATCGTCAAACTTTTTTTATTATTTCTCTTATGATGTTAACATACAGTTTATATTACTTCTTTGCCTGTCCCCGCCGGCCCATGGACTTGGCACAGACGATCGCTACACCCCTGCTATCAATTCCCGTGTGTGAGTGAGGTAGAGAGTGTGTGTGTGTGTGAGGGTGTGTGTGTGAGTAAACTAGTGGGTATATAAACATGAATTTGTTTATAATCGCTTTATCTACAAGGTCGATTACTTTCGGATCATTTAAACCGCACAACAAAATACCTGCTCCAAAATATCAACGGCGAACATCAACAAATGATAACTAACTAACAAATAATAATACGATAATGTTTGTTTTGAATGAAAAGCATATTGCACATTAAACTGTGTGGTTTTATGTCTGCAATCTAGAGCGCAGAACTGATAAAAAATAATATTATATATTTAACCGATTTTTAGATATTTTGGAATAGATCAGTTATAATCGTAATAAAATGATAACATGAATCGACAGAATGCAAAAACGTAACTATCTAGATATTTTAAATATATACCTAGTTCCTGCTGTATTATTGTAGTCGATATTCACAAAAATAACTCCTCGCTTCTTGATTTTTTTAAACCTTTTTTAACCGTGACTAGTTGGCTAAACCAAAATAAATGTATTATATAATGTACGTATATTTATTTATCTACAGAAAAACGTGTGTCCGTTTGTTAAATTTCCAAAACTATTACTAGGTACTATTTGAATCAATGATTTTTAAAAGATATGTTCTTTCCATAAAAGCATTTTCTGAGATAATCGAGGAAAACTATCTTATTTTCTTCGATAGTTTTCAAAACAAAATGTTCAAATGAAAATGAATACAAAATTAAACTTGAAAAAATAGTTAAATAATAATTTTATTTATTTTTTAACTTTATTTCATGACCCAGTTGATTATTTCACTATAAAAATGAGTGCTAATCGTTCAACATGTTTGTAAGTTATAACAAACATTAAGGATCAATTATTTTTTCTCTTTTATTGGCATACAGATATTCCTACATATCCTTGCGGAGAGACTTTGAAAGCGGGCACATATTATGAGATTCAAAGATAAAAATTTCTGTAATTCTCTTTTTTTTAGTTCACATTTTCTCTCCTACTTTTAGCAGTTCGAATATAAATAAAATCACTTCCTGAAAAATATTATTGATATCCATTAAAATTCTAATGTAAATTGAAAAATTTCATTTAACACTTTTTGTAGATTTAAGAAAGAAGATTCACTTTATCAGAATTGTTTATATCAGGTATAGGTATTGTTGTGCATTTTTGTATTATGGTTCTAAATTTCAATTTGTCGTTATTTTATTGGTCAATGACATACATATTTCATCATGGTCATTTATGAGTTTATAAATACTTTTTATAACGCTAATAAATAAAATATCTCTGATCTTTCTTTGATTTAATTTTAAATTATAGATGTGTGTTATTTATTTATATTAGTTATTTTTATGTCAAATGGTTTTTGTGGAATTAGGTTTCTTTTAAAAATCAATTTCAAAATCATTTCTAATCTCTTCTACTAAAGTTATCACAGAAATATATTTTTATTCAGTAAAAACATCACTTTGTAAGATAAAAGTCCTAGGAGAGTTTAGCCAATTTCTATATTGCGTTCGATTCAAACATAATAAGTACCTATATGAAACATTTATCGTATTTAGCATTTTTTTATTATTTATTTAATACAAGAAAATACATTTTTAAAATACAAGTTTTATGCAGTCCCACAAAGCTGTCACACATGACGGCTTGTCTGTAGGTTCTACAAAATAATATATATATATACATATGTTTAATTTTTAATACATGTATAACACAATATTATACAATAAACAATATCACAAAATAATATATCTCATTGTACCTACCTATATACAAATTATTTAGGCGGGTACGTTGAGATGTTCAGGGATACATCAATAATTATAATGTTCAGAGATACATTGATTCGTCGCTTATTAGCCAAAGCTTAGTGTTTTTGGGGCAGGGTCTCTCATTATTCTGAGGTTTAAAAAAATTATTGAGTTTATTGAAAATCTCTGGTATTAAGTATTTAAGCGTTCGGCTTCCATACTTATTTGTTACTCTTGGAGTAATGAGGCCCTTATTTTCAGTAAACCTTGTTGTGTGATTATGCACCGGTTGCTTTTTGTATTTGCTATCTCCCTCATTATCCATTATAATAATGTACCAAAGAAGACCCTTTATTGGAAGTAGACTCTCAGAACCATACAGTAGTTTTAGATTACTTCTTTGTCTGTAAATATTCGGTGGTACAATTTTTTTTATTATAGCAATTTGTAAATTTTGTATATATTTAATATAAATATTGCTTGTGTGCCCCCAAGTTCGTATGCCATATCTAAGGATGGATTCGACCATAGAAAAATAAATAATTTTAAGAGTACAATGGGGCAAAATAAATTTCAATTTATAAAAATTACATGCAAAAGATCGGAGCTGGTTACAAATTTTAGCCACTTGTTTATCCCATTTAAATGTATTATCTACTATTAGTCCCAGATAAGTATATTCGTTAGTAAAGTCAATTGTTTCACAGAAGCAAATATTTTCAATTTTTTTATGAATACATTCAGAATTATGAGCAATTATTTTGGGTATATTCCATATTCCCAGGCTTGGTGATCTTATATACATACATTTGGTTTTTTTAACATTTATAATTAATCCAACGTCATGAGCCCATTTAAGTAGCTCGTTAAAGTCACTTTGCAATTGTTGAATAGCTATGATAGGATTTTCATTGGATAGTACAAGTGCGGTATCGTCAGCAAAAATGAATCTAAAGGTTTTTTTAAAGAGATTTGACATAGCAATAACATATATAATGTACAATTTTGGACCTAAAATTGATCCTTGCGGTACTCCTGATTTAACATATCTTGCTTTACTCATTACATTTAAAATCTTCACATTCATTTTTCTATTTGTTAAGTAGTTTTTAAAAAATGAGAGGAGTTTACCGCGGATTCCAATGTTTTCAAGTACCTTAATTAATTGTATATGGCTGAGAGTATCAAAAGCTTTTGAGTAGTCAATAAAAAGCACCAGTACATGTTTTTGTAAATTAAGCTGTGAATTTATAAAATCAGAAAATTTTTCCAGTAATTTATCACAACTTTTTTTTTTCTGGAACCCGTACTGGCATTCATCTATTATACTCATTTTATTTAAATATTTATCTAAATTTATCGAAATATATTTTTCTAAAATTTTTTCTAGTGCCGGTAGAATGGAAATTGGCCTGTAATTGTTAATTTCGGAGTGATCTCCATTTTTGTAAATAGGCCTTACAGTGCTATATTTTAGTTCATCAGGAATGAGGCTCGTATCGATTATTCTGTTGATAAAGTGGGTAATTACAGGGCTAAGTAATTTGACATGTTTTTTTAAATCAAACATTCGAATTAGATCTATGTTATAAATAATAACATTTCATTATCATAACGGCATTGTATACCTATTACTTTATTACCTATATGTAGCTAGCTTAAAATTAGCAAAATCACCGGGTTATGACTCGTGTCTATAAAACTCGTGTCAAATGACGTTCAAAAAGTTTAGTATACTGGCCAAAACATCATGGCGTTAAAAAAACTCATTGTTTGAATGAAGTTTGAGAGAGTATGCTAGTCCCAGCGAGAAATTGTACGGGACTAGTTTTCTAACTAATTTTAAATATTTTAAGTGTTGGCTAACGCTGTCAGAGAAACCACAAAAGTTGCCCAATTTACTAAACACCGAGCAACTAGAACAAACTACTTATTACTTGGCCTATTCTCCGATTGGCTAATAAAGCTTTCAGTTTTCTATTTCATCTGAAAGCAATATTAAATTACTTAGTTTAGCTATAAAAATTCCAAACTAGACCACAATTTATAATCTATTCTTTATTTAAAAATTAGACTGGTAACTTTTACCAATGACAGGCGAAAGTAAGTCTTATTCGCACGCATTCCTAAAACCGTTTAAAAATAATCGCCTCTAAAATGTATTATCTGATTCTTGATTGTAATTGAAAATTGTAACGTATAAAACTTTATGGTGTTATAATATGCAAAAGCCTAAGAGGAAATTTTGGAGGAAGGAAAAATTATGATTAGAAATAATCTTTAAATTCTTTTTTTTGCCCGTTTGATCGACGAGTTTCTAGCTTATAAATATTATCTCGGTGAATGTCCTCAAATTTATTGGCTAATAAAACTGCTAATTTAACGGTCAAATCTATTAGTTTTACCGAGTTTTTATAAAGATATCATAGGGGCTTTTAAAATTATTTAGTTGTACATATATATTATTTAAATATTTTCTAAATAAGGAAATCTAATCACCATCACTGTAATACGATAAAGGCCAAGGTCTGTGTTTTATTACCTGTAGTAGGTAGTAGGTAGGTACCTACTTACCTATCCGGAAGAATGAAAATGGTAGATTTATGGGTCATCAGAAATAACTTCATGAATATATTTTTTTTCATAACTACTTCGAAGAAAGAAAAAAACTGACAGGTTATTCTGTATCTTTTGCGTTAGTCTAAAGCAGGTTGATCGGTGTTAAATGAGTCACATGTAACGTAAATAACAGGAGTGTTGATTTGAAGAAGTTTGCTGTGTTTGAAGAAGTGTAGTATTTCTTTTGTTTACATTTTAAAAGATCTGAATCTTAATAATGGATTTTCAAGTTGTCTTACGGTATTCATTCTGATGATAAATTTCTGATCGTCCCTATTTATTTCTTGAGATGATCCTGAGGCAAATATTTTATAAATACGTTCAGCTTCAAAAATCCTACTACGTGTTTAACTATCCCATGAATTTTCACGTGTCTCTGATAGTGTTGCATATTTGTAATCCATCATTATAAACCCAAGAAATAGTCAATACTATTTATTACAAATTTATCGTGGTAAAAATGTGATTTTATTTGGTCCAAATTATCTAAGCATGGTTTGTCAACTTTCTGGCGCACCTACCTATCTACCTGCACAATTTGACCAACCAGCTACATATATCGAAATAATTATTTCGTAAACCATAATATTAAATACTCTCTGTATCAAGAGAATAGCTGCGCGGGGTTTTTCATACAAATTTTAAATGTATATTTGAAGCCAAAATACTTCACAAAATTAAAAAAATATATTTTTTTAATCAAGAGGTAAATAGCAACTAGTACGGATATGTGCTACTATATTTATTTATGTTCCAAATTACACAATATATGACATTAAAAAGTCGATTTTTCATGATTTTAGAGGCAACTTTGGCAATTATTTTGAATCAGACGGCCTCCGTGGTCGAGGGGTATGGCTCTCATATGATAGGTAAAAAAAACTAACTTTGGTTGGGTATTTTACCCTCAAATCCAAATTTAAATTTTGTATGAGAAAGGCCGCACAGCAGGACATTACGACATTATGGTAGATTGCGTATAATAAAACTGGTTTATCTTATAACAGCCCAATAATATGGAAATAGAGCTCGGCAGTTCATATACCCTAATGAAACGAGATATCTCGTTTTATTTACTACTTGATTCGATGACTGCAATAATAAAAAAATTAACACTTTCACTTTTTCAACTAATAAACTGTTGAATTTATCAAATGATTAGTTTCACTTAGAAGTCATCGCAATTCTAAAATCTCGGACAACCGACAACTCTAACAAAAGTGAGAGTTAAATTTATGCTAGTTATACTAGTTATGGGCATATTGTTTACATTTTGTCAGCCGAAATTTTCTTTTCCGAAATAAGATACACAAAATTTCTGAGATGACTCTATAGAACATGGGGAGTATGGCTACTGCCCGTGGCTCTATACTACCGATTTTCTTTTAGGTATGTTCGGAATGAACTATCTACGGGTCGGAAGGGGTTCACACATTGCTTAATATTTCTTCAGACCGATTCGCGGATGGTTTGAAAACTCGGCTATCAGGGATAGCATTCATTTCTATGTTTCCGATGATTATCTCCGCCACCGACAGTATAGACTATTCTATCTTCCAGCCCGCGGGACTAATTGGTGGGTAGAGCAATCTTGCTGTTGAACAGAATCAATTCAGATATCGACATATTTAGAGTCAGTGAAACTGCCATTAAAGCTCTAATAATGCTAGTAGGTAGGTACGTAGGTACGTTTATGTACCTACTGCTTATGTTTTAATCAATGTAATACTCTGTTACAAGTATATTTTTAAGATTGCATTTAAAACGTAGATACAATTTTATAAAGTTTCGATACAATAATTAAATTGAATTGAATTGAGTAAATGAAAAATCTATTAATTTTTTTAAATTCATCGCTCGGAAACTGATCCCACTCCAATTTTTAACAGACTTTTTTTGTGTCTAATTGACTGACGATTTTTTGTAAATGCATCGATTGTGACATCTCCCCCACCCAAACACTCTAGCTACATATACTGGCGAAGAACTCTAATCCAAACAGTTAATAAACGAACAAAAAATCTTAATACTAACACATCAATTAAATCTAAACAAATTAATATGTAATAAGCCCACACAGTTTTTTTTACGGTCAACGCACGAATCACATTTTTTAAAACTTTGATATTGATTAGAAAAAGGCGAATGAATAAAATTTTTTTTATATTTTCACATTAACGCAGTTACACTGTCGCTTGACTGATAAAGCTACCATCACATCCAAGCAATGAATTCGAAACCTCATTCGATTACATCGACAAAATTCCACTCGAATCTAAGCCCAACACTATTGAAAACAAACTAAAACTTGGGTTTAGTAACACTTATCGACTGATTACGCTCTCAATTTCACCAGTATAAGTAAGTTCTTTGAACTTACGCAATGTTTGACAAACAACACTTAACTTTTATCACCACTTTAACACAATACGAATTTAAGTATAACACTTAAAAAAATTGGTTTAATCACTTAGCAATAATATGAAGCTATAGGTAAATTAGTCCACTTGGTTTTAGAATATCTGATCTATTCGATTATTTTTTTTTTTGTATTGCAATGTGGGAAAACCGCGAATTGATGTTTTTGTTTTTGATGAATCAGTGCAAGATATGATTACAGATGCTGTATGGAAGACGTACCGTGGATTTGTCTGGGGGATAAACGTTTAACCAATCCGCTCCGCTGGACCAAGGTAATATGACTGGAGAATCTGGAGATTGTGGATTGTGTCTCTACTCTGGTGTCTGTGTGAAGCAAGACTCGGATCACGGTAACCACCAAGAATCAAGTGTCTATTCCAGGGACGTGCCACGCAAATTATCAGAATTTCGTAGTTTTCGAAATAAAAAGTTTAAATAAATCTTTTCGAAGGAAGCGTATACTTTCGGGTGTGACTTTCAGGGGGCAGTAGAAGACCCAAAGAAAATGAAAAAAGGGCTCACGTGTATTATTATTATTAAGAATTGACATTATATCATGAATACAAAAAGGAAGCAGTTAGCAACCTGGGAGTTAAAATACAAAATAATTGCTTTTTTAAGTTGCTTAACAAAAATGTATAATTAATAATGCAATATTTTTTAATCGAATTATTGATTCCGTGACAGATGAGACAGATGGTCAAGTAAAAAAAGTAAGTAAAAATACTCACATTAAAAAAGAGACAGTAAGTAAAAAAAATTGGAGGGTCCTAGAAAAAAAGTATTCTCAGAGTGTGCGGTGGGCAAAATAACGTTGAGAACGTATGATTTCACTGAGAGACCCATATTTAATTTATACCGTTATCTCCGCTAAATCATAAATTAAAAAATAATAATAATATAAAACCAAACAATCGTTCTTACAAAAAAAGAGTCTGGCTCTGGTGATAAGATAATCTTAATTTTTTACTTTTTAAACACCTCTTCCCGGGCAATTTTTAATGGGAAACTATTTATTTTCATTGGAGTGAAATACCTGAATCCCTTGAAATACCAAGATAGATATAATCATTTTTTTATGAACATTCGTCAGCTGCCTGAGAAGAAAAAAATATTATCAGTAGGTACCTACTCTTAATAATGTCAAACAAAGATATCGTTTTCTATGAAAACAGATAGAGTTTGAGGTACTTGAAAATTAGTTTAATTATAAAAAATAAATAAAGCGATTACTTTGTTTATAACCACGAAATCAAATAAATTTATTAAGACCGACCAGTCTCGCTTAAAAGAAGCATCATCGGAGTGCAAATTAAAATAACCAAAAAATACATCGTGTGTGCTTATATAGAGTGGAAAAAATATAAAATAGAAAAAAGGAACGGTTAGAAAGAAAGAAAGATTTTTGTATATATTTTATCCCTTTTCAGTATTTTCAAGGAAGGGGGTGGGTTTTAATGGAATTTTTGAAATTTCTAATTTATATAAACTTTACATACATTAAAAAAAGAAATATCTCACTTCCATGCACGTCCCTTCTCTGGTCTACGCTATTATTCAACATACTAAACCAATTGTAATTTTCATACGGTTAGCAAAATGAAGACACCAAGTCAAAAGTCCATATCAATAGCTAGAAGTAAAACTTTTTACTTTAATTGAAGGTAATCACTTTTGTTATAGTCTCCTTTCGCAAAACTGGTTAGGCAGGATTCATCTGACCTCTTGGAGCAACTGATTGTCCAATTAAGGAATAAATACATTTTGCTTTGACATAAAGTGTTTCTTCAATTGTAATGCAATTTAAAACGTTTTGATAAAATAATCTAAGTATTAAAAATACATACACACAAAAAAATGTTTTAACTAATTTTCTTAGTTTTTTTAATATAATCATTTTATCATAAATTAGTGTATAATAAAGTTTAACCACTTCGTAAAAAAATCTGAATAACGGAATATGAGAACATTAAAAATGTATCCATTTTTTGTTAAGTGCCACTTTCCTGTCTGTTCTCTTCGATTTACTCCAGACCACTATAGTTTCAATGTGTTGCAAAGGCTGTGACGGCAGAGTAAAAGTGAATTCCGTCTATACAAAAACAGGTTCTGGGTTTTACCAGTAGGAAAATTGTAAACAGAAAACATTACTGTGCCTTTCAATACAAGAGAACAGATGTGATGAAAAACATTACAGTTTTAATCTGTTACGACACAAAACAGGAACAACCTTCCTACGGTAGAATGAAAATGTCAATAATTTTATGATTCAAACTTATTTATACAAGTACCTATGTACTTTTGAATATACTCATAGCTATAACTTTGTGGTTTTCCATTATAAATAGAAAAAAACAGTAGGTGAGTATAATGTATTACTAGTTGTTGTAGGGGTGGGGGCGTGACTAGGGATTAATGAACAGTGGGGGGGGGGGGGGGAACGGACATTGAAAAGGAACATATCTAAGATAGGACCATAAGATAATATTTTTGGTTCAATTATAATGGACTCGTTATTATTAAGGGATTTTTTTATTTATTTCTAAGGTTCCTAGGTTATCTAAGCGTTTTCCTTTATTATTTATATGTGCTAATAAATTGTGTGAAGCAGGTTACTCTTCTTTAAAATTAATACCTATAAAATATGTTGATTATTATTGCAAGTGTTTGTAATGTTACATATCTTTCACGGGCGGGAAGGTCAGTCAGATAAAGTTAGATTACAAGTTATTATGTACCTACCTAAACAGCTTCTGTAAAACATTACAATTTACGTCTCCATGTTTAATTGTTAGACGTAAATATAAGAAATTCCAAATTAAGTAAAACAGAAAAACGTGATTAGGTAAGTTATATGTACTGCGGCCAGTCTTGTCCGTCAAAAGCAGCCAATGTGGTGATATTATACAGATTATAGTGATATTATAGAATATACTTGACAGATTTTAGGCAGTGATTCCTGACATTACTTGGATTAAAAAAGAAGAATCAAATTTTTGTTTCCGGTGACATCTTTTATACCTATAAATTTTTTTAAAAACTTAAACATCAAAAATCAAAGAATTTTTTTTGTCTGTTTTGAAGAAAAAACATAAAAAAGTCACCGGACACCAAAATTTCATTTACATTTTTTCTCCAAATAATGACAGGAATCACTCTTTTATATAAATGCCGCACAAGAGACCCAACTACTCCCGTCTGGTGCCAGTGAAAATATGGCATCCTCAATTGAGATATCTTGTGCGGCTGAAGGTAGTGAAGAGGGGATGAAGATGGGGAAGAGGTCGTTGGGAAGGAGACGGGAATTAGAAATTGGAAAAATAACTTGCTATTCAGATCTGGTCACCAAAGACGGCTAAAGCCATTTCAAGCAACGTTTCAATTCTGAATGGTGGTCTTACACCATAGCGATACTGGAGAGTATCTTCCACTCTGAAACGTACCGCAAATATACCTACTAGATTAACTAACACAAATTAATCAAATAAAATTTATTTGCGCACGCCGGATTGAACCCGCCACCGTCGGATAGCAAGTCTTACCCCTCGACCACTGGTTAAAGTAAGTCAAGTACGTCCTGTAACACCCTGTATAGATCGAGAAACGTAATATAAAACCGTGTTTTTTTGTTGTTTTTAATTATCGGATATGATAAATTTTGAAAAAAGTAGGTCGAGTTGAAGAATAAGTAGATAAAGTGCGTGTGATGTAATATTTAACATTTCCGGTCGTTTGTTCTTGCGGCAGGTTTACTGAACAAAGAGTTGTGATTATTTTGCCAACTGCAAATTGCTACCTTCATTTTGTTCAACTAAAACATAAAAGTTATTTAATTGTTCGTGGTTACTGGGGAATTTAATAACAGTTATATACTGTTACATAACGACAATATTATCACTTGCACTGTGTAAGGAAATTAATGCTTTGAAAAAAGGGCTAGGCAAAATCTAGAATTTAAAAAAAAAAATTATGCTGTCTGACAATATAAATGACAATTTTGAAATTGTTAGATTTACTTCTACTAATACTTATTAGCTAAGTCTATTTCAATTTTTAGGTAACATAAATCTACCATTGACATTGACCCTTTTTACTTTTGTCGCGAGAGTGGAAATCCCTTAAACCCATCAGGCTAATTTTATCGCTTTTGGGAACAACTCACATAGAAATCAATGTGTCTCCCTTACTACCATAGTGAGGAAAATTATACAAAAGGTGTTAGAAATAGGAAACATTACGCTTTTTGTTTATATATTCAAATCTATAAGATAACCACAAAATAATTCAAATGTACGCCATTATGAAACCAAAGTTTCGGAAGACGATTTTAATTTTTTTTTCAAAGTGTGCCTTTTTTATAAATTTGTTTACATAAAACGATAAAAAATGAGTTGATGATAATTGATTTAGTTAAAAAAACTATTTATAAATTTTGTTTATATTTGCACTCATAATTTTTATATTTCAAAATGTACAGGTAGGTATATTTATAATAATAAAATTTGAAAGCGTTTTTTATTTTCATTTAATGGTTACTACCAATTACAATTTTATATTATATCATAATAACCAAAATTAGCATAAGAAAATGTTTTGGCTTATCTCATGTTTAACCTCTGGTATAAAAATTGCTGTTTGTTTCTTACAATAAATAAATAAATAAATTTTCTTTTAGAAACAGTTTTTTGTTTTCGGATACGTTTAGAAATATTGCAAAGTGGAAATATGCTGACCTTATGACAGAATATGCCAGTGGTCTAAATGGTTAAATCTACGATAGACCTACGATTTATCTTGAGAGTAGAAAACCCATTAAAGTTATTGATAAAAACAATTTTGTTGAAGGTTTAAAATTACATATAATAAGATAAACCAAGCATCTCGTATTCCGTCCAAGATTCTTTATTCCGTTCGAAATATTCTCCAAGAAACTCTGTTTGATTGCGTTATGTGTCAATTGTTATGTGGGATTCCCCTCACGATTATTTTCCTCATTTCACCTGAGAGGTAACTGGCGTGAATTGATTACCCGAGTATCGAACCGAGACCGAGCGCCGGAGAAACGCGACGCGAATCGGATTTCGATTACGCAATGTGAGCTAATAAACTTTGGCAAATTGCCCGCACTTAACCGTAAAGATAATTTTACTGACAATGCACCAAAATGACTCAAAGTTAAAAACAACAAATAATAAATTGTTTAAAATAACAGTATTTTTGTGCTTCCTGTAAAATATGAATTATGAAAGTTATGCGTTCTACGAATTAAGCCGACAATGTATGAGTTTTACCGTGTGTTAATCACAAATAATAATTATTTTATTATATTATATTTTTTGCATTTTTGGTAAATTTTACCAGGGTGTGTGGAAGGGCGTAACTGGATTGGGCGCGCGCTTTTTTATTGGTTGTCAATAATTTTGTAATCCCTCCTAAAAAGCCACCCCCCTTCCGATTTCAAATGTTTCCAGGACTGGATGCATCGCCTTTAGTTGCAAATTCACCGATGTGACAATGAAAAACTATTTTCCAGTTCTCACCAAAAATCAAAGCTACCAAAAATTACTTATTTTGGATTATGAGAAAACCTCCTTATAACCTTATGATAAATAAAGTTAGTTAAAGTAATGGCGAAATAATAAATTTTGTAGTTTATGAATGGGTTAATTGACCGGAATGGGATATGTTGTTAGGCTGAAGAGTATGGGAAAGAGAAGGCGATTGGTAAGAGGAAGATTAGGAAAAACCTGGCCATTCAGATTTGGTCACCAAACACGGCTATTTTTATTATATTTTTCAAATCTGATTGGTAGTCTTTCACCAGGGCAGTATTCAAAGTATGTACGCGGGTATAAGAATGTGTTATGTAAGCGGGTATCTACCAAATATATGAATATATCTTGTCTTATTTTTTTATAAAAACTAACATGTAGATCATTCACTATTGACAATAAAAAAATACATAATTATCTTACCTAAACGACCACGGTTGTAACAAATCCATTAATGGGTACAAATGTGTGACGGAATCTAATGTTGTCACCGGCATAAAAGATGCATAAACATTACTTTATCGACTTAATCGTGTCATTGTTCATTTTTGGTCATTGTTTCATCCTTGGAAAAATCAAAAAGCTTGCAAACGGGGTATTTCAAAGAAATACATCGAGTCAACGAACAACATTATCAGTTTCAAAGATGTATTATTTTTATTATTATTTTAAGAGAAAGCCACACCCCAAAAATGTGTGCATTCTTAGTGTGCCTTATATCGCGATAAGCATAAAAATCGCTTGGCAAATCTAGTCTAGAGCAAAAGTGTTTTTTTTATTTATTTTGTGATTATTTTTATAAGAAAGAAAAAAATTTCATCAATGGAAACTGTCACAGATAAATTTAGCCAAAAATAAAATATTTTTAAGTTGTTTATATAGGAATATAGGCGCTCACACATTTCTAAAAAATATTTTTTGTTTTAGAAAAATGCTCTAATGTTTTTTTATAAAGTAATTAACAATTTTATTTTAATTCTACCCAATGAAAACGGTAGACATACCTTCAATTTATCCAAAGCTTTTTTTTGTATTTATAATGCACTAAAGATTAATATAAAATAGTGATTAGCAATAAGTTTCGCCTTAAAATTTGTTATATTATGTTGGTGACCGGACAACTCAGAATCGACTCAACTCAACACATCCTTTGAAAAGTCATTAAAAGTGATGAATAAAAAATATTTTAAAATAATTAACAAATAAAAAATATATTCAAAAATCGCTTACTAGGTAAGGTTAGGTTAGGTTATGGGTTATTTCTCAAAAAATAAAATTTAGCTTAATGACCTTTCGAAGAGGTGTTGAGTTTAGTTAATTCTGAGTTGTCATGGACCTATTTTATCATACTATTGTTACTTGTTATTTCGGTGATTTGGACACGCCCATAAAACACTTCTTTGTGTAAAATAATGAGACATCCCTACCCCTAATATAGCAATAATTCAACAAATTTTCAATATTACGACGTGTTTTCTTATATAATATCTGTCTTCTAAAAAGTCGTGATTCGTAGACGTACGTCTAGCTTTGTTTACGCGTAAAAGTGAATTCTTTACACCGTTGGGCTTGTTCCTTCCTTGCATATAAATCACGACATGGTTTCAAATCTCAAGGCTGAACGCCTTCATAATAATAACGACCTTCGCCTGCTCAACAAATGTATGGTTATGAAACTCCGCTCTGTCGACAAACAATATATATTACGTTGCCTAATTGAAAATTAACTTTTTTTTTTACTTAATGAGTAAAATCTCAAATTTAATTAAATGAATACAATATTATCGAAACTCAATCGAAAATCTGGAGACAGAAAAATATATTGGTTCCACTGGGACTCGAACCCAGGGCCCTTTGTTGATATGACAAGAGCTCTACCAACTTAATTAATTGAAAATTTACTTACTTTATTTGGTACTTTTTAACTTCTCAGTCTTATACCTCATTAACACAAACCACAGGAGTAAGACCAAAACATAAAATTTAGCAAAATGTTTCGGTCTGGATCAACACAAAGGGTACCTACACAATTTTTACAGAACTTAATGACGCCAACACAAATATAAAACGATGCCATTAAATTACATTACATGCATAATACGCATAAAACACGTGAACGCCTCAGCACAGGTTCTCAGCATATTCACGAGAAGCAGTGTAATATAAAGGTAGGTACACCTCGCACAATAAAACACTTAGATAAATTTTTTTTAAATGTACATATGTTTTATTTTTTATGTTAAAGATAAGAATTTTTTTCGATTATTTTAGAGTTTTGGGTTTTGGCGTTTTTGTGTGAGTCAAATCTTCAATCTGACACAAAGGTTTATTATTAATAAATCTCAAAATATATACGGTGATAGAACAAAAATGCATAAAATTCCGTAAATATTTAACGCATTACCTGAAAATATTAAAAATGAGACATCTTATTCAAAAAAAAAAAAAAAAAAAGTTAAATCTTTCTACCTCCGTAGAACATGAAACCAAATAATATAGTTCCTTTTTTATGTTTTTCTCACTGTGTGTTTGTGCCGTGTAAAATATTTTGACTACAACGCAATTCATAAGCATTATAATAATTAGTATTTTGTAATAATTAGTATTTTAATATTAAGCATTATATTTAGTATTTACTATGTAAAACTGAAAAGTGTATAATTAGTATTAATTAATTAGAAAAAATGCGAAATTTCTTACAATCAAACTGATTGATCAGTTTCGTAAGATTCGTAAGATAAAATATTGTAAAATTAAAACTGAATAAACACACTTTAAAAAAAAATAAGAAAGTTTTTATCAATTTTGAAGAAAATCTTACCCTTTAAAGCAGTGTTTTTTAGAACGGAAATTTAAAAATGTGTTTATTTTTTGGCAACTTTGCGGGAAGATGCTCATTCAGTCGATTCTCCGAGTAATTTGAGGTATTTGAGGACAAAATATCCCCGACAAAATATCCGACGGACAAAACATCCCCCAAAAAATATCTACTAAAACCTAACCTAACAAAAATATGGGACCAAAATAATACAGACATCCTATAAAAACAATCAATTATTGTTCAAACATAGTGCCTGAAATGGGACAAATATAATACAGACATCCTGTAAAGACGATAAATTATTGTTTAAAAATAGTAAAATGTAAAACAAAGTTAGTTTGGGTTAGTTAGGCTAGGTTAGGTTTCAGTAGATATTTTGTTGGAGGATGTTTTGTCCGTAGTATATTTTGTCAGGGATATTTTGTCGCGGGATTAAACCACAGTACCGAGTTACTTAGCGAAAAAGAATTAGAAATTACATTACGTAAATCAATTGAAAAATGTATTTGTGTTAGTCTTGCAGACTTACAATTTCTATTTTTACTGCTTATAGCTCAGAGCTCAGATCTTCGATTTAATTTCGTCGTTTGTGTTTGAGGGTCTTTAAACTAGTTATGGGTATAAGCTATTTTGTCGGATAATTCAAGGTAAGTTCCACCTACAAGTGGAGAACCCATTTCAACCTTCCCACAGAGAGGTGATGCGATCTGATCGAGCCAAAACGAGTTTGCTTCTTTGGGTTTCCCGGAACACAAGTATTCGCGCGTTTACCTGTACTTACAGTATTTGCCGACTACCACTTTACAAATATTTGAACAATCATACTTGACACCTAATGGACATTTTTAAAACATGTTGTGTGCTAACGAAGTCCTGTTTTAATATTATTTACTGGCGCAGACCTGTGAAAAAACACGGGTTATTATAATTGATATAGCCTTTCAAGAGAAGAAATTTACAAATCGTATGTTGGTAAACTCGAAAAATTACGACGATCCAATGACATTATACAAAAAACGTTGTATTCATAATAATCGAACAAAAATGTAGCGCCGCTTGTGAAAAACGTATTTATTTTAGCCATTTAAAGAATATTTTTGTTAGTGTTCTCCGTAAAATGGTTTTACACAAGTATATCACGGAAATTATTATAAATTTAAGGTATCATGACGCGGTTTTAATATCTTGTGACAAGCGTCGAAAATATTTGCTAAACAGTCTGTAAGTCTTGTTCTGCCAGTATTTCAATGGAAGATGCGTCATTGATCCCCTCGGCACCGGTGCGCAGCTTGGAAACACGTCAAATAACATATGTACCGCGTATAACATGTGTACACGGTTGACATGAGAACGGGTCGCTTCTATGACTCGTCCTTGAGTTCAACAACTCGGCTGTGGAACGATTTTCAGGCCTCTGTGTTTCCTCCTTCCTACAACTTGCACCTTTAAAAACCCATTTTCACTCCTTCCTCTCCTAAAAAAGACTCTCCACACAGCATCTTCAAAGATGACAGGCCCTGAGGAAAATTATTTACTTACCCACGCACCAGCAAACCAAAATTAGAATATTTAATTATTGAATTCTATTTTTCTACAATATTATTAAATAAAAAATATGAAATTTTTACTCAATTGCAGTAAAAACTTCAAGTTATTTTTTAATTTGTTTTTATTTTAGCGACTATAGAAATAATTTTAAATACAAAATATAATGGTGAAATTAAGAATAGATACTGTATTTCTTAGTCCTCCTCACTAGGGGGTCCTGTACCGAGGCGGACTAACATAGTTTATTTGTCTTCTATTTCGTTTTTGGTGTCTTTTTTAGGGTTTTTTTCATTGACACATTCAGCATATTTTTGTTCTCGATTTGTATTCATTAAAATTTTGTATTGTTTTTATGTTTATTGGTGTTAAAATT
Organism: Limnephilus lunatus; assembly: GCA_917563855.2. Lineage (NCBI taxonomy): Eukaryota > Metazoa > Arthropoda > Insecta > Trichoptera > Limnephilidae > Limnephilus > Limnephilus lunatus. Next base: position 39,357,489 of record OU830602.1, on the reverse strand, counting down.
TTGTAATCATCCCTTCTCCCACTCGAAACAATTCAAAAAATTCTTATAAAAATTATCCTAAAAAAACCGTATTACTACCCAACAATAAACGTATTCCAAGAATTCCCTGTTCCCCCACTTACAAAAATTTACGAAAAAATAGCACTACTTCAGCTACACAAAGATATATTTAAAAAAAAAATTACCCCACTGCTAAATATTAGCATAAGGAATACTTCTATTGGTGGACTAACTATACCACCCATACGAACCACAACAGCACAGAATCACTATGTATATAAAGGAATAAAATTATTTAATCAATTACCCGCCGATATGCGAACAGAAAAAAATTACGAAACATAAAAAAAAAAATTAAATCATATTTTGGTAGTCCCACCATATAATTTTTACTTTTATTAGATATCTTTTTGACTGTTTGTTATTCCAAAGGTTTTATGCACATCCTATGTATATATTTTGTTTAATTACCCTTATAATCTTTAAAAATATGTTATTAAGATGAAGCCATACTAAATAATGCAAAATCATACAAAATCGTATGTTTTAGTTTTGAAAATTTGACCGCTTAGAAGTATTATATATGCTTCAATTAAATACTGCGTGTAGAACATACCTTGGCCCTTAAAAATATCGGTCATTTTTTTTAATAAGTCTTTTAATAAGCTTAGAAAAAAATAAAGTATTAGGTCAATAAAAAACATTTTTAACTGAAAACTCTCCTACTTATAAACACTTTTTCGGATATGGTTTTATTGCATAATGTGGAAAATTCAGTTTCTTATATAATTATCGCGAAAAAAAATGATATTTACGCCCGAACCTCACAAAATAAAATATAATATGCATTTTCGCGTTGGTATTTTTGACATCACGGCGACAATACGGCAGTCGACGAATTTTTTATATCAAAGTGAACCTTATACCGTCCACCGAAGATCGACTGGCAGCCGCCCCCCTGTCTTCCGTCATTACTCCTCCGCACTGATGTGATGTCTAGGGAAATTTCCCTAGATCTAGGGGAGAAAAATATTTTTTAGGGAAAAGGGAAATCAGCATAAAATCTAGGGAATTTTCGAACTCTGGCAATTTTTTTTACATATGACAATATTACTGGTATTGCTAGTCGTATTTTGTTATGAATCAAATATTGAATTAAATATTGTTTATGTACGTAAGCAATGTTGTTTTAAAAACACTGACAACTCAAAATGATATTATGTACCTAAAAAGATAAATGGGGACTTCTAAAAAAAATTAATTTAGGTTTCAAGTTACGTTTTTATCTATGTTTATTACAAGAAATTTTCTTCAATAAAATAAAATAAAATACTGTTTTGTTTAAAACCACGAGTTTTATTAATTTTTTTGAACCGACCGGTTTCGCTTTACTCAAGCATCATCAGGGTACAAATCAATACTGGGGTACTAATCAAACACACCAGGGTACTAATCAAAAAAATTAATAAAACTCGTGGTTTTAAACAAAACAGTATTTTATTTTATTAAATATGTCAAACCACAAAGTGATTGCTTTCTACAATAATAAATTTTCTTCAATTTCAGTGATTGCGTTTGATTTTTATTTTGCAAAGTGATTTTCATTAGGAATTGCGTCTATAATTCAGTGGTAAAGTACATTCTTTCAAATTATGGTAAATTTTCGATCGAACTGGTTTTTAAATAACAAGAATATTTTTTTTTCAAAATATGAAATCATATATTTTTTAGAAAAAAACCTTCAGAATCCCCAATGACTATACGCGCACAATGCGGGCATGGTTGCTGTCATTGGTATGGTATGGAATGCCCCCCCCCCCCCCTGACACGGGTTTTGATTGGCCAAGGTAGCACCGCCGAAACCTAGGGAAATTCTAGGGAAATTTCACCTCGAAATCTAGGGAAACAATTTTTTTGGGCATCACATCCCTGCTCCTCCGAACGGAGCGGAGAGCAGTCGTGTTGTGCTCCGCGCCGCTTATTTTCGTGAAATCAATTTAAAAATTCCGTTTTATTGCAATAAACAATGCATAAAAAGGGAATTAATGTTTTTTACAGGCCTTTACGAAATCAACATGTAAAAAAAAATCTCAAATATCTTTTCCAACCTTTCCAAAAGCTTTTTCTCAAGTATTTTTAAACTCCTCCCATAAAAGGGCGTGAATTCCGATTTCGATTTTTTCCTGTACTAGTGGATCGCCTTAAGTCTAAATCTATTCATAAGTTAAGTTCTTAAGTTTGTTATAAGGATTTGAAAAAAAAAAAAAAGAAGTTATTATCAAGTTGTCCTCTCCTAAACACAAGCACTTGCTTTATTATGAGAGTATATAAAATATGTAATATTAGAATGAAATAAACTTATTGTAAAAAATTTACTCAATAAAAAAAAAAAATTTAAAAATAAAATGTCTTGGGGAAGGATGTTATGGAGTTTTGTTGCAAAGTAATTATAGTTTCTTTGTCCAAGTGTGGTTTTATAATTTGGATTGTCTTTTATTTCATTTTATTCGATCTAGTGTGATGGATACACGGTCTAATAGAGGATTCAGTATTTTTGAACAGCTTCAATAATTTATTTTTGGTAGATGTTCGTTGTACATTTGGTCAAAGCTATTGGAAATTCTCATCAAAGGCGTTTTAATGGGTATTTTCTGTATGGTCTTTATGGTCCTTTTTCAATTGTATTCAGGTTTTACGTGTATATAGTTAGTTTGGGTTGTATGTAGTCAGTTTAATATACTTAATATCTGTTTTTTGAGATCTTAATTATTTGACACTTCGAAAATAGTCTTGTTTTGTATATTTGCCTGAATTGTATACTAAATATTATAACAGTCTAATAAATTTTTAGAACTCAATCTTAATTTAATTTTTTTCTTTTATATATTCAATAACATTATTTATTCAAAAAACAGTATTGTTATAAATAAGTTAGGTGCAATAAAGTTAGGTGAGTTCTGCACTTTGCTGGAGGCCTCTGAGGAGTGCTTCCTTTTAAAATAATTCGAATTCCAGAAGCAGGTCCTGGGTCCGAGTTCTTGGGTACGGACTGAGTACCTGGTGCTATTGCAGCTACCGAGACGCACGGGTCCTTCCAAGGACCCAGAATCAGACCCGGATAAAACCAAAACCTCCTAGATCACATACAAGGTTTTAATAGAACCCGCATAGGGCCTCAGACCCGGACAAGGACCCGCACAGGACTCGGACCCGTCAACGTCGCACCCGAGTCGCGAGTAGTTGTGTATATACATTTTGGCAAATCCATTCGTGTCTTGTCGTGGTTATAACCTCCGGCAAATGAAACCATGTAGGGTTGATTTAAAAAGAAAATCAGAAAGTGGTTAGGTTATTACACATTAAACTGTTAAAATTTTAACAATAATCAATAGTCTATATGTTTTAATATCTATTTATTCTAGTCCATTTTGTACTTTTACATAACATTTCAATTAAAAAATATTCCGTATATACAACCTTTTTTCAATATATTATAATTATATTATTGTAGGATTTGTGAAGCTGAAAGTATTAAAATATTATAATTGCAATGTATCGAACACACAGGTTTAAAACACCCTTATCCCTTATATATAGACGAATTAAAAAATAATTTGTAACAAGAAACATTTGAATTGTATTATAATAATAGGTGTCTTAAAAATTTATAATATCCCAAATAATCACGAAAAAAATAAAATATATAAAAATAAATGCTATGAATGAAATGCAAAACTTCACCATCATGCGTAGATCATATATGGAGCAATATTACCCACCCCGCCTACCTTTTTCCTTCCCAGAACTTCATATCCTTCCTTTCCCTAAGTAGACCCTCCACACAGCATCCCTAAAGATAACATAGGCCCTGGGGGATTTTTTTCCTCAGGGCCTCCTTGTATGGTGCTAATGTAAAAAACATATTTACATTAAATCACAGCAAAAAATAAATCTATTATATGGAAAAACGTATAACAGATCACCATTATTTCATTTGTTTATAATTTCTGTAATTAATTAACGATTCCAAAAAAATGGTAAAATATTATTTCCATAGTGAACTATCTAAAATTAAATAATAAATTACGTAACGAATCTTCGACGTCAATACTAAATTGCCAAAACCCAGACACACGCGCAATTTTTTTTTGATGTAACTTAAAATGACTAATGAATATCGCTAACTATAAAAATCATCAACCTAGTTCTAAATTAAAGACAATCAAACCATGGATTGCGCAAGTACTATCCCAAAAAAGGAAAACTTCTTCATCCAAACAAAAACCCAGAAAATAATTATATCAAAACCTAATACAAAACTCACAAAAATGATCAAAGACACGAAAAAAAATATTACAAGGAAAGAGAAATCCTTACAAAGGAAAACACAAAAAGATATGGAACACAATAAACGAAATAGTGAATAAAAACGATAATAATAAGTCAATAATAAAAACTATAATACAACTACGGAACGTAAACGTAAACGTCGGACAAAAACTTGCATATGGAATTGAGCAAAATTATCAACCAGATGAAGACAAAATAACTAATAAAATTCTTTCAATTTTTAAACCGACTACGGAGAAAACTATTGAAAACATAATAAAATCTTTAGAAAATAGTGCTGCACCTGGATAAGATGGTAAAACTACAGAAATTTTAAAAAAATTCTGCAACAAAAAACAAATTAAATTTTTTTTCATTATATGGAAAATAAAACATTTATTAACCAATAAGGTTTCGGAGAAAAACTAAGCGAGCAAGCCGAAAATGCAGAATTAACTAGACTTACATATAAAACATTAAATTAAGGTAAGAAATTATGGACTCCAGTAAAATTTTCAGGAACCCTCGGAAAATAAAATTGTACAAGTAGTTAACAGTCATAATAAAATAGTTAAAAGAATTAACGATATCTCAAAATGCCTTAACATTGATTTAAAAAAAAAAAACAATATTATAAAACATCAAAAGAATTTTGTTTAATTCTTGGATCATCTTAATTCACTCCACAGTAAAATTAAGTTCACAATGGAGCTGGAAAACGACGATAAAATCCTGCCTTTTCTAGATGTGGAGGTGATGCGAAAAGAAGATGGTAATCTAGGACATACAGTATATAGAAAACCAACGCATACAAATCGGTATCTACATGCCGATTCGCACCACCACCCAGCGCAGAAGAGAGGACTTATCCATACTTTGGTGACCCGAGCGACCAGAATATGTGAAGAAACAAAACTTGGAGCAGAACTTATAAAGCTGACCGATGCACTGGAGCGCAACGGTTACCCGGCAAGTCAAACAAGGCAAATTATAAGAGCCAAATCTACACCGAACGAAGACAGAGTTGAACAAGAGTCAAAAGCCTGTGCTTTCCTGCCTTTCGTTCACAATGTGACAGACAGAATTGCCAGGCTGTTGAGAAAAGAAAGCATCAAGACTGTCTTCGGAACCACTACTAAAATCCACGACCTACTGAGGTCTGCAAAGACCAAGTTTCCTCTGGAAGCAGATGGAGTGTATAAACTCAGCTGTTCCGGATGTGACAAAGTTTATGTAGGCCAAACAGAGCGGACGATTTCCAAAAGGATAGCTGAACATTTTCGTGCTTGTAAACTCGGCCACCCTGATAAATCGGCAATCGCCGAGCACTTAATTGAAACCGGCCATTACTTTGGATTCGTTCCTGAGGTCCTGGGAAGACCCAAAACTTACAGATCACGCCTGATTACGGAGGCTATCGAAATCTACAAAAATCCAATTAATATTAATAGAGACGACGGAGCTAAGCTCAACAGCTCTTGGTATCCGGTAATTGACGGCTACACCAAAGCTAAACGCAAAAAATACCATGTCTAAGTATACTGTAATATCATATAATAATACAATATAAAGGTATAAAACCTTTTTTGCCTATATTGGCTACTTTCGCTTCAACCACTTGAACTCTGTTGTCTAATTCTAGAATAAGGATGGCGCCACTTTCGTCGGCAATTCTCACATGGACGGACCCCAGGCTAACGTAAATACTGCGCTTTCACTAAAATCGCAGTTCCCTTTCTCCTGAAATACCTACCAGCTCGTAGTGAATTGAAGCTGGCGACACGGTATCGCTTCCAAGTAAATAATCACACACTTTACACTAACAATTACACATCGTCGGATCTACCGGATCTGCCCTGATGATGGACACTGCAACGCTGTCCGAAACGTCGTCTATAGTAGGAGGTAGCGCAACACGGCATAACACCCCAAAACCTAACAACGAAAATGCTTTTGGCCGTGAAAATCTAAAAACTTATCTTGTATGTTTATACTTTATACTTAAAAATATAATTGTATGTTAAGTTAAAAGAATCAGATTATAAAACATCAAAGAAATGAACAAAAAAATATAAATCAATAAGAATCTTTTTCGTTAATTCGGAATCGGAAAATAAAATTATTTAAGCAGGTATACACAGTTAAAAGAATCAGCGATATCTTATTTTAAAACAAACATAATAATTATTAAATGTTACAACATATTTTACATCTACGAGGGTTGTCCCAGAAGTACCCGACCTGACGTACTTCTGGTGGTTGTTGGTTTAAAAAAAATATATGGTTGAAAGCACCAATCTTATAAGTTTCAAGTTTTAAGGCACTACGTTGTTTAGTGTTTTTTTTCAGCCATCAATAGCGAACCCTCTCAGTGAATTTGTATACATGTAAAAATTGGTCATCGTTATGTGATACAAAACTTTAATTTGAAAGGCCTAAGTCCAACCAATATGGAAGCCGAGCTTAGATTCTACTCTGGGGGAGTCTGTTTCTTCGTGTACAACAATAGAATATTGAGTGGCAGAGTTTAAATGAGGACGTACGAGCTGCCGAGAAGAACATCGCAGTGATCGACCAAATGAGGTGACCACGCCAGAAAAGGTAAAGAAAATCCACAAAATGGTATTGAAAGACCACCGGTTGAAAAAGCGCGAGCTAGCAGATGCAGCAGGCATTTCAAAAAGTGTTGTACATCGCATATTAACTGAACATTTGGACACGAGAAAGCTGTGCGCAAGATGGCTGCCGCGTTTGCTCACGATGGCCCAAAACAGCATTTTGAGGATGTTTCAATCGAATTTTTGGCGTTGTTTCACAGCAATAATGCCAAGTTTTTGTATTGATTCAAAACCGTGAGGTAAGGTCATGGCATCAGTTTTTTGGGACTCATGGGATAATTTTTATTGATTATCTTCAAAAAGAAAGAAACAATTAACAGCAAGTATTATTCGAACTTCTTGGAGCATTTGAGTCATTAAATCAAGAAAAAATGGCCTCATTTGGCGAAAAAGAAAGTGTTGTTTCATAAAGAAAATGCACCAGTTCAAACATTCGTTATCCCGATGGCCAAAATTAATGAATTAAAGTACGAATTGCTTCCTCGCGCACCCTAATCACCAGATTTAACCCTTTCGCATTATTTTATTTTTCCAAACATGAAAAAATGGCTCGGTGATAAAAGATTTGCCAACAATGAAGAGGTGGAATCTACGGTAGATGGCTATTTTGAGGTGTTCGACGTTTCTCACTATAACAGGGTATCGAAGTTATCGAACAACGCTGGGAAAAGTGTGTTCATAAAATACAAAAAAAAATCCCAATTTTTTTGTATTTTCTTTGTTAGGTCGGGTAATTTTGGGACAACCCTCGTATCATTCATGTTCAAGATTGGAGTTTAAGAATAAAATCTTCTCAAATTTTTGGGTTGATAGTCTGTTCCTCTTCTCGGTGAGGATTTGTCCAGCTTTCGAAAATAAACTTTCACATGGAACCGAGGTGGCTAGAACACAAAGTCTCTTCATTGCTAGCTGGTATAATATCGGATAGAAGTTCTTGCGTTCTTTCCACCATTTGAGGGGGTTTTCTCTTCTGTCAAGAATTTTCTCATCCATGTATTTTTCGATTTCAGCAGTAGCTAGTTTGGACATACTTTGGGGCTGTGCTGAAGACTGGATTTTATCATCCAAACCTTTATACAATAAGGACTCTATGTCAGTGCTAGTTTCGGATTGTAGGTGACTTTCTATTACGACTTGTTGCTGGGAAAGTTCGGACGTATTAATAATATGTTTTATATCTCCATACGTTTTAAGATAAGATGAATCATTTGAAAATGCGTATTTTTTAAAGCGGGGGTCCAAAAATGATGCCTGTGCTGTTAAAGTATTCTCATCTATCAAATGAAACCTGCTTTTCAGTTGTTCATTCAAAACCATTTTCATCTCTAGAGCTCCTAGATGTGAAGTATCCATGAGTTCCATCATCATCTTTTCGACGTGATTTTTCATTGCCGTGACAAATATAATGGTTTTTGAAATTATTATGTTCTTTTCTGCACAAATGGCTGTAGTCACTTCATTGAAAATCTTTAAAACTTGCAAACATTTTCCTATGACCTCCCATTCAGCAGAGGTTATATTATTGTACTGGGGCATCTCGACTGCTAAAATAGGTACCACTGCCTTCTTAATAGCTAGTATGCGTTTGAGCATGTCGTATGTGGAATTCCACCTTGTTGGACAATCCTGTTTTAACTTTAAGAGAGGTAAATCCAAACTTTCTTGTGCAGCGTGTAATTCTGTTTGTGCGTTGGAACTTTCCTTAAAAAATTTGACGATGGTCTTAACTTTATCAAGAATAACTTTTATCTTTTCTAATCCTGCCTGCACAACCAAATTTATCGTGTGTGCAAAACACGGAAAATGTTCCCAATGACACATTTGGATTGCACGGGTCATGTTACTCACGTTGTCTGTTACTGCTGCAATTACTTTATTTTCCAACCCCCATTTGGCGACAGTTTGACGCAAAAAAACTGATATGTTTTCAGATATGTGACATTGATCAAAATGTTCACATCCCAATAAAACTGAACTCAATTCAGTGTCCTCGTTTACAAAGTGACACGTGACGCTGTAGAATCCTTGATTCTTGATCGATGTCCATCCATCTGTAGTTATGCAAACAAAATTGGCTTTAGATAATTTCTCCTTCACTTTCTCTTCAGTTTTCGCGTATAGCTGTGGGATGATGCTTTTAGAAATTGTTTTTCGAGATGGCGGTTTGTATCCGGGACATAACATATCTATAAATTTTTTGAACTCCATATCCTCTACTATACTGAATGATTGATATTCTTTAATAATTAACCTTACTAATTGCTCATCCAACTGCTTTGATCTCCAAACCGAGATGGGTCGAACAAAAGGAACATAATTAGCAATATTAGTTGTTGGTGCTTCTTGGGTTCGCCGATTTATCTCTTCGTGTTCTAGAGGCTGAAGCGGTTCTTGACGTACACAAGAGACAGATGCGTCTCTTTCATTATTTGAATTTGTTTCTTCTTCTAAGTTTTGTATAATTTTACGGGCATTTTCCTTATAAATAATATTTGTTAATATACGGACTGTTGGGTGCGTCCTCCTTAAATGACGTGTTAGATTACTAGTACCGCCACCACGATAACTAATATACTTGTGACAGTAAGAACACATAGCTTTCTGTTCTACTTCATTTATATTGTCAAAATGTTTCCATTGTTCACTCTTCTTTGATTTGCGTGGAGACATATTGTTCAAAATATATGCAACTACTTGAGGCGAATTGACATCAGAGGTAACACGGAGTCGGTTATAAGCGCTCACCGGGTGCGGATATCCAGCAATAATTGTAAATTGCCTAGGAACTATATATGTTCCTAAGATAGGTACTGCACAAGTCGTTCTGAAAAAGATAGAAATAGCAACGATGTAACCTTTCATCAGTAAGTAGAGTTTTGCAAAGAACATTGACTATATTTATTTACTCGTAACTCAGTCGCAACGTTACTTTTGGATCTGGATCGAAGATAAAAAGTTCAAGTAAAAAAAATAATAAAGCGAAACAGAGCTTTATCTTATCCAATCTCCACTATTTATTACTAAAAACGCATTTATAATAATATTTTATTTATGTTAAATTTCTATAAGTTTGGTATAAAATTATAAAGCGTCCTTAGGGAGGTTTTCGCAAAAGTATCGCCATAAAAATAGTAATTTTAAAAATACTATTCACAAGAATTGTGGGAGAATGGATAAATAAAAGTAACAAGCGGATTTCGACGAAAAATTAAAAACGCGAAGTTTAGATTCTTTCAACACGCGAAATATGCTAAATTAGCCACATAATTGGGCACCGGTAAATCATGAAAAATCTTTTAAAAAGCATTTGAATTATTTACATACAGAAGTACATTACAACTACGCATTTGTTTATTTTCAAAGTATCTTTTATTTTTACAATAACTTCACACAGAAGGCCCTGAGGAAAATAATTTCCCTCGGACCTATTTCATCTTTGGGAATACTGTGTGGAGGGTCTTTTTGAGGAGAGGAAAGAATTAACATGTATACTTTGAAGTGAAGTAAAATAATAATTATTAATTTCGAAAGAGAATTTCCAATCTAAAATTACGTTTTACATGGCAATAAAGAAAACAACATTTTCGTATGAAAAGATGTGGTAATTTTGTAAGATAGTACAAAAAAGTAATAAAAAATATAGATAATTTGTATGTAATACATAAGAAATGATAAGCAAAACATGATGTACAGAAGAATAAGTAAAAAAAAATTGTGATTCTATAAAATTATGATTTTTTTTTTTAAATGAAGTTTTCTTCTGTTCGTCTATCGAGGGTTAACGAGAGGGTCTACGGACCGTATCTTATTCTAATTTTTCTGTTTCAAATGTTGGATTGATAGTCGCTAATTTAGTTATTTACTTATTTTATATTAGTGAAATAAACTCAACTTACTGAAAAACCAATTATAGATATCCTCACTATCACTATACCAATGTATTATGTATCTAAAAATTAAATAGTATAGATACTTATAACAACTATAAGGTGGATATTACATTTTTATAACAGGAGATAATACATAATATTATTATATGGCATTACAAATAATATCATTACATTTTATACAGCTTGGTACACATTTCATAAGTGTTTAATATAGTTTTTATATTTATCTTTTAATATTGTCTTCATTAATTAAATATTACAATTTGAGGTTTTACTCATTAAGTTCAGTTTAAAAAATACAATTTTTTTGCTCAATCAGTCTGCTCAATCAGTCTGCTGTGGAGTTTATTTGACTTTTTCATTTGATGTTATTATCGATAATTATTCAAAGATATTTTATTTTTCTTAACTACTTATGTGTATACAATTTGAGTTAGAGGGTTCTTTTCTAAGTAGATTATTTCTTTCGCTAATTTTAATGTTTGTATTTATATTTGAGATATTATCTGTTAGACTAAAATGTATATTTTTTTTATTTATTTAATTATTTATAATGTATTACAAACACATGGTAAGTAACACATTATTCCCAATGAGTTGAGAAAAAAAAACTCATTACGGTTAATTAATTTTTAAATTAAATAAAATAAAATTATTTTTATTTTTAACTTTAAGAGTAAAAACTCAAATTATAATATTTAATTAATTAATTATATTTAATTAAATGAAGACAATATTAGCGAAACTCGCAAAATCTGAAGACAGAAAAATCAGAAAAAGATATTGGTTCCACTGGGACTCGAACCCAGATACATTAGCATTCGTGACCAACTGCTCTACCGATTGAGCTATGGAACCCATTTCCAATTCGGTCACTTTTAGCTGTATCATACTTCGACTAAGAACTACCAACACTATATATTTATCCAGACACTATCTAGATAGCATTTAGTTCGGGTTGAATCCTGGACCGGGTTGAGTCCTGCACCCGGTTCTCTGGGTGTAGCCGATTTGAAAGATGGGTCCGCTTATCTACTCTGAATAGGATCCGCTTGCCGCAAAGAACCCGAATTCAAGAGATCAAGAGCCCATTCCAGCTGAACCTACATATCGCTAGTTCTAAAGGCATTATCAGCTGTAAAGCCTTCAGAATAATAATAATGAAGAGAGGTTTGGACAACAATGACCAGAAACGCAAAAAATCACTAGCCAACACTGTCGTTCATACAATTATTATCAATATGAAAACGAATGATTTAGTGACAGGAAATGACAGTCCATATAAATTATATGTACCTATCGTTATTAAATATAATAATTTCATTGCAGTCATGCGGTACGAGCATGTGTACGAACATTATTATTTTTCTGAATTGACGAGTACAAAATAAGTGAACATATTGTCGCACCGTATTACACCAATGATTAAACAGGTGAAACCTAATTATATTTTTTAGCGAAAAAAACCCATCTATTTGCTGTGTTATTCAGTTCTTTGTGTGCACATATGGTGCTCTAAAAGTAATGCGTAGAAATTTCCGTGATAATTGTTTTTTAAAGGGATTATGATTCACTTTAACCTTCATTTTGGTAACCATATGCTCGTAAAACCCGAGGACATTGTATAGTATATGATCCGCACTAGAAACGACCTTCACCCATCTGTTTAATGGATGAAAAGTATTTTTATAGCAAATTTAATATATTAGAAAATATATCTCGAGTGGGTTGTCTAATAAATTCCTGGCAAGACTATGATTAATTTAAAAAATATTAATTTAAAGAGAGTGCGTATGCTATTTATTCTTGCGACAGAGAATGATAGCGATACATTAGTAAATACTACAAAATATTGCTCAGTATCGCTTTCCTTCTCTGTTGCACGAATAATTAGCATAACTTTTTTTTCAGGAAACCTTGATTTTTTGCCTTTTTCTTTCTTTTTGCCATTGAAAAATATTTTGGACAATGATATTACTACGAATTTAGGTTCATATAGACTATGTAGAAATGTAGAGTATAATTGTATAAATAAAGTAACTTTTAATTTTTTAAATGATTGGTTAAAAACTTTTTGAGCTAGAGTGCATACAAATTTTAAAAAAATAGGTTCATTTAATATTTTCGTGGTTTTTACAGTTTTTTTACAAGTTAGCGAAAAATACATCCAATTTCAATAATCAGTGTTTGAAAAACAGGTGAATGGGTACGTGGTACTTAACTATTTGATCATAAACATTGCTTTTCTACATACATGACGGCGCACATGCAAACATTAATTTAATGCAGGCGGCAACTTCATCTAAATATATGCGTGATTTCACAATGAATACATGCACAGTTTTGATATCTATTAAAGTAATTACATACTGGTACAAATTATATTATATTAAGCAAAATGCTACGCTGGAACTTAGATTATCTTAATGGAAAATTGAGCACAATTAGTTATATTATTTGATTCTAGCATCCTAACTATATCTTACAACAATACAAGCATAAAAAATATCACCGTGATATTGTATTTTACATTAGTAATTGTAATGAAACTCTAACTTTAGCATAGGGGGCGTTTTTGTACCTACCGCTATCTACTTATTCATAAAAAGTACCTACTTATTCAAAATCGGCTTTCTTTTACAAATATTTTTTATGGAATTCATTACCATTAGTATTAACTTTTAGTGATATTTTGAATAGATTTTATAATAGACAGGAACCTGATAAGCATTGATAAGTGGAACGTGTTTATGACTGTTTATGACTGCTACCGCACGACGAATATCTGACTTGTTTTTTGATCACGAATTATTTATCTACAAAACCGCAGACAACTACTCGTACATAGATTGTTAAATGAAATATGAATGAACATACATACAAAATAAACTGGACAAAAAATCTATGATTCAATCGCAGATCTAAATTATGAATGTGAACAAATCAAAATACAGCTTTCATCCTAATAAATACATATTTTACAGATACTTAACATTTTAATTTGTAATTTATATTCGCTAAATACCATTGGCGATTGCTCCATAACCAAAGGAAGCCTATGAATTAATTGTGCACTGAATTAATGAAAATTTCTGCTCTATTTTGATTATTGTAGCCAACTGAATAAATGAGCGTAAAGTTCCTTGCGAAATTCATGAAGAAAATACAATTTGAAAAGAAATTTGTCAAATTTATTTTTATTTTGTCTCTGCATTGTAATATTCTTATTGCGCGTTTTTCCTAGGTAAGCACATCCTTTGTAACTTTTTAAATTGCATAAACAAATAGAATAAACGCTCACCCCCCTAAAACCAGTTCAGCGCGAGTTTTAAAGAAGAAATCTTTGAAAAAAACTTGATAATAATTTTTATTTATTTTTAATATTAAATTTAACCAAATGTTAAACTTCACAAGCTGCCACTGCATCTAAAAGGTACATCTAATTGTGTTACCTACTGATGTTATGTTTTGTAATTTTGCAAAGTTGTGGAAATTATTTTCAGAGCAATTTTCAATATAACCAATATCACGATTTTAGCCTGCACGTTTTATCAGCAAATCAGTGATGTGTTATTTATTTGTTTTTGATAATGGAGGTCATATATGTTCGTTAGGTAGCCTATAACAGAAAGCGGACAAACATTTTTTTAATGTGATTACCGCACTGCCCGCGGGAGCCAGTAGGACTATGTCGATTTTGTTAGTCGGGAGGAAATGGCAAAGAGGATATGGAAAGGTAAGGCGGGGAAGTACCTGGCTATTCAGATCTGGTCACCGAACGCTACTAAAGACATTTAAATTATCGTTTTCGATTCTGAATGGTTATCTTTTATCGCAGCGATTCTTAGAGTAGTGTAGATTTGAAAATTTTTCTTTTTTTTTACATTTGCTCCACAGGGAGGCCCTGAGGAAAATAAATCCTCTCAGAGTTTATGTCATATTTGGCGATGCTTTGTGGACGATCTTTTTAGGGAAAGGTAGGAGAGGAATTTCTGGAAAGGAAAAAGGTATGAGAGGTGGGTAGGAATCTGGGGGTCAGTGTATCCAGGAGTGACGGACGTATGAATCTATCCCTCCCACCACGGTTCAAGGCAATGTTCCGAGAAAGTCCTGCTGGAGAGGTCAAAAGAACTCCCTCAACCAGTCTCTCCCGATCCAGCCTGCCACGTAGTCGATGGGCGGCCGCATCCGCCGCCAAGATCCGTACAAAAGTCACCTCATGAACCCAGGACCTCTGCTAGGTCACCAAACTTTTAGTAGAGTAGAGTACATTGGTATCCCTCATTTTAATGTTTTCACTACGACGTTCTAACACACCTAACACAAATCTGTAACAAATATTTTCAATAGAATGTAAAATAATATTTTACTAACGTTATAATGACTGGCCAAAAAAAAAGATTTGTTCATTCCAAAACATGGCAGGTTTTTTCATCTGCCTGATTTTTTAATGATTCTCATCATTTTTTTATCGTCAAATCTATCTTTCAAACATCAAACTTTATGCAATTTATTACCTATTATTTATCTAACCTGTACAGTTTTATGACAATGTGTCAACCAGAATTTAAAAAAATCAGAGTGTGTAATTCACACGCGGTAAAAGTGAAACTAGAAAGTCGCTAGATGTCGCTTTCTTTTCTTTTGCCTGTTTATTTTAAAGTGGTTTGATGATTGGATATTGATTTACTAAAATAAAAATGTTTATATTTTTTTGGATTTCTTAGGATTCGATTCTCCGTTCGCTGGATTTCTCTGGCCGCTGAGATTTACGACGCGTTATACAGCTGCGCTACCGGACGCACGCGCGGAGTTGTGAATTTACCGCATTATATTAGAAGCGAGGACCCGTCATATAACACATTTTTGTGACGCATTTCCGTTTCATCCAATTTTCAAATCACTAACAGGGCTAAAGAAGTTTCACTTAAAAAATCAGAATGTGCAATTCACATTTTAGAAGTGACACCTTCGAAAACTAAAGTTGATAAGAGTGGGTACCTAGACTACGAAGCCCTTTTTTTATCAATGGAAGGATGATTTTTTCCATATTATTTTCTTCGAATTCCAGTGCACCTTTTCCTACACAATCTTATTAGTATTTGTGTTTTCTTCTTCGGAGTCGCTATAGGTTGCAATTTGTTTTCTTTTGTCTGTTAATTTTGGAGTGGTTTGAAGTTTGAATATTGATTTTACAAAAATAAAAATATTTATTTGATCGTATTATATTCGATTATACCCTTAAAATAAATAAATATTTTGTTACTTTCTCATTATCTCGGAGGCAAAATCCTATAGTTGTATGTGTTTGTCTCTTTTAGAGTCGCTCGGTTCCGTTTCATCGACTTTCAAATCACAACGGTGCTAAAAAAGTTTTCTCTCAAAAAAAACTTTAAAAGATCTAAGTAATATTAATGATTCATTTGAAGTTAAAGAAAAAGAAAATGCTGAATGAACAAATCAATTTAATTTGAAAACGTTTTTCTTCCCATGTAGTTTATAATTTTTTTTTTTGTTTATCATAATTATTCATTCAAGCCTGCTAAACTGACTGTAGGTACATGGAGGTAATATTTAATGTAATAACTTGGTTGAATTAATGGAATAGTACCTACATTAAATATTAAATAGCAGTAGATATAGTATGAACATTAAATAACAAACAAGTATAAATGGACAGTCACATCAATAGTTAGATAAGGCAAGTATATAAGGTAGACTACAAAATTATAGTCTTAATGCGAATTATTATTATATTGTATAATTATAATAATTACATATTGTATCGATAGTTTTCGGTAACTTCTCGTCGTTTCACAGCATGACTGCAGATCGCCAACTCGAATAAATAACAGTTGACAATTACTAAGTGTTCTTAATATACTCGACGTCAACTTTTCTTTGTACTTTTTATTTTTAATTTTTAACTAAATGAGTAAAACCTTAATGAAGATAGCAGCTAACAAACATATGTATTAAGATAATATTGGTAGTTTTTAATCGAATTAGCTCAGTTGGCAGAGCTGCTCCCCCGTAAGGCGAAGGCCCTGGGTCCTAGATGTGACCGTACCTTTTTCTTATTTTTCAGTGTTTCGCTAATATTGTCTTCATTTAATTGAATTGTTGTTTGTACGTTAGCGATCTGCAGTTGTCCTAGGGAATGGAAAGTTATAGATACAATGGCCAGCACCTATTATACTGTAATACCAAATCTTGGAGGACTAAAGCTGGTAAAACGGTGTCGCATCTACATACATAAGCACACACACTTCACCACAATCTTCAATTACACATCTGCCCGAATGATGGAAACTGTAATGCTGTCCGAAACGTTGGCTAAAGATGGAGGCAAGGCATAATATCCCAAAAATAAATAGCTATAATAAACTTTACAGTTTTTCTAAATCAAGACGAGAGAAAAATAGTTAGACAATGTTTCGACTCGCTCCTACTATATTAGAAGCACTGGAATAAATTATTTCTATTTTTTAATTATATACTGCATTACAACATTGTTATTAAAATTAATTATACAAGTCCGCTTCACGGATAATACGGAATATTCCTTTTTTATTAATAGATAATCATATATGACATTTGTCGGAAGTACCAACCATATAAAAATAAATACTTGTCAAAATAAAAACAAAGGTATCTAATTAGAATTATTCCCGGTACCACTGATACTGGGTTGAGGAACAAGCTGCGGAAGCTGCGTGTCATCATCATTTAGATGTTATACATACCAGGTTTTTAATGGTTTGTATGGCAAGCAGGGTTTGTTTAACGGGTATTTGTAATTATTCTAATATCTTTACATGTTCTCCTGTTATAAATCAAGGTTCAAAGTTGTCAATAATGCATTCATTTCATAACATGAATAAATTACTGTTTTATAGGGCAAAAATATTTTTTCTATGATTGGCAGCATTTTTTTATGAAATGTAATATAAATACGAATATGGCGTAGCATAATTCATATTTTGACGGCCAGCCAGCGTGGTCGAGGGGTAAGGCTCTTGACTCGCAATCCAAAAGTCGCGGGATCGAATACCGGCGTGGGCAAATAAACCTTATTGATTAATTTGTGTTATTTCACAATTAATTCATTTAAAATAATATCTTGTATATTTGCGGCACGTTCCAGAGAAGAAGATACTCTCAGTACCGCCCTGGTTTAGGAACACCATTCAGAATTGAAACGTTGCTTCAAATTGCGTTAGCCGTGTTTGGAGACCAGATCTGAATAGAAAGGTTCTTCCCCACCTTTTCTTCCCCATCTCATTCCCCTCCCTCCTACCTACAGCCTCACAAAATACCCCAAGTGGGGATGCCATAGTCTCACTAGCTCTAGACAGGAGCAACTGAGACTCTTGTGAGGTATTCATACAAAAAATAATAATACATATATATATATATATATATATATCGCGTAATTAAATTAATTTTTACAAAATTTAAATTTAAAATGTATATATTTTTTCGTCTCCCCCGACATAAATACTCACTTTTCGTAATAATAAAGCTAAATCTAACTGCTTGAATAAGAAATATTCCGTATTAACCAAGAAGTTGAATAGGATAAGTTTAATAAAACAAATTTTATCAATATTTGGATCTAGTTGTTAAAAAATATAATATATTTATTATTTTCTTACCAATCTCCGAGTAATCCAAAAGGTCACTATTATTTTTGGCTTAGTAGTTTGAGTTCAATCACGATTTTTCAATTTTTAATATTAATAAGCACTTAAAATTTCACTCAGTTTATTGGTTTTAATTATTTTCCTGAATTGTTCGCACTTATTGACTGTTTAGGTTTAAAGTATTAATTGGTTTGTTTGTACAGTAGTGTGGATAAGTGTCGTGATTTGAGTTTGGCTCCTGGTCACAGCTGACTACACTGCTCACCACTGTTCACTCGGCGGGTAATGCGCGACTAATGACGTTGGTCAACACAAATTACACAATTTAAGGCATTGCTAACTGTCAATTCTGTGGTAATGCAGTGGCGCCTCGTGGTTTCTTTGTTATTTATTTAGTAACTTATAGTTTTCACTTTTGAAGTGAAAACTTCTTTAACACCGTCGTGATTTGACACGCGATGAAACGAAAAATAGCGACACTAAAAAGATACAGACACATGTATCTAAAGAATTCAGCCTGCGAGAGAACGACATAGAATAATCGGTCTTCTTTTTGTGCGGTGCTTCGTAGCTTCCCCACTCTTGTCTACTTTAGTTTTCTGACGGTTTCTCTACAGCATGTGAATTGCACATTCCGTTTTTTTTTATTTAATTACTAGCAAAGATCCGTAAAAAGTCACCGGTTGTTATAGTTGTAGGATATGTAAATCTGAAAGTAATATTTATTTTTAAAAAAAAACGAGTGTGCTTTAGACCTCAACGACTGAAGTAAAACTTCACTATAAAAGAAGAGAGAAAGAAAATGTGCACGCGCACTGCTCTCTCTTGCTCCTACAGTGTGATACAGACAATAGGCCTACACTGTGTCTTAGATATATGAAATGGCTATGAGAGAAAGAGAGAAAGAAAATGTGTGCTGGCACCTCACTCTCTTGTCCCTACAGTAAATACGAAACGAAACTCTCTCTTTCTATCTTCACTAACTTATATCTCCCTCTCAACTTCCGTTCGCCTCGCCCGATCACACTTTTCATAACGTTCTCGTCACGCATTCACCAGCTTACTCCCCAAGTCAAGCGTGCGTAAAGAAGTTTTACTTCAATAAATAATACATGTGCGCAGTTCACACGCGGTTAAAGTGACACATTCAGTGTACAAGCGCGGGGAGGTTACGAAGCATCGCATAAAGAGGAGACCGATTGTTCTCGCAGGCTAATCCTGTAGGTGTATGTGTTTGTCTCTTTTTAGTGTCGCTTTTTCGTTTCATCGAGTTTCAAATAATCACAACGAAGGAAATGAAATGGGAAAGAGGAAGGTTTGAAGTACCCACAATTGAGGGGCGTACACTTCTTTTTCACAAAGTACGTGGACCGCCCAAACTACCAAGTAAATAATTAGGCAATCAAAAAGGACAAAATAAACTCTAAAATCAATTTGTGACCATGATAATGTAATCGGATCTTCTCATCAAAGTTATCATCATACATATAACTCACTTGCTAATTGGGAGCGGCTGACGTACGTTGGGCCTGTCTCTGCGAAGTTTTTACACATCTTACGCTACCAATGTTACTCCGAATCTTCACATGACCTGACTAAAATATTTTATTCTGTTGATTTTGTCATGTCTTCCTGGTCCAACCCGACCTTTCGCATCCCATTGAGGGTCAAATATTATCCTGACACACCTTTCTCCGTCGGTCCTCTGAATACTTGTGTCCGAATAATGTAAACATTCAATTATTGGTCTATTACGCTTACGTAAAGAATTGCGTCATTTTCGAAATTTCTCAAGCGTAATTCATTCATACATGCGGTTTTATGCACATACGCCAAATTTCCCTTTGCCAGTTCCACTCTAACATCATTTTCTTTGGCGAATTGACTCTGGTTCTTATTTTGCTGCACGCATCACTAAATTGTCTAGATTATTTACTTTTCTTGCAGGTAAAGGGCACTTCAGTTTAAATGAATTACTTGTAGGCTTCGACCGAGTATTTGTAGGTCATAACATAGTTAATATTATTTCTATGATTTGACATTCCGCTGCACTGGTGAAATCTTTAAGTTATCTAATAGATATCTAGGTAGGTACTAGATTAGTAGATAATTAAGAATTTCACCAAGAATCTAACAGACACATTCTGTGGTAGCTTACTGGTTATAAAACAGTTATATAAATTTGTTAAGAAGATCAATGATCAATAAAATAGATTTTAAAAGATTTATTTTGACAAAGTTAGGCGACACATCCTTGTACACAAATTATCTGTTGGGCTAAGGTAGGTACTTTATTATGTTTGATTATCAGTTACCTCAGGAAAAGAGAGCTTTGTTTTAAAATACTTTCATTTAGCGAACCACTTGGGGTGACCCATGGCAGAGGTGTTGGTTATCCATTAAAGGTTCCCGGGGCGGCGGTACCCATTCCCGCCACCCAAATTGTAAAAGATTATTAGTATGTTTAAAAATGTTCACGCTCCACCTTCGCTGGTGATTTAAAAATCTATAAAGTAATACGTTGTGTAGATGATTTTGTTGTATCTCACAATTTTTAACAAACTACATCGTTTGTACTTGATTATTTCTTAATATTCAAAAATGCCAATTTAATCTTTTTTGTAAAATGCAAAGTCCTACACTTTATTAATATTCTCAAAATAATGATTTTCATGATTCAAAGAAATTGACAGCAATCGCTCGAATCAGAGACTTTGATGATACATTTGATGAAAAGTTCATATTTATTCTGCACGTAAATGAAATAAAAAAATAAGGCTTGGTTTTATTTGCAGAACCGCAAGTGACCTCGAGTCACTAGAATGTCTGAAAATACCATACACTTATTTAATAAGAAGCCATGTATAGTATAATTCACCTCGTTGGTCGAAATTTTATAAATAAAAGTACAATCCAGCAATATACAAAGGGTGCAGCACAAATTTCTCAGATTCATAAATTTTAAACTGACTATTCCAATTCAAAATATTAATGCAATGCAATACTGATGCAACAACAAAATTTGATTAAACTGTGAGAGGCGGATTATTTCTGACCTTATTTTATTACATGAAGTTAATAATTATGACATCAATAGCCCGGAAATTCTTGCCAAAATAAAATTGTATGTAATATGTACCGACCAGAAATACAAGACAAAATGCTACCTTTTTCCGTGACATTTACCAAACAAATTATCTGGCTCATACAAATATAAATAAACAGCATAATGCACAATTATGGTAATAGATTAGTAAATATGTTATACATACACAGAGAGATTCTGTATCAGCCATAAAACGAAATTTACATAAATACTTTGCTGGAATTTAAAAATTCACCATTCCATAGTGAATTTACATAATTTCTATCTAAATGTTTATAATTTAATTTTAACATTTCATTTTGTAACTTAATTTTATAATTTGCTTTATATTTTACAGGCATTTAGTTGCTAGTTACGTTAATTAATTTCAATATAATTTGTTAATAATTAGGTCCATTATTTTTGCGTTTCAAAAAAAAAGTATTAATAAAACAATATTGTCTCTTATAGTATTCTATACATTACGACTAGGCATATTCTTGTTTTTTGTAAATCAGGTTTGTTCTTGGTACACATAAATAACTATTATATTTATGTACGTATTTACTTATTGAGTTATTGCTATCTCTACCTATTACGTACTTTTAATCTTTGCATTTTTCATAAACTATTTATCTGAAAGCCCAAAGCGCGTCTTAAAAACTAAACATATGAATTAAACTTTCATAATAAAATAAGCACTTTCAAATACCTACAAATGACACAAATAAAATATAAATATCTAAAATTTCTAATTTCAACGCAACCTCTGTTTTTTTATAACTGGGAAAGCGGTATTCCCGCTGTTTTATTGCACTATCGACATTTTATGTGTTTTTATCGTATTATTTAGTACATAAATCAAATGTAATAGAGTTATTATCAAGGCCTGCAAGTTTTTCTTATGTAAAAGCCAATACGATATTATACTGTCACCGAAAAATCCTTTAATTGTTGGAATCTTTGTTAGAATAATTTTTGAAGTGAAAACTTCTTTAGCACCATTGTGATTTGAAACTCGATGAAACGGAAACGCGCGATACTAAAAAGAGACAAACACATACAGCTGTAGGATTTAGCCTGCGAGAGAATGAGATGGGAACAAAATATTTATTTAATTTACGGGTAGGCATTCGGTTCCAATACATTACGATAAATCCACAGTTCCATGCAAGTCTATTTTAGTGTAGTGGTTTAAGGCGTCTGGCGAACCCCTGCAGGTATTTAGCGGATCATGGATCGAATCCTATGAAATTCAAAAAATATATTTTATTTTTTTAAGTCAATATCCAATCTTCAAACCACTCCAAAATGAACAGGCAAAAGAAATCGACATCTAGCGACTCCGAAGAAGAAAACACAAATAATAATATGATGACCAAATGTTTAGGAAAACGTTCACTGGAATCCGACGACAAAAATATGGAAAAAATCATCCTTCACATTGATAAAAAAAAGCGCTCCCCACTCTTATCTACTTTAGTTTTCTGAAGGATTCACTTTTACCGCTGGTGAATTGCACACTCTAATTTTTTTATCTATATAAAAAAAAACTGATAATGTGGGCCTCACTAGTGCTTTACCAGTGCTGAGGCCCCCATTTTACAATATAATGAAAAAAAATTATATCAGCAAATATTATCAGATACCTACTGTTGTTGTAAGTGATGAAGTGTGGATTGTAATGGTATTGTGTGTTATGAATTATGTTTTATTCTTTTACGTTGTAAAATTCCTTTTTTGTTCTTTAATCCAACATTTAATTATGTATTTGAATTTTTTTTTCCTCACTTTTTGTACCGAGTGAAATATTGTTGAAAGTTTTTATTGCCTGGTATGGCCCGTGTGGTTTTTATTTTTTCAAAAAGGCTTTTTAATGAAAGGTGGGAGAGGAAGTTCTGGGACGGAAAAAGGTTTGAGGGGTGGTGGGTTGGAATCTAGGGGTCAGTGTGTCCAGAAGCGACGGACGGATGAATCCATCCTTTCAACTGAGGTGCAAGGCAATGGATCGAGCGGTTCTGGCTGGAGAGGTCAAACAGTCTCTCGCGATCTGGCCCGCCACGCAGAAGGTGGGAAGACATATCCGCCGCCTAGACCTAGACAAATCTCAGCCCCTGAACCCGGGCACCCATGTTATGTCACCAAAAGAAGCGCACCACTTGGGGAGTGCCGGTACCTACTCTGATGTATGGCAGTGAAGCTTGTGAGGTAGAGGATGAATGAAATTAGACTGAACGCTATAGAAATGAGATCCCTGAGGCGTATGTGTGATAAAACCATGTATAATCGTGTGAGAAATGTGGAGATTCGAAAAGAATTCAAGATGATGTAAGCTTAATAAGTAAGATTGAAAAGGGATGCTCGGATGGTTTGGGCATGTAGAGCGAATGAATAAAGAAAGGAGTATAAAGAGAATGTATGACGCAAATGTGAATGGCACGATCAAGTGAATCAGTGCTTGAATCGGGCCGTGGCAAGAGCAATAATAATAGAAGAGTATGGATCAGACGATGTATGAATGTGAATGAGCCAGGAGTTTATGTCAAGACCGAGTTGTTTTGGGTACTACGCGTTTTCATCCCGCGACAAAATATCCCCGACGAAATATCCTACTGACAAAACATCCTCCAATAAAACAACTACTAAAACATAACCTAACCTAGCCTAAACTAACTTTATTTAACATTTCACTATTTTTGAACAATAATTTATTGTCTTTACAGGATGTATGTATTTTTTTTAATCTAATTTTCTATTTTTGAACAATAATTTATTATTTTTATAGAATGTCTGTATTATTTTTGTCCCATTTTTTGTTAGTTTAGATTAGGTTATGTTAGGTTAGGTCAGGTTTTAGTATATATTTGGTTGGGGGATGTTTTGTCCGTAGGATATTTTGTCATTTGTCGGGGATATTTTGTCGCGGGTTGAAAAGTTGCGGAACAGTTGTTTTACGGGTCGTCCTCTCTGCCTACCCGTGCCACAAACGGCGTGATGTTTAGTTACTTATTAATTTACTGATTAATCTGTTGATTATTTTGTTCATTAAATTTGTTATGTAAATAAGGTGTTTATGCATGACGCATAGTTGCATTTTAACCATTATAAATTACGCAGTTGTCGATTTATAATAATATTTATTTATTGGTTTAGAAAAATCGATTTATGATTTTTTGCGGTCAGTTATTATGTATTACATTTTAAATCCCTTTATTATTATCTATCTCTAATCTGTAATATATTTTCATAAGTTCTGATCTTTTTTATCGTAAACAAAGTTATTATTGAAATTTTATTCTAATATTGACCAAAGTCACGTATGCTTTGTTATCAACTAGTATGTAAAATATTGACAACTTTATATCACATCGATAGCGTAGAGTAAAAGTGCGGTAACTACAAAGTGTTAATTGTTGGGAAAACGCAAAAACAATCTTCACAATGGAATTGGGAAATTCAATTTGGGAGGCGGATGTGGGTATCGCCGCCCCGGGGACCATTTATTGGATAACCAACACCTCTGCCATAGGTCATCCCAAGTGGTTCGCAACGTTTGGTGACTTAGCAGGGGTACCCGGGATCATAGGATGAGGGTTGTTTATGTATTGGCGGCGGATGCGTCTGCCCACCTGCTGCGTGGTGGGCCGGATCGAGAGCGACTGGTTGCGGGAGACTTTTTGGTTGGAGGAATGGATTCATACATCTCTCACTACTGGACACAACGATCCCGGATTTCTACCCACCCCTCATACCTTTTTCCTTCCCATAACTTCCTATCCTTCCCTTCCTTAAAAAGACATTCCACACAGCACCCCCCAAGATCTTAAGAAATTATCTTCCGCAGGGCCTCCTGCGTGGAGCTAATGTAAAAAATAAATAAAAAAATGCCTTTTAAAAACTGATGAGCATAGTGATGTCAAGCATTTGATTTTATAGGCAAGTCAACATGATATTTCGGTAATGTTACCCCGATATCTAAGACACTGAAACCTTTTAAATTCGACGTCGACATACGTTCGACATTCAATGGAAATTTTTGTAGTTACAACACTTTAACTCTAAGCCCTCGATATCCCCTGCCAAAATCGGAAAGAATTTCCTAACCAGGGAATCTCCAGTTCATGGCGGACATAACATTGTTGTGTATTTGTACAAACTAGCTATCTACACAAGTTTATTGTTTTCCGATTACTATTTTTCAATCGAATCATTACCCTAACCTCAAACCAGCCTGATAATTTTCTAAAACCGCACCGTCTCACGACTGGTTTTCCCTCCATAGCGACATCCGCATCCTAATAATCCTGGTGGTAATCGTATGTAACTATGAAACCTGAAGTTCTGGATTCAATATTAAACGTTATGTATGGCTACTACCCGTGGCTCTATCCTACTGACCATCATAATACCTTTCACTAGAGTTTCTTATTGTTAATTTTGTTCAATCTTACAAAAATTGTTTTACAAGTGTGATAAGATGTTTTTAATCATAAAGTATTATTATTTTTTAAGTACCTAATCTATTTAAATTTCAATTTTGTTTTCTTGATTGTTTGAATTAAATTAATGTATGAATTGAAATATGAACTTTTGATAATGGAAATAAACCAACTTCCCGACATACGATCGAGCTGATTCTCATTTGCAGATAGGCTATGTGTCAATGTATTTTATCAACTTTTTTCTCAATGAACTCATTTCTCTGAAATTCGATGACATTTCAGCACTTAAGACGAAACCAGGTCACCGAGAAATTTCAACAAAAGTTATTTTACCAAACTGTTACTGTCACTTTCACTCTTACTCCCCCAAATACTGAGCGAAAGAGACAACTGCACCTTAGGCTGATAATTCCTAGATAAAATCATCAAAATTGAGGTTTTGGACCGATTTTAAAGATTGTTTTACAAACTGTATTAGAAGAAAATACTCTAAGTTTGTCCGTTACGTTTAATAAAAATACATTGTCTAGTTTGTATTCTGAACGTCTGTTGGTGGCCTTTAAACCAGGCAATTTTAACGATTTTTGAAGGTCGTAACTCCTATAAGAAGTAACTTATCAAAAAAAGCAGAACGTAACGCGCTATTGGTCGATATCTGTATCATATAAAAAAAATATTTACAGTAGTGTCAATATCCAGGGAGGATTTGTTCATGTGGAAAAAACGCTGTCCGGTTTCCTCTTAATATACGAAATAAATGTCGGTCTTATCCAATCGGCATTTGGCTCAGCTGGTAACGTGTCCTCAGTCTAACAAAAAAAAGTTTTAAACAACTTTTTAAAAAAGGCGGAGGTATTAGAGTAAAAAAAATTTACGGGTTAATTTTTTTTCAATTTAATCCTCAGTTCCCGAGTTTTCTTCCTTCCCTTCATATGTTTTTATTGCCATCGGACATTCGTTCTTTTTCACATTCGAGTTGTTCTCATTGAGAGTAGAATAGCTCGCGACATATTTTTCTTACCAAAGAGAACTTCAAAATGTGTTTTTGTCCTGTTTAATTTTTTGGTCTTATGTTTTCTTACTATCTTGTATGGTCTGTATAGAAGTCTTTATTGTAAAATCTATAATCTCTAAAGTAGGTTGATAGTAAAATGTTAAAAACTTTGTAGATAAAAATTTAAACGTTTTATAAAATTCTTTTTTTAACACTCATTATATCTAACTGATTATTTATATTTTTATTACAAATCAAAATTAACCTCATTTCTCTATTCTGAATTATTTGAAGTTTTTAAGCTACTTTCGAAAAGATAGAAATTACTAAAATAGTAGTCTATGTCTGGCGAAATAATTTTGGTTATAAATTGGTAAACGAAATTTTTCCCAATTCTTCCAAGGAAAGACACCTTCTTAGGCATTTTGTGGCAATAAAATCGATGAGTAGAATTATTCCCAATAGGTACCTACATCATGTTAACCTTTTCCTTGTTTTTATCATCCACTATTACCTACCTACTTGATGACGTTCATCGTACTTTCGGTTACTTATGATCATATAATCTCAGATCTCCTATATCCTACCTAAAGAAGAAATGAACCACCTCCTCGCTAAAATGGAGGAATACTGCAGTAGTCTAAGTCTGCTGATCAACAAGACCAAAATAAAACTAATGGTGATCGATAGAACAAACATCTTCAAAAGAAAAAATAATAATTTTATATATTTTTTAAACTTTAAATACCTAGGATCGTCTATAAGTGACGAAGGAGGTTGGTAAAGTCAAAGGCAGAAGCAGAGGCAGGTCACCAAAGCGCTGAACTGAACAAAAATCACTGGAGTCTGTTACGTCGCGTCGGCGTCCTCTGCTCTCCATGCAGCGCAGAACCGCGATGAGTAGAGGAGCTTTTTCCACCATGGAAATTGGAGTAGGAGTCAAGATCCTCAGCAACGACGAACCGACGAGATATTGTTCATTTTCAGCCATTGCGCACACTGCCAAGATCACCATTGATATTCTCATTTATGCTTTCATAACTCCAATGATATAAATAAGCGCTTTATCCGACGAAGGAATGTTTGATGAAAAATGTGAGATAAAATGATTTTTTTTGAAAATATCTAGATACATTTGTGGAGCGTGTAACTCAAAAACGGCCGGGATAAAAAAATAATGGACAAAATAATTGACCGGCAAGATCCATATTATTAATCTTTGACCTTTTGTAAACTCAAATCCATTAATGGAATGCGGTCCTCACATTTTGCATACTCAACTACCTCTAGCGCCTGCACTATTTTGCCCCCAACTTCGCTCGCATATTCGCCATCCTACCCCCTCCCCCCTCCCCTTCCACCAATCAATCAACAATCAAATACGCGCCGTTTCGCATTCATAATATTAGTATAGCTGTTGGCTTAAATCAAAATGTTGATTAGTACCTATTTTGTATTTGTACACTAAATATTCATATTAGAATACTCATATTTGAATTTTTGCTATCAAAGAAATCTCCATAGTAACCTAAACAAATAACAAAATGACAGCCTACGTCAAACAATTACTTACGGACAATAAACATATAATAAATAATTTCATTACGCCACAGCTTATTCATGACGCCAGAGCTTACCAATATATAAAGCGTATTTTACTCACAAATAATGTAGCTATCTATTAGTGAAAGAATTTTTTAAATCCATTCCGTATTTTTTGATTGAAAGAGTAACAAACATCCATACAAACATTCGCCTTTATAATATCTATGAGATATAAAATAATTTTCTAAAAATTAAAACGAGTGCTACGAAAAACAATTAATATTCTACATTTTCGTTTAGATTTATTAGTATTGCCTTCTTCTTCAATGATATATTACATTGATGTAATATATCAAAAACGTATTATAAGTACACGAGTTATTCCAATAAAAATAGAACATTATTATCTGGTTAGAAGTTACGGTGTGTCATGTGACACTATTCAAGAAAACATAAACATGTTTATTTATGTTATTCATAATTCATAACTTACTTGGAATCCAAAATATTCTATTAACATATGTATGTTTGTTTGTACATCGGAAAATCTTTGTCATCAATAACGTTTGTTTGGAGAGTTGAACAATAGAGAGCACAGCTGTGAAAATAATTAGGTTTTTTCTTAGTACCTGCAAGAAAGATTAGAAGCCTTTGTTCATTTGGACACGGTAATAATAAATAAGGATTTGTTTTTGTATTACGTCATGTGGAAGATATACATAATTTGCATGCTAAACATTAAAGAAAACATTATACCTATGATAATACTACTTTGTATAATTTATTTTTTGTATAAGTAAATTTGTGGAGATCTGAAGATTTCATACAAATCTTTAATTTGTTTTTGAGGCCAAAATACCCAACCAAACTGAAACATTACTTTTTAAATCAATGAATATAGCGAATATCTTAGTATGGATATGTGTTATTTTTTTTTAAATTTCGATGTGTGGGCCATTAAAGAATTTCATCGGTCGGTTTATTCATAACCCGAGAATATTTGTCTTTCTTTTAACAAAATGACATAATAGGTTATCCTCTGTGGGCTAACGTAAAAAATAAAAAAAAGTTGTGGGTGCATTTCGTATGACTTATCTAATTCTTAACTTAAATCAAATTGGATAAACGTTATATTATAATAACAAACACTGTGAAAAAATATTTTAAAGACAATATTACCAAAAGTAATGTTTCCACTTGAATTAATCTTAGGAATAACCCGAATAACTCATGCCCCAATTGAAGTTATTTTTTGTTTTATTATTAATTACTAATTATATTATTTTTAGATACGTTATGCGTTATGCTAGTGGTATAATAGGTACTTACCATTATGTGCGACACCTAACAACTTATAATATATTACTTTCTACTTTTTTCTCACTGTAATTTACAATATAGCATTGTATACCTAATACTTGTATGTAACCATAGTATTATTATTTGCTTTTAAATATTTATAATCAAATTATACACTCTTCCTCGAGCCACAAGCTAATGGAAGAGAAGGTAGTATTAAAATATTTTAACGAAAAAAACAAACAATGTAATTCATAAACACATATATTATGTGCCTACCTTTTAAAAATATTATATACTTACCTTTTTGAATGATAAAAAAAACACAAAAAAATATTAAAATATATACCAGTATTAAATAATAGCATTTCCAATAGCGATGTGTCGATTTTGCTGGAATGGGCTCTTGAACTCATGTTCTTTGCGGGAAGCGGATCCTACTCCTACTCCTTTTTCAAATCGACTACTCCCAGAAAACCCGCTCCCGGACTTGAAGCCGGACCGAAACTCGGATTTGGACCTAAACGAAACGGAACCCGAATGCCTCCACCCCCGTCTCGGTCCGAGTTATCAGTTCTCCTGGTACTAGATTTCCAACACGTGTTCCCAATTTTGTTCGTTGCGTGCAAACTGCATCCAAATTTCTCTAATAAGCAATAAACAGTGTTAATCTCAAGTGTACTCCTGCATAGGTTAGTATGGTCATGTATGTCTTCTACTTGTTAACGTAGCATCACGTTGTCAAATGCATTTAACATATAGTTTTGTATTAGAGATCGACAAACCGGTGGCAATCTGTTAATCATAAATTATTATGATACTCGTAGTTTATCTAGTCTCACTAGTCTGTAGTTAACAGTAAGTCAGAGCATGGTAGACTTGTATCATAAATTCATTCAGCGTCCTTGAAGTAAATTTTCCCAAAAACAGCGCTATATAAATCATCCAAATATTATTATTAATTCAATAAACTTATCCAAAAAGTTTAAAAAATATATTTTTTTAACTTATTATTAAAAAAATAAGAATGGGGCCACTATAAAAATTTTATTCTCAATTTAAATACAGATGATTGTTAACATTGTAATTATTATGACAATATAAGCAACAATATTATTAACCAAGACAAAGGTTTAATTCAATTTCACAATATAAAATCAGACTATCATTATATAAAATTATCACAAATCCGATAAGAGTTTAAATTAAAAAATAAAAACATCGATTTTGGCTGAGAGATTTAATTGCACGTACGGTTCAAAAAACTCGATCTCACAGCTGATAAAGCCTCTTACCGTGTCAAATAATAATCACTTTCAAAACAAAATACGAAGATTCTTAAGTAAATTTATATAATTGTTTCCACCTTATCACGAGCTAGCGAAGAGCGACTCCGTTATCTATCGGCTAATGAGAGTAGCCAGGTAACAAGGCGATGTCAACTCGAAATTCGTGTCGTGTGCAAAAGAATCCATCTTATCAATAAGATTATATCGCTAACATCAGGTGCAAAATACAGAACTAGGTTTTGGGCGAGAGGAAAATCATTGGAGGAGTGTGCAAGTGAAATCATTACCCTTTTACCAGGCACCTACCCATTTTCTTTTCTGTTTTTCACATTCTATGGTTACGAATTTTTACATTCTATGGTTACGAAACATTTGATATCTCCCTGCTCCCTACTTTTATGGTTATAAGCGGTAAATGTTGCACAATTTTTGGTGACATTGGTAGCAAAGAGATTGAACCCGAGAAATCTTAATTCAGGTGTCATTTCGAGTCGTGTCGTGTGCAAAAATATACATCCAATCAATCAGATTATATCGCTAACATGTTACGAATTGCTAATAACTTAGCAACATCGACATTGATTGAACCCGAAAAATCTTAATTCAAACGTCATTCCTAGATAGCGTGAGTCGTTTGGTATGCAAAATACACATTCAATCAATCAAATTATATCGCTAACATCAGGTGAAAAATGCAGATCTAAGATTTGGGCATGAGGAAAGTCATTGGGGAAGTGTGCAAAAGAAAACATTACCCTTTTACTAAGTACCTACCTACCCATTTTTTTCTCTGTTTTTTCGGTTACGAATTGCGAAAAACGTGGCAAAATTTCCCTACTTCTATCATCATAAGCGGTAAATGTTGTGCAATTATGGGTGACATTGCTAGCAGGGGATTGAACCTGAGAACTCTCAATTCAGACGTTATTGATAAGATAAGTGTTGTGCCGTGTGCAAAACACTTATCTTATCATTCAGATTATAACAGGTGAAAATACAGAACTAGGTTTTGGGCCTGCGAAAAATAATTGGGGACGTGTGCAAAAGAAAGCTTTAAAGAAAAACGTTAAACTGTTACTACCCATTTTGCTTTTTATTTCAAAGAAGGCAACCATTCTCGGATTACGAAAAGCGAATAGTGTTTCCTAACGTTTGTACATGGTTGACATTTGCCACATGAGAACAGGTCGTTTCTACGACTCCTTCTTGAGTTCAACGGTTCGACTGCAGAACCATTTACGGCCTCTGTGTTTTGTCCCCGGTTGCCACTGGTTTTCTCCTCTGTGTTTTCCACAATATGGGTCTCTTCAAGACCTATGTTCACTCCTCCTTTTTCTGCAAAAGATCCTCCACACAGCATCCCCAAAACGACATAGACGCCGAGGAAAATTATTTTCTTAAGTGCAATGATTAGGGTTGCCATCCGTTTCGATATATCGGAAGTGTCACCATTACCGAGCCCCTGTCCCGATGTCCCGATAAAACCTGAAATGTCTCAACAAAACCGAAAATGTTCCGATTTAAAAACCAGCACAATGCAGCAATGCTGTTTACTAACGAACCTTTTCTGCGGCACTGCTGACTATCAATATTGCTGTCCATCCTTAGCTCGCTAGCTATCTCTGCATGCTGTGTGTCCTATGTTTTTCTTTGTTTCTTTCACATTTATGTCGCACTATTCTCCCAATCGGATCTTTGTACTTCTTGTACTTGGTACTCTGAAAAAAATATGACGTATTTTTTCGGAATAGCGGGTCAATTAAAAAACTATTTCTAAATATTTTCAGCCGAGTGCATTGCAATTGAATCTCTCAAATATATACCTAATCAGAAATTAATTCTGAACATTCTCTTGTTCTCTGAGACTCTCTCAGTTCCCTTCATGAACAATTCTTTTTAATATTATTATATATCTTAATTTTCTGATGATCACTTTGTATGCCTTGGTCGAGTGCTGATAGCTTCCATTCGAAGCTCTGGAAAAAACGTAACTTTGATTTGGATTCCTGGACATTTTGGCATCATGGTTAAGAGGCCGCTCTCCGAATTTCTACCGATTTCTTGCAAACCTCCCTTAAACATTTGAAGTTTTTAAGCTCTTAAAAAAATATATGTTATTTTTTAAGGCAATATATATACATTCTCCACGCCGAAACGCAAATTATATGAAATTCCGTCGACAGAAAAAAATCGCAAAGTATGCTCCAATTTTTTTTTGTATTTTCAAGTCTGTTTCCGTTATTTTATAAGTTATATGTATGAAAAAATTCACAGTGTTTCATTTAATACTGTTTTAGACAGCCCCCAAGAGATTTTTGCTTTATTTTAAACGAGTCGTGTTTTATTAAAGATTTTGCATCGATTTTGGCGCTGTACATGTTAGCGCTCTCCTCTAACATTGGTAATTTCGTATCTCTCCATCTTCTTCTTTTTGAGACCAGTAACGGAGCCTTAACGATACTGCGGATTACTTAGCAAAACAAGGAGCATTCAACCCTATTGTTACCCTCGTAAACCACATTCCTCTATCTGACATTTTTTCCATCTTCAAAGATAGACCCCGCAATTTTGGGCAGAGTATTGGCACATGGCTATGAGACCAGTGGTAGCGAACCACTTGGGGTGATCTGTGGCAGAGGTCTTGGTTATCCAATATCCAATAAACGGTTAGGCCCATACCGGCCTCCCAAATTACGCAGGTATATGTACGTGGTCCATGAGTTTTCAGTGAACTAGATCGCTAAGATTGAAAAATATGACGTATTGAGGTTATTGTAGCTGAAAAGGTTTTTTTTTTCAAAATATCAACTTTTTGTGTGAAGATCTTCAGGATTCTTTCAGTCAATGGATGCGCCGCATCCACATTGTGAAAAAAAGTTTAAATTTTGAGAAAAATAAAAATTCACTTTCGGTTACAACAACATCTGGTATCGTATTTTTCAATCTTAGCACTCTAGCTCACTGAAAACTCACGGACCGCCACTGGTACGCACATTAATTAAATCTATTTGTATTTTATCGAAATATTTCAAAAGTTTCGGGTTGTAATTAAACGAAAGATTTTTTTAGTTCATGTCCATTTTTTGGTCTACGAAATGTATTTATTTCCCAGTTTGGTTCTGAACTGTAGGGCCGTGTGAATGAAATAAAGTACAATGACTGATAAATAAGTACCTATAGATGATTCTTTGCACACGAAACCAATGATTTTTCGTTTTAAAAATCAATCTCCACTTAGTTTCAGATAAGTCACCCAGAAGATCAGAGCGTTTTCCAATGACGAATTCGATGTTATTCTTAAATACTTATCGATCAAAATGATTAGGTACATAAATATTGTAGATTAACTAATCAATGCTATTAATGCTATAACTACTATTATAGACAGAATAATCAATGCTAATCAATAAAGGTCTGGGAACTGGAGAAAATGTCCTAAATTGGGTACAAATTGGAATATAAGGGGTCCCGTGTATCGTGTACCTACTTGGTCCCGTGAAGGTGCAATTGGGACAGTCAGCTCGGAGCGCCAATGTACCAAGAAGCTAAGGCGCTGTTAAAACCTAACAACTAATAACAATTTGGGAGATAGGTATGTGTAAGGTCGCCCCGGGAACCATTTATTGGACAACACCTCTGCCTTAGGTCACTCCAAGTGGTTTACTACGTTTGGTGACTTGCGTTCTTCGTGGCGGACTGCATGAGAGCGACTGGCCGAGGAAGACCTTTTGATCTCTCGGAGCATCGCCTTGCTCCTTGCTCCGTAGTGGAAGGGATGGATTCATACGCCCGTCGCTCCTGGACACACTGACCCACCCCTAACCTACCCACCTATCATACCTTTTTCCTTCCCAGAACTTTCTCTCCTTCCTTTCCCGAAAAAGTCCCAACACACAGCATCCCCAAAGATGACATAGGCCTCGAGGGAAATTGCTTTCCTCAGGGCCTCCTGTGTGGAGCTAATGTAAAAAAAGTACACATTTTTTTAATAACCTCAAATCTAATGCTTGCTCTCAACAAAGAATTTCCTATAGTAATATGTTATAAAAAGATGAATAAGTCAAAATTTGACTTATTCGTCTTTATTTATATAAAACATTGAGAAACACCGTTAAGAGGCACTGCTGAAAACCAGCTACATTCCAGGAGAAATCCTAAATGTATAGCTGAGCACTGACTTTTTTGTCAATAGAATCAATGATAAATACACTAACTAACTAACTGACTAACCATCACGCCGTTTCCCCGCAGGGGTAGGCAGAGAGGACGGACCGCCAAACAACTCGGTCTTGGCACACACTCCTTGCCTCGTTAACATTCATGCATCGTCTCATACATGCTCTTCTATTATTCTGACTCTTGACATGGCCCGACTCAAGTATCTGATTCACTTGGTCGTTCCATGTCTTTCTCGGGCGTCCCCGACTTCTTCTACCATTCACATTTGCGGCATATATTCTCCTTATACTCCTTTCCTCGTTCATTCTCTCTACATGCCCGAACCATCTGAGGGTCCCTTTCTTGATCTTACTCATTACGCTTACATCAGCCTTGCATTCTTTGCGGATCTCCGCGTTTCTCACACGATCATACATGGTTTTACCACACATACGCCTCAGGAATCTCATTTCTACAGCATTCAGTCTACTTTCATCCTTCCTCTGCCAGTTCCATGCCTCACTGCCATACATCAGGGTAGGTACCAGTACTCCATTATGGACGGCTAATTTCGCGTCTTTGGACAGTTTGTTGTTGGTGCCAACGGCGTTCAGTCCTCCATTAATAGAGTTACCTGCATACACGCTTCTTTCAATATCTCTTTCAGCCTTCGCATCTCTCGTAAACATACTTCCCAAATAAACAAACTCATCCACCTGCTCCAAGTATTCATCGTTCACAACTATATTGCATACTGTTTTCGTACTCTCTCTTTCAAACACCATGACTTTAGACTTACTTACATTCATCATTAACTCATTCTTCATACATACTTCGTTCATCCTTGACACGAGAGACTGTAGATCTTCCATACTGTTAGATATCAGCACCGCATCATCAGCATACAACAGGCAACATACTTTCAGATTACTCAATTTCGCGCCCAATCCCATCTCTTTCAATTCTTGAATACAATTATCCATGTATAGATTGAATAACCACGGTGACATTACACCCTAATACATGCAACGCTTCCCTCGTATAAAGACGCAATTGCCTGTATGAGATTCGTATTCACTCCATACTTGGACAATACCTTCCATAGCTTTTTCCTGTCAACTCGGTCGTATGCTTTTTGTAGATCTACAAAGGCACAGAAGAGTTTCTGGTTTTTTGCAAGAAACTTCTCAGTGAGCATACGCAATGAGAAAATCTGGTCCATGCACCCCCTTCCACTCATAAAAGCACCTTGCACATCCCATATTTTATCTTTTGTTTCCATTCTTACCCTTTCAATCAATATTCTACCATATAGCTTGCCGACTGAACTAAGTAGGCTAATAGCCCTATGATTCCCACATTCCATACGTGACCCTTTACCTTTATACAATGGCATGATTACAGCCCTTCTCCAATCTAGTGGCGTATAAGCCTCCTCTAAACATTGGTTAAAAAGTTTGCACAACCATGTGAGAATAATACGGCTATCCCCCTTAAAGTATTCGGCAGCAATATTGTCGAAACCCACAGCCTTACCATTTTTCATACATTTAATAGATCTTTTTATTTCATCCATGCTGATTTTGGTAACATTCACTACATCATCGTTCACACCCGATTCACCGCTGGGATCACAGTCACCCGGGTTACTTTCGAAGACTTCTTCAAAATATTTCATCCATCTCTCTTTAATTTCTTTCTCATTCGTCAACATTTGCCCATCTTTCGATTTTATCACTTTCATGCTTCCGTTCTCTGGACCACTCCGGGACCTTTTGACCTCCTTCCAAAACAGTTTAATGTTTTCTTGGAAGTGGTGTCATTTTTATCCCCTCTTCCTCTTCCAGGCGTTTCTTTCGTTCTTTCACTCCAACACTTACTCTTCCTTATACACTTCTTTCGCTCGATCTCTCTCTTCGCTTGGAGCACTGCCAGTCCCTTTCAGACGTAACCAAGCTTCCTTCTTCTCTGAGACTAGTGTTTTGATCTCGTCATCCCACCATGCATCACTTTTCTTCCTACCTTGCTTACTTATTCCACACACGTCTCTAGCAGATTCACATAGACTCACCTTTATGTGGTTCCATGTTTCCTCTATGCTTAGACCGTCCATTTCTTTCTCATTCAATCTCATTTCTGCACAATTCTCATACTCACTTCTGACACAATCGTTTTGTAGTTTTTTTTCTATTTTGACTCTTGTTGGAGCTGATACCGTTTTCACTTTAGAGCGCCAGCCGCGGAAGAGGTTTACTCTCGACACCACGAGAAAGTGATCAGTTTCAACCTTAGCCCCTCTGAAAACTCTTGTGTCCTCAAGAGCCCTCAACCTATAGTCAAAATACACAAATTGTTTAAAATTGTAAAAATCTATTGAAGAAAAAATGTTATTATTATTTACACTAGATAAGGTTATTTTTCTCAGGCCCTCCTGTGTAGAGTTAATGTATGAAAAAATTAATGTCCAGGAGTGACAGACGTATGAATCCATCGCTTCCACAGCTATGCAAGGCGTATCTATAGGTAAGGTATACATATTTTCCGTAAAAAGACCATCTACCGCATCCCCAAAAATGAAATAGGCCCTGAGGGAAATTATTTTCCTCAGGGGGCTCCTGTGTGGAGCTAGTGTAAAAAATATAAAATAAGAAGGTTACTCGGCGTTGTTGTTTGTATTTGAAAAAAAAATGACGTAAAAACGCACAAAAAATGTCACCTGAGATCAAAATGTCACAAACATTTTTTACTTCCAAAAATTTCAGGAGTCGCCGGTTAAATATTATGAGATATGTTCCAATACCCTGTATCAACTAAAGTTATTTTGTTAGTTTTATTTTGAATATAACGTTAAACCGCCAAAAATAACGCTCTTCTAGAATACATGTCCTTGCCTAAATCGAACGGACCATATCAAATACCTTGGTCTTACATTTGATCAATATCTTAAGTGGAATACACATTGCCTACTTATCACGAATAAACTTAGAAAACATATTTATTTCCTCAAAAACATTAGAAACATACTAGATTCCAAATCTATGAAAATTGTTTATTACTCCATTTGTCAATTATCATTGAATATGGAATAATCGCATGGGGAGGTGCAACACTATCAGCTAAAGATTCATTATCGAAGGCACAAAAATAATTATGAAAGTTATTCTTAAAGTTCCCATAATAACATGTACTGAAGATATATTCAACAAAGTCCATGTATTAGATATTCAACATAGACATATGAATATTAGTAGACCAGAACATAAAGGTGAGGGGTAGAAACCGCGGGACGAAGAGCAAGAAGACGGCTTTGGTGATACGTGATTCGTCAAAACTCAATCTGACAGTATATAGGCATCTCGCACTGGTTAAAATTGATGCTTATTGAGTAGGTACTTGTTCTATGGGCAATTACTTCTAGGCAAGTACCTACCTAATTTTATTATTTTCTTTTTTGTTCCATTATTCAAATAGTTCTATAGAAGAACAAAGGAAGGTAGCTTCCATTCTTACATAAAAAAAATGTGTTCCAACAAGCAGATCACAATATAAATCTTATAAAAAATCAGGATTATGTAAATAAAAGAATAATAAATTATGACCAGACAAACAAACACAAAACAAGAGTTTGATTTACAAAAGTGAGTACCACAGAAAACCTCCACCTGAAATCAAATAAGAGCGTAAAAATCGCCATATGGTCCTTCGAGCCGGATGAAAACCAGCTCATCCAGCCAGAAGTCCGGTCTACATCATTCTTATTCATCATTACATATTCCTAAGGTATTAAGGCATTATAATATAACTTGTAAAATCACGCGAAGAATTCGCCACCAAGAGCCACTCTTTTTGCGTGATATTATAATCAAACGAGATAAATATTGTCGACATAATATAATTTAACCAGTAGGTAGATTCCAAATAATATACTCTACGATTACCACTGATTATTATAAATAATATAATTTATTTTATTGTAATCTATTTATTATTCGCTCCCGCAAAGGTGGTACAAAAAAAAGGTTATTTTTAAATAATTTAATGTGTATGTTTGTGTAAAAAATTCTGCATTATGCCACAAACATTAAAATCACTGGTGAAGAAGCGTGGTGAATTGAAAGCACAATTAACACGATTTAAGAATTACCTATTAAGTGATTCAGTTGATGTAATAGAAACGGAAACAAGATTGGAGGAGGTAAACACACTGTTAAATCGCTTTAAGAATATACAATCTCAGATCGAAGAGTTTGATAGTAACTCAGATGAAGAGGATAGCCCACTTGAGTGTTTCGAATTGCAATATTATCAAGTAGTGACGTTAGCAAAAAAATCCATAAAAAGCATTGAAAAAATTGATGATACTAACAATATTAAGATCCAATTACCTACGTTTTCGCTCCCAGAATTTAGTGGTGATTATTCGAAA
Organism: Limnephilus lunatus; assembly: GCA_917563855.2. Classification (NCBI taxonomy): domain Eukaryota; kingdom Metazoa; phylum Arthropoda; class Insecta; order Trichoptera; family Limnephilidae; genus Limnephilus; species Limnephilus lunatus. Next base: position 39,317,768 of record OU830602.1, on the reverse strand, counting down.
TGGTTATCTTTTAAGGATGCTTTCGTCACGATAGTGGGTACTAATAAATCATTAAATAATTTTCAGAAACATTACTATTTGTGTGAATGTTTAAAAGGAAAGGCACAGTGCCGGATCTGCCATACGTTCAAAAACGTGCAAAAACCTGGCGCTAACTCCGAAGGGGCGCCGTGAGAAAATAAATATTGTATTAAAATTTAGTTATAATATTCCCTGAATCGTTTAAAAATTACCCATAGTACGAAATAATTATTACGCTCTAGCAACACTTTCCAAAGAAACAGAATGCGCACGCATCAGGTTGAAATCAACGGCTTATGAATTTATAATCAGTTACAGAATTTTTTTACAAATTCCATATATTTAGTTTAAACGTAAGATCTATTTTTCCATATATATCTTTTACGACGAATGGGTGCGATCCAAATTCAATAACCAATCACAGCGCATTTTGGTTGTTTTCAGGTAAAAAAATGTAATAAGCAGTAATTGTTGAATGAAACACTAGTATATATTGAATTATTTGGCGGGTGGGAGATAAGCCGACGTAGCTCAGTTGGTAGAGCAGTTGACCGGATATCAGAAGGACGCGGGTTCAAGTCCCGTCGGCGGCATTTATCTTTTCTCGGGAGATTTTTTCAATGTGGATGAGTGTTTCAGGCTAATAATTATTGCTTATAATAATTGTTAATCACAGCGCAGTTTTTTTGTTCCTGTGAATCAAACAAACCGACTTGCGCCTTTCAAAATGCTGTCAATTTTTGTTAGTGTGTTGTCCGTACGCTCGCTATTGTTTTATTTTGTACGATTTAAGTCTCTAGGAGAAGGTAGTTAAAGACTATTTTCTTATGAAATCTTCAGTAAATTCCATTAACAAAAGCATCGCACGGTTTGCAGGATTTGCAGGTTGAACATGTTGACAGTTATTTGAAGTTCGTTAAATGTATAATTAATATCTATTAGATTTGTTGGATTTTGGATTTGTTATTTTACGGTGTCAGTGTAAGCGTCTTTCGTAAGCCGTTGATGCCATACGTCAGTGGTTAGTGTTTGTTCGCTCAATTTGGTGTTTGTTCGCTCAACACAGGGGAAATGCAAGGTACAATTTTGAGGTTATATTCTTATAAGATTTTTAAATTTATAACTAAATTTCTATTGGTTGTTAGAGGTTATAAAAGTACTGTGGATTACAATGAATAGAATAATAATTTTAAAAAAACTTTCAGGCTCGCAGAATCTAAAACGTAGAATTAAAGAGCAGAATGACATAAAAAAACTCGTTTCCATTGGGAATTTTTGTATTCCAATTTCTCCAGCACCGATAAAAAATATATGTCTTGATTTTATTTGATAAATTAGTGTAAAAAAAAATAAATAAAAAAATTGGGGTGAACGAATTTTTAATCAAAATAAAAATGTGTGGGGGGGGGGGGCGCCATCGGTACCTACTGCACAGGGCGCCAGATTCCGTAGATCCGGCCCTGGAAAGGCATCACAAATATTAAACGCACTTGAAATTACCCAAGACAATTTAGAAATAGCTTGGCAGGTTTTATCAAATAGATTTGAAAATAAGCGTGTAATAGCTAATCAACATTTAAATTCATTGTTTAAGCTCAAGGAATTAAAACAAGAAAGTCACGTCGCCTTGAGAAGTTTATTAGATCAAACACAATTACATTTGAATTCATTGAAAAACATAGGTCTACCCACGGAGTATTGGGATGTAATAATAATTTATATTTTGGCCAACAAATTAGATTCCAATACCCGGATCTATTGGGAACAATATCCAACTAAAGAAAAAATACCGACATTGCAAGAATTTTTAAAATGTTTAACAGATCGAGCGATAGTCTTGGAAGCATCGGAAGCAACATGTTCCACAGCCAAACCAATATTCGCGCATCATAAACCGTCAAGTTACAAAAAGGAATCTTCAGTTTCATTATTGTCGCAAAGGTTGAAATGCATTGTTTGTAAGGAAAATCATAAGATTTATTTCTGTAAACAGTTTTTGAAACTAAACCAACATGAACGGTTTGAGAAAATCAAGCAATTACAAGCTTGCATCAAGTGTTTAAATGTGGGTCATTCAACTAAAGAATGCAGGAGTAAGAATAATTGTAGAACTTGTGATAAAGCAGGACACAACACATTACTCCATATTTTCCCTAAAGAGGATCAAAACACTGAGAATGGCATAGATCAAGTACCAGTCTCAAACCATTCCACTTTTGGAGAAGCAGAAAAAACAATTTTGTTATCAACGGCAATGGTGAACGTTAAGGACAGTAATAGAATTATTCATTCAGCGAGAGTATTGTTGGATAATGGTTCTCAGGTGAATTTCATAACTGAACGATTTGCTAAAAAATTAAACATAAAGTACAAGTCATTAAATATGCCGGTCTCTGGGTTACATAATAATATAACAAATGTAAAGAAGAGCCTCTCGTTTGAATTGTCATCAATAAACTCTAATTACAAAAAACTTGTTACTTGCTTGGTATTACAAGAAATCACCAGCAAGTTACCGCAGACCTCTTTTCCAAAAAGGGAGGCAAACATACCACCAGGATTGAAATTGGCCGATCCTGAATTTTCCACTTCCGGTCATGTGGATATATTACTCGGCTCCGAACTATTTTGGGAAATGCTGACCACTGATCAATTGAGATTAGGAACAACTGGACCTACTCTGCAACGCACTGAACTTGGATGGATATTATCCGGGCCAATTAGAATGTGCACTACAAAAAAAGAGCAAGAATCATCCTCGTGTCACTTATCTTTAAATATGATTCACAATCAAATTGAAAGATTTTGGAAACAAGAGGAATTGGTGTCCATCAAGCACCAAAATTATGAAGAAAAGGCATGTGAAGAGAGCTTCAAGTCAACCCAAAAAAGGGATGAAAATGGGCGTTTCGAAGTAAGCTTACCATTCCGACCTTGTATAGATCAAATAGGTACTTCCTTGCCTATGGCAGAAAAAAGATTTTTAAACTTGGAAAAGAAATTATCTTCTAATATGGATTTGAAACTTCAATACATTAAATTCATGGAAGAATATGAAAACTTAGGTCATATGACAAAATTTGAACCAGTTTCAAATGAAGAAAAATCTTACTATTTACCTCATCATGCAATCAAGAAGGAAACCAGCAGCACTACCAAACTAAGAGTGGTGTTTGACGGCTCCGCAAAAACCTCCAGCGGGATATCAATAAACGACGCGTTAATGGTTGGTCCAATAATACAAAATGATTTATATACCCATTTGTTGAATTTTAGAAAATATCAAGTGGCATTGACGGCTGACATAGAGAAAATGTACAGGCAGGTCAACATTAGAGAGGAGGACCGCGTCTTCCAAAAAATACTTTGGCGAGCATCTCCAGAAGAGGAAATGGGCCATTTCAAGTTAAATACGATAACTTATGGTATGGGACCGTCATCTTTCTTAGCCACGCGTTGCTTGAAGCAGCTGAGTATGGAAAACGCTCAGTTATATCCTGAAACTAGTCTCATTTTAGAGAGAGATTTTTACATAGATGATCTAATTACAGGTGCAGACAATGTGGAATCCTGTAATTTGTTAAAAGAACAGTTAATCTCCATAATGAATTCGGCCGGTATGGACTTAAGAAAATGGCGGTCTAATTCTTCTGATTTGTCATCGGAGGCCGATCAGGCCACTGATATGGTAATTTTGGACAAACCAGAAGGAGAGAAAATTCTAGGCTTAGCTTGGAATTGCGAAAAAGATAGTTTTTTATATCACGTGGAACTACCGTCACATCCTATTTATAATAAACGGAATATTTTGTCACTGATTGCTAGTATTTTCGATCCATTAGGTTTGCTAGGACCAGTAACCGTGAATGCTAAACTTATTATGCAGAAATTATGGCAAGAAAAGATATCTTGGGATGAAGAAATACCTATAGAAATTCTGAAGCTCTGGAAAAAATATTTAGAAGATTTAAAAGGTGTAAATTCTTTTCAAATACCTAGAAAAATTATATGTAATCAAACTGTAAATATACAATTGCACAGATTTTGTGACGCATCTCAAAAAGCATATGCTGCTTGCGTATATATGCTATCCACAGACCAATCAGGAAAACGGCATTCTCAATTAATCACAGCTAAATCAAGAGTAGCTCCATTAAAAACGATTTCTTTGCCTAAATTGCAATTATGTGGTGCTGTTCTGTTAACAAAACTTCTTGAAAAAGTAAAGGAATCCCTACTTATACCTTTGGATAAAACATTTTATTGGTGTGATTCCACTATAACTCTATGCTGGATAGGAAATCAACCAGCGCGATGGAATACATTTGTTGCAAACAGAGTTGCAGAAATACAGGAAAGAAGCGAAACCAGTCAATGGAAGCATGTCAACTCCGAAGATAATGCTGCGGATATTTTATCAAGAGGAACCAGTGCTAAAAGTCTATTTTCTTCAGAAATCTGGTGGAGAGGTCCTAATTGGTTAACTCAAGATGAAGTAACTTGGCCGAACTATAAGGAAATTTGCATCGATCCACCGGAATTAAAAAACAAAATAAATTTAACCGTCAGTATGAATAAAGATTGGGAATTGTTTAATCGTTTTTCTTCTCTCACGCGTTTACAAAGAGTAACTGCTTATATCCTACGTTTCATTAATAATACAAGAAAGAAACATACATTTAGCGGACAACTTTCAATAATAGAATTAAACAAGTCTTTACAATCATTAATAACAGTCACTCAATCTTATTCATTCTCAAAAGAAATTAAAACATTAAAGGCGGGAAAAAACTTAGATAAAACCAGTCATCTCAAATCATTAAACCCATTTATACATATGGATTTATTGCATGTAGGTGGGAGATTGTCCAGAGGAAAACTAATACATGAAGCACAAAAACATCCGATATTACTACCTCACGATCACCCTCTAACAAAGTTAATCATTAAACATTTTCATTATACAAATTTGCATGTAGGTACTCAAACGTTACTAGCACTTATTAGACTAAAATATTGGCCTATAATGGCAAAAAATGCTATTAAAAAAATACTTTAAAATTGCATTGTGTGCTTCAAATGCAGTCCAAAAACAAGTCATCAAATAATGTCTGACCTTCCAGAGGATAGAGTGTCACCATGTAGACCGTTCTCTGTTACAGGACTGGATTACGCAGGGCCAATCTTAATAAAGTCTGGAATTAGTAGGAGATCCAATTCAGTCAAGTCTTATATTTGTTTATTTATATGCTTCTCTACTAAGGCAGTTCATTTAGAACTGGTCACCGCTCTGACTACAGATGCATTTCTTAATTGTTTAAAGCGTTTCATTTCCAGACGTGGAAAACCTAGTAAATTGTATTCTGATAATGCTACTACATTTGTTGGAGCGAATAATGAATTAAAAAATATGTATAATTTATATGTCTCTCAAAAGGAAATAGCTAATTACTTAACTAATATGTCTATTCAATGGGTTTTTATCCCACCTAAAGGTCCTCATCATGGAGGTCTTTGGAAATCTAACATAAAAAGTGTGAAATATCACGTAAAAAGAGTGGCAAACGTCTCTTCATTAACATATGAAGAGATGTGTACGTTATTATACCAAATAGAGTCCTGCATAAATTCTAGGCCTTTAATTCCACTATCCAACGATCCCCTCGACCTCTTCGCACTTACTCCAGGTCACTTTCTTATTGGTGATAACCTGTCAGCTGTAGCTGAACCTGACCTACAACAGATTCCCATAAACAGGCTTAATAATTTCCAAAAACTAAGCCAGCTAAGACAGAGCTTCTGGTCAAGATGGAGAATTGAATATCTGGGAGAGCTGCAGCAAAGGACTAAATGGACGGATGGGAACCGGCGACAACTAAAGATTGGGGACTTAGTTATCATCAAAGACGACAACGCACCACCAAATTTATGGAGGATGGGACGTGTCATCACCACTCACCCTGGAAAAGATGGGATAACCCGTATAGTCACCTTGAAGACGCAGCAAGGGTCTATGAAAAGGCCCATTACCAAATTGTGTCTTCTACCAATGGACGATGCTATCACATCTTAGAAGAACTGGATCAAAATAAACTACTAACATCTAAGAAGAGCAGTATAAAAAATAAGTCATCTTTACTAAGGCCAAGGATCAAAAAGAAGCCATCTTTTTTGAAGACAAGAACTGCAGAGGCTATCGATCGAGGATCAAGAAGATGAACATTTTATAATTTAGTGTTATTTTTTTTTCTTATGCATATCTTCTAATGATTTACTTCAATTTATTATTTTATTGTTTCTAAACTAACTACAACAATCAATGGATTACGATATGTGTATTAGCTAGTTTCAACTCTCTTTTTATTTTATAAAAATAAGTTATTCTTTCTAATTTAAAAAAAAAATATCCTCACAAATAATAATAATCAATTTTAACTATTATAGGGTTCTAAAAAGAACTTTCATTTAATTTCAGCCCTTTTTGTCGGGGAGCTATGGTTAAAATTGATGCTTATTGAGTAGGTACTTGTTCTATGGGCAATTACTTCTAGGCAAGTACCTACCTAATTTTATTATTTTCTTTTTTGTTCCATTATTCAAATAGTTCTATAGAAGAACAAAGGAAGGTAGCTTCCATTCTTACATAAAAAAAATGTGTTCCAACAAGCAGATCACAATATAAATCTTATAAAAAATCAGGATTATGTAAATAAAAGAATAATAAATTATGACCAGACAAACAAACACAAAACAAGCGTTTGATTTACAAAAGTGGGTACCACAGAAAACCTCCACCTGAAATCAAATAAGAGCGTAAAAATCGCCACGCACTATAAAATCATAATTTAGTTCTTAAAAGTAAACTCTGCTTTTGAATGAATAGACCTTTTTACATGGGAGCGCAAATTGCTCGCCGCGCAATGAACAAATTTGAAGTTCAAATACGTCAAAGTAAGGTCGCCTATAAGGTCGAGTTCAATATTTTGCTCCTGTAGTTAGTTAATACACTTTTACAAATGTTTCATAATTTACTTACCCCCGTAAACAGTGACGGGCACACGCCATGTCTCTCGGAGTGATAATGTATGTATGGGTGGTTTGGTATATTTATGGTGTATGTTCAAAAACGATCATATTATGTGATCTGAATTAGCTTAAAATAGTGTAAAATAATGCTTGCTTATGGAATGTAATACCACAATTGGGTTTATTCTCTTTTTCTCTTCTATTTTTACACGTTTTTATAGCACAAGCCACCATTTTTACCGTGTTATTTACGATGAGAGCTCGACGCTGGTCCGGACAAGAATGATGACGTCACATTTTTTAGATTGACGCGTGGCTCTCGCAAGCCCAGCCGGTTCCGAAAAATGGTTCCAATGGGAGGGGGAAATAATACGCCTTTTATCGCTTAGGGCATGTCCATGTATTTTGTACGTCCGTGATATTCAACAAATTTACACAAAAACAATCTTAACCTGTTTAAAATCTTATCAATCTTAAAATCAAATCTTATCAATTTAAAATCAATCTTAATCTGTTTAAAAATAAAACACATACATTTTATGAAAATACCCAAAATATTGTAAAAAATCAAAGAACTCTCACAAACACAAACACCTAAAACAAACACAACATTTGGTCAAAGAAATTTCAAATACATTGCGTCTAAAATATACAATAACCTACCTGACAAAACGAGACAATCGAATAATATTAACAAATACAAAATTCTGATAAAACAATGGATCATTGAAAAAGGTCGTGCAATAATTAGTCACCTCACCCAAATATAATTCTCTTATCCGATTATTGTTACCACTACCTACCAACCTGAAAATTTTTGTCAAATATTTTTACTTTATTTTTTATTTTTTTATTTTTTATTTTTTTTATTCTTCATTTAAAGCACCCGCTAAACCGCCAAGGCAGTTTGTCAGCAGGTCAATTTAACAATATTAATATAACACTAAAGCACAAATATAACAAGAAACCACAATATACAAAATAGATACAGAAGAATAACTTTTAAGTAGAATACAAAGACATAAAATATACAGACAGACAGATATTATACAGGCAACGTCATATTTATACATAAGATTACAAACAATATCAATATGAAAAGTTTTGATCCATTAGCCATTTTTTCATAAAAAAAAATTTTGAGATCGGTGGTGCAATTTGATTCGATTTTTATGTTCATTGGCATCTTATTAAATATGGTAGGGACAAGATAAGTGAGAGTCCGTTGCCCGTATTTATTTATAATTTTCGGAATGGATAAATCCTCATTTTTACTAAATCTAGTGTCATGTGCATGATCAACTTTTTCTTTGTATATCCGACAATACGTTTTGGCATACAATTTTAAACCATAATATCCCTCGAACAAGTAATATATTAACTGATTTATATAATAATTTTATGTCTCTTCTTTGTGCATAAATACTTTCGCTTACCAAGAGCTTAGTCACAGAGTTTTGAATTGTTTGAATGTAGCCTATATTTGTCTTGCACGAGTTTCCCCAAGACGTTATTCCGTATCTCATAGTAGATTCCGCTAGTGACAAATAAATTATTTTTAGCGTACTTATGGGCATAAAATATTTAATTTTGTAAATTCGCCCAGCAATAGCTCGTCGGCGTTTGCAAATGTTGCTTATGTGAGTATCCCATTTCATGTGCATATCTACAGTTATCCCCAAATATACATACGTTTGTACAAGTTCAATGGTTCCGCATTTGCAGGATTGTGACGAATTGTGTATACATTCAAATGTATGCGATTTTATTAAAGGCGTGATGGTATATTTGGCATGTGGAGATCGTATGTGCATTAATTTTATTTCTTTGGAATTTATTATAAGACCCGCATCATGTGACGATTTCTGTAGGGGAAAGAAATCATGCTGTATGAGTTTTATTGCAATGCATAATTCTTCATGCGAAATGACTAGTGCAGTATCATGAGCATAAACATAATGTTTAACGAATGTGAAAATTTTATTCATCAGTGAAACGAATATTATGTATAATGTTGGGACATACTATGGATAATGCACGTGCGTGTAACATTGCCGGCTACTAATGCCTCCCTTGTTACATCGTTGATACACTTTATTAAATAATGGCTAGATAATATGTTTTCGTACGACATAAAAAATAAATCTAAATTAACATCCCCCAAAAATAAAATATTTTCCTAGGGGTTGATGACATTTGATAAGATGGATGAGATTTCATTCAGAAACAGTGATTTACTATTGAAAAATATATTTTATTTAATATTTGTAAACTAGTCTGTCTCGACACAGGATTTCCTAGTGAGTATATAGATGCATAAATAAATAAATTTAAGAGAAAGCCACAAGAGAAAAAATTATGTAACTTTAGTGTGCCTTATATCGCCACGATTATAGGTAACAGGCATAAAAAATCAGTGTGCAATTCACACGCGGTAGAACTTTAACCTTCAGAAAACTAAAGTAGACAAGAGTGCTACGAAGCACCACACAAAGAGGAGACCGATTATTCTATCCCATTGCCCCGCAGTCCAAATCATATAGATGTATGTATTTGTCTATTTTTAGTGTCGCTTTTTCGTTTCAAGAAGTTTTCACTTCAAAAATCGCTCGGCAAACGGAGTCTAGAGGTGACGATTTCAATCGCAAAAGTAGTTTTTATTTATTTTGTGAATAATTTTATAAGAAAAACAAAAGTTGATCAATGGAAACTGTTACAATTTTATCCATAAAAATTCATTCCATTTCTAATGAAAAAAAAGTACATTTTTATGCTTACCCTTGTATTCTTTAAAAATTTATTAACAAATTTATTTTAATTCTACTCAATGGAAACGCTAGGAAAAGCTTCAATTTATCCAAAGCATATTTTTTGTATTTATAATGCTAACCGATTCGTAGTAAAGATTAATCTAAAGTGGTGATTTAGCACTAAGCTTCGCCTTGTAGTCAATTCTGCTACGCTAGTCTGTAGTTGACAACGTAGATAGTTGTGGACGCAGAACTTAGCTACGAATAAGTTACAACACTCAGTTACACCAAGTCATAATATATGACTTCATATAGATTGTATTCTGCTAACATGACTCAAGATCAAAGGTAAACTAAAATACGAATATGTTCCATTTCTTTAACAGTAACACAAAGTAAATTACACACTATCATCCACCAACGTCACAAGTGACGAGAAAATTACAAACTAATACAGTATTCCACTATTTTCAGCAATGCATGAAACATGACAAAGCCCCACTTCAATTATCATAAACAAAAGACATAGTTTCCACGTCATCTAAAATTTCTATGAAAACACAATTACAGGCAAGAGCAGCATAATGTTAGACGCAATGTTTTCAATTTTGACACATTGATTAAACGTGTAAAGCTCGATATGTTATATAAGAACCTTCCTTTGTGCCGTGAAAGCTATAAATTTCATGTTTTCTGTAAGAAAGTCACATTTAAACCATCGCCGAACGAATTCAAGTATCCTGCACAATATTTCAATATTGAAGACAATTATTTTGCACAGTGATTGTTAATAAACATGGAAGAATCCTCGGAAAATGGGAAGCGGATCCCTTCCAAGAACGTTAAAGACTTCAAATTGATTAATTTTGTTGAGACATTTCCCAAAACCTGTTTCGGAATGCTTGTCAACGGCGTATTGCCATCCCACAATTCTCGCGCGATGAGTGTTTGGCGTGCTACGAACGTGGCCATGGTTGCTACCGGCTTGGCTCTGCTGGTTAACTCAACCAAGGAGGCCCTCTTACTTAAAGATTACACCGATGCCACCAGACAAATGGCCATTCTCTTCCTCCTCATAAATATGTCGATCAAGATGTCGTGCCTGATAAAGTACAAGGGCACCATGAATTCAATCATCGTTCGCATCGACGAAGACTACAGAAGAGCCAACGAACTGCTGACTGACGAAGAAGCGGACATTGTTAAAGAGTATGCCATGGCCGGTGTCATACTTCAGAATGTCTGGAGTTACCTCGCGTTTCTTGTTGGATCCGTCTTTCCAGTTTCGGCTATCGTGATGATGTTGTACTCCAACTTTACGGATCCCGTCATAAAAAGGCAGATGGTGTTTTACGGGATTCTTCCCTTGTGGGACGATCAGAAATTCGACACTCCGCTCTATGAAGTGTTTTTCGTTTACGAGATATTTTTGTGTTATGGCTCCACGTTTCTTTACATAGGATTTGATCCACTGGTTCCCATAGCTTCGCTGCATATGTGTGGTCAGATGGATTTGATAAAAATTCGCTTAAGTAATCTTTTTAAGGGAAAGCCTATATTATCACCAGATGAAACTAAAGCACAGCTGTCTGGTATCATCGTAGACCTACAGAATATATATGAGTAAATACCTATTAATGATCATTTTCTTTACATTATTAATTTAGTCATTGGTTAAACATCTTCCAAACGTGACTAATTATTTGTTTCAGGTTTTCGGCTGATTTGTGTGACACGGCAAACTACGTTTATGAGGCAATATTTTCATTTACTCCTATAATGTCGACTGTTGCTGCTTTTCAAACGTTCAGTGTTCGTAGCTATGATTTGTGGTTTTTTTATTAGTTTATAACTATAACCAATTTCTTTAATGGTAGAGGAAAGGAAGCATATTTGGAATACTGTTGGAAATTCTTCTGTCTTATCTTCGGTTTGGGTAGCGGAATCTAACAGTAATAATTATAACTATTAAACGTCACAACTGTGAGCTGTGAGCCCTGATTTCAGTCGGAATAATATTTCTCATGTGTCTGCGGATGAATGCTGACGTATTTTGTGAAGTTGCTTTTTTCAAAACTTTTTCGGTGTGTTTTTAATCCAATATAATCACTCCATATTCCAATATTTTTTATAACATTACAAATGAATTAATTTGGTAGGCGGGTTTGGGTACCGCCGCACTGGGAACCATTTATTGGATGACCAAAACCTCTGCCACAGGTTACCCCAAGTGGTTCGCTACGTTTGGTGACTTAGCAGGGGTGCCCAGGTTCATGGGGTAATGTTTGTCTGGGTCTTGATGGCGGGTGCGTCGGCCCACCTTCTGCGTGGCAGGCCGGATTGGGAGATGCTGGTTGAGGGAGACCCTTTACAACCGGTTACCGTTGTCCGGGCCGCTCGGTAGTACAGGGGCCCGACCCTCAGGCTCACGACTGAGGGTGGGCTGCCCCATCAACGAGTGCAAAAACCCCACCGCTGCTGTTGTGCCGGTTCGTGACCGGAGGGGACCCAGCAGTTGCGTTTGGGGCGCATTGGGCGACCTCTCCAGCCGGACTCTCCCAGCCCATCGCCTTGCACCGCAGTGGGTGGGTTGGATTCATACGTCCGTCACTCCTGGACACTCCGATCCCCAGCTTCCTACCCACCCCTTATACCTTTTCCTTTCCAGATCTTCATTTCTCCTCTTCAAAACAAAAAACTTTACTCAATCATGAACTCACAAAAAAACATAAATAACATCTTTACAACGGCGAGAAGCAGGAGTCCCCGGTGCAGGCCAAAACTGTTGGTGAACTTCACCAACATTCGCGGCCTGCACAAAAATCTAAATTCAGTCCACCACCACCTTGTTTCCCAATGTCCCAACCTTCTCTTCCTTTCCGAAACGCAGATAGCTGAGCCTACAGACGCCTCCTATCTGGATTGCCCGGGTTTCACCCTCATGGGCAAATTCAGACCCAAAGGAGGTGTATGTCTCTTCAGCCGAGCTGACGTCAACTGTGTGCGACTGTTGAATCTGGAGAACTCCAAATTCGACGTAATGTGGGTGCGCGTCAATCTTGCCAGTACGGTAAGGTTTTACGCGTGTTTATACCGCTCACCGAACTTTAGCGTTTCAGATACATCCGAACTCTTCAAACATCTAAGTAATACTGTTGATGACCTCTTGCCCCGCTTCCCTACAGCAGAGTTTGTGGTCCTGGGGGACTTCAATGTTCATAACGAACCTTGGTTAAAGTTCTCAGGACCAACGGACTCGGCTGGACGAGAGGCGGAATCCTTTGCCCTCTGCTACGGACTGGAGCAAATGGTTCAGGAGCCTACAAGGGTTCCTGATGTCCAGACTCACCGCTCCAATCTGCTAGATCTGTTTCTAACCACTGTGCCACACGGCTACAAGATTGAAGTCACAGCGCCCCTAGGATCGTCCGACCACTGCCTGGTGACAACATCAATCCCCGTAACCTTCAGACCGCCAAATGAGCGGCTGAAGAGAAAAGTGTGGCACTATAGATCAGCAGATTGGTTTGGTCTGCGGGCTCATTTCAATGCCTTCCCGTGGTCAGCTGTCTGTTTTCAGACTTCGGATCCCTCAAGATGTGCCCAGGAAATTGGTGAAGTCATCACATCCGCGATGGATGGCTTCATCCAATCCACTGTGAAAGAAACTGGTGTGTGCTCAAAGCCGTGGTTCAGTCGACAATGCTCCGAAGCAGTGCGACGAAAAAACGCGGCTTACCGAGCCTACAACACATCTCGAACGTCTGAAAGCAGAACAGTATATAACAAAATGGCAAAGGAATGCAGGAGGATCATTAACAGGTCAAAATTCGAGCACGACCTGCAGATCAGCAGTAAGCTGGCTGCCTGCCCGCACGGCAGCAGAGCGTTCTGGTCGCTTGCGGGCTCAATAGATCGCAATTTCTGCAAATCCAGTCTGCCACCTCTTACCAGACCTGATGGCTCTCTAGCAAATACCGCCGCCGAAAAGGCTAACTTATTAGGCAAAATGTTCGCGGAAAACTCGACCCTCGATGATCAAGGTGCTACCCCGCCGTCGGTTCCTCATTGCAGTTTTCGTATGAAAAAGCTGAGGATCCGGCATCGGGATGTACTCCAAGTCTTACGAGGGCTTGATGTTAATAAAGCTAGCGGGCCTGACGGAATACCTGCCCTGGTATTGCAGAGGTGCGCTGTAGAAATAGCTCCAATTTTGACGAAGCTTTTCAAAATGTCCCTGAAGACTGGCTCTGTGCCCTCTGGTTGGAAAAAAGCGATCATTCACCCTATTCCAAAGAAGGGTGACCGCTCCAACCCAGCCAACTACCGCCCCATAGCGATCACATCTGTTCTGTCAAAAGTGATGGAACGTGTGATCAATGACAAACTGCTCACATACCTCGAGAAGAACAAAATTATTAACGACCGTCAATACGGATTCCGGCGGAACCGCTCGTGCGGTGATCTTCTCGCGTATGTGACGCATGTTTGGGGACGGTGCCTGGAATGTTTTGGTGAGACCCAAACGGTTTCACTGGACATTTCCAAGGCCTTTGACCGGGTTTGGCATCGAGCGCTTGTCAACAAACTGCGTTCTTACGGACTTCCCGCATCCTTGTGTGCGTGGATTGCCGACTTTTTGAGGGGGAGGTCGATTCAGGCGGTTGCTGACGGTTTCACCTCTTCCTCGCATTCGATAAATGCTGGCGTCCCACAGGGATCGGTTCTGTCTCCGACTTTGTTTCTGTTGCACATCAACGACCTCTTGTCATGTGCACCGATTCATTGTTACGCGGATGACAGTACAGTCCATGATAGCTTTTTGTTTGACAAGCCTCCAAAGGGCACACAAACCCCAATAGCTCGGAGGGCTTTGAAGCAGAGAATGGACGGTTACCTCGAGAGTGTTTTCTCTTGGGGTAAGAATAACCTCGTCGAATTTAATGTTTCAAAGACCCAATCATGTCTGATAACGTCTAAAAGGGATCGAAATGATAATCTAGTCTCCTTCAACGGAAGCATTCTCCCGAACAGGACCTCCATTGATATGCTTGGTGTAACTCTTAGTGACCAGCTCAGGTATGGGGGCTCCATCGAAACCAGAGTTAAGTTAGCCTCTCAGAAACTGGGCGTACTGTACAGGGCCCGCAGATACTTTAATAGTACTCAACTGTTAACCCTGTACAAATCGCAAGTGCGCCCCACGGTTGAATTTGGCAGCCACCTCTGGTCTGGAGCTCCAAAATACCTAAAAAAAACCCTTGACTCTGTGCAGAAACGGGCGGTCCGTTTGATAGATTCTCCCATCTTAACAGACGGATTGCAATCTTTAGAGCATAGGCGTCAGGTGGGAATGCTGTCCTTGTTCTACCGGTATTACAATGGAAGATGCTCCGAGGAACTAGCGTCATTGATCCCCTCGGCACCGGTGCATAGTCGGGAAACACGCCAAACACGCGCCCAACATTTGTACACAGTTGATATTAGTCACATGAGAACGGGTCGTTTTTACGATTCGTTCTTGAGTTCAACAGCTCGGCTGTGGAACGATTTACCGGCCTCTGTGTTTCCTCCCTCCTACAACATGAGTCTCTTCAAGACCCATGTTAACTCCTTCCTTTCCTCAAAAAGACCCTCCACACAGCATCCTCAATGATGACATAGGCCCTGAGGGAAATTATTTTCCTCAGGGCCTCCTGTGTGGAGTTAATGTAAAAAAAAAAAAAAAAAAATGAAATCACATCAGAAAAAATTATGTTTTAATAGTATGACTTTCGTTTTTCAACGTATACTTTGAAAAATTAATTCGGAATATGGAGTGTGATGCAAAATCGGAATAGTATTCCAAATTAAATTCATACAGATGTCGTCACCGAATTTCTACCAGAAAAAAAAGAAGTGGGATTGGGATAATATGTGTGAAGCTGTTACTTCTGTTCGCAATGAAAAGAATGGGAAATTTCGAAATGGGAAAAATTTAAATAAAAAAAAATTAAAAATGGGAAAAAACGGGTCCCACCCAATGACGTCATATATTATAAAGTCCCACCGAATTCATATTCCGAATTATATGCACTTTTAAAAGAACGCATTTTTTCTCATTCTTTCAATTTTTATTTTTCAAGAGCACTGTAATAATTTTATTGGATTTCTGTTTCCGTTTCCTGATAAACTATTAGTTTCTTAACGTTTTCACAGACTTTTAGTATTAAAAACATTTTTATCTTATTTTCTGCACCCTAAAATATAAATGGTATTCCGAATATGCTTCCTTTCCTCTATCTTAATATATAAAACAAAGTCGGGTTAGTTACACTAATTATAACTCGAGAAGGGCCGGGCCGATTTTGATGATCTTTGATTTGTTGGATTTGTCTCCGCCCGGAAAGGATAATAACTATTAAAACATCACAAAAATTAACGAAAAATATAGTTATTAAGAAAATTCTTTTCCCCATACATTTTTTATGGAACGAATTCTCATATTTGAAAGAGCTTCGGGCATTTTGTGATAAGTACCTATAATATTGAGTAGTTAGTGAGTTCCAAAAATTCAAAAACGTCAAATGTCAATGCTGATTGTTTTGTTTTTATTCCTTCAAGCATATAATGCTGCCTCTCTTTCTTATACACTAAATGTCAATAGTAGAAAATGATACAAACGATGAACGTATGTCTCCACCCATCCAAAAGAAAGATACAATAATTATAGTAAAAATCCCTCACACGTATAAAGAAAATGAAAAGCAATTTTTTTTTACATCAGCTCACACGTGAGGCCCCGAAGAAAATTATTTTCCTCCAGGGGATGTTGTGTGGAGGGTCTTTTTAAGGAAGGGGAGGATAAGAAGTCTGGGAAGGAAAAAGGTGTGAGGGGTGTGTAGGAATCTGGGGTCAGTGCGGGGGAGTGACGGACGTATGAATCCTTCCCTCGCAAGGCGATGGGTCGAGAGAGTCCAGGTGGAAAGATCAAAAGACCCGGACAAACGTCACCCTATGAACCCGGGCACCCCTGCTAAATCGCCAAACGTAGCGAACAACTTGGGGTGACCTATGGGTGACGTATGACAGAGGTGTTGGTTATCCAATAAATGGTTCCCGGGGCGGCGGCACCCACACCCGACTCCCAAATTCCCGTAAGTAAGTGGAAAAATAAGAAAATCACAAAAAATATAAATCCGTACACCATGCCATCTCTGATACTGACAAAAACAAAACACATTGATGATTGCTTCAATGTGTAATTATTAACTTAATAAAAAAAACTGAATTTAATTCAACAGTTATTGATTCTGAGGCGGTACGAAGTTCGTCGGGTCAGCTAGTATCATAATAATTCATATGTATGATTATGTTGTGGGTAGCCACTATTCCAAATTTGTCTGATAAATTTTATTCTTGTAAAGTACCTGCACAAATTTTAATATGTTGGTATCACTGTTTTCAGATGTTGAAGGATGGTAAGATTCCATACGAATTTACATTTTTCTTCATCGCTACCATAGTCCACATATTTATTCCGAGCTATTATGGAAATCTGCTTCTGGATAAAGTAAGTATACAAAAACATTATTATTTTTGCATTTAACCGCTTCCTCGTTAATACCGAATATTTTTTTATTCAAACAGTTAGATTTAGCTTTATTATTAAGAAAAGGAGGTATTTTTGTCGGGGGAGACTAAAAAACATGCAAAAAATATGCATTTAACTTTTTAATTTTGTTAAAATTAATTCACTTACGCGGTAACGCCATTTTTATATTTATCGTTTTTATTTAACATTTCATGGGCAATCAATCACTGCTGCCAATAATAGAAAAAAATATTATTGCAAAAAAATGTATGAGATTGGTACTTCCGACAAATGTCATATTTGATTGTCTATTAGTTTAAAAAAATGAATATTCCGTATTATCCGTGCACCAAACTTCGACATCACGAATGTTCCGTATTATCCGTGAGGTGGACTCTATGTATAATTTACCAAAACATTAATAAAAATTATTTTACAGATATTTATCCAACTACCCCTCATTTCCTTTCACAATCAACCGCCTTCGGGTGAGGTTCTACGTTTTACTCCTCCATTTTTTTTACATTAGCTTCACCATGGAAGCTCTGAGGATAACAATTTTCCTCGGGGCCTGTATCGTCTTTGGGATGTGAAGGTTATTCTTACGGAAAGGAATGAAAAGAAATACTGGGAAGGAAAAATATGAGGGGTGGGTAGGAATCTGAGGGTCAATGTCGCCAGGATTGACGGATGTGTGAATCCATCCCTCCCACTGCGATATAAGTCGATAGGTCGCGACATCATGTTACTTTAGTTTCCCATTCCCAAGGATGCGATTCTCGCTGCCGCGCCGCGCCGCACAGCAGTCCCAGTTAAAAATTCTCTAAATCCTGATTATAAACAGTTTCAAACAGTAAAGATGGTATTCTTCGTGGTTGTGGGTACCTACTACATACGCCAAGAATCATTTTGTAGGGACGATTTATAACATGTTTTCCTTGAATACTTTTTTAAAAGTGTGTTATTTTTTAAGATAATATCCGCACATTTGCCGAGTCGAAACGGTATTTATTTATTTATTATTGTTATACGCCCATAGGGGCTTTTACGTAGATTATAAATAAGTTTTACATAAGTAATCGAGTTAGAATTATACCAAAAGTTATAAAAGTGAAAAATGAAAAAAAATATATATACAAGTAGTTTTTGAAGAATATGGCGTAAAGAAATATTTTAAACAATATAATATTTGAGTAATCGAGATAGAATTTATACCAAAAGTTATAAAAGTGAAAATTAAAAAAATATATAAGTAGTTTTTGAAGAACATGGCGTAAAGAAATATTTTAAACCATATAATATTTGACAATAACATAATATAAAACATTACAATAACACATCAAATCGTTAAATATATTATACCCACATTACGATAATTTGTAGGATTCCACAAAGTGTTGGTTTAATTTGCATTTAAGATTATAAAGGGAATCAGCAAATATATCTGTAACTAGCTGGGTTACCCGGCTTCGCTCAGGACAATAAGATAGTGTTCTGGAATGTTGCACACTGATGTTCCCGATTCCCTATTCCTGATCATTCCACGACATACTCCGCCACTCCTTCCACAACTTTCTACAGCTCTATGGAACCTTCTAGAACTTTCCGGAAAACTGTTCTAGAAATTTCAAGAGGGCGAAACTTTCAGCCCTTATATCTTTAAAAGTACGCCCTTTAGGTAAAAACGGATACCCTTATTCCCTAGGGGGGATAGAGACCTACCATACCATATAACTCGCTTGATCGAACCGGGACTCGTTTCTGAGTTTTTGCGAGCTGTACGTTTTTTGGACTTTCTTTTATAATATATGCCATATTCAAATAAATAAAATGTTGTTACATGTCCTTTCCCATGCGTTCCCCTCCAGCGTTCCACTTCCACCTTCCCCGCCACCGCTCTCCCGCTCCCCCGTCCCGCCAACCCCCCTGGCACTGCATTTCTTGACTCCTCTCCCGCCCGGCCCGTAGCCGAAACTTTTTTCTAATACTAACAATTTAAAACTGGTGATATCTTTCTAATTAAATATCCGAATTGAAAAATTCAAAAAGTTAAATAAAGGTATTGAAGCTGTCTTGAATATGAAGTAATTTATTTTGATAAGGATTAAAACCAAGATACAAATAAAGAGCCTTTTCAAGCGGCGACATTTAAATAAAAAAATTAAAATAAAAGAATACTTATTGTGGCATAACCATAATAGTTAGACATATGCTGTCGCGACCTTTTTTGTAAATAATAATGTGTTTTATAAAGTCGTAGTACATTATTTTATTCTATCATCAATAGTTTTCGCAGCGCACGCGATTTAAAGAATATTTTAGGCAATTTTTTTACACCCTGGGTTACATTATTGAAGTTTTAGTAAGGATGCTAATTTTTTTTTTAAATATAATATAGCCTATGTCACCCAGGGATAGTGTAGCTTCCCAACAGCGAAAGAATTTTTCAAATCGGTTCAGTAGTTTCGGAGCCTATTCGATGCAAACAAACACACAAACAAACAAACAAACAAACAAACAAATATTACCTCTTTATATAGTGTAGTAGAAGTAGATGTAGTAGATACCACCAAACTTGTTGCCCAAATCATGCATCCTATTGGTAAGTGAGTGTGATTGATAGTTGGTTGTGTATGTGTCGCAAAAGAATGTTGTACTTTGTCTAGTAGGTATTCCTTGTCGGTACATAGAGTTTAATAGCAGCAACGATGGCAGGGCTGTCAATAAGGTTGTTCATGACTCTGTATAATAAAATTAGATCTGAAATGGTTCTTCTGTCAGACAGCGTAATTAAATTAAGTCGATTCTTCAAATTTACATAATTAATGTTTTCTATTGGAATTTTGAGTTTGAAATTTAAGTACCTAAGAAATTTGTGTTGAACCCGTTCTAATTTGTTAGAGTGTACTTTATAGAAAGGAGACCAAATAGGTGAATTATATTCCACTTAGCTACTAACTAGTGAAATGTAGAGTGTTTTCATGTAATACAAGGACTTAAAATCAGTTAGGGTTCTACAAAGGAAGCCAAGAATCCTTAAAACCTTATTAGTTATATCATCTATATGTTCTGTGAATGTTAAGTTTGATTCGAATAAAACTCCCAAGTCACGAATTTGTGATACTGGTGTTAATTTAACATTATTTAAATTATATTCATGCAAAATATGAGTATGAGTTCTGGAAAATCGCATTACTTGGCATTTCTCAATGTTCAAAAATAACATATTTTGTTCGCACCATTTAAAAAATTCATCTAAATTAGCTTGTAAAATTGGGAAATCATATATATATCGTATTTTTTTAAACAATTTAGATCATCTGCAAAAAGTAGGACTTGTACATATTTAAATATGTTTACAATGTCATGAATGAATATTAATATTAATATTGGGCCGAGGTGGGACCCTCGCGGGACACCAGTTGTGTCCTCGAATACAGAGGATTCTATAAGATTAATCCTGACACTAAGCACTCTATTACTGAGGTAACTGATAATCCATGTCAATAAACTACCTTTGATGCCTAACAGTCGGAGTTTGGATATAAGAATGTGATGTCGAACCTTATCAAATGCTTTTCTGAAATCGGTGTATATAGAATCCACTTGTTGTTTCAGACTAAGGGATTCGGATATGTAATTATTGTAGATAGTTAAATTACGCAAGGTAGAATAGTTAGTAGTAGTTTTATGAATGGGCATTAAATAACTCTTTTATTATATGAAACTCCCTCGATAGAAAACGCAAAATATGCTCAGAAAATTATTAATAACAGATTTTAATCTGTTATTTAACATGCGAAAGGTATGAAAAAATTCACAATGTATCTTTAGGTACGAGTATTTGCCGAGAGATTTTTCCTCTATTTTAAACGAGTTTTATTAAATATTTTCACAATTTTTGCTTAATTATAATCGTTTTTAATATTAGCGTGCTCCCACTTCAATTCTAATTTACATATCTCCCTTTGAAACCATCTTCTTCTTCTATTTAAACGCCAATAATCATTGTATTTAATTATCAGATTTTTAAAATCGCGCATGGCGCCTTAAATGAGGTGGAAGGCAATATGCATTGCAATCACGAATGCAATATTGCAGATATTTTTCGGCAGGAGTTCGTGCACGATATTATTGTGAAAATATTGGAAGAGTGTTCGGTGGGGGGGGCGGGCGGACGGACGACGCGGATTTTATTTGTATTGATTGATATTGCAACTGACCATCAAAACGAGAGGAAGGTCACTATCTACACGAGATTTCGACAAAACTACCCCATCCCCTTTTCCCACCCCTTAAAGCAAAACTTTGTTACTTCTTGCTGAATTGTTGCACACTTGACATTCAAAATAAGAGGAAAATTACTGTCGACATTCGATTTCGAATAACTCTGGGTAAAGTCTGTGCCCGGGCAACACAGAGAACTTCAGCTAGAATAGTAGTTACCTACTACATAAAATTAAAGACGGGGTTGTTTCACAGAGTTTGATCATCAAACTTAAAATTCAAGTTCTATTAAAGTTCTTTTATTATTTCATCATGAGCAGTTATTTCAAACAACTTGGATAATAACAGAAATTGAATAAGACTTTTACAAAACTTGAATATTAATTTCAAATCTCCCCATCCTTAATACAAAGTTCTTACAAACGTATTTTAATACAAGATGGAGAATTATTTCATGTGGTCCTTTGCTAAAAATATATTTCAAAGATTTAAATAACTAACCGTTGCTCCATTTCTCACAGGGTTAGGCAGAGAGAATGGACTGTTACATAACTCTATCTTGGCACACACCTTTGCTTCATTCAAGCACACACATTTTCATTCACACATTTTTGCTTCATTCACATTCATACATCGTCTTATAAATACTCTTATGTTATTCTGACTATTGACGTGGCCCGACTCAAGTATTTTATTCAGTGGATTGTGCCGTGCCCGACTTATTTACAACAAAAACACTTTGTTTGTAACTAATTGAGCACCCTAATGGTCGCTAAGTGCGTATATTTTATTTTATTTATATTTGGGAAAGTTGACAGCAAATCATAAATTACACAATAATACAATTATAAAATGGTTAATTATGCCAATTATAAACTTTCCACAGATAATAATAGTAAATTATTGTATGACATTATAAAGGTGTTTACTTAATTAGTTCATTTTTAGTTACATTATGTGAAGGGGGGAGGAGAAATAGAAATATAGGATAAGGATTAAAAGGCTAAGGACGCGAATATATAGGGGGAGGGATAGATTGAACTTCCTAGTTTGAGTCATGTTGCTTAGTGAGATTTTGTTTTATGTCATGTAACGTCGAGTTAAAAATGTCAATGTGGTAATAATTTAAGTTGAATGAATGTGTGGATCTGTAGATAAATGAGTTATGTTTGGAGTTAGTCTTGCAAAGAGGAAGATTAAAAGTAAGCGACTGTCTACTGTAGCGATTAGGAACGTGGAATGATAGGCGTTGAAGAAGATCAGGACTATCGATTAAGTTATGTGTAATTTTAAATAACATTACCGAATCTGCTATATTTCTTCGACAAGTTAGCGTCTGTATTTTGAGGAATTTGGCAGAGTCTTCATTACTAACATGAGATCGAAAAGAGCGGAAATCGAGATACCTTAAAAATCTATTTTGAACACTTTCAATTCTATTTTTGTGTACTGCATAGCCTAGGTTCCATACTTGAAATGCGTATTCAAGAATACTACGAACATATGAGAAATATAGTGTTTTGAAAGTAGTAAGGTCTTTGAATTGTTTACATGAGCGGATTATGAAACCAAGCATAGAAGATGCATTAGTGACTATGTGGTCGATATGTTTATTAAAATTCAGTTTACTATCAAGTATAACCCCAAGGTCCTTACTTTCGAATTTGATAGATAACGGTACAAGATTAATTGAGTATTCATGGATAAATACATTTTTATTCCTAGTAAAGCGCACAACGAAGCACTTAGATATATTTATTTCCAGACAATGGGCATTACAATACCTGCTGAAACATTGCAAATCATCTTGCAGCTTCAGACAGTCCTCTATTGACTTTATAGGTGAGTAGATTTTCATGTCATCGGCAAGGCCGTAGCCAGGGGGGGGATCGAGGGGGTTTGATCCCCCCCCGAAATTGACTGTACCTACGGTGCGCCGAAGATTTTTTGAAGATTTTTTTTTACTTTTAACTTTTTACCTTTTTTTAACAGTTTTAGAATACAACAGGAAAGTATTTCGCTAATGCAATTTTATCTGAATTAAAATCTTTGGGTGTAGATTGCAAATATTTAATCGTACAAGGATATAATGGAGCTTCTTCGATGAAAGGAAGTTTTAACTTTAACGGTGTGCAGGCATTGAAGCTTTCACCCACCTATTCCCACCCCGGTATAGGCGACTTATGGTAGCCCCTTCGGAGTTCTCGCAAGAATCTAATTTTTTTGAATGAACGACTCTACATTTAAAATATGTAACGATTCTAGAACTTCAATGTCCCCGCATACGTTGTTAGAGGGCGGTATGCAGGCACACCTACAGGAATGTACTGTGATGGTCAATTCTACAATTCTAAAGCCCATGAAGGTAATCACTGCTAAAGCAGTGAGCCCCATGGACAGTCAAACAAGGTGTTAGTAACAAAACTAGGTAGTAGAGAAAATATAAGGAAAAAAACAAAATGAGCGACAACCGTCATGAGTGGGAAGCTCATGGCGGCGAAGGACCACACAATGATCCAGCAGGCAGCACCATGCACAGTACATAAAAAAAGGAAGAAAAAATAAACAAATATACAATAAAGAACTGGTGATACCGAAATCCAGCCACCGGCAGTCCCAGAGACAGTGAAAAAGGCTGGTTGTCAGGCCTCCCGATAACCGGCAGCGTCGTCCGTAAGCCAGCTACCCGGTGGTGCCTAGACGAAGAGTGTGTGGAAATCAAAAAGAAGACCCTAGGGAGAGAAGCGTCGGGTCGCTGGAGGCGGGACGGACAGCTTTCGGATGACGTTTAGCCCTCTCCCCAACCTCTTCATGTCACGGGGGGTAGCGCGGTGGCCGGGTGCAGCCCCACCTGTTCCAAGAGATCGGCCATGGCACGTACACGGGGACACGTTCTGGGGTCCGACCCCTTAAATGGGGATAAGGACGATACAAAACGGGCAACGGAGTTCAGTTCTCTCACGTTAAACAAAACTAAAAGAAATGAAAAAAAAACAGTAAAACAACCAAGAAAACCAAAATAATATGTAATAGGCATGTGCGTTTAATTACGCTATATGTATCCGGAACCAAAAAAACCTAAAGTATATATAAAAATGGCAAAAAAATAAGTGTAAAAAAAAAAGAAGACAAGAGCGTAAAATCACGCGGACATGTGTGAACATAATAGTGCTAATAGGAAAATCAAGATGTAAAAAATAAAAAAAAAACAGCATAAAGTTACATATGTAAAAAAAAAGCAAACTGTAAGAAAAAACATTAAAAATATACATACTGTACAGTATTAAATTATAAAAGTCGAGGGTATAAACAATAAGCATAAAAGTGTAAAATAAAAAAACAAAGAAAAAAAAACAAAAAGAAACTGTCATCCTTGGCAAATTAAGATGATAGAATAATATGGGATAGTCCGTGGTAAAACAGGAACAAGTACACCTGGTGTCAAAGTCAAGGTGCAGGCAGTAATTTGTAAGTCTCATCCAGAAACCTTATTCGTTCATTGCAGCTCACATTCGTTGAATTTGGCTCTATTCTTGCCAGGTTCAGCCTATTCGAAATTCTATTGGTACTAAAACAACGATTGGAAATTTTATCATGTCCTCGGCAAAACGAACTGTTAAGTGCTTAGAAAAAAATATTGAAAAAAAAATCCCTGAAACACAATGGAAAACCCTTACGGCAATGTGTGAGACCCGTTGAAAATCATGATGGGTTGATAAGATTCAAGGAAATCTATAAAGTTATTGTTGATACACTCGAAGACTTAAGGGTTTTAAAGGGTTTTCAGAATCCAGTGACATGAATTCTGAAACACCATCAAAGGCTTATTCTTTTCTGAGATCAGTTATTTCAAGTAATTTTGCTATAAGCATATGTTGCTTAGCCACTGGAGCGATCACGCGAAATTAATAAATTTGCCTTGATTGCTCATGATTTCTCAGAATTTCATCTTTTATATTTTTCTAACATTGAAAAAATCAAACCTTCAAATTCTAACAAGGAGACATACAAACTTATTATAGTGCTATATAGTCAATGAATTGAGCAGTATTTTACCGTTTATTTCTTATTTGTAGGATTTATAAAAAAAATATGAAAAAATCGTAAATCCTGCTTGTTTTTTACTTGAAACTGCCGTGAGGGATACTTATTCGAGTCAACATAGAAAATTTTCGATTTCTGTATATTGTCTGTAGCTCTGTAGTATACTAGATAATAAAAGGTGCATATCTATGGAAAAATGACTTAATTTTATCCGAATACAGCTGATCAAAAATTTTGCGGGAAAAATATTTAAAAAAATTATTTTTAACATCGTTGTTTCCATACACACTTACTGTATGCAAAATACTTCAATCTCCCCTATGCTATTTAGTAGCTGCTTTACATCAACATGTCGATTTAATTATAAAAAATACTGAAGATTTTCGTCAAAATAATGATTCCAAAGTTGTTGAACTTTACAAGAACGCTCAGAATTTGCTCAGAACTGTAAACGAGGAAATAAAAATTCAGCAAATATCGTCACGCCAAAAGCATAGGGCAAACTACAACACAAATGATCCTGAACCTTATTTTAGAGTTACTGTCATGATTTCACTTTTGAATGATTTGATTGATCAGTTTCGTTCTAGATTCCAGAAACATAGATCCACATTATCATCTCTCAACATTTTAATTCCGTCTGTGTGTTGCAAAAACCAACTTAATTATCAAGAATACCACTTTGAGCTCTTTGAGCTTTTTAAGAAATCAAAATTCCCTTACGTGGTGCCAAAGACACTGGATTTTCGAACAGTATACGACTTGGTGCATGCAAATCCTATATATATAGCTTTATATGTTGTCAACCGGGTTGAAAAACATGTTAAAAAGTTCGTCAAAAACGCATTCAAAGTTTTGCTGAAGGATAATTCAACATACAAACTGTTTCAATTGGTTTCACATAAAACTATGTATCTCCGTCAATTCTACGAATTTCTTTAAAAAAATTGGTGAGAGCATCTTTAAAAAGTGTATCTTTCAGAAAACGAAATAAAAAAATGATTTTTTTTTACTGTGTTCTGGTGCCTTAAAGCCTTATTTAGGATTTGATCAAGGGAACATGGAGGCGTTTGGGGGCCCCCCAGAGGACCAACCCTCTCCGCCCCGCCCCCCCCCCCTCCTCCTGTGACCGCCACTGCGTATTTCTATAAAGACTGTTCCACCGTGGTTCCACCAAACAAAACCCCCCCCGAAATTTTTCTCTGGCTACGGCCTTGGTCATCGGCATACAGGATGGTTTGCGGGTTTAAGAAACAGTTACCGACATCAGTGATATATATGTTGAATAATAATGGTCCCAACAAGCTGCCTTGAGGAACTTCCGATGTGACAGCAACAGAATCGGATTTAAATCCTGCAACCACTACTATTTGACTACGGTTGGAGATATAAGAAGAGAGCCAACGATAAAGATTGCCGTGAATACCAATTTCCAAAAGCTTCTTTAACAGAGTCGCGTGATCAACCCTGTCAAACGCCTTACTAAAGTCGGTATAGACAGTGTCCCACTTGTATTCTGTTATCCAAATTATCCTGGAGGTACTCTGTGAAAGTTAAAAGATTTGTGGTTGTTGATTTACCACTAATGAAACCGTGTTGGTTCATATTCAGGCTAGATTTAAGAGCAGCTCGTAGACTATTTTTTCAAAAATTTTGTTAAATATGCAAAGTTTTGAGATTGGTCTGTAGTTTGTGACATCAGTTTTTTTACCATTCTTGAAGACGGGAGACACAAACGCGGATTTCCATATAACAGGGACAGTGCATTGGGTTAGAGAGCGATTGAAAATCAAAGAAAGGGGTAAGGCTAGATTGCGTGCACATCGTTTAATAAGGATAGAAGGTATTTCGTCAGGACCGGCACCTTTGCTAGTATCAATTGTCTTAAGGTGTTTTAAGACAATTTCTCGTGTCACCTCAATATTGCTTATATTGGATGTATGGTTTCTGGCGTCAGTTGGAAAACTGGCAAGTGGATTGGAGGGTTTACTGAAAACCGAACTGAAAAATTCTGAAAATAAATTTGCAACGCCTATTCCATTATCGGCTCTCAGGTCTCCGTGATACATACATTTTGGGACACCTTGGGATTTGTTAGAGGATTTTATGTGGCTCCAGAAGTTTTTCGGGTTTAAGGATATATTATTTTCCATATTGCTTAAATAAATAGATATGATTTTCCGAGATAAATCTTTGTGCCGTTTACGAAGGAGAGAAAATGTGTCATAGTCAGCCTGGTTTTCGTATTTTTTATATTTACTAAAATATTTAGATTTTTCCTTAGTTATCATGATAAGGGCAGCATTGTACCAGGGAGGATATTTCAAGTTCCACGAAAATTTATGAGGAATATGAAGATTGATCAAGTGTTTCAAAAACGTGTAAAAACCGTCAAGCGCTGGATCTATTTGAGAGTTAGAGAAAATGGATGCCCAGTCAGCTTGCTCTAGTGCGAAGTTAATTGATTCGTAATCTCTACGATTATAGAGAAAAACTTTCCTTTTCGCATTTTTCAATGAGGGGGTATCCTGAAATGGCACACTAATGGACACAGCTTTGTGATGTGCGTCTTCGGGAACTAGCGGGTCGTGATTAGATTCGATGGAGATTAGTAGATTTGACAGGATCAGATCGAGGATATGGCTGCTTGAATTTAGCTCACCATTGTATTGAGAGAGATCCAGAAAATGCATACAGTCTACGAAATGGTTACTAACGTAGGTAGAGTGATTAATAGCTGCGTAATGAGCAGATGGCGTAGCTTGGGTCCATGAAATTTCAGCAAGATTAAAATCCCCTAGGATAACGAACGAATCCGTGGGGTTATTCGATACTATATCTGATAACATGTTTAAAAAATTTTCGATTAAATATTGATGTTGAGTTCCTCCAGGGATGTACACGCAGCATATATGGACCAAACTGTGTGGTGCACTATTCGTGCGAATGGTTGAAGACGCTGCCCGGTGGAAGCGTAGTCGCGGTCTCTACGATATACATAGTACCGAGGGTCGAAAATTTCATCATCTCTGATGCCTTTGGTGAGCCATGATTCTGTAAGGGCGATTATATTGTAATCATTTGAAAAGGTATTTTGAAGGATCGTCGTTGTTTTGGTTCGAAGACCTCTAACATTCTGGTAATATATTGCTAAAGACATGGGGGAGTAAGTAAATATTAGTGAGAAAGCAGTAAGTTACACATATAAATGATAGCTGCGATAAGTGAATTCGGTTATAATAATCATGCAATCTAGCGTAGAAAGTACAGCTAACACAATATTTTATTGGTGTGGGTGCATAATATAGTTTAAAATAATAATAATGTATAACTCTTGTAATACGCATCTCAAGCCCGGCTAATGATATTATTATTCTGATGTTGATATAATCATAATAGTCTGTATAATTATCATCATAATAAAATATCATATAATCTATAATCATAATAAAATAATAATAATGTATAAGTCTTGTTAAGTGCGCCTCAAGTCTGGCTAATGATATTATTATTCTACATATAACACTAATGATTATTAATACAAAATCACTAAAATATTTTTTAATGATTTCGAAAGTGGAATATATTTGTGGAAATGCACACCAAATACAAAAATCACTAAAACATTTTGGTGACTAGGTACTTGCTAAACCAAAAAATATTACAAGTGATTTGTTGTGCGCATGCTCGCGAAGATATTTATACTTAACGGTAAGCTCTGGTTTTTATGAAATTTGTGTAAAAATTTACAACCAGTGGTGCGCGAGTTGTTTGAAAAATGTGTGTATTTCATATAGTTTAGCAGCAGGGAGGTAGGGGAAAGGGAATCCGGGAGGGGGAGAGTAACGATGGAAGGGGTTCGCTGGAGGGGGGACCAGGTAGGGGGAAAGGTAGGGAAAGTGGAAGAGGCACGCGGAAGGGAGGGAACGCAGGAGGGGGGAGGCGGGGAAGGTGGAAGGGGAACGCGTGTGGGGTTGGGGGATGCGGGAAGAGAACGAGGACGAATGGGAAAGGTAACGCAAAAGCATGCCAGGAACTCGCTAGTAGTTGAATAAAAGTGCATTTAAAACATTTGACTTTGTTATTATTTTAGCTTGGGGATAACTCATTAGATTTGAAACTTTAAATCGATTATCTCAGAATCAACACTTTGTTAGTTAATGACTTCTGGCAGTAAATCAATGATAAGTAACATTTGCATACGGGGATACCGCAGAAGGTTCACATATATATGACAGCGTTTAGATAAAATTTGAAATCAGAAATATTGTTTGTCAGAGTGTGTCGGTGGGTGACGCGGTGTACCAGTGTGGCTGGGAAGGGTCGGTTGACCTGGGCGCGCGCTCCACTCTGCTCATGATGCTGATGAGGTCCCAGAAGCCGCTGCAGCTCTCCACCATGTTCAAGCCAGTCTCACTCATGCTATTCTCCGAGGTATTACACACTTTTTATTTCATTATAAATGGCTTCTTATAATTTAAACATGAACGTTATTATAAAATTATAAGAAGTGGTAGGTACATGTTGCTTACTTCAGAAAATGACTACAGACCATAACACAATAGAACAGTGAAAAAATTGAATAAAAATAAGGAACAGACCACAAATCTCACCTAACGACCTAACCTTACCCAACCTAACATAACCTGTTTTGTTTTATCCGAAAAACGAAGAAGAATCGAAATCGAAACGAAGAAAAAAAACGAAGTAGAATCATCTCCTTTCAGAAAACTAATTAATTTCTGAAAAATAATTAATATGTTAAAAATATGCACCTGGATGGTAGTACTCAGTGGTACTTTTTCGACTCATTACTTTTTTTTAACCTATGAAAAATCTTGATGTTGCCATTTAAAGCAATTTGAATAATTAATGGAACGCTCTGTGTTTTTTTTTCTTTATATTTGTCAGACTTTAACATTATAGTTTTTACCCTGTTTTTATTTTAGGTCCTGCAGCAGTCATGGACTATTTTCAACCTCCTGAGAGTTATGTTTGAGTAATTTATGAAAAAACTATGATTGAACAAACTTAACATTTCACTAAAGCACTCCATCAACGGACAGGGATCCTTTAAGTACTATTCCATTAACTGTTTGCCACCCAACTGCTGATAATTCACCAGTACACAAACTAAAAAAAAGGAAGAAAAACAGATCCCAGGCTGGATATAAAACCTGTTCACCCCAAACCAAACATAACACAGTTTAATTAGTGTTTATTAGATAATTAGATCTTTGGTAATGTTTTTAAATACTTGCATTAATTATCATCTACTTTTTGTTTATTTTTATGGTACCTCCACACCAAAGCCAACCTTTTAACTCCGAACTTAGTTTGGAGTTAGTCCTCCAACTCAAAATTCCGAACTCCAAAATGGCGGACGTCGAACAGCTGATTTAGCGCTGTATCTTATCAGTTGTCAACAATGGTGCAGGCGATGCTTGGATTTCCACAATATTGATTTCGAATAGTAAAGCTAAAAAAATAATAATTTCAACCTATTTTTATACCACTTTGCCATAAAAATATTGCGCCTACTGATGTGTTAGGCCAACTCGCACGAACCAGCTATCGCCGATCGCCTCGAAGGCGATCCCGGGCCAACTCAAACTCCAACCTTCCAAAGCACAAACTACCCCTCCACACAATCGGCCAAACGTTTGAAGTTGGAAGTTTACCGCAGTGTGGCCGTACCATTACATATTCTCTTTTCATCTTAATTGCTTCACACTTTGTGTAGTGTCCTTTCTTTTATGTTCACCACATTGTTACTGCATTGCGTAAATATAGTAATTATGATATCATTTAACTGCTACTAACCTAATGTACAATACTGCCGCCATGGGTAGAATCGCAGTATCCTCCTTGAAAGTCTGAAGGACGATGCTTTGTTTTTACATCTGACAGCAGAACATAAATATACCAAACCACCCATCAGCAGAATAACACCCCAGCACAGGTTCTCCGGGTTCTACCAGTGAGGTGTTCACAAAAACACTATTACGAACTCATTTACATACAATTACCGAATTACCGAGTATTAACATTTTTTGTATTACTGGTAGGTACCTATTATCTAAACATTATGTAAACACCTATAAACTGTATGTACAAGAATAGAAATAAATAAATAAACAAAATAAAAAAATGATTTTATTGCAACTTGGTGAATGAACTTATTTCATACCTATAGGTTGTTAAAGGATGTACTTGACTTACTTTAAAGAGTAATTCCTGACATTAATTGGAGTAAAAAATAATCAATATTATATTATAAAAGAGAGTGTACAAAAGTGTCTGTCCCGCTAAAACTCAGAAACGAGTCCCGTTACGATCAAGGGAGTTATATGGTGTGGTAGCCCTCTACCCCCCATCCATGAGGAAATTTCGCCCTCTAGAACAGTCCAGAACATTCAAGAGTATTCTAGAGCATTTCAAAACATTCCAGAACATCCCAGAACATTCTGAAATGTTGTGAAATAGTCTGGAACATTCGGGAACATCTCGAAAATCCCAGATCATAGTAGAACATTCCAGAACACTCTCGAATGTTGTGGAATATTCTGTAACATTGTAGACCATTCAAAGCCTTTTTTGTAGGGGTGGGGCTACCCATTGGTAGGGATATACAAAGCAAGATCCGTCGTTAGTTCGAGTGTAAGTTCTATCTCAAATCAACTCCCTGAACGGAGCCAGGTACCCCAGCTATTATATAATAAATAAAATAAGAGCGTGCAGAGACTATCACCCATATGCATAGTCAGTTCCTCGAGATTTCCTCCACTCGACTGTGACTCGACTCAACCTCAAGGATAATATCGGTATGCAGAACTGAGAAAACTATCCTCAACTTGAGCAAATTCCTCAGTCAAGTCGAGTAATGAACTGTCAAACTCAAGGTACGCCGCGATCTACATTGAGGTCTCCTCAAAGCTTGTTAACAGCACTTTCCACATTATTTCTGAGGTTATTTCAAGTTTTATTAGCATAATGAAAAATTTCCATGATTTTATTGACTACCTTTATGAAGATTTGTACCAATATCGTCCTATAAAGCGGTATTTACGGGATGCAGAAAATCCGCTGGAATATTTTGAAGATTTCGATTTAGAAAAGATACAATAGTAAATGTCCTCTTGCCACTTTTGAATTTAACACTGAGTGCCAATAACTGAGGTCTTCCAACACCGCCTCTGTTGCAGCTTCCTTCACTCGATCTCAACTCAACTTTACTGGAGGGTGAAACCGTAACTGAACATACTGATTTCAAGGGAGTTTTTACGATTTCCTTGAGGTAACCTCGACTAAGGTCGAGTTGTGGAGGTCTCGAGGAACCGACTATGCATATGGGTGTATGAGGTTTGTTAACATAAAATTTGTATGGAAGAGTATTTTGCAAGAATCAATATTTTTTTCTAATCTACTTTCAGACCGTTTTTTATGCTTATAAAAATATGGAGGAACAATATTATTGTCTTCTTCGCTAGAGCCACTTGACATTGTATAAATCACTTGGATAGCGGCGTGTATGGAAACCAGTATTAAAGAGTAGCATATCGGTAGGCTACTTGTAGTTGCATCACAGTCACCTACCTATCTTGTAATTATCTCCATGTACAAAGGGCTTGTAGTGAAAATAAATAAAATAAAAATAAAACAAACTAATGAAATATTTATATTTATTTTACAATTCAAAATATAACATAACTTCATTATTTAAGAGTATTTTATGAGTAAGCAATGTTTCGTCAACATTAACATTACTTTTCTAACAATGTATTGCTGGTCATTTACATTTGACAAAAAATGATTGGTTTTACAATTTTCCTTGGTGATGATATGATGGCCCATTTACGTTCATGGTATTATTTACATCGGAGTATGTATTTATTAAAATTTGAAAATTATTTTAAATAAAATGTATTTTAAATATTGAAAACATGAGACATTACAGTATGGCCGTAATCATTAACTTATAAAAATGTATTGATTTTCATAATTTATAAAGTACTCTATAAAATCTTTAGCCGAGAAATCAAAGTTTGGATGACATTTGATTTTATGTTCAGTGGGGAGATAATTATAAAATAAACAATTGGTTTACAGTTGATGACTAAATTTATGAACATTTTTGAAGTAACAAGATAATGAACAACATCTATTATCCACAATACACATTCAATGTTACAATAAAAACGCTGGATAGATACTAAAACCAAAAAAGTTTCATGCATAACAAAATTTTTTTAAACTTGCCAACCAACCTTTGAATCTGAGATACAGATAAAGTTTTGCATATTCACGACAATAGGAAAAAAACCATATATTTTTTAAAATAGATAATATATTATGTTTGCCAGGTAAAGTTCTTACGTTGTGATGTAAAAACAAACTAAAGAACAGTTGGTAAATAATTGGCAGAACAAGTCAAAGTAATGTCAACAGAATTTCATTTATACAGAAATTCGCTTATATTAGAGATTCCACGCTAAAATTAAATTGATCTGTTTGCTAAATTTCAACACAAGCATTGATTACAATATGCGCAAGTTAATACAGATATGATACCGCCTATAAATTTACACTTACGGCTAAAACGTCTCAAAGATATAAATAAATATATAAAGGAATGAACTGTTGAGCACACTTCACCGTGGTTCACATACATCATTGCAAAAACATAAAATTAAGAAATCAGTATAGTATTTACCTATGTACATATTATTATTTCTGCTAAAATTAGGTATTTAATATGTATCCATATTAACCTTTTCACCGCCTTAACGTTTTACAAAATATATATAAATGTATTATATATATAGATAAAGAGCAAATGTAGAATACTTTTTCAAACAAACGCACAAATATCTGCGTGAGGAACAGTTTATTTTTACATAATACGATGCGGTTATCAACGAACAGGTTAATATTAGGAATACTCAAGAATATTACTTACTAGGGATATAAGCGACGCTTGATTTCATCAGACACTCTGTGATTCACGTCATAAACTTGATTCGGTGTAAATATTTCATAGTTGCGTTATGCTGCGAATACACATGACAAAGAAACTCAAGCTGACCCAAAAATAATGGGAAAGGAGTAGTCGCCTCCCATAATTCGTGGTTCAGCTCGCGCTTTTTTTGTCACGTTCATACGCAACATCAGAATACATTAGTAAAGCAGAGACAAATTGATTTATTTTACAATTTACATTCAAACAAAACATTGTTGATTAATATACATACATTCGAAATATGTAGTAGAAAAAAACTGCATATCAGCATTTTGAAGAAAAGAAATCAATTGAAGAAACCTCCCGTATATGTTTTTAAACAAAATACTCAAATTTGAATAAAAACTGTATTTTTTTCCAGTTTGTGAGAGTTACAAAAGCTCAAATGGCCAATATTTAACACATATATGTGGCAGATAGGACAAAAAGGTTTAGTAATGTTCAAACATTTGAACAAGTATTTTTTTCCCCGGCATTAAAGCATAGTTTCATGTTGCATTCATCGGCAATTCTTTAACCTTAATAACGCGGCTGTCACATTTGTGATCCATCGACGGATCCTATCCCCATATACGGATGTCGCATAGGTGATCCTTGAAGTTTCACTAAAACACATACATATATTGTTTCAAAACGTAACATTTAGATACGTACGGGATAGATTGCATCGAAAAGGACAACTTTGTAAAGGTTAAACCAGTGACAGGTGTGCCAATAAAACAAGATAATATTATATTTACCGCTACTATAAACGAGTAACACTTATTCCAGGGAGTTCAACATAAGCAGTTGTTTGAGAACTTTAGTTTGTGAGGTTTCTCGTATCTCTCCGGCGAGGAACATCTCGTCCACAACAGTGTACACCTTGTAGAAGTTGAACACGAGATCGAGTTCGCAGACGTTGTGGAAATATTCGTTGAGGACCTCCACGAAGTTGTGGATAGCCTCGAGGTAGCACAGGTTGTTATCGTTCACATCCACGCATATGCAGAAGTATAAGCCGGCGTATCTTCTATACACTATTTTAAAATTGCGAAACTGAAAACAATAAATAACACTGCTTTAATTTAGTCTTTGACAGCCTTACTAAAAAACCTTGTGAAAATTTTATTTAATTCTAACCCTCGACCCTCGACTCGACTTTAAAAGCCCAGGTTTTACAGGAAGCTAAATATGTACATTTTAAATGTTCCCACTGATTCCTTACTTTACGTAGCTTCCTAAAAAGGACTATACTTGACGCTAGCGCCGCCAATATTCAGTCTGCACATGTGCAATGTGAGATTAAAGGTAGAATCATACTAGGCCCACGCGACGCGACGCTACGTAGGTTGACGTCACCATTTCCATATCTGGACTACTTATCTTCCATACATTTTCTATGGAAACGGGTGATTTAGAATCACACTAGCCCCACGCAACGCAAACCGAGGTGCCCTACGCGACGCGGATCTGCCACAGCCAGATCGGCGTGGGCCGTGTGGAAGGTGGAGGGGGTATGGTCACGCCTACTATGAGATGATTTCACATCTTTTCGGTGTTATCTAAGCATAACATGTTTCGCTATATCTGTGGTTGTTTTTTTGACATTTATTATTAAAAAATTGGTGACGAACAGTTCATTGAAACTGCGCACGAGTTATTTATAATATCAAATCTCAGAATTATAGAGATTCTGCTATACGATTATATAATAAATAACTAATTTCAATATTATACACCTATAATGAATGTCTTTCTCTAGTCCAAATTGACTTTCGAAGACGTGTGTTTTCTTTTTTTATATCATATTCAATTATGCTGTGAAGCTCTTCAAATACCACTTTACTCATACAGAAGTATATGAAGAATCGTCCGTATCAGATTATAGATCTTTTACTAAAGTATGGAACTCTCCAAACATTTGTCTTCGTTTGTTAATGTTGTGGACCCAAATACTTCTCACTTTTTTATTTTTCTTTTTACGAGAATATTGATTTAATAATAATAATCGTAGCAAATCATCTTCAAATTTGCTTTTAGAAGACATGGCAAAGCTGTCGTCTGCTGAGAAAAGAATCACATAAACATAACAAAATAAACGTCAAATGTGTCAAATCAAACGCGCCGGCGCACTAGAGACCTATTGTCACGAGGTCACAGAGACGCGTATGGCCAGTGTGAACATGGACAGGAACTTTGCGTAGCGTCGCGTCGCGTTGCGTGGGCCTAGTATGATTCTACCTACAGACTTGTGTTTCGGCGTGAGGCTCAAAAAATCAACAAAATACAATGAAAAACCAAGTTTATATGTTTTTTCGTTGTATTGTGTTGATTTTTTTTTTGTATTAATAATAATTCTGTATCAATCTCTTAATAATAATTCTGTATCAAGTTTTCTGTTAAAAAGTATGATTTAAAATTATAAAAAAATGTTCCTTGTAGATTTTTAAGCTTTTACTTTGAAAATAAATATCTTATTTTAAATATTTCTATTTATTTCAATCCAGTCATTATTACCTGACTATAATCAGTTAAAATAACACATAAAATGTAAGCTATAACAACAATTTAATCATATTTATTTTTGGGGTCCTCAGCGACCCCGCGCGACACCTGGCATTAAAAAAAAGACGCGACGGGCGGAGGGTTAAGTGAGAAAGAAAATAATATTACTTCAACAGATTTGCTGCCACAAAATTTTGAGTATTTTGTACCTTTACTCGAATGATCTAAACCCGAACAGTCCCGACTGGGACCGTTGGCAGCGAACAATTTAATTTAACATTGAAAAAATATGACTCATAAAGAGATGTCAAAGAATCAAAATATCTATCAATTTTGAGCCCAATAGAGTTAGTCAGTGGCTAACTATATTCAATGAATGCAAAATAGAATATGATAAACACAAAATGCTGTAAATAATATATTATTATTATCTTTTAGGAATAATTCTATTTGGTCAAAATACAATAACTGGAAGAGCAGTGTTATCAACACCACCGCAGACTGGTATTTAAAGGCATTGCAGTGTCAAGTTAATAAAAAATATGATAAAGAATTGTTATCTTTTGCAGAATGTAGAATGATAAACAAAATACTATGTTTCTTCTAAAACAGCAAACTTATTTGGTGGCACCATTTTAATTCAAATTAATAAATTACTTTGTTTTTACCACTATAATTGATTATAAAAAACCGACATGTTTCCGAAGTATTATTAAAACCCTGATGAAGTAAACTTGGCTTACGAAACATGTCGGTTTTTTTATAATCAATTATAGTGGTAAAAACAAAGTAATTTATTAATTTGAAAATACTACATCCCGCAATATTCCATTCCACAATAATTTACATTCGCAAAGGAAACAGGGTAAAATCAGTCCATAATTTAAAGTTTTTGAACTTTACCTGTCAATATTTTGGACAAATAATAAAAATACCGATATATGTACTCACTTCTACAAAGTTGGTGTGTTTCGCGTCTCTCACTGTGACAACAGCATGGACCTCCTCTATCAGCTTCTGTTTCTCATCGTCATCAAAATTCATGTACCATTTCGCCAGTCGAGTCTTTCCTGCACGATTCTGGATTAGTATAAACCGAATCTGAAACAACAAGTATGGGTCAATGTCAAAACCATGAATGAAAATGCTACATGGGTAAAGTCAGAATAAGAATTTTCGTGGTTTAATTAGGAAAACCGTCTATTATTTATTGTGCACAATTTTTACTCATTACATACCATTTTCGATCGATTTGACACTTCGGGGCGGCGCTGACGTACGCAAAGTTGTTAACGATTGGTCGGAGAAACTCCCTTCGCATGATAACCAACATTAGAAATAAATTTGAAGTGATGCCCTGTCCGTACTTACCTTGGCAAAAATCGATATTTCTATTTGAATGGTACAACACTATTACACAAAACGGTGGAAAATATTTGTCTATGAAACGTCGTTCAAATTTTTTTAAATCTTGTCGTTGTCGATTGCTGTTTGTTGGCGTTTGAATTCGCGCTTGTTTAACTGTCATCCGTGATGTTATAAATGTTTTGATTCCATTGTTTAAAACAAAAACCACACATAGCTAACATGTCTACGAGGACAACAAGACGTAAGTTGAGTTTATTTTTGTGCAAATTTCGTAAAATCTCCGTAGAAATGCTTACTTAACATTGTTTCCTCTTTTTAGGAGGCACGGCCCAACCAATTATTAACGAAATTCCAAAGGGAAAAGACGAAACTGAGCGTCCCATACGATCCAGGAAAAATAAAAATGCCGCCAGTGAAGTAATAGATTGTGCAAATGTCCAGAAGGAAACTCAAAATCGAAAGGCTCTCCGTGAGAAAACGGATAATGTAGATAATTCTCACGTTAGCAAAATAAAACCACCATCTGCCAGAAATACGCGATCACATAAAGAATCGGTGGATACCGTCACTACTGTTGAAATCGCAAATAACCGTAGGGGTCAAAACAAAAAGAAACTATCGGCCCTTACTGATTTTGTTGAATTGCCAGTCTCAGATTCAAAACTCCCAGTAAAAGTGTGTGCTCGAAAATCTAAGCGAAATAAGAAAGATTCTTCAATTATTGATATTGTTTTACGTAAGTCCTTGTCTGAACAGTTGACTCAAGTAAACAAAGAAAATGAAGTCACTCCCGATAGCGAGACTGCTATTTTGACAAAGAAGAAAACGTCTAAGCGAAATAAAACTAAAGTCATTAACACAACTTTCAATACGGTTGATGAATCCCTGGATACTAAATTGTCATTACCTTCTCAACGAGGATCTACAGATGGAGCCTCCGTAGCACCCAGGACCAGGAGGGGAGCCAGGTCTAACTGTGGACCTCCTGATGTGCCGAGTGACCAACCAGTTACAATGAAAGGGAAAGGCAAAAACAAATCCAGTACTAAATCACCCAGAGTTGGTGAGAAAAGTCCAAATCTTTCGAGCGCATCAAATGAGACATCGTATCACTCCGTAATCGGAGGGCCAGAATACCTTATTAAAGAAATTAAAAATGACTCAAGCTTTTCTTCGGCTAAAGGATTTGACATTTCAGACTCAAAACATTCATCATTTACAAAAAAGAGTAAGAAGTCGAAATCGATTGACAGTCAACAAAGTACGAAAAATACAAGTTTTGCCAGCATTACCCAATCTAAAGCTGAATCTTCTCTCAATGATCACTCTCAAATTCATAATGAGACCTATCCTCTTTTGGTTGATGATTCCATTTTATCTGACCAGGAATCTTCCTTCCAAAAGAAATCGTCATCCACAATTATAAATATATCCTCTAAAGATAATTCTTTGAACAATGCTTCGGGTTTCATGACCAGGTCCAAAAATAATCTCAGAATATCCGGCATTGAAGAGATTTTACCAGGAAGTATTCCAGAAACAAGAAAAAGTCTCCGAAGAGAGGGGACATACACAAAAGACAACACTTTCGCCGTACCTGGTATGGATTCAACCTTTACCAAAACTCACAATGACAGTTCGCAAAATCAGAGTAGCTTTTCACGCAAACATGTGTTTTCCGCCGCTAGCCCTTGCAAACTTTTCCCCCGACAAAGTTCAACTTCTGACAAGAGCGCCGCAAGTACAAATAATTCCACCTTCACCAAATCCAGTCCAAGCAAGATACTTCCCAGAAAGAGCTTCTTAGCAGCAGACAGAAGTAACACCACCCGAAATACTTTGACCTTCGCCACTCCACTCAAAAATATTTGCCGAGCATTTTCCGTCGGTTCTGCAGGCCGGACACCTATGCCCCCCCTTGAAAAGTCTCTACGGAAGAGTAACAGAATCGAAGAGAATTCAACACCTGTGAAGAAATCGTCCACGTTGAATTTAACTCACTCCCTTGAGAAGCCCAAAGAGCAAGAGACAAGCGCTGTGAAGATACCAGAAGCATGGACCAATAAAGCCAAGAGTAAAGTAGGCTTCTCCCGCCTTCATAAAATTCAAACGTTCTTGCCGAATGCGGGTAAAATTATCAAGTCCAATCTGAAGGGATCTAACAAAAGTTTTATGCTCACTCAATCAGGTTAGTTTTTATGTACTTTCATATTTGTTTTACCAGTTGTTGCAACAATGCTTATTTATTTTTTATTTAGGAAACAAACAGTCATACAAAATGATAATATAACAAAGAACATTCATGTGTTGTAGACCAATTAAGTTCCATTAAGTTAAAATTTTGATATATAGTATTTTTACCTATTCAACTTATGTGACAAAAAAGAAAAACATAAAACGTAATAAAGAAAAAAAGTAAAGTTATTAACAAACATAGTTATCCTATTTGCTACGGATAATAATGATATTATAAATTTTCACAAAAAAGAAAAAATAAGTATTTTAAGTTATTAACCTTTTAAATGCCAGTAGGTATAAGTGTAGCTGTGCGCAGCAGGCCGTGAACTTTTAATCAAAATAAATCATTTTTAAATCTTATTTAAAAAAAAAAAAAAACCAAAATCAAATAAAATTTAAAATCATCCCAATAGATCTCTCTGTGTGTTCCATATTTTAAATTAATAAAAAATGGGACATATGTATGATACAGAGGCTCAAAAAGAGCGAGAATACTCGCTATTTTTCTATGGCCGGCCTGCTGGGCACAGCCAAGAATGCGAGATATCTCGCTTTTGGCACAGAAGCGGTTAATATATTAAACTGCATTTTATATGATTTCAAATCATGGTTGAAAATGTCTACATCTCGTAAGGCATTGTAAGTTTCAGAGTTTTGCGCGTATTTTGATGTACTGTGTGGTATTCTAAATAAGTTGTTTGATCTGGTATTTTGTTTGGGGCAACGAAATGCAATATTTTCTATGATAGATAGATATGATGAATCAACAAGGCAGTTCATGATTTTGAATAAGAATAATGCATCAAAGATTTTTCTGCGTTTATATAAGGCGATAGGTTCAAATTGATGATCACTAAAGCGATACGATAGGTGTTTTATAAATTGTTTCTGGATATTTTCAGTGCGATGAATATATGTTTGATATTGAGGATTCCAAATTACTGAGGCGAACTCGAGTTGTGACCGTACATATGACATATATAACAGAATTAGGGTGTGTGCTATAGTAAAAGGTTTTGTAATGCGAATAATGAAACCCAATTGCTTATAAGTTAATGTTTGTTAATTACCTATTAATTTTATATAGTATAAATATTACGTAACCACTGGAGAAAATTGCATCAGAAAGCAGCACCCGGTTATTGAATTTCTTTGCTTGCATAGTTCAGATAATTTTTTATGCTTTACTACCTTTATCAACTAGTAACCGGCTCTTTATTACCGAGCTAGTAATAGAAAAAGATTATACGTAGCAATAATAAATTATTGTTATTATAAATTCTTTTTTTTTTTTTTGTTACTCAGTGAGCAAGCCGGGAACCAGAAATCGCTCAGCCATCGTAAATGATGCTGAAACAATGGGAGCAAAAATCCACAAATTGGCTCCAAAAGAACTCGCTGCTATTGGCAGTCGCTTGGCCAAGCCCAAGACACCTGTATCTGCAGGTAACATAAATCATTTATTTTCTTATGATTTCCATTTTTATTTGAACCTTCCTTAGTAAGTGAAGTGTGTTCTTGCATACTTCTGAAAACTCTTTAATAGTCGCCCACATAGTTTTTTATGCAAAATCTTATTTTACAAATATGTAATGTGTTCAAAAGTAAACCCAATGCTTTGTTTAAGGTTTCAGTGTATTAATAATAGTAATTGTATGATTTGTACAGCGCCATTTTTGTGAGAAATCACCTGAAGATACAGTACCTCTCATTAATCCTCGATACTCACTCGATTATCCGATTAGTAATATAATCTGCTGTTATTTTTACTAGTTGAAAGCACAAAATCAAGTTCTATAATTCGTCGGTATTCGTATGTCAAATTGAGTAGTTCACTGCATGCCTAAACTTGAGCGCCAAGCTTTGTTCACAGATGGGTTGGGTTATCTTACTCTTTCACACTCAGTTACTGTATTGCCGTCTAGCTACCTCCATTTTTCCATTCACCGGGTTAATTGTTTTTTTTACAATGTAACTGTTTTAATTTTTTGAAAATTTTATATTTATGCACTTTTATATGCCACTTTCACTAATTGGAAATTTGTACAGTTTTTTGGGTGGCGGCTGATTAGTGAGAGTACTGTACTTTTATCTGTAACACACAAACCTAAAACTTTGGTCAACGCTTTATCTCATCTTCCGTATTATTCGGGTCAGGGGCCCATCGCTCCAACTAGACGCCTCCGGGGTACCTGTCCTGCGCTTCTATAACGACCTCTGTCCGTAGTAGGCTCAGCCTCTTCTCGCACATCTCTTGCCTGGGATAGCCCAATCTTTCAATAAATTGTAAATTAATCTGCTGAGAATCTACCTTCTGTACTCTAATCTCTAATAAAGCAAATTCCTTCATCTGCATCTAATAAATTACCCATCAATTTTGCCAATGTTTCAATGAATTGTAATATAATCTACCAGGAAAGCATCTGTACGCCGGTAAAGCCTCCATGGCCAGTTTGGCCAGCACCCCCGCCAAATCGGGTGCGAAGCCACCCGGCCCCGTGTCCCG
Source organism: Limnephilus lunatus (assembly GCA_917563855.2). NCBI lineage: Eukaryota > Metazoa > Arthropoda > Insecta > Trichoptera > Limnephilidae > Limnephilus > Limnephilus lunatus. The sequence continues at coordinate 39,274,509 of OU830602.1, read as the reverse complement.
CAGCAAGATGCCTGACTTTGCCTCGCTGCACAAGAAGCAGTTTGCGCAGATGGAGTCGCTGGTGCAGCACAAGGCCAGGAAGGTGGAGAGGGCCAAAGAGCTGCTCTTCTCCAAGACCCTGACTGACTTGCCTAAATGTAAGCATTTCTATTGAATTTATTAGATTCGTTTACATCTATCACGTTTTACCGTATATCCACATTCGCACTCGTGTTGATAGAACACTCGTTGCAAACTTGACAGCTAAGTAAGCTAGCCAGACGTCGTAAACACTGAGTTAGCTATTCGCCTCGTCCAGCCTTTTGACTTGTCCCAAAAAACCACCCCAAGCGTGAGCGGCGAGGCGAATAACGAAGTCGTTAACTAGTGAACTGACCACACATTTGCCTCGCCACTCGCCTCGTAATTCATCATGTCATGTGTGCGAATGACCAACTGCGATTTAGATATAAGTCAAAGAATAAAATAAAATTATATTACATGTCTGAATTTCGGTTAAAGTCTATCATATAAATACAGTGGAACCTCGCATAATGTATATTTTTTTTGTTTTTACATTAGTTCCACACAGGAGGCCCTGAGGAAAATAATTTCCTCCAGGACCTGTGTCATCTTAGGGGATACTGTGTGGAGGGTCTTTTTAAGGAAAGGAAGGTTAGTTTAGGTTTTGTATAATTCATTCCAAAATCTTACTTGTAATGCGAAATATTCGTTAAGCGAAACAATTTTTCCCGTGTAAATTTGCTTTTCGTTTATCCATTGGGCGGATTTCCCCTTTCCAAGTCATCATTAAACGAAATGTCACTCATTAAGGGAGCTATTTTGTTACAATTTTTGTTGCTCGTAATGCGAATTACTCTTTATGAGAGGTGCTTATTAGGCGAGATTCCACTGCACCTACTTCTATTTCAATTTATTCAGTAAGTGCTTTATGTCACTAAGTATCCACGACCTCCACGCTGAATGGTTAAGATCCTTTGCTCCGTATTTGGATATGTAATTTATATTGATATATTTTTTCACATAATCTCGGTATCGCCCTGGTGAGACCACCATTCCGAATCAAAACACTGCGTGAAATGGCTCTAGCCGTGTCTACTGGCCAGATCTAATTAGCCAGGTACCTAGCCTTCCCCATCTCATTCCCTCTCCCCTGCACCTTCAGCCTCACAACATACCCCCAAGTGACCATGTCATAGTCCCACAGACTCCAGGCAATTGCAGAACTCTAGTGCTATGTTCACATAAAAACAAGCTATGAATGCTTTTTCTTGAAATATGTATATACAATTTCTAAAACATTATATTATTTTGAGATAGTCATTGGAAAATAATTGATATGTGCATCGTTTTATCTACGTAACACTTGTGAGATCTTACTTTTTAAAGATTATCATGGAGATAGACTTAGCAGCGGAATTATTTATGTATTACTAATCAATATTATAAAGTTTTGCTTCTTAATAATTTCATTCAGTTGATGTTACTCATTCTAACGGGGGTTTTTTTATAATATAGATTGTGTTAATAAGAGAATATTTTAACATCCTGTATTCTTTCAACACTTCTATTTGCCATGTTTCGCGTTTCGTCTTGTCCGTTGACAACAGCCTGTCCCGTTCACCGGGGTGTTGGAGAGGATAAAAGACCTCCCTCAACCAATCTCTCTCGATCCTGCCCACCACACGGCAGGTGGGAAAACGCATCGGCCGCCAAGACCTGGACAAATCTCACCCCATGAACCCGGGCACCCCTGCTAATTCACTAAATCTAGTGAACCACTTGGATTCATTTTCAAGCATTCCTTCCAGTGCTGGAATTTGACCCACTTTTGCCAAAATAAATCCAATAATTTCCATTATTATAAATTCTGTACAGCTGCAATAGGTCACAGATTCCCGTCAGATTCAAATCCTTGACCTCAGTATCAGACTTTCTTATATATGTAAATGTCTGGCTATGAGTGACTCACAAATTCATTCACGGAGCAGATAAATATTATTCAATTAATAATAATATTCTACGCTACTTATTCAATATAATATAATAATACCTCAATTACTGATAATGTTAATGTCCCTTTACAGTGAATAATGACTGCTTTATTATATTGCAAAAGTACATTTCCTTATCGGCTATTTATTTAATTGAATAGTACTTATCAATTACATTGTTACCTGTTAATTATTGGGTTAATATCCAATAGCTGTATCCACACACCAAGCTCTGCTCCTAGCGTTCCCAACCAAAAATAAAAAAAATTTCAGTCAAAGGGGCAAACAAATCAGTTGTGACTGTAATAATACTTCCAGCCTTTGCATGTTAGTTGCTCGCCTTTTTCTGGGTTATGTGTTGCACACCTCTCCGAATCAGGATGGAGCTATTGAACTATGGTTCCTCTTATTACACACTTTCAATCCTTGCCATTGTTAAATCATCATCATCTTCTTCCCCCTTGTCCTATTCGGGTCGGGGACCCACTGCATCGACAAGGCGCCTTCAGCCGTCCCTGTCATGCGCTGATTGTGTGGTCTCCGTCAATAACAGTCCTATCCTCTCGTCACACAGTTTATGGAGTTGTATCACCCAACTGTGTCTGGGGCGGCCCACTGGACGTCTACCCTCTGGAATCGCACTCAGTATCTTCCTAGGAATTCGGTCATCAAACATTCTTATTATGTGCCCAAGCCACCTCAGTTGCGATTTTTCTATTAAGAGAAACAGTGGTTCAATGTTTAGATTGTCTCGGATCATCGAGTTTCTTATTTGATCCCATTTCATAACTCCTGCCACTCCTCTCAAGTACCTCATTTTGGCAGCTTGGACTCTAGGGCGTGTTCGTTCATTTAGCATCCATATCTGGTGACCGTCCGTAAGCGTCGGGCGATATATCGTTTTGAACACTGCCATCTTTGTCTTGATACCAAGCTCGGCTTTCCTTATCACTGAGCTGTAGAGAGGACGCAACACACCGCTTGCCGCTATCAGGTTATGGTCAGGCTATGTTAAAAATCAAGTCTGTGTAATTAACCTGCTCCAATTAAAAAGAGAAGTTTTTTTTTAAATACATGTAATTTGTAACGAAAGGCTTACTTGCAACTGTACAGTTTGAAATAAACAGGCAAATAAGAAAGCGTAACCACTCTAGAAAAATACAAGCTTGTCTCTCCCACCCGCATTGTCTATGGTTGCTTTTTTGGTCTGTATGTCGATGTCCAGTTGATTCGTCAGACATCTCCGAAAAATCGAAATTTCAGTTGAGTATGCAGTTATACTATAAAATATGTACTCTATCTGGTACAATATTCAGATTACTTATTAACACCACCAAATCAATTATAATGCAGAAAAAATTGTAGTGAAACAAATAAAAAATTGAAGTTTTCTGGGTAACTACAAGATAATTTTAAAATGTCATGTATGCTTCCTGGTGTTATTTATGTACAACACAAACACGTTTAAATAATAATTGATTTATGGTGAGCATTGGAATATTGTTTTCCTCATTATCTCAATAAGTATTTGTAGATGTTTGATTAATCAACTGGACTCGATGTGAACACTTATTATGTGTCCATCAATACTGTGATAGAGAGGAGGGGGAGATGGTCAGGATAAGGTTATATTATATTGTATTATAAATAAAAAGAAAAATATCAATCAAATATCTTTATTTCACAAATAAAAATATGGATGCGGCAAAATAGCTAGATTTCTTATCTTACAATAATTATTATTTTATTAGTGAGACTAGTTGATCATGCAATTCTCTGATCGGTCCCCGTACAAGAAGTCTATCCTACTCTAACGGGTCGCTCTCCATAACTCTACACCGAAGGGCATGTAAAACGAGTGAATGTTAACGTCGCTCGTCCACAAGCAAAACCTTATTAAAAATATAAACCTTTCTATAAATCTCAACGATGTACAAAACATCGACTCGCTAGATGCACACGATGAAGCTTTCACTGGTTCCGTCGAACGTTCACTGTCATCACTACTGAATCATTTGCACTTTAACAAGCGGTGGTAGTTTCGTGGGAAATTCCCATTGGTGATGTGTCGTTTGTGGAATTTCATTAGTTCAATGTGAATTTATTTACATAATATAAAAATCAGCCGAAATTGACATTTCTGTTCAAAAGCTTGCGTTGATCACTAGCTACTTCTCTATCACTCAACATTTAAACAATAACATCCAACATAATATTATCAATATGTTATTATTATTTATAAGTAAATTTACTAATACATATTATTATTATACAAATCTAACAATTCCCCAATCTGACCACGGAAGGAGCTATGAATATGTGCTTCATCAGTGGACAATTTGAATGTATAAAAATACATATTATTATTTAATATGTAGTGTATTATTTTATAGTTAATGTAATACATATAACTTTCTCTCATTTTATAGTTAATGTAATACATATAACTTTCTCTTAAAGGAGGAGTCTGGTCCAGCCGATCTAAAAATCCACTTTTTTGTTGCATAAAAATCTTCCTGTACATGAGGAGAATACATACCCAAAGTTATAGTATCAAATTTGATCTTTAAATATAGTTAGGAGAGGCGCTCGCCAAGCGGGTAGACCCGAAAAAGGAGCGGCCCGGTTGCAAACGAAAACTTTAAACACGTTTTTCAAGTTGATTGGAATCGTAGCTCATCAATTTTCCACCCGATTCACTTCATTCAAAGTTTAAATTAAATTTACATGCGGATGAACCTCGACTTATGAAAAATTATTATTATAGGACAAAGTTATGGCAAAATTAAGACTATTTTTTTCACCAATTCTCATTTTATGTCCGCCATTTTAGCAATCAAAACTTTTTGTTGTTGCAAACTGTGGTTTATGCGCATTCTACATTCATACTGTAACGATTTTTTTTTATAATTTCATGTTTAAAATGATTTTCAAGGTCTCTAGGATTCCAGATGATTTGGTCCAACCCTCCACTTGCGTCCGCTATATCTATATATATAGATATTCAAATCATACTTTCAATAGCGTTCTTTCTTGTTCAAAAGTACATTTACAAGTAACAAAAGTTCTTGTGAAAGAAAATAAATTTTATCTATGGAAAAAACGCATTGAAAAAAGAACTCGGCTGGATCAGACTCCCCCCTTAAAATGCAGCACACATTTCAAGTTTCTTCCTTATTGAAGTTTCACATCTCCGAACTTGACAGAATTTTTCATTGGCTGCTATTATTTCTGCGATTCAACAAAACATAATAATATACAAATTATTTTTAAATAAAAGGTAATCATTCGTTACATTACAAAGGTTTATTTGAGGCAATAGGGAAAACAAAATTAATACTGCAAAACAACAATTGTTTTGAAAAATAAATAACAGATCACCTCAAATAAATAAACAATGTTTGTAAAATCAGAAAACTTTTTTTTTAAAGTTGTAATGATGTACAATTCAAAATGAAGCTCAATTCGTCACTTTGACTTTTAAAAAAAACTTAACTATTCACATTAATTCAACCTTTTCTATTTCGTGTTGTCACTCTCCAACTTTGTATTTATTGTTTAAACGCACGTTAAGGAATAGTGATGGCATAAAATGTGTTACAAAGTTACATCCTAATATTAATATATAAACTTTGGTACATAATAACAAACCACACAGCATGTCACGCACTCACAACTCAACGCCCACACATCAAATTGACATAAATGTAACTAGACGCGTGTCAAATAGTAGGTACATGATTCAACAAAGCATTTAATGTGCCTAAGCCGGTGTGACATGACTGAATGCTTTCATATACAAAAATACATATTATTTATTACTATGCAATCGAAAAACTGGCGGCCTTTGAACAAATGAAAATTCCTGGCCACAAAGAATCTGAAAATAGTATTTACAATTAAAAATTAAAAGTCAATACTTTTTGTTCTTATAATTTTTAGGAAAATTAAAATATGTAAGTAAAATCCCTTGTAGGGTAAAGTTCTTACTAATATTAGTTTTTATACACTATGAAAAGCAACTAGGGCTCTATTTATTTTTCAATTTCTACTCGGAAAAATCATCGGTAAGAAAATAAACTTATTAATTTTTAAATTAAATTAAAATAAAAAATCACAAGCCCTCAAGCGGTGGTTTAGGATCGTAGCGGTCTATCTATCTATATGAGATAGACCCTTTTGATCCCAAGTCCCCGAATAGTTAATCATGAAATATGAAAGAGCACTTCTTTGATTATTGATGCGCCTGTGCGAGAAAAGTGAAGAATGCAATTTAATTTGTTTCTCTATATTTTAGATTTTAAAAAATCATTGCTTATTTTATTTTATAATGCCCACACAATGACCCTCTAAAATTTTTACCGTCACCCAATTCGGTTAAGAAAATTCAATTACTATACCGCTCTTCCAAATCAATAAATAGTGCTTTTGCCGGTACATTCTTAGGCAAGCTTATATGCGTTAGAAAAAGTGAGATCAGTGTTCCACCACAACAAAAGATTAAATATTACATTGTTCTTTATATCTTGTTTAAAATGTTTGGCCTGTGGCATTCAAATGGGTTTCTGTAGTAACATGATTTTTTCTCAAGAAAAGCAGATAAATTCTTAGATAGTGTCAATGTATAACCAAGCTAGTGTTTACTAATGGACAACTGTGTAAACCAAATATGCCGACGTCATTTGTGTATGTTTTTCAGCATATTTTTTGTTACATTTTAAAAGAACAATCATTTTAATTATTACTTACTAGAAAAAATTTATTCAATATGTTAATTTACCATTCAAATTAAAATAAAGGTAACGGAATATTCAACTAGAAAGGACTCTACTTAATTAGCCAAATAATTTTAATGCTTTTCCATTTTTTACAAACCTAGTTAAAATTTAGTTTTAGTGCAAGTTTAATCAATTTTTCGGGGATCTTAAAATTTAAATACAAATCTACATGTTTTACCATAATTGAATTAGAAAATGTACATTTTTAAATAAAACTATGTACATTATTATATTCACTGATTTCAAGTGTTTAATATTTTTTGGATTAGTTATCTACCAAGAGATATTTTAGTGATGGGCCTGTATTGATTAAATGAAGCATGTTTCTAATCAAAAATCTAATCTTGTATTTCTAATTAGTCACTAGGATTGAGATATCCCGTGATTCTCAACACAAAATCTTTTAAAACATTTTGATTAGGTACTAATTCTGAATTCAAATGAGTATTTTAACAAATTTGAAATGTGTTGGTTACAAATTCATTAGAATGAATTTTTACCATTTTCAAATGTTTACTTTTTAGGATTGGTCAATTATTTTAAAAAGGATTTATTGATTATGCCCATTACACTAGTACAATTCCTTTTTATTAAATGCATAGGAAATATTCACACAAGTTACTTGAAAAACACCATAAACTCCATCATAAATATTTATTACTAGTGTAAGGAAGAAATAGTGTTAGATGAAAAATTAAGAGGTACCACACAAAAAAAGGTTCAATGAAATTGAAAAGCACAAATGAAAAGCGGCGTTTCGCGCTGTTTGCGGTTGCTTCGTTCCTTTCCCATAGTTTGTGGACAGGTTCGGCTCGCATGTGTATACGCAGCCTAACAAGCTTAATCATTAATCGTCTAAATTTTAACCATTTGAGAAATGTCCATTTACATCTGCCTCACTTTGAAAACATTATAAGATCAAGATAAAGTAAAGATATTATTGCATTGTAAAATTACTTAGTACAACAAATTCAAAGGCATCTTCCCTCAAACTTATTAATTATATTATTTTATTTATTTAAAACATGAGTAGTGTGTTGACAATCAAGCAATGAAGTACAATATAATTTTTTGTTATAAACAGTAGAAATATGATTTGTCATGTTTAGTTGCGTAATTTTGGTAGTAGCCTAAGTTTCGTAATGCACTATCGAAGATTAAAATCAAACTCACTTAGAACATAATATTAAATTGTATAAAACCCTTTTAAAAACCTATCTTTATCATAAAGCTTCAAATTTCTTTGTATGTTATTCTCTTTCTCTAAGACAACACTTCCCCAGTCCACAATTTACGTAATACATATTTGTATTGATGTTTTATTTTTTTAATCTGCCGAGCGATTCTATATCTTTTGTGGTATCGTTATGGGATAACGGACGTGATCTCCTGTCAGATTTGTGTTTATTTTGCTTTTTCCTATGTCCAACGTGCATTAAATGAATAAATAACAATGCATACTTGCAGGAATTCGTGTTTAAAACGATCTAAACTAAAATATGTGGCCGTAAATATGTAAAAATCACACAAATCTGACAGGAGATCACGTCCGTTATCTCGATAACGATCCCACAAAAGATATAGAATCGCTATGCTGGATTGGTTGTATTTGCCACCAGCCAAATGAGCCCTCATTATACACCTATTAAAATGTATGTACGTATATAACATCTCTTTATACACCTATTAAAATGTATGCTAATAAAACAGGTAATACAATGATTTCGTTCTTAACCACTCGAACGATGGCTACCCAAATTTAGATAGGTAATTTTTTTAATGAGTCTAGTTTTTGCACTGTTAATTCGTGGTGGAATTCCATTGTAATAGAATTGAAATTAAAAAACTTTTTCACTTTGTTCAACTTATTTATTATTACCAGGACCGGTTTCATTATCCGATAAGAGTTTCAACTACCAGTCTGAAAATGTCCGTAGTAGGATGAAACCGGTCCTGGTAATATTAAATAAGTGGAACTAAGTGAAAAAGTTTTTTAATTTCAATTCTAATTTTTTTAAATTTATAAAACTTAAAAATATGGGATAAACTGTGAAATCCAGGTGGATTCATTGATTTTAAACCACAGTAAACAAATTCATATGTTAATTAAATGGAGAGGCCGAATCGAAATCCGAACTCCCCATCGCTTGAGTGGTTAATGTAGTATTTTTTAAACGCTTGGAATGAAAATCAAAATTATTTTTTTGCAGCAACTGGAAAAACACCAGCTAAAGACAAACCATCTGGATTTAATTTTGCCAAGGAGCCTGCTGAGGTAGGGTTTACTCGTTTTGGCTTTAAACTTCAAGCTGAACTGCCGAAAGTGGTGCCCAAGGCAATCCCGGTGCCCAAACCCAAGAGTTCCAGTAAGGTGGAGGCCCGGAAGATGGTTCTTAGGGAGGAGAAGATGTCTGTCGTCGAGAAGAAGAGATTGGAAAACCGGAATTATGTTCGAGGGGTTCGCACTAACAGGAGATTTGAACTTCAGATGCAATCCAGAAATATGGCAACAACTTAAAACTGTTGAGGAACTACTCATCAAGTAGCTGTAGTCATAAGATTATGGCAGTAAAAACAGGCATTTTCTTAATGGGTAGCATTACTCAGCGGTGGTGTAACATAATATAATATACGCTACTCAACAGTTAACTCGGAGGTGGTGAAATACCCCCAAGTTTGAATAATATAATTATTAGTACTAGTTATTAGAGTATTGCATGTACAAAAAGTGTTGCTACTGATTTTTTTGTTCCGTGTGGCCGTATCAATAATTATTAATTGATTTATAATTATTGTTTACAACAAGATTTTTTTTTAGCATAGTTGGCGTATTGTACCTTTGGTTCAAATTTACTGGCAGTGAATTCAATCAAGCAAAACTTTTAATGCTTTCGGGGGACGGATTCAAAATTTTCTTAAATACACATTTTGCAAAACAAACAATTAACATTTTTATATTGTACAATCTTTGAACTTTTGTGAAGACGCTTTTAGAATAAGTGATTTTAAAAAATTATTATGTATACGTCAAAGTTATTTTGCCATTTTTTTCTTGAATGCGGTGAGTGAACTTTGCCTGAGAAAATATACTTATTTTTGACTTTTTTTTTTTAAACTTTATATTAATTATTATAACACTATTTTTTACACATCGTCTACCATCTTTAAAAAAATCGAGTTGCACATTTTTGAAATTTGTACGACAATTTATGATGCGATTCCCAAAATTCACAATAATAATATAATGTAACATATTAAAAGGGTTTGTCTAATAAATCTGCAATTTATTATACCCAATGAAGTAACCAATCATTCACAGTATTGACACAGCTACAAATAAATCATTTTTTTGATAGATAATTCAAAAATAATTGTAAAAACTAAAGTACATAAAAATAATTGATGGATCTGTGGATCTGTACTGTCACACTTTAATTTTCAGAATCTATTTTATTAATTTTGCTATTTTCATTATGCGCCACCTCGCGAAAAAGATTAACAGTTTTCATGGTTATAAATTATTTTTAATACCAATGCTACATCTCCATTTACAAGGTGCCAGGATAGTCTGTTGAATACAAGTGAAAAATTCAACAATGTTGTATTGGCATTACTTCTCTATTGAGTGAGATTTTTTTTACAATAGCTCCCCGGGAAAACCAATTTCCCTCAGGGCCTATGTCATCTTTGGGGATGCTGTGTGGCGAGTCTTTTTAAGAAATTGTAAATTGAATGTTGAATTGGCAGCCGATGTACACGACGGATGCCTTCCTTGGATTTTGCCTTTTTGTCTTAACTGTTTGGTAACGCTGTCTTAGGCGCTGTATCTCCGCTCAAAAAGAAAAAGATGGAGAGATATGTACAGTCCCTGGCCAAATTATTAGACGCACTGTATTTTTTTTGTACTTTTATGTTTCTTAAGAGTTTTTATGCAATAATGGTATATTAAGCTTAGTTAGAGCTTTTTTGGCAGAAAAAGTATCCCTCTGTTGGATTGGCCGGGTAATAGCCCTGATATGAACCCGATTGAAAATGTGTGGGAGATGATGAAAAGAGAAGTGGCTAAAGATGTGATTACCAACAAAACCCAGCTCCTAGAAAAGATTATTTATGTGAGGAATCATCATCCTCAAATGCAGGAGACAGTACAGTCTTGCATTGATAGCATGCCGCGCAGAATTAAAGCTTTGATAGCGGCTAAAGGTGGCTCAACTAAATATTGACTTATACTAACATTAATTTCACTTTTCTTTAAAACTTAATAAACTTATGCTTTTCTAAATTAATGCTGTTTTATTTATGTCAAATAAATCGGTAATTGATTGGATAATATAAAAATAAAAAAACAAATCAATCTAAAATAATAAAATGGTACAATATCACCCGGTAATTAATATTTTACATGAAATCTTGGCGTAGCGGCGGCTTAATACAAAATATAAAGAATCACCCTTCAGGAATGACTTTGCCATTGTCAATGACATTTATTATAGCCACTATTTTTTGTCAAAGTGTGTTTCATGGTGGTTTCTGTGTTTATAATTTTATCTTAAAACCAAGTTATGGTAAACCCACAAAGGTATTTATGTATATAAACCACAACTTTATCAATAAGAAACCTTATTATCTTATAAGTTATTTTTATATTTTTCTTTTGCACAATCATGTAAAAGCACAACGCATTTCTCCTCTATCTCTCATATTCTTTGTGCGTAATACTGAATTACAAAACGATACTTAAAAATGCTTTGACATTTTGGCTCGGCGCCAATTTTTGATAAACGACAAACTTTTGAAGTAAACAAATTCAAATGTCACCAAAATTATGATCGATTAACATTGTTCATTACTTTACAACCTTTTTTTATTTTTTAAATTATAACCAATGATATTTGTTTAAGTTAATTTTATAGACTAACCAACCAACCGAAGCGGGGATGCAAATGTTGGGAGCAGTTTAGCCCCCTGTGCGATATTTTTTTAAAAAGATGTGTTTAATAACCAAATCTGATAATATAGTGGCTTTTATTAATGATGGATATACTGTATAAGTTTAGTTTTAATGTAATTAAAAAAAAAAATAGTACAAATTAACAAAGGTGGCGGTATGAACACTTCAATTTTTGCTAAACCTTTGTTTTAAAAACATAAAAAATCGGTATGTATTGCCAGTTAGGTGGCGGTGGAGTGAGGGGTTAATGGTTACTCAGCTGAGTGACAAGTGATGACATGTGGAAGAATTTTTTTGGTTTGTTCAATTTTGAAAAAAAAAACATCTAAAAAGTCACCGGAGACCAAAATTTCATTTACATGTTTTACTCCAAATAATGCCAGGAATCACTGGCTAAAGTAAGTCAAGTACGTCCCTTAACCTGTATAAAAATAAGCAATGTGCTGCTAGCACTTCCAAATTATCATTCTTGGAGAAAAACCTACAAAATATTGTAATGTACATATTTTTCCAATTAATATTAAAAAAAGAATCCTGTCTTAAATTTTATTCAATAATCGTAACCGCTTGATTATTATTCTTGGTGAATAATCATATGATTAATGAAAACTAAGAATTGTTGCATTGCTAATCAAATTATCCGTTAAGATTAATTTCTAATATTTCTAGATAACATGAAACTTTTATGTTGCATGATATCAACATTTTTTATTATAATTTGTTAAAAAAATAAGCCTTTATGTGTAGTTTTAAATAAAATTTTAAAAAATACGAATTGTCTTACTATTTTTAATTTTTATTCCACAGAAATAAAATGAAAAACAAAAGCTGTGAGGAACATTAAGTGAATAATGGTGGTGCATTTGGAAGGTACCTATCTAATAAAAATAACTTTAAAAAAAAATTTAATTAGTGATCACTTCTTTAAAAATTCATATTCGCGAATCTTCAACAGCAATGCCAATAAATTTCTCACCCAGCAAACAGGATCAATTTATAGTGGGGGATAATTCACCAGTGACCAAAAGAGGGGACCGACTGAACTGTCATTATAATTTAAGGCTCAATGCGAACACAGTTTCAAATTAAAACTTATCAACTGACTCAACTTTAGATGTAGCGGCTGGCGATAGCTGTATAACGATGGCTTAATCACTTTTGCCCATATTTTTAATCAATCGGAATATTCTTTTTATCTCACAACATGTGCACACTTGAAAAGTGAACCAAGCGACAAAATAATATAATAGGTATTTTTTTTAGAGGACAAAAATATTTTCATTAATTGGAGAATTGACTAAATTATTCATAATAATCTAAGATAAAAAAATCATGGCTTCTTCATTGGATAAGAGGTCCATCTGAATAAGCAGTTAATAATTATGAATTAATAAAATAACTTTGTGGTTATCCATTAAAAATAAATAAAAAAAACCATATTTCTTTCTAAAATCACTATATTTTTTATTTACTATAAAGGAAAACTTAGAAGAAAAAAATCCCTTAATAATAATGACTCTATCTCAGACATGTTCCCTTTCACCTCCCATTCTATCTCCTCCCCCCACTCTTCACTAATCCCAAGTCACTGCATTCATTAATATATTATTTTCACCCATTGTTTTATAATGTCAAGTTATTATATTTTTGCCCTGAGGAAGGAACGATGGTGCTGAAACCGGTCGGTTTATAAAAAATAAAGTGTGTGTGAAAGGGTGCACACATCTTATTACAATTACTTTTACATAACAAAGAAATATTGTTTAATTTATTTGTAATAATTCAAACGTCTGTCCATGTTAAAATTAAAATTATTACATATTGAAATTCGTATATTGTCTTGGAAATTTTGTTTCGAAAAAAATAAGTGCCTGCATATTTACTTAATTTATTAGTGTGTTTTGACTGCCTATGTCTATTGGGTATATAAATAATAATTTTATCTTCAATTTTTTTCAATTCTTTGGTTGAAAATCTAGAAAGTTTTCCCATGATTTTACGCATGCAAAATTTGCATATTAATGGATTGTAACTATAATCTAGACATTGTAACTCCACTTTCTGGCAAAAATTACCCAATAAACTTTAAACACAAAAGTTTTTTTTTACTTTTTACTTGACGCAAAATATTTTTTAATGCACTATTTTTTTTACCCTTCTTGATCTTAGAAAGAAAGTTGAGAAATTATACTGTTTTGGCTCAATACTTATCAAGTAAATTGTATTACACATATTACATTGTAAATCAAATCATACGATCTGTGGTCATATCAATAGATAATGAATAATGTCACGACGTAATGAATAATATTTTCATTCAAAGTACAATTGAGAAACTTTCCCATGACTCTTTGTATAATTAAACTCATATATTTTTTTATTTTAACATAAACTAGGTAAATCCCATTTAATGGTAAACTAATGGAATTTTTTACATACATATATTAAATAAAATGCGGTAATAAAACAAAACTAGCAGAACAGATTGAGTTATAACTTGATAGAAAAAATAATAATATATGTACCCTTGTGCAAAATAATATTTGTTGAATATATATACCCATGAAAAATCACAGGAAAACCTTTGTTTACTGAAAGATAAAATTTAAATAAGAACAAAAAAAAATTACTTTCTCAGAAATAATTTTTTTATTGTTTTATAATAATATGCATGTACAATAGAATTATTTTTAAGAGATTCTTGCTTGTTTAGTGATGTAGTGTGTGGTAAAACTACTGTGGGGTAAAAGGGGATTTTGGGCAGGTGTTCCAAACTACTTTGAACCGTAAATGATTTGAGATTTTCATGATTTATTTTTGGGGTATTATGCCGTGTTGCTGTACCTTCTTTTATAGCCAACGTTTCGCACAATTTTACAGTGTCCATCATCAGGGCAGATGTGATCGAAGATTGAATTTGAACCACTATTAGTGTGTACAAATACATTAAAACGTGTGCTCTGTACCTAATTGCTGACTTACTATGACAGAGTCCTACAAGAGGTTAAAACCATATTGCTATAATAAGTTGTTGATAAATTTTATCATTTTGATTGTTAATAATTTTATCATTTTTGATCGTTCATAATTGTTACCGAGTTGTCAGGATGACTAATTATTTTTTCTCAACAATATTCGAATTTATGAAGAACAAGTCTAACAATACATCCATAGATAAACGTTAGAAATTATTTTGTGCAAATAAAAATTGCCGTAACAAGTTCTAAATTTATTTGGAGCAGGTTGCACCTTATTTAGTCACCCTCTTTACAGACCTGCACGAGATAAGGCAATCTACACACATGGCACCGTAACGTAACGGAGAATTGTAATCATTTGTTTGTGTTAGTGTGTACTTTGTACTTACACTTACACAAGTTGTTCGTCATCAATAAGTGTGTGCTTTGAAAGTGTAACATTTTGATCAACTTTAAATGAAGCCAGGATTTCACCTCGAGGACAAATGAGAATGAAAAAATTGGTTATATAAAAAAACTATTATAATTTTTGTACTTTTTAATTTGAAAGAAGTAAAAATATAAGTGTTTATTCAGAAATAAGCAGTCACCCACTCCTAATCCCACCCACACCAATGACGGTAAAGGAGACAATATATGATGCCATCATACATAGATATGCAGATATTATTCAGTTCACAAGTAGTTTGATTAAAGTCACGTTGCAAGCAATAAACAAGATTTTGTCATTATGGTTTCAGATTTTCTCGGCTAAAAGTATTAGTGATTTATTTTTGGGGTATTATGCGTTCTTGCGCTATCTCCTTCTTTAGCCAATTTTTCGGATGATGGACATTGTAATGCTGTCCGAAATGTTTGCTAAAGAAAGAGGTAGCGCAACTTGGCATGATACCCCAAAAAATAAATCACTACAAAATGATTTTATTATGCTCTTTAGGTGTAGAATTTTAATGCTACAAAAATTACTGAACCTGCTTGGAGAAATAGTGTAAAAATAAAAAGAAGAAAAAAACTAAGAGTATGATAACATGCATCACAAAGGTAATAAAAATAAGTTATTGCACATGTTTAAGCATACATAATCGCAAGTAAATTCACAAGTGATTTTTCTTGTAAGACTTTGGCTGTTTGCAAATGCTTTTAAAGCGCTTGAAATAAAGCCAGATACTACAGAAGATTGCTTATCCGAACCAAGAGGAAAATGATTAATCTGAGAATGCTGACAGACTAGTTTTTCCTGTTTAATATCTTATCAGCTTAATTTGTGTATTTTGAGCTAACACGGGGCTTCTAGAAGTACCAAACACAGGTATGTTATAAGGTGATTACAGTCGTTTATTCCATTGAAATGAATGCAATAGGGAAATCTATTTCCTTAAAAGTTCTAGTGGAGCAAAAACCTTGACCAGTATGTCACCATAATGGATAAAAATACATGTTACTCAATGTAACTACAGATTATTAAAATGTATGTTAATTATTCCCCTAACAGTCACACTTTTAGGTACAGATTATAAAAATTACACTTTGTTTCAACAATTACTACAAGAAACAATTATTTACAGGTTATTAGGTTCTTAGTTTGAGTAATAGTAAGCTTAATTAAGTAATTCATGCATACTTAAATTGAAATAAAACGTAAGCAAATATCATACAAAAAAAAAATCCAAAATGGCGGCAAATGAATTGTTTTATTTAGGTAATTTTGAACTTAGATTGAATAAAAATTGATGCTAATGCATCTTTTACCATCTATCCAAAAGTAATTAGTTGTTTCTTGTAGTAATTAAGTTGAAATGTAGTGTAATTTCTAAATGTGCTTAATAGAAGTGCGGCGGTTAGTGGAATGTTTACCAAATTTACTTATAGATCAAAGATGTTATGAATACACATCCGCGAACAATTCATATTTTTGGCCGCTTTCCATTAGCCAAAAAATGGCAGCAACTTCACGCATTCGTGTTGGAGTTGTGCAGTTATAATATTATCTTTGTAGGAATATTCCCTTCCCCGAACTGATTTTACAACAGATGCATGACTGTTGTCATTGACGTACAAAAAGAAAAAAAGTAATGCGGGGACAGTAAAAGTAGTAACATATAATGTAGCAAAATTAAATAAAAACGATTGCTGTATGTAAAGAAAAATCATTCAGGTTACTTAAGTGGAACGGTTGCACTGCCTTTTTCATACAAAACTTAAATTTGAATTTGAGACCAAAATAAGCAACCAAACTGAAAAATTATTTTTTTAATCAAAAGGTATAGCAAATATTATCTAGTACCATTAGTACGTGCTAGTTTATTTATTCTGTGTAATAAATAATAAAATATAAGCCATTAAAAATATATATTTTGCATGATTTTAGAGGAAACTTTGGCAATTATTTGAGAGTTGATAATTATTTAAAAAAATAATTTTGCTATATTTACTATATAAATATGGTTAAATATAAAATTAAAATTATTTAAAAAATCATTTTGGTGGGCCTAAACTCGAATTACAAATGCCTTTAAATTTTCTACTCAAGTAAAACATGTTTTATTTTATATAATATTTTAATTTATTTTATTTCATCATAATATTACCAAGATTATTTTTATAATAAAAAATGCCCAAAGTTGCCTCCAAAAAGAATGTTGCCTCAAAAATTGAATAATAAATAAAGTGGCATATATCCGTACTAAATATTTGCCATATATTTTGATTAAAAAAATGATTATTCAATTTGGTTGAGTATTTTGGCATCAAATTCAAATTTAAGTTTGGTATGAAAAAGGCAGTGCAGCCGTTTTCCTTAAATCTTTTTGTCTTTAATCTCATTTCAAACACACAATTCATACTGTTCATAACGCAGATGTGGCAAATGATTGGTTGTTCACTGGGTGATAATATTATTTTAATTTAGGGTATCAATCTTTATATTTATGGTAAAGTTGTCTGATTGAAAACTGGTATCAATTTCTAGGTAATGTTTTCTCAGCTGCTATTGACATTCAAAATGAAACACTCGATTTGACCTCGACAAAATATTTAATAATTACATATGTCGTTAGTTGTGAAGAAATTGTACAATAGCATTCCGATAAATATGAATTTTATTTTATAATTAAAATGTACTTAAACTAGTTGATGGTCGACAACTAGGTTTGCACAATAAGTATGTAATAATAACAACACTAAAAATGATTTAGGTAATAGGAAAAGTTTTTCAAAGGTGATCTTCAAGTTGTTAAAAAAATATATGAAGGTTGAGAAAAAACTGGTTTTTATTGATGAGAAACATGTTTTACTAAAGGATAATTTTTTTTATTTTTTTCTATAACCAGTTTTTTCTGATTCTAATGACCATATTTCTATGGGAGCTGATGTTATTTCCAGAGTGTCTAGAAAACTAGGCGCAAATTAGAAGTGCATTAATTTTAATTTGTCTATTATTTCTTATTAGATTTTTATCTGAAAATGTCACAGTAGTCCCCATTAGTTTAGTAACATTCCAAATTCGAAATAACAAACAAAAATCAGGGTTGCCACAGTAAATGAATTTGAAAATTTTATTATATCTTTAGTTTTTTATTGTAGTTTTGAGCAGTTTTAACCTTACATGATTCAACCGGGGCATACCTAGATCACCATCAGGATTAAAAAAAATTTAAAATGCTTTCATTTTGCCTTCATTATCTAAATTGGGCGAAATCCGGGGTAAAAATATTACCCCACAAAAATTAAGGTAAATTTGTAATATGTAATTTCTGAATGATAAAAAAAGTATTGCATAATACATAAAAACAAAATTTCCAACATTCTTAAAAAAAAATCTAAATTCCTGAAATGACCCAGATAATTCCCGGTCAGTGGCCACCATGTTAATAATTTCAAAGTGTTGAAAGTAATGTTAATAATTTCAAAGTTTGAAAAGAATGAAAAATGTTAATAATATTGAAGGATATTTACAATATATGTATATAAATATTATAGAATAAAGCTGGGTTCGTGCTGGCTATAAGTGAAATGCCACTAAATCTGGCCAAGTTAACATACACAAAATAGCTTTGACGAAAATACTGCCACCATCCAGACTTTCTGGTATTTGTGGATACAAATAGGAAAATCACAAAAAAATAAGATGAAAATATAAATAGCCCATTTTTTAATAGCTTCATTTTACGTTTACATCAAAAATTTACATAATGAGTGGCAAAATTGTCTAGTTAATTGCCAGCAAATAATAATAATTGTTCTTATCAACTAAGTTGTACAGCTTTTGATAAATGGTAAGATTAACTATTAAGAAAATAATTGTTCATAATCTTCTTTAAAACATTTGACAAATTAGATGATGTTTTTTGTTTACACAATGTTTAGTTTGGTTTAGTGTCGGCTAGGTCACTTCATAGGGAATTAATTACTTGAAAACAATGTCATCTCCAGTTAAAGGAATGTATAAAGTTTCCAAGTTTTCCTAAAGCTCGCCTTCACTTATCTAAGAACTTAGTTTTTGGATTTGATTGGAACATAAATTACAAGCGTAATGTTTGTGATACCATAAAAAATACTAAAAAAATTAACAATAAATTACTTTATATTCACAGCTTTTAGAATTAGTAGTATCGATTAAACACTCTGATAACTTAGTTTCACAAAATGCGAAATATGGTCTCTGACAAGCGCAGGTCATGTTGGAGTGGCAAGCAAAACTCAAAACAAAAGCAAGTTTCTCGGGCACAGTTATCGTTACTTCTTTACCCTCAGTGAAATGTCAATACATGTATTGTTTGGGTAAATAATGTAGGAGAATATAAACCTTTACCCGCCCTTGTTGGAGTAGAGCTCTGATCCTGTAAGCAGAAGCGCTCTTAGGGTCGAAGAGTAAAATGCACAATTAGCCACAGAGCGGCTCTGTCAGCGCGCCCTAGAGCGCCGCTGAGTCGGCAGCCATCAGCGGAGACATGGGCCCGGCCACGCGGCGGCCCCGCTCCACCTCGTAGTGCAGCTCCAGGCTGGGGCGGCGGGGGCCATCGTCTGGGATGAAGGCCGCCACCAGCAATGCACAGATCACCAGCAGCGCACCAAACACAAAGGGAGGACCCGGCACCAGGCGCACGTACTTGGCCTCTCCCTCCGTATAGTTGTGGTGGATCTTGTTCCCCAGGTGGTCCTCGTTGAGATCTACGTGGAAGAAGTAGAATATCACTCCGAACATGGCAGGACCCAGGCCGTTGCACAGGCCGCGCATGCCCGTCACCATCCCTTGCACCACTCCTTGGCGGTCCACGTGGCTGTTTACCGACACGAAGGCACTGATAGCCGGGTACGTGATGGAGGACACGGAGGCGAGAACTCCCGCCGCCCACATCATCCAGGTCTGGCTGCCGAAACCGTACCACATCAACTGCAGCATCTCAAACACTAGACCGATCATGATGGTGTGCTTGGCTCCGAGGGTCCTCATGAGAAAGCCCAAGATGACTTGTGCGGCGATGCTGAGGATGCCCACGGTGGCAATGAACACGGCCACTTGCACAACTCCGAAGCCCATAACGAGTTTGAGGTACACGAAGATGCACGAGTATTGCCCGGCCTCGGGGAGGTAGGAAAGGAACACGGTGACGCACAGCATTAGGATGGTCTGATCCTTGCCCACCTTGCGCAATGCTGCGAAGGGATCGGCCTGTTCCCAGCTGATGGGGGCGCCCCAGGAACTAGGTCGAACCTTCTCCGGAAGGCTCTCCGGGACAGCCACCAGGATGAAGAACACATCGAGAATGGCGATGGCGGTGGCCATCGCGACCACGAGAGTTTCGTTGTACTGATCCATCAAGTAGGCGCCGAGGGCGGGCGAGATGACCATGCTGGCGGCGAAGGTGGCAGACACGAGCCCGTACGCGCGGGAGCGGTCAGCCTCGGAGGTGACATCAGCGACGTACGCGAAGACTATCGAGAACGTCACCGCGAAAACTCCGCTGATGCTTATCATCGCGAAGAACCACCATGTATTTATAGTCATTAAGGGTATGGGGGCGCACGTAAAGAACACTGTGATTAATAGGAAGAATTTACGGCCCCAAACATCGGATAGAGCGCCGATTAGGGGAGCACTGAGAAATGACAAAATGCCCTTGATTCCCATTATCAAACCGTTCATCAAAAACGTATGATCGGGAAATGTAGAGTTCAATACTGATATAATGGGCATGGTAAGTAATCCCCATGCAAAAAACTCCAAGAAAATAACTACAAGGGCATGGAAAACACTGGGATCTCCTATTCCAGACATTGTCATGACTCCGTCTTTTATGACAGTTTTACGGTTTCGAATCACCATTTCGACTTCGTGTTTTGAGGCCTTCGTGGACGTCATTTAAATAAATATTCCTTTATATCGATAAATTAATTATCGCACTCGCGGCATTTTGAAAACCAACTGCAGATTCACTCCTTCTCATCACTTTCCTCCATCAAAAAATTAGGAACAACCACTCAACACAATCAGACATACGAGAAAACCACAGACCATAAATTAACCAGTATTAGATTGATAACTTCGTGCTTTTTGTATAGACAATTTTTCGACGCTATTTTGCGCCATAGATGCGCCAATATTTGACCCTTTCTTTTTCACTGGGCTGATTTACGTCACACATACCATCGACAAGGATAGAGCAAACAAAAAAAAGGATCGACCATAGACAATACAATGCTCTTTCGGTACCTACCCAATTCTATTGCCTAAAATATTATTTTAAAAATAAAATGAAATGTCAAAATATTCCCCCAAAGCATCGGAGCTACGCCTGACAGAGTGCTGCCCTGATAAAATAAGCTTACTTTTCTTTGCAGCTCATTTTCTCTAGACAGACCTTTGTCAGATGGAAACTCGTTGCTCTAAGAAACCAACTGTCGTAAATATAACCTAAAATTAAATGAAATTTCAATCCCTTTAAACGGAAGAACAATTTTCAAATAAGATTTGGTGTTCCTACGACAATATCGAATTTTGACATTTCTCTGGTTTACAACAGAGAAATGATAACTCAATTACATGTTTTAGTATTTTATTATAAACAGGTAAAAACAGGAAATACAGGAAGAACTAATTAACCATCACGCCGTTTCCCGCAGGGGTAGACAGATAGGGTGAACAGCCCGGTCTTGGCACACACTCTTTGCCACTTTCACAAATCGACACATACATACTATTCTGACTCTTGACATGGCTTGACACAATATCTGATTCACTTGATCGAACAAACTGAGGGTCTCTTTCTATATCTTATACTAATAATACTCATTACAATCAGCCTTGAATTCTTTGCGGATCTCCACATTTCTCACAGAATCATAAATAATAATAATAATCGGATGATTTGTATTGCGCTGTTTTTGTAAAAAAATCACCTCAAAGGCGCTTTGCACAAACTCATAATATGTTTCTACAATGTTACTTCCAACTACAAAGCAGGTAAACCATTATAACAACTTACGGCTCAAAAATTGCATCCATCGGTTCATCGATCACTGATATGAAACTATACATACGATTTGACCAATAAACCCTTTGCTGCATAAAAATATACATATTGGTCTATTATACTCTGTATAGGCAGAAAATATACAGGACCATACATGGTTTTACCACACATACGCTTTCAAGGATCTCATTTCTACAGCATTCAGTCTACTTTCATTTTTCCTCTGCCAGTTCCTCACTGCCATACCAGGGTAGGTACCAGCACTCCATTATGATAAAAACAGAACAGAATATGAAAGGCGTACTAAGAAAGTTTAGTTCCTGTTGCGTCCTGGTCCATGAAGTACTCTTCCTTCTTCTCTCAAGGACAGCGGCGGCACAAAGTGATGGGACATGTCAGCCTCCCATCTCCTGACATGACACCCACATACCTACAACAAACAATTATATCTCATCATTAAGGTGCTAAATAAATGCTTTTAAATGTGTCTCGCAATGACCTTCATAATTTTTTTTTAAGAAACGTTAAAACACAAGTATAATCGTCACACTGCATCCGGTGGATAAAGTTCACCACCAATTTAATCCTCGCAATATAAATACCTTTGCCTAGGTAATCATTAATAATGATAAAGCATACAAACCAAGAGTCCTGTTGGCAGGGGCCATCGCTCGCGGGAGGTGAGTATGTTGAAATGAGTGAATTTCTGCACTAGTAGTTGCCACGAGCCTGTCAGCTATAGGGGGTAGAAAGTAGGCAGCATGACACTATAACTGTCACGATTTGGTGTTTTGAGCTGAAAATATGAATGAAAATAATATTAAGACAAACAGACAGATCAAAACAAAACAATATTTATTTATTTTATCTATATAAAGTATGTTTACATTAGGTTTTTTGATGCCTGTCTCATTAGGATATACCTGTGTCGAGGCAGGCGTAGAAGTATATAGTTAAAATAATATTTAAGGTTAAATATATATTAATTTGATTACAATTAATATGCATTTGACCTTAAATATTCTCATCAGATTAAGGTTGTCTAATCGTAGCTGGTAGTATATAATATAAATGCGTGAAAACCAGGACTGCAAATTAACGTAACTTTGACGCTGAAATGATTGTAAATTGTAATTATTCGATAGAAAATAATAATAAAAGTAATTTTAACTTACATTTAGGTTATGATAATCCTGTCTCCACGAGGATCATTTCGTGAGTTAGCCATTTCGAGATAGTATTAGCCACAAATAGATGCACGAGTTCCCAAATTGGGTAATCAATGTAAAGTCTGCTAATTACACACTGCGCTGATATTTACTTGTGATATATTTATTTATATTTGGCGATTTGCGTGGCGTACATGAACCGTCCATTTTGTTAGATTTTACCGTCAGCGGCGTCAGCTGTCAAAAGTTTTGTATAATAATAATAACAACAAAGCTTTCCATTGGACGGGCGAGGTGAAGGGGCGGGGCCCGGCGGAATGACGTCACACAGACATGAATATCGATACGGTTGAATTTTCGAATCGGAGTTTTACCCCCCTGCCACAGACAATGAGAAAATACTTGGAAAATAATAATAATATGAGATTGTAGTAGTAAATGACGTAAAGGTATGAGTATATTATAGGACATAGACTATATAATATTATAGGTACAATAATACAGGTATAATATTATACATAAGTACTACGTAGGTACCATGTTTGTGCTGTTTTGAAAAAAAAACATTGAATAATATTCGAAAAGAAGTTGTTTATTGATTTATTCCATTTATTTGTTTTAGTATTATCATTATGATCGTGATAAACTTTTTGCCATCATACTTCCACGCTAGTAGCCATGGGCAGCGGCCACCTTGGAAACCATTTTTCGCAACAAGCCGAATGATTTACCAAGGTTTGTAATTTTGAAGGGGTACTCAGACAATGGCGATTGATTGGGACAGAGCTAAGATTAGAACCTGATTACAATAAATTTAAAAATAAATTAAATAATAATATCATAAATAAATTAGCTAATTAGAATCAGTAAATATCTCATTGATTTTTTATAGATACTATCACTTTTTTTTCTGCCTTTTCAAACGAACAATACACTCTCGTAAAGGTTATGCATTATATATTATATATTTTAAAGAACTGTCTGTTTTTTTTTTAATATATGTTATCTGTTCTTCAGTGCATATATGTACGCTAATAAATTGAGTGTATATAGTGTTAATTATAGGTATAATTCTAGAAATTAAACAAATCTTGTAAAAATTCCCTCCCTAAACACGAGTTATTCTCAATTAGGGAGGTATTAAATTAAATCAAGAAACATGTTATATACTTACCAATATAAATATAAAAAATTACATGAAAAAGTTGTAAACAATATGAATTATGTACTATGTTAATATTTCTTTAAATAAAAAAAAAATAAAAAATGTGTATTGCATCTGGTTAGGTTAACGGTGAATACTGAATTAGTTAGCTTACTTATTGCGGATGGGTTGGGTCGTGTCCAGGATGGGTGGTTTGGTATATTTATGTGTCCAGGTATCTGGATAATATGAGACATGAGACCAAGAGGGGGCTGCTCCGTCATTAAAGGAATACACTGTCTCGCTGTTGCTGTACTGGCTCGTATCCGAGAATGTCTACTCTTCTCTCTTATCTCACGTATCTAAAATTATTTTTTTAAAGTTATTTATATTTTAATATTATTACGCAATTTTAAATGGAGTTAGGCAAATTAAACTAAAGGGGTCTCCACACGGTGCTGCCGCAGTAACAACTGCCGAAGAACTGACTAAAAATCGTATAGTCTGTAGTCAAAAGCGCCAGCCGTATTGTTATTATAATAACAATACGGCTGGCGCTTTTGACTACAGTCAACTAAAGTTCTGCAGCAGTTGGTGCTGCGGCAGCACCGTGTGGAGACCGTCTTACAGTTAAAAAGGTTTTTAAGTTTTTATTTCATTGATTGTTTTAAAAATATATTTTATTTTTTTACGACATTCTATAAATAATTTGCTTTTTACCGTCGTTTTCTTATTTTTTTTCTTTATGAATAAAAAGCTTACGAAAAACACGGGATTTGTTATCCTTCAAAACACGATAAAATGTAATAATGTATTAACCACATATAAATATTTCCGTTTTATTTTAATTTAGTGGAAATAAGTTTTATATGTGTTTTATTATATTATTTTAATGGAATTTCACCACGAATTGTTAGCATCAAAAAATAGAAATATGGTAAAACATGTTTGTTTTATGCCATTTCTTTGTGATATGACATCACTGCATAGTTTTCTGTTTGTATTACGAGTTTCCGGACACTATGTATGCAGATAAGTCAAAAAATATTTAACTACAAGCATAATTTAATGCGAGTTTCAAATTAAAAATTAACATTTTTATGCCCTCTTTCTTCATCTCTTTTGACAATATATTATTGCCAAAATTGGGTTAGTATGTCTATGTTCATTTATGCTATGTATTATTGTCTATGAATCTCTTCTGACACATTGTTGTTTATGCCACATTCAATTTTCAGAAAAGTCAAGGAAAATTGACTTGACAGATCATCTAAAATATTTTAGTGTTATTTGTTTTGCTGGGTAGTGAGTTCTAATCAATTTACATTACAATGGATGAATTTAAAGAGCGTTACAATACAAAGTGCCCGGGGGTTAAACGCTTGATGAGAGAAGCTATCGAGTTAGCCGAAGCTACCGAGGAATACTGTGCTCGACCATTGGAAGATAACTTATTTGAGTGGCATTTTACGATTCAAGGCCCGAAGGGTACCGAGTTTGAAAATGGTGTTTATCACGGCAGAATTATATTACCGAAAGAATATCCTATGCAGCCACCGCATATCATTTTGCTGACACCAAACGGAAGATTCGAAGTCAACAAGAAAATTTGTTTGTCGATATCCGGCCATCATCCGGAAACTTGGCAACCGTCTTGGTCGATAAGGACTGCCTTATTGGCGCTGATCGCATTCATGCCGACTCCCTCGGAGAGGACGATAGGCTCCCTCGATTACACACCCGTTGAAAGGAAAGCCCTGGCCAAGAAATCCAAATGTTTCGAGTGCTCTCAGTGCGGGTTGACTGCCTTATTGCTGTCATGCACGGCTGCTCAGCCGCTCACCGAAGAGGAGAAGACGGTCCTGAGCCAGATCGCTTTGAAGGGGGAGGAGGAGCGGGCCCCGAGCCAGCCCCTGCCCCCACCAGCTCCGCCGGCTGAGGAGATCACCGCTGTGCAGAACCCGGCTCCAGCTTTGGATAACGTCAAAGATGTTCTGATCGTTTGCCTGCTTATAGTCATCGGTATATTCTTCTATAGAAGACTAAACATTTTCCAAACACTACTAACCTAGAAAAATTTTAGCCATCTGTCTCAAATTCTGAAGTGTTTAAATCTTCCTCGACATTAAATAACTCCTGTATAATTATTATATCTTCGGTTATACCAAATCAGTTTTGTTCCAATCTTTCCAAAGACAATGGCGATTAGGAAATCCCCCGCTGATTAGATAACGCAAAAGCCACATAAGTAAATAATAATTATTGATAATATTATTTATTTCTATTAATATATCTCTTTCTCAGGATTTGACCAAGTCACTAGGCAAATAATACCAAACAAAAAAAAATACTTTTCTTGATATATTTATGTATTTTGATTATTGCATAAATTGTTTTGTTCCAATTATTTACATATTGTATATACGGCGAGCTTGTGTGAAAAACTTGCAGGATAAAATTTTTAATTTAACTATTTTTATAAAAGTCCTACCTTTCGCTAAAATAATTGAGGGGCACAAATTTAGTGATTTTATCGGGAGTCACAAATTAATAAAATATTTATTTTTACAATATTTTTTATAGCCACATAGATATTCAAATTAATAGACGAGCCAATAAGGGAATCTAATATTTAGTTACAACTTTACCCATCTCACTTAATTTTAGCATCGCTACGCCAGGCGATTCGTTTACGAACGAACTTTCATATCCTGCAGACAAAAGTTCTTCAATGGACAGCAATTGCAAACCTTTTGCATTACTTTAGTGAAATTATTTTACTGGGCAGGGCCTGGTTATTTCAATGAGCCCTCTTCGGTGGTAATATACGACTGATGCCATAGTTTATTCAAAGCATTCTCAAACCCTCCTGGTATCAAAAATATGGTCTCTGGTTTGCCTCTAACTCGTCGAAACGATGCCCAGATTTCACGTTGAGGCAAGTTTATCAATTTGGATGCCTCTGTGTATGGAATTATTCAAATGCTTACTTATTATTTTACTATTCCAAGGTAAAATATTAAAACTTCCATCGACATCTCAATTGATGTTACAAACAGTTTTAAATTTGACCTACTTACATATTTTAATGCCACTAATATTAATCAATTTCAAAATAAGCAGTTTGAATGTTTTGTTTGTGGCATAACACATTACATGTACGTGTTGTGTAATGTTTTTGGTTTTTATGAAAGTGTCACAAGCTGCATGTCAGTGATGGGCAACCCGCAGCCTGCGAGCTATTTCCAAAGGTTTTCCCTTAAAAATAGTTTTCTCCAACAACTTGATCTCCAGTTAGATACTGTTAAAAACTATGTGTTTGCATGCATACAATTTTTTAAATTTATTTATTATATATTTTTTTATATAAATAATTTCAACCAATATTAAAAACATTATCTGCACCAAAACATATTAACAATAAACCTTTTTTTTTTTAAATAAAAATTGTTTTTAAAGACGATATTGCTACATTTATATAAATATTTTATTTTGATATAAATGTAGGTAACATAAAAATAAGTAATTATTTTAATTGGTTTTCTTTTATTATAAATTTATATTGCTTCTGTAAGTTGTAATTCGTTTGCATACCTAATACCTAGGGGTACGTAAATTTCGTTTTTACGAAATAGATGCGATAAAAGCGAAATCTGCATTTTATTTGCGATAAAAGCGAAATTTGAAAATTAAATACTTTCGCACCGTTTTATGTTACGTGCTTTTAAATGTTGATCAGACGCGCTAACAATTATTACAACTCTGTTCAAAACAGACAGAGACGGCACGCTCATGCGCGTATGGTATAGTTGTGTTACTAACGTCAATATGGGCCGCCCGAAAGTAGAATTATCTGAACGAGTAAAAAAGTTCTAAGAGGATGGCTTGTATTTAAGCGGTACTAACATCGTAATGTGCAAATACTGCAACGTGCGTTTGGAAGGAGAGAAGTTAGATACTTTGAAGAAGCATACGATTTCTGTTGCTCATTTAAGAAAGAAATCTGATCCTGATCCTCAACCAGGGTCCTCTGGAATAAAAAGGCAATCCACAATAGTTGGTGCTTTTGAAGTGCAAAAGCGTGCCAAAACGGAAAAAGAGGAATTTGTGCTTGACACTGTAAAAATGTGTTTGAAAGCAAACATTCCGTTGAATAAACTAGATCATCCAGCTGTTCGCAGTTACATGGAAAAATATGTGCCTGGCTCGGGTAACCTGCCTTCTGGAGATAATGCTAGTCTTTAATTGAGTTTTCAACATTGTTTTTTTTTTTGTGAAATAATAGCGAAATTTTCTATTTTGAGTTTTTTTAAATGCTAAATCACAATTTTTTATTTGCGAAATTTACGTACCCCTACTAATACCTATATATACCAGCGCAAACCAGTGAAAAATCACAGGATCTTATAATTGTAGGATTTGTGAAGCTGAAAGTATTTATAAATTTTATACCGCCCTTAAGGTGATTACTCACAATTCAGCGCTCTACAAATTATTTAATTATTATTTGCCTCAGGGTTTTTGCTTTTCAAAAACAAATATTGTCAACTTTCTTTATAATACAATAATTATATTTTTTTTGTTGACAAATAATTAGAGAGACAACCAGAATTCCTTTTGAATAAATACCATTAGTAAACTTTGAAAATTATTAGTGATTCTGATTTAGATCAGTCAATTTTTTATGGAAATGTAGATCTGTCAAACATTTAAATAAAAGAAATACACATTTCAAATAAACAATAATTTTGGTACTCAATTCACCACTTGTCTGATATATATGTTTTATACTTATCAGTTCCAATTTTGTAAAATTAAAAGCTCATTGAACTTGAATAATTTTATGCAGGAATACAATTTGAAATCAGGCACCCAAGCATCGACATCCTAAATTAACATGTTTAATATTACTATGTTAAAAAAGTGTTAAACCTTTATATTTCCTGCGTAAACAAATGAGGCACCGGAGATATGATCGAAGCCAGAGTTAAGTTGGCGTGTCAGAAGGTGGAAGTACTGTACAGGACCCGCAGATACTTCAATAGTACACAACTGCTAACCCTGTACAAATCGCAAGTGCGCCCCACAGTTGGCAGCTACCTCTGGTCTAGAACCCCAAAATACCTGAAAAACCCTTGACTCTACAGAAACGGGCGGTCCGTTTGATAGATTTCCCCTATCTTAACAAACAAATTGCAATCTTTGGAACACAGGCGTCAGGTAGGTATGCTGTCTTTGTTCTAACAGTATTGCAATGGAAGATGCTCCGAGAAACTAGAGTCATTAATCCCTCCAGCACCTGTGCATAGTCAGGAAACACGTCAAACGTGCGCCCAAAATTTGTCAGATGGTCAGAAACTGTTTTTTTAAAGGTGCTTTTTTTTAAATGAGCTCCACACAGGAGGCCCCGAGGAAAATAATTTTCCTCAGGGCCTATGTTATCTTTAGGGATGCTGTGTGTAGGGTTTTTTTAAAGGAAAGGAAGAAAAGGAGAGTTCTGGGAAGGAAGAGTGTTTAGGGGGTGGGTAGGAATCTGGGATTCAGTGTGTCCTGGTCATTCGCCTCCAAAACCTAGACAAACCTCACCCCATGAACCCGGGCACCCCTGCTAAATCACCAAACGTAGCGGACCACTTGGGGTGACCTATGGCAGAGGTGTTGGTTATCCAATAAAGGTTCCCGGGGCGGCAGTACCCATTCCCGCCTCCCAAATTGTAAATGGAATATGCTTTCTAAATTTATTATTAGAAATAATAATATAATTCACAAATATCACATTCTTTAATGCAAACTTAAAAAAGTTTTTAAAATTGTTTATCTTATGTTTTTACAAATTAAAATTACTGATAAGGAAAAAAATAAAAATAAATGCAAATATTTTATTAGACACGTGTATTATAAAAGTTATCATCACCTCAGTTTAGTGTCGTTTCATGTAAAAATCTATATATATAAAAATCTCGTGTCACTGTGTTTGTGGTCGCACTCCTCCGAAACGACTCGACCGAT
Source organism: Limnephilus lunatus (assembly GCA_917563855.2). Lineage (NCBI taxonomy): Eukaryota > Metazoa > Arthropoda > Insecta > Trichoptera > Limnephilidae > Limnephilus > Limnephilus lunatus. The sequence continues at coordinate 39,244,014 of OU830602.1, read as the reverse complement.
TTTTATGAAATTTTTTATGTATGGGAATAGGTCGTATAAAGTATATTTCATACCGCTAGGTGAATAGGGTGTCCCTATCCAGAAAAAAAAATCTTAGCATTTTTTTTTAGCATCAAAAAATACCTATAACCCCAAATTACTCCTACCCCACCCTCCCATTTTTTAATCGCGATTTTTATATGAACAAATTTAACCATCGTTCGTATTTCAAACAGAATGAAATTATTTATATGGCAGAACAACTTTTCCAGGTCAGCTAGTAATTAATAAAAAATTCACAAAGTTCCATATTTTTTAAAATTGCATTCGGAAACTTTGATTTCGTATTTTAATTTTTCTTTCATTATCTTTTAGATTTGAATATAAAGCGTGATGTTTTCTCTTTCTATCACCGTTTAGATCATATTTCTCACCACGACAGAAAAGAAAACAACGATTTCCATGAAACCTGTATGAGCTGTTCCCGAGGGAAGCACCTATCGGGTTGTAAAATGACTGAGATATTGCAACAAATTTTGCCAAAGCTTAGCGCAACCTCATTGGCAAGTTCTCTGACAAGTGGAATGGAAGTCCACACTTAATCAATGACATTGTCTCTTCGGCTGTGTGTCGAAAGCCTGTCGGATCTTGTGTATTTTTTCAACTTGTGTTTCATCAAACTTTTTGCAAAATTTGATAAAATCTTTCTGTCATTTCGCAACTATTGGCAATGTGACGGGCGCTCATATACTTCCTCGCTTATAGGCCAACTGCCATTGACTAAGGCTTCTCCCGCGCTTCATTTGTTTACGCAAGAAAAATATATCAATACTTTTTGAACACCAATATGTATATTTATTATTTCGACCTGATGCAGTTGTAGAGAACTAATTTTCTAACCGATTCACAGTGGCTGAAATTTGAACGCTGGCGCGACGTTGACCCCCGATTGACGTTGATCGGCATGTTCCTGAAATGATTTTTAAAAAAAAAATGTATTCTCAATTAACCACTGATTTTGAAAATATCATTGAAAATAATATCCGAAGCTTACTTACTCGGTAATTAGTCACAGAACTGAGATGTTCGGGCGCGCAATTACGCTGCTGTATCTAGACAAGTTTGAAGGCGTACGAAATCAGGTTGTTTGTGTACTTATTATACAAAAAAACATTTTTTTTAAATAACTTACGATATTCTTTAAGATACGTGCTTTATTTAAATAACTTAAATAAGTTTTTTTCATAAATAATTATATCTGTTGCCTTGGTTCAAAGTTTACGTTTTTTTTCCAAACTTTTTTTCCAACTTTTTGTCTTTAATGGAGTAGGAATAAAAACCTTCAGAAATCTTTACTACAATTTTAATAGGATATTATTGCTGTGTCTTTTTTGTACACGGAAGAAAAAAATCACCACCAACTACGGCCAGCCACTCCAGTAATTACATTTTTAAGAAATGATTGTAATTTTCGTCATTTTTTTTCAGAATCCAATCTTTGACTCCGATGTGTCAAAGAAAGATCAACTTAATGAATATTTGGTTTTGTGTATCATTAAAAAAAAATTAACTATTACTCACTGACAATTTAAATTAACATCTGAAACTATATTAACTTTTGGTGTTTTCCTGTTATATTATTATTATGCAAATGTCATTAAATATTAATTATATCTTTATATACGAGCCGACTAAAAAATTTAAATGCATTCAATTTGCTTCTACATATTATTAGCGGGAGTTAAAATATTCATATTGGGTGAATTACGCTAATTATCCCCATTATTAAACTGTTATTCCCCACTGTCTGGAAAATCCTAAGTATTATTGCTATATATATCAACTAATACTGTTGTGCCTAATTTTTGGGTTTCTCCTTTAATTTTTATCAGGTTCGGTGTAATTAGCGCTTTCAATGATTGTAAGTTAACGTTAATCACCTAAACAGTTTTCCCAAATAATTATAAACATAGGGTTGCTACTCGGCCCCTTAGAGTCAAAGAAACGTATCTCAATTTTTATCGATTTTGAGTTACGGATGGTACTAGTCACAAAATAACACGTTACGTTAAGTGACAAAGACACGTATCTGTAGGTTCAACGGATAAAAATATACATCGATACGTATCTGCAGAAAATCATTTGTTGTTAATGTCAGTAGAGTGTATCTTTACTTGCGTTTTTTAAACTTGAATAAAAATATATTTGCTTGCGAGTCAAAGAAACGCATCTTTAGTTACGTTCGATTCTCCCGCGTAGATTATGCAACTGTTTTACTGACATGTCACTTACGCATCATTCATTTACGATTTGGAAGTTGTGTTTGCGGCCGTTTTTATTTAAACGAGTGGTTTAAATATTAGTTTGGTTATTTTAACTGTTTTTTGACTCAATATAAATCGAATATGGAAAGGAAAACACACAAAATACGGATTCAACGAATAATGGAAACGGCAATGTTGAATAATAAGGAAGATTCTTCAAGTGCTACAAATATTTTATTTGGGAGACGGGTATGGGTACCGCCACCCCGGGAACCATTTATTGGATTAGCGACACCTCTACCATAGATCACCCCAAGTGGTTCGCTACGTTTGGTAACTTAAGAGAAGTGCCCGGGTTTATGGGGTCAAGTTTATCCGGATCTCGGCGGCGGATGTGTCTGCCATCAACAGCGTGGCAGGCCGGGTCGGGAGAGACTGAGGGAGATCTTTCGACCTCTCTTGGAATATTCCCTTGCATTGCAGTGGAAATGATGGATTCATTCGTCCGTCACTCCTGGACACACTGGCCCCCGATCTCCAACCCACCCCTCATACCTTTTTCCTTCTCAGAATTTTTTTTCCTTCTTTCTTCTAAAAAGAGTCACCACACAACATCCACAAAAATGAAATTGATGTTACAATTGCTACAACTGCTACGTCAAGAGTTACGACGCCAAATATCAAGACAGTTCCTCTTCTATAAGGGCGATTTGAGAATCCAAGTACGCCAAGAATTTTTTTTGGCTACATTGGATATTACTGAAACCTTTGCTAGAAATATAATTAGTAATATTTTGGGAAATCGCATGCATTTAAATATCTACCGGCCGATTTTACATTACACATACGTAATGTGCACATACTGCACATGTATGTTGGCTTGTGTAAGGATATAATGTATGTACCTGAAATAATGTGGTTGTACCGATACAAATTTAATGCCTATAGTTCCATCAACCACGCAAAGATCTTTACAACTCGTGTGTTAAATATGAAAATGCTAATACGGAAGAAAAATATCTCTTTCGGAAGAGTGTGACCGCCATATTCAAACGCAAAATTTCTGTACAGAATTTTAAAACCCAATCTAAAACCCTTGTTTCACAATCCACTGTTAATTTCATCGAGTTTTTTTAGAACACTTTTTTTATAAACGACGCCTGGCAGTATATAATTTAACTATTTTTAATGTTCGGAGCAATGAAGCTGGAAATTAAATATGGCATAAAGGAATAGCTGGTGGTGGCTCAGATGAAATCGCTTCATGTATGTATAAGTATTTGGTAGCTAGTGCTAATGGAAAGAAGTTCATTTTGATGAGTGATACCTGTGGATATATTGAAACTTCTACAAATAAAATAAATATATATGACCCATCATCGTGGTACACAGATATTAGATTAGCTTCCAGAAAATCCAAATATGCTGTCATCAAGATGGGATAAGAGTGTTTCTTCAGTTAAATCAACTTGCGGAAATAATTAATTAAAAACATAGCGACAGATACAAATGGCATGGAGGAACTAGTTAAAAATCACATTCAAAAGAAAATCCTGACCAAATTTATTTCAAATACAAAAAAGATGAACAAGAATGTCGTAAACTCGAAACAATTAGACAAGTTCCTAAAACAAGGTAATGAGTTGGACTTTCACAATTACAAAGAGCTTACAACGCCCCAGTGAAAATTGCTACTGAAAAGTTGCAATACTTACAAGATTTGTGTGATAAAGGTATTATACCCTCCCAATATCACACATTTTACAACTCTATCAAAGTAGGAATTATTATTACTGATAATCAAGTTGAGGAAGGCATTATTGAACAATTTGTTGATGAATGATTCTAAAATTAATTTATAATACATTTGTATTTTCGTTATTTGGTTTTGGGGTGTTATGCCGTGTTGCGCTACCTCCTTCTTTAGCCAACGTTTCGGACTGCGTTGCAGTGTCCCTCATTAGGGCAGATCCGACAGATGTGTTGGCAGATCACATATCTGTCGGTAGATCACACATCTGACGAATCTGCCCTGATGATGGACACTGCAACGCTGTCCGAAACGTTGGCTAAAGAAGGAGGTAGCGCAACACGGCATAACACCCCAAAAACAAATAACGAAAATACTTTTGGCCGTGAAAATCTAAGAACGTATCTACATTTATATTATTTGCCTAATAACTTAAGAGTTTTTTTTGGTTCTGGTTACATATTTATAAGAAAGCAGGTACCTACATTGGTATTCATAATGTAGGTATAAAATTCCAGTTTTTTTAGCAAGTTAGCATATTATGTAGCATATTAAGTTTTCTTTTGATATTAGTATCGGTTGGTAAATAGTTACCTACCTAAATATTTTCTATTTTTTTCTGTTTTAAATAAGTTTTTCAATTAATATTTCTAGACTTGAAATATTTTTATTGCTGTTCCACCACTATCCTAATTTATATTCATCATCTAAATTAATTTTCGGATGTAAAAAAAGTTAAACACCTATGCAAGTTTTTCGTAACTTGAGTTCAGTGATAGCAATTTTTACTTTGGTTAGGACCAAAGAAACGTAACTGAGATATAGCTGAACTAAAATTTAAAAAAACATATGAAAATGAATTACTTATTTGTATTCAAAACATGTTTCAGAAGCACCAATTACCAAACTTTAAGAAAGTGAGAAGAAATTATTAATATGTTTCATTTGTTAAAAAGTAGACAACATTGATTAATTGAGAACTATGTTTTTTTGCTCTCCTGTAAAGTAGAGAAAAATGAGATACGTTTTTTTGACCCTAAGGGGCCGTACTGGAAATCACATTTTGTATTTAAAATACAATGCTTAGCGCCCAAGTTACATGCTACTTTTTATAAAAGCATTAAAAATCATTATCAACATTTCAACTAATAAGAATTAACTAAAAATAAGTGGTATTTCTTATTAATACTTAAAAAACATCAATGAACTGCCAAATGGTCGAACGCCGAGAGCGATGTCGCGCCAAATCATCAAAATCAGCCACTGTGCGATGGGCCAAAAAAAGTTGCCCATGACTGTTCAATTTACATAAAAACATGTAAATCATAAATATACAATGCATTATAAATATTATAATATCATGTACGATTTCCAGATTATAAAACACTATGATAATAACTGTAATAAAGATTTGACTAAATTTGGAAAAACAAATTATATGATTTCTTTCAAAATGCAACTTTTTTTAACAATTGAGAATAATGGCAATTGTTTAAATTCTCTGTAATGTATAACTATTATTAATTTTTTAATGTTTCTAGGATTATCAGGAATTTTTGTTATATTATTTAGTTCTTTTAAAAAATAATAATATTTTATTTTGAAAATTTATCTTTAGCAAATCTTGCCATCTTTTATCAAGCATTCCATGTGCTTGCTTGTAAATTTGACTATTGTATTACAAAAAAATATTTGTGTAAAAATTGTATATTATTATGTAGGTATGTATCTATACTTAGTTCCCAAAAGTTTAATAAAATTATTTTTTTGTATTTTTTGGGGTTTTAAATAAATGTACTACTTCTGTAAGCTGTTTTTTCTTCTTTTTATGAATCTTGACTATTATTTTTATTAATTATTTAATTGTAATATTTGTCTTTTGTCGGTAATGTCACAATGTGTGATACTTTCCAAAATGTTCAAAAGTTCAGTTTGTCTTAGACCAGATACCCATGTTTTACAAACTTTCCACAGTTCAAATTAACAGATTATAAATTTATTTTTGTTGTTCAAATACTGTTGTTTTTATCACATCAAGAAATTATCCAAGGATGACACAAATAGTTTAGAAAATCTTATCGCTTAGCAGACGTTATCAGGGTTTGTTTCAACAACTATTTTTGTCAAATATGATCACTAACTTGCAGCTTGGAATGTGTAATCTGCTAAAAAAAAAAAAAAAATTGTTTAAATAATAATACGTATATTTACATAACTCATCTGAAAATGATTATCATTAAGTATGTTAATTATAATATCTGGTATTTTATAACCACGCAAATGATTTCCATAAATTTTGTAGATCAAATTTTCAAAATTGTACAAAATGAAATTCCAATATCTCAGCCATATTCTGAGAGGTGAAAAATACAAGGGTACACAACTCATCGTCAGGGCCGGCCCTGAACCAAAAGGCGCCTGGTGCTGGTAAAAAACCTCAAGACGCCCGGAGAAAACTTCCCCAGTTGTGCCTGCACAGAGCCGGCCCATAGTCCTTGAGAAGATTGATGGAAAACAAGTAGTTACAAGAGTCTGTATGGTGAAGATTGCCTGATGATGGCTAACCTCTAATAGGAGTGTTCATCAGAAAAAATGATGTTTCCATGAATCTTCAAAGTTGGATGTACATATTTTAGTAAAATATATTCTACTTTTATAAACTTTACATTCCATAACTTGAAAATTTTGCCTTAAAAACCTATATTATACTTTCTTTTATTTAAATTTTACTTAAGAACAGATAAAATAACAATAAATTGGTTATAGAACCTGTATTTTATGAACCAGACCAGTTGATTCGATGGATGAATTCAATATTGTTGCTTTTCTGTTAGCAATGGTGTGGTATTAATGATTGAACATGATGTCTCCTATTCCGGTACCTCACTCTACCCATCTATGCTATTCAATCGGTGCTATTTTCTTATACATTTGTTTTAAAATAGATTATAAATCCTGCTGGTAATTTTTTAACAATTTTTTTCTTGCCTAATCATTAAATCAGTGACTGTCGGTCATATGGCATCGATGGGGACAGTCCCCAACAGATATTCCCGATACTTAAAAAAATAAGGTAAAAATCCGTCACAGTCTTTATCAAAAATAAATTGATTCTTTTTTCATTTGAAAGATTTAAATTTATTTTGTGTTTAGACATCTGATTAGGTGCATGAATATTTTTGTTTGAGAAATTTTATTTTATCTCCATGCAAAAAGATTTCATGTAAAAAATGTCAGTCCCCACCATCGAAGAAATGATTGAGTCGCCACTGCCCTAAATGCTTGGCATGAAATTTGATGATCGTAGAACACAAATCTAGGACATTAAACAGTGTTATATTTTGACAATGTGATTGTACTAAAATATATTTTTTTAATCTAATCATTAAATGATAAGAAATTTTCAAAATATGTAATCTTTTGTTATTCTTTTTGGGTGTACCACTGGAATTAAAAATTCTAGCTAAATTTTAGTTTATTATTATGAAATAGCATGTTCACATCTTATTTATAAGGTTCCCATTTTCCCTTGGGATAGTTATTATCGCATGACAGATGAAAATAATTTTTACCACTTTTTGTTTTGGAAATTTGTAACTTTGTAGAGGAACATTATTTAATAATAAAACACTTACTTTGTCATCACCTCAGTTCTTATTTGTCCAACAGACCATTTTAGTTTTTGTTCAATCTCCACTTTAAAATTTAAAAAAAAGTATGAAAAACGATGGTTAATCACTTAACTAAGAATTATTTAAACTAATGAGACCTCCGTTCACCTTTACGGAAATAGCTTTACCTTAGACACCTATCATGATGTTTCATTGAAATAATCAAAAAAAATAACTAAGTTTTAAAAACTTAGAACCTTCTCCTCCTGTAAAATTTTCTAATGGTCTGTTGGACAAATACGAACTAAGGCGACGTTGTGTAAACCATTTCCATTTATAACAATACGTGATGTAAAATGGGGCACTAAAAATTGTGTTTCAACTAAATATTTTTTCCTATTTACTAAAAACATTTTTTAAACTGTCTACAGTCTACAGGTATATTATGTGTAATGAATTTATATCTAAATAAAATAAAACCTTGTTAAACTTATTATTTATGTCCATGCTTCCCCAACTACATATTGAAAGAAATAATATTTTTTTTACAGCGAAATTCATTTGGCATTTTCACTGTAGCATTTGGTTCCTTTGAATAAACAATCTGCCTAGCAAGGAATGCTGAGAAGAAAGAATAACAATTGTACACATTTAATATAAAAAAGCTTTATGCTGATCTCACACGAGCACTATACTCTCATGGCTTGGCCTGTTTCACCATGTCGCTCGCCATACATTTCCATTGGGAAATATCTGAAAATATTATTATAAGAGTAATTTCATAATACAACTCCTAGTCAAATTTTCTGCCTCGCTTCGAAAGCCTAGTTAATATAAATGCATGTTTCCTACAATCTACAATATAAAACAGCACAAAGTTACCGCTTGAATCCCATGAGGGGGCATACATTAATTACGTGAGCAGTTTTTCTTAGACCCCTCTCTCCCCCTTGGTTAGATAAATTTGGGCCACTTCGTGTATTCTTTTCAAGTAATGTGAGATTTTGCTGGACCCCCCCCCCCCCCCCTTTTGTGCTCATGTAATTAATGTATGCCCCCTGATGTAATTTATTAATTTATCGGCCAATGGAAATCCTGAACAGCATTGCACTACAAGACATGGAGATGAACTTAACAATTCAACTTGTTGTAGTTCATTCATTCATTCATTTTGTGGCAAAAATGTTGTCATAACCTGTTGCGTGACATAGTTGATTTGCTAGAAAGATATGTAAGAATTTTGTCGATACGCTGCCTCGAAGCTTTTTTTTTTTTTTTTTACAATAACTCCACACAGGAGGCCCTGAGGAAAATAATTTCCCACAGGGCCTATGTCATCTTTGAGGATGGTGTGTGGGGGGTCTTTTTGAGGAAAGGAAGGAGTGAACATGGGTCTTGAAGAGACTCATGTTGTAGGAGGGAGGAAACACAGAGGCCGGTAAATCGTTCCATAGCCGAGCTGTTGAACTCAAGAAAGAGTCGTAAAAACGACCCGTTCTCATGCGACTAATGTCAACCGTGTACAAATGTTGGGCGCATGTTTGGCATGTTTCCTGAATATGCACCGGCGCCGAGGGGATCAATGATGCTAGTTCCTCGGAGCATCTTCAATTGTAATACCGGTAGAACAAGGACAGCATTCACGCCTGTGCTCTAAAGATTGCAATCCGTCTGTTAAGATGGGAGAATCTATCGACCGCCCGTTTCTGCACAGGGTCAAGGGTTTTTTTAAGGTATTTTGGAGCTCCAGACCAGAGGTGGATGCCAAATTCAACAGTGGGGCGCATTTGCGATTTGTACAGGGTTAGCAGTTGTGTCCTTTTAAAGTATCTGCGGGCCCTGTACAGTACTCCCAGTTTCTGAGAGGCTAACTTAACTCTGATTTCGATGGAGCCCCCATACCTGAGCTAGTCACTTAGAGTTACACCAAGCATATCAATGGAGGTCCTGTTCGGAAGAATGCTTCCGTTGAAGGAGACTAGATTATCATTTCGATCCCTTTTAGATGTTATCAAACATGATTGGGTCTTTGAAACATTAAATTCGACGAGGTTATTCTTACCCCAAGAGAAAACCCTCTCGAGGTAACCTTCCATTCTTTGCTTCAAAGCCCTCCGAGCTATTGGGGTTTGTGTGCTCTTTGGAGGATTGTCAAACAAAAAGCTATCATGGACTGTACTGTCATCTGCGTAAAAATGAATCAGTGCACATGACAAGAGGTCGTTGATGTGCAACAGAAACAAAGTCGGAGACAGAACCGATCCCTGTGGGACGCCAGCATTTATCGAATGTGAGGAAGAGGTGAAACCGGCAGCAACCGCCTGAATCGACCCCCCCCCCTCAAAAAGTCGGCAATCCACGCACACAAGGATGCGGGAAGTCCGTAAGAACGCAGTTTGTTGACAAGCGCTCAATGCCAAACCCGAAGCTACCTATAAGGAACCCAAAAGCTATCTATAAGGTATACAAAGGTATATATATATATATATACCTTTGTATTATATATATATAACCTTAACCATAACATATATATATATGTTATGGTTAAGGTTTTCACGGGTGTAAGATGTAAAACAATTTTCTCGGTTGACCCGCGTAACGTAGCCCTTAAAAGGACTTTTTAACTCCTGACGTTTCGGACAGATCACACTGTCCATCTTCAGAGGCCTTATGTCTTGAGTTTTTGTCTCAAACTGATAGCTTTCGCATGTCTGTTCGGTAGAATTAAAAGAATTAAAACGTTGCTTGAAGTGTGAATAGTTATTTTTAGTGACTAGATCTGTATTGCTGGGACCTTCCTATGCTTTCTCTTCTCCCCAGTTTGATTCCGCATTACAAAAGTGATTACCACATTAGAAACATGGCAGTGGACTCCAGTGTGGTTTTCTTATAAAAAGCATTAATTCTTTCCATGTTAATTTTAAAGATTGAACTCTAGATATAAGTGGCTAATTATTAGTACAACACGATTATCAGTAGAAGAAGTATGTATGTGACCTATTAATTATAAAGAAACTGTAGACTTAGAAAATATTCAATTTTGGAGGCGGGTATGGGTACCGCTTCCCCGGGAATCAATTATTGGATAACCAACACCTCTGCAATAGGTCGCCTCAGGTGGTTCGCTACGTTTGGTGACTTAGCAGGGTGCCCTATAATATGCTATGCTCATGTGGTGAGGTTTGTCTGGATCTTCGTGGCGGATGCCTCCGCCCACCAGCTGCATGGCAGGCCGGATGAGAATGGTCAAGGGAGTCCCTTTGATTTTTCAGTCGAACTCTCTCGATGGATTCATACGTTTGTCACTCCTGGACACACTGACCCCCAGATCCTACCCATCTTCCTATTCCTTCCCAGAACTTCCTCTCCTTCTACACCTAAAAATTCCCTCCACACAGCATCCCCAAAGATGACATAGGCCCTGAGGGGAATAATTTTAATGATTAATGAAAAATTAAATTAGAATTATATAAATGCTTATCAAGTATATTATGATTGACGCTAGGTATGAGTATCTTGTCGAATTAACTAATGCATTTTCGTTCACAGGGGAAACAATTTTAAGGGTCTTTTGCAAACTTTACAACATTATTATATGTTAAATTATTTGAAAGGAAAAAAGGGAAAAAAGAAAAGCGAAAGCATAAAACTGTATAAGCAAATAAAAATAACATGCCTTTATTATTTAACAATAAATACATCGCTGTGTTATTCTGTCATTCGACATGCCTGAAGAATTTGGTTTACCAATCATGACATGTCTTCTTCAGGTGTCCCCGACTTTTTCTATCAACCAAGTTCACGTCTTATATTCTCCCTACAACCTTTTCTTAGATCATTGGCTCTACACTTTACGTGATGTACAAACCATCTAAGCGTCCTATTCTTATCTTAGTCATTTATTGGTAAAAGAAATATATAGTATTTATATTTTATTTAATCAAGTGTAATTTTTAAATTGTATATGTAAAAGCCCCGAAAAAGGGCGTAAATAAATAAATAAATAAATAAATAAATTACACTCACATCAGCCTTGCATTCTTTTACATTATGGGTACCGCCGCCCCGGGAACCATTTATTTGATAACCAAGAATTCTGCCTAGATCACCCCAAGTCGTTCGCTAAGATTAATGACTTAGCAGGGGTGCCTATAATATACTATGCTCATGTGGTGAGGTTTTGTTTTACTGGACTCATAGATCTCCCCAAGTCGTTCGCTACGATTGATGACTTAGCAGGGGTGCCTATAATATACTATGCTCATGTGGTGAGGTTTTGTTTTACTGGACTCATTAGTTAAGTAAGCAAAGATGAGTTATTTTTTAAAATTCAGTTTATTATTATCTAGTGTTTACATATTGTTATGCCAGCTGTAGTTCTAAGAGAGACCGGGTGGAAGTATAAGACCGGAATCATTCACTTCTAGCATAAACAATATACAACTAATTTATATGTTAGAAAAAATAATATCTGCTTCTCACACTGTCAGCTATATGTGGCCTGCTCACAGGTCGGAAAACCTTCTGATTTATCCGTGTGCGCCCCAGACGGAAAATAAAAAATATATTGTATATCCTAAAGGAATTAAGATACAAACACTTTCTTTGACTGGCATTGAAACGCACGCCGGGTACTCGCTTTATAAAAAAGGTTATTTATAAACAATTTTATTAATCTTTCCGGATCGCAGGCCACGCTTAACAAGGATATTTTTTTATAAAAAACCTTTAATTCACCTATTATAAAAGACGACTCTCTGCATACGGTTACGAATAACCAGACAATATTTGAAAATATCTTCATCAGGGCCTATGTCATCTTAGGAGATGCTGTATGGAGGGTCTTTTTAGGTAAATGAAGGAATGGAAGTATTGGGAAGGAAAAGGGTATTAGGGGTGGATAGGAATCTGGGGGTCAGTGTGTCCAGGAGTGACGGATGTATGAATCCATCCCTCCCACTTCGGTGCAAGGCGATGATCCGAGGGAGAACGGCTGGAGAAGTCAGAAGTCAGAGAGAATGGTTCTCTCAACCATTCTCTCCCATTCCGGCGTGGCATGTTGGATGCGTTTGCCTGGTGGGCAAACGCATCCAACGCCAAGACCTCACCCCACGAACCCGGGCACCCCCGCTAAATCACCAAATGTAGCGAACCATTTGGGGTGACCTATGGCAAAGGGTTGACCATTAATCACGTGAGGCTCAAAAGGGGAGGGGGTCGGAAAAAAAAAAAAAAATTTCATTGAACGCACGATTTCTAAAGGTGAACGTCCTACACTTTGTACAAAAAAAATACACGTGATTGGGGGGGGGGGGTTAGCCTAAAACTTCACCACATATCACCAGGGGGGGGGGGGGAGGGGATCAAAAAGTTGCTAAAAAACATCACATGATTAATGGATGACCCCAAACGTGTTGGATATCCAATAAATGGTTCCTGGGGTGGCGGTACCCATGCCCGCCTCCCAAATTGAAATTGAAAAGTCAGAAGAACTAAACAAAACTAAAAGAAAAAATTCACTTCCAGTAAATTAGTTTAGGCAGTCTTTATTTTTAAAAATAAGGATGGATGCCGTGATTTTAAATTTGTAGAATGAATTTTAATTGACTTTGCGAGTAAGTAGTAAAATCATGGCTTTTAAAAAAAAAAAAACTTTTATTTGCGTAAACAACGACTATATTGTTGTAACATTGTCTTGGTAATATTGAAATATTAATTACATACGTTTGACAAAGATCCATCCTTACCGGAGTCATACTTGGCGCCAATTTTGAATAATGTAATAATCCAACTACTCTGTGGTGACTAGAGGTCAGGCTTCACATTAAATCTAAATGGTGGATCTTGTACTAAAATAATCCATCCCCTGAAATGTTAAGCTTATTCAATGCATGTATGATTTCAAAAAAATCTGATTCTTCTCAAGAAAATGATGCAAAATTTGATGTATTAAATAAGTTATAAATAAAGATTATTAAAAAAAATTACAGCATATTATTTTAAATGATTTTTCATTATTTTTAGAAAAAAAATTTTTAGGGGTATTTTAAAGTATTTTGCCTGTTTGTAGGGGTTTTTGAGTTTAGTTTAGGATTAAATATTTTTGAAGGTTGGCAACACTGAAACGGGTTTATCTATGGTGATTGGTGCGTGCTTTATTTATGTATCTATGGTAGCTGATCGCTGTCAAATCGTCCATTTCCGTCGGCATTTACCATTTACATTTGTGTACAAATTTTATATATGGCCACAATTTAATTCGTAAAACAAAAGCTACTTTCTGTATTTTTCTGCCAAAACTCTATTAGCTATGAGTGAAGGCGGCGAAGAGGTAAGTAAAATCAATAAATTGTTGGTTATGTTTTTATGCAAAAAGACAGCAACAGTATCTTTTAAAACAAAAGCTCGCTAAACTTGTAAATTTGTTACATGATTTGGTAAATGATGTGCCCATGATTTCCTATTTCTCAGAATGCAAAACTTGAGTTTTAGAATTGATGCTCTAAAACTGCCGTTTTTCTGAACTGAATTTGTGTGACAGCACACGTAAAATACATCCATCGTAAGTTTACGTTCAGTATCTTAGTAACAAAGACATTAATACTGGACGCGGGGTAGAAATCTCAAAATGGGAAGCCAAACACAATACGATTGTATCTGTCTCTATTCCTAGTACTAAGTACTTTAGTACTAAACTGCTACGCGTCGAGTGAGGTCGTGTCTTACCAGTAAGTAAATTGCATTGCAAAGCGCCAAAATGCCCTCTTGTGTGATGAGAAAATGCTTAAATTACACGGCAAATAGTCGTAAAGGCGAAGGAATAACACTTCATTAGCAAGTACACGCAAATTACTTATTATTATCAATTATTATAATTATGACAGTTAATTTTATAATAATACGTCATTGTATTCTTTACCCTTCCCTGTCCATTGTGTAACCGAGTGAGAGTATCTTGTTATCTCAGTCACACCCGTGATGTGAAAGCAGTATTCGGCGAAGAAATTAATAAGCCGCCCTACTATAGTATATCTATGACATTCACACACGTAAATTCTTTGATTGTCTATCTTTATCACACGGGAATAAAGTTTTGAATTTAGAAATTATATTTGAAAACCGCTGAAAACAAAAGAGTGTTGCTTGCTTTCCACATTATATTGTGAGTATGTGAGACTATGGCGAGTCTATTTATAATATAACGTCATTGCTTAGTAACGAAAGTTTATCTCGTTCAAGGATGGGATGTCGGTGAGGATAGCCCAGCAGCAAGCCATGATCGAACAGCAGAGGCAGGACGACCTCTTGCGTCGTCAGCGATCTGCCATGCAAGAGTTGTCCAATGACTCCATGACCGACCATGAGGTGGAGATGCAGCGTCAGATGCTCTCTGTGATGCCTGGACCCCCCCCTCCAGGTTTCGGCGGGCCCAACTTCTCCAACAAAGGTGGACCCCCCAATCCCCCTGACATGCCTCACATGATGGGCAATGTCCCGCCACCTGGAGTGATGCAGTCCTTGAGGCCTCCGGGGGTACCGCCTTCCTCCAACTTTGGTTCTGGACCACCCAACCAAGGCGATTCCAGCCCGATGCCGGGGCACATGATGGGACAGATGGGACCAGGACCAATGGGAATGGGTCCTCCTGGTCAAATGGGACCGAATAATGGTCCCCCTGGGGGGCCTCCAATGGGATCCAACTCCGGACCGATGGGACCCAACTCCGGACCGATGGGACCTCCAGGGATGGGCCCTAATTCTGGACCTATGGGACCACCTGGGATGGGTCCTCCCGGAATGGGTCCTCCTGGGATGGGTCCTCCTGGAATGGGTCCTCCTGGTATGGGTCCTCCTGGAATGGGTCCCCCTGGAATGGGTCCTCCCGGTATGGGACCTCCTGGAATGGGTCCTCCTGGGATGGGTCCTAACTCCGGACCAATGGGGCCACCTGGTATGGGTCCACCTGGACAAATGGGTCCTTCAGGCCACAATTCGGGCCCGATGGGTCCTCCTGGTCAAATGGGTCCGCCTGGTCAGATGGGTCCGCCAGGTCATGGTCAGATGGGACCTCCTGGTGGAATGGGTCCAGGTCCTCCAGGACAGATGGGCTCCAACCAAGGTCACATGGGTCATGGCTCTATGGGTCACGGGCCACCGGGCATGGGGCCGCCTCCCCTGATGGGAAGAGGGCCAGGCATGGGTCACCCCCCGGGCATGGGTCCCCCTCCCCCGTGGGGTGGTCCTATGGATCGAGGTCTTCAGGAAGACATGCAGCCAAAGAACCCGAGACAGCAGAATACCAGCAACTTGCCCTCGCTGCTCTCCCTCAAACTAGAAAAGCCAGAGGAACTCAAGAACAAGAAGCCTTCTGACGTGGTACTCCCCAAGGCATTGGAGGAAGCTCTTGCCTTCAAAGACCAGAGAGCGGCTGCTGTGGGATCCCACGAAGACAGCGAACCTGGTCAGTATACTTGTTTTAAGGTAGATAAAGTGGTGTCCAGATTGGTGTGCTGTAGTTCTGTAATACTGCCTATGCATTTGCAAACCCAACCATGAATTATGGGAAGGGTAACAAAGCAGCCGGTGTTTTGTGCCATTTTTTGGTTGCTTCGATCCTTTCCCATAATTCGTGGTATGGTTCAGCAGTTCGGCAAGGATGTTTATGCATATGTAGCCTAATATAGTATACACCACGCTCACCATCATATTATATTAATGGTGAATGAAATGCTGCTTGTGATGACAAAAAAGGCACAAAATGCCGCTTGCGGTTGCTTCGTTCCTTTCCCATAATTCATGGTTCGGCTTGCGCTTTTTGTGTCATGTGAATACGCACCCTAAGTTATGTTAAGGACTAATAATAAAGACCTGTCAAATAATGTTCAAATTAAATAATTGTAAAGTTTGTTTGTTGTAATATTTAGTCATGTAATTGTTACGTTATTTAGTGATTCGGGAGCCAACACCCCCACCAGCGCCGGTGATCAGCTCGGACTACGGGGCAGAAGGGGAAGAGGATGAAGAAGGAGACTCTGATGATGAAGGCCCCGAGGCACCACCACCTCCTTCCATATCCAAACAGGAGGTAACCCTTATTTTTGATTTGATGAATATGATATATTTATTATTAGAGGAAAATCTTCATGATTGAACTATGTATCTATCTTACTATACTGAGAGCATCTTCTACACTGAGGGCGATATTGAGAGTATCTTCTACTTGATATGGCTTTAGCCATATTTGGTGACCAGATTTGAATAGCCAAGTGTATTTACCAACCTTCCTCTTTCCCATCTCCTTCTTTACCCTCTTCCTTCAGTCTCACAAAATGCCAAAATTGAGGGCGCCATAGTCCCCCTGTGAAGTATTCACATAAAAAAGTATTATTTACAAATGTAGCCTGGAATATATAATACTAGCTGACCCGGTCACGCGTTTCTGGGGCTAACGAAACATGACGCCATCTACTGCATGTTTACCCAACCTTTATAACCACCGCCATCTGTTAATTTTAATACAAATCAAATCCACACCGCCCGCTTGCTAGCTCGCTCTCCACCATATACAGATATTCTCCTTTATATTTCAACCAATTTACACAAAACCTTGACGAATTATACACCCTTTCTAGATTTTAGGCATGTATGGTAAGTTTGTACAGCGCCCTTGAGGTGATTTTTCACAAAAACGGCGCTATATAAATCGTCCAAATAATATTACATATTATTATTATTATTATGAAACCTTCCTCATGAATCACTCTATCTATTGGTGAAAACCGCATGAAAATCCGTTCAGTAGTTTTGAGTTTATCGCGAACAGACAGATGCAGCGGAGGACTTTAATTTGTAATATGTAGAGATGATTTTCAATTATAATTAAATTAATTATTTGTTTTCGATTTACAATTTTAATTCTCGAATAATGTAATAATATTCAACTGAAATACACACATATGATTATTATTTTATTTTTTTTGTATTCCTTGGGCATTAACTATTTTTATTTAAATAATTGAATTGTTCTCAGAAGAAAATAATTTAAAGTTTTTAACCACGAAAATGTTATGAAATAAACCATACGCGTTTAGGTGTGATCTTTTCTTCCACATGGCAACTGTGTTCTAACGATTTTTGTTAAAAAATCCAGTTCTCTTGGTGACACTATGAACCTTTTAAACCGAAACACACTTGTTTTTTAAGAAGTTCACTCAAAACCTATCGCTATGCTTGCACCGCTTGAGTAGACAGGATGCATCCGTTTTTAGTCTGTGTTATGAATAATAACAAAGGGATTGGACAATTTTTTAAAACACAAATTTTAAATCGAACATAACTTCTTTTCCGAGAGAGATAAATTTATTTTGTGAAATGTAGCAGATTGTTATGCATGTATACGACAAATTTCAGATTGGTCAATTTTGAATATTTGGAGCAATTCTAAAAAAATCGGTATATCTACCTCTTGTTTTCTTTTTCTGAAAATTTAAATTATCAAATTTTTTGTAAATGTAAAAGCCCTACAGGCGTTCAATAAATGGTATCATTTTGTTTACCTTAGGGCATGGGCAGAGCTAACAAGAACAAGCGTAAGAAGAAGAGGAAGAAGATTGCCAAGGCAAATCGATTGGAGTCTAAGAAGGAAGAACAGATCAAAAAACTGGACGAACTGAAAGAGAAAGAAAAGAATCAGAAAAATAAGGAAAAGGAAAAGATTGCAGATGTTGATGTTGAGTAAGTTAAACTCTTTTAAAAAAAATTATGTGACACCTCACAAGAGTGGCCCTGTCTGTACAATGCAGGGAAACCACTTCGCCACCTTTTTGCGTTGCATTGATTGGAGGGTATTAAGGTACGGGCTGTAGGAAGGGATTTATTGCCGCGGGTCTTGAAGAGGCCTGGATTATATGAAGAAGGAAAAACAAATGCTGGTAGCTCATTACATATACGAGCCGACTTACACAAAACAAGTCGAAGAAACAACCCGTTCTCTTGAAGCCAACATCACCTTTTTTTTTAACAATGTCTCCACACAGACAGCACTGAGGAAAAAAATTCCCTCAGGGCCTATGTCATCTTTGGGTAAGGAAGGAGAGGGAAGTTCTAGAAAGGAAAAAGGTACGAGGGGTGTCCAGGAGTGAGAGGCGTTTGAATTCATCCCTCCCACTGCTGTACAAGGCGATGGGTCGAGAGAGTCTGGCTGGAGAGTTCTAGATTACGCTTCAAGCAGTCTCTCCCGATCTGGCCCGCCACTAAAACAGACATTTTTGAAACAGTGTTGCCCGGACGGTCGCCTCGGGGCATGAATCTCCCAATTCTGGTCGCTTGCGGGCTCAATAGGTCGCAATTTCTGCAAACCCAGTCTGCCACCTCTTACCAGACCTGACGGCTCTCTAGCAAATACCGCCGCCGAAAAGGCTAACTTATTAGGCAAAATGTTAGCGGAAAACTCGACCCTCGATGATCAAGGTGCTACCCCGCCGTCGGTTCCTCATTGCGGTTTTCGTATGAAAAAGCTGAGGATCCGGCATCGGGATGTACTTCAAGTCTTACGAGGGCTTGATGTTAAAAAAGCTAGCGGGCCTGACGGAATTCCTGCCCTGGTATTGCAGAGGTGCGCTGTAGAAATAACTCCAATTTTGACGAAGCTTTTCAAGATGTCCCTGAAGTCTGGCTCTGTGCCCTCTGGTTGGAAAAAAGCGATCATTCACCCCATTCCAAAGAAGGGTGACCGCTCCAACCCAGCCAACTACCGCCCCATAGCGATCACATCTGTTCTGTCAAAAGTGATGGAACGTGTGATCAACGACAAACTGCTCACATACCTCGAGAAGAACAAAATTATTAACGACCGTCAATACGGATTCCGGCGGAACCGCTCGTGCGTTGATCTTCTCGCGTATGTGACGCATGTTTGGGGACGGTGCCTGGAACGTTTTGGTGAGACCCAAACGGTTGGACTGGACATTTCCAAGGCCTTTGACCGGGTTTGGCATCGAGCGCTTGTCAACAAACTGCGTTCGTACAGACTTCCCGCATCCTTGTGTGCGTGGATTGCTGACTTTTTGAGGGGGAGGTCGATTCAGGCTGTTGCTGACGGTTTCACCTCTTCCTCGCATTCGATAAATGCTGGCGTCCCACAGGGATCGGTTCTGTCTCCGACTTTGTTTCTGTTGCACATCAACGACCTCTTGTCATGTGCACCGATTCATTGTTACGCGGATGACAGTACAGTCCATGATAGCTTTTTGTTTGACAAGCCTCCAAAGAGCACACAAACCCCAATAGCTCGGAGGGCTTTGAAGCAGAGAATGGACGGTTACCTCGAGAGTGTTTTATCTTGGGGTAAGAATAACCTCGTCGAATTTAATGTTTCAAAGATCCAATCATGTTTGATAACATCTAAAAGGGATCGAAATGATAATCTAGTCTCCTTCAACGGAAGCATTCTTCCGAACAGGACCTCCATTGATATGCTTGGTGTTACTCTAAGTGACCAGCTCAGGTATGGGGGCTCCATCGAAACCAGAGTTAAATTAGCTTCTCAGTAACTGGGGGTACTGTACAGGGCCTGCAGATACTTTAATAGTACACAACTGCTAACCCTGTACAAATCGCAAGTGCGCCCCACGGTTGAATTTGGCAGCCACCTCTGGTCTGGAGCTCCAAAATACCTTAAAGAAACCCTTGACTCTGTGCAGAAACGGGCGGTCCGTTTGATAGATTCTCCCATCTTAACAGACTGATTGCAATCTTTAGAGCACAGGCGTCAGGTGGGAATGCTGTCCTTGTTCTACCGGTATTACAATGGAAAATGCTCCGAGGAACTAGCGTCGTTGATCCCCTCGGCACCGGTGCATAGTCGGGAAACACGCCAAACACGCGCCCAACATTTGTACACGGTTGAAATTAGTCACGTTCTTGAGTTCAACAGCTCGGATGTGGAACGATTTACCAGCCTCTGTGTTTCCTCCCTTCTACAACATGGGTCTCTTCAAGACCCATGTTCACTCCTTCCTTTCCTCAAAAAAAACCCTCCATACAGCATCCTCAAAGATGACATAGGCCCTGAGGGAAATTATTTTCCTCAGGGCCTCCTGTGTGGAGTTAATGTAAAAAAAAAATTGCTTGCAATATGGCATAGTAAAGCACAACCTATTTATAGTAAATGATTTTTGCTTTCTTTTTAATTTCCTTTGATGGTTTATACTTATATTCTTTCAGGTACATTCAAGAGAATCTTCAGTTCCACGAGATGGAGCCAATGTACCGTCAGTTCCACCGTATATTCGAGGTTTTCAAGATATCGGAGGATAAGTCCGAGCTCGAAGAGCTGGCGGTGCCGAGTCGTCCCATACCCACGGCCCGCAAGGCCGAGAAAGTTCAGGACCAGTTTGAAGTGGACGAGGAAACTGAAGAGGTAGGCAATACGAATCCCTCAATCAAATTAATCATCATCTTTGCATACTATACTGAAAACAGAATTTGCATCCATTATCTTAAAGGGTCTTTCACTAAGCCCTTCCTATATTTAAATTTAAATAAAAGAAAGTGTGTCTGAGATATCAACAAATTTTTTTATTCGTTTGAAAGGTCTATCGATGCCATTATGTATGGAATATAACATCGTTCTCTGGGTAGCGCGCATCCGAAATGACCAATTTTCCATGACTGGCGAATAAATCAGGTTGAATTTGACCGATGGTATAGGTTATGTTAGCTTTGAGGGCCACTGGTTTGTGGCTTATTCACATAGACCTGCGATTTAAGAAAATCCTCCAAAAAGTTTAACGGGGTCAAATCGCACGATCTCGGTGGCCAGTTCACATCACCTCCACGTGAGATTTTATCATTGAACACTTTGAAACAATTAAACAATTCATATGAAGCAGTTTCTTTGTGATGTGACATTATAATTTAAAATAAAACAATAACTTTGTAAACACCACTTTTATTTTTTATACTTTATGCGTGCGAGATTGAGTACAACAGTAGAGTAGAGTACTACAGTAGAGATTGTACTGCCCTGAAGAAGCTACGGTTGTAGTGAAACCCGGTCGGCATAAAGTATAAAAAATAAAAGTGGTGTTTATAAAGTTATTGTTTTATTTTAAATTAAACAATTAATTAAATTTTGAACAATTTTATCATTTACGTGTTGTTGAATGCTATATCCGTCCATGGGGATTTGGCAAAACAGACTGAATAAATGACTGCCAATTTAACAGATGTCACTTCAACAATATGGCCGCTATCAACTGTTAAAGTTCGGAAGTTACATATTGTTGTTTTCTGAGAATCTTTAATGTAGGTACACATCATAGATATATCTAAACTTACTTTCTTTTTATGTAGAATTCGTTGTTGACTAACAATAAAGATGATTTTGTATCTATTGAATCATAGTTTGCAAGTTTTATTGGTAACGCTGATAATTGACTATTACAATCAGATCAACAAAATCAAGTATCATTACATCCCTAAATGGTGGTCATTTTCCACACTTTGAAACTTATTTGTATGGCATATATGTAGCAGTGGCGGTTTTGACATTGCAGAAAAAGGCCAACGACGAAAAGGAACGGCTGTCCAAGCGCAAGCTGAAGAAGCTGTCACGCCTGTCGGTGGCGGAGCTCAAACAGCTGGTAGTGCGGCCCGACGTGGTGGAGATGTATGACGTGACGGCCAGGGACCCCCGCCTGCTGGTGCAGCTCAAGGCTCACCGCAACACAGTGCAGGTGCCCCGCCACTGGTGCTACAAGCGGAAGGTAACGCTCTTCTGCAACGCACACCATCTAACTGTACCTTTTCAGTCACATTATTGCCTGTAAAATTATACATTTTCTGTCAAATCATCGCATATGAAAATCTACCTTTCCCGTCACATCATCACATATGATATTCTTCCTTTACTGCCACACCATCACACACGAAATTCTACCTTTTCTGTCACATCATCACATGTGAAATTCTACCTTTTCTGTCACTTCATCACATGTGATATTTTTTCTTTACTGCCACATAATCATATGCGAAATTTTACCTTTTCTGTCACATCACGTGTGAAATTGTATCTTTTCTGTCACATCATTTGGGAGGAATTTTCAATTTGGGAGGCGGGAATGGGTACCGCCGCCCCAGGAACCTCTTTATTGGATAACCAACACCTCTGGCATAGGTCACCCCAAGTGCTTCGCTACGTTTGGTGATTTAGCAGAGGTGCCCGGGTTCATGGGGTGAGATTTGTCTAGGTCTTGGAGGCAGATGACCAGGACACACTGAACCCCAGATTCCTACCCACCCCTAAACCCTCTTCCTTCCCAGAACTCTCCTCTCCTTCCCAGAACTCTCCTCTCCTTCCTTTTCTTAAAAAAAAAAACCCTCCACACAGCATCCCCAAAGATGACATATATCCCACTCCTGTATGGAGCTCATGTAAAAAAATCATCACTTGTGGTATTCTTCCTTTACACATCATCATAATATGCGAAATTCTACCTATTCTGTCACACCATCACATTCGAAATTCTACCTTTTCTGTCACATCATCACATGTGAAATTCTACCTTTTCTGTCACACATCATCACATGTAATATTCTTCCTTTACTGCCACATCATCACTTGCGAAATTCTACCTTTTCTGTCACACATCATCACATGTGACATTCTTCCTTTACTGCCACATCATCACTTGCGAAATTCTACCTTTTCTGTCACACATCATCACATGTGACATTCTTCCTTTACTGCCACATCATCACTTGCGAAATTCTACCTTTTGTGTCACATCATCAAAGTTTGTATAGTAACATTTATGTATTTATTTCAGTATCTGCAAGGCAAGCGTGGTATAGAGAAGCCCCCCTTCGACCTGCCCGACTTCATCAAGAAGACGGGCATCATGGAGATGCGAGCCTCGCTGCAGGACAAGGAGGAAGCCAAGACCCTGAAGGCCAAGATGAGGGAGCGTGCGAGACCCAAGCTCGGGAAGATTGACATCGATTACCAGAAGTTGCACGACGCATTCTTCAAGTAAGTGTGACGATTATGACTAGAATACAAGCAAAAGAAAGTTGACAGAAGCGAGTCTATTGTCAGAAAGGCATGATTTATCAGTAGATCGCTAGCGTATATTGGTAGTTGCCACACCGCATAACCCTCCCACTATGCTCGTCATTCCGGATGACTCTAATGAATGGTCTTTTGTTTTTGGTGAACTATATATTTGTTTCTCCCATCTGAGTAGAAAAACAGCAGTATGTATGAGAGGATCTACGATTGTAACAAGAAATTTGTGTCAAGGCAGATGTAACATAATATGTAAGTCTTAGACGTGTAAATAACCCTAGACTTAATGGGCGTTGTACCCTTAAAAATGATGTGATTAATGAATTTACTCACTGACAAAAATATATCACCAAATAGTAATCAACCCTGGCCTAAATGTACAACAAAGACACTAACCTTATAAAGTGACATCTTCGGCTGGTCTCCCACGTTAGAATCACCACGAACAATAGCAAATTTAATAATATTTTGTGACAGAAAACAGATTAAGTCGTTAACAAGTTGATCCAGCTAGAGCAAATTTCACAATGAATTTGCAGGGTTTTGTTTTTCAAAAAATTGAAATTCTTTTCGAAAAGGGCACCTGCACGCCGTTTGTGGTTCTTCCGCAGTTCAACGGTCACAATAATGTCATTGTTAATATACAGAGACCGCCAAACCACCATTTTTGACGATATAAATGTTTAAAAACTATTTCGAGATCAAAAACAAAGTGCATATTATGATGCCTAACCAGCAGAGTTGTGTGGCAGTCCATCCTCTCTTCCTACCCCTGCGGGGAAATGGCATTATGGTTAGTTATGTGTTTATTAAGTCATCTAACATAGTTTCTATTATTATTTTTCAGATGGCAGACCAAACCACGCATGACAATCCACGGAGACTTGTATTATGAAGGCAAAGAATTTGAAACAAGATTGAGAGAGAAAAAACCGGGAGATCTCAGCGAAGAACTTAGGACCGCCCTCGGTATGCCTGTTGGACCAAATAGCCACAAGGTGAGCACTTCTTGCCTGGGTGTCTATTAACTCATAGGGGCTGGACCCCTGCATATACAGTGCTGAAGTATCCTACCCAAGAATTGTACGAAGCAAAGCAATTGCAGTGTCAAATTCGTACATTCATTTTGCTTTGAATATTACCTCTGCTAACTAGTTAAAGACAAAATTATAATTGTCACTTTATCATGTATGGTTAGTCTACGTATTGGCTTTAACAAAAATGTATTTTTATTTTTATCTATTGAAGATTATTCGTCTTGTTGCAAACTTGATCCCCTTTGCTCTCTTATCACGACTTGCTCAAGATATAAAAAGCATTGGGGCACATATAGGGTTCTGTTAAGTCTACAAGTTAGTAGTTGAATTGACAAATGCATCGGACTTCCGCCCAGGGGAGTGGGTTCAATTCTTTCACTTGCTAACTACTCCATCATTACACAACCAACATTTTCCACTTATAATGATGGTAGTTTTTTTTTTAAATATAATCAAGATATTCGTAATTCGGGAATGGAAAAAGTTACTATATTATAATATAATACATTCAAATTTATCTCAGGTGCCCCCACCATGGCTCATAGCACAGCAGCGATATGGCCCCCCGCCTTCCTACCCCAACCTAAAGATAGCGGGGCTCAACGCACCCATCCCCGACGGCTGCGCCTTCGGCTACCACGCCGGGGGCTGGGGCAAACCCCCCGTGGACGAGCACGGGAAGCCCCTGTATGGAGATGTGTTTGGCCATACACAGAATGCTCAAGATGTAAGTGTTTTATTCTGTGCTAAATTTAAAATAACTTTGTTTTGTCACACATATTCATGCTGGTAAATTTAATATAACTTTGTTTTGTCACACATATTCATGTTGGTAAATGTAACTTTGTTTTTTCACACATATTCACGCTGGTAAATTTAATATAACTTTGTTTTGTCCCATGTAATCATGCTGGTAAATTTAATATAACTTTGTTTTGTCACATTGAGAAAGCTTTACGTTATATCCACAAAAATCCACCATTTGGTACGGTTTACACGCTGGTGGCATCATCGGATCTTATTTCTTCAAAAAAGGCTGCCGAGCTTGCTTTACGGTCAATGGAGATTGTTATCAGACCATGGGTAATGATTTTTTATTTTAACCTTTCCGGGAGTATGGACGCGAATGAACGACAGTACAAACTTTCGCCAAAGGAGTATGGACGTCTATGAGCAACAGGCGTTGCATAGTTAAATTTCGCGCCTAGATTCTGTAAATGTGCATTGTATTGCCATCTATGGGCATATTCCTGTAACTTTACACCATTTTCAAATATTTTACATCATTATCGACAGAGATATCGGCCGTTATTTATTTTGCGTGACGTCACACGAGCAAGTTCGGACATAAACAGACATATTCAACCATTGATTTCGGCGCGCACGTGTTTTTTACGTTTTTCTCGCGGATTTCTAATATTTTGTTCGAATATATGTACTTTAGAGCTCATATTTGACGTATTTTATGTTTTTAATGTGATTTTTAGTTTGTAGCGAAGTAAATAGCAGTGTGTCAACCTGTAAATTCCATAGTTTTTAAACTTTTCATTTTTCTTGTGGTCCAACCATACGTAAACCCGTATTAAAATAACTTTTTCGTGGTTTTGTGATATCTTGAGCAATGTGATTCATATGTTTAAACGTTTTTTATCATTATTATTTGTGTTTTGTGTTTGTTAGCGGATATTACGACATTTTTGGTGATTTTACTCTGACAGTGATTTTTGTGATTGAAAGTGTACTAAAACATCAAAAACCTCCTCAAAATGGATTTAGGAGATGATGAAATCGCCAACATTTTGATGAACAGCGATGATGAAGAGGAAAATATTGAAACTATTGACGATCTATCATTATTCTCTGATGATTCCTCTACTGATGATGAGGAAACGGTTGTAGTAGAGTCGCAACCTAGTGCTAAACGGAGACGGGAGGAAGCCAGGATATGGGATAATACGAACTTCACTCCAACACTGCACAAATTCGATGATTTCCAGTCCGGAATAAAAACACATGTTAATTTGGAGGAAGATTATCTTGAACTGCAACTTTTCCAACTTTTTTTTACAAAAGACATTATACACACCATTGTTTCAGAAACAAACATTTACGCAACATCCGCATCCCATAATGTATCCGCATCGTCAAAAATTAAAAAATGGGTCGACACTACGAAGGAAGAAATGTACGTTTTTCTATCTACCATAATTCTTATGAGTCTGGTTGGAAAAAACTGTATCAAAAAATATTGGACCAATAATCCCATAATAGAGACACCGTTTTTCAAAAAACTATTTTCGCAGGATCGTTTTTTACTTATCTTGAGGAATCTCCATTTTGCGAGTCATTGCTCCAATAATGACAGACTTTACAAGATTAGGAGCATTTTAGACCCGTTAAGAAAAATAATGAAGGAAACCTTTCATCCCTACCAAAATTTGTGCATTGATGAAAGCTTATTATTGTGGAAAGGAAGGCTCTCTTTTAAAATTTATATACCTTCAAAAAGGCACAGATTTGGCATCAAAATTTTTGTTTGCTGTGACGTAAAAACGGGCTATGTTTTGGATTTAATAATTTATACCGGTAGTGAAACAGACATTGAAAGCCACCCCAACATTGGAATATCGGGGTCTGTAGTAATGACTTTACTTAAAGATTATCTTGGATGTGGACATCGACTCTATGTAGATAATTGGTATACTTCACCCGCTTTGTTTGATTGTCTTTTTGAAAACAAAACTAATGCTTGTGGGACAGCAAGAACCAATCGGAAGCAAATGCCTAAATTGGATACGAAAATAAGAAAAGGAGATGTCATATCATTCAATTCGGAAAATTTAATGGCCTTGAAATGGCGAGATAAACGGGATATTGTGATGTTGACAAATATACATTCTAATAATATGATTGAGACAAAAAAAATTGACTACACCACAGGAGCTAAAAAACACAAACCTGAAGCTGTTGTGGACTATACCATGAACATGGGAAGCGTTGATAACGTAGACAGAATTCTAGGATTAGGAGCTGTTAGCCGCAAGACAATAAAATGGTACAAGAAAATATTTTTCAGATTACTAGAAATCTCAATAATCAATGCGTTTTTCATGTATCGTTCCATTAAATCCAGAGAGACGACATTTGAAGAATACAAAGAGAAGCTTGTTACCCAGATGGTGGAAAAATATCACACTCCACGGCCATCATCATCAGGGGGTAGGCGAGGCAATGACAATCCCATTAGGCTTACAGGAAGGCACTTTCCACAGCCAGTTCCACAAACAGAGTGCAAAGGCAGCAAAGCAAAACGACGTTGTTTTGTGTGCAAACATACATCCATAAGGAATCCACAAAGGAAAGAAACAAAATATATGTGTTATGAGTGTGACGTTGCTCTCTGTGTACACCCGTGTTTCATGGATTACCATACAAAAAAACAATACTAATTGATTGTATATTTTATGTACATAGTTAACAGTTTTATCCATTTTCGTTTCTTTATTAGTGCTAAGTGAAAATAATTGTGTTGTATATATTTTTTTACTATTTTGTTCATGTGCCAATGGTTTGTGACTCCTGAAAAACAGAACCCGATTTTTTGTGATAAAAGCTGACAGTGGTAAGTACGATTTTTTTTACAATTTTTGGGTCGTTCGTATTATCATAAAGTATACATTTAATAAAAAAATTTTAAAAATTATTTATGTAAAAAAAACTCACTCCCCAGAGCACGGCCAGCGTTTCGTAACTTACTCCCGGAAAGGTTAAAATATGAATGACATTGTTCCGGACGAGATGCGGCACATAGCGCCATCCTGCTGAAAGACCATTTGACACCTCAATAATTATTTCCCGTGGGGCTACATTAAGAAGTCACTGATTCATGTTAACCACTCCGATATATCGCGAATATTCACTTTTTACGTCTCAAACGACATGTCAGATTTCCGAAAACTTTATGTTATTTCCGCTTCACAATTAAAGCTTTATAAATGAAACATTTCTGAACGTAGCCGAATACTAAAAACTGTTTTTGAAAGGTTACAAACTAAGCTTTCAAATTGTTATATTACAAATAAATATTAACATGTGTAAATATCAAAATTTAGAATGCAAACATAAAAAAATTGTAAAAATGACTCACGCAATGATTTTATGTGAAAACGGTACTAAAATCACGGATTATATATAAAACAATACTAATTCTACCGTATAAATGTATAATAAACAATTTTGTCACCTCACTTTTTATCATTTCATACAAGAATATTTAATAAAAAAATATCAATGTCTAACAGTGGGTAGGCAATTTGGCGGTCTATCATGTATCTGACAGAAAAGGTTTTTTATGTATTTCTATGGAGAACTTGAATAGTGATGGGTAGTTTGATTTATTATGGAGCTTCTACTTTTTGTTTTAGGGATGTCACTAGAACAATAATGGAGTTATAACGATTTCTGTGGAAACATTCGCGTTAACGTGAAAACACGCTTATTGTACCTGACTGATGTTGTCATATTAACGTGTATATCTGCTTTTGTTGCTTAGTGGTTAAGTAACAATTGACACCTTGGAAGACAACATGTGTTATTCATGACATACGGTCAAAAAATATGTGACATATCGTTACATACGTGTATGAAAAAGTAGCCCAAAACTGGACATTCAGAATGAGCTTTGTCAAGAACAACTGCGTTGTGTAAATGCTAGAAATCATTTTCAAATGCTGTATGTATCAGATCATTGGAATAGTATAATTAGTGCTTTTTTAACGATCTTAAATTCTATTGGGCTTAATAAAACAAGTTTTAATAAAAAAGTGAAATTATATTGTACACTTAAAATTGGGATAATTTATTAGTGATTTAATTTTCAAATGTTATGTTTTTAGAGGAAGCATGTCATGTGAGTATTCCATCTATTGTCGTTTTGCATTAAAAAACTTATTAAATTCTAGGATGTGGAAGAACCAGAGATAGACAGAACAATGTGGGGAGAGCTGGAATCTGAATCTGAGGGAGAATCATCGGAAGAGGAATCGGAAGGGGAGGAGGGGGCGGCGGAGAACAGCGAGGCGCTGGCCAGCGGCCTGGTGACTCCGGGCGAGGGGCTCGCCACTCCCTCGGGAATGTCTTCCGTACCTCAGGGCCTTGAAACTCCCGAAACTATAGAGCTAAGGAAGAAGAAGATCGAAAGCGACATTGAAGGGTTTGTTTTTTTTTAAATTTATTTTAACTTCAAAACGAAAAGCAAAACATAAACCCCTCATCTCACTCACTGGGGCAGTCCTTTTACTTCAGAAGAGTGTGAAAATAAAATTATCAGGCTTCCAAAATGCAAAGTGAGTGTAAAAATGTAATGTTTAAATATACCAATGCGTGGAATTACAAAATAGCTAAATTATTATTTGCCCTGAGTAAAACAATATAAAGAACATCGCCGGAAAAGAAGCAATAACTTTTTTTTTCTTTAAGTTTTCTTTATTCATTGAATTTTTTTATTACATAATTTGGGGATTTTTCGACCACCATGCTACATTATATTTTGTGAGATTAGAACTTTCTTGTCATTAGACCTCGGACTCTCGATGGGGGTTTTGATGGGACCTTCAAGATACCTGGAAACAAACTCAAAGGAATGAGGTGAAATGGGAGATAGCACAATGGGCCTATGGCCTGAGTGCTTGCGGGAACAATCTGTACACCATCTCCGCTTTTAATAAATAAATATTAGATTCTCATGCATTGGTTTTATAAGTCAAGTTTTTCACTATTTTGACCTTATGCCTGGCATAATATGTACACTGCGTTTATAAGTAAGTGGATAGGCGATCTGTTGACGTATATTAATGTGTTTCAGAGGGGAGACGCCGGTGCTGTACCAGGTGTTGGCAGAGAAGCGCGGGGTGACGGCCGGCATGATGGCCTCCACACATGTCTACGACATGACGGGGGCTGGAGGGGCACAGCCTCCCACTGTTATCGGTAAATATTATATTATAATGTTTCTTTTATCATCCACATTTTTTATTTATTTTTACATTAACTCCACACTGTTTCTTCTTTGGAGATGCTGTGTGGAACCCTCCACATAGCATGCAAAATTTTTATCTTTCGAAAATTATATGTTTATTTCGAATTTTAATATTTGAAAGCGTATTTTATTACCTTTAAAAAACAGTTTTTAATTTACGAATACAATCCGAAATATTTTATTTATTTCGAATTTATTGCAAAACAGAAATATTTTGACCCTTGCCAAAATATGTTTGAGACCCGAGGGGTTAATTATAATTGTTAAAAAATATCTTGTCTTATCCGCTGTATTAATATAATGAAAATTAAAATAAAACGTCATAAAAATGTGTTTTTTTGTGAGTAAATTATATGAACTGGCGTCATCCTTTCCCCTAAAGTTGTTATTGCATCCAGCTCCTCAATTATGAACGAAAATATTAAATTAAATTAAGACAATACATATTAGCAAAACTCAATAAAAAATCTGAAAACAGAAAAATCAGAAAAAGATATGATCACATCTAGGACATGAATCCAGGAAAGATGATGTGACTAGATCTATTTTTGATTTTTGTTTTCAGATTTTCGATGGAGTTTTGCTGATATTGTCTTCATATTAAATATTACAATTTGAGGTTTTACTCAAAAATAAAAATTCATCCTAGACTTGCAGAAAAGTCTATAGATGTCGCATTTTAAAAATAAAAATGGATAAAATTTATCCAGACATCTAGATAGCATTTAGTTCGAGTTTGAATCTTTCAATCATACATAAAGATAGCAGCCAATAAAAATATGCTTTGAGAAAATGAATATAATCTTGGTAGTTCTTAGTCGAAGTATGATACAGTTAAATATGACCGAATCAGATAGGGACACATTAGCTCAGTTGGTAGAGCTCCGCCTCGGCAAGGAGTACGTTCTGGGTTCGAGTCCTAGATGTGACCATGTCTTTTTCTAATTTTTCTGTTTTCAGATTTTCGATTGAGTTTCACTAATATTGTCTTTATTTAATAAAAATATTAAAAAATTAGTACGGTAATCAGAACAAGAAAAATAAACTTAACATAGGGAAAGAGGAAGGAAGTCCCACATCCCAATGGGGCAGTTCTATTACCGACCTAATAATTCCATGTTTCCAGCTGCTCGCCGAGGCCAGGCTGGTGGCCCAGTGACGGAGCGGGGCGGTGCCGTGGAGCTGGCTCTCGACCCCTCGGAGCTGGAGCTGGATGCCGAGGCCATGGCGGCTCGCTACGAGCAGCAGCTGCGCGCCCAGCAGCACCAGCCCGCTAAGGAGGACCTGTCAGACATGTTGGCCGAGCACGTTGCCAGGCAGAAGGTACTTTTTTTTTTATTGTTTGCGGATTTTTTAAGGCTGGAAATGCAAAGGATTAACCCCTCTCTTTCCACTCCAATGTCGAGTGACACTCGACATGGTGTAATGCTTCTTTTTGTGGACAATTTTAAAATAGGAGGGATTTTTTTTACTAAAACTTTTTAATAACAATTGAAATACATATTCTAGAATCGCACAATACTTTAGCACTTGCCATGGTCGAGGAATGGATGAATTTTGTTTAGGGCTGTGCCTCACAGAAGTTTTCTATATTAATATTTAAATACATTTGTAACACCGTATAATGCAATTTATAAATGCGTTTTCATTCTGAAGACGGTGGTGTATGAACTATGTACTGGCAAATTCCATACCAAATAAATTGTGAAAATCACTTTTTTTTTTACAGCAAACCCTTCCCTTATAAGGTTTTCCGAAGGATATTAACCCTTTCCACTCCATCCACTAGCTCCTGGACCAGATGCATAAATGCAGTTTAAAAAAATCTCAACCTATTTTAAAATTGTCCTCAAAAAGAAGTAGTACATACTCGACATGGTGTACCATGTCGAGTGTCACTCAGCATTGAAGCTGGTGGAAGAAAATCAATGACGAGTGGCAAGGGTTAATGGGATTATTTGGATATTTTTTCATTTCAAGGGACTTCTTCTTTCTGTGAACTTTATAAAAGGGTTTTACTTTAATTTTTTTCTTCTACACTTTCATAAATTTTGCAATATCTTTTCTTACAATTAATTTGTTATTATTTTCAGAGCAAACGCAAAAGGCAGCAGACCACAGATTCCAAACAAGCAAAGAAATACAAGGAATTCAAATTTTAAGATTACTCTGGAAATTATTTTCATCTTACATTAGGGGTCGTCCAGTAATCACGTGAGGCTCGAAAAGGGGGGGGGGGGGGGGGTTCGGAAAAAAATCACATAATATGATGAGATATCACGTGTATTTATTTTTCGCTGAATGCACGATTTCTAAACCAAATGCCAGTCAAAAACAACCTGCAACCTTAATATTCTCTCTGGAAATTTTTGGGGGTAGTTTTAAAACCTCGCCACATATCACCAGAAAGAGGGGAGGGGGGTTAAAAAGTTGCTAAAAAACATCACATGATTAATGGACGACCCCTTAGGAAAAGAATAATATGTAATGTTAGAAAAAAAAATCTCCCAATATGGATAACGTGATGAAGATTGTAAAAACTTGACAAAACAATGATAATGATGTGTAAAATGTAGACTACAATATTACAAAAAAATATATTCTGTGCTTTCCAAGGAATAAAAAGTCATTATACGGTTGAAATGTTTAATTCAATTGTTTAGTGATATTTTTTAAAGAAAACAATAAAAATAATGATAAAACAAAACATTGCTTTATTTGTAACTAGAAAGATAGATATAAATAAATTTATGAACTGATTTTGTAATGGGTCTTTTCCCAAAAATCTTAATTCTTAATCATTGAAGACTCAATATTAGCCACTCTCAAATGAAAACAGAAAAAGATTTGGTCACATTTAGGAATAGATGGATTCGTTCCCTAGATGCGACCGAATCTTTTTCTTATTTTTCAGTTTCAAATTTTCGTTTGAAAGCAGCTAATATTGTCTAATGATTAAATATTAAAATTTGAGGTTTTACTCATTAATTTATTTCAAAAATAAAAAAAATGTTAATTCACTAGTAATATGGAAATATACATCTCTTAACAATTTATTTGGTAGGTACTAATGATAGCTTAGTACACATAACGTACTACAGAAAATCACACATTCTTCCATTGATATAGATTAGACAAGATTAACCTTTACAATTACTTAACTAAACTTGCCACATATTGATGATCGATCGCACTCTTCTGAGATAAGTAACTAAAGATCCGAGAATAATACTACGGCAAAATGGAAACTAAATATTCCAGGAGGTTATCAATTATATTACAAGAACTCCCCCATAAGTTTGTTTTCATGATAATATTACATTACCAGACATATGTAAAACGTATAGGGTGTACCTGTCTTATTAAAATAAGTAGTTGTTTTGGTCACATTTAGTTAAAATATGTCAATATTGATAGCATTAAAAAAATAAAATTAAATAAAGGAGTTACTTTTGGTCTCTCGGTGAAGTTTGCTATTCTAATCTTGTCCACTCTAAATCAAAACATACATCGCACAGGCAAAAGTCAAGCATTCTGTTACAAAAAGTAAACTAAATAAGATCCGCCACGTTCATGGGCATCTCGTCGATCTGCGTGGAGTAGTACTGCTCAATGTCTCGGAGGATTCTGATGTCGTCAGACTTGACGAAGTTGATGGCAACACCCTTGCGACCGAAGCGGCCCGAGCGACCGATCCTGTGGATGTAGAGCTCACGGTTGTTGGGCAGGTCGTAGTTGATGACGAGCGAGACTTGCTGCACGTCGATGCCTCGGGCCCACACGTCAGTTGTGATGAGGACACGGCTGGAAAATACAAATAATTTATAGGTTAGTTTATAATTCATGTTTGAAATACATGTGGGAGTTTAAATTAGTTTAGAGTAAGAAACATGATAGTATCAGCTTAAATCAATCCATGCAAAAATTCAAGCAGAATTTGTGGAATTTATCATTTTTGTTGAAACAAAAAAAATGTTTTAAATGAAAGATGGGATCCTTCGGTTGAAATCAAATGCAGCATTGAGCAAGCTCATGCAACCTTTATCCATATGAAAAAGATGTTCAGCAGTCATGACCTCAACCTTGTATTACGAATGCGAATGGTCAGATGGTATGTGTTTTCAGTTTTATGTTATGGAATGGAAGCATGGATGCTTACTGAAGAACTGATAAGGCGACTTGAGGCATTCGAAATGTGGATCTACAGAAGAATACTCAAGATAAGCTGGATGGACAGAGTTACAAATGAAGATGTTATGGTTCGGATGAAGAAACAAAAATAAGTTATTAAAACAACAAAAAATCGTAAACTTCAATATCTAGGACATGTGATGACACATCCAGAGAAGTACGAGATCTTGTATCTCACAATGCAGGGGGGAAAGATTGCCGGAAGTCGGGCCTTGGAAGAAGGAGAACGTCATGGCTGAAAAACCTGAGACAGTGGTTTGGCCAGTCTACTGTAGAGCTGTTCCGGGCCGCAGTAAAGAAAGTCCGCATAGCCAACATATGATAGCCAACGTCCGTTGGACGGACAGGGCGCGAGAAGAAGAAGTTGAAACAACAGTGTACTGTGGTGATGGACTTGCGGGCCGGGTGAAATAACAAAAAATTTGCATCACTCAACTCACGGGAAAAATCTTCAAGAACAATAATAAAGAAACTGTCCGAGAGGCATATACGGATTATTTATTTAACCCATCAGGTCTATTTGTTCGGTTTTTGGAACAACTCATATAGTTCCCAAAGAAATCATTGTGTCTCTCTTACTATCATGATTAGAAATATGATCTAAATGGTGTTAGAAAAAGAAAACACCACGTTTTAAGAAGTTTGGGTTTTTCGGTCCCTCGGCCCAAAATTGGCCCAATTTTTTCCACATATAAGGTTTTCCTGCTTAAGAAGTTTGTTTTTTCCAAGGGACCGGAAAAAACAAACTTCTTAATCCACAAAACTTCTCAAGAACACCGTAATAAAAATGTTGCAGTTTGCAATTTGCAGTCGGAAACTTTGGTTTCATGAAGGTGTGCATTTTGATTATTTTGTGGCTAACTTTTAGATTTGAATATTAAGAGGGTTTCACTGTAATTATTTTTACATGAAAAGACAAAAAAGTGAGTCGAGGATTACGTTTATAATACATCTATCTAATAAAACATATATGTATTTTTTTTTTTTTTCGTTACCAGTAATTTATTAGTTAGAAAAACACAAGGTGAGCCATTTTTAAAACTTTTTTGTGTTTGCAATCAAAATTTTCATATTTGCATTCAGAAATATTCCATTTATTTGAATTTTATTGTAAAGCGTTAATATTTTGACCTTCCGGCAAAATAGGCCCAAGGCCTGATGGGTTAAAATGTTGCTATAAACGAGGGCCAAGTACAACCAAAATTCACATCATCCAGTATAAATGGTGGCCGTCCACTATCAGGGCGATAATGAGAGTATTTTCCGGTCTGCGTGCTGCAAGTATACTTAGTATACTATAATATGAAATTGAATGTATTAATTGAGTACACACCTCTGTCCCGAGCGGAACTCCTTCATGATGTTGTCCCTCTCTTTCTGTGGCATGTCTCCATGCATAGAGCTCACGGTGAAGTTGGCCTCGCGCATCTTCTCCGTCAGCCAGTCCACCTTGCGCTTGGTGTTGCAGAAGATGACCGCCTGCGTGATGGTTAGTGTGTCGTACAGGTCGCACAGCGTGTCGAACTTCCATTCTTCTCGCTCTACGGCCACGAAGAACTGCTTGATGCCTTCCAGCGTCAGCTCATCACTGGAATATAAAATTGCTCATCAAAACATATTCAACATTCAATTCAAGACTAAGTAGCTATAGCACGACACAATCTATATATATAAAAAAATAAAAATAAACTTATATATGAGTATTTACATATATGAGATGTCTATGCGTTGCTAAATCATTCATCCGATTGCGATGAAACTTTGGGGATTTGATGTGCGCATGCCCGTGATAGTTTCTACAAATATATAATAGTGAGCTGGTATCATGAAATTATGCATTGCTAGCTCGAATGTGTGGTAAAACCATGTACGATCGTGAGAGAAACGTGGATATCCGCAAAGAATGCAAGGCTGACGTAAGCGTGATGTGTAAGATTAAGAAAGGGACTCTCCGATGGTTTGGGCATGTAGAGCGAATGAACGAGGAAAGGAGTGTAAGGAGAATATATGATGCAAATGTGAATGGTAGAAGAAGTCGGGGACGCCCGAGGAAGACATGGCACGACCAAGTGAATCAGATACTTGAGTCGGGCCATGTGAAGAGTCGGAAT
This sequence comes from Limnephilus lunatus, assembly GCA_917563855.2. NCBI lineage: Eukaryota > Metazoa > Arthropoda > Insecta > Trichoptera > Limnephilidae > Limnephilus > Limnephilus lunatus. The sequence goes on along the minus strand of OU830602.1, from coordinate 39,206,965 downwards.
AATAGAAGAGCATGTATGAGACGATGTATGAATGTGAACGAGGCAAAGAGTGTGTGCCAAGATCGAGTTGTGTGGCGGTCCGTCCTCTCTGCCTACCCCTGCGGGGAAACGGCGTGATGGTTAGTTAGTTAGTTTAGCTCAGAGGGGAATGGGGAGAGGGAAGGCGGAGAGGAAGGGGAGGCGGCAGACGGACATGCAGGGAGAAACAATTTCTTTATAAAGTGGCATAGCAACGCATGCCGGGAACTGGTTAGTATATTATATAAAGGAAAATCATTCTTTTATGTTTTACACCCAACAGTTTAATGCCGCACAAGAGTCCCAACTGCCCGGAGCCAGTGAGACCATGGCATTAACACATAGGGAATGTTATGAGGCTGATGAGACTAGAGGCAGTGGTGTTGGTTAATAACAAAATCGTCGTCTCAGTTCTTATTTGTCCAACAGACCATTTTAGTTTTTGTTCAATCCCACTTTAAAATAAAAAAAAGTATAAAAAACGATAGTTAATCATTTAACTAAGAATAGAGAACTCTAGTCCAATTTTTTATTTTTTTTAATGAATAATGCTTCTAGCTTAAATAACTGCATATTTATTTTTATTTTTAGAGTTAGTTTAAATATTAAAAATAATTTTCAAAGTTTTGATTTTTCAAGATCCCTTGAAAAACACCATACCTATGGTGCATTGTGTGACGTCATCGATAGTTTTATTCACTTTCGTGCTGTCATTTTACTCATTTTATATTGAAAAATCGATGGCCGAATGACTTTAGGTGTGACAAGCCGAGGCGTTTTTTCTTCACGATTAACTGCTTTTAATATGGAAAAACATTAGGTAAAATGTTGACATCTCATCGCTACTGTTATTGTAATGTACCAAAGTGCAATACAATAACAATTAATCATCTTTTTCATAGCAAATAAAAATGCAAATGACATCGTAAGCCGTAGAATTTTGTGTTCAGGTGTGACTTTTGCTTTAACATAATACATTGTATTATGTATAACACATACAGAAACACTGGTATTTATAATACACTTATCATGACTTGTATAAAAAGCCCTTGATAATAAACCAATTCAAAAATACGATCGATGTTATGGTAGATAAACAAAATGTCAAAATAGTCACGACTTTAACCTAAAATAGGCCACATTTACTGAAGATTATCAAAAATCTTTTTTTACAGCTTACTACGACTTTCAAAAACAACTAATAAGATGATTTATTTACTAACCAACTTTTATCCCACGAAATTCAGCACTTAGGTACACAGTCCGTATTATATTTGAAAAACATTATCCTGGAAATATCAGATTGTCCGCAAATATAGCCCTTTTCCATCATAATTTTAATTGTGAAGGCCTAAATAATGTTTCAATAAACACAACAACTATTATATGTCTAAATCTCTACTAACAGTATGTAAATAAACCAAATAAAAAACACGAAATGTTTGGACGGTTTGCCTCATACATTTCAAAATGCCATCACCAGGTGAATCTTCCATCGTGACGTCACCACACAGCATTACACAGCATACCAACGTGACGCTGTGTTTTAACGAGAATATTAAAAACTGTATGTTTAATATTATCAAATAAAAGTTATATATTCAGAATCAGCGTTTATTGGTCTATATGAATATATTTTTTTAAAGCCTTAATATTTTTCACTGGAGTTCCTTATTATACTAATGAGACCTTTACCTTTACGGTAATAGCTTTATCAAACACCTACCATAATGTTTTATTAAAATAATGAAAGAAAACCTTCTCCTCTAAAATTTTCTAATGGTCTGTTGGACAAATACGAACTAAGGCGACAATATGTCACCCCAAGTGGGACGCTATTTTTGGTGACTTAGCAAGGTGATTGGGTTCATGGGGTGAGGTTTGTCTAGGTCTTGACGGCGGATGCGTTTTCCCTTCTACTGCGTGGCGGGCCGGATCATGGAGAGATGGATTGAGGTAGACCTTTTGAATTCTCCAGACGGATTCTCTCGACTCATCTGCCTTGTACTGCATGAGGGATGGATTCATATGTCCATTACTCCTAGACACATTAACCCCCAGACCCACCACTCATACCTTTTTCCTTCCCAGAACTTCCTCCCCTTCCTTCCCTTAAAAAGACCCTCCACACGGCATCTCATTAATCCTAAGAGCCACTTATTTGGAGGTAATGTAAAAAAATAACCTCATACACAGATTTTACAATGTGTTCCATGAGATTTCACAAAAGTTATATGTACTTACATTGTGTCAAAGTGTGCCGCGTGATAGATTGTATCAAAAGGTTAAAGTGTAAAGTTAAACAAAAAAAAAACCCTCACCGCTTGACCAATATCCGGATGGGGTCCGTCATGAACTTGGAGGTCATCTCGAGTATCTCGTGAGGGAGGGTGGCGGAGATGAGTACCACTTGCGTGGCGGGCGGGAGGTAACGGTACACATCATAGATCTGCTCCTTGAAGCCCTTGTTCAGCATCTCGTCCGCCTCGTCCAGCACCAGCATCTTGATGGAGCGGGTTCGCAGCACGCGGCGTCTTATCATATCTGGAAACAGTTATCCTTACTATCAGTATAATGTCCTTGTTTCTTCACTGACTAATCGCTTGAGTGCTAACAAATCCATAGAGATACGGCGGCAAAATCATTAAATTATTTCCCAAAGCTTTTCTAGGGAAAAATGTTTTTGTATCAATTAAGAAAGGTATTATGACATTATCCGAAAGACGGTACAATTTACAAAAACATCATTTTACAGAAAACAAACAAGTTGATACGGAAATAGAGTCAGATGCTATGGATGGCAAGAATTTTGTGTTGGCATACCAAGGGTTAAAGACGTGTCCTAATGAATTTAGTGTATTTGAGTCATTGAGTTGCAAAACCAGCTCAAATTTCTGCTGATTTAGAGCCAGTTGCAACAACCGCTTGTAACACCTCGAACTCGTGTGGCTCACCAATTTTTTTTACATGTACACACAGACCCGCCACCACTGGTAAGACTGTAGGACGTTTCACTTGATACTGTATACCTACTCGCAAATTAAAATTAGTGACTAGTAGCTAGAATAAGTTGTAATCATTCGATACGGTAACATGGCAGTGGCAAAATTGTCCCATGTGACCCAGGCTTTAGCTTATAATACACCACAAATTTTCAAACCTAACACCCACAAATGTATGATTGACAAGAAAAAAAGCATGTTCAGATATCAGATTATTCTACATTATCTTACAAACAACCAAAGAAATTTAAGTGCATTTAGGACAAATTGAGGCCAGTAGTAGAGAAAGTAGAGCTAGAAATATCATTTTAGGTCATGAAATGAAAAATTGATTTAGAGAATGTAATTTGGGTTGTTAAATATTCCAAAAAGCTTACCGAACACCCTTCCCGGTGTTCCTGATACCACATGCTGGCCGTAATCCAGTTTTCTGATATCTTCACCGAGATTGGTTCCTCCGATACAGGCATGGCATTGGACATTCATGAAGTCTCCCAGGGCTAGGATTACTTTCTGGATCTGTGTAGCCAATTCCCTGGTGGGGGAGAGGCACAGTACTTGGGTTTCGCGAACTGTCGTGTCCAATGACTGAAGGATAGATATGGAGAATGTCGCCGTTTTACCGGTACCGGATTGTGCCTGGGCAATGACATCTCTTCCCTTTACAATTGGCTGAATACTTCTTTGTTGAATAGCCGAGGGCTTTTCGAAACCTAAAATTTGAAAACAAAACGCATTAGAAAATATGTCAAAAACATAACCTCTAAGTATGTCAAAACCAAAACATAAGCGTCGTTGGTGTGGAATCCAAGCAAACCATCAAGACGAATTACAACAAATTTCATGAGTTATTACATCAGGATTATGGTAAATAACAGAAAACTAACCGTAAGCATAAATCCCGCGCAGAAGCTCTTCTCGGAGGCCCATCGTATCGAAGGTGGAGATAACTTCGACATCTTCGCTCGTGTCGAATTCTACGTTGGATAGATCTTCCGTGGGCAGGGTTCTTTTAAACGAAACCTCCGACATGTTTAGATATTGTTGACACTCCTTTTAGAATAAAATACAAACAACCTCAAGCGCAAACGAATTCCAAAAGCGAGATGGCCGCCACAACACGTATTTGGCAACTAGGCGACTGCGCGAGGGCCGGTGGAATAATGCTGCCAGCAGTAAAAATACGGTTAGTCAAATACTGTGAAGTTGTCGACCAATCAACGAGCGGAGAAATAAAACTTTGAAAAGAACGAACCTATTTGAACGAACCAAAATGGATGCTGGGTGTGAATGAACTAGTGGAAAACGAACAAGTAAATGTCTAGTTGTGTCGTGGGTTCGATTTGTGTCGAAGAATCCGGCGTCGGAATTTCTTAATCGTCGGTGTCGTGGGTGGAATAAAATGTGTAGAATAGAAGACATTTGATTGCTAAAGTTATATATTATCGAAATCAGTTTCAAAGAATACCCTAAATATGTTTGATTCCGCGTAAAGTCTAGCTGTTTTTCGCAGGTGGTAAGCGGAGGATGAAAATTTTGAAGTTTTGTAGGAGTTTATTTCAACAATTTCGGCCGTTCCTCAAAATATAACAGTTTCGAAACGCCGACCCTACGATGAAAAATTGTGACAGTTTCAAAAGTGCAACATGCTGACGACCCTAGGTTTGTCAGAGATGAAATGCATATACAGGAAAGAAACAACACAACTCTGACAACATGTACAAAAATGACAGAGGAAGTGGACAGAAGACATGGCATGAATGGCAACAGCAGTAGCAAGGGAAACTCGGATGATAGTTCCGTAAACAGTTCCGCACCACCGAATTCCGCGACCTCCGCCGGAGGAAGACTTAAGTTCTTCAAAGGTAACTCGTTATTTACATGTACATGTCGTTACTCTCACCCGCGCAATTTCTGTAATGAGTAGAAAGTCTGTTTTCATGCTCTGATAAGCGTACATATACATGAGCAGTGGTATAATGTGTGTGTTGGAATTACAGATGGAAAATTCATCCTGGAGCTGGCTCGGGCTCGCGAGGGGGAGCGGGTGGGCTGGGTGTCAGTGCCGCGCAAGACCTTCTGGCCGCCCACGCCCTCGGGGCCTCCGCCCGCCCCCTCCACCCCCTCCGCCCACTCCACCCTGTCTGCCCTGTCCACCCTGTCTGCGCGACAGGAGAGGGCCACTTCCCTCAGCGGTAAGATATCCCTTGCACTAGCGTCCTTATCTTTCACTAATATCATTGTGAAGTAATAAGGGATTCCGATAGAGAAACGAGAGTCAGATTTACCTGGGAAATATTACCTTACATTATCCTTGTCTCTCATTGTAATAAGACACACTGTCTATGACAGTCAATTACGATTGTGTTATATCTAACAAGACAACAATAATTAAAAGTTCCATTTAGATGCTCGTTTCTCTCTGAAATTAAAAGGTTAACGAATATTTTATTTTGATCATTACTCTATTTCTTCATTGGGAAAGAAATCATAGGTACTAACAACAAAAATTCTGAAAGAATTAGTGTCTGGTCATTACGTGTTGGGAGTGAAAAGTAACACAGGAGAATGGTTTTGGGAGAAAACAGAGGTTTAATATGAAAGCATTGAGAATAGAACCTTATGCTACATTTACTTAATTGGTAATTGGACGTGCTGTACTTAATTAATGTTTAGGGATTTTCTGAATTGAAGTTTTTGAATTGTTATCTTTGTTTGTCGCTCCCCTTTTTGTTTATATCAATACCTCATACACAATCATTAAAACACCCTCCTTTCCGTATTAAATTAAATACCTTGAGGTGATTTTTCACAAAAACGGCGTTCTACAAATTGTCCAACTTATTATTATTATTATTCACAATGATATTATTTGTAGAAGTTTGAGCGCATATAGGTTACCGCTTTAATGAAGTAGTGTGTATTTTATTCATAATTCTGGTACTTAATGGTTTTTGTTAGTTGCGATTTTGCATATCCATTATCCAGTATGAGCCCTGAATTGAAACAACAAGACTTTATTTGATCTATGCTAGGACCAAATCCGAATAGTCATACTCTCCCAACCTTCATCTATTCTCTCTTAATCATCTTCTCCATTCTTACTGCTTCGCGACATTACCCAAAATCAAGAGTTCCTTAGTATATTGAACTCGGATAGTTAGGGCTCTTGTGTGGTATCAAATAAACAAATTAAAACAATATTTTATTGCTCATCTTTCTCTCAATTTTTTTAATAGGAACTTAACCCCTAGAGGCCAGAGCCCTGCAATAAGATAAGGAACTCCAATGAAAAATATTATGGCTTTAAAAAATATGTTCATATAGACCAATAAACGCTGATTCTGAATATATAAGTTTTTTTTAATAATATTAATCGTACAGTTTTTTTAAAAAATATTAAAAAGTCATTTTTAATATTCTCGTTAAAACAGCGTCAAGTTGGTATGCTGTGTAGTGACGTCACGATGTTGATCACTGTATGTCATTTGGGTCATTTTTATGGGAATTTAGGTATGATACAAGCGAATGTTCTATATATATTTCTTATTTTTGAAGATTTCGTAAAAGCATATACCTTTATAGAAACTAAATAGAATTGCCTTTTAGATTTTTGTATCTGACATATACGATAGTGTTTGAAAATTGCAGTATTTTAAGTTTCAACATGAAAAAATTAAAAAAAAAACAGCTGACTGTAAACATATTCTATTAAATGGTCGAAAAATATAGGAAAATTCAAAATTTAAAAAATACAGTCCTCTTACTTTATGAATCTGGAATAAAACTGTCACTTAACTTTTTATCTCATTCATACAATTAAAAAGGATAAAAAAATATTATAATAATTCCGAAAAAATCTGACATCTTGGACTCGGTTTTACGCAATTTATGCGTTGATTTCTCGAATTTGTATTTATTTACGCATGCATAAGGCTTTTACATTATTAAATAATATTATTTTTATGGAGGTTTTATTAAATTCACATGGAAAAGTCATAAAAATTTTTTTTTCAGAAGTAACCTAAAAACCTCTCGTTAACGAAACTAAATCACCAACAAAACATTATTTAAAGGACTAAAACTGAAAAAAGTAAAGCCAGCGTTGGTACTTATGCTGAATTACACTAATATCACAATGAATTGATCATTTAAACGAAAATTATCTTCAAAAACATAAAACTGCAGGTAAAATCCATCAAGTCAAAACATTGTTTTGCGAAGTATTTGATCTCGCCCATCTCGCCATTTGCCATAAATAAACCAATCAACGCGTAATAATAAACAAGATAGCCGCGCGCCTGCGCAGATCTATGTGAGATTCAAGGAGACCAACATAAAAATCATAAAATATGTGTATCGTTATTTAAGTAGCAGATGACGTCACAAAATTCATCATAGATATGGTGGTTTTCGAGGGATCTTTAAAAATTAAAACTTTGACAATTATTTTAACTATTAAAACTATCTCTAAAAAGAAAAAAAAAGTATGCAGTTATTTAAGTTAGAAGGTCATTCATTATTCATAAAAAAAAAAATAAAATTGGACTGGACTTCTCTATTGCAGTGTCGAAGAATCGTGCCTATGCAAGGCACGAAGCACTGCAATTGCAGTGTCGACCTTAAATATACATTTTACCTTCGGATATTGCCTCTACTAGGTTAGTTAAAGACAAAAATAAAAATACCGCTTTATCAAGTATGGTGTTGTTTACGTGTTGGATTTTAACAAAACATATTTTTATTTATTGAAGTTTCTTGCCGTCCCCTGCGGGTTAAAGAATGTAACATCATGATGACAATCTCTTACTAGAAAATGTTTGAATGTGGATGAAAGTACATTTCAAAAACAAGTTATTTCTCCTAATAAACTTTCTTTACAAAATGAGAAAACCTCCAACAGACTAAACGTTTCATGATAATAATTTTGTCTGCATCCAAACACACACTTTGCACATCCAAAAAGTCTTAAGCTATATTAGTTCAGGATTATACGAAGAAGGAAAAACATTTGCCGGTGGCTCGTTCCTCATACGAGCCGACTTACACAAAAAACAAGTCGAAGAAACAACCCATTCTCATGAAGCAAACTTCAGCTGGTGTTCCGCTTGTGCCTATCTAGTTCTCGTGTGTGACTGGTGTACTGGGGATCAATGTTGCTAGCTCTGTAGAGCAGGCTCCATTGAAATACCTCTATAATGGACTCAGCATGCCTACTTTGAGGTGTTGGAGATGGCAATTGGTCTGTTAACAATGGATTGTCAATCAGACAGACCCCCCTTCTTTGCACAGAATCATGTTATCAAGCATTTTGGGGCTCCAGCCCAGAGTTGGCTCCCAAATTCAATTGTTGGACGTATAGAGAAATGTACAGGGTACCGCTAAGCTATGTTTAGTAATCAGACCTGAATTATCATTCTGACCCTATTCTTGTCACTCGTGGCTCTTGTCCTGGTGCTCCTAGACAAACACTGTAATATGTTACAGACAATGACCTATCGCAGTGGTCTTCAACCTTTTTGAGCCAGCGTACCCCTTGTCTCTCACTAAAAATTTGTTGTTCCTTCTTTTTTACACGTGTAATGAAAGGCGTGTTTCATTTGTAATTTTTCGAAGAAAACTTCTTCTAAAAGGTTGTCACTTTGTGATGTCATTATTTATTTATTAAAAGAAAATAACTTAGTTCACGTCACTTTATTTTTTGTACACTATCAACATGTTTCGTGAACCATGTTCACTTCTTCAGGAATAAAAGTATACTGTAATTTTTAATACTCTCATTATTAGATGACTTTAACAATCAAGTCACACAAATACAATTAAGTAATGCAATTTTATACAGCGTGTAACATGACTTCATGTATTTTAACCAGTGATTCTACATGCGTGCCACGTTATTGTGTACCCCCAATTTGTCTTCGCGCACCCCCAGGGGTACGCGTACCACAGGTTAAAAACCACTGACCTATCGCATCGGTCATTCAGTAATGTAAAACTACATACTTACGATGGATTCCCTCCATCCTTACTCACACTCACCCCTTAGGCTGCCATTACGAACATAAGTTTTTTCCTGTAAGTCACTCACGTAAGCGAATTATGGCCAAATTACCAATGTTAACGACACCAAAAGTCACTTACCTACTGCAATTTTTAGCAAGCTACAGAAGATGTTCTTGCGTAAGTTTTTTGACAGGTCTAAACGCGTCCGTGCGAACTTCCAGCCTTCTCACAGCTTATCAAATCAATTTAATAAGTTGAAACGGTTACTGTAAGAAATAGTACCAAAATAAGCCGTTGCGAGATGTCAAAAATTAAAAGACAGTTGTTTTCATAGGATTTTTTTTCTATAAAACTAGTATTTTTATTATTATAACCATAATCTGATTAGGTTAAGTAGATAATTACTGACCTTATTATCTCCCTAAAAAAAATTACACTAGATGAAACTCAAATTAGCACTATCCATGAAAACAAATCTAGATGGAAAGAAACTTTTCTCATTCCAAAAACTGAAGAGATATCTTTTTATTTTTATTTTTAACTTTATGAGTAAAATCTCAAATTATAATATTTAATTAAATGAAGACAATATTAGCGAAACTCGATCGAAAATCTGGAGACAGAAAAATCAGAAAAATATATTGGTTCCCCTGGGACACGAACCCAGGGCCCTTTGTTGACATGAAAAGAGCTCTACCAACTGAGCTATGGAACCCATTTCTAATTCGGTCACTTTTAACTGTATCATACTTCGACTAAGAACTACCAACATTTTCTTCGCACATATTCCAGTGGAACCAATATCTTTTTCTGATTTTTTCTGTCTCCAGATTTTCGATTGAGTTTCGCTAATATTGTCTTCATTTAATGAAGAGATATAATTTATTTTTCAAGTGGAAAAAAGCTTTCTGAAAATGAGCATCCTTCTATTTAATTATCGGTCCAATTCTTTCTAATCTCAATGTTTCTGTTTATAACATTTCATATTTGAATTTGAAGTCGGTTGCTGTCATCTAGCTGTCATTCGGATAAAATTAAGAATTCAATTAATTTCCAGCTTTAAGTTTTTTGGGCCTTTTCATCTTTATTGACAAAATTACCTAAATTTGACAGCAGTAGATCGTTGTTGAGAGGAAGCCATCTTACCGCAAATAAATTTACAGATGTAAACGGTTGCTATCGTCGCTGTGAGCCCTTATGTATGTTGAACTCCCAAACAACTTCCGTGAGCATTGATTACCATAAGTCGGATGCATATGTAAACGCTCCTGTGAGTAACTTTTCAAAAACTTTATTAAGTCGTAAATTTTACTTATGAGTGTAAAGCTAGCCTTAGAAGTATTCAATAGAAATGTGTGAAAACTGATATATTTTTTAAGTTGTATTAAAAATTCAGAAGATTTTTTGCACTTATGATTCCTATTAGACGGCTACGCGAAAACTAAATGCAGAAAACTACTTAAACTTTTGGGTGTGCTTAATTCTTTCCATCCGCCAGCTGATTCTTTTTTCGTAATAAGTAACTTATTGTTTTTTTGCAAAATTATGTTTTTGCAAATTGTACATCTTACCAGATAACCACTCAAGTGATGGCTACCCGTTTTTAAAAATGAAATTGAATTTTTTATTTAAAGTTTTTAATTTTTTTTTATAAATCCTAAAAACATGGGATAAATGGTGAAATAGGCGGATTCATTGGCTTCAAACCACAGTAAGCAGTTCGTATGTGACCATATCAATTTTGGAGGTATGATATTAATTAAATGGAATGGCCATTTCGAAAATCGAACACCCAGAAATCCCCACCGCTCTAGAGAGCAGAGTCGCGGCCCGGAAAGCCGAAGGTTCTGGGTTTGAGTGAAGAGGTGCCAATATCTTTTTCTGATTTTTCGGTTTCTAGATTATCGATTGAGTTTCTCTAATATTGTCTTCATTTAATTAAATATTACAATTTGAGGTTTTACTCATAAAATTAAAAATAAAAATAGAAAATTAAATAATACTCTTCTGTTATTCCGACTGTTGAGACGGCTCCACTAAAGTGTTTGATTCACTTGGTGTCTTCCTTTAAGAGGTCGCTATCCGAATTTCTACTGATTTCTTGCAAACCTCCCTTAAACATTTGAAGTTTTTAAGCTCTTAAAAAAATATATGTTATTCTTGAAGATAATCTCTAGACATTCAATTCCCTTGATAGAAAAAAATCGCAAAGTATGCTCCAAAAATTATTATAAACACGTTTGTTTCAGTTATTTTACAAGTTATATGTATGAAAAAATTCACAGCGTTTCTTTAACCGCTTCTGTGCCAAGAGCGAGATTTCTCGCATCCTTGGTTGTGTCCAGCAGGCCGGCCATAGAAAAATAGCGAGTTTACTCGCTCTTTTTGAGCCTCTGTATCATACATTTGTCCCGTTTTTTATTAATTTAAAATATGGAACACACAGACGACATTGGGATGATTTTGTTTTTTTTGTTTTGTTTTGTTTTTTTTTTTTTTTGATTTTCTTTTTGTCTTAGCATTTATGTCAATCGTCTCTGTACTCTCTCTATTAGATATATGTATATCCTTGGCAAAATATGGAGTCCATATTTGGAAAGTATTAGTGGAGTCCATAGTTAGAAATACTAAAAATTTTCTTGGTGAAATATTGTACTTTGTGATCGATAATAAATTAATAGCATTTATTGGTTTGACCTTGAACAAGTAAAATGTTTGCCCTCATTTCGCAACAAACTTTTGGCTGACTATTTTGATCGGTCGCCCAAAATTGCTTATACTTTTTGTATGTTCTTTAATATTTCAGGATATTAAAACTCGAAAGAATTTATTTTTGCTTACTTTCATAGTTAACCACTCAGCAACGTAAGCAGGTATACACGTTAATATGACAATGGCAGTCAAGTACAATAAGTGTATTTTCACGTCAACCTGTATGTTTCCACAGAAATCGTTATATCTCCGTTATTGTTCTAGTGACATCCCTAAAACAAAAAGTAGAAGCTCCATAATAAATCAAGTTACCCATCACTATTCAAGTTGTCCATAGAAATACAAAAAAAAGACCTTTTCTGTCAGATACATGGTAGACCGATAAATCGCCTCCCGCTGTTAGACATTGTTATTTTTTTTAACTAAATATTCTTGTATGAAATGATAAAAAAGTGAGGTGACTAAATTGTTTATTATACATTTATATGATAGAATTAGTATTATTTTTTACATAAGTAATCCGTGATTTAGTACCGTTTTCACATAAAAACACCACGTGAATCATTTTAACATTTTTTTAATGTTTGCATTCTAAATTTTAATTTTTACAAATGTTAATATTTATTTGTAATATAACAATTTGAAAGCTTATTTTGTAACCTTTCAAAAACAGTTTTTAGTATTTGGCTAAGTTCAGAAATGTTTCATTTATGGAGCTTTAATTGTGAAGCGGAAATAACACAAAGTTTTCGTAAATCTGTCATTTCGTTAAAGACATAAAAAGTGCATATTCGCGATAGATCGGAGTGGTTAATAATAATAAAACTATCTAAGAAAGCAAAAAAAAAGCGCCGTAGGCACAAGTAGGTTTTTTAGTTCAGAAAGGTTGATCATCATTGATATAATACATAAAAAAGGCTGGGGCTCACAAGGTGATGATTTTTTTTTTATTATTAAAAGGGGGTTGCGCCTTCAAAAAGTTTGAAAACTGCTAAGTCATTTTGCAGTTGGTCATGATTTATAAATATGGTATATGGGTTGGCAAAGAATTTTGAATCATAATGCGAAACAGCTGGAGTCTGATTTTATTATGGTATGCAGATCTTGATGTAAAAAATAAATAGTACTGAACCAATAACTGATCCTTGAGGGACACTGTTGGTCACATTTCGCTCAAATTGACAGTTGGTTGCCAATTTGAACATGTAATTTTCTCTCAGGAAAGAATGTGATCGATTCAAGAAGTCATCCTCTTATGCCTAGAAATGTAAGTTTTGCCAATAGCCTATTGATTGGAACAGTATCTAAAGCTTTCTCAAAATCAGGACATATTATGTCAGTAGGAATCCATCTATCCACTGTTTTGTCCATTAATCGATGTTTTTTTATTATTTTTTTAAAATTAATTTTGGGTAAAGTTCGGTTTATGGGCGAAATTCCTAAAAAATAAAACTAGTTATTTTTATACTAACTTTGGGCCGGGGAATCCGAATCTGAAAGAATTAGGTTGGGGCAAGCAAATATAAACGAATTACACGACTTTAAAAATTTCGATACACGAACAATCTGCAATGAATTAATGACACATCTTTTTATGGGCGATACTCCGAAAGAAGAAATTTAATTATCTTTATACTAATTTTGGGCTGGGAAATCCGAATCTGAAAGAATTAGGTTACACTCGGCAATATTAACTGAGTTAAACGACTGTACAATTTTGAATTCACAAACAATATAAAAGGCCATTTTGGACGCTTTCTGACAATAAATATCATAGAAAAAACCAAAGATATTACATATTAACATATAAAATTAAGTGTTGCCATTAAGCAATAATATCAATAACGTAAAAAAAACATGTTTATATATTTCAGTAATTATTTTTTTATAAATTTTATTCACTTTTGTATCACAAACCATGTTACACAAACCTAACTTAACTACTTGAAAACTGGGATGTTTTCTTGCCTTGACGCGAGTAGGCGCTACGAAGGGGGCACTTTCTTTTCTATCACAAACCATGTTACACAAACCTAGCGTAGCCGCTAAACTACTTGAAAACTGGGATGTTTTCTTGCCTTGACGCGAGTAGGCGCTACGAAGGGGGCACTTTCTTTTCTATCACAAACCATGTTACACAAACCTAGCGTAGCCGCTAAACTACTTGAAAACTGGGATGTTTTCTTGCCTTGACGCGAGTAGGCGCTACGAAGGGGGCACTTTCTTTTCTATCACAAACCATGTTACACAAACCTAGCGTAGCCGCTAAACTACTTGAAAACTGGGATATTTTCTTGCCTTGACGCGAGTAGGCGCTACGAAGGGGGGCACTTTCTTTTCTATCACAAACCTTGTTACACAAACCTAGCGTAGCCGCTAAACTGCTTGAAAACTGGGATGTTTTCTTGCCTTGACGCGAGTAGGCGCTACGAAGGGGGCACTTTCTTTTCTATCACAAACCTTGTTACACAAACCTAGCGTAGCCGCTAAACTACTTGAAAACTGGGATGTTTTCTTGCCTTGACGTGAGTAGGCGCTACGAAGGGGGCACTTTCTTTTCTATCACAAACCATGTTACACAAACCTAGCGTAGCCGCTAAACTACTTGATTGGTGGTTATTGTGCCTATGCTTACTGGAAATTCATATGTATGTTGATTGTTTAGGTGGAATTTATATACTGCAGCGTCGACAAACAATTATTTGTTAATAATGCCTAAAGGAACCTAAAATAAAAAGGGGTACTGGCAGAAGTACACCAATAAGTACAAGTAACGCGATGCTACCTAATATATATTTATTTATTTTTTTGTGTTTTCAACAACATTACAGTTTATCATTTATCAATTATTATTGAAATATCCCTAAAAAAATGTTTAGGGGTTTTTTTCAAGTAGTTGGCGGATTTTTTAGGGTTTTTTATCATGTGAGGAAGTATCGTGTCGAAAGTTTTACGTTATTGATATTATTGCTTATGGCAACACTTAATTTTAAATGTTAATATGTAATATCTTTGGTTTTTTCTATGATATTTATTGTCAGAAAGCGTCCAAAATGGCCTTTTATATTGTTTGTGAATTCAAAATTGTACAGTCGTTTAACTCAGTTAATATTGCCGAGTGTAACCTAATTCTTTCAGATTCGGATTTCCCAGCCCAAAATTAGTATAAAGATAATTAAATTTCTTCTTTCGGAGTATCGCCCATAAAAAGATGTGTCATTAATTCATTGCAGATTGTTCGTGTATCGAAATTTTTAAAGTCGTGTAATTCGTTTATATTTGCTTGCCCCAACCTAATTCTTTCAGATTCGGATTCCCCGGCCCAAAGTTAGTATAAAAATAACTAGTTTTATTTTTTAGGAATTTCGCCCATTAACCGAACTTTTTCCTTAATTTTATTTAACGACAATATGTAAAGTAGCTTCACAATCCTCCTCACTAGGTATTCCTGTTCCGAGGTGGACTGTAGGTTGTTGTATGGGTGTTGGATTATGATTTCATCATCTTCTAGTTTTGTTGGTTTCCACAAAATAAACAATAAATTAAATAAAAAATATTTATGTTTGTTGTCTGTATGTTGCGTTGGGGTTACTTCATAATTTTAATGATTTCCTACTCATTTCCTCATGTTAAGAATAAGATTGGTAATTGTGGATCTTATCTGTACAAATCGATATTGTTTGTTTGAGTTTATGTCAAGTTTGATCAAGAATGAGCATATTTTTTTTCATTCATTCTCATTTTACTATAGATATCGTTACATTTTCTTATAGATATACTAGACAAACATTTCCATTTGGCGAATAACCTGACAATATTTGAAAAACTACTATTACTGTCATTAAAAGCGCAAGATGTTTGTGCACAATGGCTGGGATACGCAAGTGCCCGATACTCGATGATTCAAGTATCTTGGCGACTATCTGCGCACATCTACGCAGAGGTCCGTACACAGGAACACATTGCTGACATTTTGTAAACTCAGACCAGCCGGGCGATAGTGTTCCCACTAAGTCATTGAGACTTTAAACGTCACTTGTTTCAGACATATTGTAAAAATTTGTGTACTTCAGATCAATGATAGGAACAAAACAGACAACAAAGAATGGCAGGATATAAAAATGGCAGCTACAGCAACCGTGAGTGAGATTATGAAAGCATTCATACCACTGTAACTTACTGTGTACTAATATTGAAATGAAAACTACAACCAAATATCTAGGAATCACTATTGACCAATGTCTAAAATGGATACCGCATATAAACATTCTTAAAAACAGAGTATGAAAATTGACCTATATTTTTAGCTGTTTGAGACACATTCTAAATAAAGAACTACTGAGAATGACGTACTTCGCTTTCTGTCAATCCATAATATGGTATAATAGGATGGGGTGGGCCTATAAAACTAACACAATCTCTTTACATTGCGCAAAAACTAATAATTAAAATAATATTAAAAAATTCAATTTTTATATCCATCTGAACTCATATTCAAAGAATTTAAAGTCAGAAAATTAAATACTCTTTTTCACCGAGGTGGTTGGAATTTACATGTAGACATTTTATAAAACCAGTGGAGAAATGATGTATATCTTGTATGGAGTCCTGATCCCCTGTTGACAGATTTCTTGTAGGAATCTGATTACCCTTTATCTGTTATTATAATTTTAGTTTGTCTTCAACCCATATTCTAGTATTCATTTATTAGTCTTTTCAAAGTAAAATATTTACAAGGACTGATCATTTGTATATAATTTTCAGTATCTGATGACAACAGTTCGGTGCAGTCGTCTCCATGGCAGCGCGACCATTGCTGGAAGCAAACTACTCCGCGGCGAGGACTCTCCCGGGAAATGTGCCTGCTCTACCTGCGGCCCTCCTGCCTGTCCTCACGCCTTCTGCGCTGCCCCGCCGCACGCCTCAAGCGGCGCCGCCCCTTCGACCCCACCCCCGTGCCCCCGGTGCCCCCACAGCCCACCAACGGATCTCCCTCTCTGCCCGCCTCCGCCTCCCCAAACCCCGCTGACTCCCCGCACCCATTCAGGGGGACGGACAAACCGACGGCTCAGGGCAAATTTAAGTTTTTCAGAAATAAGAGTGACAATGCGATAGAACCCGTCGCTCTCAGAGTATATAAGAAAACTGCAAAGAAGGCAAAACGACGAGAAATGATCGCAATCATAGATTCACTCAAGGAAAGATTGCCCCAGTTTACCCCGGTGAATGCTAAAATATCAGCCCTGAACTGCAAACAGGAACACTCCATGGTCTCCCCTCGGAAACGAATTCTGCGGGAACTGGAAAGGGTCAGTCTGGAGGATCAGGCCAACAAGAGAAGCCGGGCGCGTCACACCCCGCCTGCCACCGCGCCGCAACCCGGACCCTCCTGCGCTCCCGACCCCCCCAAGCTGTACAACGGCTCCTCCCACTCTCACTCCCGCCCACATCCGCACCCACCCTCCAAGCCCGTCAGCAGCTACAGCATCCACTCCATCCTCAGCATGTCGGAGGACAGCGCCCCCGGTGGGTCTCCCGACCCCCATTCCAAGAAACCCCACTCCTACTCCAGCGTGAAGACAGAGTCTCCGGTCAGTGCCCACTCTCCGGACTCCCTCTCGGTGAAGAAGCCTCACGCGTACGCTTGTGCCAAGTTGGACTCTCCCGTGAGTGTGCACTCGCCCGACCCCAGCCCTAGCCCGGAGCACTACAGGCGGGCGGCGGGAGTGTGGGGTCGGTCACCACCTCCCGTGCGCCCCTACATGCCCCCGCGCGCACCCCCCGAGCTGACGGATTACTACTACGGGGAGGGCTACAGCCTGTATCCGGGGGCCTACTTGGCGCCCAGCCCCTACCTGGGCAGCTACCCGGGCTACGTGCCGGCGCGGGCGCCCCCTGTGTGGCTGCAGTACCCGCCCCAGCTGCCCCCCGGTCCCTGGGCCCCCCTGCTCTCTGACCACACACCCCGGGAGGACACATCAGGTTAATATTACCCCACTGTAATTATCAACATACTGTGAAATGCAGACAGAAATGTGTCACATTTTAAATTAAATATTTGTAGAATAAAAAAAAAGCTATTACTACTGTTCATATTTATTACCTAAAGGACTGCCTGTTTCAACGGTTGCTAGAGTAAAAGCAATTGCTACAGTAATATATCACAAAACTAACGCATGTCGAAAGATCTCATAAAATTTGTGACACCTCAAATTCAAGGAGATATTCATCTATTCAAAAGTAAAAAAAAAAAAACATGTAATATTGTATATCGTCGGCCTACTGGCAAAGTCCACTAAGTCACTAAAACACAATCCTGAGATAATCGCATTTCAATATTTAGCAATTTTGGAAAGGCTATAAGTGGATGAATATCTCCAAAATATGTATTTTTAAATATTTTATAATTTAGAATGAACCCTTAAGTACCTTATCAATACAAAATATTAGTTAAAAGCAATAACAGCAACCTTTAATCAAAGATTTACAAAAAAATGAGCCGGACTTAGTGGGTTTTACCAGTCAATAATGACTTAGTGTACTTTGCTTGTTAAGATTACTGTTAAATTGTTAAAATTAATGCCGCGAAATGCCTTTTAGATTATTTTAAAGCTGACTTAGTGTATTTTGCTTGTGTGTTAAATATTTTAAAGCAGACTGAGTGGATTTTGCTTGCGTTTTAACGGTCTAAATTGATGTATTATTGACATTTAGAGTATAATGTTTGACTTAATGTGTTTTGCATGTCAATAATATCGGATCTATCACTTATGGTAAATTTAAAAACACTTCTAAATCGAAAACGATTAAATATACGACTTAATGGAGTATGCCAGTCGAAAGAGGACGATTTTTTACATAAGACCTCATACTTAAGTAATTTCATGAAAAAACGTGACTTAGTGGACTTTGCCACTAGACCGATGATATATTACGATAAGTCGTAATTTATTTTTAAATATTCATACAGATATTTTTATGCAAACAAAGCTGTCATATCCTACAACGACCTGAAATAAAGTAAAACAAAATACAGCTAGATATTTTGACAGTTGTTATGGTTTTCAAATTTAATTTATGGTGTGGCCGCACCAATACGCAAAATTCCCTACAAGAAAAGAGTAATGCGGTGATCACTCGTTTAGGGATGAGCTTTTTTTAGCTGATCAGTAAGTAAATTAATTCCTTGATGGATAGTCAAATAATACTTGTGTTGGTAGAATGTTTAACTTTATTATTCGGACTTGGACATCGAACAGTATTAATATCCTAGCATCTGCGTGTGGTTGAATTTCAGAACCCAGCCACGGGTGCATGTCGACGCCACGCTTAACGGCCGCGCTTCAAATAACATCTGTGTACGTGGAGTTTCACACAAAGCTACCATTGTAATTCGATTTGTAAATTAAGAATTCGTCACAAGATGGAGCTACTTCCGTCGGCAACACGCAAATGGGAAGTTCCACTCCTAGGTATAAGTTCTACGAATTTGTGAACCTTGAGTATCTCCCAGATTTCGGAAGATTGACGGTAATTCTCGGTTGTATAAAGCGGCTGTATATTACGTCATCGTTCGTCCCGGTTACTTTTTCGCGGTGACTTGCCATCACTGGTTGACAGTGTTGACAGTGGATACACGGGCTCATTTTGCAACCAGTTCCTATATTGGATTTACAAAATGATCACCAATCACCATCACTAACTTGGCGAACCCGAAACAAAAGCCGCCCGCAGGGCCTAGCAGTAAAAACATGCAGAGCGGGTTTTTAACTGCTAGTAAGTTATTATCTCGGCCATTTATTATTACAAGCCCATTTATTCTTCGGTATGTAATAATGCTGTCTCATTCGTACTATTAATATATAGACTCCATTTATAAAATTAAGCATAATCTATTTCAGCACCTTGTTGAATACTACAAATCATAGTTGCAGATAATTTGGTTTCTTGATTTGTCTTATAGTATTGTTTTGGTTTCCATGTTATTTTATGTTACTGTAGAATTGAAAATCAAGTCTGATTTTGCTCCCCGATTGTCTGATCGGACGAACCAAGCACACATCTGATTTTTTGTGGTCTCAATCGTTTCTGATCTGTCTAGCGTAACACTGCAATCAGCACAAAATATAATCCATGGCCCCAATTTATTTATTTACAAACTTCCTCCCAATCCAAGTCCTTGTAAAAATAAAATAAAATTCACAAAAGTCCCAAGTTAGACATGTTAATTACATAAAGGCGTTTGAGATTTTTTTGTATTTCTTAAGCATTA
The DNA here is from genome assembly GCA_917563855.2 of Limnephilus lunatus. NCBI lineage: Eukaryota > Metazoa > Arthropoda > Insecta > Trichoptera > Limnephilidae > Limnephilus > Limnephilus lunatus. Next base: position 39,186,958 of record OU830602.1, on the reverse strand, counting down.
ACTATGTATATAAAAAATTCTAGACATTTTGTTTGGAAAAAAAAGGGATATACACTTTGGAATGTAATGATTGTAACGCACAGTATGTAGGTATGACTACTAGAAATTTTAAAACTAGAATCAGGAACATGAACTTTGTTTACAAAATAATAACTATTCCGAGTTTGCTGCCCATTTAATAGAGACATAGCTTCAACAAATAAAAAAACAAGTTTAAACATTTTAATATGTGCGCTTTAGGACCTTAGAAATAAACAAAAAAATTAAATCAAAAATTAATTTAGTTACAAAATAATAGCACTCTGTAAATCTCCCTTATGAACAATGTTTCCATGTAATTTTGACTCCTCCCACAGTTCTTCCCCTCTCCTTAACCTCCTCACCCCTCCCACTACCCCTACCTAATTAAATCTAATCACTTTTGTACTTGTATAGAATTTTTAAGTTAGTTTCAAGTTTGCTAGTAAATGACACGGATGTGTCGAAACCGGTAGCAAAAAATATAAAATTTATAGCAACAAATGTAGGTACTTTGAAAATTAAAACTCTTCAGAACAAAATGGCGTTTGAAATGCTAAAAATTAGCCACATATTATTTAGTAATTTGTTTTGTTTGTTTCAGATTTACCATTAAACTTGTCGAAACACTAAGTGCTGCTGTGATCCGAGCGGAGAGTGCGAGTGAGCGAGCCTTCAACCTCGGGTCGGACCCTAAACTACATTCTACATATTACTGGCGCACTTACTAACCTTATTCCAAATAGCCTTGTTTGAGAATTAGACTGATAAAGTATTTAACAGGACACAAAGACATTATCATATATAGTACCTACTACCTTAGGTGTCATTCTATGGGGCATTCTGTCTGCCATCCTAAAAGAACTATATAAATATATATATATTTTTATATAAAGTATATAATATGTATTACAATTTTTGAGAAAGAAGATGTTTGAAGCTCAAATGGAAATAACACTTTGGCTATAAATTACCTGAGTAATTTATTTTAATTTAATTTAATTCTCGGACTGACTTAGTGGTATTCTATTATTATTTTTTTATAATAATGTGATATCGTAAAATTCTTCAATTAATAATAATTATTAGTTACGTATTTTTCAAGCGTTAGAGATTTGTGAAACAAATATTTAATTCTGGCCGTTGAACAAATTTTATACAATGTGTAGTTGATAATGTTATACAGTACTCTCTCTGTTATTCACAGCTTGATTATCAGATAACCATTGGTACGTACACATTGAGTCACACGATACTGGCAATACTACATTCCTAGGTCGACTTGCACACTGATTCTACGCACGCACTTGGTGTGACCACATGGCAAATGGTCTCTAGTTATTGAGGATATTATTTAAGGATGACTAACATCAAAAAAGAAAAAAAAAATGAGAAGAATACTTATAATATACGACGTACAATATCTATCAGTTGTCATCTTCCATTTTATTGAATGAGCGATAAATACCCATGCAAAATCAAACGAACTGTCAAAATAAACATAACCACGGATGTGCCGAAAATCTCCTTAGATGCGTAAATAATGCCACTCACAGATGTCAAATTGATTCGTTGGAGGCGTGAGCTCACCCCTTCCACCTTCAAAACTCCAACGCCGATCAGGCCTGCACAGATTGGCGTTGCGATTGGTGTGATAGGGTTTGCGATGTGTGTGATAAGTGCGATTCTAAATTGTGTGGATTGTATTGTGTTGTTTACGAAGCGTGCGTTGACCCAGTGTGTTCTTACCTTTATATCCTCTGTTATTTTTACATTTGATTCGGTTGTCCGCCACATTCCTAGATTGGAGCAACAACCTTTGTGCACCAGCAGATTTGGTAATCTTACTCCAAGTTCACAAGAGTAATTATTGTTTTAGGACATTTTGGTTAGTCCTCCGTGTATTCTAACAACTGTTGCATTTATTTCTGTTCATTTCTTTCCGCCACATTTTTTGTTTGAATAAGTTAACAAAATGGAGTCTTACTTAATTTTAAACCAAAAATGTTAATTTACAAAAGATCCATGATATAATTTTTTGCATATTTTGTATGTAAGCTGTATAATCAGCGGATTAGTGAGAGAGTACTGTATTTGAATGAAAAAAATACTTCTTTCTCAAAGCGATGAAACTTGGAAGTATTGAACGGGGGGCGGGGAAGCTCTCCTAATGTATTTTTACGGTTGAAAGTGCCAGCGACGTGTATCATGAATTAATCTGTAGAATAGCATTCTCCAAACATTCGGCAGAAGAAATCTCAAATGATTTTAACCTGTTGCAATAATATAATAACAATTAACACATAAAAATGAAAGTTTTTATCTATTAACTGTCATATATTATGGTTTACGAATAATCCATACCTCGAGCGCTAAGTGCATTGTTTTAAGATTAACAAATTTGAATAAGAAATTTTTCTACTTATTTGTTTCACGTCTTTTGATGATTTATGATCAAATTAGAAAGTAACATGGGAATTCCAACCCATCTAATTGGCTGACCTATAAGGAACAGCCTCTCCTGTACTAGCCACAATTAGAACTAAAAAATAGTCTTCAGGTGGGTAGCAGTTGGCAATGCGCAAGCTTTGAATTTAAAAAAAAATAGTTTTAACAATATTTTATCTTTTAGATGCCGACCAACTCGTCGGGATTGTATAATATTATCCAAGATTTTATATTATTGGCAGATTTAGACGTGAAGCTAATAAGAACCGAAATTCTATAATATTTATATATCGAATATCTATGTTCAAAACATTTAATAAAGCTTTCTTCTGCTGAATGACGGAATAATGAAATCCAAATAACATTCCATCTCCGTGTTGAATTGATCTCAGTGTCTTGGAGAGCTCCCGGCCCGCCCCTTGAAAAGTGTGGAAGTGTAGAAGTGAGGAAGTGATTGAAGATTGCAGCAAAGGTGATTGTGTGAGGTTCCCCAAACGTACTAACTCCCGACAAGGCGGGTGGCGCGTGGCGAATGGACTGGTGAGCATTATCGTGAGCCGTGCCTTTCAGAGAGTAAAATACTTTTAATGTGAAATACATATTTTACGATGAATATATTGTACAGTTATTATATAGAATGTTATCGCATTAAGCGTCTTTGGGAAACTGTTCTTATCAAACATGTATTGAATGATATTTTTTAAAAGTGTAAAACGATGTATCGCAAAATGTTTTATACGGAATGTATTATGTAATAGTATTTTTAAGCTTGCAATTTCTTCATTGTAAAGATATTTTTATAACATTTTCAAAATTGATAATCATTATTATAGCAGCTTGACATCTATTTTCTTATGAATATTTATATCCTCGGTGTAATCTTACTGTAGAAGCAATTGCCGGAGTAATACCGGTATTTCAGAATATCTGATGGTCCCATTGTTGGAAAGAACAATATCAATAATATCTCCCGGCACAACCTGAAGTTACGTGTAAAGCAGTGCCTTTCTACCAACAATACTTATCAATTAATATAAACCACCTCGTAACATGTTATATGAAGTTGCTTTCAAACTCGCAATGAATATATATTTTTATATAAATGGGTATTGATGTATTGATATTAGGGATTGCTGGCCTGGTTATATGTAATTAGAAATTAGACCACAGACAGGAAATAAAGAGACAGGACAGTTCGATAATCTCACGAAAGCCTTTTGGAGAATGTAATATACACTATTAATATAATATATTATTATTATTGTACAGAAAAGAATACGAATGAAGATAGCATATAGACATATTTTAAATATGTATTAGAAATAAATTGGGGACCATGCAGTTTCTTCAGGGTTGACATTTGCGTCTCAGAACACTTCCCTTATACATAAATATGTAGAAGCGAGCGTGCCAAGGCAATGACGGTTGCTTTGTAAATAATCCGCAACACGAGTACAGAACAAGTGGGTGGGTCGGTTGGTTCAATAAGGATGGCGCGCTGACTGTGTGTGTGTATGTATGTTATGTAAATAGTCATATTAGAGTTGCTAGATTAAGCCGCACATGTATTCCCATTGGTAGAGTCGCGGAGTGGCTTCCAATAGTCGAAGAGAACTGCCACTCTGTAACTGAGTGCAGTAGCAAGCAATCATTGTACAGTATTGTTTAACCTAACGCTGTTTAAGGTATCTCTACCGCCCCGCTCTCTGTGGTCCCGAGGGTCACCTACACATTCTCCCCGCAAGATGCCTTAGACACCCGAGGACTATTCCTATATGAATTTAAAGTATTTTATATCCGGGATAGGTTTCCGAGATCTTGAGATTAATGTCTAGAAGATAGTTAATGCGAATCTACGCAGGTTCGTAACGTATCCTATGTGAGAAAATGTTATCGGTACGGGACTGAGTTTATATTCTTCATATCATCGTTATTTGTATCAATGTAACCATTTGGATAATCATACAATTGATTTCATAGATGTCTCGATTGCTTCTCTGTAAAATGTGCCATTTACCCTTTACTCTACTATCTGTTTGGCCTCATCAGACAATACATACATATTACTATTACATTACTGGCACTGTTCACTTATTTATTGTGATATGACTGAAATTGCTGCCCGAGCCTGTACACTGTTCATTCTGTTTGGCATTCGACACGACAGCCCATGAATCAGGTGTCTTCCTACAACTACCTATGAAGATGATCTATGATTGAAAATTTATTGATAATTAAGGTATAGCTATTTACTCGAATAAATGAAATTTTCTACAAGACATTTATTTTATTTAAATCCTGCCAAAACACATGAAGAGAGCAGAACTCACAAAAAGAGAACTCACAAAAAGGTAATACAAAGTCTAATAATAATAATAATAACGTAATATTTGTATAGCGCAGTTTTGTGTCATTTCACTTCAAGTGCGCTTAACTATATTTTAAATAAATTTTTTTTAAAGCCTGTTTTAAATTCAGCCAAATTCTGGATATTAGTAAGAGCTGAGGGAAGTTTATTCCAAATGAGAGGGCCAGTTACACGAAAAGAGCGATCATAATAAACGGCTCGATTTGACCGAGAAAGTTCGATTAAACGTTTAGTAACATCTAGATCTGCTGACCTTAGAGCAGGGGTGGGGAACCTTTTTAGCTACGCGGGCCATTTGGATGTTCACACTTTAACCCGCGGGCCGCACTCCGATTTCCGTCTCGGGGGGGGGGCACATTCGGAAACAAAGAACTGGTTTCACTGAAACTAATAAAAAAACAAGTTACATAACTGCCTACACCTTTTAATTATTACTACACACAGAACATGGAAATGGTTTCCCTCTAATTCTGGCTGCACAAATGCAACTACAAATTTAATGCACTTCAAACACGAGATGGGTTTCCTACGAAACGCGTTAGCAAGATGAAACCCCACCTGGTTTTTTTTCATTGCGTTCTGAACACAGAACTGGTTTTAATTTTAAAGTGAGTTTGTACGCGGGGAATTAAAACTACACTCAGAACAAGAAAATGGCTTTCCTCCACTTCTGGCAGCCCAAAGTACTTATGCAACTAGAATTTTATAAATGCACTTCTAACGTGAGAAATGTGTCAAAAAATGAAACTACATCTCAAATGTTTTCATTGCATTCTAAACACAGCTAGGTTTAATTACAGGGTGAATCTTTACGTGGGGAATTAAAACCACACTCAATACATGAAAATGGCTTTTCTCCAACACTGGCAGTACAAAAGCAACTAGAATTTTATAAATGCACTTCAAAAACGAGAACCGTTTTCTACAAAATGCTTGAGCAGATGAAACCACACATGGAATGTTTTCATTGCATTTTGAACAAAAAACTAGAGCGAATTGGATTGTGAGTCCCCAGCTTCAATAAATACTACACCTAGAACACCGAAATGGTTTTCCACCGATTTTTTGCAGTCGGAACGCAAGAACGGTTTCCGTCGAAATGCATTAGCAAATAAATCCGTAACAGGAATTTGCATTGTGAACACAAAATTGGTTTAACCTTAAGAATGAATCTGTGTGGGAGTCCACTAATCAAGTCTCTTTTCTTTATTGCAAGAATCAGTCGAATATGTCCTCGCCTGTGGTAGTACCATTCATGGCCTACAGCGAAAGTAGTTCCTCTCGTATATCAAAGTCTCTCGTTATTCCACGATTGAAAATGGCTAGTTGAGCAGTATTCGTTATATCCGTTGTCTCGTCACAAGCCAAAGAGAAAAATTGAGAATCTCTTGCTGAATCCTTCAGGGTTTTTTCTATGTCTTTTGCTAAATCGGATATTCTATCGGAGACGGTTCTTCGAGACAAACAAATATTTTTAAAATATTGTACTTTGTTTGGAGCTAATAACTTCGCAACAGCCATCATGCATCACAGCGGGGCTTGGTGAAGACGTCTTGTTGGGATTCCAACGTGAGCTGAAGAGCATTGATTTTATACGTTTTTGTCCTCCCAATTCAGTAAGCTTGGGGTATTTTGAATTATGATGACGCTCGAAGTTGACTTTTTTCATAAAAATAAAATGCTAAAGAATCACCACAAACTAGACATACAGGTCTGCCTTTAACTTCAACAAAAAAAAATCATTTTTCCATTTCTCCTGGTAAGAGCGACACCCAGCTTCAACCTTTTTTTTCTTCATAGTTGCCATTTATAGGATTTTAATGGGTCCACTTTACTTCCGCAATGATACTAGAAAATTATGTTTATGACAGATTGACTCCCTAAGATTCCCCTCCGAATATAGTTGCCATCAATCCTGAAATATCTGGACTGTCCTGTACGAGAAAGTTAAAAAAGTATCGATGGAATTTCTCTATCGTTCCACGATAATAAATAAAAAATAAAAGGGGATATTGTTATATCATGTTTTTATTTATATCTAAACTACTTTCTAGAAACGATTTTGTAATAACGTCTTAAAAATGAGTCTGAAACACTGTCAAAAAATCATCCCGTTCTGTTTAATTTTTTGTGGTTCTTTCAGCAGTCCATCAAAAGTGCCCGCAGGCCACACCAAAAGGCGGGCCGCAGGTTCCCCACCCCTGCCTTAGAGTAAGCTGTCTCTTGCTTAAGTTTTGCCGGACACATAGTTCCGATATATAGGCTGGCACCATTCCTTGCAATGCTTTGAAGGTCATTAAGCAGATCTTGAACTCTATTCTTTCAGGACATCGAAGCCAATGAAGACGATCCCTTAGAAACGGGGTTATATGACAGTACTTAGATTCACCAAAAATCATTCTCGCCGCAGCATTGAAGACGGATTGTATTCTATTTAATTGTGTTTTAGGTAGGCCAGCATATGCACTATTACAATAGTCCATACGTGAGACAACGAACGAATTTATGAGGGACTTTGCTCCATCAGAGGGAAGGCATCTCCTGGTTGACTTTATCTGTCGTAGATGGAAAATGCCAGAACTCACAGCTTTTGAAATTTGCGATTCAAGAGAAAGACTATTGTGTAGAGTGAAACCAAGAAATTTTATTTCTGTAGAAGGAATTATATCTGTGTCCTGAATACGGATTGGACTGAAATCGATGAGGGCTTGCCTTCCAGGAGAAGCTATCTAAATAAATTCCGTCTTTGTCGGATTAAGTTTGAGTTTATTGACAGACATCCAACTTGAGACTGTGTTAATGAAACTAACCACCTCGTTTTTAAGGACGTCTTTTTCATCCGGGGAGCAAAACTTGAAAATAAAAAAATCATCCGCGTAGCCTTCTGATTCAAAGTCAGCTGAGTGAATGAGTCGTTCGAAACGATTCGTATATAGAATGAAGAGAATAGGACCCAGGACAGAACCCTGGGGAACTCCGAATTCGATGGGAGTTTCAGGTGATGTATATTTATTGAAAGTTACTGAAGCTACTCGTCCAGACAGGTCATCTATTGGAGGACATCACCTCGGAACGCCAAATTTGGTTTCAAGCAAATTTAATAAAATATTATGATCTACTGTATCAAAAGCTGCACTCATGTCCAGAACAGATACCAAACCTAAGTTACCTGCTTCCATCCCGATGATCAGATCTGAAATTACCCTCAAAAGAACAGTTTCTGTTGAATGAAACTGTCGATAAGCGGATTGATTTTTGGCAAATAGACCGGCGGAGTTCAAGTACCCCACTAATTGTTTGGCAACGATTTTCTCAAGCAGTTTTGATAGAAATGGTAGGTTGGATATTGGCCTGTAATTATCCGTATTGTCAGCATCAAGGTTTGGTTTTTTTAGAATCAGATTTATAATTGATTTTTTAAGTATTCCCGGTACAAGTGACTTCTGGATAATTGTGGTAATCATAGGTGGTATATCCGGAAGACATTGTTTTAAAAGCCAGGTAGGTGTCTTGTGCGCATTGTTTGTTTGGACAAGACTTCACAGCACACATGACATGTTCCGTTATTGCTGCGAAAGTAGTGAAGTCTCCAGAGAGCGTACTTGGTGCTGTGACAGAAGGTGATCCCTCCACACTGAGGTCCCGAATTTTCTCAACCATACTTCGAAAGTGTGTTGCAAAGCTGTCCGCTTCAAGGGAGGAATCGACCTTGATGTTGTTCTCTCCAGACAATGTCTTTATATTTTGCCAGAGTTTTCGAGGGTCCTTTTCTGATTCAATTTGGTCACACCAAAAGTTAGATTTTTTCTGTGTGATTTCTTCTTTGTACACGTTTTGCTGGGCGATCTAGAGCTGCCGATTGCTGAAAGTTGGATTTCGTCTATAAATCCGCTCCAATTTCCGCATTTCCCTCTTCCTTTTAAGACATTCAGCATGGAACCATTTGCTGCAATTCTTAATGCGGCAGACCTTCTCTGTGAAAGGAGCATTTTTATCTAGTAATGCGCGTAGCATAGAATTATATAGAGTTACTAGTTCTTCAACTTGGATCTCGCTATACTTTTTCTTTTCACAGAGAGGCGATCTCCCAGAATGTTAACGTCGCAATTATAGTTGGAGGTGCATTCTAGGAGAGATCTAAATTCATTCAAAAAAAATTGCAGTGGGTATACATGACCCGGGACGGTAGATGGAAATTATCACGAGATGCGCCGTTAGCAGAAGCCTTGCAGCCGACAAACTCAAAAGTGGTATACACCTGACATATCCCTATACTGTCTAAGCGTTTTCAATTTGGGAGGCGGGATTGGGTACCGCTGCCCCGGGAACCTTTATTGGATAACCAACACCTCTGCCATAGGTCACCCCAAGCGGTTCACTACGTTTGGTGATTTAGCAGGGGTGCCCGGGTTCACGGGGTGAGGTTTGTCTAGGTATTGGAGGCGGATGACCAGGACACACTGAACCCCTGATTCCTACCCACCCCTCAAACCCTTTTCCTTTCCAGAACTCTCCTCTCCTTCCTTTCCTCAAAAAACCCTTCACACAGCATCCCCAAAGATGACATGTAAAAAAAAAAAAAAAGCGAAAACCACTTTGCGCTACAATTGCAACCCCCCTGTGATTTGTTAAATTAATGTTACTTGTGTCGGTTTTGATAAATACATCTAAAGGCCCTTCGCTCACAGAGAAACCAAACTAATGCCCGCAATACAGGACATCTTTTTTCAGCCCGATTCCAATTAGGGACAAAAGTCAACATTTTTCGCTTTACGTGATCGCTATTTTCACCTCTATTTTCATACCTACGATTTCAGTTGGCATTACAACAAACAGTATGGTTCATGTGTTATTTGCAGTGATGCGAAAAATGTTAACTTTGGCCTCTAATTGGAATCGGGCTGAAAAAAGGTGTTGTTGTGTATAACGGCCATAAAACTGGTCAACTTTACGATTTTATTAATTATATCAGCTTGTTTAACCATAGAATGAAGATGAACACTTCAGCTGTTTGGTTTTGAAATGATGATATGCTTGGTTCCTACTGGGATGTCATTTGTCCAGTACCTACCCTCCCTAACCATATTACCTTGCTGGAAAAGCATTTGAAAATGGAACAATGACAATAGTGAATTCAAGTGCTTTTGTTCTGAAAAAACAGAAGAAGATTTTGGACTACATTGGATTGGAAGCATTTTGTTGGTTGTTCATGTTCATAATATTGTTTATGAACTAAAAGAAAGTTTTTGACCTTATCGAGGTCGTTTTATAATTATTTGTGTGGTGGCGATAATTACCTCGAGGTACCGTGGTGGAACTAAATAAACTATATTTGTAATTGTGTTGTGTGCTCCTTCTCAGAGGTAAGTGATTGGTTGTCCATCTTCCTTGTATACATTATTTTTCCCTACACATATTATCACCCAATTCCAGCAAACACTGTTTCGTTTCGTTCTTTAGTATTTTACACTCCATTTCCAAGTGTACCTGAAGCTGTAAATTTGGAAACAGTTTCGGATGCAAAAGCTGTCATAATGCATTCATAAATGCCTACAGAATCAAGGTGATGATGAAGTTGCCATTCTTTATTATTATTATTGGGTTATCCAGTGCAATCCACGATAATTTCAATACGATACAAATTATAGTCCAGACCCGGACACGATATCACCTTCACAAGTTCTTCAAATAACTACGCATTCTTCGGAGAATTACCTATATGAAATTATTTAGCTATTTTATTTATCTTATCCATCTTAACAGACGGATTGCAATCTTTAGAGTACAGGCGTCGGGTGGGAATGCTATCGCTATCTTATTTTCGGGAAACACGCCAAACGCGAGCCCAACATATGTACACGGTTGACATTTGTCGCATGAGAACGGGTCGTTTCTTCGACTCGTTCTTGTGTTCAACAGCTCGGTTGGACGATTTGCAGGCCTCTGTGTTTCCTCCTTCCTACAACATGGGTCTCTTCAAGACCAATGTTCATTCCTTCCTCTCCTCAAAAAGACCCTCTACACAGCATCTCAGATGACATAGGCCCCGAGGGAAATTTTTTCGTCAGGGCCTCTTGTGTGGAGTTAATGTAAAAAAAAAACCCTGCATAACAAGCAGCACTTTCATGGAGTCCTACTGTGCAATGATATAAAAAAAAATTTAATATCTGGTCTTCCCACTTCGCTCCAAGCTTTTCCATTATTTGTTTATTTTATTTACTTACCTTAAAATAGATACTATAATACGAGGGTTGTCCCAGAAGTACCCGAGCTGACGTACTTCTGGTGGTTGTTACTTAAAAAAAATTATGGTAGAAAGCACCAACCTTATAAGGCTTAAGTTTCAAGTTTTAAGGCGCTACGTTGTTTAGTTTTTTTTTGGCAGCCATCAATAGCGAACCCTCTCAGTTAATTTGTAAACATGGAAAAATTGGTCATCATTATGTGATACAAAACTTTCATTTGAAAGCTCTAAGTCCAACCAATATCGAAGCCGAGCTTAGATTCTACTCTCTGGGGGAGTCTTCTCCTTCGTTTATAACAATAAAATATTGGGTGGCAGGGTTTAAACGATGGCTTATGAGCTGCCGAGACGAACATCACAGTGGTCGACCAAATGAGGTGACCACGCCAGAAAAGGTAAAGAAAATCCACAAAATGGTATTGAATGACCATCGATTGGAAGTGCGCGAGCTAGCCGACACAGTAGGCATTTCAAAAAGTGCTGTACATCGCATATTGACTGAAAATTTGTACATGAGAAAGCTGTGCGCAAGATGGCTGCCGCGTTTGCTCACAATGGCCAAAAAGAGCTTCGTGAGGATGTTTCAATCGAATGTTTGGCGATGTTTCACAGCAATAAAGCCGAGTTTTTGCATTGATTCAAAACCATGAGTCATCACTTCACACCTGGGACGAAGGAACAGTCAAAACAATGGACTAAAAAGGGATAATCGGCTGCAAAATGCAAAGACAGCTCCATCAGCAGGCAAGGTCATGGCATCAGTTTTTTAGGATGCTCGTGGGAAATTTTTTATTGATTGTATTAAAAAAAAAAAACAATTAACGGCGAGTATTATGCGAACTTACTGGAGCATTTGAGTGATTAAATCGAAAAACGACCGCATTTGACGAAAAAGAAAGTGTTGTTTCATCAAGACAATGCACCAGTTCAAACATTCATAATCTCGGTGGTCAAAATCAATTAATTAAAGTTCGAATTGCTTCCCCACGCACCCTATTCGCCAGATTTAACCCCTTCACATCGTAGCGTAGGGAGTGTGGCGAACCCATCGCTCAGGGAGTGGAAAAACACCTGCAATAGCCATCCCAAGCCAAGGTGTGAGCTACCGTGCTCAGGCTGAATGTCCTGGGGAACAGTGTCACGAACGGTGCCTCCGAGAAACAAGGTCGCATCTCGGAGTATTTAGACCTTACTCCAGCATTCGGGGCTCTGCTGGAGTGGACCTTCTATTGCCCTGGTAACTCGTGGGACAAAAAATTGGACCATTCGAAAACTAGGGGCCTTTTGAGAACCTAGGAGTGCTGAGGCCACCTCCGTGGACTTTAAGAGAAGAAGCCGTGGAGATGAGAGCTGAGGCCACCTCCATGAACTCTTCCCTTGTGGGGCCTTCAGGGAACCAAGGGGAAGGGCACTCTTCCAGCGTGGGACCTTCGAGGAACCAAGGAGGAGTGAGGTGGAGAGATGATGTCCTCTTCCCATGTGGAGCCTTTAGGGAACCATATAGGAGTGAGGAGGAGAAATGAGACCATCTCTATGAACTCTTCCCTTTTGGGGCCTTTGTGGAACCAAGGAGGAGTGAAGAGGAGAGATGAAGTCTTCTTCCCTTTTGGGGCCTTTGTGGAACCAAGGAGGAATTAAGAGGATAGATGAAGTCCTCTTCCCTCCTGGGGCCCTCTGAGAACCAAGGTGGGGGGGACTCTTCCCTTGTGTGGCCTTTAGGAAACCAAGGGTGGGTGGACTCTCTGTCATGGAGCCTTCGGGGAACTAAGGAGTGGAGAGGAGAGATGAAGCCCTCTTCCCTCATGGGGCCTTCAGGGAACCAAGGACGAGTGAAGAGGGGAAATGAGACCTGGGAAGACACATTGTCGAACCAGAGGATATAGCTTCATTTCCAATAACAGCTCTGGTGAACTTTATTAAAGGGACTGGGTTGTTGTTGAAGGATTGAGGTAAAATGGGGGATAGCACAATGGGCCTATGGCTTAAGTGCTCACGGGAACTAATCGTAAACCGTCTCCGCCGAGAATTAAAAAAAAAAAAAAAAAACCCCTTCACATTATTTTATTTTTCCAAACTTGAAAAAATGGCTCGGTGGTAAAAGATTTGCCAACAATGAAGAAGTGGAATCTGCAGTAGATGGCTATTTTGAGGTGCTCGACGGTTCTAACTATAAACAGGGTATCGAAGCTATTGAACAACGCTGGGAAAAGTGTGTCGAGCTGAGAGGAGACTATGTTCATAAAACACAAAAAAAAATTCTAAATTTTTGGTGTTTTCTTTGTTAGGTCGGGTACTTTTGGGACAACCCTCGTATGTAAGGGTGATTAATATAAAATCACAATATTGTATAACAATAAAGTTCCAAACTAAGTATAGTAGGTATTTAAAATTACAAATTATTCAGATAAGATTATGTCCACTGATTTATTGTCATAATATTTTTAAAAAAAGCTTGAGCAGTGGGCTACCTTTATTACACACGGCGCACAAGTTTAGTAATGTCTCTCCTGCATAATTAGGAAACCCAGTCATAAATGCAGGGTAAATTCCTCAACAAATTCGAAGTTTTCGTGCTCAGACATATTGCAAATTTCCCGAAAACTGGCAGCTTGTTAGGCACAACTGGCAAACTGAAACAAACCGGCAAGTTGTGAGAGACTGTTGGCATCAGCATTGAAAACTGGTCTTTGATGAGTTGCATAATGTGCGGACCGCCATTAAAATACACAGGACAGCGATTTGAGTTCAAGAGCGGATCCACTGTTGTGGGCATGGTGGGCATGCCCACAACCCTAATAGACTTGTAACGTTACGTTTGCGGTAATAAATAACACAAGAGATTTCTAACTCGCAATACATGCGTATGTTGGGTACGTTTTTTTAGATTTTCACGGCCAACATTATTTTAGTTATTTGTTTTTGGAGTGTTATGCCGTGTTGCGCTACCTCCTTCTTTCGCCAACGTTTTGGACAGCGTTGCAGTGTCCAATATCAGAAAGATCCGGCAGATGTGTGTATTGCATTACAGAAATGCGTATAATGTTTATTTTATTTATTCATGTTGGTATTTATAAATAGAATTTTTTTATTTTTTTATCGGCCTTGTATTCCTTACGGATCTCCACAATTTAACACTGTCTTACCTTTAATATACCTACATGGATTTACAACACATATTTTTTTTACTATAGCTCAACTAATGAGGCCCTGAGGAAAGTATTTTTACTTAGGTTTCCCTGTGGAGCAACACCTCCACTATGATTCATAAGCTGACTCATTGCGGAGCAAAACCTTTTTCATGTTCCGAATGTAGTTATACAAGTTCTCAAGTGCAAGATTTAAGAATCCACGGTATTTTTTACAGAAGAAAAAACCTTTTTCATATCCTGATTGCAACTTATTCGTGTTCTCAAAAGAGATATCTAAGAACGCACTCGCTGATTTGCAGTGGAGAGAAAACTTTTGTGTCCTGACTGTAACTATTCATGTTCTTCAAAGGGAAGTCTTGAACATCACTTGTTTATCAACATTGGGAAAAAACCTTTTTCATGTCCTGACTGCAACTATTATTCTTCTCGAAAAAAATAACTAAAACGGCCCTTGCTGACTCACAGTGATGAAAAACCTTTTTCATGCCTGACTCCGACTATTCATGCGCTACAAAGCGGTATCTAAAAATTCACATGTTTACCCACAGTTGTCAAGAACCTTTTTCATTTCCCTACTGCAATTAGTCATGTTGTACAAAGGAACTTCTTAGAAATCATTTTCTGACTCACATTGACATAAAGCCTTTTACATGTTTCTACTGCGAATATTAATATTCTACAAAGAGGCACCAAAAAAATCTCATGTTTACCCACAGCGGATAAAAACCATTTACTTGTCACGAATGCTGGTATTTAAGTTCTCGAAAGGGAAATTTAAAAATCCACAGCGCGATTCACAGTGGAGAAAAACCTTTTTCATGTTCTGAGTGTAATTATGCATGTACTACGAAGAGAAATCAAAAAAAGTCCCATAGTGAATTAAAACATTTTTCATGTCCTGGCTGCAAATATACATGCTCTACAAAATAACAACTAAAACGTCACATATTTACCCACAGAGGTGAAAAATCTTTTTCATGTCCCGATTGCCACTATTCATGTTCTCAAAAGCGAGTTCCAAGAACGCACTCGCTGATTCACAGTGGAGAGAAACCTTTTTCGTGTCCTGGTTGCAACTATTCATGTTCTTCAAAGGGAAGTCTTAAACATCTCTTGTTTATCAACAGTGGGAAAAAACTTTGTTCATGTCCCCTATATGTGCCACAAAGGGATATCTAAAAAGTTACCCACAGTGGAGAAAAAACTTTATCAGAAAAATGTTATAGTAGGTTTACTTTTTTAATGAATTTGGTCAATTTGAACACTGAAGAAGATCAAAATAGGAATTCAAAATAGAAATTCAAAAAAGCTCATTGGGCCTTGCTGACAATAGTGTAGTGGCGTGCTTGATGTTTTCATAGATAGCTAAAAATATAATATAATATCTACTTATGACCAGTTCTTTATGAAAAGTATAGGTTTAGTTTATACATTGTATACCTATTGTAATATTATTTCATTTTAGCAGTAAACTTACCCGTATAAATTACCTACAAACTCACTTTAATAACACAGACCACAGCAATTTGAGTTTATGCATATTCCTTTTTTAAAACACTTATAAATAGTGACAACGAAAATAAAATAAAAATGACGTACAACACAGTCGAGGGATTCCCCGTAAAACATAAACGAAAAGGGTTGCTAACTTATGAGAACAAAATAAAAATTACGAACAATACAATTGTGGGATTCCCCGTAAAACATAAACTAAAAGGGTTGCCAACTTGTAAGATTTTAATTCCCTAGTTTTTTTATTTAAATAAAAAAAAAACACGTTACGTAACACGATGTTCGAACCCCCCTCCCGCCCCGGTAACGCAAAGTAACGTTTTAAAAGACCCCCCCCCCCCCCTCCACACAAATTGCATTACGTAATACTTGAACGGCCCCAACTAAGAACCTATCTATTAAATTAAATTCTACAGCTACTCTCGCAGGCCTATGCATCTTATTTAATAATAACCCATTATTTAAATTATTAGGTACATATTTATGGTGCATTTCATGATATCTCGACTGAACATTTCGATTATCATTTCATTTTTAATTGGATCGGATTTTATTGTCTTTTTCTAATCTGTGATATATGTTATACCTCATACCTATACCTTATACCTACCCTTTAAAGAAAAAATATTAATATTGGTTCAGTAGTTGTAATAGTATTGGTAGCCCAAATAAGTCTCGCCTGGTGCATCTCACTTGCTGGTCATACTTACGACTCCTGAGACAGCTCCAAGATACCCATTTACCTAGTCTAGTGTCCCTATATTGGCTTTATTACTGGCTACTAGAAAAAATAAAAAATATTAATTTATTGATTGAAATTGGTTTGGAATTTAATCGACACTATTTGACTATTTAATTGGAAGAAATCGGGTCTGACTTCCTCCAATGATTATTTCCATTCCTAAGGCAAAAGTCCTGATGCGCGGAAAAAAAGGAAATAATTAAATTCAAAAGTCGTTCATGAGTCGCGATTGTTCATGAGCGAGTTCGTAATCCGACTCGCATTTTCGGGTGGCTGTGCCCACAACCTTTTTCGAGGGCTGGATCCGCGCCTGTTTGAGTTGCCAACTGGTTTTTTTCAGTTGCCACGTGAACGGAGGGATTTAGGTTTTCAAAATATCTGCATGAGATTGAAGTGTGGGTCCCAAGGAATAAGTGTAAGGAAGCCCAGCAAGGAGAGTGAAGTGTCGGAGATGGCTGAGGAACATTCATCAATGGACAGGGTCCAAACTGCCGAAAATCTCACCCGGTTTGGAGTCTAGCAGAGTTTTGAGCCATGAAGGAATTCTATGAGACAAAATATCTTAAAAGTCATGTTTTTTCTTGGCTTCATTTCCATAGTTATCTCAAGCTTACGAATATGTCAGACTAGACCTCAAAACCTGCTGCTATTTTTATTAATTTGAAACCTACTGCCAAACATTTTAACCCCTCAGATCTCGACCATATTTTGCCAGAGGGTCAAAAGGAATATTTCTGAACATTTCCAAAAACTGAAAGGTGATGAAATACACTTTCACACTTTCAAATTTTATAATTCGAAATAAACTTATAATTTTTTAAACATAAAAATGCGTTCTTTTTAACTAAAATTACTGAAAAGGAAAAAAAGTAATCACATGTCTCTCTCTTTGATTTCAATCCTGGGATTGGTTTGCACCAATTTCCTCTAATCTTCTCTTCCATTCTTCCCTGTCTTGTGCGACTCTTTTGAATTCTGCATATGATGAGCAGTAGGGTGTATCGATTTTTAACTTTTTTTTTGTTTTCAAATTCCAAGTTAAAATAAAGTTGCTACTAGGCACCATATCTTATCACAAAAAATTTTGGATTTTTAAAAAAAAATTTAGGTCTCCCGCACAAGGCTTAAAGTTTAGAAAATTTACTAAAAAAGACAATTTTTACAAAAATATTAAAAGAATCTAATACACTTTTATTCAAAGCTGCAAGTTTAAATTCCTGTAACAATAAGTACCAAAAACGTTAAAAAAATTATTTCAAAAATTTAGCACTTCATGTAGGTCTCCCGCATAAGGCCTAAAAGTCGTAAATTTCAGCCAACTTTTGAAATTTTGCAGTACTTTGATATTTGTGTTGTTCATAGTTCAAACCTTAAATTTGACTAAAATCTGGTTGAGCTTGGTTGGAATTATTGTAATAAGTGAAATAGCGAGAACTTAAATGTCGTCACTGCTGAAAACCAAGAGGCAGTAATCGACAAATCAAAAGTAGTACGTGAAAGACTTAAGTCTCGTAAAGAAGCAAGCTCAACTCGAACCTCTGATCTGTTGGCTATTTACTTTGATGGTCGTAAAGACGAAACCATAACAAAATAACTAGTAGTCAGAAAATCTATATCGGAAGAACACATCTCTATTGTTGAAGAACATGGTTCCAAATATTTCAGTCATGTAACTCCCATAAATGGAACAGGAAAGGAAATCGTTACATCACTAGTTAAGTATTGTGAAAAAAAAGTGTCGACCTGAAAACACTTAAAGCTATCGGTTGTGATGGTACGGCAACAAACACAGGTACTTCAAAGGGAGTTATAACCTTATTTGAAAATAAAATAGAACAGCCACTGCAGGCAGTTGTGTGTCTACTAAATTTGAAAGAATTACCATTGAGAAAAATTATGGTTGCTCTTGATGGACCAACTTCTGGACCGAACACATTTAGTAAACAACTTTTAAGCTGCCAAAATCTGGAAGTTGTAAATTTTGTTTCAATTGAAAGCGATATTCCAAAGGTTGATCTTAAACAGTTGAGTACAGACCAAAAGTATCTGTACGAAATATCCAAAGCTGTATCAACAGGCACATGTACAGAAAAGTTGGCCAAACGAAACCCCGGCATCATCTCGCACGCCAGGTGGCTTACTCTGGCAAATCGAGTCCTTCGTTTGTATGTAGCCACCGATGATCCGACCCCTCAGCTAAGAAAGCTTGCAGAGTTCATAATGAAGGTCTACATACCATCATGGTATAACATATCAGAGCCTTGGCTTATAAGAGAATCCAGAAAGCTCGCGCAACCGAAAGGAAAGGGGTAAGGGTATTTAAACCCCCTCAGATCAATTTTGATGCCGAAGACTATATAGATATGATTGACTGGCAATCCATTTCAGTAACCGAACCCCCTCTTGTTACTGATATGATCCTAGAAGAGTTGGAGCCAATTGCGGAAACTGGCAAAAGTGGAAGGGTTGAATTTAGAATTCCTTCTCACACTCAAGCGGTGGAACGAATTGTCAAGGAAGTCACAGAAGCTTCGAAGCGAGTATGTGGGCTGATCGAAAGAGATGGTTTTATCCGTGCCAGACTGGAAGACCGTAAAGAGCTACCTACGTTCGAGACCAAGAGCCAGTGCAAAACCTCTACAAAGGATTAGAATTTAAGTAAGTTTTTGTCGACTATTTTGTAGTTATAATGTTTCTAAATAACGTCTTTATCATACTGTCTTCCATATTAAATTGAATTTTCATTTGGGAACTGTAATAACATTTATAAAGTTTGGTAAAAATCACTAGGCCTATGTAAATACTATACTTAACTTTGATTTAAGGTTTTGAAGCCAAGATGAAAGGACGAATACTTAAACAAGTCAGTAAATTTGCAGTAGAACAAGAAAACTGCCACTCATATCGTATGGAAAGTAATCAGCAACATTTCGTACTTAGTTATTATACTACATTTTATGACATGTTATAATCTTCCATACTTTTGTAATAAACAACAGTAATAGCAAATAACATTAGTTTCTTTCAACACCTTTCTTATACATTTTACACCGTCCAACTATCTTTTTTCAGGTATAAAACATATTATATATATAGTATATATGTGGTATATATTTTTACTATATGTATATATATGAATTATGTTTATATATGTATATTGTCCCATTTTATGCTTTCAATAAGAAAAGTACAATTAATTCCGGTGGTTTAAACTTAAAAAAAACATGGTTCATATACACAAAATTACAAAATTTCATCAAACTTTAGGGCTTGTGCGGGAGACCTAAAATCCATTTTTTATTAAAAAAAATCGTTTCTTACTTATTTTTATGCCCTAATATTACTGTTTTTTAACTTGGAATAAACACAAAAGTTACGATTTTATTTTTTTAAATTAAAAAAAATTTGGTATTTTTTGAAAAAAAATTTTAATTTTAGGACTTGTGCGGGAGATCTAAACATTTTTTTAAAAATCCAAAACTTTTTGTGGTAAGTTGTGGTACCTAGTAGCAACTTTTTTTCAACTTGGAATTTGAAAACCAAAAAAAAAGTTAAAAATCGATACACCCTAATGAGCAGCGCACGTCCACCAGCAGGTCCTCCAGGTACTCTCGGTGTGGGCGTCCCCTGGAATTTGTCCCCTCGGTCATACCCTCGTTGGAGAACCTCCTCATTTGTAATGTGGTCTCTCCAGGAAATTCCTAATAGTCTTCTTTAGGACCACATCTCAAAAGCCTCTAGTCTCCGTTTATCTCTTTTGGGAAAGGCACCATGTTTCGCAGCTGTATATCAAGATACTCCATACATAGGTCTTGATGAGGAGTATTCTCAGTTTTAGGTCTATATTATTCGATTCTATTATTTTCGACCTTTTATTGAATGCAAGCCTAGCCTGGTGTATACGGCTGTCGACCTCGCTCCTAGACCGACCGTCCCATGTTATTTTGCTCCAGGGGTAGACAAACTCCTTGGTGTTCTTTAGTGAAACTCCTGCCATCTCTACTCTCATCTGATGTTGCGTTCGGCCTACAGTCAGCAGCTTTGTTTTGTCTTTATTTATCTTCTTGTTGTAGTTGTTTTGAAGAATGCTTTGCATGGTTGTTAAGGCCTCTTGCAGTTTTTCTTCGCTTTCAGCAACCAAAGCAATATCGTCAGCAAACCTTATCATATCCACCTTTTGGCGGTGTATTTTTACACCTTTTCTGTGACTCATTCTCTCTCTCAAGTCATCAATCGCACTCTGTATATAAGCGTTAAAAAGAAAAGGTGACAGATAGCATCCCTGTCTCACCTCTTGTCACTGGCTTCTTTTGTATCATTGTCACATCTAATTATAGCGTCCTCATTCTTGTATAGCGCCTGGATTATTCGTCGATCTCTATATTTTATATCAATTCTCTTCAGAATCTCGAAGAATCACATGTAGATATATATTTTATTAGACAAATGCATTATAAACGTTATTGTTACCTCACTTTTTTGTCATTCCATGTAAAAATAATTAGAAAAATTCTGAAAGTTAAAATTTTTTTTCAAGTTGCGATATGAAACTTTGGTTTCTTAAATTTTACTTCTTTTGTGGTTAATTTTTAGATTTGAATAAGCATGGTGTTTTCTCTTTCAAACACTGTTTAATTCGGTTCCATGCCAACTCAGAATCAAGTCAACTCAAAACTTCTTTGAAAAGTCATCAAAAGCTATGAAAAAAATAATTAACCTAACCTAACGTAACCTATTTAACATTTTTTTTTTTTTTTAATCACTTTTAATGACTTTTCTGAGGAGGTTCTGAGTTGATTTCATTCTGAGTCGTCCGGTCACTGTTTAGATCATATTTCTCTAACCTAACGTAACCTATTTAACAATTTGTAGTTTATCCTGGAATGCTAACAATTTGCTGGGAGGGAACTCAACACAATTACCACAATTTTATTGTATTTTGAACGGTACACAAATAAAATATTGGCTTGGCAAGGAAATATAATATATTTTAATAAGTCAGGTACGCCTCCTACGTCGAACGTATTAGAGATGGGCAAGTTCTGCATTTTGCCAGAGGCAGTGGCGTAGCTAGCATGGGTGGCACCCGGAGCGGATAGGGTGGATAGGGCAGATAACGTGGTTGGTGTCAACCCCCCCCCCCATTAAAGTTGACAAACACTAGTTCGCACCTCGGAGCCCTGACTTGCAAACTGCTCGAACAGAAACGCTCGATTTCCACCCTAGCCGAATCTCGGAGTCAGTGTCTGTAAAAGAACTCGAACGCACAACCTGCTCCCGACTCGCGCATGTGACTCGGACAGAGATGCATGGGTTTTGGGTTTGACGAGTGCGAACTGCCGCCGCTGGCCCGCCTCGCCGAGTTCCGGCTACAAGTACTGGAGTGGGTTCTTAGGGAGTAGTCGATTTGAAAAGGGAGTAGGAGTAGGATCCGCTTCGCGCGAAGAACCCGAATTTAGGAGCCTACTCCAGCTGAACCTACACATCGCTAATACGTATATCTGACAATGTTAAATTATCATGTAAACAAGTTTATGGGTCCGAGTGGTTAATATTATTCTAGCTTGTCATCTTAAAAAATAAAAATATCACTTTATCCAGTGTCGTATTATCTACATGTTGTTTTTTAAAAAAATCTTATTCTATTGAAGTTAGAGAAAAAAAACCATTTTTTGAATATAAGTACTTTTCCTGGGGAAATTACAGAGTATAGGTATGTACTGTGGTGAACATATATCTTAAGGTATGAAAGAGACATGAGTAACGTGAGTGTGATTGTTGTCCATTCGTTCTTTTTACCCATAAGCTTCCTAGAAGAACCATATTGTACAATCTCGGAATAAACGTAACTAGTTTACCCACGACTTATTATTGTAACTACACCCTGTACCGAGATCATCATCAAGGAATCTGGATCCATCATATATTGGAAGTCCAGAATATCAGGAGATAACCGCACACGGTTATCCCATTGGCGCAGCCTAAAAAGGAAATAAATTTACGCAGCAGCAACCGAGATAAAGGTTACAGTGGGCAACCAGTGATCGGGTTAAAAAAAGGACCAGATCACGACTCCACATCATTGCGGAGCAAGAAGCAAGAGCAGCAGAATCGGCATCCTAAGAAGGCGCTGGGTAAAGGTTATTCAGCTGCCGAGAACCTGGAAGCAGCATTTACTAAAGGCGTGGATGGAGAAGTCCGGGTCTCCAAGAGAAGATCAGAGACCAGGTGCAGACCTTACAGAAGGCGTGCGGGGCATTAGAAGCACGACCAGGGTTTCAGGAGCCAGAGGACGGTCCGCGGTAGAACGAGATCGGCGGGCAGCATCAAGTTCATCAGATTCGTGAGTTCAGTGCTGTTTGTTTTTATTCTGTTTTTTTTTTTATTGATTGCATCTGTGTGAAGATGGAAGGAGCAGTGGCGGCTCGTGACTTTTGGGTGTGCTAGAGTGCTGATATAAAAAAAATGGCATTATTGATGTTGTTCTAGCCGAAAAAAAATTATTTTTTTTTGACGATCTTTTTTTTGTATGGAAACTTTCAGGAAGTTTCAGTTTGGCCGTACGCAGCACGGATTTCCTGAAAAATCTTCATACAGAACACCGATTTTTGAAAAAAAAAAAAAATATTTTTCGCATACGACAACATCCATGATGCCGTTTTTTAAATATTAGCACCCTAGCACACCCAAAAGTCACGAGCCGCCACTGGGAAGGAGTAGAGCTGCCCAGGTATTGTCATTTAAGGGACAAGCTGGAGAAATTTGTCTTACAGTACGAGCAGTTCATCCTAGTCAATGATGAAAATCAAAACAGATGAGAAAAAGTGAGCGGTCTTAATTTCCCATTGCACACAGAGACAATACATTTATTAATTGATTTGTGTTTTCCGAAAAAGATTACAGATTTTACGGTCAAAAATTTATTTTTATTACTATACAGGAATTAAAAGTAATGGTTCAATTTTTATAAGAAAAACTTTCTTTTTATACTTTTTTTGAAGGTTATTCCCATCAGTGAAATATATCATATTAGAATAAGTTAACAATAATAATCTAAACGAAAATACGAAAGGGAACAAGACACAGAAAAAGACAATGGTCGCAACTGGGACACGAACCCAGACCTCAAAGTTGCGACCATTGTCTTTTTCTGTTTTTCTGTGTCTTGTTCTCTTTCATATTTTCGTTTAGATTATTATTGTTAACTTATTCTAATATAAAGTAATGTGTTTAAGGAACGAAAAAATTTTTTTGCTGCGAAGCAAAAAGTTACAGAATCCGTTAATGACTTCATAGCGCGTTTACGAAATCTAGATTTCAATTTTATTAAATCCAATTTTGCAAATTCGAAGACCTACTTGAAAATAATTTAAAAGATGTGTTTATCACCGGGCTTCGAGTTGGTCATATTAAAGAAAAATTATATGTAGAAGTTGAAAACTTTTCATTGAAAAAGGTTTCAGAATGTGCTGCTGCCATGAATTCGTTCGATGTAATTAATAAGCAAATTAAAACGGAAGGCATAGACATGGTTTCTAAAAATAGACAGAACTATTTATTACCGGAAAAAAATATTGCGGTCGAGACCTTTGGTCGAAGATATAAGGTCATATTTTCGTGGAAAAAAGTCAATCTTAATCAGTCAGCCTTTATTTTCAAATCATACGAGTATAATAATCATTCAGTCTCTGATATTTTAACTAAAAATAAACATAACATAATTATCACTCCGTATTTCAAATAAATTATTTATGCGTTTTGAAATCGTAATCGTAAATCGCTTCGGAAATAATATTAGGTCCTTACGTATGAAATTGGCATTTTGTATGGGAGGAACTTTGTATGGGAGCTTATGGGAGTTTCGTATGGGAACTTTTTTCACCTTCCCAATTTGCTTCAAGTGGATAGAAACAGTTTTATCACTAATACCGCAGCCTGCAGCTAACTCGGACGTGGTTTGTGATGGATCTGCTTCCACAATAGCCTTCAATTCTTCATTATCAACTTTGGTGTCCGGCTGTCCACAAGGCTTGTTCTGCAGGTCGAAATTTCCAGAACGAAAACGTTGGAATCAAAAACGCACTGTGTTTTCTTTTGCGGCACCGTCGCCATACACATCATTAATCCTTCGAGCCGTTTCTGCAGCACTGCTGCCACGGTGGAACTCGTACTCGTAAATAACGCGATATTTCAAGTTTTCCACTTTGTAAACTAAGCGACGCAAAGAAAAAAAACAATTAAGGAAAAAACAAATGAATTATAATTTTCGAAACCCAAATACATGAGTAAATAGCTGTATACAATTGAATTTGGAATTCCTAACCAAAGAGATGATATTTGAGATCAAAGTTGTCAGTATGGCGAAACGCCAATTTCATAGGTAAGGACCCAATATTAAAAAAAGAAATAGTAGGTATTACCTATTTGAACATTATTAAAAAATAACAAAAAATAAAATTCATTTTTCAAACATAATTTGTTTAGCTACACTAAACAAAAAATACTTAAGAACAAAATAATTTCTTTTGAAATTAAAACAAACACTTTGTATTTAACCACATAACCAAATAATTTCTTCTAAACTTTGGTCATATTGTATGGCACTCTTTTTAATGAACTACAACAGGGTTTCCCAAACTTTTTTTGCAATGGAACACTTTGCAAACCCATAAATTTTAACGGAACACTTGGCTTATTTTTTAGGTTGGGTACGTTCGGTTCAAAGCACTCTTTTTAGGGTGAATTGCCTATTTCAAAAATTCCTAATAGTGAAAATGAAAAAAATGTTACTAAACACATTATTTATTTAGTGTACAAACAAAAAAAAGAAATATAAACAAAAAAGTGGAATTATAATTATTGCATCTAATGACGATTTTGAGTCAGCGCTTGAGATCAGGCACAATATTGGTAAGTTGGATTCTAATATCTAGTCTGGCATCGAGCCTGTTCCTATACTTTGACTTCGTTGTAGCATACTTAGAAAATCCCGCTTCGCATAAATAGGTTATAGAAAACGGAAGTAAACCAATAATAGTTTGTTTTGATAAGTTGGGGTAGTCTTCTGACAAACTCGCCCACAAATCATTAAAAGGCTGAATATTTTGGCTTTGTATTTTTGTTTCAAGTTAGAGTCACTAATTAAATCAATTAGATTTTCGTATTACCTTCATTGATACTTATTCACTTGCGCTTAAACCTACTGATTTAGCTGTCACGGAAAATGGATTCCGAACCCAGGAATTGTTCTTAGTAGTTTTCGGAAAATATTGCAAAATAGTTGTTTTCAAGTTATGCAGGTACCTATTCCTAAAATTCTTTGGAAACCTCTTCATCCACTTTAAAATTTAATTCATTCAAACATTCACGAAAGGCAGAAAAACAATCAAAATGATAAGATTGAATTGATGAAATCCAAAATCTTTATTTTTCCACTTTTTCACCTACATTTACGGCACCGTGCGCTTTTATAGTTCGACTAATTACTGACAAGGATCTAAGACTGATTGATTTTACATTATTTTACTTCCAGGTAAAGTCGATATCGTAAAAAATATGGTTGGGTTCCTTGGGAACAGAAATTTCGTGAAACACATGCAGATCCGTTATCTCGTTGTTATTGTTTCCACATCGCACAGATATTCATATTATTGACTCTTACCACAGTATTATAAACCATAGTAATAAACTTCAGAGATTTTTTTTAGTATGTAAAATGAAGATTTACTGCAATAACAGCATAAACGGATCTTTCAACTTCCATAAAGCTTAGTCTCTCTACCCGGAAGGATCTAGCACCTAACTTAAGAACTACATATTGTGAAATATTTATAGAAATAATAATTTCTTGTGAATAATATCAGTAGTGTTGAAATATGAATGTGTATTTTAAATTAAATGAAATTCTTCCGACAAATTCTCGCGGAACCCCTACTCAGATTCGGCGGAACACAGTTTGGGAAACCCTGAACTACAACATAATTAAAATTAAAAAGTACCTACCTACCTACAATAACAAAATATTTTGAATGCAAATAATACTTAATGTATGAAAATAAGAAGCGTATTCTCTCAAACTAAATGAAGAGCTTTCATCTTAAGAACAAAATAATTTCTTCTAAACTTTGGTCATATTGAATGGCACTCCCGAATTCAGTTTCGGTTTCGGCCGTAGTTTCGGCTGGATGGCGGCCGAAACTGAAACTAAGCCAAAACTCGCTTTTTGGCCGAAACTAGGCCGAAACCGAAAGTTCGGTCGGGCACTAGTAATTAATTATTGTATATATAAAATTTATTGTAATTTATGTATCTTTTACTGAATAAAAAAAAAAAAAAAAATTTTGCGGCCTAAGGAATAAAGAACTTTCTTCTGTGTTTGTGAGCCCTCAGGAAAATGAAAAAATGTTGTGTATAAATACAGTGTAACTGTGAGCCAATTTTTTCAAAGGTCTTAGTGAATAACGTTGAGTTAAATGGTTTATAAGACACTGGTGCTGCAGTTTCAATATTAACAGATTTAGATTATGTATATTTAAAACCAAAGGATTTTTAACCTTGACGGGTTAAGCTAACCGTAAGTTGAATTTATTGGGTTGTATTTTATTAACGGTTGATTATAACGGTTATAGGGAAATGTTAGAATTTTGCGTAGTAAAAAACGGAACAACTACAGTATTAGGTTTTGACTTTATAAATAAGTTTAAGACGACAATATACCCTAAAATATATTCAGAATCTTAACGACTTAAGTAAAGAAGCCATGTATTCAAATAGCGACTCGCGACCCGTGTATTGCATGGACCTACTGTCGAATTTGCCCTATCAAAGAAAAGAAGAAGACAAATGATGTGGGAATCTTAACGACGTAAGTGAAGAAAGCGTGTAAACAAATATGCGCCCGCTGCACGGCGTATTGGACGAACGTACAGTGGAATTCACCCTAGCAGGCCTGGAGATTAGACCTTTCCACCGCGTTCATTTTAATTAATTCTGAAGAACGTGTTCCAAATATTTAAAATGTGTCTCCATGTCGCACTCCCGAAGTTATTAATTCATCGTCTAGAAAAATAAAATCTGGTGCTTACCGCTAACTTTATAGTTGAAAAACGGGTTATAAAATTTTTAAATCGTTGTACGTAAAATATATTAAGGGTAAGGTATTGTTCTTAAATAAAAATAACTTACATCCCCAGGACAAGATGTGAATAAAAAAGTTAATATAGTTACGAATTCGCCGGAAATGATTAAAATGTGAGTTTTGAGCAAACAAAAATAATTAGGATTGTGTACCGCCTTAATTTTGGATTTACAGGGTTACAATCCACTTCATCCTAGTGGGGAAGTGAAATTTTTCTCACAATGTGTTTGAGAATGATAGAAGTGAAGTGGATAAATTAATTCGAAAATTCTCGGAGGTTTTTTCGGAGAAACTCGGTAGGTTTAATAAAAATAAAGTGCATTTGAAATTAAAAGAGAATGCGGAACCAAAATTCTGCAATCCGAGAAATATTCCTTTTGCTTTCAAAGCAAAGACTTAAACGCCGTTTACAATCGAAAGGTATTTTAATCCTGGTAAATTATAGTAAGTTTGCATCACCAATAGGCCACTTGCATCACATTTAAAAAAAAAAATTCCGGTTAAGGCAAATATTCTAAGACATTCCATATTTTTTTATTTTTTTTAATCCTATTTTTGAAACCCAGGCGATTTCCTGTAGTATGGACGTTTGTCCAGTTTTATATTCATTGTTAACCTTACGATAACGTAAATAAAGCAACTAGTAATCTCGATGAACCTCCATCTTTATTGGAGTTTTCTCAAACATATTTCAAGTAATATCAAATCACTGGGATTGCAGAACATCCCAGTTTATTTAATGTTTTATTCCTAAGTAAAGGCCCAAAAAGGGCGTTAATAAATAAATAAATGTGGAAGCTTGAAAGTAGTCATTCTAGAAGTTGAACACTACACTCTAAATTTAGCATGATTGCCAATTTACAGGAGCAAGTGTGAAGATAAGAAAACAATATTCAAATAAGAATCCAACATGGTGTACGGTGCAGGAATTAATTTCCGTGAGGTTGACAAGTCAGTTGAAAGGAAAACAACAAAAAATGAAACAAAGTAGTAGTATTGTTTGAATTTGTGCTTTATTTATGAAAAAAATGTAAATTATCCTACAACGAATCTCCGATTTTAATTAAAATTACATATCAGTATGTACCGAGACAATCGGGGCCCCCCACCCCCCGTTAGCTTCAGTCGCACACACGCCACTCGTATTATCTACAGATTTTCTTCAGGATTGTATTATGAAAATACCATTTGTGTTTACTTTAAATTTTTGAATAAAATTTACATTAAAAATTTACATAGAATAGTTCAAAGTAAAAAATAATTAAATAACCATTCGGAGGACTCGTGATGTTGCGTAAAACTGGATCAACAATTATGTAACAAATATAATTCACAATCAGAATTGAAAGGTCCAAGTTCCAATTTATAAGACATAAAAAACACAAAAAGTGGAACATAGACATTGTACATAATTTCCTCGAGCGAGGAAAGTGAAGTGGATTCCCTCACCCACTCCGGGGAACTGCAGCGAGCGCGGAGCTGATGCTCGCTTTGCGGATGAGACATTATTACCAACACTAAATTAATCACTATATCAAAAACCTTGAATAACTTAAAAATATAATTCGCTTAGTAAAAATCCTAACCTGCGCAGTCAGCGGTTTTATCTCTCGTCCAATGTACAAATCACAAGTAGTTATTCCAATAATAAACCCAAAACACCACACAGTTAGTTTGTCCATTCACAGTTCACGGGTGGAAGGTTGGAACGTGGCAACTTGACACTCGACACAACCCGGGCTATTATTGTTCTTGTCTGTTTACTGTTTAGGAAACAAAGGTACAGCCATGGGGACTATCCGAGCAGGGCCTCCATGGTGTACGGGTGTGGGTGGGGGTGTGGGGGGGGTCAGTCCAGGATGACCACCTGCAGGGGGGCGGAGGCGGGGGCGGGGACGAGGGGTGCTGCGGCCCCCCCGTGTGTGGCCCCCCCGCCGGGCCCCGCCAGCCCCTTGCCGCCGAGGGAGCGCCAGGGCTTACGTGCTGCTCGCCTCAGCTCCACCACCGTCAGCGTCCGCCGCCTCACCCTGCAACAGTTGCATTACTAGTTAGACACGCAACACACGCTACTTCTCAATCTATATCATGTAATTAAATCATGTGGAGGAACCAACTTGGCTTGGTCTGTGACGCGGAAGTAGAGGTCGTCGGGGGCATCCATCCAACTGATGACGTGTCTCCGCCCTCGGGCCCCTCCGGGCTTACCGTTAACCTGCAACAAACAAACCAATTAGAATCCGTGACAGAAGGACACACTGTAACGGGTGGAACATCAGACCCTGTTTACTTACAAATATGCAATAGACAGAGATGCACAAATTTACTAGCTACGTGTCGACAGCTAGAACTTGAAGTTTCTACAGATGGCAATAGAGTACCACGATGAGAGGCGAGTGATAAGGATGTGTGACGAAGCAACGGGAAATGCAATGGCATTCGGATTTCCAAATTGTAAGATTTATTCGTCAATCATAATTTCTTCTTATATTTAGATCAAATTATGGTTTTTTACGGTGCTGGGTTCCAGATTTTATGTCAGGGTTAAATCTTCCCCACAGGAAAAACTAAACCCTTTCACACACTTTTCCACAAATGTTTATCTAGTCAATCTACGCTATGTAAGTGCACTATATAAGTATAATAAATACAAAACAATACAAGAACAATGCGCCAATCTACCAGAGAACAAATGGAAAAAATATTCACCGACTCCAAATATTTTCATATCAGAGGGTTCGGCTCGATGGAATTCCTAACTCGACCGATAAATCCTACAATATAAATATTTAAAAAATCTTTCGTAATCCTACATGTATTTAAAATGACTGACTTTTGCATTTTTATATATAAATTCATTGACAAATCTAATACACCTAAATTTTGAATGAGAGAGCTAGGTATAATGCCAGTAGCCGAAATAACAAATGGTAATATTTTTATATTCTGAGAATGCTAAATTCTTTTAATCTCATTTCCTAAATCTGTATATTTTCTTATTTTTTCAGAAACAGTTTTCTGAATAATGAAATAACCCCAATGCAACCTGCAGACAACAAACAAATACTTTTATTTTATTTATTGTTTATTTTGTGATAATCAAGAAACTAGAAGATGAGGAAATAAAGATCAGCACCCATTCAGCAACATACAGTCCGCCTCGGAAAAGGAATACCTAGTGAGGACTGTAAACAAACCACATAACTTGGTATTTTTACTTATTTGGTAATTTTACTTTATCTTACATTGTAATTAAATAAAAAAATAAAATAAAAAAATATATTACAAGAATTTGGAATATATTTATTTTTTAAACTTTGTCATGTAAAACTATATCGGTTCTATTATGACTAATTGTTCTGTCTGTTAGAATAGTTTTATCGTAATAAATTTTATAAAATTCATTTTCTAAAAATGAATTTGGTTCATATTCATAATGTGGTACATTACGGCAGTCAATCAAGTTATGTTTAATTACCAAACTTTGGTGAATTATTTTTAAAACTTGATTGTGCCTAAATTAAAATGTATACTCGGACGGCGCTAATATCCCGATATAATATGTTCTATAGTTTCCGGAAAAGCCAAAAATTTTCTACATAAATCATCAATTTGATTTGCATCTTTGATGATATGCTTCCTATAATTTTTAGTATTAATGATGTCAACGCTAGTACATCAGGACGAGCAAGCAGACCCCTCTCCCCGCTTCCGCAAAGACCGCAACAAGGAATGGTCACGAAACCGTTACGTGTACCTACTAAAACAACGCAATAAGTTCAACGGAAGCTCCGCGCACCTCCCCATTCTTCCGGTCTGCTGGAGGGACAAAATAAACAAACCCTTCACCGCACCTCACACCCCAAGATCGTCTCAGGAAGCGTTGTACGAACTTGTCCAGGTCAACCGTAGAAAGTTTGCAAAAACAACAGGAAACCCCGCAAACCTCTCCTTACCACTGGACAAGTTTAGGAAGCAACCATACTCCCCGTTACACCTACTACTTCACCGCCCCCGGCCGGCTGCAACAATCACTCGCGGGAACAATGGGATATAAATACCTCCACACTTAGTTCCTGGGCAGTGAAGCCCTGGATTTCAAGGTGGTCGGCCACGCCGACGGTGGTCACCACCATCGGCGTAAATCATAGACGGAAACATGTAATAATCGGAGTAAAAACAGTGCCGGGAGAAAATAGCCCAAACACACTTAAAATGTAATCTAAACATCTCGTTCCCGTACCGACTCGTATCCCCGTGCCACACCATGTTTAATTAAATCAAAACCAACTACTTCTCGACAATCTACCGGACAATATCACGACTTGCATATAATTCCACAAAACAAAAGTTGTAATGGGAGTGTTATTACCCAACGCGCCAGTAAAATACGGGCATCAGTTAAGTGAACCGACCCTATAACCGAAAAAATCTCTTACTTGGACAGCACGTGGATATACCTAGACTGTTTACATAAAAGTGATAACAAAGTGATATTACCGACACTCCATACACAGAAAGACTCTAACAAACGATTTTAATAATAAAGACTAATTCGTACACAGACGTTACGTGTAAATAGCTAGGCCCGACTATCGCTCAACGAACCGGAGAGTCTGGTCCCGGTTGTGAGCTTCGTGTGGACACTTGCGACTCTGGCGAGGAGGATCCGGAACCTGGGTTGACCTAACTACGTACCCACCTCCAACGCCTGGGCCTCCAGCCTGCAGGCGTTGGTACACCACACCTTCGGCCATTTGCCGACCACTAACCGCAATCTCCGAGAAAGGACCACGGCGACTCGTATGGTTTCTCCTTTAACGTTTATTGAATAGAATTCTTTTTGAGCCAATTTAGGTAGGAACATTTCCATATATGTCATGCATTCAGATCTCCCAATACATGTTTTGAAGAATAACCTGTTTAATTTATCAATTACCTTACCTGAGCAATGATATTGGGTTGAGTATTCGCCTCCTGAGAGACTGAGCTGAGCCGAGGGCACTGAGGCGATAAAAGAAGAAAGGTAACTTCAAAAGTCAGTCAAATGAGTAGAATTATTTAATGATCCCTTTCACAGGAAGATGTAATAGAAACTTGCATACGCAATTTAAGAGAAACAAATATTAAAAACGTTACAATGACTCTCTCTTGAATGGCAAGCATAAATCCTTCTATTTCTGGGCTCAACTCTCCAATACTCAACCATTTGTTTGACGAAAGTTTGTCAACATATGTTTGGTTGAGATAGTTGAACTGTTTTGCGTGAAGAATTTTATTTGACCAGGAATCTAATAATTCCTGGTTGATATTTATAAGAATGTTGTCATTCTCTTCGTATAAATTTAATGGTGAAATGTTTATATCTGCCTTCCAAATTATTTTGTGCATTTCTGAACTATCAGCTTTCCTATGGAAAAAATTTCTTAGCATTTCTACCTGATTATGTTTTAAAGATGTTATTTTGACTATACCTCTACCTCCTAAATTTCTAGGTAAATTAATTCGTTCTATAGCTGAATTTGGATGATGGCAATTAGACTTTGTTAACGTGGTTCTAATTAATCGTTCTAAGCTATCTAAATCTGTATTGGACCATTTAATTATACCAAATTAGTATGTTAACCTCTCAGAAATAGACTTTTGTTTTTTATGTGTCCCTTTGAAAACTGTCAAAACGTGTCAATATTTGTGTTATTTACGATTTTTACTAAAAGCTTCATAAATCACGTTTTGGGAAACGCAGCCTCATTCTAAAAACTGTTTTGGAAAGGTTATGAAATAAACTTTCAAATTGTATTATTACAAATAAATAATAACATTTGTAAATATTAAAATTTAGAATGCAAACATAAAAAAAATTGTAAAAATGACCCACGTGATGTTTTATGTGAAAACGGTACTACAATCACAGATTATGTAAAAAAAAAAAAACACTTATTCTATCGTATAAATGTATAATAAACAATTTTGTCACCTCACTTTTTTACCATTTCATACAAAAATATTTTAATAAAAAACTAACAATGTATTGAACAAATGACAATTAAACAAGATGGTGGTTCCATTCGGCTCGGATAATTAATCTCTATGTTCCATAGATATTTTTGAATACAGACGCATAACGTTGTTCATTAACGATATTCCGTTTTTTATTTCATGGTAATCCGTATACTAGTGATGGAAATAAATCATTTTTTGTAAAATCTCGCGCGTTGACGTCAAAAGACGCTCTAATGTCTTGACTGCTATTATTATATTCGCTCTTTTGACGCTCTAATGTTCCGAGTGGTTAATAGAGGTATTGCCCAAGTATTTATTGCCTTCACTAAATTTTTTGCAGATAGATTGCATTTTAAAATTTTTCTGATCTAGTTTGAAATTTAATCTTTTAACCACTCGGAACATTAGAGCGTCAAAAGACACCAATTTTATAATAGCGGTTAAGACATTAGAGCGTCTTTTGACGTAAACGCGCGAGATTTTACAAAAATTGATTTATTTCCATCACTAGTATACGGATTAAAGTGAAATAAAAAACGGAATATCGATAATGAACAATGCTACGCGTCTGTATTCAAAAATATCTTTGGAACGTAGAAATTAATTATCTGAGCCGAATGGAACCTCTATCTTATTTGATTCCCATTCTCTCTGATTTTGCTCAGACACCCTAGTGACGTTTTTCGAGTTTTGAACATAAATACCCAATAATGGACAAGTAAGTAATTACATATTTTATTGTTGAGATATATATCTGCCACTCTTTAGTCATGTATTTAGTTGGTTTGAAGTGTTTTTTATTGTAAAAATCGTTATTTTCCAGCACACTTTCATGTAGTTGGAATTTTTCATCGCGTTGAACGTTGATTTCGTAATAAATCGCCGCTATTACTGCTTGAAATAGTATATATCCATAAAAGCATGTATTCTATTGGAATATTTACCAAAAACATTAGTAATTTCATGACAAAATTGTTATTTTTGATCGTTTTTATGAAATATTGGCAAATACAGTCAAAGAATGTCATTATCCACCATTATCAATCATTATTGATATGACTTCCATTTTTTTTGAAAAATATGAATTCAAATTTTTTCTGTGTGAACTGATATTTGAGTAAACCATTATAATTTTTCTACGAATAGCCTAGCATGGAATCCCGACGAACCCATACCGAATCCTTTACGACAGCTGCTGGAAGCCGAAGACGAGATTTCCTCTGGAGCCGATAGCAGCAACAGCAGCTTTGGGGAAATACAGGAGGTCACCGAATCCGACATCGAGGAACCCGAAGAGACATTTGATGTGGTGATTTATATTATTAAAATCAATACTTTGTGTAATGTTAATTTTTTTATTCCGTCAATAAAAGAAAATGTTTTTCAAATTTTTTTTCAGGCTTCTTCTTTTTTTGCGGGCAGAGAAGAAGCTCATCAAATGCTCTTCATGGATGCTAATTCGATGGTGGCTCCTGCTACCCAAGGCTCCAGTGGAGATCTGGCAAGTGGCGGTGGGCATGTAGATGTTATATATTCATTGTAATAAATATATATATATACATATAAACAATTTTATTTATTTTGTGCTGCTTTTGCATTATATTTTCAGAATGGGAGCAGATGCAACAGCAAAGTGCTGACAGTGATGCAGAAGCTGGATAAGCCAGCGGTAGTCACGTAGAAGGTATATGCATTATTATATACATTAATACATTCTTATTTATCTTTTGCAGCGTTTGTCCTTGATAATAATAATAATATTTGGATGACTTGTATAGTGCCGTTTTCTACCATTCACACTTTTATCTCATCTCATGTGCTCATGGAATTGGAATTGTCACTGTAACCAAGTTTAATTTGTGTGCTTATTGTAATAATTGTATGCGATATGTTCTATAACAAATAATAAATAAATACATAAATCGTGTGTTTTTATTTTTGTCTACCTACATTCAATAATAACTATGAATTCGAAATTGTTTCGAGTCGGTTGTGCAAAAAAATTCGAATCATTTCAAAAGTTTTCACATCCTTATTGAAGCCAACTTCACACCAGTTCCAAAATCGGTAATATATGACAGTTTGCGAGTTATTTCGCACGCGACTTCGGGTTTTTGATTGTATAGTAAATAAGTGTTTATTTACATTTTTTCAATAGATTTCAACAATTATATATAATTCGACCTGTGTGCTAACGTTTTGATGACATTGGACTCTACTCGCAAATTTTGTTCCTGATAGTGAAAACATTTTACAGTGATACAAATTCAGCCCCGCTGCCCCCCACCCCTCCCCTGTTGATAGGAAGTGAAACTACTTATAAACATTTTACAGTGATAGACATTATATGAAGCATTTTGAATGAACTTTACATTAATACATAATGTACAGTGAGACATATACTTTTCTTTAGTGTTAGTTACGTAAGTTTTTCTATAGTGTTAGTTAATTAAGTTTTCTTTGGTGTTAGTTAACTGATGAAAATACCGTTTTAAGAGATAGTGTTTTAAAGAGAACAATTTATAATAATAAACAGTTCAAAGTGACAATTATTACAGTGAATTATATATATTTAGCCTTAGCGTTGATTAGGTACATGTTATGGTTATTGTTTCTTTAAAATTGTTGTTATGAACTGCAGTTTTTTTGAATATAGATTTTGTGTACGTGTGAGTAAGATTAAGTTAGGTTAAGTTAGATTAAGTTAGATTAAGTTAGATTAAGTTAGATTAAGTTAGATTAAGTTAGATTAAGTTAGATTAAGTTGGATTAAGTTTGACTAAGGATGTTAGTGCATAAGTAGTCCGTGGAAGGGAATGGCCGACATAGGTGTCGATGAGACTCGCTATCCATCACATCGCCATCCCTTCGGTGGCGCAAAGAGGAGGACGGAACGTGAGCAATGCCGAATTGGTACATGGAATATAAGAGGAGGAATGGAAAGAAAGATGAATGAATTATGTGATACAATGAAAGGCAAATGTTTGGACGTACTTTGTATAACTGAGAGTATGAAAAAAGAGAGCGGTACATTGCAGCATAATGATAAGTTCCTCATCTGGTCTGGGAGACCAGATACAGAGAGGGCTTGTCAGGGTGTTGCAGCGCTACTGTCTCCCAGAATGGTTGAATGTATGTTGCAATATGAATGTGTAAGTCCGAGAATAATGTGGATCCGATTCAAAATTGGTTTGACAAGGGTGTTTCTTATTATTTGCTACGCCCCTGTTAATTCTGAAAGTGATGAAGTGAAAAATGATTTTTGGACTAATGTGAATGATGTAATGAGACTAAAAGAGTTGAATGAAAAGATTATAATGGCGGGCGATTTGAACGGGTGGGTCGGTATTAGACGTGACGGATTTGATTCGGCCTTAGGTATGTTTGGGGATAAAATAACGAATGACAATGGGAATAGAATACTTGAAGTATGTTTGGAGTGGAACCTTTTTGTTTCGAATACTTTCTTCGATCATAGGGGTATCCATCAGTATACGTGGGAAAGAGGAATTGAAAGATCGATAATCGATTTTGTAGTAATTGACTCTAGGTTGAGAGCCGTTACCGAGGACACAAGAGTTTACAGAGGAGCTGAGGTTGAAACCGACCACTTTCTGGTGGTGTCAAAAGTAAACCTCTTTCGCGGCTGGCGCTCTAAGGTGAAAACGGTATCAGCTCCAACAAGAGTCAAAATAGAAAAACTACAAAACGATTATGTCAGAAGTGAATATGAGAATTGTGCAGAAATGAGATTGAATGAGAAGGAAATGGACGTTCTAAGCATAGAGGAAACATGGAACCACATTAAGGTGAGTCTATGCGAATCTGCTAGAGATGTGTGTGGAATAAGTAAGCAAGGTAGGAAAAAAGGTGATGCATGGTGGGATGATGAGATCAAAGCACTGGTCTCAGAGAAGAAGAAAGCATGGTTACGTCTGATAGCGATTGGCAGTGTTTCAAGCGAAGAGAGAGATCGAGCGAAAGAAGTGTATAAGATATGCAAGAAAAGAGTAAGTGTTGGGGTGAAAGAACGAAAGAAACGCCTGGAAGAAGAAGAGGGAATCAAAATGACAAACCACTTCCAAGAAAACATAAAACTGTTTTGGAAGGAGGTCAAAAGGTCCCGGAGTGGTTCAGAGAACGGAAGCATGAAAGTGATAAAATCGAAAGATGGACAAATGTTGACGAATGAGAATGAAATCAAAGAGAGATGGATGAAATATTTCGAGGAAGTCTTTGAAAGTAACCCGAGTGGTTGTGATCCCAGCGGTGAAGCGGTTATGAACGATGATGGAGTGAATGTTACCGAAATCAGTATGGATGAAATAAAAAGATCAATTAAATGCATGAAGAGTGGCAAGGCTGTGGGTTTCGACAATATTGCTGCCGAATACTTTAAAGGAGATAGTCGTATTATTCTAACATGGCTGTGCAGACTTTTTAACCAATGTTTAAAGGAGGGTTATACGCCATTAGATTGGAGAAGGGCTGTAATCATGCCATTATACAAAGGTAAAGGGTCACGTATGGAATGTGGGAATCATAGGGCTATTAGCCTTTTAAGTTCAGTGGGCAAGCTGTATGGTAGAATATTGATTGAAAGGGTAAGAATGGAAACAAAAGATAAAATATGGGATGTGCAAGGTGCTTTTATGAGTGGAAGGGGGTGCATGGACCAGATTTTCTCATTGCGTATGCTCACTGAGAAGTTTCTTGCAAAAAACCAGAAACTCTTCTGTGCCTTTGTAGATCTACAAAAAGCGTACGACCGAGTTGACAGGAAAAAGCTATGGAAGGTGTTGTCCAAGTACGGAGTGAATACGAAGCTCATTCAGGCAATTGCGTCGCTATATAAGGGAAGCGTTGCATGTGTTAGGGTGAACGGCGATTTTACGGAGTGGTTTGACATCACAAAAGGTGTTAAACAAGGCTGCGTAATGTCACCGTGGTTATTCAATCTATACATGGATAATTGTATGCAAGAATTGAAAGAGATGGGATTGGGCGCAAAATTGAGTAATCTGGAAGTATGTTGCCTTTTGTATGCTGATGATGCGGTGCTAATTTCTAGCAGTATGGAAGATCTACAGTCTCTCGTGTCTAGGATGAACGAAGTATGTATGATGAATGTAAGTAAGTCTAAAGTCATGGTGTTTGAAAGAGAGAGTACGAAAACAGTATGCAATATAGTTGTGAATGATGAATACTTGGAGCAGGTGGATGAGTTTGTGTATCTGGGTAGTATGTTTACGAAAGATGGGAAGGCTGATAGAGATATTGAAAGAAGGGTGAATGTCGGTAACTCCATTAATGGAGGACTGAATGCCGTTGGCGGTAATAAAAAACTGTCCAAAGACGCGAAACTAGCCGTCCATAATGGAGTGCTGGTACCTACCCTGATGTATGGCAGTGAGGCATGGAACTGGCAGAGGAAGGATGAAAGCAGACTGAATGCTGTAGAAATGAGATCCCTGAGGCGAATGTGTGGTAAAACCATGTACGATCGTGAGAGAAACGTGGATATCCGCAAAGAATGCAAGGCTGACGTAAGCGTGATGTGTAAGATTAAGAAAGGGACTCTCCGATGGTTTGGGCATGTAGAGCGAATGAACGAGGAAAGGAGTGTAAGGAGAATATATGATGCAAATGTGAATGGTAGAAGAAGTCGGGGACGCCCGAGGAAGACATGGCACGACCAAGTGAATCAGATACTTGAGTCGGGCCATGTGAAGAGTCGGAATAATAGAAGAGCATGTATGAGACGATGTATGAATGTGAACGAGGCAAAGAGTGTGTGCCAAGATCGAGTTGTGTGGCGGTCCGTCCTCTCTGCCTACCCCTGCAGGGAAACGGCGTGATGGTTAGTTAGTTAGTTAGTTTACAATATTCAAATGCTAAGTTTCAGTGTGAAATCACGAGGTCACAAATTTACGCAATATTATGCATTACTTTATATTACAGTAATAATAATTGTATATCATCCCATATATACGACCATAATGCATCTGTTGAAATCGATTTTCTTGCTAATTACGTTTTATAAAAATAGAAATTAAATAATTAAATATTCTTCATATTGAATTCAAATCGTAAAAAAAGGTGATAAAATTATTTACTAAATAATTTATTAACCACTCAGCAACATAAGCAGATATACACGTTAATATGCCGACATCAGTTAAGTACAATAAGCGTCTTTACACGTCAACGCGTATGTTTATACAGAAATCGTCATAACTCCGTTATTGTTCTAGTGACATCCCTAAAACAAAAAGTAGAAGCTCCATAATAAATCAAGCTACCCATCACTATTCAAGATGTCCATAGAAATAGATAAAAAAAATCTTTTCTGTCAGATACATGATAGACCGCCAAATTGCCTATCCACTGTTCGACATCGTTATTTCTTTATTAAATATTCTTGTATGAAATGATAAAAAAGCGAGGTGACCAAATTGTTTATTATACATTTATAAGATAGAATAAATATTGTCTTTTATATAATCCGTGATTTTAGTACCTTTTTCACATAAATACATCACGTGAGTCATTTTTTAATTTTTTTTATGTTTGCCTTCTAAATTTTAATGTTTACAAATGTTAATATTTATTTGCAACATAATAATTTGAAAGCTGATTTCATATCCTTTCAAAAACAGTTTTTAGTATTCGGCTAAGTTCGGAAATGTTTCATTTATAGAGCTTTAATTGTGAAGCGGAAATAACATAAAGTTTTCGTAAATCTGACATGTCGTTTAAGACGTAAAAAGTGCATATTTGCGATGTATCGGAGTGGTTAAAAATATTTTTGTTTGGACGGTTAATATTTTGAGGTGACAAATAGTTTTTAAATATATTTCTTCAATACATAAAGTGTTATTTCTTTATGTTACTGCAGAAAAAAGTACATTTTCAAGGCTTTGAAATAATGGTAAGCGATTTTTCAATATTTTTGATGTTTTCATAAAAAAAATATATATTTAGAAACGCAAATATTTACTTATAATAACACAATGCGATAGTGCATTTCATAATATTTCCAAAACAGT
The DNA here is from genome assembly GCA_917563855.2 of Limnephilus lunatus. Taxonomy (NCBI): domain Eukaryota; kingdom Metazoa; phylum Arthropoda; class Insecta; order Trichoptera; family Limnephilidae; genus Limnephilus; species Limnephilus lunatus. Next base: position 39,146,291 of record OU830602.1, on the reverse strand, counting down.
TTTTAGAATGAGGCTACGTTTCCCAAAACGTGATTTATGAAGCTTTTAGTAAAAATCGTAAATAACACAAATATTATCACGTTTTGACAGTTTTCTAAGGGACACATAATAAACAAAAGTCTATGTTCTGAGTGGTTAATCCTTATTCTTTTTATTTCATTCATTACTATTATTTGTAAGAACTGGTGCCTATGAATACTTTTCAAACTATAATTTATTTACCTACCCACTTGTAAAAAATTGAGATTACATAGTTTTGTTTTAAAATATGATTTAGCTTTCTAGTGCATATTCGAGACTAGACTAATATAATATAATAAGACTAATATATTATTAAATACAGTCTTAAGAAATTATTAATATTTCCCTTTTAAATATCAGGCCATTTTAATAATTTGTGACATTTATAGTTACACCTAAGTTTTAATCTTTATTAAGATTACATTTGCCACCCAATCTTTGAATAGTTTTTCTTTACTGTAAATATTTGATACAACACAAAATAATTTAATATTGAAATAATGTGACGCAGTGATTATGCAGTTGGGTATTTTCCAAAAATTCTGTCCTCATGCTCTAATAATTATAGAGAAACTCTCAAGATTGGTTTTTTCGGTCCCTCGGCCCAAAGTTGGCCCAATTTTTCCCACATATGAGGTTTTCTTAAGAGGGTTTCACTGTAATATGAAACATTTGTAAATAACATGAAATTTTATTTTAGGAGTCAACCTCATTGAGATTTCACCATTTAAATGAAAATTCCTGCAATATTCCCCGTATCGGGAATATTCTTCAAAATTAAATTCCCAGGAGTTTAATTTAACCATCACTGCGCATGGTTGAAGGATGTTACTAATAATGGATCATGGTTCATGTGGCTTGTTTGTATAATCTGTGTTGGTGATACTGACGTGAGTGAATATGTGTTTGGGCAGGGGCTGTCCTGTGGCCTGGGCGCGGGCGCACATGGCGGCGTACTGTTCGGCCGAGGGACGCTGCATGGGCTGCGGGTGCTTGTTTGGCCGCTTGGCCGGCGGGGGCGCGCACCGGGAAGCCTCGGCCCCTCCGCCCGCTCCCCCGCCGCCCCCTCCCCCACCCGTGGCTGTCAGACCGCCTCCCTCCACCGTGCCCCCTGCAAAGTAACACACTACAGTTAGACAACTTAGGTTAATGGTCAGCCAATAATAATGTCTTTCAAAAGAATATCACTATGAAAACTTTCAGATTATTGTTTGAACAAAGAGCACTCAGGTCCAGAGAGGCTTTTCACACAAATTTCATCTTATTTTGAAATGTTTAAAATTCCATCATATTTCAGTTTTTCATCCCGTTTTAAGCTTTTTAGTAAGTTGTGATCAGCTGTCGAACATAACAGTCCTGGTGTTGTACTTGTTAGCTGATCAAAATTATATCAAATGCTATAACCACTGGAGCGACGGCGCGTTTTTTAACTTTTGAATTTTTTCCGCTGACATTGAAAAAATAATACAGTAGAACCCCGTTAATTCGAACCCCGATAATTCGAAAAAACGCGTAATTCGAAATTTTTGCCCAAAAAAAGTCCCCAGAAATTTTTTTCATACAAAATGATTTTTTAATTCGAAATTCGTAATTCGAAATTTATTTTTGCCCGCACACGAAAATTCGTTTGTGTAATTCGTAAAACATGGATTTTAGCAAAAAAAAAAAAAAAATAATTAGTAAATTAGAATCTGGCAGACAGCCGTGGTGGTAAAATGCCGTAAAATGTCGATTTACGCGATTAACATCATCCTAATTCGTATTATTTTGTATAATCTGAATTGGTTGTGGTATTTTTAACGAATTTTCTTAGAATATAGTAATTTAAAGGTCCGACCGCGACGGGATTCAGCCGCGAAAATCGATTTACGCGAAATACATCGTATTTTTATGAATTTATTCCGAATAAATATCTGCATTATGGCCGGCCGCGACGGTATTCGGTCCTGAAATTTCGATTTACGCGAAATATACCGAGATATTACGATTTTTTTCCCAATAGGTATTTGAACAAGGGCCGGCCGTGACGGGATTCGGCCGCGACGAGATTCGGCCGCGAAAATTCGATTTATGCGAAATATATCGTATTTTCATGAATTTATTCCGAATAGGTATATGCATTATGGCCGGCCGCGACGGTATTCGGTCCTGAAAATTCGATTTACGCAAAATATACTAGAGTTTTTTTCCGGATAGGTATTTGAACAAGGGCCGGCCGCGACGGGATTCGGCCGCGAAAATTGGATTTACGCGAAATATATTGTATTATTGAGTAGGTACCTGAATTCAAAGGGCCAGCTGCATCGGAAATAGGCTGCGAAATTTCGATTTACGCGGTAACATATCTTTTTTGAGTTTAAAAGGATTTTAAAGGGATGGCTGTAACGGTAATCGGCGGCGAAAATTTGATTTACTCGGAAAATATCGTATTTTTGTGAATTCATACTTCGAATAGAGGGCCGTCCGCGGCGGCTGAGTAAACTCGATTTACCCAGGGAATAAGCGTATTATTACGAATTTATTCCGAAGAACCTACCCGAATTTGAATTTGCCGCCAAAAAATTAAATTTTCGGCGATTTTTTTTTTTTTTTCGCGAAATTTCGAATTACGTGGGAATTCGTTAATTCGAAATTTTATTTTTGATGTCCCGTGGATTTCGAATTAACGGGGTTCTACTGTATCTCCAATTTTAATACAGAGACATGCAAACTGATTATAGTTCTATATAGCCAATAAATTTACCTATCTTTTGTCGTTATCACATATTCGTAGGAATTATAAAAAAAATATTATAAAATTGTAAACTTTAAAAACGTGCGAATCATGCGTGTTAGTTCCTTTGAAATTGCCCTAAATGTTACTTTTTCCAGTCAACATTGGATATTTTCAATATCTACATGTTGTCTATGGCCAACTTGATAACCACAGAAGCAAACATATTTTTAAAATCTCAATTTTTAAGTGCAATCAGCTGATGGAATATTTTGCTCGAAATTTTTTTTATACATTTTTGAGATCGCGGAGTGTCAAAATGAAATCCACTTTTTAGTATATTTAAATACATTTACCACAAAATAACTGCATGAAATTAGAAGGATACGTTCATTGTATACAATAAGGAACTCTAGTGAAAAATATTATGGCTTTAAAAAAATATGTTCATATAGACCAATAAACGCTGATTCTGAATATATAAGTTTTATTTAATAATATTAAACGTACAGTTTTTAAAAAAATATTAAAAAGTGCATTTTTAATATTCTCGTTAAAACACAGCGTCAGGTTGGTATGCTGTGTAATGCTCTGTGGTGACGTCACGATAGTAATCACGGTAATGACTGGTTTATTTATGCTGTACGTCATTTATATGGGAATTTAGGTATGACACAAGCGAATGTTCTATATGTTTCTTATTTTTGAAGATGTCGTAAAAGCATATACCTTTATAGAAAGTTAATAGAATTGCCTTTTAGATTTTTGTATCTGACATATACGATTGTGTTTGAAAAATGCAGTATTTTAAGTTTCAAAATGAAAAAATTTAAAAAAAACAGCCGACTATAAACATTTTCTATTAAATGGTCGAAAAAATTAGGAAAATTCAAAATTTAAAAAATACAGTCCTCTTTATGAATTTGGAATAAAACTGTCACTTCACTTTTTATCTCGTTCATACAATTAAAAAGGATAAAAAAATTCCGAAAAAATAACTGAAAAAATCCGACACCTTGGACTCGGTTTTACGCAATTAATGCGTTGATTTCTCGAATTTGTATTTATTTACACATGCATAAGGCTTTTACATTATCAAATAATATTACTTTTATGGAAGTTTTATTAAATTCACGCGGAAAAGTCATAAAAATTATAGAGAAGTAACCTTTGATTATGTAATGTCAGTAACCTAAAAACCGAACGAAACTGAATCACCAACAAAACATTATTTAAGGACTAAAACTGAAAAAAAGTACAGGCAGCATTGGTACTTATGCTGAATTACACTAATATCACAGTGAATTAATCATTTAAACGAAAATTATCATCAAAAACAAAAAACTGCAAGTAAAATTCATCAACGTCATTCATTGTTTTGCAAAGAATTTGATTTCGCCATTTGCAATAAATAAGCCATTAGCCAATCAACGCGTTATAATAAACAAGATGGCCGCACGCCTGCGCAAATCTATGTGAGATTCAAGAAAACCAACATAAAAATCTAAAATATATGAATCGTTATTTTAGTAGATGACGTCACAAAATTCCCCATAGATATGGGTGTTTTCAAGGGATCTCCAAAAATTAAAACTTTGAAAATTATTTTAACTATTAAAACTAACTCTAAAAAAAAAAAAAAATATGCAGTAATTTAAGTTAGAAGGTCATTTTTCACAAAAAAAAATAAAAAAAATGGACTGGACTTCTCTATTATCAATAAGAATTAACGTGATTTTTGCTTTATTTAACTAAAATAATCGTTTTACAAATACACCTTATATCACAATATCAAAATCTTACTTCAGCTTTCTACCTAAACATTTGTGACCTAAGATTAGATATTTATCACCATGTCTTTTTATATTACGTAGTAAAACAGGATCAAGGTTTTTAATAAGATATATATCATAATAATACGTAGTACCAACCTTTTACAATACTTGCTTGAATTTTGTTGAGTTTCACAATTTCCATTGTGACAAAATATGCAGCTAGCTTTGGTTGTCATATATGTACTGGATTAAGACTTTTCAAAACTAATTGAAATGTACATGTATATCTTTGTTAAGAATTCTTCTAATTGATAAACTATAGTTCAAATGCACCACACGTCAAGTAATTAGGTCGATAATTGTAAAAATAAACACAAAAATCGGATGAAATTTAAATTTTAAATTCGACTTAGGTAAAACATGTAAAAAGGCACAAATTTTTTTAATTTGAACGAATTTAAAACACGTTAAATAGATGGATAATTGAATTGCGGGAACTTTCGTACATGAACACGTAATAAAAATCAATTAAAATAATAACTTTCACCTCATTCTAAGCAAACACACGGCTGTCAGTTTAAACCAAAAAAATTTGTCAACAACGCGAAATACACCCTTTTTAAACCTTTCCAGTAAACCGTAGATACAAACAAACAGAGACATCTATGAGAAATGCTTCAAAGGATTTTATAAACTGCATTATTATGCGAATCACAGATCGCTGGAGTTTTTAAAAATATTTCAAAGAAATGTTTAATGCATCTAGGGAGAAATGGCTGAAATTCGGTAACTAGGCAAACTAATGTTTTGTAAGTGGTACCGAAATTCAGCAAAAAGCGTTCCAGTGGATAAGGCCATCTGCTCATGGAGAAACTGAAAAAAAAAACAGTTGGCGACGCAATCACAATCAACCTCCTGAACAAAATTGATATTTTTGTGATCGCAGATTACTCGAAAACTTGACAGATCGTGACCTGCTATCATGGCAACCTGTCAACAAGGCAACTGAAACAAGACAGCCCTATTAGTCACCGCGGCCGTTGCGTTTCAGTTGCCTTGTTGACAGGTTGCCATGGTTAGCGGTTCACGACCTGTGTGCGGACCGCCAATAAAATTCACAAGTTCCCTTCCTGTGGATAACTATTGCATCGCCAACTGTTTTTTTTTCAGTTTCTCCATGAGCGGATGGCCTAAGAGTTGAGAAACTGCGTTTAACAAGGACCGTTCAAAAGATAAAATGGGGCTGATGGTTGATTTGATGGTGTTTGAAACAACCCAACCTAAGTAGTAGTCAAATTAACTAATGTTTTGCAGACTACACAGGGTGTCCGAGGGTAAAGTGCATTAACTTCGGGAGGTGTTTGAGTTTTGTGGTAAAATGATAAAATTAGCATTATTATTACTAAGCTAACAGCAACTTCATCAAGTAATTTTTACCTTACGCTAAGGATTTTTAGTAGGTATGTCTTTTTGTATGGGGAAAAAAAAGTTGGAGTTTCAGAAAAAGTTATTAATCTCTTTTACTCCTACCATAATGTAGAATCACCTCCCGAAGTTAATGCACTTTACCCCCGGACACTGTATAATTCCACAACAACTACATAATTATATTGTAACTCAAAATTTTCTACAAATAAAGTCTTCAAAATACCTTATTTGTATCATGGAAATCAAAAAAAAATTACTCGCAACTACACAAAATAGTGCTCAAAGCCATCTGGTCCTAAGCGCTTTTTTTAATACAAATTGCAATATTTTGAAATTGATAAATTTTTGAGTTGAAGTTTTGAAGAATCAAAGAAAACCATTATTAATAAATAAAACATGAGAAAAAAATCTCACTTTGTCACTCACCGTCATCCCAATCCAAGTCAGAGTAGAAGCCAACAGACGCAAACAAACAAACTATTAGTCCAACACCCATCCTAATCCGGCATAAAGAAATATCCACACCAATACCAACGCTTGGGACTTTTTCCGTTTTATTTTATAAATGGAATTTATGGATATTTCTTTGCCGCAGATGGATTATTAAGATTTTTGGTTTTAAATTTACATTTGATGTTGACAATCAATCAAATATTAAATTATTATAAAAACATTAAATTATTATAAAAACATTCTAGAATAACATATTATACAGTTCAATTTTCTTTGTAATAACTGGGACATTTGTGTATTTCAGTGTTAAGTAATTGGCAGATAAATTATTTACCATAGGAGTAATGAATGTATTTTTAATTCCAGTTGCTGTACAGGCAAATTTCATGAAAAGAATAATAATATAATACTAGTACACATCAAGTGAAGGGGAACAAATTAGTGAGATTAATTTTGTTAGTGGAGTATCGTGGAAAATATTAGTATACAATAAGGTGGGTCCCTGTATGGGAATAAAAAATCTTGTTTTGATTTGTCTAATACAGTACAATCTCACTAATCCGGCACTTCAATAGACCGATACGTCCAATAATCCGGCACCCTCCGCCCGTGCCTCTCTACGCTCCATCGCCGCGTCGTTGTCTAGCAGTCTAACCTCAAAACTTTTCTCATGTGCACCTGCATACATATTTACCTGTTGTTTTGAAGCGAGAATAGTGTGTAATTAAAAATGGACATTTTGAAGAAGTTAGATAGTGGAGAAAACATTTTTTTTTTTCTCTATAATCCAGTAATCCAAACATTCCAATAATCCGGCACCCTCTGGTTTTTAATAGTGCCGGATTAGTGAGATTGTACTGTAGTTATAAAAGGGTGTTAAATGAAGATATAAAATCTCGTAATTTTTTTAATAATATTTGGATATCATTGTTTCGAACCCATTTGGCACCCTTTTATCGCTCTTAATAACTTCTTAAATAACTTTAAATAACTTTTTTTTTTTTTAAATGACCCACCTTAGTGAACAATTTAAAGAAAAAGAAAGTGTGCTAGGAGGGTTAATATTGTTTAGTAATCAGAGGCTGTCACTGCCAACCCGTCACTGCATACTAAAACCACTTTCCTAAAGAAAAATGTCCACTGCCCGAGCAACTGAGTTCCATCAGCCCTTTGCTTAATATCTGTATGTTTTACTGTAAAAGTCCGTACTACGGTAAATCTTAAGATTTTCCAGTAAATCCTAAGGATTACCAACAACTCATCTTGGTAAATCCTAAGATTTACTAGTAAAACCCAAGATTTTCCTATTTATGGGCTTTTACAGTAACATATATAACACCTGTATTAGAACCCTGTTAGATATAAACATAAAATTAATTAATTCATAATTCAAAATTTTACCAAAGAAAAATAATATCACCGAAAATCGAATTTATCCGCCACCTCTTCAAATTCAGGTAGGTATTCATAAAAATACAACATTCTGTGTAAATCGAATTTTCGTGGCTAATAACAATACGAATTAGGAAAATGTATAATCACATTGAATTGATATTTTACAAATATGGGGATTTGAATTAACAGGATTCTATAAGTGGACAAATACGAGTTCTGCAGTGACTGATTCGCATCGACATAGTGCTCAGTTCCTACCCCAAAGGCAGTAGATCGTGGGTCACAAAGGATACAGGAGTGGAGGTTATATGAACAAATAAATTGGGACCATCTCAAGATTTTGAAAATTGGCATTCAACCAGGACATGCTACCTGCAGATTTGATTGCAAACATTTATAGTGCAAATTTGCCTTTATTCAAATTTTATTAGTAAGTGCATCAAGGCAACGCAGGTGGTGTTCTTGCCTTTCCACCATACCAGAGAAGACAACAAAGAAATCTTTTGATTATTTTTGTTATAACTGAATAACAAATACCTCAAATTGTAATATTTAATCTCTGAAGACAATATTTAGTGACTCTCAATCAAAAATTTGAAACAGAAAAATTAAAAATTTGTAACAGATAAATTAAAAATTTGAAACAGAAAAATTAAAAATTTGAAACAGAAAAATCGAAAAATTGAAACAGAAAAATCAGGAAAAGATATGGTCACATCTAGAAATTGAACCCCAAGACTTGCAGAAAAGTCAATAGATGTCGCTTATTAAATAAAAATGGATAAATATATCCAAGACACTATCTAGATAGCATTTTGTTTGAAAAGAATCTTGCAATCATACATAAAGATCGAAGTCAACAAAAATATGCATTAAGAAAATGAAGATAATGTTGGTAGTTCGAATTAGTCGAAATATGATGCAGTTAAATATGAGCGATGGGGATAGGGTCCCATCAGCTCAGTGGTAGAGCAGTGTCCCGGCAAGGCTAAGATCCGGGGTTCAATTCCTGGATATGACCGTATCTTTTTCTTTTTTTCTTATTCAAGGTTTGGATTGAGAGTCACTAATATTGTCTTTTGTTAAATTATGTTAGAAATGTTAGTTGGGCAGACTGACTGTGTAGAAGTGTGTTTAGAAGTAAGTTAAGTGATTTTTGTTATATTTTCTTTTTAGTGGACAGAATAAAAAGCAGTTGGTCTAGAAGTGTATTAGGGTATGAGGGGACTTACTATCGACACCGTTGAGGTCGTCATAGCGCCGCTTGAGGGCCGGTGAGGGGGAGATGCCCGGGACCGGCCGGGTGCCCTCTGCCTCCACCTTGTTGGGGATGCGCTCATAGATTAGGCTACCATCTAGGGGAATTACAAACAAAAAAACACTGTGAGATTACGTGGAACACATTACTTGTAAAGCTATTCACATTTATGCGGACTAATGCGATAATCAGTTATATATGACCAGAATAATGGTTCTCCAAAGCAAATGTATTTAAATCAACATTTTGGGAAAAATGAAGATTTTCCTTGTATGTTATAAGCTTCTTGCTACTGTTTGGCTTCGAGCACTAAAATATGGCTAACACAGTAATAACCGTTGGGGGCACACACACCACTTTCTCGAACCGTTTGAAGTCTTCACAAGCCCGTCTTCTATTAGTCATAGGCGGACAGGCTTGTGAAGACAGAGGGATAGTGGAAAAGAGACTTTTTAATTTTTAATCTGTGGATGACATACACATATGCGATTTTGACAAGTAGTTCTCTTCAGCCGACAGGGCTACAGAAAAGTAGAAAGTCAGGGTAGAAAGACATTCTCCATAGCTGCTATATCCGTGGTGGTGCACTTGAAGGTACAGGAAGATAAGAATGACATTAAATAACCACTAGTATATAGGGATGGTAGAATGAGCTCACCTGCTGCCTTGGGCGGCTTGGGGAAGGACATCTTGAGGGGCTGTGGCATGCGGTCCTTGGGCGTGAGGCGCAGCCAGGCGTGCTGGGGCGCCCCGGGCACGTGCTGCACCGTGGGGCCGGCCAGTCGCTCCGCCACGCGCGCAACCTTGCCCCGCACACGCTCGCCCCGCCCTGCCGCTAGTGTCGCCAGCTCCGAGGGACACATGCCCGCCATGCCTACACTACCTGCAACACGAAAATACACACGGTTTAATTCAATTTAAGCAACGTTTCGTTGCTCAGTCTTTCACCAGGGCGATACTGAAAGCATCTACAATTCTGGATTCAGTTAACATCAACATTTACTAATAATTATTATACATTAACTCTCTGGCGTACCCGGCTTCGCTCAGGGAGTTGACATGAGATTGAACTGACATTCGAACTCACGACGGATATTGCTTTATATACCCTTACCAATGGGTAGCCCTACCGACACAAAAAAGGCTTCGAATGGTCCACAATGTTCCAGATCATTTCACAATATTTGAGTGTTCTGGAATGTTCCACAATAATCTGGGATGTTTCCGAAAATTCCAGACTATTCCAGAATGACCGGGATGTTCTGGAATGTCGTGGAATGCTCTCGAATACTCTCCAATGTTCTGGATTGTTTTAGAAATATCTAGATGGCAAAACTTCTAGCCCTAATATCTTCAAAAGCACACCCTTCAGGTAAAAACAGGAACAGTCTTCATGGATGGGTGGTAGAGGGCTACCACACCATTGAACTCCCTTGATCGTACCGGTAATCGTTTCAGAATTTTTGAGGGACGCACACTTTTATACACTTTCTTTTAAAACACATATTGATTATATTATAAAACACATTTTTAACTAACTAATCATCAACCCATTTAACACTTAACTCTATCTTGACATACACTCCTTGTTTCATTCACATTCATACATGATCTCAAAAATTCGCACTCTTGACATGACCTGACTCAAATATTTGACTGATTTGATTTGAGCTGAAATCGTCGAGTGTCTTTGACTTCTACCATTGGCTTTCGCATCACATGTTCTCCCTGCACTACTTTCTGTGCTAGTCCCTCAACATATTCAAACCAACAAGAATCCCTTTCTTAATCTTGTTCATTACGCTTAGTCTTTCCAGATCTACACATTAATTCAAAATACAAATGCTTTAAAAAGTTTCTTCATCGCGATTGTCAATGTGTAATGTAAAGACTGCGGCAGAGCAGGGCTCAGCTCAGGATTATGGGCATATTTCTCTGTCAAGTGGGTGGGAATTGGGAAAATCATAAGAAGAAGTACTTTGATAATCTTGTAATATAAGCCAAACATGAATGCACAATTAATACAAGAAGGATATACCGGATGGACTCCTGGACATGCTAAACTAACTTATGAACGAGGAAAACTAACGCCGGATGACGACTGACATCTTGGTTCGTCTAGCGAACGGTCCTGGCGGGTCTTCCAGCGTCAACCGCCGAGGACGACGTGGAAACCAGGGAGCCTAGGTCCTCCTTCTAAGTGATGCCTCCAAGGAGCGTCTCCCGTCTCGGATTGACCCATCAATCTCCATCCGAAAACACGTGGCCCAACCAGTCTCCAAGACTTTCGTTTCCACTCACAGCAATCCGTGACTTCACGACGCGGGGTCAACAAGGCATAACAATTTAGCCACAATACAGGAACCAACACTTAATAACCCTGAGTCAAAAACATTTCCACAATATGGCCATCTGCCAACACGGAAAAAAAAGTGGGATTCATACATCCACCAAAAAGCGCACTGCGCACGAACCACTCGTGTTACTCAAAAACACCCCGCGTCCTTTTTGCGAAAAAATAAACTCTGATTTACATGTTTATCGGAGATTAAAACACCTCTATAGTGAGTGACTAATTCACCAACAGCTGCCCACAAGCTGTCGGGGAGGAAGTGACCATAAACAAACTCGCATTTTTCTTCCCAAGAAAAATTGCCAGTCTCCAAAAAAATTACCATAGACAAAATAACCAAATAGGCAAGAACTGCACCAGTCACATAATATTTATGTGACAAATGCTAACACGAAAAGATAAAAGATTGTTTATATTTAGTATTTCCAAAACTATAGTTGGATAAGTAAGTATGGGGCAATTCCATAAGGGTAAAACAATAAACACAAATACAACAATGTTAGCCGGTGATAAAACCTAAGGCAGCGATAACTGCGAACAATGGAAATAACTTATGAAATTGCCAATGAGCATTATAACTTTGCATTGTGCTCAGAAATTGCTGATTAAAATCCTTACATAACAGGTACGTGCTGTTACACCCTGTTTACAGTTCAAACGGTTCTAGTCAGAATCATAAATCATATGCATTGGTGCCATGTACTCACAATCATGTTTGACTTGGTTGATGTTGACGGGCGCGAAGGGAGCGCGTGCGATGCGACGAGGGCGGCGCAGGGCGCGACTGAGTCGGCGCGCCAGGCGAGTGAGCGGCGAGGTGCGCAGGTAGAAGGCGGCGCGTGTCTTCATGACGGGGCGCGGTGACCCCGAGCGGAGTGACGTGCCGTGCACACCGGCCACATGACGAGCCAACTGCGCCTTTAGCTTGAATTCCTGCACATAAAAACATACCATTGTAGATAGACCTAAAGCACCAAAGGGCGTGAATTTATTTTATTTTACGATCAGAGGGCTTTTATAATTTGGCAGTACAATTTTAACACAACAGATAATTTTGAAACTGGAGAAAGAAATACTAAAAATAAAATTACATAATAATAAACAAAAAATTTAACAAAACAAAAAACGACTTAAAAAAATGCACTAAAAAGTAAAAAAATAATTTTGTACGATTGTTATTTTTGGAGTCGGTGTCAGCCAAGGTAACTACATACATAGGTAGTTATAGGTGAGATGTGGAGATCTTGGCTGACACCGACTCCAAAAATAACAATCGTACGAAAATATTTTTTTACTTTTTAGTTCATTTTTTGAAGTCGTTTTATGTTTTGATAAAATTTTTGTTTATTTTTTGATTTTTAGTGACGAGCGTAAGCGTTTTAGTGCGTAAAGAAGTTTTACTTCAAAAAAAGAATCATCGAAATCTGTTGGCGTAATATTGAGTTATTTGTCCATTTGTCATATGGTTTTCTCATTGATCCCATTGTCAGAACTGGACCAAATTAAAATGGGACCACACGGGAAGCACCAGATTTCTAATAAAAAAAGAATCATCAATATCGGTTCACCCAATCGAAAGTTCTGAGGTAACAATAAATAAAAAAAAATAAAAAAAATTGTCGAATTGAGAACCTCCTTTTCGAAGTCGTTTAAAAAATACACACAAGTCATAAAAACACAAGAAACAAAAATACAGCCATTTGATAGGTTTAGGAATAGTGTTAATAAATATGTCAACATCACCTAAGTATTGATTTCCTATAGTGTGAAATCATTGTATCGGAAGTGTATTTACGCTTATGAATGCTGCAGTAAAATAGTGTATTTTGTCGTGTTGTTACTGTGGGTATTCATAAGTTTACGAGTTGTAGGAGTTTGCAACAGTAGAATTTAGAGTTTAGTATTTTGAATAAAAAGGTTAAATAATTTATTTTACATCTGTCTTCTATGTACATATTTTTAGAATATTTAATAAGAAATTATATACTAAGTCTTCTAGTGGGATATGTATATAATTTAAAATTTATAAAATGCAGAATTTTTTTTGTAGTCGCTCAATGTTATTAATGAATTTTTTACGATGGAGACCAAACTACTGAGTTATATTCAATTAGGCTTCTAACTAGAGATACATATAATAGTTCAATGGCTTGTAAGGAATTAAATTTTTTAGTGGTACACTAGCTTTTGTTGGTAGGACGTTAGATAATGGCCAAACTTTAATTAATTGGGACATACAAACTACAGAACACATGGTAGAAGAATTTCCCCTTACTGTAGCACATCTGTGCTGAACCAAGTGACTTACGATGCTGGCTGGATGAATAACCTCATCATTCCACTTTGACCTCCATCCACTCTCCTCCACCACACAAAGAATGTAGTTACAAACAGACTGTAATAATAATACTAATTGGATAATTTGTAGAGCGTCTCTTTTGTGAAAAATCAATTCAAGGGCGCTAATAACATACCTCAATAAATCAATGTTAGCATAATACCTGAAATTCTTCTTTTGCACGGGTTCCATATAATTTATTTTGCATATTTTATAGTCAACAAAATTCTGGGCGACGTACCAACACATACAAATATAATTTGAGCTTTAGTAAACAAAAAAATTACCTCAAGTGAAATGATGCGATATTCTTTACAAAGGCCTGGTCTTTCGTGACAATCATGATCGTGGCAAAAATACGTAATTTTTGTTTGACTATTGTCTTTTGCAATGAGATAAAAAACCTGTGGGATTACTTTCTTAGGATTCGACATTGTCACAATCTGGCTCCTGCAGATCACAAAGGATTTTTAAAAGTTTCTAGATTTTAAAATGAGAATTAGCGTAAATTCTCAATAAAACACATATAAAATGAAAATAGTGTTATGTAAATTAATAATTGATTCAGGGAAGGAAATGCAGTTGCACTGTTCGACGTTAGAACACAAATGACTCCAATGCGCTGTTTCAATACGCAGTAGAAAATACATAATCTTAATGAGTCAGTCTACGAGTCTACTACACATAAAATTACCTACTAATAACTCTAGATGTCTTGGAACAATGGAAATTATTACTATTATTATTTGAGAAACCGTTGAGTCAGCACGCTTGCATGTGTATTGGACATGGTGTCAGATTATTGTTTTGTCGGATAGAAATTTGGCCCAATCAGGTTACAGAAACTAGACGCTTTTCATTGTATGAACATGTGAAGAACTCTACTTAAACTTGTCGTACTCCGCGTATCAGTTAATACGGAATGTTTCTTTTTCAAACCATTAGATTTAGATTTATTATTATGAAAAGTGAGTGTTTATGTGGGGTAAAATGGAAAATATGCATGTTACATTTTAATTTTGTTAAAATTAATTCACTTACGAGATATACAAACTATACTACGCCATATTCATATTTATATTACATTTCATAGATAATCAATGCTGCCAATCATAGAAAAATTATTATTGCCATATAAAACAATAATTTATTCGTGTTGTTATGAAGTGAACACATAATTGACAAGTTTGAACTTGTATTTATAGCAGAAGAACATAGAAAGAATATGATGACAGGCAGCTTGAACCTCAACCCAGTACCAGTACTGCCGAGAATAATTTGAATTAGGTAATTTTGTTTTTATTTTGACAAGAATTTATTTAATAAGGTCGGTACTATGTCACATTTGATTGTCTAATAATTAAGAAAGGAATTTTCCTAATATCCGTGTATCGAACTTCAACAAGAAATATTCCATTTTATCCGTGAAGCGGACTTATAGATTTTTAACCAATTATATATATAATTCCTGTTACACAAAGTGTAAAATAATTTTAAGATTCTTTCAGGGATACGTAAGTATCTGATGCTAGACGATTCAAGTATCTTGGTGACTACCGCCATATACCTGTCGCCATTCACCCACGCCAGTCACCCACGACCAGCCAGTCGCCGCTCACACTATCGAGACTTTAACACGCCTTCATTAGTGAAAAACAAATAACAAAGAATGACCGGATATAAAAATGACAGCCACTGTTGTTTGGTTGTGAGTAAGGTTATGAAAGCATTGTTTTACATAGTTTTGATATTTGGAGAGTTCAACAATGATTGATAGCGACACGGGTCTCGCATTTTCAGTAGCGACATGCATGGCAAGTTGTTTGCGACGTGAGTACACAGCACGAGCATCAGATACTTGGGTATCCCTGTGGAAATAATTTTAAATTTTAAAATTCTATGGAATATCTTGATATAATAACTTTTGAAGGTTATAACCATCAATGTAATGTAATCATTGCACAAGAAAATAATACTGATAAATCTAAACAAAATAAGAAAAAGACAAGGTAAGGAAAAATAAAAAGGTAACGGACACAAAAGGGAATCGAACTCAGGATCTCTCGTCCTACAGGGACAAAAGTTGCAATAGTTACCTTTTTGTTTTTCTGTGTCTTAATCTTTTGTCATATTTCTTTTAGATATATTAGTATTTTTTACCTTTTTTTGGTTTGAGGCATAAATAGTTGAGATTTAAAAAAATGGGTTGTTTTAACTCTTTTGGATTTCATTTGTGAAGATGGATTCTGTGTCCATTTAAGGCGATGCACCACTTTGTGTAACATTCATAATCGGGCTGCTAACAATAACACTCCTTATTGAGATGGCGATAAGGTTTAAATTTCAGGTTAACACCAGCTAACTGTTTTGATTTACGCTAGAATAATATATTAATATTAATAATGATTTATTGTTTTCCTTTCTTTAAATAAAGAATAAAGACATATAATAAAAAACATCACCAAAAAGGGTGTTTTATTTAATTTTTCGAAGTTCAGGCATAAATAATAATTTAATGTTTTAGGATTATTTTCTGAAGAACTTAATTTGCCACATTATACAATAAAACCATAGCCGAAAAGGGGTTCCACAAGTAGGAGATTTTGAACTTTAAAGCAGTTTTGTAGGCCTGATACTTTCTGGGTTTATAAAACCAAAAAATGTGATTTTGCATTACTTCGTAGTGCACCGCCTTACTGTTACCTGGTTTGAAAAGTAATAATGGCTCTGATGCAGCGATAAGATTTGTCTTTGCAACTATATCTTCTGTCTTCAGACTTCCAGCAATTGAGGCGAAGAGAATACCATAATTCCCAACAGAGATGAAGAATCAATGGCGAATAGATGTTTGGAGCGTTTTAATTTAAAATGTCACGCATTATACAAAAATAGCATTTGACTTCACATATAAAATAATAAACTGAATGAACATCCCATGAAGTCAGCAACACAGTCGGATATTAGTTAAGTTATTATTATTATTGACTCTCTGGAGACGATCAAGATCAATTGTATTGACGCAATTGACAATTATCGCTAATTGGTCGTTTACTGAGGCAACTGAAGCAGTTGATAATTGAGACTCCCCATTGACGAGGGGGAATAATGTGCATTTTGATTAAGCGCCATTGAAGCAGCAAAATGATCTTTTCGCTGTCCGTCATTTGGAACTCAGTTTCATCGCGGAACGAGATTTGTTTTTACTTATAATTGCATTTTATCATGATTGTCCAAAATTAAAGAAAATAAAATTGTAAGATTATCACCGTATTCGCACAGTTTAAATACTATACATAGATATATAGACAATATAGGTATTTAGATATTTTGTGTTCCGTATCGATGCCTGGAATCCATTATGAGAGAGAGCTAGCTCTTTCGCCCTTTTTGTTACCGTTTCGCGCGTTTATTCCCTAAATTTTGCCCTTTTTCTCTACTTGCCACACTTTCTTTCTCTACTGGCAACACTAGTGACGCGCATTTAAGATCACGTGATGTTATTGTTTGTCATATGACGCTGTTTTTTTCGCGCCGAATATTGCTTTGTGTTTCGCTGTGCTTGAAAATCAATTTTAAGTCAAAAATCAACGTTTATTCCTTGCCCTTTTCATTTTAAATATAAAAATAAACCGTGACGGACGTTTTACGACAATTTTTTTTTAGTGCTTTGTTTTGGTTTACGTGTTTATTTACGTTAAAATGAGTGACATCGAGAATAATGCCGCAACGACGTCGGCCGGGAACAACGAAGTGCAAGACTCCCGCAAACGCCGATTAACACGCGAAGACACTGACTCCGAGTCCTCCGAAGAGGCGTATTTCAATCGGGACCCGCGGGTAGACCGTCTAATGCAACAGATGTCAGCCCTGACGGAAGTTTTACAGGGAAATCGGGTAGAATTCTCCGCGGAGAAAGAAGACTCCGCGGGAGAAATGGGGCGGGCGGTAGAACCGGGTTTCTTAGAAATGCCTGCTATCCTAGCAGCGCAGAGGAACATTCTAGAATTCGGGAATCCGAGCACCATGGTGAAAGAATCACCGACTCTGAAGGCAGACGCAAAAAGAGTCGCAGTAATCTCGGCTCTTCAGCGTTTCGACTCTGAGGAATGGTCGCGTGTGCGTTACGCCGAAACACAGAAAGTGTATACCGCCACGCCCGCCTTCGTAGAACTGGAGATTAATGAAGAATTGAGGAGGTTCGACAAGAATAACTCCTTCGCACCAGCCCTGGACCGTTCCCTGGGAGCCCTCTCCAATGCGATACTCTCCCAAACAGAGTCGGTCAGAGGAAACATGCAGGAACTGGTGAACTGGGCATCCGAACCGGGCACCTGCTTAACCCCCGCGACTCTGTTTGACAAGGTCCAAGGAATGTTTGCAAAGGAGTCCGCATACAGTAGGACCACGGATGACGTCCTACAAATCGTATGTGGAAGGCGAACAGAATGCCTACAAAATAGGCGAAAGGCCCTACTGGAGGGAGTAAGGGACCCGTACACCAGAGAAGGCCTTGCCAGGATTCCCCCGAGCTCCAGCCACCTCTTCAATAAAGAGGAACTGGCGGCCTATATCGTGGCAAACGGGGGACGGGACAAGGTATTCGGTGGCGCATCCTTGTCATATACCCCCCATCAACCTCAACCCTCTACCTCGCAAGTGACAAGACCAGTGAGAGAGGCTCCACCCTCTCGACCTAAGAAGCCCTTTCGACCCGCTCCTAGGCCAGAGAAAGATAGGACGTATAGGCAACCCGCCAAAAAGCCAGAGCCCTCTCGCAAGGCGACCAGCGACCGGGGTAGGAGGCGATGGAGGTGACTGGAGGCAGGATCCATTCTGGGGAGGACGCCTAAAGGCGTATCAGGAGGTGTGGAAGGAGCTGGGAGCATCACCGCTAATCCTGAAGATTCTGAAAGGAGCACGAATCCATTTTGTTACAAAACCTCCTCTGGCGCTCCCATCGGCAGAGCTCAAGCAGAACTTCAGGACGAAGTCGTCTCCAGGCATGACCGCACACATCGAAATGATGAAAGCGTCAAAGGTCCTGGAGGCAGCAGAAGACTCCCCAAGCTTCCTATCAGGTATGTTCCTTACCTCCAAATCAGACCACACCTTCAGGCCCATCTTCAACCTGAAGGCCTTGAACGTCTTCATAGACTCAAAGCCCTTCAGGCTGTTCAGTCATTTTCGGGTTCCGGAATTCCTCCAACCCGACGACTGGCTGATAAAAGTCGACCTCTCCCAGGCTTACTTCCACGTGCCGATCGCAAGATCACACCGGAAGTTCCTGCGCCTCGTCTACAACGGAGAGCTCCTTCAGATGACATGTCTGCCCTTCGGCCTGTCATCAGCGCCAAGGATCTTCTCGCTGCTCTCAAACTGGGTAGCGGAGCTGCTAAGGAAAAAGGGGCTCAGGACTGTAGTCTACCTAGACGACTTCTTAGTAGCAAACCAGTCCAGAAAGCTTCTCACCTCCCAAGCCGTTGCTATAGTGCACACACTTCAACAGCTAGGCTGGTGCATAAACCCAGAGAAGTGTATCCTGACACCCACGCAGAAGTTGGAGTTCCTGGGTATAACATGGGACACGAGAGCAGATCAAAAGTCTCTCTCCGACCGCAAGTGCTCTGGTCTACGCCAAGCCTTGCAGGTTCCCTTGGAAGTCGGCAGTTGCTCTCCCAGGCAGGCTCTCGGTCTACTGGGAAGACTCAACTTTGCAAATTTTGTGATCCCCCGTGGTCGCTTGCATTGCCGCAGACTGCAGAGGTTCAGCCGACGCATACAGCATCTGAAACCATCCCGGCCAGTTGCTCTGCCCAACGCAGCACGGCAGGACATACAGTGGTGGCTAGCAGCCATTGGAAGGACAAGCTCCATTCAACCTCTCCCTTTCCATCACTTCCTGACGACAGACGCAGCGGACACAGGATGGGGAGGACAATTAGACGACACCACAGTTGCGGGCCAATGGACAGGGGAACAAGCCCTATGGCACTCAAACCGGAAGGAGGCATACGCCGTGTTAGAGGTCATAAAAGATCAAGTTCATGCCCTGGCAGGGACGAATGTTTTATTGCAGACAGACAACAAAACAGTAGTGGCTTATGTCAACAAGGAGGGGGGCACAAAATCGTTAGCTCTTCTGGAAACAACGCGGGAGCTACTAGATTTCGTAGACCAGATGGAGATATCTCTGACAGCCCAATACATCCCAGGAAGGTACAACGGAATTGCGGACCGTCTCTCTCGGGGCGCACCGCTTCCAGAGTGGCATCTACTAAGTCCGGCAACGAAGGGAATATTCAAAAAATGGGGTCGCCCTCAAATAGACCTGTTTGCTTCAGCCACTGCTCACGTGGTACCAACATACGTCTCCAAAGACTCAAGCGACTGCTTAGCCTGCTTTCCCAACGCGTTCAGTCAACCTTGGGACTACGATCTAGCTTGGGTATTCCCTCCGCCAAACCTCGTTCCGAGAGTTCTCACCCACCTAAATCAGGAAAAGGGCACGTTCCTTCTAGTCGTCCCAAAATGGGAGAAGACCTTCTGGAGAAGCGACCTGAAGCAGCGAACAGACGAACCTCCCATACGTCTGCGCAGCCTAGAGAGAGTCCTCATAGACACATCAACAGGACTACCCCCTCCCAGGATTCAGGATCTGGAACTAGAGGTCTGGAGAATTGCGGGTGGGAACAAGCCCTGACAACATGGAGCCGGGAAGAACGCCAACTCCTCAAGTCATCCTGGAGAGAGTCTACACTGAAGACCTACAAACCTGCATGGGATAGGTGGCGTAAATGGGGCACTCAAAACGGCGTGGATGTCAACAATCCCCCACCAACAATGGTCGCCAGGTATCTGGCCCACCTATTCGTTCAAGGAGGCCTAGCCCCAGGGACCATTCAGGTCCACAAGTCAGCCATTGTTACCTTCTGCGGTCCAGCTCAGAATGCTAGAAAAATCAGCTCTGATTTCTTGGTGAGACACGTTCTCAAGGCAATCTCAATGGCAAGGAGAACCAAGGAGAAAGCTCCCATCTGGGACCCCAGACAAGTGATAGACTGGCTGATCAAGAATTCCCCCGCAGACGACTCACTGTTTGAAGCGTCACGGAGGGCAGCAATACTTCTCGTCCTGGCGTCAGGCAGGAGAGTTCATGATTTGACACTGCTCAGAATCACCCCAGAACATTTCATCGACAAGAGGAACACCATTACCCTGTGGCCAATTTTCGGGGCAAAAACCGATACAGCCAACCACAAACAATCAGGTTGGAAACTGACCGGTTCACAAAAAGATAACATCAACCTTCTTAAATGGTTGAGGAAAGTCGTTGCTCTCTCTACAACCAGAAGAGGTCCACTACTAAAGAACCTTTTTGTGACTACATCAGGAGAGGCAAAACCGGCAACGCAAACAATAATAGGGGGATGGATTAAATCGGTTCTCAGAGAAGCTGGAGTCCACGCAACCCCGGGAAGTGTACGCTCGGCTGTAGCCTCCTTAAACTGGTTGGAAGACTACCCCATAGAAGAGATTCTTGCTAGAGGGAATTGGAAGTCCGAGCACACCTTCCGGAAATTCTACAAAAAGGAGATAGCGCACTCCAGAAGCGAGCACCTCCAGCACTCAATGGCTCCATTCTTTACTCCGGTGTAAATAGCATCACATATAACTCTAAGCTTTCAGATCACCAGGTGAGAGCAGACACATCTCATAATGGATTCCAGGCATCGATGGAAACAAAATATAAATTTTATTGGTAGGTAAAATTCTTTTATTATATTATTAGGAGTCAACAAAGCAAATGGGGTGAAAATCTTGACAGGTCCATTGAAGTTCCATTAATGGACATGGTCAAATGACATTTATCGTCTCCGGACTCCAGCTGCACAGCTGCTGAGGCCCAGAGACGAGAGGTGAATAGTCAATAAATGAAAATATAATTTTTGAAGTGGTTTATTGTTTAATGTCATGCATAATATAGGAAAACAAAATAACTAGATACCAGCTACCAAACCTCGCTCCCTCCTCTCAGGAAACATAGCGTGAGGATGTCAGGTCTGGTTGAAAGCTGAAATTAGAAGTTAACTTCTTCCACTAATCTCAATCGTATCACATTCAATAGATCAAGTCATTTAATAAAGGGATTATTCCACAGCGTCAAGTTTCTTCTTCAGATGTAAGCTATTTAAAATCTTAACTAAGGTATAGCAAGCACCAAACTTTAATGCCGACCTGATGTTGATATAGAAATCGTCACGGTAGGTGCGAAAAGGGGTATGCTATTATTACGTTTAACTATTTAACGTTTTCAAAAGAATATCAATGCCCTTATTTATTTAAAAACTCCTAAGAATTGTTTTTTTTTTTTTTTTAGTTAAAGTTTGCTATTCCGGGAAAACTTCTTAAGATATTATCATGTAATATACGTGAATAATAAGATATATTATCTGGTTAACAGAAAACAATCGCAAAAAAAAACAATTGCTTTGTTTTTATTTGATATTTGACCAGAAAATTTTTATGAGGTTTTTTGAAATACCATCCAACGGTCAACAGGTTAGTTTGGCACGTACTGTAAGAATGAGTGTTTGTAAGCAGAAATGAAAAAGAGGGCATATTGGCATTCACCCTTATTTTAATTTCTGCAATTAATTTACATCAGATAAACAAATCCCTATGGATAAGCTGAACATTCATAAGATCCTTTTCAGTGAATACAGAACAAATTGCTCCCAACTCGTCACCTCATTTGGATAGGGTTCTACCTGACATTTTTTTCAAAAAGGACCTTTGAATGCCAAAGCATTTCAATCGCTCATTTCTACATCGAAGGTAATTTTCAGAACCATCTGTGTTATATTTTTGTAGATATACATGTATGACAAAGTTCTAACATCAAGCATTTTGAATAATCATTCATTTTACAAGGTTCTAACATCACTTACACTCTCTATTTTGTTTGTATCTGACAGTTGATCGTTATTACGAGGCGCTTTATGGTTCACCACTTTGGTTGGATAGGGTTCTAATTTTGCTTTACCATGTTTTACAGTTTTAAAGTTTGCAAAGACGAATTTTCGTAATCTATTTAACAATTTTAGTTTATCGTATTTTAAGGGGAAATATTTAAATAGGACGTAGCCCGAGCTTGGAATTGCATTAGGGATACGTAATTAGAACCTTGTGCAATGAATTATTATGCCCTAGCTGGTTGCATATGGTTCTATTTGCAAGTTTAGGTATGTTCTAAAATGGTAAGTTTACGTCCTTTTAAATATCTTCCTTTAACCTATTTATACATGCCAACTGATCATATGTCTAATAATAATAATAATAATAATTGGATAATTTGTATAGCGCCGTTTTTGTGAAAAATCACCTCAAGAGCGCTGTACAATTTATTAAGAATTCTTAGGTTCTATCTAATTTTACTATTTACAAATGGATACAGAAACATACTTACCTGGCAAGTCACTTCCAATAAACACAGTTTATGCTTGGAGAACATATGGTTTTGCACGCGGAGGACATTATATTTAAAACACGGGACATTGCACGTTTTTACGTTTGCTACCCCCATCACTATTAGTATTATATTTATGAAAAGATTAGTGGCAAAAGCAGAGTTGATATTTATTTTGAAAGACTGGAGAGTTTATGACTCTTTAGGGCTGGAGAAAATTCATGAAATGACCTTTACAAACGCTTACAAATAGGATTTGCATCATCTATACATATTATGTTATTTTAATTTTTTAGATAAGGAAATGTTTGATTGTTGGATATGATTTGTTATCTTTGAACTGTTTAGATTACATCATTTTCAATCAAAATGAGATTTATAAATCGCAAAAAATCTGCCCGTCCACAGGTATTGCAAATTCTAACAACATTGTCGTAAAAAGGTAAAAATATGTTCAATTAAAATACTTTACACAATATTCAATCTCAAAATCGGAAATGGGTAATAGATTATGAGAAATGGTCTTTGCAAACCTTGGCACCTGATATTTCAGAATAAGGTGAAGTGAAGTTCGAACCCTATCCAAATGAAGTGACGAACTGTCTAATCAGTGGGACTATAGCATCCCCTTTTGAGACTAAGGGAATGGGGAAGGCAAGGGAGATGGAAAAGAGGAAAGTTGAGAAGCACCTACCTGGGTATTCAGATGGATAGAGCGATACAGAAAGTGTCTACCGCCGATTCCACTGAACGAGTATGAGCGTGTTTCCATCACCATTATTGCCCACTACTAATGAATGTTTGTTTGTTTGTTTGCAATGGTGCTTTTACCTTGCCGCAATTGGCTATGGAGCAGCGGTGGGGGCGGTGTGAGAAGGCTGAATGCGCCCCCGGGGGGCCCTGGGGCTCCTCGCCGTCACTGCTGCGTCCGGCTGACAGGGGACCCCGCGCGCGCACTGCTCCGGCTCCCGTACTGCCCGGACCCGCGCTGCTCAGTGAAACGGCTTCCGGTTCTCCCTCGCATACGCCGCCAGCCACCTGTTGCAGAAAAATAAAAGGACAAATGACATTTTTATAAAACAAATCAACCGATAATCGATCCATTGTAAGACGAAGGCATTGTAAAGCTTCTTTCACCATCATTAGATTTGTACAAAAATTACATAAAATATTTTTTGACTTCTTAGGCAATTGAATCCGAGACAATGTTCTACTCCAATGCCACAGCACGTATTGCCATAGAATTATTTGTATTGTATTGGCTGCATCGGATGTAGGGGGTTTCTTTAGTGAGAATGATTCATTTGCAGTATTAACTTTAATATCGTTGATCACTTGGTAATATTAGACACCTCGCAAAACTAAAAAATATTTATTGTTATATGTAAACACCTATTTTAATTGTGAATCTCTAATTTTAAGTCATATTTGTAAATACAGTAGAACCCCGTTAAATCGAAATCCATGGGACATCAAAAATAAAATTTCGAATTAACGAATTCCCACGTAATTCGAAATTTCGAGAAAAAAAAAAAAATCGCCGAAAATTTAATTTTTTGGCGGCAAACTCAAATTCGGGTAGGTTCTTCGGAATAAATTCGTAATAATAAGCTCATTCCCTGGGTAAATCGAGTTTACTCAGCCGTGTACCGCCGCGGACGGCCCTCTATTCGAAGTATGAATTCACTAAAATACGATATTTTCCGAGTAAATCAAATTTTCGCGGCCGATTACCGTTACAGCCACCCCTTTAAACTCGAAAAAATGTTATATATTACCGCGTAAATCGAAATTTCACAGCCTATTTCCGATGCAGCTGGCCCTTTGAATTCAGGTACCTACTCGAAGTAAATTCGTAAATCGAAATTTCGCGACCGAATCCCGTCGCAGCCAGCCCTCTAAATTCAAATACCTATTCCAAATAAATTCGTAAAAATACCGCATATTTCTGCGTAAATCAAAATTTTGCTGCTTACTGCCTCTGGGGCCGGCTATGAAATTTAGAAATTCGAAGTAAAACTACGATATATTTAGCTAAAATCGAAATTTCACGACCTAATCCCTTCGCAGCCGGCCATAATGCAGATACCTATTCGGAATAAATTCATGAAAATACGATAAAATTTGCGTAAATTGAATTTTCACGGCCGAATCCCGTCGCGGCCGGCCATAATGCAGATACCTATTCGGAATAAATTCATAAAAATACGATATATTTTGCGTAAATCGAATTTTCGCGGCCGAATCCCGTCGCGGCCGGCCCTTTTTCAAATATCTATTCAGAAAAAAATCGTAAAAACTCGGTATATTTCGCGTAAATCGAAATTTCAGGACCGAACAACGTCGCGGCCAGCCATAAAGCAGATACCTATTCGGAATAAATTCATAAAAATACGAAGTATTTCGCGTAAATCGAATTTTCGCGGCCGATTGCCATCGCGGCCGGCACTTGTTCAGATACCTATTCGGAAAAAAATCTAAAAAACTCGGTTTATTTCGCGTAAATCGAAATTTCAACACCAAATACCGTCGCGGCCGGCCATATTGGAGATACCTATTCGGAATAATTCATAAAAATACGATGTATTTCGCGTAAATCGAATTTTCGCGGCCGAATCCCGTCGCGGCTGGCCCTTGTTCAAATACCTATTCGGAAAAAATCGTAAAAACTCGGTATATTTCGCGTAAATCGAAATTTCAGGACCGAATACCGTCGCGGCCGGCCATAATGCAGATACCTATTCGGAATGAATTCATAAAAATACGATGTATTTCGCGTAAATCAAATTTTCGCGGCCGATTGCCATCGCTACCGGCCCTTGTTCAAATACCTATTCGGAAAAAAAAACGTAGAAACTCGGTATATTTCGCCTAAATCAAAATTTCAGGACCTAATACCGTCGCGGCCGGCCATAATGCAAATACCTATTCGGAATAAATCCATGAAAATACGATATATTTTGCGTAAATCGAATTTTCGCGGCCGAATCCCGTCGCGGCCGGCCCTTGTTCAAATATCTATTCAGAAAAAAATTGTAAAAACTCAGTATATTTCGCGTAAATCGAAATTTCAGGACCGAATCCCGTCGCGGCCGGCCATAATGCAGATACCTTTTCGGAATAAAATCATGAAAATACGATATATATCGCGTAAATCGAATTTTCGCGGCCGAATCCCGTCGCGGTCGGACCTTTAAATTACTATATTCTAAGAAAATTCGTTAAAAATACCACAACCAATTCAGATTTTACAAAATAATAATACGAATTAGGATGATGTTAACCGCGTAAATCGACATTTTACGGAATTTTACCACCACGGCTGTCTGCCAGATTCTAATTTACGAATTTTTTTTTTTTTTTTGCTAAAATCCACGTTTTTCGAATTACACAAACAAAATTTCGTGTGCGGGCAAAAATAAATTTCGAATTACGAATTTCGAATTAAAAAATTATTTTGTATGAAAAAATTTTCTGGGGACTTTTTTTTGGCAAAAATTTCAAATTACACGTTTTTTCGAATTATCGGGGTTCGAATTAACGGGGTTCTACTGTATATATGTATGCCACTAGTTTTCAGTCAGTAGTAAAAAGTCTTAGTCGTAAGTCACTAGCTATATACATAATAATATATAAGTCTTAAATGTAAGTACCTAGTAATAATTTTGAATCTTAGTTGTAAGCCTATCGTATTAATTTTATTTTATTGTATGCTTATATGTACAGCGCGCTTGAGGTGATTTTTCACGAAAACGGCGATTTATAAATCAGCCAAATATTATTATTATTATTAACTGAGTTTAAATAATCATCAACCAATCCACGAATCAGTCTGAAGAAATGCAATTGTGCACATCCCTTCTGACCCGTAGATGTTTCATTCTGAGCATTCGCAATAGAAAGTCAGTAAGATAGAGTCACAGCTAGTAGCCATACTCCCTCGGGAGAGAAATCTCAGAAATTTCTTCTGATTTTTCTCCAATGCAGCTTGTGCCGTTCAGCTGAAAGCAATAACATTACAAACTTTAGACACATATCGTCACCTCAATTGGATACAGTTCTAACTGACATTTTTATTCAACTTATTGCATTAAAAATGTTGATTCATTATGTTTTAATCTGTCATTTGCCGATTTTAACCCTTATATATAAAGAAACTATATGAAGGACAAGGTCAGAATCGCTTGCGCCAATATCATTCTTGATGTAACCGATGGTTTCATTAATCTAGCTACTCTAGAATATTTTTAAATGAATTTTCTATGACTTTGCAGGTTAGTTTTGGCAACTGTCAAAGGCGAAAAATCAATGTTTTATGTTTCAAATGCTTGCGTATAAAGGTCTTTATTTATTTGCAAACTCCTTTGAATTGTGTTTTTTCATGTTGGGTATGTATTCAGATTTGCGGAGAAATAATAAAATCAGTTTATATTTATGTGATTATATTTTTTGACAATTATTTCCAAAATGGGAGATTTTTAATCTTTTATTTTAGTTAGTTAGCTATTCTGGAATAACCTCTTACGATATTATCATGTAGTATACATGAATAATAAGATATAATGTAAACAGAAAACAATCGCAAAAAAAAGCAATTCTTTTATTTTTAAATGGATATTTGAGCAGAAAGCAACAAGGTAAAATCCGCGCAGTTTTTCAAAATACGCCTGACATTCAACAGGTTAAGCTTAAAAAAAAATTAAATAGAAAACTACTCACCTAATAAAACATTAAATTTCAATCAATGTAAAGGATATCATTTTTATTATAGCAAACTCCAGTCACACCTAGTTAGTTGTGAATTTCACATTAAAAAAGCAATAGTTCTTACTTTGAAACCGCCATATTTTTTCCAGTACTGCCAACATGAGGAACATAGTCTGCTTTGGAGTTGTGAGGGACCCCACGCGTACCATTGAGAAGATGATGTCGCTAAATATTAAAATTCATTATTATTTTTCAAGACAAATATTCAATAGCACAAAGTCTCTCAGAAAATTCAGATTGGTTAATTTAATATCACTGTGTGAGTACTGTGATGAAAGTCAACTTAAGATTGATAGACCTATATCTAAGTTCCCATTTACATTTCACTATTTGGGGATTATATTGTCACTGTTCAGGCAAAGTCACCAAACCACAACTAAAACAGGTTACAGAAACTTTAAAATACGGTTTTAAAGTTTTATCTACCAAGACTTTTGCCTGAACGGCGACGATAATATTTTTCATATGTTTCAATGTGATAATTTACAAACTATATATGAAATAATTTACCTTGGCACGAACTGCAGATCTCTCCGGAAGTGAGGTTCACCGCTGAGCCATTTGTACCGCCGTTCATCACATTATTAGCCTTATTATTATTTATTATCGCTGGGTTGGGTTTGTTACTGTAACAAAATAATTTCACAATCAAATACACGCACACAAAAATAAACAGAAGATAAAAGAAGTGTCGAATCTTCAAATTCTAACTGATGAACATTGAATGTTCCAAATAAAAACAAAAAATAAAGCATAATTGCAAAATGTACCACGCTTTTTGATTTTATTAGTTTCACGTCTATCAAAACCCATTTTTTTCCATTTCAATAAAAGGGCAACTAACATAATAATACTGTAACAAAACCATCTTGTATATTTTATTATTTCGAGTATATATTGATAAATATCCAATCTCGAATACTCCCTCATTCCTGCATCGCTTCATCCTTCACTATAAGGGGGTAGGGATGCTATTGGTTAGATGACACAGATGGTCTGATCAATAAAAGGTCATGTGGTACCTCGGGAAAGTTGAGTTGCCTTCCAGTTCTACCCGTGCATCTTCAAGAAAAAACATCTGGCAGAACTGAGATTCTTTCAGCTAACCTAGAGCGATAATAGACTCGTGTAACCCTTGTAAAAGGTTTAACGAGCGGTCAAGTACTGTTTTACTATTATTGAACTGTGTCATACTTGAAAATTGACTGTACTTACTCCAAATAAGGACTAAATTGTGTTTACTGCAATATAATTGTGGATTTTATTTAAATTATCCTGTTACAATACCCATTTATGCAAACAGAAACTAGCCTAACCTAATTATGGTGATTTATTTTAGGGTTATTATGCTGTGGTGCGCTACCTCCTTCTTTAGCCATCGTTTTGGATAACATTACAGTGTCCATCATCAGGGCAAGTGTGTAATCATCACATACCATGATTTACACATCTGTCCTGATTTAGGACACTGTAATGCTGTCTGGCTAAAAAAGGAAGTAGCGCAACATGGCATAATAACCCAAAAATAAGTTACAATAATACTTTGGGCTGTGAAAATCTCAAATCATATCCAGCCTAACCCAGGCATTAATAATTTTGATTTTTTATGATAATTCAAAATCCTGCACAAATATCGGTAGAAATTAAACAATACGAGTTAACGATTTTTTAACCGAATCTTTAAAAACTGGAGTTGATATTTCTATGATTTTATTGTGGCGTTTTTGTAAAAAAAAAAAAACACTTAAAGGGCACTTTCTAGTTCATCCTAAGATGTTGTCCCAATCAAAAGGTTACAAACATCAATTTGATTTGAATTTTAAATAAATAGAGACTTGGGGCCAACATAAAAGTTTTCCTTCAGGTATAAAGGATATTATATTACTTTAAACACTCAAGCGATGGAGATTTACAGATGTTAGGTTTTCAATTCGGCCATTCAATTTAATAAATATCACACTCCAAATATTAACATGGAAACAACTGCTTACTACGGTTTAACGCCAATAAATCCACCTAGATTTTAACGTTCATCCCATAGTTTTCGATTTTTTGAAAAAAATAATTTTATATCATTAAATTTATATGTAGTTAGTTTAAATTCACTGTTAGTATTATTACAAATGGTGGGTGTGGCAACTTGACTTATTCGGGTACTAGTCGCATACACCATATCTAATGGGTATCCAGGCTCATTAGTTTAACCAGATAATTGACCATAAATGGGCAATGATAGCAGATGCAGCCCTAGTTAGTTGTGTCACTCTGGTTCCACGTCTGACGACCATCGGTGGATAAAACCAAATCAAATAAACCAAAGCTTCATGGAAATGGTATGGGCACATAAAGACGGAGACCATCAGACCACACAGTGAAGCAGGCAATGTCTATCAAGCTTCATCGACAGTCATCCAGAGGAAGACCAAAGAACTCCTGGATGACTCAATGCTAAAAAATACCTCAGAGAAGCGGCCTGGATGAAGGCGATACTCAGAACTGAAGAAGCTACAACCTGAGAACGAGAAGAGCCGACCCCAACAGCCTACCTAGGCAATGAGTTGGGACAGCGCAAGGAAGAAGAAAAGACTATTAAATTTATAATCTTTATATATATCGCATCACAATGTTTGTTAGAGAAAAAATTCGAAAATAATAAAAGAAATTTGATGAAATTTGGCTTACTGTATGTAATTCGGGTCAACTTAAAAGAAAGAATAGTCTTTAATCTCGATTATTGACGTCAATATTTTATTGCAAATTAAATGTTCATTAAATGCTTATTATAGAACAATGCTTTGTAATTATTTGTAAGTTCAACAAGTTTCTAACAGATGGCGGAGTGAGTTAATTTATCGACACAACACTTGGTTATCTAGGTTGGGTAACCATCCAGTAGATGGCGTTGTGTTTCGTTAGCCACAGCAACCTGACCATGTCAGCTAGTTTATTTATAAAAATCACTAACTAAATTTGGGAAGCTATCGCTTGAGTGGGTAACATAAAGTTATAAAAACATTATTCTTAACAATTGGGTAATTTTTCAAGGAAAGAAAGTGATTTTGCTGAATACAAGTTAGCAAGTAAGACAAAAAAGGTGTTAGTAATATAAGTATGAAACGACCACAAACACTCACTAGTTGGGAATGTAGACTTGCTTCAGCTTGGATTCTGCCTCCACCGCCTTCACCCTCTTCTGCTGGACGTACCGGTCTGTCGTCTTCCACATGTAGTAGTACTCCACTATGTTCTTCAATGTTTTCCACGGCAACTGAAAATGTTACCAAAGTGTGTTAGGAATATAATATAAAATCAAATGAAAAGTTGCAGTCTGAATCAAAACAAAAGGTACTCAATTTGGGTAACGCCGCCCCGGAAACCATTTATTGGATGACCAACACCCCTGCCAGAGGTCACCCCAATGGTTTGCTACGTTTGGTGACTTAGTAGGGGTTCCCGGGTGACGGGCCTGATCGGGAGGGACTGATTGAGGGAGATCTTGACCTCTCCAGCCACTCTTTCGATCCACCACCTTGTACCACAGTGGGAGGAATGGATTCATACATCTGTTACTTCTGGACACATTGATCTTCAGATTCCTGCCCAGCCCTCGTACCTTTTTCCTTCCCAGGACTTCCTCTCCTTACTTTTCCTAAAAAGACACCCCAAGCATCCCCAAAGATAATATAGGCCCCAAGGGAAATTGTTTTCCTCATGGCATACAAATTATAATTCATTTTGCCTAGTGTAAATGCCTGCTATCAACAAAGGACTTCCTAGCGAGACAGGAACTGTACATCACCCTTGTTGTAATGTGTTAAATAAAGATGAATAAGTCAAATAAAATATTGAGCAACACCATTTACACTAGACAAAATGAATTATAATTTGTATTTTTTACATTAGCTCCTACAGGAGGACCTGAGGAAAATAATTCCTTTAAGGATATTTGTCATCTTTGGGGATGCTGTGTGGAGTTTTTTTAAGGAAAGGAAGGAGACGATGTTCTGGGAAGGAAAAGGTATGAGGGGTGGGTAGGAATATAGGTCCACGGCGGTGCAAGGCGTAAGGTATATAAAAATACCTTACCTATACGCCATGCTGCCTTCAAAGAAAGATTTACTTTTAACATGGAATCGCTTATAAATCTATGCTTTTCATTATGTTATTTTTTACTTTTATATTTTTCTAACCCGTAAGTGTATATTATTTTTTTGTCTCTATTTTTGAAAATGGTATTAACGAATGACACAATGAATAATAACATTTTGTTTGATCCTTTAAATAAAAAATTTAATTAAAAAAAATAAATCCACGGATTTTCTCTATTTATCATTGTTATTTTTAAATTTTATTAATTTGTATTTACTGAAGTGTTTGATTATAAGCGATATTGATGTGCGTTAGTTTATTAAATTGTGAAATTATTAACCCCGATACAGGAGAGTCCTAGTGGGGTAATAATTATATGCTAAACAATGTATTTTAACTGTGAAGAAACAATAAATAAATAAATATAGTTTAGTCAACAAGAGCCTAAGAGCTGAGTCAGTATTTTCCCCGAGGAAAGTTTGGGAAGTGCGGTAAAGGTAGTAGAGAGAGCACTCACAAAGTCTGTCCGTATGTCGTTGAAGTCCTTTCCGTATTTGTCCAGCGCCTCCTCGAAGAGGTTAGCCTCCGAGGCACTCCACTCCTCCATCTCGTCGCGGCAGAGCACCGGGCCCGAAGGCGGCACCAGCGACGAGAGCGCCGCCTCCAGGCAGTACTCGTGCCGGTGCAGGGTGTCCATAGCGTGGAACTGGAAAACAAAATATGGATAATAAATTATCTAATTCACAATTGTGATTTTTATTCAATAATAATAAATTAAATGAAAACGAATCACTTGGTAAAACACCACCATTTAATAAAAATTATCTACATGTTTCAAAACCAAAATTTTCTTCGTCAGGATAAGATTAATATTAATAAAAATAAATCAATCCACACTAGCGATGAACTAAAAATAAATAACAGAAGTCAAACTAGTGTAGACAAATAAGAACTATAAAAAAATATTTTATAAGGAATGGTGTTAATTAACGTAAAAGTATCATAAAAAAACAATTATGTAAAATGAAATACAACAATTATTTTAGAATAGACAAAAATTGCATTTATAAAATAAAAAAAAAACATTTAAAACAAGCAATAATAATCAAGATGTCCAAATAACAAAAATAAATTATTATAAATGTAAGTGTAGCGGTATGGTTTTAACCACACCTTGCGTGTTCAATAATAATAAACACTTATTAATTGATTACCACTTGTTTATTTACATTATTTAACAAAGTAGTACAACGTAAACAATGATTTGTAGCGGATAAGAATACGTCATACCGTTACGGATAAATTTGAATAGAAGTTTCACAGGTAGTGAGTAACATGTAACGTCATGTAATGAATGACACTTGCACTGTATTTTACTATGATATGCTTACAGATTGGTTGCTTACTGAACTAACGTCGAGCCCGTTCTCGCTTAAATAGTCGACCGGTAAGGTAGCCAGGCAAAACACTGGTAGGTAGGCAAAACGTGCCACTCGATGATTCGCGAAGGCTTGGCGCTATACAGTGAACTATGGGTACTAGCGCTAGATCTTTCCAGTAAGTGGCAATACCATTATAGGCGGCCAAGTGGACTATGTACTCTAGCGCGTTGGTACAGGTGGCGGCAGTTGGTACTGTAAAGGTAAGTAGATGGGTAAGTAGCTAGCCGTCACCGCGTGAATGAGGATGATTCTCGCTAGTTCTTTTGGTTGCGAAAATAATGATGTGTCGCCACATAAGTATTAATATGAAAATACATTTAAGATGGCTATTTTTAAAAAAATATTTGGTTGTTAATAATATTTAATTGACTAATACCTTTTCTAATTTAACACAACGGGTTTACAATTAAGTAAATAACATGGAAATTTTATAAAACTAGGCAAAAATGCAGGCATGTCAATATCTGCATTTTTGCCATATCTCCAAACCCAGTGGTTTTTGCAAATGTTGAAAAGATCACAAAATGTATTTTTTTATTCAAGCTGTCCACTTTGTTGCGGATAATAATTAAATATTTATAAATAATTTAATACTAAATCTTAAAAAATGACCATTCCACTGATTTATGATAATTGTGTGCGATTGCAAACAAAATTCTACAATGTGCAATAGTTTTTGAAATCTAGCAACCCTTGCGCAATGATTAAACCAGCTACCACTATTTTTGCAGTTTGTTGTGTAACTCGGAAGGGAAGACTCGAAGACCAAGTGCAGTTATGATATTCAACTGATTTACGAAAATTACTCTGCAAAGTATGCATATTTCCTTATATTGTGAGTTTTACTAAAATTTTACGAATCAGTTTTAACATACTTAATTTGGGAGGCGGTTATGTGGTAACGCCGGGCCGGGAACCATTTATTGGATAACCAACACCTCTGCCATTGGTCACTCCAAGTGGTGTGCCCGGGTTCATAGGGTGAGATTTGTCTAGGTCTTGGCGGCGTGTACGTTTGTATACCTACTGCGTGACGGGCCGGATCGGGTGAGATTGGTTGAGGGAAACCTAACATAGACCTCTCCAGCCAGTCTCTCTCGGCCCATCGCCTTGCATCGCAGTGGGAGGGATGTATTCATATGTCCGTCACTCCTAGGAACATTGCCCCCAAATTCCTACCCACCCCTCATAATCTTTTTCCTTCCCAGAACTTCTTCTTTCTTTCCCTAAAAAGACCCGCCACACAGCATCCCCAAAAGGTGACATAGGCCCTGATAGATTTTTTTTTCCTTAGGGCTTCCTGTGTGGAGCTAATGAAAAAAATATATATATAAAATAATTAAGACTTTGTGAATTCCACCTGTTCCAAACACTGCCCAATTTTATTTAAAAAAAAATATGGGTCATTTTCCAACAGTATGCAAACTTAAAAAAAGATCACCTACATTCTTAATGATCCTAATCCTACTAATCAACTGCTGAGGTTCAATTTTGGCTCAACACTCCTCAAATGCAAAAACATGCTCAACAAATCACTTAGCTGATCAGAGACAAGGATTGATCAATCTCACGAAATTTTCCTTTCTTAATCATACGCTTACATCAGCCTTCCATTCTTATGGAGTCTCTACAATCTTCACATCTAAACATTTAGTCTGATTTGCAGGGTATACTGACCAGGGTGATGTCTCTGCTGGCGGCGGCCGCAGACATGTGCAGGGAGGGCTGTTTGACGCTGCTGCTGCAGTCGAGGGCGCGTGCAAAGGTGCCCACAGAGCGGGACACCACCAAGAACTGGTCGATCTGCCGGTCCGTCAGACCGTGTTCGGGGGTCCACACCACCGTCTCCAGGTCTTCCAGTCTTCGTGGGTCTTCTTCACCTGGAACATTCATCATTCAAGGCTCATTTACAAACATATAAATAATTGAGTACATTTTTCCAAAGTGCAGGGTTTGTTTTTTGTTAACTGTTTTTAATTTAATTTTAATTTTCCTTACAGCTAAAGGTTACAATTTAAAATGACAAAGTATTTTGTTTGATTTATTCTTCACTTTGAAGATCTCAAAACTTCAAATTTGGATTATTTTCTGAAGAACAAGAATCTGAAGATATTTTTTTTCTACTAAAAAAATAAAAATTTTAATGACACATCACCACTGATCATACTCCTACACAAAGTGATGGGATCACACGATAAGCGCTGTTTACCATGCTGCTGGAACGAGACGGAGTGCTTTTCAAGTTTCAATCTATGTATGCATGAATTACTTACTTTGCCCAAACTAAGAACCTATTTTGTGTGAACGTCAAATCCATGGTCAACAACTTAAAACGAACAATAAATGAATAAATAATCATGTATACTTACAGTAATTCGTGTTTTAAATGCAATAAACTAAAATATGTGACAGATGACATCCGACTTTGGCTTACTTCACCCATAGAAATATCAATTGAAAGTCATAGAAAATCACACAAATTTGACAGCCGATTCCAAATGGAATCTTTTCTGCAAAATCCACAAAAGATACAGAATCGGTCCTCAAATTGGATATTTAATTCAGTAGCTTAATCTCTGAGCCTCTGATGATATTGTGGTTGGGAGAGGAGAGGGTAAAGAATTAGTTAAGTTATAAAAAATAATAAATAATTAAAAATTCAACTCACCTTCTTTTAAAAAAGTAGTCATTTCAGTCTGATATCTACTGCCCACTCTGATTTCACCCTTATCTGCTAATAAAGTCTTTTGGGTAGGGTCAAATACTAAGCAGTAGAAAAATGTGTCCTGCAAAAAGAAAATAACAAGCATCAATAAATAAATAACATTATGTTCTTCCACTGGAAAGGGCAATTTAATTACATGTGCGCCGCCGTTTTTTATTTATTTTATTTTTTTATATGAATACCGCACAAGAGTCCCAACTGCTTCCGTCCGAAGCCAGTGAGACTATGGCATCCCCAATTGGCGTATGTTGTGAGGCTGAAGGTAGTGGGGATGGGAAGGAGATAGGGAAGAGGAAGGTGGGGAAGTACCTGGCTATTCAGATCTGGTCACCAAACACGGCTAATGCAATTTCAAGCGTCGTTTCAATCTGAATGGTGGTCTTACACCAGGGCGATACTGAGAGTATCTTCCACTCTGGAACGTGCCGCAAATATACTATATATTATTTTAAATGAATAAATTGTGAAATTACACAAATTAATCAAATAAAATTTATTTGCCACGCTGGTATTCGATCCCGCGACCTTTGGTGACCTTTTTCAAGAGCCTTACCACTGAACTACCTCAGCCGTTGCCGATAGGTACAATAAAAAATCATTTCTTGCCGTATTTTGGAGAAACTACTTATGGTAAATTATAATATACAATTTTTATAAATATATAAACACATTATTTGGCAAGACAGTGGAATTTACAAGAGCATAATTTTGCAAAAAACAAGCATGTTATTACGATAACAGAATCGTTGTATCTCGGCACACTGAGAGTTAAATTAGATATTTTAATACAACAAGGAGGGTGCAAGGTGAATTTAAACCTCCAAATGACATGATATCCAGGCATATAGATGATATTGAGAAGAAATGCCTTAAACAAAATAATCTGTCAGTTTTCCAACCAGTAACAACAAATGACATAAAAAATATTATAAATGAATTAAAAGGTGAATAAATGAATTAAAATATTATAAAAAATTGCAGGATCTGCACCAGGATTTGATGGAGTCACAGTAGAAATATTGAAAAAATACAACAATTTTTTAAGCATTCCAATTACACACATTATAAATATTAGTTTGAATAGTGGAATATTCCCTTCCATTTATAAAAAATCTATCGTAACACCCGTTTTTAAATCAGGCAGCCCTGAGGAAATATCAAATTATCGACCTATCTCTCTTGTCTCAAACATTGCAAAAATTTTTGAAAAGGTCGTAAAAAAGCAACTCATGTACTACATTGATAAAAATAATATACTTAGTCCTAGCCAATTTGAATTTAGAGAGAAACTAGGCACTCATGCCTTTGCTGAACTAACCTCAACTATATATAATGCATTAGATAAAAAAAACAAATGCCTTGGCATTTTTATTGATTTACGCAAGGCTTTTGATAGTATCTCCCATAAAAAAACTAATTAATAAATTAAACGATATCGGTATTATTGGTAAGGTTAGGTATTGGCTACAAAGCTATCTAACTCAAAGAAGTCAAAAAGTAAAATTAAATAACTCACTAAGTATAGATGAAACATTAGAATTTGGGATTCCCCAAGGGACTGTTATTGGACCAATTTTATTTATAACTAGCTGGGTTACCCGGCTTCGCTCAGGACAATAAGATAGTGTTCTGGAATGTTGCACAATGATGTTCCCGATTCCCTATTCCTGATCATTCCACGACATACTCCGCCACTCCTTCCACAACTTTCTACAGCTCTATGGAACCTTCTAGAACTTTCCGGAAGATTGTTCTAGAAATTTCAAGAGGGCGAAACTTTCAGCCCTTATATCTTTAAAAGCACGCCCTTTAGGTAAAAACGGATACCCTTGTTCCCTAGGGGGCATAGAGATCTACCACACCATATAACTTCCTTGATCGAACCGGGACTCGTTTCTGAGTTTTTGCGAGCTGCACGTTTTTTTGGACTTTCTTTTATAATATATGCCATATTCAAATAAATAAAATGTTACTCCTTACATGCCCTTTCCCGTGCGTTCCCCTCCAGCGTTCCACTTCCATCTTCCCCACCACCGCTCTCCCGCTCCCCCGTCCCGCCAACCCCCCTGGCACTGCATTTCTTGACTCCTCTCCCGCCCGGCCCGTAGCCGAAACTTTTTTCTAATACTAACAATTTTAAACTCGTGATATCTTTCTAATTAAATATCCGAATTGAAAAATTCAAAAAGTTAAATAAAGTTATTGAAGCTGTCTTGAATATGAAGTAATTTATTTTGATAAGTATTAAAACCAAGATACAAATAAAGAGCCTTTTGAAGCAGCGACATTTCAATTAAATTTTTAAAATAAAAGAATACTTATTGTGGCATAACCATAATAGTTAGACATATGCTGTCGCGAACTTTTTTGTAAATAATGATGTGTTCTATAAAGTCGTAGTACATTATTTTATTCTATCATCAATAGTTTTCGCAGCGCACGCGATTTAAAGAATATTTTAGGTAATTTTTTTACACCCTGTGTTACATTATTGAAGTTTTAGTAAGGATGCCTATTTAAAAAAAATATATAATATGGCCTATGTCACCCAGGGATAGTGTAGCTTCCCAACAGCGAAAGAATTTTTCAAATCGGTTCAGTAGTTTCGGAGCCTATTCGATGCAAACAAACACACAAACAAACAAACAAATATTACCTCTTTATATAGTGTAGTAGATATACGTAAACCAAATGTTTAAATTATCGCTAAATGGAAAACTTATATCTTTTGCTGATGACACTACATATTATCGAAAAAAAAGACATGGAATGATATTACCAATGCAGCCAATCAAGACATGAAGGTTATAAAAAAATGGTTCGATAACAATCTATTACCACTCAACACAGAAAAAACTTATTATATTCCATTCTCTCTACAAGACAATGTGCCAAAAAATTTAATTAACATAATAATTCATTCCAAAAATTGTGCAAATGACGGTACATGCAATATGGACTGCGCTAAGCTAAATCATAAATCTAGTGTAAAATATCTTGGAATCTTAATAGATAAAAATGTTAAATGGAAAGATCATAAATACTCCTCCCATAAACACAAGCTCCTAGAGCTCAACTTATGGAGTAGTAGAATAAAAAAATTGTTGTATAACCTTGCATATGTTATCATTTTTTAATGTAAAAACAAAAGTCTTGAAATAAATAAATAAAATAAAAATATTACTTCCAAATATAGTATTTAGACTGCACACAAATTCCCAATAGAGACGGCTTCAACATAACAATACTCGGCAAATTTTTGTATCATTTTGTGAATCACGGCGAGAGCACTTTTAATTGCTGTAACAATGGAGTTAAGATCGATCTACAGAAGCTTGCTGAAACCCCAGTCGTAGAATGTTATTCAGAGTTAAACTTCCCTGACAAGACCATAAAAAAGTGAAAACTGAACGCCTGAAGATAAACAAGAATAAAGGAAGGTGAAAATAATGATGGAGAATAACTCACAGTAGCTCTTTTAATATGTTGTGCCACACCAAATACTGTCATATCACTCCTCTTATATGAAATTTCTTACACCAGCTTCGAGTCACAGAAAGAGTTCAGTTTCAAATTTTCTTATGGTGTACAAGGTACGGAATGGGCGGCACCTTTGACTGATTTCTGGATGAAGGATGACAATCTTACTGAGAGGTAACTCACCCAAGTCTGATGCGTTCAAAAGACTGGTTGAACCAAAGATATTGAAATATAAGAGATGTGCTATCGGCAGTTTTTACTGGGTGGGACTGTGTTTCCTGGCGTCGCCGATATTGTTAACCAATACTACTGCACACCTTCAAAAAATCAACCAAATTAACAATTTTTTTCCGTATTCAAACTATTCCCATTAGACGGTAGTCCGCCGATGGTCGGGCGGCCATCATAGCATATCTGTTGTATTTCAACATCTTTGGGTTGAACCCTCCCCTATGAAAGTTGCGAAATTTGCAGGCAGAGCTGGGTTCGCATTCTTGGAATGACCTACCATTTAAGACAGGAGCACAAGAGCAAATTGTGTCGTGGCAACAGTTGGCCAATCATTTCAGAATCCAAAAAAGTCACCATAATGTCACAATACCACGGGTACTGCATTTACTGCAATGGATTTTGAAATAGTCGCTCAATTGTCGGTGCACCAAAAGTCGCTCCTTCAAAAGACCAGAAATTAAATAAAAACATTCTTTTTTTAAAGGTGATTTACTGTACAGGGTGTCGTGTTCCGAAAGCTATTCCGATTCTTAACCCTTCCAATATTACATTGATTATTGTGTTTTTGTTTCCAAATATGTTGTTAAATGATGTATCTATCTAATCTTGACAGTATATTACAACTCACGTCTTTGTTCAGATAGCTGAGCAGCGACTCTGTCTCGTTGAGCAGCGTGACGGAGCACTTGCCGCGGATGTGCGTGGCGGGCAGGGTCTCTACGTGTCGGGACAGGAACAGCTCTCGGTGCTTCATCTGGTGGCGCTGGCGGGACTGCGGCCCGTCGGGCACCCCCGCGCCCCCCAGACCCCCCAGACCCCCCAGGGCCCCGGGACCGCCCACCAGCATGGCGGCTTCTTGCTCCTCCTCCATGGCGGCTGGAATTTAATAAACAAATGGGGATGTTAGATTGGGGATACATTAATCAGATCATTTATAAAAAACGCTATATTGTAGCAGAAACTCAATAGTATAGGCACGTCTGCCAGCAACCCTGAAGAGGTAAACTGATAAAAGTATTATGTGGGTATGTCTGGTTCTGGTGTGCCAAAGTAAGCTCAATTTTCCCTCACTTTGTGTGAAATTAGTAATGGATAAATTACCTGGAATTTATTTTTGGGGAATATTGCGGGAATTTTCATCTAAATGGTGAAATCTCCATGAGGAGTGTCTTACAATGAAATTTAATGTTATTTAAATATTAATTAGAGAATACAGAGGACAGAATTTTTGGAAATGTTGATATTTGCGGCCAGCTGATAATCGTTTGATGGCACGATACATACAATGACTGGCGCAGCAGTACTTTAGCGCTGTTATTCAAATTATGATTTTTTAATTTTTTTTAATATGAACACTGCACAAAAGTTCCAACTGCTACCGACTGCCTGGAGCCAGTGAGACTGTGGCACGTTTGTTGTGAGGGAGGGGAAGGAGTTGGGAAGAGGAAGGTATATATTCCATATCATGTCACCAAACACGGCTAAAGATATTTCAAGCAACATTTCAATTCTGAATGGTGATTTTGAACCAGGGCAATAATGACAGAATCTTTCAAGCAATAATAATAAAAGCTTTTTTTATTACATGAAGAACCCTAATGACAAAAAATCCATAATCAAGTAAGAGTAAAAGTGGATTACAGTGATAATTTGTCTACCTAACTAAATTGTCAAATATAGGAAATAGTCTGTTTATTCAGGGTCAATATTTAAAGTATGGCCTAATTATTCACACAAAACCTGGATTTTACAAGTTATTTTCTAATACTAATACTACCTATACAGCATTATATGAAAGCATAATACACTAGATTTTGAGGGACGTACTTGACTTACTTTACCAGTGATTCCTGGTATTATTCTAGTATGCTCCTTAACATCCTGTATTAAAAAGAATATAAGAAAAAAAAATAATGACAGTTAATTATCCGAATTGCTAATAATAAACAATTCAGATTATTTAATGTATAATAATTCATTCCATTGATAATGGAGAGATAACAGTTTTAAAAATGCACTATCGAGACTATTTACAGTTAGCCATCGATAATCATATTATCAATTCGGAACATTATAAAATTTATTTAATTTAATTGTCAATATCATAATGCCAAATAAAAAATTATGACTTAAGCATTATTTCGTCATTGGCATCATAGACAATGTTTCTGTGATTAGCATCAAAATTGCTACCATAAATAGATAAATCGACGATGAAATTCATGTCAACTCACACAATTTTTTTTATTTTATTTGTTTATAACTTTACAATTAATAACGAAATTATAGATATGCAGATTTTCAAAAGATTGATTATGAATCTAATAAAAATGTAAGCATTCTAAAATGTTTTTTACTCACATAATGTCGTTTGAGACAGTGATGAGTTGGTTCTATTAATTCGAATACGAAATCTGACAAAATTGATATGTGATGTGTGGTGTGTGGATTGTTGTGGTATTCGGAATCACGAGAAGAAAACCAGGTGGTGCAAACAAAAGTCACAGCCTATTGGAAGATGTGTCAAAGTCATCACGACTTAGAATGGGTTTGTTTTAAATAATTTGAACAATTCATCAAATATTTGTAGTTAATTTTCACGTTAAAGTTTTTTTTTATTACTTAAGATTTATGAAGTAACTGGCCTATGATGATATAATAACAGAACTTCAATAGAACTTGCACAGAACGTGAAAATTGACTTCAAATATTTTATGAATTGTTCAAATTTTTTGAAAAAACCCATTCTTAACATTTAAGAAAAAAAAAGCAGAAGTGACTTTGTCAAACCACGGTTCCCTTTTGTAGTTTGTACTGTTCAAGAAAGCGGAATAAAATTGTTCAAAATAAAAATTATTTTTAAGCTACATACAGCTTTAGGAAATGGAGTGGGTAATTTTTTCGCGGTTCCACGACAATTCAACAAGGTGGCATTTCAACACTCCGTTGAAAAGACATTAAAAGCTTTAAAAAAACATTGAAAAATAGTCCGTAATTTAACCTAACGTAAAACCTATTAAACCAATTTAAAAAAACATAATTTTTCAAATGAGTTAAAGTTGCATGATTCCGAGTTTTCCGGTCATCATTTAGCGCCACCTTGTAGAATACAAATGAATAAGTATTTTAGTAATTTTTTCATGTGTCAATAAAACATAATTTTTCAAAGGAGTTAAAGTTGCATGATTCCGAGTTGTCCGATCATCATTTAGCGACACCTTGTAGAATAGATACAAATGAATAAGTATTTTAGTGATTTTTTCATGTGTCAATGTTCGTATTAAGAAAATGAATTATTAGAATAATAATTTTTTTATAGCATATAATTTGTTTATAATTTTGCATCGATTTCGTAATACAAGAATTTAATCAGCAGTATGGAGGGCTGTTAAACCGGGAGCCGAGCTTCCTAGCTACAAGAAAACAGAACAACAAAACCTTTGAAATAACGGTTCCATAACAATTCACCTTCGAATCACCTCAACTCAACACCTCATTGAAAAGTCATTAAAAGCTGTGAAAAAAGGGAAAAATAGCCCATAATCTAACCTGTAACCTGTTTAATCATTTTTATATATTTTTTGTCACTTTTAATGAATTTTAAAAGGAGGTGTTGAGTTGAGTTCATTCCGAGTGTTGCAGTCGCCGATCACAATGTTCATTATTAGAGACAGAGAGCGAGCTAGGGCCGCCGACGCCTCGGCGGACGGCAGTTACGTGTCCCGCTGCAGACCGGCAGACCCTCACGTAAATGTTTGATGGCCACGTGGACCAACACCAACCTGCCGCGGGAGGGAGGGATAACGGACTGGGAGAGGTCAATCTCCTCTGCGAGACATTAGCAAAAGCGAATAAATCAATGTGTCCGAAATTCAATGTGTCCATTTTGATCACCGTACAAGCTCGAATAAAACCCTTTTTTATAATAGCAATCATTTCACAGCAATTGGTTTCACGTTCATAGGAACGATTCTGTATCTTTTGTGGATACGGAAAAGATTCCATACGGAATTGGCTGTCAAATTTGTATGATTTTCCATGACTGTCAATTGCTTTTTCAATACGTGATATCAGCTGTCGCCGATTTAACTCGTTTGAAGCACGAAATACTTAACCCTTTGAATAGCAGAAGACCATATTTGTCCCAGCACACATATATGTCTCATATAAATCACTGTAATTCCCTTACTATCAAAGTGAGAAAAATGTTTTAAAAGAAAGGCGAAACATAACGCTTTATACTCGAATCCAAAAATAAACACAAAAAAGTAAAATGTACACCTTTTTGAAACCAAAGTTTTGAATCCAATTTAAAAAAAAAAAATTGAACCAGAGAATTTTTTAATAATTATTTTCATATGAAAAGACAAAAAAAGTGATGTGACAATAACGTTTATAATATATAGATTGGTCTAATAAAATATGCATTAGTTTTTTTTCGTAATAGTAATTTTATTTAGAAAAAACGTGAGGCGAGCCATTTTTAAAACTTTTTTATGTTATAGTATAATATTTTATATATCAAAA
Organism: Limnephilus lunatus; assembly: GCA_917563855.2. NCBI lineage: Eukaryota > Metazoa > Arthropoda > Insecta > Trichoptera > Limnephilidae > Limnephilus > Limnephilus lunatus. The sequence goes on along the minus strand of OU830602.1, from coordinate 39,101,830 downwards.
ATGATATGTTTGCTTTGAATTATACAATTTAAAAGCGTATTTCATCACCTTTTTTTATTAATTAATTTTTAGTTTTGGGGATATGTTCAGAAATATTTAATTTATTTGCATTTTATTGTAAATTGCAAAGCGGGAATATTTTGATCATCTGAAAAATACCCCAAATTTCTGAAGGGTTAAGAATACATGATTATTTATCCATGTAATGAATTAATTTAATGTATGTTTACTACAGATTTGACATTTGCCCAACATAAGTATGCCTATTTAGATTGAAACGAAATTTCGCAAATGTCAAATCCATGGTATACAACTTTAAACGCACATTAACCCGTCTGCTTGGTTCAATATATTCGCACCTCACAATCTCGATGCCTCGGTTTTGCGCCAAACCGGTCAAACTGTCACTTTAGATCGAGGTTGTAAAATATCTATGCAAGATAGCTTTCATATTTCAAAGACAATCAATAAGAAGCATTATTTCGTTCTCTTTCTGCTTAAAAAAAAAATACACATGTTTGCATGAGAAAAAGAGAGATATATAGCTTTTAAAATGTAAGGTCGCTCGGGAAGTTTTTGGTCCTATGAAAGTATAACGCGATTACATGTTTTGGAATGTATTTATTCCTAAACAAGCAGACGGGTTAAATGAATAAATAATCATATTGTATACTTACGGTAATTCGGGTTTTAAACGCTCTAAATTAAAATAAGCGACATCTGACATCGGTTCATGTCACCACTATTAGAAAAAGCAATTGAAAGTCATAGACAATTTCACAACTTTGACAGCCGATTCCGTAAATGGGATCTTTCCCGTGTCCACAAAAGATACGGAATCGCTCCTCAGATGTCGGAAGATTTGACAAAGGTGAACTAATTTGCAATTATGTTTTATCAAACTGGATAGAAATATCTCTGGAGTTTGGTCCGATTTATTGTAATATAAACGACCAAGAAACCTTACATTTGATAATAATCATCACATCTAATTAATGAAAAAAGCATTGGAAAAGAGAGAAAGTTAACAAAACAAGTTAGTGATATGTTAAAAAAAAACGCACCTGCCAATAACAACGTAGATATATAAAATAACGTTGGTTGAATGTTGGGTGTCTATGTGATATGTCTTGACATTTGCCCTGATTGTCTTGATATCTGCCAAATATGTCCGAAAATTAGGTTTAGGTTAAAAAACTTATTTTCTTTACATTAGCTCCACACTCTTATTTATATATGTAAATAGATAGATTGCAATCATAGGGTGAGATAAAAAAGTAACCAAGAATCTTTTCTGACCAATTCCGACCACTAAAAGTGTCGCCATGCTGCTACGGAAACAAACCTACCATATTTATTAGAAAATAAATCTGTTTTTTTTTAGTACACATAATAATATTAAATTGAACAAAAATTAATATCCCGACAAAACAAGCAGTTTGGTAAGGTTCAATAAAAAGGCGTGACCATCACAATAAATGAGGACTCGGTAAGAGTTAAAATGATTCGGTAAGTGAATGATGAGACCTTTTTGCCTATGTGCCCGCGGCGACACGCTCGAGAGGGCCGATCTTCCATTGGACGAGGAGTGAGGTACTTGGCACGTGTCGGGACTTTATACGGCGGTGCCCGTTGGTTAGATGGTTTACGTTCCTTCCGGAACAACTCATCTACACATTCCGAATTCAAAAAAATCTAAGTAGGTACTGCCACATTTGAACGATAGTTCCGCTATTATAAACATTTCAAATTTCGAAGAAAAAAAAGACGTTTCGTCAAAATTAAATAAAAAATAATACCTACTTAATTTCGGTTTGTCTCTGTGTAACTCTGGTTCAATGACCTCTAGAATTGGTGTTAGTTTTGATTTTCAAAATTCTAATTGCGTTTAGGAACGTTCAGTCACACAAGTGATAACGTAGGTACTAATATAATTTTAGTAACAATTAACAATTCTACAAATTTTGGAAATGCATATGTATACCTCTTTGTTTAATTTTTTATTTTTCATTTAAAAGAAAGACAAACATTCCCGGGCTACGAATAACCCGACAATATTTGAAAATCTCCTACTACCACCACAGTAAGCCGAAAATGTTGCTTGAATCGTGATGGAGGACTTCCAGCAGAATAATCAAACTAGGGACGCCCGGGTGGGACCCAAACGCGATGCCACCTCAACCACTGACCGGTCAATGTAATGTAATTTGTCATGTTTACTAGCGGTGTTCATTCGAAGGGTAAATTTGTGATCGTCCTTTGACCCTAAGACAAGCAGAACAATCAAATTTCAGTTCTGTGAAACTTCAATTCAAGTTCTGTTATTGTTTCACCATGGACCGGTTGTTTTATGAAAAAAAAGAGTGCGCAATTCACACGCGGTAGAAATGAAGCCTTCAGAAAACTACGAAGCACCGCACAAAGAGAAGACCGATTATACTATCTCATTTTCTCGCAGGCTTAATAGTATAGATGTACCTATGTGTTGGTCTCTTTTTCGTGTCCCTATTTTTCGTTTCATCGAATTTCAAATCACAACGGTGCTAAAGAAGTTTTCACTTCAAAAAATGAAAGAAACATAAGATGAAAAAGGTAGCCCATAATCTAACCAAACGTAACTGAGTTTTTCAGCACTTTTTAATTACTTTTCAGAGTGATGAAGAGCCACTTTGTTGAGTTGTCCGGTAACACTTCATTCGATTGTCCATACAGCCGCTACTCCACTGGTTGAAATGAGTGCAGACTAGTTCTTGCAATTATGCACCGCACAAAATGCATCAGATTTTCGTGAAGATCGTACGCCTCGTATGGAAATGATACTAAGATAATAAAAATACCTGTCGTATTCAATTCGGCAATGGACTCATGTGGGGCAAGGTTATCTTCGAGCCAAAGGCCTCGGACAAATTAAAATAATATTATATCATCATAGCTCCAAGCGCAAACTGTTGGATATAATTTTCGATTTAAAATTATAGTAATTATTTACTATGTGGAAAGGTCAGATTTGAAAGCAGACGATTTTGATCAACAAACTACCCAGGGGACTTAAGAGTACAAATGGTCCCCTATCGAAATATGTAAGTAACTCGCTAAGGAACCCAAACCGCGTCAAAGTGTTAAATGAAAATGTTTGTTTTTAGTACGAGTAACTAACTCCATTCATGGAGGACTGAATGCGGCTAATAAAAAACGGTAAAAAAAACGAAGCTAGCAGTCCACAATGGATTGCTAGCACCTACCCTGATGTATGGCAGTGAGGCATGAAACTGACAGAGGGTGGATGAAAGTAAACTGAATGCTGTTGAAATGAGATCCCTGAGACATACGTGAGGTAAAACTATGTATGATCGTGTGAGAAGTGTGGGGATCCGCAAATAATGCAAGGCTGATGTGAAAAGGATCCTCAGATGGTTTGGGCATGTAGAGCGAATATAAGAAAGTAGTGTTAGAAGAATATATTTTATTTGTTTATTTATTTATTTACGTCCATTTTCGGGGCTTTTACATATGACACATATGTGAATGGTAGAATAAGTCGGGGACGCCCAAAGAAGATATGGCGTGATCAAGTGAATCAGATACATGAGTCGGCCCATGTCAAAAGTCAGAATAATAGAAGAGTACGTACGAGATGATGTATGAATGTGAGTGAGGCAAATAGTGTTTGGCGATCCGTCCTCTCTGCCTACCCCTGCGGGGAAAGGCTGATAGTTGGTTAGTTAATTAGTTGTTTTTAGTATTTACCACTCGAAGTCAAGTGATACTAAGACATTTCCAATTGGGGTAAATATGTCGCGAGGCTAACTGAAGAGGGATAGAAAGGAGAAGAAAAATATGAAGGTTGGGTACCTTGCTAGTACCTCGCTATTCAGATCTGGTCACAACCCAATACAATTTCAAACATCTTTTAGATTTCGAATGGAACCAGAATTCGAACCAGGGCGATACCATTATTACGATACGATTGCAAATATAAAAAAATTAACAGAAAATTAATTTAAGACTTAAAACCTGCGTTGTATCAGAATCTTAATGTCATCATCAGTTTCTCTACGGCTCTTCAGCAATGTTAAAAAAGATGCAAACCAACAGGTTTCAGATTGTCGAAAAGAAAGGCCACATTAAATATTGCAATCTGAGGTTTATGAGTAAATATTAAAATAAATAATGATATAACATTATTAATGGAATAAAACAATCTCTTCGTTTATAATAACGAAATTTGTTTAATTTATAAAAATTGATTGTTTTTTATATCATTCTGAAATTCCAAATTGTATAAAACAATTTATTGTATCTGAAGACAATAAACAACGAAGAAGGTACAAAACCAAATCATCATGAAGTTTTCATTTAAATTTGCAGTACTTGGCACCCTCCAGTGAAACCATCAGTTGGGCGCTTGACAATATAACCTAAATCTGTACACCAAATAACTAAACCTTATATTATAAAATAACAAATGCATAATTCTCGTCAGCATCCATCGTCAGTAGAGCGCGAAGGTAAGTACGCAGATTATGCCACGTGTAAGCCAGTAGCCACCCCTCACTTTACGCAACGAAAACGTGTCGCCTTTACGATGTCAAATTCGCGCGTGCCTTCATCTTCATACACATTTTATAATTCATTTTGTACAAAATCTTTATTTTACAAAACAAGAACAGTACCGTAAATACAATGATTGAGAGAGAAATAAAGTTTCGTGTTTTGAGACAGCGGTCTAAGTAAATAATGTACTTTATATTGTGAACTAGTCTATCTGTCACTTCTCAAACTAGTCCCAGCGAGAGCTCGTACGGACGTCATCACCGTTCGTCCTCTTCCTTTTCACGCGTCTTGTTTGAATACGAAAAAGACAGAAGTAACCAAAAGAAATTTTCAAATTTAATTATGAGAAATAATCACGTAATTTTTTTAAATACAAAATTTTGAATGCAAACTTCAAAAAGTTAAAAAAAATGGCATACCTTCCATTTTTTCTAACTAATTTACTTAACTGGTAATAAAAAAATATACAAAAATATTTTTCTACGAGACCTACATGAGTTGTTCCGAAAAGCGAACAAATTAGCCCGAGGGGTTAAAAACCTTCATATTATGTAGTCCTCTTCTTCTTTCCCGCCTCATAAAGGTTCAGGTGACACGTACTGGATTCTGGATTCAGAAAGCCCGCCTCTTCGTAAGCAATTAAATTAAATTAAATTTGAAAGCGTATTTTTATCACTTTTCAAAATACAGACGCGTTCAAAAATATTCCATTTATTTGAAATATTTTGACATTCCGACAAAATAGGCTCGAGGCCAGAGTGGTTAATGTTTGTCATGTTGTTACCTACGAAGAGGCGGCTTTCTGGATCCAGAACCCTGCACGAGGCGGGAAAGAAGAAGAAGACTACAAAAGTTTATAATATGAAGTTTTTAATTATAAATTAGTAAGGTAGGTGACGGGTACGGGCGGGACTAGGTGGGCGGGAGCGGCGCGGGAGGACAACACAGTCTGCGCGGGCCAGACAATACGGCGCCCAACATACCAAACATTCAGCAATGGCTGCTTTTCTAATTCAAACCAAATCCAATACATAATCTACCAATCATTCATTCAACTTACTCATTTCCGTTGTGTGTGATTTTAAATATTCCTGCGTAATTAACTCAAAATTACTTTAAAATTTTCAAAATTGGAACTGACAAGCGATAAAGTCTACATATATGTAATTAGAAAATTATTATATATATATATTTAATTTAATAATCCTACGGTTTAAATGCGTTTTTACTTTGTTTTATATTTTTAAGTGTAATTCTAATATGTTAAAAAATATATATGCACACAGTGTTAAGGAACGTACTTGACTTGCGTTAACCGGTGATTCCTGACATTATTTGGAGTTAAAAATTTTAATGAAATTTTGGTCTCCGGTAAATTTTTGACGTCTTTTTACATTAATTTTTTTTCCCTTCAAAGTCGAACAAAAAAAAATTCTTCCAAATGTAGTCACTGGTCACTCAGCCGAGCGATCGACCAACCCCCACCGTTCAACACCTACTATTTTTTATGTTTTTGGTTGAAAAAAAATATATATCACTGGAGACCAAAATTTCATTCACATTTTTTACTCCAAATAATGTCAGGAATCATTGGTTAAGAGTAAGTCAAGTGCGTTCCTTAACATACTGTACCTATATTATAAAGAAATTTGGCAATATTTGTTTGTGAAAGGCAATGTGATCCTGAGGCAAAATACTTTCAGCTGCATTAATCCAACACTTATAATATCCCGTGATTTTGAATAAAATCTATTACAAACATAAATAATAAATATATTACGTATCATTGATTTATTCATGTTAATCAAATTATGTCTGTACGTCTAGCAGAAAAGCGGTTCGAATGTTTAGTTGTGGGGAAATTTGCAAAAGCTAACGCAGCGTCATTTGCATGAGTATGTCACTTTGAAATACATATCTATATCTCTAATGAGCTGACTTTCCCGTAGCATGGTCAGGAGATTTGAGGAGTGGGTGCTGCGATGTAGATTTTTAGGCTTTACAGGAAGTGGTTTCTATTGCAGTTACAAATAACAACATTGACCCAAGAGAACCTCACCTATTTTCTATTAGGTATAGCGGGTTCAGACGTTTCAATTTTAGTTGATCAACTTTTATTGAACGACATACATTGTTTGAAAAAATTTCTTCAATGTTGTTGAAAGAAGGTTCACGCTTATTAACATGAGTGTCGAGTTGATCAACTAAAACTGAAAGTCTGAACCAGCTATATTTGACGGTGTGTGGCGGATTTATAGATAGATAAGAAACAGAATTTCTTTCCTATGGTAGCAGTCTTTCACAGATTTGTTTTTTGTTTGTGGTAGCGTTTGGAAGTAAATTGCTTCGATCGTACTCACAATAAGGGTTGATTTTTTGATAAGCTTTGTTGCTAGGCTCATTTATAGGGTAAATTATACAAGGATAATAGTTTTCTCGATTTGAATGTAAAAAAAACTATTGTGAATATTTACATTGAAATATGCTTTAAATAGGCTTGCGGGAGATCAGTCATGGTTCGGCCGGCCATGGGGCAACTAATTAAAGGAGAGTGGACTCCCCCCACCCACCCCCACCCCCACCCCGAGCACAACCCCTCCCCCTCCCCCACCCCCCGCCCGGCTCTATGACGCGGGGGGAGGAGATGGGGAGGGGGGTATGGTTTTTCTACTCGGGCATCCTTTGCCTGCTTATTGATCCAGTCAAATGTGAGGGGGAAGGTTGTGGGGGCGCGTGGGTGGCGGTAAGGGTGGGGGGGGGGGGGCGTCCAAATAAATCTGTCCGCCGCGACACCCGTACCACCTCTGCAACCCCCCTCCCCCCCACACCCCACCCCCCTCCCGACCCCGGCACCCGGGAGGTACCCCCGCCCCAGCATCGCGAGATGAAAACACAGGAAATGGATACGCGGAGATGATAACGCCGGCGTCACCGCTAACCCTCTCGCGCACCCCCCACTCCCCCCCAAGTATTGCGCATTCTTTTACTTGGGATTTTCAATTAAAATGGCGCAATAGAAAGTAGGTACCCTCCAGATACTAACTACCTAAGAAAATCTATCCACAGAACGAATTTTAATTAAATAGAAAAAGTCCCACTCCGAAGACAAAGAACGAACAACACCGCGGTGTTGGGTGGGAGACGGCTGGTACCATTCTCTGCGGGAAATGGAAAATGGTGGAACATATTATTATTACGTAACATTTGAAACTTCGTTTAAACACCGACAGGGAAGACCTTACACACATCCCGCTAATGATCACCAAAATAAAACCTTATTTTCTCTGGTCAGTATATGAACACCATATCTGGGTAATATATTTTTTTAATTTGGGCAGAAGATGTACACCTACCAACCTAATAATTACACGCGTTTCTCTGAATTTCCTAATCTAGTTACCTAATTTTGATTAAGCGTATGTAGAATTTTTAAAGAATAATACGAATCGAAAGGATTCGCTAAGGGAGCAACTTTTTACAGCACCGAATAGAACAAAAACATAATAGTTGTTAAAAACATAAATGTTATTATCAACATAAGAATTCCCTGGTTTCATGACACTGTAGGGGGAAAAAAAAAAAAAAAAAAAAACTATTTGTAAGCGTTTTTAAAGGTCATTTCAGTAACATTCTCCAGCCCTAAAGAGTCCTAAATTCTCCAGTCTTTTAAATACATATTTTGATATTATCAACTCCACTTTTGCCACTAATCTTTTAAAATGTAATTCTTATAGTGATGGGGGTAGCAATGCAATGTCCAGTGTTTTAAATATAATACCCTCCGCGTGCAAAGCCGTATCTTTTCCAAGCACAAACTTTCTAATTAAAGTGTTTATCGGAAGTGACCTGCAGGTAAGCATGTTTCTGTATCCATTTGTAAATATTAAAATTAGATAGAACCTAAGAATTATGAATAAATTGTACAGCGCCCTTGAGGTGATTTTTCACAAAAACGGCGCTCTATAAATTATCCAATTATTATTATTATTTATTCCTCGATAGTCGGCCCCGGAATATTAATATACAATATGCAGTGGGCTTAGGAAAAATACGGTATACTTACTTACACAATATGACTAAGAGTGTGCAGAGAGAATGTATCGCCGAATAACTAAATTATAAAACATATTTTAATTCAAATGCATCAAGGATAAAACTACATATCTATATACTGTATATATCAGAGTTTAAGTACAAAAAAACGTTAAAATTGGTAAATAATGCACAAAAAATCAATAATTATAATGTCGTACGGGCATACTGTAGGATCACCGAATTCTCTGTTGATATCTGACCTGGAAAAGCTTTGTTTTTACGGTGTTTGGCCTATGCCTGACTTCGAACACATTACCGAATATTCGATCTAAATATAATCAGACAATAAGCGTAATATACTCGCTTACTCGTTGATTACAATTATTTATGAAAAAGTAAAGCAATTACACCATAACATGTTACATTAGATATGTAATTACGTGGGTTTAGTAAGTCGAAATGGAATAAAAGCAGAACAACACGACACGGAGCGGAATATCAATAATATGACGTAACTGCTAGTCTTTTACGTTTCGTTCGAAAGTGGCGTCATTTATATGCAAAGGAGAATAAATAAAGAGGGGTGGCGAGATTAGTAAAGTTGCGAGGGACGTGTACTCCTAGTTGAAATAAACAAGTAAGGAAGCTGCCTGGGACTCGATTCTCCAGTCTAGGGCTATCGCAATCGCCGTCGAAAGTACGTACATTGGTCGACTTTGTTATTATCAAGTCTCGTCTAAAGTCATTCCACTCGAACAACGAGCGGGTCGAGTTGTCTTTGCCCATAACTGTCTAAATTTTATATAATCGTATCCTAACCGAAGACCGTTTCCCGCGCGTACTCTGAGAGGGATTGTATATTTTTAAAAAAGTATTTTAAGGTTCATTGTACTGACTGGTTTATCGGTGATATTGTCTGCAGTACATAATTTAGAGTAAACTGAAGCAGATGCTTTGAGAACAACAAGAATATTTCGCCGGAGGGTAGTAGTTTTCACATGAAAATTAATTTGATAATTAATCTTTAATTTTAATATTTAATTAAATGAAGACAATATAAGCAAAACTTAATCGAAAATTTGGAAACAAAAAATCAGAAAAAAGATATTGAAACCTCTGGGACTCGAACCCAGGACCCCTCGCTTTCCGGGCAAACGCGCTAACCACTGCGTCAAGGTGTCCTGGGTTCGAGTCCCAGAGGTTCCAATATCTTTTTCTGATTTTTCTGTTTCCTGATTTTCGATTGAATTTCGCTTTTATTATTTTCATAATTAATTTGTTGTACTGTCGTTTTAAATGTGTTAACAGCATTAAATTTCTTTTGCGCGGTATTATCAGCTGTTTTGGGTAATATACCCGTCAGCCATTCGAAGAAAGTACGCTTGTAATTTCAAATTCACACCATAGAAACGTGAAAAACATCAGAAACATAAGACAATATTCACAGGGCTGCTAATATAATCTCTTCAACCGTTCGACATTGGAGATTACGTAAAAATGAAACATTCGACAAAGTTCGTCGAGTAATTTTTCATTGGTAGATGGTGCGTAGCGAATAAATCTTGATCGCATTGGAGAATCTCAGTCCTGTCATGCGATTCTGTATCTTTTGTGGATCGAAATCGATTTCATACGTAATCGCCTGTCAAATTTGTGTGATCTTTTTCAACTAGTTTAAAACTAGAAATGCTGCAAGTATACACGATTATTTACTCATTTATTGTACGATTATAGTTATATAGCATGTTACAGTCTAAATACGCATGAATGACCTGACCTATGTGCACGTAAATAGATGTTTCTTGTAGTAATTGTGGCGGTTAGTGAAATAATTCACGTATTTCGTCCCTAATTAATCTGTACGTGTAAACTGCCTCAATAACTTTGCCTTAAATAGGTTCTTAATTTGGGCAAATTAAGTAATTCATTCGTATTTAAATTGAAACGAAACTTCGAAAATTTCAAATCCATGCTATGCAACATTAAACGTACATTAAATGAATAAATCATCATGTATTACTTACAGCATTTCAACTGGTTGAAAAAGCAATTGCACGCCATTGACAATCACACAAATTTGACAGGCGATTACGTATGGAATCGATTCCGTAAAGATACAGAACAGCCTTTCTGAGCCGCGGTACCGAACCGTCCGAGTGGATTACATGTTAGGTACCTATAATAATTTGTGGAAATGTGCTGATCTCGGCGTATTTATAAATGTCGCTTACGGAAGCCGTGAACCCATTTTGGAAAGTTCGTCAACCTTCATCACCACAACAAGTGCATAATTCAAGCAGTGGTGTAGCCGGATATTACCGGACCCCGACGGATTCACGCGACATGCGACAAGAAGAACTACAAAACGGCTGTTAAGAGAAACAATATAAAAAATAAGCCATACTAAATAGTTGCAGTTCTCGAAATTAATTACAGAAATAAATGAGTAATTCGTAAATCTAATAAAAATGCATATTTTTGATAAATAACAAGGCCGCCCGGTAGGTCGATTTTTTCTGATGACGCAAATGAATTAATTTTAATTTCTACGATTTTACCTATTAGGACGCAGATAATCTTGAAGAAACATTTATTGGATAACCAATACCCCTGCTATAGATAGGTCACCCCAAGACATCCTCCTAATTTACAAAAAAAAAACATTATAGGTCTACGTTCAAACTAGACAATATTAAGGATTTTTGGAGATTCCTAACTCCTATAAGAAGTAACTTATCAAAAAACTCAAAACTTGAGGACATGTCGACTGTTGCGAACTTCTACAACTCATAAACTTACGAATACTGACAGTAACCACACGACAAAATACACTATTCTACTGCAGCATTCATAAGCGGAACTACATTGCCCGCTCTCCGACACAACGATTTCACACTATGGGAAGTCAGTACTTAGGTGATGTTCACATACTTTACATCAACTTGGCGAATTTTGTAGATCTTGTAAAAAAAACTTATTCCAAAACTATTCCTAAACATATCTGAATTTTTGTAAACCTATCAAATCGCTGTACTTTTGTATTTTGGTGACTTGTGTGCATTTTTTATCTAATTGTATTTTTATTATTTCTTTATCTGTTTAAAAATCATCTATCATGAATTAATTGTACTACTAAACATGTAAAAGCCCTCTGGGCGTTGAATTAATAAATAAATGAATGTCAGTGGTTGATATTTATATTACGTTATTAATTAATATTTGCACTAGTATTAAGAATTAGAGAGGAAATACGGTAATACGTTTGTATGGACAAACTTCGCCCGCGTTCCTCAATCGAGGTCTGAACGCGATTGGCGCTAACAAAAAAAAATAGCCCAAAGAAACGAAGCTAGCTGCTGTCTGCTGTCCACAGTGTGCGTACCTACCCTGATATACAGCAGAGGAGTGGAACTGACAGAGGAAGGATGATATTAGACTGAATGATGTACAGATGAGATCCCTGATGCGTACGTGTGGTAAAACCATGCACGATAGTATGAGAAGCGTGGAGATACGCAAAGAATGCAAGGTAATAGGGTCGCTTTAATGGTTTGGACATGTAGAGCGAATGAACGAAGGAGTATACGAAATAATAAAATGACGTGAATGTGAATGAAGTCGGGATGCCCGAGGATGACATGGCACGATCGAGTGAATCAAATACCCGAGTCGGGCAATGTCAAGAGTTCCACCCTAACACAAGGGTATGTATGTGAATGAAGCAAGGAGTGTGCACCAATACCAAGTTTGGCTGTCCATCCTTGGGGGGAAACGGTGTGATGGTAGGTTAGTTAACACTAGTGGGGACAATGTCATTTGGCGCCTGGGTAACCGTGACAAAAACGGGTAAATGGTTATAAAAATCTCCCCATTAAAAATATCTGCTTAAGCCGGTTGGGAGAATACTTTCTGTTTTCTCAACAAAATCTCCGCCGATTTGAAACATTTTGCTACTGAGGGTAACAGAGAAATGGTAATCTCGCTATTGTTAGCTAAACCAAATAATGGTTAGGTGAAGATACATCCATATTTTTATTTTATTTTTTATATATTCAATAATTTTATTATTAAATTAATAAAAACAGTTTATTTATAAACAAGTTCTGCTGGTAATTAATTTAATAATAAAATTATTGAATATATAAAATAAATAAAAATTAAAATGGAGTTCTACAAATTAAACTTGATAACAATAAATAAAATATACATCCATATCTTGTAAATTATGCAAATGTTTTTAATGTACACGATCAACTAAATAAATAAATTGATAGATTAGCGGGAATCGACTGGTGACGTGAATTGATAATTTTTACAAACTATTAGTAATCTAGACCTGTCGTTAAATATTAACTTTCATATACAGCGATACTCTAATAATATAAATAATTAACAAGGTTTACATTTTAAAAAACCACAACGTGTAGTAAGTAGTAGCAAGTGAGTAATTGAATTACTGTGTATTTTTTTATTACGTTCCAATGGACATCTCAACCTAACCTGTGCAATAAGGTGCCGAGGTGCTCAAGTAGTAGGTACCATGCTATGCAATAATCACATAAATCAAACTAAGTATGGTCCTGGACATGTTCTACATTTTAACGCAGCATCACGTTCATTGTTAAAGCGTATTGTACATATTTATAATCTTGTATTAGGTAGTAGTGATCGACGAACCGGTGGATTAAATCTGTTATTTTTTATGATAGTTTGTCTAGTCTGTAGTTAGAGAAAGACAGAAAATTGAAGAAATGGTTCCATGCCAACTCGGAATCAACTCAACTTAACACCTCTTTGAAAAGTCATCAAAAGCCATGAAAAGAGATTCTGAGTTTGTATGAAACCATTTGGTAGAATACTCAAATTACTTCATGTCAATTATAATGCAGTAGTGAATTAAACAATTTTTCGACATTTTTTGATCACTACTGTCACTAGAAGGATATTTCAAAATATTATACTAATGTACCAAACCGTTGTGCCTCCCGGTGTAATTTTATAGAAATATTTAAAATACGGACACGTATATAAAATATGAGTATTCGAATATTTCTTCCCTCATATCCCAAAATATAGTATTTGGATGTATCCCACTTTCAATCAACTGGACGATTGATTTCACTTTGTGAAAAAATATCACTTTCTATTACACATAAATCAGGTAAATACGTTGATTTTTGAAAATCAGAATGACGGCCGCCGTGTCGAGGGGTAAGACTCTTGACTCACAATCCGAAAGTCGAGTCCGAAAAAAAAGATTAATTTGTGTTATTTCACAATTAATTCATTTAAAAATAATATAAAGAATATTTGCGGCACGTTCCAGAGTGGAAGATAATCTCAGTATGGCCCTGGTGTTATTTAGCCGTGTTTGGTGACCAGATCTGAATATAGTCAGGTCATCCCCCACTTTCCTCTTCCTCATCTCCTTTCCCTCCCCACTACTTTAGCCTCACAACATACCTCAATTGGGAATTCCATGGTCTCACTGGCTCCAGACGGAAGCAGGTGGGACTCTTGTGAGGTATTCACATTTAAAAAAAAACATATCGTAGACACCTATATAGAGAATAAGAATTAAAATAAATTTTAAAAAGCTTTTAGATATTTCTCTACGTGAAAAAGCTCCTCAATTGCTCCGCCGAGTCCAACCAAAAAAGGGTAACACTCTTGCGTAATCTGAATCTACGGCACGTACATAAAACAAAGTGAAGCTGACATGTATATGTATACTTATCCACATAATTACATAGAAATTGGGAGGTGGGTCCGCCATGTCCACAGCAGGCGTAGACGCGACATTCCTGGATCGATCGTCTATGAGGATATTTATAAATGAATTCAACGCAAATTACTGGCGACCATTATAATATCCGGGGGGCGGGGGGGCAAACTATGGGGCGGGGGTTGCGCACCCACGGCGGTCGAATCAATTACCCGATTAAAAATAATTTTACAAAAAAAACAACTCAAGGCATAATAAAATTCAGTATACCGGATTTGCTAATTCAAATAAAAATCGCTTGTTCCATATATTAAGCGGTTATTAGAAAAGAGTGGGTTTTGTGCAAATAATTTGTACATAATAATATACTTGTAACAAGTATAACATGTTTCAGGATAATATAAATAATATCACAACTTTAAAACTCTTAGGGCCTTCGCTCATGGAGAAACAAAAAACTTGTTGGCAACTCAATTCATGGCGTAACTCAACTTTACGATTTCGGTTATTATATGAACTTATTTAACAAAAATATTATTTATTAATAATTTATCAATTATCAACCTTAAATTAATGTATAATAATAATTTATCAATCTCCTGAACAAAATCGATATTTTCCTGATCTGACATATATCGCAAATTACTCGAAAAGTTGACAGGTCGTGAGGCGCTACCTCAACCTGGCAACTGAAACGCGTCGCGTCGCCTGTGACAACTGGTCTTTATCAAGTTACCTGTGTGCGGACGGCCAATGAAATTCGTAAGTTCCTTTCATGTGGGTAGCGATTGAGTCGCCAACTGTTTTTTTTCAGTTTCTCCATGAGCGGATGGCCTTCGACCAAGTATATCTAGACAAGGGGTGTGGGTCTTAAAAATGACACCGGAACCAAAAATGTTGGTTTAGGAAAATACTCGTCAAAAAGGATGTACATTATCTCAGTCAAAAGGTCACAAGTAACATAAGTTTTTACTTTTTTTGGTCTGCGATGAGCTAATTTGAATCATACGGTTTTGTGAAGATCATTTTTAAAACACAAAATTGAGGCAGTTAGAATATTTTAGATAAGGGCCACCGCGGACGACTTTATTACTGACAATTTAATCGGTTATATGAATACTTTAAAAAAATATACGTAACATATAAATTCGAGGCAGCGAATCGAGAAAAGTAAAATTTGATAAAAAAATGATTAATTTCTTCCTAGCAAAATAACTTCACGCAAGAGATGCGATGGATTTCCATGGGTATTGTGAAATTACTGAAATAGGTGGTATTGCTTTAGGATTGAAATTAGGTATGGGATGGCTAATCTGTAGTTATTATATCGATGCTCTTAGGTTATTTAATAAAAGTTGTTGGTAAATTAAATTCTTATATCGAAGTTTCTAGTAGTTCTACTGAGAAGGGGTCTATTTTACTAACTTTTAACCAGTGATTCATGACATAAATTGGAGCAAAAAAAGTAAATGAAATTTTGGTATTCGGTGACATCTTTTCTCAACTGAAAACATTAAAAATCACTAGGTGTTGGATAGTTAGGGACGGGGTGAGGTGTTGGTTGGTTACTCGGCTGAGTGACCAGTGACGACACGTGGAAGAAAAAAAAAGGTTTGATTTGAACAAAAAAAAATTTGAAAAAAAAGTTATCTAAAAAGTCACCGGAGACCAAAATTTCTTGAACATTTTTACTCCAAATCACCGGTTAAAGTAAGTCAAGTAGGTACATCCCTTAATACTCGTATAAAATTAATTGAAATCATTACAATTGATTTTATAAACTCCTGATTTCTTTGTTAGTATTTAGTCCCCGCTACTGCTCTGCTACTCATGTGATATCAGCGGAATGTGAACGGGCAACTCAGAATCTTGTAACTTCAACGCCTCCTTTGAAAAATCATTAAAAGTGATGAATTAAAAATATATAAAAAATGTTAAATAGGTTACGTTAGGTTAGGTTATGGACTATTTTTCAATTTTGTTAATAAGTTTTAATGACTTTTCAAAGAGGTGTTGAGATTGTATGATTCTGAGTTGTCATGGAACCCAGTGGAACACGTTTCGATGAGATGTAAGTGCGCAATAGCGCCTCGATGAGTATCTCGTGATTTCACGGGCTGCTATAGTTATTCACAATAGAAAAGTTTTTCGATACAATTAGGCAAATAATATGCAATGTTTTGTTGGGCAGCAAATTATTATAAAGCATACTTAAAACCAAGAATATTGGGAGAGGGTTTAACTTTATCTGAACTTGCAGAGACTGACGGATGGGTGTTCAAAATGTTACATTTTCTGCACAATGGATCCCTATTACAATCAACGAAAGAATATTTTCATCCGTGGTACTGAGATTGATTTTGTAAGAAATTTTCTACATCTTGCAAGTGGCCAATAATCATATTATAAACGGGGATTCTATTTATATTATGGTCTATCAAATTATAATATTGACGCGGTAAGCTTCTGTTGATGTTGTTAAATATAAACAAACTAGGAATAATTCGGGTGAAAATTTGATATATGCATACATTTAAAAAAAAATCAATAAGCGAGTACCTCCCGCCTCCCAATAATAGTAAAATGTGTAAATTAGATTTGTGAATCTATTATCTTTCTAAGCAAGAGCCGATAAGAACAATCCATTCAGAGTGGTAAATACTTTCAGTATCACACCGGTGAAAGACCACCATTCAGAATCGAAACTTTGTTTGAAATTACCCTAGTTTCTGTTAGGTGACCAGATCTGAATACTATTCAGAAAATAGCCAATTACCTCCCAACCTTGCTCCTCTCCAGCTCTCCATCTCCTCCCCATTTTGACGGCCTCCGTGGTCGAGGGGTGAGGCTCTCGACCAGCAATCCGGAATTCGCGGGTTCAAATCCCGGCGTGCGCAAGTAATTAATTAACTAAGTTAAAAATTATATATGCTAGTATACTTGCGGCGCATTCCAGAGCGGAAGGTATTCTTAGTACTGCCTTAGTGTAATATCACCATTTTAGAATCGAAACGTTTCTTGAATGGGCTTTAGCCGTGTCTTTATAGCGTGATCTGGATAGCCAGGAACTTTCGCACCTCCTTCCCCTTCCCGCACCTACAGCATCACAACATACCCCATATTTGGGGTGCCATAGTCTCACTGGTTCCAAACGGTTGGGAGCATTTGGAAATCTTGTACGAATTTAGCTAATCATTTAAAAAATATCCCCATTCCCACCAAACCTACAACGTAAGCGAAATTAAGGGTCCCATAGTTCCACTGTGTACAGACGGCAGGGAGTAGTGGTGCTCTTGGCGGTATTCACACAAAGAAATACATACATAACGAATTTAAACATACCAACACAAAAATCTATTGGAATTTCGAGTGGCAGTTTATGTTAGGAAATGAATATTGGCCGCCCTTCTTTTAGCAAAAAAAATAAGACCAATCTTCAGACAGAAAGAATGGGTGCCACCCCTGCTCTGGGGGAAGGGGGGAAGGGCGGGTGGTCGGGTATCCAAACCAATGCCGGGGGGGACCAGGAAGGACCGGCGGTGTACGGAGGCTAAGAGGGGGCGGTTTGGGGAGGGTCGGAGGGGGTGGTGGGCGGGGGGGAGGGGGGGGTTTTAACTCACCCACCCCCCCCGAGTCAGCCGAATGTCGGTTTCGTATGTTTCGCACATATTCCTAAAATTGAACTGTACCCGTATTTCGTACATACCCTCCCTCTCATCAGGCAAGGGTGATTGTAGAAACAACCGCGCATGTCGAGATGTATCGAAATACTATCGGCTCTTCAAAGACAAAAGGGTGTAACTGAATAGTACTGAATAAATGCCACTCATCAGGAGAACGAAGAAATTGTAAATTTAACACACTTTTGATTCTGAAAATGTTCATATCACTTCAAACAATATATACATAGAGTGGAAAGCATCTTGGCTCTATACCCAGAAGTTGCGGGTTCGCAACCCCCAACGTAAAATTTTACTTAAATTACATATAATGTATTTCGCACATATACAGGATGTTAAGAGATGTACATCGAGCATGACTTACTTTAAACAGTGATTCCCGAGATCACAAAACTCGACTAAAAAAATGTTAATGACTTTTTTTTTTCAACCAAAAACATAAATAAAACAGCGGGTTAGTGTGGAAGGTTACTCAGCTGAGTGACTAGTGACGATATATGATGGAAATTATTTGTTTGTTTAAAAAAAAACAGTTGAAAAAACAACATTTTTTAGTTACAAAATTTTTAGTTGAAGAAAGTCAGTTACGTCACGTCTAGTTTTAAATTGGAAGATACCTACTCTCAATATCGCCCTGGTAAAATACCACAATTTAGAAATAAAACATAACTATATATGGCTTTTAACATACTTAATTACCAATTCTGAAAAGTTAGGAACGTCCAACGTTCCTCTTCGTATTTCATTCCCAAACTATCATCATCCTATTGGCTCTACAACCTCTGGTGGGTCTTGGCCTCCTCAAGAGTCTTCCTCCACTCATCACGGTTTTGTGACAGCTCTCTCCAGTTTACAGTCTCCAAGGTGGATAAATCTTTGAGGACGTTGTTCATTCCCAAACTAACTACTTTTAATATTCATGATGTATTTTTCTTGCTTTTTGCTGATGATCTCAAAATGTTTAGAATTATTAAAAATATTTACCATTGCAACATTCTTCAAGATAATATCAACAAATTGTTGATTTGGTGTAATGAAAATAGACTCTACTTAAATATCTCAAAATGTCAAGTAGTAAGATTTTCTCGAATAAAAAATCCAGTGATCTTTAATTACAACATTGATAACAATACTCTTGAGACATTAACAAAAATAAAAGACTTAGGCATCACTTTTCAATCAAATCTTTCATTTGTTAACCACATAACAGAAATTTCTAATAAGGGCTTAAAAATGTTGGGATTTATAATTAGGCTAACTAGAAATTTTAAAAATATAAAGTGTATTAAACTGTTATATTTTGCATTTATTAGAAGTCAACTTGAGTACAATTCTCCCGTCTGGAACCCATATTATAATACACATGTACAAGCTGTTGAAAGAATACAAAATAAATTCTTACGTTTTCTAAATTTTAAAATGGGTATTCCAGCAATTATGTTGAACTACAACACTATTTTAAATGATATGAATATGCTCAAATTGTCAGACAGAAGAATTTTTACAGACTTGGTATTTCTTTATAAAATTCTAAATGATTTAGTTGATAGTCCATTATTGCTTGAATTAATAAGCTTCCGGATTCCTCTACGTAATACTAGAAGTCAGGATTTATTTCAGTGCAGAAATTCTGGAACTAACTACCATATGTATTCCTCTTTGCCCAGAATACTAATGGAGGGAAATAATTTTACCAAGTCTGTGGACATCTTCAATTTATCCTTAGACAAATACAAAATGCTGTTACTGAGGCAGTTCAGTTATGTAAAATAAATACTGTATATTTCTTAGTAAAAGAAATATATACCTTTTATATTTATTGGTAAAAGAAATATATAGTATTTATATTTTATTTAATCAAGTGTAATTTTTAAATTGTATATGTAAAAGCCCCGAAAAAGGGCGTAAATAAATAAATAAATAAATAAATAAAAAATTCAGAAATGGGGATGCTATAGTTCCAGTGGCTACGGGTCGTTGGAAATCTGTCGGCTAACATAAAAAAAAAAAATCAACACACGCCATGACGGCCCAATGATATCCGAAAAGCGAATGAATAAAATAGGTACGAGATAAGGTAAGGTTTAAGGAAGGCTCTAACAAATTGTGATGACGAAGATCGAGTTCCAAAATGGTGTCTGTTCTGGATATTGGAGGATTCATTCCCTCAACGAAAGGAAATTTATACGTTTTTTTTATGAGAATTGTCTCGAAAGGGAAACTCATCCACTTGATTATGATCCCAGCTTTGACTTTTTAGCGAACATTGGTTAAATTTGCAGGCGGTAAAAGGGGGAAAGAAGAACTAACGAATAAAAGAACTATTTATGAGATCCATCTATTTTTCGTATCCACAAAATCTACACCGGACTGCAAAGTCCCCCCTCAAACCCCTTAGTTTACTTGGTTCGGTTTTCGGAACAACTCATATAGGTCTCATAGAAATGGTTGTCTCCTTTACTTTTATCTTTAATATTGAGACGGTCTTGGAAAGAGAAAACACCACGCTATATATTCAAATCTAAAGTCAACACCAAAATAATTAAAATGTACACCTTTACGAAAGCAAAGTTTCCGATCGCAATATGAAAAAAAAAAAATGAAACTTTGTGATTTTTTTATTAATTATTTTTACATGAAACGATAAAAAGTAAGGCGATGATAACGATTATATACTATAATGTATTTGTCTAAAAAATTATGTGTTTTTTCTTTTCTTCTGGTTACTAGTTATTGTAGTTATAAAAAACTGAGGGCGCAAAATTGAGTAATCTGGAAGTATGTTGCCTATTGTATGCTGATGATGCGGTGCTAATTTCTAGCAGTATGGAAGATCTACAGTCTCTCGTGTCTAGGATGAACGAAGTATGTATGAAGAATGAGTTAATGATGAATGTAAGTAAGTCTAAAGTCATGGTGTTTGAAAGAGAGAGTACGAAAACAGTATGCAAAATAGTTGTGAATGATGAATACTTGGAGCAGGTGGATGAGTTTGTGTATCTGGGTAGTATGTTTACGAAAGATGGGAAGGCTGATAGAGATATTGAAAGAAGGGTGAATGCCGGTAACTCCATTAATGGAGGACTGAATGCCGTTGGCGGTAATAAAAAACTGTCCAAAGACGCGAAACTAGCCGTCCATAATGGAGTGCTGGTACCTACCCTGATGTATGGCAGTGAGGCATGGAACTGGCAGAGGAAGGATGAAAGTAGACTGAATGCTGTTGAAATGAGATCCCTGCGGCGAATGTGTGGTAAAACCATGTACGATCGTGAGAGAAACGTGGATATCCGCAAAGAATGCAAGGCTGATGTAAGCGTGATTTGTAAGATTAAGAAAGGGACTCTCCGATGGTTTGGGCATGTAGAGCGAATGAAAGAGGAAAGGAGTGTAAGGAGAATATATGATGCAAATGTGAATGGTACAAGAAGTCGGGGACGCCCGAGGAAGACATGGCACGACCAAGTGAATCAGATACTTGAGTCGGGCCATGTGAAGAGTCGGAATAATAGAAGAGCATGTATGAGACGATGTATGAATGTGAACGAGGCAAAGAGTGTGTGCCAAGATCGAGTTGTGTGGCGGTCCGTCCTCTCTGCCTACCCCTGCGGGGAAACGGCGTGATGGTTAGTTAGTTAGAAAAAACTTAAGGTAAGCCATTTAAAACTTTTTAAACTTTGCATTGAAAATTTTAATATTTGAAATATTACCAAATATTACCAAATATTACAAAATATATTACAAAATAAAATCAGTTCTAAGATTTCGGATAAGTTCACAAATATTACATTTATTTGATTAAAAAGCCGATATATTTTTAAATTTTTTTTATAGTAATACCTCACAAGAGTCTCAGCTGCTCCTGTCTGGAGCCAGTGAGACTATGGCATCCCCAATTGGGGTATGTTGTGAGGCTGAAGATAGTGGGGAGGGAAAAGAGATGGGGTAGAGGAAGGTAGGGAAAGTGCCTGGCTATTCAGATCTGGTCATCAAACACGGCTAACGCCATTTCAAGCAACGCTTCAATTCTGAATGGTGGTCTTACACCAGGGCGATACTGAGAGTATCTTCCACTGACCTACTGACGGAATATTATCGATGCCTGAGGGGTTAACCGCGTCAAGCTGTAAAAATGATTCAAATTGTTCAGCAGCTGATCGACCTTTTACTATTATACCGTCATTATATTTAAGTTTGCTATGGCAGTTCGGCGGGTGTTTATAAATTAAGGATAAAAAAAAACGTGATGCAATGACTGTCGTAAGTTCAACGTGTTCGTGGCGTTCCCTCGGTCACTCCCGAGTCCCGAGGAGGAAATGATTCGGCGAGAGACCTCCCGGACTCTCCCACCCACAGGTCGACGCTTTTACTAGACTAGACACATGTTGTGAGTGTGAACCGTGTGGCAAAATATTCAATTATTTGAACTAAACTTTGATCCTCGTGGATTGAGAGTTATAATGGACGTTACTTGGCGATAAGCCGATCATTTGTGCGACATACGTAAATGAGACTGATATGGTGATTATTCGTTATTTGTCCATTTTCATGATATCCACATTCAAAATATTTTGACGTTCCGACTAAATATACCCGAGGCCTGAGGGTTTAACAATAATAATTAAATTAATAGACGTGGTATTTTTACACAATAAAGTTATTGAATTGACTAATACTTCTGCACGCATGTGGTTCTTTTGAATTACTTGAGCGTAAATGATGGCCAAAACGTAAGAGTTACTGCCTAACAAAAAACTCAATATAACTTACAGCGGATTTGGTGAGTAAATTATTTATTGGCCCGGAGCTTTAGAATGAAGTTGTAACTACTTCGCTGCCAATGTACTAAAAAATCAGTTTATTCACATTGATCTGAATATTACTCTACGTCTCTATGACGTCGACAAACTTTTATACTATCAAAAGACAGTATATTTATTTTATTATCAAAATGAGAAAATTGTGACATGTATAATACGTATTTACGATGCGATATAAGATACGATTGTACCACCCCAGCCACTAGCACTCCTGTCCCCGTGAGACCGGTACACCAGGGGGCACTGATTTGTAAGGACTGGAACACATGCTCTGGGGATGGGAAGGAGGTTGGAGATTAATCGACCGGTATACCTAAATGGCAACCTAATAAGCCAATATTGGAATTTAGGATGGGCAGGAATAAAGAAATGAATTGAGCGTTATGATTTTTTTTTAATTCTTTCTTTGTGTCTTCCTTCTTCTTGCCTATTCTCGGCTCTTCTTGTCCATTTCTGGCTTTTCTTGTCTGTTCTTTCCTCTTCTTGGACCTTCTCGTCTCTTCTTCACCGTTCTTGTTTGTTGGGTCTATTCGTCTCTTCTTGGCATTACTTGTCTCTTCTTGGATCTTATGGTCTTTTTTCGATTGCTCTTCTGGGATATTATCGTCTCTTCTTGGCTTTTCTTGGATCTTCTTGCCTCTCCTTGGCTTTCTTGTTTCCGCTTCTTGAATCTTCCCGTCGCTTCTCGGCTCTTCTTGCTTATTCTTGTCTCTTCTTGCTTCTTCTTGTCTGTTCTGAGATCTTATTATCTTTTCTTGGGTCTTCTTGCTTCTTCTTGGTTCTTCTCCCCTCTCCTTGGCTCGCCCTGTCTATTCTTGCCTCTTCTTGAATATTCTCGTATCTTCTTGAATCTTCTTCTCATCTCATCTTGGCTCATCCTGTCTTGCCTCTTCTTGGATCATCACGTCTCTTCACGGCTCTTCTTGTGTCTCCTTGCATCGTTTTGTGTCTTCTGGGATCTAATCGTCTCTTCTTTGCTATTTTGCTTATTTTGGATCTTCTTACCTCCTCTTGCCTATCCTTGCCTTTTCTTGCATCTTCTCGCCAATTCTCGGCTCGACTTGTCTTCTCTTGGCTCTTCTTTAATCTGCTTACCGACTCTTCTAGTCTATTCTTGTCTCTTCTAGTCTGTACCCCCATTTTCTTGCTTCACCTCAACTTTTTCCTTGTCGTATCATTTTGATTTTTCTTGGTTCTTCTTACTTTCCCTTGGCTATTCTTGCTTCGTGGCTCTTCCTATTTTTTCTTGTATCCATTTATTTCTTCTTGCCTCTTCTTTCTTATGCTTGAATATTTGAATCAGATAATCAAAATTTGTAAAGATCTTCTCTCAGGGTTTTTTGTTTTTTTAACTTTATCTTATACACGCCGGTAATTTATCAAGCTATATTCACTAGTAAACAAATCCAGATGTATCTTAATTATTTATTATACAACAGTTAATTTGTTTGACGGCAAATGACTAGCTCGAAATGTGTATTGTAAAGCGAGAATATTTATAGACTCCAAATCAGATCAGTTCTACCCATGGTGACAGCTCATGTAGGTGTCAATTAACACCACATTTTGAAAGTTTATAAAAGTTCATAGTGCTTCAAAACCTTTTCCTATCAGCCGTATGTGTGAAGTCCTGCAACCTGAAAATTAACTGAAATCTTTTCGAGAAAATAAAAAAAATACCAGAAATACCCTTTTTGACGATTATTTTAAACAAATTCAAGCATGCATTACAAGTCATTACAAATACAAGCCAACATCGTTTCGTTGCACACGTGGAACAGTGGAACTTTGTGACATGTATAATACGTATTTAAAAAAAAATCAGATAGTTGTTTCATCTGAGGTGATTGACGTGAAAAAAGGTACTTCGCAAAACACATCTAATTTTCCTTCCACTCCCTTTCAGGATAACAACATACCCCAACATACCCACTGGAGACACCACAATACCTCTGACTACAAGCAGGTGGTGTGCGGCGGTATTCACACAAAAATTCAAAATAAATATGAACAAACAACAAAATATTAGGTACACATTCCTGCTGCCAACCTAACACTGATGTGCCAAATATAACAAGGACCAACAATTTTATTCGTAATGCTGTAATCCCTAAGCCTAGGCACGCGTCTCCATCTCTAATTCTGTAGCTAGGTAAATAATATAATAATAGGGTGGTGGGTACCGGGTGGGTGTCGGGCAGGGTTGGTATGACCAAGAGAATTATTTCCCCAGATATCGAAGCGAAATTTCCCTATATATTCCCAGATCTCGGTGGTAAAACCGCCGTCGGGGTATGGGGGTGGGAAGAAGGGGGGGGGGGGGGGCAAAAATCGCCGCATTTTTAGAGGAATTACACAGATTAGGGAAATTAGATGGAAAACTTTGTTTTAACAACCATTCAAGAAACATTTATTTACATACACAAAGTAGATTAATAGGTTTATAGTTTTGGTAAACTAAGTAATTCATGCGTATTTAGATTGAAACGAAACTCACGAAAGTATCATTATTATCAACACACACAAAAAATAAAATGGAGCAATAGGAATCGATTTTTATGGAATTTTTAAAAAATTAATTTAATAAAAATGGAATATCAATGCATCTCTTACCATCTACCCAAAAGTTATTAGTTGTTTCTTGTAGCAATTAAATTGAAATATGGTGTGATTTCCAAAATCCGTGCCGTTTAAATGCATTATTTGTCAATTTTAATTATTATTTCTTATAGTTTGAATTGAAACAAAATATTGTTTTTGGTAATAAAACAAGTGTGACGAAATAGGAAATATTTATGAAAAAACACATGTGTATGGAGTAAATAGTTAAGGTCAAATACTTGCAATTCATAACATGGCGATGCCTTCATCTGAAATTATGTGTTTTACCAAGAAGTAGAAAAATACAACTCCAATAAAAAAAATCATGAAAAAATATCTTGAGTTCGAAATTTCCCTAGAATTGCGATGATTCCCCCTTTCCCTAAAAAATATTGTTCTTCCGTAGATGTAGGGAAATTACCCTAGTGTTTCGGTGACAGAGTGAGGGGAACTCACCTATAGCGGGGTCGAGGACGGCTTGTGCTGCTTGTTCTTCTCCGACGGGTGTCTTGAGCCACATCTTCTTCAGCTTCATGGCCACGGGGGAGTCTTCTGATTGGGCCACTGAAAGTAATTACAATTATTAATACATTTTATTTTTTTGCTCTAGAAGAGTTTTTTTAATGATTTTAATTTTTTTTATGTGAATACACATCCCGTCTTTTTTTACATTAATTACACCCAGGAGCATGAGAAAACACTCCGGTAACCGTCCATTCTTTGCTTCAAAGCCCTCCGAGCCATTTGGGTTTGTGTGCCCTTTGGGGGCTTGTCAAAAAAAAGCTATCTTGGACTGTACTGTCATCCGCGTAACAATTAATAGGTGCACTCGACAAAAGAACATTGATGTGCAACAAAAAGTCGGAGACAGAACCGATCCTTGCGGGACGCCAGCATTTATCGAATGCGAGGAAGAGTTGAAACCATCGGCAACCGTCTGAATCGACCTCTCCCTCAAAAAGTCGGCATTTCACGTACACAAGGATGCGGGAAGTCCGTAAGAAGGCAGTTTGTTGACATGTATGTACCAAAAGCCCAAGACATATCCTACCAATCAGTTATTTCAAGAAACCGAAATTATGGAACTAAGGCGGATCTACTGTACCCAATGTCTCAAATATATATTTACTCGTCCTAACAATTTCACTAAAAACACAAATCGCTCTAGCCAGAGACATAACACGTGCGTGTTCACAGTGCCTCACTGCAAAACCAGGCTGGCCCAAAGACACATTAATTATATTGCCCCAAAATTGTTCAATTCCCTACCTCACTCCACCAACATGTGTCAAAATTTACATTTTTTACATATACTTATTGATGTATATATAGCAATCTTGTTTATATTACCCACACCCCACACACAGGCAGTGCCTTAGTGGGTTCCCATTGCCTACTCTTTTCGATTATATATTTTACTTATTGGTAACTTTTACATTACTTGTACCTTATATTTACTCTTACTGTATTTAGAAATTATGCAAAATTACTTTTGTATGTATGTAGATACAATGGAAAAAAAAAAAAAAAAAAAAAAAAAAAAAAAAAGTATTTTTGTAAGGGTGTAAATATGCGATATAAATTTTTTTTAAATATTTTATTTTTGAAAATAGTATATATCCAAATTAAAAAAAAAAAATAACTCCAGTAAAATCAATCATGTTGATTGATATCTATAGCCTCTATACATATATATTTTTTAAATTTTATTTTAACTATCACTGTTATCCACATAATATAATACCCACACACAGGCTTCGCCTTCGTGGGATTTTTTTTGTTACTTATATATATATATTTTGTTATTATGTATTTACTTGTTAAATGTACCAAAAAAAATTGCTAATAAAAAAAAAATTTAAAAAAATTCTAAAATTAATTATTATTTATTTTATAAATTCAATAATATTATTATTTTATGTATAAAAACAGTTTATTATAAACGAGTTCTGCTTCGTAATTATTATTATGTGTTACAGCTGTTTCGCCCTCTAAAGGCATTATCAAACTGTCATAATGCCTTTAGAGGGCGAAACAGCTGTAACACATAATAATAATTACGAAGCAGAACTCGTTTATAATAAACTGTTTTTATACATAAAATAATAATATTATTGAATTTATAAAATAAATAAAAATTAAAATGGAGTTCTACAAAATAAACTTAATAACAATAAATAAAATTAATTAATTGTAAAATAACACAAAACAATCGAGTAAAATTTATTTGCGCACGTCGGTATTTGAACTTGCGATCTTCGGATGCTGGCCGAGAGCCTTACGGTCTTGAGGTAATTTTCCCACGAAAATGGCGCTATAGATATCATCCAAACATTATAACCCCTCGACGACGGAAGCTGTGAAAAATGTTAATATGTTAATTTATTTACGAAACCCGTTCGAGATAAGCAAGATATACATAGTAAGGTTGTAGAAATATATTATAAGTTTGTGCAGTGCCCTTGAGGTGACTTTTCACAAAAAAGAGGATATACAAATCATTAAACATTATTATTGTTAATACACCACTACAAATGGACACCAATTATTCGTTTTTTAGTTGGCTAATTACTGCTCAAATAAAAATAAAACAAAAACATTGGGATGAATTGAAACTGCTAAAGTTGATAATAAAAACAGGTTCGAATAGATTAATATGAAATGAATTAGGAGTTAGTTAATTAATCTGCCTATTTCAATGGAAAATTTCGATTACTCGTCCCTAATGAGGAAAAATCCCAGCAAATAATAATATGTATGTAAATATTGTTCCCCAAAATAATATCAACGATAGTCAAGTAACACGATCACTCTTTGAATTAGGTCGTTATCTATCAAGTCCGGATTCAATTCAATTTTTGAACTAGGTCAATTCTATTTGGAACAAATTTTTGTATAGGGGATATTCCCAATGTCGCCAATACAATTATTTTATAAGTTGAAGGTAAACTGAACTGAATGTTAGCAAGATTATCAACTCTACGTCAAACTAACTAACCTCGCGGAAATCGTTAATTTCTTATTTATATTATTTTATTTATTTATAGACTGCTCAAATAATTCTAAAACAACATAAATATAACACGAACTAAGAAACAATAGAAATGACAGAAGAGAAGGTTAACTTCAAAGTAACTGAATATAGCAACGACAAATTGCACAAAACCATATACGATGGAAGATAATATCTGAACAAGGTTTTGATGATATTAATGATTTAAGCAATTTAAAAAAAATTAAATCAAATTATGTCTAAATTAATTTATTACCAACTAGCTGACCCGACGAACTTCGTAACGCCTCAGAATCAATTACTGTTAAATTAAATTCAGTTTTTTTATTAAGTTAAAAATTACACAATGAAGCATTCATCAATGCGCAACTGTCCTTGTTTGTCCTTGTTAAGGAAT
This sequence comes from Limnephilus lunatus, assembly GCA_917563855.2. Classification (NCBI taxonomy): domain Eukaryota; kingdom Metazoa; phylum Arthropoda; class Insecta; order Trichoptera; family Limnephilidae; genus Limnephilus; species Limnephilus lunatus. The sequence goes on along the minus strand of OU830602.1, from coordinate 39,073,005 downwards.
TATATTTTTTGTGATTTTTCTTATTTTTCCACTTACTTACGGGAATTTGGGAGGCGGGTATCGGTGCCACCACCCCGGGAACCATTTATTGGCTAACCAACACTGTCATACGCCACCCATAAGTCACCAAAAGTGGTTCGCTACGTTTGGTGACTTAGCAGGGGTGCCTGGGTTCATGGGGTGACGTTTGTCCGGGTCTTGGCGGCAGATGCGTCTGCCCAACTGCTGCGTGGCGGACGGTATCGAGAGAGAATGGTTATCGACGGTATCGAGAGAGACTGGTTGGCCTTTTGACCTTTCCAGCTGGACTCTCTCGACCCATCGCCTTGCACCGCAGTTGGAGGGATGGATTCATACATCCGCCACTCCCGGACATACTGCCCCCAGACTCTTACCCACTTCTCATACATTTTTCCTTCCCAGAACTTCCTATCCTTCCCTTCCTTAAAAAGACCCTTCACACAGCATCTCCTAAGATGACATAGGTCCTGAGGAAAATAATTTTCTTCGGGGACTCGTGTGTTGTGGAGTTGATGTAAAAAAAATGCTTTTCATTTTCTTTATAAGTCTGAGGGATTTTTATTATAATTATTGTATCTTTCCTTTGGATGGATGGAGACATACGTCCACTGTTTGTCTCATTTTCAACTATTGACATTTATTTTGTAAGAAAGAGAGGCAGCATTATATGTTTAAGAATAAAAACAAAACAATCAGCGCATTGATATTTGACGTTTTTAAATTTTTAGAACTCACTCACTACTCAATATTACAAAATGTCCGCAGCTCTTTCAAATATGAGAATTCGTTCCATACAAAATGTATGGGGAAAAGAATTTTCTTAATAACTTTATTTTTCTTTAATTTTTGCGATATTTTAATAGTTATTATCCTTTCCGGGGCGGAGACAAATCCAAAAAATCAAAGATCTTCAAAATCGGCCCGGTCGTTCTCGAGTTATAAATAGTGTAACTAACCCGACTTTGTTTTATATATTAAGATTTGCTCAGAAAATAATTGAGAAAGCAAATACTCTTTTTTCTTACCCAACTAATTGTTACCCAACTAATTGTTAAGGCGTTCTTAATTGTTTAATAATGACTTATAAGTTCGTAATGATTTTTAATCTTTGCAAACAGACTGAGACTAAGAAGAGGGGATTTAAGCAATATCATAAGTATTTTTTACTTACATTGCAGACCTGATGATGACAAAACCACATACAATTTTTAATCTGCCGCCCGGAACCATTTGATAGATAACCAACACCCCTGCCATAGGTCTCCCCAAGGGGTTCGTGATGTTTGGTGACTTAGCAGGGATACCCGGGTTAATGGGGTAAGGTTTGCCCGAGACTTGGTGGCGGATGCATCTTTTTTTTAAACGAGCTCCACACAGGAGGGCCTGAGGAAAATAATTTCCCTCAGGGCCTATGTCATCTTTGGGAATGCTGTGTGGAGGGCTTTTTATAAGGAGAGGAGAGTTCTGTGAAGGAAAAGGGTTTAAGGGGTGGGTAGGAATCTGGGGTTCAGTGAGTCATGCTCATCCGCCTCCGACAAACCTCACCCCATGAACCCGGGCACCCCTGCTAAATCCCCAAACGTAGTGAACCACTTGGGGTGATCTATGGCAGAGGTGTTGGTTATCCAATAAAGTTTCCCGGGGCGGCGGTACCCATTCCCGCCTCCCAAATTGAAAATCTGCCCGCCAACTGCGATCTGCGTTTACCCACCTACTGCAAGGCGGGCCGGATCGGGAGAGGCGGGTTTGAGGGAGACCTAACCTAGTCCTCCAGCCGGACTCTCCCGAACTATCGGCTTGCACCACATTGGGATGGATCGATTCATGCGTTCATTAATCCTGGACACATTGACCCACAGATTAATAAATACCCACCCCTGATACATTTTTCCTACATAGAACTTCTTTTGCCTAAAAAGACCTTCCACACAGCATCCCCAAAGGCGACCTTGAGCTATTTTTTTTCCTTAGGGCCTGCTGCGTGGAACTAATGTAGAAAAAAATTCAAAAGTAGTTACGTAAATATAAATCTCTATATTTTTCAATCCAAATATCAAACTTTTAAAAATTGTGTAGAGTGCGTTTTTTACAAATAAATTGTGTATAAGTGCCATTATGTGTCGTCGCGTCGGGTCGATATTAGTTCCTAGCTAGGCACTACTAGGCAGATTGCCTATTCTAAGGAACCAAAAAGCTCAAGTTTTGTGTTGTCAATTACTTATTTCAGAAGACTACAATTTTAAATCCCAAAAGCACACAGAGCCATAGATTAAAAAGTAATGAGTTAGGTATCGAAGAACAACATAAAAAAAATCCTATGTTACGAATAACCCGACATTTTTTTAATTCATCCAACTATCATCATTATGAGCCAAAAATGTTGTTTGTGCAATGATGAAGAACCTACCTACTCAGCTGCAGAGGATTGAGCCTGTGACACCTGGCTGGAAATTTGGTGCTTAGATCCACGCTACTACCAACTAAAACCTTAATTTATAAAAATCATTTAATTTAATTATTTGTTTGTCCCGTATGCCTTGCTAAACCATTCGTCCAAATGCGATGAAACTTTGAGAATTTGATGAGCGCATTCCCGTGATTGTTTCTGTGTATAATAGAGAGCTACGGCGTTATTAAATTATTTCTTATACTATTCATTCGATTGCGATGAAACTTTCGTGAGTTGTTGTGCGCACGCCCGTGAAGGTTTCTATATATACAAGTGAGCTCTGGCGTTATGAATTTTGTATTAAAAATTACAGAAGGTGGCGAGAGAGTTGTTTAAAAAAAATGTGTTAATTTCATATAGTTTAGCGGCAAGGAGGAAAGTAGGAAAGGGAAACTGAGAGGGTTTTGAAGGGAACGAAATGGGGGGGGGGGGTCACGAGATAAGGCTGGGCAGAAGACGGATTGCAAATAAGACGAAGTAACGGTGGAGGACTCTTTGAAGCATAGGTGATTTTGTAAAATAATATTCAATTGGTTCACGGGCTGATAATATACTGCCCTTTGAAAGCCAGCTATACGCGAAACCGGTAAGCGACAAATAATATAATCAATACATTACAGTATTCAAATGCGAGGGTTCAATTTCATTTACATAATGTGAAAAGACAAAGCGATTGCTTTCCACGGAAATATAAAATGAATTTAGTTAATTTGGAAGGATACCAGATGCAAGATAAACGGATTAACTCGATTAGTTGAGCATCCACCTGAATAGCGAATAGAAAAGGCACTGGTAATCATGTCCTGACTTGTAAAGCTTTTTCTCTCGGGTTGGCTTTGTGAAATAATCTGGTCAATTTTAATGAAATAATAGAATAATCTAGTTACAATAAGTCATTTTAAACTATAATAATAAAGGGATAATTTATAAAGCGCAGTTTTTGTGAAAAATCACCGCAAGGGCGCTGTATTTTTTTAAAATTTATGTGTATTTAGGATATGATTTAAATACAGGGATTACACGACGTACTTGACTTACATTAATAAGTGATTAAAGACATTTTTTGAAGTAAAAAAATGTAAATGAAACTTTGGTTTTCGCCAATGATGATTGATTAAATTTTTTTATCAAAACTAAAAAAAAAATTGTTACACATTTTTTTAATATGAATATCTTCTATAAATATAACAAACGCCGATTCTGAATCTTCTGAGTTTATGAGGTATGTACTTTGTACGTAGAATTAATAAACCGTTATTTAAAATGATTAAAACACTACCACTACGAAAAATTGAAAAATTAAAACACGACCATAACAACACGGGCATGTGCCTAACATGGCGGTCAAAAAATCATAACAACTTATGGCTAACAGTCGATCACAATACAAAACTACATATTTTTATATCAATACCGCACAAGAATCCCAACTGCTCTACTACGTCTGGAGCTGGTGAGACTATGGCATCCCCAATTGGGGTATGTTGTGAGGCTGAAGGTAGTGGGGAGGGGAATTAGATGGGGAAGAGGAAGGTAGGGAAGTGCCTGGATATTCAGATCTGGTTAACAAATACGGCTAAAGCCATTTTAAGCAACGTTTCAATTCTGAATGGTGGTCTTACACTATTACACTAGGGCGATACTGGGAGTACCTATCTGCAACGCTGGAAAGTGCCGCAAATGTACTGTATACTATTTTTCATTAATTAATTGTGAAATAACACAAATTAATAAAATCGAATTTATTCGCCCACGCCGGGAATCGATCCCGTGACCTTCGGAATGCCCTCATCATTGGTCAATAATCTGAGTATCTGCCCAACCCCTCATTCCGACCGTAACTGTTCAATGCCTACAAATTTTTTTTTTGTTGAAAAAAAAAATATAAAAAATGTCACCGAAGACCATAATTTCATTTATATATTTTTTCAAATAATGTCAGGAATCACTAGTCAAAGTTAGTCAAGAACGACCTTAATACCATCTAAATTATTTATTATTATAGTTATTTTGGAAGAAATGTGTTTTGAAGTAAAGGTTTGCCAGTTACAGTTAGCTTGTTCTTGGATCGATGTTGCAAGTACCGGTGACGTCACACCGACGAAACATTGGACGAAAACATCAATGCTGCGGCTTGGTCCGAGCTCTCCCACTAATATGGGTCTTATTGTATAGTTCTTCGAGAAACTATTCTCCAGAATTTCCAGTCGAACTTATAAGATATATTCAGAAAAGCGCTCCCACTGAATACCAAATGTGTTTTACAGAAAAACAACGGTTTTCAATTTGGATCAACGGGGTTTTGCAAAATAGAAATAATGTTTCCTAACAAAATTCATTTGAAATCATGAGAAGGCATAAACTTGAGAAGCCTTCGCGAGGCTACTATTACTGCAAGAAGAACGGTGGGAGATTGCTAGTACCCACAGGCAAATTATTTTAAAGAGTGCACGTTTGAATAAATTTGTGCACATTGATGGAATTCTATTTGATTCTAATAAGTTTTATTTTACTATTATTTTTACTTTTTATTTACTTCTACTATTATTCAACCAATTAACCACCAACCACGCCCAACCATGTACCTAACTGTTCACTATCCACTGATTTTATATTTTCAGTTAAAAATAAAAACATAAAAAATGTAACCGGATATTTGTCATTTCATATAAATTTTGTACTTTTTTATTTATTTATCTATATAAAGTATATTTACATTTGGTTTTTCGATGCCTGTATCACTGGGATGTACCTGTGTGTGGAGACAGGCGTAATACCCAAACGGCAGATTTATAAAGCGGTTCGATATGTTTGGTGACTTAGCGCCTACCCATCCCTCTTACATTTTTCTAATGACTCTTTTTTTAAATGAATGCAATCCTGACATCTGATTTCAGCAGTTTAGGGAAAGCATACCTTTACTTAAGATAATTTTCACAATAATTATATACTGTAAATAAAATGATTTTACAGCAATATTTATATTAAAACCACGTAGTTTCAAAACTTCCCCACACCCATTTTCCTCCGGCTCGAAGTATCCCTCAATTGGGGGTGCCACCTCCCCCCCCCCCCTCTATTTGCAGCCAGTCATACTGTTTTACGAGGTAACAAACATAAACTGATCTATAGGTGACGGTGATTGAATAAATAAATAGATTAAATAGGTTGAAGATCACCTTTCCCGTTTCAATGTCAATGCGGGTGTGTTCAGTTGTCCAGGACGTGCAAGAAGTCAGTCATTCGGCGGTGGCGGAGGCTGTATCGACCGGCATGTGTGGGAGGGGGGAGGGGGGTGGGTGGATCTACCCCCCTCGGAGCTTTTCTCATTATGCGCGGACCTTTGAGGAGCCACCGTCGCGCTAAATTTATAAATAATGCAACTGAAAAACAACCCTCCCACTTTCTCCACTTCTTCTCTTTCTACCTCAAATACCCTTTTTTGCTCGGGAGTTTTAAAGTAAAACTGTGAACCAACAGGCGAAGGGAAAGTTTAAGATTAATTATTATGATCTAATTGTTTTTATCTCTCAACCGTTATTCTTTCCGAAAGACCCTCGTTCAGACATACCCCAATGCAGTGTGAACTAGGTGTTAATCTTACTAACCGTCACGCCAGCGCAGCGGCCAAATAAAAAAAACGTGCGGTTTACAAAACATTCGTACAAACTATAAATACACCATTATAATTATTATTATTTCTCCGCACTCGGTCAGCTGTTCTACAAATTACATTAATTTAGAATTTACATTATTAAAAGATAATTGTAATATGTTTTCAAGTAAATAACCTTTCTTAATCTTACTCATTACGCTTGCATCAGCCTTGCATTCTTTGCGGATCTCCACATTTTTCACACGATCGTACGTGGCTTTACCACACATACTTAAAAATTACACATAACTTCCTGTCCCGATCTTCTTCAACGCCTATCATTCCACGTTCCAAATCGCAACAGTAGACAGTCGCTTACTTTTAATCTTCCTCTTTGCAAGACTAACTCCAAACATAATTCATTTGTCTACAGATCCACACATTCATTTAACTTAAAATATTACCACATTGACATTTTTAATTCGACGTTACGTGACATAAAACGAAATCTCACTAAGCAACATGACTCTAAATATCCCCGTCCTTTGCCTCTTAATCCTATTCCTATGTTCCTCCTCCCGCCCCCCTTTTTTAATATATTGTAACTAATTATAAATTAATTAAGAAAACACCCTTACAATGTCACACTTTATCATTCACCATCATCAGTGGAAAGTTCATAATTAACATCTTATTATTGTAATATTCTGATTTGCTGTCAACTTTCTCTAAAATAAATAAAATAAAATACGCCTCAGGGGTCTCATTTTTACAGCATTCAGTCTAAAAATACATATTTTAAATATAACCAGTAAATTCTTATATGTGGTATACATTCAAAAACGATAGATTCACAAATCTCTGATAAAAAAACCACAAATTTTCATACAATATCACTATTCGATATTGTATGAAAATTTATTGACTGTAAAACTAAAAAGGATAAATTTCCTAGTTGGACAGCCAAAGATCATTGTAACATGTAATGTTTTTAAAAAAGTAAATAAATATTGAATGACATTTTTTTTTGTATTTTCCCCAGTTAAGTGCAGTCCTGTGTATTTTCTACTTATAGCGAATACAGACAATTATTTATAATTGTAATTTATTAATTATGTTATTAATTATACATATAATACATACATACAAATGTTATTAATTATAATTATAATTTATTAATTATAATTAATAACATTTGTACATTTATACGCAGCTTCACGTTCATTGGTCAAATGCATCCTACATGTGCATGTAACATTTGACGGCCGGCGTGGTCTCACGGTAAGTTAGATTCTATTTGCCACACGGGATCGAATCCCGGCGTGGAAAATAAATTTTATTTGATTAATCTGTGTTATTTCACAATTAAATCATTTAAAATAATATATAGTATATTTGCGGCACGTTCCGGAGTGGAAGATACTCTCAGTATCGCCCTGATGTAAGACTGTAAGACCACCATTCAGAATTTAAAAGTTGCTTGAAATGGCTTCAGCCGTGTTTGGTGATCAGATCTGAATACCCAGGTATTTCCCTACCTTCCTCTTCCCCATCTCCTTCCACTCCCCACTACCTTCAGCCTCACAATATACCCCAAATGGGGATGCCATAGTCTCACTGGCTCCAGACGGGAAAAGTTGGGACTCTTGTGCGGTACTGATAGAAAAAAAATGTAGTTTTGTATTGTGATCGACTGTTAGCCATAAGTTGTTATGATTTTTCGACCACCATGTTAGGCACAAGCCCGTGTTGTGGTGGTCGTGTTTTATTATTTTTAATTTTTCAATTTTTCGTGGTGGTGGTGGTAGTGTTTTAATCATTTTCAATAACGGTTTATTATTTCTACGTACATAATAGTCTTTCTAGATTTTAGGCATGTATGGTAAGTTTGTACAGCGCCCTTGCGGTGATTTTTCACAAAAACTGCGCTATATAAATCGTCCAAATATTATTATTATTATAAGTACATACCTTATAAAACTCAAAAATTCAGAATCAGCGTTTGTTGACCTGTATGAATACATATTTTTCGAGCCATAATAATTTTCACTGGATTTATTATAATCAACGGTATAGTACGCGTCAAACTTAAATGCCGACCTGAACTTGATACGATCCATTCTCGCGCAGGTACAATCACTTTACTGACTTTACTAGTATGTCACCATATGAATTCAACTCAACACGTCCTTTAAAAAATCATTCAAAAGTAATGAAAAAAATATATACAAAAATATGGCTAAATGGGTTAGTTATGTTAGGTTATGTGCTATTTTTCATTTTTTTCTTAGCTTTTAATAAATGTTCTAAGAGGTGTTGAGTTGATTCTGAGTTGTTATGAAACCTAAGTAAAATTAAATTGAAATAAAAAATATGGTAATTTTTGGAGTCTGCGAGAGGATTATTAAATAATTTGGGGATAATCCAAAGTTTATGAGTCGCGTCTCGCCAAATAAATAAATCAGACATAATGGAGCACCTACCGAATTGCTAAGCTGGTCAAATTAATGAATTACAAATAATATCTACAATGTTTCGTGTAACCAGATCTGGAGGATAAGGCTTTTACAATCTGATGAAAAGGAATATACTTACATACATTGTTTAGTAATAATAATAACAAAACGTTTAATCATTAATAGATTTTTTTCAAATATTATATATTTTTTCATTGATTCTATTGATGAAAAGGTGGCCACTGCTCAGCTACATTCAGGATTTCTCCTAGAATGCAGCTGCTTTTCAGCAGTGCCTGTATTAGGTATATTCGGACAATTCATTACCAAATATCTTCTGATATGAAGTCTCCTAAGGTTGGTAACATATTTTAACAATTTTGGCAATTAAGTTAATCATAATTATCTAAAAAAATACAATTACTCTGTTTTATTTGCAAAAACATAAAGAAATATAAAATAAAAACTAAAATTGTAAACATTGGGATAAATATCACTATAAAATAGAATATCGTTTGCAAAAACATAATGAAATAAAAAATAAAATAAAATTGTAATTATTGGGATAAATATCACTAAAATGATGCATTGTTTTGCATTGTTAAGTGGAATATCGTTTATAAAAACATAATGATACAAAAAATAAAAAATAAAAAGGTAATTGTTGGGATAAATATCACTAAAATGTTGCATTGTTTTGTTAAGTGGAATATCGTTTGCAAAAACATAATGAAATAGAAAATAAAATGTAATTATTGGGATATATATCACTTAAACGATGCATTGTTTTGTAAAGTGGAATATCGTTTGCAAAAACGTAATGAAATAGAAAATAAAATTGTAATTATTGGGATAAACATCACAAAAATAATGCAATTTTTTGTGAAGTGGAATATCGTTTGCAAAAACAATGAAATATAAAATAAATAAAAAATTGTAATTATGGGATAAATATTACAAAATGATGCATTGTTTTGTAAAGTGGAATATCGTTTGAAAAAACACAATAAAATATAAAATAAAAAATATAAAAATAATTATTGAGATAAATATCACTAAAATGATGAATTTTTTTGCATTGTAAAGTGGAAAATCGTTTATAAAAACATAATGAAATATAAAATAAAAACTAAAATTGTAATTATTGGGATAAATATCACTAAAATGATGCATTGTTTTGTAAAGTGGGATATCGTTTGCAAAAACATAATGAAATAGAAAATAAAATGTAATTATTGTAATTGTAATTGAGTAGACAGGAAAAAACTATGGAAGGTGTTGTCCAAGTATGGAGTGAATACAAATCTCATACAGGCAATTGCGTCTCTGTACGATGGAAGCGTTGCATGTGTTAGGGTGAACGAACGGTGGTTTTACGGGGTGGTTTCACATCACAAAAGGTGTTAAGCAAGGCTGCGTAATGTCACCATGGTTATTCAATCTGTACATGGAAAATTGTATGCAAGAATTGAAAGAAGTGGGATTGGGCGCGAAATTGAGTAATCTGAAAGTATGTTGTATGCTGATGATGCGGTGCTGATTTCTAACACTATGGAAGATCTACAGTCTCTCGTATCTAGGATGAACGAAGTATGTATGAAGAATGAGTTGATGATGAATGTAAGTAAGTCTAAAGTCATGGTGTTTGAAAGAGAGAGTACGAAAACAGTATGCAATATAGTTGTGAATGATGAATACTTGGAGCAGGTGGATGAGTTTGTGTATCTGGGTAGTATGTTTACGAGAGATGGGAAAGCTGATAGAGATATTGAAAGAAGGGTGAATGCCGGTAACTCCATTAATGGAGGACTGAATGCCGTTGGCGCTAATAAAAAACTGTCAAAAGAAGCGAAGCTAGCAGTCCACAATGGAGTCCTGGTACCTACCCTGATGTATGGCAGTGAGGCACGGAACTGGCAGAGGAAGGGTGAAAGTAAACTGAATGCTGTTGAAATGAGATCCCTGAGGCGTATGTGTGGTGAAACAATGTATGATCGTGTGAGAAATGTGGATATCCGCAAAGAATGTAAGGCTGATGAAAGCATAATGAGTAAGAATAAGAAAGGGACCCTCAGATGGTTTGGGCATGTAGAGCGAATGAACGAAGAAAGTAGTGTAAGAAGAATATACGACGCAAATGTGAATGGTAGAAGAAGTCGGGGACGTCCGAGGAAGACATGGCACGATCAAGTGAATCAGATACTTGAGTCGGGCCATGTCAAAAGTCAGAATAATAGAAGAGAATGTATGAGACGATGTATGAATGTGAGTGAGGCAAAGAGTGTGTGCCAAGACCGAGTTGTTTGGCGGTCCGTCCTCTCTGCCTACCCCTGCGGGGAAACGGCGTGATGGTTAGTTAGTTAGTTATATCACTAAAACGATGCATTTTTTTGTAAAGTGGAATATCGTTTGCGAAAACATAATGCAATATAAAATAAAAAATAAAATTGTAATTATGGGATAAATATCACAAAATGATGCATTGTTTTGTTAAGTGGAATATAAGAGACTTTGGATTCACTGTTGACCCCCACTTTATGAAATACGGAATACCTACCAATCCAGTAAAACAAGGGACATAACATAAGAAATCGTGAAAGATAAAAATAAATGTTCACAAGAGTGATGTGTACTCGGGAATATTCCCAGATCTATTATAAATTTTATTTAATTTTTTTATTGTTTACTTTTTTATTTTACGTTAATATCTTCTAAAGTTGTTTTTAATTATTTTAAAGTATTTAAAATAGTTCAGTGACACAAATGACTTGCGAAATATAATGTAAAAGTCTACAAAGGGTGCATACAAATAGATAAATAAATTCCCCAAAAATTGAGATTTTTTATTATATTCTAAACTAGCTTTTACTTTATTAGGGAAAAAAATACTTACTAGATATATAAAAAAAATCCCATTAGAATTAAATCTTTTTCTGGGCTGAAAAGAAACCTATGTCACTTCCTAGTCCTCCAACTACACCTATGCCAAAAATCACGTCGATCGGATATCTCCGTTGCGACGTGAAGGAAAGGAAGGACAGACAAACAAACAAACACATTTTCGCATTTATAATATTATTTAGGATGAGATCGTCACCAAAATTGTTTTTATTTTGATAAAAATGTATTACACATATTTAGAGTTTTTTTTTGTTTTTGTTTTTTTTTTTTTTTATTTCATGACAATACCTATAAGATGAAGCAAAATTACACAATAAGTAATTAATAATGGTTTTTCGATATCTCCAAAACCGCCGGTTTTGGAGACATCGAAAAAATATGAGCTTGAGTAAAATGTATACAATGGTGTCTCGTGACGTCACACCAGACACAATTCAAATTTGAACGGCAGTTCTACAGTTAAGTAGGTACTGTCGCATGGCTTGGAGGATTATATGTACAGGGAGAGTTCATTTTCTTTTTTTTGGGGGTTTTACAGTGTCCATCGTTAGAAAAGGAGGTAGCGCAACACGGCATAACACCCCAAAAAAAAAATAACGAAAATACTTGGCCGTGAAAATCTAAAAATGTATAAGGAGAGTTCATGTTTTCGATCTCGAAATCGACTAATTTCGCGAAAATGTTGATTATCAGAACGTATAAATGGCGTTTAATTGATTTACAAAATACTAATATCACCCACGGTACATAAAACATTGCATTTAAAAAAATATATATAATATATCTTAAAATAATTCAAATCCTGAGATTAAGTCACTTCTTAATCTTGCAGGGCGTTACCTTAGCCTTACTTTGGTTACCGTCACTGTGAGTAAAATTTTCAGAATAGTTTATTATTCTGAAAATTTCACTGACAGTTGACGGTAATCAAGGTAAGGCCCAACATGATAAACTTCACTATTATATCTTTCGCTCTAACGAGATACCGCGTGAATTTTGTTAAGAGAGAAAAAATTTCATCAATTAGCAAAAGATGGGTAAATTTTTTAGCTCTCCCTCTCTCCTTGTACACATTTCTTCTAAGGCCGCACCAGTCATTGTATGTACCGCGACGCCACACGCCACGAATGTAGGTAATACACCTCTGGTCAGGAGCTCCAAAATACCTGAAGAAAACCCTCGACTCTGTGCAGAAACGGGCGGTCCGATTGATAGATTGCAATCTTTAGAGCACAGGCGTCGCGTCGGGTGAGAATGCTATCCTTGTTCTATCGGCATTTCAATGGAAGATACTCCGAGGAACTAGCTTCATCGATCCCCTGGGCACTGGTGAAGTCGGGAAGCGAGCCAAACATACATTTGAACGGGTCGCTTCTGCGACTCATTCTTGAGTTCAACAGCTCGGCTGTGGAATGATTTGCCGTCGTCTGTGTTTCTTCCTTTCCACAGCGTCTCTTCAGGACCTATGTTCGTTCATTCTTTCCTCTCCTCAAAAAGACCCTCCACATAACATCTTCAAAGATGACATGAGGTAAATTATGTATTTTCCTCAGAACCTCCTGTGTGGAGTTAATGTAAAAAGAACTATGTATTCGGTATTTTCCAAAAATTCTAAACGTTTTGTCAATATGAAACATTTACAATAATAATATGAAATTTCATTGCAATGCTAACCAGTAAGGTTGTCCCTCACTGGTTAGTGTAGGTTTTTTCACCATTTAGATTTTTTTTAAATCCGCAATATTTCCTGTTTCGGGATAAATTCGCGAGAATTTACTATGGAAAGAGAAAGGTGGGTATCTCGATATTCAGACCTGGTCAGCAAACAGGCCAAACCAATTTCACACAACTTTTTGATTCTGAAAATGGCGATACTGAAAAGTTTCAAATTGAAGAGAACGCGTCGTACAGAGGAGTGCAACGGAATAACTCCGCCCACGCAGCGAATAAACGTCGACAAAATGTATTATTCCTCAATTTCCATGTGGATGTACCGAGTGATCTGTGATATAAGTCCGAGTCTATGTCTCGCTTTAAAAATAATTTGGCACCGTCCCAGAGCCGCTGGACCGGTACCGGTACCGGTAGTCCGGACACACAAAAGACTCGATTTACAAAGCAAATATGTTTACCCGATGCAACGCTAATCAATGACGAGGGAAGATGGAAAACACGTACCAAAATAGCGCATTTCGCTACCCACGATAGGTGTGATTCATCTGGTTCCTTGACAGTTGATCCGCCGACAGTCCCCCCCCCCCCCCCCCGGCCGCGGCATACTTATATATACAACTAGCTGACACGTCCACGCGTTTCTGTGGTTAAGGAAGCACAACGCCATCTACTGGATGGTTACCCTAAATAACCAAGTCTTGTGACGATAAATTGATAAATTAACTCACACCGCCATCTGTTAGAATTTTATGGTACTTAAAAATAATTACAATATCAAAATTTAAATATTTAGTAATATGTAAAAGTATTAATTTCTAATATACACATTGGAAAGATTATTTTATCTAGATTTTAGAACAATTTTTATTTTTGCAAAGTGATAAAAAATAAACAATAATATAGAGGTGTATTTAAAATATAAATTGTCGATATCGCGACTGAACCGGTATAGGTTTTGTATGAGCCCACCTACTGCTTGGCGGGCCGGATCGGAAGAGACCGGTTGAGGGAGATCTTTTGACCTTTCCAGCTGGATTCTCTCGACCCACCGACTTGCACCGCAGTGGGAGGGTTGGATCCATATGTTCGTCACTCCTGGACACACCGATCCCCGGATTCCTACCCAACCCTCATACCTTTTTTGCTCTTCAGATCTTCCTCTCCTTCATTTTCTTCAAAAGACCCTTCACACAGCATCCCCAAAGATGACACACGCACTGAAGGAAATTATTTTCCTCAGGGCCTCCTGTGCGGGAGCTAACGTAATAAAATCGATTCGGCTTAATTGGTGCACCGGTTTATTTTTATTTTTTTACAATAAATCCACAGAGGAGACCCTGAGGAAAATAATTTCCCTCAGGGCCTATGTCATCTTAAAAGATGCTGTGTGGAGGGTCTTTTTAAGGAAAGGAAGGAGTGACAGGAAAATAAGGAGGGAGGAAACACAGAGGCCGGCAAATCGTTCCACAGCCGAGCTGTTGAACTCAACGAGTCGTAGAAACGACCCGTTCTCATGTGACTAATGTCAACCGTGCACAAATGTTGGGCGCGTGTTTCCCGACTATGAAATATATTTATATAATAATAATAACAGTAATTTACTTTGGTTATCTGGGACACCATTCCGTTTGATTGGGACAAATATCCATCTGAAGTCGATGCAATCTATCTATATCTATATAAAGAAAAATGTATGTGTCCAGGGCACCTTACCGCGGGCGGCGTGGTTTCGATTTTACAAATCTATAGTTTTATTCCGTAATTGATGAAATTTTGCACACTTGACCTTCAAAATAAGAGGGAGGTCACTGTCAATATGAGATTTGAATGCCACCACTAGCCGTGACCTAGTACTCCCCAATGTGCTAGGGGTTATCGCCCGTCGTGCGCCGTGTGACCCCAATTTCGTAATAACTTACTAATTTTTTTGCAAAATTATGCTTTTGTAAATTGAACCGATATACCAGATTATAGGTTAATATATTTATAAAAATTGTATACTTCTAACCTATTGTAACTTCCCCAGGATGGTTACTTGTGTGCTGGGATTATTTTTTCTTTTCAATGTTATAAAAAATATTGTATAATAGAGACAGTGGCGTACCGTGGGGGGGGCGGGGGGGGCGGCCCGCCCCGGGCGGCACTTTTGGGGGGGCGGCAAAATTTCACAATCAATAATCATCTTGTAAAAATTTGGATTGGGGAAGTCGCGGGTTCTATTCTCGCGTCAGGACTTAAAAGTTTTTTCTAGTTTATAGTTTCTTAACATCTTTCTTAAGTTTTATATACTGTTAAAAGCAAAATATTAATGACAGACGTTTTGTTTTTATTTCTAACACATACATTATTTTTAAATAAAAATGTAAATGGCAACAGTATCATTTTAGCTCTAATTGATAGTCGATTTGTGTTTTATATTCGTGAAGCTTTGTGCGCCCTGCTGAAAGCGCACAAAAAATTACACTTATACGGTTTTCTTCCACGTATATATCACGGTGATATATTTTAAATTTATTATCACAGAAAAGTTAAATAGCTGACAGGTGTGTGCATACTTATTCGAATTGCAGTTATAAAATTCTAGATGCACACTATCTATGTGCTGCCAGAATCAAAGAAAAACCATTTTTATGTTCTGAGTGAAGTTTTAATTCACCGCATACATATTTAATTAAAAGCAGGTTTGTGTTCAAAATGTATAATTCCAGTTGTGGATTCATCTGACGACACATTTCGAAGGAAAACATTATATTATTTAAAGTGCTTTATAAAATTCTTGCAGACAATTTATGTGCCGCCAGAATCAAAGAAAAAACATTTTCATGTTCCGAGTGTAGTCTTAATTCACCGCTTAGAGATTTAATTAAAACCCCTTTTGTGTTCAGAATGTAAAATTCCAGTTGTGAATTCATCCGACGACACATTTCGAAGAAAAAACTTATTTGAAGTGCTTAATAAAATTCTTCCAGACAAGGTATGTGCCGCCAGAGTCAAATAAAAACCTTTTTCATGTTCTGGGTGTAGTTTTAATTCACTGCACACAGATAAAATTTAAGCCAGTTTTATTGTTCAGAATGTAAAATTCCAATTGTGTATTCATCTGCTGACATATTTCGAAGGAAAACATAACTTTTTTCGAAGTACAAATATAAAATTCTAGTTGCAGACAATTTATGTGCTGCCAGAACCAAAGAAAAACCGTTTTCACGTTCTGAGTGTAGTTTTAATTCACCGCATACAGATTTAATTAATAAATATTAAAAAAAAAAAAAAATTAAAAAAAAGGATCACTACCCCCCCCCCCCCCCCCTCCCTGAAGAAGTACCTATATAGGGGGGGGGGCGGCAAAATTTTCCTCCGCCCCGGGCGGCTGATACCCACGGTACGCCACTGAATAGAGACATACGAAAATATTCAAGGGTTTTATTATATTTTCCAGTTAAATAAGCATTCTACATGATAAAAAAGGCATTCGAGGCTTTCCTGTTATTGAATACAATACTTATGACTTTTGAAAATCGGAATTACGATAATTGTCATGGAATTTTGATAAAATTAATATATTTGCAAGAGACGAAACATAAGCTAAATATAATAATAATAATAATAATAATCTTTATTGAACAAAAATTTTTAGATTTATAACTACAAAAAAAGAAGTACATCATATAATAGTTTAAGTGTTGCTTAAGTACAAAAGTAAATAAAAGAAAATAAAAATTTGCATATAAACAGTAGGTACTTAAATAATAAAGATTTATAATTATAAATTTAGGTATCACGTAGCCTGCCTCACTAGGCTTTGCCTGTGTTGAGGCAGTAATTTTACATCAATTTATAATACTGTGAAACATACCTACACTTATATTAGATTATAATCACACAATAGATATGTTGCATTAATAAAAATAACATTGGTACAATAATAGCAGGATTGGTTCATTACTAATTTCGAATTTGGGTAAGTGCACCGGTAAAAGCTCTATCATTATTTTTTATCCAAATTTTTATGTTTTTTTTGAAATTTTTTTGTGTATCACATTTTTTTATACTAATTGGAAGAATGTTGTAAAGTCTTGTTGCAAGGTATATGAAACTTCGTTGACCAAAAGTAGTATGAGTTATGGGAATTTGTAGTAGATCTTTGTAATTGTTACGTGTACAGCGAGTATTCAATCTTTTTTCATAGTATTTATGCATATTTGTGTAAAGATGAGTGAGGATTGTTTTTGCATATATCTGCCGAACGTCAAACACATTCATACTCTTGAAGATTAAGTTCGAGTCTGTAAGTAGAGGTAGTCTAAGAATTATTTTTATAATAGTTTTCTGTGCCTTTATGATTGGGTCTAGTGCTGATGCAGTACCTCCTCCCCATGCTATGATACCATACTCAATAATGGATTGACAGACTGCAAAATAAATCATTTTCAAGTGTTGTAGGTCGAGAAAGTTTCGTATTGTTCTGAAAAAGTGCATGGTTTTTCTTATTTTGTTTGCAATTATTTGAGTGTGAATATTCCATTTGAGATATGGATCAATTGTGAGGCCGAGGTACTTCATCTGTGTAGTGCGCTCAATGTAGGGACACTGACAAGATTCATCGAAATTTAAACATGTGTGTATTCTAATAGAGGCATCATCATGAGGTTGACCTGTTATATTTATGCTTGATGTGACATATTTAGTTTTTTCGGTGTTCAATGTGAGCGTATTTGTATCTAACCACGTTTTTACAATGTTTATACCCGTTTCAGCTTTTTTGTATACAGCTAGCCAAGTGTCAGCTTCAAACAGTAAAACAGTGTCATCGGCAAAACTAACTATTTTCCCCTGAATATTAATGTTACATAAGTCGTTGATATATAAAAGGAACAGAGACGGTCCTAATATGCTACCCTGAGGAATCCCATAGTTAGAGGAGGCATGATCGCTAAGTGTTTTATTTACTTTAACTTGTTGCTTGCGATTGTAAAGGTAGCTTTTAAGGCACATCATTTTCCTGCAAAGCGAATAAAATACATTTTAGGATTTTAGAAACATTTTTTATGATTCAAAGTACCATGAAATCAGAGGCACATTCGGTGAGCTACTATTGATCAATAGTGGATTCGCTACGAACGATTATAAAAACATACGTCATTAATCTACGGTGGATTTCGTGGGAAGCTAAAGGTTAAGCAACGATTAGGTTCGGATTGGAAAATTGTTCGTTTAGAAAACGATTCCTTCTCAGTGAAAACAAACCAACGTCACAAATCCACGGTGGATTTCAAAGCAAACTAAAGTTTAAGCAACGATTCGATTCTTATTGAAAATTCATTCGTTTAGAAATGATTCCTTCTCACTGAATTGATTCCTTCTCACTGAATTGATTCCTTCTCACTGAATAGCTAGGAACAAACGTCACAAATCCATGATGTTTTTCGTGGCACACTAGAGGTAAAGCGACGATTTGATTCTGATTGGAAATTCTTTCGTTAAGAAAACGATTCCTTTTCACTGAATAGGTACAAACAGACGTCACAAATCCAAGGCGGATTTCGTGGCACACTAGAAGTTAAACGATTCGGTACTGATTCCAAATTCGTTCGTTTCGAAAATGATTCCTTCTCAGTGAAAAAGGCAGCTTAAATCGATACTAAATCGATACTAATCGTTTTAGATGTATAAATTATTTTATTTTATTTTTATATTATTTTGTTTTTCTTTCAACTTATTTTATACTTAACATAAAATTGGCCACTACAACACGGGCATGTGCCTAGTGTGATGGCCAAAAAATTACCCATTTTCTGTAATATGTAAACTTTACTGAATAAAGAACATTAAAAAAAAAAAAAAAAAATACTCAAAAGTTATACTACAATGCAAACCATACACAATTATATGAACAGCGTTAAACAAATGTAGGTTAATTGTCAAAACGAAAACGAAATGGTCCCTGAGTCCCCGAAATTACAAAATAATAATAATAAGAATAGCATACGTAGTCGCCTACCCAAGGCGGAAATGCTAGTTATTATTGGCTTCAGGTCTGCTCATTATTGTGAGGAAGTTTGTCATCGATCTTCATTCTCGATATTATTTATTGGCGGAAAACACGCAATGCGCTTTCAATGAAACTACGGACTATTGAAAAAGAGGTTGGTTGCCAACTCAGAAAACACTGCATTTAATTAATAGTAATTACTAGATTCAACAATAATTAGCTTACCGAAACGCAGAGAATGTCATATTAACGTACATGACATTATTAGTTTTATTCCGTTATTTTATAACATGATCTTGGAATAACCCTTGATAGTTAACTACAATATAAACTTCATACACAAAAAATCACAAATAAGGCTGCCATTTTATAAAATCCAAATAATCAAAAACGAAGCAATTCAAAACAAATTCCTAAAATTTCTTTGTCACAGGTCATTTATAAAATTTAATAATTATGCAGGGGCAGCTTCATACTTTAAAATTGATTCATTGAGTTGCATAGGGAGAACGGTGGTTTTACGGGGTGCTTTGATACCACAAAAGGTGTTAAGCAAGGCTGCGTAATGTCACCATGGTAATTCAAACTAAACATGTATGCAAGAATTGAAAACTGCAGGCTGTGACCTAGATTCAATCATGAAATGGTCGTTAGACAACAAACTTAATTTCAATACAAAAAATAGTCGTTCACAAAATCCGTTATTCTACCAGTATAGAATGAATGGAGAAGTACTAACACGCGTAAATACCATCAAGGATCTTGGGGTGATCTTTGATCCCAGGCTGACATTTTCAAATCATATAGTGCAGCTTACTTCGGCTTGCTACAAAATTCTCGGTTTTGTAATTAGAACTTGCAAACAATTCAATAACATAGAAGCAAAGACCGCCATGTTCAACGGAGTGGTCAGAAGCAAGCTGGAGTACGTTAGTTAGTACTGTCTGGATACCTTATCAACTTAAATACATAAATATGATTGAACAAATTGAAAAAAAAATCCTAAGGTATGTTTACATGCGATCACACGGAATATATCCGAAATTCATGCATCACGTGGAACTGCTAAAGGAGACAAATTATCAAAGCCTGGAGACCAGGCGTAATGCCGGACTCATGGTATTTGAATTAAAGTTAATAAAAAACCTCATCGATTGTCCATATCTCCTGTCATGCTGTGGCTTATTCGTTCCTGACAAATACTGTCGAACTCGTAGCCACGCCCTGTTCTACATACCGCAGGGGCGGACAGATGTCATGGCTCAACATAGCATGACAAGAGGTATGACATTGCTTAATGCTCTACCAGCGGATATAGATGTGTTCAATATCACTATAACAAAAAAAAAAATAAATAAAAGAGGCGGGATGGGGCGCGAAATTGAGTAATCTGAAAGTACGTTGCCTGTTTTATGCTAATGATGCGGTGCTGATTTCTAACTGTATGGAAGATCCACAGTCTCCCGTGTCTAGGATGAATAAAGTATGTATGAAGAATGAGATAATGATGAATGTAAGTTAAGTCTAAAGTCACGGTGTTTGAAATATAGAGTACGAATTCAGTGTGCAACATAGTTGTGAATGATGAATATTTGGAGAGGATGGATGAGTTTGTGTATTTGGGAAGTGTGTTTACAAGAGATAGGAAGGCTGAGAGAGATATTGAAAGAAGGATAAAGCAGGTAATCCTATTAAGGGGATCTTACCGCAATCGCAGCGTATTTGCAGGTTTTTGATGCAGTTTTTAGAAAATTTCTATATTGTTTATTAGAAAAAAATATTATGTTTTGAACAAATAAATTATTCTTCTAAATGGTGAAACAACAAAACGTGTTAAAATGTTTAAAACAATTGCGTAAAAAAATATCAACGGAACCTCTAAAAATAGCTTAAAGTTCGATTATATCCTTTAATTCTAAATACAGGAGAATTATAAAAATATACATTATCACCACATCAATATTTTCTAAACGGCTAAATAATAAAATTATTTTAAAAAGCATAAAAACAATGCTTATAGAAATAAAAACCGTTTTTCAATATTACGATATCCTCCCGCCATAATATAAAGCAGGAGACGAGTTGTTTCCCATTAGTATATGAGATGCGTTCACGGTGGAAGGACGTCAAATTTTGCAAGAAATAAATACGTAAATATGGTGGCACTTGAGAAAAGGGGTCACAATAAAGGCTAGTCATTATGTTATCGTGTATTATTTCAGAACCAAGTTGACTTTTTTACTCGAAATTCCATTTCGCAGCCGTTTGCTACAACCAGCGGCATATAATGTTTTAGAGTGCCCCTTCACCAGAATCGTATTCCTAGTTTTATTTATTTACGCCCTACTGGACTTTTATATAAATTTCTAATTATAGTTATTTCAGTTGTAATAATGGTATATCGAATAAATTATGGTAAAATAAAACGAGTTATAAAGTTATAAAAAGTAACAAAATTGTAAAATAGGTTTGCAAACAAACAAAAAGAAGTCAATACACTCCTAAAAATTAAATAAAGGATTAACGAAAAAAATTGTTTAAACCCATTTTATACATAACATGGGAAAATAAAATAAACAATAAAAAAGTGTGTGCGTGGAATCCACGCGCGACAGAAGTAAAACTTCTTGTTTATTTATTAAAATTCGATTTACGTGAAATATATCGTATTTTTATGAATTCATTCCGAATAGGTGTCTGAATTATGGCTGGCCGTGACGAGATTTGACCGCGAAAATTTAATTTACGCGAAATATATCGTATTTTTTTATGAATTTATTCCGAGTATTTTTTATTTATTTAATTTAATTAGCGGTCGCGAAAATTTGATTTACGCAATATATATCGTAGTTTTACGAATTTATTCCGAATAAGTATCTTCATTATGGCCGGCCGCGACGGGTTCGGCCGCGAAAATTCGGTTTACGCGTAGTATATCGTATTTTTATGAATTTATTCCAAATAGGTATATGCATTATGGCCAGCCGCGACGGGATTCGCTCCTGAAATTCGTTTTACGTGAAATATATCAAATTTTTTATGAATTTATTTCGAATAGGCATCTGAATTAGGGCTGGCTGCGATGGGATTCGGCCCCGAAAATTCGATTTCCGCGAAATGTATCGTATTTTTATGAATTTATTTCGAATGGGTATCTGAATTAGTGCCGGCTGCGATGGGATTCGGCCACGAAAATTCGATTTACGCGTAGTTTTACGAATTTACTTCCAATATTTACATTTGAAGAGCCGGTCGAGGAGGTTATAAGCCGCAAAATTTTGATTTACGCAGAAAATGCGATGTTTTTACGAATTTATTTCGAATATCTGTATTTAGTGGGCCGGCCGCGATGGGATTTTGTCGTAAAATTTCGGTTTATGCGAAATGTATCGTATTTTTCCGATTTTTTCGAGTATCTGAATTCAAATGGCCAGCTGCATCGGAAATAGGCTGCCAAATTTCGATTTACGCGGTAATATATCACATTTTTATGAGTTTAAAGGGATGGCCGCGACGGTAATCGCCAACGAAAATTTGATTTACTCGGAATATATCGTATTTTGTGAATTTAGTTCGAATAGAGGGTCGCTCTAATACGGCTGCGAAAATTCGATTTACCCAGGGAATAAGTCGTATTATTACGAATTTATTCCGAAGAACCTACCCGAATTGGAATTTGCGGCCGAGAAATTCAATTTTCGGCACTTGTTAACGTTTTTTTTCATAGAATTTTGAATTACGTGGGAATTCGTTAATTCGAAATTTTATTTTTGATGACCCTTGGATTTCGAGTTTACGGGGTTCTACTGTATTTAGATTATTTCTAGTATTCCTAACTGATATAATAATAATAAATTATGGCGTTTATACAGGGTGTCCGGGGATAAAGTGCATTAACTTCGGGAGGTGATTCTACATGATGGTAGGAGTAAAAAAGATTAAGAACTTTTTCCGAAATTCCCATACAAAAAGACGTACCTACTAAAAATCCTTAGTTTGAGGTACGATCTTACTTGCTGAAAGACTGCCTGGCACGATTGTGGCAAAATTTATGGTTGTGATTGGTCCATATCGTAACAGTGGAAAGTAATAAAGCTGGCCGCACACACAGGTCATATTTTATCTTTTTACTACAAAACTACCCTTAAAAGTTGGATTTTCGAAAAAAGTATTTAATCTTTTTTTCTTATAATATCGTGGAGAATCAACTTCAGAAGTTGATGCACTTTATACCCGGACTGTTGATGTTAATGCACTTTATAAAAAAAGTCTTTCGCTCTGTACTTTACATAATTTTTTGTTATATGTAGCTTTTTGTAAACAATAATAATAATTATTGAAAATGACTGATATTATATTTATCTTGCCAATATTTTCAGATATAATTAGGATCACATTTTATGAAAATGATGCGTAATTAAATACCGTATTATTTTGACATCTGTCAATGAAGAACGTGTCGGTTACGAGTCAAAAGCTACTGCCTGCCGTCTAGCAGTTTAGTTGATTGTATCGAATAATTTATCAAACAAGTTTGATCGAAATCTGATAAGAGTCACAAAATCATGAGCTCCTTCTGCAATAGGTAATGTTTCTATCTAAATTTACCTAAAACATGCACATTTAACTTAATAAACACAATTTGAAAGATGCGCATTATTTGTTTCATGTTCAAACCTTACTCAAGGGCACCATCTAGTCTATATTTCTTTGCTGCTCTGACCGGCAAGCGCGTAGCGGCCGCAGCGTGTTCCCCGTTCCAACTTACCCACTTCATTCCTCTCCACCCCGAAATATTATTTCGGTTTGCGTAAATTACCCCTTAATAAACAACCAAACGCGGTTGGCGCTAAACAAAAAAACTGTCCAAAGAAACGAAGCTAGCAGTCCAGTACTTGTAGACAACTACCCTGATGTAGGACAGTAAGGCATGGAACTGGCAGAGCAAGGATGAAAGTAGACCGAATGCTGAAGAAATGAGATCCCTGAAGCGGTTCACGGCGAGTTCATCGAAAATCAATTCATCGAAAGCAAATTCATCGAAAACGAGTTTATCGAACGAGTTTATCGAACGAGTTTATCGAACGAGTTCATCGAAAACCAATTCATCGAAAGATCAATTTATCCAATCACCAATTCATCGAAAAAAAAAATTTTGTAGATACATATTTGAGAGAAAGGCCTAGGGGATCGAGAAGTTAACAAAAATTGGTTAATAAAAGTTGAGAATACATTTATTTATAAAAAAATTGATAATAAAATTTTGGACCTAACCTAACCTAACCTAATTTAACAATTTTGTAGCACAGTCATATCAATAGAACAAGTATGATAGTTATTAGATTAAGTGTAGTCTTTCAACTGCTTTTTTAACTTCCTGGTCCTCTCAGCATTTCTCTCTAATATCTACAATTTTTTTCGTTGAATTGGCGATTTGATGAATTGATCATTCGATGAATTTGTTTTCGATGAACTCGGTTTCGATGAACTCGTTTTCGATGAAATTTGCTTTCGATGAATTGATTTACGATGAATTGTATTTTGATGAACTCGTCGGTTACCCCTCGAAGCGTAAGTGTGATCAAGTATAATCGTGTGAGAAATGTGGAAATCCGCAAAGAATGCAAGGCTGATAAGCGTAATGAGTAAGATTAAGAAGGGAACGCTATGATAGTTTGAGCATGTAGAGCGAATGAGCGCAGAAAGGAGTGAAAGGAGAATATATGGCGCAAATATGAATGGTAGAAGTCGGGGACGTCCAAAGAAGACATAGCACTATCAAGTGAATCAGATACCTACTCAAGTCGGGCCGTGTGAAGAGTCAGAATAATAGAAGTCAGTAAGAGATGATGTATAAATGTGAATGAAGCAAGGAATTTGTACCATTAATTAATTGTTTGGCGGTCCGTCATCTCCTCTTAACACCGCGGGAAAACAGCGTGTTGGTTAGCTAGTTATTTCTTTTGGACATAACATGCGAGTTATATTATTATTTTTAGAATAGAATATTATTTTTAATTCAAATGCATTTCCAATTTTGCGTGCAGGAGCGTTGAAGGTAAGCACTTGGGACACAAACAATGAAAACCCAACACGCAAAAATAACTATAATAAAAAATTACACGAACTTTACAATGAATGATACTAGTCGCAGACAGACAGTGTGGATTCTCGATTCTTGACAAATCAGTTCCAATACTTCAAATAATAAAATATTACATAAAAGGTAGTAGTACTTTATCGTTTGTCTGAATATTTCATTGAATCAAATTTTGTAAATGACGATAACAACCGAAAATAGAGTAGATTTTCTAATTTTGCGTGCATGTGCAGTACAGGTAAGCGACCTGGGAGAGACAATAAAAAACAAAAACGTATAAATCACTTACATCAACTACATAATGATATAATAGTAGAAATTAACTTATCGTGCGATAAAATAAAGGATAAATTCGTATATTAAAAGTATTAAGAAAATAAAGAAAGACGATGGATGAATGTCAATGACGCAAGGAATGTGTGCCCAGACTGAGTTATTTGGCGGTCCGTTCTATCTGCCTACCCCTCAAGTAAAACGCCGAGATGATTAGTTACTTAGTTTAAAAAGTTTAATAAAAACATTCTTGTAGATACGTCAATTAAATTGTATAAATAATCGGTTCCATGCCAACTCGGAATCAACTCAACTCAACACATTTTAAAAGAAATTGAAAAATAGTCCCTAACCTAACCTATTTAACCATTTTTTTGTGTATTTTTTTTAACACTTTTAATTACTTTTCAAAGGAGGTGTTGTAGTTAAATTCATTCCGAGCTGTCTGGTCACCAAATAATCAAGATGATTCCGGTAATATCCGAGTAGTTGAAATCGCTGGGTTCGCTCTCAGACGGCGTGGGTAGGTTCCCATCATTTCACAAGTTATTAAGGGGCCATCCATTAATTACGTCAGCAGTTTTTCTTCTAATCTAGACCCCCCCCCCCCCTCCCCCTCGGAGAGATAAATTTGGGTCAATTTTTTTTCAAGTAACGTGAGATTTTGCTGGACCCCCCCGTTTGTGCTCACGTAATTAATGGATGCCCCCTAAGCCCATTTTGCGAGGGTTGGTTAGGAGCCACTAGTCTTGGTTAAAAAAAAATATCAAAAAATTAACGGTAATAGTATATTAAAATATAAGTGGATAAACAGGTCTTTAAAACACGCGCGATTTTTCGAGCACGACGGCGTAGCCGAGTGCTCGAAATAAAGCAAGTGTTTTAAAGACCAGTTATCCACGAATATTTTACGCTATTTTTTTTTATTGGAACACTTTGAAAACATAAATATTGATATTATTATTAAAAATTTGGAAATAAGAACTATTAATGAATTCGTGATGTGACATCACAATATCTTGTTGTCATGGAAATGAAAAACACAAACATTAATTTGCAATCTGTCACATAAGATTAATAGTTTTTACTAGTTATTGTGTGTTGTAAAATGAGTTCTAACATTGATAATTTAAATACCAAAGCAGAATCGCGGTTAATACCTGAAAAATCCAAAGACGTTTATAAAAAAGAATATGAAAGGTTCATAACATGGATGGAGGAGCAAAACGTAGTAGATGTAGAAGAACGAGTTGTGCTTGCTTACCTTCAGAAAATGTCGGAACAGTACAAAGCATCGACTATATATTAATAATTAGAATGTAAACGATGTAAAAAAGAATGTAAACTTTGAATAAAATTTTTGAAACATTTGTAATGTTTTATTTGACGTTTAAAATATTCCTGTCAGATTTATAGTTAAAAGTTGACATTTAGACTTCACATTTTGTTGATTTGTTGATGTTGCCATGGTAACTTTAAAAAACGCGCGTTCCATAAAGTGCGATTTAAACACGCTAGAGCGTACTTTAAATGAGTAAAAAAGGGCACCAATAAAAAAAAACATATTAAACGGCTTCTGTTTTTTGTAAAGGGGTTTAACTGTTTTTTTTCGTCTTGATATTTTGCATGGGTTCCCTTTTATGAGCATTGGTAGGCTTCTAAATTGTTTCTGAAAACATGAATAACAGAAGAGAGTTAAGATATTTCTTATTTGATGGGAATCGTTCGTTTTCCGGATGCAGTGATCAAATATTTAACGTTTTCCAAAGCAGTACTTATGAAAAAAAAACGAAAGGGTTTCGCAAAAAAAAACTGTCCGTTTTTTGTATCAGCCCCTCCCAATAATACGAGAAATGTTTATACGTTCGAATATTTCAGAATGCGATAAATGTACAGAGTGGATTGATTTAGAGTCGGAGATAAAACAAAATTGCGGCGCTTTGTTTTTGTGTTCTGTGACTGTTTTATTAAAAAAATACGGTTTTAGACTTACCACCGACAAAGTTACCCATTTCAAGCTGTATGTACCCTACCCCTTGCGGCACACGAAATAATTAAAAATGCATACATTGACATTACGGTTAAAAAGGTTGCTCATCACTGATCCACACCGTATGAATCCCTTCGGCACGATTTACACTACTTTGATTAGTAGCAAGTGCGAGTCAGTAGTTTTAGTGATTAGTGCACAAAGTGTAATCAATCTACTTAATTCAATTTAAATGTATTTTTATTTATTTTGTTTTTGTATTACATATTTTAGAGGTACTGCTAAAAACCAGCTACATTCTAGGAGAAATCCTCAATGTATAGGTCAGCAGGGACTTTTTTTTCTTCAATCGAATCAATGATATAAATAAACTGTGTGAGGAGAGAATAGGACTGCCATGGACGGAGGCTACACAATAAGCGGAAGACAAGGACGAATGGAGGCGCCTTGTCGAAGTAGTGGGTCCCCGACCCGAATAGGTTAACCCCTCAGGGTTGGAGTTATATTATTGATACTGCTCATAAAAATGCTGTCAAATGCCGGCGATTTCTTAAGAATTTCCACATTTCAATAAAATCAAAATAATTTTAGTATTTCTGAACGTATTCAAAAACTAAAAACTGTTTTTGAAAGGTGATTAAATAAGCTTTCAAATTGTATCATTAGAAGTAAGCATTTTATTTTTGAAATATTGATATTTTTAATGCAAACATTAAAAAGTTTTAAAAGTGACTCACCTTACATTGTTTCCTTTAAAAACTGAACTAAAATAACTGATAACGTAAAAAGAAAATCATTTTTTAATAGTCAATATACGCTTTCAAATTGTATTATTAAGGGGTCTCCACACGGTACTGCCGCAGTACGTACTGCCGCAGAACAATCGTCAAAATCGCCAGCCGTATTGTTAGCCGTATTGTTATTATAATAACAATACGGCTGGCGATTTTGACGATTGTTCTGCGGCAGTACGTACTGCGGCAGTACCGTGTGGAGACCCCTTTAGAAGTAAGCATGTTATATTTGAAATATTAAAATTTTGAATGCAAACATTATAAAGTTTCACCTAACATTTTGGTGGAAGTTTGACGTAATAAATCCGAATAATTTTATCTTTTTTGCGGATATCTATGGAACTCAAATCGTAGTGCAGGGTTGTCTCTTTCTACCACTGTTTAGATCATATATCTCGTCATTAGAGATGGGGAGATAAAACGATTTTTATGAGACCATATGAGCTGACCCGTATATGGGCCAGATTTACTTATGTGTCAAAAGGTAGTTTGGCCCATATATGGGCCAGATTTACCCATTAAGGGGAAGAATATGAGATGAGATAAATAAACAAAATGTATAAAATTGTAAAAATCTATTGATGTATAAAGTTTTTTTATTATTAACAAAAAATGCAGATAGGTACCATAACAAACAAAAAAAACGTGTAGTATTAGAATTAAGGTGGTACGAAAACTTCACAGCTATCTGACGGATACGGTAAGGACGTGCTGGATCTATTCTTCGCCACGGTGAATGTATTGACATAATCGACTTGTAACGATAAGATAACAATATTTTTGTACATGAATAAATTATAATTTCTAGTCAATCCGCAATGCGAGAAACGAACAATCCCAAAAATGTAACTGCAGCCGTGTCGGCCTGGCTACAGCAGAGTAGTGTGGGGGGAGGGGATAGGGGGGCTGTCGCACGGGAGCCAATCTCATGGCGGCCACCGAGCGGAGCCTTTTAAGGAATAAATAGTAATACCGGATCGCACAAAGGGAAGCGGCAGAAGAAATTAGGAAGCGTCCCCCCCCACCCCACGCCCGCCCCCTCGACCACCCGCAACAACCCGACTACTAAATGGGCAAAATACGCAAACCTCGGAAAGGTTACCATCCCTCCCCCGGGCGCCCTACTAGCTCCGCGGAGGACGGCAGTGGGCTGGTGCTGGTGGATGTCGGTGGGTGTAGGGAGCACTGTACGTACACATCAGAGTGTGTATTTACCGACGCCGCGGTGTGGTGGTGTGCGTGTAGACGGTAATAGGAATACGCGAGCACGCGTACATGCACGAGTCGCGGCCAGAAAGTGTTGCGGTACCTAAACTCCGTGTGTTTTGTATGCGAATAAATGAGCGGGACAGGGAGGATCGGTGCCCATCCCGGCGGGTGTGTGTGAGGGGGATGAAATGAAATGAGCTGAGGGGGTGGCGGATGGGGTGGCACATCTTAACAAATCGATAGGATATGACTATTCTGTGAAGAGGGCGGGGCCGCTGACATCCGCCGGTCCAGGTGATCTGTGATGTGTGACCTGTCCACTTCCTCTGCCGGACGAACCAACCAAGCGAGGACTGTTCGCATGTCATTATTAGTACGGGATCCCCGGGAAATTAGCACAATTCTAATATTTTCACTAACACCAAAAGATGACAGGCATTAATGTCGTAATAATAAACTTTTTCTAATCGAAGGGTTCCCAAATAAAGTGTTTAGTTGTGTGTCAAAGTTAGCGAACGAAATAAACACATACAATGGTCCATTTTTCCTTGCAATGTGTAACAAAAGGCGGCTTTCCATTCATTAATCATAGTCGGGAAACACGCCAAATACGTGACCAACATATATACACAGTTGACATTTGTTACATGACAACGGGTCGTTTCTACGACTCGTTCTTGAGTTCAACAGCTCGGCTGTGGAACGATTTGCCGTCCTCTGTATTTCCTCCCTCCTACAAGATGTTTTTTTTTTTTTTTTTTTTTTTTTTTTTAAGTTTTCTTTATTCATTAGATTTTTCATTACATACATTGGGGATTTTTCGACCACCATGCTAGGCACATGCCCGTGTTGTGGTGGTCGATTTTATATACAGTAGGTACATTAACAAATGAAATATGAAGAATGTGAAAGAATTAAGAAATTATATACATAAAATTATATGATATTCAAGAATACAAAAAAATATAAAAGAATCTAAATTGCTATAGAGTAATATAAAAGAGTTGTAATAATAATAAATAAATAAATAAATTAATAAATAAATAATAATAAATAAATAATAATAAATATAACAAAGGTATGTAATTATAAATATATAAAATTAGAGTAGGTACTATATGGTATGCATATGAGAAAGGAATTTTATTTTGTTGAAAATCTAAATGTGCATGGTTATATTGGTAGGTACATTATTTTACACCAATTTTTGTACAGATAAATGTTAGGTTTAAAAATAAAATGATGTTTTCCTCCAGATAAATTAAGTAATATGACATACTATATTATACAGATAACAGTAACAGAAACCTGTTCCTCTCCCCCAAAAGATCCTCCACACAGCATCATGACAACGGGTCGTTTCAACGACATGGGTCTCTTCAAGACCCACGTTCACTCCTTCCTCTCCTCAAAAAGATCCTCCACACAGCCTCTTCAAAGATGACACAGGTCCTGAGTGAATTTATTTTCCTCAGGGCCTTATGGGAGGAGTTAATGTAAAAAAAACACATAGACGACATAGCACCCAGTTGCGCCACATGCGCACGTTTTGGAAAGCCTGCAGCTTCGCGTGCCCACCCCACCGGAGATAAGGATTGTCCGGCCTACAAAGCAGCACTATTGAAGGACCTCTCCACCATTGACTATGGCATCTAAGCATACCGAAATAGATGGCGAGGTACTTGCTGTTGATGCATTAAATATATTATATCAAAATGTGAGGGGTATTCGAACAAAGACTGTAAGTGTACGCAATAATATTTTAATCAATAATTATGACATTATTTGTTTTTCCGAAACATGGCTGAACTCAACGATATTTAGTGAAGAATTGTTTGATGATAGATATGTAATATTTAGAAGAGATCGTGAGTCAACCAAATCTGTGTCTAAAGAAGGTGGCGGAGTTCTAGCCGCCGTTTCTAAAAAACTTCTTGTGTCAAGAAAAACGGAGTGGGAGAGTGACAATGAAGATTTGTGGCTTGTAATTAAGTCTCGTTCCAACTCGCTCATCTTTATATGCATCCTCTATATTCCTCCTAGTGTAACCGTTGATAATTATTGTAAACATATTGAAAAATTACAGGATCTGTATTTAAAGTTTTCAACTTCCAATTCGCAGTTTATTTTTGTTGGTGATTTTAATTTGCCCGAAATTAAATGGATACCTGACAATTCATTCAAAAATAATGTACTTTCCCCTTCTAATTATAAAAGCATGAAAGCACATAGTCTTGTCAATCTCTCATCAATTTGCAATTTGTATCAATTCAATTATGTACTAAATAGAAATGAAAATTTATTGGATCTTGTTTTTTCAGATAAAGTTAACATTTATATACATATAGCACCAGGCTTAACCAAATTGGATCAATATCACCCTTCATTTGAAATTATAGTGAAACAAAATAAAGATCAATTCCTAGAAATGAATAGAAGCGATTCAAAATATAACTTCAGGAAGGGAAACTTTGATGAATGTCGACAGGATCTATTGTCTGTTAATTGGATAACTCTCTTTAAAAATAAAAATGTGAATAGCATGGTAATCTTATTATATGAAAAATTGTGGGAAATTATTGACAAATACTTTAAAAAATATCGTACTCAAACAAAAAATCAATATCCTGTCTGGTTTAATCAGCAATTGATTGCTCTTCTTAAGAAAAAAAACAAAGTTAGACTTAAGGTAAAAAAACATGGTTATGAGTCAGATTATAGGGAATTCTCTTGTTTAAGGAAATTTACAAAAAAAAATACAAAGTGAATGTTATAAATCATATATCAACTCTGTCGAAAGTGGTCTGCAAGGTAACATAAAGTTATTCTGGTCGTACTCAAAATCATTACGAAAAAATAATTGTATTCCTAAAGTAATGCATCTTGACGATATTTCCGCGAATGACGGTGAAAACATAGCAAACATATTCTCTAAATATTTTTCATCTGTTTATACCAAGTCGGAATCATCTACTAATGATTCAATGCCAAACATTACTGAACACAATCAAAGCAATTTGGGTAAAATACATATTAGTGCAGATGAAATAAAATGTTTTTTTGAGTAAAATAGATCCCAGAAAGGGCCCAGGACCTGATAAAATTCCTCCTTTCTTTGTTAGTTGCTGTGCAGACTCTTTATGTTTACCGCTTTTTATAATTTTTAATGCATCCCTTACCACGGGAACTTTTCCCGATCTGTGGAAAAAAGCACACGTGGTCCCAGTATTAAAATCGGGAGACCAATCTTTAATAAAAAATTATAGGCCAATCAGTATACTATCCTGTTTTGCTAAAGTTTTTGAATCTCTGATATATAAAAGTATTTTAAACCCCTTCTCTGCACTAGGCAACATGGGTTTGTTCCTCAAAGATCAATCAACTCAAATCTTTTGGAATTTTGTAATTATGTTTGTAATTCTTTTAATGAAAGATTACAAGTAGATACAATTTATACTGATTTCCAAAAAGCTTTTGATAGAGTTAACCACTCCATCTTACTAAAAAAACTTGAACAAATTGGAATACATGGAGACCTATTACGCTGGGTGAAATCATATTTGTATAACAGAACTCAATTAGTTCTTATTAATGGATACAAATCATCCCCTATAATTGTAACTTCTGGTGTACCACAGGGTTCAAATCTTGGCCCCCTGCTTTTTCTTATATTCATAAATGACCTTGGCTCGAAATTAAACTGTGATTATGCTTTTTTCGCCGATGATCTTAAAATTTTTCGTAAAATTAAGTCTGTTTCCGATCATCAGCTGCTTCAAAATGACCTCGACACACTCAATAACTGGTGTACTGTCAATGATATGCACTTAAATGTTGAAAAATGTTACATTTTAAACTTTACTAGAAATAGAATTATAAAGGATTTTTCTTATGTTATCAATAATATTATTCTCAAAAAAGTTTCTTCAATAAGGGATCTAGGAATCACTCTTGATTCTAAATTCATATTTGATGTACATATTAACAACATTAAGTGCAAATCATTAAAAATGATGGGATTTATTCACAGAATATGTAAACCTTTCAAAGATCCTCAATCAATTCTAACACTTTACAATGCTTATTTTTAATTGATAAACTAACGTTTAAACAAGATTTTTATGCATAGCACAAAGGGTAGATAACAAATATTATAATCAATAATTATCAGCCTGAAACACTCATCTACATTGAAAAAATCTTCCGAGAAAAGATACTGGCCGCCAACGGGAATTGAACCCGTGACCATCTGATTGCCGGTCAGCAGCTCTCACCACTGAGCTATGGCGGCTTATCAAATACCCGCCAAATAATTCAATATATACTAGTGTTTCATTCGACAATTACTTATTATTACATTTTTCCAACTGAAAACAACCAACTTTATTTTTGTGAGAGAGGTATTTTTAATACTAATTCTCCCGCTAGGTGGCGTCGAGACTAATTATGTCTGCATTTTTTGCTGAAATACTTTAACTTGTCAAATATTAATTATTATTTTTAATTGATAAACTAACGTTTAAACAAGATTTTTATGCATAGCACAAAGGGTAGATAACAAATATTATAATCAATAATTATCAGCCTGAAACACTCATCTACATTGAAAAAATCTTCCGAGAATCTTCCGTTATCTACCCTTTGTGCTATGCATAAAAATCTTGTTTAAACGTTAGTTTATCAATTAAAAATAATAATTAATATTTGACAAGTTAAAGTATTTCAGCAAAAAATGCAGACATAATTAGTCTCGACGCCACCTAGCGGGAGAATTAGTATTAAAAATACCTCTCTCACAAAAATAAAGTTGGTTGTTTTCAGTTGGAAAAATGTAATAATAAGTAATTGTCGAATGAAACACTAGTATATATTGAATTATTTGGCGGGTATTTGATAAGCCGCCATAGCTCAGTGGTGAGAGCTGCTGACCGGCAATCAGATGGTCACGGGTTCAATTCCCGTTGGCGGCCAGTATCTTTTCTCGGAAGATTTTTTCAATGTAGATGAGTGTTTCAGGCTGATAATTATTGATTATAATATTTGTTATCTACCCTTTGTGCTATGCATAAAAATCTTGTTTAAACGTTAGTTTATCAATTAAAAATAATAATTAATATTTGACAAGTTAAAGTATTTCAGCAAAAAATGCAGACATAATTAGTCTCGACGCCACCTAGCGGGAGAATTAGTATTAAAAATACCTCTCTCACAAAAATAAAGTTGGTTGTTTTCAGTTGGAAAAATGTAATAATAAGTAATTGTCGAATGAAACACTAGTATATATTGAATTATTTGGCGGGTATTTGATAAGCCGCCATAGCTCAGTGGTGAGAGCTGCTGACCGGCAATCAGATGGTCACGGGTTCAATTCCCGTTGGCGGCCAGTATCTTTTCTCGGAAGATTTTTTCAATGTAGATGAGTGTTTCAGGCTGATAATTATTGATTATAATATTTGTTATCTACCCTTTGTGCTATGCATAAAAATCTTGTTTAAACGTTAGTTTATCAATTAAAAATAATAATTAATATTTGACAAGTTAAAGTATTTCAGCAAAAAATGCAGACATAATTAGTCTCGACGCCACCTAGCGGGAGAATTAGTATTAAAAATACCTCTCTCACAAAAATAAAGTTGGTTGTTTTCAGTTGGAAAAATGTAATAATAAGTAATTGTCGAATGAAACACTAGTATATATTGAATTATTTGGCGGGTATTTGATAAGCCGCCATAGCTCAGTGGTGAGAGCTGCTGACCGGCAATCAGATGGTCACGGGTTCAATTCCCGTTGGCGGCCAGTATCTTTTCTCGGAAGATTTTTTCAATGTAGATGAGTGTTTCAGGCTGATAATTATTGATTATAATATTTGTTACTTTACAATGCCTTAATTAGAAGTAAACTTGAATATGGAAGCACTATTTGGAATCCACATTACTGCAAATATGAAAACATTGTAGAATCAGTTCAAAAAAAATTACTAAGAATGTTATCCTTCAAATGTGGACTACACGACCATCTCAGATCATACGATGTACGTCGTGATTACTTCAAGATTGATGCACTTAAAACTAGAAGGCAATTGACTGATCTAATATGTTTACATAAAATTATTCACGGCCATCTTGATACTACATTATGTCTTAACAGTATTGAAATTAATGTCCCCAATTCCCATTGTTTAAGACGCCATAACATTTTTCATATGAATACATTTAAAAATAATATCGCCTACTTTAGCCCTCTGACCCAGATGTGTCGACTGTATAACAAGATAGAGTGCGCTGATGTGGATATTTTCGTTGACAATTTGTACGGATTTAAAAAAAAAGTTCTAGCGCTGTTAAAAAGTACTAACTAATTATGTTGTGTGAATTGTCTTTCTATGCATGCTCGCGTATTTCATATGTCTTTTACCACTCATTGCAATGTGTTACTTGAGTGACCTTGTATATAATTCTGTATTTTTATTTGTGATGTTTTTGTTTTTCTAATTGTATTTATTTGTATTTAATTGTATGTAATTGTAGATTTTTATAATTGTGTAATAACTGAGTTTTATAACTGGATTGTTCTCATGTAAGTGTAAACATCTGTAAAACCCAGTATAAATAAATAAATAGGCCCTGACCGAAATTATTTTCCTCAGGGCCTCCTATGTGTAGAAAACATTAAAAAAAAAACACATTTTCGCATTTTTTTTCGTAAATCACAATCCTTCATTTCGCTTTCCTTTCGTAAATCAATTTTAGTTTTTTGCACAAAAAAATTCGCTAATTGCTTATTATAATGTAATAAAGTAATAAGCAACGTAAGGATCATCACCACAAGCGCGGTGAATGTGGACTGGGGAAAATAAATAAGAAAAAATCCTAACTCCTGGTGTAGACCACCATTCAGAATTGAAACGTTCCTTGAAATGGGGTTAGCCGTGTTTGGTGAACAGACCTGAATAGCCAGGTACCCCGTCCTTCCTCTTCCACATTCTTCCCATCCTCTCTACCTTCAGCCTCGCAACATACCCCAATGAATACAATAAGGACATTCACAGACATTACACAAGGACGTGCAAGGAAATAAGATTAAACAAAAAGGACAAAACGAATACGCAAAACAGTTTGCTATACAAAGGAATTAAGTAATATAACACACTACCAGAAACACTAAAGTCCACACCAATTGAAAAGTTCAAGATGTATTGTAGGAGCTACATAAAACAAGAAAAAAAGAAAGAAAAAATATAGTGAATTTGAAATATTATAATTAATTAGCTGAAATATAAAATATTATAATTAATTAGAAATTTGTAACCTTAAATGTACAAATTCCTAAAATAAAATTCAAATAAAATAAAATAAATTAGGGATGCCATAGTCTCACTGGCTCCAGATAGGAGCAGCTGGGGCTCTTGTGAGGTATTCACATAAAAAAAATATATATATATATTGTGCTCAAATCACGACACTCACTACAACTACAATAGAGTGCCGCCAGACGAATAAATCCTTATATTTCCAATCGCAAATGACCAACGGGCCAAACCAACCAAAAGTCAACAAGCATTCGCACCGAAACATCTATTAAAAGCTTTTCATCCGCAGAACGGGCACCTGTAATCCTGTCAACACTGATCGAAAAATAATCGATTCATACTGTTACTAGCAGACACGGCCACGCGTTGCTGTGGCTAACGAAACACAACGCCACTACCCAACCTTAATAACCAACGCCATCTGTTAATTTGCGTACATATCAAATCCACACCGCTCGCATGCCAGCCCGCTGCCCGCTTGCCAGCCCGCTCCCTTTATTTACATATTTCAACCAATTTGCACAAAACCTTGACAAATTATATACCTAAAAACCTTCCTCATGAATCACTCTATCGATTGGTGAAAACCGCATGAAAATCCGTTGCGTAGTTTAAAAGATCTAAGCGCACAGAAAGCGGGAGCGACTTCATTTTATACTATGTAAAGATGACGTGATCGGCCTTTCAAACTCTAATAAAACATAATAGTGTCCGACCGAAACTAGTTTTTACGGCCGAAAGCGAAACCGAAACTGAGTTTCGGCCGAAACGGAAACCAAAACCGAAACTTCCGTATAAGGTCATGTTATCGTAGAAAAAAAATGGTCAATCATAATCAGTCAGCCTTTATTTTTAAATCATTACTTAGTATAAATTGAAGTCGCTCAAAATGGATGTGCGCTCAGATCTTTTAAACTACGCAACGGATTTTCATGCGGTTTTCACCAATAGATAGAGTGATTCAAGAGGAAGGTTTATATGTTATATATGTATTACATGCTTATTATAGTAGAGAAAAGCCGGGAAATTCAAATATTCATCATTATACAGTATCATCAAGAGGAAGATAGGGCATTCAAGAGAAGGTTTATATGTTTAATACATGCTTATTATAGTAGAGAAAAGCCGAGAAATTCAAATATTCAATTCAGGCATGAAGCCGCTCAAAATGTATGTGCGCTTAGATCTTTTAAACTACGCAACGGATTTTCACGCGGTTTTCACCAATAGATAGAGTAATTCAAGAGGAACAAATCAATAATTCAACAAACACTTTGTATTTATTCACATAACAAAATAATTTCTTCTAAACTTTGGTCGTATTGTATGGCACTCTTTATAATGAACTACAATACAATTAAAATTTAAAAGTACTTAAAAAGTACCTACCTACCTAAAATAACAAAATATTTTGAATTCAAATAGTACTCTTTTTAACGAACTACAATAATATAATTAAAATTAAAAAGTACCTACCTACCAATAATAAAAAAATATTTTTAATGGAAATAATACATAATGTATGAAAAAAGAAGCGTTTTCTCTCAAACTTTCATATTAAGAACTGACACTCTTTTTAATGAACTACAATATAATTAAATTAAAAAGTACCTACCTACCTTCAATAACAAAATATGTTTAAAATGCAAGTTATAC
The DNA here is from genome assembly GCA_917563855.2 of Limnephilus lunatus. Lineage (NCBI taxonomy): Eukaryota > Metazoa > Arthropoda > Insecta > Trichoptera > Limnephilidae > Limnephilus > Limnephilus lunatus. The sequence goes on along the minus strand of OU830602.1, from coordinate 39,034,586 downwards.
ATGAAAATAAATACGGCCTTACTAAAAAACCCCGTGAAAATTTTATTCAATTGACAAACGGCCGCGGATTTGAAAACATTACTAATTAAAAAAAAAATGGTTTTTGGAAAAAAAATACACACCGTTTGTACAGCCTGGGAGGATAGTTTATCTCTGTTTTAGTAATGATGTCTGAACAAAATTTGGAATTTTCAAAAGTATTTTGAATGTTCTATATATTTCTTATTTTTGAAGGTGTCGTAAAAACAAATACTATTTTTTAAAACTAGATAAAATTACCTTTTAGATTTTTGTATTTGAAATACACTTTAGTTTTTAAAAAAATGTCATATTTTAAGATTCAAACACGGAAAAAATGGAAAAAAAAAATTCTCACCAAAACATTTTTAATGAAAGTGTACAAAAATTTAAAAAAAATCAAAATTAAAAAAATACACTCCTTTTATATAATGAATTTGGAATGAAACCGTCACCTCACTTTTTCCTCGTGCATACAATAAAAATATTATAAAAATTTTTAAAGTTTTATTTATTGCCAAAAGAATAACCTAAAAATATCTCTGACATTTCAACACATTTCTTGCACCGCTAAAGATGTTAATTTCTTTGATAAGTTTACCACCACGTATATAAGATATTAATATTTAAAAAATACCACTTTTATGAAATTCTCATAAAATAAAGATTTAAAAACGTTAATTTGAACTTTTATGTAACCCAAAAAAATATTTTGACAGTTCAACTTTAAAGTACTGTTTATTGTGCAATAACTTGATAAAACTCATGTAAAACCACACAAAAAACACGGCAAATATATTAATTACATGAACAGAATAGTCAATTGGACACTATAATAGAAATCATTCAGTAAAATCTCAATATTTACTAAAAATATTCCCGTCACGCATGAAAACCAACTGCTCTTTTTTGCGCGGGCAAGACAGTAGAAAATATGCCGGCGCGACGCCATTGCCATCTAGCGGCTATGAATGAAAACAACAATTTAGTATGAACATTACTAAAAATTGCACTGTTGCCAGATTTTAAAACGTGTTTTAGAGTGAAATTCGTTATTAGTAGTATTTCGTGTTTTAGTGTAAATTTGTTTTATTGATGTTGCTGCAAAAACACAGGTTATCGGTCGTGCTGTAGTTTTTTTTAGTAAGACTGATAAGAGTTTTCACACGAATCAAGTCCCGACTCGATTATGAGCGCGGACGCAGCAAAATGACACTTCGTGGCTCGCAGTCCAGTGCACCGAACATGTCCGATCGCAGAATGTAACCTCCAGAATTCAGTTTCGGTTTCGGCCGTAGTTTCGGCTGGATGGCGGCCGAAACCGAAACTAAGCCGAAACTCGTTTTTTTTGACCGAAACTAGGCCGAAACCGAAAGTTCGGTCGGATACTAAAACATAATAGTGAATTTTATTGGAACAACTCTCTTTTTATAACTTTTGAAGGTTATTCCAATCATTGATATCATTGAAGTAGAAGATGACACTAATAATCTAAACGAAAATATGTAAGAGATCAAGATTATATGAAATCGAACTCAGAACCTCTAGTCTTACCAAGACCAATGCCTTACAAAAAGAGAATTGATCTAATAAAAATTGAATATTCAAACATATAGGTCAATAGGTAATCCATATAAATAAAAACGGATATATTTACCCGAGACACTATCTAGGTTACAAACCAGTTTCCTATGAAAAAGGTAGTTGCCAAAAATATAGAAAAAAAAATAGTCGAAGTTAAGATTGTTAATTTTAAAATTAGAAATATGATGTTGACAAATATGACGTTCAAATAAGAAGTGGCAGTGACCGAATTGGTAAGGCGTTCGTCCCGGTAACACGAGAGGTTCTGGGTTCGAGTCCCAGTTGGGACCGTTATCTTTTTATTTTTCTGTTTTGTTCTCTTTCATATTTTTGTTTAGATTATTAGTGTTATCTTCTTCTTCAATGATATAAAACATAATGGCCCTCCATAAGAAGAATGCTATCATGTCAATAATATCAGCAGGAAAGTAGACCGTTATATAAGAATATAAGCACGTACACATCACCATGGCAAAAATCTGCAGGATTCTCGAATAATATATTGTAGCAGTAGGTAGGGTCTTTCTACCTTAGCAACGCCCGAAAATAAAAGTAGATACATAGATACCTACTACCTACACAGTATTACTCTGTTTAGAAGCAAGATAAGAATTTGTTTCGGAGAAATTTACATTGCCTAAGATAAGGCAAACAAAGCATTGGCATTGTGATTCTATAAATATTGATGTGATCAATCTACCTACCTCACAAAACAAAGAATTTGTAGTCGAACATTCAAAGTACCTGCCTTAAGCATATAATTTCCTTTGTTAAATGTAAGAACAGTGAAAATATTATGTTGAAAAAGAAGATGGGATCCCAAAAGCCGCCATAGTTTTATGTAACGAAGGATCCTAAGTATTAATTTTTACTATTAGGTATTGTGTTATGACCGAGTTGTTTGGCGGTCCGTCCTCTCTGCCTACCCCTGCGGGGAAACGGCGTGATGGTTAGTTAGGTATTGAGGATTGTAGATGGCGGTTCCAGTCATTTCCTGATTTTCAAAAGTAATGTGAATGTTGACGCAACTACCCATGTACGTATCCTATACATTAATTTCCAACCTATTACACATGTACATATCCTATGTTCATACCCAACCTACTACCCATGTACATATCCTATGTTCATACCCATGTACATATCCCCTGACAAGGTGTGACATTTGGATTAATTTGGAATAATAATTCAAGAAACTATCAGTCTATTAAAGAAACCCGTGCAATAATCAACTCTTATATTGATATTTAATATAGGCTATGTTAAAGAAGCCTCTGTGCAATGATCATCTCCATAGTGATCTCTTTAGTGTGCAAAGTAAAAAGAAGAGCCAACATTGAGTTGACGCCACAGGGCGCTTTGTTGGAGTCTATTACGGAAACTTATGCAGTGATCCACCCAATGATCACTCGATGCCGTGATATCGAATTTCACAAAAACGTGCTGTTTAATTAATTAATTAATTTAGGTAAGTAAGATTCCTTCCCACTGTTCACCATAGTCGTGTCACTTTGAAAAACCATTTTTTTATTACAGTCCACTAATTCGCAGTCAGTATATCTGCGACTACATGAAATATCGGCAATAAATTACTATTTAAACTAATAAGTTGACTTCAAACTGTCATTAAAAGAAGCATTACTCAGATTTATCACTTTCATTAACATATTTACATAGTTACTAATAACGTAGAGATTAAATGTTGGGAATTTTTTGACCATTCTATATTCATTTCTTATCTATTATCTGTGTTGATTTTTTTCATTTCCAGGCATATGATGACAGGTGCGTTAAAATCACTGGTTCAAATTCGCCAAAAATAAAATACAGTAGAAGTCCGATTACAGTACGGAAGAAGTTTGACGGATTGTGAGAGCATGTGAATAGTAAACGTGTCGAAACCTAAGGAAATGTAATGAAAATACTCCCGATCTCAACAGACGAAGAGACCATAGAATATTTAGAAGACGCGGCTCGCGGAAAATCGAAATCAAAATCCAGAAAAAGGATTCAAAAAGATTTCGAAAAAACTTTTTTCACGCTGGAACTGTCAAAGCTCTGGAAATTGCAATTAAATATTTTGTGAGAGACCAGAGAAATGATTTTTTTTTATTACAATTCTACGGGTGAGAAACACAAAATGTACCAACAAGGCAAATGTTCGGGATAGCAGAACACTATTTTGGAGTTTGATACAACTTTTTCGCAAAAAAAAGTTTTAATATTGAGTTCTGAATTTCATTTGTAAGAATGACATCCTCTCTTTTAAATTGATTTTTTTGTTGATTGAATTTGCTTAATACATATTTAAAAAAAAACTAAGTGGGGATACGTTCTTACGTTTTTGTGTTACCAAACATTTTCAGTTTTTATGATTGGATGAAGACTTTTTTAATTTTTTGTTTCAATTAATGCTTTTAATCTTAAAAAAGCTTCCATAATTAAATTAAAAATAAATTGTATTGTTTAACTTAAAACTAGTGAAAAGGGAATGAACTAATGATACGATAATAAATTATTGCAATACGCTGCCGCCGCGTGATAATGTCAGTCTTTTGGTAACACAAAAAAGAAAGAACCTGAGAAAGTCTATGTTTCAAACGTTTCAACAGACAAACCTCGTAGCATCAGAACACACAAAAATGTGCGAGGTGATGCATTGTTGAGTTTCTTGTTTACACGCAAATGAGACACGTTCTTGATTATTTTACTACCCATAGTACTTGGGGAGATGTGTCTTGGAGTTAATAGAATCGATTATAGAGAGTGTTTCTACATACTTAACTAAAAAAAAAACAATTTTTTTAACATAATTTTTTCTGTTTCTCACCCATCGAATTATACTTGGATATTTGATAATAGGCGGTCCCTGTAGAATGCAAGGCTGATGTAAGCGTAATGAGTAAGATTAAGAAAGGAACCCTCAGATGGTTTGGGCATGTAGAGCGAATGAACGAAGAAAGTAGTGTAAGAAGAATATACGACGCAAGTGTGAACGGTACAAGAAGTCGGGGACGCCCGAGGAAGACATGGCACGATCAAGTGAATCAGATACTTGAGTCGAGCCATGTCAAAAGTCAGAATAATAGAAGATAATGTATGAGACGATGTATGAATGTGAGTGAAAGAGTGTGTGCCCAGACTGAGTTGTTTGGCGGTCGGTCCTCTCTGCCTACCCCTGCGGGAAACGGCGTGATGAAGGAAAGTTAGTTAGTTTTAGCGGTCCCTGTTAGAATTAGTAGTGGGAAAATAATATAATATAATATAATATAATATAATTTAATATAATATAATGCCGAAACATTATTAGAGATCTGGAATAAAATTATTTATTAACGCCCTTTTTAGGGGCTTTTATATGTACATGGATAGAAATAATTATTTTACACAACTGAACTCTGCTTCAGTAACAACATTTTGTATTTGTTTAGTGACAAATTAAAGATGTCCACTGAATTGGTTTACTTATTTCCTCCCAGAAAATTGAAAAGAGGAATACGTATGGTAGTTAGTCCCAGAATTTCATATTCATATCATTTAAAAGAGTGTTGTAGTTCAACATAATTGCTGAAATACCCGTTTTAAAATTTATAAAACGTAATAATTTATTTTGTACTCTTTCAATAGCTTGTACATGAATATTTTAATGTGGGTACCAGACGAGAGAATTGTATTCAAGTTAGTCTCTAACAAAGACAAAATATAACATTTTATTAAATTTATTACACACATATTGTTGAAATTTCTAGTTAGCATATTATAATATTACACCGAAAATACAAAATTTAAAACGGATGTCGTTAGCCAACAAGTTTCATGGTGAAATATTGTAAGAGAATAATAAACACAGCGAATTTGTAGAAATTTATACAATATTTTCAGCTCCTTTCACCGAAATCCTAGAAACATGTCGCAGATTACAAGTGGTATAGCGATCGATAAAACCTTCGCACCTAAATTGGACCATCACGTAATGTAACCGGGCCGGGGGGATGCTGGGGGTGGGAGGGTGGGGGAGGAGGGTAAAAAGAAGGGGAATTGTAATTATTAAGATCTGTACAAAGTACGAACTAAAGGCGGCAGCCATATATTGCCAAAACAGGGGTTCATGGGCCGAGGAATTCTTGCCAATTCAGAGGGAAACAAAACGGCAAAGGGGATCAGTTTGAATTAAAAACAACTGGTAACTTTGGGAAAAAATAAACTTTTCCTTTGGCTGTGGTTGTATGATCAAACGTGACGACTGTAAGCTCTAGATATTACATTAAATCCATCACGTTATTAGTTACGTAGGGAATGTTAACAAAAGGTTAACATTTCACCAATGTAACATTCAGTTTCGATCGTCCAGTTCATAAGTCAGACATCTCCGCAAAATCGAAATTTGAGTTCATTATGCAGTTATCTGTCAAGGTGTACACTCTATTGTCTATTTAGTCTATTATATGCGCACAAACTTGTAGTGCATTAAACAACATGTTGACCCACTAGTAGTGGGTCAACAAGTAGCCCTTGAGGTGATTTTCCCACGAAAATGGCGCTATAAAATCATCCAATAATTATTATTAGTGTATTTCAAAATGTCATACTAATGTACCGGACCATTATGCCTCCCGGTGTTAATTTACATATTTAATATGCAAAACACAGTCAAGTGTAAATAATATTTGATTTATAATAATTTGTATACAAGAAAACACACGTGACCATGCACAGGACTTAGCAGGATGGGCTCTAAAGAAGAGTGAAAATATATTCAAAATTAAGGGCACATATCCTAGGACCTAGAAGATGTAAAAAATATATATTCTTAAATATATTTTTTGAGGTGGGTACAAACTAGGTACTATACAAACTCAAAGGCACCCAAGGACACGTTCGCTGAGTTAATTAAAGGCGAACCCTGAGGACACGCGCCTGGCAACAGCCAACAGGACGGCTAGGAGACAGGAGACGACAATACGCCGATACTAACAAACAAGTAAAACGAAATACATTTTACAACGAAACAAATCAAATGAATACTTATTCAAATATAATAAAATGTACAAAGATAATACCAATTATAAACATTTACATGCTATACAACTAAATAAGAAATTAGAGCAATACTTTATTTTTACATTAGCTCCACACAGGTCCTAAGGAAGATGATTTCAATCACGGCCTATGTCACTTAGCCTAAGGACTTAGCTTTAGAGGATGTTGTGTGGAGGGTCTTTTTAAGGAAGGGATGGAGAGAAAATTCTGGGAAGGAAAGATGTATGATTGGTGGAATCTGGTGGTCGGTGTTTCCATGAGTGACGGACGTATGAATCCTTCCCTGCGGTGCAAGGTGTTGGGTCGACAGTCCGGAGAGAAAATTCTGGGAAGGAAAGATGAATCGATCCTTGCGGTGCAAGGCGACGGGTTGCGAGTTGCGAGTCCGACTGGAGAGGTCAAAAGGCCTTCCCCAATCAGTCTTTCTCGACCTGGCCCGCCACGCAACAGGTGGACAGATACATCCGATGCCAGGACCCGGAAAAACCTCACCCCATGAACCCAGGCACCCCTTTTAAGTCACCAAACGCTTTATAATAGCATTATTAAATTTTATATACATTAAATTTAAAAAATAAATAAATGGAGTTCTATGAATTAAACACAGAAGCAATTAATAATTAATTCATATCTTAGGTTGTTACCACTTTGTAAAATGTTTGTAATCCTGAATTGTTTCATTGTGCTTTCACACAAATGAGGTATTGAATTCCGTAAGTCTAAACTTCTACTTTAGGGCGCACAGTTTACACCCGCGCTGTGCAAGCGGGTTCCCTATAGAGCATCGGACCATTCCGATAATGCGATACCAATCGTATTTTAATACGAACTCCGATTTTGTGAAAATATAATAATTTTACTTTTACTTATGCATTAAAATTTAACGCATGTGAACATCGAGGGACTCCATACTATAATCATTCACACACTTGTTCGCTGACTTCAGACGTTTATTTAATACGCAGCATAGGCTCTTAAAGCGCGGGAAAAGATACCTACTGAAACTGACCATCACGTGGAAACAATTTAAAAGAAAACAAATCTTCATAAAGGATCTAATTACATATATATTTCGCATTAAACATACAGGGTTAAAATACATATTTTTATTAACCCCACAGGAAAGCCTCGGTTGTTAAATGACATAAATATTGGATATAAAATGTAAAGAACGGCACGTGTAGGTTTTTATTTCTAGACCATAAAAAATAATTGTGTGTTATACTGAACAACTGTATAAAAATAAACAGGCGCTTCCATGAGGAGTTTAGATTAAAGATAATATCAAATTTGACGTAAAGAATTAAATTTCGGACTGGATTTACTCGAAAACGAAAGCTGAAACCAAAAAAACAGTTATAAGGGAGCTGTTGAACTAAATAACTCTTGAGAAAATAGAGAAGTGAACCTGACCTGAACCTCACCTATGATTGAGGGAGGAAACGCAGAGGCCGGTTGAACAAATTGGTTATGTTTACTAAATGAATTTACATTATTTAACCGACTTATCTTGTAGAAGAATGAGCGACTTGGTACTTTTATGCAAATTAGTTGATGGCTCAGTAGATGCGCCTGACATAACAGAGCTAATAGTATCACATGTCCGAAATCGTAACACGAGACTTCCAATTGTTTTCTTTTGTAATCAAACAAAACTATTTCACTCGTTTCCCAGTCCAAAGATTAAAGGCTGCAGATTGATTGATTTGTACACAAATCTACAGTTATATTCTTCTGAGATCGATGAAAGTTAGCCCATTTGACTTAAGAAAGGTCACTACATGAAAATTCGAAAAACTAACCCCATCCTCTTTTCCTAACCTTTATCAGAATTTTGATGCAACACGTTAAATGGTGAACATTTGACATACCTACGCCTTTATAGAAAAATTTATGTCTACAGCCGATTTTGAAAAAAAAATAGCATGGGTGCCCGGGTTCATGGGGTGAGGTTTGTCTTGGTCTTGGCGGCGGATGCATCTAACTAGCCACCGCGTGGCGGGCCGGATCGGTGGAGTCTGGTTGAGGGAGACCTTTTAACCTCTCAAGCCGGACTCTCGACCCATTGACTAGCAAAGCAGTGGGGGGGATGGATTCATAAGTCCTTCTCTCCTGAACACACTGGACCCCAGATTCCTACCCACCCCTCTTACTTATTTCCATCTCTGATCTTCGTCTCCTTTCTTTCCTTAAATATACACTTCACTAGCATCCCCAAAGGTGACATAGGCCCTAAGGGAAATCATTTTTTTCAGTGCTTCCAGTGTGGAGCTAATATAAAAAAAAATATATAAAAAAGGATAACGTCGCTAAGTCTGATTTTGAAAAACTCCGACTACAGACCGAGCAACCACGGGGAGTTGAGCTAGTATTATAAATATATTAAGTTACTTACTTTATGACGATTGTTAACCTTTGCTTAACTTTTTTTTAAATTTATCTGGACTCTTTTTCTCTTTTTAACGTATTTGTTGTAAGAGTATTTATTAAATTGATTCATTTTGTTTCTATCTTAATTTTTATATTTAAGAGGGCATTACCAGCGGCCGAAAATTCAAATTTCATCAAAAGACGGCCTCACGATCGGAAGTTTTTTAGAACGAGATAGAAATACCACATTCGCTCCGCCGCAAGCAGCATGTCCCACTCAACTGGCGATATCTATAGGATGGTTCAGACGACATCGATATTGAATTCTCGGTTCCAGCTTTTTCCGAATAAGTAGTTATTTGTAATTTGTTTACCGAAGTGCATAAACATAAATAGATACAAGTGAAATGCGTAAAAATAGTGGGTATAAAATAGGTAGGTACTTACGTAATATACAAATTTCTTGATTTTTGAAATGTTTTTACGAGTATTCTGTTGTTGTTTTTTAATTGTATTTCTACTGAGTGATATTCAGTTTGATTGTAAGAAATATCTCATTTTTACTTATTTATTTTTCTCACAATAGGTATTATCAGTAATTTGGGAGGCGGGTATGGGTACTACCGCCCGGGAACCAGGGAGATTATTGTTGGTAATCTAAATTAAATTGAATTTCAGAAACCTCACCCCATGTACCTGGGTTCATTTATTTGTCCGGATCTTGGCAACGGATGCACCTGCCCACCAACTGCATGGCAGGCCGGATCAGGAGAGACTGGTTGGACCTGGGAGATCTTTTACCTACCCAGCAGCACTCTCCGAAACATCTCCTTACAGTGGGAGGGATAGATTTTTCATGTCCGTCACTCTTGGACTGACCCCCAGATTCCTACATGCCCCTGATACCTTTTTTCTTCCCAGAATCCCGAACCCAATTTGGGAAACGGAACACGGAACTCAATTTGGACCCCTAGGTTCCTACCACTCCTGGAACCTTTTTCCTTCCCAGAATCCAGAACCCAATTTGGGAGGCGGGTATGGGTACCGCCGCCCAGGAAACCATTTATTGGATAACCAACACCTCTGCCATAGGTCACCCCAAGGGGTTCGTTTCGCTTGGTGACTTACTTGCCCGGGTTCAAGGGATAAGGTTTGTTCGAATCTTGGCGGCGGATGCGTCTGCCCACCAACTGTGTGGCAGGCCGGATCGGAAGAGACTGGTTGAGGGAGATTTTTTGACCTCTCCTGCAGGATTCTCTCGGAAGCCTTGCACTGCAGTGGTGAGGATAGACTCATACATCCTCTTGGATACACCGATCCCAGATTCCTACCCACCCCTCATACCTTTTTTCCTTCCAAGAACTTCTTCTCCTTCCTTTTTCTAAAAAGACCTTCGACACAACATCCCCAAAGATGACATATTTATTCTTATTATGAAATATTTTCCTGTATGGAGCTAATGTCAAAAAAAGTAAAATGTATTTTTAACATTTATATTTTTACCAAAATTATGTAATTCAACTATAAATAAAGATAACCAAAAAAACAGCAGCATTATAATAAAAAATATGTAAAATATAGCAACAAGCATATATTTTAGTATAGTCTACATAATATATGTACAGAACTTGAAAATATAAAAACAGTAGCACTGTTAGTAGTTGTACAGTGAAAACAGACCGCAATACAATAATGTGAAGGTTGTCCAAGAATTAACTACCTTTGCTCGTTGTTTCTCAAAATATGGTGGCACTAGCGTTAGTTCAGACTTTCCCAAAAAACCGAGCGGTGATCCGGCTTGGTAGCTGCTTCAGTGCGATCTTTGCGTTCGTTTGAGAAAGACGCTCCGTTGTCGAATCCCACCCCCTGCGAGGTGCGCTCAATTATTCGCTTTTTCAATTTAGAGGGAGTTAGCCCTGTTGAAGTTCATAAGCTTGCAATTTTAATCCCAGATGTATGTAAGTCTACCACACAAATGATTTTGAGGGAAAAATGGAGTATGCAAATTAATGCTCGTTGCGCAAATGCGCTCGGATCTCTTCGAACTGTTTTTCCAACCAAGGCGAAACTTTTCGGTTGAAAAATGGGTTCACCACCTAACCCTACCAAAAAGGCAATGAATGACATGAATTACACCTCTTTCTTCACCTGAAGCAACACATGGACGAAAAATCTTTGGAGACCGACCAGAATGCGGAGGGAGAGTTGATTGCATTTTTGACGGCGGAGTTGAACGATAAGGGAATGAAGACCTGGTTCCACGGCTCACCTAGTGCATTGATCGTAACAAGGACTACGTCTCTATGGCATTATTAATAGAATAAAACTGAAAATAATATAAAATATACTGAATATACTAATATATTAGAGACTTGGTCATTATAACAGAAATTATTAACAAAAACACGATTTGAATTACACAATCACAAATTAAAACCATAATTTTTACGGGAAATTCACGCGCATGGTGCATGCATATGTCTAGCCTCTCTTTCGCAGCCAGTTAAAGACATTTTTTAATAGTAATAGTTCAAAACAGAAATTGTACAGTATTTATTAAATGTGTTACTAAAACACTGTTTAACAGAAAGTAACTTCTAACCAGAGAAAGTTTAAGTTCTTTTAACAGAAAGTAACTTCTAAAGAGCGTTTTAATTTTTTTTAAATATTGATTTGGATTCACCAGTCGTTCTTAATATAAAACACGATCCATAACCATTCAAAGACACAGTATCAAATTTCTTTATAATATATTTTTTTGACAAATTAGAGAGGCGTCAGAAATTTACATTTCGAATGAACGTCGTTAGTAAGCTCAAAAATCATCTGTCAAAAAATTAAATAAAGCGAGTACACATTTCTAATATATAATTATTACCGAAATTAGTGTGTTAAATTAATCTAAGGTTAAAAAAAGAAACAACCTACCGGAGAGCTAAAGAAAAATAGAAAATGACAAATGAATGCTTGCTAAAAGCAAATAAAGATCTTTTAAAAATAAAATGTGAATGGATGTGGGTAAACTTTCGAAATCACTGGAAAACGATAATAGGAATATTTGTCTCATTTTCCACGCTGATGTGCACATTTAGTCCAGTCAAGGAAGGAGGTGTAGAGTGCGTGAGCAGGACTCTAAGCGATTCCTCCAGAAACTTGTTTAGGGTGCTTAGGGTCTGAACATACTAAAAGTACTGACGTCTAGGTGTGAGCTAGCGGGGGGAGGGGGAGAAGGTCCCAATGTTCGGATTTCCGCTTATATCTCGAAAACGGTGCGTCACAGAGAAATTTTTCTTAAAATAAGTAAAAGCTTGTAAAATTATCTACAACTTTTGTTTTATACGTAATTCTCGAAATTTAAGCCGTTTTTAAGTTACACGCTCCACAAATGTAGACATTTTCGAAAAAATCATTTAACCTTACATTTTTCATCAAACATTCCTTCATATCGTCTAAAATATTCATCAAAGAAATACATTAATTTTAAGGAAGTTATAAAAAATTTAATTCCCTTTTAGAATATATATACAAATGCATTTAAAGCAATTTTAAGTTTTTTCGTAAAATTTTGTCATGAGATAATTATAATTTTCATTATAAAATACAATTTAAAATTTTTCAAGTGATATTATTTTTTTCTACTTTCTTTAAAAATTGGCTTTAAACTGTGGTCACACGTATTATTAGGCGAACGAACAAAATGTGTGTCAGTAATGAGATAAAAACAGCTTTGTCTGAAAACGATATTTTACGAAAAAACTTAAAATTGTTGTAAATATTTACTGGTTGGAGATTAATATGCATCTAAATATATATATATATATATATATAATATTATATTATAAAAGTAAATTAAATTCTTTACAACTTCTTTAATATAAATTTATTTTCTTTGTTGAATATTTTAGACGACATGAAGGAATGTTTGATGAAAAATGTGAGGTAAAATGATTTTTTTCAAAAATATCTACGTTTGTAGAACGTGTAACTCAAAAACGGCTGGGATTTCGAAAATTACATAAAGAATAAAAGTTGGAGATGATTTTATGAGCTTTTACTTAATTTCAGAAAATTTTCCTCTGCAACGCACCGTTTTCGAGATATAAGCGGAAACCTGAAAATTGGGACCTCCCCCCCACCCCTTAACTCACCACCTAGACGTCAGGACTTTTAGTATGTTTACACCCTAAGCACCCTAAACAATTTTTTGAAGGAATCGCTTAGGTTCCTGCTCACGCACCCTAAAGCCTTTTGGATCATTCATTGACTGGACGAACTTGTCTTAAGCAAAGTAGATTCAGAATCAAATTGAATTTGAGGACGATTTACGCAGATTATTGTTTATAAATTAATATGTTCGTAAAAAGAAAAATAAATAAGTTAAAAATAGAAGAAAAAGTATGGTGAAAGGCTTCTGTTCCCGTGGTGAAATTTGAGTCCTCAGTTTTCCGCTTCTACCACGAATTTCCTGACACCGTGTGTACAAGGTAATGTTGCATGTCTATAATTTGCGCAACGTTGGGTATTAATGCTAGTAAATTATTTTTCATAATTAGGTCACCGTAATTTACCACGGGTTTCCCGCCACCGTGTATATGTCGCAGGCAAACCGTAAAATCAGGCCGTTCTTGATGCGTCTGAGGCACTTCACGATCTGCTGCCAGGCACTTCACGAAGTAACTAGGCGCACCATGATCTGCCTGATTTTACGATCGACCGCCGACATATATAAGGCAATGAAGTATGCGTGTAACTCGCGCAACGCCGGGTATGCAAGTAAATTATTGTTTATAATTACCAAGGTAATAACAATGAACCTGTCACCGTAATGTACCACGTATTTTTCGACACCTTACATGTGGCGCAGGCCAATCGTAAAAACAGGCAGATCACGATGCGCCTCAGGCACATCACGATCTGCCGCCATTTCACGATGCAGCAGATCATGATGTGGCTAGGCGCAACATGATCTGCCTGATTTTACGATCGGCCTACGACATACATATGCAAGGTAATGTTTCGAGCGTATAATTCGCACAACGCCGGGTATTAGTGTTAGTGAATTATTGTTTATAATTACGTCACCGGAATGTACCACCGGTTTCCCACCACCGTGTATGTAAGGCAATGTTGCTCGCGTGTATTAATGCTAGTAAATTATCGTTTATCATTACCGCGGTAATTACAATTGAATCGGTCACCGTAATGTACCACGTATTTCCCGACACCGTGTACCTATACACGGTAAGGCTGGGTAGTATTGCTAGTTTATAATTTCCGCGGTATAAACGGATAAATCGGTCACCGTAATATCCATGAATCACAATGTATTGAAGTTATTACCCATTTTCATTGATCAAATATACTTTGTCGAAGCCCATTTACGCGTACATAATAATATATATATAATAAAAATTTGAATTGCCCATACCGATGAAACTTTACAGTCATTATTTACTTTAGAATGTTGATTCTTTTCTCTAAAAATTAAACAACATGTTATAAAAAATACACAATAAATCTGACAGATTCGTTCCAACGACCCTGTAGCATATAAGGTATGTACAACGTAAATTGATAATTAAATATTACTAATCTTTGTTTTTTCTCGTTATATTTCTCCCAGTTATGTTTTTGGTGTGGTAATTTTGATTTTTTTATGAAAGTTCTCTCTTTATTGATTTTTCTCCCCATTTTAAGCGGACGAATAAAATTAAAATGTTATGAACTGGACCGGCGCGGACAACACGACCGCTCGCTGCCGTGAATCGACAGATACTAAGAGTTTTGGTTAGCGCCGTGCGCGTGAAAATACAGAATAAAATATTCACAAAAGCGTGTCGCAAATTCAACAGAATTATATACTCGAGAAAATATTTTTGGTTAAAAATTATTTCTAATATTTCAATAACGTCTTAAGTTAAATTTCTGTGTTAAAAATTCCGAGAGAAATCAATTTGTAAGTGTGTAATAAATAAGTCATGTTGTAGTATTTTCGGCACAAAACGGGTGCTTGGATTTTTATTTTAATGATTTTATTTGAAATTAAATTAAAATTCTAAATCATATTTTGTCTAGATAATGAAAAGTTTTATAATACTGTATTACTATTTGGTATGATATATGTATTGTATAATAACTTTACTCGTTTGAAAATTAACAAATTTTGCCATCGACCAACAGTAAAACTATTTTTTTATTAAAAAAATGTTAACTTTTTCAAAATTTAAAATATAAGTTTACCACATAAAATAACGATCTTTCGAAATCAATTTATCGTTTTTCTGTAAAAAGCTTCGACACGTCTATGA
The DNA here is from genome assembly GCA_917563855.2 of Limnephilus lunatus. Taxonomy (NCBI): domain Eukaryota; kingdom Metazoa; phylum Arthropoda; class Insecta; order Trichoptera; family Limnephilidae; genus Limnephilus; species Limnephilus lunatus. The sequence goes on along the minus strand of OU830602.1, from coordinate 39,019,266 downwards.
GCTAATTCAAAAATGTCATTTTTCAGCTTTGTCTGGTTATTAACTCTTAACTAGTATTTAATTGTTGCTACTAATGTGGATTGCACATCCCATTCATGTAGCTGAGAATAAAACTATACATTTTTATTATTATGCAAATTTTAGTGCACCAATGTAATTAAGACATGTTTATGTGAAAGCCCCAAGGATGTAAAATTATTTTTTTCCACAGCTGGGGTGTTGATCACAGAACGAGTCGTATAAGCGACGCGACGCCCTTGTGACGGATATCAACCGTGTGGTATACCTAAATGTTGTGTCAAATAATTTCTGTAAATGTTTCTGAAGAAAAAAAAAACGAAAATAAAACGATAAAATACACAAATGTTACATCATTACGATAATAAGATATTTTATCACGTGTGTAAAAACATTTTACCAATTATTGTTGTTATCGGACAATTTCGTTGATAAAATCACAGCTACAAAATCAAGCTTAGTTTCGGAACAACTCATTCAGATTATTTATGAAGAAACTAGTGAATACCCGGCATGCATTGCAATGATTGCAATGCCCTATAAGAAAGAAATTGTTTCTCCCTGTGTCCTTTCCTAAATTCCTATGCGCCCGTTCCCGCCTCTATTCCCCTCCCGCGTCCCCTTCCCTTCCCTGCTAAACTAAATGAAATTCACGAATTTTTCAAATAACTCCCGCGCCACCTGAAAGATTTTATAAAAATTTCATAACGCCAGAGCTAGTATGTATATAAACAAAGAGGCAAGATAAAAGGGACAAATAAAGACACGTTCATGTTTATAGCACTTCATTCATGCATGATATTAAACTTTTCAACAAAATTTTCAAGGAAGGGTCTTCAACCTATCGTCACTTCAGTTGGACAATGTTCTAATTCACATTTTATTCAAAAATTTCCTTCGCATTCAATACCATTTCTTTTGCTCATTTCTATAACCAAAATAATAAATAAAGTTGTATTTCCGTAGATACTTGTATGAAGAAATTCTAAAATCAAGCTCCATTTATTTTATAAGGTTGTAACATCACTTAAAGTCGACATTTTGTTTGTATCTGACAGTTGATCGTTGTTCGTCACTTTATTTGGATAGGGTTCTAAATTCGCCTTACCATGTTTTGAGGTTTCAAGGTTTGCAAAGACGAATTTTCGTAATATATTTAACAATTTTTGTAAAGTATTTTGGTTTACCATATTTTAATGAAAAATATTTAAATAGGACGTGGCCCTGGCTTGGAATTGCATTAGAGAAATGTAACTATAACTTAATTATTTTGCCCTACTTGTAATTAGCAATGAATTATTATGCCCTAGTGGTTGCATATGGTTTTATTTACTTGCCTATATGTTCTAACATGACAAGCGTACGTCCTATTTAAATAATTTCCTTTTATAAGTCAGGTACGCCTCGTACGTCATACATATGTCTTGTAATGTTATATTATCGTGAAAACAAGCTATTGGGTCCGAGTGGTTAAATACGTTTAATATAAATACTTTACACAAGATTCAACCTCAAAATCAGAAATTGGTAAATAGATTATGAGAAATTGTCTCTGCAAACTTTGACACCTCATATCTAGGTACAGAGAAGCTAGAACCCTGTCCAAAGTGGTGACGAAATGCAGCGACATTGAGCTAACACAAATATGGGTACGTATTTTAAGAAAAGGAATCTTTTCCCAGAGACTTTCGATAGATCAAAGGTCTGAGGAACTAGGAAATTCAAATGTTACATAGCAAGTAATACAAGTTACTCAGAGACTCAAGGTAAGGATAGTTTGCGTAAGCGAGAGATCGTGATAATATCGTTGTATAAATGGCTAAGAGATAAGTGAGAAGAAACTAAAAATTGATAATGCCAAAATTTAATCAGTATGTCGGTAACAGTGGGAACAACGGAGAGAAACTTCAAACAAGTTGGTCTGACGACATTAAAGATACAATTGCACTATGGTTCACCATGGCAAAATGCCCAAGTTCAGGGAAGAACGTTAGGAGACTTGAAGACCACGATGGTTAAAGCCTAATGAGCATAATTTTTAATTAGTACAAACCGTATGGGTATATAGCTTCAAGATATATGATGACCTATAATGATTGTAAAATACGTCTGCGTCATCATATTAATAAGATTTATAAGAAAGCTCTCACTCGGTCCTCCTTCGGGGACTCGAAATCAAGATACTCGTTACCCACCGAATTATCGACCACTTTCATTTTATAGTAATGGTTTCTTAACATGCAATAATCAATGTCACCGTTGATATTCAGTTTAAAAAAACGTATTTCTGAAACTTGATTGAAAACAAGGGCAAAAATGTAATATTACGTGATATAAAACAGTACATTAAGAGGAATATAAACGCTAGAAATATTTCGATTCTCGTGCCTGCAAAATTTGCAATCGAGCGTCTTATTTGCGCGAGGCAAGTAAGCGAAGAAAAAGTGGTTTTTAATTATTTTGTCCATAATTTTATAAGAGTGAAAAAAAGTTAGAACATAGAAAACCTCAAAAATGGTCTGAGCCATAAAGGGGTATTTTTATAAAAATGTTTCTTGTATTACTTCATAGTTAAGTCATGAAAAAAACATTTTTTTTAGTGGTTTACGTTTATTTTTTTTTGTTATGTAAATAAATAATATTATTGTAATTCCGTTACATAGAAAACCTAATAAAAGCTTCAATTTATCCGTAGCATATTTTTTGATGTTCATACTGTAAGCCAATTCGTCGTAAAGATTAATCTAAATGGTATCTAAATCGGATTTTACGTATAACTTCGCCTTAAGTACAAAAATATCCAATTATAATTAAGCATTGAAATTTAACCGGGAAAGACGAGATATTTTTTAACGAGAGCAGATAGGTACTTTTTTCTACCTTTCACGCTGCTCGACTAATTCAAAGTCAGGTAACAGTGAAAACTTCAACTTATTGATTAGTGTTGCTTGCGACAGTATAGAGCGATTTTAGCACAAATCCATCGTTACGCTCATCATCACAACATATATAAATTATTTGATGTTTATTAATTAAGTATATCGGGATGCGAAACCCAAATTGAAAGTCAAATGCGTATTCCGTAGTCCATAAGGAGACAGGCAGCTACACATCTTAAGAGGAAACCCGCTGGCTGAGAAATTTGACCATTAGGTATTTGACCAAACTGTTGTTATCACTGTCGCTCATACTCCCCGGAATGCTGAGCGAAAGGGCTGCACCTCGGGCTGATATTGAAGACGTTGGCGCAAATCACATGATATTCATCCTATTTATAAATTGAGCACGAGGATTGCGTACATTGATTAGCTAATAATAATAATCGAATATTCTTTTAATTAGTCTTGTTATAAGCCCAGAAAAAATAAAGTATCAAACCTTCAATAACTGCTTTATTAAAATTTAAAATCTCCTACTTACGAACGGCTTTTCGGTTATGGTTTTGATATTAGATATATAATATAAGAAATTATTTTTTTTAGAAAATGATCGTAAAGCACTTAAATATTTGTACCTAAACTTCGCAAAATAAAATAAAACAAGCTTTTCGGCGATCTTATTTTTTTAGAATATATCAAAACAGGCGGCTGGTGTTAAACTGGAATTTAAACTAATCGCCATCTATAAACAGTGTTATTGTTAGCGGGGTGTGCATCACCTTAACAGGTAATCCCTTCAAATGTGAAGGTTACCGATGTAACCAATTTACTTAAGGGCTATTGGCTCCTAGGGCCCTGGTAAGCAAATTAAATATTTTGTGTGATCAATGGAAGAATTTAGATACCTACATATTTGAAAATGTTTCAGCAAAAGAAAGTTTAAAAAAAAGCTTAGGCAGGTACTACTGGCTACGAACTTTCCAAGCTAATTTAAATTATACGAAAAAGCCAAAATACAAAAAGATTATTTGAATGGTACTCGCGTTAAAGCTAAATATTAATAATATTTATAAAACATTTAATTTTGTTATTACACAAAATACAGAATTAATTTATCTCAACAATTTCCACGAATCGTATTATAAATTTGGAGATAAATCAAACAAAGCCTTTCCTCCAGAATTCTATCAGAGAGACGGAGAGCTATTCTATCATCCCTGTTTAATTTCGGGTAGAATTTATGAGTTGAGAGAAAAGTGGGAGAATAAGGCACCTTGGATTGACATGGAGTTAACCTTAGTCGGGCGAGCGTCGCCCTCCTCACCCACCGGACCTGAATCCGCCCCGCACTCCCGGCAGTCCCGGCTGTCCCGGCACGGCAACCAACCCCCGGTGAAACATAGAATTAAACTATTAGAATAGAACTATCTTATTCTCAAACCATTTCATGTTCATTTATTTCTATAACGCGAAAAATATCAGAGTGTGCAATTCACACGCGGTAGAAGTGAAACCTTCAGAAAACTAAAGTAGACGAGAGTGGGGAGACTACGAAGCACTTTTTTTTATCAAAGTGAAGGATTATTTTTACATTTTTGTAGTCGAATTTCAGTAGACATTTTCCTATACATTTGGTCATCTTATTAGTATTTGTGTATTTTTCTTCGAGTCGCTTTCTTTTGTTATTTATTTTGCCTGTTGATTTTGGAGTGGTTTGAAGATTGATTTTACGAAAATAAAAATGTATTTTTTTGTAGGATTCAATCCTTGGTTCGCCAAATGTCTGCAGAAGTTCGACAGACCATTTATACCACTACACCAAAGAAGACTTGCATGTGACTATAGATTTATCCATGGAACTATTATGAGATGGAAGCGGCTTAAGCTTGTCGGAACGTGTTAAACTGCCAAAACCCGTGTAGCTCGCTCCATTTTTGGCCGGCGGGAAGAGGGGATAGAGACGGGGTTTACCGCTCAGCGAGCGGGGGGAGGGTAAGCGCTCTACAGAGCAGGGCCGAACTGCTAACGGGCTTAACGTTATTTAATTAATTTTTTAATTTAAAAAAAAAAACTTTTGTTGGTTTTTTTTTCTTCATATTTTAGGCACAAAATATAATAACCCATTACGCATTATTTTCTGAACGAATTACTTTATCAAAATTAATAGTTTACTTAGTTTTAACCACGTTTATTGTTTATAAAAAACCGACATATTTCGTGAGCAATGCCTACTTCCTCAGGGTTTAATTAATTAAAAAAAAAATGAAGACAATATTTTAGCGAAACTCAACCAAAAATCTGAAAACAAAAAAAAATTGAAAAAGATATGGGCATATATGGAAGGTTTTACTCATAAATTTAACTAAACGACATCTATTGACTTGCATAAAAGTCAATAGATGTCGTATATTAAAAATAAAAATATATCCAAACACTTTCTAGATAGCATTAAGTTCGGGTTTGAATCTTGCAATCATACATGTATGGGGGTGTGGCTCTGGAGATAAGGGCCGAAATGTGAACGGAAATATTATTTTCATTGTTTGTTTTTGGGGTGTTATGCCGTGTTGCGCTATCTCCGTCTTTAACCGACGTTTCGGACATTGGAGGGGACCCACCACTTTCCCACGGCTGTGTGAGGAAACTGATTGTTTAACCTCCTTAGCCGCACACGTCAGGACTCTATTTTTTGTAAAAAAGGAAGCTACATTTATTTTTAAAACGAATCTAGACCCTCCAATGTCCCTGCATGCATGATTGTTAGTAAAAAAAAGAAAAGTGTATGCATACTTACATTTGCAGTAATTAACAAGATAAAGACACATCATAGATGTGTTCGCCTATTGGTTCAGCATCATCCAGATTCAGTTCTAGTTAGAGTGAAATAATAAAGAAAAAGAAAAATATTTACAGGTGTAAGTATGATTAAAACCGACGTTTCGGACAGCGTTGCAGTGTCCATCATTAGGGCAGATCCGAGATCCAACGATGTGCATAACACCCCAAAAATAAACAATGAAAATGCTTTAAGCCGTAAAAATCTAAAAACGTATTATTTTATTTATTAATTTATTTATTTTAGAATTTTTTAAATTTTTTCTCACATTTTGGACATAAAATATAATAGCCCAATTGAAAAATAATAAATGAGGAAAGGGGAGTAACAAGAAACTTATGTATTGTTTATTTTTTATTAATCCCTTTACATGTTATTTTACCTTAATCTTCTTCGACATTACTCATTTTTTTGCGAAATCAAGATTATGATTGATTCGTGTTGCGCTCGTCGAAATACATCGGCCTCACTTTTCACTTGACAAGTGCAAATGGGTAAAAAACTAGTGTTATAAACTTGCTGTAACTCAAAGCACCATTCATCATTGCGTAACTTCGAAAAGTGATAGGAGCAAACGCGGGTTGATTTGATTGGAAACCAGTCATCTCTCCGATTTAGGGCATCAACCCACTTTCTTTTTCTCTCAGGGTCTTTTGGAAACCTTTATTAATAATAAATTGTATTATTTAATTTTATGTATGCATATTGTAGGTACATACTGTGCGCTTGAGGTGATTTTTCAAGAAAACGGGCTTTTTAAATCAATAGCATATGATGTATATGGTGTGTTTACATAGTGTGTGATAAAATATATATATATATATATATCACAATAATCCCAACTGCTTCCATCTGCACAAATCAATCGAATAAAATTTATCTGTGCGCACCGGGATTTGAACCCGTGTCCTCCGGATTGCTAGTCAAGAGCTTTACCCCTTGACCACGGCGGCATGTCAATGTGACTTTAACATAACAATACAGTGATTATATACCTACGTACTTTGAATTAACATTGTAAACATATGCAAAAGGAGTGTTAAATTAGTACGAAAAGAAATAAAAACAACAGTGCAAAAAAGACGAAGCAAAAATGTTTAAAAATGAATAAGCTAAATGATAAAAAAACAAGTATTTATGACATGTGTAAATCACAACTTTATATTTGTGCGTTATGATTAATAAAAAAATAAAAGTATTTGGTAATTTTTAATTATTATGATTTAAGTTGACTGATTCGGCCCATGCTAGTCGGAATTCACGCGGTAACATCGGGCCCATGGCGATGGCGGTTGAAAGGACTCGTCGAAAATTATAAAATGTTTATTTAAGCTATGTTTAAACACTTACATGTGAAAGGTAAGACCATCTTTCTTCTTAAAGGTCTTCATAGAACTACTTTTACACAATTTTACGGCGCATTGGACCATTTTTCTATGTTTTATGAACGTTTTACTGGGAGCTCTATACGCGACCGAGGTGTAAAAGCCAATGTCAGCCACCTAAAAACCGTTCGGTAAAATTTTTGAACAAGCACGCTTTGTGCCAGTGTGCACACTTTACATGCCGTCTCTCTAATATCCATACTCTTAGGATTTATCGTATTATATTAGAACCGAGTACCCGTGAATTAATTATTTTCTTTAATTCACAAAAAGATACATAAATTACAATAAATTAGTTACTCAATATATTTATTCGATTTAACCCCACAAATAAGCAGGGCTTGTGTGTATGGGGGTTAAATTCTATTGTATATGTTTGTCTCTTTTTAGTGTCGCTCGTTCCCGTTGCATCAAGTTTTAAGTCACAGCGGCGCTAAATAAGTTTTCAATAAAAAAATCTAACGCTACCATAATTGATTTTTAAAACAAATAATAACTTTTGACAACCTCTTTAATCTAGTAGAGTTAAAAACCACGACTATGAATTCAGATGTAGTGGGTTTGAATCCCGGCGTGTGCAATAATTTTTAGGCATTATTTAACGTTTAATTGGCTGAGCATAGTGAATTCCTGTTTCAACTCGAAAATTTGGCATTCCACATGTCTGTAAAATAGTTTGTTATGTTCCGTTTCCGGTACAAGACGGTGGCCGTGTAATACCACATTTATATCCCATGATTCCATTCGCATGAGCGTGGTTACCGCTACGAGCTGTCAATTCGGAATAATCAATATTACGTTATGGTACCTCTGCCAGTCTGACGAAAGTTTTAAAAAATAATTGTCTCTGAGGTGGTGACATTTCTTTGTACAAAATGTATAATATCTTATTTGAATAACATAAAATAAACTGTTTATAAATAAGTAGGAAGGGATTTAAGTATTTACTTACAAATCTTCTGATTTCAGAGGAAATTTTGGTTTTGATTTATTAAATAATAGAAAATTAGAAACATTTTTGAACTATTTTTAATGTTCAAAAGGGTTAATATAATTATATATTGTACATTGTTTATTTGCTGCACGTTGCAGAGTGGTGGATTTTAGTTTCAAAAAGTTTGAACAATTGAATAAAATTTTAAGTTAATTTTCATGTTCTATGTAAGTTCTATTAAAGTTCTGCTATTATATCATTACAGGTCAGTCGCTTCATAAAACTGAAATAATCACAGAACTTGAATAGAAATTGCACAGATCGTGCAAATTAACTTAAAATATTTGATGCATTTTAAAAATTTTAATCAACCCATCCTTAGTGTCCAGCAGAAAGACCCCAATTAAAAATTGAAACGTTACAATCTAAATAGTCAGATGGTACTAAGACTGGTCAAATACTAAGTTCGGAGATCGTGCTTTCGGAGCATCTGGACCTAAGGCTTGGAATAGACTCCCTCCGGAATTAAGATGCATAAAAAGCCCAACAGAGTTTAGGTCCAAACTAAAAACCTACCATTTCGGGCTCTCATACCCTTAACTTAATTTAAATATACCTATCTGAGAGTATCATACTTGTATTGCCTATGATATGTCTTAATCACACTTTTCTTACTGAATTAAAATTACTCGAATCCTTACACATCAATCTGTCTCTCGGAAGATCAAATCCTTGTACTACTGCACCGCCCACCATTAAATGTTGCTTTTACTTTCCAAAATACACTCATTAAATAATATATTACATAATAATATTAAAATATTTTCAGGATTAAACAACATGTGTGCATAATTATGTCCTCTGCGTGCGAACTCTATCTAAATTTCTTTAAATAGACAATAAACAGTGTTAATTTCAAGCGACCTCCCAGGTAAGTATGGTCCTGTATTAATTCATTTTTAGGCAGCATCGCGTTCATTGGTCAAAATATTGTACATATATTTTCGTATCGGTGATCAATGAACCGGTGTATGCAATTTTTAGCCATAAGTTGTTTTTAATTGTTTGTCTAGCTTGTAGTCTTTCTAGATTTTAGGCATGTATGGTAAGTTTGTACAGCGCCCTTGAGGTGATTTTTCACAAAAACGGCGCTATATAAATCGTCCAAATATTATTATTATTATGGGAACTTTCCAACCTTTCTTTACCACACCTCCTCCCCTTCAGCCTCAAAGTACACCCCAAATTGCGGATGCCATAGCCCCACTGGCTCCGGACAGTTCGGGGGCTGTTGGATCGACTTTACTGAAAATAAATGACTCCACGCCGGGTCGGATCTCGTCCCTTCGTTTGGGAAACACTATTTCAGAAGGCGTAAAACACGCGTTGATATCTAAAAACTCTGTTTACTAAGAAAAAGAAATTACATATTTATGAAAACTCGGTAATGTTACGATGAAGTTATTAGGCCAAATCTACTAGTCCCGTTATATTCTCGTGGAAGAAGTTGAAATTTTGTGACAGGCTCGAAATTACAATAAGCTCATTACCCATTCTCATTAGGTATGACAGTGAAGGCTCTGTGCTGTGCGATCTCTACCCTTACCCCCGGCGACAAGTCTGAAGGTAGGACGGTACATTTAGGGTTTTGGGGTGAGATCCATATACGAGTAGCTGGAGCACAGGACAGCGGGGAGAGAGGGGGTTTTTATCCGAAGTTTAAATTTAAGCCATAGACCTTCCAAAATATATAGAAACCTAGCGCACACACGTCAAAAATTACAGGATATTATCATCGTAGGATTTGTGAAGCAGAAAGTACTGAAAAAAATACATGTGTACATTGCTTTTCAAAAACGAATATTATTAATTTTCTTTTAATCCATTAGTATAAAAAAATACCGTCTGTGGCGGACGGGCGTCGTGGATTTGACTTGTATGAAAACGTACAGTTCCATTCCGAGGCTAACAAAATTTTGCACACTTGAAACAAGATGAAAATCACTGTCTATATACGATTAAAAATACATGCCTAAAGGAACAAAAAGACATGCCGAAGGGGAATAATGCCGGGGCTTCAGCTAGTGTACATATATTGTTTAACAAATTAGCGAGATATAATAAATAGTAATGAAGGATAAAAAAGCATCGATAAATCACGCAATATGCGGTGTTTAAATATAGTGTACTTCTCGTAAAAAGTCGAATTGTCTCCAAGCTAAAACTTTCTAAAAAAAATGTATTTAATTGAAGTGACTTGCCAGGTTAATGTTTTCTGTGTCTGCAAATAATTAGATAAAACCTGAGAAGTCCATTTTTGTACAGCGCCCCAGAAGTGATTTTTAATACAAGTTATTTCTGTAAAATTTATAAATACAAGTTATTTCCATCTACTCCTTTCACAGGCGATGCATATGTATTGATACAAATATGAACTAAAAATAATACGCTGCTCGCTAGCTATCAACAATCAATCCTGTTAATCTAAGGGCCGGTTTTCAGTACACTCAGAAATTTATGATTCGGATTGGGTTATCAGGAAACCTACACAACAGCAACACGTAAATAACTCCCGTCGGCCTTAAAAGTATATATTCTTAGTGTGCCTTATATCGCCACAAATATATATAAAATAGGAATAAAAATCGCTTGGCAAATGGAGTTTAGCTGTCACGATTTCAAGCGCAAAAGTGGTTTTTATTTATATATTATTTGAATAATTTCATTAGAAAAAATCCAGTAACAGATGTTACTAGTTTTAGTCGTAAAATGTATTCTTAAACAAGTTGGTAAATTATACATGTTCATAGCTCTCTAAAGAAAAAAAAACATTTTTTAGCAGTTTACGCTTATCTACTACACTATATAAAGAGGTAAGATTTGTTTGTTTGTTTGCACTGAATAGGCTCCGAAACTACTGAACCGATTTGAAAAATTCTTTCGCTGTTGGGAAGCTACACTATCCCTGGATAACATAGGCTATATTATATATTTTTTTTAAATAGGCATCCTTACTAAAACTTCAATAATGTAACCCAAGGTGTAAAAAAATTACCTAAAATATTCTTTACATCGCGTGCGCTGCGAAAAATATTGATAGAAAATTTATTTATTAAAATAATGTACTACGACTTTGTAGAACACATCATTATTTACAAAAAAGGTCGTAACAGCATATGTCTAACTATTATGGTTATGCCGCAATAAGTATTCTTTTATTTCAAATTTTTTATTAAAATGTCACCGCTTGAAAAGGCTCTTTATTTGTATCTTGGTTTTAATCCTTATCAAAAAAAATTACTTCATATCAAGACAGCTTCAATACCTTTATTTAACTTTTTGATTTTATCAATTAGGATATTTAATTAGAAAGATATCACGAGTTTAAAAATGTTAGTATTAGAAAAAAGTTTCGGCTAAGTCCCAGGGGGATTGGCGGGACGGGGGAGCGGGAGTGGAACGCTGGAGGGGAACGCACGGCAAAGGACATGCAAGGAGTAACATTTTATTTATTTGAATATGGCATTGCAACGCATGCCGGGAAACAGCTAGTATTTTTTATAAAGCAATTAACAATTGTATTTTGATTCCACTCAATGGAAACGGTAGGAAAAGCATAAATTTATCCAAAGCATACTATTATTTAAGTTATAATGTAAACAGATTCGTAATAAAGATTAATTTAAAACAGTGATTTAGCATTAAGCTTCGCCTAAAAAAGCAACTGAAATACCCGCCCTAGTCATTATTCCCTACCATCTTCCATAACATGTGAGCTCTAGTCCCGCGCGTGCGATATTAATAAAGAAAATAATATTATTCGATGAAAGAAAGTTACACGTGCGTGTAATAAGCCTAAGCCGGATGTCACTTCCTACCCCTACCACGTGCCTCCCGAGTCCAGCCTCACAACGATAAACACTTGTTATATTCGCTAAAAGTGATACAATATTTTCATGTAAATATTTTGAAGGTATCTCTACCTACAGCTCATTTGATAAGAGACCTACATGTTTACAACACCCCCACATGAACTAAAGCCTACAAGATCAGAATTAAAATCGCGCCACCTTGATTCAGCATTATTTAATTATTTATTTATACACAAAACAGGCATGAAGCCCAAACATTTACACACATAAATGATTTAAATACAATGTGTTACTAGAAATTACAACAAAAATGGTAATAAAAATGGTTACCTAAATATGCAAAAGTAAACAATTGGCACTTGTGTTGGTGGGACAATGATTTGATTGGTACCATAAATAAACCAATCCCAATATTGCCTGTCTTTGTAAAGGGCTTTATCACAGTATTAGCTTTATATGAATGATGGAATTTTTTTTTAAAAGTATTTAAATGGGTCATTAAAAATGTCTATTTCATTATTTGAGCAGTGTACATTATTTTGTAACAAATACGGTCGCCGATATATTTGAATAACAGCTATTTTACCAAACTGATGCTGCCACTGATGGGTTACCCCGCCGAAACTGGGCGAAAAAACAACAAAGGAAGCACCTTAGGCTGAAGTAATATCGTTCCCCATTTTTCTCCTCCAAAACTTGACTGATTTTTTTTACCAACTGTTTTAGAAGAAAAATATTCTATATCTAATCTACGTTCTGCCTTTTTTTAAATACATTTTCTAGTTTGTATACTGAAAGTCTGTTGAAAGCGTTGGAGGGTCTTATCTCCTATAAGAAATAGCTTCATCAAAAAACGAAAACGTACCGATAAGCTAGGGGGTCGAGATTTACATTATATTAAAAAAAAAAATTGCACCAAAGTCAAAATACAGATAGGACATTGGAAAATACGTTTGTTTGTATGGACAAAACGGCGCCGGTTTTCATCTTCACTTCAATTTCTAATAAAATCCTCATCTAATTCCGTTGCCTGGCTTCGAAAGAAAAAAAAGTTGGGTAAAAAAAGGGTAAAAAACAAAGCTTCTTTCGATCTTCTGCGAAATACTGCACTTTCTTTGTTATAAATTTTTCCGTAACCCAGTTTTTGGAACCAATAATTTTGGTTTCGTTGTCATTTTTAACACCCACACGCCATGTCTAGACTTTATTGGTCGATGCATGCAATGCTAATTTTTTTATTCTACATGTTTATTTTGACTTTTGAGCCATGTTGCGCTCTCCCCTTCTAAAGCAAACGTTTTGGAATAGCCTTCCAGTCTTCGCTTTCAAGGAATACCTATGTGAAGACTAAAGGAAGTGATTTTTATGTGTGCATCAAAATGAGTCATAACGCAACAGTAAATGTGGTAAAAGCGGTTACTTTCGGAAATACCCTTCCCTTGATACGCCCGCCTTTAGGCGAGCGCAGACCACCAAAATGGAGAGGTATGAAGTCGAGCAAATTCTTCGCCCCATTTCACACGGCCGGTGTCAAGTAGGGTCCGCCACGTGTTACTAAATAATGGCAGCCATTACTTTGATATTGGCTCCGACGCTTCCGAATATAACGACGGAGTTAAGTGCTAACAATCGCCTCATGAGCAATCAGCCTAACTATATATAGAAACGGAAATGAAGAAAAGCGCATACATTGGATTTCAAAGCACAGTTTCATTGCAATTTACCCAAATGAATTTCTATAAATAACAAATGAGAATTAATGTTCCTGCATCCGGGCGGAAAATAAATTTAAAAAAAATTTAACAATGTAAAAATAAAACATGTCTACTTTTCAAATAAAAGACGTTTACGTTTAGTTCAACATTATTACAAGGTTGTAGTTTTATTATTAATCACTTCAATTTTCTCTTCTGGTGACACGTTTTACCAAAAAAAGAACGGATATCTATTAATTTCTGTTGGGTAACTCTGGTTCAATGAACTCGAATTAACTTTAAATTTAAGTGTCATTTTCAAAATTGGAACTAATTGTGTGAAGATAGAGACAGGGGGCAAAGTACGCACCTACAATCTAATATTTTAAAAGAAAATTAATTTAATGGGCATTTTGAAAATACTGATTTGTCAAGAATTTAGTCTGTCACAATTTTTTCAATTTCTGTATTTATCATACGAATAATATTTATACACGTCAAACTAAACAATGTAACCTACAACTAAATTAAGGCTGTGAATGATGCAACCATAAAAAACCAAGGAAAGCCATTAAGGCGATGCACCACGTCGTGTAAAATTCGAGATCAGGCCGCTAAAATAACACTCCTCATATAGATAGCGATAAGTTACCGTTAAAAAATTATTAAAGATTCAAGAAAAAAAAATCGCCGAAAAACGTTTTATTTATTTTGCGAAGCTCAGGCACAAATATTTCAATGTTTTACTATCATTTTCCAAAGAATTTGATTTTACACATTGTACAATAAAACCATAACCCAAAAGGGGTTTTTAAGTTGGAGCTTTTAAACTTTAGCTATTCTCATAGGCTTGATACTTAATTTTTTTTGGGCTCATAAAAAGGCTGCATACAAAAAGACTAATAAAAAAAACACTTGATTATTTCAAAGGCAAACAAATATGACGTGTTCTACTCGTAGTGTCTCAACACAGGTATACCCTAGCGAGACAGGCATCGAATAATATAATGTAAACATCCCTTATCTTATAGTATAGATCAATAAATAAATAAATAAATAAATTTTTAAATCTTTTTTTTTTTTAAATTTTGTTTACATACTTAATTTGATTGATTTCTCGACCACCACGCTAGGCACATGCCCGTGTTAAATTACGTAAAGCATCTAAAATATCTCTAAGCGATCTAATTTTCAGACTAAAATCACATGATTTGTATTTCTTTGTCGTGCTATCCTATCACCTTAGGAACATTTCGAAGGTCTCGAAGAACAATGTCGGATTTTCTGAAATTGAAAATCGTTTTTTTATCTTATTTATTGGACTACTAAGTTGATTTAAAATCTGTATTTTCGAAATTTTAAATAAAACGAAATGCAAAATATCAAAACATTATATTTCTTGATCTCAAAAACAGTAAAAATAAAGAAATGAAACATTAAATAGTTCTATTGCAAAACTACCAAAAAGCACACCTGACATTGTATTATGAATATTATTTGCATTGCTGCCAGCATTTTCACTCCAGTAGTTATGCCCAGTTACTAGGGAGTTTCAAGAATACGTAAAAACATAGGACACAGGCGATGGATTTTTGATAAAGTTTCGCACTACGATACTTTTGTGGTAGAGACTAGGGAATAGATTCCAAGACTTGTGCTATCTGAAAGGCCAAGCCCTGCATCAGGCTTCGCGACGTTTCGACGGCCCAGCGGAAGGCAGGAAGTTCACCGAAACTTGGACTCTGATCTGATGATTGGAGTAGCGCAACATCGATTCTCGGATAAATAATGAGGGTACTCACTCTGGTGTTTGTCCGCCAGCTGTATGAGGGGGCTCGGCAGGTCCCTCCGCCGATAGAAGCACATGACTTTAGCTTCCACGTTCCCAGACGCTGTTTTATTCAGTTCCTCTATCCGACGGATCTGATATGGCAGCGTCGAAGACGTTTCAAAATACACACAATCTGTAAAACAACAGAAAAAACCAATTAGCTTAATACACACACAAATTAATACATACACTTCATACATACACATACAAACAATAAAAAAACAGGATAATTTGAGTCAAATATGTCATTTTTCTCAGTTTTTTTTTTTAAATCTTTCGGCTCACGTCGTCGAAACATTTCTAGGAGAGTAAGTGTGCCTTTTAAGTCGTGCATTATAAAATGATTTTTTTGTAAAGAAAAAAAAATTAAATACTGTTCAATGTTCAATTAGAGAAATTTACAAAAAATGTTAAGTACTTTGAAAGATCTATTCAATAATATTTTATAATAAAAAATAGGTGGTTCCCGGTATGCGTTGCAATGCCATATTCAAAGAAATACATTGATTCTCTTTGAATCACCTTTAACGTGCGTCCCCGTTCCCCTCCCGCGTCCCATTTGTAGCTAGCTTTATAAATTATAGCCTATACGTTTTTCTGATGTGTGAGCTATATTATTGTAAAGTTTCATTAAAATCCATTCAGTAGTTTTTGCGTGAAAGAGTAACAAACACACATACATCCATACAAACTTTCGCGTTTATAATATTAGCAAGAAGGTTCATAAAATTAAAGTCTACAAAAACAGGAGACATGTTTTTGTGACAAAAAACTTTCTTTTCGCTCTCCTGAACAATTAACATTTTGCTCTTTATAGCATTTCAAATTTCCGTGATCGAAATGATATCAATATCCGAGACAATAGCAGAATGCAGAACAAAAAACATAGTGTGCAATTCACACACGATAGAAGTGAATCAGAAAACAGAGTGCGGAGGCTACGAAGCACCGCAAAGAGGAGACCGATAGGCTACGAAGCACCGCACAAACAGGATACCGATTATACTATCTCATTCTCTTGCAGGTTAAATCCTATAGATGTATGTGTTTGTTTCTTTTATTGTCTCTATTTTTCGTTTTATCGAGTTTCAAATCAAAACGGTGCTAAAGAAGTTTTCACTTCAAAAGTCACTGTACTCGTAGTTAGCGCTGGTTTGCTGTGTTTCTGGTTTGGCCAAGTTCATTTAATAAATTATTTATTAGTGCACTTTCTTCGGAAAATGTATGACGTGAGTAGTTGGTTCTCGGATGTGGAAAAGTGGGTTTGAGGGTGCATGTTTCGTAATTTATAGTGGAAATAAATAATGTACTCCGAGAGGTAATGGTTGTAAAAAGCGTTGTTGAGGATTTTGAGAATGAATTTGCGGTCAGCGTGTTCTAAATAGTATTTTCATATCGACGGTCTCGAAGAACAATGTCGGATCTAACAAAATTTGAAAATCTTTCTGTTGGCTTACGCATGTAGCATGATAATACATATTCAGTATGTTAATGGACGTACTTGACTTACTTTTAACCGGTGATTCCTGACACTATTTCGAGTAAAAAATGTAAATGAAATTTTGGTCTCCAGTGGACCTCTGGGATGTTTTTTTTCCAATAATTAACTTTAAAAATCAGTAGGTTTTGGACAGTTAGGGGTGCTGTGAGGGGTTGGTCGGTTACTCGGCCGAGTGCCCAGTGACGAAATGTGGAAGAATTTTTTGTTTGTTTGATTTTGAGGAGGAACAAATTTAAAAAAAGACATCAAAAGTCACAGGAGACCAAAATATCATTTACATTTTACTCCAAATAATGTCAGGAATCACTGGTTAAAGTAAGTCAAGTGCGTCCCTTATTAACACCTTGTATATAAACGAAAATCAGTAGAATAATACGAAGTCACTTAAAATATCCGTGGTTTGCTTCTAAAAGGGCTTGTGTCTAGTTTTTAAATTTCACGAAGATAATGTAGATTGTGATATTTTTAGTAAGTTTGAATTTTAAGAAAAATGATTTTCTAGTGTTGATCCAAGAAACCGAAATTTTTATCTCGAAGTTAAAAGGTTCTTCTAAAATTCGGAAGATAACCCAATTTTATTGGTTATATAAACTCTGAGAGACTGACAGAAGCAGAATACAGTTGAAAAGAAAAGCTCTCTAATTATCCATATTTACTCATAAAAAACGAGAAAAAATACGAATGCATAGTTAGCAGGGGCGTTCTGCGACACAAATTTGCTAGACAAATATTTAGGTCTTATTATTTTTTCTAATTTTCTATTAAAAGATGTAAAATTTGGAACAAAAAGAAAAAAAACCACTAAAAAACGAGCACAGCGTTTTCTTCTTTGGAAAATCACAAAAATTGAAAAAGATTTAGGTCTAGATACTTAAATTCCTGATTATTATTATTCGGGGATAAAGTGATTGCTTTTGCACTCTTTATATAACCGTTTTTCTATTAAACGATATATAATTGGAAATAAAAAGAAAAATATGCTTAAAAATATGAGCGTACCGTTTTCTTCTTCGAGAAATCACGAAAATCGCAGAGGATTTAGGTCTAGATTCTTATGTCCTTGATTATTTTTTCTAATTCTGAAGGATAGTATGTAAAGTGATTGCTTTTGCACTCTTTATATAACAGTTTTTCTATTAAACGATATAGAATTTGGAATAAAAAGAAAAATGTGCATAAAAATACGAGCGTAGCATTTTCTTCCTCGGGAAATCACGAAAATCGCAAAGGATTTAGGACTAGATACTTTTACATCCTTGATTATTTTTTCTAATTCGGAAGGCTGGTATGAAGAGTGATTGCTTTTGTAGATAATCTTTATATAACAATTTTTCGATTAAAATATGTAGAATGTCGAATAAAACTCAGATTGTGCAATTCACACGCGGTCACGTTTAGAAAACTAAAGTAGACAAGAATGGGTAGACTACGAAGCACTTTTTTTATCAATGTGAAGGATGATTTTTCCATATTTTTGTTGTCGAATTCCAGTGCACCTTTTCCTATACATTTGGACATCTTATCTTAGTATTTGTGTTTTCTTCTTCGGAAAATCACGAAAATCGCAGTGGCACGTCCCCTGACACACAGGTGCCAAAACATGAAATCAGCAGTGGACAAGAGAGGAGAGTCGAGTTTACGTTTAGCGACAATAAGGAGTGTGTGATGGTAGATGGTACCGAGACATTGCGCCCCGTGGATTAACAGGGGGTGGGGGGTGGGTGGCGGGGGGATGCGGATTGTGGGGGAGGGTTTTATATATATAGTAATGGAGTGGGGGCGCCCACACAACACCCACCCCGCCTAGAATAATCAATACCGCCGGTGAACAAGTGGGACCCCTGGGGAGGGGGAGGGGGAGAGGTACTCGCGCATTAGATGCGTTATTCACACGAATTGAGAAGCTGACCGCGACCCGGAACGACATCTCCAAAATGGCGGAATGCAGCGCCCGAGTGGCAACGAGGGTTGGAAATACAACATTTTAAATCACCTTTCCTTAATTTGCAAGAATAACATATAATTTTATTAAATACGAAAATCCTAACAGATACGTTTGATCAAATTATACACATTTTAAATTAAAAAAACGAAAAAGGTTTTGAAAACGGTCAGGGTTTGAAAACCATGGGTTTCCGTTAACCTGGAAATGGCTCACCGTGAATATAGGTAGGTACAATATTCACGTATATTGAATGTCTAATACTGTTACATTTTGAAACAAATGAGATTTTATTCACCACATTGTAATGGCATCCTTCTCACAAAATAATAATCTGCTAAATAAAAATTCTAAATACATATATTATTATCTACACTTATCGTGGTACAATGGCCACGTATTTTCTGGTCCTTACCTTGGCTAGAATGGGCATTAAATCAGTCTAAAGGTGCCCGTAGCAGGATAAACTCGTAGTACGAGCGGGGAAACATTTGGAATTGATTTTGTGGTACCTGTAACTTTTTTGAGTAAATCTAGTCCAGAGTTACTTTTAGGTTCAATTTGAAAAAAAAAAATCGGTCGTCAGGTGGTTAATACCAGCTGTTTTGAAATGGGTCGAAGCATAGACCGGCTCCAAAAGTTTGTTAAAAAAATCGAAAGGCTTAGATCGATTTTTTTAAGCGTTCTCCGTGTGATGTAGATACAAAAGCTCCAGATAGGAGGCCCCGAGGAAACTATTTTCAATCATAGCCCTATCATCTTTGGGGATGCTGTGCGGTGGGTCTTTTAAAGGAAATGAAGGAGAGGAAGTTCGGGGCAAGATGATGGGTGGGTCCATCCCTCCCACTGTGGTTCCAAAAAATAATGTTCTACTTGAGAGTTCACAAGGTCTAGGACGTTCACAAAGGTAGCAAACCACATGGGGTGACCTATGGCAGAGGTGTTGGTTATCCAGTAAATGGTTCCCGAGACGGCGGTACCCGTACGCGTATTCCCAATCCCTGACGCGAATCAGTCGCTCTACCTACTGAAACGCGTTAGGGATTGGAATGCATAAATCACCTTTCAAACACTACCGCGTTTCAGTCGCCTTCGCGCATTGTTGCTCTCTGTTTCTGTGAGGGTGACGACCGTTATTATAGAAGGGTAAGCAGAGAGGATGGACCGCGTTTTTTGTACTTACAAAATCTTTTTTACATTGAATTTTTTTTTTTTGAAGTAAAAAAAAACGCGCGCAGAGACAGAGAGCAACAAAGCGCGAAGGTGACCGAAACGCGGTAGTGTTTGGAAGGTGATTTATGCATTCCAATCCCTAACGCGTTTCAGTCGGTAGAGCGATTGAAACGCGTTAGGGATTGGGAATACGCTACCCGTACCCGCCTCGTAAGGTTCACCAGTTTCTCGATTGTATTAGGAATTTCCGGACTTCGTTTATGTGTTTTAAATCATGATTATTCAAAATGAGTTCCTTTTCATAATTTGTGTGATCGAAATTTAGTATCATCACTACAATTAGCAATACGTAGTAAATATTTGCACACGTGTATATACTTATAACATAATTATCTTAGACGGCTTCCCGTTGAAATGACGTTATTAACGCTGCAGAAGTTCGATCCACTCTCCCTCACATACAGCTAGAGTAGAGTAGAGAAGAGCGCAGTCTGCAGTCATACCTCACACCAATACTGAAGTCGGGTCTCCAGCGAACAAATGTTTTCAAAGCATCTGAGAAAACATTTGGTCGGGGTCACCAAGATTTTTCTGTTTTCCATCGGCCACTGGAAAACATTGTGACCCTGCCCCAATGTTTCACGTTCGTACAAACATTTGGATCAATGTTTGTTGTGATATCGTCGAGGAGACCCGGCTTAACGGCTGCACTGCAGTGCCGTGCACTATAGGGTGGGTCATTAAAACAGTTTTTTGTTTAAATTTGGATGTCAGGGGTCTCAAAAGTTGCAGATAAAATTTCTACATTACTTTAGTCCTCACGTTCAAAATCTAATTTTTTCGTCACCAAGGTTGAGTTGTTTTAAACTTTCGTCATAATAATAGTCAATTAGGGCAACTTTTAAATTTTACATTGGAATGGACCTCATAAACTCAGATTATTGTTGCGTTTCAGCCCGCTTTTGATCACGGAAGCTATAAATAAACGCACGATTTGAAGGACACCAAATATGAAATCCGAATTGAAGTAACTTTATTTACGAAGAAAATTATAACTTAGCCCACAACCAGCAAGGATCCAAAATGTGTTAGGTACTTCTATGTATTTTTTAATATATAACTGGGCAATATTTAAAATTAGTCAGTGATTAGAGATTTCGAGCAGGAAAGAATCTGGAGAAATTATTATCGTTATCAAAATGACTTTAATTATCCCATTTTCATCGGTAGTCGACTAAAAGTACTATTGAATCGGATAAAATCTAAAAAAACAGATATTTACGGTCCACCCTACTGTGAGTGTACTTAGGGGATGATATTACTAAAATGAGATCTCACCCCAAGGACAATATTATCAATGTGGCACTAATTTTCAAGTAGGCGTCTTTTCTACCTACCCTTGCGGGGAAATAGCGTCATGGTTGTTAGTTGGTTACTTTTAGCCTTTTTTAGAATTCGTTAATTAACTCGTTCAAAAAATGAAAAATTATTTAGAATTTGCAATGGTAGGTTCTGCACGTATTTAGATATGGTATTATAATATATAAAACTATCAATGGCAACGCACCGAATTGAAATCAAACGCAATTTTATATGTGTACGAAACGAGACTTTATCACGCCTTAAATTAAAAACTAGCGTCATTGATCCCATCGGCACCGGTGCATAGCCGGGAAACACGCCAAACACGCGCCCAACACAGAACGGGTCGCTTTTACAACTCGTTCTTGAGTTCAACAGATCGGTTGTGGAACAATTCGCCGGTCTCTGTATTTCCTCCTTCCTACAACAAGGGTCTCTTGAAGACCCATGTTCACTCCTTCCTCTCCTCAAAAAGATCCTCCACACAACAACTTTAAAAAAGACGTAGGCCCTCAGGGAAATTATTTTTCTCGGGGCCTCCTGTGTGAGCTACTGTAAAAAAAAACTAATAGGGACTGGTTTCCCCTTGTTCGTTTGACCTCTTCTAGGCCGTTGGTTCACCGGTGGGATAGGCAAAAAAAATATATGCGATTTTAACCTTATGCATAAATAAACTGTATCAATAACAAGGTCAGAATCGCTTGCTCCAACATCATTATTGATACCGCCAAAAGTTTCATTCACCTGGCAGCACTAGAATATTTTTTAATGAATTATCTGTGGAATATGAATGTCAGATTTTACCGCGATTTGAACTCAGTCAGTCGATGGTCAGTCACAAAAACTAAACCTGTCAATTCATCAAATAAACACAAGTAATGTTGTTTTTATCGATAGTATATTGTTCAAAGAATGTTTTTCGGTAAATAAAAAAAACGATAGATCAAAATAAACGCACAAAATATTACTTCAAAAGTATTCTTTCCGAGATTGTGCTAGGATGTATGATGTCATACAATAAGGTTGAGTCAATTTGTCGAAATAAAATGCTTGATATTCACATTTTAGTAGTAGGTGATGGATTTAGTACATGGAAAATAACTGAAAATTTTTAAAAGGAAAAAAAAGTATTTTTAAACATATAAATAGTTTGCTCGTTACATGAATTTTAACAACTACTAACAGGCCACTTGCATGGATGTCATAACGACTTGGAAAAAATCGTGTGGATAGATTTTTTTACTAAGATTACGAAAATGTTACTAAATTTTTTTAGAAATGTATAGTTTTTCTTATTTAAAATCCATTATTTTAGCTCGTGACGTCACTACATGAAAATGTCCCGTCTCCGATTATGTTCCCTTAATTTTGTGAAATTCCACACTGATTATTTTTTTTATATGGCAACACTTTGATTTCCGGCGAATTTTTGAATTTGCGTTTAACGTTCACTAGTTTGTTCTATGCGAACTTATCCTTTGGTTTGATTTTTTGATAAAGATGGCGGTGTTTTTGCAGATGTTACGAAGAGAACCCCTTACAATTTATTGCTATTAGTGTGGAAAACGTTCTTTTTTTTAAATGATTTTCGGCTACGTAATTATCGTTTTTTCGCACCCATAAAATTATGTCCCGTCTTTCCGGTCTATAAAAAATGGTCTGATTTTTCGGATTGAAATTTTCAAAAAATCGCCAGGGTTTCAAAAATACGATTAAAAAAATATACAGAATGTCTTAGAATATTTGCCTAAACCGGAAAAAAATAAAAACATGTGATGCAAGTGGCCCATTGTCATTGAGCAATAAATATTTACAATAACAATTAATAACCAAATGGAAATACCCGATCATATTTCTGTGCTACTGGTATTTTGTTCTAGTCGGCAGGTTCACATTTTGTCGTTTATTATTATTTTATATTTTTAATTGTAATTGTGACATCAGCGCCAATGCGGAAATTAATACAAATTACTCTATGACATTTACGTGCTCTTGGAATTTTGTTCCCATCGACAGGTTCACGTTTTGACGTTTATTATTTATACCCAGCAAAAACCCGTGAAAAATCGGTTACAATTTTGAAAAAGACAATTAAAAAAAAAAAGAGTAAGTGAAAGCTTCTTTAGCACCGTTGTGATTGGAAACTCGATGAAACGAAAAAGCGACACTAAAAAGAGACAGACATAATCAATAGGATTTAGCCTGCGAGAGAATGATATAATAATCGGTCTCCTCTTTGTGCAGTGCTTCGTAGCCTCCCCAGTCTACTTTAGTTTTCCGAAGGTTTCACTTCTACCACGTGTGAACTGCACACATGTAATTTTTTTAAACCATTATTTTATTGTTTGTCTGAATTCAAACAACCACTTCCAATTTTGGAAATGACACTTAAATTGAAATCAAAAGTTCTAGAGTTCATTGAACCGGAATTACAGACGGAGTCACAACCGAGTAAAGTGCTTTTTAAAAAAATATATTATCAATAAAAATTAAAACGGAGTTCTATAAAATAAACTTGATAACAATAAATACGAGATAAGTGTTTTAATTGATGACCGTTCAGTGAAATGGCATTGCGTTGGGGTCCCACCCAGGCGTCGTGAGTTCTAGATACTCCTCGGCTGGCTAAGTTCTCCATCACGACACAAGCAACATTTTCCGCTTACTGTGATGGAAGGAGATTTTAAAATATCGTCAGGTTATTCATAACCCGGGAATGTTTTTCTTCCTTTTAAAGATTTTTTTTAGCAAAGTTCGTATGATATGTGATTTTATCCCGAAATTAATTTTAAGGTCAGACGTGCGCCAGCATGATTTCCAATATATTTTTGTTCACTTGTGGAAATGAGTTAAATGAGCACTAGTGTCTGTCTGGGTATGGAAAACATTCCGATACACATTTTTACACCTGCTAAAATATTTCAGTTAAATTCTAGTAGGCATCTCAAAAAAAAAATTGAATCGTATCCTCCCCATGATGAAATTCCATACACCCCCTCCCAGGCAGCAGGTTGGCAGGTAGGTGTGGGGGAGGGGGGGGAGGTAGGTTACAGTGGGTAGTGTCGACGGCGCGCCCTTGTTATGACGGCCCCGGAGCGGTGCGGTGTTAACTTACCGCAGGACCAAATAAAAACGCCATTCCACGCGATTGCATTTACCGAATAACGAGGTTCGAATGTAGAGAATGTAAATACTTACATATTTTCTATACGATTTGGGAGGCGGATACGGGTACCGCCGTCCGGGAAACCATTTATTGGATAACTAACACACCAGCCATAAGTCGCCCCAAGTGGTTATCAAAGTTTGGTGATTTTTTAGCAGGGTTGCCCGGGTTCATGTGGTGAGGTATGTCTAGGTCTTGGCGGCGGATGCTTTTTTCCACCAACTGCGTGGCGTGCTGGATCGAGAGAAAATGGTTGAGGGAGATCTTTTGGCCTCTCCAGTCAGACTGTCTCGACCCGTCGCCTAGCACCGCAGTGGGGCGGATTCATACGTAGGTACTTCAATCCTGGACACATTGACCCCAGATTCCTACCCATCCCTCATATCTTTTTGCTTCCCAGAAATTCCTCTCATTTCTTTCCATAAAAAAACTCTTCACACAGTATCCCCGAAGGTGGATATGTAAGGTTAAGGTCTCCTGCGTGGAGTTAACGTAAAAAAAAGATACCTTAAGCAGTGCAACACATCTGTCGGATCTGCTCTAATGATGGATACTGCAACGCTATCCGAAACGTTGGCTTAAGGAGGTAGCGCAACACGGCATAACACCCCAAAAACTAATAACGAAAACACTTTTGGTCGTGAAAATCTAAAAACGTATCAGTGTAATAGAAGTTCAGAAATGATCCGATTTTATGAACTTTAATGTGAGTCCCAACGGCTCCCAAGCATATGGAGACAGTGAACTAATTGGGAAGTGTCGTGAGGCTGAAGGTAGTGGGGAGGGAAATGATATGAGGGCGAGGAAGGTGGAGAAGTACCTGTCTATTCAGATCTGGTCACAAAACACAGCTAAAGCCAATTCAAGCAACATTTCAATTCCGAATGGTGATCTTTTTCCGGGGCGATACTGAGAGTATCCTCCACTTTAGAACGTGCTGCAAAATATATCTTACTAGCTGACCCGACGAACTTCGTACCGCCTCAGAATCAATAACTGTTAAATTAAATTCAGTTTTTTTATTAAGTTAATAATTATTACACAATGAAGCAATCATCAATGTGTTTGGTTTTTGTCAGTATCAGAGATGGCATTGTGTACGGATTTATATTTTTTGTGATTTTATTTTTTTTCCACTTACGGGAATTTGGGAGTCGGGTGTGGGTGCCGACGCCCCGGGAACCATTTATTGGATAACCAACACCTCTGTCATACGTCACCCATAGGTCACCATAAGTTGTTCGCTACGTTTGGCGATTTAGCAGGGGTTCCCGGGTTCATAGGGTGACGTTTGTCCGGGTCGTTTGATCTTTCCATCTGGACTCTCTCGACCCATCGCCTTGCACTGCAGTTGGAGGGAAGGATTCATACGTCCGTCACTCCCGGATGCACTGACCCCAGATTCCTACCCACCCCTTATACCTTTTTCCTTCCCATACTTCCTATCCTCCCCTTCCTTAAAAAGACCCTCCACACAGCATCCCCTAGAGGAAAATAATTTTCTTCGGGGCCTCACGTGTGACCTGATGTAAAAAAAATTGCTTTTTATTTTCTTTATACATGTGAGGGATTTTTATTATAATTATTGTATCTTTCCTTTGGATGGGTGGAGACATACGTTCATCGTTTGTCTCATTTTCGACTATTGACATTTAGTGTATAAGAAAGAGAGGCAGCATTATATGCTTTAAAGAATAAAAGCAAAACAATCAGCGCATTGACATTTGACGTTTTTGAATTTTTGGAACTCACTACTCAATATTATAGGTACTTATCACAAAATGCCCGCAGCACTTTCAAATGTGAGAATTCGTTCCATAAAAAATGTATGGGAAAAGAATTTTCTTAATAACTATATTTTTCGTTAATTTTTGTGATGTTTTAATAGTTATTATCCTTTCCGGGACGGAGACAAATCCAACAAATCAAAGATCATCAAAATCGGCCCGGCCGTTCTCGAGTTATAAATAGTGTAACTAACCCGACTTTGTTTTATATATTAAGATATAAAGTGATTAAATTGTAAAATATTACAAATCAATGAGATATTACTTGAGCACGCCGAGATGTGAACCCGCGACATTCGGATTGCTGGTCGAGAGCCTTTTCCCTCGACCAAGAAGGGTACTCACACGTACGAAATGAGCAGTTTAAATATCATCTTTCGTTTAAAAAATAACAATTCAAGCGATCGAAAACGGGAAAGGCCCGCCTTAAGAGGAATATAAACGCTAGAAATATTTCGATTCTTGTGTTTTATTAAATCTAAAACCGAGCGCCGTGCACCGTCATATTTCGGTCTGATTTGCACGAGGCAAGTAATTTGAAATAAATACTGTTGCTATGACGTGGTGCTTGCAATACGTAAGAAGCGCCCAGCGAGATCTCCGTTCGCCGATGCTTTTATACATACCTTGTTACCCGGTGGATGAATACTGTCAATTGTATTTTACCAGCAGCGGCCGTGGCGGGAGCGTTGTTGATATTATCGAGAATCCTCAAACTATGGGGAATGCTAATAAAAGTAAATGTTTATAAAATTTGAATTGATTTTATTTATTTACAATCTAAAATTTTTTATGAAAGTGAATTATTAATACATATTATTTTAAATACATATAAATATTAATAAAAAGAAACTTGATTCAAGTTAAATATAATATGTATATATGTTAAAAAATGTAACTAATACGTACTTTTATAAAACTAGGTATAGGTATGTACTTTTATCAAATTTACATACACTTTTAAAATACCCAAATTACATATACTCAAATTTCCACATCTAAAATTTTTGTAAAATTCATTTACAAAAATAAAATTTTTGGAAACAAATCAATAAACCAATCTCAGTATTAGAAATGATGACGGAACAACTCACAGCTAGGTTTAAAAATATTCTACATTAGATACATCAGTTTATTGAAACATACACTTAAAAAAAACGGTGAAAATAAATAACTTGCATCTACATATGCTGAATTTATCCTAAAAGAGCATAATTAAAACGAATGCAATATAATATTACAAAACTAGGAATATATACTATTATCAAATTTACGTACACTTTTATCAAATTCCCGCATTTAAAATTTTTGTAAAATTCATTTACAACTAAATTTTTTGCAAATAAATCAACAAACCAATCCCAGTATTAGAAATGATGACGGAACAACTCACAGCTAGGTTTAAAAATATTGTACATTAGATACATCAATTTATGGATACACACACTTAAAAAAACGGTGAAAATAAATAATTTGTATCTACCTATTTTGAATTTATCCTAAAAGAGCATAATTAAAACAAATACAATATATATCGCGGGTTCAAACCCCGGCAAGCAAATCTCAGTATTAGACATTTCCAAGGAACAGCTCACAGCTACATATATTTAAAAATTATTCTTTTAAAATATTAATCCTACCGATAATGAATTTAAGCATTATATTCGTCAACCTAAAATTTCTCAAATGATATAACATTCTGAACATCAAAAGAGTTGAAATCAGGAATAGTTGATGCTGACTCATTTTCGGTATTTATATCATTTTGTAACTCTTTTGATGATTGCGTTATACCGTTATGCGTTATAGACCCGAATAGCCAGATATTTCTCCACCTTCCTCTTCCCAATATTCTTCCCCTCCCCACTTACCTACAGCCTCACAACATACTCCAATTGGGAAAGCCATCACTGGCTTTAGACGGGAGCAGTTGGGACTCTCGTGGAGTATTCATATTAAAAAAATAAACTGAATTTGGGAGGTGGGTATGAGCATCGCCGCCTCGGCAACCATTTATTGGATAACCTCTGTCGTACCCCCAAGTGCTTCGCTACGTTTGATGACTTAGCGGGGGTGTGGTGAGATCTTGGCGGCGGCAGCGGTGGATGCGCCTGCTCACCAGCTGCTTGGCAGGCCAGATCAGGATCCTTTAGGATATTGGCCAGATCAGAAAACATTTTATGCATCTATGTTTTAAATGTAAGAATACCCACTCTTCAAAGCGCGATCGAATCCCGGCATGCGCGAACAAATTTTATTTTATTAATTTGTGTTATTTTACAATTAATTAATAAAAAAAAAAAATTAAATATTTGCGGCCTTATTATATAATATGGTGTAAGACCACTATTCTGAATTGAAACGTTGCTTGAAATGGCTTTAACCGTGTTTGGTGACCAGATACCCTATCTCCTTCCCCTCCCTACTACCTTCAGTCTCACAAAATATCCCAATTAGGGATGCCAAATTTTCACTGGCTCCAGACAGGAGCAGCTGGGACTCTTATGAGGTATTCAAATAAATAAAAAAATAATTAAAATATAATTATAATATATTTAATAATAATAATAAATTTAAATAAATAATAATATATTTAAATAAATAATAATATATTTAAATAAATATTTCAATATTTTGTACATGATATTATTATCTAATATATAGATAATAATATCATGTACAAACTACCGAAATTATATTGTTTAATAGTTTTGAACCCGTGAACTCAGAGTTCTGAGCCAACGAGTACCACAGAGGTCGCCATTACCTCTCACAGGTGTTTTCCTTGACAGTGTTTTAACAATAGCCTTCTAAATTTGGTTATAAATATTTCATATGCGGTTCGGCGATTAATTTCCCTGTGGTTTCCCCGTGGAGAGACCTTCAAGTTTTTCTGCTTAAAAAGAAAAAGGAAACTACAAATTGTGACAAGTAAAACTCAGAAAAGAATAGTTTCTTGCACGATCAGAATAAATATTTTTGGTAACAATGCGGAAGATATATTAATCATTGTATTTGTAGACAACCCTATAACATTCAAGACAAGTGTAAGATTTTACATACGTTTAAAATGTGAATTTTCATTTATGTACCAGGCCAGATCCTATCCTCAGGCCAATATCCGAAAAAACACAAACTAACCTTCGCTGTTTGAGAACCAAAAATGCTCGCTGTAACGACGAATCCGCTACGTGTCTACGATTATATTGCTAGTAAAAAACTTCGAAAACACGGGCACAGATCTCACGTCCGTTTTTGGCCACGGCTCGCGGCATTATGGTGAAATACAAGCGTTGGCCGCAGATCGTATGAATTAGTACGGTTCTAAAAATTTGACGTAAGCGCCAAAGCGGTTTTTATTTTTTTTGTGCATAATTTTATAAGAACGAAAAAAAGTTAGAACGTAGAAAACGTCAAAAATAGTCTTAGCCATAAAGGGGTATTTTTTAAAAATTGTTACTTACATTCCTTCATAGTAAAGTCATGAAAAAACTTTTTTTTTAGTGGTTTACGCTTATATTTTTTGTTACGTAAATAATAATTTTATTGTTATTCTGTTACGTAGAAAAGGTAGTTAAAGCTTCAATTTATCCGTAGCACATTTTTTTATATTCGTACTGTAAACCGATTCGTTGTAAAGATTAATGTAAATAGTGATTTCACGTATAGCTTCATCTTAAGATGAAGGAAAGATGAGGAAATCGAACTTCGCATCAATCGGTTCAAACCGTTCAAACATAAGTCCCGCCCAAGTCTCCAAACACGTTTCTAGAATCTAGCCCTGGAGTGGTCGCTTGGTCATATGTAATCCACTTATGCAAAATTAAAGATCTACACCTGTAATCCGCGCGATGTTTGCTTTTGCTTGTGTGACACATTTTACACAAACAAAAAATGTATGCAAAATGCAAAAAAATCATTTTTCATGATCATTCTATAATTTTATGTTTATCCTGTTGAGGAATCTTTAAGGAAATTTTTAGTTTAGAAAAAGAGGTTTTTTTATGTTTTGGTTAATTGTAAAAAACATAGAAGTTATGTTAAAGGTATGTTGCTTATTTCTAATAAACAATACTTAGATTATATTATGATTAAAACATAAATACATAACAATTCTAATTGATTTGACATATTTTTTTTTAGTTAAAAAATGGCCTACATATGTAATACACGCGACCACTGGCGTTACTTTTGAGAGCGCGACCACTGCAGGGTTAAAAAATAAGAAATTTTATACGGGTAAGTACGAGTAGATGGTACCGAGAAATCTATATCAGTGGCTAATAATACAATAATTAATTTTAGATTAGGAAATTCAATCTGAAATTATTCCCAGTTTGCTTAGTTTAGCATCGTAATATTATACAAAAAAAAAAAACATTTCATTCGATGAAATAATTTTCCGAGAGACGCCGAGGAGTCCCGGTTTTGCAAGGGCTCCTCCAATCGTAAATAAGGAATGAGATTTACATCTCGGCGGACGGCCTTCGGTGGAGAGCTGAACAAAAAAGAAAAGAACTAAAGCCTCATTCAGACGGGAGTAAAAGAGCGGTCCGGAATCTTTCTGGCCAATGACAACTATAAAAAAGGCGCTATTGTTGTCATGGTAACTGGTCATTATCAGGGTTTTAATTTTTTTATTTGTACATTTAAGTTAACAAATTACGTACTAATTAAAACCTTCAACATACTACTAGATTTTATTTCTTTTAACCTCTCACGCTAATTTGTTCCGTTTTAGGAATGACTCGTTATAATAAATCTTTGCCTCCCTTACTATCATGGTTAGAAATATGATCTAAATTCTAAACGGTGTTAGAAAGAAAAAACACCCCGCTTTATATTTAAATCTAAAAGTTAACCGCAAAAATAGTCGCAATGTACAACTTTATGAATCTAAAGTTTCGAACCGCAATTTGAAAAAAAAAATGAAACTTTGGGAATTTTAGTCAGAAAAAAAAGATTATAACTTTTTTTCAAAATGCTGTCGGAAATTATAATTTCATAAAGGTGTTTATTTTAACTAGCTTGTGATTAACTTTTAGAATTTAATTTAATGTTTTCTCTTTCTAACACCGTTCAGATCATAATATTTCCAGCAAGTAAGGGAGACATAATGATTTCTTTGAGATCTATATAAGTTGTTCCAAAAAGCGAATGGTTAAAGGCTGAGGGGTTGAAAAGGGTTAAAAAGTGTAGCGTATCATGTATGATATAAAATGCATGCATGTTAAAAAAAACTCCAAAGAACCATGTAAAAACACAAAGATCATTAAAATAAATAAAAAAGTGTCGATAAACTCAATGGTCGTCTTCCATTGAAAAATAGTAAGAAATTGGATTAATAACACTAGAGGTATTTAAAAAAAAGAACAAAACAAACACTGCATTTCGGGCTAAATAATACACGTTATTGTTAAAAAAATTGAGCCACCCAGAGATTTAAATGACTACCCTTTTTTGGTTAATTAACCCCTGGGTTTGTGTGAGTCC
The DNA here is from genome assembly GCA_917563855.2 of Limnephilus lunatus. Classification (NCBI taxonomy): domain Eukaryota; kingdom Metazoa; phylum Arthropoda; class Insecta; order Trichoptera; family Limnephilidae; genus Limnephilus; species Limnephilus lunatus. The sequence goes on along the minus strand of OU830602.1, from coordinate 38,987,393 downwards.
TGGCTGCGTTTTGGCTATCGTCTGAGCGCGGCTTGGCGAGATGGCGAGAAAGCGAGTTGAGACAAAGGCACGCCGTTCGGCGGTCGCGGCCCGAACCAATTGTACGGCAGTTGTGTAAATTGTGGTGCAGTGCAGAGCACGGGGCGTCTTGTAAGGTCTAGAGACTCGAAGAGGTTGCAAGTCTATAAAGGGACACAATGCAGAATACAAATACACATTATTAAAATACTAGTAAAAGCCCGTCAGAGGAAAGTAAGACTTCTATTCACATGACAAATAAGAATGGTTCCGCGATTTTTCATCCCGCAACAAAATTTGACAAAATATCCTACGGACAAAACATCCCCCGACAAAATATCCCCGACAAAACATCCTAACCTAACCCAATAAAAGCCAACCTAACCTAACCCAATAAAACCTAACCTAACCCAACAAAACCTAACCTAATTTAAGCCAACAAAACCTTTCGCCGCCAAATTTAAAATTTAAATCGAAACGGTAAGTTCCTTACTCTGTATCCTTCCTTCCTTGTCGGGGGATATTTTGTCGGAGGATATTTTGTCGGCGATATTTTGTCGCGGAATGAAAATGCGCTGCACCAATACGAATATCGGCAGCTAAGTCCCATAAAAAAAACCTTTGTAAAAACTCCCGGGGTTGGATTTTTTTTTTTTGTTTAAAAGAAAGATTCCCGGGTTACGAATAACCCAGCAATGTTTGAAAATCTCCTACTACCAACAAAGAAAGCCGAAAATGTTGCTTGTGATGGAGGACTTAGCCAGCCGAGGAATCGAACACGGGACGCCCGGGTGGAACCCAAACGCGATGCCCACTCAACCACTGACCGGTCGAGTTCGTGATCGAACCAATACAATTTGGCAGGCTAGTATGGGGACCGCCGCCCCGGGAACAATTTATTGGATAACCAACACCTCTGCCATAGGTCACCCTTAGTGGTTCGCTACATTTGGTGATTATTTTTTTTACATTTATTACTTTATATTTTGCGGCACGTTCCAGAATGGAAGATTCCACTCCATTCCACTCCAAGTAACGCCACCATTCAGAATCCGATTGCTTGAAATGACTTAAACTGTATTTTGTGACCAGATCTGAATAGCCAGGTACTCCCTACCTTCCTCTTCCTCATCCTCTTTCCCTCCCTTCTTCAGCCTCATGACGTACCTCAATTGGGATGCCATAGTCTCAATGTCTCCAGATTCTTGGGAGCGGTTGGTACTCTTGTGCGGTATTCACATAAAAAAATCGACACTGAAGCTTTATATTATTGAACGATAAAAAAAAATATTCATAAAATTTACTTAACTTTAAATACATTTATTGATTTGATTGTAATAATTGTAAAGCGCGCTCTACACTCGCGGCGCGAACGGCCGCGAAACACGAGTGTGGATCTTGTTCACGCCTTCGCAATCTTTGCATTCGCGCTTCGCGCCATTCCCCGATTTTTGTCGGTTTTTTGGCCGGCGACAAAGGGTTTGCGGCGTTAAAGTCGCGAACAAGACAAGCTTTGCGAGTGTGGATGGACACAGTTCACGCGCGGATCGCGGCGTATATTCAGGGCGTGAATTCACGGCGCGACTACGCGCGCGAGTGTAGAGCCAGCTTAAACATGTAAGAAATTATGATAAAATTATTAATAAAATTTGGCTGTATTTTTTTTTCATAGGAGGCCCGAGGAAAATAATTTCCCTCAGGGTCTATGTCATCAGGAGATGCTGTGTGGAGGGTCTTTATAAGGAAGAGAAGGAAAGGAAGTTCTGGGAAGGAAAAGGTCTCCTTCACCCAGTCTCTCTCGATCCGGCCCGCCACGCAGCAGGTGGGCACCATTTCCACTTAATTTTTCACGTTGAATAAAAATAATTCAAATTTTAGGTTTAAAATTTAACTTGTTTGTTTGAGAGCTCATATATCAATATTTTATAAATTATTATAATTTACAATGCGGTTGGTCTGAAGAAAATTACAGCCAGTTTTGTAATGGACGAACACATGATGGATTTAAATATTGGGCAGAAGGGTGCAATACGGTGCAGGACGTTACAATAAAAGGTCATGGTTGGCATCTAGGTGACTGAACAACTCAGAATGAATTCAATTCATCACCTCCTTTGAAAAGTCATAGGTGATGGTGATGAAAAAAATTGTTAAATAGCTGACGATAGGTTAGGTTATGGGCTATTTTCAACTTTTTTCATAGCTTTAATGACTTTTTAAAGAAGCGTTCAGATGAGTTGATTCTGGGTTGTCATAGAACCGGCAACTATGATACATTTGCGTGAATCGAAATGCGAAAGATTGCAATTTATAATGTATTTTCTCGGCGTCATATTACCAAGATTGGGATTTTTTAATCACTGTCACATTGATTTTTTAAAGATCCCTGTTTCTCGGCCCGCCTCAGCATTGAATCAAATTATGTTCAATCGTCCAGCATAGCGGTCAGATTAATAATAACAATGTGATCAAAACCTCAAACGGGCCGAGAACGGCGTTGGACAGAGAACGTTCAAATGACAATTCAAAATGTCACTGATGTTCATCAAATGTAAACGAGTTTAAAACACTTGGGGGCCTGAGGGCCTATGTCATCTTTGGGGTTGCCGTCTAAGTGTGCAAAATTCGTAAGTATCAAAATTCTGCTTAAAGGGTGGGAAAAGAGGGTGGGTGGTTTTTTCGAAATCACATGTAGACATGGATCTTCACTATTTTTTTTTTTACAGTAACTCAGAGGAAAATAATATCCCTCGGGGCCTACGCCATCTATGAAGATGCTGTGTGGATGGTATTTTTGAGAGGAAGGAGTGAACACGGGTCTTGAAGACACCCAAGTGAGAGGAGGGAGGAAACACAGAGGCCGGCAAATCATTCCACAGCCGAGCAATTGACCGTCCTCGTGTTACAAATGTCATCCGTGTAAATATGTGGTGCGCGCGTGTTTCCCGACTACGCACCAGTGCCGAAGGGATCAATGACGATAGTTCCTCCATTTTTCAAACGGACCGCCCGTTGGAAGCCAAGGGTGCAAAATATCATCAATCTCGGAATGAAACTGGAGATGTGTATAAAAATCAAATCGTTGCCCGGGCTTTAGGCAGTAGAATGAAGTCACAGAATTGTCGAGTGATATCCGCGCATCAATGTTACACGAGCCTTAATCAAAAGTAAATAATAATATTACAGGTAATTTAATGTGACCTCAGATCGGTGCGCGTTTGACCTACTTCTTGAGGCCGAGGCACGATATTTTATTATTTATTTTAATGTTTAGTGTGACCTTTTAAAAATCTATGAAAACTGTTCTGCCCTTATCAATCAAGAGGGATTTATTATTTATGATAACTTTTCGTTATATTATATCTGGTATAAGTTGGTGACCAGTTCCAGAAATCAATTTTCTTTACTAAGGTACATAACACGCTGTTCACGAATGTTAAATTCATCTTTTCTGAGAAAAAAAATAAAGACATTCGAAAATGGAAGTATTATTATTATTTATTTATTATTTTTAAACACAGGAGGCCCTGAGGAAAATAATTTCCCTCAGGGCCTATGTCATCTTTGGGGATGCTGTTTGGGGGGTCCTTTTGAGTTAAGGAAGGACAGGAAGTTCTGGGAAGGAAAATGGTATGAGGGGTTGGTAGGAATCTGGGGTTAAGTGTGTCCAGATCATCCGCCGCCAGAACTTAACAAAACCTCGCCCCATGAAACCGCCACTGAACAAAGAATCCCTAGAAACGTGATTTATCAAGTTTTGAAAGAAAACTGATAACTCCAATTTAGACAAGACCTCCTAGGCCTCACAGGCAGCGCAATGAATCTTTTCCGTAAAAGAAAGAAGTACTGATGACATTGTTCGATCAATTTCATCAGAACCGAGGAAAAAATTATCGTATATCTCTTATCCTGCATTCGCAGTTGCGATGATTGCTACGATGTTATGGTCCTGCTACTGATAGTCCCGCTGTAACCTCTCTTTCTTTTAGATGCATCGTTTATAAAAGAGGAGAGTTTGGCTACAGCTAAATCTACGGCACCAGCGGTGCCGTCGTGCCAACGTGTCGTGACCGGCGTAGTATAATGCCACGCCGGACAGCGGGCCGGGAGGGACGGGCGCGGCGGGCACTTTCCCCGCGGCCCATTCACCGGCCGGGCGCTATTTGGCCACCTGCCCGGCCCGGGATCGTCTGTGACACTACTCACTACACCCTACACTGACTGCTCGCTGCTGGCTGCTGGCTGCTGGCACGCCGGGCCGGGACTCGTGTCTCTGTGTCACCAGGGGACTCCGAAAGGGAAAGGGTTTACTCATAAAAACTCAGTCATGCAACGCAAGGGAGATTCACGCCAAATGTGTTAAGCATGACACCGGGAGATTCCTAAAGGAACGAACTAACACACGCGTCAAACTCGACTACCACCACACGGGCATGTGCATGGGCATGGTCGAAAAAACCCCAGTTACGTCATATTAACAATGTAACGCATAAAGAAACATCTTTAAAAAAATCATTTAAAAGTTTTAAAACAATGGGATTTAAAAGGAGACAGATTAGTATGAGTTAGTTAGTCGAAGGTATACTTCACTCTTACACACACAACAAACAATAAGACATTTCAAAAATCATCAAACATGAACTATCCTGCCTGAGAAATGCAGGGGGAGATTATCCCTTTTAAGAGTTGTCCTGCCCATCTACGCGGAATATGTGTAAATTTGACTTGCATTTAAGGTATGTTGAGCCAAAATTTCGGCTCAGCAGTTGATCAGTAGGATTGGGAACCGCGATGAAATTCAAAAAATTGCTGAGCGGCCATCAGAAAAATAATTAGTCTGACAAAAACCAACTAATTCTTAATGATTTCATTTGTTGGGGATGGCAGCTGCTATCCAAGACGCATGCTATTTATGAGAGTTAACAGGATTATCAAATTGTGAGTTTATAAACTAGTAATCAATTGACGTGCGGTTAAAATTATCTAAGTCCCATATATTTTCTGCCTGTGCAGAGCATAAATAAAGCGATATATGTACATTTTTACGCAGAGCATCGCGTTCATTGGTCAAATCATTGTACATATAGTTTCGTATCAGTGATCGATGAACCGATGGGTGCAATTTTTAGCCATTAGTTGTTTTGGTTTGTCCAATCTGAGGTTAGAAGAAGTACGATTGTAGAAATATATAATAAATTTGTACAGCGCCCTCAAGATGATAAAAACATTATTATTATTGGGATTCAGATCGAAGATATAATTTAATTTGTGAGCATTGAATATTAGTTATTTCGCTAGAATCCATTGCGCGCATTAAAATGCAAACACAAAAGAAACGTTGTATCATACAGGTACTAAAAACAATTCCACCTCAGCATGTTGCAGCAATAAACGTAATGGTGAGATTCCCGTAAAGCGCATATTACGAAATTTCCTCCGGCAAACCATAGTCCGATTGCGTTGAGCGTTTCTTTTAGCAGACTCGGTCTTGACATAGAGGCTTGGAGGTTGTTTGATCATGGCTGCAGAGTGCAGAGGAAGGTCTCTAGTGACGCGGTCGAACGCATTTGCAGAGTTTGCGCTAGCCGTTACGTCAGACTCTGAGAGAAATGCAGAATGCAGAATACAGCACTGAGCTCGCTTTCCGTGGGGCACGGTACCTAACCGCTCCGCCATCCGGATCTGAGGACGACCGGAGCGCCATCTTCCGCAAACACTTCCAACGTCGGATTGGATTGCAAAAAATGTAGAACGTCGGCGGTCTCGGAGGTAACAATGGCCCAGTGAGGCAATGGGTCAGGTGGGGGGCAGGGGGAGGGGGGAGGGCGCAGGCCCGAGCCGGGCCGGGGGGCGGAGGGGGCAGGTGGGTCAACGGCCGCCGCGCGGGCGGCCACTGTCATTGCCACCATTGCCACCGCACCAGCGAAGGCGCGAGTATCCTGTTCACGGCGATAGTCAACAGTCGCACATGTTGATAATACTATTTTACACACCTACAAGTTGTGGCCACTAAAAAACTACAGGTGTCATGTCATAGTGGCGTTAATCCCGGTATCACCGACACCATGCTCGTATAAAATAGTAAAAACCGATTTGGGGGCGTCATAATGCTATGTGTCCGTTAGTTCTAATAGTTGTTATCTATGGGTAGAGCTAGATACCAGTTACCTGAGCAACTAGTCTATAACAATACTTAGATCACCGAGAACAAATTACAAAAAATAAACTACAGATAAAGTGCCTAGCAACGGTAATGAAATATACATCTTATGCTAGCGCGTCGCGATGAAAATAATTCGATATTCGTCTGCATTCATCGTTGGCTTCTTACAGCCTATTGAAGTTAATGTATTACGAGATTGCAATAAGTAATGGACGGTACAATGAATCAACTGAGTACTAAACCTGGACACTCAGTATTCAAAAAGCAAATCGAATACGCATTATTACTTGCTAGTTTCAATAATAAATATATATAATTTTTTTACTTTATTTTTATTTTTATTGTAATATAAATCATGAGTTACATATATACATATATATTTTACAATAAAGGTCGTTATTGGTCATGTATAACTTATCAGAAAAGAGGAGCTCTTGTGCCTGATAATGTACCTCCGTTTTTTATGTAGGCTAATTTATTTTCATATATAGATAAGGGGGCATACATTTATTATGTGAACAGTTTTTCTTCCAATCTAGACCCCCCCCCCTTGGTGAGATAAATTTGGGCCACTTCGTATGTTCTTTTCAAGTAACGTGGGATTTTGCTGGACCCCCCCCCCCCCCCCCTCCCCCCTTTGAGCTCACGTAATTAATGTATGCCCCTAATATGTTAAAAAGGCCGAGAGATGCTTCTTATTGAGAATGTTTAGAGGATTTTCCGACGCTAAGAAGCTCTTGTTAAAACTTTAAAAAATACTAATATTAGATATTACTAACATTTAATAAAAATCTATGAAAATCCTCTTATTTTTTTAATGCTTGACAAACAACATCGAAAGATCGTCAAACGCGAATTAAGGAACGCAGCTAAAATGGAATATAAACCAAACGTACTTTAGAGAATTTTAATGGATATTAATAAATGCACTTCATGGACTGGTTGATGTCATTCAATTGATATTAAAAATTCCTCACATGTAGTCGATACATTAATGATCTTACTCTGTACTGGAAATCACCAGCGGCCAATTTGATAAATAATAATAAACTACTAAAAACAGGGTTCAGTAAAGAAAACAAGCATCTTCCACAAAGATACCATCAAATTCAACCGTCCAACAACTAACCTTAAATCAATAACCTTAACTTTTATTATGCTGGGTTCACACCTGATCTTTTCGTTGATGTATTTCATAAAATCTACGGAATAAATCAGAGAGAACGGGCATTTCCATGGTATAGAAAAACAAATTAAAATGGAGTTAAACTTTCGTTCTAAAAATTGACCAAAGATTCTTATTTAATATAGTTGCAAAGTTAACGTGTCGGGCTAATTGGGCTAATCGGGCGTTGTGTCTTCCTTATCATCATAGTAACAAATGTCATATTTGTATACACGGGGTTACCAAGAGAAAATGCACCACCAAAAGACGAAAAATGTAGACTTTTAAGAAACCAAATTTAGAATCGCAAATTGAAAAAAAAAAAAAAAAATTTGGAATTTTTTATTAATTATTTTTACATGCGTTTTATTAATCATTTTTTAAACGCCAAAGAGTGAAATGACATCAACTTTTATAATAAATTTGTCCAATAAAATATCAATAATATATTTTTTCTTTATCAGTAATTTTAGTTGGAAAAAAAGTAAGGCGAGACATTTTTTAAACTTTTTTACGTTTGCATGCAAATTTTTTATTTTTCTAAAATTACGTTTTTTTGATTTATACAATTTGAAAGTTTATCACAATTCAAAAACTGTTTTAGTTTTCGGATACGTTTAGAAATATTCCATTTATTTGGATTTTATTGTACCTAAACCGGATTTTTTTTTTAATAACATTACATTTGATACATTTGTATAGCAAAAATAACATAGTAATAACATTGCAAAATAACTATAGACATTAAAATGTGTACAAGTGTTATTATGTCTTGTGGGTCGATATTAGTTCCTAGTTAGGCAGATTGTCCGTTCTAAGGAACCAAATACTGGTGAAAATGCAAAAAAAATTATTCTGTAACAAAATGTTAATTTTTTTTTTAAAATTAAATATATATTAATAAAAATGCCAAAAATTTATTCTGTAACAAAATCAAAAAAAAGGAAAAGAAAAATGTTTTTTTTTTTTTAATTTTAAATATACCTACTAAATTTTTACTAAATGTGCCGTTAATAGGCCATGTAAATTTTGCCTGTCTGATAAAATATGGTCGAAACCTGAGGGGTTAACTGCAAAGCTATTGGAGCATCAAAGTTGACGTTATGATATTATTAATTTAGTAACCTATCGATAACACTATCGATATTGCCGAGTGGACTGAATTTTTTTTTTTTTACCTGGTATGATATAAATTCAACATACATCAAAAGTTGTCGTTTTGCTTCACTAACTGTAAAATTGAAAAACCGTGGAATTATTATTTGTATTTGCCTTGTACCTGAGTTAATCTAAATTTGAGGAAGGCTTCAAAGCTATAGAAAACAAAGAGTTTGCTCAATATTATAAAATCTTTCGCTTATATATTGAAATTACTAACCAAAAAAAACGAGTGTGCTTTAGACCACACGACTGAAGTAAAACTTCACTAACTTATGCCGTCCATTAACAATATAACAATAACAGGAATAAAAATATTCCCATCCCCTCAACATCCCCATCAACTCAACTCAACTTAACTGAACTGGAACTCAACTGGAACTCAACTTAAACTCAACTGGAACTCAACTGGAACTCAACTCGAACTCAACTGGAACTCAACTGGAACTCAACTCGAACTCAACTGGAACTCAACTTTCAGCTCAGCTCAGCGTTACATATCGATAAGCGTTTCACATTGATCAGCGTTACATATCGATAAGCGTTTCACATTGATTAGCGTAACATATTTTTTCGTAACGTTTCATATTTTTTCGTAACGTATTCATCATTTTACCCCAAGTGTCGAGCGTGCGTAAAGAAGTTTTACTTCAAAAACGCATTTTTAACTACGTTTGATTTTCAATTTTAATTTTCAACATATGAAAATAAAAATGGATACATTATTTTTTTTAATGTTTTTAATTTACTCACATATAAAATTGCTTAAGTTATTTATCGCTAGCTAAGTAGCTTGTACAAGATACTTGAAATACCTTTTGATTACAAAAATATATTTTTAGTTTAGGTGGACATTTTGATTTCAAATTTAAAATTAAGATTTGTATGAAACGGGCCGAAATGGGCCGCGCAAACGTTCCTCTTAACAATACTGTACGCGACATCAAACTATTTATATTAGCGTCGTATCAAAAGTTTGGACAATGAGGAGTTGAGAAGTCAGATACCAGCTTAATGAAGGTGAACATGTTAATTAAGATAATCGTTAAAACCATTTTGGATTAATCGACTTTTTAAATCTAGTCATCCTTGAATACATAACGAAACATGTAACTCCGGTACACTTCAAATATACACACCATGGCCTTTCGTTTCAATACAAAAGAAATACATCACATTATTTACTGGTTTTTTAAAGTAATGAGATAGAGCCTAAAATCGTGATTTAATTGGGGGATTATGCCGTGTTGCGCTTTGTTCTTTTTGGCAGGTATACCTGTATTTTTTTTAAACTTTAACTCCACATAGGAGGCCCTGACGACAATAATTACCCTCGGGGTCTATGTCACCTTTGGGAATGCTGTGTGGGGGTTCTTTTTGAGGAGAATAAGAGATGGAAAAGGGTCTCGAAGAGACCCATGCTGTACAAGGAAGGAAACACAGAGCAGAGCTGACTTAGCAGGGGTGCCGGGTTCATGGGGTGAGGTTTTTCCGGGACTACAGCGGATGCGACTGCCCACCAGCTGCATGGCGGGCTCGATCGGGAGAGAATGGTTGAGGGAGTCCCTTTGACTTCTCCAGCCGGACTCTCTCGAAACATCGCTTTGCACCGCAGTGGGAGGGATGGATTCATACGTCCGTCACTCCTGGATAATACCCTTTTCCTCCCCAGAACTTTCTCTACTTGCTTTTCTATAAGGACTCTCCACACATCATTCCCAAAGATGGCATAGGCCCTGAAGGGAATTATTTTCCTGTGTGGAGCTAATGTAAAAAAATATATACTTATGTTGTAATACAATATTTTAACAGAAAATTATTATTTTCAAAACTGGAACTGATGTGTAAATAATTCGGACTATACGATCGTTATTCTTCACGGTAATGATAATAATAATATTTACTAATTCTATGTTGTCTGCAAGCATCAGAAGTGAAACATATTTAGGGTTTCCTAAAGTGGCGTAGACACCAATCCCATCGCCCCCCAAAAAAAACATATATTATTAGGTGTGAGAACTGAACGCAAGGTGTTTGGATACAAGAAAAGATTTTTTGATACACGCTATTGCCGCGTATCGGTTTCCCTTATATTATCAGGTGAAAATCACGGTTATGTAATCACTGAATAAATAATGCAAGATAGAAGTACCTTCCATGTAGTTTTGAAAGGAACTCACTGTGGCCACTGAGACCTTTTTTTAACCCATTTAGCACGCGATATGACTCTCTTACGTTGCCTGACAGTACATAACACAATTCCATGTCATAACCACAACACGAATTATTGTATTTTATATTTAACCCGTATAATCACAGGAGACCGTACTTGTTACAGCTCCTGTAGGTCTCATTGAAATCGTTGTGTCTCCCTTACTATAAAAGTGAGAAATATGATCTAAACGTTATTGGAAAGAGAAAACAACACGCTATATATTCAAATATAATAGTTTATGAAACTTTTCCGAACGCAATTAGTAAAGAAAAAAAAAATTGTGAATTTTTTATTAATTTTATTTTAGATGAAACGATAAAAAAGTGAGGCGACGGTAACGTTTATAATTCATTTTTCTAATAATATATGTATGTGTTTTTATTTTTTAGCGTTATCGGTAATTTTATTCTGAAAAAAAAAAACGTAAAGTGAGAAATTTGTAAAACACTTTTAAAGTTTCCATTAAAATTATTTAAATTTAATAAAATTAAATGTTTTTTTCTATTAATAAAATTTGAAAAACAGTTTTCGGACACGTTCACAAATATTACATTTATTTGAATTTTATTGCAAAGCGGAAATATTTTTACTGTCACAAAATACGTCCAATTTTTGAAGGGTTAAGAGGACATTACCAGAGAAACCAGAAATATGTCATTTTTAAATCAGTGTTTAGACTTATTGACTCGTTTCCACAAAAAATTATAAATTGATTTTGAAAGATTGTTCGTTTATCTAGTAAAGTTATGGATTAAATTTTGAGAAAAAATATTTATTTTAAGTATAATAAGGTTATACCATAGGTCGTTGGCAGATTTGTTATATTTTCAAAAAAGTACATGTATTATACAACACCAATTTCAAATCATATAATCATGCAGTTAAATAAATCCATACATTATCTGGTAAACGTATGTTTTAGAATTTTAATTTTAGTTTAAATAAAATCGTTAAAAAATATATACGTACATGTGTTTCTTGACGTAAATTGGCCAGTTTGTGTATTTATTTGCGTACTTCCAAACTAATATATTTCAAGATTTTTTTAAATACTTATTTTGCTAAGACATTATTGACAAGTCATAAAAATTTTGATCGAAAAATAATCATAAGAAGTAATTAATATTAATTAATTTACAGCTCGCGTTTTACCATTTTTCTTATAGCTCGACGACTCGAGAATTGAGAATTCACTCTGCCCGCAAACGTGGCAGCCGGCGGTTGTCTCCGCGGCGCTCTGTATCGTAATATTTGGAAAAGACGAATTTAAAACGAAACCAAATAATACGATTTCATTGTTTCGTGTTTGTAAAAACTACAGGGTTTACCGAACGCAAAAATTCATGTTCATTGAATATTTTTATGAAAATTTTGAAATTTTTTTTTATTGTAAATTATTCTTATGTGAATACCGCACAAGAGTCCCAACAGCTTCAAAATAATTTTTTTAAGGGGTAAGCTGGTAAATGCGTTACGAAAAGTGATGATTGTTACGAAAAATGTCCTGCGAACGGTAATCGATGCGAACGGTGATCGATTGCTAGGCGGGTCGGGCCTTAACGAACGCATGTTATTCGTATTATTGTTAATGGACTATTTTTCCCTAAATAAATAAATAAATTATATACAGTGGGTACCCGGCATGCGTTGCAAGACCAATGTAACCTCGGGGTTAACTAAACTGTAATGGTTCCATCCCAAGTCCCAAGAAACTACATTATATTGCAAGCGCCTACACTATATAACATTATATACAACGGGTACCCGGCATGCGTTGCAAGACCAATGTAACCTCGGGGTTAACTAAACTGTAACGGTTCCATCCCAAGTTCCGAGAAACTACATTATAATGCAAGCGCCTGGACTATATAACATAATATACAACGGGTACCCGGCATGCGTTGCAAGGCCACTGTAACCTCGGGGTCAACTAAACTGTAATGATTCCATGCCAAGTCCCGGGAAACTACATTATATTGCAAGCGACTGCACTATATAACATTAAATACAGCGGGTACCCGGCATGCGTTGCAAGGCCACTATAACCTCGGGGTCAACTAAACTGTAATGGTTCCATCCCAAGTCCCGGAAAACTGCATTATAATGCAAGCGCCTGCACTATATAACATTATATATAGCGGACACACGGCGGGCGTTGCCAGGCCACTCAAAGAAAGAAAGGGTTTGTGCGCTTTAATTCTGTTTGTTGAAGTGCTTTTGAATAGGTTCACATAAATTTTTGTGTTTTCGTCCGACACGTCCGCAGGTCGCATACAGCTGTCCGTTTGAGAAGCATGTTTTTTTTAAAATTTATTGTTATAAGTTTGTTAAGTTTTACTTCAATCGTGTGGTCTAAAGACTCTAAAGCACACTAAATTTAAAAAAATATATATATTATAAATTATTGTTATGTGAATACCGCACGAGAGTCCCAAATGCTCCAAAAAAATATTGTTATGTAATACCGCATAAGAGTCCAACAGCTCCCAAGGGAGAGAGGTTGGAGGAGAGTTGAGATGAGATGAAAGGGGTGGCTGAGGGGGGGGGGGGGGGGGTAAAGGAGCCGGGGGGTGGAGAGGTGTTAGAGGTGGGGGGTAAGGGGAGGGGGGTTTAGGGGGGGGGGGGGTTGAGAGGGGGTGGGAGGGTAGGCCTTTTTTATATCCATTTTTCGTATTACAAAAATAACAAACACGAGAATCGGGTATGGGTACCACTGCCCCGAGAACCATTTATTAGATAATCAACACGTCTGCCGTAGGTCATCCCAAGCGGTTCGCAACGTTTGGTTCGTGGGGGTGAGGTTTGTTCAGGTCTTGGCGGCGGATGCGTCTGCCCACCAGCTGCATGGCAGGTCGGATCTAGAAAAAGTGGTTGAGGGAGTCCCTTTGACTTCTCCAGCCTTACCCTCTCGGAACATCGCCTTGCACCGCAGTGGGAGGGATGGCCTCATACATCCGCACTCCTGGACACGCTGACCCCCCAGATTTCTACCCACCCCTAATACCCTTTTCCTTCTCCGAAGTTCCTTTCCTTCCTTTCCCTAAAACGAGCCTCCACACAGCATTCCCAAAGTAGAGATAGGCAGTGTGTCGAGTGATTGTAAAAAAAACGGTCTCTCCTGATCCGACCTTCCACGTAGATGAACCTCGCCCCATGAACCCGAGCTCCCCTGCTAAGTCACTTGGGGTGACCTATGGCAGAGATGTTGATAATCCAATACATGGTTCCCGAGGCGGCGGTACCCATACCCGCCTTCCAAATTACTGATACTACCTATTGACGGCCGGCGTGGTCAAGGGGTAAGGCTCTTGACTCGCAATCCGAAGGTCGTGGGATCGAATCCCGGCGTAGGCAAATTAATTTTATTTGAATAATTTGGGTTATTTTACAATTATTTAAATTAAAAATAATATATTTGCGTCACGTTCCAGAGTGGAAGATACTTTCAGTATCACCCTGGGTGGTGTAAGACCACCATTCAGAATTGAAACTTGCTAGAAATGGCTATGACCGTGTTTAGTGACCAGATCTGAATAGCCAGGTAATTCCTCGCCTTCCTCTCCCCCATCTCCTCCCCATCCCTACCACCTTCAGCCTCATAATATACCCCATAGTCACGTCATAGTCTCACCGGCTCCAGACGGGAGCATTTGGGTCTCTTGTGCGGTATTCACATAAATATAAAATAAACAAATATGCACACGAATAAATATTTTAAAATGAGTAATTTTTTACAATCCAACTGAATATTACTATTTTTTTTTCATTAATACCATACAAGAGTCCCAACTGCTCCCGTCTGGGGCCAGTGGGACTATGGCATCCCTAATTGGGGTATGTTGTAAGGCTGAATGTAGTGGGGAGGGGAAGGATATAGGGAAGAGGAAGGTGGGGAAGTACCTGGCTATTCAGATCTGTTCACTAAACACGGCTAAAGCCATTTCAAGCAACGTTTCAATTCTTAATAGTGGTCTTACATCAGGGCGATACTGAGATATCTAATGGCCGTAAAATACAATTAAAAACAAAATATTAAAAAGAATATAACAAAATGTTTATTCATGTGGGTATCTACTTAATACCTACTGGGTTTACGCATTTTACTTGTATCTATTTATGTTTATGCACTTCGATATACAAATTACAAATAACTACTACTCATCAAAATTCTGGAAGCGAGAATTTAACATCTTCATCTGACCCATACTGTGGCGTCTATACAGTCCTAGCGCGTGAGCTAGTATATCTCGGAACCAAGCTTGGAGCGGAACGAACTCTAGTTCTAAAAATGCCCGCTAGCGAGTGTGTAGCGCTGACTTCGGAATCTGAATTTAAATTTGCTGGTTATTCGCTCTTAAGAAGAGAATGGTTTGGATCACGAAGAACGCCCACATAGCGTCCTTGAGGTGATTTTTCACAAAAAAGGCTCTCTACAAATTGTCCAATTATTATTATTATTATCGGAATTCTCGTGTTCTTCTTTATTATGATACATAATATATGTTCGTAATCTACTTGACCGTGTCGAGTTCAATCGAGTTGTTACAGGAAAGATTGCCAACCTTCGATAGAACAGACACCAGAAGAATATAGTATAAGCTGTAAGAATGCGACATGAACACATTTCTAACATATTCCTGCACAAATCGAGATTCTTTTTAAGGGAACTTTTGCAAGTATTTTTGGTATGAAGGTTTTCTGACAATTTGGGGAGGACCTCAATAAATCCTGTCCCAGACGGTTGCTATGCTACTTGCTTGCTATCTATTGATTTAATTGCCAGCCCTAAATCTTCATTTAAATATTCTAAAAAATAAGATTATCAGCGACAAGCAAAAATGGAAAACATCCAGACGAGACTGGTAAAGCCGCATTCACACAGGTGTGCAATATTAGCAATTAACTGGCAATGAAAACATAGCCATATATTACAATATATCAAGTTACAACAATGACAGCTGTTTGTCTATTACTTTTCAAAAATTGGGCGTATTTTGTCAGAATGTAAAAATATTTCCGCTTTGCAATAAAACCCAAATAATTGGAATATTGTGAACGTATCCAAAAACTAAAAGGTGCTGAAATACACTTACAAATTATATTATTCGAAATGCGGCCGGTCAGTGGTTGAGTGGGCATAGCGCTTGGGTCCCACCCGGGCATCGCATCGATTCCTCGGTTGGCTAAGTCTTCCATCACAACACAAGGAACATTTTCGGCTTTCTGTGGTGGTAGTAGGAGATTTTCAAACATTGTTGGGTTTTTCGTAACCCGGAATTGTCTTTCTTTTAAAAAAGAAAAAATTTAAAAAAAAAGAAAAGAAAAATAACCATGTAATTTTTTAAATATAAAAATTTTGAACTTTAAAAAGTTTTAAAATGGTTCACATTACGTTTTTTCTGACTAAAATTATTACTGATAAAGAAAAAAACACACACACACACACACACACATTTTATTAGAAAAGTGAATGATTAAATTATAGTTATCTCACTTTTATGTCGTTTCATGTAAAAATAATTCTTAAAAACTTCACAAAGTTTCATAATTTATTTTAAAACTAGCTGACCCGACGAACTTCGTACTGCCTCAGAATCAAAAACTGTTGAATTAAATTCAGTTTTTTTACGGTGCTCCAGATTTCATGTCCGGGTTGAATCTTTCCCAAATGAAAGACTAAACCCTTCCACACACTTTTCCACAAATGAATATCTAGTAAATCAACGCAATGTAATTGCACTATATAAGAATAAAACAATACAAGAACAATACGTCAATCCACCAGAAACATAATGGGAAAATATTTCACCGACTCCAGATATTTTCATATCAGAGGGTTCGGCTCTGATGAAATCCTAACTGGTCCGATAAATCCTACTGATCCCTCAATATAAATATTTAAAAAATCTTTCGTAATCCTACATGTATTTAAAATGACCGACTTTTGCATTTTTATGTACAAATTTTTTGACAAATCTAATACGCCTAAATTTTGAATGAGAGAGCTAGGTATAATGCCAGTAGCCGAAATAACAAATGGTAATATTTTTATAGTCTGAGAATGCCAAATTCTTTTAATTTCATTTCCTAAATCTGTATATTTTCTTATTTTTTCAGAAACAGTTTTCTGAATATTACAAGAATTTGGTATAGCGACATCAATGATATAAGTTATTTTCTTAATTTTGTCATGTAAAACTATATCGGGTCTATTATGATTAATTGTTCTGTCTGTCAGAATAGTTTTATCATAATAAATTTTATAAAATTCATTTTCTAAAAATGAATTTGGTTCATATTCATAATATGGTACATTACGGCAGTCAATCAAGTTATGTTTAATTACCAAACTTTGGTGAATTATTTTTATTAAGTTAAGAATTAGAATTACATTTTTATTAAGTTAAGAATTACACAATGAAGGCGGCTACGGGAGCTGCCGCCCCGGGAACCATTTATTTGATAAACAACACCTCTGCCGTAGGTCACCCCAAGTGGTTCGCTACGTTTGGTGATTTAGCAGGGGTGTCCGGGTTCTTGGGTTGACGTTTGTCCGGTCTTGGCGGCGGATGCGTCTGCCTACCTGATGCGTGGCGGGCCGGATCGAGAGAGAGACTGGTTGAGGGAGGCCTTTTGACCTTTCTAGCCGGACTCTCTCGACCGGTGCGGTGCAAGGCAACGGCCTTGCACCGCAGTTGGAGGGATGGATTCATATGTCCCTCGCTCCCGGACGTACTGACCCCCAGATTTTTACCCACCCATTATACCTTTTTCCTTCTCAGAACTTCCTATCCCCCCTTCCTTAAAAAGACCCCCCAAACAGCATTCCCTAAGATGATATGGGTCCTGAGAAAAAATATTTTCCACGTGAAAAGAAAAAGTTTCATTTCACAGATTTGTTAAAATTATTGTATTTTTCCTTTGGAGAGGTGCAGATATACATTCACCGTTTGTCTCATTTTCGACTATTGACATTTAGTGTGTAAGAAAGAGGGACAGCATTACAAGATTAAGAACAAATGCAAAACAATCAGCGCATCAAATTGACATTTGACGTTTTTGAATTTTTGGAATTCACGCACAGTTCAATATTATACTATTACAATATTGCTGCAATTCTTTCAAAATGTGAGAATTCGTTCCACACAAAATGTATGAAAAAATGAATTTTCTTCGTAACTTTCTTTTTCGTGAATTTTTGCGATGTTTTAATAATGATTCTGTTATCCGGGGCGGAGGCAAATCCAACAAATCAAAGATCATAAAAATCGGTCCAGCAGTTCTCGAGTTATAAATAGTGTAACTAACCTGAATTTGTTTTATATATTAAGATTGCAGTCGGAAACTTTGGTGTAAATTTGAATTATTTTGTAGTTAACTTTTAGATGTATCGTGTTGTTTTCTTTTTCGAATGCCGTTTAGATTTAGATCATATTTCTCACTATAATAGTAAGGGAGACACTGAGACCAATGTGAGCTGGAATAAATATGGTCTGTGATTTAATGGGTTAATATAAGGCGCCAGGTTATCTCGTACAAATATCTGAATGGGGAAGAATTTGATTTCTTCAGCAGATTTAGCAGTTGCACCAACTTATTTAGTTTGAAGAGACACCATCAACTTGAATAGGAAAGACACCATCAACTTGAACTCTAGGGGTAAATGATCACAATACACGTATACTCCAAGTAGGCTACAACCAAACGCTTACAACTTCTAATACGATCGCTCGATAACATATATACGTTACAATACACGTATACTCCACTGTGATTACAATTTAATGATCAGTTGAACGCGCAGCAGATTATAGCTAAAAACCTTATTTTACGATTCCGAAACACTGAAATAATTTAATAAAATTTTGATGAATTAACCGCTATTTTAACAACAACAAAAAAAATAGAATATCAGCTTAGTCGACCTTTTGGAATTTCTCGGTGAATAATCGATTCTTTAGGGATTTTGACGAGAGTACCCATTTTAATAGTGAATATTTAATTCGTAGAAACATTTCGATCATTGAAATAAAATTATCATTACAAATTATAATCAACATTCAGACAAAGACATTTGATAATAAAATCTATTCGTTACACTAGCTATGGATTTTATTGAACACTGGAGATCCGGACATGTTATCGCAACTCAAAAAAACTTTGTTGACATGATTATATTATGTTAAATTTAAAATTTACATCTTATGAAGACTGGCGTAACACTAACACTTATTATTAAAAAATATTAAATGGACGGCCTTCAACAATCAATGATTGCTCCTATCTCAATCAATCACTTTTTTTTTTTTTTTTTTTTATTCTTCATTTTAAGCACCCGCTAAACTGCCAAGGCAGTTTGTCAGCAGGTCAATTTAACAATATTAATATAACACTAAAGCACAAATATAACAAGAAACCACAATATGCAAAATAGATACAGAAGAATAACTTTTAAGTAGAATACAAAGACATAAAATATACAGACAGGCAGATATTATATAGGCAAAGTCATATTTAAACATAAGATTACAATCAATATCAATATAAAAAGTTTTGATCAATTAGCCATTTTTAAATTTTTGTTTTGAGATCAGTGGTGCAATTTGATTCGATTTTTATGTTCATTGGCATCTTATTTAATATGGTAGGGACAAGATAAGTGAGAGTCCGTTGACCGTATTCATTTATAATTTTCGGAATGGATAAACCCTCATTTTTACTAAATCTAGTGCCATGTGCATGATCAACTTTTTCTTTGTATATTGAATCCAACAATACGTTTTGGCATACAATTTTAAACCATAATATCCCTCGAACAGGTAATATATTAACTGATTCATATAATAATTTTATGTCTCTTCTTTGTGCATAAATACTTTTGCTTACCAAGAGCTTAGTCAAAGAGTTTTGAATTGTTTGAATGTAGCCTATATTTGTCTTGCACGAGTTTCCCCAAGACGTTATTCCGTATCTGATAGTAGATTCCGCTAGTGACAAATAAATAATTTTTAACGTACTTATGGGCATAAAATATTTAATTTTGTAAATTCGCCCAGCAATAGCTCGTAGGCGTTTGCAAATGTTGCTTATGTGAGTATCCCATTTCATGTGCATATCTACAGTTATCCCCAAATATACATACGTTTGTACAAGTTCAATGGTTCCGCATTTGCAGGATTGTGACGAATTGTGTATACATTCAAATGTATGCGATTTTATTAGAGGCGTAATGGTAAATTTGGCATGTGGAGATCGTATGTGCATTAACTTCAAACAGTAAATAAAATATACATATATAAAAACGTATATTTTACAACATCAACATGCACTTGAAGACGGGCTGCTGAAAAGACAAAACCATTCACAACGCTAAAAGAAATTGCATAGTAATAATTAAAGACCATCGCATTATTGTTCCCACCCTAGAACGGTTGAGGTAAATCTGAACGTACATATTTTTTAAATAAATTAAAAATGGGTTAATTTAAATATAAATACTTAAGAGCAGAATTCGCTGATCTACACACAATAATAATGGCCGAGGAAGATAAGAAAGTTTCAATGTTTTGCGAAAAGGCGGTAGAGATATAATATGTGCAGAGGAACAGAGAAACTGAAACAATGCCGGCTTCACCGCGACTGGGCTGTTTAACCTTTTCCACTCCGTCGGCCACACATTGTGGCCCAAACGATTTTGGTAGGCAGCTCCGTCGGCCAGAGGTACTGGCCCGGCGCAGGTATAAGTTTAATCACCAATATCTATCTTCCTAAGTACATTCTACGAACTATTATTTCCGATTATTACAAAGAATTGTCGCAACATATTGGATAAACCAAAATTTTTTCATTTAAATTTACCGTTAATTAGATACATTCATTTAAAAACAGATGCATCATTTTAACACACGAAATATTTTTTTTCTTCAAATATTTTCGGAACAGTCAGTCGTTATCCTGCGTTTACGACGGTTCTCCGCTGTTACTCCCACTTTTTGTGACCATATTTTTTCGTTTTGTGGAACTATTGATGTTGATATTAGTAATTGAAAGTAAAAGAATTTACGTATTCTTTAAATCAATATTCTTTGAATTAACCGTCACAGAAAATAACGATAGTTTTACTTCGAAGTGATGGTGAAGAAGTCGGTAATAATCCAAGTGATATAGATAGTGGAAGTGACATTATCCCGCCCAAAAGAAGGAGATGCGCTTATTTCAGTAAATATAGTGATGTAGAAAATATTGTGATTCCGCAAAAACCTTCAACATCCATCAATCCCACACAGTCAAGCTTTTCTGATTCAGAAAAAAAAGGAATTGAATGTCTATTAATACTCCGAATACACCACAACAACAAATATTTTTTTCTATTGGAAATACCAATGAGTCATCTTCAATTTGTGGATAGGCTCATTATTCAGCTGGTTGGAAATTATAGAGAAGGTGTAAAAACTAGAAAAGGAAGCCATTCGGTAGATCTAGAACAGCGGTTAAATCACGTCAATCTACATGTAATAATGCCTAATATGCAGAAAAATATTAGTGATTGCATCGTTTTCAATTTGGGAGGCAGGAATGGGTACCGCTGCCCCGGGAACCATTTATTGGATAACCAACACCTCTGCCTCAGGTCACCCCAAGTGGTTCGCTACGTTTGGTGACTTTGCATGGGTGCCCGGGTTCATGGGGATGCGTCTGCCCATTTACTGCGTGGCGGACCGAATTGGGAAAGACTGGTCGAGGGAGATCTTTTGATCTCTCCAGCCGCACTATATCGAACCATTGCCTTACAACGCAGTGAGAGGGATGAATTCACGCATCGCCTCTCTTGGACACCCTAACCCCCAGATTCCTACCCACTCATACCATTTTCCTTCCCATCCTTTTTTTCCTTTCCTTCAAAAGACCCTCCACAAAGCAACCCCAAAGATGACATAGGCCCTGATAATTTATTTTTCTCAGGGCCTCCTGTGTGGAGCTAATGTAAAAAAATCGTTTGTGGTTCTAATTTATGACAGAAAAGGAGGGCAAATAAAATGAACAATATAACACTGTAAAAGTTGTGAAAACAAACTTGCACTTCATGTGGGATAACATTGGACCGAATCGTGAGATTTTTGTAATAGTAAATGTGAGATAAATGTACTCAAAATGTGACAGTATTATATTATGTATAATATGTAAAATACTCTAACTTGTAAACACCGTGTAGAATGTTTGCCAAACTTATTATCTATTTTATGTGTTGTGGGCTGGTCTATCTTTTGTTTCCTGAAAGAGGGTCGAAACCTAAAATAACGTAACCAATGCAAAATAAGAAATCATACACTACCCATAAAACCTAAGCCAATCAGGGCCAGGTAGCCACTAGTCAGCCGTTGTGCGGTACAGGACCGTTAGAAAGTAATTTCTCCAAGAATTTACATTGGATTGTCTGCATATTTTACCCGTATTATACAAACTATTGCTATGCAATAAAATATATAATGCAAATAAAAAACGTTGAAATCAAATGTATTATCTTTTAGTTACAAAATGTGTGATTTAATAAGTATTTTATACAAAATATACCAAAAAACTAATGGTCACACGAATTATCCGATAGGGTGCCGCAAAAATAACTGTCCAAAAATTTCATTTCAAATATAAAATATAACACACATTTTTGGTCGGAGTAGCTAAACAGTTTTGAGAAAAAATGGTCGGAGTGGAAAAGGTTAACTCTTTGCTGCCCAGTGTACATAATCTGCCCTACTAAAAAGCGCAACCATTCCTGTTGAGAAGTTCTGGTCACTCGGCATCCACTTATACGTTATAATTTACATACCAGCCTACACGACTTATTCCATAAAAGATCATTACATTAAACAATAACTTGTCAAACAATATTTTAAACCAAATTCAATATTGTTGGTTAATGATTTTTATGAAATCTGTCATAATACAAATAATATTCATAATTTATCAACACGTTCATTTATTTATTTCCCTACTTTTATAAGCGAAATCAACATACTACAATAATCCTGGTTTATGCTAGTGCTATCTACTTAACTGAATAACCACCACCTAAAAGAATTTCTTGTTATACAAAAACATTATACAGTACATTTCACTACTTTTGTGGTTAATTTTTAGATTTGAATGTAAAGAGTTCTCTTTCTAATACTGTTTGGATTAAATTTTTCACTATAATAGTAAGGGAGACACAACAATTTCTATGAGATCTGTACGAGTTGTACCGAAAAGCGAACAAATTCGTCTGACGGGTTAAATGATCTTGTTGTGTACTTAAACTATAAGAATTTTTTTTTATTAAATATCGATGCCCAATGTTATTATAAATATTTTGCCCATAATATAAACAAACAAAAGAAAACAAAAAATAAAATTCATTGAGAAAATAATAAAAATCGGGTAGTAGAGGGTTAAACATAGCAAGCGACTTGGAGATGCGGTGAACGGTTGGTAAGAGAGATGGTTGGCAGGATCGGAAGGAATGCGGTGCGTTTTTTGGCGCATTTCCTCGCGACAGGTAAGCATTTGGGAAGACCGCAACTCGTTCATCGAACTAGCTTAGGCAGGTACGTTAAGGAACATAGTTGACCATTGAATAACACCCGCTGATCTGTGCGATGCACTGTTCCAATTTAGGGTGTAAATAAAAATTAGATAATGTATTGCAAGATGGGGTTAACTCAACTTTTGTTAATTTTACAGAAAGGTGTAAATGGATTAGTTGATTCGTTAAAAC
This sequence comes from Limnephilus lunatus, assembly GCA_917563855.2. NCBI lineage: Eukaryota > Metazoa > Arthropoda > Insecta > Trichoptera > Limnephilidae > Limnephilus > Limnephilus lunatus. Next base: position 38,963,920 of record OU830602.1, on the reverse strand, counting down.
ACGATTTTCTAATCAAAAATAATTGGAGTAATTTTTTTTAACCCTATACATTTCGACGGCCCCGAAGAACAATGTCGGATGTGCAGTTCAATATTTTTGTAGTAGAGACGTTTAAAGTTCCGTTTCTGCATTTTTACTGTTTTGGAGACCAATAAATGTAGTTCTGTTTTAATATTTTGCATTTCATTTAATTTCGTTAAAAATAATTGACGACAACAAGACGATTTTCAATTTTTAGCAGATCCGACATTGTTCTTCAGGACCGTCGATTTATTGGATAACCAACACTCGTTTATTTATTGTTATCAAGTTTAATTTGTAGAACTCCATTTTAATTTTTATTTATTTTATATATTCAATAATTTTATTATAAAATTAATAAAAACAGTTTATTTATAAACAAGTTCTGCTGGTAATTATTATTACGCGTGACAGCTGTTTCGCCTTCTGAGGGCATTATCAAATCACGCGTAATAATAATTACCAGCAGAACTTGTTTATAAATAAACTGTTTTTATTAATTTAATAATAAAATTATTGAATATATAAAATAAAAAAAATAAATAAAAAAACACTCGTTTGGTGACTTAATAGGGGTGCCCGGGTTCATGAGGTGTGGTTGGTCTAGGCCTTGCTGGAGAATGCGTTTGACCTCCCACTGCGTGGCGGGTCAGATCGGGAGACTGGTTGAGGGAGACCTTTCGACCTCTCCAGTTGGACTCTATCGACCCATCGCATTACAATGCAGTGGGGGGGACGGATTCGTACGTCCGTCACTCCTGGATACATTAACACCCAGATTCCCAGGGCCTCTCGTGTGAAACTATTGTAAAAAGATAATTTACAAAACCACGGTGGCATTTTTTCGATATGGCAACTCATTATTGTTTCGCATGGTTTTTCGAAAATCTAAACAAATCATATCGAAATTATTATCTTTTCCTCAATTATAGTTTTATGATGAAAGCAAAACCAAAATACCTAGTCACAGTCAGTATTAACATAAATGACGGCAAATGAAAGAATAACAATAGGATTGGAAAAATGTTTGGGATTGGAGGTGAAGGCTTAAAATAGTTTAATCAAAATAACCCCCTAGTGAAAAATAATTACTAAGAACTTAGGAAGTTACCAGCATACAATAATATCAACTATTCTTTACAAATATGTAGATTAAGAAAAATAATCCAATAGCTGCAAGTTAACATATCCCCCTCCCCGACGAAATCGATTCTCACCATCCACCCAATCTGAATGGGGGGGGGGTCTTCTAGTTTTCACTGAGGGGATAGACAAACTTTTTCACTCATTGTCTCCGGGGGTGGGAGGGGGAGACAACATGGGGAGAGGAGCAAACAAAATCGAGCGACTGATAAATTAGTGCGAATACCGCCCACGAATCTGTTTCCAACCGTCAGTAGCCAGTGGGACTATGGCATCCCAATTGGGGTAATGTTGTGATGCTGGGGGCAGTGGGGAGGGAAACGTGGGAAGGAGGGAAACGTGGGAAAAAGGAAATTGGAGAGGTACCTGGCTATTCAGATCTGCTCACCAAGCACGTTTAAATCCACTTCAAGAAAAGTGTCGTCTCTGAATGTTGGTCTAACGCCAATCTATTTTTACTATAACAGTGATAACTAGTGACTACATGATCTAGAATGAGAGATTCAATTTGTCAATTATTTACCTCAACGGTCGGTAATTATTACAGATATTTTAACTTTTTATAGTTCTCGGAGGAGGGGGGAGGGAGGGGGGGGGGGAGTATAACGCACCAAACTACAAACTATCTATATTACTGACAACCTCCCGCAGTGCTTGTATCAAGCGCTGAGATATGGATTAGTGCGAAATCTGAAAGACTAAAAATCCTGGTTTAGGAATACCTAACAATATTTTTAAAAAATCCAACTGCTTGTGCAATGATGAAGGGCTTAGCTCTGAGTGGAAACCCGACGAATTTGTCAACTCGGCAACTAACTAGTCATAGGCATGAAAATAAAATACTACATATTTGCACATCCCATAGCCCAAGAAGCTGTCAACGTCAACTATCGCCAAATGGTAAAAAACCAACACTGCTCAAAATAGCTTTAACTGACTTTCGTACATTTAAGACGACACTATACCCTAAAATATATTTAGAATCTTAACGACGTAAGTAAAGAAACCGTGTATACAAATTGCGACTCGCGACCCGTGTATTGGACCCATCAAAGAAAATAAGAAGAAAAATAAATGTGGGAATCTTAACGAAGTAAGTGAAGAAAGCGTGTAAACAAATATGGACGGACGTACGGTCTAATTCACCCTAGCAGGCCTGGAGATTCGGCCTTTCCGCCGGGTTAATTTTAATTAATTCTGAAGAAAGTGTTACTAATATTTAAGATGTTTCTAAATGAAAACCTCCAGAAGTTATTAATTCATCGTCTAGAAAATAAAATCTGGTGCTCACCTTTAGTTGTACATCGTATTACAATTTTTTAAAGGCGTTGCACGTTAAAAGAATGATGGTAACATACTGTTTTTATTAACCTAAAATATAAATAACTCGCATCCCTTGTGAGGCATGGAAACAAAAATGATAATTCAAGTATGAATTCGCCGAAATAAATTAAAATGTGAGCCTCGGGCAAACCCCCGATAAACGTGGTTATGTCTCGCCTTAACTAATCCAGACGGGAGCAGTTGGGACTCTTGTGCGGTATTCAAATAAATAAAAAAGATAAAATGCTAAATTGTCGAGTTAAACAGGACTTCGTCACGCCCAGAAAATTATATTACCTTCTTCTACCACACTTTCGCAAGAATCACATTGTATGAACACCATAATTCCACTTATGGTGTTCATACAATGTATAATACCCATAGGGGGCATCCATTAATTACGTGAGCACAAACAAGGGGGGAGGGTCCAGCAAAATCTCACGATACTTGAAAAGAATATACGAATTGGCCCAAATTTATCTCACCGAGGGGGGAGGGGGTCTAGATTAGAAGAAAAACTGCTCACGTAATTAATGGATGCCCCCATACTCCGGGCAATTGGGACTAAAGCTCAGAATAACATAAAAGCAAAAATTATAATATTTGGATGATTTTTATAGCGCAGTTTTTGTGAAATCGGATTTCCAAGGCAGTTTCTCCATTTTTCCCTGATATGTTTAATTTGATATAAGAGGATATCGTTCGTTAGATAAATAATAAAGGGAATTCCGTCATCTATAGCATTTATTATTTCTTTGCATCTCAATAATCTATTAAAAACAAAATACACTTGTTACAAATTTATGATATTTCGCTTGAAGACAATTTGTGAAGAAATGAAAAGACCAGACAAAAATAGAAAAATAAACAAAAAAAAACATTAACATTAGAAGAGATACTACCTATCTAGTTTGTCTTTGTCGGCATACCTTTTGTGACACACGGCACAAGTAAAAGTAATAAAACACAACTTTGGGGTTTCACAAAACGCAAAATAACGAATTTGGTTTTATTTTTGGAATTCCCTGATATTATAATTTTTTTTTGAAATTCCCTGACATTTCCCTGATAATTCCAGGTTCGGTAAAATTCCCTGATAATTCCAGGTATTCCAGGTTTTCCAGGTCTGTGGCCACCCTGTATGTACAATGTTTTGACACTGAAAACTTCCCTTGGATCAGTAAATTCGATACTGATTCGAACCTCCGTTTGTTTGAAGGAGGTTCAGTCTGCATCAATACCACGCCAATCCCTACACCCAGTAAAGCGCATGAAGTCGCGAGTACTAACATTATTAGCCAGGTACCCCCAGTACCGAGTCAGGCCATTAGCTGGTAGAGCTACCTGGCTGATCGTGTTCCTCGGTTCAGTGTTCAGTTGCGCACCGGCCTAGGTCGATCTACATACCACCGGGAGAGGGGTAGGGGTAGACAGAGGAGCCATCGCGAGGGAAGGGAATTCCTCACTAGTACGAACCGCGACCGCTGCTCGATACACATTGGAATTATTCGAGAAGTCTGATGAGTTCGAAATACAAAGCGACCCATACACCATCATTGCAATCGACGAAAAGAAAGTTTTAAAGAACGGACAGTTTTAATAAGACGAGTAAAAAAAAGTAACTCCAGCCACTTTAAAATAATAGTGCTGTTCGTAAAGTTTTTATTTTTCAAAGCCCTCCAAAACGACCGTAATTTGGCGAGGTACGCGTGACGTCATACGCACCTCAGTTTTGTCGGTTAACAAGTAAAGTCATCCCTAATAAAACGTAATGACGGGTTGTTTCGCATAATTTGCACAATTCATTAAATTTCAAAGTTAAAAATTAAGTTCTGTTGGAGTTCTATTCAAGTCCTGTAATTATTCAAGAATTGTGAAACAAATGGCTCATGGTGAAATAATAACGTAACGGAAAAAAACTTTCGCAGAACTTGGAATTTAACTTAGAAATTTGATGAATTGTTAAAATTCTGTGAAACAACCCGTTCTTGTGTTTCATTATTATTTGAACAAGATAATGGGCGCTTTTAATATTACCACGGCTACGGCAAAAAAAGGCAATCAATGTAAATTTCTTAGCGCAATAATTCTGAAGCTCTTTCTCACACACTACATCAGTGGTGGGCAAACTTTCTTCATGGGGGGCCAGAAAGTTTTAATAAATTTCAGAGGAGGGCTAGAAGTATAGCCAAAATGCATTTTACTTTAAAATCTATATTTTAATTATAAAACTTTACACACAAACGCTAATATAAGTTACATATTACAATTATTTAACTTTTATTAGAAGACCCTGCTATGGTAGGTGCGTGAGACATATGGAATTGTTTTTGATTGGCCATAATGTCTTCAAATGGAGGTTTGAGCTGCGACGAAGTAACCTTTAGCAGCGAGAAAAGGTGCTCATCAGTTAATCGATTTCTAACTGAGTTTTTCCGCAGTTTCGTGGTCGAAAAAGTCTGTTCGCAGATATACCACGACCCAAACAACGCTATCATTTTCTGGGCGTGATCAATTATCTTTGGATATTCAGTTTTCGGCAGTGTTCTATAAAAATCTAATTTTTCGGAATTTAAGAACAATTGTTTTAAATGGGGGCTGCATTGCATTTCAACAATTTCTAACTGCAATTCTACAGGGATATTCTACGGGTCCACATAAAAGACATTGAAAAAACATCAAGCGATGACTGAATATTCTTAAAATTTTTAAACCTAGTTTCAAATTCTGTGTGAAGTTTCTTCAACGCCTGACTGAATTCTTCTACTGAGTTTGTTCTCACTCACTGGTGCCACGGATGCTAAGCGCGGAAAGTGGGTTAAATCATTCTTCTCAATGCAGTTATAAAACAGAAAAAGCTGATTTTTAAATGATTTCAGACAATCTAAAGTCTCATCTAAAAATTGGTTCCTTCCTTGCAATCTTTTATTTAATTTATTATAGCGTTTGTACGTGTGCCTGCGATGATTATATTTTGAAGCCTAAGATCCTTCGAAATTAATAATATAAAATAGGTATACTTATAATTTCGAAAGATCGTCGGCGGGCCGGATTAAATACTCTTTCGGGCCGGAGCTGGCCCGCGGGTCGTACTTTGGCCATCACTGCACTAAATAATAGCGATACAAACAATGTACGTATGTCTGCTTCCTCAGGAAAAAATAATCATTTTATTGCATCTCCCTCACTCGTTTTAAGCCTCGGCAACCCGCATTTCTACCGATTTCTTACATATCTCCCTTAAACTTTTGATGTTTTTAAGCTAGCTCTTAAAAAAATATATGCTATTTTTTAAGATAATGTCTAGATGCTGCCCACGCCGAAACGCAAATTATATGAAATTCCCTCGATAGAAAAAAATAGCAAAGTATGCTCCAAAAATTATTAAAAACAAGTCTGTTTCTAATATCTTATAAATTATATTTGTGAAAAAATTCACAATGTTTCTTTAAATCCTTGTCCGCATCCTTGTGTGCGTGGATTGCCGACTTTTTGAGGGGGAGGTCGATTCAGGCTGTTGCTGACGGTTTCACCTCTTCCTCGCATTCGATAAATGCTGGCGTCCCACAGGGATCGGTTCTGTCTCCGACTTTGTTTCTGTTGCACATCAACGACCTCTTGTCATGTGCAACGATTCATTGTTACGCGGATGACAGTACAGTCCATGATAGCTTTTTGTTTGACAAGCCTCCAAAGAGCACACAAACCCCAATAGCTCGGAGGGCTTTGAAGCAGAGAATGGACGGTTACCTCGAGAGTATTTTCTCTTGGGGTAAGAATAACCTCGTCGAATTTAATATTTCAAAGACCCAATCATGTTTGATAACGTCTAAAAGGGATCGAAATGATAATCTAGTCTCCTTCAACGGAAGCATTCTTCCGAACAGGACCTCCATTGATATGCTTGGTGTAACTCTAAGTGACCAGCTCGGGTATGGGGGCTCCATCGAAACCAGAGTTAAATTAGCCTCTCAGAAACTGGGCGTACTGTACAGGGCCCGCAGATAGTTTAATAGTACACAACTGCTAACCCTGTACAAATCGCAAGTGCGCCCCACGGTTGAATTTGGCAGCCACCTCTGGTCTGGAGCTCCAAAATACCTTAACAAAAACCCTCGACTCTGTGCAGAAACGGGCGGTCCGTTTGATAGATTCTCCCATCTTAACAGACGGATTGCAATCTTTAGAGCACAGGCGTCAGGTGGGAATGCTGTCCTTGTTCTACCGGTATTACAATGGAAAATGCTCCGAGGAACTAGCGTCGTTGATCCCTTCGGCACCGGTGCATAGTCGGGAAACACGCCAAACACGCGCCCAACATTTGTACACGGTTGACATTAGTCACGGGAAGAGAGAACGGGTCGTTTTTACGACTCGTTCTTGAGTTCAATAGCTCGGATGTGGAACGATTTACCGGCCTCTGTGTTTCCTCCCTCCTACAACATTGGTCTCTTCAAGACCCATGTTCACTCCTTCCTTTCCTCAAAAAGACCCTCCACACAGCATCCTCAAAGATGACATCCTGTGTGGAGTTAATGTAAAAAAAAAAAAAAATGATACTTAAGATTCTCTCCACGAGATTTTTGCTCTATTTTAAACGAGTCGTGTTTTAATAAACATTTTCGCATCGATTTTGTCGCTATTAGTTAGCGCGCTCCTCTAACAATCGTTATTTCGTATCTCTCCATCTTCTTCTTTTCGAGCCCGGTTGCGGAGCCTTAAAGAAATGAGATACCGCTGGCCGCAGCCGTCGCCGTTCCGTTACCGTGGGAATTATAAAAGTAGCCAGAATTTGAATTTAAATTTTGAAGGCCCATGTCATAATGATATGCGTTCAATTCGTTTGCGATGCGAAAAGAACCGCGAGACCTACTTTCTATGGCACTTAAAAAATAATCAATATTGGCTGCGGCATAAAACACCAAAATAATAATATCCATTTGATATAACGTAGTCTGCAGAAAGCAGCAAAAATCTGGTAAACACTGAAACTCGAAATTAACATTAAATTATACGCAATGTTTTTTTCAAAATTCAATAAAAATAGAAAAAAAGAAGGGTAGAGTCAGTATAGGGGTTGCACCCTGGTCGATTGAATAAAAGCATGCGCAAACACAAATACATTAAACCTAGTGACTTAGCGAAAGCCTGAATAACCGCCCGGGGGCAGGACTCGGAGGTAACCATAACAAGACGCCAAGACCCAAATGCAAAACCAAAATACAGCTTGACAATTCATTATTCGCGCCTTTCCTTTCGCAGGTGAATCATATGTTTAATTTTCTAAGGTTACATACCTAAGATACGCTTTTTCTTAGCGCATTTGAATCCAATTTACAAGCATGACAAAATATGCCATGAGTAAAATGCAAAAGATATAGTGACAAAGGTATATTTGACTGTCCTAAAACGGGAGACCTTCCTAGTTAGAAGTCAAAGCTTCCTTATACCTACTGTTAGTGTATTTCTACAACATACAAATAAATAACGAAGACCACCAAGACGACACTCATCTGGGCGTTGATTTCCCCCATATTTCTATATGGTGTGGAAACATCGATATGTGGTGCTGGAGAAAAATGCTCAGAATTCCATGGACAGCTAGACGCACAAATGTATCCATTCTGGAAGAGCTAGGTATCCACAATAGGCTTTCAACCATCTGCGCATATTAAGTTACTTTGGTTACTGACTTTACTCATGGTCACTGGTGAGTGGAAGACAGAAGCAGTGGAAAGTCACCAATGGACCGGAGTGACCAAGTATCACGCGGCGCAGAATCGCGAGGAGTGGATGAGCTTTGTCCACCATGGAAATTGAAGTAGGGGTCACGATCCTCAGCAATGAGGAACCGACTTCAAAAGAACAAGCAAGCACTTTATTTGTTAGGTGAACAGTGGGACGATGGCATACCAAAAATAGAAAGTAGATGGAAGTCCCTGGTTATTAAGATCTTGTAACCAAATATGACTATTGCAACGTTTCGATGGACTATTGCGGGCTGGGAGTTTTTCGCGACCACACTGATTAAATCTGTACTGTAGCTCTATTTCGTATTGATTTATTGATATAAACCAAGCGACGAAGGCTAAATGCCGTATTGACTGATATAAATGCAAGAATTTGCATGATATGGAAAATCCCTTCCGGGAAACGTTATCTGCGTTTTTATTCTATCTTCCACCTATGTACGTAATTCTTTATCAACGTTCACATAATTTCCAGACGCGGTTTCAATGGATAGTACGGACACATTTTTGTAGGTCAATACGTCAGTTATCTGATTATGAATGGTCACGTGTCGAATTTTATTAGTACAGTTTCGGTTGGAAACATTTTTGGGAATATTAAAAAAAAAAACGTTTTTTCTGATCATAAATTCACCCCTTGCACATACATCACGCTTGGAAACTAGTGATAAAAGCAGCGAATCTACATCCCATTTAAAAAAAAAACTGAATATTTTCGTTTTGAGGGCATTTAAAGGGTTAGAAAAGCTGTTGGTGCTGGGTCTACGCTTCGAGGACTTCTTAAAAGGCATATAGCAACCCTTTAGCGGCCGAATATTTATAGTTTCACCCAAAAGTCCAACTTTGAACTCGAATTACGGGAGCAAAAAGATAAATCAATAAAATTGCACAATTGTTTAACTGCTTTGTGCAAATTTTTACAATAATTTAAGCACCATGTAAAATGAAAAATATTTATAGTACCTACTGATATTATTTGTTTCGTATTATTTCGACTTGTTTTGTGTTTGTAAAAGCCCTACGGGCGTTTAATAAATACATAAATAAATTTAAAAAACACATTTTCGCAAAATCTTTAAAATAAAAAAAATATTGTAGGATTTACGACAATCGAAGCTTTGGTAGAACTGACATAATAATGAATTTAGAAGAATTTACCTAATATTACAAAACTGTACACGAAAAGCTACAAGATAGCGATAAAAAAATGAGCAGTAGCGTAGCGACCAACTGGGCCAGTAATGTGGGGTCCGGGCAATCTTTGAGATTCAAATGCGTTAAGCATTACATAAACATTTTACACAACTGATCAACAACCACTCATGGTTGGGTATCAGTTGTGTAAAATTTAAAACACGTTATTTTTTTAACGGGGATTACGTACAATATAGATAAAGTAAACTATCTTAAATTCTTAACAAGTGTAAGTAACCACTCTCAACTGTTCGAAATAAGATATAATAAGCGATAGATAATAAAGGCCCAACATGATTTTTTTTCGACAGCGCATAGGTGAATGACATTAATTTGTTCAAAAGTAGGTGCGTTATTTGTGTTTTGCCCTTAGTTAGATATCTTCCAACTCTGGTGCCCACTCCTACCGGGGTTGGCAATCTTGGATAATGAAAATAATTTGCCCTCGGGTCGAGACTCTGTCGCTGCACCTCTGATAAATACACAGAAAGCCACCAATATACAGCATAAAGTGGTCTCCACACGGTGCTGCCGCAGTACCAACTGCCGCAGAACTGTAGTTGACTGTAGTCAAAAGCGCCAGCCGTATTGTTATTATAATAACAATACGGCTGGCGCTTTTGACTACAGTTCTGCGGCAGTTGGTACTGCGGCAGCACCGTGTGGAGACCCCTTAATATATAAGAATGGTTCGTGTCCGTTACCCCGCAACGGGCAACGAGCAGCGGCTATTAGACATTAGATCTCGTTCCGATTAATAGATCGCGCCCTTGTGGTCGTCGAGCACCGAGTCGGACACCTTGCGCGCATTCGTCAAAATGGTGTCTTCCTCCCGCCGGGCCCGGGGTCAGGCTTGATGCCTGAGAGGGGGGAAGGGGGAGGGGAACGGAATATAATAAAGCCGAATCGTCACACATTGATAACGGCCGCCGGAAGCGTTGGCTGACGGCCGCGCGGGACAGCCGAGAACTAGACTACCGGTGGACGTACCTATATCTTATATACACTACAAGGATTCAACAATTATGGAGGACATGTTGCTGAAATAATAACTGAAAATAATTTAGAGCCAGTTGTTTCAGAGAAATTCAAAGGTAACATTGTCATCAAATGGCCAATCAACACCATTTACATTTGAAAAGCTACCGTTAAACGCCGATTTTAGGCGTTTTTCAACTTTCCAACAAATTAAGCGGACAAGCAAAACAACATGATAGTTGTCGATAGTAACAGAACTTCAATAGGGCTTTAAAAGAACCGGCTTTGGATACCATCTTTAAATTTGATGAATTGTTCAAATTATGTGAAACTCGCCTTTCGATGTTTACCTCGGTTTTATCGGTACCTTCCAAGCGTAAAAAAAATAAAAATAGCTCTGAATGGCTTTTTGATGATAATGTTACATTTGCATTTCTGTGAAACATGCATTATTCCGGATCTTAATCTATGGAGATTATGGAAGCCTATTAATAGTCGGGAGATCGTAAAAATATTCGGCCCCTCACATAATGGCATTTTTTCTTAACTAATCGTAATTTTTTTTAACTGTATGTCGTTATTTTTTGCGAATTAGTGAAAAATGTTTTACCAGTATCGTAAATTATCAACTATCAAATATTTCAAATGTTTTTTATAAAGAATTACAGACGGTACAGTGTAAAGGCAAGTAGTATCGACCTTAAATTAAAAACGTCAGCAATTTTTTTTTAAATTTTAGACTTACGGAATTGAGGAGTGAAAACACTGAAACAATACCTTCATTAGGGCAGGTCAGTACACAAACTGTTATACTTACTTAAATATTATGCTTCTTGCACACTTGCGAGCGGAAACGCGAAACGCTTGCAAGTCTATAGATTATATGAATACAACGGGGACCGGACGCGTATTCCCAAACCCTAACGCGTTTCAGTCGCGCTATAGACTGAAACGAGTTAGGGATTGGAATGCGTAAATCACCTTCCAAACACTACCGCGTTTCAGTCGCCTTCGCGCTTTGTAGCTCTCCGTTTCTGTTAGGGTGACGACCATAATTATAGAAGGGTAAGCAGAGAGGATGGACCGCGTTCTTTTTACTTACGAAATCTTTTTTTACATTGAAAAAAATTATTTTTTAAGTAAAAAAAAAAACGCGCGTTTTTTTCATTCAAGGATTCACGCTAGATCCGCCACTGCCGAATGAATACGAATTATTTCAAATATTGTATTGCATAGACTCTCATCACGTAGCGGCCTCTACGCATGTGTATTATCCAGACAGTCACGAAAAGCCGTGGATGTTTAGCCACTAGCCATCGAGGCAACGGCCATAGATGCGGCCCTTGTTTCGATAGCCAATACCGACTGATCACTGAACGACTGTAACAGTGTTAGCGGAGATAGAAGGAAGGCGGTATCGCAGGCGTTCTTTACTCTTCCCGTGTCCCGTGCTAGTATCATGGAATGGACTTTGAGTGCATTATTTAGTGCATTGAGGACCTCCGGTCATAGCATTCATAACCAAAGTGAAATAGGTCCAAGTGTTAGGGTATTTATTTCTACGTTCAAAAGTGATTCGTTGCATTGAATGTCTTCAAACAGTGTGAAGTTTAATAACAGGAGACCATATTATTTGTCCCAGATCACATAGGTCTCAAAAAAATCGTTTAGTCTCCCTTACTATCAAATTGAGAAGTATGATCTAGACCTAGACGCTATTATAAAGACAAAACAACACGCTTTATATTAAAATCTAAAAATTAACCGCAAACTTTAAAATGTGCACCTTTATGAAACCAATGCTTGAGACCGTAATTTGAAAAAAAAAATAACTTTGTGAATTTTTTAAGAATTATTTTTACATGAAACGACAAAAAAGTGAGGTGACCATAACGTTTGTAATTGATATGTCTATTAAAAAATGTGTGTTTTTTTCGTTATCATATGTTATTATTTTGTTATTGGGTGAATGTCTACTAATAATAATAGTTGGGATTACGAACCCTTTAATAACAACAGCAATTCGTAAGATCTCCGTCATAATACGCATCAACCAGACTCTTTGTATCGAAGTAGATCAAATTTTAAAGTAATAAATCCAAGAGCAGATTAACTCAACATTACATTTCTTACATCCAGTCGCATTTTTGCCAGATGGCTATTTGTATTAGAAGTATAGGTACTACTTCTTGTAACTTGTATATTATTATGGTTAACGTTCGCGGGTCACAAACGTGTTAACACTGTAACTTGGATAACATTGAGGGAATGACGAACAGTGAATTTTTTTTACACTTATTTTATTGGTAATTTTAAATTGCATGTTAACAATTCAAATCGAGAACATAATTATCAAAGAAATGTGTGAATCACTAAGATCGAATATATCAAAGGCTAGGCAACATCATGACCTATCTATAAGTTTAAAAAAAAACGAGTTTGCTTTAGACCACACGACTGAAGTAAATAAAATGTGCGCGCACTGCTCTCTCTTGCTCCTACAGTGTGATACAGACAATAGGCTTGCACTGTGTCTTGATATATGAAACGTAACTGGCTATGAGAGAAAGAGAGAAATAAAATGTGTGCTCGCACCTCTCTCTCTAGCCCCTACAGTAATATACGAAACGTAACTCTCTCTCTTTCTATCTTCACTAACTTATAGCTCCCTCTCAACTTCCGTTCGCCTCGCCCGATCACACTTTTCGTGAGCAAGAGTGGGGAGACTACGAAGCACGTTTTTATCAATGTGAAGGATGATTTTTTTCCAAATTTTTTATTCGATTCTTGGTCCGCTAAATGTCTGGCCGCTAAAGTCAGGCGCTTTATACCACTACACTAAAGGAGACTTGCGTGGGACTGTGGATTTATCGTATTATATTGGAACCGAGTACACGTGAATTAAATAATTATTTTATTGCTTTCTCATTCTCTCGCAGGCTAAATCCTATACATAGATATAATTGTTTGTCTTTTTTTAGTGTTACTCATTTCCGTTTCATCGAGTTTCAAATCACAACAGTGCTAAAGAAGTTTTCACTTTAAAAAAAAAACTGAACGGTCTCGCATCGGTCTTTCACCCTCTAATCGACACTGTTCAGTTCAATCGAAATTTTTAAAATGGGTCCACATTGGTGGCCTCTTATCCGAGTTAGTGGATCGTACGTTGAACAGGCGGAGGCAACACGCAGAAGTTCACGAGTCGGCACTTCTCCATTAAAATTAATAACCTTATCTGAAGCTCAGATAACTGGTTTTAAATGTGCCATAACCACCTCAGTGCAAGTTAATACATTTTCATGGAATTCGGCCAGATAAAGAATTCACAATCGGGCTGATGATATTTGTAGAAAAAAATTGTCTCCGAAACAAACAAATTTCTATTTGTTAGTTATTACGAAGCTGTCATAGCCGGAGCTTTGACAAAACACCGATTTTCGTAAATAAAGTATATTGATCGTTCAACTGATTAGTCAGACATCTCCAAATACTAAGCTTTGAGATAAAGAAGAAAGCAATATACGAATGCTCACCATACATCAATTAGTATTTACACGTGTCATGTCTGCGTTTAACATACTGTAAAATAAAACAGGGAGGCATAACGGTCAGGTACATTAGTATGACACAACTAAGACGTGGGTACAAATTAAGAGGAATGAGCGAGCACTGGACGTTTTTCAAAGGAAAATTATGAGGCATATTCTTCGGACCGGTTCTAGAAAATGGATTTTGGCGCAGCCGTTAGAACAATGCGCTCATACTCTGTTTTTTTTTCGTTGTCGCTAATTTTTAGTTAAACGTAAAGTGAGCCATTTTTTAAACGTTTTTATAGTCGCATTAAAAAATTATATATTTCAAAAATTATGCGTTTATTTTTATTTATAAAATTTGAAAGTCTATTTCACCACCTTTCAAAAACTAAACGTCACAAAAGGGGTTTAAGGGGCTAAACGTCACAAAATGTATAAAACTGGGAAGACTTCGGTGGCTGGGTCATGTAAAGAGAATGATCGAGCATCAAGCACCAGAGTCCCTGCTGAACTCAAGACCGATAGGAGGCCAAGATTAAGATGGAGCGACAATAAACTGGAGAGAGCTGGCACAAAACCGAGATGAGTGGAGAAAGACTCTTGAGGAGGCCATGACCCACCAGGGGTTGTAGAGCCAAGAGCGATGATGATGACATCAGTATGACATTTTGAAGTATCTTACTAGTGACCCAGAAAACATCGACATTTTGTTTAATTCACTACAAGTTTTTGTGCATTATAATTGATTTGGGTTTGTGTTCATGAGTAATATGAGTATTTATTGTACCAAACAGTTATATGTACACTATTAACATAATTGCATACTCAATTCAAATTTCGATGTTATGGAGATGTCCGACTAATCAACTGGACGATCGATATCTTATCTGCATGTCATTTCCGAGGGTGGGTCGTGCCAATCCTGTATGGCTTAGCAATGATTTGTTTATAAAACGATATGTAAAACTTCGAGACAGATTATTCAAAGATATTGGTGAAAGCGCAACCATTCTAAGTAACAAAATTATACACCTGAGATGTTTTATTCAGTTTCACACAAAACACAATTTAAAGCGAGTTACAGGCGATTCATTAAAATTAAAAGGCGGGTTAAAAAAATTATGATCAATCAGCAGTGATTTAAATTTAGTTATGTTTGTAAAATATATTTTGAAAATCAAAACAGTACTAAAGATCATTGGCAAAATCGACAAATTCCATTATTAACCAATTACTCACTACAAGAGGCAACTTTTTATGTGGGAGAGATGGATTAAATTTCAAAGTTAAGTTAGGAAAAAAGGATAAATTATGCGAATAATCCAAACTAAGAACCTAAGGGGCGTCAATTAATTACGTGAGCACAAACGGGGTGGAGGGGGGGGCCAGCAAAATATCACATTACTTGAAAAAAACACACGAATTGGCCCAAATTTATCTCACCGAGGGGGGGGGGGGGTCTAGATTGGAAGAAAAACTGCTCACTCAATTAATGGATGCCCCCTAATAACCTATTTTTTGTATGTTTTCAATATTCCCGACTTGAATAGTTATTTCCAGTAGCAAACAAGTGATATTTCGGATCTATTTTTTCGAAAGTTCAAAATATTTCCGTTTTGCAATAAAATCGAAATAAATGGAATATTTCTGAACGTATCTGAAAACCATTTTCTTTTTAAAGATAGTGGAATACGTTTTCAAATTTTATAATTCAAAATAATCAAAATATAAACATACCTATCTATAATTTTTGAAATTCAAAAATATTGAACGCAAACATAAAAAAGGTTTAAAAATGGCTCACCTTACGTTTAACTAAAATTACTGACAACGAAAAAGAATACACACATAAAAGAAATGTATTATAAACGTCACCGTCAACTTACTTTCTTGTCGTTTCGTGTAAAAACAATTAATAAAAAAAATCCCAAAATTAAATTTTTTTTAAAAATTGCCATCGAAACTTCGGTTCATAAAGGTTTAAATTGTTATTATTTTGTGGTTAACATTAGATTTAAATGTAAAGCATGGTGTTTTCTCTTTCTAACACCGTTTCGGACAGATCAAATTTATAGACGACTAGCTTTTACCCACGGCTTCGCTCGCATAGTATTAGTGGGAAATTACTGGCATAATTGTTATTATTCTTGCTATTTTGTCTAATAGAAAATAATTATTGTTTAATAGAAAATTTCAAAATTTGAGAATGACATTTCGCAAATAAAAATTCTATTTTAGAAAATATTTAAATTATAGAAATAGAAATTTATTTTAAGTACCTACTCCCTTTATTAGTATTTAATTCATATTTGAATCCAGAGTAACCTAAAAAAATAAGAAAATGACAGTCCACTTCAAACGCTATGCTTTATAGCAACGTTATGCTTTTTGTTCGGAGAATATTTTTTTTTAGAGATATGTAGATATTAACTATGACGCCAAAAAAGTACTCTTTTTAATCACAACAAAGCACTCTTTTTAAGCCTAAAATTAAAAAAAAAAACCTTGTTTCCAAGGTAACAATTTGTTTGACGTTTGCAATAACTCGATTTTGTTAGGGAGAGAAAACGTATAATACATAATTTCATAACGCCACAGCTCATTCATAACGCCAGAGCTTACCAATATATAAAGCCGTTATTACTCGCAAATAATGTAGCTTTCGATTAGTGAAAGAATTTTTAAATTCCATTCGATATTTATTGCGTGAAAGAGTAAGGACCATCCAACCATCCATACAAACTTTCGCATTTATAATATTAGTAAGATAGTAAGGGAGACAAAACGATTTCTATTAGACCTATATGAATTGTTCAAAAAAAGCGAACAAATTAGCCCGCGGCGTTAATAACCTAAATCTAAACAAGGATAAAGAATTATTATGAATAAACTTTAGGAATAATTTAACAAATTGATAAAAACAAACGAACAAATGAGAAAATTCGATCGAAAAACATCAATATTCGCGGTCAATGAAAAAAATAAAATATTGTCAAAGCGTTGACCGAGGTAGGCAATAATGGTGGGGCTATTTTGTCTCGATCGCCTTTTATAAGAACAGATTAACCTTGGGTATATAATGCGAGACGGATTCAGATTGCGGGACAGATGGAATAGACAAAAAAGACATTGTTCGGTCAGGCTAGGATTCTGCGGTACCTACGGAGTAGATAGTAAATAGCTTGGGGGGTGAAACAATACGACACGCACGCGGAGGGGTCGCGACCAACAAATACATATGGATTAACACTGCTTAGTGAATAATATTCACTCATATTTAGTGTCATTGTAAAGTCTTTTACTAATAATTCAAAGTAGGAATCTACTTAGAAAACATCATTTACATCGCCACTAGATGTATCTCTGCCTGCGGTGATATCAGAAACTGTAGATAATAATAATAATTGGATAATTTGTAGAGCGCCGTTTTTGTGAAAAATCACCTCAAGGGCGCTTTTGATCAACGTACATGTTTTAAGAGGAAATCGGGCGGCGTTTTGTCCATACAAACGTATTCCCCTATTTCCCCTCTGGATTTTGATACTAATGCAAATATAATAAAGATTTAGACCACTAGCGTGTCGGCATGATTTGCTATTTTTGATTAGGTACTTCTTGCAGGAGTTCTTACAAAAATCGTTAAAATTGTCAGGTTTGGACGCAACAGACGTTCAGTATACTAACTAGACGTATTTTTTAGAAAAGCACAAAAAATAAAGACATACAGTATTTTCTCCTAATGCAGTTAGTAATAAAAAACCTTGAAAATTGGTCCAGTTTGGGAGGAGAAAAATTGGGAAAACAGAACCTCAATTTTGATGATTTTATTTAGGTATTATGAGCTTAAGGTGCAGTTGTCCACTTCGTTCAGTATTGAGGGGAGTAAGAGCGACAGTGACAGCACAGTTAGGGGGGGGGGGGGGGTCCAGCAAAATCTCACGTTTACTCGAAAAGAATATATGAAGTGGCCCAAATTTATCTCACCAAGGGGGGGGGGGGTCTAGATTGGAAGAAAACTGCTCACGTAATTAATGTATGCCACGTTAGGTAAATTACCTATTGTTCAAATTTCTCGACGACCGGGTTTCCCCTAAATTAGAATTAGTTTGTTCTACTAAATAAAAGCCTGTGGAGGTCACCAACATCTGCAGAGCAAGTCTGTGATGACGGTATTGAACTGATCGTATTTTTTCATCCGATTTGTAACGTGCAAAAGCACGAGTTGCCATAATATGAATATTATGTGGATGTATTTAAAAGGTATGTAGGTACTTAATTGGTGAACCATATATTATTACGCAATTCGAACAAATAAGAAAACCGGCGAAAGGCTTCGGGTTTGTATTAAGCACCTAGTGGAGATGCAAATTACTATATTTATATAATGAAAACTGATTTCGTGCAGAATTAAGGAAGAGTTGAATAGTGTTTTTTTAAAAACACTATTCACATTCCCCGTAAACACCAGGGTACCTATAGCATGGTCAATCGATATAGATTTTATCGAAAATGTCGGTAACTTGACATCGCTCCCGAGCACGACTGCAGGCCGCTAACGAACAAACAACAGTTCAGAACGACTAACGGTTCCTACTTCATTTGACGTGAACTGTTAATTGTTCGTTAGCGGCCTGCAGTCGTGCTCGGGAGCGATGACAAGTTACCGACATTTTCGATAAGGCCTCTATCGATCGACCATGCTATAGGTTGAAGTCTAGTTTTATTATGGTGGTACTTTTTTGTATTATAATATTCAGGCTATTAAAGGGCGTACTTGACTTACTTTAACCAGTGATTCCTGATGTTATTTGGAGTAAAAAATGTAAATAAAATTTTGGTCGCCGGTGATATTTTTGATGTTTTTTTTCCAACTAAAAACGTAAAAAATCAGCAGGTAAAGGACAATTAGGGGTGGGTGAGGGGTTGGCTAATCGACTTAATGACCAGTAACGATATGTGGAAAAACTTATTTGGTTTGATTTTGAAGAAAAAAATAATGAAAATAAGAGACGTCTAAAAAGTCACCGGATACCAAAATATAATTTACATTTATTACTCCAAATAATGTCAAGAATCACTGGTTAAAGAAAATCAAGTACGGCCCTTATACCCTGCATGGCATTATTATTATGCACATTGTAACATACTTTTTGTAAATGAGGTAACACAACTTTTTGAGTAAACATGTTAAAAAAATAATAATTAAAAAATAAATAAGAAGGGCAACTAACTGTTCTAATCTTTGACATTCGTAAATCGATGATAGCATTGTGGAACCATAGAAACTTTTATTTATTTATTTATTTGCAGACATTAAAAAACAATCAGTTCAATGATAAAAGGAATAAAGGACATTATTACTAATTGGGAAAAAAAGAAAGTTTTTAAAAAAAGGTTGAGAATCGAGAAAGTGTTCACAACTTTATTATTATAAATCTAGAAGTATTTCAATCATTTCTCCCCAATGTCAAATTAATGTTACCTGTGGTTGGCCATATTGCAATATTGGTTTGTAGAGGCTTCATTCAACTCTGTATAGATACAAATAACATATTCCTAGGGAGTTTAGAAATAAAATAAAGTATGAAATTGATTAATTTAATACGTCAGTAACCAGTATTGCTTTACGACTAGGGAATGCAATCCCGGGTATACCGGGATCCCGCAGACATTTTGCGGGACTAATCTCGGTCGAAAATTTTGCAGGATCCCGCTGGACTGGCGGGATTACAGAGAAGCGTAGTTCATACGTGCACGCAGCAGCACCAATGTGACTTCAAGGCGAACTCGAACTTACTTTGATTAGTATGAAGAGTTCGAGACAGCCCAAAAATCTAGATCTGGCAATATGAGCAACCTTGAGGTTTTGATAAAGGAAATGAATTACTTCAAGTCCGGTGGATTAAAAGGCACATACCTTCAATTCACTTACAATGCGCTAATGACTATTGTGCCAACCAGCGTGGAAGCTGAACGAGCTTTTTCAGCCGCTGGCTACCTTGTGTCCAATATCAGAAGCCGTTTATCAGACGACACAATTAATACTAAGCTATTTCCAAAATAATGTTTAAACTTATGATGCTTATTGTAGAAGAACATTGTTCATCGTGTGAACGTTATTATTTAAATTTAAGTTGTTATGTAAATTTATGTCTTATCTTATTCTTTGCCAATATATGACTTAAACTTTACCTATGTCTAACTAAAGGTATATTAATAAACCATTTAAAATGTCCCAAAGAACTTTTTTGATTAGGTATAAATTTAAAACTCTATAAACAAGGTTGGTAGATCGAGGTATTAGGTCTTTATTATACAATTGATTAGATATCTGAGTATACCCTGCTGGATCCCGCAAATACCTGGATCCAGCGGGACTAAGATTGTTCAGTCCCGCAAATACCTGGATCGACATGGTCTTGTGGGATTGCATTCAAGTGTATAGTTTCAAGTTCGGGTACAGATTGTGCATTGAATATTTAAAAATGGCAATTTTATTATCATCTTCTGGTGATTGTTGCGCCAAACTGAATAGATAAGTTACTTACAAAATTCAGGAAAAATTATAAATTTTGATCAGAAGTTGGTCGCAAATTTATAATACAAGTATGTGGTGCTGCTTTTCAGCCTTGCTGTACTGTGACATCTCACAAGAGCGCCACTGTATCTGTGTAGTCTCATTGACAGGGGGACTATGTCGCTAGGAAGGGGCTGTATATAAACCAAAGTTAAAATCGGTGATAATTTCTTCAATAATCTGACCTCCCAAATAGGGGCTGTAGGAAGGGATTTATTAATGGGAAGAGGCCCGGATTATATGAAAGAGGAAAAACAGAACTGCACGCCACTGCAATATATAAACCAAAGTTAAAATCGGTGATAATTTCTTCAATAATCTGACCTCCCAAATACAACTTTCTATTATAATGAATACATTGATGGGGATATTTACATTGACACAGTGATAAGGCATTACAAACAAATATCACGAGATTACGTATCACCAAATAACAGCAAAAATACAATGTGATAAGGCGAACGGATATTTTACATGACTAGAAGGAATGACTGATCAATTTGCATTACTCTCCCTAAATTGTACTAATTATTATTGGTCAATAGTCAATACAATGGCAGAATATTGCAGGTTTTCCTATCGCTGTAGTTAAATAACACCAAACAACAAGTTGTAGCTGGTACCACTCTTCGAAATGCAAATAAATACAATTATTTTTAACAAATTCTCATCAAAGAGTGTTTGGTAAAATAACAAATAATCAAAAAATTTGATGTATAAGTAGGCAATCTAGATTTTACTTTTCAATTAGCTACTAATTACAATAAGGTAGGTAGGTACTAGTAAAATAAAATGAAAGTAACCACTCTCGTTCAAAGGATCTTCTACCCCGGTAAATATATATATAGGGTGGAAGATAGTCAACCAAGTGGTGAGAACATGCGGCTATAAGTCAGACAGATCCAACTCAATACACAGCCAAAGCTGACTTACTCCTTTTTCAAAAGAAGTTGTGCTCAGTGAAAATAACGCATTCATAAAACTTAGCCTTCAATTTATTTCAATATAAATTATGTTATATTTGATTCAATCCAATGCAAAATATACTGCAGTTAGACATATTCTTATCATGCTGTCTTAGTATTTTCCCATTAGGGAAAAATGTTAGCCCTAAGAAATTAATGTGGACAATATTTTGACCGGTCAGTGGTTGAGTGGGCATAGCGCTTGGGTCCCATCCGGGCGTCGCATGTTCGATTCCTCGACTGACTAAGTCCTCCATCACAACACAAGCAACATTTTAGGCTTTCTGTGGTGGTAGTAGGAGATTTTCAAACATTGTTGGGTTATTCGTAACCCGGGAATGTTTGTCTTTCTTTTAAAAAACATAAAATATATATATATATATAGAAATTTATGTCATATATACATACCCTAATGCTAAACATTTAAGGGAAATTAGGTATTACCGATGTGAAAATATTAACACAAATAGCAATAGCAAAACAACAAAATGTGTTTATAATTGATGCGTTTATAATTTGATAAAATAAAACTCGCATCTCCAAGCAAACTTCGACGTAAGAGACTTTTTTGGCTCGACTTCATTTAACTTAATGCATACATTTATTTCTGAATTTTATTTATGTTTCTTACAAATAAAAAAATAATAATTTAAAAACTGTGTTTTATTAACAATCAGAGTTTACCCCAATGACCTCTATACTAAGGGAATGAATGAAATGATCTAGAAAAGATATTTGAGATTTTCACGGACAAAAGTATTAATATTTGGGATATTATGCCATGTCGCATTTCCTCCTTCTTTAGTGAACGTTTCAGACACTGTAAAGCTGTTCTAAATGTTGTCTAAAGAAGGAGGAGACAGGCATAAGAACCCAAAAATTAATCATGATAAGATCTATATTATTAAAAATACCATCACACAATGAAGAGAAATGCAGACTTTTGGTTAACAATGCCCTTGAGGTGATTTTTCACAAAAACGGCGCTATAAATTATCCAATTATTATTATTATTATTATCTGACTTTAAGTTTTTACAAATGAGTATTATGTACTCATCAAATGATTTGATTTGTTAACTTGAGTAATATCGTTGTACTGGTTTTGAGTTACGGTCTTATTCCTTCTCTTTGAGCAATTAATATAAGTCAAACAATATAAATCTATCAATAATAATAATATTTGGATGATTTGTACAGTTTTGTGCTATTTTTGTGAAAAATCACTTCAAAGGGCGCTGTACAAATTTATGAAATATTTCTACAATGCTCTATCTTACTACCAACTACAAACTAGACAAAATACTATAACAACGTATAGTTAACAAATTGCATCCACCGGTATGTCTATCACTAATAAAAAACTACATGTACAATGCATTTGACCAATGAATGTGATACTGCGTTAAAATGCAGAAAAAATATACTATCATACTTGCCCGGGAGTGTATTTGAAATTTACACGATTTATTGTTTATTAGAGAATTTTGGAAACAGTTTGAACCCAGAAGATGTAATTGGGAACAGAATGATCGTAAAGTTGATTAGTTAGACATCACCGTAAAAGTGTACCCTCTATCTGGTACAATACTCAGATTACTCATAAACACCACCAAATCAATTATAATCAGAAAAACTTATATTGAAATAAACAAAAATATTATGTTTTCTGGGTTACTACTAGGAAATTTCAAAATGTCATACTAGTGTACCAGACCGTTTATGCTCCCCGGTGTTATTTTGTAGCATATTTAATATGTAAAGCACAGGCACAAGTAAATATATTTGCTTTATGGTGAGCATTTGAATATTGTTTTCTTCAATATCTCAAAACTTAGTATTTGGAGATGTCTGACAAACTAAGGGTTGACCGAGATCTCGGTCTCGGCGTTCTCGGCTACAAATTCTACCGAGAGCTCTGTCTCGGTTCTCGGCGAAAAATCACCGAGAACCGAGACAATAACCGAGACCGTTGTAAGTAGGTACGGTATAGGATAATGGGATTCAAATCTATCGCGCGCGTCCAAATTCGTCACTTGGTGTCACGACAGCTCTAGAAAAAAGTAAGTTCTTTTATATGTTGTTGTGATTAATTATAATTACTTTAGTAGCCAGAATAACTACATAAACTTGCTAAGTGAATATTAAGATCATTACGTATTATTTTATACATATGTTGGAAAGCTGGTAAGTGTACGAAGATTTTTTAGATTCACTGGCCACATTCATCAGAACTCAGAACACATTGATTCGCTGATTTGTATGTTCGTTGCTATTTTTCTTAGAACTTTGTTCATAATAAACTGCCAAAAACAGCAATGAACATACAAATCAACTAATCGACAATCTCAAATTATTGTTTAATTAAATATTTAATATAAGATACATTATATAAAATCTCAAATTATTGTTTAATTAAATATTTAATATTAGATATATTATATAAAATCTCAAATTATTGTTTAATTAAATATTTAATATTAGATATATTATAGTATAAAATCTCAAATTATTATATAATTAAACATTATTACATTCTTAAAAATATAGTATATTGTGCAAAAATAGCGCTATTTCATGTTTTTGTTCAATTTATCTATTCTCGGTCTCGGCCGAGATTTTAATTTATTCTCGGTCTCGGTCTCGGCCGAGAACGAAAAACCTGTCTCGGTCGACCCTTATGACAAACCAACTGGACAATCTACATGTAATTGGAAATGCTATTATTCAATTCTGGTATATATTTTATTAATAATATACCTATAATATGTTCTATTATGAATGTGTTTGGGAAAGCAAAAGCAAAATTTTATGATATACGGTAGGTAGGTATAATAGCGCAGGATTTAATTAGAATATTTGTTTTCCTAAACGTGGTTCGTTCCTCGGTAAGAGACAAATTGAGGTGGTAAGGCTTCAAATAATGTTAATATATTAGACCTATTTAAAATTTTAAATCATATCTACTATTACCCAGTGAAACACAAAACCGTAATAATTATTTGCAACAAGTCAACTTTTCACGGAAATTAACATCAGAGCAAACGGGGCAAGACGGTAAATGAGTTTCTCTAAAAATGTACAAAAAGGCATCTCTATGATGCAACCTGTGAAATATACCATACCATTCTTCCTATTCTGATGTACGCTAGGTATTTACAGTACA
Source organism: Limnephilus lunatus (assembly GCA_917563855.2). Classification (NCBI taxonomy): domain Eukaryota; kingdom Metazoa; phylum Arthropoda; class Insecta; order Trichoptera; family Limnephilidae; genus Limnephilus; species Limnephilus lunatus. The sequence continues at coordinate 38,939,271 of OU830602.1, read as the reverse complement.
ATACACAGTAGTGTAGTATGATAATTATCACGAAAACAGATGATTCCATGACCAAAGGCATAACGATGATGTGATTTAACAATGAGCGGTAATTACAAATATTATTATTGCCAATTGATGCAATATGCAATAATAACAAATTGAAAGTTGAACACTTCCACAGGTTGCTGATTGTTTCATTATATGCAACACCATGACATTGGCAAACAATTAAAATTATGAACATTTTAAATACCATAAATGTTATTCTATGTAACACTACACAAGCGTGATTAAAAAAACTATTTTACAATAACAAAAAACTTCATTCTAAATGTCCTAACTGATTACACAAAAAAATTATTAGCTAGATAGTATTTATATAAGAGAGGACAATAATTCTAGGGTTGTGGTGTACAAAAGGAAAAGCCACAAATTCTAATACGCAAATTGTGGTTTTCAATAATCTCGCATTCATTGACTTTTGAAAATTGCAACTGGCGCATAGTCAAGAAACATGCCAAACGTGAACCCAGCATTTGTACACGGTTGATATTCACGTGAGAATGGGTCGTTCAAACGATTTGCAGGCCTCTGTGTTTCGTTCCTCCTAAAACGTGGTCTTTTCTGACACCTATGTTTACTCTTTCGTCTTTTCAAAAAGACCTTCCAAAAGATCGTCCACACGTCTCTTCAAAAATACCACAAAGATTACATAGGTCCTCAGGGAAATGATTTTCCTGAAGGCCTCCTATGTGGAGTTGATATAAAAAAAATGAGATTGTCTCCTCTAACAAAATTAAATGTTATTTCAAATATACCATACGAATTGGAGCATGTTGAGGACAGAACAGAACAGACAGAAGAAAATACTGAAGAGTACCAAAGATATTTAATAAGCCGTCTAAACGTTGGTATTTGTGGCTAGCCGAAAAGAGTGCCATCACGGTAAATGCGCTGCAATATTACAGTACTGCCATTCCAATTGTTAGTTTACTGCTGAGTGTAACGTCAAGAGACACAATAGCATACATTTTACCAATGCTCAATTGGTCATTTTTAGAGACATCAAAAAAACTGTTTTATTAACTCTTTAAAAAATAATATTTTCATCAAATAAATAAAAAAATTGCAGAGAATATCTTTACACTTTCCAAGCTCAATAAGTTTGGGGTTAACTAACTCTCTCTTACAAAATATTGGATTCGAACGAAGTTGATCAATTAAAATATGAGTTCTGTTTGACGTAGCTCCACCGGCAATCCGACCAACAAAGTAGATGTTAGCTAAGAAACAAATTCAATATTACCTATCCCGTTCAGGAGTAAGGGAAAAAAACATAAAAGACAATAAATCTTTAGGGAGTCAATAACCTATGATGTATCAGTAAGCGAAATTTGAGATGATCAAGGATGCAAGTGTAAAGGGAAGATCGATAGCTCGATGGGTAGGACGCAAGGTTAGCAATTAAGCAAATCAAGTTCAAATCAGTGTAAACATTATCCACTATCAGAACAAGTCATGCTCAGTAAAAAAGTCCTAATAATCCTAAAAGATTAAAAACATAACCATTATAACATCAAAGATTTAATAATATTTCAACGATAATATGCTATGCATGAACTTATGTGAAAACATAAATGGATAGAGAATAAAGATTAATCTACGATAGCATAACATTACATTGTTTAATTAACCTGATTTATACAACAAATTAAAAATAATGTGTGCCATTTTAATAACACTGTTTCAGTGAAAAACAACCTCAATTGAGTTTATAACAATCAAAGAAACAAAAATCATCATTGAAAAAGCTGACAATTTAAATGGATACGAGGATTCCAATAACAAGAACAAGTTTCATACTCATTCGGTCTAGGTACCCCAAAAACAATTGATAGTTGTATCGTACCAACTAAAGACTTAATTTAAACTAGTTATTATTCTAAGAAACCAAAATTATCTATAAAACTGCATAATTAGATAACATAGACAACAGATTAAGATAGTATTAGCTATTTTATTTCAGGAGAAATGAGATTACTGTCTTTAAGTTTTATGTATCTTTTCATACATAAAATAATCTGCATTATAATAACATTATGTAGCTATTCAATTTCATTTAAAATAAAATAAAATGTAGTAAGAACTGTCAATAATTGTTTAAAATAGATGTAAACATAACTGGAATCTGGAATGGATGGTATAAAGAATCATTAGCCATGTTAATTATTTGTGGGTGGTGGATTACTCATATCAAAGCAGTTTTCAAAAACTACTAAGAGGATTGTTAGTATTCATACATATATATGGTAAATTTTAGTAGGAGTAAACAAATATTGCTTTATACAAAAATGCACACAATGTAAGTTTTATAATATTGAAATATGAGTAACAGACGATTCAGCAAAGTTCAAAGAACTGGATGCTAAATGTCATTCGCATTGTATTGTTAGAAAAAACATAAATAAAGAAAACATAAATATCAACAAATTTTGTTGATAATGGTAGGTACAGATACATAAATAAGTTTACATCACAGAATTCAAATGTTATTTGACAAAATACCGCGCTCTTTTGACAACTGTATACAGAAAAATATAACCTCTATGTTCTAAAGAAAACACAGAATTATTAAATGTCACATCAAACTACTTTCCGTGCAATAGGACAGATAACGCACAGCCTCTGTTTGGTTAACCCGATCGAATTAATGCATATTATATGTGCTTATGTACTAGTACGTAGACACGAATGGTAATGCCTATTTTGTGTGAATTTTGGCAAAACTACTGATTCGTCCGCAACAAAAGTTATATTGAGGTTAAGAAGAGCTATTTCAGATTCTGAAAGTTTAAACCGAATGCGGCATAAGTATAGTAATCAAATCGAAGATGAACTCACTAATTAAACGGTATAATTAATGAAGGTACGACAATCAAAGCAAAGCACCGCTAGTTACTTGCGGTGAACCGGCGAAGCTACAATAAAAATAACCAATTATCGTTTCTCACCTCCGACCCGATACATATTCGCAGTCATTTTTGCACAGTCACTTATAACACACACCTTTAATATTCTACATTTGATATAAATAACAATTAAAACACTACGTAATTGAGCCAAAATAAATGTTTTTCACTAAGTTAACTCCAGACGCCTCTCGTCAATCGCCATTTTCTTTCACACTACACATCTGGCCAATGCGCAGTCGCGCGTGCTGCTGTAAACTTCCTGTCCTCAAACTTGAACGCAACCCTACACATTTTTTTTTCATTCATGCGAAAATCAGTAAATGGGACTATAAATTTTCGAAAATGAATACTAGCAAATTTTTAAAGAAATTAGATAAAGAACCATGAGTAAAATTTCGATTTTTAGATAAAGATTTTAAAACGAAAAACGAACTTTTCTGTTTAAATTTATAAGTTCTTACCTTCGTGAAAATATATTTTAATGTGTTGCCATTTAATAAAATTTATTTTCCCTACATGACGTGGCCCAGATGACAGTTCTCTTTCCAACAAATCTGAATTCTGAATCGCCGCCCGATTGTGTGCCAATAGTGAAGGATTTTGTTGAAATTTGTCTAAAATGCGGCTGTGATTACTGAATAAACCATCTTAATTTTGTCGCCGTTGGAGGTACGTTCTTTACGTATTTATAAACCTATTTTTTGTGATATATTTAGTGCATTTGTTCAGAAAACAGAATACGTGTGTATGTTTTGCACTTTGATTTTGCCTAATAGTTGTCTCTTTTAGATTGGTGACGTGACAAAATGACGACCTACGAAGAGTTTATTCAGCAAAATGAGGACCGGGATGGCGTCCGGTTCACATGGAACGTTTGGCCATCCAGCAGGATTGAAGCTACAAGGCTGGTGGTCCCCTTGGCCTGTTTATACCAGCCCTTGAAGGAGAGGCCGGACCTACCCCCCATACAATACGACCCGGTCTTGTGCACTAGGAATACATGCAGGGCTATATTGAACCCCATGTGTCAAGTGGACTATAGGGCTAAACTATGGGTCTGCAACTTTTGTTTTCAAAGGAATCCTGTGAGTACTTTCATAATTTGTTCTTTATTTCGTAATATTTAACGTAGTAGAACTCTACCGTTGAATGGTTTATTTACATATCTTCTCTTAAGAATATCAATTGATATACTGCAATTGTTTTAAAATGAATTATTCATTGCACATTAGACCAGAATTACCATTGGAACTGTCACTGTCTACAAAGTTTGCACTCTTATTTCATCACTTCATAATGCATTACAATTTCCACACTTTAATGAGGATCGAAATATGGATCATGGGGTCTAGAAACAATTAGACAATTTTACTATGACAGTGTTCAATAGAAGAGATCTGGATATTTGTAAAATATTATTTTCTCTTTATTTTCAGTCATAATTAACTTAATTGTATTACGTGTTTATCTTTTGGCTACTACTTTCCGCAAAATGATTATCGCACATCCTCCGCAATGATGGGAATAATTTTCATACATGATACTTATTATTCTCTAAAGCTGAAAATAGTTGCAAAATTGAACAAATCTAAAATTGTTTTTATTAACATGAATGCATAAAAGTTTATTTGTCGATTATTTTTATAAAACAAATTTAACCCCTAGTGGCCGGAGCCCTGCATTTGCAGTGTTGAAGAATCGTGCACATACATGGTATGAAGGACTGCAATTGTAGTGTTGACCGTATATGTACATTCATTTTGCTTTCAGATATTACCTCTACTAGGTTAGTTAAAAACAAAAATAAAAAAAAATGTCACACATGGTATTGTCTGTGTGTTGGCTTTAACAAAAAAAAAATATTAAAGTTTCTTGCTAGACCCTATGGATTAAGGTTGCTCTACACTGAGTTTCTTGAAGTATCAGTATTATTAATATAAATAGACTATTACTATTAATATAAAATGACATGACATTGTGTCTAACCATAGACATGCAAATATAGATAGACGAGAACTTACAGATGAGGGGTAAAAACCAACTATGGCGGGATGAAGAGAGGAAGGAGACTGATTCGCCAATAAATCAATCTAACAGTATATAGGCACCTCGCACTATAATATCACCATTTAGTTCTTGAAAGTAAAATCTGCTTTTGAATGAATAGACCTTTTTATATGGGAGTGCGAATTGCATGCCATGTTATGCATGCATATATTAAGTGTGAGAAGTCCAAATGCGGCAAAGTGAGGTTCGCGTATGTTCATAGTCGAATATTTTGTTACAGTAGACACTTTTACAAATGTTTCATAATTTACTTACCCCAGTAAACAGCGGCTTTGTGTTTCGCGTCGCCATGTATCTCGATGTCATATATTTTGTTGCCGTAGATACTTTTACAAATGTTTCATAATTTACTTACTCCAGTAAACAGCGTCTTTGTGTTTCGCATCGTCATGTATCTCGATGTCATATATTTTGTTGCCGTAGACACTTTTACAAATGTTTCATAATTTACTTACCCCAGTAAACAGCAGCTTTTGTGTTTCGCGTCGCCATGTATCTCGATGTCATATCATATTATGTGATATGAATAAACTTAAAATAAAGTAAAATATTGCTTACATATGGAATGTAATACGACAATTGGGTTTATTCTCTTTTTCACTTCTATTTTTTCATGTTTTTATAGCACAAGCTACAAGTTTTGCTTCGTTCTAAATCCGTTCCGTTTTATTTCGTAAAATTTACGATAAGAGCTCGACACTGGTCCGGACAAGAATGATGACGTCACATTTTTTAGATTCACACGAGGCTCTGCAAGCCCAGGCGGTTCCGATGGAATGGTTCCAATGGGAGGGGGCTATGCCTTTTATCACTTTTATTACAGGTCCATGTATTTGTACGTCCGTGTGTCTAACATAATTTAACATTCAAATATAAATGTGCAAACCGATACCTACATTATTGTTTTAATGTTTCTTCATGTGTTAAATTTATTGTTTACAATTCAATTATAAACCTCACTAGGACTAAGCCTGTTAATATAAATAAAACAATAAACAAAAATATTATTTACTTTAAAATTTTAAATTGAGTGTTCAAGTTATCTTTCAATTTTGACGTGCTTTTATGAATATTTGCAGTTCCCCCCGCAATACGCTGCCATCTCGGAGCAGCACCAGCCGGCGGAGCTGATCCCCAGCTTCTCCACCATCGAGTACACCATCACGCGTGCCCCCTCACTGCCGCCCATCTTCCTGCTGGTGGTGGATACCTGCATGGACGAAGAGGAGCTGGGAGCCCTCAAGGACTCACTGCAGATGTCGCTGAGTCTCATGCCGCCCAATGCGCTGATCGGACTGATTACATTCGGCAGGATGGTTCTGGTGCACGAGCTTGGTAATTGGTTTATTGTTTTTTTTTTTAGCCCTGTATGCATTTTGTTTTGTGCTATGTTTATATGTTAACAGATCTCTCTGAAATCTGTTTTATTTTTAGATTTTAGTAGATTCCTGTTTTATCATCCGTAACCATGGTAACCATTTTTCTTTCGTAAAATAGAGTCATTATCTGTAGATTCCTGTATAATCATTTCCACTGTAGTTCCTTTTACACAAAACTTTCCTCTTTAAAATTGCAAATTATCGACAACAGTTGGTGACCTTAGCGTCCTACTGTTTTATATAATTATAAAAGGAAAAGATTTAATGAAGCTTGTGATTGATACACCAAACAGTGCCCCTTTATTTTAGTATGCATGTGGACATCAAACTAGTCGTTCTTTCTAAAATGGTGCTCAATTTTTGAAATCGCAAATTCCCCCCCTTGGTGTGTTCAGTTTCCTGTTTACTCAACAAGACGCGGAGAACGAAGGAGGAGGATTCGGGGGAGTGGTAGGGAATAGCAAGGGGTGAATTTGAAAAATTCAGATTTCTCACACTGACAGCTGTATGTTGTCTGCTCACGCATCAGGACAACAAAAAATATTGTGTACCGAAAAGCACTTCAATAAACAGAATTAAAATTCAAAACAATTTCTTTCTTTGGGTGGCATTTCAACGCACTATTGAGTTATATATACAATGAGGATGCCTCTACATGCCTCTGCATCAAGCTGCTTGAGCATAGACAACAATCAAGCCGCTTGATCGTGTCAGAGGCCCATCAGGTTTTCATTATTGTTTACGCTCTGTGGGTCACCCTGGCTAGGTGGCTCAAGAGTGGGGTGACGGTAATCACATGGACAGTTTAGTACCAAAGTTAACCGAGTAAGGTGGATTTTGCTGTGAGGTATGTATATGTACCTAGAAAATTGGGAACTACCAACCTATTTTTTATTAATTTATTTATGTATTTTGCTAATGCCTAAGTGCTATTACAGTTGCTGTTTGCCGTTTTTCTACTCATTAATATTTTAAAAAAATGCTTAAGTGAGTTTTTCAAATCAGTAAACAAAACAAAAAGATTCATATTTTGACTCATTCTTCCAATGATTCTATATTCAAAATGATTGCGATAAAATTTTTTGTGTAAATTTTGTTCATTTGTATTGTTTCAAAATAATTTATTTACCACTTCAGTTGATTGAACATTTTTAGAAACAATATTTTTTCTTATCAATTCAATTAATTAAGTAAAATGTTTTACAAAACAATTACCATGTAATGAATACACTCCCACTACAATATAACCAGTTCTGTTTTTAATTTGCATTGTTAATTTTGTTTTCAGGAACCGAAGCCATTTCCAAGTGTTTTGTATTCAAAGGCACCAAAGATCTGACGGCCAAACAAATCCAAGAGCAACTTAGCGTGGGCCGCGTCTCCCAAGGGGTGCCCCAGCAACAGCAGGGCAGAGCCCCAGCGGGGGCACCTGTCCCCGCTCCACCAGCCAACCGCTTCCTGCAGCCCGTCCGCCAGTGCGACATGGCGCTGACAGATATGATCGGAGAATTAGGCAGAGATCCCTGGCCCGTGGGTGTGGGTAAACGCCCGCTGCGATCGAGCGGAGTAGCGCTCAGCTTAGCCGTTGGCTTATTAGAGGTGGCCTACCCCAACACGGGGGCGCGCATCATGATGTTCCTAGGGGGCCCGTGCTCTCAAGGGCCGGGTCAGGTGGTCAACGACGAACTGAAGCAGCCCATCCGCTCCCATCATGACATCCACAAGGATAACGCCAAGTACATGAAGAAGGCGGTGAAGCACTACGAAGCCTTGGCCCTGAGATCCGCCACCAATGGACACGCCATCGATATCTACTCTTGCGCTTTGGATCAGACTGGTCTTCTTGAAATGAAGCAGTGCTGTAACTCAACTGGGTAAGCATTTAAAATTATTTTACACTGAAATCATCGAATTATTTTGTTTACTTACCGTGTTGAAAATAGCTTGCAATTATAATTATTAATTAAACGCTCCCTTATTTTAGCATAAACATCCATGTGATTTATGATATTACGTAACTTTCCACTGAAGTTTTTAAAAGGCTCCTAAAAACTTTCTTATTATCGTTTACATAAAGAAAATTGTTTATGACGGGCGACTTGGAATTGAATTTTTATACAGTTTTATTCTAAGATTGATGAAATTTTGAATCTTTTGATATCACGACCTTTAAAACAAGAGGACGGTCACTGTACGTAATATTTAGAAAAACCACCCCTATCTCCTTTTCCTTCCCCCTAAAGCAGAATTTTGATACACCTTGATGAAATTTTGCACACTTAAAACACATGTTAAAAGAAGGGGAAACTTACTCTCTACATCTGATTTCGAAAAACTCTGCCTAATGTCCAGGCAACGCCAGGAACAGCTAGTCTTTTAAAAATGTTTTTTTTTGTGTGTATTTTACATAATATTATATGCAGGCACGTCTGGTGCCTTAAATGTGTGGTGGTTCACCAAGCCATTTATCAAAAAATTTAATGTATATAATGAAACGTTATATTAAAATGAACTCTAGACATCATTCATGATTTTTTCCGTGTGGAGTTAATGTTAAAAATTGCTGACAATAATTATCAAATAAAAATAAGAAGGAAAAAAGAAAAAAGGCATGCTGTTTGAATTCAACACTATTTCTTGTTTGTTTTACTTTTGTCCTGATGGACCAATGGTTATTCCGAAAGCTGTCAACGGATTCAATAAATTTAGTTTGTTTAATTTAACAATATTGTGGGCATAATCTGTTTCAGTGGGCACATGGTGATGGGTGACTCCTTCAACTCGTCCCTCTTCAAGCAGACATTCCAACGAGTATTCGCTAAGGACCAGAAGGGAGATTATAAAATGGCGTTTAATGGCACACTAGAAGTAAAGTGTTCTCGCGAACTTAAAAGTAAGTTGTACTACTACATCATCTTTATTTATATATTTTTCTCATACATACATGGTTCATGATGATTACTTATATGTAGTTTATTAAATATGTACGAGATGCACTTGTTGATCTTTTTTTCTCCCTTTATTATTCAAACCTGTTAAACTATTTTTGTAATTTGTCAGCAGGTACATATGGTAATTTGGTTAATTTATTATTTAGCCCCTCAGGACTCAGGCCTATTTTGTCAGAAGGTCAAAATATTTCCGCTTTGCAATGAAATCCAAATATGTAAATGGAATATTTCTAAACGCATCCAAAAACTATAAACTGTTTTTGAAAGGTGATAAAATACATTTTCAAATTTTATAATAGGTACTAAATAAACACGTTTTTTTAAATATAAAATTTTTTAGCAAACTTACAAAGTTTTAAAAAATCCCAAAGATTCTCAAAATAAGTTACATATTTTTATAATTAGTTTTTTTTACAAGTCTTATGATAAAAGAAAATTAGAAACAATTTTTTAGATGTGAGGTCTAGGTTCACAGAACTACTACTAGTATTGTGTAATCCTTAGCTAAATCATCTAAGTCTAAATGTTTTGCTCAACTTAACACAGGCTCATTTTTGATAAAATGTATTTATTTCAGTATCTGGAGGAATTGGGTCGTGCGTGTCGCTGAATGTGAAGAGTCCATGCGTGTCGGACCAGGAGATGGGAATGGGCAACACCTGCCAATGGAAGCTGTGCACCTTCACACCCAACTCCACCATGGCCTTATTCTTTGAGGTAACTGCTGCATTTTAAAATGGCTGTGTATTTTTCAAAAACAATGGTAAACTAAAAATATGAAAATGCAGTCACGTGGGGTGGATGTCCTACCTGATTTGTTGAGCAGTGTATGGGGTAAATTGAGAATCTTTACCTGTGAACTGTAAGTCTCATAGTTACGTCAAAAGTGAACACACTGCAATTTGGGAAGCGGGTATGGGTACCGCCACCCCGGGAACCATTTATTAGATAACCAATACCCCTGCCATAAGTCACCCCAAGTGGTTCGTTACCTTTGTGGTGATTTAGCAGGGGTCCCCTGGTTCGTGGGGTGAGCTTTGTCTAGGTCGTGGCGGCGAATGCGTTTGTCCACCTACTGCGTGGTGGGCCGGATCGGGAGAGACTGGTTGAGGGAGACCTAACCTAGATCTCTCCAGCCAGACTCTCCCGATCCAAAGGCTTGCACCACAGTGGATTTCTGGATGGATTCATACTTCCGTCTCACTACTGGACACATTGAACCTTAGATTCCTACCCTTCATACCTTTTTCCTTCCTAGAACTTCCTCTTCTTCCTTTCCCCAAAAAGACCCTCCAAACAGTATCCCAAAAGATGGCATAGGCCCCGGGGGGGAAATTGTTTTTCTTTCCTCAGGTCCTCATAGAAATAATGTAAAAAAACAAAATCATGCCCGCACTATCGAAGCTTGCAATATTGTCAAAATAATAATGTCGGTAAGGAATCATCACAAACGGGGTGCTGTAAAAATGCCTGACACATAGAGTGGTGTTAGTAAACAGATGGGGAGGGGGCAGGCACAATGTGACTCACTTCTTGTCAGTGGCGGCTCTCCCCTTAGGACAATGGTTGTTTGACCCCCCAAAATTATAAGACATAATAATAATATTTTTTTATGGAATCAATTTAATTTTACGGCTCAACGCATCGAATTCTTTACTTGAAATTTGAAATGAACCGCAAAATAATAGCAGTTAGCGGCGTTGACTCGCCGGGTGACGAGCAGTGACATCTATCGTGTCAAATGGAAGCTCCAATTCTCACAATATTTAGATCTGGGTCAATTTTTGACTTGCCCGTCGAATATGTATCTTCTGTCTCTATGCGCGCCATACAATAAACGCGATGGCACTATGTTTTTATCCTGGAGTAAAAATTCCCGCGTGTAGGTACCATAGAAACCCTAGCGACGTTTTGGACATGACCGAATGTCGTGGAAGGGAGACAGCATTATGAAGCTTATGCGTTGTTGAAAGAGATGGCGATACAACATAGGTCGGTTTTGCATTTTGTACGCATGCCTCGTCCATTGTATTTGGACAGTTCGGGAAAGATTTGGAATAATAATTATTTACGTTGTTACCGTTTCAAATTTAGTTTGGTGGCGGCACATCGAGAAGTAGATCTTTTTAAAGATTATTAATTATTATATTATGATCACTTTTCAACGGACATAGAAAACAGCTTGATTTAAATCAATGTTTGTTTTTTAGGTTTCTAATCTAAGTGACAGCAGATTCTATACATTTAATTATCTAGTTACAGGTAAATCATTTGAAAGGGACCTTTGCTTGTGTAGTAGATAAAAAATATCTAATTTAATTTAATAATAAATCTGTTTTGGTTAGGTAGCTGAAAAATGCAAAAACAAAAAAAACATCACAAATTGAAACGCAAGTCAAATTTAAATAAAATTGATAAATGTCTTTTCTCACCCAATATCTTTGGGCATTTTAGGGGTAAAAGGGGACTGCGGACGTGTGTTTCAAAGTCAATTTTTGTTTTTAAATTTTTGATATAACCGGTTACTATTTTTTCTAATCTACCTAATTTTGTTTTTATATTTTGGATACTTAGGTACATACTATCGGTGCGCATAACCATATTGAAAAGTGCCCTCTTTAAAATGATGTGCCAGCAAGTACATGAATTATTTAGTGATTTTGCAATTTATAAATAATACCCATGTAATTTGAGTTGCGGATTCATGACCCTACCTATCTTCAAATTGTTATAGATAATAATATGTCGGCATTTTTCACAATATCAAAAAAAGGTAATTTCACAATTTTTTTTTCAAATGACCTCCCGTACCTGGAGCCCTAGAGCCGCCTCTGCTTCTTGTATACAGTTAGTTAGGTTAATTAGGAGGTTTCAGTTAAGAATAAACATGAATGTGCGTTGTGTTCCAGGTGGTGAACCAGCATTCGGCTCCAGTTCCTCAGGGCGGCAGAGGCTGTGTGCAACTCATCACACAATACCAGCACTCCAGCGGCCAGAGGCGCATCAGGGTTACCACTGCAGCCAGAAAGTATGTTTTAACACACTTATTCATTGGAGCCTTTTAACACAATTCCTCTTTGCTTACATTATAAGAGAGAATTGCGTAGTACTTTTGAAGACTACGGTGTTGGTAGAGAGAGAAAGTGTTGCAAGTTGAAAAAAAATAATGGGGAATCAAACGATAATGAATTGGTGAAAGAGCAATCTTTCTTTCATAATGGATCCCAGGCATCGATATGGAACACAAAAATTTGATTTTCTCATCTATGTTTACCCCAGAAGTCTAAGGTCAGTTATTTTTACCAAAATGACGATGTAATAAACATGACCTTTTTTTGTTTATGTATTCAGGTTTGTGTATAAATAATAAAATCAGATTACATTTGTATGAATATTTTTTTTTTGACAAATTGTTTCCAAAATGGGAGGTTTTTTTTTTTAGTTAGCTATTCTGAGAAAACTTCTCAAGATATTGTCATGTAATATACGTGAATAATAAGATATATAGCCAGGACTTCCTCACCTTCCTCTTCCCTATCTCCTTCCCCTCCCCACTACCTTAAGCCTCACAACATACCCCAATTGGGGATGCTTTAGTCCCACTGGCTCCAGACGGGAGCGGTTGGGATTCTTGTGCAGTTTTCATGTAAAAAAAAATATATATATATATATATATATATAGTATCTGGTAAACAGGAAACAATTGCTTTGTTTTTATGTCGAACTTTGTCATCCCACGTTTAACAGATTAATGAATATTTTATTGTGTAAATTTCCAGTTGGGGTGATGCAGCAGTCAACCTGCACCACATCAGCGCTGGCTTCGACCAGGAGGCGGCGGCTGTGGTGATGGCGCGCCTCGTAGTCTACCGCGCAGAGCAGGAGGACGGCCCAGACGTGCTGCGCTGGGTCGATCGGATGCTCATCCGACTGGTAATCCATCACCCTTTACCTAGCCACATTTTCAAACTATACATATGGAAATAAGAGAGATGGGCTTAGAATCATTAGAGGGCATAGACCAGTCAGTAGTTGAGTGGGCATCGCGTTTGGGTCCCACCCAGGCGTCCCGTCTGGCTAAGTCCTCCATCACAACACAAGCAACATTTTCGGCTTTCTGTGGTTTTAGTAGGAGATTTTCAAACATTGTTGGGTTATTCGTAACCTGGGAATGATTGTCTACCTTTTAAAAATTAATTATAATTAGTAGCATAAAACCAACAAATACATCGTTCACCCACACTACTGCAAATTACATCTACCTACTACATACCTTTGTTCCCGACTACACATTAAATGCATAACTTTCATTGCATAGTTGCTTTGATGCAGTGGAAGGGATGGATTCATACTTTCGTCACTCCTGAACACATTGACCTCCAGATTCCTTCCCCCCCCAAATACCCTTTTCCTTCCCAGAACTTCTTCTGCCTTTCCCTAAAAAAAACCCTCCACACAGCATCCCCAAAGATGATACAGGCCCTGAGGGTTTTTGTTTCCTCAGGGCCTCATGTGTGGAGAAACTGTAAAAAATACATATGTAATATAAAAGTGCAGTTTTATTGTAGCTCTGCAATAGTCAACATGCTTCCATGCCTTTTGTCCTATTGTTTATTTTATCTACATTTAAAACATTTTTAGTAGAAAGCAACCTGATATGACTGGTAGATTCCATCAATAACATCCTGGTGATAGACCACCATTCAGAATAGAAACGTTGCTTGAAATGGCTTTAACTGCATTTAATAACCAGATCTGAAGAGGAATATAAACGCTAGAAATATTTCGATTCTCGTGCCTGCAAAATTTGCAATCGAGCGTCTTATTCGCGCGAGGCAAGTAAGCGAAAAAGTAGTTTTTATTTATTTTGTCCATAATTTTATAAGAGTGAAAAAAGTTAGAACATAGAAAACCTGAAAAATGGTCTTTGCCATAAAGGGATATTTTTATAAAAATGTTTCTTGTATTACTTCATAGTTAAGTCGTGAAAAAACATTTTTTTTAGTGGTTTACGCTTATTTTTTTTGTTATGTAAATAATAATCTTATTGTAATTCCGTTACATAGAAAACCTAGTAAAAGCTTCAATTTATCCGTAGCATATTTTTTGATGTTCATACTGTAAGCCAAGTCGTCATAAAGATTAATCTAAATAGGATTTCACGTATAACTTCACCTGAATAGCCAGATATTTTCCAAAGTACCTCTTCACTATCTCTTTTCCCCTCCCTCTCCATTCAGCCTCACAACATACCCGGATTGGAGACGCCATAGTTACACTGGCTCAGGACAGCTGGGACTCTTGTGCAGAATTCAGATTTAAAAAAAAAAGATTATTAGAGTGATTTGTAAGACAACCTGTTAAATTATTATTTTTTTATTTCACAGTGCCAGAAGTTTGGTGAATATGCCAAGGATGACCCCAACAGCTTCCGCCTGTCGGAGAACTTCAGTCTCTATCCTCAGTTCATGTACCACTTGCGGCGATCACAGTTCCTCCAGGTCTTCAATAACTCTCCCGATGAAACCAGCTTCTACAGGTATGACTTGATCTTACCATTTCTGGCCATTTGAAGAGTCACAGATAAATGTGTCTACTTGTCAGAATCGTGACCATTTCTGGTCTCGTTTATCGCATGCTCGATTCACGTTTATTTATTTAATATACACGGTCCCAAAGATCAATGTCGGATCTGATAAAAATTGAAAACCATCTTATTGTCTTATTTTAACTACCTTTTCTTATGATTTAAAAGTCTGTATGTATCTTCGGAATTTTCAATGAAATGTAATGAAATCCATATGAACTTCTTATACGTTTTACGGCCGGCGTAGTGCAGCGGTAAGGCGCTTGACTCGCACACCGAAGGGTGCGGGATCGAATCCCGGCGTGGCAAATAAATTTTATTTTATAAATTTGTGTTATTTCACAATTTATTATTTTAAAATTTATTTATTTATTCAACGCCCAGAGGGCTTTTACAGTAGTACAATTTGTTTATGACAGATGATTTTTAAACAGATAGAGAAATGATAAGAATAAAATTAGATAAAAATGCACACAAGTCATAAAAATACAGCGATTTGATAAGTTTACAAAAATACATATATGTTTAGGAATAGTTTTGGAATAAGTTTTTTTACAAGATCCACAAAATTCGCCAAGTTGATGTTGAATATGTCAACATCACTTAAGTACTGATTTCCCATAGTGTGAAATCTTTGTATCGGAGAGTGGGCAATGTAGTTGCGCTTATGAATGCTGCAGTAGAATAGTGTATTTTGTCATGTGGTTACTGTCGGTATTCGTAAGTTTATGAGTTGTAGGAGTTCGCAACAGTCGAATTTAGAGTTAAGTATTTTGAATAAAAATGTCAAGTCGTTTATTTTACGTCTGTCTTCTAGTGTGTGTATTTTTAGAAAATTTAGTAATTGATCATATTTTAAGTCTTCTAGTGGGATATTTAATTTAAAATTTATAAAACGCAGAAATTTTTTTTGTATTCGCTCAATATTATTAACGTGAATTTCGTAAGATGGAGACGAAACTACCGAGTTATACTCAATTTGGCTTCTAACTAGAGATACATATAATAGTTTAATGGCTTCTATGGAATTAAAGTTTTTAGTTGTTCTTAAAACGAATCCTAGTGTTTTCATACCTTTGTTCATAATTTGGTGGATATGATTGGCGAAACTTAGTTTTTCATCCAAAATGATTCCAAGATCCCTCATTTCCGGGACTCTTTCTAAAGCTGTGTTATTGATGGAATATTCGAATAAAACAGGATTTTTTTTCTGAAGAAAGTCAAGGTTTTACACTTTTCTACATTTAAAAATAAATTATTTTGAATGCACCAATCTTTAAACTTACTAATATTTGACTGTAATGATTTATATCAGTTATTTTCTTGTATAGCTTCATGTCGTCAGCAAAGAGCAATACCTCGACATCATTGAAGCAATTGGTTATATCATTGATGAAAATGAGGAACAAAACCGGGCCAAGGTGCGGTAGGCCACTAGTAGCCCAGAAAGCTTTCGACATCCAAGATTTTATTTTGACGAACAGTTTATGATTTAATAAATAGCTAGTAAACCATTTTAGCATGTTACCCCTTATTCCTAGAGCAAATAGTTTTTGGATTAGTAGTTTATGGGATACTTTGTCAAATGCCTTCGAAAAGTCTGTATATATGCAGTCGACTTGTTTATTTTCTGAAAAAGATTGTAATATGAAGTTTTGAAATATCGTTAAGTTAGTTGCGGTAGATCTACCTTTGATAAAACCGTGCTGTTTTTGGTCAATTAATTTTATTAATTTGGGATAGATTTCATCGAGGACCAGTGATTCGAAAAGCTTAGGTAGTACTGACTGTATACAAATGGGGCGATAATTGGCTATATTAGTGTCGTCTCCTTTTTTGTAGATAGGTGTAATGAAGCTAGATTTCCAGCGGTCTGGAAAGTGTCCAAGGGTTAAGAGATGGTTGAATAATAATGTGAGTGGTTTAGATAATGTATCAGAGCATTTTTTGAGGAATATTGGTGGAATGTTGTCTGGGCCAGCGGATTTGTCAGTGTCTAAGGAAAATAATTTCTGTTCGCAACATTTTTGTGTGATATGGCAATTTGTTAAGTGTGTAGTCTTGCTAAATTTGTATTCAGGTATTTTGTCATCTGGGGTTTCTTCATCATATACATCTTTGAAGAAGTCCGAAAAAAGGTTTACAAGTCCTGTGTATTGTTTGCACTGGTTCCATTCATTTGCATTATTGGCGGGTAGTCTGTGTTTTCATTGTTTAGTTTTTTAAAAAATTTCCAAAGATTTTTGGATTTAAAGACAGTGTCCTCGATAGAGGTTATATACATTTTGTAACATTGTTTGGAAAGATCTTTACATTTTTTCCTGGTTTCGCTAAAGATTTTATAATCACTAATGGATTTGCTTTGTTTGAATTTTTTGTTTTGACTCTTTTTTTGCTGAAGAGAGGCAGTAAGCTCTGATGAGAACCAAACCGGGTAGGTATAGCTTCTCGGTGTATAAAAAGGTACATAGGATTCAATAATATTAGAAAAGTATAAATAAAGTTGGTCTAAAGATTCATCAATGTTTTCATCGGATAAAAACGACCAGTCTGTATTTGAGAGATGGCTGTTAATTGAGTTGAAATCGGCTCGTTTAAAGTTTAGGACTCTTTGTACAGGTATTTTTACATTTTCGCATTTTCACATTTTAATTTAATGTATAGGGGAGGATGGTGATTATCTATTGGTAGGAGTGGATCATTTGAGAGTTCTACAGATATTTTAGGATAGTTTGATAAAGCTAAGTCTAATAAGCGATTGTTACAGTTATAAATAAAATTATGTTGGTGAAAGTTTAGAAAGTTTACCATGTCCAAAACTTCACGTGCACGATCGTTTTCACTTTCGTTTGTGATGAGACCACAGTTTTTTGCTTTCCATGTTAGGTTTGGTAAGTTATAATCTCCAAGGATAACAATTTTCGAGTGAGAATATTTTGATGAAATTGTTTCGATGTCTTCACAGTGGTTTCTGTATGTGTGAGGGTCAGAAAGTGGTGGTAGATTAGCCGTTCCAAATAGTACATAGTTTATTTGCGGCACCTTCCAGAGTGGAAGATACTCTCAGTATCGCCCTGGTGTAAGACAACCATTCAGAATTGAAACATTGCTTGAAATGGCATTAGCCGTGTTTGGTGACCAGATCTGAATTGCCAGGTACTTCCCCACCTTCTTCCTCCCTATCTCCTTTCCTTCCCTACTATCCTCAGCCTCACAACATACCCCAATTGGGGATGCCATAGTCTCACTGGCTTCAGACGGGAGCAGTTGGGATTCTTGTGCGGTATTCATATTAAAAAAATACTCTACATTTATTGATCTCAAAAACAGTAAAAATGCATAAATGTAACTCTTAAACAGCTCTACTGCAAAACCACCAAATCGCACATCTGACATTGTTCTTTGGGACCTTCGAAATATACGATGAACAATAATTGCATGTTACAGTTTAAGAGCATAAAGAAATATTAGATATAATTAAAAATAAGAACAACAATTATTAATTGTGGCATTGGATTGTAAAATGAGAGAGCCTAAAATGAATAAAAGCTCCGATGATAATAAAAGTAAGAGATACAAGTGGATACAAATCATACTGTATAAGTAAAGTAGACAGATAAGTCAGATACGCCCCATACATCATACATACGTCTAGTAATGTTACATTATTCTGAAAACAAGCTTATGGGACCGAGTGGTTAAATTAATATTGATAAGTTAGGATATTTTCAAAATTATTTTAATTTTAAAATCATTTCTCTATCGAATCTAGCTATTCTTGGGAAACTACCTTTTTGCTAGATTATATAATATTTTTATAAATATACAAACACATTATCTGACAGTATAATTTACAAAAACATAATTTTACTAAAAACAAGTACTTAAGTTATTACGAAAATACAATCAGACTGCGCACGGCAAAAATTTTGTGTCGGCGATCATGAAGTTAATCTGGAAATGTCTATTTCTTTTAAAATGACACCATCAATCTGTTTCAGTCATACTCATTTTTTTAAAAATTTTATTTGGAAAACCAACAGACAATATTTTCATTACTATCTGATTCTACATATTGTGTAATAAATGAATTAAAATGACCTTATGTGATGTTTGCAGGCACATGCTGATGAGGGAAGACCTAACCCAGTCCCTGATCATGATCCAGCCCATCTTGTATGCCTACAGTTTCAACGGGCCTCCGGAACCCGTACTCCTGGACACCAGCTCCATCCAGCCTGACCGCATTCTGCTCATGGATACCTTCTTCCAGATTCTCATTTTCCACGGAGAGGTACTTATTATCTGTCATCCTAACGCAAAATAACAAATTTCTAACTATTTTACAGAGAAATCTGATTTCCGTACACGGCGCTACCCCAAATACACTGAACTTTACCATTTTTATTTTCATATGTAATATTATAAAATCAAAATTTTATCATTAGTAAATTAATGTAATTTTTTTGTACGATATATGTGTGTTTCAACATGTAATGTATTGAAAGAGCTTCTAAGTGACGCCGGCAGATGCCAGCAGGGAAAGTGCTTTTATCGATTGCCGACAGGGGTGCCCGAGTAGGCAGTGGCCGTCAAGAGTGGTTCTGGCCAGCCTACCGCTCAGAATCATTTGGCCGCTAATATATACAGGTCGTGTGACTTGTAGCATAATTATTGTAAATACCTAAACTCATAATAAACCAGTTTGATATCAAGGACCTGTTATTGACAAGTACCCCCACAAAACTAATAGCATTTATTTGTTTGACGATTAATGCCATTTCGAATTAATGATATTTTTGTCTACTATTCACAGATCTACTGATTATAATTTATACTAAAGTTTGTTTATGTTAAATGTTTGTGACGATGATTCCAGACAATAGCTCAGTGGCGAGCGCTCCGCTACCAGGACATGCCAGAGTACGAAAGCCTGAAGCAGCTGCTGCAGGCACCGGTGGACGACGCGCAAGAGATCCTGCAGACCCGCTTCCCCATGCCTCGCTACATCGACACGGAGCAGGGCGGCTCTCAGGTCAGTCTCCATGCTACCAAACATACTCTACTTTAGTCCTACTGCACCTGAATATTTCCGAATCTTGTGCAGTATTCTCATCGAAAGATGAATAATGAAAGAATTTTCCCTACCAATAACAATAATAATATTTTTATCTGGCTGTTTGATGGCTGCAATTCAGAGAGCCTTCTATTTCACTTTCAATTTTACATTTTGTGCATGTTTATTTCCTATCTTTTTCCCTACTGGCCACACTTTCTAACATTCTTTCTGTAAAAAAATATTTGACAGGCATTTAAATAGGACGGACTGTAATGTATAATTATCTTTATAATGGTAAAGTTTCTACAGTGCCATTTATTGGTACAATTATCTTTATTAATTATTTGTTTTAAATATTTGTATTGTGTATAAATTTTTTTATTTTGTATTTTCAGGCTCGGTTCCTTCTATCCAAAGTGAACCCATCTCAAACACACAACAATATGTATGCGTACGGAGGGGTAAGTCACTTCTGCGTGCTTTATTCACCACATTCACTTTTATCTTAATAAAACGTATCAGACAACGTCCTAATGTGTTGCGTTTCTAGAATTGAATTTTTCTTGAATTATGTATTATCAATTTTCTTTGATTTTTTTATTGTTATCTTGTCTAGGGCGTTGTCAGTTATCTTTTTTTTTTTACTTAGTGCTTGTGTTTTTGATGATAGTGCATAGAAAATAGAAAGTAATAGATAGCCTGCTGTATGCAATAAGCCTGGATCCCACCTGATCGATTATTTTATCTATTTCATAGAATCTATGAAATAGATCCTTGGGAACCGGCTCTTCTATGGAATAGAAACCCAAAGTTAAATTGATTTTAACTTTCATTCTGTAAATTGACCATAGATTCTCATAGAATAGATCAGGTGAGAATGCGCCGTTAGTAACATAATTGCGATGCTTAGTACCAAAGGTATTTTTGGTACTAAGTTTCATTAATTCAGACAAAACGGATTAAAATATGTAGTTTGTATTTTTTTTTCATTATTATACTATTTATGTGCCTAACTTGCAAAATAAATTTGTATTAAATGACACCTCTAGTCCTGAGTGCCTAAATTTTTTTTATTAAGTTATTTTTAAAAATTTTGATTCAATGATTTTCATCAAAATCAAAATTTTAGTTTACTTATTTAGATGCACATGAATCTGTAATATAATTAGAACAAATGCATCTTCTCAACCATATAAGTTATTTTTTTAATAATATTTTTGATTTTGATTACTTTGTATACAAACAATGACTCTTTGAAACTCATGTAAGAGTAACTGGAACTTATTTAAAAATAATTAGATTTGATATCGCAGTGTCTTCTGTTTATAATATGCACTGCAAGTAATTTAAAATAAATAGATTACTTAGTTTTAACCATAGACATACAAATAGATAGACCAGAACATACAGATGAGGGGTAAAAACTAACTATGGCTGGGCGAAGAGAGGGACGATGACTGTGAATCGCCAATAAATCAATCTAACAGTATATAGGCATCTCGCATTATAATATGACTATTTAGTTTTTAAAAGTAAAATCTGCTTTTGAATGAATCGACCTTTTTACATGGGAGCGCGAATTGCTAGCCCCGATATGAACAAATATCTGAAGTCCAAATTTGGCAAAGTAAAGTTTCACTTATTTTTGGAGTGAAATATTTTGTTTCCGTATTTAGTTGAGACACTTTTACAAATGCTTCATAATTTACTTACCTCAGTAAACAGCAGCTTTATGTTTCGCGTCACCAAGTATCTTGATGAAACAGCGGCTTTGTGTTTCGCGTCGCCATGTATCTTGATGTGTTATCATATTATATGATCTGAATAAGCCTAAAATAATGCTTACCTATGGAATGTAATACGAAAATTGGGTTTATTATCTTATTCACTTCTATTTTTACATGTTTTAATAACACAAGTCACCATTTTTGCCGTGTTATTTCGTAAAATATACCGATCACCGACCAAGAATGATGACGTCACATTTTTTAGATTCACGCAAGGCTCTCGCAAGCCCAGCCGGTTCCGATAAAATGGTTCCAATGGGAGGGGGAAATAATACTCCTTTTATCACTTAGGGCAGGTCCATCTATTTGTATGTCCATCGTTTTAACCATGTTTGCTTCATCAGGTTTATTTTAAAACTTAACTAAAAAATATTTTAGTTTTAAAATAACCCTAATGAAGTAAGCGCTGCTTATGAAACATGTCAGTTTTTTTAACAATAAACATGGTTATAACTAAGTAATCTATTAATTTTTAAATAAAATGGTGCCACAAAATAAGTTTGCTGTGTTTGAATTAAGTATTTTTTTTTCAGAATTTTTTTTTGTGCTTTAAATATATATGAAATGCTGAATTTGAGCATGTTTTGCATAATATTGAATGATGCTTTGTGCAGCATGTTTATTGTTTTTGATATATTATTTACGTTTGATTTGCAATGACAACTTCTTTTAGAAGAATATAGCTTTCTCACCGCACTGCTGCTGGCTGTGATAACAAAATGCCCAACATTAATTCTGGCCTCTTTCGGTAGTAGACTTGATAATTTAATCTAAAATTAAAAAAAAAATTGTTCCTCGAAAGTTTTTTCTTTCTGTAATAAGGTTCTATCAAAATTTTATGAAATATGCTTTTAAATTATTAATTTATTGCGTGCAGTTTCACTCTTCTCAAAAAACATTAAGGCCAAGTTGATTTGCAAAAATTTAGATATAACAAAGTCATCAAATGTCCATTCAGCACCATTTTGTTTTTTTGACAGTTGAAAGGTTCCCGTTAAAATACCAATTCCATGAGCCAGTTGTTTCACATAATTTGAATATTTCATCAAATTTCCAAGTTCATTTTCAAGTGCTTTTTAAGTTCTATTCAAGTTTTGATATTATCCAAGTACTGTGAAGCAACTTGCCCATCGTGATACAATAACAGAATTTGACTAGAACTTTCACAGAACTTGAAAATTAACTTTGAAATTTGATGAAATGTTCAAATTCTGTGAAACAATCCGTTTATACCCCTGAATCCGTTTCAGCTTTTGAACAAATTATGGTCAGCAGGCTTTGACAAGCATTTAAGTTTGTCAACTTATTATGATTTCTCAAAAAAACAAAATGGCCCTGAATGGCTATTTGATGACAATGTTACATTTGAATTTCTGCAAAATAGCTGGGTCTAGTTGTGTCAAAATGTGCTACTTGATGGATTAGAACCCAAGTATCTAAATTTGCTGCTTTGAACATGCCGGCGGGCTGAAAAAATTGTGGGTCATTGTCACTCTTCAAAGAATTTGTCATTCCAGAGCATGTCTCCTGCGTTAATTGAATGATGCACCATTTTTGTTTTTATTAACTTATTGTTTTTTCTTTCAACGTTGCTGTTGCCCCTCAGATGATGCCAGTCCCGAGTTCGGTAGAGTTTTTGTTTTTATTTTTTTTTCTGTACTAAATTCTTTCAATACCATTTTCAAAATGTTGCATTACAACAAAATTGGTTACTTTTTAATCTATCTGAAATTTAAAACAAAAGGTTTGAAGTCATAGTAATTATCAATGATTTTGTTCTAATGCAAAATTTTGGTCTTCAAATAAAAGTTTTTTTGAAGTGTTTTTTCTGTCTTTAAAATTTTTATTTTTGTTTATTTTGCTTTCTTCTTTTCATTTATTTCTTATCGCATGTGTCAAGCTTGATATTTTTGTACTGGAAAAGATTTTTTCTACCTTTTGTATTGAAAATATGAAAATACAATTATTATTTGTTCATTACATCTCTTTTTTCTGAAAAGTAATGGAAATTTGAAAAAAAACCACTTCTGCCACCCATCTTCTTCTTTCACAACACTTGTTAAGATAAATGGCTTTTTAAATTCTGTAATCAAATGTTGTAATACAGTCATAATGTATTTGCTTTTTTCATTCAAGTGAGTAAGTGAATAATTATTATTTTTACATTAAATGCTGCTTCGTTTATATCATCGTCCAGTTGATTAGTCAGACATCTCCAAATACCAAGTATTGAGATAATGAGGAAAGCAATATTAGAATGCTCTCCACCAACCAATTATTATTTACACATGTCTGCGGTTTACATACCTATTAAATATGCTGTAACATAACATCGAGAGACATAACGGTCTGGTACATTAGATGGCATTTTGAAATATCCTACTAGTGACCCGGAAAAAAACAACATTTTGTTTAATTCACTACAAGTTTTTCTTTGCATTAAAATTAATTTGGTGGTGTTTACGAGTAATCTGAGTACAGTACCAGATGGAGGGTACACTTCTACATACAACTGCATACTCGACTCAAATTTTTATTTTTGAAATATCTCTGACTAATCAACTGAACGATTGATGTGTATATTAAGTATTGAAAATACATAATACCATACAATTATTTCATATAGCTAACCTAATCAAGATAAATTATAAATATATTTTTTGGTACAGCCAAACCATCATCATTTTGCCAATTTTTTTAATCAACTGGGTTTGTGTCTTTGCCTCAAATGTGAATCTCATATTTGTTATGATTTTGCAGGACGGCGGCGCTCCCGTGCTGACTGACGATGTCTCCCTACAAGTGTTCATGGAACATCTGAAGAAACTGGCAGTCTCATCAACTGCCTAGCATAAGGAAAATGGTTTCCACCACAAGTTTGAGAAGCCCTTTAGAAATGGCCGGTTCAGGGTAGAATTTGGAAGGAGCTCATATTAGACAACTAAACGGAGTGTGTTACACTCAATGTGTACGTAAATGTTAAATTTACACTCAATGTGTACGTAAAAATTAATTAACATTACACTTGATGTGTTTGTGAATGATTTTTAAGTATAATATTACTTTTAGATTTTGCCAGTATAATTTCTATAACACAGTCATGGACGAACTATTGTTACATGGCTCATTTCTAAGGCGAGCAGGACTTAAGATGAGTGCTCAAACATTGAATGCTTATCGTACTAGTTTTTTTTGGACTTGTGGCAAATAGAGTTTTTTTTTTTAATGTGCAATATTGATCTTGCGCTTCTTTCATCGATGAACTCAATAAAAGCCGATCCGTGCCAATTGGCCACTTTTAGAGCTCTTTGTAATAATAATTATACGTTAGAACAGCTATCCATTTTGTGTCTGTCAGGAAATTATGTATATTTTTGTTCATATTATAAAATCGTGTAAAATGAAAATAATATTTATATCTTCACCATTATAAGTATTGCGTATGTATTATGTCTGAACATTAAATAGTTGAAATAAAATTTATTTTATGTCATTATTATTTTTATTTTTTTATTTTACTTCCACACAGGAGGCCTTGAGGAAAATATTCCCCTCAGGGCCTGTGTCGTCTTTAAGATTAGGGGATGCTGTCTGGAGGACAGGAAGAACATGAAGTTCTGAGAAGGAAGAAAGTATGAGGGGTGGGTAGGAATCTGGGGGTCGGTGTCTCCAGGAGTGACAGACGTTCATCCCTCCCACTGCGGTGCAAGGCGACGTGCTGAGAAAGTCCTGCTGGAGAGGTCAAAAGGTTTCCTTCCCGATCTTGCCTGCTACAGAGCTAGTGGGCAAATGAATCCACCGCCAAGACGATTCAACCAATTTTTTAAAACCAAAATGTGTAAACTACCAAAATCACTTTCTCCCACTCCTTCTTGAAGAGAAAAGGTGATGGGGTGGTTCTCAAATAGGCAGTGACCTTCTGATTTGTAAATCAAGTGCGCAAAATTTCATCAATCTCAGAATAAAACTGTAGGTTTGTATAAAAAACAAAGCCGCACCGGAACACTTCCTTATATGTATATATGTACATACATATATAGCTGAAATCTCCAGCGTTTCGCGAGCTTTATGCAAAGTTTTTCTAAATTAGATGTAGACAGTAATTTTCCTCTTCTTTTTAATGTGTGTTCAAATTTCATCAAGAAGTATCAATATTTGCTTTGGATTAAAAAAACATTTGTTTTAGTAAATATGTTTATTTCTAAAAATATACATTTTATTTGCCATGGAACAACACTTAGGCCATTTATATTTATTTATTTATTGAAGATGTCAAGCACACATTATCAAAGTGCATTAAATATGAACGAAGAGAGTGACAATATTAATGACCTCGAACTCATCGGAAGTTCAGAATTTAATAGCCTCAACCGAGTTTCATGCCATATCGAGAATAATTAAATTTATTAGATCATGTAAACTGGAAAATATTTGAAAATGAATTTTTATACAAAATGAATATAAAAGGACTAAGCACCTTTTAAAGATCATTAGAGATTATAATATTATAATTTAAAAACAGATGAGGCAAAAAATGACAACATTGTGTGAGTCAGAAGCCTCGATAATATACATGATATTAAAAAAAAAAAAAAAAAAAATATATACATATATATATATATATCCCTTAGGCTATAAGGCTCCGTTACCGGCCCCAAAAAGAAGAAGATGGAGAGATACAACATTACGAATGTTAGAGGAGAGCGCTAACATTTACAGCGCCAAAATCGGTGCAAAAACTGCGAAAATCTTTAATAAAACACAACCCGTTTAAAATAGAGCAAAAATCTCTTGGGGGCTGCCTAAAACAGTATTTAATGAAACACTGTGAATTTTTTCATACATATAACTTGTAAAATAACGGAAACAGCCTTGAAAAAAAAAAAAGGAGCATACTTTGCGATTTTTTTCTATCGAGGGAATTTCATATAATTTGCGTTTCGGTGTGGGGAATGTATAGATATTATCTTCAAAAATAACATATCTTTTTAAGAGCTTAAAAACATCAAATGTTTAAGGGAGGTTTGCAAGAAATCGGTAGAAATTCGGAGAGCGGCCACTTAAGGACGCTCCAACACGAGCGTGCGCATTCAATGAAAACATTCCCGCGCTTCGCCTAATCAACTTTTCAGAAGGAAGACGGCGGCAAACGATAGTGCACGAAATTAGCTATGCACTAATTGAGATTATTCGCATCATCGGCCGGCCAGTTGACATTGGTGAGGCGACCAGGATGGCAGTATTTTTCTCTGATGAGAGCGGTAGATGTAAGTGATGTTATTTTATACATTTTTTCATTCAATTGTTATTACTTTGATGTTTTAATGCCGGTGGTTATATTTCACTAGTATTTACATTGAAAACTTGTGATTTGTGAATAGAATCACACTTTTTGGAACAGGAGTCACGATCGTGACGGTTAGTCCTAATGTTACTTTAGGCAGTTTTAGTTATTGAGTATTATTTCGTTGATTTGATCACTATCATTCACATTTTTTGTAGAGATGGAGCTGAATAGTGATTTAATACTGCAACTGATAGGAGATGGCAACGATTTAGAAGTGGATGGCATGGATACCGATAAGGAATTGCGTCCCCGAATGCCATCTAACCATGTGTCTGAAGAAGCTCCACCAATACCGACCCAGTCTCAGTCCCAGATTGTAGGCCAAAGAGGCGCCGGCCTAGTTAGAAGAAGACTTTGGAGACAGGTGCCATTAACCAAAAAGGATACAGATACCCGCAACGTGCCGACCCAGGAGTAATTCGAGAACCGAAAAAATATTTTGAAGACTACTTCGACGATGAGTTCTTTAAGCATTCTCGACCTTACCGTTACTCGAAAAGTTGAACGCTATGGGACTGCACGGCACAGAGACGCTAATGATTAATGATGAATTGGATACCTGAGCTGAAGAGCATAGATTTAAAAAAAGATCGTCGTATGCAGCACGGTGAATCTCAGCAGTTTGTGAGCGACGATATCGTAGTTGTCAAATGGATGGACAAGAAATCCGTACTCGTTTCATCAAATTGCACATCTGCAGAAGAAACAGAAACTGTGAAACGCAGGAATAAAAATTGTTCAGCTGACATTGATGTAAAGGCTCCTAAAGTATTCGCTAATTATAATAAACACATGGGCGGCGTTAACATTCTCGATCAGTCTACCGAATTCTATTGCACATTTATGAAGACAAGGAAATGTACCCTAAAGGTCATACTCCATTTCTTTGATTTGGCCATTTCATAAATTAAATTGTGCGGCAGCTGCGGTTCCAGGCAACAAAGTTATGGGCTTATTGGAGTTTCGGATGCAAGTTGTAGATGGACTTACCAACGCACCTATTCGCCAAAGGAGAATTAGCGAGAATGATGGTGAGGCTGTTGAAAATTTAAGAGCCAAATGTGAAGTATAGGAGATCGAACCAACCCTCTCAAACTAAAAGTTACTACGGGTATGACCATCTTCTGTGTTTTGACGAGATTGGAAATCCTCGTGCTGCAGAATGGAAAATTGTAAGCAAGTCAAAGATTAGGTGTGAAAATCGCGATGCGTATCTCAGCCTCACAAGGAAACAAAATTGCTTATCACAAAAAATAAGATCAACGATCGCTATTTTCAAGTCTGATTGAAAAATTGGCAGTCTTCTAATTATTAGTTAAGTGGGGAGAATAATATTTTTGTCTGATCTAAATTCTAGCCACGCAAACAAATTTAAGACATATTCTAACATCTTCACCATCTTGTTACTATGATTATAAAATGTATAACGTGATTGCTTAAATAATAAAAACTAAAAACTGTATTTATTTCTGTTAAACAAGCACATAAAAGCTGAAAGTCTAACAGCGTCACGACCGTGCATTAGTAGAGTTCTAGCCCAAACGTCACGATCGTGCAGGGGTAGTATTTGACCTTGGGGGTAGCTAGGATTTTTTTTATTATTTTTCACACGCCCCTTATAATGTTCTTTTCTAAGATCACTGCAAAAAAATGTGATTTTGAAAAAAAAAATTCAGGCCTGAAAGGGATATTTAAACAAATTGAATTATTTTGGTAATTCAATACCATTTTTTTAATGAATTTCCAAAATGTCCCAATATGTTTTCATAATAATAAGAATTTAAAGCCATAATTAATTGCAATATATTCATGAACCCAATCTACGGTTTTTTTTTATAAATTAATCATTAGGTGAGAAACAAAAGCTCTAGTTTTTAAAAGCCTATATTTTTTTCATTTAATTACTACTAGAATTGATTTTTCTTTGGAATATTCTCAGTTTTTTAGGTTCTATGAACTGCACATCCTGTGTCACCAAGCTTGTCACCTTCGTCTTCCTCTCCCCTACACTTCATTCAACCTCACAAATTTGGAATGCTATAGTCTCGCTGGCTCTGAGCAGTTGGTACTCGTGTGATATCACATAAAAATGGTAAAAAATGTCTCAGAAGTGCTAATATTTTAAATTTGAGATTCAGTGGAATGCCGATGGATCTCCAGAGAATGAAGCAAGCATTCTAACATGATCCTTATTGTAATTATTTGCCATGCGATTTTGACCTTTAAGCTTCGAAAAATGTGTGAAAAACAAAATCAGAATCGCTTGCGCTAATAAAATTATAGATTCCACCTTTAAAGGGTCTCCACACGGTACTGCCGCAGTACGTTCTGCCGTAGAACTGACTAAAAATCGTATGGTCTGTAGTCAAAACCGCCAGCCGTATTGTTATTATTCACCATTCATTTTATTTTAAACTAGCTGGGTTACCCGGCTTCGCTCAGGACAATAAGATAGTGTTCTGGAATGTTGCACAATGATGTTCCCGATTTCCTATTCCTGATCATTCCACGACATACTCCGCCACTCCTTCCACAACTTTCTACAGCTCTATGGAACCTTCTAGAACTTTCCGGAAGACTGTTCTAGAAATTTCAAGAGGGCGAAATTTTCAGCCCTTATATCTTTAAAAGCACGGCCTTTAGGTAAAAACGGATACCCTTATTCCCTAGGGGGGATAAAGATATATAACTCCCTTGATCGAACCGGGACTCGTTTCTGAGTTTTTGCGAGCTGCACGTTTTTTTGGACTTTCTTTTATAATAGATGCCATATTCAAATAAATAAAATGTTACTCCTTACATGTCCTTTCCCGTGCGTTCCCCTCCAGCGTTCCACTTCCACCTTCCCCGCCACCGCTCTCCCGCTCCCCCGTCCCGCAAACCCCCCTGGCACTGCATTTCTTGACTCCTCTCCCGCGCGGCCCGTAGCCGAAACTTTTTTCTAATACTAACATTTTTAAACTCGTGATATCTTTCTAATTAAATATCCGAATTGAAAAATTCAAAAAGTTAAATAAAGGTATTAAAGCTGTCTTGAATATGAAGTAATTTATTTTGATAAGGATTAAAACCAAGATACAAATAAAGCGCCTTTTCAAGCGGTGACATATTAATTAAAATTTTAAAATAAAAGAATACTTATTGTGGCATAACCATAATAGTTAGACATATGCTGTCGCGACCTTTTTTGTAAATAATGATGTGTTCTATAAAGTCGTAGTACATTATTTTACTCTATCATCAATAGTTTTCGCAGCGCACGCGATTTAAAGAATATTTTAGGTAATTTTTTTACACCCTGGGTTACATTATGGAAGTTTTAGTAAGGATGCCTATTTTTTTTTAAATATAATATAGCCTATGTCACCCAGGGATAGTGTAGCTTCCCAACAGCGAAAGAATTTTTCAAATCGGTTCAGTAGTTTCGGAGCCTATTCGATGCAAACATACACACAAACAAACAAACAAACAAATATTACCTCTTTATATAGTGTGTTAGATAATAAAAGGCTGGTGAATAATAACAATACGGCTGGCGGTTTTGACTACAGACCATACGATTTTTAGTCAGTTCTGCGGCAGAACTTACTGCGGCAGTACCGTGTGGAGACCCTTTTAATTTTCAGTTTTCCGCTCTGGCTCTCAACAAGTTTGGCAAAAATGATGTATTGAGGACATATTACATATACATACATATCAGATGATTGCAAATAATAAAAACCAATGAACTGGCTACAACCTTTTTTTCACGGGTTCGATCTATAATGGTAGATGCTATTTTTTTTTTTTTTTGATTCTACGGATTCTTTCGTAATCCTCTAACTAACTAGGGCTTTGCAATACCCTTTCATGTCTAGCTAACTAGTATTACGGCTCATTTGGCCTTTTTACTATTACCTTCTGAAGGTAGTATTTAATTGACTGAGTTTAAATTATACATTAATGTCATCGTGAGGAAAAAGTCTTTACTGGATAAAAAACCTCACTGGTAGATGCTATTTGCATCTATAATATTATTACGCTAAGTTTTGCGGTACACACTTGCTAACTATGAACAGAAGTGCTGCCATCTCTAATATTCAAAGGGAACTGTTGAAGTTTTCCACGAAAACGTATCTACTTCAACTCTGCATGAACTATAGAAGAGAAGAAAAATAATTCTACACAATTTATAATTTAACTCCGTTGATTATTTGAAACAACTCTTAACAGTTTTAAACTGTGCCTTGAAACATTTCGTTTTATGACACCACTGTAAGCCTGCTACATGCCCAGGTATCTATTTCATCTGGACTTAACTTAACCTTACATCTGCATTAATAATATGCGCTCTATTTACAATAGTTACATATTATGAACTTTGGAAATCAGAAGAAAGCCTTTTGAAAATCAACAAAATTATATTTTTAAGTTAAATGCACTTAATTTATGTAAGTACGTACATCGTAATTAATTGAAATACAGGAATATTTAATACAAATACATATAAGGTTTAATTATTAGAAATGTTTCATATATAACTTGCACAATAATAAAAACATATATATAATAATTTATGTCTAAATATTTGCTAAGGTTTATAATCATAATCTGCTGAGGAACCCGTCTTTGCCCGGGCTTTATTCTACTTGAAAGAGTGGGAAATGGTGATGGAGGTGGTTCTCAAATAGACAGCGACCTTCCTCTTCTCTTGGAAATCAAAAACAAAGCCAAACCGGGACCCTTCTTTACTTCTTTATATAGATATATAGCTGAAATCCCCGCCTCTTGTTGAAATCGTTGCCTGGGCTTTTATAAATCAAATGTAGGCAGTAATTTTCCTCTTTTTGACCATAGTGTGCAAAATTTCATCAAGAAGTATCAAAATATTGCTTTTAGGTGGGGGAAAAGAGGATGGGTCATTTTTCAAAATGTCATGTAGACAGTGACATTTCTCTTGTTTCGAAGGTCAAGTGTGCCAAATTTCATCAGTTTCACATACATATTAAGTTTTCTTAGGTTTTTCCATAAAATTCTTCCAGCGTAAATTACAGTTATGTACCATCAGGGTTAATTTAAGATAAATTTTTTAACACATCTACAATATCTAATATGTAAAGACAAATAAATTTGTCTTAAGAAGTTCGATGTCGATACACCATTGTATCAAAATGCACTTAACCTGTTGAGCGCCATTGTCACATAAAGGCGTCAAGCAACATCCTCACCTAAAGGTGCATTTTCTCTATTTATGTGAGGGATCAATTTGAGAGGCGGGCATGGATGCCTCCACCCAGGGAACTATTTATTGGATAACCAACACCTCTGCCATAGGTTACCCCAATTGGTTGGTTCACTATGTATGTTTTAGCAGGAGCGCCTGGGTTCACGGGGTAAGGTTTAGCCGGGTCTTGGCGGCAGATGCGTCTGCCCACCTGCTTAGGTGATCGGGAGACTCCAGCCGGACTCTTCCGACCCATTGCCAAGCATAGCAGTTGGAGGGATGGATTCAAACATACATCATGGATACACTGACCCCCAGATTCCTACCCACACCTCATACGTTTTCCTTTCTAGAACTTTCTATCCTTCCTTTCTTTAAAAAGACCTTCCACATAGCTTTCCCTAAGATGACACAGGCCCCGATGGAAATTATTTTCCTCAGAGTCCCCCGTGAAAAAAATAAATATTGATAAATAATCTTTAAAAATAATGTAGGCATGTTATTTGTAATAAATATTTTATTAATGGGAAAAGTATTATCTTTGAGAGTGTTCATAAAAATAATTTATGAATATTAGTACAACTTAACCCTTTGGTATGGACATGCAAAATTCACCAAGTATAGGCCTAGTAGAAAAATCTTTTCCGAGTTAATTTCTTCAACTTTGAACAACTGACAACATTTTTGTCACTTGTGCTCGCCACACATTTTGAACTCTTCCAGAGCTGCGGCATACTCAATGTGCCTTATCGAAGCAGTGGATCTCGAAAGTTGAAATAAACCAAATTTTTCAAAACCGAAATGATTGCCGTCTTTGATGCCACTCTATGTATCACCGTACGGAGCCACTCCCATGAGTGATTGGCACTGAAGGGGTTAACCATACACTTCAAAGTATGCATTTTAGTAAGCATTTTTATAATAAGAGATTGTTATTTTCTATATTTTTCTACACAGATTCTCTATACCTGACTAACCATGATTCTATATGGTATACTAACCCACAATACAATAATAAAGACATTGTTATTTTACAGTTAAGTTGGGTCCATTACGCGGGCAAACGCCAGACTTTTGCTTGACAGTCCCATACAACAATCAAGGTCATAAATGTTTGACAATTTTTGCCAACTTTCAAGGTCACAAATGCTTGTAATGTTTGAGCTTCCCGTGTTCGGCGGAAAACATTTCAAAACAAAACTTAAACATCCCATCCCGGGTGAAGCGGGAAGGCAGGCAGGGGCCAGCGGGGGGAGAATTCATTTTTTGACAGAAGTCGCGCGGTGCGGTCGTGTATGTAGAATAATCGGAACGGATTTTTGTGGTTTATGTGCTATGTATGAGCGAGCATAATCACGAGTTTAAAATATTATTATATCTAAATATAATATAATAATAAAAATATTTGATAATAGAATTATAACGTAATATCAAATATTTATAATTATTCTGTTTTTGACGTAAATATTTACGTACTCTAAATTCTATAGTGACTTTAGGTCGTGCAATAAAATGAAGTTATTATATAATGTCATTGGTGCAATAATCGATATTAGTCGGAAATCTTTCCTGATAAACCCTGATCTGTGTTTTCTTCCTGATGTACATAGGTAGCGTCTTTTCTACATCGAACGCATTTTAACATTTATCCTAAACGATAAACATCAAACGTTAAGTTTTTTGGTGCGCGGACCTTAATAATTATGATTTTAAATTGTTAATAAACACACTGTCGTAATGGATGATTATTTCTTTCGTGAACTCACTTGTAAATAAAGTCTATTAATTTATTAATCGGTTTCAGAGACACGGGAGAAATTGACCATTGTAAATTAATATTCTATTTTTGATGCTACATAATTATTTACGTAGCATCAAAACGTATTCACGCAAAATTCTTAATAGGTAGTAACTTTAGGTTGTGCGTATTAGTTGGAAATCTTTCCTGATAAATAAATATCTATTAAAATATCTGTGTTTTCTCCTTGATGCATCTCTTTTGTCATCAGAACGCATTTTTATATTGATATAAACGTCAAACGTCAAGTGTAGGCGTGCCGTGGACACGTCCGTACCTCAGACCACTTGTCAAATTGTGTGGACCGCACGAACTTCACCCTAAACGGATGTTTTCCGCCGAACACGGGAAGCTCAAACACTACAAAAATTGTCCAACATTGACCTTGAATGTTGACTAAAATTGTCAAACATTTATGACCTTGAGTGTTGTATGGGACTGTCAAAGCAAAAGTCAGGCGTTTGCCCATGCAATGGACCCGTCTTTAGATTGACAAATTTATCCTATCTACCAAACATTAATACCTTAACCCAAAAACTAATTCAGAATTGCTGCAAACTGAAAACCTTAGAAAGTAACCAGAAAATTGTTACTTCCAATCATAGTACATAGTGCTAACTTGCCTTGCACATTAAACCCAACTATTCATAGGTTCAATACAATATTTATACCGCTATTAGTGACAAAGATATTAACAAATTAAAAATATTAAACGGAAAGTAATTGAAAATGAGAAATAATTTACTATGTAAAAACGCACCTATGTTGAAATTGTTGACCTCACTGGAAATTATTGCCAAACTTACGCTGTTATAAATTATGACTGAGTATTGCAATGTAGGCTTTTAAAAAAATA
This sequence comes from Limnephilus lunatus, assembly GCA_917563855.2. Lineage (NCBI taxonomy): Eukaryota > Metazoa > Arthropoda > Insecta > Trichoptera > Limnephilidae > Limnephilus > Limnephilus lunatus. The sequence goes on along the minus strand of OU830602.1, from coordinate 38,904,283 downwards.
TATATGTGGAATCTCCAATCAGCGGCTATTGTTAAAAAAATGAAGTATGTACATACTGCAATTAATTTATTGCTTAGCGCAACATTTCATTTTAACCTGATCTACAGAGCTGTCGCGTTTGTATTGTGATCTATTGGCGGCTGTCCCTGTACGTAGATGTTGCTTATACGATCCATGAAGTTTCACTGAAACACATTGTGCCAAAACGTGCAGCGTGGTACGACAGATTGCTTTGAAAACGTGGTCCGGGTTTGGTCGAAGTGAAACCATCAAGTACCAAAAATAGCTACAATCATTAATCTTGAAATATTGTTGGTCAAAAGATTTTATTAATCCGCAAAGTTGGATAAAGTAAACCTGCATACACTAATATAAAACAAGATTTATATTTAGATATCTTTGGAGTCTTTGTAAGATAATAAATTGATATCTTCGCTACGGTAATAATTTATATGACAGTTTTTTTCTTCTGCTAAGATTGTTTGGGATGTTTTATAGAAACAGCACCATTTTGTTTTTTCAACATTTGAAAGGTTCACGTTAAACGCAGATTTTATGTAGGTTTCTGTCAAACATGATCAACTTTCTATCAAATTAATATCACCGGACAACCTTAAAACATGGAAGAAAGCAATTTGTTGAAAAGTTGAGGACCTAGAATCGGTGTTTAACCAATCAAATGTAAAAACACAAAATGGCGCTGAATGGCCACTTAACGACAGTGTTACATTTGAAATTCTGCAAATAACTGGGTCTTAGATAAGTTAAAATTCAATTAGTACGAAATTACACAATGTGAGCGTTTCTATTGTAGAAGGCGTAACCAAAAAATCCTAAGAGAATCAACAGAAACATTTTGAGATAGGCCTTGATTCAAGGGTCGAGTCGTCAGTTGAGGAAGCGGATGGACATCTTCTGTTCCACATCGGTCCGGTCCAGCGCGCGGCAGAACTCCTCAAAGGAGATTGTCTGGTCATTGTTGGTGTCGGCTTCTAGGATGGTCCTCTCTGCGATGCTGATCAGCTGCTCCTCGCTGGAATAATGAAAATGCAAACATGTAGAATCTATAGAAAGATGGTAGAAATCAAGGGAGATAAACGAAGTTGCAGAGGCGGCTCGTTACTGAAATTGCTGGCAGTGCATTTCACTTTTAAAATGTACCTAGTATGTAATATAGGTGTAGAAAATTAATTAATGGGAGTACTGTAATGCATTCACCCCAGAAGTTATCTTTGTAAAATAATGCTTCTTCAATAATTACAAATTAATTTGTGGCGTCATTTTGATTTAACCTCTCCGCGAGTGAGTTTTGGGGAACAAAACTGTACATGAGGAGTGGGTTTATTTTGGTTAATTTTTAAAATATTTTTTTATAAATTATCATCGATTAATTAAAAATACATCAGTCAGACATCAATCCATGAAAGTAGACCATCATCGAAAATAAAAACATGTACATGCATACAAAAAAACGGCTTCCTTCCTCTGACGTAGCGGTCGTCAGTGTAGAATGTATGACAAAAAAATAATTTTTAAACTAAAACTCGATCGAAGAGGTCGGTGTTGTAGCTATGTGTTTCAAAGCTTCGACAAACTATGCACAGATGTCCATAGATGCCACTACAAGTCAAATATTTTCATTAAATATGACGGCGTTTAAATAATAGCCACAGACGAAATATTTCGGCCATACTTCTCTGAGCATTTTTTCGCTTCGACAAACCGTTTCGTCCATACTTCTGGAGAGGTTAATGAAAATAATATTTTTTTAAATAAACAAAAAAAAAATTTAATCTTTACAAGCCCAGAAAAAAATAAAGTGTCAGGCCTATAAAAACTGCTAAATTCTTCTATTTATGAAACCCCCTTTCGGTTATGGTTTTATTGCATAATGTGGCAAATTAAGTTCTTAAGAAACGTATCGGAAATCATTTCGGTTTACTTTTTGTTTCTGAACTTCACAATGTATATTTTTTTGTATAAATTAAAACAGGCAGATGATGCCAAGTGGAAAATTAAGCGCTAATTTTCCAAATGTTCCACGCTGCGGTGCATCACCTTGATCATTTTAATCTAGAAGTGATATTGTTTATTGCTGTTTTTACCTGATGTTAGCTCCCACCATCATATGAAGGATAGCCAAAAGCTCATCTCTTGAGATCATATCATCATTGTCAAGGTCGTACATCTTGAATGCAACTGAAAAAGAAATTATGTCATTAACAAACACTTCCTTTACCTGTTAACCGGGTACGACAAAATATTCCATCAAAACATTTCTATAACTGAGTGTAATGGATATGATGAGCTATAGCTTATTTTGTTTGCGTTTCATATAAGAAATTCATCTAGGTAGAGTTGAACTAATTCACTGCAAGTTTTATTGCGTTTGACTAAAAATTTAGTTATTTTCAGAGTGTTGCGTGGAACTTCGTGCGCGTTACAAGTGTTATAGAGGCAGGTTATGGATGCCTATTTGTTTCAAAGATTTTCTCACTACATAAAACCTTTTATAACCTCACACATTTTATAATAAATTACTATTTTACAGTCATAATCAATTCTTAGTCTATAATTTTAATGAAAACTGTTAAAATTTTCTCTTTCTTGTTTTTCATTATTATTTATTAGCTTTATGTATTGGTATTCTAAGGCAGACTATTTATCACTGCGTACTGCTGATCAATACAATTTTTTTGCACTTTTAATAGAGGTATACAATATCAATTTGAGCAACTTTTTTTTTTGAATTTTTAACATTTTTATAATTTGATTGGTTTATTGAAGTCTGACTTTTACCACCTTACTTTTAAATATGGTGTAAATACTACACCCTGTGTAAGGTTTGAATAGTAAAACACTTGACATAAAACCAATGCCTTATACCCAGTTTAACTATACCAAAGCTGCATAGCACGCAATAATCTAATAAGCAATTTAATGTGATATCTTTTACATCTGAATATGTTGATTGTGCACTTATATCATTCTGCAAATAAACTTTGTGGTCTCATAATACTGTCTTGGTCTGATAACAATAACAGTGGTAAATATACTTCAGAAATCATGACACGATTTTTAATACATAAAATAATTTTTTAAATACACCTGAAAACATTAGTTATGATTTTGTCAGAGGATCAAAATATTTCTACTTTACAATAAAATCTAAATAAATGGAATATTACGGCTGTCACATACGCTTGGTCACAAGCGTATGTGACAGCCGCGCCGGGGGTTTGACTTTCCAAATCAGATTCGTGTGCGTCAGTCGCCGGTAAAAAGTTAAAGGTAGTTTGCCCCAGATCGCTGACCCCTGGTATATGGCATTCCCAACATTGTGAGGTTAAAAGAAGTTGGCGTAATGTTAAGAGGCTAATAGGAGCGAGAAAGGGAAGAAGACATTTTGTAGGCTTACACTTTAATTTCTCCTCGCGGTTATTCAGCTTGTTGTCCTTGTGCTTCTTGATGGGGCGGAAGTGCGCCAACACCTGCATGAACTGCAAGAAGTTGACGCGGTCATCGTGGCTGCCAGCAAAGAAGGCGTGCACGATGCGGTCCCCCAGAGGGTTGATGGCCAGCTCCGGGATGCGCAAGAAGTCCTCGCGGGAGAGAGTTCCACAGTCTCCGCGGTCCAGAGATGTAAAGCGCGAGTACAGTCGCTCTATCTGGTTGGGGGTGACTGAAAACATTTTATAAAAATTGGTAAAGAGGGGTAATTAATTACAGATATAAAAGAACTTGAGAATTTTGCAATGGATTGGACATGTTGTAAGAATGCCAGAGTGCCCCAGGTAGAAATGTGCAGTGACCAAAGGCAAACCTAGTAAGAGGTGAGGTTAAACATGTTGTAAGAATGCCAGAGTGCCCCAGGTAGAAATGTGCAGTGACCAAAGGCAAACCTAGTAAGAGGTGAGGTTAAACATGTTGTAAGAATGCCAGAGTGCCCCAGGTAGAAATGTGCAGTGACCAAAGGCAAACCTAGTAAGAGGTGAGGTTAAACATGTTGTAAGAATGCCAGAGTGCCCCAGGTAGAAATGTGCAGTGACCAAAGGCAAACCTAGTAAGAGGTGAGGTTAAACATGTTGTAAGAATGCCAGAGTGCCCCAGGTAGAAATGTGCAGTGACCAAAGGCAAACCTAGTAAGAGGTGAGGTTAAAAATTTCAGACATAATATTACAACTTTCAATGTAATGTAATGGCTAACATCTTATTTATTTTTTATGTGAATACCTCACAAGAGTCCCAACTGCTCCATTCAGAACTTGCGCGGGGCGGCAGTGTCACCACGGTAAGTACAATAATTACGGAGACATACATTCATACGTACACCATACATTCGAAAGACATATGATTATCTTTTGTGTAACTTTCGGACTTCTTCCTATAATTGAGATTTAGCATAATTTTTATTATTATTTTTAAGTACAATGATTGATTAGGATTTAAACTTTCATAGCATATAAAAAAATACAATTTCGACATAAAATAAAACATAATTTTTTATTAAAAAAAGACTTGGTAAATATCGGTTGGGACTGGACACGCTTATTACGAATATTTTTTTAGAAAAAAACTTTAGATTCGCCTTAATTACTATAAAAGGAAACTTTTTGGCTTGGGGGCGACGGAAAATAATGCATTTTAATTTTCAATTGCGTAAATTAAAATTCACTTCGCGAATCTACACGATGTCAAATCGCGGCTATCATGTACGTCACTGTTATGTTGGTATCCCTGATACATTGCAAATAACTGAATACTACTGTGGCCAACTTCGTGGGATACGTAAAAACACGGTTAAACTACGAAAGCTGCATGTCATCAAACTTTAAAAAACATCCCAGGTTTTGAATGGTTTGTTTGGCAAAGCAGGGTTTGTCTAGCGGGTTTGTGTAATTATGATTGATTGTCTGTGAAATAAAAACAAATGTTAGTTCTTTGCAATGTATCAGTGTTACCAACATAACAGCGACGTGCCTAATGGCCGCTGACAGTCACCGATCGGTTCGCGAAGTGAGTTTTAATTTTACGCAATTAAAAATTAAAATGCATTATTTTCCGCCGCCCCCAAGCCAAAAAGTTTCCTTTTATAGTAATTAAGGCGAATCTGAAGTTTTTTTCTAAAAATTATTCGTAATAAGCGTGTCCAGTCCGAACCGATAATTACCAAAGACTTAATAGTTTATGGTTGATTTATAAGAGGTTTACAGCATTTTATTATCTTTAAAATTATTTTGTTTTATCTGAAGTACAAAACCCTAAACTAATTATTTAACAACCTTAACCCTTCTAATCACAGGAGACCCAAGTTGTCCCAAAACATCATATGCCGTTATAATAACAAGAGACCCAGATTGTCCCAGAGCGACCGTGCATTATTAAAAGTTATATATCTCTCTTCCTGTCATGCGTATATTTGTGATTTCTTTTCTGTTAGAGAGCCAAAGAAATAATGCTTCTCATTGTATTAGGATTATATGAGCTATGTTGTTGAGATATTTTACAAACCCGATCTTAAGTGACGGTTTTATTTCGAGCCAATTTTTGACGTAACAAACATTTAATTTTAAAATAAAATTGTATGAAAGTGATAAAAAGTGAGGTGACAGTTTTATTACAAATTTTGTAAAAAAAAGGAATCTGTATTTAAAATTTTAAGTTTATTCTATTTTAAGTACTTTAATTCCAATATTCGCAGGTATGCATTTTTTAGCTAATTTACATTTCCAATATCAAAATTTTAATATTTAGAAAAAAAAAAGTTGATTTCTAATAAACACATCGGAAAGATTATTTTATCTAGATTTTAGAACAATTTTTGTTTTTGCAAAAGGGTTAAAAAATAACCCATAAATAGGAAAATTTAAGATGCATGGCAAGAACCAGGAATTTTGCGCGCAAACCTTGACAGGCAAAAGGTTACAGATATTATTTTCTTATTATTCGAAGGGTTAAAATTAATATATATGTCAAAGTATACTTTAAAACTTCAGTACGTCTTTAAGAGGTTTACCTATAACGTAGGTCAAAATAAGATTATCTTTCAGAAGAGAAAATTGGAAACACCCTTTTTCTATCGCGAGGTCCACTGTTCACAGACCTACTAGTATATTTGCTATTTTAGTTAAGTAGTATCACAAATATTATGAAATACCATGCATAGTGAAACACTTTAATGAATAAATAGTTCAAATACAATGCAGAACACTGTTAAAAACAAAGATTTTTGAATCAAAGATGTATTACCAGATTACGTCTTAAATGGAATTTATAGTGCGTATAATCAATTTATATTTAAAAATCAAATGTAAACAAGTGAAGTAAGTCAAACTGTCGTATAGAGGTCAATTCAGGCCATTGCAAGCCGTCTAAGGCACTATGAGATCAAGGTCTAATACCTCCACATCAAAAGATAAGATAAAATAATACTTACAGCCAGTTTCGTCCTGAATCTGCGCAATTTCTTCCTCGCGTAGAAGTAGAGATGACTTATTCCCCATTTTCTAAGTTTTTTTTTATGAGGAGAAAATGAAGAACAATAAACACAATTACAAGTCACGAGATTGAATTTTGACAACCTCAATCGCAGTTTGCAGTGGCCAGTGAACTGTCACTGTCAAATTTGTAAAAGTGCTGCCAGTCTAATAATTTCATTTAGCTAACTTTTTCATTTTGGTATTTACCGGAAAAGATAAAGGTTCCACTTACGATGGTACTAGAAAATTTATTATTTTTGTAACCCACACGGAGAGGATTATTGAATAAACCACTCCTGAGAAAATTGTTTCATCCCCTTCGTTTCTTTACTGATCCTCTTGAAATTATCCTAGATCTTAATATGGTGGACATATTGATGGATGTACATGTAAAATAGTACTGGGAATAATTCGAATTAGGTACTAGTGTTTTATTTTATAAGGTTGGTGCTTCCGACAAATATCATATTTGATTGTCTATTAAGACGACATAATACACTAAAATATATTCAGAACCTTAACGACGTAAGTAAAGAAGCCGCTTACACAAATTGGTACTCGCGACCGGTGTATTGGACGGAACTACTGTCGAATTTGCCCCATCAAACACACTAAGCCAGAAGCCAGAATATCTTCGCCCTGCGAAAATCTGAAAACAATATATCAGAAAGGATTAAAACAATACCTATTTCAATTTGGGTAGCGGATATGGGTACCGACCGCCGCTCCGGGAACCATTTATTGGTGAACCACAATCTATGCCATAGGTCACCCCAAATGGTTGACTACATTTAGTGACTTAGCGGGGGCGCTCGGGTTCGGGGTGAGGTTTGTCTAGGTTTTGGCGGCGGATGCATCTGTCCACCTTCTGTGTGGCGGGCCGGATAGAGAGAGACTGATTGAGGTAGGCCTTTTGACCTCTCCAGCTGCTCTATCGACTCATCCCCTTTCATACGTCCGTCACTCCAGGACAAACTGATTCCCAGATTTCTACCCAACCATCATACCCTTTTCCTTCCCAGAACTTCCTCTCCTCTCTTTCCTTAAAAAGATCCTCCACACAGCGTCCCTAAAATGACATGGGCCCTGAGGAAAATTATTTTCCTCCTGGCCTCCTGTGTGGAGCTAATGTAAAAAAAATAAAATAGAACAATTCTCGCTTATGCAGTGGTGTACTGTAGATATCGTAGGATTACTGCGAGATAAGAGGAGAGTGTCGGGGGTATTACAAACCATTTCGATGCAGTTTTAACCGCTATCGGTGTGCACAAAAAATGCATTCAAATGTGTGCTCTTTAAAATGATTTTCCTGTGCCTACCCATAGATATATACTTTTATTATCTGGTCCGTCTTTATTGATCTTGTATTGTGTCTTCAACATGTTGCTAGGGATTTGTAAATAACAATCGTTAAGTACCTAGCATTTTTGACAGTACCCAGTTTGTTTTTTTTTTTATGTTTTGTATTTTTATAAAAAAACTTTAAACAATTTTTGTATTTTATAAAATATGTCTCTCGCAAATATAACTGACACCCACGAAGAACCAGGCGCAGCAGAAGGCCATGATCTTTTTAATGCAAATCATAGTGTAGTCGACTTACTTTCTTTCAATACTGAAGATCATCCAATAGAAGATACTGCCCACTTAAAAAAATTCTTTCTAAAGCCACATATTTACGGTCAGAGGGAAAATGCTGAACCCTTGAATGTGGAAACATTAAAAAATGTTATTTACGAACTTGGAATAATTCCGTTGTGCTGGCCAGTTATAACTGAGCCACATTTTGAGAACAGAACCTGTCTACCGGAGTCTTATTATAAAAATAATGATAAGGAAAGGATATTGTTGGCTTTCGCAGAAAATTTCAGACAGCAGTACATATGGAAATATCCTACACGTAGACCTCTTGTATTTGAGGCACCAAATGACTGTGGTTTGCAGGTAATTTCCATTGTTAATCTGTATGCTGGTTCTTGCAATAATCATTGTAGGTTTGTGATTTAGGAAGGTAGATTCTATTTGATTTAGGTCAACTGATAATATTAAAATTATGCTCTACAAATGCCCTCCACTGACTACATTCCTTCACCATTCGTCGATAGTCCTCATTTCTTCCCGTCCTGCTCCAGTCATCTTCCACGCAGTCAATCCACCTCTTTCTAGGTCTGGCTCTGGGCACTGCATGCTTCTACTGGGACGACTACTTGATATAACCCATAGTGTCTGTCATCTGGCACTCTTTCAACTTGTCCAGCCCATTGCAGTTTTTGTACAAAATGTTATGATGGGAGTTCATGGTTCATTTTAGTTTTGAGTTATCCATTTTTAGCTTAGGTTCAAAGATATTTTTGAAGTATTTTGAGTTGGAAGGCTGTTCATTTTGATTCTTCCTTTAAATATTATTTAATAAAGCAGTCAATTACTTATTTTAGAAAATGGTGTGCACCACTATTCGCCCCACCTGGTTACTCTTCCCGGAGATGCACACATGGGAAGGCTGCGCCTCATTTGTCTCTGACTATTTGGATTATGAGCCCCTTAGAAAACCCATGTTACTGGTGAGTCTTTTTAGTTTTTGAATTAATTACTTTCGATACATGTCTGTATTTTATGAAACAAATTTAGAGAGGCTGCTCGTCTTGCAAGCAAGCGGAAAGGGGATAAGGAGTAAATAATCAAAAGCGTGTCATTTGTAGTTTATATTATATTAGAAAAATAATAAGGTACCATAGATTTGAGTCATTCAGATACAAATAAGCTTCTATCATTCTTTTTTGCTAACATGAGATCACAATAATTCTATTAAAAAACTTAGTTGGTAATAATATCCACTTTATAATTTGGCATCTGGTATTTTAAAACGCACTGAGAGCGGCGAAGAGTTCAGATAATGCAAACAGTATTACGCAATTCTGATAACAAAGGCTTATAAAATAATTCACAATAGTTTTTGTGTTGCACAGATTAAGGACTGAGAATTAAATAATATAATATACTTTTATTCTAAAACGCTCCGAGTGTAAGTTTTCAGCAGGTTTTTTTTTATTACTGGGCTGCGTGTATTTTTATTTATTTAGGTCATGGATTGTAAGTTGAGAAGTTAGAAGAGAAGGAAAAACTGGTACCTTTTAATTCTCAGCCTTTAAGATGTGCTTCTTCAGAAGTTATTATTGAGTTACACGGAGGTTAAAAACATTAAATACGGTTGAATGATTACGTAGAAAGCTCTGAAACAAATTACTTTATTTGTGGCTGCGACAATATCTGCATCGGAATGAATTTTTGGAAGTAGTATAATACTTAGAAACTTACAAATAACACATTCTTTAGTTTTTGTCATAAATAATCAATAATATTTCTGAAATCTTAAAACTATGAAGTCTAATCGAAATTTCTTTATTGTTTTGAATGATAAAAAAAAACATAGAACCTTTTTTTAAATTTAGATAGAAATTTTCTTACAAAACAAACTTAAACATACATATTTTCATTTTCTTGATATTCTTATCAAGTATGGCTCTTGTTTTCACATTATAAACTAGTTAAATTCAATAAAATTACTTTAAATGGTAATATGGAAATAACTATACAATAAGATCACACATTAAAATCTCAACTGTACATCAAATGACATTAAAACAGTTAGTAGATACACTATTACTTGAGAATTCTTCATCTAAATCTATACAAATATTAACAATAGTATTTACTAGATTATTTGTACATTTACGCGTAACACGTTTGCGTAAAAAGTATATTTTCATTTTCACTATAAATATACATCAGATAAAAATGCAAAATCTATAACATAATACTTTTAAAACCCTGGTAAATTAAAATAAAATATTACCCATTCAAAAAAGATGCCATAAGGAAAGAATTGCACTAAGTGTTATTAATTTTTAAATAGACGTATTAGGATATTTTATCATAACAGTTTGAAACACTTGGACTACTTCCGAATTCAACCATGCTAACTCAAAGTTAAATATTCAGGAGAGTCGAAATTTTATATATTTGTTTATGTGTCACGTCTTTTATCCACTCGAGCGATAGAGATTCCGCATGTTCGGATTTTGATTCGGCCGCGCTAATTACAAAATTCATACCTCCAAATATTAACCCCTCAAGTTAATTTGTTCGCTTTTCGGAACAACTCATATGGGTTTCTTAGAAATTGTTGTCTCCCTTACTATATCATTGTGTTCGCTTTTCGGAACAACTTTTACAGTCTTTCTGTCATTTATTTTTGGGGTGTTATGCCGTGTTGCGCTACCTCCTCCTTTAGCCAACGTTTCGGACAGCTTTACAGTGTCCATTATCAGGGCAGATGTATCTCCCTTATTATCATGGTAAGAAATATGATCTAAATGGTGTAAGAAAGAGAAAATTACACGCTTTACATTCAAGTCAAGAATTTAACAACAGAAAATTTAAATGTGAACCTCTATAAAACCAAAGCTTCCGTTAGTAATTTGAGAAAAAAGTTCACAATTTTGAGAATTTATTATTAACTTTTTAAATGCCAGTATGTAGAAGTGTAGCTGTGCACAGCAGGCCGTGAACTTTTAATCAAAATAAATCATTTTTAAATCTTATTTTAAAAAAAAAATAAAAAACCCAAAATAAAAAAAACAAAAAAAATTAAAATCATCCCAATAGATCTCTCTGTGTGTTCCATATTTTAAATTAATAAAAAATGGGACATATGTATGATACAGAGGCTCAAAAAGAGCGAGAATACTCGCTATTTTTCTATGGTCGGCCTGCTGGGCACGGCCAAGAATGCGAGATATCTCGCTCTTGGCATAGAAGCGGTTAATAATTTTTTTATGAAATGACAAAAACATGAGGTGATAATAACGTTTACAATACACTTGTCTAAACAATATGTGTATGTTTTTCATTTTTTTCATTATCAATAATTTTAGATAAAAAAACCGAAAGGTGAGCCATTTTTTAAACTTTTTTTATTTGCATTAAAAATTTGAATATTTCACCACATGTCAAAAACAGTTTTTAGTTTTCAGATATGTTCAGAAATAATCCATTTATTTGGACTTTATTACGAAGCGGAAATATTTTGACCTTCTAAAAATACACACAATTTCTGAGGGGTTAAAATAACATAAAAAATCGTTAATTATTCATAAAAAAAATTCCTAACCAAATTTGGGTAGCTATCGCTCGAGTGGTAGAACAATTATTTTCAAGTTTATACCAACGGCATTCCGCTGATAACTCCCCCCTCATCCAATTATGACCCATTTATCAGAAATAAACATTAATTTGTTTTGTAAGTTTGACTGGATACACATAATTCAATTTCGAAAGTAAAATATACCAATACATATAATTTTGGTGGCTTCTTTGATAAATTTAATTTATAACATACTTGCTTATCACATTTTTGGGGCCGAAGCTCTTTTGTATAACTAAAAATTATAATTTTAAGGATAAGCATGTCAACTAATATTTGTGTTTAAATAATCATCATCCATGATATTTGAGTAGTAAATTTATAATTGCAAAATTAACTTAGAATTAAAAATAATATTAGTAAAAAAAAATTGTCAATAATTACTGCATGAATTATAAAAACTGTGTTATGTAATAAATAAATGAACAAAAAAAGCAAAGAAAATCGTTACCAAATAATGTTGATCGTTTTATCATATTGAAAACTGACTTGATGCACACAATGTTACTTTAAACTTTAATGACTTATAAGATAAATGCTTTCTGATAGGAGCATTCAAATTGAGCAAAAAAATAAATAGAGCAGATGCCGATGCTATAGGCAATTATATCTAAGATTCGTATAATGTAAATTAGTCTATCTATCTACAATACGTCAACAATTGACTTTCCCTGTAATGTTATCTTTGTATCGTAAAATTTGGTAACATTATTTTACAGCAAGAATAATAATTATTTCCGCCGGCTGACTCTGTCTTTCACGTGACCATTTTGGTTTCTTCTCTCGGCGTTGGCCTTGATGTTGTTGAGCAGCCCTTTGAGTTGGTGGACCTGCATCCTCGTCACGCTGGGCTCCTGGCATGCCTCCAGCCACTTGAGGAATTTCTCTCCGTGTTCCAGCGCTTCGTTCACCTCGCAGCCAAACTCATTTTCCGTGTTGGAGTCCTTCTCACCGTCTTCCAGCTCTGGAGTCTGTTTGAGGGAGATATCATTGTTGTTGTTATTGAAGAGGAGGTTATCCAATACTGCACGCACTTTGGTGTTGTTCTTACCGCCTTCTTTTTCCACATTATCTTTGATTGGCGGGGTTACGCATGGTTCGGGGATGATTTCTTCATGCTTTTCTTCGGCCTGATGAACGGTTGCTGTTTCTTCGACAGGTGCTTCCATTTTCTCTTTAGTAAGATGGGAGTAGAGGATGTTTTCATATGATTCTGCTCTCAAGGGCGCACCCAGGTCTGCTGGCATTTTGCTATCGGGTAATCCCAAGTTACCGGTAAACTGTTTGTAATACTGCCAGAACCAGGAGTTCTTATTCAACGAATCCAATGGAGGGATGACTGGGGGTAAGGTAGTGAGAGGTTTGGGAGTGTGAGATGGATACTGCTCCTTGTTACTCCTACTGGAGGGAATGGTGTGTTGCATGTTGAGAGGGTTTGGAGTGGTGGGGTTGTTGGCTAGGTTGAGCATGGCTTGCTGTTTCTTAAACCAATACCACAAAGTATCATCCATCGGAGGAGTATCCTTGTAGGAAGCGTGGCTCGACCTCGGAGTTCTGTTTTTCTCCCCGTAAGGATCGGAATGGTGGTGAGATTTACTGCTAGATTTATGTTTTTCACCAGAACCCAATCCCGTTGACGTGGAGTTGTGACTTGGTTTCGGAGATCGAATGGATCGTAATGCTTTGGCACTTGTGTTAATACTGTTAGTTAGAGCACTTAGACTAGGATTTAGTTGAGCAATCAAACTGAGATTGGTGGCGATCTCGTTAAAGCTTAGTCCCAGATGACTCTGCCCGAGGCCGGACAGCCCCGAGAGGTGGTTGAGTCCGGAGAGGGGGCTTATTGCACTCATGGACATATTGGCGCCCGCGTCCATCTTCTGTTTATTATCTTTGGGCATTGAATTATTCATTAATTCATTATTAAATTTGTTGAGCTCAGCCATATTTTTTGTCAGGTCTAGGGTTGATCTCGTGTATGAAGAAAAATCGGGGTGAATCATTTCGGCAGGTTTGACATCCATATCATCCTTCTTAACTCTCGAGAGATCTAAACCATTTTCATCTCCGGGTGTTTGCACAGAGAGATCGGCACAGGATTCTGGAAACTGATTCTGTCCCAGTGAGTTGTGAGAGTAATTCAACACTGACGAAGGAATTTCATACTTGGCTCTCTTTTCTGGCATGATGTTTTCGGTCATCCCGTCCGAGGACTTATCTGTGTCTGGAGTGGAGTGACGGGAAGACATGTACCTCAGCTTGTCTTCGTTCTTGCACCAGCCTCTGAGGGTAGACTCGGGGACACCAATATCTCTGGCGACGGAGGCTTTGGATTCACCATCGTTGACCCGTTGGATGGCATCGATCTTGTCACTGGCGCTGAGGGCACGTAGGGGGCGCTTTCCCTTGCTGGTGGTGCCGAGGGAGCAAGTGCCATCTCTGAAAAAGAAAAAAAAAATGTTAGGGATACTGAAAAAGTTGCCTTTTGCCAAGTTATCGAATTCTAGCCTATAGTGCTAAAATAGTTCTCAAGAGGGGAGACAGTCATGGAGAGATTTTTTTGCTATTACTTCACGAGGATAAAATTACGATTTGGAAGGCGGGTATGGGTACCGCCGCCCTGGGAACCATTTATTGGATAACCTAATACCTCTGCCACAGGTCACCTAGGTGACATAGCAGGGGGGCCTGGGTTCGTGTGCCCACCAGCTGCTTGGCAGGTCAGATCGGGAGAGAATGGTTAAGGGAGTCGCTTTGACTTCTCCAGCCGTACTCTCTCGGAACATCCCCTTGCACCGCAGTGGGAGGGATGGATTCATACCTTCACACTGACCCCCAGGTTCCTACCCACCTCTCATACCCTTTTTTATTCTCAGAACTTCCTTTTCTAAAAAGACCCTCCACACAGCATCCCCAAAGATGACGTAGGCCCTGGGTGGAATTATTTCCTCAGGGCCTCCTGTGTGGAGCTAATGTAAAAGAAAAAGATTTTCAATAAAATTAAAATGGCTCCAAGCACTGTGGAAAAGCTTGACTCCACGGTTTACTTTGAGCAGCTTCGGTATTATGATCTGCGCGCGATACCAATCAACGTGCCGCGCTGATTGTCCGCTGCCGGTGTTGTGTTCACCGCTGCCGCGAGTGCGCAGCTAAACTCAAAACAAGGCGTTTGAATATCTCAAAACACATCGTTGCCTAACAATAACAAACAATGTTATGGAAAGATCATGTTTCCGGGTGATTAAATATTCATCAGCCTGACTCTGAGCCAATTATTTTTTTTATTGACGATAGCTATAAATGACCGCGTAAATGTTTCATAATAATTCGCGGAGGGACAGTAAGGGGAGGAGTACTAATTATTGGGATTGAATTCTCGTTTCCTGTATTATTTTATACCATTACGAAAATACACGGGCAAGGTAAAAAAAAAAAAAAAATAAAAAAAAAACAGTTAAATACTAACTTGACAAAGGTTGCCAAACGTTAAAAAAAGTTAAGGGTGTGCCAATAATATGTAAAAAGGAGGATCTGCAAAACCAGAACCCCTGAGGTGATTTTTCACAAAAACGGCGCTATATAAATCATCCAAATATTATTTATTATATTAATGTTAGAGGTTCTAAAAGGTTTTCTGTGCTAGATTTTGGATTTTAAAAATAGTTCGAAAGTTTCTTTTTTGGCAACCTGCACATACGATTAGGTACCTACCAAGTACCTACACATGTACATCTTGTGTCTAAACCCAAGACACATCAAACAATTAATATTCTATAATGTTATTATTATTACAAGAACACTCTGGTCCAGGCTATTGCCCAGTGTAGGCTGTGCATACGCTGAGACGCAAGAAGGCAGATATGCAGTATGGACGAGTACGAACCGACATAAGCTGCGGGACAGGCGTCTGCTTTGCCCTGCGCCGAGTTGTGGCCGTGGCACGGATTCTGCGTAAAACGTGCGCAGGCGGGCAGTTTTTTCCCATGAGATTCTCGCTTTTTCAGGAAATCACTGTGCGAAATATTTTTTTGGCACTTTGAAAGACTATAAATCAATAGTAAACTATCAATTTCAAAGTCAGAATCGGACTCGGAATTCGACATTCTCACAAACGACCAGCGCCCAAGCCCAAGCAGGCACAAGCTGAACTAAGCAGTTCCAGTGTTGCCATCTTGAAATTTCCGTTCCCGCTACAATCTAACGGATCATCGGTCAGAATTCCGTCAGACACCCGGTGACAAAGTTCTCCCGTTTCAATCCGCCAGATATATGACGGGAAATCCGTCAACTTGGCAACTCTAGAACTAAAACTAAGCTATGTAGCAGGACGTTATGCTGATCACCGATTTTTGCCTCGTCCGCCCTGTGGTGATATTTTTTCTGTTCTGCTTTGCGCTGCGCGACCAGCGCCTCGGCAATCTCAGCGTACGCCCAGCTGCGCCCAGCCTAGCAAGCCACCCCGCGCCGTGGGTCATGGGTCACACACGGATAGTTTTTTTAAATTATTCTTATAAAAATAATTGATATGGCAGATATTATTATTAAATAAGTACATTTTTTTAGTTACGTGTAACGTGTGGTCCGTTATTATACAGTATTTAGGCTTCTACGTAATAATTGCGTAAATATAGGTATTGTTTGTCCGTTTGTCCACGAACATCTTTCGAGGCCAGGTAAAGAAACGAGACAAGTGCAAATAATAATAATGTTGGTTGGGAGGGATCTTGACCGATTTGGTTTCGTTATCGCGCGGCGCCAAGCGGCCGATAGCCAATAGCCAATAGCCGATAGCCGATAACTCATGACGCGGGATTTCACGGTCTGCCGGGCTTCCCGTCACCGTCTCGCTGGCGTCATCCGCACAACCATTCAACCGTTCAACCATCCGACCATCGCCATCGCCCCTGTGATCTCAATCTCCGTCTCCTTTCTGTGTCATCCACCCACCCACGGTATTTTCTACACTATCTGCAGAATAGCACGGCAAACATCGACACGAGGCACCAAGCGAATCAATTATTTCATTGTAATTTGAATGCAGAATCTTTCAATTTATTTTTTTATTTCACTATACAGTCGCAGATAATACTTTCGATGGAAAATAGAATTATTTTAAACACAGATTGTGTAATGTAGGAAGACAAAGGAAGTTACCATTAAATGTTGCTTTTACTTTCCAAAATACACTCATTAAAGAATATATTACATATTAATATAAAAATATTTTTCAGGATTAAATAACATGTGTTCACGATTATGTCCTCCGCGTGCGAACTATATCTAAATTTCTTTAAATAGACAATAAACAGTGTTAATTTCAAGCGACCTTTCAGGTAAGTATGGTCCTGTATTCAATCATTTTTAGGCGGTATCGCGTTCATTGGTCAAAACATTGTACATATATTTTCGTATCGGTGATCAATGAACCGGTGTATGCAATTTTTAGCCATAAGTGGTTTTTAATTGTTTGTCTAGCTTGTAGTTTTTCTAGATTTTAGACACGTATTTATAAGTTTGTACAGCGCCCTTGAGGTGATTTTTCAAAAAACGGCGCTATATAAATCGTCCAAATTATTATTATTATTACCTACATTTAGTATAGTGAAAATTGCGAAACTAGTAAAAAAAGGTCATCTAGTAGTACAGAACTGTATCTAGCCATTTAAAATTGGGGTCTTGAAATATCCGTTTCCAAGGTAGGTAGGTATTCAAATTTAATTGATTTTTTTTTTACTTTAACTCCATACAGGAGGCATTGAGGAAAATAATTTCCATGAGGACCAATGTCATCTTTGGGGATGCTGTATGCAGGGGCTTTTTGAGAAGAGGATGGAGTTAACATGGGTCTTGAAGAGAGGAAAGGAGGGAGGAAACACCGAGGCCGCAAATCATTCTACAGCCGAGCGGTTAAACTCGCAATGAGTCGTCACATGGAAGTCTTAGAAACGACATGTTCTCATATGACAAATTTCAACCGTATATAAATATGGGGCGCCAGTTGCGTATTTCCCGACTATGCACCGGTGCCTAAGGGATCAATGGCGCTAGTTCCTCGGAGCATCTTCCATTGAAATACCGCTAGAACAAGGACAGCATTCCCACCTTACGCCTGTGCTCTAAAGGTAGGGGGAATCTATCAAACGGACCGCCCGTTTCTGCACATAGTCAAAACTGATAAAAAAAAAGTGGATTGACAAAATGCTATCAACCAGTTTATTTAATTGTATGTGTAATTGTGTAGATAACATTTAAAGTAAGTAAATAAAAAATTGAAATAAATCGCCCGGACATTACCAAAAAATCTACCTAACCTAAAGTTTTGCTATTGAAGTCTTCAATAACAAAATGACATCGATGGTGTTAGTTAAAAAAACAAAGTACCTAAAACATGTATGTCGCCCACCGATGATGGAAGAAGGCGCGAGAAATGTACAACATTATTATAAGGCGGGGAATGAGGTGACATTTCAATTTTGTCCATCACTATTTGAAATCTTAGACCCTGAGTGACCAAGGTTGAGTGTTGAAACGTCAGACGTTAGAACCCTCGACTTTGGTTCCGGGGGAGAAGTTTCGGTTCCACGCCAACTCAGAATCAAATCAACTCAACACCTCTCTGAAAAGTCATTTAAAACTATGACCAAAGGCGACTTTTCAAGGGAGGTTTTGAGTTAATTTCATTCTGAGTTGTCCGGTCACCGAAGTTTCTATGGGTGGTTTCTACGGAGATTAAATTAGTTTCACGAATCTTTAAAAAATCTTTCAAATGGCCTGCAAAATGTCTAACTGTGTAAAATGTTGAATTAAAATAATTGTCGGCTAAAATAATAAACCAGTGGAGTGGAAGATATTCTCAGCATCGCATGTAAGACCACTATTTAATGTCTCGCATAAAAAAATAATGTTAAAAAAATAGTTTTAACAAAAATAAATGAATTCACACAAAGGAAACGAACATTTTTTGCAAAAATATAATACAAAACATAGAGTGTGCAATTCACATGTGAAGTGAAATCTTCAGAAAACTAAAGTAGACAATAGTGGGGAGGCTACGAAGCACCGCACAAATAGGAAAACTATTATACTACCGTATTCTCTCGCAGTCTAAATCCTACAGATGTGGGAATGATGTATTTGGTCTCTTTTTAGTGTCGCTTTATCGTTTCATCTACTTTCAAATCACAACGGTGCTTAAAAAAGTTTTTTTTTCAATTTTTTATGGCTTTCACCCTTCAAGGGTGTTCTAGGCCATTATTTAAAATTACAGAGAAAGGAAAGGTGAAATTATATATTAATTTTATTCAAATGAGCAAATTTCAGACTTAGGTATATGGAAGATTGGAGTCGAGTTCAGACTTAGAAGAGATGAAATGTTGAATGGAGGGGAGGCAATTTTAGATAACGCTTGATAGAGGAGAGGATATTTATTTAGAGAGGGACAACCAAAACATACGTGATCTAAGGTTCCCACATCAAGACCACAGAATGTACAATCTGGAGAGTCAAGGATGTGAATTTTAAAAAGGTGAGAAGGAACGGAACAATGTCCGATTCTCATTCGAATAAGAGAGGAAATTTCTTTTTTGGAAAAATGGTTAATATGAAGTTTTCATTAAAAAAATATATGTCGGAGACTAAACTGGTTCTTTTTTTAATCTTTCAATGGTGCCGGTGCGGTGTGGACAAGTACATTTAAATGTGTTCTTTTTTAAACGATTTACCTGTATTATTCTACGATGGGATCATTCGAGCGTTGACAAACTGGCCAATTCGTTTACTGCAGCTTTATCGTAATAGGATCGAGACGATTGTCCTTATTCGAGTTCGCCATGCAAACCTAGTCCTTATCTACCTACCGCCTAGAAGGGTACCTACCAAAGTAGCCAATGACCAGTACCTACCATCACCAAGTTACAGTCTGACAAATAAATGTAAAAGAACAAGGAGGGCGCTGCAATCGTTTAAATTGCTTTATATGGCAACACGAAAGGTGAAATGAAAACTGACATTCGATGACCTATAAATATTGTAGACCCAGTTGCAACTAATTACATAACTAACCATAATGCCGTTTTCCGCAGGGGTAGGCAGGTAGGACGGACCGCCAAACAACTCGGTTTTGGCACACACTCCTTGCCTCATTCACATCCATACATCTTATACACAGTCTTCTATTATTCTGACTCTTGACATGGCCCGACTCAAGTATTTGATTTATATTTGCGTCATATATTCTCTCTACACTTCTTTCTACATTCATTCGCTCTAAATGCTCAAACCAGTTGCATTTTTCACATTATGTAAAAACGGACAACACGGTGTTCAGATATAAGCGGTATCGAATGTTTCATTCGAATTAGGTACATAGTTATATTTTAATGCTTTGTAAGTTATAAAATTTCATGGATAAGTGTTTTATTTTTGTATTTTTGAAATATACATATCAAATAACAGAAAGTACCATGTGGAAGACACGAGTAATACAAAAGTATGTTTTTCATGTCAAATTGAAATTCAGGAAACGGAAGAAATATAATTAATTCATTAAACTTATTAAATTCGCAGTAATAAATTGAAGTATGAATAATTGTGATTACACATCTGCCCCGATGATGGACACTGTAACGCTGTCAGAAACGTTGGCTAAATGAGATAGTGCAACACTGAATAAAACTCCAAAATAAATTACCATAATACTTTTCGACTTGCAAGTCTCAAATCATATCTGTAAATTATATATAAGTAGCATTAAATCTGAAATATTTGTTACCTACATACTTTATTACCCAAACAAAAAACCTAATAATCTGTATATTATCATTTCGCCAGACATAAATAGTTATTCGGTGTTGCCATAGAAATTAATAATTTATTTTATTGTCAAACTGTATCCAAGCAGCCAGTAGTAGTAATCTAGCCAGTACCTACCGTCGCGTCATAGTCATGCTAAGTTATGTAGTCGGGTACCTACCCGTCCCCCTTTCGGATTTGGCGGGTCCGGCGCCGAGAGCCGCGGGGGCGCGAAGTTATTGCCTGGGGGCGCTCGCGAGAGGGGCGGGGAGGGGGCAGGCGGCCGCCCCCCGCTACGTGACGCCCGCATCAGGTAGGTACCCGGCCAAGGCGACCCCCTCAGACTTATTTCGCCCCCGCAAACGTCGGCGTTTGCCAGGGGTCGGCAGTCTTTTGCAATGACAATATAAATATTTCTGATTTATACTCATTAGACTCACTAATACTTTTGTTGCACTCTTGTTATTATATTATACCTACACTTATTGAACTCCTTTGTACAAGTTTCTATGATCCTGAAACTACATATATACTTGTGTTGTACCTACTTATATCTTTCGTACTCAGTTTAATATCTTGTTTACAGTTTATACTCGGTTTATTATGTCGTGTTTTGTACACTTACAGCCTTACAAAAAAAACTACAGCACGACCGATGAACTGTGTTTTTGCAGCAACATGGATAAAACAAATTTACACTAAAACACGAAATCCTACCAATAACGAATTTCACGCTAAAACAGGTTT
Source organism: Limnephilus lunatus (assembly GCA_917563855.2). Classification (NCBI taxonomy): domain Eukaryota; kingdom Metazoa; phylum Arthropoda; class Insecta; order Trichoptera; family Limnephilidae; genus Limnephilus; species Limnephilus lunatus. The sequence continues at coordinate 38,883,064 of OU830602.1, read as the reverse complement.
TAAAATCTGGCAACAGTGCAATTTTTAGTAATGTTCATACTAAATTGTTGTTTTCAATGTTTTCATTCATGGCCGCTAGATGGGGGCGCCGGCGCATTCGCTGTTCATAATGAAAACATATTTTAAGCAGCGAAATATTTTTTGGGTACGGCGATATGCTTCGTAATATTACCAAAGTGATCGTTATTTTTATTAATATGACTAATTCACTCTTATATTCATATAATTGATATATCTACCGTGTTTTTTGTGGTTTTTCATAAGTTTTAGTGAAGTCATAATAACAATAAATGTACTTTCAAAGTTGAAATGTCAAAAAGTTTTTTTATATGATACATAAAAATTCATATTTACATTTAATGATATTTATTTTATGAGAATTTCATAAAAGTGGTGTTTTTTGTAAATATTAATATCAAATTCACGTGTTGGAAAACTTATCAAAGAAATTAACCTGTTTAGTGGCGCAAGAAATGTATTGAAATGTCAGAGATATTTTTAAGGTTATTTTTTTGGCAAAAAAAAACTTTGATTTTTTTTATTGTATGCACGAGGAAAATAGTGAGGTGACAGTTTCTTTTCAAATTCATTATATAAAAGGTCTGTATTTTTTTAATTTTAATTTTTTAAATATTTCTGTACACTTTCATCAAAAATGTTATGGTAAGAAATTATTTTACATTTTTTGCCGTGTTTAAATCTTAAAATATGGCAGTTTTTTAAAACTAAAGTGTATTTCAAGTACACAAATCTAAAAGGTAATTTTATCTAGTTTTTAAAAATGGTATTTGTTTTTACGGCACCTTCAAAAATAAGAAATATATAGAACATTCAAAATACTTTGGAAAATTCCAAATTTCGTTCAGACATCATCCCTAAAACAGAGATAACTATCCCCCCAGGCTGTGTAAACGGTGTGTATTTTTTTCCAAGAACAATTTTTTTAATTAGTAATGTTTTCACATCCGCGGCCGTTTGTCAATTGAATAAATTTTTCACGGGGTTTTTTTAGTAAGGCCGTTACTATTTTATTCATTTGTACAACTTAATCTATACAATACATAGTGTTAGGGGACGTACTTTGCTTACTTTAACACTGACATTATTTGGAGTACAAAATGTAAATAAAATTTTTGTCTCCTGTAACTTTTTATATATTTTATTTATTTATTTCCTTCAAAAACCGAACAAAAAAAATTTTCCACATGTCGTCGCTGGTCACTCGGCCGAATACGTGCCCAACCCCATACCGACACTAACTGTCCAATACCGATTGATTGTTTTAATGTTATCAGTTTTTTTTTACATGAGCTCCACACAGGCGGCCGAAAATGATTTCCATCAGGGCCTATGTCATCTTTGGGGATGCTGTGTGGAGGGTTTTTTAAGGGAAGAAGAGGAGAGTTCTGGGAAGGAAAAGGGTTAAAAGGGTTTAAGGGGTGGGTAGGAATCTGAGGTTCAGTGGGTCCATGTCATCCGCCTCCAAGACCTAGACAAACCTCATCTCATGAACCCGGGCACTCCTACTAAATCACCAAACGTAGTCACTTGAGATGACCTATGGCAGAGGTGTTGGTTATCCAATAAAGGTTCCCGGGGCGGCGGTACTAATTCCCGCCTCCCAAATTGCAATCCATGCATCCGCCTCCCAATTGAAAGCAAAAAAAAACACCAAAATACCATACCAAACACCAACATTTTATTTATATTTTTTACTACAAATAATGTCAGGAATCACCGATTAAAGTAAGTCACGTACACACCCTGTATACGTAAAAGCTGTGAAAGCTTTCAAGGTGTGAATAAATAAATATTTACTTGTGTTTTGATTTATACAAAGGTCACTAGGTCAATGAGTCTCGTTGCCCCAAAACTTCCTATTTTCAATAGGAAAGTTAATTATTCCTATGAGCCTCTGTGGTGTTGTCATTTAAAACATATTAAACGACCGCAGCTCCGTCGATTTTTGTTTACTAATAATGTCAGACTGTAGGTACTACAGTTGTTGGAACCTACCAAGCAAGCCAGCAGTGGTGTTTGGATTTATTATTTAAATAAATAATGAACACCAAATATAACAAATTTGTGTCTGCTTGTTCGGTACCCCTGCCGGTCGGCATGGCCGATCAAAGTCCGCGGAGGGGACAGCGCCCCCCTCTTCCCCCACCCAGCCGGGGTGGGTTGCCGCGGATAAGCAAAAAGCTCTACGTGAGAGCTCGGGTCAAAACTGACGGAGCGAAAAAAACACAGAAAGCCGCTGGGACCGCAGGCAGATTGAAATGGAAGATAATGCGAAGCCGATATTTGTGTACGTTTGGCACGCAAGCGGTGGGAGGCACCTAGCCGCTCGGTGCCCGCGCGGGTAGGTACTAGTTCGAGGAATTATTAATTTACGAAGGAGCCGTGCGGGTCTCTAGCCACTCGACTGGCGGGTACGATTTTCAGTTTGAATTTGAAATGTGTTGCGGTCTTGCCAGATTGAATAATTATCGAATGGTGGGCGGTAGGGCCGGTAGGTACCTAATAAATACCTACCTACTGAATAACCACCAACATAATTATTATTTAGCTTAACCTCGCAAAAATACGTAAAAACCGAATATAGATTGACGTACTGATCTAACCAAGCAGCCAAGAAGGGAACTAGATAGCGAAATTCACAGAAAATTTGTGTACCTACAAAATATCTACAATAGCGACGTCCCCGACTGCTGAGATATTTACTGATGTATACTTTCAGTTTCAGATTGAAGCAGTTTCTCATTATTGTTTTACAATCAATTCAAATAAAAATGAATTCTTCAAAACGTTAACTTCTGAAATTTGTAACGTTTGCAACAGTGCGAAAGATCAAAGGGCGGCGCGATGGACACCCGGGTATGCACGGTACATGTCAGATTACCAAGGGGCCGGGTAACCCCACGTGTGCCGGATGCCAAAGAGAAACAATTTACCCCCAGTTGGCCCGATTCGGTCCTTCCAGGAAGCGCTAAATGCTAAATGGTAGAATGGTCAACATTTTAAGTCGCGGTATGGTCCGGCCGCTGAGAACTCCTATGAACACCCTCTATTCATCGCATGCGTATTTTATGAGATAGAGAGAGAAGGTACGACGAAGCTTCTAACGGTAGGTAAGCCTTTATTAGACACGTCAATGCTCATTTACGAGGTTTCAATGGCACCCATCCATAACTCTAGTTAATTATTTGGAAAGTTTACATTTACACCAAATTAACAATACCGCGGTGTAAATAGACCATCTGTCTTATTTATTAGATGTTTACGCGTCGGTTCAGCGTTGCTATAACTAAGCCGCCCTTTAAACCCGATTTTATCATGCTTGTATCGCATCGACAGTTATATTATTCCTAATATCTGATAGTAGACATTATTAGGACTGAACATTTTCGATTGATGTAAACATTGTAAACGGAAGTGGTGCCCTCTGTTATTTATGGGCAAATTATTGATAAGTGATATGCTAGAAAGCAGATTCCGCGTTTTTTATCTGCTAGTAATGATTTTATGCTATACCCTATGCCAATGCTGCATCGACGTTATGCGCCGTGTAGACACTATTTATATTTAAACCGCATAAGTAAGAGGGAGTATTTTTACTGGAATTCATTTCAGTTAGCTCTTGAGGTGAACCATCACCAAACTGCGGTATGTAAATTCATTGCTGTATTGTTTCTAGCGCAGACCAGTAGAAAAACCAAAAGATATTATAACATTGTAGAATTTGTGAAGCTGAAAATATTTATTGCGTTGTAATAAATTATTTGATTGAAATCTGGGGAAACGCTTGCGAAACTTACATAAATGAATTACAGGTACCTAATACAAAACAAGGTAACCAAAAAAACTATTTCACTACAAGCCCAAAACATCCACAAAAAAATATATACGGAAACAAAACTATTAACATTAACAAAACTATTTGAATACAATACAAGTATCCATATATACAAAAGAAACAATAAACTAATACATACAAACACAGAATTCATAAAAAACATCCCAAATACTCAAACACCTTACACGACAACACGTAACGTACATTTAAACATCATCCACACTAACTATGGTAAACAATCCGTTGGTTACGAGGGGGGCAACTTACACAATTGCCTCCCAAACAAAATTAAAAACTAAAAAAAGGTGGGGAAATTTAAAAAAAATGTATTTATTTTTATTCTTGATAAACAAAGTAATTAAATAGAAGTACTGTATTGTAATATTTAGTTTAATTTAATGTGTTTTACTATTTCTAGTTATGTGAATGAAAATGTAATTTTCTTTTTACTGGAATAAAACATCGATTAAGATGGAATTAAAAAAATCACTAAAACCACGCTATACAAAAAATCATCCAAATATTATTATTAGATGGCCTGAAAGTTCATTTTTTAAATGGCCTTGTGACTTGTGACATGAACAGTGTGATTTTATTGACCGTTTACTTCAATAATATAGGGCGCGAATGTGAATGGTAGAAGTCGAGGATGCCCGAGGGAGACATGGCACGATCAAGTGAACCAAATACTTGATAAATAAGAATAATGGAATGGTATGTATGAGACGATTTATGAATGCGAATGCAGCACGGAGTGTGCGTCAAGACCAAGTGGTTTGGCAGTCCATCTTCTCTGCCTAACCCTGCGTAGAAACGGCGTGATGGTTATTTAGCTAGTAGATAGGTACCTACCTGATGTAGGTTGAGTTTCAGTTTTGGAACCGATAACGTGTCACAGGAGGCCCTGAAGAAAAAAAAACCCCCAGGACCTATGTCATCTTTAAGGATGTTGTGAGGAGGGTCTTTTTAGGGAAAGGAATGAGAGGAAGTTCTGGGAAGGAAAAAGGTATGGGGGTGGATAGGAATAGAACCCAGCGCTTTTGACCAATCGGCCACTAGTATTATTTCTAGTGTTATTTTATTTATTAAATCAACACCAAAATTTCCCCCGAAATTATACGATTTGTAAGTAGGTTCTTAAATCCGGTATAAATTTCAAATAAGGACTAATTTATACAATTTATCTTAAGAAATCTCTATCTCAACGGTAATTCTTTTTTCAATCTATCATCAGATTTCCAGAGTGGAAGATACTCTCAGTATCGCCTTGGTGTAAGACCACCATTCAGAATTGAAACGTTGCTTGAAACGGCTGTAGCCGTGTTTGGTGACCAGATCTGAATAGCCAGGTACTTCCCCATCTCCTCCCCCTCCCAACTACCTTCAGCCTCACAACATACCCCAATCGGGGATGCCATAGTCTCACTGGCTCCAGACGGGAGCAGTTGGGACTCAAAAATTTGGGATGCGGATACCTACGCCCTGGGAACCATTTATCGCTACGTTTAATAATAATAATAATATTTGGATGACTTGTATAGCGCCGTTTTTGTGAAAAATCACCTCAAGGGCGCTGTACAAATTTATAAAACGTTTATACAATCTTATTTTAAACTATATACAACAACATCTTATGGCTAAAAATTGCTTCCATCGGTTCATCGATCACCGATACGAAACTATATGTGCAATGATTTGACCAATGAACGCGATGCTGCTGTAAAAATGCACTGTACAGGCAGAAAATATATACAAGACCATACTTACCTGGAGGGTCACTAGAGATTAACACTGTTATTGTTTATTTAGAGCAATTAAGACACAGTTCGCACGCAGAGGACATAATTGGGAACTATAATTATAATATATAAAATGTTCTGTAATGAGCGTATTTTGAAAACAAAAGCAAAATTTTATGATAATCCGATAGGTATTTTTATTTAAGGGTATGAGAGCCCAAAAAGGTACGTTTTTAATTTGGACCTAAATTCTGTTGGGCTTGTTATGCATCTAAGTTCCGGTGGGAGTTTATTCCAAGCCTTAGGTCCAGACACTCCGAAAGCGCGATCTCCAAATTTCGTATTTGGCTTGCGTTTAGGTTCCGTTAGTCTGCCTATAGCTGATGATGTTGCTGATCTAAGGGTTGACTGCCTCAGACCAGTATTTTCTGGGTCACATAGTTCAGAGATGTAAGATGGGGCCATTTCATTAATTGATATAAACACCATCCAGCACAATTTGTACTGGATTCTTTGAGGGCACTTGAGCCAGTGAAGATTACGAAGGTGTTCTGAAATATGTGAATATTTAGAGACTCCGGTTATGAGTCGAGCGGCTGCATTAAACACGGATTGAAGTTTGTCAGTTTGATATTTTGGAAGGCTAGCGTAGATACCGTTACAGTAGTCGAGCCGTGAGACTACGTAGGAGTTTACAAGTAGTTTTGTTGCTTCTATAGGAAGATTTCTTCGGACTGACTTGAGTTGTCTTAGGTGAAAAAAACCATTGCTTACAGTCGTATTTATTTGCTTTGCTTTGGTGACTTAGCACGGCTGCCGGGTCATGGAGTGAGGTTTGTCTAGGTCTTGGCGGCGGATGCTTTTGCTCACCTACTGCGTAACGGGCCGGGTCGGGTGAGACTGATTAAAAAAGATCTTTTTTCTCCAGCCGGATTCTCTCGACCCATCGCCTTGCACTGCAGTGGCCGTCACGTCTGGACATACTGACCCCCAGATTCCTACCCACCCCTCACACCTTCTCAGAACTTCCTCTCCTTCCTTTCCTTAAAAAGACCTCATAGAAAAAGACATCATACCCAAATATGACATAGGCCCCGAGGGAAATTGTTTTCCTCAGGGCCTCCTGTGTGGAGCATTGTAAAAATAAATAAACACGAATATTTCATTTCAGATTTAAAAAAGTATCTTTACTAACCCACTAAAACAGACACCATCTTGAAAACGGTACGCACAAACAAATTTGCAGACATATAAGGTAAAAGTGAGTAGTAGTAAAACGGTAGAGTTAAAATGACACTTCAATCAGGTAGGTACTTGTGTAATTCGGTAGGTAAGTTCTGTCGGTCACCTACTTCTACGAAAGTTTGAATCTGCCGCCCTACCGGTCAGCTGATAAATATATCGGCATGTATTAATGCTGCAGATTTCGTTATCTGAGGGTTATTTTTGTTATCTATCGTCAATCTTATCTGAATATCACAAACACAAACCTTTAGACAGCTTTGTCCCATAGCGTTCGTAAAACAAACAACAATGTTATATCGAATTTAGATGTCGCTATTTAAAGGGATGCCGTTGTAAATGTGTTGTCCAGTAGACCCATATATTCGCGGTATAATTTGTGATAAAAAAGGTATGATAGCATTGTCATTTCCGGAATTTTCTCATCTGAAAAGTTCCAAGTAACATAATCGTTGTATAGTATGACGCGGCAGCTTTGTTATAATAATGCTGTGGTTCGTTGGGTGCGATTTTTGCTCTAATTTCTCCTACCGATTTATTACATATTTTCCTAAGTTTTAAAGCTCTTAAAAAAATATGCATGTTATTCTTGAAGATTATATCTATACATTCCCCATGCCAAAACGGTAATTATATGAATTTCCCTCGATCGAAAAAAATCGTAGAGTTTGCTCCGAAAATTATTATAAACATGTTTTTTCAGTTGTTTTACAAGTTATATGTTACGATACGATACGATACGATTGTACCACCCCAGCCAGGAGCACTCCTGTCCCGGTGACACCGGTACACCAGGGGGCACTGTTTGTTAGGACTGGAACACGTGCTCTGAGGATAGGGAGGAGGTTGGAGTTTAATCGACCGGTATACATGGCAACCTAGAGCCAATATTGGAATATGGGATGGGCAGGAATAAAGGAAATGATTGAGCTATATATATATAAATATCGTTTCTAGCCTTTCGCTTATTTTGCTTCCGGTTTCTTCTCGCTTCCAGCTTATTGCTTTCCGTTTTTATCTTCCCACTTCCCGCGTAGGTATATATATTTTTTGGTTGTTGCCTCTTGCTGCTTATAGCTTCTCGTTTTTGGCTTCCCGTTATTTATGTTTTTCGCCATACGCTTGCCAAAGCAGGGTTTTTGTTGTCTCTTCTTGGCTGTTCTTCCTTCTTCTCTTCTGGGTTCTTAACGTCACTTCATGGCTCCTTTCGCCTCTTCTTGGATCTTCTCGACTCTTTTTCAGCTCGACTCGGCTCGACTCAACTCTTCTTGCCTCTTCTTGAATCTTCTCATCTCTTCTGGGCTCTATTTGGCTCTTCTTGCTACTTTATGTCACTCATTGTCTCTTTTTGGCTCTCCTTGCATCTTCTTGGATCCTCTCGTTCTTGGCTCTACTTGACTCTAATTGGATCTTCTCGTCTCTTCTCGGCTCTTCTGGAACATTAACCCGTGTACGTATCACTTTTCGGGAAAATCGGTTAAGAAAATCGACGGATACTTATGAAAAAATTCACAGTGTTTCTTCAAATGCTTTATAAGACATTTCCCGCGAGATTTTTGCTCTATTTTAGACAAGTCGTGTTTTATTACACATTTTAACAATTTTCTTAAATATTATCGTTTTTGCGCGTTCCCTCTAACCTTCGTATTTACATAACTCCCCTTCTTCTTCTTTTTGAGCGCTTACTATCTGTATTTGTTGCCTTAGGTGAGGTTGGGCTTACTGACACTTTTAATATTCAGAATACATAACGCAATTCAGAGCTGTAAGCCCCAAATATATTCAGAATTTATTCATATTAAAATTCAGAAGTCTCCAAAGCTATAATCAATTAACTAGACAGCCGTCACACCGTTTATATGCAGGGATACGTAGAAATTGTGATACTTTGCAGTTTGCACACCTCTGTCCTGCTAAACACTCTTGCTTCACACGTGTGCCGTTTAAAGAATGTTAATAAATTTTATTGTATACTCGGAACACGAGATTGGTTTCTTTTGATATGCGTCAGCAGGAGAATCCATAACTGGAATTTTATCGTTACATTCTGAACTCAAAACTAGTTTTAACTGATGGAACTTGAAAATGGTTTTCCTCCAACCTGGTGATTTTCTCACTAATACGGCGCTATAGAAATGATCCAAACATTATTATTGATGGTGTCATGTCTTTTTGGGGCGACCCTAATTTCTTCTGCCCTCATGCACATCATCTATTCTTGATAGTTCCTTTCATGGTTCTGACCGTGGTCTAAGCTCCATTTACCATCGGCCAATTTTAACAAATGTAACTGATATCCACGTAAAAACTGCAACTGTGTCAACAACACAGCTGAGCCGTTAAGGGTTAAATGTCAAAGTGACGTTTGCGTAGTTTTGCGCGAAAAAAATATTTGCCTTATTTAAAAATGTGCGATCGAAACATGAAAATATACATACCTAACTTAACGTTCGCTCAGTTTTCGTTGTAATTTTCAATTATTTCAACTCTTGAAATTGCTTTAGCGGTATTCGGTGACGAGACCTGAATAGTCAGGTACTTCCCCTACCTCTTCCCCATCTCCTTCCCCTCCCCACTCTTTCAGCCTCACAACATACCCCAATTGGGGATGCCATAGTCTCACTGGCTCCAAACGGGAGCAGCTGGGACTATTGTGAAGTATTCACATAAAAAAAAACTCTCGACATGACTCATCTCAAGGATTTGATTCTCTTGTGAAAGTTGAAATAAAAAGAAAAATAAGTCCGTAAACATTAGTAAATTATAATAATAAAGTAACTTTTACTCTGTTAGAATTATTCATTTCTAGTCAACAGGTTCGCAATAAATTCACTTCATTAAATACCTACTTTGTTTGAAGTAATTATTTGTTTGAGCATTAATTAACACGAATTACCATCCACATTACAAACACAAAGAGGGGTTAATCCGAACTTTGCTAATAGACCACATTATGTTATTTTGGTTTCGCTTTTTAAATCATTTTTTCAAAAGGGAATTCCCATCATATTTCCCGGTGTATTCAACATCATTTGCCCATAATAAAATATTACCGTATTATTGGAATGCGTGAATATACAAATGAATGAAAATTACTGCGTTGTGATATTGCCTTCCAGAGAAACAATTTTTTTATTTTTTTTTATTAGTATCTATAGCAAAATTTGTACATAATGTATTTATAAATTATATTGTATTAAGGTATTATAAGGTACATTATTTTTTTTAGGTATTATAAAGTACTTTTTTTTTCACAGTCCTCCTCACTAGGGTTTCCTGTTCTGAGGCGGCCTGTAGTTTTTCCACATTTGTATTTAGTATCCAGTTGTCTTTACATGGTCTTCAGTATGTTTGATAGTTCATTTTCACTTTGTTCTCTCAACCATATTTTTATTATAAAGAAAGGTGCCGCCATACATAATCATTTTAGAATTTATAACTAACTAACTAACTAACCATCACGCCGTTTCCCCGCAGGGGTAGGCAGAGAGGACGGACCGCCACACAACTCGATCTTGGCACACACTCTTTGCCTCGTTCACATTCATACATCGTCTCATTTATTATTAACGACAATAAATAATATATTCAATAAAACTTTTGCTTAGGTTTTTTTCATATTTGGAGGTACCTGCCTACTATAAAGGTTTAGTTCCGTTGTAAAACTTTGAAATTAATAGATTGACCATACATTGTATTTTTCTGTGTCTTGTTCTCTTTCGTATTTTGGTTTAGATTATTGTTGTTATGATATATGTCTATTATTATATATCATTGATGGGAATAACCTTAAAAAGTTATAAAACGAAAGTTTTTCTTAAAAAAATTGATAGTAATAAATTTAGATTTACTTTTTCAAAAAATCTAAAAACAATAAAAAATTATTATTCTATAAAAAATATGTGTTGCTGTAAAAGTCCGTAATTTCGTAAATTTCTTAGGTTTTACTAGTCTTTTCTACTAGGTTTTGCTAGGTTTCTTTTACTGAAAAATCTTAAGATTTAGGTACCGTAGTACGGGCTTTGGACCGTACAATAAAAATGATTCAAATAAATAATAAATTCTTCATAAGAATAAACAGAAATTATTGAGGAAATATCATCGCTCTAAAATGTTTGTTTAAAAAGTTGAAAAGGTAATAATATTGTCAACATCTTGTATAAAAATAACATAAAATCGCTAAACAATAAAGCACCTACCTGGTGTTCATATTGCCCGGTAAAAGTTCCATCTTATTGAAGGCCCCCGGCATATCAAATAACAAACACGAACTCGCAGACATTGACAGCAAACAGTAATTATATTATTATCAGGCCGACATTATTTATATTTATCAAAACAATGCGACACGGTCGGGTATCAACAACACACACCGCCGTACTTATCACTGGCGAAATTCTCGGAAAATAATATTGACACAAAGTTGATCGAAATTATATTGTTTATAAGTTGGGTTTGCTATCAACGAACGACACAAAAGTTTATTTAAGTTTCACACCGAATTTAATTGAAGTTTATTTTAAGTCAACACAGGACTTAGAATGACCCTTCGCGAATATCTGCAGGAAGTAACCCCGAGCGGTGACTGTTAACAGTACCTGCGTGATCGGAACGAGAACTGACACTATCGGTCCTATCGGAAGGACGAGCGTTCCAGAGGGCGAGAGCGGATAGCGACCGCCGCGCGAGACCGTCCACGAAAAACTGCGATTATTGTAGCGGCCCACGAGGCCGTGTTTACCGCTGGTAGCCCCGCGCCCCCCGGGCCCCCGGCTGAGAACTAATCATTTTAAAGCGAATGAATGAAGCGGTCGGGCGGCCAATAAAAAATCGCAGTCGCAGGGTGCATGCGCCGCCCGACGACCGGCGGGAAAGTCTGCAAAAGCTGGGAAAAGTTTCGTCGAACTTTCCGCGCGCGCGGAACTTTGCAACTTTCCGAGAATTCAATTTTAAAAGTTAGTTTTTTGTGACTTACTCTCGGACTTTGTGATGGTTTCGCATGATTCTTCTTATCTCGTGTCGGGTATGCGTAGATTGTAGATTTGTATAAAGTTTGTTGGTAGATTGTTAGGTCGGTTGGTTGGTGCTCGTCTCGGCCGCCGGGAGACGATGTCCGGCCGCCGTCCTTTGTCCACTACGATCAATACGGAGAAACTAACAGGTTCGCGGAGTGTGGCCGCGGGGGGGGAGGGGGAGGGTGAGGGCGGGGGGCGCCGGGCTGGCCGCGCCGCGCCTAAGGGTTGCACGGGTGGAGCCGAGATTCTACAGCCTCCGTAAATTTATAATAAATAATTTTCTCCAAGATTAAACTTGGGCACCAGCGTGGGACGTTCATCATGTATGTTTTTCAACTCAACTTGATCTATGATAATAAATACAAAAAAAAATAATTTTGAAGTTCGTCCAGTTTTCAATTTAGTACCGGAAATAGGTGGTCGTTTTGCTTTCGCGTTTGTGCACTTGTTAGCTTACGAAATTAGCAGATTTATGAATAATAATTATTAAAAAGTAATTTATTTTGAATCTCAAAGACTGCATATTCTTCGTTTTTACAAAACCATTTAATCTTGTTAATAATCCCCGAAATTAATTTCATTCTTGAGCGTGCTGTCATGAACAGCCATGAACTGTCAGCCGTCCCGCGAACAATTTATTGGATAACCAACACCTCTGGCATAGATTATCCCAAGATGTTCGCTAGGTTTGGTAACTTAGCATGGGGTGAAGTTAGTCCGGGTCTTGGCGGCGGATGCGTCTGCCTACCTGTAGCGTGGCGGGCCAGACTGGGAGAGGCCGGTTTGGGGAGACCCTTCGACCTCTCTAGCTGGTCTGGTCTAGATTCACATACCCGACTCTCCTGGACACACTGACCCCTAAATTCCTACCCAACCCTCATACCTTTATTTTTTCCAGAATTTCTTTTCCTTTAAAAACCCTCCAGGGCCTATGTCATCTTTGGGGATGATGTGTAATGTGTCTTTTTAGGGAAAGGTAGTTCTGCGAAGGAAAAGGTATGAGGGGTGGGTAGAATTCTGCGGGTCAATGTGTCCAGGATTGACGGACCTATGAATCTATCCCTTCCACTGTGGTGCAAGGCGATATGTCCAGAGAGTCCGTTGGAGAGGTCTAGGTCAGGTCTCTTACAATCCGGCCAATTACCCAATAGGTGGGCAAAAGCATTCTCCTCCAAGACTTACACAAATCTCACCCCATGAACTAAAATAAAATGTATCTTCTATTTTGCCCGCACTAAAAAGAATCCCGCCATGAACGAATCATAAATGCACCCATGTCGGGTATCGAGAGAGTTGCTTCAGTTAGCAGTTGACCATTCGTCAGATACCGCGAAAGCGAAACGCCCGCACCGCGCCTCAGTCGCCTCGGGCTGCGGGCGATATGCGGGCATCGAAGGCATCGGCCACGGGCAAAGGACGGAAGGAAGGCCGCTATCCGGCATACCCGCCACCCGCTACCCGATACCCGCCACCCGCTACCCGATACCCGCTACCCGCTGCACCGAGGCTCGTTACTCGCAGTGCGTAGGCACCCGGGCTGGGACCCGAGACGCGGTCACAGCGATGGTTATTGTTATTAGTTGTAATTCATTTTGGGCCAATACCTACCACCTACCATTAGGTGTGTGCGTGACCGATTCGCTGAGCCGGCCGCGGTCATTGCCAGCTAATGAGGCATTTCCTGTTGTCACGTCCATTTGTTTTCGCTGTAAGAATGTGAGCTGAATGGTCCTGCCCGTTCTAACCTCTCTTTCTGGTACAAACTTTGTGCATTATATAGAGGGAGACGTTGCAATGGAGGTATCAGCGGTCAGCCTATGCAAACACTGCGGGGATTTTGAGCGAAATTTCTATACAAGATAACAATAATTGATTTAGAAAGTGAATTTAAAATTATGTGTTCATGTTGGGACTTGAGACGAGTTTCTTGGAGGAGCCACCGCGGTTCGGTTATTTATTTGAAAAATGTCGTAACAACTTATAGGTTATAAACTAGACATTTTAAATGTATGTATTTACATATATGCATCTTGAAGTCATGTGTCTTATCAGAGCCGTGTATCAAGTATCAACGCTTATTAACTAGAAGTCATGAATAATATAATATGCAAGTTTCATAGCTGCATTGCATCATGAAATAAAGCATCTCCATTTTTTTTACCTTAGCTCTCCACTGGAGGAAGATAATACCTATCATGATCTATGTCACCTTTGGGGACCGTTTAGTCACCGCTGTGCGTGAAGGAAGGAGACGAAGTTCTGGGAAGGAAAAGGTTATGAGGTCAGGGTCAGTGTGTTCAGGAATGACGGACATGTGAATCATCCCTCTCACTGCGGTGCAAGGCAATATTCCGAGAGAATCCGGATGTAAAAGTCAAAAGGTCTTCCTCAACTAGTCTCTGCCGATCTTCCAAAATTCCCGGGGCGGCGGTACCCATACCAACCTTTCAAATTAATTCATTTATCATGGTTTTGCATCGTAAAATCAAACGGTGACCGGCCAACTCGGAGTGAAACCAACTCAGAACCACATCAGAAATATCATTAAGAGCGATGTTAAAAAATATAAAAAATGGTTAATAGGTTAAGTTAGTTTAGGGTTACCGGCTATTTTAAAATTATTTTTTCTTAGCTTTTAATGACCTTTCTGAGGTGGTTCTGAGTTGGTTTCATTCCGAGTTGGGAAGGAACCAAAAGTATATCCATTTAAAAAATGTTTTTCATCGTGCAATCAAGAATATCCATTGAACAACGTTTTACATCGTGAAAACAAACATATCCATTGATCAACGTTTTGCATCTTGAAACCAAGCATATTCATTAATCAAAGTTTTGCATCATGAAACCAAGCATACCTATTCATTAATCAAAGTTTTGCATCATGAAACCAAGCATATTCATTAATTAATGTTTTGCATCATGAAACCAAGAATATTCATTAATCAATGCTTTGCATCATGAAACCAAGCATATTCATTAATCAATGTTTTGCATCATGAAACCAAGCATTAATCAAAGTTTTGCTTCATGAAATCAAGCATAGTCATTAATCAATGTTTTTTATCGTGAATTCAAGCAATTCTGGTGATTAACGTGTTGCATCATGAAACCGAGCGTATCCATTGATCAATGTTTTGTATCATGAAACTAAGCCCACCCAATCAATGTTTTGTATCTTGAAACCAATCATATTTAATATACATTTTTAAAATTGTTTTATATTTATTTTATTCATATTAAATAATATTAGGTAAGTAATTACTTTGTATTGAAAAGAGTTTAACAATTTTCTCAGAATCCGTTAAAAGTGAGCGAAAGCAATGTTTTGACTAATGACTCACTCAATAAGCGTCACTATGAAGTAGTTAGTGTTAATAGTAACCCTTCCTAGAATTAGTGACCTTTAAACTTCTAACGTGTTGGAACAGAGGAGGAAAAATCAATTTAATTCTACCCACTACCTGTTTCGATGACAACACCGTCTTATCGAGCTCCTGTTAGAACAGGTGGATCTTTTTCTTGACCCAGTGGTTACGGGTTTAGTAACTAGATCTGAAGATTCAGGAACCTACTTGTTAATTTCCTCTTTCCTTTGAACTTTTCTCCTGCCTTACAACATTCCCCAAATCAGAGTACGAGTATCATCGGTATCATCCCATTATTATTATTCAATGTGGGATTCGGGCCTGGGTACTGCCGCCTGAGGAACTATTTACTGAATTACCAACACCTCTGCCATAGGACAACCCTAGTAGTTCGTTGCGTTTGGTAACTTAGTGAGGGTGCCCGGGTTCACTTACACCAGGCATAAACGACTTAGGTGACCAATATGCAGAAGCAGCAGATATTTTCAATAGCACCTTACAAAAAAGCATTTCATGTATTTTTTGAAAACTGTTATTAGTTTACATTTAGTTTCCAGAATAGTAAATAATAATTTTATTTAAATCATATGTTTACAATGCATAATTGTTTTGTAATCTGTGGGTACTTAAAGGAATTTGTACCGTAAGTAAATAAATAAATATTTATTTATATTGTTAGTGACCAGGCTGCACCCTTGATCGCGTTCTTGTGTCCGCGAGAGATCTGCGCTTCAATTTTGGTTACGGTCGGGAGGTTCGATAGGGTAGCGCTTCGGGGGTGGCAGGGGGCGGTCGGAGGGGGCGATGTGGGAAGGGGGGCGGTTGGCCGAAGGGGGCGGCGGCAGGGAGGGGGCGGGGGTGGCGTCCGGCCGCGCGGTTTCTAATCGCGCGTCGTGCATAATGTGTCTCTGTACCCGACTTGCCCCCGAATCCAAGATACTTGAAACAGTCAGACTCATTGGTAAAAAGGTATTT
Organism: Limnephilus lunatus; assembly: GCA_917563855.2. Taxonomy (NCBI): domain Eukaryota; kingdom Metazoa; phylum Arthropoda; class Insecta; order Trichoptera; family Limnephilidae; genus Limnephilus; species Limnephilus lunatus. The sequence continues at coordinate 38,866,872 of OU830602.1, read as the reverse complement.
TTATTTGTATGAAGCTATGGAAATAGTTAGGTGTGTCCCTTATGACCTTTTGATGGGGTGGTTGGGAGGTTCGGGTGGTCAGCTTGCGCAGTGGGGACGGTCCTCCCGTCGCCCTACCACTTCAGCGCCTACACTATATTATTATGGGAGCCGCCAACGTGGACTACAACTAAGTTGTACTCGACCTGATGGTAGGTTAGGTCTGACATATATACCTATATTGTATTATTTTAATACTCGTACATATTTTTTTTACATTCTCTCCACACAGAGGACCCCGAGGAAAATTATTTGCGCCCCTGAGGTGATTTTTCACACAAAAGGCGCTCTACAAATTATCCAATTTTTATTATTATTATTAATTTCTTAAAAAAATCCAGAAAATTTAAAAATATAAATATATTTACGGTTACCGGACAACTCAGAAGCATGTAACATAAAGTACATGAAACGCATTTTAAAATTCACTAAAAACGCTTATTTTGAACCCAAAGCGACTGATTTTTCATAAATTTTCTTACGATTACTCGAATATGAGAGCTCAAATCAAAAAAGTTATATCACAAAATCGACTATATGATATAAATTCCCAAGTTTTCATCTTATACTACGAATTTTTGGACACCGCATAAATATAATTCCATTAGAACTCAGTTATTATTGTGCAATTACAACACCTCTTTTGAAAAGTCATTAAATGTGATGAAAAAAATTGTTGAAATAGGTTACATTATGATGGTTATTTTATGAGCTTTTTTCAATTTTATTGCATACATTCTAATGACTTCTAACAAAACCTAAATTTTTAATATCCTGTTTTATAATAGCACAGACCCATTTTTCATGGGTCTGTGATATTATAGAATAAAATTGAGTATTATGGAATGGGTTGAGATATTAGCACGTTCTCAAAGGTTTAAAAAAAAGTTATTTTCATAAAAATAACCTGTCATCACACCTCGTCACCGCGAGTACACTCTGCGTCGCGAGTGTTTCGCGGACTTTTATTTCTTTGCCTCCCCTTTCGATTGGTTTTCCTACCCCCCCCCCACTCACCCCACCCCTCACGCCAAACTCTGCAGCTTCCTTGTACATAGCAACACACACACACATACTCAGGCGTCGGCACCCACACCCCGCGAATTGAAGAAAAAACGGCTAAACAAAGGGGCGCAAAGCGGCGAGACAAAGGCCGGCCTATGGGGAACTACAACTTACTAATGCGCCTTTGACTTACAAACAAATTATATTCCTACTCAAATCATTTTTTGGTATACGTATAGATCAACACTTTAAATGGAAAACACATATTATTTCTATTTGTGAACTCGTTAAAAGAATTAGGAAATGTATTTATATATTTAGAGAAATGTATTCATATATTAAGACTTAGAAATATTCTTAGACTATAAAACCTTAAAAGAGTACTTTGCAATTGTTCGATATATATTAAAATACGGTATTATAACCTGGGGATGAACAACATATGATATTATTTTTAATCCTCTCAAAATACTTCAAAGTTTGATAATTAAGGTTATCCTGAAAAATATCTATATTTTCTAACTAACTAACTAACCACCACGCTGTTTCCCCGCAGGGGTAGGCTGAAAGGATGGACCGCCAAACAACTCGGTCTTGCGCACATTCCTTGCCTCGTCCACATTCATACAACGTCTCATACATGCTCTTTTATTATTCTGACTCTTGACATGCCCGCCTCAAGTATCTGATTCACTTGGTCGTGCCATGTCTTTCTTGGTCGGCCTCATCTTCTTCTACCATTAACATTTGCGTCATATATTCTCCTTACACTCATTTCCTCGTTCGTTCGCTCTACATGCCCAAACCATCGGAGCGTCCCTTAGATCTTTTCAATATCAATGTACCTTACAATAGACAAAATATTCAATAGGCACTACAAACTTTCAAAAAATACTTAATATCAATCAACATTTTATATGGAAAATGCATACCTATTTGTGAACTTATACCCCTCTTATACTAGAAAACATAAAAAATAGTGTATTATGCAATGTTTCAATCTATATTACAATACGGTATTATAGTCTGGGGAGGAACAACATATGATACTATTTTAAATCTTCTCAAAATAGTTCAAAGATTGATAATTAAAGTTATCCTGAAAAAACCATCGACATTTTCAACTGAAAATATCTTTTCAATACCAATGTACCTACAATAGACAAAATATAAATACTAATAATAAAATATTCAATACTACAAACTTTTTAAAAAGACAGCTAAATAACTTATATTGCAATGTATCAGCTAGATATCAGAATAATATTAAAATTCCAAAATTTAATACAAAGCACATCCAAAATACTTATCTGTATCTAGGTGTAACTTATTTCAACAATCTCCCGTTAAATCTAAAAATTATCGAAATTAATCACGAATTTCAGCTTAAATTGAAAAATTACCTGAATCTACTATGTATATTATTATTATTTCTTTTTAATCTTGAAATCTATTATTGATAATTCTTGAGTTTTTCTTACTAATATTTTGAAATATGTATTTTATTATTTATTTACTTAAATGATTTAATATAATTGAACATGAATTCCCTCATAAAACACAAGAGCCTTGTCTCTTTATGGTGAGAAAATGCTATTTTTATATTCCTTCATAACACTGTATAACCGAATAACGTATAAAAAATTCATACCTACTTATTTACTTATTTTATAAAACATACAATATATATTAAATAAATAAAATAATCGATTTCCTTACGGTTTCGGTTTACTTTGGTGGTAGTAGGAGATTTTCAAATATTTTTCGGTTATTCGTAACCCAGAAATGTTTGTCTTTAACAAAAAAAAATAACTCTAGATTATTTGAAAAGAAGTATATTTATTATACCGAATATTTTTCAGAAGCAGATGATGTTAAATATACTGAAAAGTGAAACACGGTCAACCCTAAAAAAAATCGGGCGTATTTTATCAGATGGTAAAAATATTTCCGTTTTGCAATAAAACCAAACGAAGTGAATAATTCTGAACATATTCGAAAACCAAAAGTAAAAAAATCTTCTTTCCACCCTCGCGAAGGTTTCTAAAATATTACAACCGCTTGACAGTACACCTGAAATGTTTTATAATCATCACAAATACTATTACGAAACTGTCAAAAATGACAAATTTTTCTGAAGGGGAACGGGACGAATGGGAAAGGACACGCAGGGAGATACTATTCCTTTATTAAGTGGCATTGCAATTGGCATGCCGAGAGCTCGGTAGTTAGAAATACACATATAATTTTAAAATATTAATTTTTTTAAAACAACATTGAATGTGACATTAAATATTGAAAAAAATAAAAACACTTAACATTATTTGACATTTTATTAACTTTATATGTTACCTCATTTTTTGTCGTTTTAATATAGAAATAATTAATAAAAATTTCCCAAAGTTTCATTAATTTTTTTCAAAATGTGATCCGAAACTATGGTTTCATAAAGGTCTACATTTTACTTTTTTTATTCTTAACTTTTATGTTTGAATACAAAGCGTGGAGTTTTCTCTTTCTAACACACACCGTTAAGAAAATATTTCTTACCATGACAGTAAGAGATATAAAACGACTTATATGAGACCTACGTGAGCTGGGACAAATACACTTTGTTACGGTTAGATCGTATTGAAAACTGTTTTAGTAACCGAAAACGTAAAATAATGCATTTATTAGATATTTCGTTAAAAAACGGATAATTCGTCGCGCCAAGTTTCGACGCAGTAACATAGTTTATTAGGGTATTTCGAAAATGTTATTAAAAAAAATGAAACCTTAACTAAGAACCTGTTTTAGGTTCTTTAGTTCATATTTGGGTTAAATAAGAGTTTTCTGAACGAAAAAATAAACGGTAACCGGACAACTCAACAATGTGCAACTTCATCACTCCTTTAAAAAGGCATTAATAGAAAAAAACTTGGTTAAATAATAATTTACGTTAGGTTAGGTTATGAGAATTTAAAAAAAAGTCATCACTTTTTATGATTTTTCAAAGGGGTGATGAAATGCCACTTGGTCGAGTTGTTTTGGAACCGCCGCAAAACATAGTATATATTATTTTAAATTAATAAATTGTGAAATAACACAAATTAATCAAACAATTTTTTTTGCACCCACCGGGATTTGAACCCGCGATTGCTAGTCGAGAGCCTTACCCCTCGACCACGGAGGCAATCATAACAATGTCCTCCAAGTGAACAATCGATTTTAATTTTTACCAAATAACTACTAAAATGCATTATTTCTATTTCCGGAAATGAAATACTTCATTATTATCTAACTGTCGTACTAACTAACTATTCGCAGTTTTAAAGTCTTTCATATGCACAATGACACACACATACATTCATACATGAATTCAGCTGCAGTCGACCACTTTCACAAAACTTTATTTCACCGAGTTTTGCGAGTTTTCAAAGTCGCCTCGCTGAAAACCGAAAGCGATGCGATGCACCCGATGTGCTTGAGAAAGTTTTCAACCAAAGTGAATTTTATACAATGTGTGTATTCACTGATTCACTGATAAAAATAACTATTAGAAAAGTCGATGACATGGTTCCATATGCTTGAAGTTCGTAGTTGCAACTTTGCACTTGTTCTCTTCTAATATAAATCGTACCTCATGTTAAAACATTAAACACTGATGATGCGGTGCTGATTTCTAACAGTGTGGAAGATCTACATTCTCTCGTATCTAGGATGAATGAAATTTGTGTGAATAATGAGTTAATGGTGAATAAGTCTAAAGTCATGGTGTTTATAAGAGAGGACGAAAACAGTGTGCAATATAGTTGTGAATGATGAATACTTGGAGCAGGTAAATGAGTTTGTGTTTTGGTCCGAGGCAGTTAACCCTTAGATCAGCGACATCATCAGCTATAGGCAGACTAATAGAAAATATCATTCAATTAAGTTAATTTGCTCAATTATAATTTTATCCATCAGTTTATTATTAACAGTATTTTTAAAGTCGATTTTACGTTTGAAATTGCTAAATAATGCACAAAAAACATTACAGTTTTATAGTAAACTAGTAGAACCGGCCACACGTTGCTGTGGTTAACGAAATACAAGGCCATATCCTGACAACGCCATTACCCAACCTTTATAACCAACGCCATCTGTTCATTTGCATACATATCAAATCCACACCGCCCGCTTGCCAGCCCGCTCCCTTTATATATTATATATTTCAACCAATTTACACAAAAACTTGACAAATTATATACCTAATCCTTCCTCATGAATCACTCCATCTATTGGTGAAAACCGCATGAAAATCCGTTGCGTAGTTCAAAATATCTAAGCGTACAGACAGCGGGGGCGACTTTACTTTATGCTATTTAATAGATTCAGTGTTTCTTATCCTGTAGTCCGTGGACCACACGGTTAAGAAACACTGAACCTGGGGGTCCGCGGATATATGTATGGGGGTCCGCAGTCTCATCTCTGGACCATTTAACAATAACATCAACCTTTACATTAATTCTTCTTCTTTGTGTGCCCTATCAGGTGGCCCCGACGTTGGCGATCACTCTTGAAAAGGTCTCTGTCTTGCGCTGCCCAGAATAGCTCCTCCACACTTCTAATGCCGGTCCACTCTCGTATATTTCGCAGCCAAGACATTTGTCTCCTACCAGGCCCTCGGCGACCCTCTATCTTGCCTTTCAATATTAAATGGAGCAAGTGATACTTCTCCCCTCGAAGTATATGACCCAAATATGAAATTTTCTTGATTTTTATTAATGTAAGCAGTTCTCTATCTGCTCTAGCCCGCCTGGAATTTCTGTGTTGGTGATCATGTCGGTCCATGGGACCTTGAGCATTCTCCGGTGAAGCCAAATTTCAAAAGCCTCTAACCTGTTCATGGTATTTATTTTCAAGGTCCATGTTTCACAACCATAGAGCAAGACCGACCACATATAACATTTTAGCATTCTCTGCCTTAGTTTTAAGCTGATGTTCTCATTGCAGAAGAGGGATTTTATTTTTATTAACGCAGTTCTTGCTGCTTCAATTCTGCACCTAATCTCTATATCTGGGTCAAGAGTCTCCGTGAGAATACTGCCGAGGTATCTAAATCTCTCCACCTTTTCGACATTACAACCATTTAACTGTATCATTGATCCAGAGTGATCTAGTCGTCCAAAAGTCATCCATTTAGTTTTATTGACGTTGATTATTAGGCCCAGTTGCTCACCAGATTTAATAGGTCTTGGAGGTCACTGATATTGTCAGCTAGTAATACAGTATCATATGCATATCTTATGTTATTAATGACAACTCCGTTGATCTTGAGACCCTTCTCGGTATTACTTAGGACTCTTTTGAAGACATAGTTGGAATAGAGATTAAATAATAGTGGCGACAGGATCAGAGCCGGATTAACCATGTCGGGGCCCCTAGGCAATGCACGTCTCGGGGCCCCTTTACCAATGGCGGACTAACGGCGGGGGGGGGGGGGGGGGGTGGAAGGGGTGGCCCGGGCCTCTGGTCCTGGGGCCTCCTAACGCTCCCTTGTAATTTCATTTTCTGAAAGATTCATTTGTTAAAAATGATCTCACCAAATGTTTTAAAGAAATTCGAAAAATTGCAGCGATAGAGTATTTTATGTGAAACCGTTTGAAACAGTTTGTATGTTGAATTATCCTTTGGCAAAACTACGAATGCGTTTTTCTCGAAACTTTTTTAACACGTTTTTCAACCTGATTGACGACATATTAAAAAAACAATACATCCCATTTACATTCACCAAGTTTTAAACTGTTAGAAAATCTAGTGTCTATGGCACCACGTAGTGGATTTTTGATGTCTAAAAATTTTATTTTCGATTTTTTATGGATAATTTTCATTTCATAAAAGAAAATAAGAGGGGGGCCCTTTATAAGAAAATCCCTAAGTGGTTCCATAGTGACTGGATTTTCTAACAGTTTAATAGTTAGTGCGTGCAAATCGGATGTATGAGTTTTCTTATATGTTGCCAACCAGGTTGAAAAACGTTATTTCGAGAAAAACGCGTTAAAAGTTTTGCTGAAGGATAATTCAACATACAAACTGTTTCATATAAAATGATGTACCTATCTCCGTCAATTTTACGAATTTCCTTAAAACATTTGGTGAGAGCTTATTAACAAATGCATCTTTCAAAATTGAAATTTTAAAAAAATCTTTTTTTTTATCGTGTCGTCCCGGTGCCTTAAAGCCTTGTTTAAGATTTGATCAAGGGAACATTGAGGCCCTTGGAGGCCCCCCAGACTCAGAGGCCCGTGTAAACTATTTGCTATTTTACATTATATGTACAAATAAATGGGAATAAATAAAGTTTAAAAAAAAAATCGAATAAAAAGCTTATAACATCAACTTCTTAAACTAGGAAGGGGGGGACTCATTTTGCTTTGGCTTAGTCCGCCCTTTTCTAACTTCCAAAATAATTTATTTTCTACGACAACGTAATTTTATTTATAATTAACCTGTTTTTAACTACATCGCGAAGGTATGCTACCACTCCATTCAATAAAAAAAAATTAAACGTATAAAATACAATACAATAACTCTTTATTGCACATTAAAGGACACATTCATAAAAACTAAAAAAAAAACGTAAAAAAAAACAATACAATGAGCCGTCTTATCACTAATGTGATCTCTTCCAGACAACCTTGGTACGAAGAGAAACAAAGAATTTTAGCAAGCAGATAGGTAGTGCACACTAAAGCTTGTACAACATTTACATTTTAAACATATAATTAGAAATAAAAGCAAAAAAAAAAAAACTCAAACAAAACAAATGCCAAAACAAACCACTCTCGGCACCTACAATCAGTGGCGTAGCTAGCATGGGTGGCACCTGGGGCGGATAGAGCGGAGTAAAATACAACTGCGTTTAAATATTTATTTTAATTATTGACTTTTTTATTATTTGTGCATGATGTGAACATTAGTTATTTGGTTATAACCTATAATTATTAGAATTTGTTGTTTTCTTTAATGCATTTAATGTTATTAACCTGTAAATGTTCCTAATAAAAAAATAAAAGTTTAAAACATCTTGATAGCTGACTTTTTCCAAAATCGGTGCCGGAGTTGCTCACTAATTGACAGTAAGTACTTGCTCACCATTGACGCAAGTCATTTTTTCTCGGGGCACGGGGCCCCCAGCCGATGCGGGGCCCCTAGGCAGTTGCCTACCTGCCTAAAGGATAATCCGGTACTGGACAGGATACAGCCTTGTCGTCCTCCACGCTGAATGGCGATTACATTAGATCTCTCATTCCCATGTCTTATATCTGCTGTTTGGAACCAATACAGGTTTTTAATGAAATTCTGGGATTTGGTGTCAACGTTACAATCCGCAAGCATTTTCATTAGGTCAGCATGTTTTACCCTGTCAAATGCCTTTTCGTAGTCAATAAAACAGGCAAAGATTTCCTTTCTTTGGTCACGACACTTTTGCAATAGTACGTCGACAGAAAATAATGCTTCACGCGTACCAAAAGCCAAACTGAGTCCAAGTCATCCAAGTCCTGCTCGCACTTATTGCGTATCCTGGATGTATTATTTTAAGGAATAATTTAAGGACATGACTCATCAGGCTTATTAATCGATAGTCACTGCACTTCTTAGGGTATTGTTTTTTAGGTAATTTATTTATTTATTATTTATTTATTTATTTATTACACGCCCTGATGGGCTTTTACATTATAGTTAATAAGTTGAGTATAAAAACAATGAAGAAAATATAATACAATGAGAAAAGAAAATACGTAATACAATATAAAAACAAAACCACATAATAAAATAAAAAGTACATATGTAAAAATGATAAGAAGTCTCACATATAAACAAAAAACTGCAGAAATTATGTAAACCTATTTGTGTCTAGAAGAATAAAAGTGATAGAATATGCAACATTTATACTGATTGGTTTTAAGATGAAATATATCACCTAGATTAGAATATTTATTTCCGAGACTGTGAAGTCTAGGAAACGGAGAATTTTGATAAGCTAGTGTCCTGGTGTTATTGAAGTAAAAGGGTAATAAATGTCGACATGATTTTTTGGGTACATGGATATTGATAAATTGAAGTAATTCTGGACAGTCAATTTTGTAATGCAGTATTTTATGTAACAGTATTAAATCTGTGCTTATTCTTCTTTCTGAAAGTTTCAAGAGAGAAAATTTTTTCAGGAGGTAATTATAATCAATGTTTAGTATAGGAATACGCAATTTATAGTTTATGAACCTTAGAAACTTCCGTTGTATCTTTTCAATGTTGTCTGAATGAATATTGAAAAAGGGAGACCATAACGTAGAGTTATATTGTTGTAACGTAGAGTAATGTCACGAAGGTGGATTTTAGCTAATCTTGGGGTATATTCCCTGTGTCATATATAGAGTTAAATAACCTACATTTAACTCTATATATGACACACACACATCACATTAATTAATCGCTAATTAATGTGAATATTGGTGTTGCTGTTGTATGTTAATTATTAAGTTATTTTTTTATAAAAAAAATGTAGGTATTTTTTTGTATTTGTTGCACAAGTAAATGGTCCGAAATTTATTGCTGGTGTTTTATTAAGGGGGTCCTTGAAAATTGTGTTTGATTTCCTAGGGGTCCGTGGCTAAAAAAGGTTAAGAGGAATATAAACGCTAGAAATATATCGTTTCTCGTGCCTGCAAAATTTGCAATCGAGCGTCTTATTTGCGCGAGGCAAGTAAGCGAAAAAGTGGTTTTTATTTATTTTGTCCATAATTTTATAAGAGTGAAAAAAAGTTAGAACATAGAAAACCTCAAAAATGGTCTTCGCCATAAAGGGGTATTTTTATAAAAATGTTTCTTGTATTACTTCGTAGTTAAGTCGTGAAAAACATTTTTTTAATGGTTTACGCTTATTTTTTTTGTTGTTATGTAAATAATAATCTTATTGTAATTCCGTTACATAAAAAACCTAGTAAAAGCTTCTATTTATCCGTAGCATTTTTTTTGATGTTCATACTGTGAGCCAATTCGTCGTAAAGATTAATCTAAATAGGATTTCACGTATAGAAACGCCGTAATAGAAGATATCATTTCGGGGGGCCAACTGTCAGCGGATCAACTGTCGAGTCACCTTATACCTTAATTAGATGTATCCACCTAATAAATAAAAATAATCAAATAATATGATAACATTAATTTTTATTTTCTTTCTACTCGCAACATAAAAAGCTGAATTTGTTTTTGCAACGATGGCGGATTTTGCTTTAATGTTCCAATTATTGGCTGCCTTGATTTCATTGTCAGCCAAACTCACCCAGAAACATTTGATACACTTTGACATGCAAACATGACTCTTCTTAATATCACGGCATCTGAAATAACGCTACGGATTATCTCAGGAATCCTGTGTGCTGTGTGCTGTATGCTGTGTGCTGTGTTCTGTGTGCTGTGTGCTGTGGGCTGTGAGGCAGTGGATAGGTCTGCTCCCAGACATTACTGCTGCAGCTATAATCGCTAGCCAGTAGCCGGGGGCGGAACGCAATCCCACCGACCTGCCCGCTGTGCACGAGATTCAAGGCATGCCAGTTAACGCGTGACCTACCGGAATACCAAGTAAAGCATCCTCAATTTGGGAGGAAACTGCAAGCATTTGCACACACTCCAGAAAACTTTTACCAAGTTGCTACGTGTGAGACCTTTCAGGTCAAAAACGAAAAAATAATACTTAACTTTGTTCTCCTTTTTTTCATTTTTTAACCCCCGACACGAGGAGCGGTGTTATAAGTTTGGTTTTCTGTGTGTCTGTCTGTGGCCTCGTAGCTCATAAACGAGTTGACCGATTACGATACATTTTTTTTTTGAAAGCTGATGTGATCAAGATGGTTCTTAGCTACAATTCGTGAAAATCTGTTCAGGCGTTTCAAGGTCTTCAGCTCTTTTTATTATTGTTGTTAGCTCCGGTAGAAATCTTAGATGCATAATGGGTATTTACTTTATTTTCAAACATATGAGTGACTTCAAATTTGAAAATAAAATGTATGCTGGAACCACTGAACTACTCTGATGATGGAGTTCGAAGGAAGGAAACGAAACCCTGGGTTGCCTATATTAGTAAACCCATCAAGTGTGGGCTCATTAGATTCGTCTTAACTAGTACTGTTAATTTCTCCTGATGGCGAGGACCTGTTGCTGGAACTGGAAGTGGCTCTATAATGTGTCGGATGTTCTTTCAAATTTTTAATTTTATCACCCAATTATCTTTAATATGTATATTTTTTTATTTTTTTTTTATTCAGAGAAAGATACATAAATTACAATAAATTCAATATAATAATTAATTACATAATGTGTGAACATATTTTATTTATCCCCATAAAAAAGCAGGGCTTGTGTGTATGGGGGTGTTATTATATTGGTTTAATTGTTTTATTTTTTATATTCAGTTCAAATTTTTTGAAATTACTGTTCATGTTTCTGATTTTTTCAGGAAGTGAATTAAAAAAATTTACCCCGAGATATTTATGACTTAACTGTCCTAGTGTTTTTTTACATTTTGGAGTAGGAAGTATTGATGTTTGTCTAAGATTTCTGTTTTTTTTAAATGGTGCAACTTTATTTTGAATATTATCTTTATAAATTTGTAATGTTGCATGATAAAAATATATTGCACTTAATTTTCTTATATATACATCTTTCTTTACAATACGTTTTTCTTTACAATACATTTTCTCTCCAATACAGTTTTCTTTCAAATAGATTTTTCTTTAGAATACATTTTTCTTCACAATAAAATTTTATTTACAATGTAGGTAATGAATGTGATGTACAGTACCTATGTGGACGTACAACTACTAGAAATCATAAAACTAGAATCAAGGAACCTGAATTCTGTTTACGGAGTTGGTAATAACAACAATGAGTTTGCTAACCATTTAGAGACATACAGAAGAAAAACTAAGTTTAAACATTCATATTAAAAAATAACATTTCTTTACGCAATAAAATTTTGGCATTTTCACCATTAAACATGGAACCAAATGCTCCTTAGATAGGGCAATCTACCTAATTAAGAACTAATGTCGACCTATAAGATATAACACTTGTACACATTTTTAATATTTACAGTTATTTTGCAATATTATCACTAGATACGTTATTTTTGCTATGTAAATTTATCTAATGTAATGTAATAAATAATAAAAAAATAAATAAATATTGATACATATTTTAAATCGAACATCTAGAAAACTTAGAAATAAACAAACCAAAAAATTCTGTTTAGTTAACCAAATAATAGCCTGTAAGTCACCATTATTGACAATGTTTCTTTTTTATGTTGACTCCTCATACCGTTGTCTCTCCTCCACAAAATCGCCACCCCCACTACCCTCACCTAATAAAATCTACTAATTTCTTTACTTGTATAATTTTAAACTTGGTTTTAAGATTGCTAGTGAATGACGCGGACGTGACTAAACCGGTAGCAAATAAATATATAGTAACAAATGTACATGTGAAATAAAACTTTTCAAAACAAAATATTTTGAAATAGTTATATTAATGTCCAAGAAATTGAAAAATATTCTTTAAATTTTTTACAGTTGTGCAATTTTTTTTACACTTGAGCCGACTGCTTGAAAATCATTCATATTTTTTATTGATTTTTGAGACGTGTAAAATTTTTAATGCTTGGTTATGTCAGGTCGGTAAGCAAGTCAGGTTAGGTTGGGTTGGGCTAGATTAGGTGAGGATGGCTTAGAACTTAAGATTGATATGATATTAGAAAAAAAATCTCCTCCTCATTTGATAGATTTAATGCCTTTCGTGTTTCGATGGAGGATTCGCGTGCCTGCTATATGGTAGAGGTCTGGTGGCTTGTTAGACGCAGGTGCCAGCGGTACGGCAACACGGAGACACGACGTGCGTGACGTTCGTCGCTACGTGTCCGTCAGCCTGTCTGTGTGTCTGTCCGTGTCTGTCTCAGCGCGTCCCCTGCCCCCTGCCCAGCACCACGCAGCCCTCACAGCTTCTCCCTTCTCCCGCCTTCCTCGCAGGCTGTACTGGCTGTATGCTCCCCGCGGTTCCAATTAAACCCTCGTCACGCCGCGACCGACCAACCCCTCGGAGGCGACGCGGATATAGCGCCAGAGAGATTTCTAGACGCCGCGAAATGGATTGAATCGATTCGCGTCGTTTCCTCGATTTTCAAATTAATTTGCCATTATTTTAAAAATATCACTGTGTGCATTGGGAATGAACCATCGATGACCGATATATTAACCTTAAATTGTATGAGAAGCTCTAAAATTCATTAGTTAGAAGTCAAGAGGAGTATAATTTATCTACTAGGTCACTGGCAATACAGAACGAGTTCAGCACAAATTTCTTAGATACATAAATTTTGACGCTCAAAATTACAACTGAAAATATTAATTACGTCATTTTGATTAATCAATTACAATTAACGCTGTCTGACAGGAGAATTATTTCAGACTTGGTTGTGTTACATAGTTGTCATATACAACTTAATTGACAGCCCTGCTATCGTCACCCTTGTCAAATACCGTGTACCGACAGGAACACAAGACAAAATGTAACATTTTTCTGCAACACATATACAACCAACTATCAGATGCACTCACTAACTAATAGAATGCAAGCTTGGGGTAGTATTCAGTGGCAATTTTCTCTAAAGTGCGTTTGTGCAGTGAACCCCCATTAAAAGATAATAAAATAAAACAAATATATAATATTATTATAAAACAAGTTTCGAATCATTATAAAACAAGTTTAAAAATATGTACATTATAAATAGGGCTCCATTAAAATCCGTATTTTAAACTCGCGCCACCGCGCACCGCATCGAAATCGGTACCTATGTCCATATTGTCCATTTGGTGCGTGATGTGGTTGCGCGCAAAATTCTCCTTACAAAAACATCCTGGCCCATACAGACCCCTCTGACGGTGATTTGAACGAAACTATCAATTTCTTTGCCAAATTCATTCCCGCTTGGTGCGTCGCGATCCCGTGTCATGGATATCACGTGATCTCCGATCTTTCACGAGTATTACCGATCGAGTCCGTCGGAGAGTGACAAGTTGCCTTTGCAACTATACGATGAAACTATACGTGAACTCTCATTTAGATACTATTTAGATTAATCTTTACTACGAATCGGTTTATATTATGAACATCAAAAAATATGCTACGGATAAATTGAAGCTTTTACCACCTTTTGAATGGATTGGAATTACAATAAAATTATTATTTGCGTTACAAAAAATATAAGCGTAAACTACTAAAACATTGTTTTTCATGACTTAGTAACTATGAAGTAATACTAGAAACAATTTTAAAAAAATACCCCTTTATGGCTTAGACTATTTTTGACGTTTTGTATGATCTGAATTTTTTTCAATCTTATAAAATTATGCACAAAATAAATAAAAAACACTTTGGCGCTTACTTGCCTCGTACAAAAAAGAAGGTCGATTTTAAATTTTGAAGGCGGGAAAATCAAAATATTTCTAGCGTTTATATTCCTCTTTTTTAGATTATTTTCGGCAAACGTCGCATTTTCAAGTCGCTAGTTATGTAATTTTGTGTTGAACTTACTTTAGTATTGTTTTGGCCATAAATATACCAAACCACCCACCCACCCACGTTATCGCTAATATTCTGTCATAATTTTTTTACACAATCGCTGAATGCAGTGTTGTGTACATAAAAAAATAATGCTAATACTCATGAAAAAAGGTTGGAAAATAAAAATAAAAAGGCCTCCGCGTCCACTTATATATTCTACGTAATTATTCTTGTTGTAAAAACAATAATAATTAGCAACGTGAATTGCTGTAAAAAACATTAAACAATTTAATTCCTCTGAAAGTAAATTTTGATTAGATAAATCTTCTCTTGGATTTCTGAACCCCCTGTTAAAAAGACCACGAACCGCCACTGGTAGTATTTATATATTTACTGACTCCATTTATGGAATTAAGCAAATCTATACCGGCACTTTGCTGAATCCTGCAAATTATAGTAGCGTATGTAAAGCCCGAACTTATGGTTGTCATGTAAATGAGTAATTTATTTTCTGATGATAAACGACTACTTTTGGCTGGGGTAGAGTGCAACAAATGACTTATTTGCTGATGTAACTTTTTAAATTGTAATTTTAGTGATTTGTCTTTAAGTATTGTTTTTGTTTCCACTTTATTTCATGTTACTGTTATTACGTCGTTTTAGTTAGTTAGTTTATCGGTTTTTTTATTTTATTTATTTTTATTTATTTTTTTATTCCAGAAAAAAGTTTTTTTTCTTGTTTACATTACACCTGCAAATTAATGCAAGTACCTTGTCGGCCGGAAAATAGTGTGGACAAAAACATAGTACAGTATAAAATGTCTTACAATAGAAGAAAAAATATCACAATTTAATAAAATACGAGTACATAATAGAAACACAAATAAGTATAAAAAATATTAAGACACGTCTAAAAAAATTTAAAATGCACGAGGAGTCAGTTAATACAGAAAATCTGATTCCAATAGCCATATTTTTAACAATAATGCAAATTTAGGTGTCCAGCAACATTTTTCAAATCATATGGCAGCATATCAAATATAAGTGATACAATGAATTAAAAAGTTCGCTGGCCATGTTTATTAGAAAATCTATGTACTATCATACCTTCATTCTGTGTAAGCCTAGTATTGTGCACGTGATCCACCATTGTTTTGTATGGGCTATCTAGGATATGTTGCATACAGATTTTATGCCAAAAAAGAACTCTAATAGGTAAAACATTTATGGATTTATATATTATTGTGATATTTTGACGCTGGTCATAAACTGCTTTTCTGACGAGTAATTTGACCATGGCGTTTTGAATTGACTGTACATGTTGGATGTTTGTCTTACATGAGTGCCTCCAAGAGGTTATACCATATCTCACATTAGATTCAGCTAGGGACAAATAGTTTAGTTTCATGGTTTTGATTAGTGATGCAACGGAAGTGTCTTAACGGAAGCAGAAACGGAAACAGATGTCAAAAGTAAATCTTAGCGGAAGCGGAACCGGAAGTTTTAATACTATGAAGAAAACACAATTTTATTTTTTAAGATTTTTCTAATTAAATTTGTATTTTGTACTTTTAGTACTCGAAATTAAAAAAATGTAAATTATATTAAATAAAAAGTAATTTGGCTGCTTTTACACCTTTGAGTCTGTTTCGGTGTTCTTCATATATTAAACCTTATATATTATTCGTTTAGAGTTCTGTTATAAAGTTTGCGGAACCAGAAACGTAAACGGAAGTGAAAAAACTTGCGGAACTTCGGCAGAAAAGGAAGCGGAAGCAGAGTTCTGTTGCATCACTAGTTTTGATAAGCACATAATATTTAAGTTTACACAGTTTGCCTACAATCGTTCGAAGGCGCTTACATAGCTTAACAATATAGATATCCCATTTCATATTACAATTCACCGTCACCCCTAAGTAATCATATTATTTTACTAGGTCAATACTTCCACAGGCGCAGGCAGCGCCGGATCTGCCATACCTTCAAAAACGTGAAAAAAACCTGGCAAAAAGCCAACTCCGAAGGGGCGCCGTGAGAAAATAAACATTGAATTAAAATTTTGTTATAA
Organism: Limnephilus lunatus; assembly: GCA_917563855.2. Lineage (NCBI taxonomy): Eukaryota > Metazoa > Arthropoda > Insecta > Trichoptera > Limnephilidae > Limnephilus > Limnephilus lunatus. The sequence goes on along the minus strand of OU830602.1, from coordinate 38,850,179 downwards.
TATTCCCTGAATTGTTTAAAAATTACCCATAGTACGAAATAATTATTACGCTCTAGCAACACTTTCCAAGGAAACAAAATGCGCGCGCATCAGGTTGGTGTCAACGGTTTACGAATTTATAGTCAGTTACAGAATTTTTTCACAAATTCCATATATTTAGTTTAAACGTAAGATCTATTTTTCCATATATCTTTTACCGTCTTTTAAGACGAATGGGTGCGATCCAAATTCAATAACCAATCACAGCGCCGTTTTTTTGTTCAAGAGAATCAAATAAACCGACTTGCGCCTTCAAAATGCTGACAATTTTAGTTGTTTTATTTTGTACGATTTAAGTCTCTAGGACTGACTGTTTGACATATTATTTGAAGTTCGTTAAATTGTTAATATAAGTAATATCTATTAGATTTGTTGGATTTGTTATTTTACGGTGTCAGTGTCAGTGCAAGCGTCTTTTGTAAGCCGTTGTATTGTGTTTAGTGATGTTTTAGTGTTTGTATGGTGTTTGTTCGCTCAACACGTCAACACAGGGGAAATGCAAGGTACAAATTTGAGGTTATATTCTCATTAGATTCTTAAATTTATGACTAAATATAAAAGTACTGTGGATTACAATGAATAGAATAATAATTTTTAAAAAAACTTCAGGCTCGCAGAATCTAAAACGTAGAATTAAAGAGCAGAATGACATAAAAAACTCGTTTCCATTAGGAATTTTTTTATTCCAATTTCTCCAGCACCGATAAAAAATGATGTCCCGCGCAATGACGTTACAATGGTCCTGAGCACATCTAAACAGATATCTTTCGCACAAATTCCTATGGTCGAATTGTTAGAAGATAAAAATAACGTTACTGATAGCAGTTTAGATTTAATTCTGTTTTCAGATCTTGAATTGAAAGATCCCGGATGCTGGCCAAAGTTATCTCAAAATTCCATTAGTTTATTAGTTCAGGAAGGTCCTGTACAATTGAAAGATTTTGATTTTCCTATTACGAACAAGCGTAAATTTAATACTAAGTATTATTACAAGAAACTGCCTTATGGAGAAGAATTACATAGATCGAGTGTGAGAGCTACCGTCAGGTCACTTGGAAAAGTTACACCCTTCATATGTCTTGATTTTATTTGATAAATTAATGTAAACAAAAATTTTTAATCAAAATAAAAATGTAGGGGGGGAGGGGCGCCATCGGTACCTACTGCACAGGGCGCCAGATTTCGTAGATCCGGCCCTGGGCGCAGGGCTGTATACAGTTATTATGTATGCAGTCAAAGTTATGCGATACTATTGAAGGTGCTATTGTATATCTGGCATGATGCAATCTTATGTGCATTAAATTTGTTTTTTGTGCATTTATAACTAAACCAGAGTCGTGATACCATTTTAGTAATGCTATAAAATCCTGCTGTAGAATATTCATGGCCGTGAGCAGATCTCTATGTGAGATGACAAGTTCTGTGTCATCCGCGTATACGTAGTGTTTGATAACAGAAAATACTTTATTCATATTGCAAATTTATTGCTTTATTTTTATAGCAAAGTTAACTGTTTAGATATCAATATTTCCAAATGTCACACTATGACATTCACCAGAAATAAACATATAATTGAGTACTCTTATTCACTCCACAATGAACCTGTCATCTCTAAAAAGGAATGTAAAGATCTTAGCATTTACCTTGATAGAAAACTTATATTTAATAAGCATATCGACTCAATCGTAAACAGGTCATATAAAATGCTTGGTTTTGTTCTTCGTGTCAGTAAAGTATTCAGTAATCTGCGTACAGTAGTAATGTTATATTTTGCATTAATCAGAAGTACACTGGAATTACTGGAATATGCCTTACCAATTTGGAACCCGCAGTACAAACTGTATATTGATAGCATAGAAAACATTCAACATAAATTTATAAAAAAACTTACCTACAAATTCAACAATAACTTTGGGCGCACATTTCAAACTTTGCAACACAGGAGAACAATAGCTGATGTAACATTTATACACAGAATTCTAAATAATAACATCGACTGTACCGAACTTCTTTCCCTAATAATTTTAACATACCCCTAAGACGTACACGCCATACAGAATTATTCCACACGCTTAATTATAAAACAAATGCAGCAACTAATTCGCCAATTAACCGTGCTCTTCATATGTTAAATAATGTTTGTCTAAATTCTAATATCGACATTTTCTCCAATTCACTTCCCAAATTTAAAAAGAGCATCATGTCAGTAATGTAAATTGTTCAAGGCGCATACATACATACATCACCACTTCTTACATCCACAAACATACTCACACACTCACACACACCCTCACACACACACCCTCCCCCAACGCACATCACCCGGTAAAAATTTAATGTAAACAAGATACTTCAATGAAACATATCATAGGTACCGAACTTGAAATATACTTATTAACTGTAAACTTTTTTCACCAATGTAAATTATGTACTGTTTGTTTCTGTTAATAAATAAAATAAAAATAAAAAAAATAAAAATAAGAGAAACAAATACTATTTATAGTGTTGGACCTAGGATAGAGCCCTGTGGCACAATGTTCCCACTTTACTCAATTTTCCATTATTTTGACCTGAATTTTACGATCACTTAGGTAGTTCTTCAAAAGTTTAAGAAAACGTCTTTGCACCCCTATCGCCTCTAGAACTTTAAGTCATTTTGTAGGATCTATAGTATCAAAAGCTTTCGAATTATCTATGAACCAAACTAATAATTGTTTTTTTTAGTTTAGTTCGTTATTTATGTAATTTGAAAAATCTTGAAGTAACAGTTCTGAGCTCTTCTTTTTTTGAAAGCCATATTGGTGTGGATCTATTATTGAGAAAGACTCGAGGTATTTATTCAATTTTATGGAGATGTATTTTTCAAGTATCTTTTCTATTGCAGGCAATATACTGATCGGTCTGTAATTTCCTATGTCAATATGTCTGCCACTTTTGTATATAGGTCTTATAATACTACATTTAAGGTCTTCTGGTATTACGGCTTGCATTAATATTGTGTTAATTAAATGTGTCAAAATCGGTCCTAAAATATCTATGTGTTTTTTAATATCAAACATTATGATGAGATCTATTCCGGGTGATTTTGAATTTTTTGATTTTTGGTTAATGGATAAACCTCTTTATAAAACATCCCAGAATCTAGAAGGTTAACTTCGTAGTAAATGCTTTGCTTAGCTAGGCATCTTCGAATAGTATCTTGTATTCTTGTATTCTTAATTTATTAAATAATTTTCTGACAATTATTAAGAGCTTCTAACTATTCTCATTATTTTAACAATTCAAATTTGATCCTTTCTTCTCCTCACGCCCTGTTTTAAATATTGACGTGTCCAATTTAGTGCTTGCTTCTGCAATGTCGGAAATTAGAATAGATTCAGAGTCGAATACATCCATTAAAACTCAAATCTTCGGACGCCCACACAATCAATGCAGGTAGGTAGCCGTGGTGTCAAGCAGCGTGCAGCCACTGACTAGACTAGAAACTAAGGTTTCAACAGATCTATAGTAAGTAGATTTAGCTTTATAAACTAAGTCTTGCGAAACAGAATGTATTTCTTACGCTAGAAGCCAAAATATCCAACAAAATAAATAGTAAAGAGATATAAATATATTTTTTCATGCCCAAAATTAAACACTTCCTTCGCACAAAATTATTATACTTATCAAGGAAGACTTATTTTCAACCGATTACCGGATGAAATTAGAAAAATTAATGATAAAATCCAATTAATAAACTCTGTTAAAATTTTTTTTTAAAGATAATCTCAAAAAAAAAAAAAGAAGTTTCCGACTAATCTAATCTCAAGAACAACTTATAACTCAGTTTCCAAGTGATACCCCGCTTTTCAAATAAGGTAAATTTTGTTTTGTTTTTAACAACTAATTACAATAACTCAAGATACTTTATTCTAATAGTAAAATTGTTTATTAGTAGAAAAATACTTTTAATTACATATCACCGAACTTACAACTTATTGTTTTTTACATTCACATAGTAATTTAAGAACTCATAACATAATATAGCATTAAAAAATGTACACTACTCTTCCAGACACAAGCTAATGCTTCTATGGAAGAGTGGTATTAACATTCGAACATGAACATGTATGCTAATTATAACATTATATAAATGTATACTATAATTTATATGCTAATATGTAACTCATATTTTATATTACAATAAAAAAAAAAATAAAAAAAAATAAAAAAAAAATAAAAAAAATATATATATATGTCTCTAGAAGCCCCGGTATCTAGCAGATCAACGGTAAATTGATTTACCTCAAGAAGCAAATTTATCTGGCAGATCTATAATAGTAGATCTAGCTCCAGAAACCGATGTAGGTATCTAGAAGATGAATGGTTCGTAGATCTAACATCTACTCTAGAAGCCAATATATCTAGCAGATTTATGGTACGTAGATTTGCCGCTAGAAGTCAAGATATCCAGCTGATCAACACAAAATAGATCTAACCCCATAAGCAAAGGTATCTAGCAGATCTATAGTATGTAGATCCAGCTCAAGTGGTCGATGTAGGTATCTAGCAGATTTATGGTACCAAGATATCTATCATAGATGTATGGTGCGTAGATCTAACTCTAGAAGCCAATATCTCAACAACTCTAGATATCTAGCAGATTCATAAATCTGCTAGATATCACCGTACCATAGTACGCAGATTTACATGTGGAAGTTAAGACATCTAGCAGATTTATTGTATTTAGACATAGCCTCGGAAGACGTGGTAGGTATCTAGCAGATTTATGGTACGTAGATCTAACTCTAGAAGCCAAGACGTCTAGCAGATTTATGGTACCTAGATCTATCACTAGAAGCCAAGACATCTAGCAGATTTATGATACGTAAATCTAACTCTAGAAGCCAAGACATCTAGCAGATTTATGGTACATAGATCTAACTCTAGAAGCCAAGATAAATAGCAGATCCGTGGTACGTAGATCTTTCTACTCTACCTATAATAGGCTATAGGCTACACCGGCTACAGTATCTTTTACCTACATCTGGCAGTATGGACCACGGTACAAGCAACTTCCATTAGCCGTGGGGGCACGGGCGGTCCGGACCGGCCGCGGCCCTTCCTTGGCGCGGTGGGCCCTTGCTGAACGCTGCTGAGATGGTTTGACAATATCTATATCAACTTCCTTCAAACATTTATATGGGTCAATCACTGACACGAATAACCTTTTTCTAAAACTATATTACCTAGGTACTAGGTACTACGAGAATTTCATCATAAGAGTATATCTAATCATAAAAAAATATTCTGTATATTATTTTCAACGAAATAATTGTGAAATAGCACAAATTGATGAAATAGCATAAAAAAATATTCTATATATTATTTTAAACGAATTAATTGTGAAATAGCACAAATTAATCACATAAAATTTAATTGCGCACGCCGGGATTCGATCCCGCGACCTTCGGATTACGAGTTCAGAGACTTCGAAACCACTCGACCACGGAGACCGTCAAATTCCTAGTCGGCGTCGACGGCCGTCGTTTTCTGATTTTTCTGTTTCATATTTTTGTTGGAGAGTTTCTAATATCAGTTTTTATACTAAATAAGTTAATAAACTAACTAAACGTCACGCCGTTTCCCCGAAGGGTTAAGCAGAGAGGACGGACCTCCAAACAACTTGATTTTGGCACACACTCTTTGCCTTATTCCAGTTCTGGATTTGTCAATATGCCGTATAGGCCGCAGACTGGGGGCGCGGGGCGGCAGCCTACAAGTGAGTGAAATTATAATAGGTGGAAACTTCTAAGAAGGAGGAAGGCGCTGCGCAAATGAAGTGGCTTATACTCATGAAAAGTATAAATCCGTCACTGCCTCATTCACGTTTTCCTCACATCGTCTCATACTTATTATTCTGACTTTTGACATGGCCCGACTCAAGTATCTGATTCACTTGATCGTGCCATGTCTTCCTCTGGCGTCCTCGACTTCTTCTACCATTCACATTTGTGTCATATATTATTTTTACACTCCTTTCTTTGTTCATTCGCTCTACATGTCCAAACCATCCGAGGGTCCCTTTCTTAATCTTACTCATTACGCTTACATCAGCCTTGCATTATTTGCGAAAATAATATCTAGGCAATGTTGTTTTTTTGGGTACTTTCCAATGATCAATTATCTGCAATTACCTAGAAATTTCCCGGGCGAGGTGACATATATTATACTCATTTAATACGATACATATGTCGTATTTAAAAGTGCGAGGCGCGTGCTATAAGTTCGCAGGTCATATCGCCCCCTATAAATACAGTACGTAATAGCGTTCCTCGTCACATTTTCACGATTATCGGTGTCAGCCGCCCTTATAAATCTGCGCCGCCGCATCTCACCGGGAGAAACCCTCGGGATTTCAATCATTTTTTTATTGTATATTTTATATCATTTCCCGCTTATTTTACGTGACCTTTCGCGTACTCAACTATTTGTTCCCTCCTCATATGCCTTTGCTCAAACCTGCAAAAAATAGCCTTTATGCTATTTAGGATTTTGTTTTATGGTGTTATTTATTTTCCGTTTTAGCAGAAATTTCATAGATTTTTTTTTATGTGTTACAAAAGTTACTTTGCTCGGAGCCAGTGGAATTGTCACCTCCATTGGAGAATGTTGTATTTCGTCATTTTTGTGAAAAGCCACATTAAGAGTGCTTTCCAAATATAACTAAGATGGAATAAGAAGTCGTGTCGCCCTAAGAACGATTATGGTACGATCAAGTGAATCATATTATCTGCGTCCCTGAGATGATTTTATGCTATTTAGGATTTTGTTTTATGGTGTTATTTATTTTACGTTTTAGCAGAAATTTCATAGATTTTTTTTATGTGTTACAAAAGTTACTTTGCTCGGAGCCAGTGGAATTGTCACCTCCACTGGAGAATGTTGTATTTCGTTATTTTTGTGAAAAGCCACATTAAGAGTGCTTTCCAAATATAACTAAGATGGAATAAGAAGTCGTGTCGCCCTAAGAACGATTATGGCACGATCAAGTGAATCATATTATCTGCGTCCCTGAGATGATTTTCTCACGAAAATAATGCTATAGAAATCCAATTATTGTTGACAAAAGGGGTTGGAAAAACAAAAAAAAATGATGCATGCATGTGGAGAAATCTAGAAGTGGTAGAAGGTAGATACTCAATTGGGAGGCGGGTGTGGGTACCACCGCCCGGGGAACCATTTTTGGATATCGTACTCTCCTGCTATAGCTCACCCCAAGTGGTTCGCTACGTTTGGTGTCTTAGCAGGAATGCCCGGATTCATGGGAGGAGGTTTTTTTTGGCGACGAACTCGTTTGCCCACTTGCTGCATGGCAGGCCGGATCTGGAGAGATTGGTTGAGGGAGGCCTGACCTAGATCTCTCCAGCCGGATTCTCTCGACCGATGGCCTTGTGGGAGGGATGGATTCGTACATTTGTCACACCTGTACACATTGGCCCTCAGATTCCTACCCACCCCTCGTAACTTTTTCCTTCCCAGGACTTCCTTCCATCCACACAGCATCCGCAAAAAATACGTTGGCCAAATAGTCAAGTCCTCATATGAGGAGCTAATGTAAAAAACAATGTTCTCTGTATCGCCCCGATGATGGTTGACCACCGTTCAGAATCGAAAAGTTGCATGAAATGGATTTAGCTAAATTTGGTGACTAGTTCTAAATATCCAGACACTTTCCCAGGCTTCATTTTATCCATCTCCTACTCCTATCTCTTCCCGCTTCCTCCAGTCTCACAACTAAACCCAGTGGCGGCTCGAGCACTTCTTTAGTGGTGGGGATCGACATTTTTTTATGTACACTGTACCGTAATCTAACCACCGGTAGAATATAATATAAAATTTGTCAAAAAAGTTCTTGATGGTCTCTAATCATGCTAGTCGGATATATTTAACACAAAATAATATTAAATGTCTATGGGTATATGCCAATTTACAATATAGTATAATAAAAATAAAGCTTTATTTTGCAATATTATTATCAAACTAATTTGAACGCGAGCGATTCCCGCCCGTAACTTCGCAAACAAATGGTTCTATGGGGATCCAAAGGATTGTCCCCGCAGGTACTTGAATTCACATACTACCGCGCATGCGCAGTTGCATACGATCGCGTAACAACGCAAGGAAAGTATAGGGATAGTTCGGATTGTCCCCGAAGTGCGCATTAGATTCTGCGCACTGAGAAATAGACCTGCTGTTTTTTGTGCCGTACATTGTTCGATGTACGCGCGTAGGGTCTTATTAAAATCATTCGGAATAATTGTTAGTATTTTATTTCTGCAAATGTTAATTACTTTTATGTTTAAAGAATTCATTCATTTTGGTGAAGACAATGCATCGACTGTTATTTCCTTTAGTAGGTTTTGAGTGTAACTGGTGGGGACTGTCCCCATTGTCCCCCTGTGAAGAACCGCCACTGACTAAACCCTATTGAGGAAACCAATGTCTCAATGGCCCTGGCAGTTGATACCGAAATAAAAACAGAGATGTGTGGCGTTTTTTCAGCTCTATTTATACCTGTGCTTGTTACAGACATAATTATTATGAATCTAACTTATTTACCAAAGACACGAATTTACTAATAGTTGGCCGGGTGGCTTCATGACCAGCGCTTTCTCTTTGTATCCCAATGTTTCTCCCTTTTAAATTCTGGCTACGAAATAGAATGATAATACCCGATGTAATCCGTTACCTTGAATTACCTGCGAATTCCACCAGCCAGCCGTCTCGTCAACTAACGCAAACAAAAGGACACCCTTGCTTTGAAATTTACCTGACAATAAAATTATCCTTGGCAATATATAATGCCATCTTAAAAAAGTCTTGGTTTGGCGCTCTCACATTAGAAAATCATTCACAAAAAACGGCGCTATACAAGCATTCAAATATTATTATAATTAAATAGATTGCTGAGTATTGAAGGTAAAAAATTAAGGTGCTATAGTTCTATTTTATCTTATATTAGAAAGGCTCAATTTGACAGGCGGTTAAGGGTACCGCCTCCCCGTGAAACATTTATTGGCAATAAATTATTGAATAAATATTAATAATACTCTTGCCATAGGTCACCTTAACTGTTTTGGTGATTTAGAAGGGCTGTTCGGGTCCATGGGGTGAGGTTTGTCTAGGGCTTGTTTAGGTGTTTTATACCTACTGCGTGGCGGGCCGAATCGGGAGAGACTGATTGATGGAGACCTAACCTATACCTCTCCAGCCGAACTCTCTCGAACCATCGCCTTGCACCGCAGTGGAAGGGATGAATCTTTATATCAACCCAGTCAGCAGTAAGACATAAGTCTACATGTCTTCTATACATGTCTTCCTAGGCCTAGTTTTAATATCCCAAATATGTATCTATTTAAACTATTTGGTTGTAACCCTTACGTCAACCCTTTCTTTTTTATTATAATTCCATTATTTTTGTGAATACCGCACAAAAGTCCCAACTGCTCCCAACCTTCTGCATCTAATGAGACTACGGTATCCCCAATTGGGTAATACTGACTACGCTTATCATGTCAACCTCGAAATTTTTTTTTATCCATTACATCGATTGTTACATCAGCGTCTTTGACATCTGTTTCAGCGCTTTTAACTTATTTTTGTTATTTCTGTTCTTTCTAATATTCGTGTGCGGAACGAATCTTCTGTTCTAACAACGTTGACAGATCGAAACAAGTATTTCGATATTTAGCACAACATAAATCGGTCCATTGTCCGACCTCCATGGGGGAAAATCATAGCTCAAGAGCTCTGGCCTTTTGAAATACAAAATTCGTTCCTGATGTGATAGCTATAATTGTTTGCAATCACACAAAAAGTGAAACCACTTAACAAAAATGCCCGAATCGTTTACATGAGCGGTTTTAGTATGACGTTTGAATAGTTGTGATGTTTTTACAAAGTGTCCCTTTCTGCAGCCCTTATTTATTGATGTGTTACGAGGGAGTAATACACAGAGCTGTAAATCTTCAATTGGAGACGATGCGAGGGGATGTGCTTCAGGGACTGTTGGCCATTACGTGCGGGCATTTTTTTATTTGGCACACAGAATGATTTGTGGCCTAGCAGTAAATACGTCGGAATTTGTTCTAATCGTTTTTTGTTGGAGCTGTCGGCTTGATGCAGTGAAGGTCAAAAATTAATGTACATGCTCTATATGTAAACGTCGAAATATATCACTAAAAATATATAATACGCTGTCAAAAATGGAATAGTCACGATATTTACGTAGATATTTAATTAGATGCCTCCAGAACGGCCGCACCTCGTACAACGTATAAGGGTTCATTATTCGACAAAATATCACAATTTGATATTTTTTATGTTGAGTTGTAAGTTATAAGCTTGATACCATTTAAATAAGTTTGGATAAGTTATTTGACAATATATGGCAATCGTTAACATTTCCGCAAACATTAGGAGATGAATATCATTGTAAATGTATAACAAGAAATAATGATAAAAATAAGATTGGTCCTAAATGTGACCCATGCGGAACGCCACTCGTTGCAATGAATTTATATGATGATATGCCATCAAATTTAACAGACAGTAGGTACCATGTTGAGCTTTAACTATTAATTTAATTATTATTAAGATTAGGTACTCCTCTTCCATAAGACTTTGGCTTCGTGTTTTCAGTCTCAAGAAAAGTATACCCGGCTCTGCCCGCCATAAGAGATATATATGTATATATCAATGCTGCCCGCCCGGATATAATGCAAATGTTCAATGGTTGGTAAATAGAAAAAAAACACAGCTCGCGCCCGACACATCATAATACTATTATCATGTTGTTACAATGGTGCTCTACGCACACTAATAAAATGTCAGGACTTTCATCTTTCAGATAATTTATTTTATGACCATACCTGCGCGGAATATTTTCGTAATGGACAAGACTTTCAGGTAGTTAACCCTTAACGGTATCTTAGTTATTTATACAAACACTTACAACTTATACATTACAACCATGATACAAACTATCTTTTTCGTTTTGAATACGCGTACCTTTGTCACCGCTGCGGCATTCCGCATTTCTAACGTTTTATAACATACTAGCTAGTTCCCGGCATGCGTTTCTATGCCACTAATAAATATATTGTTTCTCCCTTCGTGTCTTTTCCCATTCGTCCCGTTCCCCTTCCGTCTCCATTTCCCCTCCCATGTCCCCTTCCTTTCACGCGTTCCCCCTCCTCCTTCCCCGCCTTCCCTCTCCACTCTCCCGCAAACCACCCTGCCGTGATCCCCTCCCCTCTCCCGCGTTCAATATAAATTATTGACCACCTATTGCAATTTTTTATAAATTTTTATTTTTGACATATAACAAATATTCATTTTTGTATATTATAAGAACAATCAATCAAATTTGGTACCTAACATAAGTACCTATTTAAAATAATATAATTTTCAATTAGATTCAAAGTATTCGATTTTGATTAGTACCATAGGTGAGTACTTAGAGTCCTATGCCATATTTGGTGGCGCTGTGTGGTGGGTCTATTTAGGAGAGGAAGGAGATGAATTTCTGGAAAGGAAAAGGGTATTAGGGGTGGATAGGAATCTGTGGGTCAGTGCGTCCAGGAGTGAAAAAAAACTATTTGTCTATATATTGTATACATATACCAGCTTATACGTACAAAAAATCGACAGTGTCAATAAATTCATTTGATATCCATACAAACTTATTATTCTTAAAGGTATTTTTGAAGTCGATTTTAGGTTTAAAATTGATAAACGATGCACAAAAATTTTAATTTTTATGATAAATATTGTCGGGGGATCAACTGACGGGGCATCCAAAAGTGTAAGCCGCGTGGATGGAGAAGCAAGAAGTCTGTGCCAAGTTAAAGTAGTGTGGTGGTCCATCATCTCTGCCTACCCCTGAGGGGCAACGTCAATCGATAAGATGTTTTGAAATTTTTCATGCAAACATACAAAAGTCACAGAGAGTATCGAGACAGCAACATCGTGAATTGAAACTGATCCGTTGACCACGAACAGGAAGCGAACCCCGAACCGAGATCTCGCTACCAACCGTTGGCGTCGGGGCACCCACCGAACCGTTGAGAATCGTCACCAACCAATTCCCCAACACCCTTGAACGCTTTTGCAACCTGTCAGTCACGCCTGTTTCACAAAAAAAGAACACTTTCAAAATAAAGCACGTAATTTTAACACACTACACAAAAAAGTACCTTTCAATAACAGCGATATTAAGGAATCAGCCTTTTTTCTTACTGTCTGATGGAGGATTTAAGACCCTATATTACGATTTTTTATCGATTTATAACCATTGATAGAGTATAAACTAACTAACTAACTAACTAACTAACTAACCATCACGCCGTTTCCCCGCAGGGGTAGGCAGAGAGGACGGACCGCCACACAACTCGATCTTGGCACACACTCTTTGCCTCGTTCACATTCATACATCGTCTCATACATGCTCTTCTATTATTCCGACTCTTCACATGGCCCGACTCAAGTATCTGATTCACTTGGTCGTGCCATGTCTTCCTCGGGCGTCCCCGACTTCTTCTACCATTCACATTTGCATCATATATTCTCCTTACACTCCTTTCCTCGTTCATTCGCTCTACATGCCCAAACCATCGGAGAGTCCCTTTCTTAATCTTACACATCACGCTTACGTCAGCCTTGCATTCTTTGCGGATATCCACGTTTCTCTCACGATCGTACATGGTTTTACCACACATTCGCCTCAGGGATCTCATTTCTACAGCATTCAGTCTGCTTTCATCCTTCCTCTGCCAGTTCCATGCCTCACTGCCATACATCAGGGTAGGTACCAGCACTCCATTATGGACGGCTAGTTTCGCGTCTTTGGACAGTTTTTTATTACCGCCAACGGCATTCAGTCCTCCATTAATGGAGTTACCGGCATTCACCCTTCTTTCAATATCTCTATCAGCCTTCCCATCTTTCGTAAACATACTACCCAGATACACAAACTCATCCACCTGCTCCAAGTATTCATCATTCACAACTATATTGCATACTGTTTTCGTACTCTCTCTTTCAAACACCATGACTTTAGACTTACTTACATTCATCATTAACTCATTCTTCATACATACTTCGTTCATCCTAGACACGAGAGACTGTAGATCTTCCATACTGCTAGAAATTAGCACCGCATCATCAGCATACAAAAGGCAACATACTTCCAGATTACTCAATTTTGCGCCCAATCCCATCTCTTTCAATTCTTGCATACAATTATCCATGTATAGATTGAATAACCACGGTGACATTACGCAGCCTTGTTTAACACCTTTTGTGATGTCAAACCACTCCGTAAAATCGCCGTTCACCCTAACACATGCAACGCTTCCCTTATATAGCGACGCAATTGCCTGAATGAGCTTCGTATTCACTCCGTACTTGGACAACACCTTCCATAGCTTTTTCCTGTCAACTCGGTCGTACGCTTTTTGTAGATCTACAAAGGCACAGAAGAGTTTCTGGTTTTTTGCAAGAAACTTCTCAGTGAGCATACGCAATGAGAAAATCTGGTCCATGCACCCCCTTCCACTCATAAAAGCACCTTGCACATCCCATATTTTATCTTTTGTTTCCATTCTTACCCTTTCAATCAATATTCTACCATACAGCTTGCCCACTGAACTTAGAAGGCTAATAGCCCTATGATTCCCACATTCCATACGTGACCCTTTACCTTTGTATAATGGCATGATTACAGCCCTTCTCCAATCTAATGGCGTATAACCCTCCTTTAAACATTGGTTAAAAAGTCTGCACAGCCATGTTAGAATAATACGACTATCTCCTTTAAAGTATTCGGCAGCAATATTGTCGAAACCCACAGCCTTGCCACTCTTCATGCATTTAATTGATCTTTTTATTTCATCCATACTGATTTCGGTAACATTCACTCCATCATCGTTCATAACCGATTCACCGCTGGGATCACAACCACTCGGGTTACTTTCGAAGACTTCCTCGAAATATTTCATCCATCTCTCTTTGATTTCATTCTCATTCGTCAACATTTGTCCATCTTTCGATTTTATCACTTTCATGCTTCCGTTCTCTGGACCACTCCGGGACCTTTTGACCTCCTTCCAAAACAGTTTTATGTTTTCTTGGAAGTGGTTTGTCATTTTGATTCCCTCTTCTTCTTCCAGGCGTTTCTTTCGTTCTTTCACCCAAACACTTACTCTTTTCTTGCATATCTTATACACTTCTTTCGCTCGATCTCTCTCTTCGCTTGAAGCACTGCCAATCGCTATCAGACGTAACCATGCTTTCTTCTTCTCTGAGACCAGTGCTTTGATCTCATCATCCCACCATGCATCACCTTTTTTCCTACCTTGCTTACTTATTCCACACACATCTCTAGCAGATTCGCTTAGACTCACCTTAATGTGGTTCCATGTATATAGTATATCTCTATGTTTATAACATAACTCCCTTAAACAAATTAAGTTTTTAAGATCTTAAAAAAATATATGTTCTTTTTGAAGAAATCAAATAAAAAATTTGAATAAAAGATCAAATAAAAGATAAAATCAAAATCTCAATAAAAGATCAAATCAAAATCTGTACAATTTTCCGAGCCGAAAGGGTAAAACTCGTATTCTAAATTTCCCTCGATAGAAAAAAATCGTCAAGTATGCTCCGAAAATTATTATTATTATTTTTTTATGTTTTATTTAATGACAATATAAAAATTCAAGGTAAAGCAGTTTGTTCACAGTCCTCCTGTTCCGAGGCGGACTTTATGTTGTTTTAAGGGTGCTGATCATGATTGCCTCATCTTTTGTTGATTTTCAAAAAATAAACAATAAATAAAATAAAAAGTATAAATATAAATAAAATATGTATATAAATTAAATAATCGTTTATGTTTATTTTCTGTAGGTTGCGTTGGGGTTACTACATAATTTTAATTGTTTCCTCAAAAACGCATTTTGTTCTGTAATTTAATATGTTGAAGGTATGAAAAAATCATAGACATTTTACACACATTCACATATCATAGACATTTGTCAAGAGATTTTTGGTCTAACTTAAACTTTTCGTTTAATTATAATCGTTTTATAAGATCAGCGCGCTCCCTCTAACATTCGAATCCACATTATCTTCCTTTTAAACCGTCTTTTGCTTCTTTTTGAACGCTTCCTACCGGGTTTTAAGAAATCAGTGCCTACTTACGCCAAACCGAAAGCTTTCAAATGAGCTTTAGCCTTGCTTCAGCAGATTAAAACTGAGGCTCGATACTTGCGAGGCTCAAAGATAAAAAAAGGCATTTTTATTAATGTGCTTTGAGTTTGGTATCGGTTTTGTGTTGAGTAAGTGCCAGCTACTCCTTGGGTTTTTGGTTTGCGTGGAGCCTTCGCAGTAAACGGCAGATTAGGCTGTTTTCGAAAGTAATTTATGGCGATCTTCTTCGGAATTTTAGGAAATCGCCAACGCGGTAATGACGGACGAGTTTGGTGACGGACAATGTTGGCTCTTGATGTGGAATACGCTAGGATGGCCTTCTCCTACGAATAATGACCGATGTTTATCGTTAGTGTGGTGACGTGACAATCCAAGATTATATCATATAGCGATGTATAAAAGGCTTTAAAATACTAAATCTGAAAGTTTTCGATTGCAATCCACAGTTCTTTGTTCACTTTTATTTTTTAGTCAGTAAGAAAATAATGAAATACATTTTAATCAACTGCATTTTAGAGAATGGTTATTGAAGATCTACACAAACATTGATATATTACACAAATAAAATATCTAGATTTTTTACATTAGATCAACATAGTCCTGAGGAAAATAATTCCTTTCAGAGCCTATGTCATCTTTGGGGATGCTGTGGGGAGGGTCTTTTTAGGAAAGGAAGGAGAGGAAATTCTGGGAAGAAATTAGATATGAGGGGTGGGTAAGAATCAAAAGGTCTCTGTGTCCAGGAGTGAATCTATCCCACTGCTGGAGTGGTCAAAAGGTTAAAAAATCTCCCTCAATCAGATAAAACGTCTCCCTCGATCCGGCCTGCCACGCATTTGGTGGGCAGTCGCCGCCAAGATCCAGACAAACCTCACCTCATGAATCCGGGCATCCCAGAAACGTAGCAAACCACATGGGGTGACTTATGACAGAGGTGTTGACAATCCAAAAAATGTTTCCTGGGATGGTGGTATAGGTCTCGCAAGTTAAGTTGGCTTCATCACAGTACTCACACAGATGCAAAACTTTCATACAGCGTGTTTCGTTTAAGGCTTTAAAAAAAAACAATTAATGATTATTTCACAATTGAGAATTCGAAGTCAAAGCGCTTTAAAGTCGGTCATATAAAATTTATTTTGTTTTACAACATCTTTATTGAAATACTGATGATTATCATCTTTTTTTTTTAAATTTTCATGATTGAATTCAAATGGGTAGGTATTCATAAAAAAAGACAATGGTATTGCTAATAATTCATAGCCATTTATTTAAGAATACTGTAAATAACAAACTTCCATTGGTAATGACCCTAATTCACGGAAATTACGGCAATCGAAATTTATAGGTACCTAATTGTTTTTCGGTGTACTGTGAATGTATGTCTCATCAGAATACACAGTTGGACGTCCGTCATTCCTGTATTCTTCTAATTTAGTGAGATATGCGGTACGTTTAAGTCGGATATCATTTTTTTCAATAAGCAAATTTCGGTTTGTTTCCGTTTTTCTATATCGAAAACCCAAATTGTGAACAACTTTCCTTAACGTAGTTATACACCCTGGGTAGTCGATGTCTCCTTTCAGAACTCTATTCGTTGGCAAAGACTTACGAACTAAATGAAAATCATAGACACATCTTCTAATAACTTCCTTATCGAAATCATCTACATCTGATTTGGTTGATAGTCTGCGTCGTTTCTTCCCTGGTGTGCTGAATGTTGGTCGTTGCTCTTCTAACTAGTTACAATAAGTGAGCGTAAGCAAGACAGAGAACCTTATCTATTAGTGGGCTTTAACCAATACATCAATTTTTTTTTTTTTTTTTTTTTTTTTTTTTATTAGCAAATTTTTTTGGTACATTTAACAAGTAAATACAAAATAACAAAAAAAAAATATATATAAGTAACAAAAAAAATCCCACGAAGGCGAAGCCTGTGTGTGGGTATTATATTATGTGGATAACAGTGGTAGTTAAAATAAAATTTAATATATATATATATATATATATATATATATATATATATATATATATATATATATGTATAGAGGCTATAGAGATCAATCAACATGATTGATTTTACTGGAGTTTATTTTTTTTTTTTTAAATTTGGATATATACATATTTCAATAATAAAATATTTAAAAATTTATATCGCATATTTACACCCTTACAAAAATACATTTACATTTCCTTTTTTTATTCTAAATATTCAGAACGACATGGAATATTTTAGCAATTTGTAAGCTGTTAGTTTGAATTACAGAAAAAAATTACTCAGTTCCAAATTATTTTTTATCCAGATTTTAACATTTTTTTTATATTCGTTCAAATTTTGACACATGTTGGTGGAGTGAGGTAGGGAATTGAACAATTTTGGGGCAATATAATTAATGTGTCTTTGGGCCAACCTGGTTTTGCAGTGAGGCACTGTGAACACGCATGTGTTATGTCTCTGGCTAGAGCGATTTGTGTTTTTAGTGAAATTGTTAGGACGAGTAAATATATATTTGAGACATTGGGTACAGTAGATCCGCCTTAGTTCCATAATTTCGGTTTCTTGAAATAACTGATTGGTGGGATATGTCTTGGGCTTTTGGTACATTACCTTAATGATGGACTTCTGAGCAATTTCTAATGGTTTTACATGGTTATTGTATGTTCCACCCCAGGCGATTATTCCATAGGAAATGGACGAAAGCACCAGTGCGTCGTAAACAAGTTTCATGGTTCTTGTACTGACGATATTGCTCATACGTTTGAATATGTTAATTAAGTATCTCAGTTTATTTACAGTTTTTTCTATATGGTAAGTCCATTTGAGTTGGCTGTCTATAGTTACACCTAAGTACTTGACATATTTTCCTAATTTTACATCTTCGCAGTTTGAGCATGTCTCAAAGTTACAATTAACATTATGGAACTTCAAGTTAAGGTTATTTTTAGGGGATGACTTATGGGAATTATAAAAGGGAATAAAAATAGTTTTATCATAATTTAGGCTGAGAAGATTTCTATCTAGCCAATCTTTGACTGTTGCAATGCATTTATTGGCTTTACTGATTGTGTCTTCCCACGTTTTACCTTGTACTGTGATTGCAGTGTCGTCGGCAAAAGAGAGAATTTTACCTGGTATCACAATATTGCATAGGTCATTGATGTAGATTAGAAAGAGTAGTGGTCCTAAGACAGTTCCTTGAGGAATACCATGTTTAATTCTAAGCATTTTTATTGTGCTCATCTTTCGTTGCGTTACCTATACCCATACCCGCTTCCCATATTGCAAAAAAAAAGAAAATAATTTAAGTAAACAAGCACAAACTTAAAGAAACAAAAAAAAGTTTTGTTTTTTGAACTTTTCTGAACGAGTTTTCAAAGGCGTGATGAAGTTGCATGTTGTTGATTGTACGGTCACTGTTTATCAAATATCTCAATGGATTCGATTCTGTGCTTGCTTAGGACCCATCTAGTGTTTTCTAGATCAGTGCTCTTAAGGGATGATTCTAGAAACGATGGTATTTTAGAAATGGCCGCGCGAAGACTTCGCGTCCCTCGGATGTGGGTATTAGGTATTGGGTATTGGGACAGTCGCGGGGTTGCCAAGAGTCCGAGAGGGATGGACAAACACCCTCACGCACCCATCAACCGTCAAGTCGCCATTATCGGAGGAATGTGACTAATGCGCGTTGGCATTTTAGACAATTTACTCAGAATTGCTTATTGTAAAAGTATGTTTAGGCGGCGGGTACTGGATACGCTTATTGACATCGACGTGGGACTATAATAGTATATTAACTTCATGACGGTGAAGTAAACCATATATTTGAATGTACTTATTTTCATACATAAAATTCCCATAGGCCCGGTATATCAGCCAGTCCATATCCTTGCTAAGTACGACATTCCTCGCTCCAATTTAAGTGGGCTTAATTTGCCGCTAATGCTTTGATAAGCCGCAGAATATTTCTTATTTTAGACGCGCCGAGGCGCTAGTGGTCACACGCCCAATCTTACATGTAGATATATAAATAATATTTGAATACTTCCCATCGACTAACTGTCTATCTAACCATCACGCCGTTTCAGAGAGTCGGCAGAGAGGACGGACCGCCAAACAACTCGGTCTCGGCACACACTCTTTGCCTCACTCACATTCATACATCGTCTCATACATACTCTTCTATTTTTCTGACTTTTGACATTTCTCACACGATAATACATGGTTTTACCATACGTCTGCCTCAGGGATCTCGTTTCAACAGCATTCCGTTTACATTCATCCTTCCTCTGCAGTTGCTAGCTTCGTTTCTTTTGATAGTTTTTTTTAGGGCCAACGGCACTCAGTCCTCTATTAATGGGGTTACCTACATTTACCCTTAATAATAATAATAACGTAATATTTGTATAGCGCAGTTTTGTGTCATTTCACTTCAAGTGCGCTTAACTATAATAAATTTAAAAATAATCCTACAGTGTTCCTTACGAGATCATTACAAAATATTTATAAAATAATCCTTCTTTCAATATCTCTATCAGTCTTCCCATCTCTCGTAAACATACTGCCCAGATTCATCATTCACAACTATATTGCACACTGTTTTCATACTCTTTCTTTTAAACACCATAACTTTAGACTTACTTACATTCATCATCAACTCATTCTTCATACACACTTAGTTCATCCTAGACACGAGAGACTAGATCTTCCATACTGTTAGAAATCAGCCCTGCATCATCAGCATACAGCAGGCAACATAATTCCCATCGAAATTTACATAAATTGCCTAATTTTATAAGTATGGACCATATTCATTCAGCGATGCGGAATGTAGATGTTATTAATTGATAATATAACCGATCAAAAATAGTCTAATAAGTTTCAACGTTAGGATAGTTTGTTTTCAGCGGTTGATTTAACTTTATATTATTATATAGAAAAAGTTCTTTTCACTTTTGTATGTGCAAACTTTTGTAATGTATTTTTTTTCTTCACACTGAATGTTAAGTTATAATTTTTAGTTATTTATATTCTTATTTTTTCCCCTTTACACACAAGTTTTTAACTCTCGTAAAGGTAAACGGAGGCGTCTACTGATATCTACAGGAATTCCAAAAACTGAACAAATCAGACTAATATCTATGGGAACCAAAGTGAGGACGAATATCTACAGCACTGGCAGAGGTTGGATTTGCAATTATGTGTAGCATATTAGAATAACGTAATATTGCGTATGCAGTTTGAAAAACTTAATTTATGTATGTATGTATGTAAAAATCCCTAATATCGGACTATTGGACACATTTAGCTGATTATTAAGCTGTCCTCTGTAGATATTAGTCCCACCTACGCTGCATAGATATGAGTCACCACCGGGACCGTCATAGATATTAATCCGACCTTAGCTCAGTAGATATTGGTCCTCACTCTGAAGTTCATAGATATTTTTCCAACATATGAGCTGTAGATATTCGTCCGACGTACAGGCTGTACATATTAGTACCTGGAGTCAAGGTAAACATGTCTAGTTTATAATTTGAAATATATATTATCATATAAGAACCTTTATGATTGTAATAAATAAATTAAAAATAAAAATAAATAAATTTCTTTCCAGCAAAATACATATGTACTTTTTAAAATGAGTACATAACGTATTTATTTTGCTATGAGTAGATAAAGTATTTTAATGGCATGAAGCACAATGCAGATTGAAGTGGGGGACTAAACAAATAGCTGGTAAATTAAACCCGCCTAAAAATAAACTGCCGTCGGTTTTTGAAAGATCGCAATAATAATAACGCGATTTCCCGGTGCATAAAGATGTGCAGATAAAGCTAACAGTGGACTTTTATTTGGGTAAATAAAACTGAACAAAATAAAATTATTCCCGGTAGAAACCGGTAGAACGATAGTAATTATCAAAATAAAATAAATTTCTCTTTTATATTTTCGTTTAGATTATTTGTGTTATCTTCTTCAACAGAATAAAGTTGTTTCAGACTATATGACTGTAGGTGTTTATATTGTAAACAAAGGTTATTTTATCAATTATAATATTTCCAATATACATATAGCCTTACTAATAAGTGTGCTTCAAATTGTACACAACTGATAATGTAGAGAAAAAGATTGTTTATCAGTTGAGTAAATTTTACAACACGTTTATTAGCAAGGGGGTAAGTTTTTAATCGTACCTAAAGGCTTAAGTAGCATGAAGCAATAATTATAATAGCATTTTTCGATAATTATAATTTTAAAATGAAACCACAAAATTAATCCAATTTTTTACATATTTATCTTATACTTAAAACTAAGCAAAAATATTATGTAGGTTATCTCTACGTTACATACACCAAAAAACTTTATTTTTTTATATTGACGAACAATGTATGAAATTAATAAAATATACCTATATTATTATTATGCTTATCTATAAAGTAATCAAAAGGTCAGATTCAAAAACCCTTGTAGCACAAATCCTGATCAACTTGGGAGGCCGGTATGGGTCTTAGCGGCAGACACGTCTGCCCACCTGCTGCGTGGCGGGCCGGATCGAGAGAGACTATTTGAGGAAGCCTTTTGACTACTCCAACCGGACTATCTCAACCCCACCGCCTTGCACCGCAATTAGACGGATGAATTCATACGTGTGTCACTCCTGGACACTGACCTCCTTATTCCTACCCACCCCTTATACATTTTTCTTACTCAAACTTCCTTTCATTCCTTTCCTTAAAAAGTCCCTCCATACAGCATCCTGACATTGGCCCCAAGGAAAATTATTTTTCCCAGGGCCTCCTGTGTGGAGCGAACGAAAAAAAAACTTATCTGTAAGTTGGTCGAGCGGTCCAAATCTGTTCGTTTCTACCAAAGCATGGGGGTTCAATCTCTTAACTAGCTAATAGTCCTCCACCATTGCATAAGCAAACATTTCCACTGACATGATGGAAATCGAAAGCGTAAAAAAGAATAACCATTCGTAACGAATCAGATTATTATAATTTTTTTTGTATTTCTTGGGCATTAACTATGTAACAATTTCTAGACATTTTGTTTTAATTTTAAATGTACATTTTTTACTTAAATTTTAAATTTTCTGCGACCGGTTTCAACACATCCGTGTCATTCACGAGCAAACTTAAAACTAAGTTAAAAATTCTAAACAAGTACAAAAATTAATTAGGTGGGGGTAGTGGAAGGGGAGATTTTGGAGGAGTGAGAGAAAGGTGGGAGGAGTCAACGTTACTTGGAAACATCGTAAGTAAAGGTGATTTACATGGGGCTATTATTTTATTCACTAAATTAATTTTAGATTTATTTTTTTTGTTAATTTCTAAAGTTTCTAAAGCGCAGAAAATAAAATATGAATTTACATTGCAACGTTTAAACTTAGTGTTTTCTTTTTAAAAGCTATGACCTGACTCTATTAGATGGTTAGCAAACTCGGAGTAGTTATTATTTCGTAAAGAAAGTTCATGTTCCCTGATTCTAGTTTTAAAATTTCTAGTACCTAGTCATCCCTACATACTATGCGTCACAATCGTTACATTCTAAAGTGTATATCCCGTTTTTTCCCATTTATTTGAAACATCCTTGTTATTAATCAATTTTTTATTTTTGAATTAGTATAAAAAGCTGGAGAAAAATGATCTGGTAATATGCGGGATATTTTTAAAGATAAATCACCTGTATAAAGAAGTTTTTTTTATATATTAGGTTGTTACTAGGTTTGATGTTGTTATTACCACTATAAATATATTTTTTTGTTAAAATTTTTGCTTGCTTCTTATTAACCAGGCGGTTAATTATTTCAGGTTTATGTCCATTGTTTAGGGTTATCTGTTTTATAATGTTTTTTTTTATTTTTTTTAATTGAAAAATTTTTCCCTTGGTACAATACATACATAAATATAATGAAAGTATATAAAAGCTTAAGACAATTATAATTATTACAATTATATATTTTTTTAAATTATTCTCCCATAATAAGCAAATGCTTGTGTGTACGGGAGGAAGTATTATTTGTTTGGTTATTTTGATTTATTTTTATTTTTTTTTATTGCTGTTTTTATTTATATTTAGTACTTTGAAATTTAAGTTTATGTAAATAATAAGATAAATGTATGTTTATATAAATATTTATTTATTTATTTATTTATTTATTTACGCCCTTTTTCGGGGCTTTTACATATACAATTTAAAAATTACACTTCATTAAATAAAATATAAATACTATATATTTCTTTTACCAATAAATATAAAAGGTATATATTTCTTTTACTAAGAAATATACAGTATTTATTTTACATAACTGAACTGCCTCAGTAACAGCATTTTGTATTTGTCTAAAGATAAATTGAAGATGTCCACAGACTTGTAAAATTATTTCCCTCCATTAGTATTCTGGGCAAAGAGGAATACATATGGTAGTTAGTTCCAGAATTTTTGCACTGAAATAAATCCTGACTTCTAGTATTACGTAGAGGAATCCGGAAGCTTATTAATTCAAGTAATAATGGACTATCAACTAAATCATTTAGAATTTTATAAAGAAATACCAAGTCTGTGAAAATTCTTCTGTCTGATAATTTGAGCATATTCACATCATTTAAAATTGTGTTGTAGTTCAACATAATTGCTGGAATACCCATTTTAAAATTTAGAAAACGTAAGAATTTATTTTGTATTCTTTCAACATCTTGTACATGTGTATTATAATATGGGTTCCAGACGGGAGAATTGTACTCAAGTTGACTTCTAACAAATGCAAAATATAACAGTTTAATACACTTTATATTTTTAAAATTTCTAGTTAGCCTAGTTATAAATCCCAACATTTTTAAGCCCTTATTAGAAATTTCTGTTATGTGGTTAACAAATGAAAGATTTGATTGAAAAGTGATGCCTAAGTCTTTAATTTGTGTTAATGTCTCAAGAGTATTGTTTTCAATGTTGTAATTAAAGATCACTGGATTTTTTATTCGAGAAAATCTAACTACTTGACATTTTGAGATATTTAAGTAGAGTCTATTTTCATTACACCAAATCAACAATTTGTTGATATTATCTTGAAGAATGTTGCAATGGTAAATATTTTTAATAATTCTAAACATTTTGAGATCATCAGCAAAAAGTAAGAAAAATACATCACGAAATACTTTTGTTAGATCATTTATAAACAAGATAAATAAGACTGGGCCAAGGTGTGAACCCTGTGGAACTCCACTTGTTGCATAAATTTTTTCGGACAAAGAGGATTTTATTCTAACAATTTGTTGTCTTTTAGTAAGATAGCTTTCAATCCAGGTTAATAAATTGCCACGTATACCAAGTTTTTCTAATTTCCAAATGAGAATTTCATGGGAAACTGAATCAAATGCTTTACTAAAATCAGTATAGACAGAGTCTACTTGTAGTTTTTCTTTAAAAGCATTAGTTATAAAATTTTCATAAATAATCAAGTTAGAAAGAGTACTTCTACCCGGCATAAATCCAAACTGGTAAGGTGATATTACAGGTTTTATTTGTGTAAAAAGTTTGTCAAGTATTAGGCTTTCAAAGAGTTTCGGTATGGTGGATTGAATGCATATTGGTCTGTAATTACAAATATCACTTTTATCGCCCTTTTTGAAAATTGGAGTCAAATAACTAATTTTCCACTTATCGGGAAAAATTCCACTAGATAAAGACAAATTAAAAAGTTTGGTTAATGGAAGAGCAATTACTTTGATACATTCTTTAATAAATATTGTAGGGATATTATCCGGTCCCGCAGATTTGTGGATATCTAAGAATTTAACTTTAGTAATTACATCAGAGAGACTTATGGTACACTGTGAAATATCAAGAGTTTCATCTAGTGTTGTTGTTGGAACAGGAGCATTATTTGAGTCTGTTGAATAAACACTTTTAAAAAATTTTGCAAACAAGTTCACAATACCATCAGTATTATTGCTATGGCTGCCATTTAGGTGCATAATGCTCGGGAAATCAGAATCATCTTCTTTAAGTGATTTTGAGTATTTCCAAAAAGAACTAACATTATTTATTATAGAGTTTTGAATTTCATTTATATAGTTACGGTAGCAGGTCATAGACATTCTTTTACATGAGGTTCTTATATTTTTAAATTCAATGTAATCAGAATATTTTTGATGTAATTTATATTCTTTATGTTTAAGTTTTTTGGTGATAAGCAGATTTATAAGTTCTTTGGAGTACCATTTTGGATAGGTTTTTGGCTTACATTTCATGGTTGGAATAAACATGCTAATAGTCTTTTCCAAAACAGAATAAAATTCATTGGTAGATGTGTTGATATCATCATATTGCATAGATGACCAATCAAAAGAGAGAAGATAATTATAAATTTTCGCGTAATCAGTTTTGAAAAAATTTTGGTAACTGAACGATAGTTTAGAAGTATTAATATGTACATTAGAGATAATAACTTCTAGTGGAGGATGATAAGCATCAGTGGGCACCAGCGGCTCACTACATTCTTCAATTTCTAGTGAATCTAAGTTAGAAAAACATAAGTCAAGAGTACGATTAATTACATTTGGTAAAGTATTTGCCTGATTAAGACCTAGGAATAACGCCATGTCTAGAATAATGCGACCAGACTCACTAACACTGATATTATCGTCACTGTTCACCCAATTCACATTTGGAAGGTTATAATCACCAGCGAGTAAAAATGTCGCACTAGGATTCTTTTTAATATAACTTCCACTTCCTCACTATGGCACCTGTATACTTCATTGCTTGAATTTGGTGGGATGTAAATACAGCCCACAATAATCTTTTTATTCCTGGCAACATTTACTTGCAAGAAAATTTGTTCAAGATGTTTATGTTTAGTTGTAATTAAGTTAGATTTGTATTTCTTGCTTATAGCGATTAAAACCCCACCACCTCTGCTTTTAGCACTTGTCGATGAATTTCTGTCTAATCTATGCACATTATGATTTATGAAACCTAATTCACTAGAGTGAACATTTGGCTCTAACCACGTTTCAGTAAGTAGTACAAAGTCGTGTTCAAACATTGGTAGTGTAGACTGAAGTAAACTTAATTTGGTTTTTAGACCTCTGACATTTTGGTAGTACAGGTTGCAATTATTAGGTTGACGTCTTTTAGAGGAATTTTTTAATGGCATAAAAAATCGATTTTCTTTTTTTCAGCTTCAATTTTTCTCAAATGTACTGAGCATTCATTACTCCAAGCATAATGGTCAGTTGGCAATTGTAATTTTAGTTTCTCATTCATTTTTTTGCAGTTTATGCACTGAATATCGTTTTGACAGTTTACATTTTCATGTGCTTCGGAGCATCGAGTACAAGCTTTTTCGCTTCTGCAGTCCCCGAAAACCCGACATCTATCCCATCCAATATTAACTTTACCTTCTTTTAACATTATGTCGTAAGTTTTTCCATCGACTTCCATGAAAATGGTGTAGTTAATATCACCTCGTTTGGTTTTCATTTCTTTTATATATTTTATGTCAATTTTCGCTTCAACTGTTTGCAAATAATCATTTTGCATCTTAATTTTTAAAACAATTTCTTCTGGTGTGTATTTATCCGATAAACCAATAATTATGCATACATATAATTTTTATTATTATTATTTGTTAATTTCATTATTATAATTATCATTGTTTAAAGGGACATTAATAGCACGACGTATAAATGAGTTGAAGGATGCGAGTTTATGTGACAAAGGGTGAAGTGAAGTAGACGGTATAACACAATCAGTGTGTGTAGGTTTTCTGTATATATTAAATACGCGCTTATTATTAACTAAATTGATATTTAAGTCTAAGAAATTTAAATTGTAGTTTTAATTATGTTCCAGTGTAAATTTTATATTTTGGTGAAGGTTATTAATAAAAGTAAGACATTTATCTAATTGTCTGTTACTACCCGACAAAATTACAAACACGTCATCAACATACCTATACCATGCAAAGACATTAGATAATTGGGAAAATACAAATAATTTGTTTTCAAACGAGTTCATAAATATTTCAGCAAACAATGGAGAAGCGGGATTCCCCATCGGGAGACCATTATGTTGTTTGTATAATTTATCATTAAAGGTAAAATAGTTTTGATTAATGCAAATTTCTAAGAGTGTGGACATTTCCTTCACAATGGTTCGATCTAAATGGGAATTATTGTATTTGTATTGTATATTATTAATTAGTGATTTAATTTTTTTTTAATATTCTGCTGTTTTTGTTTGCCAGTTGCCCATAATACATAATAATTATTATCTAAAACTGCAGTTCGGTATTTTCTCCATTGGAATTACTTCCAAATGCGTCATCGTCATTAGTTAAGGGCGGAGGTTTTCATTTCACGCCCCGTTATTTGGACGGACCCTCTTCTGACCGCGGGCCATGTTCTTGGAGGGAGGAGAGTAGGTGCCCTCGCGTCTTACCTCGGGGGTAAAGTGTCGCTGGACAATAAATTGTTTTCTCCAACACGAAGAAATATTCTAAAAATCATTGCTAAAACAGGTCAATAATATCTGAGTTCTATTATTATGTAGGCATAAAAATATCATCCTGATGTTTGTGTGGTAAGTTTGAAATAATTGAGATTTAGGAGGGGAGTCTGGTTCAGCCATTGATATACATATGTATTTTTTCAAAGATAAAATTTATTTTTGTTCACAAAACTTTTGTTACATAAAAAGGTACATTTGAAGAAGAAAAAAACACCATTGAAAATGTGATTTTAATTTCTTGTATATATAGATATAGGGACCGCAAGCGGAGGGTCCGACAAAACCGGACGAAATCCTGGATTCCTTGGAAATTATCTGAAACATGAAAATAAAATAAAAAATCATTATAGTATGAATGCAGAATGCGCATGAACCACTGTTTGCAAAACAAGTTGTTGATTGCAAAACTGGCAGACATAAAATGAAAATTGACAAAAAATCGGCCTTAATTTTTCACTTACTTTGTTCTATAATAATAATTTTTCATACGTCGAGGTTCATCCACATATAGATTTAATTTTCTGTATTTTAAACTTTGAATGAAGTGAATTGGATGAAAATTCTATGAGCTACGATCCCAGCCAATTTGAAAACTAACTACATATAAAAGTCGAATTTGATGCTATAACTTTGGCAATGTATTCTCCTCAATTACAGGAAGATTGGCAGGCAACAAAAAAGTAAATATTTTGAATCGGCCGGACTAGACTCTCCCCCTAAGTACAGTTCGCAAAGCTCTGTAAAAAAATCAGATTAGTCCAAACGAATAACAATAAGAAGCAAAATACGTATGATATGATTTTAAAATATTATTAAAATACATATTTAAAAATCATTACAAATCAATAGGTTGATGATAACCACCATCTTATTTCGTAAGAGCTTATTTTTACTATTTTTCTCTTTTATATCGAAACAATATAAA
Source organism: Limnephilus lunatus (assembly GCA_917563855.2). Taxonomy (NCBI): domain Eukaryota; kingdom Metazoa; phylum Arthropoda; class Insecta; order Trichoptera; family Limnephilidae; genus Limnephilus; species Limnephilus lunatus. The sequence goes on along the minus strand of OU830602.1, from coordinate 38,821,449 downwards.
ACTTAGGTACATCGTCATTTTAATTTTATTTTTATTAAGAAAAGTGAATAAGTATAAGTTATAAATTGTTTTAATATACCATAATACGGGCCTGTGCCTAGTGTGGTGAAAAGCTTGTAAAAAAACCGTATAAAAAATGACATAATTAATAAAGAAAATAATCATTATACTGACATTCTACCACGAATTGTCGATGTCAAAAAAGGGATATTATTATATTATCTCGCAAACAGGTACCTACTTATTATAATCTGGAAAACGATATTAATATCTCGCAAACAAATATTATTATCTTGCAAACCATATTGATATCTCGCAAAAAAATTTTATATAATTTTATTGCAAACAGATATTATAATTTCGAAACTGATGTTATTATAATTGAAACAGATCTTATAATCTCGAATACGATATTATTATCTCGCAAACTAATATTATTATCTCGCAACCAAATTTAACAAATAATATAATAATCTCGAAAAAGATATTATGCATATTGGTATATCTCTATGATTATGCATAATATTACGGGGTTCCATGCCAACTCAGAATCAAGTCAAATGAACACCTCTTTGAAAAATCATTAAAAGCTACGGAAAACCAAAATAGTCCATAACCTAACCAAACGTAAGCTATTTTACCAAGTTTTTTTTATATATTTTTCATCACTTGTATTGACTTGTCAAAGGAGGTGTTGAGTTGATTTCTTTCTGAGTTGTCCTGTCACCATATTACGGATAGGACGCTTGTGGAAACAGATTAATCCGCCTGATTGATTACCTTAAATCGGGGATTTATGTGTCGATGTTTGAATGTAAATAAAGCAGCGGTTATATTAAAGAGGTAGTTGTGTGGCATTTCATCTTCTCCGCCTAGATACTTCTGCTAAGAAACTGGATGACTTGACGAATTAGTAGTTAGACTCATAGTTGGATGTTTTTGCGCCGTGAAATAATTTCGTCTCAATTTGCTAGGTCTCATTGTTTCTTCGTCCGCCTCCCCGCGCGACTGTCCCCGCTCCCCATTCTCCCACCCCCGCGGCATTCTACCCCAGCCCCGCGGGTTTCGGATTTCTCCCCACGTGTCCAGATGATGCCCCCCACCTCCCCCTCCCCCTCCCGCCAAACCCACCCCAACAGCTCTAACGGCGCCGACATTGCCACCCACGCCTCTAGGCTGGACTTTACCCGTAGTGGGCTAACTGGAATATAGCTAGTTCTAGATAGATCTACATGTACTATGTACCTACATCCTAGAACTGCTTCTAGTAACTGGCCTGCCTCTCAACATGAAGCTAGAAGCTATCCAGTGTCCACGAATTTAGATCCAAGGAAATTCGAGAGCTAAATGCCTAGCCTGAATAACACAGATCCAGACCTTTTATGCCTACTCACCTATTACTTTATTGAACAGAAAGGCTATCCACTAAATCTAACCTAATTTTGTAATATCTAGAATTTATTTATTTAATTTCAACAGAATAAATATGCCATGAACAATATATATACATATGTATAAATATATATATTTTTTTGTGAATACCTCACAAGAGTCCCAGCTGCTCCCATCTAAAGTCAATGAGACTATGGCATCCCTAATTGTGGTTTTTTGTAAAGCTGAAGGTAGTAGGGAGGGAAAGGAGATGGGGAAGAGGAAGTTGAGGAAGTATCTGACTATTCAGATCTGGTCAACAAACACGGTTAAAGCCAATTAAAGCTACGTTTCAATTCTGAATGGTGATCTTATACCAGAGCGATACTGAAAGTATCTTCCATTTTGGAAAGTGACGCAAATGGTGACCGGACAACTCAATGATGTGCAATTTCACCACTCCTTTAAAACACGATGAAAAAAAAACTTGTATAAATAAGTTACGTTAGGTTAGGTGTTATGAAGCGGTGTTAAGTCGTATTATTTTAAACACCTCTTCAGAACAAGTACCATTGTTAGTAGTAATTTTGATTAAGATTATGAAGAGCACGGGCTAGCAACACATAGACCGCCGGGAGTCGATGTTTGTTTTTCCGTTTCCTGCTTCACGCTGGAACTGTTTCACGAACCTGGGCGGCCTTGAAATAGTAGCACCGTCAATCAGATTTTAAATTATTGTACCCCGGACGGGTAATCGTGACATAAATGTGTTCAACATTATTCATTCGATGACACGGGTTGTTATTCGATTTATTTTACAAAAACCAAGTCGGGTGTGGAAGTTCCGTTAAATAAACACCGTGCGTGTTCGTTAAAATCACAAGTGATTTACCGATGATTATTGACGCGATCCCGCGCTGAACGGTATTCCGCGGATTCCGCTAATGAAGCGTAAACTTCAAGTGGCGCTGCACAAGCCATATTTTTATAATTGAGAAACGTAAATAAAATCACACGCCGGGACTGCACCCGCTCAAGTGATCTGCCCGATCAGCTCCACAATAGCCATTGATGGATTCGCTCCATAAACGCTGGACCCGTTTCGCTCCATAAACGCTTATCAGTCACCTTGACGGAGACCCTGGACCCGTCTCCTGGAACGATACTCTCGGACCAAAGCCCCGATGAAGCCAGCTGGGTCTGTCAGGGACAGATCCCCGCCAGCCGGATAGATGCTCCTTGCTCTCTCACCGTTATTCAGTGTTATTCAGTGGTTAGTCAGATTAGATAGAATCAAAAACCAATACTTGATCCCTGGGGGTAAGTGCTGACTCATTACATGTATCATGTTAACCTAAATATATTCCATGATTTATACTTTGCAAAAACTATCCTCTTTCATTTCACTACTATCAGTGCGACCTGTAGTCCTTTGTGCCCATGCTCTGGAGACAGTCTTCATGCTCTCCCCATCTCGAACATTACTCGTGAACCGAGTATTGGCCTGCAGTATAACTACAAAGTTCTGGATGGCATTAATTTAAAATAAAACCCATGACACAGCTGCCGGTATAACAATTTGCGCCCAACGCGTGATTGTATAGTATAGGTTATTGTATTTTTTTGTTGTTTTACATCACTTTTTATGACTTCTTCAAGGGGTGTTGAAATGACTCTTTGTTGAGTTGTTTTGGAACCGCCACACTATGCAGTAGCTCAATGCATCGCTTTGGTAGAAATTCAGAAAATCAACTGTTCTTTATGTAACGTGCCCCAAAATATACTAAATATTATTTATAAATGAATTTATTGTAAAATAACACAAATTAATCAAATAAAACTTATTAGCGCACGCCGGGATTCGATCCCGCGATCTTCAGCTTGCGAGTCTTAGCCCTTACCCCCGACCACGAAGGCCATTACAATTGTCGCCAATGCATGTCACCATCAAAGCATTTTATTTTTTTATTCGTAAGGTTGTAAATAAGTATGCCATTAAAGCACTAGCTTAAGTCTTTGAAGTAACTTTTTATTATATTTATAAATATTAATTGTATTAATTTCATTATTTATATTTTTGTACGGGGCCTATGAGAAGATTTTCATGGAACGGCGCTATAAAAATCAGTAAAAACAACACACAAAATATTTTAAAATACCTAAATGTGGCATTATTTAAGCGTAGTTAGAAAGTATGTGTAAAATTAATACAAGCATTCAAAAACAAGGATTTAAGGGCGTTTCGTTGAATACCCCTAAATCAATCAAACGTTGCTTGAAATAGCTTTAGCCATGTTTTGGGTGACCAAATCTAAATAGCCAGGTACTTCCCCATCTTCCTCTTCCCCATCTCCTCCCCCCCCCACTACCTTCAGCCTCACAACCTACCCCAATAAAATTGGGGATGCCATGATTTCAATGGCTCCAGACGGGAGCAGCTGGGAATCTTGCGAGGTACTCGCATAAAATCAAATCTGCGATATGCAGTAGTATGGGATGCTGTCGACTTCGCGGTGCGTGATGTTTAATATTGATAATGCTTCATGACCCATCTCCATTTTAACTATTATCTATGGATCTAACTGGATATTCGCCATCTCTGATGCAGGCCGACCTCCCCATCGAGAGTGTCGCGTCTTGTGCGACCGAACAGCGCCAATGCCGCGGTGGGAAGACGGGCGGGGTGGGTGGTGGGTGGGGGGTGGGGGGTGGGAGTTTGGTGGTGATGGTGAATGCGGCCACCCCCCGCGGGAATCAACCACGCGCGGCACGCAACCCCTATCTATCCTCTGCCACTCTACTGCTCTACCGCTCCACCACTCTACCACTCCACCACGCGAGCCTCTAGCACAGGCTTAAACATGGTCACCGTGCTGAAATTATTATGACTCCTTCTTGCCAGACTGGTTTAAATTGTATATTTTATGCTTCTTGTCACCTGAGCTGTTCAATGGGTTAATTTCACTGAACAGATAATTATAATAATAATAATATTTGGATGATTTGTATAGCGCCGTTTTACTTAAAAATCACCTCAAAGGTTTTTTAAATTTTTATTTATTTATTGTATTTTTTTACTAGCTGACCCGGCGAACTTCGTACCGCCTCGGAATCAATAACTGTTGTGTTCACTTATTAGCTGAATTAAATTTATTTTTTTATTACGTTAAAAATTACAAAATGAAGCAATTATCAATGCGCATTTTGTTTTTTTCAGTATCGGAGATGGCGTTGTGAACGGATTTATATTTTTGTGATTTTCTTACTTTTCCACTTTTTGGAATTGGGAAATGCGTTTCATTATCTTTATATGTGTGAGGGAGATTTATTATAATTATTTGTATTTTTCCTTTGGAGGGCGAGGGATGCAGACATACGTTCACCGTTTAGCTCATTTTCGACTATTGATATTTAGTGTGTAAGAAAGAGGGAGAGGATTATATGTTTAAAAACAAAAGCAGAACAATAAGCGCATTGACATTTGACATTTTTGGAATTAATTCACTGTTCAATATTATATTTATGACAATATTGCTGCAGTTCTTTCAAAAGATGAGAATTCGTTCCATACAAATGTATGAGGAAAAGATTTTTACTCATATTTTTTTTGTCGTGAATTTTTCCAATATTTTATTAGCTATTCTGCTATTCAGGGCGGAGACAAATCCAACAAATCAAAGATCATAAAAATCGGTCCAGCCGTTCTTGAGTTATAAATGGTGTAACTCACCCGACTGTGTTTCATATATTAAGATTTGTTTTTTAATGAACATAGAAGGACCAAAAGATTGCATCCGAAATTGCTAACGAATTAACTCTTCAGATGCACTTAGAAATGGACTGTAAAATACTAAAGAATGAGACGATACGAAATAGTGTTTGCTGGAATTGGGTGATAATATGCAAGGGCGTAGCTAGGATTTTGTTAAGGGGGGGGGGCAGGCGGGGGGGGGGGGGTAGAGAAGTGTGACAAAGGGTATGGAAGGTTATCAGCTCTGTGACGTCACATGTAAAAAAATTTGAACTTTTGTGTTGATTGTTTTTTGATGTAAAATTGCAAAATATGTAACGTCACACTAGGGGGGAGGGGGATCTCACAAATTTGACAGGGAGGGGGGGGGGGAATATGTGACGTAATTTATGGATGGCCCCTTGGCTCATGTGGGCATTTTGTTAACGAGGTACTAACTAAAAAAAATTCTGACTAACTTGAGTATAAGTCCCAATTCTGCGTCTGAGGCCCTCAGGGCCCTAACAGTATTTTAAATTATAAGAAAAGAAGCAATAAAACAATTAAAGATAGATGTTTTGCTTCAAAAATGAAACCGTATACTGTCGAAGTTATACAAATTCACGTAAAAATAATACATAAAAAAGGAAAAGTAAAATACAAATAAACGTACAATCTTTAGTTAGATACGTAAGTTATGCGGGTACAAAAAAAAGCTTTTCTAATATTTATCCCAACTTTCCACGATGCACACAAAATTTATAAACTGAAAAGGTAATAATAAAAATTAAATTGATTCTCACAAACAATAGGCTACCGACGTAATATTACTTAACGGTTTGTGAGCATTCCTGCATCTTTTACGGGGGGGCAGCTACCCCCCCCTGCCCGTACCTCGCTACCCCCTTGATAATAGGTAGGTATGTGTAGGGAAAAATAATGGATACAAGAAAGAAGGACAACCAATCACTTAGCTCTGCGAAGGCGCGTACAACACAATTACAAATATAGTTCCATCGCGGTGCCTCGAGGTAATTGGCAATTGTAACAGCATGGTGCCCAAATATTTTCACACGTTTTAGTAGTTTGGATGGGGAAGAGGAAGGCGGGGGAAGTACCTGGCTATTCATTTCAAACACGGCTAAAGAAATTTCAAGTAACGTTTCAATTCTGAATGGTGGTCTTACACCAAGGCAATATCTTCCACTCTGGAACGGGCAGCAAATATACTCTCCTCTGAACAAAATTATAACAAATTTCTACAATCTTAATTCTAACTACAGACTAGATAAACCATTTTATCAATTTATGTTTAAAAATCCGTATATGTCATCCACCGGTTCATTGATCACTGTGACAAAATTATATTATGTATAATGTATTTGACCAATGAAAGCGATGCCCAGTAAAAATGTACATTATATTGCTTTTTTTATACTCCGTACAGGAAGAAAATATACAGATCCATACTTTCCTGGGAGATCACTTGAGATTAACGCTGTTTGTTGCTTATTTAAAAAAAAAATACATACAGTTCGCAGCAGTGGCGGCTGGTGTTCATAAAAATAGGTGGTGCGCTAAAATAATAATAATAATGGTCTTTATTTCAAGATGTGGGAAGGTGAGATATACACATACCATAGAGATATCCCATAAATCTTGGACCTACCTACACTAATTAAAATAAATTCAATTATGAAAAAATCCTATCTATTTGTAAATTAGGTCGATCCTCCATTATCTCTGGGTGCATGCAACACATTGAGTCTAAATTAATTATATTTATTAAGATAGATTAAATTCTTTTAAAGTTTAACAACATCGTTCAATCTAAACAGATGTCATAAGGATTGTGAGGAACAACTCACTGAAAAAGCATTCCATATTCCATTATTTTAAAAGAGTTCTAGTTAAATAAATATTGATCCATCACCATTTGTAGCCGCGATTGTAAATTCAAATTCAATAACAGTTGACTCCTATCCAGAAAATTGTATGTAGATACTTATTGTCACGAAAATCGAGTTAAAAAAATGTTCAGTCACACATCCGAAAGTCTTCTTTACGCTCCGTAACTCCAATGAAATATATACTGTCATAACTCATAACAAATAATGTCCGCAATGTTTGTTGTTATGCTGTCGTTGGTCGATGCTGAGTGAAACATAGCATGAAAAAGAGTAGATATTAAAATAAAGACACCATATGGATAATAATATGACACAAACGTGTCCCCGTTTAACATGCTACAGAACGAACCATTCCTTTTGATGTGGTGGAAATTTTTGGATCGTCACCCGCGATTTCGTAAAATTTGCAAAGCATTCAACCTACCTACGATTTTGGCTCATTATAGAATTATAGAAGAACTCCTGTGATCGCTTTGCAAAATGAACCACCACTCTGAATATAGGCACACAACGATCTGCTTTGTTACGCGCGCAGTCCAGTAGGCACCTATATTACGCATGCATTATAACCGAGTGTATATTGTGAACTGTGATGAGACGTGTCGGAAATAAATATGTTTTTTGGCGCTCGGAAATTTTTAGATTTAAATTAATTAATTAGATTAGATTTAAATTAATAGATATATTTTGGGAGTGCGGCGCTCCTCCGCACCTTAGAGCTGGCCCCCACTGGTTCGCAGTGTTCGCACGCAGAGGACATTGATACACCCAAGAAGTGTTATTGCTAATTTTCTAGACTTTTCTAGAATTTCCCCCAAATGAAGATAAAACCAAGCTGGCTTCGGGCACACTGACACGCACACAACATACGACTGTCGTTGTATCTCTTCAGTATTTATGTTTTTATCAATAAATAAATTCATGTCGCTGCCTGTTTGGTTTTAAAATGAGAATATGCTTAATTCCTACTGGAAGGTCATTTATCTAGTTTCTCCTTACCTTGCTGGAAAAGTATTTGAAATTTTGGAACAATTGCAAGAAAATAGTGAAAATTCGAGTGCATTTGTTTTGAAACAGAAGAAGATTTGGAACTCCCTTGGAAGCAGTTGTTGTTGTTTTTCGTGTATCTACTCATTTCCGTTTTTAATTTAAAAGAAGGATTTTGACTATCTCGGTAGTACATATTATCGTTTTGTTGTGGCAGTAATTACCTGGAGTTATCACCGTGGAACTATATAATGATTATGTTATGTGATTCTTCATAGAGATAGAGTGGTAAGTAATTGGTTATCCATTTTCCTTTCATTTCTTGTTTTTCCTACACATATTGTCATTCAAACACTTTCGTTTCGTTCTTAGTATTAAAATCTTATAAGCAGTTTTGTATGCAACAATGCCGCTGAGCAAAATATTAGGACGGGTTGTTTCACAAAATGTATGAATATATACTATACATACTTACATGTAATGTATGTACTTCATGAAAGAGAAAGTAAAAAAATGTTAAGCAATTACTGATTCATCTTCTTGGTTAAGTAGCAATTTTAATTTGTGTGAATGTTAACTTGTTTGTTGAGGGAGAAGTAAGTACTCTGAGAGTTAAACAAGAGGCAAACGGCGAGTGAAACAGCTAGCCGCTAGTCGCCGCCACCCGCCCGCGGCCCAGCCGTATTAGCGCGCCGCGGTAATTTGGCGTAATGAAGTCTGCGGCTCGGGCGCCAGATGGCCCTGCGACCGCCTTACTCCCCTCGGCCGAGCTACTCGCTGCCCGCTACCCCTGCCCGCTGCCCGCTGCCACTCTCAGCCAGGGGCGTATATCCCCGCTCTAACATTGAAACTGCCAAAAAGAGCCAAATTCTTGTAGATAAAGCTTAATTGTACATAGGTCTGTAATTTTGATTTTCGCCATCTCTTGCTCTCTACGTATAACAGAAAGAAAGGCTCATATGCCTACGTCACTTTACCGACGGAAACTGTTGCTACGTACGTGTTATTATTTGCTTCGTCCGCAAGTTTATCCTGCATATTTTCAATGGAAAAATCATTTAACATTGATTTCCAAAGTTGAAAAAACGATTAAAATTTGTCAACATTTCATCAAGGAATTAGGTAATTATATAAAACATTAAAATTCAGCTCAATTTATCCGTAAATCAATTTTGAGGCTAGGTATACTATAAAGACATTAGTTACAAGTAAGACATTTCAATTGGTTCTGCGACCCAGTGTTTTTATGTGATATTATCGATTGTCTTTACTGAAAATAAAAATATTTAAAGGTAAAATTCGTTTACATTTTTCTGCTTCAAAGTATTTTTACTTTTTAAATAATTTATTGGGCTAATGAATTAATGCAGATCGAGTGCAATCATATTGTCTATGGTAGCCAAATAAGCTTCCTCTATCTTTGGTCTATTTTAGCCATTTTCGTTCAAGACAAAATTTGTCCCTAGAAAAGGCCCGAAGATATCGATCTAAGGATTGGTTTATTTATGCTCTCCGTCCTCAGTCCTCCCCTGTCTCCGCTCTCTTCCCGTGCTGATGGAATAACTACGCTTAGAGCCCGTTCACACTTCCGTCGTAAAAACGGAGACGAGTTCCGTCGTCATGACAGAAGCCCTAGGCCCCTGTTCACACTTCCGTTTTCAAGACGGATCCTACTCTACGAAAACAACGACCAAAACATTTTATCATTCTTCAGTAGACGGTCGTGCGCACTGCGCAATGGACGACGATGAAGCTCTTGTTGTCATGTGGTACTTATAAAAAAGAAGGAAAAAAGTGAAAAGAAAATTTTGGGTACACCCAATTATAGCTGAAATTATTTGTTCAACCGTGGAAGAATATTTTGTTTGCATACTTGAAAAGGAGAAAGTACGCGAAAATCATCCAGCAATTATTATAACTAAAATGACTAAAAAACATGAATGATATGACTAAATATTTTCTTGAGATTAAATATAAAAAATCGCATTCTGGAACGAACATATATATTATATAATAATATTATAAACGCCAAATGCGCGCCCCATAAAAACACAATTTACCTGCTCGCTTGCGTCTGGGAGCGGGCGGTGGTGAAGTGTGAAGCGGGGTGTGGGGGGTTCAAAACGGATCCGTCGTACCGCCGTGTAGTGTGAACACTGAACAGCTCCATTGAAATGTATGAGTCAGCGCGATCCTTTCCGGCTTCACGACGGACACTCTGCGTAGGCGAACTCTCCGGCAAAAAATAACGGATCCGTCTTCACGCCGGATCCGGCAAGTGTGAACAGCTCCATATAGCCACTACAGCGGCTAGGGCCTCCGTCGTAAAGACGGAACCCACCTCCGTTATTACGACGGAAGTGTGAACGGGCTCTTACTGTTGTTACTCTGAGTAACTTCGATCTCTCGAACCCATTTCGTTAATAGTCAAATTTTAAATTTAATTAATTTCAAACAAAATATTACAATGTCATTTAAATTTCGGTTTTCTAAATATAAATACGTTCTATTTGCAGCTAAATCATTTAAACGAGACCTTTGATTATCTAGTGGTTACAGAGTGTATCACAAATACTCGTAGATTAATTTAATTTAATAAAACGGCTCAGAACAGATACTGTCTAGTGAGTCGGGTAGCGCACATGATTTGTAAATAACCATTGATGTTAATAAACGCCCGGGTTATCGGAAAAATTAAAAAAATATATATACATTTTATTCACACATCACAACTATTTAGGGTGGCAATAATTATATTTTTAATTACCAAAACACGAAAAGATCCTGATGCTGAAATTGACCGGAAACGAAAAATCACTGATTTCTCTACAACTCACTAAGTAGACATAAGCTCGTTTCACACCGTGGATTGGCAGAGGAAATGGATCACCACAAAACTTTATCTCTATTTTTGATTACATTATTTTATACTTGAATTGATTTTATTATGAATTTGATTTGAAATGATTATATCTTATTTGAATTGATTTGGTTTTGTATTGGGGTTTTAATTTCAAGATTATTGGCTTTATTTGAATTCCGATTTGCATTATTGAAGTAAAACTTCTTTACGCACGCTTTACTTGGGGAGTAAGCTGGTGAATGCGTTACGAAAAGTGTGATGCTAACGGTGATCGGGCGAACGGCGATCGGGCGAGGCGAAACTTGAGAAGTAAGCTGGTGAATGCGTTACGAAAAGTGTGATGCGAACGGTGATCGGGCGAGGCGAAAGGTCGGGCCTTTAAGCATGCTTGACTTGAGGAGTAAGCTGGTGAATGCGTGACGAGAGCGTTATGAAAAGTGTGATCGGGAGAGGCGAACGGTCGGGCGAGGCGAACGGAAGTTGAGAGGGAGATATAAGTTAGTGAAGATAGAAAGAGAGAGAGTTACGTTTCGTATATTACTGTAGGGGCAAGAGAGAGAGGTGCGAGCACACATTTTCTTTCACTCTTTCTCTCATAGCCAGTTACGTTTCGTATGTCTAAGACATAGTGCAGGCCTATTGTCTGTATCACACTGTAGGAGCAAGAGAGAGTAGTGCGCGCGCACATTTTCTTTCTCTCTTATTTTATAAGTAGTGAAATTTTATCGTTTTTTTTGTTATTCCGACTCTTAAGTGTTTGTCTAACTTCATCATACTGTATCTTCCACAGGAATCATCGACTTCTTCTACATTTTCTCTGTCTGCCCGGTTTCCGTGTTCAAACAGATCAAATGATAAAATGGCCTAAATAGATGTATTATGTCACTTTGTAATATTAAGAGTAACATTATTAAGAGTAACAGAAACCATTTTAAAAAATTTTGACCAAAAAAAAGCTGCATTGCCATTTTTATCGATCTAAGCAAAGCCTTTGACACGGTGTCTCATAAAATCCGCCTTAAGCAACTAAAAAACATAGGTATTAAAAATTCTGTGTATGACTGGTTTTTTTATATTTTTTTTATTGTATAAAAAATTGCATACAATTGGAATTTGTTACCCGCTAAGCTACCGCAAGTAGCTTGTCAGCAGGAGATTAGTTCCACAGATTATTAGTTACAACAACAAATTAAATAATCATAAACGCATTAGCGTAGCAACAACATACATACATATATAACAACAAATAACAAACCTATCAACATTGTGATATGTAAATTTTGAAAATAATTCAGAATAAGCATTTTTATGGTGAGAAAAAAGTGGAATAGGGAAATTTATATATTTTTTTAAATATCATAAATAGTTAAGAATGCAATACATTAGCAACATAATAACAGCAATACAATAGTAGTTAATCATAAATTTGCAATTTAATGCATGGTAAGAGTTATCAAAATATACCTAATCTTAATACATAAGGTTACTCCCTAATAGCCATGATTTTAACATCAGGGAAAATTTTGCCGTAGAGCAATATTCTTTAAATTCGTTCGGCAATTTGTTAAATATTAATGGTATAATATATTCATGGGTTCTTTGACCGTATTTGTTTTGAAACACAGGTACTTTCATTCCTTTATTTTGTATGAGACGTCTATTGTGTGTATGATCCACCATTATTTTATATGGACTCTCGGATATATGCTGTAATACAATTTTTTGCCACATAACAGCAAGCACAGGTAATACATTGATTGATTTATATAGGATACTAATGTCTCGCAGTTTTGCTTACTAGCAACTTTACCATGGCGTTTTGAATCATTTGTACATGTTTTATGTTAGTTTTACATGATTGCCCCCAAGAAGTTATCCCATATCTCACGGTTGATTCTGCAAGATACACATAGTTGTTAACTAGTTCGATACTTGTACATGAACAGGGCTGTGTGATGTTATTGTGAATGCAATCAAAAGAGTGAGTTACGATTACAGGTGCCTCGCTGTACTTGACATGTGGTGATCTTATATGCATCAGTTTTGTTTTTTTGGAATTGATTATTAGACCGTAATCATGCGACCACTTTGATGAAGAAATAAAATCGTGCTGCAACAATTTAATTGCAATAGACAAATTTTCATTGGATATAACAAGTGCAGTGTCATCAGCGTAAACAAAATATTTAACAAAAGAAAATAGTTTTGTCATAAGAGATACAAAGAGAATATACAGTGCTGGTCCCAAAATTGACCCTTGTGGAACTCCAGTTTTGACATTTTTTATTTCACTAAATTCAAATCATATATAACTGACCGCAGCCACTCACTAAAAGTAGGCAACGTAACAAGCGAAAACAGACACATTACTTATGGAGTTCCCCAAGGAAGTACATTAGGACCCACCCTATTTTTACTATACTTAAATTCCTTGTGCCAGCTATACATTAGCGGAGATGTTATTTGCTTTGCGAATGACACTGTTCTTATTTTCACTTCCGACCCTTGGACAAATGTACAAGAAAGCTACTAGAAGGAATTAACAGGATTAAATATTGGTTAGACAACAACCTGCTGATACTAAATACTGAAAAACAAAGTACATGACATTTAGCATAGATTCCAGACGACAACCAAGACTTGATGAAAGCTTAACCATACATGACTGCACATCCAAAAAAACTGTCTATGCATCCCACTAACTCGGACTCAGGAAATCAAGTACTTGGGCATTTATATTGATAACTATTTTAGATGGACAGAACAAATAAATAAAACAGCTGGTTAAGTTAGAAAACTAATATATTTTTCTAAAAACATACAAAAAAGAATGGCAATGGAGACTCTTAAAACGATATGCTATGCACTAGCCCAATCAATTATCACTCACGGTGTGATTGGTCGGGTTGGTGCTGCTAAAACTAATATGGACCCTCTCGACAAAGCACAAAAAGCTTTAATTAAAGTTATTACAAAAAAACCTTATAGATTTTCGACAATACAGTTATTTAAGGACTTTGCTGTATTGAACATACAACAACTGTACATCAAAATTATATCTATACATTACGAAAAAGACAAACTAAACCATCATACTGCACAACATAATTACGACACAAGACACAGATACCAACACATGCCTCCAAAGACAAATACTACCTATGGACAAAGATATTACCATAATTTGGCTCCAAATTTTTTAAATTTAATTGAAAAAGATATTAAAGATATTCATGTGACAAAAAATGCTAATCTAAAACATAAAATTCATACGTGGATATTCAACAAAGGCATTGTATACTGCGGGCAGATAACTTATTTATACAAAATAACAACAAACTAAACGCCTGTATCTTTCTCTTTTCCTCTCAAATAATATTTTTTTTTTATATTTCTTATTATTCTTAAATAATTATTTTATAATTTTGTATTTCTTGTCACTTTTCGTTTTCTTTTCTTTTTATTTTCCCTTCATTCAATTTATCTTTCCAAATGCAAATTAATTATTTTATTTAATTTTATCTTACAAGATTAAGTAATCAAAATTTCATTAAATTCCTGCCATCCCGGAACAGGCTCGGTCTAGTGAAATGGTATATACCAAAAAAAAGAAATTGTACTTCAGCTGTAAAAAAAATGTATTTTCTGCTTTTATATATCTTGGTTCATAAATAATTTTTTAAAAAAATCTGACCAAATCTAATACGCCGAAAAACAACATTGTATAATATTATTTCATAAATAAAATTATATGTATATAAGACAATTTGTCTATTTGTTGTAATTTTTTATTAATAATGTGACGTACAAATATCATGAGTTGCTTTGCTGACAAAGAAACTACAATTAAAGTTATTTGTCCGTCTTCAAAATATTATATCACTTTGTAATTATAAACTTATTTTTCAATCTTCTTATTACTTCAATCTGTGCTACCCAGCTAGACAACAAAACAATAATCATCTCTCATTTTCTGTCTCCATGACAACACTTATTTAAAATTCGAACATAAAGGAATCCTATGCATTTCTAGGTAGGTACCTATTCCTTTACATATATAATATATAAATAGAGTAAAATATTACTTTAATGCAAATGTCAATACGTGTTCACATTAAATGTTAACATTATAATGTACTAGCAAGTACCAGGCATGCGTTGCGATGCATTTAAAATAAAGAAATTGTTTCTCTATGCGTGTCCTTTCCGATGCATCCCTGTTCCTGGGTCATTAATACTATGTGATTGGTGATGAAATAGGCGGCGTGCAGCTGATTAATTGTAATTGGTGATGCGAACGAAATAGGCAGCATGCAGCAACATTGCAGTAATCATTGTTTTTGTAAAAATGGTTTACCCAGAAAGCGCATTGCTCTCCCGTAAAGCAATCCACTGTGTCTAAATTTCTCTCCTCCCCCGTTCGATATCCCCGCTAGCATGACTACAAAAGTGCAAAACTTTATGGCGTACCCTATATTAAGATTAGGTTCCGTCAGCTTAGTAGGAACCCATTATCGGTTAATTATGTATTGTTCCTTCAATACGTGTAATATTTTATGTGATTTTTATTAGGAAATTATTATCCGCTTGTCCCAATGAGATTAAAAATTGAAATTTAAACAATAATACCTACCACGTAAGGAAACAATAAATAAAAATATAAAAACCAACAATTAAGTCAAGTGTTTTTTAACACGCTTTCATAAGTGCCGTACATCCTTCAAGTTTTATATCCGATTTTTATGTGATTTTTATTAGGAAATAATTATCAGCTTGTCCCAATGAGATTAAAAATTGAAATTTAAACAATAATACCTACCACGTAAGGAAACAATAAATAAAAATATAAAAACCAACAATTAAGTCAAGTGTTTTTTAACACGCTTTCATAAGTGCCGTACATCCTTCAAGTTTTATATCCGAGATCCGGCCTGACTCCCCTATATTAATGGAGGCTCCAGTGCTGTTCTAGGTGGCTGTGCTCTTAGCTACAAGCTACAAGATAGCTATGTGCCAGCTACCTAGCTATCTAGATGGGTATCTCCAATCCGCCACCTACCTATGTACCAGATATCCAGCAACATAGCGCGCTGGCTTCAGGCGTTATGTGCTCTAGGCTCGTTGAGATGGTCCGGCAACCTAACCTAAACTGAGGGTACTTGCGGAGAGTTACCTGAAAGCGCACCTAACAGCAGAAGTAGCTGTTTAGCGTCGGTACCTTCTAGATAAATCTGGCTTATGGTAGGCAGTCTAAAGGTAATACCATGAATTTTCATAGCAACGATGCACAGTTCGGCAATTAAATGTGGAAAAAGAAGGACGCTGTTATCGTTTAAATTACTTTATACACGATGGCAACACCATATATATGAAAAATGTAAGTTGCACTAAACTTAAAAAAATTATAAAAAAATGTTAAAAAAAAGAAGCCCTCTACAATAGTTTGCATTGCAATAAACGGCAACACAAAATTGATAACTGAAAAGTTAATTAACTTAAGTTAACTGAAAATTTAACTTAAAGCGCTATGATCCAGTTACTTGTTTTTTTGTACTCTAATAATATCATCGGTTAATTAATTCCTACAACTTGGTAACTCTGAAATCTGCTTTGTTGGGAAATTGAATTATAAGATGATATTCAATCTGATAAATCGGTTGTTGTATATCTGTATTGATAAGAATGATTAAATCGTAGATTTGTGTGTTGGGAACCGTAATACGTATATTTTGGAAAAAAAGGGTAATCATTTTTTTACACTACTGGAATGACATACCTAGTCATTACATAAAAAAATGCATTGAAAGCAACTTAGCAATTCCACAAATGTTAATGTTACAATTAGCTAGGTCTAGTTAATTACAGAAATAAACGAAACCGTTTTTTGTAGATACGCATAAAAAATATATTCAAATAACTTGATTTCAATGCGTTACGACTTTGCGTTATGTCATGACATTCATAGATGAGGAAATAAAGTTACGCTTTTAGTGTGTAACTCAAAAACGCTGATTTCGGAGTTACCTACTTGTGGTAAGGGGGCATACATTAATTACGTGAGCAGTTTTTCTTCCAATCAAGACCCCTCCCCCCCCCCCCCTTTATGAGATAAATTTTGGCCACTTCGTATATCCTTTTCAAGATTGCGTGAGATTTTGCTGGACCCCCTCCCCCCCATTTTGAGCTCACGTAATTAATGTATGCCCCCTAATTACCCCACGATACGAAGTGTATAATATCGTAAGGTGATGATTATAAAATGTATTAACTAATTCTGTAAAAATGTAAGCAACTTGTAGGCTGTTTAGGGTAATTTTATTAAAAAAATCTCCAGTCTAAAAGAGTCTTAAATTCAAAATAAATGTCAACTCTTCCTTTGCCACCAATATTCATTAGTAATGAAGGAGAGTAAATGTAAAATTATGCAATGTCCAGTCTTTTAAATGCAGTGTCCTCTGCGTGCAAAGTCGTATCTTCTCCAAGCATAAACTTCCTAATAAAAGTGTGTTTATCGGAAGCGACTAAATGAAGACATTAATAAAAAAACTATGAAAATGAAAAAATTGCGAACAAGAAAATCCAAATAAACACGACGATTTAAAATTTGAAAAAATAGTTGTTGACACTAATGTTTAAAAAAAACAGTGTGCAATTCACACGTGGTAGAAGTGAAACCTTCAGAAAACTAAAGCGAACAAGTGGAAAATTAAAACTGGGGAGGCTATGAAGCACTGCATAAAGAGGAGACCGATAGGCTATGAAACACCGCACAAAGAGGAGACCGAGTATACTATCTCATTCTCTCGCAGGCTAAATCCTGTGGATGTAAGTGTTTGTCTCTTTTTAGTGTCGCTATTTTTCGTTTTATCGACATTCAAATCACAACGACGCTAAAGAAGTTTTCACTTCAAAAAACGTTAAAACAAATTGCGCTTTGCCGTTTTTCTTGTCAAATACTGTCTAACCGTCAAATTCAAAAGCCTAGAATAACCACGCATCTCAATGTACGTAGGTACTACAATTTGTGCCAAATTCGGCCTTACTCGGTGTTGCAGTAGCAATTGCAATAATTAACTCAACCTTATTAAATTTCCACATTTTCTTGTCAACTTGTACCTAACTTTGGGCTCTACGAGAAGATACCTAAAGTGTTGCTGCGATGACGTTTTCTATCTGTTGCTCTACGACAAGATACCCAAAGTGTTGCTACGATGAAATTTTCTATCTGTTACTCTACGAGAAGATACCCAAAGTGTTGCTACGATGACATTTTCTATCTGTTGCTCTACGGCAGGATACTTAAAGTGTTGCTACGATGACATTATTTATCTGTTGCTCTAGGAGAAGATTCCCAGAGTGTTGCTACGATGATATTTTCTATCGGGCTCCGTTGCAGACAACAAAAATATTTATCGGCACTTTCCAAATATAAAACTCAGACGACCTCGGACAACTTCATTCTCATAAATAGGCTCGTATAAATGGACGCAGTCTGGGTCGAATTCTGATCGGAATAATAAATCTTTTACGGCCTTTACGGTTAGTGTGGAAAAAAAAAACATTTCAATGTATTAAAATATTTTGATGTTACGTAGTACTGACGCAGACTCTTAAAAAATCACGGGATTTGTAAAACTGAAAAAAAAACACTGCAACGCTGTCCGAAACGTTAGTTAAAGAAGGAGGTAGCGCAACACGGCGTAACACTCAAAAAACATAAAACGAAAAAGGCTATAAGATGTTTTATTGATGATAAATTGTTTTTATTTCTTGCTGGGGCAATCCCGATGAGTTACAGAACTCATTTTAAGGCGGGGGAAACTTACAATTCATAGGTGGAAGGAAATATTTACAATTTTAAATTAAGATAAGCCGACGTAGCTCACGGATAAAGAGCAGTTGACCTCACTGGATAAAGAGCAGTTGACCGAATATCAGAAGGACGCGGGTTCGAGTCCCGTCGGAGGCATGTATCTTTTCTCGAGAGATTTTTTCAATGTAGATGAGTGTTTCAGGCTAATAATTATTGCTTATAATAATCGTTAATCTTTTTCTACTTGCTGACCACAAGTGACTGCTCAACTGACATAATTGCCGGCAGAAAACATTTAAGCTGACAAAAAAATCCTCAATATTCTGATCACTTATTTAAATGTCATTTTTGTCAATCTCAAATATCAAATTTCAGAATAAACAATATTATTAAGATTATCTTCCACTATTTTTAGTCCATATTATTGGCAGCTTCCTTTTTCATTGGAAACATGTGTTCGTAAAACTGGTTTGTAAACTAAAGTATCTCGGATAATTTTTTTTTTTTTTTTTTTTTAATTTAATTTTTTTTTTTTTATAATATGTTTTGCATGGTAAATTACATGATAATTTTACATCTTAAGTTTTTTTTTTACTACTCTTCCATTGAAAGCATTTGCTTGTGTATGGAAGGGGAGTACCAATGACGTTTTATATTATAAATAGACTCGACATAGTCTCACATACTCGCAATATTATGTGGAAAGCAAGCAACACTCTTTTGTTTTCAGCGGTTTTCAGTATAATTTCTAAATTCAAAAGTTTATTCCTGTGTGATAAAGATAGAAAATCAAAGAATGTACGTGTGTGAATGTCATAGATATATGGTTGGGCAGCGTATGCTTATGTCACTTATGTGATGCAACGTTCACTGTCTCCTTTTCTTAAGGCCCACTAGAATTAAAGGTCCGGATGCCTGTCGGACTTTGATGTGTCAAGCTACACAATAAATACAATAGGGCAACGACAGTTTTCAAATGGTGGCGGTTGTCGTCAATACTCGTTGGAACTGCTGATTTATGTGTTTTTTTGCCGCAAGCAAATAAATAAACAGAGTTTAGGCTGATTAGTCTATTTTAAAATAGTAAAGTTTACTAAGCAACAGTAATTTGGCTGTTGCGCGTCCAGACCCTTTACTTTAGTAGGCCTAGAATTTTCTCTGATGACGCATAAAACCGCGGGCGGGAAACATGAAAATTAATTGTAATATTTATAATAATAAGTAATTTGCGCGTACTTACAAATGAAGTGTTATTCCTTCGCCTTTACGATTATTTGCCGTGTAATGTAAGCATTTTCTCATCACACAGGAGGGCATTTTGGCGCTTTGCAATGCAATTTACTTACTGGTAAGACACGACCTCACTCGACGCGTAGCAGTTTAGTACTAAAGTACTAGAAATAGAGACAGCTACAATCGTCTTGTGTTTGGCTTCCCACTTTGAGATTTCTACCCCGCGTCCAGTATTAATGCCATTGGAGTGTACATACATTTTGTTATTAGTTAGTACTAAAATATTTCATTGTACAAATATATGTTTGCCGTAATTTTTATTTTGTTAATAGTGTATGTATAAAAAAGAAAGAATCTTATGGAAAACGAAGGATATTTGTAAGATTAATTAAGTGACAGTAGTTTTTTTCTTAAGAATATTTTTTAAATGTCTCTTGACAGAGAGCAGTATACGGATTTAATTATTAATGCTTCGGATTTCTTCTGGTAGACGATTGAAAAAAGTTCTTCCCTGGTAAGTGTAATGATATTGTGCGAAAGACGTATTTAGTTTTGGGCAGAGAAAAACATGTTTAAGTCGAGTTCTATTTTCATTTAAAAATTGATATTTATCTTTTTCTTTTATAATTTGTATCTATTAATGAATTTTTAATATATAAATCTTTAAATGCAGGTACATGAAATTCTTCAAACAGGCGTTCTGTTGGGTAGTCTAACGATTTTTTAAATATAATTTTAATAATTGTTCTTTGTAAAATTTCAATTGGAAAAGGGTTACATTTAAACGCGGATCCCCAACTAATAATAGCGTATTGTAAAGTGGATTGAACTAAGGCATAGTAGATTAAATATAGATTTTTTATCGACAGAAAGTTTCTAATTCTTAAAAACATATGTATATGAATATATATGTATTAATTTTCTAATTTTGTTTACTACTTGACATATTTGTTTCTTCCATTTCAGATTTTTATCGATAATTACTCCTAGATATATAATTTTATTTGTTATTTTTAGTATTGTACAGTTTGATTTGCAATGGTTTTGGCTGTGAATTTTAGTATTATCATGTATGACAATGTTAAAATTATAAATATAACTTATTTTATTTATATGTAACACCTATTGACCTTTTTGTAAAAGTCTAAATGAATATTCAATTTGTATTCGACTCCAGTTGCGACAGTTATCCTTTTATTTTACTGTGTCTTGTATTTTTCATATTTTAGTTTTGATTATAAGTATTATCTTCTTATTCAATGCCAAAAATTAAGTAATCACTGAAGACAGCGTAAATGAGTCAATCGAAATTTGAATTGAACCCAGGACCTTAGTGTGATAACCGTGGCCGGTTATCACATGATAGTCTGGACTCCCGTTGGTGGATCCAGATTCCTCAGATTATAGTGATCTCAGTACAGGTGGTATGCAATAAGAATACGTAGGTAGTATGTTGATGTTTATTCTGGGATTATAGTACAATGGTTCTTCTAAGGAAGTCTGATGGTAAGAGGACGAATGGGCAACAACCACACCCTTTTATACGTTCCTCATGTTGTCTCACTCATACACGCATGTCTCTTTCATACCGCAAGACATACGTTCACCACACAGTCTTGCCGAGGCGCTGCTCTACCACTGAGCTCATGGGACCCTATCCCCTTTAGTCACATTAAACTGTATCATACTTCGACTAAAAACTACTTAAATATTAAAATGGAGATATTACTAATTAAGATAAAATTAAAATAATTAAAAATTATGAATTTACATTATTATTATTTCTTTTATTTCTTCCTTTCTTCTCTTTCTCTGTATGTATATTTACGATGTTTTTTTATTTGATTTTGTTATTTATTATTTCTGTTACATGGATATTTTAAAATTAATATCTATGCACGTCGCAATGCAAATTTAATTAATGTAATATTTGTAACACTTTGTAAATGTTTCAAACAGTAAATAAATAAATTCATGTACCCCAATTTAGTGATATTTCACACCAAGTAAGGTTTATTATGACACATAAAAAATATTTCAAAGTATGTATTTACTTAATTATTATTTTTCGGAGTATCTGGACCTAAGGCTTGGAATAGACTCCCTCCGGAATTAAGATGCATAACAAGCCCAACAGAGTTTAATTCCAAACTAAAAACCTACCTTTTTGGGCTCTCATACCCTTAATTTAAATATACCTATCTGAAAGTATCATATTTGTATTGCCTATGATACGTCTTAATCACATTTTTCTTACTGAATTAAAATTACTCGAATCCTTACACATCAATCTGTCTCTTCACGAATCAATGTTAGGAAGATCAAATCCTTGTACTACTGCACCGCCCACCATTAAATGTTGCTTTTACTCTCCAAAATACAATCATTAAAGAATATATTAAATATTCATATTTAAATATTTTTCAGGATTAAATAACATGTGTTCAAGATTATGTCCTCTGCGTGCGAACTATATCTAAATTTCTTTAAATAGACAATTAACAGTGTTAATTTCAAGCGACCTTCCCGGTAAGTATGTTCCTGTATTCATTCATTTTTAGGCAGCATCGCGTTCATTGGTCAGAAGATTGTACATATATTTTCTTGTCGGTGATCAATGAACCGGTGTATGCAATTTTTAGCCATAAGTTGTTTTTAATTGTTTGTCTAGCGTGTAGTTTTTCTAGATTTTAGACGTGTATTATAAGTTTGTACAGCACCCTTGAGGTGATTTTTCACAAAAACGGCGCAGTATAAATCGTCCAAACATTATTATTATTATTAACGCCATTATTAGGTGCGTTTATATAGGTATAGTAAAATAATACAATTTTTTCTTTCTTTTTATACATAAGTGTATCTAGTTCCCCAGTAACAAAATTTTATATTTTTGAAGTGATTCATTGAAGATGTCCAACTCGTCGCAATTATTTCTCTCCGTGTATTCTGGGCAATGAGAAGTACATACTGGTAATAGTCCCATAATTTCTGAACTAAATTAAATCCTGACTTCTGATATTACCTAGTGGAATCCGCAAGCTTATCAATATCAGCAATTCTGGACTATCAAATGCATTATTTAGAATTGAATACAATAATTTCCAAGTCAGCGAAGATCCATCTGTCCGATAATGCATATTCAGCCCATTAAAAAAAATATGTGTTGCTTACATTATAATCGATTTACTTGGCACGATCACCGGGAAACGGGGTTAGATAGTTCAATTCGCCAAATCACCAGTTACGAGTGTTAAACAATTTGAACACTATTAAAATGACCTTGACGATTCACGGTTAGGGTACCGTGACGGCAAAAAAATACAATAATCATACGTTCCTTATCGCAATAATGCTGCAGCTCTTTGTTACACATTAAATAATAGTGACACCATAAATGTGACGTACAAAATACGTGTTAGACTGTTTTCTCGAAAGAACTACTTTTTCCTGCGTTTCATTTTCTTTATACTTGTGAGGGAGGGGAGATGTATGATAATGATTATATGTTTCCTTTGGGGGGGTGCCCACATACGTTCATCGTTTCTCTCAATTTAAACTGTTGTTATTTAGTGTGTAAGAAAGAACTGCAGCATTATATGTTTAAGAACTAAAGCAAAAGCATAGGCGCATTGACATTTGACGATTTTTAATTTTTTAAATTCATTCACACTTCAATATTAACCTTGTAACTATATTCCATACTTTCAAAATTATAGTCACGGTTCGTAGTATTGTAGTGGTCTACGGAGACGTTACGGTGCGGTGTGTGAGAGAGATGCAAGGAAATGATCAATTTTTTTCCTTTGGAGGAAACAGACCTACGTACATTGTGTATCTAATCTTTTGAAAGAATATCTGAATATTGCTTTCCTCATTTTCACAAGTTTTGGAGATGTCCGACTAATCAACAGGATATAATGTTTGTGACGTTATCGTGATTTATTTTTGGGTTATTATGCCATGTTGCGCTACCTCCTTCTTTAGCCAATGTTACGGACGGTGACCGGACAACTCAGAATCATGTGTTGATCTACAATTACACCGAGGTTCCTTATTTCAGTTGTATGGTTAAATATGGTACACGAGTTATTAGTAATAACTTAATAACTTATTACAGACACCTTTGTCACATTTTTTGTTATGTATAATTATATCAATGTTAGGGTAAGTTCTAAACATATTTATTGAGAAAATAAACTGTTTTTTTTCTGCATTAATTGTAAGATTGTAAGTGGATTTGTATCGAATCAGTTTTTAGGATTTGAATGTCATTATTTGCATTTTCCTTTACAATTTTTGATAATATACATATTTTTTTAAAACTTCTAATATTAACGAGTCTATAATATATAGGTAGAACCTACAGACAAGCAGCCATGTGGCAGCTTTGCGGGACTTCCGATAAATTGTCTAAATTATATATTTATGTAAATTGTGTTTTTGTTGGAAATCATAAAATAAAAAAAATTAAAAAAACGCAAGTTCAACACCTCCTTTGAAAAGGCATTAAAAGTGATGAAAAAAATAAGAACATTTGTTTAAATAGGTTACGTTAGGTTAGGTAATCGGCTACTTTAGTTTTTTTTTTCGTTAATTTTAAATACTTTTCATAGCGGTGCTCAAATTGCATGATTCTGAATTTTCTGGAACTGTTTTAGACAGCATTACAGTATCCATCGTCAGGACATATTACACATCTGACCCGATGATGGACACCGTAAAGCTATCCGAAACGTTGACTAAAGAAGGAGGTAGCATCAAATGATACAACAACCCAAAAATAAGACCTTTAAAAAAAATAACACCTTTAATAAAAAGATAATAAAAAAAATAAATAACACCTTTAATAAAAATCTCAAATCATATATGTGTGTGATACTTAATTTTAATTTTACATTCATTTTATTTGTATTTTGCATCGCCTTGCTTCTCTGCTACGGAGATCGTCAATACTGATGAGGTACGAGGAATAGGTGTGGAAGATCGAAGATCCAGAATCCTTGAGCTGTACGTTGCATAGTCCTTCGGGGATACCATGTACGTGTTTGCGCCGAAATGCCTGGCCAGGAAGTGTATCTAGGTGAAGTGTCCACACAGATGTACACGGTGCTCGTAGATATGTTCGTATCTCCCATATCTACCAAACTCAACCTAATTGTATATATATATTTGCAGGTAGGCTCGAACATTGTCCATATCCAGTATCCAGGACATCTATGAATGTTTTATTGGATAATTTACTTGCAGACATCGGGTTGGCTGCCACTCGAACATTTATGATTTTTCCGCCCTACAAGTAGAGCCAGGAGAAATCTTAAAAACATCTTCAGGCATATTAAAGGTATTCACTCTCTGAATTAGAGCGCTGAATTCGGAGGAGATCATAAATCATTATGTTTTTCAGCGAATTTTTACGAATTTTCTTCGAAATCTTGTCATAACAATTTACTTTGTTCAAAATTCGCGTAGCTATAGAATTTGATGGTCGTAGTATCGGTGGGGATGCTTATGGGGGTGGGAATGCTTATGAACGGCAAGGGTGGATTGAACATACTAATTTGTTAGTCGAGCCGTGACATTTAATTTCGACGTGCGTCGTTAGCGTGAATTTTCGTCCGGCGACATCCTCCCATCTTAAAGGTACTTCAATCAAGTAAATGTCTCTCTCGGAGGGTCGCCGGTCGCCCTCCCACCTCCCACACGGGTTAGGAAAACCAATTCTAGAGATAGTGCGCTGATTGACGCGGGATCATTTACTTCTTGGACAGAAGGGAGGCTGTGGGTGGTGGGGACTCCGAGAGGTGGGGGCGGTGAGCTCAGGCTGCTCTCCGCTCCGCCGCGTCTCTCGGACACGTCCGGCCGCCCGCCGCCCCCACACGGCCCCCCCGCCCACCCGCCCCCGGCTTGACCGCCCCCGCCGCGTGACAGCGGGCAGCGGGCGGCGTTGGGTGGCGCAGGGCGGGGGTGGGCGGCGTGTGTGCAAGGGAGAGATAAGACATTGATTGCGTCGGGCGCGCGGCTCGCAACCCGCGGCCGGACGGACCAGATAAGGGCGGGCAATTAAAGCGACCGGGAAGGATCCCCGCGCCCGCCCACCGCCACCCGCCCGCCCGCCCAGCCCGCCCGCTCGTGCCTTATTTGCTTAGGCCCGCATTATGTCCGTCCGTCCGTCTTGGCGCTTTGTGCCGCGGGATCGATAGAGGGGGCATCGATAGCCTTCCTCACCCCCGTGGCCAGCCACCCACCCCTCCCCTGCCACCACCCACTGAGGTGAGGGCGGGCTATCTACATACTATATAGCCCAGGAGTCGAGGGTCGCGAGGAGCGCTAAAGGATTAGGTACCCTCGGAGCTAGCCAAGTTTCAGCCGAATATTGCCTTTGTGTATAAACCCCTACAATATAGCTATAGCACACACACACAGGGTACCTAAATATACCCATACCTATTACCTACCTTCATGTCATGTACGTAAAGTCTCCTTACTTAACTCGTCGGGTCAGTATGTGAAAATTCTTCAAAACTCCCTAAAGATTTTAGGAATGCTTTCATGTGATCAAATGTTATGTCCTAAGCAGAATGAAATTGTATTTAACACAAAGATATTAGCGATTGGCTTATCTACAGGATGTAGGTAGTTACCCAATTTCCAGTAACCAGTACTTAATTATAAGCTATTTCCACGTGCCCAAAGAAATTCCTCGATAATTAAAAATCTCTATTCATTATATTAATTGTAGAAAATACTACTAAATTAATTACGAAATTAGTTCAGCAGTCAAAATAACATGTAAATCCAAATTATACATATTTACTATAATAAACCCTAAATTATGTTTTATAGAGATCCCTTAACTTCAAATCTTAGTTTATTATGAAATCTCTCTCTCTCTCTAATTTCAAACCAAAAAACAATTTCCTAACCCTCTCTGTCTTTAATTCTTATAGGACGACCTCTTTCTCTAATTTCACTTACCTAGAATCATTATTATAGAAACTCCCTTTCTCGGATAAAAGTGAATCCAAAATGCAACAAGTTGGCAGTGAACTTTTATTTCAATGCAAGAACAAAATATGAGTCTTTCTTACGATACTTTCCTTTTGTAAGTTTATGAAGATATTATTTTAAAACAAAAAAAAACATCTTATGTTCTATGTAACTAACTTTAAGTTTTAAATATAATTTTTCTTTGTTTGTCTCTTATGGGTTCCTAGACCATTCACCCGATTGCGATGAAACTTAAGTGATTTGTTGTGCGCATGCCTACTCTGGATTCTGTATATAAGGGTGAGCTCTGGCGTTATGAAATTATTTTTTTACACTTTTCATCCGATTGCAATGAAACTTTGGTGATTTGTTGGGCGCATGCCTGCTTTGGTATGCCATGCCTGGTTTTTAGATATAAGAGTGAGCTCTGGCGTTGTAAAATTATTTCCTATACCGTTCATCGGATGGCGATGAAACTTTGGTGATTTGTTGTGCGCACGCCCGTGAAGGTTTCTATAGTGGTGAGCTCTGGCCTTATGCAATTTGTAATTGTTTCCCATACCAATCGTCCGATTGCGATTAAACTTTGGTGATTTGTTGTGCGCACGCCCGCGAAGGTTTCCATACAATATAATGGTGAGCTCTGGCGTTATGAAATTTATATACAAAATTTACTACAGGTGGCGAGTGAGTTGTTTGAAAAAACGTGTGTATTTCATAGAGTTCAGCGGGAGGAAGGGAAAGGGGAAGGGGGGACACTTTATTTCTGTGAGTGGTATGGCAACACATGTCGGGAATTCGCTAGTTTATTTATAAAAATAACTGTCTTGCATTGGATCATCGATTTTTGTTATAAAGGATTTTTAAGTTTTCACTTTAACCCAACGGTTGCCATTAGCATCGATAGGTGTACGAATGATCTGTGCCAGAACTTTAATAAAGATTTAAAAAAAATATTTAACTACCTACTTCAAACACCAGACACGCCCTCAACATAGGTACTTCAACAGATTTATATTATCTTCCGTGGCTTTATAGCTTGCCGATCAAAAAATATATAACTTAACTAGCGAGTTCCCGGCATGCGTTGCTATGCCACTTATTAAAGAAATTGTTATTCTCTGCGTGTCCTTTCCCATTCTTCTTCCGCCTCACCTTCCTCTCCCGCGTCCCCTTCCCCTCCGCTTCCCTCGTCCCGCGAACTCCCCTACCAAGTTCCCCTCCCCCCTCCGCATTCCGTGCATTCAGTCCAGGTACATTCAATTTTCAAACAGCTCGCGTGCACCTATTGCAATTTTTTTATACAAATTTCATAATGCCAGAGCTCACCAGCATATATAGAAACCTTCGTGGGCTTGATCACAACAACTCACCAAAGTTTCGTCGCAATCAACGACCACCATAACACGGGCATCAGCCTAGCATGGTGGTCGAAAAATACACTTACAATGTAAATAATTTATGAAATGAATAAAGAAAAAAAAAAATGATGTACCGCTTAGCAATGCATAATTTCATGACCCCAGAGTTCACTATTGTATATAGAAACCATCACAGGCATGTGCACATCAAATCCTCAAAGTTTTATCGCAATCGGATGAATAGTATAGCAACGCATAGACAACTCATACACACCCAAGCAAGCATATTATGATTTTTATATAGGTGGGTTCTAATGAGTGAAAGAAGGGTATTGCACTGCCCCATCCGATAATACCGTAATCTAATAGCCGTGGTTGTTAGAGAACCATATAGATTTTAAAATCCATACTTAATTTAAAAGCCATCTTAAAACTGTACAGAATGTGAAAAATAATGATTTCGGCAGGCACGAAATTCTGTAAGAAAATCTCTGAAAACTCTCCGCTTGACTCGTCCGTCCTATGGAAAGTTGTAAAAAGCTCGGAGCGGAAAGTACGTCAAGTTCTTTTAAAAGTTATGAATGAAATCGAGAGGTATATTCCGGGCTGCGAAGGGGGAAGGGAGGGAGGGAAGGGATGGGAAGGGGAGGGGTGATTTTTACGTTGCCATTCTATAGTAAATAAACTCCCGTCTGTAATGTGGGGAGGATAAATTTAATGTTTTACGGCTTATTTATTCAGGCGTCTGTTATGCTTGGGCGGATTTTTAAATGGGAGTTTATTACGTCGCCGCAAAACCGTCGGAAAGGCGCTTTTCTAATTTTTGCTGCTTATGGATTGTGGATTAACTTTTTTTTTGCGTTTATAATTACAAGTTTAATACAAAACTGTTGCATATTTTGAAATGATCGCCTTCGTTATTATGTGATAATAAAGTTTTATGTCCTGCAGTCCTTGAAATCTTCCAAAAACATGTCCGGTAGAATGTGTGCTTTTGATGATATATTCGATGGCATAATACTGTAGTAATGCACTTCCTAAATGTAATTTTTTCTTAGCAAAGCCGTATAATTAATAAGAATAATTTCCCTAGTAAATTTCGTTTTGTATGGAAACGCGAAATTGACACGCGAAAATGCCAATTTTTTTGACCGGCGTACCTGGCAGCCGGAAATATAACTAAGGCCAACGGTGAAAGATTTAATTAGAAGTTCTAGTTTTAGCCGCTAATTGGTATCATTTTTCGGTCTTAAAATGTATCAGTTCGATTTTATGTGAGTTTCCTGTCTAGCGATTATGGTCCCTGCGGTCATTGAAACTCGAGAAGCTTAGAGGGCGTTTTGGCGTGCCAGAATTTTACCAAAGGCGCCAAGCGAAAGTGAACCTTGAGGTGGGTGAAACTTAAGGGGCAGTATGGTTGTTTTTCGCATCAAGGCAAAAGTGAGTTTTTCCAAAAAGTGAACAATACTATATACTTACGGCAAAAAAGTCAATAAACATACGTTCCCTATCGATATAATGCTGCAGCTCTTTCTTACATATTAAATAGTGGCGAGACACACAAAATACGTGTGACCGATTCCTCCAAAGTACTACATTTTTGCGACGGGAATTGCTTTTCATTTTCTTTATACATGTGAGGGAAATGTGTGATAATGATTGTATGTTTCCGTTGGGGGTTACGTTCAGAGTTTGTCTCGTTTTCAACTGTTTGTATTTAGTGTGTAAGAAAGAGCTGCAGCATTATATGTTTAAGAACAAAAGCAAAACCATCAGTGCATTGACATTTGTTGTTTTTGAATTTTTGAAATTCACTGGCACTTCAATATTATCCTTGTAACTATATTTTACATACTTTCAATAATTTCGTCACGGCTAGTAGCATTGTGGGGGTCTACGGAGACGTTACGGTGCGGTGTGTGAGAGATGCAAGAAAATTATGATTTTTTCCTTTTTAAGAAACAGACCTATGCATATTGTGTATCTCATCTTTTAAAAGAGCTGCAGATCCATAATTGTATTAAGGAATGCATGTTTATTGCCTGTTTTATGCCGTCACGGTACCGTAACCGGAATCGTCAGGGTAATTATAAAAACGCCCAATAGGTTTTTACATATGAAAGCAATTGGTATTTGTTAATTACTAACGAGTAATACAATTTTCGATGTGTTGGGTAACTTCCAAATAAGATTGAGGTTAGTGTGATTACTAGTTGATCTATTAATTTATCGTAAATATTACAATGAATATTAAACTGGACTCCACGTCCTTACTAGACTAGGCTCTAAATAGTTCGGCCGCTCCCCGCTGGCGGACTGAAAATGCTCGCACAACTCTCCGATGCCCTCGGCAATCATCGTAACCGTTCGTACCTAAGACACGAACGCCGATAGATGGTACTTTTCCGATATCATACACATAACTGTCATATGTTGAGATATAGCAAAACTTTGTAAGTAGTTCTGCCGCTCCCCGCTGGCGGACTGAATTTTAGAATATAATAAACCTATTTTTTCATGAGCGTATTTGAAAATCCGTACCCTTAAATTAGTAACTTTTCCTCGTTGTCTGAGTTTGTTTTCCGTTTTGTTTGTTTCCATTATCATTTTCTGTTTGGGTCAGGGTCAGAAGAATGCATCTCTTATTGGGGTCATTATATACACATTTTAATAGGACAGCTTTCAAAGAAGGGAAATAAAAACTTTATGCTTTCAACTCAATTTTTACGACGATTTTTATAACTATGTATGTGCGTTTTTAGACATAGCACTGTGATACTTTTGTAAGATAATTTGATAAAAAATTAACCGTAAAAAAACGCAGTTTATTATAAAAAACATATTTCACATTTTTCGACCTAGTTGCACCATCTCTTAGGCCGGCTAGGAGCCAATTTCAAATATAATTTTTTGGTTTTACTGAGGATTAAACCTTCCTCCCCAGGGACTATTAAAATAAGTGAACACCGCTAACACTTGCCAAATCCTAATCCGCGCTTATGTGTGAATGCCATCAAGTTGATAGAATGCATTGTCATCGACAATCTGCCAAGTTTCAGCATTATCGTGTGTCGGAAAGTGGGTTAATTTTTACTTCAATGATTTGCAGTAATTTATTTACGAAAACTAAAAACGAAAATTACAAAGGGTAACAATTATTATAAGCAATAATTATCAGCCTGAAACACTCATCTACAATAAAAAAATCTTCCGAGAAAAGATACTGGCCGCCAACGGGACTCGAACCCGTGTCCCTCTGATTGCCGGTCAGGAGCTCTACCACTGAGCTATGGCGGCTTATCTAAAACCCGCCAATTAATTCAATATATAGATACTAGTGCTTCATTCAACAATTACTGCTTATTACATTTTTCAACATGAAAATTTTTCCACATTTTTCCACCTTTTCAGTCCCGTTGACGGCCAGTATCTTTTCTCGGAAGATTTTTTCAATGCAGATGAGTGTTTCAGGCTGATAATTAATGCTTATAATAATTGTTACCCTTTGTGCTATGCATAAAAATCTTGTCTTAAACGAGAGTTTATCAATTAAAAATAATTATTATTTTATTAAGTACTTAGTATTAAATACTCACGTAGATTTTTTTTATATAAACACTTATATTTTTTAATTATCTAAACCATCACTGAAAACAACTACACCTGACGTAGGTATCTAATTTCATGGCTTAGGAAACACTCACACATATATAAATTAATTTGAATTATAATAAAACTCCATCACTAAGTAATTTTAACATAGCAGGTCTTTTTGGCTTGACTTAATTTAACTTTGTATATACGTATCTTTATATTTTATGTGTAAGCTGTTTGTCTCTTAAAATAAAAAAAATAATAGCGTACATAAATAAACAATACATTGCTAACACTGAACATAAAAAAAAATCTAGGTAGGAATCTGTCTTATTACTTTTTATTGCATTTTTCTATTTTTTTTGTTTTTGTTTTTTTTTTAATTTTTTTTTATCTGGAATGTTGAATTTGTCAAGTCACTGACTTATTTAAGTAGCCGGGGCATAGTATCACTATCGAAGTTATTGCTAATTAATAGTTTATTAACCCCTCAGGCTAATTTGATCGCTTTTCGGAACAATTTACTTAGAAATTGTTGTCTCCCTTACTATCATAGTGAGAAATATAATATAAACGGTGTTAGAAAGAAAAAATCACCACACTTTATATTCATGTCTAAAAATAATAAAAAATAAGTCAAATTTACACTTTCTTGAAACCAAAGTTTCGGATTGCAATTTAAAAATAAAATGATGAAACTTTGAGAATTTTTTATTAATTATTTTTACATTGAAAGACAAATAAGTTAGGTGATAATAACGTTTATAACACATTTGCCTAATAAAATGTGTATGAAACATGATCTAAAAGGTATTAGAAAGAGAGAACACCACGCTTTGTATTCAAATCTAGAAGTTAACAAACTAACTAACCATCACGCCGTTTCCCT
This sequence comes from Limnephilus lunatus, assembly GCA_917563855.2. Classification (NCBI taxonomy): domain Eukaryota; kingdom Metazoa; phylum Arthropoda; class Insecta; order Trichoptera; family Limnephilidae; genus Limnephilus; species Limnephilus lunatus. The sequence goes on along the minus strand of OU830602.1, from coordinate 38,788,711 downwards.
GCAGGGGTAGGCAGAGAGGACGGACCGCAAAACAATAATACGTTACGGTCTTGGCACACACTCCTTGTCTCGTTCACATTCATAAATCGTCTCAAATCTAGAAGTTAACCACCGAAAAGTTAAAAGATGCACTTCCATAGTTTTCAATCACAATTTCATAAAAATTCTGAAAACTTCGTGAATTTTAGTTATTTTTTTATGAAACGCAAGAATGTGAGGTGACAGTAATATTAATAATATATTAGTCAATTAAATGATCACAACAAATCATTCAATTGTTGATGAACTAAGTTTTTGAGGGAGTAACGTATTATTGCCGATAAGTTGGTTTGCTGGTTTTAACAAAATTGTATGCAGTACTATACAATGGTACTTAGTGAAATTAGTATGATTGATGGCTCGGTGGAATAGAGGTAAAATTTGACGTTTAATCACCGAATTGCGTGCTAAATGAGCTGCTAATTCAACCACACAATAATACAATAAAAACATATTGTTGATATGCTGGCCTTTGCATTTTCTATTCGATAAACTTACAACATTTAAAACTTTAATGAACAAAAAACACAAACCACAACAAAATTATGGATTTTTTACTAATAAGTAGGTACTTAAAAATGAAAACGAAAGTTATGACATACGGCATACGTTTTTTGTATAATTTTAGCGGATAAATTCTAGATACAAAAGCTCTAAATTTCAACTTTTTAATTTCCGAGTGTGTGATTTGGTACTGTATTCCTGAGTAATGCATAAAATTATTAAAGTTCGACGAAATTTTCATTTTCAAAATTGGAACTGATAAGTATAAACAAGATATAAAGTAAGTAAAATATTTTTTTGTTAATTAATATTATTTCTTTTGTTTAAATGTTTGATAGATCTATATAGACCGGTCAGTGGTTGAGTGGGCATAGCGCTTGGGTCCCATCCTGGCGTCGCGTGTTCGATTCCTCGGCTGTCTAAGTTCACTATTAGAACACAAGCATCATTTTCGGCTTTCTGTGGTGGTAGTAGGAGATTTTCAAACATTGTTGGTTAAGAAACCCGGGAATGTTTGTCTTTCTTTAAAAAAAAAAACTGAATCACGAATGATTTTTAAATTTTACTAACGGTGTTCATTCGAAATGTAATTCTAATGAAAATTGATAATTTTTTTTTGAGATTCATTGATTCTGAGGCAAATATTTTGTAATTAGCTTTACAAACGTTCCGTTTGGTGACTTAGCAGAGGAAACCTGGTTTATTGGGAGAGGTTTGACTTTGTGTTGGCGGCACTTGCGTTAGCTCACCTACTGCATTGATGGAGATCTTTTTACCTATTTAGCCAGACTCTCTCGATCCATCGCCTTTAACCGAAGTTGGAGGGACGGATTCATACGTCCGTCACTCCTGGACACGCTGATCCCTAGATTCCTACCCACTCGTGATAAATCGTGATTTCCTCAAAGAGACCCTTCACACAGAGTATCTCCAAATATGACACAGGCTCTGATTTTCCTCAAGGCCTCCTTCGTGGAGAAAAAGTAAAAAAAAAAACAAAAAGAAGATTTCAGATTTGAAAAGAGACTGTACCTTTGTCAAAGTTAGCCATCTAGTCAATTTAAAGCTTGCTTGAATAGTAAAATGGATGTAGCAGATTTTCGAAAACGTAAACGGAAATCATAAACAAATTTACAGACAAGAAATGCAAAACGGTCGTGTTAAAACAGGACTTCACCAAAATGACAAAATTTAAAAAAAATCGATTATCATTTATTGATAATACTATTAAGAAAGTGTTTTTTACCCTCCACCCCCTCCCATTTGACCCCTCCTTGAGTGCAGTCCTGCCTAATGTTTTATAATAGCGTTTCGCACGACATACATAAAGGGGATTTTTTTATTGCCTCCCTCAACCCCCCGGACAGCGTGCAGCAGTTTGCTTTTATCACCTCACCCAGTACTACTCACCCACTACCTACCCCACCGGACCTGCATCCCAATCATATCCGGATGTTTTCATTAGCGGAATACCCCTTTCGGATTTATGCGACGGATATCCTCTATTAATTAGTTAATTTTACATGCGCGTTTAATCTGTGCACCTATTACTTCGAGCGAATTAATTATTATTCCCGACCTTTGAACAAAGCAAAGAAGTGTGTCTTTTTGGCTACCCCTTAAAAATGTTTTAGATGCTGTATTTCTTTCTCTTAGATACTGAGATGAAATACCACAATGAAAATATTATTATTATATTTTTTATTAATATCTGCATATACGGTTTTTGACAATTTATGACATATGCTTTCAATTTTTATTATTAGAAATAACCACGTAATTTTTTAAATTGAAATATCTTTAATGCAAACTTTAAAATTTTATTTACTTAAAAATGGCTCATCTAACGTTTTTTCCAACTAAAATTACTGCTAAGAAAAAAATAAGACACGTACATATTATATTAGACAAATGTATTATAAACGTTACCATCACCGCACTTTTTTGTCGTTTCATGAAAAAATAATTAATTAAAAGAATCACAAAATTTCATAATATTTTCTCAAATTGTGCGCCCTTGAGGTGATTTCTCACAAAAACGGCGCTATATAAATTAGCCAAGTTTTATTGGAAAATTTGGCTTTACAAAGGTGTACATTTTATTTTTATATGTGAATACCGCTCAAGGTTCCAAACTGCTCCTATCTAGAGTCAGTGAGACTACAGCATTCCCAATTTGGGTATGTTGTGAGGCTGAAGATAGTGGGGACGTGAAGGAGATGGGTAAGAGGAGGATGGGGAAGTACCTGACTATTCAGATCAGGTTACCAAACACGGCTGAGGCCATTTCAGGCAACGTCTCTTTTCTGAATGGTGGTCTTACACCAGGGCGATACTGAGAGTATCTTCCACTTTGGAACGTGCCACAAATATACTGTTTATTATTAATTACTAGCAGACTCGGCCACACGTTTCTGTGGCTAACGAAACACAACGCCATTACCCAACCTTTATAGGCCCGCTGCCTGAATGGAATATTTGAATTTCTCGGCTTTTCTGTACTATACTAAGCATGTTTTATACATATAAACCTGACTCTTGAATCACTCTAACTAGTGGTGAAAACCGCATGAAAATTCGTTGCGTAGTTTAAAAGATCTAAGCGCACATACATTTTGAGCGACTTCATTTTATACTATGTAATGATAATGAAGGTGAAGTTATACGTGAAATCCTATTAAGATACTATTTAGATTAATCTTTATTAGGAATAGGTTAACAGTATGAACATTTAAAAATGTGCTACGGATAAATTCAAGCTTTTACTACCTTTTTTATGTATCGGAATTACAATAAAATTATTATTTACACAACAAAAATTATAAGCGTAAACTACTAAAAAAATGTTTTTTCATGACTTGATTATGAATAAATTTAAAAGAAACATTTTTTTAAATACCCTTTTCAGGTTAAGACTTAAGCTTTTACTACCTTTTTTATGTATCGGAATTACAATAAAATTATTATTTACACAACAAAAATTATAAGCGTAAACTACTAAAAAAAATGTTTTTTTCATGACTTAATTATGAATAAATTTAAAAGAAACATTTTTTTAAATACCCTTTTCAGGTTAAGACTTAAGCTTTTACTACCTTTTTTATGTATCGGAATTACAATAAAATTATTATTTACACAACAAAAATTATAAGCGTAAACTACTAAAAAAAATGTTTTTTTGACTTAATTATGAATAAATTTAAAAGAAACATTTTTTAAAATACCCTTTTCAAATTAAGACTTAAGACTATTTTTGACGTTTTATAAGTTCTAACTTTATACTAAACTACCTACTTTAGAATATTTTCCCTAAAGTTTATATAATACGACTCTTTCAATAAACAGAAAACAGCACAAATAATAAAATACATAACTACCAGAAAACAAGAGCCAGTTTATGACAGTAATTTATATCCTTTTGAGCAGGCTGTAAAGAGTAAGGACACTACATAAAAAAATATTCGGCAAAGGAGAAAACCAAACCTGAAAAAAAGAGAATTGTATGATTTCACTAAAAATAAAAACCTTATCTGAGAAAGTAGTGGAATTTATCCCTCTAGGGTCCGGTAAATGAGTTGATTATAAGCTTGGCTTAGTTGCAATGTCGAGCTTAGTACAAATTGGAACATAATCTGTATATAGGTCCAAAGCCTAGACGTAATCAATATTACATGTATTGTCTATGAATTTAAAAGAGGAATGAGTTTGTTTTTTCTTTGAAAAACAAATGTCTGCATACGTGGTATATCTACGCTCTCTACTGTCATCTTTATCGGGACATCTCTATGCACTGGAAAATCGTGATATTATGATCGAGATCTTTCAAAAACGGCGGTACTTTATTTTTAGGCGGGTTTAATTTAAGAATTTATTTTCGATAAAGTTCCCCACTTCAATCTATATCCGAGTACACTAATTTTAAATAGTATTTATTTTATACTTTTGAATGTAGCTATAACTTTGTGGTAATCCATTATAGATAAATGAAACAATGTTACTTTGTTTGAACCACTTGTATATTTGTTTGAAGCCGACCGGTTTCGGAACGACCGTTCCTTCCTCAGGGCAAACATATACTGATATGACAGTTACAAAATAGTGGGTTGTGTTGTAGTAATAGTAGTGTTGTGCAAATTATTACAAAGGTGGAGGTGTGGCTAGGGATTATTTAAGAGTGGGGGTGGGGGAAAATATCCATGATTGGGCTATAAGATAAAAAAATGTTTGTTTATAATGGATTCATTATTTTTAAGGGATTTTTTTTAATTTCCAAGGCGTCTAAGTTATCTAAGCGTTTTCCTTTATGGTTGATATGAAGAATATTTATCCCCGTATTTTTTTCAAAACTATGGTTATTTTCAATGATATGGTTAGCGAACTCGGAAAAATTATTATTATTAAGACACCTTAAATGTTCTTTGATTCTAATTTCAAAATTACGAGTTGTTTTTCCAATAAAAAATGAGGAACAGTCATTACATTTGAGTTTATATATTCCGGAATTAGTCAATTTATGGTCTTTATCTGTAGCATTCCTCAAAAAATTACCGATTCTATTTCTTGTATAAAATGCTGGTTTAATATTAGAAGGGAGATTTTTGCCACATTGAACTGCAAAATTATTAATATATAAAATTTTGCCATTTTTTAGCATTATTATTATTAGAATTGAATATATATTTATTTATTGAAATTTTTCTAAGTTTTTTATTTAAGATATTATCAATTAAACTTGATTCATATCCGTTATTTACAGCAATTTGGAAAGTTCAGAAAGGAAATTATTATTAGACATTGGGACATTTACTAAGCGGTGTATCATGGAGTGGAAGGCAGAGAGTTTTTGTGAGACAGGGTGGTTGGAGGTTTTATGAATCAGTGTCAGTGTATATTGTATTTATAATAGATAAAGTTAAATTCAAAAAGTTTAATGTTTCATTGCCTATTTCTATCGTAAATTTTATTTGATTATGTACCTAAGGAATTTAAAATGTTAAGAAATTTGTTGAGTTGGCCTTCCGATCCTGTCCAAATGACGAATATGTCGTTCACATATCTCTTCCATAGTAGAACTTTGCTTAAAAGGGGGGATTTTGAATTAAAAACAGTTGTTTCCAAATCATTCATAAATATATCAGCAATTAGAGGGCTGGTGGGGGCCCCCATTGGAAGCCCTTATTTTTTTTGATATATGACATTATCGTACTGAAAATAATTTTGATTTAAAACTTAGTTAAATAAACGAGTTAGGTCACTAGACAGATCTGTAAGTAATTTAGAATACTTCAATAATTTGGAAACAATTAGTTTACTCTCAGCAAGAGGCACATTAGGAAATATGTTAATAACATCAAAAGACACAAGTTTAGCATAACTGGGAAGCACAACATTTTTCAATGAGTCAATCAGTTCAAAAGAGTTCTTAATTACATATTTTGGTGCAAACACTTTAAATTTAACTTAACTAAATCGGTTATTAATGACGATAGTTTAAAACTTGGGGAATTACATGATGAGACCACAGGTCTGTTGGGTTATGTACTTTATGGATTTTAAGAAAGCCATATAATCTAGGTGATTTAGGGTTTTTTGATAGTATGTTATTATTTTTAAATATGTTAGACTTACAAGATTTTAAAGCATTTAATACACTTTGTGTCTTTCGGTAAAATAACAAAATTATCACTATTTATAAAATCCATCGCTTTGTTATGGAAATCGGATTTGTCCATAATGATTACAGTGTTTCCCTTATCCGCCTTTGTTAATACCAGATCTGCATCTTTAAGTTTCTTCTTCAAGTTTTTAAGGTGAAAGCTATCCTGATTCATGCTTGTGGAAAGTTTAGTTATTTCCTTTTTAATAGTCTCTGCACTCTTGTACAGAAATGTTTTAGGACAGTTCGAAAGGGCCGTTTCTATGTCTGCAGCAACACTGCACCTTCAATATTAACTTTAACGTATTTATTTTGCTAAAGTCGTACATTATTAATTAATTTAACTGCTGAAAACAAACTGTCATTGAAACTTTTTAAATCATTTATCACACTATTTTAGATTGATTTTCAATTAATAACATCGCCATTCCTCACCGATGGATAAATACAATAGTCCATACTTATAAAATTAGGCATCTTACATAAATTTCGGTGACATAATCAAACATTATTTACGCACATGTCAGATTTGATGTATGATTGCTAGCGCCTCGGCGTCTAAAATAGGAGCTATTCTGCGGCTTATCACAGCTTGTGTGGCAAATTTAGCCCTTAAATTGGAGCGAGGAATGTCGTTCATAGCAAGGATACGGTTTGGCTGATATACCGGGCCTATCCTATCAAATAATTAAAAATTTCATTGAGATTTGCTGAATAAAACACTATGAACTTAAAACTCTAAAAAGGAGAAAGGCATTGCGGATACGACTTACTTATACAAAGTCTTGAATGGTCATATTGACTGTCCAGCCATTTTGTCATCAATTAATATTAGAGTCCCAAATAAGAAAACTAGAGACAAGTCATAGTTTCATATCGAAATATCTTCAATGAGTCTCAGACAAATTTCTTTCTTTTTGAACTTGCAATCATTAAAACAAAAACAAATATATTGGTACTGATATCTTGTCGTGTATGGATCTTTTAAACAAATATATAAAATTAAGTAAAAGAAAAGATAATAATTATTGATTAAATGAAAATAATTTAAAAAATTAAATGTATATGTATATTTGCAAAGTTTGAAGAAGTAATAATTATTGATTTATTTATTAATTATTTCTGTGTGATGTGAACATTAGTTATTGGGTTACAACCTAATTAACATAATTTGTTGTTTTTGTAATGTAAGTTATTAATCTGTAAATATTCCTAATAAAAAATAATAACAAAATGCGGTCTGTACCTTTTGCCTTGCGTTAATGGAATAAACACGTGCATTCCTTTAAAATTTAAGAGCTTTAAAGTCATTGTAAAGTCCTTTAGTTGATTATTTATTTATCTTTTATGTCTCTGACGTAACTCCTTTTCAAATATATTTTCAAAAAAGCTTGTAATCGTGCTTGTTAATAGCTATTCTATTTTTAAACGACTTCGAAAAGGAGGAGGTTATCAATTCGACGGTATATATTTATATATATTTTTTTAATTTAAAAAAAAAAAAAAAATTTGTTTGTTACCTCAGAACTTTCGATTGGGTGAACTGATGATTATTTTTTTATTAGAAAGCTGGTGCTTCCCGTGTGGTCCCATTTTAATTTGGTCAAGTTTTGACAATGGGATCCATGAGAAAACCATATATGTCTTAAATTTGCAATAAGTATGTGCGCTACAAATGGACAAATAACTCAATATTACGCCAACAGATTTCGATGATTCTTTTTTAAGTAAAACTTTACGCACGCTCGACACTAAAAATTAAAAATAAACAAAATTTTTAAGAAAAACAAAAAACGACTTCAAAAAATGCACTATAAGTCAAAAAATAATTTCGTAAGATTGTTATTTTTGGAGTCGTTGTCAGCCAAGATCTCCACATCTCACCTATGTATGTATGTAGTTACCTTGGCTGACACCGACTCCAAAAATAACAATCGTACGAAATTATTTTTTTACTTTTTAGTGCATTTTTTGAAGTCGTTTTGTGTTTTTTTTTTTATTTTGTTTATTTAAAATAAATAATTTATGAAAATTGAGGCCGATTTTACTTTGCCAAGAAAAATAAAAAGCAAAATCTGATCTACACTAAATGCTTCTGTGCCCTTTCCCTTTCAAAGTCGATATACAAAGTATATTTGAGTCTACTTGTGCGTACCGATGCCCATATAAAGTACGAACGTTTGAACTTGAATGACTTTCAAGGAGCTTGCGATAGTAACTGAAGTTAAATCCTCAACATAGTTTTGCCAAGTTTGAAAGTGCAACAACTTTGCCTTTATTGCGGTTTATAAGTTACTCGGTTCACATTGATGTTACCTAGTTTCGTTGGTTTGTAGTCATTTTAGAATATCAGAAATTAGCATTTTTTTTCAAATCGTCAAAATTTTTCCGCTTTTTAATAAAATGCAAATAAATAATATATATATCTGAACATGTCTGAAAAATAAAAACTGTTTTTGAAAGATGATAAATACGCAATAAAATTTAAAAAATTGAAATAATATATAATCTTGGAAATATAAAAATTTTGTACGAAAACATAATCAAGTTTTTAAAATGGCTCACCTTATGTTTTTTCTAACTAAAATGACTGATAAGAAAAAAAAGCATAGACATATTTTATTAGACAAATGTATTTATTATAAACGTTATTCGTTCATTACCTCACTTTTTTGTCTTTCCATATAAAAATAATTAATTAAAAAAATCCTAAAGATTAACATTAGTTTTTCAAATTGCGATTCAAAACTGTGGTTTTATAAAGGTGTACATTTTATTATTTGAGTGTAATTTTTTAGACTTTTATTTTTTTTTATGTAAATCGTGGTATTTTTTTCATTTCTAACACCGTTTAGAACAATATGTTAAAAATATTTTAACATTGCTATTAAGGGAGTTACAGCGATTTATATGAGACCTATGTGAGCTGGGACAAATATGATCTCCTGTGATTAAATAAAATCTAGGTACGCCCAAATTGAAGAAATAGCCAATATTGAATGTGGCAGTTATTTTTCCATTTCGAAGGTATTTTTTTCGCTAGACAAGTGGACAGTTAATGAAAATTTATAATACATCATTGAAGAAGAAGATAACACTATTAATCTAAACGAAAATGTGAAAGAGATCAAGAGAAGAAAAATAAAAAGATAACGGTCGCAGGGACTCGAACACAGAACCTCTCGTCTTATCGGGACAAACGCCTTACCAATTCGGTTACTGCCACCTCTTATTCAATCTCATATTTTCTTCTCCTTCAAAGATACATTAGGCACATTGATAAAAATAACCATCAAAATTTATAAGAAGAGCGTTCTTTTAATAAAAATTACCCTTTTGCTATATAAGTAAGTAAATATAATGTGATCGTTGAATAGTTTATTTAACATGTAAAAAATCAATGCCGGGTGTGGGGAGAATTCACGCTGAAATGAGCGTCAGTTTCTACGGGGTAATTTCAATGTTCAATTACTTGAAATAAAAAAATTATAAATCAGATAATTAGTATTGTTCTTAGGAATGCACAATGTGTCCGGAGATCGAGTAACTTATAATGGACATAAATTAAATTGCTAACAATAAAATTGTGATCTATCTTAAAAGCATTACGTGTATACATAAATTGAACTCGGCGTTGATTAAGAATATTCAGGGAGACTTTCATAATTTCGCGTGCGATGTGAAATATATTTCAAAAACTTATATCTGAACTCTTTTTGAATAAGATTGTGTGTGTAGAGTGGATTTGATATGTGCGAAGATTGACTGACGAAGGACCTTGATTTTTGTGTTACTGTTTACTACTTGGAATGAGGAAAAAACATATGCTGCATATAAAGGAAAGGACTCACCGAACAGGATAAAGAACTTGTATGTTGGTAATTTTGTCTGCTTTCTCCCCGTCCAATAGGCACAGAAACAGCAATAGGCGTGCGTTTCGTTTACACGGCGAACACGGCGGAATTATGTCAATGTCGATTCACAGGTAGCGGGAGCACAGTGGTTATAGTATATGTTGCGGCGCGGGCTGTTAATTGCAGACTGGAGCACATGGTGATAATATTTTTAGGAGCGGATTTTGGAACAAGGTAGGACAGGATTTGCAACAATATTAATACCAATCCCAAGCAGTAACAGTATGTATGCGTGCTATGTAGGTGTGGATATGTGTAGGTATGTGTATTGGCGTAACCACTTTTTATGTTTAATTTATGTGTAGAACAATGAGGATTTCACATTGTTGAAGCGTACTTAAAGTGGCTTCTGACATAGGATATTATATAGAGAATCTTAAATGTTTCTTTAGATGTATTCCTTTGTACAACTTACCTGTAATAATGTATCTACATGTAAAACCCTTGCGTGAATAAATACATTTAATATTTGAGAGCTATAAACAGGGTTTAAAGGGACGTACTTGACTTACTTACTTCAACCAGTGATTCTTGACATTATTTGAAGTAAAAATTGTAAATGAAGTTCTGGTCTCCGGTGACATTTTTATTTTTTTTTCCTTCTATTAAAAATCAATAGGTGTTGGACAATTAGGGGCGGATGAAGGAGTGCAGTGACGACATGTTGAAGAATTTTTTTTTTTTTAAATTTGATTTTGAAAACATAATTGAAAAAAAAGAGCTCGCAAACAAAATTTCGTTTACGTTGTTTACTCCAGATAAGAACGGGAATCACTGGTTAAAATAAGTCAAGTTCATCTCTTAACACTCTGTATATATTTAAATTTCTGTTTTCATGAGTTTTCTTTCAATTTAATCTGTGAGAGGTTGTTGGTAAATGATACTTTTTCGTTTTTGAAAAAATTATGTGAGTATAATGTTACGTTTCATCTCATCTCCAAGAACTCAACCCTTTCAAGCCCCGAGCCCGCAACAATAATGTGCGCATTTTGCTATTTTACGAGTCGCCTTCGTCTCTCGGGATCGCGGGGATCTCCCAGATCCGGGATCTATTTATTTGTTTATGGATAGGTCTAAGTTCAGAATTGGATGGGCAAACTTGAGATAATCTCCTCTGCGAAATGCTCGCGCGGACCAAGAGCCCCGCATTACTTGGAGTGTGGAATCGATACGTTTAGCATGTGGGCTGAAGGAGGACATGGTGGGTGGGGGTGGTGGTCTCCCACCGCCCCTCTTCTCGCGGCCACGCCAACTCCAGCATCTACAATAGGTGCACGTGTGGATAGGGAGATGTAGACGTATACACACGTACACTCTACACTATATTATAGTGGATGCTGTACACACGGACCTTGGATCAGGGTGCGGCAAGCAGTGGGAAGCGAGATCCTAGACACTACTGATCTAATTTAAATTTCTTAATTCGTGGACTGACCTACCTCTTTTAACTGCGAGCTCATGAATCTTAGGGTCATTCTCACCTGTTTCCAAGATAATGATGACATTTTCGCGAGATAATGGAAATTACCGCCAGCTGGTTAACATTTCCACGATCTTATAATATTCGTGCAAACTCATGAACATTCAAAGTTTTTGTATATATTCACACTCAAGAAAATGAAAATTTCCGCGAGCTAATGACATCCCTGCATGCTCATGAACATCCCAAATTCGCGGACTGTCACACGATCTTATAATCCCATGAGCATTTCAATCCCCTAATCTACATCAAAAAATGAGATTAAAAAACATAATTATAAGATAATTTTGGCTTGGTAGTTTCAATTCTGGGAATAAGAGATAAGTGGCTCGATAGTTTCAATTCTGGGAGTAAGAGATAATTAGCTTTATAGTTTCAATTCTGGGATTAAGAGATAATTAGCTTTAAAGTTTCAATTCTGGGATTAAGAGATAATTGGCCCGATAGTTTCAATTCTGGGATTATGAGATACACAATGGCTTTAAAGTGTCAATTCTGGGATTAAGATATAATTGGCTAGATAGTTTCATTTCTGGGATTAAGAGATAATTGGCTCGATGGTTTCAATTCTGGGATTATGAGATACATATTGGCTTTAAAGTGTCAATTCTGGGATTAAGATATAATTGGCTTCATAGTTCCAATTCTGGGATTAAGAGATATTTGACTTGATAGTTCAAATTCTGAGATTAAGAGATAATTGGCTTGATAGTTCAAATTCTGAGATTAAGAATTAATTGGCTTTATTGTCAAAATTCTGGGATTAAGAGATAATTGGCTTGATAGTTTAATTCTGGGATTAAGAGATATTTGGTTTGATTGTTAAAATTCTGGAATTAAGAGATAATAAGAACTCCAGTGAAAAATATTATGGCTTTAAAAAAATATGTTCAAATAGAAATATAGACCAATAAACGCTGATTCTGAATATATAACTTTTATTTGATAATATTAAACGTACAGTTCTTAAAAACATATTAAAAAGAGCATTTTTAATATTCTCGTTAAAACACAGCGTCAGGTTGGTATGCTGTGTAATGCTGTGTGGTGACGTCACGATGGAAGATTCACCTGGTGATTGCATTTTGAAATGTATGAGGCAAGCTGTTCAAACACAACATTTCGTGTTTTTTATTTGGTTTATTTACATACTTTTAGTAGAGATTTAGACATATAATAGTTGTGATGTTTATTGAAACATTATTTAGGTCTTCACAATTAAAATTATGACGGAAAAGTGCTATATTTGCGGACAATCTGATATTTCCAGGATAATGTTTTTCAAATATAATACGGACTGTGTATCTAAGTGCTGAATTTCGTGGGATAAAAGTTGTTTAGTAAATACATCATCTTATTAGTTGTTTTTGAAAGTCGTAGTAAGCTGTAAAAAAAGATTTTTGATAATCTATTTGAGGTTAAAGTCGTGTCAATTTTGACATTTTGTTTATCTACCATAACATCGATCGTATTTTCGTATTGGTTTATTATCAAGGGCTTTTTATACAAGTCATTATAAGTGTATTATAAATACCACTGTTTCTGTATGTGTTATACATAATACAATGTATTATGTTAAAGCAAAAGTCACACCTGAACACAAAATTCTACGGCTTACGATGTCATTTGCAGTCATTTTTATTTGCAATGAAAAAGATGATTAATTGTTATTGTATTGCACTTTGGTACAATACAATAACAGTAGCCATGAGATGTCGACATTTTACCTAATGTTTTTCTATATTAAAAGCAGTTAATCGTGAAGAAAAAACGCCTCGACTTGTCACACCTAAAGTCATTCGGCCATCGATTTTTCAATATAAAATTAGTAAAATGACAGCACCTGTTGAAAGTGAATAAAACTATCGATGACGTGATGACGTCACACAATGCACCATAGATATGGTGTTTTTCAAGGGATCTTGAAAAATCAAAACTTTGAAAATTATTTTAAATATTAAAACTAACTCTAAAATTAAAAATAAATATGCAGTTAATATCAGTATGGTTAGATGACAGGAAAATGATTTTTTATCACAGCGTTAAGTACCTGAGACACATCATTACAGACGACCTTAAGGATATCGAGGATATGGAAAGGCAGAGAAGAGCGATATCTGTTAGAGCGGGTATGCTGTCAAGACGTTTTTACCTATGCAGCCCAAAAGTAAAAAGAATATTGTTCAACGCTTTCTGTACCTCGCTGTACACATCAGAACTGTGGGTTGACTACACTGCATCCCAATGGAACAAGTTAAAGGTTGCTTACAACAACGCATACCGTCAGTGCTACGGAAATGTTCCTGGAGGGACGAGTGCACACTTTCCGAGCACTTCTCCGCCACCGCATGGGAAGTTTATGGCGCAGACTACGCCAATCGAAGAATGCAACCATCACCGCCATGACTACCTGGTTTGAGTCCCCCCTGATGGCCCTCTGGAGACGGGAGACGATGAAATACCCTCCGTAAACAGCTGCATGAATTAATTTTATTGTTTATTATTATTTTTCTCATGTTTTTCACGCTTATTCGTTTTTTTTTAAATTATTTATTTATATGTTGTTATTTACTTTATTTTTGTTTTTACCATTAACCCATTTTTTGTTTCAAAATATGGAATGTATTGCATTGCACTACCCCTGCATCCATTCTGGAATAAACTATTATTATTATTAAGCTAGAAGGTTATTATTCATTAAAAAAAATTAAAAAAAATGGACTGGAGTTCTCTTTTGGCTTGATTGTTTCAATGCTGGGAAAGAAATAATCAAAGAAAATGTGTGGTATTTTCTGTTTTCATGTTCGTTTAGAGATGTGTTTTTTGAGCAGGTATTTAACAATAATTTTAACTTAACCAGTGGTGTGCCGAATGTGGCCGCATATGCTTGAAATATTGTCACCTGGATGACAATCGGCACACAAATGATTTCATTTAAGGCGGTACACAATCCTAATAATTTTTGTTTGCTCAAAACTCACGTTTTAATCATTTCCGGCGAATTCGTAAATACATTAACTTTTTTATTCAGATGTCGTCCTGAGGATGTAAGTTCTTTGTATTTAAGATTAATAAAAACAATACCTTACCATTAATATATTTTACGTACAACGCCTTTAAAAAATTGTAATACGTTGTACAACTAAAGTTAGCGGTAAGCGCCAGATTTTATTTTTCTAGACGATAAATTAATAACTTCGGCAGTGCGACATCATCCCACATTTTCAATATTTGTAACACGTTCTTCAGAATTAATTAAATTGAACGCGGTGAAAAGGTCTAATCTCCATGCCTGCTAGGGTGAATTCCACCGTACGTTCATCCAGTACGCCGAGCAGCGGGCGTATATTTGTTTACACGCTTTCTTCACTTACGTCGTTAAGATTCCCATATTATTTGTCTTCTTCTTCTTTTCTTTGATAGGGCAAATTCGACAGTAGGTCCGTGCAATACACGGGTCGCGAGACTCTATTTGTTACACGGCTTCTTTACTTACGACGTTAAGATTCTGAATATATTTTAGGGTATATTGTCATCTTAAACCATTTTATTGATTTAAAACCTCAAATTGTAATATTTAATCACTGAAGACAATTTTAGTGTTTCTGTTTTAAGTTTTCGATCGAGAGTCGCTAATATTGTCTTCGCTGATTATTCAATATTTCTGCATGATCACCTCAAAGGTGCATTTTTTATTTGTCATTGTTTAAGATTAGGGGTGCGATTTATTTGAATTAAGTTATATTAGGGGAAAAGTTTTCGGACCTCTGCCTCGGAGGCTTTTAGCGATACAGGACGAGGGACGGCCGATGTAATAGACATCTAGACCCGGCGGAGAAACCCGCGGCCGCCCCCACGCTGTCCGCCCCCCCAGCGGGCGGGGGTGGGAGGGGGCGCGCGACCAAAACAAAGGAAAGCCTCCCCGGCCGGCCGGGGGTGGCGCGCCCCTAATGACAGGCTAGCGTCTCGCTTTATTTCCCGCCCGCGGCGGACCCGTCACGGAGGAATATCGGATAGGGGGGCGGCGGACTCCGGGGGCGGGGGCGCTTTGCGAGGGCTTTTTCCGCCGCCGGAGAAGGCGAGAACAACGCTGGACAGTTTCGCAAGTTTTCGGGATGATAATGAAGGCGCGCCGCGCGCCGCGCCGGAGGAATTAGGAGCGCCACGTCGCGGCTTAAAACCCCTTTTGCTCAGCGACGAGTTTTTCGTGTTTTTGAGATTGCGGAGATAATTTATTGTTGATGATTTAATTTGCTTAATTGAATGTAGTTCAAGATGCTATTATTCTAAACTAAGGGTTAGCCCGTCCTAATAAGTTTCCAGAACTAAGATAAACGGTGGCGGATAGCTTATAATGAAATCTACTCATCACCTCATTTCAAAAGTAATTAAAAGTGATGAAAAAATTGGTTAAATAGGTTACATTAGATTAGGTTAAGGGCTATTTTTCAATTATTTTTTTCACAGCTTTTAACGTTATTAAAGTGTTGAGTTGACTTAATTCTGAGTTGCCATGGAACCAAGAAAAACAGATTCACAAGAGTTATGTATCAAATTTGCTAGCATGGAAAAGCGTTGAAAAAGATATCTCAATTTCCTACTTAAATGTGTTTGTAATAAACAATTTGTGAGGTGTATATGGAACCATTTAGTGGATAACCAATACCTCTGCTATATGTCACCCCAAATGGTTCTCTGCATTTGATGTGTTTAGATCTTGGCGGCGGATGCGCCACCCATCAGCTGCGTGGTTAGCCGGATTGGGAGTGGCCGATTTGGGGAGACCCTTTGATCTCTCCAGCTGGTCTCTCTAGACTAGACCCATCGTCTTGTACGCAGTGGCAGGGATGGATTCATACGTCCAGCACTCCTGGTCATACTTTTAGATTATCACCCACCCCTGATACCATTTTCCTTTCCAGAACTTCCTTTTGCTAATCATCATTTTTTATTGATTTTACGGATTCATTCGTAATCCTCTATCCTTTCATATTTCTAACTAACTAGTACTACGGCTCATTTGGTGTTTTAACTATCACCATCTGATGGTTGTATTTAATTGACTGAATTTATGTTACATTAATGTCATCAAGAAGAAAAATTCGTTACTGGATAAAAAACCTCATGCAAATGATTATAATTCTTCTGATACATCATGTTTATGTAGGTTATAGGTACATCAACACAAGTGTTTATTAGTAACTTAGATATCTGTTAATTTAAGAAGGAGCCATTCGTTATGCAAATATATTTGTGTTGTTGGATTTGAACAGGGTGGAGGGAGGGTGGCTGATTCCCTTATCCCCCCCCCCCCCTCCCATCCCCTCCCTTCGTGAACGCATAACACTTTTTGTTTAATTTTCACACTCGTAGAAAGCCTTTGAAACGGACACAATATCCCTTGGATTGTAAAAGTTCTTCCATCAGGAGGATGCACCAAAGCAAAGAAAGTTAAAAAACTATGCTTTAAAAAGTATATTATTATTAATTTATATAATTTTTTTTTAGTTATTAATTTTCTTTTTTTTATTATAATTATGTTAAAAGTTTAAAATGTTTGCTAAAAGTTGCTTGAAATGTCTTAGTTAAAATGCTTTAGTAATTTTTGGTAACCAAATCTGCATAGCCTTCCTTTACACAATCTCCTCCCCCTACCCATTACTTTCAATCTCACAACATTGGATATGAATAGGATAACTAATACCTCTTCCATAGGTCATCCCTCTACGTTTGGTGTGTTCAGGTCTTGACGGCGGATGTGACTGCCCATCAGCTGCGTGGTTGGCCGGATCGGGAGAGGCCAATTTGGGAAGACCCTTTGATCCCTTCAGCTAATCTCTCTCGACCCATCGTTTTGTACCGCAGTGGGATATACAATTCAATTTATGGGTACCGGCGGTTATGGGTACCGGCGCCCGGGAACCATTTATTGGATAACTAACACCTCGGCCATAAGTCACCCCAAATGGTTCACTACTTTTAGTAACTTAGCAGGTGTGCCCAGGTTCATGGGGTGCGGTTTGTATATTTCTTGGTGGCGGATGCATATGCCCACCTACCGCGTGGGGGGCCGGTTCGGGAGAGACTGGTTGAGAGAGACCTCCCGAAGATAGCTGAAGAGAGTTGGGCAGAGTCATTGTTTTGTATTTTCGAAGTAAAGTACGAAATAACAGTCTTTTAATTAATACATAATAGTACTGACATACTGGCCAGTACTTATAAAATACAGTATCTCTTGGAGGGTTATGCGCGTTTTCGTCCCCGACTAAACATCCCCCAACAAAATATCTACTAAAAACTAACCTAACCGAACTTTACAGGATGTCTGTTGTTACGATACACATTTTAGTATTCAAACTGCCGCCTCAATTGAAATCAGTGCCGAAAGAGGGCGCTAACGGCGTGCGTTCACGCGCACGCCGGCCGCGCATCAGGTGACCCAAGCAGGCGGGCTCGGCCCGCGGCGCAAGCCGAGCGCGGCCGCTACTCTCCGCCGCGAGCGCTCCAAGTGTAGACATCCCACGCTTGTCGTGTCTGTGTTTGTACCGACGCGAGCCGCGTCTAACAAACGTTCTGGAAACCGCCATTTTGGCGGGCTCTGAATGCGACGAAGCAGGACCCCCGACATGGAACTCCAAGAGAGACTCTCCAGACACATTAAGCCAACCCAATCCCCTTTGTTTGTGCTGATTTAATTGTTTGCCCGATCGCGGAAACCCGGGATGAAATCCAGAGAGAATTGAGTTTTATAGAATAGAGATACTCATGTGTTTAATTGTTCTAACCTTGTAATTTGTGATGTTTCGCCGCTTTGTTCTGGAGATTAAATGAAGTAAAGGAAATCTCTCTCTTCTTAATTTGCTAGCAAATTAACCTAAAACAATCTAGGCCTCCCTACGAGGCATGGTGAATCTCAGCTGCGGCCGGATCCTCGACCTGAATACCATGTACCTGCCGATACGAGCTAGCCGCAGGTAGGTTGGGTCCATCATTAACACTGGCGCTAACAATGGCGACCAGCTATGGGGCCGAATAATTGCTACGAAGCTAACACTGACGCCCAACATCGCCAAGTTAACACTGGCGCTTCCAACGTGGAGCTCTTCTTCAAAGTTAACACTGTATTACTTTTTACCCACTCTACTATTTTTGAACAATAATTTATTGCCTTTATAGGATATCTGTATTATTTTAGTCGCATTTTTGGTTGGGTTTGGTTTGGTTATATTAGGTTAGGTTAAGTTAGGTAAGGTTAGGTTAGGTTTCAGTAGATATTTTTTTTGGGGATGTTTTGTCCGTAGGATATTTTGGCGGGGATATTTTGTCGGGGATAATTCGTCGGTAATATTTTGTCGGAGATATTTTGTCGGGGATAATTCGTCGGCAATATTTTGTTGGGTATATCTTGTTGGGGATATTTTGTCGGGGATATTTAGTCGGTAATATTTTGTTGGGGATATTTTGTCGCGGGTTGAAAAGCCACGAAACTTCGCTGGAGAAGTCTACAGAGAAACTTTACATTAATTATTATTAGAAGAAAATCCTGAAATTCGCTGTGTCCATATCCCTATAGCTCGTGCATCATCCGCGTACGTCTTTCACTCCTGAATTCTTTTTTTCCCTCGTTTGTGTTTGCCGACTGCATCTGCCCTCGGGACATGAGATCCAATTCTGCTGAATTTAAAAACAAACAAAAACTCCTCTTTGGTGACCGAATAATGTTTTTAAAAGTAATTTCTCCGTGTTTCAATACTGATTAGCAATAAATATTACCCCCACTAAATCAATGATAAAAAATAATGATTGATATTATGTATTTTTATTTAACTAAAAATGATGTAAATTTATAACTAGTGTAGGCATTCGTCCCTTATCAGAAATTGACTTAGAACTTGGACAGTTTGAAAATGGTCTTGTAAACCGAAACAGCTGTAAGCAAAATACCTTCTAAAATACTTGCAGAACTTGGTAATAACATTATCAAACATAATTTTTATGAAATTAAAAAAAAATAGAGTTCTACGAATTAAGCATAAAAAATAATTAATATGGAATGTTTAGTGTTGTCAACTGCTGTTAGACTGCATACAAAATATTGAGACCATATTTTTTCTTTGCAACTATTGGATGATTTTGAATTGGATCTCATTAGTACATTATTACTTGTACAATTGGGCAAATGAGAAAATTAAATTGACTACCAATATCAAGTTCCTAAATAATGTTCCTCGTAATGATGTTCCCCGTGAAAATGTTCCCAGTAAAAACTTACCCAGTTAAAATGTTCCTACTAAAATATCTCCGGTCAAAACAGTCCTTTCCCAAATGTTCATAATTAATAGTCGCTCAGGCTAGGTTAGGTTAGGTTAGGTTTGGTTAAGTTAGGTTAGGTTAATGGGTTAGGAGAAAATATAATGCAAATGTGAATGGTAGAAGAAGTCGGAGACGCCCGAGGAAGACGTGGCACGACCAAGTGAATCAGATACTTGAGTCGGGCCATGTGAAGAGTCGGAATAATAGAAGAGCATGTATGAGGCGATGTATGAATGTGAACGAGGCAAAGAGTGTGTACCAAGATCGAGTTGTGTGGCGGTCCGTCCTCTATGCCTACCCCTGCGTGGAAACGGCGTGATGGTTAGTTAGTTAGTTAGTTAGGTTAGGTTAAACTAGTTAGGTTAGGACATGCTGAAAATGCTGACTGATTAGTAATTTACTTCAAATTTTTTTTTTTTTTTTACATTCACTCCACTGAGGAAAATTATTTCCCTCAGGGCCTATGTCATCTTTGAAGATGCTGTGTGGAGGGTCTTTTTGAGGTTATGAAGGAGTGAACGTGGATCTTGAAGAGACTCATGTTGTAGGAGGGAGGAAACACAGAGGCCGGCAAATCATTCCACAGCCGAGCTGTTGAACTCAGGAACGAGTCGTAGAAACGACCCGTTCTCATGTGACTAATGTCAACCATGTACAAATGTTGGGCGTGTGTTTGGCATATTTCCCGACTATGCACCGGTGCTGAGGGGATCAATGACGCTATTTCCTTGAAGCATCTTCCATTGTAATATCGGTAGAACAAGGACATTTTGGGAAAATTTGGGAACATTTTAATTGGGCACATTTTAACTGGGAGCATTGTTATCAGTGACATTATCACTTTGAACTCCTATTTCCAAACGGCGAATTCTAATAATATTTGCAGTTTTCAATATCGCTAATCAATTTGTTTAAAAGGTTTGGCTGTTAATTGTAGTTATTTCGTTCATAAAACATTGATAATAAGCAGAGCACTAATCTGAAAATAACAAAAATATTTCATCATTTAGCCATAGTTTCTTCTATCGAATGGGAATATGAGAATCATCTCTCTGCTGCCTGGCGCCTATCTGCCCCCTTTCTCCAATATAACCTCCTTTAATTCCGCTCTTTTTCTTTTGCGAGTGCTTTGCATTTCATCTGCGAGACGTGTCCAGTTTCCCCTTCAAATACACTCGGACATGCTGTGGTCATCTGTCCATTCGGATCCCTAATGAAATTATTGGGAGCCATTATTGTCAACTTACGGTTTATTTATTCGGCGTGCGTAGTGTTCTGAATTTTTGAAGATATTCGACATTTTTAGAGGGGCCTCTACCGGACGTCGGAAACTCACAACAGAAGTCTGACAAATAAGTAACGTGGAAAAAATGAGGACGCTGCAGTCGTATAAACGGTATCTCAAAGTATCACTTGAAGAAAATGCTGATTTTATTGCAAAAAATGGCTAAGAAGGTGTCTTTCCTTGGTAAAATTAGAAAAAAAATTGTATGCGAATGCTAGACGTTCCATATATATTGTGATCCGTCAATATTTATCAAATATCGTGTATTGACGGATCACAACATGGATCACAGACGTCTAGATTTCTGAATTCCGTTTCGTTTTTTCGTAGGATAAGTTAGCCGAGTTTTTTTTTCTGTTGCGAGAATTTATTTGTTTATTTATTAAGAGGATGGTGAAATACCCCCTTTATATCAAACTCCACGTGCTGAACTTCATTATAGTTGACGTCAAAATAATGGCTTACAATAAACAAGGTAACTTGTAAACTTACATTAATTAATATTTTTGATGTTGACCAGGTTTCGTTTTGATTCATGATTGAATAAGGTTTAATATTGAATATAAAAGTTATTAAAAGACCTTATGACGAGAGACGACTAAGAAAATTAAGCTGGGAACTTTTGTTATCAATTAAAACTTATAATTTATTAAGGTGTTAAGGGACGTTCTTAATTTACTTTAACAAGTGATTCTGATATTATTTGGAGTAAAAAAGGAAAATTAAATTTTGGTCTCCGGTGATTTTTCGTGATATGTTTTTTTTTCAACTTAAAACATGAAAAATCATTACGTATTGGGGGCCTGGGTTGAGCGGTTACACGGCTGAGTGACCAGTAATAAGTGTTAAACAATTTTTTAAAATTTTGTTTTTAAGAGAAAAAAATAAACTTATAAATTAATTATTATTTGTTTTTTTTTTTAATTCTTAACTTAGTGATTAAAACCTCGAATTGTAATATTTAATTAAATGAAGATAATATTTGCAAAACTCAATCGAAAATCTAAAAACACGAAAACGAGAAAGATATATGGTCACACCTGGGACTCGAACCTAGGACCTTCGGCTTTCCGGGCCGCAACTCTACAGTAGAATTGAAGGTTTCTATATTATTATTGGTTCTAAAAGCTATATTTAAACGACATTTTAAAATTTGTTTTACAATTTTTAAAGATATTGCGCCGAGTAATTCGATTAATAAAGTAAGGAAAAATAGTTATCTTAGTATGTTTACAAAACCTAAACAATATAACGCACTTAAATGAGTCAAATAAGTGAAGTCATTATTAAACAATCAAGGAAACTTTAACGTTTAGTTAGAAAAATAAGCAGTTTCTCCGCAAATTGGTTTAACCGGTAATAAATCGATTTAGACACTTAAAAAAATGACATTTATATTCGTATTAGTAATTCGTCTCAAAATGGTTTAAAAATAGCCTTGTAAGCCGAAACAGCTGTAACAACAAAAAAACTAAAAGGTTTATCAAATATCTAGTACGGACTTGTGCTTTTTATATTATGATGTACTGGTCAGAAATCAATTTTGCATGATTTTAGAGGCAACTTGGGTATTTTTTGATCAGTTAATTTTAATTTACACACGAGTTTTTAACTCTCGTAAAGGTAAACATTTCTAGTTTATAATTTGAAATATATATTATCATGTTAATTTAAGTACCTTTTTTATAATAATAATAATAATAAACAAAATATTCTTGCCGTACCCACTGAGATAATATTATGAAAAATTGGTAAAAAAAATAAACTTTTGCAATCTGAATTTATGCACAATAAAATGCTTTTTTACATAAAATATTATAAGTTTTATATTTCATTCTATATATATTAAATGTGGGAAAATATATTTTATAAAATAACTTAACGTTGAGATCCGCAAAGAATGCAAGGCTGACGATTTGGGCAAATGTGAATGGTAAAAGAAGTCGAGGACGCCCAAGAAAGACATGGCACGACCAAGTGAATCAGATACTTAAATCGGGCCATGTCAAGAGTCAGAATAATAGAAGAGCTTTTATGAGACGATGTATGAATGTGAACGAGGCAAGGAGTGTGTGCCAAGACCGAGTTGTTTTGCGGTCCGTCCTCTCTGCCTACCCCTGCGGAGAAACGGCTTGATGGTTGGTTAGTTAGTTAACCCACAAATATTTGCCAAGTTGCATCTAAAATCATGAAAAATGTAATTCTTTAATTATCTATATTTCATAACATAAAACAGAAATATATATAGTATCACACTAGATATTTGCTAAACATTTGATTGTACAATAATTTTTCGGTTTGTAAGTGATTTGATTCAAGTTTTTAAGGTGAAAGCTATCCTGATTCATGCTTGTGGAAAGTTTAGTTATTTCCTTTTTAATAGTCTCTGCACTCTTGTACAGAAATGTTTTAGGACAGTTCGAAAGGGCCGTTTCTATGTCTGCAGCAACACTGCACCTTCAATATTAACTTTAACGTATTTATTTTGCTAAAGTCGTACATTATTAATTAATTTAACTGCTGAAAACAAACTGTCATTGAAACTTTTTAAATCATTTATCACACTATTTTAGATTGATTTTCAATTAATAACATCGCCATTCCTCACCGATGGATAAATACAATAGTCCATACTTATAAAATTAGGCATCTTACATAAATTTCGGTGACATAATCAAACATTATTTACGCACATGTCAGATTTGATGTATGATTGCTAGCGCCTCGGCGTCTAAAATAGGAGCTATTCTGCGGCTTATCACAGCTTGTGTGGCAAATTTAGCCCTTAAATTGGAGCGAGGAATGTCGTTCATAGCAAGGATACGGTTTGGCTGATATACCGGGCCTATCCTATCAAATAATTAAAAATTTCATTGAGATTTGCTGAATAAAACACTATGAACTTAAAACTCTAAAAAGGAGAAAGGCATTGCGGATACGACTTACTTATACAAAGTCTTGAATGGTCATATTGACTGTCCAGCCATTTTGTCATCAATTAATATTAGAGTCCCAAATAAGAAAACTAGAGACAAGTCATAGTTTCATATCGAAATATCTTCAATGAGTCTCAGACAAATTTCTTTCTTTTTGAACTTGCAATCATTAAAACAAAAACAAATATATTGGTACTGATATCTTGTCGTGTATGGATCTTTTAAACAAATATATAAAATTAAGTAAAAGAAAAGATAATAATTATTGATTAAATGAAAATAATTTAAAAAATTAAATGTATATGTATATTTGCAAAGTTTGAAGAAGTAATAATTATTGATTTATTTATTAATTATTTCTGTGTGATGTGAACATTAGTTATTGGGTTACAACCTAATTAACATAATTTGTTGTTTTTGTAATGTAAGTTATTAATCTGTAAATATTCCTAATAAAAAATAATAACAAAATGCGGTCTGTACCTTTTGCCTTGCGTTAATGGAATAAACACGTGCATTCCTTTAAAATTTAAGAGCTTTAAAGTCATTGTAAAGTCCTTTAGTTGATTATTTATTTATCTTTTATGTCTCTGACGTAACTCCTTTTCAAATATATTTTCAAAAAAGCTTGTAATCGTGCTTGTTAATAGCTATTCTATTTTTAAACGACTTCGAAAAGGAGGAGGTTATCAATTCGACGGTATATATTTATATATATTTTTTTAATTTAAAAAAAAAAAAAAAAATTGTTTGTTACCTCAGAACTTTCGATTGGGTGAACTGATGATTATTTTTTTATTAGAAAGCTGGTGCTTCCCGTGTGGTCCCATTTTAATTTGGTCAAGTTTTGACAATGGGATCCATGAGAAAACCATATATGTCTTAAATTTGCAATAAGTATGTGCGCTACAAATGGACAAATAACTCAATATTACGCCAACAGATTTCGATGATTCTTTTTTAAGTAAAACTTTACGCACGCTCGACACTAAAAATTAAAAATAAACAAAATTTTTAAGAAAAACAAAAAACGACTTCAAAAAATGCACTATAAGTCAAAAAATAATTTCGTAAGATTGTTATTTTTGGAGTCGTTGTCAGCCAAGATCTCCACATCTCACCTATGTATGTATGTAGTTACCTTGGCTGACACCGACTCCAAAAATAACAATCGTACGAAATTATTTTTTTACTTTTTAGTGCATTTTTTGAAGTCGTTTTGTGTTTTTTTTTTTATTTTGTTTATTTAAAATAAATAATTTATGAAAATTGAGGCCGATTTTACTTTGCCAAGAAAAATAAAAAGCAAAATCTGATCTACACTAAATGCTTCTGTGCCCTTTCCCTTTCAAAGTCGATATACAAAGTATATTTGAGTCTACTTGTGCGTACCGATGCCCATATAAAGTACGAACGTTTGAACTTGAATGACTTTCAAGGAGCTTGCGATAGTAACTGAAGTTAAATCCTCAACATAGTTTTGCCAAGTTTGAAAGTGCAACAACTTTGCCTTTATTGCGGTTTATAAGTTACTCGGTTCACATTGATGTTACCTAGTTTCGTTGGTTTGTAGTCATTTTAGAATATCAGAAATTAGCATTTTTTTTCAAATCGTCAAAATTTTTCCGCTTTTTAATAAAATGCAAATAAATAATATATATATCTGAACATGTCTGAAAAATAAAAACTGTTTTTGAAAGATGATAAATACGCAATAAAATTTAAAAAATTGAAATAATATATAATCTTGGAAATATAAAAATTTTGTACGAAAACATAATCAAGTTTTTAAAATGGCTCACCTTATGTTTTTTCTAACTAAAATGACTGATAAGAAAAAAAAGCATAGACATATTTTATTAGACAAATGTATTTATTATAAACGTTATTCGTTCATTACCTCACTTTTTTGTCTTTCCATATAAAAATAATTAATTAAAAAAATCCTAAAGATTAACATTAGTTTTTCAAATTGCGATTCAAAACTGTGGTTTTATAAAGGTGTACATTTTATTATTTGAGTGTAATTTTTTAGACTTTTATTTTTTTTTATGTAAATCGTGGTATTTTTTTCATTTCTAACACCGTTTAGAACAATATGTTAAAAATATTTTAACATTGCTATTAAGGGAGTTACAGCGATTTATATGAGACCTATGTGAGCTGGGACAAATATGATCTCCTGTGATTAAATAAAATCTAGGTACGCCCAAATTGAAGAAATAGCCAATATTGAATGTGGCAGTTATTTTTCCATTTCGAAGGTATTTTTTTCGCTAGACAAGTGGACAGTTAATGAAAATTTATAATACATCATTGAAGAAGAAGATAACACTATTAATCTAAACGAAAATGTGAAAGAGATCAAGAGAAGAAAAATAAAAAGATAACGGTCGCAGGGACTCGAACACAGAACCTCTCGTCTTATCGGGACAAACGCCTTACCAATTCGGTTACTGCCACCTCTTATTCAATCTCATATTTTCTTCTCCTTCAAAGATACATTAGGCACATTGATAAAAATAACCATCAAAATTTATAAGAAGAGCGTTCTTTTAATAAAAATTACCCTTTTGCTATATAAGTAAGTAAATATAATGTGATCGTTGAATAGTTTATTTAACATGTAAAAAATCAATGCCGGGTGTGGGGAGAATTCACGCTGAAATGAGCGTCAGTTTCTACGGGGTAATTTCAATGTTCAATTACTTGAAATAAAAAAATTATAAATCAGATAATTAGTATTGTTCTTAGGAATGCACAATGTGTCCGGAGATCGAGTAACTTATAATGGACATAAATTAAATTGCTAACAATAAAATTGTGATCTATCTTAAAAGCATTACGTGTATACATAAATTGAACTCGGCGTTGATTAAGAATATTCAGGGAGACTTTCATAATTTCGCGTGCGATGTGAAATATATTTCAAAAACTTATATCTGAACTCTTTTTGAATAAGATTGTGTGTGTAGAGTGGATTTGATATGTGCGAAGATTGACTGACGAAGGACCTTGATTTTTGTGTTACTGTTTACTACTTGGAATGAGGAAAAAACATATGCTGCATATAAAGGAAAGGACTCACCGAACAGGATAAAGAACTTGTATGTTGGTAATTTTGTCTGCTTTCTCCCCGTCCAATAGGCACAGAAACAGCAATAGGCGTGCGTTTCGTTTACACGGCGAACACGGCGGAATTATGTCAATGTCGATTCACAGGTAGCGGGAGCACAGTGGTTATAGTATATGTTGCGGCGCGGGCTGTTAATTGCAGACTGGAGCACATGGTGATAATATTTTTAGGAGCGGATTTTGGAACAAGGTAGGACAGGATTTGCAACAATATTAATACCAATCCCAAGCAGTAACAGTATGTATGCGTGCTATGTAGGTGTGGATATGTGTAGGTATGTGTATTGGCGTAACCACTTTTTATGTTTAATTTATGTGTAGAACAATGAGGATTTCACATTGTTGAAGCGTACTTAAAGTGGCTTCTGACATAGGATATTATATAGAGAATCTTAAATGTTTCTTTAGATGTATTCCTTTGTACAACTTACCTGTAATAATGTATCTACATGTAAAACCCTTGCGTGAATAAATACATTTAATATTTGAGAGCTATAAACAGGGTTTAAAGGGACGTACTTGACTTACTTACTTCAACCAGTGATTCTTGACATTATTTGAAGTAAAAATTGTAAATGAAGTTCTGGTCTCCGGTGACATTTTTATTTTTTTTTCCTTCTATTAAAAATCAATAGGTGTTGGACAATTAGGGGCGGATGAAGGAGTGCAGTGACGACATGTTGAAGAATTTTTTTTTTTTTAAATTTGATTTTGAAAACATAATTGAAAAAAAAGAGCTCGCAAACAAAATTTCGTTTACGTTGTTTACTCCAGATAAGAACGGGAATCACTGGTTAAAATAAGTCAAGTTCATCTCTTAACACTCTGTATATATTTAAATTTCTGTTTTCATGAGTTTTCTTTCAATTTAATCTGTGAGAGGTTGTTGGTAAATGATACTTTTTCGTTTTTGAAAAAATTATGTGAGTATAATGTTACGTTTCATCTCATCTCCAAGAACTCAACCCTTTCAAGCCCCGAGCCCGCAACAATAATGTGCGCATTTTGCTATTTTACGAGTCGCCTTCGTCTCTCGGGATCGCGGGGATCTCCCAGATCCGGGATCTATTTATTTGTTTATGGATAGGTCTAAGTTCAGAATTGGATGGGCAAACTTGAGATAATCTCCTCTGCGAAATGCTCGCGCGGACCAAGAGCCCCGCATTACTTGGAGTGTGGAATCGATACGTTTAGCATGTGGGCTGAAGGAGGACATGGTGGGTGGGGGTGGTGGTCTCCCACCGCCCCTCTTCTCGCGGCCACGCCAACTCCAGCATCTACAATAGGTGCACGTGTGGATAGGGAGATGTAGACGTATACACACGTACACTCTACACTATATTATAGTGGATGCTGTACACACGGACCTTGGATCAGGGTGCGGCAAGCAGTGGGAAGCGAGATCCTAGACACTACTGATCTAATTTAAATTTCTTAATTCGTGGACTGACCTACCTCTTTTAACTGCGAGCTCATGAATCTTAGGGTCATTCTCACCTGTTTCCAAGATAATGATGACATTTTCGCGAGATAATGGAAATTACCGCCAGCTGGTTAACATTTCCACGATCTTATAATATTCGTGCAAACTCATGAACATTCAAAGTTTTTGTATATATTCACACTCAAGAAAATGAAAATTTCCGCGAGCTAATGACATCCCTGCATGCTCATGAACATCCCAAATTCGCGGACTGTCACACGATCTTATAATCCCATGAGCATTTCAATCCCCTAATCTACATCAAAAAATGAGATTAAAAAACATAATTATAAGATAATTTTGGCTTGGTAGTTTCAATTCTGGGAATAAGAGATAAGTGGCTCGATAGTTTCAATTCTGGGAGTAAGAGATAATTAGCTTTATAGTTTCAATTCTGGGATTAAGTGATAATTAGCTTTAAAGTTTCAATTCTGGGATTAAGAGATAATTGGCCCGATAGTTTCAATTCTGGGATTATGAGATACACAATGGCTTTAAAGTGTCAATTCTGGGATTAAGATATAATTGGCTAGATAGTTTCATTTCTGGGATTAAGAGATAATTGGCTCGATGGTTTCAATTCTGGGATTATGAGATACATATTGGCTTTAAAGTGTCAATTCTGGGATTAAGATATAATTGGCTTCATAGTTCCAATTCTGGGATTAAGAGATATTTGACTTGATAGTTCAAATTCTGAGATTAAGAGATAATTGGCTTGATAGTTCAAATTCTGAGATTAAGAATTAATTGGCTTTATTGTCAAAATTCTGGGATTAAGAGATAATTGGCTTGATAGTTTAATTCTGGGATTAAGAGATATTTGGTTTGATTGTTAAAATTCTGGAATTAAGAGATAATAAGAACTCCAGTGAAAAATATTATGGCTTTAAAAAAATATGTTCAAATAGAAATATAGACCAATAAACGCTGATTCTGAATATATAACTTTTATTTGATAATATTAAACGTACAGTTCTTAAAAACATATTAAAAAGAGCATTTTTAATATTCTCGTTAAAACACAGCGTCAGGTTGGTATGCTGTGTAATGCTGTGTGGTGACGTCACGATGGAAGATTCACCTGGTGATTGCATTTTGAAATGTATGAGGCAAGCTGTTCAAACACAACATTTCGTGTTTTTTATTTGGTTTATTTACATACTTTTAGTAGAGATTTAGACATATAATAGTTGTGATGTTTATTGAAACATTATTTAGGTCTTCACAATTAAAATTATGACGGAAAAGTGCTATATTTGCGGACAATCTGATATTTCCAGGATAATGTTTTTCAAATATAATACGGACTGTGTATCTAAGTGCTGAATTTCGTGGGATAAAAGTTGTTTAGTAAATACATCATCTTATTAGTTGTTTTTGAAAGTCGTAGTAAGCTGTAAAAAAAGATTTTTGATAATCTATTTGAGGTTAAAGTCGTGTCAATTTTGACATTTTGTTTATCTACCATAACATCGATCGTATTTTCGTATTGGTTTATTATCAAGGGCTTTTTATACAAGTCATTATAAGTGTATTATAAATACCACTGTTTCTGTATGTGTTATACATAATACAATGTATTATGTTAAAGCAAAAGTCACACCTGAACACAAAATTCTACGGCTTACGATGTCATTTGCAGTCATTTTTATTTGCAATGAAAAAGATGATTAATTGTTATTGTATTGCACTTTGGTACAATACAATAACAGTAGCCATGAGATGTCGACATTTTACCTAATGTTTTTCTATATTAAAAGCAGTTAATCGTGAAGAAAAAACGCCTCGACTTGTCACACCTAAAGTCATTCGGCCATCGATTTTTCAATATAAAATTAGTAAAATGACAGCACCTGTTGAAAGTGAATAAAACTATCGATGACGTGATGACGTCACACAATGCACCATAGATATGGTGTTTTTCAAGGGATCTTGAAAAATCAAAACTTTGAAAATTATTTTAAATATTAAAACTAACTCTAAAATTAAAAATAAATATGCAGTTAATATCAGTATGGTTAGATGACAGGAAAATGATTTTTTATCACAGCGTTAAGTACCTGAGACACATCATTACAGACGACCTTAAGGATATCGAGGATATGGAAAGGCAGAGAAGAGCGATATCTGTTAGAGCGGGTATGCTGTCAAGACGTTTTTACCTATGCAGCCCAAAAGTAAAAAGAATATTGTTCAACGCTTTCTGTACCTCGCTGTACACATCAGAACTGTGGGTTGACTACACTGCATCCCAATGGAACAAGTTAAAGGTTGCTTACAACAACGCATACCGTCAGTGCTACGGAAATGTTCCTGGAGGGACGAGTGCACACTTTCCGAGCACTTCTCCGCCACCGCATGGGAAGTTTATGGCGCAGACTACGCCAATCGAAGAATGCAACCATCACCGCCATGACTACCTGGTTTGAGTCCCCCCTGATGGCCCTCTGGAGACGGGAGACGATGAAATACCCTCCGTAAACAGCTGCATGAATTAATTTTATTGTTTATTATTATTTTTCTCATGTTTTTCACGCTTATTCGTTTTTTTTTAAATTATTTATTTATATGTTGTTATTTACTTTATTTTTGTTTTTACCATTAACCCATTTTTTGTTTCAAAATATGGAATGTATTGCATTGCACTACCCCTGCATCCATTCTGGAATAAACTATTATTATTATTAAGCTAGAAGGTTATTATTCATTAAAAAAAATTAAAAAAAATGGACTGGAGTTCTCTTTTGGCTTGATTGTTTCAATGCTGGGAAAGAAATAATCAAAGAAAATGTGTGGTATTTTCTGTTTTCATGTTCGTTTAGAGATGTGTTTTTTGAGCAGGTATTTAACAATAATTTTAACTTAACCAGTGGTGTGCCGAATGTGGCCGCATATGCTTGAAATATTGTCACCTGGATGACAATCGGCACACAAATGATTTCATTTAAGGCGGTACACAATCCTAATAATTTTTGTTTGCTCAAAACTCACGTTTTAATCATTTCCGGCGAATTCGTAAATACATTAACTTTTTTATTCAGATGTCGTCCTGGGGATGTAAGTTCTTTGTATTTAAGATTAATAAAAACAATACCTTACCATTAATATATTTTACGTACAACGCCTTTAAAAAATTGTAATACGTTGTACAACTAAAGTTAGCGGTAAGCGCCAGATTTTATTTTTCTAGACGATAAATTAATAACTTCGGCAGTGCGACATCATCCCACATTTTCAATATTTGTAACACGTTCTTCAGAATTAATTAAATTGAACGCGGTGAAAAGGTCTAATCTCCATGCCTGCTAGGGTGAATTCCACCGTACGTTCATCCAGTACGCCGAGCAGCGGGCGTATATTTGTTTACACGCTTTCTTCACTTACGTCGTTAAGATTCCCATATTATTTGTCTTCTTCTTCTTTTCTTTGATAGGGCAAATTCGACAGTAGGTCCGTGCAATACACGGGTCGCGAGACTCTATTTGTATACACGGCTTCTTTACTTACGACGTTAAGATTCTGAATATATTTTAGGGTATATTGTCATCTTAAACCATTTTATTGATTTAAAACCTCAAATTGTAATATTTAATCACTGAAGACAATTTTAGTGTTTCTGTTTTAAGTTTTCGATCGAGAGTCGCTAATATTGTCTTCGCTGATTATTCAATATTTCTGCATGATCACCTCAAAGGTGCATTTTTTATTTGTCATTGTTTAAGATTAGGGGTGCGATTTATTTGAATTAAGTTATATTAGGGGAAAAGTTTTCGGACCTCTGCCTCGGAGGCTTTTAGCGATACAGGACGAGGGACGGCCGATGTAATAGACATCTAGACCCGGCGGAGAAACCCGCGGCCGCCCCCACGCTGTCCGCCCCCCCAGCGGGCGGGGGTGGGAGGGGGCGCGCGACCAAAACAAAGGAAAGCCTCCCCGGCCGGCCGGGGGTGGCGCGCCCCTAATGACAGGCTAGCGTCTCGCTTTATTTCCCGCCCGCGGCGGACCCGTCACGGAGGAATATCGGATAGGGGGGCGGCGGACTCCGGGGGCGGGGGCGCTTTGCGAGGGCTTTTTCCGCCGCCGGAGAAGGCGAGAACAACGCTGGACAATTTCGCAAGTTTTCGGGATGATAATGAAGGCGCGCCGCGCGCCGCGCCGGAGGAATTAGGAGCGCCACGTCGCGGCTTAAAACCCCTTTTGCTCAGCGACGAGTTTTTCGTGTTTTTGAGATTGCGGAGATAATTTATTGTTGATGATTTAATTTGCTTAATTGAATGTAGTTCAAGATGCTATTATTCTAAACTAAGGGTTAGCCCGTCCTAATAAGTTTCCAGAACTAAGATAAACGGTGGCGGATAGCTTATAATGAAATCTACTCATCACCTCATTTCAAAAGTAATTAAAAGTGATGAAAAAATTGGTTAAATAGGTTACATTAGATTAGGTTAAGGGCTATTTTTCAATTATTTTTTTCACAGCTTTTAACGTTATTAAAGTGTTGAGTTGACTTAATTCTGAGTTGCCATGGAACCAAGAAAAACAGATTCACAAGAGTTATGTATCAAATTTGCTAGCATGGAAAAGCGTTGAAAAAGATATCTCAATTTCCTACTTAAATGTGTTTGTAATAAACAATTTGTGAGGTGTATATGGAACCATTTAGTGGATAACCAATACCTCTGCTATATGTCACCCCAAATGGTTCTCTGCATTTGATGTGTTTAGATCTTGGCGGCGGATGCGCCACCCATCAGCTGCGTGGTTAGCCGGATTGGGAGTGGCCGATTTGGGGAGACCCTTTGATCTCTCCAGCTGGTCTCTCTAGACTAGACCCATCGTCTTGTACGCAGTGGCAGGGATGGATTCATACGTCCAGCACTCCTGGTCATACTTTTAGATTATCACCCACCCCTGATACCATTTTCCTTTCCAGAACTTCCTTTTGCTAATCATCATTTTTTATTGATTTTACGGATTCATTCGTAATCCTCTATCCTTTCATATTTCTAACTAACTAGTACTACGGCTCATTTGGTGTTTTAACTATCACCATCTGATGGTTGTATTTAATTGACTGAATTTATGTTACATTAATGTCATCAAGAAGAAAAATTCGTTACTGGATAAAAAACCTCATGCAAATGATTATAATTCTTCTGATACATCATGTTTATGTAGGTTATAGGTACATCAACACAAGTGTTTATTAGTAACTTAGATATCTGTTAATTTAAGAAGGAGCCATTCGTTATGCAAATATATTTGTGTTGTTGGATTTGAACAGGGTGGAGGGAGGGTGGCTGATTCCCTTATCCCCCCCCCCTCCCATCCCCTCCCTTCGTGAACGCATAACACTTTTTGTTTAATTTTCACACTCGTAGAAAGCCTTTGAAACGGACACAATATCCCTTGGATTGTAAAAGTTCTTCCATCAGGAGTGTAACAGACGTGACGCCTTTACAAGAACTGTAAAATAGGTCCGGGTCTAAGTGCACGCTGATGAGGATGTATGATGAGTAAAATAATAAAAGCTGGCCTCCTGCACCCAGTGTCTGATGAGTAAGGGACACTGGATGTGCCTATTCTTCTGCCTGAGCCTGGCGCCTTGCGGTGTCCTGGAGTAGGGCCGGCTTGTCTGGAGGAGGTAGGCACCAGGACGGAAGACAGGCAGAAGTCGGCGGGAGGCAGCTGGTGTTGAAGAAAATACTTCTTAAGTAACAAGTAATAAAACAAGTTTTGAAGAGTCGAAGTGAACTGATTTATTTTAAAATTGGCATGGTATATAAAGGGGACTTGTACCCGACAGCGTTCGGACAGTGTTTTTTACAAAAAGTGGAGGGGTTTTTGTCCTCAGACCAAATGGTATAAATATGGCGGCCATTATGTGGGCACCCTATTTTGCCGGTGTCACCGTTGAAGGCGGTCGCTTAAAATGTGTTTTTTATAATAATTCTACAGAGTTAATTGTGTACATATGTGTTCGTTATTATACAGTAATCATGAAATAAACCAATTGTCTATTGCTAGATTTTTAGTTAGAGACGTTTAGCTCATTTTTGAGCTAAATCGCATAAAATATAAATTGATTTGCCGTTTGGCTGAATATCTGATTATTTACAGGTACAATGTTATTTTTACGAGGTCCCCCGTAAGATGTGTTAATGAAACCTGTTTGTTTCACCATCTTACGGGGCACCTGGATTTTTAAAATCGGAAAAACGTATTTTTACCGAAATTTTTCTAAGTGTTTTTTGAGGGTCATTTATTGCCCTAGTTTGAGTAATTTAAGGGTTAGAGACTCAGGCTCTCTTTCCCTCGATGCCTTGTAGGACTGCGGAATGAAATTTCCTAGTTTCATTATCCTACAAGGATCGTAGCTAAAAATAATTAACAATATGTCACAAAAAAAGGAAACATAAAAAATACAAGTGAAATGATAAGTTGAAAAATGTCCCTGGTGGCAACCTGAGCATGATAGCGTTTATTTGTTGCACCGGGGGCATTGTACATATAAAAACGAAAGTATTTTATTAATACAATATTACAATTAGAATAACTTTTAAATTCTAATTGGAAAACAAACATAAAATATTTTCAACGAAAAAGATCGCCGGCGGTACGGTACTAACGAGTTTAGTGGCCAAGCGGGATTTCTGGTTTTCGAGCGAAATCCCAAAAAATGACCACTGAACTGTAGAGGATACCGCCAAGGATGTTTTTCGTTGAAAGAACATACGAGGATATGTAACACGTCCGTTACACTCCCCCCGTGCAGCTTGGCTGCACTAGTCTTCACGACGTGTTTGAGTAGAAGAAGCTGCATCGGTGGGCGGGGCCGGCAGGATTACAGCGAGCTTCACGGCAGGTCGTACGTAGACTCCGGTGCTCGTCTGGATTCGGGCGGTCCTTACTTGGCCGTCTGCAGCAGGGGTGGTGTCGAGGACTCGGCCGCGAGGCCAGCTGTTGCGGGGCATCGCAGGGTCCATGATGACCACCAGGTCGTCTTTCTTGATGGGATTGACGGTCTGGTGCCATTTTTGTCGAGTAGCCAAGGTGGGGAGGTATTCGCGGAGCCACCGCCTCCAGAACATATCAGCTAGCTGCTGACTGATGCGCCACTGGCGGCGGAGACATACCTCCTCCTCTTGTTTGCCGTATAATGACAACTGGGGCCGGTTACCTGCTGCTCCCAATAGAAAGTGGTTGGGAGTGAGGGGCTCCTCGTCTCTCGGGTCTGCGGAGACGTGTGTAAGAGGACGGTTGTTGACGGTCCACTCAGCCTCGGCCAGTGCTGTTCGTAGGGTCTCTTCTCTTGGGGCCCTCTCCTTCAGGATGGCTCGCAGGGCGTGCTTGACTGAGCGCACCAGGCGTTCCCATGCTCCCCCCATATGAGGAGACATTGGTGGAATAAATTTCCACTCTATTCCCTTTGAAGTTAGATGATCCCTCATCCGGGTGTCATCTTTGAGCGAGTTCAGGGCGTCCTTCAGTTCATTGTCTGCTCCGTGGAAGTTGGTCCCATTGTCTGAGTAAATTGTCTTTGGTTGACCTCGGCGCGCCGTCATGCGTTGTAGGGCCATGATGGCTGAGTCGGCAGACAGGGAAGTAGCCAGCTCGAGGTGGATAGCACGTGTGGACAGACAGGTGAAGAGGGCTCCGTACCGCTTCTCCCGACGTCTGCCGATGGTGATGTCCATGGGCCCGAAATAGTCCAACCCGCAGTTTGTAAAGGGGGGAACATGGTGGGCGAGCCGTGATGGTGGTAAGGGTCCCATCAGTGGTGGAGCCGGCTTGCTTCTGCGCATCTTGCAGGTGGGGCAGTTGTGGGCGAGTCTGCGGATGTTTGTGCGCAGTCGCAGCACAAAGTAGCTGCCCCGTACCTCTGCCATTGTCCTCTCTGTACTCGGGTGGTCAGCCTTCTGGTGATGATGGTTTACTAGGAGCCGTGTGTAGGCGTGGTCTCCATCCAAGATTATGGGTATCCGCACATCTCGGGAGACTCTGCTGGTGGTCCGTATTCTTGAGTCCATCCTCAGCAGGCCATCGGGTCCCAGGAAGGGGTTCAGTGTTTTGAGCCGGCTGCCATTTGGTAAGGGAGCTCCTTGACGAAGAGCATTCAAATCGGTTCCGAATGCGTCTTCTTGGGCTGCTTTCACCCATCGGATCTCTGCTTCACGGGTCTCCTCGAGCTGCAGGTATCCGTCCAGGGGCTTGTGGGGTCCCACACGGCATCGGTTTATGAAGCGGTGGACCCAGGCGGTGGCCCTGATGAGGCGGGGCCAAGAGGAGAAGCGGTTGATCTCTGGTAGAGCGTCTGACATAGTTGAGGTGAGCCCGACATATTGGGCCTTCACTTCAAGGACGCTGTCATCCGGCCGGTGCAGTTTGGACCTTTCGCGCGGCCATTCTGCCTCGGCCAAGGTGAGGAAGGCTGGGCCACTGAACCAATGTCCTGCAGGTGATAGATCGGGAGTCTCGATGTCTCGGGTGCCAATGTCGGCAGGATTCAGCTTTGTGGGAACCCATCTCCAGTCTTCAATGCGGGAGAGCTCATCTATCTCGCCAAGCCGGTTAGCCACGAAGGTTGAGTAGGTACGTGGGTCTGTGCGAAGCCAGCACAACACCGTCGTAGAGTCTGTCCAGAACACTGTTCGCGCAATGTTGCTGCGACATTCTTTTTTCAGTGTTGCTGCTAGTCTGGCCGCCATTAAAGCTGATTGGAGCTCGAGGCGGGGTATGGAGAGTGGCTTCAGGGGGGCCACCTTACACTTGCTGGCCAAGAAGGTAGCTGTGACTTCACCATTGATGTCTTCTGTGTGATAGGCGACCGTGCAGCATGCCTGTTCGGAAGCGTCACAGAACAGATGGAGTGTGACGTTGCTTTGTTTACTTTTTAAACAACTTCTAGGTATGGCAACTCCACAGCTTTGGAGGAGTCCCAGCCAGTCCAGCCATCTTTCATTGTGATCGGGTTTGATGATCTCGTCCCATCCAGTGTTTGATCTCCAGACGTCTTGCAGCAGCATTTTTGATCTGACTGTGAGGCATGCAACGAACCCCACAGGATCAAAAATTTTCATAACAATGCTGAGCAGCTGACGTTTTGTAGGTCTGCTGATCAGTTCAGGTTCTGCGGCGTCTCTGAAGGCGTACAGAAAGCAGTCGGTCACTGGATCCCATAGCAGGCCGAGGATTCTTTCAGTCTCTGCTTCACCGCTGCTGATGCGTATGGCTGATCTGGCGCGGTCTTCAGGCGGGATGGTGGCCATGACCGCTGGATTATTAGAGGCCCAGTTGGTGAGATGGAAACCTCCTGATGATAGAACTGCGGCCACGTCTTTTACAAGGCCAGTGGCTTCACTGATGGAGTCCACCGCGTCCAGATAGTCATCCATATAAAATTTTGTTTGGATAGCGTCTGCAGCAGCCGGGAAGCTCTCAGCATTTTGTAGTGCCACTCGGTTTCGCACATATTGGGCGCTGCTAGGAGAACAGGTAGCGCCGAACATCATCGAGGTCATCATGTAGGTATGAGGCTCTTCTTGAAGTGTTGGTCGCCACAGGAACAGTTGTGACAGCTGGTCCTCTGCTTTGATTTTTACTTGTAAAAACATCTCTTTTATGTCGGCGGCGAGGGCTATTTTCCCTTCTCGAAACCGGAGAATGTTCCCAAGGAGTGACGTCAGTAGATCAGGTCCCGTCAGCAGTTGATCATTGAGGGAGGTCCCTCGGCAGCGGCTGGCGGCGTCAAATACGACACGGATCTTTCCTGGCTTGTTGGGGTTCACCACGGCGAAGTGGGGCAGATACCACTTGCGGGCGGAGTGCTTTGCCGCCTCTCGTGCTGTGAGCTCCCGTGCGTGGCCTTGCGTGATGAGCCGGTTGATTTTTTCTTTGTACGCCACTGCCAGATAGTAGATGGCCCAGGATGTGTCCACTGCGAGTATGAGGCTGGATCCCCGTGATTGTAGTAAGGGGGTGGTGGCACAGGGGCTGCTGGCCCTGGCTGTGCTGATGATGCATAGGGTCCGACAGGTTTCTCCGGTACGGCTTCTCGTTGCCTCTGGTTGAGCAGAGGTACGGGCGGTACGGGGCCGGAAGGTCCAGGCTGCATCCATCCAAGGCTCCCATCATAGTGAGGGGGCTGCGGCGCGGGGCCTCCAGGCCCTGGCTGCGCCAGCGATGCGTACCTCTGGTCTACCAGAGGCACAGGTCCGACGGGCATCTCTCGTACGGCTTCTCGTTGCCTTGTATTGTGCAGAGGCAAGGGCGGTACGGGGCCGGAAGGTCCAGGTTGCAGCCATCCAAAGCCCCCATTGTAATGAAGGGGCTGCGGCGCGGGGCCTCCAGGCCCTGGCTGCGCCGGTGATGCGTACCTCTGGTTTACCAGAGGCACAGGTCCAGCGGGCATCTCTCGTACGGCTTCTTGTTGCCTTGCATTGTGCAGAGGCAAGGGCGGTACGGGGCCGGAAGGTCCATGCTGCATCCATCCGGGGCCCCCATCAGAGTGAGGGGGCTGCGGCGCGGGGCCTCCAGGCCCTGGCTGCGCCGGTGAGGGGTGCCTCTGGTCTACCAGAGACACAGGTCCAACGGGCATCTCTCGTACAGCTTCTCGTTGCCTTGTATTGTGCAGAGGCAGGGGCGGTACGGGGCCGGAAGGTCCAGGGTGCATCCATGATGCTTGTGGTTGCCAAGGTTCTCCTTGGTCCGGATGTCCATGGCTGGTTGGCTCCGAAGCAGTACTCGCTGCGATGAGTTGTGCCAGCCCTGCGGCACCGGGTTGTGCCAGCCCTGCAGCACTGGGTTGTGCCAGCCCTGCAGCACTGGGTTGTGCCAGCCCTGCGGCGCCGGGTTGTGTGGGCCCTGTCGCATCTGGTGCAGGCCCTGCACGGGTTTGTGGTTGAAGGGCTGCCATCAGCCGTTCAATCTGCTTGTTTTGGTGGCGTAGCTGTCGTCGCAGTTGGCGCACCGTATCCTCGGTAGATGTAGAGGGCGGTGGCTCGTCATCGCTGTCTGCGGAGCCTGTCTCAGGAGTGGTGCTGGGCGAGGGCCGGGGCGTGGCATCAGATATGTCATCAGGCATGTCCAGGACTTCAGGGCCAGCGTCCGGGGCAGTAGGTAGCTCAGCAGCAGGGGGTGGAGGCGAGCCATCTTCTTGGGCCGTCTTCTTGGATCTCAGCGAGGGTGGAGACATCCTGGCGAGGACTGTAGATCCGGCTCGAAGGACCACTTGTAACAGACGTGACGCCTTTACAAGAACTGTAAAATAGGTCCGGGTCTAAGTGCACGCTGATGAGGATGTATGATGAGTAAAATAATAAAAGCTGGCCTCCTGCACCCAGTGTCTGATGAGTAAGGGACACTGGATGTGCCTATTCTTCTGCCTGAGCCTGGCGCCTTGCGGTGTCCTGGAGTAGGGCCGGCTTGTCTGGAGGAGGTAGGCACCAGGACGGAAGACAGGCAGAAGTCGGCGGGAGGCAGCTGGTGTTGAAGAAAATACTTCTTAAGTAACAAGTAATAAAACAAGTTTTGAAGAGTCGAAGTGAACTGATTTATTTTAAAATTGGCATGGTATATAAAGGGGACTTGTACCCGACAGCGTTCGGACAGTGTTTTTTACAAAAAGTGGAGGGGTTTTTGTCCTCAGACCAAATGGTATAAATAGGGCGGCCATTATGTGGGCACCCTATTTTGCCGGTGTCACCGTTGAAGGCGGTCGCTTAAAATGTGTTTTTTATAATAATTCTACAGAGTTAATTGTGTACATATGTGTTCGTTATTATACAGTAATCATGAAATAAACCAATTGTCTATTGCTAGATTTTTAGTTAGAGACGTTTAGCTCATTTTTGAGCTAAATCGCATAAAATATAAATTGATTTGCCGTTTGGCTGAATATCTGATTATTTACAGGTACAATGTTATTTTTACGAGGTCCCCCGTAAGATGTGTTAATGAAACCTGTTTGTTTCACCATCTTACGG
Organism: Limnephilus lunatus; assembly: GCA_917563855.2. Taxonomy (NCBI): domain Eukaryota; kingdom Metazoa; phylum Arthropoda; class Insecta; order Trichoptera; family Limnephilidae; genus Limnephilus; species Limnephilus lunatus. The sequence continues at coordinate 38,747,979 of OU830602.1, read as the reverse complement.
GGCACCTGGATTTTTAAAATCGGAAAAACGTATTTTTACCGAAATTTTTCTAAGTGTTTTTTGAGGGTCATTTATTGCCCTAGTTTGAGTAATTTAAGGGTTAGAGACTCAGGCTCTCTTTCCCTCGATGCCTTGTAGGACTGCGGAATGAAATTTCCTAGTTTCATTATCCTACAAGGATCGTAGCTAAAAATAATTAACAATATGTCACAAAAAAAGGAAACATAAAAAATACAAGTGAAATGATAAGTTGAAAAATGTCCCTGGTGGCAACCTGAGCATGATAGCGTTTATTTGTTGCACCGGGGGCATTGTACATATAAAAACGAAAGTATTTTATTAATACAATATTACAATTAGAATAACTTTTAAATTCTAATTGGAAAACAAACATAAAATATTTTCAACGAAAAAGATCGCCGGCGGTACGGTACTAACGAGTTTAGTGGCCAAGCGGGATTTCTGGTTTTCGAGCGAAATCCCAAAAAATGACCACTGAACTGTAGAGGATACCGCCAAGGATGTTTTTCGTTGAAAGAACATACGAGGATATGTAACACGTCCGTTACAAGGAGGATGCACCAAAGCAAAGAAAGTTAAAAAACTATGCTTTAAAAAGTATATTATTATTAATTTATATAATTTTTTTTTAGTTATTAATTTTCTTTTTTTTATTATAATTATGTTAAAAGTTTAAAATGTTTGCTAAAAGTTGCTTGAAATGTCTTAGTTAAAATGCTTTAGTAATTTTTGGTAACCAAATCTGCATAGCCTTCCTTTACACAATCTCCTCCCCCTACCCATTACTTTCAATCTCACAACATTGGATATGAATAGGATAACTAATACCTCTTCCATAGGTCATCCCTCTACGTTTGGTGTGTTCAGGTCTTGACGGCGGATGTGACTGCCCATCAGCTGCGTGGTTGGCCGGATCGGGAGAGGCCAATTTGGGAAGACCCTTTGATCCCTTCAGCTAATCTCTCTCGACCCATCGTTTTGTACCGCAGTGGGATATACAATTCAATTTATGGGTACCGGCGGTTATGGGTACCGGCGCCCGGGAACCATTTATTGGATAACTAACACCTCGGCCATAAGTCACCCCAAATGGTTCACTACTTTTAGTAACTTAGCAGGTGTGCCCAGGTTCATGGGGTGCGGTTTGTATATTTCTTGGTGGCGGATGCATATGCCCACCTACCGCGTGGGGGGCCGGTTCGGGAGAGACTGGTTGAGAGAGACCTCCCGAAGATAGCTGAAGAGAGTTGGGCAGAGTCATTGTTTTGTATTTTCGAAGTAAAGTACGAAATAACAGTCTTTTAATTAATACATAATAGTACTGACATACTGGCCAGTACTTATAAAATACAGTATCTCTTGGAGGGTTATGCGCGTTTTCGTCCCCGACTAAACATCCCCCAACAAAATATCTACTAAAAACTAACCTAACCGAACTTTACAGGATGTCTGTTGTTACGATACACATTTTAGTATTCAAACTGCCGCCTCAATTGAAATCAGTGCCGAAAGAGGGCGCTAACGGCGTGCGTTCACGCGCACGCCGGCCGCGCATCAGGTGACCCAAGCAGGCGGGCTCGGCCCGCGGCGCAAGCCGAGCGCGGCCGCTACTCTCCGCCGCGAGCGCTCCAAGTGTAGACATCCCACGCTTGTCGTGTCTGTGTTTGTACCGACGCGAGCCGCGTCTAACAAACGTTCTGGAAACCGCCATTTTGGCGGGCTCTGAATGCGACGAAGCAGGACCCCCGACATGGAACTCCAAGAGAGACTCTCCAGACACATTAAGCCAACCCAATCCCCTTTGTTTGTGCTGATTTAATTGTTTGCCCGATCGCGGAAACCCGGGATGAAATCCAGAGAGAATTGAGTTTTATAGAATAGAGATACTCATGTGTTTAATTGTTCTAACCTTGTAATTTGTGATGTTTCGCCGCTTTGTTCTGGAGATTAAATGAAGTAAAGGAAATCTCTCTCTTCTTAATTTGCTAGCAAATTAACCTAAAACAATCTAGGCCTCCCTACGAGGCATGGTGAATCTCAGCTGCGGCCGGATCCTCGACCTGAATACCATGTACCTGCCGATACGAGCTAGCCGCAGGTAGGTTGGGTCCATCATTAACACTGGCGCTAACAATGGCGACCAGCTATGGGGCCGAATAATTGCTACGAAGCTAACACTGACGCCCAACATCGCCAAGTTAACACTGGCGCTTCCAACGTGGAGCTCTTCTTCAAAGTTAACACTGTATTACTTTTTACCCACTCTACTATTTTTGAACAATAATTTATTGCCTTTATAGGATATCTGTATTATTTTAGTCGCATTTTTGGTTGGGTTTGGTTTGGTTATATTAGGTTAGGTTAAGTTAGGTAAGGTTAGGTTAGGTTTCAGTAGATATTTTTTTTGGGGATGTTTTGTCCGTAGGATATTTTGGCGGGGATATTTTGTCGGGGATAATTCGTCGGTAATATTTTGTCGGAGATATTTTGTCGGGGATAATTCGTCGGCAATATTTTGTTGGGTATATCTTGTTGGGGATATTTTGTCGGGGATATTTAGTCGGTAATATTTTGTTGGGGATATTTTGTCGCGGGTTGAAAAGCCACGAAACTTCGCTGGAGAAGTCTACAGAGAAACTTTACATTAATTATTATTAGAAGAAAATCCTGAAATTCGCTGTGTCCATATCCCTATAGCTCGTGCATCATCCGCGTACGTCTTTCACTCCTGAATTCTTTTTTTCCCTCGTTTGTGTTTGCCGACTGCATCTGCCCTCGGGACATGAGATCCAATTCTGCTGAATTTAAAAACAAACAAAAACTCCTCTTTGGTGACCGAATAATGTTTTTAAAAGTAATTTCTCCGTGTTTCAATACTGATTAGCAATAAATATTACCCCCACTAAATCAATGATAAAAAATAATGATTGATATTATGTATTTTTATTTAACTAAAAATGATGTAAATTTATAACTAGTGTAGGCATTCGTCCCTTATCAGAAATTGACTTAGAACTTGGACAGTTTGAAAATGGTCTTGTAAACCGAAACAGCTGTAAGCAAAATACCTTCTAAAATACTTGCAGAACTTGGTAATAACATTATCAAACATAATTTTTATGAAATTAAAAAAAAATAGAGTTCTACGAATTAAGCATAAAAAATAATTAATATGGAATGTTTAGTGTTGTCAACTGCTGTTAGACTGCATACAAAATATTGAGACCATATTTTTTCTTTGCAACTATTGGATGATTTTGAATTGGATCTCATTAGTACATTATTACTTGTACAATTGGGCAAATGAGAAAATTAAATTGACTACCAATATCAAGTTCCTAAATAATGTTCCTCGTAATGATGTTCCCCGTGAAAATGTTCCCAGTAAAAACTTACCCAGTTAAAATGTTCCTACTAAAATATCTCCGGTCAAAACAGTCCTTTCCCAAATGTTCATAATTAATAGTCGCTCAGGCTAGGTTAGGTTAGGTTAGGTTTGGTTAAGTTAGGTTAGGTTAATGGGTTAGGAGAAAATATAATGCAAATGTGAATGGTAGAAGAAGTCGGAGACGCCCGAGGAAGACGTGGCACGACCAAGTGAATCAGATACTTGAGTCGGGCCATGTGAAGAGTCGGAATAATAGAAGAGCATGTATGAGGCGATGTATGAATGTGAACGAGGCAAAGAGTGTGTACCAAGATCGAGTTGTGTGGCGGTCCGTCCTCTATGCCTACCCCTGCGTGGAAACGGCGTGATGGTTAGTTAGTTAGTTAGTTAGGTTAGGTTAAACTAGTTAGGTTAGGACATGCTGAAAATGCTGACTGATTAGTAATTTACTTCAAATTTTTTTTTTTTTTTTACATTCACTCCACTGAGGAAAATTATTTCCCTCAGGGCCTATGTCATCTTTGAAGATGCTGTGTGGAGGGTCTTTTTGAGGTTATGAAGGAGTGAACGTGGATCTTGAAGAGACTCATGTTGTAGGAGGGAGGAAACACAGAGGCCGGCAAATCATTCCACAGCCGAGCTGTTGAACTCAGGAACGAGTCGTAGAAACGACCCGTTCTCATGTGACTAATGTCAACCATGTACAAATGTTGGGCGTGTGTTTGGCATATTTCCCGACTATGCACCGGTACTGAGGGGATCAATGACGCTATTTCCTTGAAGCATCTTCCATTGTAATATCGGTAGAACAAGGACATTTTGGGAAAATTTGGGAACATTTTAATTGGGCACATTTTAACTGGGAGCATTGTTATCAGTGACATTATCACTTTGAACTCCTATTTCCAAACGGCGAATTCTAATAATATTTGCAGTTTTCAATATCGCTAATCAATTTGTTTAAAAGGTTTGGCTGTTAATTGTAGTTATTTCGTTCATAAAACATTGATAATAAGCAGAGCACTAATCTGAAAATAACAAAAATATTTCATCATTTAGCCATAGTTTCTTCTATCGAATGGGAATATGAGAATCATCTCTCTGCTGCCTGGCGCCTATCTGCCCCCTTTCTCCAATATAACCTCCTTTAATTCCGCTCTTTTTCTTTTGCGAGTGCTTTGCATTTCATCTGCGAGACGTGTCCAGTTTCCCCTTCAAATACACTCGGACATGCTGTGGTCATCTGTCCATTCGGATCCCTAATGAAATTATTGGGAGCCATTATTGTCAACTTACGGTTTATTTATTCGACGTGCGTAGTGTTCTGAATTTTTGAAGATATTCGACATTTTTAGAGGGGCCTCTACCGGACGTCGGAAACTCACAACAGAAGTCTGACAAATAAGTAACGTGGAAAAAATGAGGACGCTGCAGTCGTATAAACGGTATCTCAAAGTATCACTTGAAGAAAATGCTGATTTTATTGCAAAAAATGGCTAAGAAGGTGTCTTTCCTTGGTAAAATTAGAAAAAAAATTGTATGCGAATGCTAGACGTTCCATATATATTGTGATCCGTCAATATTTATCAAATATCGTGTATTGACGGATCACAACATGGATCACAGACGTCTAGATTTCTGAATTCCGTTTCGTTTTTTCGTAGGATAAGTTAGCCGAGTTTTTTTTTCTGTTGCGAGAATTTATTTGTTTATTTATTAAGAGGATGGTGAAATACCCCCTTTATATCAAACTCCACGTGCTGAACTTCATTATAGTTGACGTCAAAATAATGGCTTACAATAAACAAGGTAACTTGTAAACTTACATTAATTAATATTTTTGATGTTGACCAGGTTTCGTTTTGATTCATGATTGAATAAGGTTTAATATTGAATATAAAAGTTATTAAAAGACCTTATGACGAGAGACGACTAAGAAAATTAAGCTGGGAACTTTTGTTATCAATTAAAACTTATAATTTATTAAGGTGTTAAGGGACGTTCTTAATTTACTTTAACAAGTGATTCTGATATTATTTGGAGTAAAAAAGGAAAATTGAATTTTGGTCTCCGGTGATTTTTCGTGATATGTTTTTTTTTTCAACTTAAAACATGAAAAATCATTACGTATTGGGGGCCTGGGTTGAGCGGTTACACGGCTGAGTGACCAGTAATAAGTGTTAAACAATTTTTTAAAATTTTGTTTTTAAGAGAAAAAAATAAACTTATAAATTAATTATTATTTGTTTTTTTTTTAATTCTTAACTTAGTGATTAAAACCTCGAATTGTAATATTTAATTAAATGAAGATAATATTTGCAAAACTCAATCGAAAATCTAAAAACACGAAAACGAGAAAGATATATGGTCACACCTGGGACTCGAACCTAGGACCTTCGGCTTTCCGGGCCGCAACTCTACAGTAGAATTGAAGGTTTCTATATTATTATTGGTTCTAAAAGCTATATTTAAACGACATTTTAAAATTTGTTTTACAATTTTTAAAGATATTGCGCCGAGTAATTCGATTAATAAAGTAAGGAAAAATAGTTATCTTAGTATGTTTACAAAACCTAAACAATATAACGCACTTAAATGAGTCAAATAAGTGAAGTCATTATTAAACAATCAAGGAAACTTTAACGTTTAGTTAGAAAAATAAGCAGTTTCTCCGCAAATTGGTTTAACCGGTAATAAATCGATTTAGACACTTAAAAAAATGACATTTATATTCGTATTAGTAATTCGTCTCAAAATGGTTTAAAAATAGCCTTGTAAGCCGAAACAGCTGTAACAACAAAAAAACTAAAAGGTTTATCAAATATCTAGTACGGACTTGTGCTTTTTATATTATGATGTACTGGTCAGAAATCAATTTTGCATGATTTTAGAGGCAACTTGGGTATTTTTTGATCAGTTAATTTTAATTTACACACGAGTTTTTAACTCTCGTAAAGGTAAACATTTCTAGTTTATAATTTGAAATATATATTATCATGTTAATTTAAGTACCTTTTTTATAATAATAATAATAATAAACAAAATATTCTTGCCGTACCCACTGAGATAATATTATGAAAAATTGGTAAAAAAAATAAACTTTTGCAATCTGAATTTATGCACAATAAAATGCTTTTTTACATAAAATATTATAAGTTTTATATTTCATTCTATATATATTAAATGTGGGAAAATATATTTTATAAAATAACTTAACGTTGAGATCCGCAAAGAATGCAAGGCTGACGATTTGGGCAAATGTGAATGGTAAAAGAAGTCGAGGACGCCCAAGAAAGACATGGCACGACCAAGTGAATCAGATACTTAAATCGGGCCATGTCAAGAGTCAGAATAATAGAAGAGCTTTTATGAGACGATGTATGAATGTGAACGAGGCAAGGAGTGTGTGCCAAGACCGAGTTGTTTTGCGGTCCGTCCTCTCTGCCTACCCCTGCGGAGAAACGGCTTGATGGTTGGTTAGTTAGTTAACCCACAAATATTTGCCAAGTTGCATCTAAAATCATGAAAAATGTAATTCTTTAATTATCTATATTTCATAACATAAAACAGAAATATATATAGTATCACACTAGATATTTGCTAAACATTTGATTGTACAATAATTTTTCGGTTTGTAAGTGATTTGACCTTAAATTCAAATGTTTTGTATGAAAAGGGCTGTGCAGGCAAAATGATCAATGTCAGTTTGTACTTTACAGGAAAGATAAGAACTGAATGAGTTTCAAGGAAGTTGTTCCCGTGTCAGCTTCATAAAAGCCTGTTTTGTGATTTGTGATGCTTCTAGTGGGAGTTTGTTGGATGTTGAAACTGGGTATGCAGGTCGATGCAGAAGGAAGATACGAAACTTTTTGCAACACTTAACTCAATTTGGAAAAAAATTGGATACGTAAAGTTTCGGCTTAAGCGACGATATGTAGGTACATAGATGAATACGACCTCAAAACGTGATGACTCAAAACTCAAGACTGATTGATCGATTTGTCTAGAATTCTAGAACATGTGAATATGTAGTAGGTATAATAGAAACGGCACGTGGCTGCCGCGTACCCTTGTCCCGCGTACCCTTCAGCTGACCAAAGGACGAAAGAGGAGAGACGGACTCCTTTGCGGCCAGGAACAATCCGAAACAAAGACGGCCGCGCAATAGTTTGCCTACAAAGTTTCCCAAATTCCTGCCGCCGATCACCCCGATCCCTCGGACAGCCGATATACTGCGGGGGTGGGATTATATTGGGATGTGACAAGGGTCGCTCGGGAGTAGGGGGGCGGGGGGCGCTGGGGGGGTTGGGCGGGCGGCCGGGGGGAGGGACACGTCTTTATTAGGTCCTTGAATTACGTATGTGCTCGCGTGTGTGCGTGCGTGGGCCAGCGGGTACCTACCTGGCCATCTCGTCTCCTCCGCCCTCGCCATCACCGCCCGTCCACCCCGCGGCCAGTAACTAATGGCGACAGCCGCCTGCGGCGCCCCCACACCCCACCCACTTCCTCTACCACCCCCCGGCTAAGTCCCCCCCGCCCCCCTGCGCGGCTGCTCGCGAGGGGGGACTTAGCAACGGCGAGGGTATTTAACACTGCTCCTAGTTCGTACCTAGAGTACCCAGAAAGTAGATAGATGAAGCCGAGCTCTGCTGAAACCCGTGGAGAAAATACACACAGGATAAATCGAACCGAGAGAAATAAATAATCACAGCCTTATCTGTGGAATTGGAAAACTTCATAGATAATATTATAAATTATAACTTAAAACCGATGAGATCTTTCTTCAAACCCGTTTATTTGTTGTTCATCAGAAGCTACACTTCAAATGTGTGAGTGTCACCCATTAGTTTAATTTATCGGAACCCATGGAACTATTGTAACACCTATTGAGTCGATGGTAATTTTTGTACATTCATAAAGATTGCAATAATTGTTATTGTTTTTAATTCTTACTATTATAGAAGCCTTAGGCTAACCTTTCACCTTTACCTTCACTGCCCATGACATTGTAAATAATTAATTGTATGAAAATGTAAAACAAACTTATTTGTTAGCTTTTGTAATGGTCATTTCATAAAAATTCTCCAGCCCTGAAGAGTCCTAAATTCTCAAGTTTTTCATAAAAATATCAACAAAACTTTTGACACTAAACTTCTCATAAATGTAATACTTATAATAAAAAATTTTGGATAATTTCCATAGCGCCATTTTCGGGAGAAAATCAATAAATCACTAATAGTGATGGGGGTAGCAAATGTAAAATCACGCAATGTCCAGTGTTGAAAATATAATGTCCTCCGCTTGCAAAGCCGTATCTTCTCCAAGTATAAACTTTCCAATTAGTTTTTATACATTAGTGGTTTTTGGGTTGTTATGGCGTGTTGCGCTACCTCTTTCTTCAGCCAACATTTCGGACAGCGTTACAGTGTCGATCATCAGGGCAGATGTGTGATGGACACTGTAACGCTATCCGAAACGAAACGTTGGCTAAAGAAGGAGGTAGCACAACACGGCATAACACTCCCAAACTAACGAAAATACTTTTGACTGTAAAAATCTAAAATCATATCTTTCCAATTAGTGCTTTTCGGAAGTGACCTTCCAGGTAAGTATGTTTTCTGTGTCTATTTGTAAATAATAATAAAATTAGATAGAGCCTAAGAATTCGTAATAAATTGTACATCGCCCTTAAGGTGATTTTTCACAAAAAACGGCGCTCAAAAAAATATAAAGTTATCATTTTCAGATAGTTGATTGGAAAATCATTCATTTATTGAATAAAAATTTAAAACCGCGCTTGCCCTACGCAATTACTTCAGTCCAGTTTTATTCAGCGCGAAACTTTTCGGGCAGCTAAAAGCTACTGCGGTAAGAGCTTACAACTCGAAGCTTTGCTTTCTTTTCGAGCGGTTCAAGGGAAACTTTCAAGGTTGTCTAGTAGACTGACTAGACTCCAGACGTCTGTGTATTGGTCTTGGCCGATATTACCGTCAGATAAATTGATGACGTAATTAGCGAACAGGTAGTTTTAGAACTTATAATTGTTTATTTTTATTTATTTATTTAACGCCCAGAGGGCTTTTACATGTTTGGTTGTACAAATAATTCATGACAGATGATTTTTAAACACATAAAGAAATAATAAAAAATAAAATTAGATAAAAAAATGCACACAAGTCATAAAAATACAAAGATACAGCAATTTGATAGGTTGTTTACAAAAATAGAGATATGTTTAGGAATAGTTTTGGAATAAATTTTTTACAAGATCCACAAAATTCGCCAGGTTTATGTTAAATAGTGTGAAATCGTTGTATCGGAGAGTGAGCAATGTAGTTCCGCTTATGGATGCTGCAGTAGAATAGCGTATTTTGTCGTGTAGTTACGGTCGGTATTCGTAAGTTTATGAGCTGCAGGAGTTCGCAACAGTCGAACTTAGAGTTAAGTATTTTGAACTTGTATTAGTTTTGTTTAGTATTTAATTTTTCATTTAAAAACCCATCTATTACATCAAATCTGAAGTATATATCCCAAATAAACGTCTAATTAAAACAAATTATTTATTTTTATTATTAACTTAATGAGCAAAACCTTAAATTGTAATATTTAATCAATGAAGACAATATAGCGACACTCATTCGAAAATCTGAAACAGAAAATCAGAAAAAGATAAGGTAACATCTTGAAATCGAACCCAGAACCACTGAGCTAATGTGACCATATCAGATTCCGTCGTATGTATACTTTATGGAAATGGTAGGAAAAGCTTCAATTTATCCAAAACGTTTTTTTTTAAATTTTGATGTAAACCAATTCGTAGTAAAGATTAATTGAAATTAGTGATTTAGCATTAATTTTTGCATTCAAAGATGAAACTGTAACTCATTTCAGTTGGCTTACGATTAACTGAAATACCTTTTATGCATGTTTTCCGTAAACTAGTGGTACATGCGGGAAATTGTTTCGTTTTTCGTTTACGAGTAAATTTTGAATCGAGGTGGAATATTTTATAGAAAGAATTCAAAAAAAAATTTTTAAACACTTAAATTATAAATTCAAATTACACTTCTCAAATTATACCGAATCCATTAAATTTCACAATTTCAAATCCCTCCAAACACGACGTCTAATTTTTGATCAAATCCTATTGTTTAAAATTCTAAACAATGGCCTGGACTCACCAGAACTTACCAATTTAATAAATTTTCATATTCCCTCAAGATCAACCCGGCAATCCGATTTATTTTATTTACCCTCTTGTAGAACAAACATTAGAAAAAACTCCCCAATTCCTCGTGTATGTGCACAATATAATACAAAATTTCACAGCATTGACATTTTTAGTAAAAACCTTAAGAAATATCGATATGAAGTAACGCGTACGATCGATTATTAATATGAGAATATATCGTGAGCATCTCCTATCCTTTTCCTATATTCCTCTTCCTCTCCTTGGATTATTAGAGGCCCAGTTGGTGAGATGGAAACCTCCTGATGATAGAACTGCGGCCACGTCTTTTACAAGGCCAGTGGCTTCACTGATGGAGTCCACCGCGTCCAGATAGTCATCCATATAAAATTTTGTTTGGATAGCGTCTGCAGCAGCCGGGAAGCTCTCAGCATTTTGTAGTGCCACTCGGTTTCGCACATATTGGGCGCTGCTAGGAGAACAGGTAGCGCCGAACATCATCGAGGTCATCATGTAGGTATGAGGCTCTTCTTGAAGTGTTGGTCGCCACAGGAACAGTTGTGACAGCTGGTCCTCTGCTTTGATTTTTACTTGTAAAAACATCTCTTTTATGTCGGCGGCGAGGGCTATTTTCCCTTCTCGAAACCGGAGAATGTTCCCAAGGAGTGACGTCAGTAGATCAGGTCCCGTCAGCAGTTGATCATTGAGGGAGGTCCCTCGGCAGCGGCTGGCGGCGTCAAATACGACACGGATCTTTCCTGGCTTGTTGGGGTTCACCACGGCGAAGTGGGGCAGATACCACTTGCGGGCGGAGTGCTTTGCCGCCTCTCGTGCTGTGAGCTCCCGTGCGTGGCCTTGCGTGATGAGCCGGTTGATTTTTTCTTTGTACGCCACTGCCAGGTCCTCTTCCTTCAATAATTTAATTTCCAGGGACCACAATCTTTTGAGCGCACATTTTTTGTTGTCGGGCAGTGTGATATTTTCGTTTTTCCATAGCAGGCCAGTCTGCCATCTGCCGGACGTCATCTGACAGGTGGTGTCCTCCATCAGCTGGTTGGCACGTACCACATGTGCGGTCACCCGGGAGGCTGATGTGATCCCCAGGGAGTCGACTGCGAAGTTTGTTCGTATCAAGTCGCTCAGCAGGTCATCTTTGTGATTTTCAGCGTGCAGGGCCAGAGTGGTGACCGAGTCTTCACTGGTGGGAGTCCCTCCTCCATGGGTAATCCACCCCAGGGCAGTCCGTGACAATATTCGCGTAGAGTCACGGGCTTCATGCACTTCCCTCGAGACAATGAGGTGAGCATTGTCCTGCCCGATGAGAAGTGTGGGTGTGACGTACCCGCCAGGAACCCTTTGTTCTGGGAGGCTGAGGCCCTTCACGGTGCTCGCTTTGATGTGGTAGCTGGTGCCTATCCCGGCGCCGCGCAGTGTGACCTGCACGCGGCGTGATGCTTGATCTGAGGAGCACATGCCTTTTGCCCCGTGGAGCCGTAGTCCTTGGACGGGTCCGGTAGCGCCAATTTTTTCTGCTGTGGCGGCGTCAATCAGTGTGATCGTTGATCCCTCATCCAGCAGCGCGAATGCGGAGATCGGCTGCGTGGGGCCCGTCAGCACTACTGGCACCACTTTTAGCACGGCGCCGTCGGCCTGGCGTCACATGTGGTGGACATCAGCTGTTGTGGTGTTTTTTACGAACGATGGGTCGTGCAGTAACTTGTGGTGTGGAGCGCGACAGTCTCCAACACCGCACCAGTCCCGGGATTTGCATTGTTTGGGCCAGTGTTTGCCATCTAAACATATACGGCACAATCCAGAACTTTTAACTGTCTCAAAGCGAAGTTTTACGTCCTTCGCTGCGAACTCACGACATTCACGGAGGCAGTGGCCCCTTTCACCGCACTGTACGCACCCTTCACGGTTGTTAAAGTCACAGTGGGGTGTCACATTATCACTTCGATTTGTGTTTCGCGTACTTTCGTTTTTTCGCGAACGGTCATACTTTCGCGCACTTTCGTTTTGTACTTTTCGCGAACTTTCGTTTTGTATTTTCCGCGAACTGTCATTTTGTGGTGACTTACGACTCGTTTCACTATTTCGCGGCCCGAATTGTTCCGAGGTAGCAAAGGTTTGCTCGCGACGTGGTCTAGACCTCGCGGGGTCGACCATTCCCGATTTGGAGATGGCGTTCGCGACGGTTTTCAGGAAGGCGGCAAACTGGCAGATGGTGGCAGGCACTTCGTAATGCCGCACTTCCATCAGCCACGCCAACCGCATCGTGCATGGCATCTTCCCCGCGATGTCGCTGAGGAGCGCCGGGTTGGTGAGATATCCCTCATTGTTTAGGGAGCGGAGTGAAGCCACCAGGTTTTGCACAGTCCCCGAGAAGTCTGCTATGTCTTCTAGTGATGCCTCTGCCGTCATGTGTGGAAGCTTCTTGGCCTTGTCCAACATCAGGGCAGCCAGTGAATTCGTCCCTCCGTAGCGCTGCTCCAGCACGGCCAGTATCTCTGGCACTTGGGTAGGGTCCATCAGGAGGGGGCCCACAGCTTCGCGGGCCTTTCCCTTGAGGGCTCGCTGAAGTCGGATGAGGTTCTCGCTGCTGGTCATCCGGCAGGTTGAGGTTGACTGGGTGAACTGTGCCCTCCAGGTGGGCCACTCCAGCGGGTCACCAGAGAAGGTGGGCAGATCCTTGGCCATTGACTGCCTGGCGATGAGTGCTGCCATCCGGGGGTCATCCTCAATTGTGGGATGAGGGCTGTCCTGAGCCCTTGAAGCTCTTATGGCCTCCGTGAGCGCGCAGGTGAACTGAGCCATCGAGTTATCCGCTTGGTGGATCCAGGCGCTGGTGTGGCGGGCCGTCTCGTCCGCATTTGGTTGTGGAGGAAACATCGGCAGGCCGGAGCTCGGGCTGGAAGCGGGCAGATGCTGGTCATCAGGTTGTGCTGGCGCTCGGTACTCCTGTTCGCGCAGTGGTACCGGCGGCACATGTGTAGATGGCCCAGGATGTGTCCAATGCGAGTATGAGGCTGGATCCCCGTGATTGTAGTAAGGGGGTGGTGGCACAGGGGCTGCTGGCCCTGGCTGTGCTGATGATGCATAGGGTCCGACAGGTTTCTCCGGTACGGCTTCTCGTTGCCTCTGGTTGAGCAGAGGTACGGGCGGTACGGGGCCGGAAGGTCCAGGCTGCATCCATCCAAGGCTCCCATCATAGTGAGGGGGCTGCGGCGCGGGGCCTCCAGGCCCTGGCTGCGCCAGCGATGCGTACCTCTGGTCTACCAGAGGCACAGGTCCGACGGGCATCTCTCGTACGGCTTCTCGTTGCCTTGTATTGTGCAGAGGCAAGGGCGGTACGGGGCCGGAAGGTCCAGGTTGCAGCCATCCAAAGCCCCCATTGTAATGAAGGGGCTGCGGCGCGGGGCCTCCAGGCCCTGGCTGCGCCGGTGATGCGTACCTCTGGTTTACCAGAGGCACAGGTCCAGCGGGCATCTCTCGTACGGCTTCTTGTTGCCTTGCATTGTGCAGAGGCAAGGGCGGTACGGGGCCGGAAGGTCCATGCTGCATCCATCCGGGGCCCCCATCAGAGTGAGGGGGCTGCGGCGCGGGGCCTCCAGGCCCTGGCTGCGCCGGTGAGGGGTGCCTCTGGTCTACCAGAGACACAGGTCCAACGGGCATCTCTCGTACAGCTTCTCGTTGCCTTGTATTGTGCAGAGGCAGGGGCGGTACGGGGCCGGAAGGTCCAGGGTGCATCCATGATGCTTGTGGTTGCCAAGGTTCTCCTTGGTCCGGATGTCCATGGCTGGTTGGCTCCGAAGCAGTACTCGCTGCGATGAGTTGTGCCAGCCCTGCGGCACCGGGTTGTGCCAGCCCTGCAGCACTGGGTTGTGCCAGCCCTGCAGCACTGGGTTGTGCCAGCCCTGCGGCGCCGGGTTGTGTGGGCCCTGTCGCATCTGGTGCAGGCCCTGCACGGGTTTGTGGTTGAAGGGCTGCCATCAGCCGTTCAATCTGCTTGTTTTGGTGGCGTAGCTGTCGTCGCAGTTGGCGCACCGTATCCTCGGTAGATGTAGAGGGCGGTGGCTCGTCATCGCTGTCTGCGGAGCCTGTCTCAGGAGTGGTGCTGGGCGAGGGCCGGGGCGTGGCATCAGATATGTCATCAGGCATGTCCAGGACTTCAGGGCCAGCGTCCGGGGCAGTAGGTAGCTCAGCAGCAGGGGGTGGAGGCGAGCCATCTTCTTGGGCCGTCTTCTTGGATCTCAGCGAGGGTGGAGACATCCTGGCGAGGACTGTAGATCCGGCTCGAAGGACCACTTGTAACAGACGTGACGCCTTTACAAGAACTGTAAAATAGGTCCGGGTCTAAGTGCACGCTGATGAGGATGTATGATGAGTAAAATAATAAAAGCTGGCCTCCTGCACCCAGTGTCTGATGAGTAAGGGACACTGGATGTGCCTATTCTTCTGCCTGAGCCTGGCGCCTTGCGGTGTCCTGGAGTAGGGCCGGCTTGTCTGGAGGAGGTAGGCACCAGGACGGAAGACAGGCAGAAGTCGGCGGGAGGCAGCTGGTGTTGAAGAAAATACTTCTTAAGTAACAAGTAATAAAACAAGTTTTGAAGAGTCGAAGTGAACTGATTTATTTTAAAATTGGCATGGTATATAAAGGGGACTTGTACCCGACAGCGTTCGGACAGTGTTTTTTACAAAAAGTGGAGGGGTTTTTGTCCTCAGACCAAATGGTATAAATAGGGCGGCCATTATGTGGGCACCCTATTTTGCCGGTGTCACCGTTGAAGGCGGTCGCTTAAAATGTGTTTTTTATAATAATTCTACAGAGTTAATTGTGTACATATGTGTTCGTTATTATACAGTAATCATGAAATAAACCAATTGTCTATTGCTAGATTTTTAGTTAGAGACGTTTAGCTCATTTTTGAGCTAAATCGCATAAAATATAAATTGATTTGCCGTTTGGCTGAATATCTGATTATTTACAGGTACAATGTTATTTTTACGAGGTCCCCCGTAAGATGTGTTAATGAAACCTGTTTGTTTCACCATCTTACGGGGCACCTGGATTTTTAAAATCGGAAAAACGTATTTTTACCGAAATTTTTCTAAGTGTTTTTTGAGGGTCATTTATTGCCCTAGTTTGAGTAATTTAAGGGTTAGAGACTCAGGCTCTCTTTCCCTCGATGCCTTGTAGGACTGCGGAATGAAATTTCCTAGTTTCATTATCCTACAAGGATCGTAGCTAAAAATAATTAACAATATGTCACAAAAAAAGGAAACATAAAAAATACAAGTGAAATGATAAGTTGAAAAATGTCCCTGGTGGCAACCTGAGCATGATAGCGTTTATTTGTTGCACCGGGGGCATTGTACATATAAAAACGAAAGTATTTTATTAATACAATATTACAATTAGAATAACTTTTAAATTCTAATTGGAAAACAAACATAAAATATTTTCAACGAAAAAGATCGCCGGCGGTACGGTACTAACGAGTTTAGTGGCCAAGCGGGATTTCTGGTTTTCGAGCGAAATCCCAAAAAATGACCACTGAACTGTAGAGGATACCGCCAAGGATGTTTTTCGTTGAAAGAACATACGAGGATATGTAACACGTCCGTTACAAGGAGGATGCACCAAAGCAAAGAAAGTTAAAAAACTATGCTTTAAAAAGTATATTATTATTAATTTATATAATTTTTTTTTAGTTATTAATTTTCTTTTTTTTATTATAATTATGTTAAAAGTTTAAAATGTTTGCTAAAAGTTGCTTGAAATGTCTTAGTTAAAATGCTTTAGTAATTTTTGGTAACCAAATCTGCATAGCCTTCCTTTACACAATCTCCTCCCCCTACCCATTACTTTCAATCTCACAACATTGGATATGAATAGGATAACTAATACCTCTTCCATAGGTCATCCCTCTACGTTTGGTGTGTTCAGGTCTTGACGGCGGATGTGACTGCCCATCAGCTGCGTGGTTGGCCGGATCGGGAGAGGCCAATTTGGGAAGACCCTTTGATCCCTTCAGCTAATCTCTCTCGACCCATCGTTTTGTACCGCAGTGGGATATACAATTCAATTTATGGGTACCGGCGGTTATGGGTACCGGCGCCCGGGAACCATTTATTGGATAACTAACACCTCGGCCATAAGTCACCCCAAATGGTTCACTACTTTTAGTAACTTAGCAGGTGTGCCCAGGTTCATGGGGTGCGGTTTGTATATTTCTTGGTGGCGGATGCATATGCCCACCTACCGCGTGGGGGGCCGGTTCGGGAGAGACTGGTTGAGAGAGACCTCCCGAAGATAGCTGAAGAGAGTTGGGCAGAGTCATTGTTTTGTATTTTCGAAGTAAAGTACGAAATAACAGTCTTTTAATTAATACATAATAGTACTGACATACTGGCCAGTACTTATAAAATACAGTATCTCTTGGAGGGTTATGCGCGTTTTCGTCCCCGACTAAACATCCCCCAACAAAATATCTACTAAAAACTAACCTAACCGAACTTTACAGGATGTCTGTTGTTACGATACACATTTTAGTATTCAAACTGCCGCCTCAATTGAAATCAGTGCCGAAAGAGGGCGCTAACGGCGTGCGTTCACGCGCACGCCGGCCGCGCATCAGGTGACCCAAGCAGGCGGGCTCGGCCCGCGGCGCAAGCCGAGCGCGGCCGCTACTCTCCGCCGCGAGCGCTCCAAGTGTAGACATCCCACGCTTGTCGTGTCTGTGTTTGTACCGACGCGAGCCGCGTCTAACAAACGTTCTGGAAACCGCCATTTTGGCGGGCTCTGAATGCGACGAAGCAGGACCCCCGACATGGAACTCCAAGAGAGACTCTCCAGACACATTAAGCCAACCCAATCCCCTTTGTTTGTGCTGATTTAATTGTTTGCCCGATCGCGGAAACCCGGGATGAAATCCAGAGAGAATTGAGTTTTATAGAATAGAGATACTCATGTGTTTAATTGTTCTAACCTTGTAATTTGTGATGTTTCGCCGCTTTGTTCTGGAGATTAAATGAAGTAAAGGAAATCTCTCTCTTCTTAATTTGCTAGCAAATTAACCTAAAACAATCTAGGCCTCCCTACGAGGCATGGTGAATCTCAGCTGCGGCCGGATCCTCGACCTGAATACCATGTACCTGCCGATACGAGCTAGCCGCAGGTAGGTTGGGTCCATCATTAACACTGGCGCTAACAATGGCGACCAGCTATGGGGCCGAATAATTGCTACGAAGCTAACACTGACGCCCAACATCGCCAAGTTAACACTGGCGCTTCCAACGTGGAGCTCTTCTTCAAAGTTAACACTGTATTACTTTTTACCCACTCTACTATTTTTGAACAATAATTTATTGCCTTTATAGGATATCTGTATTATTTTAGTCGCATTTTTGGTTGGGTTTGGTTTGGTTATATTAGGTTAGGTTAAGTTAGGTAAGGTTAGGTTAGGTTTCAGTAGATATTTTTTTTGGGGATGTTTTGTCCGTAGGATATTTTGGCGGGGATATTTTGTCGGGGATAATTCGTCGGTAATATTTTGTCGGAGATATTTTGTCGGGGATAATTCGTCGGCAATATTTTGTTGGGTATATCTTGTTGGGGATATTTTGTCGGGGATATTTAGTCGGTAATATTTTGTTGGGGATATTTTGTCGCGGGTTGAAAAGCCACGAAACTTCGCTGGAGAAGTCTACAGAGAAACTTTACATTAATTATTATTAGAAGAAAATCCTGAAATTCGCTGTGTCCATATCCCTATAGCTCGTGCATCATCCGCGTACGTCTTTCACTCCTGAATTCTTTTTTTCCCTCGTTTGTGTTTGCCGACTGCATCTGCCCTCGGGACATGAGATCCAATTCTGCTGAATTTAAAAACAAACAAAAACTCCTCTTTGGTGACCGAATAATGTTTTTAAAAGTAATTTCTCCGTGTTTCAATACTGATTAGCAATAAATATTACCCCCACTAAATCAATGATAAAAAATAATGATTGATATTATGTATTTTTATTTAACTAAAAATGATGTAAATTTATAACTAGTGTAGGCATTCGTCCCTTATCAGAAATTGACTTAGAACTTGGACAGTTTGAAAATGGTCTTGTAAACCGAAACAGCTGTAAGCAAAATACCTTCTAAAATACTTGCAGAACTTGGTAATAACATTATCAAACATAATTTTTATGAAATTAAAAAAAAATAGAGTTCTACGAATTAAGCATAAAAAATAATTAATATGGAATGTTTAGTGTTGTCAACTGCTGTTAGACTGCATACAAAATATTGAGACCATATTTTTTCTTTGCAACTATTGGATGATTTTGAATTGGATCTCATTAGTACATTATTACTTGTACAATTGGGCAAATGAGAAAATTAAATTGACTACCAATATCAAGTTCCTAAATAATGTTCCTCGTAATGATGTTCCCCGTGAAAATGTTCCCAGTAAAAACTTACCCAGTTAAAATGTTCCTACTAAAATATCTCCGGTCAAAACAGTCCTTTCCCAAATGTTCATAATTAATAGTCGCTCAGGCTAGGTTAGGTTAGGTTAGGTTTGGTTAAGTTAGGTTAGGTTAATGGGTTAGGAGAAAATATAATGCAAATGTGAATGGTAGAAGAAGTCGGAGACGCCCGAGGAAGACGTGGCACGACCAAGTGAATCAGATACTTGAGTCGGGCCATGTGAAGAGTCGGAATAATAGAAGAGCATGTATGAGGCGATGTATGAATGTGAACGAGGCAAAGAGTGTGTACCAAGATCGAGTTGTGTGGCGGTCCGTCCTCTATGCCTACCCCTGCGTGGAAACGGCGTGATGGTTAGTTAGTTAGTTAGTTAGGTTAGGTTAAACTAGTTAGGTTAGGACATGCTGAAAATGCTGACTGATTAGTAATTTACTTCAAATTTTTTTTTTTTTTTTACATTCACTCCACTGAGGAAAATTATTTCCCTCAGGGCCTATGTCATCTTTGAAGATGCTGTGTGGAGGGTCTTTTTGAGGTTATGAAGGAGTGAACGTGGATCTTGAAGAGACTCATGTTGTAGGAGGGAGGAAACACAGAGGCCGGCAAATCATTCCACAGCCGAGCTGTTGAACTCAGGAACGAGTCGTAGAAACGACCCGTTCTCATGTGACTAATGTCAACCATGTACAAATGTTGGGCGTGTGTTTGGCATATTTCCCGACTATGCACCGGTGCTGAGGGGATCAATGACGCTATTTCCTTGAAGCATCTTCCATTGTAATATCGGTAGAACAAGGACATTTTGGGAAAATTTGGGAACATTTTAATTGGGCACATTTTAACTGGGAGCATTGTTATCAGTGACATTATCACTTTGAACTCCTATTTCCAAACGGCGAATTCTAATAATATTTGCAGTTTTCAATATCGCTAATCAATTTGTTTAAAAGGTTTGGCTGTTAATTGTAGTTATTTCGTTCATAAAACATTGATAATAAGCAGAGCACTAATCTGAAAATAACAAAAATATTTCATCATTTAGCCATAGTTTCTTCTATCGAATGGGAATATGAGAATCATCTCTCTGCTGCCTGGCGCCTATCTGCCCCCTTTCTCCAATATAACCTCCTTTAATTCCGCTCTTTTTCTTTTGCGAGTGCTTTGCATTTCATCTGCGAGACGTGTCCAGTTTCCCCTTCAAATACACTCGGACATGCTGTGGTCATCTGTCCATTCGGATCCCTAATGAAATTATTGGGAGCCATTATTGTCAACTTACGGTTTATTTATTCGGCGTGCGTAGTGTTCTGAATTTTTGAAGATATTCGACATTTTTAGAGGGGCCTCTACCGGACGTCGGAAACTCACAACAGAAGTCTGACAAATAAGTAACGTGGAAAAAATGAGGACGCTGCAGTCGTATAAACGGTATCTCAAAGTATCACTTGAAGAAAATGCTGATTTTATTGCAAAAAATGGCTAAGAAGGTGTCTTTCCTTGGTAAAATTAGAAAAAAAATTGTATGCGAATGCTAGACGTTCCATATATATTGTGATCCGTCAATATTTATCAAATATCGTGTATTGACGGATCACAACATGGATCACAGACGTCTAGATTTCTGAATTCCGTTTCGTTTTTTCGTAGGATAAGTTAGCCGAGTTTTTTTTTCTGTTGCGAGAATTTATTTGTTTATTTATTAAGAGGATGGTGAAATACCCCCTTTATATCAAACTCCACGTGCTGAACTTCATTATAGTTGACGTCAAAATAATGGCTTACAATAAACAAGGTAACTTGTAAACTTACATTAATTAATATTTTTGATGTTGACCAGGTTTCGTTTTGATTCATGATTGAATAAGGTTTAATATTGAATATAAAAGTTATTAAAAGACCTTATGACGAGAGACGACTAAGAAAATTAAGCTGGGAACTTTTGTTATCAATTAAAACTTATAATTTATTAAGGTGTTAAGGGACGTTCTTAATTTACTTTAACAAGTGATTCTGATATTATTTGGAGTAAAAAAGGAAAATTAAATTTTGGTCTCCGGTGATTTTTCGTGATATGTTTTTTTTTCAACTTAAAACATGAAAAATCATTACGTATTGGGGGCCTGGGTTGAGCGGTTACACGGCTGAGTGACCAGTAATAAGTGTTAAACAATTTTTTAAAATTTTGTTTTTAAGAGAAAAAAATAAACTTATAAATTAATTATTATTTGTTTTTTTTTTTAATTCTTAACTTAGTGATTAAAACCTCGAATTGTAATATTTAATTAAATGAAGATAATATTTGCAAAACTCAATCGAAAATCTAAAAACACGAAAACGAGAAAGATATATGGTCACACCTGGGACTCGAACCTAGGACCTTCGGCTTTCCGGGCCGCAACTCTACAGTAGAATTGAAGGTTTCTATATTATTATTGGTTCTAAAAGCTATATTTAAACGACATTTTAAAATTTGTTTTACAATTTTTAAAGATATTGCGCCGAGTAATTCGATTAATAAAGTAAGGAAAAATAGTTATCTTAGTATGTTTACAAAACCTAAACAATATAACGCACTTAAATGAGTCAAATAAGTGAAGTCATTATTAAACAATCAAGGAAACTTTAACGTTTAGTTAGAAAAATAAGCAGTTTCTCCGCAAATTGGTTTAACCGGTAATAAATCGATTTAGACACTTAAAAAAATGACATTTATATTCGTATTAGTAATTCGTCTCAAAATGGTTTAAAAATAGCCTTGTAAGCCGAAACAGCTGTAACAACAAAAAAACTAAAAGGTTTATCAAATATCTAGTACGGACTTGTGCTTTTTATATTATGATGTACTGGTCAGAAATCAATTTTGCATGATTTTAGAGGCAACTTGGGTATTTTTTGATCAGTTAATTTTAATTTACACACGAGTTTTTAACTCTCGTAAAGGTAAACATTTCTAGTTTATAATTTGAAATATATATTATCATGTTAATTTAAGTACCTTTTTTATAATAATAATAATAATAAACAAAATATTCTTGCCGTACCCACTGAGATAATATTATGAAAAATTGGTAAAAAAAATAAACTTTTGCAATCTGAATTTATGCACAATAAAATGCTTTTTTACATAAAATATTATAAGTTTTATATTTCATTCTATATATATTAAATGTGGGAAAATATATTTTATAAAATAACTTAACGTTGAGATCCGCAAAGAATGCAAGGCTGACGATTTGGGCAAATGTGAATGGTAAAAGAAGTCGAGGACGCCCAAGAAAGACATGGCACGACCAAGTGAATCAGATACTTAAATCGGGCCATGTCAAGAGTCAGAATAATAGAAGAGCTTTTATGAGACGATGTATGAATGTGAACGAGGCAAGGAGTGTGTGCCAAGACCGAGTTGTTTTGCGGTCCGTCCTCTCTGCCTACCCCTGCGGAGAAACGGCTTGATGGTTGGTTAGTTAGTTAACCCACAAATATTTGCCAAGTTGCATCTAAAATCATGAAAAATGTAATTCTTTAATTATCTATATTTCATAACATAAAACAGAAATATATATAGTATCACACTAGATATTTGCTAAACATTTGATTGTACAATAATTTTTCGGTTTGTAAGTGATTTGATTCAAGTTTTTAAGGTGAAAGCTATCCTGATTCATGCTTGTGGAAAGTTTAGTTATTTCCTTTTTAATAGTCTCTGCACTCTTGTACAGAAATGTTTTAGGACAGTTCGAAAGGGCCGTTTCTATGTCTGCAGCAACACTGCACCTTCAATATTAACTTTAACGTATTTATTTTGCTAAAGTCGTACATTATTAATTAATTTAACTGCTGAAAACAAACTGTCATTGAAACTTTTTAAATCATTTATCACACTATTTTAGATTGATTTTCAATTAATAACATCGCCATTCCTCACCGATGGATAAATACAATAGTCCATACTTATAAAATTAGGCATCTTACATAAATTTCGGTGACATAATCAAACATTATTTACGCACATGTCAGATTTGATGTATGATTGCTAGCGCCTCGGCGTCTAAAATAGGAGCTATTCTGCGGCTTATCACAGCTTGTGTGGCAAATTTAGCCCTTAAATTGGAGCGAGGAATGTCGTTCATAGCAAGGATACGGTTTGGCTGATATACCGGGCCTATCCTATCAAATAATTAAAAATTTCATTGAGATTTGCTGAATAAAACACTATGAACTTAAAACTCTAAAAAGGAGAAAGGCATTGCGGATACGACTTACTTATACAAAGTCTTGAATGGTCATATTGACTGTCCAGCCATTTTGTCATCAATTAATATTAGAGTCCCAAATAAGAAAACTAGAGACAAGTCATAGTTTCATATCGAAATATCTTCAATGAGTCTCAGACAAATTTCTTTCTTTTTGAACTTGCAATCATTAAAACAAAAACAAATATATTGGTACTGATATCTTGTCGTGTATGGATCTTTTAAACAAATATATAAAATTAAGTAAAAGAAAAGATAATAATTATTGATTAAATGAAAATAATTTAAAAAATTAAATGTATATGTATATTTGCAAAGTTTGAAGAAGTAATAATTATTGATTTATTTATTAATTATTTCTGTGTGATGTGAACATTAGTTATTGGGTTACAACCTAATTAACATAATTTGTTGTTTTTGTAATGTAAGTTATTAATCTGTAAATATTCCTAATAAAAAATAATAACAAAATGCGGTCTGTACCTTTTGCCTTGCGTTAATGGAATAAACACGTGCATTCCTTTAAAATTTAAGAGCTTTAAAGTCATTGTAAAGTCCTTTAGTTGATTATTTATTTATCTTTTATGTCTCTGACGTAACTCCTTTTCAAATATATTTTCAAAAAAGCTTGTAATCGTGCTTGTTAATAGCTATTCTATTTTTAAACGACTTCGAAAAGGAGGAGGTTATCAATTCGACGGTATATATTTATATATATTTTTTTAATTTAAAAAAAAAAAAAAAAATTTGTTTGTTACCTCAGAACTTTCGATTGGGTGAACTGATGATTATTTTTTTATTAGAAAGCTGGTGCTTCCCGTGTGGTCCCATTTTAATTTGGTCAAGTTTTGACAATGGGATCCATGAGAAAACCATATATGTCTTAAATTTGCAATAAGTATGTGCGCTACAAATGGACAAATAACTCAATATTACGCCAACAGATTTCGATGATTCTTTTTTAAGTAAAACTTTACGCACGCTCGACACTAAAAATTAAAAATAAACAAAATTTTTAAGAAAAACAAAAAACGACTTCAAAAAATGCACTATAAGTCAAAAAATAATTTCGTAAGATTGTTATTTTTGGAGTCGTTGTCAGCCAAGATCTCCACATCTCACCTATGTATGTATGTAGTTACCTTGGCTGACACCGACTCCAAAAATAACAATCGTACGAAATTATTTTTTTACTTTTTAGTGCATTTTTTGAAGTCGTTTTGTGTTTTTTTTTTTATTTTGTTTATTTAAAATAAATAATTTATGAAAATTGAGGCCGATTTTACTTTGCCAAGAAAAATAAAAAGCAAAATCTGATCTACACTAAATGCTTCTGTGCCCTTTCCCTTTCAAAGTCGATATACAAAGTATATTTGAGTCTACTTGTGCGTACCGATGCCCATATAAAGTACGAACGTTTGAACTTGAATGACTTTCAAGGAGCTTGCGATAGTAACTGAAGTTAAATCCTCAACATAGTTTTGCCAAGTTTGAAAGTGCAACAACTTTGCCTTTATTGCGGTTTATAAGTTACTCGGTTCACATTGATGTTACCTAGTTTCGTTGGTTTGTAGTCATTTTAGAATATCAGAAATTAGCATTTTTTTTCAAATCGTCAAAATTTTTCCGCTTTTTAATAAAATGCAAATAAATAATATATATATCTGAACATGTCTGAAAAATAAAAACTGTTTTTGAAAGATGATAAATACGCAATAAAATTTAAAAAATTGAAATAATATATAATCTTGGAAATATAAAAATTTTGTACGAAAACATAATCAAGTTTTTAAAATGGCTCACCTTATGTTTTTTCTAACTAAAATGACTGATAAGAAAAAAAAGCATAGACATATTTTATTAGACAAATGTATTTATTATAAACGTTATTCGTTCATTACCTCACTTTTTTGTCTTTCCATATAAAAATAATTAATTAAAAAAATCCTAAAGATTAACATTAGTTTTTCAAATTGCGATTCAAAACTGTGGTTTTATAAAGGTGTACATTTTATTATTTGAGTGTAATTTTTTAGACTTTTATTTTTTTTTATGTAAATCGTGGTATTTTTTTCATTTCTAACACCGTTTAGAACAATATGTTAAAAATATTTTAACATTGCTATTAAGGGAGTTACAGCGATTTATATGAGACCTATGTGAGCTGGGACAAATATGATCTCCTGTGATTAAATAAAATCTAGGTACGCCCAAATTGAAGAAATAGCCAATATTGAATGTGGCAGTTATTTTTCCATTTCGAAGGTATTTTTTTCGCTAGACAAGTGGACAGTTAATGAAAATTTATAATACATCATTGAAGAAGAAGATAACACTATTAATCTAAACGAAAATGTGAAAGAGATCAAGAGAAGAAAAATAAAAAGATAACGGTCGCAGGGACTCGAACACAGAACCTCTCGTCTTATCGGGACAAACGCCTTACCAATTCGGTTACTGCCACCTCTTATTCAATCTCATATTTTCTTCTCCTTCAAAGATACATTAGGCACATTGATAAAAATAACCATCAAAATTTATAAGAAGAGCGTTCTTTTAATAAAAATTACCCTTTTGCTATATAAGTAAGTAAATATAATGTGATCGTTGAATAGTTTATTTAACATGTAAAAAATCAATGCCGGGTGTGGGGAGAATTCACGCTGAAATGAGCGTCAGTTTCTACGGGGTAATTTCAATGTTCAATTACTTGAAATAAAAAAATTATAAATCAGATAATTAGTATTGTTCTTAGGAATGCACAATGTGTCCGGAGATCGAGTAACTTATAATGGACATAAATTAAATTGCTAACAATAAAATTGTGATCTATCTTAAAAGCATTACGTGTATACATAAATTGAACTCGGCGTTGATTAAGAATATTCAGGGAGACTTTCATAATTTCGCGTGCGATGTGAAATATATTTCAAAAACTTATATCTGAACTCTTTTTGAATAAGATTGTGTGTGTAGAGTGGATTTGATATGTGCGAAGATTGACTGACGAAGGACCTTGATTTTTGTGTTACTGTTTACTACTTGGAATGAGGAAAAAACATATGCTGCATATAAAGGAAAGGACTCACCGAACAGGATAAAGAACTTGTATGTTGGTAATTTTGTCTGCTTTCTCCCCGTCCAATAGGCACAGAAACAGCAATAGGCGTGCGTTTCGTTTACACGGCGAACACGGCGGAATTATGTCAATGTCGATTCACAGGTAGCGGGAGCACAGTGGTTATAGTATATGTTGCGGCGCGGGCTGTTAATTGCAGACTGGAGCACATGGTGATAATATTTTTAGGAGCGGATTTTGGAACAAGGTAGGACAGGATTTGCAACAATATTAATACCAATCCCAAGCAGTAACAGTATGTATGCGTGCTATGTAGGTGTGGATATGTGTAGGTATGTGTATTGGCGTAACCACTTTTTATGTTTAATTTATGTGTAGAACAATGAGGATTTCACATTGTTGAAGCGTACTTAAAGTGGCTTCTGACATAGGATATTATATAGAGAATCTTAAATGTTTCTTTAGATGTATTCCTTTGTACAACTTACCTGTAATAATGTATCTACATGTAAAACCCTTGCGTGAATAAATACATTTAATATTTGAGAGCTATAAACAGGGTTTAAAGGGACGTACTTGACTTACTTACTTCAACCAGTGATTCTTGACATTATTTGAAGTAAAAATTGTAAATGAAGTTCTGGTCTCCGGTGACATTTTTATTTTTTTTTCCTTCTATTAAAAATCAATAGGTGTTGGACAATTAGGGGCGGATGAAGGAGTGCAGTGACGACATGTTGAAGAATTTTTTTTTTTTTAAATTTGATTTTGAAAACATAATTGAAAAAAAAGAGCTCGCAAACAAAATTTCGTTTACGTTGTTTACTCCAGATAAGAACGGGAATCACTGGTTAAAATAAGTCAAGTTCATCTCTTAACACTCTGTATATATTTAAATTTCTGTTTTCATGAGTTTTCTTTCAATTTAATCTGTGAGAGGTTGTTGGTAAATGATACTTTTTCGTTTTTGAAAAAATTATGTGAGTATAATGTTACGTTTCATCTCATCTCCAAGAACTCAACCCTTTCAAGCCCCGAGCCCGCAACAATAATGTGCGCATTTTGCTATTTTACGAGTCGCCTTCGTCTCTCGGGATCGCGGGGATCTCCCAGATCCGGGATCTATTTATTTGTTTATGGATAGGTCTAAGTTCAGAATTGGATGGGCAAACTTGAGATAATCTCCTCTGCGAAATGCTCGCGCGGACCAAGAGCCCCGCATTACTTGGAGTGTGGAATCGATACGTTTAGCATGTGGGCTGAAGGAGGACATGGTGGGTGGGGGTGGTGGTCTCCCACCGCCCCTCTTCTCGCGGCCACGCCAACTCCAGCATCTACAATAGGTGCACGTGTGGATAGGGAGATGTAGACGTATACACACGTACACTCTACACTATATTATAGTGGATGCTGTACACACGGACCTTGGATCAGGGTGCGGCAAGCAGTGGGAAGCGAGATCCTAGACACTACTGATCTAATTTAAATTTCTTAATTCGTGGACTGACCTACCTCTTTTAACTGCGAGCTCATGAATCTTAGGGTCATTCTCACCTGTTTCCAAGATAATGATGACATTTTCGCGAGATAATGGAAATTACCGCCAGCTGGTTAACATTTCCACGATCTTATAATATTCGTGCAAACTCATGAACATTCAAAGTTTTTGTATATATTCACACTCAAGAAAATGAAAATTTCCGCGAGCTAATGACATCCCTGCATGCTCATGAACATCCCAAATTCGCGGACTGTCACACGATCTTATAATCCCATGAGCATTTCAATCCCCTAATCTACATCAAAAAATGAGATTAAAAAACATAATTATAAGATAATTTTGGCTTGGTAGTTTCAATTCTGGGAATAAGAGATAAGTGGCTCGATAGTTTCAATTCTGGGAGTAAGAGATAATTAGCTTTATAGTTTCAATTCTGGGATTAAGAGATAATTAGCTTTAAAGTTTCAATTCTGGGATTAAGAGATAATTGGCCCGATAGTTTCAATTCTGGGATTATGAGATACACAATGGCTTTAAAGTGTCAATTCTGGGATTAAGATATAATTGGCTAGATAGTTTCATTTCTGGGATTAAGAGATAATTGGCTCGATGGTTTCAATTCTGGGATTATGAGATACATATTGGCTTTAAAGTGTCAATTCTGGGATTAAGATATAATTGGCTTCATAGTTCCAATTCTGGGATTAAGAGATATTTGACTTGATAGTTCAAATTCTGAGATTAAGAGATAATTGGCTTGATAGTTCAAATTCTGAGATTAAGAATTAATTGGCTTTATTGTCAAAATTCTGGGATTAAGAGATAATTGGCTTGATAGTTTAATTCTGGGATTAAGAGATATTTGGTTTGATTGTTAAAATTCTGGAATTAAGAGATAATAAGAACTCCAGTGAAAAATATTATGGCTTTAAAAAAATATGTTCAAATAGAAATATAGACCAATAAACGCTGATTCTGAATATATAACTTTTATTTGATAATATTAAACGTACAGTTCTTAAAAACATATTAAAAAGAGCATTTTTAATATTCTCGTTAAAACACAGCGTCAGGTTGGTATGCTGTGTAATGCTGTGTGGTGACGTCACGATGGAAGATTCACCTGGTGATTGCATTTTGAAATGTATGAGGCAAGCTGTTCAAACACAACATTTCGTGTTTTTTATTTGGTTTATTTACATACTTTTAGTAGAGATTTAGACATATAATAGTTGTGATGTTTATTGAAACATTATTTAGGTCTTCACAATTAAAATTATGACGGAAAAGTGCTATATTTGCGGACAATCTGATATTTCCAGGATAATGTTTTTCAAATATAATACGGACTGTGTATCTAAGTGCTGAATTTCGTGGGATAAAAGTTGTTTAGTAAATACATCATCTTATTAGTTGTTTTTGAAAGTCGTAGTAAGCTGTAAAAAAAGATTTTTGATAATCTATTTGAGGTTAAAGTCGTGTCAATTTTGACATTTTGTTTATCTACCATAACATCGATCGTATTTTCGTATTGGTTTATTATCAAGGGCTTTTTATACAAGTCATTATAAGTGTATTATAAATACCACTGTTTCTGTATGTGTTATACATAATACAATGTATTATGTTAAAGCAAAAGTCACACCTGAACACAAAATTCTACGGCTTACGATGTCATTTGCAGTCATTTTTATTTGCAATGAAAAAGATGATTAATTGTTATTGTATTGCACTTTGGTACAATACAATAACAGTAGCCATGAGATGTCGACATTTTACCTAATGTTTTTCTATATTAAAAGCAGTTAATCGTGAAGAAAAAACGCCTCGACTTGTCACACCTAAAGTCATTCGGCCATCGATTTTTCAATATAAAATTAGTAAAATGACAGCACCTGTTGAAAGTGAATAAAACTATCGATGACGTGATGACGTCACACAATGCACCATAGATATGGTGTTTTTCAAGGGATCTTGAAAAATCAAAACTTTGAAAATTATTTTAAATATTAAAACTAACTCTAAAATTAAAAATAAATATGCAGTTAATATCAGTATGGTTAGATGACAGGAAAATGATTTTTTATCACAGCGTTAAGTACCTGAGACACATCATTACAGACGACCTTAAGGATATCGAGGATATGGAAAGGCAGAGAAGAGCGATATCTGTTAGAGCGGGTATGCTGTCAAGACGTTTTTACCTATGCAGCCCAAAAGTAAAAAGAATATTGTTCAACGCTTTCTGTACCTCGCTGTACACATCAGAACTGTGGGTTGACTACACTGCATCCCAATGGAACAAGTTAAAGGTTGCTTACAACAACGCATACCGTCAGTGCTACGGAAATGTTCCTGGAGGGACGAGTGCACACTTTCCGAGCACTTCTCCGCCACCGCATGGGAAGTTTATGGCGCAGACTACGCCAATCGAAGAATGCAACCATCACCGCCATGACTACCTGGTTTGAGTCCCCCCTGATGGCCCTCTGGAGACGGGAGACGATGAAATACCCTCCGTAAACAGCTGCATGAATTAATTTTATTGTTTATTATTATTTTTCTCATGTTTTTCACGCTTATTCGTTTTTTTTTAAATTATTTATTTATATGTTGTTATTTACTTTATTTTTGTTTTTACCATTAACCCATTTTTTGTTTCAAAATATGGAATGTATTGCATTGCACTACCCCTGCATCCATTCTGGAATAAACTATTATTATTATTAAGCTAGAAGGTTATTATTCATTAAAAAAAATTAAAAAAAATGGACTGGAGTTCTCTTTTGGCTTGATTGTTTCAATGCTGGGAAAGAAATAATCAAAGAAAATGTGTGGTATTTTCTGTTTTCATGTTCGTTTAGAGATGTGTTTTTTGAGCAGGTATTTAACAATAATTTTAACTTAACCAGTGGTGTGCCGAATGTGGCCGCATATGCTTGAAATATTGTCACCTGGATGACAATCGGCACACAAATGATTTCATTTAAGGCGGTACACAATCCTAATAATTTTTGTTTGCTCAAAACTCACGTTTTAATCATTTCCGGCGAATTCGTAAATACATTAACTTTTTTATTCAGATGTCGTCCTGAGGATGTAAGTTCTTTGTATTTAAGATTAATAAAAACAATACCTTACCATTAATATATTTTACGTACAACGCCTTTAAAAAATTGTAATACGTTGTACAACTAAAGTTAGCGGTAAGCGCCAGATTTTATTTTTCTAGACGATAAATTAATAACTTCGGCAGTGCGACATCATCCCACATTTTCAATATTTGTAACACGTTCTTCAGAATTAATTAAATTGAACGCGGTGAAAAGGTCTAATCTCCATGCCTGCTAGGGTGAATTCCACCGTACGTTCATCCAGTACGCCGAGCAGCGGGCGTATATTTGTTTACACGCTTTCTTCACTTACGTCGTTAAGATTCCCATATTATTTGTCTTCTTCTTCTTTTCTTTGATAGGGCAAATTCGACAGTAGGTCCGTGCAATACACGGGTCGCGAGACTCTATTTGTTACACGGCTTCTTTACTTACGACGTTAAGATTCTGAATATATTTTAGGGTATATTGTCATCTTAAACCATTTTATTGATTTAAAACCTCAAATTGTAATATTTAATCACTGAAGACAATTTTAGTGTTTCTGTTTTAAGTTTTCGATCGAGAGTCGCTAATATTGTCTTCGCTGATTATTCAATATTTCTGCATGATCACCTCAAAGGTGCATTTTTTATTTGTCATTGTTTAAGATTAGGGGTGCGATTTATTTGAATTAAGTTATATTAGGGGAAAAGTTTTCGGACCTCTGCCTCGGAGGCTTTTAGCGATACAGGACGAGGGACGGCCGATGTAATAGACATCTAGACCCGGCGGAGAAACCCGCGGCCGCCCCCACGCTGTCCGCCCCCCCAGCGGGCGGGGGTGGGAGGGGGCGCGCGACCAAAACAAAGGAAAGCCTCCCCGGCCGGCCGGGGGTGGCGCGCCCCTAATGACAGGCTAGCGTCTCGCTTTATTTCCCGCCCGCGGCGGACCCGTCACGGAGGAATATCGGATAGGGGGGCGGCGGACTCCGGGGGCGGGGGCGCTTTGCGAGGGCTTTTTCCGCCGCCGGAGAAGGCGAGAACAACGCTGGACAGTTTCGCAAGTTTTCGGGATGATAATGAAGGCGCGCCGCGCGCCGCGCCGGAGGAATTAGGAGCGCCACGTCGCGGCTTAAAACCCCTTTTGCTCAGCGACGAGTTTTTCGTGTTTTTGAGATTGCGGAGATAATTTATTGTTGATGATTTAATTTGCTTAATTGAATGTAGTTCAAGATGCTATTATTCTAAACTAAGGGTTAGCCCGTCCTAATAAGTTTCCAGAACTAAGATAAACGGTGGCGGATAGCTTATAATGAAATCTACTCATCACCTCATTTCAAAAGTAATTAAAAGTGATGAAAAAATTGGTTAAATAGGTTACATTAGATTAGGTTAAGGGCTATTTTTCAATTATTTTTTTCACAGCTTTTAACGTTATTAAAGTGTTGAGTTGACTTAATTCTGAGTTGCCATGGAACCAAGAAAAACAGATTCACAAGAGTTATGTATCAAATTTGCTAGCATGGAAAAGCGTTGAAAAAGATATCTCAATTTCCTACTTAAATGTGTTTGTAATAAACAATTTGTGAGGTGTATATGGAACCATTTAGTGGATAACCAATACCTCTGCTATATGTCACCCCAAATGGTTCTCTGCATTTGATGTGTTTAGATCTTGGCGGCGGATGCGCCACCCATCAGCTGCGTGGTTAGCCGGATTGGGAGTGGCCGATTTGGGGAGACCCTTTGATCTCTCCAGCTGGTCTCTCTAGACTAGACCCATCGTCTTGTACGCAGTGGCAGGGATGGATTCATACGTCCAGCACTCCTGGTCATACTTTTAGATTATCACCCACCCCTGATACCATTTTCCTTTCCAGAACTTCCTTTTGCTAATCATCATTTTTTATTGATTTTACGGATTCATTCGTAATCCTCTATCCTTTCATATTTCTAACTAACTAGTACTACGGCTCATTTGGTGTTTTAACTATCACCATCTGATGGTTGTATTTAATTGACTGAATTTATGTTACATTAATGTCATCAAGAAGAAAAATTCGTTACTGGATAAAAAACCTCATGCAAATGATTATAATTCTTCTGATACATCATGTTTATGTAGGTTATAGGTACATCAACACAAGTGTTTATTAGTAACTTAGATATCTGTTAATTTAAGAAGGAGCCATTCGTTATGCAAATATATTTGTGTTGTTGGATTTGAACAGGGTGGAGGGAGGGTGGCTGATTCCCTTATCCCCCCCCCCCCCTCCCATCCCCTCCCTTCGTGAACGCATAACACTTTTTGTTTAATTTTCACACTCGTAGAAAGCCTTTGAAACGGACACAATATCCCTTGGATTGTAAAAGTTCTTCCATCAGGAGGATGCACCAAAGCAAAGAAAGTTAAAAAACTATGCTTTAAAAAGTATATTATTATTAATTTATATAATTTTTTTTTAGTTATTAATTTTCTTTTTTTTATTATAATTATGTTAAAAGTTTAAAATGTTTGCTAAAAGTTGCTTGAAATGTCTTAGTTAAAATGCTTTAGTAATTTTTGGTAACCAAATCTGCATAGCCTTCCTTTACACAATCTCCTCCCCCTACCCATTACTTTCAATCTCACAACATTGGATATGAATAGGATAACTAATACCTCTTCCATAGGTCATCCCTCTACGTTTGGTGTGTTCAGGTCTTGACGGCGGATGTGACTGCCCATCAGCTGCGTGGTTGGCCGGATCGGGAGAGGCCAATTTGGGAAGACCCTTTGATCCCTTCAGCTAATCTCTCTCGACCCATCGTTTTGTACCGCAGTGGGATATACAATTCAATTTATGGGTACCGGCGGTTATGGGTACCGGCGCCCGGGAACCATTTATTGGATAACTAACACCTCGGCCATAAGTCACCCCAAATGGTTCACTACTTTTAGTAACTTAGCAGGTGTGCCCAGGTTCATGGGGTGCGGTTTGTATATTTCTTGGTGGCGGATGCATATGCCCACCTACCGCGTGGGGGGCCGGTTCGGGAGAGACTGGTTGAGAGAGACCTCCCGAAGATAGCTGAAGAGAGTTGGGCAGAGTCATTGTTTTGTATTTTCGAAGTAAAGTACGAAATAACAGTCTTTTAATTAATACATAATAGTACTGACATACTGGCCAGTACTTATAAAATACAGTATCTCTTGGAGGGTTATGCGCGTTTTCGTCCCCGACTAAACATCCCCCAACAAAATATCTACTAAAAACTAACCTAACCGAACTTTACAGGATGTCTGTTGTTACGATACACATTTTAGTATTCAAACTGCCGCCTCAATTGAAATCAGTGCCGAAAGAGGGCGCTAACGGCGTGCGTTCACGCGCACGCCGGCCGCGCATCAGGTGACCCAAGCAGGCGGGCTCGGCCCGCGGCGCAAGCCGAGCGCGGCCGCTACTCTCCGCCGCGAGCGCTCCAAGTGTAGACATCCCACGCTTGTCGTGTCTGTGTTTGTACCGACGCGAGCCGCGTCTAACAAACGTTCTGGAAACCGCCATTTTGGCGGGCTCTGAATGCGACGAAGCAGGACCCCCGACATGGAACTCCAAGAGAGACTCTCCAGACACATTAAGCCAACCCAATCCCCTTTGTTTGTGCTGATTTAATTGTTTGCCCGATCGCGGAAACCCGGGATGAAATCCAGAGAGAATTGAGTTTTATAGAATAGAGATACTCATGTGTTTAATTGTTCTAACCTTGTAATTTGTGATGTTTCGCCGCTTTGTTCTGGAGATTAAATGAAGTAAAGGAAATCTCTCTCTTCTTAATTTGCTAGCAAATTAACCTAAAACAATCTAGGCCTCCCTACGAGGCATGGTGAATCTCAGCTGCGGCCGGATCCTCGACCTGAATACCATGTACCTGCCGATACGAGCTAGCCGCAGGTAGGTTGGGTCCATCATTAACACTGGCGCTAACAATGGCGACCAGCTATGGGGCCGAATAATTGCTACGAAGCTAACACTGACGCCCAACATCGCCAAGTTAACACTGGCGCTTCCAACGTGGAGCTCTTCTTCAAAGTTAACACTGTATTACTTTTTACCCACTCTACTATTTTTGAACAATAATTTATTGCCTTTATAGGATATCTGTATTATTTTAGTCGCATTTTTGGTTGGGTTTGGTTTGGTTATATTAGGTTAGGTTAAGTTAGGTAAGGTTAGGTTAGGTTTCAGTAGATATTTTTTTTGGGGATGTTTTGTCCGTAGGATATTTTGGCGGGGATATTTTGTCGGGGATAATTCGTCGGTAATATTTTGTCGGAGATATTTTGTCGGGGATAATTCGTCGGCAATATTTTGTTGGGTATATCTTGTTGGGGATATTTTGTCGGGGATATTTAGTCGGTAATATTTTGTTGGGGATATTTTGTCGCGGGTTGAAAAGCCACGAAACTTCGCTGGAGAAGTCTACAGAGAAACTTTACATTAATTATTATTAGAAGAAAATCCTGAAATTCGCTGTGTCCATATCCCTATAGCTCGTGCATCATCCGCGTACGTCTTTCACTCCTGAATTCTTTTTTTCCCTCGTTTGTGTTTGCCGACTGCATCTGCCCTCGGGACATGAGATCCAATTCTGCTGAATTTAAAAACAAACAAAAACTCCTCTTTGGTGACCGAATAATGTTTTTAAAAGTAATTTCTCCGTGTTTCAATACTGATTAGCAATAAATATTACCCCCACTAAATCAATGATAAAAAATAATGATTGATATTATGTATTTTTATTTAACTAAAAATGATGTAAATTTATAACTAGTGTAGGCATTCGTCCCTTATCAGAAATTGACTTAGAACTTGGACAGTTTGAAAATGGTCTTGTAAACCGAAACAGCTGTAAGCAAAATACCTTCTAAAATACTTGCAGAACTTGGTAATAACATTATCAAACATAATTTTTATGAAATTAAAAAAAAATAGAGTTCTACGAATTAAGCATAAAAAATAATTAATATGGAATGTTTAGTGTTGTCAACTGCTGTTAGACTGCATACAAAATATTGAGACCATATTTTTTCTTTGCAACTATTGGATGATTTTGAATTGGATCTCATTAGTACATTATTACTTGTACAATTGGGCAAATGAGAAAATTAAATTGACTACCAATATCAAGTTCCTAAATAATGTTCCTCGTAATGATGTTCCCCGTGAAAATGTTCCCAGTAAAAACTTACCCAGTTAAAATGTTCCTACTAAAATATCTCCGGTCAAAACAGTCCTTTCCCAAATGTTCATAATTAATAGTCGCTCAGGCTAGGTTAGGTTAGGTTAGGTTTGGTTAAGTTAGGTTAGGTTAATGGGTTAGGAGAAAATATAATGCAAATGTGAATGGTAGAAGAAGTCGGAGACGCCCGAGGAAGACGTGGCACGACCAAGTGAATCAGATACTTGAGTCGGGCCATGTGAAGAGTCGGAATAATAGAAGAGCATGTATGAGGCGATGTATGAATGTGAACGAGGCAAAGAGTGTGTACCAAGATCGAGTTGTGTGGCGGTCCGTCCTCTATGCCTACCCCTGCGTGGAAACGGCGTGATGGTTAGTTAGTTAGTTAGTTAGGTTAGGTTAAACTAGTTAGGTTAGGACATGCTGAAAATGCTGACTGATTAGTAATTTACTTCAAATTTTTTTTTTTTTTTTACATTCACTCCACTGAGGAAAATTATTTCCCTCAGGGCCTATGTCATCTTTGAAGATGCTGTGTGGAGGGTCTTTTTGAGGTTATGAAGGAGTGAACGTGGATCTTGAAGAGACTCATGTTGTAGGAGGGAGGAAACACAGAGGCCGGCAAATCATTCCACAGCCGAGCTGTTGAACTCAGGAACGAGTCGTAGAAACGACCCGTTCTCATGTGACTAATGTCAACCATGTACAAATGTTGGGCGTGTGTTTGGCATATTTCCCGACTATGCACCGGTGCTGAGGGGATCAATGACGCTATTTCCTTGAAGCATCTTCCATTGTAATATCGGTAGAACAAGGACATTTTGGGAAAATTTGGGAACATTTTAATTGGGCACATTTTAACTGGGAGCATTGTTATCAGTGACATTATCACTTTGAACTCCTATTTCCAAACGGCGAATTCTAATAATATTTGCAGTTTTCAATATCGCTAATCAATTTGTTTAAAAGGTTTGGCTGTTAATTGTAGTTATTTCGTTCATAAAACATTGATAATAAGCAGAGCACTAATCTGAAAATAACAAAAATATTTCATCATTTAGCCATAGTTTCTTCTATCGAATGGGAATATGAGAATCATCTCTCTGCTGCCTGGCGCCTATCTGCCCCCTTTCTCCAATATAACCTCCTTTAATTCCGCTCTTTTTCTTTTGCGAGTGCTTTGCATTTCATCTGCGAGACGTGTCCAGTTTCCCCTTCAAATACACTCGGACATGCTGTGGTCATCTGTCCATTCGGATCCCTAATGAAATTATTGGGAGCCATTATTGTCAACTTACGGTTTATTTATTCGGCGTGCGTAGTGTTCTGAATTTTTGAAGATATTCGACATTTTTAGAGGGGCCTCTACCGGACGTCGGAAACTCACAACAGAAGTCTGACAAATAAGTAACGTGGAAAAAATGAGGACGCTGCAGTCGTATAAACGGTATCTCAAAGTATCACTTGAAGAAAATGCTGATTTTATTGCAAAAAATGGCTAAGAAGGTGTCTTTCCTTGGTAAAATTAGAAAAAAAATTGTATGCGAATGCTAGACGTTCCATATATATTGTGATCCGTCAATATTTATCAAATATCGTGTATTGACGGATCACAACATGGATCACAGACGTCTAGATTTCTGAATTCCGTTTCGTTTTTTCGTAGGATAAGTTAGCCGAGTTTTTTTTTCTGTTGCGAGAATTTATTTGTTTATTTATTAAGAGGATGGTGAAATACCCCCTTTATATCAAACTCCACGTGCTGAACTTCATTATAGTTGACGTCAAAATAATGGCTTACAATAAACAAGGTAACTTGTAAACTTACATTAATTAATATTTTTGATGTTGACCAGGTTTCGTTTTGATTCATGATTGAATAAGGTTTAATATTGAATATAAAAGTTATTAAAAGACCTTATGACGAGAGACGACTAAGAAAATTAAGCTGGGAACTTTTGTTATCAATTAAAACTTATAATTTATTAAGGTGTTAAGGGACGTTCTTAATTTACTTTAACAAGTGATTCTGATATTATTTGGAGTAAAAAAGGAAAATTAAATTTTGGTCTCCGGTGATTTTTCGTGATATGTTTTTTTTTCAACTTAAAACATGAAAAATCATTACGTATTGGGGGCCTGGGTTGAGCGGTTACACGGCTGAGTGACCAGTAATAAGTGTTAAACAATTTTTTAAAATTTTGTTTTTAAGAGAAAAAAATAAACTTATAAATTAATTATTATTTGTTTTTTTTTTTAATTCTTAACTTAGTGATTAAAACCTCGAATTGTAATATTTAATTAAATGAAGATAATATTTGCAAAACTCAATCGAAAATCTAAAAACACGAAAACGAGAAAGATATATGGTCACACCTGGGACTCGAACCTAGGACCTTCGGCTTTCCGGGCCGCAACTCTACAGTAGAATTGAAGGTTTCTATATTATTATTGGTTCTAAAAGCTATATTTAAACGACATTTTAAAATTTGTTTTACAATTTTTAAAGATATTGCGCCGAGTAATTCGATTAATAAAGTAAGGAAAAATAGTTATCTTAGTATGTTTACAAAACCTAAACAATATAACGCACTTAAATGAGTCAAATAAGTGAAGTCATTATTAAACAATCAAGGAAACTTTAACGTTTAGTTAGAAAAATAAGCAGTTTCTCCGCAAATTGGTTTAACCGGTAATAAATCGATTTAGACACTTAAAAAAATGACATTTATATTCGTATTAGTAATTCGTCTCAAAATGGTTTAAAAATAGCCTTGTAAGCCGAAACAGCTGTAACAACAAAAAAACTAAAAGGTTTATCAAATATCTAGTACGGACTTGTGCTTTTTATATTATGATGTACTGGTCAGAAATCAATTTTGCATGATTTTAGAGGCAACTTGGGTATTTTTTGATCAGTTAATTTTAATTTACACACGAGTTTTTAACTCTCGTAAAGGTAAACATTTCTAGTTTATAATTTGAAATATATATTATCATGTTAATTTAAGTACCTTTTTTATAATAATAATAATAATAAACAAAATATTCTTGCCGTACCCACTGAGATAATATTATGAAAAATTGGTAAAAAAAATAAACTTTTGCAATCTGAATTTATGCACAATAAAATGCTTTTTTACATAAAATATTATAAGTTTTATATTTCATTCTATATATATTAAATGTGGGAAAATATATTTTATAAAATAACTTAACGTTGAGATCCGCAAAGAATGCAAGGCTGACGATTTGGGCAAATGTGAATGGTAAAAGAAGTCGAGGACGCCCAAGAAAGACATGGCACGACCAAGTGAATCAGATACTTAAATCGGGCCATGTCAAGAGTCAGAATAATAGAAGAGCTTTTATGAGACGATGTATGAATGTGAACGAGGCAAGGAGTGTGTGCCAAGACCGAGTTGTTTTGCGGTCCGTCCTCTCTGCCTACCCCTGCGGAGAAACGGCTTGATGGTTGGTTAGTTAGTTAACCCACAAATATTTGCCAAGTTGCATCTAAAATCATGAAAAATGTAATTCTTTAATTATCTATATTTCATAACATAAAACAGAAATATATATAGTATCACACTAGATATTTGCTAAACATTTGATTGTACAATAATTTTTCGGTTTGTAAGTGATTTGATTCAAGTTTTTAAGGTGAAAGCTATCCTGATTCATGCTTGTGGAAAGTTTAGTTATTTCCTTTTTAATAGTCTCTGCACTCTTGTACAGAAATGTTTTAGGACAGTTCGAAAGGGCCGTTTCTATGTCTGCAGCAACACTGCACCTTCAATATTAACTTTAACGTATTTATTTTGCTAAAGTCGTACATTATTAATTAATTTAACTGCTGAAAACAAACTGTCATTGAAACTTTTTAAATCATTTATCACACTATTTTAGATTGATTTTCAATTAATAACATCGCCATTCCTCACCGATGGATAAATACAATAGTCCATACTTATAAAATTAGGCATCTTACATAAATTTCGGTGACATAATCAAACATTATTTACGCACATGTCAGATTTGATGTATGATTGCTAGCGCCTCGGCGTCTAAAATAGGAGCTATTCTGCGGCTTATCACAGCTTGTGTGGCAAATTTAGCCCTTAAATTGGAGCGAGGAATGTCGTTCATAGCAAGGATACGGTTTGGCTGATATACCGGGCCTATCCTATCAAATAATTAAAAATTTCATTGAGATTTGCTGAATAAAACACTATGAACTTAAAACTCTAAAAAGGAGAAAGGCATTGCGGATACGACTTACTTATACAAAGTCTTGAATGGTCATATTGACTGTCCAGCCATTTTGTCATCAATTAATATTAGAGTCCCAAATAAGAAAACTAGAGACAAGTCATAGTTTCATATCGAAATATCTTCAATGAGTCTCAGACAAATTTCTTTCTTTTTGAACTTGCAATCATTAAAACAAAAACAAATATATTGGTACTGATATCTTGTCGTGTATGGATCTTTTAAACAAATATATAAAATTAAGTAAAAGAAAAGATAATAATTATTGATTAAATGAAAATAATTTAAAAAATTAAATGTATATGTATATTTGCAAAGTTTGAAGAAGTAATAATTATTGATTTATTTATTAATTATTTCTGTGTGATGTGAACATTAGTTATTGGGTTACAACCTAATTAACATAATTTGTTGTTTTTGTAATGTAAGTTATTAATCTGTAAATATTCCTAATAAAAAATAATAACAAAATGCGGTCTGTACCTTTTGCCTTGCGTTAATGGAATAAACACGTGCATTCCTTTAAAATTTAAGAGCTTTAAAGTCATTGTAAAGTCCTTTAGTTGATTATTTATTTATCTTTTATGTCTCTGACGTAACTCCTTTTCAAATATATTTTCAAAAAAGCTTGTAATCGTGCTTGTTAATAGCTATTCTATTTTTAAACGACTTCGAAAAGGAGGAGGTTATCAATTCGACGGTATATATTTATATATATTTTTTTAATTTAAAAAAAAAAAAAAAAATTGTTTGTTACCTCAGAACTTTCGATTGGGTGAACTGATGATTATTTTTTTATTAGAAAGCTGGTGCTTCCCGTGTGGTCCCATTTTAATTTGGTCAAGTTTTGACAATGGGATCCATGAGAAAACCATATATGTCTTAAATTTGCAATAAGTATGTGCGCTACAAATGGACAAATAACTCAATATTACGCCAACAGATTTCGATGATTCTTTTTTAAGTAAAACTTTACGCACGCTCGACACTAAAAATTAAAAATAAACAAAATTTTTAAGAAAAACAAAAAACGACTTCAAAAAATGCACTATAAGTCAAAAAATAATTTCGTAAGATTGTTATTTTTGGAGTCGTTGTCAGCCAAGATCTCCACATCTCACCTATGTTTGTATGTAGTTACCTTGGCTGACACCGACTCCAAAAATAACAATCGTACGAAATTATTTTTTTACTTTTTAGTG
Organism: Limnephilus lunatus; assembly: GCA_917563855.2. NCBI lineage: Eukaryota > Metazoa > Arthropoda > Insecta > Trichoptera > Limnephilidae > Limnephilus > Limnephilus lunatus. Next base: position 38,706,272 of record OU830602.1, on the reverse strand, counting down.
CATTTTTTGAAGTCGTTTTGTGTTTTTTTTTTTATTTTGTTTATTTAAAATAAATAATTTATGAAAATTGAGGCCGATTTTACTTTGCCAAGAAAAATAAAAAGCAAAATCTGATCTACACTAAATGCTTCTGTGCCCTTTCCCTTTCAAAGTCGATATACAAAGTATATTTGAGTCTACTTGTGCGTACCGATGCCCATATAAAGTACGAACGTTTGAACTTGAATGACTTTCAAGGAGCTTGCGATAGTAACTGAAGTTAAATCCTCAACATAGTTTTGCCAAGTTTGAAAGTGCAACAACTTTGCCTTTATTGCGGTTTATAAGTTACTCGGTTCACATTGATGTTACCTAGTTTCGTTGGTTTGTAGTCATTTTAGAATATCAGAAATTAGCATTTTTTTTCAAATCGTCAAAATTTTTCCGCTTTTTAATAAAATGCAAATAAATAATATATATATCTGAACATGTCTGAAAAATAAAAACTGTTTTTGAAAGATGATAAATACGCAATAAAATTTAAAAAATTGAAATAATATATAATCTTGGAAATATAAAAATTTTGTACGAAAACATAATCAAGTTTTTAAAATGGCTCACCTTATGTTTTTTCTAACTAAAATGACTGATAAGAAAAAAAAGCATAGACATATTTTATTAGACAAATGTATTTATTATAAACGTTATTCGTTCATTACCTCACTTTTTTGTCTTTCCATATAAAAATAATTAATTAAAAAAATCCTAAAGATTAACATTAGTTTTTCAAATTGCGATTCAAAACTGTGGTTTTATAAAGGTGTACATTTTATTATTTGAGTGTAATTTTTTAGACTTTTATTTTTTTTTATGTAAATCGTGGTATTTTTTTCATTTCTAACACCGTTTAGAACAATATGTTAAAAATATTTTAACATTGCTATTAAGGGAGTTACAGCGATTTATATGAGACCTATGTGAGCTGGGACAAATATGATCTCCTGTGATTAAATAAAATCTAGGTACGCCCAAATTGAAGAAATAGCCAATATTGAATGTGGCAGTTATTTTTCCATTTCGAAGGTATTTTTTTCGCTAGACAAGTGGACAGTTAATGAAAATTTATAATACATCATTGAAGAAGAAGATAACACTATTAATCTAAACGAAAATGTGAAAGAGATCAAGAGAAGAAAAATAAAAAGATAACGGTCGCAGGGACTCGAACACAGAACCTCTCGTCTTATCGGGACAAACGCCTTACCAATTCGGTTACTGCCACCTCTTATTCAATCTCATATTTTCTTCTCCTTCAAAGATACATTAGGCACATTGATAAAAATAACCATCAAAATTTATAAGAAGAGCGTTCTTTTAATAAAAATTACCCTTTTGCTATATAAGTAAGTAAATATAATGTGATCGTTGAATAGTTTATTTAACATGTAAAAAATCAATGCCGGGTGTGGGGAGAATTCACGCTGAAATGAGCGTCAGTTTCTACGGGGTAATTTCAATGTTCAATTACTTGAAATAAAAAAATTATAAATCAGATAATTAGTATTGTTCTTAGGAATGCACAATGTGTCCGGAGATCGAGTAACTTATAATGGACATAAATTAAATTGCTAACAATAAAATTGTGATCTATCTTAAAAGCATTACGTGTATACATAAATTGAACTCGGCGTTGATTAAGAATATTCAGGGAGACTTTCATAATTTCGCGTGCGATGTGAAATATATTTCAAAAACTTATATCTGAACTCTTTTTGAATAAGATTGTGTGTGTAGAGTGGATTTGATATGTGCGAAGATTGACTGACGAAGGACCTTGATTTTTGTGTTACTGTTTACTACTTGGAATGAGGAAAAAACATATGCTGCATATAAAGGAAAGGACTCACCGAACAGGATAAAGAACTTGTATGTTGGTAATTTTGTCTGCTTTCTCCCCGTCCAATAGGCACAGAAACAGCAATAGGCGTGCGTTTCGTTTACACGGCGAACACGGCGGAATTATGTCAATGTCGATTCACAGGTAGCGGGAGCACAGTGGTTATAGTATATGTTGCGGCGCGGGCTGTTAATTGCAGACTGGAGCACATGGTGATAATATTTTTAGGAGCGGATTTTGGAACAAGGTAGGACAGGATTTGCAACAATATTAATACCAATCCCAAGCAGTAACAGTATGTATGCGTGCTATGTAGGTGTGGATATGTGTAGGTATGTGTATTGGCGTAACCACTTTTTATGTTTAATTTATGTGTAGAACAATGAGGATTTCACATTGTTGAAGCGTACTTAAAGTGGCTTCTGACATAGGATATTATATAGAGAATCTTAAATGTTTCTTTAGATGTATTCCTTTGTACAACTTACCTGTAATAATGTATCTACATGTAAAACCCTTGCGTGAATAAATACATTTAATATTTGAGAGCTATAAACAGGGTTTAAAGGGACGTACTTGACTTACTTACTTCAACCAGTGATTCTTGACATTATTTGAAGTAAAAATTGTAAATGAAGTTCTGGTCTCCGGTGACATTTTTATTTTTTTTTCCTTCTATTAAAAATCAATAGGTGTTGGACAATTAGGGGCGGATGAAGGAGTGCAGTGACGACATGTTGAAGAATTTTTTTTTTTTTAAATTTGATTTTGAAAACATAATTGAAAAAAAAGAGCTCGCAAACAAAATTTCGTTTACGTTGTTTACTCCAGATAAGAACGGGAATCACTGGTTAAAATAAGTCAAGTTCATCTCTTAACACTCTGTATATATTTAAATTTCTGTTTTCATGAGTTTTCTTTCAATTTAATCTGTGAGAGGTTGTTGGTAAATGATACTTTTTCGTTTTTGAAAAAATTATGTGAGTATAATGTTACGTTTCATCTCATCTCCAAGAACTCAACCCTTTCAAGCCCCGAGCCCGCAACAATAATGTGCGCATTTTGCTATTTTACGAGTCGCCTTCGTCTCTCGGGATCGCGGGGATCTCCCAGATCCGGGATCTATTTATTTGTTTATGGATAGGTCTAAGTTCAGAATTGGATGGGCAAACTTGAGATAATCTCCTCTGCGAAATGCTCGCGCGGACCAAGAGCCCCGCATTACTTGGAGTGTGGAATCGATACGTTTAGCATGTGGGCTGAAGGAGGACATGGTGGGTGGGGGTGGTGGTCTCCCACCGCCCCTCTTCTCGCGGCCACGCCAACTCCAGCATCTACAATAGGTGCACGTGTGGATAGGGAGATGTAGACGTATACACACGTACACTCTACACTATATTATAGTGGATGCTGTACACACGGACCTTGGATCAGGGTGCGGCAAGCAGTGGGAAGCGAGATCCTAGACACTACTGATCTAATTTAAATTTCTTAATTCGTGGACTGACCTACCTCTTTTAACTGCGAGCTCATGAATCTTAGGGTCATTCTCACCTGTTTCCAAGATAATGATGACATTTTCGCGAGATAATGGAAATTACCGCCAGCTGGTTAACATTTCCACGATCTTATAATATTCGTGCAAACTCATGAACATTCAAAGTTTTTGTATATATTCACACTCAAGAAAATGAAAATTTCCGCGAGCTAATGACATCCCTGCATGCTCATGAACATCCCAAATTCGCGGACTGTCACACGATCTTATAATCCCATGAGCATTTCAATCCCCTAATCTACATCAAAAAATGAGATTAAAAAACATAATTATAAGATAATTTTGGCTTGGTAGTTTCAATTCTGGGAATAAGAGATAAGTGGCTCGATAGTTTCAATTCTGGGAGTAAGAGATAATTAGCTTTATAGTTTCAATTCTGGGATTAAGTGATAATTAGCTTTAAAGTTTCAATTCTGGGATTAAGAGATAATTGGCCCGATAGTTTCAATTCTGGGATTATGAGATACACAATGGCTTTAAAGTGTCAATTCTGGGATTAAGATATAATTGGCTAGATAGTTTCATTTCTGGGATTAAGAGATAATTGGCTCGATGGTTTCAATTCTGGGATTATGAGATACATATTGGCTTTAAAGTGTCAATTCTGGGATTAAGATATAATTGGCTTCATAGTTCCAATTCTGGGATTAAGAGATATTTGACTTGATAGTTCAAATTCTGAGATTAAGAGATAATTGGCTTGATAGTTCAAATTCTGAGATTAAGAATTAATTGGCTTTATTGTCAAAATTCTGGGATTAAGAGATAATTGGCTTGATAGTTTAATTCTGGGATTAAGAGATATTTGGTTTGATTGTTAAAATTCTGGAATTAAGAGATAATAAGAACTCCAGTGAAAAATATTATGGCTTTAAAAAAATATGTTCAAATAGAAATATAGACCAATAAACGCTGATTCTGAATATATAACTTTTATTTGATAATATTAAACGTACAGTTCTTAAAAACATATTAAAAAGAGCATTTTTAATATTCTCGTTAAAACACAGCGTCAGGTTGGTATGCTGTGTAATGCTGTGTGGTGACGTCACGATGGAAGATTCACCTGGTGATTGCATTTTGAAATGTATGAGGCAAGCTGTTCAAACACAACATTTCGTGTTTTTTATTTGGTTTATTTACATACTTTTAGTAGAGATTTAGACATATAATAGTTGTGATGTTTATTGAAACATTATTTAGGTCTTCACAATTAAAATTATGACGGAAAAGTGCTATATTTGCGGACAATCTGATATTTCCAGGATAATGTTTTTCAAATATAATACGGACTGTGTATCTAAGTGCTGAATTTCGTGGGATAAAAGTTGTTTAGTAAATACATCATCTTATTAGTTGTTTTTGAAAGTCGTAGTAAGCTGTAAAAAAAGATTTTTGATAATCTATTTGAGGTTAAAGTCGTGTCAATTTTGACATTTTGTTTATCTACCATAACATCGATCGTATTTTCGTATTGGTTTATTATCAAGGGCTTTTTATACAAGTCATTATAAGTGTATTATAAATACCACTGTTTCTGTATGTGTTATACATAATACAATGTATTATGTTAAAGCAAAAGTCACACCTGAACACAAAATTCTACGGCTTACGATGTCATTTGCAGTCATTTTTATTTGCAATGAAAAAGATGATTAATTGTTATTGTATTGCACTTTGGTACAATACAATAACAGTAGCCATGAGATGTCGACATTTTACCTAATGTTTTTCTATATTAAAAGCAGTTAATCGTGAAGAAAAAACGCCTCGACTTGTCACACCTAAAGTCATTCGGCCATCGATTTTTCAATATAAAATTAGTAAAATGACAGCACCTGTTGAAAGTGAATAAAACTATCGATGACGTGATGACGTCACACAATGCACCATAGATATGGTGTTTTTCAAGGGATCTTGAAAAATCAAAACTTTGAAAATTATTTTAAATATTAAAACTAACTCTAAAATTAAAAATAAATATGCAGTTAATATCAGTATGGTTAGATGACAGGAAAATGATTTTTTATCACAGCGTTAAGTACCTGAGACACATCATTACAGACGACCTTAAGGATATCGAGGATATGGAAAGGCAGAGAAGAGCGATATCTGTTAGAGCGGGTATGCTGTCAAGACGTTTTTACCTATGCAGCCCAAAAGTAAAAAGAATATTGTTCAACGCTTTCTGTACCTCGCTGTACACATCAGAACTGTGGGTTGACTACACTGCATCCCAATGGAACAAGTTAAAGGTTGCTTACAACAACGCATACCGTCAGTGCTACGGAAATGTTCCTGGAGGGACGAGTGCACACTTTCCGAGCACTTCTCCGCCACCGCATGGGAAGTTTATGGCGCAGACTACGCCAATCGAAGAATGCAACCATCACCGCCATGACTACCTGGTTTGAGTCCCCCCTGATGGCCCTCTGGAGACGGGAGACGATGAAATACCCTCCGTAAACAGCTGCATGAATTAATTTTATTGTTTATTATTATTTTTCTCATGTTTTTCACGCTTATTCGTTTTTTTTTAAATTATTTATTTATATGTTGTTATTTACTTTATTTTTGTTTTTACCATTAACCCATTTTTTGTTTCAAAATATGGAATGTATTGCATTGCACTACCCCTGCATCCATTCTGGAATAAACTATTATTATTATTAAGCTAGAAGGTTATTATTCATTAAAAAAAATTAAAAAAAATGGACTGGAGTTCTCTTTTGGCTTGATTGTTTCAATGCTGGGAAAGAAATAATCAAAGAAAATGTGTGGTATTTTCTGTTTTCATGTTCGTTTAGAGATGTGTTTTTTGAGCAGGTATTTAACAATAATTTTAACTTAACCAGTGGTGTGCCGAATGTGGCCGCATATGCTTGAAATATTGTCACCTGGATGACAATCGGCACACAAATGATTTCATTTAAGGCGGTACACAATCCTAATAATTTTTGTTTGCTCAAAACTCACGTTTTAATCATTTCCGGCGAATTCGTAAATACATTAACTTTTTTATTCAGATGTCGTCCTGGGGATGTAAGTTCTTTGTATTTAAGATTAATAAAAACAATACCTTACCATTAATATATTTTACGTACAACGCCTTTAAAAAATTGTAATACGTTGTACAACTAAAGTTAGCGGTAAGCGCCAGATTTTATTTTTCTAGACGATAAATTAATAACTTCGGCAGTGCGACATCATCCCACATTTTCAATATTTGTAACACGTTCTTCAGAATTAATTAAATTGAACGCGGTGAAAAGGTCTAATCTCCATGCCTGCTAGGGTGAATTCCACCGTACGTTCATCCAGTACGCCGAGCAGCGGGCGTATATTTGTTTACACGCTTTCTTCACTTACGTCGTTAAGATTCCCATATTATTTGTCTTCTTCTTCTTTTCTTTGATAGGGCAAATTCGACAGTAGGTCCGTGCAATACACGGGTCGCGAGACTCTATTTGTATACACGGCTTCTTTACTTACGACGTTAAGATTCTGAATATATTTTAGGGTATATTGTCATCTTAAACCATTTTATTGATTTAAAACCTCAAATTGTAATATTTAATCACTGAAGACAATTTTAGTGTTTCTGTTTTAAGTTTTCGATCGAGAGTCGCTAATATTGTCTTCGCTGATTATTCAATATTTCTGCATGATCACCTCAAAGGTGCATTTTTTATTTGTCATTGTTTAAGATTAGGGGTGCGATTTATTTGAATTAAGTTATATTAGGGGAAAAGTTTTCGGACCTCTGCCTCGGAGGCTTTTAGCGATACAGGACGAGGGACGGCCGATGTAATAGACATCTAGACCCGGCGGAGAAACCCGCGGCCGCCCCCACGCTGTCCGCCCCCCCAGCGGGCGGGGGTGGGAGGGGGCGCGCGACCAAAACAAAGGAAAGCCTCCCCGGCCGGCCGGGGGTGGCGCGCCCCTAATGACAGGCTAGCGTCTCGCTTTATTTCCCGCCCGCGGCGGACCCGTCACGGAGGAATATCGGATAGGGGGGCGGCGGACTCCGGGGGCGGGGGCGCTTTGCGAGGGCTTTTTCCGCCGCCGGAGAAGGCGAGAACAACGCTGGACAATTTCGCAAGTTTTCGGGATGATAATGAAGGCGCGCCGCGCGCCGCGCCGGAGGAATTAGGAGCGCCACGTCGCGGCTTAAAACCCCTTTTGCTCAGCGACGAGTTTTTCGTGTTTTTGAGATTGCGGAGATAATTTATTGTTGATGATTTAATTTGCTTAATTGAATGTAGTTCAAGATGCTATTATTCTAAACTAAGGGTTAGCCCGTCCTAATAAGTTTCCAGAACTAAGATAAACGGTGGCGGATAGCTTATAATGAAATCTACTCATCACCTCATTTCAAAAGTAATTAAAAGTGATGAAAAAATTGGTTAAATAGGTTACATTAGATTAGGTTAAGGGCTATTTTTCAATTATTTTTTTCACAGCTTTTAACGTTATTAAAGTGTTGAGTTGACTTAATTCTGAGTTGCCATGGAACCAAGAAAAACAGATTCACAAGAGTTATGTATCAAATTTGCTAGCATGGAAAAGCGTTGAAAAAGATATCTCAATTTCCTACTTAAATGTGTTTGTAATAAACAATTTGTGAGGTGTATATGGAACCATTTAGTGGATAACCAATACCTCTGCTATATGTCACCCCAAATGGTTCTCTGCATTTGATGTGTTTAGATCTTGGCGGCGGATGCGCCACCCATCAGCTGCGTGGTTAGCCGGATTGGGAGTGGCCGATTTGGGGAGACCCTTTGATCTCTCCAGCTGGTCTCTCTAGACTAGACCCATCGTCTTGTACGCAGTGGCAGGGATGGATTCATACGTCCAGCACTCCTGGTCATACTTTTAGATTATCACCCACCCCTGATACCATTTTCCTTTCCAGAACTTCCTTTTGCTAATCATCATTTTTTATTGATTTTACGGATTCATTCGTAATCCTCTATCCTTTCATATTTCTAACTAACTAGTACTACGGCTCATTTGGTGTTTTAACTATCACCATCTGATGGTTGTATTTAATTGACTGAATTTATGTTACATTAATGTCATCAAGAAGAAAAATTCGTTACTGGATAAAAAACCTCATGCAAATGATTATAATTCTTCTGATACATCATGTTTATGTAGGTTATAGGTACATCAACACAAGTGTTTATTAGTAACTTAGATATCTGTTAATTTAAGAAGGAGCCATTCGTTATGCAAATATATTTGTGTTGTTGGATTTGAACAGGGTGGAGGGAGGGTGGCTGATTCCCTTATCCCCCCCCCCTCCCATCCCCTCCCTTCGTGAACGCATAACACTTTTTGTTTAATTTTCACACTCGTAGAAAGCCTTTGAAACGGACACAATATCCCTTGGATTGTAAAAGTTCTTCCATCAGGAGTGTAACAGACGTGACGCCTTTACAAGAACTGTAAAATAGGTCCGGGTCTAAGTGCACGCTGATGAGGATGTATGATGAGTAAAATAATAAAAGCTGGCCTCCTGCACCCAGTGTCTGATGAGTAAGGGACACTGGATGTGCCTATTCTTCTGCCTGAGCCTGGCGCCTTGCGGTGTCCTGGAGTAGGGCCGGCTTGTCTGGAGGAGGTAGGCACCAGGACGGAAGACAGGCAGAAGTCGGCGGGAGGCAGCTGGTGTTGAAGAAAATACTTCTTAAGTAACAAGTAATAAAACAAGTTTTGAAGAGTCGAAGTGAACTGATTTATTTTAAAATTGGCATGGTATATAAAGGGGACTTGTACCCGACAGCGTTCGGACAGTGTTTTTTACAAAAAGTGGAGGGGTTTTTGTCCTCAGACCAAATGGTATAAATATGGCGGCCATTATGTGGGCACCCTATTTTGCCGGTGTCACCGTTGAAGGCGGTCGCTTAAAATGTGTTTTTTATAATAATTCTACAGAGTTAATTGTGTACATATGTGTTCGTTATTATACAGTAATCATGAAATAAACCAATTGTCTATTGCTAGATTTTTAGTTAGAGACGTTTAGCTCATTTTTGAGCTAAATCGCATAAAATATAAATTGATTTGCCGTTTGGCTGAATATCTGATTATTTACAGGTACAATGTTATTTTTACGAGGTCCCCCGTAAGATGTGTTAATGAAACCTGTTTGTTTCACCATCTTACGGGGCACCTGGATTTTTAAAATCGGAAAAACGTATTTTTACCGAAATTTTTCTAAGTGTTTTTTGAGGGTCATTTATTGCCCTAGTTTGAGTAATTTAAGGGTTAGAGACTCAGGCTCTCTTTCCCTCGATGCCTTGTAGGACTGCGGAATGAAATTTCCTAGTTTCATTATCCTACAAGGATCGTAGCTAAAAATAATTAACAATATGTCACAAAAAAAGGAAACATAAAAAATACAAGTGAAATGATAAGTTGAAAAATGTCCCTGGTGGCAACCTGAGCATGATAGCGTTTATTTGTTGCACCGGGGGCATTGTACATATAAAAACGAAAGTATTTTATTAATACAATATTACAATTAGAATAACTTTTAAATTCTAATTGGAAAACAAACATAAAATATTTTCAACGAAAAAGATCGCCGGCGGTACGGTACTAACGAGTTTAGTGGCCAAGCGGGATTTCTGGTTTTCGAGCGAAATCCCAAAAAATGACCACTGAACTGTAGAGGATACCGCCAAGGATGTTTTTCGTTGAAAGAACATACGAGGATATGTAACACGTCCGTTACACTCCCCCCGTGCAGCTTGGCTGCACTAGTCTTCACGACGTGTTTGAGTAGAAGAAGCTGCATCGGTGGGCGGGGCCGGCAGGATTACAGCGAGCTTCACGGCAGGTCGTACGTAGACTCCGGTGCTCGTCTGGATTCGGGCGGTCCTTACTTGGCCGTCTGCAGCAGGGGTGGTGTCGAGGACTCGGCCGCGAGGCCAGCTGTTGCGGGGCATCGCAGGGTCCATGATGACCACCAGGTCGTCTTTCTTGATGGGATTGACGGTCTGGTGCCATTTTTGTCGAGTAGCCAAGGTGGGGAGGTATTCGCGGAGCCACCGCCTCCAGAACATATCAGCTAGCTGCTGACTGATGCGCCACTGGCGGCGGAGACATACCTCCTCCTCTTGTTTGCCGTATAATGACAACTGGGGCCGGTTACCTGCTGCTCCCAATAGAAAGTGGTTGGGAGTGAGGGGCTCCTCGTCTCTCGGGTCTGCGGAGACGTGTGTAAGAGGACGGTTGTTGACGGTCCACTCAGCCTCGGCCAGTGCTGTTCGTAGGGTCTCTTCTCTTGGGGCCCTCTCCTTCAGGATGGCTCGCAGGGCGTGCTTGACTGAGCGCACCAGGCGTTCCCATGCTCCCCCCATATGAGGAGACATTGGTGGAATAAATTTCCACTCTATTCCCTTTGAAGTTAGATGATCCCTCATCCGGGTGTCATCTTTGAGCGAGTTCAGGGCGTCCTTCAGTTCATTGTCTGCTCCGTGGAAGTTGGTCCCATTGTCTGAGTAAATTGTCTTTGGTTGACCTCGGCGCGCCGTCATGCGTTGTAGGGCCATGATGGCTGAGTCGGCAGACAGGGAAGTAGCCAGCTCGAGGTGGATAGCACGTGTGGACAGACAGGTGAAGAGGGCTCCGTACCGCTTCTCCCGACGTCTGCCGATGGTGATGTCCATGGGCCCGAAATAGTCCAACCCGCAGTTTGTAAAGGGGGGAACATGGTGGGCGAGCCGTGATGGTGGTAAGGGTCCCATCAGTGGTGGAGCCGGCTTGCTTCTGCGCATCTTGCAGGTGGGGCAGTTGTGGGCGAGTCTGCGGATGTTTGTGCGCAGTCGCAGCACAAAGTAGCTGCCCCGTACCTCTGCCATTGTCCTCTCTGTACTCGGGTGGTCAGCCTTCTGGTGATGATGGTTTACTAGGAGCCGTGTGTAGGCGTGGTCTCCATCCAAGATTATGGGTATCCGCACATCTCGGGAGACTCTGCTGGTGGTCCGTATTCTTGAGTCCATCCTCAGCAGGCCATCGGGTCCCAGGAAGGGGTTCAGTGTTTTGAGCCGGCTGCCATTTGGTAAGGGAGCTCCTTGACGAAGAGCATTCAAATCGGTTCCGAATGCGTCTTCTTGGGCTGCTTTCACCCATCGGATCTCTGCTTCACGGGTCTCCTCGAGCTGCAGGTATCCGTCCAGGGGCTTGTGGGGTCCCACACGGCATCGGTTTATGAAGCGGTGGACCCAGGCGGTGGCCCTGATGAGGCGGGGCCAAGAGGAGAAGCGGTTGATCTCTGGTAGAGCGTCTGACATAGTTGAGGTGAGCCCGACATATTGGGCCTTCACTTCAAGGACGCTGTCATCCGGCCGGTGCAGTTTGGACCTTTCGCGCGGCCATTCTGCCTCGGCCAAGGTGAGGAAGGCTGGGCCACTGAACCAATGTCCTGCAGGTGATAGATCGGGAGTCTCGATGTCTCGGGTGCCAATGTCGGCAGGATTCAGCTTTGTGGGAACCCATCTCCAGTCTTCAATGCGGGAGAGCTCATCTATCTCGCCAAGCCGGTTAGCCACGAAGGTTGAGTAGGTACGTGGGTCTGTGCGAAGCCAGCACAACACCGTCGTAGAGTCTGTCCAGAACACTGTTCGCGCAATGTTGCTGCGACATTCTTTTTTCAGTGTTGCTGCTAGTCTGGCCGCCATTAAAGCTGATTGGAGCTCGAGGCGGGGTATGGAGAGTGGCTTCAGGGGGGCCACCTTACACTTGCTGGCCAAGAAGGTAGCTGTGACTTCACCATTGATGTCTTCTGTGTGATAGGCGACCGTGCAGCATGCCTGTTCGGAAGCGTCACAGAACAGATGGAGTGTGACGTTGCTTTGTTTACTTTTTAAACAACTTCTAGGTATGGCAACTCCACAGCTTTGGAGGAGTCCCAGCCAGTCCAGCCATCTTTCATTGTGATCGGGTTTGATGATCTCGTCCCATCCAGTGTTTGATCTCCAGACGTCTTGCAGCAGCATTTTTGATCTGACTGTGAGGCATGCAACGAACCCCACAGGATCAAAAATTTTCATAACAATGCTGAGCAGCTGACGTTTTGTAGGTCTGCTGATCAGTTCAGGTTCTGCGGCGTCTCTGAAGGCGTACAGAAAGCAGTCGGTCACTGGATCCCATAGCAGGCCGAGGATTCTTTCAGTCTCTGCTTCACCGCTGCTGATGCGTATGGCTGATCTGGCGCGGTCTTCAGGCGGGATGGTGGCCATGACCGCTGGATTATTAGAGGCCCAGTTGGTGAGATGGAAACCTCCTGATGATAGAACTGCGGCCACGTCTTTTACAAGGCCAGTGGCTTCACTGATGGAGTCCACCGCGTCCAGATAGTCATCCATATAAAATTTTGTTTGGATAGCGTCTGCAGCAGCCGGGAAGCTCTCAGCATTTTGTAGTGCCACTCGGTTTCGCACATATTGGGCGCTGCTAGGAGAACAGGTAGCGCCGAACATCATCGAGGTCATCATGTAGGTATGAGGCTCTTCTTGAAGTGTTGGTCGCCACAGGAACAGTTGTGACAGCTGGTCCTCTGCTTTGATTTTTACTTGTAAAAACATCTCTTTTATGTCGGCGGCGAGGGCTATTTTCCCTTCTCGAAACCGGAGAATGTTCCCAAGGAGTGACGTCAGTAGATCAGGTCCCGTCAGCAGTTGATCATTGAGGGAGGTCCCTCGGCAGCGGCTGGCGGCGTCAAATACGACACGGATCTTTCCTGGCTTGTTGGGGTTCACCACGGCGAAGTGGGGCAGATACCACTTGCGGGCGGAGTGCTTTGCCGCCTCTCGTGCTGTGAGCTCCCGTGCGTGGCCTTGCGTGATGAGCCGGTTGATTTTTTCTTTGTACGCCACTGCCAGATAGTAGATGGCCCAGGATGTGTCCACTGCGAGTATGAGGCTGGATCCCCGTGATTGTAGTAAGGGGGTGGTGGCACAGGGGCTGCTGGCCCTGGCTGTGCTGATGATGCATAGGGTCCGACAGGTTTCTCCGGTACGGCTTCTCGTTGCCTCTGGTTGAGCAGAGGTACGGGCGGTACGGGGCCGGAAGGTCCAGGCTGCATCCATCCAAGGCTCCCATCATAGTGAGGGGGCTGCGGCGCGGGGCCTCCAGGCCCTGGCTGCGCCAGCGATGCGTACCTCTGGTCTACCAGAGGCACAGGTCCGACGGGCATCTCTCGTACGGCTTCTCGTTGCCTTGTATTGTGCAGAGGCAAGGGCGGTACGGGGCCGGAAGGTCCAGGTTGCAGCCATCCAAAGCCCCCATTGTAATGAAGGGGCTGCGGCGCGGGGCCTCCAGGCCCTGGCTGCGCCGGTGATGCGTACCTCTGGTTTACCAGAGGCACAGGTCCAGCGGGCATCTCTCGTACGGCTTCTTGTTGCCTTGCATTGTGCAGAGGCAAGGGCGGTACGGGGCCGGAAGGTCCATGCTGCATCCATCCGGGGCCCCCATCAGAGTGAGGGGGCTGCGGCGCGGGGCCTCCAGGCCCTGGCTGCGCCGGTGAGGGGTGCCTCTGGTCTACCAGAGACACAGGTCCAACGGGCATCTCTCGTACAGCTTCTCGTTGCCTTGTATTGTGCAGAGGCAGGGGCGGTACGGGGCCGGAAGGTCCAGGGTGCATCCATGATGCTTGTGGTTGCCAAGGTTCTCCTTGGTCCGGATGTCCATGGCTGGTTGGCTCCGAAGCAGTACTCGCTGCGATGAGTTGTGCCAGCCCTGCGGCACCGGGTTGTGCCAGCCCTGCAGCACTGGGTTGTGCCAGCCCTGCAGCACTGGGTTGTGCCAGCCCTGCGGCGCCGGGTTGTGTGGGCCCTGTCGCATCTGGTGCAGGCCCTGCACGGGTTTGTGGTTGAAGGGCTGCCATCAGCCGTTCAATCTGCTTGTTTTGGTGGCGTAGCTGTCGTCGCAGTTGGCGCACCGTATCCTCGGTAGATGTAGAGGGCGGTGGCTCGTCATCGCTGTCTGCGGAGCCTGTCTCAGGAGTGGTGCTGGGCGAGGGCCGGGGCGTGGCATCAGATATGTCATCAGGCATGTCCAGGACTTCAGGGCCAGCGTCCGGGGCAGTAGGTAGCTCAGCAGCAGGGGGTGGAGGCGAGCCATCTTCTTGGGCCGTCTTCTTGGATCTCAGCGAGGGTGGAGACATCCTGGCGAGGACTGTAGATCCGGCTCGAAGGACCACTTGTAACAGACGTGACGCCTTTACAAGAACTGTAAAATAGGTCCGGGTCTAAGTGCACGCTGATGAGGATGTATGATGAGTAAAATAATAAAAGCTGGCCTCCTGCACCCAGTGTCTGATGAGTAAGGGACACTGGATGTGCCTATTCTTCTGCCTGAGCCTGGCGCCTTGCGGTGTCCTGGAGTAGGGCCGGCTTGTCTGGAGGAGGTAGGCACCAGGACGGAAGACAGGCAGAAGTCGGCGGGAGGCAGCTGGTGTTGAAGAAAATACTTCTTAAGTAACAAGTAATAAAACAAGTTTTGAAGAGTCGAAGTGAACTGATTTATTTTAAAATTGGCATGGTATATAAAGGGGACTTGTACCCGACAGCGTTCGGACAGTGTTTTTTACAAAAAGTGGAGGGGTTTTTGTCCTCAGACCAAATGGTATAAATAGGGCGGCCATTATGTGGGCACCCTATTTTGCCGGTGTCACCGTTGAAGGCGGTCGCTTAAAATGTGTTTTTTATAATAATTCTACAGAGTTAATTGTGTACATATGTGTTCGTTATTATACAGTAATCATGAAATAAACCAATTGTCTATTGCTAGATTTTTAGTTAGAGACGTTTAGCTCATTTTTGAGCTAAATCGCATAAAATATAAATTGATTTGCCGTTTGGCTGAATATCTGATTATTTACAGGTACAATGTTATTTTTACGAGGTCCCCCGTAAGATGTGTTAATGAAACCTGTTTGTTTCACCATCTTACGGGGCACCTGGATTTTTAAAATCGGAAAAACGTATTTTTACCGAAATTTTTCTAAGTGTTTTTTGAGGGTCATTTATTGCCCTAGTTTGAGTAATTTAAGGGTTAGAGACTCAGGCTCTCTTTCCCTCGATGCCTTGTAGGACTGCGGAATGAAATTTCCTAGTTTCATTATCCTACAAGGATCGTAGCTAAAAATAATTAACAATATGTCACAAAAAAAGGAAACATAAAAAATACAAGTGAAATGATAAGTTGAAAAATGTCCCTGGTGGCAACCTGAGCATGATAGCGTTTATTTGTTGCACCGGGGGCATTGTACATATAAAAACGAAAGTATTTTATTAATACAATATTACAATTAGAATAACTTTTAAATTCTAATTGGAAAACAAACATAAAATATTTTCAACGAAAAAGATCGCCGGCGGTACGGTACTAACGAGTTTAGTGGCCAAGCGGGATTTCTGGTTTTCGAGCGAAATCCCAAAAAATGACCACTGAACTGTAGAGGATACCGCCAAGGATGTTTTTCGTTGAAAGAACATACGAGGATATGTAACACGTCCGTTACAAGGAGGATGCACCAAAGCAAAGAAAGTTAAAAAACTATGCTTTAAAAAGTATATTATTATTAATTTATATAATTTTTTTTTAGTTATTAATTTTCTTTTTTTTATTATAATTATGTTAAAAGTTTAAAATGTTTGCTAAAAGTTGCTTGAAATGTCTTAGTTAAAATGCTTTAGTAATTTTTGGTAACCAAATCTGCATAGCCTTCCTTTACACAATCTCCTCCCCCTACCCATTACTTTCAATCTCACAACATTGGATATGAATAGGATAACTAATACCTCTTCCATAGGTCATCCCTCTACGTTTGGTGTGTTCAGGTCTTGACGGCGGATGTGACTGCCCATCAGCTGCGTGGTTGGCCGGATCGGGAGAGGCCAATTTGGGAAGACCCTTTGATCCCTTCAGCTAATCTCTCTCGACCCATCGTTTTGTACCGCAGTGGGATATACAATTCAATTTATGGGTACCGGCGGTTATGGGTACCGGCGCCCGGGAACCATTTATTGGATAACTAACACCTCGGCCATAAGTCACCCCAAATGGTTCACTACTTTTAGTAACTTAGCAGGTGTGCCCAGGTTCATGGGGTGCGGTTTGTATATTTCTTGGTGGCGGATGCATATGCCCACCTACCGCGTGGGGGGCCGGTTCGGGAGAGACTGGTTGAGAGAGACCTCCCGAAGATAGCTGAAGAGAGTTGGGCAGAGTCATTGTTTTGTATTTTCGAAGTAAAGTACGAAATAACAGTCTTTTAATTAATACATAATAGTACTGACATACTGGCCAGTACTTATAAAATACAGTATCTCTTGGAGGGTTATGCGCGTTTTCGTCCCCGACTAAACATCCCCCAACAAAATATCTACTAAAAACTAACCTAACCGAACTTTACAGGATGTCTGTTGTTACGATACACATTTTAGTATTCAAACTGCCGCCTCAATTGAAATCAGTGCCGAAAGAGGGCGCTAACGGCGTGCGTTCACGCGCACGCCGGCCGCGCATCAGGTGACCCAAGCAGGCGGGCTCGGCCCGCGGCGCAAGCCGAGCGCGGCCGCTACTCTCCGCCGCGAGCGCTCCAAGTGTAGACATCCCACGCTTGTCGTGTCTGTGTTTGTACCGACGCGAGCCGCGTCTAACAAACGTTCTGGAAACCGCCATTTTGGCGGGCTCTGAATGCGACGAAGCAGGACCCCCGACATGGAACTCCAAGAGAGACTCTCCAGACACATTAAGCCAACCCAATCCCCTTTGTTTGTGCTGATTTAATTGTTTGCCCGATCGCGGAAACCCGGGATGAAATCCAGAGAGAATTGAGTTTTATAGAATAGAGATACTCATGTGTTTAATTGTTCTAACCTTGTAATTTGTGATGTTTCGCCGCTTTGTTCTGGAGATTAAATGAAGTAAAGGAAATCTCTCTCTTCTTAATTTGCTAGCAAATTAACCTAAAACAATCTAGGCCTCCCTACGAGGCATGGTGAATCTCAGCTGCGGCCGGATCCTCGACCTGAATACCATGTACCTGCCGATACGAGCTAGCCGCAGGTAGGTTGGGTCCATCATTAACACTGGCGCTAACAATGGCGACCAGCTATGGGGCCGAATAATTGCTACGAAGCTAACACTGACGCCCAACATCGCCAAGTTAACACTGGCGCTTCCAACGTGGAGCTCTTCTTCAAAGTTAACACTGTATTACTTTTTACCCACTCTACTATTTTTGAACAATAATTTATTGCCTTTATAGGATATCTGTATTATTTTAGTCGCATTTTTGGTTGGGTTTGGTTTGGTTATATTAGGTTAGGTTAAGTTAGGTAAGGTTAGGTTAGGTTTCAGTAGATATTTTTTTTGGGGATGTTTTGTCCGTAGGATATTTTGGCGGGGATATTTTGTCGGGGATAATTCGTCGGTAATATTTTGTCGGAGATATTTTGTCGGGGATAATTCGTCGGCAATATTTTGTTGGGTATATCTTGTTGGGGATATTTTGTCGGGGATATTTAGTCGGTAATATTTTGTTGGGGATATTTTGTCGCGGGTTGAAAAGCCACGAAACTTCGCTGGAGAAGTCTACAGAGAAACTTTACATTAATTATTATTAGAAGAAAATCCTGAAATTCGCTGTGTCCATATCCCTATAGCTCGTGCATCATCCGCGTACGTCTTTCACTCCTGAATTCTTTTTTTCCCTCGTTTGTGTTTGCCGACTGCATCTGCCCTCGGGACATGAGATCCAATTCTGCTGAATTTAAAAACAAACAAAAACTCCTCTTTGGTGACCGAATAATGTTTTTAAAAGTAATTTCTCCGTGTTTCAATACTGATTAGCAATAAATATTACCCCCACTAAATCAATGATAAAAAATAATGATTGATATTATGTATTTTTATTTAACTAAAAATGATGTAAATTTATAACTAGTGTAGGCATTCGTCCCTTATCAGAAATTGACTTAGAACTTGGACAGTTTGAAAATGGTCTTGTAAACCGAAACAGCTGTAAGCAAAATACCTTCTAAAATACTTGCAGAACTTGGTAATAACATTATCAAACATAATTTTTATGAAATTAAAAAAAAATAGAGTTCTACGAATTAAGCATAAAAAATAATTAATATGGAATGTTTAGTGTTGTCAACTGCTGTTAGACTGCATACAAAATATTGAGACCATATTTTTTCTTTGCAACTATTGGATGATTTTGAATTGGATCTCATTAGTACATTATTACTTGTACAATTGGGCAAATGAGAAAATTAAATTGACTACCAATATCAAGTTCCTAAATAATGTTCCTCGTAATGATGTTCCCCGTGAAAATGTTCCCAGTAAAAACTTACCCAGTTAAAATGTTCCTACTAAAATATCTCCGGTCAAAACAGTCCTTTCCCAAATGTTCATAATTAATAGTCGCTCAGGCTAGGTTAGGTTAGGTTAGGTTTGGTTAAGTTAGGTTAGGTTAATGGGTTAGGAGAAAATATAATGCAAATGTGAATGGTAGAAGAAGTCGGAGACGCCCGAGGAAGACGTGGCACGACCAAGTGAATCAGATACTTGAGTCGGGCCATGTGAAGAGTCGGAATAATAGAAGAGCATGTATGAGGCGATGTATGAATGTGAACGAGGCAAAGAGTGTGTACCAAGATCGAGTTGTGTGGCGGTCCGTCCTCTATGCCTACCCCTGCGTGGAAACGGCGTGATGGTTAGTTAGTTAGTTAGTTAGGTTAGGTTAAACTAGTTAGGTTAGGACATGCTGAAAATGCTGACTGATTAGTAATTTACTTCAAATTTTTTTTTTTTTTTTACATTCACTCCACTGAGGAAAATTATTTCCCTCAGGGCCTATGTCATCTTTGAAGATGCTGTGTGGAGGGTCTTTTTGAGGTTATGAAGGAGTGAACGTGGATCTTGAAGAGACTCATGTTGTAGGAGGGAGGAAACACAGAGGCCGGCAAATCATTCCACAGCCGAGCTGTTGAACTCAGGAACGAGTCGTAGAAACGACCCGTTCTCATGTGACTAATGTCAACCATGTACAAATGTTGGGCGTGTGTTTGGCATATTTCCCGACTATGCACCGGTACTGAGGGGATCAATGACGCTATTTCCTTGAAGCATCTTCCATTGTAATATCGGTAGAACAAGGACATTTTGGGAAAATTTGGGAACATTTTAATTGGGCACATTTTAACTGGGAGCATTGTTATCAGTGACATTATCACTTTGAACTCCTATTTCCAAACGGCGAATTCTAATAATATTTGCAGTTTTCAATATCGCTAATCAATTTGTTTAAAAGGTTTGGCTGTTAATTGTAGTTATTTCGTTCATAAAACATTGATAATAAGCAGAGCACTAATCTGAAAATAACAAAAATATTTCATCATTTAGCCATAGTTTCTTCTATCGAATGGGAATATGAGAATCATCTCTCTGCTGCCTGGCGCCTATCTGCCCCCTTTCTCCAATATAACCTCCTTTAATTCCGCTCTTTTTCTTTTGCGAGTGCTTTGCATTTCATCTGCGAGACGTGTCCAGTTTCCCCTTCAAATACACTCGGACATGCTGTGGTCATCTGTCCATTCGGATCCCTAATGAAATTATTGGGAGCCATTATTGTCAACTTACGGTTTATTTATTCGACGTGCGTAGTGTTCTGAATTTTTGAAGATATTCGACATTTTTAGAGGGGCCTCTACCGGACGTCGGAAACTCACAACAGAAGTCTGACAAATAAGTAACGTGGAAAAAATGAGGACGCTGCAGTCGTATAAACGGTATCTCAAAGTATCACTTGAAGAAAATGCTGATTTTATTGCAAAAAATGGCTAAGAAGGTGTCTTTCCTTGGTAAAATTAGAAAAAAAATTGTATGCGAATGCTAGACGTTCCATATATATTGTGATCCGTCAATATTTATCAAATATCGTGTATTGACGGATCACAACATGGATCACAGACGTCTAGATTTCTGAATTCCGTTTCGTTTTTTCGTAGGATAAGTTAGCCGAGTTTTTTTTTCTGTTGCGAGAATTTATTTGTTTATTTATTAAGAGGATGGTGAAATACCCCCTTTATATCAAACTCCACGTGCTGAACTTCATTATAGTTGACGTCAAAATAATGGCTTACAATAAACAAGGTAACTTGTAAACTTACATTAATTAATATTTTTGATGTTGACCAGGTTTCGTTTTGATTCATGATTGAATAAGGTTTAATATTGAATATAAAAGTTATTAAAAGACCTTATGACGAGAGACGACTAAGAAAATTAAGCTGGGAACTTTTGTTATCAATTAAAACTTATAATTTATTAAGGTGTTAAGGGACGTTCTTAATTTACTTTAACAAGTGATTCTGATATTATTTGGAGTAAAAAAGGAAAATTGAATTTTGGTCTCCGGTGATTTTTCGTGATATGTTTTTTTTTTCAACTTAAAACATGAAAAATCATTACGTATTGGGGGCCTGGGTTGAGCGGTTACACGGCTGAGTGACCAGTAATAAGTGTTAAACAATTTTTTAAAATTTTGTTTTTAAGAGAAAAAAATAAACTTATAAATTAATTATTATTTGTTTTTTTTTTAATTCTTAACTTAGTGATTAAAACCTCGAATTGTAATATTTAATTAAATGAAGATAATATTTGCAAAACTCAATCGAAAATCTAAAAACACGAAAACGAGAAAGATATATGGTCACACCTGGGACTCGAACCTAGGACCTTCGGCTTTCCGGGCCGCAACTCTACAGTAGAATTGAAGGTTTCTATATTATTATTGGTTCTAAAAGCTATATTTAAACGACATTTTAAAATTTGTTTTACAATTTTTAAAGATATTGCGCCGAGTAATTCGATTAATAAAGTAAGGAAAAATAGTTATCTTAGTATGTTTACAAAACCTAAACAATATAACGCACTTAAATGAGTCAAATAAGTGAAGTCATTATTAAACAATCAAGGAAACTTTAACGTTTAGTTAGAAAAATAAGCAGTTTCTCCGCAAATTGGTTTAACCGGTAATAAATCGATTTAGACACTTAAAAAAATGACATTTATATTCGTATTAGTAATTCGTCTCAAAATGGTTTAAAAATAGCCTTGTAAGCCGAAACAGCTGTAACAACAAAAAAACTAAAAGGTTTATCAAATATCTAGTACGGACTTGTGCTTTTTATATTATGATGTACTGGTCAGAAATCAATTTTGCATGATTTTAGAGGCAACTTGGGTATTTTTTGATCAGTTAATTTTAATTTACACACGAGTTTTTAACTCTCGTAAAGGTAAACATTTCTAGTTTATAATTTGAAATATATATTATCATGTTAATTTAAGTACCTTTTTTATAATAATAATAATAATAAACAAAATATTCTTGCCGTACCCACTGAGATAATATTATGAAAAATTGGTAAAAAAAATAAACTTTTGCAATCTGAATTTATGCACAATAAAATGCTTTTTTACATAAAATATTATAAGTTTTATATTTCATTCTATATATATTAAATGTGGGAAAATATATTTTATAAAATAACTTAACGTTGAGATCCGCAAAGAATGCAAGGCTGACGATTTGGGCAAATGTGAATGGTAAAAGAAGTCGAGGACGCCCAAGAAAGACATGGCACGACCAAGTGAATCAGATACTTAAATCGGGCCATGTCAAGAGTCAGAATAATAGAAGAGCTTTTATGAGACGATGTATGAATGTGAACGAGGCAAGGAGTGTGTGCCAAGACCGAGTTGTTTTGCGGTCCGTCCTCTCTGCCTACCCCTGCGGAGAAACGGCTTGATGGTTGGTTAGTTAGTTAACCCACAAATATTTGCCAAGTTGCATCTAAAATCATGAAAAATGTAATTCTTTAATTATCTATATTTCATAACATAAAACAGAAATATATATAGTATCACACTAGATATTTGCTAAACATTTGATTGTACAATAATTTTTCGGTTTGTAAGTGATTTGACCTTAAATTCAAATGTTTTGTATGAAAAGGGCTGTGCAGGCAAAATGATCAATGTCAGTTTGTACTTTACAGGAAAGATAAGAACTGAATGAGTTTCAAGGAAGTTGTTCCCGTGTCAGCTTCATAAAAGCCTGTTTTGTGATTTGTGATGCTTCTAGTGGGAGTTTGTTGGATGTTGAAACTGGGTATGCAGGTCGATGCAGAAGGAAGATACGAAACTTTTTGCAACACTTAACTCAATTTGGAAAAAAATTGGATACGTAAAGTTTCGGCTTAAGCGACGATATGTAGGTACATAGATGAATACGACCTCAAAACGTGATGACTCAAAACTCAAGACTGATTGATCGATTTGTCTAGAATTCTAGAACATGTGAATATGTAGTAGGTATAATAGAAACGGCACGTGGCTGCCGCGTACCCTTGTCCCGCGTACCCTTCAGCTGACCAAAGGACGAAAGAGGAGAGACGGACTCCTTTGCGGCCAGGAACAATCCGAAACAAAGACGGCCGCGCAATAGTTTGCCTACAAAGTTTCCCAAATTCCTGCCGCCGATCACCCCGATCCCTCGGACAGCCGATATACTGCGGGGGTGGGATTATATTGGGATGTGACAAGGGTCGCTCGGGAGTAGGGGGGCGGGGGGCGCTGGGGGGGTTGGGCGGGCGGCCGGGGGGAGGGACACGTCTTTATTAGGTCCTTGAATTACGTATGTGCTCGCGTGTGTGCGTGCGTGGGCCAGCGGGTACCTACCTGGCCATCTCGTCTCCTCCGCCCTCGCCATCACCGCCCGTCCACCCCGCGGCCAGTAACTAATGGCGACAGCCGCCTGCGGCGCCCCCACACCCCACCCACTTCCTCTACCACCCCCCGGCTAAGTCCCCCCCGCCCCCCTGCGCGGCTGCTCGCGAGGGGGGACTTAGCAACGGCGAGGGTATTTAACACTGCTCCTAGTTCGTACCTAGAGTACCCAGAAAGTAGATAGATGAAGCCGAGCTCTGCTGAAACCCGTGGAGAAAATACACACAGGATAAATCGAACCGAGAGAAATAAATAATCACAGCCTTATCTGTGGAATTGGAAAACTTCATAGATAATATTATAAATTATAACTTAAAACCGATGAGATCTTTCTTCAAACCCGTTTATTTGTTGTTCATCAGAAGCTACACTTCAAATGTGTGAGTGTCACCCATTAGTTTAATTTATCGGAACCCATGGAACTATTGTAACACCTATTGAGTCGATGGTAATTTTTGTACATTCATAAAGATTGCAATAATTGTTATTGTTTTTAATTCTTACTATTATAGAAGCCTTAGGCTAACCTTTCACCTTTACCTTCACTGCCCATGACATTGTAAATAATTAATTGTATGAAAATGTAAAACAAACTTATTTGTTAGCTTTTGTAATGGTCATTTCATAAAAATTCTCCAGCCCTGAAGAGTCCTAAATTCTCAAGTTTTTCATAAAAATATCAACAAAACTTTTGACACTAAACTTCTCATAAATGTAATACTTATAATAAAAAATTTTGGATAATTTCCATAGCGCCATTTTCGGGAGAAAATCAATAAATCACTAATAGTGATGGGGGTAGCAAATGTAAAATCACGCAATGTCCAGTGTTGAAAATATAATGTCCTCCGCTTGCAAAGCCGTATCTTCTCCAAGTATAAACTTTCCAATTAGTTTTTATACATTAGTGGTTTTTGGGTTGTTATGGCGTGTTGCGCTACCTCTTTCTTCAGCCAACATTTCGGACAGCGTTACAGTGTCGATCATCAGGGCAGATGTGTGATGGACACTGTAACGCTATCCGAAACGAAACGTTGGCTAAAGAAGGAGGTAGCACAACACGGCATAACACTCCCAAACTAACGAAAATACTTTTGACTGTAAAAATCTAAAATCATATCTTTCCAATTAGTGCTTTTCGGAAGTGACCTTCCAGGTAAGTATGTTTTCTGTGTCTATTTGTAAATAATAATAAAATTAGATAGAGCCTAAGAATTCGTAATAAATTGTACATCGCCCTTAAGGTGATTTTTCACAAAAAACGGCGCTCAAAAAAATATAAAGTTATCATTTTCAGATAGTTGATTGGAAAATCATTCATTTATTGAATAAAAATTTAAAACCGCGCTTGCCCTACGCAATTACTTCAGTCCAGTTTTATTCAGCGCGAAACTTTTCGGGCAGCTAAAAGCTACTGCGGTAAGAGCTTACAACTCGAAGCTTTGCTTTCTTTTCGAGCGGTTCAAGGGAAACTTTCAAGGTTGTCTAGTAGACTGACTAGACTCCAGACGTCTGTGTATTGGTCTTGGCCGATATTACCGTCAGATAAATTGATGACGTAATTAGCGAACAGGTAGTTTTAGAACTTATAATTGTTTATTTTTATTTATTTATTTAACGCCCAGAGGGCTTTTACATGTTTGGTTGTACAAATAATTCATGACAGATGATTTTTAAACACATAAAGAAATAATAAAAAATAAAATTAGATAAAAAAATGCACACAAGTCATAAAAATACAAAGATACAGCAATTTGATAGGTTGTTTACAAAAATAGAGATATGTTTAGGAATAGTTTTGGAATAAATTTTTTACAAGATCCACAAAATTCGCCAGGTTTATGTTAAATAGTGTGAAATCGTTGTATCGGAGAGTGAGCAATGTAGTTCCGCTTATGGATGCTGCAGTAGAATAGCGTATTTTGTCGTGTAGTTACGGTCGGTATTCGTAAGTTTATGAGCTGCAGGAGTTCGCAACAGTCGAACTTAGAGTTAAGTATTTTGAACTTGTATTAGTTTTGTTTAGTATTTAATTTTTCATTTAAAAACCCATCTATTACATCAAATCTGAAGTATATATCCCAAATAAACGTCTAATTAAAACAAATTATTTATTTTTATTATTAACTTAATGAGCAAAACCTTAAATTGTAATATTTAATCAATGAAGACAATATAGCGACACTCATTCGAAAATCTGAAACAGAAAATCAGAAAAAGATAAGGTAACATCTTGAAATCGAACCCAGAACCACTGAGCTAATGTGACCATATCAGATTCCGTCGTATGTATACTTTATGGAAATGGTAGGAAAAGCTTCAATTTATCCAAAACGTTTTTTTTTAAATTTTGATGTAAACCAATTCGTAGTAAAGATTAATTGAAATTAGTGATTTAGCATTAATTTTTGCATTCAAAGATGAAACTGTAACTCATTTCAGTTGGCTTACGATTAACTGAAATACCTTTTATGCATGTTTTCCGTAAACTAGTGGTACATGCGGGAAATTGTTTCGTTTTTCGTTTACGAGTAAATTTTGAATCGAGGTGGAATATTTTATAGAAAGAATTCAAAAAAAAATTTTTAAACACTTAAATTATAAATTCAAATTACACTTCTCAAATTATACCGAATCCATTAAATTTCACAATTTCAAATCCCTCCAAACACGACGTCTAATTTTTGATCAAATCCTATTGTTTAAAATTCTAAACAATGGCCTGGACTCACCAGAACTTACCAATTTAATAAATTTTCATATTCCCTCAAGATCAACCCGGCAATCCGATTTATTTTATTTACCCTCTTGTAGAACAAACATTAGAAAAAACTCCCCAATTCCTCGTGTATGTGCACAATATAATACAAAATTTCACAGCATTGACATTTTTAGTAAAAACCTTAAGAAATATCGATATGAAGTAACGCGTACGATCGATTATTAATATGAGAATATATCGTGAGCATCTCCTATCCTTTTCCTATATTCCTCTTCCTCTCCTTGGATTATTAGAGGCCCAGTTGGTGAGATGGAAACCTCCTGATGATAGAACTGCGGCCACGTCTTTTACAAGGCCAGTGGCTTCACTGATGGAGTCCACCGCGTCCAGATAGTCATCCATATAAAATTTTGTTTGGATAGCGTCTGCAGCAGCCGGGAAGCTCTCAGCATTTTGTAGTGCCACTCGGTTTCGCACATATTGGGCGCTGCTAGGAGAACAGGTAGCGCCGAACATCATCGAGGTCATCATGTAGGTATGAGGCTCTTCTTGAAGTGTTGGTCGCCACAGGAACAGTTGTGACAGCTGGTCCTCTGCTTTGATTTTTACTTGTAAAAACATCTCTTTTATGTCGGCGGCGAGGGCTATTTTCCCTTCTCGAAACCGGAGAATGTTCCCAAGGAGTGACGTCAGTAGATCAGGTCCCGTCAGCAGTTGATCATTGAGGGAGGTCCCTCGGCAGCGGCTGGCGGCGTCAAATACGACACGGATCTTTCCTGGCTTGTTGGGGTTCACCACGGCGAAGTGGGGCAGATACCACTTGCGGGCGGAGTGCTTTGCCGCCTCTCGTGCTGTGAGCTCCCGTGCGTGGCCTTGCGTGATGAGCCGGTTGATTTTTTCTTTGTACGCCACTGCCAGGTCCTCTTCCTTCAATAATTTAATTTCCAGGGACCACAATCTTTTGAGCGCACATTTTTTGTTGTCGGGCAGTGTGATATTTTCGTTTTTCCATAGCAGGCCAGTCTGCCATCTGCCGGACGTCATCTGACAGGTGGTGTCCTCCATCAGCTGGTTGGCACGTACCACATGTGCGGTCACCCGGGAGGCTGATGTGATCCCCAGGGAGTCGACTGCGAAGTTTGTTCGTATCAAGTCGCTCAGCAGGTCATCTTTGTGATTTTCAGCGTGCAGGGCCAGAGTGGTGACCGAGTCTTCACTGGTGGGAGTCCCTCCTCCATGGGTAATCCACCCCAGGGCAGTCCGTGACAATATTCGCGTAGAGTCACGGGCTTCATGCACTTCCCTCGAGACAATGAGGTGAGCATTGTCCTGCCCGATGAGAAGTGTGGGTGTGACGTACCCGCCAGGAACCCTTTGTTCTGGGAGGCTGAGGCCCTTCACGGTGCTCGCTTTGATGTGGTAGCTGGTGCCTATCCCGGCGCCGCGCAGTGTGACCTGCACGCGGCGTGATGCTTGATCTGAGGAGCACATGCCTTTTGCCCCGTGGAGCCGTAGTCCTTGGACGGGTCCGGTAGCGCCAATTTTTTCTGCTGTGGCGGCGTCAATCAGTGTGATCGTTGATCCCTCATCCAGCAGCGCGAATGCGGAGATCGGCTGCGTGGGGCCCGTCAGCACTACTGGCACCACTTTTAGCACGGCGCCGTCGGCCTGGCGTCACATGTGGTGGACATCAGCTGTTGTGGTGTTTTTTACGAACGATGGGTCGTGCAGTAACTTGTGGTGTGGAGCGCGACAGTCTCCAACACCGCACCAGTCCCGGGATTTGCATTGTTTGGGCCAGTGTTTGCCATCTAAACATATACGGCACAATCCAGAACTTTTAACTGTCTCAAAGCGAAGTTTTACGTCCTTCGCTGCGAACTCACGACATTCACGGAGGCAGTGGCCCCTTTCACCGCACTGTACGCACCCTTCACGGTTGTTAAAGTCACAGTGGGGTGTCACATTATCACTTCGATTTGTGTTTCGCGTACTTTCGTTTTTTCGCGAACGGTCATACTTTCGCGCACTTTCGTTTTGTACTTTTCGCGAACTTTCGTTTTGTATTTTCCGCGAACTGTCATTTTGTGGTGACTTACGACTCGTTTCACTATTTCGCGGCCCGAATTGTTCCGAGGTAGCAAAGGTTTGCTCGCGACGTGGTCTAGACCTCGCGGGGTCGACCATTCCCGATTTGGAGATGGCGTTCGCGACGGTTTTCAGGAAGGCGGCAAACTGGCAGATGGTGGCAGGCACTTCGTAATGCCGCACTTCCATCAGCCACGCCAACCGCATCGTGCATGGCATCTTCCCCGCGATGTCGCTGAGGAGCGCCGGGTTGGTGAGATATCCCTCATTGTTTAGGGAGCGGAGTGAAGCCACCAGGTTTTGCACAGTCCCCGAGAAGTCTGCTATGTCTTCTAGTGATGCCTCTGCCGTCATGTGTGGAAGCTTCTTGGCCTTGTCCAACATCAGGGCAGCCAGTGAATTCGTCCCTCCGTAGCGCTGCTCCAGCACGGCCAGTATCTCTGGCACTTGGGTAGGGTCCATCAGGAGGGGGCCCACAGCTTCGCGGGCCTTTCCCTTGAGGGCTCGCTGAAGTCGGATGAGGTTCTCGCTGCTGGTCATCCGGCAGGTTGAGGTTGACTGGGTGAACTGTGCCCTCCAGGTGGGCCACTCCAGCGGGTCACCAGAGAAGGTGGGCAGATCCTTGGCCATTGACTGCCTGGCGATGAGTGCTGCCATCCGGGGGTCATCCTCAATTGTGGGATGAGGGCTGTCCTGAGCCCTTGAAGCTCTTATGGCCTCCGTGAGCGCGCAGGTGAACTGAGCCATCGAGTTATCCGCTTGGTGGATCCAGGCGCTGGTGTGGCGGGCCGTCTCGTCCGCATTTGGTTGTGGAGGAAACATCGGCAGGCCGGAGCTCGGGCTGGAAGCGGGCAGATGCTGGTCATCAGGTTGTGCTGGCGCTCGGTACTCCTGTTCGCGCAGTGGTACCGGCGGCACATGTGTAGATGGCCCAGGATGTGTCCAATGCGAGTATGAGGCTGGATCCCCGTGATTGTAGTAAGGGGGTGGTGGCACAGGGGCTGCTGGCCCTGGCTGTGCTGATGATGCATAGGGTCCGACAGGTTTCTCCGGTACGGCTTCTCGTTGCCTCTGGTTGAGCAGAGGTACGGGCGGTACGGGGCCGGAAGGTCCAGGCTGCATCCATCCAAGGCTCCCATCATAGTGAGGGGGCTGCGGCGCGGGGCCTCCAGGCCCTGGCTGCGCCAGCGATGCGTACCTCTGGTCTACCAGAGGCACAGGTCCGACGGGCATCTCTCGTACGGCTTCTCGTTGCCTTGTATTGTGCAGAGGCAAGGGCGGTACGGGGCCGGAAGGTCCAGGTTGCAGCCATCCAAAGCCCCCATTGTAATGAAGGGGCTGCGGCGCGGGGCCTCCAGGCCCTGGCTGCGCCGGTGATGCGTACCTCTGGTTTACCAGAGGCACAGGTCCAGCGGGCATCTCTCGTACGGCTTCTTGTTGCCTTGCATTGTGCAGAGGCAAGGGCGGTACGGGGCCGGAAGGTCCATGCTGCATCCATCCGGGGCCCCCATCAGAGTGAGGGGGCTGCGGCGCGGGGCCTCCAGGCCCTGGCTGCGCCGGTGAGGGGTGCCTCTGGTCTACCAGAGACACAGGTCCAACGGGCATCTCTCGTACAGCTTCTCGTTGCCTTGTATTGTGCAGAGGCAGGGGCGGTACGGGGCCGGAAGGTCCAGGGTGCATCCATGATGCTTGTGGTTGCCAAGGTTCTCCTTGGTCCGGATGTCCATGGCTGGTTGGCTCCGAAGCAGTACTCGCTGCGATGAGTTGTGCCAGCCCTGCGGCACCGGGTTGTGCCAGCCCTGCAGCACTGGGTTGTGCCAGCCCTGCAGCACTGGGTTGTGCCAGCCCTGCGGCGCCGGGTTGTGTGGGCCCTGTCGCATCTGGTGCAGGCCCTGCACGGGTTTGTGGTTGAAGGGCTGCCATCAGCCGTTCAATCTGCTTGTTTTGGTGGCGTAGCTGTCGTCGCAGTTGGCGCACCGTATCCTCGGTAGATGTAGAGGGCGGTGGCTCGTCATCGCTGTCTGCGGAGCCTGTCTCAGGAGTGGTGCTGGGCGAGGGCCGGGGCGTGGCATCAGATATGTCATCAGGCATGTCCAGGACTTCAGGGCCAGCGTCCGGGGCAGTAGGTAGCTCAGCAGCAGGGGGTGGAGGCGAGCCATCTTCTTGGGCCGTCTTCTTGGATCTCAGCGAGGGTGGAGACATCCTGGCGAGGACTGTAGATCCGGCTCGAAGGACCACTTGTAACAGACGTGACGCCTTTACAAGAACTGTAAAATAGGTCCGGGTCTAAGTGCACGCTGATGAGGATGTATGATGAGTAAAATAATAAAAGCTGGCCTCCTGCACCCAGTGTCTGATGAGTAAGGGACACTGGATGTGCCTATTCTTCTGCCTGAGCCTGGCGCCTTGCGGTGTCCTGGAGTAGGGCCGGCTTGTCTGGAGGAGGTAGGCACCAGGACGGAAGACAGGCAGAAGTCGGCGGGAGGCAGCTGGTGTTGAAGAAAATACTTCTTAAGTAACAAGTAATAAAACAAGTTTTGAAGAGTCGAAGTGAACTGATTTATTTTAAAATTGGCATGGTATATAAAGGGGACTTGTACCCGACAGCGTTCGGACAGTGTTTTTTACAAAAAGTGGAGGGGTTTTTGTCCTCAGACCAAATGGTATAAATAGGGCGGCCATTATGTGGGCACCCTATTTTGCCGGTGTCACCGTTGAAGGCGGTCGCTTAAAATGTGTTTTTTATAATAATTCTACAGAGTTAATTGTGTACATATGTGTTCGTTATTATACAGTAATCATGAAATAAACCAATTGTCTATTGCTAGATTTTTAGTTAGAGACGTTTAGCTCATTTTTGAGCTAAATCGCATAAAATATAAATTGATTTGCCGTTTGGCTGAATATCTGATTATTTACAGGTACAATGTTATTTTTACGAGGTCCCCCGTAAGATGTGTTAATGAAACCTGTTTGTTTCACCATCTTACGGGGCACCTGGATTTTTAAAATCGGAAAAACGTATTTTTACCGAAATTTTTCTAAGTGTTTTTTGAGGGTCATTTATTGCCCTAGTTTGAGTAATTTAAGGGTTAGAGACTCAGGCTCTCTTTCCCTCGATGCCTTGTAGGACTGCGGAATGAAATTTCCTAGTTTCATTATCCTACAAGGATCGTAGCTAAAAATAATTAACAATATGTCACAAAAAAAGGAAACATAAAAAATACAAGTGAAATGATAAGTTGAAAAATGTCCCTGGTGGCAACCTGAGCATGATAGCGTTTATTTGTTGCACCGGGGGCATTGTACATATAAAAACGAAAGTATTTTATTAATACAATATTACAATTAGAATAACTTTTAAATTCTAATTGGAAAACAAACATAAAATATTTTCAACGAAAAAGATCGCCGGCGGTACGGTACTAACGAGTTTAGTGGCCAAGCGGGATTTCTGGTTTTCGAGCGAAATCCCAAAAAATGACCACTGAACTGTAGAGGATACCGCCAAGGATGTTTTTCGTTGAAAGAACATACGAGGATATGTAACACGTCCGTTACAAGGAGGATGCACCAAAGCAAAGAAAGTTAAAAAACTATGCTTTAAAAAGTATATTATTATTAATTTATATAATTTTTTTTTAGTTATTAATTTTCTTTTTTTTATTATAATTATGTTAAAAGTTTAAAATGTTTGCTAAAAGTTGCTTGAAATGTCTTAGTTAAAATGCTTTAGTAATTTTTGGTAACCAAATCTGCATAGCCTTCCTTTACACAATCTCCTCCCCCTACCCATTACTTTCAATCTCACAACATTGGATATGAATAGGATAACTAATACCTCTTCCATAGGTCATCCCTCTACGTTTGGTGTGTTCAGGTCTTGACGGCGGATGTGACTGCCCATCAGCTGCGTGGTTGGCCGGATCGGGAGAGGCCAATTTGGGAAGACCCTTTGATCCCTTCAGCTAATCTCTCTCGACCCATCGTTTTGTACCGCAGTGGGATATACAATTCAATTTATGGGTACCGGCGGTTATGGGTACCGGCGCCCGGGAACCATTTATTGGATAACTAACACCTCGGCCATAAGTCACCCCAAATGGTTCACTACTTTTAGTAACTTAGCAGGTGTGCCCAGGTTCATGGGGTGCGGTTTGTATATTTCTTGGTGGCGGATGCATATGCCCACCTACCGCGTGGGGGGCCGGTTCGGGAGAGACTGGTTGAGAGAGACCT
The DNA here is from genome assembly GCA_917563855.2 of Limnephilus lunatus. Lineage (NCBI taxonomy): Eukaryota > Metazoa > Arthropoda > Insecta > Trichoptera > Limnephilidae > Limnephilus > Limnephilus lunatus. Next base: position 38,673,962 of record OU830602.1, on the reverse strand, counting down.
CCCGAAGATAGCTGAAGAGAGTTGGGCAGAGTCATTGTTTTGTATTTTCGAAGTAAAGTACGAAATAACAGTCTTTTAATTAATACATAATAGTACTGACATACTGGCCAGTACTTATAAAATACAGTATCTCTTGGAGGGTTATGCGCGTTTTCGTCCCCGACTAAACATCCCCCAACAAAATATCTACTAAAAACTAACCTAACCGAACTTTACAGGATGTCTGTTGTTACGATACACATTTTAGTATTCAAACTGCCGCCTCAATTGAAATCAGTGCCGAAAGAGGGCGCTAACGGCGTGCGTTCACGCGCACGCCGGCCGCGCATCAGGTGACCCAAGCAGGCGGGCTCGGCCCGCGGCGCAAGCCGAGCGCGGCCGCTACTCTCCGCCGCGAGCGCTCCAAGTGTAGACATCCCACGCTTGTCGTGTCTGTGTTTGTACCGACGCGAGCCGCGTCTAACAAACGTTCTGGAAACCGCCATTTTGGCGGGCTCTGAATGCGACGAAGCAGGACCCCCGACATGGAACTCCAAGAGAGACTCTCCAGACACATTAAGCCAACCCAATCCCCTTTGTTTGTGCTGATTTAATTGTTTGCCCGATCGCGGAAACCCGGGATGAAATCCAGAGAGAATTGAGTTTTATAGAATAGAGATACTCATGTGTTTAATTGTTCTAACCTTGTAATTTGTGATGTTTCGCCGCTTTGTTCTGGAGATTAAATGAAGTAAAGGAAATCTCTCTCTTCTTAATTTGCTAGCAAATTAACCTAAAACAATCTAGGCCTCCCTACGAGGCATGGTGAATCTCAGCTGCGGCCGGATCCTCGACCTGAATACCATGTACCTGCCGATACGAGCTAGCCGCAGGTAGGTTGGGTCCATCATTAACACTGGCGCTAACAATGGCGACCAGCTATGGGGCCGAATAATTGCTACGAAGCTAACACTGACGCCCAACATCGCCAAGTTAACACTGGCGCTTCCAACGTGGAGCTCTTCTTCAAAGTTAACACTGTATTACTTTTTACCCACTCTACTATTTTTGAACAATAATTTATTGCCTTTATAGGATATCTGTATTATTTTAGTCGCATTTTTGGTTGGGTTTGGTTTGGTTATATTAGGTTAGGTTAAGTTAGGTAAGGTTAGGTTAGGTTTCAGTAGATATTTTTTTTGGGGATGTTTTGTCCGTAGGATATTTTGGCGGGGATATTTTGTCGGGGATAATTCGTCGGTAATATTTTGTCGGAGATATTTTGTCGGGGATAATTCGTCGGCAATATTTTGTTGGGTATATCTTGTTGGGGATATTTTGTCGGGGATATTTAGTCGGTAATATTTTGTTGGGGATATTTTGTCGCGGGTTGAAAAGCCACGAAACTTCGCTGGAGAAGTCTACAGAGAAACTTTACATTAATTATTATTAGAAGAAAATCCTGAAATTCGCTGTGTCCATATCCCTATAGCTCGTGCATCATCCGCGTACGTCTTTCACTCCTGAATTCTTTTTTTCCCTCGTTTGTGTTTGCCGACTGCATCTGCCCTCGGGACATGAGATCCAATTCTGCTGAATTTAAAAACAAACAAAAACTCCTCTTTGGTGACCGAATAATGTTTTTAAAAGTAATTTCTCCGTGTTTCAATACTGATTAGCAATAAATATTACCCCCACTAAATCAATGATAAAAAATAATGATTGATATTATGTATTTTTATTTAACTAAAAATGATGTAAATTTATAACTAGTGTAGGCATTCGTCCCTTATCAGAAATTGACTTAGAACTTGGACAGTTTGAAAATGGTCTTGTAAACCGAAACAGCTGTAAGCAAAATACCTTCTAAAATACTTGCAGAACTTGGTAATAACATTATCAAACATAATTTTTATGAAATTAAAAAAAAATAGAGTTCTACGAATTAAGCATAAAAAATAATTAATATGGAATGTTTAGTGTTGTCAACTGCTGTTAGACTGCATACAAAATATTGAGACCATATTTTTTCTTTGCAACTATTGGATGATTTTGAATTGGATCTCATTAGTACATTATTACTTGTACAATTGGGCAAATGAGAAAATTAAATTGACTACCAATATCAAGTTCCTAAATAATGTTCCTCGTAATGATGTTCCCCGTGAAAATGTTCCCAGTAAAAACTTACCCAGTTAAAATGTTCCTACTAAAATATCTCCGGTCAAAACAGTCCTTTCCCAAATGTTCATAATTAATAGTCGCTCAGGCTAGGTTAGGTTAGGTTAGGTTTGGTTAAGTTAGGTTAGGTTAATGGGTTAGGAGAAAATATAATGCAAATGTGAATGGTAGAAGAAGTCGGAGACGCCCGAGGAAGACGTGGCACGACCAAGTGAATCAGATACTTGAGTCGGGCCATGTGAAGAGTCGGAATAATAGAAGAGCATGTATGAGGCGATGTATGAATGTGAACGAGGCAAAGAGTGTGTACCAAGATCGAGTTGTGTGGCGGTCCGTCCTCTATGCCTACCCCTGCGTGGAAACGGCGTGATGGTTAGTTAGTTAGTTAGTTAGGTTAGGTTAAACTAGTTAGGTTAGGACATGCTGAAAATGCTGACTGATTAGTAATTTACTTCAAATTTTTTTTTTTTTTTTACATTCACTCCACTGAGGAAAATTATTTCCCTCAGGGCCTATGTCATCTTTGAAGATGCTGTGTGGAGGGTCTTTTTGAGGTTATGAAGGAGTGAACGTGGATCTTGAAGAGACTCATGTTGTAGGAGGGAGGAAACACAGAGGCCGGCAAATCATTCCACAGCCGAGCTGTTGAACTCAGGAACGAGTCGTAGAAACGACCCGTTCTCATGTGACTAATGTCAACCATGTACAAATGTTGGGCGTGTGTTTGGCATATTTCCCGACTATGCACCGGTACTGAGGGGATCAATGACGCTATTTCCTTGAAGCATCTTCCATTGTAATATCGGTAGAACAAGGACATTTTGGGAAAATTTGGGAACATTTTAATTGGGCACATTTTAACTGGGAGCATTGTTATCAGTGACATTATCACTTTGAACTCCTATTTCCAAACGGCGAATTCTAATAATATTTGCAGTTTTCAATATCGCTAATCAATTTGTTTAAAAGGTTTGGCTGTTAATTGTAGTTATTTCGTTCATAAAACATTGATAATAAGCAGAGCACTAATCTGAAAATAACAAAAATATTTCATCATTTAGCCATAGTTTCTTCTATCGAATGGGAATATGAGAATCATCTCTCTGCTGCCTGGCGCCTATCTGCCCCCTTTCTCCAATATAACCTCCTTTAATTCCGCTCTTTTTCTTTTGCGAGTGCTTTGCATTTCATCTGCGAGACGTGTCCAGTTTCCCCTTCAAATACACTCGGACATGCTGTGGTCATCTGTCCATTCGGATCCCTAATGAAATTATTGGGAGCCATTATTGTCAACTTACGGTTTATTTATTCGACGTGCGTAGTGTTCTGAATTTTTGAAGATATTCGACATTTTTAGAGGGGCCTCTACCGGACGTCGGAAACTCACAACAGAAGTCTGACAAATAAGTAACGTGGAAAAAATGAGGACGCTGCAGTCGTATAAACGGTATCTCAAAGTATCACTTGAAGAAAATGCTGATTTTATTGCAAAAAATGGCTAAGAAGGTGTCTTTCCTTGGTAAAATTAGAAAAAAAATTGTATGCGAATGCTAGACGTTCCATATATATTGTGATCCGTCAATATTTATCAAATATCGTGTATTGACGGATCACAACATGGATCACAGACGTCTAGATTTCTGAATTCCGTTTCGTTTTTTCGTAGGATAAGTTAGCCGAGTTTTTTTTTCTGTTGCGAGAATTTATTTGTTTATTTATTAAGAGGATAATAATAATAATAATAATGATTTATTGTTTTTCTTTCTTTACAAACATCTAAAGATAATGATATCCTCACTGGGATTTCCCGTGCTGAGGATTTCATTTACATATTATATTTTAATTATAAGAAATTAATATGAATTTGTTATAAACGTATAGGTATCATGTAGTATTTTGTTAAATAATTAAAAATTAAATAAAATTGTGTTTTTTTTTATAATTCAGATCAGTAGATTCGGTTTTAGTCTGTATTTGATATCAGTATATTTTCTATTTCTGTTCTCCCTATATTTAGTATCCAGCTTTTTATTTGAGATTTAAATGTTATACTGTTGAGGTTTTTAAGTGAGAGTGGTATTTTATTGTAAAGTTTAATACCATAATACAAGAAGCTTTTTTGCCCAAATGTTGTGTTAGTAGTTACTTGTTGGATATGTTTTTGACCATGAGATCTAGTGTTTCTAATGTACGTGTAAGTTGTCATTTCTTGGGTTTTGTACTTATGAATGTAAATGAGTATAGTTTTAGAATACAGTTGTTTAATTGACATGATGTTAAGATTGTTGAAGATTTCATCAGTGCTAGTTCTTACAGGAACTTTCAGTATAATTTTCATTATGGATTTTTGAGTTTTAATTAGTGGACTTAGTATGTTTTTATTTGCACTGCCCCATCCGATAATACCGTATTCTAACAGTGATTGGCAGAGAGCCATGTAAATCTTGATTAAGTCTTTTTTAATGAGGACATTCCTAATAGTTTTGAAAAAATAACTTAGTTTTTTAATTTTATTATTTAAATAGGTAATGTGTTCGGTCCATTTTAAGTTATGGTCAATTTTTAGACCCAGATACGTTATATGGTCAACGTTTTCTAATGAAGGACAATTACAATGCTCATTTAAGTGATGCTGACTATGAATTTTCATGTTCAGGTTTTCTTCAGAGTTTTTCTTATTTTTTATTTTGAAAGTGATGAATTTGGTTTTATTAGCATTAAGTGTAAGTGAATGGTAGTCTAGCCAATTTTTAATTCTTTTAAGTGTGTCTTCTGCTTTCTTAAATGTTTCTGCCCAATTTTTCCCATTTATTAGGAGAACAGTATCATCCGCAAAACTGATGATTTCTCCGTCACATTCTATGTGGCATAGGTCATTAATATAAATAAGGAACAGAATCGGACCCAGAATACTTCCTTGAGGCACCCCGAATTTGACATCAATACACTCACTGGTTATGTTGTTAAGTTTCACAGTTTGCTTTCTATTTCCCATGTAACTTTTTAAAAATATTAGTTCATTATCAGTAATTCCTATGTTCTCTAGTTTTTCAAAAAGATGTGAGTGATTTATTGTGTCAAACGCTTTAGAAAGGTCGAGAAATATGCCAATGCATTTTTTATGAGAGTCTAGAGAATTTTTAATATATTCAATTACTAAGGCTATGGCGTTGGATGTTCCTAAATTTTTTCTGAAGCCAAATTGTTTTGGTGATAATAGTTTATTTGATTCTAGGTAGTCGACGAGTTGAGTTTTAACTGTTAATTCTAAGATTTTAGATAATGTGTTTAGAATTGTGATTGGTCTGTAGTTATTGATATCTTTATGATTTCCTGATTTAAAGATTGGTGTAATAGTCCCTATTTTGAGTTGAGATGGAAATCTGCTTTCTGTGATAGATTTGTTTATTAGAAAGAGTATCGGTTCGGTAATTTCATCTTGTAAGAATTTTATTGTTTTCATTGTGATTTCATCACTACCAGATGAGGATGTTGATTTGAATTTAGATAACATTAGTGTTAGTTCTTGTTTAGTGATTGGTTTTAGGGCAAATTTAATACTTTGTGGATTTGGGTGTTTGTTTATGTTCGGGTTAAAGTGTTGAGGTTTGGTTATTTTGTTCGCTAAATTCGAGCCTATGTTTGCAAAAAAGTTGTTTGTGTAGTTAATTAGTTTATGTACGTTTTTGTTGACCGAGAGTGTACCGTTATCTGTGTTGATTTCTTCCAATGGGTTTGTTTTGTTTTGATCTGTGTAGGTGATTTCTTTAATTATTTGCCAGATAAGTTTTGGATTATTATTGGATTGATCTATTTTAGATCTGTAGTAATTTTGTTTAGCCGATTTAGTAAGATTGGAGCAGATGTTTCTATAGTTTTTGTAAAATAGTTTTAAAGAAAAGTCATAAGGATTGTTTTTTACTTGCTGATGGATCTTGTCTCTTTTTCTTATACATTTAAGTAGGCCAGGTGTGATCCAAGCTTTTTTGATAATTTTATTGTGTGAATACGTGTAAGTTTTTATTGAAGTGTGGTTTTGTATTTTTAATTGCAAGTGTTCAATAAACATTTTCCAAGCAACTTCTATGTCTTCAGCTTTATATATTGACTCCCAGGTTTCAGTTTGTAGTGATTTTTTTAGTTTTGTATAGTCTATAACACGTTTATTCCACGTTAAATTTTGAGTCGATGGTCGATTTTTCTTTGCATGAATGTTAAGAATTAAAGTGTAGTGATCAGTGATGGTGGATTGATGTATGATTGTGGAGTATTTTTTATTCGTTTTTGCCATTATGTGGTCAATGCAAGTTTGCGAGGGGATTGATTTATTCATTTTGTGATCCACTCTTGTTGGTTCCCTTATTGCGGCAGACATCCCGTGGGAGAGGAGGAGTAATTGGTACTCCTGTGTTTGTGGATGTTGCCTTCCAGTATCCAGTATATTAATGTTAATATCCCCAATAATGAACAGGTTCCTGATGTTTCGTTCTTGAAGTAGTATGGAGTCTAGTGATCCAAGAAATGGTGATAAATTTGCAGATGAAGGCGATCTGTAGATAGCGAAGATGCATGTATCTTGATCGAGTTTTATTTTCAAACAGTTTGCGTCTTGTAGTTCAATTTCTTCTATTTTGCATTCCATCTTAATTTTACAATATACAATTACTCCGTCGTTTTGATGTTTGTGAAGTTTAGTATTGAAGACTTTGTAGTTGTTGATGTTTTTATGCACATATGTTGAGGAATTTATCCAACATTCTGTGAGGATTAATAAGTCAGGTTCTAAAATTAATTCATTTATCAGCACAGTGAAATCCTCAAAGTTTTTGTTAATACTTCGAATGTTTTGATGAATTATGTTCAGGATCGGGAACTCGTCCTGGAGTATACGGTTTAACATGCAGGTATTTGTGGTGATTATTGGTTGAGGTATCAGTTTTTCAAGTGTTTCCGTTGTGAAAGAGGCCATTATAAAGATATAGAGTAGATGGAGTGTATATAGGGTTTTTTTTTTTTTAAATCATCTTAATAGGTATATCGTTGAGATGTCTTATTTCGATAACCTTTGAGTCTTTAGTTTTTCTTATAAGAATTTTTCCATCTTTAACCCAAACATATTTATATTCTTTTTCTAGGGCTCTTTGTTTGGTGTTCCAATGTAAATTTTTGTAGTACTGTGTTAATGCCGCATTTAGATAGACGTATTGGGCTCCTTCCCCGTTGAATTTTTTTATTGGGTCACTATGTTTAGCAGCTAACATGATGTGTACTTTTTTATTGTCTACAAAATTAATTGTGATTTTTTTTTGGTTGTTTGGTTTGGAAGTTGTAATTTTAAAGGTGTCCTCTGGTGATATGGTAACGCCTGCGAGCTCAGCGATCTGGCTCACAGTATGGGCTGGGGGTATGTTTTCCTGTAATTTAAGGCCGCTTATTTCAATACTGTTTAACAGGGCTGATTGTTCAATGTCTGCCAGGTGAACCTCCACCGTAGCCAATCTTTTCTCCTTTTCTGCCATTTCTTCCTTAAGTTTGTTTATGTGTTTTGGTGTATCCATGATTTGCGACAGTTTGTTTAGGATATCGTCATATTTATCGTTAATAAAGCTGTTAAACGTTTTTATTTCTTGAAGCTCAGTTTCTATTTTTTTAAACATAACTGATTTCATTTCCTCGAATTTTGAATTGATGAATTCGAATATTGGGTCATCTTTGGTATTTTTGTTAGACCTTGTTTCCATGATTTTAGTTGGTTTGGACATAGGGCTAAATAAATGATCCAATGTGCACTAAAAAAACTTTGACCGATTTACTGCGAACTGTCACTTCCACTTTATAAGTTGAATAAATTAACTTGTACAACTTAGTAAGTCACTGTTTATTATGGAATACTATCAATTTTATGTTTAAAATTATATTTACACTTTGAAAATAGGGAGTGAGTAAGCTTTTTACTGTATTAAAAATGTCGTAAATTATATCACTTTTTCATTGGCTTGGTTAGTTTTGATTTTGTATAACTGGAGTAAAACCGTATGGTTTTGACAGACAGAAAAGACAGAACTAAAATACCAGCAGCAATTACTGCACTTTTTTATGGTTTCTGTCACTTTTATTAAATATATTTTTTTAATTTTGCGGGAGCAAACAAAAAACAGACTTGTCACTGAAGTATTATTGTTGAAATACCCCCTTTATATCAAACTCCACGTGCTGAACTTCATTATAGTTGACGTCAAAATAATGGCTTACAATAAACAAGGTAACTTGTAAACTTACATTAATTAATATTTTTGATGTTGACCAGGTTTCGTTTTGATTCATGATTGAATAAGGTTTAATATTGAATATAAAAGTTATTAAAAGACCTTATGACGAGAGACGACTAAGAAAATTAAGCTGGGAACTTTTGTTATCAATTAAAACTTATAATTTATTAAGGTGTTAAGGGACGTTCTTAATTTACTTTAACAAGTGATTCTGATATTATTTGGAGTAAAAAAGGAAAATTGAATTTTGGTCTCCGGTGATTTTTCGTGATATGTTTTTTTTTCAACTTAAAACATGAAAAATCATTACGTATTGGGGGCCTGGGTTGAGCGGTTACACGGCTGAGTGACCAGTAATAAGTGTTAAACAATTTTTTAAAATTTTGTTTTTAAGAGAAAAAAATAAACTTATAAATTAATTATTATTTGTTTTTTTTTTAATTCTTAACTTAGTGATTAAAACCTCGAATTGTAATATTTAATTAAATGAAGATAATATTTGCAAAACTCAATCGAAAATCTAAAAACACGAAAACGAGAAAGATATATGGTCACACCTGGGACTCGAACCTAGGACCTTCGGCTTTCCGGGCCGCAACTCTACAGTAGAATTGAAGGTTTCTATATTATTATTGGTTCTAAAAGCTATATTTAAACGACATTTTAAAATTTGTTTTACAATTTTTAAAGATATTGCGCCGAGTAATTCGATTAATAAAGTAAGGAAAAATAGTTATCTTAGTATGTTTACAAAACCTAAACAATATAACGCACTTAAATGAGTCAAATAAGTGAAGTCATTATTAAACAATCAAGGAAACTTTAACGTTTAGTTAGAAAAATAAGCAGTTTCTCCGCAAATTGGTTTAACCGGTAATAAATCGATTTAGACACTTAAAAAAATGACATTTATATTCGTATTAGTAATTCGTCTCAAAATGGTTTAAAAATAGCCTTGTAAGCCGAAACAGCTGTAACAACAAAAAAACTAAAAGGTTTATCAAATATCTAGTACGGACTTGTGCTTTTTATATTATGATGTACTGGTCAGAAATCAATTTTGCATGATTTTAGAGGCAACTTGGGTATTTTTTGATCAGTTAATTTTAATTTACACACGAGTTTTTAACTCTCGTAAAGGTAAACATTTCTAGTTTATAATTTGAAATATATATTATCATGTTAATTTAAGTACCTTTTTTATAATAATAATAATAATAAACAAAATATTCTTGCCGTACCCACTGAGATAATATTATGAAAAATTGGTAAAAAAAATAAACTTTTGCAATCTGAATTTATGCACAATAAAATGCTTTTTTACATAAAATATTATAAGTTTTATATTTCATTCTATATATATTAAATGTGGGAAAATATATTTTATAAAATAACTTAACGTTGAGATCCGCAAAGAATGCAAGGCTGACGATTTGGGCAAATGTGAATGGTAAAAGAAGTCGAGGACGCCCAAGAAAGACATGGCACGACCAAGTGAATCAGATACTTAAATCGGGCCATGTCAAGAGTCAGAATAATAGAAGAGCTTTTATGAGACGATGTATGAATGTGAACGAGGCAAGGAGTGTGTGCCAAGACCGAGTTGTTTTGCGGTCCGTCCTCTCTGCCTACCCCTGCGGAGAAACGGCTTGATGGTTGGTTAGTTAGTTAACCCACAAATATTTGCCAAGTTGCATCTAAAATCATGAAAAATGTAATTCTTTAATTATCTATATTTCATAACATAAAACAGAAATATATATAGTATCACACTAGATATTTGCTAAACATTTGATTGTACAATAATTTTTCGGTTTGTAAGTGATTTGACCTTAAATTCAAATGTTTTGTATGAAAAGGGCTGTGCAGGCAAAATGATCAATGTCAGTTTGTACTTTACAGGAAAGATAAGAACTGAATGAGTTTCAAGGAAGTTGTTCCCGTGTCAGCTTCATAAAAGCCTGTTTTGTGATTTGTGATGCTTCTAGTGGGAGTTTGTTGGATGTTGAAACTGGGTATGCAGGTCGATGCAGAAGGAAGATACGAAACTTTTTGCAACACTTAACTCAATTTGGAAAAAAATTGGATACGTAAAGTTTCGGCTTAAGCGACGATATGTAGGTACATAGATGAATACGACCTCAAAACGTGATGACTCAAAACTCAAGACTGATTGATCGATTTGTCTAGAATTCTAGAACATGTGAATATGTAGTAGGTATAATAGAAACGGCACGTGGCTGCCGCGTACCCTTGTCCCGCGTACCCTTCAGCTGACCAAAGGACGAAAGAGGAGAGACGGACTCCTTTGCGGCCAGGAACAATCCGAAACAAAGACGGCCGCGCAATAGTTTGCCTACAAAGTTTCCCAAATTCCTGCCGCCGATCACCCCGATCCCTCGGACAGCCGATATACTGCGGGGGTGGGATTATATTGGGATGTGACAAGGGTCGCTCGGGAGTAGGGGGGCGGGGGGCGCTGGGGGGGTTGGGCGGGCGGCCGGGGGGAGGGACACGTCTTTATTAGGTCCTTGAATTACGTATGTGCTCGCGTGTGTGCGTGCGTGGGCCAGCGGGTACCTACCTGGCCATCTCGTCTCCTCCGCCCTCGCCATCACCGCCCGTCCACCCCGCGGCCAGTAACTAATGGCGACAGCCGCCTGCGGCGCCCCCACACCCCACCCACTTCCTCTACCACCCCCCGGCTAAGTCCCCCCCGCCCCCCTGCGCGGCTGCTCGCGAGGGGGGACTTAGCAACGGCGAGGGTATTTAACACTGCTCCTAGTTCGTACCTAGAGTACCCAGAAAGTAGATAGATGAAGCCGAGCTCTGCTGAAACCCGTGGAGAAAATACACACAGGATAAATCGAACCGAGAGAAATAAATAATCACAGCCTTATCTGTGGAATTGGAAAACTTCATAGATAATATTATAAATTATAACTTAAAACCGATGAGATCTTTCTTCAAACCCGTTTATTTGTTGTTCATCAGAAGCTACACTTCAAATGTGTGAGTGTCACCCATTAGTTTAATTTATCGGAACCCATGGAACTATTGTAACACCTATTGAGTCGATGGTAATTTTTGTACATTCATAAAGATTGCAATAATTGTTATTGTTTTTAATTCTTACTATTATAGAAGCCTTAGGCTAACCTTTCACCTTTACCTTCACTGCCCATGACATTGTAAATAATTAATTGTATGAAAATGTAAAACAAACTTATTTGTTAGCTTTTGTAATGGTCATTTCATAAAAATTCTCCAGCCCTGAAGAGTCCTAAATTCTCAAGTTTTTCATAAAAATATCAACAAAACTTTTGACACTAAACTTCTCATAAATGTAATACTTATAATAAAAAATTTTGGATAATTTCCATAGCGCCATTTTCGGGAGAAAATCAATAAATCACTAATAGTGATGGGGGTAGCAAATGTAAAATCACGCAATGTCCAGTGTTGAAAATATAATGTCCTCCGCGTGCAAAGCCGTATCTTCTCCAAGTATAAACTTTCCAATTAGTTTTTATACATTAGTGGTTTTTGGGTTGTTATGGCGTGTTGCGCTACCTCTTTCTTCAGCCAACATTTCGGACAGCGTTACAGTGTCGATCATCAGGGCAGATGTGTGATGGACACTGTAACGCTATCCGAAACGAAACGTTGGCTAAAGAAGGAGGTAGCACAACACGGCATAACACTCCCAAACTAACGAAAATACTTTTGACTGTAAAAATCTAAAATCATATCTTTCCAATTAGTGCTTTTCGGAAGTGACCTTCCAGGTAAGTATGTTTTCTGTGTCTATTTGTAAATAATAATAAAATTAGATAGAGCCTAAGAATTCGTAATAAATTGTACATCGCCCTTAAGGTGATTTTTCACAAAAAACGGCGCTCAAAAAAATATAAAGTTATCATTTTCAGATAGTTGATTGGAAAATCATTCATTTATTGAATAAAAATTTAAAACCGCGCTTGCCCTACGCAATTACTTCAGTCCAGTTTTATTCAGCGCGAAACTTTTCGGGCAGCTAAAAGCTACTGCGGTAAGAGCTTACAACTCGAAGCTTTGCTTTCTTTTCGAGCGGTTCAAGGGAAACTTTCAAGGTTGTCTAGTAGACTGACTAGACTCCAGACGTCTGTGTATTGGTCTTGGCCGATATTACCGTCAGATAAATTGATGACGTAATTAGCGAACAGGTAGTTTTAGAACTTATAATTGTTTATTTTTATTTATTTATTTAACGCCCAGAGGGCTTTTACATGTTTGGTTGTACAAATAATTCATGACAGATGATTTTTAAACACATAAAGAAATAATAAAAAATAAAATTAGATAAAAAAATGCACACAAGTCATAAAAATACAAAGATACAGCAATTTGATAGGTTGTTTACAAAAATAGAGATATGTTTAGGAATAGTTTTGGAATAAATTTTTTACAAGATCCACAAAATTCGCCAGGTTTATGTTAAATAGTGTGAAATCGTTGTATCGGAGAGTGAGCAATGTAGTTCCGCTTATGGATGCTGCAGTAGAATAGCGTATTTTGTCGTGTAGTTACGGTCGGTATTCGTAAGTTTATGAGCTGCAGGAGTTCGCAACAGTCGAACTTAGAGTTAAGTATTTTGAACTTGTATTAGTTTTGTTTAGTATTTAATTTTTCATTTAAAAACCCATCTATTACATCAAATCTGAAGTATATATCCCAAATAAACGTCTAATTAAAACAAATTATTTATTTTTATTATTAACTTAATGAGCAAAACCTTAAATTGTAATATTTAATCAATGAAGACAATATAGCGACACTCATTCGAAAATCTGAAACAGAAAATCAGAAAAAGATAAGGTAACATCTTGAAATCGAACCCAGAACCACTGAGCTAATGTGACCATATCAGATTCCGTCGTATGTATACTTTATGGAAATGGTAGGAAAAGCTTCAATTTATCCAAAACGTTTTTTTTTAAATTTTGATGTAAACCAATTCGTAGTAAAGATTAATTGAAATTAGTGATTTAGCATTAATTTTTGCATTCAAAGATGAAACTGTAACTCATTTCAGTTGGCTTACGATTAACTGAAATACCTTTTATGCATGTTTTCCGTAAACTAGTGGTACATGCGGGAAATTGTTTCGTTTTTCGTTTACGAGTAAATTTTGAATCGAGGTGGAATATTTTATAGAAAGAATTCAAAAAAAAATTTTTAAACACTTAAATTATAAATTCAAATTACACTTCTCAAATTATACCGAATCCATTAAATTTCACAATTTCAAATCCCTCCAAACACGACGTCTAATTTTTGATCAAATCCTATTGTTTAAAATTCTAAACAATGGCCTGGACTCACCAGAACTTACCAATTTAATAAATTTTCATATTCCCTCAAGATCAACCCGGCAATCCGATTTATTTTATTTACCCTCTTGTAGAACAAACATTAGAAAAAACTCCCCAATTCCTCGTGTATGTGCACAATATAATACAAAATTTCACAGCATTGACATTTTTAGTAAAAACCTTAAGAAATATCGATATGAAGTAACGCGTACGATCGATTATTAATATGAGAATATATCGTGAGCATCTCCTATCCTTTTCCTATATTCCTCTTCCTCTCCTCTTCCTATAAACCAACATTAATTATAATATAATAAAACTTCATCTCCGATGTACTTTAGCATAAGAAACCTCTGTGGCTTGACTCCAGTTCAATTATATATTCATCACTGTATATGTATTATGTAAAAGCTGTTTGTTTCTTACAAATAAATAAATAAATAAATAAAAGATTCTTAAGATTATTAAATCCCACCTTGACTGTTTATTATTTCAACTTGATATTGATTGATTCATTGCAAAATTAACCGCATGGAACTTAATATTGATAAATGCAAATTTTGTCTTTTGTTTTATAGAACCAAAAAACCTATTCAGTTTGATTATAAACTAAATAGTGTTTGTCTATCTACTGTCACATCTATCAAGGACCTTGGGGTCACTCTGGACTGCAAACTTTCTTTCCGTGATCACATTAATAGCATTGTATTCAAATCACTTAAATTACTCGGCTTCATTGATAGAACTACCTCTGACTTCAAGCATATAAAACTCTTTACCGTTCGCTGGTTCACCCTCACCTTGAATATGCAAGTGTAATTTGGTCTCCTTTCTATGCTGTCTACATTTGTCACATCGAATCCGTACATCATCGCTTCCTTAGAGGAATTGCTTGGAGGTTAGGTCTTGAAAGAGGCGAGTACTCATATGATGAAATTGAACAAATTTTAAACATATCTTCTTTAGAAAAACGTAGAAAGGACTCTGATCTAATTTGCATATTTAAAATTATCAACAGTATTACTGACACACCTGATTTGTTACAACTCATCCAGTTCAACATCCCTTCCCGTAGACTCCGAAATAATGAATTGCTGTTCCTCAATCAACATTCTACTAATAATTATGGATACCATTCTCCTTTATCCAGAATATTAATACTTGTCAACGCAAGTCAAAGCATTAAATTTTTTGGTGTAAAACTAAATGACTTTCGGCAGTCGATAAGCAATATTTAAATGCTTCTTCATGCTTTAACTTTTAGTGTCTTCTATATGTACTTTTTACATTTTATATTGTCATTGCTATTAATGTCTCGCCCTTTACTGTCATCTCTGCTTTTTTTACTCGTGTTATTATTATGTTTTTAATGGACTTATTGTCCGTAAATTAATAAATAAATTTACCTGCTGAAAAATTGCATTGGCAGTTTAGCGAGTGCTTATACTGCTTATTATGAAGAATATATATTTTTCAAATTACCTCAAGTTGCCAAAAAAAAGAAAAAAATTGAAAACATTTTTTTTTTGGATTCTCTAAGTGTTGTAGATCCCCTAGTTTCCGGGTTGTTCGTCTATTTTTCGAACACTGTCTCTTAAAAAATGTTTCATAAAACTAACGCAATCAAAAAAAAAAAATAGCAATTGCAATAAAATAATGTACTTTGTTAGTATTTTTTTGTGACAATCAAAGCTTTTCTTTGAATAGGTGTTTATTTTAAAATATGAATATTATGAGTAGTCTCCGAATGGAAATGGAAAGGGGGTGGAGAAAGTTAAATGAAAAATGTCTTATTGTGGGTTGTGGAGGTGTATTAAGCTGGTGGGGGTGAGGAAAGTGCCACATTAATTTCGATTGAAGGTGTTATTTGAGAGGACACCCCGCAATCCTTACATCAAAGGGTAAATCTGAAGTATTTTTGAATTTTCAGAATTAATGATGATCAATATTTTATTAGCCTTGGATTTCGTTAGAATTACACAAAACTCCGAAAACAACCGCTCTTACTCTTTTTTTACATGAACACCACATAGTAGGATAGTAGGTAATGAGAAAAATAATTTCGCTCAAGACCTATGTCAACTTTGGGGATGTTGTGGGGAGGGTCTTGTTAAAATAAAATAGGTATCTACTTTATCGCTTGTTAGATATGGTAGATAGTTCCTAATTTTGGAGGCGGGTATGGGTACCGCTGCCCCAGGACCTATTTAATGGATAACCAACACCCCTGCCATAGGTCACCCCTAGTGGTTCCCTATGTTTGATGACTTAACAGGGGTTCCCGAGTTCATGAGGTGAGGTTTGTCTTGGCGGTGGATGTGTAAGCCCACTTATTGCATGGCGGGCCGGATCGGGAGAGATTGATTGAGGGAATGCTTTGAACTCTTCAGCCGGACTCTCTCCACCAACTAGATTGCAATGGAAGGGATGGATCCATACGTCCGTCACTCCTGAATACATTGACCCACCTTTATTGATACCTTTTTCCTTCCAGATCTTCCTCTCCTTCCTTTCCCTCAAAAAACCCTTCTTATAGCATTTCCAAAGATGACACAGACCCTGAGGAAATTTTTTCCCTCAGAGCCTCCTGTGTAGAACAATAATTATAAGTTAAAAATAACGCGGTTAGAAGTTTTGTGAGCTAATATTAATTTGTAAAAAAGTAGTTTTTCATAATATTATTTTATTGAAATCAATCATCCAAATTCTTTGTATCATTTTATTCTTTAAGTTCTTGGACAAATTGCCATTACAAAGGAGCATCTATTTACATAACCTTTTTTGATGGATAGACTGAACTTCCCGGAAGAGTTGATATCTAAAAGTCGAAAACAAATTGTTTATAACCTATATCACTTTCTACTTATTGTCAACTGATCTGTGTAGTTTCTCTATACTGGAATTTATCCATAATACAATGCATTGATATATATTCAACTGGAAAACCACTATTATCCACAACTAATACAAATAATTTGGTATAAGAGTGCTTAGTCTATTTTTTTACCCTCAACAAAAATATCCACTTTTGAAGGTTCTCTGTTTTATTTGTTCTCCCTTACGTGAGACCAATCCGTTTACAAAAACTCAATTAATACACAAATAGGTATTATAGCTACAAATATCTAATCAGATAAAGAATATATTTGCTTTCATCTAAATTCAAATTAAAAAAACAAAAACAAAACAAAGAAAAATACGAAATTATAAAAAACTTCACTCAAATGACAAATAATACACAGAGAAGCAAGAGACACAAAAGAAGGCAAGAGACACCAAAAAACAAGAGACTCAAGAGACACGACAGACACAAAAGACACAAGAGGCACAAGATAGATGAGAGACACAAGAGACACGAGAGACACTGGAGGGACGAGAGACACGGGAGAGACGAGATACACGAGAAATGCAAAAGACACCAGAGGCACAATATACAAAAGATACACAAGAGACAAGAGAGATACAAGAGACACAACATACAAAAGACACAAAAATATATATTTTTTTTTAAATACACAAGAGATGAGATAGATACAGAAGACACAACCAGAGACATAATATAATAAATAATAAGCACAAGATATTGTGTAGCAACCGCAGAACATTTTTTAATCTTACATATTTTTAAAAGGCACGGTTGAACCTTTTTGAAGTTCCTCCAATAATTTTACTGAGATTTTTTTATGATGCGATATTTTTCATTTCCTTCATATTATTTTCAGCGATTAGTTTGTTGACATCTCGGCAACGCGTTGAATTCTTCAGGTGGCTATGTCCTCTATCATGACACATGTAACATTTACGCTTAGTATGATGATGTTCATCGAAACCGGTAATAATCACTTGTCTTTCTTAAAAAATATATAAAAATTTAGATTTTTGTTTTCGAAATTCCTTTTACAAAATATCTGACATATTTAAAAAAATTGTTTTGGACATTCTAGATTCCAACTTCAAAATTCTCATTCTTATGTTCCGGAAGTTGTTTTTCTTTCTGGACACTGAACATTCTTCAGAATTCATTATCTAGAATCTAGATCTTTCTGGACGTTTTAGTAAATTATTTTCCTCGAGGCCTCCTGTATGGAGTTAATGTAAAAAAGCTACTGTTTAAACATTCGAAGTCATGTCACAACATGGCAGTACGTGTGCCATAAGTAAACTCAGTTTTTTCTTACTTCTGATGATGTTAATAAAAAAATTTCAAAATGTTGAAAATATTTATACTATGGATAATATTTTTCATTGGTATGTCACGAGTCTAGTAATTAAAAATTCTTAGGTATACCCATAAGCTGGCCACATCAGTTTTCTCTCAAACCAATACAGATTACACTTCTTGGCATTATCTATTTAGTAGACCTTCTTTAGTTGCCAAAACTTTTCTTTTCTTTTCTTTATTGTGACAGTTCATTTTTAGCGGACATCTGAAAACTATCTCGAAAGCTTTTTTTTTACCCTATTTTGGCCTCATAACTTTGTCTGATGTGTGATAGGTTTTTCTTCGTCCTTAACCAAACTGATCGACTGTGATCAATTCCAAATAGGCACCAATCTTGTGAATTTCTTATCTATGGCAGCTAAAGGCTATTCGGCCAGTGGCGTAGCGAAACCCACCGACACCAGAGTGAGCCCATTAATTGGGTCCATTCCATTCATAACTACCTTTCAGTCAGTGGCAGAGATGGCATCGCGTTTGGTTCAAACCCAGGCGACCTAAGTTCTATCCCTCGGCTGGCTAAGTCCTCCATCACGACACAAGCAACATTTTCGGCTTACTGTGGTAGTAGGACATTTTAAAATATTCTCTGCTTATTCGTAATCCGGTAATGTTTGTCTTTCTTAATTTTTTTTATTTTATATATGTATATATAACCTATGTACTACCCAATAAAAATATTAGCGTGATACCCGTAACATTATAAAATGTGGTAAGTTTATTATAAACAATTAAACATATAATATATTTGACCAGACATTTTTATTCAAAATCATTAACAACGTTGTTGACCACAATTATATTTTAGAAAACATTAATTTCCACTGTCCAATACGAAATACAAGGTCGAACCAACTATTCCACATCCCGCACTCAAAAACAAATTACACACAACATTCATTTCTCAGAAGGAAGTGCACAGAATATAATAACATCTTTTCAGACGCTGATATTTTCCATTTTACCTCAGACCAATTTATCAAATGCATACTAGAAAAAATTAAAACAAATTGTTAATTACAAAGCCTCTATCCCTGCTGTCTATTATTTTCTCATTCTCGTTATGTTTTTTTTCTCTTTTTATAATAATAATATTTGAATGATTTATACAGCGCCGTATTGTGAAAAATCACCTCTAGGACGCTGGTAAACGGCTAATCGTGTTTATTTATTTAGTACAAGATTATTATTTTTATTAAAAACAAGGTACTTAATAACATATAGGTAACCTAAAAAACAAAAAAAAAGTGGTTTGTTAAGCATAGTTATTGAAATGATAATAATAATAAATAAAAGGTATATATTATATTATTATACTTAAGAGCAAATGATTAAAACATAGAGGTAACTGGTGTTTGCACTTCATATTATAGTCCTACGTCTTACGTACACATTTTGCATAAATGAGAACTATAAAAAGAACAGAAACAATAAAATAAAATAAAACAATTAATACCTCATTATTACTATTGCTTAGCATGGTTATTAAAATAATAATAAAATAATATATATATATATTATATAAGTACTTATAACTGGTATTATAACATTGCGTATTGTAAGCCTACATACATATTTTGTATAAATGTGAATAAAAAAGAGAAAAGATAGAATAAAATAAAATATCCAAACAGCTGCTTGTTTATCCTTGAAAATTATCTTATGATGTGAAAATGTATTATTTTTATACAGGTTCACAGTTTAATTTCATTTTATCTATCCTACATACTTTAATCTGTATTTTTTTTATTTCTACCACCATATTTCTTTATTTATTTTAGGGAAATCAACAGTTTACAATTTTATTAATTTATTCATGTATAATTAATCTAACTGAGAAACCAATTATAGATTTCCTCATTACACTGTAATACTGTGTATCCAGTAATTAATAATTAACTCTAACTGAAATGTTACAACAACTAAAAGGGTGACCGGACAACTCGGAATGAAACCAACTCAGAACCATCTCAGATAAGACATTTAGAGTGATTAAAAAAATGGTTAAATAGATTACGCTAAGTAAAGGTTATCGGCTTATTTAAAAAAAAAATCCTAGCTTTTAATGACTTTTTAAGGAGGTGTTGAGTTGACTTTATTCTCAGTTGGCATGGAACTGAATAAATTATCAGAGAACTTCCTTAGTGAGTACTTATATCATGGATAAATGATTTCGTTATTTCATGTTTATAGTGTATCAGCGACATATTCCATACATGTATGTGCGAATACATATTGCCCAGGTGTGAAGTTCTGTGTAGTGGTACATTGAATTGTGCCCTGGTCGTAGTATTGCCACAGTAAAATGGTAGTACTGATCTTGGGTTTCTCGCCGGCACATTAAAATTTATGAGCGCCAAAAATTCGGGGCTGTCAATTGGATTTTAATAGATTAGATAGATTTGATAATTTAATAGATTAGATAATCGCAGTAGATAAGTGTAGTTTAATTGTTCTTTCGGTATTTTTAGTTTATAATTTAGAAAGATAAGGATTTTTTTGTACTCTTTCTATTGTTTGAGAATGCACGTCATAGTGAGGAGACCACACAGTTATATTCAACCTGGCTCCTCACCAGTGATGTGTACAGAAGTTTTAATGTTGGTTAAATCTTTAGTACAAAACCTAACATTTTTAAACCCTTCTTTGAGATATTTTCAATGTGTGGTATGAAGCTAAGTTTGGTGTCGAAAGTAACACCTAAGTCATAAATTTTTTAAACAGATTCGAGAATGAAGTTATTGATTGTATAACTGAAAAAAATTGAATTTTTTATTTCAAAAAATCTCATAGTTATGCATTTATTAACATTAAGGTAATAGCTATATGTGTTCTGCATCACGGAAAAGGTTGGAGTACGGTATTTTAACTGGATAAACAGAGACAAAATATAACATGACGAAAAAAATTGGTTAAGTTAACCTAAAGTAAGGTGAGGTTAAGTTAGCTATTCTGTTTTTTTGTGGAAACTGTATTTTATAAACGTAATTCCACATTCCCGACCCTTATGTTTTTCCTCGTGTATATAATATTACACCCTAATGTATTAACAAACTTGAAGTATCATACATAATCTTAGAAGTTGCCCATTTATTGTCCTGGAGTGGCTCCTTTCGAAGCCCAAGCCTCGATTTGCCCTGTCCGCCCGGGCGATTGCCGCGCCACTGAATACAGCATTAAGTCTAGCTTCGGGCACGTTCTCAGTCCTCGGCCTCCTACTGACCGTTGTCAGGTCTGGCGTTGAGTGGGCGGCTGGGCCGGTCAGTGGGGCGGGTGGGGAGGTCCAGGGGGACAGGGCGGGCCCGGGAGGGCGCGGGCGGGGGGATCTTGGGATCTGCAAGACATAACAGCCACCATAACCATTAACAACACGAGATCCCATCTGTGACTAATGTCGGGGACAATCCAGCCCTATTGCCCCCTGGAATATTTAAAACGTGGATCAATCGATTAATAGTAATAATTGTCAAGGAATTTTCTTTTAATAATAAACCTTCCATCGAAATTTATAATTTTTGTGTTTTTATTTATTTATTTCAAGAATGTTGTTTTTACAATACAAATGATTACATGTGCAAGGTTATGCAATAATTCATTTTATATTCTACTACTCCACAAATTGAGCTCAAGAGCTCGTGTTTTTTGGATGAGTATTTACATGAAAAAAAAAGAAATAGTGTTCTAATGAGATGTTTAAACAATGATCAAAGAACTTATGAAATAAATACAAATATTACTTGACAATGGTACATAATTTAGAAAAAATAGTTTTAGAAGGACAATAACAGTATATATATATATATATATACTTTTAATATTAAATATTACAGTTTAAGTAAGGGTAAATTAAATTAAGGATACAATATATC
Organism: Limnephilus lunatus; assembly: GCA_917563855.2. Lineage (NCBI taxonomy): Eukaryota > Metazoa > Arthropoda > Insecta > Trichoptera > Limnephilidae > Limnephilus > Limnephilus lunatus. Next base: position 38,652,091 of record OU830602.1, on the reverse strand, counting down.
ATTATCCAAGGTCAGGGACTTAATTTGCTTTTTAAATTGTTCATATTTCAATATTCCCGTTATACTTATTTTGTTTTTGGACAATAATATATTGTACCATCTTACACATAAATACAAATAGTGATGCTGAGCCGTGGTCGTCCTAAGCACAGGGATGGCTATTAAGCCATTAGTTTTAAATCTATTGCTTATGCTATCTGAGGGGTGAATTTTTTTAATAAAATATTCTTTGTAAATTTGATATAAGGCGTTTCTCTTATACAATTATTCTATGTTTGATGGTACTTAAAATTCCCGAAATATCTCTAGAGTAGGGAAGTCGTATGGTTTCCTAAGGATGATTTTTATAATTATTATTTGGATTATAATTACTGGCTGTAAGGAAGCTTTAAAGCCCCCTCCCCACCCAATAATGCCGCACTGAATTAATGCATAATAGACAATTTTTTATTGTTTTTGTGTTTAAAATATTTCGTATGTTATAAAATATATAGATAAGTTTTCTTTTTCTTTCCACAGTGAGATTGATATGATCTTTCCATTTAACATTTTTATCTATTAAGATTAAAATCGGTAATTAACTTATTTTTGCACAATTATATTTCATTATTTTTAATTTTAAAACACATTGCAGGCAAGCTTGGTTTATTTAGGAAGTCAATTTTCCAGAAATTTTAAGCATGGAAAAGCGTTTCCGGAATCCCCTGGAAACCGGTCACTGACATCATTTTTACGGTTTTATTGGATCAATTTAGGTCTCATGCTTAGTGGCGGTCCGGAGTTTTTAGTGAGCTAGGGTGCTAAGATTGAAAAATACGACGTTAATGATGTTGTTGTAACTGAAAATGAATTTATATTTTTCAAAATTTCAATTACTTGTATGAAGATTTCAGGATTCTTTCATTTTTGACGGCCGGCGTGGTCCAGTGGTAATGTTTTTGATTCGCAATCCGAAAGTCCCGGGATCGAATCCCGGCGTGGCTAATAAATTTTATATGATTAATTTATGTTATTTCACAATTTATTCATTTAAAATAATATATGGTAGGTATTTGCGGCACGTTTCAGAGTGGAATATACTCTCAGTATCGCCCTGGTGTAAGACCACCATTCAGAATCGAAACGTTGCTTGAAATGGCTTTAGACGTGTTTGGTGACTAGATCTGAATAGCCAGATACCTCACCACCTCCCTCTCCCCTATCTCCTTCCCCTCCCCACTACCTTCAGCCTCACAACATACCCTAATTTGGGATGCCATAGTATCACTGCCTCCAGACGGGAGCAGTTAAGACTCATGTGCGAAAATAAAGTTTGGGGATGCGCTGCATCCACAAAATAATAGATCTTCATAAAAAATTAAAAAATTTGAAAAAATTATAATTTTTTTTTAGCTTCAACATCAAACGTCGTATTTTTCAATCTTAGCACTCTAGCTCACCGAAATCTTAGCTCACTGAAAACTCACGGACCGCCACTGAATTCCTTAGCCCATATTGGAGTTGACTGTATACTTAATCTAAGAGTTTGGTGCCAGAGGCGGCTCATGACTTTTGAGTGTGATAAAGTGTTTAGTTTGAAAAATTTGACATTATTGATGTCATTTAGTCCAAAACGATTTAAGTTGGACAATGCAATACAGCGATTTCCTGAAAATTTGAAATATCTGAAATTTCTGAACCGAATTCATTCATATTCCGTCAAGATCAACACGAAAATCCAATTTATTTTATTTTCCAACATCAGAAAAAATCTCCAAATAAGTGCGCAACACAACAATATAATATTTCACAATATAGACATTTTTAACCTTCAAAAATATCGAATGGAAGTAAAGCGTACGATCGAAAATTTATATGAGTTTGGAATTTATCGGGAGCATCTCCTGTTCTTATCGTATATTTCTCTTCCTCTCCCTCTTAACATAAATTATTTTAAAGTCATAATAAGACTCCGTCTCTAGGCAACATTGGCATGAGAGACTTTTTTGGCTTGACTTCAGTTGAAAAAAAAACAGAGTGCAGTTCACACGCTGTAGAAGTGAAACCTTAAAAAACTAAAGTAGATAAGAGAGGGGAGACAACGAAGCACTTTTTTATCAATGTGAAGGATGATTTTTTCCATATTTTTTGTCGTCGAATTCCAGTACACCTTTTCCTATACATTTAGTCATTTTATTAGTATTTGTGTTTTCTTCTTCGGAGTCGCTAGATGTCGTTTTCTTTTATGCTTTCTTATACCCGTTTATTTTGGAGTGGTTTGAAGATTGGTTATTGACTTTCCAAATTTTTTTTTTTGATTTTTTTGGATTCGAGCTTTGGACTGCTGAATGTCTGGCCGCTAAGGTTCATCAGGCGCTTTATACCATTACACCAAAGAAGACGCGCGTGGGCCTGTGAATTTATCGTATTATATTGGAACCGAGCACCCGGCATTTAAATATATTTGTTATTGCAATCTCATTCCTTCACAGGCTTAATCCTACAGATATATTACAGTACGTCAATAAAACTATTTAAATGGTAATTATAGATGGGTAATTAGTATGTAATATTAGTGTTTTAAAAGTAGTGTATTTATATTGTGTTTACATGTAAAATGCATCCTCAAATTATAATTATTAACCTCAATACAGGCATAGTCCTAGTGAGGTTAATTTATGTAAAAAAAAAACAACAACAAAATGTATGGTGAGAATATAAATAAATAAATAAATGTATTTGTCTCTTTTTAGTGTCGCTCGTTTCCGTTTCACCGAGTTTCAAATCACAACGGTGCAAAAGAAGTAAAAGGTACAGGTAAAATTTGGCAACAACAATTTCAATAATGCATTTATTTTAGATATTAGCAATCTAGCACACCCAAAAGTGAAGAGCCGCTTTTGCCCGTATCTCGCATCACGAGTTTTTACGACTTTCAAAGTTTCTGCAGCAAAGAAAAAAAACTATACATCTTAAGTTCTTTACGATATGGGAAACCTTCCAACCAATGCCCATGTCAAAAGTTTTTGTCGCTTTTGGACAAACTGAATACTGAATGCGTCTTATGATTCACATCAATATTACTAAAATTCCGTCTACGTGTGTTTGTACGTAGCCTAGAGGTCTACGTATAATAATTTTCAGATATCATAATTAAAAAAACTCAATCCATCGTAAGGAAATTAATAGATAAAATTTCAGCTTTGGATTATATTTTTTTACGATAGACGCAAAACAGTCACACTGTCCAGGCCGATTCGAATATAACATTCCCAAACGGGGACTAGTGTGTAGAAGAAAGAAATTCGAAAGGAGAAGTGCAGATTGAGGTTGGGAAATACCTGCCTATTTTGATGTATTTCGGTACAGATACAATTTGGTCTATTTTTTAACTTCTACGGCTTTTGAACTTGCTGCCTTTCGTCCTGAACAAATGATCACTTCTGCTGTGGAGGTCGTTAGTTGTTGAATTGATTTATTTAATGTCCCATTTTGTAACGCTAAAGCGGATGCAATTTTGAGACTAACCATCTTTAAAACAAAGGTTTAACATCTTCGTAACGTAATATTAATGTAATGAATTGAAACCAAACTATTTTGCGCAGGTTAATACGAGTATTTCAGGGCTCTCATTTTAAAGAACTTGTGCTGAACCACTTGAAAACTATCAGGAATCACAAGTTATAGGGATCAACCAAATATTTGAATTTTTGTGCGTCCAAACTGTACCTTGGATCATAGAGGTATTATAAACTAGAGTATGCAGCCCATTCAGGACTTAAAACCGTGCTCCATTTGTTTCGGGGGAAACGTATTTCCAAGAACAATCTTCAGGACATTTTTTTTGCACTTTACAATCCATTATCACATGTGGCATACTGGCTTGGGGAAGTGCAACGAACGTAGCAATACACCCAACAGAAAAGGCAACAACCAAACGCTTCTTCCAACAACCTCTCTCACAAACTCATATGAATTTTATGAAACACCAGACGTCATGATAATAAGGCAACTTTATGCCAAACCTGTACTACTACACTTCTTCAAACATAAACTTCGCATTCAGCAATTAGAACTAGGGCCTCTAAATACACCGATAACAAGGACAACTTACTCTTGCAACCACTGGAGCGATCACGTAGGGAGAAAGAAATTTACCTCGATTGCTAAAGATTTCCCAGAAGGTCATTTTATAAATTTTTCGCCAACATTGAAAAAATCATACATTCGAATTTGAACATGGAGTCATAAAAACTTATTATAGTTATGTATAGCAAATTAATTAACCTGTATTTAACCGTTTATCTCATATTTGTAGAATTTATAAAAAAAAATATTTAAAAAATCGTTAAGTTTTTAATCGCGCGAATTTTGAGTGTTTTTACTTGAAACTGCCGTGAGGGATACTTATTCGGGTCAACATAGAATATTTTCGGTTTCTAAATGTTGTCTGTGGTATACTTGATAATGAAAGGTGCATATCCATGGAAAAAGGACTTAATTGTATCCGTAAATAGCTGTTAAAAATTCGGCGGGAAAAAACATATTTTAAAAATTTATTTTTAACATTGTTCTAAAATAGTATACGAAGTTCAGATTTGACACATCTATGGTCATAATAGATAAAGCATTTCAATAGCTTCGTGTTAAAATAAACGGCTGGCCAAGGAAATGTTTTAAATAATTACAATAAATGTTTTACGAATGGTAGGAAAATGTGGTCCATTTTTGGACCGAAATCAATCGCAAAAAATTAAAAGAGGTCCATTTTTCGACCAAAATCGCTCCAGTGGTTTTAATAAGTACTTGGTTATTTTGTTAACACAAAATTCGTTTCGATAAATATGTGTGTGCATTACATACATGCTTCAAACGTCAACGATGATTGGACGTCCACTAAAGCTTAAAAAGAAATTATAATAAAACAAAATACTTTTTTGTTTAAAACCACGAGTTTTATTAATTTTTTGAACCGACCGGTTTAGCTTTACTCAAGCATCATCAGGGTACAAATTAATACTAAACAATAAGTCATAATGCGTGCTTATATAAAACAAAATAAAGAGGGAGACAAAATATAGAGTGAGAAAAAATATAGAGGGAGACAACATGGTACAAATATAACAAACACATCGACGGCCATTAACCTAAGTGCAGAAGTAATGGAAAAAAACGAACTATAATTATGTGACTAATGGGTTACAGTAATAAATTTGGAGAAACAAAGCATCAACTGGTATGGTGGTACGGAGCACTGGGAATTTTTTATCAAGGGTTTATTGGAAACAGACCTAATATTGGACTACTTGATATGTCTAATTGATTATTAAGTATATGACTTGGTTTTTACAGCTTTTTTAATTTCTAGTGCCTCTAAATTGTTAAGTCTGTTACCATGCCCGTTTTTATGTAAGATTTTAGCACCGGTGCTATGACAAAACGTATGATCTTTATCGATCAAATGGTTGGCAAATTCTGAAAAACCGTTATTATTGAGGCAACGAAGATGCTCCTTTATCCTAATATTACCATTACGTGTTGTCTTACCGATATAAAAAGCCGAACAATTATTACAATTTAATTTATATATTCCCGAATGACTTAATTTGTTGTCCTTATCTTTAGAATTAATTAGAAATTTACCTAGATCGCTATTGGTATAAAAGGCAGGTCTGACTTCAGAAGGAAGGTTTTTTACACTTAAGGTAGAAAAATTATTAATGAATAAAATTCGCCGCCATTGATAATTAATATTATTATCGTTGACTTGAGGACAAGGACTAGCGAATAAGAATTGATTAATGGCTATTTGTTTTAGGTTTTTATTTAAAATTAAATCTATAAAATATGGTTCATAGCCATTATTTACCGCAATTTTTTTAATTAGTTTAAGTTCATTAGCAAAATTACTATCGGACATTGGAATTGTGACTAAACGGTGAACCATTGAATGGAATGCGGAGTGCTTATGTGAAATAGGGTGATTGGAGGTGCTGTGTATGACAATGTCAGTATAGGAGGGTTTGCGAAAGATGTTAAAATTAATTTTGTTATTAGTTATGGATAAGGTAAGGTCTAAAAAATTTTAAGGTTGAATTGTTGCCTATCTCTAATGTGAATTTAATCTGATTATGAAAAGAGTTTATAAGATTGAGGAAGGAATTCAGTTGACGCTCAGTCCCTGTCCATATACAAAACACGTCATCAACATATATTTTCCAGTATAAAAGATTTTTAATAAGAGGTGAGGACAGTGGCGGTTCTTTACAAGGGGACAATGGGGACAGTCCCCACCAGTTACACTCAAAACCTACTAAAGGAAATAACATTCGATGCCGCCAAAATGAATGAATTCTTTAAACATAAAAGTAATTAACATTAGCAGAAATAAATACAAACAATTATTCCGGATGATTTTAATAAGACCCTACGCGCGTACAGCGAACAATGGACGACGCAAAAAAAAGCAGGTCTATTTCTCAGTGCGCAGAATTACTGCGCACTTGGGGGACAATCCGAACTATCCCCATACTTTCCTTGCGTTGTTTCGCGATCGTATGCAACTGCGCATGCGCAGTAGTATGTGAGTTCAAGCATCTGCGGGGACAATCCTTTGGATCCCCATAGAACCATTTGTTTGCGAAGTTACGGGCGGGAATCGCTCGCGTTCAAATTAGTTTGATAATAATCTCGCAAGGTAAAGCTTTATTTTTATTATATTTCATTGTAAATTGGCATATTTCTATAGACATTTTATATTATTTTGTGTTAAATATATCCGACTAGCATGATTAGACTATCAAAATTTTTTTTTTGAGAAATTTAATAATATATAATAATAATAATAATATTCTACGGGTGATGAGATTCCGGTACGTAAAAAAGTCGATCCCCACCACTAAAGAAGTGCTCGAGCCGCCACTGGGTGAGGTACTAGTTAAAATTTTATTCTCTAGGCTATCCATAAATATATCAGCAATCAGAGGACTGGTAGGGCTGCTTATAGCCAGGCCGTCACGTTGCTGATATATACAACATTATTAAATTGAAAATAATTTTGATTCAGGCAAATATTAAACAAGGAAGTTAAATATTTTATAAAATCTGTAGAGAGATCCGAACTATTTAGCAAATCAGAAATTAAACATTTACTCTCTTCTATGGGAACATTAGGAAACAAATTCACAACGTCAAAAGAAATTAGTTTAGAATTACTAGGGAGAATCATATCTTTCAATTCTTCTACTAATGAAAAAGAGTTTTTAAGGGTAGGTTTCTGTGAAAAAACATTGGTATTTTGAAACACATTAGTAATAACGGATGATATTTTAAAATTTGGGGCATTACAACATGAAACCACTGGTCTGATGGGGTAATTATTCTTGTGTATTTTAAGGAACCCATATAATTTAGGAGTTTTGGGATTTTTAGTTAAAAATTTAACATTGTGATATGATTCATCTTGAAATATTTTAGTTTTACATGTTTGAAGGGTTTGTTTCACATTTTCTTGGAACTTATTGGTTGGGTCTTTCGCAAGTATTAGAAATTGTCACTATCAATGACGTTCGCCACTTTAATATTATAATCACTTCGAGGAATTACGATGACTGTATTCCCCTTGTCCGCTTTCGTGAGGATCAAATCTTTATCTGCTAGTTTGGCACGAATATTCTTCATTATTGTCAACTCAGGATTTGGGTTAGGTTTAAATTTAGGTATTATTTTTTGTAAAGTTTCAGCACTTTTGTAACTGTTTTTTTTTGGTTTATTACATAGAGCTGTGTCTATATCCACCGCGACCTCTTCTATTGCAGCATTAAAATTATTATTAGAGTATTTAAGGTTATATTTTAATCCCTTTGCCAATAGGGACATCTCCGCAGGCAGAAAATGTACAGAAGACAGGTTCTGTACACGGTCATAAAAAGTATGGTCCGGCTGCGGGTTACTGTTATTAATATCCGGATTATTTACATAGCACAAAATCTTCAGTTTTTTATTTATTGTATTAAGTTTATTGAAGGATTTAACTGAAACTAGGGATCGAACTTTGTCGTCGAATAAGTCCCATTCGACAGGGTGCAACTCATACACTAGTTCAGTATGTAATAGTTTTAAATTAAGTTTAATATTATTACGTCGTTTGTATGCACATTTTAGATCTCTTAACCACACTAATTTAGCTTTATACATGGAAGATTGAGGGATTGATGATAGATTTTTGGCATTTTTGAGCTGCGCATTTAAGTAGTTAGGAAACATTTTTGTTTTTAGGCACTGTTTAAAAAAGTATATATTAATACACATCACTTTATACTTAATTAAGAAGTTTTTATACATTTTTGCTTTTTTGGCCGTACTCGCCAACTTAATATTATTGTAGAAAGCAATCACTTTGTGGTTTGACATAATATAATAAAATAAAAATACTTTTTTGTTTCAAACCACGAGTTTTATTAATTAAAGTTAAATTATTAATTTTTTGAACCGACCATTACTTCTGCACTTAGGTTAATGTATTTTATGGCCGTCGATGTGTTTTTTATATTTGTATCATGTTGTCTCCCTCTATATTTTGTCTCCCTCTATATTTTGTCTCCCTCTTTATTTTGTTTTATGTAAGCACACATTATGACTTATTGTTTAGTATTAATTTGTACCCTGATGATGCTTGAGTAAAGCGAAACCGGTCGGTTCAAAAAATTAATAAAATTCGTGGTTTTAAACAAAAAAAGTATTTTATTTTATTATACTATGTCAAACCATGAAGTGATTGCTTTCTACAATAATAAAAATAAATTATTCGGATCGAAGGTGGATGTACCAAACTCCATCAACATGGTGTTAGCTTTTCCGCTACGTATCTCATCTAATTATTATATTCATTCCTTAGGTGTGAATTGTGAATGCGTAGGTTTAGCCTCTAGATTTAGACATTATTATAATAATTTAGATACCAGGAACTCGATTCTCTCATTACGTACGATAGAATTCGTGTAGGTTAGCAACATTTACCGGGAAACATGAACATGTTCTTGAATTTCATGCTTTGAGGAACTTGACTCGTTGCGTCAAAAGCCAATCAAACTTTCAATAATTGTCTCTTCCCATCAAAATTGAATTTCAGTGCATTTTTGTAACAACAACCGAAAAAAAAACACCATAAAAACCTTTGTGGTAGGCAAAATAATATTGTTAATTTTTCCTTTCGTCGCTGTTCTTATCTCATGTCTACAAAAACAGTCAGATTAAAATAAAAAAATCTTTTTTCATAATTGCATTAAATTTAATTAAATTCAGATATTAGCAAATGAGAACTAAACCTAAATCAAAATCAATGAAATGAAATTTTCGAAACGGAATAAAAATATCATCTTTTTGCCACCTCTTACGTTTTTTGCCTGGTGAGGTTTGACTTTTCGTGTATCCATTCAAGCGATTTTTGGCATTTTTGCAAAGCGTCTCGAGCGATTTGTTGACATAATATATACGCCAAATTAACCTAGCTTTCGTAAAAAAAAATTCTCAACATATGTTATTTACATTATGTGTTGAGAAATTTTGAATCCTTTAATGGCCTATATAATCATGTTAAAAACAAACAAAACAAACAAAACAAAAACAATTAAATAAAGTAGCAAATATCCGTACTAGATATTTCCTTTTTCTTTTGATTGAAAGAATATTTTTTTAATCCGAAATTGATAGAATACTTAGTTTTTACCACTTTTATTGTTTATAAAATTCAACGTGTTTTTGACAAGATAACAGGGCAACGATTTCCGAATCTGTATGAAACATTAATATGTCACAGTGAAAGTTTTATTAGTAGTACACTGTGTAAATGAATGGTAGAATAAGTCGTGGACGCCCTAGGAAAACATGGATAGTTATTTTTTTTTAACTTGAATGTGTTCAGCGTTATTAAACTATACTAAAAAAATGCACTGCTCAAATTTACAGAAAAATATGAATACATTGCTGACCAACACACCTACACTACAAGGACGAAATCCTCAAAACTACTGAACATCCAGAAATTAAATACATTTTTTGGCCAGAAAAACCATAATTTCCATGCTACAAAATTATATAATGCCCTTTCCAATTAAAATTAAGTACACCATGGAGATACAAAAGTTTAAAAAAGACATCAAATTATGGCTAAGTAAACATGAAGATGAGGAAATCATTAAAATTATGAAGTAACCCCAACGCAACCTACAGACAACAAACATTAATGCTTTTATTTTATTTATTGTTTTTTTGTGAAAATCAACAAACTAGACAGCAGTCAACCCTTAGATCAGCAACATCATCAGCTATAGGCAGACTAATGGAACCTAAACGCAAGCCAAAAACTAAATTTGTAGATCGCGCTTTCGGAGTGTCTAAGGCTTGGAATAAACTCCCCCCGGAACTTAGATCCATAACAAGCCCAACAGAATTTAGGTCCAAATTAAAAACCTACCTTTTTGGGCTCTCATACCTTTAAATAAAAATACCTATCGGAGAGTATCATAAAATTTTGCTTTTGTTTTCAAAACGCTCATTACAGAACATATTATATATTATAGTCCCAATTATGTCCTCTGCGTGCGAACTGTGTCTTAATTTCTCTAAATAAACAATAACAGTGTTAATCTCTAGTGGCCCTCCAGGTAAGTATGGTCTTGTATATATTTCTGCCTGTACAGTGCATTTTTACAGCAGCATCACGTTCATTGGTCAAATCATTGCACATATAGTTTCGTATCGGTGAAAAATGATTCGGTGGATGCAATTTTTAGCCATAATTTGTTGTAGTGGTTTGTCTAGTTAATAGTTGGAAATAAGATTGTATAAACGTACTATAAATTTGTACAGCGCCCTTGAGGTGATCTTTCGCAAAAACGGTGCTATACAAGTCATCCAAATTTTATGTTCGGGTTAAATCTTTCCAAATGAAAGACTAAACCCTTCCACACACTTTTCAACAAATGATTATCTAGTAAATTCACGCAATGTAAGTGCATTATATAAGTATAATAAATACAAAACAATTCAAGAAAAATACGTCAATCCACCAGAAACATAATGGGAAAATATTTCACCGACTCCAGATATTTTCATATCAGAGGGTTCGGCTCTGATGAAATCATAACTGGTCCGATAAATCCTACTTATCCCTCAATATAAATATTTAAAAAAACTGTCATAATCCTACATGTATTTAAAATGACTGACTTTTGCATTTTTATATATAAATTCTTTGACAAATCTAATACGCCTAAATTTTGAATGGGTGAGCTAGGTATAATGCCAGTAGCCGAAATAACAAATGGTAATATTTTTATAGTCTGAGAATGCCAAATTCTTTTAATCTCATTTCCTAAATCTGTATATTTTCTTATTTTTTCAGAAACATTTTTCTGAATATTACAAGAATTTGGAATAGCGATATCAACGATATAAGTTTTTTTTTTTAATTTTGTCATGTAAAACTATATCGGGTCTCTTATGACTAATTTTTCAGTCCGTTAGAATAGTTTTATCGTAATAAATTTTATAAAATTCATTTTCTAAAGAAACTCGGACGGCGCTAATACAGAACATCCCGATATAATATGTTCTATTTATTTATTTATAACATGTTACATATATTTGAAATTTCTATAGATAAGATTTATTAAATCACCATACTAAGCGAATGCCTGTTTCATAGTGATTAATTAAGGATAGTAACTTTGAGTGTAGTCTAGTGTAAACAAATGGTTAAATTGGTAAAGTTATAATAAAAAATAGAAAAGAGAAAAAGATGTGCGTAAAACAAACATGTAAATAAAATAAACCTGTAAACATATGGTACTAGTATTTAATGATGTAGAAAATGTATATCTTTATCGAGTATATGAAACAAGTTGTAAACACTATCATAGTCACTCATCAGAAGGTCATTAAGCGCCTTTCTGAAAGTGAGATATTTGGCTTTAGACTTTATTTCAATTGATAAATTATTCAAAATTTTAGGTGCAAGAAGGTTAAACTGTGATTGTGCCAATGAAGTTTTTGTTTTTGGAATAATATAATTCGATTGATTTGAATATCTTGTGTTGTATTTTGAATTTATAATGTATTTTTGGGTAAATTTGATTTTAAAATAAGAGGTAATATTTTTTACATATATGGATTTTATATTAAGAACTTTGAAGTCTTAAAAAAAAGGTCTTTCGTGGGGTGTATATAATGTACTTTATAAGTAGTGCGTATTATCAATTTTTGGGCTATTATTAATGAATCTAATACAGTTTTAGAGCATCCTCCCCAGACAATTATACCGTACGATAAAATTGATTGACACAGGGAAAAATATACTGTTCTCATTGTATTTTTTTTTAGTATATAGATTTTTTTTTTATTTTTTTTTATTTTTTAGTATACATATATCTATAGTTTCCGGAAAAGCCAAACATTTTCTACATAAATCATCAATTTTATTTGTATCTTTGATGATATGCTTCCTATAATTTTTAGTATTAATGACTCTATCTTGAATGGAAAGCATAAATCCTTCTATTTCTGCGCTCAACTCTCCAATACTCAAGCATTTGTTTGACGATATTTTGTCAACATATGTTTGGTTGAGATAGTTGAAGTGTTTTGCGTGAACAATTTTATTATTATTATATTATTATTATTATTAGAAGATGAGGAAATAAAAAACAACACTCATACAACAACATACAGTCCACCTCGGAACACGAATACCTAGTGAGAAAGACTGTGAACAAACCACTTTACTTTGTATTTTTACTTATTTTGTAATTTTACTTTATCTTATATTGTCATTAAATAAAAAAAAAAAAAAAAAAAAACTGCTTGAGACAGGTCATGACAAGAGTCAGAATATCAGAAGGGTATATGTAGGCAAGTAGTGTATTCCAAGACCTAGAAAGTGTTTGTGTTTTAATTTGGCGGTACGTCCTCCCTGCATACCCCTACGGGAAACAGCGTGATTAAACTTATATTTTTGAAGTGCTTAAAAACTATTCATGGAAAGTATGTTATAAATTGGTAGAAATTCGGGATGCCAAGTCAAAGGAAGGGGGCATATCCATGGGACCCGGAAATCCATGGTGCCAGCGGGTAGCTGGTGAATTCTTGTTTTGAATTTCGGCTAACAAATATTATAAGACGCTTTTTTTCACGTTTTATCTAAAAAATTCCAACTCCGGAGTTGATTTATTCGAAAACGATAGCTCAAATTAGTAGATTCACCAGTTTCTCGCTTGTACTGAGAGTTTCATTAAATCTAAACACATTTAAAAGACATCAACTAATTTCTAACATTAAATATTATCATGTCATCATTTAGGTGAAAGCCATTGCTAATGAACCAGTTCTGGCATTCATTTTTTTTTAAAATTGGACAAACGTTTGAACAAAGAAAAATTACACTTTCAAAGCCGAAGAGTAAAGAAGAGCAAAATGAAGAGTGAATGCGTATTTGATAATGTTTTGTGTTTAATTTGGCTTGTGAGTAGGAGGGTAGGTTCGTCGTAAAAGTTTTTCAACTTCTTACTAAAAAGGGTGGTCCGACGGAGGGTTAAGTGACATGTTTCTGAACACGAAGCCTTACACGTAAAAAATTATGTCATACTTTTAAGCGAAACTTTCGTAGTCTTCGGATTTTTTTTGTACAGATTTAATAGTTTTTGAATATTTAAATAGTGTGGGTTCCAGATAACTCTCTTTTATTCCAATTTGCTTCTGATCAATTGGTTTTATAAGACTATAATGAATTAGGGGTTAAAATGTACGTACCAGATTATTTATTTATATTATGTTCTGCCTGATTTGGTAGATATATAAAAACGACCATACTTACATGGCAGGTCACTTGAAAATAATATGGTTGATTGTTTAAAGGAGAAATGCAATCATTCCCCGGTGGTATGTTTTGGTACCTAGTGTTTAATTTTCAGTATCTACTGATGCACGTGTACCTGATGCTATAAATATACGTGGATCGCGTTATGTACCGGTCGGCAGGGAGGTATTTTCTCTGATAAGAAGGTTGGGTTAGGTACATATAGTATCTAGTTTCTACCCATCCGCAGTACGTGTACCTAGCTGCTACTCGTATATACATATCTAGGTAGATCGCGCCTTGTACCGGTCGCGTTTGATAGTAGTTTCTCTCGAGAAGGGGTGTTGGTTGGGTGGACCGGGTGACTAATACCCACCCCTCCCCGCCCTGCCGCCCCCCGCGGTCACTGGGCAACTGCCTAAATCGCCGGACACCCCCCGCGCCGCCCTGCTGCCCGCCTTACCCCCCGCCGGCCTCCCCCTCCCCCGCCCTTGGCTGTCCCGAGCCCGACCGTTGTATCACAAAGGAAGGCCCCAGGCTCTCAGGAGCTCTGGGAAATGGCCGTGGTAGGAGGAAGCGACTAAGGAAAGGTGAATTTCAACACTACTAATGGAGAGATAGTTCACATACTCCTCCCAATACGTTGCCTATGTAGCCCATCGTCTCTTGTATGGGTAATACATAACCAAACTACCAATTAATTAAAAATTACGAAAATCAACCACCTATTTAAAACACACCTTATTATAGGCAATTTCAAAACGAAAATGTTGAAATAATGTTACATCTAAATAAATGAAGACAATATTAGCGAAACTCGATAAAAAATCAGAAAAAGATAAGGTCACATCTAGGACTTGAACCCAGGATCTTCGCCAGGGCGCAACTCTACCAACTGAGCTATTGTTATATGTATGTTAATTAATATTATCCGATTTGGTAATATTTAACTGTACCATACTACGACCAGTGGCGGCCGCTGCCCTGAAAATGTGGTGGTTCACTGATAATCCGTACCTATGAGATAACGCCTACTAAGCAACAATAGGTAAAAAAGATTCCACTTATATTTGGGGAGAAGGTCTATTCTAAGCTATTTTCGAAGGGCGAAAACTTCTTCATATCGCTTTTAAATAAATTTTTTTTTGTACAGATCTTTTTTCTGTACTAAGAAAATAGAAACAACACATATTTTTCGTAAATAAATCTTGAATATACAACCCAAAAAACTCTTTTTTTACAATGTTTAATTTATTTTATTTTATATTTCATAAAATAAAATAAATTTGAAAGTAGTGTAAGAAGAATATACGACTCAAATGTGAATGGTAGAAGAAGTCGGGGACGCCCGAAGAAGACATGGTACGATCAAGTGAATAAGATACTTAAGTCGGGTTATGTCAAAAGTCAGAATAATAGTAGAGAATGTATGAGACGATGTATGAATGTGAGTGAGACAAAGAGTGTGTGGCAAGACCGAGTTGTTTTGGCGGTCCATCCTCTCTGCCTACCTCCGCGGGGAAACGGCGTGATGGTTAGTTAGTTAGTTTTATATTTCTTTATAAACGGTATACAAATAGTATTTATATACAATGTATAAACAGTACGTGGGCAAAATTGTCAAAGTTACCTATAAAAAATTAAATCCATTAATGATCTGCGTTTTATAATTTAAAACACTAATCAATAAAAAGCAAATGTATGTATAATTTAGACTGTACCTTTTGATTAAAAAAAGAATTATTCAGTTTGGTTATGTATTTTTGCCGCAAATCCAAATTTAAGTTTGTATGATAAAGGCCGCCCGGTGGCACACGAATATAGATTAATTTTTCATACATATTGCTGGCGTTGCGCTGGCGATGTTTGGGATATTCGGTACAAAAACATAATTCGTTCCATGTGCAATCGGCCTGCACGCAGGGAACAAGGCAGCTTCGCGCGGAACTTGGAGAATCCGCTCTCCCTGATTCATACTATATTAGGCATTATATTGGTAGGTGATGTTTTTAATGAGATTCATAGATTTTATATTTTTCAGTAAGATATTATAAAGTAATTTTAGGCGATATAATTTACCAGTGCTGCACACGAACGCACTGTGCAACCAGCCGCCCTTGACTACGACTAAGAACTATCAACATTATATTCATTTTCTCAACACACATTTTTGTTGGCTGCTATCTTTAAGAATGATTGCAAGATTCAAACCCGAACTAAATGCTATCTACATAGTGTTTTGGATAAATGTTATCTTTGTTTCGATGGAGCCCCCATACCTGAGCTGGTAACTTATGGTTAGGTACACCAAGCATATCAATGGAAAGCTTGTTCGGAGATTGCTTCCGTTAAAGGAGATTATATTTTTATTTCGAAGACTAGATAATTTGATAATTTGCTGTGTTAGAAAGATAAAACACCACGCGCATCTAAAAGCTTACCATAAACTTAAATAGGTAATGATAATATAGCTTAATTAAATAAATTCTGAAAGTAAAATTCGAAAGATTTGTCAAAGTTTGTGTATTTTATACTAGTTATTTTTAAACGAAATGAAAAAAAATGAAGTGATAATATGTCTGTATAATTAAATATGTTTTAGTTACACAAAAAGTGATATTTCTACAGCTTAAATAAACAATCGGTAAGCGACAAAACTATTGTAAAAAAAATCCATAATTTTTTAAATCAGATATTTTATATTTTGGATTGCATACGTCGCGTCCGTTAATATCAAAATTAGAAAGAGTCTTTCATCTACTTTCAAAGCAGCCAGTAA
This sequence comes from Limnephilus lunatus, assembly GCA_917563855.2. Taxonomy (NCBI): domain Eukaryota; kingdom Metazoa; phylum Arthropoda; class Insecta; order Trichoptera; family Limnephilidae; genus Limnephilus; species Limnephilus lunatus. The sequence goes on along the minus strand of OU830602.1, from coordinate 38,635,481 downwards.
TTCATTTATTAAATATTCCACAAAACGCCGCATTTTTGCACGGGTTATGGAAATCACTCTTTTTTATTTTATTTTTTTATTATTTATTTTTTATACAATTTACAAATACAAGACAAAAAGTCCCGATAAACTACTTTTTAGTAGTTTGTCTAACGGGTTCTTTACTTTAAAGATCTTATTATAGTGATTTAATAGTTACATTTTTACAATTATATAAAATAAAATTTAATTTTTTACAGAAATATAGATAAAAATAAATTTTTGAAAACATAAATAACATTTTTAAAGTCTTTAGAATAATATGTCATTGTGAGCTAATACAAATTAATTATTTCCGTAAGCCAAGTCTTCAGTAAATTCATCAATTGTTTGTTTTGGGCACAGTTTTTAATTTCAGCAGGTAACATATTTAAACAACTGGGAAGCATGTATTTTAACGTTCTTTGTCCATATTTATTTGTATGCTTAGGTACAATTAGCCCTTCATTAAAGTTAAAACGAGTATTATGGTTGTGTTCCAGCCTGTTAATATATAAAGGATTATTTATGTGCTGAAATATATTTTTGTACCACAGAATTGCTCTCACTAAAAGAACTTTGAGACTCTGATAAAAGTATGGAATATTATGCCTTTCTTTGTATAAATTTTTTTCAGCTAATAATTTAACCAATGAATTTTGCACTGATTGTACATGGTCTATATTTGTTTTACAGGAAAATCCTAAAGCTGTTATTCCATACCTTATAACAGATTCAGCTAGAGATAAATATATTATTCGAAGTGTGCAGATAGGAACAAAAATTTTTAGTTTATACAATCTGCTTACAATTGATCTTAGTCGTGCACAAACTTTGTTTATTTGTATATCCCACTTGAAAAAGCAATCAATAATAACACCTAAATAAACATCTTCTTTAACTAGTTCCATATTTTCACATGTACGCGTTGCAGGAATACCATTGTGTAAGCAATCTGATGTATGTGTCTTTATTTCAGGTGTAATATATACCTTAACATTAGGGGATCTTATATGTAACAATTTAGTTTTTTTGGCATTTATGATTAAGCCAGAGTCATAAGACCACTTTAAGAGTTCAATGTAGTCTTTTTGTAAAAGATCTATACAAGTTTGCAAATCACTGCTAGAAATCACTAAAGCAGTATCATCCGCCCGCGTATACAAAGTACTTTACATGTCTAAAAATTAATTTAATAAAAGATACATATATAATATACAGAATTGGACCTAATATGGAACCTTCAGGAACGCCGGCAAAAAAATTCTTTTTTTTACTAAAGAGTTTAAGAGTTTTAATTTCATGCATCGGTTGTTTAAATAATTTTCAAAAAGTTTTAGTAGTTTTCCTCGTATTTCTATAATTTCTATTATTTTAAGTAATTTACCATGATCAATAGTATCAAAAGCTTTCGAATAATCTATAAATAAGACTAATTTATGTTTTTTACAGTTTAATTCATTATTTATCATGTTGGCAAATTTTTGAAGCGGCAATTCTGTACTCTTTTTTTTGGAAACCGTATTGATTAGTATCTATTAGGTATAGAAAAATCTTCTAAATATTTTATTAATTTTATTTGAATATATTTTTCAAGAATTTTTTCTAGAGATGGCAAGATACTAATTGGTCTGTAGTTACCCAATACAGTGTGGTCACCTCCCTTATATACAGGTCTTATGATACTACATTTTAAGTCACCGGGGATTTTTGCTTGAAATAAGATTCTGTTTATAAAATGGGTTATAATTGGACCTAGGATTAAAATATTTTTTTTTAAATCGCTCATTCTGATACTATCAATTCCTGGAGAAGAACTCTTCATTTGTCTAACAATGCTTTCTATATCCGCCGCTGTTGCCCTCGGTAGGTACATGCATGCTTTGAGGCATAGCCTCTAGTTCAAATTTAGTTGTCTTATGGTTGCACTTATGTAACTTTCAGAGAAATAATCAACAAAATCATTAATTAAAACTTCTTTTGTTCGACCTTTCATCAGATATTTAGAAGCATTTTCATCACAGTCATTTTTACATTTAGTTCCTAAAATTTTATTACACTCCTCCCATGTTTTTTTTGAGTCTTGAAAATAGTTTTTGAATTTTCATTTCAACAATTAGTACAAGAAACAACGCTATTTACGTACACGAGATAGGTTATTAGGTTCTTAGTTTAGGTAAATTAACTAATTCATGCGTATTTAGTTTAAAACGAAACATCGCAAATGCCAAATCCATAAACAAATGGAACAGCATGGAAATTTTTAACTTTTATTGAATGACAATCGAATTTTAATGGATATTTTTCCGTCTATCCCGACTGAAACCGATGTTTCTTTTGGTAATGAAGTTTAAAAGTAGTTTACTTTTCAAAATCTATGCCTATTAAAAGTGTAGCGGCATGTGGCGGCTTGTGGATTATTTACCTAAAACTTATAATTTCACAATCAGCGTTTATGAATATATTTATTTTAAGCCATAACATTTTTTACTGGAGTTCCTTATTTATTAGTATGTTTTATATTTGTACTGAATGTACCTACATATTTATTTAATTATTTATTTATTAACGGACTTACGTCCAATTTACAACAAAGCAACACGAAATTTGAAAATGTGCATTGTAAATTGTAAGGATAAAGGATAGTACATAAAAACAAAGACAAACAGAGAAAATATACGAAAATAAGTGTCAAGTCAAGTCAAGACTTTGCAAAAATTAAAGTTAAGAGCGTATAACCAGCCAGAGGCCGAAAATCCACATTTCGTCGAAAGAGGTTCTTACGACCGCACAGGGCGGTTCCAATGAGAAAGATTAATTACTCTCCGTACCAGCTTTTTAAAATTATAACTAAATATCGATTTTATTTCATTCCAAATTTGCTGAAAGGCGTGTTGATAAAACCATTAGAATTATGTACTTTTTGTAATTATTTTTTGATCAAAGTATTTATCATTTTTCAATAATGTCTCAGCAAAATAAGAATGAAAAAAATTGAAATGTATTAGTCTGTAAGAGCGCAAATAAATTCACAAACGGACCAATTTTCGTTAAGAAACACATGCACTTATATATTTTTTTATGATTTTATTTAAACTAAAATTAAAATTCTGTTACATACGTTTACCAGATAATGTATTGATTTATTTTACTGCATCATTATATGATTTGAAATGGGTGTTGTATAATAAATGTACATTTTGAAAATTTAACAAATCCGCCAACGACCTATGGTTTAAAACTTTTTTATATACTAAAAATTATTATTTTTTCTTAAAATTTAAAACATACGTTTACTAGATAAAAGAACAATCTTTCGAAATCAATTTATATTTTTTTGTGGAAAAGAGTGAATACGTCTAAACACTGATTTAAAAATGACATATTTCTGGTGTTCTCTGGTTATACGCTATTAATATAAAATATCTTTAGTTGTTTAAAGATCGACAGAAATCATTTAGGCTTATACCAAAAACAATCAAGGTTTTGACGTGAGTTGACTATTCTACACATTCTGGACAGTGGTGAATTATAACCATAATTAGTCGAGTGCTCATTGAGGAAGAGCAGGTCTTTATTTCTGAGTCTACGAGAAGGTATATTGAATGGGATGAGTTGTACTAATGTAGGTGAATCGATTATGCAGTTAGTTAATAGTTTTGAAGAAACAAATGAGATCAGATTTTTTCCGACGGTCATTTAAAGGAGAAAGGCTTAGAGTTTGTTCAATTTTAGCACACGAGTAATTGCCTCGCTCTAATCCTAGCCTCCTAGCAATCCCTTTTAGGAAGCGATGTTGAATGGACTTAATATGACAAATATGGACAGCATAAAAAGGAGACCATATAAAACAAGCATATTCAAAATGGGGCGAACCAAGGAGCAGTAAAGAGTTCTTAGGGTGTTTATGTTTTTGAAGTCAGAAGTGATTCTAGTGATGAAACCCAGTAGTTTGAGAGATTTATTAACAATCACATTTATACGTATATGTATACAGAATAATATAGATTAGCCCGGCCCCTTCAACACGATGATAATTGCAGTCATCCATTATGGCTGATTGATTGCCGGGCGCCATTACCCATTGTCAGGAGCCGGGAAATTTCACTCGCGTCCTTCCTGCGCTCCTGGCAGCGGTTATCCGATTCCTGAGGAGTCTACTGCTAATCAGTCAGTAGCTGAGTGGTCCCAAGCGTTGGGTTTCTACTCAGGCATCTCCGGTTCAATCCTCTGCTGGCTAAGCCCTCCATGATTGTATGAACAAAAAACATTTTCCGCTGAACGTGATACTAAGCAATGCAGGATCATGTGATTTTGTTTAAAATTTAGGTCGCTTAGAAATATTTTAGATGATTTAATTAAATATTACGCGTGGAACACATATGACCATGAAAGTTTTTTTATTACTTTTATTACAAGCCGAGAAAAAAATATAAAAACTACTTTGAAGTTCAAAATCTCCTAATTACAAGCTTCTTTTCGGTTATGGTTTTATTGTACGAGTATAATGTGTACAATTAAATTCTTTACAAAACGATCATAAAATATAAAAAGTATTTGCGTCTAAGGCTCGCAAAATAAAATAAAACAAGCTTTGTAGCGATGTTTTTTTTTTGATTAAATCAAATTTAAACCTTATTGCAATCTATATAAGGAGTGTTATAGTTAGCGGCTTGATCCTGAATTTTTCACGACATGGTTCTTTCAACATTCGGACCCACAAGCTTGTTTTCAAGCTATCTACAACATTACCAGACATATGTAATGGCGTATGAGGCGTACTTGACTTATTAAATTGATCAGATAGTAGAAGGAATCGGTCGAATCTTTTAGTCGAATTATTCGTTATCTAAACGTTTTCTAACAAATTAACTTAACTAACCATCACGCTGTTTCTCCGCAAGAGTAGGCAGAATAGGTGAATTGTAGGATGGACCGCACTTCCTTACAATTGCGCACATTATCTGCTTCATTCACATTCACACATCGTCTCATTAATACTCTTTTAGGTTATTTAATATATCAAATATTTTATTCACTTGATCGTGCCATATCTTCTGAAAGCGTCCACGACTTCTCCATTCACTTAGGTTTCTTCCGAATCTCCACATTTGTGAAATGGTCATTTTTATTAAAATGAAATTAATATAATATATTTGCGACACGTTCCAGAGTGGAAGATACTCTTTATCGCCCCGGTGTAAGACCACCATTCAGAATTGAAACTTGCTTGAAATGGCTTAAGTTCATTTTGGTGAACAGATCTGAATAGCCAGGTACCTACTTCCTCACCTTCCTCTTTCCCATACCCTCCCCCTACCCACTACCTTCAGCATCACAAATCACAACATCCCAATTGGGGGTGCCAAAGTCTCAATGGCTCCAGACGGGAGCAGTTGGGACTCTTGAGAATAAATATTTCTATGGTGTCAGAAGGGAAATTATTTTCACGGATGTATAAATAATTGATCATCTCAATTTGAGAGAATTTATCTCTTACACGAGATGAATATACCTTGAACCTTTTCTGTCAACTGATATGTGAAAAGTTCTTCAGGTAAACTCTTGACATTTCCTAGTAACTTTAACCTTTATCTAAATGCTTTCGGTCAAGGGACTTTTTACATACACGCCTCACTGAAACTTTTTATTTATTTATTTATCTATATAAAATGTATTTACATTGGTTTTTCGATGCCTGTCTCACTAGGATATACCTGTGCAGAGACAGGCTGAAAATACACCATATTTTACCCACAGTTTGTATTTATTTTAATTAAATAAATAGTATGTATTTAATTAATAACAGATCACTTTGTATAAACCACTTTTTAATAAACAATATCGACATGTATGTAACTAAAATCACGCCAATAAGAGAGTACGGAACACCACAAAACTCAGTCATTGGCGCCTAAATCCTGGCTTCAGATGCATTTGCAAATATTCATGTTTTTCTCAATTACCCTAATCTGATATTTACTTTTCTTTATTTTTTAATAAAAAAACAAACTATTCCCGGTTTAATTATTAGCGGAAAATGTTTCTTCTGCTATGATGTATGTTGTAAGCAAGGACGTAGCTATAGCGTTCACAAGGGGGGGGGGGGGGGGTTCAACACTAAGAGAGGGGTATGAATATAAGGGGGGATTCGATCCTGTGGGGCAATGGAGAAGTGGGGGGAGGGTTGAAAAATGCATTAAAAGTTTTTTGGACCTTACTTACCGCAACTTGTTATGTACCTACATCATATTGATATTTGGGAGGGTTTAGGTGATTCAAACCTCCGCACATCTGTTTCAGTATTTAGGGGGATTCAACTCCCCCCCCTTAAATGCGCCCTTGATTGTAGGACTTTAGTTAGCTCGGGCGCTCTCTGTTATTCGTCTCTTGCCATACAATAAGCGTTGTACCAGTAATACTATCTCTTTGAATAATATCCTAGGTGCATCACATTGGCGCAGCCGTAAATAAAATTTAAATTGCTCTTTAAAAAAAGTAAACTTGCAGCGCCTGAGTTGGGTGGAACAATTTCGAGTATTTAGTAAGTCGGTCAATTTACCTTTTAATTTTCCGTGTTACATACGCCCCTTAAACTCCTTGTGGAAACATGTTGTGGATTGCCCGTCCCGTTTCCTTTGATAACAATTTTGCTGCATCCAGTCGTACGTTTACTTGAATTTCCCGCGTTCACCCCTCCATCAATGTCCTTATCAGCCCTCTCTCCTCTCGCGGACGTATTGCCCAGTACTCATTTTTTTCGTATTTCGAGGCCAAAATACTTGGCCAAACTTTTACTCCAAACATGCTCCAAAATCACTGGTTAAAATCTTTGGGGTACATGCTGTTGCACCCTTTATATTAAACAGCCTAAATGCGGTTTCAAACAATCCTGCATTATTCGCGAATACTGCGTTTTGTTTGTTGTCTAGAGAACCTACTCCTCATACCAATATTGATAAATATGTATAATTTCCTTAGTGTATTACATTTTGAGTTTGCAGTCCTCTCCACAGCGCCATCCACGCCTTGCGTGGCAGATTGTTCCTTCTTGTGTTCTACTATAACACGTAACACCGTAGTATCTACGTTGGTAAGCAGATACCTTTGTACGGCGGATAAGATGGCCGACGCGTGTCGTGAGAGTAAACACGGGCCCGCGGGCTGACCCATATTCCCATCCACAATCCAACCCACCGCCACCCAACCCCCCTCCAGGGTTGGGGTGGATAGTTGCCAGGCCTAAGAGAAACACTAGCCAGGGTCCTGTGGATATCCTTGAGGGCAGTTTAAATCGCCCGTGTCCGAGCGACGAAAATTAGATTTTTAATTACCAGCACCATGCTGCTTCCCGTAATAGTATTATATTCACGTAGCACGGTGCCTTATCTTAGGTACGATCGTACCAACCGGAACGCTCAGTGAACTACCTGACCACATTATTATATCTATATTTTATGCTTGATTCGTTTATTTAATTATATATTAGCAAAAATTAGGAAAGTTTAATATAAGTGGCAACATATAAGCCTGGTTTAAAAGCTATGTAATTGGTAGATAACAAATTGTTACAGTAAAATTCTCCCTGTCGGAAAAAAATTGTGCCACAAGTGGAGTCCCACAGGGTTCACGCCTTGGTCCAATCGTACTTTTTTTATAATACTGTGTAGATGACGCGGTCTTTGTATATATTAAGAGTAGACCTCACGTTAAAAAACTGCATTTTTAATTTGCTCTTATTTCATAAATAAATAAAAATTCCCTTTAATTAATTTTTAAAGCCACCTTTAAGTACAAGGTGCGGCAACACAGACAGTGCAATTTTGAAGGGCTATCAAAACAAACGGCGCAACTTACAGAAATTGTTTTTATTTTATTTTATTTGGTACATCATGCCGTTATATACAACAAGTCCTGAAGATGACACCAGAAAGATGATGGCCCCCAGCAGCGATACATTGATGAAGGCGATTTCTGAAGTTTTCGGCTGCATTTTGGCACATTTCGATGGGCATAGCGGCAATTTCCTCCCGAATTCGATCCTTGAGTTCTTTCAAGGTGTGAGGCCTATGTTTAAAAACTTTTTCCTTCAGATAGCCCCACAGGAAGAAATCGCAAATGCGCAAGGTGTGCGCGCGGGTCATCCCACTCAGAGAGACAAGGCGCACAGGGAACATCTGTCTCAGTTTGTCATTAAAACTGGAGCAATATGGAATGTAGCACCGTCCTGTTGAAACCAGATGTCTCCCATATCTGTTTCCTCCGATAGTTCTTCCATTTGAGGTTAAAAAAAATTTCAACGTAGAAAAATAACGTTGAGCATTGACAGTCACGGTTCGTCCATTCGCCTAGAAAAAATAGGGCCCAATCATCCCAAATTTGGAAATCGTACACCACACGGTCACTTTTGGAGAGTGAAGAGGTCTCTCGTGAAGTGTCTTGGTTATTTTCAGCCCAGTACCGAAAAATTTGTTCATTTGCTATGCCCATCGAGATATGCCAAAATGCAGCCGAAAACTTCAGAAATTGCCTTCATCAATGTATCGCTGTTGGGGGCCATCATCCTTCCGATGTTATCTTCAAGTCTTGATGCATAAAACGGCTTTATGAACCGAATAAAATAAAATAAACCAAATTTCTGTCAGTTGCGCCGTTTCTTTAAATTTTGCCGCACCTTGTGTGTACCTAAATATTTAAAAATTATAAACCATACAATTTGTCTAAAGAAACGTCACTATCTCTAAAAATGTAGACGTTATTTTGCTGTCCGATGATATTTTTTTCAACTAAAAATAATAATTTTTGTACCTGCTTTTTCGCGTGTATGATATGATTTATAGATACTTATTAATTTCAATTTTGAAAATTAAAAGTTCATTGTATAACGATTGAATAACTTCAGGCATTACGCAAGATTACAGTTATTTCAAATCACGCACCAATTCACCGATAATTGAAATGATCATGTTATTTTTTAATAGCACTGGCTATATTACTCGGCTCTGATGACTTACGATGGCCATCTGAGACCGTGGAGGCCAGAGAAGTCGAGTGGCGTTTAATGAGGGTTGAAGCGTACAATTAAATCGGGTAGGTGGAGGTCGGAGGCGGGGGCGGGTGTGGGGGCTAGGGCGGGGTGGCACTGTCCCTTCTCCCTTCCGATGGCCGCCCCCCGCAAGTCCGTATCTCCGGGAGGAGCCCTCAGGACTTGGGACTGACCGGAAACCTTATGTCGGCAGTGCCCCTTAAACTATGATTATATGTTTATTTGGAACATTTAATAGAGTGATAACAAAAATAATACATATTCAGTGTTCAGCCTTACTAAAAAACCTCGTGAAAATTTTAGTCAATTGATAAACAACCGTGAAAACATTACTTATTAAAAAATGACAAAAAAATGTTCATGGAAAGATATATACATTGCTTATACAGCCAGAATGGGTTGTTTATCTATTATACATATATGCTTGTTTTATAAAAAAATTCTTAACGAATTTTGGAATTTTTCCAACATATTTTAAATGTCTTGTATATTTCTTAATTTTGAAGATGACGAAAAATCACATACATTTATAGAAACTTTTTAAAACTACCTTTTACATTTGTGTATCTGAAATATACTTTTGTGTTTAAAAATTGTAGTATTTTAAGCTTCAAACATGAAACATATTTAAAAAAGCTTTCCTTAACCGTATTCTATTAAAACGTTATTAAATAAAATTTAAAAACTCTGTCCTTTTATTTAAAGAATTTGCAACAAAACAATAACTTCACTTTTTATCTCGTTCACACAATTAATTTGAAATTGAAAGATAAGAAAATTATAGTACCGGGCATTTCAATAAAAAGAGGGATTTTTCAAGGAGACTCATTGAGTCCTCTTTGGTTTTGCTTAGCATTAAATCCTCTATCTAAAATGTTAATTAAAAGCAAGTTTGGAATAAAAATTAAAGGTAATACTAGAGAGAGAAATATAATTTCTCATTTATTATTTATGGATGATTTAAAATTATATTCGAATTCAGAACCAAATTTAGAGAAAATGATTAAAGTAGTTAAAAATTTTTCAGATGATATTAAAATGACTTTTGGTTTAGATAAATGTAGAACGATCCATATAGAGAAAGGTAAAATTGTAGATGGAGACGAGGGTATATTTAGAAATTTCAAAATTGAAAGTATGAAAGGGGGTGAGGTTTATAAATATTTAGGATATCCGCAATCAAATAGATTAGATCATACTAGTATTAAAAATGATATTAGGATTAAATTGAAAACTAGGATCAGAAAAATTTTGAAATGCAATCTATCTGCTAAAAATTTAGTAAAGGCGATAAATACTTGGGCAATACCTCTATTAACTTACTCATTTGGCATAATTAAATGGTCTAATACAGATTTAGATAGCTTAGAACGATTAATTAGAACTACATTAACAAAATTTCATTCGCATCATCCAAATTCAGCAATAGAACGTATTAATTTACCCAGAAATTTAGGAGGTAGAGGTATAGTCAAAATAACATCTTTAAAACATAATCAGGTAGAAATGCTAAGAAATTTTTTCCATAGGAAAGCTGATAGTTCAGAAATGCATAAAATAATTTGCAAGGCAGATAGAAATATTTCACCATTAAATTTATACGACGAGAATGCCAGCATTCTTATAAATACCAACCAGGAATTATTAGATTCCTGGTCAAATAAAATTCTTCACGCAAACACTTCAATTATCTCAACCAAACATATGTTGACAAATTTTCGTCAAGCAAATGGTTGAGTATTGGAGAGTTGAGCGCAGAAATAGAAGGCTTTATGCTTGCCATACAAGATAGAGTCATTAATACTAAAAATTATAGGAAGCATATCATCAAAGATGCAAATCAAATTGATGATTTATGTAGAAAATGTTTGGCTTTTCCGGAAACTATAGAACATATTATATCGGGATGTTCTGTATTAGCGCCGTCCGAGTATACATTTAGGCACAATCAAGTTTTAAAAATAATTCACCAAAGTTTGGTAATAAATCATAACTTGATTGACTGCCGTAATGTACCATATTATGAATATGAACCAAATTCATTTTTAGAAAATGAATTTTATAAAATTTATTATGATAAAACTATTCTGACAGACAGAACAATTAGTCATAATAGACCCGATATAGTTTTACATGACAAAATTAAGAAAATAACTTATATCATTGATGTCGCTATTCCAAATTCTTGTAATATTCAGAAAACTGTTTCTGAAAAAATAAGAAAATATACAGATTTAGGAAATGAAATTAAAAAAATTTGGCATTCTCAGACTATAAAAATATTACCATTTGTTATTTCGGCTACTGGCATTATACCTAGCTCTCTCATTCAAAATTTAAGCGTATTAGATTTGTCAAAAAATTTGTACATAAAAATGCAAAAGTCGGTCATTTTAAATACATGTAGGATTACGAAAGATTTTTTAAATATTTATATTGAGGGATCAGTAGGATTTATCGGATCAGTTAGGATTTCATCAGAGCCGAACCCTCTGATATGAAAATATCTGGAGTCGGTGAAATATTTTCCCATTATGTTTCTGGTGGATTGACGTATTGTTCTTGTATTGTTTTATTCTTATATAGTGCACTTACATTGCGTTAATTTACTAGATATTCATTTGTGGAAAAGTGTGTGGAAGGGTTTAGTCTTTCATTTGGGAAAGATTCAACCCGGACATAAAATCTGGAGCACCGTAAAAAAAAATTCCGATAAAATAACTGAAAAAAATGACATCTTGGATTCATTATGACGCAATTAAAACGTTGATTTCTCGAATTTGTATTTATTTGCGGATGCATAAGGTTTTTATATTATTAAATAATATTTCTTTCATGGAAGTTTTATTAAACTCACGCGGAAAAGACATTTAAAAAATACCCAAAACTTACCATTAGCAAAACTAAATTATCAACAAAACATTATTTAAAGGACTAAAACTGAGAAAAATATCAACATTATTAGTAATTATGTTGAATAATAGTAATATAATAGTGAATTGATCATTTAAACGGAAATTATGTTCAAAAACATTAAATGAACTACGTGTAAAATTCCACATGATGAAAGTTTTCACAAAATGAAGTTTTTCCGCGAAGCTATTAAACAAAACAAACTGCCAATGCAAATCTAGGGAAATTCAATGCAACCAATATAAAAAACATAACAACATGTTATTGTTATTCGTAAAAGTGTAAAAATGCCGCTCAACGGGCACCCAACAGATATATCGTTTAACGGTCGTTAAGGCGTTTTTTTATTTGTAAGGCTGATAGTGTTTAATTGGTTGGCACCTAAAGTAGACTGTAAAATACTTGACAAATATAAAGAACATTCGATTGCGTTTTTTTATCACTAGGAGAAGAGAGACGGGAGAAAGCCCTACCTTCAAATGAAATGATCTGCTCCTTCATACCCTGATCAATTGGTACAATTACACCATAAAAAAGTATCATATAAAACGTACGTCAATGCGATTTTGCGAGAGATTCAATAATTGGTGTGATCACGATCGGGACAATATTTTAACTGTAAAGTAAGGTTATCAATCCATTTACAAAATGTTCTCGTAACGCGTTGAGTGTTTGATATCAAAAACCTGGCGTACTGTACAGGGCACGCAGATACTTTAATAGTACCTACACAACTGCTAACTAACCTTGTACAAATTACAAGTGCCCCCCCACGGTTGAATTTGGCAGCTACCTCTGGTCTGCGGAGCTCCAAAATACCTGAAAAATACCCGCGACTCTGTGCAGAAACGGCCGGTCCGTTTGATAGATTCTCCCATCTTAACAAATGGATTGCAATCTTTAGAGTACAGCGTTGGGTGGGAATATCCTTGTTCTACCGGTATTTCAATGAAAGATGTTCCGAGAAACTAGCGTCATTGATCCCTTCGGCACCGGTGCATAGTCGGGAAACACGCCAAACGCGTGCCCAACACATGTACGCATGAGAACGGATCGCTTCTTCGACTCGTTCTTGTGTTCAACAGCTCGGCTGTGGAACGATTTGCCGGCCTCTGTGTTTCCCCCTTCCTACAACAAGGGTCTCTTCAAGACCAAAGTTCGTTCCTTCCTCTCCTCAAAAAGACCCTCCACAGAGCATCTCAGATGATATAGGCCCTGAGGGAAATTATTTTCATCAGGGCCTCCTGTGTGGAGAAAATTTAAACAAAAAGAATAATAATTATTGTAATAAATAATTGAAGACTATATAAGTCACACTCAAACAAGATTTTGAAACAGAAAAATCAGAAAAAGATTCGCATTTAGGAAATGAATCCTAAGCTTTGACGGGACCCTGCTCAAACCACTGAGCTAATCCGACCCTGTCCTAGTGGAAAGCATAGATATACAACTCACGTAGACAGTAGTGTGGTTTTCAACGAAAAAGAAATACGTTCCTTTATTAAAATTTAAGGTTTCCACAGTTGAAGGAGTCCCGGCATCGCACGCGATCATCCCCATCCCTTATATTCCTTTCTTCGCAGAGAAGGTGAAGGCTGCGGACTTCACCATTTCGCAGGACCGGAAACAGGGCGCGGGGCACAGCGAATAGGGTATAATAGAGAACAGGTAGGGGGGGGGGGGAATACTATCGGACCAGGCGCCATTCCAAGGTGACCGCTCTTTAGTTTCTAGTTTAAATTTCTAAGGGATCAGGTACATGCGCCAACAACCCCTTCTGTCCCGACCACCCCCAAGGGGTTAATATACAAATTGTTTTGGTTGCTGCGACGCAGTGCTTATCTTAACCCTTCAGGCTAATTTGTTCGCTTACGGAACAACTCAAAAAGGTCTCATAGAAATCGTTGTCTTCCTTACTATCGTTGTTAGAAAAATGATCTAAACGGTGTTAGAAAGAGATAACACCACGCTTTACATTTAAATCTAAATGTTAACCACAATACACAAGTAATTAAAATGTACTGCTTTATAAAAACAAATTTAACGATCGCAATTTAAAAAAAAAATTATGAAACTTGGGGAATTTTTATTAAATATTTTTACATGAAATGACAAAAAAAAAACTTTTGAATTGTTTATAATACATTTGCTCAACTCCCCATGATAATTTGTTAGCTTTTCTGAACAACTCATAGAAATCGTTTTGTCTCCCTTACTATCACTAAGAAATATGATCTAAACAGTATTGGAAAGACAAAATACCACGCATTATATTAAATCCAAAAGTTAAACATAAAATAATGAAAATATGAAAATGTACACATTTATGTCACCAAAGGATCCGACCGCAATTTTAAAAATAATTATGAAACTTTGTGATAATATACATTACATTTGACTAATAAAATTTTTGTGTGTTTATATTTTGTTTCATTACTAGTAATTTTAATTAAAAAAACGTAAGCTGAGACATTTTTTAAAAATTTTAAAGTTTGTATCACAAAAACTTATATTTTGGTTATTTCTAATAATAAAATTTGAGAAGTATTTCATCACCTTTCAAAATCAGTTTTTAGTTTTCGAATACGTTCACAAATATTTCGTGTATTTGGATTTTATTGCACAGTGGAAATATTCTGACCTACTGACAGAATATGGTCGAGGCCTAAGGGGTTAATAAACTATGTTTGTGTTTTTTTTTTTTTTTTTTATCACTAACATTAGTTTAAAAAAACGTAAGCTTAGGCAATTTTAAATTTTTTTTATATTTCCATTCAAAATATTTATATCAAAAAATATCTATTATAAATTTTGAAAGCATATTTCACCACCTTTCAAAAACAGTTTTTAGTTTTCGGATGCGTTCAGAAGTATAATTTAATAAAAATTATTTGATTTTTTTAATAAAGCTAAAGACCTTCCCACAAAATAGGCCCGAAGTCCGATTACTGATATTCATTGTTGAAGTTTTTTTGATAATTTATTATGTCCTAGGGTTGTTAGAATTTTTGATTCGTTGACAGCCCTCCATACTAAAGACAAAATAATTTCATGCAAGAATAGGTGTATTGAAAAATCAATAATTCGGTCGAAGTTCTAAGCTATCAATCACAATAAAGGTAAAGAAAATGCAGTTTTGATATCAGACATACTAATTTTGGTTGTCTGTGACGTTGTGCGTGATGCTAAATATTTCTGCGTAATAAACACAAATTTCCTTTGAAATTTTCAAAATTGAATCCGGTAATTGGGTGAATTCAGACAAGCGATAAAGTGGCTCAGTAAGTGAATAAACAAATTATTTTATTATTGTTTAATGTGTAATTTCGTATTTGAAATGTGTATTTCTTTGGTTAAAAAAAAATTACAGATGACTTTTTCAAGTTTACTAAAGTTGTTCATTCGAAATATATTTTTAGAATATTTGTTTTGGAAAGTGCTTTTTTACATGAGGATGAGGTCCTGAGAGAGAAAAAAATTTCCTCAGGGCGTATGTCATCTTTGGGGATGTTTTGTGGAGGGTATTTTTAGGGAATGGAAGGAGAGGAAGTTCTGGAAAGTAAAAAGGTATAAAGGGTTGGTTAGAAATTTGGGAGTCGATGTGTCCAGGAATGACGTACGTATGAATCCATCTCTCCAATTGCGGTGTAAGGCGATGGGTGGAGAGAGTCCTGTAGAAGAGCAAAAGTCTTCTCTCAATCAGTCTTTCTCGATCCGGGCCGCCACGGATCTGCCGTCAAGGACCGGACAAATCTCACCCCATGAACCCGGGCACCCTTGCTAAGTCACCAAGCAGAGCGAACTACTTGGGGTGACCTATGGCAGAGGTGTTTATTAAAAAATAGTTGGTACCGGGGCGACGGTACCCATACCCGCCTCCCAAGTGATCTTTGAAAAATATTTTATGAATACTTTCAGCTCCACTAATCCTATAATCATAAAATTCCGTGATTTTTAACGGGTCGTCGCTAGTCCTAGCATAAATATATTTATCTTTCGATTTTCGTGTTCTTATTTCTAATTAATGTTCGCTAAACACCTTATTCTACCTATAAGCCTAGGCTATTACAAGCGTTCATAAAAAAACTGAAACAATTTAATATGCCACCTGTTGCATTAGAGAAAACATCTTAGGCCCGGTATGTCCGTATCCTTGCTAAGTCTAAATTTACCGCTCAAGCTTTGATAAGCCGCAGAATACTTCCCATTTGAGACGCCGCGCCGAGGCGTTAGCAGTCACACGCCAAATTTGACATGTATGTAACTGCATAAACCATACCTATAGTTTAAACACAACCAAATACATATTTTTATATTATTGTCTTTGCTCTAAAGTGTTGAAAATAAAATGTTCAACTTTTATGCCTCATACTTCAAAATCTGATGATAATACTCGTAATATATCTTTTTTCTCAAATGATATTCCCATCATATACTCTATTTATTTGAGTCATTCTGCAAGCAACACTACATATGTATATATATACTTTTTTACTTACTATGTTATTAATTTACTGTTACCAATACCGAACAACATTTTTGGCACATTATTAGTTCATACTTTAGTAATTTAAAAAAAAAATGGAAGACATAACAACATCTCACAGATTCCATGTACCGAAACAAATAATGCTACAGAAGTTCGACAAATCTTAAATCAATCTAACTTTAAAATATTCTCCATGAATATCATAACAATTAAAAAAAAATTAAATGAACTCCTTATACTACTCACAGACCTTGATTCAGATTTTGATTTACTTATTCTGACCGAATGCTGGATCAAAGATAACTTTATTCCAAAAACTATAAAAGACTATAATCGAATAATAAATCTCAAAATGATGGCGTAATCATATACATCAAAAATCACATACAACACTCTGTTAAAGAAATCTCAACCACAAATTCAAATTGTCTTAAACTCGAAATAGAAAATAGCGTAACGATATTATCTATATACCGATCATCGAGTGAGTCTAATATAACACCATTCTTAAACTCACTTAATCAATCCTTATCGTGTATGAGGGATCGTGAAAATGTCCTTATTATTGGCGACCTTAATATTAATATCATAAATACGATGCATCCCCAAGCTAATTGAGTATATGAACTTACTAACTCAACAAGGTTTTATTCCAGCTATTACGGCCCCCACTCGGGTATCAGAATTATGCGCCAGTTGCATTGACCATGTTTTTACTAAATGTAAATTGAATACCGAATCTCTCGTATATCAATGCACGGTTACAGACCATTACGCTACGATCACCTCCTTTTCACATGTTATTAAAAAATTACCTACATCTAAAATACCCACGAAGAAAATCTGCTATGACACGCTATTCAAACTGGTTTCCAAGGAATATTGGTCAAATTTCTATAAATTCATTGATCCAAACATAGCGTGCGCGTTTCTTATCGACACCATACATAACCATTTGAAAAATTCCACATCCAATACTAACAACAAACAAAGTAGTCGCAAAATTAAACTCAAGCCTTGGATAACAAATGGCATTCTACACTGTATTCACAAGCGTAATAAACTTCACAAATTCTGTAAAAACAACCCCAATAATCACGAATCTCTCCTATCTTACAAACGATACAGAAATGCTTGTAAAAAAATAATCTGTAGAGTTAGAGACGAATACTATAGAAAATAGATCAAGGAAGCTGCCAATGACAATAAATAAATATGAAATATTGTCAAAGAGATTTGCTATACCAACAAAACTACCGCACCTATAAATAAAATAACCATTGCTCACCAAACACTAGATACAACAAAACGTTCAGAAAAAATCGCAAATCATTTCAATAAATTCTTTTCCACAGTCGGATCAGACTTAGCAAATAATATTTTAGATAAAAACGGAACGTCAGAATTTAACCTTGCAAATAATATATCGATCGATAATCCTAGTTATGATCCATTTAATCTCACTCCTACCACAGAACAAGAAATCACTGAAATTATTTCATCACTCAAAAACACACCTTCAACTGGAATCGAAAATATATCCACTAAATTGATCAAACACCTCAAACCAATCATCACTAAGCCCTTAAACATATCATAAATCTAAGCTTTCAAACTGGCCTCTTCCCAAGTTCTTAAAACACTCGACAATTATTCCTATCTATAAATCAGGGGACAGTTCATCAGTGAATAACTATAAACCAATATCCTTGCTGAGTTCGATATCAAAAATAATTGAAAAAACGGTAAAACGAAGACTATACAAATTTCTTGAAGACAATAACATTCTGTCAGGAAATCAATATGGCTTCCGCAAAAGTAGTCTCTGATAACCTCGATAAAGGCCGCAGGCACCTCGCTGTTTTCTTGGATCTAGCCAAAGCCTTTGATACTGTCTCTCACCGCATACTTTTGAAGAAACTCATTCAGGTAGGAATAAAAGGTACTCCCCTCAAATGGTTTGAGAACTATCTAACAAATAGGTCGCAATCGTCTCTTATAAATTCTGCTAAAGAATACAGAAGTACAAGTTTACCAATCACGTACGGTGTGCCTCAAGGCAGTGTATTAGGCCCACTTCTCTTTCTAATATATATTAACACTTTATGTAACTTGGAAATTGATGGAATTATAATATCTTTTGCCGATGATACGGTAATCATCTTTGAAGCTGAAAATTGGAACTCAACTATGGAAAAAGCAAATAAGGGCCTAAACAAAATAAAACACTGGTTAGACGACAACCTTCTGACTCTTAATATTTAAAAAATAAAATATTTACTTTTCTCCATACGTAAAGTCACTCCTCCGCAAAACTGTCCTAATTTTATCATTCACTCATGCTCACAGAACTACATTACCCCTACGCCTTCCCACAATAATTGCTCATGTACCAACCTAAAAAAATTCGACTAAATTAAATATCTAGGGATTGTTATAGATGAGCAACTGCGTTGGGAGGACCATGTCAATTACACAATAAAAATACTCCGCAAATTGTGCTATATATTTCTCTCTCTCAGATCAATCCTGAACCTTCAAACAATGAGATGCATATATTTTGCACTTTTCCAATCAATAGCTTCATACGGTATCGTGGGATGGGGAGGCTGTGCAGCTTCAATTACATATCCCATGATCTGAATTCAAAAGCTGCTAGAGGATTATATTAAAATGTCACCCATCTCATCCATCAGAGCCACTTTTTAAAAAATTCGCAATCCTAGACATTAGACATTTATACGTTAAGACAATTCTCATACACATAAGAAAAAATGATTTAACACTCAAAACTCAACAAAATATTTGCACCCGCTATTCATCACACCAAAAATGCTAAATTCCTCCAACAAAAACAGCTTTCGCCCAACGACATTTCTCTTACATCGCGCTTAAAATGTTCAACTTACTGAATATTGACATTAAGACTTCGAAAACTGATGATCTTTATGCCATAAATGTACAGAACTGGTTATTTATTCAGGAAAGAAAATATTATAAAGAATGCCTTACCTCTTAAAAACTGTTCTTATTTTTTCTTTCATATTTCTCGAGTAAAAAATCTTATTTCTAAATTAATTTTCAACCAAAACATTATATTACGCTGATGCTTTTTTCATATTTTTTGACTTTTTGCTTTTGTTTTTTTGTTTTTTGGGGTCTAATATTATCAATTATTGTTAATCTGAATATATGATAATGATATGTTGTACCCTTAATTTCATTTAATTTACCCTTACTTTAACAGTAATATTTAATATTTTTTTTAAAAAGTATTGACCTTGTATAACTATTTTTTTCCTAAATTACGAACCTATGTCAATTAATATTTGTATTTATCTCATAAGTTCTTTGAATATGGTTTAAACATTTAATTAGAACATTATTATTATTTTATTTTTTGCATGTGAATAAATACTCCTCCCATAAACACGTGCTCCTAGAGCTCAACTTATGGAGTAGTAGAATAAAAAATAAAAAGTTGTATAACCTTGCATGTGTTATCATTTTTTTAATGTAAAAACAAAAGTCTTGAAATAAATAAATAAAAAAATAAAAAGTATATATTTCTTATTTTTATTTCTATTATCCATAAAATATTATTATTTGTTACTTTTATTTTTATTTGTTATTCTGTTTTATTTTTATTGATACAAGATTCACCTACTATAACTCCTTTCCTGTATGTGATCATGTACCTAATACTAGTATGAATATTTTCCTTAATATGTATGCTATATGTTTTTACTTTAATCTACATATGTGGATGATTACACTAATTATTTTATACTTAATATAACATCATATAAATCTCGACTACCATAATACGGGCATTTGCCTAGCTTGGTAGTCGAAAAACCATGTAAAACAAACCTGTAACAAACATAATGAATAAAGAAAATTTAAAAAAAAAATGTAAATAATATTTTAATGCTTTCCACCGTGATTCATCGAGCGATGAGGAATGACGAGATTTTAATTGATTTTAAAAGCTTCAACGTCAGGACAGTTTGTTTTCAATAAGGTTAATTTTATGAATAGTGCACTGACTCTAGCAAAACAAATCTATTTAAAATTAGTGTTCTCGCGTATAGCACCATACTGATTGAAGTGGGTAATTTTATCAAAAAATAACTCGTAAATTGAACCCGCCTAAAAATAAACTGCCGTGGTTTTTGAAAGATCGCGATCATAATATCGCGATTTCCCGGTGCATAGAGATGTCCCAATAAATATGACAGTAGAGAGCATAGATATACCACAAATGTCGACAGTAGATTTGTTTTAAATAAAAATAAAAAAAAATATTCCTCTATTAAATTCGTAGACAATACACGTAATATTGGTGACATTTAGGCTTTCGACCTGGATTATATTCCAAGCTGTTCTAAGCTCGGCATTCCAACCAAGCCGAGCTTACAATCAACTGTTATACCGGACCTTAGACCGTATATTTCTATAAAACAATGTCCAAATAATTTTCCGAAACTGTTCTTCTTTTTAACACACTACTATCTTCAAAATATATATTTGAAGTTTGGTTAAGCGTACCAAAGTCATGTATTAACTCGACCATTTGACATTTAATGTGTCTGTAACTTCGTTTGTTGGTGTGTGGATGTTGGTGGCTGTGTTGGATCGTGGTTCCTACTACGAGCTATCAAATCTGAATAATCAATATGGTACCTACCTGTCTGGAAAAAGTTAGAAAAATGGTTGTCTGGAGATAGTGACGATTATTTGAACAAATCGTATATTTGATAATGATTTTAGATTTTCACGGCCCAAAGTATTTTATTTTTTATTTTTGGGGTATTATGCCATGGTGGGCTACCTCCTTTTTTAGCCAACGCTTCGGACAGCATTACAGTGTCCGTCATCAGGGCAAATGTTTAAAAAAAGGCAAAAAACGTGTATTTGTAAATAATGTATTTAAACCGCGGCATTCCAAATGTATACCGTTTTATAACATATTTCTCTTGAAAACTTTAAGCTTGTAAGTTTCTAAAAAAATATATGTTATTTTTGAAGATAATATCTATACATTTGCAGTGCCGAAACGGTACTTGCATGAAATTCCCTTGATAGAAAATAATCGCAAAATATGCTCCGAAAATAATTATAAACACGTTTTTCTCTGATAATCTACAAGTTAGTATGAACAAATTCACAGTGTTTCTTGAAATGCTTTTTAAGACATTTCCCACAAGATTTTTGCTCAATATTAAACTAGTCGTGTTTTATTAAATATTTTCACAATTTTCGCTTCAATATTACCGTTTTTAATATTAGCGCGCTCCCTCTAACATTCCAATTTACATATCTCCCGTTCTTTTTCTTCTAAACGCTTACTACCGGGCCTTACTGGTGGAGTGGGTTTGACATGTATGCAAATCTACATTTTTATTTCAAGACTGATGAAAATTTGCACAATTGACCTTCAAAACCATAGGAAGGTCACTGTTTTCCTTAAAAAATTCTGTTTAAAGCCCGGGCTCTGCCGAAAATTTCAGCTAGTTAGACACAACTTTTGGTACTGGATACAGAATTTTCCTATCCCATTTTAATTCTTCCATGAGAAAATTTCTATTTAGTTTTCTTTTAGCAGATCATCGCAGCATGACAATCGCTTTATTTTCAGCCGAAATTCACTTATCGAATTCTCTTATTTCCTCTTTGCTAGACAACAGAACACAGCCGATACGTTACAGTATAGGTTCGTTGTACATTTAGTTGACCGGTACCTCCTTATGTAACCACACACCACATATCGGAACTGTACCATGTACAATATGTACCTACATCTACATAGCTGGCACTAGATATATCCGTATATCGCTCCTTAAACACAATCCATAGACATACAAACTTGTAGATGGGTTGGCATGGGTCGGAATAGGATACAAATTGCAAGAGACAATTACGTAAGATAGGCAGATGGTAGCTGTGAGAACTGGACCAGTATGGGGGCATCCATTAATTACGTGAGTAGTTTTTCTTCCAATCTAGACCCCCCCCCTCCACCTCGGTGAGATAAATTCAGGCTAATTCGTATATTTTTTTCAAGTAACGCGAGATTTTGCTGGACCCCCCCCCCCCCCCCCCCCCCCCCGTTTGTGCTCACGTAATTAATGGATGCCCCCTATACAGAATTACCAAAACTCATTGACACATCTGCTTTCAAATTTTCCACTTTTAAGTCGTATACATAAATAAATAACAATCAGAAGTATTTCAATACATTACTATATTGCGCCATATAAATAAATATCAGACTATTTATTTATTTGTTTACAGAGATTCTAATAAATATCACAACAAAAATCTAACACAAACTGAGAATGGTAGGCAGTTGCAAACTATTCACAATGTACATTTGTTACTTAATTTTATTTATTTGCTACCGGTATCGACACATTTACTAGTGTTATTAAAACTAACTTGAAAATTGTACATTATTATCCTTAGGTACTAAAAAACGCCGGGAAAATGTTATTCAATTGATAAACGACCGTGGGTGTGAAAACATTACAAAATTAAAACATGACAAAAATTGTTCACGGAAAGATATATACATTGCTTACACAGCCAGAGGGGGTTGTTTTTTAAAATTTCTGAACGCATTCCGGAATTTTTCCAACATATTTCTAATTTTTGAAGATGTTGTAAAAACAAAAACCTTTGTAGAAACTAGATAAACATACCTTTTAGTTTTTCAAGCTTCAAAAATGAATAATTTAAAAAAAGGTTACGTTATACACATTTTATAAAAGAAGTATTATAATAATCCCCAAGAGTAACTAAATCTGACATTTTGGATTCATTTTTAAAGATTTTCAACGTTGATTTTTCGAATTTGTATTTATTTATACTCGCATAAGCTATTTATATTATTAAATAACATTATTTTCAGCTTTTATTCAACTAACGCGGAAAAGTCATTTAAAAAATAATGGTTCAGAAATGATATTTGAGTTTCGAAATTTTGGTCTCCGGTGACATTTTTTTCAACAAAAAATATTTAAGAAATTAGAAGGAATTGGACAGTTAGGGTCGGGATGAGAAGTGATGTGAAGTGATGATGGAAGCATTTTTTTGATTATTCGATTTTGATTAAGGGCTTCCCTTAACACCCTGTATAAGGGTTATGATTTAGTTGTTGATTTTGAGATATGTTTATAACTTTATCAGCAAACTTTGTTGAAATTGGTTATTTTCAATGTTTTTCTAAACAATTTACATTTTATAATCATAATTATAATATTTTTTTTTAGAAAACAAACTGTTTGCTGTTCGACAATAAAAAAAAAACATGTTCTAAATAGATACTCGAACTTTTTTTATAAAAATATATTCTGTATTGTTTATTTTCCCAAAAAAAAAATACATCATGTTTTATATAGTTAGTGTTAATTAAGAATAACTCATGTTTAGGAAGGGAGTATCGTGATGAGTCATATAGGTACATGAAATAATTCCTGAACATATACATTCAAATTAATGAATAATTAATATTCATAATTATATTCACAGAATAAATATATTTATTGCCCTTGCCAATAATCTTGTATCCAACAAAACTATCAATGTTGAGTTATTGATGGTGGACTAATTTGATGGCTTTTCTTTACCGCTTTTCATGCGTACCTCTTGAGGATCGTATGTTGATATATTTTATATATAAAATATAGTGAAACATAATCGGTTTCGTTTTTTCAATCTTTCTCAAAACAAGAATATTTTTGGATACAATATTATTCCGGACAAGGGCTCAATAATTACAAAATTTTAAAATAATTCATGTATATAAAGATTAGTAGGTGTAGGACACATAGGTAGTTTATCTGATATAAGTAGGTACATACTAGCAGTGGCGTGTGCAGTTTCCTCCCAAACAATCATGCCGTCTCCTTCAATAATGATTGTGACAGATATCTTTCCCTGACTTTTGCCAGCGATTGTGCTCTTGTAAATGCCGACTCGGCGCGGAGGGTCTATTCTTAAACGGTGCGCAATTAAATATTTAAAAAAATCATTTTCTTTCATTAACGTATCTTTTTTGGGGGGATGCTGTGTAGTCGGTCATTTTAAGAAACTGAAAGAAAATGAGTCCAAGATCTGAGCACATCTCACTCGATGAACCCGGGTACCCCTGCTTAGTCACCAAACGTATCGAACCCTTCGGGTGACCTATAGACAGAGGTATTGTTTATCAAATAAATTGTTTCCGGTTGGCGGAACCCTTAACCGTTTCCCAAACTTTTTACAATATTCATTTTATATATATATTTTATGAGTTAATACCGTGATCAATTTATTTGTTAATAAAACCAAGTTGTGTTTCCTCTATCTTTAACCAACGTTTCGGATTGCTTTACTGTGTTCAACTTCAGTGGAGATTCTAAATCTTAGTTGTAATTCAATCGTAATAAATTTTAGCTGTAAGTCATTACTTATAAGTTTAAATAATTAGTTATGTATATAAATTAATTTGCTAACATCGTCTTCGTTAATTAAAATATTACAATTTGAGGTTTTACTCATTACGTTAACAATAAAAATAAATATTCATCCTGGACTTGCATAAAAGCATAGATGTCACATATTAAATAAAAATTGATAAATATATCCAAGACACTGTCTAGAAAGCATTTATTTCGGGTTTGAATCTTGCAATCATACATAACGATACCAGCCAATAAAAATATGCGTAAAGAAAAATGAAGATAATGTTTATAGTTTTTAGTCGAAGTATGATATAGTTAAATATAACCGAATCGAATGGGTACACATTAGCTCAGTCGGTAGAGCTCCGCCCCGGCAAGGCGTAAGTCCTGAGTTCGAGTCCTAGATGTGACCGTATCTGTTTCTGATTTTTCTGTTTTCAGATTTTCGACTGAGTTTCAATAATATCGTCTTGCAAATTTGCAAAGCGCCTTAGAGGTTCCTACTTAAATAGAGATATAAAAATTATCAAATCATTATTATTTATTTGAATCTTAGATATCCTGATACTTTTGCAAGAATTTGATTAGAACCCCAAGAATTATTCTTACCCTTTGCAGAATAGGCCACGACACACGACCGGTCTGATATAACGTACTTCCATCTTCTGCACGTATTCGTGTGTATATATCTATACCTACATGTATGTATCTATACTAGTGTACATAGACAAACGCCGGGCATCTGCTAGGAGCATGGAGCGGCTATCTCTCCCGATAATTATTCACCGGCCGCGCGTCTCGCGTGCCCCTGCCTCCCTCCCACCCTGCCCCCTGTCCCACCCAACACCACCCACTGCCGCCCACCGCCTCACACCTCCCCCCCCTGGGTTTCTCTGGCACAAAACGGAAACAGGGGTTGCGATCTACGAAGAGGCAATCGGATAAGATACTACTTTTGCTTAAAAGTTTTGTGTTGCCTAAAATTTTGCTTTTATGCTTAAAAACAATGAAACCAAAAAGCCTTGAACACTGTACAGAGCATTAGTATGATTTTGTATGAATGGCTTTGAAGCCAAATCTAGGGTGAGGGAAAACTGCCTGGCAACCATATCATCAACTCATATGACAAATATAACGAACTGTTTTTTTTTTATTTTATGTCCGAGGCTCTTAGAATTGAAAGAAATCTTACACGCGATCGTAAACGATTTGTAACGATATATGGCGTTAAATATAATTAAAGACCTCATTAACTAATTATCTCCCGTTTAGTGCCAAAAAGTACAAGCGAAGCTCCAATGTACTTACATAAATTTAAGTTGGAATTTCAAATTTTTACGAAGCCGTTTAACATTTACGAATGCAATTTTATTTAATATTTGTATGTTTTTACAATAATTATACTTTTTTTTACATGTTAAACAGATTTGTAATATTAATGTAATAAAATCCTTTCCTCGCCATAAAGAGACAAGGCTCTTGTGTTTGGTGAGTGAATTCATACTTGATTATGTTATCAATGTTATCATTTGAGTAGGTGAATAATAATATTGTAGAATAGATATAGTAAGAGAAGCTTGAGATGTATCAATTAACAGATTTAAATTAAGGCGGAATGTAATGATAAATTATTTCGAAATAACGAAAATTTTATTTCGTAATACGATAAGTATAATGTTTTTATTGGAAAAAAAAAATATTTCGTATTTTTAAAATTTACAGGGGGTTAGCATTTATTAAAAATAAATCAGAAATCAGACCCTTTTCTGACCGCTCTTCCATATGTTTTACAAAATATTTTCAAATGATGAAGACCCTTAAAAATACTCTGGAGGTTTTTCTTTAAACCGACATACATAAATTTAAAAAAAAATCAAGAATAGGGTTTTGGTTTAATTTTTTCATAAACCCTAAATTCAATGTTTTTTAAAATTCAAATTACAAAACGTAGGTTAAGTTTATTAGAAAAAACGAAATGACAACAACATATTAAAATCTTTCTCCATTTTTTAAAGATAATTTTATAATTTTAAACTACAATTTAACAATGACATAGGGGATTTTAAATTACTAGCAAATGCCCACTGTCGTGTGGCGCCGTTTTATCTTTCGGCTTACGGGACAATTTTAAACTAAAAGCTTTGTTCAAATTATTTCAAAAGATGGCAGTAATCAAACGCGGTGAGAATCTAAGATATTATTATGGGAGGTAAAAAAATCATAAAATTCGTGTGACGTAATTTAGGATAGCCCCTTATGAGGTATTCAAAAAAAAAAATAAAAACCACTTTATTTATTTTTGTTATGTAGACCTATCACTAGGTATTTATGGGGTCTACATACATTACAATCTGAATTCTGAAATGTGGTATTTCAACAGGGTCATTTAGGTACCTTACCGTACACAATTCTTGCCATTGCCACGTGGTGTGTTTGTGTTGTAAAAAATTTTTATTTTATGTATTTCTAGTACCTACGTCAAATGCGTTGAGTACCAATACCATATTTACGGCATATTCCAGAGTGGAAGATACCAGTATCGCCCTGGTGTAAGACCACCGAACACAATTGAAACGTTACTTGATTTGGCTTTAGCCGTGTTCGGTGACCAGATCTGAATGGTCATGTACTTCCCTACCTTCCTTTTCCCCATCTCCTTCCCCTCCCCACCTCACTGGCTTCAGACGGGATCAGTTGGTACTCTTGTGCAGTATTCACATAAATGTTTTTTTTAAATCTACAAAACGGTCAAGGTATAATTTGGGAGGCGGCTATGGGAGGCGGGTAGGAAATGAAGGAGAGGAAGTTCTGGGAAAGAAAAAGGTATGTGGGGTGGGTAGGAATCTGGGGGCAGTATTTCCAGGAGTTTTGAAGGACGTTTGAATCCATCCCTCCCGCTGCGGTTCAAGGCGATGTTCCAAGAGATTCCGGATGGGGAGGATAAAAGGCCTCCCTCAACCATTCTCTCCTGATCTGGCCTGCCATGCAGCTGGTGGGCAGACGCATCCGTCGCCAAGACCCGGACTAACTACACCCAGACAAACCATGAACCCGGGCACCTCTGCTTATCCAATAAATGGTTCCCGGGGCAGCAGAACTAGCAGACCCGGCCACACGTTGTTGTGACTAACGAAACACAACGCCATTACCCAACCTTTACAAAATCCACACCACCCGCTTGCCAGAAACGGAAAGCGATACAATACACTGTTGCCAATTAATAAAATCATCGCCTTCCCTTCTGTCCATGAGTTTAGTCTTATATTATAAATAATGTCGAACTCTCCGACTTTCGAGTTAGCTTAGTGGTAAAGCGTTTGATTTCGGACACTGGGAGGTAAGGTTCGAGCCTTGGTCAAACCAAGTTTTTTTTTTTTTTTTTTTCAATTTAAAAACTAAAATAGATGGCTACGTTCCATTGACGGTATACTTGGTCGAAGCTACGTTCCGATTATTTTTTAAATACATTCCTTTGAGAAATAGTTCAATTTTACTTGAAATTGCTTCAGCCGTTTTTGACCAGATCTGAATAGCCCGGTACTCTATACAGGAAAGGAAGGAGAGGAGGTTCTGGGAAGGAAAAAGGTACGTGGGGTGGGTAGGAATCTGGGGGTAGTGTGTCCAGGAGCGATGGACGTATCCTACTACGGTGCATGGCGATGTTCCGAGAGATTCCGACTCGAGAGGATAAAAGATCTCCCTCAACAACATCACTACAACACGGGCATGTGCCTAGTGTGATGGCCAAAAAATTACCCATTTACTGTAATATATAAACTTTACTGAATAAAGAACATTAAAAAAATAAAAAAAATCATTCTCTCCCGATCCGGCCTGCCGTGCAATAGGTGAGCAGACACATCCGTCGCCAACACCCGACAAACCGCACCCCATGAACCCGGGCACCCATGCTGAGTCACCAAACGTAGCGTAACACTTGGGGTGACTTATGGCAGAGGTTTTGGTTATACAATAAATGGTTCCCGGGGCGCGGCAGCCACACCCGCCTCCCAAATTTATTGGATAACCAACAAAAAAGGTTTGCTAGGTTTGGTGAGCAGGAGTGCACGGGTTCTTGGGTTGAGGTTTGTTTAAGTCTTGGCGGCGAAGGCTTTAGCCCATCCACTGCATGGCGGGCCGGATTGGGAGTGACAGGTTGAGGGAGACCTTTTGACCCGTCGCCTTGCACCGCAGTGAAAGGGATGGATTCGCACGTTCGTCACTCCTAATCCCCCCAGAACGTCCCCTCCTTCCTTTCCCTAAAAATACCCTATTCACGGCACCCTCAAGATGACATAGGCCCTAAGAGCATTTTTTTCCTGAGGCCTCCTGTATCGAGATAATGCAAAAAAAGGAACAAGCACAAATCATTCTGTGATCCACGTGATCTTGAGATTTTGGTTGACGATAAATTGGCCAAGCGTCAGAAATGTCACTAGCTACAGCTGACGTGCGACGCGACGTTGCCATAATGACTTCAGGTAGTTTTTTCTCAAAACTTTACTGTATTGACACGTGCATAGTACCCTTGGCCGGCTAGGCCCGAATTATTTGATGCAACCAGATGCGACATGTTGAATAATAAAATAAATAATATGTATTTTTCTAGTGGCATCTTTCGGATTTTAACGAAACTTTTTGAAAACAAAATAATCTCAAAATGAATGATAAAGACCGTTCTGACCGCTGGAGTGCTCTGTTGCAGTTTAGTACGGATATTATACCTATTTCTTCTTCGCGTTAAGTGAAATATTAATAATAGAAATGTAACTCTTACAGTTGTTTTTGGTAATTTATTAATTTAATTTGAAATTTACTTTTATTTTCGATAATTTTTACTTTTAAGGCGATCCACTAGTACAGGAAAAAATCGAAATCGGAATTCACGCCCTTTTATGGGAGGAGTTTAAAAATACTTGAGAAAAAGCTTTTGGAAAGGTTGGAAAAGATATTTGAGATTTTTTTTTTTACATGTTGATTTCGTAAAGGCCTGTAAAAAACATTAATTCCTTTTTTATGCATTGTTTATTGCAATAAAACGGAATTTTTAAATTGATTTCACGAAAATAAGCGGCGCGGAGCATAACACGACTGCTCTCCGCTCCGTTCGGAGGAGTAATGACGGAAGACAGGGGGGCGGCTGCCAGTCGTTCTTCGGTGGACGGTATAAGGTTCACTTTGATATAACAAATTCGTCGACTGCCGTATTGTCGCCGTGATGTCAAAAATACCAACGCGAAAATGCATATTATATTTTATTTTGTGAAGTTCGGGCGTAAATATCATTTTCGCGATAATTATATAAGAAACTGAATTTGCCACATTATGCAATAAAACCATATCCGAAAAAGTGTTTATAAGTAGGAGAGTTTTCAGTTAAAAAAAATTTTTATAGACCTAATACTTTATTTTTTTCTAAGCTTATTAAAAGACTTATTAAAAAAAATGACCGATATTTTTAAGGGCCAAAGTATGTTCTACACGCAGTATTTAATTGAAGCATCTATAATACTTCTAAGCGGTCAAATTTTCAAAACTAAAACATACGATTTTGCATTATTTAGTATGGCTTCATCTTAATGGGAGTTTGTTGAAATAATTTATACCAAGATTCAGACAAAGAGAATTTTGGATGTGCTTGGTATTAAATTTTGGGATTTTAATATTGTTTTGATATCTTGCTGATATATTGAAATGTAATTTTTTTAGCTGTATTTCTTTGAAAGTTTGTAGTTTTGAATATTTTTTATATAAATTGTCTATTGTAGATACTTTGAATATTGAAAAGATTTTTTCAGTAGAAAATGTAGATGGTTTTTTCAATATAACCTTAATTATTAATCTTTGAACTATTTTGAGAGGATTTAAAATAACATCGTATGTTCCTCCCCATCCTATAATACCGTATTGTAATATAGATTAAACAATTGCATAGTACACTCTTTTTAGGTTTTCCAGTCTAAGAAAATTTCTGAGTCTTATAAATATATATATTCATTTCCTAATTCTTTTGACAAGTTCACAAATATGTGTTTTCCATTTAAAATGTTGATCTATATACACACCAAGATATTTAATTTTGGAAGTTGAATTAAGTGTACAACATTCTGGAGTGCAATTAGTTCCACTAAATTTAGTAAATCAATCGACATATCCGCCATCATATCGATTTCTTATTGATTCCATGTCAATATCGGTCTGGCTATCAACAGTGCGGTCATGCTAGGAAAATCGGTAAAAAAACATCCGTATTAACGTTTTTCGATCCAATATTGTAAAGTTATCGATTTAATTGTGTTAGACCCCAGGGCTTATTAGGTCCATGTTAAAATTGACATAGGTGTGTAGAATCAAATGCAGCAATCTCCACTTTTTTCAAAAGAGGAGTAATACCGCAACTTTGTTAATGATTCAGTCTTTTACCTAGAAAAGCAGTTGTTTGGCATTAAAACCAGCTCTTTATGCTTTTATCACTTTGTGAATATAAGTATTAACTGAAGAATGGGAGAGAATTACTAAAATGAAAAATTTTCTTTCGGTTTTCTCAAAATAACGTATATTTTAGATTGCTGCATTTGATTCTACGCACCAATAGATATTTGCTTTGTAAATTTTCTAGCAGTTACTTCCCCAGGGCATGTTGTGTGGAGGGTCTTTTTAAGGAACTGAAGAATACGAAGTTCTGGGAAAAAAATGAGTGAGGGGTGGGTAGGAATCTGGGGATTAGTGTGTCCAGGAGTGACGGCCGAAGGAATCCATCCCTCCAACTGCGGTGCAAGTCAATGATGGGTCGAGAGAGTCCGGCTGTAAAGGTCAAAAGGTCTCACTCAACCAATCTCTCTCGATCCGGTCCGCCACGCAGCAGGTGGGCAGACGTAACCGCCGCTAAGATCTGGAAAAATCTCATCCCATGAACACGGGAACCCCTGCTAAGTCACCAAACGTAGCTAACCACTTGGGGAGACCTTCGGCAGAGATGTTGGTTATCCAATAAATGGTTCCCGGGGCGGCGTTACTCATATCCGCCTCCAGAAATGAAACCTCCTTTGAAACAAAATTCTGTCACAAAATCAATACGGCTTCAGAAGTAAACTAAGCACTGAAGATGCAATATTCGATCTGACAAAAAAATTATACACGTCTGTTGATGAAAAAAAAAAAAGTCTAGCTATATTTTTAGATTAAGAAAAGCATTCGATACGGTAAATCACAATATACTCATAAATAAAATGAACCAAATAGGTTTCAAAAAAGATACACTAAAAATTCTCACTAACTATCTCAAAGACAGAAAACAAAAAACAAAAATAGGGAATTTTTATAGTACTGAAACAGGGATAACAAATGGAGTACCCCAGGGTACTGTGCTTGGCCCAGTTCTGTTTTTAATATATATAAATACATTTAGTTAGTTAGTTAGTTTAAATGATTTATGTAATGTTGTAATCCCTGGTGACATTTTATCTTACGCTGATGATTCTGTAATAATCGTAAATGGAATATCCTGGCTTGAAACTTTTTTAAAGGCATCAAAATGTATTGCATATGTCTCATCATGGCTAAACAGTAATAGACTCTTCCTAAACTACAACAAAACATTTTAACTTACTTTTTATAAAAACAGTTAAAACAAGCCCCCCAATAACCTTAATATTAGAATACATAATGCTAACTGTAATCACGTAACATGTTCTTCTTGCTTTGAACTTGGAAAAGTTGGTGAGATCAAATATTTGGGTATATATATTGATACAAATTTAAATTGGCAATCACGAATTAATAATACCGTTTCTAAATTAAGATATCTTACGTACATATTTTACAGACTTAAAGAAGTACTGAATATTGACAAACTGAAAATGATTTATTTTTCTCTGGTGCAATCTTCACTCATGTACGCAATAATAGGATGTGGTGGTGCGCGTGACGCTTTTATAAAACCTTTACAAATCACTCAAAATTATATTATCAAAGTGTATAATAGAAGTAAAACTTTTTCGACAGATGCATTATATAAAGAATCTAAACTATTCAGTCTTCGTAAACTATTTATACTGCAAACTATGAAATATATCTTTAAAAACAAAAACAAATTCGGAAAAAATGAAAACAGAATCTACAATAGAAATAATAATGTATTTTATACCCCGCAAACGAATACCAAAACAATGCAAACGCACAGCAGTTTCATTGGACCTCGTACTTTCAATCTTTTACCGAAAATTATTCAAGTTGCAACTAAACTTCCCCAATACCTAAAAAATTTAAAAATATGGCTTAACAATACAAATGTTGAAACTTTATTTTTTATAATAAAATAAAATACTGTTTTGTTTAAAACCACGAGTTTTATTAATTTTTTGAACCGACCGGTTTCGCTTTACTCAAGCATCATCAGGGTACAAATTAATATCTACTAAACAGTAAGTCATAATGTGTGCTTATATAAAACAAACCCTCTCTCCCTCTATATTTTGTTTTATATAAGCACACATTATGACTTATTGTTTAGTATTAATTTGTACCCTGATGATGCTTGAGTAAAGCGAAACCGGTCGGTTCAAAAAATTAATAAAACTCGTGGTTTTAAACAAAACAGTATTTTATTTTATTAAATATGTCAAACCACAAAGTGATTGCTTTCTACAATAATATTTATTTTTATAATTTACATCACTTTTATTTTTTCACATAAACTTTACACTTATTACTACACTGTTAACTACTGTATACCCTTTTTGTACAAACTATTTAGACAAATTTTAATTATGTTTTTGCTTAATACCTACTGTTCTGTTTTTCCTAGGTACAACAAAATATTATTTTAACTATATTACCCACGCACAGGCTTCGCCTTAGTGGGTCCATTACTCATATGATTTTCAAAATATGTATGTATAAAATGTAAATTTGGGAAAAATAAAGGATTTAAAAAAAAAAAACCCTCATTTGTACTTGATGTGTAGGGTTAGCAGCTGGTTGAAGAATGTGCTAGCCCTATTTTTTATTTTTTTATAGTAATACGTCACAAGAGTCTTAGCTGCTCCCATCTAGAGCCAGCGAGACTATGGCATCCCCAATTGGGGTATATTGTGAGGCTGAAGGTAGTAGGGAGGGGAAGGAGATGAGAATGCGGAAGGTGGGGAAGTACCTGGCTATTCAGATATGATTACCAAACACGACTAACGCCATTTCAAGCAACGTGCCAAATCTGAATAGTGGTCTTACACCTGGGTGATACTGATAGTATCTTCCACTTGGAACGTGCCGCAAATACACTATACATTATTTAAAATTAATTTATTGTGAAAAAACACAAATTATTTAAATAACACTTATTTGCCCACGCCAGATTCGATCCCGCGACCTTCGGATTGCTAGTCAAAAGCCTTACCGCTAGACTACGCTGGCCGTCAACAAGCCCTATGCAAGACTATTCCGATCATGCTTTACATTTACATATTCCCTATTGTGCTTTATGCATAAGTATAACTCACTGTAATTATCAGTTATAATCATGTACAAATTTTGCTTAAATATATACTAACTGCTTTACGATGTTATATTTGGTCAATTAAGTAAATTTAAACTAACTAGAAGTTATACAGAACAGAGCTATGAGATGTATACTGAGAAAAGGCAAATAAAAAAGGATTAATCAAATGAGAGAGGAGCTAAATTGGATTCCAATAAAAAAGACTACTATTTAATGTGTTAATTTTTGTTCTAATATGACAATATTTATTATCAGTTCCATGTTTGAAAAATAAAAGTCCATTGAACTTGAATAAAGGAAAATAATTATAACATCCCCACGCACCGACATTAGTTTGTTTAATATTTGAATAGCTTTTTTCATTGCGCCATGGAGGCCGTGCTTATAGATGGTAGGTATGTCACATGACAGGATTGAAGGCTTTGATCAGAAGGGGTAGGTACGAATCCATTGAGAATATGTACATTGGACACGATGTCAAGTATGTCTAGGCAGGTACCAAAGTAAATCGAGAGAAACTATTGAGCATTCAGGCCACACAGTGGACACGCCTGGGTGTATTTAGGTAGGAAGGGTAGGTACTGCTGTGTTTCACTATAATATCCCAGCGATCTGCTGTTCAGAGTAGCAACCCTTGTCAAAGGGGCCAACGTCGGCCGGACGGCGTGACGTCACCGGTCCGTAAACCGCTGGCCGCGATCAAAGGACGGCCGCGATCCCGAGAAAGGGGGTGGTAGGGGGGTCACACGGGGTTGGGAGGGGGTAGATCGATCCCCCCACCCCCCTAATCCAACCTGTTCGCCATTATTGACCCTCCATGAATAGTTTATGTGCCCACCCCTGCGCTAATCCCGCTCCTTATTTATGTACCGGACCGGAGATGCGAGGCGGTCCGGCCACCACCCAACAGCCACCCACACAGCCTCCCAACCAACCCCTTTGCCATCTCCCTCGGGCCCGAGGACACCTATCTGAAACGGACGGCAGCGGCGAATGGCGGCCAAATTTTAATTACCATATGAATTTATTTACATGCTTGGGATCCTCGCCTACCTTTCGAACGAACAGGCAAAATATTTATTGTGCCTTAAACTAAATTCCCGGTTCTTAATTGCTTTAAAACCTTCCGCCCGTCAAACAATGTGTCAATTCTGAAAATTCACAAAAACCTACAACATGCACTGGTGTTTAAATATTCCTCGTTAATAATTAAGAATTCTCTTTAAAACGTAAACCAATAATTTGGTAAAGTTTGATGCGAACGGCTGCGCCTTTTTCTTACAAAACTTGACGAAACTGAAAAATTATTTTTTTATCAAATATCTAATTAGGAAATTTTATTTATCTGTGTTTTAAATTGTGATATTATAGTTCGTTCAAAATCTCAAATTTGTATGATTTTAGAGGTAACTTGAAATTTTTTGTTAATTAATTATAATTATTGTGAAAAAATAATCTTGCTTTAGATACTGTACTTGAAAAATGAAATAAAAAACAAAACAATGTAAACATGCGTATTTTTGGTTGGAAAATTTTAATTTATTTGCC
The DNA here is from genome assembly GCA_917563855.2 of Limnephilus lunatus. Taxonomy (NCBI): domain Eukaryota; kingdom Metazoa; phylum Arthropoda; class Insecta; order Trichoptera; family Limnephilidae; genus Limnephilus; species Limnephilus lunatus. The sequence continues at coordinate 38,599,524 of OU830602.1, read as the reverse complement.
ACAAATTTGTCTTACGACGTAAATCGGTCGGTCGTTTGTAATTTAAATTTATGCGCATCGAAATGCTTTTTTGATCAAATTCATATTTTTAATTTATATTTCATGATGTTTTTATAGTAAGTAAATAGTAAATAGAGCAATGTTTATTTTTTAAATAAATATCAATTATTATCATTAAATCACAAATCATTGTTAAAATTGCTTTTTATATAATGAAAAACTGTTCTTTTGAATAGCCTATATTTTATGCATTAACACACAAATAAATAAAGTAGTACATATCCGTACTAGATATTTACCATACCTTTTGATTGAAAAATTATTTTATTATTATGGTTTTTTATTTTCAATCAATTTGAAATTAGTATAAAGAATCAATACCCAAATTACTACTAATCGTATAAGTTTATCGCGTCAATTTATCATTTAATCAATTAAAATTAATCGAGGCATTTTCAAAATGTAGATTGACCCCATATTATACAGAATGATTATGTGGGAGATAGGTACCTACCAATGTGGCCAAGCTACTGATTAATAATGCCTTTGGAGGGCGGAAAGACTATTCCGGGAAAAATTAGTTCCCGCCTATTACAAAAATAGTTTTCAAATTGAAGTGACCCACAAAATTAAGCCAAATTTAAGAGTCTGTATTATAAAAATAAACAAATTGCAAAAGATTTATTTAAAAAAATGTGGAGATTATTAGTTTTGTTGAAGTTGTAGAAATTATAATCCCGTAAAAATAAAATAATGAAATCAAATTTTAAGCATCGTTCTATTTTTGTTATTTATTTTTGGGGTGTTATACCGTATTGCCCTACATCCTCTTTTAGTATATCTTTCTATTTCCCAATATGAAAATAAATCGAAATCCATTACCAGGAATAGGTACTAGTAGTTATGTGAACGGTAGACCTCGCCAGATACGTTTTTAGATTTTTTCGGACAAAAGTGTTTTCGTTATTTGGTTTTGAGGTGTTATGCCTAAACGTTGGCTAAATAAGGAGGTAGCGCACCACGGCATAACTCCCCAAAAATACCTCACGTCCAAAAAATATGTTTCTAAATTTCTTTTATTTAATAAATCAATACAAAATTTTCTCCTATGAAATCATAAGACTTACAAGTAGATACTGAATGCCTACCCATGTAATTATAAACTATAAACAACCGTGCATATGAAAATCTTTAATAATGTAGAAACTGACAAAAAATATTCAATTTTTTTATAATAACAACTCTCTTTTTATATAAAAATAAAATCGGATATATTTATCTATTTTTGACTCTTTGAGTAAAATCTCAAATAACATATATAATTAAATGAAGATAATACGAAAATCTGGAGACAGAAAAATCAGAAAAAGATATTGGCACCACTGGAACTCGAATCCAGGACAGCCAATAATATGTGCGTTAAGAAAATGAAGATAATGTTGACAGTTCTTAGTCGAAGTATGATACAGTTAAAAGTGACCGAATTGGATATAGGTACCGTAGCTCAGTTGGCAGAGCACTTGCCACGTAAGCAAAAGGTCCTGGGTTCGAGTCCCAGTGGTGCCAATATATTTTTCTGATTTTTCTGAATCCAGATTTTCGATTGAGTTTCGCTAATATTGTCTGCATTTAATTAAATATATTTATCTAGGTTACAAACCAGTTCTTAGAACGATTGCTTCCAATGAAAAAGGGTAGTATCCTATAATATGGAAAAAATAGTCAGAGACAAGATTGAAATTGAAATATGAGATTCACAAATATGACGGTTTGATAGAAGGTGGTAATGGACGAATTGGTAGATGGTCCGTCCCGGTTAGACGAGGGGTTCTGAGTTTGTGTCCCAGTTGCGACCATTATCATTTTCATTTTTCTGTGTCTTGCTCTTTTTCATATGTGCGCTTAGATTATTAGTGTTATCTTCTTCTTTAATGACAAAAAATAGTTCATGGAGAGAAACACATTGCTCATCCAGCCAAAGAGGATTGTTTGTCTGTTGTATAGACTGTTATTAATAATAATTTCTCATCGAATTGTGGAATTTTTCTAAGGTGTTTTAGATGTTCTATGTATTTCTTATTTTTAAAGATGTCGTAAAAGCAAATACGATTTTAGATTCAAAATTAATAGAATACTCAGTTTTAAACACGTTTATTGTTTAAAAAACCAACATGTTTCGTAAGCAATGCTTACTTCATTAGGGTTTTCTTAAAACTAATTACAACAAGAGATAGACTTAAAGGTGCCAATGGATAGGCGGGAGTGGGAAGGGGAGGGGGTAATAGGGCATATGCGAGTAAAAGCATTGCTTACGAGACTTGTTGGTTTTTTAAACAATAAACGTGGGTAAAACTAAATACCTATTCAATTAATTTTGAATTAAAATGGTGCCACAAAATAAGTTTGCTGTGTTTGAAGAAACTATTTTGGAAATAAGATAAAATTACCATTTAGATTTTTGTATTCGAAATATATTATGAACATTAAAAAGTTGAAAAAGGCTTAACACAAACATTTTTAATTAAAATGTTAGCAATTTTCGGAAAATACAATATTTAAAAAAATGCAGTGCTTTTAATTCAAGGAGTTTGCAACAAAACTGTCGCTTTAATTTTTATCTCGTTAATAGAATAAAAAATATAATAATAATTCCTCGAGAATAACCAACAAAAAATGAGATTTTGGATTCATTATTGCGCAATAGAAACGTTGATTTCTTGAATTTGTATTTATTTACACGTGAATAAGGCATTTATGTTATTTAAAAACATCGCTTTCATTGAAGTGTTTTTAAATTCACGTAAAAGTCAATTAAAAAGCAATGTGAAATAACCTAGTTTTTTATGATAACCAAACTAAATTCACAACAAGACATTATTTTTTTTTTTTTTACAGTTAATACCGCACAAGAATCTCAACTGCTCCCGTCTGGAGCCAGTGAGACTATGGCATCCCCAATTGGGGTATGTTGTGAGGCTGAAGGTAGTGGGGAGGGGAAGGAGGTGGGGAAGAGGAAGGTTGGGAAGTACCTGGCTATTCAGATCTGGTCACCAAACACGGCTAAAGCCATTTTCAAGCAACGTTTCAATTCTGAATGGTGGTCTTACACCAGGGCGATACTGATAGTATCTTCCACTCTGGAACGTGCCGCAAATATACTATATATTATTTTAAATGAATTAATTGTGAAATAACACAAATTAATCAAATAAAATTTATTTGCGCACGCCGGGTTCGAACCCGCGACCTCCGGATTGTGAGTCAAGAGTCTTAGCCACTGGACTACGGAGGTCGTCAAATATATTTTAATTTATCCCGATTTGACAGCTCGAATAGTAGCATCCACGGTCGAGGCAACTCTGATGGGATTAAAAGATAGAATCCAACAATGCTATCATCTTGAAACGGAACTGGAACGTAACAAACAACCTTACAGACAAATTCTCAGACACAGACTCAGTCAAATATTACGAGGGTCAGTCAAAAAGTATTGCCTCCAATTTTTTCTACATAAATTAAGTAGGTTAAGTGAAAATTTTGAATTTGGTGCTATTTCTCAAACCTTCTACAATCTGCTGCAGTAGTAACTTTTTACATCTACAGGTGGCAGCACTGCAGTCGCTTGCAAGGTGGCCGACATTATGTTCGTATTAGATAGCGTTCTGTGATTGATTCTTGACTGTAGAAGGTGAAACTTCCATTTGCATTCGTGAAATACTGAAAAATGTGTACCATAATGCAACAGTGAATGTCAGCAATGTTAGACGATGGGTTGATCGCTGTAACGAAGCTGAAGGACAAACAACGCTGGCTGACGAAAAGCAGAGCGGCAAGCTGTTGATTGCTGTGACTGCACGCAACATTGAGCTAGTTGATGACATCATTCGTGGTGACCCCAGATAACTACAGATGTTGCATTCTCTCCCTCAGTAAAGGCAGTGTGATGACGATTATTCGACAACTGATTATTCAGCAAAAGTTTTTGCAAGGTGGGTACCAAGAAAGTTAACCGGCTAGAATAAAGAAACAAGAAAAACAATAACAAAACAACAACAAAACAACACTTACAGCGCTTCTGGAAAAAATTGTGACCGGAGCCGAAATAAGGGTTCATTTTTTTGAACCTGAATCAAAGAGGCAGTCAATGAAATGACATCACACAAATTCACTAAGGACAAAAAAATTCAAAACTGTGTGATCGACGGGGAAATTTATGGCGATGCAGGGCCGTAGCTAGGGGGAGGGGGGCATTATGGGGCAGTGCCCTACCTTAAAATACCTGTGCCCTACCTTAAGAAATATCATCGACTATGATAATATACTAGTAAACTGTCTGTTCATAGTTTGATATGATTGAAAAAAAAAATACTACCTATTAGGGACATCCAACTAAACAGCTTCGAATTAACCAAGGAATCGCATCATACTAATTCTTTATTCTGCCCAAAGATGGCATTGAAGTAAGTGGTGGGAGGCTGTGCACGTATTGCAATCACTGCTTACCTACAGGGAATTCCCAAACAGTTTGGGAATGCTATTAAACGGTTGAGTTTAAGTTAGGTTTGCACCTTGTATCAATGACGCATCGGTATCAGGTATATAGTGAATCATTTTTTGATGGATAACAATTTAGGTTTAACAAAAAATTGGGTTTACGGTTTACGTAACTGTCATTTATTGGTATGCATAATCAAGGTTTACTCAACAAGAAAATAGAAGTAGATTTCGAGATTCGAATTTTTCTTTGGTGTTAATTGGTTAGTGTAGTGCAGTAAGGATAGTATTTCGTTAATTGTAATACGTGCTCGTGATTTTGCGATGGATATATTAGCCTTCTTTGGCAAAAAACGGAAAATCGAAGAGGAAATTGATAACGAAAAACCTCATTCGTCAAAACAGATGGAAGGACAATGTACAACTATTCCTTATCCTATGGATAAAGATTTGGTGAAATGTGATAGCTATGGTATGTATATTCACATATACGACGAAAATCGATTCACCAGATCAGATCAAGTTACATTTTTACTTGCGCCCTAACTGTAATTACCGCAGCCCTATCTTAAATTCTACTCTTACTATGGCCCTGTGGCGATGGCGTTCTGGATGTGACCGCGGTTTTTTCAAGACTGTGATACATGCCCTTGTTAAAAGATGGACCAAAGCCGCGGAAATATATGTTGGTTATTTTAAAAAGTAATCATTTTATCGTCAATAGTGTGGTTTTCACCCCAAGTAAATTCAGTTTTTATGTCTTAAAAATTAAAGGAGAAAAAAATAGGAGGCATTACTCTTTGACTGAGCCTAGTATTTATTCATCGCTAACCATAATCCAAAAGGCATAACGCCTCGGCAACAAAGAAACGCATAAGGTAAAACCAATCATAAAGTCCCGCGGGATGGACGATCTAAGACACGCAACGGGGAATTAATTGGACCGATTCGGCTCAAATAAAATATAAAAATATGGCATTTTGATCGATTTGCATGTCTGATAAGGTGGTTGGGTCTGCCGTACGAAGTAGCCGTTCGTTTTTTTGTGGTCTTTCCTATGCATATGATGATTATAGCATTATAGGCAGAGTGTTATTATGCAAAGTAATCTGTCACTCTGGGAGTTGGCATGGCTCATGGCTCAGGGGGGCAGAGGCACAAAAGAAACTCAGCACGCGATATGGCAAAATGATTTTAAGTGGCAATATTGTGTTATGTTTAAACGCGGATTGATTTTGAGCAAAAGTGTTCTACGTTGTATTATTATTGTGATTTTCATTTCTTTGTGTTTTATTGGTTAAGTTCGGTGGGGTTTATGGCAACATTTCGGAACCACCCACTAATTATTGTGTTATGTTTAAACGCGGATTGATTTTGAGCAAAAGTGTTCTACGTTGTATTATTATTGTGATTTTCATTTCTTTGTGTTTTATTGGTTAAGTTCGGTGGGGTTTATGGCAACATTTCGGAACCACCCACTAATCCTTCATTTTGAGTGAATCTTGTATAATCAAAATCCATTCGTGAGATAAACCTTATACGTTGAGCAGTCAAAACAAAAAATGTTATTATAGTTTTTTTGGTGACCCGACAATTGGTCCGGCGACAATTGGTCCGGCGACAATTGGTCCGGCGATAGTTGCTCCGGCGACAGTTGCTCCGGCCGACAATTGGTCCGGCGACAATTGGTCCGGCGACAATTGGTCCGGCGATAGTTGCTCCGGCGACAGTTGCTCCGGCCGACAATTGGTCCGGCGACAATTGGTCCGGCCTGATCCTTTAGAAGATTTTTTATTCAAGTAAGTATGCAAAGAGGATATACGGCCGTACAACCAAAGTCGATATACTCATATCCGAAGGCATCTTGAGTGAAAATCCGCTGTAAAAATATTTTTACAACAATAATTTCGACTCTCCAAAGAAGCATTTTTTTACGTTAACCCCACACAGGAAACCCTGAGTAAAATAATTTTCCTCTGAACCTATGTCATCTTAGGGGATGCTATGTGGAGGGTATTTTTAAGGAGGGGAAGGATAGGAAGTTCTGGGAAGGAAAAAGGTATGAGAGGTGGATAGGAATCTGGGGGTCAGTATATCCAGGAGTGACGGACGTATCAATCCATCCATCCAACTGCAGTACACGGCGATGGGTCAAGAGTCCGGCTGGAAAGGTCAAAAGGCCTCCCTCAACCAATCTCCCTTGATCCGGCCAGGAAGACCTGGACAAACCTCACCCCATGAACCCGGGAATCCCTGCTAAGTCACCAAACGTAGCGGACCACTTGGGGTGACCTAGCGCAGAGGTGTTGGTTATCCAATAAATGGTTCCCGGGGCGGCGGTACCCATACCCGCCTCCCAAATTGGAATTGGAATTGAAGCATGCGGCAATAACAAAATACGACATACTTTACGTGAAGTTGGCTTAGTAAAAGACCGTTAAAGATTCCTACTTTCATATAACATTACGTTTTTTTATCTGAAAATAACACAAAAGTCCCAACTGCTCACAACCATCTCGAGCAAGTGAGTGCCAATGGCATTTTGGAATGGAATCACACAATTTTGGAATGGTGTGATTCTGAGGGTGGTGGGGAAGGGAAGGAGATTTGGAAAACGTACCTGGCTATTCAGATCTAGTCACCAAACATGGCTTAAACTATTTCAATTAATCAGACTAAAGCTACATATACTGTACAACAGCGAAAAAATTTAAACAAATCATATGATCCCTACAATTTTTTTAATATTTTTAATATTTTTATTTTTATAACTTTTTACTAAACCACAAGAGTCCCAACTGCTCCCAACCGTCTGGAGCCAGTGAGACTATGGCATTCCCAAGTTTGATATGTTGTGAGGCTGAAGATAGTGGGGAGGGGAAGGAGTTGTGAAAAATTCTGCTGATGTGAAAAAATGCTATTTAGGTATAGTCACCAAACACGCCTAAAGCCATTTCAAGTAACGTTTCAATTCTGAATGAATACTGACTAATAGAAAAATACGACATACTTATATGTCCATCTACTTAAGATTTAGTAGGCGGATATATTTACCGTCGCCCCGGGAACCATTCGTTATAACGGTAGTAGTTTTTCGATATCTCCAAAAATAATTTATGTGAACTTGGGTAAAATGCATACAATCGTGTCTCGTGACGTCACAAGACACGATTCAGTTTTTCCTGTCATATTCCCCAAAACTAAATTATCTGGAATTTACCCATCACTAATCACAACATCTTATTCCTTAAAATTTCGTAATTTTAAGCAATCTTTTTATTTTATTTTATTTATTTATTGGCTCGCCAACAGAATACATCACATAATAATTATTACAATAATTAACCTTCAATATGGTTATAGCGATGATTCCAATTATAGGTACATCATTCAACACAACATTCTTTGGGCAATGATATGTTTAAATTACAAGTACACAAAAAACAAAGAGGACCAAAATCAAATATTAGTAAATACATACATACACATTTACATGTATGTACATGTACATACATAAAAACGCATATATATATATATTATTTTAGAAGGCGGATGTGGGTACCTCTGCCCCGGGAACCATTTATTGGATAACCAACACCTCTGCCATAGGTGATCCCAATTGGTTCGCTACTTTGGTGACATAGCATGGATTCCCGGTTTCATGAGGTGAGGTTTGTCAAGGTCCTGGCCGCCGATATGTCTGCCCACCTACTGCGTAGCGAGCCTAATCGAGAGAGAGTGCTTGAGGAGGTCTTCTGACCTCTCCAGTCAGAATCCCTCGTCCCATCGCCTTGCACCGCAGTTGAAGGGATGGATTCATGCGTCCGTCAGACCTGGACACACTGACCCCTGATCCTACTCATCTTATACCTATTTCTTTCTCAGAACTTCCTCCTTTTCTTAAAAAAAACCCTCCACAGAGCATCCCCTAAGATAGGCCCTGAGGGAAATTATTTTTTATAGTATGTTACTAGTTTTTTTTTACTTTTGATTAGGTATGTTTAAATATATGGGACGTGTGGGAATGCACTATCCTATTAACATCCTGGAATAAAACACTTGTTATTATTATACACGTATATGCACATATTATAGAGCCAATGCATAAGTAGGTATAGGTACACGATACAATAATTACAAAGTGGCTCTTAGTGAGGAGATCATCAGGTACATATGCAAGTACAAGTTCCTTCTGAAGGTAGTGATTGAATCGAAAATATATCCAAGTCTTCACGATCGCGGCGTTTATCATATAATAGAGTCATTTTTGCAATGTAAATGCTGTTTTTTGTTGTCCTTTAAGTCGCTTTTAAAATGTGACACGAAAATGAACGGAAATGCAGATTGTACCCTTGTCAAGTGTCATCCGGGCTTGGGGAAGAAAGAGCCCAGGGGCGTAGGGGGTAGGTAGAGTGCAGCGAGATGCCTTCTCTCCGGTGTGTGTTTACTGTTTACATCGATAATCCGCCATTACACCAGTCACGGTCATACTTCGCAGTGGCGTAACGAGACTTTTTTTTCAGTTTCAGCAATTCTAAGCTATCATGGAATGCATTCAACCATACGCATTGCCTTTGGTGCCTGCAAATGGATAAGGGTAACCCAACTCCACGCGAAAAGTCCATACTATAGAAAAGTGTATAAGAGACGATTTATGAATATTAATTTAAGTGAACCGATTGATAAAAGATTAATTACAGATACAAAAAAAACGTTATAAAATAATAGGAGGCGGGTATGGTTACTGCAGTTCCGGGAACCATTTATTGGATATTCAATACCCCTGCCATAGGTCATCCCAAGTGATTCGCTACGTTTGGTTACTTAGCGGGGGTGCCCGGATCCATGGGGTGAGGTTTGTTGGTGAGGTCTTGGTTGCGAACGAGTTTACCCATCTACTGCATGGTGGACTAGATCGGGAGAGACTGGTTGAGGGAGACCTAACCCAGACTTCTTCAGCCGGACTTTCTCTACCCATCGTAGGAGGGATGGATACGTAGGTCCGTCACTCCTGGACACACTGCCTTGAAAAAGGCATGACACGTTTCCTAGCAACCCGTCATACCTTTTCCTTCTCAGAAGTTCCTCTTCTTCATTTTCCTAAAAAGATCCTCCAAAACAGCATCCGATGTAGGTCCTGAGTGATTGTTTTTATCTCAGGGCCACCTGTGCGGAGCCAACGTAAAAAAGATAGGTTAGGTTAAGTTTCTTTTAATTTTGTTAATGTTCTTCTTCGTCACGAAAGTGAAATGAATAATAAAGAAGCCAAGTTCCTCGCCACCACTGCACTAACCAGGAGAAGGTTTCGCCGTGCTGTTCCAAGTTCCAAGTAGGGCGGGTGACAGGGCTCGCGTGAGAAGGCGCGCTAATGTATGTAGGCCGGCAAGTACCGCGCCCGGCATAGTGCACTGGGCTAGGGCGGGGACGGGGGAGGGGGTGGGGGAACCAATCTACCGCCCCCCCCCCTCACCACCGAGTGCCGCAGGTATCGGCGGGTCCGGCCAATAGTTAGCACTTTGGCAGCCGAACACAGTGTGACTGAAAATTCAGGGAAAACGGAAATCACCACAAAATCAATAACATTTTTTTTACATTACCGGACCCGGACGGAAATAATTTCCTTCAGGGCCTATGGGCATCTTAGGGGATGCTGTGAAGCAATAATAATAATAATTCGATAATTTGTAGACCGCCGTTTTTGTGAAAAATCACCTCAGGGGCGCTGTACAGTTTATTATGAATTCTTAGGCTTTGTCTAACATTATTATTTACAAATAGATTCTGAAACATTCTAACCTGGCAGGTCACTTCCGATAAACACACTTTATTAGAAAGTTTATGCTTGAGATTTACGACTTTGGGCGTGGAGGATATTATATTTAAAACTCTAGACCTTGCATGATTTTACATTTACTACCATCATCGTTGGTCTTACATTTATAAGAAGATTTATACCAAAGTTGAGTTTATATTTCTGTTGAAAAACTGGAGAATTTAGGACTCTTTAGGACTGGAGATTTCCATGAAATGACTTTTACAAAAGCTTGAAACAAGATTTTGCTTTTATTTTTACACTATTAGTTATTTACAATGTCGCTGGCAACGAAGGCGAAAGTGAAAGGTTTTTTTAGGAAAGGAAGAAGGGGAAATTTGGTAGGAATCTGCAGGTCAGTGTGTCTAAAAGTGACGGACATATGAATCCATCCCTTCAACTGCGGTGCAAGGCGACGGATCGAGGTATTCTAGCTGGAGAGGTCAAAAGACATTCTCAACCAGTCTCTCAGATCCGGCCCATGCAGCAGCAGGTGGGCAGACACATCGGCCGCTAAGACCTTGATGAACCTCATCTCGTGAACCCCTGCTAAGTCACGAAACATCACCAGGGGTGATATATTTATGCTTCCCTTTGTAAATGGGAATGACGGAATGACGGAATGACGGAATGACGGAATGACGGAGTCCCCGGGAATGACGAACCTATTTATTCGTCAATATAAACAAATAAATAAAAATGCCGCAATTGTTTTCATCTTTTTCTCATTATTTTCCGCCAAAAAAAAGTAAAAATACCCTTTTGGTCCCTCCTCGCTCAGCGCAGTCGGCATTTCCGTGCGGAATTAAAAAAAAACTAACTTCCAACTTCTTATTTTTTTATTATATTTTTTATTTCCTTAGCTTTCTGACGGTTCAGGACATTTTTTTAAAATGTGAATACATCACAAGTCCCATCTGTAGCCAGTGAGACTATGGCATCGCGAATTGGGGGTATGTTGTGAGGTTGAAGGTAGTAGGGAGGGGAAGGAGATGTCTTTCCCATGACTGGGAAGATGGGAAAGTACCTGACTATTCAGATCTGTTCACCAAGCAACGTTTCAATTGTGAATGGTGGTCTTACACCAGGGCGATACTGAGAGTATAGGCCTCCCACATTTTTTTTTCAGACTTGCCGATCTTTTGGCGGATTTCATCCATCCGAAGCCTACAGTTCTCTTCAAATGTAAATCAATCCCAACTCACATGTGGGCGATCTTTACTTCGCTTTCCCAATTTCCCATTCCCAGTTACGTCGTAATCATATATATGACTATAATAGACTAGCAATACGGACAAAGACTGAGCTGGTGTTATAATTATTATTGTGAAGTTGGCCTGCTGACCAATTGCTTTAGCATTTAGCGGGTGAGTGCTTATAAGGAAGAAAAAAAACTATAATTTCAATCAGTCATAATCTTAATTTATGTAGGTAGATAAATAAATAAAAAATGTATTTTCGAGTCACCCTGTAAATTATGGTTTATTCCATGTTGATCCAAATTAGTAAGCCGCTCTCTGTATATGGTTCGTGGTACAGAGGAGGGTTAAGGAGGGGGGGGGGATTTCTTGCGAATTAGCCGTCTGCATCATTGATCCCTGCGGTCTGTACATATATTAAAAGTTTTGGGATCATTCGAGATGAACTGCCCCCTATAATTATTTTATCGCCGGCGGTCCTTGCTTCTCATAAATACGCAATGGACTCCAAATGATCCCCGGTGCTTTATTTCAATAATCTTTCGCCAATCATTGAAAACGGGTCAGTATAAAAATGTGTATAAAAATCTGTATGGAAAACATTGAAATATGCGTCATAATTACGTATACAAAATCAGCATTTGTTGATTTTTATGTTACACTCGTATTTTAGAAAGTCATATCTATGAAGTCCAAAACCTTTCACCTTCAACATCACTGCTCGCGACATCGTAAATAACTTCTTTTTTTTATCCTAGTAATTTGTTCATTTATCTTTACAAATTTCTAATTAATTATAATATTTCATATTGCAAACTATATTTTTTCTAGTTTTATGTATTTGCTACAATCCTACATCTTGAATTTTCCCGTTGGTATGGGCTTTAAAGTTTCTAATAGCGTATAGTATAACTGCATTTCTTTGTACAGTAAACTGTTTTCTACGTATTCGCTTTGTCGTTTTTTGTAGCCTGATTTCCTTTCACGTCCTTGTGTTATGTCTGCGAATGTCCTTGTATTAGGTACCTACACAAGTTTATTTGAGAAGTATTTTGGTAACAGGTTGTTTACTATTTTGTTTATAAATATCATCGTGTTCAAGGCCAGCATCTGTTTCACGGTTAGCCAAATTAGTTCCTTTAACATTTTATTTACTTTTGAGTATCTACTTAGTGGGATTATTATTCTCATTGCCCTGTTTTGGAGAATTTGTAACCTATTTTGTTCTTGTTCGTTACACAGGAAAAGGATAGTTAAGCAGTAGTTAAAGTGTGGAGCAATTGTAAATGGTGATGGCAGTTTTTCTGGAAACTTCGAAATAAAAAATGTAATGAAATTCTTATTTGTAAGCTTTTGTAAAAGTAATTTCATAACTATCCAGTCTTTCAAAATAAATATTAATTCTACAATCGGCACCAACAGTGTAATAACTAGTCAATTTATTTGGATTTTATTGCGAAGCGGAAATATTTTGATTTTCCGACAAAATAGGTCAAAGGCCTCAGAGGTTAACAAACGGACTGCAATCTTTAGAGCACAGGCGTCGGTGGGAATGCTGCCCTTGTTTTACCGTTATTTCAACGTAAGATGCTACGAGAAACTGGCGTCACTGATTACTTTGGCACCGATGCACAGTCGGGAAACATGACAAACGCGCGCCCAACATTTGTACACAGTTGATATTTGTCACATGAGAATAGGTTTTTTCTACGTCTCAGCTGTGGATAACAATATACAGCCTCTGTATTACCCCCATCTACAACACGAATCTCTTCAAGACCCAAGTTCACTCCTTCCTTTCTACAAAAAGCCCCGCCACACAGCATCCCCAAAAATGATATAGGCCTTGAGGGAAGTTATTTTCCGTTTTTTTTCGTGGGCCTGCGCTAGGCTGCCCATGGCCGAGGGTTAAGGCTCTTGACTCGCAATCCGAAAGTTGCGAGATGTGCGCAAATAGATTTTATTTTAATTTGTGTTTCACAATTAATTACTTTAAAATAATGTGTAGTATATTTGCGGCACGTTCCATATTGGAAGATGTCGCCCTGTTGTAAGACCAAATTCAGAATTGAAACGTTGTTTGAAATGGCTTTAGCCATCTATCAGATCTGCCGGATGATGGACACTGCAACGCTGTCCGAAACGTTGGATAAAGAAGGAGGTAACGAAACACGGCATAACACCCCAAAAAAAATAACGGAAAAAAGGCTTTAGCCTTGTTTTGTGACCAGATTTGAATAGCCAGGTACTTCTTCACCTTTCTCTCCCCCATCTACTTCGCCTCTCCACTACCTTCAGCCTCACAACTACAACATGCCCTAATTGGGGGATGGCATGGTCTCACTGGCTCCAGACAGGAGCAGTTGGGACTCTTGTGCGGGACTCACATAATTTTTTAAAAATTAAATGAAAACTGCATGAAAAATTAGTTCTTAAATTTTTAGTAGGTTTTCGTTAAAAATTCTCCCTCTGTAATTTGGAGGTACGGGCGTGATACACTGTATAGATATGATGCACGCAAAAGTTACCCCCTGTGTGTGGTGAAAATCTTTTTGGTCAATTAAAGAAAGATTAATAATTAGATTCCCCTCCCCCCCCCCCCCCCCCCTTTGAGTTCACACAACGTTTGGCGTGACGGCGATACATATTTAATTTGTAATTTATCAACGTCACTCCATCGCGTTATTCAGCCATTTTCGTGAGTTCAAAACAAAAACTTTGAAAACAACGGAGCGTACGTGGTTCTACATTTTGTATGAGGGGAAATGAAAAAGGTACCCCCTTAGAATAATGGAAAATTCATTACAAATCAAAAATATCTAACTAAGCAGTATTTTTAATGCGAGAGAAAGCTGTATTACAATGAGAGGGTATTTCACCATCCTCCTGATAGCTTATCCATACGATAAAGAATATTAATAAAATAAAATAAAACAAATAAACGCCTCCGCCACCAAGGCAAACCTCACCACATGAACGCGGGCACCCCTGCTAAGTCTCCAAACATAGCGCACCACTTTGGGTGTTGATTATCCAATAAATGGTTCCCGGGGCGGCGCTATTCATGCTCGCCTCCCAAAATTAAGTGTGCATATATTTTAAAATGATGAGCCTAAAAAAAACTTCTTTTGTTAAAAAAAAGGCGTAATGGAGTAATATTTCGATAAGTAACTGTTTATAAACAACCTCCCCTCTGACATCTATAAACAACCTCCCCTCTGACATCATTTGAGATTTTCACTGACTTCCACCCTCCAAAAGTAAATTGTGTTTTATTTTTGGGCTACCATGGCCTTTCAACGTTTCGGTTACACATCAGTACTGATGATGAACACTTTAACAATGTCCAAAACGTTAACTTACATAAATCACAATAACCTCAACTCTCCGTATCAAGATGACAAAACTTGTATCAAGTTTAAAATAATTAAAAAAAAAATGTTCTGTATTTTTGACAAGCTACGAAATTAAAATTTTAAAAAGAAAAAAATGTTTGAAACCGCTCCAAGCCAAGCCAGAATACATACTTCAATTTGACGTAAGTACTGCAAAGTTTTTAATAAAAGAAGCCGAAGTGGTTCTCCCCATGCGTCCCCCATTGGCTCCTCTACGACAGAACTACTACGCCGTAGTCACTATGACAGGGGATGAATGAATCCCGCTAAATATGTTGTGAGTCTGGAGGTAGTGGGGTGAAGAAGGAGAAGGGGTAGAAAAAAACTTGGGTAGTAACTGAACAATGATTTTTTCCCAAAAGGATTGCTTGTTTAACAGATTTTGAACAACCTGCAGGACCTACTTGTAATTTTAATTTAAATTAATTTATTCATTTTATTTTTTATTAATTTATTTTATTTTTAATTTTTTTATTTTTCTTTCATTATATTTTATTGGTTACAGATTTTTTTAATGCTGGCAATATTCAATTAGTTGCCACACTGAAACGCATGCGCGTAGGGCGCGCTTCTGAATAACAGGGCGGTTTTGTATACGAACCGCGCGCCATTCTGTCTCGAGTCGTTCGTAAAAGTATTATCTACATTCTACATCGTAAGGCTGCTTTTACACTCATTAATAAAATTTACGACTTACGTAAGATTTTGATAAGGTACTCAAAGAAGCGTTTACATATATGTCCCCCTTATCGTAATTAATACTCACGGAAGTTCTTCGTAAGTTTAACTTACGCAAGCTCTCATGCCGAACGCTACACTTGTAATTTTACTATCGGGAAGATGGCTTAACAAAAATAATAATTGGATAATTTATAGAGCGCCGTTTTTGTGAAAAATCATCTCAAGGGCGCTGTACAATTTATTGAGAATTCTTAGGTTCTATCAAATTTTACTATTTACAAATGGATACAGAAACATACTTACCTGGCAGGTCACTTTCGATAAACACACTTTAATTAGAGAGTTTATGCTTGGAGAAGATACGGCTTTGCACGAGGACATTATATTTAAAACACTGGACATTGCACGATTTTACACTTGTTACCCCCGTCACTATTAGGAAATACATTTATAACATTTATGAAAAGATTAGTGGCAAAAGCAGAGTTGATATTTATTTTTAAAAAAACCAGAGAATTTAGGACTCTTTAGGGCTGGAGAATGTTCATGAAATGACCTTTACAGACGCTTACCAGTAGTATTTTTTTTCTCTACATTTTTACATGTTAGTTATTTACAGTGTCGCGGGCATTGAATGTTAAGGTGAACGATTTTGAGTTTATGGATACGACTAGGAATTTTTCGACCACCATGCTTAAAATTTGGTGTTTTTTAGTGTTGTGGTGGTCGTCCAATTGACTGGTAAGGAGTGAAGTCAGCACTAAACATTCAATAATACCAACTTGCCGGTGTGCTTTAGTCACACGATTAAAAATTCACTTTTTAATCATTAAGATGAAGCCATACTAAATAATGCAAAATCATACTCCAGTCTTTTAAAGAACCTAGAAAAAAAATTATAATCTATAAAAAAACACTTTGAAGTCCAAACTCTCCTATTTATGAACCTCTTTTCCGATATGGTTTTATTGTTTAATGTGGCAAATTTAGTTTCTTTTATGATAATCCCAAAAAATATATAAATTTACGCCCTAACCTCACAAAATAAAATATAATATGCATTTTCGCGTTGTTATTTTTGACATCACGGCGACAATACGGCAGTCGACGAATTTGGAATATCAAAGTGAACCTTATACCGTCCGCCGAAGAACGACTGGCAGCCACCCCTATTTTCTGTCACTACTCCGGACGGAACGGAGAATAGACGTGTTAGTCTCCGCGTCGCTTTTTTTCATGAAATCAATTTTAAATTCCGTTTTATTACAATAAACAATGCGTAAGAAACGAATTTATGTTTTTTACAGACCTTTACGAAATCAACATGTAAAAAAAATTCTCAAATATCTTTTCCAACCTTTCCAAAAGCTTTTTCTCAAGTATTTTTAAACTCCTCCCATAAAGGGGCGTGAATTCCGATTTCGATTTTTTCCTGTACTTCGCCTTAAATATGAAAGGGCCCAAGTATTGGAATAGAAGTTGGCTTAAAAGAAACGATTCTCCACGCGCTTCTGTTCTAACGGCGGAAATAAATGGAGTTCTTTAATTTTTTTCCGAATTACAGGTAAATGACAGCAACTGACTTCAAATTCAAATACGTAAATTTATAAATAGGAGCATTGGTATAAGAAAAGACTGGACCGATAATTAAATAGAAGGATGCTTATTTTCAGAAAACTTTTTTCGACCAGAAATATAAATGATATCTCTTCGGTTTTTGGAATAATTCCATCTAAGTTTGTTTTCGTGGGTAGTGCTAATTTGATCTTTATCTAGTGTTTAACCCCCGACGCAAGGAGCGGTGTTATAAGTTTGACTTTCTGTGTGTCTGTCTGTGGCATCATAGCTCCTAAACGAATGGACCGTTATGATGCGTTTTTTTTTAAAGCTGACTTGATCGAGATGGTTTTTAGCTACAATTCATGAAAATCTGTTCAGGCGTTTCAAGGTCATCAGCTCTTTTTTGTGTCGGGGGTTGCTTAAAATATTGAAAATTTTATTTTTGTATTATTTTCGGGAGATTGAGATTTGATTGGAGAGTGGTTAATTATCCACTTAAACTAATCAGATTTTAGTTACAATAATAAAAATACTATTTACCATTGGGAATGTATGGCGAGCGATATGCCGAATTAGGCCAAGCCAAATAACGCTGGCGCTTTTATAGCTAGGTCTGTCGGCCCCATAATTCAGTGGTTCATCTTCTCGGCACACCCCTTCGGCGACTTAGTTACATTTTGTGTTAGAAGAAAAATCGTATTTCCCTATACCGACTGCATATTGTATTTAAGTATGCCCGGGACCAACTGTCATGGAATCACAGTCAATAGATCTTACGTAAATTTTCTACTTCTGTCTTCTTTCAGAACTGTATAGATCCCGCCTTTTACGATTGTATGTTTTTTCAACAGAATAAATGTTATTAATCTGGGCGAAAGAGTGTTATTACGAGGGGTGGTGATGGGATGGTCTGTTAGTTTGGGGCGGGGAAAAGACGGGGGTTAAGGAAGGGTGGAAATGGCAACAGGTGGCGGCTTTTTATTTTACACCCTTATTCAGTCAAAGCTAATCAGTAAATAATACTTTTTACGAATGTATAGCCGTATTCAACTATATTCCTTTATCGTTTTACCGTTGACTTATTATAATTTATTTTATTTATCTGCGCTCGTAGAGCATCGCCCGACAAGTCTAAGGTTCTTGGTTCAATTCCTATATGTGATCGTATCTTTTCTTATTTTTTGTTTCAAATTACCAAAGGAAATAGAATAAGAAGAAAATACAAACAAAATTAATCTTACATTACGAAAATACGTCATCGGTTCATTATAAAACATGTTTTTTTTTAATAAAATAATTATTACTTTACGCTACAATCTGTGTAAATAACAAAATGTTAACTAATAACTGTTTTCAACAAATATGTGAAATGCTCCATAGAAAATATCTGCTACTACATATTGGTTACCGAAGCTGTGTATGAAAGTTTATGAACATAAAATGATTGTGTTAGAACATAGGTAACTATAAACGTATTTTAAAATAATACACACATAAAATAAAATAAATAAATAATATTATATTTGCCGTATCATTGTTATGTATTTTTGTTAGTTTTTATTCTTCTTCTGAAACCGGTAGAGAATAAAATGCATTTAAAACCAATTTAAGTGTAATTATTCTAACTTTTTACTCTTTTCTAAGTCCTACAGAATGTGTAAACAAGCATTCTAGTTTTTTTAAAGTTTTAGATTTTAAATAATGTTTCCAGTTAGGGAAAGTAACCATGTCTTCTAGTTTTTTTAAAGTTTTGGTTTTTAAATAACGTTTCCATTAACTTTACTAACTACGGTAAGCAATCAATTAGTTGCGAGGGGGGCAATTATATAATTGCCTTCCAGATGATATCAAAAACGAAAAAAGTGTGTGCAAATTCAAAAAATAATTATTCATGTTTATTCACAAAAAAAAAAGTAGTGAAAGTGAATAATATCGTTTGATAATATAATTTAATGTAAATGTAAGTACTGAGATCTAATGTAATTTAAGGTTATGAAATGTAAAAACTATGTGATATAATGTATTTTAGAAACTATGTAATATAATGTAAAAAGTACATAATTCAATATTCTAGTTAAATAAGTGAAAATGTTTTTTTTTCTTTTTAACTGGAATAAAAACTTATGAAAAAAAAAGAAAAAGTAAAGTAACCATGAATTTTAGTTTTCATAATTTTAGATTTTAAATAATGTTCCCAGTTAAGTAAAGTAACCATGAATTTTAGTTTACGTAAGTTTTAGATTTTAAATGATATTCCAGTTAGGTAAGGTAACCCTGAATTCTAGTTTTCATAAGTTTTAGATTTTAAATAATCTTTCCAGTTTGGTAAAGTAACCATGAATTCTAGTTTTTTAAAGTTTTAGATTTTAAATAATGTTTCAAAACCAATCTCTAGTTAGGTAAAGGAAAACAAATTTGCTTTCAAATTTTTTTTATGTACAAACATTGTGTAAATTCACCAAGCAATCACGTCTATTTTGAAGTCATAAAAAATATATCTCAAAACAAATAAATTCCCAAAGTAATTGAAATACATTAATCTGTAAATAGAAATAAGCTGTATGAAAAGGTTTAACCCAATGCCTCACTTTTTCATAACTCGTTTCATTTCCCGTTCATTAAATAAAAGTTATTTGTATTATCTGTTGAAGCAACAGGTGGCTCATTGACAGAACCTTACTCAACTTTTCCACCCCTCACCGCCCCCCCTCCCCGCGCCCCTTTCCCCTTTCTGGCGTGAAAGCCTCCCCCTCGAGAGGGTGGCGCTGGCTGGATTCACTTTTGTATTGTCATTATGTGGGCTATGAATGAAACACTTATTTTTATATTACCTGAGGTCACTGATATAGGAATTCTAGATCATCCCTCCATAGACAAGCTATAAAATCATGTGGTGTGAAGTGCGAAATGAACTAAGCCTTTAAATTTGATCTTTTATTCGTCTTGAACGGGGCTTTGTAGGTTTTCGAAGTGAAACTTATTTAGCACTGTTGTGATTTGAAACTCTATGAAACGGAAACGACACTAAAAAGAGACAAAAACATACATCTATAGAATTTATCCTTCGAGAGAATGATATAGAATGAAACCTTACCGCATTGGCCGCTTTGATTATGAGCTCACTTTTAAAGGCTTATATTGGTTGAGATTGTGTTGTGAAGGATTCACTACTACCGCATATGAACTGCACTCGATTTTTTTTTTATACGAATAGCGCACAAGTGTCCCAACTGCTACCATGCGTCTGGAACCAGTAGGACTTGGTATCCGTATTTGGGATATGTTGTTAGGCTAAAGATAGTGAAGAGGGAAAGGAGATGTGGAAGAGGAGGATGTGGTGACCAAACCCTGCTAAAAGCATTTCAAGCAACGTTTCTTTGAAATGTGAATACCGCACAACTAGATATAAAAAAAATGTTTAACCATGTTTATTTTTAAAATATTGTGATAAATAAAATAGATACTTAAATAAAACATTGTTCAAAATGTGTTTTTTGGGTAGTAATTTTAATAAACGACATTTGTTTTCAAATCAAATTTTTGTTCTGACGTGTAAATAAATAATTTGTAATTTGAATTTACATTCACCAAAATGATTTCTTTTATTATTTTTTATTTTTCATTTCACCATATTTTTATTATTAAGAGAATAATTTTTTTTTTATGTTTTTCACTTACTCACAAATAATTGCCTAAGTTACTTCTAAAATCACGAAACATTAAAATCTTTAAGGGATTATATCTTACAATTTAAAGCCAACATATATAAAATAGCTAGAACCCGTACTAGATATTTTATGTACCTTTTGATTACAAAAATAATTTTTCAGTTTGGTTTGGTATTTTGATTTCAAATGCAAAATTAAGATTTGTAAGAAACGGGCCGAAACTGGCCGCGCAAACGTTCCTCTTTATTTGCCACACACAGATCGGCCCTGATGATGGACACTGCAACTTTGGCTAAAGAAGGAGGTAGCGCAACACGGCATAACACCCCAAAAACAAATATGGGTTATTTGTTGTTATTGTATTGCATCTCAAAGGCCCTTCTTGAAATTCTTTATCAGAGCTCTCTAGTCGTTAGGGAGCCAAACGATGGAAACTGTGTGTAAAATTCTCCAGATTATACGACTTTTCTTACTCACACAAGAGAGGATTGTTTACAATAACAAGATAGACAATGTAGAGCTGTGAGCAGACTTTAACGGGGGGAAGTGGTTTATTGAGTGTTATGGCTGTTAATATTGTTAGAGTTAAATCGCAGTTTACGGCGATCAAGTTACTCGTTAACACTGCACCGTTAAACGGTTAATTGGCTTGCAAATGACATGTTTTATTCGTAGTTGAAATGACAATTACCCCGTTATTCAAGAAAGTAAATTACCCACGCATCACGCATTTTGAAATCTTGAGATTTATTTAATTATTTAAAAAAAATATAATGTTTGCCTAATTCAGCTGTACAGAGCAATGAGTGCTATACTATGTCAAATTATGATAGAAATGAATTACACGATATAAAATTGATTATGTGATAAATAAAATAAAATAGTTGACATATCATTTGACATAAATTTCCAGAAAATATAAGATCTTTTAGTAATAAGCTTTAAAGAATTCGAATTACATGTAAAAAAATAGTTAAAACTTAATTTAAAAAAATAATTATATATATTATACATTTTTTTTTTTAAAGAAAGACAAACATTCCCGGGTTACGAATAACCCAACAATGTTTGAAAATCTCCTACTACCACCACAGAAAGCCGAAAATGTTGCTTGTGTTGTGATGGAGGACTTAGCCAGCCGAGGAATCGAACATGCGACGCCCGGGTGGGACCCAAGCGCTATGCCCACTCAACCACTGACCGGTCGAAAATACTTTACATATACACACTGTACAGTACCTACAGCATGTAGGTACCCGATGAATTTTAACAAGTGATTTCTGATCACCTTAGATTACAAAAAGTTGTCATTTTGGTGTCCGATGATATATTTTTTTAAAATAATTTTTTTCTGTTAAAAACGAAAAAATATTTTTTTCTATTAAAAACGAAAAAATATTTTTCAATCGCACACGTCGCGGCGGGATCTCGTGATACGCGAGCTGTTTCGTATTTACCGAGCTTCTAGAACGAGACGGAATGCTTACCTCGTGGCCCGCTTGACTATACCCGACTTCTGAGTTGCGAAATGTGATGGAATTTTTTTTATTTGTTTTCAATTGAAAAAAAGTATCATCGGACAGCCAAATGACGTCTACACTTTTGGCTCAGGAATTGCTGGTTAAAATCCGTATAAAAAAACACTGTATATGTATAAAAAAAAACAATATATATATATATATGTATAAAAAAAACACCGTAAGCAAGTTTTATTGATGCGCCAATTTGATGTGTATTTTCTTCCCGCAACGATAACCTAAAAAAAAATAATAAACCTTTTGCTCACCTGAGATAAAAGGTCAAACAATATTTATCCACCCCTTATTACTCTCACAGAGTTGCTATATACATACACACAGGAGGCCCTAGGGAAAAACAATCCCTCAGATCCTATGTCATCTTTGGGGATGCTGTGTGGATAGTATTTTTAGGGAAAGGAAGGAGAGGAAGTTCTGGGAAGGAAAAGGGTATGAAGGGTGTGTAGGAATCTGGGGGTCAATGTGTCCAGGAGTGACGGATGTATGAATCCATCCCTCCCATTGAGTAGCAAGGCGATGGGTCGAGAAAGTCCGGCTGAACGGTCCAACCCCCGCCACGCAGTAGGTGGGCAAACACATTCACTACTAAGATCTAGACAATCCTCAACCCATGAACCCAGGCACCCCTGCTAAATCAATTAAAAGTGACCAATTTGGGGTCACTACGGCAGGGGTGTTGGTTATACAATAAATGGTTTCGGGGCGGCGTTACCCAGCCCGCCTTCCAAATTGGATACGTGTTATTCTGAATCAGTTCATTCATATAAGATCAACAATAAAATTACATTATTCGTAAGATGTAACCGAAACGCCCATCATGTAGGTATTCTTCATTCACCGGTAGATCGGGCCCATCGTCCGTCCTTGCGGTACGCCTATCACTCAAGCGGCAACCAAATTAGCAAGTAACGCAGTGCCTTGGGTCGGCCGAGGGCCTTTCCCTCGGAGGGGTATTGATTTCCTTTGTCTTCCTGCCTTCCGCGGACCTCACCGTAAGCGTTTGTCCGGGGGAAAAATGTGGACAAAAAATCAGCCGCGGGATCGAGTGTCGAGTGTCGCGTATCGCAAGAGGTCGACATGACTCGTCATCGCCCGGGTGGTCCTTCGATGGCTGTGCAAGTAGCAGCGAACGGGAACTTTACTAGCAAGTGTTCTTTTCGCACTGATGCTAACAGTGAGGGATTAGGTGAGGTTACGTAAAGTTAGGTTAGGTAAGACTAGAAAAGCTTAGACTAGGTAGGTAATGCATAATTACATTAACATATTAACATTATTAAAGTACAATGAACTACCTACTTCGTAATATACTTTCGTTGTATCAAGATTATTTTATGAAATAAAATAAATTCAATTTTTACTAGAATAACGAAGAACTCTCTTTATAATAACTTTTGTAGGTTATTCCCATCAATGTAATATATAATTGAAGAAGAGCATCACACCAATCAATCTAAACGAAAATATGAAAAGGAACAAGACACATGACTACTACAACACGGGCATTTGCTTAGTATGGTAGTAAAAAAATGACAATATACTGTAATGTATATAAATATTATAAAATATATAATAATTTATTTTTTTTAAATATAAAAATTAAAAGGTAACGCTCGAAACTGGGACTCGAACCCAGTATCTCTCGTCTCATCGGGACAAGCGCCTCAACCAACCAACCAACCAACCAACTCGGCCATTGAGACTTCTTATTTTTAAGATATTTTAACTATCTCATATTTAAGTTCAGATTTAACAATATTATCTTCTTCAATAATTTATTAGTATTTTCTTCTTCAATGATAAAATAATATTTAATATGTTTTGTTCAAATGCTTATAATAATTAATAGAGGGAACTGAACTTTCACTGAATGGTCCAGTTCATATGCTGTTCATGTGCATATTTTTTGTACGTGTTTATTACTGCATTTTGTAGTTCAATTATTATGAATAAATAATCCTGAAGAAAACTTTTTTTTTTATAAATGCTTTAAGTTTCACATATTCTACATTTATAATTTCCCATGATTTTTCACGGGTCTGTGCTAATATTACCTTAGATAATAGCTTGACAATGAGTATGTATATGAAGAAAAAAAAAATTCAACTCATTATATGAACTATTTACTTCAAGCTCTTCAAATTGGCAATTCGCTAAAATATTACGTAACTTCAAGATAAATTTCTTGAAAAAAGCATTGCATTCGCGGTCTGGCATACAGAGCCCACTTTCCAAATAGTGGTCAATTAAGTCCCGGGTAACTGCAGTGCAGTGTAACAGTGTGCACATTACACGAAGCTATGTATGTAGACTGAACTGTACGGGTCCTCTCGCGACACGCGATGTTTTCAGAGCCGGACTTTTCCGTCCTTCAGGGCACTGTTGTGCGGTGTACTTGGGCGTCGAGGACCTAGAGGCATCACGCTTTTCCCAACAGATATAGGATATAGGTAGACATGAAGTTTGATTTAAATATTTGATTATTTTAATCACTCTTTCTATTCTTGAGATATGCCAGAGTTCCTCTTCCATCTACTAGCGAGTTAAACTTTTTTTTTAAATAAAAGTTTCATAACGCCACAGCTTATTCATAACGCTAGAGCTAACCAATGTATTTAGCCTATATTACAAATATTATAATCAATAATTATCAACCTGAAACACTCATCAACATTGAAAAAATCTTCCAAGAAAAGATACTGGCCGCCAACGGGAATTGAACCCGTGTCCCTCTGATTGCCGGTCAGGAGCTCTGACCACTGAGCTATGGCGGCTTATCTAATACCCGCCAAATAATTCAATATATACTAGTGTTTCATTCGACAATTACTTATTATTACATTTTTCCAACTGAAAACAACCAACTTTATTTTTGTGAGAGAGGTATTGTTAGATACTAAATCTCCCGCTAGGTGGCGTCAAGACTAATTATGTCTGCATTTTTTGCTGAATTACTTTAACTTGTCAAATATTAATTATTATTTTTAATTGATAAACTAACGTTTAAACAACATTTTTATGCATAGCACAAAGGTAGATAACAAAGCCTATATTACTCGCAAATAATGTAGCTTTCGATTAGTGAAAGAATTTTTATATTCCATTCGGTATTTATTGCGTGAAAGAGTAAGACACATCCATCCATACACACAATAGCATTTATAATATTATTAGTTAGTATTATTGAGACATAATCAACGAAAAACTGTAAGACTTTTAGGAATTAACTGATTTTCAACTGATCTAGGAGGTTTTGGTTGATTAAACTCTCATGCTAATTTGTTCGCTTTTAGCCTTCGACCAAGTGATATCATACGTCAATGCTTTTAGCAACAAGGGTCTTATAGAAACCGTTATGTCGCCCTTACTATCATAGTTAGAAATATTATCCAAAAGGTATTAGAAATATAAAATCTCCGCATATTATAATAAATTCTAAAAATTAACCACAAAATAATGAAAAAGTACAGCTATATGGAACCAAAGTTTCCGACCGCAATTTAAAAATATAAATTTTTTGGGAATTTAATTATTTTTACATGAAACATGTTTAAAATACATTTGCCTAATAAAATATTATAATTTTGAAAGTATGGTTGTATATCTACACTATAAGGATAATATTGAAGTGTGAGTGAATTCCAAAAATTCAAAAACGTCAAATATCAACGCACTGTTGGTTTGTCTTTTGTTCTTAAACATGTAATGCTGCCCCTCTTTATTTTCACACTAAAAAACAACAGTAAAAAATGAGACAAAAGATGAACGTATGTCTACACCCCCCCAAAGGAACCATAATCGTTATCACACATCTCCCTCACACGTATAAATAAAATGTAGGAAGGAAGGAGGAAACAGTCACACGTATTTTGTGTGTCTCACCATTATTTAATGTGTAAGAAAGTGCACTGCCACGCAAAGACGCACAACTTATAATTGCACGGCCTGGCGCGGCCCTGTTTTCGCGAGTTAAATTTATTCACTTCGTCGAAGGTTTATTTTACAGATAGTTTCTTCTCCCTTTGTCCTTCGGCAATTACTTTCATTCCACCTCCCGTTATTCCGCGACCATCTTTTTTATAAACGAACACAATGTACAAATTATGCCAAAACTTTTACGCAGGCACATACACATATTGATTGATCAATTAATATTACTCTGGAAAATTGCTCAATAAATTCTACACAAAAAGATTTACATATAATGTATGAAAAACTCATAATTCTTATAAGAAAAACAACTTTTTCACAGAGACAATACTCATGCATCGCACCTAAAATATTCAACACTCAGGGTCTATGTCATCTTTGGGGATACCGTGTGGAGGGTCTTTAGGAAAAGGAAGAAAAGGAAGATCAGGGAAGAAAAAGACGTGAGGAGTGATTAGGAATCTGGAGGTCACGGTGTCCAGGAGTGATTTAAATGTGAGTCCAACCGTCCCACTCGGGTGCCAGGCGATGTTCCGAGAGAGTAGGTACGACTGGAGAAGTCAAAGAAACTCCCTTAACCGTTCTCTTCCAATCAGGCCTGCCAGGTAGTAGGTGGGCAGACGCATTCGCCGTCAAGACCTAGATAATAATAAAAACGTTTATTCATCAATAGATTTCTTACAGTATTATAGATACATTTTGTTCTTTTATCACTGAGTATATTGATGAACAGGTCACTGCTCAGCTACAATTCAGGATTTCTCCTGGAATGCAGCTGGTTTTCAGCAGTGCCTTTTTCAGATAATCCTCATCCCATGAGCATGGACACTTCTGCAAAGTCACCAAAATAGCGATCTACTTAAGTGTCCTATGGGTTGTTGGTTATCCAATAAATGGTTTCCGGAGCGGCGCGCAGTGGTTCCGAATACCCCAAAAGTCGGAATTTACAGGAAAAAAAATGTCGGTAATTTAAAAAAAAAATTATTTCGGTATGGGTTAAAAAAATAATAATATTCGGCTTTTGTAAGTTTTACTGCGATTTCTGTATTTTATTAACAAAAATATAAAATTGAAAATAATAAAAAAATATTTATGTCCATATCCATGCAAAATAACGGCCGAATAACGTTCAATTTTGCTTTTTAATATTCTGATACGGACGATAAACAATCATCATCATCGTCGGTTTTAAAGATATTTGAAGAATGAATGTCTGGAGGAATTATTAAATCAAAAACTTCCTTAGAAAAACGATTTGATTGTTTTTTTTGGGAGTTGTCTGTAACTATTTATGACAGGGTCAGATGTAACTAACATTAAATTAAGAACATCGTCATTTTATTTTTCACGAGAACATTTTCTATAATAGTTCTCGCGATATTTTTAAAAATCTTTGTTTTTTTGTTACTTCTGCAGATGTAGGAGTGATTGTAATATCTTTTTTTTTTTTGATAGCATGCATTTTTTGCCTCAAGTACTATATTGTACGGTGGAAACCTTTCTGGATCTTTCGATCTTATGGCATTGTACTGGTGCTTCGTAAGCTTGGCTTCCACCATGGTTGAGAGGGCTTCCTCCTCAGACATCCGTCGAGAGCGACTATCATCAAATACCTTAAACGCTTTTCTGTACGTAGATGCGCTCCTAGGTGAACGAATAATATTTCTTACCAATTTTGATGCAATCGGTTGTCCAGATGGTCCAAAGGTTTTCGTTGCAAACGCCAAATGAGAAAGAGGTGAACTTTTCCGAAGATCTTTGGTTTATAAGCGTTTGGATCGGTCAGAACAGTGTTCAAATTGTATTTCCGGGCGACCGCGACCGTGTTGTTTTTCAAGAGAAATCTCATATACTGTAAAACAAATCGGAGTTTCAAGCCATTTTTTATTTTCCATCAAAAGTCTAGCTTCATTTCGATAAGCAATTGTCCATCTTGTTTTAAAGCAAAATTTGAAGCCCCCAATCTTTTTACAGCCTTCTTTGGGGCAATTTGTAAGTTTTTTTTCGATATAAAAATCGTTTTTCCATCTGTTGGCACTTTGAGTTCATCACTTTATCAAATAACTCCTTTTATTTTAAGAAAAAATCCTTTGAAAACGAACCTGTGTCAAAAATAATATTTATTAAGCACTCAAATTTTACATAATTATGTAAAAATTACTGGGATGTGGACACGCAAAAATGCGCAAGATTTTTTTTACTTAATATGATACTAAAATAGGTCAGCTATAAAAGTACATTAGCACATTTACGAAATATTAGGAAATATCAAACTAAAACCTTAACTGTTCCAAAAATCATCGTTTTTTTTTTGATATTCACGAGATGTTTTTTAAAAAATATTTCCCAAATTTGTCAAATTAGGAAATGAAAAAAAAAAACTTAATATCTTTAGTACACACCTGAAGGTATTGAATTCATGTAGAAAAAAGTTTTCCAGCAAGTGGTGTAAAAAGTAAACAGTCCCTAAATGTTATATAATAAACGTTGCATTTTCACACAAACGTCCTGACTGCTCGGGAAGTCAATCTTTGCTGACGTGTTACGCAGCGACGAAACGTTTTGCTGAGTTCGGTGGTATGAGAAAAGATGCGCTAATATGTAATGTCAAGATATAGAAACAAAATTTTATGGTCCCTGCAATTTGAAATTTCGATTTAATTCCGACGCTCCCATACTAGTAAAACCACTGTGCGGCGGTACCCATACCCGCCTTCTAAGTATCGTGTGTGACTGAACCGAGTGTGTTTGAATCCTGACACTAGACTTCCGAATTGTGCGTTGGGTTTGTAGTGTGTTCACATGCCGAATGCTAACAGTTGTTAATATCTCTATATCACTTATTTTTACTTATGGTTTTTTATTAATGGTGTATCTATCGACATGTAACTAATTACGTGTGTAGTTTGGGTTCGCCCAAGATTATTCATTTAACACGACATGAATAGGAGGTGTAGTCTTTACCTCGTGGTCTATAGTCTACAGGACCAAAGGAAGGGGCAAGGAGAGAATTGTCAGCCCGGAGGTCGCGGTTCGAATTACACGCGAAATGTATATACGTGGGGAATATCGTCGTCCGCTCTTCGACGCGGTGATGTCACCAAGAGTTGGTACAATAATTTGGAACAATACTCAAAATATTTAAGTATTTACTCAAAATACTGTAAAATTAACCTTTTGACTTAAGACACTTTTCTCTAGATGTGCGATATATATATCGGGAGAGACTGGTTGAGGGAGATCTTTTGACCTCTCCACCAGGACTCTCTCGGAACATTGTCTTGCACCGCAGTGGGAGGGATAGACTCATACGTCCATCACTCTTGGACACACAGACCCCCAGATTCCCACCCACCCCTCATACCTTTTTATATCCCAGAACTTCCTCTTTTTCCTTTCCCTAAAACACCCTGCACATAGCATCCCCAATAGACCCTGAGGAGAATTATTTTCCTCAGAGCCTTCTGTGTGGATCTAATGTAAAAAACACCCTCTTTATCTATTAATAAATGTGATTTATTTTCACTTAACTTTCGATTTTCGAACTAATGGTCACCCTATAAGTATTCCTCCGATACCCGACAGACGCGAGATTATCATGTCATGTGGTCATTGGGCAAAAGCACAGATTTTTAAAAATAATTTTAAAATAAATAAAAAAAATGAAAAAAAATATATATAATTATTCGCTAACAAGTCATAGTAGAATTTATACCGAAAAGAACAACAAATTTATTTAAACAAACTACATACTCGTAGCTCTGCTTTGACTTATTTTACCAATGTATTGTAATTTTCCCAGTCTTCTATTTTTCCATCTAGCATGGTGGAGTATTTTGTTTTTTGTTATATCGTTTTTGACTTTGTTTTTGTTTTAGATTTAGTTTTTGATTTAATTTTTTGATTTGATATGCTTATTGATGTTCTTGGTAAAAAAAAATATTATAAAAGCATATCCGGGAGTGAAATTCAAAAGAAATAATTATATATCACCTATGAAATGAACTCTCATTTTAATATTCATGTCAAGTGCAAGGGTGCAGAGGGGGGGTGGTCGATCTTGGGGGGGGGGGAAGAAAAAAGGGAAGGAGGGAGGGGGAATAATATTCGTGTAAGTATCGCGTTGCACCGCAGTGGGAGGGCTGGATGCATACATCCGTCACTCCTTGACACACTGACCCCCAGATTTCTACCCTCATACTCTTTTCCTTTCCAGAACTTCCTCTCCTTTCTGAGTAAAAATATTTTTCTCGGGGCCTCTTGTGTGGAGCCAATGTAAAAAAAACATATATGAATTAATACAAACTATTTCGTTCAGCTAACAAAGTCTTCAACATAATATTTGGTTTCACATTAAATTATTTCAAACATTTTTTTTTATTTCGGCAGATAAGATATTTTATGCAATTAGGTATAGAGGTAAGAGGCACTGCTGAAAACCAGCTACATTCCAGGAGAATTCCTGAATGTATAGCTGAGCATTGACCCTTTAATTTCGTCAATAGAATCAATAATAACTAAACAAAATGCATAAAATTGTAAAAAATATATTGATGAATAAATGTTTTTATTATTATTATTATTATCGGTAGTACTTCCTATAAACTAGGAATTCCTGTGAACTAGTTGTACCTTTGTCCAGTCTCCCTTCTTCACCCTTTGAAAACAAAGAGAATGGCAGTGAAACGGCAGCTAACTGTCTCCTGTTGATCTTCTTTAAAACCCTTATTAATTCGCATCGTCTTTTTCCACTGGAGTCTTATTGTGTTAATTTGTTTTTTTGTCCAAAACGCAACCGTTATGCAGATGAGCATTATAAGACCCGCGATTTCATCTTTTGTTTCGTGTAACATGATACTGGTGGACGGAACCGATTTGATTTGTCGATTGTTAATATTATTTTTTGGTCAAACTTTTTCGCACAGCTTGCGATACGCTCCATTTATTTGTCTATTATTATCGCCCGTTTAACTGCGTACCCAGGTAGCTACCGCGTTTGACCCTTTCTCGGGATCCAAGAACTAACAAATAGCCATCTGTGTAACTGCCAAAATGATAAAAGTAATTTAGAAGTAAATAATCCTTATAAATAAATAGTATTTATATTGAGGGATCGGTAGGATTTATCGGACCAGTTAGGATTTCATCAGAGCCGAACCCTCTGATATGAAAATATCTGGAGTCGGTGAAATATTTTCCCATTATGTTTCTGGTGGATTGACGTATTGTTCTTGTATTGTTTTGTTTTTATTATACTTATATAGTGCACTTAGATTGCGTGAATTTACTAGATAATCATTTGTGGAAAAGTGTGTGGAAGGTTTTAGTCTTTCATTTGGGAAAGATTAAACCCGGACATAAAATCTGGAGCACCGCAAATAAATAGTATTATATATATAATAATACTAGTAAGTAAATAATAATAATAATACATGCTAATATTATTATTTGAGCTTTTTAGCAGAGAAATCTTGGATTAAGTTTCAAAGAAAATTTTCATGATCAGCGTTCAGCGTTCCGATTAGATTTGACCACAGTCCTAATCTAACATACCCTAACCTAACCTTAACTTAACCTAAAGAAGATGCGGTTAAAAAAATAATCTCTGCAACCAATCCCCCATCATTGTACAAGTTTCAATTGGGGAGGCGGGTATGTGTACCGCCACCCCGGGAACAATTTAATGGATAACCAACACCTCAGCCATAGGTAACCCTAAGTGGTTCGCTGCGTTTGCTGATTTAGCAGGGGTGCCCGGGTGGGCGGCAGACGCGCCTCAAGTGAATTCGGGAGAGGCTGCTTTGGGGAGACCCTCTGACCTCTCCAGCTAGACTCTTCCGTCACTCCTAGATTCGTAACCACCATCCGTATCTTCTTCTTCCCAGAACTTCCTCTCCTTCCTTTCCTTAAAAAGACCCTCCACCCAGCATCCCCAAATATGATATTTCCTGAGGGAAAATATTTTTCGCATTGGCCTCCTGTGTGGGGTTAATGTAAAAAAAGCAAAATTTTCAACTTATAATAAATTATAAAAGAAAACTAACGAAAGTTTGTTGTGGCTGTGTCGGTGTGGCCTAAGTAATGCCAATTTGCTCTGAATTCGTGTGGAATTACTGTGATTTTAATATAAAAATTATTTCTTGAACAGAAAACCAAGTACATTGACCTCTCTGAGATCTAGGAGAAAAGTCTTAATAAATTCGCAACAACAGTTTTATTTCAAATAAGATCACACTTATATTGAATTTCTTTTCAGTGATAAATTAAAATACACGTATTCAGGTACCATACTTTGATATATTGGCATACAGAGTTCCGGACCAAAAACGCATGAGTTTTCATTAATTGGTTTCAGACACCATACTTCTAAATCAATTTCATCGTTTTGGCAGTAACACAGCTCGCTATTTTTTTTAGTTCGTGGATCCCCGAAAAAGGGTCAAACGCGGTATCTACCTGGGTACTCAGTTAATAATATGTTTCCATAGTTTAGTGCAGTGGTGCCCAACTGGTCTTGCTTCAAGGGCTATTTCGAAAATCCCGATACGCCACGCGGGCACCGCAGAGTTAATAAAAAAACATAAGTGATATAAAGGAAACTATATTATAGAATTACTCCACTTCGTATTTATTATGTTAACACTTACTACACTTCAAACAGAGTAGACCGGAATTGCAAAAAACTAATGCGATACTTGGCTGTCCATATTTTCAGAAAGCTTTTTAAAATCTGGTTGGTAATCTTATGTGCAACCCAAAATGATACAATTTTTGACGTGTTCGTTAGTTAACATACTTCTGTATTTGATTTTAATTACTTTTAGTTGAGAAAAAGCACATTCACATGGACAGGTTGACCCAAAAATTCTTTAACGATCAGAGGACAGTTACGTACGTTTTTGTATTTAACAGGTTCCATGAGCTTGAAAACTTCGTCGCTTTGTCTGTGCTTTTATATCACTGCGAAGTATAATAATTTCTAATTCAGCTTCCGCTTTATTAACGGAGCAATGGGTTTCCATCAACGAAGCTAGTTGTGAACATCGCTTCCGATAAATGGATTTTTGACAAAAATAAACAATGGTTCCATACAGAAAATGTTGTCAAAACGCCTTTAACTTGTGAAACAACTCCAAATATTTAGCTGGGTTATACTCCGCAAGATATTCTGCGTCCAAAAGGAGAGTAAACGAAGGAAAATGTTGAAAAAAATTCTCCTCTAACCGCCGAAATTGCGCTCATATGTGTTTCTGATATGTGCTTTTCTTTTCTTTGTAGTGTTTCGTTGAGTTTATTTAGTTTCGCAGTTGCATCAGTTAGAAATGCCAAGTCGGCCAGCCATACTTTATCATCGGGCTTTGCTTCATAGCTATCTTTAGATTGCAAAAATATTTTGATTTCTGTCATCAAACCAACCAATCTTGTCAGGACTTTACCACGACTGAGCCACCTTACTTCAGCGAAGTAGATCAAATCACCAAGTTCACTGTCCAATTCATCAAGCAAATCCTTGAAAAGACGACGGTTCAACGCTCGTCCACGTATGAAATTCACAATTCGTACTACTACGCTCATAACGTGGCCAAGGTTAAGTTTTTTGGAAATCAAATTTTCCTGGTGTATAACACAGTGATAGGAATTAAATTTAGGAAAATCTTCATCTTTTTCACACAGACCAATAAATCCAACATTTCTGCCGATCATAGCAGGCGCTCCTTCGGTAGTCATGGCCACCAGTTTATGTATTGGTATGTTCTGTTCAATAATGATCTTTTTTATTGCGTCATATATGTATTGTCCTCATGTATAAGTTACCAACGTCAAATTAGCGAATAATGCTTCTTTAACAGAAAAGTCAGAAAAGACCATTCTGATGAACACCAAAAGCTGTGGCGAGTCATTTTACGCATATCTACTAACGACTTATACCATACAGCGTAATTATTTAGTTATTGAATATTTAATTTATTTCACCAATATTGTTCGCGGGCGCCTAAAAAACAGGCCGCAAGCTAGCAGGTGCCCGCGAGCTACCGGTTGGGAACCACTGGTTTAGTACTATCCTCTCTAGTCCCGCGGTATTCCATCCGTTGTCACTGCGAATTCGCGGCGGTGAATTTCTTTTGAGTGTCCTGCCCAGAAAAAGGTGTCTTTTTGTGCCGATGCCGAGGTTTTCAACAATCCATCTTCATAATATAACTGTCATTATTATTATTATTATTCGAACCTTCGCGAGAAAGGGGAATGCACATCTGCTGCAAGATGCAACTGACGAATGCAAAGTGCGTTAATCTCACATAATTTATTCAAAGAGAGGCTTTTGTGATGTTTTGCATTATGTTGTAGCAAATTAGTTGTCAGTAAAACTTCTAACCGATGCGATGGGTACAATAATATATATACCGATCTACATTTAATATATATATATTTTGTAAGGAAAACTTTTTCGGAAAGGGTTTCACTTTGTGATGGCATTATTTATTTTAATGAAAAGACAAATAACTTTGTTTACATCACTTTTATTTGTACACAATCAACATGTTTCATGAAAGATGTTCACATTGTTTACATCACTTTTATTTGTACACAATCAACATGTTTCATGAACGATGTTCACATCATCAAGATCAAATATACGTCATATGTATACATCATATCATATGTATACAATTGATCCTGATGATGTGAACATCGTTCATGAAACATGTTGATTGTGTACAAATAAAAGTGATCTAAACAAAATTATCTATTTTCATTAAAATATATAATATATATTTTTTTATTTTTACTTTGGGAACGAACAGTTTCATGCAAATTTTATACTAAAATTTTCGGATAAAATACACTTCCGTACAAAAACATACTTATAAGGATGGGTTGTTTGACAAAATTTGAACGATTCATCAAATATTTTAAGTTAATTTTCACGTTCTGTGTAAGTTCTATTCAAGTTCCGTTATTATATCATTAAAGGTCAGTTGCTTCATAAAACTGAAATAATCACAGAATTTGAATAGGACAATGAACTTACGAGTAAAATATTTGATGATCCGTTTAAATTGTTTGCATCAATTAATCTTATTGTAACGATTATTTTCTAAAGAACGTCATTTGCCACATTATACAATAAAATCTTAACCGAAAAGGGGTTCACTATTCACTACATTAAGGTGATTTTTAATTTTAAAGCAGTTTTTTAGGGCCTTAAAGGTAATTATTTTTAAGTAAGTACCAAAATAATATTTATTGTTTATGGCCAAGATGTGTTCCATTCGCAATATTAAATTAAAGCATTGGTTTAAAATGTTTCTAACCGATTAAATTTCCACCTAATGTTGTGATAATTCGTGCTCCGCCGAATTCTGTATATCTGTATCTGTAAAGTATTTTATGAAGGGATTAAAAAATTAAAATTTTAATTACGTCTTCTTGGTGAAAAATAAATTTTAATTATGTCTTCTTCTAAATGAGATGCCCTTCCTATCAATGTGTTATAGGTTATACTTAACTAAATTATTGGCAAATAAACATAGCGTAGCGATAGTAGAGGACGAAATCCGCCGAATTTGTTCTTGCAAGACACAAACAAAAACATAAAATGAAATTTCCCCTCGCGACCAACGATTATTCCGATTTACCGATTATACCGATGTACCGATTATACCTGACTTCTGTCTTCTGTCTCCTGTCTCGCCCTTTCTGGGAATCTTATCCTTATCTGACTGACGGAAACAAAACATCGGTCATACCATTATTAACACGTGTTTCACGGTCGCTACGCAGGACCTTGACCACCCAGGTCCGTATTTAGATCTGTAGACCTATAAGAAGTGCTGGTGGTGGCGGGTGATCAATAATCTCTACTATATTTTTTTGAAAAGTTACCTGCAAAATCGCTTTTGAAATTCATTGTCTAACTAAGCACCAAAATCCCTGCTAACTCAAGACCGATATGGCGAAGAAGCCTAAGAAGGCCAAGTCTAAGATGGAGCGACAACGCCTTCAAAGATATATCTACCTTGGCGCTTCTAAACAGAAGAGAGCTGGCATAAAACCGAGATAAGTGGAGGAAGACTCTTGAGAAGGCCAAGACCCACCAGGGGTTGTAGAGCCAAGAGTGATGATGATGATGTCTATCTAACTAAAAATCTAAAAAGACATATTGTGGAAAGTTTTATTATTCCTTTTTTATTGTTTCTTTTACATTAGCTCCACGCAGGAGGCCCTAAGGAAAATAATTTCCCCCGGGGTTAATTTCATCTTAGGTTTTGCTTTCTGGAGGGTCTTTTAAGGAAAGGATGGAGAAGAAGTTCTAGGAAGGAAAAGGGTATGAAGGGTGGGTAGGAATCTGGGATTCAGTGTGTCCAGGAGAGACCAGGACGTATGAATCCATCCTTCCAACTGCGGTGAAAGGCGATGGGTCGAGAGAGTCCGGCTGGAAAGGTCAAAGGCCTCTCTCGATCCGGCGCATCAGATGCGCCTATCAGATAGGCAGTTGCATCCGCCGCCAAGAACTGGAAAAACTCACCTCTATGAACCTGGGCACCCCTGATAAGTCACCAAACGTAGCCATAAGTAGTAGATGAGTCACCAAACTATTTGTGACTCATCTGCGCACTTGTTATTTATTATTCGGGTTAAATTCGGTACCTATGCCCGTCTCCCAAATTGTGGTAAAAAAAAAAAAAAAAAAAGTTCTTCATATTTATTAACATTGCTACATCGTTATATCAATTTAGTTGGTCGGTGCATTGCTATGAACAACTTTATTAAAAATAACGGAAAGTTGAAATTCATGTCCATTTTCACAAATAAGCAAAAATCAGTGTTACAATTTTAAATATGTAAAAATGCATTGTTAAGAAATTTTAGTCATTACATATAACTTAACTTTAAAATGGATTAGATAGAAATAGAGGCTATGGTTTGCGCCTGCACTTCATACTGATGAAGCCACTTAAATATATATTATCTTCATAAATTAAATTTAAACAATTTGTAGTGTGGGCTCCTCTGTGGTGCCGGCCCGCAGGCTGCAACCTCGATAGCCTGCGCCCAAGTACGGCCCTGGCCCCTGTGACCATCTATAATCCGAGCAATGAATATGCCCAATGTCTTCTGTAAATAGCGCGATGTTTGTAAAATCACGTAGGCGACGCTCATTACAATGAAACTTTCTAGCCATATTGTGGATTTTGAGATCTAGGAAGTCCTTTCATTGCATTGAATGTGGTCCCATATTTTTTTTTATTTAGAATCTATTCGAGCTTGCTGCAGATTGTAGATAATAATTGGTAGGTTCTACAATATGCCCTCTTTTAACCACAGAGTTATGATAATGATGATAAGTGGATAATTTGTTTAGCGCCGTTTTTTTGAAAAATCACTCAAGGTCGTTGTACAAATTAATATTACTTTGCTAGGATTTATCTTTTTAGTTATTTTAGAAAGTTGAGGCTTGGGGAAGATGAACATTTTACAACCAAAACACTGAAAATTGTATGATTTTTCCGTTGCTCTTTTAATATTGCTCTTTTAATATTGGATTGAGTCACCGATACAAAATTGAATTTTTCAGCCTTTCTTGAAAGATTTGGGTTTGTTCATGGACGACAAAACTATTTATTTATATTGTAATTAAATATTTACGATCGCGAACAATTAATTCACCTTAATATTTTAAAGCGGAACGTGCAAAAAGCATTAAAAACCTAAAATAATTTGATTGGCGCCATCTGTGAACGCGTAGATTATAACATACGTGACGTTTAACCTTAAAAATAAGTAGCTGACCCGCCAACGCGTTGTTGTGGCTAACGAAACAAAACGCCATCTACAGGATGGTTACCCAACCTTTATAACCACGATAAATTAACTCACACCGCCATCTGTTAATTTGCATGCAAATCAAATCCACACCACCCGCTTGCCAGCCCGCTCGTCAACCACATACAGACATTCTTCTTTATATATTATATATTTCAACCAATTTATATAAAACCTTGACAAAGTATATATCTAAACCTTCCTCATGAATCACTCTAACTATTGGTGGAAACCGTATGAAAATCCGTTCAGTAGTTTGAGTTTATCACGAACAGACAGACAGACGCGGCGGAGGGCTTTAGTTTATAATATATATGTAGAGATTACCAAATAACTAAAACGAATCCCTGGGGAACCTCTGAAGAAAGTTTTGCAGTTTATTTCCAACGGCTTGTAAGCCGTGAAGATTGGAAATAAACTGGAAAAATCTTGGAAATAAACTTGCCGGATGCCAGGCAATTTTTGATCTCGGAATTCAAACCAGTCTAGTCAGATCTGGTCAACAAAGAAAAACATAAAATTGTTAGTTGACTGGCAATCAAGAAAAAAAAAATCCAAATTGTTTATTAGCAGAGCATCGCCCTCTATTGGCACACCGCCAAATAGAAGTGAAGTTCATGATATTATTCTGAACGTTCGCAACGGCTTTTAACAAAGCCCGCAAGATGTCGCTACTTTAAGAATACAGACAACACGATAAACTAGAAAATTTGAAAAGAAAATCCTGAATTACAGTCAGTGATTATTTATTATAATTTTATTTTTAAATTTATAATTTAAAAAGTTGTCCCACAGAAGATGGATATCTGATTTTTTTTTTAAATAATCAGTAATCCATCCCTTATATTCACAGCCCTGCATTATTATATTATATATAATATAATAATGCAGGGCACATATTATAATGTTCCTAATAGAGTCACACGAACTAATAATATCTTCACTGCAACAATCATGGTAATACCATTCCGCTTATAAGCTCCCTTATACCAGGCATACGCAGTTAGGGCATAGAGATATTTATATATATCAATGAGTTTGGGTAACCAATATGTCGAAGTAGAAAATATTTTTAATAGCGCGGAAAGAACTTCCAAAAAACCATTTAGCATGTATTTTGAAAACAGTTATTAGTCAATTTTGGAGTTGGGTATTGGTACCGCTGCCCCGGGAACCATTTATTGGATAATATCATAGGTCACTCCAAGTGGTGTTACGGACTTAGCACGGGTGCCCGGGATCATGGGGTGAGGTTTGTCCGGGTCTTGGCGGCAGATGCGTCTGTCCACCAACTGCGTAGCAAGTCAGATCGGGAGAGACTGGTTGAGAAACCTCTCCAACAGGACTCCCTCGGAACATCGCTTTGCACCGCAGTAGGAAGGATAGATTAATATGTACGTCACTTCTGGACAAACTGACCTCCAGATTCTTAGCCACCCCTCACACCCTTTTCCTTACCAGTACTTCATCTCCTTCCTTTCCTAAAAATATTCTCCACACACCATCCCCAAAGATAACATAGATCAAACCAACAACAATAAAGTATTTTTTTACCTCGCCGCAAGGTCGCCATTCTATTCTGGCGCACAAACGTTATAATAATTCTTTTTTTTCTATTTTAGCCAGAAAGGATCCTATCCCCATTCACCGTCCTGAAGAGGCAGAAAGGGAACAGCTTCGAATACGCCACTCTTCTCGCCTCCTTTCTCATCGGGGCCAACATCGACGCGTACGTCGTCTTCGGGTACGCCACCAGGGAGTTCACGCTGGCGATATTCAATGGGAGACCATGTCCAGAACAATTCCAACCTCCGAAGGTATATTTCTTGAAACTCAACTTCCAGCCGAAGGGTATGTATCTTTGGCGAGAGGGTGACGCGTATAAAATTCGCCGTACGCGACGCATTTTGACAGTTTTTCTAAATGCAGTACTCCGTGTTACGCTAACCAGCTAAATACTGCGCTTGTGTTATGACAATGTAGTGTATCTAAAAGCATCCTGCTTATTCACATAGATGGCAGTACTAATAACTGTCCTAAGACTCCGCTAGATGGCAGCTAGCTTAGTGCAGGCTGTGGGTAACATAGGGTCCAACAGCTCAGAGGCAGTCTTCTGCAGATCTTTCACCTCAGATCAGGCGGGTTTAACTCCGAGCCAAAACGTGGTCAGAATCTTTGGGTGACTTCACAAGTCCACTTCGATTTGTTTATGGTCACCGGCTACTAAATCAACCAATAGGAATCTTTTATTTTTGTTGCATTTTTCTGCTTTATTTACGTTTGATTGACAATTGACATTTACATTTCCGACGCAATAAGTAACGATTATGAACTTTGGGAATACACGATCAAATAAAAAATGGGAGAACAGGACCCGCAATTGGAACAAAATTACAGGTGGGAGTCTTCCTTTGGTTGTTATTTCAGTGTTCCTAAAGTATTTTTTGAAATGTATTGCTTAATTGTATTTTAAACTGATGTACCTACATGTTTCCGTTTTCAGAACATATTTATGTTTCACCTGGGATCTAATAATTGACGCTATCCAACATCACGATTACATCTTAAAAAAGTAAATATGTTTTCTATATTGCATTTTCTTTTCTTATTTTCAACATTTTTTTATATTTTTATCAGTAAATTAATAAATTTATTCGTATTTTTCAGTGGAATCTGAACCAACAAAACTTTACTTGTTTACAATATAACATTCTTTATCCACACTTCAATACATTCGCTTCTGTTTCTGGAGATGGTTACATAACGTTAAGGGAAATACTATCAGTCATGGTGCATGATGCAGAGGTAATTATTATTTTTTTAACTTTCATTTTACAAAAACGTCAGTCAAATTTAATGTATTTGAGTAGGCTTCTTTATATGTATAAGTAAGTAGGTATCCTAGAACTTGGTTTAATATGAGAGTTATCATCAATTAAAAGTTAAAAGACATGGGAGGAAATGTAACTACATACATACATAGGTATATACTATAATACACAAACACATATACAATAAAAATTGCATTATTTTACAAATTTCCATAACTGAACCAATGTAGTTTTTAGAAAATATAACTTATCCTATTTTTTATGATTTCAGGGAAAAAATGGTGAGCTGAGCTACTTTAAATGCCAAATAAACAAATATAATGTTTTTTGAGCCCCTTATGAAGAATCAAATATCTCATGCAAAGTAATGTCTCCGTGCATCTTGGAAATATAATAAATTTATTTTTACCTGCCGAAAGATATAATAGGTACGTTCAAAAGAGAAATTTATCTTTAAAACAACGTCCTCATGTGGCAATTTGCTACAGAAATATAACCTACTTATATTGTATTCTTGTTTAAAATATGTACATGTAATTCTGAGTTTTAAATTTTTCTGTTAAAAGATGAAAATATTTTAAATTCAGTAGTTTTGTAGGAACGCATAATCATATTTTAATTATATATTCTTGTATTTCCTTTTTCTACATGTTTATAATAAAATTCTTATCATGTAATTACGAGTTTTATTTTTAAAATAATATTTTAGGCTAATGATTTGGGTGGTATTGGGTAGGTACAGAAAGAAAATTATATTGTCCATGGTCGCGCATTGTTCTGTTGTTGCTTCCTCTATCTTCGTCTATGGTGTGTGACGTCACAGGTGATAAAATTATTGCATTTTGGTGGTGAAATAGTGACCAAAATATTTACGTACTAAAGCCCGAAGTTATCGATCTAGTGGGTGGTTTGGTATATTTATGCCTCAGATTCCAATTAGCCAGTTCCTAGATAGGTTGACTATCGTGGTCAACGCGAAATATCAATAAACCAGATTTATACTAAAAGAACATTATTCTACCCATTGAATTAATCTCCTTCCTAAGTGAGTTGGAGGACTGTTGGTGAAACACCACAGATACAACTCTTCAAAGTCGTTATTCTCATGACTCCAGAGATGACGGCGCGTTTGAGATGTCAAAGAAAATCTGCGAATCGAAAGTTATCGCGTACAAACATCAAAACAATACAACAAACGATAGTCATTTATGAACTCCTAATAGGCTTATATGTAAGTTTTTATATTAACTATAAAGTAGTAATTGTCTCATAAAGCTGACTTAATGCAAAATATAGCACAAAAGATACAACCCTTAAGAGAAGCGATTCTGTATCTTTTGTGGATACGGAAAAGATTCCAAACGTTTCGTGTCATTTTCTATGAATTTCAATTGATTATTCTATGGGTGATGTCAGATGTCGCCGATTTTAACTAGTTTAGAACACGAAGTACTGTAAGTATACATGCTTGTTTATTTATTTAATGTACGTTTAAAATTGTATACTATTGATTGATATTTGCACAAAATAGGTTCTTAGTTTGGGCAAAGTAAGTAATTCATGCGTGAATCGGTTGAAACGAAGCTTTGCAAATGTCAAATCCATGGTATACAACAAACGTACATTAAATGAATAAATACTCATCTATAATTACAGTAATTCGTGTTTTAAAGGCTCTAAACTAAAATATGCCATAATTGACGTCTGAAATTTGCTCACGTCACCCATAGAAAAAGCAATTGAAATCATAGAAAATCACACAAATTTGACTGCCGATTCTCTCAGAATCGCTCCTCAGGTTGAGAGTTGAAACACCAGCTAAGTAAATGGTCGAGCTCTCCCTACTAAACGACTGGGGCAGGGAATCTTCATTAGGTATATTTCCTCGGCCGAGCGGTCGCCCTCCTTGCTAGATCCATAATTTTTACTGGAGGGTGACAATACCGAATGTGTATCTAAATACAATTAAATCTTTGCAGCCGGAACCGAAGAAAGTAATCCCGGTTCGCAAGTATGTAGTGAATCAAGGAACGGACTTCCGGAGCAAGCACTTGTTGAATCGAGAACAAATGCGGAAGGATGCTATAAACGCAAGGCTTGCCAAAGAAAAGGAGGAATATGATAGAAGAATTGAGGTACGTAGAACTGTTTTACCGATCGACCGGGTTCATTACTTGAATATACGGTTTCTTATTTGAATAGTTAAAAGGTAAAAGGATAAGTGACCGAATATCTTAACAGCACCAGCGGTCAACGACGTCGATCTAAAGCATTATCTTGAAAACCTGCGCTTTGAATCCATCTCTGCTCCATTCTTCAGCACAGGCTGATTGGTGATGTCAGTTTTACAATTAGTTCCAAGTCGAATTCGAAATCGACTTGGCAATTTAGTGCTATTAATTGAATACTTTCCATCTTTTCAGGAGCTTGAAAAGCCGCCCCCTGATGAATTATACGGCTGGAGAGTTCACGCTTGGGTTTTGGTGCTTCCACCAAGAAAAAAAGGCGCCGAAGTAGCGGAAGAAGAAGAAGTCGAAACTGAAGTACAATACGACGAAGAAGGCAATGTAATTGAACCTGCAAAGGAAGAAGAACCCATTGAACAAGAACCATCAGTAGAAGACATAGTTGAAGAAGAAGCTGCCGTGGAAGAGGGCGAGGAAGAAGAGGAAGCCGCTGAAGAAGGAGAAAAGGAGAAAATAGTTGAAGAAGTTAAAGAAGAAGCCATATTTGAACCTGAGATTGCAATGCCTTTCTACATAGAGCCTTCCACTGGGTTCAGATACGACATCGATCGTGAGGAATACCTGCAGGTGGAGAGCATTTACAACCATAAGAATTATTATGTGAGTTCGAATAAAAAAAATAAATTATTATGATTATTTAATTATTGGCTAGATACCTTTAAATCTCCCTGCAATTTTTCAACAGTTTCAGCAATCACGAGGTAACGAAGATTGAAAAGAGTACATGCTGAACAGTTTATACTTTTTGTTGAATTAAATTAATTACTTACACCCATTTATTTATATTCCGAGTAATGCCTAGGAACGGCGTGTTTCATTTTGCAATGAGATCTTTTATTCACATAATTTTAGGTGAATCTCCAACAAGAACGAGTCCCGGAAAATTTTGATCTGTGGAACAGAAATTACTGGCTGAAATTCTTGCCCGAAATGGAAGAAGAAGTTGCGAAAAAACAGTTCGACATGCCCGTGAGCTGGGTGGAGAGATTGGACATTTCCAACGCTGGTTATCCTTCACAATATCCCTTTTATATTTTAGTCTTCATTACTCTTCATTTTACGTGTGTGTGAGAAGCGTTTTTAAATTATTTTTATTGTCTGTTTTAGAGTTTGAAGAACGTTACCCGGGAGGCAAGAAAACCATCCGTTACAAGAAGGAGATTCTTGAAAAATTTGCTCCTTACTCTACTATGGATGGAATTCTCAGAAGATGGTGCAAATACAATGACTATGCATATAAAAACTTGATTTATAAGTAAGTTCCTCCATTTCT
The DNA here is from genome assembly GCA_917563855.2 of Limnephilus lunatus. NCBI lineage: Eukaryota > Metazoa > Arthropoda > Insecta > Trichoptera > Limnephilidae > Limnephilus > Limnephilus lunatus. The sequence goes on along the minus strand of OU830602.1, from coordinate 38,555,074 downwards.
TCTACTTTTAGTTCCATATACAGCTCTTGTGTTTTATGTATTGTAACTAGACTCTTAGGTCGAATGGATTCTGTTTATCCTGGGGCGTATAAATAACTCCTAACTAAGCGGTAATTCTACCCATAAAAATATTGAAAAGATTTTTAATTCGTGACGTAAATATCTCAAAAATTGTAATCATATAAATAGCCTAAATGCATATAAAAGTTGCACCAACCTGCAAGCGATGTCTTCTTGTAAAGAACGGCTTCTAAACTTCCACACAAAAGGGGCACCTCTCACAATTATATTATGACTCCTGAAAAATAAATTAGGATTACGACTCTACCCGACGAAAGCTAAATTCACAATATAATCGCAGGTGATTTAAATGCATTCGACGATAACAAAAATGAAATGTCCAACCGCTCATTGGAATGCCATCTATGATGCATTTAAACAAGCACTATACATTTAGTGCAACTTCTTGAGATTTTATTTTTATTCTAATACAAAACATGAGTTACATATACATATATTTTACAAAATATAATAATAAAGGTCGTTATTGGTCCTGTATACCTTATCAGAAAAGAGATATATAAAAAATAATAACGAATTATTTATGAATACAAAAAACGAGACAAAAAAACTAAAGGAAGTACATTTATGGTGCTGAACCAGATTCTTTCATTCGTTTTTAGTAGGTTTATTTTCTAGTTGGTACCATCCGCAATACGTTTTTATAATAATTTGCAGACACGAGTGGTTCGACAGGAGGCCTGACAATCTGTCAGAAATATCCTACGATTATAATGATGGTATTATCATTGAATATTTCAAGAGGGGAAGGGAAGATTATTTGAAAGGTTTGTAATTCATTATATTCCAGTTTGTCTCAAACATTTTTAAATTCAAAAGTTTGAATTTGAAGCACATACATCGTCGAATTATTTCAGAGAATAAATACGAGATGTCCAACCCAGAGACGTGTTTGGACTGTAACAGGAGACTAGATTTCTTCGATGAGCCGAGGTTCGATCACCTCGCTCGAATGACGACCACTCAGCATAGTTTTAGCGAAGAGTATATCAACAGAGAAGATCGGTTAGTTAAAACTTGCTTTACATTCTATTTTATCGGGTTTTACGCTAACCCAATGTTTGTTAATAGAGGCCCTTAAATTATTTATATTGATCTAAATACCGTGTTTCATGCTCATACTGCGTAGCTTTAGGGATTGACTGATTCATCAAAAAAATTCTGATATGTTTTCTTTTTTATCAGTGTCGAAATAAAAAAAAAGGTTTGAGCATTTTATTATTTTTGTGCGTTTTACAAAGCATTAGTATAAATGGCCCATGTATTATTATTGTTATTTTTTCGCGCTCGATTACCTATTCTATAATGATTTATAATATACTCTATTTTATTAGTTTAACTTTTAACCCGTTTAATCACAGGAGACCATGTTTGTCCCAAGTCACATAGGTCTCACAGAAATCGTTTTGTCTCCCTTACAATCAAGGTGAGAATTATGATCTAACGGTAACGGAAAGAGAAAACAACATGATTTATAATATAATATAACATAATCTATAAGTTAACCATAAAATATTTAAAATGTGCACCTTTATGAAACCAAATTTTCCGACTGCAATTTGAAAAAAAATTATGAAGTGTTATCTAAAATTGCCTTCCCTCAATTTAACATTTCATCTCTTCTCAGTCTGAACTCGACTCCAATCTTCCAGATAATTCTGAAATTCGCTCATTTAAATAAAATTAATATATAATTTCACCTTTCCTTTCTCTATAATTTTAAATGATGGCCTAGAATATCCTTGAAGGGTGAAAGCCAGAAATAATTGAAAAAAAAAACCTTGCGAATGTTTTAAGAATTAATTTTACATCAAACGACAAAAAAGTGAGGTGACATACATAATTATTTCTGATAATAAAATTTGAAAGCGTATTTCATCAACTTTCGAAAACAGTTTTTTGGTTTTCGGTTACGTTCACAAATATTCCATTAATTTGGATTTTATTGCAAAGCGGAAATATTTTTACCTACTGATGAAATACGCCCGATTTTTTAAGGATAAGGGAATGATGATTGGAACATATTTTTAAAATGAAAAACCGCTTTTACTAATCAAGTACCTAACGTCTCTCAGATGTTATCCGAACACGTGCATTACAATGAGCGAAAATAACTAGATTATTTTTAATTATTTATTTTTTGTTAATATAACTCCTTTGTTTTAAAAAAAATTTATTAATATTTTTTCTAAGATTATCATCACCCTAAAGTTTAACGATACGAGTGTGGAACCAAAACAACCTAAATCACAAGGCCGGAACTATGAATCAGATCGGCCTTCTAACTTGAGGAGGCCGATTTGATTCAGTGCCCGGTCTTGTGATCTATAGGAGGTTTCGGTGGAACACGATGAATAAAGATGTGTTACAATTTACTCCACTAAATCTTAAAATTATTTTAGACTTAATTCACGAGACATTGAATTTGGTGAATTTGGCGAGCAAGAAGAAACTCATCGAACAGTTATTGTAAGTAGAATGAAATCCTCAAAATGGACCGGTAGTTTAAATGAAATACTCATTTATTTGACTAAAATAACTTAATTATTTCAGTCAGTGACCGAACAGTTCCATCGCCACCCCGAAATACCGGCTGCGGAAGACGTAGCCCTTAAAACCTTCTACATCGCCATGATGGAGATCAAACTCCTGTACCACTATGAAGACAACTTCGTCACCAAGTCCACGAGGACCTTCTTCAAGCCGAACCTGATGGACACCGGTGGAGTTCTCACTTATGTGCCGGACCTGACGACTGGCTATGTGGTATGAAACCATAGACATCTAAATTGATAGGCCAGTCCATCAGAGAAAGGGAAACAAACCAAGTTGCACGATTTGTCAAAAGTCGAAACAGCTGTAACTAAAATAAAAATTTTTACATCAGCTCCACACACGAGGCCCCGAGGAAAATAATTTCCCTTAGGGCCTATTCCATCTCTGAGGATACTGTGTGGAGGGGTTTTTTTAAGGAAAGGAATGAGAGGAGAGTTCTGGGAGGGAAAAGGGTTTAAGGGGTGGGTAGGAATCTGGGGTTCAGTGTGTTCTGGACATCCGCCTTCAAGACCTAGACAAACCTCACCCCATAAACCACTTGGGGTGACCTACGGCAGAGGTGTTGGTTATCCAATAAAGGTACCCGGGGCGGCGGTACCCATTCCCGCCTCCCAAATTGTAAATACTACATACCAAAATACTTGCAGAACTGGATAATAACAATATCAAATTTAATTATAATTTAATTTATAAAAATTAAAATGGAGTTATACGAATTAAACACAAAAACAATTAATATACTATGTTTTTTAATTTTTGTTTACAAAAATGTCATCTGATAAAAAGCCCGCCATAAAACTACAAGAAATGGTTGTTTAATTAATTTAAAAAAACGAGTGTGCTTTAGACCACATGACAGAAGTAAAACTTCACTAACTTATAAAAGAAGAGCGAAAGAAAGTGTGCGGGCGCACTGCTCTCTCTTCCTCCTACAGTGTGATACAGACCATAGGCCTGCACTGTGTCTTAGATATACGAAACGTAACTGGCTATGAGAGAAAGAAAATATGGAGAAAGAAACCGGCCGCCAAGACAAACCTCGCCCCATGAACCCAGGTATCCCTGCTAAATTACCAAACACAGCGAAAGGGGTGGTATATGACCATGGGGTGAGCTATGACCCTGGGTTGACCTATGACCGTAGGGTGACCTACGACCGTGGGGTGACCTATGACCTTGGGGTGACCTATGTCCTTGGGGTGACCCTTGACCTTGGGGTGACCTATGATCTTGGGATGATTTATGACCTTAGAGTGACCTATGGCATGGTTATTCAATAAATGATTCCTTGTGCTCGCACCTCTCTCTTGCACCTAAAGTTATATACTGAACGTAACTGTATCTCTTTCTATCTTCACTAACTTATATCGATCTCGCCTCGCCCGATCACACTTTTCGTAACGCTCACGTTATGCATTCACCAGCTTACTCCCCAAGTCAAGCGTGCGTAAAGAATTACTTTTACTTCAAAAATATGAAATATCACCAACAAAGCTCACAACCAACAATGGAAATATGGAAATCAACAAACATGAAGATGTGGAAATCAATAAATATGACGATGTCAAATCAACAGACATGAAGATGTAGAAATCAACAATTATCAAGATGAGGAAATCAACAAACATGAAAATGAGGAAATCATGATGTAACACCAACACATCTATCTACAATCCGCCTAGGTACAGGAATCCTAGGAAGACTGTGAATAAACTACAATAATTAGTATTTAAATCGTAAATATTATAAAAAATTAAAAATCTCACAGAGATGAATATTAACCAATACCTATTTGTTTAGGCCAACCCGAATTCCGCGCCCCCCAACGAGCTGAAGAAGTACACCATGCTGGTGCAGTATATGAAGGAAGAAGAGGACGCCCTGCGGCAGGTGCGCGAGTCCGAGAAACTGCTGGATGAGTGTATCAAGCTGAGAGCTGTGGAAAGAGCAATGGCGGCTGACAGGATCAAACTCTTTGATGTTGAGAGAAACGAAGTGGCCAAAGCTGGACTTGCTGCTAAGGTTTGTGTGTCTACTTCTAGCTATCGTTTATCTCCATAGCACAAATAATAACACAAGAGATGGTCTTGTGGGCGTGTTTCTGATCCAATTTTATTTTAATTTACTGAAGCGAAATGATAAATTGAAGCGAAAAGCTTCAATTTATCCAAATTATATATTTTGTTATTTACAATGTTTGCCCAATTTGGGCCTATAATTCCAAAAAACAAACTGTGTTTCATCACGAATACGAAATCCAAATGGGATTGTGATATACAATTTCAGTCAAGTGTAAGAGAGGTGGACCGAAAGCTAAATGGTCTAGAAAATTTATGCTAGAGAAATTATGCTAGAAAATAAAACCATGAGTCATTATTTGGGAATAACTCACATAATGATTAGAATACATAACGACCTTCAGTCGAATTTAAACGATGCAGTAATTTGAGAAACTTTAAAAGGATATAACCATTAATAATTTCAGTCATTTTACTAAAAAATATAAATACATCGTCTATAAGTGGTATGACCACAGTTTGATATAATTCCTTCAGAAGGCGAAACAGCTGTCATGCGTAATAATAATTACATAGCAGAACTTATTTATAAATAAACTGTTTTTATAAATTGATTAATAATATTATTGAATATATAAAAGAAATAAAAAATATTATTACTATTGTTATAACTGTTAAACTGTTAAATCTGTTAATTACCAATGGGATCTTTATGTGATCAGGGAATAGTTTAGAAGTAATAATGCGCGTGTCGAGTATTAATTATAATTGCACAATAATGAGTTCTACAGCTAATCCTAGCTTTCGGCGCTGTCGGTGATAAAGGAGACAGAGCAAGGGCGAACATCTTCTTTTATACTCGTTCATCTTCCGTCTCGCTCTTGCATCCTGAGTACCTTTCTCACATCCTCCCCTACTTAAAATTGAAAATTCCCTAACTACATATTTAATTTTCCTGTTGCTACAAATTTCATTACATACAATATAATATTAGGCTACATATTTCATTTTCTTACAATATAATATACCTTATTCAAGTAACTTAAAATTAAGTATAATTTCTCCTCTTCCCTTCCGTTTCTTCTCTCTCTCTCGCTCGTCCGTCTCATCTTGGGCGAAGTCGTCCATGCCACGGTTTAGACCTGAAACACGGAGAAACAGAATTAGAGTCGCTTCTACTGCGCAACATACCGGAGAGATCCAATTCGTCCGTCGACAGTTCTAGTGTGTCAGACGCGATGAATTCAGGACCATCTTCCTCCCGCCATGAAACATGTAATTTCCTTATCTGGTCTAAATGTCTTTTCCATACCATATTAGAATTGTTAATTTTAATGAAATATACTTTGCTGCCTTTTTTCTCAACTACAACCCCAGGGACCCATAATCTATTACCCTGAGATCTGAAATCTCTGGCCATCACTTTCTGACCTACATCAAAACCTGTCTTAGTTCTACCCCTATATTGCCTTTTCTGATTGCCTTGGCTCTGAATAACCTTTTGAATTACTTTGTTTTGTCGAGAAGAACCTGAATTACTGGTTCTTTCCTCCACTTTCCTAGGGATCAGAGAGTCAAAGACAGTCCTAATTTTCCTTCCCATTAACAATAACGATGGCTCACACCCTGTAGTTGCATGCACGGTATTCCTATAATCTGTTAAAAAGTTACCAAGCTGCTCTTTATAGTCTGATGGAAATCTATTACGTTTACAAATTTTTTTAAGAAAATTTTTACATATCTTAACCGCACTCTCTGCTTGTCCGTTGCTGCTAGGGTGATTAATTGGACTAGTTATATGTACCATACCATTTTTTTTACAGAAAATTTCAAAGTCCTCAGAACAAAAACACGTACCATTATCGCTAACTAAAGTTGCTGGAAAACCAAATTGTGAGAATAACCTATGAAGTACCTCAATATTTTCTTTTGAAGACAGACTGTTTACTTCCAGGCATTCGATCCACTTCGAAGAAGCGTCTACCGCAACTAAAAAGTTTTTGTTATGTAAGCTACCATGGTCAATATGTACCCTGAACCATACTTCAGGTTCATATGGCCAGACTGCTAGTGAACTCTTTTGAGATTCTGGTTTAATTTCTAAACAATCTCAGTTATTTTCTCTAAATCTTGATTAATTTTTGGCCACCAAACGAAACTTTTCGCAATACCTTTAGTCTTAAAAACCCCTAAATGAGATCTGTGTAACATCTTTAAAACCTCTTGTCTTAAAGACTCCGGAACCACAACTCTATGTTGATATAAAATACACCCATTTATCAATGATAATTCTAACCTTTTTTCCCAGAAAATTCTATTAAAATTACTATTTTGAACTTTTTTTACTGATGCTGGCCAACCCTCGATAAGAAATTTCTTAACTTGACTTAACATATCGTCCTTTTCGGTCTCACTTTTTATCACGTCTAGAGATAAATTAAACCCGTTATTTTCGAAGTAATTAATGTAACCAGACTCTATCTTATCCTCACAGCTTCCCTTTTCAATCGGACACCTGCTCAGAAAGTCTGAACAATTGTTTTTCGACTTTACATATTCAATCTTAAAATTGAACGACCCTAACATAACCGCATAACGTTGTAACCTAGACGCTGCGATTTTAGGAATTTCTCTATTTTGACCGAAGATTCTCACTAAGGGTTGGTTATCCACAGCTAAGGTGAATTCTCTCCCGTACAAATATTGATAAAACTTTTTAATCCCAAAAATAATAGCAGTTGCTTCAATATCTAAAATTGAATAATTTTTTTCCGCTTTACTTAAAGTTCTGCTTGCGAAACCTATTGGCCTTTCAAACCCATTCTGAAATACATGTATAAGTGTCGCCCCAACACCATTGAGACTACCGTCTGTGACAAGTTTCACAGGAATATTTTCATCGAAATGAGTTAAAATCCTATCCGAAGTTAAAATTTTTTTTATAATCGCAAAACTATTCTCCTGTTCTGTACCCCATTGGAATTTGATATCTTTTTTAAGTAACTCGTACAACGGTGACAATACATTTGCCATGTTTGGGATAAAATTACGATAATAGCTAATCATGCCTAACAAACTTCTCAAATGATTTAAATCACTAGGTGACGGTGCATTTAAAATAGCTTCCTTATTCCGTTGACACGGTTGAATCCCTTGTTCACTTATCTTATAACCTAAAAACTCAATAACTTTTAAATTAAATTCGCACTTTTCACTATTCACCGTTAAATTACAACTTTTTAACCTTTCTAAAACGTCACACACGTTTCTCTCTAAATCTTCTTCGTCTTCCCCGATCACAATAATGTCATCCAAATAGAATGTCATCTTCTGTAATCCTGACAAACAATTTGCCATTGCTTTTGCAAACATAGCCGGTGCAGAAGCTAACCCATACACTAACCGTTTATACTGAAACAATCCTAAGTGTGTGTTGATCGTTGTGAAACGCCTACATTCCTTTTTCAAAACAAACTGGTTATACGCCGACTTGAGGTCAATCTTTGCAAAAACTTTCCCACCATTGACTTTGGTTAACAGTTCTTCAATCCTAGGTAAAGGGTACTTGTCAATTAACAGTTGATTATTCACTGTTGACTTGTAATCACCACATAACCTAATACTACCATTTTTCTTAATCACTGGTACGATGGGACTTGCAAATTCACTATAATGAACCGGCTCTATTATTCCATCTGAGATTAAAGTATTTAACTCTCGTTCGACTTTTTCTTTTAAAGCGAATGGAATGATTCTATTATTTCGAAACACCGGAACAGCGGTATCTTTCAACCTTAAATTAACTTCATATTTATTAAACTTGCCTAGTTTATCCGTAAAAATTTCTGGAAATTTTTTTACTAATCGCTCTTTTAATGTATTTCGATTAACACAATTCACTATCCCAGTAATTCCTAAGTTAAACAGTTCCATGAAGTCTCGTCCTAATATTGATAACGTAGAGCTACCTACAACAATAATCTTTAACTGGCGGCATTGTCCGTTATACTCTACCAGCGGAGTAAATGCACCTATTACTTTGATGAGCGTATTGTCAAAACCCCGTAGACTAATGTTTTCATGCACTAACTTATTACTATTAAACTGATTGAAATAACAATCCTTGCCAATCACGCTACAAGATGCACCTGAATCTAACATGAATTTACTTCTAATGCCGTCCAAAGAAACCTCTACACAATATGGTTCAACACTATTTATATTATCGACACTTGTATCTGAAAACAAGGTATTCACATTTTTACGAACTGAAAAACTTTTACACTGTTTTGCTAGATGACCCTTTTTACCACAAATTCTACATGTATAGCCTTTGAATCTACAATCCGCCGAAATATGATTATCGTTTCCACAAACGAAACATTTACGCTTTGGCGACGGCGATCGCGACTTATGTGGACTACTCATCCGGTTGAATCTATTGCTTACTCTTTTCTTTTCATATGAACTAGGTGAAACACGACCACTGCTGACACTGTTATTTGCTAAAACAGAGTTAAACTCCCGACCTTGGGCTTGCGTTGAAGCTACGAGTTCGATGCACTCTGCTACTTGGACACACTTTTCGAAAGTATACGATTCACTTTCAAGAAATAATTTTTCCCTGACTTTCCCGGGCTTACATCCTAGCACAAAGAAATCTCTTAATTTCTCCGACAAATTATTCCCGAATTTACAATTAACCGAAAGAGCCTTTAATCTAACTGCGAAATCACGAATTGTCTCATCACTCCTCTGTTTAGCTGTGTAAAACTGTGACCTCTCCTCAAAAAAACATTTCGTCATGCTACAATACTCATTGAGTTTAGAAATTAAATCTTCTAATTTAACATCGGTTACTTTTTTAGGAATACACAAATTTACCAAAAGTGAGAAACAGTCATCCTTCAAGGCATTAAGAAAAATAGCCCTTTTTTCACATCTGATGCGTATTTGTCATCATTCACAAGGAGATACTGTTCGAGGCGGACCTTGAAATTCTCCCAGTTACCGTCACGCAAACTGAAGGACCCCAATCCTCCTGACTCCATGTTTGCTCTACCCAGATGATACAACAAGAGAGAGAAAAGAAAAAAAAAGAAAAACACTCCCCTACGATATTCCTCCTCAATCTGTACTGCTCCGTTGACCCTCTCAGGAAACCGCTTCTTGACCCTTGATGACGATGGCTCCTTCCAGATCCGTCTAGTGACCTGGACACCCAGCTGCCGCTCTTGAAGTCCTGGACCCTCCCGTGCAATCTTCCCCCTTCCGAGAAGTTAGGCTGGCTCCAGTGTTCCCCTTCTTCTTCACTCCTTCCAGTGAAGATTTTTAATTTCGGTCCGGCCTTTTTTACCGACCCGAAAATAATGTTACAACACGTAACTATTGAACTCGCGTGCTTAGCGTGCAATTTTTGCGCGTCGATTCTCGCAATCGTTATATTTAATTCCGTATTGGCTGCGCCACTGTTATAACTGTTAAACTGTTAAATCTGTTAATTACCAATGGGATCTTTATGTGATCAGGGAATAGTTTAGAAGTAATAATGCGCGTGTCGAGTATTAATTATAATTGCACAATAATGAGTTCTACAGCTAATCCTAGCTTTCGGCGCTGTCGGTGATAAAGGAGACAGAGCAAGGGCGAACATCTTCTTTTATACTCGTTCATCTTCCGTCTCGCTCTTGCATCCTGAGTACCTTTCTCACAACTATTTATTGATGTGAAAACTTCAGCACTGTCAGATGTAGTCATGTTAATCCAAGGGGTCGATTTGTAACACCAACTGATGAAACTGTATCTCAATGTTTCAGGAAGCAGCTGAGAAGGAATTGAAGGAGAGAGAGTTCCGAGCGGACATGTCACCTCGCTCGGCAACCCTCGGCCTGAGAGACTTCGTGCAAACACTGCTGGCCAGACAGACCCTAATTCAGACCAGATATGACGAGGTAAATAAACGCTGACTAATCATAAAATCAAGTGATTAGATAAACGATACAAGAGTAAGCAAATAAGGCGAAGAGGTAATATGCCAAGTCGAGAGTCGCGAATGCGTTTGTTTTTGGATAACAGCATCAGGAAATGTCATGGTATTTGAAAGAGAGAGTACGAAAACAATGTGCAATACAGTTGAGAATAATGAAAACTTGGAGCAGGTGGATGAGTTTGTGTATCTGGGTAGTATGTTCATGAGAGACGGGAAGGCTGACAGAGATATTGAAAGAAGGGTAAACGCAGGTAACTCCAAAAACTATCAAAAGAAGTGAAGCTATCAGTTCACAATGGAATGCTGGTACCTACAGAATTTAGATTTTAAATAATATTAATTACACTTTTTCTTACTTTTATGACTCTGTAACATACCTATTTGCAAGAAATAAAAGGCTTTTTATTTATTTATTATTTTATTAATATTCATAAACTTATTGATTATACATTTCAGCTAACTACGGCATTGAAGGAGCAACGGCTGTGGTTCCTCACCCATCAATACGTCATTACTCCTCACGAAGAAGCCATATATCTCAAAAAGAGGTAACTACCTCATTTTTATTTTATTTAGATTTTTATTTTTACTTTTCAATTTGGTTGATGTCAGACTTTGACGTGTACAATTCTTATTAGCTCCTGGCACCCAGAGAATTATCTCCAGTAAAGTCGACTACGTTCCTTAACCAGGAGAGCTACAAAATCAACCAGTATTAAATAGACTTGCGTCTGTCGTTCACACTCGATTCACAAATAGATACTAACGGAAGTGCTGCCATCTACATTATTAATACGCTAAAAAAGCTACTTTTGTAATTCGGTTTCGAATTCAAGAATTCGTCAAAGGATGGCGCCACGTTAGTAGGTCGCATGAGGACATGCCCCCCCCTAGATAGTTGTACATACTACGGAATTATAAAATTTGAGTATCTCTTCGGATATGGAAAGATTAACGGTAATACCTAGAGTTGTGAATAATAGTATCACGCGGCTATATATGACATCATTGCCTGTCGCGGTTACCTTTTCCCAGTGACTAGCTGTCAGTGGATCAATGTGGATCTGAGGAACCGGCTATTTTTGCAACCAGTTCCTTAAAATGGTAACCAACACTGAAACTAGGCGAAGCCGAGCCAAAAGCCGCCCGCAGGGCCCAGGAGCAAAAACCTGCGGAGCGGGTTTTTATCTGCTAGTTATTAATATGGCAACTGGAGCAACCAAATAGAAAAGAAAGAAAAATTGTGTGCGACTAGATTTGTTTGTGTTTTGAAAACGTCTAAAAATAGAAGTGAAAAAAATAATAAACCCAATTGTCGTATTACATTCCATAGGCAAGCATTATTTTAATTTATTTTAGGCTTATTCAGATCACATAATATGATCGTTTTTGTAACATATTCATTCAAAAGCAGAGTTCACTTTTAAGAACTAAATGGTGATATTATAATGCAAGATGCCTATATACTCTCAGATTGAGTTATTGAGAATCAAATATCACCAAAGACATCTTCCCGCTGTAGTTGGTTTCTACCCCTCACCTTTCTGTTCTGGTCTAGTAATATTCATGCCTATGGAGGGTGGTCATTTTGTTGTCTGAGCACGTGCATCACTGTCAAAAGCAAGGCTGCGATTACACAAGACACTTTTTGGTAATTAGATTAGGTAGCTTTGTTTAAAAACCTTTATTAGGATTTTTTTCTTAGGCCAAGTGGTTTCGCAGAAATTTGCGGATGACAAAGTCATCAAATGGCCAGTCGGCGCCATTTTATTTTTGACAATTGAAAGGTTCCCGTTAAATTCCGATTCTAGCTTTTAAACACATGTTGATCAGCAGAAGAGGACAACTATCACGTTTATTACATTTTGATAGAAAGTAAAACGCAGCTAGAATCAGCGTTTAACGGGGACAGTTCCAATGTAAAAAAAAAACATAATGGCGTTGATGGCCATTTGATGACAAAGTTACATTTGAATTTCAACGAAATAACTGGGCCTGAGAATATATTATCATGAATAGATTATCATGAATAGATTATCATGAAAAGATTATCATGAATAGATTATCATGAATCGATTATTATGAATATTCTATCATGAATAGATTATCGTGAGAAGATTATCATTAATAGATTATCATGAATAAATTATCATGAATAGACTATCATGAATAGACTATCATGAATAGATTATCATGAATAGACTATCATGAATAGATTATCGTGGATAGATTATGATGCATAGATTATGGTGAATAGATTATCATGAACCTTAAAAGTTTCTCGGTATGAGCTTGGAACACAGTGTATATTCGAATGAGAATGATTATTATCATTGAATTATGGTGACGTGCTTTCAGGGAACTGATGACATTTGAGGTGTCCACGCTTGAAGTGCAACTGGAGAGACAAAGAGTGCTATCGCACACGCGCTACGAGCACCTGATGAACCTCGTGCACGCCAATTCCCTGACGTCACTGGATGGCTGAATTTAAACAATTTTTTTGGACATTTTGTTATATACATTTTAAATGTAACATTTTAATAAATAAATTAAAATAAATATTAAATATTCCCTTAACCTTTCCATTTACTGCTTTAAGTTTCATAATTCATTATAGATAACCCTGATTTATTAATTTTAATTACCTTCCATATACCTACCACCAAGAACTACTAGATATAAAATTATTTTTAATTTCAACAACAATATCAGGAGTCATTTAGATACTTGCTTTTATCTATATTGCATGCAGTTGGAAATGCTTTCTCAGAAGTAGTAGATATGTTCAACTGCACGGAATATTGTTCCACAAAATTATTTTGTAGATCGCATGTTTTGTAAATGCCCCTTTTAGCATAATTTGATATAAATAAATTAATAAATAGTGGTGGAGCAACTTCGGGACCCTGTGGGAACCTTCAACAGGGCTCTTGGCAAGAAAGAATTTTTGATTTAGGAGGCGGATATTTTTTTATTTATTACTTTTTTAGTCAGTTTGTACTACATGAATATAAACTAATAAGCACAATGTAACATATCCTTTGATGAATTTAAATATTTTTACTGTTAGCATAACATTTCTTTTTAAATACATTCATTCTTCATATTTTCAGTCATTTTATCATACTTCTTTAGTCCTCTATACGATAGGGATTAGGCAGTTCTGTGGTTTTGATTTTTTCATATGTGGCAGTATATTATTTGGGAGTCAAAAGCCTCGATAATATAAATGACAATAAAAATAAACTCTATTTAGGTATATTTCTTGTTTCGCAGTTGTGTACATCTTTATTAAAAATAATTTCAACCTTATAGTATTTTGGCATTTGGTTTTTCATGACTTTATGCAAAAAAAGTAACATATTAAATAACAGGCTCTTTTTTATTGGAATCCAATTTAACTCCTCTCTCATTTGATTAACCCTTGCGTATTTGCCTTTCCCCAGTATACATCTCACAAATCTTTTCTGTATAACTACTAGCTTTTTCAAATTTCCTTCATAGGCCAAATATAACATCTAGGAGCAGTAATCTAAATGTGGGGCAACTATGGTATTTTAAATGAGCTCTGTAATATTTATATTTAATTTATTTCTTAGTCTTAAAAAAAAGATTTTCACACAGGAGGCCTTAAGGAAAATAATTATTTGTAAGAAAAAATATTTCAATGATTTCGGTTCGTGGATTGTCAATAACAAATAATTAAGAAGAGAAGCGAGGCATCTCTTGTTAAACTGTGAAACTATCAAGTTAGCCTTACCATTATCCGAAGAATGCAACACACTTAAATTTTTTTTTAAATCCACAAATTATTTACTAAAACTATCTCTTCAAATAGGCCACATTTTGGCCAGCGAGCGCTCACGAGTGTTTTTAAATTGACCAAAAACGCTCAGTGGGTAATAAATTACAACGCTTTCAAAATATTTTTCACATGTATCTTAGTATTTGTTGTAATGTTTTCATGTGTGCAGTACTTAAACGCTTCAAATAACATAAAATTTGGTATAATTAAAATAAAAATTTTTTGGAAAATAAAATTATTCGAATTTGTCCGGTCGTTTTCGCTTCTTTGAATTAGCAAAGTTTATTTTTAAACATGAAAGTCTTATATCATGCTGTCAGAAGCTTAACGACAGATATTAGAAATTTTGGAATAAATTATTGTAATTAAAAATATGAAAAAAATATGGAAAAAAAATATCTCGAAAGTTGTGCAGACAAATTGTACCAAATACTCTTGATGTATCTAATTTTCGTGGTTTATTAAGAACTCAGATTTTGGCAAATTATCGTGGTGCGTCAAATACTCAGAATTTACCAAATACACGGAATCAACCAAGTTCTTATGTTGTGCAAAGAACACGGAGTAAACCAAATACTCGTTATGTATCAAATACTCAAAATGTATCAAAAAGAACCCAAACAATTTCTTGTGATGTGCAAGCTACACGGAGTGAACTAAATACTCGTTATGCATTAAATACACACAATGTACCAAATACATGGATTCAACCAAGTTCTAGTGGTTTGCAAAGTACACGGATTGAACCATATACTTATTACGTATCAAATACTCAGAATGTATCAAATATATGGAATCAACCAAGTTCTTGTGATGTGCAAAGTACACTGAGTGAACCAAATACTCGTTATCTATTTATGTATCAAGAACTCGGATTGTGGCAAATGATCGGAATGTACCAAATACACGGAATCAACCAAGTTCTTGTGATGTGCAATGTACACGGAGTGAACCAAGTACTCGTTTTGTATCAAATACTCAGAATGTACTAAATACATGGAATCAACCAAGTTCTTGTGATGTGCAAAGTACACGGGATGAACCAAAAACACTTTGTGTATCAAATGCTCCGAATGTATCAAATACAATTGGAGTCAATCAGGTTCCTGTGATTTGCAAAGTAAACGGAGTGAACGAAATTCTCGTGGCGTACCAGAAGAAGCGAGAGATGATTCTTTATCTGATGACCTAATCAGATAGAAACCGGTGGAGTCAATCCATCATGCGGCTGTTCTAGAATAACAGAATATCAAAGACAATAACAAGAACAATATCGCACAGAAAAGCGTGAAAAAATGGGAATATTTACGGAGAGAACTAAAAGGGTACAACACCGCAAATCACGCGATAGATTCGGGAAGGCACTTGCCGATTACCCAATGATCTAATCAGAACAGAAACCAGTTGGGTCAATCCATCAAGCAACTGTGATAGAAGAAAATAATATCGGAAAGAAAAAAACGAGAGAGAATATGAATAATTAAACCGGAGAAAAAGTAAAGGATGCATCACGAAGATTCATGAAGACACTCGGAAGCGAAACCTCTACTTCTCTCTAGGAAACTTGTTCTGGGGGCATGTTGCAGTTATTGGTTGAGCTAAAACATAGATAGTAGGCTGGTATATTTTAATTGACCTAATTATGTTAGCAACTTGGCAATTCTGTCTGTCACATTGTGAACGAAAGGCAGGAAAGCACAGCCTTTTGACTCTTGTTCAACTCTGTCTTCGTTCGGTGTAGATTTGGCTATAAATTATAAGAGTGAAAGTGAAATCTACACTGAAACAACTAATACTTTTGCTTTAACCACTTGAACTCTGTTTTCTAATGCTAGAATTCATCAAACGATGGCGCCACTTTCGTCGGCAATTCTCACGTGGACGGGCCCCAGGCTAACGTAAATACTGCGCTTTCACTAAATCGCAGTTCCGAGTCCGCTTTTGTTACTCAAAGAAGCAACAGTTCAAAAATCGAGCTCCGAATAGTGCATCGCGTTCCGAACACTTTATTTTCTAATCATTGTTCGCGTCATCTGGTTCTTTTGTTTCCTTCCATTCTCATAGTTATTTCGTTCTATAAGTTTCCAAACAAAAACAAATTTTCATGGTTACAAAATATTGAGCTGTCAGCTTTCAAAGCAGTGTTGTGTTTTTCATTTTTAACCAAATCCAAGCCTGCAGACCCCCGCTTACACATTGACCTTTCACAGTTTACCTTCCTCACTATTAACCTACGCACAAGATCCTGGATTCGATGTCTACTCTCCGCCAACAACTTGCCGCTGTGGGTACGACAGAAGCACAACTAGAAGAATTTTTAGCAAAAAAATCAAAAGTAACGAGGTCCAGACGCTCAACTGCTCTATATTTAAAGCATTTCGGAAGTGAAGAAGATGTCTCCGACTACTCCTCAAAACCTACAACTACTCCCACCCTCACTACATCTCTGACCTCCGTCTCTACTTCCACCTCGACCTCTGCTACTTTTTCAACAGCTCCCACCACTTCGACAACCGCCTCCAGCTCAACATCAACCGCTCCATCCTCTTCCGTAAACTCATTCCCCCCGCTATGGGTGACTCCAGCTCACAAAAAACGAAGGGCGTGCGCTTCTCCTCCTCCCTCCACCGAAGTAATAAAAACTTCAAACCGTTTCTCCGCCCTCGCTACAGACGATGAAATCTCACCACTGCCAGTTACAAACACCGTGTCTGACTCCACTGCAAATGACAACACTGATATCACAAGAACTAGACCTGCTAAGATCCCTCCAATTTTTATAAAATCCGAAAAAAATTGGAGCCTCCTGGAAAAGCGCCTCTTGAATGCTGGGGTTACTATAATTAACGCAAAGGCCATCCCAACAGGTGTGGTCCTCAATACCGGTGACTCCACCAGCTTCCGGCTGGCAACAAAAATTCTGCAAGAGGACACAACTCCCTTCCACACATTCCAACTCGCAGAAGACAAATCTACAAATGCGGTTCTGCGAGGAATACCGACGACAATTAGCGAAGAAGAGGTCCGCCTGGAACTAATAGATCTCAACTTCCCTGTTAATTCAGTAACTCGAATGAGATCCGGGCCAGACAGGAAAAATATTCCACTGGTCCTCGTACAACTGGATCATGGTGAGGCGGGACAAAAAATCTTCTCCCTCACTTCCCTCTTTCACCTAATGATAAGAGGGGAGTATCTAAATAAGAAGAGAGCCCCCTCTCAGTGTCACCGTTGCCAGAATTTTGGACACTCATCAATGATGTGCCACCTGCCCGCCCGCTGCGTGAAGTGCGCGGGTGACCATTTTACGCAGGAATGCAAGAAGCAGAGAGAAGATGGACCCGCCACCTGCGCAAACTGTTCTGGAGCCCATCCGGCAAATTACAAGGAATGTCCGAAACGACCATCTCCACAACCCATCTCACAAACAGTACGTAATGTCACTTTCACCTCACATACTACAAATCCCTCTTTATCATACGCGCGGGCCACTGCCCAAACCCCACTAACGTCCACACCCAGGGGCGTGCACAGAGTTTTTGATCAGGGTAGGCAGTAAGAAAATACAGCAAGTTTCATAGATTAAAAATTCCATATTCTATCATATAATTTCAGAATTAAAGTATGACAAACGTTTTTGAACCGACAATTAGCATCTATGAAAGAAAACTATTTGATAGAGGTACATAACAACAGATGTTTTTGTCGTCACTGATTGCGATTTGCTAATTTTGTTCTAGAAAGCACTGCTTTTTACTAACAAAAAAAACTCATAGAAGCAAATTCAAAACGACAGTTCTACTCTATGCTTTGTGCATTTCGTAAACATTGAATTATGTCTTGTATGAAGTTAGCTCTAGCCAGAAATAATTCCTGCTTAGACCGCATTTTAGTGAGGCAGTTGGAGGGCGCGCGTGTAGTTTCTAGTTACCGCGTTTGTAGTATGCCGTTTGATGTGTCGCTCGCGTAGTTTCGGTTGCTCAGCTTTTTCGCGCTTATTTTTGAATGTGTGTATTTATTTTTAGCAATAATTTTATAAATAATAATATTATTTACATGCTTATATTTTACAAAAACGGCAGGGTAGGCAGTGCTTATGTGCCTATATAGAGTGCACGCCCCTGTCCACACCCCCCTCCTCAACTCCCTCAACCTCAACCTCCCATACAACTCCTTCCACCCCCTTCAATATTTTTGAATTTTTCAAAAATTTCAATTTCTCCAAGGTTGGCGATCTCCTCTCCGACCTCATCCCCAAATTTCAGTCTGCCACCTCACCGGCAGACTACATATCGATCATTTTCTCCGCTGCCCCTCAGATTTTTTCACTTTTTTCAGTGTAAATGGCTAGCTCTACTACCATGCCCTCCGCGCTACGCATGGCATTTTGGAATGCTAATGGTCTCTTAAAAAATTTACATGAATTACGTATTTTTGCAAATACACACGCTCTCGACGTTTTACTCATCAATGAAACTCACCTCAACCCATCACAAACGCCAAAACTTTCGAACTATACATTATATAGAAATGACCGACAACACACTAGAGGCGGCGGCACTGCCATTTTCGTTAAATCGAAAATCGCCCACAAATACAATATTACACCTGCATTGTTGTCAATCGAGTCAACCTCAATCACAATTTATACAAAACATTCAGGCCCATTGAGAATAAACTCTATCTACCACCGTCCGCAAGATAAGCTTGATCCAAATGACCTTGATATTCTCCTCGATAGCCACACTCCTACTATCCTCGCTGGGGACTTTAACTCAAAGCACCCCAATTGGAATAGTAGGATTACGAACACAAATGGACGTATCTTACGCAGGTACGCTAGCACTCATCCTGAACTCTCCATCGCGGGCCCAATTGAACCCACACATTTCCCAAACAGCGGGGCTAGACCCGATGTTCTGGACATTGCACTTCTCCACAAATTACCCTGGGTCTACGATATCGAAACCATAAATGACCTAAGGTCTGATCATAATCCTGTTTTGCTTACTCTTAATCAACTTTCCACTCCAATGGCACCCCGCAAATCTATAAAAACTGATTGGACGTATTTCACTCACAGAGTTGGGGAAAAAACAATCATCCCTCAAAATATTTCCGACGGCCCTGAATTAGACAAGGCAGTTGACAACTTTGCCGAGATAATTATATCTTCCATCACCGATGCCTCTAAAACTCTTCCTGAACATTCCCCCCTTAATCTCAAAAGAGACCTCCCAACCGACATCCAGGATTTGATCTCTACAAAAAACAATCTTCGCCGACACTGGCATAGAAACCGAAATCCCTCGGTTAAAAAAACAATCAATAGAATTCAAGCACTTATTAGAAAAAAACTCTCCGAGCTTTCACATTCCACCTGGAACAAAAAAATTCAAGATATAAATCCACAGGACGGCTCCCTATGGAAGTTATGCAAATCTCTCCAAACTACCCCATCCCCAAGCCATCCCATTCATACCGAAAATGGCCTCATATTTGACGATCAAGATAAATCGGAGGCGTTTGCCGATAATCTTGAATTTCAATTTAGCCCCAGCTCTAAGCACGCCGACCCAATCCATATAGCAAATGTCAACCACCAAATAGACATAATTTTCGACTCCCTTCCCGGAACAAATGTACATTTCACCACCCCATCAGAAGTCCGAAGGGCCATTAAACACCGCAGCAACAAAAAAGCTCCCGGTCCAGATGGCATTAAAATCTTTGCCCTTAAAGCCCTCCCCCCTAAAAGCATTCTCACCATTGTGAGCCTCATAAATTCCGCTCTCAGACTGCGTTATTTCCCCAAAAGTTGGAAACACGCGCACGTCATTCTCATCCCAAAACCTGGGAAGGACCCAAAATTCTGTGAGAACCATCGTCCAATCAGCCTTCTCTCAAATGTTGGTAAAATATTCGAACAAATTCTCCTCACCCGGCTCTTAAAGCACATTCACGAGATGAAAACCCTTCCTGATGAACAACATGGCTTCAGATCTCAACACTCAACCCTTCATCAACTGCTCAGAGTTTCCGAACTAATCCTCGGCGGCTTCAACTCCCAACGGTCCACTGGCGCCATTTTCCTGGACATAGCCAAAGCCTTCGACAAAGTATGGTCAAACGGACTGCTCCTCAAATTGCACAACACGGACATCGATCCCCAACTCCTCGGTATCTTAAAATCATTTCTTCAGCACCGGACTTTTCAAGTAAAGATCCGAGGTGCACTCTCAACGCCCAGATTCATGACAGCAGGCGTCCCGCAAGGATCCCTGCTTTCCCCTACCCTCTTCAATATCTACTTACACGATATTCCACTCACGGAGAACCAACATTCGTATAAAGCCTTGTACGCTGACGACACCGCCATTATGGTTCGATACAGTTCTCCCAGGATGATCACACTTCGCTTACAACATAACATAAACATACTCCAAGACTTTTATAACAAATGGCGTATAGATGTGAACCCTTCCAAGAGCGCTGCTATTTTCTTCTCACGAAGAAAGGTTCGCAGCACTCCTCAGGGTCAAGTTTATATGTACGGCCAAGCAATACCCTGGCAAAACAATGTTAAATATCTTGGAGTCACACTCGACAAAAAACTCACATGGCACACGCACATCAAACATACAATTAAAAAAACCAAAAACGCTGCTTCATCCCTTTACCCGCTTTTACATTATAACAGTCAAACGTCGCTTCAGAACAAACTTCTCATTTACAAATCAAAATTACGACCCATCATGACTTACGCCGCTCCAATTTGGGCCACAAGCAATACTAAGAGTCTAGAAACCTTCCAAAATGTCTTGCTTAGAAGATTCACCAAAAGCCCTTGGTTCGTCCGAAATAGCATTATTAATTCAGGCACGAAAATCCCTCCACTTAAAAAACACATAATAGACCTGGCCAAAACATTTTTCTCAAAACTTGCTTCAAATCCAAACCCAAGCATCTCATGTCTCGGGCATTCAAGTCCCGATGACAATCCCCTCCACCGCCTGCCCATATCCATCCTTCATCCACCTTGATGCGCGGGCTATAACAAAATTTACCTTTATATTCTTATATAAAAAATTAAATACTTGTATATATTTATTATGGTATACATATTTGTGGTATATGAATACATACATGCATGGGTGTATGCAAAAATGTCTGTATGTGTGCATATATCTATACAAAATATATGCCACTCGCAGATTTAAAACAAGCAATAAAAAAATATGAATTCCCTTCATCTTGCCCAAGGCAGCCCGAACATCGGGTTAAAAAAAATCCATCAGGTGACATTACTACAGTTTGCAAGACAAAGGGGTTAATTTCTCCCTGTAACTTGCTAAGAACCAATATATAATATAATCGCAGTTCCGAGTCCGCTTTTGTTACTCAAGGAAGCAACAGTTCAAAAATCGAGCTCCGAATAGTGCATCGCGTTCCGAACACTTTATTTTCTAATCATTGTTCGCGACATCTGGTTCTTTTGTTTCCTTCCATTCTCATATTTATTTCGTTCTATAAGTTTCCAAACAAAAACAAATTTTCATGGTTACAAAATATTGAGCTGTCAGCTTTCAAAGCAGTGTTGTGTTTTTCATTTTTAACCAAATCCAAGCCTGCAGACCCCCGCTTACACATTGACCTTCCACAGTTTACCTTCCTCACTATTAACCTACGCACAAGATCCTGGATTCGATGTCTACTCTCCGCCAACAACTTGCCGCTGTGGGTGCGACAGAAGCACAACTAGAAGAATTTTTGGCAAACAAATCAAAAGTAACGAGGTCCAGACGCTCAACTGCTCTATATTTAAAGCATTTCGGAAGTGAAGAAGATGTCTCCGACTACTCCTCAAAACCTACAACAACTCCCACCCTCACTACATCTTTGACCTCCGTCTCTACTTCCACCTCGACCTCTGCTACTTTTTCAACAGCTCCCACCACTTCGACAACCGCCTCCAGCTCAACATCAACCGCTCCATCCTCTTCCGTAAACTCATTCCCCCCGCTATGGGTGACTCCAGCTCACAAAAAACGAAGGGCGTGCGCTTCTCCTCCTCCCTCCACCGAAGTAATAAAAACTTCAAACCGTTTCTCCGCCCTCGCTATAGACGATGAAATCGCACCACTGCCAGTTACAAACACCGTGTCTGACTCCACTGCAAATGACATCACTGATATCACAAGAACTAGACCTGCTAAGATTCCTCCAATTTTTATAAAATCCGAAAAAAATTGGAGCCTCCTGGAAAAGCGCCTCTTGAACGCTGGGGTTACTATAATTAACGCAAAGGCCATCCCAACAGGTGTGGTCCTCAATACCGGTGACTCCACCAGCTTCCGGCTGGCAACAAAAATTCTGCAAGAGGACACAACTCCCTTCCACACATTCCAACTCGCAGAAGACAAATCTACAAAGGCGGTTCTGCGAGGAATACCGACGACAATTAGCGAAGAAGAGGTCCGCCTGGAACTGTTAGATCTCAACTTCACTGTTAATTCAGTAACTCGAGATCCGGGCCAGACAGGAAAAATATTCCACTGGTCCTCGTACAATTGGATCATGGTGTGGCGGGACAAAAAATCTTCACCTAATGATAAGAGTGGAGTATCTAAATAAGAAGACAGCCCCCTATCAGTGTCACCGTTGCCAGAATTTTGGACACTCATCAATGATGTGCCACCTGCCCGCCCGCTGCGTGAAGTGTGCGGGTGACCATTTTACGCAGGAATGCAAGAAGCAGAGAGAAGATGGACCCGCCACCTGCGCAAACTGTTCTGGAGCCCATCCGGCAAATTACAAGGAATGTCCGAAACGACCATCTTCACAACCCATCTTGCAAACAGTACGTAATGTCACTTTCACCTCACATACTACAAACCCCTCTTTATCATACGCGCGGGCCACTGCCCAAACCCCACTAACTTCCACACCACCCTCCTCAACTCCCTCAACCTCAACATCCCATACACCTCCTTCCACCCCCTTCAATATTTTTGAATTTTTCAAAAATTTCAATTTCTCCAAGGTTGGCGATCTCCTCTCCGACCTCATCCCCAAATTTCAGTCTGCCACCTCACCGGCAGACTACATATCGATCATTTTCTCCGCTGCCCCTCAGATTTTTTCAGTGTAAATGGCTAGCTCTACTACCATGCCCTCCGCGCTACGCATGGCATTTTGGAATGCTAATGGTCTCTTAAAAAATTTACATGAATTACGTATTTTTGCAAATACACACGCTCTCGACGTTTTACTCATCAATGAAACTCACCTCAACCCATCACAAACGCCAAAACTTTCGAACTATACATTATATAGAAATGACCGACAACACACTAGAGGCGGTGGCACTGCCATTTTCGTTAAATCGAAAATCGCCCACAAATACAACATTACACCTGCACTGTCGTCAATCGAGTCAACCTCAATCACAATTTATACAAAACATTCAGGCCCATTGAGAATAAACTCTATCTACCACCGTCCGCAAGATAAGCTTGATCGAAATGACCTTGATACTCTCCTCGATAGCCACACTCCTACTATTCTCGCTGGGGACTTTAACTCAAAGCACCCCAATTGGAATAGTAGGATTACTAACACAAATGGACGTATCTTATGCAGGTACGCTAGCACTCATCCTGAACTCTCCATCGTGGGCCCAATTGAACCCACACATTTCCCAAACAGCGGGGCTAGACCCGATGTTCTGGACATTGCACTTCTCCACAAATTACCCTGGGTCTACGATATCGAAACCATAAATGACCTAAGTTCAGATCATAATCCTGTTTTGCTTACTCTTAATCAACTTTCCACTCCAATGGCACCCCGCAAATCTATAAAAACTGATTGGACGTATTTCACTCACAGAGTTGGGGAAAAAACAATCATCCCTCAAAATATTTTTGACGGCCCTGAATTAGACAAGGCAGTTGACAACTTTTCCGAGATAATTATATCTTCCATCACCGATGCCTCTAAAACTCTTCCTGAACACTCCCCCCTTAATCTCAAAAGAGACCTCCCAACCGACATCCAGGATTTGATCTCTACAAAAAACAATCTTCGCCGACATTGGCATAGAAACCGAAATCCCTCGGTTAACAAAACAATCAATGGAATTCAAGCACTTATTAGAAAAAAACTCTCCGAGCTTTCACATTCCACCTGGAACAAAAAAATTCAAGATATAAATCCACAGGACGGCTCCCTATGGAAGTTATGCAAATCTCTCCAAACTACCCCATCCCCAAGCCATCCCATTCATACCGAAAATGGCCTCATATTTGACGATCAAGATAAATCGGAGGCGTTTGCCGATAATCTTGAATTTCAATTTAGCCCCAGCTCCAAGCACGCCGACCCAATCCATATAGCAAATGTCAACCACCAAATAGACATAATTTTCGACTCCCTTCCCGGGACAAATGTACATTTCACCACCCCATCAGAAGTCCGAAGGGCCATTAAACACCGCAGCAACAAAAAAGCTCCCGGTCCAGATGGCATTACAAACTTTGCCCTTAAAGCCCTGCCCCCTAAAAGCATTCTCGCCATAGTGAGCCTCATAAATTCCGCTCTCAGACTGCGTTATTTTCCCAAAAGTTGGAAACACGCGCACGTTATTCTCATCCCAAAACCTGGGAAGGACCCAAAATTCTGTGAGAACCATCGTCCAATCAGCCTTCTCTCAAATGTTGGTAAAATATTCGAACAAATTCTCCTCACCCGGCTCTTAAAGCACATTCACGAGGTGAAAACTCTTCCTGATGAACAACATGGCTTCAGATCTCAACACTCAACCCTTCATCAACTGCTCAGAGTTTCCGAACTAATCCTCGGCTGCTTCAACTCCCAACGGTCCACTGGCGCCATTTTCCTGGACATAGCCAAAGCCTTCAATAAAGTATGGTCAAACGGCTTGCTCCTCAAATTGCACAACACGGACATCGATCCCCAACTCCTCGGTATCTTAAAATCATTTCTTCAGCACCGGACTTTTCAAGTAAAGATCCGAGGTGCACTCTCAACGCCCAGATTCGTGACAGCAGGCATCCCGCAAGGATCCCTGCTTTCCCCTACCCTCTTCAATATCTACATACACGATATTCCACTCACGGAGAACCAACATTCGTATAAAGCCTTGTACGCTGACGACACCGCCATTATGGTTCCATACAGTTCTCCCAGGATGATCACACTTCGCTTACAACATAACATAAACATACTCCAAGACTTTTATAACAAATGGCGTATAGATGTGAACCCTTCCAAGAGCCCTGCTATTTTCTTCTCACGAAGAAAGGTTCGCAGCACTCCTTAGGGTCAAGTTTATATGTACGGCCAAGCAATACCCTGGCAAAACAATGTTAAATATCTTGGAGTCACACTCGACAAAAAACTCACACGGCACACACACATCAAACATACAATTAAAAAAACCAAAAACGCTGCTTCATCCCTTTACCCGCTTTTACAATATAACAGTCAAACGTCGCTTCAGAACAAACTTCTCATTTACAAATCAAAATTACGACCCATCATGACCTACGCCGCTCCAATTTGTGCCACAAGCAATACTAAGAGTCTAGAAACCTTCCAAAATGTCTTGCTTAGAAGATTCACCAAAAGCCCTTGGTTCGTCCGAAATAGCATTATTAATTCAGGCACGAAAATCCCTCCACTTAAAAAACACATAATAGACCTGGCCAAAACATTTTTCTCAAAACTTGCTTCAAATCCGAACCCAAGCATCTCATGTCTCGGGCATTCAAGTCCCGATGACAATCCCCTCCACCGCCTGCCCATATCCATCCTTCATCCACCTTGATGCGCGGGCTATAACAAAATTTACCTTTATATTCTTATATAAAAAATTAAATACTTGTATA
Source organism: Limnephilus lunatus (assembly GCA_917563855.2). Classification (NCBI taxonomy): domain Eukaryota; kingdom Metazoa; phylum Arthropoda; class Insecta; order Trichoptera; family Limnephilidae; genus Limnephilus; species Limnephilus lunatus. The sequence continues at coordinate 38,528,710 of OU830602.1, read as the reverse complement.
TATTTATTATGGTATACATATTTGCGGTATATGAATACATACATGCATGGGTGTATGTAAAAATGTCTGTATGTGTGCATATATCTATACAAAATGTATACCACTCGCAGATTTAAATCAAGCAATAAAAAAATATGAATGCCCTTCATCTTGCCCAAGGCAGCTCGAACATCGGGTTAAAAAAAAATCCATCAGGTGACATTACTACAGTTTGCAAGACAAAGGGGTTAATTTCTCCCTGTAACTTGCTAAGAACCAATATATATTTCAAAAACTGCATAAAAATATCACCACACTTCATAACTCACTCGCAAAACACTAGAGCAAACACACACAATCAATTACAAGTACCACATATCAAATCAATATAATCGCAGTTCCCTTTTTACTGTAATACCTACCAGCTCTTAGTGGATTGAAGCTGGCGACACGGTATCGCTTCCAAGTAAATAATTACACAAATTATTTTTTTTAATAAGTGAGATTCACTGAGTGACTGCCGTCCGCGACAGTCGCTTTTGGAGACGCTCCGCTTTTCGCCCCCGAATCGCTCTGTCTGACTTGTGTTCGCACGGCCAGACACCTGCTCCCTGCACAGGCGCCCGCGCCACCAACTGCCTTTATCAAGGCAACACAGAAGGACGACCTGGCCCCTCCGAGATATCACTCCAAGACCATCCCAATCCAGAAGAGAAAGAACAGAATCCCCGCCGTCCGGATGTTCCCCGGGCGGATGGAACCCGCCATCCCGGAGGATTCACCCATCGAGATCCCCCTGGGAGCCCGCCAATACAGACGCACTACCAAGACGGGGACGATCCTATTTACGATCCCCACCTCCCAGCCCCACCCTGACCCGAGGACAAAGCCGGCTATCGCCCTGCCGCCCCCCGAGATGTCCGCAACCGGCCCAACACCCGGACCCAGCCGTCACGCATTAGGCCCAGCTTCGGGCTACGTCCCACCCCCCAGACCCACGCTACCCCCCCAGGACATGGAGACGACCAGGCAGGAGGAAGGCTGGACGAGGCCGTCCAACCCCGTTAAGAGGCCCCTGTCACCTCAGGAACCCCGGTGAGGTAAGCGAAGGCGGCGGCGCACCGCAACCAAAGCGCATTAACACTGATTCTGCTTTTTCTCCCGCAGGTACCAGCGGCCAGCCTACCCGTAAAGATCGTGTCCCCCCGGTTGTTGTTGATCGTGTACCCACGCCCAAATCACCTCGGCGGTGCAGGGCCACATCGGGCTCCCGAATTTTACGTCCCGCTACAACCGAGGCGGAACTGCAAATATCTTCGTGCGAAGCATGGCGGATCACCGAGCTCTCACCAACGGGCTGCGAGCGGAGGCGATTGGAACAACTACCGAGGCAACGCGAATGGGAAAACGCTCTTTTCACATATGCAGACGCACAACTACACGATTATGGCTCCGGACAAACCGACTCACTATCCAGCATACGCAAAGTATCCAAGTACTCTAGATATCGTACTTGAGAAAAACGCCAAGACCATCTCGCCACTGCGTACGCTGGATGAGTTATCATCAGATCACCTGCCCGTGAGCTTCAGTATTGGAGGGACGACTTCAAGGAGCCCCAGAAAACGGCGAAATTACAAGGAGGCCGACTGGGAAGGATTCAAGAAAGAGATAAACGAACGAATATACGTATCATCGGCAACCCTGCGCTCGAAGGAAGAAATCGACGAAGCCGCAAGCACTCTGACCGAAATCATCCAACTTGCACAAGACAACTACATACCATACAAAGACGAACAGACTTTTACGATCAAGCTTCCCGAGTATGTCCTATCGCTCATCAAGGAGAAAAATCGCCTGCGGCGCATCTACCATCAAACGCGCGACGGCTACTTCAAAACCGCCTACAACACCCTGCAGCGGGAGATCAAACAAGAAATCACCGATCTCAGACGCGAACTTTGGACGAAGAAAGTTACGTCACTCACGCCCAAAGATAACAGCCTGTGGAAAATGGCGAAAGCACTGAGACACGAAGATAACACGATCCCCCCGCTTGAGAAGTTAGACGGCTCAGGGCTGGCACTTTCACTAGAAGAAAAGGCAAACGCGCTCGCCGACGGATTTGAGAGAGCCTACGCAGCCACGGACGGCTTATGCGACCCGGAAACGGATCGACTAGTAGATGAGTCTCTACAACATCTTGATCAAGCAGAGCAGACGGACACCGCCGACATACATTTCTGCACGCCGAGCGAAGTAGCCGTCATTATCAGGCGATTGAAGACAAATAAGGCGCCGGGAAGCGATCAAATACATAACATCTTACTGAAACATCTACCGCAGAAAGCAATAATTTTCATCACAAAGCTGTTCAATGCCTGCCTCATCACCGGACACTTCCCTCAGATCTGGAAAACGGCAACCGTGCTGCCCTTCTCGAAGCCTAACAAAGGCAGCCGACGAACTACCTTCCGATAAGTTTACTATCCACACTGAGCAAGGTATTTGAACAGGTGATTCTCAACAGACTTTTACCACATCACGAAGACACATTGCCAGACGAGCAGTTCGGATTCAGGAAAAGGCATTCCACTACCCACCAGCTCTCCCGAGTAGCGGAATTCATCGCCAGAAGATTCAACGAACATCGCTTCACCGCCGCTGCGCTGATAGACTTGGAGAAGGCATTTGACACCATTTGGATCAGAGGGCTACTGCACAAGTTTCACATACTCAACACGCCCATATACCTAACGAGAGTGATACAAGAATACCTAAAGAACAGATCCTTCAGAGTCTTTATCAGAAACGCGCTCTCAACACTACGTGAGATTCCAAAAGGCGTGCCACAAGGGAGTCTACTGGGACCTCATCTTTTCAACATCTTCACACATGATATCCCCCGAGACGAGAGATGCAACTTATCCATATACGCAGACGACGTCAAACTTTACGTTTCCTCGCTGAAAGCAGACATGGCGGCCATATACCTACAGAGGGCGCACGACGCTCTAGTAGAGTTCTACAAGAAATGGCGACTCAAATTAAATGAGGCAAAGACCGAAGTGATAATGTACACGAGGAAACGAAAAAGAAGAACACCAGACGTCAACATCGAAATGGGAGGACACGTCCTAGAATGGAAAGATGAAGTTGTTTACCGGGGCCTGACAATGGACTCACGTCTCAATTGGAAATCTCACATAGCCAAGATACACGCAAGAGCCAGAAAGGCAGTCGGCGCGATGAAGCCCATCTTCAACAGACGAAGTCCGCTGCGTCCCAGAACCAAGCTCCTGATCTACTACTCGCTCATCCGACCGGTACTGACATATGCTATTCCCGTGTGGAGTAGTATTTCTCATTCTGACCATTTGAAACTACAGACGCTACAAAATCTCTGCATTAAAATCGCATACAACACTAGAATCAGAACGAATCTAAAAAGACTACATGCCAGAGAATACATACCGACTTTATTTGAATACACGCACAGACTGACAGACCGATTTTACAAATCTCTGAGACATAGTAAAAATAGACTTATCAAGGAAATCGGTCAATACAATGCACCCAGTGACTTTACTTTCAGATATACACACAGACTACCCAAACATATCCTGATGGACCTGGACCACATCTGGTATGAACCAGATTCAGACGCGGACGACTGAGCGAGCAGTAGGTATTCCTAAACACCAGATCCCCCCCCCCCAAAACTTATGTTTACATATCTATGTATATATCTATTTAATATTGTATAATATGTATGTTTATGTAAGTTTATTATAAATTTCCCATATAGTATGTATATATATCTCACATAAAAACAGACACACACACCCCTCACCACACAACGCAGGATTTCATATATTGAAATCACTGAAGGCCGACAAGTTTCATGTTGACTTTCGGCCGACTCTTCCCGGATGAGGTTTTTCATGGTTTCCTCATTCCCGAAGGCAAATGCGGAAGAGATCCAAAAAATAAGGACATGACCGACTCCTTCCCACTCCCAACATAACACAAACAGACACGTATGTATGCATGAGCGCCTGCCGGTGGCGTGGCTGCTTGATGATGATGGAGCTTAGCAAAACATGCAATTTTAGTAGGGTTTTTAGATAACAATTTTTCCCTACCGATGAAATACAAGGCCTTTAAGTCTATAATAGCCAGGTAACATTTTAAAATACCCACATGAGGTAAAAATTGCAAGGCGCATATGACGCCGTTCTATTTATAAAGAACATTAACTTTAAATTCAGTAAATTTAAATGATTCATCTCTTCAAGAAACATAAGAATCTAGTAAATGAAAAAAAAAAAAAAAATTTTAATAAGTTTCACTTAATTTTTTCTCAAAAAAATTTCTTCACAAAATTGTCAATCTTTCACTGACAAACAATATTATTATTTAAATTTTATGTTTTCGTAATAATTTATAGTAAAATTCAAGCAGATTTTATTCTACGAATATATTTGTTTGTATTGATATCTCATATAAGGAAAAGTGTTTCCAATTTGGAATTCTTATATAACTATTTTTTATGCTATTCCAGGTTGGCCTGTCGTAGTCGAAACAGTGTGAGACAATGTCGTAGAAGAAACAGCGGAAGACGTGGGACAAAAAAATTATAAAAGTCACGGAAGCTGTAAAATCGAAGACCATGGGATATCAGAGGCGAAGAGTTGATCCAATGTTTAGTCTGCCGTCATTGATGCCATTTGGAGTGTTCGCCGATAATATTATTTTTTTATGTGATTATTGCAAGCAAAATTTAAAAAATCAGTGAAGCCCATAATAGGCTTTCTTTAATAATTGTTTTTTCTATTGTTTTACCTTTCGTTTAAAATGAAGACGTTTTTGTGTTTCTTTTAATACTTCGTTGACATTTTAAGTTCCGTAACTATATTTCCAAAGATTTCAATGTATAATACTTAATAAACGATTCAATTATAATTAATCAGATTTTTTTACCTAAGCTATTCCATATTCGGTACATCTCCTTCACCTATAAATATATACATATTTATATTATTTCATCTCCCGCTAGCAGTGCAGCAGTGTAGTGAGAGACTTTTTTCGGAGGTAGGTATAATTTATGACGAAAAGTGCAATCGTTTGCTATCACCAAATGCCGAAAAAAAATGTTTTCAAATTTATTTATTTACGGACTTACGTCCAATTTACAACATAGTATAACGAAAAATTGGGAATGTACATTGTAAGGGTGAAAATGGTACATGAGAGCAAAGACAAACAGAAAATAGAAGTGTCAAGTCAAGTCAAGACTTTGCAAAAATTACAGTAAATATAAAATATCATCATTTATTTAAAGAGCGACAGAATTCATTCAAGCTTATACCAAAAAAATCAAGGTCTTGTCGTGAGTTGACCATTCTACACATTCTGGACAGTGGTGAGTTGTAACCATAATTAATGGAGTGCTGATTGAGGAAGAGTAGGTCTTTATTTCTGAGTCTACGAGAAGGTATATTGAATGGGATGAGTTGTAGTAATGTAGGTGAATCGATTATGCAGTTAATAATTTTGAAGAAACAGATGAGATCGGATTTTTTCCGACGGTCTTCTAAAGGAGAAAGGTTTAGAGTTTTTTCAATTTCAGCATACGAATAATTGCCTCGCTCTAATCCTAGCCTCCTAGCAATCCCTTTTAGGAACCTATGTTGAACGGATTCAATATGACGAATATGGACAGCATAAAAAGGAGACCATATAACACAAGCATATTCAAGATGGGGGCGAACCAAGGAGCAGTAAATAGTTCTTAAGGTATTTATGTTTTTGAAGTCGTAAGTGATTCTAGTGATGAAACCAAGTAGTTTGAGAGATTTATTAATAATCACATTTAAATGTTCCCGAAAAGAAAGCTTGCTATCAAGAATGACACCAAGGTCTTTAATATATTGAACAGTTGTTAGGCAATTATTATTTAGTTTGTATTCGAAAACGATCGGATTTTTAGATCTGTAGAAGGACATAATTTTGCACTTATCGACATTTAGTTCCAAGCAATTAATTTTACACCAGTCATTGAATGAGTCAATATCTGATTGGAAAAGACAAATGACAGATTTTAAGCTTAATATGCTGATTTTTAAATTTATAGGTAATATTTTTAAGTAATATTAGACTTTTTTTCATGATTTGGTATTCGGAATTCGGCCGAATGGTTCACAATATTCGGCTGAATACCAAATAGCTAAACAAGTAGCCAGATAGGCCCAATACCGAATAGCAGCCGAATATAAATGTGTAGCATCTCTACTAATAATGGTTCAATAGCTCATCGTCCTTATTTCTATTATCCATAGATCTTCCTCTTTCCCACTGAATACAGTCCTGAACATCTTATTGCCCGCCCTTCCCTCTCAGCCCACATCTCGTTTTGTTTACATAACATCGCGATTTAACGAAATGACCCAACAACTTTCTTTTAATTTTCCAGTATTCGCTCAAACTGTCTGCAGGCGGTTAGTTGCATGCGCGCTCGGGTCGCACTTTCGTTAGTATCGCGGTTACAATATTCAAAATACTATATAAAATATCGCAATATTACTCGTTTCTAGTGTCGGAAAAACAGTTTCAAAAGTGACTCTAAAAGTGCTACGTGCGTAAGTTAAAAGCATGTAAAAGGATTGATTGCAAGTGAACGATTTTATCGTTAAATTTAGTATGTAATGTCATCACTGGTAATTTAATAAGGCTGCATTTTTGTGTACGCATTTAGTTCGACAATTATTTTTTATCTCCCATCGCCAATTACGTGCAAACCGTATAAGTCTTGCTGGGTGTCTTAACTCGGCCGTGAAAAATTGATAAAATAGTGATTTATGTTAAAGGTTTTTGTTATGAATAATTGATATTTTAAATACGTGACCCGCTTACGGCGTGAAGAGGATTGAATATTTTAGATTGAACGACATGATTCAGGCATGTTCTCTCTGTGAAGTTATGCAACAACTTGTAAGCGTTCTCACTCGAGAATGTTGTTGACATTTGTACATCAACTTTTTATTCTCAGAAATAGAGATTTTTAAATTTATTTTTGAAGACACTCTTTGTTTTTCCTAAAGATCTTTGTCTTTCACCTTGGTCTATTGCTTAAATCAAGTTGCAACTAAATGTTTATCTTATTTTTATGGTCTCAGATGAGGAGTTTTGCTACTATATCATTCTGATTCAACTTAATAATACTTTGTACCTACTAGTAAACTTACTAATACTTTGTGCTAGTAAACTTACTAATATTCTGTACTAGTAAAATTACTAATACTTTGTTCTAGTAAACTTACCGATAATTATTATTTTTAATTAGTAAACTAATGTTTAAGACAAGATTTTTATGCATAGCACAAAGGGTAACAATTATTATAAGCAATAATTATTAGCCTGAAACACTCATCAACATTGAAAAAATCTCCGGAGAAAAGATAAATGCCGCAGACGGGACTTATTTTTTCTCCGGAGATTTTTTCAATGTTGATGAGTGTTTCAGGCTAATAATTATTGCTTATTATATATAATTGATAACTTCCGATACTTTGTTCTAGTAAACTTACCAATACTTTGTACTAGTAAACTTATTAATACTTTGGACGGGTAACCTTGTAAAACCAAACAGTGACAAAAGATAACACGATAAAACAATACAACAATAGGTTAGGTTAAGCCAGGTTATGTTAGTTTAGGATAGGTTTGGCTAATTTTGTTTTCATCACTTTTCTTCAATGTTCCGTTTTGCAACTATTCTTTAAGATTTTTTCATAGAACCCTTTTAACTGCGTCAAGAAGGGCCTTCTAATGCTCAGCCATAAAGTTTCACGGTAATTTGATTTCAGTGCATATTTTATTTAAAAGATAACAATAAAAAAATGACTGCAAGATAACTAAGAGTTGATCCATACGACTAGCACGCGTAAAATTGCCTGTTTTGGTACATAAGTATACCTAAACTTACACATTGGGGCGTATTCATAAAAAAAGTTATGCTTATACTTACAGAATATAAAGGAAATCCTTCAGCTCTCATTCATAATACTCCGAGTAAAACCTTATACTTATAGAGTATTAGCATATCCTTCACAAAAAGTATTTGGTTATTCATAAACGTTATCTTTTACTCTAAAAAAAGGATATCCTTCAATAATTTCGAGTGTGATTAGTAACAGAAAGTCGTGTAGTGTAGACATGGGCAGATTCATTCCCAGGAGTGAATCGATTCAGTCTGATTCCCCCGGCCTTTTGAATTGATTCCTTTTATTCGTTCCTTTAATTCAATTAGTTCCAAAAAAAAAAATATATTTATATGCATACATAGATATATTTTCTAATACTTGGTTTTCACTTAAGAAAACTAAAGTATACATGAGAGGCTACGAAGCACCGCACAAAGAGGAGGCCGAAAGGCTACGAAAAACCGCACAAAGAGGAGACCGATAATACTATCTCATTCTCCCGTGGACTACATCCTTTAGATGCATGTGTTTGCCTCTTTTTATTGTCGTTATTTTTCGTTTCATCGAGTTTCAAATCACAACGGTGCTAAAGAAATTTTCACTGCGCAAAGCACTCTTCTTAGGGTGAATTATGTCGTTCTGAAAAATTGAAGGTACTAAAAACGAAGTTAATGAAATATTTATTTTAATGTGTATTTATTTTGCAAAAAAAAAACTAATTTTGACAAGAAAAATGTATTTATATTAGGCTATCAATTAAATCTTAAAATGGAACAGTTTTTGTGGTTCACCCTTAAGTTTCACTAATTTTATTTTATTTATTAAACTTAAAATTGGTCTACTTCACGTGATCTAAACTTCCCACTACCTTCAGCCTCACAAAATATCCCAATTGGGAATGCCATAGTCTCATTAGCTCCAGACGGGAGCAGTTGGGAGTTGCTGTATTCACATAAAAAACATAGTATCATCGCGCTTTCATACATCCGATCCGGTCACCTGGAATAAGTTTCACTCAAATATATATTTTTAAATGCACTTACTTCAATGGTGAAGTTAAACCGATGCGCCGAATAAAAACTAATTAAAAGTCTGAGCGACATGCGTCATACAATTTATTACAAAAATAAAGGAATAAACCACTCGATCATCATGACGTATCACGGTCCGACAGCGACTGGTGTTTTGTTTACGGCTAGGTAGACAGATACCATATAAAGAATAATATAAATAAACATCGTTGTTTCTAAACGCATTGCATAATTTACGCACGTGTGAGGGAGAAAAAATATAGGATTAACTTTCGCTTTTAGCAAAAGTTCCGGGTCCCGTGCAAGATGACGGCTTGGCCGCGCGGGAACTAACGACGAACCGATTCTCTGCGGGCATCAAGGAATGAATTAGGAACTTCTGACTAATAAGTGTCTTTTGTCTTGCTGTGACTTGAATAACTTGCATTCCGCGGACCTAATAATGACTCGATATCTTCAACAGATTAGAATTGAACTCGATCCGATGATCGACTCGATCCGTGGGATTTGTGATTTGGTACGACGACGTCACAAATGTTTTGATTCATTGAATAAGTGAAACAGAGATTGGGGTTGAGAATTGAACAGACTTGTAGGACTATGACGGTATTAGTTCATTTATGACTATGACGAACAGTGGGACTGGCGGGACGACTGTGACTTTTGGATGACTCGATCGCTTGTCGGTTCAGTTGGTTGGCGGTTTTGTCGCTTGGGCTGGGGACGGGAACTCTCTGGCTTACGGGTTTTTTTTGTATAGATTTAGTACGCGGGATACTACACGTGATGGACAATTTCGCGGCGCGCGCCGCTTGTAGTAGGTGTACCTATCCGCGCAACGAATATCCAATATTTACAGAGTACATTATTATTTTCTTACCTCAAAATAACATGAATTATTTAACTGTAAAATAAATTAATAGAAATTAAAAGAAACATGGTGCTGTTAAAAAATCGTAGGATGCAAGGCCAAGGGTAAGAAATAAGATTTAATTCCTATTGAAAATGAGAATAATATTGAGTGTGTCATAAGATTGAATTTATTCATTTAATTCAATCATTCAATTTTGCCCACGTCTAGTGTAGTGATCAGTTGTAGGGATGGCAGGTGTTGTGGAACTGAGAGAGATTAAACACTACAAGCAGCATTTATCAACACCTGTTCGTGATTACCAAGAATTTTTCCAAAATCACAGGGGTATTGGCAATTTTATCTGCTATAAACTGCAGTTCCATTGTAGCATTATCTTTTTCTGTACTTTCACTATCACTGCTTGACGAACACATCTTCTCTGATCGAAGTATTTATAAAACTCAAATAATACCGATATGAAAGAAATACCCTAAATAAACAATCCATCGAAAACAGATTGGAACCTGCTGCGGCATAGTCACATGCCAACAACCTTTTACTTATTCTTGGAGGATATTCTTGCAAGTATAAGTTAATCATTATGAATACGAAGAAAGGAAATGTTTATACTCCTACCTTTTTCTTCAACTCAAAACCATATACTTCTACCTTATACTTACAAGGATATCCTTCAGTTTTATGAATACGGCCCATAAACCATTCGAGCAATTGCTACCCAAATTTAGGTAGGTGGATTTACATGAATTATAAATTCAACGATTTTAATTTTTTTTTTATAGATTCTACAAATTTGGGATATCCGGTAAAATACAGGTGAATTCATTGGCTTTAAACCGCAGTAAGCAATTCATATATTCCATATTTATATTTGGAGGTATGATATTAATTAAATCGAATGGCCAAATCGAAAACCTAACACCCATCACTCGAGTCCCATTTTATCTTACTTCTTGTTTTCGACAAATTTGATTGAATTATAAAATAAAATTACAGACATTATTTGATATTTTCACTGCAAACGTATTATCGTGATTCATTTTCATTTTCTGGTTATTATGTAGAGTTAAGCTTCTTCCTTCTTTAGCCGACATTTTAGATAGTGTTACAGTGTCATCATCAGGGCAAATATCTAATCACAATCACACATCTTGTGGCCGTAGATATATCAAATCATTCACTTGAAAACTTGAAAAAAATGCACTAATTTATTTATTTTTTTTACAAAATTTTACGGTATTCCATAAATTTCGCTTTCCGCGATAAACTTTGGTTTCTTTTTTTAAACGAATTCGAAAAGGAGGAGGTTATCAATTCGACAGTATTTTTTTTTTTTTTTTTTTTATGTTTGTTACCTCAGAACTTTCGATTGGGTGAACCGATATTGATGATTCTCTATTTTATTAGAAAGCTGTTGCTTCCCGTGTGGTCCCATTTTAATTTAGTCTAGTTCTGACAATGGAATCCATGAGAAAACCATATATGTCTTAAATTTGCAATAAGTATGTGCGCAACAAATGGACGAATAACTCAATATTACGCAAACAGATTTCAACGATTCTTTTTTTGAAGTAAAACTTTTTTACGCACGCTCGTCACTAAAAATAATAATAAACAAAAAATTTGACAAAACAAAAAAACGACTTAAAAAAATGCACTAAAAAGTAAAAAAATAATTTCGTACGATTGTTATTTTTGGAGTCGGTGTCAGCCAAGATCTCCACATCTCCTATGTACCTATGTATGTAGTTACCTTGGCTGATTCTTAATTTCATAGTTGAACAAGAAGTTTTTTTTCTGTTATATGGATTCTGGATATTAAAATAACTAAATGTCAAGTTGAGACTTCGTATTTTTTATTAAATTGTTTTATACGAAAGAAAATGTCAACTCTTCCAGCGATTAATTCGCAGATAAATATGATTATAGTACATGAAGGTAATGTGTAAATATTTCCAAGCTATGGGGAATTTCATGTCGGAAATTGGCAAAACGTGTCATAAGCCATAGTGCCTAGGCCCTAGAGCCTCGTGTCATGTTGTCATAACAAATTATAGAGATACCTACTAATTTCGAAGTTTTGTAATGTTAGAATATACATTGCTTTTAAGGGGATATTCTAGCCTAGATTTTTTTTCATATTTCGTTAGTTAAGATTTTAGATATTTAAAAAATCTCCTTAAAATAATTTTTCGAATTTCGAATTATTTTAAAAGTTTTTGCCATTTTAGTGTCGCCGTTTAGACGGATAACTATAATTTAAATAGAACAAAACGTTTTTCTCGAAACTACTTTTTTCGAGACGGTTGTCATTATCTCAAGTTCTACCGAAACAATTTACTTGAAATTTGGTATGAGCCTTCTCTATACATTACTCTATCGCACAAACTAAACTATAACAAAACTTATATTTTTAAAAATTCCGAAAAGTCAAAAAAACTGGTAAAAAATTGTCTTTTTATTTCAGACAGCCGCTTTTTTGCGAGTTTTTTTTTACGTTTCCTTAGTTTGAGCGATTGCAGCATTTGATTAAGATTTTTTTTCGATTTATACTAGTAGGGTTACAATCGTGTCAATCAGTGCGCGCCATTTTTAAGACCCCCCCCCCCCCCTTTTAACACCCAGTAACTTTTTGAATTTTTTGCTTTGATTTTTTTTTTTATGTATTCTCTTTTAACATTAATAAATATTTGGTAAAAAAATAGCTAGTAACAATATTTTTTATTTGTATTGCGCCTGAAAAAATACCTACAATTCATGCCTCTAGACTAGAATACCCCCTTTAATCAATTCTACCAGAATAAGAGTAAATGAGAGTAACAAATGAGTCACTCCTAAGTCCTAACTATTATTAGTGTTAAAAAAGTCATTTAATCTTCGTCAAGTATGTCCCTTAACACTTCAACAGTACAGCACCGTTTTTATGAAAAATTACTTCAAGTACGAATAAAAAAATAAAAAATAAGTAAAAAGTATTCCACAAAATAATATACACACTAAACAGTAAATAAATGCAAAAGGGTAAGTTAATACGTTTGTGCATAGTCAGACATTAAATATCATGTAGGTTGAACTGATATCTGTCGACCTAGTTGAGAGCACATAAAATAACAAATAGAATCCACCTTTACAGCAAATTTATCGGTGTTAAGAGGAAACCGGGTGCGTTTTGTTCACACAAACTTATTTCCCAATTTCCTCTCCAGATTTTGATACTTTTGCTAATATTTTTTTAAATATAATATAGATATAGACCACTAGCGTGTCGGTATGTTTTTCTTTTTTTGGTAAGTTACTTCTTACCTATAAGTGTAGGACCCTCCAAAAATCCTTAAAATTGTCTGATTTGAACGCCATCAATAGACGTTGAGTATACAAACTAGAGAATGTATTTAAAAAAGCAAATAGTACAGACGTAGAGTATTTTTTTCTAAAACAGTTGGTTCCAAAAATCTTAAAAATCGGTCCAGTTTTGGATCGGACACTTCGATTTGTCGATTTTATTTAGGTATTATCAGCCTGGAGTGCAGTTGTCCCTTTCACTCAGTATACGGGGGGTGACAGTGACAGCAGCAGTTTGGTAAAATACCTATCATTTTACCAAACGACAGTGTTTCCTCTTAAGATCCAAATTATTACAAAAAAAACACACACATTTTTCAGTATACATATTTTCGTAATTTTATTTTATATTTTTCTTCTTCTGAGGGAGATTTCAATAAAATAACTTTGTGTGGTCACCACTTTATTGAGTATAGAAATTCATAATATTATAAAACATCCAGCGTCGGTTCAGCCTGAACAAATCATAAAGTTATTCCATTCCATAGGTATAAATGTATCCAAACAAACATATTTTATTCTAATTAAGATGTTGTGATACATCAAGGGATATTATAATTGTAGGATTTGAGAAACTGAAAAACTTAAAAAAAAATTAAAAATTTCTTTCTCTAACATTACATCTTTACTGTCACGCCTCCAGGTCTACATAATATGTTTACAGACCATTTGAAAGACCTTTGAAATAATTGAAATAAATTTATTTTGAATTTACAGTTAGGTCAACATTTGTAATGTAAACTAAACCCTGCTCACTAAATGAACATGTTAATATTATTATTTATTTTCTAAGAACGCTTACGTAATCTCATTCAATTGCCACTCTACTGCAACGCGTGACCAAGTATTTCGTACTTGAATGAAAGAGGTATTTTGTTTGCACAAATATAATTGCCATAGAAATTTCTTATTACTACAATTGATAAAAGCAGTTATTTATGTAAGTTGTTGATCCACCAAATATTTTTTTAACATTTTTTTATTTATTCGATTAATTTACAGTAAAAGATAAAGAACCTACGGGGACCGGCTCTTTCATAAGAAAAACAACACACCAACTCATTATAAAGATTTGTAAGAAACGACATCTGGACAAGAAACAGAACCCTGTTTTACAGTCCCATAGTCTTTCGGTAAATAAAAGCACTCTTAGCGAAGGCTTGAATCTTTTAAGAAGGGCAAAGGGCAGTAATTACATAATAATAATTTAGAAATAAGTACAGTTCTGTCGATTCTTCTGATGTAAAATACAATTCTGATGGGCGGGAGTTTCAATATAGGAATATTGAACTGCATTTAACGTCCGCTCTATCTGATGTGCTATGATAATCTAGAGCAGAAGAAACGTTCTCTGAAGATGCCCACCTGTAGATCGGTATTTTTTTTATATTTTTTTTATTTATTATAAAGACAAAGTAATACAATATGACAGGAAAAAATAAAAATATTTTACAGAAAAAAAGTAAAGTCCCAATAAACTACTTTTTAGTAGTTTGTCAATGGGTGTTTTTACTTTGAAGATATAAAAAAACTTATTTTACATTATTTTGCAGTTAGACTTTTTTGTGTTATAGTCTCATACAAATTATTTCTTTAGGTGAGCCAATTCTTTAACACATTTGTACATTTTTTTAATTTCAACAGGTAACATATTTAAGCAATTTGGTATCATGCAGTCCAATTTGGTATCATCATCGGCTTTCTTCATAACCGTTCGGCTATATAGAACCGAACGGGCGACACTCGTCTCATATACAATTTGGAAGGCGGGTACGGGTACTGCTGCCCCGGGAACCATTTATTGGATAACCAACACCTCTGCCATAGATCATTACTCCCTATGAAATTCTAACCTTCCTCAGTAATAACAAACAATGGTAACTGGATGAAATAGAACAGTGACAAAACAGAATGTGATCAAATAGTGGACAAGGTTAAATTATATTAGATTAGATTGAGTTAAGTAAGGTCAGGTTAGGTCTTCTTTCCATTCACTTTTTCTTAACTTTTCGTATATCGATGGCTTAGATCTAAAATATTATATCTCCAATTTCGGTCGAAAATGAGCTAAGTACACTGAAATATACTAAATATTTCCTACATTTTTTTGGGTACAAATATTGGACCTCTTAAACCTACCGTCTCAAAGACATAAACATATTAAAATGTATTGTAAATCCTCCAGGCAATGTTTTTATGACAAGAGATCAATATCTACAATTATCCCCGTAACAATATACTTTTTTTCATATGAAGGCAGACCTTTGGAAAATTGATTTTGTGATGTAAAAGTAAGTTTTTAGTTTCATTATAGCTAGGTTACCCGGCTACGCTCAGGACAACATTCGAGAGACATTCATCGTGGAACATTACAGAGACATTTCTGTAATGTTCCACGATGATGTTCCCGATTTCCTATTCCCGAACATTCCACGACATACTCCGCCACTCCTTCCAGAACTTTCTAGAGCTCTATCGAACCTTCTAGAACTTTCCGGAAGACTGTTCTAGAAATTTCAAGAGAGCGAAACTTCCAACCCTTTTATCTTCAATAGCACGCCATTTAGGTAAAAACGGGAACCGTCATCCTGGAGGGGGGATAGAGATCTACCACACCATATAACTCCCTTGAACGTACCAGGACTTGTTTCTGAGTTTTTACGAGACGCATGTTTTTTTGGACTTTCTTTTATAATATATATACATATTGATTATAATATGTATATGTCTATCTGATTGCAATATTTTGGCATGGACTTTTGTTTAGCGTAAAGATAAATTATACTTCAAATTAAAAATAAAGCTATAACTTTTTCAATTTGGGAGGCGGGTATGGGTACCGCCACCCCTGGAACCACTTATTGGATAACCAACACCTCTGCCATAGGTCACCCAAAGTGGTTCGCTATGTTTGGCGACAGGAGTATCCGGGTTCATGGGGTAAGGTTTGTCCCTTTGTCCTCTCTAGACGTACTCTCTCGGAATATCGCCGTGGGAGGAATGGATTCATACGTCCGTCACTCCTGGACACACTGACCCCCACCCCTACTACCCTTTCCTTCCCAGAACTTTCTCACCTTCCTTGCCTAAAAATAACCTCCCCACAACATCTACACAGATGACATAGGTCCTTAGGAGAATTATTTTCCGCAGGGACTACTGTGTGGAGCTAATGTAAAAAAAGTAAACTCCACTTATTTTTACAACACAAAATAAAATTTTCGGAGGCTTGCAAACATTTATTTTCAGTTTCATAATTTTGTGGAGATAATTATGAAACTGAAATTAAATGTTTGCAATGTTTACAATATTTTACCAGCCATCGATATGTTCTGTTTCATCACTGTTCTATTTTGTCGTAGAGCCACAAACAACGCACGTTCTTATTCACCATCGTTTACCGTTGCCAAGTTTGTGTGACGCAACAACAGACCGGAAGAGAGAATGCGAGAAGTTGTTCTTACGATAACTCTACTTACTGGTTGATGTGTCGGACAGAGCTTGAAATCGATATTATATGTTATGACAGGTGCACAGTAGTCCAGGCAAAACGAATACCGCACCAGATTCAAGATAATATTTTTTAGTATATATGTTCTAGAACAAAAATAAATTTTGATCAGGAAACTCCCGTTGAAAAAAAAATTTACGTCATATGATTAGCTTTAACTTACCTAACGTAACTTAAACCAATCTAACCAAACCTAACATAACCCAACTTAATCTAACCTCAAGTATTAATATAAAATAAAGAATAACACAGGAAAAGTCTTGTAGGCATGTCTCGTGATCTAAATATTTGCCTAATCGAGACCTCTATTCCCCGTAGAACAGTGTTTTTGAAATTCAAATGGGATGGAGATCTACGATTTCAGGGCAGTATTTTGTAATGTTTTGCATTTACTTACTGGTAAAATTGATATTTAAATATAATATAATATTGTAATGTAATAAATTCTATAATCCTCCGATAAAATAAAAGATAAAGTGGTATTGATATTAAATAAATAGCAGTTAAATAACACTATAATAGAATATGTACATTTTTAATCGCACTACTAAGTGTTTTGCGTTCATTAAAAAAGTATTAATGATGTTAAATATTTGATCAATAAGAATATAGATAATTCCTAAAAAATAAATTAATTTCAATTTTTATCTACAAAATCCCTTAGTACATTGTTCCATTGGGCCACTGTACAGATATGTATGATCTTATGACAGGTATTATAGGATCTACTCACCACCCGGTTTGCAGAACAACACGCTGAACCGCCAACCGAATTATTATTTTTCCGATAGCCCAACAAATGGAATTATAATAATTTGACCGGTTAGTTGCCGAGTTGGTATCGCATTTGTTTTTCGTGACGACCCACGTTTACGGTACCGTGACGGCAGAAAAGGCAATAAACATACATAGTGTGCTCATCTTTTGTCTCACCATTATCATGTGTAAGGGTGCATCAATTAATTACGTGAGCACAAACGGGGGGGTTCCAGCAAAATCTCACGTTACGTGAAAAAAATATTCGAATTGGCCCAAATTTATCTCACCGAGGGGGAGGGGGGGGGGGGGTCTAGATTGGAAGAAAAATTGCTCACGTTATTAATGGATGCCCCCTAATAAAGAGCTGCAGCATTATATATTTAATAATAAAAGCAAGACCATCAGCGCATTGACGTTTGACGTTTTTTTAAATTTTTGGAATTCACTCACACTTTAATATTATCCTTGTAAATATATTCCATACTATCAAAATTATCGTCACGATTAGTAGTATTGGAGGGGTCTACGGAGACGTCAGGGTGCGGTGTGTGAGACAGATGCAAGAAAATATATTTTTTCCTTTGGAAGAAATAGACCAATATCCATTGTGTATCTCATCTTTTGAAAAAGCTGCAGTTTTGTTGTGATAAGGGGCGTATGTTTATTGCATCTTTTTTGCCGTCACGATACCGTATTCGTGGATTGTCACGGTAATAATAAAAGTTCTCATTTTCGGAATATTCGTAACCTGGTAAGGCTTTTTTTTTTAAATAAATGCGTTAAAAAATCGGCGGGCGGTTTTGCCTACAAACGATCCGATTTGCAGAGACCGCATGCAGTCTTGCAAACAGTGCTGCAAATCAGATATTGAGTACACCATTTTAGAACCGACGCGCGACGCACAACACTTTCCGTTTTACAACCAGCTGTAAAATTGCGCCAATGGACTCCATAACGCAACAAACACTCGTAAGAGCCTACTAAACTGCATATTATTTTAATGAAGTTACTTCCCTAAGATACTAAATGTACCTTAAATATTTCGTTGATTGTGATAAAATGTCGATTGAGATTAGTCGATAGTTGCACTTATCAAATTAAATACCCTGGGCCTTGGAGATGAACCACGAAAGCTGCCCGAAACGTCTTATTTAGAAATTTCTATCCCAGTTCAGCTGACACGGTTACGGTATTTTTTCCGGACCGTTTTTTTTCATATGAACGTGTGTATTATTTGTATGAGCGTGTTCGGATGACGCGAAGCCGACACGTTATATCGTTGTCACAGGCGTAACAGCGCTATAAACTCATGGCTTGACCTATTTACATTTGTTTGTCACAGGTGTAACAGCGCTATAAACTCATGGCTTGGACTATTTTCATTTGTTTGTCACAGGTGTAACAGCGCTATAAACTCGTGACTTGGCCTATTTACATTTGTTTGTCACAGGTGTACTAGCGCTATAAACTCATGGCTTGGCCTATTTACATTTGTTTGTCATAGGTGTAAGAGCGCTATAAACTCACGGCTTGGCCTATTTACATTCGTTTGTCACAGGTGTAAGAGCGCTATAAACTCTCGCTAAGACCTATTTACATTTGTTTGTCACAGGTGTAATAACAGCGCTTTAAACTCATGGCTTGGACTATTTACATTTGTTTGTCACAGGTGTAACAGCACTATAAACTAATGGCTTGACCTATTTACATTTGTATCTCGGCATATTGCTCGCCACACATTCCCGATTATTTTAAAGGCAAACATATGTTCTACTCGCAGTATTTAATTAAAGCATTTAATATATTTCTAAGCGATCTCATTTTTAAACAAAGGTATTGAAATATAAGAGACGTGCTATACGCAGTTTTTACTGGGTGGGACTGCGCCTCCGGGTGTCGCCGATATTGTTTACCAATTAACGAATAAACTAAATGAACGAATAATTAACGAATAAACTAAACGAACGGAAACTAAATGAACGAATTCTTTCCGTATTCAAACTATATTGTTAACCAATACTAATGCACACGTTCAAAAAATCGAAGAAATGAACAATTTTTTTTCGTATGCAAACTAATCCGATTAGGTAGTAGTCCGCCGACAGTCGCGCGGAAATCATAGAATGTCTCTTTTATATTTCAATATCTTTATTATTAAACCAAATCCAAAATTTATTTTGCATTAGGCTAATAAATAAAAGGCTATCAGCATGTGTATTCCAACCATGATATGTAACCCAAACACTTATCTAAAATGGTACTCCAAAGAACTTATAAATCTACTTATCACTAAAAACTTAAACATGAATATAAACTATATAAAAAACTCTGATTACATTGAATTTAAAGATTTAAGAACTTCATGTAAAAAAATGTCTATGACCTGCTACCGTAACTATAAAAATGAAATTCAAAACTCCATAATAAATAATGTTAGTTATTTTTGGAAATACTCTAAATCTCCTAAAAAAGATGATTCTAATTTCCCGAGCATTATGCACCTAAATGGCAGCCATAGCAACAATACTGATGGTATTGTTTACTTATTTGCAACATTTTTTAAAAGGGTTTATTCAACAGACTCAAACAATGCTCCTGTTCCAACAACAACTCTAGATGAAATTCTTGATATTTCACAGTTTACCATAAGTCTCTCTGATGTAATTACTAAAGTTAAATCCTTAGATATCCTCAAATCTGCGGGACCAGATAATATCCCCACAATATTTATCAAAGAATGTATCAAAGTAATTGCTCTCCCATTAACCAAACTTAATCTATCTTTATCCAGCGGAATTTTTCCAGATAAGCGGAAAATTAGTTATTTGACTCCAATTTTCAAAAAGGGCGATAGAAGTGATATTTCTAATTACAGACCAATATGCATTCAATCCACCATACCGAAACTCTTTGAAAGCCTAATACTTGACAAACTTTTTTCACAAATAAAACCTGTGATATCACCTTACCAGTTTGGATTTATGCCAGGTAGAAGTACTCTTTCCAACTTAATTATTTATGAAAATTTTATTACCAATACTTTTAAAGAAAAAAAAACAAGTAGACTCTGTCTATACTGATTTTAGTAAAGCTTTTGATTCAGTTTCCCATGAAATTCTCATTTGGAAATTAGAAAAACTTCGCATTCGTGGCAATTTATTAACCTGGATTGAAAGTTATCTTACTAAAAGACAACAAATTGTTAGAATAAAATCCTCCCTGTCCGAAAAAATTTATGCAACAAATGGAGTTCCACAGGGTTCACACCTTGTCCAGTCTTATTTATCTTGTTTATAAATGATCTAACAAAAGTGTTTTATGTTGTATTTTTCTTACTTTTTGCTGATGACCTCAAAATGTTTAGAATTATTAAAAATATTTACCATTGCAATATTCTTCAAGATAATATTAACAAATTTTTGATTTGGTGTAATGAAAATAGACTCTACTTAAATATCTCAAAATGTCAAGTAGTTAGACTTTCTCGAATAAAAAATCCAGTGATCTTTAATTACAACGTTGATAACAATTCTCTCGAGATATTTACACAAATTAAAGACTTTGGAATCACTTTTCAATCAAATCTTTCATTTGTTAACCACATTACAGAAATCTCTAATAAGGGCTTAAAAATGTTGGAATTTATAACTAGGCTAACTAGAAATTTAACAATATAAAGTGTATTAAACTGTTATATTTTGCATATGATAGAAGTCAACTTGAGTACAATTCTCCCATCTGGAACCCATATTATAATATACATGTACAAGCTCTTGAAAGAATACAAAACAAATTCTTACGTTTTCTAATTTTTAAAATGGGTATTCCAGCAATTATGTTGAACTACAAAACTATTTTAAATGATATGAATATGCTTAAATTGTCAGACAAAAGAATTTTCACTGACTTGATATTTCTGTATAAAATTCTAAATAATTTAGTTGATAGTCCGGCATTGCTTGAATTGATATGCTTCCAGATTCCACTACGTAATACTAGAAGTCAGGATTTATTTCAGTGCAGAAATTCTGGAACTAACTACCATATGTATTCCTCTTTACCCAGAATACTTATAGGGGGAAATAATTATACCAAGTCAGTGGACATCTTCAATTTATCTTTAAAGAAATGCAAAATACTGTTACTGGGACAGTTCAATTATGTACAATATTAATATCTCTTTGTAAAAGACATATGTACCTACTATATTTCTTTATAAAGGAAATATAAAGTATTTATATTTTATTTAATTTGTAAATTTATTAATTCCTCACGTAAAAGCCCCGAAAAAGGGCGTAAATAAAATAAATAAATAAATTAGTTACTTAGTAGTGCATTACCTTGTCGTAGTGTCTTTTTATTCCTGGATATAGAGTAATGTTAAAGAATTTATCATTGAAGAAGAAGGTAACACTAATAATCTAAACGAAAATATGAATGAGCAGAAGACAAAGAAAAATTAAACGATGACGGTCGCTACTGGGACCGATAAATTAATTAACTCTTCAATTGATGGGAATAACTGAAATAATGGAAAAATAAAATTAAAAGAATTATTTCTAGGACACCTGACATCGCGTAACCAGTTACAAGAGGCGGGTAGTGGTTAGCGGTACAGTGACCTGCTTGACGGATTAGCCTTGCAGATTAGCTGGTGGCTATTAGTGAAGAGATGAAGGATTAATCTGAACGTAATGTCAAGGTCATTATTGCATAATCCTTAATGCATTATTGCTTTTTGACTTCAGTGCGGTATTGGAGACTTTCCCAACGACGAAGATACAAGGAAACCGATTTAACGCTTTTATTATAACCGTGACAATTCACGGTTACGTTACCATAACGGCACAAAAAAGCATTAAACGTTCATGCTTTATTCTAATAATACTGCAGCTCTTTCAAAAGATGAGATACACAAAGTACGTAGGTCTGTTTCCTCCAAAGGAAAAAAGTAATAATTTTCTTACATCTCTCTCACACACCGCACCGTGATGTCTCCGTAGAACGTAGACCCCTACAATATTACTAGCCATGTCGATAATTTTGAAAGTATGGAATATAGTTAGGTACAAGGATAGTATTGAAGTGTGAGTGATTTCCAAAAAATCAAAAAAGTTAAATCTCCATGCCTTACAACATTGTATTATTTACAATTTTGTAGCTCTACAATTTTGTATTGTTTTTCTTTTGTTCTAAAACGTAGGGAGGGTACGCAGGAGGGGGAGGGGAAACCGAGAAAGGCGGAGGGGAAAGATGGGGGGGGCGCAGGAAGGGGGGTTCGTGAGACTGTGGAAGCGGAAAAGGGGTTGGTGAAAAGCGAGGAAGGTGGAGGGGAAACGCGGAAGGGGAAGAGGAGGTGAAAGGGGGACGGGGACGAATGGGAAATTACACACAGGGAGAAAAACATTTATTTATGTGCTTGCAACCCATGCCGGGAACTCGCTAGTTATTTATAAAATATCATCTGCCTTGGAGAAGGGCTCGGTTGTGTACGAAACCAGATTTTTGTTTTTGTTTTATGTGAATATCGCACAAGAGTCCCAACTGCTCCCAACCGTCTGGATCCATTGAGACTATGGCATCCCCAATTTATATTGTGAGCTGAAGGCAGCTGGGAGCGAAAGAAGATAGGGATCATATTAGCATAATTACATTGTATAATTGTTTTGTAATCTTATTCTCTGTTAGGTACTTGTACCGTAAATAAGGAAAAAAAATAATTTACATAATATTGTGGGAATGAATGGCGATGAACCTATCGAGTAATGACGAAATTATCGCAAGATGTTCGAAATGACTGCAAACAGCGGTGAAAGTTGCCGTATACTGTAGACAGGCAGTGCCGGACTTAACTTCTATGAGACTGGAATACTCACATATCAAACTATTGATGTAAAAAACTAAACAAATTTTACGAACGTTTAAAAACTTGATAAACCTAGTCGAATATGTACGAAGGAGAGCGATTTATCTTGTTCACGAGTTTAAAAAACAGTTTTTTTTGGCCTCCTGTAAAATTTGATAATTGGTATAACGCATTCTATGAATTAGGCCCCCGAAATTTGATTTTCCTTTATATATGTTGATAATCATAAATAAGTATTTAACCCCTCAGACCTTGACCGTGTTATGTCAGAAGGTCAAAATATTTCCGTTTTTCAATAAAATTCCAATAAGAACATTTCTAAACTTTCAAACTTTATGATTAGAAATAAACAAGTAATTTTTGAAACATAAAATTTTTTCCCCTCAAACATAAAAAGTTTTAAAAATGGCTCACCTTAATTTTATTTCTAACTAAAATTACTGATAACGAAAAAAAATAA
This sequence comes from Limnephilus lunatus, assembly GCA_917563855.2. Taxonomy (NCBI): domain Eukaryota; kingdom Metazoa; phylum Arthropoda; class Insecta; order Trichoptera; family Limnephilidae; genus Limnephilus; species Limnephilus lunatus. The sequence continues at coordinate 38,504,906 of OU830602.1, read as the reverse complement.
AAACACGTACATCATTTATTAGGCACCTCCTCTCGACCTATCGCTTTGCACAGAAGTAGGAGTGATGGATTAATATGTCCGCCACCCCTGGACACATTAACCCCCAGATTCCTACCCACCCCTCATACCCTTTTCCTTACCAGAACGGATTCTCCTTTATTTCTCTAAAAAGGCTCTGCAAATTGATCCCAAATCATCCCATCAATAGCATCCCCTAAGATGACATAGCCCCCGAGGGAAATTGTATTCACCAAGGCCTCCTGCGTGAAGCTAGCCTAACCAGTTTTGCGTTTTCTTAACTTATTTTGCCAATGTATTTGAGTTAATTTTTCGTTTTGAATATAAAGCGTGGTATTTTCTCTTTCTAATGCCGTTTAGATCATATTACTAACCATGATAGTAAGAGAGACATAACGATTTCAATGAGATTTATATGAGTTATTCCGAAAACCGAACAGATAGACTTGTCAGTTTTTTATTTATTTCCTTTTTTCGTAAAATAATTTTTGCTTACTATTTTTACAGATTTTTCGACTACCACACTAGGCATATGCACGTACAATGGTAGTCGAAATTTGTAAACAAAATTGATACGAAATTTGTTAACAATTTCATTAAATTAATCCTAAAAGTTATATATGAAGTTAGTAATAGATACACAGAAGTGGCGGATCTAGGAAGCTAGGTACAGGAAGGCTATTCTATCAAATATTTTCAATCAATATGTATTAATTTTATTTTTACACTAGTATATTATATGTAACTCAATCAAATGCCACAACTAACTGATTCTCTCTTTTTTATTATATCTTATGCACAACTATGATTTAATGGTAGATATATTTATACCGTAATGTTAATAAATAAATAAATAAGATGAAAGTTAACAGTTGAATTTTCTAATTTTTCACATTATACCAAAAATACAACCGATAGATGTCATCTTTGTGTTAAGAAATTAATATAATGTACAGAAAAGAATTATATTAACCATAATAATGTTAGCTTATAGAAATTATGAATGGTGGGTATGAAACTGGGGTCATCGTGTTCAGGAGTGACGGACGTATGAATCCATCCCTTACACTGCAGTGCGAGACGATGTTGCGAGAGAGTCCGCCTGGAAAGGTCGAAGGGTCTCCATCAACCAGTATCTCTCTAACTGGCCCCCACGCAGTAGGTGGGCAGACGAATCCGCCACCAAAACCTAGACATACCTCACCATGTGAATCCGTGAACAAACTCTGCTAAGTCACCAAGTTCGGATTCAAAACTCCTTCCATCTAAAAATAAAAATCATATGTAACAGCAAAAATCTACCTCATTGGTTGACTTTTTAACATGGCAATTTAAAACGCAAAAGGCGCACAACGTAAAACAAATACATTTTTAATATTCGTGTAGTATGTTTTACAATAGATAAAATAATATTCAGTATTATTGATTGGTTGTGTTTAACTATCTGTCTAGTTTAGGAAAGATGTGGGGTGAGAGGGAAGATATGTGAAAAATGTCTTTACGGACTTTAATTTTTTTAATGACATGTTCCATGTTATTATATTAGCAAAACTTAATTTAGTTAACAAAATAATAGCACCCTGGAAATTACTCCTAACAACAATGTTCTCATGTTATGTTGACTCCTCCCACCATTCTTCCCCTCCCGCAAAATAACCCCTCCAACTATCCCCGCCTAATTAAATCTAATAATTTCTGTACTTGTGTACATTTTTTGAATTTTGTTATTTCTGCACTTGTGTAATAATTTATGTACGTGGAAAGTAAAACTCTTCAAAATAATATGTCAAGAAATTGTTACATAGATGTAACAATTGATAGATGCCCAAGAAACACAAAAAAAAATAGGGTTAAAAAAAATATTTTTGTTTTTAATAGAGAACCAAGTCATCGGACAGCAAAATTACATCAGGAATCGCTGGTTAAGGGACATTAACCAGCCAGCGGCGGAGAATTCATATTTCGTCAAAAGATGTTCTTACGATCGTACAGGCCGGTTCCAATGATAAAGATTAATTATTCTCCGTACCAGCTTTTTTTAATAATAACTCATTATCGATTTTATTTCATTAAAAAATCATTTTATTTATACCTACATTCAAATTGGCTGAAAGGCGTGATGATGAAACTATTACAATTATATACTTTATGTAATTATTTTTTTTATAATAAGTATTTATAATTTTTCAATAATGAAGCAAAATAAGAATGTAAAAAAATCTTAAATATATATAGTTTGTACGACCGTAAATAAATAGACAATCTGAAGTATTTTCGTTACAAAACACATGTGCGGATCTTTTTTTAAATGATTTTATTTAAACTAAAATTAATATTCTGAAACAAAGCTTTCCCAGGTAATTTATTGATTCATTTTACTGCAAGATTATATAATTTGAAATGTGTGTTGTATAATACAAAATTTGGTTTGAAAATTTAACATATATGCCAACGACCTATGGTAAAACCTTATTGTACTAAAAATAAACATATTTTCTCAAAATTTAAAACATAGTTTTAATAGATAAAAGAACAGTCTTTCGAAATCAATTTATAATTTTTTGTGAAAAAGAGTCAATACGTTTAAAATTTGATTTTAAAATGACATATTTCCGTTTTTTTCTGGTTATTCCCTCTTAAAATCCTTCGGGTAAGTGCTGTGTATATCGCAGAACTTTGATGTGATTTTGATCGGTAGCGTAGCGGTTGAGTCGTTTTCTTTATAATTTCGCAAAATATTCCGAAAGTAAAGAATTTTATCAATCCACACAAATTAATGGACTTTCCATGTAAAATATATTTCCCATAATCATTCGATGTCAAACAATCATGCATGAACATAAAGGAATTGTGCAATAAGGGTAAAATGGGCCAAGTTGTGACATTGCATTGAGTTGTGGCTATTTCTTTGGCCGTCGATCCGTAATGACGTGGGAGCCCCAAACAAAAATGAAAGGAATTCCATATTAGGCTGCGTATACACACGCGAGCCGAACATTCTAGCGGAACCACGAATTGTGGAGAACGGCTGCGTTGTCTTTTGAAGTGAAAGCTTCTTTAGCACCGTTGTGATTTGAAACTCGATGAAACGAAAAAGCGACACTAAAAAGAGAAAACATATACATTTGTAGGCCTGTGAGAGAATGAGATAGAAAAGTAGGTCTGCTCTTTGTGGAGTGCTTCGTTATCTCCCCACTCTTGTCTACTTTAGTTGTCTGAAGGTTTTACTTCTAACGCGTGTGAACTGAAAAAATGTATTTTTCATACAAAACTTAAAATTGAGGCCGCATTAATCAACCAAACTGAATAGTTCTTTTTTAATTAAAAGGTGTATGTAATATGGTTCGGATGTGTGCAACTTTAGTTATATGTTTGGTAATTTACAAAAATCGATTAAAAGAATTAAACTTTTCACGTTTTAGAGACAACTTCTGCAATTATTTCTGAGTTGGTGATAATTATTTAAAAAAATAATAATTTTACTCCGTTTACTATGCAAATATAATGAAATATTAAATTAAATTAAATTAACAGCAAAAGCATTTTGATGGGCATAAATTTAAGTATAAAAAAAATATATATATTATTTTTCATATTATTTTTCATTATACTAACAGAGCAAGCGGGTCAATATATTTTTTTATTAAATATAATTAACTCAAAAAAAAAACTTTCGAGTCGTGCAAAATTGCATGCTTTAAAGGCCTATTTTAAATAATTTAAAACAAAAATAAATGAAAGAGCAAATATCCGTACTGAATATTTGCTAAACCCTTAAAAAAAACAAGTGTGCTTTAGACCACACGACTGAAGTAAAACTTCACTAACTTATAAAAGAATAGACAAAGAAAATGTTCGCGCGCAATGCTCTCTCTTGCTCCTACAGTGTGATACAGACAATAGGCCTGCACTGTGTCTTAGATATACGAAACGTAACTGCCCATGAGAGAAAGAGAGAAAGAAAATGTGTGCTTGCACCTCTCTCTCTTGCCCCTACAGAATTATATATAACGTAACTCTCTCTCTCTCTCTTTCTATCTTCACTAACGTATATCTCCCTCTCAACTTCCGTTCGCGTCGCCCGATTACACTTTTCGTAACGCTCTCGTCACGCATTCACCAGCTTATTCCCCAAGTCAAGCGTGCGTAAAGAAGTTTTACTTCAAAAATACAAGTGTGCAGTTCACGTGCGGGAGAAGTGAAACCTTCAGAAAACTAAATTAGACAAGAGTGGGGAGACCGATTATTCTATCTCATTCTCTCGCAGGCTAAATCCTATAGTTGAATGTGTTTGTCTCTTTTTAGTGTCGCTTTTTCATTTCACTGAGTTTTAAATCCCAACAGTGCTAAAGAAGATTTGATTTCAAAAATAATTATTCAGCTTGGTTAGATATTTTGACCTCTCATTCAAATTTAAGTTTTGTGTGAAAGGGCTCAGCCATTCCTCTTTCCGTTCGCCGCAAACGGCGAAACTTATGTTCGCATGTGTATACGCAGCATCATAGGTACTAGACATTATTCACACGGAGGTTTAGCAAGCATTGACTGCGCGCGTTTTCTTTTCGTGATAAAGAACATGAGAAATGGGAACATTACCTATACCAAATCGTTAAAATGTAATTTATTTGTATGCATTAGTGATTCACACAGCTTTGAAAAAGTTTTTTTTTACTGGACTAAATAGTGAAATTGACCCAACCCTGCTGTCATATCTGTTAATTACTTAGGTACTATGTGATAAAGTAGTTATCGCTCAGTCGGTAACGAAGAGCGTTATTATGAGCGCTATATGGTTTATTATTATTTTTAATTGGTAAACTAATGTTTAAGACAAGATTTTTATGCATAGCACAAAGGGTAACAATTATTATAAGCAATAATTATTAGCCTGAAACACTCATCAACACTGAAAAAATCTCCCGAGAAAAGATAAATGCCGCCGACGGGACTTGAACCCGCGTCCTTCTGATATCCGGTCAACTGCTCTACCAACTGAGCTACGTCGGCTTATCTCCCACCCGCCAAATAATTCAATATATACTAGTGTTTCATTCAACAATTACTGCTTATTATATTTTTTACCTCAACAACTTTTTTTCAACAGAATGGCAATCAGCAGATCTAAATGTACACAAAAGACACTAATCTTATAGAGCGATCGTCTGCTGCATAAGCGGCCTTTTGGTTATTTTCTACACGTTGTTAGAAATGGTGCACAATTTGATCATATTTTATGACGGACACCGATTAGATTATTCACGTTTATCCGAAGAGAGTATAATTCACAATGATTCAAAATTACAATGATTAAGTAGTTTGCGTTTTTAAAAGACGATGTATGAATGTTAATGCGCCAAGACCGAGCTGTTTGGCGGTCCGGGAAACGGTGTGATGGTAGTTAGTTACTTGCTAGTTCTCGCGGCTCAGCGCCTTGTTTGGACGTCGTGTGGATGGAATCATTTATGGATTAAACATTTGAGCGCATTAATTATTATCGTCGCGTGGGAACTGGGACATTAAGCAAAATGGTCGCGTTTAAAACAATGGCAAAGAATTTAAGACCAATTAGTTTATAGTAAAAAGATTTGCAGTAGGTACATAGGTATCGTGAATTACTACATTGACGTTATGATTGGACTACACGCGGAGAATAATTGGTTTTTGCAAGTCTAATAATGATATCAAGTATCATCTTACAAAAATGCTACATGAAAAATCTAATCATTCTTATTTTTTTTAACTCCACACAAGAGGTCCTGAGGTAAATTATTTCCTTGGGGGCTTTTGTCATCTCTGAGAAGCTGAGCGGAGGGTCTTCCGTGGAAATAAAGGAGTGGATCTAGGTCTTCCAAAAACGTCGTAGGAAGGAGGAAACACAGAGGCCAGTAAATCGTTTCATATCCCGAGCTGTAGAGCTCAAGAACGAGTCCTGGAAACGAACCGTTCTCATGTCACAAATGTCTACTTTATACAAATTTTGGGCGCACTTTTGGCGTTTTTCTATACTATGCACCGCTGCTTTAGGATCAACGACGCTAGTTGCTCGTAGCATCTTCCATTGAAATACCGGTGGAATAAGGACAGCCTTCTCACCCTACGCCTGTGCTTTAAAGATTACAATCCGCTTGTTAAGATGGGAAATCTATCAAACGGACCATCCGTTTCCGTTTTTCGAGTCAAGTCAGACCAGAGGTTATACCTACACAGAAACCGTCGCGGGTCCAAAGTTTCATTGCAATCCGATGAATGGTTTAGGAACGCACGAGGGACAAACAAAAAAACATTCATTTTTATGTATTTTTTTGAAAACTTATTTTTTTATGTATTTATTAAGATGATCAATTAAATTTGGTTCATATCCATTTTTTACAGCAATTGATTTTATTATATTGCTTTGTGTATATTCTACCTTGAGGAAAGAACGGTTCTTCCGAAACAGGTCGACATACATAAAAAAAATATAGTGGCTCGTAAAAAGAAATATTTTCTCATCATCTCTTTACATATAAAAATTAATGTTTCTTTGTTTGTCCCATGTGCGCTCCTAAACCATTCATCCGATTGTGATGAAACTTTGGTGATCTAATGTTTGCATGCCCGCGGTGGTTTCTATACATAAAAGTGAGCTCTAGCGTAATGAAATTATTTCTCATACTATTCATCCGATTGCGATGAAACTTTGGTGAGTTGTGTGAAAGTCCACGAAGGTTTCTATATACACTGGTGAGAGTGGTGAGCTCTATCGTTATGAAATTTGTATAAATATTTTGCAATAGAGTGAGATAAAATTTGTGTATTTCATTTCGTTTAATGGCAGGGTGGAAAGGAGGGCGGGGGAGGGGAATCGGTAGGGAGGAGTGGAAGGAGGTGGAAAGCGGGGAAGGTGATAGGGAACGCTGGAGGGAAAGGGGAGGCGGGAAGGGATGGTGAGGCGGAATTCAATCAATCAATTTCTTTATTTAGTGGCATTTCAACGCATGCCGGGAACTCGCTAACTTATAAATAAATATTAACTTATTTCCCAGTTATTATAGAGATACGCCGATTACCCGTAATTACAAGGGATTACGAATTAAATTTTTCTTTTGAAAATTTTCGAATCTTTTCTATATTCAATAAAAATTGCTTGAATTTTATTTAACTATCGAAAAACTGATAGCAAACTTAGTTAAAGGAAAAAAAACATTGAAAAAATAGCTAACTAACTAAAAAATAAAAATTGGCTTGTGAAAATGATTTCTTCCATTCGAACGAGACTTTGCTCGAAACTTATCAGTTTCCTTTCTAATTTTTTTTGTCCACAAAAAAAATCAGTGACAGACAAAGAATCATTCTTATTTTATGTAAATAGCACATTCAAATAAGAATTATAATGAGATATGGTAATGATATTGAAAACTTCTATTAAAACTTAATAGAGGTTCAATATCTCAAAAGCAACAGTGGGTCCATTTCGTGAACAAAACAAGTTGAAGTCATCGAGAATGTGGGTCATTCCATTATTGTTTTTCTTTTGACGAAGTTGATTTATTTTATCAATCACTCTTGTCATGACTTAAAAAAAAATACATTTGAATGAGATACAACACTGATAAATTTGTTGTAAAGGGGGGGTGACCCGATGGTTGATATTTTTTGCACATTAATTGCAAATTTAAAACATAAAATCGACATCAAAAATGCCTTTAATAATAAGTTAGTGTGAATATGTGAATAGTGTTGATTTTGTTGTACTTATACGCTGATATATACGGTATACAGACAAGTAGTTTTATCCTTGATGCATTTGAATAAAAATATGTTTTATACTTTTGTTATTCGGCGGTACATTCTTTCTGCACACCCCCTTCTGGGTCACTTAGTTTTATTTTGTGTATGTGAATATCTCACAAGAGTCTCATCTGCTCCCGTCTGGAGCCAGTGAGACTACGGCATCCCCAATTGGGGTATGTTGTGAGGCTGAAGGTAGTGGGGAGGGGAAGTAAATGGGGAAGAAGAAGGTGGGGAAGCACCTGGATATTCAGATCTGGTCACCAAACACAGCTTAAGCCATTTCAAGCAACGTTTCTGTTCTATCTTCCACTCTACAACGTGCCGCAAATATACCATATATTATTTTAAATAAATTAATTGTGATATAACACAAATTAATCAAATATAATTTATTTGCCCACGCCGGGATTCGATCCCGCGACTCTTAGCTCTTATCTCACTATCCACGGGTAACTACCCGAACTGAACCCCATTAACAGTGAACTGTGAACAGAGTGAACCGGTGATCTATTATTAATAATAATTTACGCTATCAGCACGGTGAAGGAGTCATCGTGTACATCTGAAGAGGTCAAATAAGAGTGAAGAGTGAAGTGGCAAGTGTGAAGTGGCAACCAGCACGATGGTGAGGCCGAGGCTATTCACGCCGGAGTCGGCAGTCTTCCTCGCGATGTCTAGCGTGACGGTAGTGCTAGTGGCGTGTGTGTGTGTCCTGGGGGCGGCTACAGTCCCCCCCTCGGCTATTGGGGAGGTTGTTTCCAATGCAGGAGCAGGGATTAACCAAGTTACGGTGAGTCCTTATTTTAAAAATTTATCCATTTACTTTTTCCAAAAAATTAAACAATTGCTGAAAAATTGTGATTGAATTTTTTTTTCAAACGTACTAATATCAGTTGTAAGTGCGTGATGTGAAATATTTCTGCATAACTTAATGATTTTCACAATTATAACTGATCAATTCAGACAAGCATTAATAAGGTACAAATTTGTAAATCTGAAATGTTTATTTATTTTGTTAAAATATATATTTTTTTATATGAATACCTCACAATCCCATCCTATATGAATACCTCACAATCGAATCCCAGCTACTCCCGTCTGGAGCCAGTGAGATTATGGCATCCCCAATTGGGGTATGTTGTGAGGCTGAAGGTAGTTGGGAGAGGAAGGATATGGGGAAGAGGAAGGTGGGGAAGTACCTAGCTATTTATAACTCATCACCAGCAACGATTCAATTCTGAATGGGTTACACCAGGGCGATACTGAGAGTACCTTCCACTCTGGAACGTGCTGCAAATATACTATAAATATACTGCAAATATAACATTATTTTAAAATTAATTAATTGTGAAAAAACACAAATTAATAAAATTAAATTTTAATATTTAATTAAATAAAGACAATATTAGCGAAATTCAATCAAAATCTGAAGACAGAAAAAATTATAATTTGAGTTTTTACTCAAAAAATTAAAAATTAAAATTAAAAAATTAAATTTATTTACCCATGCCGGGGTTCGATCCCGCGACCTTCGGATTGCGAGTCAATGGTCTAACCCCTCGTTAACGGCGGCCGTCAAATCTATATCTAAATCGCTAATGATTTTTAAAGTGATGTTGAAATTTATATCTAATTGTTTGTCCATATAATAATATTCCAAAGAAAATTGTCAATATTTCTTTATAAAAAGGCAATGGTCCCGAGGAAAATATTTTATTAATTCTTTCAGCTTCAGAAAATTATAATATACCATGATTTTCACGGGTGTAAGATAATCTCTAATAATATAATATCGACAACGGAAATTTGAAATCTGTAAAGAACAATAAATCCAAAAATTAGTTAAATATGTCATTTTTCTCAATATATTTTCTCTTTCGTTCTGCGTCAACAAAACATTTCTAGAAAAATAAGTGCGTCTTTAGGTGCGTCGCGACGTAAATTTAAAAAGATTTTTTTTCTAAATAAACATAATATATGTTCACAATAAATCAACAATTACAAGTGAACAATAAGAAAAATAATGCCATAAATTTATTTATTTATTATTATAATTTTTTTTTACAATGTATAGAATTTTTGTGTTATTTCATCCGCCATGCTAGGGATGTCCCTGTTTTTTGGCGGGTGAAGTTTACAGATTGGAAATCATACATATTATGGTTGATAAATTAAATTATAAGTTATACAAATTAAATTAAATTGAAAAAATTATATATCATGATTTCAAAATGTACTAATATTTATAAATTTACTAAACATTTCAAATAATTTGCCACAAAAATACCACACACCATAAACACAAACACCATACCCCTTCCGCCTCCCTTTCCTCTCCCGCGTCCCCTTCCCCTCGCGCGTTCCCCCTCCACCACATTCCCTCTCCCCACTCGACTCTCCCCCTTCCCCCGTTCCGCAAACCCCCTCCTGTGTTCCCCTCCCCCCTCCTGTGTTCCCCTCCCCCCTCCCAGGTTCCCCTCCCCCCTCCCTGGTTCCCCTACCCCCCTCCCGTGAACCGCCTACCCGAGTTCTCCTCCCCCCTACCGCATTCCATATGTTCAGTCCCTGTACATTCAGTTTTCAAACAGCTCGCGTGCCACCTATTGCAATTTTTAAAACAAATTTAATAATGCCAGAGCACAGCAGTAGTACAAACCTTGTCCTGACAATAACGAACCCAAAAAAAAAGTATCGTCCAATTTGGTGCAGTCGTTCGGAAGTTATGCGCGTACATACATTTCGGCAATTAATTTTTATTCACATAGAAGATAGATAGATGTACGAATATATATAAATTTCATAAATGTATTCCAAATATATATTCCAAACATATACTATAAATACACCAGAAACAGAATAGTATGTATTCTTCCAAGAAAAAATTTAACTAGAAAACAAAGAGTTTTTATTGAATATAGTATCATTAAACCTTGTTTAGTTCCGTTTGTTGCAATAAAATTCTAATTTCTAACGGAGTATAGAGGCGAGTTTTGTTAGTTCTTTTTTTTTGGGGAGTATAATATTCAAGCGTGTAGCTATAGCATTCACATAGGGGTTTGACCTTAATGGGGGATTTAATCCTGGGGGGGGACTAGGGAGAAGGGGGAGGCGGAGGAGTGGAAAATTTAATAGAAAATTATTTTGGGACCTGTACTCAATGATTGATTTATGTGGGTAATTTTGGAGGCGGGTATGGGTACCGCCGCCCCGGGAAACATTTATTAGACAACCAAAACCTGTGTCATAGGTCACCCAAGTGGATCGCTACGTTTGGTAGGAGTACCCGGGTTCATAGGCTGAGGTTTGTCCAGGTCTTGGCGGCAGATTCGTCTGCCCACATGCTGCGTGGTGGGCCGGATCGATAAAGACTGGTTGAGGGAGGTCTTTTGACTTTTACAGCCGGACTCTCTCAACCCATTGCCTTGCACCGCAGTTAGAGCGATGGATTCATACGTCTATAACTCCTGGACACACTGACCCCTAGATTCCTACCCACCCTTCATACCTTTTTCCTCCCCAGAACTTCCTATCCTTCCCTTCTTTAAAAACACCCTCAACACAGAATCCCCTAAGATGACATTTTCCTCAGGGCCTCCTTTATGGGGCTAATATGAAAAAAGGTTCGTATCGACGACACAAAAAATGGCGCTAGTTAAATCACCCAAATGTTATTTAAATTTATTTTACGCATTACACAGGAAAATTAAGGAATATTTCACATCACCCATACACCCACGCAAAATTAGTATTTTTAATTATTGAAATAAAATAATTTTTGATACCTATTTTTATGATATGATTTAATACTTCATCAGTTCCAATTTTGAAAATTAAAAGTTTTTTGCACTTACGGAGGAATATTTCACACCACTCATGCCAACAGCCGAAACCAATATGTTTAATATTATCCATATCACAACAACAACATAACATATTTGAAAAACTTTCAAATTGTTTTGAAATTTTCCTTAAACTAATACTACTTTTTACAGCGCAAGTAGAAAAACCTTTGTTTATATTTGTTTAACTCGCTTTAGGAAATATTGATATACCTTGAATTGAATTGGTGTCGTTGCAATAATAGAAGTTACAATGTAATATACAAACTGGCACGAAATGCGATTATTTGCTTACTTTATTTCACGCTACTGAAAAGCAGGGAAATATTTATTATAAAGTATATATATTTATAATTATCATAAAATATAATTTTTTTGCATTATTTACCAATTTCAAAACTAAAATTGACTTCAAAAATACCTTGGTATGGATACCGAACGAATTTATTTACTGAGTCGATTTTTTGTACTTATACGCTGGTATAATATACAGTATTTATAGAAGTAATAATAATTGTTATTCCGCTGTTCATCCTCTATGCACACCCCTTCGGGGAAATTTAGTTATATTTTGTGCAAGTAGATATGCCGTATTTTCGCTAAACGGTCTGCATCTACATATTACATAGTAAAAAAACAAAGTCGCTCCCGCTGTCCGTGCGCTTAGATCTTTTAAACTACGCAACAAATTTTCATGCGGTTTTCACCAATAGATAGATTGATTCATGAGGAAGGTTTAGATTTATAATTTGTCAAGAATTGTGTAAATTATTTGAAAAATATAATATATAAAGGGAGCGGGCAAGCGGGCGGTGTGGATTTGATATGTATGCCAATTAACAGATGCGTTGGTTATAAAGGTTGGGTAATGGCATTGTCAGTAGATGGTGTTGTGTTTCGTTAGCCACAGCAACGTGTGGCCGGGTCAGCTAGTAGAGCTGGCCTCAGGGTTCGAGGAGCCAAACTTTATAAGTATTAAATCAATCCAGAAAGCCGAACTTGAATTTTTAAAATGGCTTGAAAACGTTACGATTTTTTTAATCAAAGTTATATTTTCTTTTACCTTCGACTTTATTTTACTAATAACTAGGGACGGCGAACCCTGGAATATAATGTGCCCAAAATATTGAACATGTTACCAAGTAATATAAAAAATTGCGATTCTACAAATAGATTGAGATATATGCTGAAAATATGGTTACTAAATAGAGATGGATGGTCTGTGTGTTAATTGTGACAATCTCTATAGTTATAGTAATTATATTATGTATGTGTAATTAAATTGTATTTGAAGATTAAAATCCTATCGACAAACAGCTTAGTTGCGGTTTCACGGGAAAAAACAATAAACAATAAAAAAATTAAAAAAGACATTCAGTATACAAACTTGACGACATATTGAAAAAAATGTACAAAGTACAGACACAGAATATTTTTTTCTAATACATTTGGTAAAATATATACTTTATTTTACTTACTATTTCAGATTTATATTAACATTATTTCATTTTTATCGTCGTATTAGTATTGTGACAATTTGCAATAACTTTTTTTGTAAACATATGTGTATTTATCCTGTTATAATTTTTTATTGTAATTAATTGTAAAATTTCTATGACAAAATTAATTAAAAAAATTAAATAAAAAGGTTATACAAAACCTCGATGTTGACTATTTTAATTAGGTATTATCAGCCTGAGATGCAGCAGCCTGTATTTTGTATCCCATTTGCTCAGTATTCGGTGGAGGTACCAGCGACAGTGACAGCAACAGTTTGGTAAAACACCTATTATTCAAATTTCTCGACGACCGTATTTCCTCTCAAGCATTATTGCATAAAGATTTTATTTTTGTAAAGATTCAGGGTAATAAATATTATTGCTTGTAAAAAGTCATCCATTTTAGCTGCATATTGACATTGCAATAATGATGACATCCAAACATTACATTACACAATTCAAAGTATGACGAATTATAAAGAAGAGCATAAATCGACAAATTATTTCGTAAATAATAAATAACAGAGGATCACAACCAAATAGATAACATTATGACATAAATCACATTGAAATTATGTTGATCTTTTAATCAATTACTTAACATTGACAATAATTATTATTTCTGTACCCCTGTGTACATATTCATACATTATTCATACAAACATTAGCAATTGATTGCTGGATTATTTATTTGATTGAATAATGTGGAAATTATTACTAAAATAGCAACGGCATAATGACTACGATTGAGTTTGAATAGGTTTTGTTTGATAAGGAATGAACTTTCTAAAATTATTGCTAAAGATGTTTTTGTTCTCATTCTGTGAAAATCTTTGAAGATATGACAACAGAGTACAGAGGCCTACTGAATTACTGGTGTTATCTTGTAATATGGCTTTTGGTTGCTTGACTCGTGTAATATTATTTCTACACTGACTATTTATTTAGTAATTAGTTAGTACATTTACTAACCAGCAAGTAATTTTATAGTCTAATTCTTTTTCAGATAATGCAAATAATACACATTATAAGACACCGCAATACCACAATAGCAACATTGTGTGTATTTTTTTCTACATTCAGACGTTGCACTACATCGTTTACAATTTGGAATCGGGCGGCTAAAAAAAAACTTCATATGTAGATGGCGATAGTTTAGTTAAAACTACAAGTTTTTAAGTTTCTAAAAAAAAATTTTTTTCAAAGATAATATTGTATTCAGTAAAAGTTGGTGCGTATTAGCAAAATACTAATAAAATGATTAAAATTAAATAATATTAACATGAATCAGAAATAGCAAGTAAAAAAAGTATTCTATGTCTGTACGTTTTCATTTTTTTAATACATTGTCTAGTTTGTATACTGAACGTCTATTGACGGCATTCAAATGAGAATTCTTATAAGAAATAACTTATCAAAAAAGCAAAACTTACCGATACGCAAGTGGTCGATATCCATTCTACTTAAAAAAATATTTGCACTTGTGTCAAAATCCAGAGAGGAAATTGGGGAAAAATTGCTGAAGGGATAAATGTCACTAGTTCCTCGTAGCATCTTCCATCGATATACTGGTAGAATAAGGACAGCATTTCCACCTGACGGCTATGCTCTAAAGAATGTTATCCGGGAAATCAATCAAACGGACCGTCTGTTTTAACATTGAGTCAAGGTTTATTTCAATTATTTTTTGCCAAATTCAAGAGTGGTTAAGAATATGTAATGGTGATGTATTCAAAGTATGTATTGATACACACAAACCCACATAAGTGCGTGGAAAGACATATCAAAAATAATATTTAATTTCTGACGTTGTTCGGGGTTTGGAGTAAAGTTTTGAGGTTGTGAATTCTAGTATACCTGAAAACTGGGTGAAGTTCTAGGGTGGGTTTTTGACATATATTTCAAAAATACCTACATACAGTACTGTTAGAATTAATGTGAACACAAGTGATCTATTGGAAAAAATAATAAATATTCTTTATTGAGGAAAAAAAATAGAGAAACAATTACAATTTATTTTTTTTAATACCAAGTGTGTCCTCCCTTAAAAACTTCTTGTACACGGTTTGGCATATAATCAGCAAGTTTTTTTACAATTTTCTGATATTTGCGTGTCTCTAAACCATATCTGAATTACTCTCTCAATCAGCTTGTTTTTTGTTGTGCTTGTCTTGCTTTAACTATGGCCCACCGATTTTCAATTGGATTAAGATCCGGAGATTTACTTGGCTATTCAAGGTATGTATTTTTTTGTCTTTAAAATATTAACAATCTTAGTGCGTTTTTTAAGGGAAATATCCATCTTCAAAAATTAGAAACATAAAAGCTTTAGTTCAGTTTACCTCTGCAAAAAAACTGTAATTCTAAAAAATAACAAAATTAACGCATATGTAGTTTGGCGAGTCTCGTAACTCATTGAATGATTGAATAAGAACACAAAATGGCCGCTATTATAATATGCTGCATACAACCGCGAAAAACAAGATTATTGTGCTAATTATCACGTGTTCACATTAATTTGCACAGTACTGTAGCTCATCGTGTGCTTAAATTGTAGAAAAATAGCTCTACATTAAAAAAAACACTGAAAATTTTTTCAACAGAGTTTATTTATTAAATATACGACAAAAACAAAAACAAGGGCCTAAATTTCGTAATGCGCGTATTCATCCAGCGAAAAAATATCCTCCGACGAAATATCCTACGGACAAAACATCCCCTAACAAAATTTTTACTAAAACTTTACCTGACCTAACAAAAAATATAAATTATTGTTGCCTGATTACAATATTATAGTATTCTTTTTGTCTCATTTTATTATTTTTGAACCATTATTTATTAGAATAAGTTAACAGCATTAATCTAAACGAAAATATGAAAGAGAACAAGATACAGAAAAGCAGAAAAAAGACAATGGTCGCAACTGGGACTCGAAAAAAAGTATAAAAAGAAAGTTTTTCTTATAAAAATTGAATATTCATTTAGACTTTTATAAAAAGTCAGTTGTTCCATATAAATAAATTCGGATATATCTATTAGAGACGCTTTCCAGGTTACAAACCAATTCTTAGAATGATTGTTTCCAATGAAAAGGGTAGTTCCCCGCAATATGGAGAAAAATAATTAGTTGATAATAATGTTATTCTAAAATTTGAAAATATGAGATTGACAAATATGACGGTTTGACAGAAGGTGGCAATAACGAAATTGGTTAACGCGCTCATCCCGGTTAGACGGGGAGATCTGGGTTCGAGACCCAGTTGCGACTATTGTCTTTTTTCTGTTTTTCTGTATCTTGTTCTTTTTCATATTTTCGTTAAGATTAATACTGTTAACTTATTCTAATATGATATATTTCACTGATGGGAATAACCTTCAAAAAAGTATAGAAAAAGTTTTTCTTATAAAAATTGAATAATTTATTGTTTTTAAAGGATGTCTGTATTATTTTCATCCCATTTTTTAAAGTTTAGGTTAGGTTTTAGCATATATTTTGTTGGGGGATGTTTTTTCCGTAAGATATTTTATCAGAGGATATTTTATCGGGGATATTTTGTCGCGAGATGAAAGGTTGCGGAACCCCTAAATTTAGCTGTTTTTGTCGGGTAACGCCAGGCGCGGGGGTTCGCCGAGGTCGAAAACTTGGTTATAACATCATTGCATTGAATCAACGATACACCAACACTTCAAAACTACCCGACCTTTTAACAAGGAATTTTGCTAAATTGACTGGACTATTATTAATAATTAAACTTTTATCGTCATATGGCGCCAATTTCCTTTGCAAATACATCAACGCCGTGGCAATCGTGAAACCTCTACAAAAGCCGACATAGTTAATAAATGACCACCGGCTGAGTTATTGCTCTGGTTACAAAATACATAATTAAAACAATGAACACAAGTAGCCAAAAAATAAAAACAAGTAGTTTAAAATTCACATCCTTGACTCCCCAGATTGTACGTTCTGTGGTCTAGATGTGGGCTCTTTAGATCACATGTTTTTTGGTTGTCCCTCTCTAAATAAATATCCTCTCTTCTATCAAGCGTTATCTAAAATTGCCTCCCCTCCATTCAACATTTCATCTCTTCTAAGTCTGAACTCGACTCCAATCTTCCATATAATTCTGAAATTTGTACATTTAAATAAAATTAATATATAAATTCACCTTTCCCTTTCTCTGTAATTTTAAATGATGGCCTAGAACACCCTTGAAGGGTGAAAGCCAGAAATAATTATAAAAAAAAAAAAAAAACACAAGTAGCCACCATGCAACTTTAAGACTAGCTTTATTAAAAATAAATTAATGGTTTTCACATTTTCACTGACGTTGCGTACGAAATACCCGTACCTTACATGTGTGTATTTATTTTGCTTTTTTTAAATTATTTATTCTTATTCCGATATTTCTGTTTTCAGATTTTTTATTGAATTTCGTAAATATTTTCTTCATTTAATTAAATATTACAATTTGAGGTGATGACCGTGGCCGGTTATCTCATGTATTTCTGGTAATAACAATAAATTTTCGACCGTAATATCCGTAATTTTTTTCGGGAAACTCAAATCAATCAATAAATCTATTGTATCTGTGTGCAAATGGGATATTAAAACCGCTCTCTTTTCCTCGTCCAATTTGATTTTGTCATCATTGACTATAGGATGAACCGCTCGTACTGTAAGACGAATGTCTCCAGCTTGTCCCTCAAATGACAAAATCTGGGCAGTTCTCCTCCTTCCATCTTCACACAGATGCAATCAATAAAAAAACAGGAAAAATAACAAACAGCACTCAACCCATGACTCTGATGACTTGATTCTGCCCGCCGATCTCGCCCTTCCGCGAACCGTCTTCTCGCTCCTGAACCCTGGTCTTCCTTGTAATGCGCTTTCCGTGAGGTCTGCACCAGATCCCAGTTCTTCTCCTGAAGATCTGGACTTCCTTATCCACGCCTTACGCGAATACTCCTCCAGGTTCTCGGCACTGAATAACCATATCTAGCGACTTGATGTTCCTATGATACTTCTTCTGCTGCTCTTGCTTCCTTCCTTGCTCCGCAATTATGTGGAGTCGTGATCTGGCCTTTTTCTGCCCGATCATAGGTTGACCACTGTAGCCTTTAACTAATGTTAAAATATCCTAGACTTTCAGAAAAAGTCCATAGATGTCGGGTATATAAAAATAAAAATGGATGTAATTTATCGAAGACACTATCTAGATAGCATTCAGTTCGGGTTTAAATCTTGCAATCATAAATAAAGATAGCAGCCAATAAAAATATGCTAAAATAAAAAAAAGAATTGAATAGAAAACGAAAATAAAATTGGTAGTTATTAATCGAAGTATGATACAGTTTAATATGACCGATTCGGATAAGGACACATTAATTTAGTTGGTAGAGTTGCGCCCCGGCTAGGCGAAGGTCCTGGGTTCTGGTCCTAGATGTGACAGTATCTTATTCTGATTTTTCTGTCTCCAGATTTTCGATTGAGTTTCGCTAATATTGTCTTATTTTTATTTAATCTTTAAATTTGAGGTTTTACTCATTAAAATAAAAAATAAATATCTATTTATTAAATCACTGAAGACAATCTCAAACGAAAAATGTGTAATAGAAAAAAAATAAAAAGATTCAATCGCCTTTAGGAATTGAACCCAGGACGTCTTTTATGCCGGGGAAGTGATCTGGCCATTGGGCTAATTCAACCATATCAACTTAAGTGTACAAATAAATAAAAATAAATAAATAAATAAAAATAAAAATCAACAAAATCAACAAAATCAAAAAGTCACTTAACTGTAGCGCTAATAACATTATCGTCACTTTCTTAACGCATATTTTTTGGCTGCTATATTAGTATATGGTTTAGTTTGGGAGGCGGGTATGGGTACCGCCGCCCCGTAAACCATTGATTGGATAACCAACACTCCTGCCATAAGTCACCCCAAGTGGTTCGCTATGTTTGGTGATTTATCAGGGGTGCCCGGGTCATGGGGTGAGGTTTGTCTAGGTCTTGACGGCGAGTGCATTTGCTCACGTACTGCGTGGCCAGCCGGGTCGGGAGAGATTGGTTAAGGGAGACCCGCCGGAGATTGTGCGGAGCTAATTAAAAAAAAATGGTTGCAAGATTCTACTGCGACTGAAATGTTTTCTGTATTTTCTGTTTCACCTTCCTCTTCCTCATCTCCTTCCCCTCCTCATTACCTTCGGCCTTACAAAATACTCCGATTCGTTATGCCACACTCTTACGGCGGTTTCGAACAGTTGAAACTCTTTTTATTCACATAAAAAATAAATTTATAATGCCTACATTTTAGAGAATCTTTAATCAAAAACAAAAATTTGAACTAGTGAGTTCCTGTACAATGCACTGAGCCGAGAGAACTATCAATTACATCAATGCATACTTGAACATTCAATCTATTGTAGACATGCTAAATATCAGGTGCTCACAAAATAATTTATATTTAAATGAAGAAAAATGCAAAACTTTGATATTTTCCAGAAAAAAAAACTCACTTTTCGACTATTTTAGAGAAACTAGACTTCACGGTCCTCATTCAACAAACTGTAAATGAGAGTATGAAAACATTAGGATTTGTATTAAGAACAATTTAAAAAAATGAATCAGTTGTGCATATCCCTTTTTAGAAGCCTGATAGAACATAACTCCATAGTCTGGTCGCCCTTATGGTTATGAGCAGCTCAGTGCATTGTGCGGGATTCACGCGGATGGAATCATCATGGCCAGATTATTTTTGACCGAACTTGAGTCAGTATTACACAATAAACAATAAAATTTCAATGGGAAATCCCGCGAGTAATTCATATTCCGTTGTTCAGCAAGAAGGACACCACTGTTCACATATTGATTTATCGTTTAGAGATTTATTGTAAACTTCACTCAAGATCAATATTTATACTCTCTGCAGCTGGAACCTTGTACCTATTTTTTTAAAGTCCACTTTAGTACTTGAGAGCTCAACAACAATTGGAAAACGTGTCATAACATCCCGCACAAATTTTAAAACTTGGATATTTCATATAATATTATTATTGAGTAATTTCTGTGGTCAAAAGTGTAGCTACTTTATGGTGGTTGACGCCGTAATAGCGCCCAATTAAACTCGACTGCGTTTATGTAAAGTTGTCAATTATTTTTTTATATATATAATTCAATATATGTTTCTATGTATGTGAGTTGTCTGTGATTTGCTAAATTAAGCGTGGGAAATGTTCGAAACTTTCAAAATACCTTCTCTCCACCCTCGCGAAGGTTTCTGGACTATTACAACCACGTGACAATACGCACGAAGAGTTGTTTAATCATTACAAAAACTCTTACGAAACTGTCAAAAATGTCACAATTTGAGAATGACGTTTTGTAAACCATCGATTGTTAAATCAAAATGCAATTTTCGAATAAACTCTTTAAATTAATGAATTTTATCGAAGTACTCACCTACGGTACTATAATCATAAATATACCCAAATCGAATACTTTGAATCTTTTCAAAAATAATATTTATTTTTAATTTATTGGTATCAAATTTGATTGATTGTTTTTATAATATACAAAAATAAATGTTTGTAATTTATGGAAAATGAAAATTTGTAAATAAAAATTCAATAGGTGGCACGCGAGCTGTTTGAAAATCTGAATGTACCGAATGTGAATATATTGAACGCGTGAGAGGGGAAGGGATCGCGGGAGAGGGGTTCGCCGAAGGGGGGAGGGAAGTTGGAGGGGGAGGGCGAGAGGGGAAGGGAATATGGGTGGGAAAGGGGAGGCGGAAGGGAAAGGGGCCGAATGGCCAAGGACACGCAGGTAGAATCAATTTGTTTATTAACACACGCCGGGAACTCGCAAGTTTATTGATATATTATATTATACATAAACTTATATATTAATTATGCGGAACAGTAATCATGATGTAAAGTATGCTATTTAATTTATGTAGAACCCATGCAGGGGAATATTATTATTTTAACATTGATTTTCATGTTCGTTATTGTGGCTGTCTTATAACTGTTTCGATGACAACTAGCTAATATTATATTTATATTTCTTACAAGTAAGGAATAAACAGTAAATAATGATACAAAAATAGAATATTCGTACGAACTTAAAGTCAGGCCAAAAAAGTTTTTTTTTTGCTTCAGTTGTTTAGAGATATGAGCTTTATTGTCTCTTAAAACTAATTGGTAAGGAAAGGAGATAGAGAGTGGAATATAGGATAAGGATAGGAATTGCATTCCGTAAACACCCGATATTCATCATGATACGAATGATTGCCTTCTCTGTACTCTTACGAAGAAGACGATAAAAGATATACGCGTTAATTTTTTTTTTATTTATTTGATTTTAAAAGAAACAAGTAGTGCATTGGTTATAGTGCTAAAATTTTTTTTAACGGATATTAAGTAATATATATAATGGTGGGTATCTATGATATGATTTTTTGTAATTATGTTATTTGTGGAACGTATAATTTGTAATTACCGGGTGAAGTGCTTTGTGTGTGGGTGTGTGTGTGTGTGTGTGTGTGTGTGAGGGTGTGTGTGTGTGTGTGCGTGTGTGTGAATATGTTTGCGAGAGTGAGATCTGTTAAGAGAAATGTGTGCGCATTAAACAGTTTATATCATTGACATGTTGCTCCTTTTAAATTTGGACAGTGAATGCGAGAAAATGTCGATGTTAGAGTTTAGGCAAATATTGAATATACGAAGATATCGGCGAATTAGTTGCTGCATTTGTTTTGTAGTTAAGCGTATGATATGGCGTGTACGTCTTAACAGTATATTGAAATTAATTTAGGATAGAAGTTCGGTAGAGTCGATTTTTAAATTTAAAATTCTGTATATGAATGTCAATTAGGCTAGTGCCCGCCATGATTTCAAAGTTTTAACTGTACATTCAAAGTTATTGTCAAATTTGAAGTTAAGATATTTTATAAATTTCTTTTGAATATGTTCTGTGCTATCGATGTGCACTTTGTGCTGCGGGTTTCAGGCGATGCATATTTCAGTGTTCTTCTGACTAATGCAAAATATAGCATTAATATTGTCCGCGGGTTACCGAAAACTTTACTTATACGAAGAACAAAACCAAAAATTTTATACGACCTATGAACGATTGAGTCGATGTGCTTATTAAATATAAGTTTACTATCAAGGTAAACGCCAAGATCTCTACAATCCGTTTTAGAGATGACAGGTTCCTTATGGAGTGAATAAGAGTACATAATTATATTATTATAAGTAATAATTACTAGCCTGAAACAATCATATACATTGAAAAAATCTCCCGAGAAAAGATACATGCCGTCGACAGGACTCAAACCCGCGTTCTTCTGATTACCGGTGAACATATGTTTATTTCTGATGAATGCTATAGTTTGACATTTAGAAACATTGAAATCAAAACAGTTAACTTTGCATTACTTTCAAAGCCTAACTGGGTCATTTTGTAACACTTCACAGTCAGAGAGAGAATGCACAAGTTTGAATATCTTTATGTCGTCAGCGTACTGCTTAGATTTGGAATTTTGAAAACATGATTTAGCGTCGTTTATATAAATATTGAACACGAGTGGACCTAGGTGGGAACCGTCCGGGACACCAGATATTTCCTCTGCAGAGTTTGTGAAGATGCCGTTGATAAATATTACCTGATTACAATTTCTAATGTAGGACTTAATTCATCTAAAGTGTGTACATACGAAGTAGGATGAGTTTTTTCAAAACAATTGAGTGAATTACGCGGTCAAGGGCCTTAAAGAAGTATGTATACATAGTATCAACCTGATCCTTATCGTCCATCTTGCTATGCAAAAAGTTAATAAAATGGTCAAGGTTGGATGTTGTAGACCTCCCATAATTGTAGTGTTGTAGATTCGGCATAATCATTGTGGAAATAGCTCAGAATAATTCGCTGTGTAATAATATGCTGTGAATTAAAACTTATTTATTTTCCCACACCCGTTAAAGATTTTTCGTTCAGAACTATAACATTAATTTATTTATAAAGTAATTTGGTATCATTCTTTAAAAAAATCATAATTAATTACATTTATCGTTCAATTTATTCTGTGTTTTTAATTGCAACGGAGCATCGTCTCATTACAATGTTTTTCCACGATATGTACGTTAGTGTCTTTTTACTTAAAGAATGGTGGTAATACAAAAATACTTGGCTATATATTACATATGACGTCATACTTTACTTTGTCCCGGTGACTAGCTATCACTGGATCATAGTGGATTCGAGGAACGGGCTACTTTTTAACTAATTCCTATCGGATTTATAAAATGGTCACCAACACTCTAACTTGGCGAAGCAGAACAAAATCCGCCCGCAGGGCCTAACAGCAAAAACCTGTGGAGCGGGTTTTTGTACAAAAATAAAAATGAAAGTTGGATTTAAATTCTCTAGTTTACACTACCATCTGGATTTAACAGCAATTTCTTAAGAGATCTGACTAAAATGCGTACAAGAAACTGAAAATACACCAAAGCCTAAAATGTACCCAGCAGGCCTTTTGTTTCAAATAAAAATTCTTTACGATCCTGTCCCTCAGACGTTAAAAAATGTTAAAATAAAATTTAAGACCCTGAAGTCGATGAGCGCCGAACACCATTTTTGGGAGTTTAAACGTTTAATTTTAAAAAAGTGGTACTTTGACATTTTGTCTTCGCTGTAATTGGACCACGTCCAATAACGCTTGGTTTGCGATAAACTATTTACTTTTGGCTTGACAACTTAATATACATTGCGAAAATTCATCATTCTCTGCTGATTAAATAACTCGAGTCTTCCAACAGAGATGCTGAAGCGATTCAAAAACCTTTATGGCAAGAAACTCGAGACAATAAATCTGCTGGTCTGGGTATCGACAGCGGGTAGCATAGCGCACGAAAGACAACGGTTATTGATGACTTCGACTGATTTTATCGCGGACCAGCACTTTTTCTTGTTTCTGTAAATAGGATATTTCAAGAACGCATTTATCAAACATAATTTGGTAAGATTGGGTAGATGTTACTCTTTCCCCAGTACTTTTATACGACATTTGACATATGAACGAACGTGAAAATTTTGCGTTTGCGACAACCTTGAATTTCGTAATTTTTATGCGAAAAATTCTATTTTCGCAATTTTCACGGGAATACTGCGAAATTCGCAAGCCATTGACTCTATTTAGGTATGTTTCACGCGATTTTCTGGTATATAATATTAAGGAACTAATAAATATTTAATTTTAATTAATTCTTTGTCTAAGGTTTTGATAGCTAGAATACATGACCAATTGGTACTGCTGCCCGGGGAACCATTTATTAGATTACCAACACCGCTGCCATAGGTCACCCCAAGGAGGTAGCTGAGGTGCCCGGGTTCATGAGGTGAGGTTTGTCCGGGTCTAGTCCGTGGACGCATATGCCCACCACCCGCGTGGCAGGTTGGATCGGAAGGGACTGGTTAGGGAAGTCATTTGGACCTCTTCAGCAGGGCTCTCTCGTAACTTCGCCTTGCACCTCAGTGGGAGAGATTCCTGCCCACCCCTCATACCTTTTTCCTTCCCAGAACTTCACCTCCTTTCTTTCCTCATTAGACCCTCCACACAACATTCCCAAAGATGACACAGACCCCAAAGGGAATTATTTTCTTAAGGGTCTTTTGTGTGTAATGTAATATGTAATGTCATGTAAAAAAATCATTTAAAAAAAAAAGTGGAAGCACTTTCTTGGAAGATACTCTCAATATCGTCCTGGTGGTGTAAGACCATCATTTGGGATTGAAACTTTGCTTAAAATGCTATGTTTGGTCACTAGACTTTCTCCACCTTCTTCCTCCACATATCCTTCCCATCCCCAACTACCTTTGGCCTCACAACTCACCCAGATTGGGGGTGCCATAGTCTCACTTACTACAGGCGGTTGGAAGCAGTTTTTGTGCGGTATTCAAATAAATAAATAAAATAATATTTTAAAAATATATAAATGTGCATTTGAAATATGTAGGATATGGATACGTCACGAATGCCGTGATTTCCTTTTAATTAATACCTTTAGATGCACAAAATTAAAAAAAAATATTTTGAATTGTTGTACCGTACACCGTAGCTAAATTGTTTTACAAAATGCTACGAACTGAATGAACAGGACAACCGTACACTAATACAATATGGCATCAGTGCCATAAAAACTTACTGTATCTTGTACACTAGTTACAATAAGTCGGCGTAAGCAAGACAGAGGGCCCTTTCGGGTAACCTGGGCGTGGTTTGAAATCACACGGGTATATCTACCAATATATCAATTCTAAGCATTTTTTATTGCATCCAACTCTCCTTTAATACCTGTACCTTGTTACATCATAATAACAGTTACATTTAGGTACTCAAACATCACATTCAGTTATTAATTATTACCATCAAGAAACTCGAAAACGTGTTCTGGTTAATCGTTATTACATAGATATTATATACTATTTAGATCTTAATCTGCAGTTTATTTTTTATTAAGCCATTAATGAAATTGATTGCCCCGGTTATCTTTGATCTATTACTATTAAAAAAATACTTGCACCATGTTTTAGTCCCACGTGGAATGCATTGGCAGACACGTGCTTTATTCATAGTTGTTCTTCCTGGTTTGAAAAGTGATTTCTTAACATGTGAGTAACGTAATTCGAAATTTAAAGGCCAATTTACATTCCGAGTACAGGTTTTTTCATAACATTGAACGGTTTTATATTGACCGTGACGATTCACGGTTACGGTACCGTGATGGCAAAAAAGGGGATAAACGTACGTTCCGTATTGAAATTCCTCCTGTATTTTATGCAAATAAGTCGGGCCTTCGTGGTCGTGGGTAAGATTCTCGAATACAGATCCGGAGGTCGAGGGTTCAAATTCCTGCATGCATGAGAAAATTTTAATTTTGCTGTTTCACAATTAATTTATTTAAAAAGGATATATTTGCGTCACGTGCCAGCGTGGAAAATACTTTCACTATTTCTCCGGTTAAAGATTGCCATTCAGAATAGAAACATCACTTGAAATTACTTTAGCTCTGTTTGGTGACCAGATCTGGATAGCAAGATAATTTTACATCTTCCTCTTCTTCTCCCCACTACCTTAAACCTCACAACATACCCCACCTAGGGATACCATATTCTCACTGGCAACAAACGGTTGGGAGCAGTTACACCAGCCGAGCGTCGTACCCAAGAGACTGTCAACGGACAAAACAAAACAAAAATCCTGGTTAGAGTGATACAATCTTATTATATCGAAAGAAACAATTGGACACGTTAAATTAACGCTCATTTAAAAACCAAATTCTCCTAGCAGGGCTTCGACCTCTCCTATTGGAGGTTTGCCAACATCAGGCAATCTTCACGCTGCATACTGCATTGTACACAACTCTCCAAAACTGTACTCTTAACAGTCTCGTAGTTTTCGACGCTATATTATATGGTATCGCATTTTTTTTTTCTAAATTTCTTTTTATTTTTTATTCTCCCAGGTTTCCGACGCGTGGAAGGCATTCGCGTCGCACGTGCGCGAGCACGACGCGCTAAAGCTAGCCCTACGACGACTGCGCGTGCTACCCGGGCGCGCGGCAACGGTAGCACACCAGCTGGTGGACCGGCTTCGCGTGGGTGACGCTCCACAAGTGAAGTGCTTGCTGGGCACGCTCAGGGGGCGCGCTCTCACCACCAAGACCCACCCCACACGACAGTACTACAGCTTCAAGGGGATAAGGTAAATATTATCCTAAATACTAAATATTGAAACAACATTCAGGCTAATCAAACAAAATTTATAAAAACACACAAAAAAATTGCGACCAAGAATTGATCTCAATGTAAAATAATAATGTAAAATAGTAAAATTGCGACAAAGAATTGAACATAACGTGAAATAGGAAAACAAAATGAAGGTATGGTGTGCTCCGAGAATTGAACTTAATGTGAAATAGAAAACACAATGAAAGTTTAAAAAAATAGCTACCTCTATTGTAGATTGCCGGGAATTATTAAAAAGAATTCAATTAAGAGTGCCTATCAGACAAACCAGAAAAAACCATACATTAAACAACCCCCAATGCAACACTTACTCTTAACAAAATTCATTCACCGCGCTTTAAAGATCTTTAACATTTCATACAATTCGACTTATTTAACACATTACCTAACTTTTTCAAACCGAAAATCAATAAAGAACATCTACACATACTTGCCACTGATTACACAATAGATCCATCCCTTTCTCTCCCACCCTGCATCCCATCCACATAGGCTAATGTATAATATATTTATATTAATTAAATAATATATATACGTCAGTGAAAACCTATTATCGTTTAAATAATTTACACATATTTTGTCATACATTTTAAATAATTGTAACTGTTGGTTTTCCAAAAAAGATAAAAATAAAAGAAGATTACGGTGCGAACGAGAATTTAACTCATCGTGAAATAGAGAAACACAATTTAAGGGAAAAAATTAGGTTTTAACGAAGAAATGAACTCATTGTGAAATTGAAAAACATACTGAAAGGAAAAAATATTAAGTTGCAACAAATAAATGAACTCATTGTGAAATAGAAAAACATACTGAAAGGAAAAATATTAGGATGTGACCAAGAATTAAACTCATTGTGAAATAGAAAAATACACTGAAATTAAAAAAGATTAGAATGTGACCGAAAAATTAATTTATTGTGTAATCGAAAAACACACTGAAAGGAAAAACGGTGTGACCGAGAATTGATCTCAATGTCAAATAGAAAAATATACAGATTAGAAAAGAGGTAAGGATGTGACCGAGAATAGAGCTCGGAATCTCCTGTTTCCGGACGGTAACATATAAATGTTGGAAATCTGATGAAAATTTAGCAGGATGAGGAGACATGATTAATAGTACTCTGATCTTATCTAGTTTTTAAAGGCATTGACAGCCAAAAAATCATTCTGGACTAAAATGAATTGGGAATCATTTATAATTTTGATTCATTAATGTTCTTGTAAAAAAAAAAAATAATACATTCGCTTGCACTCAGCCGGGTTCGAAAGCGTTTTTTTTTTTCACAAAAAATATTTTTTGTATGAAAAATGCGACTGTCATATTTCACGTAGATGTCACAAGCTATCTGGTTTTCTATTACGAATTTGCTACAAAAAAGACTTCTCTTAATTGGATGATTAACATTCAATAATATCATTTGACATTAATCACGTCGGTCGCTAAAACTCAGCAATCAATTGGTTATTGCTATAAAACTTTACCTCCTCGTTAAAAATTAGATAACATCAACAAAAATCATAGAAGCAATGTTTCAAAACAAACTGAAAGTAAACGAAGCAACTCTCACAGAAAGTAACACCATTATAAGAAATGAACACTTAACTGGCAGCAAGGGACTGCGTTTAATTGAGTATTTTTCTAGGTATTTCCTTAAGCTTCTTCGTTTTTTCTCGGTTATATATTTCTTTCTAATGAACATTTCAAGCACTGCTTTTTCATATCGATCCCCTGACTGAAGCTACATCAAGACCGATATGGAAAATCTTTGCTTATCAACGACCATTATTTCCGTACTAATGAGCGTAATACACGAGCCCGATTTTCAACCCGATTCCAATTAGAGACAAAAGTCAACATTTTTCATTTTTCGCGATCGCTATTTTCACCTCTATTTTCATATCTAGGATTTCAATTGTCATCACTGCAAACAACACATGAACCATACTGTTTGTTGTGATGCCTACTGAAATCGTAGGTATGAAAATAGAGTTGAAAACAGCGATGTAAAGCGAAAAATGTTGACTCTTGTCTTTAATTGGAATCGGGCTATAAATCTTGCTCGCTCATTACGCTGATAGTTATAATTAGAGAAGAAATAATATTTGCGGACCGTACAAAATCGTTAAAAAATGGCAATACCTTTTCATTTTAGTGCTGCTGAAAATTATAAAGTTCGCACTAATTGGTAGATTCAAGATGGATTGTAGCAGGATAATATGTATATGACTTAAAATAAATTAGTAATTTTGTTAAACTTTGATATTTTTTTTAAATTAACTCCACACAGGAGGCCCTGAGGAAAAAATTTCCCTCAGGGCCTATGTCATCTTAGATGCTGTGTGGAGGGTCCTTTTGAGTCGAGGAAGGAATGAAAATTGGTCTTCAATAGACGCATGTTATAGGAAGGAGGAAACACAGAAGTCACCAAATCGTTTCACAGCCGAACCATTGAACTCAAGAACGAGTCGAAGAGACGACCTGTTCTCATGGACAAATGTCAACCGTAGGGTGTTGTTTGGGCGCGCGTTTGGCATGTTTCCCGACTATGCACCTATGCCGAGGGGATCAATGACGCTAGTATCTCAGAGCATATTCCATTAAAATACCGGTAGAACAGGGATAGCATTTCCACTCGACGCCTGTGCTCTAAAGATTGCAATTCGTTTGTTAAGATAGGAGAATCTTACCAAACGGACCACCCGTTTCTGCACAGAGTCGAGTTTTTTAGGTAGTTTGGGGCTCCATACCAGAGGTGGCTGCCAAATTCAACCGTGGGGTACAGTTACGATTTATGCATGGTTAGCAGTTGTGTACTATTTGCGGGCCCAGAATGCCCAGTTTTTAGCCCAGAGGCTAACTTAACCCTGGCTTCGATCGAGCCCCCATACCTGAGCTGGACACTTATGCACTTGCACAAATAACTAAAATAAAATTAAAAAAACAAATATCTCAAAACGAGATAAACTGAAGTTAAAACCCTGTCCAACCAATTACCTTTATTTGACATAATGCATTTAAAATATTGCAATCGCTTGCATTCTTATCCATTTGTTTCTTTTCGGTTAATGCCTAGCACGGATAAAGATGCTCTGAAAGCCATGCTGATACCATACTTTTTGTAATTTATGAGTCTTAACATTAATAAATTTGAGCTTAAAGCTTGCGTGCTGTTAATGACGACAGGTAAGACATAAATAAGTGCAATATTTCATTCATAAAGTTGTCTGAAAGTCCTGAATAGGTTACAAATGGCATAATGTATTTAGGGTCGAATGAAGAATGGTTTTGTGATTTGCATTTATTATTTGTAAAATAGTATTTTTTGCTTTTTTACAGGTTTTTTTTTTAAATTAGCTCCACACAGAAGGCCCTAAAAAAACAATTCCCTTCAGGGTCTTTATCACTTTTGAGAAAGCTGTGTGGATGGTCTTTTTAGGGGAATGAAGGAGAGAAAGGAAACTCCCATTGCGGAGCAAGCCGATGGATCGAGATAGTCCAGCTGGAGAGTTCTAGGTTAGGTCTCCCTTAACCAGTCTCTCCCAATCCGGCCTGCCACACAGTAGGTGGGCAAACACATTCCCCACCAAGACCTACACAAACCTCATCCCATTCACCCGGGCTACCCTACTAAATCACCAAACGTAGCGAACCCCTTGGAGTGACTTATGGCAGGGGTGTTGGTTTTCCAATAAATAGTTTCCGGGGCGGCTGAACCCATGCCCGCCTCCCAAACTAAATGTGGAAATACAAACTCAAGTAACTTTTCTCAAATTATATCTAAACGAATTTGAACATTCGCGAAAGTTTTGTTTTAATTTTGTTTAGTAATTTCTTGATAACATTATTGTTTGTCATTTTTCATTTTTGTGGTATTTTTTCTTAATATGAATACCGCACAACAGTCCCAACTGCTCCCCTCTGGAGCCTGTGAGACTATGGCATCCCCAAATGGGGTATATTGTGAGCCTGAAGGTAGCAGAGAGGGGAAATATACGGGGAAGAGGAGGGTAGGGAAGTACCTGGCTATTCAGATCTGGTCACCAAACACGGCTAAAGCCATTTCAAGCAACGTTTCAACTCTAAATACTACGACCCGAAATCAATGTTACGCAGTTTACCAGTATTATATTTACAATAAATAAATTTAAAAATTATCTAATTTAGAAATACACGATATAATTTATTTTATTTATTACCGCCTAGGCGGTTAAGGGACGTACTTGATTTACTACCAATGACATTATTTGGAGAAGAAAATTTTGGTCGCCGGTGAATTATTAGGTTTATTTTTTCATTTTTATTCTTTAACCAAACAACAATAAAACATCTTCAACAAGTCACTGGTCACCTTTGGTCTTTCTTTGGGCGAAGCTGGTCACTCATCTGAGATACGTGTAATATGAAATGTATATTTTACTCGCAGTATTTTCGAATAATAAAACATCATTTTAAAATTCGTAAACCAACCCATTGCCTTATAAGTTTAATATTTATAACTCAACATTTATAAAGTGCAACAATTTAATTATTAATAATATCAACAGGCTGCCATTTAAGAATATTATTGCAACCTTTAATTACTTCCAACACAATATTCGCGTGCAAGAGCGCATATTCATAATTTACGAGCTTTTAGTGAGATCGAGGAGGGCTAACGTAATGATTGTTTATGGGTCTGATCCTTCGTTGTCGATGGTCTGTTGGCTGTTCCCCAATCTCTGTGACCTTTGATGAATGTCAATAAACAATAATGATTATTACAGCTGACCTCGACTCCATTTTTTGACAAATTGCTGAAGTGTTTCCATATACAGGTAGCGAGTTCGAAACATGGCGTGCTAAAATAAAATTGTTTTTTATTCGATTTATATGTACGTATAAATAAGTCCCAACTGCTCCCGTCTGGAGCCAGTGAGATTATGGCATCCCTAATTGGGATATGTTGTGAGGATGAAGGTAGTGGGGAGGGAAAGAATATGGGGGAAAGGAGAGTGGCGAAGTACCTTGGTTTTGAGATCTGGTCATCAAACACGACTAAAGCCATTTCAAGCGACGCACAGTTATTAATTTTGAGCATCGAGCTCAACTCTATTTTTTTTGTATGTTTTGGGACAATACAAATGATCATTATATGAAAAAAATGTTAAAAAATATATGTTGCGCAATTCAACCTGGTGCAGTCATTTTTAATTATTATATAGAAATTTAGGTTCCGTATGTTTGCGTTCGCAAATCTCGGAAAGTAATCGTCATCCAATTTCTCCAGCAAATCATCCAATTTCATCAGCAAGTCATCCAATTTGACCATCAAGTCATCCAATTTCTCTAGCAAGTCATCCGATTTCATCAGCAAGTCATCGAATTTCTCCAGCAAGTCATCGTTGTTAATCTTTATCAAGTTTGTAAATAGTAAAATTAGATAGAACCTGAGAATTCTTAATAAATTGTACAGCGCCCTTGATGTGATTTTTCACAAAAACTGCGCTCTGTGAATTATCCAATTATTATTATTAGGTATTATTATCTAATTTCATTAGCAAGGAATCCAATTTCACCAAAAAGTCTTCCAATTTTTGCTAGAAGATTTAATAATTCCATCAATAATTCTTCAATACTTATGTTAAGGTAATTGACCCCACGATTATCAAACCTAATTTTGAAAAAGCTGATTACCCAAATATTATTGAATTTTTATCTATTTATAATGGGGCTTATGATCTCACTTGTAAAAGCACAAGCTTAAATGAGGCCTTAGAATGTTTTTACAGTGTAATTTATCAAGCAATCGATAGCTTTGTTCCCCTACAAAAATATTACACTTCTAAATTCCCTAAATGGTTCGATTCTGAACTAATTAATCTAACATACGATAAAAAAATTGCCCACAAACGTTATAAAATAAACAGAACGCTAAATAATTATTTCGCATTCTCTGTTTTGCGTAAGGATTGTACCAACAATGTTGAAAATTCTATTGTAACAAATGTTAATAAATTTTTGAATTACGCAAACTCCTTTCGGAAAAATAACTCTAACTTTCCTGGTACAATGTTTTACGGGAAAAAAGTGGGTCATGACAAAAACGATATTGTAAATTTATTTGCAGATTTCTTTAAGAGTGTATACGTTGAAGACAATGACAACATTTTATCTGATAAACCCCAATTTTCCGAAAGCCCACTCAACTTGCATATTATCGTTGTGGAAGTAAATGATGTTGCGACTTTTATCAAACAGCTGGATACCAGGTCGAATTCGGGGCCAGAATATTAATAAAAAATATTCAATATTACTTAAAAATTTTATTCATGCTCTAGCTCTTCCTATTACTATAATTTTCAATTTATCTTTATCAACAGGTTGTTTTCCTGAAATTTGGAAAAGTAGCTTTATAACACCTATTTTTAAAAAAGGTGATAAAAGTCAAATTGAAAATTATAGACCCATATGTATTATGTCATCACTACCTAAACTTTTTGAAAAGATTATATTAAGTAAAATCATGCATCAAATTAAACCACTTAAACATGGTTTCATGCCAGGAAGATCTACGTCATCAAACTTATTGCTTTACGAAAATTTTATTTCTAATGCTCTGTCCAAGGGTCATCAAGTTGACACTGTTTATACTGATTTTAGCAAAGCCTTCGATTCTGTTTCACATCGCATTTTAATGGAAAAATTAGAACACTTGGGAATAAGTGGCAAATTTCTCGAATGGCTTAGTAGTTACTTATCATTTAGAAAACTATCTGTAAAAATTAACTCCACAACTTCTTACACTTTTTTTGCCTTAAGTGGGGTCCCCCAAGGTTCTCACCTAGGACCAATTCTTTTCCTACTATTTATTAACGACATTTCATTAATTTTCGATAATATTCACTTTCTTCTATTTGCCGACGATCTAAAGATGTATAAATCGATCAAAAATTATTATGATTGTGTAACTCTACAAAAGAACTTAAATAAACTTTATGAATGGTGCATCGTAAACAAATTATATCTTAATATCAATAAATGCCAATCAATCAGTTTCCATAGATCTAAAACCCCTTTATTATTCGACTATACAATTAACAATGCCACTCTAAAAAGAGTCTTCGAAGTCAACGACCTTGGCGTTATCTTTAACTCCAAATTACGCTTCTTGAATCATATTTTTACGGTGCTCCAGATTTTATGTCCGGGTTGAATCTTTCCCAAATGAAAGACTAAACCCTTCCACACACTTTTCCACAAATGAATATCTAGTAAATTAACGCAATGTAAGTGCACTATATAAGAATAAAACAATACAAGAACAATACGTCAATCCACCAGAAACATAATGGGAAAATATTTCACCGACTCCAGATATTTTCATATCAGAGGGTTCGGCTCTGATGAAATCCTAACTGGTCCGATAAATCCTACTGATCCCTCAATATAAATATTTAAAAAATCTTTCGTAATCCTACATGTATTTAAAATGACCGACTTTTGCATTTTTATGTACAAATTTTTTGACAAATCTAATACGCCTAAATTTTGAATGAGAGAGCTAGGTATAATGCCAGTAGCCGAAATAACAAATGGTAATATTTTAATAGTCTGAGAATGCCAAATTCTTTTAATTTCATTTCCTAAATCTGTATATTTTCTTATTTTTTCAGAAACAGTTTTCTGAATATTACAAGAATTTGGAATAGCGACATCAATGATATAAGTTATTTTCTTAATTTTGTCATGTAAAACTATATCGGGTCTATTATGACTAATTGTTCTGTCTGTCAGAATAGTTTTATCATAATAAATTTTATAAAATTCATTTTCTAAAAATGAATTTGGTTCATATTCATAATATGGTACATTACGGCAGTCAATCAAGTTATGTTTAATTACCAAACTTTGGTGAATTATTTTTAAAACTTGATTGTGCCTAAATGTATACTCGGACGGCGCTAATACAGAACATCCCGATATAATATGTTCTATAGTTTCCGGAAAAGCCAAACATTTTCTACATAAATCATCAATTTGATTTGCATCTTTGATGATATGCTTCCTATAATTTTTAGTATTAATGACTCTATCTAGTATGGCAAGCATAAAGCCTTCTATTTCTGCGCTCAACTCTCCAATACTCAACCATTTGTTTGACGAAAATTTGTCAACATATGTTTGGTTGAGATAATTGAAGTGTTTATTAACATTACCAGTAAGGGATTACAAATGCTTGGATTTATTCTCAGAATCGCTAAAGACTTTAATAAAATAAAAACCATAAAATTACTATATAGGTCTTTGGTTAGAAGTAAGGTTAAAAACAATTCAAGCATTTGGTGTCCTCATTTCAACTCTCATTGCCTACAAATTGAAAAAATTCAAAATAAATTTTTACGATTTATTTAATTTCAAAATTGGTATTCCTATGATTGAAATCAATTATGTCAATTTACGCAGTAAACTTAACTTATCGAAATTATCTGTAAGGCGTAAAATATTTGATCTCCTTTTATTGTATAAAATTGTTCATTCAAGGTTGGACTGCCCTGACACTATAAACTTTTATAAACTTTTCTTTTCTTTTTTAAGGCATTCGATAAGGTATCTCATGAAATTTTAATCCAAAAACTAAAAGCTCTTGGTATCTCGGGTAGTTTGTTAAACTGGTTCATTAGTTACTTGTCTTGTAGAAAACTTTCTGTAAAAATTTTAGATTACATTTCAAAACAATTTGTGGCTTCCAGTGGAGTTCCTCAAGGTTCACATTTAGGACCTGTTTTATTTTTAATATTTATTAATGATATTGTAAAAATTTTTAAAGAAGTAAACATACTCTTGTTTGCTGATGACCTAAAAATTTACAAAACGATTACCTCAATTAATGATTGTAATATTCTTCAAGCTAATCTTGATCGCTTACAGGATTGGTGTAATTATAATGAACTATTTTTAAATATTGATAAATGTCAATTTATATCTTTCTGTAGAAACAAAAATCCTATTATGTCTCATTATAGTATTAACAATATTTCTCTTAAAAAGATGTCTAATATCAAGGATCTGGGTATCCTTTTTGATGAAAAATTAACATTTGTTCCACACATTAATGAAGTTACTAATAAGGCTATGAAATGTTTGGGATTTATTTTAAGAACAGTAAAAGATTTTTCATCACTTTATTCATTTAAAATTCTCTTCACTGCTTTAGTAAGAAGTAATTTAGAATACAATTCCACTATTTGGTCTCCATACTATAAAGCACACAAAATAAAAATTGAGAAAGTTCAGCATAAATTTTTAAGGTTCATTAATTTCAAACTCTCCATACCTATTGAACCAATTAATTATGTTAATTTAATGATCCAAGAGCGATTTGGTTCTATTATTCAAATTAGTTAATGGATCACTTGACGCACCTGACTTAACCAAACTAATAACTTACCGAGTACCTAATCGTGACATGACTTCCTGAGCTGTTCTTTGTTTATCCGTCTAAAACAAACTATTTCATTAATTCCCCAATCCAAAGACTTCATAGGCTTGGAAATGAATTCAGTTCGGTTGATATTTTCATTTATTCTTTACCTAAATTTATAACAGAAATTTCTAAAATTCTTATGTAAATTTTATTATTATTCTTCTAATATGGTTTTTGTTGATATATCTTTTTAATTCTGCTTATATCGTTATTGTTCAGTTTTTTTTATTTTAAATAATACTATTTTATATATTTCTTTAATTGTACTCCTGAAAAACTTATGTATCTGTATTAACGTGTTTTTGTAAAAGCCTTTAAGGCGTGAATAAATAAATAAATAAACTTGTTATCCTTACATACACCTCCAAAATATACCAGACGGAATATTTTATTTTACAACAATAACTTTGCTATGAATTCTGTGATGGAAAGAATAAGGTCGGGCAATGAACTAACTGATGTCGCTGACTTTTTTTTAATTTAAACTTTGATGCATTTAAAGCCAAATTAGTCCACCACTTTTTAAATGTAAATAATGAATAAGGAATCATTTTATTCTGATTTTCTTTTGTTTGTTGTATTTTTTTTTATTGTTCGTATTCCAAAAACATAAAATGAGTATTTAATTTAGTAAAAATTAAAGGTTTAGTTTCTTTTAATGTTTTTGTTGCTTGCAGGCAGGTATATGAATTGTACCTACGAGTTCTCTAAGTCATCCATGTGGAACCAGTATTAGATGTATTTCTATTTATTATTTTGAATTTATGCTTTATTTCTATATTTTTATTTGTTATCTTTTTTATTTGTGCTATACTGTTGTTTTAAATGAAACTTGTATTTGTTATGTAAAAGCCTAATAGGGCGTCAATAAATAAATCATCGATGGGAACAAAATGCTGGCAAATATAGAACTTACTTACCTTTCCGCATTAAAAAATCAACCCGTAAAAAATTTTTTTTTACTATTTTAAAACTTTAAATTTTTTTTTTGGTTTGACTGAGGTTTAAACCTTCCTTCCCAGTGATCGGAATCAATCTCTTTTACCGACTATTTATTAAATGCTTTAATATCCACGAATTTCAGCAAAAAAGCATAAATGTCCGTCTGTTTGTGAATGATTGTCACCAAAAGTTGATACAATGTATCTTCGTTGACAACGAGTTTCAGCTCGATCGGATGTCGGTAATTTGGTGAATTTCCACTTCGAAGTTCCGCGGTATTCATTCATTAAATCAAGAAAACCTAAGTGAAATTCAAATAGATATATTTAGCAAAATTAATATGACATGATCGATTTTTTTACATTTGGAGTCTTACAACACTTGTTGAAATGATTCCGCTAAAATATTATATGCTTATAATAAAAATGCTTGAATTACTATGTGATCATAAGTTTGTTTATTTTAAATGACACAATACAATTAATTTCAAAATAAACTTTCTTATGAAGCAAGCTGCAATAAAAATTAGTTTATTGTGTCATGTTAGACGCAATAAGAATTAGCCAAGCAAACTAATTAAAATGATTAAATTTTGTTTATATTATTGCAAATACTTCTGTGCTTTTTTGTGCATATATAACTAGAGTAGGTTAACGACAAATCCAATTAAGAATCAAATAATAAAGTAATAAAATCAGCTGTATGTTCCCACACACATTGTGTACGATACTAGCGAGGGAATAACCAGACAAAACCGGAAATATGTCAATTGTAAATAAGTATTGACTCTTTTCCACAAAAAAGTAAACATTCATTTCGAAAGAGTGTTCTTTTATCTGGTAAAGTTATGTTTTAAATTATGAGAAAATATATTTATTTTCAGCATAAAAGGTTATAACGTAGATCGTTGGCCGATTTGATAAATTTTCAAACATAATTTTGTATTATACAACACACATTTAAGAGGCCCTTAAATAAATTGTTTCTCCCTGCGTGTCCTTTTCCATTCGTCTCCGTTCCCCTCCCGCATTCCCATTCAACCTTACCGCATCCCCCCTTCCTTCCCCCCTCCAGCGAACCCTGCCCCTCCTTCATTTCCCATCCCCACCCCCCGGATTCCCTTCCTCCTCGCTTCTTCCCGCCCTGCTACTAAATTATATGAAATACACACATATTAACCGCGTCACCTATCGCAATTTTTTTATATAATTAATTATTTCCTTGGCCTTCGATATATTTTAGAATTCAATCAATACCTTCAGAAGGAACTTATACTTGCATATGCCGGACGATCTCTTCACTTAAAGCCACTTATGGCGTGTGTATTTACGAATGTACATGTATGCATATATATGTGTAGAATGTGGTCATGTGTGTGTATATCAAAATATATATACGTAAATGTGTATGTTTGTATTTACTAATATTTTTTATTTTGATCCTTCTTGTTTTATGTACCTACTTTCAATTTAATTTATTGTTACGTATTACTTATAGTCATACTAAGAATATAGAGATGGATGGTGTGCTCACCTATAATTGGAATCATCAATATAACCATATTGAAAATGTAAATTAATGTAATAATATTATAATGTAATGTATATTGTTGGCGAGACACTAAATAAAATAAAACATGCTTCGGTTACTGTGTCTCTTATAACCCTGTTAAACGGCGATTATATAAAAATAATACGTTTTTCTTTCTATTTACAATTAAAATTAAAGAATTTCCAAGCGTTATTTGGCTCAGGGCCGGGCCTATCAATACACATTCATGTGGTACTTTTAGTGCTAATAAAACTGCCATAACATTATGCAAATTACTGACTTTCTCTCCACGTGGCCATTGTCATTATACGACATCATTATGTTCACACACCTCTTAGAGTAATTATTCAAGAGACAGATCTGTTTACATTGTGCATATTCTTCTCCGACCGCGTGATGAATACATTATAATATTTCACAAACCAGTTGGTTCACTAGGTAGGTTGTACCTATCGGTACACAGTGCCCAGCATCTTGACTAAAAACTGGTTGTTTGGAAAACATTATCTAACACTCTTTGGGATATTTAAAAACCGGTTATGTTTTTATCTGAACTCTTTGTGGGTCAATGCGATTAATTGATCGAGTGGTTTCTTTCCGCTCCAAACCATTTTAAAAGAAATG
This sequence comes from Limnephilus lunatus, assembly GCA_917563855.2. Taxonomy (NCBI): domain Eukaryota; kingdom Metazoa; phylum Arthropoda; class Insecta; order Trichoptera; family Limnephilidae; genus Limnephilus; species Limnephilus lunatus. Next base: position 38,465,378 of record OU830602.1, on the reverse strand, counting down.
GAGTTCATTCTTACTTAAATGTTTATTCGTAATTAATGTGTAGGAAGTTCTTCCATTGAAATGAATTAATTTACTATTTTATTACTCTCAGAAAAGTATGTAAGAGATGATGCACATATGAAGGTGTATGAAGCAAGTATTGCTTGCCAAGACAGAGTTGTGTAGAGGTCTGTCCTCTCTGCCTACCCATGAGGATATTATGGTTATGTGTTCTAATGCACTTCTTACATGTACGTAAACTAATGTGTTTCGATATGTTATTACCTCTTAAATTCTACTTTAAATATGTTAATCTTATTTACGTGCTTATTTGAAATTTTTTTCTGGAATATAAAGTTATATTTCATCGTAATTTTAATTTTACATGCTAGATTTTCTAGATTAGATTTTTTCCTGTATAAAAATTAAAATGTGTTGATTGATTTCTTCGTTCATTACAAAACTATTGTTTTTTTTTCCCATGAAATACCAGCATTCCGAATTTCTAGCGTAGTTATAACACATTACTTGAACACTTTAAGTTTCTAAAAAAATATATATTATTTTATTAAGATAATAAAAAAATGCAAAGTATGCTTCGAAAAATATTATAAACACATTTTTAATAAAAATTCACAGAATTTCTTTAAATGCTATTTAAGACATTTTCCATGAGTTGTTTGCTCTATTTTAAAGGAGTCGTGTTTTATTGAAGATTTTCACAATTTTCGCCTAATTATTATCGTTTTTAATATTAGCACGCTTCCTCTAACATTCATACTTACATATTCTTAATTTATAATCCTATTCTTCTTATTTTTTAGCGTTTACTACCGGGCTTTAAATTCCAATACGTAGTAAATGCAAAAATACATATCATACTCTAATACATCTTCATAGTAATAAATATAGCTATATTGTAAACCTTACTTTTTACGGCTTTAGATGCGGAAACTTATTAAAAAAATAAGGTATTAGGCATTAGAAATGTGAATTTTCCTTCACTGAGAAACGCCATCAATTCAAAACAACAAGAATGACATGAAATTAATACTGGTCCTAGAACTGACCTTGAGGCACTCCTCAAAAATCCACATTATTTCTTAACATTCTTGGATAATATCTTATTGGTTTTTGGCCCACAGATATGCGCAGCCCCCCACGGGCATGTTCCGATTCCGCGCCCCCCGACCCGTGGAGCCCTGGCGGGGAACCCGCGACGCCCTGGAGGAGGGGAACGTGTGCCCCCACAAGTTTATCCTGTTCGACAACTACAAGGGTGACGAGGACTGCCTCTTCCTCAATGTCTACACTCCCGAGTTGCCGAATAAAGAATCTGGGTAAGTCTCATTTTGTTTCTCTTAAAATAATATCATTAGTGACTAATATTATGGTTTTCAATTCGGTAGATTTTTTTTTCATATCCCATTCGGGATTACGTTACTGATAATTTTCAATCTCGGAATCCTGGTGTTAGCACCGGGAATTTAAGTTAAGTGCAAAAATAAGAGTTGGAACTGATTTTTTTTTTACATTAACTCCACACAGGACACCTTGAGGAAAATAATTTCCCTCTTCAGGGCCTATTCAGAGTCATCTTTGGGGATGCCGAGCGGAGGGTTTTTTTGGAAAAGAAGGGGGGGAAGTTGTGGGGAAGAAAAGTCATTGGAGATAGGAATCTGGGGGTCAGTGTGTCCAGGAGTGCCAGACGTATGAATCCATCCCTCCCACTGCAGTGCAAGGTTATGTTCCGAGAGAGTGCATTGAAGCTTTCACCCACCTATTCCCACCCCGGTATAGGCGACTTATGGTCGCCCCTTCGGAGTTCTCGCAAGACTCTAATTTTTTTGAAAAAAACGACTCTACATTTAAAATATGGAACGATTCTAGAACTTCAATGTCCCCGCATACGTTGTTAGTGGGCGGTATGCAAGCGCGCCTACAGAAATGCACTGTTATGGTCAGTTCTACAATTCTAAAGCCCATGAGTAACTCACCGCAAAGCGGTAAGCCTCATGGACAGTCAAACAGGGTGTTAGTGACTAGGCTAGGGCTGTAAAAAATACATAAGAAAACAAGAAAACAAAGTAAGTAAAACCGTCATGAGTGGGAAGTTCATGACGGCGACGGACCACACAACAGTCCTGCAGGCAACACCGTGCTCTGTCCATGTAAAAGAAAAACAAAAAAGTAAAGAAGTATATACAATGAGGAGCTGGTGAAACCAAAATTCAGCCACCGGCAATCCCCTTAACAGTGAAGGGGGCTGATTGTTAGGCCTCCCGACAACCGGCAGCGTCGTCCGTAAGCCAGCTACCCGGTGGTGCCTAGACGATAAGTAAATGGAAATCCAAAGAAGACCCTAGGAAGAGAAGCGTCGGGTCGCTGGAGGCGGGACGGACAGCTTTCGGATGGCGTTTAGCCCTCTCCTCAGCCTCTTCATGTCATGGGGGGTGGCACGGGGCCAAAAGCAGCCCCACCAGAACCATAAGAACGACAAGTCACGTACACAGGGACATGTTCTAGTCCAACCCCTTAAATGGGGAGAAGGACGATACAACACAAGCAACGGAGTTCAGTACTCGCACGTTGTCACAGACTGAAAAGAAAAATATATAAAAAACACAGAAGTTGAACGAATATATAGAAAAAAAGAAGAAAACCAAAGGCGTGAAAAAAAATAGAACTAAATATTGTACAGTCGACATAAGCGCTTATGTACGCCTATGTAACTGGACCCAAAGTCTAAATTGGAAAATAATATACAAACAAAGAAATACATATATACAGTAGTAGATGATAATACAAAAGATGTAAAAAGAGAAGTAATCAATGTAAAATATAAAAAGTACAACATAAAATTTAGTTGCATAGGAAATAAAAAAATAAAAATAAAAAAAAGAGAACCAACTTATTAGCCATAAGACATAAAAATGTATAAATAAAAACAAGAAAACAAGATAAAATAAAACTGTACATCCTGGGCAAATAATAGAGTAAAAATCATAGAGTAAACCGTGGTAATCAGGAACAAGTACACCTGGTTTCAAAAAAATTCAACTAATCAGCGACTCTAAGCTCAGGCCATCTCTCAACCCAGACCCTTGCAAATTTCTTCAAACACTCGAAATTCCTCTTGTTCGACACCAGGTCAGTATTCCATACTGGTCTGATAGGTACGTCCAAACCATCGAGCAGTTCCTCTCTCGCATCCGTCAAAATCTCGCAATGCCACAGAATGTGCTCGGCTGACTGGTTTGCAGATCCGCATGCGCAGTTGGGGTGGGGTGACAGGGCGAGGGTGTGAAGCCTCCCCCTGAATTCCCCATGCCCGGACAGGAGCTGGGTGATGTGGTGGTCCAGTTGTAGATAAGCCCCTTCCATTCTGACTTTAACTGATGGGAAGAAGGAGAAAGTCCATCTTCCCATATTCGATCTATCCCACCGGAGCTGCCACTCTTGGAGCGACAGATCCCTCATTTGCCGGAGCAGTCCAGGGAGAGTCCCCGGCCCGCCTGGAGTGAGAACAACGCCTAGGTGAGTGGCCGGGGTTCCTCTGGTTAATCTCTGCTTAGTGAGCACTTCCCTGATTTCCAGATCGATTGGCAAAATGCCAGCCAAAACAGGCAAAGCGTCCGAAGCAACGGTTCTATACGCCCCGGATAGTGCCAGCAAGGGAGTTCGTTGGCCCCGCTTGAGAGCCAGGAGTATAAGCGAGTTATCCAGGCGGTGCTCCCAAACAGACGCAGCATACGAAACTTGCGCCACGTATACGCATCTGTACAGAACACGCAAAGCCGGACTCCGCAATCCCCACTCAGCTGTGGAGAGTCTCCTAAGCTTAAAGAAGAGGGCCTGAGCCTTGCTGGATACATCCTTGACGTGAGCCAGAAAGGAGGACGATCGATCTAGTGTGACGCCTAAATATTTTACAGTTTCACGAAATTGAACAGTAGAGTCCCCCATTTTGATGACGGGATTTCTTTTTCTACTGAGAAAGCCCTTCATCAGGAGGCCCTGGGTCTTCTGGGGAGCGAATGTCATCTTGTTTCTTTTTCCCCAATCGAGGAACATGTTCAAACCTTCACTGCCTTTGCTCTCAACTTCCTTTCTGCTGTCCCCAGCGACCAGATACGTCTTATCATCCGCGTAGTCGACAGAGATACATCCTTCAGGCAAGGGTAACCTGGAGGAGTCGTCAAAGTGAATCTTCCACAGGTCAGGTCCAAGGATGGAGCCCTGCGGGCATCCCATAGTTGCTTCCCTCTCGAGTAGAAAATCGCCAAAACAAATTGTTATGGTGCGATCCGAAAGGTAGTCATCGATGGCCTGGAACAGAAGTTTGGAAAACTGCCTGTTTTTCACCTTTGTACGTATCATGTCCCACCACGCGAAGTCGAAGGCACCAGTTATATCGAGGAAGATTGCAACTACATACCTCTTTGGACAAGCCTTCACCCAATCAAGCACATACGACAGGGCGTGCACCGTGGATCTACCGGGGACGAAGCCGAACTGAAGGTCACTTGCCGGTGACAGGGTTCGCCGAAGTCGCTCTCGTATCAGTTTTTCCAGGATTTTGCCAAGTACAGGGAGGAGGGTAATTGGCCGGTACGCCTTGATGTCGGTCAGTGGTTTTCCGTTCCCCTTTGGTATGATCCGGAGCACGCCGCGCTTCCACTCGGAGGGGAAAACTCCTCTCCTCAGGCACGTATCCATCACTTGGAAGAGCTCTTCCTTAGCGTGGACCCAGACTTGCTTCGCAATCACGCCATTGAGCCTATCATGCCCTGGTGCCTTCTTAGGACCCAATCCCTTAATTATCACTTCAATTTCCGCTTTAGTGACTCTAGTGGAGTTATCCTCTTGGGCAAGGTCCCTAGGTGGTAGCCGCGACAGATTCCTTATCTGTTTATGGTGGTCACTTTCCCCAACTACTGAGTCTAAAGGAACTAACTCGCCCAGAAGTGTCTTGAGAGTGGAGGCCACGTCCACAGTCTCAGCGTTCCTCTCATCTGTTTTCCCAATTACTGTTGACAAAAACCGGTCAGATCCTTTTCCGGATTTTTCAAGTGCGCTGTGGATATCCCACGGGTTGGCGTTACCCACGTCTTTAACCCAATTATGCCAAGCAGCTCGTTTCGCTAGAAGGACGGCCCGTTTGAAGGCCGACCTGGCAGACCTCAGGTTCGCCTGAAGCGCAACTGTCTCCTCCTCCGTGCAGTTGCCACTCCTGGACAACCCAAGCGCCCTGTAGGCCCTCTTGAAGGCCCCCTTAAGCGAAGTCAGCTCAGGTGACCACCACGGCGTTCTAATACTCGTCTTCGGGTTTGATCTTCCCAAAGACGAGTTGGCAGCAGATACAACTGCCCTATTGAAGAAGTTCCCCAAATTATCCGGATCAGTAGCAGCTACGTGCTGAAAATCCCTTAACGTATCTCGTAGCGCTTCCCCAAAGTTATCCCAATTCGCCCTTGTGGTGTTGAAGTTCCAGGAGGATCTTGGAGCCTCAGTTTTCTTTACACCAACCGTATAAGTTAATAATCTATGATCCGAATTTATAGCGCACTCATGGACTGTCCACTTTGAAATCCTGGTCGCAACCGATCCAGAGCAAAGAGAGAGTACAGTTGGAGAAGTCAAAGGGGCTCCCTTAACCACTTTTTCCCGATCCGGCCTACAATGCAGCCGGTGGGTAGATGCAGCTGCCGCGCGCCGCCAAGAATGGGACAAACCTCACCCCATGAACCCGGGCATTCCTGCTAATTGACTGTTTCGATTTGAGATTTGCCAGATCCTTTTTGATAATGTTTGTCTGGTAATGTGTGTCTTTGGCTGTTCTTGATTTTGAAGTGATTTTTAATTTATGCCCATAATGGATAAGATAAAAAGATAGTCCGACGGTTACAACGAAGTGATGAAACCAACAAAAATTCGAAACACTTTCCAGCACAGTATTCAAGCCGGCTCAGCACCTGGTTTACAATGTCTAGAAAAGTCCAGCATTCCTTTCCATGAGTAAAGGTTATATTCAATTATTTATATTGCCTCCAGGTTCAAACCCTCCCTTCCCGTGATGGTGTGGCTCCACGGCGGAGGATTCGCTATGGGCTCTGGAAATTCCTTCTTCTACGGCCCCGATTACCTAATCGCTGAGGGGGTGGTACTGGTCACCCTCAACTACCGCCTCGGCAGTCTGGGCTTCCTTAACCTGGAGAACGAGGATGTGCCCGGTAATGCTGGCCTCAAGGTTCGTACCAACGTGGCATACAGATAATAGAAGTAGAAGTCGGACTATTACTGTGAATCGTGAATTCACCACTAAGTCTAAGAGTGATGAGCAAGATGGAAGACAGGTGGTCGACAGAGTTTTTTTTAAACGACTTCGAAAATGAGGAGGTTATCAATTCGACGGTATTTTTATTTATTTTTTATTTTATTTTATTTTTTATGTTTGTTACCTCAGAACTTTCAATTGGGTGAAGCGATATTGATGATTCTTTTTTTATTAGAAAGCTGCTGCTTCCCGTGTGGTCCCATTTTAATTTGGTCGAGTTCTGACAATGGGATTCATGAGAAAACCATGTCTTAAATTTGGAATAAGTATGTGCGCGACAAATGGACTCAATATTACGCCAACATTACGTAAAACTTCTTTACGCACGCTCGTCACTAAAAATCAAAAAATAAACCAAAATTTTAACAAAACAAAAAATGCACTAAAAAGTAAAAAAATTATTTCATACGATTGTTATTTTTGGAGTCGGTGTCAGCCAAGATATCCACATCTCACCTATAATTACCCATGTATGTAGTTACCTTGGCTGACACCGACTCCAAAAATAACAATCGTACGAAATTATTTTTTTACTTTTTACTGCATTTTTTAAGTCGTTTTTTGTTTTGTTAAAATTTTTGTTTATTATTTTATTTTATTCTACGCAGGTACAAATATGATACTAAATTTTATGATCTAAAATTATGCCTTGTATGCCACCATCATAGCTGACGGCCCCCGTTAAACTCCAATAATTTTATATTATCGTAGAAAGCAGTTGTTACTTTGTGGTTTGGCATATTAAATAAAAATAAAACACTTATTTTGTGTAAAACCACGAGTTTTAATTAATTTATTTACCGACCGGTTTCGCTTTGCAAGCATCATCAGGGAACAAATGATGATGCTTGAGCAAAGCGAAACCGGTCGGTAAATAAATTAATTTAACTCGGGGTTTTACACAAAATAAGTGTTTTATTTTTAAGTGAAAACTTCTTAGCATCGTTGTGATTTGAAACTCGATGAAAAGAAACATAGTGTCACTAAAAAGAGACAACCACATACATCTATAGTATTTAATCTGCGAGAGAATTAGATAGTATAATCGGTATCTTCTTTGATGCTTCGTAGTCTATCGGTCTCCTCTTTGTGTGTACTTTAGTTTTCTGAGGTTTCTCTTCTACCGCATATTTATTTATTTATTTATTTATACTGGGTTTTACAGATGTTTACACTTACATGAGAACAATCCAGTTATAAAACTCAGTTATTACACAATTATAAAAATCTACAATTACATACAATTAAATACAAATAAATACAATTAGAAAAACAAAAACATCACAAATAAAAATACAGAATTATGTATATACAAGGTCACTCAAGTAACACATTGCAATGAGTGGTAAAAGACATATGAAATACGCGAGCATGCATAGAAAGACAATTCACACAACATAATTAGTTAGTACTTTTTAACGGCGCTAGAACTTTTTTTTTAAATCCGTACAAATTGTCAACGAAAATATCCACATCAGCGCACTCTATCTTGTTATACAGTCGACACATCTGGGTCAGAGGGCTAAAGTAGGCGATATTATTTTTAAATGTATTCATATGAAAAATTTTATGGCGTCTTAAACAATGGGAATTGGGGACATTAATTTCAATACTGTTAAGACATAATGTAGTATCAAGATGGCCGTGAATAATTTTATGTAAACATATTAGATCAGTCAATTGCCTTCTAGTTTTAAGTGTATCAATCTTGAAGTAATCACGACGTACATCGTATGATCTGAGATGGTCGTGTAGTCCACATTTGAAGGATAACATTCTTAGTAATTTTTTTTGAACTGATTCTACAATGTTTTCATATTTGCAGTAATGTGGATTCCAAATAGTGCTTCCATATTCAAGTTTACTTCTAATTAAGGCATTGTAAAGTGTTAGAATTGATTGAGGATCTTTGAAAGGTTTACATATTCTGTGAATAAATCCCATCATTTTTAATGATTTGCACTTAATGTTGTTAATATGTACATCAAATATGAATTTAGAATCAAGAGTGATTCCTAGATCCCTTATTGAAGAAACTTTTTTGAGAATAATATTATTGATAACATAAGAAAAATCCTTTATAATTCTATTTCTAGTAAAGTTTAAAATGTAACATTTTTCAACATTTAAGTGCATATCATTGACAGTACACCAGTTATTGAGTGTGTCGAGGTCATTTTGAAGCAGCTGATGATCGGAAACAGACTTAATTTTACGAAAAATTTTAAAATCAGCGGCGAAAAAAGCATAATCACAGTTTAATTTCGAGCCAAGGTCATTTATGAATATAAGAAAAAGCAGGGGGCCAAGATTTGAACCCTGTGGTACACCAGAAGTTACAATTATAGGGGATGATTTGTATCCATTAATAAGAACTAATTGAGTTCTGTTATACAAATATGATTTCACCCAGCGTAATAGGTCTCCATGTATTCCAATTTGTTCAAGTTTTTTTAGTAAGATGGAGTGGTTAACTCTATCAAAAGCTTTTTGGAAATCAGTATAAATTGTATCTACTTGTAATCTTTCATTAAAAGAATTACAAACATAATTACAAAATTCCAAAAGATTTGAGTTGATTGATCTTTGAGGAACAAACCCATGTTGCTTAGTGCAGAGAAGGGGTTTAAAATGTGAAAAAATACTTTTATATATCAGAGATTCAAAAACTTTAGCAAAACAGGATAGTATACTGATTGGCCTATAATTTTTTATTAAAGATTGGTCTCCCGATTTTAATACTGGGACCACGTGTGCTTTTTTCCACAGATCGGGAAAAGTTCCCGTGGTAAGGGATGCATTAAAAATTATAAAAAGTGGTAAACATAAAGAGTCTGCACAGCAACTAACAAAGAAAGGAGGAATTTTATCAGGTCCTGGGCCCTTACTGGGATCTATTTTACTCAAAAAACATTTTATTTCATCTGCACTAATATGTATTTTACCCAAATTGCTTTGATTGTGTTCAGTTATGTTTGGCATTGAATCATTAGTAGATGATTCCGACTTGGTATAAACAGATGAAAAATATTTAGAGAATATGTTTGCTATGTTTTCACCGTCATTCGCGGAAATATCGTCAAGATGCATTACTTTAGGAATACAATTATTTTTTCGTAATGATTTTGAGTACGACCAGAATAACTTTATGTTACCTTGCAGACCACTTTCGACAGAGTTGATATATGATTTATAACATTCGCTTTGTATTTTTTTTGTAAATTTCCTTAAATAAGAGAATTCCCTATAATCTGACTCATAACCATGCTTTTTTACCTTAAGTCTAACTTTGTTTTTTTTCTTAAGAAGAGCAATCAATTGCTGATTAAACCAGACAGGATATTGATTTTTTGTTTGAGTACCATATTTTTTTAATTTATTAGCATTTACCATGCTATCCACATTTTTATTTTTAAAGAGAGTTATCCAATTAACAGATAATAGATCCTGTCGACATTCATCAAAGTTTCCCTTCCTGAAGTTATATTTTGAATCGCTTCTATTCATTTCTAAGAATTGATCTTTATTTTGTTTCACTATAATTTCAAATGAAGGGTGATATTGATCCAATTTGGTTAAGCCTGGTGCTATATGTATATCAATGTTAACTTTATCTGAAAACACAAGATCCAATAAATTTTCATTTCTATTTAGTACATAATTGAATTGATACAAATTGCAAATTGATGAGAGATTGACAAGACTATGTGCTTTCATGCTTTTATAATTAGAAGGGGAAAGTACATTATTTTTGAATGAATTGTCAGGTATCCATTTAATTTCGGGCAAATTAAAATCATTAACAAAAATAAACTGCGAATTGGAAGTTGAAAACTTTAAATACAGATCCTGTAATTTTTCAATATGTTTACAATAATTATCAACGGTTACACTAGGAGGAATATAGAGGATGCATATAAAGATGAGCGAGTTGGAACGAGACTTAATTACAAGCCACAAATCTTCATTGTCACTCTCCAACTCCGTTTTTCTTGACACAAGAAGTTTTTTAGAAACGGCGGCTAGAACTCCGCCACCTTCTTTAGACACAGATTTGGTTGACTCACGATCTCTTCTAAATATTACATATAATATGAATTGCACACTCTATTTTTTATCCAATAATTTTGTCCAAACTCCAAGGTTGACCGTGCCAGTTTCAGCCATCTGGAAAATTTCTTCATCCAGGTGATAGACTGGTCGATAAGTGTTGGGCAGCATATTAGTGGACATTGGCTTCTTGAATTCGAAGGATTCGGTATAGCCAGCGTCTGGCTATACTGAGCCATAAGGCCCTTTCACCGACAAGGGAGATTTGGCAAGAACCTGCGCCAGGCATAGATAATATCTGCTTCTCAAGGCTTACACTTTGCCAGTAGCCATAAGGTATCCAAGTTCAAGTTTTGAGTTCGTCAAGTGTACCTCAGTCTTGAAGAGATCCGTGTTAAAGGAGAGAGAAATACAGAGGCCGGCAAGTCTTACAATTTTTATTTAAAAAAAAAATTAAATTAAATACTAATAATTAACGTTTTCCGGCTACTGCGGAGAGTCGACTGAATTAAGATATTCATCAGGTTTAGCTTAGAACAAAGGATAATATAAGAAGTGCTTTGTGGGCTTGTTTCACGTCCGAAATATTTGCCTAATCGGGGCCTGTATTTCCAAGAAAAACAGTGTTTATGAAATTCAAAATGGGATGGAGTTTTACGATTTCAGGCGAGTGTAAGTGAGACGGAGCTAGGTGATAGGGCTAAATAGGACATGTACGTATGATCTCATTCAAATTTGTATTGAAGGAACTTCTAGTGTTATTCTTTACTAGAAAAGTCATTGAAAGTGGTGAAGAAAATTGGTTATAATGGTTTTGTTAGATTAGTTTATGGGCTATTTTTCTTTTTTTTTATTCATATTATCTTAATGTGTTTTCAAATAGGTTAAAATTGATTCGATTCTGAGTTGTCATGGAACTAGACAAAACGTAAGGTGAGCCATTTTTAATACTTTTTTTTTAAATTTTTGCATTCAAAATTTTAATATTTTAAAAATTAAAGGTTTATTTCTAATAATATCCTTTAAAAACATTTTCGGATTCGCGATTTTGTACTTTTTCAGTAGAGCTGTTTAAGACGGCACTATACCCTAAAATATATTTCAGAATCTTAACGACGTAAGTAAAGAAGCCGTGTATACAAATTGGACAGACCTACTGTCAAATTTTCCCTATCAAAGAAAAGAAGAAGAAGAAAAATAACGTGGGAATCTTAACGACGTAAGGGAAGAAAGCGTGTAAACAAATATGCGCCCGCGGCACGGCGTATTGGACGGACGTACGGTCGAATTCACCCTAGCAGGCCTTGAGATTCGACAGAGTTTCTAAATGAATAATACCTCACGAAGTTATTAATTCATGGTCTAGAAAAATAAAATCTGGCGCTCACCGCTAACTTTAGTTGTACAACGTATTACAATTTTTAAAGGCGGTGTACGTTAAAAAAATTATGGCAACGTACTGTTTTTATTAATCTAAAATATAAATAACTCGAATCCCTTGTGAGGCATGGAAATAAAAATGATAATTCAATTACGAATTCGCATAAATAAATTAAAATGTGAGCCTGGGGCAAACCCCCGATAAACGTGGTTATGTCTCGCCTTAAAGTTTCGTTTCTGCACTTTTACTTCTTTTTTTGAGTTCAAGAAATGTAGAGTAGTTTTGAAATTTTTCTTTCCTTTTATTTCATTAAAAAATCTGAAAATACAGCCTTTCAAATCAACAAAATAAGCCAATAATCAAGTCAACGAAACGATTTTCAATTTAAAGCAGATCTGACATTATTCTTCGGGACCGTGGATTGTACGCCTTCTATAATATATTAGCTGTTTGTTATAGTGGATGTTGTCTGTTTCAATTGCGTCTGCGTAAAGTTAAACAATTGCAAATTACTGATATAAGGTATTGCCACCTCATTACCAAAAACGAAAAATCGCTTTGTCCAACAGCAACGTTAATAAATAATCGATTTGTGTTCGCAATAAAGCCTTTATCCAATTATTTTAAAGCCTTAAAAAGGTAAAACATCAACATAAACCATTGTTATCTTTCGTTCAGTATCGGCCCTTGTGGTCTGAATTCATTGTTCCTGACTATCGATAAAGAAGTATCATTTAAGCTGTCGCATTTGGAATGAATTTATGAAGAAACAGTCATGGCCGTTGATAAAATAACCATTATTTGCGAGAAGAAATCGGGACACGAGGAAAATTGAGGACATTGGGGAAATACAAATAATGCGTCAGAAATAATTTAGCACATTCTCAAGGTTTGCCGAGTAAGGTGTGTGATCAATATTTTAACACGTCTGGAGCTTTAATTTTGAAATTAAAAGAGCGCAAATAATTATTTTGAATTTTTTTCGATTTGTAAGCAATGAGGGATTTTTTGGCTTTCACCCTTCAAGGGTATTCTAGGCCATCATTTAAAATTATGGAGAAAGTAAAGGTGAATTAATATTTTTAAAAAAAATAATGGGCAACTATCAAAATTGTATGGAAGATTGTAGTCGATATCAGATTTAGAAGAAATGAGATGTTGACTGGAGGGGAAGCAATTTTAGATAAGATTTTAGAAAGAGAACCAAAAAATATGTGATCTAAAGTTCCCATTTCTATACCACAAAACATACAATCTGGAGAGTATAGGACGTGAATTTTTAAACAGGAATGTCCGATTATCATTCGAATACCTAAGAAAACGTCTGTTTTGAAAAATTGTGAATGGGTAAAGTTTTAAAAGGATGAGAAGGAAGGTCCGATTCTCATTCGAATACGTAAGAAAATGTCTGTTTTGGAAAATTGGGGGCATTGTTAAAACTAAAACGGAAAATTGAGGCATAGCAGGCTCCCTTGGATTGACTAGCAATGTGCCAATACTCATTGCGAGATCTATCTTTGATGGTTATAAAAATTTCAGATAATGGAATGAGGGTAAAAATAGGATTAAATGCTTCTTGCAATGAGAGTTATGGGGTTTTTCACGATCCTCCTGATAGCTTATCCATATTATATTAATAAATAAACAAGTTTAAAAAACTCGACTTATATACAGCCACTATATACAGCCACTTATATACAGCCACTCTTCATGGGTTCAAATAACGAATAGAAAACTGAGATTTTATAAATAGCGTCTTTGCTGAATCGAAAATTTACGTATGTGTAATCTTTTTTTTATTGTTATTAATTCTTGTTCGGGCAATCCCGATGAGTTAAAGAACTAATTTTAGGATGGGAGGAACTAACAATTCCTAAGTGGGAGGAAATAGTTACAATTTTACATTGGTATATTGATATTAAAAATATAAGTTTAACATAGAGTGTAGACGAAAAATAAATGACAGTTTAAGTAGAACAAACAACAATAGAAAACAAATAAAGGAAAAATAACTAGGATATACAAATATGGATGATTGCAAATGAATGGAAAATAAAAGGAAAGAAAAAGAAACAAGACAGAATAGAACACGACAAGAAAATTACATAGTGTCATTCTTAACGTCCTTAAAAATATTATTTCAAAGCATTAGTCAGAATTTTTTATTTTGCTGGACTCCCTTGTTTACATCTGGAAGCGAATTATATAGTGTATAGGCAATATATTTCAGAGATTTTATCCCATATTTTGTTGTGTGTGTTTGAGGTACACGGATTTTATTGCTATATCGAGTATTGTGAGTGTGGATGCCTTCATATATGAGGAGGATGGTGAAATATCTCCTTAAAATGAATAATTATTGTTTTAAGATCGTTCAATCAAATTCTATGTTTTTTACAGGATCAAGTCCTCGCCCTGCAATGGGTGCGTGATAACATAGAATACTTTGGAGGTAATCCTAACCTGGTCACCATCTTCGGAGAGTCGGCAGGAGCAGCCGCAGTGCAGTACCTCATGATGACTCCAATTGCCACGGTAAGTTCTCATAAATAACATCGACATATATAGAGTCTGTCAAATAAGAGTACAAAATAAATAAAATGGAACTAAGAAATTTTTAGGCTGGCAACACCAATTTATCTGTCAAATATTCTTTAAAAGTGCAATGACACTGAAAATTCAAAACGCTGTATACGCATTTAAAAACATTTTGTTCTTAAAAAAAATTAAATCGAATAAGCACTATTGTGAAGGTACTTACTAAATGACATAAATTTGATTAAATTGTGTTTTACAAAGTGATTGGCTTTCATTTAATTTAACATAGATTTGAATTTAACAGTAGGTGGAAAGGAAGAATCATTAATGGTGAGTTTAGTTACACTACTTTTAGATCTGGGGGCCTAGTCTCTATCTTTTATTAACCTCAGTTAGCGCGTTAATTACGTCACAAACACGTATTTTGACAGCTACGCTAATTAGCGTAACTGTCAAAATAGTGTTTGTGACGTAATTAACGCGCTAACTGAGGTTAATAAAAGATAGAGACTAGGCCCCCCAAATGAGTTAAATATATTCAGATATAAAATTAGAGGCATGATCTAAAGCCCGGGCAACGCTAGGTACTTAAGCTAGTATTAAATAAATGCGAGCAATTTCTAAAGTGTGCTTTATATTTTATTATAATATCGTTATTCTTCATTATGTTAATACAAAATTGCAAATGTATAATAATAATATACCTAAATGCAATTCTAATTTTGAGATCAGTGGGTATCTATCTAGCAGTGGAAAAATATTTGTTTCACTTTAATGCCTTTTTAATTTTTAATAAAAATGTAGGTTACACAGCTTTAGATCAACACCATTGTCATATTTTTAGTATTGCCATTTGGGCAACAGTGGCGCCCTCATTTATTTTCTACTCTTATTTGACAAACTGTACACAGTTTTTCTGTCTGGTCAGTGCAACAATTTTGGTGGTATGGGTATCGCCGCCCCGATAACTATTCATTGGATAACGAACACTTCTCCCGTATATCGGCCAAAGTGATTCACTACATTTGGTAAGATTTGTCCAGGTTTTGGCGGCTGATGCGTCTGCCGACAGCTGCATAGCGGACCGGATAGGAGTGGTGGTTTGACCCTTAAGCTTTAACCTTTAAGCTTAAGGTTTGACCTCTCAAGCCTGACTCTTTCGAATCATCTTGCACGAAGTGGCATGGATGAATTCATAAATCCGTATTCTCGGACATACTGCTCCTCAGATTCTTAGCCACCCCTCATATCGTTTCATTTCCCAGAACTTCATTTTCTAAAAAAGTATCCTCCACGCAGCATCCCGAAGATGCCTTGGGGCCTAAATAACTGATTTCAACTCAAACGTCATTTCTATCTTGAGATTTGGATCCATAATATATCTATAACGACCTTATACATATTAGCGACAATATTCTTTTGAAAGAATCGCGAACTCTACATTGCAATTATTTACATTCGATAAAAATCTATATGGATTTTTCACTTTTTATATGTATCACAATTCACTTTTTATATGTATTATTTTCAGTGAATCTAATCAAAAAAGATTTCTTCGAGTCTATTAATTTGTTATACATAGATGTAAATATTTTTAAGCTCCGGTATTCTACTAAAGTGTTTTTGAGAAGAATTCAGATATTATTTCCGGTTTGAAAAGCCATTTTTATCAACTACTAGCTGGTACCCGGCATGCGTTGCTATGCCATTTAATAAAGAAATTGTTTCTCCCTGCGTGTCTTTTCCCATTCTTCCCGTTCCAATTCTGTCTCTCTTTCCCCTTCCTCTCACGCGTTCCCCCTCCACCTTCCCCACCTTCCCTCTCCACTCTTCCGCAAACCACCCTGCCGCGATCCCCTCCCCTCTCCCGCGTTCAATATGTTTAGTCCCGGTACATTCAGATTTTCAAACAGCTCGCGTGCCACCTATTGCAATTTTTTTTATTTTTTTATTTTTCACATGTTACAAACATTCATTTGTGTATTTTATAAGAACAATCAATCAAATTTGGTACCTTACATAAGTACCCATTTAAAATAATATAATTTTCAATTAGATTCAAAGTATTCGATTTTTATTAGTACCATAAGTGAGTCCTTCGATTAATTAATTTAAAAAGTTTATTCGAATATTTAATTTTGAAATTTTGTTTGAACAATCGATGTTTGAAAAATGTCATTTTCAAATGGTGACATTTTTTAATAGTTTTCGTAAAGATTAAAAAAACTTTTCACTACTTTTCAGATGTATTGTCATGTGATTGTAATAATCCAGAAACCTTCGCGAGGGCGGAAAAATATATTTTGAAAGTTTGACACATTTCTTAGGCCTAGCGCGCACCACGATTGTATTTTTTGCGACACTATTTTAAAATCGTGCTATAAGAAATCGCAAAAATAATACTGCGCGCATCGCGATGAAAAATTGCGATGAACTGTTCATTCTCAACATGGATTTCGTACAAATTGCTTGTATTGTTTTGCTTCTTCGGAAGAGGAGGAATAAAAGACTAATAAAGAGGAATAAATACTGGACTCATCATTTTACAGCAGAACGATATGTTAAAGGTTTCTTTTATCTGAAATACAATGATCTTCGACAATATCCAAAAAAAATCTTTGGCTATTATAGAATGACGATTCAGACATTTGACAAACTATTAAGAATTGTTGGACCTCAAACTGCATACAATAATACAGATGGCGGAATGCAATCTCAGCTGAAGAAAGGTTGTCAGTCACCCGTAGGTAGCGAATTTAAATCGCAGTGCGCGCATGTCCATATAAATTCAAATGCTATAATTTTATTTTGCGACAATCGCGTCGCGCGCTGTCGCGGAAAAATGTGACAAATCACAATTTTAAAATAGCAACTATTTATTTGTCGTATATGCGCGCACATACTTACTAACTCATACGTTGCATTTCTGCGACAAAATTATCGTGATACAGAAAATCGTGGTGCGCGCTAGGCCTTATGCTTAATATAGCAACGCATAGCCGACATACATACAAACATTTTTAGATTTTTATATATATAGAAGATTTAAACATTCTTTAGCTATTTTCAATGGTCGAAAAAATCTAGGCAGGCAAATTTATTTAACACCCTCTTTCCTTTTAGCTCTAGCCAGGTATATTTATAAGATAATTTTTCGATCAATTTATTTGCTTGGTCTTAAATATGTGGAACCAAAGAATAAATCTGTTTTTTATTAATAAAAGAAATTTCCATTTTAGCCATGACCGAACAGATTTTTTAAACACTTAAATATGTATTATTAATAAATAAAAAAAACATTGTTTTGTGTTGTTAACCCCAAATTCAAATTAGATAAAAACCATTATATCGTTTCATGTGAACTTCGCAAAAACGCAAAAATCGGTCACTGGCCATAAAAAAACCCAAAGCAGACCAAATCAATAAATTGTCCGGATAAAAATGAGACGGTTCAGAATTTGGCAAACATGTTTACTGTCTTGACTTTATTGGAGAGAGTCAAATACACAAAACATGTTTTCACACAACATTCATCGCTGTTTTTTTTTAATTCTTTATTCAGGATATCCGTGCGACCTGATTCACTCGGTTGAATGTTTTTTGTAGTACTTAACGACGTTTAATGAGGCTGTGTTGTTAAATATTGCGGTGCTGTAGAAAAATACTCAAAAATCCATGAATAACCGGACCTACAAATGTGTCCATTCTGGAAGATATGGGCATCCACAATATGCTTTCAACCATCCGCCTACAACGTGTCTTAAGATACTTTGGTATGTTTAATCACCGATAATGATGATAAAAACACTTATACCGACGATTATTACAACTCTGTTTACCTACAACTTTGATGCTATTGTGCCAGCTCTACATGTCTTTGATATTGTTTTGTAAATTTTAAAATTTTAATTTTGAGTTGTTCGCTACATTTGGTGAGTTGTGAGGGGTGCCCGGGTTCACTGGGTGAAATTTGTCCGGGTCTTGGGAGCGGGTACGTCTGCTCACCAACCGCGTGGCAAGCCTAGGGAGGCCTTTCTTGGAACGTCGCCTCGCACTGCAGTGGAGGGAATGGTTTCATAAGAGCTTTACTCCTGGATACACTGATCCCCAGATTCCTCATATATTTTTCTCTCCACCAGCCATCCTCAAAGATGATAAAAGCCGTGAAACCGAGGGTAATTGTCTTCCTCCGGGCCTCCTCTGTAGAGCAAGTGTAAATAAATGACATCAGCGATGGAATCCTACAAAATAAATATTACAATGCATAATATAATTTTGTTTAATTAATCGAACTTTTAGGGTCTTTTCCACCGCGCTATTTCCCAGTCCGGTTGGAGTAACTGCCCCTGGGCCCTTGCTGAGGAGCCTTTGCAGAGAGGTTTCGCCCTTGGAAGAGCACTGGGTCTACAAACCAACAGCACCGAGCAATTGATAGGTAATAATAATAATAATAATATTCATATGATTTGTACAGCGCCGTTTTTGTGAAAAATCACCTCAAGGGCGCTGTACAAACTTACCTATTTCTACATTCACCAATTGGGATGAAAACATTTCTGATAATTGCTTGTTAACATCTGGTTTCAAGAGGTTATTTCTCTCAATTCATTATCTTCTCCTCAACTACAAACCAGACAACAGGCTTTTTTTATTTTTTTTATTGCATTGAAAAAAAAATTACATTTTCACTCATTTAACTAGAAATAATTATACACATATATAGATAAACTAAATATTTCAATACAGCGCTATTCTATTTCATTATTTTGTTTATCAAGAATAAATATTAATAATTTTTTTTTTAAATTTACCCAACTTCTTTTCGTGTTTAATGTCGTTTGGGAGGCAATTATATAAGTTGCCCCTCTCGTAACCAATGGATTGTTTTCCATAGTTAGTGTGCATGGTGTTTAAATTATGTTATCGTTTTATCGTGTAACGTGTTTATGTACTTGGGACGTTTTAATGAATTCTGCGTTTGTGTGTACGAGATTATTTTGTATTTTGTATATAAGGAGACATGTATTGTATTCATATAATTTTCTTAATGTTAATAGTTTTGTTTCCAAATATAATTTTTTTGTGGATAACGATATAGCATATAGCAAACCAGGCAATTTTACCGACTTTTTGAGGGTCATAACTTCTATTAAAAGTAACCTATCAAAAAAAAAGAAAAACGTACCAACACGCTAATGGTCGATATCTATATTACATTAAAAATATTTGCTCTAGTGCCAAAAATCAGCGAGGAAATTGTGGAGTACGTTGTGTGGACAAAACTCTACGGTTTTCTCTTAATATGATGTTTTTGACGCCAGGTTTCCTGCGAGCCATTCCCAGCGAGACGCTCGTGGTGGCCGGTCAGAAGATCCTGACGCGGGAGGACGCCCGCAGGAATATCGGTATTCCCTTCGTGCCCTCCGTGGAGAAGCACAGCGGCGTGGGGGCCGACTACCCGCTGCTGACCGAGGGGCCTCTCCAAGTGCTGCAGAGAGGAAACTTCACGAAGGTTCCTTACCTCACGGGGTTCAACTCGCACGAGGGACTGCTGTTCATAAGACGTAAGTTCAATTTGACGCAAGGTTCGTAGAAACTGCGTTTAACAAGATTAGCTCATACTTTCGAAATTGCCACTTGTTAATTCAAATCTCCCAGTGTAACGTGGACTTCAAGCTACGTCACGAATTTTTAGCCAATCACCGCTCTACCCCCTCGATGAACTAACTTTGTTAAATGCATTTTCTGTGAACCTTGAATTTGACCCTTTTATTTTTTTTTAAATTTGGAATAGGTACCGATTGTACGGGCTATTACAAACAAGTAATATGCTTACATAATACATTTTTGGAACAATAGGTAATCATGAAGTAAAAATGCTATTAAAATTACACAGAACCCACGCAGAAGGCTAACATTGATTATTATTATTGAGGTATGTTATTATAGTCTTCTTAAAACTCTATTCCTTACACATTTACAACTTCCGAGAAGGTGTTGCCGACAGCATGTAATCTAGGTACAAGCCAGTGTCTATAATCCTGATAGATATTTGCATTTAAAAAAAAATAGATCGAATAGTTCTTGTTTGTATATGGAAGGTAATAGACACATTTTTTTATCGTATTTTTGAAACCCTGGCGATTTATTGAATCTTTCAATCCGAAAAATCGGACCATTTTTTATAAACCGGAAAGACGGATCATAATTTTATGGGTGCGAAAAAAAATTATTACATAACCGAAAATCAATTTAAAAAAAAAACGATGCATTTCACATGAATGGCACAGTAGAATAACGAGGCATACCAAACATATTATATATATCTCATAAATTTTATTTCCTTGATCCATCTTATTGATCATTAATCATTGAAATGTTCAACGTCTACATATGACTCAATGTAATAAACTTGTACTGGTAAATTACAATTATATTAATTAAATAATAGAAAAAAAATAATAAAATCAGCACTATTATCATTATGCTCCTAAGCATCTATACAAGGTTCACTTTATACACCGCTATCTTTATTACCATCTGTCAAAACATCAAAACAAACATAAGTTCGCAAGGTAACAAACAATAAATCTAGTGAAAAATTCGCCGGAAATCAAAGTGCTGCCATATAAAAAAAAAAATTGTGTGGAATTTTACAAAATTAATTGAATATTTCGGAGACGGGACATTGTTATGTAGTGACGTCACAAGCCCAAAAAAACGAATTTATTTGTTTAAAAAAAAAACCACAAATATCTAAACAAAAAGTAGTAACATTTTCGGAATCTCGTAGAAAAATCTATCCTTACGATTTTTTCCAAGTCATTTTGAAATCCATGCAGTGGCCTATTAGGCTTAAATAATTAGGGCCGTCTAAAGTGAATTCGGAGTTTTAATGATTTTATTTAATATTTTAAATTTATTTTTAATATATACCTACACCGTGTTTTCTGCTTATACCGCGAAAATTTGGCTTAGCTCTACAAAACGTACAAATTTTTTCAAGCGATCCATAGCTTTGAATATTTTAACTTTAAGATTCTTGGATCTTTAGTGGTTGACATATGACTAAAGACTAATTAACTCCCGTTTAATGTAAAAAAGTAAATACGTACAATTCGATTCAACATTACCAATTTACCAATTTTTGTGTCGTGAATAATGTTATGTTTCTATTTTTTATGTTCATAATAATTATGTTTTGATTTAATTTGTATTTGTGTTTACCTGATTTCTTATGGTTACCAATGTATTGATAATAATTGTTTGTTTTATGTAATTTTTGGATTCATATTCCTTTCTTATAAATTTCATTATTTCTTGTTCTCTATTACGCTGTCTTACAATAGGTAAGGACACAAGGAGGAAATCCATAATTGGTTTTATTTTGGCTGTGTTATTTATGTACAAAATGAAAAAATGTTAAAAGTCGATATACCGAATGAATAAATAAATAAATTAACTAATATTTGTTCGTAATTCTTGGCGTTTGACATTTCTTAGTGTCAATTCATGGACAGGACATTCAGTGTTGCCAGCGTATACCGATTTATAATTAATCCCCTGGAAATATCAATATCGGTTCGGCTGTCAACGATGAAACCGTGCTCGTGACATATAAAATTGTTTATAAATAAATATTGGAAAAAATTCGGTTTATTGGCGAAATTCCTAAAAAATCAAACTAATTATTTTTATACTAACTATGGGCCAGGGAATCCGAATCTGAAAGAATTAGGCGGCGGCAAGCAATATTAACTGAATTACACGACTTTTAAATTTTCAATACACACATACGAAAACAGCCATTTTAAAAGCATTTTGACACATGAAAACCATAGAACATGTACTGGCAGTGTTACAACTCTCAAAAATATTTATCCCTAAAACAAAATCATAAACTAATTATATCAATAACATAAAACTTTCCGACACGATAATTCTTCACATGATAATTCATCACATAACACATTAACCTGATGAATTATGACTATCTCAACGGCCGTATTCTTAAACCAAAAGTATGAAAATTCGTAGTCTTAAAAAGTTGTTACCTAGACCGGTCACCAATATCAATGTTATTATATAAAACCTAACCTAACCTAACCTAACCTAACCTAATCTAACCTAACCTAACCTAACCTAACCTAACCTAACCTAACCTAACCTAACCTAACCTAACCTAACCTAACCTAACCTAACCTAACCTAACCTAACCTAACCTAACCTAACCTAACCTAACCTAATCTAACCTAACCTAACCCAACATGGTTTGTGCCCCTTTATACCGCCTGCTCGCGTCAATTTAAAAAAAACATCCCAGTTTTCAAGTAGTTTAGCGGCTACGCAAGGTTTGTGTCACATGGTTTGTGCCCCTTTATACCGCCTGCTCGCGTCAATTTAAAAAAACATCCCAGTTTTCAAGTAGTTTAGCGGCTACGCTAGGTTTAGGTAGCATGGTTTGTGATACAAAAGTGAGTAAAATTTATAAAAAGTAAGTACTTAAATTATAAACATGTTATATATTTCGCACTCTGTCAAAGTATTTTAACGTATGGAATTTCAGTTTGGGGAGGAGCAGCAGATACTTACCTCAATTCTCTTAAAATAAATCATAAAACAATAATTAGAATTATGTTTAAAAAACCTTACCAACATCCGACGGAACAGCTAATGATCAAAAACAAATTACTAGACGTAAATAAACTATTCATAAGGAAGATCATTCACAAAAACTGTATCAAAACTTCACATCTCCACATACCTCACTCGCAAAACACAAGAGCAAAAATTAATAAGCACTTTCAAGTTCCCCATATCAAATCAACTTTTGCAAAAAAACACGAATCTTACCTAGCACCACACATTTTCAATACCTTCCTAACACAAACAAAAACTTACGTCACCCCAAATAATTTGAATTGGCTGTTCAAAAGATTTTTAATATGGTTGAATGAAAAGGAAAGAACAGACATTCAAAATATTCTAAATAAATAACATTTCATACAAGTTCTCACGAAATTATATAATATTCAAATAAAACAAACACGAGAAACTGCAATTTTGCAATATTTAATTATTATGTAACCGCTATATTCAACTGTCACAAAATTTTAATTTACTTTTATCTATATAACATATGCAATCTTCTCATGGAAATGTAACTAATAAAAAAAAAAAAAAAAAAAAAAAAAAAAAAACAAAGTATGTATGTAAATATTTAATATACCAACATATAATTTATCTTTTTTATCTTTCCACATACATATATATATTTGTTTAAACACATTTCTTTTGGAACAAACATAGATGTGATTTACCCGCCTCGGAACAGACTTTGTCTAGTGAGGCGGGTAAAAGAAAAGAAAACAATGTAAATAACCATGATACTAAATAAACGCCCGGGTTGCCGGCACTGAAACTGAATTTTATGTGGTGTAACATCTTTATTCTTTTTCTATGTTTTCTTGCGACTTCGATAATGTCAAAATGTCTTCTTTTTGTGTCTGTTTATAGCAAATTTTAAAGTCGTATAATTCATTTAATATTGCTTGCCGCCGCCTAATTCTTTCAGATTCGGATTCCCCGGCCCAAAGTTAGTATAAAAATAACTAGTTTGATTTTCTAGGAATCAGAATGCTTCCAAAATGGCCATTTTCCTATGTGTGAAAATTTTTTTTTAATGTCGTATAATTCAGTTAATATTGCTTGCCGCCGCCTAATTCTTTCAGATTCGTATTTCCCGGCCCATAGTTAGTATAAAAATAACTAGTTTGTATTTTTAGGAATTTCGCCACTAAACCGAACTTTAGCCTAAATATTTTATATAAAATCTCCGCGAGTTACGCCTATCGATCCGATTTTGTAAAGTTATCGTTTTGCTATATTATTTTAAATGTTAAATATATTAATAAATGATCCTTAAGTTCTGTCAATGTCTTAGGACGGGCTACCCCAGTAATAGGATGTTATTAATATTTACTTTAAACCGCTTATACGTTGTATAAAATACCTTACATTACTGACATACATAGGTTATATTAATCAATCATATAATTTCATCATATTTATAATAAAATCACTCTCACATTTTTTATTAAACAAGTACAAAGACTCTAATAACCTTATCACGATGTGTTGACACTAACTGATGATTGCCCGGCGTTGACAGTTGACTACCGAATCCTTAAAAAGAATGACGGCACTTATAAATTATTTTTTAAAGATGTTTATTTTGCAACTATCAGTTTGTCGTAGTAATTTAAATAATTGTTGGTTTTGCAATAGGAGGTAAGTTGTTTGTCATTTAAAGAGTGTAATAAAGAAAATTATAGAAGACGGCTAATTGAGACCTAATGCAAACTTGGTATAAAAGTATTTATATGTCAAGTTATTCAACATATTTTTAATGTAAGTTTTTTTAAAAAGTGAAAACTTATTTAGCACCGTTGTGATTTGAAACTCAATGAAACGGAAACAAGCCACAATAAAGAGAGACCCCAGATTCCTACCCGTTCCACATATTTACCCTTTTCCTTCCCTCTTCCCAAAACTTTCTCTCCTTCCTTTCCCTAAAAAGACCCTCAAAACAGCACACATACAAGGAAATAATTTTCTTCGGGGTCTCCTGTTTGGCACTAATGGTAAATATATGCACATGTAATATATTCGGTTTTTGGAACAACTCGTATAGGTCTCATCGAAATCGTTTTGTCTCGATTACTACCATGGTTAGAAATATTATCTAAACTTCGCGACGTTGGAAAGAGTGCACACCATGCATTACATTAAAATGAAATAAATAAGTTAACCGCTAAATAA
Organism: Limnephilus lunatus; assembly: GCA_917563855.2. Lineage (NCBI taxonomy): Eukaryota > Metazoa > Arthropoda > Insecta > Trichoptera > Limnephilidae > Limnephilus > Limnephilus lunatus. The sequence continues at coordinate 38,440,272 of OU830602.1, read as the reverse complement.
TTAAAATGTACAACTTTAGAAAATCAAAGTTTCGACTGCAATTTGAAAAAAAAATTAAGCTTTTAAAATTTTTTATTCATTATTTTTTTACATAAACGACCAAAAAGTGATTTAACAAAAACGTTTATAATACATTTATCTAATAACATATGCATGTGTTTTTATTTTATTTCGTTATTACTGATAGAAAAAATGTGAGATGAGCCATTTTTTAAACTTCTTAGGTTTACATTAAAAATATATATATTTAAAAAAAAGCGTTTTTCATTAACTTCAGAAATAATTTTTAGTTTTTGGATGCGTTCAGAAATATTCCATTTATTTGGATTTTATTGCAAATCGGAAATATTTTCACCTTCCGACAAAAAAAATTACCCAAGGTCTGAGGGGTTAAATTTATATTTACCGAGGTTCTTGATAAGCCGGCGTAAATTTTCCCGCTTCTAATTCAAAGCATAATAAGGCACTAAACGTGCTGCAGGTGGAAGTTGTTTAGCTCAAGGTTTAGTCTACAAGTGTTGTTGCAACACATCGTCTTATTCCGCTCTGTGGCGCAACGTCTTAGCTGATGCTGTTCACCTCGGCGTCCCCACAGTTCACGCAATCACACAAGGAAAAGCTGCAAAAATCACCATAAATAACGGAAAATCAACGGTGTTATTGGATAAGTTTTGCCGATTGCAACAGCCTGAATATTACTGATAGTACCTGTGTGAATGCAGTTAGTATTCTTGCATCACCATAATATTATGGTGTAGTGCATATCGATTAGTTTTGATATTATCAGATAGAAATGTCATACGACTGCATAATTTTTCGATACGTTACCGAGATGTTCACTTGAAATGGAAGCCTTATTTTTAAAGGTCATTATACATTTTTATTGTTATATAGTTTAATTCTTAGAACTCCTTTTTACCTTTAAGTTTTTTATAATTAAATTATATTTACACTAAAATTATACATACTTTTGCGTGTACTTTTGATCATGTTAGTGTAATTATTTTAGTCTTTCTTCTTCAAACCCAACTTCTAATTTTCTTCTTCAAACCCAACTTTAAATGAAATCCGAAAGCTTATCAATGCAAGCAATACCAGACTATCAACTAAATCATTTAAAATTTTATACAGAAATACCAAATCAGTGAAAATCCTGCTGTCTGATAATTTAAGCATATTTATATCATTTAAAAGAGTGTTGTAGTTCAACAAAATTGCAGGAATACCCATTTTTAAACTTAGAAAACGTAAGAATTCATTTTTTATTCTTTTAATAGCTTGTATTTGAATAATGTGAGTTCCAGGCGGGAGAATTGTACTCAAGATGACTTCTAATTTCATGTTATGATTACCGTTAAAAAGGGGTTACGATTGCAGATGAAATCAGAAATTGTTTTGTGATTACTGATCAAATGAGAAATTGTGTTACGATTACTGCTGAATTTTAAATTAGTGTTATGATTATTGGAGTGCTGCAAAAATTGTATTATGATTACTGATGAAATTAGAATTTATGTAATGATTACTGAATGCTAGAACATTAGGTACATCATCACTGATTAGTTGAAGAAATTTCAAATTAGGTTACCATTAGGCGGGTATCGATTAAAAGAGAATTCGTGTCATGATTGTCTACTGGTCAATAGAAAACAATTAACGTAATTACTTATTCATATAATTATAACATAGTTAAATATCTCACGATAAATTTATTTCTAATTGAATGTAGTAAAAGCAATTAGGTACCTACAAAATTAATTGCGCCATTATCAATACAGATATATAATGTCATGATACTATTATTTTTTACTATATAATTAAGTACTCAAGTGCTGACCCTGAACAAATCGCAACTAAGCCCCACTTCTGAATTTGGTAGGCACTTCTGGTCTGAAGCCCCAAAATACCTGAAAACCCTCGACTCTTTGCAGAAATGGGCGGTCTGTTTGACAGATTCCCTATTATGCAATACAAGATCCCCCCAGAATTAAATATTAAAACATTCAAAATGTCCTACATCGGTTCAATAATAACTAAATTGTTGATTGGCTTGATAGGTCTGAAAAACCTTTAAACAATGTCACTTAAAATATTACATGGTTTCCTATTAATGGTACATATTTAATTTAAAAAAAAGACAACAACATTTTTTTACAGATTACGTTTGTGGCATTTTCACCAGCATTTGGTTCCTTAGAACGGACAATCTGCCTAGCTAGTAGCTAGGAACTAATATCGACCTACAAGACGTTATTTTAAATTATTTTTTTTACTATGATATTTTTGCTGCATAAAATGTATCTAATGTAATGTAATAAATAATAAATAAAATAAGCGGATTGCCATCTTTAGGACACAGGCGTCATGTAGATTTTCTGTATTTGTTCTACCAATACTACAATGGAAGGTGCTCCGAGGAACTAACGTCAATGATCCCTTCGGCATCGATGCATAGTCGAAAAACAAGCAAAACGCGCGCCTAACATATCGACGGTCCCGGAGAACAATGTCGGATCTATTAAAAATTGAAAATATTTTCGTTGGCTTTTTTATTGGCTTATTTTGTCGATTTATAAGTTTTTGGATTTTTTAATAAAATGAAAGGAAATATCAAATAGCAAAATATCAAAACAGCAGTATATTTCTTGATGGCAAAAACAGTAAAAATGCAGAAACAAAACACCTCTACTGCAAAACTACAAAATCGCACATGGCATTTGTCACATGAGAACGGGTCGCTTCAACAGCTCGGCTGTGGAATGATTTTCCGGCCTCTGCGTTTTCTCCCTCCTACAATATGGTCCTCTTCAAGACGTTCACTTTTTTCTCTCCTCTTTTTGTTCTCTACATATTATCTTCAAAGATGACATAGGCTTTGAGGGGAATTATTTTAAATACTTTATTTCTCTGTAAATTGTATAGAAAAAAAAATATATCTCCTGTTCTATTGAAAACTGGTTACACCAGTGTGATCAACTTATTTAGGTCATATTACAATCAACAAACTTTTGATTTCCTTATTGTCTTTATACGATCTGCGATTACTGTGTTTACTGGGTCGGGAAAAGTGGCAATCAGTGATTTGATTACTGACTGTTGTGGGATAAATTCTGGTTCAGATGACGGTATAATAACTAATAAACATGCAAAAGATGCCAATCAATGCAGGATTACTAAACCTTTATTCTTTTGGGGAGATTTAAGTCAAAGTTTAATGCTAAATTACAATTTTCGACTAATCTTAACTAAGAATCTGTTTACATTAGAAGAAAAAAATATGCTTTCGATAAATTAAAACGTTTAGGTACTATCTTTTGCATTCATCGTTATCATCATCACCCTGTTAACATGTTACAAACATTCATTTTTTGTATATTATAAGAACAATCAATCAAATTTGGTACCTAACATAGGTACCTATTTAAAATAATTTAATTTTCAATTATATTCATAGTATTCGATTTTGATTAGTACCATAAGTGATTAGTACCTACCTTCGATTAAATTCATTAATTTTAAAAGTTTATTCGAATATTGAATTTTGATTAAACAATCGATGGTTTGCAAAATGTCATTTTCAAATTGTGAAATTTTTGTAAGAGTTTTTGTAATGATTAAAAAAACTTTTCAGATATATTGTCATGTGGTTGTAATAATCCAGAAACCTTCGCAAAGGATGGAAAAAATATATTTTGGAAGTTTGAATCATCTCCTATGCTTAATATAGCAACGCATAGCGGACTTACAAACAAACATTTTTAGATTTTTATATATATAAGATGTATAAGATAGATAAAACGGTAGAAATTCGGAATTCCGCTGTTTAAATCTAAAGCTTGCTTATTATTTCGGCTTATAGGTAGATACAAAATCAAAGTCATAACATGTATTGAGTTGTTGATTAACAGTAAAAAATGTATTATTTCAGAACCAAAGTTATCAATGGTGATTGTTAGTTTAATAAAAGGTGTAACACCCCTATTTAGCTGACATTATCATCTTCAGATCCGAACCTCTCTGCTCTGAAGAAAGTAAAAGTTGCGTGCTCGAAGCCCTTATGCAATATCAACTCATTAATAAACCGCGTGATACTATCTCCATCCGCCATTTCCTCTACATTATTACGGTACCTGTCTATACAATATTAATTGATGATCTCACATACAATGTGGATGTGAACTGTCTCGTAGTAAATAAACAACATTGTTCAAAATTCTATTGAAACTGACGTAACGAACTTAACTTTTAAGCCGATGCACCGCGTCGTGTAAAATTAAGAAACAGGCCGCTAACAACAACATTCCTTATGTAGATGGCGATAAGGTTTAAATTCCGCTTAGTACCAAATAACATCGCCAAAAAACGTGCTTTATAAAAGTGAAAACTTCTTTAGCACCTTTGAGATTTGAAACTCGATGAAACGAAAAAGAGACAAACATCAACATTCTCATAGATGGTGATAGAGTGCACAATTTTCTTATTATTTCACGAAATATTGAAAGAGGCTGACGATAGGCTCAGGCTGACTACAGGAGCGTCCACCATGTCTGCGAGAGAATGAGATAGAATAATAGGTCTCCTCTTTGTGTGGTGCTTCGTAGCGTCCCCACTCTTGTCTACTTTAGTTTTCTGAATGTTTCACTTCTACCGCTTGTGAAATACACACTTGTAATTTTTGAAGTGACAACTTCTTTAGCACTGTTGTGATTTGAAACTCGATGAAACGGAAACCAACACATACAGGTGAATGTCCCAAAGGTCAGCCACTTAAGGTTTTTACTTGATTTATTACAGTTTAAAAAATAGTAAATAGCTATTAAGTTTCTAACAATTACAACTTATTATAGTTCAAAGAACAGATTATCCACTTGTCGTTCTTGGAAACGCGTTTGTTTCAATTAAAATAATTTAAATGCATTTCCAAAATACTACGCCAAAATCACCCAAAGTCAGCCACCATGTGCCTATCTCCAGCCTTTCGAATTCCTGAAGTCAGCCTAGTCGATAGGTATCCAGTGGAGGGTTTTAAATCTTAATATATAGAGTCTGTCAAAAAAGAGTAGAAAATAAATGAGGGCGCCACTGTAGTTCAAATGGCAATACTAAAAATATAACACATGGTGGTAACTCAAAGCTGTGTAACCTACATTTTTTGTAAAAATTCAAAAACACATAAAAGTAGGAAAAATATATTTTTTAATTGCAATTTTGACATCCACTGACCTCAAAATTAGAATTGCATATACTTAGGAATATTTGCAATTTTGTGTTAATACAATGAAGAATAACGATTTTATAGTAGAAAAAAAGCAGAGTTAGAAATTGCTCACATTTATTTAATACTAGCTTAATTGCCCGGACTTTCAAATCATGTCTCTAATTTTAGATCGAAACCAGTTATAAAAGTAGTATTTTTTATTACATAAATAATACCTTGTTTTGTTTTTTACAAGGTTTTATTTGATAATACATACAAAATCATTACATTATATGCCTATATACAGTATTCATTCCAAATCCCAGAACAAACTATAAATAAAGTATTTCGTAATAGGCTTTAATAACAAGTTACAAGGAATTGGGAACATTTATTTCAATATTGCTAAAACATAACATAATATCATTCTCCTTCTTTAACAATTCGCCTGATAGTATTTTCTGATTTACCTGCGAAAAAAGTTATAGCCTCTATTATAGTATATCTATGTAAATAAAATAAAATCATACATAAAACACTTTACAAATATTGAAAAAAGTATGTTAAAATTGTTATTATTAAAATAAAACTGAAAATATCTTATTAAAAAAAATGTTGCTTACAGTATTCTACATATACAGCGTCGTTGCACTTTAACAGAACTGTCAAATAATATGTAAACATAACCTTCAAAAAAGGTAATTTTCAAGTGTATTCAAGCAACAGTTCTCAACAAAATATGTTCTTATCATGTCAAATGTGTTACAGAATTTAAATATAAATAAATATAACTTCACTACATACCAATCAATTCAGAAGTTCGCTTAAAAACTTCGATTGTATCATCAGTTCTGGATTCTTGCAAAATACGTTGAAAAACCTTAAAAATTACCTCCCTTGCGCCAATTTTTATGGTTTTATTAATTTTATTTTTAGTTTTTACTTAGAACTCGAAAAGAATTACATACAAACCAAACGAAAACTCGTACGACGACACTTAAAAAAATACTTCAGCAATATACCATTGATAGTTGACAGCATGTTGACAGTTATATTGGTGTTGCCAGCCTACAAATTTTTTAGTTCCGTTTTCTTTATTTTCTACTCTTTTTTGACAAACTGTAAAACAAAGTCGGGTTAGTTACACTATTTATAACTCGAGAATGGCTGCACCGATTTTGATGACCTTTAATTTGTTGGATTTGTCTCCGCCCCGGATAGGATAATAACTATTAAAACATCACAAAAATTAACGAAAAATATAGTTATTAAGAAAATTCTTTTCCCCATACATTTTGTATGGAACGAATTCTCAATAAGTACCTATAATATTGAACTGTGCGTGAATTCCAAAAATTCAAAAACGTAAAATGTCAATGCGCTAATTGTTTTGCTTTTGTTCTTAATCGTGTAATGCTGCCCCTCTTTCTTACACACTAAGTATCAATAGCCGAAAATGAGACAAGCACTGAACATATGTCTGCACCCAGCCTCGAACCAAGAATTAGACCGTTTAAAAGAAACTTAATAGAAAATATTTAATGGGAGGCAAAATTAAACTTCCTATGCGAGTTTATAGGGAGAAATTACTGAGAACAGTTCCGTTTAAAATGTTAATGATTTTATAATATTTGTTTAATAAATTCTAGGAATATGTTATAGTCAACCAAAAATAGGTGAATTCATTGACTGTTTAGAACTATGATCAGTTTGTATCAGTTTGTAAACCATATTAAAATTCGGAGGTACGATTTTTTTAAGGTGGGCGAAAAAATTCAAAACGGTCACCAAAATATCACGAGCAATCCGAGGAAAAAAATAAAAATTGCGCCGTCGCTCCAGTGGACAGTGGTTAGGATATAGATATAGATCAACTTAGGATGTGTTCAAAAACAAACTGGGCGTTTTAAAATCAAATGAATAATCGATAGAACAAGGTGCGCTGGATGCCAGGGGCTTTGTGAATCAAGTTTTTTTTTCGAATGTAAATTACGATTTTGGCACCCCCCTAAGACTGCCGCCCGGGGCAGGCGCCCCGTTTTGCCTCCCCTCCTAGATCCGACCCTGTCTGCACCCTTCGAAAGGAAAAATACAATAATTATAATAAATCTCTGAAATGAAATGTAGTTTAACGCACAGGAGGCCCTATGGAAAATGATTTCTCTCAGAACTGACTGACTGGATGTCATCTGAGGGGATGTTGTGTGGAGGGTCTTTTAAGGAAGGGGAGGATAGGAAGTTCTGGGAAGGAAAAAGGTATGAGGGGTGGGTAGGAATCTGGGGTTCAGTATGTCTGGGAGTGACGGACGTATGAATCCATCCAATCCATCGCTCCAACTGCGGTGCAAGGCAATGGGTCAAGAGAGTCCGGCTGGAAAGGTCAAAAATCTTCCCTCAGCCAGTCTCTCTCGATCCGGCCCGCCACGCAGCAGGTGGGCAGACACATCCGCCGCCAAGAACCGGACAAACGTCACCCCATGAACCCGGGCACCCCTGCTAAATCACTAAACTTAGCGAACCACTTGGGGTGACCTATTGCAGAGGTGTTGGTTATCCAATAAATGGTTTCCTGGGCGGTGACACCCGTACCTGCCTCCCGAATTCCCTTAAGTAAGTGGAAAAGTAAGAAAATCATAAATTATATAAATTGGTATACAACGCCATCTCTGATACTGACAAAAACAAAAAACGGACTGTTGTGCATCGATAATTGCTTCATTGCGTAATTTTTTACTTAATGAAAAATTTGAATTTAATTCAACAGTTATTGATTCTGAGGCGTACGATGTTCGTCGGGTCAGCTAGTTATTACATATGACATGAAATTAAACAAAATAGGTATTCAATAGTAGCAATTTTATTTTCATCTACATAGTTAGCAGACAAATATTACAAGTAAATTCTTTAGAAGCAACTTCCGCATAAGGTGTACCCAGTGTTGTCATGTCCAGTGATTCAAAATCATCGTCAGGAATAGGCAAAAACTAATTATTTTCAGCATCTTCTTGGTCGCAATTTACCATACCATCAGAAATTTGGAATTCATTTGCTTCATAGCCCGAAGTTGAGGGTTGAAGGTCAGAATCTGGTTCCAGAATACCACTAGAATTTAAAAGGTAGTTTCCAACAGTGACAACATAATTGTCTGCTACCAAAGAAACTTCGATAATTTCAATAACACGGAGTGTGTCTATATTCTCATCTTCTAATTATTTTTGTATGCTTTTTGTTACGTTTTTTGATATTATTATTTCTTCTCGGTTAAAAATCACCGCATCTTTTGGAGTGGTTGATTGTTCATTTCTATTGGTGTTTTCGGCACGAAATAATGTATTTTGAATACACTTAGTGTAGTCAACAGCATCAGGGTTAAAAGGAAACAGCCCACATTTTCTAAACCCATTCTTAATAATGTCTGACATATCTTTTTGTAGCACTTTGTTCAGTAACGGACAAAAGGTGCTCTTCGATAATACTGAATTACAATTTTCTGAATTCCCTTGCCATTCTCTAATAATAGTTTTTCGCCATTCGACTTTAAGAGGCCGGAAAAAGCTAACATCCGCTGGTTGCATCAAGTGAATCGTGTTTGGGGGCAATGAATAGAGAATGATTTGATTGTCATTACAGAATTTGCCCAGTTCAAGAGTAAGGTGGGATTTATGCCCATCTACTAACCTGGTTTTGGTACAGAGTTTTTCTCCAACCAAGAATTCACTGCATTGGCTACGTATTAAAAGAATATTTCACTTCTCATCCAACCAGTCTCCGAACGACCAAGAAACCACTCATCGGGCGTACTTTGAATTACATCTCGCAGTGGTCGAACATATGGAAAGACGACCATCGGTTGTAAGGTGTCACCTGCAGCTGTGAAAACTTAGAATACCGTTATAGTTTCTCTTTCATTCCCGGCTTGAATTTCATACACATTTTTCCAGCCTTTTGGTGCGATAACTTTTCCAGTTTTGGGGCAAACACTAAAACTGGTTTCATCGCCATTGAGCATTCTTCTCGGGTCTTCCAAAAGATCTAAAGAATTGATGTCAGTTAGGTACTTTTTTAAATCATTAAACGATTTGCGAATGTACTCTTCAGTAACAACAGCTCTTCCCTTACTTATACCTTCTGGGACATGATCATTCAAGATTGGATATCTCTTAATAAATAGGTCATACCATGTTCTTCCCGGTCTATCATTTGTGAAGGGGTTTGGGCATTTGTCATCCTTCATAATTTTTTGAACCGTGTTTAAAATGCCATCCTTTTTTCTTGAAAATCCACATTTCGCCAATTCGGATAACCATTGCACCAAGGTCTCATCTTCCTCTTTAGTTAATGTGGTATCTCTACCCATATTTTTATTATCAGGAACTCTGCCGTGGAGACGATCTGGTAGAGTTCCTTTGGGAACTCCATATTTTCTGCTGGCTTCTCTGATTTTTTCATCTTCAATTTTGCTCCGGTCGTATTGTAGAAGGGGTCTTGTGTATCCCTTCGGTTTGACGTTCTTCTCTTTCGGCATGATGGACTTAGTTTTTTTATGAATACCTAGAATAAAATAAAATATTTATAAAATAAAATAAAAGATTAAATCATTCACCATGCCATAAAGTGTATTAGCACGTTGATGGCTGACATTTGGAGCGTTAAATTTCTAAAGTCAGCCACGTCTACCCCAAAACAAAATGAGGCGGCTGACTTTTGGTGATTTTATTTAAATGCATGTATTTGTATATGTAAGATCACATTGGAAAGATAGAGGATACTACTACACACTTAGATTCCATATTTGAAATAACTGACACATAGCCAAAGGAAAGCCCCCCCCCCCCCCCCCCCCCCCCCCAGATGACTTTAAAATGCTCTAACAAAATTTCTCCCTAAAGTCAGCCACCACACCATTGCAAAAATTCAAACATCATAAACATAATAACCTACCAATAGAAATTAGAAGCATTAATAACAAAGTACAATTGTTGAATTCTATCAAAAAGTATTTTAGAGAAATAATCAATAGGAAAACTACTGCTTCCCCTATTTCCACATGAATGTCACAATAAAAACTAAATCTGTTTTTCTTTTACTGAGTACGTGGATGTTTGTGCAATATTAATAAAATTTAGGGTTTTTAAACTTACTTTGAAACCATGGTCAACTGCAAATTTATTATGGCGCGCGGGCGAATGTCTGACAGGTCTTCACTTGTTTGAAAGCAACAGTCGAATATAAGGCCATAAAATAAGTGAGAACCGCCATTTTGAAAACAAGTTTGGTTCATTAGTTACTAGTGCGTTAACATTCTCATAGATGGTGATAGAGTGCACAATGTTCTTATTATTTCACGAAATATTGAAAGAGGCTGACGATAGGCACAGGCTGACTATAGGAGTGTCCACCATATCTATAGGATTTAGTCTGCGAGAAAATGAGATAAATTAATCGGTGTCCTCTTTGTGCAGTGCTTCGTAGAATAAAATGTAAAATATTTTTTTAACTTGGTAACAGTATTATAATAAATAAACCCTACAATTATCTTACTCCTGATACTCTACAATCATTCTCTCGAAGTTTAGTTTTCGGAACGTTTTACTTCTACCGCGTGGAAACTGCACACGTGTTTCTTTTTGCGGATTTCATCCAAAAACATTTTTTTTACCATAATTTTCTAAATAATTTAATTTTCCACACTGTACAATCAAACCGTAACCGAAAAGGGATTTTTATTTAAGGCTAGCTGGTACCCGGCATGCGTTGCTATGCCATTTAATAAAGAAATTGTTTCTCCCTGCGTATCCTTTCTCATTCGTCCCGTTCCTCTTCCACTCCCCCTTCCTCTCCCGCGTCCCCTTCCTCTCTCGCGTTCCCACTCCGCCTCCTCTACCTCCTTCTTCCCACTCCACTCCCCCCTTCCCCCTTCCCCCGTCCCACGAACCTCCCTCCCAAGTTCCCCTCCTTCCTCTCTCTCTTTATACAAACCTTGTCCTGACAATAACAAACACAAAAAAAGAATTATGCAATTTGGTGCAGTCGTTCGGAAGTTATGCGCGTACATACATTTCGGCGATTCATTCTTATTTATATAGATTTTGAAATTTAAAGCAGTTTTTACAGGCCTTGTACTTTATTTTTTTGTGGGTCTATAAAAATTAAATATGCTCGATTATTTCAAAGTCCAAGATTTATTCCACTCACAGAATTTAATTAAATCATCTAAAATATTTCTAAGCCATCAAATTTTCAAACCAAAAACATGATTTTGCATTACTTAGTAGTGCATCACATATTATTACATAAAGTACAATCATTAGTCGATGGGTAATTGGATAGGCTATAATGAGCCGGTCGCGTGACGTTTTACATTTTCGGTTTCGTCATTAGATTAATTTCTGAATATAATACACCGTGTGGCGCTTCCTTCTCTTTTTGCCAACTTTTCGGAAAACCTTCCAGTGTTCATCATCAGGGCAGATGTGCAACATGGTTTATTAACCTAAAAATCAATCATATAGACTTTTGGCCATGGTAACATGATTAAAATGGCCGATGGCCCCCTTAGCCGATGAGTACGGCCCTTGATTCGCAAACCGAAGGTCGCGGGATTGAATCTTCGATCGAATTTTATTTGATAAATTTGTGTTATTTCACAATTAATTCATTAAAAATAATGTATGGCATATTTGCGTCACGTTCCAGAGTGGAAGATACTCTCTGTGTCGCCCTTAAGAGAGCGATTCTATATATTTTGTGGGATAGTTATGAGATAACGGACGTGATCTCCTGTCAGATTTGTGTGATTATTAATGATCAAGTATGCAAGATTATTTATTCATTTAATGTAAGTTGTGCATAGAAAAAGCAAATAACAGAGTTAAAAATCACTGAAGCCTGACGATCCCACAAAATATATAGAATCGCTCTTCTGGTGTAAGACCACCATTCAGAATTGAAACGCTGCTTGAAATGGCTTTAGCCCTGTTTGGTGACCGATCTGAATAGCCAGGTACTTCCCCAACTTCCTCTTCTCCATCTCCTTCCCCTCCCCACTACCTTCAGTCCCCCAACATACTCCAAATGGGGATGCCATAGTCTTACTGGCTCCAGAGCCAAATAAAGTAATTGTTATATTATTTAAGTTCATTATGTAGGCTTGTTATTAGGGCTGCCACCTTTAAAAAAGAGTAAACCCGGAGATTTTAGAAATATAGTTTTTTTTATTAAAATATAACTTTTTTAGTATGAATTATTTAATGAAGGCAAAATGTCATGGTAATTTACCATTGGTGATGTTTTTTAAATATAAATGACCTAGCTACTAGCTAGTGCTAGGTTTACTTGGAGCAGCTTGACACTTAAAACTATATTTTTCATTCTGAAATGATTACTTAAGCATCTTTTCTTGCTCAGGTTTCTTCAAAAACTTCAAAAATTCTTGGCAATTCATATTTTAATTAATCTTCACAATTAACTCTGCCTTCACCATGTCCACTTAAGAGCAGTTTCGCTCGTCTGTCCACAAATTTCCATTTAAAGAAAAGATGCGTTCAACAAAAGCATTGCTTAAAGGGATAGAAAAAAAGAATCCAATTATTTTTGGCAGTTCGGTGAAGGTTGAGGTGACTTTGAATAATTGAACCGATCGTAAATCAACAGGCAATGTTGAATCCCTAGATTGTACGAACTGAGGAAATACTTGGTTTAGTTTTCGGGTCTCGTCATAAAGTTTATCTTCGTCGAAATTTTTCAAACCAAATGATTCGACAGCTTTCACAGTATCTTCGTAACTCACTGCACTTGTTAGATCGAATTTGGAAAAGATTTTGAATACAGAATCCTCAAAATCATAATATTTCTATATGTATTCAAGATTTCTCTTGTAAACCTCATTGGCTTCTTTTTTTAATTGATCTTGATCAGATGGCCTCAAAAACTTGAGTCCGGTCTGGCCAGGAGATATCGATGTTAACCCCGTAGCCCAGACATGCACCATGCAAACCCGTAGACTCCGGGTCAAACCTGGAGAGGTGGCAGCCCTACTTGTTATCATGCTGTATAAGTTTATTTATTTCTTACTTCAAAAATTAATATAATTTCTTTACCTTATTCTATAATGGCCCTACTCCCCAATTTAAACACGAGAAATGTTTTCTCTGTTGAGTTGGGTAGTTTAAACAAGAAATTACTTTATTGTAATTAGTATTAAAAACCATTTTTTAAATCTGTATCTATTTTATATAATAATAAAAAACCAGAGTGTGTAGAAGTCAACCCTTCATAAAACTAAACTACCTAGACAAGAGTGGGGAGACTACGAAGCACTTTTTTTTATCAATGTGAAGGGTGATTTTTTCCATATTTTTGTCGTCGAATTCCAGTGCACCTTTTCCTGTACATTTTTTTTTTAGATTTCGTAGGATTCGATCCTTGCTACGCTAAATGTCTGTAGAGGTTCGTCAGGTGCTTATACTTACTACACCAAAGGACACTTGCGAGGGACTGTGGTATTTATCTTATTATATTGGAACCGAGTACCCACGAATTAAATAAATATTTTATTGATATCTCATTCTCTCTCAGGCTAAATCCTAAAGATGAATGTGTTTGTCTCTTTTTAGTGTCGCTAGTTTCCGTTTCATCGAGTTTCAAATCATAACGGTGCTAAAGAAGTTTTCACTTCAAAAAAGATAATACGTTCACTAGTATTCAACAAAATCCGACCCTTCAATATTTGTGACTGTATTGCAGGTTTGAGAAAGGAGCCAAACCTGTTGCGCCAGATCGACCTGGACTTCCAGCGCATGATCCCACTGGACCTGCAGATACCCGGGGGGAAAGATGGGCCTACAGGCCTGGAAGTGTCTGACAGAATCCGTCAGTTCTACCTCGGGGGACGCCGGGTCACCATCGAGACCTCTGCCGAGATGGTATTGGTGAGTGGAAAAGTTTTTTTTTTAAACACTAATTCCTTTTTAAATACTGATTCCCCAACATAATGTTGGGAGGTTAGTGCAATCAAGAGCCTAGTGAAGTCCTGTTTTATCTCGACCATTTGGCATTTCCTTTGTCTGTAAATTTGTTTGTGTGTTACGTTTTCAGTTTCGGTGGTAAACTTCTCATATATTATTGCCTAATAATTAATATCAGTTTCTGAGGCATCTATAAAATCGTCACCTCAATTCATTTATAATGACATTTTTTTTCAAAAATGGCCTTTGTATGGAAAAATCATTTCTTTTGCTCAGTTTTGTTACCAAATTAATTTTCTGAGCCATGCGTGTTCTATTTCCGTAGATACATGCATGACGAAGTTCTAACATCAAGTTTTTAAAGCTTCCATTTATTTTTATTAGGTTTTAAAATCATTTTGAACCTTTATCAAATGCCATTTAGTTTGTATCTGACAGATTGTTGATCGCTTTTACGGGGCGCAGTGTTGTTCGACACTTTAGTTGGATAGTGTTCTAACTTCGCCTTCTAAGGTGTCAAAGATTGCGAAGGCGAATTCAAATATGTTTCCCTTCCGACAAAACAGGCCCAAGGCCTGAGGGGTTAAACAGTCTTTATTTACATTCGAGCAAACGTGGTATGTCATCAAAACTAGCACGATATTATCTCAAATATTTCCCGACTTGTGTGATGGGTGTAGTGTAAGTTTAGTTGAGAAAAAACTAATAAGTAGGTACTTACAGAGTGTTCAACTCTTTTTATTTTTCATGATATTTCATGCCTCCCGTCGATATACACGGTGTCCAGAAACTCATAGTACCTACAAGCGGGAAAGTGGCAAATATACATCACAACATGGAGAACCCTAAAACTTATTTTTCGATCTGAGCATTCCGGGATTTGGGAGGCGGGAATGGGTACCGCCGCCCGGGGAACCTTTATTGGACAACCAACACCTCTGCCATAGGTCAGTGGTTCGCTACGTTTTGTGATTTAGCAGGTGTGCCCGGGTTCATGGGATGACGTTTTTCTAGTCTACGTCTTGGATGACCATGATACACTGAACCCCAGATTCCTACCCACACCTTTTCCTTCCCAGAACTCTCCTCTCCTTCCTTTCCCTAAAAAAAAACCTCCCCAGCAGACATAGGCCCTCAGGGAAATTATTTTCCTCAGCTGGAGCTCATGAAAAAAAAAACCTTTTTTTTTAAATTAAAAAGGATTAAGAAAAATTTGGAGCCGGCTCTTCGCCTCGACGCATTTTAAAAGATATTAATCAATGGCAGCAATTTTTTTGTCAAATTTGTGTTAAAAAAGGTCAACTTCGGACTCCATTCATCCGAAAAAGAAAGCTCAAATAAAAAAAGTTATTCATTCAGCATTTTCCCGCTTGTAGGTACTACTAGTTTCCGGACACTGTGTGCGCATACCCCTACAGACTATGTTTTAAAGCGCTGAATTTAATGTCACTGAAACAATTATACACAAAAGATATTCTAATGTACGCATTCAAAACCCAGGATAACTTTACACAGACAAACTCGAGCCGATTCACAAGATCTACACTACAACATACATTCCACCAACCTACAACTAAAACGACATTTGGGCAAAGAAATATGCAGTACTTCTCCATAAAATTATTTAAATTACTCCCTCTTACAATAAAAACAATTAAAAAAATAACCGACTTCAAAAGAAACATACAAATATGGATAATGGGCATGGGAAGGAAGAAGATAGACACAATTTTGCAACCAAACAAATATTAATGTATTGACTTTCTTTTAGATGGAACTTTATAATTTTCGTATGTAATATTTCAACACAGGTATTTACTTATATTCAAACAAAAAAAACTTGTTCAATGTGTCCTTAGAACGGGGTACCCCAGTAAGTTTTCTCTGAAAAATGTGAAACAAAGAAAAAAAAAATAAACCATTTATTTGTCGATGATGCTTCCCATTTGGCTTGTGACACGCCTTAATGGGTCTCCACACGGTGCTGCCGCAGTAACAACTGCCGAAGAACTGACTAAAAATCGTATAGTCTGTAGTCAAAAGCGCCAGCCGTATTGTTATTATAATAACAATACGGCTGGCGCTTTTGACTACAGTCAACTAAAGTTCTGCAGCAGTTGGTGCTGCGGCAGCACCGTGTGGAGACCGTCTTAAAGAGATTTTATTTTCATTACAGTCGAGTGGCTAAATGTTTAATGTTCAAATTATCAATTCGCCATTTTTTCACTGATAAAGAAAAACATCAGACATCTAAAAAGATGACAAAACTTGACAAGTCGTGAGCCACTACCATGACAATCCGTCAACAATGCAAATGAAACGCAACTGCCGCAGCGATCAGCAGTGCTGGTCGGCGCTGCAGTCTCGTTTCAGTTGCATTGTTGACAGGTTGCCATGGTAGCGGCTCACGAACTGTCAAGTTTTCGAGTAATCTGCAATATGTCAAAACAGTAAAATATCGATTTTGTTCAGGAGGTTAATTGCGATTCCGTCGACAACTGGTTTGTTTTCAGTTTCTCTATGAGCGGATGGCCTTAGCGGCCACTGTAGCGTTTTGGCCACATTTTGGCAAATTTGCAAAAACCCTTAACAATTAGGGAGGCGGGTATGGGTACCGCCGCCCTGGGAACCATTTATTGGACAATCCACATCTCTGCCACAGGTCATCCCAAGTGGTTCGAAGCGTTTGGTGACTTGCAGGGGTGCCCGGGTTCAAGGGATGAGATTTGTCTAGGTCTTCGTGGCGAATGCGTTTGTCCACCTACTGTGTGACAGGCCGGATCGGGAGAGACAGGTTGAGGGAGGACTAACCTAGACCTCTCCAGTCAGACTCTTTCGAACCACGCCTTGCACCGCAGTGGGACGGATGAACACCGTCTGTCACTCCTGGATACATTGAACTCAAGATTCCTACCCACCCTTCATACCTTTTTCCTTCCCATAGTTTCCTCTCCATCAAAGGAAGGAGGGGAAATTATGGGAAGGAAGGAAAGAAGCCCTACCGCTTACCGATTTACTGCTTACCGACTGGAATGCCACTAAAATTATGCTCAAACTTGACCTAAAGTTATTTTTTTTTATTTCTAAGTGGCCGTATTCAAATTAGTATATTTACCAACAGAGAAGCTGTTCTGAAGATCAGAAGGTTCGACGGACTTATTTAAAGGCATTCAAATAATGCTATATATGCATACATGAATAATTATTTTGAAATACACAAGAATTTTAATAAAATTAACAACATATAATGCCTAGGTGTCTGCATGCCAGAGAAAATAATTAAATACGCGGCCTTATTTAAGATTTAAATAAACAAGTATTTAATCGGATTACAGAGCGATAAAATTGTGTGAAATTTGGCTCATTGACGTTATTTATCTACAGCAGTGATGAGCAACATGCGGCCGGTGAGCGCGTTTCATGTGGCTCACGGGTCTTTTCGTACGCTCTCGAAAAAAAATATTTAATCTCGGTTGCATTACTAATTCCATAAACAAAAGTATTATATTTTCCAAATAGCGATTTTTTTCGTAATTAAGGACGTTTCTAGTTAAAATGTTGCGCTAAGATTGATATTAAAATTTAGTTATTTTTAGAAATATCACTATTTACTTTAAACATAAACATCCGAAAGATCATTTTAACCAGTTTCTAAGATGGTGTTTAGTTTTGTTACATCTTAGCTTCTAAACGAATGGACCGATTATGATGCGTTTTTTTTTTGTTCGTTTGAAAGCTGACGTAATCGAAATGGTTCTTAGCTATAATTTATGAAAATCTGTTCAGGTGTTTTAAGGTCATCGGCTCTTTTTATGTCAGGGGTTACTTAAAATTTTACTTATTCCTGAAAATTAAGTTATTAATTAATTAATTATTATTAAAAAATTAAAAAAAGAACTTACACAGAACGTGAAAATTAACTTAAAATATTCGATGAATTCATTAATTTTTTAGAAACAACCCGTCCTCAATTACTTTGTCAACTCGGCTAAAAATGAACAGAGATCATCTTCAATGATAATTTTTTTAGGTTTTGACGGAAACATGTTATGTTTCGGCAGAAATTCAGATTGCGGGGTTTTGATGACTAGATCTAAACGGCCAGGTACTTTCCGGCCTTTCTCTTCTCCATCTCATTTCCCTCCTTACTCCCTTCAGCCTCACAATATACCACACTTAGGGACACGAAAAAAGCATCGATTCTTTGTGGTATCCACTACTTTTCTAGTTCTTTTCAAGTTCTTTTACTACTCGATACTTTTACTCAATGAGTACGTTTTGGCAAGTATCGATAACTATAAAAATTTGGCTAAGCGGCTCATGTTTATGGCAACGCCATCTAGTTCAATCATAGCAAACCTTCTAAAACATTCCATAGCAATGGTAAAATTGCAAGTACAAAAGAATCTAGAGTGTCACGGAACGAAAAAATGGCTTGTAATTCAAGAAAAGTAAGTTTATTTTGTTATCTAGACATTTTCAAAAACACCATTAGGTGAAAAAAATCTGAAAAGTGCCATACTGACTGTCCTGCCAAAACACAAAGTATAGAAAAAAATGTATTGCAAAAATTTTGTTTTACTTTTTAGTTCAACGGGGCAGCTGTATTTCATTATTTATTTAATTACGCACATTATACTTTTTTATGAGTACCTAAGATAGCAATTTGTGAATTTACATGTCGTTTTTTATTATTGATTGTACTTAAATTTGACCGTTTCTTTTTTTCTCATTTCACCGACGTTGACGTCTTTTTACCTTTTCTAACTAAAATAGATACTTGAATTTGAACATTCTGATCCTGGGGAGGGGGTTTGATACGTAGTTAGCCAGGTCAGAGCTGTAAATCAGGCCCTATGAAATGTACTCGATACTTTGAAGTGTCGATACTTTTGTTTCAATACTTTTACGAGTACGATACTTTTTTTCCGATACACTCATGAGTACAGTATCGATACTTTCTATTCGATATCGTGTCCCTAACCACACTTAGGTTGGCATCGTCCCACTTGCTCCGGGCAGTTGATACTCTTGATGCGATACACTGAGAGAACTTGGTAACAATTTAATTTAAGTTACCACTATTTATAAATGGAATGGTTAAATTTAATAATGATAAAGTGTATCAAGAATATTTTAAAGAAGCGTGAATTAAAAATGTCAATCCTACAAATGAAATGAAAGTCATATTATGTTAATGTTTATTGTAAATCGAGGTTTTACATGAAATATAAATTATGTGGATTGACTAAGACTCTATCAAACAGGATAAATAGCCTAGCGACTGACGGCTGAAATTTAAGAATCCGGCTAAGAATACAATTATGACGCCGCGTCTTACGCAAAACCGTTTTCGTACATGGACTTTGTATACGAATCTACTTTTGTAATAGAACCAACCTATAAAGCAATCGACCACAGCAACACGCATGGTGGTCGAAAAATCCCCAATTCATGTAATAAACAATTCAATTAATAAATAAAACTTTAAAAAAAGCAATGCCAAAAAACGGCACCACGGCTAGCGGGAGGAGCATTGCAGGCGTTAGTAGATAGATACTATTGGATTTGTAATTTCGTGATTCTCTCCGGATGTGGAGAGATTGACGATAATATGCTTAATATTTAACCGGCAGTTTTGGAGCGGGTTTTTAACTGCTAGGTGGTAATAATTATCTCAGACGTGAATGGGTATTAATTCATTTATGCGTGAATGAGTCTCAAAGAAAAATTCGTTAGTTGGAGTAGAGATGTGACAGCTGATCGATTTACTTGTTGCGATACTAGAAAACGGGGTAAGATGATATTCGTACGTGTGTTGAATCACCCGTTACAACTTAGGTACCTATCTACTTTTAAAATTACAGATAATTTTATGTAATGTAATTTGAGAGTGCACATTTTTACACGATTTTTCATCGGTATTTGGCTGAAACGAAATTAATTTCTTAAATGGGAACTAGACACGTCAAAAGTAAGTTTATTTTATGTTATGAAGTAAAGCGCAACACTCGCATACGGATATACTCGGCGGACAGACCTGCTCTGGATAGATCGATCCGTCTGTTCATCACCAAGCCGATCCGTGTGTGAATGTACGCAACCTTCGACCAAGTATACCCGTCAATGTACGCAACGGATAATATATGTTCCCCGATCATGACCTCGTTTACAGTCGGTTCAACTGGAATTCGAACCCAGATCCTCTAGTCAGTCTAGTCTTATCGTTTATTTTTAGCTGTGAAAATCTCAAATCATAATATCTACAATACAGTTAGGAGTTTTATAAAAATTTATAAAACGTTTTGTTGTAATTAACAAGTCCAATATTTTTTTTAATTTAAGGTTAAACGTCACGCACGTTATAATCTACGCATTCACAGATGGCGCCAATCAATTATTTTAGGTTTTTAATGCTTTTTGCACGTTACGCTTTAAAATATTAAGGTAAATTATTTGTTCGCGACCGTACATATTTAATTTTAATATAAATAAATAGTTTTGTCCATAAACAAATCCAAATCTTTCAAGAAAGGCTGAAAAATTCATTTTTGTATCGTTGACTCAATCCAATATTGTATTTTTCACCCTTTCTTGAAAGATTTGGGTTTGTTCATGGACAAAACTATTTATTTATGTTTTAATTAAATATGTACGATCGCGAACAATTAATTTACCTCAATATTTTAAAGCGGAACGTGCAAAAAGCATTAAAAACCTAAAATAATTTGATTGGCGCCATCTGTGAACGCGTAGATTATAACAAACGTTACACAAAGTCAGTTAGTATTTAGTCAGTACCATAGGCCCTGTGGGATTTTTTTCTCAGGGCCTCCTATGTGGAGCAAATGTAAAAATTTTTTTAAAAATAAACTAAAACTCAAACCCAGATCCTCCAGTATTGTCTTTTATTTTCTGTGTCATTGTTTGTTTCATATTTTCACTGACATTGATAAATTATCTTCTTCAGAGATTAAAAAAAAAATTGCTTTGCATTGGATATTTCTTGTGATTTGTCGGAGTGTATAAACATTGAAAACATTGTGATAATTAGCAAGTTCCATATTTATTAGTTTAATCAAAATTCACAGCGCAAAGTTTTCTCAGTCTGTATTATTAGATGGTGTCATTGTTAGAATTGATTTCTTATAACCTATCCAGCTTGTCCCTGTCCATGCGGCCCATGTCCAACCTGTCCCTGTCCGTGCGGTCCAAGTCCATCCTATCCCTGTCCGTGCGGTCCATATCTACCCTCTCTCTATCACGGTCGGTCATGTTGTCGGACATACCAGCTTTGTGGAAGATTAGAACTTCCCTCAGCAACATGTTGGAATTCCAGAAGGTAGACCTGTCGATTTCACGGTCTAGGGGGAAGCCGAAAGCATTGTCATCGATCATCGTGGCAACGAAGTCCCGTCTGCCTTCCCTGTCGGTAGGAATGCTGTCAACTCTATCAGTGTCGCGCCTGCCGAAGACCTTTGTGTCGCGAAGTGGGGTAATTATAACGTAAAGGTAGAATTCCATACCGATCCTCTTGCCCCTGGGCAGAAGGAGCCTATCAGGGAAGCACCTGCGAGTTTCTTTGAAATCAATCAAGCACTGCTCAGTTCCAGTGATGCAGATGTCCATCCTCTTGAAAATATCATTGACTGTAACGCGGTCCTCACCTGTGCTGAAGAACTCTCGAGAGTTGCGTGTCACGGTGTTCCTGCCAGTCTTCAGTTTGTAGATGAATCGGTCCATTTCAAAGAAGTTGAACCTGTTATCGTTAAATCTGATCCTGCGACGCATGCTGTCATATTTAGGTCCCAAGAATATCCTGACGATGGCATCAACTGATTTGTCTGAGGTGAATTCCATCTTCACATCGAATGGAAGATGGTTAAGACGCTCTTGACGAGCCTTGAACGTAAACATATCTCGGTTCTTGTCCATCTCCTCTCCCTTGCGGTAAACGGCGTTGGTGATGTCAACATCATATGTGTCAAAGAATGTAACAAGCCTGTCGACCCTGACATCTTCAATTTTGACTCCATCGAAGGAAACCTCGTCACGAGTGTACGGACGCAAATATCTTTTGAATCGAAGGAAGTTTTGCATGAACCTCTGCACTAGCTGGTAGAACATAGGGTCACGCATTGCGGTTTCGTATGTCTCTAGAACGGTGGGATTAAGCCAGTAACTAGAAAAGAAAACAAACTACTTATCTTCACCGAAAATTTTAGTTATATTGACAGTGTTAAAGAAATATGATTTTTACTTACTCATTAAAAACGTCATCACCGTTTCCCAACAGCTTTTTTGCAGTCAATGTTCCAAGGTTATAATAACGCATATCCATATCCATGTTGGTCCTCATCATATTACCAAGCCTCTCAATATCCTCAGGCTTCCTCAGAGAATACGTCTTTCCGTCCTAACGAATGAAACATACGTTATAAATTAAGAATATTTTTGTTGGTAAGACGTAATCGACTTTCAGAAGCGTTAAATAAACTTACGGTGATGATGAATCCCCTATCGATAGCATCACGAATACGCCTTTCATAGTCTCTAACTTCAGTGAGATCCCAGAGGTTATCTTCAGTGTAGAGGTTGAAGTCATTAGGCCTCGAGGGCATTACCAGTCCATTGAATTGTCTAAGAGAAGACTTGAATCCAGTCCTAATCGGCCGGTCCCACATGAATCTGGGAATTTCGCCCATATTGTTTGAAAGCCTCTCCATGTAGTAACGAGCCAAGAGCTGCTGGTAGATGTAAAGGCCGTATTCTCCTCTGCGGTCCCTGGTAAATCCAAATTCTTCGGTGCTGAGCCAGAACGGATATGTGGCATGGAGGTAGAAATAGAAGGTGTTGAGGCCGATGTCTTCTGTGAAATAGGTCAGTGCATTTTCATCGTTAGTCGTCGTGTACCATCCACTGTAGTTACCTCTGATGTAGAAAGTGTTGTCTACTTGACGGACTCCAAAGAATTCAGCGAGTTTAGGGTCGAAAACCCTTTCTTGCATCTTAAGACGACGTGCCTTCTCAATGACTTCTGTGTTGATGAAGTAGAATGGGTAGATTTCAAAAGGTGCTGGAAGGACCATTCCGTGAGTGTCCTTGCGGTGGAAGATTGCTACGGTCATGGCATACACGAACATGCCCTCATTGAGATAGTCGCGAGCCCAACAGGCGACCCTGTAGAAGGTGTCGAAGTCCCTGGCGAAGTACAACACGCGGAATAGGCTCATCACTTCGTCCCTTTGCCTGTCGTTGGTGACACTGAAGATTTTGTTTCTAGGCAACATCCCCATCCTCAGCCTATCGAGGAACTCCTTAACCACCTCAATTCTCTGAAAAGAGAAATAGCGAATTAATAGGAATATTATTGTATAACATTTTTATTGCAAGTACCTACGGTATTTTCCTTTTAATTATTTTGGGAAACTGTGAGATTTATTTCACTAAACTGTTGGAAACATATTATAAATATTTTAACAATCCGGTGTCCCGCGGAATTGAATGAATAAGATTTTTTTGCGTATTATTATCAAGTTTAATTTGAAGAACTCCATCTCAGTTTTAAGGATTTCTTTGTGTACAAAATTATTGTTATTCAATTTATTAAAAAAAAACAGTTTATTGACATGGTTTGAAATTTTCACTGCCAAAAGTATTATTGTGATTTATTTTTTGGTTATTATGCCGTGTTGCGCTCGCGCTACCTCCTTCTTTAGCCAACGTTTGGGTCATAATTACAGTGTCCATCATTAGGGCAGATGTGTAATTATTAGTACGTACTATTACGCATATGCCCTGATTATGGACACTGCAATGCTATCCGAAACGTTTATTAAAGAAGGAGGTAACACAATACGGCATAATAACCCAAAAATAAATTACTCGAACAGCAGCACTTGTACATAAATAAATTGTTTTAAAATACATCTATTTGAACTTCACTTTTGTTTTCTCGAAAGAAATATTGTATGAATGAAGTAGAAATGACGGCCGGCCTAGTCCAGCGGTAAGGCTCTTGACTCGCACGCCGAAGGTCGCGGGATCGAGTCCCGGCGTGGAAAATAAATTTAATTTAATTAATTTGTGTTATTTCACAAGTTATTCATTTAAAATAATATACAGTATATTTGCGGCACGTTCCAGGGTGGAAGATATTTTCAGTATCGCCCTGGTGTAAGAACACCATTCAGAATTTAAACGTTGCTTGAAATGGCATTAGCCGTGTTTAGTGACCAGATCTGAATAGCCAGGTACTTCCCCACCTTCCTCTTCCCTATCTCCTTCCCCTCCCCACTACCTTCAGCCTCACAACATACCCCAATTGGGGATGCCATAGTCTCACTGGCTTCAGACGGGAGCAGTTGGGACTCTTGTGCGGTATTCATATAAAAAAAATCTTGGAAATGGAAATTAACCTACTTCCCGAGATCCGATGGAGCTGAAACTTGGTAGACAGTCTCGTTGTCGATTACAGCGCATTGTATTAACGTTGGGTGGCAACCACGCACATTTACGCGGACATATACTCATTTCAGTGAAATTCGATGACATTAAAGCACTTTATACGAAATATATCTTATCCATTCGGCATTTGGCTCTGTTGGGATCGTGGTTGACCTTAGTTTTTTTTTTTTTTTTACTTAATTTATTCCCATTTCTTTGTACATATAATGTATAATAACAAATAGAATATAATAAAATAATATATAATAACAAATAGTATGAACAAGAAATGAAAACCCACTAAGGCACTGCCTGAGTGTGGGTAATATTAAAACAAAATACTATATTTCCAAATACCCAAAGTATATAATAGACTTAAAAAAAACATATAAAATATAAAGTTAGTATTACATAGAAAGAATAAGTGAAAAAGGTTTTTTTCAGCTATTATAAAAATAAAATAAAAAATATGGAGAAAAACATACTGATTTTTAATTTTTTTTTTTTTTTCATTATTATAAAAAAATAAATAAACAGAAAACATATTGTACCACAGTTTAGAAAGTTACAGAAAGTGAGTTGTAGAAGGATGAACAAATTTATAGAAAAAGCGTTTCTAACTAACTAACTAACTAACCATCACGCCGTTTCCCCGCAGGGGTAGGCAGAGAGGACGGACCGCCAAACAACTCGGTCTTGGCACACACTCCTTGCCTCGTTCACATTCATACACCGTCTCATACATGCTCTTCTATTATTCTGACTCCTGACATGGCCCGACTCAAGTATCTGAATCACTTGGTCGTGCCATGTCTTTCTCGGGCGTCCCCTACTTCTTCTACCATTCATATTTGCGTCATATATTCTCCTTACACTCCTTTCCTCGTTCATTCTCTCTACATGCCCGAACCATCGGAGCGTTCCTTTCTTGATCTTACTCATTACGCTTACATCAGCCTTGCATTCTTTGCGGATCTCCGCGTTTCTCACACGATCATACATGATTTTACCACACATACGCCTCAGGGATCTCACTTCTACAGCATTCAGTCTACTTTCATCCTTCCTCTGCCAGTTCCATGCCTCACTGCCATACATCAGGGTAGGTACCAGTACTCCATTATGGACGGCTAGTTTCGCGTCTTTGGACAGTTTTTTGTTGGTGCCAACGGCGTTCAGTCCTCCATTAATAGAGTTACCTGCATTCACCCTTCTTTCAATATCTCTTTCAGCCTTCCCATCTCTCGTTTGCGTTGAAAAGCGTTTCAATGTCTACATTATTCGACCATAATTTTACCTCTTTTACATATTTTATCATTTTATTTATCATTTGAGTTTGTAGTGGTAGAAGGTTAAATGTACGAGGACTAAAGTTCCTGGGTAGGAAGGTTCAATCATCAGTCAAACCAAAACTGACTAACTGAGGATTGATTTTTATTACAAATTAAATACCAAATTGAACATAATTTATGATCAAAAAATTTAAAAAGATAAAACGAAGATGGTGTAAGTAAATAAGACTCACGGTAAATTTATCATAATTGGATTCAAAGCGGAATTCCCTGGCGATTCTCCTCTGGTCTTCATTGGCGTTGAGGGTGTGAATTTGACGGAAAAGTCTGACGATGTTCCTGTTGCGAACGAAGAATTCCTTGTCAGCTAAAAAACAACATACATTTTATTCCGATTCTTTTTCGACAGACAGTGATTATATTAGGGGGGAGTCTGATGCAGCCGAGTGATTTTTTTCGTGCATTTTTTCAAAGATTACAATTACAGGAGACCAAATTTGTCCCAGCTTACATACGTCTGTAACTCCCTTACTATCATAGTCATAAACATGTTCTAAACGGAGTTAGAAAGGCCAAACACCACGCTTTATATTCAAATTTTTAAAATAATCACAAAAAAATACACCTTTATAAAACCAAAGTTTGGAATTGAAATTTGAAAAAAAAAATTAAAACTTTGGGAATTTTTATTAATTATTTTTACATGGAACGACAAAAGAGTGACGTTACACCAACGTTAATAATACATTTGTGTAACAAAATATGTGTGTGTTTTTATTTTCTTTGATTATTAGTAATGTTAGTTAGAAAAAAAGTAAGGTGAGACATTTTTAAAACTTTTTTATGTTTGCATGCAAATTTTTTATATTTCATAAATTGTATATTTTTTCAAATTGTAAAATTTGAAAGCGTATTTCATCAACTTTCAAAAACAGTTTTTAATTTTTGGATATATTCAGAAATATTCAATTTATTTACAATGTATTGTAAAGCGGAAATATTTTCACCGTCGGAAAAGTACGCCAAATTTCTGAAGGGATGGTAATCAGATGGTAAAAAATAAATTGTAATAAGGCTTACCAATCTTCTCCAGTTTAGTTTCTGTTCCTATCCCCGATCCTGTGATGAAATCGGCCGAGGCCGCCACCAGGAACACCAAAAACAAGAAAGCTATCTTCATGTTGACTATTGCCCAACAACCACGACAATTGTGACCTCTACAAAACCCGGGCCTCCTTTATACCAAATACTTATCAACTTATTACCTGTACGTAATTGTTATCATTTTTAATGAGTTTCGATGTACAATGTAGTATAATCTGTTTTATTTGTTTAAAATGCAACTTTGTTGGAAAATATCGATCTAGAGTCAAGAGGGCAAACTGATATTAGATTAATGCAGTTAAAAACGCTAGAATCATCTATAAAGAGTTTTTGAAGTAAAACTTATTTACGCACGCTCGACACTTGGGGTAAAATGATTAATGCGTTACGAAAAAGAACCATATATTTAATGTGAAACGCTATGAAACGCATGAAACGCTGTGAAACGCATGAAACGCTATGAAACGAATATATTTAATGCGAAACGCCATACATTTAATGTGAAGTTTTACTTCAGTAGTGTGGTCTAAAGCACACTCGTTTTTGAAGTAAAACTTCTTTACGCACGCTCGACACTTGCGGGGTAAAATGATGAATACGTAACGTTACGTTAAAAAATATGAAACGTTACGAAAAAAACGAGTGTGCTTTAGACCACACGACTGAAGTAAAACTTCACTAACTTATGCCGTCCATTAACAATATAACAATAACAGGAATAAAAATATCCCCATCCCCTCAACATCCCCATCAACTCAACTCAACTCTCAACTCTCAGCTCTCAGCTCTCAGCTCTCAGCTCTCAGCTCTCAGCACTCAACTCAACTCAACTCAACTCAACTCAACTCAATTGAACTCAACTCAATTCAACTCATATCATTATGGATTAGCGTTTCACATTGATAACGTTTCATATTGATTAGCGTGTCACATTTTTTCGTAACGTTTCATATTTTTTCGTAACGTTTCATAACGTATTCATCATTTTACCCCCAATTGTCGAGCGTGTGTAAAGAAGTTTTACTTCAAAAATATGAAACGCTAATCAATTTAAAACGCTAATCGAATTGAAACGCTAATCGATATGACAACTCATATCGATTAGCGTTAGCGATTAGCAGTTGAGTTCGATTAGCGATTAGCGATTAGCAGTTGAGTTGAGTTAAAAGTTGAGTTGAGAGTTGAGAGTTGAGATTTGAGAGTTGAGAGTTGAGAGTTGAGAGTTGAAAGTTGAGAGTTGATTTGAGTTGAGTTGAGTTGAGTTGAGTTGAGTTGAGTTGCGTTGCGTTGCGTTGCGTTGGGTTGGGTTGGGTTGTGTTACTAGGGGTAACTTAATAGTTTAATTAGATATGACTTGCGTCATTTGTTTTGAGGAAAATATACATAACTGGTCAGATGCAATGTCGTAACTAACCCAGAGGTTACAACTTAATTATTGAACTAATTTTTGGAAGGAGGTGATTCCCTCATGATTACCAGT
Source organism: Limnephilus lunatus (assembly GCA_917563855.2). Classification (NCBI taxonomy): domain Eukaryota; kingdom Metazoa; phylum Arthropoda; class Insecta; order Trichoptera; family Limnephilidae; genus Limnephilus; species Limnephilus lunatus. The sequence continues at coordinate 38,411,787 of OU830602.1, read as the reverse complement.
TTTGCCAAGTTTATGATTAAGGTTATGCCAGAATCATGGTGGAACCCTCCTTCGTAGCAAGAGACTTTCTCAAGGTGTGGGCATGTATCATATACAACTACCTTGGGAGAACTATGGTTATAAAAATTAAAAAACAAAGGTTACGATCATTCAAACAAACTCTATTATATTATTTTTGCTGGGAACAACATAATAAAAAACATTAAAAAAACTCACCTCCACCGAATCAGACCGTAAGGCGTAAGATTAACCCTAACCCTGTCTATCTAACTTCATTTTTCCTAGACCGGTACTGCAGCCCCGCCACGAGATCCGGCACGTCCTCTAGTCAGATCTGCAACCCGGGCAGCCAGCCCGACAGGATGGTGCCATCACTCGTTCCATCTGGAGATTTGATGAATTTCTGCAGCGGCTGGAGGGAATCTAGCTAGTCCAGTCCATGGGTAGCCGATCTCCACTCGTGGTCGGAAATAATATCTCAATTATTGAAATATGGGTCGCGGCCGATGTTAATTTTACGGAATACCATTCCGGGCCGACTAAAAACATAGGGCGAGCGCTGATTGTCAAGAATCAAACCGATTATCTATAAAACCCAGTATCTCGGTATCTATAAAACCCAGTATCTCGGTAGGTTATTTAATCCGCCATTACGGCAATGTCGGTAGCGACAAACACTCGCGGCACAAAAATGTCAATGCTGTGAAATTTTGTATTATATTGTGCGCATACACGAGGAATTGGGGAGTTTTTCCTAATGTTTGTTCTACAAGAGGGTAAATAAAATAAATCGGATCGCCGGGTTGATCTTGACAGAATATGAAAATTTATTAAATTGGTAAGTTCTGGTGAGTCCAGGCCATTGTTTAGAATTTTAAACAATAGGATTTGATCAAAAATTAGACGTCGTGTTTGGAGGGATTTGAAATTGTGAAATTTAATAGATTCGGTATAATTTGAGAAGTGTAATTTGAATTTATATTTTAACGGCCTTACTAAAAATCCCCGTGAAAAATTTATTCAATTGACAAACGGCCGCGGATGTGAAAACATTACTAATTAAAAATTGTTCTTGGAAAAAAATACACGCCGTTTACACAGCCTGGGGGGATAGTTTATCTTTGTTTTAGGGATGATGTCTGAACGAAATTTGGAATTTTCCAAAGTATTTTGAATGTTCTATATATTTCTTATTTTTGAAGGTGCCGTAAAAGCAAATACCATTTTTAAAAACTAGATAAAATTACCTTTTAGATTTGTGTATTTGAAATACACTTTTGTTTTAAGAAACTGCCATATTTTAAGATTTAAACACGGAAAAAAATGTAAAATATTTTCTTACCAAAACATTTTTGATGAAAGTGTACAGATATATTAAAAAAATTAAAATTTAAAAATACAGACCTTTTATATAATAAATTTGAAATGAAACTGTCACCTCACTTTTTCCTCGTGCATACAATAAAAAAATGATAAAAAATTTCAAAGTTTTTTTTAATGCCAAAAAAATAACCTTAAAAATATCTCTGACATTTCAACAAATTTCTTGCACCACTAAAGATGTTAATTTCTTTGATAAGTATATTCTGTATTTTTACGTGAATTCGATATTAATATTAAAAAAAAAACACCACTTTTAAGAAATTCTCATAAAATAAAGATTTAAAAACGTAAATTTGAACTTTTATGTAACCCAAAACAATATTTTGACAGTTCAACTTTTAAAGTACTGTTTGTTGTGCAATAACTTGATAAAACTAATGTAAAACCACATAAATAACACGGCAAATATATTAATTACATGAATAGAAGAGTGAATCGGTCGCTATAATAGAAATCATTCCGTAAAATCTCAATATTTACTAGAAATATTCCCGCCACATAAAACTAAACTGCTATTCTTTGCGCGGGCAAGATGTGCAGGCGCGACGCTATCACCATCTAGCGGCTATGAATGAAAACAAAAAAAAAATTGTATATAAAATTTGAAAAATTGCAGTGTTGCCAAATTTAAACGTGTTTTAGAGTGAAATTCTTTTTTAGTATTTCGTGTTTTAGTGTAAACGTGTTGTATCCATGATACTACAAAAACACAGGTAATCGGTCGTGCTGTGGTTTTTTTTTAGTAAGGCCGTAAGTGTTTAAATTTTTTTTTTGAATTCTTTCAATATGGGCTTGGTATAAAGGAGTCCAGATCGGTGTACAGTGTTCCAAGTGCGGGCGAATATATGAGGTGTAAAGGGAATATAGAGTGTTTATGTTGTGGAAGGGTTTTGCTATACGAATTATAAACCCCAGCATTTTATTGGCCTTGTTAATTACTTCATCAGTGTGTTGGATAAAGTTTAATTTGACATCCATTGTTACCCCAAGGTCCCTGATATATTTTACTTCATTGATATGTGTGCAGTTCAGTGTGTATACAAAGGAAATTATATTTTTATTACGTGTAAATGTTAATTTATTGCACTTTGAGATGTTAATAACAAGTTTGTTTAATTCGCAATAGACAAAAAGACGATTGAGGTCTTCTTGGAGTTTAATGCAGTCATTGATTGGTTTGATAACTAAGTATATTTTTTTATCATCTACATATGCTAGGTAATTAGCATGTAAAAAACATTTGTAAATATCATATATATACACACTAAATAATAATGGGCCTAAATGAGAACCTTGAGGTACACCGGAGGGCACGGAAAAGAAGCTGGACTTTTTCCCCCTATTGAGACACTTTGAAGTCTACTCCAAAGGTATGAAGTGAGCCACCGGAGTAAGTCACCAAGGATGCCTAACTGTTTTAATTTTTGAATAAGGATGAAATGTTTTTTTTTGTTGTTAGTTTTTGGGGTGTTAGCCGTGTTGCGCTACCTCCTTCTCTCCCGATAGATCCGACGATGTGTGAAATGATAGGATGAAATGGTTTACCTTATCGAAGGCCTTAGAGTAATCAGTTTAGATTACATCTACTTGGTTTCTTTTGTCCATATTGCTCGTTAAATATTCCGTAAAATTTACCAAGTTTGTTAGTACTGATCTTTTTTGAAGAAATCCGTGTTGTTGGTTTTGTATATTGCGAAAAATTATTGTGTAAATTTGATCGCAGACAACACGTTCAAAAAGTTTACTAAATACCGTGAGTATTGAGATTGGGCGGTAGTTTTCAATGTTAATTTTTGAGCCTGTTTTATGAATATGGATTATAATTGCTTCTTTAAACTTTGTGGGAAATTTACCTACTTTTAGTGACATTATAAATATGTTAGTTAAGGGGTAAGAAAGAGTTTTGGCACATTTTTTGACAAAATATGGCGAGATACCGTCACCACCAGCACTCTTACTAACATCTAAATTATTCAGGTATTTGTTGATCATTAGATTGTCAATATTTACGTTACCAATCGAGGAATGATTATTTACAAATGTAGAACTATCAATTGTAATGGTATTTTTCGTGCTCAGATCGCTTACGTAGGTGGACTGAAAGTGTTTAGAGAATAATTGACATACTTGATGAGCGCCGGTGCCTGACTCGTCTTTAAGGTGCATGATTTGTGGGATGCCGGTTGTTTTACTTTTGTTTTTAGCGTAATTCCAGAGTTGTTTATTATTAGTCTAAATGTTAGATTCAGCCGAACTTATATATTGATTATAGCAATGCTTCTGTAGGTGTTTTTGTTGTGTTCGTTTGATAGTGAACTCTATGTAATCTATTGAATTATTATAGGATTTCCATTTTTTATGAATTTTTTGTTTTTCTTTAATAATTTTGATTAGAGGAGTTGAATACCTGTTTTGACCATGCGTTTGGGGACAAATTGGTTGATGGTATTATTTAAGATGTTATAAAAGGAATCATCTACTTCGTCAACGTTCGCATTTTCCTTAGTAAAAGACCAGTCTATCGTTGACAGCTGTTGGTTGATTAATTCATAGTCGGCTTTTTCAAACAAGCATAGTACTCTAGGAGGAGCGTTGATAATTGGAAGAGTATCGATTTGTAATGTAATTTAAAGCGACGGGTGGTGTGAGTCTTCACTGACAAGAGGATTGCATGCACGAGATACATGGCATTCCTCACTACACATGATTAAATCTAGGATTCGGTTATTAGAATTTTTTATGTGATTATGTTGTTTTAATTCGGAGTAATACATTGTGTCAGTGACCGAGGAACTAATTGTATTTAAGTTTGTAGGTGTCAAGTGTGAATCATACACTTCCCATATTTTCGTAGGCATATTAAAGTCTCCAATTACAAGTAAAATGTCATCGGGATATTGATCTTTTACATTAGCAAGTAAGCAAAGGAATGAACTGAGAGCGGTTTCATATCCATGACCTTGTGGGAGGTGAAAACAAAATTAGGTATGAAAAATTTGAAAAATTGCAGTGTTGTCAAATTTAAAACATGTTTTAGAGTGAAATTCTTTTTTAGTAATATTTCGGGTTTTAGTGTAAATTTGTTTTATTGATGTTGCTGCAAAAACACAGGTTATCGATCGTGCTGTGGTTTTTTTTAAGCTCTTAAAAAAAACGAGTGTGCTTTAGACCACACGACTGAAGTAAAACTTCACTAACTTATGCCGTCCATTAACAATATAACAATAACAGGAATAAAAATATCCCCATCCCCTCAACATCCCCATCAACTCATCTCAACTCAACTCAACTCAACTCATAACAACTCATAACAACTCTTAACAACTCATAACAACTCATAACATCTCATAACAACTCATAACAACTCAAACAACTCATAACAACTCATAACAACTCATAACAACTTATAACAACTCATAACAACTCATAACAACTCATAACAACTCATAACAACTCATAACAACTCATAACAACTCATAACAACTCATAACAACTCATAACAACTCATAACAACTTATAACAACTCATAACAACTCATAACAATGTTGTGAGTTGTTGTGAGTTGCTGTGCGTGTTGTGAGTTATTTTGAGTTGTTGTGAGCCACCTGGCGTACTTTCGAAGGACATTTTGTTCGCACTGTTCAAGCACGTGTGCATTACTTTTCAGCCTACCCTCGTATATTAGAGATCCATGGAAATGTTGAGGTCCAAATATTTATTTATTGGACAACTTAAACATATTTAAATAAAATAAAATAATTTTTTTGTTGTTATATAACTTATATTTGACAATTTGGATATTACATAATATTTTTTGCAAAAATCACTGACATCAGAAATCAGTCTGTATTATTTATTAAACTAAATAAAAGCAATGAACTAGCTTTTATTATAATATTTCAATAGTGTCTCGAATAAACTATATACCTGCATACATATAAAACTTTTTTAAAGTTGTGAATGTTTACTTTTATAAAGTAAAAATCAACAACTTCACTTAAGTACTGAGGATGGGTCAGAGAAGCAAGCAAAAAAAATTAAGTGTATTTACTTACAGAAATTGAACTTTAAAAATTAAAACCTTAAAACTTATGGCTCTGGCGTCACTGAAATCGAAGCTATTGGAAGCGGCGTTTGCGTCACGCATGGGGGAGGGGAGTATTTCGATATTATTTTTTTTGCTAGGAGGAAAAGACCCTCACGCCAGCAGTTAAAGGTTAAAAATTACATTTTTCGGTTGTGTTTGGTTCCTCTTAAACGGAATCGATGAAAAATATTCTGCTAAAATACAGTTTTTTTCCTAGCTCATGACCGACATCATGTTCGTCCGCCCGCTCGCCATGTCAGCGCGGCTCATGAAGCGTGCGGCGCCCGACATGCCAATATACCTGTACCGCTTTGCGTTCGACGGCGCTCTGGGCCTCTTCAAGCGGCTGCTGGGCATCAACCGGCCTGGCACGTGCCACGGGGACGAGATGGGCTACCTCTTCAAATTCGGCGGTCTTAACATACGGCTGGACGAGAAGTCTCCTGAAGTCTATGTCAAGACCATCATGGTGAAGATGTGGACCAATTTCGCCAAGTTTGGGTGAGTTTATGTACTAGTGTTGGTATAATGACAAGTCATTCAGTCTTTATGAAGACCATCATAATCATGGTGAAGATAAGAATCAATTTCGCCAAGTTTGGATTAGTTTCTAAAGAGAATAGAATATTTCTCTAAAATATAAAGATCAATTCCACCAAGTTTGGGTCAGTTTCTGTTCTAGTATTATTATAATCATAAGCTATTTATGAAGACCATCATAATCGTGGTGAAGATAAAAATCAATTTCGCCAAGTTTGAGTGAGTTATATGTTAGTTTTATTATAAATTAATCAAATGTGTACCAGACAGACTTAAAACAGTGATTGCTCAGCTTATTTCTCTCCGGTAACTTTTTTGTTTCAATTTAATGTGAAAACCTTTTTTCTTCACATTTTACCGCTTGTACCAGATGACATGCACCATCCTTTACTTTCTAATGGTGTTGGAATGGGACGGTGCATTTTATGTGGTAGAAGGATCTTGACATTAGATTTTTACACGTGTAAAATAAGTGAAAAATTTTGCTTTAGCTGAATTTTGGATAGCTTACAATGGAACTTGGCAGAGTTGAAATTGTTTTCGTTTGAAATGAAATTCCAATAAAAATCAATTTAAATTCCATGGAAACTGTACAATTTTATAAAAGCCAAAGATTGGCATTTTAATTTATGCAGTTTCAGAACATGTTTCTGTTTCATGGTTTATGATTTGAATTATTGTTTTTTGCACTGACAGAGATCCGACACCAGGCAACGTCAAAGGGGAATTTGACTTCAAGTGGCCACAAATATCCAACAACGATTTGAAGAATCTCAACTTCCTGGACATCAACGGCCAGTTCACTCCCAGGGTGGCCCCGGAGGCAGAAAGACTCGCCTTCTGGGACGAACTCTACAGAGAGTTCAACGGCGTCTCCTGGTTCTTCAACAATGCCAGTTCATCACAACCGAACATCAGACACCCCAAAGTGTACTTCGACCAAGAAATCAACACGGTAAAGCGCCACCTCACAGAAGGATCTCAAATTAAACCTTTTGATGAAGAGCCACACTTCAAAACAGACAAAAAGACCAAAGATAAAGTGGGACTGAACTCAAAAAGAGAAACATCAACTAAAAAAAATGTTGAAATCGTCGCCACAACACCCCTTGGTGATTTAACAACTGTTAAATCCCAGCCAAAAGGGGACTCTGAGAATTCAACAGCCAATAACCAAAAGGCTTCTGAAGTTTTAGCACGATGAAGTTGTTAGTATTATGTACAATGGTGTTACGGTGAATTTGTTAATACATTTACAGGTACCTAAATCATTTGAAAGAAACTTTTGCTTGTGCAGTGGTGTAGTACTGGATGGATCAAAAAATTATTTTATACTAATTTAGTTTTTGTTTGTAAACTCAAGAATGAAACATAAAAAGAATAATGTCATGAATCATTAGTCTAAATTTAAACGGAATTGACAAACGTCGCTACGCACCCAGTATTTTTGGGCATTTGCAGGATAAGAGGGGACTACGGGTGGTTGCTTCAAACTAGTTTGAAAAACTTTTTTGACACTTCGATGTACACAAATACATAATAATAATATTTGGATGATTTGTACGGAACCATTTTTTTTCGAAAATCACCTCAAGGGTGCTGGAAAAATTTATGATTTATTTCTAGAATGCTCTAACTACTAGCTATATAATTTATTATAACAACTTATGGATTACAGATTGCATCCATCTTATATATATGTACAATGAAAACTATATACACATACAATGCAATTTGACCAATGAATGTGATGCTGTGTTAAAATGTAGAAAATATACAGGACAATATTTATCCAGATCACTTGAGAATAACACTGTTTATTGTTTATTAGAGAAATTGGGAACACATGTTAAGTGTTTACTTGGGAAGTGTTATACTTGGGAAGTGCTATTATTTAATCCTGGTATACATTTTAATTTAATAATATGTTCTGTAATGAGTGTGTCATAATAGAATACATATTTATCTTCTTAAATGTGATTCATCCTCACAGGTGTAAGGCGTATATACATAATACAATCCATTCAACTGTGACATCTTTTAAATGATTTTCCTGTCTCTTAACAATCGTGGAATATTTCAAAATGATTATTCCTGAACCTCCACTGAACCACGGGTGATGTATCTATTACCTATACAGTAAAACTCATAAATATATTATAAAGTTACCTCGCAAGTAGTTCAGGTCACTTGAAAACTCTGTAACAATTATTATCAATGGCTTGGTGATGCCGTTTCGACGTGTAGGAGTGTGATTGATAATTTTTTTTTTTTCAAAATTAATAGAATACTTAGTTTTTACCATTTTCATTGTTTATAAAAACCAACAGGTTTCATGAGCAACGCTCACTTCTTTAAGGTTTACTTAAAAATGAAACATGTTGGTTTTTATAAACAATAAAAGTGGTAAAAACTAAATTATCTATTAATTTCGAATTAAAATGTTGCCACCATATAAGTTTGCTGTGTTTGAAGAAGTATATTTTTTTGTTTTTGAAAAAAAAAATTATCAGATGGCAAAATGACGTTTACTTTTTGTACTTACTTCAAATATGCTCATATTAAAATCCTTCGGATAAGTGCTGTTAAACTCTGTTTAAGAAACTGAAGTAAAAAATTGGAATCATTTGGGAAAAAATATTTTAAAACTTTGGAAAATGCTAATATCTTTGAAATCGTGGCTCCTTTAACAGGCACAAGAGCTCCTCTTTTCTGATAAGGTATATATGACCAATAACGAACTTTATTATAATATTTTGTAAAATATATATGTAACTCATATTTTATATTACAATTAATTTATTTTTTTTAAATAGCATGGTTTAGAGATGCCATGTTTTAAACACAGAGAACAAAAAAATGTAGGTTCTCCGTAGAATATATGTAGCCTTTTTTTTTCATTATTTGTTTTTGGGGTTTTAAGCCGTGTTGCGCTACCTCATTCTTTAGCCAACGTTTCGGACAGCATTGCAGTGTCCATCATCAGGGCAGATCCGACAGATGTGTGAAACGTTTGCTAAAGAAGGAGGTAGCGCAACACGGCATAATACCCCAAAAATAAATAACGAAAATACTTTTGACCGTGAAAATCTAAAAACATATATAGCCTTGTTTGTAAAATGGTTGCAAAAAAATGGAGATTCAATGTCTGTCTGTATGTCTCAAGCTTAGTAGCTCTAATCGTAGTGATTAATTTCATGTAAACGTGTAAATAATAATGAACTTTTATTTAGCAGTAGTAAAGGTTTGCCCTGGTACCCAGAATTTATTCGCCACGCCACTCAATACAAATTTTTCTCAAATTCATGTTTGTCCTGTTTTTTCTTTAGTTTTCTCAGATCTTATAATTGTATCCTTTTAAAATCAAATAATATTGTTTAGTTTTAATTATGGTAATTTATAATCAGATATTTCAGATTTAAGAAAATGTTAAGTTAAGTAATTTTATGTTGATATTGACGTGGTTAGGTTAGTAGTGTGAATTTTTAACGCCATGATATAAAAAAAAAATGCAAATAGTACCTATTTTAACATAGACTAAGCATTTATTGTAGTTAATATGATATCCAAAATAATTTTTAGAAATTATGGACAAAAATCATCAATGCCTTTGTCAGACCACGCTATATACATGCTACAATTTCGCGGCTTGGCTTATTTCAGCATGTCTAGCTCACCCTGGAGCGGACCGCTCCAATTGAGCATGCACATTGCAGAGGGCCGCCCCTGCGCTCGCCATACATTTTAATAAACGCTTGCTATAATATAGTGTAGTCTGACATTACATTAAGATCTTTTGAAAGTTTCTTCAGAAGTGCAATTTGTTTTTGTTTTATCATATCCAAGCATTTAACCATTTTTTGTTAGAATATACAAAATAATTGTACCAGTGACTATGTACTACATAATAATAGCTTAAGGTGATACTTAAAAGAATTCATATTCTGCTCTTTCATAGATGGCGCTTACGATGGATTTTACGAACATACACTTTTTGCAAGTTATGCTTTAAAAATTGAGATGAATTAATTGTTTACGCTCGTACATCCAATAAATAGTTTTGTCCATAAACAAACTCAAAGGCAAATGAATGCCTTACTCTAAAGAATTGAGTTTTTTTATGGACAAAACTCTTTATTCATATTAATATTGCACGTGCACGAGCACAAATAATTAATTCATCTAAATATTTAAAAACATATCTTGTAAAAGTGTTTTTTCTTACAATAATTAAAATTGGGACCATCTGTGAAAGCGTAGATTATGTATAACGTATTTTCCATTTAACATTCGTGTTAAAACCGACTATCAGTTATAAATATACAAAATATCTAATGTTATATAGATTATAAATAATGATTATAAGTGGAAAACTTTGAAATCTGAATACTCAAAACTTGTGGAAATAATATAAGTTTCTAATATAAAATTAAAACTAGTGCTTACCTAATAGTAATATAACAATCTTGGAGAAATAATGTGTGTTTAGGAATAATAATCTAAGATTATAATGTAGGGATGATTTTTTAATTAAGTATTTAGCAATCCAAATTGATAGATCGGCCCATCAGAGAAAGGAAAACCAAGAACGGGGAGGCAGCGTGACCATCTCCCTTTCGGTTATATGTCAATAAATCAATGTGACAGTGTACACGTAACCCACATTTAATATGTATTACTTTTTTAGTCTTCTGCTTACGAATTACTAGTCCTTTTTACAATGGCAAACAAAAAGCTAGCTGCCTAAAAAACTTTATTACAATTCCCAAATCGGGTAAACAAAATCTCAGGCTTGTTTTCAAAATTAAAATTTTTATATGCCATTTAAGAGCCCGTGACAATCAGACCTTTGTTATTTTATGAAACCTGAAAGTTTCTCTGTATATGTCTCTAATACAGGTAAAGACGATCCCCGACTATGAAGTTTGGATCACGGTGGCTTTGAAAGATATTATATTAATTAATTATAATTGTACTTACGTTAAAGTATAAAAGCTGAATTTTATATATGTTACTTGAGGAACTATCAACATATGTTTTCTCAGTAATCAGACAGTTCCTTCACCTTGTCAGACACATAAAAAGTCTTCCGCAGGTGCGAGCGCGATATATACATGCAAGCAGTGGGAGAGAAATAGTGCGAAATTTCGACGCTAGCAAACTACTACCTTGTTAAAGTGCAAGCAAAATGCTCTTGAAATTGTGGTGCAATTTCATATACCTTTGCAACCTGCTATCTTTCAAGGCCACCGTGATCCAAACTTCATAGTCGGGGATCGTCTTTACCTGTATTAGGGACATACACAGAGAAAGTTTCAGGTTTTATAAAATAACGAAGGTCTGATCGTCACGGGCTCTTTCTCTGTTAGACGCTTTTACATATGTATTATAATTTACCCACCTCACTCAATTTTAGCGTCCTTTTGCCAAGCGGTTCGTTTAAAAACTAATATTTTGATCCTGCTCAGAAAAGTCCCACAATAGACTGTTCTGCAAACTTTTGCCTGCCTTACTTTACCAAACTTTGCTTTTCTGCGCAAGGTCTGGTTATTTCAATGTGCGCTCTTTGGCGGTCAACATACAATTGATGTCGTAGTTTATTAAAAGTATTCTTGAATCCTCCTGGTGCCAAAAGTATGGTCACATGGTTTGTCTCCGTCTCCGTCTCCGTCTCTCGTCGAAATGATATCCAAATTTCATATTAGGGCAGGTCCATCATTGTGCATGTCCATGGTTTTTATAAATATTTGTAAGAGCAAAAATGTCATCTAAATTATCATAATTATTAAATATGTACAGTTTGGCAAGAAAGTGTAGAAAATAAATGATGGCGTTGCGATCGTTTTTTAGGTTTTAAATGGCAACACCAAGTGGCTCATAAGACAATGAATGTATGTTTTTAAAAACACTTCGGCCAACATGCATATTTAATATCATATTTGTACTTTCAAAAATTTTGCACAAAAAACTGGAATTTAATAGAAGTAAAATAAAACAAAACAAGTTTTAAGTGGGCGTTTATTTCGATATAAAAACGTAGGTACTTAAATTTTTGAGTCTATTAATTCAACACCCGACATTATTGTCTTCGAGCTCATATGATTCTTCTTCTTCCGTATCTTTATCTTCATCTAAACGTATTATCAGTTCATCGATATCAACATATATAGTACTTCCTAGTACATAATATTCTGCCTCAATTTTGATCACTTGTTTGCCTCAATTTTTCCAATCATCAGCACTTTTATGCTATTACATATTATTATTATTATGCTATTTTCCGTTTTCCCGGTGTTTCAAATTTTCCATCTGTCTTTTCCCCTTCCTTGACGATTCATCTTACCGTTGATTCAGATTTACCTGTGTGTGGAAAATATCATTGAAATTATTATTCTATAGAAGGGAGTTTAAAAAAACACACTAGATAATATTCATTTAGAAAGAAAGACTGAGAAAACAAAGAAAAAAGTAACTTTTCTATGAGTTTAAAGAAGTTGCATATTATTATTATTTTTTTGTTAATTGAGTTATTCCCTTTTTCTTGTGGCCTAATATTAACTGTCAAATGTAAATGTCAAATTCGGATTTTTAAACATAACCTCAAATCAGATTGTAATGGTTATAATCGCTCGAAAATTGGCATAAATCTTGTAATACTAATGAAATTCATTAAAAAACGATACTACGTACCAGTCATTTCTGTAGTTCGTTTGTAAACATCTTACAAATTAGGCATAGGAGCTTCTTCGCGCGATAATCGGCTAGGCAGCGTTGAAAACCCAGTATATAACTTCTCTTGCACCACTACGTATTGGTTTGTTCATTTTTATTTAATTCAAACAATGCACAGGCAAACAATGAAAAAACAAACATTAAACGAGTGATTTTCAGCGTTTTCTACACTTTTTAAGTCAGTAAAGCCAAGAGCCATACGAAATGTCATTGACAAAACGAGTATTTCGGTGTTACCATAGTAATGAAAAAATTTAGTTCCAAATTAATAAATTTCTACACTTTCTTGCCAAACTCTATAATGTACAGTCAGTTAATTAAAATTATTTTTGTATCGAAGTTTGTTGTAGGTAGGTACCTACCTTTATTATTTTTTAATAAATATGATATTCTGTGATATTATTATTTATTCCAATCCCAAAATAATCCTAACCGGACAAAAAATGTATCAGGATCGATGGATGTTTTTTATCATTAAAAATGGATTGTTGAATATTTTAGATTATGTACTTTTGCCCCTCTTTTTTACATTAGATCCACAAAGGGGCCCTGAGGAAAATAATTCCCTTCAGGGCCCATGTCATCTTTGGGGATGTTGTGCGGGGGGTCCTTTTAGAAAAGGAAGGAGAGGAAGTTCTGGAAAGGAAAAGGGTAAGAGGGGTAGAAATTTGGGGGTCAGTGTGTTCAGGAGTGACGGGCATCGGAATCTATCCCTCCCCCTGCGGTGCAAGGCGATGTACCGAAAGAGTCCTGCTGTATAGGTCAAAAGATTTCCCTCAACCAGTCTCTCCGATCCATAGAGGCGATACGGCCTGCCACGCAGTTGGTGGGCAGATGCATCCGCCGCCAAGATCCGGACAAACCTCACGCCATGAATCCGGGCACCCCTGCTATATCACCAAACGTAGCAAACCACTTGGGGCGTTACATGGCAGAGGTGTTGGTTATCTAATAAATGGTTCCTATGGCAGTTAGTTAAAGCTAGCTCCTCCCAAATTGAAGAGTGAATATCACACAAAAGTCCCAGCTGCTCCACAACTTCTGGAGCCAGAGGGACAATTTGAAGTGGGGAATAGAAGGAGATGGTGAAGAGGAAGGTGGTGAAATAACTGACCATTCGAATCTGGTCATCAAACACAACTAAATCCACTTCAAGCTACATTTAGACTCTGAATGGTGGTTTTTCAACAGGGCGATACTGAGAGTATATATATATATATATTTATATATATATCACTATACCACGCAGGATAGTTCAAATGTCATATCGGGCTTACTTATTAGGTAGGTAGGTATTTATTCACAGCAATACAAATGGAATTGATAGGCAATAAAAAACACACTATAAATACTTCAGTAAATTTTTTTCAACGAGACTTTATTAGTTATTTGAATAAATTCAGATAAAGACACGTCTGAAGAGTAAAACACATTCCGTCATATACACCATGAACGATTGCCATCAGATTTCGAAGTTTAATCTCCCTTGTTCCCCAGTTTCCTTTTCTTTCCTGAAGTGGGGCAAGGTCTCTGAACTTCACCGACCATCACAGCTGTAGGACTGAACACATGGGTTTCAATTTCCTACAAGTGGAAAGAATTATTAGAAAATTATGATAAATTAGAACACATATATTATGCATAACACGACCTATAAAAAAAAGGGGAAAGAAACAAGAACAATGGTCTGTATGTTGATTATCAACCTAAGGCCACATTTGGCCAATTTGCCAACAGCCTCGAGTGTTCGCTGGCCAAAATGTGGCAAAATTGAAGAGATATTGTAAAACATATATTAAAATTATTTCAAAAGTTTCTGTGCATTGTATCGGTGACTCAATCCATTTGTTAGCCTTTATTAAAAGATTTTAATTAAATTAAGATAATATTAGCGAAACTCAATCGAAAATCTGGAAACAGAAAAAGATATTGGCACCTCTGGGACACGAACCCAGGACCTTCGGCTTTCCGGGCCATTGCGCTAACCACTGCGCCAAGGTGTCGATATCCGATTCGGTCATTTTTAACTGTATCATACTTCGACTAAGAACCACCAATATTATCTTCTTTTTCTTAAAGCATATTTTATTGGCTGCTATCTTTATATATGATTTCAAGATTCAAACCCGAACTAAATGCTATCTAGATAGTGGAGGTGCTAATTTCTTTTTCTGATTTTTCTGTTTCCATATTTTCGATTGAGTGTCGCTAATATTGTCTTCATTTAATTAAATATTACAATTTGAGGTTTTACTCATAAGTTAAAAATAAAATATTTTAGTTTATTTATGGATGAAATTATTTATTCATATTCATATTGAATAAGTACGGGTGCAAACAATTTTGCTAAGTGTTTTTAAGTAAAATAATTAAATTGGCGCCATCTATGAATGCGCACATTATAATATAGGTTCAGTTTAATCTTAAAACTCAGAGATATGCTTTTTTTTTAAAAGGGTGGGAAATTCCATACCGAAGACTTAAAAATTCCCAAGCGCTCAAGGTTAAAATCGATAACATATCAGAACACTCCTGTGAATATACTTATACATATGTAGTACTTACGTTAGGAGCGTGGTAATAATCAATATGGTGTTTGACAGAATTCCAAATTTTCTCATCAACTAATAACTTTGTGACTGCATTTATATCTGGAGCCATGTATCGGTCTTTATCCCAAGCCCTGCAAAAAAAAAACAAATGAGAGGTTTATTTATGTTAGTATCTGTTGTATCCACTGCTTACGAATTAAACCTTCAGATGCACATGGAAATGGACAAATGAAACGAAACGAAATGGTGTTTGCTGGGTGATAATATGTGTAGAGAAAACCAGGGAAGCAGGGAAGAAGGATAACCAATTACTTACCACTGTACTTGTGCAAAGGAGCACACAAAACAATCCCAAATATAGTTTATATAGTTCCACGCGATACCTCGAGGTGGTTATCGCCACAACAACACAAATAAGTATAAAACGATATGGTTTACTTTCGATAAGGTCAAAAACCTTCTAATTAATTCAAAAAAGAGATTATGAACACAAACACTACCAATAACTTGCCTCCAAGGTAGTCTCAATTCTTCTTCTGTTTTTCAGAAATCAAATGCACTCGAATTTGGCATTTTTCTCTTGTCACTATTCCAAATTCAAAACGCTTTTCGAGCAAATTGATGTGGTCAGGGAGAGGTAGGTACTGGGTAAATGACACCCCGGTAGGAACTATGCATATTCTCATTTCAAAACCAAAAGTATCATTGTGTGGATTGTTGAACATATACACATCCTGCAGAAATTTTATTCAGTACAATATGTATTTTAATAATAGAATTTCAAAGTATGTATGTTATTACCTCACAACACTGCGCACAACTTTGTGGGCCTCTTCAATGGGGACTGTGGTCTTCAGTGGTCTCAGGAACTCAATAGCCTGGCAGGCAGCCAATAACTCTATGGCTATCACCCTCTCCACATTTTCAACAACCTGGAATAATAAACATTTTTTCAATGAAAGGAACTTTAAAAAATGTTATTGACGTTTCCTTCTGTCCCTTCAAATTGTCTGTACTTTGGGTCATAGGCTCTGAGGGGAATTATTTTCCTCAGGGCCTCCTGTGTGGAGCTAATGTAAAAAAAAAAAATGGTAACTGAATAAAACAGAACACGATAAAATAATCGTTTAGGTTAGGTTTTTCTTACCGATAGACATTTTCTAGCAGAAAAGGCTCCCATGGATACGTGATCTTCCTGACCTGCGCTGGTACTGAGGGAATCCACACTACTCGGGTGACACAGAACTTTGTTCTCAGAAACTATGAAACAAAATTATTAAAATTATTAAAAATGGATTTTAAATAAGAGCTGACTGTATACATACCAACAAATATAAAAACGTGGTAATCCTGGTTTAGATAAAATTCTATGTTACCATCAAATTATAAATAACACCGAATGTTTCGTAACTCCGAATGGTATCCTGACTGGTTTATTCTGCTTCGTCAATTGTGTGGCGAGAATTCAAACTTACTGTTTTAATTCACACATTGGGTTCCTACAACTATACCTACATCACTGGGTACCTAGAACGAGCCTATGAGCGCGTCGACAACCGTCAGTCAGTCTAGGTTGGAAAGTTCAACCATTCTCATCGATACATTTTGTAAATTATTCCAACGATTCCTTATCGACATTTGTTAATGTGATTTTTTCTTACAGGAAGGAGGAGGGAAGGAGACGTCGGAGGGAGAGGGGAGGCGGAAGGGGAACGGGATGTAAGAGGGGAAGGGGAGGCGGAAGGGGAACGGAACGAATGGGAAAGGACACGCAGGGAGAAACAATTTATTTATTAAGTGGCATTGCAACACATACCGCACACTCTCTAGTTATATTATAAATAAAAATTTGCGGTCTTTGTTTTTGAAAGGAAATGTGATTTTAAGGAAAATATTTTCGGCCTCACACATCCTGCAATAAATTATAACATCCCGTGATATTTTCGCGGGTCTACGCTACTCTCTTCAATAAAATCTGCTGGTTTTACCTAAAGCCGCAGCGGTGCAATGCGCCAACATGAATCCAGAATTGATTCCTCCATCTTTCACCAAAAACGCGGGGAGCTCACTCAATGCTGAAAAATAAAATATGTAATGATTATTACTCGAAGTGTAAATAATACCATAATCTTAAATATGATTTGTTATATGATGTCAACATCTAGCAGCTCTACAAAATGGAAAACCTTGTAGGTACAGATAAAAAAAAAAGTTAAGAAGAAACTATATTATCACTTTATTGTAAAGATAATACCGTAAAAATGTTAATAAGTAGGTAAGTGCTTTCTTTGTGGAAAAAAGTAATAATATGTAAGTGGTTAGGTAATTTCTTTCTGGAAAAATGAATAAGTAGGTAAGTAAATTCTTTCTGAAAATTTGTTAATATGTTAGTAGGTACTTTCTTTCTGTAAAATTGTTAATAATAGGTAAGTGCAATATTTATTTCTTGAAAATTGTTATTACGTAGGTAGGTACTATTTTCTGGAAATATGCTAATAAATAGAAAGGTACTTTTTTAATACAGCCATTTTGTGGAATATCATCAGGGGTGCCTAATAACTTACCAGGATTGACCAGCCTTTCAATTCTCCTCTCGCTCATTGAAGCCAGTTCGTGGATGCCAATGGCCAGGTAGTCTAAAACCTTGGCTGGATATTCCCCATGAAAATTACCCGCTGAGATTATTTCACCGCGATCGGCAAACACAATCTGCAATATAAATAGCCTGCTATAGAAAATGATAAATCAGAAAAGTGACAAATCAGAAGAATTTTGAAGTTATATAATGTCATCAAAAGTGATGGGAAAAAAATATCCTAAAAACCTAACCGTGTTAACAAAGTTTTTTCAAAATCACAGATCATCAATGATAAAAATATTAATTACTCGTGAGTTTCTCCCTGCATGTCCTTTCCCATTCGTCCCAATCCCCTTCCGCCTCCCCTTCCTCTCCCGCGTTACCTTCCCTTCACGCATTCCCACTCCGCCTTCTCTCTCCCCACTCTCCACTCCACTCTCCTGCTTCCCCCGTCTTGCGAGCCCTCCTCCCAATATTAAAAAATAATAATTTCCCCTCCCTCCCATATTTTAGCGGCAGGGAGGAAAGGCAGGGGTAAGGTAGGGTTCGCGGAGAGAGAAGAGATGAGGGAGGGGAAGGCAGGAAAGGTGGAAGGGAACGGGGATGCACGGGAAAGGACATGCAGAGAGAATCACTTTCTTTCTTTGAATGGCATTGCAACGCTTACCGGTTACCAGCTAGTAATAAATAAAAACGGGAAATGAGAGGATTTCTAGTACTGTCAATTTTATTCTTTCGTTATTGAAAAAAACTGTAGTTACCGGATTATCTGTTCCACTGTTGATTTCAGTGGTGATGACTTGGCTGACAAAGCTAATTGTATCATGGACTATTCCATGTACTTGGGGACAGCACCGGAGAGTGTAGGCATCCTGAACTCTGTTGCAAAAGCGGTGAGATTCTACAAATACAAATAAACATTTTTGAACACGAGGATATGATCTGAGATTCTTCCAGCCAAAATCAGGCAAATGATTAAAAAAAAAAATTCAATAAACTTACGAGCAATCTGTGAAGGATATGTATCAGAATGGAGTAGAGCTCTCAACCTCTTGGCCACCAATATCTGCCCCTTGTGCGGACGAATCGCTTGCACATCAGAATCAAATGCTCGGGAAGTTCCTTTCAGCACCTCCAAAGTCATGGCCGCAACCACATCGGCCTGGAAAATACAAAATCTTGCTTTACTTTTGTTTCTGATTGGATTCAGATTAATTTAATTAATTAATTATTTATTTTTAACCGAATGGGCAAAACCTCAAATAGTTAATTAAATGAAGACAATATTAGCGAAAGTCAATCAAAGATCTGAAAACAGAAAAATCAGGAAATATACAGTCACATCTAGGACTCGAACTCAGGACCTTCGCCTTGCCGGGGTTCAGGTCTACAACTGAGCTAATGGGACAATATCTCTATCCGATTACTATCAAATTCAACTACGAACTACCAACATACATAAAGGTAGCAGCCAATAAAAATATGCATTAAGGAAATGAAGGTAGTGTCAACAATTTGCCACATTTTGGACATTAATATGGTAGTGAATAATTCACAATGAAAATAATTTCACAAATATGTACCTGTCTGGCAATGCTGAAGGCTCTCTCAACAGCTTCAGCTCCAAGACTTGTGATCAGTTGCGTCCCATTGATGAGAGCTATACCTTCCTTTGCATGCAGCGTCATTGGCTTCAGGTTATTGGCAGTCAAAACCTAAATGAAACAGTACTTTACTGAATAACAATCATAACATTCCACCTTGCCAGATGGAAGAAGAACAAGTCAAAGGCTGCCTTAATCGGGCTATGCTGGGCAGCTGCATGACTAACAGAATACCTTTGAAAGTACAATATCGTTGGATAGCATCTTCGGTTGGAAAAGAGAAGTAGAGATTGCAAAAGCTGCTTTGGGATAACAATCTGAAAAGAGCGTCCAACGTAGGAAGGGTGATATAGCTGCACTGAGTCGGCAAATTTTTTTTCTTTGTTCAAAGATATCTATCTTCACACCGTTGCCCCGAGGGGGTAGGCAGAGAAGATGGACCACCACACAACTCTGACTTAGTGCATTGATTCATTCAGATTCGTACATCGATTCATACATACTCTTCTGTTATTCAAACCCTTGAAATAACAGGACTCAAGAATTTGTTTCTGGATCTCCACAATTGTAATGGTCAAACATGGGATTCATTTCTGCTGCAAGACAATTATTATCCCTGAAAGACTCCAGAAGAAGGAAAAGAAATTTTTAACCAGTGAATAATAATTTTATAAATAGAGTGAAGGATTTTAGCGGCTTGCCTTGTCAGAATCATCCCATCCGGTGGAGGGGCTCCACATGCGTCCCTCTCCCATGATGCCGAGGGCTAGGTGGGACAATGGGGCCAGGTCCCCACTAGCCCCCACAGAGCCCTGCTCCGGGACCCAGGACAGGCAGTTATCTAAAGACAAATTGTCAAAGTTAAAATAAAAAAAGAGTGGGATCTTGAGTATCTTTCTTAAATTGTGGTTTAAAATTATGAAATTAACTTTATAAAATGGAAAAAAATAATACCAATAATTTTACATAACATTTGTTGTGCTCTGTAGATAATATTAATAACTTTATATATATTTTATTGACTTACGATTGAAAGCGTTTACAAGGCACATTAATGTTGGCAAAGATATCCCGCTGTATCCTTTGGCCAGGACATTGATCCTCAGGGCTAGCAGCATCCTGGTTCTCTCCGGAGACAGGGGATTGCCCACTCCGGCTGCGTGAGACCTGATCAGATTGTACTGGAGCTCTTCCAGTTTGTCCATGGGAATTGTGGTGTTGGCAAAGTTGCCAAACCCAGTTGTGATCCCATATACAACTGAAATTTATTAATTCATTTATTGATATTGATATAAACATCAGTTGTCTGTTAGGTTGAAGGGAGTGAGAAGGGAAAGGAGATGGGGAAATCGAAGGTGGGAAAAATGGGTACAGAGGTTTTTTCACCGAACAAGGTTAAGTTTCAAGCATTCTACATTTTTCCACATTCTATTTGGAGTTTGCGGGACAAAGCGTTTGTGAGTCTATATGTAATGTATAACGTCATTGACTTTAGTTCATTAAATATTAATGTTTTTGATAATGTATTAAACAAAAGAAGTTTTGGCAGAATTTTCAACACCAAAAAGTATATGTGTACCTATTGTGTATACAATACCATTTTTAGCTTTTCAACATGGCGATATAAAGGAAGTAAAAATGCATATTCACAGGAAAATAAACGTGTTTCTAGATAGTCGAATCTGAAACCAAATATGTACTTATACTTTCACAATTTAAAGTAAGCCAGTGTAATTTATTATTATGTAAAATGTGTAATAAATGCAGTAATAAGTATAATAAAACACGCATAGGTATAGGGTATAGGTAACGCAACGAAGCAATAAAAATGCTTAGAATTGATGTATTGGTGTGTTTTCAAACCACGCCTACTTACCCGAAAGGGCCCTCTGTCTTGCTTATTTTATTACTATTGCCCACTTATTATAACTAGTGTAGAAGAGACAGCAAGTTTTTATTGCACTGGTGGAATATTGTTTAGGTGCACTTACGGGGTGTCCTATTCATTCAGTTCGTAATGTGATATAAACATATATATGTATTCCTTCATACCGGAAGTGAAATAATTACTAGTTTTTAAATTTGAAATAATTAATAGTTTTCCTTATTTTTAATTTAGTTTGTAAAGTGTGCAGATGTAATATTTAATATGACATTGTGGATCAAAACGGGACGTTTCAAATCACAGAATGGACAAAGTCGTGAAATTTTATTCTGCGTGTTTAATTATTTTATGCATAATATAAAAAAACGGTGTTCAATTTTTAAGCATGAATGACTTATATGATTTGACGTCTAAGCAACTGGAGTATCACAGAATAGCATTCAACAGTTAATCTTTTGTACCTTTGTGTTAGTAATCTGTTATATTTTAGATAATATACGTACAGATTTGCTGATGATGACTGATACATTACTAAATAATTACTGTTGCTGAATTGCTAACAAATAATTATAAAAATTAAATATTATAATAATATAATCCATAAACAGCCACATTTTTTAGCACAGATTATGGAAATCAAACTTCATTTCAACAATTACTATTACATGCACAAAATAAGTTATTAGGTTCTTAGTTTAGGTAAACTAAGTAATACATGCGTATTGAGTTTATAACAAAATTTTGCAAATGTCAAATCCATAAAAAAAAATGGCACTGGCGATATGTTTTATGTGGTAAATTTTTATCTTTGATTGAATGAAAATCGATTTTTAATGCATATTTATCCGTCTATCCCGACCGAAACCGATGTTTATTTCGGTAATTAGGTATATTTAAAAGTAGTTTAATTTTCAAAATCTATCTATCTAAATCTATAAACGTTTAGTGGAATGTGGCGGCTTGTGGATTATTTACTTTATAAAATATTATGTATGTATACATATTATAATAAACTAATCTTTTTAATTAATACAATTTTTTTAACCAATCGACTTCAACAAGCTTTGGCTTCGAATTCTCAATTGTGAAATAATCATTAATTGTTTTTTTTTTAAAGCGTAAAACGAAACACGCTGTATGAAAGTTTTGCATCTGTGTGAGTACTGTGATGAAGTCAACTTAACTTGCGAGACCTATAATGTGTATGATTATTGTAAAAGTATAATACTTTTAAAAGGAGGCGTTGTGTATTGTGTAACATGATGTGCCGTACTTCATTTCATTAACTGGCAGTTAATTATTGATTTTAATTAGTTAATTGTCTGGCCAAAAGTTTTAACCTTTATTTTCCTTCAATATCTTTTCTATCAAGTTTCTGGATTTGATGACATTGTGTTCCGATTCCTTCGTCAATTTTATCTTGTATCTCCCTCGTCCCAGCTGACGCAAGTCGTCTGTCGTTAAACTTGTCCCATCCAGAAACAGCACCTATTTTTCAAATTAAGACAATAATAATTATTTCATATTACTGATTATAATGATAAGCCGTCAACAAATTACCAAAAGGAAAAAATTACACTATTGGCTGAAATTCAAGAAAATCATATTCAAACTTCAACAATTTTATTTAAGAAGTATATTTAATTAACATACCTCGTTTGCTGGTTGAAAATCTTCGGGACTTCAGAATATTAGAAGGTAAGTTAAGGAATACTCTAGTTAAATAGTAATACAAACACATAAGCACACACATTTTCTCACTCACACCTAGCGGTAGCGGTTAGTGGAAGCTCCATCGAGAACGGCTGCCGTGCCGCAACTAAGTGTTAAAGAAGGTGCAACCTGGTAGGGATTTGGCAAGGGGAAGCCAAGCTACACGCCAGTGCTAAAGGATTGCGCGTAAAATTGTTACCTTATTTTACAGACAGCCCTCATATTGTGTATCTCTGGATATGCTTTGTGAACAATCACAAAGTCAACAATTCTTTTCACTTCTCAATCAAGTATAGTTCAAGTCAAACATTAGATCGGCCTAACTTTGATCATAAATCGTCGCAGTACGCGAGTTTAAAGATAGAAATGCCCACGCATTTCTCTGTCACACATATATTTTTACGCATCTTTCTCTTTCGCTTACACTCATTGTAAACTCGGTAACTGCGCAAGAATGAATCATACCATGTTCAGGCCGTTCTTAAAACATTTTTAATTCTTATTTCTGCCAAAAATGCATTTCATAAGTGAGGATAGGAGATGCAATGCTTGACATGGACATCAAATGCCTTAGCCCCTGTCAGGGCCAGTCCTGAGCTAAACGGCGCCTGGCGCTAGTAAAAACCTCAAGGGCACTTTGTTAGGCTATTATCAGCGCCTTGGCTCCCTGAACTGCCCAGGACTATCCCTGGTCCTTTTACCTACAGCCTGACTGATGCATGTGCTCAAATGTAATTTAAAATTTTCATCATAAAAGGATACACAGGTTCCAGGACATGCTTCAATTCATCAGGAATTATTTTGGACCTCGTTTCTTTGTCTGAAGTCAGGACTGAAATGTTTAAAAATAACTAATTAACTTCCTATTTTTAAGTTTATAGCATACTAAATATGATTTGATCTGTATTTATTTATTTATTTCTATTCTCGTACTTACATTTTACAGATGATTACAGTTTACATAGATAATAAGTTCCGGTAAAACAAAAATTGATAATAACCAGTAACTCTATATAAATAGGCCAGTAGTGTTGTTTTGTAAACACCTCACTAGGAGAACTTATGCTGAGGTGTTCGCATGTTTTAGATAAAGTGTTATTCTGCCTTCATAAGTAAAAATGCAGTATCTTCATTTAGACTCCATTTTTACTTATAGAATAACACTTTATCTAAAAATGTGAACACCTCAGCACAAGTTATCCTAGTGAGGTGTTCACAAAACACTACTACTAACCTATTTACATGCTTTCAGCTGTGAAAATCTAAGATCACATCAGACATATTCTTATACAATGTAGTGAAAATAAAAGATAGGACACAACACGAAGTGAACTTAATGAAGCAGTTAAGATGAAAAGAGAATAAAACAAACAAAAAAGCATATAATAATTAATGCCAATATGTATTTGTAAACATTGTTCATTTGCTTCTTCAATCTTTGCAAAATAACTTTGTGGCATTATTAATTAAATTGTTCATTTGGTTTAGAAATTTTCAAGCACATATTTACCTATATTAACAAATTCATTGTCGTCCAAAACATGCTTGATTAGATCATCAGGATCAAGGATGACTCCTCCTCTGGTTTTGCGGACCTCTTCAACAGTCAAGTTGGTGAACCCATTGGAGCTGTCTTTGCTGTCCTTGCTGGCAGCAGCGGTTGGTTTCGAAGCCACATGGAGCTTTTGGTATCTTTTGATTGCTTCCGCTCCCAACCAGCGAATTGTGTTTTTGTCTTGAAAAACAAATTGTTTATTCAAGAGCATGTTCCATAATTCTAAAAAACTTTAACGAAAGCTGTGATTCGTTTCAATTGACATTCTTGTAAACAATGTGGATGTGCAAATTGGTTTAAGTGTTGCAACAACATTTTTATCTGTAGAGAGAAATAAATGTACTGAGCATCATATATTTTGATATTTTTAAAACCATGTACATATGAATTTATTTACTACTAGTGAGTAACCGGCACGCGTTGAAATGCCACACAAAGAGTGAAATTATTTCTCCCTGCATGTTCTTCCCATGCGTCCCCGTTATAATAGTAGGGGAGGAATTAACGCTAAATGGGTAGTTACTCGAGCGTTGTGGGGACCTATTGGATTGCAAAGATTAGATGCTAAAAAGAAAAAAAGTTTATGTGATATATGCACTTTCAGTGGTGGGGAGAGCGAGTATAAATTATCAAAAATGTAAAAAAAAATCGTCACATTGACTTACTCGAGCGCGTCAGATATTAATAGCGTATACGCCCTACGTGTTTCTGGTAACGGAAATTTATTAATCTGACGACTTCAGTGGTGGGGGTGGCCGTATGAAGAGGCAGAAAATTGAAAAAAAATGGATTTATTCGAGCGTGTCAGATTAAGGTAATGTACGTTAATTACATGCAGAAAAGCTTACATTTCAATAATCTGACGATTTGGACGTAACCTAAACTCGTGGCTGTTTCTTGAAAATGTAAAAAAAAATCGTGACCTTGACTTAATCAAGCGCGTCAGATATTTATACAGACGGTTCAGCTTGATGTCCTGGTTGTGCTGACCTATAATCTGACAATTATGTGGAGGGGTTTTCTTAATCTGACAGTTTTAAGTTTATTTTTTTATTTTTTATTACTGAATAGAATTACAATGAACAAAAAAGAATATATACCCATTATAACGATTAAAATAAAATCGCTTAATTGAACTTCTTAAAAATTTCACTTATCAAATTTCTTTACACAATGAATAAACCAAAGCGTTGTACACGAACGCGCGGCCTAAGGGCCTCCGGCTCTGCGACAGAATATAAATAGCAAGCGCCCGTCAACGTACTACTCGACCATAGACATATGAATATTACTAGACCTGCTAAAATTATCAAATAATTTTTTTTGATAATAATTATCTAATATTATTATATAATTATATCAAATAAAATTTATTATAAAAAAAAAATATATTTTTCGGTATGCGAGTCGCGATCCTTACCGCTGGACTACGCCGGCCGGTATCTGCGGACCCTGTACAGTACGCCCAGTTTCTGAGAGGCTAACTTAACATTGATGGAGCCCCCTACCTGAGCTGGTTACTTTTAAGAGTTACACCAAGCATATCAATGGAGGGTTTGTGCGGAAGATTGCTTCCTTAGTTAGGTACTCGAAGAATTAGATAAGTAAAGGTGTATTTGTTCTTATTTCAAAATTAGATGTCAAATGTGTAAGGTGAATGAATGTCTGTTGTTTTAGAATTAGATTTTATCCCTATTTAGCCAGTCTAGTTTGTAAATTCAGGCCGCCGCGCAGAAAAATCTCACAGTGAACTGCCCTGTAACCGATATCTCACTTTCGATCTTTACCTTTCTGCGCGGTGGCCAGAAGTGGCGCGCTCGAAGTGCCCGTGTGGGGATTCATAACTGCGCTGCCTCACCAGCGTATGTTGCTTCCAGATTTCTGGACACGTAACAAATCCGTTACTGAACTACCTTGCGCGACTGATGTCTTAGCATATGCCCACCCTAACCGTTTTGCCGCACGTTCGTGTTCGTAGATTTGCAACGCTTTGGTTTATTCGTTATGTAAAGAAGATTAATAAGTGAAATACATATATCGATATAACCGCTCTTTTTAAGAAGCTAGGTCTACTCTTTTCACAAGCGCTACCAGCTCTGCATGCGCTAACAGGATGTGATTACAATCCAGCTTTTTACAGACGAGGCAAAAAAAAGCCTTTCGATATTTGGGATCTGTACTTTTTCAACAAGCATTTGCAAATTTGGGATCCGAAGCTTACAGTGTTGATGAATTATTTATCACTATGGAATCTTTTATCTGCCATTTGTATGGTTTAAAAAAATTGGCTGATGTCAACCGAGCTAGGATAGAAATCTTTAATAAAACATATCAGGTATCAGATACATCACAGCCTTTCTCATTAAAAGTTCGCAATTACGATGCTTGTAATTTACCACCTTGCCAATCGGAGCAACGGCAGCATTTATTACGAACGCAATACATCGCACGCTTGTGGAGGAATGCCCACTGTCGAGTCGTCACTGAGATGCCAGCAACAGATTTCGGGTGGAAAAATGAGGATGGAAAGTTGGAGATGACTTGGTTCGTTGGCAACCAACTACCAGACGCATATCAAGATATTGTCACGACACCTGTTTCCATATTTTTGCGACGCCACCCCCCCCCCCCCCCTGTGACTAAAAATCTAGGCCCCCCCGACGCTCATTTGTACCAAGCGTAGTATTTTGAAGCCCCCCTCCCTGAACGGGTCACGTAGTATGGGTACGTTGCCTAATAACAATTTGTTAGAAAAACTCCAAATCGTATCTAAATTTTTTATTATAAAATAAAGAACACAACATAAAAACAAAAATGGAAGCAAACAAAAAAGATAAAAAAGCAATTTTTTCTTTGGTATCAATGAGAAGGATGTGCTTGCTTTTCTGAGCATAGTTTCTCAAAACGAGGTTTAGAACTAGCCCCCGCTCCCACCGGCCGCCGCATCATCTCAATGTGCGTGGCGCTCGCTTGAGTCGGTCGCGTCAACACAGACAGCCAACCTATTAGCGTCTCCCACACGCACACTTCAGAGCGACCGAGTCCCGCGCCATTTCAGGCGCAGAAAAGTAAATAGCGTTAAGGCCGTTATACACGAGCCCGATTTTCAGCCCGATTCCAATTAGACACAAAAGTCAACATTTTTCGCTTTACGCGATCGCTGTTTTCAACTCTATTTTCATACCTACGATTTCAGTAGGCATCACAACATACAGTATGGTTCATGTATTGTTTGCAGTGATGACAATGGAAATCCTAGATATGAAAATAGAGGTGAAAATAGCGATCGCGCAAATCGAAAAATGTTGACTTTTGTCTCTAATTGGAAACGGGCTGAAAATCGGGCTCGTGTATTACGCTCTTAATGAGCGTAATACACGAGCCCGATTTTCAGCCCGATTCCAATTAAAGACAAAAGTCAACATTTTTCGCTTTACGCGATCGCTGTTATCAACTCTATTTTCATACCTACGATTTCAGTAGGCATCACAACAAACAGTATGGTTCATGTGTTGTTTGCAGTGATGACAATTGAAATCCTAGATATGCAAAATAGAGGTGAAAATAGCGATCGCGCAAATCGAAAAATGTTGACTTTTGTCTCCAATTGGAAACGGGCTGAAAATCGGGCTCGTGTATTACGCTCTTAAGACCGATAGGTTTACACAGCGCAGTTCACTGTGAGACTTTTATGCGTGGCGACCTGAAGTGGCGCGGGACTCAGTCGCTCCGAAGTGTGCGTGTGGAAGACGCTATAAAGATTGCCTCACGACGCCCCTGGGATGATCCCGCGGCGCCCCGGGGCGTCGCGACTCACAGTTTGGGATGCCCTGCTCTAGGGGATACTCCAGATTCAGGTATATTTTATTTTTAATGTAATAATAATATCATGAAATAAATAAACGTTGTTAAGTTTCGTAACCATTTTTTGATTACAGATACGCAAGACGTTGATGAAAGTGACCAAATCGATTCGAATTTGCAGTACGAAGACGATTCCACTGATGATGACGACGATTAAAACTCATTCTCAACCTTTTTTTTCACTAAAAGATTTTCTTTTTATCATTATACCTATATTATTTTTTGTTCATTGTAATTCTATTCAATAATAAAAACAAATATATATATTTTTTTTTTTAAACAAATTTTCTTTGGTCTTCGGCATAGGGCAGGTCTAGTAATATTCATATGTCTATGGACTCAACAGTTAGTGGGCAGTTCTCATAGCCGTCAGCCACTGTACGCTCCACATTCAATGATGATTTTAGCTTCTTCGACATGTTGAAATCGTCAGATTATACTATTTCCGTGATCCTTACATTATTTCCTTCAAAATAAAAGAAAAATGAACCGCGCTCGAGTAAATCCACGTGACGTTTTTTTTTTTGCAACTTTGTGACTCGCTAATTTTCTTACGTCACGTTCAAATCGTCAGATTATTAAAATGTAAACTTTTCTGTATGTAATTAACTCACAATACCTTAATCTGACACGCTCGAGTAACTACAGGGATCGATTTTTTTTTACTAATCTGATCGGTTCTCCTAGCCGTACCCACCAATATTATGGGTTCATGTATGGTGGTAGTCCATAACAGGGTCGGGAGGTATCTCCCCTTAGTTAATCTGACGCGCTCGAGTAAATCCCAAAATCCCTGCTTCGCCTCCCGTACTATAATGGATATATGTATAACGTGGTATCACTCCCTCCCCCATTAAAGTTGATTCAAAATGCAAATTTTGTAAAAAATTTCGGGGGGGTGGCTAGAGAATTTCTGGAATTAAAAAAAATTCGCCTATAAAAACTTCGGTCGGGTGTCACCTCCCATCGGGTGGCACCCAGAGCGGGCCGCCCCTCACCCCCTAGCTACGCCACTGCTTGTACATAATGTTAGTTAAATGTCTCACTTTACAATGCCTGTTCTGACACTCCTTATTAGATAATAGTAAAGCTAGTATGTATGTACGTACTATACATCTTAGGATTTATATCTGTTTATGTCCTCCCATTTTTAATTTTTAAATTTATGAAAATACTTACTATTGTAGAATTACCCTTTTGTGTGCACTTATTGTATTGTATTGTAAATGACTGAAGACGGCAAAATCACTAACTTGGAGACACTTGCTACAGCTTTTACAGTACTGTACTAGTTCCAGAATATGTATCTTGCAATGCTACCAAAACTGTCTTATTTATAGGAAAATAATTTTTAACTCTGAAGCAGTGGCGTAGCCAGGGGGGGGTGGCCCGCCCCGGGTGCCACCCGAGGGGGGTTGACACCCAACCGTGGAAAAAAAATTACGAAGGATATTGTCACAAAAATGTACACATGAACACAGTATAATATTTATATTTTCATAGCTCTATGTCTATAAAAACTTACTATAAAAAAACTAGGATTTCTGTGAACTGTAGACCTTGCATTCAAAAAGTACCTATGCTGATAATTTTATCTAATCAAACACAAAAATTCTTCTGAAAATTTTAATTTTGTAAGTAGGTACTTACCTGCCTACTAATTATAAACCACACTTTTATGTAACTTTTTTTTTTTAAATAAGGAATTATACAATTCATCCAAAGTAAATGCAGAAACATACTTGCGTGTCGTGACGCGCCAGAAGCACATCGGTTTCATACATGTATTATGGTTAGAGACATATTTGTAGGTCGTGGCGTGTCGCCGTAATATATGAAACCGATGTGCTTCTGGGCGTCACGACACGCCACGACACGCCACGACACGCAAGTATGTTTCTGCCTTTATGTCTCAAACTATCTCAATGAAAAATGATTTTTCAAACTTTCTTCATGCAGGTAGGTACCATAATATATTTTTTTAAATCTAATAAGAAAGTCCAAGTACACACAATGATACCACATTTGAAAAAAAATCTTTACTGAACCATTAAACGGCCACCATCATAAAACGGAAAAGGAACAAATTTACAGATGAAATGCAAAACCGTCTTGATCGCTACGCTCAATCAAAAAAATGTAATTCATTAAAATTATTTGAACATCAACCATTTTTGTGCCCACAGCTCGAATTTGAGTCCCGAAGTACTTCTAGTTAAAGTGCAACTCAGATTCCTACTCTCAAGTTCTGCTAATGTGATCAGGTATTTCACTGATTTGTAGAAATTAGTGACTATTTTCTTAGTGACAAATGGTTAAGAGTGAAATGAAGCATCCTTATTGGCTAATGGGGCTAAAAGGGTTGTAGCAAAAATTTTCGATGCTTAATGTCAAATCATAATTTTCGATTAACTTTACTACAAAATGGCTTACTTTGTGAATGCCAAAAGTCTGCTTTGGATAAAATGAAGTCTTTTCTATCGTTTCGCTTAAGTAGAATTAAAATACAATTGTTATTTTCTTTATAAAAAAATATAAGATGAACTACTAAAAAATATATTTCTTCATTGGACATATATGGAGGCATATGAGAAACAACTTTTTAAAAATACAATGTTATGGCTTAGATTATTTGTGATAGTTTCTCTTGATTACCTTTTTTTCTTTTTCATAATACATTTTTAAATATTTTTTTTAAAATACAATTCACACGCGGTTGAAGTGAAACCTTCAAAAAACTATAATAGACAAGAGATGAGACCGATTATTCTATCTCATTCTTAATCCTATAGATGTATGTGTTTGTCTCTTTTTAGTGTTGCTTTTTCATTTCATCGAGTTTCAAATCACAACGGTGCTAAAGAAGTTTTCAAAAACGTAACTTTTGAGCTAAAATCAACTATTTCCAGAATCCCATTGCCAAGCAATTTTTATGCCTACTACCTACATTTGTGGTGATATAAGGCACACTAAGAATATTATCAATTTTAGCTTGTGTATTTCTCGTAGCATACATAAAAAAATCCTGGTACAGAAATAATTGCCATTCGGCATACATTTGCAAAAAATAACAATTACTGAGCATTCTAAATTTTTGTCTATTGAATACGCACACAGATTCATTATTGTTTTTATTACTTATATAAAATATTTTTTTGCTAAGCGCAGTATACCCACCCTCAGTACTTGGTACCTGAAGCCACTCGCCCAGAACTCGGCAAGAGATTTTCATTATTTCAATGTCCTGACGAAGACTCAATCAATCAGCAAATCTGGTTTGAAACTCAACTAACAATTACGCCGAGGTTACCTTTATAGAATAATAATCTTTGATAAAGTTATAAAAAAGTTCTTCAGGGATTATATTGTCAAGAGATGAAATTTATGACACACGGGTAATGAGTCTATTATCAAATGCAAATAAATGTATTGACCTTGCTATTTTAATTTTAGTAAGTGCGGGGGGTAAAAAGTGGTGATGATAAATGCTAATTTATATGTTATATTTTAATAAATCAATTGTGCAATTTCGTAAAGTTGTTGCATCATATTGAAGCAGCACAAACGGCAGTTTTTTTTCAAATCATTGCATTCCAAAACTACAAACTCAAGTTGTTTTATTAAATCGTTGTATCAAAAGAATAAGATAAATCAGTGGCGGTTCTTCCCTCAGGTCAATTAGTCAAAAACCTCCCAAAATTATAAGATGACAGTGTAGCGTAGGGAGTGTGGTGAACCCATCGCTCAGGGAGTGGAAACACAAACCTGCAATAGCCATCCTAAGCCAAGGTGTGAGCTACCGTGCTCAGGCTGAATGTCCTGGGGAACAGTGTCACGAATGGTGCCTCCGAGAAACAAGGTCGCATCTCGGAGTATTTAGACCTTACACCAGCACTCGGGGCTCTGCTGGAGTGGACCTTCTATTTCCCTGGTAACTCGTGGGACAAAAAATTGGACCATTCGAAAACTAGGGGCCTTTTGAGAACCTAGGAGTGCTGAGGCCACCTCCATGAACTCTTCCCTTGTGGGGCCTTCAGGGGATCAAGGGGAAGGGCACTCTTCCAGCTTGGGACCTTCAGGGAACCAAGGAGGAGTGAGGTGGAGAGATGATGTCTTCTACCCATGTGGGACCTTTAGGGAACCATGAAGGAGTGAGGAGGAGAAATGAGACCATCTCTTTGAACTCTTCCCTTTTGGGGCCTTTGTGGAACCAAGGAGGAGTGAAGAGGAGAGATGAAGTCCTCTTCCCTTTTGGGGCCTTTGTGGAACCAAGGAGGAATGAAGAGGATAGATGAAGTCCTCTTCCCTCCTGGGGCCCTCGGAGAACCAAGGTGGGGTGGACTCTTCCCTTGTGGGGCCTTTAGGGAACCAAGGGGAGGTGGACTCTCCGTCGTGGAGCCTTCGGGTAACTAAGGAGTGGAGAGGAGAGATGAAGCCCTCTGAAGAACCAATGAGGAGTGAAGAGGGGAAATGAGACCTGGGAAGACACATTGTCGAACCAGATGATATAGCTTCATTTTCAACAACTCTGGTGAACTTTATTAAAGGGACTGGGTTGTTGTTAAAGGATTGAAGTAAAATGGGAGATAGCACAATGGGCCTATGGCCTAAACGCTCACGGGAACTAATCGTAAACCGTCTCCGCCAAGAATAAAAAAATTAAAAAAATAAGATGACAGTAAAACATAATATTTTTATGAATTATTAAGCAAAAAAAAAACAACTGTTATTATTCTAATGTATTTGAAATGCATCGCGAGATAGCAGGCAGCGGCAAGCAGTGACATCTAACGTCTTAAATGGAAGCTTTCTTTCCCACGCACTATGATTGGCTGGGTCGATATCATATCTTCTGTCTCTTTACGCACCACACAATAAACGAGATGGCACTATGTCGCTTTGTAAAAAGTTTTCGGATTCTGAAGACAGTTTGGGTCATTGCCGTGAGGGAGAGAGAGCATGCTGAATATATATATATATATATATATATCCACATAATAAAGAGATGGTTTGATAAACGTAGGTTGATTTTAATATATTTTAATATATATTTTAATATATATCCACATCTGAAAGAGATGGTTTGATAAACGTAGGTTGATTTTGCATATTTTATGCTTGTCGCATGAAATAATTTACTATATTAAATGTAATTTGACTTGCGTGGATGAATATCATTTTTTTTTAAATGACCTTCCACTTCTGGACCCCTAGAGCCGCCTCTGGGATAAATACAATAATTTCCTTTCAATATCATTGCAATAAAAAACTTCAAGCAAGACTTTTTTTCTACATCATTTCATTACAAAACCAGAAGTGCGGGTTTATCTCTAATTTGCATTACAAACCTACAAGCAAAAGTTTCTTCCTAAATAAATTCATTTGAAACCTATAATCTACAAGCAAAGGTATCTTTATATGTACATAAAGGCATAACTATAGCATTCACTTGGAGGGGTGGATTCGATCCTAGGGAGGGAGTCAAGGGAGAAAAGGGGGGGGGGTGTAAAACTTATTAGAAAGTTTTTTGGTACCTTTACTTAACACAACAGATTATTTTCATCAAATTGATAAAAGAAATAGTGCAAATGATATCCTTGTATTTTCCAGGATTCTAATCAAGAGTACTGTTCTCTTTTTTCCTATGCAATATAAGCCCTTGAATGTACATCATTGCATTACAAACCTACAAGCAAAAGTTTATTTCTAAATCATTGCACAAATCTACAAACAAAAGTTTATTCTACATCATTGAATTAATTACCAAACTAGAATCTACAGTATCTACACTTTATATCTGCATCAATGCATTACAAACCTACAAGCAAAAGTTTTTTCCGCATCAATGCATTACAAAACTACAATCAAATTACATAATTTAAAATATTAGTACACGTGTAGTCTCAGTTTCTGTCGATTAATTTCGAATCTGGAAAGGATATATGGTTACAGCGCCATGTAGCAGTGTGGTGTTGTCGCCGTTTATCCTATCCAGCATTTTTTTATTTTTTTATTATAAATTTGTTGCAACTTCCATAGCCATAATTTTATCAAACTTTGCAGTTCTCGTGTTGTGGATTGAACCATACAAAAATAAAGCTCTAAATCATAACAAAGATGACAAAAACAAGATAAAGAAACCTTATCTCCTTCGTCACATTATAATGCTTGTGTAGTTTAACTGACAAAACAATTACATATAGCACATAATGTAGGTAAGGATTAACATTATAGCATGTTTTATTCATAACAACAGTATCTACATAAGTTATATTATGTAGTACTTAAGTAGTTCTACTTTGTTGTAAAATAATCATCTAAATCAGAGGTTTCCCCTCTATTTACCCCTTTGAACCCTATAGGCCGTAAAACCGGCCTGATTTGGCAAGGCATATTACCCTAATGGCCGATTTAACGGCCTCGACATCTATCTTTATTTCCCTACGGCCTGGAATAACGGTCTGTGAAAAAAAAACCGATACAATAGTTTTGACTCATTAGCGACGTCATCTCTGGGTCTGTTCAAGTGTTACATAAGTAATGCAATTTGGGGGAAGGGGGGTCTTGTAAAATGTTACTGTGCGTTAACAGGGCGGGAGGGGGGTTCGAACAATGCGTTAGGTAACATGTTTTTTTTATTATTTAAATAAAAAACTAGGGAATTAAAATCTTCCAAGTTGGTAACCCTTTTCGTGTATGTTTTACGGGGAATCCCTCGATTGTACTGTATATAATTTTTATTTTGTTCTCCCAAGCTGGCAACCCTTTTCATTTATGTTTTACGTGGAATCCCTCGATTGTATTGTACGTAATTTTTATTTTGTTCTCCCAAGTTGGCAACCCTTTTCATTTATGTTTTACGAGAAATCCCTCAACTGTATTGTGCGTCATTTTTATTTTATTTTCGTTGTCAGTATTCGTTGGAGTTTTAAACACGAAATACGCATAAGATATTTAAGCGACTTTCCAGGACTGTACGCAATTGATTGTGACTTTTAGGTAAAAATAGTCACTTGGGTGTTACGCAACGTTTAGGGAGGGAGGGAGGGGGTACAGAAAAATCTTACGGCGCGTTACGTGGGGGGGAGGGAGGGTCAAAAATCTTCAAAAATTGTGTTACATAATACTTGAACACCCCCTCTATGACATCATAACTGTCGTATTTTGTTTCGTAAATTTGTTTCGAAGATAACATATTTGATGCAGAAATTATTATGATTACAGTAAAACCTTCTTAAGAAGTTTTCAAGCTTAACCCTTTGAGCAGTATAGCCGCACGTATGCAGCGGCACTCGAAAGAAACCATTTAGAGCATCGCTGTATTTATATGTGCGTCCGTATGACTTTATTCAAATTTTTCTATTGTCATGTTTGTAATTTCGATTATGATTTATAGATAATGCAAACATATTTGTCAAACATTTTTACGTATTATAACAATAAGTGTAACTGATAAAAAAATAACTCACTAATCAAAGGGTTGAGGAGTTTGGTTTTTTCAGTTCCTTGGAAAACTTCTTAAGGGGAACAGATGCGCGGCCTGTTTTATACAAATCTTAATTTGGATTTTCAGGCCAAAACACCCAACCATACTGAAAAAATACATATAAATTAAAAACTAAGTAATGTACCATATTATGAATATGAACCAAATTCATTTTTAGAAAATGAATTTGATAAAATTTATTATGATAAAACTATTCTAACAGACAGAACAATTAGTCACAATAGACCCGATATAGTTTTACAAGACAAAATTACAAAAATAACTTATATCATTGATGTTGCTATTCCAAATTCTTGTAATATTCAGAAAACTGTTTCTGAAAAAATAAGAAAATATACAGATTTAGGAAATGAGATTAAAAGAATTTGGCATTCTCAGACTTACAGAAATATTACCATTTGTTATTTCGGCTACTGGCATTATACCTAGCTCTCTCATTTAAAATTTAGACGTATTAGATTTGTCAAAAAATTTGTATATAAAAATGCAAAAGTCGGTCATTTTAAATACATGTAGGATTACGAAAGATTTTTTTAATATTTATATTGAGGGATCAGTAGGATTTATCGGACCAGTTAGGATTTCATCAGAGCCGTACCCTCTGATATGAAAATATCTGGAGTCGGTGAAATATTTTCCCATTATGTTTCTGGTGGATTGACGTATTGTTCTTGTATTGTTTTGTATTTATTATACTTATATAGTGCACTTACATTGCGTGAATTTACTAGATAATCATTTGTGGAAAAGTGTGTGGAAGGGTTTAGTCTTTCATTTGGGAAAGATTTAACCCGGACATAAAATCTGGATCACCGTAAAATATAATCAAAAGGTATACCAAACATCTAGTACAAATATGAGTTATTTTATTTATTTGTGTTTTAAATTATAAAAAAACTGCTGTGAGAAAAGTAATTTAGTACCTGCCTTCCTACATTTGGAAGAGTTATTAGACTATCTAACTAACTGACTATCATACCATTTCCCGCAGGGATAGGCAGAGGATGGACTGCCAAACAACTCGGTCTTGGCACACACTCTTTGCCTCACTCACATTCATACATCGTCTCATACATACTCTTCTATTATTCTGACTTTTGACATGGTCTGACTTAAGTATCTCATTCATTTGATCGTGCCATGTCTTTCTCGGGCATCCCCGACTTCTTCTACCATTCACATTTCTGTCATAAATTCTTTTCACATGACTTTCTTCGTTCATTCGCTCTGTAACAGACGTGTGCTACAAGACTGTAGAAAGGGGCACCGGTGGCTGTGCACGTGGATGTCGACTATTGTAATATTGTTTTGAATTAAAGTACTGGCTGGCCTTCCTTGAAGGTGACAGCCCTGAATGTAATTGAGGGTGGCAACCCTGGATCTGCCTCCCTGCACCCAGAGCTTGGTGAGTGGTAGCCCTGGATGTCCTTGGTCTCTGTCTGAGCCTGGCGCCTTGCGGTGTCCAGTAGTAGGGCCGGCTTGTCTTGAAGAGGTAGGCACCAGACTTGTTGTTCAGGCAGAGCTTCAGCAGGAGGCAGGTTGGAGAGAGGTTTCTTCCAGAGGAAGGAGTAAAACACGTAGATTAGAGTAAACGTAGGAACTGATTTATTATTGAAAAATATGCTTTATTTATACCGAATTGGCGGCCCGATTTGGTTCACCGAGAAAACCGCCGGAAAGTGGTGGGGGAATCTGTTTCCCGACACCTTTTCTATATAAAGGGCCGAAAACTGCTCATTCTCTATTTTGTCAGTTTAATTCGTAAAAGTGCTCTTCTAAATTTGGCAACTTTTACGAATTTTGTAGCCTTTATTAATAATGAAAAAACATATTAAATTACAAAAACATATCTGTACCTCAGAAGAAAAAGGTCGGTTGTCAATTTTTGAAATTGTTCAGGAGAGAGGAAATAGTAAAATAATTAGTCTTTATTGGCTATCTCTTGATGGTTAAATTTATGTAATTTTTTTCCTGTTTTATTTAATTTGTCTTAAGGCACATAAAATATAATTTTTACATAAAAAAATTAGTTAATTAATTAATTAACAGACATTTTTCCTTTGAACCATTGTGGGGACACCAGACCTTTTATGTTGAACTAACTTTGTTTCCGTTGTTGTAGGACAACATTATTTATACCTGTGTGTAGATACTGAAAAAACTAAAAAGGCATCATACATAACTCACTTTCACAAAAAACTGGACAACCGACCTTTTTCTTCTGAGTTACAGATATAAAAAAAGCCAAGATTTATAACAAGATTTTTTGTTTTGTGAACTTACCGTGATTTTTTAGGTTTTTTGATTTTTGAATATATTTAATGATTAATGAAGTTATAATTATTTTTCCTAGGTTCCCTGTGAGATAAGTTAATGAAATATGTTTATTTCACCATCTCACAGGGTCCCTAGAATTTTGCAAAGGGAAAAATGTAAAAATGTCATGACCGAAATTTTCTTTTGACGTAACAAAATTAGCTCTAATTTTAAAGAGAAGTATTTTGGGAACAAAGTCTCAGTTTGACTGGAGGCCTTGTAGGATCAAAAATGAAAACTGATTATTTCATTGCCCTACAAGGCCCGCAGGTTTTGATATTTGAAAAAATGTGAAATTTACACCTTCGAAATTTTCTAAGTGTTTTTTGGTAGGCATAAATGACTGTATT
Organism: Limnephilus lunatus; assembly: GCA_917563855.2. Classification (NCBI taxonomy): domain Eukaryota; kingdom Metazoa; phylum Arthropoda; class Insecta; order Trichoptera; family Limnephilidae; genus Limnephilus; species Limnephilus lunatus. The sequence continues at coordinate 38,373,121 of OU830602.1, read as the reverse complement.
TTTGCTACCCAATATTTGTGAGATAAATCTCGGCTTTACTCGAGACCTTGTAGGATTTCAAATGAAAACTGATTATTTCATTTGTCCTACAAGGCCCGTGTGCATAAAAATTAAGACATAAAATTTAAAATTAATGCAAATCAAACATATTTTAAAACGAATTTACTATCTCCCCAGTGGCGATTTCTCAAAGTATTATTTATTGATCGCACCGGGGAGACGTACATGAAAATTATAAAACTTAAATATTTCAATATAATATAAGAAAAATGGAAATAAACAACAAAAATAACATTTCTTATTAGAAAGCAAGTAGAACAAATATTCTTCATCAAAGCGTCGCCGGCGGTACGGTACTCTGGTATTGTGAGGCCAGGCCATTTTGGCCCAATTCCCCGAAATGGTTACAAAACTGTAGAGGGCCGAGCCAAGCGATGAGCTTTGATGAAAAATATTTCTAGGGTGTGAACACGTCGGTTACACGCTTTACATGCTCAAACCATCCGAGGGTCCCTTTCTTAATCTTACTCATTATGCTTACATCAACCTTACATTCTTTGCGGATATCCACATTTCTCACACAATCATACATGGTTTTACCACACATACGCCTCAGGGATCTCATTTCAAAAGCATTCAGTTTACTTTCATCCTTTTGCTGCCAGTTCCATGCCTCACTGCCATACATCAGGGTGGTGACCGGCCAACTCAGAATGAAACCAACTCAGAACCACCTCAGAAAGGTCATTAAGAGTGATGATAAAAAAATTGGTTAAATAGGTTAGATTAGGGTTACCGGCTTTTTTAAAATTATTTTTACATATCTTATGACCTTTCTGAGGTGGTTCTGAGTTGATTTCATTCTGAGTTGGCATGGAACCATCAGGGTTGGTACTAGGACTCCATTGTGGACTGCTAGCTTCGCTTCTTTTGACAGTTTTTTATTAGCAAAAAAGAAAACATCAACTTATGCATGCTTATTGGATCTTAGTACCTAAGGCTTTTGACCAAGTTTCCCTCCCCTTATTATGGAAAAAACTAAAAAAAAGAGGTATACCCTGGAAAGTGGTAAAAATTCTCGAAATTTGGCACCGTCAACAGGAAAACCCTGTAAAGTGGAAAGATGAATTTTCAGAACGGAGACAGATAGATTTTGTTCAACCTGTACATGGACCAACTCACCGACAGGCTAAACAATGCAAGGGAAGGTTGCCAAATCGGAGGACAGTGTCTGAACAACATCAGCTATGCGGACGACATGGTCTTGATGGCACCATCTATAAGGGGCCTACGTATTCTTCTGAAGATCTGCGAAGAGTTTGCTGAAGAAACAAACATGCTATATAACCCCTCTAAAATGGCTCTACTGGTCATAAGACATGGACAAGGACCAAAGAATATTCCTCCAGCTACCCTGAACGGTGTGAACCTGCAGTTGACTGAAGTAACTAAATACCTTGGACACATAATCACCAGTAATCTGATGGACGATGATGACATCGATAGGCAAAGAAGAGCTCTCAGCGTAAAAGCAAACATGCTCAGCAGAAGATTCTGCCTTTGCAGTACCGCTGTAAAAAGGACGCTATTCCTTTCCTTCTGCCCAACGCTGTATACGTGTGAACTCTGGGCAAACTACAAGAAGAGTAGTATAGAAAGACTCCGGGTTCAGTACAACAACGCCTTCCGCATGTTTGGTTTCCCCGGATATTGCAGCGCTTCCCGGATGTTCACGGAGGGGCGAGTTCCCAGCTATGCAGCCCTTATTAGATCCAGGGTGGCAGGAATGAGGGAAAGGATAAGCAGCTCTGGAAATATCCTCGTCATGGAAGCCCGCCTCAGTCCATCATCCAGCATTGATGCACACTGGAGAAAAATAATGGCTCCTAATGTGGTCACAGAATCCTAAAAGCTAATTATTATGATTTTCTTTTGTTATTACCTTTGTTTCATGTACAATCATATTCACCAGCTTTTCTTTTTAAAATATTTTGTGTATGTATTATAACCCTTATGGAATGTGTGGGATTGCACTATTCTCCCCACATACCGGAATAAACATTTTATTATTATTATTAGCGCCAACGGCTTTCAGTCTTCCGTTTTTATTATCTGTTAAGGAAATGTTTGTTATTTTAAATAGTAAGTCTTAAGACTCTAAAAGTTTGGAATCCCTCGAAATAGACTATTTTGTATTCAATGTCAAATTTACATAAAAATTCTTATCTTAAACAAGAAATAGTTATCTAAATAGATGACTTAAGTCATAACTCATCAGGGGATTCTTTGAAATTTATCAGAGTGACAATCACTTCATATTAAAGCAGGTAAACCAAGTCCTGATTTCGTTAAGCATTTATTGCTTCAGCGTTTTTCCATCTTCAGCACATTAGTCTAATTCAAGTTTGGATGATACCACCAACATCCAAACTTTTGATAACGCAGCAAAAGTGACCTAGTATTATCGCAGCACGAAAATATATATATATTTTTTGTATTAATAATTCCCAAGAGTCCCAGTCCCAGTCCTGTCTGGAGCCAGTGAGTCTATTGCATCCCAATTAGGGTATGTTGTGAGGCTGAAGGTAGTGGGGAAGGGAAGGAGATGGGGAAGAGGAAGGTAGGGAAGTACCTGGATATTGATCTGGACACGAAACACGGCCAAAGCCATTTCAAGCAATTTCAATTCTGAATGATGGTCTTACACAAGGGCGATACTATGAATATCTTCCATTCTGGAACGTGCCGCAAATATACTATACATATCATAGACATATGAATATTAATAGACCAGAACAGAAAGGTCAGGGGTAGAAACCAACTACAGCGGGACGAAGGGCAGGAAGACGGCTTTGGTGATACGTGATTCGTCAAAACTCAATCTGACAGTATATAGGCATCTCGCATTAAAATATCACACTTTCGTTCTTAAAAGTAAACTCTGCTTTTGAATGAATATACCCTTTTACATGGGAGCGCGAATTGTTCGCCGCGTAATGAACACATTTGCGAAGTCCAAATATGCAAAGTAAGGTCGCCTATAAGGTCGAGTTCAATATTTTGTTGCTGTATTAAGTGAAGACACTTTTATGAATGTTTCATAATTTACTTACCCCAGTAAACAGGGACGGGCACACGCCTTGTATCTCGAGTGACAGTGTATGTTACAAAAATGATCATATTATGTGATCTGAATTGGCTTAAAATAGTGTAAAATAATGCTTGCCTATGGAATGTAATACGACAATTTTGTTTATTCTCTTTTTCACTTCTATTTTTACACGTTTTCAAAACACAAGCCACTATGTTTACCGTTTTATTTCGTAAAATGCACCGATGAGTGCTCGACGCTGGCTTGCAGAAGAATGATGACGTCACATTTTTTAGATTAACGCGAAGCCATACACGATCCCAGCCGGTTCCAATGGGAGGGGGAAATAATACGCTTTTATCGCTTAGGGCAGGTCTACTAATATTCATATGTCTATGATACATATATTATTTTTAATTAATTAATCATGAAAAAACACAAATTAATCAAATAAAATTTATTTTACCACGCCGGGATTCGATCCCGCGACTTTCGGGTTGCAAGTCAAAAGACATAAGACAGTCAATCTGAGATTTCCTTCTTTAGACGACTTTAGCTCCACACTTATTTTAATGAATATCTTCTGGCATTATTTATAATATTTTCACAATATTTTATTTCAGAATTAATATAAGTTCATTCACAGTTATTTCAAACAACATTAAATACAATCATGGTAAAAAAAATATTATTTTGACTGTTCTGGAAAACTGACAGATTTCTTCATGGGTGGAGGAGGTTTAGTTTTGGAGTTAGCCAGGAGGATTGCCCCCGGACTGGGGTAGGGTCGCATCTGGAACAGCGGACCTAATGCCGTGGCATCAACCCCCGTCTTGGCGTCCCCGTGCTTATCCAACCCCGCTGACCACTCTCCTCGCGGCACATCGGAATAAGAAGAAGGATCCATAGGATCGAGATCATTATCTTTCACCTTGGAACGCTTTTCATTCTTCATCCTTTCGTCCCTGAATCTCTCTCTGCCTCTTCGATCTCTGAACTTCTCTCTTTCTTCCCTCGTGTCTACGTTCTTGTGCTGCGGCACCTCTTGGTCCGAGTTCCCGCCATCGCTGCTGTTGTCGCTATCATCGCCTTCCCTCAACAGGCGTTCCTCTCGTAAGTGGGAAGCACTGTCTGAGAAAGATGCTCTTGGATGTGTTGGAGGCAGCCACGATACCATATTGTTATACATGTTCCAGTAATAATGCTGACCGCAACCCTCGTCATATACTTCCTGCCAACCGTTGGGTAAAGGATACTTCTCTAGTAGTTTTTCTTTGAGTCGTAAATAATCCTCACTAGGTACTGGAATTCCTTGCCGCCACCGCTTCACGCAAAATAAGGTGCATTCATGGTAAATGTTATATTTGTTGGGGCAGCCTTTATGTCCTTTCAGCGGGTCGACGTTGACTCCGTCTATTCCTTCCCAGAAGTTGCTCTTTCCATTAGGGGTTTCGTCTCTGTGAGAATCGTAATCTTCTGCGATGATTTCTTCATTCACATGTTGTTCTGGCTCTGCTTCGGAAGTTTTTTTCTCGGATGTATTCAATATGCCACGCTTCGCTAAGCGGGCTAGTAATGCAGGTGGTAAAGGCATTGTAGATTATTAAATATGTGTACGACACATCAAATTAGGCATTCAAACTTATTTGATATTCGATTAGACTAGAAGTGTCAAGTGTGTCGTTCCGGCCCATAAATAAACCAATCATTTCCGGCCGGAACGAATCCAACATAAATATACCAATCCCGAATCCAATGACTACGAGTCCGAATCAGTGTTGCCAACGGTTATACCAGCTTTCCGCCAGATTGACCAGATTCTACCTTTAAATCCACCAGAAAACCACTAAAAAATATAGTAATACACTCACACTCGCAAAATTTTCCCCTAAAATAAAGTTTAAATGAAAGACATTGATGAAAGAAAATAAGTTTAGAAATTATTTGTTTTCTTTATTATTACAAAAATAATAATTAGTAACCAACACACCATTTGTAGGTAAATCAACATTTTAAAATTATTCAATTAAGACAAATTCTAAATTAAGTCGTCTTCTTCAGACGAACCATTTTTACTTGCTCCAAAATAGTCGGTTTCAGATTGACATGACCGATATATAGTACCGATTTGATTTACAACGGCTACTGGAATGTTATAATCATTGCAGCATTTTCTTTCCAGCCTCAAAACACAGCGTACTCTCAATATAGCAGTTAAATGATTTACCTAACTTCATTCTATTCCTCTGTTTGTTTTTTATTATATTCATGCTGCTAAATAGTCTCTCAGCTCTCAACATCGGCATTAGAATGAGGCAGTATTAGGAGACTAATCGCAAAAGTCGCTAATTCCTTAAACCTCAGCCCTCCTTGAGCATCTTTAAAATTGAATACTTCGTTCCAAATTTTTTTTGTGCTATTCGTCTCATTTCACTCCATTTCAATTAATGAATTTGACGCCACTGGTGTTGCCTACACAGTAAACGTAAATCCCATTTAAAATTAGAGAAAGTAGAACGAAAAAGGATGAATAAGATTAAAAATAGAAGTGGATTAGTGGCTGAGTGATTGTGTTTTAGTAATTAAACAAAAATTTTGGAAACCACTAAAAAATCCACCAGCCACTAAAAGAAATATTTCGCCACTAAATGAATATGAAAACCACCAGTTTTAGTGGAAAATCCACTAAGTTGGCAACACTGGCTCCGAATGCGTTTGATTCGTTCCGAGTTCAGAATTTAAGGCGGAAATATATTTGTGTGGTGTGGTGTGTTGTGGCGCTTACTGTCGTGACGGTGAGTGTGCACACTAGGACACTAGTGTGGTGTGGTGTGGCGTGTCGTGGAGCGCTCTGGCGTTTTCTGTAGTGTTGCCACATGCATGAAATCTTTAAAGCTACAAAGAGAGATATTGGCGCAAGTGAATGTGACCTTATCTTTCATAAAGTTTCTTTATGCATAAGGGTCAAAATGCTCTGGCGTTATTTTAAAGGGTGCTCTGGCGTTATTTCTGAACAGTACCTACCTAGATATCAAACCTTTGCACCGTTTAAATGTGCATAATGTTTTCTTCTGATTTGGATAGTGATTTTGATGAAGATCTTCAATTTCTCTTAGCAATTAAACTTCTTAAGGGCAAAAAAAAAGAAAAGAAGACACTAGGTTCACCCTATAAACAGAGAGATACAGAATTTAACAAAGGTGAATTTCATCGTCTTGTTAAAGAACTAGAGAGTGACGAAGAGAAATTCCATCAGTACTAGTAATTTAATAATACTAGCGACCCGCCCTGGCTTCGCACGGGTGCAATGTAGATTTTAATGTGGAGCAGTGTGGAGTGATTTAATAATACTATGATTATAATAAGTCTATACTACGGGATATTTTTATATACAATATTTACAGCTGTTTTTACATGAGATTTTTTTATTTTTTTTTTATTTAAAGAAATATTAACATAGTACATAATTCATATTGTTTACAACTTTTTAATGAAACTTTTTTATATTTATATTGGTAAGTATATAACATGTTTCTTGATTTAATTTAATACCTCCCTAATTGAGAATAACTCGTGCTTAGGGAGGGAATTTTTACAAGATTTGTTTAATTTCTAGAATTATACCTATAATTAACACTATATACTAAAAAAACTAAAAAACTATTTAAACTTAAGATGTTGGAACAAAATTAAAATATTACTACTATACTTATACTACTATATATATAAAAACTATTTAAACTTAAGATGTTGGAACAAAATTAAAAATATTACTACTATACTTTATATGCTCTGTATTTAAGTTAAGAAAGCGAAATATTATATTTCTTTAACTTAATAAATAAATAAAAATAAAAAAGATGTTACTCTCGAAAGCGCGACATATAACTGGCCGTGTAAGAATCACTCAAACCTAAGCCAGCAACGTTGAATGTTTGACCCTGTGACTTATTGATGGTATTTGCAAAAGATAGCTTTACCCCCTATATATTGGTGAAAACCGCATGAAAATCCGTTGCAGAGTTTAAAAGATCTAAGCGCACATATATATTTTGAGCGACTTCATTTTATATTACGTAAAGATAAAAATAATACAATATTTCAGAAATTTCTTCCCAAGCAGCATTTCTGATCAAATGACCTTTATACTCTTTACACGTTAAATAGTATAAAATTTTTCGTTGACGTACAAGTTCAATTAGCTCGTCAGCCATTTTTCAGAACCACGCTGCAAACAAGCGTCCGCTAGTTGTCTATGACCATAAATAAATGTCTATGGTGCGCCAGAGTGGTGGTGGGGGGTATGGCGCGATCGGCGGCGAGCAGTCCACGCCACAACAGAAGCCACCCCGACACACCACACCACACAAATATGTCTCTAACCATAGAAAATGTATGAAACCGATGTGCTTCTGGCGCGCCACGACACACCACACCACACAAGTGTGTTTCCGCCTTTAGAAGTGTGTCGTTCCGGCCGGAACGAATCCAATGATGAAAATATTTTTCAAAAAGAAATAGCATTATCTCGTATTCAAAAGATAGTAACGAGCATTGCTTTTTACCTTTTGTTGGTAACAAATTTGGCTTCCAGCAAGTTCGCGCCTACGAACTTGGGTGTAAGTAATTACTTGGTAATTACTAGTTTTATGAAGATCATTTTTAAAATACAAGTATGGAAATATGCACTTTACAAAGTAACGACAAGGCATTTGAATATATTTATAGCGCAATATGTGTATATATGGATTTTTCATTCAGTAATTACTTTAAAATTTAGAACATGTGATAAAATTATAATGCTATAGGTACTAAATTTCCGCTCCTAAATCCATTGTCATTTTATCACATGTTCTAAAGTAAAATTTGTTTATATAGAGTCCATTATAATTTTATTCCTAATCTAATACTCCTACGCAAATGTGTATGGTAAAAGAAGTCGGAGACGCCCGAGGAAGACATGGCACGACAAAGTGAATCAGATATTTGAGTCGGACCTGTCATGAGTCATAATAATAGAAATGTGAATGTGAATGAGGCAAGGAGTGTGTGCCAAGACCGAGTTGTTCGGCGGTCTGTCCTCTCTGCCTACCCCTGAGGAAAACGTCATAATGTTAGTTAATTAATTATGTAAAATATGTATCCTTTTAAAATCTAACATTGCAATAAATGCAATATCAATGAAGTGACAGAATGAGAGGAAGTACGCGGCGCGGGCCGGGCGAGGTGAATTTTCTCTAGCGGGGCAGTCTTACTCTCTCACTCGGGAACGAGAGAGAGAGTGAGAGTACAGGAATCACTCAAGGGAAGAGGCGCGCGGCACGGGCCGGGGCACAGTGTACCGCTCTAACCGGTCACGAAAACATTTTTCAAAAAGAAATAGGCAGAGTATTATCTCGTTGTTAAAAGATAGTAACGAGCATTGCTTTTTACCTTTTGTTGCACGGAGCAAATTTACTTTCCGGCAAGTTCGCGCCGGCGATAATTACTTGTTTTATGAGGATCATTTTTTTAACACATGGTACAAGGACTTCATTGTTCGTAAATTTCAAATATAACGTAAATATTATCTTACACGGTTCTCATAAAGCCGACATATGATATCACTCATCCCAAACAGATTATTATTAGCTATAAAAAGATAAGACTTCTCGAAATAATAATCTCACAATAAACAATAACATAGACGCCCGGCTGGCGGCTACGGCTCGACACAAACACATAAACACATTTGTTGGCGCTAATAAAAAACTGTCAAAAGAAGCGAAGCTAGGAGTCCACAATGGAGTCCTGGTACCTACCCTGATGTATGGAAATGAGGCATAGAACTGGCAGAGGAAGGATGAAAGTAAACTGAATGCTGTTGAAATGAGATCCCTGAGGCGTATGTGTGGTAAAACAATGTATGATCGTATGAGAAATGTGGATATCCACAAAGAATGTAAGTCTGATGTTAGCATAATGAGTAAGATTAAGAAAGGGACCTTCAGATGGTTTGGGCATGTAGAGCGAATGAACGAGGAAAGTAGTGTAAGAAGAATATACGACACAAATGTGAATGGTAGAAGAAGTCGAAGACGCCGAGGAAGATATGGCACGATCAAGTGAATCAGATACTCGAGTCGGGCCATGTCAAAAGTCAGTATAAAAGAAGAGAATGTATGAGACGATGTATGAATGTGAGTGAGGCAAAGAGTGTGCGGCAAGACCGAATTGTTTGGCGGTCCGTCCTCTCTGACTACCCCTGCCGGGAAAAGGCGTGATGGTTAGTTAGTTAATATTTTACTTCCAACATTTACCAGTAAATTAACCCCCACTTTTGTTGAGAACACCAGATGGTGAGTGCCATTTAAATAATAATAAAAAATATCAAATCTTGAAAAGCAATAACCTTATTTTTTAACTCCCCAATTAACCCCAGTGGGTTGAATAATTGATCCCTTACTCCGTGACCTTCTACAATTCCGCCGGGTAAGGGAATCCAGCAGAATCAACTTTCGGCATTGAATCAGCTGGAGTCAAACTGAATTTGGCCCAGGCTGATTCAATGAATCCGGCGGAACGATACAATCAGTTTGATTCAGGTGAGTCCGGCGGAATCAAATTTCGGCATTGAATCAGCCGGAGTCAAACAGAGTTTCGTTCCGGCCGATTCAACGACTCCGGCGGAGCGCTACAATGCGTTTGATTCCGTGAGTCCGGTGGAATCAACTCTCGGTTTGGTTCTGGCCGATTCAAGGACTCCGGCGGAGCGCCGCGCGCCGCAATGAATTTGATTCGGCGAGACGGGCGGAATCAAAGGAACGAGTCCAGTGAATGGAGTGCACACAGTTGAATATCGGTCCGGAACTGATTCCGTAAAATGAGTGAATCGGCACACTTCTAGATTAGACAAAATTTATGACAGCTAAACCAATGTTTGAGTTTATTGGTTTTAATACCATAGATAATGTTCTTCTATGGCATATATTGCTTCTATGGTCTTGCACACTTGCACATAAATGAACTATTCTCTATGGCAGTCTATTTTCAAGGGTTTTAAGCATAGATATATATATAATAACTGGATGGATGACTCGCTTAAATTGGCCGGTCTTCCGGTTTCGGCGGCCGCCATATGCAAAGTAGGCAAAAGATACGAGAACTCAGGGAACTTCTTAGAGGGAACTTGCAAATTCCAAGTTTTTGTTGCTAAAAAATGTTATTAAACATTATTCCTTTCTGTTTTTTTGTGTTGCATAACGAATTGCAATAAAGTAAAACTGCAACTTTGTATATTTCGCATAAATAAATCACAAAATTAAAAAAGGGATCCTTGGAACAACTTTATTTATGGAATTAATCTTCCATTCGAAGTAAACTTCAATAATGAAACTTCATTCAGGGCTACAGTTGTACTTTGTTTTAAACTATTGTGATAATCTTGGTGTAGGTTGGGTAGGTAACATAATATGTTTAGAAATAGAAACAAAACTACAAGATTTAATAGGTGTATCATTTTTATTTCTTAAAAATCTACAATATTTAGTATGGGAACATCATGTGCCAAAAAAATAACAGTCGTATATAATGTAGGGTAGAAATAATAATAAAAAAGAGTTGACATTTATACAACAAAATTTGCACAACTTAACTTACACAAAAACAAATACAACAAACATTTATACAGCAAAAATTTACAGACAAAAATTTTATACAACTTATATACAGACAAAAAATGTATACAACTTATATACAGACATATTTTTATACTTCATAGTACTTCAACATCAAATTATACTTCAAACTAGACGGCTTGGCTCGCTTGACTGCTGGTATAGAAATGGCCTACTGGAAACTTCCAAGATGGCGGACGCCGATTTCCGGTGGACCGCTCAAAATTCGCTACGGCAAAGAGAGTCATCCATCCAGTTATTATATATATATCTATGGTTTTAAGAGATCAATTCTCTATGGCAGTATATTTTGGAGCTTGTGTATGCACCGCCATCTTTATTTTGGTACGGCCCGGAGATGCCTAGGGAAATTTCCCTACATCTAGGGGAGTAAAATATTTTTTAGGGAAAAGGAAAATCAGCATAGATCTAGGGAAATTTCGAATTTTTATTGGGTAGGTAATCTTCTACTTCCCGGTAAAATACACAATTTTCGATTAAGGGATCGCTTTGTTATATATTGCCAGTATTTAACCTTAACCGTTTACTTCATACACATGTAGAAGAATCTGTGTGCATAGTATTAATTAGTGAACATTTTCAACCAATACTAATGAATGTAATCCGAAAACTGTAAACTTCACCCGCCATAACACAGGGTCATCCCTAGCAAGGAGGGTGAAATATCATAAAAAAAACTATATGTACTTTCGATTTTCCATGTATTAAATAAATGTTTAACACAAAAAAAAATAATTTATTTCACGCCCTAATGGGCTTTTACATTCGTTGTTTAAAAGTTAAGTATCACAGTTCTTTTAAATACTTCAAAACTAAAACAATAAAGAAAATATAATATAATGGAATAATAAAAAACGAGTGTGCTTTAGACCAAGGATGGCCAACCCGCGGCCCGCGAGGTGCCTACTTGTGGCCCGCGGAGTATATGAACACATTTTTTTCTTTCAGTGTACACAAAACCACCAAAAGAACATTCCAACTTGCGTAGTTCGTATCACATCTCATATATGGAAGTATCTCAGTACATTAACTATCGTGAAAATTTCTTCTAGGGTATATTCGTTTTAACCATAGACATACAAATAACTAGACGAGAACTTACAGATGAGGGGTAAAAACCAACTATGGCGGGGCGAAGAGATGAAAGAGACTTGTGATTCGCCAAGTCTTCTTCATTGTCTAAGTATGTGTTTCATAGACATACAGCGTCCGCGCGTATAATGTACGACGAGAGCACGACATTGGTCCGGACACGCCCAGCCGGTTCCGAAAAATGGTTCCAATGGGAGGGGGAAATAACACGTTTTTTAACACGTAAGGGCATGTCCATATATTTTGTACGTCCGTGGTTTTAACAAACAATCACAAGAGTCAACATGCTATGTAAAAGCTAGTTATGCCGAAGCCATGATACTAGCAAAAAAATCGAAGCCATATTCCGGTGGTGAAACGGTTAAAGAATGTTTGGAGAGTGTCGTTGAAATTCTGTGCCCAGAAAAGAAAACGGATTTCTCAAAAATAAGGCTGTCTCGAAAAACTATTATTAGGCGTGTCGACGATATTGGAAAACATATTGAAGATAATTTGAAAAATCGAGCATCTAAGTTCATATTTTATGCTCCAGCATTGAATGAAAGCACAGACCTAATAGACACCGCCCAAGTGGCGATTTTTATCAGGGGTGTTGATGTCCATTTAAAAAACACGATTCGAAGAGTTTCTGAAATCTTTGGATTCACAGTATAATGACGTTACATTTTATTCAGACGTAAGATGGCTGACCCGTGCCAAAATGTTGAAAAGAGTGTTTGATTTGAAGCAAGAAATACATTCATTCTTCGCAAGCAAGTCAAAAAACATGGATTGGTATAGCGGCTTTGCACTTCTGGTCGATATAGTTAGCCACCTAAATATTGTTAATACTCGTCTACAAGAGAAAGATCAACTAATTAAAAACATGTATGATCTTATTTCCGCATTCCAAGTGAAACTTGGGCTTTGGGAACAACAGTTACGGCAAAAATCTTCACTCACTCTTCTACATTGTTATTGCAGCCAGACGTCACACAAATGGCGGTGGATAAATACGCTTCGTTGATATCCGACTTGGACCTGGAATTTGAAAACCGATTTCAAGATTTTAAAAAGCATCGTGTTTTTTTGCTGCTTTTGCAACGCCATTCTCATTCTCAATGGAACATTGTGAAATATGTTGTGATGCACAGTTAAAGGATTAATTCAATCAGGTTGATTTGGAAGAGTTTTACAAAACATATTTGAACAAGGAGAAATATCCTGCATTTTTCAAACATGCTCTATCAATGATTTTGCTATTTGGAAAAATTTACACGTTTGAACAGCTTTTTAGTCGAAATAAGCATATTAAATCTCAAATGAGAACACGAATTACTGATGAAAATTTGTAAAACTGTTTGCGTGTAGCATCAACATCAATCGTTATCAACATTGATGCACTTAGTTCCGACAAACAGTATCACTAAAATTTATTATAAGTATTTTGTTAATTTTTTTTATTAATTTTTGTTTTGCCTAATTCTAATCTAATAAATATGTTTGATTCTCATTTTTGTTATATCTTCTTAAAAAAACAATATATTTATTGTTTGTTTTGAATAATAAAATAAATTTTGTTGTGCGGCCCGGCAGGAAATATCATTTTTTATAATTTGGCCCGTCTGCTGAAAAGGTTGGTTACCCATGCTTTAGACCACACGACTGAAGTAAAACTTCACTAACTTATAAAAGAACATAATATATGACATTGGAGTGACATATTACATTGGGGTGACATATGACCATGTAGTGATCTATGACCCTGGGGTGGCCTACGACCGTGGGGTGACATACGACCTTGGGGTGACCTACGACCTTAGGGTGACCTACGACCTCGGGGTGACCTACGATCTTGGGGTGACCTACGACCTTGGATTAGTATTTGACCGGTCAGTGGTTGAGTGGGCATAGCGCTTGGGTCCCACCTGGGCGTCGCGTGTTCGATTCCTCTGCTGGCTAAGTCCTCCATCACAACACAAGCAACATTTTGGCTTTCTGTGGTGGTAGTAGGAGATTTTCAAACATTGTTGGGTTATTCGTAACCCGGGAATGTTTGTCTTTCTTTAAAAAAAAAAATGTAAGCCTTACCTTAGTTATCACCCCAAGGTCGTAGGTCATGAGTCACCTCAAGGTCGTAGGTCATAAGTGATGGACCCATTTTTCATCCATGGTTATGAATCGACCAAAAACTCCATGGCTTTATTGCTGTGCAACATCACCAAACACTCGATTGAAACATCCTCACGCTGTTTTTGGCCATTGTGAGCAAATGCGGCACCCATCTTGAGCACAGCTTTCTCATGTCCAAATGTACGGCACTTTGTGAAATGCCTACTTAACTTTACTGTGTCTGCTAGCTCGCACAATCGATGGTCATCCATACCATTTTGTGGATTTTCTTTACCTTTTCTTGCACGTTCACCTCATTTGTTCGACCACTGCGATGTGCTTACGGCCTCGTTCAAACTTTGCCACCCAACATTTTATTGTTGTAAACGAAAAAGCAGACTCCCCAGAGTAGAATCTAGCTCGGCTTTGGTATTGGTTGGACACCTTTTTAATGAAAGTATTGTATCACAAAACGATGACCAATTTTTCCATATTTACAAATTAACTGAGAGGGTTCACTATTCACTATTTATGGCTGCCAAAAAAGACTCTGTAGATACTAGTATCTACAGCCTGTATGTCGGACGAATATCTACAGATCATATGTTGGACAAATATCTATGAACTTCAGAGTGAAGACTAATATCTACAGAGCTAAATTCGGATAAATATCTATGACGGTCCCAGTGGTGATGAATATCTATGGAGCGTGGGTGGGACTAATATCTACAGAGGGCAGCTGAGCACCTAGCCTAACCTAGCCAAACCTAACCTAACCCAACCTCTGCCAGTGCTGTAGACATTCGTCGACATCACCTGTTTCATAGATATTAGTCAGCAGTTTGAGCTGTATATATTCGTCCTCGCTTTGGTTCCCATAGATATTGTTCCAACATACCTCGTATAGATATTAGTAAGAACATGGATTTTCATAGATATTAGTCCGATTTGTTCAGTTTTTGGAATTCCTGTAGATATTAGTAGACGTCTCCCCAAAAAAACACTAAACTTGAAACTTAAGTTTTATAAGGTTGGTTGGTACTTTCAACCATAATATTTTTTTAAAGCAATAACCGCCATCTGTATATCAGTATTAGGCAGAGATTTTGGAAATTACACTACATTTCAACTGAATTACTAAAAGAAACAACTAATTACGTTTGGGTAGATGGTAATAGATGCATTAAAATTTCAATTTTATTCAAATTTCAAAATTTCCGGTTTTAAATGTTTCCTATGGCGCCTTCTTATTTTCTTTAATGTATTTTTGTTTATATCATTTGCGTTAGTTTCGTTTCAATTAAAATATTCATGAATTATTAATGACTTAGTTTACCCAAACTATGAACCTATTTTTTTTAGATGTGAATACCTCGGAAGAGACCCAACTGTTCCCGTCTGGAGCCAGTGAGACATTGGGGTATGTTGTAAGGCTGAAGGTAAGTGGGGAGGGGAAGGTGATGGGGTAGAGGAAGGTGGGGAAGTACCCGGCTATTCAGATCTAGTTTCCAAACACGGCTGAAGCCATTTCGAGCAGGTTTTTTTTACTTGTCAAGGTGGTACCCCCCCCCCCCCCCCAAGATCGTGGGAAATTTCGCCTTGATATCTAGGGAAATAATTTTTTTGGACTTACCAACCCTGGCACGAAGATATCGAAATAATGATTGGTTTCAGGGTTGCCAGTTTGCGGAGAATTCCCCAAATTGCGGGGAATCTTTAAGATTTTTGAAGAGTTAGTTATTTTGCGGGGAGATCCTTTTTGAGGGGAAAATATGAGGATTCGACATTTCTTGATTATCCAACCACATTGAAAATATTCGGTGAAAGATTTAGTAGTTTATTTTATGGCAGCTGGGGGAATTATAGTTGGGGGATTCCTAAAGTTAGGGACCTGAACTCCAAAAATGACGTATTGGAATCCGCAAACGGCGCAAACTCCCAGTCCCTGGTCCCTGTCAACTAAACAGTTATTGCTCATGTGACCATTTTCCAACGCAGTGTGATTAAACATTTTAAAACAGAAAACAGATATCGCCTGTATACAGAATACAGATACTGTGGTAGCATTGAAGGTTATAGAAGTGATCAAAAAAGGAGAAAGAAGTTTGAAGTTTAATCCTTCAAACAAAATTTTAACCAAACAAGGCATTAAAAATGTTGTTAATAAAATATTTTGATAATGTAAACTGCTAACTAAACACAACTTCTTCTTGAAATAATATTTTTTTAATCGGTTAAAATTATGTTTTAACACTAATATACAATTTTATATTCTTTTCTTCGGACTTCGGGTAACTTTTTTTATGTCTCGTTTAAATTACTTGTGTTTTTCAGTAATGTTTTTCCTAGCCATCCCTGGCATACTGTGCGTGTGATTATATTTCATTTGTCTTCTACTGACTATACAAATTTATTGGCACACTTCATTGAATATTTTTTATGTGTCCCTATTTTTGCATCATGCGAACATTGGTTATTGGGTTGTAACCTATTTTTTTACGTTTGTAATAATATGTTTTAATCCTGTTAATGTTCCGAATAAAATAAAAGGTAAATTTTGGATAGGAGTGTCCATGCTTATTATGAATATTTTTTAGAAAAAACTTTAGATTCACCTTTACTATAAAAGGAAACTTTTTACATTTGGGGCAGCAGAAAATGATACATTTTAATTTTCAATTGCGTAAAATTAAAATTCACTTCAAAAATAATATACTAAAATAAATCTTTAAAAAATGCTAATTTTAATAGAATTGTGAATTATTTTGGAGTTAGAATTATAAAGGAACCTGTGGGAAAATTGCGGGGAATTTGTTATTTGGTTCTCCCCAATTTGGGGAATTTGAACATTTATTGCGGGTATTTTAGAACATAACATGGGTGGTTTGGTATATTTATGAACATAACGGGGTTAGTATATTTATGAACATAATCAAACATAACCATCAATAACCATTGGCAACCCTGGATAGCAAGATAGCATCAATTTTACTATTTATATTATGTATTGAATCATATGGAATGTTTATGGCATAAATCATAAATTAACTAATACCGCATAAATGAACTAATACCGTTTATGGATTTGCTATGTAAATTATGTGAGGCGAGGCAGGCGAGGTTTATTTGTGGAAGTGACAATTATTTATGTGATGTGACTTTTCTTTGACGGTGTGTGCATTGTGTGCAATGACTGGTTTATTTATGGTGTGTGCTTTGGATTATTTATTGGTTTATTTATGTCATGATTGGTTTATTTATTATTAGTCTGACTTCTCAGATATATAATTTTGATTGTCTTATTGATTTTTACATTAACTGACTTATTTCCCACGTATTTAGTTCACAATTGACTCCCACGTATTAGAAAAATGCTAATTGATACATAATCACTTGCCTTGAAAACAGTTTTAGAATTTTAAGTTTGTGAACTCATTTTTACGATTCAGTGTCAAAAAATGACAGGATCATTGAGGGTATATCAATATCTTTGTAGTTTTTCATTGTGATTGTAACATGTTGGTTTTTATAGGACACAGTGAACATCATGAAGGCTGAGGGATACAAGTTCCCTGTGCTGAAGGAATTTGATGCCATGTTCTCGGCAGACAGTGCTCCAGAATGGTCAGATGGAAACGTTTGCCACAGGTATTTAATCATTTGTATACAAGTCAGTGGTTAAGGGTCTTTAGCAACCACCTCTTTTATGATTACGTGACGAAATTACACGGGCATGAATTTCTTATGGCAGGTAATCTGGAGAGCTGGAAACAGATTGCGCTGGTATGGTCGGCGGTCATTTGCATGATATGACACTTATGTGATACGGTTTAAAAGATGTCTTTAAAGGATTGGTAATTTTTGGATAGGGCCTGACACGCTTATTATGAATAATTTTTAGAAAAAAACTTTAGATTCGCCTTAATTACTATAAGGGCCTTATTTCATTGAGAAACTTACAAGCGACTCGATCCACGTGCGCGTATCATATGCGCCGATCGTAAGTACCCCCCATACGATTTTGCTGGTGTCCGCTCACGGCCTTACGAGGTGACTGTCGGTTTCCACTCAGTTCCACGATACCGACAGTGCTGGTCGCACGCGACGCGTCCCGTCATTTATGTCAGCTACTTAATTCGTTTGACAGAAATGGCATCGGAAATCGGAACAAGAAAGTAATATTAGATTTGATCTGGAAGTGGAAAAACATGCGTGTTAATACAACTATGCTTTACCAGAATACGTAAGAAAGGATTTAGTGGAGAGGGCATGGATTGATGTTGGAATAAAAGTCAATTTGACAGGTACGTAATGTTGTTTACTTTTGTCACAAATAATATCAAACACAATAATTGAACTGCCAAGGTAGCGAAGCCCGAGGAGTGATAAAATAGTTGGCTAAATAATCGTTCATACTTGGGATTGGCATCCATTTTTCTCTTAATACATTCCATGCAATGATAACCGTTTCTCCAACGACTTTTGAAATTGTACATTCTCCTCTCGCAAAATAAAAAACCAGGCTCGTAAATGTCGATCCTTCAACTAAGTACCTGGAAAAAATAATTATTAAATTAAAACTTCTGTTATCTTTTTCAGGACCCGAATGTAAAGAAACATGGAGGAATATTCGCAGTGTTTTTGTCTGATATCTGATACCTGCAAAAAGTGGATCAGCAGCGAAGAAAAAGAAACCTTACTATTTAAATCAAGTCATGCAATTGACACTATCATTTATTAAATGGAAAATTCGGAGGTGGCTCTATTTTATCAAAACTTTACACCAATTGTAATCCCAGAACCCGATGATTCAGAAATTGTGATCCCAGAATCTGATTTAAACGGCGAAAATTTTGACTTATCTTAAGTTACCCACTATGTATAAGTAATTAATAAACATATATTATGCTTTTCTTACCTGAGCTTTATTAATATTTTCCCTCGATACTGACACACTCCCGCATAGTTGTATTTTTGTAATGGATACTAGGGGTCAATAATTGCACCAAGTTTAAGTAAGTATCCTTCGACATTCAATTAAACTTGTTGTCATCATTCTCATGCAGTTCCTTGGCGGCAACGAATGCCCTACAGTTCAGATTTTTTTCGATGCATGGGTGAACCCAAAATCTCCTATTACATCGCTTTTTATTCTATTATCTTCGTCGCTAGAATCGCTTGACATCGTGTTTACTGTGCGGCTGCACGTGAAAAATGATTAAGTTCAGTATATTTCGGGTAGCGCCGTGTACGGAGACCAGCATTAAAAAGTTGTATATCAGCAGGGTACTTGTGGTTGCGTCACAATTACGTAGATTGTCAGTATCTCCATGAAAAGAGGCCCTAAAAGGAAACTTTTTGCATTTCGGGCGGCGGAAAATTATGCATTTTAATTTTCAATTGCGTAAATTAAAACTCACTTCGCGAACCTATCGGCGACTGTCAGCGGCCATTAGGTACGTCACTGTTATGTTGGTATCCCTGATACATTGCAAAGAACTAAATACTACTGTGGCCAACTTCGTGGGATACATGAAAACATGGTTAAACTACGAAAGCTGCATGTCATCATAATTTTAAAAAATATCCCAGGTTTTAAATGGTTTGTTTGGCAAAGCAGGGTTTGTCTAGCGGGTTTGTGTAATTATGATTTAATTGTGTTTTTCATAATGACGCGCGTCTTCTGGTATCTCACGAAGATGGCTACGGTCGTATTTAGCTCTTGTTAATGCATCAGGGATACCAACATAACAGTGACGTACCTAATGGCCGCTGACAGTCGCCGATCGGTTCGCGAAGTGAATTTCAATTTACGCAATTGAAAATTAAAATGCATAATTTTCCGCCGCCCGAAATGCAAAAAGTTTTCTTTTATAGTAATTAAGGCGAATCTAAAGTTTTTTTCTAAAAATTATTAATAATATGCGTGGACATCAGTAACGAAAATTTACCTTACTTTTCCATTACAATGGTCGTGTTGTACCCAAACCCAAATCCTGGGCCAAATTTGGGTTTCAAATAGAATAAGTATTCTCATTTACACAACACTAACGGTTTGCTAACCTTTAGCCAATATATTACTTTTTTATTAGTTACCAAAAAAATACCCTAATGGCCGTTAAGTATACACAACATCTTTTTTCAGCCCGATTCCAATTAGGGGCCAAAGTTATCATTTTTCACTTTACGCGATCGCTATTTTCACCTCTATTTTCATATCTACGATTTTAATTGTCATCACTGCAAATAACACATGAACCATACTGTTTGTTGTAATGCCAACTGAAATCGTAGGTATGAAAATAGAGATGAAAATAGCGATGGCATAAAGCGAAAAATGTTGACTTTTATCTCTAATTGGAATCGGGCTGAAAAAAGATGTCGTGTATTGCGGGCTTAAGCTGATATATTTTCAAATTCACCTAACCTAACTTTTATAAAATTTGTTTTCAGGCATACACCTAGTACGTACAATACATACCCTCTATCAGTCTACGAACTACAGACTTGGATTAGTGCTCCCTCTCTGTTTGTGTATGACTGCTCTAATGCGGAGGTGATAGTCGAACACTTCAGATATTTGCTGAGCAACATGTAAGAACAATTTCCTAGGTACAAAAGATTTTTGCATTCAAAAGCTCCTAGTTTTAAAGTTGTAACGGAACATTATTACAATAATTTGTGCGTATAAAGCTTGCAGAAAAATTCTGCAATTTTACCATTTGTGGCACTCGTTTTCCATTTTTCAGACATTTTTATCATCTTTTTTTCATAACCTAGATCTAGACGAAGGCGTACACTCGGCCCCGCCCGCCACGCCTCCCTCCTTCAAGAAATGCATCAATGCAGGTGCTGCCCATGAACCCTGAATTTCCCCTATGCCCATCAAGATGGCACACAAGTGTTTTGTCATGCAGAACCACGCCTCCAAGATCACACTGCCCGGCACCACCGAGCTCACAGACAAGTAAGAAAATCAAAACACTCCGCGTAGTTAACATAAAAAAGTTGGGTAAATATCCAGAATTACTGGACACGGTTAATACGGACAAATTATTTTAAAAACACTTTGAATCAGTTTAATAACAATGAAAAATGGCTATGGAAAATAATGCATTTTAATAGTTATTTCACTAAAATTAAAATTGATTATTCTCTTGGCGACCATTGTTATATTGATGTGAAAGTTTTAAAGTTTATTTTTTTTTGTTTTTTTGTTTTTTGTCCACACACTATTATGTAAATTTCTTGGTAGACGCCACACTGTTGTGTAAATATATATTATATATGTATGTATTACAACTAGGTAAATGTCCTTGTAGACCACTTAGTAGTGTTAATATTAACATTAAAAACGAAAAGAAGCTGGGTAAATTTAAAAAAAAATTATCAATATTTATTCTAGATAAACAAAATTAATAATGAAATAGAATAGCGCTGTATCGAAATATCTAGTTTATCTTAATATGTATAATTATTTCTAGTTAAATGAGTGATTTTTTTACATATATTTTAGTATACAACACACTATATATTCATAATCAGTGGCGTAGCTAGCGCCCACCCGGGGCGGATAACGTGGTGTCAACCCCCCCCCCTTCCCCCCATTGATGCAAATTTCAACTTCCTAAAAAATTGGTCCGTCCTGTGCTCTTGGGGGTGACCCAAATGTTGTGTGAATATCATAGGTGACCCCGCCCAAAATGGCATCAAAGTAAAAACTTTCGATAAGTTAATATTAAAGAGTTAAATATTGACACATAATTTCTTAAATACTGTTAATCCATAAACTTGCATTTTATATTTTTTAAACAAATATATAAAATATATTAAAAGTAGACAGTCAGTAGTCAGTTTGACCTTTGCCGCCGGCGCATCGGTACCACATGATGTTAGCGCCACTCCGTTGACACTTTTTATAACTTTGCTTCACTCAGTCGATTCAGTCAATCCAAGTGTCCGGCTTCCTTAGATTAAGAGATTCTTAAGTGATGCTTGTGTGTTGGAAAGAGCGTAGTTGTGCATTTGAGCAGTGTTGAACCTTAGTTTTGGCTTAGCTATTGATTAGTAGGATTGGGAACTGCGACTTGGGAACAGCGACCGTTAGTCTAGCACAGTGATTCTTAACGGGGGCGCCAGCGCCCCCCTGTGGGCGTTTTGGAGGTCTGGGGGGGGCGTTTTTAAATTTTTTGCATTTAGGTGGCGCTGCAAAAGTTCGAGTGGGCATTGTGTCAATATAGAAAATAAGCTTATTCCATAAAAAAATTAACTGAGTTTTAATACTCAACGTCAATGTAATAATAATGTGTTTTACTTCTCATAATTTTTAATTTGATTAGGAAATCCATTGTGCAAATGGACTGTGTACTTTTTGATTTTAGTTTCGTGGGGGGGGGGGGGGGGGGGGGGCTGGATAATTTTAATGTAGTAAAGGGGGCGATTCTTTCAATAGGGTTAATAAACACTGGTCTAGCACTATAGTTAGTGTAATTATTGTTCTGGTAAATAGCATATTATTTTGTAAATGATTTCATCACCGCACAACATACAGTAAATTGTCTTAATACACCTCACACTATAGTGTAATTGTTCTGGTATACTACATACTATAGTGAAAATGACTCTGTACACAAATTTTTGTATTTCTTGAGCATTAACTCTATAACAATAATTTAAAGACATTTTGTTTTGAAGAGTTTTAAGATTACTAATAAATAAAAATTAAGTAACAAATGTGTATAATCTAATTGCTCTGGTAAATAGCACACACTAGTGTATGGCTGGGCGCATACATCAGATTTTTGATCCGATTGTCTGATCACACAACCGGAAGGCCTTCTCGCATACATTTCTCATGAAAACCCGCACACATCCGATTCGAAAACCCGATCGGTAATAAAAATAGGCCACACCCTTCCACTCCGGCCGTCCAATCCAGTCTGAAAAATGGCATGGCCCCAGTCTTATTATGTAACCGGTTTTCGAATTGGTAATTTATCTGATCAGACAATCGGAAAGCAAAACCTGATGTACGCGCCCAGCCTAAAGCCTAAATGTCACGGTATACCTTAAACTCTAATGTCATTTTTCTGGTAAATCGCACACAATAGTACAAATCATCACAGTACACCTCAAACTAGTTCTGATAGCCAGCGTGGTGTAGTGGAAATGACCTGGTAGACGTTTTGTTAAAAAAAAAATTATTTAATATTTGTAAGTTTTCATACAAACATTAAATAAATAATTATTAACCATAAAGAGACAAGGCTCTTCTGTTTGGTGAGAGATTCATGATCAATTATATCAAATCATGTAAGTAAATAATAACAAAAAGATAAGTAAGAAAAACTCAAGATTTATCAATAATAGATTTCAAGATAACAGAAATAATTTATTTATTTATAAAATACATGTTACATATATTAGACATTTACATAGATAAGATTTATTAAATCACCAAACTAGGCGGCCCTGTTTCATGGTGATTAATTAAGGATAGTTACTTTGAGTATAGTCTAGTGTTAACACATGGTAAAGTTATAATAAAAAATAGAAAAGAGAAAAAGAAGTGCGTAAAATAAACATGTAAATAAAATAATTATTATAAGCAATAATTATTAGCCTGAAACACTCATCAACATTGAAAAAATCTCCCGAGAAAAGATAAATGCCGCCGACGGGACTTGAACCCGCGTCCTTCTGATATCCGGTCAACTGCTCTACCAACTGAGCTACGTTGACTTATCTTCCGCCCGCCAAATAATTCAATATATACTAGTGCTTCATTCAACGTTGATGAGATTTTTTCAATGTTGATGTGTGTTTCAGGCTAATAATTATTGCTTATAATAATTGTTACCCTTTGTGCTATGCATAAAAATCTTGTCTTAAACATTAGTTTACCAATTAAAAATAAATAAAATAAACCTGTATACATATGGTACTAGTATGTAATGATGTTGAAAATTTATATCTCTATCTAATAATAATAGATATGAACTCTTATAGTAGTTTCAGGTCATTTTTCAATTTAAGCTGGAATTCATGATTATTTTCGATAATAGGTCCAATGTTTTTTTTGTAGATGTGCCCTGGCAGTGGAAGCACGAGGCTCCAGCGTATCCGAGTACAGCACCGATCCGAGGAGGTGATATTCGCACTACAGCCTCTTCTTCTTCCTTTGTCGTGAACCCTGAACCCACCTCTCTATCTCACTACCCCCACTAAAGGAGATACTACGGAACATATTCATCACTTGTTACCGGGGATGAGGTGGCAACAAAGTTCAAGGTAGATTATTTTAAGTAAAAATGACTCGCATAGCAGATGTAAGGAATAGGTTAATGATTTTCAAAGAAAAGAGGGTATTAGAAATACAAAAATACACATATTAACTAAAAAAAGTGACATCTTGAAACTAAGGCTGTCTGGCATGGGCTTGCTTAGGTTTAAATTATTAATTTTGATACCGTGGTTGGTTGATTAGTTGAAATGACGCTTGATGAAATCTTCTCTTTGTGAAGCGAATCTCACATCGTGAGAAGGGCAGGACTCCAGAGAAATGGCTCCCAACCAAAAGGACCCTACAGAAACAGGAATTTCGGATGATTCTCGGTGCCAATCATCCCTCCAGGATGATTTCCAGTCAGCTCCCAAGATGGCGAGTATGACGTCCAAAATTCACAATCACGATCGTAGCGATCTTCAAAAAGGATCCATCGTGTTGCGGTCGAGAGGACCACCCTGAGCTCTCGGCTGCTCCACAAATAATGGCATGCTTTCTGCAGAGATTCAAATCAGCAGATTTGAATCTCTGCAGGATCAACAACTGTTGCATTCCAAAATATTGCAGGGCTCGAAATATTACCAATGCCCAAATGTCAATGGGCAAGCACTAGAGATGCCATACACCGAAACCATAAATAAAGTGTGTATAAGAGGGTGCACACACCTTGTTACACACTTTTATGTGTGTGTACTAGTGTAGGCTAGTATACAATGTTGTCTGGCTTGTATTCATGCGTCTTTTATAAGAAAAACAAAGAGAGATCACAACATGCCTGTTTGTCTCACTTCCCCTTAAATAATTGTCAGATGAGATACGAGATAGGTAACACTCTTCTTAACCCTTAGCGGAAATATGGTATCCCAGTGATGACACATACAAAATAATTATAACTTAATGTAGCAGTGATCTTTTAAAAATAACACGTACATATTATTGAAGTAACTAATACTGCCAAATATTCAAATATCGTCAACGTTGTCAAAAACTTTATAAAAAATTTGAATAACATCATATTTACTGACATTTTTGTCATTCAGTTAACATGCCTTTCAACGGCTTAATAATTAATTAAATTAATTGAATGGCAGGAGACCATATTTGTCCCAGCTCACATATGTCTCATATGAATCGCTTTAACTCTCTTACTATAAGAGTGAGAAATAAAAATAAAACGGTATTAGAAAGGCAAAACACCATGCTTTATAGTAAAATCTAAAAAATAACCATAAAAAAGTAAAATGAACACCTTTATGAAACCAAGGTTTTGAATCGCAATTTGAAAAAAAAAATTTGAACATTTGGGGATTTTTTATTAATTATTTTCACATGAAAAGACAAAAAAGTAAGATGACAATAACCTTTATAATACATTTGTCTAATAAAATATATTTTTATTTTTTTCATTATCAGTAATTTTAGGTAGAAAAAAATGTAAGGTCAGCCATTTTAAAACTTTTTAATGTAAATTTGCATGCAAAATTTTTATATTTAAAAAATTATACAATTACATATTATAAATTATAAAATTTGAAAGCGTAATTCCTCACCTTCAAAAACAGTTTTTAGTTTTGAGATATGTTAAAAAATATTCCATTAATTTGCATTTTATTGTAAAGCAGAGTATTTGGGACCATCTGAAAAATACACCAAATTTCTAAAGGGTTGGAGATACCACAGAATATATAAATTAACCAAAAGGGATAATGTATAGTCCTACCACTAACATCTCTATTTCAACCTTTCTTTTTGTGCATTTAAAAAAAAAATTATTTCGACCCCTACAAGAAGCTGAAATAGCGTCTTCCACGTACTTCTATTTATTGTGGAGTTCAAAAACTTCTGCTCGTGTCTTATACCAATTATCAGGATTTGGAGCAGTTAATTTCGTTAATAATGGGATACGGGTTCTGTTGAGTTTTTCACCTGCCCGTTTCCCCTCGGCACTCCCGTCGTTATCAATGAATGCTTCCTTCTGCGCAGTACTGTTACGTGGGTTTTTCGCCAAGTAATACATTTCGTAAAACAACTTTAGTGTTATAGTGATGATCAGGTACCCACAGATTTTATCCCGTAGGAAGCGCCAATTCTGGACGGGTTATGGTTCCCGTCAAGAATACCTGTGGTTCCCAAATATGCTCAGGGGGTGGATTTTAAACCATGATGTGTGTCGCTCTCCAAAGGAATGGTGTGTCAGGTACATAATTTAAAAGGCAGAGTTGTGAGAACAAGCTTATAATTTTTAAAAAACAAGTGGCAATCAGGGTTTTTAAATATGTCTTTTCACTTACCCCCATGAACCGACCTCCTTTATTGTGTATACTATCGCTAGCTAACTAATATACTGTCCATCTAGTGGCTGCCAGGCCCAGGCAGCATTTTCCCATGCAGGATCTGGATGGCCCTCACGAGGCCGAGATCTGGAGACAGTTCCGCCACCAAAGGGAAAACATCAAGCGGCCTTACGCCGCGATCAAATTAGCAAGTCTTCCCGCCGCCAAAGGGAAATCATCAGGAGCCTGTCGCTAGAAGAATTATGATGGAGGGAGACCGCCCTCAGTCCAGACGAGAGTCAAGGTCGGCGTAAATTTACTTCTCCGCCACAAAGAACGGCAAATTGCATCACGGGCTAACGGTACACCGGTCATCCGTCAAAACAGGGCTCTGTCCCAAGTGTGATCGCACGTATTGAAATATTGATATATATACCGGGTTTCTAGCACGCCTGCCGCCATTTTAAGTTTACGTTGCAGGAAACTCGACTAATCCCAATACAGGGATTCAAACTTTCCAAACACACAATGCGTACCCATTAATACTTTTACCGCCCGACATTATTTAAAGTTAAAAGGAATTATTTTCCCGTTCAAATACTAAGTTCTCACAAAACTCTCTTGACTGTCGCGTAGTTAGACACGGGGCCCAACACTCCCGAATCTACCCACGCAAGAAGTCACGTATACCCCCGGAACTGTGCAGGTGTCGCCTCAGGCCGTCGATCAAATCAGAGCTGGCACACTAATAATTAATAACAAGTTCCTACCTAATTACGATTTCGACGGGTAGGGTTGTTAGGATGCAGTACAAATAATAAAGATGTTAATAATTATATTTAAAGTAATACGGATTTGTACTGCATCATAACAGTACTCTTTGAAAGCATCAGACGTGAACGCCATTCCCCTGTCGGAAATGATTCGTCTTGGATTCCCGAAAATAGCAGCTTGCTTTGGCAATCGGTCTATAACTTCCGCGGTATCAGTAGATCTAGTCGGATAAAGCCACGAAAACTTCGTAAACATGTCTACTACTACCAGAATGTGCTAATATCTTTTCTTTGTGGCCGTCATCGGACCACCGGTTTAAATATCCTTCTTGCTTACCCAACTTTCTTACAATATTAAGATCAAAGATTTTAAACTTAAATCTATCCATAATTAATTTATAAGAAAATGAAACTAAATAAAAATTGAAAACGTTTGTTTCTGTAATTTTTTTTCATTATTAATAGATTTAATAGGAAATTGTATTGTACCTATTCTACCAATCATTGTAGAACTAAAGTATTAGGTATTCTTAATTAAAAGTTATTTCTAAAAATCTAATAGAGTTTCTTCTATAAAATTTAAATATGAGTAAAATATTCCAAAATACTATAAATTTTTAAACTCAGTCATTACTCAATTAATAGTATTTTATAACGTAAATTATTAGTTAGTATTAAGTAATGCGTGGGTTCGAACAGAGAACTTTTATTTCAGGTAAAGATATAACAAAATAATAAGTACACGGTTTATAACTTACACGATTATAACAACACTTAGTAACGCGGTGCGTAGGTAATCTCCGACTATAGTCTGGAGGCTGACAATCTCCAGAGGTTACTTTACCTTATCACAGTGGACAAAACAATATCTCACTTGATCTTTAGGTATTGAGCCTTGGGACTGTTATCTGGATATCTGCTAGTTCAAGGCCGCGCTCCCGATTATATAGGGCGGCTGGTGGTACATCCTTTGGTAAGTAGGTAGCAGGCAGTGGGGAGCTGCCCGGTGATTTGTCAAAGGTTTGAATTGTGCAACCAATGTTATTCCTACGGCATGCTGCGAGTGTAGACAAGGACGCGGTATCATGTGTGAGCGAGAAAGTATTCGAGCCCGCACGGTGTCCCTCATTACATTCTCCCCCTCTGGATCAAAGGACGTCATCGCTGATGATCCAGTATAGTATAAGGGAAGTTAAACTGTTTTCTTTTTTGGCCGACCTCGCCTTCGGAGGGGCACTATTCGTTCTGGAAGAGGCAGCTCATTTTCTCTGTATGGTGTGATGGCGGAGGCATGGTGAACACCAAGGGA
Source organism: Limnephilus lunatus (assembly GCA_917563855.2). Lineage (NCBI taxonomy): Eukaryota > Metazoa > Arthropoda > Insecta > Trichoptera > Limnephilidae > Limnephilus > Limnephilus lunatus. Next base: position 38,344,531 of record OU830602.1, on the reverse strand, counting down.
AACCTCTGGTTCTTCAGTTGTTGCTACTTCATAGCTTGTAGGCCCGTGTTTGCGCATAATTATATATGGGCCATCTCTGCGAGGAGCTAGTTTAGCGCTAAATCCTTTGGAAGCATTGCTAACAGCGTGCAAATGGATCAAAATGTGGTCACCAGGCTGGTACTGAGGATCAGGGCGTCTATTGCGGGCTTATGACTAGCACTGAATAGTGAGATGTATTATTTTTCTTCTCGGGGGTGCTTGGCAAGGGGCTATTCAGTGGCGGCAAAGAGAATAATTTATTTTCAATTACCTTTTGAACAATTTTATCCTCTTCTGTTGAGGTGGACCGAAAAACTTTGTCTTCTATTTTAAAATCATAAAATATCCCCGGGTTCTCAACAAAAGACCACGAGTGCTGGGGTATATTAATTATGAGGCCCACGTTGCCGATGAAGTCTACGCCTAGTAGTGTGCGGTTGTCTTTACAACCAGGAAGTACCTCAAAGCTTGTTGTAATGAGCTTGCGTTTCAGTTTCACCACAGTTGTCATTATTTCTACATTTTTACGGTGTAGCACTCCGTCTGCCATTACGACATCCATCTCTCGAGTTTCAGACGGAATCTTCTGCTTCTTAAGATGCTTATACAGTTGGGTGGATGCTATGCTTAGTTTTGCTCCGGTGTCGAGGAATGCGGTGCCACTGAGAGAACCAATATTTATGTCAATAATCGGCCTTGCCCACAGAGTCTGCTAGGTTTACCATGCAGAAGTCCGCTTGTGTTGGAATCACTGATTTTTGCGGGTTGCACCTAGAACATTTGTTTCTAATAACACCTGGGTTACCGCACCCATATCATGTAATTTTGGGTTTGGGTTCCACAACTTCGGTTTTCGGGAATCTCCCAGCCCTTCCATATTCTTCATGTGTCCGGCATTGTTTTGCAGTATGCCCACGGCGACTACAGATGTTGCACCGAACTTTGTCTTTCCCATTCGTTATAAAACTTGTTGGTCCACGGCTTGAATTTTGTCGCTCCTGTATGCTTTCCTCTACTGTGCGTGCTTTACACAGTAGTTCTGAAGATATCTTTATACTCTCCCGTGGTACCCTGTCTCGTACTTCAATCCTGAGGAGTCCGTAGATCATATCAATCTGTACCGCTTCAGGATGCGCTGGTGGTGGCAATTCTGCAAACAGCATCCTCTTCTTACTGATAAAGACTGCTATACCGGCAGCTGTGTTATGGGTTATATTTTCAATTAATGCCATCCAGAACTTTGCAGTTATACTGCGCGCCAATACTCGGTTCTCGAGTAATGTTCGGGATGGGGAGAGCATGAAAACTGTCTCCAGAGCATGGGCACAAAGGACTACAGGTCGTACTAATAGTAGTGAAATGAAAGAGGATAGTTTTTGCAAAGTATAAATCATGGAATATAAATTTAGGTTAACATAATACATGTAATGAGTCAGCACTTACCCCCAGGAATCAATAATTGGTTTTTTAATTCTATCTAAACTGACTAACCACTGAATAACGGTGAGTGAGCGGGGAGCATCTATCCGGCCGGCGGTGATCTGTCCCTGACAGACCCAGCTGGCACCATCAGGACTTCGGTCCGAGAGTAACGTGTCCAGGAGACGGGTCCAGCGTCTCCGACAAGGTGACTGATAAGCGTTTATGGAGCGAAACGGGTCCAGCGTTTATGGAGCGAATCCATCAATGGCTATTGTGGAGCTGATCGGGCAGATCACTTGAGCGGGTGCAGTCCCGGCGTGTGATTTTATTATACGTTTCTCATTTAGAAAAATATGGCTTGTGCAGAACCACTTGAGGTTTACGCTTCATTAGCGGAATCCGCGGAATACCGTTCAGCGCGGGATCGCGTCAATAATCATCGGTAAATCATTTGTGATTTTAACGAACACGCACGGTGAACCTTTATACGGTCGTTTATTTAAAAGAACTTCCACACCCGACTTGGTTTTTGTAAAAAAGCAAATAACAACCCGCGTCATCGAATGAATACTGTTGAACACATTTTTGATACGATCACCCGTCCGGGGTACAATAAATTAAAATCTAATTGACTGTGCTACCATTTCACAGCCGCCCAGGTTCGTGAAACAATTCCAGAGTAAAAAAGGAAACGGAAACAACCATCGACTCCCGGCGGTCTATGTGTTGCCAGCCCGTGCTCTTCATAATCTTAATCAAAATTAATACTAACAATGGTACTTGTTCTGAAGAGGTGCTTAAAATAATAACTTTTAAATAAGACTTAACACCGCTTCACAACAAGACGTCTGTTGAGATAGATGCATCTTGCGAGCAGGATTTATCTACTATTTCAAGGTATAGTTTGTATGCTGGTTTTCTGGGAGCAAAATCATGCCGTAGGAGGGTTGTAGCTCCTCCCAGCTTCTAACTTCACTCTTAATGCCTAGCCACCATGTAGCTGCGTCTTTCTCTAGAAGTATCGACAGACCGGTGAGTGCATCTTTGTCAGAGAGGTATTCTGCACTTTTGAATGTCGAAGCTGCTGCTATAAAACATTCCACCATATTTCGATCACGTAATCCAACGTACCTTACGGTGCAGGAGGTAAAACTTCCAGATCGTCTGTTTTCTCGCGTGTCTCGTATGGAAGTAAGGATATCCTTAAGATCATCCATGGACATGCACGACTCGTGTTTTGGCTTCACCATTGTGTACTGCGGCAGAATCTAACGGTTTCAAAAACACTTCTGATAAACACTTATCACTTTACGGTGTCCCTCTTTACAAACGGTAATTTTTTTAAAAATCTAAACAAATTGACATTGCTTATATAAATCTTCCATCTTCCTGTAATTAATAAAAATAAGTTGCCGCTTTTCCTCACTAATCTTGTTATAACATTTCAGTTTACATTTTTCAGTACATGTTGGTTTTATTTGTCTTTCTTGGATTTGTTTTCGTGACTTTGATGTCGATATACATATACGGTTTTCCAGAGTTTCTTAATAGTTTATAGCTTTATTTTTTCTCCATTCTTCCGGCACAGCTTTTCTTTTTCTGCCAGTCTTTGCTTTCTCTTTTCCATCTTCCACTGTATCTTCTTGGCTTTCATTAATTGCAGTGGTTTTATCTTCTGAAGATGTTGATGACATTTCAAGATCTTTGCGTAGTAAAAAATCTGGGTCATTATCTGCATCGTCAGATGAAAAGTCCTTTTGACTGTCAGGTATGGAGCTGGAAGAAGTGTCGTCATCATCCTCAGAGGTAATATCCGATTCCGATATTATTATACTGCATGAAGTCTTGGTTTAGTTAGAAAGTAGAATGTTAGTACTTTAGCAGAATTTACAATATGTAATTGTACACTCGGCCCAGGCCCTCGGATCATTTGGCATAATGTATGGAATTATTTGTGAATCCGAAAAAGAATTGTTGCTAATAGGATTAGGAACCATAACATTGCTATTTAAACTAATCAAAGGAGTGCGTATGGAATTTAAATTATTTGGCGATGGCTCCACATCGATAATCTCACATAATTTAGGTGTAGTTACTTTGTTTGCTGGATCTATATTCTCTGAAACTGGGGTATGGACTTGAGAAATCAGCTCTGGCTCTGAATTACCGCTTTCATGGATTCAGACGCATTAGATATTTCAGGTATGGCAATTAGTGGATCTTCGTTTGACTTTAACAGAACTGAATTAAAGCCCACTGGTTTCTCATCAGAAAACTCCTTGGACATAATCATTTTCTCGCCACGCTTCATCCTTAAAAATAAACAAAGAAGTTTTTCATCAACATTTTCATTCCAAAGTTTAAATCAAAATATTTTGATTCAATTAATTTTTTAAATAATTTTGTACTTTTATCGTAAAAATGCATGTATTTTTAACAAATAAACATCATTAAAAAAAAGTACATACTGAAAAATAATTATTCTAAACTATTACAGACACATTTGAAATAGAAACATTTTTCTGATGAACTTCATGGCTACTAAATTTACAAAAACTATAAAGAAAAATGGCATATGTACAAAAATTACATGTCTCTATAACTTTATTTTACAACAGTCACATTTATAAAAATGCCATTTCTCTTTAACCACTGGAGCGACGGCGCGTTTTTTATTTTTTTCCTCGAATTGCTCATGATATTTTAATGACCGTTTTGAATATTTTCTGCCAACCTTAAAAAAATCATGCCTCCGAATTTTAATATGGAGGCATACAAACTGATAATAGTTCTATTTACTCAATGAATTCACCTATCTTTGGTCGTTTATCACATATTCCTAGGATTTATAAAAATAATATTATAAAATCGTAAACATTCAAAACGGAACTATTCTCAGTATTGCCTCCCTTTAAACTCGCCTAGTAAGTTCAAATTTCCCTCCACAATGAATATTTTTTATTAGGCTTCTTTTAAATTGTCTAATTTATAATCACAATTTACATATGTATATAAGAAAACTGAATTTTGATATGTTTTGAACTGTTGAATGTTCCCTTTGAATAATTTATGACACACATTTAGTCGAAAAATGGCGACAATTTTAATAAGACTAAAATGAAATTCATAAAGGACTCACCAAAAATAGCTGCAGTACATCAAACAGATATATCAATTATCGTAAATCCACAATACCAATTAACTCGATTATAGGTTTATTTATAGAAAATATTGCATTTTCAAAAACACACTACGTTCGGAAAAAAATGTCAAAAACATAACTACAAAACTTTGTTTTTCAAATAATCACTGAATTTTAAAGTTTGAAACACGTTGAAACAGTTGAATGCATTACTAATTCAATTATTATAACACTGGTACACAAATTTGTTATAAACATCCACTAAAATATAATAAAAAGCCGAATTTTAAACTGACAGCTTCAGACCGTTTAACATTTACAGAGATCTACAAAATACGAATTTTTGATGGAATATTTAGTCACATTACTAGAGTACACTGCCATCTGCTGAATTTTGATAGAAGTAGTTTCTTTCTATCTACGCAAAAACGTCAAAATGGAACCGCGGGCTTATTTGAATATATTTAAAAATAAATTTAATGCATCTAGGGAGAAATTGCTGTAATTTGGCAACTTAGCAAACTTATATTTTGTAAGTGGTACCGAAATTCAGCAAAAAGCGTTCCAGTGGATAAAAGGTACAATCCCAATTATAGTTAAATTTTAAAGAACAAACGTCATTTTATAACGAAGCGTTTTTCTTAGCTAAAATATAATAATGAATCTTGCCAGATTCATTAATACTTACGTAAATAACTGATTACCTAGTGCAATGTGGCTAGCTTCAGTAATATAAGGTAGATGCATGGTAGGTAAGAAATAAGTTAATGAAAGAATAGATATTTAAATAAATATATAAATAGGGTTTATTGGAGATAACGATTAAGTACAATTAATTAATAATTAGTAAGTATAGACTCTATGTTAAATAAATCTCTAGGGCCGCGTACAAGAGCATCGAAGATGATCGTTGTTAGACAAAATGTTGCAAGCTAATATCGCAAGTGTGCAGACGCATAAAAGAGTATCGAATTACGGGCGCCATTGTATTTTAAAGTGAATACAAAAACTGATGACTAATAGTGAGATAGAAAAGAAACCTGATAAAGTAAACTAAAATAAATATAACGTTACGTAGTGATGCTGCGATCCAAAGCGCCATGATTGTTGAATTCTGACAGTCGCAGCAGCGTCCGTTCCCTGGGCTTGATATCAATGTACTCAGCTCCGAAGCAAACGATATCTCTGCACCAGCGGTTGTTAAAGGGATGTCATATCTCAAACGTCATAATATCTATTCAGCCACGTAATCGGGGTTGGATGATCCGTATATGAATCCACCGTTACAATTTCTCGTAAAAAATACATTTTTCTATAAATATTTCTTACCTTTTACAATCGTATCCAAACACTATTTTGAGAGATGTCACTTTTCTATAAAAAAGCACATATAGTCAGTTTTGTGGCTGGGTTGCAATGGTGATCTTGACGTGTAATTTTATAAAGTGTCTTTTATCCATATAAAATAATGTTGATATCAGACTTGTTTTAACTAATAACCTTATTTTCCAATAAATTTGAAAAATGTCATTTTTCCATTTAATCGACGATGTATTAAATTATATACACGTATAAATTTTTGATGCTTATCATTAGAGATGGCAAAATTTAGCATTAATTTTCAGATTTTTTAGCATTAACAATTGGAAATTTAGCGTTTTATAGCATTTTGAGGCATAATTTAGCGTTTTGTAGCAAAATAGAAAAAAATGTATTTCCTGAATGTTTTTAGCGCATATTTTAAGTATTTTTGGTAAAATATATGTTTAACCTTCATTTGCAAGTATTTCCATGTGAAAGATTATAAATAATTAATTTTAATATTAAATTAATAATAATAATAATAATAATAATAAATTGGACAATTTGTAGAGCGCCGTTTTTGTGAAAAATCACCTCAAGGGCGCGGGAATAAGGAAGGAAACTCTAAGTACGGGTCGAACACAAACACAACTAATGCAGATTGCGATTAACATCAATAGGCGTAATTTATTTCGCACAATTTGTGTAATGTCAAAAAGCAATTTTAGCCTACAGTACAAAAATATTAAATATTTACACATAAAATAGTAACAAAATTATAAAAAATCGTAGGAGAGGCTTCCAAAAATGAAATAAAGTAGGCATAATACTTTAACCTGCACATTCACATGAAACTACCTTCCTTATGCATTTTTCTCAATTCTTCTTTAGTTGTACTGGACTAAATATTACTGTATCAGCTTCTCCAATTTGTATGGTTCTTTGACTTCTGAAATACGCTATATTCTCGGAAAGCGTTTAAATTCAGCGTACAGTATAAATTAAAAATATAAAATTCAAAATTGTAAAAAGAGGTAGGACAGGCTTCCAAAAATGAAATAAAGTAGGCATATTTGAAATACAGGTAAATGCAAAAAACAATGGAAATGGCACTTTACTGATTGAATGATAGCATTGCGCACGTTTCAATAGTGGGCTCCTTCATTCCCGTACGCCTGTCAGTCAGTACTAAATTGTAGTGCCTCAAAAAACGCTCTGCATCAACACTATTTACAGGGGCCCAAATTGTCTGTAGGGCTGGCCCAGCAAAGGCAGAGTTTGTCACTTTCATTGCCATCAACATTTGCACCAAGTCACACACTTTACCTTCACGCACAATTTGTCCCATCAGTTTGTGAAGGTAGAGATAGCCCTCAACACACTCGTCGCTGGTCAGCTTTGAGAACACAGGAAGCATTTCAAAGTCTCTTCTCACGCACTTCTCATCAGGTGTCAGGGATTGTGCTGCAGTTGCCGGGTTGAAGAGCTGGCCGGCAGCCTTTTAGAAATTATTTGTCTTGCACGGCGCCATGTGTTTCGCTAACTTCAAGGCGCTCTTCTGGGCACACCCACACAACAACTGCTTGAGCTCCTCCCGCTTGGTTACACTTGCGATGCTGCCGAGGAGAGATTGAGTCCTCTGAGAGAAATTTCCATTCGACAAGCGCTTTAGGGCTGACATAAGAGCTTCCAGCTCGTGCCAGAGCAGATGGGCATAGGGAAATTTTGAGCCTTCAAGTGTGTTGATCAGTTCCACAAACTTTTTACATGAGTCTGCAACGAACACCATCTGCAGTTTGACCGATTGCCAGGCGACTGGGTCCCTCTGCTGCTCCAGCAAAAATTCGGCGCTGGCGTTCCTGTTCTCGTACTGGCTCAGAAACTCAATCAGAGTATTCACTCAGATAGAGAACTGAGTGGAACCAGGAGTTCCACCTGGTCACTACTGGACTTGGGAACAGTACTGCAGGAAGATCAGGGTAATTTTCTTCCAGGAATCGTACATACGCATTTTTCATTTTCCTGGCGTTTAAAAAAGACATCTTCACCTTGACCACAAACTGGTCGAGTGCCTGCAACTCCTTCATGAAGATATCTCCTGCAAGATTGACTTTGTGAGCCCAGCATTGAAAGTGTAGAAGGTGCTCACCAGCCAAGACATTTAGTGCTCCGAAGCACGTCTCCATGTAACGAGCAGAGTCGGAAACGAGGCCCAGGACGTTGTTGTATTCGATGCCGTAGGTAGTGATAGATCCATTGATGGCCTGGCAGCAAGTTGATCCGGTCGCCTTGTCGAGGAAGAGACAGTTTGCCAAGAAGAGATCCTGCGTGGCAGCCTCAGCAACAGTGCGGAAGAGGACCGCCAGCACACAGGGACCACGGCTGTCGGAAGTCTCGTCGACCACGATGGCGATGGGAACGCCCTTCATCCTCTCTTTCAGCTCCTGCTTCATTTCCTCTCCAACAGGCTGGACGAAGTTTTGCCGTAAAGTTCTACCAGCAGGTAGATCTCCAGAACCAGGGATATACCTGAAAAAATTAACAATAATAAAATATACCGTGTAAAAAAAACTGATCATTCCAATGTGTTTTTACGACGCTGGGAATAGGGAGAGGGGGGATTAAAATATCAACATGTGCCCCACTGCCGGCTTTGAGCAATGCCCAGTTAGGCCTACAATTAGATACAAATTAATATTTACTAAAAACCAATACAGGAAAGCAACACAATATACAACAGTGCATTCAAACTCGTCAGATAAAAATAATGACAAAAACAAACTTACTTTTGTAAGTATTCTCGCACCACTGGATGATCCAATTTGTTGATGGGTATGTTTGCTTTTAAACACATCTTCAGAGTGTCGTCGATGAAGATTAATTTCTCTGTCTTGGCTTTCTTCTGTATTTCAGGAAATACTTACATTCTGATAGAAAGCTGTCTCTTGTGGCCGTGATTCTTTTTTTCCTCTTTTTTGCGTAAATGCCCTGCGCCTAATACGTGTTTACTAAGGCTGTCCTTCTTATCCCATTCTAGCCTAGTATTACAAATGCCACACGTCAATATCTTCTTGTCACTTACATAAAATTGGTCTGCCTTAAATTGCGACGCACGCTGTTCTACCGTAATCGTCTTACCACGACCCATCGCGACAAGTGATTGAGAGACGATTGCGCCAAGTGTGAGTCTGCAGGAGAGCTGCAGACGCTGGACTGACGCTCGCAGGCAGAAATATCTGGGGTGTGGTTATTGGGGTAGTGGGGGGGAGGTGGAAGGGGAACTGGTTGCTAGGCAATGACTGACGGAATGCGGCGATGAGCCAGCGAGAAAGTAATGTGTTGTTGAAGAACGTGCGATGTAGGGAAAACCCGAGCTTACGCACACAGTCGGGGGAGCGCGAGCTGAAGTTAGAGATGATTTTTAATGACTTATTTCGTCTGATAAATATTGATTTTTTGAAATTCTCACATATTATTTTAATACCCTGTATTTTCGGGAAATTCACGCCTATTTCGCTAAATAGAATAATTTAGTGAAATACGGCCAAAATCACGTTTTTCGCTATTTTTTCGCGTTTTTAGTTAAAATGAAATTTTGCCATCTCTACTTATCATATGTATAACGATGATATTTTATACATTATTAAGCTTTTTTTTCAGGGTTTTGAGTCGTAAGTACCTCTTAAAGACGACAATATACCCTAAAATATATTCAGAATCTTAACGACGTATGTAAAGAAGCCGTGTATACAAATTGCGACTCGGGACCCATGAGTTGGACAACCTATTGTCTTTTGAATTCTTCCTTCTGAATTTGCCCTATCAAAAAAAAAAAAAAAAGGAAAATAATGCGGGAATCTTAACGACGTAAGTGAAGAAAGCGTGTAAACAAATATATGCCCGCGGCACGGCGTATTGGATGAATGTACTTTTTGAATAAGCCCTAGCGGGCCTGGAGATTTAACCTTTCCGCCGGGTTCATTTTAATTAATTCTGAAGAATGTGTTACAAATATTTAAGATGTTTCTAAATGTTTCCCTCCTGAAGTTATTAATTCATCGTCTAGAAAAATAAAATCTGGTGCTTACCGCTAACTTTATAGTTGAAAAACGGGTTATAAAGTTTTAAAATCGATGTACGTAAAATATATTTATGGTAAGGTATTGTTTTTATTAATCTTAAATATAAAGAACTTACATCCCCGGGTATCGATTTGAATAAAAAAGTTATTATAGTTATGAATTCGCCGGAAATGATTAAAATGTGAGTTTTGAGAAGCAAAAATTATTAGGGTTGTGTACCGCCTTAAGGACTTATAAATAAGAAGACTTTTTGAAATTATTTGTTTATTAATTTAACCTCTCAGACATAGGCTTTTGTTTATTATGTGTGCCTTTGAAAACTGTCAAAACGTGATAATATTTGTGTTATTTACGATTTTCATTAAAAGCTTCATAAATCACGTTTTGGGAAACGTAGCCTCATTCTAAAAACTGTTTTGGAAAGATTATGAAATGCACTATCGCATTGTGTTATTATAAGTAAATATTTGCGTTTCTAAATATATATTTTTTTTATGAAAACGTCAAAAATATTAAAAAATCGCTTACCATTATTTCCTTGCCTTTAAAATGTACTTTTTTCTGCAGTAACGTAAAGAAATAACACTTTATATATAGAAGAAATATATTTAAAAACTATTAGTCACCTCAAAATATTTACCGTCCAAACTAATTATTTAGTAAATAATTTTATCACCTTTTTTTACGATTTGAATTCAATATGGAGAATATTAAATTATTTAATTTCTATTTTTATAAAACGTAATTACAACGGAAATCGATTTCAACAGATGCATTATGGTCGTATATATGGGATGATATACAATTATTATTACTGTAATATAAAGTAATGCCTAATATTCCGTAAATTTGAAATAACCTACAAATACGAGACACATTTGTGACGTCGTGATTTCACACTGAAACTTAGCATTTGAATATTGTATTTACACAAAAACGTTTGCACACAGGTCGAATTATATATAATTTTTGAAATCTATTGAAAAAATGTAAATATACACTTATCTACTATACAGTCAAAACCCCGAAATCGCGCGCGAAATATCTCGCAAACTGTCATTTACTATTGGTTTTGAAACTGGTGTGAAGTTCGCTTCTAATATGGATGTGAAAAATGATTTGAATTTTTTTGCACACCGCAAATTTTTTTGCAACCGGCTCGAAACAATTTCAAATTCATAGTTATTATTGTCTACAGGTAGACAAAAATAAAAATACATGATTTATGTATTTATTTATTGTTTGTTGGCTCGCCAACAGAATATATCACATACAATTATTAATTTATTTGTTTATTTATTATTTCATAAATGTTTACATGTTACATTTTAGCCATTTTTTCAACTACCATACTAGGCTCTTGCCCGTGTTGTGGTAGTCATACATGAAATATTATTTTATGTAAACAGATAATAAAATATAAGAATAGGAGAGAAAAAAAAGAACATATTTAAGGATAAATAAAACTAAAAAAATACTACTATAAATAAAAATATAAACAGAAAGCTGTGAAATAAAAATGAAAAAAAAAAATATATAAGAATTTTTCTTGAAATAAAAATAAAATTTGGTAACTATTCTTCTACACGAGAGTACATGTTTATGGTCACTTTCAAGTAGTTTTGTAGTTCGTTCTACAAAAGAAATTGAAAAATAGATGCGCTAGAGTAAGTACATTTATTTTTATAATAATATTATTAATAATATTATATAATATTAAGCTCTTATGTGTATTACAATAAGCATACAAATTAAACATGGTTATAGTGACAATTTCCATACAATACAGTGACCCATGACGTCCTGTGCGGAGCTCCAGAGAGTATGACAGGTACAATTTTTTTCGTGCCATTCGGAAAGAAAATAAACAGTTATTAACAATAATAATTGGATAATTTCTATGGCGCCGTTTTTGTGAAAAATTACCTCAAGGGCGCTGAACAACTTATTATGAATTCTTAGGCTCTATTTAATTTTTATTTAATTAGTTATTTACAATGTCGTAGGCAGTGAAGGTGAAGGTGAAAGGTTTTTGACTTTATGGATACGACTGTCTATAATTATTATCTGATTATTGTAGAAGAACAAATAGATGTATAGATGGTACCAAAAGTAATTATACTTCATTTTATTTGCATTTTCTGATACATGGGTTGAGTCCAAATGCAGCCGACCGAAGGCATATTAAAAAACCAATGGTTGTTGAAGACATGTTGCATTACAGAAAATACTTGTCCATTAAACGTGCCCCTGCTTTCTATGAAAAGAAGAAACGCTTCGATACTTGCCAACAAGAACCTACCGAATGACAAGAAGACAAAACTTTAACTCAGCCAAAACAAAAAAATTGAAGACCTCGCAAAAGGCGAAATGATCAATCGGTTTCCACAAAACACAAAAACTAGACAGCTAGAGTCAGAAATACACAAATAAGGGGTAGTGTCTTTGCGATAGATAAATTGCAATCATTATTATTTACACAAGATAAACAATAAACTTTGCTGGCACATTAATCGCAAAAGAAGTAGTGAAATTAATTCGACGACATTGAAAGAAAAAATACCGTAGACGGGCAAATTGATTTAACCTCCAGTCGCTCAACACTCAAGTGAAACATGAGGGATGAACTGTGATGACTATACCGCATTTCAAAGTGCAGAACAAGAATTGAATCTTTCACAAGATAGAGGAGATCTATAAAAACCCATAATCGAAACAACAAAAATGTGTGAGAAGCGTGACAAGAGAAAACTCTGGAACTCTACTCCACTCAAAGTGAATATTCATTCAGCATGTGATCAACAGTTTCGTAAAAAACTTGTAAGATTTCGTTATGCATACCGTGGTTGCCACTTTGAAAATTATCATACTACAATTGTAGTATGATATATTTCAAAGCACGGATCCATGCACAACGGAACTTTACAAGTTTTGCAACCTAAAACTGTAGATTTTCTAATGTTGTCCCTCTTACAAATAACGCAATTTTGAGTACGTCGCTTTGTAAGAGGAACAGGGTTATTTGCATCCCCAGCCAGCGGCGAGTCATTGTAGAGGGGGTAGTGGGCGTTAGGGATTGCGGGGAAAGGATGGTTGTATGGCCCTACAAATGACTGCCTTGGTTTCGGAGGCACTTACAACGTGAGGTGATGGTTGGCCAACTCTTGCACAAGAGCCAGCCGAAAATTCATGTGTAGTACCTCCGATCTCTGTGACTGGGAATACAAAATTTTCGCGTTAAGAATACTCACATTGAGCAAACGCTTGAACAGTTTGAGATGCCATTTACGGCATCTCTTACGTTCAAGTAAGTAAGGTTCCAGCATCTGGTCTTTTTTATCGATACCCCTCATGTATTTATTGTAGTCTCTGATAACTGTCGGCTTGTATACTTGCTCCCTGCCCCTAGAATGACCCATTTCAGTTTCCGCTCCATGAAATGTCGATATTGTGGTCACCTTCTTCTTGTCTTGCCACAGCAGTATGGCAACATCACCAGCGTGGCGATACGACTGAATGCTGTCGGAACGTCGGCTCTGTTAGTACGCAATGTCCCGACGCAGTCAGTCTTGTTCCGTTTGAGGTACCGAGCGAGTAGTGGAGAGTTGAACCAATTGTCCATCCATAGGCTTATAACCCTTATTCAAAAGTGGCCTGATTAAATTCACCACCGTAAGTGTTGATTTCAACACTTTTTCCGCGAATGTACCAGCAAGTGAATGATCTTTTCCTGTATAAATATTAAATGACCACAAATATCCAGTCGCAGATTCGCACAACTCAAAAGATTTAATCCCGAACCTAGCAGCCTTTGTTCTTACGTATTGTTTAAAACCCAAACGACCTTTCCACATTGTAATAGATTCGTCAACTCCAATGTTCTGGCTAGGAATATAAAGTTCCTGAAATTTTGCATTCAAGTGATTAATTATTGGCAATAACTTTGCAAGTTTCTTGTGTTCAGAGTTAGTGTGGATTAGATCACTGTCAGCAAAATGCAAATATTTCATCAACTCACTAAAGCGAGCAAGGGATAGTAGTTGCCGAAATACAGAAGTCTTAATTAACCAAGTGTTTGAATAACACGACCTTATGCTCGGCATGCGAATAATTCCTAGCATCATGTAAAAAGCAAACAAAATCAAAATCTCATGGCGATTGGTGCCCCTCCATGAACTGCCTCGTTCACCATGAACACGAGAGTCCCTCAATTACTTATTCATTTCTTCAACAATACTATCCAGAATTTCATCTGTCCAAATAGCACAAAAAGCATCATATGGAGTCAAAAACTCTACTTGCTCCTGACTTTTCGGGCACGAACCGTTCTCTTTGACCGGCAAATGAAGAAATGCCAGTCCAAGAGAAGCTGGCTGCGCTCGGATCATCAGGGAACAAATAAGCCGAATCTGGTGACGAATGGACGGCCTCGATTTCGTCATCAGACAACAAGGCTCCGACCATTTCGTCATCAGCAGACTCATTTGACGACTGATGATGAGAGCGCCCCAACGGCCAGTAGCCCGCGTGTTCGGCGCAAACGTCCACCGCGAGCTGCACGGGCGGTTTGTGCCCGAGGAAAAACCAGGAACTGGGGAGGGAGCTCGTCATCAGATTCGCCTACTAAGATGGGTGATTGTCCCAAAGACCAGGCTTCTCCCTCTCCAACAGCAAGTCGTCCCCTCACCCCGCTGCGCCCTCCACGTCGCCCTCCACGGCTCCCGCGTAAGGCCGGTGGAACAGGTAGCGGCTGCAGAAACTGGAAATCTGAAAATATAAGAATAAGACACAGGTAAGTATGGTCCTGTATATTTCTAAAAGTGTGAATGGTAGAAAACGGCGCTATACAAGTCATCCAAATATTATTATTATTATCATGGACAAACGCTACAAAAGATAAATTAGAATGCGTTAATATATATAATAATGCATATACTTTCTACGTGACTACCGCTTGCTTGTCCAGCTTCTGCATCACTGTCGGCACTGCTGCTCCATCTGCTCCCATTCTGAAAATATAATGCATTTATAAGGCAGCGCAACATAAATAAAATTGTATATATATATTTATTACAATGTATATACCTTCTACATGCCCACCGCCGGTTGCCAGATCTCCACTGGAGCCTTGGGTAGCAGGAGCCACCATCGAATGAGCATCCATCAAGAGCATTTGATGAGCTTCTTCTCTGCTCGCAAAAAACGAAGAAGCCTGAAAAAAATTTTTAAAACATTTTATTTTATTGACGGAATAAAAAAATAAACATTACACAAAGTATTGATTTTAATTATATAAATCACCTCATCAAATGTTTCTTCGGGTTCCTCGATGTCGGATTCGGGGGCCTCCTGTATTTCCCCAAAGCTGCTGTTGTTGCTATCGGCTCCAGAGGAAATCTCGTCTTCGGCTTTCTCGTCTTCGGCTTCCAGCAGCTGTTGAAAAGAATCCGGTATGGGTTCGTCGGAATTCCATATAAGGCTATTCGTAGAAAAATTATAATGGTTTACTCAAATATCAGTTCACACAGAAAAAATTCGACTTTGAATTTTTCATAAAAAATGGAAGTGACATCACTAATGATTGATAATGGCGGATAACGACATTATTTGACTGTATTTGCCAATATCTCACAAAAACGATCAAAAACAACAATTTTGTCATGAAATTACTAATGTTTTTGGCAAATATTCCAATAGAATACATGCTTTTATGGATATATACAATTTTAAGCAGTAATAGCGGCGATTTATTACGAAATCAACGTTCAACGCGATGAAAAATCCAACTACATGAAAGTGGGCTGGAAAATAACGATTTTTACATTAAAAACACTTCAAAACAACCAAATACATGACGAAAGAGTGGCAGATATATATCTCAACAATAAAATAATTACTTACTTGTCCATTATTGGGTATTTATGTTCAAAACACGAAAAACGTCACTAGGGTGTCTGAGCAAAATCAAAGAGAATGAGAATCAAACAAGATAGAGGTTCCATTCGGCTCAGAAAATTAATCCCTAAGTTCCATAGATATTTTTGAATACAGACGCGTAGCGTTGTTCATTATCGATATTCCGTTTTTTATTTCACGGTAATCCGTGTACTAGTGATGGAAATAAATCAATTTTTGTCAAAAGACGCTCTAATGTCTCGACCGCTATTATAAAATTTGCGTCTTTTGACGCTCTAATGTTCCGAGTGGTTAAACAATTCAATAATTATTAAGAGCAATATAACATGTATGCATCATAAAATTACATTCCAACCATTTTTTTTAATGTACTCTCACAAAAAAGCAGTGTGGAGGGATTACATTATTTATTCACATAGGTATGCTGAAATAGGGTTAAATAGCTCACAGAATGTATGGCAAAAACTACAAGCCAAGAGAAACATTTTAAAAAAACCGTTGTTATTGGCATTGAAAGAATGGAATTGTAGACACCAATTAGTGACTGATTCCGGAACGTCTCTGATTTGAACACAATATACAAAACAAATCTTCTAAATATCAGTAGCTTTACATTCCTTCAAATGTAAGAATACAATCAGTCGCTTCTGAAATTTGAGATGATGTCATAGGTTTACTTATTTTATTTGTACTTTCTGATATAACTGTAGGGTGTTAAACAGTTACTCCCCGGGGGGGGGGGGGGGGGAAGTAAGCTACTAAACTAGGGGAACAAGTGTTAAGCAGACCCCACGGGGATCATATGCCTGGGCTGAGACGCTCATCTTAGGGTGGGGAACGGCCACACTCATCGACTATCTACTCCGATGAAACAGGGCTTAGTTACAATTCAGTTTATTCTTAATATGCATGAAAATAACAATAACAGGTCAGGAAGTATGCGGTTTCAGGCCTAACCAGGGAAGAGAGTGGCAAACTAGTAAAAGGACTACTGATTCTGGGCTCGAAAGGACTATACGTAATTAAAGAACCTCACATGACGATGGGCGGCAGCAGGCAGCTTTCCTGCGTGGAGGGCGGATCTGGAGCGGTACGCTCACAGACCGGCATCGGTAAAGTGGGCAGTGGGCAGCAGTGGGCTGCTTCCCAGCATGAAAGGCGGATCTGGAGCGGCATGCTCACAGACCGGGCAGCGGTAAAATGGCAGTGGGCGGCAGTGAGCAGCAGTGGGCCGCTTTTCAGCATGAAGGGCGGATCTGGAGCGGCATGCTCACAGACCGGGCAGCGGTTCGTACTGGGGGAACCGGGAGTATCACAATGTACTCGGGGCGTAAGCCGGGACTTGACTACTGGCACGAAGGGAGCGCGCGGCGGGCCGCCGTTGTGTTCCTAAGAACCTCTCTGGACCGTGTTCCAAGCGTGACTGCTCGCTTCGTTTCACTTCCCGGTCCCTTGCTTCTGTCGAGAGGGTGGGGGGAAGGAATACTTCGTGACCATATATGGTAATCTGTCGTAAATCGTCTTGCTATTGGTCCATTCAACATTGGGATCACACAAGGCATGCGTGATCGGGATCACACAAGGCATGCGTGCACTATTTCCGCTGCCGAACTATTGTAGTCCGTTCGGAGAATTATGGGTGACTCATAACAAGGGGAATGTTCAGATGTTCTTTTTTTACGATCGGTGGTTTCCGAGTTTGTAAATTCCTCATGAGGCGAAGGTCTACCAACTCGGGCAAAACATATTCCAAATAAAAAACTTTGAGCTTATCAACCATAGTTTTCCTCCAAAATTCGTCATCTCGTTGAATCATATCTACTTTGAGATGGCTATTCTCACCTGACCATATTCCAAAAATACAAATGTCTTTTTTGGTAACATGAAGTTGACCTTGGACCTGAAAAGAAAATAATTTAAAATATTAAAAAAAACCGTTGTTATTGGCATTGAAAGAATGGAATTGTAGACACCAATTAGTGACTGATTCCGGAACGTCTCTGATTTGAACGCAATATACCTACAAAACAAATCTTTTAAATATCAGTAGCTTTACATTCCTTCAAATGTAAGAATACAATCAGTCGCTCCTGAAATTTGAGATGATGTCATAGGTTTACTTATTTTATTTGTACTTTCTGATATAACTGTAGGGGAATGTTCAGATGTTCTTTTTTTTACGATTGGTGGTTTTCGAATTTGTAAATTCCTCGTGAGGCGAGGGTCTACCAACTCGGGCAAAACATATTCCAAATAAAAAACTTTGAGCTTATCAACCATAGTTTTCCTCCAAAATTCATCATATCTACTTTGAGATGGTTATTCTCACCTGACCATATTCCAAAAATACAAATGTCTTTTTTGGTAACATGAAGTTGACCTTGGACAAATAATTTAAAATATTAAAAATAATAATATATGAACTTCTGCATACTTTAATCATCGTGAATTTTTTCTTGATATTTAGTTATTAACTAAAAAAACAAATTTGTAAATGGGTCTCTCGGTATTGAACAAAACGACTGCGGCTGAACAACGGCTCTGGTAAGTCTGTTGAAGACTAATTCACCCTTTTCCCTCCATCAAATTTTGCTATTATACTGTTAAAGGATTCAACGCGATTACTATCAACATCATGGATCAAACTTCTTGCGTTTGATGCAACGGTCCCAACATTAAACTGTACTCTACACCATAAGGAAGAAGCAACAAGGTTTTTTGATGAAATTAAAATTTTTTTTACCACTCTGATAATAATGGCTTTTACAATTTTCGTTTTCACTGAAAGCGTGACTGTAACTGTTGTTGATGTCTACGTACAATTTATTAATTCTATCTGACAAGTTCTCAGATCCTTTTTTATGCTCTCGAATGGCGTGACAAACCACCTTTCTTATGGCCAGTATCCGTGGTGTGGTGATCATCTTTCGCTGATATAAGGGATACTTTGTGTCTTTCGTCAGAGCGGATGATTTGTTGCACATAATTTCTAAGTAAATGATTGCGACACTCAATTTTTTCGATGGTGTAGTTCAGATACGGTCTCCATTTATCAAATTATAAGATTCAACTGAAGTTTTGAACCCTTCTACTAGAATTTCGGCTTCCATTCCAGTTGAAGGTCCTGTGTAATTTTTGTAGCAAGCATGTTCTTTAGGCAATATTAAATATGAAAATCCTACATCCCCTGGTAAGGGTTTGAATAAAAAAGTTATTATAGTCACGAATTCGCCGGAGATGGTTATTCTCACCTGGCCATATTCGAAAAATACAAATGTCTTTTTTGGTAACATGAGTTGACCTTGGACAAATAATTTAAAATAATAATAAATGAACTTCTGCATACTTTAATCACCGTGAATTTTTTCTTGATATTTAGTTATTTACTAAAAAAATAAATTTATTAAATGGAGAAGTTATTGAAGAACACTCACCTGAAAATACCAATCGTGATTTTTGTTGCTAATAATAAAGTCACCTTTGAGCTTAAAGACGTTAAATTTCTTTTGCTGTACCAATTCTTTTATTGATCTCGAATTGAACGCTGTAAATGGACACTTAACTTCAACAATTTGGCTGTCGTCAACTAAGCCATCAGGCGTAGCACCTAAATATGGAATATCACAATCTACAAATAAGCCACACGGCCGTATGGTAATACCAAGTTGCTTTCATTTTATTATTGATACCATGCCTGATGGATTGTACATTAGAAAGGTCTTGTTGGTATAGTAAAGATTTGACAATCGAAGATCCAGTTGTTTCTCTTTTTTTAATAATCTTTCCAAAGTTTGAGGCAGTTCTGAGATTTCTTCGCAATTCCAGCCATTCACTACAGTCGCGTTGTAGAATGGTGCCTCTTTCTGTTATTTTCTTTTTCAGTTTTTTATGATTTTTGAGAAACATTTCTTTTAACTGCTGGAGTTGTTCTGGAACCAAGTCAGGATTTGGACATTGATCGCCATAATGTTTTTCTTTTTGAACAAACTGTGATTTGTTGAATAATTTTCGATGAAGATGTTTTCGGTCCAGTAATTTTTTTTTTATCCTTCTGTCTGCAAATTCTTTAGCTTTGCTTACTAAGGACTGTGTCCCAGCATAACTTTTTGGAGACTGTAAATGGGTCTCTCGGTATTGAACGAAACGACTGCGGCTGAACAACGGCTCTGGTAAGTCTGTCAAAGACTATAATTCACCCTTTTCCCTCCATCAAACTTTGCTATTATACTTTTAAAGGTTTCAACGCGATTACTATCTACATCATGAATCAAACTTCTTGCATTTGATGCAACAGTCCCAACATTTTTTTCTAGTTTTAACAAATATATGATCGATGCAAGATTCGGAGTGTAAATAGACTCAAGTGTTCTGTAGTTTTTGTTAAACATTTTAATATGTTAATATTCATATCACCGGCAATAATTAGTTAGTCTAGTTTTTGCACTGTTAATTCGTGGTGGAATTCCATTGTAATAGAATTGAAATTAAAAAACTTTTTCACTTTGTTCCACTTATTTATTATTACCAGGACCGGTTTCATCCTACTACGGACATTTTCAGACTGGTAGTTGAAACTCTTATGCTATTGATTTTATACAAACTTAGGCAGGGGTACACAACATTGTCTATATATGCTGAATGATTCTATTTTGTTAATTTAAGGTTTTATAAGTTATTTTAGTTAGGTATGGTATTTTAGTCCATTGTTTTGTTCCTATCTCCTTGTCTGGCGTAAGGCCATATGTAATTGAAGCCTTGGCAAAATATCAAATAAAATTTCAAAATTAGTAGACAGTGACAAAAAATGTAAGACAGCCTTTTATAACGTAAATTCTTTGGGTAAAATATTTATAAATAATAAAGATAAAAGAGGTAATCTGGAAAACTCTGGAGTCTACCAGGTGAACTGCTCGAATTGCCCCGCGTATTACTTAGGACAAACAGGAAGAGCAGTATCAACCCGTATAAAAGAACATTTCGCTAGTTGGGTTAATCAAAAAGGAGATTTATCGAACGTCGCCTTGCATCTACTAGAAAATCAACATACTTTTGACAAAGATAGAGATGTAAAAATCCTTCATGTTTGCAACAAAGGACAAAAATTAGACAGATTAGAGTCATTAGAAATCAATCGCTTAACGAAGAAAATAGATCGTAAATATGTTATGAATAAACAGTTAGAACATATTGCTCAATCACCATTAATTTACCCATTATAATAATCTTAGAATAATTTTACTTCAGAGAGCAGTGGTATAATTTAAGTATGTACTTTAAAAATGTAATAACCCAAATATGTGGAGAACCCTAACAATAATAATTACTTTAGTGCTACCAATATTTGACAATAAGCCCTAAGCAACAACAGGGAATATCCCAACATTACAAAAATAAAATTTCAGAAATCACAAACCTTTTTAATTATACAAATTCTTTTATATTCATTTGAACTAAAAATATTTACTTACTATGTAACATTATTCATATTTTTTTTTTAAAATACACTTTATAATAACCCTAAATTAACAAAATAACTTATAATACCTTAAATTAACAAAATAGAATCATTCAGCATATATAGACAATGTTGTGTACCCCTGCCTAAGTTTGTATAAAATCAATAGCATAAGAGTTTCAACTACCAGTCTGAAAATGTCCGTAGTAGGATGAAACCGGTCCTGGTAATAATAAATAAGTGGAACAAAGTGAAAAAGTTTTTTAATTTCAATTCTAATAATTAGTTGTTGAGTTTGTTTGTGTTGTTCAAGAAGTTTATTTAAGGAGTTTAAGAAAGGGGAGAGATTGTTGTAGCGTGGTGGTCCTTATATAGCAAATATAGAGAGGTTTGGGCCAAGGGAGATTTGTATGCAGTTTGCTTCAGTTAAGTTGATTTCTTTTATGGAGGCTCTCAATGAATCTTTGACAAAGATTACAATACCATCGTGTTGATTAAAGTGTCTTGTGGTGTGGAATGTTGTGTAGTCATTTAAGTTAAAGTTTGTGTAAGAATCATCTAACCAGCATTCATTTAAGATAATAATATCGAAACTTACATGTATGTCGTTTAATAGGACACAAAAGCTATCAAAGTTTTTTTTGATACTTCTAATGTTTTGGCATATTATGTTTAAACTATGTTTTTCCGAGATAAGGAGTTTGCATTCTGATGCTATGTTAAAAATGTGTTCTGTATTATTTATTGTTTCAATATCAATCAATGTGTTTAGTAATTCAGCCATTTTAATTATTTTCAAGACAGGAAATTTACTTTAGGGGGGTAAGTTAACTATGTTTGTTTCCCCATTTTTTTCAGATCATTTTCGTGTTTGATTTGAATAATTTTTTCCCCGGATGCTTTGCTGACAAGGGATTTGTTAGATTTAAACCACACAAATTGGTAGAGTGTTTTTTTTAGCCGTTTACTTTGTTTTCCAGAGAAGTTCCTTGAAATACGGTGAGAGCGCTTCATTGAGAAAAATGGGGGAATTTGAGTCTAGGGTTTTGGCCGCATTTTTTAGGGAGAGTATAGATTCCCTTGTTTATTTATTATAGAAGGTGATATGGAGTTTGTCCGGGGTGCTCCGTCTTTGACCTTGAGTCCTGGTCACCATCCGTATGTCTTCTTGTAGCAGGGGCAGTCCCAGTGAGCTGGCTACCCGAAGTTTTGGCTTCCGTGGCTTGTTCTCCCGGCCGCAACTCCACACCCGCCATTACCACGCTGTCGGAGAGCTTTTCTTGCTCTAATTCGGCAAGTCGGATTTCCAGGGAAGAGATTCTGGTATTTTTTTTGTCATTTTCCTCTCTCAAGAATTGCATTTCTTTGAGCGCCTCCTGCATTTCTTTGAAGCGTGACAGCAAGTCATCATACCGATTGCAAATAAAAGTGCTGCGTTTCTTAAGATCGCTTATTTCTTCCTCAAACATTTTTTTCATTTTATTTATTTTGTGGTCAAAATGTTTTGTGAGACGATCATATAACATATCGGCATCTGAACTGAATGTTGGGGCCGACGGAGCAGGTGAACTCGGCCGGCTTTTGCATTTTGGGCATTTCCATATTTGTTTATTTTTAGATGTCATTTTTTTATAGTTGGTATTAGAGATATGTAGGCAATTACTATGACAAACTATTTTGCAGATGGCGCACGTGAGTGCATTGTCATTTTTGTTGATAATGTTCAGGCAAGCTTCACAATTCATTTTAATGTTTTGATATTTTGCAATAAATGGTGTTCATGCAGTTAATAAAGGTTAGCGTGTAGCGACTCGGCTAATTAAAAAAAAAAAATCTGAATTGGTTTCACTGAGGAGCGAGGGAACTGTGGCCGGGACGATCGTTTCAGCAACGCTATCCACTACACCACCGGCTCTCTTTCGGGAACTGTGGTAATATTGCTATATTAATGTTATAAGCCTTTAAACTGTCAGTTGGTTCTTATGTGTGACAAAACTAACCAAAAGTCATTACACAGTTATTAAATCATTTTAAATTAGTAATTCCAGGCCGTATCAAATGGTTAAAGTAGAATAACGTTCACAATTTTTTTACAGTTATACATTCTATTCAGTTATATCTTTTTGAACAAGTCGATTTATAAACTATGGATTAAGATAATTTTTGTAGAGCGAATTTTGACGTGCATCATTGTTTGTTGCGCGGCGTTTGATACTTGAAACAAAAACGAGGAAAAACCCGTTTTTAATAAAGGAAACACTATTATTTTATATTCACTCGATGGAATTATTGATTTTACACTTGATGATACTAAAAAATTGGGTGTTTGTAAACTTTTTACCGGCTAGAAAGAATTTCTATGCGAGCAAGTTAAATATGGACCGTAACGGCCGGAACTGGAACTGGTGTAATGGTGTATAACGCAGCCTTGTTCGTAACTTCGTCGGGAATACCCTGAATGATATACTCAATAAACGATTGCGTTTTCACTCTTCCTTGTCTCGCAATCTCACGCATATTGTACATGTATTGCTGCAAGGTCTCATCAGATTTTTTTCTCCTTTGCGTCAGCTCTCGGTGAATGTGTTGGTCGCTCAACTCTTTCTCGAACTCTTCTTTTTTTAAACTTTAGCCAAGTCTTCGTTCACCTTTCCTGTCTCACAAATGCCAGCGCTGAGCCCATCAGCAACTTCTTCCCGAACGCGACCTTGTGAACATTGGTCCACCCACACACTTTTGCCATTTCCTAGAAATCTTTGATCATCGGTTCACAATTATCAAATCGTCCCCACTGAATTTCTCCAGTGAATTTTCTACGTCTTTAAGCAGTGCGGCTGGGTCTATTTGGTCCACGTCGTCGAATAACAGGAGTTGCACGGTCATCTCAACGCGGCCATCAACTGTTGTAGAAGTTCGCGCTTTCGACCCGTTAACCTGAGGCGTCATCCT
The DNA here is from genome assembly GCA_917563855.2 of Limnephilus lunatus. Classification (NCBI taxonomy): domain Eukaryota; kingdom Metazoa; phylum Arthropoda; class Insecta; order Trichoptera; family Limnephilidae; genus Limnephilus; species Limnephilus lunatus. Next base: position 38,320,242 of record OU830602.1, on the reverse strand, counting down.
CTGAGCTTGTCCTTTAGCTCCGGTACGGTCATTCGAGCCACTTCTTCGTCGGTCAAACCCACTACACCACTTTCTTCCATTTTTGTATCACTTGTAATAAATCCCCCCTTTACATATTCTACCTTGTAGTCAAACTGCTGTACCACCTAGCTGTACATTTACCAAGTCTTTAAAAATGACAAAGCTGTCTGTCCTGAATATCAATATGACCCCGCGCAGGTATGTCTCAAACTTGTGGAGACAGTATATTACAGCATACAATTCTTATTCGGAGACGGTCCATCTTAGTTCTGGTCCCGATAACCCTTTGCTAACGAATCCTATAACCCTTTCAGCACTGAAGAAAAAAAAAAGTTTTTTTTCCAGAATTTTGTTATTTTTAGAATAATTCAATCCCATAAATGCACAGAAAAATATTGGAAAAATTCGGAAAATCCAATTTTCCGAGTAAACTCACCAGCACAATCGTGACGGTCAGGACTATCTTTATACAAACCAAGATAAATTTGTTTGTAGCAATGACTTACGAAAAAGAGTAATAAAACCAATTTATTTGTGCGAAATTAAGATTTATTATGTTTGAATACGAAAATAACTAACAACTACTTGGATTTAGTGTGAATAATTTAAAACAGTGTTTATTTCGTGAAAGACACAGGTAGGTTTTACATTTTTCACACAAAATTTTCGTTCGGCTTTTACAATTTTCCATGTGACAAATTCTTGGTGTAACAATATTATCATCAAATATTGCCAAATGGTCATAACCGTCTTATCTCCTTTTTGTTACTGGCAGATTCACTGGCTTGTACTGTTTATTTTGGGTATGCTCTCATTCTTCTTCGTTCAGATCCTCAGGTGACTTTCTTTTACGTTCTGGAGTTGTAGTAAGCGCTTCACCAACCTCCAAACAAAATTTTAATAAGTCTAAAGGCTTTTTATTTGCAGTTTTTTTTTAAATTCTTTGCGATACAACAACCATGAATTTACCAAAACCAAGTCCAAAAGGTGTATTATGGTTTTTAGGGTCCATTTTTTTGTTTTGATCCACGTACGGTAACACTCCATTAGCTGGTCGCAAATATCCACACCTCCCATTAGCTTGTTATATTTTTTTATAATTTGGGGTGCCCGAACAGCAGCGTATGTCTTTGTGGATTTGTTCCACCTCGTGACAGTTGAAAGGGGCTCAGCTCCTGTACAGTTCGATCCAATTAAAACTGTTTTTGTATCTCGCCATTTAATTAACGCGATATTCTCGTTGACAAGCTGTTGATGGTCTCTTTGTTGCATCAATTTATCAGGTTTTAATTTCAAACCTCTTAAACGGTTAGCCATAATAGTTCCCATCCCATGAAAACCGATTTGAGCTAATTTTTCTAGAAGGGCGAGTGTTGTAAAATACCTATCGAAATATAGGCAGCTGTTAGGTGGTAAAGTTTGTGCTAAGTGCAGAACGACACCAGGACCTAGGCCTAACTCTCTGTTGGGAAGTGGAGTGGACGGTCCTTGATAGATTTCAAAATCTACCACTAGCCCACTAGAGGAGGCTACAACGAAGTTTTTTAAACCTGTGGGTCGAGGTTTGTTTCTAACAAACTGCCGAACAGGACACCTACCTGTGAAAGGTATCATTTGCTCATCTATTGAATAAGTTCTGCCAGCTCGTTCAAGACTAAGGCATGTCTTCCTGACAGCGTCAATAACTGGTTGTACCTTCCACAGCTTGTTTTGATGATGATCAGATTGAGGAGTGACAGTATCGACAAAATGGAGGGAAGAACGCAGTAAAAAAAATCTATCTCGTGCTAATATCGGTGCAATAGATTCTTGTCTATATTTTTTATTCCAGTACATGTGAATTCGCGGGTAGGGAATACAGCCCATGATAATGTGTATTCCAAATAGTTTTTTCATCTCAGGAACGGTTGTGTTCAGTAATTTACCATTCTTCAGAAGATGATATCGGCTGGAGAAGTCAACTGCTTTTTCAGAAAAGTCATCATTGAAGTAATCATTAAAGTACTCAAGTGGTGAACGTACCTCAACATTTTTTCTGTCAGAAACATCGACCTCAGGGTGATCCAGTCCTGGGAAATCAGTCTCTTTCCAAATCGGTCAAGCAACAAGGTCCTCATCCTCACTCAAATATCCTTCTATTTCCGAATCGTTTCCTTCTCCAATAGCATTCAGGACAAAATTTTCGAATCCTTCATCATCTGGTGATATTTCAGGAATTTCACCTTAAAAAAAATATTTAAAAAAAATTAAAAACATACTCCAATATGATTTTATTATGCCCAAACATAGTTACAATGAATATCGGGTGTTATTAGTGAGACATTATCTTATTGAAAAAGAAAGAAAAAGAGAAAAATTATAACACTTCGCAAATATTTATCGGACAGAATTGGAATGGAATGTATGAGAATAAACCTGACCAGCACACCCGTGCTGGTGTTAATATTTTCATTAATAAACAACACAATGCTGAATGTCATACTAAAAAAATGGAATTAACTTATTGATTAACATGTTAACTACAATAATAACACGGTGAATTACTTAAATAGTTTATATATTTGTATTTATAAATAACTTACGAGGCAGAGGTTTGCTCCGTTGTTGACGCGATATTTTGACAGTTTTTAATGATGCCCCTAGCGGTAAATTTTGGAAACAATGGCCAGTAGGGCTTAGATACAAGCGCCACACGGTCATTGTAGGCCGGAATACCAACGAAATTTAAAACCGTTTTCGAGAAATATTTTTATAAACGGACCCGCACGATCGTATCAGCCAGTGCTGAAAGGGATAACATGGTGATTATTGTCCTCATCCAATTGATAAAGTTCTCCATCAATCGCGTATCCTGAACTATCCGTTTGTAAATAATAGGTGCTATGTGGATTATGGTGATGCAACATTACCGAAGACAAGAACAATCTTTTTACATTGTCGAACACTTACTGTTCTACATCTATCCAATGCCACGGTTGACCATTTGGAAGAAGTAAGTTACACAACCCTTTCGTCGCCTCCCCATACATTTTTACAAAACGTCGGTAATAATTACATAACCCTAGAAATGCCCAGACTTGTTTAACCGTTTTCGGTGCACGAAACTTCTGAATTGCCTCCACCTTTTCCGTGTCCATCTGAATACCATAAGGGGTAATTATATGAATTATATTAATGAATATATGAATTTCCGTATATAGGAATTGACATTTTGTAAGACGGGAAGTCATGTTTGCGTCCTTTAATCTATTTAAAACCGCACTATATGCCCCAGCTATTCGTCAAGTCCGCCACAAGTAAACACCACCAGGTCATTTGCGTAAAATTCATGGACTCCTGGTCCCAAGATACAGTCCATTCCTCGGCTGAAGCTACCGACTGACGTCTTCAGCCCTTTAACACCGTGCTTGTAAAATCGTGAAGGTTCTGTCTCTCACCAGCCTATGTCAGATTGTGAATCAGTTCAAGTTGAACCATTTCATCTGCCGCCCTTGATATTCATTAAAAGCTCCCGTGTCTCTCCACCTAAGGCCATAAGGTCTGCCACTCGATTATGAATCAATTCGAATTGAATCATCTTTGATACTCATTAAAAGTTTCCGTGGCACCCCAAAAAGGTTCGCCATCGCCAAAATTGCCTTGATGACAACTTTCGTACTTGTTTCTGCTACCGCCTCTAATCGGCAGTTTTTGTAAAACTATCCTGGAGAGCAATAACACTCTGCATTCCATTCTCGCTCTTCACGAAAGATCATAATAAATTTATCTACATGCTCAACGCAACAGCAAAAGATATTTCTAAAAACCTGAACAAAATTTTAACATTTTTCTGCTTACTTTAGAAAAATGAAAAACTCAGGGTACATCTTTAAATATTTTTATTTTCAGAAAGACAATTGATAATAACACATAAAAACACTGTAATGTACACACTATGACTCAGGTTAATATTAAGAAAGAACAAGTAACACTAAACTACACTGATAACGGCTCGCAGCAAGCATCCACGCGTCTCCTCCTCGCAGCGGTCGGTCGGCCATTGCCGTCCCCCGCCCCGCAAACCCGCGCGCGTGCTGCTCGAGACGAAAGAGTTATCAACAATTACAAATGTCTATACACTACACACTGGGTCACAGAACCGACTGAAATTTTGGATTCTCTTTGGATTCCTCAAATTGATTTACGAATAAATTAAGTTGAATGTTAATGTTTTATACAATTACCTCATTCGTTGACGAATTGTTGACACATTTTAATCATTTTTTCACCTCTGGAATGATTTTTTTAAATTGATTTTAATTTCGATTATTGCTATCTGCAGAGTTAGTATCTGCCCCGGACTCTAGTAGCATGCGTGTCTGTCCAACCTGTGCGGCATACATCAGGGCAGTATCATCATTGCTTTTTGCAGAGTTAATATTAGCCAACATTTCTTGAGAATTTATTGAAGAATTATTTTCGTATTTATTACTGTTATCAATTTTTTGTTCCAAAGAATCCGTTGTTAACCACTCGTACCCATAAGCATGTTTTCAAGCTACCTACAACATTACCAGACATATGTAATGACGTATGAGGCGTACCTGGGTTATTGATGTGTTTGTAGGTTTCTTCATATTGATTTAATAAAAAGTGAACAATATTAAATACCCCTCCATAGTGTAGGGAATGTGGCAAACCCATCGCTCAGGGTGTGGAAACACAAACCTGCAATCTGCAATAGCCATCCGAAGCCAAAGTGTGAGCTACCGTGCTCTGGCTGAATGTACTGGGGAACATTGTCACGAACGGTGCCTCCGAGAAACAGGGTCGCATCTCGAAGTATTTAGACCTTACTCCAGCACTCAGGGCTCTGCTGGAGTGGACCTTCTATTTCCCTGGTCCATTTCCGAACCAGAAGACATAGCTTCATTTCCAATGACCTGGTGAATCCAATCCTGGTGAACTTTATAAAAGGGACTGGGTTACTGTCAAAGTGTCAAAGGAATGAGGTAAAATAGGAGATAGCACAATGGTCCTATGTCCTAAGTGCTCACGGGAACAATATGTAAACCGTCTCCGCTCATAAAAAAAAAAAAAATCCCCCTCCTTTGCTGCACAATGCAATCGATGTTTTCAATCTCCAATGCTATGTTTAGTACAGTCCTCCTATCCTTGTTTCTCGGTGTAATTAAGGAAATGTAGCCTTAAGAAGGACTCCAACAATGTGTATGTTATGTTCTTCAGCTGCTATATGCAATGGAGTTTCTTTACGAAAGAAGGACTCCAACAATGCGTATGTTATGTTCTTCAGCTGCTATATGCAATGGAGTTTCTTTACGAAAGAAGGACTCCAACAATGCGTATGTTATGTTCTTCAGCTGCTATATGCAATGGAGTTTTTTTACGAAAGAAGGACTCCAACAATGCGTATGTTATGTTCTTCAGCTGCTATATGCAATGGAGTTTCTTTACGAAAGAAGGACTCCAACAATGCGTATGTTATGTTCTTCAGCTGCTATATGCAATGGAGTTTCTTTACGAAAGAAGGACTCCAACAATGCGTATGTTATGTTCTTCAGCTACTATCTATATGCAATGAAGTTTCTTTACGAAAGAAGGACTCCAACTATGTTATGTATATATATATATATATACTATAGTATGTTCTGTTCTTCAGCTGCTATATGCAATGGAGTTTCTTTACGATCATTGAAGAATAGTTGACAATGTTAAGACCAATGTTGGTACATTTTCGGGTGATTTACCAGTTCTTCGCCAGAAATTGGCATTGTTTCAAGTCTGTTGAGTCTCGATGAACATTCTGATTATTTTATAGTCTGGCTTGAGCAAAAATTTACAAAATTCATTTTTAATCAGAATATTTTCTTTTTTGCTGTTTCTTCCCTGTCTGAGCCATCGAACGAAAAAATCAGCGTAAAAATATTCTTGGAACGTGCGGTGAATGAAATTAAAAGTTCCATCAGTTTTATATTTAAAAATATTCTTGGAACGTCCGGTGTGTGAAATGAAAAGTTCTATCAGTTTTTTTTATTTTATCAACCCGATACTACTTATGTCCTTCACTTCTTCGGTCATTATTATGTTTGTAAAATATTGTGTGGCGAATGTTGGGTCGATGGTTTGGAAAGCCACGACACAATGTTTTTCCATCATATCTTTAAACATACCTTTCTGGAAGAAGCTTGTTGATATTAGTTTTTTGCTCAAAATATATATTTTTCTTGTCTTTAGTGAACTTTTTGTATAAGTCAAACAGATTGGTGATTTTGCATAAGTTATTAACTATATAACACAAACAGTTTGGCCTGCTGGAGGAACACTTCTGCCAGCATATGAATCTGCAGCGGGATTCCCATGAAGCTGGCCACGTCTACCCCCAGGGCTTCTGCCAACATACGAATCTGCAGTGGGATGCCCATGAAGCTGGCTATGTCTACCCCCAGCACTTCTGCCAGCATACGAATCTGCAACGGGATGCCCATGAAGCTGGCCACGTCTTCCTCCAGCTCTTCCGCCACCTCCTCCCGCAGACCTCTGGTAAACTGGTGCAGCCTCGCTTTCTTCAGCTCTTCGTACTGCGGGAATTCCTAGGCCAGGTGTGGAAGCCAGGAGTTCATCAAATAATATTCCTGCTCTTTTTTAGAATTTTCTCAGTTCTACCGCAAATTCTTGTGGTGATTACTGGTTGACAAGTTGTAGCGGTTTTTAAATATTTAGGAGCTCTACCACTTAAACCTTATTTTCCTCAAAAATCTCCTCAAATGCATCCACCAAAACACAAACCTGCCTCGAATTATCTGAATAGATTGCTCACAACTTTTTTTTCAGTAGGTAAAATTGAAGCGTGAATCCAAAATATTATGACAGATTTCATGTCAAGTCTCGAAGGTAAACTATAAGTCAGTCAAATTCTTGTGGTCGATTCTCAGTACCCAGGACTCTGGGATGAGCTCTGACATGCGCGTTAGTATGGTGGTCTTCCCCATACCAGGATCATCCGCAATGATGGTATACTTCTTCTTCATTACGCAGAAGTCTCTTTCCTCAATGGTGTCCCTGTAGTCCCTGGTGATGAAAGGGCGCAGGCCATCCAACGAGCCCTTGGAGTATTGCCACACCAGACAAGGGTTGCCTCTAATCTCCAGCATTTCAAAATAATGTTTACTAAATGAATCCTTCTTTTTTTTGTCTTCAACACTCAATTCTTGAAAAGGTGATCTTATTATAAAGTGATTGTTTTTTATGAGTCGCTTCCCCAGATAAGCCAAAGGTTTGTATTAGCGGTGGCTTTATCTTCAACATTGTTGAATATAAATAAATCCTTATTTCCCTTGTATTGAACGAATTAATTTGTGGATTTAATAATATGTCGACTGTGGAACTTCCTAGGCAGGTATACACTTCTGTTTTAAATTTCGTTCAGGGAGAAATGGAACCAGTAGATTGAATCCTTCCTGACACTTTTCCAGAAATTCTCCCCCTCACACCCTCCCCCACCTCCCCACAGTAGTCCAGTCTGAGCTGCTCTTGATCACTTGCCTGATGATACGGGCGATTCGTTAATGCGGTAAGCCTCTCTCTGTCCACTAGCTTATTCCCTTTTGAATAGAGACCACTTTGTCCACAAAACCGGGGAGGATGGTTGTCTGGGATTTTTCTATACAAAGTTGTGTTTACCATGAGAATCATTATATTGTACAATCTGGCGGCTTGAAATTCAAAATCACTAGTCACAATTATTTGTAAAACACGTTTAGATGATTCCAGGAATGACTCTAGCCCCAAAGTGTCCTTACAGTCCAAGATATTGGGTAAAGTGTGGAGGTAGGCCAAGCCAGCCACGTATAAGCGGGCTGACTTTATATTCCAGTTTTATAAATCCATATTTTCCATGATCTCTGCAGGAAACCAGCGCAACAATTGTTTGGTTTGTCCAATCACCTTTGCCAAATTTTTCCTCAGGGAACCAGTAACGGTGTTACTTCTTGAATCAATCTTCCATATCCCCAACTGGCGGATTGTTCCCAGGGATTTAATACGTATAAGCAGGCTGACTTTATACTCCAGTTTTGTAAATCCATAGCTTCCACGATCTCTGCAGGAAAACCAGCGCAACAATTGTTTGGTTTGTCCAATCACCTTTTCCAAATTTTCCCTCAGAGAACCAGTAACGGTGTTACTTCTTGAATCAATCTTCCATATCCCCAACTGGCGGATTGTTCCCAGGGATTTAATACGTATAAGCAGGCTGACTTTATACTCCAGTTTTGTAAATCCATAGCTTCCACGATCTCTGCAGGAAAACCAGCGCAACAATTGTTTGGTTTGTCCAATCACCTTTTCCAAATTTTCCCTCAGAGAACCAATAACAGTGTTACTTCTTGAATCAATCTTCCATATCCCCAACTGGTGGATTGTTCCCAGGGATTTAATATGTATAAGCAGGCTGACTTTATACTCCAGTTTTGTAAATCCATAGCTTCCACGATCTCTGCAGGAAACCAGCGCATCAATTGTTTGGTTTGTCCAATCACCTTTTCCAAATTTTCCCCCGGAGAACAAGTAACATTGTTTCTTCTTGAATCGATCTTCCATACTCCCAACTTGCAGATTGTTCCCAGGGTTTTAATACTATTGTATTGTAAGATTGGTGTTTCTTCCGAGTGCTCGCTGCCAGCATTTCCTTTAGCTGGTTGCATATTCCGGTGGCCGCCACTAGAACCCTCAGGAGGAGCTCGTGCGGCATCTGGATGTAAGAGGTAGGAATTGCATAATATTTCTATCCCGTGACAATTTTTGCATTCACTCCATCCTTGAGGCCAGTTCCGTACAACATATGTATCATTCCCATCATCAAAAGCTTTGATAAAAATTTCTCCTCCGTGTGTGTCTATATTGGACATCCGTGTGGGTTCCTTCAAATCACTGGGGAGAGTGACCCGTTCAATATGGATCTGAAGTAAGTCTCCCACCTTAGCGTAGGGAGTGTGGCGAACCCTTTGCTCAGGGAGTGGAAACACAAAGCAATAGCCATCCCAAGCCAAAGTGTGAGCTACCGTGCTCAGGCTGAATGTCCTGGGGAACAGTGTCATGAACAGTGCCTCCGAGAAACAAGGTCGCATCTCGGAAAGGAAACCAAGGAGGAATGAAGAGGAGAGATGAAGTCCTCTTCCCTCCTGGGGCCCTCAGGGAACCAGGATGGAGTGGACACTTCCCATGTGGGGCCTTTAGGGAACCAAGAGGAGGTGGACTCTCCGTCGTAGAGCCTTCGGGGAACTAAGGAGTGAAGAGGAGAGATGAAGCCCTCTTCCCTAAATAAAAAAAGTTTTCTTTTTCTGATTTTTATTTACAAGCTTAAATATTACAATAGAGTTTCATAAAAATAAAGTCGTAATCAAAAAATGTACACATTAATTATTTATCAATGAGATTTTTGCTTTTGTACATTCCATGACAAAATTCTTAATATCTGGTTCATATTTCGTCACTTTAAGTAATACACATGACCAATTGCATTCATCAGTCATTCTCGTTCTTGAATTACATTTTATGAAATTCATTTCTGAAAATAATCACACAAGTAGAGATGAAACAGATTGTAGCAGACGTGTGCTACAAGACTGTAGAAAAAGGGCACCGGTGGCTGTGCACTTGGATGTCGACTATTGTAATATTGTTTTGAAATGTAGTACTGGCTGGCCTTCCTTGAAGGTGGCAGCCCTGCTGTACTGGAGGGTGGTAGCCCTTGATCTGCCTCCCTGCACCCAGAGCTGGTGAGTGGTAGCCCTGGATGTCCTTGTTCTCTGCCTGAGCCTGGCGCCTTGCGGTGTCCAGAAGTTGGGCCGGCTGGTCTTGAGGAGGTAGGCACCAGACTTGTGTTCAGGCAGAGCTTCAGCAGGAGGCAGGTCGGAGAGAGGTTTCTTCCAGAGGAAGGAGTAAAACACGAAGATTTAAGGAAAACGTTGAACTGATTTATTATCGAAAAATTTGTCGTATTTATACCAATCGGTAGGTGGCTCACGGAAAGTGGAGGGGGAAACGGAACCCAGGCACTTTTCCTTTATAAAGGGCAAGAAACTGCTTAGTATCTATTTTGCCGGCTTAATCCGTAAAAGTGCTCGTCTAAATTTGGCAACTTTTACGGATTTTGTAGCCTTTATTAACAATCAAAATACATATTAAATAGAAGAAATATATAAATAAAGCCAAGATTTATGACAAGAATTTTAGTTTGGTGAATTTACCGTGATTTTAAGAATTTTTGATTTTTAAGGAAATGTTTTATGATTTATCAAGTTATAATTATTTTTCCTAGGTTCCCTGTGAGATAAGTTAACGAAATCTGTTTATTTCACCATCTCACAGGGACCCTAGAATTTTGTAGAGGTAAAAATGTAAAAATGTCATGACCGAAATTTTCTAAGTCTTTTTGACAAGGCAAATTGAGCTCTAATTTCAGGCTCTAAGTATTTTGAGAGCAAAGTCTCAGTTTGACTGGAGGCCTTGTAGGATCAAGAATGAAAACTGATTATTTCATTGTCCTACAAGGCCCGCAGGTTTTGTTATTTGGAAAAACATAAAATTTACACCTTCGAATTTTTCTAAGTGTTTTTTGGTAGGCAAAAATGACTTTATTTTTGCCTCCCAATATGTTGTGTGATAAATCTTGGCTTTACTCGAGACCTTGTAGGATTTCAAATGAAAACTGATTATTTCATTTGTCCTACAAGGCCCGTGTGTATAAAAATTAAGACATAAACATTTAAAAATAAGTACAAAAATCAAACATATTTAAAATGAGTTTACAACCTCCCCAGTAGCGATTTCTCAAAGTATTATTTATTGATCGCACCGGGGAGATGTACATAAGAAATAAAAAACTTAAATATTTGAAATTCAATAAGAAAATAATAAGTAATTGATAAAAATGACATTTTCTAATTAGAACAAATATTTTCCATCAAAGCGTCGCCGGCGGCACGGTACTCCAGTATTGTGAGGGCAGGCCATTTTTTCCTGATTCCCAAAATGATCACAAAACTGTAGAGGACCGAGCCAAGCGATGAGCTTTGATGAAAAATATTTCGAGGGTGTGAACACGTCGGCTACACAGATACTCAGTAACTTTCCGGTATCCGGCCTAAATTTAAAATCCGGCCGGATACCGGATAATTAATGAGTATCCTGCCAGATACCAGATTTGAAAAAAAAATTATGTATATAAACTTTAATTAGAGGCATTTTATTTAATTCATATTGTAACTAATATTTTTACATGTTGAAAATATTTAGCATAGTATTATGTATAAGTGAAATGAAACAAGTAATTTCAACTTAACAAATTTATTACCAACATGGAGGAAAACAGATTCATCTTTAGTTAGACTCTAATAAATTAAATCAATATAATTTAAAATCTCAGGGGGTGGTCCAAGGTCATTTAAAGAAACACTTTAAAGGTAAAATTGGCAACGTGACTACTACCTACATAAACCTAAAATGTGTGACAAGATTATAGGGACATGGGCACTAACCTGTAATAGTACGATAATGTCAGGCGCCGGGCCAGTCTGATGAACATGACCAATTATATAAAATTATACTAGACTAAAACCAGTAAGTGGTAAAAGAGTACTATCGCCACACGTATCCAGCCGGAGATTTTGGAAGTCCCAGGAAATCCAAACCGTCTCTTTCACGAAATACCCGTTGAGTGACTTCTTGTAAAACTCATCTCCAGGTGTCGCCGCTTTCGCATTGAGTAACATGTTGCTAGAAGTCAGACGCATCTCGTCAGGGCATTTAAACAAGTCAACATACAAAGGCTCGAGTCAACATACAATTGTAACAAGTAAGAAACTGTTGCAATATAACAAAGAGAATCATCAATTTTTTATTACGGAACAAAGAAAATTAATACTCGAACTGCACTAAGGGCAAATTATGATGACCAATTTCTCTGCGTTAAGAGGCAACAAACGATTGATATCACCGGTGTGATTCTGTTGAGCACAGTGTCCACATGTTGGTTTGGTATCTCTGCAATATTTACATGAGTGACCAATCATATGACATTTAGCGCAGACAGTAAGGCCAATAAAGTCTCTGATGCGGCAAACGGTCTAGCTTACAAATACTTTTTCTTGTTCCACTAGAAATTTACGCACGGTAGCGGGTACTGCATAGATACGATGACAGATGTTTCCTGTGCGAGCACCAGCCAAGTGACTTAATGTACAGCACGCAATAGTTCCTTCAATATCTTCAATGTTCGGAACACCAGTTAGAGCAATCCTTAAAAATTCTTTGTCAGTCCGGTCCCGGGGTACATTAAAGAAAATTAGTCTCGGTAGTCGGGCCTTAATTTTGTTCGATTTGTCGAAGCAGGGTGCATTTTGTAGTTTTTGCTGTTCGCCTGCGGTTGCGTGTTTCTATTTGTTTTATTCCCGTGACCCGAACGCCTAGTTCAGATGGCCGAATTAAATCTTCAATGATTTTTTTGGTATCGTTACTGTCCTTCGTGGCGTCTGCATCCGTTGGAAAGATACACACGGCAGGTCTTGGTGGTCCGACACGATGTCCATGTTGAGTGATTGGTGGGGGTTGGTGAGCATCAGTAGGCTGTTTGCGGGCAATGTCAGCAAAAGAGAGGGTAGCCTCCGTTGCTACCGCCACCCTCCATATTACAGGTCTGAGATCAGATTCTAGTTGAATGACTTTTTTGCTCGAGGTCTCTTTTTTCCCTCTTCTCTTGGCGAATTTTTATTCCTACCATTCTCAATTGCGCGGTCACAATGGTCTGATATACGGATCTGAAGACTTCCGATACGTTTTTAGCGATCCTCAGCTGCTGGTCTTTTGAGAGAGTTGCTTCTCTGCCAACACGTTTTGTAGAGCTGTCAAATGTGCTTGAGCTTCGTTTAGCACATCTATTCCTGAAGCGCAAGGATATTCTGCTTCGGTGACGTCTGAGCCTTTGGATGACTGTGTGATGATTGTGTTCTGGTATGCACTGGATCTCGACATTGGTTTCCCTGGCTGTTTGCTCCATGTGGAACATGCGCGCGTTAAGGTCGCGCACTTCTGAATTAAGCTTAATATTCTCTGCTTATAGATTTTTTATCATGCTCAAGGACTCAGATAGAATTTTTTTCAGTTCATCGTATTCGGTTGAAATGAAGCCGATGGAGTCTTTTATATCTGCAGAATATTTAATTTGCTTTTAATTTTGTCGTTCATTTCTCTAAATTTTTTGTCTATACAAATGATGATTTTATTTTCACTAGATGTCGTTGGTTTCTTTTGTACATTCCTCTGTCTACTCATATTTAAAGGAATAAAAACAAAAGATCTTATGGTTAACTTGAGGATTGAATTCGCGCTGTCGCCCTGACGAACTGAATCGAAACTTGACCGATTTACCCGCTGATCCACGGCCCTAGCTTGAAATGCTTTGATTAAATCAAACATAACAATAATTGTTTTGTTAACACCTTGCAGTTTAATATTTAATTCATTTAAATATAAGCACAAATCAGTAAAAAACATTAATTTTGAAAGCCATTCGACGTCTAGTAACTCCTTATATTTTTCAATGAGATTCTCATTTACGGGCCTGCATGGGCCTTAGGGCAAATCCGCCACTGTACCTGCCTGAGAAATCATTTTTTTAATCACTTTTAATGCAAGGCACTGGAGATAAAACATTCAAGTGAGACTTTATTTGTTCATTATTGGAAATTTTATCAATTGTGGACGGTTCAGGTTGAACGATGGGCAATGTTGAATCTCTCGGTATTAAGGTAGGTGTTATAATTTTTGGTGGTGATGGTAATGAGGCTATTGGTAGAGATACGACCAATATTGATAGCGACGCAACTATTGGTTGCGTTAATATTGATGGCGATGTAGCTCTAGCGGGTGATTCCGTTGTTGGTTCAGATGGACCATCAAGTTCTTGATTTGATGGATCAGAGATGTATACAGAAGCTACGAAATCCTCCGCTTTAATGACATTTTTGTCACACGGCCACAACCCTGTAGCTTTGAAACCGTTTAGTGCTATATCCATATGAACCGATCGAGGGTATGCTGTGCCAAGCAGTTCTGCAACGTTAGCTTGTTTTATGACACTTCCAGGATTTGAACGTAGCCGCGAAGATGCGACTTCGTTGTAACAGCTTTTCAATGATTTGAAAAACGATCTGTCCAACGGTTGTAGACGATGTGTTGTGTGAGCAGGAAAAGATAACATTACTATGCCGTAATCCCGAGCCATCTCGATCGCTTCTAAATTTTTGGTATATGTGCTATGACCATCTAGTAAAAGCAACATTTGTTTTTGGTCACTTTTTTCTAATCTCATGCATTTAATAAAATGTTTTAGCCATTGAACAAAAAGTTCTTATGTTATCCATCCATTTTTTGAGCATCCAAATGCTGTGTCTGGTGGAGCTCCTTTTTTTAAGGCATCATTCAGTCTACTGCGCTTAAATATTAACATAGGTGGTATAAATTCGCCTGCTGCATTCATCGCACATATGCAAGTTGTGGTGGCTCCTTTCTTCACTTGTGATTGCACCCACTGGTGTTTTCCCTTTTGAGCAATAACTTTGGAAGGTTTGTGAACAGTGGATAATCCAGTTTCATCCATATTGTATATTTGGTGTGCAGCAAACTTGTATTTATCCAGTTTTTCTTCGTACTTATCAAAAAACTCATTAACACGTTCTTTATTGAACCCTTTACTTCTGGCCATCGATGTTGGTTCGGGAACACGCAAGGACAAATTAGAATGCTCTTTCATAAACCTATAATACCACTTTTTGCGTATCCACCCTGTTGCGGTCGGTACGTCAAATGCACCGAAGGCTCCATTTTTTATTCCCTACCGGTGAAGGTTGTTCGTCGTTTGTTCCAGTCTGTGAGTCAGTGGTTGTGAAACTGAATATTGGGAAGTGTTTACCAGGGAAGAGGCGGGAAGGGTTGGAAAACTTGTCAGTCGTTACTAGTCGTCTAGCCGGCATCAGACTCTGTGCCAACTGGAGATGCTTGTCCTCCGACTGCGACACTCTGCCTCCCACCTTGCCAGCAATACCACTACTGGCGTCTGTCACCAATTCTGAAAATATAACAAACTATTAGAATGCAATTCAAAAAAATATATAAATGATTTTACGTTCTGCATGGCTGCCACCCGCTTGGCCAGCATCGCCGCCACTGACGTCTGTCATCAATTCTGAAAATATAACAAACTATTAGAATGCAAGTACAAAACTCGATATAAATATCTTCATAAAAAAACTGTGCTTTATGTTACACTACAATAATTTTAACTTAACTCATACCGTCGTCCGCGAAAACTATCTCCATCATTCCCACCTCCATCGTACTTGTGAAAAATGTTAACGACTGTAAATAAAGAAATTATATTATTATTGTACATTATTCACCACTAGCTTTTACCCGCGGCTTCGCTCGCATGGTATTACTGGGAAATTACTGTATAAAGAATTTTCCCACGGTAATGAAATTTTTTTCCATGATAAAAAGTAGCCTATGTCATTTCTCATTCTTCCAAAAATCATATAATACAAACAACAAATAACGATAAGACAAATAAAATTCTTGAGAATGACATTTCGCAAATAAAAAATCTATTTTAGAAAATATTTAAATTATAGAAATAGAAAATTATTTTAAGTACCTAATCCCTTTATTAGTATTTTATTCATATTTCAATCCAGAGTAACCTAAAAAAATAACAAAATGACAGTCCACGTCAAACGCTATGCTTTTCGTTCGGACAATAAACATTTTTAGAGATAGGTAGATATTAACTACGACGCCAACAAAGCACTCTTTTTGAAGCACTCTAAAATTTAAAAAAAAAATTGTTTCCAAGGTAACAATTTGTTTGACGTTTGCAATAACTCGATTTTGTTAGGGACAGAAAACGTATGATACATAATTTCATAACGCCAGAGCTTACCAATATATACAGCCTATGTTACTCGCAAATAATGTAGCTTTCGATTAGTGAAAGAATTTTTAAATTCCATTCGATATTTATTGCGTGAAAGAGTAAGGACCATCCATACAAACTTTCGCATTTATAATATTAGTAAGATATTATTTCAAGGGCAGTGTTAAATAAATTAGATTTAAAAATACCTCATTGTAAACATCACTAACATCAACATCAACCGGGTTAATGATTTCACCCTCATTCATGGTTTCGTCCTCTTATTCCTCGCTGCAGCTAAAATCAGCGTCCAAAACCTCCAGCAATTTGGTCGGTGGCTCCTCTTCCTTTGCACAATTCCAAATTTTCCTAATGTAAAAAAAATGAGTTTTATATATTATTCTATCTCTGAATTTTGGCAGCCAAAATATCTTTGCAACTAGATAGGGGGAGTCCGGGAGAGTGTACCCGCCCTCAACTATTTTATTTTACTTTTTTTCTATAACTACATATTGCTACTTTTTTATGAATTGTATCTTAAGCTGCACTATTTAGCTATATTTTCTCTGAAGAACGTTTGATATAACATTAAATAATTTATCAGTTATTAACGAATTCACACAAAATTGATTTTGGCTAATTTCTCCCGCCTGGGTGGGAGACTTTACCCTCCAAGTAGGGAGACATTACCCGGACTTAGAGGTAGGTGAAATAATAAATAAAAAAACTGTTATTTTATTTTAAAAAATATAATTTTTAAAATAAGCACTTGGTATTACATAATACAGTGAGAAAATGAGGAACTTTGAGTATTTTAATAATTTTAATTTGACAATAGCCACAAATTAATGATATCACAAATATTTTGAGTTGTGACATAATTAGTATGACCCCAATAAGTATTCAAAACCTTATAACTACGTGTAAGAGAATCAACATTTATTATTTAAATTATTATAAACTTAATCAATTTCCCTTTTCTTAATTAGAACAACGATGGCAAATAAACTTTTCCTTGTCATCCTTAGTTAGTCCGACACACATCTCATGGACATATTTGCCACAAATGGCACACAGTCGCATGGCTATCTTTTCGTCCGTTCCACATACGAAACAAAACCAATTATCTTCGTCGCATGGGTCATCTGAGCTATCGTCATACTTGGGATCTTCTTCTAAGTCTGTCTCACTGTCACTTGACTGTAAAGTATTAATCTCAATATTTCTGTCAGAGTAGAGTGAAAGCGTTCTATATCAGCTTTTGATTTTGAATAACCAGTAGTAGTCACATGTGTTTTAATATTGTATGTTTCTCTTAATTCTTGTGTAGTAGTGGATATAAACGTAGTTTTGCGATCAAAATGTATTTCTTTTGGTGTACCGATTAATGAAAATATTTTAACTAATATTTCGCATACAGCGACATTGTTGTCGACTGTGATTAATGTGCAAGATGCCCATTTAGAAAATCTATCCACAATGGTTAGGATTTTTTGACGCCCGAAGTAGTAAGTGTCGATCTGCCATATCTCCATCGGACAGTTAGGAGTAACAGTAGCTTCTAATTGGGCATACGTAGGGTGTCTTTCATATTTAGAATTCTGAAATATTATAGACGATTTTAAATAGTCTTTTATTTTTGTCCGCATATTATTGAAGTAATGTTTCTGTTTTATTTTACTGATAAGGGTGTCTAGGCCCATGTGATGTTAGTTCTCAACGTGCGCCGAACGAGTTATTTCTTTTTGCTCTTCTAAGGTTATAGGTTCAATTTTAAAATTTGTGAAACGTATTAATTTTAAAAAGTTCTTATCAGTGTTTTTTCTGTAACATTCACTTAAACTCTCGTATAACCATATATTATTTATAATTACTACGTACTTATCTTTATCTAAACAGGTTTTAATAATTTTTTTTAAATATCGCTTGTGCATTCTCTATAATAAATCTCTCATACAAAATACTCTTCTCATACAAAGTCCGTACCTTTTTCTTTAGCTCTCAAACTATGCTTCTCAATATCGCTTAATTCAATAAAAATCATATTCATATGCGGGGGTGGGGGTTCGTTACGAATTGGGATTCCACTCTTGTGATCATCCACATTACTATGCACGGTGTCAGTGACACTCTGGGCACCCGAGATGGCCTCTACTCGTAATGAATCATGCTCCTCGCCGTCCTCACTATAATGAATTTCGACCCTTGAAAGTGCGTCGGCGACATGGTTATTACAACCTCGCTTATGTCTAATAGTATAATCATATTCTTGGAGTTTAAGTCTCCACCTAGTAAATTTAGCATTGGGTTCTTTTAATTTGGTTAACCATACTAACGGTCGGTGATCCATTTCTATGATAAAATGTTTACCATAAATATACGGACGGAATTGCTGGAGGGACCATAGTTTACCAAGCAATTCTTTTTCTGTCGTATTATATTTGGTTTCCGTTTTCGACAGTGTCCTAGAAATATAGACAATACGTTAAGATTTTTGGCTCAACACAGCCTCCAGAGCAATGTTACTTGCGTCTGTGGTTACAGTGAATTCTTCGTTAAAGTTGGGATATTTTAATATTGGGGCATTCATCAGTAATTCTTTGCATAGTCTAAAAGCATTTAAAAACTTTTCGTCTTGGTTATTTATTTTTACGTTTTTTCGGGTACATTCTGTGAGTGGTTTCGTCACTCTGCTTAAATTTACGATAGTACCCAATTAGTCCTAGAAAAGATTTTATATCTTTGACTGTCATATTTTTCCTATGTATTTGCGTAATAATTTGTTCATCATACGCTGAAACGAAGCAGGTGGGTTTTTTAGCCCAAATGGCATTCTAACAAATTTATAGTGCTGATTAGGAATAGTGAATGCTGTCTTTTGTATGTCTTGATCAGATATTTTGATCTGGTGGTACCCACTTGTCAGATCTAAAGTTGAAAAGTGTTTATTGCCATTTAACTGTGAAAAAATGTCTTCGATGTTTGGTAGAGGAAACTTGTCACTATGTTGTAACATATCTATTTCGTGAGCAGGTACTGCGCAAAGTAGGTACTGTTTATTGTCTATTGATTATTATTTTTTTTTCTGATTTTAACTTTGTTGGTTGGCAAAACTGGAAGCAGACCGGAAGGAGGGTCATTCAGGGAATCATGGCGGAAGACATAACTTAGATTTTGTGCAGGGGGGTGTTTTTCGGGGCGATTGGGAGGATAAAGTGAGATACTAGTGCTATGTAGCCTAGAAATATTATTTTTAAACGTCACGTGAGTGTGTGACGACTCAAATGGCATTGAAGCCTATTTATTTTGTTGAATCCCTCGCCGGATGCCGCGAGATAGATTAATCCGCGTGCCGAGGTCAATTTAGACCGGAATCCACGGGTGATGTACTGCCCGCTAGGGTTCTTTTGCTGGTGGTTCCTTTGGCCGGTGAGATTTGCTCATGCCGCTTGATGGGTGAGAATCTGCTGTGCCTGTTTTGTTGGGTGGATTCCCTTTATTAATGGAGCGGCTCCTAGACTCTGGTTGGACCCGCCAATATTCCTTTGCTGTTCCTTTGGCCGGTGAGATCGGCTCATGCCGCTTGATGGGTGAGAATCTGCTGTGCCTGTTTTGTTGGGAGGACTCCCTTTTAACCGAGCGGCCTCATGACGTGCTGGAAGACGTTTTGGGGATTGCTGTTGTCGTTTGGAGGAGAATCACGACGACGGGACGTATGCGGTATTAATAACTAAACGAAATTTTGAATTAACTCTCTCTCTCCAAATCTATTGATAGATGCTAAAGGTATTTATGTTCTTTTTGATAAGCCTTCTTTGGTATGTTTTCCTTGCAAAGTGCAATAAAATATTATAAATTTCACTAGAAAAATAAGTGTTTCAAATATATTCATGACCTCAAATCCCTGACTCCACCATCCTGAGAAGGATGTTCTTTTGCTCTAGGATAAGCTGTCGGATGACAAAGGTGGGTTTCCTACATCTCCCAAGTATTACATTGGCGCACAACGAAACAGTTTTGTGTTATAAAACTGGTGCTCGAAAGGGACTTTTTCAGATCATGCATATATTTGAAAGATTAATCTTATCAAAATGTAATTTGTCTGTTTTAATGTTGTATCTAGCGAACTCATCAGTGTGGGTATTTCGGAAAACATTACGTTTTGACAGTCATTGTCTGATTTATGTGTTGCCATATAAATAATGTGCGAAATAATATATTGTTGTCATTGCTGTCGGTGACAGCTTGAATAGATTGTGGGGAAAATATTTTTCTCTTGACTGGCAATACGAGAATTTTATGTCATCTGTCATCTCCATAATATGCAGTTGGTTTGTCAACATTATTTAAAATATTTAAGTCTTTTTGAATTAATTGTTCTTAAATGAGATATTCGTGGGTTCGATTTATTCTTTCCTTTACACGGTGTCTGGTGATCTACATACATTACAATTATATTATTTCTTTGGAAAATAACTTCGATTTGTTTTTTCAAATAAAATTTTCTTTTTAAGAAAATTTGTTTACAGGGTGTCCGTTATTAGCTGCTAACAATAAATACTCTTTTCCAAATAATCATTTTGATTATTTTCTTTTTCGAATTTTTTTTTTAAAGTTTTGCGAAGCTTCACTCTTTGAGCATTTCCATAATGGCTATTTCTAATATTAACGGTGCAACAAAGGAGGAGATGATACAAATGTTAACTGAAGTGAATATCACTCCAGAGCTTACGCTATCAGCTATGCGGGAACAGGCTCGTATGTATAATAGGAGCTTAAAACAATCCGGTAGTGATTCTTCACAACAAAATGAAGGTAATAGTGATAATGCGAGTCATACTACAAACATAGTTAATAATTATTATCAAACTGTAAATTCAAATACGTCCGTGCATTCTTGGGGTATTAAATTTTCGGGTTCTTCTGATGTTAGGGATTTTATACAACGTGTGGAGGAATTATCTAGATGCCGTCATTTGGAACTGTCATCGGTTGTGACTTCCTTTGCTGATCTTTTGGAGGGGAGAGCTCTCTCTTGGTATCGAACAATTTATAAAGATTCTTTATCTTGGCCTGAGTTGAGAAATCACCTCATAGCACGTTATGACCGTTGTATTAATCAAACAGAAGCCTTAAAAGCTTTATTCGCAATGAAACAAAAATTTAATCAAAGCGTTGTGGATTACGTCGAAGACATTAAATTGGCTAATCTCAGATTAGACGTTCAACTTACAGAGGAACAGTTGGTAGACCTAGTTTCTGATAGTCTGTTACCTAAATACGCCTTGGCTATCGCATATTTTGCAGAAAAGGACTTAACTTCTTTGGTAAATGTGTGTAGGAGATTTGAAAAGCTCTCGGTAGATAAACCCTTACCTCATTCTTCTTCTCAAGCAACTTCCTCTTCGTCAACACATACTTCTTCTTCGAATAATAGAAAAACTTTTAATTGTTTTTATTGTAAGGCGCAGGGTCATACAAAACAATTTTGTAGGAAATGGAAGTCTGAATCTCAGAGGGATTCTAGTAAACGTAAAGATGACTCCGCTCGCACAAACCCAAAAAACTAGAGTGTGATCCTCTGCGTCCTGCTAGCAAGGATGTCAGGAGATCATCACCTTTAGTTGATAGCTCCAGAAACCGGTTCTTCAGGCGTGACATGGACGCATGCATGCCGATGGCTAGTTCTGGACAAGACATCAGACCCCATGCGAATATTTCTATTCAAAATCTTGTCTTTTCGGGTCTTTTGGACAGTGGTGCGACTGTCAGTTGTTTTGGCGGTTCTCTTTACAACTTCTTTATTAGTTTAGGTTTTAGTTTAGATAAGTTAGAATCTTACGTTACCACCGCTGATGGGGTACGTCAAGATGTAATTGGTACTATGCGAGTACTAGTTACTTATAATAATGTTAAAAAATATGTTAATTTTTTTGTAATTCCGTCTCTTTCTCCTGTGATTGTTTTGGGAGTCGACTTTTGGAAGCAATTCGACATCGCTCCTCAATTGTTTTCAAAGGCCAACAGTAGTCGTGATGTTGAGAATACTATAGGAGAAATTCGCAAGATCACGTCAGCTTCCCTACTGTCCCCTCAAGACAATCGTAGGCTTAATGATGTTATAAATAAATATAAGTCAATTTCTTTTGAAAAATGTGGATTGGGTCGAACTCATTTAGTTCAGCACAAAATTAAAACAACAGGAGATCCCATTAAGCAACGGTATTACCCTTTGTCTAAAACACGTCAGCAACAACTTGAATCTCAACTTAAGGAAATGCTAGATTTAGGTGTTATTCGCCGTTCGCGTTCGGCTTGGTCGAATCCGGTTTTGATCGTGCCTAAGAAGGATGGTTCTGCAAGGTTGTGCCTGGACTCCAGAAAGCTTAACAGCGTCACGACAAGGGATTCGTACCCGCTGCCATATATTTCGCGAATTTTAGACAACCTTCGTGGTGCACGCTTTATAACCTCTATTGATTTGTCGAAAAGTTTTTGGCAGATACCATTACATAAGGACTCTTGCTCCAAAACGGCTTTTGTAGTACCTGGACATGGCTTGTTTGAATTCGTTAGGATGCCGTTTGGGTTAAAAAACGCACCTAGTGAACTTCAGCGTCTAGTAGATGCACTTTTTGGTCCGGAGTTCGACGAAAACGTTTTTTGTTATTTGGATGACCTTATTATAATTTCGGAAGATTTTGATTCACATTTAGAGCAATTAAATAGGGTTTTCTTACGTCTGAAAGAAGCAGGCTTAACAGTCAATTTAAAAAAGTGTGAGTTTTGTAAGGACGAATTGAAGTATCTAGGTTACATTGTAGATGCAAAAGGTCTTCGCACAGACCCAGTTAAGTTGGAATGCATTCGTACTTACCCCATTCCAAAGAATTCTAAACAGGTTAAAGCTTTCATTGGCCTGTGCGGGTATTATAGGCGATTTATAAAAGATTTTTCAACCATTGCTGCTCCATTAACAAAACTCACTGGTTCAAGGAGGGGAATTAGTAATTTTTCTTGGTCTGCTGAAGCGGAAGACTCTTTTAAGAAATTAAAAAAGGCGTTGACTTCTGCCCCTGTTATTAATTGTCCGGATTTTTCGCTTCCTTTCACCATCCATTGTGACGCGAGCAACGTTGGGATCGGAGGGGTGCTTACCCAAGTTTTTGATGGAGAGGAGCACCCTGTTTCTTATTTTTCTAGGTGTCTTAATGTACATGAACGAAACTACGGCGTGACGGAGCGCGAACTCCTAGCGGTGTTAGATTCGGTCAACCATTTTAGACCCTACATAGAAGGTGCCCACTTCACTGTGGTAACAGATCATTCTAGTCTTCAATGGTTGGTATCGTTATCAAATCCAACAGGTAGACTTGCTCGCTGGTCTACTCGTCTGTCACAGTACTCTTTTGACGTTATACACAGGAAAGGTAAATTAAATACGGTTCCGGACATTCTTTCACGAAAAGACGTTTCATTAATTTCTTCCATTAATTCCGTTCCCATAAGTACGGATACTTGGTATAATACTTTATTTTCCAATTGTAAATCAAATCCACAACGCTTTAACAATTTTCAAATTAGGGAAAATAAATTGTTTCGTCACACTAAATCTCGTTTCGCTCTGCAGGAGGACACAGCTTGGAAGCTTGTTGTTCCTTTTGAGGACCGTAACGCAATCCTTTCTAAAGAACATGAATCGGATATTTCTTGTCATCCAGGAGTTTTTAGAACCTACAAAAAGGTTCAACTTCATTATTTTTGGCCAGGGATGTATAATGACGTAAAAAATTTTGTTAAAAGATGTAAAACGTGTAAGGCACATAAAATTAATACTGCTGCGCCGGCAGGCATTTCTACCAACCCGAAAATAGTCACAAGACCAATGCAAATGTTGTCTATTGACCTTGTCGGTCCTCTTCCGCGTAGCTATGCAGGATTTATGTATATTTTAACGGTTGTTGATGTATTTTCTAAATATACCTGGATTTTTCCGCTTAGAAATGCAACTTCTAAAAGCATTGTTAAAAACATTGAACAATACATATTCCTTGTACACGGGGTGCCGCAAACGTGCGTCTGCGACAACGGGAAACAATTTATTTCTAAAGACTTTAAACAATTGTTGGCAGAGTATAATGTACCTCCACCTTTTTATAATGCCTATTACACCCCCCAAAATAATGTTGTGGAACGTTATAACCAAACTATTGGAACTGCATTGTCTATCTTAACCGAGTCTGACCAGCGTAATTGGTCCAGATATCTGCCTCAAATTCAATCAGCTCTAAATAATACAGTTAATTTTGCAACCGGCTTCACGCCCTTCTTCCTTATGCATGGTAGGGAACAAATTATTGACGGAAACTTTCATAAAAATAATTTATCTTCAGGTGTCATAGACACTACGTTGCAGCAATCTAGGGATGAATTTGCTAAGAAGTTAGAAGACTTGGTTCCAATTTATGAACAAGTTTCAAATGCTTTGTTACAAGCTTTTAAGAAAAATGCCCAACACTACAATTTGCGCCGTAAGACGGTCAATTATGAAGTAGGAGATGTGGTTTGGAGGAAGAATTTTGTCCAGTCCAGTGGACCGAATTATTTTTCTCACAAATTGGCCCCTAGATTCGTTCGCAATGTTATTAAAGGTAAAGTCTCTAATTTGGTCTATACGCTAGCTGATATGAACGGTAAAATTGTAGGAAATTTTCATGTAAAAGATATTGTTCGCATTGATTAAATATTTCTTACTCTTTATAATTTGATGAAACCAACGTGATAGTATGCGGGGCTACCAACCTTGCATGCTGTTCCGTTTGTTTCGTCAGTGTTTTTTCTAGTAACTTGCTCTTGGGGCTTGGTACCCTCAAGAGGTTGTGACTAGAATTTTCACAAAATTTCCTCATTCTTACTATCATAACTTTTTTTTAAATTCTTCTGAATATTTTTTTTTTAGGAGACGATGTTTGTAATGAATGTCGTTTCCTCTGATCCATGTGATCAGTGGCGCCCATTATTTTGTGTAGGTCATGTTTTTGTAATTGACCTATTCTTTGACGAGATTTTTTTTTTCTCTGGTTTAAAACGAGACGTTTCGTCTTCCTTATAGTATATCTTTGCTGCGATTATACTTACACACTGATGAGTTCGTAAAACAGTAGGTTATGTTGTACTATTCTTATGTTTAAGTCTGAATCCTTCTTCTCAAGTTCGTTGGAGCTTTCTCCTGATTAATGATTTTCCATGGACTTGGAAAGAACGATTCAAAACTTCTGTTTATGAGAGATTTGAGCGACTTTCTTATGCACAGATTGTTTTAATTTCACCAATTAGTGATTAAGTAAATTCTGCCATAAATATACCATAGCTGTGTTAAATAGATTAAGTCTGGTTTAACTTTCCTTAAAGTCAGTTAGTTAAGTTTTTTTTTCTTTGTTAAGAAAATTTGTCTTGTTACAAACAAAGGTGGTACTGCTCTGGCATGCCTACCCAGTAAAATAATTCATATTAGAAGTTTATCACCTTACCTCTAATACAGGAAAGTGTATTTTGTCTTTTAGTTTTAAGTTAACCTTAAGTAAGTATATACATCTATTAGTCTCTCACTGCTTAAACCAGTGTTGTACTGTTAATTTTGTCTACTAGTGTCGATTATCTAATAAGTATATTCGATCACCAAAATATTATTGTTTGTTCAAGAAATTTTGACTTTTAGCATTTTTGAAATGTTATTTTTTTTAAGGAATGCCACCTGGGTTTATCCTTAGTCCTTTTCTTGCATAAGCAACGTCCTCTGAGGATGGTTTTTCATAGTTACATCTTGTATTTTTGTATAGAATCAAGAGTACTTTTGAGGTTCACTTTTATAATAGCTAGGTGTTTTGATTAATTGTAATCCCTAAGCTCTAAGCCTAACATTCTAGATCCTGTTTTGCTTCTGTGTTCCTAATGAATTTTTTTTTTCATAATTTTGATGGATAGGTAATTAAAATTGTAAAACCTAATCTTAAACCTTTTGACAGTTAGGTATGTCTTTACATATAAACCCTACTCTGACCACTTTGTAATTGACAGTTTTTTTATAAAACTTGTTGTTATACGATAGACAAGTAATAATTGTATTATACTTGATCTGATTTTTTGACAGATAGGTATGTCTTTACAT
This sequence comes from Limnephilus lunatus, assembly GCA_917563855.2. Taxonomy (NCBI): domain Eukaryota; kingdom Metazoa; phylum Arthropoda; class Insecta; order Trichoptera; family Limnephilidae; genus Limnephilus; species Limnephilus lunatus. Next base: position 38,294,086 of record OU830602.1, on the reverse strand, counting down.
ATAAACCCTACTCTGACCACTTTGTAATTGACAGTTTTTTATAAAACTTGTTATAAGATAGACAAGTAATAATTGTATTATACTTGATCTGACCTCCTACACATCAATTTTAAATTGATTGAGTTAATTCTGTACATTTGTTTATACCTTGGTCTAATTTTAGTTGATAATTTAAGACGCATTAAGTATAATTTATGTAACTTAACTTTTTCCAAATATTACTTTTGTTTAGAATATAAGGATAGAGAGAGAGAGAGTTATTTTTTTTATGTTAATAATAACTAAGTGTTGCTTTTTCTATACATGAAAGTGGGAGCTTGAGTTCTCCATACTCACTAGTGTTTTCTTGAGAGATTATCTCTCGTCATGTGAGTAACGTGTTGGTAATCTTACAAGCGAGCTTGTAAAAGTGGAGGTGTTACCTCATTTTCAATGTTTTCTTTTGTACTCCATTCTGTGAATGATTTTTGTTTTTTAATTTGCTACTTTAGTATGTTTATGTTTTTCTAATACTGTGATTTGTTATTTTTTTCAACAGATATGGATAGAGAGAGTCGTATTGAGCGGTGTCCTAATAATTTTACTTCACTTCGCGGCGTAAAATTTTCGGGGGTTGCGGGGAAATGTAACATATCTATTTCGTGAGCAGGTACTGCGCAAAGTAGGTACTGTTTATTGTCTATTGATTATTATTTTTTTTTCTGATTTTAACTTTGTTGGTTGGCAAAACTGGAAGCAGACCGGAAGGAGGGTCATTCAGGGAATCATGGCGGAAGACATAACTTAGATTTTGTGCAGGGGGGTGTTTTTCGGGGCGATTGGGAGGATAAAGTGAGATACTAGTGCTATGTAGCCTAGAAATATTATTTTTAAACGTCACGTGAGTGTGTGACGACTCAAATGGCATTGAAGCCTATTTATTTTGTTGAATCCCTCGCCGGATGCCGCGAGATAGATTAATCCGCGTGCCGAGGTCAATTTAGACCGGAATCCACGGGTGATGTACTGCCCGCTAGGGTTCTTTTGCTGGTGGTTCCTTTGGCCGGTGAGATTTGCTCATGCCGCTTGATGGGTGAGAATCTGCTGTGCCTGTTTTGTTGGGTGGATTCCCTTTATTAATGGAGCGGCTCCTAGACTCTGGTTGGACCCGCCAATATTCCTTTGCTGTTCCTTTGGCCGGTGAGATCGGCTCATGCCGCTTGATGGGTGAGAATCTGCTGTGCCTGTTTTGTTGGGAGGACTCCCTTTTAACCGAGCGGCCTCATGACGTGCTGGAAGACGTTTTGGGGATTGCTGTTGTCGTTTGGAGGAGAATCACGACGACGGGACGTATGCGGTATTAATAACTAAACGAAATTTTGAATTAACTCTCTCTCTCCAAATCTATTGATAGATGCTAAAGGTATTTATGTTCTTTTTGATAAGCCTTCTTTGGTATGTTTTCCTTGCAAAGTGCAATAAAATATTATAAATTTCACTAGAAAAATAAGTGTTTCAAATATATTCATGACCTCAAATCCCTGACTCCACCATCCTGAGAAGGATGTTCTTTTGCTCTAGGATAAGCTGTCGGATGACAAAGGTGGGTTTCCTACATCTCCCAAGTATTACAATGTGTCTATTTGTTGAGTTTCCGATAGTCTATGACCATCTTCTACTTTTTTATTCCATCCTTCAGAAGTTGAGCGACTTGCGTTTCAACTTCAAGCCTCTGTTCATACGGTAACCGATAAGCGCGTTGATACAGGGCTCTTCTTTAATTAATTTTATTTTGTGTTTTACATGAGGTGAGCAATTAGCTACCAGTTCCTCAGAAAATAAATCCCTATTTTTCTCCAATAACTCGTGTACCGGACGTATTTTTAAGATTAATTTTGGCATAATTTATGTGTAATTTTATGTAATATTTTATGACAAAATAAACATATTCACGGGGTCAGGCAGTCAGCCTAAGACAAAAAATAAAGCTTGACCCCACCCTCTGTGTACATACCTACACACTACCTTAATTAAATTAACTTTTTCCTTTCAAGTGTAAGTAATAGAGATCTGCACAAATTGGACCCGTGCGAAGGTTTGTATAGGAACGGCATCGCACAGATCGAATTTGTGCAAAGGAAAAAGTTAATTTAATTAAGGTAGTGTGTAGGTATGTACACAGAGGGTGGGGTCAAGCTTTATTTTTTGTCTTAGGCTGACTGCCTGACCCCGTGAATATGTTTATTTTGTCATAAAATATTACATAAAATTACACATAAATTATGCCAAAATTAATCTTAAAAATACGTCCGGTACATACTCCCCCCGGTGCAGTCACGGCTGCGCCTAGCTGTCAGGACGTATATTTCGTAGAATGGTCGCCCGAGGGTGGCAGAGGTTCCGGGCTGTATGAAGCGCTGCGTCTGCACTCTAGGTTGCGGCAGGCGTTCATCGTCTCCGTGTGGACTCCGTTGTCTGAGGGAGGCCATATCGGCACGGAAAGCTGCTCATTCGCAGCGGTGGAGGAGAGGCCACGCTGTATCAGGCAGCGGCCGTCGTCCGTCTGCTTGGGCCCATGCGCCGCCGAATAGGCGGGAATGGTGCCAGCGACTGCGCGGGGTGCGAGGGGTGCGGGGAGTGCGAGGGGTAAAGGGCCACGCACCACCGTCCGGCGGCCGATGTTTTTTCGGTCGGGCATGTGGGCAAGGCTCCCCCCGTCATTTTGGCTGGGCGTACGGGCAAGACTCCCTCCGTCATTTTGACCGGGTGTACGGGCAAGGCTCCTTCCGTTATTTCGACCGGGCGGTCTAGGGCCAGGCGATGCGGTGACACGTTGCGTCGCAGGGTAGGCGTCAGGCTGGTGCGCGTGTTGGGCACCAGAGTGAGCGTCAGGGTGCGCATCAGGGAGCGCACGATGAAATACATCAGTCGGCGCGTCTGGGTGCGCGTCAAGAAGCGCGCCGGAATGCACGCCAGGAGGGGCACCAGGGGCGTCACCGTGCACGCCAGGCTGGGCACCAGAAGGGACATCAGGAAGCGCGCCAGGATGCGCGCCAAGATGCGCGCCAGTGGGCGCGTTGGGATGCGCGCCAGTGGGCGCGTTGGGATGCGCGCCAGGGAGCGCGTCGGGATGCACGCCAAAAGGGGCACCAGGGGCGTCAGTGTGCACGCCAGGCTGGGCACCAGAAGGGACATCAGGAAGCGCGCCAGGATGCGCGCCAAGATGCGCGCCAGTGGGCGCGTTGGGATGCGCGCCAGCGGGCGCGTTGGGATGCGCGCCAGGGAGCGCGTCGGGATGCACGCCAAAAGGGGCACCAGGGGCGTCAGTGTGCACGCCAGGCTGGGCACCAGAAGGGGCATTACGAAGCGCGCCAAGATGCGCGCCAGTTTGCGCAGCAAGGGGCGCGCCAGGGTGCGCGCCAGGATGCGCGCCGGGATGCACGCCAGGAGGGGCACCAGGGGCGTCACCGTGCACGCCAGGCTGGGCACCAGAAGGGGCATCAGGAAGCGCGCCAGGATGCGCGCCGGGATGCGCGCCGGGATGCGCACCAGGGAGCGCGCCGGGATTCACACCAGGAGGGGAACCAGGGGCGTCGCCGTGCATGCCAGGCTGGGCACCAGGAGGGACATCAGGAAGCGCGCCAGGATGCGCGCCAAGATGCGCGCCAGTGGGCGCGTTGGGATGCGCGCCAGGGAGCGCGTCGGGATGCACGCCAAAAGGGGCACCAGGGGCGTCAGTGTGCATGCCAGGCTGGGCACCAGGAGGGACATCAGGAAGCGCGCCAGGATGCGCGCCAAGATGCGCGCCAGTGGGCGCGTTGGGATGCGCGCCAGGGAGCGCGTCGGGATGCACGCCAAAAGGGGCACCAGGGGCGTCAGTGTGCACGCCAGGCTGGGCACCAGAAGGGGCATTACGAAGCGCGCCAAGATGCGCGCCAGTTTGCGCAGCAAGGGGCGCGCCAGGGTGCGCGCCAGGATGCGCGCCGGGATGCACGCCAGGAGGGGCACCAGGGGCGTCACCGTGCACGCCAGGCTGGGCACCAGAAGGGGCATCAGGAAGCGCGCCAGGATGCGCGCCGGGATGCGCACCAGGGGGCGCGCCGGGATTCACACCAGGAGGGGAACCAGGGGCGTCGCCGTGCATGCCAGGCTGGGCACCAGGAGGGACATCAGGAAGCGCGCCAGGATGCGCGCCAAGATGCGCGCCAGTTTGCGCAGCAAGGGGCGCGCCAGGATGCGCGCCAGGATGCTCGGCAAGGGGTGCGTCAGGCCAGGAACCAGGGAGCGCAGCAGCATGGGCACCAGGGGGCGCAGCAGTATGGGCACCAGGGGGCGCACCAGCATGGGCACCAGGGGGCGCACCAGCATGGGCACCAGGGGGCGCGCCAGGGAGTGCACCAGGAGGCGCACCAGGAGGCGCACCAGGAGGCGCACCAGGGTAGGCACCAGGAGGCGCACCAGGGTAGGCACCAGGGGGCGCGCCAGGGAGTGCACCAGGAGGCGCACCAGGAGGCGCACTAGGGTAGGCACCAGGGGGCGCGCCAGGGTGGGCACCAGGGGGCGCACCGGGGTAGGCGCCAGGAGGCGCAGCAGCATGGGCACCAGGGGGGGCACCAGCATGGGCACCAGGGCAGGCGCTAGGGGGCGCACCAGGATGGGCACCAGGGGGCGCACCAGGGTAGGCGCCAGGGGGCGCACCAGCATGGGCACCAGGGGGCGCAGCAGCGTGGGCACCAGGGTAGGCGCCAGGGGGCGCACCAGCATGGGCACCAGGGGGCGCAGCAGCATGGGCACCAGGGGGCGCACCAGCATGGGCACCAGGGGGCGCACCAGGAGGCGCACCAGGAGGCGCACCAGGGTAGGCACCAGGGGGCGCGCCAGGGTGGGCACCAGGGGGCGCACCGGGGTAGGCGCCAGGAGGCGCAGCAGCATGGGCACCAGGGGGGGCACCAGCATGGGCACCAGGGCAGGCGCTAGGGGGCGCACCAGGATGGGCGCCAGGGGGCGCACCAGGGTAGGCGCCAGGGGGCGCACCAGCATGGGCACCAGGGTAGGCGCCAGGGGGCGCACCAGGGTAGGCTCCAGGGGGCGCACCAGGGTAGGCTCCAGGGGGCGCAGCAGCATGGGCACCAGGGTAGGCGCCAGGGGGCGCACCAGGGTAGGCACCAGGGGGCGCACCAGGATGGGCACCAGGGGGCGCACCAGGGTAGGCGCCAGGGGGCGCACCAGCATGGGCACCAGGGGGCGCAGCAGCGTGGGCACCAGGGTAGGCGCCAGGGGGCGCACCAGGGGGCGCGCCAGGGTGTGCACCGGGAGGCGCACCAGGGTAGGCGCCAGGGGGCGCACCAGGATGGGCACCAGGGGGCGCACCAGGGTGTGCAGCAAGGGGTGCGCCAGGGCTGGCACCAGGGGGCGCGCCAGGCAGGTACTGCGTCGCGGTGGGGATGAACGAGAGCAACGCAGCGAGCTGCCTGCTCATCGCTCGGTTCTCCCTCCGTAGTTGCCTCACCATGGCAGAGTAGTCCTCTTTGGCATCAGAGGACAGGGTGCTGCCAGGGCCGACAGGGTGTGGGTCGGCAGGGCTGGCAGCGTAGGGGCCGGCAGGGCTGGCAGCGTAGCTGACAGGGGCAGCCCTGCCAACAGGGCTGGCAAAACCGGCTGGGTGAGGCGCCGCAGGGCTGGCAGCGAGAGACGTCATCTCGGGAGCTAGGAGGCGTGAAGGCGTGAAGGCGTGAAGACGATCATCCGGCTCGAAGGACCATGTACGGGACAGGCACTGTAGTCGCCAGCCGCACAGACGATGAAGTGGGAAGTTGCCGGCTGGCCGCTTCGACACCTAGGGAGAAAGTGGGGAAAAAATGTAGGGAGAGGGAAAAGTGGGGAGATTTCAGGAAAATTGGGTAAATGTAGGGAGAAAGGTAGAAGGCAAGGGGGGGCGGAAGGGGGGTAGAGGTAGAGGGGAAGTAGAGGGGAAGAAGGGAGGTAGAGGGGAAATTTGCGCGATCGACCAATTTATTGTAATGCTTTCTTCTTGGAGGGCGGTCCAACCAGGGCGGAGAAGAAGAAGTCCAAGTTTTCCAGGGGTAGATCGGAGAAGGCAGAAGAGAAGGCGAGATGTTGCTGAAGCGGTGAGATCTGGAACTCTGCCGATCTGGCGGTCTAACAGCCGTATTTAAAGGGTCCAGAGACGGGAGTCTGCCCGTCTTAGTCCTTTGTTCATCTCAATTCTACGAACTGAGATGAAATTCTTAGAATTTTGACTGTTAGAGTTGTAAAACGCCACCGCGTTCGTTTCGCTATTGCGCAACGAAGCTTTGAACGCCACAGAGTTTTATCTCGACCTACTCTCGATGCCTCTCCGATCATTCGTTTATTATGTGAGTTTGCACATTTTACATTTTACATAGGGTATGAACAGTCTGCACAAATTGGAATTATTTTATATTTATGCAAAACTGTTATACGAATACATAGGTTGCATAAATTCGAATTTGTGCAGACTGTTCATACCCTATGTAAAATGTAAAATGTGCAAACTCACATAATAAACGAATGATCGGAGAGGCATCGAGAGTAGGTCGAGATAAAACTCTGTGGCGTTCAAAGCTTCGTTGCGCAATAGCGAAACGAACGCGGTGGCGTTTTACAACTCTAACAGTCAAAATTCTAAGAATTTCATCTCAGTTCGTAGAATTGAGATGAACAAAGGACTAAGACGGGCAGACTCCCGTCTCTGGACCCTTTAAATACGGCTGTTAGACCGCCAGATCGGCAGAGTTCCAGATCTCACCGCTTCAGCAACATCTCGCCTTTTCTTCTGCCTTCTCCGATCTACCCCTGGAAAACTTGGACTTCTTCTTCTCCGCCCTGGTTGGACCGCCCTCCAAGAAGAAAGCATTACAATAAATTGGTCGATCGCGCAAATTTCCCCTCTACCTCCCTTCTTCCCCTCTACTTCCCCTCTACCTCTACCCCCCTTCCGCCCCCCCTTGCCTTCTACCTTTCTCCCTACATTTACCCAATTTTCCTGAAATCTCCCCACTTTTCCCTCTCCCTACATTTTTTCCCCACTTTCTCCCTAGGTGTCGAAGCGGCCAGCCGGCAACTTCCCACTTCATCGTCTGTGCGGCTGGCGACTACAGTGCCTGTCCCGTACAACTCGTCAAGTTTAATCATATCCATCACATGGAATAACTGAACTTGTCTGGTTGGAGTTTTTAAAATATTATAAGAGTTATTTAAAATTAATGTTGCATTCATTAATTTCAACATGTCTATCTCCATTAACACATTGTATTTATGGGAAAAGTCAAAAATATAAAAACGCATTTCAGCATTATTATTGCCGAATACTTCTTTCCAAAATGACGTCACGACGGTACCTGTATGGGTGGTCGTAGAGTATGCTGTTTGTACATTAAACTCTTCATTTATATATCTACAGTCACGAAACAATCTATTCTATACATTTTTATTCATGAATGATTTGGAGCTTCCCGTATCAATCAGAATTTTTATATTTAATGGCGCTACTACATATGGTAGGCCATTATTAATATGATTCAGGTGGATTAGGTTTCTCGGGGAGATTCTTTGTCTTCCCAAAAATCCGACCGTTCCTGATCATTACCGTCGGTATAAATTAGCTCCTGTGCCGTACGTCCTTTGCCGAGGTCGATGACCGGGCCTTAAGTAAGTCGGGGCATTGGGGCCGTTCTCATACTGATGTCACCGGCACGTGCCTGAAGTGTATTAAAATTATTGTGATTATTTCCTTGCCACGGGCGGTTTTGTGTTTATGCTTTTGGGTATTATTATTTATTATGATTATGATAATTAACATTATTATGAGGTTTGAGCGAGTTTTGCATTTGCGGCGGTAGAAAGTTAGGGCAACTAAAAGGTTTGGTTTGTTTTGTCCTGGCTGCATGAAATTAGATGGTCCTGCTTGTGGAAACACAAGATTTTGTTTAAACCGCTGGTGGAGCTCGCCATGAGCCTCCAGCATTCTTATTTCTGTGCATAGGGCATCATAATTTTTTGTCAAGTTTGCGAATGTAATGTGCGTTGGCATGAGATTTAATAATGTATTTCTAGCTGTATCTTTGTACGGTTCCATCAATATGTGAGCACTAGGTCCTCCATATTGATCGGAAATTTTAATTTTAATTAAGTGAATTTGATTGATCTCATGCATCGTTGAGGAGAAATCCTTTTGACCGCGGTTGAAGTTGATTAATTCAGTTTGTAGTAATAACGTAACAGACGTATTGTCTCCACATTCATTTTTCAATGTTTCTAATATGGTTTTGATACGCTACCTTCGTTAGCAGGGTTTGATGAGCTTTAATGTTAATAACACCGCTTGTTAAGTGGGTGTATGATTATATGTAGGTACATATATTAAATATTATAATGGCCATCACTGTGGTCAGCTTTGTTCCCGACGGGAACTCGGACGCCAAACCTTGCCGGAGGCAAGGTATGCTGACTCAGCGGGAAGGCATGGGTTCTCATCATCAGGGATGGGCATGAGGTGCTTATTCACAAGTAGTCTCAAACAATGAAAGGCAAGATCTTCTGTTAAAACAATTAGAATCTATTTCATTAGAAGTAAGGGTTTACAAATACATGTGAAAACTTACCCCCATCATTGACCGTATAACTAAACCCTAACTACTATGTCTCTACCGATGGATGGGGACGCCTTCCTCCAGGGTTCCGCGACTGCTTCAGAGCGGCATCCAGCCTGCCAGCTCGTCTCTCGTACAGAATACAGGCCAGAACTATACCGGGACCTCGTGGATTACCTCCGGTATCCTTCCATCCATATGATTGCGTGACTTCCCCGGCGAGCGCGGCAAAGTGGGAATCATGCGATCTCGCCCCCCAAATACGGATCTCATCCGATATCAAAGTAACTAATAGTCGATCCCGACAGTCAACAGTTTCGAAGCGAGCGAGGATTACCCTCCGACACATCGATTCTACAAATGGAATCTTGAATCTCCGGAATACGCCGACACGCGTTTTACGTTCGCGGATCCGGTTTTGTTTCACGCACCATGCGTATTTACTCGCGATTCGCACACGAACTTATTATTCATACTCATCCAGCATTGGATGCCTTGATCAATTTAAAAGAGCATTTGCTCCGCTCGACTTTTAAAAATCACTTCTTTAAACTTGGCACTGTGACGTTCCCACCAGGTCTGAGCCCATCTAGACCCCGTGGGGAAGTGTTGAGCAGCCCATAATAAAACACTTCCGGCCTATTTGCCCCAGTATATGGCTGTCAAAAAAAACCATAGACAATATTAATAATAGTAATCAGTACCTGATTACAATTGTGATGAATAAGTTCAATGTTTTCATAACAGTTTCATTATTGTTATCATGATCGCACATGAGAATTACATGAAGTGCTTTTCCATGTAATCTTGAGATAACTTTCTCAACATTATTTGGCGTGTTGCCGTTTCTAGCAATATACCCCCTGGCTGATTTTATAAACAAGTTAATATCTTGGGGAGAGTCACTGTACTCCAATATTGATTCAGAATATTGGGGAGCGGGCCTCTCATTTAGCTGTGCCATTTAAAAAAAAAATGTAAAATAGAAATATACAAAGTGACTTTAAAGGAATTTGGTTAGAGGGAAAGGATCGTAAGGTAGGGAAAGGATCTATCGTACGTATGGGATAGACGATCAATTGAAAATTGTACTCACAGAAGTATTGATGCAACGATCTTCATTGCGAAGTTAACGAATTTGTAGTACCCCTCGACCACGGAGGCCATATTGACATAGAGATTCATAGCATTTAAATAAGGGAAGTTTGAATTGTACCCTTTAGTACCTAAATATAATTATTAAAACTGATGCAGGAACTTCTAGCATTAACTCCCAAATTTGTAAGTGTATTGTTATGAAAACATTGAACTTATTCATCACAATTGTAATCAGGTACTGATTACTATTATTAATATTGTCTATGGTTTTTTTTGACAGCCATATACTGGGGCAAATAGGCCGGAAGTGTTTTATTATGGGCTGCTCAACACTTCCCCACGGGGTCTAGATGGGCTCAGACCTGGTGGGAACGTCACAGTGCCAAGTTTAAAGAAGTGATTTTTAAAAGTCGAGCGGAGCAAATGCTCTTTTAAATTGATCAAGGCATCCAATGCTGGATGAGTATGAATAATAAGTTCGTGTGCGAATCGCGAGTAAATACGCATGGTGCGTGAAACAAAACCGGATCCGCGAACGTAAAACGCGTGTCGGCGTATTCCGGAGATTCAAGATTCCATTTGTAGAATCGATGTGTCGGAGGGTAATCCTCGCTCGCTTCGAAACTGTTGACTGTCGGGATCGACTATTAGTTACTTTGATATCGGATGAGATCCGTATTTGGGGGGCGAGATCGCATGATTCCCACTTTGCCGCGCTCGCCGGGGAAGTCACGCAATCATATGGATGGAAGGATACCGGAGGTAATCCACGAGGTCCCGGTATAGTTCTGGCCTGTATTCTGTACGAGAGACGAGCTGGCAGGCTGGATGCCGCTCTGAAGCAGTCGCGGAACCCTGGAGGAAGGCGTCCCCATCCATCGGTAGAGACATAGTAGTTAGGGTTTAGTTATACGGTCAATGATGGGGGTAAGTTTTCACATGTATTTGTAAACCCTTACTTCTAATGAAATAGATTCTAATTGTGTTAACAGAAGATCTTGCCTTTCATTGTTTGAGACTACTTGTGAATAAGCACCTCATGCCCATCCCTGATGATGAGAACCCATGCCTTCCCGCTGAGTCAGCATACCTTGCCTCCGGCAAGGTTTGGCGTCCGAGTTCCCGTCGGGAACAAAGCTGACCACAGTGATGGCCATTATAATATTTAATATATGTACCTACATATAATCATACACCCACTTAACAAGCGGTGTTATTAACATTAAAGCTCATCAAACCCTGCTAACGAAGGTAGCGTATCAAATGGCGCAACAATGTGTTGGTCTCGTAATAACTTATTCACAGGTAGATCTGCTTGTTACAAAATATTATGTTATAATTCCATGTGCTAGCATCCATCTTAGTCAATTTACTGCAGGTGTCACATTCACTTTGTTGTTGTGATGTCCATAACCTCAATTTATTTATGTTTGTCATTATAAATAATGCTCAGAAAAATTGGTTATAGACAATAATTACGATTGTAGGGAATGTGTAGGTACTGCTTTAATTGAAATCAATCAACATCGATTACTGTTTAGCTACCAAATTATCTATGATAATTATCTCGTCCGATTTTATCTTTGATACAAGTGTCAAAATCAAGTGTTGTGTTTTGGCTATCAAACATTATTCGCATGATAATTAAATCATGTGATTATACCAACACTACATTAATAACAATTAATTTTTTTTTTAAATTTAAATATAATCAAAACAAACAATTTGTTTCCAGTTAAAGTATGTGCCTGCATTATTGCCTACACCGCCTGTCAATTTGTATGTTTTCATCTTACGCGACGTGTTGAAATCAATGCATGCAAGTACCATTCATTATTACCTAAATTACAAATAACTGGTTGTATTAAATGATCATTTATATGATATATTATCATTTGGTACTTTTAAATACTTATGAGACACGAAAAATTATTTTATTAACAGCTGACAGCTGTCGCAAATACTTGATTGTCGGTTGTTTACCTTCAAACGTCAATTTGATTACAAAATTAGTATAGACCAAGCAGCGGTCGGTCTATTTACATTTGGAGATTTGAATTTAAAATACTTTGGTTTAATCGGTACATATTTTTTTTAATATTGATTACTGACAGTTACGTCATTGTGTACTAAATTAATTTTATACTTTAGAGATATGAATTATCTTAGTAATTTTTACTAACATAAGGGCAGGGTTGCCGCTAGATATTTTTTTTTTTCTTCAACTTAAATTAGGGTTGCCACAAACTTAATTTTTATTTCATCTAAAATATATATTTTTTTAAGTAAGGGTTGCCACAAATTTGGAAGTTTATTCAACTTAATTTCAAAAAACTTAACTTTAATTTTTTTTTTTAATTCAAAAAAAAAAAAAAAAAAACGGTTGTCAAAAAAAAAAAAAAAAAATTTTTTGTTTTTTTTTATTTAATTTTATCACACGCTTAAATTTCAATATGTCGGGGCCAATAGAGAACATCAACGGGAGATCGAAGGACGATTTAAATGTAGAATTAACTATACGAAATATAATACCGGCTAACACATTAGAGGAAATGCGTTTACAGGCTAGAAATCATAATAAGTCCTTAAAAGTAGCTGAAATTGTTAATCAAGTTGAAGACAACATAAATACAGATCAGGACGGTGACTCTGGTACCAATGTTATAAAATATACAAAAATCATTTATAATGAATCGCATGCTCCAACAGTCACAATAAATAATTGGAATTTAAAATTCAATGGTTCAACCTGTGTTCGAGAACTTATTCAACAAATTGATGAAAAATGTAGGACTAGAAATGTCAAATATGAAGATATAGTTAGGTGTTTTCCGGATATTTTAGAGGGCCTAGCTCTATTATGGTTTAGGTCCATTTATACTCCTGACCTTACCTGGGATAGCCTGAAACTACTATTAATCAGACAATTCGAGGATAGCAATAGACAGATAGCCCTAAAAATAGATCTGTTCAATATGAAACAATCGACCGGTATGTCTGCTTTCGAATTTGTTCTTAGAATGAAGGCGCATAACAATATGCTTGACTCTAAACTATCAGATAGTGAGTTGCTTCAATTAGCCATGAGAGCCTTGTTACCTAAGTACACTACCTTGCTCGCGTCTCGGGAGATAAATACTTTCGAAGAGTTAAATGATGCGACAAAAAAATTTGAATCATTTTCGACATCTGAAACAGCAAAGCAACCGACTCCTTCGTCTTCTTACGCAAACAAGGGCTATCTAAATGATAATTCAAATTCGAATAAACAATATTATAATAGATATCCTAATAATAAATACACGTACAATCAGAGTCCTCCTTTATATAATAATAAATATTTCAACCGATCGACAAGTAACAACCAAAGTAATTTCAGTAAAAATACAAATTCCGCAAAACAGTACCAACAGGGACGTTCTACTGATAATAAACAAAAAGAGACGGGTCATGCACCTCCAGCTCCTTTGAACAATAGGATTATTTGTAACTATTGCAAGAAATTAGGGCACAAAATGTCGGACTGTAGGAAGAAAGCTTCCGACAGTTATGCTTCCAAAGTAGGGTCTCTAAATAATAATACAAACAAGGATGCGGAAAACTAGGATGGAGTCGCTCTAGACACGCACCTTCCCATGCGCAGGGAAGACGTGAGTGGCGGAGTTGGCTCCGACTGGTAAGAAAGTTTCTTTCTGCTCCCGATTCTAACGCAGTGGGCCCACTGCCACAGAATTCGGAGATAGAAGGGGATAATCGACCGTACGCCGAAATTTGTATTGTTGATAAAACCTGCAGGGCGTTACTTGACAGTGGCGCTTCTCTATCTTGTATAGGGGGGGATTCTTATAAATATTTTCTAAATCTAGGTATTAAATTAGTTAAAGTAGATTTTAGTGTCTCAACAGCAGACGGTACAAGACAGAATGTGTTAGGGACAGTGACGTTGCCAGTGGCGTACAGGGGAATCACTCGAGACATTCTTTTTTACGTTATTCCGTCATTGTCGCCTGATTACATTTTGGGGGTGAACTTTTGGAAGCAGTTCCAAATCGCGCCGGAACTGTTTTCAGGGGTGCCCAGCCCAACACGGGCAGGACAAGTTAATGAGGTGAGGGCAATCCGGCCAGCCTCATCTTTGACTCCTAAGGAAAACAAAAGTCTATTAGAAATAGTAAAAAAATTTGAATCGATTTCTTTTGAGAAAAAAGGCTTAGGTAAGACTCATCTTGTAAAACATAAAATCGTTACCACAGGTCCTCCAATAAAACAGAGGTATTACCCTTTGTCGCCCGCTAGACAGAAACAGCTTGAAGCAGAAGTAGATGAGATGTTGAAATTAGGAGTAATCCGTCCCTCTCGTTCTCCTTGGTCTAGTCCGGTATTGATAGTAACTAAAAAAGACGGTACGGGTCGTTTTTGTTTGGACTCGCGTAAAATCAACAATGTAACAATTCGCGATTCCTATCCCTTGCCATATATATCAAGGATCCTAGATAAGCTTGGCGGAGCTAGGTATGTCTCGTCCATTGACCTATCCAAGGCGTTTTGGCAGATTGCCTTGGATGAAGACTCCTGTCAGAAGACAGCTTTCGTGGTTCCTGGTCGAGGTCTATTCGAATTCACTCGTATGCCTTTTGGACTCAAAAACGCACCAAGCGAGCTCCAAAGACTGGCTGACGCCTTATTCGGACCTGAATTCGATGACAATGCGTTCTGTTATTTAGACGATCTAATCTTGGTGTCAGAAGACTTAGAGTCTCATCTCAATTTATTAAACCGTGTCTATGAACGACTTAGAGATGCAGGATTAACCATAAACCTAAAAAAATCTGAGTTCTGCAAAGCCGAGCTCAAATATCTTGGCTATATGGTTGATTCTCGAGGTCTTCGTACGGACCCAATAAAAATAGAAAGTATTCAGAACTTCCCGGTACCTAAAAACGCAAAGCAAATACGAGCCTTCGTTGGTTTATGTGGGTACTTCAGGAGATTTATAAAAGGCTTTTCAAGCATTGCCGCTCCTCTTACAAGACTTACTGGCTCCAAGAACGGTATCAGTAACTTTGCATGGTCTCCAGAAGCCGAGACCGCCTTCGGTGATTTAAAAAAAGCCTTAACTTCAGCTCCTGTTTTAAGTTGCCCGGATTTCACAAAACCCTTCGCAATACATTGTGATGCCAGCTCGGCTGGAATAGGCGGAGTTTTGATCCAAACCATAGATGGACTAGAACACCCTATCGCTTATTATTCGCGTTGTCTGAATATTCACGAACGCAACTACGGTATCACGGAACGCGAACTTTTGGCTGTGTTAGATTCGGTTACACATTTTAGACCGTATATAGAAGGTGCACATTTTAAGGTTGTCACCGACCACTCGAGTTTGAAGTGGCTGGGGTCTTTATCTAACCCTAGTGGCCGTCTTGCACGATGGAGCTCACGATTATCACAATTTTCTTTCGATATAGTTCACCGGAAGGGAACTCAACACGTTGTACCGGACGTACTTTCGCGAATGGACTTAGCTTTAATATCAGGAACTGTTCCTAACCACACTACTGACGAATGGTATATAAAAGCTTGGGAAGGTTGTCAGAAGTTCCCACAACGGTTTCAAAATTTTCAAGTACGTGACAGCGAATTATTCCGTCATACTAAGACTGATTCAGCTCTCTGCGAAGATACAGCGTGGAAAAAAGTTATTCCTCAAGAACTTAGACAGGAGATTTTATCAAATATTCACGAATCTTCTCGAGCTTGTCATCCAGGTATATTTAAAACATATAAAAAATTGCAGTTGCGATACTATTGGCCTAATATGTATAGAGACGCAAAAATTTTTGTGAATCATTGTCAAACCTGTAAAGCGCATAAGATTAGTACGGCCCCTCCTAATGGTATATCCTCAAATCCTAAACGAGTTACAAGACCTATGCAAATGTTGTCCTTAGATTTGGTAGGTCCTTTACCTAGAAGCTACTCCGGTTTTACGGTAATATTGTCATGTGTGGACGTCTTTACTAAATTTACTTGGCTATTTCCGCTGCGCAACGGCTCCGCGAAAAGCATCGTAAAAAATTTAGAAGAGAACGTCTTCCTTGTTCATGGAGTACCGCGTACTGTAGTCTGCGATAATGGCCGTCAATTCATCGCGAAGGAATTTAAAGATTTACTACGTAATTATAACGTACCACAACCCTTTTACAACTCACTGTATACTCCTCAAAATAATGTAGTTGAGCGTTATAATCAAACATTGGGAACAGCTCTATCTATTTTAGTTGAATCGGATCACAGGAATTGGTCTAAATTTCTTCCCCAAGTTCAATCGGCTATGAACAATACTGTCAATTGCGCTACAGGATATACCCCTTTCTTTTTAATGCATGGTAGGGAGCAGATAATTGACGGAGATCTCCACCGTAATCCATTAGCAGACGGTGATACCAATTCGCAGAATGGTGTTCAACCTGAAGCTTATGCTCAGAGGTTAGATAAATTATCGGCAGTATATGAACAAGTCTCAGACGCACTTCTTAAAGCTTACCAAAAGGGAGCTAATCATTACAACCTACGGAGAAAACACGTTACTTACCAGGTTGGGGATGTGGTTTGGCGTAGCCAATCCAATGCATTGAATTATTTTACACAGAAGTTAGCTCCGCGATTTGTTAAAAATATAGTTGTGAGAAAGAAATCAGATCTTATATATACGCTCGCAGATCTGAATGGTAAAGAAACTGGTGACTTTCACGTGAAAGACATCGTGAAATCGGACAATATTCCTATATAGTCCTCTTTCCTTCAGTACCTTGTAGGGTCTGGCCATCCTTGCAAGGGCTGACATCATTAACTAATTATACAATGCTTGGACCATTCAATTCGACCTGATCAATCGAATTGTGGTGGTCAGTATTTTGTTAACAAGTCATATTTCATTAAATATTCCAAAGTTATATGTCTTCTAAAGAGTAAATAATTCTTATTTTTTAACTCTAGTTCAAAACTCGAGTTGAATTAATTATGTATACACCACTATAATTGAATTGGTAGGATGCTTGCACATGGAAACAAACTCGTTACTTTAATTGTAAACTTGGCACATTTTAATATATTTTTTTTACCTCTGTCTAGTTTTAAGTTACGTCAACTTGGAATATACGACGATATTGTTTATACCCTCTTGTATTCCAAGCAAAATATTACATGACCTGTGTTCATATTTACTTATGTTATAAACCTTGTGATTTTATAATAGGAACATGCGGGGATGACAGCCCATCATTTCTGTATGTTCCGTATTGTAAACCTTGTCAAACTATAATTAGAGCATACAGAGATGGCAGCCCAGTATTTCGGTGTGCTCCGATTTTCAGTTTTTAAGATTTATGAGATTTCATGTTATAAGAATACTCAGCACTTCTTGCACAGTTGTGGCACTACTCATATCAATTGCCTAAAAATGTTGATTTATATAATTTTTTTTATTTTTTTTTTAAATATGTTGTTACCGCACAAGCTAGTACTATGTAAAATGATATTTGTTATCTCCTCCTCGTTTCCCTTGTTTGGGATATTATTATTTTGTATATTTTCGATTAGCGTCAGGAACGGCGCATAAAAATCCATTCATAAAAATCTACTCATATGTATAGAGTTATAGAGTTGTATAAAACCTTAATAATTGTATATATCAAACAATTTACCTCATCAATTGCACCCTCTACGGGTCTACATAACTTACTTTTTGGCACCATTCATTGGCGATGGTTGTTTACTTTTGGCACCATTCATTGGCGATGGTTGTTTACTTTTTGGCACCATTCATTGGCGATGGTTGTTTACATTGTTTCATTTAAGTATGATCCAAACCATGATTTTTATATAAAACTAAGGTATAATGATTAGACTGTTACTGCTGTATAGTAGGTTTTATATTCATAACCCCCAAAAGACCGAAGTTAGGAAGTATAGTTAGGGATACTCTTCGAAGGAAGTTTTTTTTCCAAAATGGAAGTAAAATCAGTGAAAAGTGCAGATGGTACACCATCTAAAAAGTGTTGCCTGTTGAGGCTCTTTAAAAAAAAAAAAACAACAAAAAGTGTTTTCGTAATAAGTGACGCCTAGTGCGTATATAATGTCTTAGTTATTAATAAATTTATAAAGTATTTTAATATTATGTGTTATAACCACTATAAGTTAATGACCTGTTACAGATGCTGCGTGTACGGTTGTCTTGAGGAAATCAGTATTACAACACCCAGCATCCTTCATGCTGAGGGTGTTTGTAGACCCCGTCCACGTATTACCTGATTGAAGTTTGTTTATTTTTAAGTTTTATTATATTAAGTTTTGTTTTCTTTCCTGTTGGCCAGCACTTCTAATGATTGCGTCGCGAATTCATCCACCATGCCTTACGCATGATGGGCGCGATTGACGTTGCGACACAATCATTTGCAAGTTGTCTGTACGCATTTCATGCTTAATTAATCTATTTTATGTTTATATATGTACTTCGTTTTACATTAAGCATCTCTTTTCTCTTTAAACTTGAATGCTGTTTGTTTCAGTACCCCCCATCAGACCAAGTTTGTTAGTCAATAGTGTAGGGATTTCTGTTTTTTTTGGTTATCTTTTGTGTTCGAGGGCAAACACGTTCGGAGCGAGCGGGGTATTGTTATGAAAACATTGAACTTATTCATCACAATTGTAATCAGGTACTGATTACTATTATTAATATTGTCTATGGTTTTTTTTGACAGCCATATACTGGGGCAAATAGGCCGGAAGTGTTTTATTATGGGCTGCTCAACACTTCCCCACGGGGTCTAGATGGGCTCAGACCTGGTGGGAACGTCACAGTGCCAAGTTTAAAGAAGTGATTTTTAAAAGTCGAGCGGAGCAAATGCTCTTTTAAATTGATCAAGGCATCCAATGCTGGATGAGTATGAATAATAAGTTCGTGTGCGAATCGCGAGTAAATACGCATGGTGCGTGAAACAAAACCGGATCCGCGAACGTAAAACGCGTGTCGGCGTATTCCGGAGATTCAAGATTCCATTTGTAGAATCGATGTGTCGGAGGGTAATCCTCGCTCGCTTCGAAACTGTTGACTGTCGGGATCGACTATTAGTTACTTTGATATCGGATGAGATCCGTATTTGGGGGGCGAGATCGCATGATTCCCACTTTGCCGCGCTCGCCGGGGAAGTCACGCAATCATATGGATGGAAGGATACCGGAGGTAATCCACGAGGTCCCGGTATAGTTCTGGCCTGTATTCTGTACGAGAGACGAGCTGGCAGGCTGGATGCCGCTCTGAAGCAGTCGCGGAACCCTGGAGGAAGGCGTCCCCATCCATCGGTAGAGACATAGTAGTTAGGGTTTAGTTATACGGTCAATGATGGGGGTAAGTTTTCACATGTATTTGTAAACCCTTACTTCTAATGAAATAGATTCTAATTGTGTTAACAGAAGATCTTGCCTTTCATTGTTTGAGACTACTTGTGAATAAGCACCTCATGCCCATCCCTGATGATGAGAACCCATGCCTTCCCGCTGAGTCAGCATACCTTGCCTCCGGCAAGGTTTGGCATCCGAGTTCCCGTCGGGAACAAAGCTGACCACAGTGATGGCCATTATAATATTTAATATATGTACCTACATATAATCATACACCCACTTAACAAGCGGTGTTATTAACATTAAAGCTCATCAAACCCTGCTAACGAAGGTAGCGTATCAGTATCAGAAAAATAATTACTGTATAATATCAGTTATTATTATTATTATTATTGGATGATTTTTATAGCGCCATTTTCGTGAGAAAATCACCTCAAGGGCGCTTTATAAATTCATTTACACATTTAATCTATACCTATATACTACAAGTGGCTTATATTATGACTAAGATTGATAACTAATGACTTACAACTAAGACTTCTATGACTAGTGATTTAGAACTATACTTATTTTTATAACCGAGTTTTGTACATGTAATTGGAAGCCATAATACAATACGAAACGAACAGAGCAGTATTGTTACTGCTCTATTCGTATTATGACCTGCAACTCTCTTAAAATTAGTTATTTAAGACTAACATACTTATTTACATTTATAATCACATATTGTTATGATTACTGTCATAATACGAATAGAGCAGTATTGTTACTGCTCTATTTGCATTATGATTTGCAACTGTCTTAAGATAAATTAGTTATTTACGACTAACATACTTATTTACGTTTATAAACACATGTTGTTATGTTACTGCCCGTGCTGTCAGTGTAAGTCATGAACATATTACAAAAAAAAAAAAAAAATCGCATAATAAGTTGTAATATATTGTCAAAAGTTGCGTAACAACGTAAAAGCTGGTAATTAAGATACATCAATCTAGGTAATTCCCATGGACTAAGTAATGAAAATACTACTGAAAAAATGAAGTTATTTTTCGGGATATGATAATGTGAAAAGGTGAGTTTTGAGCTTTGCTCTGAACTCAGATGTACTGTCGATCTTTCGCAAATGTGAAGGTAGTTTGTTCCAAGCTGTTGGGCCTGCTACTGCAAAAGCCCGGTCTCCGAAATTGGTATTGGGATTGCGCATAGGCACTAAGAGTCTACCTATAGCTGTTGAAGATGCTGATCGAAGGGTTGCTTGCCTAGTATTGACATCATTTGGAATGCACAGTTCCGACAGGTAGGGTGGCGCCATGTCGTGTAGTGCTTTAAACACCATCCAGCAGAGTTTGAACTGAATTCTCTCAGGACACTTAAGCCAATGAAGGTTCCGCAAATGTTGGGAAATGTGAGAATATTTGGAAACGCCGGTTATCAGTCTCGCTGCAGCATTGAAAACTGACTGAAGTTTATCAGTATATATTTTAGGGAGATATGCATATATGCCATTGCAATAGTCAAGTCGCGATACAACGTAAGAGTTTACCAGCATCTTTGTGGCCTTAGTCGGAATATTTCTCCTTATAGATTTGATTTGGCGCAGGTGAAAGAATCCCGCGCTTACTGTTTTATTAATCTGGGATTTAAGGGAAAGGTCTTGGTCTAGATGTACACCTAGTAGTTTGACGCCATTTTTAGGGATGATGTTACAGCCAGAAGTAATGAGAGGAGATTTATCTAATAATGACTGACGCTTTTTTGTTGCTGTCCAGAGGAATTCTGTTTTGGTTGGATTTAGTTTTAGTTTGTTCGAAGACATCCAGTCTGTTATGGCAGCAATGCATTTAACGGTAATATCTTTTAATCTATCTCTCTCATTCGGTGAGCAGTAGAAATAGATTTGCTGATCGTCAGCGTAGCAATGGGAAAGAAGTCCGAATGATTCTATTATTTTGGCAACATCGTTGATGAACAGAATGAAAAGTAGGGGTCCCAGCACTGAACCCTGAGGGACTCCAGAAGTGAGGGTTACAAAGGGAGAGTTTTTACCACCGGCTTGTACAGATTGTGTTCGGCCACAGAGATAGGATTTTATCCATTGAATAGTTTCACCACCCAGTCCAAAGGTTTTTTCCAGTCTTTTGATGAGAAAATCGTGGTCGATGGTATCAAATGCCGCACTCAAATCTAATAATGATAGTAAAGCTAACTTACCTGACTCATTTGCAAGCATTAAATCTGACAGCACGCGCAATATGCCAGTCTCTGTAGAATGGTACCTCCTATAAGCTGACTGGTACTTTGATAAGAGTTCATTTTTGGCCAGATGGGCAGTAATCTGCCTGATTACAATTTTTTCAAGAACTTTTGAGATAAATGGTAAATTGGATACAGGGCGATAATTACTTAAATCTACAGAATCTAATTGGGGTTTCTTTAAAATTGGGGAAACAAGGGCTTTTTTGAGTAGTTGGGGCACCTCGCCTAAATCGAAAGTTTTGTTAAAAAGGAACACTAGGAACGGCACTACATGTTTTAGACACTTTTTGAGTAGCCACGTTGGAATTGGGTCTAATGCACATTGTTTGTTCAGAGAACTAGACACAATTTTGGTGACTTCCTCCAATGTTGTGTGTTTGAACTTCATCAGAAATTCGCCCTTGTAGGTGGTGAAATTAGGTGGAGGAGCAGACGCCGTCGTTGCTCGGATATTTTGGATTTTTTCTTGGAAAAAGTCGGAGAAATCCTTCGGACTGAACGCGGCTGTAGTTGAGTTTTCAGACTCACCCATGACAGTTTTAAGCGAGTTCCAAAGTCGCTGGGGGTCAGAATCTTCGCCTTCAATCTTCGCCATCCAATACTCCGACTTTTTTCTTCGAATTGTCTCCCTGTACTCCGATTGCACACTAACCCAAGCTTCCCTTTGGTCGGATAGTTTTCCGCTCCGGAAAATCCGCTCAAGTCGGCGCATGGTCCTCTTCTTTTCCCGGCATTCTGCATCAAACCAAGAATCAGACTTGCGAACAGCACAGGTTTTGGTCGAAAAGGGGGCATGTTTGTTTATAAGAGCACTTAAGGTACCATTATAAATTTCAACTAGACCGGATGTCGAAGTGACATTGCTATTTAAATCGTATTTCGCTAGAGTGGATGACTTTAGCTCTTCCTCGAAGAGATCAAAGTTGAACTTTCGCCATGCTCTGGTCGTCTTCGTTTTGTAGACAGGTTTGGAAGGATTAAAGTCTACTTCCGTACGTACAAGCCTGTGGTCTGAGAGTCCTATGTCTACGACTTCGGTTGTTAGCGGTGGGTCAGTAATCCTCGTTATAAAAACATCTAATATTCCACCTGCATTATGGGTTGGAATATTTACCCACTGCGTACATCCGTAGCACTCCAAAGTATCGATAAATTTAATCGTGTTTCCGTCGGTTTTTCTGTCCAGTCTGATATTTAAATCCCCCGTTATAATTAGTGCACCCGGTAAGGAGTGTACCCGCCCTAAAAGTTGCGCCAGTTCCACATAAAATTATGCAGTGACGATCCTCGACCCCGGTCGGTAGACAGTGATCAGGGTGAAAGACGCACCTTTTGTAGAAACACTACACCCCAGAGATTCAAAAGTATTATAATCTCCAATGTTTATTCTTGTTATGCGCACTCCTTGACGCCCAATAATCGCCACCCCTCCATGATTCACAAAGGAGATATCATTGTTTCTGGGATCATCCGGTAATTTCCGCCTTGCTTGTTCTACGACCGTGTAGCCTAGAGCTCGCAACTTTTTTATGGAGGTTGAGTCGTGGTTTTCGTGCCACGTCTCAGTGATCGCTAGTATGTTCAGCTTCTGTTGATCAATAATATCGCGAACATCGTCCACCTTATTGTTCACTGAGCGAGCATTCCAATTTGCCACTGCAAGTCGGCGAGTTTGTAAATTTGCATGGCGTTGTACCGACACTTTTGTTACTGTGGTTTTGCTTTGGTTTGTGTTCTCATGGTCAGATTTGAGGGTTACCGCACTGTTTTCTCCCGGTTTATTTTTCCGTTTTCGTCCTCCCCGACAACCTCTAAATCTTATTTTCTTAGCAGTATCGTGATTTAAATTGTAAAAGTTAAGTTTTTCGGCCACTGAAGGATTTAATGCAACACCGGTATTTTTTAAGCCTATTAGTTCGGTTCTGTCGTACACAATCACCATATTTATGCAAAAGGCATTATATTATTAGTACACTTTGCCAGTATCACAAAAAACAAAAACAAACAAAAAACACTTCACCCTGTTATCGAGACAAGGTCCAGCACGACACATGTGGAACCCTACACAAAACAAGGGACGAAACATGTGTCAATGGTCAATGGTCAATATCACTCGGTCTGTAGCACTTTTTAGAAATACTGTGAGATTGATTTAGAAATCGTAACTAACATTTTTCTAGAATCACGGATTAAGTCCACACTGGTAGCTTTAAAATTATTTTGAGTTCATTCACTTATTCTATAAATTATTACGATTATTTTATGATATATTTACAAGGTAAGACTTGAGAATTTCTCAATATTTTTAGAATAAACTAAGAGCTATTGTAAAAAGCCTCCGGCTGCGATGAAGCGCCACAGCTAACTTTATGCATGTCTTTTTCTATTACATTTTCTCTTCCCGATGTTTTTTTGTTGTATTTATTTTATCCCCTCAGGCCTTGACGATATTTTGTCAGAGGGTTAAAATATTTCCGCTTTACAATAAAATCTACATAAATGGAATATTTTTGAAAGTATCCGAAAATTAAAAACTGTTTTTTACGCCTTCATATTTTATAAATCGAAATAAATATATAATTTTTTAAATATAAAAAAAAAATTTAAATGGCTCACCTTACGTTTTTTCTAACAAAAATTGCTGATAATGAAAAAGATAAAAACATTATTGTCAGACATTCGAAATATCCCAAATAACTAACACAAGTATATATTATAGATACATTTTATATAATTTCCTCACAAAATTATATTATATCAAAATATGCAGGGTACCGCTTGTTTACAATAATAATTATCATGTAGGTATCAACTGTATTTATATTTTCTTATTTCCATGTGTAATTTTAAATTACGTATGTAATCTTTTTATGGAAATATATCAAATAACAAAAACAAAATTGTATGTTAATTTTTAATATAACAACATTATGTATGTTGCAGGTGTGATATGTAAGTGTATATATGCATGTATATCGTTGATATACATACATATCGTCGCCTCAGGTCTTATTTGTCACATATACCATTTTAGATTTTGTTCCATCTCCACTTTAAAATTAAAAATAAATGATAGTTAATCACTTAACTAAGAATTATTTAAACTAATGAGACCTTTGCGGAAATAGCGTTATCTTAAACACCTATCATAATGTTTTATTGAAATAATGAGAGAAAACCTTCCCCTCCTGTAAAATTTTCTAATGGTCTGTTGTACAAATACGAACTAAGGCGATGAAATATATATGATAAAATATGTGCATGTGTGTACATATACGCATATATTTTTAAATGATTTTTATCTTTTTTATTATTTTTTTAACTTTTTATATAAATTTTAATGTCTAATTTGATACATGTATTTTTTAATAAATATAATATGTTATTTACCAGCCTCGGAACATACTTCATACTTAGAAATCTAGGTCTCGGCACTGAAACTGAACTGAATCTCACTTTTTTGTCCTTCCATTTAAAAATAATTAATAAAAAAATTTAAAAGTTACATAAACTTATTTCAAATTGCGATTCAGTTTCATAAAGGTCAACATTTACTTCTTTTCTGGTTAATTTTTATATTTGAATATAAAGCTTGGTATTTTCTCTTTCTATCACCGCTTAAATCACATTTCTCACTATAAATAGTAAGGGAGACAACGATTTCTTTGAGAAATGGATGTGTTGTTCCGAAAACCAAATAAATGGACTTAACCGGTTAAACTTCTTTTAACCTATTTTTCCTTTTTTATGGCT
The DNA here is from genome assembly GCA_917563855.2 of Limnephilus lunatus. Taxonomy (NCBI): domain Eukaryota; kingdom Metazoa; phylum Arthropoda; class Insecta; order Trichoptera; family Limnephilidae; genus Limnephilus; species Limnephilus lunatus. The sequence goes on along the minus strand of OU830602.1, from coordinate 38,268,962 downwards.
TGGACAGCGTACAAACTTTGTCTCAATCAAGATTGCCATCTGTTAAGAAATTATAAGTTTGTATTTTTATTATGTAGTGAGGAAAAACAATAATCAATCAATTTTTGAGAAATAGTTCAGAGTGCAGGCAAATTATGCAATTATTGTTTTATGTAACACTTGTACACATTTTAATGTATATAGTTATTTTGAAATATCATTACTATGTTATTTTTGCTATATAAATGTATCTAATGTAATGTAATAAATAAATAAAAATAATCTTGTTAATTACTACCTGTGTCTGTTTTTTCTCCTCAATAAAAAATAAATAAAAATTTAAAAAATGTTCATTTTGTACTGCGTGTGATGTTCTGCAAAAATGTGAAAAGGTGAGTATTCCTAACAGACTGAAGAAAGATGAAATAGCAAAAATACTATAATAATAATTTATTGAGTGGAAAAAATTAAAGAAAATAAAGCAAAACGGCGGAGGATGCATCTACCCACCTACTGCATGGCAGGCTGGATCGAGAGAGACTGGTTGGGTCTACAAGTTTAAAAAAAAAAAGGGAGGCCTTTTGACTTCTCTCGCCGGATTCTCTCTCGACCCATCGTTTAGCACCACAGTTGGAGGGATATATTCATACTTCTGTTACTCCTGGATACACCCCTCATACCTTTTTCCTTCCCAAAACTTTGTTTCCATGAAAGACCATCCACACAGTATTCCTATTGCCCATGTAAGATGACAGGGAAATCGTTTTCCTCCGGGCCTCCTGTGTGGAGCTAATGTAAAAAAAAGAGTGATTAGACAAAGAATGACGAGAAAAAAGTTATGAAGTTACAAGAGTTGGCGAAGTTAAAAAGTTGAGAATAAGAAAAAACAAAAAATGGTTCAGAAGATTTCAAAACAACAGGCCACTTGCATCACATTTTAAAATATTTTTTTCTGGTTTAGGCAAATATTAATCGTATTTTTGAAACCCTGGCGAAATCTGAAACCTCTGAAAATCAGACAATTTTTTATAAACCGGAAAGACGGAGCATAATTACGGGTGCGAAAAAACAATAATTACATAGGTGAATATCATTTTAAAAATAAAAATGACATATTCCACACGAATGGCAGAGGAGAATAAAGAGGCATGCCAAAAATATTACATCTCAAAACATCATCAAAATATATCATCAAAAATATTTTTTTTCCTTAATCCGTCTTATTGATTTATTATTTATTCATTATAATGTGCATCTTGTTTGATATTATCCAAATGTTATGATTTAAATTATAATAATAATAATATATTATTATTTATTTTTGTTAAAATCAGCACCATCACCATTATGATTCCAAGACAGTCGCTATTTGTACGATGTTCACTTAATAGCACCTGTCAAAACAAATAAAAAGTTTGCATGCTACAGACAATAGAGCCAGTGAATTTTAAGTGTCAAAGTCAAAAATTCACAGGAAATCAAAGTGATGCCATATGAAAAAAACAAATCAGTGTGGAATTTTACAAAATTATTTGAATATATTATCGGAGATGAAACATTTTCAAATAGTGACGTCAAGAGCCCAAAAAACGGATTTATTTATTTAAAAATATATACGCATATAAATTTCTAAAAAAATTTTGTAATATTTTTGTAATCTTAGTAGAAAAATCTATCCACACGATTTTTTCCAAGTCATTATGAAATCCATGCAAGTGGCAATAAATTCCGACTCGGAATCAAAGATGTAGCCACAATAGTGGTTTATTTTGCTAACGTCAGTTATGGCAGTTTCACCCATGGGACAATTGCAAAGGATTTAGGTGTCGCCGAATATTCATGTATGCATATTCATTCAAGTGCATAAAAAATGAAAATAAAATTGATTTTCAATTGTGTTATTGAGTTGATGAATACAATCCATAGCATCAGTTAGTTTAAAAAGGACTTACCGGAAGACGTTGATGATTCTTGATTGATATGGAGCAAAGACATCACTTTAATTTATTGCTATTTTGATAACTTTAATATAACGACTTAACACTGGGATTAGAGACAGCTAGGTAACCGGATACACGCATTCCAAAAAGAATTTTGACTGGACACCCAGGTGGAAAGAGAAAAGTGGGAAGACCCAGACTGAGGTGAGAAGACGAGGTAAGAGGGGATGAGGCACAGCTTCTTCAGGTACCAAACTGGAAGTCAGCTACTGAGGACAGGAGGAGTTGGAGGCAACTGTTGCAGGAGGCCAAAGCTCGATATGGGCTGTAGGTGCCATCGAAGATAACTGTGAGGTTTTGGTTGAAATTAGATTTGCACACAACAAGACAACTCTCAGCTTGATACAAGTAATAGTCTAAGATCCGAACTAGAAACGACCTTCACCCATCTGTTTAATGGATGAAAAGTATTTTATATCAAATTTAATATATTATAAAACATATCTCGAGTGGGTTGTCTAAAAAATTCCTGGCAAGACTATGATTAATTTAAAAAATATTAATTGAAAGAGAGCGCGTATGCTATTTATTCATGCAACAGAGAAGGATAGCGATACATTAGTAAATACTTTAATTAACTACTCCAAAATAATGCTCAGTATCGCTATCCTTCTCTGTTGCACGAATAAATAATGCGGTCTCTTTCAATTAATATTATTAAAATTAATCATAGTCTTGCCAGAAATTTTTTAGACAACCCACTTCAAGATATATTTTCTAATATATTAAATTTGATATAAAATACTTTTCATTCAACAGATGGGTGAAGGTCGTTTCTAGTGCGGATCTTCTACTATAACTAATTTATCGACTAAATACTGAAGAAGTTATTAAATTTTTCTCTAAACAGAAGAAAAGATTAGAAAGACACATGGTGTGAGGTGTTTTAACAAGGATGGACTTGATAGAAAAAGGTTCATAAATATCAGTAGTCTATTACGATTTTATCATAATTTCCACCAACCACGCCTACTTTCTAATCACTTATCAGTTCCAATAGATAAATACCAAGGACGGAGCAACTTGGTAATTTAAATATTTTGTAGCATTATTTATTTATAAACAGCCATTTTATCAATATTCAAAATTATTCGTGGGCCGCAAAGGAAGGTATCTACAACTGAGGAAACCCGGGCACCGAGAAATTTGAATAATAGCTATTTTACCAAACTGTTGGTGTCACTGTCGCTCTTACTCCCCCGAACACTGAGCGAAAGGGATAACTGCACCTCAGGCTGATAATACCTAAACAAAATCGTGGTTTTGTTTTCCCCATTTTTTTCCTCCAAAAGTGGACCGATTTTTAAGATCTTTTTTCCTAACTATATTAACCTTCCTCGGTTCTTCGGGTCATTATGACCCGAAACTGAAATTTAAATTTAAAAAAAAAATTAAAAATTATATATAAAAAAAATAAAAATATTTTTTAATTAAATTATTTTTTATTTTTTTTTATTAAATTTTTTTTTTAAATTAAATTATTTTTTTTTTTATTTAAATTTTATTTGATCATCAAAGTTGTAACAATCAATATAATTTATAATGACTTCATGACAATAATTAATAATTATCCATTCACTTATCATCTATATTGTAAAATTATGGATAAGTCTCTTATGTTAAGAAAATTAAGTTTTTTTTCTTTCTAAGGTTCCTCAGGTCAATAATACACTAGTATGAAAAAGGTCCTCGGGTCAGAAATTTCCGTGTCTTGTAAATAAAAATGCTTTGTTACAACAATAAGATTTCTAATATAACAAATATTAACTCCATTAATGGAGGACTGAATGCCGTTGGCGCTAATAAAACACTGTCAAAAGACGCGAAGCTAGCAGTCCACAATGGAGTCCTGGTACCTACCTTGATGTATGGCAGTGAGGCATGGAGTTGGCAGAGGAAGGATGAAAGTAAACTGAATGCTGTCGAAATGAGATCCCTGAGGCGAATGTGTGGCAAAACCATGTATGATCGTGTGAGAAATGTGGATATCCGCAAAGAATGCAAGGCTGATGTAAGCATAATGAGTAAGATTAAGAAAGGGACCCTCAGATGGTTTGGACATGTAGAGCAAATGAAAGAAGAAAATAATGTGAGAAGAATATATGACGCAAATGTGAATGGAAGAAGAAGTAGGGGACGCCCGAGGAAGACATGGCACGATCAAGTGAATCAGATACTTGAGTCGGGCCATGTCAAAAGTCGGAATAATAGAAGAGTATGTATGAATGTGAGTGAAGCAAAGACTGTGTGCCAAGACCGAGTTGTTTGGCGGTCCGTCCTCTCTGCCTACCCCTGCGGGGAAACGGCGTGATGGTTAGTTAGTTAGTTAGTTAACAAATATTATAATCAATAATTATCAGCCTGAAACACTCATCTACATTGAAAAAATCTTCCGAGAAAAGATACTGGCCGCCAACGGGAATTGAACCCGTGACCATCTGATTGCCGGTCAGCAGCTCTAAAATTATATATTAATAACAGCTATTTCTAATATACTTCACAAAGCACTCTTCTTAGGGTGAATTGCCTAATTTAAAAAAAATATATTTATACTTACACACATATTTATGTCCTTATTTTAATTTAAGAAATATGTACTACAAATAATTTAATTTAAAACCATTACGTCATATTTTGAAATCGGGTCAACTTGACCCGAAGGCCTTAAGTGAACATAGATTTGAGGAACTGAGGAAGGTTAAAAGAAAATTCTCTTTGTACGTTTTGCTTTATATATTTTTTCTTTTAATTAATTAAGAAATTGAGAAATATCGCATACCCCGATTCGGGGTGCCATTGTCTCACTGGCTCCAGACAGTTGGAACGCTTGTGTAGTATTAATTTTAAAAAAAAATCATTAAAAAATATACAGGATGTGACAGCACATAATCAGCAATTCCGGATCATTTTTGAAGTAAAATAAGAATGTACATGTCATTTCTCTGTCCGATGATATTTTTTTCTATTAAAAACATTAAAATATCTTTCAATCACACGTCGCCACTGATCACACTTCAACATGTCACCGTACTGCTGGAAAGAGACGCGGTGCTTATCATCGCGCTAATCTCCTGACTACTCAGTTGCGACGTGTGATGGAAAAATATCTTAATGTTAATATCTTCAGACAGAGAAACGATATCAATATTTTTTACTTCAAATATGCTCAGGAATCACTGGTTAAAATCCTTCGGGCATGTGCTGTTACATCCTGTATTTGCTCACACCTGGTTTCAAACCCACAAAAAGAAATACTGAGAGTACATTCCACTCTGGAATATTCAATGGCTATAGATAGACAATAAAACAAAATGTGCATTCAGGTTGTATATTTTAATATATAAAACAGAATAAAATACGAAAATCACTGATAAATCTTGAAAAACATAAAAAAAATTGCATACTTAAAAATATAATTATTTTATTTGTGCCCCATTAAATTCACATTATCCTCAAAACTTGAACTATGTATAAAAAAAATTTGAGATTTTGTTATATTCGATTATGAAAACATAAAGAGTAAATATAATATAACTATGTATTGAATAAAATATATCCCTAAGTCATAAAATGAATGGAATGAAAGTAACACAGAAGGTCAATTACACAATTAAAAAATAAATGTCAAAACACCACTTATTTTTATATAAAAGATGCAAAACACGTTTCTTCCCCAATTAATGTTATAAAAATACTTCATTATGTTATCTTTAACCCCCCAGGCTAATTTGTTCGCATTTGGAAACAGGTCTGAAAGAAATCATTGTGTCTCCCTTAGTGTCATAGTAAGAAACATGGTCTAAACCATAGGTTCTCAATGTGGGCGATAACGCCACCTTCAGGACATTTCAGACCTTCATGGGGGCGGTAGAAGACCAATAAAAATTAGGGGGCGTTTCAGACTTCCAGGGGGGCGGTAGGAGACCCGGAGAAACCCATCCCACCCCATCTTATCTTGCTATTTTCCCAATTCCATTACGCCCCCTCCATTGAAGCAAATGTAACTCCATCGTGTTATCCCGTTATGCCCATTCCGTCGTGGTATCTCATTACGCCCCCTCCGTTGTGGCAAATGTAACCCATTACGGCCCTTCACGAGTATAAAAATATTCTCAAAGTTGGCGGTGGGCAAAAAAAGGTTGAGAATCTATGGTCTAAACAGTGTTAGAAAGAGAAAACAACCCGCTTTATATTCTAATCTAGAAGTTAATCACAGAAAAATTAATATGTGCAACCTCCATGAAACCAAAGTTTGCAACCGCAATTCAAGAAAAATTGTAAATTTTTTATTAATTATTTTTTTCATGTAACCACAAAAAGTGAGGTGACAGTAATTTTTATAATACGTTTGTCTTTTTTTTGCACTAAACATTTTTTTTTCTAATGACAAGTTTGAAGGAATATTTCACCACCGTTCAAAAACAGTTTTTATTTTTCGGATAAATTCAGAAATATTCAATTTATTTGGATTTTGTTGCGAAGTTCATATTTTTTGATCTTCTGACAAAATACGCCCGAGGCCTGAGAGGTTAACATTAATATATCAATTTTTTAGTCATATCACATAATGTTTATGGAAAACACACATAAAAATATAAATCGTCCCATCTTTTATCAGAATTTTTTTACTACACAAATTGTATAAAATTATCAAGGTCAAAAATACTTTGATAGGTGTCATAGCGAGGTTCAAAATGTAATTATTTTCCATTTTTGATTACAAGATTTTGCATTTGGAGTCCATCGGATCCCGAGATAAAAGTCAGCAGATCCATGGGTGTCATAATACCGGCAGCTGTTTCTTTACCTAAAAAATGTAAACAAAATTTCATTACATTAGAAAATTACATCACATTATATTATGAAAATACATTATGCAATAAAATAAAATTATATTACTGCTTTCTGTTTACAGTTGTTTCACAGAAATTCTAAGGTAAAATTGTCATCAAATGGCCGATCAGTGTAATTTTTTTTTTGATTCTATGTTCGTTTAAGCTTTTGAACAAATTGTGACCAGCAGAAAAGCTCAATGTTAGTGGTGTTATTTTTTTTTACATTAACTCCATATAAGATACCTGAAGAAAATAATTTCCCTCAGGGCCTATGTCATCTGAGATACTGCATGGAGGGTCTTTTTGAGGAGAGGAAGGAATGAAAATTGGTCTTGAAGAGACCCTTGTTGTAGGAGGGAGGAATCACAAAGGCCGGCAAATCGTTCCACATCCAAGCTATTGAACTCAATAACAAGTCATAGAAACGACCCATTCTCATGTGACAAATGTCAACCTTGTACATACATTGGGCACGTGATTGGCTTGCTCCTCGACTATGCACCGGTGCCGAGGGGATCAATGACGCTAGTTCTTCGGAGCATCTTCCATTGAAATACTGTAAGAACAAGGACAGCAATCCCACCCGACGTCTGTGCTCTAAAGATTACAATCCGTTTGTTAAGATAGGAAAATATATAATATCAAACGGACTGCAGGTTTCTGCACAAAGTCGAGGGTTTTTTTTTCAGATATTTCGGGGTTCCATACCAGAGATGGCTGCCAAATTCAACCATGGGGCGCACTTGTGATTTGTACCAGGTTAGCAGCTGTCAACTATTAAAGTATCTGCGGGCCCTGTACATTACGCCCAGCTACTGAGAGGCTATCTTAACTCTAGCTTCGATGAAGCCCCCGTACCTGAGCTGGTCACTTAGTTACACCAAGCATATCAATAGAAGCAATTGGAAGATTGCTTTTGTTGAAGAAGACTAGATTTTCATTTCGATTTTCATCCCTTTTAGACATAATCAGACATGATTGGGTCTTTGAAACATTAAATTTGACGAGATTATTTTTACCCCAAGAGAAAACACTCTCGAGGTAACCGTCCATTCTTTGCTTCAAATCCCTCCGAGCTATTGAGGTTTGTGTGACCTTTGGAGGCTTGTCAAACAAACAGCTATTATGGACTGTACTGTCATCCGTGTAACAATGAAGTTATGCTAGTCAGCTTATCACAATTTCACAGAAAGTTGACAAAGACCTAGAGTCAAATGTAAAAAAGAAAAATTTCACGTAATTTAATGACTTAACCTTTTTACTGGTGACCTCTTCAATATAATCAATTCCACAATGCGGCATTGATTGTATGTATGTATTTAGTTAAACTTTATGGATCACATATACGACAGTCATGTATGTTATGATCTAAATAAATAGTATGGTGCGTACCAGCTCTGTTGGTAGTAATCAAGATGAAGGGATCCTTTTCCAGAAGTCGGGATGCGTAGCCGAGGCTGGCATTGGCGTCCACTTTCCTGAATGCTTTGTAGAGAGCATTACCAACGGGATCCGCCAGCGTGACTTTCTTGACAAGGAGCCTGTTCATCAGGTGATTCTGGGTCACCGTCCCTTTGATCGCCCTGAAAAAATAATCAATAGTTTAATATCAATTGCTTTTATTTTTCAAGATTCCTAACTGCTCTCAGTGGAACTATGACATCCCTGATTGGGATATGTTGTGAGGCTGAGGGTAATGGGAAGGGGAAGGAGATGGAAAGAAGGAAGGAAGGAGATGGAAATCAATGAAAAATCTATGTATCTGTAAAAAAAAAACAGAATAAACAAAGAAAAAAAAAAAGAAAGATCGGTGATGTCATGGCAGTTAATTTTGAAAAATATTTTGACCTCTTTCTTAAATGATACCAAATCTGTTATTTTATTTAATTCATCGGGAGGACTATTAAAATATTGTATCCGTTTGTAAATATAATTATTGTGTATTTGTTGATTTGAAAATATAGAAATTTGGTTGTTATGTTATGCCTAAATGATGAGTTAAGTTTAAACATTTTTATTTTAATTCTTTAAATATTTGTAATGTTTAATCTTTATGATGAATGTAAGTAAGTCTAAAGTCATGGTGTTTGAAAGAGAGAGTACAAAAACAGTATGCAATATAGTTGTGAACGATGAATACTTGGAGCAGGTGGATGAGTTTGTTTATTTGGGAAGTATGTTTACGAGAGATGGGAAGGCTGAAAGAGATATTGAAAGAAGGGTGAAGGCAGGTAACTCTATTAATGGAGGTCTGAACGCCGTTGGCACCGACAAAAAACTGTCCAAAGACGCGAAACTAGCCGTCCATAATGGAGTACTGGTACCTACCCTGATGGCAGTGAGGCATGGAACTGGCAGAGGAAGGATAAAAGTAGACTGAATGCTGTAGAAATGAGATCCCTGAGGCATATGTGTGGTAAAACCATGTATGATATGAGAAACGCGGAGATCCGCGAATAATGCAAGGCTGATGTAAGCGTAATGAGTAAGATCAAGAAAGGAACGCTCCGATGGTTTGGGCATGTAGAGCGAATGAACGAGAAAAGGAGTGTAAGGAGAATATATGACGCAAATGTGAATGGTAGAAGAAGTCGGGGACGCCCGAGAAAGACATGGCACGACCAAGTAAATCAGATACTTGAGTCGGGCCATGTTAAGAATCAGAATAATAGAAGACCATGTATGAGACGATGTATGAATGTGAACGAGGCAAGGAGTGTGTGCCAAGACCGAGTTGTTTGATCCGTCCTCTCTGCCTACCCCTCCAGGGAAACTGCATGATGGTTAGTTAGTTAGTTAATCTTTTTATAGAGGTCTTCAACTTTTGGTAGGTACTTCAAAATTTTGAACAATGTTGCTGAAGAGAATGTTGGTTATTTTTGTTTTTGTTTTTCAATATTACAGTCTTTCAACCACCTTTACAGGAATTATTTTTTTTGTTTCTTCTTATCGCCTCCCCATCCACTGATTTCCTACTGAATTAAGGATTGGACTAGTGCGAAATAGATTTTTTTAGATTACTTAAGTTGAGTATATTTCTTAATCTGATAAATATATAGATATATTTCCTAAAGTGCATATGTGTCTATTCCATTTCATATGTTGATCTACAAATACACAGAGGTTAATTTTTTCAGTTGTATGGTTTAACCCGTAAGTTGTGGATCGCATGTTGTATTGTCGTTTTTTTATGTTGTTTCGTTTTTGTTAATAAATATGTGTAAAAACGAAATTAGGTACTAAAGCGATTAGTGTAGGTATTTGTAAACTTCGACAATATAATATCGTATGACCTTGAGGAGATTCCTTGAAAACGAGTTGGTAAAACACTATTTTTGTTCAGGAAAATATACCTGCCGAAATAATACTGCAGAATTAATTCAGCAGCTTATGGGTTACTATGGTACATGAGTTATTACAGACATCTTTGTCACATTTTTTGTAATGTGTAATTAGGGTAAATTCTATCAATGTTAGGGTAAGTTATAAACATACTTATTGAGAATATAAACTTTTTTTTTCTGCATTACATAATTGTAAGATTGTAATTAGATTTGTATCGAATCAGTTTTTTAGGATTTGGATGTCATTATTTGCATTTTCCTTTACAATTTTTGATATTATACATATATTTTTTTTAACTTCTAATATTAACGAATGTATATTGAGGTAGAACCTGCAGACAAACAGCCATGTGGCAGCTTCGCGGGACTTCCAATAAAATGTCTAAATTAGGTTTTTGTTGGAAATAATAAAAAAAAAAATTTAAAAAAGAAGGTGGGGAAGTAACTGGCTATTCAGATCTGGTGACCAAACACGGCTAAATCCTTTTCAACCCACTTTTCGATTCAGAATGGTGATCTCTCACCAATTTGGGGGGCGGGTATGAGTACCGCCGCCCCGGGAACCATTTATTGGCTAACCAATACCCTTACCACAGATCACCCTAAGTGATTCGCTACGTTTGGTGACTTAGCAGGAGTGCCTAGGTTCATGGAGTGAGGTTTGTCTAGGTTTTGGTTAATTTCACCCGATCCGGCCCGCCAAACGAAAATAGGCAAACGCATGTGCCGCCAAGACCTAGACGAACTTCACCCCATGAACCCGGGCACCAAACGTAGCAAACCACTTGGGGTGACCTATGGCAGGGGTGTTGGTTATCCAATAAATGGTTCTCGGGGCGGAGGTACCCATATCCGCCTCCCAAATTGAGTAAGTTAGTAAGGGAGACACAATGATTTCAATGAGTCCTATATTAGTTGTTCCGAAAAGCGAATAATTTAGCAAGAGGTTATTTATTTATTTATTTTATTCAGGTTCTCCATAAAACAGTTATAGACTAAAAAATTATGGAGAAGATTACAATTTTTTTTTTAAAGTGCATGGGGGCAATTTAACTATGTTGTGACGTATGTCAAGAGATAGTTACTGAATTCTCTGTAGGTGACATTGAAGATGTCGATGCTCAATGCAGAGTCGTTAAGCAGTTGAGTCGTCCTGCTTAAAGGTGCATTCTGATAGGCAGAAGTTCTCGCTTTCGGAGTATAAAAAAGTGTGTGGGATCTCCCACGAGTATACGCATTAGGAACATATAAGTTGATCTCTTTCAATATTGGCGGATTTAGTATGGTATATATTTAGTATGAGGGGTTAAAGACAAATAAAGGTTTTAGCTTACCCAGAAGCATCAATGACAGGAATGGCTTCCTGTCCACTGGACTTCAAGATCTTCACAGCCTCCTGGCACGGGACGGAGGGATGTATGGAGCGAGGAACAGTCAGTCCTAACTCGGAGATCTTTGTGTTCCACCACCTGAAAACAAAATAAACATTGTAAACTACTAACTACTAACAATAGGGAAATAGAGCTCCTAAATACATTGGGACTATCACCAAGAAAGGACTACCAGGGCCATCTCGTGGAAACTATGGCAAGAAAGAAAGAAATTCAAACGTAACATTTTCATCAAATGGTCATTCAGCACCATTTTTTTTTTTTTTTAACATTTGATAGGTCCCCGCTAAACGCCGATTCTAGGTGCATTTCAGCTTTCTAAGAAATTATAATAAGCTGACAAATAATAACAATATTTGGATGATTTGCAGAGCGCCATTTTTTGTGAAAAATCACCTCAAGGGGCGCTGCACAAACTTATAACATATTTCTACAATCTTACTTCCAACTACAAACTAGACAAACCATTATAAATGGCTGAAAATTGCATCCACCGGTTCAATGTTCACTGAAATGAAACTATATGTACAATGTTTATCGGCCACCACAACACGGGCATGTGCCTAGCATGGTGGTCGAAAAATCCCAAATTTATGTAATAAAAAATTCAATGAATAAAGAAAACTAAAAAAAAAAAAAAAATGATTTGACCAAAGAACGCGATGCTGCGTAAAAATGTACATATATTGTTTTATTTGTACTCGAATATACAGGACCATATCAAATGGCCAAGACAAGCTGAATAACATGATAGTTGCCCTCTTCTGCTGAACACAATTTGTTCAAATGTACATTTCCTGTTAACAACTAGAAACCTTACCAATGGTCCTGGGGTACAGTTTCCTTCAGGTGGCGTGCCTCCAGCCAGTTATCGGAGATGAACTTGGTCATGTAGTTTCTGACTCCATCGGGAAGCAGCACCACACACTTCTGCCCCTTCTTCAGATCCTTGGCCGCTCTCAATGCCACCCCCAGGGCTGTACCACTGCTACCACCTGAATAAAAATAATTATTAATTATTTTGTTACTATGTATATAATTCTTACCCGTGAATAACCAGGGGAGATAACTTGACTTGCATATAACTTACACTTTTAAAAATGGCCTGCAAAGGAAAATACTACTGAAACAGTTATAATACCTCCAACTTCTGACACTTCTCATACATTTTGATGGCAGTATGCAACACTAGCGCCTCCTAGTGGCACGAGTTGTGCGGCTTGATTTTCTTTCATATAATTTTGATGGATTTTATGCCATGCTACTCTTTGTAGAAGTATTGGATATTAATTAGAGACGGTAATATACTCACCGCAGAGCAGACCCTCTTCCCTGATGAGTCTCCTAGCCAGGGGCAGAGCCTCCTTGTCATTGGACTTCACCCATCGGTCAACATTAGAGCGATCCAACACCGTGGGGATGAAATCATAGCCAATTCCTTCAACCTGAAATCATTCAAGAAAATCTTTTAAAACAACTGTGAAGTTTATCATCCAATTTGCATGAGAGTTGAGGCTTGATCCAATTTGTAGTTCGTCCGTAGTGTCTACATACGCTCCATTATGTTTGAAGTGATGTCAGTTTGTTTGAGTTCACGTCTTTGAGTAGTCGGTGGTTGCAGTATGTTTGACTTCGCTGTTTGTATTCACATTCACATTCAAGTATACACAACACTTGAAGATTGATCAAGTAGGTAAAACTTATAAAAAAAAAAATTATATTTATTACATCATTTTACTTCGACTGTGATTTCCATTTGGTTATTTCATAAAACTGATGAATTTCTTAATATTTTTTTTTTACTATTCCCATAAACTGCAATTAAATAATGTCTGTAATAAACATCGTAATAATTATTGAATTATCATCTTTACTATCTCAAAAACAACAACAAATCGTGATAGATAAAAAAGTAAAATTGTTTTCATTTTGGTTATTACAAAAGTACCAATCAAAAGACTTTATCAAAAGTGTTTGTTTATGCGAATTTGCATCAAAACCACAAATTGCCAAAATAATATTAAAATCTTATTTTTGTAACTGAAGCCACGACAAAATTATCACTAAAAATAATTGGTGGTCACTGGTCCAAACACTGTAGGTACCGATTAAAAATAAAATGAGACCTTGAAAAAATAATTTTGCAGGTCAATTTGGCACTTTTAATAAAAATAATACATTTTATTTAAAAATTAAGTACATTATTCGTTGTAAAATTCAAAGTAATTTTACCAGCCTGAAACATTATTTCTTTCGTGGCTTTTAAAAAAACTTGTTAAATAGGTTATATCCAATTTGGAAGGCGGGTATGGGTACCGCTGCCCAGGGAACCATTTATTGGATAACCAACACCTCTGCCATAGGTCACCCCAAGTGGTTAGCTACGTTTGGTGATTTAGCAGTGGTGCCCGGGTTCGTGGGGTGAAGTTTGTCCGGGTCTTAGCGGCGGATGCATCTGCCCACCAGCTGCATGGCAGGCCGGATCGGGAGAGAATAGTTGAGGTTGTCTCTTTTACTTCTCCAGCCGTGCTCTCTAAGAACATCGTCTTGCACCACAGTGGGAGGGATGAATTCATAGGTCCATCACTCCTGGACAATCTGACAACCCCAGATTCCTACCCACCCCTAATACCCTCTCCTTCCTTTCCTAAAAAGACCCCCCACACAGCATTCCCAAAGATAACATAGGACCTGAGGGGAATTATTTTCCTCAGAACTTACTGTGTGGAGCTAATATAAAAAAATAAATAAAAAAAAAGCACTATTTTTCCAAAAAAAAATTCGTAGATTTTTAATGACTTTTTAAAGTCGGGTTGAGTTGAGTGGATTCTGGGTTGGCATGGAACCGTTATTTTAGTGCAGTTCTCTTTTTAAATTTGGTTTAAAATCTACAATTTTGTAGCATAATTGTAAACATCAAACTCTCGGTCTTGATATTGTTTACAAATGATTTCCATGGATACGGGCCAGTCACAACCATGCAACGTTGCCACGATCGTGTCCAGCAAGCTCACAACTAATTTATCAGGTAAGTTTGTACCTCACACTAGGTTTTTTTAGTAGGTATGTCTTTTTGTATGGAAAAAAAAGTTCGAATTTCGGAAAAAGTTGTAAATCTTTTTTATTTCTACCATCATGTAGAATCAATCACCACCCAAAGTTAACGCACTTTACCCTGGACACTCTGTATATAGATCGAATTTTAAACAAGGAACATGTGATTCAGTAATCTTCAAAATTGACTTCCTCAATATAATCAACAAGGGTCACCAATTATCTTCTCAATTCATTAAATGTAATCACTTTACATATAAATATTATGTTCCGGATCATTAAATTGTAATCAGCATGATTTTGCTTTCAGTATTTAACCACTCCGATCTATTGCGATTATGCAAGTTTTTCATCTTAAATGAAATGTCATATTTACAAAAACTTTGTGTTATTTCCGCTTCACATTTAAAGCTCTATAAATTAAACATTTCTGAACGTAGCCAAATAATAAAAACTGTTTTTGAAAGGTTACGAAAAAAGCTTTCAAATTGTTATATTACAAATAAATATTAACATTTGTAAATATTAAAATTTAGAATGCAATGTTAGGGTACCCCGATGTCGGCTTCTAAACCAACATCAGCACACCAACACGTCCCTGGCTAGCTCTCAGCGGGACTATGGTACTCTCTATTCAGGGGGGTGGGCAGCTCAAGGCTAGGGAACTTCTCTCCATCCTTCGGTGACCCACGGGATCCTCACTGGTCAACAATCCTCCCGCCGTAGCAGAATAATAACAATGTTAAATCATTTAGACATGTATTGTAAACTCAAACACATACATAGGTTTTTACAGTACAATTCAATTACAAGAAATGCAAATTACACAAACCTAGCTAAAGTGTTTAACTCTCCCTGACTGTCTCTCAAAACGAAACTCTCCGAGTCGTGATTTCCGCGGGGGCCCTACATTTCACTGAATTACGGACAACATTTAAAGAGGAAATCAAGATACAGCTTACATGTAGGTTGGCCAGGAACCTCGTCTCATGTGGCAGCTTCATCAGGCACTTTCATAGTCTAAATAGACCGAACTATGGTGCGGCAAAAGGCCAATTATACTCAAAGGTATTTCAATAATACATCGCGGCCCGTTGAATTGGGTCCGCCGGCTACAGTGAGCCGCTAGCGTGCGTTCTCCAAGGCGCTCGGATTTCGTCTGTGTGGCGAGCGCAGCGGACTGCGGAGTCGCCGGGCAAGCGGGGAGGTAAACAGGATACGGGGCGGGGAGAGGCGGCGGCGGAACTGTGGGCTAGCTGCTCGCGTTCTCGAAACTACTCGCTTCAAGGGCGTATCGTAACACTTCCCCCCGCGCTTGGAAAAAAAGCGACGTGGCAATGGAGCTGTAGGAAAAAAAATCCTCTTAAACTTCCATTGGGGTTTTTTGAGAGATTCGTTGCTTGAGAGATGCCTAGCTAGAACATGCAATTTATGTTATAGTTTAGGACACAATGTTTGTAGGGAATGGGTGAGGGGTACATACAATGTTTGGAAAAGAACAGTTTTGGTGAAAGTACATGGTGTGAAACAACATACAAGATTATGCAATTGAAAGATGACAATACATGGTTATGCGATTGAACAAAATAACAATACATGGTTATGCAATTGAAAAATAACAATTCATATTTGTACAATCGAAGAACAAAAAAAACAAGAACAAAAATGCCTGTGTGATTCTAAGGTTTCATTGGTCTGGGAGCTAAGTTTGCGAAGCGTGGATTTGTTTGGTTTCGGAGAATTTCGAAGAGGAGGACGTGGTTTCACAGATTCTAAGGATTACATTATCACTGTAATCAGACCCCTTTGAGATAGCACTCAGAAGTACACTTGGGCCTTAGAAAACACTTGGTTTCGTCGAAAACGTCGAAGTTCACGAAGTGGAGACTGTGGTTGCTGTGCCGCGACTATGGTTACAGAGGTCATTGAAGAGGAGAATCCAGTGTCTGCAGACATGCCAGTACGAATCCTAAAGTGTTATTAAGGTAAACACGGATCGTATATAATGGTTATTGAAGCATAATGTAGCTCAACATAACTTGTATTGGTACGCATTCAGCGAATACTGGAAGTCAAGGTAATGATGGTTTACACATGACGATATATGCGTCACTGCATGACAGCGCAAGAGACGACATGGTTGGCATTGATAGCAAGAGTAAGAACAAACCTAGGAGCTAGCGTGCCCAAAAGGTGGTTCAGAGTGTCATAATGTATAGTGGGACAACTCAACTTGCTGTGGCACGACAAAACAACATACATATGGGCGGTATGGTCTGTGCTTTCAGGAACAAATGCGTAGAAAAATGGCAGCAGGAGGGACCTAGTAACCACAGCGCGTGCTGTCAGGAAGTGGAGCTCAGCTTGGCTGTTGGTGATGACATCCGCCTGGGCTTCTTTTTAATCCGGGAGAAATTATTATTAGAGCAAAATTCTTGAAGTTTACCTGCCTAGGGACCAATGAAGAAAAGGTTTGGAGAGAAACAAAATGTGTCCAGATAATGAAATAAACGAAGTTTTAACCACCGACCCAGAGAGTGACGAAGAGAGAGTTTTCTAACTAAATTGTGGTTACATGAACATTTTCCTTTACCAGGATGACTTGGCGTTTGCCGAGTGACAATATGTCTTGGTTAAAAAAACAACCGGCCTTCCATGGCCTATGTTAACATAAAGGTGGTAACATTTTTGTAGAATTTCAACGAACAAGACAAAGAAGTCGTGAATGAGTCACGGTAAAAGCAGAGAAACCAATTCATGAATAAAGGTTGTCAAAAGGAGACAGACGGTACGCCAAGTGCATATCGTACATATCCAACATTCATGAATGTGTTTCGTGAAATTGAGAACGAGAACAAAAGGCGAGACATATGCAGAGAGTGAGGGAGAAAGCCTGCTGATAATTGGTCAATTTACCGATTCGCACTCCCGGTGAGGGCGAATTATGGTTAACAACAGATTTTCCTCTTCATAACATATACCTGAGAACATGATGGTGAGGAGAAAGGAAAGGAAAAGGAAAGGAGTTGAGTGACGAAACTTGCTAGAGACTGGACTAATTTCCACTTCAAACTCCATGTGAGAATGAAACATGATCAACCAGCAGATTTCCTGACTCTTTACAATTGTTAAAAGGATGAGGAGAAATTTGAATACACATTAACAAAGAGACTAATCTTTTGCGTGTATTGGGCAAAAGATTAGGGGTCATTTTAAAAACTCCTGCGTGATTGTGAGAAAAGACAGACCCTTGCTCCAATTTCACAAACCTGGGGGTTTTCTTATCCGTTCCCCAGACAACGAGTTGGGTGGTTTTGTGCTCAATCGATTAACTCCCACAGCACTATGCCCCATAGTTAGCAGTGAAGCTACAAACTAGTCCTTTTGGGATAGTAGATACTCCTGGGCTTCTTTCCTTTTTGCAAAGAAGTAAAAAAACAGGAGGTCCACGGGCATTGGCGTTGAATGACAACAAAGGGTTGTGGACTACATTTCGTAGATCGCACACAAAAGGTTTGATATTATTTCGTTCGCACGACTCATGGTAAGTGTTTTAACGTCTCCACGTATAGTGTATAAAAACATGTAAGTACATACAAGATAAAACTCAATTATAGACAGAAGTCAAGAGTTTATACAATGCCTCTTAAAGAAGATGGCAAGGCCGATATTATGTCGTTCGCACGAATCACGGTAAGTGTTTTAACGTCTCCACGTATAGTGTACAAAACATGTAAGTACATACAAGATAAAACTCAATTATAGACAGAAGTCAAGAGTTTATACAATGCCTCTTAAAGAAGATGGCAAGGCCGATATTATGTCGTTCGCACGAATCACGGTAAGTGTTTTAACGTCTCCACGTATAGTGTATAAGAACATGTAAGTACATACAAGATAAAACTCAATTATAGACAGAAGTCAAGAGTTTATACAATGCCTCTTAAAGAAGATGGCAAGGCCGATATTATGTCGTTCGCACGAATCACGGTAAGTGTTTTAACGTCTCCACGTCTCGTGTACAAGGGTTGTACACAATTATACATACAAGTGGTACTCATGACAAATTAATGACACACGACCAGAATACAAAAGCGGTACTCATGACAAATGAATGACACACGACCAAAATACAAAAGCGGTACTCATGACAAATGAATGACACACGACCAAAATACAAAAGCGGTACTCATGACAAATGAATGACACACGACCAAAATAGATTGTACAGAAAGGGTGGTACTCATGGCAAATGAATGACACACGACCAAAACAGATTGTACAAAACGGTGCTCATGACAAATATGTCACACGACCAACTCAATAACATTTAGCTATGAGCAAAAGTGATTATGACGAACTTCTCGTATCGTGGCAGGTATTTTAAGGATCCCTCCTATAACGGTGGATGTTCTAAGGATCTCTCCTATGACGGTGGATGTTCTAAGGATCTCTCCTATGACGGTGGATTACGTTTAAATACAACACAATAAACGTTAACGATGCTCGTTTTAACACATTTTATAAAGATTCGTTAGATTAACTAACTCCGTAGCCCAAGAGCGTACGACAGAGAAGATAGACAATTTGATGCTACTTCATGTGTTACAAAATACAAGGGTGATGGCAGAGTATAATTCTACTTACACCAAGTATTTAAAACAAAGACAGACCTATAATGGTTTTACATACTGTCTGTTGTGGCAACCTGCAGTGAGGAAGACCAAAGAAAAGGGACCAATTACGGTTTTACATATCCTTTGTGCAGTTACAAACATACCAGGTTATGTGCAATTTGGGTTGCAAATACTTGGTTAAATGAACACCTAAAAGTTGTGAATTCCAAAATCAGGATGACCATAAGGTTTTATTAACCTGTCTCGTAGGGTTGAAACGTGTCATATAAGACATACGTAACGTACAAGCAAAAAACAAAATAACAATAAGGCAGTGGCTTTGTTATAACAACCAAAGACCGGATGATTCGGTTTTACGTACTTTAGTTGAAACGAGCCAAATTGATTTATATACAGGGTTATAAAGACCAAACATTGGTTTTATAAATACAAGTTCCAAAATGGACGTGTCGATATCCAATTTGGGTACAAGAGCATGAATTTGGGTAGGACGCCATCAATTTTTAATTTAAGAGGAAAAAATTGAAAAAAACTTATATACACGAGGGGCGACTATGTAAGTAACCACTGTTTGATTTTCATGCTAGAGATACCTCGGAAGGTTTTACAACTCATGATGAACAAGATAAAAGGAAAAATTGTAAAAATAGTTAACTGGTTCTGAGTCGGAATTTAACACTTTGGAATTTACAAAACCCGACTTCTAGAACGACACGCCGATGGGCAATTGTCAACTACTTTACATGAACAAAATAAACAGGTGAGAAAGTTCCTTTCCGCACGACAAAAATGCAACAAACAAAAGGAGAAAAATTACAAAATTACATGACAAGGCAGGGTATGACGTGGCATGAACATTGCGTAGTGTACGTGTTGAGACAATAAATGGGCTCGCGACTTCCCAAACATTGAAACTCGAAAAGTGTCTCCGTTCCAAAGTGATCAGTTTTAGAACAGGTGAAAAAAAAAATAAAAGAAAAAAATTGTCGTGAGGGAAAGAAAAAACAGTGCAAAAACAACATTTGAAAGTAACTTCAAGGAGAGTACGCATTAATTTACAAAATAATTTACAACTTGTTTCATTTACGAAACGATGGGCATGTGATTGACACAATACACGCCTGACGTAGTAAGGCTCTGTAAGCTTACGAAAAAATGTGGTACAAACTGGATCATTTTACGTTTGCTGAGATAGTGGGGGCAGTTTTACTTGACTCCTCACTTCCAGACTTTACAATGTCCTTAATGTGGTAATTACCAATGTGCTTTCCAGATGAGTCAGACAAGGAGTACACTAGGTCTGATATTTTCCTTAGGACTTTGGCCTTCACGAAACGTGGTGCCAGCTTAGCAGAGAAATACATGGCTCCTTGGGAAAGTGTGTTGTTCTTTCTCCAAACTATGTCTCCTGTATTGAAGGTGACATGTTTTCTACGTAAGTTATATCTGTCCGCACTCTTTTGGTGAGCCAGGAGCAAAGCATCAGTGACTTCACTGTAAATGGCCGACAGTTCTTCCAAGCGATGGGCATAGTCTGCGGTAGGGTTGCTTGTGGTGGCGGATGACGTAGGAAAGTTTGTGTCCCTATGTAGAGAACCATGGACGACTTGTTCCATACCGTGTTTTAAGAAGAAAGGTGTGTAACCAGTGGCCAGGTTAACAGTGTTGTTCATAGCGGCCTGAATTTTATCTAGGTTTTTACACCAAGTGCGTTGATCTTTATCAACTAGAATAGCTAGAGCTGTGTTGATTGTTTGGTTGTAACGTTCGACAGTGTTATTTTGGGGAGTGTACAAGGTGTTATAATAAATGTCCTTGATTCCGTATTTGGCAAGAAATTCTTTGAATTCTTGGGCAATAAACTGTTTTCCGTTATCAACAATTACGGTTGTGGGTGTTCCGTAAGGTATAAAAATGTGTTTTTCCAGAAGTTTGATGATGGCGGACGCATTGGCTCTTTTTAAAGGGAAGATCCAACAGAATTTGGTGAAAACATCCACTACACTAAGTATGTGCATGTGTCCGGCATAACTTCGAGGAAAAGGTCCGACGAGGTCCATTGACAATGACTGTAGGGGTCTGTCGGCGCGTTTGGAGTTACCCATTAGGCCGGCAGGTGCTGCCGTGCTATGTTTATAAGCTTTACAAGTTTCACATTTAGAGATGTAATTGCGAATTTGTTTGAAAAGACCAGGCCAGTAATACTTCAAGGAAATCTTTTTATACGTCTTGAAAGTTCCTGGGTGTATAGAGTCGGGAGCACTATGATTGTCAATTATTATTTGTTCTCTTCCTTCGAGGGGAACGACAAGTTTCCAAGAGTAATCTTCGAGGATGGATAGTGGTGCCTTGCAATTACGGTATAGTTGTCCTTCTTTTATGATAAAATTAGGAAACTTTTGTTGATTATTTTTACAACCTTCGAAGATTTTCAAGTACCATTCATCTTTTGTGGATGGAGGGGGGGCAATTGTGTCAACATTTAATGAAGCCAATTCAATTCTTGAAAGAGCGTCAGGAACAATATTGTCCGCGCCTTTACGGTGTACAACATCAAAATTGAATTGAGACAAACGGGAGGCCCAACGAGCGAGTCTACCGGAGGGATTACTTAAAGAGATCAACCATTTCAAACTACTATGGTCTGTGACTACAGTAAATTTGCTACCGTCTATGTAACCGCGGAAATGGTGAACAGAATCCAATACAGCCAATAGCTCCTTTTCGGTAATTCCGTAGTTTTTCTCGTGTTTATTTAATGTACGGGAAAAATACGCTACAGGGTGTTCGCCATCTGGGAATTCTTGAGTTAGGACTCCACCGATTCCTACGTTGGAGGCATCCGTGTGGAGGGTAAAAGAGAGTGCAAAATCCGGGCAATTCAGAACGGGGGCTTTTTGAAGGGCATTTTTTAAAGTTGTAAACGCTTCTTCAGTTTCAGCAGACCATCGGAAGTTGCTGACACCTTTACGGGTGCCGGTAATTTTATTTAAGGGGGCTGCAATTGTGGAAAAGTCTTTGATGAATCTTCTGTAGTAACCTGCAAGTCCAAGGAAACCTTTGACTTCCTTCGCGTTTTTGGGTCGGGGAAAATTTGCCATGGCTTCCACCTTAGCGGGGTCTGTTCTTAGACCTTTTTCGTCGACAATGAATCCCAAATAACGTAAACGGGACTTACAGAATTCAGACTTCTTCAAGTTGATGGTTAAACCAGCGAACTTGAGTTGTTGAAAAACCTTTTCCAACATTAATATGTGTTTTTCAAAGGTGTCGCTGACGATGATGAGGTCGTCAAGGTAACAGAACAGGCTGTTATCGACTTCAGGACCGAAGAGTTTGTCCATCAGTCTTTGTAATTCGGCGGGGCTGTTCTTTAGACCAAAGGGTAATCTTTTAAAATGGAACATTCCCCTACCAGGTACAACGAAAGCAGTTTTTTCACACGATTCTGCGTCCAAAGGTATTTGCCAAAAAGCTTTGCTTAGGTCAACAGAGGAGATGAACTTGGCGTTGCGCAGTTGGTCTAAGGTCGCGTGGACGTAAGGTAAGGGGTATGCGTCAGCTTCCGTACAAGAATTTAAACGTCTACTGTCAAGACAGAAACGTGCGGAGCCATCTTTTTTAGAAACCAAAAGAGTTGGGTTGGTCCATGCACTTCTGCTGGGAACCACCACACCCATTTTTAACATTTCATCAAGTTCTTTTTCCAAAAGTTTAAGCTTTTGGGGGGCTAAGTTGTAATAACGTTGCTTTATGGGTGGGCCATTGGTTTTAATGTGGTGTTCTACCAAATTTGTCAAACCCAATCCACATTTTTCGAAAGATATTGATTCGAATTTATTGACCATTTCCTTTAGTTGGAGAGCTTGGTCCGTGCTTAAATTTTCGTGAGGTATTATTGTGCGGATCTCACTAATTTGAGCAGCAGTGGAGGTTTCGCCAAGAGTATTAAATACTTGGGGAGCAACGTTAAAAGCCTTCCAGAAGTCAACGCCAAGGATGAAATTCTGGGATATAGAGGGCACTATTAGAAAATTGATTGTAATTATTTTATTGTTACAATTAATTGGCAGTGCAAGGGTACCGATGACCGGCTGGGAAACATTATCCGCAGTCGTCAGGTGTGTTGTTTGTGGCGAAATTTTAAAATCACTGTTAACAAAAGGCAGGTGAGCATTGTTGCCAAGACAGCTGACAGATGCACCGCTATCAAGTAATCCGGAAAAGGGCACATTGTTAACAGAGAAAAGAGCATAGGGTCTCCCATCTTTAGCTTGTTTGCAACAAACCGAGGAAACATTTAAGGTCTGGTTAAAATACTTAATGTGTGATAACCAATCAGTCCATTCTTTAGACCTTGGTTCAGAATGGGTGCCTGAGAGGTTATTATTTAGTTTTTTGGCCTCTTCATGTAGAAATTTGGTGGGGGCTTGGAGAAATCCACCTGAGGTCTGACATCGCTTGGGTTTTGTAACCTTTCTGCATTGTGCCTTGATCTCTTGAAAATGTTGCGCAGTTCGTCGCGTGGAGGAGAGCGGTCCCTAGAGTGGTGTCTCTTGGAGGTTCGGGGTTCCTTGGATTCCAGAAGTCTTGCTTGCTTGAAACAAGTAGCGGCCAGGTGGCCTACTTTTTTTGCAAAAGGAGCACACTTTTTTGTTGTCGAATTCTGGCTTTAAACCAGACGAACGGCTTGGCACAACCACATTATTCGACACATTCTTTATGTTTTTCCTATCCTGGTACGATTCCAGGAGGAGGCAGACTTCGTTTAGCTGGGCCAGGGATGCAATTTTCTGTGAGGTGATGATGTTCTCGTATTTGCTTAAAAGGCCATCAGTTATGACTGGTAATAGTTCAGCTTCCGGAACAGGATGTGAAAGCTTGATGTTGATGGATTCAGCCCTTTCTATGAATGTAGCCACAGGTTCATCTACTAGTTGTTTAATAGATAGTAGAGATAGTTTGATCCGGTGCTGGGCCTCCTTTTTTCCAAAGCTAGAGATTAGGGCAGCTCTGAGTTTATTCCAATCTTTGCATTTAGTCTTTTGGATGCGGTGCCACGGAATTAATTCTGGGGAGATGAGTTCTATAAAGTTTCTCCGTAGAATCTCGAATGGGATATTTTTGATTGTAGCCGTTTCTTCAATACGGTCAATGAAATCCATTACATCGGAGACGCCATTATATTTGACTTTCCAAGAGGATAAATCGTAAGTTTTATCTTGTGTCAAGATGGGTGCGACGTCCTGTTTTATCATTACATGCGGCGTAGGTTCTTTGTCAAGATTATCCAAAACTTGCGTAGCCGAACATGAATTATTTTCGTTGGAGGGGGCGAGATTTATTCTCCTAATGTACTTTTTGTTGAATAAAAGTGCATATGCCTTCAATGTAGATTTTAGATTTGCTTGATGGCGAGAGTCCTCTATCCCTTAAAGCAGCTTGTAAGTGGGCTTTGGATAAACTATGCACATTGGGAATGGTACCCAAGTTGGATGATGTAATAGTTTGCTTGTCCTCCATTGTGAGTTTCCTGGGTGGTGGGGAGAAGAAAAAAATTGGCCAGGGGTTTCCTTTAGAAAGCGCAAAAATTAATTTTTTGTGAGGCACTTTTCACTTGGTGATCACTGTTGGCACTTCCAAATGTGTTTTGTATACATGACACCAGAATTCTTGTCAAAGAGGGGCAGACGAGAAAAAATTTTGCGTGGAAAGACCTTAGTGGCAAAGGTTTTTGTATTTCACTGACCACTTTTGAGAAAACTGTGAAATTCACAAGTATTTATTTATTTTAGAAAAATTTTGCCAGGATTGACCTTTAGAAAACAGGTTTTTTATTTTCACAAAACACTTTGCACTGAGAAAGGCACTAAAGTTCACAAAAGGCACATTTCTGGCAAATAAAGGACAAACTTCCGGATGAAAATGACTGAATATGGGGTTTATTGCATCCAACCATATTAAAATTATTTTATTTATTCATGGAATCAGTCATTGGCTTTATTATTATTCCACTTTTCACTTATGTAAGGGAAAAAACACAATTCACTTTCACTTATGCTGAAAAAAAACAGTACCTATAATGTACAATGGGGAAAGAAAGTCATTATTTTGTCCATTTGGAGAAACATTAAATTGTACTAATTTGACAGACACAAGTGGGCCAATTGGTATATTGTGCAGAAATAATAAAAATACGTAAGTCCGAAATTTTCATTAAGGAATTCGCAAAATAACTGGGGTTCCAGAATCAATGATTTCCGTTGGTATCCCGGTTCAGTCATAAAAAACGGTTTGGATTTAAAACGCAGCCTAGCAACAGTCGGTTAGGATTCCGGCGGGAACAAGGCATTTGCGCGCAATCCGGAATATCGCGTGAAACAAAGGCCGTTGGATTTGGCGGGTATTGCTGTTGCTAACGCGCCCGCCGCTTGGTGACGCAATTCAGATTCGCGGTCAAAAGCTGGCGTTTCGGGTACTCAAAATGGCCGTTTCACATGCGATTTAATTTCATAATTACAATCAGATCTGTTATGGATCTGATTTACATATTGGTTTCTGTGGTTTTTTCACAGGATTCACTGTAGAATAACAAGGCATAATTAATGTTTTACAAAATAGTTGTTGTGCGGGAAGGATTTTGACAGAGGAAGGTCCCGCAAAGTGACCGAGATAGAGAAAAAAAATTCCAACCCCACGATCGGGCGACAATTGTTAGGGTACCCCGATGTCGGCTTCTAAACCAACATCAGCACACCAACACGTCCCTGGCTAGCTCTCAGCGGGACTATGGTACTCTCTATTCAGGGGGGTGGGCAGCTCAAGGCTAGGGAACTTCTCTCCATCCTTCGGTGACCCACGGGATCCTCACTGGTCAACAATCCTCCCGCCGTAGCAGAATAATAACAATGTTAAATCATTTAGACATGTATTGTAAACTCAAACACATACATAGGTTTTTACAGTACAATTCAATTACAAGAAATGCAAATTACACAAACCTAGCTAAAGTGTTTAACTCTCCCTGACTGTCTCTCAAAACGAAACTCTCCGAGTCGTGATTTCCGCGGGGGCCCTACATTTCACTGAATTACGGACAACATTTAAAGAGGAAATCAAGATACAGCTTACATGTAGGTTGGCCAGGAACCTCGTCTCATGTGGCAGCTTCATCAGGCACTTTCATAGTCTAAATAGACCGAACTATGGTGCGGCAAAAGGCCAATTATACTCAAAGGTATTTCAATAATACATCGCGGCCCGTTGAATTGGGTCCGCCGGCTACAGTGAGCCGCTAGCGTGCGTTCTCCAAGGCGCTCGGATTTCGTCTGTGTGGCGAGCGCAGCGGACTGCGGAGTCGCCGGGCAAGCGGGGAGGTAAACAGGATACGGGGCGGGGAGAGGCGGCGGCGGAACTGTGGGCTAGCTGCTCGCGTTCTCGAAACTACTCGCTTCAAGGGCGTATCGTAACAGCAAACATAAAAAAAAATGTAAAAAAGTACTAAAATCACGGATTATGTAAAAAAAACAATACTTATTCTATTGTATAAATGTATAATAAGGAACTCCAGTGAAAAATATTATGGCTTTGAAAAAATATGTTCATATAGACCAATAAACGCTGATTCTGAATATATAACTTTTATTTAATAATATTAAACGTACAGTTTAAAAAAAAAAATTAAAATTGCATTTTTAATATTCTCGTTAAAACACAGCGTCAGGTTGGTATGCTGTGTAATGCTCTGTGGTGACGTCACGATGGTAATCACGGTAATGACTGGTTTATTTATGCTGTACGTCATTTATATGGGAATTTAGGTATGGCACAAGCGAATGTTCTAAATATTTCTTATTTTTGAAGATGTCGTGAAAGCATATACCTTTATAGAAAGTTAATAGAATTGCCTTTTAGATTTTTGTATCTGACATATACGATTGTGTTTGAAAAATGCAGTATTTTAAGTTTCAAAATGAAAAAATTTTAAAAAAACAGCCGACTGTAAACATATTCTATTAAATGGTCGAAAAAATTAGGAAAATTCAAAATTTAAAAAATACAGTCCTCTTACTTTATGAATTTGGAATAAAACTGTCACTTCACTTTTTATCTCGTTCATACAATTAAAAAGGATAAAAAAATATTATAATAATTCCGAAAAAATAACTGAAAAAATCCGACATCTTGGACTCGGTTTTACGCAATTAATGCGTTGATTTCTCGAATTTGTATTTATTTACACATGCATAAGGCTTTTACATTATCAAATAATATTACTTTTATGGAAGTTTTATTAAATTCACGCGGAAAAGTCATAAAAATTATAGAGAAGTAACCTTTGATTATGTATTGTCAGTAACCTAAAAACCGAACGAAACTAAATCACCAACAAAACATTATTTAAGGACTAAAACTGAAAAAAAGTACAGGCAGCATTGGTACTTATGCTGAATTACACTAATATCACAGTGAATTAATCATTTAAACGAAAATTATCATCAAAAACATAAAACTGCAAGTAAAATTCATCAACGTCATTCATTGTTTTGCAAAGAATTTGATTTCGCCATTTGCAATAAATAAGCCATTAGCCAATCAACGCGTTATAATAAACAAGATGGCAGCGCGCCTGCGCAAATCTATGTGAGATTCAAGAAAACCAACATAAAAATCTAAAATATATGAATCGTTATTTTAGTAGATGACGTCACAAAATTCACCATAGATATGGGTGTTTTCGAGGGATCTCCAAAAATTAAAACTTTGAAAATTATTTTAACTATTAAAACTAACTCTAAAAAAAAAAAAAAATATGCAGTAATTTAAGTTAGAAGGTCATTTTTCATTAAAAAAAATGGACTGGACTTCTCTATTAACAATAGGCCACTAGCATAGATTTCATAACGACTTGGAAAAAATCGTGTGGATAGATTTTTTTACTAAGATTACGAAAATGTTAGTAAAAATTTTTAGAAATGTATGGTTTTTTATTTTTAAATAAATAAATCCATTATTTGAGCTCGTGACGTCACTACATGAAAATGTCCCGTTTCCGATTATGTTCCCTTAATTTTGTAAAATTCCACACTGATTAATTTTTTTTTATATGGCAACACTTTGATTTCCGGCGAATTTTTGAATTTTCGTTTAACGTTCACTAGATTTATTGTTTGTTCTATGCGAACTTATCCTTTGGTTTGATTTTTAGAATATGGCGGTGTTTTTACAGATGTTACGAAGAGAACCCCATACAATTTATTGCTATTCGTGAAGAAAACGTTCTTTTTTTAAACGATTTTCGGCTATGTAATTATCGTTTTTTCGCACTCATAAAATTATGTCCCGTCTTTCCGGTTTATAAAAAATGGTCTGATTTTTCGGATTGAAATTTTCAAAAAATCACCAGGGTTTCAAAAATACGATTAAAAAAAAAAAAAAAAAAAAAGGAAATGTCTTATATTGTCTTATGTCAAATATTTGCCTAAACCGGAAAAAAAATTAAAAAATTGTGATGCAAGTGGCCTATTTCGTCACCTCACTTTACAATTTCATACAAGAATATTTAATAAAAATTAACAATGTCTAGCGGCCCGTAGGCAATTTCGCGGGTAAAATAAGTATCAACCATGTATCTAACAGAATAGGTCTTTTTATGTATTTCTATGGACATCTTGAATAGGGATGTGCAGCTTGATTTATTATCGACCTTTTTCTTTTCTTTTAGGGATGTCACTAGAACAATAATGTTATAACGATTTCTGTGGAAATACACGCGTTGACATGAAAACACGCTTATTGTACTTGACTGCTATCGTTATATTATCGTGTATATCCGCTTATGTATCGGAGTGGTTAAAATATGTAATTTGAAAGGAATTAATCTAAAAAGTCACAATAAAGATGTCTTGATCCCAAATGTAATAAAAAATCAAAGTGTGCTATTCATACGCTGTAGAAGTGGAACCTTCATAAAACTAAAGTAGACAAGAGTGGGGAGACTACGAAGCACTTTTTTATAAATGTGAAGGAAGATTTTTTCCATATTTTTGTCGTCGAATTCCAGTGCACCTTTTCCTATACACTTTTATTAGTATTCGTGTTTTCTTCTTCGCTAGATGTCGCTTTCTTTTTTGTTTTCTTTGCCTATTCATTTTGCAGTGGCTTGAAGATTGGATATTGATTTTACAATAATATTTTTTTTTTTTGGATTTCAAGTATAACTATCAAAAGAAGGTATAATTATAAAAAATAAAATTGTAATAAAATTTTTCTAAAATAATCGTAGCTTCACTTTTGCCAGTCGTAATGCACGTGTTCGGATAATATCTGAGAGACGTTAGGTTCATGCCTAGTAACACAGAGGTTATTCATTTGGAAACATGTTCCAGTTATCTTTAACAAGATAAACAAATAGTGTAAAATAAATGTAATTTATAGAAAAGCTGATCGAGCACGGAGAAATAATAATTATAAAGGTGTGTTTACATAAACGTATTGTTAACATCAGAAAGAGAGTATGAAAACTGTGTGCAATATATGTAATTGTGAATGATGAATACTTGGAGCAGGGGGATGAGTTAGTGTATTTGGGAAACATGTTTACGAGAGATGGGAAGGCTGATAGAGATATTGAAAGAAGGTTAAATGCAGGTAACTCCATTAATGGAGAACTGAATGCCTTTGGCGCTAATAAAAAATTGTCAAAAGAAGCAATACTAGCAGTCCACAATGGAGTGCTGGTAACTACCCTGATGTATGGCAGTGACGCATGGAACTGGCAGATGAAAGATGAAAGTAGACTAAATGCTGTTGAAATGAGATCTCTGAGGTAAATGTGTGGTAAAACCATGTATGATTATGTGAGAAATGTGGTGATCCGCAAATAATGCAAGGCCGTTGTAAGCGTAATGAGTAAGATTAAGAAAGGAACCCTCAGATGGTTTGGGCCTTTAGAGTGAACGAACAAAGAAAGTAGTGAACAATATATGATGTAAATGTGAATGATAGAAGAAGTCGGGTTTGCCCGAGGAAGACATGTTACGATCAAGTGAATCAGATACTTGAGATGGGCCATGTCAAGAGTCAGAATAATAGAAGAGTATGTATGAGGCGATCTATGAATATGAATGAATGCAAAGAGTGTGTGCCAAGACCGAGTCGTTTGGCGGTCGGAAACGGCATGATGAAAACAAAAATGTCCATTTTTTTTTTGTTAAGATTTTCATCAATCACCCCTCAAAGTTTGGCAGTAAGAGTGCCTATCTCATTTCACGCAGAAGTAGGCAGAGTCTGGACACCACAAAACTGTTTTGTCATCGACTCTTTGCTTCATCTACATTTATACACACTCTTCCATTGCAACGTGTGCAAAATGATTAACTTACCTCGTAAAAGTCAACATCAGACTTATTGAGTTCCTCGGGTAGAGAAAGGATGGAGCCTTCGGGGTCGGCCGCCACCACTATGCAGGAGGGGCAGAGCTCCTTCATCTTCCTGCCGATACCTGAGACAGTGCCCCCGGTGCCGGCGCCCACCACCACCATGTCCACGCAGCCATCGAAGGCGTCCAGGATCTCTGAGGCTGTGCCATCGTAGTGAGCCAAAGGATTACCGGGACTGCGATACTGAAAGAGAATTCAAACAATTATTACAGAAAAAAAATTAACACCTCAAGCCTCGAGCATATTCTGTCAGAAGGTCACAGTATTTCCACTTTGCAATAAAATCCAAATAAATGGAATATTTCTGAATGTATCTGAAAACTTATCACCTTGCACCGCAGTGGGAGGGATGGATTCAAATGTCTGTCACTCCTGGACACACTGACCTCCAGATTTCAACCCACCCCTCATACCTATTTACTTAACAGAAATTCCTATCCGTCCTTAAAAAAAAACCTCCACACAGCATTCCCTAAGATGACATAGGGAAATTTTTTTCCTCAAGGCCTCCTGTGTGGAGCCAATGTAAAAAACAATATATATCTTTTTTTTCCATTACTTTTCATGACTTTACATCACTTTTTAAGTGTGTCGATTTGTCAGTATGTTGAGTTATCTGATAACCATTCGTGTAATTTGACAATACCTGGTTAAATTGTAATTTGACATTACCTGGTTGAATTGTAATTTGACATTACCTGATTGAGGATAACAGAGTTGGGGATCTCATTATTGAGCCTATGAGCCACCATGATAAGAGACTCTGGATTGTCCCAGGCGGCCTCAGTGGGGGTGCGGATGATCTCAGCTCCGAGAGCCTTCAGGGTGTTCACCTTCTCGTCGGACATCTTCTCGGGCATAACAATAATGCATCTGTAACCTAAAAATAATTTTTAAAAAAATGGAAAAATATATATAAAAATCGATGCGTATTGAATGTGCTTTAGACCTCGAAATTTTGAGGACAACCATTTTGTATGATCTATCAAACTTAATACACATTGGGTGAGAAGGGTAGTTCTGCCTTAATACTTAAGGGTAATACTTAATTAAATGTCTGTAAAGACATTGCTGTATATTTTTTAATGAATATTGTACACCAATCTCTCTGTAAGGGTCCATATATTTATATGTATGTATAAAACATATAAATAATATACATATACATGTGTTACAAGTCTTCCCATCTTCTTATTTCGTTGTGTTTTGTTTGGAAGAATAATTTATCAAAAGAAAACTTAAAATTTGGCACAGGAGATGCGCAAATTGTTTTTTTTTTGTTTGCGACAATTTGTAGCAAAACGAAAACGTTTTTTGTAATGTAGTAAAATACATATATTTTTTACACGTAACACGTCACTAAATGGCCTATTATTTTATAATGTGCATATTATTTACAAAGATATATCGGCTCAAAACAAACTCCATTTTCAAAGGGGTTCTTTGTTTTATCCGCCTGAAGCATAGACATACAAATAACTAGACGAGAACTTACAGATGAGGGGTAAAAACCAACTATGGCGGGGCGAAGAGAGGAAAGAGACTTGTGATTCGCCAATAAATCAATCTAACAGTGTATAGGCACCTCGCACTATAATATCACTATTTAGTTCTTGATAGTAAAATCTGCTTTTGAATGAATAGACCTTTTTATATGGGAGCGCGAATTGCATGCCACGGTATGAACAGATGTGTAAAATCCAAATTCGCAAAGTAAGGTTCAGAGTATTTTCATAGTGGAATATTTTGTTGCCGTAGACACTTTTACAAATGTTTCATGATTTACTTAACCCAGTAAACAGCGGCTTTGTGTTTCGCAACATACAGCGTCCGTGCATAAAATGTACGATGAGAGCACGACACTGGTCCGGACACGCCAGCCGGTTCCGAAAAATGGTTCCAATGGAAGGGGGAAAATAAATGAGTTTTTTAACACGTAAGGGCATGTCCATATATTTTGTACGTCCGTGGCCTGAAGTATGTTAATAATCAACGTAACACACGGACAATATGCAGCGGTAGATATGCACAAGAATTGAGAAGTTGAATGGAATAATAACTCATGATGAAAATTGTAGTTTTGAGAAAAATGCGTTAAAAGTTTTTTGAAATGCATAATATTCACTTGTAACTCATTCAAATTTTGTGTGTCGCTCCATCTGTGTGAAACCTACAGAAGAAATATTTACACAGCTGATAAAATGGTAGCGAAAACGGCTTGTGCATGTTTAAGTTGTTATTGCATCCAGCTTCTCAATTGAAATGTTGCTGAAAATAGTCGTAACATTGTTCAGTAACTAGATCTGAATAGCCAGGTACTTCCCAGCCTTCCTCTTCTACACCATAACATATGCTAATTGGAGATGCCATAGCCACAATGGCTCCGGGAAAATGGGACCTGTGCAGTATTCACACCAAATACTTGTTTTGTTTACTGCATCAGGATTCGATCCCACAACCCTATTTCAGAAGCGATCATTATGCTACGGAGGCTTAGCACATAAACTACCGAGAAGGTATATAAATATTTAAAAATGTAATATAATTACATTAACATTTTTATCTTAATATCGTAATATAAAGTACCCATTGTGCTTGAAAAAGTTAAAATATATTAAAAAATATTTTTATGAGATTAATTTGTAGATTGGCACTATAGATTAACTTAGATTGGTCACTACTTCATTGAAAGTGACCACACTTTGATTAGTAGTGCTTGAAAAATTAAAACTACATTAACATCTAGAGTCCAACCAACTACCATATCAGTTCAGTTAAATCTTGTCTACCTTCAGGTGCACTCAGCCCTGGATCCTGGGTGCCTGCCCTGGGCGACACTTTTATATGTTTGATTGAAAAAAAAAACTTGATTCACAAAGCGTCTGGCATCCAGCGCACATTGTTCTATCAATTATTCATTTGATTTTAAAACGCCCAGTTGGTTTTTGAACACATCCTAAGTTGATTTATGAATGGATCCTAAGTCGATTTTGAATGCGTGCATAGTGTACGTGATGTCTCCGCCAGGGGACTCCCTGTTGCATCTAGAACTAGGGGCTACATGGGCTGAGCCGAATAAACCAGAGCGGTCAAACGTCAAGCGAAGTAACGCATTTCACTACTGCCCATGAAACAAAATAGGCCACTTGCATCACAATTTTTTTAATTTTTTTCCAGTTCAGGCAAATATTCTAAGACATTCCCTATTTTTTTTTTTTTTGTAATCGTATTTTTGAAACCCTGGATTTTTTTAAAATTTCAATCCAAAAAATCAGACCATTTTTTATAAACCGGAAAGACGGGACATAATTTTATGAGTGCGAAAAAACGATAATTACATAGCCGAAAATCTTTAAAAAAAGAACATTTTCCACACGAATAACAATAAATTGTACGGGGTTCTCTTCGTAACATCTGCAAAAACACCGCCATCTTTCCAATCATCGCCAAAGGATAAGTTCGCATAGAACAAACAATAAATCTAGCGAACGTTCAACGAAAATTCAAAAATTTGCCAGAAATCAAAGTGTTGCCATATAAAAAAAAAAATTAATCAGTGTGGAATTTTACAAAATTAAGGGAACATAATGGGAGACGGGACATTTTCAGGTAGTGACGTCACGAGCTCAAATAATGGATTTATTTATTTAAAAATAAAAAAAATGTACATTTCTAAAAATTTTTACTAACATTTTCGTAATCTTAGTAAAAAAATCTATCCACACGATTTTTTCCAAGTCGTTATGAAATCTATGCAAGTGGCCTATTCATTACTGCCCACGAAATTTCAACAGTAAAAAAATTGTACAAACCCGTCAGTTATTCGAAATATAATTTTCAATATTATGCATAATGTAAATATATTATGAAGAAATAAAGTAACGTCAAAAAAAAAACATGAAAATATGAGAAAAGATCAGTTAAAAAAGTCTATTATGCAATTATTTTTAACCTAAAATTTGAATAACGTAATCAAAACTACTAATTGTAAATGAACGTCTTAAGATTCCACAGGTCAAATTGGTACTTTTAAATGAATGTCGTATTCTACAGATCAAATTGCTACTCATAAAAAAATGTCATAAGATTCCAAGTGTCAAATTGCTACTCGTAATTGAATGTCATAAAATTCCAGATTACAAAGACTGCAATGGGCTGGACATTTGAAAAGAATGCCTGATGATAGGGCATTGAAAAACATGACCATGTGCAAGCGACCCAAAGACAAATCGAGGAAGTGGTGTAAAGACTGCATGGAAGAGGATTTGAGCAAGACGAGAAGGACTGAGGATTTGAAGTGAATGGTGAGGAACCGCAGTCAGTGGAGAACATTTGTGGAAGAAGTCAAATCCCACCGTAGGATGCAGCGCTTTTATTTTAGGTAGATAAAATAGATTGGTTACCTTTAACGGCACTGGCCATGGCCAGTCCAATGCCAGTGTTTCCGGAGGTGGGTTCGATGATGACAGAACCAGGTTTGAGGATGCCCTGGGCTTCCGCATCCTCAACCATTCGGTAGCCAATGCGGTCCTTCACAGAGCCTCCGGGATTGAAGAATTCGCATTTTGCATCTAAAATCAAATTAGACCAAACAATATAATTTAATTAAATATTAGTGCCTTGTCCATGGAGTGATGGGCATAATTAAATTAAACATAATTAAATTGACACTACTTAGCAGAGCAAAACATGTGATTTTGGTTAGAAAATTAGATTGCTTAGAAATATTTTATGTTTTAATTAAATACTGCAAGTAGAACACGTATAATATATCATATGAAATATGTAGTTAAGTTTTTTTTTATTAGTCTTTTTATAAGGTCAGAAAAAGTATCTGGCTTATAAAAACTGCTTAGTTCAAAATCTCCTACTTACGAACTCCTTATTAAGGTTTTATTGTATAATGTGGAAAATTAAATTCTTTAGAAAATGATCATAAAACATTTAAATATTTGTGCCTGAACTGCGCGCAATAAAACACCCTTTTGGTGATGTTTTTTTCGTGAATAAATGTTTAAAATCCCTTGAAATGGCCCAACCCAAGTATTTGACACCAAAGATATTGAAATATAAAAGATGTGCTATCCGCAGTTTTTACTGGGTGGGACTGTTTATTGGTATTGCCGATATTGTTAACCAATAATACCTTAAAACACACCTTCAAAAAATCAACTACTTTCCATATTCAAACCATTCCCATTAAGAAGTAATCGGCTGACAGACGGGCAGACATCATAGCATATCTCTTATATTTGAATATCTTTGATTTGATGCACTTGATCGTGCCATCGATGGTTTTATTTGTCCCTGAGGGGAATTATTTTCCTCACGGCCTTCTTTGTGCCACATATACTCTGGGATCTCATTTCTAAAAGCTCTATTATTAAAAATAATTATAATTATCATTATTGTAAAAATAAGAAATCATTTTGAGATAGCACATCCTTTGGTCCAAAATTAATTAAATTATAACAAGGAAACCATTAAAGCATTTATTAAATAACATTGATTATTTCATTACTAAGTTGTGCAAATATAATACTTTAAAAAGATGATAAAAGAAAAATCAAGGTCAAACACAGCATCATTTATTTCTTATGAAATTCCCGATACCAACAGACATGAAATAATAATTGATAAACCAAAAAACATGTTGTTCTTACGTCTGACGTATGTAAAAACATTTAATCTACAAGTTTTGTCTTACATAAAATAGATAAATATATTTGCTCATACGAAACAGATACTTTGTAATGTGACATTATAATTTAAAATAAAACAACATTTTTGGTGTTTTTACCGGGTTTTTGTTTTATTTTAAAAATAAATACATATTTTGCCTTCAAAATTAAATCTATGAAATAATGTGTTATTTATACAAATACCATCTAACTTATACCGTTTGGGGTTAATATTGAAGATTGCGCAAAGATTGAACAAATGTTTGAGTGAGTTTAATTCTTATTGCACAATATTTTTCCATTGCATTGTGTAGGGTCAGTATTGCGCAATATTGAAAATACTAAAATAAAAATACTCGAAAACATTGCGCAGTTCGTTTATTGTGCAATATAATTGATCGTTTGGATTCTAAGCGCCTTTTAATCTTATTGTACAATAAAATATATTGTACAATGTTATTGTAGCGTCTTAAACATGGCTTAAGCCGCCGCTAGCCAAATTTTTACCGATTTATTACATATCTCCCACATTTAAAGTTTCTAAGCTCTTAAAAAAATATATGTTATTTTTTAAGATAATATCTAGACGTGTTCCACGCCGAAACGTAAATTATATGAAATTCCCTCGATAGAAAAAAATCGCAAAGTACGCTCTGAAAATTATACACATTCATTTCACTTATTTTAGAAGTTATACTATGTATGAAAAAATTCACAGTGTTTCTTTAAATTCTCTCTTAGATGTTCCCCACGAGATTTTTGACTTATTTTACACGAGACGTGTTTTATTAAACATTTTCACAATTTTCACTTCAATTTTATCATTTTAAATATTAGCGCGCTCTCTCCAACATTCGTAATTACATATCTCTCCATCTTCTTCTTTTTGAGCGGGGATACATCCCCTTAAGGCTCCTTAGTAAGCGTTCAAAAAGAAGAAGAGGATGGTTTGAAAGGGAGATATGTAAATACAAATGTTAAAGGGAGTGCATTAATTAATATTTTTTAAAAGATAGGGTGTGCAATTCACCCAAGGTAGAAGTAAAACCTTCAGAAAACTAAAGTAGACAAGAGCGGGGAGGATACGAAGCACCGCACAAAGAGGAGATTGATAGGCTACGAAGCACCGCATAAATAGGAGACCAATTATACTATCTCACTCTCTCGCAGGCTAAATCCTATAGATGTATGTTGTCTCTTTTTTAGTGTCGCTATTTTTCGTTTAATTGAGTTTAAAATCACAATGGTGCTAAAGAAGTTTTCACTTCAAAAACGATTATAATAGATGTAAGTGAAAAGCATGACTTATTTAAAACAGAGCAAAAATCTCTAGACATACATCTAAAGTAGCCTTTAAAAAAAATGCTTTGAATTTTTTCGTACCTATAACATGTTGAATAACAGAATAAAATGCGTTTTTTATAGTTTTCAGAACACATTTTGCGATTTTTTTCTATCCAGGGAATTTCATACAATTATTGTTTTGGCTGGGACGTAAAATGGATACATAAAAATATATTTTTTAAGAACCTAAAACCCCTAGGGTAAAAATTTGGAATGCTGGGGCTTAAGACCGGTTTAACTATAGCAACGCTGAACCGGCGCGTAAGAATCTAATAAGTAAGACATAAGAATCTAATAAGTAAGACATAAGAATCTTATAAGTAAGACGTAAGAATCTAATAAGTAAGAAAATATCATGAAAATAAACTTACACATGTCGCATTGGATCCCGGCAGATTGAGGAATTTTGTTCAACTTCACCAAGGGAGTTTTTCCGATGGCATGAAGGATGTTGGGCAAGATTTTGGGACGTGGCACCCTGAAAATAAAACAAACAAATTGTAAAAACCATCAATCTAAGCAGATTTTAAAACAAGAAATGCATTTTTTTTTTTAAATTTGAATACCGCACAAGTGTCCCTACTGTGAATAATCACTGGGCCTATAGAATGAATATATATATATATATATATATGAATGTAGTGGGGAAGACGAAGGTTGGGAAGTACCCGACTACTGACCCGGATCCGATCAATAAATATGACTAGAGCCATTTCAAGCAACTTACGATGCTTAACGGAGGTCTTTCACCAGGGCGATACTGAGAGTATCTGCCGCTCTATTTAACCCATCCCATCTGAAATTATTTTGACTGAAACTGACCACAGCTACTGAATTAATTTTGGTGCTAACTTGTCCTGTTTTATTAATTATTAATGATTTTACCTTACTCAAAAAAAAGGTGAAATGTCAATGCGTACTACCGTTTACATAAAAAAAACATGCTTTCGGGAGCCCTAAATTATGGTGGCTCGGAGGGAGGGCCTTCGAAGATAGCCGCCTTAAATTATGGTAGCTCTGAAGGAATGGGATAAGCTGAATTTTAAACATGCCAATGTAAGGATGGGTTGTTTCTCAGAATTTGAACAATTCATGAAATTAAAGTTAATAGTTCTGTGAAAGTCCTATTCAAGTTCTATCATTATATCACTATGAGCAGGTTGCTTCACAGAACTTAAATAATAATAGAACTTGAATAAAACCTTTACAGCAATTGAAAATTAATTTTGAAATTCAATGAATTTTTCAAGTTCTGTGACCTTTCACAGAACTTAGGAAGAACCCTTTAGGCTAATTTGTGCGCTTTTTGTAACAACTCATATAGGTTGTGATGATCTCGCCTTTAGGCCTACGAAATAATTCTTTTAAAATTGAGAGATCGATTTAGAAATATATTTAATTTTGTAACAGGGTATGGTTTCAGAATACAATTCTCTGTTCCAACTCTTAAGGGTGATTTATGAAACCGGGCCATTACTAGGAAAAACACGTGTGCCAAAATACTTTGGTTGGAGGAGGAATCCTAATGGATATTTCAGGTTCATTATCAAGTCAGGGGCGGCCGATGGATATTTGCCCGAGTGGTGACTGACTTTAACGCGAGCAAATTGATTTGTGAAACAATTGTCTTGTGCATTTTCTATGGCAGTGGGGAGTTGAAAAATTAGGCAATAAAGATTGATCGTTGGTGCATTTAAATATACGAGAGCGACGCGCCGATTACGGGTTGAAATATTTAACATATTTGTCAAAATAAGATTGCAGAATTCGTTAAATAGTGACGCACGCAGAAAGAACGAAAACGTGTACAGACAATGCTTATATAATGTTATTATATAACCAATAAAGTCGACGCAAGTAATGAGAAAGAGTATTAGATTGAAGTACGCCACTGAGCTCTTCTTTTAAGCGCTATTGGGATAATTTATGACTCCAGCGCAGACAAAATTAGTTTGTATTCTGTTATCTAAAGGTTACACACAAAAAAATAGCAAACATGAAAGTTGCACTGATTTCTTGGAATTTGGGTTATTATGTGACAGAACACGATTAAACGATTGAGATATGCATATTGGGAGATGTGCTTACCACTTAAGATTTGAAAAAAAGTGACTAATAAATTATTGAAACCACACAAGTAGATGGGTGGGAGTCGCGGGGCAGGGAAGTGTTGGAGGTCAGTCGGGGTAGAGGAGTGTTAGAGGACAGTCAGGGAAGGAACCTAGGGCCGCGCAGACGGGATAAAAATCATCGAGTTTTGATAAACGGCAGAATAATAATTTGGTGCGCGTAAACCGGGAATAATTCAGATAGTTATATATAATAATAAAGGAAGTCGGGGCAGGGAAGTGTTAGAGGACAGTCAGGGAGAGATCCTGTTGAGAATTAAGATCGTCAAGTTCTGAGAGTCGCGAGGAGACCAGCTCGGTGCTTCTAAATCATTTTAATTAAACAAAGGAAATTCCGTTTTATTAAACAAAAAGAGTCCACGCGAATAGGGAAGTCAGAGATCGAGGCTTGCGAGTTCATATCGGTGAAGTTAAATAATATAATTTGTAAATTGAGGCGGTCGGGACGTACTTTCGGGGCGTCTATCAGGGTCAGGGTGAAATTTAAAAAAAGAAATCTACGCGAGAATTGTGTTTGACGGCTGCATCTTGGAATAAATAACTGCATGACGGGTTGTGGTTTATAAGTGCTTGTTTGAATTAAATATTATTGTAGTGAATTGATTTGTGAAATTATTTTGTGCAACAAGGCGAATTTGGTAAGTTTGTATAAAATTATTAACATATTTAGTACGGGCCTTGCAGGAAAGAGTCAATTAGGGTTTATATACAAGCCTTAGGAATCTAGGACCTTTTTTTTAAGTCGAGCGGAGCTTTGCACGTTTCCGGGTTGACCGGCTAGCAAGTACCTTTGTTGGGTGAAGTTATTCTTGAGACGAGACCGTTGTAAAAATAATAATTTGGGGTTCAATGGACTAAAATAGCATTTGAAGCACAAAGTGCGCTTTCGGGCAATAAATCTTAGACGAGAGACTTCATTTAAAAGACGGGATTTTGAAACCACAAAACAATAATAAAACCCTTTAAAAGTGCTTTGTTGGTGATCTAGAAAATTAGGTTACTGGGTATTCTCCAATACATAACGGGTACCAAAATACATAGGTATAGAATGTAGGTATAAATTAATTTGTAAAGCGCCTTGGAGGTGTTAATTATTATTTACGAGTTTCGTAATAATATTTTTAAACGTAGCTAGGGGACTATATTCAGGAGGGTTTTTTTGAAAGGGCATTGGGTAATATAACGGTTTAAGAATGGTGCGTAGCATGGGCATCTTTGCTTACTAACAAAATCTGACATAATTAAATTCCCATTCCAAAAGTTTCCCACACCTTATTCCAAATTTTAGGTATCACAACAAGTCTACTACATAGGACTTTGCATAAACTTGGTTCGATAATTTATCATATAATCACCTTTGGTTCACGTTTAGGTATATTTCTTTCGACTTAGCAAAAAACTTTCATATTGTCGGTTGAATGCAGCCGTCGGTAGGTATTCACATTTTAGCGTGATGCGCTATATCCACCTACTTAATTAACAAACTCTTTTTCTTCAAACTTAATTGAGCGGGTTACGACTCGAGAATGGACGGCGGTTGTCGAATGAATTAACGGGTCCGGCTTTCCTATTTCACCATGAGGAAGTATCTCACGCGACTTTATCGGGGGCGATGTGATCGAAATGCAGGTGGGCTTACACTATTTTCCTAATGTGGAGGCGAAGTAAGCGATGGTCGTGTCTGGTCCGAGCAAATTGGAATCCCTTGTGATCACATCTCGGTAACGTGGATCTCGTACCCGCTCTAGACTGGATTGGAAGCGTGGCCGGAGCCATTCCATGATGTCGACGTATGTACGTCACTAAGGCATTGGGGGACTTCAGGAGAACAAAGGACGTGCACCCATTTCGCCCTCCCTCTACCGCCGCTCCGAGGTACCAGCGGATAAAAGTTGTCGTCGCGGGAGGCCAGTTTGATGCAGGACGAAGATTACGATCTGGCCGGACTACCTTCGTCATGGGGGAAACGAAGTGACGAAATTTGCGTGGGCTTCACTACCTTTTAGGTTACGCTCGTGTGGGGTCTGCCTTGTCGTCGGAACGAAGGGAACATGACATATGGAATCGTTTGGCAACCGATCGGCGGTTCTTTGTTGGAATCCGGATAAGTTTTCTTAACTACTTTTGGTTTACGCTTAGGTAGGTATATTTCCTTCGATATTCGATTTAGCCAAAAACTTTCACATTGTCGGTTGAATGAAGCCGTCAGTAGGTATTCATATTTTAAGCGTAATGCGTTATATCCACCTACATAAGTAGCAAAAGTTTTCTTAACTACTTTTTGGTTTACGCTTAGGTAGGTATATTTCATTCGATATTCGATTTATCAAAAACTTTCACATTGTCGGTTG
The DNA here is from genome assembly GCA_917563855.2 of Limnephilus lunatus. Classification (NCBI taxonomy): domain Eukaryota; kingdom Metazoa; phylum Arthropoda; class Insecta; order Trichoptera; family Limnephilidae; genus Limnephilus; species Limnephilus lunatus. The sequence goes on along the minus strand of OU830602.1, from coordinate 38,226,776 downwards.
AATGAAGCCGTCGGTAGGTATTCATATTTTAAGCGTAATGCGTTATATCCACCTACATAAGTAGCAAAAGTTCTCTTAACTCCCTCACACTAGGAATAGGGATCATCCAGCATCAGGGTGGGAAAGTACTCTGGACGAAAGTGCAGCCGGGGAAATAGAAGGGAGGGAAGCCAGATTCACGACCTGGTGCCTTTCATTCTTGGACCCAGCACCCTGGACGCCGAGTTTGACCTTCCTTCTTTGAGCTGATATTTGAGTTTGAGCTTGAGGTACGCCTATCGTAGAGCATATGCCCGTAACACATATAGGGGAAGGTCCCAAGTTACGCTTGTATATGTTATGCGAGAGGACGTATTTTTCATTCAAATCAAATACCGATGACCATCGCGATTGCAGGCTGGCGCATGTTTTGTAGCGTGTCTAGGAAAAACGTAATCATTATTTCTACTGGTTCGAGGCGGCGTGCTGGACGGAGAACGGGACTGTTGGGGACATGAGTGACTGCCAAGGCGAGGATCGGTGACATCAAAATCTTCCTTAATTAAATTCATACATCGCCAGATCAGAGGAGAGAGCGGCCCCACCGATCTCCTGACATTGCCGATTGTCTAATCAACTTCGGTTTAATGTTTATGCCGGTGCTTTAGGAGTTAATGGAACTCAAGTCATCGGCATGCTGAAGAACTTCAACATCATCATCAATCCAGAGTAGGATGTCAAGTTCCAAAACCTCGTGCCACCCACACATTTCCTGAACAGTTCCTGACATCGGCTATCACACCATTAATCGGAGCAGACCCTCATATCAAACGGTATGAGATGACCTCTCATCATCATCATCAACATATTTATAATTTGGCGGCGTAGTGGTCGATATTATTCCCATTACCACTCTATGATCCAGAAACACACATCAAACCCTTTCCCGACAGAAGGCAAAACATGTCGATTTTCATTCGTCGCTTGCGACCTTAACATTCTCCGGAGGCGTTGGAATTGGAAGCTGATTCGGCGGTCTATGACCATCACCTTATCAGTTGGGCTATGGAGGAGTCCAATTATTTAAACAGCACATGTTCTGTCTCATGTTAATCCAAAATACCTACCCGTAGAATCAAATTAACAAAATAAAACAAGCTAGCTAACTAACAAACTGCATCTAGCACTGTAAGTGTAGAGTTATTGCACTCCGTACTGCTTTGAGTGTAAATCTTTTGTTAGAATATACATAAATGTCAAATTATTTTCATGATAGCATTTTATAGGGCCGCAGAGAGTACGCGACATCGCATCGAAAGGTAGGATCTTCTCAATTCGCCGTTTGAATGTAAATTTATAGGCTAGATACTAGGAGGGAAAATGCAGATTACTTCAATAAAAATAGTCGTCGATGAGCGTAGGTGTATAACAGGTGCTAGTGGAGGAAGCTGAATGAATATAGATAGATAATTAGTTATTTTTCAAGCTAGTCAGACTCAGTCATTGTTATTCGAAGCCTTGCAAATTGTAACACGCCATACCTAAAAGAACAAGGGTTTACCACAAATAAATTATTAATTAAATTGGATTAACTATACCAAACCACTCAAACAAAAAAGTACACAACGTTGTGGGGTTAATTACAATTGATTAATTAAGAGCATCTCGTCACGTTTGCATAAAAGTATTACGTGATGGGGTTGAGAAGGCGCTTCAAAAGAAATGCAGGGGAGAGGCGCGAGAACGGGCGAGCTACGAGCTTTTAAAGGCCGACCGGGGTTGCGCCTGTAGCTGTAGCAATGTAGCAGCATTTGGAAATCAAGAGGAAGGTTTTACTTCGTAGGGGGGGGGGGTTTATCACAAGGTCTCATAGATTTTGTTGTATCTCCCTCTTACTATCATAATATGACACAAGAAATATGATCTATACGGTGTTAGAAAGAGAAAACACCTCACTTTATATTTAAATCTAAAATTTAACCACAAAATAATTAAAATGTACACCTTTTTGAAATCAAAGTTTCCGACTTTATTATTTATATAAAAATAATAAATATATATAATTTTTTTTCAAATTGCAGTCGGAAACTTTGATTTCAAAAAGGTGTACATTTTATTATTTATATAAAAATAATAAATATATATAATTTTTTTTCAAATTGCAGTCGGAAACTTTGATTTCAAAAAGGTGTACATTTTATTATTTATATAAAAATAATAAATATATATAATTTTTTTTCAAATTGCAGTCGGAAACTTTGATTTCAAAAAGGTGTACATTTTAATTATTTTGTGGTTAAATTTTAGATTTAAATATAAAGTGAGGTGTTTTCTCTTTCTAACACCGTATAGATCATATTATTTTTATATAAAATGACAAAAAAGTATTATAAACATAAGTTGATGATTAAGTATACATAATGCATAATACATTTGTCTCATAATATATGTATGTGTGTGTTTTTTTTCTTCTTATCAGTAATTTTAGTTTTAAAAAAAAAAACTTTTTATGTTTGCATTAAAAAAATTGAATAAAATTTAAAAGCTTATTTCATCTTGTATGTGTGCGTTTTTTTTCTTCTTATCAGTAATTTTAGTTTTAAAAAAAAAAAACTTTTTATGTTTGCATTAAAAAAATTGAAAAAAATTTGAAAGCTTATTTCATCTCTTTTCAAAAACCAATTTTTGTTTTCGGATACGTTCAGAAATATTCCTTTTATTTATTTTTATATGAATATTGCCAAGGCCTGAGGGGTTAAATTTAACATTGAAACTTGATAAATTGTTGAAATTCTGTGAAACAACCCATCCTAAGTGTTTGAATGGGAAATCTATAATCTTAAGATTAAGAGAAGATTATTCTAACATATATCATTATTTTATAACAATAACAAATTGTAAAGATGACCCAGTTAAAATATTAATATGGTGTCAACAGTTTCAACAATGGGTGACAACTATAAGCCGATGTAAAGAGCAGTTCTTCAATTGTTTGCAAGGTGAAGGTTACACACTTAGTTTAGAGAAAAATATTGTTGTAATTGGAAAATTGTTCTGTAAATAAAAATGAATATGTAGCAGTAGTAACTAGGGCAAACCCAATTAAACGTGTTTGCAGAACTATTATTTATCATAATATTTATCATCATGAGTTGGCATTTAAAATCAATACGATACAGTTATATCAGCTATCAATTATACAGAGAAAAGTGAAAATAACTTGTATTTTTTTCCTCATTGGGCATGCACAAATGCACAGCTTTACTGATTTATACAGTGAAACTGGGAATAGAAAAAGATACTTCTTGTTTGGGAAAACCATCTATCATGGCCATGGGCATGAGTACAAGGAATTCCCTGCATTTTCAGGAATACCTCAGGGGTCAAACTTGGGACCTCTACTATTCTTGATGTTAATAGATGATATTCAAGAATGCATACAAAGTAATGCGTGCAATATAGTTGTGATAATGAAGACTTGGAGCAGGTGGATGAGTTTGTGTATATGGGTAGTATATTTACGAGAGATGGGAAGGCTGATAGAGATATTGAAAGAAGGGTAAATGCAGGTAACTCCATTAATGGAGGACTGAATGCCGGTGGCGCTTATAAAAAAATGTCAAAAGAAGCAAAGCTAGCAGTCCACAAAGGAGTCCTGGTACCTACCCTGATGTATAGCAGTGAGGCATGGAACTGGCAGAGGAAAGATGAAAGTAGACTGAATGCTGTTAAAATGAGATCCCTGAGGCGTATGTGTGGTAAAACCATGTATAATCGTGTGAAAAATGTGGAGATCCACAAAGAATGCAAGGCAAATGTAAGCGTAATGAGTAAAATTAAGAAAGGGACCCTCAGATGGTTTGGGCATGTAGAGCAAATGAACAAAGAAAAAGTAGTGTAAGAATATATGACGCAAATGTGAATGGTCGAAGAAGTCGGGGAAGCCCGAGGAAGACATGGCATGATCAAGTGAATCAGATACTTGAGTCGGGTCATGTCAAGAATCAGAATAAAAGAAGAGTGTGTATGAGATTACGTATGAATGTGAATGAGGTAAAGAGTGTGTGCCTAGACCGTTTTGTTTGGCGGTCCGTCTACCCCTGCGGAGAAACGGCGTGATGGTTAGTTAGTTAGTCACACAAAGTACTACTTGCTTACTTTTTGCTGACGATCTCAAATTGCTCAAGATGATATGCGACATTCAAGACTGTTTTACATTACAACTTTTTTTTATTTTTTTTTATTAGTGACTATTTAGTTACAGGTTTGATGACAATTACAAGATATGATGATATATATATAAATATTTAATCCGTTTGTTCTTAGTCCTCCTCACTAGGTGGTCCTGTGCTGAGGCGGACTGGTAGATATCTTTGATTTTCCGTTATTTAGTTTCTATGATGTTTTTAATACATTCTCTAGTATGTCTGCATTAATTTCTTTCACCCATGTTTTGATTTTTTCCTTAAACTTATTTATCTTTTCTTTTTTTTTCAGACTTGGAGGAAGGATGTTGTAAAGTTTAGTTGCAAGATATATGTGGTTTCTTTGGCGAAAACTTGTCTTGAATTTTGGAACATCTCGTATATCCTTTTTTGATTTAAACGCAATATCTTCATGGGCAGATGAGAATAAACTTTTCTTTATTGGAAAAAAATGACGTATACGCGTTCCAAAAACCCGATTAAATTGGATTATAAACTTACAGCACCCTTGAGGTGATTTTTCACAAAAACGGCGCTCTTTATTATTATTATTATAGTCTGACAAATAAGAGTAGAAAATATAAAAAACGGAACTAAGGAATTTTTAGGCTGGCAATACTAATTTATCTGTCAAATAGTCTTTAAAAGTGCAATGACACTGATAATTCAAAACACTGTATACAAATTTAAAAAAACATTTTTTTGTTCTTAAAAAAAAAATTAAATCGAAGAAGCAGTATTGTGAAGGTACCTACTAAATGACATAAATTTGATTAAATTGTGTTTTACAAAGTGATTGGCTTTCATTTAATTTAACATAAATTTGAATTTAACAGTAGGTAAAAAGGAAGAATCATTAATGGCGAGTTTTATTACACTACTTTAGATCTGAATGAGTTAAATATATTCAGATCTAAAATTAGAGACATGATCTAATAAAGCCCGGGCAACACTAAACAATTAAGCTAATATTAAATAAATATGAGCAATTTCTAAAGTGTGCTTTATATTTTATTACAATATCATTATTATTCATTAGGTTAACACAAAATTGCAACCTATACTTGCAACCTATACCTACCTATATGCAATTCTAATTATGAGATCAGTGGGTATCTGTATTGCAATGATTTTTTTTTTCACTTTTATGCCTTTTTAATTTTTAATAAAAATTTAGGTTACACAGCTATAGATTAACACCATGATTATATTTTTAGTATTGCCATTTGGGCAACGGTGGCGCCTTCATTTATTTTCTACTCTTATTTGACAAACTGTAAATGATGAAATATTGTCATCAGTGAAATCCATAAGGGACCTCGGAGTTACATTTGATCCCAAACATACTTTTTCAGATCATATAGTTGAGTTGGCATCAACATGTTCTTCTTGGATTTGAGATAAGAATAAGTAAACAAATTTTCCAAGCCCGAAGCAACGACATCGATGTTCAACTGCATTATATGATCAAAATTAGAGTATGCTTCTGCTGTTTGGGCCACACACCAGCAAAAATACATAGAATTATTGGAACAAATTATAAAAAAAATACCTAAGATATCTTTATATGAGAATGCATGGTGAATACCCACAATTTATGCATCACATGGATTTGCTCTCTGAAACATGCTATGAAAATCTCCAATCCTATGAGGAATGGGACCCTTACAGTAACAGCTTTTAAAATTATGAACTATTATGTTAACAGCCCATACCTCTTGGAGTGCTACCAGTTGTTCGTACTGAATGTTTGACAAATTGTTTGTACTTCTCCATTTTGGACTGCTAGCTTCACTTTTTTGGACAGTTTAACCATGTTCAATCCTCCATTAGAGCGTGTTCACACACAGCTACAATATGCGTGGGATGGCGTATTTCAGCTTATCGCTCGCCGTACATTCCAAATTGGAATATATGGCGAGCGATATGCTGAAATACGCCATCCCACGCATATTATAGCTCTGTGTGAACACGCTCTTAATGTGGAATAACCATATACTGATAACCAGATAATTTATGCATTTTTATATAATTAAATATTTATTTAGGCATTTTTTGAGAAATCTTTTGATAAGATTGATGAAAAAAAATAAAGTATTAGACCTATAAAAACAGCTTTAAATTAAACATCTCCTACTTACGAACCCCTTTTCGGTTGTGGTTTTATTATATAATGGGGTGAAGAAGTTCTTTAGAAAATTAACATAAAACATTTAAATATGTTAAATGCCTGAACTTCGCAAAATAAAATAAAACATGCTTTTTGGGAATGTTTTTTTCTAGCATAAATCAAAACAGGCAGCTGATGTTAAGCGGAAATTTAAACCTTATCGCCATCTACATAAGGAGTGTTATTGTTTGTAGTCCGATTCCGAATGTTAAACAACGTGGTAATGATAAACATTTTTGATGTTTTTTTTTTCAAAAACAAATTAATAAAAAATTCTTTCACATGTCGTCTAACTGTTCAATATGGTTTATAACGGTTTTTAATGTTTTTAGATGAAAAACAATAAAGTTAAAAGTTTCAAAAAGGAATTTCCTTTTGGTGGGAGGATGTAATATACCCCTGTATATCGTGGGGTAATTACAACAACTATATAACTCCAAAATCAGCATTTTTGATTTACACATCAAAAGCATAACTCTATTTCCTCATCTATGAATGCCACAAACAGAAAAGTCGTAACGCATTGGAATCATCAAGATAATTGAATATGTTTTTTGTAGTTATCTCCAAAAAACAGAAGGTAACTCTAGTTACCACAATTGTTTTTACATGTTTCAATTAGGCAACTAGACCGAGCACTAAAATTTGTGGAATTGCATTTTTGTGTATAACAACTAGGCATGTAATTCCATTTTTGTAAATAAATACCATTTTTGTAATATTACAAAAATATAAGTAATATGGTTCCCATCACACAAATCTATGATTTAATCATACTTATCAGTATAAATATATAAAACAACTGATTTATCAGATTGATTACCACTTATAATTCTATTTCCCAAAGAATCTGATTTCAGAGTTACCTAGTTGTATTGATTACCCCACGATATTATTGTACGTAAATTGAGATTATCAATAGCTTCTATATCATCATATTCATTATTATAGTAAACTTACGTTGGTAAGATGCTGTGAGGATTAGGGCACTGGGGTCCTCCCAATTTCCAGGTACATTTTGAAGGAGTGGCAGGACTAATAAATGGAATCCGATCGCAATTGCTGTTACCATTTGCATTGTTTTTGCATTGAGCCATTTTTAACTAGCTGAAAGTAAAATACCAACGAATTAAAACATAAAAACCATTAGTAACACTCATTATTTTAATAGATTTAAACAAAATATTCGTCACTATGGCCAGTAAAACCCAAGATCCGTAGAAAATGCGTTTTTCTACGAACCTTAATTAAAACCTTTACAAGGTGCGTGTCGATAAACCAGTTTTACATCTATTATATTAGGTTCTCGCAGGTGTTTTTAATTAATTTATTATTTTACGCAGAACACAAAATTATGTATTAGAATGTATTTGAAAGTGAAAACATAACTTCACGAAACTAAAATATCAACAGAAAATCTGTCATTTCATTCATAAAACCCTTTTGTTTACACTGTGGAATGTGATGTAATAAATTATTTTTGACAGCTCTGAAATGTGAGAAACAAAAGTAATAAAATGTACAGTAGCGGGAGCTCTAAAATACTACCCGTAAAAAAATGTTTATTTGACAAACATTTCTTGATATCTTTTAATTGATAAGTAACGCAGAATAAAGAGTTTTATAATAAAGATAAAATTACCGGCAAAGGCGGCAAATCAAAAGCACGTGCGATGTCAGATGAAAAAAAACTAGACCATGAATAGTCACTCTCATTTTTTGATTTTTATGGCCGCAATTCGTAATAGTTTACCGACACACCACATGTTCTTGATTTACAGGAAAACAATAATGTAATAGGACTGATTAGATAAGCATGCACAAGTAAGCATTGCGATTTTTACATAAGGAAATGAGTTAAGTAGATAGTTTATTTATCACAATTATTAGTACAAAATTATTTACCTTTTGAACCTCGAACCAATTTTTTTTTTATTATCACTGAAACGTTCTCCCGATCTAAATGCTACCTCGAATAAAGACAGAACGATATTGAATCAATCGCGGGACCTGACTGGCAGACTGGTTCACAATATTCACAGCGAGTGCTATCAACTCGAGTACGGCCTAGTTTTTTTAACGAATCTATTTGGGTATTTATAATTTATTTATACTGAGACCGTCGGAACCACAAAACCCTCACGAAACTAACTGAAAAAATGAGTTCGTTGCTTCAAACCAGTTTGTTATTGAATCACCGTTCAATTGATACAACATGACATAATAATTAGCGCATCCAGAGCTTCTCAATAGTTATTTTTTACCTCTAAGGCTAGGGACTCACGGAGCGATTTTTACCCGCGCCCGCCGCGGTTGCGGGATGGAGTTTTATTTTCAAAACTCACGAGACCGGAGTTTTTTGATTACCGCAAGACGGGCGGTTTCCGAATCTTTCTTGAACCAAAGTAATTAGTAGATCGACTTCAATATCAATATCCATTTTGTTGATAAACGTACACAAACGCGTCACCACGCAACGACTAATAACAAGTCACTGCCAACTGCCACTGCCCACTGGTCACTGCAAAATGCGTCGGGATTTCTCTACACCCCTCCCCGCTGCCCACTGCGGTCGCCCGCCAACCGATCGCAGAGCGCGCGGGAGCAACCCGCCGCGGTTGCGGGACCGCGCCCGCGCCCGCCGGTACAAGATGACCGCCGGTGCAGCGGGACCCGCAAACAATCGCACACGCCGCGGGCGTAAAACGCGTCGTGAAATGTGCTTTAATTTTTTACATAAATATCTGCATTCTACAAAGGCTGCGGGCCCGCAACCGCGGCGGGCGCGGGTAAAAATCGCTCCGTGAGTCCCTAGCCTAATAGGTATGGTATAGGTTATTGATAAATTACGAAAATTTGTTTTTTTTATTCGAGTTTTTTGTTTGTTTTTGTAACATCCCTATTTCTGTTACCTACTCATTGATTTAGAATTCCCATTGTTTGCTGTTTTTTTTTCCATTCCATTGATTTTGTAAAATAATATCATTAATTCCGCAAATATGACTTTGTTTTTATGAAAGCATTAAAAAAGCACTTTAGATAAACATGTTAATAGTTATTTTTTTAATTTTGTTTTTATCTTTGATTATATAATGGTTTTTATAGATAAAGGAAGTTCGTAAAAATGTCATATTCAGTACCTACTTAACAGATGTACAAACTCGCACAAAAAATAATATAACAATCGATATCTAATGCAAACACTATCAAAATGGCAAAATATAATTCCAAAATATGCACCAAAAAAAAATAAAATAAAGATGAGCAGTGGCGGCGTAGGGTACATTGGCACCCGGGGCGGTTTTGCATTGAGCACCCCTACTTAAAATAATAAACACGCTTACGAGACTTAATTTTACTAAAATATTCAATCGCATTATGAAAATTGATATATCCCTGTCTCTTTCAATTAATAAAATCGAAAGATTGGCTCATTGTGGACCTTACGTAAGATTTTATTAATTTTAACTTTGAAAAGCTTCTTTGATATAAAGCCACAGAAACATAAATTGTTAAAAAAAATCTAAGACAGCGCTAAACTTGGAACCACGGACGTACAAAATAGATGGACATGCCCTAAGTGATAAAAGGCGTATTATTTCCCTCTCCCATTGGAACCATTTTTCGGAACCGGCTGGGCATGCGAGAGCCTCGTATCAATCTAAAAATGTGACGTCATCATTCTTGTCCGGACCAGTGTCGAGCTCTCATCGTACATTTATGAAATAACACGGCAAAATGGTGGCTTGTGCTATAAAAACGTGTAAAAATAGAAAAGAAAAAGAGAATAACCCCAATTGTGGTATAACATTCCATAGGTAAGCATTATTTTACTCTATTTTAAGTTTATTCAGATAATCGGAATATAATATGACAACACATACGACGCACAGTAGCAACGCGATACATGGCTACGCGAAACACAAAGCCGCTATTTACTGGGGTAAGTAAATTATGAAACATTTGTAAAACTGTCTTAACTAAATACGGAAACAACATATCCGCCTATGAAATTAGGTGAACTTTACTTTGACGGCAGTTTCTGGCAAAAAAACCAAAAACTTTTTTGTGCCTTTGTAGATCTACAAAAAGCATACGACCGAGTCGACAGGAAAAAGCTATGGAAGGTGTTGTCCAAGTATGGAGTGAATACAAATCTCATACAGGCAATTGCGTCTCTGTACGAGGGAAGCGTTGCATGTGTTAGGGTGAACGGTGGTTTTACGGGGTGGTTTGACATCACAAAAGGTGTTAAGCAAGGCTGCGTAATGTCACCATGGTTATTAAATTTATACATGGATAATTGTATGCAAGAATTGAAAGAGATGGGATTGGGCGCGAATTTGAGTGATCTGAAAATATGTTGCCTGTTGTATGCTGATGATGCGGTGCTGATTTCTAACACTATGGAAGATCTACAGTCTCTCGTGTCTAGGATGAACGAAGTGTGTATGCAAAATGAGTTAATGATGAATGTAAGTAAGTCTAAAGTCATGGTATTTGAAAGGGAGAGTACGAAAACAGTGTGCAATATAGTTGTGAATGATGAATACTTGGAGCAGGTGGATGAGTTTGTGTACCTGGGTAGTATGTTTACGAGAGATGGGAAGGCTGATAGAGATATTGAAAGAAGAGTAAATGCAGGTAACTCCATTAATGGAGGACTGAATGCCGTTGGCGCTAATAAAACACTGTCAAAAGACGCGAAGCTAGCAGTCCACAATGGAGTCCTGGTACCTACCTTGATGTATGGCAGTGAGGCATGGAGTTGGCAGAGGAAGGATGAAAGTAAACTGAATGCTGTCGAAATGAGATCCCTGAGGCGAATGTGTGGCAAAACCATGTATGATCGTGTGAGAAATGTGGATATCCGCAAAGAATGCAAGGCTGATGTAAGCATAATGAGTAAGATTAAGAAAGGGACCCTCAGATGGTTTGGACATGTAGAGCGAATGAAAGAAGAAAATAATGTGAGAAGAATATATGACGCAAATGTGAATGGAAGAAGAAGTAGGGGACGCCCGAGGAAGACATGGCACGATCAAGTGAATCAGATACTTGAGTCGGGCCATGTCAAAAGTCGGAATAATAGAAGAGTATGTATGAGACGATGTATGAATGTGAGTGAAGCAAAGACTGTGTGCCAAGACCGAGTTGTTTGGCGGTCCGTCCTCTCTGCCTACCCCTGCGGGGAAACGGCGTGATGGTTAGTTAGTTAGTTAGTTACTTTGACATGTTTGGACTTCGCAAAATTGTTCATAACGTGGCTAGCAATTCGCGCTCCCATGTAAAAAGGTCTATTCATTCAAAAGCAGATTTTACTTTTAAGAACGCATTGGTCATATTATAATGCGAGATGCCTATATACTGTTGGATTGATTAATGGACGAATCACATATCATTTCAATCATTTTGCCTATTGTTGCCGCTATTGTTGGTTATTACCCCTCTCCTGTCTGTTCTGGTCTATCAATATTCATATGTCTATGCTTGGAACAGACTCAGAATAGCTGTATTTTACAATGAATCTGAGAAGCTCCAATGTGGTCCATTGAATCGCTTCTTAGGCAGAAATGTTGGCGGCTTCCAAAAAGCGCCGCAATCGTAAAATCTCCAACACGACGTCCTCTGATGAAAATTCATCCTAAATTTTTAACAGATTTGGAACCATTCCCCGAAGATCTTCTTCTGGTGATGTTACCATATTTTTAGGCTGAACACTATATGTAACCAAAATAAAATCCATTGCCCTGTAACGATGGTCTAGTTCAGTGGTTCTTAACCTGGGTTCGATCGAACCCCAGGAGTTCGGTGAGCCAGTTTCAGGGGTTCGGTGGAAGGCAAGACACACCCCGAAAAAAATTACGAAGAATATTGTCAATATCCCATCCCTCCTTATCCTATCCCATTGCGCCCTTTACCCTTTAAGATCAGAGTAAACCCAACATGAATTCTTTCTTTAGGGAATTAGAAATTATATTCGCAAATAATGAAAATATAGTTGCGATGCATTTCAAAATATGATATTAGTATGTAAGTAGCTAGCTACTAGCTAAGTAGCGCACAAAATCTCCCTCTATACAGACATATACCTACTACTCTGTACAGACATATACCTACTACCTAGTGCCTAAGCACAAGAGTAGGTAGTTACTAATTGATATGTCTGTATAGAGGGAGATTTTGTGCGCATTCTTTAGCTGTATGAGTGAGTTGTCGTTGTCACCCCCTTGGTGCTTGGCACCCGGGGCGGACTGCCCCCTCCCCCCCCCCCCCTTACGCCGCCACTGAAGATGAGGGTCCATCAGCCCGCGCCGGCCGCAATGCACGCATCGGATTTTTCTATAGCTTTACATAGAAAAATCCGTTGCACGAGCCGGACCACCGGTATTTGCCGGTAGTCGACGCAGTGCTGTACTAATTCATATAAAGCTATAGAAAAATCCGTTGCGTGCCGTGCGTGCGTTGCGGCCGGCGCGGGCTGATGGACGCTCATCTTATAGCTTCATTCCCGAAATATATAAAGTACCTATACAACAAAAACTGTAATCTGTCCTCTGGAAGCCGGTTTTTGGGAAATTTTTGATTTTGTGGTGGTGGTAGGTGGTTGGCCAGAGAAATTCTGGAGGAAATGAAAAATGTATCTGAAAAGAAATCTTGGTGGAAAGAACCGCTTCTTCAGGAAAAATAAGAATATCAAATTTACATTAACAAATCAAAATTCCAGTTGATTAGTCAGACAATCGAAAGTTTCATTGCTTGTTTCATCAAAGATAAAACAAATTTTATTTCATCACCTGTTTCATCGCATATTTCATCTCTGCTTTCATCAAATATTAATCGAATTTTCTTTTATCACTAGTTTCATCGCTTGTTTCATCACTGCTTTCACCAAAGATAAAAGTCATTCTATTTCATCACATATTCATCTCTTTTTTCATGAAAGATTAAACGAATTTTATTTCATCACTAGTTTCATCGCACGGTTCATCACTGTTTTCTTCGGAGATTACAGGGCATTTTATCATCACAATTGTAAAAATATATATGTATATTTTTTTTTTCATGATGTTGTCACAATTTTTTTTCAAATTTTCTAATACTAGGGTAGGCTGAAAAGTAATGCACACATGCTTGTAAAACACCAACCAAAACAAATAGCAAGATCGGGCAAAAAGTACATTGGTACAATTCTTAAGCTTCTTTTTTTTTTTTTTTTTTTTAACTTACGGAGACGGTTTACAGTTAGTTCCCGTGAGTACTTAGGCCATAGGCCCATTGTACTATCTCCCATTTTACCTCAATCCTTTAACAATAACCCAGTCCCTTTAATGAAGTTCACCAGAGTTATCATTGGATATGTGGCTAAGTCTTCTGGTTCCACGATGTGTCTCCCCAGGTATCTGAGCCTAGTTCCCACCGGGGCAGGACATTGGCACCACAAGTGAATTGCAGTCTCTTCATCCTCTTCACATTTTCTACATCTATTGGTGCTTTCCACTCCCAATAGCTGCATGTGTCTCCTGAGATGGCAGTGTCCCGTTAGTAGTCCTACCAGTTCCCTCAGCGAGTTTCTATCCATATCGAGTAGTTTCCTGGTCCGTCTGGGGTCCGGTCCGTTTATGAGTACTTTGGATTGCCTCATTCCGGGTGCCCTCTCCCATTCCTTCCAGTGCTGGGATTTGACCCACCTCTCAATATGTAATTTCGTGTGGCAAGCTGCTACTCCTACGGCCGGCTCGGATCCCGCAAGTGGTGCTTTCGCCCCTTTCCTTGCTAGTTCGTCAGCCCGCTCGTTGCCCTCAATACCCTTATGTCCTGGTACCCATATCAGTGTTATTTTATTAATGGTAGCGAGTTCTGTAAGAACAGTCCTGCATTCCATCACCAGTCTGGAGTCGCATCGGTTACTTTCCAGTGCCAATAGGGCTGCCTGGCTATCAGAACAAATAGTTATGTTCTTATTCCTGTACCCGATACGTATATTCTCCTGTGCGCAGGCCATGATGGCTTTCATCTCAGCCTGAAACACAGTGCAGTGAGTTCCTAGAGGTATACTGAGTTGCCTCTTGGATCCCTGTAGACATACCCCGGCCCCCGTTCCTTCCCCCATCTTGGACCCATCTGTGAACCAGATTAGTTCCTGTCTGGAGGTTGGACCTGGGACCATGTCCCCCTCTTCCCGGGTGGGGTACATCACATCAAACTGCTGTCTGAAGAAGTATTCAGCTTGTTTGCCGTCCTGCTTCATTCCAGCTGTCGGGCTAATTGCCCTCAGTCTTGTTCCGATCTCCGTATGACTGTTTTTGGGCAACTCACCTCTCCAATGACCTTTGCATTTTAACCTGTAGGCTGCCGCCATCGCCGCCCCCTCTATTTCTAAGTTTAGTGGGGGTAGGTTCAGCAGCACTCCCATGGCTAGTATTGGAGTGGTTCGCATAGCTCCTGTGATTTCTCTGCATGCAAGTCCCTGTATGTGGTTGAGTGTGGCTATCACTGTTTTCAGTGTTGTTCTCCTCCACCAGACCAAGGCTGCATGCATGATTCTTGGTTTTACAACGGCTGTGTACAGCCATTGCATCATTTTGGGTTTGAGTCCCCACGTTCTGCCGCAGATTCGCCTAGTTGCCCACATGAGAGCACAGGCTTTTCTGCCCACAGTTTCCACCTGGTTTTTCCAGCTCAGTTTGGCATCTATAATGACCCCGAGGTACTTAACCGTGTCAGAGGGTTCTACCTCCTTTCCGTAGAAGGTTGGATTGCTCCATCCCTCTAGTTTCCTTTTACGTGTAAAGATTACTAGTTCTGTCTTGTCTGGATTGACCGACAGCCCTGTTTCTTCACACCATTCTTCCACTGTTGCCAGTGTTGATTGTATGAGGCCTCTGGATGTTTCTGCATCCCAACACCTTATTATGGTTGCGTTGTCATCCGCATACCCTTGAGTATACAGGCCCCTGTTGTTGAGTTTCCTGATGAGGTTGTCCACCACCAGGCTCCACAGCAAGGGTGACAAGACCCCTCCCTGTGGACACCCTCGCGTCACCAATACTCTGAGGTTCACCTCACCCCTTTCCATTGTAAGAATCCGACCTGAAAGCATGTTCTTCAGCCACCTTCTGGTGGTTTTATCGAGTCCATGTCTTTCTGCCGCTTCATCGATGGATTTAATAGAGGTGCAATTAAATGCTCCCTCTTTGTCCAGGAAGAGTCCTACTGCTAGTTCCGCTTCTTCAGGAAAAATAAGAATATCAAATTTACATTAACAAATCAAAATTCCAGTTGATTAGTCAGACAATCGAAAGTTTCATTGCTTGTTTCATCAAAGATAAAACAAATTTTATTTCATCACCTGTTTCATCGCATGTTTCATCTCTGCTTTCATCAAATATTAATCGAATTTTCTTTTATCACTAGTTTCATCGCTTGTTTCATCACTGCTTTCACCAAAGATAAAAGTCATTCTATTTCATCACATATTCATCGTATGTTTCATCTCTTTTTTCATGAAAGATTAAACGAATTTTATTTCATCACTAGTTTCATCGCACGGTTCATCACTGTTTTCTTCGGAGATTACAGGGCATTTTATCATCACAATTGTAAAAATATATATGTATATTTTTTTTTTTCATGATGTTGTCACAATTTTTTTTCAAATTTTCTAATACTAGGGTAGGCTGAAAAGTAATGCACACATGCTTGTAAAACACCAACCAAAACAAATAGCAAGATCGGGCAAAAAGTACATTGGTACAATTCTTAAGCTTCAAAATCATATATTTATTTTTCAACATAGTCACCGGGCTAACGCATTTCTCCCAATGTGTAACAAGGTTTTTCATTACGTAACTGAAAAATTCTTCCGGCATTTCTCGAATCCAGGACTTGACAGGTGTCTTCACCTCATTGTCTGAGGTGTAATGAGGTGTTTCTTTAGTAGATGAAAAAAATAAAAACCTTATGGTGAAAGATCGGGTGAGTGAGAAGGGTGTGGAATAGGTTCAAACTTCAGGTTTTGCAGAGGCTCTAATCGATCTTGTTTGTTCCCATATGTGAAACGGTGTGGTACCCATTGTCCACAGATTCTACGGTATCCTAATTGTTCAACAATGAAGCCGACATGTTCCTTGGATATTCCAAAATGGTTTTGATATGTTTTTGAGTGATTCTCCGGTCATTTTGAAACAAATGTTGCACGAGTTTGGATTGTTTATCGTCTGTTTCAATGATCGGACGTCCGCTGCGTGTTTCATAAAAAATCATTGCTTTTCCAGGCTCACAATCATGAAATTTTATTACCCATCGATTTACAGTAGACCTATCAACAGTATCGTCACTATAACATCCTTTAAACGACGATGAATCTCAGTAGCAATCACTTTTTCAGCAGCTGAAAATTCGATAACAGCACGCTGTTTACCTTGCGTTGACATAACACTAAAACACGTCTTCATACATCCGCTTCTCAAAACACACTGGATGAATTCAACGACCTCAAACTTGCACGCACGTATAGAGGAGGAATGTCACTTCCATTTCCACCTGGCTCGCTTCTGAAATTCATTTTGTTCGCGCTGTACATGCATGTGTGAATTACTTTTCAGCCCACCCTCGTAGAAAAAAGTCATCGGAAAGCAAATTTACATGTGCATTTTTTACTCCAAATATGCTCAGGAATCGCTGGTTAAAATCCCTCAGGTACATCCTGGTACACCCTGTACAATAGTGAGTTCTGGCATCATGAAATTATCCGTTGCTAACCATTCATCCGATTGCAATGAAACTTTGAGGTTTTGATGTGTGGACGCCCGCGGTAGCTTCTATATATAATAGTGAGCTCTGACATTATGAAATTTGGATAAAAAAATTGCAATAGGTGGTACGAGAGCTGTTTACTGAATGTACCGGCACTGAATGTATGGAATGTGGGAGTAGGGTGGGCAACCCGGGACGGGGGAAGCGGGAGAAGGGTGTGGGGAAAGGGAAGGCGGAGTGGGAACGCAAGAGGGGAAGGAGACGCGGGAGAGGAAGGGGAGGCGGAAGGGGAACGGGACGAATGGGAAAGGACACGCTGGGAGAAATAATTTTTTTATTAAGTGGCATAACAACGCATGCCGGGAACTCGCTAGTTAAAAATATAAATATTAGGTAACCTAACAGAATTCGTATGAAAACATTTTTTATTAGGTAATTTTAAAATTCTATCAAATAGATAGCTACCTACTTGATTCTACAAATATTAAAAATGACATTAATATTTCTTTGGCCTTGTCATTCCAGATAGAAAAAGCTGCAAATTTCATTATACCAGGGTGCGCCATTCGAGAGTTTTTGCTACTTCATACTAACAGACCGGAGGTCACGGGTTCAGTCCCCGGCATGCACAAGTAAATTTTATTTGATTAATTTGTGTTTCTTCACAATTTATTTATTTAAAAATAATATATAGTATATATGCGGCAGGTTCCAGAGTGGAAGATACTCTCAGTATCACACTGGTGTAAGACCACCATTCAGAATTGAAAAGTTGCTTGAAGTGGCTTTAGCCGTGGTTGTTGACTAGATTTCAATAGCCAAGCACTTCCCCACCTTCCTCCTGCCCATATTCTTCCCTTCTCCACTACTTTCAGCCCCACAACATACCCCAATTGGGAATGCCATAATCTCATTTGCTCCAGAAGGTCGGGAGCAGCTGGGACTCTTGTGCGATATTAACATTAACAAAAAACAGATTTCTATTATAGAAAACTAAAAATGGGAAAAACAAACAAAACTATTGGTCAGTGTTGTTGAATCATTTATTACAAATAAAATAATATTCAAACTTATAAACATGAGTACAATAATGGCTTATTCTAGGAATGAACTTTAAAAAATATTTAATTTATTTTTACAATGTTTTAACAATTATTTATTATCTTTCAATGCTATGGCAACAATAAATCAAAGGCAATAATCAATTTTAACAAGTAAAAAAAAAATTAAAAAGGTCAATAAATGCCACATAATACGAAATGATAAGCGTAATAGGAAACATTGTTTTTCATGGAGTTTCTAAAGCATTAAACCTAAATTATTATGGCTTATCGTTAAATATGAAAGGAGATTTTATTTGGTGAATAATTACAATTGTGCATAAATACAAAACTAAAATTGTTGGGGTGTTCCAAACCCTGTCAAATTTGACTATCAAATGTTTGAAATACCCTGACTTGAGGCTGGAAATAATGCCACGCATATCATAGGTAGACTGGCGGCGTAGCGCTAATGAGCTGAACTGATGGTCGTCATATGCATCTCCTAGCGAATAACTTGGCACACAACTCTTCATTCATTCACCTACATATTACCGCAAGCAACCAACCGCATCATATGCGTGACATTATTTCCAGCCTAAGCGATCTTAAATGCTGACTGTCTCTTGTTCTTTAGCTATCCCTTTTTGTTATGAGGGTTCCACAGGTTACACAACTCCGACATTTATTTTCAATAATAAGACAATTTATTTTATACGGTAATCAAATTTTTATATTTACAGGCAAAAAACACAAATATTCGAGTTTTTTCTTTTAATATGTACGCATTAAGGTTGGGATTAAAAATTATGTTCATACATTTTTTTGTAAATTCTCATGAATTCTCTGGAATCAATTCTGTAGAAGAGTATTCCGAACATAAGATTTCGCAACAGAATTCCCAAGGACAGAATTCATATGAAAATTCTCTAGATAAGATTTCCTAGACAATTTTTAATTTTATTGTAATGTGATTTCTAAGAATGAGAATTTCACGTGATGAGATTTGTCAGAAAGAGAACTCACTTGACGTGATTTCTACGAATGAGAATTTCACGTGACGAGATTTCTCAGAAAGAGAATTTTCTGTGATAATTTTTAGGTCAAACATTTATCATGTCTCCATATCCTCAATCTCATTCCTGATCTCCGTGACCTGAAACTGTTGCGTCATCTCTTCCTCCTTAGACTTATTGTTGTTCTTTTTCTGCTTCTTGGGGCGGTGGTGGGGCTGCACGGGGGCGCTCTCCCCGTCACTGTCAGAGTCTCTGTCGGCTCCCGGGTGCTGCGGCACAAAGCGCTGGGGCCCCCGCTGTAGCACGGCCTCACCGGGCGCGGACCACGTCTTCTTAGAGGCCTAAAAAAGTATATATATGAATTAGCTAACCCTTGAAATGCCAGCGTAACAGCATGACCATTATGCTTAATGGATAAACACAATTTAAAAGCTAAAATGAGCCAAGAATCGACAATTAAACCATTCAAATGTCAAAACTCAAAATGGCGCTGATTGTTGATCCCAACCTAAATGATAATCTAAATGTACCTAAGTACCTAAATGGTAACAATAACTAGGTACACAAGCGCGAAATACCAAAAATTAATACCATAAAAGGTATCCCAAAAACCATGTTCTTAACATTTATCATTGAACAACATTTTGCAATTTAATTAATCAATTTAAAGTTAAATAGCTTAAGGTGAAATAGCTTAACACATGAAATAATAGCTTAACAAGTGAAACAGCTTAACAAGTGAAATAGCTTAACAAATTGGGAACAAATCCTACCTCGCTCTTCATGGTGCGCACGCGCTGGATGTAGTAGTCGTAGACATACTGTGCCATGTGCGCCATGTCCATCATGACCAGGGGCGGTGAGGGCAGCAGGTGCAGGGGGGCCTCCACCTGCCGCTTGGTCGGGTAGCGCTCCGGCACGCACAGCTCCAGCTGCAGGGGCCGAGACATCAGCTGGAAGAGACGCCACAATGAAGTTTCGATATTAGAGTTGGTGTGATAACAGTCAAGAGACCGTGCTTAACATAATGTATAACCTTGTCGAGTACAGTTCCAACTGCCTTGACATCAGCTAGAAGAGACCACACAATGAAGTTTCTGAATTGGGATGGCGGGATAAGAGTCTATAAGATACTGGGCTTAACATAATTTATAATTCCGTTTTGTCATGGATCCAAAATACCGAGCAGTTTAAAAAAAATAATAATTATAATAATTAGTGAAATATCTTACCTGATGGAAGGTGGGCTGCAATTCAAAGCAGTTCCTAAACAGGGCCGCTCGCGCGAACACATACAGGCCGAGGCGGGCGCGGGACATGGCTACCACGAGGCGCCGCACGTCGCGCAGATGACCCACCGCCAGGGTCCTCACCAGGGAGACCAGCACATAGTCGTTCTGCTGGCCCTGATACTTGTCCACTGTCGTCACCTGGAGATTGATATTACAGTGTAGAATAGATTGTTTGGGGAATATTTATTATAATATCGGCCAAGATATCATCATCATTAAAGTCAGAAAACAGAAGAGTGTGAGGCGATGTATGAATGTGAATGAAGCAAGGAATGTGCCAAGATAGAGATGCGTGGCAGTTTATCCTCTCTAATGGTTAATTGGTTAGGACGGGTTGTTCCACAAAATTTTTATAATTCATCAAGTATTTGAAGTTAATTTTAACGTTCTGTATGAGTTCTAATCAAGTTCTGTTATTATATAACTAGTTGGGGTACCCAGCTTTGCTCACGGAGTTGATATAAGATTGAACTGACACTCGAACCCACGACAGATCTTGCTTTATACACCCCTACCAATGGGGAGCCCCACCCATACTAAAAAGGCGTTGAATGGTCCACAATGTTCCAGAAGATTCCACAACATTCAAGTGTTCTGGAATGTTCCACAATTTTCTGGAATGTTCCAGGATGTTTCAGACTATTCCCGAACATTCTAGAATGTTCCAGGATATTCTGGAATGTTTTGGAATGCTCTCGAATGTTCTGGACCATTCTAGAAGTTTCTAGAGGGCGAAACTTCCAGCCCTTATATGTTCAAAAGCATGTGCTTCAGGTAAAAATGGAAACCTTCATGGATAGGGGATAGAGAGCTACCACACCATACAACTCCCTCAATCGTACCGGGACTCGTATCTGAGTTTTAGCAGCATGCACATTATACACTTTCTTTTATAATATATTTTGATATTGATTGATTATAGGCCGGTTGCTTCATAAAACTGAAATAATCAAAGAACTTAAATAGAACTTTCACACAACGTGAAAATTACCTTTAAATATTTGATGAATTGTTATTTTTAAACAACCCATCCTTAGTTATGCAGTATTAATGAAGGGAAAAAAATCTGCCAACAAATCGGCTGTCGAATACTAACATCCAATTGTAATAATTGTACGTTAAATTCATGTTTACGGTGCGTTAAGAGTAACGGCTTCGATTCGCAAACCAGAAGTTGAAAACCACTGTTCTAGAAAAACAAATTGTAGGCTTATTGGAGTACATGTCTTAATTAAAAATTTTACAATGTCATGTTATTAATTTACATATAGAAAGTTAGGATATTAACCCATAAAATGGTTGGCAAGATAAGATAAAAGACTCTCATTCAATATTCAATATAAAAAGATCAATGATTAGCCAGTACTTTATAAATATCAGCTTTGTGTTTACATACAAACTTATCTGCAATAGCGAAAACCATTGTTTGTCAGAAACCACAACAAAATATACCGTGTTTTTAATAATAAATTATTGACCTCTGACAGGAGCAATGACCTGTTGTAATCTTTTATAAAAAAATGCAAAACAAAGTTGATAACATCCTTTAATGATTATTTTTAAAAGATGCTTTAATTTTAGCTGGATTTACTGTTGAAAGTGTTGTAACCAGTAGAAGTTACTTTCAGAATCGCAATTCAGAACTCGGTTCTGGAAATCGAAATTTAACTTGTAAAATTATTGTTAACTTGTTTAAATTTCAAAAAAGTACATTCCCGTCTTGAGTACGGAATTCTAGTATGGGGATCTGCTACAGCAAATCATATTAAAAACTTAGATATTGCTCAGAAGAGCATTATAAAAACTATACTAAAATTACCCATCAGAACCCCCTCAAAAGATATTTTTAAGTGTTTTGACATTCTAAATTTAAAACAAATATATGCCAAGAATATTCTTATACATCATTTTAAAAACAGAAAATCTCCTAATGAAACTCGTATACATGACACAAGAGCCTCAAAAAAGGATATACGAGAAGTTTTGGCCAAAACCACATATATCTGGCAACCAAACTTTACAACATCCTTCCTCCAAGTTTGAAAAAGATAGAAAAGATAAATAAGTTTAAGGAAAAAATCAAAACATGGGTGAAAGAAATTAATGCAGACATACTAGAGAATGTATTAAAAACATCATAGAAACTAAATAACGGAAAATCAAAGAAATCTACCAGTCCGCCTCAGCACAGGACCACCTAGTGAGGAGGACTAAGAACAGATGAAATATTTATATACCTTATCATATCTTGTAATTCTCATAAAACCTGTAATTAAATAGTCACTAATAAAAAATAAAAAAAATAAATAAATAAAACTGATCATAAAAGTCGTAATTATTAATATAATTTATAACGACTTCATGATAATTATTAATTTTATCCATTCACTTATTATCAGTATTGCAAAAATATGGATAAGTCTCTTATGTTAAGAAAATTACGTTTTTTATATCTTAGGTTCCTCGGGTCAATAATATCCGAGTATGAAAAAGGTCCACTTAATTCAAAGATGGTTCTTGTCTCATACATTCCAAAAAAAAACGTTATTTTGTTGAGCACAAACCACAACATAATCGAAATACAGCATTTAGACCAAAAGAAACCTAAAATGATTATGAACTACAATGCAACAAAGGGTGCTGTTGACTTTCTAGACAAAATGGTTTCGGCCTGTAGTTGCAATCGAATGAGAAGGTGGCCTATAGCCATATTTCAGAATATGATTGATATTTCATGTTTCAATGCTTACGTATGTTAATAATATGTTCAATGACATTATTTCTTCTAAATGGCCCAACTCTTCTCTTTTATTTACTGATGGCCCCAAATCTCCAGACTCTCCTAACTGTGCTACAGGTATTAACGTTTACCACAGTAATTCTATTGAAAGAATATTTTATTCAATTTCAAATCATTTTTCAATATTTTCTGCTGAGTGTATTGCAATAATTGAAGCACTCAAATATATAATCAAAAATAATTGTGAACATTCCCTTGTTCCTCCAAAAACTTAAATCCTGTCCTCTTCTTCATCCTGACGATCACCTTGTATGCCTTATTAGAGTGCTGATTAGACATGGGCAGATTCAATCCGAGGAGTGAATCGATTCAGTCTGATTCCCCCGGCTTTTTGAATTGATTCCTTTTATTCATTCCTTTTATTCATTCCTTTAATTCAATTAATTACAAAAAAAAAAAAAAAACCTTATTTATATGTTTAAATAGACATATTATCTAATACGCGGTTTTCACTTAAGAAAACTAAAGTAGACATGAGTGGGGAGGCTACGAAGCACCGCATAAAGAGAAGGCTGAAAGGCTTCGAAAAACCGAACAAAGAGGAGACCGATAATACTATCTCAGTCTCTCGCAGACTACATCCTTTAGATGCATGTGTTTGCCTCTTTTTATTGTCGTTATTTTTCATTTCATCGAGTTTCAAATCACAAAGGTGCTAAAGAAGTTTTCACTACGCAAAGCACTCTTCTTAGGGTGAATTATGTCGTTCTGAAAAATTGTAGGTACTAAAAACGAAACGCGACGGGGTTAATAATGAAATATTTTAATGTGTACTTAGATATTATATTTTGCAAAAAAAAAATTTTTTTGACAAGAAAAATGTATTTATATTAGGCTAGCAATTAAATATTAAAATTAAACAGTTTTTGTGGTTCACCCTAAAGTTTCAATAATTTTATTTTATTTATTAAACTTAAAATTGTTCAACTTCACGTGATCTAAACTTCTCACTAACTTCAGCCTCACAAAATATCCCAATTGGGGATGCCATAGTCTCATTAGCTCCAGACGGGAGCAGTTGGGACTTGCGGTATTCACATAAAAAACAGACTATTATCGCGCTTTCATATATCCGATCCGGTCACCTGGAATAAGTTTCACTCAAATATATATTTTTAAATGCACCTACCTCAATGGTGAAGTTAAAACTATGCGCCGAATAAAAACTAATTAAAAGTCTGAGCGACACGCGTCATACAATTTATTACAAAAATAAAGGAACAAATCACTCGATATCATCACGGTCCGACAGCGACTGATACTGATGTTTTGTTTAGTGTTTAACGGCTAGGTAAACATCCTTGTTTCTAAACGCATTGCATAATTTGCGCACGTGTGAGGGAGAAAAAATATAGGATTAACTTTCGCTTTTTGGTCTTTAGCAAAAGTTCAGGGTCCCGTTCAAGTTTCGCCCAAAGATGACGGCTTGGCCGCGCGGGAACTAAAGACGAACCGATTCTCTGCGGGCATCAAGGAATGAATTAGGAACTTCTGACTAATAAGTGCCTTTTGTCTTGCTGTGACTTGAATAACTTGTATTCCGCGGACCTAATAATGACTCGATATCTTCAACAGATTAGAATTGAGCTCGATCCGATGATCGACTCGATCCGTGGGACTTGTGATTTGGTACGACGACGTCACAAATGTTTTGATTCCTTGAATAAGTGAAACAGAGATTGGGGTTGAGAATTGAACAGACTTGTAGGACTATGGCGAACAGTAGGACTGGCGGGACGACTGTGAAATAGACGCGACACTCGGAATTCAGAATTACTTGACTCTTGGCTGACTCGATCGCTTGTCGGTTCAGTCGGTTGGCGGTTTTGTCGCTTGGACTGGGGACGGGAACTCTCTGGCCTACGGGTTTTTTTTGTATAGATTTACTACGCGGGATACTACATGTGATAGGCAATTACGCGGCGCGCGCCGCCTGTAGTAGGTGTACCTATCCGCGCAACAAATATCCAATATTTACAGAGTACATTATTATTTTCTTACCTCAAAATAACATGAATTATTTAACTGTAAAATAAATTAATAGAAATTGAAAGAAATATGGTGCTGTTAAAAAATCGTAGGATGCAAGGCCAAGGGTAAGAAATAAAGATTTAATTCCTCTTGAAAATGAGAATCAGATTGAGTGTGTCACAAGATTGAATTTGTTCATTTAATTCAATCATTAAATTTTGCCCACGTCTAGTGCTGATAGCCTAGAAAAAGCTCTAGAAAAAGCTCTAGGAAAACCGTAATTCTTGTTTGGATCCCTGGACATGTTGGCATAGCGGGTAACGATATTGCGGATTCTTTGGCAAAAGAAGGAGCGTCCAACCCTATTGTTACCCTCGTAAACCATATTCCCCTATTTGATATTTTTTCCATTGGAACATTGCTAGTCAATCCAAGGGAGTCCGCTACGCCTTTATACAAAGGACTATCCCATCAAAACGGTGGTTTCAAAAATTCCCCCATTTTTCCAAAAAAGAAATTTCCTCACTTATTCGAATGAGAATCGGACATTGTTCCGTTCCTTCTCCCCTTTTTAAAATTCACATCCTTGACTCCCCAGATTGTATATTCTGTGGTCTAGATGTGGAAACTTTAGATCACATATTATTTGGTTGTCCCTCTCTAAATAAATATCCTCTCTTCTATCAAGCATTATCTAAAATTGCCTCCCCCCCATTCAACATTTCATCTCTTCTAGTCTAAACTCGACTCCAATCTTCCATATAATTTTGAAATTTGTACATTTAAATAAAATTAATATATAAATTCACCTTTCCTTTCTCTGTAATTTTAAATGATGGCCTAGAACACCCTTGAAGGGTGAAAGCCATAAATAATTGAAAAAAATATGCTTACGTATACAGACATTACATTAAGTGACACTAATACAGACTGGAATTATAATATGACCATTTATGTAGTTTCTAAAAGTAAAATCTGCTTTTGAATGAATCGACATTTTTATATGGGAGAGTGAATAGCTCGCCACGATATGAACAAATATATGAAGTCCAAATTTGGCAAAGAAAAGTTCCACTTATTTTCGGAGTGAAATATTTTGTTTCCGTATATAGTTACGACACTTTTACAAATGCTTCATAATTTACTTACCTCAGTAAACAGCGACTTTGTGTTTCGCGTCGCCATGTATCTTGATGAAACAGCGGCTTTGTGTTTCGCGTCGCCATGTCTCTTGATGTGTTATCATATTATATGATCTGAATAAGCCTAAAATAATGCTTACCTATGGAATGTAATACGAAAATTGGGTTTATTATCTTATTCACTGCTATTTTAACATGTTTTCATAACACAAGTCACCATTTTTGCCGTGTTATTTCGTAAAATATATGGCAAAAATGGTAAGCTCGACACTGGTCCGGACAAGAATGATGACGTCACATTTTTTAGATTCACGTGAGGCTCTCGCAAGCCCAGCCGGTTCCGATAAAATGGTTCCAATGGGAGGGGGAAATAATACGCCTTTTATCACTTAGGGCAGGACCATCTATTTGTATGTCCATGCCATTACTTCATATTTTTCAACCCGAAGACCTTAAGTGTACATAGTATTCGAGGAACCGAGGAAGGTTAATTCCTTGTGTATTTTTAAAAAGATTAATGAAATTATTTGTCATCCGAGGATTGCCAAGATTTTTTTTCACCTTTGTCCTTTTTAAATTAATAGCGTAATATTATTATTTCAAATCAAATATCAATATATATTACCCTACATATTCACTACATTAAAATGAATTAGCTTCTTTCAACTTAGTACTTATTAAGAAACATTAATGTAACAATATTTTTCTTTCAATATGAATATTATTATATACATTTTTTTAAGTGAAAAATTCTTTAGCACTGTTGGGATTTCAAACACGATGAAATGAAAAACAGCGACACAAATAAGAGACAAACACATACATACATTTATAGGATTTAGCGTGCGAGAGAATGAGATAGTACAATCGGTCTCCTTTTTGTGCGGTGCTTCGTAGCCTCCCCACTCTTGTCTACTTTAGTTTTCTGAAGGTTTCACTACTACCACGTGTGAACTGCACACTCTGAATTTTATTATTTAATAAAATTATTAGCCTCATCACTAGAAAGACTAGTGAGGTTAAAAATTGAAATGTAAACCATATGTAATACAATAATGTGAAGAAATAATAAACAATGGTTCTATGAACTCTGCGCGAAAGCAGGCAAACCATCTAATCCATGATTGATCTAAACAAAAGGTTTGCAAATTCTTAATACACAGGATGGGAATGCTGTGTTTGTTCTACCGGTATTCCAACTTAAGATGCTCCTAAGATCTAGTGTTGTTTATTGATTCCTGCCATGGTAAAGTCGAGACGTCAAATTCATGTACGTTTTAATGACTTGTTCTTGTACTAACTTCAACTGCTTGCCGACTTTAGTGTTTCCTCCCTCCAATAACATGTATCTCTTCAAAACTTAAAGTAAAACAATGAACACGGTTTAATCCTTCTTCCTTTAAAATGACCCTTTAAACAGCATCCCCCAAGATAACAAAGACCCTGATGAAAACCTCACTAAAATTATTTTTTTCAGTATGTACCAGTTCAAAATTATTTGAATCAGTTACCTTGTGCGGTCTCCCAATGAGAGGGTTGTCAGCACACCTCATGTTGATGACATCTCTGATAAGATGCTTCTGCCCGTTGTAAGTGGTCAGGATGGAGATCTTCTCGGCGGGATAACCAATCAGTCGCATGTACATGAACACTGCCACCACGTACTCTGCTTCCGCCAGATTCTGAAACAAACAAATTCTTTATTTATTTATTTGTAAGAAACAAACAGCTTATGTAAAGCCAACTGAAGTCAAGCCAAAAAAGTCTCTTGTTGACTAAAGGCTAAAGTTGCTTGGAGATGGAGACTTATTGTTTCTTAAAATTAATTTTAGGTAAGGGGGAGAAGAAGAGGAATATAGGATAAGGATAGGTGATTCTCTCAATACATTCCATACTCTCGTATTAATTTACGATTGTATGCGTTACTTCCATTCGATATTTCTGAGGGTTATTGCTAAAAATGTCTGTATTGTGAAAATTATTGCGCACATGTATACAGGAATTTTTCTAATATTGGTTCTACATGTGGACAAATGAAATAAATTAGATTTTCATGTTGATCTTGTCGGAATATGATTTTTTATTAAATTGGTAAGCTCTGGCAAGTCCAGACTATTATTCAGAATTTTAAATAATAAGATTTGGTGAAAATTTAACATCGTGAATCAAGGGAGTTGAAGTTGTGAAATATAATGAATTCGGTGTAATTTGAAAAGTGTAAATTTATTTTATAATTTATATGTTTAATTTTTTTTTAAATTATTTCAATACGGGATTAATGTACCAATATAAATAATCTACTGATAACAGAAACAAAGAGAGATATAGACTGTCACCGAGCTACAGCTAAACTGCACGAACTATCAAAGCGGCGGAGCCAATGAAAGAATCCTTTTTTTAGACGGTATTTTTTTTACCTGCCCACCCCCTCACTATGCCATCTCAACACCTTATAATTTTCTCCAGGTCTTCTACTGCCCCTCTGAAAATCTCCAACGCCCACAAGGGGGCATTATCGCCCACGTTGAGAACCTGTGACGTAAACTATGCACGCATTCAAAATCAACTTAGGATGTTTTCAAAAACCAACTGGGCGTTAAATCGATAATGCCAGGCGCTTTGTGCTTCAAGGTTTATTTTTTCAATCAAACATATAAATTACGATTTTGGCACCCCTAAAACTGCAGCCTGGGGCAGGCGCTCCGGTTTGCCCCCCCCCCCCCCTAAATCCGGGCCAAGGGCTGTAACTGTAAATGTATAATGAACTATATCTTTTAGTTTATTACTCAAACAAATTAACAATAGATTAAATTATCTTCAAAGTTTGAGAGCACTTGTTTGTTACTATCAGTTAGTTGCATTCAATGGCACATTTCATGTTCAAAAAACTAAATCACTACAAAGTTGTCATTTATTGATAAGTTGCCCCAGATATTATTATTTATTGTAGCTTGTTCATAATATATGTTTGATATTTCTTGAGATAACAAACATAATTTGTACACATAATATGTAGAAAGGTTTTCCTTAACCTTTTAAATGCCAGTAGGTAGAATTGTAGCTGTGTACAGCAGGCCGTGAATTTTTAATCAAAATAAATCATTTTTAAATCTTATTTAAAAAAAAAATAAAAAAAAAACAAAATCATCCCAATAGATGTCTCTGTGTGTTCCATATTTTAAATTAATAAAAAACGGGACATATGTATGATACAGACGCTCAAAGAAGAGCGAGGAAACTCGCTATCTTTCTATGGCCGGCCTGCTGGGCACGGCCAAGGATGCGAGAAATCTCGCTCTTGGCACAGAAGCGGTTAAGCAGGGGTTTCCAAATTTTCCAGCCTTAGGGCCGTACTGATTACTCCAGTAAGTTCCTAGGGCCAAAATTGTTTCTAGGGCTAATTTTCCTGCCATTATCATTCATGGTTCATGGGGTGAGGTTTGTCCAGGTCTTGGATGCATCTGCCCACTTGCTGCATGGTGGGCCGGATCGAGAGACTAGGTGAGGGAGGCCTTTTGACCTTTCCAGCCAGACTATCTCGACCCATAGCCTCGCACTGCAGTTGGAGGGATGGATTCATACATTCGTCATTCCTGGACAGACTAACCCCCAGATTCCTACCCGCCTTTTTCTTCCCAGAACTTCCTATCCTTCCCTTCCTTAAAAAGACCCTCCACATAGCATACCCTACAATGACATAGGCCCTGAGGGAAAATATTTTCCTCAGGGCCTCCTGTGGGAAATAGGTAAATGATAGTACCCTCTATCCATCGCTAACAAATCGTGCTAGTAGTACATACTTTTTCGCGAATAATCTCGTTGGTTCGATATTATACTTGTCATTAAGCTTTACCTAGCAAGTAAATAAAACCGAGTTACTATCATTCTGTGTTTTTTATACAACTTATCAAAACAACTATAAGCTATTAGATGTCGCGGGCCTGATTGATGACACTGGACATTAGCTGTCGCGGGCCGGATTGATGACACTGGCGGGCCGGACTTGGCCCGCGGGATGTAATTTGGAGACCCCTAGTCTAAAGTATGGGCATGTAGAGCGAATGAACGAGGAAAGGAGTGTAAGAAGAATGTATGACGCAAATGTGAATGGTAGAAGAAGTCGAGGACGCCCAAAAAAGCCATGGCAGGACCAAGTAAATCAGATACTTGAGTCACATACATGAACAGATACATGAATATGTGCCAAGACCGTGTTGTTTGGCGGTCTGTACTCTCTGCCTACCCCTGCAGCAAAACGGCGTGATGGTTAGTTGGTTAGTCTAAAGTAATATCAAGTGACCTCTCATGTATGTGTATGTACATTTTAACGCAGCATCACATTCATTGGTCAAATGCATTGTACACATAGTTTTGTATTAATGATCGATGAACCGGTGGATGCAATCTGTTAGCCAAGTTGTTATAATAGTTTGTCTAGTCTGTAGTTAGTAGTAAGACAGAGCATTGTAGAAATATATTATAAATTTGCACAGCGCCCTTGAGTTGATTTTTCACAAAAAACGGCGCTATACAAATCATCCAAATATTATTATTATTGGATTGCTTGGAGCAATAAAGACTATTATTGTTAGCTTGATAATTTTTGGCCATTTTATGGCAGCTTCTTTCTCCCTTTCCTCTTGAAAAGGACTGACTTTCTACGGTGAATTGTTGGTAGATTATTGGTTTTGCACTAAAAGTATTTTGTGATCAAATGAAATGATCAATATCACTGACGTCCGGAACGTCTGTATTCTTGGCATACAGTGCATCAAAGAACCACGAGGAGTGAAGCGCTTTATCCACCAGGGAAATTGGAGTGGGGGTCCGATCCTTAGTAACGAAGAAATGACTAAAGACTTTGACAAGATACCTGGTAGAAGTAAGGGCTGGGTTCACTCTCCCCGATGCCGTTGAAGTCCTCCACATTGACCAGCTGGAAGTCGTGGCAGAAGCCGGCGTTGGCCACCCGATACTCCGGCATGTTGAGGACATGGCCGAGGTTGCCAAGCAGC
Source organism: Limnephilus lunatus (assembly GCA_917563855.2). Taxonomy (NCBI): domain Eukaryota; kingdom Metazoa; phylum Arthropoda; class Insecta; order Trichoptera; family Limnephilidae; genus Limnephilus; species Limnephilus lunatus. The sequence goes on along the minus strand of OU830602.1, from coordinate 38,195,388 downwards.
TTGTAGCGCCAATTGTACAAGTTGCAGATGCTACAACAAAACAAAACCATTAATAACTTAATGATATTTTTGAATATATATACGAAGCTTCTTTCGGATTTAGTTTTATTGTAGTGGCTGATTAGTTCTTTAGAGTACGATTGAAAACACTTTAAACATTTTTGAAAACCTTTTATGCTAATGATTCTGATATTTTTTGTATGCCTCTACTGAAGTATAAAGCTGTACTAATTAAACAATTTAGCTGTACATATTTTAATAAGGTCGCTGTATAACAGGTATTTTCTGTTTGTTTCTTCTTCAATGCTTTCACTAACTTTGTACTAATATGTATTATTCTTTTAGTTTATTTATAAGTAATCTTTTGGTTTATTTATGTATTATATATGTACTATTTTTCTTTGGTTTATTTGGAAGTAATCTTAAAATTTTACATTTCTTTCTTCTTTCTATATTGAAAAAAAAAAACATGTACGAAAAGGACACTGTGTCGTTAATTATAAATTATTAAATATTTTTTGCCTCAGTAAGAAAGATAAAGTTATTTGGCGATGATTTTTTGATTTGTGTCCCAATATAAATCAATCATCTGTAAATTAAATTTACGCCTATCAAAATGTTTCTGTCAATTTGACTGTCCTAGAACGGGAGAATCCTAGTTGGACAGTCAACGCTTCTTTGTATTCTTGTAACAAAATTGTTACAAGAATACAATCTGATGTATTCTTTGTAACAAAAACAAAACAAATAAATAAATAAAAAATAAATAAAAAATAGATTGTTTAGGTTATTATAATATGGGCCAAGATCATCATGTTAAGAGTCAGAATAACAGAAGAGTTTTGAGTGAAGCAATGTATGAATGTGAAAGCAAGGAGTGTGCCAAGACAGAGTTGTGTGGCGGTCTATCCTCCTTGCTTACCCCTAAAATGGCGTGATGGTTAATGAGTTGGTTATGTAGGTCATTGCAATCAAGTAAAAATGCTGGCAACAAAAACGGCAGTCGAACACGATGATTGCACTTTTTAAAAAATAATCTTTACCGAACCATTAAAACACCCACCATCTTGAAAAGGAAACGGAATATACAAACAAATTTACAGACAGAAATGCAAAACAAGTAGAGTTTTTTTTCAAATTTGGGAGGCGGGAATGGGTACCGCCGCTCCGGGAACCTTTATTGGATAACAAACACCTCTGCCATAGGTCACATCAAATGGTTCGCTACGTTTGGTGATTTAGCAGGGGTGCCCGGGTTCTTGGGGTGAGGTTTCTCTAGGTCTTGGAGGCGGATGAACAGGACACACTGAACCCCAGATTCCTACCCACCCCTTAAACCCTTTTCCTTCTCAGAACTCTCCTACCTTTCCTTTAAAAAACCCTCCACACAGCATCCCCAAAGATGACATAGGCCCTGAGGGAAATTATTTTCCTGAGGGCCTCCTGTGTGGAGCTCATGTGAAAAAAAGTTAAAACAGGACTTCAAAGCTACGCTCAGTCAGTGAACTCATCAAAACTGGGATGATTGGTAAATGTTTTCATAAATACAAACTATATTTGCTGTACAGATGATGATTAAATCGGATTTGTGGAAAATTTTATACACACTAATTTAATATCCTGTAAAAACGCAAGTTTTCTGAACTTTGTCTTTGGTAAATACTCGCTTTAGAAATTCTAAATATTTTAAACATGTCGTTTTAACCCCATTTGGCACCCTTTATCGCTATTAGCATTGAGAAATAACATATCTTTAAAAACGACCCATTTATGTAACTAGAAAAAAATATATTATTATGTAAATTTTAAAACACTAATAAAATTAAAACTTGTTGAAATAAATAAATGTATTCAAAATTAAAAGATTTCTTTGTTTTAACCACTTTTAATAACTATAAAACCCCTTCCCACTCCCACCTTTCCATTGACACCGTTAAGTTTATTGTTGTAATTAATTTTTAGTAATTCCTGGGGAAGAGAGCATCAACAAAGAAATCTTTTAATTTTGAATTAAAATGGTGCCACAAAATAAATTTACTGTATTTGAGGAAGGAAATAAATTTATGATAAAATGGTATTTACCTGGCCCTGGCTCTGCCCTGAGCGTCCAGATCCACAGTGGGCACTCCTAGGCGCACCATCCGGGTGAAGAGGCTCTGCTCCATATTGGAGTACTTTTGGAAGGCCATGTTCTTGATGACGGGCGGCAGCTGGTGGTGGTCCCCGATCATGATCCATCTCTTGAGGCGCGAGAAGCCGTCCTGCGGATTCTGCAGCAGCAGCGGGATGAACGTCTCGATCTCCAAGATCTGGGCCGACTCTTCCATCAGGATGTTGTCGTACTTGAATCCTGAATTATTAAATAGGTAAAATATTCATAATTACCATTGATAACATGCAATTGCGTGTTAGCTGAAAAGCGCAAACCCTTGAAAATCAAAAAAATTTCCCTTTACTTATCCATAACAAATTTAAATAAAAGAAATACATATTTCAAATAAAGAATTTATTACTTATTAAAATAATTTTCTGGTAAAAAAATATTATAATATTACTACAGTGGCTTTAAATACTAAAAAAGGTCTAAAGAAATTTATAAAAAAAAAACTTGTAAAATAAATGGAACTTCACTGGTTTATATTATATTCACTTTGATTATTTTTAATTTTTTACATCAGCTCCACACTCCTGAGGAAAATATCTGTCAGGGCCTATGTCATCTTTGGAGATGCTGTGTGGAGGGTTTTTTTAGGAAAAGGAAGGAGAGGAAGTTATGGAATGGAAAAAAAGTATGAGGGGTGAGTAGCAATTTGGGAATCAATGTGTCCAGGAAATGACAGACGTATGAATCCATCCCTCCCACTGCGGTGCAAGGCGATGGGTCGAAATTGTCCAGCTGGAGAATACTCAAAATAATCTGGACAAAGTTACAAATGAAGATGTTATGGTTCGGATGAATAAAGAAAAAGAAGTTATTAAAACAATAAAAAATTGTAAACTTCAATATCTAGGACATGTGATGAGACGTCCAGAGAAGTACGAGATCTTGCATCTTATAATGCAGGGAAAGATTGTTGGAAGTTGGGGGCCCTGGAAGAAGGAGAACATCATGGCTAAAAAACCTGAGACAGTGGTTTGTCCAGTCTACTGTAGAGCTTTTCCGGGCTGCAGTAAGCAAAGTCCGCATAGCCAACGTCCGCTGAACGGACAGGGCACGAGAAGAAGAATTCAAAAAGTCCCCCTCAACCAGTCTCTCCCAACGCGGCCCGCCACGCAGTAGGTGGGCAAACGCATCCACCGCCAATACCCAGATAAACCACACCATATCGATTTATCGCTTAATCCATTTGAATTTTGAAAACGACACAAATTCATAAGAGTTCTATAGTTCATTGAATGATCGTTACAGACATACACATAAGGAAAATTAGTATTTTTGATGCTTACCCATGTCAACTAGTTCCTTTCTCTTGAGGGCGGCGTGTGTGCAAGTCATGGCAATAATCTTGGTCTCTTTAACCAGCAGGTATTTGGAGCGATCCAGACCTGATCTGAGCAACTCAAAAGCCCGAAATTCGTCCAGTTCTTCAAATATCCGTTCAATGTACCTGGAAAAAATAATACTCCAAAATTAGCAAATGGCAAAAAACATTACAGTTCTCTGTCATTAATCCTCCACCATTATCATTTTGAATTATTTCCACCCACATTAAAAAAAATCATACTCCGAATTTTAATATAGAGACACATAAACCGAATAAAGCGCTATATAGCAAATGAATTCACCTATAATTAAATAATCCCATATTTTTAGGATTTATAAAAATATTATTAATAAATCATAAACATTATAAACGGAAATATTCTTTGGGTTTTCTAGCTATAAACTCTCATAAGAAATTGAATTTTGCGTCCACATTAAATATTTTCTATGAAGTTTCATTTAAATGGTCTAATTAATGATCACATACATATACAAACATATACAGGGTGCAACAGTACATACCCGAGGGATTTTAACCAGCGATTCCTGAGCATATTTGTAGTAAAAATGTAGATGTCATTTTGCTGTCCGATAATATATTTTTTCTATTAAAAACCAAAAATAAATTTTTAATCACACGTCGCTACTGATCCCATCGCTATGGGAAATATCCCATAGGGATGGGTTGGGTTTGAGTGAAACGCATACTGTTTCATGTGTTAGCATGCTGTTAGAACGAGACGCAATGCTTATCAAGTGACCGCTAGGCTACAAAGGCGCAATCTCCTAACTAGTCTTAGAAAAAATGTCATCGGACAGCAAAATGACATGTACATTTTTTACTCCAAATATGCTCAGAAATCCCTCAGATACGTACTGTTACACTTTTGAAAAAAAATTTGGTAGAGAAATGCCACCATTTTAGTGCAACGGCAACGAAATCAAAAATAACTGCAATACGTCAGATAGGTACATTAATTATCTTTAATCTACAATACCAATTAACTCGATTATTGCTTTATTAATTGAAAATAATCCTTTCTCAAACACAGTCAATTCGACAAAATCTATTATGCCGTAATTTAAAAATTCAACCACCAAAAATTTTGCATTGCAAATATTTACTGTATTTTTAAGTCTCACGATATTTAAAGATATTGAATACATTGATAATTCAATAATTACACTAGTATTCAAGTATGTTAGAAAAATCCACTAAAACTTGAATAATAACGACACTTTTGCCACAATTACACATAGACATTTTCGTGGAATTAAATTTAACTCAAATTTGGATTTTTTGGAAATGTTTGACCAATCAACTGGACGATGGACATATTTGTATGTACTACAACTATCAATAAACAATATGTATTATTTAATTTTAGAAACAGAATGACAAAACAGAAAAGAATTTGGTTAGGTTAGGGAAAGTTAGTTTAGGTGCGATTGGGTAAGATTCGTTGTTCTTTTTGTTTACTTTTCTTCAATTTTCTGTTTTGTCACTGTTCTGTTTGGACATGAAACCAAATAAAAAAAATACCTGAAACATCCTTCAGCTATGCCCATGTCTTCGGCGTACGTCTTCCCTTTGAAGAGCGGCTTGGGGGCATTGTCGAAGAAACCATGGAATGGAAAATCTGCGGCAATTTGGCTCGCCGGTACTTCCTGAAAAAAAAACATTAAAATCGTTACACACGTACGAGGAATCCTGATTTACATCTCGAGGAAAAAATCTATCAAATTATTGAAATACTACCTTTCCTAAAAAAACCGTCCACCCAGTATCCTCAAATATGACATAGGCCCTGAGGGGAATTATTTAAGGAGCTAATAATTGGTTGTGATTCCGGATAAAAACAAATAAAAAAATTGGTTGTGATTCCGGAAAGAAAAGTTATAAATGGCAATCAAGGCAACTTCAACCGAAAACCCCCAGGAACGTGCCATGGCACCGCACGTCGCATTGATAAAGGAATATGTACCTTTTGTTTGGTGCTCTTGCAGACGGAGAGGAACTTTTCCCAGCGCGCCACGACCTGGTAGAGGTAGAAGTGTGCAGCAGTCTCGCAAGTGGCCCCCACGTCCCCCACCTCCCCCAGGCTCTCCTGCAAGCGCTGCACGCTCTCTAGCAGCGCCAGGCGCTTCAGCAGGACGTAGTTCACACGACCGTACCTGAAAACAAACATCATCAGTTCAATTTCAAACAATATTAATAAAATCAAACAAAGAGGTAGCAAAGCATAACAAAAAAAATAAAACACGATTTCAAATCCCTGCATTTTTTTACGTTAGCTCCACACGGGAGGTCCAGAGGAAAATAATACCTCTCAGGGCCTATGTCATCCTTGGGGTTGCTGTGTGGAGGGGCTTTTGAGGAAAGGAAGGAGAAGACATTCTGGGAAAGAAAAAGGTACGAGGGGTGGGTAGGAATCTGGAGGACAGTGTTTCCAGAAGTGACGAGCATATGAATCCACCCCTCCCACTACAGTGCAAGTCGATTTTCTAAGAGAATAAATACTGCTGGAGAGGTAAAGATGTCTCCCTCAAAAGTCTCTCCCAATCCGGCCAAACAAACCGGACAAACCTCACCCCATCAACCTGCACACCTGCTAAGCCTCCAAACATAGAGAACCACTTTCTTGACGGGCCTTTGCAAATTGGGCACATTAAGGCAAGCGATCAAGCTCAAGAAGTTTTGCAAACTTACCATAAGGGTATTCTCAAAATATTTTTAGAAGCTTTACGCCGATAGATGGTGCTATTTTCAATATCGTCTAATAAAACACTTTTAACACGTTATGCTTTTTTAATATTGAGATGAATTATTGGTTCGCGAACGTATATTAGTAATATTAATCTATATAAAAAAAAATTTTGTACCTATAATTACATAATCGTAGAAAACGGGTGAAAAATACACAATTTCATTGCAAAAAATATGCACAAAAGACATTTTCCACAGCTCCGCGCGCGTTGGTAAAGAACATTTTTATTTACCCAACCAAAAAACATTCGCGAAAACGATGTATTTCAAAAATTTTACGATGTTCCGCATGCGTGGAAGAGAGACGCGAGACAGAGGTTTGTTGTATTCAGTAAATTAAATCAACGCCTGGGAAGATTGAATAAATTTATAAAAGGAACCGGCTGGGAACAACGGCATGTGTGGCGGGAGCTGGTGTTAACTGGACCTTTTTTTAGAGGCCGCTTTTGCTAAACGGGTTTGTTCATAACAAGCGATGTAGGTACATACCTACTCATTAACCATGCATTCTCTCGGTTGCTTGCTCGCTAATATTTCGCGAATAAGTCAAAAAGTTACATTTAATTCTTACATTTCTATGGGGCGCATTTGTCAAACCAACGAAGTGGTTAGAATTGCCAGATGGAGAAACAAATTTGTCGTGTGCTCAAGTCAGGATACCACGGCTTCCATAATCATCGTTCATTCGACAACATCACAATACATAATAATATAGTATGTGGTGTGATTTCATAAAATTGTTGACACTCAAACTGGCAGAGGAAGTAGAAATGAGATCCTTGAGGGGTATGAGTGGTAAATCCGTGTATGATTGTTCTACAAGCGTCAAATAGATAATATAATATGTGTACTGTATCAAGAAAGAATGCAAGGCTAAAACTGGGATCCCACATCATCTATTTCATAGAATCTATGAAAAATATCGGTGAGAACCCGATTTCTGTACAATAGAAACACAAAATCGACTTCAACTTTCGTTCTGCGAAATCAAAAAATTTTTTTTCTGTTATTGTGATACCAACTAACATTATAGTATAGTGTCTCTTGAGATCATTTTTCGCAAAAAACGGCGCAATCAAGCGAATTAATTATTTGGGAACAGTCAGTCGGAATAATAGAAGAGATGTGTATGAATGTGAATAATCGTATTCCTCACATTCTCTTTCAACTCTTAGTTGTGACCCATCCTCTCAGCGAGAAAACGGTGATAGATAATTAGTAAAAATTACACGATTACTACAGAATGTAATAATTACTGCAGAATAAAATAATTTAATTGTTAAAATTAAAATAGTAATTAAAATATTTATTAGTAATCAAAATATTTATTATTGAATTTTATATAAATTACTACAGAATGTACCTAGAAAATGTGGATATAGAGCGAATTAATGAAGAAAGTACCTAGGTAGTATAAGAAGAATATATGACGCAAATATGAATGGTAGAAAAAGTTGGGGACGCACGAGGTAGACATGGCACGATCAAATGAATCAGATACTTGAGTCAGGTCATGTCAAAAGTCAGAATAATAGAAGACTATGTATGAGACGATGTATGAATGTGAGTGAGGCAAATAGTGTGTGCCAAGACCGAGTTGTTTGGCGGTCCGTCCTCTCTGCCTTCCCTTGCGGGGAACCGGCGTGATGGTTAGTTAGGTAGTTACCGAGAAAATATTTGTAAAAAAATTTGTAACTTAGTCTTGGATTCACTCTCTACCTTCGATCAAGTATGCTCTCTAATAATACTTTTGATTCTTATAAAGAGCACGCCTCATTTTTATGGAATAACAATAATGCGTTGTACAAAGTCGAAAAAAGCTTCAAACTCGTGGCAGACGGACGAGAATCGGACAGAATGTAGGTACCCAGCTCGATCTATGCATTTTATTGTTTAGCAAGTCTCAATAACAAAATAACTAGGCGGGCGTCTAGTGATAGTTGGAGATTTATGAAAGTTCTAAATAATTACAGTCGTTCTCACTATAATTATATAGTTAATTTGTCCTTTTTTACTGCGTGCCAAAACCGCAAATGATCCTTGCGCCGAGCAATACTGGAACATTCATAAAAAAGCAAAACGAACATTCTATCAGAATAACAAATCGCGCCACGCAAATTGACATTTTTACTACAAATATACTGACCACTTTAAGGCTCGGGTAACTCTATCAGAAATTGCGAATTGGTTCTTCCCTACAAATAATACTTTGAAAAATGTCCTGCAGAGGTACCATTGTCATATCAAAATAAATAAATAAATTAAATATGCCTCATTAGAGACATCTGTGAAAAATGACAGCAAACTAAATATGAGTTGGTATATCGTGGTTGTGTTCTCCGGGCGGTCTTCAAGTTCAACGAAGATTCACAAACTGTGGAATGAATTAAATATTTTATAATAAAATTTAACTTAATATATATTTAAAAAAAAAAATCTAAATGAATGAAAGTTTTTCTCATTCGCATTTTTTACTCCAAATAATGTCAGGAATCACTGGTTGAAGTAACTCAAGTACACGTCCCTTAACACCCTGTACCTGTATACACTCATACATTTTTGATGCTTATCATATTTTATTTGTATAACGAAGATAATTTATACATTAAAAAAAACGAAAATTCGAAAAAAGTTGCTTGTCTTTTTTACTTCTACCATCATGTAGAATCATCTCATAAAGTTTCTGCACTTTACTCTCGGACATCCTGTCCATTATTCTAATATGAGATATAGAAGATATTATTACAATAGAAGATAAATATACTCGTAACTAACTAACTAACCATCACGCCGTTTCCCCGCAGGGGTAGGCAGAGAGGACAGACCGCCAAACAATTCGATCCTGGCACACACTCCTTGCCTCGTTTACATTCATACATCATCTCACACATGCTCTTCTATTATTCTGACTCTTGACATGGCCCGACTTAAGTATATGATTCACTTAGTCGTGCCATGTCTTTCTCGGGCATCCCTGTCTTCTTTTACCTTTGCGGATCTCCACGTTTAGAATTTATAATAATACGAAGATTATTTACATTATGACGACCGGCGTAGTCCAGCGGAAAGGCTCTTTAAACGCACACCGAAGGTGGCGGGATCGAATCCCGGCGTGGAAAATAAATTTTATTTGATTAATTTGTGTTTTCACAATTTATTCATTTAAAATAATACATAGTATATTTGCGGCACGTTCCAGAGTGAAAGATACTCTCAGTATCGCTCTGGTGTAAGACCACCATTCAGAATTCGTTGCTTGAAATTGCGTTAGCCGTGTTTGGTGACCAGATATGAGTAGCCAGGTACTTCCCCACCTTCCTCTTCCCCATCTCCTTCCCCTCCCCACTACCTTCAGCCTCACAACATATCCTAATTGGGGATGCCATAGTCTCACTGGCTCCAGACTGGAGCAGCTGAGACTCTAGTGAGTTATTACTATAAAAAAAATTATTTATATATTTTAAGTTTTTTTTTCATATCAAAAGGATTTGCACACTAGGTAAAGGCGTGTACTTGTAACTCCAACAGAATTCTTTTTTTGTGATTATTTAAAAAGCTGGGGCATTATTTATGCACACGAGAAAATTAGTTTCTACTATTTTTAAGATTTTAAGTTTTCAGAGTGCTTTCAATTTTATTTCGAATTCTTTTTGGTTGTATTTTTAGATGTTATTTTAAGTTTTTCAATGTTTTATTATTTAATTTGTCAAACATATTCATTTAACTATACACATATAATAATTTATAGACGTCAGCAACAACAGGTGCATTAAAGTGTTCATGACGAATGAAACTGAGTGATACGAAAAATGACAGCGTAGTAATAACGCTTGTTATTTGTTATAATAAATAATAAAACTGGGACCTTTACATGAACCGCTAGAAGTTTAATCAATGATAGGTATTAAGAGTTTATTGAAAATAAATCGCCAATATACAACAACAAAAAAAATATGTTTTTGGATTTCGTAGGATTTGATACTTGGTCCGCTGAATTTCTGACCGCTAAGGTTCGTCAGGCACTTTATACCATTAAACCAAAGGATAATTGCGTGGGACCGTGGATTTATCGTATTATATTGGAACCGAGTACCCGTGAAATAAATACATATTCTATTGCTATCTCATTCTCTCGCACGCTAAATCCTATACATAGATGTATATGTTTGTCTCTTTTTAGTGTCCCTCGCTTCCGTTTCTCGAATACCGCAGAAGAGTCCCAACTGCTCCCGTCTGAAGCCAGTGAGACTATGGCATCCCCAATTGGGTGATGTTGTGAGGCTGAAGGTATTGGGGAGGGGAAGGAGATGGGAAGAGGAAGGTGGGGAAGTATCTGGCTATACAGATCTGGCCACCACACACGGCTAATGCCATTTTAAGCAACGTTTCAATTCTGAATGTTGGTCTTACACCAGGGCGATACTGAGAGTATCTTCCACTCTGGAACGTGTCGCAAATATACTATATGTTATTTTAAATGAATAAATTGTAGAATCACAACGGCGCTAAATAATTTTCACTTAAAAAATCTAAAATACTTGCTATTACAAACATAAAATTTGATAATATATATTTTCTTTAAATTTAAATGAAGTTCTGCGAATTAAACATAAAAACAATTTAATAGTTTCGGAACACGTTCCGCTGCCCACGATCCGGGGCCATACAATGATAAAACGTATGCCAATGATAGTTTAGTTCACGTGCGACAATCGAATAATCGATCAGTTCGCGATGTGGAGTTACTTAAAAAAAATTACATCATTCATCGGCCAATACAAACGAACTTTCTCGGAATTTCCCGACATGAGTAGGTACCTTCGACCAAGTATACCCTAGACAAGCCCTCTCAAAGTAACAATCAGAATAAAATAACGCCAGTAACAGTAATTTCGCAACAAAACTCTCCTTCCAATTCCGCCGTCTTGCATACAGAGTTCCCGGCAATAAACAACTGACCGCCAAGTTATCCTATTGTGTAATTCTGTCAAACTAATACATCGATAGTTGTTCACGGATTGGCCGCATGAACAATATCCACAAGCCGTGCTGTATACAGTGGTTTTCAAAGTGGGGGTCACGAGACATTTATAAATTTAATTGGAAAAAAATATTTTTTTACTTTACTTTGACAAGCGATTCAATTTCGGAGGCCAGTATGGGTACCGCCGCCTCGGGAACCATTTATTGGATAACCAACGCCTCTGCCATAGGTCACCCCAAGTGATTCGCTACGTTTGGTGACTAAGCAGGGGTGCCCGGGTTAATGGAGTGATGTTTGTCCAGGTCTTGGCGGCAGATGGGTCTGCATTTTTTTTCTGTTGGTTCGTAAGCTTAATGAGTTTATTAAAAAAATCAATCATCATTTGCTTCAAAACATTTACGAAAAAATCATCTTTTTACCGCCCATGCACCGTGGGCTACCCAAGTTGGTTGCTCATCATTAACACAGTGATGAGCAACCAGCGGTCCGCAAGCCCATTTACTGCTTTTCGGACTGACTACAAAAAAATATCAAAAAATTGCGCTAAAAATATTCAAAGGCTTCTGTTCCGTTTTGCAAAAGGTATTAACCAAAAACCATAATTTCTTTTTAAAGTTTTGAATCAGCTACTCAAAACATTAAGTTTTTTGCGTATAATAAATAAAAAAAATTACTGAAATTAGTGGATAATAATTAAAGCCCAGTAGTAAGCGCTCAAAAAGAAGAGGAAGGGGAGATACGTAAATACGAGTGTTAGAGGGAGCGCGCTATTCTTAAAAACATGACTCGTTTGAAATAGGACAAAAATCTCACGGAAAATGTCTCAAAAAGGATTTGAAAAAAAACAATGAATTACGAAATTTTTCGTATACCTATATATCTTGTAATACGTGTTAATAATGTTTTTGGAGTATATCTTACGATTTTTATCTATCGGGGGAAATTTCATACAATTAAATTATAAGTGTTAATTGTAATTGTTAATTGTTTAACTTGCGACCTTAATTAAAGAATTTTGAAACGATTTTTTGTTAAAATCTAGGTTTTTTATGTATTTTAAAGATTTCCGTTTTACAAAATAACAAAAATTATCTTGACGAAATATTGTACTTATAAATATTGTAATTACAAACGAAAATAAACTAACACCATTTACTGGTTTGACCTTGAACGTAGTAAAAATTTTGTCTGGCAATTTTTGCCCTTTTTGAATCAACCGCCAAAATTTAACATTTCCAAATGAAAAAAATCGATATCATTCATTGTTTTGGCATTGCGGATATAAAATTTTCAGCTGCGGCTTTTTTTTTACCCTCTTTGATAGTTTAATTAAACAAATATTGTTTTATAATATGTAAAGCAGGTTTGCGACTCCACCGACAAAAAAGTTAACCAGGTTATGTTGTACATACCCTCCCACCAAGGTCCGCATAAGTACATAATAATAATGGATACATTAATAATACTTCGACTAAAAAGGTTGATCATTCCTAAAAAACAGCTGGTGGTGAATTTATGTAATTATAATTATAATTTATGGAAATAATATAATTTATTTTATTACTAAAAGCGGGTCGCGCTTTAAAAAAGTTTGAAAACTCTTCCAAATTGTGATACTAGCCCTCCTTGTATGTATTAGTAGTCGAACACAGGCAGTGCGGTGATTTGATGACGTAGGAAACTTTGATGGCAACAAAAGTAATTCTGTAACATTATTACGTTTATGAAAACGCTGTCTAAAAGACATATGTAAGGTCTATTTTTTTGTTGTAGTCAGATAGCTGACTACATTTTCAAAAATAAAGTCCGCGGTGTGTACTTTGTACAACATTCGGAAGTTAGATATATTTGTATTTGAAAAAATTAACTCCAGTGCGGACGGCTGGAACACAAATTGGTTTCGGTGTAGACCTTGTAGACCGATAAAAGGTACAGCACAAAGCACTATGCGATCTAAACGGTGCAAAACAATGCAGGCACTTTTTCATAAATGGGCCGTGAGCCTGCTTTTGCTGGCTTCTGGGGTCATTTTGCATTTCACAGGGCGCGTCTAGATATCATACGTCAATGGTAGGTACCGATTAATTTTATATTTATTTTTGTACAGTGTTGTTCCTTAACGGTAATTTCTAATATTGACGTTGATTTTTTGCTTTGACTGTTTTTATTTATTGGCTTAATTTGTAAATTGAATTTTACAAATGAATATATAAATTTTATAAAAGTACATCTAAGAGTTACATTTTAATTAAACGTATTATTAATCTTAAAAAAAAAACATAATTCATTAAATCAAAATTTCTAATTCCCCACAGTTTAACAGTATATCAGCGGCGCAGACCACTATTTTCCGGCCGCAGAAGAATAACACGGCCCGACGAACATCTGACTGCGAGACAGAATACCGCGTTTGGTAGTATTCTATTCTACGATAAATCATGTAAAAATTCGGGCATAGGTCCGTTAGGCATGCTCTCCTGGTAGCGACTGGCGGATATTTGAAAGGCACATAGGTTACACGCGCGTTAGACAGAGAGGACCTGTAATAATGATCTTCAGAATTAAAAAACGTAAGCGCCTGTTGTTAAAATATTTAATTAATCACGGTTTATTTAAAAAAGAGCAAAAATCTCGCGATTATTATCTTTAGTTTTGTTTATAGAAACGCTGTAAATTTTTTAATACATATAACTTGTAAAATAACTGAAACAAACGTGTTTATAATAATTTTTGGAGCATACTTTGCGATTTTTTTCTATCGAGGGAATTTTTTATAATTTGCGTTTCGGCGCGATAAATTACTAGATATTATCTTCAAGAATAACATATATTTTTTTAAGAGCTTTAAAACTTCAAATGTTTAAGGAAGGTTTGCAAGAAATCAGTAGAAATTCGGAGAACCGTCTCTTAACACCATAGGAATGGGTTGAAAGCGTGCACGTGAAACGTATGGCTCGCACATAGGTTTGTCTCCTTCTAACGCAGATTAGGGCATTTTGGCTAGCAGTTTCTGCACAAAATAATTAATTTTGTTAATTTAATTACTGGGTTATTATAAGTGATAGAACTGTGAAATTTTCGTTCGCGAATATTTCATTACGAGTATTATTTTTCGACATTAAAATAAATAAAATATTATCTGTAGTTTTCAAATGCGGTTGAAAAATTGATTGTATGGGAATGGTCACATCTGTTTCACCATAATATGCCAAAAATCTTTCAAGTGACCTTGTCAAGGATCCCTACCTCATGATGAAAATAACATTGTGATCTAAAACAAATTATGTTGACCAAATTTAAAGATGCCCGCTGTTTGAAAGCTTATAATATCCGACATGCTTTTTTTAAATTTTCTAATTTATAGTTAACCTTTTCACCACATTGATGTGCATGAAACTTTTTGTGACAATTAGAGCGTGTTCACACACAGCATAAATATACCAAACCACCCACTAGATCGATAACTTCGGGCTTTAGTATGTAAATATTTTGGTCACTATTTCACCACCAAAATGCAATAATTTTATCACCTGTGACGTCACACACCATAGACGAAGATAGAGAAAGCAACAAGAGAACAATGCGCGACCATAGACAATATAATTTTCTTTCTGTACCTACCCAATACCACCCAAATCATTAGCCTAAAATATTATTTTAAAAATAAAACTCGTAATTACATGATAAGAATTTTATTATAAACATGTAGAAAAAGGAAATACAAGAATATATAATTAAAATATGATTATGCGTTCCTACAAAACTACTGAATTTAAAATATTTTCATCTTTTAACAGAAAAATTTAAAACTCAGAATTACATGTACATATTTTAAACAAGAATACAATATAAGCAGGTTATATTTCTGTAGCAAATTGCCACATGAGGACGCTGTTTTAAAGATAAATTTCTCTTTTGAACGTACCTATTATATCTTTCGGCAGGTAAAAATAAATTTATTATATTTCCAAGATGCACGGAGACATTACTTTGCATGAGATATTTGATTCTTCATAAGGGGCTCAAAAAAACATTATATTTGTTTATTTGGCATTTAAAGTAGCTCAGCTCACCATATTTTCCCTGAAATCATAAAAAATAGGATAAGTTATATTTTCTAAAAACTACATTGGTTCAGTTATGGAAATTTGTAAAATAATGCAATTTTTATTGTATTTGTGTATGTGTATTATAGTACATACCTATGTATGTATGTAGTTACATTTCCTCCCATGTCTTTTAACTTTTAATTGATGATAACTCTCATATTAAACCAAGTTCTAGGATACCTACTTACTTATATAAAGAAGCCTACTCAAATACATTAAATTTGACTGACGTTTTTGTAAAATTAAAGTTATAAAAATAATAATTACCTCTGCATCATGCACCATGACTGATAGTATTTCCCTTAACGTCATGTAACCATCTCCAGAAACAGAAGCGAATGTATTGAAGTGTGGATAAAGAATGTTATATTGTAAACAAGTAAAGTTTTGTTGGTTCAGATTCCACTGAAAAATACGAATAAATTTATTAATTTACTGATAAAAATATAAAAAATGTTGAAAATAAGAAAAGAAAATGCAATATAGAAAACATATTTACTTTTTTAAGATGTAATCGTAATGTTGGATAGCGCCAATTATTAGATCCCAGGTGAAACATAAACATGTTCTGAAAACGGAAACATGTAGGTACATCAGTTTAAAATACAATTAAGCAATACATTTCAAAAAATTCTTTAGGAACACTGAAATAACAACCAAAGGAAGACTCCCACCTGTAATTTTGTTCCAATTGCGGGTCCTGTTCTCCCATTTTTTATTTGATCGTGAATTCCCAAAGTTCATAATCGTTACTTATTGCGTCGGAAATGTAAATGTCAATTGTCAATCAAACGTAAATAAAGCAGAAAAATGCAACAAAAATAAAAGATTCCTATTGGTTGATTTAGTAGCCGGTGACCATAAACAAATCGAAGTGGACTTGTGAAGTCACCCAAAGATTCTGACCACGTTTTGGCTCGGAGTTAAACCCGCCTGACACACAGTTATAATATTACAAATTTATGTGCTCAGGTTAAGATAACATTTTTCTATCCCACGGTAATTAATTAGATCAAATTAACTAATTAAATTCAAACTCTTAGAAATACACAAGAAATGATTACCAATTACCATTGCTGTTGTCATTACCTGGAGAAATCTTTATCAGTATCAAGGGCTTCCTCTCCGTGCCCAAGACGCAGAAGATGTCTCTCATCCACGTCCAGTGTCATAATTTTTTCAAAGAGCTGATTGAGCGCCTGATTGGAGTGCGTCACGATCAGTGTCCGCTGCCACGGGAAGTTGTGGTACAGGTTTGAGATTATCTGCACGGCCACGTCGGTCTTACCTGACGAACGGGAGAGGAATTTCATATTGGTGGTAAATTATGTGATAGGGATGTTAAATTGGATCTTTCCACGTTTTCAATGTATGTGTTTTAGTAGAACTTCATGGACGACATATATGAGACATAGCATACAGGGATAGCCGCCAATGGATCATATTAAATAAAGTGCACTGTTTGTTAGGTCAATCACATGCTTTTCTTTTATAATATTAAAAATAGTAGGACGCTTCAGTCACAAGCTATTATTCGATGAGTTTGCAAATTTTTAAAGAGAAAAAATTCAGTCTCGTAAAAAGAAAAGAAAAATGTTTGAGATGATAAAACAGGAACCTATAGATATCGCTAAGGAAAATATTTACTATGGTAAAACAGGAATCTATACATAATACATATTGTTCTATTCATTATAACATAACATCATAAAATTATGATATTGATAAATAAATGGAAGCACAGAGACATCTGTTTAGAATAATACCTGGATATTATAATTATTATTTTGTTCAGACCTTAAAGTTAAGGTTTGGGAGTGCTTATGACAGTATTTACAATCACGGCTCATATGAATTATACAATGGATTCTCACATAAAGTCAGCAACAGGACCTATGGGCATGAAATGTTTTAAAGCCTCAATACACTACTTGCGAAGTTGATCGAGGTTAATCGAATACCATGGTGTAGAAACGAACTTCACTTGGCTTCGTGCAACCTCGCCTTGCCTCGTCCTACTTCCGATTATTGTTGGTTTTTGCACCCGAGTCAAAGGATTCGAAGCATTCCGAAGTTCGAACACAATGTGTCTCACTTCAGTTCGCCGATACATTGCAACAGCAGCTGCCACTTGAACGTCCATGTTGCCTAGTGCTCGGACTCCGAGAAACTGGGTTCCTCGCGAGGTTGCACGAATGTGTAGATATGCGCTTCAAACTTCGGCTAACTTCCTCGAGAACTTCGTTGAAACGTCGAAGCGAGTAGTGTATTGGAGACTTTAGAAAAATGGAATAAATTGAGTAATAAGATATATATTATCAAATACCAGTTCCGGGAGGTCCCACAACCAGCGTAAGACCGGGCTGCATCCCCGCACGGATTGCCTCTACTTGAGTTGGAGTGAACAGAATAGCATTTCTGAAATTACAAAATTAAACATCAATTTTCATGTTCATGCCAAACAAAACATATTGTTATGTATTTACAGTTCACACTTTTTTTAAATAACAATACACACACATACTCTCCGCTTTCCTGTATTTTATCTTCAAATTACTCTATTTCTACAACACACTGTTCTAACCTCCAAAATCTCAAACATTATTAATTTCTAACCTCGGTTTCTCTTAGTTTTCCCTCCAATAAATCTGTCAGAACCGATTCCTTTGCTTTTGTTAACTGTACTTCAAAAATGGAACACTCTCAAACACAAATTAATTAAAAATTTCCAATAAAAATACCTACCCCATTTTCGTAACATTTGGCTTACAGTTTGGCAATTAAGTGTAGAAAATAAATGATGGCGCTGCGATCATTTTCTAGGTTTTAAATGGCAACACCAAGATGGCTCATAAGACAATGAATGTATGTTTTAAAAAACACTTCAGCCAAAATGCATATATTATTTCATAACGTATTTGTATTTTCAAAAATTTTACACAAAAAACCATAATTTAATAGAAGTAAAATAAAACAAAACAAGTTTTAAGTGGCTGTTTATTTCGTTATAAAAACGTAGGTACATAGGTATTTAAAAATCTGAGTCTATTAATTCAACACCCGACATGTAATTATTGTCTTCGTCCTCATATGATTCTTCTTCTTCCGTATCTTCATCTTCATCTAAACATATTATCAGTTCATCGATATCATCATATAGATTACTTCCTCATGCATAATATTCTGCCTCGATTTTCATCACGTGTTTGCAACAATTTTTCCAATCATCAACACTTATGCTATTTTCCGTTTTCCCGGTGTTTCAAATTTTCCATCTGCCTTTTCCCCTTCCTTGACGATTCATCTTACCGTTGATTCAGATTTACATGTGTGTGGAAGACATCATTAAAATTATTATTCTATAGAAGGTAGTTTAAAAAAACACATTTAGTAAAAAAAGAAAGAGAAAATTAAGAAAAAAATTACATAAGCACAACCTAAAATCAGATTGTAATTGTTATAATCGCTCGAAAATTGGCATAAATCTTGTACGAGGGATGTTCAGAAAGTAAGTGTACTGAATTTTTTTTTTTTTTGAAAAAGTGTATTAGAAAAAAAATTACAGGATATTGTTGATACACTTGTTGTCTATTTTTCCATATAATTAATTGCCAACCCGTTCAATGCATGTGGTGAGCCGTGTTTAAATTTATTTATGCCCTCCTCGAAGAATTCTTCCGCCAACTCCTTCCCCCACTTCAGGACCACTTTCTGCACCTGTTCATCGGTTGAAAATTTATTTTCATCCTTACATGCCTTTAGGAAGGTGAAGGGATGATAATCTAAAGACGCCAAGTCAGGGGATTACGGGGAGCGATTCAAAACATCCCAATCAAATGAGTCCATGATCGTATAGGTGGCTAAGGCTGTGTGAGGACCGACGTTTTCGTGAAAAAAAGCACACTTCTCTGGTCAGTGTTCCCCTCCTTTTGTTTTGAATGCTCCTTTTGAGTTTTTTCAGAGTACACAATATTGTTGTGCATTGATAATCTCAACTTGAGGCCGAAATTCAATCAAAATGATGCCTTTTCGGTCCCAGAACACTGAGGCCATGATTTTTTTTGCTCGAAATTGTGTCAATTTTATGACAGATGGGGAATAGGTGTGACACCACTTTGAGGACTGTTTTTTTTCCCAGGCATGTAATGAGTCACCCACTATCATCTACAGTCACAATAAAGCTCAGAAATCATTATCTTTTTTTCATGTAGGTGTTATTCCTTCTGTGAGTAAAAAGCGGATCACAGTACTTGGCGGGATTTTTATCCGACATCTTTCACGCGACTTGTCACTACAACGTGAGTCCACGTACTGCGGTGTTCCTGCGATGCTTGCTCGGTTCAGAAGACCCCCTCTACCACTCAGTGTTGCCAAACCTCAACAAACTAAAAACCACCGCCCGTTATGGTCATAGAACACTTACTTTCTGGATATGCCTCGTAATACTAATAAAATTGATTAAAAAACTAAACTACGTACGAGTAATTTCTGCAGTTCGTTTGTAAACATCTTCCTAATTAGATAGGAGCTTCTTCGCGCGATATTCGGCTAGGCAGCGTTGAAAAACGCAGTATATAACTTCTCTTGCACCATTACCTATTGGTTTGTTTATTTTAATTCAATTCAAACAATGCACAGGCAAATAATGAAAAAAAAAATTATTAAACGAGCGATCTTCGATATCTTCTACACGGATTTAAAAGACAGTAAATCAACATAACATGACAGCCATACGAAACGTCAAGTCAAAGCGAGTAATTCGGTGTTGCCATTGTAATGAAAAAATTTAGTTCCAATTCAATATATTTCTAGACTTTATTGCCAAACTGTACATACATAATACAGTAAACACAGGTATAATAGAGTAACAACTTACTTTTTTGGTTCATTGAAGACATAAGGTCCTCTACTGGGTGGCACATGGGGCTCCACTATAATACTTTTCTTTCCTTTGGCGGACGATTCACCTTCGCCTTCCTCCTCATTCTTGTGTAACACATCTTCAAAGGTTAATCTGAAAATATAAAAACACAAAAATAATCAAAACTTTCTTTTTTTTACTCAACTTTAGCTGCACACAGGAGGAAAATAATGTCCCTCAGGGCATGTATCATCTTTTTTTTAAACTTTATTTATTCCCATTTCTTTGTACATATAAAGTATAATAGCAAATAGTATATAATAATAATAATAATTGGACAATTTGTAGAGGGCCGTTTTTGTGAAAAATCACCTCAAGGGCGCTTAATAACACAATAACAAATAGTATGAACAAGAAATGAAAACCCACTAAGGCCATCCAGGATTTTTTTCTGGGGGGGGCACAAGGGGCGGAGGGGGGGGGCGGCCCGCCCCGGCTGCCACCCCGATCCACAATTTCCCCCCCCCCCCCCCCCCCACAGGATGGACCTTTTTTTATGAAGTCGAAATTTGAGTTTGTCAACTTAAATGGGGGGGGGGGGCATTTCCGACCGCGCTTTCCCCCGACCATACCGCTCTCGCAAACGCTGATTATCATTTTTCATTTGAAAGTGCATGAATGGGATGCAACGAACAAAATTCGCAATTCCAGCCAGAACTAGACAAAAGTTTGACTCATGTTCTTTCTGTTATTTTATTCATATAGTTTAACAACTCTGATAATTTTATTTGCTTCTAAGTATGTATCTCCACAGTACACAAAAATACCGTCCTGGGGGGGGCACGTGCCCCCGTGCCCCCCCCCTAAATCCGCCCTTGTGAGTGTGGGTAATATTAAAACAAAATACTATATTTCCAAGTACCCAAAGTATAAAATAGACTTAAAAAAACATATAAAATATAAAGTTAGTATAAAAACTTAGTATTACATAGGTAGAATAAGTGAAAAAGGTTTTTTCAGCCATTATAAAAATATGGAGAAAAACATACTGATTTTTATTTTTTTTTAGTTATTATAAAAAAATAAATAAACAGAAAACATAGGTATTGTACTACAGTTTAGAAAGTTGCAGAAAGTGAGTTGTAGAAGGATGGATAAATTTATAGAAAAAGCGTTTCAATATCTACATTATTCAACCATAATTTTACCTCTTTTACATATTTTATTTATCATTTGAGTTTGTAGTGGTAGAAGGTTAAATGTACGAGGACCAATGAAACTGCTATGTGTCTGCAATAATTTAGTATTGCTTTGTGGGATGTAAAATATATTATTTATTCTTTAGGGGTGCTGTGTGGAGGTTTTTTTTTAAGGAAAGGAAGGGGAGGACTCCGGTTGGCAGGATGTATGAATCCCCTCCCTCTCACTGCTGGAGAGGTAAAAAGGACTCTCTCAACCAGTCTCTCCAAATCCGACCCACCACACAGTAGGTGGGAAGACGCATCCGCCTCCAAGACCTAGACAATCCTCACCCCGTGAACCCGGACAACCCTGTTAAGTCACCAAACGTAACAAACGTGTTGGTTATCCAATAAATGATTCCCAATGGGGCGGCAGTACCCATAAAAGGCCCCAAACTGAAATGTTTTAGCCTTTTGCATGCAGTCGAATCAATACTTGATACGGTAAAAAATCATCATTATACTTTTATAAAATAATCTGATTTACTTAAACGGACGGACTAATTTTTTCGGATCATCCGTGACAGCTTTGATTTGATAGGTCGGGAAACTATTTCGCAAGTGATCCATATCCAAGAACGTGTCGTTGAAGTCCATAGCAGCAATCTCGTTGGGCATCCTGAAACCAAATTTACAAATGGTTAAAAAAGTAAAACACATTGCAATAAGCATCTTCAGGCCACATTCATCTGAAAGCAGTACCAAAAAAGCTTATCAGTTAATAAAATAGGGTCACCTGGAATAATGTGCTTGTCCAGGGTCTCCGTATCCGAGGATAATGTCATGCAGCCAATCGGGAACCACACACTCAGTGTTCATCAGCTCTCGGATAGTCTCCAACACAGCTTTGAAATTATTCTCCTTTGGCTTACGGCGCATTATTACGCTGAAGGACTCGTAAACATCCTGAAATATATTTTAAAAAAAAAAATTATGCCAAAAAAATATTATGTAGGAACTACTAGTAATTCAATTTTGAAATGCTGGCAATGTTTATTGAATTGCCACACTGCAGCGCATATGCATCGGACCGCGCATCTACTATGATGGAGCGGTTTAAAAAACCAACCGTTATTTGTTTCGAATGTTGCTTGCAATAACTTCATAGTTTCTTCATATTATTTTAAGCCTTGTCCAATGACTTCACGTTTGTGAATCTATGTGATTAATAAAATTAATCTGTTTTAAACATTAAACCTCTTTATTTTAGTAATCCTAACAAAATATCATTCTGCGTTACCACCACCTTAAGAGAGAAGAAGAAGTGATTGGATTCAGAGGAGAAAGGAGTCAAATTCCGCCCTTTGATAAATAGGGCCATGATGAAGTGTTAGGGATTATTTCTGTCATTATTCTGATTCCTACCCACACCTGTCGAGCTATTCTACATCTTTTGTGAGATCGAGATCTCCTGATGGACGAGATCTCCTGTCAGATTTGGGTGATTTTCTATGGCTGTTATTTGCTTTTTCTATGGGTATCAGACCAGCTTAGCCGATTTAAAACGATCTAAACCAAAATATGTGACAGCTCACAGTTGAAATCTGACATCGGCCCATAGAAAAGGCAAATAACAGCCATAGAAAATCACACAAATCTGACAGGAGATCTCGTCCGTCAGGAGATCTCAATCCCACAAAAGATATAGAATCGCTCGGCTGGTCCCTATCTGTCACAAATTCAGTGCCTTGACAGTCTTCAAGGTGAAAGCGAAAGCTTGAGTTCTGTGAAAAATTACAACTGTGTTAATCAGTGCAAAATGGAAAGTTGAGATTGGAGAGACATCATTATAGACTACCTTCCAGAAAACTTCTATCATAAAGAGAATTAAAGAAACTCTTTGACATTTCAATGATATGTTCGAAACAGCTTGCTTTTGGTTCCTGGAATGGTAGAAAAAGCATTCACCTCTTTCCCCTTGCTAGCTGCGTCTAGGTCCTGCGCGTACTGGTTGGGATCGAGACAGACGCGGAAGGTACGCGTGTCGCCGGCGAGTTGGGGGCGCTCGCCGATTCCGTCCTCGATAACGCGTCCCCCCGCATCCAGCATGCCCTCCACCTCGCAACCTCGCACACACACCACACCCGTCTGCGAGAGGAACGGCTTCTGGTGGTTGTACTTGGTGCCTGAAATCGTAATAAGGAGGCATAAAATAGATATAGGTTATGTTAAACCTTCAGGTGCGATACTTTATGCAACTTGAGTTTGGTGTGCCAAAAAAATAGGCTGGGCCATAGAATCACCTGTACGAAACTTGGTCACTGCATGGGAACACATGTCCCTATAACTTTTTATTTTGCATGCTTTTGTCCAAACGGGATACATGGATACCAACTACCACATTCATGCACCTATTCCTCACCTTCACACACTTGGAAACAAATTCACCTCAAATATCGACGTATTTAATTAAGTTTACCACTTTTTAAGAAGTACTTGGATGATATTTTTATGTAGAATATTTTCATATTTAAGGAGCATCGTAAAGGAGCTATTGCATATATTTGTGTATTATTTTTATTTATTCTGTAAATTTTGTATTACTAACCTGCACTGATTATTATTTCTATGCCATTTGCAACTTAAAAACTTTCCCTATTCTTCTAATACATTATTTTGACTTAAATTTATCTTCAAGTTCATCTTTTTTTATTTAAACTGTATCTCTGTATTATACACTATTGATGTAAAAGCCCATCAAGGCGTTGAAATTAATAAATAAATAAAAAATAACTTAGAACTTCTCATCCCATCGATAGGATAAGATGCCCCCATAGCCATTATGCCAACATGATGCGTAGATGGGGCCTTAAAAGGACAGCGATATGTGAATGCGGTATGGTGCAGACCACCGAACATGTGGTCAACGAATGCCGGCTCCATTAATTATCTGACA
Source organism: Limnephilus lunatus (assembly GCA_917563855.2). NCBI lineage: Eukaryota > Metazoa > Arthropoda > Insecta > Trichoptera > Limnephilidae > Limnephilus > Limnephilus lunatus. The sequence goes on along the minus strand of OU830602.1, from coordinate 38,171,046 downwards.
GAATTGATAAGGTTCACAGGGCGATTCCTAAGACCATAGATTATTCTGCAGGCCTGGATGTTCCCCTTCAACCCCCCACCATATGAAAGAAGAAAAGTGACATACCGATGGGCTGGGTGGGTTTGATGGTGACCAGGAAGCAGACATCCCTCTTGCGCAAGTTCTCCCACTCAGACTTGATGTCGCTCTTCACAGACAGGATGACAGTGACGTCGGCCCGCACACGTGACGGTTTCTTCTCGCCGATGTTGGGCTTTGCCACTTCCACCACGGCGAAACCAGATATGGGTTGAGCCATTCGCGCCCAGCCGCCAAAGAATATCCCACCATCTTCTGATTTCCTGGTGAATTTGAATAATCATTATAAGTTAAATTTTGCTTCTGTGGTAAGTGGACCTCACTGATTTATGTAGTAAAATAAAAACGTTAAGTTAGATTGTAATAGATAGAGCAAATACTGAAAAATCTAACGCAATCCATTCTGACCTTACTGAACAAGCTTTTATCTTCTTGTGTACTACGGTTACAAGTCAATGGGAGCGTGACACGCCAAACGCCTTTTTCAGTCCGACATTCAAAAGGTTAATGAAGGTTTTAAATTATCTATGTTATAACTACAAACAAAAGTATGATTTGAATCAATTTATGTAAAGAAAAGTGTCTATGGCGGGCAGCATGGTTTTGACTTTTATTTTATTTTATTTATAAACAGAAACAAACAGTACATTATATTATCCATTGGTGAAAATTTACAATTAATAAATATAATTCATGGTGGGTACCTATTATGTGTTTCATTGTAGTGTCTTATTTGTGGTGTGCATATTAAGTAATTACCGGATTATGTGTGTAGTGGGAAGGTGAGGGTGTGTGTGTGTGTGTGTGTGAATATGTGTGTATGTAAATATGCGCATTAAACAATTTATATGATTGACATGATGCTCTTTTTAAATTTGGGCAGTGAATCGGAGAAAATGTCGATGTTAGAATTTAGATTAATATTATTGAATATATGAAGAGATGTGCATTCATAGTTATTGTTAAATTTGAAGATAAGATATTTTATAAATTTGTTTTGAATATGTTCTATGCTATCTATGTATACTTTGTACTGCGGGTTCCAAATTGGCGAGGCATATTCCAGTATACTTTTTTTTTTTTTTTACAGTGAATACCGCACAAGAATCTCAACTGCTCCCGTCTGGAGCCAGTGAGACTATCGCATCCCCAATTGGGGTATGTTGTGAGGCTGAAGGTAGTGGGGAGGGGAAGGAGGTGGGGAAGAGGAAGGTTAAGAAGTACCTGGCTATTCAGATCTGGTACCAAACACGGCTAAAGCCATTTTCAAGCAACGTTTCAATTCTGAATGGTGGTCTTACACCAGGGCGATACTGATAGTTACTGATAATATCTTCCACTCTGGAACGTGCCGCAAATATACTATATATTATTTTAAATGAATTAATTGTGAAATAACACAAATTAATCAAATAAAATTTATTTGCGCACGCCGGGTTCGAACCCGCGACCTCCGGATTGTGAGTCAAGAGTCTTAACCACTGGACTATGGAGGTCGTCTTCTGACTAATGCAAAATATAACATAACTACTGTACGCGGGTTACTGAACACTTTACTTATACGAAGAACAAAACCAAGCATTTTATATGACCTGTGAACGATTGAGTCAATGTGATTATTAAATATAAGTTTGCTATCAAGGTAAACACCAAGATTTTTACAATCCGTTTTAGAGATGACAGGTTTATTGTTGAGTGAATAAGAGTACTTAATTACATGTTTATTTCTGGTGAATGTCATAGTATGACATTACATTTAATATATATTACTTATAACAAATCTACAGATTCATTCCGAGATTGATCAAGTTTTGCACACTTGACGGCCTTCGTAGTCTAGAGATAAGTCCCTTGACTTGTAATCCAAAAGTCGCGGGATCCAATTCCGGCGTGCACAATAAATTTTATTTGATTAATTTGAGTTATTTCATAATTAATTCATTTAACCTTTAGGAGAGTATGAACGCAGCGTTGTTGTCTGAAAAAAAATGTGCTCAAAGGAGTATGGACACACATGGTGCGTCGGTGTTTGGAGAAATTCGGCTATTAGTAAAATTAATATGATTTTTTTGTTGTTATTAGTATCTAATTAATTCGGTTATTTTAGTATTACATAGATGTTTTTTTTTTTAAGTTAATTTTTATATAATACATACTATCGGCCTTACTAAAAAAAAAACCTTCCGCGGCCGATTACCTGTGTTATTGCAATAACATAAATAAACCTCGTATACACTAGAACCCAATTTGTTACTAATAATCTTACATCCGCGGTCGCGCTGTTAAAACGCATTGTATATTTTTAACAGCTGGCAACGCCGCCAGAGAGGCGGGCGGCGCATGCGCGCTTGGTTTTGACATAACATTTAGCGCCTTTTTTAAAATTTTCTTCTGTGTGAAACTGTCTGTTGTGATACGTACACTTTCGTATAAAATTAAAAATGAACACGAAAAGATGCCGTTCAACCAACTGGGAGCCATTGGAAAAGGTAAATAACAATATCTACATAGTATTCAATTATTATAAACAAAATTATATTAGTAACTTTCATATTTGTTTGTTATTTTTGACAGGAATTGCTACGAGAATTGGTGAGCCAATTATATTAGTAACTTTCATATTTGTTTGTTATTTTCGACAGGAATTGCTACGAGAATTGGTGAGCCAATGTATTGGAGTCATAGAAGACAAATCTACTGATACAAATACCAATTTGAAGAAAAAAAAAGCTTGGATTGATTTACATAAACGGTACTGTGCTTTGTGAAAATTGTATTTTATTGCAGGAAACCACCCCATCTCGTGTAGGTATACTAAATTATTTTTTTACTGCAGATTCAATGGCATGAATTCTAAAGTAAGAGAATTGAACCAACTGAAACAACAATGGCGCACTATGAAATTGGAGGCCAAGAGGGGTATCTCCCAATACAAAAGTTCCCTCAAGAAGACAGGAGGGGGTGAAAAGCCTCCGTCTCCAAAGGCTGACCACGTTGTCATCCTGGAGCTTCTGCCACAGGAGTTTGAAGAAGGCAGCAATTATTACGATTGCGATGGAAGAGAAGTAAGTGTAATAAATTACCTTTTTTATTTAATCACATAAGAACAACAAGTATGTTGTTGGTATTGTTTATTATCAATGCTTTTGATATATTTATGAGTATTTACCTGTAAATTCCTTTCCTTTCAAGGATTCTGTGCAAGAAACTATGAGTACTTGCAATATTCCTGTCGAGGTGGAAATTCATCAAAGACCTATAACACCTGTACCTGTACTGTCTGCACTTGCACCGTCTTGCAGTTACGATATAATTGAGGTTTGTTCTAATTCCAATAAATTGTTTATAAGAGTATATTGCTAATTATTCAATTACTAATTAATTTATTAACTTTGTAGAGGCGCAACCAATTCACCCCAATATTTTAAAACATAACTTCAAAAAAAGAAACTATCTTTTCCACATCATAATTTAATTTGCGCCATCTACGAACGCTATTATAATGAGAACGAAGATTATAATTAAGGTTAATCTTCACATACGTTATAATCTACGCATTCACAGATGGCGCCAATCAAATCATTTTAGGTTTTTAATATTTGCACGTTACGCTTTAAAATATTAAGGTAAATTAATAGTTTGCACCCGTACATATTTAATATGGATATAAATAAATAGTTTAGTTCATAAACAAACCCAAATCTTTCGAGAAAGGCTGTAAAATTCAATTTTGTATCGGTGACTCAATCCAATATTGTATTTTTTAGCCTTTCTTAAAAGATTTGGGTTTGTTTATGGACAAAGCTATTTATTTATATCCATATTAAATATGTACGGGCGTGAACAATTAAATTACCTTTATATTTTAAAGCGTAACGTGCAAAAAGCATTAAAAACCTAATATAATTTGACTGGCGCCATCTGTGAATGCGTAGATTATAACGCACATGACGTACCTTAATCTTCTATTATACTGTAAAATACATAACAATGTTTTTTTTTCTTAGGAAGTAGAAACATATGAAAATTCCAATCAGAGGGAGATTTTAACGGAGAAGTCCTCACTTAATACGACGAAAAAAGATAAAAAGGTATTGATTAAAGATATTGGTTACGTTGTATATATTTCATCATAAAATGCAATAGATTTCGGTAGTCAACTGGTTTCGGTAAACACCAAAATCTATCTTTTTTATGATGTAATTTTATGAATATCATTACAAGAATTAAATAATACTCATATTCCAATGTGCTCATACCTAATTTTAGAACACTGAAAAAGATGATAATTAATGAACAATAGAAATAAACAAGTAATAACAACAATGTAGGGAATATATATATTTATTTTTTTATTACAGATATCTAAGGACAACAAACAACCAATTATTAAAATAATAGAGGAACATAAAAATGAAATACGCATTATGCATAAACAAAAAACTGAATTGAAAATGAAACTACTATCAGAAAAACACAATGCGATTATGACAAAAATTGACTTGGAAACAAAATTATTGTTAGAAGAGAATATTCGGAAATGCCAGAAGCATGATTTGGAAATGGAAATACTAAAAAAACAATTAAAAAATATATCTGATTAAACCGTTAAAAATGTGTTTTGCTTTTATTTATGTTGTCTGTTCTTATTTGCTATTTATTTAATACTTTGGAATTTTATCAATTAATTTATTAAACAAATTTCATATTCTTGAAAATATTGTGTTTTTTTTATTTTATTTTACTTATGTAGTTAATTATTCAAACCACCCTGACAGATGTATCCTGCAATTCTATTCAAAACAGTTTGCAAACTGTTTTTGATTACTTGTGGTTTAAAAAAAGCTATTTATAAACGCATTCCGCGCAGCTTTCCCGGTTGTGTTTGCAGGTTGTGTGTCTGGTTGTGGCATTTGTAAATTGGGGTCATCGCTATTGTCTTCTCCGGATATCTCTTCATTCATATTGAGTGCAATATTATGTAAGACAGCTAAAGCTACGATGGTCACCTTGGTGTTTTCTAATGAGGTTGTAAAACCTCTCAACAGACAGCGGAACCTTTGCTTCCACACACCAAAACACCTTTCAATCACATTCCGGGTGCGTATGTGTGCGTAATTATAACGTTCTTCCTTTTCATTTGATGGATTCAACAGCGGAGTGAACAGATAGTCCGTACAGGAATACCCCGAATCCCCCAATAAGCGACCTCTGAACTCCCTGGCTTCCATGCGTTCTTTTATTCTGCTCTCCCGAAATATCCTGGCGTCGTGTGTGCTTCCACGCCACCGTGCAACAATATCCCGGATGCGCAGTTTAGCATCGCATACAACCTGAATAATTAAACACAATGATTACTTTCAAATAAATGGTGATTCTTAAAAGAAATCATAATCTACTCTTTCGTAGATGGCGCGAGTATAGTTATTTAACGAAAAATGCTTTTGAAAAACAAGTTATGCTTTAAAATATTAAGATGGATTAATTATTTGCACCCATACACACGCAATATAAAAACTAACTAACTAACCATCACGCCGTTTCGCCGCAGGGGTAGACAGAGTGGACGGACCGCCAAGCAACTCGATCTTGGCACACACTCCTTGCCTCGTTCAGGTTCATACATCGTCTCATACACACATGTTCCTCTATTATTCTGACTCTTGAATGGCCTGACTCAAGTATCAGATATGATATATAATATGATATATTTCACTGATGGGAATAACCTTCATTAAATATATATCACATAGATAGATCTATCTATCTTCATATATAGATAGATATGCTATCCAATATCATGTTTGTTACATAGAGATATACTTACTAGTTTGTTAGCCTTTCTTGAAAGATTTTAGTTCATTTATGGACAAAACTATTTATTTATATTCATATTGCATATGTATGGCTGCAAATAATGAATTCATCTTATTATATATTTTAAAGCATAACTTGTAAAAAGCGTTTTACCATAAAATAACTATACTAGCGCCATCTACGAAAGAGTAGATTATGAATTCTTTTGGTAATCACCTCATTGAAAAACCTTGATTATTAAATATTAATGATGTTATACAAATTTCAAAAAAACTCACTTGGACGTTTAGGGAATACCATCCTTTACGATTTATATAGTACTGTGACGATTCTCCAGGGACTTTTTTAATTTTTATGTGTGTGCAATCAATGGCACCCACGACAGAGCGAAATCCGCACACTTCTTCAAAACCTCTTATAACTTCGTCATTTTCATCCAATGATGAAGGCATATTTATGAAGTGGCGAGATTTTGTCGCCAATGACTCTGCTACTCGCTTACAAATGTTAGAAACTGTCTGCTGACTGACTCCGTGTAAGTCCGCACAGTCATCTTGAATCTGAAAACAAACATATTTCATTAACACATGGAAAGTGAAACCAAATCATGTAACATGTTCATGATTGTACTGTATTGTATTTAAATCAAAGATGCATTATCACCTCGGAGCGTCCCCACGCACGAAGAGCTATCAAGACCTGGAGCTCGGGGCTAACTGAACAGCCGCGCACGTCTCGGATCAGGTCAGGCTCCAGAATCCTGACGATCTCCATGACGTATTGTTTGGTGAATCTATATTTCATTTTGAAATCGACGTCACGGAGATCGAAAGGATTTGCCCGACTTTTGTACACTTTACGCCTCCTGGTAACCGCATCAAAATCTACAACGTCATAGAAATCTTCCATTGTCTGAAACAAAAACGTTATATATTGCAAAAATCTGTAAAGTTATTCGAAATCTGTAAAGTTATTCGGCATTTAGTTAATATGTGGATTGAAATAATACAATATTCAAATGTACTTACATTGTTATCTTTTCACAAAACACAAATATGATGCCAACCAAGAAATCCATTCCAAAATGACAGTTCGCGGTAAAACACAGATAAACAAGGTGCCTCGGCTGTGAAAAGCATGTGTAACTTTCTATGAACTTTTTTGTGGCTGTTAAACGTCTGTTTGGTCATTTTACTGTTATTGGTAATGTTTTCACATCCGCGGCCGTTTGTCAACTGATTAAATTTTTCACGGGGTTTTTTAGTAAGACTGTATATATTTAAGTTAATTTTTTTTTTTTTTTTTAAATCTTACTCTCTTGAACACTTTTTTCTCTCAAAAACTCACTCTCTTAGGGGTTAAAATAATATATTGAAGATACATTTGTGGCATTTTTTCGAGTGGAAGACACTTTTAGTATCGCCCTGGTGTAAGACCACGATTCAGAATTGAAACATTGCTTGAAATGGCTTTAGCCGTGTTTGGTGACAAGATCTGAATAGCCAGGTACTTCCCGACCTTCTTCCTTTCCATCTCCTTCCCCTCCCCACTACCTTTAGCCTCACGACATACCCCATTTGGGGATGGCAGAGTCTCACTGGTTCCAAACTTGACACTCAAAACCAGAGGAAGGTCACTGTCTTCATCTGATTTCGAAAAACTCTGCGTAAAGCCCGGGTAATTCCGGGGACTTCAGCCAGTTTAATATAATTAACAATTGACTTGTCAAATGATGTAATTAGTGATGTATTATAAAATCATCAATATCAGTTAACGCATTCGCTGATAATTACGCCCGTGGGAGTTGCATGTCAATCACAATCTCTGCTCTGCACAAAGGCGGATTATTATTTTTGAATTTTTAAAATTTAAACTATTTTGGCTCGTTCATTGTTATAATAATTTAACCTTTGAAAATATACCAAGCTGCTTTAAAATTACTTTTGCTCAAATATTGGACTAAAAACTATGATTTTTTTTTTTCAATTGTTTCCAATTACCAGATAATATATATCTTATTATTAAAATATATTTCATGTTTATATCATAACACATTTCCCCAGAAAAGCTAACTTTATCTAAAAAAAAAAAAAAAAACTTCCATTTGAGAGACGACTGTCAGAACAAAATACTTACAATAATATATAAACGGGTTTTATTATTTCTAGATAAACCTGAATTCATACTCTAACTGAAAAAATTCATCGAAAGTTGTTTTCAAATAAATAATTACCTTTTTACTACTGTAAAGAATAAAATTAGATAGAGCCTAACAATTCATAATAAATTGTACAGCGCCCTTGATGAAATTTTTCACAAAAACGGGGCTCTACAAATTATCCAATTACTATTATTTGAAAACTCAAATATATTCATAAGCAATTTATTTTGTGAGTTGTCACAGAGGCTGCATCGATGAAATTAAAAGTAAAATTGAAAATTTTATTAAAGCAAGCGATTCTGATTTGTCTTCTATTCAGTTTTCAAAGCATGAAGGTTAATATCGCATCATAAAAAATTCCAGAGTGATTGGTATTAGAACGGGTCTCCGGAACACCACCGGCAAGTTCAACCATTAAAAAAAGGTCTCCGGAGCACGATCGGCACACGACTCATTAACTATTACACTGTCATTGTTATTACACTTGATAAATAATAATTGATCAACAAACGTGCATATTTAGTTCTGAAATAGTTTAAAAACTAAACCCATGTTCCCAAGTCCTTCACTGTTCATTTTTTCCTTTGTCTTGCTCCTTTCCAAAAGGAAAGAAGATGTTTTTTCTTCATACCTACATGGAACACCTCCGCAATATTGCCACCAACATTTGAAAGTTACCTACTTGTGGAGTTGGAATTTCGCAGTGACATCAGTCACACCTCGCAAATGAATCCTCGATAAAATCGCAAAAAATACTGTTTAAATACTAATCAATGAACTCAAAGCGAACCGGATTGACCTTGCCTTTTGCCGTGAGTGTGGAACACCACCAGCATCCAGAAATTTGTTCCAGAAGCAGTGAATGAAACATCTTTTTTTTTTTTTTTTATTCTTGGCGGAGACGGTTTACTGTTAGTTCTTGTGAGCACTTAGGCCATAGGCCCATTGTGTTATCTCCCATTATACCTCAATCCTTTAACAATAACCCAGTCCGTTTAATAAAGTTCACCAGAGTTGTTATTGGAAATGAAGCTATATCTTCTGGTTCGACAATGTGTCTTCCCAGGTCTCATTTCCCCTCTTTACTCGTCCTTGGTTCTTTGAAGGCCCCACGAGGGATGAGGGCTTCATCTCTCCTCTCCACTCCTTAGTTCCCCGAAGACTCCGGCTCCACGACGGAGAGTCCACTTCCCCTTGGTTCCATAAAGACCCCACAAGGGAAGAGTCCACCCCACCTTGGTTCTCCGAGGGCCCCAGGAGGGAAGAGGACTTCATCTCTCCTCTTCATTCCTCCTTGGTTCCACAAAGGCCCGGTCTCATTTTTTCTCCTCACTCCTACATGGTTCCCTGAAGGCCCCACATGGGAAGAGGACATCTTCTCTCCACCTCACTCCTCCTTGGTTCCTCGAAGGCCCCACGCTGGAAGAGTGCCCTTCCCCTTGGTTCCATGAAGGCCCCACAAGGGAAGAGTTCATGGAGGTGGCCTCAGCTCTCATCTCCACGGCTTCTCCTCTTGGTTCCTCCTACAGGCCCCAGGAAGGAAGTCCACGGAGGTGGCCTCAGCACTCCTAGGTTCTCAAAAGGCCCCTAGTTTTCGAATGGTCCAATTTTCTGTCCCACAGGTTACCAGGGAAATAGAAGGTCCACTCCAGCAGAGCCCCGAGTGCTGGAGTAGGGTCTAAATATTCCGAGATGCGACCTTGTTTCTCGGAGGCACCGTTCGTGACACTGTTCCCCAGGACATTCAGCCTGAGCACGGTAGCTCACACCTTGGCTTGGGATGGCCATTGCAGGTTTGTGTTTCCACTCCCTGAGCGATGGGTTCGCCACACTCCCTACGCTAGAATGAAACATCAAAAGGTAGGGACTCTCCTGTATAGCCCTTTTCCCGTGAATTCAGTTTAAAACGCGATCAATTGTCTTGTTTTTCTTGTAGACTCGATTAACAGTCCATATTTTTGTTGTGTCGTGACATCGGTCGCGACAGTGCACGTATCAAAACAGAGTGACCTAATATGTAACAAAGATGTTAATATAAAGACATAAAAACAAACAATATAATATAACTAATTATACTTTTCTAGCTACATAATATAACCAAAAACTTACCAGGGACAAAGTCTGCCAATAGCGTCTTCAATGTCTTGACGAATTTCATCTGAAAATTAAAACAAAAATTATTCGAGTAAGTATGTATATTGTATGAAAACACAATGCAAATTTTCATAAATGCAAGTACAGTAATCCTTCAATATCCCCAGGGGTTAGTTAAGTGACAATGGAAATGATCTCTAGTATAAAAGGGAAGGCATAAGAGAGCAAGAAGAAAGGACTATAAAATAGAATTAACGGTTATCCAATGTTTCTTCTTCATCATTTGTTACTCACCATCAAGATCATAAATTGTGTTAATTACAGCATATTGACTAATATTCTGCCTTGCCAATTCACGACTTAAAAAATGTTTAAACAGTCATTCTAGTTAGGTTCTTAGGTTAGGCAAAAATGTTGGCATGATGGTTCAGACAATAGCAGAAGGTACGAGTAACCCACAGGTGAAGGCAAAATGTTTGCCTGATTGTACAATCAATAGCAGAAGGTAAGAGTAACCCACTTGTGAAGGCAAAATGTCTGCCTGATTGTACAGGCAATAGCAGAAGTTATGAGAAACCCACAAGGCAAAACGTCAGCCAGATAGTACAAACAATAAAAAAACATATGACTCAACAGGTGGATGCAAAATGTCGGTTTGATTGTATAGATAATAGCAGAAAGTAACTCACAGGTGCTCTCCAGTCGGAAGAGGTTAAAGTTCCTGAGCAGGTAGTCGTGCAGCGTGAGGAACTGCAGGTTGAGCTTGGGCAGCGCCAAGCAGCCCTCACCGCTGTAGTACTCGGTGGGCACAGCGCTCTCGTTCCACACCACCTCCTCTGTGGGGTACAGTGGCATTGCGTTCAGCTCCTCCAGCTGAGAGATACGGCGTGAATGGCGGGATATCTAAAACATATCACATTATGATAATTTTTTAGGTTAAAAACTGTGTTGCTCTTCCTCCTCTTTTAGCCAATGTGTCGGACTGTCTCGAAGGGTCCATTATCAGGACGGATGTGACCAAAGTATGGTAGATTGCAAACATAATTACACGGTATGGTCACAATACCATATACACATACCGGAGTGGGTTTTGCAACTCAATGCTTATTATTAAATCTGTGTATACATATTGGATGGGTGGTGTCTGCCTGATGTGTGTTAATATGTACACTTTTTCTATCATTACTCACTCACACATTTCAATCCTTCCATTCAATTTACCATTACCATTCACATTACCAACACCTTTCTTTCAGATAGCCATTTTTTCAGATCCATTGTACATTTGTATTTCAATGAAGAACGATCACTCAAAGCTATTTTCACACATTTATATTTCAATAACTTACAGTTGGTGATTTGTATGGGATTTTTTATCCACCATCACGGACGTACAAAATACCTGGACTTGCCCTAAGCGATAAAAGGCGTATTATTTCCCCCTCCCATTGGAACCATTTTTCTGAACCGGCTGGGCTTGCGAGAGCCACGCGTCAATCTAAAAAATGTGACGTCATCATTCGTGTCCGGACCAGTGTCGAGCTCTCATCGTAAATAACACGGTAAAAAAGGTGGCTTGTGCTATAAATACGTGTAAACATAGAAGAGAAAAAGAGAATAAACCCAATTGTGGTATTACATTCCATAAGCAAGCATTATTTTACACTATTTTAAGCCAATTCAGATCACATAATATGATCATTTTTGTAACATACACTGTCACTCGAGATACATGGCGTGTGCCCGTCCCTGTTTACTGGGGTAATTAAATTATGAAACATTTATAAAAGTGTCTTCACTTAATACAGCAACAAAATATTGAACTCGACCTTATTGGCGACCTTACTTTGATGTATTTGAACTTCAAATTTGTTCATTGCGTGGCGAGCAATTTGCGCTCCCATGTAAAAAGGTCTATTAATTCAAAAGCAGAGTTTACTTTTAAGAACTAAATGATGATTTTATAGTGCGAGATGCCTATATACTGTCAGATTGAGTTTTGGCGAATCACGTATCACCAAAGCCATCTTCCTGCCCTTCGTCCCGCTGTAGTTGGCTTCTACCCCGCACCTTTATGTTCTGGTCTATCAATATTCATATATCTATGTCCACCATTGATATTTTACTGATCTGTTTCTATACATTCAATTTCAATATTGACTATCATAATAATTTTTTTTTATTATTTATTTTCCACTTCTCAGTATATTCACAAGACCTAAACAAAACAACACATTTAAATATGTAAACAGCAGTCACGTCATTATTAAACAATTAAAAACACATTTCATTTCGTGGGGAAAACCGATATCAAAGAACTACCCCACAAAATAGAGAATCCATTGTCACAATAGGCCACTTGCATCACATTTAAAAAAAAAATTCCGGTTAAGGCAAATTTTCTTTAAAAATATTTAAAAGACATTCGGTCAAGACTGGCGATTTTTTAAATATTTCAATGCGAAAAATCAGACCATTTTTTATAAACCGGAAAGACGGGACATAATTTTATGGGTGCGTAAAACAATGACATTAATACTGGACGCGGGGTAGAAATCTCAAAGAGGGAAGCCAAACACAAGACGATTGTAGCTGTCTCTATTTCTAGTACTTTAGTACTAAACTGCTACGCGTCGAGTGAGGTCGTGTCTTACCAGTAAGTAAATTGCATTGCAAAGCGCCAAAATGCCCTCCTGTGTGATGAGAAAATGCTTCAATTACACGGCAAATAGTCTTAAAGGTGAAGGAATAACACTTCATTTAATTACTTATTATAATTAATACAATTAATTTTATAATAATACTTCATTGTATTCTTTACCTTTCCCTGTCCATTGTGTAAAAGAGTGAGAGTATCTTGTTATCTCAGTCACACCCATAGGTCACACCCGTGATGTGAAAGCAGTATTTGGCGAAGAAATTAATAAGCCGCCCTATCATATATCTATGACATTCACACACATACATTCTTTGATTGTCTATCTTTATTACACAGGAATAAAGTTTTGAATTTAGAAATTATACTGAAAACCGCTGAAAACAAAAGAGTGTTGCTTGCTTTCCACGTTATATTGTGAGTATGTGAGGCTATGGCGAGTCTATTTATATAACGTCATTGGCGTAAAAACGATAATTACATAGCCGAAAATCATTTAAAAAAAAATAACGTTTTCCACACGAATGGCAATAAATTGTATGGGGTTCTCTTCGTAACATCTGTCAAAACACAGCCATCTTAATAAAAACGTCAAACCAAGTATAAGTTCGCAGAGAACAAACAATAAATCTAGTGAATGCTAAACGTCAAATTTAAAAATTCGCCTGAAATCTAAGTGCTGTCATATAAAAATAAAAAAATCAGCATGGAATTTTACAAAATTGATAGAACATAATCGGAGATGGGACATTTTCATGTAGTGACGTCACGAGCTCAAATAATGGATTTATTTATTTAAAAATAAAAAAAACTATACATTTCTAAAAATTTTTACTAACATTTTCGTAATCTTAGTAAAAAAATCTGTCCACACGATTTTTTCTAAGTCGTTATGAAATCCATGCAAGTGGCTTATTATTTTCTCAGTAAATCGTTTTAACCAGCAATAAATCATTTTAGGTACCTTAAAAATTGAAATTGGACGGGGGTTCATAGAATCATATAAATAAGTCATCTCAAAGTGATCTAACCACACTTTGAAAATGGGGTTGTTTGATTTTGAAATGAGAATATGCATAGTTCCTACCAGGATGTCATTTTACCCATTACCTAGCTTTCCCCGACCACATCATCTTGCTGGAAAAGCATTTGGAATTTGGAACAATGACAAGAGAAAAATAACAAATTCGTGTGAATTGTTTCTGAAAAACAGAAGAAGAATTGGGACTACCTTGGAAGCAAGTTGTTAGTGTGTTCATAATCTCGATTTTGAACCAAAATGAAGGTTTTTGACCATATTGAAAGTAAATAAAATCGTTTTATACTTATTTATGCTATTGTGGCGATAGTTACCTCGAGGCATCATGGAGGAACTATATAAACTATTTATTTATTTAAGGAACATAAACAGTCATAGTAATAAAATATACATAAGAGGATGGCAAAAAAAACAGACCAATTATTAATGTTCACAGATAGGTATTTAGAAACATAAAAGTAACTGAATGTAAACTAGAAAATTTAAGAAAAACAGAAAAAATAAAAACAGAACTAAGCAGCAATTTAAAAAAAATAATAATACAGATGTTAAGTCAACAAGTGATAAACATGTTATAAACCATAATAAAATAATTAAAACAATACTTAAATAGACTGCGAAATAGGTATTTGGGTTGGGACGGGTAAGGGGAGGAGAGGGATAAGGGAAAGTTGCCACGCAAGTAATATAATAATATTAGGTACAATGAATTTAGTCATGAATATGTGTTATTCGCACCTACATAGAATGTAATAAAGAAATTCTGTAACGACAGTAACTAGCAGTGAATATGTCAGCAAGTGTGTCTATATGTGCAAGTTTATTATTATAGTATTTACATGCCCTTTGTATAAATTCATTTTGGTTGGAATTAGTGTTGCATCTATCAATGTAGAAAAGGGTATTTTGTCTGCTGTATCGAGTCGGCGTGTGGAAATTTATTTTATTTAGCAGCTCCGGGCAGTCAACTTTTGAGTTAATAATTTTGTACAGGAGCATCTGATCAGCGACAAGCCTCCTATTGAGCAGTTTCGAGATTCGAAAATGTTTCTCGATTTCGTCGTAAGAATTGTATATGTTGAATGATTTAAAATTGAGAAATTATAACTATAATAATTATAATAATTATTACTAAATAATAACTATATTAGTAATTGTGTTGTGTGTTCCTTCACAGAGGTAAGTGATTGGTTTTCCTCCTTCCTTGCATTCCTGGTTATTCCTACATATATTATCACCCAATTCCAGCTAACACCATTTCTTTTAGTTTTCATTTTTATTATTTACAGTCAATTTTAAAAAAAACCTAAAATACTTAAATTCGATTTAAATTAAATTTCTAAAAAATTAAATGGAGTTCTATGAATTTAAAAAAAAATTAATATCATAATAAATATGTGCTTACTGCAAAGCAATTAAAGTAAACACTCCCTTTATTTGCTGGTCTATTCAAATTGACAAATGACGTCAATCTAATAGATACTTAATTGCATTCCTAAATAATAAAACACGAGGCACTGTAAACTGTGCAGTGCCTCGTGTTTAAATACATTTATAAAATAATAATAAATCAAAAGCTTATCCAATTACGATAATTATTGATGACAGAATATTAATACTATAAGGACACTATAAAAATACTTTCTTGCGATGCTAATGAAACTCATTAAACTTTATGTACATGAAGGTAAAAATTACGTTCGAGACTTCGATCAATTAAGTCTAGATAAGCCCTACCTAACTAACTTGCCTGTGAATAATGACGCCATCATATTAATGTTAACAATACAACTCTTCATCGTATTCCACCGCCTCGCTCAAAAAGCCTAGAGAAGCCAGTTCCTAAAACACAAAGTTCGTTCTCAAATCCCATTATGTAGTTTTGACATTCATCAACCAATCAGATGCCTTGAATATCACGCGGCACATATTGTGGAGTTGAATTTATCACTCCTACTTGGTACAAACTAGCCGTACACGCTCGCTAAGTCGCTTGAAGAAATAACCCGAGGGCGTTCAGTGTGTGACAAGATGTGGTCTTTTAATTTTAAACAAGCCGTTATGTTTTGTTTTGAGCCTGTATGTCAATGTATTAGTGAACGAACCGGGCTACGTGGCATGACGTCAGAAATATTGCTCGACCAAAAGTAATTTCTTAAACATTATTACGTTTATTGAAACGCTGCCTAAAAGACATCTGTAAGGTATATTTTTTTTGTTGTATTCAGATAGCTGACTACATTTTCAAAAATAAAGTCCGCGGTGTGTACCTTGTACAATATTCGGAACAAGGTATATTTTTGTGTTTTAAAAAAATTAACTCGGTCCGGACGGCTGACACACAAATTAGTTTCAGTGTAGATCTTGTAGACCGATAAAAGATAGCACTACGCGATCTGAACGGTGCAAAACAATGCAGGCACTTTTTCATAAATTGGCCTTGAGCCTGCTTTTGCTGGCTTCTTGCGTCATTTTGAATTTCACAGGGCTTGTCTAGATATCATACGTCAATGGTTCGAGATATTAATTTTACTACCTAACGTTTTAACCAGATTGGTCCAGCGACAATTGATCCTGCGACAGTCGGTTCGCCAACAGTTGATCCTTCCAAAAGTGGGGATGCCATAGTCTCACTGGCTTGAGACGGTTGGGAGCAGTTGGGACTCTTGTGTTATATTCAGATTAAAAAAGTTGCAAGTAGGAATCTTTAGCAGTTTTTTTGCTAAGCCGACTGCACTTATAAGTATGTCGGATTTTGTTATTGCCGCATGCTTCTTCGGAGAGTCAAAATTATTGTTAGTAATAATATTTTTACAGCAGAGCTTCACTCAAGATGCCTCTTCAGATATAAGTATATCGACTTTGGTTGTACAGCCTTATATCCTTTTTACATACTTACTTGTCGGCGGACCAACTGTCTCAGGATCAATTGTCACCGGAACCAAGGGTGGATTTAGGGGGGGGGCACGGGGGCACGTGCCCCCCCCCAGGACGGTATTTTTGTGTACTGTGGAGATTCCATCACAGTACATACTTAGAAGAAATTCAAATTATCAGAGTTGTTAAAATATGTTAATAAAATAAAAGAAAGCACATGAGTCAAACTCATGTCTATTTCTGGCTGGATTTGCGATATTTGTTTGTTGCATCCCATTCATGCACTTGCAAATGAAAGATGATAATCAGCGTTCGCGAGAGCGGTACGGTCGGGGGAAAGCGCGGTCGGAAAAGCCCCCCCACCATTAAAGTTGACAAACACAAATTTCGACTTCATAAAAAATTTGTCCGTCCTGGAGGGGGGGGGGGGGGGAATTGTGGTTTTTCTGGGGGGGCACCCGGGCGGGCACCCCCCCCCCTCCGCCCCTTGTGCCCCCCCCAGAAAAAAATCCTGGATCCGCCCTTGACCGGAACAATTGTCGGGTCACCATTTCAAAAATTTTTAACAATTCTTCAAATATTTTAAGTTAATTTTCTCGTTCCGTATAAGTTCCATTGAAGTTCTGTTATTATAATGTTCTAGGACAGTTGCTTCGAAAAACTGAAATAATCATAGAACTTGAATAGAACTTTCACAGAACAAGAAATGAAAAACAGTAAAAGAGATTAACAAAATCGAGAGTAACTCAAATCTAAATCGTGGTAGCGGGTATTTATCTACATATTATTATTATTATTATAGCCCTTTCCAGTAATAAATATAACAATAATATTTGGATGATTTGTATAGTGCCTTTTTTGTGAAAAATCACCTCAAGGGCGCTGTACAAACTTATAATATACATATTTCTAAAATCTAGAAAAACTACAAACTAGACAAACAATTAAAAAGAACTTATGGCTAAAAATTGCATCCACTGGTTCATTGATCACTGATAAGAAAATATATGTATAATGATTTGACCAATAAACTAGATGCTGCCTAAAAATGTACATATACTGCGTATTCATACTCTGTATAGACAGAAAATATACAGGACCATACTTACCTGGGAGGTCATTTGAGATTAACACGGTATATTGTTTATTTAAAGAACTTTAGATAGAGTTTTTATTGAACACATGTTATTTAATCCTAAAATGTATTTTAATATTAATATATAATTTATTCTTTAATGAGTGTATTTTGGAAACCAACAGGAACATTTAATGGGCGGTACAGTAGTAAGGATTTAATCTTCCTAAATGTGATTTGTCAAGAGACAGATTGTATATGTAAGGATTTGAGTAGTTTAATTCAATAAGAAAAGTATGTTTAAGACATATCAAATACAAGTATATCAGATAGGTATATTTAAATTAAGGGTATGAGAGCCCACAGTACTAGGTACACTGAAAAGTTGTGACTTTTACGACCGCACTTGTGGCTTGATTAAAAAATTTAAAAAAAATAACGGCAAAGAATTTATTTTAAAGGTAATAGTTATCCGGGAGGAGGGGAGAGTAATTTCCTCAGAATTGGATAGATATTATTTCTTATGTAAAAATATTAACAGGATAATTTTTTTTAAATGCAAATCAATTCTGAATATTTTCTCTAGGATTACTAAATGATAGATTATTTTATGTAAAAAATAGATATCCCACAAAACTCTCGTTTGGGGGAATTGGTTTACCCCCCTCCGGTGCGGGAAGGTTAAAGGATAATTTATTTGTGATCATTACCAGTAATTCCCTGAGGAACTCTTGATCCACCCGGTGCCATTCTGCTTCTTGCTCCGATCCTGGCAGGGGAACCAAGTTCAGATGTGTTGCAATAGCTCGCAGTTTCTCCACACTGAAAATAATAAACAAAGCGTGTACTGCGACTAATAAACAAAAAAATAACCATTCATCTCAAAGTATGGTCACCTGAATATTTTTTCCTGAAAAATGTCATTTTCCCTGAAAATATATTTTTTTCCCTAGAAATAGGTTTTTTTTTCAAAAATCACTCTTAGAGATAATCTGAAATTACGCCATTAGCCTGAAAATAATTAATTATGTATAATACTTTCAAGAAAAATAGGGTAAGCAATACTTTAGTATTGAATATGAATAAAGGTGAAGTAAATGCATAAGCTGACATATAAGTCTGCAATTTAGTAGTGCAATATGATTAACCCTAGAAAGATAATCTACGTCTTTGGGATGTAAGCGAGACACAAGTATTGCTGTCTTTTTATTTCACAACGTAGCTCGCTGTTTATCTCAGTTAGCTCAGTTGGCGAGCAGAGCTTGTGCGGGGCAGCTTTGTAACCAAGGTAAGTAAAATAATTATGAATAAATAAATACCTCACGTTTGAAAGACATCTGATTATACTTTGGTAACTTTCGGACTTCTTCTTATAAATGTGATTTAGCGAATAAAAAATAAAAAAATGTTATTATTTTTATATTTTGTAATGTTATTATTTGTATAACGGCTGATTAGCATTTAAACTTTCATACCATGTAAAAATAAAAACCATTTAGACATAAAATAAAACATTATTTTTCGTTTAAAAAAATACTAGTTTATATGTAGTTGATTTATAAGAGGGTTACAGCATTTTGTTATTTTTTTTAGTAACAATTTATTTTTATTTTATTTGAAGTACATCATCCTAAACTAATTATTCAACTACCTTTAAATTGTTTAAGTATGATAATATGACAAATATACACTTTTAAACTTCAGTACGTCTTTAGGGCATATCATTATCTTTAACGTAGGTCAAAATAAGATTATCTTTCTACGGTTATCAAAAATACATATATTTTTAGACAAATAAATTTTCAATTCAAAATTAGATACAAAAAGAGAAAAGCAAATTATCGGTATGTTAATGGGTTTTACAAAGCAAATTAATCGGTATTTTATGTAGGTTTCTATTTATTAAATGTTGCAGTTCGACTCAATCGGTTCTCAGGTTCTGAAGTGTTGTATTTTCTTGAATATTTCCAAGTCAATACAAAAATATATGTATATGACCCATTGTTGTGACATATTCATATCAGGAATAAACCTACAGATGATAATCCTTCCTGATAGGACCATATTGTCATCTACAAGATAACGGTATCAACAAAATATAGTCATAACACGCCGATTTCAGCAATATTGATATCATCATGTTACATTACGGCCTTGATGGTCGAGGGGCACAGCTCTCGATTAGCGATCCGGAGGTCGCTGGTTCTAATCCAAGCTTAGAAGCGCAGATGATTTTTTTTATTGGATTGATTTGTGTATTCACAGTTTAATTGTTCAAATTCTCCAAATTGGGGAGAACAAAATAAGAAATTCCCCGCAATTTCCCCACTGTTGCCGGCTTCGTAAATGTCAAATCCATGGTATACAACTAACGTATAAATAATCATGTATGTATACTTACGCATTGCGTGTTTTAAACTAGTTGAAATCGGTGACAGCGCTAACAGCTGACACATCAGCCAGTAAAAAAAGCAATTGCAAGCCATCACACAAATGTGACAGGCGATTACGTAAGGAATCGACTCTGTATCCACAAAAGATACAGAATCGCGTGGTAGATCTGAATAGCCAGGTACTTCGACACTTCCTTCCCCTCCTAGCTTACTGAAAACATTGCGTTTGGAAGATGGTTTGGAAGTGTAACATTAAAACATATTTTTCGAAACAGTTGTTTTGATGCGTCACCCATTGAAAGAGGTTAATTAATATTTTGTTATGAAGTGTTCCTAAGAATTTTATTCACCGTCACATCTTTACAAACTAATAAAAATTTGTTTATCAATGAAAAATATGTGTAATTTCTTGGGAAACATTATTCTATTTCACAGAATTTAGGCTCAATACCATTTTTCTTCTGAATAAGATAAAAGATAAAAACAAACACTCACCTCAGATTTCCAAAGTGCTTCTGCAAACTCTCTCTAGTGTCAACACTTGCCACATTGGCCAACGAAAACATCCTCAAATCTGGGAATTTCGCAAATGCAGCTTTCTGGAAATAAGAAAACAAAAAATCAATAACAAGATAAATAAAATTCGTAACAGGCATAACATCCAAATTGATAGACTTGCACTGATATGAAATTTGGGTATGATTTCGAAGAGCTGGAGCCAAACCTCGTGATCATATTTTTGACACCATAAGGGTTGGAGAATGTTTTGAATAAACTATGAAATTAATTGTATATTTACCAAGGAAGAGTACAAATTAAAATAATCTGACTGGTTAAAATTGATGCTTATTGAGTAGGTACTTGTTCTATGGGCAATTACTTCTAGGCAAGTACCTACCTAATTTTATTATTTTCTTTTTTGTTCCATTATTCAAATAGTTCTATAGAAGAACAAAGGAAGGTAGCTTCCATTTTTACGTAAAAAAAAATGTGTTCCAACAAGCAGATCACAATATAAATCTTATAAAAAATCAGGATTATGTAAATAAAAGAATAATAAATTATGACCAGGCAAACAAACACAAAACAAGCGTTTGATTTACAAAAGTGAGTACCACAGAAAACCTCCACCTTAAGAGGACATTACCAGAGAAACCAGAAATATGTCATTTTTAAATCAGTGTTTAGACTTATTGACTCGTTTCCACAAAAAATTATAAATTGATTTTGAAAGATTGTTCTTTTATCTAGTAAAGTTATGGATTAAATTTTGAGAAAACATGTTTATTTTAAGTATAATAAGGTTATACCATAGGTCGTTGGCAGATTTGTTATATTTTCAAAAAAGTACATGTATTATACAACACCAATTTCAAATCATATAATCATGCAGTTAAATAAATCCATACATTATCTGGTAAACGTATGTTTTAGAATTTTAATTTTAGTTTAAATAAAATCATTAAAAAATATATAC
Organism: Limnephilus lunatus; assembly: GCA_917563855.2. Taxonomy (NCBI): domain Eukaryota; kingdom Metazoa; phylum Arthropoda; class Insecta; order Trichoptera; family Limnephilidae; genus Limnephilus; species Limnephilus lunatus. The sequence goes on along the minus strand of OU830602.1, from coordinate 38,149,379 downwards.
GTACATGTGTTTCTTGACGTAAATTGGCCAGTTTGTGTATTTATTTGCGTACTTCCAAACTGATATATTTCAAGATTTTTTTAAATACTTATTTTGCTAAGACATTATTGACAAGTCATAAAAATTTTGATCGAAAAATAATCATAAGAAGTAATTAATATTAATTAATTTACAGCTCGCGTTTTACCATTTTTCTTATAGCTCGACGACTCGAGAATTGAGAATTCACTCTGCCCGCAAACGTGGCAGCCGGCGGTTGTCTCCGCGGCGCTCTGTATCGTAATATTTGGAAAAGACGAATTTAAAATGAAACCAAATAATACGATTTCATTGTTTCGTGTTTGTAAAAACTACAGGGTTTACCGAACGCAAAAATTCATGTTCATTGAATATTTTTATGAAAATTTTGAATTTTTTTTTATTGTAAATTATTCTTATGTGAATACCGCACAAGAGTCCCAACAGCTTCAAAATAATTTTTTTGAAGTAAAACTTCTTTGCGCACGCTCGACACATGAGGGGTAAGCTGGTAAATGCGTTACGAAAAGTGATGATTGTTACGAAAAATGTCCTGCGAACGGTAATCGATGCGAACGGTGATCGATTGCTAGGCGGGTCGGGCCTTAACGAACGCATGTTATTCGTATTATTGTTAATGGACTATTTTTCCGTAAATAAATAAATAAATTATACACAGTGGGTACCCGGCATGCGTTGCAAGACCAATGTAACCTCGGGGTTAACTAAACTGTAATGGTTCCATCCCAAGTCCCAAGAAACTACATTATATTGCAAGCGCCTACACTACATAACATTATATACAACGGGTACCCGGCATGCGTTGCAAGACCAATGTAACCTCGGGGTTAACTAAACTGTAACGGTTCCATCCCAAGTTCCGAGAAACTACATTATATTGCAAGCGCCTGGACTATATAACATAATATACAACGGGTACCCGGCATGCGTTGCAAGGCAACTGTAACCTCGGGGTCAACTAAACTGTAATGATTCCATCCCAAGTCCCGGGAAACTACATTATATTGCAAGCGCCTGCACTATATAACATTAAATACAGCGGGTACCCGGCATGCGTTGCAAGGCCACTATAACCTCGGGGTCAACTAAACTGTAATGGTTCCATCCCAAGTCCCGGAAAACTGCATTATAATGCAAGCGCCTGCACTATATAACATTATATATAGCGGACACCCGGCGGGCGTTGCCAGGCCACTCAAAGAAAGAAAGGGTTTGTGCGCTTTCATTCTGTTTGTTGAAGTGCTTTTGAATAGGTTCACATAAATTTTTGTGTTTTCGTCCGACACGTCCGCAGGTCGCATACAGCTGTCCGTTTGAGAAGCATGTTTTTTTTTAAATTTATTGTTATAAGTTTGTTAAGTTTTACTTCAATCGTGTGGTCTAAAGACTCTAAAGCACACTAAATTTAAAAAAATATATATATTATAAATTATTGTTATGTGAATACCACACGAGAGTCCCAAATGCTAAAAAAAAAATTTGTTATGTAATACCGCATAAGAGTCCAACAGCTCCCAAGGGAGAGAGGTTGGAGGAGAGTTGAGATGAGATGAAAGGGGTGGCTGAGGGGGGGGGGGGGTAAAGGAGCCGGGGGGTGGAGAGGTGTTAGAGGTGGGGGGTAAGGGGAGGGAGGTTTAGGGGGGGGGTTGAGAGGGGGTGGGATGGTAGGCCTTTTTTATATCCATTTTTCGTATTACAAAAATAACAAACACGAGAATCGGGTATGGGTACCACTGCCCCGAGAACCATTTATTAGATAATCAACACGTCTGCCGTAGGTCATCCCAAGCGGTTCGCAATGTTTGGTTCGTGGGGGTGAGGTTTGTTCAGGTCTTGGCGGCGGATGCGTCTGCCCACCAGCTGCATGGCAGGTCGGATCTAGAAAAAGTGGTTGAGGGAGTCCCTTTGACTTCTCCAGCCTTACCCTCTCGGAACATCGCCTTGCACCGCAGTGGGAGGGATAGCCTCATACATCCGCACTCCTGGACACGCTGACCCCCCAGATTTCTACCCACCCCTAATACCCTTTTCCTTCTCCGAAGTTCCTCTCCTTCCTTTCCCTAAAACGAGCCTCCACACAGCATTCCCAAAGTAGAGATAGGCAGTGTGTCGAGCGATTGTAAAAAAAACGGTCTCTCCTGATCCGACCTTCCACGTAGACGAACCTCGCCCCATGAACCCGAGCTCCCCTGCTAAGTCACTTGGGGTGACCTATGGCAGAGATGTTGATAATCCAATACATGGTTCCCGAGGCGGCGGTACCCATACCCGCCTTCCAAATTACTGATACTACCTATTGACGGCCGGCGTGGTCAAGGGGTAAGGCTCTTGACTCGCAATCCGAAGGTCGTGGGATCGAATCCCGGCGTAGGCAAATTAATTTTATTTGAATAATTTGGGTTATTTTACAATTATTTAAATTAAAAATAATATATTTGCGTCACGTTCCAGAGTGGAAGATACTTTCAGTATCACCCTGGGTGGTGTAAGACCACCATTCAGAATTGAAACTTGCTAGAAATGGCTATGACCGTGTTTAGTGACCAGATCTGAATAGCCAGGTAATTCCTCGCCTTCCTCTCCCCCATCTCCTTCCCCTCCCCACCACCTTCAGCCTCATAATATACCCCGTAGTCACGTCATAGTCTCACCGGCTCCAGACGGGAGCATTTGGGTCTCTTGTGCGGTATTCACATAAATATAAAATAAACAAATATGCACACGAATAAATATTTTAAAATGAGTAATTTTTTACAATCCAACTGAATATTACTATTTTTTTTTCATTAATACCGTACAAGAGTCCCAACTGCTCCCGTCTGGGGCCAGTGGGACTATGGCATCCCTAATTGGGGTATGTTGTAAGGCTGAATGTAGTGGGGAGGGGAAGGATATAGGGAAGAGGAAGGTGGGGAAGTACCTGGCTATTCAGATCTGTTCACTAAACACGGCTAAAGCCATTTCAAGCAACGTTTCAATTCTTAATGGTGGTCTTACATCAGGGCGATACTGAGATATCTAATGGCCGTAAAATACAATTAAAAACAAAATATTAAAAAGAATATAACAAATTGTTTATTCATGTAGGTATCTACTTAATACCTACTGGGTTTACGCATTTTACTTGTATCTATTTATGTTTATGCACTTCGATATACAAATTACAAATAACTACTACTCATCAAAATTCTGGAAGCGAGAATTTAACATCTTCATCTGACCCATACTGTGGCGTCTATACAGTCCTAGCGCGTGAGCTAGTATATCTCGAAACCAAGCTTGGAGCGGAACGAACTCTAGTTCTAAAAATGCCCGCTAGCGAGTGTGTAGCGCTGACGTCGGAATCTGAATTTAAATTTGCTGGTTATTCGCTCTTAAATCAAATAAGAGCGTAAAAAGCGCCATATGGTCCTTCGAGAAGCCAGATGAAAACCAGCTCATCCAGCCAGCCGTCCGGTCTACATCATTCTTATTCATCATTACATATTCCTAAGGTATTAAGGCATTATAATATAACTTGTAAAATCACGCGAAGAATTCGCCACCAAGAGCCACTCTTTTTGCGTGATATTATAATCAACAAGATAAAATATTGTCAACCTAATATAATTTAACCAGTAGGTAGATTCCAAATAATTTACTCTATGATTACCACTGATTATTAAATAATATAATTTATTTTATTGTAATCTATTTATTATTCGCTCCCGCAAAGGTGGAACAAACAAAAGTTTATTTTTAAATAATTTAATGTGTATGTTTGTGTAAAAAATTCTGCATTATGCCACAAACATTAAAATCACTGGTGAAGAAGCGCGGTGAATTGAAGGCACAATTAACAAGATTTAAGAATTACCTATTAAGTGATTCAGTTGATGTAATAGAAACGGAAACAAGATTGGAGGAGGTAAACACACTGTTAAATCGCTTTAAGAATATACAATCTCAGATCGAAGAGTTTGATAGTAACTCAGATGAAGAGGATAGCCCACTTGAGTGTTTTGAATTGCAATATTATCAAGTAGTGACGTTAGCAAAAAAATCCATAAAAAGCATTGAAAAAATTGATGATACTAACAATATTAAGATCCAATTACCTACATTTTCGCTCCCAGAATTTAGTGGTGATTATTCGAAATGGTTATCTTTTAAGGATGCTTTCGTCACGATAGTGGGTAATAATAAATCATTAAATAATTTTCAGAAACATTACTATTTGCGTGATTGTTTAAAAGGAAAGGCATCACAAATATTAAACGCACTTGAAATTACCCAAGACAATTTCGAAATAGCTTGGCAGGTTTTATCAAATAGATTTGAAAATAAGCGTGTAATAGCTAATCAACATTTAAATTCATTGTTTAAGCTCAAGGAATTAAAACAAGAAAATCACGTCGCCTTGAGAAGTTTATTAGATCAAACACAATTACATTTGAATTCATTGAAAAACATAGGTCTACCCACGGAGTATTGGGATGTAATAATAATTTATATTTTGGCCAACAAATTAGATTCCAATACCCGGATCTATTGGGAACAATATCCAACTAAAGAAAAAATACCGACATTGCAAGAATTTTTAAAATGTTTAACAGATCGAGCGATAGTCTTGGAAGCATCGGAAGCAACATGTTCCACAGCCAAACCAATATTCGCGCATCATAAACCGTCAAGTTACAAAAAGGAATCTTCAGTTTCATTATTGTCGCAAAGGTTGAAATGCATTGTTTGTAAGGAAAATCATAAGATTTATTTCTGTAAACAGTTTTTGAAACTAAACCAACATGAACGGTTTGAAAAAATCAAGCAATTACACGCTTGCATCAAGTGTTTAAATGTAGGTCATTCAACTAAAGAATGCAGGAGTAAGAATAATTGTAGAACTTGCGATAAAGCAGGACACAACACATTACTCCATATTTTCCCTAAAGAGGATCAAAACACTGAGAATGGCATGGATCAAGTACCAGTCTCAAACCATTCCACTTTTGGAGAAGCAGAAAAAACAATTTTGTTATCAACGGCAATGGTGAACGTTAAGGACAGTAATGGAATTATTCATTCAGCGAGAGTATTGTTGGATAATGGTTCTCAGGTGAATTTCATAACTGAACGATTTGCTAAAAAATTAAACATAAAATACAAGTCATTAAATATGCCGGTCTCTGGGTTACATAATAATATAACAAATGTAAAGAAGAGCCTCTCGTTTGAATTGTCATCAATAAACTCTAATTACAAAAAACTTGTTACTTGCTTGGTATTACAAGAAATCACCAGCAAGTTACCGCAGACCTCTTTTCCAAAAAGGGAGGCAAACATACCACCAGGATTGAAATTGGCCGATCCTGAATTTTCCACTTCCGGTCATGTGGATATATTACTCGGCTCCGAACTATTTTGGGAAATGCTGACCACTGATCAATTGAGATTAGGAACAACTGGACCTACGCTGCAACGCACTGAACTTGGATGGATATTATCCGGGCCAATTAGAATGTGCACTACAAAAAAAGAGCAAGAATCATCCTCGTGTCACTTATCTTTAAATATGATTCACAATCAAATTGAAAGATTTTGGAAACAAGAGGAATTGGTGTCCATCAAGCACCAAAATTATGAAGAAAAGGCATGTGAAGAGAGCTTCAAGTCAACCCAAAAAAGGGATGAAAATGGGCGTTTCGAAGTAAGCTTACCATTCCGACCTTGTATAGATCAAATAGGTACTTCCTTGCCTATGGCAGAAAAAAGATTTTTAAACTTGGAAAAGAAATTATCTTCTAATATGGATTTGAAACTTCAATACATTAAATTCATGGAAGAATATGAAAACTTAGGTCATATGACAAAATTTGAACCAGTTTCAAATGAAGAAAAATCTTACTATTTACCTCATCATGCAATCAAGAAGGAAACCAGCAGCACTACCAAACTAAGAGTGGTGTTCGACGGCTCCGCAAAAACCTCCAGCGGGATATCAATAAACGACGCGTTAATGGTTGGTCCAATAATACAAAATGATTTATATACCCATTTGTTGAATTTTAGAAAATATCAAGTGGCATTGACGGCTGACATAGAGAAAATGTACAGGCAGGTCAACATTAGAGAGGAGGACCGCGTCTTCCAAAAAATACTTTGGCGAGCATCTCCAGAAGAGGAAATGGGCCATTTCAAGTTAAATACGATAACTTATGGTATGGGACCGTCATCTTTCTTAGCCACGCGTTGCTTGAAGCAGCTGAGTATGGAAAACGCTCAGTTATATCCTGAAACTAGTCTCATTTTAGAGAGAGATTTTTACATAGATGATCTAATTACAGGTGCAGACAATGTGGAATCCTGTAATTTGTTAAAAGAACAGTTAATCTCCATAATGAATTCGGCCGGTATGAACTTAAGAAAATGGCGGTCTAATTCTTCCGATTTGTCATCGGAGGCCGATCAGGCCACTGATATGGTAATTTTGGACAAACCAGAAGGAGAGAAAATTCTAGGCTTAGCTTGGAATTGCGAAAAAGATAGTTTTTTATATCACGTGGAACTACCGTCACATCCTATTTATAATAAACGGAATATTTTGTCACTGATTGCTAGTATTTTCGATCCATTAGGTTTGCTTGGACCAGTAACCGTGAATGCTAAACTTATTATGCAGAAATTATGGCAAGAAAAGATATCTTGGGATGAAGAAATACCTATAGAAATTCTGAAGCTTTGGAAAAAATATTTAGAAGATTTAAAAGGTGTAAATTCTTTTCAAATACCTAGAAAAATTATATGTAATCAAACCGTAAATATACAATTGCACGGATTTTGTGACGCATCTCAAAAAGCATACGCTGCTTGCGTATATATGCTATCCACAGACCAATCAGGAAAACGGCATTCTCAATTAATCACAGCTAAATCAAGAGTAGCTCCATTAAAAACGATTTCTTTGCCTAAATTGGAATTATGTGGTGCTGTTCTGTTAACAAAAGTTGTTGAAAAAGTAAAGGAATCCCTAGGTATACCTTTGGATAAAACATTTTATTGGTGTGATTCCACTATAACTCTATGCTGGATAGGAAATCAACCAGCGCGATGGAATACATTTGTTGCAAACAGAGTTGCAGAAATACAGGAAAGAAGCGAAACCAGTCAATGGAAGCATGTCAACTCCGAAGATAATGCAGCGGATATTTTATCAAGAGGAACCAGTGCTAAAAGTCTATTTTCTTCAGAAATCTGGTGGAGAGGTCCTAATTGGTTAACTCAAGATGAAGTAACTTGGCCGAACTATAAGGAAATTTGCATCGATCCACCGGAATTAAAAAACAAAATAAATTTAACCGTCAGTATGAATAAAGATTGGGAATTGTTTTATCGTTTTTCTTCTCTCACGCGTTTACAAAGAGTAACTGCTTATATCCTACGTTTCATTAATAATACAAGAAAAAAACATACATTTAGCGGACAACTTTCAATAATAGAATTAAACAAGTCGTTACAATCATTAATAACAGTCACTCAATCTTATTCATTTTCAAAAGAAATTAAAACATTAAAGGCGGGAAAAAACTTAGATAAAACCAGTCATCTCAGATCATTAAACCCATTTATACATATGGATTTATTGCATGTAGGTGGGAGATTGTCCAGAGGAAAACTAATACATGAAGCACAAAAACATCCGATATTACTACCTCACGATCACCCTCTAACAAAGTTAATCATTAAACATTTTCATTATACAAATTTGCATGTAGGTACTCAAACGTTACTAGCACTTATTAGACTAAAATATTGGCCTATAATGGCAAAAAATGCTATTAAAAAAATACTTAAAAATTGCATTGTGTGCTTCAAATGCAGTCCAAAAACAAGTCATCAAATAATGTCTGACCTTCCAGAGGATAGAGTGTCACCATGTAGACCGTTCTCTGTTACAGGACTGGATTACGCAGGGCCAATCTTAATAAAGTCTGGAATCAGTAGGAGATCCAATTCAGTCAAGTCTTATATTTGTTTATTTATATGCTTCTCTACTAAGGCAGTTCATTTAGAACTGGTCACCGCTCTAACTACAGATGCATTTCTTAATTGTTTAAAGCGTTTCATTTCCAGACGTGGAAAACCTAGTAAATTGTATTCTGATAATGCTACTACATTTGTTGGAGCGAATAATGAATTGAAAAATATGTATAATTTATATGTCTCTCAAAAGGAAATAGCTAATTACTTAACTAATATGTCTATTCAGTGGGTTTTTATCCCACCTAAAGGTCCTCATCATGGAGGTCTTTGGGAATCTAACATAAAAAGTGTGAAATATCACGTAAAAAGAGTGGCAAACGTCTCTTCATTAACATATGAAGAGATGTGTACGTTATTATACCAAATAGAGTCCTGCATAAATTCTAGGCCTTTAATTCCACTATCCAATGATCCCCTCGACCTCTTCGCACTTACTCCAGGTCACTTTCTTATTGGTGATAACCTGTCAGCTGTAGCTGAACCTGACCTACAACAGATTCCCATAAACAGGCTTAATAATTTCCAAAAACTAAGCCAACTAAGACAGAGCTTCTGGTCAAGATGGAGAATTGAATATCTGGGAGAGCTGCAGCAAAGGACTAAATGGACGGATGGGAACCGGCGACAACTAAAGATTGGGGATTTAGTTATCATCAAAGACGACAACGCACCACCAAATTTATGGAGGATGGGACGTGTCATCACCACTCACCCTGGACAAGATGGGATAACCCGTATAGTCACCTTGAAGACGCAGCAAGGGTCTATGAAAAGGCCCATTACCAAATTGTGTCTTCTACCAAGGGACGATGCTATCACATCTTAGAAGAACTGGATCAAAATAAACTACTAACATCTAAGAAGAGCAGTATAAAAAATAAGTCATCTTTACTAAGGCCAAGGATCAAAAAGAAGCCATCTTTCTTGAAGACAAAAACTGCAGAGGCTATCGATCGAGGATCAAGAAGATGAACATTTTATAATTTAGTGTTATTTTTTTTCTTATGCATATCTTCTAATGATTTACTTCAATTTATTATTTTATTGTTTCTAAACTAACTACAACAATCAATGGATTACGATATGTGTATTAGCTAGTTTCAACTCTCTTTTTATTTTATAAAAATAAGTTATTCTTTCTAATTTAAAAAAAAATATCCTCACAAATAATAATAATCAATTTTAACTATTATAGGGTTCTAAAAAGAACTTTCATTTAATTTCAGCCCTTTTTGTCGGGGAGCTATGGTTAAAATTGATGCTTATTGAGTAGGTACTTGTTCTATGGGCAATTACTTCTAGGCAAGTACCTACCTAATTTTATTATTTTCTTTTTTGTTCCATTATTCAAATAGTTCTATAGAAGAACAAAGGAAGGTAGCTTCCATTTTTACGTAAAAAAAAATGTGTTCCAACAAGCAGATCACAATATAAATCTTATAAAAAATCAGGATTATGTAAATAAAAGAATAATAAATTATGACCAGGCAAACAAACACAAAACAAGCGTTTGATTTACAAAAGTGAGTACCACAGAAAACCTCCACCTTAAATCAAATAAGAGCGTAAAAAGCGCCACTGACCCTGCGCAGAAAAGGATGACCCGACAAATTGAATAACAAACTTATGAAATTATAGTTTTTTTAGTATTATTTACCAATTTCAAACCTAAAATCTACTTGAAAAATACCTATATGTATAAATATATTTAAGTTGGTATGGATATCAAACAAAATTCATTTACAATGTCGATTTTTGTACCTATACCCTGGTATAAACAGTATAATATGTTACAGCTAAAGTAATAAATCCGGATATTATATATACTATCCAGCCATTATTTATAATGACTACCTAATTTAGACACAAAGTGATAAGTGGAAGATACTCTCCGTATCGCCCTGGTGTAAGACCACCATTCAAAATTGAAACGTTGCTTGAAATGGCATTAGCCGTGTTTGGTGACCAGATCTGAATAGCCAGGTACTTCCCCACCTTCTTCTTCCCTATCTCCTTCCCCTCCCCACTACCCTCAGCCTCACAACATACCCCAATTGGGGATGCCATAGTCTCACTGGCTTCAGACGGGAGCAGTTGGGACTCTTGTGCGGTATTCATATAAAATTTTAAAAAAACTGACATTGAATTAATCACTTTATCCGTAAGGATATTATTCATAATATAGGGTCAAAGTTAGCCAAAGTAATAAATACGGTCCAACTGCACCTAACCTAATAACCTAACCTAACCTACTGACCTAACTGACACGAATTAATTACAATAATAATATTCAAAAACAACTGAGTTATAATTATTATTTATTAGGTTGAGTTAGGTTAGGTGCAGTTGGACCGCATTTATTACTTTGGCTAACTTTGACCCGATTTATGAATAATATCTGGATAAAGTGATTAATTTATCACATTATATAAACAATTTTGTTATTATATATAATGACCAAACATTATGTATAATAGCTATTTAATCACTATGACTGTAACATATAGACAAGTAGTTTTTTCCTTGAAGCATTTGAATGAAAACATTTTTTATACTTTTGTTCACACCCCCTCGGAATTGTGTAAGTAGGTATAATAATATTATTTAGACGATTTTAAGCGCCGTTTTTGTGAAAAAAACACCCCAAGGACACTGTACAAACTTATAATATATTTCTACGATCTTACTTCCAACTACAAACTAGACAAATTTATGGCTAAAAATTACATCCACCGGTTCATCGATCACCGATATGAGACTATATGTAGGAAAAATTTACATATTATGTAATGTATATTGTTTTATTTTTTACTCTATACAGGCAGAAAATATACAGGACCATATTTTTCCTAAACCGACAGCATATTGTATATAAGTATGCCAAGGTTATATGGTGTGGTATATCTCTATACCCCCTCCAGCATGACGGTTCCCGTTTTTACCCACAGGGCGTGTTTTTGAAGATATAAGGGCGGGAAGTTTCGCCATCTTGAAATTTCTAAAACAGTCTTCCGGAAAGTTCTAGAAGGTTCGATAGAGCTCTAGAAAGTTCTGGAAGGAGTGGCGGAGAATGTCGTGGAATGTTCGGGAATAGGGAATCGGGAACATCATTGTAGAACATTCCAGAACACTCTCGACTGTTGTACTGAGCGAAGCCAGGTAACCCAGCTGGTTTAAAATAAATATAATTCCCACCCGGTCAAATAATGACAATGTTTAATTCAGTTTAATTTTTTAGTCAGGCCAATACTTTGAAAGTAGAGCCAATGAGGTTGTTGTTTTACCTGTAGGGAAGTGATCCTCGAGTAGTGATCCAGGGTCATGTCTCTGTCAGTGAGGGGATCTCCACTTTCGTCACTGATCTCGAACCTGGCGTAGAACTTCAGCATCTCCAGGAGCTGGGAATCAAAATAAAATAATGGTCAGTCATTGAAGAAATTATAATCAGACACACTAACAAAATTTTCAAAATTTAAGTAATCCCTGACACAAAAAAGAACTGATGACCTTGAAATACCTGAAGAGATTTTCAAGAATTGTAGCTAAGAACCATCTCGATCACTAATGCCCTAATGCTCTTACTAATATCAAGAACTTGGCTGAATTCAAAAGGGCTTTAAAAACAAACTTATTAAAAAAAATCATACCTTTTATGAATTTTGACTCCTTTTCAATATACTATAATAAGCCATGTTCCTCAAGTTTCCGGTAATTGTTTGGTTTCGATTACCTCCTCAGTATAGTTTTATATGCACTCCGAATTTGTATTATTTCTAAACGTAAACTACCTCCTGTTCTATGTTATATTTTAGTTTTAATGATTCTTGTTGAATGGCACCGTTATGGTTATCATTATCTAATGTCCTGTGACAAAACAGCACTCACAATTTTTGTTAATATTGTTCTTTTGGAATTGCTTTGTAATACTGTAATATTGTAATGTATGTATTGTATGTAATGTATGTATTGTAATACTATATATACTGTAAATTCTTTGTTTTACATTATTGAATAAATTTTTGTTAGGACTCGTAAGAACACTATATTTAAGTTTATTATAATTAAGAGCACTTGAAGTGAAATATCACAAAACTGCGCTATATAAATTCTATGTTATTATTATTATTAATATCACGTCAGCTTTCAAACAAAAAAAACGCATCATAATCGTTATATTCATTTAGGAGCCACGATGACTCAGCCAGACACACAGACATGTCACACTTAAACCATCGCTCCTTGCGTCGGGGGTTAAAAACTAGATATCTTGGTAATTAGAAAGAGCATAAAGATGAATTTAAATATTATACATAGTCAAAGAATATTTTTAAATGAACCGTTATTAAACTTGTACCATTTGTAATTTATGCCCTATTATCCCCCTCCCCCTTCCCACTTCCGCCAATCCATTGTCACCTTTAAGTCTATGTCTATTGTTGTAATTAGTTTTAAGTAAACCCTGATGAAGTAAGCATTGCTTACAAAATATGTTGGTTTTTTAAACAATAAACGTGGTTAAAACTAGGTATTCTATTATTTTATGTTTCTTTGTTTGTCCCTTTTGCGTTCCTAAACCATTTTTCCGATTGAGATGAAACTTTGGTGATTTGTTGTGCGCATACCCGCGAAGGTTTCTATGTATAATGATGAGCTCTGGCATTATGAAATTTGTATCCAAAATTTACTATAGGTAGCGCACGAGTTGTTTGAAAAATGTGTGTATTTCATATAGGAAGATGGGGACGGCGGAAGAACGCGGGAGAGGAAAGGGACGCTGGGGGGAACGGGGGCAAGAACGAAGTCGTATGGGAAAGGACACGCAGGTGAGGGGTAACGGAGAAGTGGGGGGACGAGGGGGGGGCACAGGAACGGATTTTAAAGGAGACGTAATAGCGGTAGGGGATAGCAAATGGTAAATTTGGAAAATCTACGCTTCTCATACGAATATAAATATTGTGTGTCCAAAAGAAGTAAAACTCAAACACTTTCTTTCTTTGAGTGGCATGCCGGGTACTCTCTGGTAATAAATAAATAAATAATTAAAAAATTGATCTAAATTTTGAAACGTTGAATCCTTTTTGAATACACTATCGTTTTTGGTTAATCAAAGAGGTGAGATATCAATAAGTTGCGTTGTATAATATATATTTGTTGACATTGTTATTATCTAAAAAGTACCTACGTAAAAAAATATTTTTGTCGGCACACATCCTGAATGAAATTTCGTAAGTCAGAGATTGCTCAACATAATTTATGATCCTGACCCTGTTGCACCCAAAAAAGAAAGATAATTTTTTTTATTGATAATGCTATATTTAAGGCCCGGTAATAAGTCTAAAAAAATAAGCAAGAGGGGGAGATATGTAAATACGAATGTTAGAGAGAGCGCGGTAATATTAAGCGAAAATTGTGAACATGTTTAAAAAACACAACTTATTTAAAATGGAGCAAAAATATCATGGGCAATGTCTTAAAAAGCATGAAACATTGTGAATTTTTCGTAAAAATAAGAGAAAAAGACGTGTTTATAATAATTTTCATAGCATACTATGGGATTTTTTTCTGTCGAGGGAATTTTATATAATTACGGTTTCGGCATGGCAAATGTATAGATATTATCATATATTCTATTGGAAACTTAAAAATTTAAAGTGTTCACGAGATAATAATAATAGGCTAATTTATATAGCGCCGTTTTCGTGAAAAATCATCTCAAGGGCGCTATGTTATAAAACGGTAGAAATTCAGAATACGGGGGCTTAAAACAAATCGTATTTTCATTATACAATGTTTAATGATAACTGATAAAGTGATAACCTTACAATTAATTATAATTTATTTCTTAATTATTCATTCATTTCTTGTGTTTTATTTGATTTGGAAAAGCATTTAATTTTAAGTTCTTCTTTATATAATTATTATTATATTTTTATGTGAATACTTCACAAGATTCCCAGCTGCTCCAGTCTGGAGCCAGTGAGACTATGGCATCCCCAATAGAGGTATGTTGTGAGACTGAAAGTAGCGGGGAGGGGAAGGAGATGGGGAAGAGGAAGGTGGGGAAGTACCTGGCTATTCAGATCTGGTCACCAAACACGGCTAAAGCCATTTCAAGCAACGTTTCAATTCTGAATGGTGGTCTTACACCAGGGCGATCTGAGAGTATCTTCCACTCTGGAACGTGTCGCAAATGTACCTACTATATATTATTTTAAATGAATTAATTGTGAAATAACAAAAATCAATCAAATAAAAATTACTGACGCACGCCGGGATTCGACCCCATGACCTTCGGATTGCGAGTCGAGAGCTTTACCCTTCGACCACGGAGGCCATTCAATGTCTTAATATTATTAATACGTGCGACAGCTATTTCGCCTCCTGAAATCATTATAAAACTGTAGTGAAGCTACTTACAGTTGATATACAAATTTATATTATTTCCATGTGTAACTTGTAAGGAAAAAAAATTGTTTTTATTTTTATTTTCTACATATGTTCTTAAAAACGGTGAAACGGTATCACGCGTAATAATAATTACAGAGCGGAATTTTTTTTGAGACCTTAGAAAATGCCCTGAACGCCGAAACAGCTGTCACGATAATAATAAACTAAAATAGTTGCAGAACTTTACAATAACATTATTATAAATTTTTATTTACTTATTTTTTTTTTAAATGGAAACAGCAGAACTTGTTTATAGATAAACTTTTTTTTAAATTAAATTATTGTAAGTATAAAAGTTTTTTTTTTAATTCATTATCTATCCAACATATATATTTTTTTAATTCATTATCTATCCAACATATCCATGAGACTAGTTCATATCAATTTTACTCCCTCTTAAAGTTTATTTTAAAGGTTAAATCGCAATATTCAGTAAGAAAACGATAGTGCATCCTGTCTGTGGCATCACATTCTAAATCTTTAGACAAATTCACCAAAGCTATGGTGTATTTATCTAAAGCTTATATGAGGAATTCAATTGTAACAATTTTTTCCTTCTTTAAATAATATGTTATATACTTAAACAATGTAAGATAAAATTTATGATATGAACTAAATTTGTCAACTTGACTGGCCTAAAACAGGATCCATTCCTAGTTGGCTAGTCAAAGTTTCCACATATATATTTAATTGTATAATTTTTATCTGAAATATTTACGGTGCTCCAGATTTTATGTTCGGGTTGAATCTTTCCCAAATGAAAGACTAAACCCTTCCACACACTTTTCCACAAATGAATATCTAGTAAATTAACGCAATGTAAGTGCACTATATAAGAATAAAACAATACAAGAACAATACGTCAATCCACCAGAAACATAATGGGAAAATATTTCACCGACTCCAGATATTTTCATATCAGAGGGTTCGGCTCTGATGAAATCCTAACTGGTCCGATAAATCCTACTGATCCCTCAATATAAATATTTAAAAAATCTTTCGTAATCCTACATGTATTTAAAATGACCGACTTTTGCATTTTTATGTACAAATTTTTTGACAAATCTAATACGCCTAAATTTTGAATGAGAGAGCTAGGTATAATGCCAGTAGCCGAAATAACAATTGGTAACATTTTTATAGTCTGAGAATGCCAAATTCTTTTAATTTCATTTCCTAAATCTGTATATTTTCTTATTTTTTCAGAAACAGTTTTCTGAATATTACAAGAATTTGGAATAGCGACATCAATGATATAAGTTATTTTCTTAATTTTGTCATGTAAAACTATATCGGGTCTATTATGACTAATTGTTCTGTCTGTCAGAATAGTTTTATCATAATAAATTTTATAAAATTCATTTTCTAAAAATGAATTTGGTTCATATTCATAATATGGTACATTACGGCAGTCATCAAGTTATGTTTAATTACCAAACTTTGGTGAATTATTTTTAAAACTTGATTGTGCCTAAATGTATACTCGGACGGCGCTAATACAGAACATCCCGATATAATATGTTCTATAGTTTCCGGAAAAGCCAAACATTTTCTACATAAATCATCAATTTGATTTGCATCTTTGATGATATGCTTCCTATAATTTTTAGTATTAATGACTGTATCTTGTATGGCAAGCATAAAGCCTTCTATTTCTGCGCTCAACTCTCCAATACTCAACCATTTGTTTGACGAAAATTTGTCAACATATGTTTGGTTGAGATAATTGAAGTGTTTTGCGTGAAGAATTTTATTTGACCAGGAATCTAATAATTCCTGGTTGGTATTTATAAGAATGCTGGCATTCTCGTCGCATAAATTTAATGGTGAAATATTTCTATCTGCCTTGCAAATTATTTTGTGCATTTCTGAACTATCAGCTTTCCTATGGAAAAAATTTCTTAGCATTTCTACCTGATTATGTTTTAAAGATGTTATTTTGACTATACCTCTACCTCCTAAATTTCTGGGTAAATTTAGGAGGTAGAGGTATATATTATTATTATTAATTAAAATGGAGTTCTCCAAATTAAATTTAACAACAATAAATAAAGCTATTAATTATAACCCCGTGGGCACGGCGACAGCAACGGTTCGTAGCATCTCATTTATTTAACTCAAGTGAGGGAGAAGCAATCAAATTATTACATTTTTCCTTTGAAGGAAGTCAACATACGTACATTGCTTGTCTCGCTTTTATTTAGCATGTAAGAAAGAGATGCAGCATTATTGTGATAAAGAATGTACGTTTTATACTTGTTGTGCCTTTGCCGTGCCGTAACCGTGAGAATTATAAAAGCGCCCAAAAAAATTGTAGGCTGGTAGATATCTCTACCTGTAATGGAGAATCATAAAATCTTTTCTAATTTAACAGATTGTACAAAATGGCGAATAAATTGGCTGGACATTGAGTTTATTTATATCCAAAATCTCGTCAGAATATTATACTCTGTCAAGAAAACAAAAAAGTATGAGTTAAAGCAATGATACTCAACCTTTTTTCTCTTCGGGCCACATACATGAATTTGTAAAGTACGCGGGCCGCTGGTATGATGAAAAAAATCATCATACCAGAATACCCCCCCCAACAAAGAAATATTCTTCTTCTTCCCATTTGTCTTAAAGCACTCTCTTTCGTCAAACATATTTCGATTGCATTTTGAAGACACGCCCGCCATTATGCGTATTTAAAATATAACAAAACAATATTCTACGACAGCAAGAACTGGTGTTAAAATTTGCAAGCAGGTACCTGACAAACCAGTGACATTAATCAGTATTTATGTATTAATTGATGCGGAGGTTTTCTTGAAGTGGCACTTTTATTTTTTTTTTTTTGAGCGCGTACTTGTGTGTCAAATATTTGTTTTTTGGGAATAAATCTAGCATGTGCAATATAACACTCTTACACATTTGCCCGGATGATGGACACTGTAACGCTGTCCGAAACGTTGGCTAAAGAAGGAGGTAGCGCAACACGGCATAACACCCCAAAAACAAATAACGAGAATACTTTTGGCCGTGAAAATCTAAAAAACGTATCTCACCCTTATAGCAGATCATGTGGACCATAATGACAGTCCTTTTCGGGTGTCACTATCTGTGCGTCAAAGTCGAAACGAATCTCAAAATATACGAAATTTAGAATGACAGATTTTTTAAAAGCAAGTTCTTGATAATAAAGTGTTTAGGGCCACACAAAAAGCTTAGCGGGCCGCAGGTTGAGTATGGTTGAGTTAAAGCATGAGACTTCAGTGGCGTGTCGTGACTTTTTCCTAGGTACTATATTTTTCAAAACATGTTTTTGTCTCTTCCAGGAAGATGTTGCCTGATGATTTTGCTATGCAATTTGAACTTTTTTTTCTCGTAAGTAAATAGCGAAAATGAAAAAAAAGTCACGGCACGCCACTGACTTAGAGTTTCCGGGTACGATGCATTATTTCAAAACAAACACCGGAGAAGTAAAATTATTGCAAACATTATCGTCTGGCGGCAGCTGTCGGAATTTGTATGAATGAGGTTAACATCTGCAAATAAATTTTACTTACTAATCTTGATCAAAGGGTTGCCAAATGACATAAGTAGCATCTATTTGAAAAATTACGTAAATATTTAATATGATCTGAGACCGAAACTCATAGAATTGTCATGGCCTTTGTAGTAGGTAAAATTTAAACATTAATTAGAGGGGATTAAAGACCGCTCATTTTCAGCGACGTTAACATGATTTCTTAAAATATGGCGGCACTAGCGTGTAGCCTTTGTAGACTTTCCCCTAAAAAACGAGCGATGATCCGGCTTGGTAGTTGCTTCAGTGCAATCTTTGCGCTCCGCTGTCGAATTGAAAACGCTCAGATCTCTTCGAACCGTTTTTTTTCAACCAAGGCGAAGCTTTTTTGTTTTGATACATGAGTTGACCAACTATCCCCGAAAATCAAAAAATCAATCAATGACATGATTTGCATCTATTTCTTCACCTGAAGCAACATTTAGCTGGAAAACATTCGGAGACCGACAAGGACGCAGAGGGAGAAATGATAGCATATTTGGCGACGATAAGGGAGTCAAGGACCTAGTGCCACGGCTCACCAAGTTCATCGATAATAACGGTGACTATTTCGAAAAATAGAGGGTATATGTAAAATTGTCCTAAAATGTCATTTTTGTAAATATAATTTTTTGCTGATTAAAAAAATTATAAAGGTCTTTAATACTTTTGCATATCCTTATTACATATACGATAAGAATGTCAAAATAATATTTTGCCAATAAATTGACAAAAAATCGCTTTTTCATGTAATGTCAGGAATCACTGGTTAAAATAAGTCAAGTACGTCCCTTAAAACCCTGTATATTGAAGAAATTAATCATAAATATATAAACTGGTATAAATGTAACTTGGAACCTTCTACAATAAAACCCTGGGTATTCATAACGTAGTAGATTTCTAGATTATCTACATATAATCACAAATAGTTATTTACATATTTACATAAAATGTGGATTATACATGTAGTTTGAACATCCTTCAACAGATGTCGTTGGAATAGATAGTTATAATTAGTTTTGATGCGTCTCAACAGATGTCAGTTAAGTAGTACCTTAGAAGAGTATCGCCTATCGTCGTTCGTGTCTAATACACGAATGGTTACGGAAATAGATGACACACGATAGACAGCTGGGCTCCTGTAATGTCGGGTTCTCTAGCTTCAGAATAAGTTAGATCATCCAGTAGGACGGACGTCTGTTTCAGTTACATATTCATTGTAAACCTCACGATATCGTGAATAAAGAATCTTGTAATCTCGACGAACCTTGATCTTTATTAGGGTTTTCCCGAACATATTTCAAGTAATCTCAATCACCGAGATTTAAAAACAGCACATAAAGCATTACGTACATAATACACATTATTATCCCTCTCTAAACACGAGAATTTCTCAATTAGGGATGTATTTTTAGTATTTTTACCACCAATATTATATATATATTGTTTAATTGTATATTATATGTATTGGTTAATAAATAAATTTAAAAAAGTAAAAAAATAAAATGCTTTTAAAAGTTATTTGAAATTGTACTTTTGGCAACCCTAATCACACAGTCCAAGTTATTAGTTTGCAAATAGAAATATTCCAACAATGTAATAAATAATATACGAATACAATGAAACGGAACAGTTTACATTTCCGTTTAACATTTACACGGGACTCTGTAAGGCTGCGTATACACACGCGATCCGGACCACGAATTATGGGGAAGGAACGAAGCAACCGGCGCGAAACTTGCGGTTGCTTCGTTCCTTTCTTATAATTCGTCGCTCGGCTCGCGTCTCGGTTCGCAAATGTATACGCAGCACAGGATTTAATAGTATTTAGTCGGCTTGGTATATCGAGAGAATATATATTTATGTTAGAGAACTTTTCTGAGAAGTCGAACAATCGATTTAAAACTTAAATCTTCACTTGAATCATACAAAGATTTCGCAACAGATTAACGTGGATTTGATCATTAGTGTGGAGAACTGTTCAGATAAAAATAATGAAAAAAACAAACATACAGATAAAAATGAAGAAATAACAAACAGGGGATATTAATGCTTGTAAAACAAGATAAGCACATTTACAGCCTTACTAAAAAGAACCAGTGAAAATTTTATTCAATTGACAAACGGCTGCGGATGTGAAAACATTACTAATTAAAATTGTTCTTGGAAAGAAATACACACTGTTTACACAGCGTGAGAGGGTAGTTATGAGCGTAATACACGAGCCCAATTTTCAGCCCGATTCCAATTAGAGACAAAAGTCAACATTTTTCGTTTTACGCGATCGCTGTTTTCAACTCTATTTTCATACCTACGATTTCAGTAGGCATCACAACAAACAGTATGGTTCATAGTTCATATGTTGTTTGCAGTGATGACAATTGAAATCCTAGATATGCAAAATAGAGGTGAAAATAGCGATCGCGCAAATCGAAAAATGTTGACTTTTGTCTCCAATTGAAACGGGCTGAAAATCGGGCTCGTGTATTACGCTCTTTAATCTCTATTTTGGTAATGATGTCTGAACGAAATTTGGAATTTTCCAAAGTATTTTGAATGTTCTATATATGTCTTATTTTTGAAGGAAAACAAATACCATTTATAAAAACTAGATAAAATTACTTTTTAGATTTGTGTATTTGAAATACACTTTAGTTTTTAAAAACTGCCATATTTTAAGATTCAAAAACGGAAAAAATGGAAAAAAAAGTCTTAACAAAACATTTTTCATGAAAGTGTACAGAAATTAAAAAAAAAAATCAGAATTTAAAAAAAAGTCCTTTTATATAATGAATTTGGAATGAAACTGTCACCTCACTTTTTCCTCGTGCATACAATAAAAAAATTATAAAAATTTCAAAGTTTTCGTTAAATGCCAAAAAAATAACCTAAAAATAAACCGACATTTAAAAGTAATTTCTTGCATCTGTAAAGACGTTAATTTCTTTTATACGTTTACGAACACGTGCATTAGATATTAATATTTGAAAAAACACTACTTTTAAGAAATTCTCATAAAATAAAGATTTTATGTAACCCAATATTATAAAACAATATTTTGACAGTTAACTTTTAAAGTACGGTTATTGTGCAATAACTTGATTAAACTGATGTAAAACCACACAAATAACACGGCAAATATAATAATTACATGAATAGAAGATTGAATTGGTCACTATAATAGAAATCATTCAGCAAAACCGCAATATTTACTAACAAAATTCCCGCCATACATAAAAAAAGTTTTATTTTCTGCGCGGGCTAGACTACACATGCGCAGGCGCGCCAATAACGCCCCTGGCAGAAAATAATTAAAAACAACCAATTTCACGAAGAAATCATGACCCTTTACACCGTTGCCAGTTTTAAAGTGACAAACCTTATTAGTAATATTTCGTGTTTTAGAATAAATTTGTTTTATCATGTTGCCGCAGAAACACAGGTTATCGGTCGTGCTGTGTTTTTTTTAGTAAGGCTGTTAATATTTACCCGCAGTAAATAGACAGTTTACAACATTGTTGGCAAAGCTTTAGGCAGAAGAGAAAATGGTTTTCCCAACAAATACAATCACAATTTAGTATGTTTACAAAACCTAAAAAATATAACGCACTTAAATGAGTCATAGCAGTAACGTCATTAAAAAACAATTAAGAAAACCATATCATTTAGTGCGGGGAAAACAGATTGCGAACCTCACATTGTAGAGAGTCTACTATCTCAATTAGTGTCTCGGCAAGTTGGTTTAACCGTTGATAAATAATTTAGACACCTTAAAAAAATGAGATTTAAAATCGAATAAATAAGTCGTCTCAAAGTGGATTAAACACAGTTTGAAAATGACATTGTAAGTCGAAACAGCAGTAACAAAAATTCAAACTAAAATACCCGCAGAACATGATAATAACAATATTAAATTTAATTTTAATTAAATAAAAATACTATCAAGTTGAATTTAATAGATACTATAATCATAATATTATTTTTATGAGATACTAGATAATACACATGCATAAAGGTACTCTGGGGGGCGTCACTACTATCATATTATTGACATTTGATCCGGGTAGGTATATGTTTGATGATTCAATATCCCATCATGTCGGCGTCGAACAATATTAATGATTTGATAATTTGTAAAGAGTTACAATATGTACAGTGAAAATACAAAAAAAACCACGTATACGCGGTACAAAAACCTTCAGAAAAATAAAGTATACAAGGGTGGGGAGGTTACGCAGCACCGCACAAAGAGGAGATCGATTATAATATCTCATTCTCTCGCAGGCTAAATCATACGGAAGTGTTTATCTCTTTTTATTGTTGCTTTTTCGTTTCATCGAGTTTCAAATTACAACGGTGCTAAAGAAGTTTTGGTAAATATGCATAGAGTCCACGTCACGGATAATACGGAACGTTCGTATTGTCGAAGTTTGATGTACGGATAACACGGAATATTCCGTTTTTAACTAATAGACAATCAAATATGACATTTGTCGGAAGTACCAATCTCATAAAATAAATTCTCATCAAAATAAAAAAAAAAACAAAAAAAACCTACTTCGAATAATTGGGTTGA
Organism: Limnephilus lunatus; assembly: GCA_917563855.2. Classification (NCBI taxonomy): domain Eukaryota; kingdom Metazoa; phylum Arthropoda; class Insecta; order Trichoptera; family Limnephilidae; genus Limnephilus; species Limnephilus lunatus. The sequence goes on along the minus strand of OU830602.1, from coordinate 38,126,751 downwards.
GATTCAAACTACGAAAGCTGCATGTCATCATAATGGCAAAGCAGGGTTTGTCTAGCGGGTATGTGTAATTATTCTAATACATTTCTTTCCATGTTCTGCTGTTATAAATACAGGTACAAACTTATCAATAATGCATTCACTTAATAACGTGAATCAATTATTGTTTTATATGGCAAAATATTTTTTCTATGATTGGCAGCATTGATTGATTGTCTAAAAAAATATTAAATAATAACGATAAATATAAAAATGGCGTTAACGCGTCGCGTAAGTAAATAAATTTAAACAAAATTAAATGCATATTTTTTGCATGTTTTATTGTCTCACCCGACATTAATAGTACTCACTTTTCGTAATAATAAAGCTAAATCTAACTGTTTGAATAAAACAAATCTACATTAACGAGTTAGCGGTTCAATGCATAAATAATGAAATTTTCACTTTTAAAAAATGTACACTCGTACAAGATGTGACTGCCGAGGAATAACTAGGTCTCCACCGTCTCGAGAAAAACACATTGTTGAACGTTTTGGAGAGGCGGCTGGCCAAGAGTGTAGAGCAAGACATACAAAAACAATAACAGCGTGCCCCGGAAATAGTAAAGTCGTAATGTAATGCTTCATACCAAAATTGGTCATGCAAAAAGGAGTATCAGGCCAAAGGGGCGTAGGACGTAGGAGGTTTTTGTGTTTGAAGGACATTCGTCAATAGACAGGTGTTCCAAGGTGTGGAGGAGCTCTTCCGAGGGGAGGAGTTTGACAGGATGGTCATCAAATTTCAAGAATATGACACTAAAGAGTATATGGTGGGTAGGTATTAATTTTGTATTATACTACCTGTATTTTCATATCATAATGGTAAGTGACAACGATTTAGGAACAAATATGTTTTTCAACAGTTACATCCTTTTGTCTTTAAAACAACTTTTTTTAAGTGTATTTATTAATTGAAAACATTAAACAACAAAAGTAGAAAACTATTCAAATTACAAATTTTTCTCTGCTGATAGAAAATGATATACTTAAGTAAATTATGTTATTATTAAGTGACATAGGATTATGACAATGGGTCGGTAATGGAATTTAGTGATAGATCCCCTATAGTCTACAGTCGTATTAAAAAATATTTGTAGGACTTCTGTTTGCATTGTTTTGCCGTTTTAAATTAAGTGTCTGCATTTTTTGTAGTGGCCGACCGAAACTAGATTTTCAGCCGAAACCTTAACCGAATATCGACTTCTATTCTAGTTTCATCCGAAACCAAAACCGAAACTTAATTAAATAAGCTTTAAAAAAATCTGCAGCCCGATTATTATGTGTTTTATTATTAAACTTGTAAGAGTTCATTAAAATTACTGTTAAATACTCATATAACAGAGAACGTTTGAATACAACATACCGAAAATATTTAATTTATTACCTGATAGTATAAAGCAATGTAATTCTATGAATAAGGTTAAATATATGCTGAAAAATTGGCTATCGGAAAAAAAATATTTGTACTTAGATTGATTTGTATGAATAATGTTGAATTTGTAGATATAAGATGTAGAATTATAACACTTAAAATTGATATGTAACTTAATTATAAGCACCTGCTGACAAGCCAATTCAATTGGCTTAGCAGGACTTGTTTGTGATAAAAAAATATATATATATAAATAAATAAAAAAAATAAAAATATATATATATATATATATATATATATAAATAATGAAATTAAACAGTAATGAGGTAAGTATATTGGTTTACTTTTAGCACTTCTTGGTTGTATATTATAAATACATCTTAAAAGGAATTACAAAAATACAAAATATCTTAGAACTGTAACTATAGTAAACAAATCAATCTAGTATAGACAATAGCAATACAATTCCTTTATTGTTATTTAAGCGATAAACTTTGACAAAAATTAATAATATTTAAAAATTACGAACTCTTTAAACTTCGGACTTTAAGACAACTTTTATAAAGTCAATTCTTTTAAAATAGTATTTAAGTTATTCTAGACGTAGATTTCGGCTGAGCCGAAGTTTCGGCAATTTTTGGCCGATACCGAAACCGATTTGGCTCACCATTTATTTGTCAGACTGTACATCGGCAAAGACGGCAAGTTACTCATATGACCCATTATTTGCGTTGCCTGTGGTCAAAACTAATCGTAAAACTATCCGTGACCTCAGTTTCAAATTACCTTCCCGCTAAAAAAGGAACAGTGATCGAATACTATACAGTTTACAAATAATAATGTTTAATTAATTATCTAATAGATTTACAACTTTCGTATCAGAACTGTAAGCTTCTTGACTCCGGACCCGGCATTCATAAAGCACCCCACACAGTATCCCCAAAGGAACTAAGCGAAACGATTTTTCTTGAAGCCTCCTGTGTGGAACCAACATAAAAAAATAGGTTTTCGACCAATGCTACCTCCATCTCGTAAAAAATCATGGTGTTACAGCAATTCTATAAAAGCTACATTTGCGGACTCACATTCCAAAGAATTAGCCATTATTCCCTCCACACAGCATCCCAAAAGATGATATAGGTCCGAAGGGATAATATTTTCCTGTGTGTAGTTAACATAAAAAATTACACCAAACTCCACCTCTAATCTGTAAAGTCATACATTTTTTGTGAGAGCACCGCACAAGAGTCCCAACCGTCAAGGGGAATATGAAATCACCAATTAATGGGGTATCTACCTTGTGAGGCTTGAGGAATTCTTTAGGGGAAGGAGATGAAAAAAAAGGAAGGTCGAAAATTACCTGGTTATTCAGATCTAGTCACCATATATGGCTGACGCCATTTCAATCAACGCGAACGTTTCGATTCTGAATGGTAGTCTTTCACCAGAGCTATACTGAGAGCATCTACCACCCTGGATACATAAATACAAATACCAATCAATATTGTGTGCAATGAACTGATTGCCAAATCAATGAACAAACTACTACTGTTAATATTGGTTCGAAAGCACAATCGCCATTATTGATTCGACGTTATTGACGCACCTGCAAAATTATTAACCATCCAGACAAATTATACCGTCATAATACAGAGAAAATTATTCAGATTAGATGTTTATTGGCAAACCATTAGCATTGAGCATTGGCAAACCATGGTATCTCATTCTCTCGCAGACTAAATCCTAAAGATGTATTTGTTTGTCTCTTTTTTCGTTTCATCGAGTTTCAAATAACAAAGGTGTTAAGACGACACTATACCCTAATATATATTCAGAATCTTAACGACGTAAATAAAGAAGCCGTGAATACAAATTGCGACTCGCGACCCGTGTATTGGACGGACCTACTGTCGAATTTGCCCTATCAAAGAAAAGAAGAAGAAGAAAAATAATGTGGGAATCTTAACGACGTAAGTAAAGAAAGCGTGTAAATAAATATGCGCCCGCGCAGCGCCGGATCTGCCATATGTTCAAAAACGTGCAAAAAACCTGGCGCCAACTCCGAAGGGGCGCCGTGAGAAAATAAATATTGTATTAAAATTTAGTTATAATATTCCCTGAATCGATTAAAAATTACCCATATTACGAAATAATTATTACGCTCTAGCAACACTTTCCAAAGAAACAGAATGCGCACGCATCAGGTTGAAATTAACGGCTTACGAATTTATAGTCAGTTACAGAATTTTTTTACAAATTCCATATATTTAGTTTAAACGTAAGATCTATTTTTCCATAAATCTTTTACGACGAATGGGTGCGATCCAAATTCAATAACCAATCACAGCGCAGTTTTTTTGTTCCTGTGAATCAAACAAACCGACTTGCGCCTTTCAAAATGCTGACAATTTTTGTTAGTGTGTCGTCCATACGCTCGCTATTGTTTTATTTTGTACGATTTAAGTCTCTAGGAGAAGGTAGTTAAAGACCATTTTCTTATGAAATCTTCAGTAAATTCCATTATCAAAAGCATCGCACGGTTTGCAGGATTTCCAGGTTGCAACGTGTTGACAGTTTCATCATTGATTTGACATATTATTTGAAGTTCGTTAAATGTATAATTAATATGTATTAGATTTGTTGGATTTGTTATTTTACGGTGTCAGTGTAAGCGTCTTTCGTAAGCCGTTGATACCATACGTCAGTGTTTAGTGTTTGAATGGTGTTTGTTCGCTCAATTTGGTGTTTGTTCGCTCAACACAGGGGAAATGCAAGGTACAAATTTGAGGTTATATTCTTATTAGATTTTAGAGCTAGTCAGAAGCTGTAGATGCTATTCTTGTGTTGTACGTTGCCATGAGAACGATTTGTATTTGCTTTTTCTATTAATATTCGCGTTGGGTATATACATAAACGCAGTAAATCTCAAGAATGTCTAATGGACCTAGTTCAGCGAAACCACCCGCATTGTCTCGTAACCTATATTTTAAATCATGGTACGGGCACAAACAAACAATTCGTTGTATTATTTTAAAGCATAACTCGCAAAATGAGTTTTTCCTAAAAAAAATTTAAATACCACCATAATTTTATATTTACCCAATAGATTCAGAGAGTATAAGGCTCCTGGCGATTCTCTCTTTAAAAAAAACGAGTGTGAGAGCTACCGCCAAGTCACTTGGAAAAGTTACACCCTTTATATGTCTTGATATTATTTGATAAATTAATGTAAAAAAAAAAAATTTAAAAAAAATAAAAAAATTGGACGAATTTTTTATCAAAATAAAAATGTATGGGGGGGGGGGCGCTATCGGTACCTGCTGCACAGGGCGCCAGATTTCGTAGATCCGGCCCTGCGCCCGCGGCACGGAGTATTGGACAGACGTACGGTCGAATTCACCCTAGCAGACCTGGAGATTCGACCTTTCCGTCGGGTTCATTTTAATTAATTCTGAAGAACGTGTTTCTAATATTTAAGATGTTTCTAAATGAATACCTCCCGAAGTTATTAATTCATCGTCTAGAAAAATAAAATCTGGTGCTCACCGCTAACTTTAGTTGTACAACGTATTACAATTTTTTAAAGGCGTTGTATGTTAAAAAAATTATGGCAACGTACTGTTTTTATTAATCTAAAATATAAATAACTCGCATCCCTTGTGAGGCATGGAAATAAAAATGATAATTCAATTACGAATTCGCCTAAATAAATTACAATGTGAGCCTCGGTCAAACCCCCGATAAACGCGAATATGTCTCACTTTAAAGATGTTTTCACTTTAAAAAAACACCATGTAGAACGCCAATAAACTTGCTCAAAATCAGCGTGCATGGAACATAAACCGCCATCGCTTTTTGCATAACCGCCGGCGCCAAGCTGCGCCACTCGAAGAAACCGCTTTACGGCAGGGAACCGGTCATACTCCATCGCGCCACTGGTTTTGCGGCTGCCTCCTGCACAAAATGCCGACGGACCGACTCGGCAACAAACGCACAGAAAACAGTAAATTCTACTCAGTAAAATTTTAGTGGGCACGGGAGAGTTCGAGACGACAGACCGTCACCGACTACCGACTCGCGCGACTCTTTCAATCATTCTCGACTCAACAATAAGAAATCAGTCGCGTTATAAATTATTTTAAGATCGCACGGTTTTTACAAGCATCTCGAAAAGTAAACATCGGACAATTTTTGTTGAAACTCAAAGTGTGACATTTGTTTGACATAACTGTGATAAGACACCTGCATTTTATTCAATCTCTTAATATACTTATGCTTTAAAACTATCGCTGAAATAAAGGTGAGATATTATTAGCCATTGTATTGAACAGGTAAAAAATACAACGTATATTGATTATTGAAAGAATGATAATATTATAATTACAAGGTTTATGTTTGCGGTATAAGTTAATTATAAAATCAGGTTTGAAGTGCATCAGTATGCACTCGCCGCAAACGCAGAATGTTGTTGTTTACAAAATATGGTCGCCGTTTGTTGATATACCTACAATATTGAATTAATTTGATATGGCAGAAATTTGTTTATTTAGCATATTGTCACGAGAATGCAGTAGTCGGTACTAGGTTTGATGGTTTACTATTGAAATAATACCCGCAAATGTAGATTGCTAGTGTTTACAAAATATTGTCGCCGTTTGTTGATAATTGATATACGATCTATGTTTTATTAATTTGATAAAGCAGATATTTGTTTATTTAACGTATTGTCACGTGAATGCAGAAGTCGGTACTAGCTTTGATGGTTTGCCATTGAAATAACACCTAGCAGAAATGGCACATCTCAAAAAACAAGGTTACATACCTACCGCAATAAAAAAAAAAATGATAGTTAAAAAAAATTCACAATCTGCTCTTTCATAGGCGGTGATAGTTTAATTTAATTTATTTATTTATTTACATATATATTATAATACAATACATTACAAAATGATGCTTTGTCTGTCCAACTGGGAAGGATTACCGTTTCAGGACAGCCAAATTGCATATTTAGTTCATAATATTTTTAACACAGGAATGGTTTCGTTCAACAGGAATGAGATTCTCGTTCACAGGATTTTCGTTCACAGGAATGAGATTCTGTCAAGACAACTTTTGAGAACATTGATAATTGCATTCTGAACGAAGGGATGGTTTCTTTATGTCATTGAAAGAATCGCAAAAATGTAATTTTTTAAGGTCATTTTGGAGAACATTTACAATTGCAATTGCATAATTATAATTTACACATTTATAAACCAATATATGACACATGAATTTTTTATTAATTTTTAATTAAATGCTTCCTTGTGTTATGGCATATGACTACATAATGGTTTCAAATTATACGATTGTACCCCCCAGCCAGGAGCACTCCTGTCCCGGTGAGAAATATGTTGATTTGTCGGTAGGTACTGTTAATATCTACAAGTGAAATTTTGTACTTTCATTAAAAAAATGAACTTTAATGCATATTGAACCTTCTCCCCCGACATAAATAGTTGACTCTCGTAGTAATAATTGAAGCGAATGAAGTGTTATTTTTTTTAATGCATCTGTAGGATGCAGCGGAATTCTATAATTTACCAAACCGTAAATCATATTTATAATACATACAAAGTTCAGTATATCACTTTGACATTTTTAATTTATGGCAGAAACATCCTTAAGACAATAATTTCAACTTTACTCGTTTAAAATTTAATTTAAATTAAACTTAATAATGTTATACATTTAATTTAAATTTAATTTAATAATGTTATACATTTAATTTAAATTTAATTTAATAATGTTATTATTAAATTCTGCAAGGCTTACAAGGCCATTTTCAAACTGTGGCTAAACCACTTTGAGACGAATCTAAATGTCAATTTTGAAGGTGTCTAAATTGATTTATTACCTATTTTTATTATTTGTTTTTTTATTAAGTGGAGTTTTACGAATTAAAAATAAAAAAAAAAAATTTACTCGTTTACATAATTATGCAGAAAGATCTGATATTTTCTTAGAAAGCATTGTTTATGTGTCAATATACATTTTTTTTTACATTAACTCCACACAGCAGGCCCTGAGGAAAATAATTTCCCACAGGGCCTATGTCATCTTTGAGGATGCTGTGTGGAGGGTCTTTTTGAGGAAAGGAAGGAGTGAACATGGGTCTTGAAGAGACCCATGTTGTAGGAGGGAGGAAACACAGAGGCCGAGCTGTTGAACTCAAGAACGAGTCGTAAAAACGACCCGTTCTCATGTGACTAATGTCAACCGTGTACAAATGTTGGGCGCGTGTTTGGCGTGTTAACATATACGATATATAAAAATATTTTAAATGAAATAAAACAGATAATTTGTAAGAACCGCTAATTTCTTAATTACTTGACCTATTATTTATCACCCATCGGTTTTCACACAAATCTCCCTCGAATAGTAAATATCAATAGGGCGATCAAAAATTCATAAACTGGAGTAACAACTATATTTCTATCGAATTTGTTAATATAAAAAATAAAACCTAATTTGTTCACCATAATATTTGCAAATACAATTAAGAGCATATTATTAAGAATTGAAGTGACAATTTGTAAGCAGATATTATGTCGTGTGAAAGAGATTGTGAATCCAATATTAGAATTAATATTAAATCATTTTCAAGCGGAAGGAACATCTTTAATATTTTATATCAACGGTTACGACATGCAAATTGCAAACTATCATTTAAATTATATTTATGTGTTCGCCGATAAAGTGCATTTAGATAAGACAGTTAATTATTTGACAATGTGACATTTATAATAATTATTGTAAGTAAGTTGGTTGTACTGGCGCCAGCATGTTGACAATATTAATTAAATATAACTATTATAATAAAGCATACGAATCTACATAAATTATAATAAACATCGTATTTCTAGGCGATCGTCCATTAATAAAATGACACCACTTACGCAATTTTATAATAATAGCAATACATAAAATCTAAATAACAATTTCGCCGTTTCCATGCAGGAGTAGGCAGAACTCGGTATTGGCACAAACTGCTTGCTTCAATCACGCTCATACTTCGTCTCCTACATGCCCTGATGTATGCCCTGATGTATGACCTGATTGAACCATGACAACTCAAAACTCAAGTGTCTGATTCAATTTATCGTGCCATAAATTCCTCGGGCGTCCGCAATTTCTTCAACCATTCACGTTCGCGTCGTATATTCACCTTACACTCCTATCTTCGTTCATCCGCGCTATGTACCCGAGTAATATAAACATCTATACATTATTCGAATATCCACATTTTTTCACGCGGTCATATATTGTTTTACCACACTTATTTTTACATTGACTCCACACAGGAGGCCCTTTAGGAAATTAATTTGACATACATCATCTTTGGGTATGCTGTGTGGAGGGTTCTTTTTTTGGAAAGGAAGGAGTGAACTTGTGTAGGAAGGAGGAAACACAGGGTCGTAGAAACAGCCCGTTCTCATGTGACAAATACCAACTGTGTACAAATGTAGGGCGCGTGTTTCCCGACTGTCCACCGGTGCCAAAAGAATCAATGACAGAAGCCCCTCGGAGCATCTTCCATTGAAATACCGTTAGAACAAGGACAGCGTTTCCACCCGACGCCTGTGCTCTAAAGATTGCAACCCGTTTATTAATTTAGGAGAATCGTTCAGTTTATAATACATAAAATCGATACATAAATATAGATTTGAATGCCCTGGCATTTCGGTCAGAATATTGCGTTTGTTTTTGTTGGGTGTTAAACAGTGTTTCACAGCTTTTGTTAAGGTACGATTGAATATCAATATTTACAATTTAGAAATATCAACACTTCATATTGAAAAGCTGAATGAAAAAAATATTAGGTATGATAAATGATAAGTTTCAATACAAATCTGAAGATTTTCATATATACTCGTACTAACATCAATTCATTTCATACCTACTAACCTTGTGGTGAAACTGATACTATTTTTAATATACATTGTCATATTTTATATGTTTTTATTCAATGTGTTATTATTTGAATTTAATCGGACACAGCCGTGTTTTAACGGGACACTATTACAACAGCTGTTGTTCTGTCCCAATGAAGGCACAGATGTTTTGTTTAGAATAAATCGGTTTTAAGTCTTAATATTGTATAAAACAAAGTCGAGTTAGTTATAACATTTATAACTCAAGAACGGCTGGACCGATTTTTATGATCTTAGATTTGTTGGATTTGTCTCCACCCCGAATAGCAGAATAGCTATTAAAATATCGGAAAAATTCCCAAAAAAAAATATTACGAAGAAAATTCTTTTCCCCATACATTTTGTATGGAACGAATTCTCATATTTTGAAATAAATGCAGTAATATTGTGATTAATATAATAAAGTGAATTCCAAAAATTCAGAAACGTCAAATTTCAATGCGCTGATTGTTTTGCTTTTGTTCTTAAACATATAATGCTGCCCCTCTTTCTTACACACTAAATGTCAACAGTCGAAAATGAGACAAACGGTGAACGTATGTGTCTGCACCCCTCCAAAGGAAAAATACAATAATTATAATAAATCTCCCTCACACGTACCTATAAATAAAATGAAACGCAATTCCCGTAAGTAAGTGGAAAAGTAACAAATCACAAAAAATATGGATCCGTACATTCCGTACACAACGCCATCTCTGATACTGACAAAAACAAAACACGGACAGTTGCGCATCGATAACTGCTTCACCATGTAATTTTTAAGTTAATAAAAAACTGAATTTAATTCAGCTAATAAGTTTACACAACAGTTATTGATTCTGAGGCGGTACGAAGTTCGTCGGGTCAGCCAGTTATTGTATACAAAGAATTATGACTATTTATTTTTGTACCTATCATTAATGGAAAACACATGTTTAAAAAATCTCATTTTGCTACTGGTGATTTATGGTTTGACTATGTCAAGTATGCAAAATTTCAACAATCTCGGAATAAAAATGTAGATTTGTATAAAAACAAAGGCACTCCGCGCCGAGCCAAAACTCTTTTCTTTATAATAATAACTAGTTGGGGTACCCGGCATCGCTCAGGGAGTTGATATAAGATTGAACCCACGACGGATGTAGGTTTATAACCTACCAATGAGTGGCCCCATTAATACAAAAAATCCTTCGAATGGTCCACTATGTTTCAGTACTCCAGGTTGTGTTCTGGAATGTTTCACAATGATCTGGGATGTTCCCGAACGTTCCAGGCTATTCCCGAACATTCCAGAATGTTCAGGAATGTTGTGAAATGCTCTCGAATACCCTCGAATGTTCTGGACTGTTCTAGAAATTTCTAGAGGGCGAAACTTCCAGCCCTTATATCTTCAAGTTAAAAACTGGAACCTTCTTCATGGATGGGGGATAGAGGGCTACCACACCATGTAATTCCCTTAATCGTACCGGGACTCGTTTCTGAGTTTTAGCAGTAGGCACATTTTTTTACACTTTCTTTTATAATGTATATTGAATATTGATTACTAGCAGTTTTTGCTGCAGGCGGCGGGTAGTAGCTTTGAAACGAAAGTAACGTACGAAAATGGTTTTGCATAAGGCGCGCCGTCAAAGATGTATTAAAGGTCGGATTCTTAAATTTCAACCGTACAGCCGCTAGAGTATTAACACTCATATACGAGTATATAGACAGATCAGCATTACCAACCCATTTTACTAAAAGGAAAGGATAAACATATTTATTATTATTTTACGACATTGTTATATCGTCTAGACTTCTAGAAGATACGAATATAAGTGTTTACTTTATTATTATATCAATAAAAATAATAAATAAACAACAGTGCAATTATCAGCACTTTCTTATTTAATTACTTGTCTTCTTTACACGTGTCAATCATAAAAATCTGTAAATGACATAATTATATTTGTTATAGATAAAACAATTGTATGTACATATTTATCATCAATATCGAATGTACAGCTTAGCATAATATTCAGTACTTAATTTTTATTGCATTGGCTCCACAAAGCAGACCCTGAGGAATATAATTCCTTTCAGGGCCTATTTCATCTTTAGGTTCTGGGAAGGAAAATGTACAAGGGTGGGTACGAATCTGGGGGGTCAGCGCGTCCAGGAGTGACGAACGTATGAATTCATCCCTCCCAATGCGGTGCAAGAAATACTCGAAATCGGATCCGAGAAAGACCTGTGGGAGAGGTCGGGAGACCTCTTGACCTCTCCAGCCCCAGCTGGAGTCTCTCAACCCACCTTCACCGCAATGGGAGGGATGGATTCATGCGTCCGGCACTCCTGAACGCTCTGCTCCCCAGATTTCTACCAATCCCTCATACCTCTTCCCTTCCCAGAAATTCCTCTCCTGTTTTTCCTTAAAAGACCCACCACACAGCAACCCAAAGATGACATGGGTCTTGATTTTTCTCAGAGTTTCCTGTGTGGAGCTAATGTAAAAAACAGAGTGCAATTCAATATGCGGTAGAAGTGAAACCTTCAGAAAACTTAAGTAGACAAGAGTGGGGAGGTTATGAAGCACCGCAAAAAGAGGAGACCGATTATACTATCTCATTCTAAGGCAGGCGAAATCCTATAGATGTACCTATGTGTTTGTCTCTTTGTAGTGTCGCCATTTTTCGTTTCATCGAGTTTCAAATCACAACGGCGCTAAAGAAGTTTTCACTTTAAAAAAAAAATTCTGCGATGCCAACATCTTCTCTTTCAGTCCGAAAAAATAATAAACGTTTGTTACTTATTTTTGTCCCACTTTTAGATTTGTGTGATAGCGAGGGCGAATGTAAATCTGATTTTACTATTAAGCGAGATAAAGATTTATCCAGATCAATTTAGATTGTCAAATTAAAGTAACTTACAGTATATTTGACAATTAAATAGTGTGTGCTTAATAAACTGACTGTTCATTTATTCAAGAATAACATAACGCGTAGCATGACTTCTAAAATACTACACTCAGTAAACAAAAATATAAATTCGCCCCGTGAAAGATTCCGCAGCTCATAATAAACAGAACGTTGACTTCTCTTCAGAACTAAATACATAAAATTAAAACGAAAACGTTGTGCAGCCGAGTTCTTGATTTAAAAGTAAAACGAAATTATTTTATTTGCGCTTTTACAAATTGTCTTAGGTACTTATTTTGTCTGCAGTGTGCAGGCGTCCAAAAAGTGAAGTGAAAACTCCTGTAACGCCGTTATGATTTGAAACTCGATGAAACTAAAAATAACGACACAAAAAAAACACAAACATCTAAAAGATTTAGCCTGCGAGGGAATAAGACAGTATAATCGATCTCCTCTTTGTGCGTTGCTTCGTAGCCTATCGGTCCCCTCTTTGTGCGAAGCTTCATAGCCTCCCCACTCTTGACTACTTTAGTTTTCTGAAGGTTTCACTTCTACCGCCTGTGAATTGCACTCTGTTTTTTAAATTAGCTCCACACAGGAGGATCACGCGAAAAAATCATTAGAAAACGAGAAAAAAATGCGCTGCTAATAGGCCACTTGCCTCACTTTTTTTTAACTTCCGGTTTAGGCAAATATTCTAAGACATTCTGTATTTTTTTTTAATCGTATTTTTGAAACCCTGGTGATTTTTTGAAAATTTCAATCTGAAATCAATTTTGAAAAATCAGACCATTTTTTATAAACCGGAAAGACGGGACATAATTTTATGGGTGCGAAAAAACGATAATTACGTAGCCGAAAATCATTTTAAAAAAAGAACGTTTTCTACACGAATAGCAATAAATTGTACGGGGTTCTCTTCGTAACATCTGTAAAAACACCGCCATCTTTATCAAAAAATCAAACCAAAGGATAAGTTCGCATAGAACAAACAATAAATTTAGTAAACGTTAAACGCAAATTCAAAAATTCGCCGGAAATCAAAGTATTGCCATATAAAAAAAAATAATCAGTGTGGAATTTTACAAAATTAAGGGAACATAATCGGAGACGGGACATTTTCATGTAATGACGTCACGAGCTCAAATAATGGATTTATTTATTTAAAAATAAAATAAAAAACTTCACATTTCTAAAAAAAATTTGTAATCTTAGTAAAAAAATCTATCCACACGATTTTTTCCAAGTCGTTATGAAATCCATGCAAGTGGCCATTGTTTTAAAGGTTCCATACCAACTCAGGAACAACTCAACTTAAAACCTCTATGAAAAGTCATTAAAAGCTATGAAAAAAAAGTAGCCCATAACCTAACCTAACGTGACCTATTTAACGAATTTTTTATACAACTTTTTCATCACTTTTAATGACTTTTCGAAGGAAGTAATACGTTGATTTCATTCTGAGTTGACTGGTTATCGTTATAAAATATTCAGAATGGTGAGAATCAACCTTTTTTAGATAGTTTTTTTGCAGCTTTTAAATTTTGTACAAGCCAGACTAAAAAAATACATAGTCGCGAACAAAATAAAATCCTACGTCCCACGTTGCACGACTGGTCCTAAATGGGCCGGGGTCAAGTAGGGTCAGTTAGCGACGCGTTAAAAAAATAAAGGTCGTCATTATAATTTTCATTCTTAACTCGTGACATAGACGCATCGGAAAAAATACGGAATAGGGATCTGCCGAGAATTGGCACCCCGAAATGCGTATGTGTGTTGGTTTGGGTTCCATGCCAACTCAGAATGAAACCAACTCAGAACCACCTCAGAAATGTCATTAAAGGGTATGAAAGAATCATTTTAAAATAGCCGGTAACCCTAACCTAACTTAACCTATTTAACCAAATTTTTAATAATTTTATCATCACTCTTAATGACCTTTCTGAGGTGGTTCTGAGTTGGTTTCATTCTGAGTTGGCTGGTCACCGTTTGTTTGTTACGCTTTCACGCCTAAACCACTAAACCGATTATAATTCTTTCACCAATAGAAAGCTACATTATCAGCGAATATCATAGGATGTATTATGGTAAGCATAAAGCTTTGGCGTTATGAAATTTGTATAAATGAAAATTTGTGTATTTCATATAAGGAAAGGCAGGGGGAAGGTGGGGTTCGCGGAGAGGGAAGATACGGGGGAAGGGAAAGGCGGGCAAGGTGGAAGGGAACGGGGCGCACGGGAAAGGCCATGCAGATTTCTTGAATGGCATTGCAACGCATGCCGGGAACCAGATAGTTTAATAAAATAATATTCACCAATTTCAAACATAAAATCGACTTCAAAAATACCTTTAATAATGTAAGTTGGTATGAATATCAAATGAATTTACAGTGTCGATTTTTTGTACGCTGGTATAAACAGTATAAAGAAAAGTTGTTTTATCCTGGATGCATTTGAATGAAAATACGTTTTATACTTTTAATATTCGGCGGTACATCCTCTATGCACACCCCGTCGGAGACACGGGGTTATATTTCGTGTAAGTATTACCGTATTCTTCCTAAACCGACTGCATAATATTCATTCATTCATGATCAAGTGTCATGAAACCAAAATTAGAACATTATATTTTTAAATATGCGTTGCTGTTAATAAAGACATCGTCACATCTATGACGTTATACAACCTACGCGTTTGAGATATTGGATTGAAATAGGTTATATTGTTATTAAATAACTCAAGATGAATAAGCATAATTTCAAAGATTGTCTTTCTGTTTGTTATGGTTATATTTGAAGGAATGTTCCACTGAGAAGTCGAGAACCAACACTCTCACGAAATGTATTTCAAAGAGAAATGCTGAGAATTTCTAGGTCGATTATTTTAGGATCTCGGTGGTGTGTCCATCCCAAGCTAAAAATGATCCAATAAAATTTCAATTGAGAATGAAAACTGGTACCTAAATTCATCCATTAATCATTATAAAATTAGAACTGTCTGACAAATGTAGAAAATAAAAAAAAAAGCGTCGTAGTAGAATTAATTGCTTAAAATGGCGACACCAAAATGATTCAAAGTTAAAAAATACATAATTAAAAAGCATTGGCGGCTAGGTGCATTTTTTCACATTACGTATGGAGTATTTCGCTACGTTTGGTGACATAGTTGGGTGCACGGCTTCATGGGATGCAATTTGCCTAGGCCTTCGGAGGAAGCGTCTATCCAAGAGTTTCGCATATTACATATAAATGGGCAGGGCCGGATCTACGAAATCTGGCGCCCTGTTCAGTAGGTACCGATGGCGCCCCCCCCCCCTACATATTTATTTTGATTAAAAATTCGTTCACCCCAATTTTTTAATTTTTTATTTAATTATTTTTTTGGTTTACATTAATTTATCAAATAAAATCAAGACATATAAAGGGTGTAACTTTTCCAAGTGACCTGGCGGTAGCTCTCACACTCGATCTATGTCTATGTAATTCTTCTCTATTAGGCAGTTTCTTGTAATAATACTTGGTATTAAATTTACGCTTGTTCGTAATAGGAAAATCAAAATCTTTCAATTGTACAGGACCTTCCTGAACTAATAAACTAATGGAATTTTGAGATGACTTTGGCCAGCATCCGGGATCTTTCAATCCAAGCTCTGAAAACAGAATTAAATTTAAATTGCTATCAGTAACGTTATTTTTATCTTCTAATAATGCGACCGTAGGAATTTGTGCGAAAGATATCTGTTTAGATGTGCTCTGGACCATTGTAACGTCATTGCACGGGACATCATTTTTTATCGGTGCTGGAGAAATTGGAATAAAAAAATTCCCAATGGAAACGAGTTTTTTATGTCATTCTGCTCTTTAATTCTACGTTTTTTTTTAAATTATTATTCTATTCATTGTAATCCACAGTACTTTTATATTTAGTTATAAATTTAAAAATCTAATAAGAATATAACCTCAAATTTGTACCTTGCATTTCCCCTGCGTTGACGTGATGAGC
The DNA here is from genome assembly GCA_917563855.2 of Limnephilus lunatus. Classification (NCBI taxonomy): domain Eukaryota; kingdom Metazoa; phylum Arthropoda; class Insecta; order Trichoptera; family Limnephilidae; genus Limnephilus; species Limnephilus lunatus. The sequence goes on along the minus strand of OU830602.1, from coordinate 38,110,497 downwards.
GAACAAACACCATACAAACACTAAACACAATACAAAGGCTTATAAAAGACGCTTACACTGACACTGACACCGTAAAACAACAAATCCAACAAATCTAATAGATATTACTTTTATATTTAACAATTTAACGAACTTCAAATAATATGTCAAACAGTCAGTCCTAGAGACTTAAATCGTACAAAATAAAACAACTAAAATTGTCAGCATTTTGAAGGCGCAAGTCGGTTTATTTGATTCTTTTGAACAAAAATACGGCGCTGTGATTGGTTATTGAATTTGGATCGCACCCATTCGTCGTAAAAGACAGTAAAAGATATATGGAAAAATAGATCTTACGTTTAAACCAAATATATGGAACTTGTAAAAAAATTCTGTAACTGACTATAAATTCGTAAACCGTTGACACCAACCTGATGCGCGCGCATTCTGTTTCTTTGGAAAGTGTTGCTAGAGCGCAATAATTATTTCGTACTATGGGTAATTTTTAAACGATTCAGGGAATATTATAACTAAATTTTAATACAATATTTATTTTCTCACGGCGCCCCTTCGGAGTTGGCGCCAGGTTTTTTGCACGTTTTTGAACGTATGGCAGATCCGGCGCTGTAAATGGGTACATTTATTCAAGACACTAACTAGAAAGCCTTTAGCCTTGAATCTTGCAATCATACATGAAGATAGCAGCCAATAAAAATATGCGTTAAGAGTGAATAACCAGCATATGACAACTTCGATTCCGACACTAGCGCTAACACATCAGGGCTCGCGAGCCGGCGTTTTCAGAACTAAATTTCGTTCCGCGGCAATCCGAGTTTTGAGGGTTTTGTTCACGCGAGCTAGGGCTGCCCGCTACTATTACTACTTTATATTACTATTCTCGCTTCCAGAATTTTAATTAGTAGTAGATATTTGTAATTTGTATATCGAAGTGCATAAATATAAATAGATTCAAGTGAAATGCGTAAACACAGTAGGTATTAAGTAGATACCTACATGAATAAACAATTTGTTATATTCTTTTTAATATTTTGGTTTTTTGTTTTTTAATTGTATTTTACGGCCATTAGAGTGGAAGATACTCTCAGTATCGCCCTGGTGTAAGACCACCATTAAGAATTGAAACGTTGCTTGAAATGGCTTTAGCCGTGTTTATTGGTCAGATCTGAATAGCCAGATACTTCCTCACCTTCTTCTTCCCTATATCCTTCCCCTCCCCACTACCTTCAGTCTTACGACATACCCCAAATTGGGGATGCAATAGTCCCACTGGCTCCAGACGAGAACAGTTGGGACTCTTGTGCGGTATTCATGAAAAAAAAGAGTAGTATTCAGTTGGATTGTAAAAAATGTCGCATTTTAAAATATTTATTTGTGTGCATAATTAATAATAAGCACTTCAACAAACAGAATTAAAGCGCACAAACCCTTTCTTTCTTTGAGTGGCCTTTCAACGCATGCCGGGTACCCGCTGTATATAATGTTATATAGTGCAGGCGCTTGCATTATAATTCCCGTGACTTGTGATGGAACCATAACAGTTTAGTTGACCGCGAGGTTACAGTGCCCTTGAAACGCATGCCGGGTACCCGCTGTTTATAATTTATTTATTTATTTATGGACAAATAGTCCATTAACAATATAACAATAACACGAAAAACAAGCGTGCGTAAAGGCCCGACCCGCCGAGCAATCGATCACCGTTCGCATTGATTACCGTTCGCATGTCATTTTTCGTAACAATCACCACTTTTCGTAACCCATTCACCAGTTTACCCTCAAGTGTCGAGCGTGCGTAAAAAAGATTTACCCCAAAAAATATTTTGGAGCAGTTGGGACTCTTGTGCGGTATTCACACAAGAATAATTTAAAATAAAAAAAATATTCGAAATTATAAAAATTTTTGCATAAAAATATTCAATGAACATGAAAAATTGCATTCGGGCAACCCTGTAGATTTAACAAACGTGAATCAAGGAATTCGTGTTTATTTCAAATTTCGTTTTCAAATTTCATTTCCAAATATTATTATTCAAAGCGTCGCGAAGACGTGCTCTCCTGGCCGCGTTTGGGCCCGTAATGAAATCTGAAATTTGTGTTTACGGGCTGCGATAAAAATGGTGAAATGCGATGTTCAAAATTATTTAAAATTAAATACTTCCTGAAATTATTTTACGATCAAATTATTTATGATTTGTCAATAACGTCTTAGCAAAATAAGTATGTAAAAAAATCCGAAATATATTTGTTTGTAAGTGCACAAATAAATGCACAAACCGACCAATTTTCGTCAAGAAACACATGTCCGTATATATTTTTTAATAATTTTATTTAAACTAAAATTAAAATTCTGAAAAATAGGTTTACCAGCTAATGTATTGATTTATTTTACTGCATGATTATATGATTTGAAATGGGTGTTGTATAATAAATGCACTTTTTTGAAAATTGAACAAATCTGCGAACGACCTATGGTATAACCTTATTATTCTAAAAATAAACATTTTTTCTCAAAATCTAAAAGATACGTTTACTAGATAAAAGAACAATCTTTTGAAATCCTTTTATAGTTTTTTGTGGAAAAGAGTCAATACGTCTAACCACTGATTTAAAAATGACATATTTCTGGTTTCTCTGCTTATACACTCTTAAGTAAATTAAATAACGTTGATAGTTCTCAGTCGAAATATGAAATGGTTAAATACGACCGTATCGAGTAAGGACACTACCTCAGTTGGTAAAGTACCGCCCCGGCAGGGTTCGAGTGACAGTATCTTTTTCTGATTTTTCTGTTTCAGATTTTGGATTGAATTTCGCTAATATTGTCTTCATTAATTAAAATATTACAATTTGAGGTTTTACTCATTAAGTTAACAAAAAATAAAAATATATATTTAGAAATCTACCTAGGTAGGTACCTACTTTTCGATATGAGATGATTCTTATTCATTGTTTTCAAGTTTATTTTGTAGAACTCCATTTTAATTTTTATATATTCAAAAATAATAATATAATTATTTATATAATAATTTGTAATCATTATTACATAGTATAAAATGAAGTCGCTCAAAATGGATGTGCGCTTAGATCTTTTAAACTACGCAACGGATTTTCATGCGGTTTTCATCAATAGATAGGGTCATTCAAGAGAAAGGTTTATATGTACCTATAATACATGCTTATTGTAGTAAAGAAAGCCGAGAAACTCAAATATTCATTATTACATCATAGTATCATCATTACATTGTATAAAATGAAATCGCTCAAAATGTTTGTGCGCTTAGATCTTTTAAACTACGCAACGGATTTTCATGCGGTTTTCACCAATAGATACAGTGATTCAAAGGGAAGGTTTATATGTCAAATATTCAATTCAGGCAGCGGACAGTGGGCAGCGGGTAGCGGGCAGTTGGCAAGCGGGTGGTGTGGATTTTATAAAGGTTGGGTAATGGCGTTGTGTTTCGTTAGCCACAGCAGCGTGTGGTCGGGTCTGCTAGTAAATTATAAACAAGTTCTTCTATGTAACTATTATTAAGCGTAACAGCTGTTTCGCCTTGCAAAGGCATTATCAAACTGTATCAGACACTTTTATAATGCCTTCATAAGGCGAAACAGCAGAGCTGCCACACGAATTAATAATTACTTGTTTATAATAATCTGTTTTATGAAGATGATTCTAACTTCGTGACAGAAATGCGTATTTCAACAATTCGAAAAATGTGTAATTTTTCACGGATCAGCGCTAGTGTATAAAATTGCAAGCGCCAATGAGGAATGGACAAAAATTTCAATTGTACAAGTACCAAGACACTTAGTATAAAAATACATTTTGCACACACATCACATTTAGTTTGTTTTACAAAATGATTCCTTCTCGGTGTACATCAGTGATACGCGAGGTGATCTTGACCTTCAAAACGTCTTTGTTGATTTGAATATTAAAATACCACTTTTTTGCAAATAAAACATAAATAATGCATAAATCGCAGTAGTTACTTGCGTTCCTACACGACCATAAATACTCAAGACGTGATACATTTGCAAATTTGTTATACTGACAGAAACCGGTTTATTGTGGACTTTTTTACAAGTTGAAAGAGTAGGTGTCTTTATTCTTAAATGTCCAGTAAACCGCCAAACAGTAGCAAAAACGAAAAGAGCAAACACGAATTATTGTTACATTACTACATTTTAAACAGCGCGCGACAAATCGTAAATCCGCCCGCGCGAAATACCGTCCATAGGAGCGGAATCCAGAACGCACACACGGACAGCAAATTCCTATGGAATATTTTATACGAACGATATACTATATCGTAGAGTGAGGGGTTCGTACCTGTTATTATAAGTAATAATTATTAGCCTAAAACACTCATCTACATTGAAAAAATCCCCAGAGAAAAGATACATGCCGCCGACGGGACTCAAACCCGCGAACGTACCTCTCTATCTCCAGGACCAAATTATTCGAATTTTGTCACGACGCACCTTCCACTAGCATTTACACTTGATTTTTTTACAATACACGTGACATCCGAGATTTTGAAGTGAAAATTTATTTAGCACCGTTGTGATTTAAAACTCGATGAAACGAAAAAGCGACATTGAAAAGAGACAAACACATACATCTATAGGATTTAGCCTGCGAGAATGAGATAGAATAATCGGTGTCCTCTTTGTGCGGTGATTCGTAGCCTCCCAACTATTGCCTACTTTAATTTTCTGAAGGTTTCACTTCAACCGCGTGGGAACTGCACACTTGTATTTTTTATAAATTTGTCATTTTCATGTGTTCGATTTGTGAAGCCGAAAATATTTTTCTAAGGATTATCGCGTTTCAAAAGAAGAAATTTACCTTTCAAATGTTAGTAAACTTGAAAAATTACGACATCTATCTAATGACAGTATAAAAATACAAAACGTATTATATTCATACTAATAGACGACATGAGACGATGTATGAATGTTAACGAGGCAATGCGTGTGTGCCAAGACCGAGTTGTTTGGCGGTCCGTCCTCTCTGCCTACCCCTGCGGGGAAACGGCGTGATGGTTAGTTAGTTAGTTAGTTCATACTAATAATAAAAGATATTCAAAGAATGAGTACGCAAATGAAAAGCTAAATGAACGTCCCCCTTAAGTATGTCCACTAGACCTAGTTCAGTGAAAACTTATCTTTATTATTAATAATCCATTTAAATATCTGTCAAAAATTTAAACAAAAGAAATACACATTTCAAAAAAAATGTTATTATCTAAATAACAAAATATTTTTGGTACACTGGTCTAATACATAATATGAAAATCAGTTCCAATTTTAAAAATTGAACTGATTATCATAAATCGCATTACGTAAGAATAACTCGTACGTAGGAAAACCAAAAGTAGTATTTTTAATTAGTTTTGGTGTAACAGACTATTAAACGTGGTTTACGTCGTGTTATTTTAGTTTAACAGCTATTAAACAGTGTTTTATGTCGTGTTGCATTGCTTTTTACAGCTGCACTGACAGATTTATCTCAAGTGAAATATAATAACATGTTTACATAAGAAGAGAGTTTATAACACCAGACTTAAAGTAAAATTTTATCTTTACAATTTATGACTTCAGTTTCTATTCTTGTGATTTAAATCTTTCTCTTTTATGATACCTATTATCGTAGTGTGATATCTGTGTGTTTGAAGAAAACGAAAGGATGGATAAAAACACACCAGGCAAAACAGAATTTTGTGTAAATAAAGTTTGTTTTGGTTTTATCGTGTTTACTTTATTTACTACCGGGCTAACCCGGTTTTTTTTTTGTTTTTTAGATAGATAGGTATGTTAGTATATTTATATTGATATGATATTTTGGCGACGGCACAGCTCAAAATCATGCAACTCAACACCTCCTTTTAAATGTCATTAAAAGTGATGAAAAAAAAAATAGGTTTTTGGATATTTTTCTTGGTAAATATTCCGCTATTGAGTCCACGCTCAAAACACACTTTAAAAAATTAAAATAAATTGTACAAGGTAGATAATAGTTAGTAATAAGTAATTCAGTAAGCGGAATTGAAAAACATTGCGTTTTAATGGTTATTTTGTTAACTTTAAATACGCGAAATGTCATTTTTCAAGGACCGCCATGTTATTAATTACGACGGTAAATACGCACTTAAAGAAGAAGATATTGTCTTTTAAAAAAAAGTGGAAAATCACCTCAAAGTCTTATATAGTCATTATCACCTTAAATCAGTGGTTCCAAACCTTTTTTGACCAGGGACCACTATTACATTTATTTGTTCTCACAGGGAACACAAGGTAAAATAATGATAAACTGTTAATCGCGTCCTTGCAATTACTATCATTTCGCAATTCAATGTTCTCTTCTTGTACTTCTTCAACTACCTCTCCATCATTAATACCAAAAGGGTTACTAATCAGCTTTTGGATACCTTTGGATTCGGTTTTTGTAGAAAATGAATAATTGTTTCGTGGAACACAAACGCGGACCACTTGTGGTACACGGACCACCTATTGGGAACCACTGCTTTAAATAAATGAATAAACCTTATTTATACAAATGTACGTAACAATTTTTTATGTGCATATCGCACAAGAGTCCCAACTGCTTTCAACCGTCCATGGAGCCAGAGAGACTATTGCATCACCAATTGGGTAAGGCTGGAGGTAGTTGGGAGGAGACAGAGAAGAGGAAGGTAGGAAAGTTTCTGGATATTCAGATCTGGTCACCAAAATTGGCTAAAATCATATCAAGCAACGTTACAATTCTGAATGGTGGCCTTACACTAAGGCGATACTGTTAGTATCTTCCGCTCTGGAAAGTGCCGCAAGTATGCTATATAAATTATGAAATAACAGAAATTCGTCAAATAAAAATTGATTACCCCTCGACCACGGAGGCCATCTATATTACTATTAGCTACGATTTATAGATAGATACGATTATTTAATAAGTTACTATTAAAAAAATCACGGCAAGCCACGACGTGGGCAGGCAGTACGTCAATTAAAAAAACACTACATCAGTTTAAATTGATTAGCCTAGAATCCTAGAACAAGCGTGACGACCTCAATCATTCAAGTCCTTCTTGTCAAGGGCGAATATTTTCATAATTTATTTTTTTCCGGACCTTACGAATTCCACTGTCCGGAGAAAATGGGACTATGGCATCCCCGTCGAACAGGGAATGTTGTTTTTCGGAATGGAAGGTGATCTAGTAAAAATAACATAGTTAAAGACATTTTAAGTTAACATATCGACCGTCGAGAAGAACAATGTTGATGTGCGGTTTTTAAATTTTACAGTAGAGCTGTTTAACCCGTAAATTCTATTTTTTAAGAAACAACTCGAATAATCGTTGTGTCTCCCTTACTATCATAGTGAGAAATATGATGTAAACAGTGTCGGAAGGAGAAAACACCACGCTTTATGTAGTGTATCTAAAAGCTTCCGGCTTACTCACATAGATGGCAGTACTAAGAACTGTCCTAAGACTCCGCTAGATGGCAGCTAGCTTAGTACAAGCTAAAGGCAACAGAGGGTCCAACAGCTCAAAGAGAGTCTTCAGCAGATCTCTCACCTCAAATTCCAAGCAGCCAGTTCCTAGATAGGTCGACTGTCGTGGTCAACACTGTATAAGTAATGTATCAATAAACCAGATTTATACCAAAAGAACACTACTTACTCTACCCTCCTCTAAATCTCCTCCCAAGGTGAGTTGGAGAACTGTAGGTGATACACCACACTTTATATTCAAATATAAAAGTTAACCACAAAATAAGTTAAATGTAGACCTTTATGAAACCTAAATTTAGAATCGTAATTAGAAACAAATTTATGAAATTTTGGGAAATTTTAATAATTATTTTTACATGCAACAACAAAAAGTGAGGTGACAATAATGTTTGTAATACATCTTTCTAATAAAATGTTTATGGGTTTCTATTTGTTTTCGTTATCAGTAGTTTTAGTTATAAAAAACGTAAGATGGGACATTTTTACACTTTTTTATGTTTGTATGCAAAAGTTTTATTTAAAAAAAATTATGTTTTTATTTCTATTTATAAAATTTGAATGCGTATATTTCATTTAATTTCATAAAAAATCTGAAAATTCAGATCTCTAAATCAACAAAAAGAAATTAAAATACGCCAACAAAACGATTTTGAAATTTTAGCAGATCCGACATCTTCGGGTCCTGTATCGTAATTAAAAAAGACTCAAGAATATATTTGACTTAGGGCCGGTTTTATAAACGAAGTACCAAATTCCTGTTACGTAACGGACCGCTATCCGTTCGTTATCTTATTTTGCGTACTATAAACAAATATGCATTACTAGAGGTCATCGGTTACATTTAGTCCAAAAGTTTTATTACTTGGGTCACTCCCCGTATAACAAAGCACGCTGTCGACTTGGAGAATCCTGTAAAATCGCCAGCTGCTTGCAGCATTGATCCCAGAGCTTAGAAACGTAGTGTTAATAATAACTTATGTATTGTATTAATTTGTGGAACAAAAATTAAAATTAACTTTAATTTGTGGAACACCATTTTAATTTTATGTTTTTTTTATATATTCTAATATTTATTATCATTCAATTTATAAAAACAGGTTTATAAACAAGTCCTTCTATGTAATTATTACTATGCGTGATAGCTATTACGCCTTCTGAAGGCATTATCAAACTAGGCGAAACAGCTTTCACGCGAAATAATAATTACATTGCAGAACTTGTTTATAAATAAACTGTTTTTATAAATTGAATAATAATATTATTGAATATAGGTATAAAAGAAATAAAGCTGGGCTGCCGTAATATTATCTCTTAAAAATGGTGCACGGGTCCAAATAACCAAAGCGCCGGGAACTTCTTCCTACTTACAACTGTCAAATAACGTCAGCAAACGGATCTTTATCCATTTAACTGACCAAAATCGGTCCGTAAAGCGTTAACCGCTACTTAACCGGCCGGTAGCCTGGCGAATGTTTATAAAACGTGGAAATCGATTGGTAGACCAAATATTAGTTAAAAATGGTATCAAGCGTGACGAACGGATTATTATAAAACCGGCCCTTACCTTAACAAGTAATTCCTGAAATTATTTTGAATAAAAAATGTAAATGAAATTTGATCTCCGGTGATTTTTTTAATGTTTTTTTCTTCAAACCAAACAGAAAATAATTTCCACAACAATTTCAATATTTATCAAACATCACCGACAGCTGATGATATTTTTATATACTCGTACTCATCATTTTTACATTATTATTGTAGATAATACAACGTATTTATGAATGGCAGAACAGGTGGGCAGGTCCAAAAGGTCCCCTAACGTATTGTAAAAAGTTTTACTAAAAACCGTCATTTTTTGTATTTTAACGGACTCCCATACGAAACACGTAGGTATTACTTTTTTTTAGTACTCAATATTAACAAAGATGTTTTTATTATAAGTTTATATAAATAAACTTTAGTGAGTTGCTGTGCGCACGCCCGCGAAGGTTTCTATCATATTATAATAGTTGGTGGCGTACGAATTATTTAAGGTATGTGTGTGTATTTTATATAGTTTAGCGGCTGCGAAAGAAGGTGGGAGGAGGAGGGCAATTTAGAATAGGTGATAGAACGAAGAAGGTAGGAAGGTTCGCGTTCGAGGCGGGGACGAGGTAAAGGGGAATGTTTTTTTATCTAATTTATTTTACTTAAAAAAAAATTATAAACATAATTATTGTAAATATTTTAATAATTGTTTTTAAATTCAGATTTAAAAGTAATTTTATAATATAAGCTTTGTCGATGGCGAGGTTAGTATCGAAACCTACTAGTTAGCGTAATGAATGTTGATTGACAAAAGGATACATTAGGTGTACACAGGAGGCCTTGAGAAAAGTAATTTCCCTCGGGGCTTATATATATAAGGGTGCCGTGTGGTCTTTATAATTACAGGATGGAGTGGTTCGCTACGTTTGGTGACTTAGTGGGGATTCCCGGTATATGGGGTGAGGTTTTTCCGGGTCTTGGCGACAGATGCATCTGCCCACCTGCTGCATGGCGGGCCGGACAGAGAGACTGGTTGGGGGAAGCATTTTGACTTTTCCAGCCGGACTTTCTCAATTTAACGCCTTGCACCGCAATTGGAGGGATAGATTCATGCGTCTGTCACTCCTAGACACTGACCCTTGTTTTCCTACCCACCCCTCATTCCTTTTTCCTTCATTTCCTTAAAAAGACCCTCCACGCCGCATCCCCTAAGATGTCCAATGTGAAGCAAACAAAAAAAAAGCTACAAGTCATCTTCAAGGGTGCCGTGTGGAGGGTCTTTTTAAGAAAACGAAGAAAAGAAAGTTTTGGAAAATATTAATGGGTTGGGTAGGAATCTGGGGGTCAGTATGTCCTGGAGAGACAGACGTTTGAATATATTCCTCGCACTGCCTCGTAATGCGATGTATCATCGAGAGAATCGGACTGTAGAGATCAAAGGATCTCCCGATCCGTCCCACCACGCTGGGCGGACGCATCCGTCGCCAATACCTGGACAAATCTCACCCATGGGCATCCGTACTGAGTCACCAAACGTAGCAAACCACCTGGGGTCACTGACCACCTGCAAAGTTATCCGCGTCAAGCTATACCTTGTTATTTGCTTGGGTAATAACTCTCCAAGAATTAACATGCGCAGAGTCAATACAGGTACTCCTACGGCCTACGAGTCGGTGACTTCGAGGTGCTTACCAGGTAAACTGCACATATATCATTGTTCCGCAATAACAGTGAGATGGTTTGAAAGGAAGGTTAAGTGGAAACCAGGCCATATTGATTTGTGAGACAGGCAGATCTGTGAATAATAATAATTTATATAATAAATTGCTATTTTATTAAAAGCAGTTTAGAGATTCAAGTGAAGAAAGGTGTATTTCTCGTAAGATGTCAATAGAAATAAAATTTCAAAATGTAAATGTAAATTTTGTAATGATTGTCCAGCGTTCTACATAGGACAAACATCTCGCAATGTAGCAACTAGAATAAAAGAACATTTACTATGCCTAACTAGTTCAGGTTTTTCAGAATTCCCAGACCATTTAATTAATAAAAATCACACTTTTAACCGTGATACGGGTATTAAAATCCTACACAAAAATGGGAGAGCACAAGACTTAATAATTTTAGAGACATTGGAAATAAAAAAATCAGTTAATTCAAAGGCTGAAATCATTAATTATTAACTAATTTTAACATGCAGCCCTATTATAAGTATGTTTCCCGTTATCCCACACTCCTATCTCCCACTTCCCTTCCACAACTGACGCACTGTCCCACTCTAATTTACTGTCTCTTTCTTTCTTAACAATTTGTAAACATATATCTATATATGTGTATTACTCTGTATTTGTCGGTATTTTTATAACAGTCCTGTTGATGGTACGGAGGTACCGAAACCGGTAGACTACAAAATATCAATGAAGTGACGTAAAACAAAGTATTTTCTTTTTATTTATTTAAAAAAAATATATATTTGAACAATCCGATGACAAAATGGTGATTTTTCTTATTGTTGTCTATGTGTTTTATAACTTGCCCTGATGATCGACCCTGTAACGCTGTCCAAAATGTTGGCTAAAGAAGGAGGTAGCGCATCACGTCATAATACCTAAACCAAAAATAAATCACTATAATTAAATAGAAAAAGTTCGCATATATGGCGCGGGTTTTTGAAGTTTGCCTAATAGTTGTTACTAATACATTTCGTAAAACTTTTCCAAAACATTGAAATGTATTGTAAAAGACATTTAATAAAATATGGATAGTAATTGATTGACAATGTATTCATAAAGTCATAATAATGAAATAAAAAAAAATACGGAGAAGACAGGTTAACAAATTTTAGATGGCCTTGATGTTGACCAAATGCTTGCAAAAATTCTCAGAAAACTTTCATTCGTGTAAATAACGATAAGAACTTCAAAATGTTGCACCACCGCCACCGGTGTAAACAACATATCTTGTGATTATAAATCATTTTATTCAGATTCTTATTTACGTATCTAATATATTTATATGTGTACATGGTGTTCGGAAACTTCGTGGTACAAGTGGGACTCTGGTGAATCTGAGTTGATCCTCCGACAGTTGGCCTCCCGAAATTACAGTTAATATCAAATTATAATTTTTTTATGCATTTTTTACGAATTTCAAACTTAACATCGACTTCAATAATAGTTTTAATAATAAGTTGGTATAGATATAAAACGATATATTTACGAAAACGAAAGCTCAAACCATGTAGGGCGTAGGCTGATATGGTTGGCTGCTAACATTCAACCGGCAGTCAAAAATTGTTTCATAGTGCTTTCACACTAACGAAGTATTGAATTCCGTAAGTCTAAACTTAATAAAAAGATATATTTTATTTATTTTATTTTATTTATTTCAAGAATTTTGTTTTTACATTACAAATGATTGCATATGCAAGGATATACAACAATTCTTTTGTTTATTCTACTACTCCATAAGTTGAGCTCTAGGAGCTCGTGTTAATCCGAGGAGTATTTACATGCAAAAAAAATGTAAATAATAATAGTGTTCTAATGAAATGTGTAAACAATATTCAAAGAACTTATGAGATAAATACAAATATTATTTGACATAGGTTCGTAATTTAGAAAAAAAATAGTTATAGAAGGTCAATACATTTTTTTAAAAATATTAAATATAACAGTTAAGGGTAAATGCATTACTTACGGCGGGATAATTACCAATTATTTGAGACCAATAAGTTTAACTATTATTAAAGTTGAAAACCCCTGACTTATGTTGATAATTAATCATAAAATTTTTGTTTTACTACCAATTATTTATTTTATTACGATACATGTTAGAAACCACTTTAATAAATCTACATTCATCAAAACATGTTTTAGGTGTTTCGTAATTGATTATTTTTGCAACATGACAGCATAAACTGCAAAATTCAAATAATTTTTTCATACGACTAAATTAACATAGAATACATATTATTTATAAACTCAATAAACCGGAAAGTGGCAGAGGCGGAAAACATTTTATTTTAAATTAAAAAAATTGTTTATTTTTGTAGCACATTTTTAAAATAAATAAAAGTGTAACCTTCTCTACTCTAAGTTTCTCGCTCGCAATCATTTTATAATAATACTTGGCTAATTTATACAGCGAAATTTTTGCAGGGGTGCTTAACAAAGCCAGAAATAAACTATAGTTAAAATTAAAAGTTAACCTTAAAGCTACTATACAAATTTTAAATAGGTATTTTAGATTAGACCGGTCAGTGGCTGAATTGGCATCGCGTTTGAGTCCCACCCGGGCGTCCCGTGTTCGTTTCCTCGGTTGGCTAAGTCCTCCATCATGACTCAAGCAACATTTTAGGCTTACTGTGGTAGTAGTAGGAGATTTTCAAATATTGTAGGGCTGTTCGTAACCCGGGAATGTTTTTCATTATTTTAAAAAATAAAATAAAATTAATTTTGATATACTGGCAAACAGAGCTCCGGGCCAAAAAGGCCCCTTTCTCTTTCAACGTTTATCTCATCTATCAATCATCATTCTTAACCTTGAGTTACCTTCCATTATATTTCGTTACATTTTATTAACTTTCTTTACCATTCGTTACATTTCGTTATCTTTCATTACCTTCCATTACATTTCGTTATTATTTATTAACTTTCATTACCACTCGTTACATTTCGTTATCTTGTATTACCTTCCATTACATTTTGTTACATTTTATTAACTTTCGTTACCATTCGTTACATTTCGTTACCTTTCATAACCTTCCATTATTTTCGTTACCTTTTATTACCTTTCGTATCGTTTTTTTTTCTTTTGCTGCATCTTTAGTGTTAAAACCCATAATAATCCGTGCGTGCACTATTTTTCCTTAAAAATATTAAACGATATTTAAAAGCAACGGAGCTCACACTTCCGAAGTAACTAGGGATACTACGCTTAGATACTGGTTAATTATATGGGGCGTTTCACCACATCCGAAACTAATATAACCTTATCGCCGGCAAAAATTATATAAAAATATAAAAGCCGGCTTATTAATTTCATGATAAACTGCATTGATTGTGATTTCGTGATAAAACGTTGTTATATTTATACGTTTTATCATAATTTGAGCCCCACGCACACCCCGTAATAGTAACATAGTTCGATTATTTGACAACAGCATGGTGTTACCACATCAATATCGGTTACAAAACCAACCTAAACCAACAGATAAAATATAATATTATGGAGAAAGATGTGTATCATATAAAGAAAAATATTTTTTCAGTCAAACCAGTAATAGGTAATAGCACTTCTTCATCGCTCAAACAGACCATTAAACAGCTGATTTTAATCCCTTAGGGGCGACAATTTTTTTTTCAAATTTGATGTAAAATATTCTAACTTTAATTCAATTTACTTGAAAAAGAAAGCTAAAAACCAAAAAAAAACTTATGTATTCAGTCTCCGCAAATCATCACTTTGTGGTGTCATTTTAATTTTTGTTGTCGTTTGGTTCTGAAGAAAATAATAAGGAAAAAAACACACAATAAAAAATCAACGGAAATCAAAATTTCAAGAAAAAATATCACTTATAGTAAGGCATGTACGCCCCTTACCAACCTGTATATGGTTGTTCTTATTACAAATAAGAGCATATCAATGACAAATTCACGGGGTATATTGGGTCCTTACATATGAAATTGGTGTTTTGCCGTACTGGCAACTTTGATCTCAAATATCTTCTCCTTGGTTAGGAATTCCAAATTCAAATTTATACAGCTATTTACTCATGTATTTGTGTTTCGAAAATTATAATTAATTTGTTTTTTCCTTATTGTTTTTTTTCTTTGCGTCACTTAGTTTACAAAATGGAAAACTTGAAATATCGCGTTATTTACGAGTACGAGTTCCACTGTGGCACCAGTGCTGCAGAAACGGCTCGAAGGATTAATGATGTGTATGGCGACGGTGCCGCAAAAGAAAACATAGTGCGTTTATGGTTCCAACGTTTTCGTTCTGGAAATTTCGACCTGCAGAACAAGCCCCGTGGACGGCCGGAGACCAAAGTTGATAATAAAGAATTGAAGGCTATTGTGGAAGCGGATCCATCGCAAACCACGTCCGAGTTAGCTGCAGGCTGCGGTGTTAGTGATAAAACTGTTTTAATCCACTTGAAGCAAATTGGGAAGGTGAAAAAGCTCCCATACAAAACTCCCATAAGCTCCCCATACAAAGTTCCTCCCATACAAAACGCCAATTTCATATGTAAGGACCTAATAATTATAATTTGAAATTAAAATTTAAATAATCTGTTAAAATATTAAATAATAGAGGCATTACGTGTTCCTCTGGACATTTCCCAGTTTTTAGTAAACTTTATTTTATTTTTTTCATGACTATTAGCAATTTATTTTATAAAATGACATATTTTGGAGGTCAGATAAATGTTCTTTTGTAATCCGATTTTTTATTTGCTTCTTTTTTTGTATATATTGTGAAATAAACGCAATTGAAATAAAACTTGTTTTTTGTTAACAACAGTTGTTTTAGGAACAATACCCTGTAAGTTCCTCTGGTCACAGTGTAATGTTCCTCTGGACAGTACTTGTTCCTCTGTACAGTAAACAATAAATGCTCTCTAAGTCATAAACACAATAATAAAATAACAGCAATACATAATTTATTTAAATGATAGAACAGTTGCTATGGTCTAGAATATTTTTCTTGCCATATTATTTTCTAGATGATGTACTGTCATCCTAGGTTGGTAAAACCTATTTTAGAGTCATCTATTTTTTTTATATAGGTGACAGAATATTCACAAAAAGGATTACTGGGGTAAAATGAATGGCTTATTAGTCAAGTGCCAAAGTATTTTTCCTGATTTTTGCGTACACAATTCCGCTAACCATAATAAAACAATATTTTATTGTAAAAAAGATACATTCATTTATGCGGCATTTTCCTACAAATCGTGGTTAAGGAGGTGTTCCCTCGTTCTTCCCAATTTACTTTAAATATTAATTAACAATTAAAAATCCTCAATATTAATATATTCTATATAAGCTGTACATAAGAATATTGTAGATTGTACGGAGTGGTCATTTTTTACAATTTCAAAAGATTCTCATTTAGAAGTTTTTATGTTATTAAAAAGATAAATACCCTTCTTGGAAAAACATGCATTCCAAAGTAGAGTTTAAATAATACAGACTTTTAAGTCTTCACAACATAAAGTCACTCAATGAAAACCAAAAAAAAAACTTTTTCGATGAAAAAAATATTATCATCGTCCCGCACTTTAACTTTGACAGGAGAGAATGGAGATTAAGTCAGTGTTATCAACTTTAAAATGCGTATTTGTTGACGGTACTTAATTAATACAAAAATTGATAGTTTAGGAAATAACACTACTGTCCAGAGGAACACGTATTGCCCCTACATATATTTTAATTTTATTTATATACATATATATTCCAATACATTACAAAATGATACTTTGTCTGTCCAACTGGGAAGGATACCCGTTTCAGGACAGCCAAATTGTATATTTAGTTCATAATATTTGTAACAAGGGAATGGTTTCTTTCAAGATATCACAGAAATGAGCCTCTGTCAAGACAACTTTTGAGAATATTAAAATTTGTTTTCTGAACGAAGCGATGGTTTCTTTATGTCTTTGAAAGAATCGCAAAGATGTGATTTTTTTTTTCAAGGTCATTTTGAAGAACATTAATACTTGCATTCAGAGAGAATGAGTGGTTTCTTTAGTGAGATCACAAGTAGGAGATTCTTTCCAGGTCATTTTAGAAAACATTTACAATTGTATAATTAGGATTTACATATATGACATAAATTCCCAGTGTATTTATGGCTTTAATAAAGTACTACAATTTTTAGAAGTACTTAAGTAGTAGAATTTACACATTTATAAACCCAATATACGACAAATTAATTTTTTTCAGGCTCGTTTTGGAGAACATTAATTTATTTGGTTGTTTATTTATTTGTTTTATTTTACGCCCAGAGGGCTTTTATATAATTAATAATAAATACAGTGCATCTTTACCATGAAAAAAATAGAACAAATAAGGTTACGATGGAAATAAAAGTATAGGTTATATATAGGTTACGATGGAAATAAAAGTAATAATGAAATAAAAATATAACAACAAAAATTTAAAGTTCAGTGAGATATATACCATCAATAAGTTACGATAAGAAAGAATACATACATAATATAAAAATACATACAACAACAAAATTTACAGTAAGGTGATCATAGGTTTGCAAAATTGCAATAATAATTTATAACTACTTTTCCGTTTTTTTTTTTAATTCTTCACACAATCAGTTCCAATTTTTAAAATGACACTTAAACACAAAGCAAATCCATGTATTAGTATTTTTGATAAGATTTTCATGCCGTCTGCCAAGAACCGTGTAAGATACTTAAAAAATTCTTTCCCACACTGCATACATTACATACATGGATTCATTTAGCATTTCTGTTGACCAGATGTAAGATCATATTGGTAAGTAACGGGACTTACATGCTACAAATAAGACAAAGCAATAAAAGCTTAATAAAATATCATTAAAACCACGCCGCAAATAATTGCCCGGCAAAAGTACATAAGTCCATAAGAGCAAAAATATTAAAATAAATATTAAATTAAAATCACCATTTGGAGATATTTATTGTGAATTTGGAGGTGGTATACAATAGATTCGAATTAACCCTTCGGAGGAGCGATTCTATATCTTTTGTGGATACGGGAAAGATCCCATATGGAATCGGCTGTTAAATTTGTGTGATTTTCTATGACTTTTAATTGCGTTTTCATTGGGTGTCGTGGGTCGATGACATCAGCCGCCATTGTTAACTATATATGAATTAAAATCTGACCACGCTGACTGTAACGCTACTTACATCAGACAAACTGGAAGAGCATTCTCAACTAAATTCAAAGAGCTGTACGATGTTATAATAATAAAAGCACTTCTTCAAAATTCCCAAAACATCTCTTAAGTGTCTTTCCACTTAACAACGGGCCTAAACCATTAAATATAGAAAGAAAGGGTCTTACATTAAATTTACTTGAACAATTAAAAATCAATAAACGAACGAATCACCCTAAAATAACCCTAATTAATGAGAAAGGACAATTATTGGTTCCCCACTTCTTAGTAAGCTCACAAAACCTAAGCAATATAACACATTTAAATAAGTCAATAGCAGTCACATCATTATTAAACAATTAATGTGGGAAAAACAAATTTCAAAGTAGGTACCTCGTCACAATTATTTTCTTAATAAATCGGTTTAACAGGTAATAAATCAATTTAGGCACCTTAAAAATTAAAATTTAGAATCGTATAAATAAGTCGTCTCAAAGTGGTCTAACCACGGTTTTAAAATGGCCTTGTAAGCAGAAACAACTGTGACCATAATAAAAAAAACTAAAATACTTAGAACTTCATAATAACATTAAATATATATATATTTTTTTAATTAAATGAATTTCTACGAATTAAACACAAAAATAATGAATGAGCTGCTTAATTTCCACAGCGTTAAAAGCGCGAAATTCAATTGAATTAAAAATATAAACAACTTTTGGTGCATAATTTGTAGAACACCGTAAAGATTCATAATAGTTTAAAATTAATCTTATAATCATCGTTTAATTGTTTGAAGTCCGTGCGATTTAAATTAATAAAAGAATAAACAAAATTTATTTAAGCTTTTCGTGGAACATCGTAAATTTCATAATAATTTAAAATTAATCACATACACAGGTAAAATTGTTTAATATAAAATTGTCCTTCTATGTAATTATTTTTATGCGTTGCAAAGTGGACTTGGCAGTTTTGTTAGGTCACGCGTCAAAATAACAACCTTGTTGAATTTAATTATAAGTTATAACATTTGATATACATATATAATATATTAATTTATAAAAAAATAGAAACATAATCCGGCTAAACAAGCAAAAAAAGACGCAACCGTCACAGCCGGTCACAACAAAAAACACGAGTTTTTGCACAAATGACTTTGAAAGTAATTACCACAATATGTTATATAGGTACGTCAAGCCACGATACGCCAAAAACAAAACAGATTTCAACGTCGCTATGGTAATATTTGATATTATTCACATTGGAATGAATAAAATTACGTTATTTATTTGTCCACTTCAGGCCCAATCGAAAATTTTACAAAAAACATTACGTTACAATCAATACATAAAAAGTAAGATAATCATTTTTCTTCGTCCTAAAAACATATGTAGATATATTTAATATTTCTAATCACAAGGACAACACCCAATGACATTATGGCAATTTCGGATAGCTAATAAAATAAAAGCTGAAAAAATCCAGTGAAATAAATTCAATTTTCGTGGCGCAAAAACGAAAGACGTTGCAGATGGACTCTAGCATTTTATTTGGATAGTGTTCTAAATTAATTTTGCCTTGTTCTGAGATGTCAAAGTTTGCAAAGACGATTTCTTACAATCTATTCACCAATTTCCGATTTTGAGGTTGAGTCTTGTGTAAAGTATTTTAATTGAACATATTTTAACGGAAAATATTTAAATATGATGTATATTTACCATTTTAAAACATACCTAAACATGTAAATAAATCCATATGCAAACAGCTAGGACATAATAATTCATTGCTTTGGGTTCTAATAACATTTCTATTTAAATATTTTCCATTAAAATATGATAAGCTAAAATACTTTACACAAGATTGAACCTCAAAATCAAAAATTGTTAAATAGATTACGAAAATTTGTCTTTGCAAACTTTGAAACCTCAGAACACGGTAATCGAAGTTAGAACCCTATCCTATCAAAGTGACGAACGTCTTGTAACAACGATCAACTGTCAGATACAAACAAAACAGAGAGTGTAAAAAATGTAAGGACCTTGTAAAATAAATGGAGCTTGATTTTAGAATTTCTTCATACAAGTATCTAACGAAATACAACACGTGTGGTTCTGAAAATGATTTTGGTTATAGAAATGATTAAAATAAATTGTTGTGCATTCACCAGAAACGCGAAAATGCGGGCGGTGTGTGCGAATGCGCGCGGAAAAAAATTCGAAACAAATATTTTGAATGCCATTTTGACCCTTCTGTGTACAGAATTTGTATGAAGGACAAGGTCAGAATCGCTTGCGCCGACATCAAAGATGACATAGCCACTAGTTTTATTTACCTGGCAACACCAGAATATTTTTAAATAATTTTATCTTTGGAATCGAAATGTCAAATTTGCCACGATTATGTCCGATGCGTGATTCTTGACGAAAACATCGTAAAACCTATCAAATTAACGCAAGTAATGTTGTTTTGGTACATAGTTTATTGTTCTAGGAATGTGTTTCGGTCAATAATATATGTGATAGCTCAAAATTAATCCACAAAACATTCAATTCAAAATTCAAAGTGGTGCTTTGTTAGGGAAAAAGAAGAGGGGGGCCAACCCATGACAGGTTCAAAGATCATTTTTAAAAAAAGGTCAGTTAGAACCTTGTCAAACTGAAGTGACGTACTGTATACAGGGTGTCCGGGGGTTAAGTGCATTAACTTTGGAAGGTGATTCTACATGATGGTAGGAGAAAAACGATTAACAACTTTATCAGAAATTTCCGTTTTCCGTAAAAAAAGACGTACCAACTAAAAATCCTTAGTGTGAGGTACAAACTTACCCGATAAATTTGCTGTGAGCTTGTCGGGCGCGATTGTGGCAACGTTACATGGTTTTGATTGGCCCGTATCGCAACAGCGGAAAATAATAATGCTAGCCGCACGCGCCGGACTAATTTTATCTTTTTACAAAAAAAAGTACCCCTAAAAATTGGAATTTCGTAAAAATTATCTATCTTTTTTACTTATATAATCATGACACTGGGACACTTGGACACCTATGACACCCTGTATAATATATCGAATATCGTTTAATATTAAAATTATTATATATTGAATGCTGCATTATTACGTACTTGTAAAGCAATAAAGCAGTTTCATGGTAGATAAAACAATCACAATCCCAACATTCATACGATTTAGTTCACGAGCTGATCCATATGTTCGATTGGATCGATAAAGGCCATGTGTTTTCAGCGAGCGTCCGTTCAACATATTTATTATACAGATAGTTTTATTACGACTGTTGTATGTTATGAACCCTTTCAAAAGGAAGATGACTGAAGATGGTTTGAAAGGGGGATATGATTCAAGATGTAAATACGAATGATAGAGGGATCGCGCTAAAATAAAACAACAAAAAACTATTATAATTAAAGGCCTAAGGCGTTATGCGACATATTTAAAATGTGTAGAGCAAAAATCTCAAGGCCAATGAGTTAAGCAGCATTTAAAGAAACACGTGATTTTTTTCATACTTCTAACATGTTAAATAACAGAACTAGATGTTTTTTGTATATAATTTTCGGAGCGTATTATAAGATTTTTTTTATAAAAGGAATTTCATTTTGTAGTAACTTTTTCATCTCGACATCAGATTAGAGGTTAACCCCTCAGGCCTTGGGTCTATGTTGTCGGGTCAAAATATTTCCGCTTTTCCGCATCCGTAAACTAAGACTTATTTTTGAAAGGTGTTTAAAAACACTTCCAAATTTTATAATTCTAAATAAACACATTTTTTTTTAAATATATACATTTTTAATGCAAAATAAAGTTTAAAAAATGGCTCACCTTACGTTTTTTAACTAAAATTACTGATAACGAAAAAATAAAACACGCATATATTTGATTAAGACAAATGAATTATAAAAGTAATTGTCACCTCACTTTTTTGTCGTTTCGGGTAAAAAATAATTCTTAAAAAATCACAATTTTTCTTTTTTTCAATTGCGATCGAAAAATTTTGGTCAAACAATTTAATTATTTTGTTGCTACCTTTTAGATTTAAATAAAAAGCGTGGTGTTTTCTCTTTCCAACGCAGTTTAAATCATATATCTCACAATGATAGTAAGGGAGGCACAACGATTTCTATGAGACCTACATATATCAGTTGTTCCCAAAAGTGAACAAATTATCCTGAGGGGTTAGGGTAGTACAAAGCCATCCTAACCTAACCTACTTTATTTATATGTCAGCCGTCCAATAAGTTGAACAAGTTTGCGCATGTACATCATACTCTGAATTTGCATATTTCCAGATAAAAACACAATGTAAACACGAAAACAATAAAACACGGATTATCTCTAGAAAATATAAAGATAGTAAGATACAAAATAAAATTAACAGATACCCCTGAAAAAACAAGTTTCATTCATAATTTTTACCTGAATTCTAAGAAAAATTTAACCCACACAAGTGAAGTAATGTTTAAATATCGAGATGACATAGCAAAGGCACCTTGCAAGGACATTTAAGCGTGATAAAATAATATTCGATGATGCAAGATGCATTCAGAGCGATGCGATGCACTAATTGCGCCTCTCTTAGAAACTTGCAATTGACGAGCGTTTCCACAAACAGAAATACGCTACTAAAACCTTTTTGTTTCATCGGGGTCAATATTTTGTGATAATCTTTAAATGCAAATTCAATTAACTATTAGACACAATTAATAACAAAATAAACTCAATACTTTTGTGAAAAGCCATCGAAAAGCGTTATTCAAAACGACCGCGACTTCGAAAATTGCGAATTTTGACAAAAGAGAAATTTCTACATATTTGAAAGAAGTGCAATGCTTTCACAAAGCGAAATGTCAGATACATTTTAATTATTGTTTTTAATAAAAATATTTTTTGTTTTTTTGCTTTATATTTCAAAGATTTTTTGATGTTTTTTTTTAAATTTCATTTACGTTTTTCACTCCAAATAATGTCAGGAATTACTGGTTAATGTAAGTCCCTTAACACCCTGTATCTTTACATAGTATAAAATGAAGTCGCCTCCGCTTTCTGTGCGCTTAGATCTTTTAAACTACCCAACGGATTTTCATGCGGTTTTCACCAATAGATAGAGTGATTAATGGGGAAGGTTTTTAGGTATATAATTTGCCAAGATTTTGTGTAAATTGGTTGAAATATATAAATAAAGGAGCGGGCTGGCAAGCGGGCAGCGAGCTGGCAAGCGGGCGGTGTGGATTGGATTTAAAAGATGGCGTTTGTTATAAAGGTTAGGTTATAACGTGTCGTTGTGTTTCGTTAGCCACAGCAACGTATTGCCGGGTCCGCTAGTATTGTATAAAACATATCATTCTTTATAGTATGCCTTCTTACGTCCAGCTTTGTTGACAGGTCCCTTTCAAACACTGTCTCCAAATTTAACGAGTTTTGTCTTATCTGGTTATTTTAGGTCATAAGATCATCAATCGTCATCCTCTCACCTAATCTAATCTCTAAGTAAATACTACTTTTTTTTTGTGATGCAACATACCAAAATTAAATTTTCGGCGGTTTTATAGATCTGTAGAACGTTCTAAATTAATACTCGAACACCTTATTACGACTCGACATTCTCAGAATTGCCATATTTCAGAGCACCTTGAAGATCTTCACCAATAATAATAACTCATCTGAAATAATTCAGTGCAGCACGGTATTTAAAAAGCAATTAACGAAATGACTCCACTTGCACGTCTAAGAAATGTTGAACAATGAGATCAGCAACGTAGTCAGTTATCGAAAGGTCAAAGGAACCAAAGCGCAGTAAACTCTGTACACACTAAATGACATTCTACATAACTAAACGGTGTTTTTTCTGGAAATTTGATGGAATATATATGGAAAACACATCGAGACCCATTTGAAAAATTTATGATTTACAACTGTATGCCATTACATCATATTTTCATACTTAGGATTTCATATAGATTACCATTAGAGAAGAAATAATATTTTGGGAAGGTAGATACTAAATCGTCAGAAATGGCAACACCTTGAACCTAATAATAGAACTCAGATCACATGAAAATATCTGTCATATGCCTCCGCCGTTGCCGTCAGCAAATCATCAAAAATACCAAAATTTCAAAACCAAACAGTAATAATACAGGTTCACAAACAGTAATAAACACAAATTTTGTCAATCTAACACACTATATAAAGAGGTAATATTTGTTTGTTTGTGTGTTTGTTTGCATCGAATAGGCTCCGAAACTACGGAACCGATTTGAAAAATTCTTTCACTGTTGGGAAGCTACACTATCCCTGGGTGACATAGGCTATATTATATTTTTTTTAAAAATAGGCATCCTTACTAAAACTTCAATAATGTAACCCAGGGTGTAAAAAAATTACCTAAAATATTCTTTAAATCGCGTGCGCTGCGAAAACTATTGATGATAGAATAAAGTAATGTAATACGACTTTATAGAACACATCATTATTTACAAAAAAGGTCGCGACAGCATATGTCTAACTATTATGGTTATGCCACAATAAGTATTCTTTTATTTTAAAATATTAATTAATATGTCGTTGCTTGAAAAGGCTCTTTATTTGTATCTTGGTTTTAATCCTTATCAAAATAAATTACTTCATATTCAAGACAGCTTCAATACCTTTATTTAACTTTTTGAATTTTTCAATTCGGATATTTAATTAGAAAGATATCACGAGTTTAAAAATGTTAGTATTAGAAAAAAGTTTCGGCTACGGGCCGCGCGGGAGAGGAGTCAAGAAATGCAGTGCCAGGGGGGTTGGCGGGACGGGGGAGCGGGAGAGCGGTGGCGGAGAAGGTGGAAGTGGAACGCTTGAGGGGAACGCACGGGAAAGGACATGTAAGGAGTAACATTTTATTTATTTGAATATGGCATGTATTATAAAAGAAAGTCCAAAAAACGTGCAGCTCGCAAAAACTCAGAAACGAGTCCCGATTCGATCAAGGGAGTTATATGGTGTGGTAGATCTCTATCCCCCCTAGAGAATAAGGGTATCCGTTTTTACCTAAAGGCCGTGCTTTTAAAGATATAAGGGCTGAAAATTTCGCCCTCTTGAAATTTCTAGAACAGTCTTCCGGAAAGTTCTAGAAGGTTCCATAGAGCTGTAGAAAGTTGTGGAAGGAGTGGAATGATCAGGAATAGGAAATCGGGAACATCATTGTGTAACATTCCAGAACACTATCTTATTGTCCTGAGCGAAGCCGGGTAACCCAGCTAGTAATTTAAATAAAATATTTCCATATAAAATAATATACCTATGTATATCCGTACCTTAAAGAACAAACCACACATAGCTATAGACTTAGCTATGGACGTTGTTTATCCTTTCGGGCAGTGGTCCCCAACTTTTTTGTCGCCGCGGACCGGTAAAAGTTTGATAATTTTACCGCGGCCCACTTGGGGGGGGGACACATTGAATGTAGTTTTTTTTTCTTCTTAGTAACAAAATATTTGTACAATATATAATAATAAAAATAACAATTGTGGTACTTATAAGTTCTGGTGACAAATAATAGTAGAGAAAACACAACGTTTGTGGGAAAATGAAGAAAAAATATATGATAACAATGAATAACTATTCCAGAAGTTTCAGATAATTTTTCAATTATCTTTTGGATTGATGGGTATTTTCCATATTTTTAAGATTCAACGGAAGGTTGATAGTATGTTTTTCAAAGATAGATAATTTTGAGAATGCTTAGGGTTTAATATCGTGATTTTAATGTTATTCTGATATCTTTCAGATATGTTAACTTGCAAGTTATTTATATATTTTCTTTAAAAGTTTTGATGTTGAAGTTTTATGGGTTTTGATTTAATGATTTAAATTGAATCGTTTTTAAACATGCCTTCAAAATAAAATACAGTTTTTTTAAATTATTTATTAACCAAGATATTATTAGTCAACTGAGGACTTTCCTTATTATCTAATGTTTTTGCTTGGATTGATAGTTGAAAATATCTTCGCTATTTGGTCAGGTAGCAACAGACAATTAAAGAATTTTCCTACATTCATTAATGACCTTCTGAATCTGAATTTTAAATTTACATAAGAACAAAGATAATAACAGCTTAAACTTTTTTTTCAAAAGTGTTTTGATTTTAAAGCAAGCCCTTGCGCGACCCAGTACCATTGGTCCACGCCGTCCACGGCCCATAAGTTAGGGACCACTGCTTTAGGGTTCAGATATAGTTCTGTAAAACAATGTTAGATGAAAATGTCAAATAATGTTTTTTTTTTCATTCCGAATAATTCACATATTATTTAAAAACGACCCTTATGGAATCTGGACGAAAAAATCGTCGTGTAAAACGCCAATACGTTCTGAGATCGAACTTTACTTTTTGAGTATAATTTTCAATCAACACTATTAAATAAATTAATAGATGTTTTTTACACTAGCTCCACACAGGAGACCATAAGGAAAAAATCCCTCAGGGCCTATGACATCTGTGGAAATGCTGTGTGGTAGGTATTTTTTTTAAATTTGTGTTTATTACTTTAGGGAACGAAAGGAGAGGAATTTCTGGGAAGGAAAAAGATACGAGAGGTGGGTAGAAATCTGGTGGTCACTATGTCCAGGAGTGACAAACGTATTAATTCATTCCACTGCAGTGCTCAGCGATTGGTCAAGAGAGACCGACTGAAGAGGTCAAAAGGTCTCCTTCAACCAGTCTATCGAATCCGGCCCGCCACGCAAAAGGTGGGCAAACGCATCCGCCACCAAGACGAGACAAACCACACCCTGCTAAATCACCAAACATACCAAACCACTTGGGGTGATCCATGGCAGGGGCGTAGGTTATCCAAAAAATGGTTCCCATTCCCGCTTCCCAAATTGAATGATTCTCTATCTTGTAAATTTCTTCGTCAAAAAGTAGGCTCGTTGCAGTTAAATACTATAGTGGATTTACCTAATGCATTGCATATCGATGGTTTGAAAGGTGTCATGAATGGGAGTGGGCGCAACAGAAACTGCATGCGCTCCAGCTCGATTACAATATGACACTTATCGTAATATCGTAATTGATGAGTGCTTACGTAATTATTCAGGAGTGGCCAATCGCTGCTCTCATTCAGGATATGATTTTGCATAATGCATACCATTAAATTATCTAAGAAGAATAATGCGTTATTGTAGTAGATATGTCATCGCAGATAAATGAGATCACAAATGTTTCTAAGTATACAATTAAAAAGGGCATTAAAGCGTGACGCACTTACATTTTTTTTCAATAAATGGTCGCTCTTTTTTTATTTGATTCATACCTAGACCATAGACAGACCGATAAGTTAACCAAAATGACTTCACGACGAACGTAGTTGTCCATTTTCTAAGTAATGAACTGTCGTGCATATTTTAGTGTGGCTTAGCGATGTTTTGAGCAGTCTGGGCAAACGCATGGGGTCTGGCTAAAAGGGTAATTGCAAAAGCATGAAATATAAAGTTTAGTTAAGGGGATATTTCACCATCCTCTTGATGGCTGTCAAAAGCAGTATTCATAAGATAATGTATATATTTTTTTAATGTGAGTATTGCACAAGAGTCCCAACTGCTCCCATCCACCTGGAGATTGAGAGTATATTCCACTCTGGAACGTTTCGCAAATATATATCTCATATTATTTTTAATGTTTAAATTGTGAAATAGAACAAATTAAATATAATTTACATCTGCACGCCGAAATTTGAACCCGCGACCACAAACGCGACCGTCAAAATATTTTCGATTGACAATTTATTTATCTATTCGGTAATCTAACCTACGAATAGTGGCTGTACGTCTTATAAGTTCCATTCCGTATGATGAAGACATGAATTCGTGCTTGTTAATAGTAATAATAATTATTGGATAATTTGTAGAGCGCCGTTTTTGTAAAAAAAATCACCTCAAGGGCCCCGCAATCGAACTAGTCGATTCTATCCATTCCTTAGTTGAAATAATTTAGTATCTACTCGTATTTGTAAACGATGTAAAAATATGTCAATGATCATTTTTTGTACTCAACCAAATATAGACAATAGCAAAATTATTTTATATTTTTGTTATTCAAGGGTCAGTCCCAGACACTAGTCCATGTATTCTATCCATTCCTTAGTTGAAATAATTTAGTATCTACTCGTATTTGTAAACGATGTAAAAATATGTCAATGATTATTTTTTGTACTCAACCAAATATAGACAATAGCAGAATTATTTTATATTTTTGTTATTCAAGGGTCAGTCCCAGTCACTAGTCCATGTTAGTCCTTGCCCGGGTGTCCGGGAGCTTGTTGAAACGGTAATGCACGTTTTTTATCCCTCCCGCGACAAAATATCCCCGCCAAAATATCCCTGAAAAAATATCCGCAAACAAAATATCTACTAAAACTTAACCTAACCTAACAAAAATAATACACACATCTGTAAAGACAATAAATTATTGTTCAAAAATAGTAAAATGGGACAAAAATAAATCAGATAACAATAATTTATTGTCTTTACAGGATATCTGTATTATTTTTAACCAATTTTGTTAGGTTAGGTTAGGTTTTAGTAGATATTTTGTCGCGGAATATTTTGTCGCGGAACCGTCGAAACGCCACTGAATACTAACAAAAATGTTATTTTCGAGGAGTATAAAATAAAAAATCAAAACAAAAATATTTTAATTTAAAGAAAAACACAATAATTACATTGTCGTAATCACTATTACAGAATGATGGATCGACCAAGATAAAAATTTTAATGAGGCGCGATATTTAATATTCCGGTTTTAAAGTCATTATTTTGTCAACAGGATCAGCAAAAATACCAAAACAAAACAGGCAGAAATTTATTAGTTGGCATTATTACCAACATAAAATATGGACTAAAAATTATTTATTTCGCCGCCGATAGGTGATCCCTTCATTTGGACAGGGTTCTAACTTCACTTTACCATCTTCCTCTGAGATATGAGGTCAACGTTTGCAAAGACATGCACTCATTATCTATTTACGTGTTTGGGAATATTCCTGTCCTTAAATTCCTACCTACACCTCCCTCTAGCTACACATGTGAAACCAGTGCAGTGACAGTCTTCAACATGCGAACAGTGTTTCTATGTGTCTATTTTGTATTCTCGAATGCCAATGATAAATTACCAGTTACCAAGTAATGTTACAATCTGTGCACAGTTGGACAGTTTTATGTGGACATTATCATTATTAAATTATATTTAAATTTAATTTACTCTTTTGAGGATGAATCTTGTGTAAAGTATTGTAATTGAACATATTTTAAAGGAAAATATTTAAATATGACGTACCTAACTTCCTATTTCAGAACATATTTAAACATGCAAATAGAACCTTATGCAAACAGCTAGTGCACAGGGTTCTAATTACATTTACCTAATGCAATTCCAAGCTAGGGCCACGTCCAAAGATATTCAAATACAAAAATCTTTGGCCACGTCCTATTTAAATATTTTCCCTTAAAATGTGATAAACTAAAATAATTTAATAAAAATTCTTAAAAAGATTACGAAAATTCGTCTTTGCAAACTTAGAAACGCGCCTTGTAATTTCGACCAACTGTCAGATACAAACAAAATAGAGAGTGTAAGTGATGTTAGAACCTTGTAAAATAAATTATTATTTAAAATGCTTCGTGTTAGAACTTTGTCATATAACTATGAAAATAAAATACAGATGGTTCTGAAAATTATTTTGGTTATAGAAATGATCAAAAGGCATTCAAAGGTCATTTTTGAAAAAAAACGTCAGTTAGAACCTTGTCCAAATGAGGTGGAAAATTAGTAAAGTTATAGCTTAGCAGAAATATTTGAATTGCCTTCATTCACGTTAAAAAATCATATATAAAAAGCGGAACACGTCATTGCCAAAATCGTAGGATCATTATCCGGCTAAGTGAACGACCGTAACGAGAAATCGAAAATCTTTATGACAAATGTAATAAAGTTCGTTTTTTTTTTAGAAACCCTTTTGTTGGTTTCGCATTCCACACGCAACTAAATTAACAGGGTGCCTGATATACATTTGGTATACATTTTTTTGTACAAAACTCGAGGCAGTTAACTCACCGTGTTAACCCTTAAAGATACACCAACTAAAATAGCTAAATTACAAAGTTCTTCGTATTTTTTTTATGTTATTCTACTGTGATGATGTTAATTGAAGCATGGACGCTTACATAAGAACTGATAAGGCGACTTAAGGCATTAGAGATGTGGATCTACAGAAGAATACTCAATATAAAATAATTCATCGATGAAATAACAAGTGATGCAATGAGAATTCTTGGTTTTATTTTGAGAATGGGTGCAAATTTTAAAAATGTATCAACATTAAAAAATCTGTATTGCTCGTTAGTACGAAGCAAATTAGAGTACAATTCCACCATTTGGTCACCATTTTACAAAATCCGTTCTCAATTATTGGAAAAGGTACAAAACAAATTCCTTCGGTATATTAATTTTAAAATGAAAATTCCAATTGAACTTATAAATTATAATAACTTACGCGCAGAAACCAGACTCCTTAAATTATCAGATAGAAGAGTGTTAATTGATTTGTTATTTTTATTCAAAATTATCAAATCTTTAGTTGACTGCCCTAATTTATTAGAATTAATCTGTATTAATGTTCCTGCTAGACTAACTCGCAATAAAGATATTTTCAATTTTAACAATACCCTCAATACTAACTATTCTATTAATTCACCAATCCCTAGAATGCATAGCCTTGCAAATAAACATTGTGAATCTATAGATATATTTGGTGTTGACAGTTTTGCAATTTTCAAGAGACAACTCATCTCTATTTTATCTGTTAATAATTAACTTTTCTTATTTTTGTTCTTTTCATAAAACCTCCTCTCATTTAAAATCTTACCAGTAATTTATAACCTTATTTTATTTTATTTTGCTGTTCTATTTAGTTCTGTTTTATCATCATACATTATTATACACATATAATTGTTTGTTTATACCTACTTACTAGCTTTTACACTTTGCACTTTATTGTATTTCTGGTCTTATTACTGATTTTTTCTTATTACTCATAGTATTTCATTTCTTTTATGATGTTTAATTTTTTTATGTTTTTAATTTCTGTTGTAAAAGCCCACTAGGGCGTAAATAAATAAATAAATAAATAAGCTAGATGGACAGGGTTATGAATGAAGATGTTATAGTTCGGAGTGTTCGGACGAATAAAAACAAAAATAAGTTATTAAAACAACAGAAATTCGAAAACTTCAATATCTAGGACTTGTGATGAGACATCCAGAGAATTGCGAGATCTTGCATCTTTTCCTTTTGGCCCTTTTTTTAAATCGCTATAAATGCACTAATTAGATATTTTTGAAGTTTCTGACGTACAACATATTTTAAAAGCAGGTCAAATTAATATACCGTCATATATTTATTTATCGGCAAACAATGCTAACCGTTCAGAGCAGATTTTTAAATTGATGTGCAATGTGCATAAAAAAACTCTACCAAAGAAATATACCATACTGTTTTCGCTACGAGATATCTAAAAAGACACATAAAAATATATGATTGTCTAATTTTTGACAATGTAAACAAAAAGATCAACCTGGAAAACCTCCTTATATTGATATGTTCTATTTTTTTTCTTAAATAAATTTCATATACAATGCCAAATTTAGAAGAGCAAGGAAAACACATATTTTTTTAGTTGAATATTTCTATTCTTGCCAAGTTATGTTAAGGGTTAAGGGGGCGTTGAGGGATGTAAAGAATGAGAGGCTTCGAGAATAACGAACAACGTAGATAAGTAATTCCGGACCTTACGTTTTTCGGAGAATTCCACGAATAACTAAATTTTACTAATCCGGGAATGATGTGGCTTTAACTCGAGTGTTACACGCGTTTTATGGTCGGGGATACTGATTGCCTGCCCGGGGAGATTTATGGCTCCGTGCCATTTCCTGGTCACTTCAATTTATGGCGTATCGAAACACCGTGCAATGTCCATCATCAGGGCTATCTAAAAAAACAAGGGTAATAGACCAGAAGATAACGGTTGGGAAATTACTTATTGATTCAAACGTCTGTAAAAGATACCGGGAAGTTGAAGTTGGATAGTACGGATGAAGATAATAAAATTACTTCTTCTTCTCGTGCACTGTCCGTTCAACGGACGTTGGATATGCGGACTTTGTTTACTGCGGCCCGGAACAGCTCTACAGTAGACTGGCCAAACCACTGTATTAGGTTTTTCAGCCATGATGTTCTCCTTCTTCCAGGGCTCCGACTTACGACAATCTCGTACTTCTCTGTATGTTTCATCACATGTGCTAGAAATTGAAGTTTACGGATTTTAAGTCAAAGATACGACAGAAACGAAAAATAAACCTGTTCATCATCGACATTTCCAATTCATTAGTGGTTGATTTCAATGTTGACCATAGATCTGTTAATTGGTTCTACCTCTTGTTGACTAAGTTATCAAGTCTTTGCGTTTCTGCAACCCAGCCTACTACCCATTTCTGCAAACCAGTGTTTCTGCAATCTATTCCTTACTAAATCCAGCATTATTCTTGTTCTTCGGTTGTTCTAAAGATGAGCAATGTTCTCATCGATAAGAACACTTGAATTGGTTCATCTTTCGTTTTAGGCCAAGTGTTATTTCCGAAAATTAATTTTCGGGGTCAAGCAAATTTCGAAGCGCGACTTGACAATATTGGGTGTGACTGTCATCGACCCCTGACCTGCCCCAGAGGCGGCTGGTTCTTCACACTAATTGTGGTCGACACCAGAGTTCAAGTACAGGGGGCGCGCGTGGGCGATAACAACTGAGAGAATCAACAAAGTTCATCCTATCTTATTCGAACCTCCTTTCACTCTTCCATCAATCGCCATTCATCCAGCGTAGTTGAAGCGTTACAGTATCGTTAATTACAGCCATACCGTGAACAGTGTACAGAGAGAGATTGTCAGAGATGATACTATAATTTTTAATTAAATGAAGACAATGTTAGCGAAACTCAATCGAAAATCTGAATCTTACAAATCTTAAAAAAATACGGTCACATCTAGGACACATTTAGGAAAATAAAGATATTGCTCTCTTACGAGGGATGGGAATGCTGATAGAGATATCGAAAGAAGGGTAAATGCAGGTAACTCCTTTAATGAAAGACTGAACGCCGTTGGCGCCAACAAAAAACTGTCTAAAGAAGCGAAGCTGGCCATCCACAATTGAGTGTTGGTACCTACCCCGATGTATGGCAGTAAGGCATGAAACTGGCAGAAGAAGGATGAAAGTAGACTGAATGCTGTAGAAATGATATCCCTGAGGCGTATGTGTGGTAAAACCATGTACGATCGTGTGAGAAACGTTGAGATTCGCAAAGAATGCGAGGCTGATGTAAGCGTAATGAGTAAGATTAATAAAGGGACGCTCAGATGGTTTGGGCATGTAGAGCGAATGAACGAGGAAAGGATTGTAAGGAGAATATATGACGCAAATGTGTATGGTAGAAGTCGGGGACGCCCGAGGAAGACATGGCACGAAAAACTGATACTCGAGTCGGGCCATGTCAAGAGTCAGAATAATAGAAGAGCATGTATGAGACGATGCATGAATATTAACGAGGCAATGAGTGTGTGCCAAGATCGAGTTGTTTGGCGGTCCATCGTCTCTGCCTGCCCTTGCGGTGAAACGGCGTGATGGTAAGTTAATTAGTTAGTTTAGTTAGTTTTCAGTCAAAGTATTGTACAGTTAAATATGACCGAATCGGATAGAGACACATTGGCTCAATTGGTAGAGCTGCGCCCCGGCAACGCAAAATCCTGGGTTCGAGTCCTGGATGTTAGCATATCGTTTCTGTTTTCAGATTTTCGATTGAGTTTCGCTAATATTGTCTTAATTTAATTAAATATTACAATTTGAGATTTTATTAATTAAGTTATAAATAAATATTCATCCTAGATTTGCGGAAAAGTCAATTGATGTCAGATATTAAAAATAAAAATGAATAAAATTTATCCAACACACTATCTAGAAAGCATTTAGTTCGGGTTTGAATCTTGCAATCATACATAAAGACATACAGCAACAAATAAAAATATGCGTTAAGATAATAATGTTGGTAGTTCTTAATCGAAGTATGATACAGTTAAATATGGCCGAATCGGATAGGGACACATTAGCTAAAATAGTAGAGCTGCGCACCGGCAAGGCGAAGATCCTGGGTTCATGTCCTAGATGTGACCGTATCTTTTTGAAGCGATAACTTCTTTAGCACCGTTGTGATTTGAAACTCGACAAACACTTACATCTCTAAGATTTAGCCTACGAGAAAATAAGATAGTATAATCGGTCTCCTCTTTTTGCGGTGCTTTATAATTTGTTAAAGGTTGCACTTTTACCGCGTGTTAACTGCACACACTTGTATTTTTTTTCAGTCGTTTCGGTTTTCAGATTTTCTATTGAGTTTCGCTAATATTGTCGTCATTTAATGAAACATTACAATTTGAGGTTTTACCAAAGATATCGAAATACAAAATATATTTTAATATCTTTGGGTTTTACTCATTAAGCTAAAAATAGATAATATAATTATTTATAAGTGCCCTACGAGTTCATCGGTGAACGGTGACGCCCGTTCCAGTCCGGGTAGACGCCGAGCAGACGCAGGAATTCAGGAATGCAGAGTACAATTGTTCATTGTTCTGCTTGACAATCATCGCAGATGTATTTTGTATACATTTGTCATCGGGCAAAACCCCGAACTAGTCACGGGTCATTTAAGATGGATTATTTCGATTAATTTGAAACGCTAATACCAAGAGTCATGGGTGTTGCAAAGGGTGACCCGACTTATTTACTATAATAAAATCGACTTAAAAATACTCTTAATAATAAGTTGGAATGAATATCAAACGAATTTATACACAGTGGCGATTGTTTGTACTTATGCGCTGGTACATACATTATATAGAGTATATATACACAGATAGAATAATTTTCTCAATTTACCCGCGTAACGTAGTCCTTAAAAGGACTTTTTAACACCAGATCTCACTGTCCATCTTCAGAGGCCTTATGTATTGAGTTTTTGTCTCAAACTGATCGCTTTCGCGTGTCTGTTCGGTCCAGAAGCTAAGACTTAAGTAGAATAGTATCTGAAGATGGACAGTGAGATCTGACCGAAACGTCAGGAGTTAAAAAGTCCTTTTAAGGACTACATTACGCGGGTAAACCGAGAAAATTGTTCTACATCTTACACCCGGGAAAACCTTAACCATAACGTATATACACATGTATATATAAACAATTATGTCCTCTGCGTGCGAACTCTATCTAAATTTCTAAAGTATGGTACTGTATTCATTCATTTTTAGGCAGCTTCGCGTTCATTGGTCAAAACATTGTTTATATATTTTCGTATCGGTGATCAATGAACCGGTGTATGCATTTTTTAGCCATAGGTAAGTTGTTTTTAATTGTTTGTCTAGCTTGTATTTTTTTCTAGATTTTAGAAATGTATTATAAGTTTGTACAGCGCCCTTGAGATGATTATTCATAAAAACGGCGCTCTATAAATCATCAAAGTATTATTATTATAGAAAAGCAGATTTTTCCTTAATGTATTTGAATGAAAATATTTATGTTTTAAGTATACTTTTGTATTCGGCGGTACATCGTCTCTGCTCATCCCTTCGGGGTCAATAAGTTATATTTTGTGTTATTAGGTTATACCGTATTTTCCCTAAACCGACTGCATATTGTATATAAGTACGCCCGCCGGGGGGATCTGTCTGTACGGGATACCGCCATGGGACCGTTGCAAAATTACAGAACAATATCGCGAATACCAATAATACAGTGGAATTCATACATAAGAACACAATCAGAATATTTTATTTCTAACTAGCTGACCCAGGCACGTGTTGCTTTGGCTTACGAAACACAACGCCATCTACTGGATGATACCCAAACTTTTAACTCACGCCGCCATCTGTTAATTTGCAAACAAATCAAATCTACACCCCCCGCTTGCCAACCCGCTCATCCACCACATACAGACATTAATTATATATTTCAACCAATTTACACAAAACCTTGACAAATTATGTACCTTAACCTTCTTCATGAATCACTCTTATCTATTGGTGAAAATCACATGAAAATCCGTTCAGTAGTTTTTGAGTTTATCGCGAACAGACAGACATACGCGGCGGAAGACTTTAATTTATAATATGTAGAGACATACTCCGTCGCATTCCGAAAAATCTTTAGGACTAATCATTTATTTATTTATTTATTTATTTATTATTATTAACGCCGATTAAAGCGGCTTTTACAAAAATATTACAATTATTTTACATATAAATACAGAATATACATAGATAAAAAAATATAAAAATTAAAAAAATATATATATGTAAAATACATAAAAAAGAACAATATAAATTGTAGTATCAACATAAAAACAACAACGAGTAGGTTATTATAAATATAATACAACATATTATAAATCCCAGACAATATGTATTAAGAAATTAATACTTTAAAACTGTATTTGATTATAATCAAGCTGAAAAGCGCTGACAGACAGTTTTAATTAAGTAGTGTTTGTATGAGGTTAAACTAGCAATGTTTATAGATTCATCCAAAACATATTTAAAAACGCATTTAAGATAAAGTTCAGTATATGTATATGTTACGTCTTCGTCGAGTTCTACCATTTCTATATTTAACTTTACATAAATACAGATGTAACATTGTCATCAATTGGCCATTTAGTGCCATTTGTTTTTTTTTTTCATTTGAAAGGTCCCCGCTAACGCCGATTCTAGGTGCGTTTCAGCTTTCTATCAAATTGTAATAAGCTGACAAGCTTAACGGCGCGCGTGATAGTTGTCCTCTTCTGCTGATCAAAATTTGTTTAAAAAGCTGAAACGGACTGCGAATCGGCATTTAACGAGAATCTTTCAACTGTCAAAAAACACGATAGCTTTGAATGGCCATTTGATGACTGTATCACACGTGCAAACAAAATCAACTAAAGGGCACTTAACAAAGGCATAAACTGCCTAGAAATAATTTTTTTTTTATATAATTTGCCATTCAACAAAGCTGTAAATATATCTATCACGAGATATGAAAATGGTTCAGATTTGTGTAACTGTCAAAAGTGAAGACAAAAAACATAAATTTTTATTTATTTTATATATTCAATAATTTTATTATTAAATTAATAAAAACAGTTTATTTATAAACAAGTTCTGCTGGTAATTATTATTACGCGGACAGCTGAAAAATTGGAAGTGAAATTGTTAACGAATGTCCAATAATTTCACTTGTTCAAGAGAGTATTTCATTTGGGATATTAGTTCAAGCACCCATAGTTATAATGTACAATTACATGTTGCATTATTTGAGAAAATTAAAAAAAAACTTAATAGAGTTGATTTACATCATGTATTCATTAAGAGTGTAGTGACATTCGTTTAGAAGAAATGTTTTTAGTGATGACTTAAATTTGTGTGTGTCTTGAATTTGTTTGATGTTATGTGGAAGATTGTTGCATACTTTAACGGCCATGTAATATGGTCCTTTTTGGAATATTGTTTTGTTTGCTTTTGGTATTAATAAGTTTTCTGTGAACCTTGTAGCGTATTTGTCTGTAGAGTTTTTTTTGTGGAAACTTGACTGTAGATGATCGCACTAGCATGCATAATTCCATTATATATATGTCTGTGACTGTCAGAATTTTCAGATTTTTAAA
The DNA here is from genome assembly GCA_917563855.2 of Limnephilus lunatus. Lineage (NCBI taxonomy): Eukaryota > Metazoa > Arthropoda > Insecta > Trichoptera > Limnephilidae > Limnephilus > Limnephilus lunatus. Next base: position 38,072,770 of record OU830602.1, on the reverse strand, counting down.
CACAGGTCTACATGAATCCAGAAGAGCAGAGTTTGCAATTTTTCTCATGCATCTTTTTTGGATGATAAAAACATCTTTGGCGTTTACTGAGTTTCATAAAAGACAGAGGTCGTGTAAATCACTCACATGACATCTTGTAGATCGATAATTTTTAATTTCATTTCAGTGATAATGTGTTGGGTTGGGAAGTGCGCCATCGCCCACTGGTGACCTAAATATTTTGAAAAAATCAGTCCAAAATCTGACAATCGGAATTGATATCAATTGAGCTTCCAGTCATCACAATAATAAATTGTTATTAGATGTATTTTATGATAAATTAACAACAGCCTAATTCAGTTGCTCTAGTTTTCAAGTACGAGAACTTGGCAATGACACATTTATTACTTGGTCACTTTAAAATTGCAAGTGAAATTGTTAACGATTGTCCAATAATTTCACTTGTTCAAGAGAGTATTTCATTTGGGATATTAGTTCAAGCACCCATAGTTATAATGTACTAGCGACTTCCCGGCATATTTCCTCTCCCGAATTCTCCTCCCCTCCCGCCTTCCCTCCCTGCCGCTAAACTACATAAAATAATCACATTCTTCAAACAAATCGCGGACCAGCTATTGCAATTTTTTTATACAAATTTCAGAACGCCAGAGCTCACCAGCATACATATATAGAAATATTCGCGGGCGTGCGGACAACAACTCACCAAATATTAATCGCAATCGGGTGAATAGTTTATGAAATAACGCCAGAGCTCACTATTATATATAGAAACCATCGCGGGCATGCGCACATCAAATCACCAAAGTATCGCAATCTAATAAATGGTTTAGGAGCACGTAACAGACAAACAAATAAACATTTATTTTTTTAAGATTAGATAATGTTTAGATAAAGCACGCACGCTTTTCTTAAATTCTAATTAGCTATGTAGCTAAAAAAAGCTAAAAATTGGATCAACCTCGGAAAGAAACGGAATAAGCTGAAAAAATTTTATAAACCTTTATTTTGGCATTCTAAATGTTGTCTCAAAAGTCTCACAATGTTACGTGTGAGTGTCCTTAAGTCCTTAGGTTGGAAACATCTCGCTTCATTTGCCTCAAATCATTCAATATAAAGGGTGTAGATTGTAGATTATAAAATACTCTACAAATTTTGTCTGAAATATTTTTTTTCACGCTTAACCGTTTTTAAGATAGACCGCGAAGAATGCGGAGAGCTCAGCCATACATGCACTAGCGTAAGGTCAGTCACTGGGATTCGCGATTGTGAGACAACATTCAGCATGCCAAAATAAAGGTTTCTCCAAAATTTCAGCTTATTCCGTTTCATTCCGAGGTGAAACCCCTAAGGTGACTGCACTAAACCATTTCTAAAATATTTAGACGCCGACGACCCAAGCTTCATTAGGACTACGAATACCTTGTAAAAGCAATTCACAGATTCGTGGTATATAGCCTTTTCTATTTTTCAAACGGCATCTAGTGGATAAATATTTTCGGCAAACATCCTGGGTTATTTGTTATTTGCAGTCAGCAGACATATCAAGTGCTTGCTCAAAATTCGTACACGTTTGGCATTTGCAATGGATTGTTTTTACGACTCAACAGCGCAGCTGTGAAACTATTTGCTCTAAGAGATGCAGTATCATTCCTCACTCCACTCCAGTAATGACGTAGAATTCTAAGGTTTCTTAAAGGTTTCCCTTAATGCCTTTTGTGTGACCTTAATAAATGAACAGAAAAAAGCCTTTATGTCAAATAAACATTAATTAATAATTATTACAATATACTCCGATTGGGGATGCCATAGTCTCACTGGCTCCAGGCGGTTGGGAGAAGTTGGGATTGTGTATTCAAATTAAATTTTAAGTACTTTACCCATTGCCGGCATTCATCCTCTGAAGATTGTGAAAAACTGTTGTCAAACTGAAACTCACCTGAAACAAAGAAGAAAAGAAACATTATTAAAGAAAAACCATTTTCATGTTCTGAGTGTAGTTTTTATTTTAAATTTCAAAATAATTTCTTAAAATGGCAAGTAAGATTGGTTTATAGAAACACAGTTATATAGAAAAATATGTGAATACCGCCAAGAGTACCAACTGGTCCCGTCTGGAGCCAGTGACACTGTCATCCCAGGGAGAGACGGGAACGGGGAGGGAGGGGAAGGGGGTGTGGAGGAGGAGGGTCGGGAAGTACCTGGCTATTCAGATCTGGTCATCAAACACGGCTAAAGCCATTTCAAGCATAGTTTCAATTCTGAGTGGTGGTCTTACACCAGGGCGATAATAAGAACATCTTCCACCCTGCAACGTGCCGCAAGTGCACTATATATTATTATAGAGTTGATATGAGATTGAACTGACGTTCGAACCCACGACGGATCTTGCTTTATATACCCCTACAAATAGGTAGCCCCACCCATACAAAAAGGCTTCGAATGGTCAACAACGTTCCAGAACATTCCACAACATTCGAGAGTGTTCTGAAATGTTCCACAAGAATGTTCCCGATTCCCTATTCCTGAACATTCCACAACATTGCAGAATGTTCCGGGATGTTCTGGAATGTTGTGGAATCCTTACTCTGGACTGTTGTAGAAATTTCTAAAGGGCGAAACTTCCAGCCCTTATATCTTCAAAGCACGCCCTTCAGGTAAAAACAGGAACCTTCTTCATGGATGGGGGATAGAGGGCTACCACACCATATAACTCCCTTGATCGTACCGGGACGTTTCTGAGTTTTAGCGGGACGCACACTTTAGTACACTTTATTTTACGAGATTGATTAATTAATTGAGAAAAAACAGAAATTAATCAAACAAAATTTGATGCGCACTTTCGGGTTGGTAGTCGAGAGCCCCCCTCGACCACGGAGGCGCATTATTAAAATTTGAAAGGTAAAAAGCCTACCTACTCAAATCGCAAAGGGCAAACACGAACGCTTTCGGCTAAACAATCTCGAGTACAATAATAATACAATTATGTCTGCAAAAATCGTGCAGTTTCCACATGTAATGTTAACAATAAGCACAACGAAGTTACGAACATTATCAGAATACAAGAAATGTGTAATGTTTGCGAGTGATCGCCCAGTGACATGCGATACTCGAAGCGCGGTAGAGAAATATTAAATAAGTTTAAATAAACGTGTGTTGTGTATGCTCGATATGGTATTGATATATTTTTTAACGTTTTTTTCATTTAATATGAACTAAATGAACTTATTATGAATACTGCCCAATTACGGCAGTAACTTATAATGACGCATTACAACATTTCTAATCGGTTACTGATAAATTTTATAGTAAACACTGGACACACGCAATAAAAATCTAATAATGAATCCTTAATAAATCATACGTCTTTACGTCCACAATATTTATATGATATTCGATCAGTTCTAAATAAATATAAAAATTGTTTCCATTATTCGCAAGATGCCTTTATGTATGTATTGCAAACAAACAACATATCGCAGATGTATGGGATCGGGAAATTTAACTTGTTCTTGAAAACTTTTTTTTAGATATTACTTACTAAATATATTTATTAAAAATATTAAAATTTCTATGAATCATCGTTTGGTTTCAACCCCCCTTTTTGTTCCTTTTATGTCCTTCCACCCAAAAATCGAAATTCAGGGAAACCGGACAACTCAACACAGTGACAAATAACACACTTTTTATAAGTGATGTATGTAGACAATGAAATGTGATGTTTAGGGGCCGTTCAAGTATTACATAACGCAATTTGGGGGGGGGGGGGGTCTTGTAAAACGTTACTGTGCGTTACCGGGTGCAACGCGTTAAGTAACGTTGGCAAGGCTTTTCGTATATGTTTTTCGGGGAATCCCTTGACTGTATTGTACGTCATTTTTATTATATTTTCGTTGTTAAAATCAAATTAAATTGGTGAAAATAGTCACTTGAGTTTTACGTAACGTTTAGGGAGGGGGAGGGGGGTACAGAAAAACGTTACGGCGCGTTACATGGGGGGGAGGGAGGGTCAAAAATCTTCAAAAATTGCGTTACGTAATACTTGAACGCCCTCTTAATCATAGACCATATTTGTATCAGCTCACATATGTCTTATACACGGAGAGAAATCGATTTTTGCCCTAACGATAAAATAACAGGACTAATCATTGAAATATCATTCTAAGGATATGTTATCGATCTAATTTGATAATACATCATGACAATACTAAAGAAATACGGTATAACAATATTATATAAGTTCAAAATTTGATGATTGATAATTTATTTAGACGATTTCCTGATAAGGTATTCGTTTAACGTAATGATAATTCAACGATATTCTGATGCTTTGATTATCTATCATGACGTCCTGATATTTGAAGTGACTCCATAAGAAGACATTACTGTTACTACGCATTGTCAGGCTTTCCTGTTATATTGTTCGTACGAACGGTTCATTCGTGATTTCTTTCCTAATGCATACACCGTCTTATTCTTGTTATATAATGGGTATGCCACACCGAATATTTTTTTAATAATTTGACTGATATTAAAACATGTTTACATATATTGTCCTAATAACTTATTCGTATTACGTACATAATACGATGACGTCACAATGTCCAGACGAATAAAAACGCAGTGCCCGTATGATCCGACGTGAAGCGTGCTTTGCTGAGAACCATCTGAGAACGTTTGGTGCTAACTTCACATCAGTTTACTGTTGTGCTGTCAGGCGCTAGGTGCATTGTTTTTAGCGTTTTTAAATATCATTAGTTTAATATTTTGATTATAAAGTTAAAACCTACTAAAATGGATCGACACTCAACAGTCTCAACACACTCATGTGTTAGAAAAATGAGAATATTGGAATATCGACAGCTGGTAAGTTTTATCAAATTATATTTCCAAACTTTTTACATGTTACGACACGAAAACTGTATTTATACTTGTTCATTTTTAGATATTATTTATTATTAAGTAATGTTGCCTAAATTGTGTAGCTTTTATTATAAAATTACTATTGCAACTATGTAAAAGACCCTTCTTTGTGAAGTGTAAAGTATTATTTAAAAATGGCCGCTACCCTTTCCAACGGCTTACATTGTAGCTTGTAGCAATTAGCAATGCAGGTTGGAATGCTAAAAATTCATTTAGGTAATTGGGAATACGATCAAAATTATAGCGAACCTGCAAATTTACTTGGATACATGTTGAATGAAAAACGAATGTTTGTTTTTTTTTTTTGCTCATTTATTCAGCTTTGCATCCAACCAAGGAAAATTTAATAAATTCATTGCAATAACTGTCCTTTTCTATTAACATTTAATATTTATTTGGTTATATTATTGAAAAACCATATCAACTTTTTTTGTGAATTTCTTTTGTACACAGAGTGATGCCGCTCTGCTTTATAAAAACCTGGGATATCAAACACCTCCAGTTGAAACAGAATGGAAAATTGATACTAGATCTAACGACAATGTGGATCATACCTATATGACTAAAATGACAGTATGGACAAAAATGACAATGTAGATCTAACGACAATATTGACAATATGGATCTAACGACAATGGATAAGACTGTATCTAACAACACAGCTTTCAATATATGATAGCGATATTTTTGTACCTGTATTGTGCAGGTATGATATGTTACCTTTTTAGATGCTTTTTAAAGTAAAATTTTATGAATTCATTGCAATAACTGTCCTTTTTCTATTGACATTTTATATTTATTTGTTTATATTATTGAAAAGCCATACCAACTAAATATTTGTGAATTTCTTTTGTACACAGAGTGATGCCGGTGCATTATAAAAACCTGGGATATCAAACACCTCCAGTTGAAACAGAATGGGAAATTAATACTAGATCTAACGACAATGTGGATCATGTATGACTATAGTGACAATATGGACAATAACGACAATATTGACAATATGGATCTAACGACAATATTGACAATATGGATCTAACGATATAGCTTTCAATATATGATAGTGGTATTTTTGTACCTGTATTGTGCAGGTATGATATGTTACTTTTTTAGATGCTTTTCAAAGTAAAATTTTATGAATTCATTGCAATAACTGTCCTTTTTCGGTTGACATATTATATATTTATTTGGTTGTATTATTGAAAAACCACATCAACTATGTATTTATTTCAATGATCAACTATTAATATTTGTGAATTTCTTTTGTACACAGAGTGATGCCGTTGCATTATAAAAACCTGGGATATCAAACACCTCCAGTTGAAACAGAATGGGAAATTAATACTAGATCTAACGACAATGTGGATCATGTATGACTATAGCGACAATATGGACAATAATGACAATATTGACATTATGGATCTAACGACAATATTGACAATATGGATCTAACGATACGACTGGATCTAACGATATAGCTTTCAATATATGATAGTGGTATTTTTGTACCTGTATTGTGCAGGTATGATATGTTACCTTTTTAGATGCTTTTCAAAGTAAAATTTTATGAATTCATTGCAATAACTGTCCTTTTTCGGTTGACATATTATATATTTATTTGGTTGTATTATTGAAAAACCACATCAACTATGTATTTATTTCAATGATCAACTATTAATATTTGTGAATTTCTTTTGTACACAGTGTGATGCCGTTCTGCTTTATAAAAACCTAGGATATCAAACACCACCAGTTGAAACAGAATGGGAAATTAATACTGGATCTAACGACAATATGGATCATATATATGACTGTTACAATAATAATGACAATATAGATCTAACGACAATATGGACACTATGGATCTAATGACAATGGATAAGTCTGGATCTAACGTCATAGCTATCAATATATGATAGCGACAATTATGTACCTGTATTGTGCAGGTATGATAATGTTAGTTGTTTAGGATGCTTTTCAAAGTAAAATTTTATGAATTCATTGTAATAACTGTCCCTTTTCTGTTGACATTTTATATTTATCTTCTTCTTATGATATATTTCATTGATGGGAATAACCTTCAAAAAGTTATAAAAAGAAAGTCTTCTTATAAAATTGAATATTCATTTCTTTTATAAAAATAATATCTATCCGAGACGCTATCCAGGTTACAAACCAATTCTTAAAATGTTTGTTTCCAATAAAAAGGATAGTTGCCAGTAATATGGAAAAATAATTAGTTGAAGATAATATTGTTAATTCTAAAATTTGAAATATGAGATTGACAAATATGACGGTTTGACAGAAGGTGGCAATAGCGAAATTGGGTAAAGCGCACGTCCCGGTTAAACGAGAGGTCTGGGTTCGAGTCCTAGTTGCGACCATTGTCTATCCGAGACGCTATCCAGGTTACAAACCAATTCTTAGAATGATTGTTTCCAATAAAAAGGATAGTTGCCCGTAATATGTAAAAAGAATTAGTTGTAGATAAAATGTATTGTTAATTCTAAAATTTAAATATGAATTTGAGAAATATGACGGTAGGTGGCAGTAGCGAAATTGGTTAACGCGCACGTCCCGGTTAGACGAGAGATCTGGGTTCGAGTCCCAGTTGCGACCGTTGTCTTTTTTTGTGTCTTGTTCTCTTTCATATTTTCGTTTAGATTAATATTATTATCTTCTTCTATGTTATATTTATTTGTTTATATTATTGAAAAACCACATCAAGTATTAATATTTGTGAATTTCTTTTATATACAGAGTGATGGCGCTAGACTCCCTCTATTATACGAACCTGGGTTATCAAACATCACCAGTTGAAGCAGAATCTGAAATTACTACTGAATCAGTCAATCTAACGAAATGGTTATCAATATATTTATGGTTTAGTATATATTATATGTAAGTGTAATTATTATTTCTTTTGAAGCTTTTCAATGTAAAAGACTTTATATACTAAGTGAATGTTTTTTTGAAGGTTCTGGAAGTGCTGAATAAGACAAAAAAGAGACGAGCCTCGCTTCACACAGTAAGGAACACAGGCGGATTGTTGAGTTTGGCTCAGAGTAAAAAGCTAACGGGTTGTTAATCGGACATTAATTAGAGAACAACTTTACCACCGGCATCCAGAGTACCTGTTATTTTTAATTTATTCTATGTGACGTGTATGTGCAGTATTATTGTGAAGGTGATTTTTCTCAAAAATGGCACAAATAATAATAGATTATCCAATTTGTTGCATTATGGCATTTATAATTATTAATAAAATATACACTTTATGAAAACTACACATATTTATGGATTGTTATATGTATATGAAAAAACCTTCCTCTTTCATGTCTTCTTTCCAATCTCCTTCCTTCTCCTTTCTCCCCTACCCCTTCATCCTCACTGTGTACACCAAATGAGATGTCACAATCCCACTGGCTCCATGGAAGATAAAATAATTTAAGTATTTTTTATTTGTTCCAGTTTTATCAATATTTTTGTGTATGCTGTCATGTTAATTAAATAATCGCCATTACTTACTGATAGAATAATATTGTAGATCTTAGTTATATTTTTTTGATTGTGCTGAAATTACATAATTCCAGTTTTGGGCGGGATGATGTAATGTTAGTGTAATCCTTAAAAATATTAGTAAGAAGTCCTAAATTCTATCAGTAAGTAAATGGCAATTAATATGACAGTATGCATAAAGTATTAGAATAAGAACGAATTGATTATCAGTACTTTCCTTATGGAATATCAGGAAGACCCTATAAGAATTCGTATGAGAACGAATAAAAGGTTCGTAATTACCTATAATATATCGGTAAGGCCTTGTAGAGTTTTCGTATAAGAACGAATAAAATGTAAGTAACTTTGGTATAAGAACGGATAAATGGCTGTTTTACTGATAAATATTAGGACAGCTGTCAAAAGTTTCGTACAAGGACGAATAAAATATTAGTAATTACTGGTCAAGTAACATGAATACTCCTAAGATATTCGTACTTGTAATGCAAAAATATTAGAACTGTCATGCACACGATGTGGAAATTGCGAGCAATCATGATAATATATTCGTAATTTATCGGGACATATTGACAGTCCCCGACCTAATATTTATTCGTTCTAGAATTCCTGTTAATTCATACGTAAGAACTGCAGTCCCGTTTTTAACCGTATTTCCGAATAACCCGTCAAGAATTCCGAATGCTTTCGCCGAACATTTTTCTCCGTGTAGGAATCGTTGTGTCTCCCTTACCATCATATTGAGAAGTATGAACTAAACGGTATTGGAAAGAGAAAACAACACGCTTTATATTCAAATATAAAAATTAACCACAAAATAATTAAAATGTAGACCTTTGTCCTTTATGAAACCAAAGTTTCCGACCGTAAAAAAATTATGAAACTTTGTGATTTTTATGAACCATTTTTACATGAAACGACCAAAAATGAGGCGAAAATAACGTTTATAATTCATTTGTCTAATAAAACATTGGTTTTTATTTTTTTTCGTTACCAGTAATTTTAGTTAGAAAAAAAGCTAGGTGAGCCATTTTTAAAACTTTTTGGAGTTTGCATTGTAAATTTTTGTATTCAAAAAATTATATGGTATTTCTAATAATAAAATTTGAAAGCATGTTTCATCACCTTTCGAAAAGAGTTTTTACTTTTTGGATATGTTAACAAATAATATTCCATTTATTTGGATTTTATTGCAAAACGGAAGTATTTTTACCTACTGACAAAATACGCCGGAATCTTGAAGGGTTTAATATAAATAATGCTGATAATCTCAGTTTATATTTTACTATTTTACCGGTACCAAACTAGACTACACATAATATTATCGCAGATACATCGTAATGAAGCATCTAGATAACAATAAATATGTAACATTAAATTAACTAACAATTTTGTAACTTTTACTTACATTGAATTTTATTATCGACCTAATTATTATTACATATTATATTCTTACTATTCTTTCGCAATTAAATTGTATAACTTATAACTATTTTTTAAATTAACAAATAATTTTGTAACTTTACGGTGCTCCAGATTTTATGTCCGGGTTGAATCTTTCCCATCTTACATTGAATTTTATTATCGTCCTAACTATTATTACATATTATTATAACTATTATTTCGCAATTAAATTGTATAACTTATAACTATTTTTTAAATTAACAAATAATTTTGTAACTTTTACTTACATTGAATTTTATTATCGACATAATTATTAGTACATATTATTATTACTATTCTTTCGTAATTAAATTGTATAACTTATAACTATTTTTTAAATTAACAAATAATTTTGTAACTTTTACTTACATTGAATTTTTTTATCGACCTAATTATTATTACATATTATTATTACTATTCTTTCGAAATTAAATTGTATAACTTATAACTATTTTTTAAATTAACAAATAATTTTGTAACTTTTACTTACATTGAATTTTATTATCGACCTAATTATTATTACATATTATTCTTACTATTCTTTCGCAATTAAATTGTATAATTTAACAACAATTACTAACAAATTTATAACTTTTACTCACATTGAATTTTATTAACGACCTAATTTTTATGGTGCTCCAGATTTTATGTCCGGGTTGAATCTTTCCCAAATGAAAGACTAAACCCTTCCACACACTTTTCCACAAATGAATATCTAGTAAATTCACGCAATGTAAGTGCACTATATAAGATAATAAATACAAAACAATACAAGAACAATACGTCAATCCACCAGAAACATAATGGGAAAATATTTCACCGACTCCAGATATTTTCATATCAGAGGGATCGGCTCGGCTATTACTTATTAATTATTTTACTCTTATTATTATTAAAGAATATAATTATTATTACATTTAAAAACCATGATATATAATATTTGCAACTTGATTTAATTTGTATAACTTAAATTTTTTTTTTTTTTTTTTTTTTTTTTCTAAAAAAAGAAAGACAAACATTCCCGGGTTACGAATAACCCAACAATGTTTGAAAATCTCCTACTACCACCACAGAAAGCCGAAAATATTGCTTGTGTTGTGATGGAGGACTTAGCCAGCCGAGGAATCGAACACGCGACGCTCGGGTGGGACCCAAGCGTTATGCTCACTCAACCACCGACCGGTCAACCATAACAAGTATAATTTACTATCTGAAAACTTCACCCGCCATAACACAGGGACATCCCTAGCATTGCGGTTGAAATAACACAAAAATAATATACAATGTACAATATTCTTATATTAAATAAATAAATAAAAATAAACATATTTCTATATTAATATTTTCTGTGAAAGGACATCGGGTTCTGTGTGAAGTCCTTACGGTAATTGTTATCAATTTATACGAATATTTTCTACGCTGATGTCAGACATTAATAAACAATTAAGTATTAAAGTACCAAGATTATAATATATTAACATGCCGTGCTTTAAAATGAATACAAAACTCTTGCAATCTATGCTTTTTAAATCAACATAATGTCAAGCAGACGACGCAGCACGCGAACCTCCGCGCTTAAATTTAAAATTTAAATTCTTTAATTTAATTTTCAAGGCGGCTTCGTCCAAGAACTAGCCAACTTTCGTTTCAAATTTATAGCACTATCGAAATGAAAAGTATGACGTCAGCAACATCCATTACTTTAGGGTTTTTAATAGGCACGACCATCCAACATTCTGGTAGATTTATAACACTCTTCGTGGCTTATCTGATTGGAACGCTCGCAGGATTGGAGCCGATATTGTTCAGGCGGCTGGTGCTAACAAAAATGGGTGGTGCGCTAAAAATCTTTGTATATACCTTGTGCTAACAGAAATGGGCGGTGCGCAAAAAATCTTTGTATATTATATTCCTATTCTAAATTTTAAAAAAATTATTATGAAAAAATCCTATCTATTTGTAGATTAGGAAGTCGCACTGTCATTGCATCTCGACTGATTGTATTTCTTAAGAAATATTTAGAACAGTTAAAAGACTTTTGAAATGTGGTATCACCGGAGAATGCTCAAAGTCCCACGGATCGACATGAGCACTAACACAGAAATTCTAGGCGGGCTAGAGCAGATAGAGAACGGCTTACATTGGTAAAAGTCAGAAAAATTTTGTATCTGAGTCACATACTTCGAGGGGATAAATATCACTTGCTCCAATTAATATTAAAAGGCAAGATAGAGGATCGCCGAGGGCCTGGTAGGAGACAAATATCTTGGCTGTGAAATGTACGAGAGTGGACCGGTATTAGAAGTGTGGAGGAGCTATTCCGGATAGTGCAAGATAGATATAAATTTACCAAAGAGATCGAAAACATCATATTGCGCACACGATTTTAAACAATTTATCACACTAAAAAAGCATCCGATAATCCATTATTATTTATTTATTTATTTATTTCAAAAACATACGGCACAATATGTACCATTAACATAATTATATTTATAGATATATATATTATAATACAATAACATAGAGAAAGTAACACATAAATGTAAAATTAAATCTAAAAACAAAAGGTAAAAAAGGAGTTAAGGTAATAAGTAGTAAAAAAGTAAGATGTATAAAAAGAAAGTATAACGTAAAGCATAAAATATTAAAATGTATAGACTACAAGATATCTTTAAGAATAATAGAAAGCTCAAAAGTTATAAATATAAAAAAGTAAAGAGTAAGAAATGCTCTTAGGAGCAAAAAAATTTAGATAATATATAATTTAAAAAACATAAAAGAGTTATAACATAGATATTGATTCATCGGCATTTGTAAAGTCGTCGCGATTGTAAATTGTCAACAGTTCATTCCTTGATTTAACTTGACAAAAAATTGTATTTATAGGGGCACGAAAATCGAATTCAGAATAATTTGTTCTATATTCAGGGAACTTGTCAAAATGAGTAACTCAATAGCTGCTGATAGGTGATCTGTGAACAGTGTGAACTGAATTCTTGATTGTTCTTGAGATAATATTATATGACTCGCGTCTTTACAAAAGTAGATGTTGAATTAAAGACACAACATCGACAACAATCTGACACAAATGCATCCCAGTTTAACATGCTACTGAACAAAACATTAATTCTGATATGGTGGAAAATTTTGGAACGCCGCCGTCCGATTTGGCTTAACATTTTCAAAGTATTCTACCTACCTACGGTTTCGACTCATTAGCGAATTATGCGAACATCCTCGTATAAAATTCTGTGAGCGATGTGCGAAACGAATCACCGAAACACCTATATTATCTATGCATTATAACCGAAGTTGTGATTTATAATATAGTGTTGTGATTTGTGACGAGGCATGTCGAAATTTAGTATGTTCTTCGACGCTCGAGAATTTTTATATTTGCAAAAATTCAGGGAGTGCGTCGCTCCTCCGTTCGGCTAGCCGCCACTGGTTAGAGTTGACTATACTAATATCACGCTACGTAAATAAATCACGTAATAGCCGCAAAAAGATAAATCGGATTGAATTACAAAAAAAGATTCCTTATTTAAGATCAAGTCTGCAATATCAATAGTAAAAAAATAGACGTATTGATTGCCAAATATATCAGCTCGAGTGGACGAGTCGATGAAGTGAGTCTCGAAGGATTATTTAGCAGTCTGACTTATTTACTTAAGAAACTCGACAATTTTCTATCTCTTAAATGATGTTAAGTAAACACTTGGAAATACAAAGTTTACTGTTCAGAATTGTGAATTGAGAATTTTGATGTAAACTATGAGCTTATGGGGAAACTAGAGCGAATAACTACGTATATTCGATCATAAGATCTTAGAATAAGAATGTCTTGAACAATGAAATTTCATTTATTTTACAAATGTATTACATTAATTACATCATTAATTAATAGTACACAACAACTGCTAACCCTGTGCAAATGTTGCAATTTGGCAGCACCAAAAAAGCTGAAAAAACTCTCGACTCTGTGCAGAAACATGCGGTAAGTTTGATAGATTCTCCTATTTTAAAAAACGGATTGCAATCTTTAGAGCACAGGCGTCAGATTGGAATATTGTCCTTGTTCTATCAGCATTTCAATGGAAGATGCTCCGAGATTCTATCGCCATTGATTCGTTTGGCACCGGTGAACAGTCAGAAAACACGTCAACATTTTTACATCGTCGTGTGAGAACGAGTCGCTTCTACTACTCTTCATAGAGTTCGACAGCTCGATTGTGGAACGATATGTCGACCTCTGTATTTTCTCCCTCCTAAAACATGGGTCTCTTCAAGACCCAGGTTCACTCCTTCATTTCCACAAACAGACCCTCCACACAGCATCCACACAGATGACATACATACGCCCTGAGGAAAATTATTTTTCTCAGGGTCTCCTGTGTAGTCAATGTAAAAAAGCATGTTGAGGACAGAACTTTTAGAATTTTTTTAAAATACCGAATAGTAACGTAGGTATAAGCCGTTAAAATGTTGATTTTTGCGAAAAGTTTGTGATGTCATAATACCTACTCGTATATGCGCAGCGGTACTGCAGCACTTTTACAATTAAGTTAGTCCCATTCCATAATGTATGTTGGCTTGGCGTATTTCCCCACATCGCTAGAAATACATTCCCATTGGGAATTGGGACACGTCTGCCCTGCTGATGGACACTGTAACGCTGTACAAAACATTGCTAAAACAGAAGTTAGCGCAACGCGGCATAACAACTCAAAAATACATCACGATAATACGTCTCACCGTAAAAATCTCAAATCATATCCACCAGAGAATAAACCGATATATTACATATTTTTTAATTAAATGAGAACTTCTCTTAGCTAATACCGTAATAATACTCAAAATAATACATAAGCAAACTAGAAAAATGATAGCCTCCCTGATATAGGCAAAATACTTAGCATATTTTTGCCAACTCTGTAGCAGTTTTCAAAGCACAAATCATTTAACGCTTCCGTGAGATCTGTACCGAAAATATCGATCATCCAGTTGATTAGTCATACATCTCCCAACAATCAAAATTTGAGTTGAGTATGCAGTTAGATACATATGTAAAAGTGTACCCTCAATCTGGTATAATACTCAGATCACTCACAATCACCACCAAATCAATTTAAACGCAGAAAACCTGAATTAAAGAAAATTTTGATGTTTTCCGGGTCAGTAGTAGAATATTTAGAAGTATCATACTAATTTTATGACCATTATGTCTTCCGGTGTTATTTTATAACATATTGAATAATTAAATTACAGACATGGATAAAAATATTTGATTTATGGTGAACATTCGAATAAATATTGCTTTCCTCATCGTTTCAAAACTCGGTATTTGGAGATGTCTGACTAATCAACTGGAAGATCGATGTATTTGTATAATTACACACCTTTTATTATTTTTTATTATTATGAATCTCTTTTAGGCAGTAAAGAGAATATTCATGCTACAATACAGACCTCCGTTAATGGTATTGATTACGCACCCTATATACCAGATATGAAAACATTGTCAGCTCTGATAACGAAATCAATAACTAGGCATTGTATGTTAACTGTGAACGTATCTGAAGAGTGATTCTGTATGTTTTGTGTTATCCGATCCGTCGTACGTTATCTGCTGTCAAATTTCTGTGATTTTCTATGACTAATGAAAGGCCTGTCTATGACTGTCGTGTATTAAATGGATTAATTACATTTTTTTACGTCAGCTCCACATAGCAGGCCCTGAGAAAAAATCCCTCAGAGCCAGTGTCATTTTTGAGGATGCTGTGTGGAGGGCCTATTTCGAGAAATGAAGGAGAGTAAGTTCTGGAAAGGAAAATGGTGTGTGCTTCAAGGAGTGACGGACGTATGAATCCATCCCTCAACTGCGGTGTAAGAGAATCCAGCTGGAGAGGTATAGGTTAGGTCTGCCTAAACCAGTCTCTCCCGATCCCACCCGCTATGCAGTAGGTGGGCAAACGCATTCGTCGCAAAGACCTAGACAAACCTCACCCCCATGAACCCGGTCAATCCTGCTAAGTCACCAAACGTAGCTAAATACTTGGGGTGATCCATAAAAGGGGTGTTGGTTATCCAATAAATGGTTCCCGGGGCTGCGGTACCCATACCTGCCTACCAAATTACCTACTTAAAAACACGAATGACTATCCGTTTGTCGTATTATTTTGATGTTTGTACGCGATGATATTCGATTTGCAATATTTCCGCGTCTGACATCTCTTAACGAGGATTACAACGGTCCAAGTGCTCTTGTGTCATCTCTGGCGTTAGGGAAACTACGCCGATTTAACACGCGTTACGCTGTCGCAAGAGATACAGAGTCACCCTTCTGATCCCAAAAGCGAGCCATTCACACAAAATACATTTAATAAAAAAATATAAATATATATACCTACATTATCTGTGACTCAAATATCTGCAAATATATGTTTTCCGGTGATTATTCACATTTTTTAAAAGCCATTGTCCGGCGTATTATTTTTTTTGATTCGTTTAACGATATTGATATTTGAATGAAAATATAAACTGTAACCAGATTAAAAACTGTTTATGGCTCCGGGAAAAATCATAAAATATTCGCGTTTTATTGCAAAATTTACGAGCCGGAAACGATCAAACTTTTGAAGCTGGTTGAATTATTATTCTAATTTCAAAACGATTTAAACGTTTATTTAATAGGCGAACCAGTCTATTCACGGCGATCGATAAAACATCGATAAAACGAAGGTACTAACACCTTTCTTCTCAGTTGCTTTCCGCCCAAGGCCCAATTCTTTCGCAGAAATTCACGTGACGTCGCCTTAGTTCTTGATTGTCCAAGAGACCATTTTAGTTTTTGTTCAATCTCCACTTAAAAATTAAATATAAAGTAAAAAAATGATAGGTAATCACTTAAATAGAACTATTTAAACTAATGAGACCTTTACCTTCAAGGAAATAGCTTTATCTTGAACACCAATCATAATTTTTCATTGAAATAAGGAAAGAAAAACTTCTCCTCTTGTAAAATTTTCCAGTGGTCGTTTGGACAATTAAGAAATAAGGCGACGAATTGTGATAAAGTCTTCAAATGGCACATTTTGTTTTTTGACAGTTGAAAAGTTCCCATTAAATGCCGATTCTTTTTTTGTTATTTATGAGGCGGGTAACAATTTGGGAGGCGGGTATGAACCATTTATTGGATAACCAACACCTTTGCCATAAGTCACCCCAAATGGTTCGCTACGTTTGGTGACTTAGCAGGGGTGCCCGAGTGCCCGGGTTCATGGGGAAAGGTTAAGATGACACAAACTCTGAGGAAAATTATTTTCCTCAGGACCTCCTGTGTGGAGCTAATGTAAAAAAAATGTGTATACCGCACAAGAATCCACACTTCTTCCGTCAGGAGCCGTGTGACTATGGCTTTCTCAATTGGGGTATGAATGTATCAAGATAGTGGGGAGGGGAAGGAGACGGGGAAGAGGAAGGTGAAATGTATCTGACTATTCACATCTGGTCACCAAACACGGCTAAAGCCATTTCCAGCAACGTTTCAATTCTGAATGGTGGTCTTACACCATGGCAGCGGTGAGAGTACCTTCCACTCTGAAACGTGGCGCAAATATACTATTTTTAACTAGTTAATTGTGATGTGTAATGGGACGACAGGCAAACTTATTACATTCTTACGCCCCAGTTCAAGGTCGGTACACTTAAGCCGAATTTAAGCCCGGTTTAAGACCGAATTAACCACACCTACGTCAGGTTCATAGGTAAGTTATTCACTCTACCGACCGTACGCGCGTAACCACGATTGTAAGTAAGCGGGGGAAGGGGGGGGGGGGGGGGGCGGTTAGCGAAATGACAAATATTGTTATATAATAGGTATATCCAAAACGAAAACATTCCATTATTATTAGTCATTGAATTTGGTTACACTAAGCACGTCAGAATGGTATGAATAATCTCATTATTTAGATGATTTGACTAAATTTTAGTTAATAATGGCACTGGGTTCAAATTAGAGTGACAGTTGTGATCACATTATCATGTTTTGTGGTTAAAGTTGAGTAATGTAAAACTGTTAAGGGCATAACCAAGCTGGCAATCCCTAATTAGAATGTTAATTTAATTTTATACCTTAAATTAATATTTCACATGAGTAATCGTTTTCACATCCGTACCTACTCTATGTAGATTATACAACGTAATTATTTTCTCTGCAGATGTGATAAGCACTCTTATAACGTAGGTTTGCAGTTTGTTTGCAAACCTACGAACGCCTCAACGAATAAGTTGTGCTGTAATTTTTGGCCGAATCAAGAATTTGAAAATTACAGACGTGAATTCTGGGACTAACTGCCATATGTAGTCCTCTTTGCCTAGAATACTAATGGAGGGAAACAATTATACCAAGTCAGTGGACAAATATAAAATATCGTTACTGAGGTAGTTCGGTTATGCACAGTAAATACTGTAATTTCTTACTATTCGTATGTAAAAACCCCGAAAAAGGGCGTTAATTAATAAATAAACTTAATTATCATAACACTTACAGTCTCCATAAAGCACATTGTATTATGGTTTTTTTTATGTGAGCTCCACACAGGAGGCCCTGAGGAAAATAATTTCCCTCAGGGCCTATGTCATCTTTAAGGAAGCTCTGTGGAGGGTTTTTTTGAGGAAAGAAAGGAGAGGAGAGTTCTGGAAAGGAAAAGGGTTTAAGGTGAGGGTAGGAATCTGGGGTTCAGTGTGTCTAGATCATCCGCCTCCAAGACCTAGACAAACCTCACCCCATGAACCCGGGCACCCCTGCTAAATCACTAAACGTGGCGAACCACTTGGGGTGACCTATGGCAGAGGTGTTGGTTATCCAATAAAGGTTCATGGTGTTATTGATTAACCAAGAAAATAGCAATTACATAGATTATAAACACTAGTGGATTTAGTGGTATTAACACTGATCCCTGAGGAACTCCAAATTTGCATTATGATGTTTTTGATTACCCAACTGAGAAAATGGCAATCACATAGATTATAAACACTAGTGGTATTAACACTGATCCCTGAGGAACTCCAAATTTGCATTATGATGTTTTTGATTACCCAACTGAGAAAATGGCAATCACATAGATTATAAACACTAGTGGTATTAACACTGATCCCTGAGGAACTCCAAATTTGCATTATGATGTTTTTGATTACCCAATTGAGAAAATGGCAATCACATATATTATAAACACTAGTGGTATTAACACTGATCCCTGAGGAACTCCAAATTTGCATTATGATATTTTTGATTACCCAATCGAGAAAATGGCAATTACAAGTATTATATACACTAGTGGTATTAGTACTGATCTCCGAAGAACTCCAAACTTAAAATAATATTTTGCTACAAAAATACGTTACTAATACGTGAATAAACTGCCTTATATTGCAGAGGTATATCGGTGGGAATAATAGACATTCATTGCGAATAGATTTATCAATATTTTCGACATATCTAAGCGTTCACTTATACTATGAAAGGTTCAACATTTAACAAAAGGAGGGTCTGTCTCTTATAGTTATAAGATAAACTATTTACCTGAGTGGCTAGATAAATAATGTTCATGTTTGTACATAGTTTTGATATTGTTGATCTAGAAATGATTCGATGACGTGATATGCTAGTTCACGTGATATAATGTTAACTTCTAGAGATAAAGCTTTTTAGTATTTTGTGACTATTCTCAAAGAAACTCTATATCGTCATTAAAGTTATTTTTAATCATCAAATGATTTACATCAGTTATCGTTTTCGCTGTCTACTGATAGGGGATAGTGACTGTTTTGAGTTCCGATTAAATTAACCGCTGATTAATTACTGTATTCACGTGCGGGATAGCGCAAATAGGAGGCGAAGTAATGCGAAGCAAATTTAGAAATAATTTAGCAAAGGACAATTCATTGCTAATTGAAAAACTGATCCAAAAAAGGCTCCTAACTATAACAACATGTAAAGCGTTTTTGCCCGAATCAAGAACTTAAAAATTACAAACGTGAATATGAATTAACTTAAATATCATAACACTTACAATCTCTATAAAGCAAGAATGCATTTATATGTTATTGATTACCCGACTGAGAAAATGGAATTACATAGATTATAAACACCAGTGGTACTAATACCGATCCCTGAGGAACTCCAAATTTAGAGAATAGTTTGCTATAAAAATGTTTTCACTAAACGATGCTAAACAAAGTCGACCATTTTATTATTAGGTACTATTATTTGTATCGTAAAGTTCACCAGGGAATAGTGAACTTGTCGATAATACATTATATTTAGGCACTAATAAGAAAATCTATTCTTGTCACGGCTCCTTGCTGACATGTTTATCATCCGACACTTCATAAATAATAATATTATTCATTGAAACAATGGGACATGTGTAAGACGGATTGCGGAGAGCATACGAATCTGATTGGTTCCACTGAATGACAAACCACACTGCTAAATTATTTGCAGGAAACAATAGAATAACAATAATAAAGCTAGGTAAAATTTAATGATGAAAACAATAATACTTAAAATCGACACGAATAAGAAAATCGAAATTCTGTTTAGGCATAGGTATTATTTATTATTATTTAGAGAATATAAGAGGAGGGAGGTTAGGATGCTTAACCCCGCTCTCCCTCCAACGACCTCAACATTGCGAACATAAATATTTTACTTTCCTGGAAAAAAAACAACAATATTATTTACACTTCATTACATCTCTTTTATCAATGTGATGTTAATAATAAGTTGTGGCAAGTAGGTCCCAAAAAACTTTATAATAAAATGTTCACCCCCCCTCCAACCCCATTCCTCCATTCCCCCCAGGATCGAAACCCCCTCTTAGGTTTGAACTCCCCCCCCCCCCCCCGTCAATTCTATAGATACGCCCTTAATAGTCGGCATAATAACAAAAATTAAAAGCTACCATTAATGCCAGCTAAAATTCCGAGCGGCCCGCCATGCGCCTATTTTTGTAATAACTTACGCGTCTTTCGCAAAATGATGTTTTTTTTAAATTGTACCGTCTTACCAGATAATATGTGTACATAATTTTTTAAATAATATATTTCCGTCCTATTTAGTTTTCTCATAATCGTTTTTTTTTTAACATTTTCCGGTTAAATAAGCGTTCTTTTCAACAAAACATAAGTCGTATGAGGTTTTCCCGTAAATAAATACAGTAATGTATGACTTTTGAAATTTAAAAATTATGACATTTGACAAAAAATTTGCAACTCACTTTTTCAAAGATAAAAAATCAACATTTCGCTAGTGACTAAACGGCGCTAGAATAATAAAAAAAATCATTGTTTAGCCAAGCGAATATAATTTATGTTACTATGCTATGAGCACTTTTTAATGTTCAAAACAGCGCAAAATTGGGGCAAACGCGCTGTGTTCTTTGCAAATCCGGAATCTGTGGTGAAGTAAGAAAAAACCTTTTATATCTCATTGTCCAGCTGACCAAGACATGAAAACATAATACCGTTCAATGACTTGTGTCACGACATCTTGACAATATCTCGACTCTTTACCGCACATTGAAGAGCTGTTAAAATATTTGTAGTATTTTTTTTATACTGTGTGATTGATGTTTCTTGTTGTGCTGATTGGAGGTTCAGTGACAGAGAAAAGATTTGCAATTCTTTTGCATAAATTTAATGTGTAAACTGTTCTTTTCCAGAAAAAAAAAAAATACAAATTCATATGTTTATTAAAAATCAATCACTTCCAGATACATTATTTACTTAGTAATAATTTCACGTATTTTTATATATGAGATGTACCACCAAAATAAACCTAGGCTTATGTGTATGGGGGCTGTACGGACGTTTGTAATTCCTTATTTTATACGATAAAGTATTCAGTATATATTTTCAGTTTATGTATTTTTCGGCAAAATTAGAATTCCTTTAAATTGTTATTTACATTTCTGATACTTTCTGATAGTGTATTCAAAAATTTTACTCCAAGATATTTATAATTGAATTGCCCTGTTGTTTTTTTTTACATTTTGGAGTTTGGAGAATTGATATTTGTCTGACGTTTCTATTATTTTTAAATGGTGGTGGTGGGCGTAGAAAATTATCTTATGTAAATTTGTAATGTTTTTTTTTTTAGTTTTCTGACTTTAAATTCTTTCAACGGTAGTTCTGATGAATATGAATATGGTTTAAGAAGGATTGTTTTTAATATTATTGTTTGCGCTACGTACAGCGGTCGCGTTTTTTTATAAGTTCCACCCATCGATCAATACTTAGTCGAAGGCTCCACCCCATCCTATAATGCCATATTGTATATGTGTATATATATCAATTATCAGTAATAGTTTCGGTAAGGAGAGTTTTTTCAAACACTTTCTGACCATACTTTTCCATTAGACTGAGTCATAATTCATGAATCACAATAAGTTATCACTAATCACTATCATTATAAGGGCGTTTGTTTAATACTTCTCAGGAAAATTAGCCACCATCTACGTCATTTCAATTCACACAATATCATTCACAAACATATTCATTCATCGATTGAATTACTATCATTCAGCAGTAAAGTAAAAAATGTGATAAATTATTGAAGAAAATTAAAAGATATGTAGTTGCTTCACGTTTTAAGCAAACTAATAAAATGGACAAACATCGATTAACTGTGAGTTAATATTTGTTAAGTGTTAACAAATATTAACTGACAGTTAATCAACCTACCGATCAGCTTGTTGGTTAAAAAAATGATTCAATTTACTTTACGTCAAGATAATAAATTAAAAAGATAAGAAATTGTTAACTTCGAATACCGTACGTCAAAGAAGACATAGTGACGACTAGGGAAATTCCAAAACCCAACCAAAGCATACAAAAACGCATTCAACAGGGTGAGGTTTGATCATATACTTACATACTATACAACTATACACTAGGCCTTACTGATAATTTTTTTTTTAATTTTTACATAACTGATGGGTGTATGGTAAACCAGCTTTTACACGCGGCTTCGCTCGTGTGGTATTAGGGAGAAATTACTGTACAAAAAAATAAAGGTAAGTCATTTACAGAAATACGTTAAAATGTACTGAGTAATAATTTCACGTATTGTTATGTATGAGATGTACCACCATAATAAAGCTGGGCTTGTGTAGGTATATAGGGGGTGTGTTATTATTTTCTTTATTTATAAGTTAAAGTATTCATTTATTTTAATTTTTAACTTACTGAGTAAAACCTCAAATTGTAATATTTAATTAACGAAGACAATATTAGCGACTCTGAATCGAAAATTTAAAACAGAAAAATCAGTAAAAGTTACAATCACATCTAGGAATCGAACCCAGGACCTTAGCCCTGCCGGGACGGCAATGAAACTATCTAGGTAGCATTAGTTCGAGAAGAATCTTGCAATCATACATAAAGCGAGCAGCCAACAAATACATGCGTTAAGAAAATTAATGGATCAATGATTTAGTTAAATGGTTGTAATGTCGAAAAGGTGGAGAGATTTAGATACTTCGGCAGTATCCTCACGGAGACTCTTGACCCAGATATAGAGATTAGGTGCAGAATTGAAGCAGCAAGAACTGCATTCATAAAAATGAAATCCCTCTTCTGCAATGACAATATAAGCTTAAAACTAAGGCAGAGAATGCTAAAATGTTATGTGTGGTCGGTCTTGCTGTATAGTTGTGAAACATGGACCTTGAAAATAAATACCATGAACAGTTTAGAGGCTTTCGAAATGTGGCTTCACCGGAGAATGCTCAAGGTCCCATGGACCGACATGATCACCAACATAGAAATTCTCAGGCGGGCTAGAGCAGATAGGGAACTGCTTACATTAATTATCAAGAAAATTTCATATCTGGGTCATATACTTCGAGGGGAGAAGTATCACTTGCTCCATTTAATATTGAAAGGCAAGATAGAGGGTCGCCGAGGGCCTGGTAGGAGACAAATGTCTTGGCTGCGAAACATACGAGAGTGGACCGGCATTAGAAGTGTGGAGGAGCTATTCCGGGCAGCGCAAGACAGAGAGACCTTTTCAAGAGTGATCGCCAACGTCGGGGGGACCTGATAAGGCACATAAAGAAGAAGAAGAAAATTAAGATAATATCTAATATAATTAAGATAGATCTTTGTTAAATATGACCGAAGCGGGTAGGGTCACTTTAGATCAGTGGTAGAGCACCACCCCGGAAGTGCTAAGGTCCTGGGTTCGATTCTTAGATGTGACCGTATCTCTTTCTGATGGTTCTATTTCAAATTTTCGATTGAGAGTTGCTAATATTGTCTTCATTAATTAATTATTAAATTATTCCGTTTATATTCCCACGGGAATGAATGTTTTCCGGGATAAAAACCAGCCTGTCTCACTTCCTAGGCCTCCAAATATCTCTACGTAAAAAAAATCACATTGATCGGTCGCTCCGTTGCGACGCGAAAGGCTCCAAGCGGTCGGGAGCATTGGGACTTTTGTGCGGTACCTACCCACAATTTAAAAAAATGTTTTAGTAAAGGTTAAGATATAAATTAATAATTAAAGCTACACATTAAATATCAAACATCCATTAACTCTGAACTGAAAAGTCTAAGAAACTGTTTTTAATTATAAATCTGTTAGATGAGCCCATCCTTGCCCGGAAAAAATGTTGTATCCAACAATATTCGTGTTGAGAAAAATGGAAAAAAAACGAAACCAGTTATGTTAATTAATAATAACTAGTGATTTGATATTAAAAATACAATAAACAACATGCATATCTTAAGAATTTAAAATGAAAGTCACGAAGAAAGGAAATTAAATTATAATTTATTACTATAATTTATGCTGAATTAATGGAAAAATGTTGTATATAAAAATTTCACACCCAACATTATTCCATAAAATGTTACAAAATCAATCTGCTCTTTTAATATAAATTTACACATGTCATTGATGTGGTGACCGGGCAATTCAGAATGAAATCAACTCAACACCTCCTTTGAAAAGTCATTAAAAGTGATGAAAAAAAATGATTAAATAAGTTATGTTAGGTTATGTTATGGGCTATTTTTCATATCTTTTAATGACTTTCAAAGAGGTATTGAATTTACTTCATTCAGAGCTGGCATGGAACCCATTGATGTATTTGAGCGTAAAAAGCAAAAAACCATATGAATAAATGAAACCATTTATGTTCGAGAAATGGTCATGAGATCAACTTACAACATTATTCCACAAATCTGTTTCAACGGCTAAAAAGCAGGCTTAATAATATTTTTTCTGGAAAAATACTACTTTAATGCATCCTTCAGCTTCTTGGCTTTGAAGTATTTCTAGTTGAAGCCATAAGACGTTTGTTTTCTCAATATATTTCCATGAATTAAACCGTGCTCCGTGATTTCGATAAATGGCATTATACAACCAAAAAAAATGTTTTTCATAATCCCCACCTTAAAAGATGTATATTATTATGCTTAACATTATTCCATCAATAACTCAATATTGTTTTGTTAGATACAATATTATATTCCACAAACAGTTTTTCTAGAGATTATCTATCATCTGTACAAAAAAATTGTAGATACTAACACAATGAAGCAAATTAAAAAAATAATAAAAGCTCACACATGTGAAATTTATCATCTGGCGCATAACGAGATATTATAAGGTTATCTAGTCATTGTACATACATACATTACGTAATTAAAAAGACATGTTTATTAAAAAGACACGAGGTTTCTAAAGATTTTTTTATGTAACTAACCTCTAATGAGATAAATGTTTGTTTTTAATGAAAATACCAAAGAGCGTACCACTGCTGACATCGTATTGAAAATGATTACACGTGTGACAAACTTTAACGATCATGTAAATAATATATAATTTGTCTTTGTATTTAAAATTTCTGAAATGTAATAAATAATAAGCCAAAGTAAAAAAAAATGATAACTTTAGAACTCTAAAAAATAAGTCTTTAGAAAAGAAAAATTACTTCCAGTCGTATCTAAACGTTAATTTAAGTCATTTTTACGCAGCACTATTCAAAAATTGTTCATTCAGAAAAAAATTTGGAATAGGAAATTTAAAAAAATTTAAAAGTGATTATTAGAGGCAAATATGTAACTCGACAGTGTTAAAACATTAATATTAACGACAAATAATGAAAAATAATATGCGACAACTTGTAAAGTAGACAACTCATATAAAGTGAAACAGCCGCATATATAAGGTAATAATAAATAAAAAGATTCAGTAAAAATAAACAATCGGGAACAATATGAGCAGCGAGTGGAATAAAAGTATCTTTAAGCAGGAAAAAAATAGGATCGTATTCTAAGGAAGTAACATTGCTCCAGTAAGAATGGTAATTATTAATTTTATTAGTAGAAACCGTCAGAATACTTAAAAAAAAATATATGTCCAATTAATTACTAGACAAGTGATAAGAAACCACCGATAGTTAACCCCATACAGCGCGTGTGACAAGGAACTCAATCGGAACACAACATCAAAACGTTAAAGAGCCGTTAACGTTTTCAATTTTCAGTTGCGCGCGAGCATTTGTTGCGGGCGGAAGCTCGTCTCTTGAGGACGAAAAGTTAGTTTGCAAAAAAAAAAAACATCGCAAAAAATAAAATACAGTGATAAAAAAAAACAGCCGGAATAAAATATTGATAAAATAATATCAGCAAAAAATTTAAGTTTAGCAAGTTTGTTAAATTAGTGCAAAAGATAGAGATGTTTTAACATCTCCCTAAATACGACCGTGACAAACGTTTTGCAACAAATGAATATACAGATATAATAAATTGAAAACCAAATTGTGTATGTAAGTAGTTACATTATTTTAATTTATTTCTCTACAATACTCGGTTATCACTTCAAAATATCTCACCACAAACCACACGAACAGAATTTTTAAATATTTTAAAATTGAGCGGGTAAAAAATACAAAATTTATCGCAAACTCTTATCGAAATCAGGTAAATGATATAAGTATCTGCCCACTAATAAAAAGCGACCACAACTTGTGGATAAGTACTACTGTAAACAAGTGATTCGTTGTCGTGAAATAACAATCAAGCTATTAAATTAAATAAACAATAATATAAAAAGTTTAAGATAAAGTTTACAACTGGATCGTGTGTAGAGTTTGAATGTGATTTTGTGTAACTATTTTAATTGTAATATTGCGAGCGTTTTTATTTTGGCTGTCTGCCTTTGAATACATTCGTTCATAAACATCTACACTAAGTGAGTACAATTTATTACTGTGTGGTACTCTGTGGTATTTATTAATCTGGTTGATGATTGAATTTTGTGATGGTGGGTCAATTCTAAAAAAATATCCTGCAGAATGTTGTGAAAAGTTTTGGCAAGTCAGTCTCCATGAACGATCAAACTTGATAATATTTGTGATAGTGTGATTATTTTCAATAACTTGTATAAATGTTTATGTACATTTGCTTTCCTGATGGTGAATCTTGTGTCATATAAAGTCTTTGAAAGATGGACCCAAAATTTTATTTTAAATGTTTTTTTATACTAAAATATCTTTGGAGGCCGTACTAGCTTCTGCTGATCAGAGTTTTACTTCTCAACCTAATTTTTTGTTATAATTTAAAGAAAATTAAAATTTAATAATGTTATCATTAAATTCTGCAATTATTTTAGTTTTAATATTGTGACATTGTTTCGACTTCAATGCCATTGTCAAACTGTTTTATATCAACATGAGCTCACGAACCAAAACTTTAATTGGGGTTTGCACAGTTAATTAATTAAAAATAATATATAGTATATTTGCGACACGTTCCAGAGAGGAAGATACTCTCAGTATCTCTCTGGTGTAAAACCACCATTCAGAATTGAAATGTTGCTTGAAATGGTTTTAGCCGTGTTTGGTGACCAGATCTGAATAGCCAGGTACTTCCCCACTTTCTAGTTCTCCATCTCTTTCCCCTACTCACTACCTTCAGTCTCACAACATACCCCAATTGGGGATGCCATAGTCTCACTGGCTCCAGGCGGGAGCAGCTGGAACTCTTGGGAGGTATTCTTATGAAAACATTAAAAAAGTGAATCTGTCTTTAAAAATTCAATACATTCATTAAAAAAAAATAAACAGCACCAACATTTATTAGAGGCGTCTGTCAACGACTATACAAATTTTCCTCTCATTGTTATATCTAACTTGTTCCTGTATCTACATACTAGAAATGCAGCCATACTCTACTATATGTAAGGTGAACCGAAAGTTAATCGCCCGAAAGTTGGCCCCCTAAATTATAATAATTATAAAAATATTTACCAATTTCAAATCTAAAATAAAACTCAAAAATACCTTTAATAATAAGTTGGAATTAATATTAAATCGAATTTATTTACAGTGTCGATGTTTTGTACTTGTACAACATATTGACAAGTAATTTTATCCTTGATGCATTTGAATGAAAATAAGTTTTATACTTTTGTTATTCGGCGGTACATCCTCTCTGCACACCCCACAGAGTCCCTTAGTTATATTTTGTGTAAGTAAATATAACGTAGTTTCCCTAAACCGACTACAAATTGTATATAAATATGCCGGGGGGCGAACTGTCGGGGGATTAATTGTCATGAAGTCACTTTCTCTCTTTCACGTAATACAAGTATTATGATACATATAAGATAACTAAGTAGGACTACAGACTACGTCCATATCGCCAACGTCACACTTCGCTTGAATCTAAAATCAATAAAGACGAGAATAAATTTTGACTGCATAATGTGCTGAGTTTTTTTCGCAATCGGGCTTCTGCCAAATCTACTAGATACTTAATGCCAGTCACGAGACCTTTACAATAACAATATTGTTCAAATGCGAAACTGGAATTGTTAAAACAGCATTAAAAAAATTATAACAATAAGAATATTATTGTTATTATTGATTCTTCACACTGATGTAGTTGCATTTTTTATATGAATGCCGCAGAGTTCCAACTGCTCCCGCCTAGAGCCAGTGAGACTATGCCATCCCCAATTAGGGTATATTGTGAGTGAAAGATGGAGGTGGAGAAGTACCTAGCTTAATAGATCTGGTCACCAAACCCTCCTAAGTCCATTTCAACCAACTTTTCAATTCTGAATGGTGGTCTTACACCAGAGCGACAATGAGAGTATCTTCCTCTCTGAAACGTGCCGCAAATATACTACATATTATTTTATTAATACATTGTGAAAACACACAAATCAATGAAATAAAATTTAAATACGCACGTCGGGATTCGAACCCGCGACCTTCGGAATGCTAGTAGAGAGCCTTATTTCTCGACCACGGAGGCCTAACCTAAGACAAATTAATTTACTTTTTCTTCATTAATTTTAAGTGATGAATCCCATAGTAATGTTTATACACAACATAAATAGACTTACTTACAGATATGAGTATTAATATTAATAAAATCATTCAACATAATTATTGTTTTATTTTAAATTATAATGTCACATCACAAACTAACTGCTTCATATGAACAAATAATTGTTGTTATTAAAGATTTGATTTAAATATTTTCTAAATACAGGGAAGAAGCCCGATAAATTTTTTAGATCAAAAGAAGCTAACTAAAAGGTCAATAACCAAAAGTAAATATTAAAGTGTAGATACAGTTCAAAAGTTTATTACTTGTTAACCTCAATAAAGATAACAATGAATATCACAACACCAGATACAAAAATGAAAAATTTAACCTAGATTGTCTAGACCAGTCTTTCTCAAATTGGACGATAACGCCCCCTTGTGGGCGCTGGAGGCTTTCAGGGGGGCAGTATAAAGCTCATAGAACATTAAGGGGCGTTGAGAAATCGGCTGCAAGTTACTGCAAGCGGTGACTTACGGCTGCTTTTAAGTGAATTTGAGCCTGATATTCACAAACTCGTCGAAATGCAACAGATTCACCCTTCACAATTCACAAATTTTAAATTCAAAGCCTTCTTTTAATGTTAATAAAAAATACTTCTAAATATGAAGTATGATTTTTGTTTCCTCTCATTGAAACATTCTTTAATCTCAGAAATAAGATATGGGTCACATCCTATCAATCCTATCCATTTAATCTCAAATTACCCATCTGGTCTTCATATTATTATATTATATTATCATATTACAGTACGTCAATAAAACTATTTAAATGGTAATTATAGATGGGTAATTAGTATGTAATATTAGTGTTTTGAAAGTAGTTTATTTATATTGTGTTTTGTATGTAAAATGCATCCTCAAATTATAATTATTAACCTCAATACAGGCATTAGTCCTAGTGAGGTGAATTTATGTAAAAAAAAAACAACAACAAAATGTATGGTGAGAATATAAATAAATAAATAAATTTAATAATGCATGTTTAAAAATTATATTTGCAATAACTGTTTTTAAGATACCCAACAGATGGTAATGTAAAAAAAGATAAAAAATATAGGCACTGGATTTTTATTAAACCTCAAAGAGGGCGGTGATCGTTTGCACAAATAATTTTGAGAACCCGTGGCCTAGACGAAACAGACAACTGCTTGATATGGACAGAAATTCATTGAGAGAATTGGTAGGAATACTAACGGGACACTGCTATCTCAGGATATACATGCAGTTGTTGGGAGTAGAAAGCACCAATAGCTGCAGGAATTGTGAAGAGGATGAAGAGATTCCAATTCACCTATGATGCCAATATCCCGCTCTGTTGGGAACAAGGCTCAGTTACCTAGGAAGACACATTGTGGAACCAGAAGACATATCATATGTACCAGAAGACATATCACATATCCAATGACAACCCTGGTGAAATTTATTAAAGGGACCGGGAAAACAGGAGATAGCGCAATTGACCAATGGCTTAAGTACCCACGGGAACTACGCGTAAATCGTCTCCGCTTTTGATAAAAATAAATAAAACTCAGATTGCACCTATATTTTAAAGGATACTG
Source organism: Limnephilus lunatus (assembly GCA_917563855.2). Classification (NCBI taxonomy): domain Eukaryota; kingdom Metazoa; phylum Arthropoda; class Insecta; order Trichoptera; family Limnephilidae; genus Limnephilus; species Limnephilus lunatus. Next base: position 38,041,914 of record OU830602.1, on the reverse strand, counting down.
CACCATACAATATTAAGGTGTAAATTTAGACTGAAACACGAATAAAGTTAACATAATGTAACCTTATCTTAACCTTATAACATTATCTTAATACGGGCTAACCACTGGTTAGACATAGTCATTGTAACAATCGCCGTGTACACCGCATATCTACCTATATTAGGACCGGAACGTCATATGGTGCAAATACATAACATGACATTTTGGGTTTTTCAGATGTTGATAAGGCACACAAAAGTAAAGCTATTTATGCATTTTTGATTCACCTTTCCGACGCCTACTAATATTAATACCGCTGTTCTCTTATCTCAAGTTTTGTTTGCAATTACCTACTGTAAATCCGGTAACGCCACCGTCATTGGTTAAATTACTTCCTGTTCACTGATTAATTAAGTTATATTACTGCACTGACTGGTTCAATCCCATCCTCTGGTCTTCCGAGAAAATGCACAAAATTATTTTTTATCCCAACATCATTATAATTTAACGTATTTAACTTTCACACACAAAAGGGTCGACGGTGGATTCATTCACAAAGCGAGTATCGATTGTGATTGTGTATAGAATATAAAATACATATAACAAGACCTCTGCCATAGGTCACCACAAGTGGTTTGTTACGTTTGGTCGCTTTTCGGGGGTGCCCGGGTTTATGGGGTGAGATTTGTCCTGATCTTGGCGGCGATGTGTTTGTGTGATCGGGGGGGACCGTTTGAGGGAGAATTATTATTGTAAAGTTTAAATTATCGATGAATAAAGGAAAAAAAATTATATGTATCCAGAGGATGACCAAAATTTCTTGTTTTTACAGTTTCCACCATGAGACGCTTGCTATGGGGGCTCCTCGCCCTGCTAGCGCTGCCGTGTGCGCTGCCCACCACGGTGCCCGCCCCCACCGAGGAGCCCGAACCCATCTACACTCCCATCGAGGTGCCCGCCTCGGCGGCCTGCTGCCCCGGTCACAACGTGCTACTGAACGGACGCTGCATGGACGAAGAATTGCAGACGTTAACGGAAGAGGATCGCCTCGCGGTAGAACGTCCCGGTGCTATGCCCGCGGAGCCCATCAAGCGGAAGCGCGTGCAGATAATATGCGAGGAGGGCATGTACCTCATCGAGCCGTGGAAGGAGTTTTTGGGAGATGAGCTGCACATCGACGAGGAAGACAGGCTAGCCATCGGGAATGATGACGGAGTGATCGGAGAGAAGGGAAAGTGAGTAAAATATAGAATGAAAACGGCCAATCGCCAACCAACCCATAGATACCCAAAATTCATACAAGAGACATGTCAACATGGGGAAGTCTTTCTAACGAAAGCAATGAGCGAAGGAGCGTGTTTTAAAGATACTCAAGTTGAAGGGATACAGAAGGCGGTCAATTTTTCCTCAATCGAGCTGTTTAGTACAGAAACGAGTCGTAAAGACGACAACAAAACAATTTCAGCTCTCGACTGTGCACTGTGACTGCAAGATCAAAAGAATTAATGGTGCTAGTTATTCAGATTTTTATATCATTTAGTGTGTAACAATATTCGAAAATTGAAAGACTCAACTAACTTAACCTAGGTACCTTATTAGTCCAATTATTTTTTTTTTATGTTTATTCTTCTGTAGTTTTACCTTTTAACACAAAAGTGCTATATTAAGGGAAAAGACGGAAACCTGGTGCTGGTGGTAGAACATGCAGGAATTTTTGAGACCTTGATGACCTGCATCAAATCCATAAATTTTATTCAGAATAAATAAAACATTCTCATAAATTGCTAGGAAAAACATAGCCACGAACAAGGACTAATCAAATAACGATTTCATATTCATTAAAATAAGTCATATTATGGGTTTAAAAAATTCCATACTGGACATTAACGTAATACGGAAAAAAGGCCGTGTTGATTTATTGGAAAATACACCCGGAAACAAATAGCAAAGAATTCCATATTTCTTCCTTACCAGCTGCGTACGTAAAACGGATATTACGGTTAGGAACGATAACGAAGAGTCACACAATTGACGTAGGTGGAAGACATTCATTCATGAATTGGAGACGCAAAAGCATGGCATATTCTGATTTGGAGAAATTCCAAATAACCACAACGTAACCCTTATCATAATTATTACGCGTGCCCTGTTTGAACCGCATAGTTTGTAAATGATGTTTTTTAAAGGAGGAAATGCCACAAAAACATTTTCATTGCATCTTCTGCTTCTTGATTCCATAACCCAGTGATTAATTTTAAGTTTTAAAAGAAAGCAATACAAAATAAAAAGGGATCATCATTAATGCTTATGTACAAACATTATAATATAAATGCATTTTAATACACTCATGAGTTGGTTAAAATAAGACATCAATAATAATTTATTGCGGTTTATTGCTTTTCTAATCTATTACCGACGATCTGCATCCAAAATAAATATTATTTAGAATATAGGACATGGTTTAAGACAAATAAACATATTAAAAAAGTTTGTGTCAGAATCACGTTAGTATGTTTACTGCGGCATTTTGAAAACCAAAGCAATATTATTGTGGACTGTTTTTGTGTAGTTTATGGAATGGACAAAAAAACGTTTCTGTTTTCCACCACTCCAGCAAAAAATGGTAAATAGAAAATAACCAAACGGAAGCCTTGAGGTACGCCCTGTGGGATGCTTTTCATATTTTTGAACGTTGAAAATACTGCATGGCAGGGGTGGTATATTTAGAAAGCGGATTCAGATTATCCAAAAAATTTCACAGTAGAAGAACATCAAATTCAGTAGGACCATCATAAAAAAATTGTCAAATTTTAAGCATGAATTCCTTGCAGGTTTTGCATAGCGGACAAGATCGATGTGAACAAATCTCTGGACATCAGAACCATCGATATTTTGTCCATGAAGAGGAACCAGGTTGCCCTGGTCTGTTTCGTGACTCCTGAGGAGACTTTCCTCACTGCCACCGTATCAGGAACACTGGCTTTGGTATCAGTTGGTTTCTTGGTACTCACACTGCTGGTGTACACAATAGTACCAGAATTAAGGTATTAACCTTTTTCATCATCTCTATACCATCAATTATTATCATTACTTTTCTATCCATTACACCTATTGCGGTGTACCAATCAAAACAACAATTTTCTCTGTCGTTACTCTACTTAACATAACTATTTGATATTTTCTATTATCACAGGAAGCAATCACTTTGTGGTTAGAGATATTGTACAACTGTGCATATAATGTGTTTTAAAACAACAACAGAAATGAAACCAATATTTTTTTATATTATACTTTTTCGGCTTTTTACATAGCAGAACAAAAAATTTTCCAGGGAATTATATATTTAGGTATAAACAACGATTGGCGAAAAGATGTTGGATGTTGTTATTAATCTGCAAGAACAATCATTGACGTACCGCAAGATGCTTATCACAACATCTCTCCAATTTAATTGAGCAATTGTTTAGCAGACAAAAATAAATGTACTTAACCTATATCAATTTGATAAGATTGTATTATAAGACAATTTTCATTTCACGATTAGATTAAAATACAATAGGAGATTGTTGACAAATCTTTAGTTATCAAGTAGAATAGATATATGATGAACTGAATCATCAAAGACAACACAAAAGTCAAAAGGATGAATCTTCGATATTATAAAATGTTTTGCGCTTGTTTTTAATACACAGGATTAAAAAACAATCGATTCACAAACTCTCTATTACTGAGAAAATGGTCAAAGTCGACGACTGGTCAAAGGGGTTTTATGAGTTATTATGAACACAATTCTGATGATTTAAATACTAATTCGATATACCTATTCTTAATCTCATCTGAAATAACACTTTTGTATCATTATTTTTACAACGTACCTAGGTAAATCTAGAAACTTTCACTAACCCTATAATGTCTATTGCTTTTTCGCCTCCTGAACCCGTTTCAAAAATCCTATTTCATAACAATGTAAAAAGACAATAATAAATGGCCGGCTTGCAGTCAAATAATGCTAATCACTTGTTTTTAAATATGCTTTGGACAAAATGAAGCTTTTCCTACCATTTCCATATAATCTACACATTCACAGATGGCGCCAATCAAATTATTTTAGGGTTTTAATGCTTTTTGCACATTACGCTTTAAAATATTAATGTAAATTGATGGTTCGCGCCCGTACTTATTTAATAGAATATAAATAAATAGTTTTGTCCATAAACAAACCCGAATATTTCAAGAAAGGCTGAAAAATTCAATTTTGTATCGGTGACTCAATCCAATATTGTATTTTACAGCCTTTCTTGAAAGATTTAGGTTTGTTTATGGACAAAACTATTTATTTATATTCTAATTAAATTTATACGGGCGCGAACCATTAATTAACCTTAAATTTTAAAGCGTAACGTGCAAAAATAATTTAAAACCTTAGATAATTTGATTGTCGCCATTTGTTAATGTGTAGATTATAAGGTGCGTGACGTTTAAGCTTAAGTAGAATTAACATAAAATTGATAATTACTTATAATAAATATAAACGTAAACTACTAAACAATTTATTTTTTTCTTTAGAAATGTAAGAACGCATATAAGAAACAACTGTTTAAAAATACAATTTTATGGCTAAAATAATCTGTGACAGTATCCATATAACCTTTTTCTTTTTTAAAAAAATATTCACAAAAAAAACAATCCGTTTGTCAAGCAATTTTTTATGCCTATTACATGCATTCGTGGCGATATGAGACACACTAAGAATGCATACATGTTTATGGTTTCATCATAATGGTTAACATCTAACAAGTGTTGTATGAAAATGTTTTCTTGTTTTCAGAGATCTCCAAGGGAAATGTATGATGTGCACCGCTCTGTGCCTTTGCTTCGGTTTTTTCCACCTCTCGATGGCTCAGTTGTTACTTATAAGAGGCACTGTTTGCATCGTCAACGGTAAACAACATCACTTTTAACAATACAAATCACAAGATAACATAATCACCGTAGTCCAAATTCCACTAAACAGTCGGTTTATCTCTTCATTGACAAATCCAAACAAATTTGGGGGATTTGGTGTTAAGACTTTTAACACAATGCAATTTCGATGTCTTGATTTGTACATAATTTGAAAAGAGTATATATATACGAGTATGTACGCAAGAATCGTAGCCCAGAGGTTCTACCGTGATTTATAAATAGTATAATTTTAAAAACTTTAGAAAATGCGGCTTCACGGCCATTATATTACTTCTGGTGATATTTTTTGGTTGTTTGAAAGAAAAAAATTATGCATCTAATCTTAATAAACAAACCCTTCATCTGCAGTGTACTCAAATCTATGTGTGTATATAATATTAAATATATTTGTATAAAGAAGAGAGTCTGTGGAGGGCGGCGTGGATCCATTTTTAAACAAATCCACAGTTTTATTCAGAGATTGATTAAATTTTGCACACATGACCTTCAAAATAATGAGAAAATTACTGCATACATCTGATTTCGAAAATCTTCCTAAAGCCCGGGAAGCGCAGGGGACTTTAGCTAGTTACCTATACAAGGACATATTATCAAACTGATAGTTCCGTCCGGATGCCACAAAACTTTCTACGCATGACCTAGACGAGTGCGAGAAAGTATAAAGCAACAGTTGAACATTAATACAAAAGCTCGAAATGTTATTACGGTCACAATTGATTTTATTTGCCCTTTTGACTGTGATATTTTTCTATGTTGGTTGGAATCTTCCTCGAACGCTAAGAGCGCGATGTACCGTAATATGAAAATGTTCGCGCGATTTGTTCCCACGCTAAACATTTTACTTTAAGGGAAAACGGCTTTACGGAAAGAAAAAGGGAGGGAAAAGTGATAGAAAAGCTATTCTTAATAGATATCTCGCTTTTTTTCAAGTAGTTTATCTTTGGGTTAAGAATTCCATTTGCGTCAGTCAAAAATAAATAACTTTGTTGTTGTGGTAGCAGTAAAATAGTACATTCTTGGAACAAATGGTTTAACAATACTTGTTCGATAAATCCACACTGAGCGCCGACATGTTATGAAACTTGGTACCAAAACAATAAAGTTTCTTGATGATGCAGAAGGTATTTCGAGTGCCAACACATATTTTGAAAATGATCAGTAAATATCATTCGGGAATTTGTACAAAAACACATCGTGAAGTCTTGGATTTATGGCTTTTGGGAATCTTACGAATTCATTTTGTAAAATAGAATTCCCACAGAAATGCCAAACATATTTGTGTTTAAAGCATTGATAAAATAACAATATCGAATTCTGAGAACACTTGACAAAGTGCTTGAAATATGGCCGATTAAACAAGAACGTCCTTGATATGAACTTACATGAATTAGAAAAATAATATTTTGTAATCTTTAAATATATCAAAAGAACAAACTATGAAATGATACGTCAGATTTCCAAAAACAATTTCTGGAACTTTTGTAATTTTCTTGATACCTTATTACTAAAATAGTATTTAATTTAATGTGCCAATGATTTTTTTCAGGATTCCTAATATTTTTCTGGATGCTGGGCGCTTTTGTCTGGATGAACGTGGTCTCCATCAACGTAATGAGGGCTGCCGTGTAAGTTAAAACCTATTTTAACACAATTCAATTATCTACATTAATATTATTAGAAAACCTCTTACGAACTTTGGATAAACATTCCGTAATTTGCTTATTTCTAAATACATGTAAATTATCGAAATTAATTTAAATTTAAAAGTTCTGCAAGTATTTTGGATTTGTTTATTTTTGTGTTTATTAGCTGTTTCGGCTTATGAGGCCATTTTCAAACTGTGGTTACACCACTTTGATCTAAATTTCAATTCTGAAGGTGTGTAAATTGATTTATTACCGGTTAAACCAATTAATTGTGACAATGGATTTTCTACTTTGTGGGATCATTTGAAATCTATTTTCCCCACATTAAATGTTAATGTGTTCTAAATTGTTTAGGTCTTATAAACATACTGAGAAGTTGAGAATAGATAATTTTCCTTACTTTATTAACTAAACAATTATAAATCAATAAACAAACGAATGATCTCAATATTACACTAATAATTAAACTAATTTATACGATTACTTAGACATTTTATTTTTAAAAATAATATTTAAATAATATTTGTTTAGTTTCCGGCCCTCCAAAATGTCGGACAAGAAGACCTTCTGGGCCTACAGCGCCTATGGCTGGGGATTCCCATTAATCTTCATGATAGCTGGGATCATCGCAGAGCACACGGAAGGAGACCACCACAAACCGGGATTCGGGAAGAACTCCTGCTGGTTCAGCGGTCAGTACATAGCAAAGATATTGAAATATAAGAGATGTGCTATCCACGGTTTTTACTATGTGGGACTGCTCTTCGGTATGTCGCCGATATTGTTTACCAATTAACGAATAAACCAAATGAACGAATAATTAACGGATAAACTAAACGAACGTTAAACTAAATGAACGAACTCTTTCCGTATTCAAACTATACTGTTAACCAATACTAACGCACACAAACAAAAAATCAACGAAGTGAACAAATTATTTTTGTATGCAAACTACGCTTATTAAGTCGTAGTCCGGCGACAGTCGCGCGGACATCATAGCATATCTCTCGTACACAGCTTAACCTAACCTTTCAATAAACCTATATAACCTAACCTTTCAATAAACCTAATTACCCAACCTAACCTTTCAATAAACCTACATAAGCTTACCTAACCTTTCAATGAACCTACATAACCCAACCTTTTAATAAACGTACATAACCTAACCTTTCAATAAACCTATATAACCTAACCTAACTTTTCTTCTCCTTTTAATAGTAAAAACCACACAAATCCTATAGGTGAGTATTATTGACGTAAATGTAAACACGTCCAGTTAACCTTTCCATACCGGAAGGTAAAAATTTAACGTACGATCCAAAGGGGGTCACTAGGGTCCCCCGTTTTTATTTTAACAATAATTCACTTTCCTTTTCACCGAAATTAAAGATAAACATATCGCTTAGATTCTACACTATTCCAAAATGTAGTAACTCTTATCTAACTTATATTTTCTTTACCTTTTCAATAATCAAAACCACGCGAATCTAATATAGAATGCGACAACACAATACTTCACTTCATTTTTAATTAAAAAGCAACTTATCGCTTCAATTATCCTGACATAACCTAACCTAACATTTATTTTAAAAGGAATATAAATGCTAGAAATATTTCGATTCTCACGCGTTCAAAATTTAAAATCGAGCGTCTTATTTGCACGAGACAAATAAGCGCCAAAGTGTTTGTTATTTATTTTGTGCATAATTTTATAGGAATGAAAAAAGTTAGAACATACAAAACGTCAAAAATAGTCTTAGCTATAAAGGTGTATTTTTCAAAAAAATGTTTCTTATATTACTTCATGGTTAATCCATGAAAAAATATTTTTTTTGGTAGTTTACGCTTATATTTTTTGTTACGTAAATAATAATTTTATTGTAATTCTAATACATACAAAGGTAGTAAAAGCCTCAATATATTCGTAGCATATTTTTTGATGCTCATAATGTAAACCGATTCGTAGTAAAGATTAATCTAAATAGTAAAATTATCTTATTACATTCATCTTAACAGTAAAACCTTCAAAAATCTTACGTTACAATTGGCGTAAAGAATTATTTAATAATTTTATAATTAATTTACTATTTTCCTGAGATTAAAGGGAAGCCTATCGCTTCGATTAAAAAGCACTTATCCTAACCACATCTATGAGTGCGATGGATGGTGCCACTTCCAGGAAGTAAAAACTTATGACAAGCAAATTGTTTTCGCTTTAAATTAACAGTGTCACATTATTTGCGTCAATTACGCTGATCGTCGTAAGTTAAACGTAAAAGATAAAATTACGAACGTACCTATTGGCACGTAGACGTGAAAAAATAATAATAATAACTAATAAAATTAAACTGTAAATTTATAAACATTAAGCTGAAGTCATTCGGTTTTTAGATACAATTGATCCGTTGGGACATCTTTTTAATAGATAAGCACCCTTGTAAAATATTCCACCCGCGAGTCTATTTATTAAAAAAGACAGCTATGAAATAATTTTATTATTCAATAGGTATAACTGGAATATATTCCGGATAATTTATTACAAAAAAATACGACGTTAACCCACCCCCCAGGCTAATTTGTTCGATTTTCTGTACAACTCAAATAGGTCTCATAAAAATCGTTGTGTCTCTTTTACTATCATGATTAGAAGTATAAGCTTTGTTAATAAGCGCAAAATAATTAAAATGAACACCTTTATGAATCCAAAATTTCCGAACGCAATATGAAAAAAAAAAATGTATTAATTCTTTTTACATGAAACGACAAAAAATTTAGTTGACGGTAACATTTATAATAATTTGCCTAATAAAATATGTATGTTTTTTTTCCGTATCAGTAATTTTATTTAGAAAAAACGTAAGTGAGCCATTTTTTTATGTTTGGATTACCAACACCTCTACTTTACGTCACCCCCAATAGTTATATGTTTGATGAGCAAGCAGGGGTTCCCGGGTTCATGGGGTGAGGTTTGTCTTACCTACGTCTTAGCGGCAGATGGATTTGTCCACCTACTACGTGGCGGGCCGGATCGGATGAGACTAGTTGAGGGAGACCTTTTGAACTCTCCAGCCGGACTTTCTAAATCTTGCACTGGCAAATTATGGTCTGTTATTGTTAGGGGCCCGATTTAGAATGTTAGACGACGTAGTGCCTTAATCAAACTTTTTTTATATTTATTCTAGGTACCGCCGAAACGTGGGTGTACTTCTACGGCCCGATGGCTACACTTCTTGTGTGTAATATTTTCCTGTTCTTCGTGACATCAATTCACCTGTGGAAGCAGACAAACTACGAAAACGTCACCAAAATGAAGAGCCTACGATACAAGTAAACATATTTTTTACATCTTTCAAAACACTTAAAAACAACTAAAAACCTTTTCTACATTAACTGCACACAGGAGACCCCGAGGAAAATAATTTCCCTCTTGACCCATGTCATCTTTGAAGATGCTGTGTGGAGACCCACGTTGCCTACAAGGGAGGAAACACAGAGTCGGCTAATCATTCCACAGCCGAGACGTTGAACTCAAGGACAATGGAAGATATGTTGGGAAGATAGTAAACCTAGTAATATAAAGAAATTCTACCAAATTTATTTATGTTGTTGCTGTAAAATTATTAAATGGTTTTTTCGCGAATTTTTAAATACAATTTTTATTTTATTTTCTAGGTTTCTTCTTTACTTGAAGATATTCCTAGTGATGGGATTATCATGGATTTTCGAAATCATAAGTTTCGTCCACGACACGAGGCACATAGTTTGGTAAGTTTTTTTTTTTACTTATTTGGTATTCCTGAACGATATAATTTGTTTTTCTCAGGAAAGTACTTTTATCCAATTTCGTAATGGTGGGACTATGTTCAATTTTATCCAATGCCCTTATAAACAAGTCGTCCATTTTCTAAATTTTAAATTTGGTTATGATTTGTGATTTTCACGGCAAAAAGTTATTATAGTGATTTATTTTTAGCTCTTTAGCCGACTTAAAATACTTCCATTTCATCCTTCAATATTTTCCAATACTAATCAAAATATAGACTTAAATCTAACTTGAACTTTTAACAATTCAGACTTTTCTATTCTGGCTTGATGATACTTAACAGGTTACAAGAAATTGACCATTTTTTTTCATAGATTACAACAGATTTGCATCTCCGGGTTTATGTAGCCTTACGTTTTGCACGCGCATATTTTTAAACGTCGTATTTGTGCCTCCAGAATTTAATTGACACCTCCGGTTTATACAAAATTGACCATGTACCATCTTTGATTACGACAAATTTGAGTTTCCGGATTGAAAATTGAAAAAAAGAGCGCCCCAGGTTTACGTATTTTATACTTTTTATTATAATCGTTTTATTTGTGTCTGCAGGTTGATGATCGACACCTTCAACTGCCTCCAAGGCCTGGTGTTCTTCCTGGTATTGGTGCTGCTGAGGAAGCGGGCCATGCGGGGGCTGGCAGCCCGGGGGCTCCGCGTGCCCTGCTGCCGCCTGGCCCACACGGGCCCCGACGAAGAATGCGAGGAGATCGTCACACGCGAGGAGGAGGCCCCGGCGTTGACAACCTTCTCTTAGTGCTACACCATCTGCGGGGCCCACACGAAGGGTGGCGTTTCCAGTCATGGTGATGCCACCACCTCGGCGCCTCACAGACACGAACAAGAAACCAAATTCGATACGTTTCTATGACATTTCGCTGACCTATGGTAATTGTGCCCCGCAGACAAGAACAGGAAACCAACTTCGATATTCTCTAGCGGTGCGCTGACTTGTAAGTCGAACCGATAGGTTTCTGGCGTCATCTTAAAAGGATGCATTAGCACTTTCCGTGATGTGGACTGGTGTATCTGGCGCCATCTGTCACATTAAAAGGCTAATTTAGCGCTTTTCGAGGTGTCAACAGGTGTATCAGGCGCCATCTGTCATATTGAAAGGCTTCTTTAGCTCTTTTCGTGGTGTTGACTGGTGTATCTGGCGACATCTGTCATAATGAAAGGCTTCTTTAGCTCTTTTCGTGGTGTCGACTGGTGTATCTGGCACCACCTGTCACATTAAAAAGCTTCTTTAGCTCTTTTTGTAGTGTCAACTGGTGTATCTGGCGCGATCTGTCACATTGAAAGGCTTTTTTGGCACTTAACGCGATGTCGATTGGTTTCTCTGACGTAAACTGACAAATCGAAAGGCTTCAATGGCCCTTTTAAAAACGTTTATTGGTTATTTGGAGCATTAGCTCTATTCATCATGTCGATTGAATTATTTGTAGCAATTTGTCATTTGAAGGCTTTCATTAGCTCTTCTCTGAAGGTATTCATCGTATCGATGGGTATTTTCTGATACCAATTTCGATAGGTGCCTTTGCGGCTAACTGCGTTCAGTTACTAATTAAGAATTCGATACTTTCACAGTGCCATAGAAAGTAAATACTTGAATATATCTAATAATGAATTAAAAATAATGGCAAACCATCTAATTCAAATTCTCTTTTGGCAAACAGAAGAATTTGTATTCAGTGTGTAAAATGAAAGTGTGAAATGAACAGTGGACTCCACAGAGTTAACGTGAACGAAAAATTAATCATTTTAAGATGTTTTTTTTATACAAAACTAACCACATATCACTAACATTATTATAGTATCACGACAAAGGTCTTCTTTGGCGTACTATATTAAACGAATATTAAATAATAAGAACTAAACACAGCATGCAAACCTCAAAACAGATAAAAGAAAATACGTGTAAAATACTTAACTTTTAAAGAAATTCACTATCGCCCTTTACATAGAGCTTTCCTTTTTAAACCATATTCATCCAAATACATCGCTCTCGCTGCATTGCCAATATCTATGTAAATTGTGAATCCCGCATAAATAGTGATGTACAAAATCATCGAGAGGTATTTTTTCAATATTATCGATATTGAGTAAGGACACCAATAATGAATAAATAAGATAGTAATTCTGAAATATGTTCTACTATTCTTGCATGTATTCACTAATTACTACAAATTTCGATATTAAAAAAAAATTGCAACATTCAGGAGCTTTTTGGTAAGCGAAAATTTTGTGAGAATTTTACTTACATAGAAGCGACGCGCCCGATTCGCCTGCGTTAACATTATTATATTTTATCTGTTCTGGGGTATACAAAAATAAGAATTTTAATGGGAATGTTAGATTATTTTCTAGTCAATGAATTAAGGAATATTTCTCAATAAGTTAAACTTTTATAACGTTGGATACAAAAACCAACATAAAATAATGAACAAAATTTTAAAGCAAAAGTAACTTCATATTTGGAGCCATCAAATTCTTGTATAAAAATAAGATTCTAGGCACCAAAGATTTAGAACTTGTGTATATATTTTTTAAATTCCGCAAATAAATCTACATAATATTTTCATTTAATTTAAGATATAATTTTGTATGTAATTTTTTTAAATCCCTAAATGTGTTTTTATTATTAAAGTTTAAGAGATCTGATTAATATTGATAAGCTAAATAAAATTGGTATGACTTATTTTTATTATGTTTTAATACAACATTAATATTATAGAATATAATAACTATCACGATGTTTTGCAAATACTTAGTACAAAATGTTGACGTCATAGTAATAAATAATAAAGAATGTTCGCGTTATATTATTAGATATATTATGTATTATAAATATTAATTACGTGTACATAAAGCCTGTCAGCCTTGAATATTGTTAGAATGATAAATAATTAAGATTAATGGCGGCTAAATGCTTCAGACATCCTGCTAAATAAATCTCCACTAAAATTTACTCCTATTTTTTGATAAATAATATTTTTAGGTAGACTCTAGTGACCCCAGGGGTATGGTTCAGCCCCTCATGGGGACCTTACGAGTGTGAGAGAAGCCTGGTTACTACAGGGGGTAATAGAAACGGTGCGGACGCTAACTTATGGTTCCGTCCACATGAAGCCCACACAACGCACTAAGCAGCTCCAAATTAGCAAAAAAGCAAAACAAAATGTATTGCCTGACCATCAATGTTTAAGCATATTTTTTAAATTACTTGCTAATGGGGAGAGGCTCAGCGTGTTATGTGGGTATCGTGTGGACGTTAAAAATCTTTGTAAACTGTTTTTTTTTTTCATAATAAATCGCATACATTTTAATTTTAAATAATACGTAACAAATTTGCGACGATTCTAGATTATCCGGATTTCGATCGAATTTTGTCTGGATAACGTTTGGATTTTCCGAAAGAATTTCAAAACAATTTTTCTGGAAATTAATTATAACTTTTGGCGTAATAAAGCTGGAAAAGGTCGAAGAAGCCAAAAATGATGCTGCATTTAAAACAATAAATAAAAATGCAGACCTGATTCGGAAATTATGAATTAAACTGTAAATTACGGAAATTACGTAAATTATTAATTAAACTGTATGTAGATCCATAGTACATGATAATTAGTATAAATATCTGATGTTACTTTATAAGTTCTGGGTTTAGTTCTCGGCAAAATAAAAATTTGATTATTCTAGTCTGGTTCCCAAAAGAGCTTTAGGTACGTTTTAATAGAAAGATCATTATAAATTACAACAAAATGGATATCAGTTTATAGAACCAAGGATTCACATAAAAAAATCATAATAACAATATGTGAAGTCGGCAAACACTGTCAACACTATAATATGTATTTGTAAAATGTCATAAACCTAAGAGGAAACCTGGTCGCCAAGAAATTTAAATAATAGGTATTTTATCAAATTGTTGCTGTCACTATCGCTTTTACTCTCCCGAATAATGAGCGAAATGCATAAATAAAATCATCTAAATCGATGTTTTGTATTCCTCATTTTTCTCTTCCAAAACTGGACCGATTTATTTTTTTACTAACAATATTAGAAGAAAATACTCCATGTCTGTATGTTTTGCTTTTTTATAAAATACATTATCTAGTTTGTGTACTGAACGTCTGTTGATGGCGTTCAAACCAATCAACTTTAACGATTTTTGAAGGGTCCTAAATAAGAAGTAACTTATCAAAAAAAAAAGTAAAACGTGCCGACAAGCTTTTGGTCGATATCTATATTATATTAAAAAAATATTTGCACCAGTTTTAAAATTCAGAGAGAAAATTTTGGAATACGTTTGAATGAAAAAACGCCAACAAATTTTGGAAAACGTTTGTAACAAAAAACGCCGCCTGGTTTCCTTTTAATAGTATTTAATTAGCTTATTTTATTAAGAAGTTTGAACACAGAAAAAGAGTATTTAGATTTCTATGGCTTATTGTCAATTGGATGCCTCTTGAACTAATCAATTGAATTACATTTTAATTATATATTACGTAGCATAATAATGTATTAGATACTAGACAAGTTGTAAAACGATATAGATTTTAAAGACGCCATATTAAATTTATGTGTTGCCATAATAAATAAATAAAAATATATGTCATTTTATGGATGAAGTTTTATAAATTACTACTTATTCACTATAAATGAAAAAAAAATTACGTTATCGTTTTATTATTATTACATCCAGTGGAACATATAATGGTGTTTCCCAACTCGTCTATTTAATAGAACGAAAGTTGATCCGATCCAACTTATTGAAACAAGCATAGAAAGCCTGTTTTGATCAGTCGAACCTATCAATGCTGTTTCCCACCTCATCTATTCTATGGTCTATTTAATAGAACGAAGGTTGAAGTCGATCAAACAGAAAAACGCATAGAAAGCCTGTTTGATCAGTCGAACTTATTAATGCTGTTTCCCAAGACTGTTTTCATGATTTGTTCAAAGACTGTTTTAATCTATTTTCATATATATATTCTATTTCATACATTCTATGAAATAGAATAGATCATAGAATAGAAATAGATGAACTAATTTAATCTAATCACTCATTTCACGTAACTACCTACCTTAAATATTCAGAGCCGGTAACGCCGTTAATTAATATTGTCCATCCCATATAGCAAAGGGGAATGAACCAATAAACTTCAATTCTTGAATTGACGGCCCCCGTGGTCGAGAGTCAAGGCTCTCGACTAGCAAACCATGGGACGCGGTTCAAAACACGGCGTCCGCAAATAAATTTTATTTGATTAATTCGTGTTATTCCACAAATTTGCTAATTTAAAATAATATGTAGCATGTTTGCGGCAAGTTACAGAGTGTAGGATACTCTCAGTATCGCTCTCGTGTGAGACCACCATCCGGAATTGAAATGGCTTTAGCCGTGTTTGACGACCAGATGGGAATAGCCAGGTACTTCCCCACTTCCCCTCTCCACTACCTTCAGCCTCGCAATATACCCGGATTGGGGATGCATAGTCTCATTGGCTCCCGACGTTGAGAAACTTGTAAGGTATTCACACAAATAATTGGGTGATAAAATTAAAAATTTTAAAGAACCCCCGACACATTATACAGCCACCTTCCAGTTCCAGCATCAGATCCTCGTCATCAGGAGAAATTAAAAGTACTAGTTAAGACGAATCTAATGACCCAAACTTGATGGGTTTACTAATAGGTAGGGGTACGTAAATTTCGCAAATAAAAAATCGTGATTTCGCATTAAAAAAAACTCAAAATAGAAAATTTCGCATTTATTTCGCAAAAAAAAAAATTCATTGTTAAAAACTCAATTAAAGGCTAGCATTGTTGTAATTTCTACATTTTCATCTTTCATTGTTTGCCTGCGATCAGTTACGACAATGTTGTAGATACTCAAGTACCTCTCGTCATCTACACTATTGACAGGGCAATTGAGACATTGAATAGCTGCTTTTGCAAATCCAGGGTAGCAAGATTTTGATGAAACTAAACTTGCATTACATCCACAGGAGCTTCTTGGCCGACCAATCGAAGTAATTGTCTGTGAAAATGAGAGTAACCGTCAATTAGTTCTTCTTGTGGTACACTTTTAAAAAAACGGAATTTTTGCGAAGCTTTCCTCTATGGAATTTGAATTGACAGAAGAAGATGGCACATTTGCTGCTTCCGATGGACAAAATAATCTGCCAATGTGCTTGTAGCACTCATTTGTTGGATTCGGCCCCATGTGTACCAACAATTTATCCAAGCTCTTTTGAGCTGCTGTCTTCAACATCATGCTGTGATCGATAGAATTTTCGGTTGATAAAATATTCATTGTTTTTTCGCCAAAAGAGCCTTCACATTGACGCTGAAGAGAGGACATCAAATCTTTTAATTTACTCCACAAAATCTGTGCAAATGAATAGTTTGAACCTTCTAAATGTTCTCTGTCTGTTTTGAACAGAGTTGTAATAACTGTTAGCGCGTCTGATCAACATTTGAAAGCACGTAACGTAAAAAGGTGCTAAAGTATTTAATTTTCAAATTTCGCTTTTATCGCAAATAAAATGCAGATTTCGCTTTTATAGCATCTATTTTGTAAAAACGAAATTTACGTACCCCTACTAATAGGCAATTCAGGGTTTCGTCTCCTACCTTCGAATTCCATCATCAGAATAGTTCAGTGGTTCCAGCATACATTTGTTTTTCAAATATTTTATTTTTTTTTTTTATATTTGGGAAAGTTGACAGCAAATCATAAATTGCACAATAATACAGATATAAAATGGTTAATTATGCCAATTATAAACTTTCCACAGATAATAACAGTAAATTTATGTGTGACATTATAAAGGTGTTTACTTAATTAGTTCATTTTTAGTTATATTATGTGAGGGGGGGAGGAGAAATATAGGATAAGGATTAAAAGGCTAAGGACGCGAATATATAGGGGGAGGGGTAGATTGAACTTCCTAGTTTGAGTCATGTTGCTTAGTGAGATTTTGTTTTATGTCATGTAACGTCGAGTTAAAAATGTCAATGTGGTAATAATTTAAGTTGAATGAATGTGTGGATCTGTAGATAAATGAGTTACGTTTGGAGTTAGTCTTGCAAAGAGGAAGATTAAAAGTAAGCGACTGTCTACTGTTGCGATTAGGAACGTGGAATGATAGGCGTTGAAGAAGATCAGGACTATCGATTAAGTTATGTATAATTTATAACATTACCGAATCTGCTATATTTCTTCGACAAGTTAGCGTCTGTATTTTCTCTTCATTCATCTCTTCATTACTAACATGAGATCGAAAGAGCGGAAATTGAGATACCTTAAAAATCTATTTTGAACACTTTCAATTCTATTTTTGTGTACTGTATAGCCTGGGTTCCATACTTGAGATGCGTATTCAAGAATACTACGAACATATGAGAAATATGGTGTTTTGAAAGTAGTAAGGTCTTTGAGGTCACTTATATGTTTGAAAATAAAGTAAATACCCATTATGCGTCTAAGATCCCTACCGGAGCTAACAACAATAATAAAAAGAGGTGATGACCTTGAAACGCCTGAATAGATTTTCACAAATTGTAGCTAAGAACCATCTCGATCACGTCAGCTTTCAAACAAAAACAAAAAAACCGCATCGTAATCGGTCAATTCGTTTGGGAGCTACGAGGCCACAGTCAGACACACAGAAAGTCAAACTTATAAATAACACCGCTCCTTGCGTCGCGCGTCGGGGATTAAAAAAATATGGTTGGCTGCCAAGAAAAATAATCAGATCCTATTAGATTCAAATTCAATTCAAACAATGAAATTGTGCAAAATTTTGAACAAGTGCTTTATTCTAATTTACGGAAAACTGTCATTTTAAAAACTAGGTACGGTTGGCATGGTTCCGGTTTGCATAGAAAATATTTCATTATGTTTTGCCTGCCTAAGTGCTAGAAAATAATAAGTAGGTACCTAATAATATTTTTCTATTAGACGAAGAAATTATAAAGAAATTGAAAAACTATATTTTATATTATAAATAATTGAACATAGTTCTTATTATTAAATAGAAGGAAATATAAAATGTAGTGCCTAATTAACTATTAAAAATATTATAGTACCTACCTCTTTAAAAATAAAATGTATTTAAACGTACAAATAAATATGTTATATAGAATTTTTGTAAAACTTGTGGTGATCCGTGGTCAATCTGACAAGGGAAACCACAGAATACTAAATTATAAATAACTAGCAGACCCGGCCACACGTTGCTGTGGCTATCGAAACACAATGCCGCGCCATTACCCAACCTTCGTAACCAACGCCATCTGTTAAGTCATATCCACACCGCCAGCTTCCCAGCTCGCTGCCCGCTTGCCAGCCCGCTCCCTTTATTTATATATTTCAACCAATTTACACAAAACCTTGACAAATTATGTATAAAATTGCGAATTTTTTTAATAAAACACGATTCATATAAAATAAAGCAAAAATCTCGTGGGAAATGTCAATTAAAGACACTGTTAATAACTTGTAAAATAACAGAAAAAAAGTGTTTATTATAATTTTCGAAGCATACTTTGCGATTTTTTTCTGTCGAGGGAATTTCGTGTAATTAGGGTTTCGGATTATCTTAAAAAATAAGATATATTTTTTTAGAAACTTAAAAACTTAAAGTGTTCAAAAGAAATATGTTATAAAACGGTAGAAATTCGAAATGCCGGGGATTAACCCTGGCTTTAATGGAGCTGGTCACTTAGAGTTACACCAAGCATTTCAATGGAAGGTTTGTTTGGAAGATTGAATTCCGATCAGCTGTTTTAGAAAGAAAGGTAAGTAAAAAAAATATAACATTGATGCATGGTAGTTGATTGAAAATAAGGGGAAATCAACTAAGAAATCAATGATGATTTCGACTAAATTTGTATTGATTTAGAATCAATTTCACGTCTTCATCTTAACCCCTCAGCCTAATTTGTTCGGTTTTCGGAACAACTCATATAGATTCCCTTACTAACCGTTACTAATTATAATGTACAACTTTATGAAATCAAAGATTCCAGCCGCAATTTGAAAAAAAAAAGTATGTTTGAGAATTTTTTTTAACTATTTTTATATGAAACGAAAAAAGTGAGTTGACTATGATGATTATAATACATTTGCTTAATAATATACGTACGAGTTTTTATTTTTATTTTTTTCGTTGTGAGTAATTTTAGCTAGAAAAAACGTAATGCCATTTTTAAAACTTTCTTATATTTTGCATTCAAATATTTTATATTTCAAAAATTTAATATTTATTTCGATACAAGCTTATTTCATCACCTTTCTAAAACAGTTTATAGTTTTGAGATCGTTCAAAAATATTCTGTTATTTGGATTTTATTGCAAAGCGGAAATATTTTGACCTTCCGACAAAATAGGCCCGAGGCCTGAGGGATTAAAATCAAAACACCAACGACTCTGTACTAAGCGCAGGAAAATGGACGTGATCCAAACATGGTCGATATAAAACAAAGGCAGGAAATTTAAAATACATAATATCTCACTGTCAACCATTATTTTTTTATCAATTTTACGAACTCTAAACCACCTGTTTCTATATAACTTTAATAAACTGATAAAATGCCCAAATAACATGTGCGTGTTTAATTACTTCATGAAAATAAACACACAATGTCCCGATTATTATTTTTTAATCAATTACGTTTTTTTAAAGTTCTGTTGTGTATCTAGTAATATTTGCATTTATCATAGACCGAGAATGTTCTTTTAACAGGCCGCCATGATGGTTTTTAATATTAGGCGGCAAATTACCAAAGACGTTACAATACGTATAGATGCGCTGTAGTGGCAAGCCGTAAGTAAGTCAATTGTAGTGCTTTCGATTTCGTAGTTTTAGTGAAACCTCTCAGTAAATTGAATTAAGAAAAGTGCCAAAATGCACTCGTGTGTGGTGAGAAAATGTTTTCTTTCCCGAAATGATTTATTTTTCTTTACCGAGGCAAACACTAGTAAAAGCAAAGGAATAACATTTCAATGAGTCTAGTTTTTGCACTGTTAATTCGTGGTGGAATTCCATTGTAATAGAATTGAAATTAAAAAACTTTTTCACTTTGTTCCACTTATAATTATTATTATTTTAAGTTTGCATAAAATCAATAGCATAAGAGTTTCAACTACCAGTCTGAAAATGTCCGTAGTAGGATGAAACCGGTCCTGGTAATAATAAATAAGTGGAACAAAGTGAAAAAGTTTTTTAATTTCAATTCTAGAATAACATTTCGTTTACGCAAATTACTTATTATTTATTATCGATAATTATAAAGAACTAGCTGACCCGGCCACGCGTTGCTGTGGCTAACGAAACGCAACCCCATCTACTGGTTGGTTACCCAACCTTTATAACCAACGCCATCTGTTAATTTGCATACATATCAAATCCACCCCACCCGCTTGCCAGCCCGCTCTCTTTGTATATTATATATTTCAACCAATTTACACAAAACTTTTGACAAATTATATACCTAAATCTTCCTCATGAATCACTCTATCTATTGGTGAAAACCGCATGAAAATCCATTAATTAGTTTTTGAGTTTATCGCGAACAGACAGACGCATCGGAGGACTTTAATTTATAATATATGTAGAAATGTAATTGTTTTTCGCCCAAAGATTTCATGCGTCACTAGAGAACATGCAAGGCCTACTAGAGTATAAAATATCTAGTCTAATCATTGGTCTAATCACTCTGTTTATGTATATATATGCTTGCGGAAAAACAACATACAAAATCAGCTGTAACAACGGGCATCAACAACAATCGCCGTTATTTGCAAATTGTCGTTGCTCTATTATAGCTTGATCACTTGACACCTCAAAATCCGCCAGGCTACAGGCTTGTCACTCTAGTAAGCCTTGAGTTAATATTCGATGCAACTTTTGAATACTAAAACACCGCCCGGTCCTATCATTTATTTCGTTCATACGTACACATTCTTTTAATGTCTATCTTCATCATAAATGAACAATGTTTGAAAAGAATTTACGGGAAACATAAGAGCGTTTCTTACTTCCCTCATTTTACCTTGCGTTTGTGACACAATAGCAAGTCTATATGTATTGTAACGTCATTACAAATTACGCATAATTACATCACGTCGATGACAAAAATGATTTGGAACTCATCTGCATAAATATGCTGCGCCCAAACTGAGTCATCTTATCATCAGCTATCCGATTACTATGCGCGACTATGCGTGTTCAACGGTCATCTAGCGTAATAATGGTAATTCCGATATATGGCGTCTATGGTGATGAATTCGGTAGGTACCACAATAAGGTTAAAAAAATTGCTCATGTCGATGTGACAGGAAAAAATTCAAAGAATTCGGAATGGCGCCAAAGGTGCGCGCGCAGAGCAAAAAAAGAAGAACGCCATTGGTTGACAATAATGTTGCCAGTTACCACAGCAATACGCTATTTGGGGTTAAAAATAATATTGCGAACGAAATCATGTCTAACTAACTAAATTACCATCACGCCATTTCCCGCAGGGATAGGCAGAGAGGACGGACCGCCAAACAATTCGGTCTTGGCACACACGCTTTGCTTCATTCACATTCAGACATCGTCTCATACACAATATTCTTTTAATAATAATAATATTTGGATGACTTGTATAGCGCCGTTTTAGTGAAAAATCACCTCAAGGGCGCTATTCTGACTTTTGACCTTACCCCTTGGCCCCTTACCGATTCGATCCGAAATTACGTGGTCCCGATAATTTATAAGGCTTTTTTTAATTACGATATTTCGAACACGTGCACTGCTGAAATAATTGTTAATTAATATTTTTCATATTCGCTATATTCTCAATTTGGGAGGCGGGAATGGGTACCGCCGCCCCGAGAACCTTTATTGGATAACCAACACCTCTGCCATAGGTCGCCCCAAGTGGTTCGCTAAGTTTGGTGATTTAGCAGGGGTGCCCGGGTTCATGGGGTGAGGTTTGTCTAGGTCTTTGAGGCGGATGATCAGGACACTCTGAACCCCAGATTCCTACCCACCCCTAAACCCTTTTCCTTCCCAGAACTCTCCTCTCCTTCATTTCCTTTTAAAAAACCTCCACACAGCATCCCCAAAGATTACATAGGCCCTGAGGGAAACTATTTTCCTCAGGGCCTCCTGTGTGGAGCTCATGTAAAAAAAATATTGTCTAATATATTTTTTCCAATAATCATTTCACTTTATTTTAACGTAGTAATACATTTGTTATAGTATTCACCAACAAAGCAAAATAATTATATTCGTTCAGAAAAAAATTTCAGTAGATTGACGTCAGAAATAATACCTATTTAAAAATTCGCCACTGTCCATTGGTTCATATAGCAACACTGTGACAGCAATGAAGTTAGCAGCATTGCTCGCGAGCTGCGAACTGTGCGAACTGAACTGCAACAAAAAACCACTCAAAACAGGAATTGTCAGATACATAAATGGAGAGTTGTTTTTCAGTTAGTTTTAAATATTTTGAAAAATCCAGCTTTCGCCAGTTTGCCACTTATGTAGAAATGAAGAAGCTATGATTTTGAGATTCCTGAACGCTCAAATTTACAGTAAACGCAACTTTGTAATGCAATAATGGTCGTTTTCAAGATGGAACAAGGAAGAATGAAGTTTATATTGTGCCTTATCGTCGCAGTGTCGTGTTTTACAGAAACTGCTGACGGTGAAACAATAAGTGACAAACAAAGTGACCAAGACTTGAATGAAATATCCGAACGGCAGAACTCGATAAAAGTTAACAAATGCTGCGAAAAAAATGAGGTTATGGTGGACAAAAGGTGTACCCATATCAGCGAAACTAATACAAGTACGTGAAAATATTGAATTACTCTTGTTTAACGCAATTAAGATATCCGTAACATATAATATTACATACTCTGACATGACAGTTCAGTGAGGAAAATCAAATTACGAAATTATAAGCTTAAATAAGTCGAATAAATAAACTTATAACATCAACTGTCAAAATACTTTCAAGTTTGCGCGTTTTTAATATTTGACAATTTCTCTTACAGACAACTGTAAAGCTAAAACAAATTTAAGATTTAATAAATGATGATACATACTAACAATTTTTCCACTTCAGTCGTAACTAATCAAACATCACCGAAACTAAATTCATTGTTTTTATCCATCCAACATAGCCGTCATGGTGTCAACTAGCACTTAATAATACTAATATATTATTATTATAATTTCAGCATTATGGGTTCCAGAATTTACAAATGAAAATGGACTAGACAAGGTTCAAATAAAGGCCTTTGGATTTGTAATAGGACAACCGGCATGTGACAACACACAAATATGGCCGGTCTACCATTTCCACGATTCGGAGGATAAGTAAGTTACAAATATAAAATATTTGTACCTGCATCATTTTTTAACTTTTAAATCAATGTTTCAATGCTCCATAGTCAATATTGGAAATTACACTGCATTGAAAACTGTCCCAATGACCTAGAAATTCCAAATAACACCAGAAATAACAACATCTGTGGTCAAGAGGTTAAGCTCTTGACTCGCAATCCGAAAAGTTTGTTGGGAAAATGGACAACAATGTTAATGAGTGTTGCAAATTGCAAAAATATTAACTTCACACAGGAGGCCCCTGGGGAAGATTATGAATTCAAGAACGTGACTTAGAAAAACGACCCGTTCTCCAATGTTGACCGTTGACAAATGTCAACCTTGTACAAATTTCGACTGTCATTTGGCGCGTTTCCTGACTATACACCGGTGCCGAAGGAATCAATGACACTAGTTTCTCAGAGCATCTTCCATAGAACAAGGACAGCATTCCCATCTAACGCCTGTGTTCTAAAGATTGCAATCCTTTGTCAAGATAGGAGAATCTATCAAAAGGACATGAAAGAATCACTATCACTGAAAGAATTTGAACTTCACAGTGTATTGCGCACAACTGTAAAAAAGAATACCGTGTACGTCCGTTATTGTTTTTACATGGGTTTACGGTTATTTTTGCAGATTAGTCCTATTGCCGAGTGGTAAACTCCGGCACTACATCCACCATGAGAGGCACCTGGAGAGTCTGGCGGAGAAGCAGGGAATTGGAATCATCTCTCCGTTGGGCCGACTAAACGATCCTGTGATCTTGGAGGAGGAAAAAGTCGACAAAGAACCGCATTTTTATGATTACGATCAGGGAAAATACTGCATGGAGAAGGTACAACATTATGTTTCCTCATATATAAACCACAATATTATTGACCTTTACCCCTCAGGCCTTGAACCTATTTTGTCAGAAAGTCAAAATGTTTCCGTTTTGCAATAAAATCCAAATAAATGTTATGTTTTTAAGCCTATCTGAGCTGCCAGCTGTAAGCAACCGTGACGGGAGGGGCAACCAACCCTAGATGTAAGCAACCGTGACAAAATTTTGTAAACCGAGATCTCGTTTGAGAGAAATAGAGATGATAAGTTTGTAGTTAGTATCCAAATCGAATCATATTAACAATTAGCATACCGGTAAACCATCCCGCCACCGGGAACCATTTTCAAAAGTAACTGTATAAAAATAAATCCCATGTATCAGTCTCCGGTAACTGCAACCTAGAATGGTAGTACAGTTCATTTCAGAGAATGAGACTCGAGACACCCGGTCTACACATTTTATACATATTTATTAGCCGTGCATCGATCTACGAGTATCTATGGCATTTTTTCTGTGCAACAGTACCCAATCACTTCGCCAGTGTCGACCATTGCAATCATGACCCAGGTCATGTAAAATGATAGATCGACTTAGGACTAGCGTGATGGTATAGATTGCGTTGAAATGACCGTGGTGAAGGTTAAATATTAATTAAGAGAATCCGCTAACTGTGGTGACTGTTCTCACAGTGCGTCTAAAAGTTATTTTTGTAAATCCTTCCAAGAGTACTGCCGATGGAAACTTTGACTATAATTGTGTGCCCATTTGATAGTGGAATGTGTGCGGGGAAAGGAAGGGGAAGAGGAGGGTTTAGTGTGAGGGCCAGTGTTTTAATGTATCATGAATCAGTTCTGCCCAAACCTGGATTAACTAAAATCTTTCCGCCAGAAGTGTAGAATGATGTTACAGTGTTGCTTTATTTAACAATATTTTACTTTTGTCAAGAAGCGCCATTGTTGATGTGATAATATTATTAATTATATAATCAAACTGAATTGTCTTGAAATTAAAACAATGATTTGTTTAAAGTATTGAAAAGACGAGAGGGAAAGATTCATTATTATCAGCTCTTCAATAATAAATACAAACATTCATTATTATTTATAGGCATTACTCATTGTTATTGTTTGTATGAGTTAACCCCTCAGACCTTGACCATATTATGTCAAGAGTTGAATATTTCCGCTTTACAATAAAATCCAAATAAATGGAATATTTCTGAACTGAAAGGTGATAAAATACACATTAAAATTTTGCACGTCAGCATAAAAAGTTTTAAAAATGGCTGACCTTACATTTTTTCTAACTAAAATTACTGATAATGAAAAAAAATAAAAACACATTCATTTTTTATAATAAATGTTTTATCATCACCTCACTTTTTTGTCATTCTATGTAAAAATAATGAATAAAAAAATTCCCAAAGTTTCATAAATTTATTTCAAATTGCGATTCAAAACTTTAGTTTGCCGGGGTACAACTCTCCCGGCAAGGCGAAGGTCCGGGGTTAGAGTCCCAGGTGTGACCTATCTTTTTCTGATATTCTGTTTTCAGATTTTTATCGAGTTTTGCTAATGTTGTCTTCATTTAATTAAATATTACAAGTTGAGGTTTTACTCATTAAGTTAAAAATAATTATTCATTCTAGACTTGCAGAAAAGTCAATAGATGTTGCTTATTAAAAATAAATATGGATAAAAATTTATCCAAGACACTATCTAGATAGCATTTAGTTCGGGTTTGAATCTTGCAATCATACATAAAGCAGCCAATAAAAAATGAAGATGTTGTAGTTCTTAGTAAAAGTATGATAAAGTTAAATATGACTGACTCGGATAGGGACACATTAGCTCAGTTGGTAGAGTTGCGCCCTGGCAAGGTGAAGGTCCTGGGTTCAAGTCCCAGATGAGACCTATCTTTTTCTGATTTTTCTCTTTTTTGATTTGTCTTCATTATAATAATAATAAGATGGCCTATGATGGATAAGGAGGGAAGTAAAAAAAATGCTGATTTTGAGTTTGTGATGGAATATTTTACGAATTATTGTTCTTTGCTCCTATTTCAATGAAGAAACAACTCAAATATTGTCTAGTTTGGCAGGGAAAGAAATAAAATGGAATAGTGTTAATTTAGTATTTTTTCTAAAATATAATCACAAGTACACCATGAATACATAAAATTAAAAAAAAATCTGTGCTAAAAGTCAGTTTGTTTACTACCTTGAGCCTTGAATGTTATTTTTTAAATGTTTCCGTGTAGGCCATCTATAACTAAACCTAATTTTTCTTTCAGTTTGTAATGACGAGTAAAAACCAAACAGCACAGTACGCACTTGTCTGTTCACCGGAAATGAATCTGAATTGGAGTCAAACCGATTTTCTGATGAGGAAACTGATAAACCCGCTGTTTCACATCGTCGCCATTATCTGCTTCCTTGTGGTGTCCATCATTTACTTCGTTCTCCCAACCCTAAGGGACCTGAACGGCAACATCGTCACCACCATCAACATCTGCCTCATCCTCAGTCAAGCGTCCGATCTCGTCAGGATATTCACGCAGTTCAGCAGTCATGTCAGCTTTATGGTCGCAGGTAAATAATGTAATTCATGTAACCTATCCCTTAGATCAGTATAAAAAATATAACTGCATGATGCATGAGCCTATTTGTGTCCTTTGCACTCACCCTCCACTTATTAAAATCAGGTCAGTTGCATTCGATCTTCCGAGAAATGTGCAGAAAAAATATACTTACTGCTAGGAATTGATGACTAAAATAAATTCTTAAATAAATCAAAACCCCCGTCGAGAGTCTGAGGTCTAATAACAAGAAAGTTATAATTTCACAAATATAATATAAATGTAATAAATTTAGAGATTTTTTCTTTTTTTGTATGAATACCAAAATCAAAAACATAGAAAGCTGAAAACTTCATTTTGGGCAGCAAAAATCTTCATTATTAATGTGTACAGGCCTGCCTTAGGTAGTACAAACGAGGTATATGGGCCAAGAAGCATTATTAGTATGAACTGCAAGCACTAGTCTCGCTAACATCTTTCATCCATATTACTGCAAATCGCATCTACCCTCACCGACACCCCATCTTTGTTTCTACCTATATACATAACTTTCCGTGCTGTATCTCCCTTTGTTTATATTGTCCACCCAAGTGACAGCTACCTAAATTTGGGTATCACTGCTAATGCCCTTGAGCAATAGCTACCCAAATTTGGGTAAAAAATCATGTCTTTTCAACAAAAAAAACATGTCTTTTCAGAAATAAAACCCATACACATGGCAACACTGCCCTGTATACTATACCTATTTTATTTATCTAGTTAAATGATTATAATGCCAACATACATTACAATCAGCAAAAGCTAAAAATTGTTGGCCTGAATTAAAATAGCTCATTTTAAATCAGCCGCAATGACAAAAGAATAAATTCACTGTGACCCAAACAACGCACATCTGTTGTAATTAGTCTATTAGCATAAAACAGCGGACCACTAAATAAATTAGCCACACAGTTTGCCATTATGCAGATGTACAGCAAAAAACATTGCAGACGTGTATATTAATATTTGTGTTTTTTTCCCTATCCACAGATGCAATCCTGTACGTCAGTTTGCTAGCGGCCTTCTTTTGGCTCAACAGCATGGGATATTACATATGGAAAACTTTCAGGTATATTTAGTCAAACAGTACTAAATTGGTAAATTAAACAGCTAAGATGACCATTGCTGATCAAAATTTGATCACATGCTGAAACGGACTGAGAATCGGCGATTATGTGAAAAATTCAATTAAATCAAATAGTACAAAATTGTTAAATTAAAAAGCTAAGATGAACATTGCTGATCACAATTTGATCAAACGCTGAAACGGGACAAGAATCAATCATTGGTGATCAAAATGGATCAGCGACCATGTCAAAAATTGAATGTAATCAAATAGGACAATTTTTTAAATGTAACAGTTTAGATGACCATTGCTGATCAAAATTTGATCAAACACTGAAATGGGCTGAGAATCAGCGCTAATGCCAATAAATTCAATTTAATCAAATGGTTCAAAATTATTAAATTAAAAAGCTAAGTGACCATTGCTGATCAAAATTTGACTAAACGGTGAAACGGCCCGAGAATCAGCGACTACGTCAAAAATTCAATTTAATCAAATGGTAAAAAGCTGTTAAATGAAACAGCTTAGATGACCATGTCTAATCAAAATTTGATCAAGCTGAAACGGCCTGAGAAACAGAGATTATGTCAAAAATTCAATTTTATAAGATAGTATAAATAAATTGTTAAATAAAACAGCTTGCTTGTTAAATAAAACAACTTGCTGATCAAAATTTGGTCAAATGCTGAAACTGCCCGAGAAACAGAGATTATGTCAAAAATGCAATGTAATCAAATAGTTAAAAAAAAAATTACAAAACAACTAAGATGACCGTTGCTGATCAAAATTTGATTAAACGCTGAAACGGGCCGATTATTTCAAAATATCCCCGATCTTCAATTAAATACGAAGAAAGTTGAAATGCCCCAGCCCTGGTCTTCACAGTACAAAATAATGATATAATAATATGAAACAATAACCACTGTACGCTTTTTGACCAATTTGCAAACACCCGCGAGCGCCTGCTGGCCAAAATGTTTTAAAGCATTTTTTCCCATTCATTTTAAAAGTTCGTGCGTGTTGAGATCTTCGATAATGACGAGGCTAACTTTGTAGTTTCACAGTTTAACAACAGATGTCTCTCATCTCTTCTTAATTATTTGTTACTGACATTCCGCGAATTGAAATTATTGAAATAAAGAGACCCAAGTTGAAGGAGGGAAGAAACACAACATGATGGCAATATTGTCTTCAATGATTAAATATTAAAATATAAGTCGAAATGGCAATAAACTAAATTTTTTGAACTGAACTTGACATTTTAATATACGTGTGTTGTAGGTCGCGCAACGTGTTTTTACGCGTGACAGACGGACGCAAGTACTGCTACTACTCGTGCTACGCATGGGGCTGCACCCTTCTCATGGCGCTGCTAGCCTTCTTCGCACACTTCATGCTGGACACGGAAGCGCCCAGGAAAAAGGGGCGCCACGGGGCCAACTCCTTCATCACCAACGGGGACCAGGAGACTATAGGTGAGTTAACTAACTAACCAACCATCATGCCAAGATAATATGATTTTATATTTTCAAGACCAAAAGTATTATTGAGATTTATTTTTGGGTTATTATGCCGTGTTGCGCATCCTCCTTCAGCCAACGTTTTGAACAGCGTTATAATATCTGTGTAAAGAAGGAAGTAGCGTGGCATAATAACCCAAAAATAAATTGTGAAAACCATCGCACCTTTTCTCCGCAGCAGAGAGGTTAAACAGCCACTCAACTCTTTCTTTCTTGCTTCATTCTCTTTCCATACGTACTCCTCCGTTATTCTGACTCTTGTAATGGCCCTTCACAAGTATTCGCATTTAAGTCATATATTCTCCTTATACTCCTTTCTTTGTTCATAAGATTGATTTCCCAAAACTATCCCGAACTTCCAAACTAACGATGATCCAGTTTACAAACAATATTTTTCTTGCCTTTTTTTAAAGACATACATCTTTTTGAATTTTGATTTTATTTTCTTAAATTAATGAATACTGTATAATTTGTACTATTCATATGTAAGCCTTTATTGATCGAAGGTAAAAGTCCCTCAAAAGGGCGTTAATAAATAAATAATTTTAATGTGTATTTTATGAACACAGGTTGGTTGGGGATAGCAGTGTTCTTTACACCCATCGCATTCACTGTCATCATCAACATCTTCTTTTACGTTACCACGCTCAAAGTTATCAACCGAATGAACACCTATGGCAGGATACACCACAAATTGAAGCACAAGTAAGTTTATTACATTATATTAATTTTTATTACTTTTAGAAAAGGTCAGTAGGTGTCCCATATAAATAAAATCGTATATGTTTATCCGAGACACCATCTAGGTTACAAATAAATTTGTTCGAACATTTAAAAAGATAGCAGCCAAAAATATGGGAAAAAATTAGTTGAAGATAAATATTGTTAATTCTGAATTTGAAATATGAGATTGAGGTCCCAATAGCCGGGTTGGTTAAGGTGCTGTCCCCGTAAGACAAGAGACCCTGGGTTCAATTCCCATTTGTGACTGTTACATTTTTCTTGTTCTGTTTCATGTTTCGTTCAGAATTAGAGGGAAGCGGGTTTGGGTACCGCCGCCCCGGGAACCATTTATTGGACAACCAAAATCCCTGTCATAGATCTCCACAAGTGGTTCACTACATTTGGTAACCTAGCAGGGGTGCCCAGATTCATAGGTCTTAACAGCGGATGGCTCTGCCCAGATCGGGAGAGACTGGTTGAGGGAGATCTTTTGACCTCTCCAGCCGGACTCTCTCTCAGAACATCCCCTTGCGCCGCAGTGGGAGGAATAGATTCATGGACACACTGACCTTCCAGACTAGATTCCTCCCCCACTCATACCTTTTTCCTTCCCAGAATTTCCTCTCCTTCCTTTCCCTAAAATATCCTCCACATAGCATCATCCAGATGATGTGTTATCTAATGCCAAATTTTGTCATTGGTGTATACATATTTCAAATGTTTCTACTAAAATGCAATGCGACGGAAACAAATACTTCCAACATATAATTGCCACCTATTTTACTGGATTAAGCAGTAATTTACCAAAAGTCGGTTTGCTAACGCTTGTGCCTATTATGAAAAAAACATTGTTTGACCTCATCATTTGCCGTGGAGCAATTGTTTTCTGGATACAAAATTAAACTTACTCAAGAATGGCCAAAGATTATCACCGCAAAATAACAAAACTACTGTGTCTCACTGGTCATCCTCTTTTAAGAAAACAGTAAAAAGAACTAGAATTTATTTCAAAAAGAACATTTCAATGTTTTTAGTGCATATTTTTCATTTATTTAGGAATATATTTCAAGGTTTTTTAATGCATATTAACCCTCCGATGAGTTACAAGGTCTGGCCAGATCTTTTCGATTTTAAAATATGTGTAACTTTTTTCCTGGCAGAAGTTTAGAATGATATGGTTTCAATTATTATTTTTAATTAGTAAACTAATGTTTAAGACAAGATTTTTATGCATAGCACAAAGGGTAACAATTATTATAAGCAATAATTATTAGCCTGAAACACTCATCAACATTGAAAAAATCTCCTGAGAAAAGATAAATGCCGCCGACGGGACCCGTCTTTTCGGGGACGGGCATTTATCTTTTCTCGGGAGATTTTTTCAATGTTGATGAGTGTTTCAGGCTAATCATTATTGCTTATAATAATTGATATGGTTTCATTGAAACAGCTCGATTTCGTATTTTTTGTAGTGGATTTTTTTTTAAACCGTTTTCTATTAGAAACACTACAAGGTCTGCGCATACATAACAAATATTTTACAGATAGTTCTGTGTGTTCTCATGATTGGAGGTTTGTTAGAAAATGTTTTCGATATAGTTGCTTTTGTCACATATAAAATTGAGTTTAGTTTGGCAGTTCAGTAATAGCAGCAGTGTTCAAACTATTCCCAGATAGCCACAAACTGTCCATCGCGCGCATTGTGCAAAAGTATAGGTAAAAAGGAACGCGAAAATCGATTTGTTGTGTTGTTTTATTACATGTATCCTACATCCTAGTAAATACATCCTACATATGCACACTTAAATTGACACCTTTGGCACACCTGGCCCTACCAAACGTGAAATTATATTGAAGGTCTCCATAGACCTTATTACACCACTTTCCGCCTCCCGGACGTCGCTCATCTCATCTCATCTTTTAATTTCCTGATATGTTTT
Source organism: Limnephilus lunatus (assembly GCA_917563855.2). NCBI lineage: Eukaryota > Metazoa > Arthropoda > Insecta > Trichoptera > Limnephilidae > Limnephilus > Limnephilus lunatus. Next base: position 38,009,422 of record OU830602.1, on the reverse strand, counting down.
AAATTCCCATGTATCCTACATCCTAGTAAATACATCCTACATATGCACACTTAAATTGACACCTTTGGCATACCTGGCCCTACCAAACGTGAAATTATATTGAAGGTCTCCATAGACCTTATTACACCACTTCCCGCCTCCCGGACGTCGCTCATCTCATCTCATCTTTTAATTTCCTGATATGTTTTAAATTCCCATTTTCCAGTTTCGATATGTTTCTCCTGCTGTTCCTGATCATGACAACATCCTGGCTATTCCTGCTCTTGTCCTGGATGGGCTTTGACGGCATTATGTACGCACACATCATCATCAACTCGCTGGTGGGCCCGCTCGTGCTCTACGTGTGTGTCTTCCGACAGAAACACGTCACATTTCTGCTGCGTAAAAGTTGCTGTTACAACGAGCCCGTGCCGACGAGCGAATGGGGCGATGAAATGACACAAATGAACGGCAGCTCTTATTAAAAACAACAACAAAAATTTCGACAATGTTTTACGCCGTTATTTATTTGTGTTTAAGTACTGATTGAATTAGCGTACTCAAAATTTATGAATCTTTATTTACCCAAATGAAATTTTATCTTGTACGCATTTCAATTTTTGAATCTGAAAGCGATTCTTTTACCAAAGTATTTTGATATTATCAATATTAGATCTTAATAATTAAATTTGGGCAATCATTTCTATATTATAATCTATCAAAAATGATCTTTATAACAGTTTTTATTTATGAAAAATGAAGCCTTAATTTTTTTTTTACTTGATCTGCATTTAATTATAAATAATTTTTTTTTTTTTTGAAGAAATACATTAATTTTTCTTTTGATTTAATAATAAAAAGTGTGCCTTTACTGAAAAATAACACTCAATCGATTGTATAATAAGGAGTTGACAATTTATTACGACGAAGTGTTAAATTTATTCGTCCCATACGAAACTAAAAGATATGTTTCACTTTTGTGACAATTATTCCATCCAATATGAAGTTAGTACATTTTGGCAGCAATATTGAAAAAGACATTTCTATCAAAATATGCATAGACTAGTCCAAACTGATACTTATTGCCCTCCTGGGGATATTATGAATCCCTGTATTTTATGTGTATTTAAAAAGAAAAGACATCTATAATATTTTTATGTATTAAAGCAATAATTTATTATTATTGTGCCTTGTAACCAACTCCCTGTATTTTCGGTGATATTTTTTCTACTTTTACAAAATTAAACTATCAAATAACTTATCTTTTAATTATTCAGCACTATTTATAATTTTCTTATAACTCTCAATAGGAGCTTTTATAATTCCTACAGTTACAGCACAAAAAAAAACATAAAACATGCATTCTTTATCACAATAATGCTGCAGCTCTTTCTTACACACTAAATAATATACACATATTAAATATGTAAAAATGAAACACCGTTGCTGTTGGAATTATAAAAGCGCTCAAGTAATTATAAAACGCCAACAAATTTTAAACATTAGGTCTTACTAAAGCCCCATTAAGATGGTAGTCAAATGTTCAGCGAAGAAATTTTTATGGTGGAATTACACAATGTTTTTATCGGTTCCACGACAAATCAGAACAATTCTGATCATAAACACTTATGAAAAGTTATATAAGTTATTAAAAGTGGTGGAAACAAAAGGTACCCTAAAAAACCTAACCTAACCTAGTTTTTTTTTTTCAATTTTAAAAAGTGTTCTGATTTGTCCAGTTGCCGTTTTTATCCTGACTTTTCAACCAGAGAGCTGAATATGATTTATTTTTTTCAAATGAATGTTATTTTTAAAATGTCAGCAAATTTGTTCTGCATGACTAGTCTGTTTAGCTATAAACTTCCATATGGGCTTGCCCATCAGATTTATAGAACATCAGGGTTTCCTTTTCTGAATATAGCTTCAGAGTCAACTATGACGGCAGCTGAAGGTTATATCAGACAAAAGCATAATCGGAATAATGATCTACATGACAAATTTAAAAATTTACTGTGATAAGTAACTTTCCACAGATTGCAACGACACATTCCATATTTATATTAAGCTAACCGGCATTCATGTTGTTTTACCGTGGATGCTGGTTTTCACACATGACAAAATAGGCACCAATAAACACTCCTTACATATCTTAGCCACTCGTACATCCATCCATTAATATTAAGATAACTAATCTATTATAATAGAGCTGCTACGTCCAAATTAATTTTGTTGTAATTAGTGATGAATAGGTTCCGCATTTTGCCAGAGGACTCTCTTTATAAGAACTCGAATTCTAGAAGTGGTTCCAGGTTCTGAGTTCTTCGTACAAACTGGGTACAGACTGGACCTAGACACGAGGGGCCGAATCCGAGTGGACTCGGCCCACTAAACGAGAACTCACGCGAGTTACGCTGGCGGAAACGGGTGCCGGAAAGTAACAGTAACGAGATTCGGGTCCAAGGACTCGAGTTCAAGAACCCATTCCAGCTGAACCTACATCTCGCTAGTGGTAATAAGTAAATTTGCCTGTTTGCACTTTGAGACGCCGAGCACTAATTTTTTACACATAACCTAAGTTCATATAGATATTATCAGCTGTGAAAAAGTAGAAAGGTATAACCCACATAGACAAATTTTTACAGGTGATTTAATAAAATAACATTACTACATTTCCCCCACCTCGATGATTTGACAGCTACCTACTTTAGAAGTGACTTATTCCCTTTGCCTTGCAGTGGATTGATGTAAAACCATAATTTTTATCAGGAATATCTGGGTTAGCTCCTTTTACCTTATTCCGCTTTATTCCTTGGCCTAGCAATAATGTTTCAAATAAAAACAAGTTTACTTTTTAAATATGTTATATCATATTTAATGGACTTTGGGGGTGGTTTCCTTTGGCCGGGAAGTGTGTCAGTGAGGGTTATTGCCTTCTCAGCCAAAATAATATATTATTACCTTTATGATTAAAGAATAGCAAATGTTTGGGGAGGATAGATTTTTATAAAAGCCTTAAAATACAATATGTAATTATATGTGTGCTAGCTAGCAGAGACTTTGAGGAAACAAAGTGTGAATAATTTTTAAAGGTGCTTTTGAAAAATAAATATATTCCGCACCGCCAAAATATTTATGTAGAATGTACGAATTTAAAAACATATTTATTTTATATAATAGTACAAAGTGTAATAAAAGCATCTATTTAAAGTCTTGATCATTTCCAGTGAGAATCCAAAATTTGTGTAAATTCAAGAAATTAAGTTAAAAAAATTGCATTTATTAAGCAGCAATAATTTTAGAAAAGACATGATTTTGTAGTTGAGATATTATTATTAATAACATTTACTAACACCATAAATTTAAATTGGTTTGATAAAAGACATTCCGCCTTACGCATAATAAGATAATACCATGGTAATACGAATGTGTTAGGTGAAATATTCATACAAATTTCACCTAACCCGTTCGTATTACCGTGGTATTATCTTATTATGAGTAAGGCGGATTAACTATAAGCTATACAAATGTGTATATTTCCAAACTAGTGGCCTTTTCGCATACTTATTGCATTTAATGTTATAAATATCCCGCATTGTTTTTATCAATAAAAATTAATCATTAACAAAACCGTCTTTGATTTATTCATGTTTATTCTGTGTGGATTTGAAAGGGAAACATAATATGACCTTATGTAACAAACGTTACAATCATATAAGTGAACTAAGGGATAAAAAAATATGTCGACAGACAGGTAAATTTAAACTCGTTAACTGTAGTGTTTTGAAAAGACACTTAATTTTTGTTGATATCAATAGATATCGTTAGGCTTAGTGTTTCTCTCAAGTACCGACAATTGCCGCCGGGGGTGCCCGAATGGCCACGGCCACTGGGAGCGGCCAACACTCGTCATCTCGATTAACCTCAGATACAATTTGTAACCAGTTGAGATCGGTCGTACTGACCCTGAAGTATAATATATTGTAAACACATAAAAACAATAATAAACCTGATTATGACAAGGACCTATTTATTCTTGAGAGCCCCAACACAACAATTAGTGTTTGTTCGCGGATAAGGCAAACATTACAGTAACGTACATGCAAGGTCGATGTACGTGTAATTAACACGATTAGGAAAGGTACTTTAGAACAGATGGAAGGTGAAAGAGTGTCAGAAAAATATATGAGAAATCGGGGTTGTCCCAGAAATACATGGCGCAATTAATTGAATCGGGTCATGTCTGTTTCGGAATATCAGAAGACATGACATTACATGCTCCGCATCGAAGGAGTACAGTCGCGAATTTTTTGTGACAAGTAAAACAACAAATATAGTTTACTATTACATACATTAATAACCCGCCCATCTGGGCGATCCATTCCAACCAATATGGAAACAGAAGTAATATTTAGAAACATCAAAGAGTTAATAAATAAAATAACTTCTGTGAAGGACTCAAAAATAAAATCATCACTAGAACAAAATATTACAACACTGGAAGAAAAAATTCAACACGAACTAATTAGTCTACAAAAGAAGATTATAGATTTACAAGAAATTAATATTAAAAATAATCATCACTACACACAGAAACTTGAAGAATTTCATCCTAATAACAAAAAATCCTATGCAAATGTCACGCAAATGTCAGGTGACAATAAAAACTTTGTAAATACATCATACAACACAGAACAGAAATATGCCATATTAGTTACCTCAAAAAAAACCTTGAAGGCCGAGGATATAAAAATAAAAATTCAAAAAAATATTAATTTATCAAAAATAAAAGTCGGAGTTAATGGAGTAAAAAAGATCGGAGAACAGAAATTACTGATTTCATGCCAAAAAAAAGAAGAAGCAGAAAAATTAACTGAAGAAATAAATAAGGTAATTGGAAAAGAAATATCAGCCGAAGAAATAAAAAAAAAGAAACTGTTCTTAATGTTGAAAAGGCTACAATGCCAATTGTCTGAAGAGGAAATTATAGATGGGATTGTTCAACAAAATGAAGGATTAACCATAGACGACAAAAATAACATTAAACTCATCAAGGAATTAAAAAACAAGTACAATGAAGGAAAAGAAAATGACACCACCAACTACATTATTGAAACAACCGGTAAATTAAGAAAAATACTTATTGATAAAAAAAAAAAAAAATCAAATTCCAAAGAGTGTACGTAGAGGACTGCAATCCGATCACCCAATGTTACCATTGCCTCAAATTCGGTCACACAGCACAAAGATGTCTCGCCAGGACGCAGCCCCCCATTTGCCCACATTGCACTAAGGAGCACACACTTTCAAAATGTGAAAATAAAGAAAAAATGCCAATATGCAACAATTGCTGTATCCAAAATAAAAGGTTTGATACAAATTATTCCACTGAACATAGAGTCGATAGCATAAAATGTCTATACCGTCAAAAAATGCTTCAAATTGCTAGAGAGCCTTCGACCAAGTATACCCTAGACAAGCCCTCTCATAGTAAGAATCAGAATAAAATAACGCCAGTAACAGTAATTTCGCAACAAAACTCTCCTTCCAATTCCGCCGTCTTGCATACAGAGTTCCCGGCAATATACAACTGACCGCCAAGTTATCCTTTTGTGTAATTATGTCAACAAATACATCAATAGTTGTTCACGGATTGGCCGCATGAACAATATCCACAAGCCGTGCTGTATACAGTGGTTTTCAAAGTGGGGGTCACGAGACATTCATAAATTTAATTGGAAAAAAATATTTTTTTACTTTATTTTGACAAGCGATTCAATTTCGGAGGCCATTATGGGTACCGCCGCCTCGGGAACCATTTATTGGATAACCAACGCCTCTGCCATAGGTCACCCCAAGTGATTCGCTACGTTTGGTGACTAAGCAGGGGTGCCCGGGTTAATGGAGTGATGTTTGTCCAGGTCTTGGCGGCAGATGCATCTGCACTTTTTTCTGTTGGTTCGTAAGCTTAATTAGTTTATTAAAAAAACCAATCATCATTTGCTTGAAAACATTTACGAAAAAATCATCTTTTTACCGCCCATGCAACGTGGGCTACCCAAGTTGGTTGCTCATCATTAACACAGTGATGAGCAACCAGCGGTCCGCTAGCCCATTTACTGCTTTTCGGACTGACTACAAAAAAATATCAAAAAATTGCGCTAAAAATATTCAAAGGCTTCTGTTCCGTTTTGCAAAAGGTATTAGCCAAAAACTATAATTTCTTTTTAAAGTTTTGAATCAGCTACTCAAAACATTAAGTTTTTTGCGTATAATAAATAAAAAAAATTACTGAAATTAGTGGATACTTAAAGCCCAGTAGTAAGCGCTCAAAAAGAAGAGGAAGGGGAGATACGTAAATACGAGTGTTAGAGCGAGCGCGCTATTCTTAAAAACATGACTCGTTTGAAATAGGACAAAAATCTCACGGAAAATGTCTCAAAAAGGATTTGAAAAAAACAATGAATTTCGAAATTTTTCGTATACCTATATATCTTGTAATACGTGTTAATAATATTTTTTGGAGTATATCTTACGATTTTTATCTATCGGGGGAAATTTCATACAATTAAATTATAAGTGTTAATTGTAATTGTTAATTGTTATTGTTAATTGTTTAACTTGCGACCTTAATTAAAGAATTTTGCAACGATTTTTTGTTAAAATCTGTGTTTTATGTATTTTAAAGGTTTCCGTTTTACAAAATAACAAAAATTATCTTGACGAAATATTGTACTTATAAATATTGTAATTACAAACGAAAATAAACTAACACCATTTACTGGTTTGACCTTGAACGAAGTAAAAATTTTGTCTGGCAATTTTTGCCCTTTTTGAATCAACCGCCAAAATTTAACATTTCCAAATAAAAAAAATCGATATCATTCATTGTTTTGGCATTGCGGATATAAAATTTTCAGCTGCGGCTTTTTTTTTACCCTCTTTGATAGTTTAATGAAACAAATATTGTTTTATAATATGTAAAGCAGGTTTGCGACTCCACCGACAAAAAAGTTAACCAGGTTATGTTGTACATACCCTCCCACCAAGGTCCGCATAAGTACATAATAATAATGGATACATTAATAATACTTCGACTAAAAAGGTTGATCATTCCTAAAAAACAGCTGGTGGTGAATTTATGTAATTATAATTATAATTTATGGAAATAATATAATTTATTTTATTACTAAAAGCGGGTCGCGCTTTAAAAAAGTTTTAAAACTCTTCCAAATTGTGATACTAGCCCTACTTGTATGTGTTAGTAGTCGAACACAGGCAGTGCGGTGATTTGATGACGTAGGAAACTTTGATGGCAACAAAAATAATTCTGTAACATTATTACGTTTATGAAAACGCTGTCTAAAAGACATATGTAAGGTCTATTTTTTTGTTGTAGTCAGATAGCTGACTAAATTTTAAAAAATAAAGTCCGCGGTGTGTACTTTGTACAACATTCGGAAGTTAGATATTTTTGTGTTTGAAAAAATTAACTCCGGTGCGGACGGCTGGAACACAAATTGGTTTCGGTGTAGACCTTGTAGACCGATAAAAGGTACAACACAAAGCACTATGCGATCTAAACGGTGCAAAACAATGCAGGCACTTTTTCATAAATGGGCCGTGAGCCTGCTTTTGCTGGCTTCTGGGGTCATTTTGCATTTCACAGGGCGCGTCTAGATATCATACGTCAATGTAGAGAGCGCATTGACTATGAATAAATTTTGGAATTTTTTATTTACTCAAATTCTAAAAAAAAATAAATTGAATGATTTTTTATGTAACGCACTAGATAAAAAAATGTGTATAGAAGAAAAATTATGTCACTCCTTAAGAGATTTCAATTTAATTTGTACTGAAAAAGGATTTACCCTATTTCATATAAATATTAGAAGCATAGAAAAAAACCTAGAAGAATTAATAATATCATTAAAAGATTTAAATTTTTTCCCGGGCCTGATTGTGTTGTCTGAAACACATTCTGCAGGCGAATTGAACTACTCTATTCCTGGGTACTCATATCATACAACAATAACAAAAATTAACAAAAACTCTGGTATTGGAATATTCATTTCAATATAATATTATCAATATTAGAGAGATAATTAATATTAGTAATGTTAACATTTTAAATATAGAAATTAAAGATGTAAATAAATATTATAATATAATTGCTATTTATCGTACACATAAATCGATATTACCACAATTTATAGATGGATTAAAAAACATTTTACTAAATTTTAGAAATAAAAATAATATTCTTGTGGGAGATGTGAATTTAAATATTGCAAACGATTCCTCTAGTAAGAATAAAGATGATTACCTTAATATGTTGGCCGAACTAAACTACATCTCATGCATAAATCATTATACAAGAAACGTCCGAGGTCAACGGCCTTCGTGTCTAGATCATATATTTACAAATATCCCTTGCATTAAAAATATAACTTCAGCTGTCATACATACGACTATCACTGATCATTATTCATGTATATTTAATTATAAATGCAGTAATCCATCTTCTCCATTACCTAACCAAATTAATGCCTCAAAAAAAATACTTAATATGGATACGTTACTACATAAATTTGAATCAGAAAACTGGAATAAATTACTACAATGTAATGATGTCAATATTTGCTGCAATTTGTTTGAAGAAAAAATGTCTACATACATAAACGATTCGACAAAAAATATTAATATTTCCAAATCCAAACAATCTAAGTACAAGCCTATAAAACCGTGGATTACCCATGGTCTTATAATATCTGTACGACATAAACAAGCCCTTTACAAGTTAACTACCCAACAACCAAATAATAAAAAAAAAACCGTCAAAAGCTGCAAATATATTTAACACATTCTTTGCAAACATAGGAAAAAATCTTGCAAATCACATAAATACCAACCCAATTTCAGATTGCAATATTGATACAGAAAAAAAAATAGCAACATTTCAAGTCACAACAGAGGATGAAATAGTATCTATCATAAAAGATATGAAAGGAGGTTCTGCACCGGGATTTGATGGAGTTACGGTTAATATTTTAAAAAATATTAAAAATCAAATTTCTAAACCATTAATGCATATAGTAAATTTAAGTTTCCAAAGCGGTGTGTTCCCATCTATTTACAAGCAAACTATCATTACTCCAATATTTAAATCTGGTAATCCAGAAGAAGTAAACAACTACCGACCAATATCAGTAATCTCAAATATAGCAAAAAATTTTGAAAAGATAGTAAAAAAAAGAATGAACCAGTTTATAAAATGTAATAAAATAATTGATGAAAATCAGTTTGGATTTATGGAAGGTAGAAGCACACAGGATGCAATTGCAAAATTAACTAGCCTTGTTCTCAATTCATTAGATAAATCATTCAAATGTATTGGAATTTTCATAGATCTCAAAAAAGCGTTTGACAGCATATCACATGACAAACTCGTAACTAAATTAAGAAACATTGGATTAAACGGTACAGCTCTAGAATGGATAAAAAGCTACCTTTTCAAACGCCCTCAAGTCGTAAAAATCAATATGCTTAGCCAACAAGATACAAGTAATTTTGGTATACCTCAAGGTACAGTCCTGGGGCCGTTACTGTTTATCATCTATGTAAATGATATATTCACACAAAGAATAAACGGAAAAATAATATCTTATGCTGATGACACTGTCATAATAATTGAAGGTGCTGATTGGAATACTGTGAACAACCTAGCGAATATTGACACTGAAAAACTGGTTCGATAAAAATCTCCTCTCTAATACCGAAAAAACAAACTTTATCCCATTCTCCATCAATAAATTTAAATCTAAACCAGAAATAAAAATTCTAATACATCAGAGTAAATGTAGTGGAACTAATTGCACTCCAGAATGTTCTACACTGAATTCAACTTCCAAAATTAAATATCTTGGTGTATATATAGATCAACATTTTAAATGGAAAACACATATTTGTGAACTTGTCAAAAGAATTAGGAAATGTATATATATGTATATTTAAAAGACTCAGAAATATTCTTAGACTGGAAAACCTAAAAAGAGTGTACTATGCAACTGTTCAATCTATATTACAATACGGTATTATAGGATGGGGAGGAACATATGATGTTATTTTAAATCCTCTCAAAATAGTTCAAAGATTAATAATTAAGATTATATTGAAAAAACCATCTACATTTTCTACCGAAAAAATCTTTTCAATATTCAAAGTAACTACAATAGACAATTTATATAAAAAATATTCAATTCTACAAACTTTCAAAGAAATACAGCTAAAAAAATTACATTTCAATATCTCAGCAAGATATCAAAACAATATTAAAATCCCAAAATTTAATACCAAGCACATCCAAAATTCCTATCTGTATCATGGTATAAATTATTTCAACAAACTCCCCCATTAGAAGTGAAAATTATTGAAAATAAAAGTAAATTCCAAACTAAATTAAAAAATTACCTGAAACAACTGTAAGAGTTACATTACTATTTCACTTCATTTAAATCTGTTAATCGACACATCTCAAGTTTCTCTCTATTGTTAATAGTTGCAATATTATTATTCACCTACTCAAATGATAACATTGATAACATAATTGAGTATGAATTCACTCACCAAACACAAGAGCCTTGTCTCTTTATGGTGAGGAAAGGCTTTTATTACATTAATATTACAAATCTGTTTAATATGTAAAAAAAATGTATAATTATTGTAAAAACAAACAAATATTAAATAAATAAAAAAAAATAAAAAAATGACAATGAATGTGTCATATACAATTTACAGCTACATAATTATAGGCGCTATTGCGTATTTATATATCTACGAAATGTGTTCCACTAGCGATAATCGGTGAGCTTTGCGCGTCGACCTGACTTCATCGTTACCGGTCAGTCGACGTTTGAGCGTTGGGAGAGTTGGTGGAACCTATTTTTTCACTTCATGTCTCATCTAAATATAACATGACTAGCAACCGATTTCTTAAATAAACTACTGACAAAACAGAAAAATCAACAACTTCCTGAATAGCGAATTATGTTTCAAAATAACAGATTTGTTGATAATAACAAATTTGTTGAAAATGACAAATTTTTTGAAAATAATGAATTCATTAAAAAAATAATTGATGTGTATTTGAACAAATAAACCCGAGGTTTCCGCACAATCATAAATAAGGACTTAATGAAGGGACACTCACCTGTCCGAAGAGCCCCCCCTCAGGGCGCTGCAGCAGGCTCGACAGCTGACAGCGCACCACGAGGTGGCAGTCGTCCATCACGGCGTTGAAGAAGCGGCGTGTCGGCAGCAACGCCTCCAGGTCTATCATCAGCTCCAGGAAGCGCTCGCAGTATCTGCCAAAAACATCGGTTTTTAAATATTGATCTACATACAGTAGAACCCTGTCAATTTGAACCTCAATAATTAAAAAAAACTTTTAAGTAATTCTAAATTTATTCAAAAAAAGTCCCCAGAAAAGTAAGGGTGCATGTAATGGATGTACAACATTGATCTTCAGAAATCTAATGAGTTCCTACCTTATTTTATTAACATCCACATTCCCCTCCAGGGGTATCGCCTCCAGAATGGTCATGAATTTAATCATCAGCCTCTGAAGGAAGGTTCTCTCCCACAAGAGTTTCTCCTGCTGTTCTGGCTTGTCTTTCTTCTGAATGGCTCGCCAGTATTTGCGCCATTTCGGCACGGTGCGGAACTCCTGCTCTCGTCGTCCTAAAATCACAACAAAGTACAAATTGAAGATTATAAGTCATTGGAAAACAACTTGAAAAAATATTCCGATTTAAATAAAATTTTAGGTTTACGCTGTCAATAAAAGAGAACTGTCTTTGATTCCGCTCACACATTTCCTGTCACTCGCTCTTATCACAACTGCTGACACATAAACAGCTTTACTAAAAAAATGCTTCACAACCGCTAAACAGTGTTTTTTGTTGTACAATTGTACAAAGACTGTGCAATTATAGATTTGATTTGCTACTAATAAAAAAAATTGCTAACTAACTAACCATCACGCCATTTCCCGAAGGGGTAGGCAGAGAGGAAAGACCGCCAAACAACTCGGTCTTGGCACACACTCCTTACCTCGTTCACATTCATACATCGTCTCATACATGCTCTTCTATTATTCTGATTCTTGACATGGCCCGACTCAAGTATCTGATTCCCTTGGTCGTGCCATGCCTTTCTCGGGCATCCCCGACTTCTACCATTCACATTTGCGTCATATATTCTCCTTGCACTCCTTTCCTCGGTCATTCACTCTACATGCCCAAACCATCGGAGGGTTCCTTTTTTTTTTTTTACATGATCTCCACACAGGAGGCCCTGAGGAAAATAATTTCCCTCAGGGTCTATGTCATCTTTGGGGATGCTGTGCGGTGGGGTTTTTTGGGGATAGGAAGGAAAGGAGAGTTCTGGGAAGGAAAAGGGTTTAAGGGGTGGGTAGGAATCTGGGGTTCAGTGTGTCCTGGTCATCCGCCTCCAATACCTAGACAAACCTCACCCCATGACCCTACCCTTTCTTGATCTTACTCATTACGCTTACATCAGCCTTGCATTCTTTGCGGATTTCCGCGTTTCTCACATGATCATCCATGGTTTTACCACACATACGCCTCAGGGATCTCATTTCTACAGCATTCAGTCTACTGTCATCCTTCCTCTGTCAGTTCCATGCCTCACTGCCATGCATTAGGGTAGGTACCAGTAATCCATTATGGACGGCTAGTTTCGCATCTTTGGACAGTTTTTTGTTGGTGCCAACGGCGTTCAGTCCTCCATTAATTAACCCTTCTTTCAATATCTCTATCAGCCTTCCCATCTCTCGTAAACATACTTACCAAATAAACAAACTCATCCACCTGCTCCAAGTATTCATCGTTCACAACTATATTGCATACTGTTTTCGTACTCTCTCTTTCAAACACCATGACTTTAGACTTACTTACATTCTTCATACACACTTCGTTCATCTTTGACACGAGAGGCTGTAAATCTTCCATACTGTTAGATATCAGCACCACATCATCAGCATACAACAGGCAACATACTTTCAGATTACTCAATTCCACACCCAATCCCACCTCTTTCAATTCTTGCATACAATTATCCATATATAGATTGAATAACCACGGTGACATTACGCTGCCTTGTTTAATACCTTTTGTGATGTCAAACCACCCCGTAAAATCGCCGTTCACCCTAATACATGCAACGCTTCCCTCATATAGAGACGCAATTGCCTGTATTTTATATTATGTGAGATTCGTATTCACTCTGTACTTAGACAATACCTTCCATAGCTTTTTCCTGTCAACTCGGTCATATGCTTTTTGTAGATCTACAAAGTCACAGAAGATTTTCTGGTTTTTTGCAAGAAACTTCTCAGTGAGCATACGCATACGTCCATGCACCCCCTTCCACTCATAAAAGCACCTTGTTAAATGTAATTATTCCAAGAGGCAACACCGATCTTGCGTGCACAGCTGAGATATTTTTAAATGCGCAACGCTTATGCGCAAGGTGCCCGGTGGACGCTTGGTTTTGTAAATATTTATGTTTTTAATCTCTACATGAATTACGTTTTTGTTATATAAAATGGTCAATTTCTTATTATATTCGTGAATTCAATAAACATATTTACAACTTATTGGTGTTATTTTCTTCAGTTTTAGTCAAGAAATTAAACAGTAATTTTTTGTAAGTAACTTTCTAGACATTTTCATTGAAAATGTTAATGTAGTTTTTTTAAAAACTTTTTTCAGGTTAGAAACTAAAATTTTGCAATTTTTAAACATTTGTATATGTCAAGTACAATGAAACTAATGATAAATGAGTTTTTCTGAATAAAGAGGTTAGTTTCCACCTACCTTGCTGCAGACTGACCCACATGCTTAGCGAAACGAGTCGCTTGACCTGATCACGGCACAGCGCCACCTCCATGCTCCCGCAGCAGCGGTTGAACAGCAGCAGCTGCGCTGTCTGTTCGCGGATGTCGCGCCGTGAGCCATCCTCCAGGCACGAGTTCAGCAGCTGAGCGAAAAAGCCCCCAAAATGCTCCGAGCGCTTCTGCAGAGCCTGAAATGTTAATAAATTATATTTAAAACTGATCCATCGTAACATTTCTCGATGAAATCATGATATCTCTGAGTTTTTTTTTTTGAACGTGGCACAAGAGTTGCTGATTGGAATTAATCCACAGTTGGGGTAAGTTGTGACCACGCTTCACTCTCTGCGACGCTTAGTCTCGCGGGTAAAAAATTGTTCCTCCCAACCGCAGCACCTTGGAGACCTTATTTTACGGACACTCCTCGTATTTGATAGCATAGGAATGAATTTTTCAGCAATGGGGTATTTTCACAACTATGAATACCATCAAAAATGTGTGGAAGTATATTTTTCTCATTTATTATTTTGATCATTGTATTAAAAGTGTCAAATTTTTAATATTTACGATCCTAATTATTCATTTTTAAAAACACTCTAAACCGCTCATGCCTAAACGGTTCCAACTGACTACAACGTTATTATGATGTAGTAAACGCCACTGGCTGGTAAGACGACCGTCACCAACGTTCCCTGTTCTACAGGTTTTTGCTGCTAGGCCCTGCGGACGACAGGCAACACAACAGTAGCTTAATCACAAACTATCATCCATATCCAGACTGGAGAGATTAATGAAAATGCAAATCCAAGAGTAGGTACTTATGCCTGCCAGCTGACGTTACTCATGCTAGCTGTTAACGTAAGTGGTGCCATCTTTTGGCTTTATTAGCTACTTGTTTTAATTCGGTTCTATTACGATAGTAGCTTAAGCCACAAACTTCACGTTCACAGATGGTTTCCATATGGCGCGGCGTTAGTGTTGTACTCGGGAGTCAGATTCTTAAATTTCAACCGTACAGTTGCTAGAGAAATAATACTGTCAGATTTAGTGGTATCGTCAAGAATTTCGAAACAACCAAACTGACCGAAGTCAATGATCGTAGAATTTAGAACATCAAGCTTTTTTTTAAATGGATATCTCGGTTGAACATATTACTAGTCTGTATATTGATGGTATTAACAGCTCTCAGAGTTAAATGTTTAAGTAAATAGAGTAAAATAAGAATGACCTGCCACAGCGGAACTCTTTCCCTGAACTTCTCATTCAGCATCACCACGATGGACATCATGTGGGCGTAAGACGACTTATCAGTGGTGTAATTGGGCCACAGGTAGTTTTCCAAATATTGTGAAAATTCCAACATCATGATACGGCGGGTTGAAAAACTGGAAAATTAAAAAATGAATTTAAAAACAGTGATATTTAAAAAAGCAATATGTTTACAAGGTAACTACCATTGCCCTCTGTGGGGTAAAACTCAAAGGCATAAGGTTTGGAGCTTGACTAAACCTTACTTGCTCAAATGGGGAGAATTCGCCGAAAATTGTTTCGTCCAGAAACAACGGTAGACTTTTAGAATAGCTGGCTACGCACAATATAAACACAAATTGGTAGATTCAAAACGCATTGTAGGAGCCACATTAAGCAAGAGAAAATATACTACACACAGTGGCGTGCACAGAATTTTTGATCACGGTAGGCAGTAGGAAAACCGCCAAATTGATTCAAATAAATAAAAAAGAAACTTGCCACAGATGGCTCCCTTCGTACAAGTTTTCGCTAAGTGTACTTGCTGCTGGCTGTAGATGATGTAGGTTTGTATTATCTAAGCTACTTTAAATATACAAATAATAATAATAATAAATAATCGCTTCATGTATGCGTATTATCACAAGCCAATCAATGGATATCCGAGGTGGCCTTGATAAAAGCAATTGGCGTTGTCTCACTTTTATACTTCAGATAACAACAGATGTCACGGTCGCCACTGATTGCCATTTGCTAATTTGTTCCAGAAAGCACTGCCTGATACTAACAAAAAACCCCATAGAAGCAAATTCAAACGACAGTGCATTTCGTAAACATTGATATTATATCTTGTATGAAGTTAGCTCTAAGCAGAAATAATTCCTGCTTAGCCCGCATTTTAGTGAGGTAGTCGGAGGGCACGTGTAGTTTTTAGTTACAGTTTATGTCACATTTGTAGTATGCCGTTTGATGTGGCGGTCGCGTAGTTTTGGTTGCTCAGCTTTGTCGCGCTTATTTTTGAAAGTGTGTATTTATTTTTAGCAATAATTTAATAAATTATAATATTATTTACATGCTTACGTTTTACAAATACGCTAGGGTAGGCAGTGCTTATGTGCCTATATGGAGTGCACGCCCCTGACTACACAAGAAATAATTAATTGGGAATTTATAAACTTTGATACACAAATTACTAAAATAAAATATGTCAAACAAGAAATAAACATAGTCGAACTGTCAAATCGCATGCAATTTTTAAACTTTGATTCACAAAAAATAGAAATTTAATGCAAAATTTTCCCTCCCCAACGTAATTAGTTGTATTTTAAAGAAATTAAATGAAAGTGTTATTTTTTGCTAAATTTTCACATACGCGTATCTAAATGCTATCCTAAAAGATTACTTCATACTAACAAAAACAACACAACATTGATTTAATAAAAATGGAAATTTAATGCATCTTTTACGTTCTCCCCCAAAGTAAATAGTTGTAGTAATTAAGTTCAAATGAATTGTTATTTAAATAATCTGTGCGTGTTAAGAAGCAGAGGATGGAAACTTAGGAAAAAAAAGGTAAAGAAACCTTTTTACGTGAAATTGAGATCTCTACCATTTACGTCTTCAGGGAAGGATAAGTTTTTACTTAAACGTTTGCACGGTTTTGATTGCTTATCATAATCATTAAATTAACCACTTACTTTGAACCGCAGATCTCTTGTACATATACATCCTCAATGACTTGGGGATCAAAGGGCTGGTGGTTGCCTTGGGTATTGGGAGCCCAAAATTGATTTGCCAGCTGTAAAAGAAGATGTTTTTGTTATTATTTTGTACTTCAATTGCAAGTAGAAGCATGAAAATAATTAAGGACGGTCATCTAATATAATACTTTAACGGGTTCCGCCCATCAATAAAACATTCGCAGTAGCTTGAAGTTATTGTGAAGAGTAAAATTTTAAAAGCAACATATATTTGTATTGTGGATAATGAATGATACCCGAATGACATGTATCCCTTTACAAACCTTGCAGAAAAATGTTTCAAAACAACGCAATTTTAAGCATAAAAATAAAATATTGTTTTGGAAATGATCTATACATAAAATAATACTATAAACGTTACAAAACGATTTTAGGTTATAATTTATCAGAAGTTATTACTTGTGTTATCCGGTCAGAATTGATTTGGGAAACTGTTGGCGGTGGCAGTTTTTTACTGTCTACTCCCGAAGGAAGAATATCGGGATCCATGTCCATTACACTTGTTAATTAACTAATAAACAAAACAAGAAACAGAGCCGACGAAAATGACATTAGCCGCTGTCGCTAAGTCATAGACAAAGTAAGATTTAAAAACCAAGGGCTCGAAAATAAGGATGTAATTTCGATTTTTTCTCTTACTCGACAGAATAAATCGAAAAAAACCTGCTGATGATCTATCAGAATAATTATGCATAAATAATGTTTTCAACGAGGCATCTTTCTTTCCTCTCTCTAAGACCCTAAAACTCACCGCACAACATCCCCAAAGATTGACCCTCAGGGAAATTATTTTCCCTTTGGCCACCTGTGTGGAGTTGATATAATTATTAAAGCCCTCTATTCATATTTTTTTCATTAAATTAAAATTACACCACAAAGTTGCTTCGATGCGTCGATGACACAGGGCGAGTTTACAAGCTAATATCTCGGAAATTCACTATCTGTTAGTAAACTCACTCAAGGCTCGATGACACACGGCGAGTTTACAAGCTACTATCTACTAAATTTAAAAGCGGGTGAATCGGCGAGTGAGATTGTCATGATGACACACAAAACTGTCCACTCGCTCAGTAGCTCGCGACATTTTTGTAGGAAACCGGACTCGCACGTAGCTGCTAGCGCCAATAGCGGAAATAACGTGAACTAATCCTTCAGACAGTTGACAGTCGAAATCAGCTGGTTTTTGGCAGCCATATTGGAAACACAAATAAACCAATCACGAGTCGGCTTGCAGCGTGTAAAGTTGAGGACCTTTCAACTTTTTCCGTGGATTGTCAACAATCTGCTAGTTAGCAAGTAACACGATGACACTGAGCGAGTTTACTAACAGATAGTGAATTTCCGAGATAGTAGCTTGTAAACTCGCCCTGTGTCATCGACGCATTTGTGTCATCGTGTTACTTGCTAACTAGCAGATTGTAGCAGATTGTTGACAATCCACGGAAAAAGTTGAAAGGTCCTCAACTTTACACGCTACAAGCCGACTCGTGATTGGTTTATTTGTGTTTCCAATATGGCTGCCAAAAACCAGCTGATTTCGACTGTCAACTGTCTGAAGGATTAGTTCACGTTATTTCCGCTATTGGCGCTAGCAGCTACGTGCGAGTCCGGTTTCCTACAAAAATGTCGCGAGCTACTGAGCGAGTGGACAGTTTTGTGTGTCATCATGACCATCTCACTCGCCGATTCACCCGCTTTTAAATTTAGTAGATAGTAGCTTGTAAACTCGCCGTGTGTCATCGAGCCTTTAGGAGGCAACTATGCCGATCACTACAACAATAACTATAATATTGTAAGAAAGGCGGTATAAATTCACTATATTATCCAAAATTACCTATATTGTTTACATAAAGACGCAGACACGATAACGACACGTCAAGATTTATATTTTTTAATTTTTTTTTTAAAGAAAGACAAACATTCCCGGGTTACGGATAAAAATGTTTTAAAATCTCCTACTACTACCACAGAAAGCCGAAAATGTTGCTTGTGTTGTGATGGAGGACTTAGCCAGCCGAAGAACACGCGACGCTCGGGTGGGACCCAAGCGCTATGCCCACTCAACCACTGACCGGCCAATTTATTATTTAGAAAACGTTTATTCATGTTTCCACTACTCAAAATATAAATAAATATGGCGTGCTAGTTTTATTTTTTTGGGAAATTTTCTTAATAGCTACTTCTTGACGCTACACACTCTGCCGTTTTTTTTAAATTGCTTGGATTTTTTAACTATAAAATAATATAATATCTAAACCTTCCTACTTGTACTAAACAATTTTACAATGATGAATAGTTATTATTACAATCTAAAACAACAACTATCGGCGTAAAGATCGAAAGTGGATAGGTTGATTGTTTTTAAAGATCGCTTATTCTTAGATTGATGAAAAACATTGTTTCTGAAACGTATTAATTAATCTTTCAAGTCAGAGCACAGAGTTTCTATGGTTGAAGCTGTCAAAAACTGGAAACCGGTTGAGTTCATCGAATGTTGGCTTTTCTATCGAATGAGTGATTTTATTTACGAATGTCGGATTGGTTTGTGTTGTGAGGCAAAGCGACGTATTTTCATTAAATAATCCCAACCTCTCCACCGTAATATACAATAATAAGAATGGCAAATTACACGGACGTATATATAGCTTTGATAAGGGGGGGGTCCGCAAATTAAAAAAAAATATTTAAGGTCATGTTTTCGTGAAAAAAATAGTCAGTCTTAATCAATCAGCCTTTATTTCTACAATCGGCGCGGTGCAATGGGGGGGGTCCGGACCCCCAAGACCCCCCCCTTATATACGTCCGTGGCAAATTATTATCTGTGCTATATCCAATGGTCCTTGCAAACTTGTTTTGCTTAATCGTCAATCATTAATTTGACTCTTGGCATAACCTGCCGCTAAAGTATTTGGCAGGCTAGATTGTGTCATGTCTCTTCAGGATATTACCAAATGTTGCTTGAATTCCGACTGTTTTCTAGTGGTGCTACCTGCTCAGCATAGTCCCACATAGGGAGGTGATATTGTAATGAAATAATTTCGCTCTTATTCACTTATTAGTTTCCCTATCTTGCTAGGTGATGCATCGCATGGATTGTTTTATTTAAAATAAAATTGTGTAATTGAGATGGACCAATAATTAATAAATAGTGGTTAATTCTAAATTACTCGGCTCTAAAATTCAATTTAAAAAAAAATTATTTCTCAAAAATACAAGTACCTATAAAATGTATAACGTATAGGTGCATCCTATTTCTTCCAGCTAACCCAACAAATACATACATTTTAAAACCCAATAATTACACATTTTATATTATATGAAAATAAAAAAACAGAGGTAGGTATTTAATTTATACATAATGTATTATTTTCTGGTATAATGACATTTGTTTAAAAGAAATGTTTTTAGTGATGATATAAATTTGAATTGGATCAAAACTGTAGGGTCAGAAGGGGATCAGTATGAGAGGATAATTTCACAGAAGAAGCCAGGAATATCCAGGATACGCTGATTTATGAGAAAATAATGGTATAACATTTATCCTCTGCCAAAAGGGAATAATCTACTTAATTAAAAAAATTAAATTAAATTATTTAAAAAAATTGTTATTATCTTCACACTGGCAACGTCCATAGGTAATAAATTATAATATAAAATACTAAAATCCATTTCGATATAAATTTTTGTATAGAAACCACAATCTTCTGACTCAAAATTCAACGCTAAGACCACGGTTACCCGTCTCAGAACAAGCATCATCTGGTGAGGCGTGTAACTTACTTTTTAAGATTATTTTATCTCAGTAAATGCCCGTTTGCCAGAAATTAAATATACATACAGAATAAAGAAAAGCACAAGATATGTCGTGTGGTTTTTTTCATGATCCAAATATTTGACCAGTCAGGCCTTAAATTTTCAATAAAAATGAGTGCGCTTTAGACCACACAAATGAAGTAAAACTTCTGCTCCATCTATATGATAGGAAGAGAGAAAGAAACTGTGCACGCGCACTGCTCTCTTTTGCTCCTACAGTGATGTACGAAGCAATTGCCTCGCTTTTCGTAACGCTCTCGTCACGCATTCGCTAGCTTACTGCCCAAGTCAAGCGTGCGTAAAGAAGTTTTACTTAAAAAAACTGTTTACAAAATTTAAATGGGATGAACCATGTCAGGCGATTGTAAGCAAGACAGAGCGCTTAAACGGAACATTTGTTTCCATTAAAATTTGTAAGGAAGGTACATCTAGTTTTCCTCTTTATTCTACGGTAAGTCATTACTTTACAAGGCCTTCATCTGTTTCATTAAGATTCTAAGATAAAAAATCAGAGTCTGCAATCCACACGTGGTAGAAGTAAAACCTTCAGAAAGCTAAAGTAGACAAGAGTGGGGAGACTACAAAGCACTGCACAAAAAGGAGACCAATAGGCTATGAAGCACTGCACAGAGAGCAGACCAATAATTATACTATCTCATTCTCTCGCAGGATAAAAACCAATAGATGTATGTGTTTGTTTCTTTTTAGTGTCACTATTTTTCGTTTCATGGAGTTTCAAATCACAATGGTGCTAAAGAAGTTTTCTCTTCAATAATAAGCTTTCACAGTGAGACGAGGACATTGGTCTGAGTATTGTAACAACACACGTGAACCCACATAAGCAACGTTTTTTGTTATGTCCAGACCTAAAGTGGTAGATACTCTCAGTATCGACGTGATGAAAGACCATCTTTCAGATTATTGAAATGGCTATAGTTGTGTTCGGTGACCAGATCCGAATAGCCAGGTACTTTCTCACTTTCCTCATCTCCTTTCCCTCCCCGCTGAACTTTCAGCCTCATACCGTACCCCAAATGGGATGACATAGACACATTGGCTCTTGTTAGCAAAGCAGTTGAGACTCTTGGAAAAAAGATCTGGTATGGCAAGGAAGAAGCTTAAAGTAACTTTCATTCAGCAGTGGATCCATAATCTTATATATTAAAAATCAATATTTGTTTGTTCGTACTTTATGGGCTGCTATACCGTTCCTCCGATTGCGATGTAACTTTGGTAATATGTTGTGCGCAAGTCCGCGAAGGTCGCTAAATATAATGGTAAGCTCTGGCATTATGAAATTTGTATAAATAAAGATTTCTGTAGTTCATATATTTTAGCGGCAGGGAGGGTAACAAAGGAGGTAGGATTCACGGGAGGGGTGACTATGGAGGGAGAAAGTGGAAGGGGAAAATGGGAGGGGAACGCGGACGCATGGGAAGAAAATGAAGGAAGAAAAAATTATTTATTTGAATGGCATTGCAACGCACGCCTGGTACCAGCTAGTAACTGATAAAATAATGGCTTTCCGGTAGGTACTGCTATTGTATTGTCACACGCCTCAAAGTCCAGAAGAACTTTCTTATAAAAATAAAGCCGAAAGTGAAGCCTTCATTTGATTGCAAATAGAGATTGGATTACTTATGATATTTATGTTTATTCACAATGGAAGGCTTTCCTTTGTTAGAACCAGAGTTCTACTACACTCAAAGTGTTGTGAGGAATGTTGTAAGTTAGAAGAAATCAAACAGGAATTTTAGGAAAATCTGTAAACTTTAAACAGATCTGATGTGTAAATTCAAAATGCTCCTAAACAAACATAATTTGTTTTCATAATAAACAAAATAATATTTTAACATTCGCCTTCGTTAGAATTTCATCAAAGTTTAATATATTAAAAGTTGTGTGTGGAATACGAAACTCCCAGATATTATAATTATTAGAAAATTTAAATTGTTCGTAAAATAGGTGTTCCATACAACATGGAACTTTCGACCCACAAAATATCTCTCTCACACTCACAAAGCTCGCTCGGTCCCACGCACACCACAGCATGTTTATGTCTGACTTCAGAAGCGGATTCAGGGAAATTTTTTGCTGATTCGTGTTATTTCATTAATTTATGTTCGCAGGTCTGAAATAATAATTTAAATCATAGTTACTGTATCGTGTTTTATAGCAGATCGAGGACAGAATGTCAAACGTTACGAAATCAATCTTATCTATGAAGAAGAATGCTTCTTTGCTTTCCACAAAACTTTCAAATAATAATGACTTTAAAATGTCGTTATAAAATATGAACTGCTTTTTCGGTCTAGGGCTCTAGGTGCAACTTTTTTTTTTAGTACGAGCTTTGAAATACTGATTCGATAATAAAAATAAGACGTGCATTATATGTTCAATAATTCAACATGAAGTAGGTAAGTATCAAGATAGGTTTTTGAAATTAAGAACAGAAATCGATAATTATTAGATAACAAAAACCTCCGCAATAGGTCACCCCAAGTGGTTCGATCTGTTTAGTGACTTAGCAGGGGTGCCCGGGTTCATCGGGTGACGTGGGTCTTGGCGGCGGGTACGCCTGCCCACCAGCTGCGTTGCGGGTCAGATCAGGAGAGACTGATTTGGGGAGACCCATTGACCTATCCAGATGGTCTCTTTCTCCCCGCAGCGGGAGGGATAGATTCCTACCTACCCATCATACCGTTTCCTCTCCTAGAACTTCATATCTTCCTTTCCTATCGAAGTATAATATAGTTAACATAAAAAACGTACAGCAAAATAATAGATTTATAAATACATATTGTTTTTTTTTACCTGCCAATTCAATGTTTCCATGAATTCTTTAGTTATCGGGGTTAACATAAAATAATAATTAACCTTGCAGGCGATTAAGTACAAACGTAATTTAATATTCAGTCTCAGTCAACTTATTCCACAACATTTTCTTGTCGTTTGTCTTTTACGCATTAGGCTTTTCATATAACTAAATCTTGATTACGACTGAGTTGCTTCACGAAGTTATGGCTAAACGCGTTTTTTGTGAGCATCATACATGAGTCCCAACTGATCTAAACCTGAGGCTTAATGTAATGGGGAAAGGAAGGAATTCAGATCTGGTCTTCAAATACGACTAAAACCATTTCAAACAACGCGCATCTCCAAACGTATATTATTTAGCCGTAAGTATTTTTTTACTCCTTTCTAACATTAAATTCCAACTTTATAAAAAAACGAGTGTATTTTAGACCACACGACTGAAGTAAAACTCACTAATTTATAAAAGAAAGAAAGAAAATGTGCGCGCGCATTGCTCTCTCTTGCTCCTACAGTGTGATACAGACAATAGACCTGCACTGTGTCTTAGATATACGAAACGTAATATGGCTTCGCTTTCGCAGTACAAAACATTATATAAGTAGTTACCTAATGCCTCATTAATAAACGTGTTTTAAATTTGACATAACTGATAAACAACCATTAATTATTCAATGGTTTTTTATCAGTTGCCTAAAATATAAAACACGCTTATTAATAAGGCCCTCCATCCGTATTTGGTATTATATAATATAATAATAATAATAATTGGATAATTTATAGATCGCCGTTTTTGTGAAAAATCACCTCAAGGGCGCTGGCTTATATAATATAATTGGTAGAAAATAATTCCCGCGGTTAACGGGATCGACCTTCGTGGAACCCTCGTGGAACCTTCTCAGAACTTTTTTTTAAATTTTGAACTCGTTAAACATCGCCAAATTCACTTATTCCTTGATCCATCCCTTTCCGTATAAGTTCACGGTGTGTCTGTGTGTATTGGCGCGTCTGTATTGGTGGCCCCGACATAGAACAGAGTATTCTTTCGGTACGAGATTATACCTAACAGGAAAATTTCCCAACCCAACCTACCATGACGTTCTTTATCGTCTCTAAGACGAGACTTTTACAGTGCGTTGTACATTAAAATATTTATTAAAAATGCTGTCCAGAGTTACCAATAGCATTGAAACGTATAGATATATATTTTTTCTATCTTTATAAGAAGAATTTAGCTTGTTTGGTGGCGTTTTTCTATATTTTGAGCAGTTATTACGTATGATTTAACGCCAGTACAACGTTAGTCTGATGGGTCGGAATTATAGCCTGGTTTTATATACCCATGGTACACGAAACGTGGTGTGCGGGTGCGCAGTTTTTTGTGGAATAACATTACAAAGCATGGGTATTTTGTGGAAAAAAATCTGTTTTTGCTAAAGAATATTTCCAAAAGTCATTCTATTTACATTTCGTAAATGTGTTTTTTGCAACACGTAATAATATTGGACAATTTCATTATTTTATCTACTTTAAACTACTTTAAAAGATTAAATTAATTAAATGTTTATTTTGTGTTCCAGTTTTGACTTTTGTTGATTGCTTTTGGAAAAATAATATCTACGATAGCGTTCATATTAAATAAAACTTTGGGCTGTTAACAGTTTTTAAAAACATGTACTTTAGAAGAATTAGCAGTTATATCAGTTTTGTGAAGTTTAACAAACGATGTATCCAAAAATATCGCATACCTTCGTATAAGATAAGTGGGATATAGACGATTCGATTGTATTTCGAGTATTTTTAGAATTCTTCTATTCTTCTAATTGAAGAAAATATGGTTATGCAAACTGTAATTATTTTGCCGTAACGTGATTTCCCATGGGTAAGCAAAAAATGTGGAACACCACACACCCCTGTTCGGACTCCTGACATACTATCCTTTCTTTATCCACACTCATACTCCTTCCCTTGATACTTAGCAAAATCGGCTGGTCTCCGTTAGTTTTTTGTTAGTTACTCTTCACGCGACCCGACTCAAGTATTTAGATTAGGTACAACTCGATCACATCATACATTTCTGAAACTTCCAGACTTCTGCAATGGTTTTCTTTCATTTTCAACAGATTAATAATAATTATAAAATATACATATATAAATTTGATAAATTGGGGTAGCTCTGTCATATTTCTTGAAAGGGAACATTTTTCTATATTCTGGATCGGATGGTAGAGGAAGAAGCTGCACATCATGATAATAAAAATAATAATATTTTGGTCATTTGTACCTATAGCGCCGTTTTTGTGAAAAATCACCTCAGCTTTACAATTTTTTTCTGGTACAATTGCAATTTCTTAGTTGTTCTGGGCTGCTGTCTGCAGAATGAAGATTTAAAGATCATTAAATACATATTAGGTACTAGAAAACTAATATTTTTTTTAGAAATTGTAGATATAAGCAGAGGCGGCCCGTGACAAAATTTGCCAGCAGTGCACTTTAAAAAAAATGGGAAAAAATAATTGATTGATTCCATTGACGTATGATATCTAGACGCGCCCTGTGAAATGCAAAATGACCCCAGAAGCCAGCAAAAGCAGGCTCACGGCCCATTTATGAAAAAGTGCCTGCATTGTTTTGCACCGTTTAGATCGCATAGTGCTTTGTGTTGTACCTTTTATCGGTCTACAAGGTCTACACCGAAACCAATTTGTGTTCCAGCCGTCCGCACCGGAGTTAATTTTTTCAAACAGCAAAATATCTAACTTCCGAATGTTGTACAAAGTACACACCGCGGACTTTATTTTTGAAAATGTAGTCAGCTATCTGACTACAACAAAAAAATAGACCTTACATATGTCTTTTAGACAGCGTTTTCATAAACGTAATAATGTTACAGAATTACTTTTGTTGCCATCAAAGTTTCCTACGTCATCAAATCACCGCACTGCCTGTGTTCGACTACTAATACATACAAGGAGGGCTAGTATCACAATTTGGAAGAGTTTTCAAACTTTTTTAAAGCGCAACCCGCTTTTAGTAATAAAATAAATTATATTATTTCCATAAATTACAATTATAATTACATAAATTCACCACCAGCTATTTTTTAGGAATGATCAACCTTTTAAGTCGAAGTATTATTAATGTATCCATTATTATTATGTACTTATGCGGACCTTGGTGGGAGGGTATGTACAACATAAGCTGGTTAACTTTTTTGTCGGTGGAGTCGCAAACCTGCTTTACATATTATAAAACAATATTATTTGTTTAATTAAACTACCAAAGAGGGTAAAAAAAAGCCGCAGCTGAAAATTTTATATCCGCAATGCCAAAACAATGAATGATATCGATTTTTTTCATTTGGAAATGTTAAATTTTGGCGGTTGATTCAAAAAGGGCAAAAATTGCCAGACAAAATTTTTACTTCGTTCAAGGTCAAACCAGTAAATGGTGTTAGTTTATTTTCGTTTGTAATTACAATATTTATAAGTACAATATTTCGTCAAGATAATTTTTGTTATTTTGTAAAACGGAAACCTTTAAAATACATTTTTTTTTTTTTTTTTTTTTTTTATTTAATATAAAACATGGGTTGCATTTTAATTATACATATTTTACAAAATATCATATTCAAGGTCATGATTGGTCATGTATACCTTATCAGAAAAGAGGAGCTCTTGTGCCTGATAAGGGAGCCACAGTTCTTACTTAGGTTACATTTTATAATATATTTTGTATAAAATATTTATTTTTTAATGTAAGTTTTTTTGAAAAATTGTTTAATTTTATTTATTTGTTCTGATTGGTTCGAAATACAGCGCAATTCAGAAGGAAGATTATTGTAGTTTTTTATAGCTTGGTAAATATAATGGTTGTGCATTTGTGTTGTTTTAAAATTTGGTGTAATAAATTGATTTCCATTTCTCATTAATGTGTAAAATTCTTCATATTCTTTATTATTTTTTTCTTTACACATTTTAATAATAGAAGCTTGCTTAAATATGTCATCGACATTTGGTACTGGAAATAATTTAAATAGTGATTCTGTTGAGAAGGTAGGTTTTTTTTTAAGGATTACTTTAATGATGGTTCTTTGTGAAACTTTTACTGAGTTTAGATTGTTTTTGTAAGAACCTCCCCAACCTAAAATTCCGTAGATAAGCAAAGAGTGAACAAGGGCATAGTACACATTTTTGATTATTTTTACATTCAATATATTTCGTAATCTAACAAATATATATATACATTTCCTTATTCTCTTTACTAGCTCTGCAATGTGACTATTCCACTTCAGGTTTTGATCAATAATTACACCGAGATATTTAATTTCAGTAGAAGAGTTAATTACAGTACAAAAAGGATCATTTTGTTTACAGCTTACATTGTCACATTTTTCATCGTGGATTTTAATATTAACTTTCTGGTTAGGTATTTTCTGTAAGGAGAATAAGACATATGTTGTTTTTTTAGCATTAAGTGTGAGAAGGTTATTATCAAACCATGATTTTAAGATATTAATATCTTCGTTTGCAATTTTGTTAACTAGTTCCCATGTTTGACCTTTTATTAATAATACAGTATCATCTGCATAAGAGATTAATTCGCCTTTAATTTTCTGTTGGAAAATGTCATTTACATATATAAGAAACAATAATGGTCCGAGGACGGTACCTTGAGGGATGCCAAATTTACTTGTTAATGATGTACTAAATGATTGGTTTAATTTTACAATTTGAGGTCTCTCTGTTAGGTAGCTTTTTATCCATTTAAGGGCTATATGGTCAATGCCATTTTCTTTTAATTTTAATATGAGTTTTTCATGAGAGATGCTGTCAAATGCTTTCTGTAAGTCGATAAAAATTCCTATACATTTATTCGATTTGTCTAGGGTACTCTGGATACTTGACGATATTTTTGCGATTGCATCTTGGGTACTTTTTCCCTCTGTAAATCCAAATTGATTTTTATTTATGGTTGAGTTATTTTTTATGAATGCAGTTAGTCTTTTTTTAGCTATTTTTTCAAAAATTTTGGATATATTAGATAAAAGCGAAATTGGTCGGTAATTAGAGACGTCCTCCGGATTACCGGATTTGAAAATTGGAGTTATTATTGCTTTTTTATATGTGCTCGGGAAAGTTCCTGTTTTAAAACTATTGTTTATGATATGAGAGATTGGTGTAGAAATAAGATTTTTAATATTTTTTAATATATTTACGGAAAGGCCGTCAAATCCCGGAGCAGAACCACCTCGCATTTTTGATATAATTTGTATAATTTCGGACGGATTAGTAGGTTCAAAAAGTTCTAGTTTATTTTCTGTATTCGGAGTATTTTCAATATAATATTTTTTTTTTGTTGAAATTTTTTCTGCTTAATTCTTTCCAACATTTGCGAAGAAATCATTAAATACATTTGCTCCTTTTTTAGGTTCCTCAATACAGTTTATTATATTATTGTTTTGTATTATGCATTTTATGGGATTATTTTTATTTTTTTGTTTATTTTCCAGGATTTCATTTATTATAATCCAAACTCTTTTGCTGTCGTTTTCGGAGTCATCAAGTTTATGTTTATAATATTTTTCTTTAGTGTTTTTTATGAGAGAAGCTAATTTATTTTTGTATTCTTTAAAATGATTTTTTAAATTTATGTCCAGTGGTTTTTTTTTAGTTTCTTTGTAAAGCCATTCTTTGTGTCTTACGGACACAACGAGTCCATGTGTTATCCACGGTTTGATTTTACGAAATTTGGCTGAGTTTCCCTTATGAATAATTTTTTTTGAATCATTTATATAATTAGTTAATCTATTTTCAAAAATTTTACAGCACTCATTGACGTTATCGTTACGGAGTATATCCAACCATAATTCAGATGATAATTTATTTTTTAAAGTTTCAATATTAATAACAGTTATTTCATTATTATTATTAGCAGTTAGTCCGCAGTGTTGATTAATCGCCTGAGGTATTATTGAGTTGTAATGTAGTAAAGTCATGTAATGGTCGGTAATTGAAGTTTTTATAATTCCAGAATTTATATTATTTATATCTTTGATATTTGTGAAAATATGGTCAATACATGATGGACGTTGCCCATTGACGTTTCTAGTATAAGACTTTATACACGGTACATAATTCAATTCCGCCATCATGTTTAGGTAGTTATCTTTATTATTCGATGTAAAATCATGTGATATATTTAAATTTATGTCACCTAAAACTATTGTATTTGAATTTCTAAAGTTTACCAAGACTTGTCTTAATTCATCAATAAACAAACAGACACTGGATGAATGTGTTCTATACAAAGAGATAATATCAATTTTTTTGTTATAATACTTAATTTGTATATGTAGGCAGTTTGTTCCACTCATTTTAATTTCTTCCTCGCACAATATGTCACAATGATTTTGAATAAACATAGCGATCCCACTGTTCTTGTTTATTCGGTTTGCCGTTGATATATATTTATAACCCGGTATATTGTACGTCACTTCACAACATGAATGAGTTTCTGTTAACACAATGCATACCGGCTTTTTGAGATTATTATTAATTGTTGTTAAAAATTCATCTATGTTTCGTTTTATGCTTCTTACGTTCATGTGTAGAATTAAAGGGCTGCAATTGAGGTCGTCTTGGTGGATACAGTATTCTTGGAAGCTGTTATATATTTTCTCGTCAATATTATATTTTTCGTCTAGTATATTATATAAGAAGTCTGCCATTTTTATTCGTAGTCAATTCTGTCTTTAGCTACTTTAAGCATTTTATTTTTGTATGGACATATGTCGCTGAAAGCCTTATGGTCTGTATTGTTTTTTTCACCATATTTTTTGTTTTGTGACGTGCAGTTTGCACAAACAGGTGTTGTTTCTCTTGCCGGGCACTTGGCGAACATATGGTCACCTGTACAGTGAGGGCATACTGATGGATTCGTTCGTTGTAGACATCTCGAGGCTGTATGCATAAATTTACAGCAGTGGTAACATTGGGTTAATAATAAAACACAGATTTTAACAAAAAATCGTTGCAAAATTCTTTAATTAAGGTCGCAAGTTAAACAATTAACACTTATAATTTAATTGTATGAAATTTCCCCCGATAGATAAAAATCGTAAGATATACTCCAAAAAATATTATTAACACGTATTACAAGATATATAGTTATACGAAAAATTTCGTAATTCATTGTTTTTTTCAAATCCTTTTTGAGACATTTTCCGTGAGATTTTTGTCCTATTTCAAACGAGTCATGTTTTTAAGAATAGCGCGCTCCCTCTAACACTCGTATTTACGTATCTCCCCTTCCTCTCCTTTTTGAGCGCTTACTACTGGGCTTTAAGTATCCACTAATTTCAGTAATTTTTTTTATTTACTATACGCAAAAAACTTAATGTTTTGAGTAGCTGATTCAAAACTTTAAAAAGAAATTATAGTTTTTGGCTAATACCTTTTGCAAAACGGAACAGAAGCCTTTGAATATTTTTAGCGCAATTTTTTGATATTTTTTTGTAATCAGTCCGAAAAGCAGTAAATGGGCTTGCGGACCGCTGGTTGCTCATCACTGTGTTAATGATGAGCAACCAACTTGGGTAGCCCACGGTGCATGGGCGGTAAAAAGATGATTTTTTCGTAAATGTTTTCAAGCAAATGATGATTGGTTTTTTTAATAAACTCATTAAGCTTACGAACCAACAGAAAAAAAATGCAGACGCATCTGCCGCCAAGACCTGGACAAACATCACTCCATTAACCCGGGCACCCCTGCTTAGTCACCAAACGTAGCGAATCACTTGGGGTGACCTATGGCAGAGGCGTTGGTTATCCAATAAATGGTTCCCGAGGCGGCGGTACCCATACTGGCCTCCGAAATTGAATCGCTTGTCAAAATAAAGTAAAAAAATATTTTTTTCCAATTAAATTTATGAATGTCTCATGACCCCCACTTTGAAAACCACTGTATTCAGCACGGCTTGTGGATATTGTTCATGCGGCCAATCCGTGAACAACTATTGATGTATTAGTTTGACAGAATTACACAAAAGGATAACTTGGCGGACAGTTGTATATTGCCGGGAACTCTGTATGCAAGACGGCGGAATTGGAAGGAGAGTTTTGTTGCGAAATTACTGTTACTGGTGTTATTTTATTCTGATTATTACTATGAGAGGGCTTGTCTAGGGTATACTTGGTCGAAGATTGATTCACAGATTCGCGAAAAACAACATCGCATACCTACCAACTCGACCTAACAAACTAAATTGCAATACATTATTTGTGTGCTTGGGATTATGAATTTTTATTAACTTTTTTAGTAAAATGAGGGCTATCATTTTCAATTTACACCACTTTCACTCCACGGTTTATCACCCCCGAAAATTTGAAACGGAAAACAAACATGTGTTCAAATGATCACATTCACAAAGCCAAGATGCTTTCGAATATTTAATACCTACTTTGTTTTTAAAACTCTATTCACCGTTTTTTCCTCAACTTTACAAACTTGAATTATATTCAGCAATGGTTTTGGAGGGCCATTATTTTTCAAAAACAATTTATTCTCAAATTAAATTCGGTTACTTTTGAAAAAATCGACGTTATTCGCAATGTTTTCATTACCACTTATTTTTAAATATCTAAGTTTTTTACAAAGCAAAACTAGCGAAAACCATTAAAATTATGTCAATACTGATCAGTGATCTGCCAAAATTTTGATTTCACGTGCTCGGCGCGCTGGTTGCGCTAATACACAACATTGTTAATTAGTTGTAAATTCGTTAATCCTAAAATCCTATATCATTCCAAATGTTCGGCACCATATCACGCATGTTTAAGGTTTTGTCATAAATCAGAATGCCTCTCCGCTAGTGCATGCATGTTTCATATATCTTCACTTACTACTCTAATAACTCAATTTCCGATATGGGTCTCTACCTGTCTTCCTCATTTCACCGTTCCAGCCTATGTAGACTGTCCCAGTAGAAATATCATATAATATGACGTCACGTCTCGGCATAACCAAAGATGGCATGTGTTGCTTATTGAGTGGATGTAAGAATTTACACTTCTGACGTTTGCCGATGTTCGGCAGTGCGATATTAGTTCATTTATGGGCAGTGCATTGCACATATGCACTAAGGCAGGAGCCGCCTCTGGATATAAGCATCCGTCTTCACTCTATAGTATTTTGAACTTCGATCTTTCATTTTTTGTACTTAATTATATGTACATTTTTTACTTGAAAGCAACTTCATTTATTAAGAAAAAAACTGCTGTCTGATACGAACTTGGCCCGTAAAACTACTAGCAGGTATTCTACGTTGTACCCACAGGTTATACCAAGCATCAATGGCGTTCGGTCATATATGTTTGCTAATCATCAATAATTATTATTATTATTCTTCAAATTGTGGAAGAAATTTTTTATTAGAAGTTATAGTCACTTGATTCAGTACAGACGTACCTCCGGGAAACTGGTAAAAGAGACCCACTTATTGTTTAAATTTATTTATTTGATACAAAAAAAAACATATACATCATAAGGAAGCTTTGACTACCCAACTAGGAACGTTTCCCGTTTTAGGTCAGTCAAATTGGCTGGTTTAGTCACATTAGACAAACCATTATAACAACTTATGGGTAAAAATTGCATCCCCCGATTCATCGATCACTGATACGAAACTACATGTACAATGATTTGACCAATGAACGCGATGCTGCGTAAGAATGTACTGTACAGGCAGAAAATATACATGACCATAAAGAAAACCATTAAGGCCATAAAGAAAAATAAACTCATTGATATATCATTGATATCGTAAATGATTTTAATAGTAAAATAATAATATTGTGTTATTAATTACTGTCTGTGTCTGCGTTTTCTCATAAATATATATTTTTTCTTTCAAGATGTTCTACGATGTGTTATATAGTTTGGTTTTGTCCATGTACACCACATAAACATGGCGACTCGATCATCAATAATTTAATCATACTGAAAATATTTTGTATCGGAACGAGCACACCATGCATTATTCCTCGGCGAATAGAACAGAGAGCGATTTGAGTGCACAGTCCGTTCGCCAGTCCCCCCTCCCCCCTCCACCCTTCACCCCTCCCATCAAGCTGTATGGTTTCCCCTCTCCCCTCGTGAATAATGCCCCCTTCCCCCCGCCCTATCGCCTAGCCTCCTACATTCGAAGTCCCCTTTCGAACTGTTTTTATGTAGCCGCCCCCTTCCCCCGCATCCCGGTCCCCCCTTGCCCGCTCATGGCTCCATAACCCCTGTCATACTCATTCGACGGTGAGCGGTTGCCACAGCGGGGAGGCGGTTCCCAAACTTTTTTAACGCCTTTCCCTCAATTATTTAATTATTTGTGTTAAATATTTTCAAGAACGTAGGCAATAGGAATTTAGTATTTTCCAGCTTTGTGATAAAGCATCGATATTTTTTTTTAAATTTGAACAAGGGATTTCAGGGATCCATGACAACTCAAAATTCATTCTCAGGTTGAAAATTGTTATTGTCATTAAAAGTTATGAAAAAAGTTGAAATATATCTCATAACCTTTTCTTTTCTTTTAATGACTTTTCAAAGGAGGGGTTGAAGTTGCAAAATTCTGAATTGTCTGGTAACCGTATTTCAGAGTATAATAATAATAATAATATTTGGACGATTTATATAGCGCCGTTTTTGTGAAAAATCACCTCAAGGGCGCTGTACAAACTTACCATACATGCCTAAAATCTACAAATACTACATGCTAGACAAACAATTAAAAACAACTTACGGCTAAAAATTGCATACACCGATTCATTGATCACCGATACGAAAATATATGTACAATATTTTGACCAATGAACGCGATGCTGCCTAAAAATGAATTAATACAGGACCATACTTACCTGGGAGGTCGCTTGAAATTAACACTGTTTATTGTCTATTTAAAGAAATTTAGATAGAGTTCGCACGCAGAGGACATAATTGTGAACACATGTTGTTTAATCCTGAAAATATGTTAATATTAATATGTAATATATTCTTTATTGAGTGTATTTTGGAAAGTAAAAGCAACATTTAATGGTGGGCGGTGCAGTAGTACAAGGATTTGATCTTCCGAGAGACAGATTGATGTGTAAGGATTCGAGTAATTTTAATTCAGTATGAAAAGTGTGATTAAGACATATCATAGTCAATACAAGTATGATACTCTCAGATATATTTAAATTAAGTTAAGGGTATGAGAGCCCGAAAAGGTAGGTTTTTAGTTTGGACCTAAACTCTGTTGGGCTTTTTATGCATCTTAATTCCGGAGGGAGTCTATTCCAAGCCTTAGGCCCAGATACTCCGAAAGCACGATCTCCGAACTTAGTATTTGGCTTTCGTTTGGGTTCTATTAGTCTGCCTATAGCAGATGAAGTTGCCGATCTAAGGGTTAATTGCCTCGGACCGGTATTTTCCGGGACGCATAATTCAGAGATGTAAGGTGAACTGGTAAACTGGAAAAGGTAAACTGCATATCTCGTTACAGGAATCCCCTAGTGAGATGTGCAGCTTATGTTTTCATGTATTTCTTATTTTTTTCAATAAATAAATAAATAAATAAGGTGGGGCCATTTCGTTGATTGATTTAAACACCATCCAGCACAATTTGTACTGGATTCTTTCAGGGCACTTGAGCCAGTGAAGGTTACGAATAAACTTATTCAGGATGTTACCGCACGTACCCGAAGGTGTGTGTCGATATCATTTTGCTTTCTATAGATTAAAAAAAATCAAAATAAAGTATTTTTCGAAATCACCTCACCATTGGGTAGTTAGCATCTCCGTAGCAGACGAGACAGAGCGCGTAATAAGTGTGATCAGTGGCGACGTGTAATAGAAAAATATTTTTTCCAGCACTTTCCGTTTGGCCCGCGAGCCATTTTGTACTGCCGACTAGGCTAAATATATATTTTTTTTAATTTGCACTAAAGAATATTCAATGATTTCTGTTCTGTTTTGCAAAAGAATTTAGCGGAAACCTTCAGTCTTTCTTCAAAGTTTTGAATCAGCCGCTCAAAATAATAGGATTTTTCTTACATAATTAACTAACTAACCATCGTGCCGTTTCCCTGCAGGGGTAGGCAGAGAGGACGGAACGCCAAACAAATCGGTCTCGGCACACATTCCTTGCCTCGTTTACATTCATACATCGTCTCATACATGCTCTTCTTACATAATATTCTTAAAAAGACAAAATGACGGTTTGTAGAAAAATCATCACATTGCTTTTTTGTTGGGATCTGTGTGTGATGCATTTTAAAGATTTCCATTTTATTTAGTACCAAAAGTTTCAAACAAAATTTTGTTTAACTTTGCGAACGATAAAAATCAAAAGTTGCCCAAAATTGCAAATAAGTATTTTTTATGTTCATTAATATTTCAGAATAATAAAAACGGTACCATTTATAAGTTTGGCCTTGGAGATATAAAGTTTTAGCCTGCGGCCGTTTCTTTTTTACGTTTAAAAGATGTTACCGTTTTTGAAAATAATAATATGCAACACCACCGACTGCAAATTTAACAATGTCGGGCTGTCAGTAGTCAGTACCCTACCCCCTGCGGCCCGTGAACAATTTAAAAATGGATTGATTATCCCTCCTGCAATATTTTTTTTTTTAAATTCACCATATTTTAGGATCACTTTTCTACAAGTTTGTCACAAAAGCGGTGCTACAGAAATAAATCAAAAGGGATCATTATAATTTTGAAAAATGCTGTTTCACAAAAGTAATATAAAATCATTAATGTTTAACAAACATATTATTTGAGCATCTTGAGCAATCCGTTGGAAAATATTTTACAACAAATTATTACAATATATTATTATACACCGGCAATATTTGAAAAAAAAAAACTTTAACATCGACAACAAAACTAAAAATCTGTGTTTTTTTTAAAGAATTAGATAACCCATCGTTTTCCGATATTTTCGTTTTGTTCATCCTATAATGTATAGTAAATACACATTACTTTATGACACCTTCCTGGATTTACCAGCCAAAACAGATCCAACATCAAGATATTATCAAAACAAACTTTTAAGTATGTATTTTTCGATAGTACGATGATGATTTTCTGTAGCGTTAAATGTAATATTGGGTTATTATGTGTATTTTATCATAATAATAATAATATTTGAACGATTTATATGGCTTCGTTTTTGTGAAAAATCACCTCAAGGTGTATTTTATCATAATATGTGTTGTTATTTTTATTATTAACTGCTTATATTTTAAAGCGCCTGCTCTCACCACAGCTATTTCTAGTGAGACAGGCATAGGACATCGCGAGTCTAGATTAATAAAGTGAAAATATTCAAAGTCCAGAGTAGGCCCCCGCGCCACGCTTTGAGCTTTTCGTACAGAACTGTTTCGTAAGCTGCGCGCGCAGTGAGCGGCCATCGGCGCAACACTAGCGGGACCAAAATAACAGAGAGATACATCGCTACTTCGCAATCGATATTTTAATCGATTCAATATTATTCAGTAAATATTTTCCCCAAAAACAAGTCCTTTTCACGAGACTACATGCTGTTAAAGTGTGATATTTTTCTTCGTTTTCAGAATTTATTACCAGACAGTGTAAGAGTTTTACCCACCTATTTTATTGTCTGAATATTGTTATCTATTGTTAATTTATTTCACAATTTATCATTAAAGAAGAAGATAATACTAATAATCTAATATAAAATGTGAAAGAGAACAAGACACAGAAAAATAGAAAAAGATAATGTTAGAAAAAAAAAAAATTTTACATTGATGGGAATAACCTTCAAAAGTTATAAAAAGAGAGTTGTTCTTATAAAAAATTGAACATTATTTAACAATTATTCAAAATGTTAATTATTATTACTCTTTAAACAAATAATAATTTTACGGTGATTCCTAAAGTAGCAACATCGAAATGTTTTTAGTTTTACAATAAATAAGTTTTTTTTATATTGAATTGAGTAAAAGAGAGTAAATTTGAATAGTTTATTATAATATAACCACTGTAGTTTGATTGTATGCTCTCAAAACACATTACTTTTCGTTAGCTAAAGTGGTAAGATTGAAAAGTACGATGTTATTGATGTTGTTGTAGCTTAAAATCATTTGTTGTTCAAAATTACATTTTTTATGGAAGCACAGCATCCCACAAAATTAAAAATAATATGCAACAGTACGAAACATTAAAAATTTGAAAAAAAACAATAATAATAATTTCCAGCTCAAACGACACTAATAATGTCATATTTTCCAATCTTACCACTCTATCTCACTGAAAAGCCAAGGATTGCCACTGCTATAATGTCAATATTGTTTTTAAAACTCAAAAGTTCTCAAAAAACTAAACCAAAATTTAACTCAACATTACTAAAATTACTAGTAATATCACACTTTAAAATCCAAGGCATGGACAATGGGTTAATAAATCGTGCAAAAAATACATTTTATTGGGATTTACTGATATAAAATAAAGAAATTCAGATTTGCAAAAAAAAAAGCTCACACAAAAAATAATATCGATAGTGCGTGTCCCGCACATCCCTAGTGCACTGCTCACGCTCGCGCTTGGCAGGGTAGAGTCATATCGCAGAAGGACGTTTCTGTTTAAATATCAGCTTTTATTATAACAATAAATATATTATTATTTACGCAGAAAAGCAGACACCGTCCAGCGACCATTTTATCGCTAAATACGTAATAATATGTCGATAATTTCTGACACTCCGAGCAATTGCCGGGATCGAGACTATTCCACGAGCACTCGAAAGTCGAAGGAAAATGAATATTTTTGAAAATATAATAGGGAATTTATCGTCCAGTGTTGCCCGCTCAACAAAAATAACATTGCCACATACATTTTTTTCGGTAAGAACTTCCCCGGAAGCGCGAGGGTGGAAAAAATACCGTATTATATTTTGGGCGTGTGATTGGCTCCACGCCCCTTTACTGGAAAAGTACAATATTTGTTGATGCTTTGATTAATTAATTGAAGAAAGCTATGATTAATTAATTTTAGCTCATTTAACATAGTAAATTAATAAACATTTTCGTAAGGAAGAATCAAATCTAATTTGAATATTTTACCAACCGGAACACAAAGCTTCCCCGGTAGGTACCGGCAACTTTTTTTGAAGTGAAAACTTCTTTAGCACCGTTGTGATTTGAAACTCAATGAAATGAAAAAGAGACACATACATCTATAAGATTTAGCCTGCGAGAGAATGAGTTAGAATAATCGATCTCGTCTTTGCACGGTGCTTCGTAGCCTCCCCACCCATCTCTACTTTAGTTTTCTGAAGGCTTCACTTCTACACTTCTACCGCGCGTGAAATGTGAACTCATTGTATTTTTTTACATTAGCTCCATACAGAAGGCCATGAGGAAAATAATTCCTCTCAGGGCCTACGTCATCTTTAGGGATGCTGTGTGGAGGGTCTTTTTAGGAGAGGAAGGAGAGGAAGTTCTGGGAAGGAAAGGGGTATGAAGGGTGGGTAGGAATCTGGGGGTCAATGTCAAAGGTCCAGGAGTGACAGACGTATGAATCCATCCCTACCACTCCGGTGCAAGGCGATATTCCGAGAGAGCGCGGCTGGAGAAGTCAAAGGGACTCCCTCAATCTCTCCCGATCCGGCCTGCCATGCAGCTAGTGGTCAGCTAAGTCACCAAACGTAGCGAACCACTTGGGGTTATGTACGACAGAGGTGTAGGTTATCCAATAAATGGTTGCCGGGGCGGCGGTACCCATACCCGCCTCCCAAATTAATATCAATATTTTAGGAGTCTTTATCAAATTTTCTTACGTCTGTGTTCCTCATCAGATCTATTTTGTTATTTTTACACTTCTGAATCTATTCATAAACCGGAGCGGCGTTCCGGTTTCATCCGGTAGAATATTAGCACTGGCTGTTATGGAGGTTAATCAGCAGTTGAAAAGGGTTGGGTGGCGTTCTATCCTATCTGCCTTCATATTGAAAGTTCCTTTTGAGGCCGAAGTAGATTTTTTACTTAGAGGTATATTGATATCGGACGGCCCCCTTAAGTTTTTCAAGTCACGGGTCGTCACGGATTCGACTTCTGTCGAAGTGCAAAATTAACTTAATTGCGCTGTTAATTCGTTTTTAAAAGTGATTATTTAAATATTAAAAAATAAGTAAAAAAATTAAAAAAACTTTGAAAACATTTCTTTTCATTTTATAATCTTAGAAACACTAATTTTTATTGTGATTTTTTTTTTAATTTTTATTTTTTATTTTTTTTATTTTATACACTTTACAAATACAAGACATAAAGTCCCGATAAACTACTTTTTAGCAGTTTGTCTAACGGGTTCTTTACGTTAAAGATCGTATTATATTGATTTAATAGTCACATTTTTACAATTATGTAAAATAAAATTTAATTTTTTACAGAAATATAGATAAAAATAAATTTTTGAAAACATAAATAACATTTTTAAAGTTTTTAGAATAATATGTCACTGTGAGCTAATACAAATTAATTCTTTCCGTAAGCCAAGTCTTCAGTAAATTCATCAATTGTTTGTTTTGGGCACAGTTTTTAATTTCAGCAGGTAACATATTTAAACAACTGTAATTTAACGTTCTTTGTCCATATTTATTTGTATGCTTAGGTACAATTAGCCCTTCATTAAAGTTAAAACGAGTATTATGGTTGTGTTCCAGCCTGTTAATATATAAAGGATTATTTATGTGCTGAAATATAATTTTGTACCACAGAATTGCTCTGACTGAAAGAACTTTGAGACTCTGATAAAAGTATGGAATATTATGCCTTTCTTTGTATAAATTTTTTTCAGCTAATAATTTAACCAATGAATTTTGCACTGATTGTACATGGTCTATATTTGTTTTACAGGAAAATCCCCAAGCTGTTATTCCATACCTTATAACAGATTCAGCTAGAGATAAATAAATTATTCGAAGTGTGCAGATAGGAACAAAATATTTTAGTTTATACAATCTGCTTACAATTGATCTTAGTCGTGCACAAACTTTGTTTATTTGTATATCTTACTTGAAAAAGCAATCAATAATAACACCTAAATAAACATATTCTTTAACTAGTTCCATATTTTCACATGTACACGTTGCAGGAATACCATTGTGTAAGCAATCTGATGTATGTGTCTTTATTTCAGGTGTAATATATACCTTAACATTAGGGGTTCTTATATGTAACAATTTAGTTTTTTTGGCATTTATGATTAAGCCAGAGTCATGAGACCACTTTAAGAGTTCAATGTAGTCTTTTTGTAAAAGATCTATACAAGTTTGCAAATCACTGCTAGAAATCACTAAAGCAGTATCATCCGCGTATACGAAGTACTTTACATGTCTAAAAATTAATTTAATAAAAGATACATATATAATATACAGAATTGGACCTAATATGGAACCTTGAGGAACGCCGGCAAAAAACTTCTTTTTTTAACTTTTTTTTGCATCGGTTGTTTAAGTAATTTTCTAAAAGTTTTAGTAGTTTTCCTCGTATTCCTATAATTTCTAGTATTTTAAGTAATTTACCATGATCAATAGTATCAAAGGCTTTCGAATAATCTATAAATAAGACTAATGTATGTTTTTTACAGTTTAATTCATTATTTATCATGTTGGCAAATTTTTGAAGCAGCAATTCTGTACTCTTTTTTTTGGAAACCGTATTGATTAGTATCTATTATAGAAAAATCTTCTAAATATTTTATTAATTTTATTTGAATATATTTTTCAAGAATTTTTTCTAGAGATGGCAAGATACTAATTGGTCTGTAGTTACCCAATACAGTGTGGTCACCTCCCTTATATACAGGTCTTATGATACTACATTTTAAGTCATCGGGGATTTTTGCTTGAAATAAGATTCTGTTTATAAAATGGGTTATAATTGGACCTAGGATTAAGATATGTTTTTTAATATCGCTCATTCTGATACTATCAATTCCTGGAGAAGAACTCTTCATTTGTCTAACAATGCTTTCTATATCCGCCGCTGTTGCCCTCGGTAGGTACATGCTTTGAGGCATCGCCTCTGGTTCAAATTTAGTTGTCTTATGGTTGCACTTATGTAACATATTGTAAACACTTTCAGAGAAATAATCAACAAAATCATTAATTAAACCTTCTTTTGTTCGACCTTTCATCAGATATTTAGAAGCATTTTCATCACAGTCATTTTTACATTTAGTTCCTAAAATTTTATTACACTCCTCCCATGTTTTTTTTGAGTCTTGAAAATAGTTTTTTTTTCCGTCTGTAACTCCGATTCAACGAACGGTAAAACTTGTACGAATTTCAGTGTCATTTTTAAAATTGGACTGGTTGTAGGAACATAAAATTTCAGACAAAGTGTGGTTCTTACAAATTACAAAAATCTCAATAATTTTATATTTGAAATGTGTATTTGTTTTGTTTAAATTTTTGCCAGATTACGTAATTTTTCAAGTTTATTATTTCTGATCTTCTCGAAAATTGATAATGTTTGTTTTTGAAAGACAATGATCTTTAGGCAAATTTTGTTTTTTATTACAAAAACACCACCAAATAATATTACAATTATAATATTTCGTAATTTTTAACGGATCTGCGCTTGTTATGCTATAAATCTTACTAATATTATAAATGCGAAAGTTTGTATGGATGGTTGGTTGGATGGTCCTTACTCTTTCATGCAATAAATATCGAATGGAATTTTAAAATTCTTTCACTAATCGAAAGCTACATTATTTGCAAGTAACAACGGCATTATATATTGGTAAGCACTGGCGTTATGAATGAGATGTGGCGTTATGAAATTATGTATCATACGTTTTCTGTCCCTAACAAAATCGAGTTAATGCAAACGTCAAACAAATTGTTACCTTGGAAACAATGTTTTTTTTTTAATTTTAGGCTTAAAAAGAGTGCTTTGTTGTGATTAAAAAGAGTACTTTTTTGGCGTCGTAGTTAATATCTACATATCTCTAAAAATGTTTATTCTCCGAACAAAAAGCATAACGTTGCTATAAAGCATAACGTTTGAAGTTGACTGTCATTTTCTTATTTTTGTAGGTTACTCTGGATTCAAATATAAATAAAATACTAATAAAGGGAGTAGGTACTTAAAATAAATTTATATTTCTATAATTTAAATATTTTCTAAAATAGAATTTTTATTTGCGAAATGTCATTATCAAATTTTGAAATTTTCTATTAAACAATAATTATTTTCTATTAGACAAAATAGCAAGAATAATAACAATTATGCCAATAATTATGCCAGTAATTTCCCACTAATACTATGCGAGTGAAGCCGTGGGTAAAAGCTAGTATAAAATAAATTTTATATGTTTAACACGGTGTAGCATGAAGTATCTAAACAAGATTTCCCTTAATAATAAATGTGTTTAAAATTTAAACAATGATTAGAACCATTTTTATGTGGTAAACGGTAAACAACTATTTTTGTATGGTAAACGGTTGCTTATCAAAAAAATTATAAAACGTTTATTTGTAAGGACTATATGTGTAGCTAGCTAGGTGTTATTCATCATAAAGAGACAAAGTTCTTGAATTTAGTATCTGGGTATAAAATGTACAAAAGATTGTGCCTGACTTGTTGTGTGTATTTCATATAGTTTAGCGACAGGGAGAGACAGAGCGAGGAATTTCAAAGGAGACTTAGTAGCGGTAGGGGACAGCAGGGGGTAAATTTGGAAAGTCCATGCTTCTCACACGGACAACTAACTGTATGTGGTCTGTTCACGCGTCCGAAAAACGGATGGAAAAACAAAAAATATTGTGTATCTAAAAGCTCTTCAAAAAACACAAACGTCTTATTTCTTTGAGTGCACGTATTGCAACGCATGCCGGGTTCTTGCTAGTAATATATGAAAAGTATACGTACTTAATGAAACAATGTTTAGTGTTAATATTATTTTATTTAAATGTTTTAATCATTTTCTGGAAGTTTAAAAAAAAAAAATTAATGTAATACCACACAAGAGTCCCAACTGCTCTCAATCGTCTGAAGCCATTGATACTATGGCATCCCCGATTGGGGCATTTTGTGAGGCTGAAGGAAGTGGGGAGTGGAAGAAGGTGGGGCATATGAATTTGGGAAAGTACCTGACTATTCAGATCTGGTCACCAAACACGGCCAAAGCCATTTCAAGCAACGTTTCGATTCTGAATAGTGCATGGTCTTATACTAAGAGTATCTTCCTCTTTTGAATGTGCCGGAAATATTACTAAATTGCGAAATAACCGTGATTTGAACCCGCGACCTCCGGCTTGCTTTTCGAGATCCATACCCCTCTACCACTATAAATTTTATTTGATTGAATTGTGTTATCACACAATTTATTCATTTAAAATATTCTCAGAGGACTCTTGTGCGTTGGGACTCTTTTTACATAAAAAATAATAATATTAAAGTGGTTTTTTATCACTACGTACAATTTTGCAGTTCAAAATTTTTGTATCCTCGCGGAAGGGAAAACCCCTGTTAAACTTATTATTTTTATTTTTGTTATTTGTTTTTGGGGTGTTATGCCGTGTTCCGATTCCTCCTTCTTTAGCCAACGTTTCGGACAGCGTTACAGTATTTATCATCAGGGCAGATGTGTGACACATCCCAATAACAAATAACAAAAATACTTTTGGCCGTGACAATCTACAATCATACCTTATTATTTTTATATCATTGAAGAAGAAGATAACATTAATAATCTAAACGAAAATATGAAAGACAACAAGACACAGAAAAACAAAAAAAATTAATGGCCGCAAGTCGCAACTAAGACCCGAACCCAGAACCTCTCGTCTAACCGGGACGTATGAATGACATTGAATCTTGGAAGTAGAAATTAACCCAC
The DNA here is from genome assembly GCA_917563855.2 of Limnephilus lunatus. Classification (NCBI taxonomy): domain Eukaryota; kingdom Metazoa; phylum Arthropoda; class Insecta; order Trichoptera; family Limnephilidae; genus Limnephilus; species Limnephilus lunatus. Next base: position 37,964,989 of record OU830602.1, on the reverse strand, counting down.
TTCCAGAAATCCAATCGAGCTGAAACTCGGCAGTTTTTTACTCTTTTTCGATGGCAATGCATTCTATTAACTTTTAGTGGCAATCACGTACACGCGGACACACACGCATTTTTCTAAAATAAAAAAGAAATTATAGCACTTAATATTCGAAATAAATATCGGTCTGAATAGCGATTTGGCCCAGTAGGCAAGGGCGGATCCAGGATTTCTTTCTGGGGGGGGCACAAATGGCGGAGGGGGACGGGCCCCCCCTCCGCCCCTTGTGCCACCCGATGGGGGGGGGGGGGGGTGCCACTCAAGAGCACATCCCCCCCCCCTCCCATGAACAGACCAATTTTTGATGAAGTCGAAAATTGTGTTTGGGGGCGTTCAAGTATTGCGTAATGCAATGTTTGACCCCGCCCCCTCCCCCCATGTAACGCGCAGTAACGTTTTCTTATACACCCCCCCCCCCTAAACGTTACGTAACGCCCAAGTGACAATTTTTACCTGAAAGTCACAATTAAGTTGCGCAAAGTACTGTAAAGTCGCTTAAATACCTTTTTTCTTGTTTTAATCGCGTTTGCGATAATAAATAAAAGAAGAGATTTTTAACTCGCGATTCATGCGCATATTGTTTATTTTATTTATGCAAGTTGCTATTTATAAAAAAATTGGGAATTATTATTATTTTTATCCGCCTTGTTTTCCTTCCGGATCTCCATAATTTAACAGTCTTTCCTCATGTTCCAAATGCAGTTTTACAAATTCTAAAAAGGAAGATTTAAAAATCTACAGTATGATTCACAGAAGAGAAAAACCTTTTTCATGTCCTGACTGCAACTACTCGTGTTCTGAAAAGAGATACCTAAGAAGTCACTTGCTGACTCGTAGTGGAGAAAATTCTCCGACTGCAACTATTTATGTACTACGAAGTAATTACAAGTATTCATGTACTACGAAGTGAACGAAAATCTAAAATTCACATGTTTAACCACAGTGGAGAAAAACCTATTTCATGTCCTGCAACTATTCTTTTTCTCGAAAAAAACTAAAACGGCAATTGCTGACTCACAGCGATGAAAAACCTTTTTCGTGTCTCGACGACGACTATTCATGCGCTACAAAACGGTATCTAAAAATTCACATATCCACACTGGACAAAAACCTTTTTATCTCCCAACTGCAAGTATTCATGTTGTACAAAGGAACTTCTTACAATTCATTTTCTGACTCATATTGACATAAAACCTTTTACATGTTTCTACTGCAAAGAGGTACCAAGAAAATCACATGTTTATACATAGTGGACAAAACCATTTTCATGTCCCGAATGCAGTTATTCAAGTTCTCAACAGGGAGATTTAAAAATCCACAGCGCGATTCATAGTGAAAAAAAACCTTTTTCATGTTGTGAGTGTAACTATGCTTATACGAAGAGAAATTAAAAAAATCGCATGTTTTCCCATAGTAAATAAAAACCTTTTTCGCTGCAAATATACATGTTCTACAAAATAACAAATGAAACGTCACATATTTACCTACAGAGGAGAAAAATCTTTTTCATGTCCCGATTGCCACTATTCATTTTATCGCAAGGGACATCTAATCACGTGTTAACCCAAGTGGACAAAAACCATTTTCGTGTCCCGACTGCAACTAATCATGTTCTCAAAAGGGACGTACAAGAACGCATTCGCTGATTCACGGTGGAGAGTAACCTTTTTCGTGCTCTGACTGCAACTATTCATGAACTACAAAGGGATATCTAAAAAATCTTATATTTACCAACAGAGGAGAAAACCCTTTATCAGAAAATTTAAACATAATACTTGAACGGCCCCTTTGTCAACTATAATCGGGGGGGGGGGGGGGGAGTTTTCCAACCGTGCTTTCCCCCGACCGCACCGCTCTCGCAAACGATGATTATCATATTTCATTTGCAAGTGCATGAAAGGGATGCAACGAACGTAATTCGCAATTCCTGCCAGAAATAGACAAGAGTTTGACTCGTGTTTTTTCTGTTATTTTATTCATATATTTTAACAACTCTGATAATTTGTTTTGCTTCAAAGTATGTAGGTACTGTGATGGAATCTCCACAGTACACCAAAATACCGTCCTGGGGGGGGCACGTGCCCCCGTGCCCCCCCCCCCCCTAAATCCGCCCTTGCCAGTAGGTAGTGCGATTGATTCTATTACTGTTTAGGTTCACATCAGTCAAACCAAAAAAATACTTTTAGAGGACATTTGAAAATAGCTCTATATTATAGTAAAAAAAATAATTTTTACGGGTTGATTTTTTTTGTAAACTTTCTCAGCTATAATTCAAGAATCGGAAATGGATGCGCATTCAGCCAAGTCGGTACCTATTAGTTTGGATTGCCTGGTGGTTCTTACTAAGCCTTGTTTCTGTTGCCTGAATTTTGGATTGCCTGGTTGTTCTTACTAAGTCTTGTTTCTGTTGCCTGAATTTTGGATTGCCTGGTTGTTCTTACTAAGTCTTGTTTCTGTTCCCTGACTTGTTGGATTGCTTGGTGGTTCTTACTAAGTATTGCTTCTGTAGCCTGAATTGTTGTATTGCCTGGTTGTTCTTACTAAGTCTTGTTTCTGTCGCCTGAATTTTGGATTTCCTGGTGGTTCTTACTAAGTCTTGTTTCTGTTCCATGACTTGTTGGATTGCTTGGTGGTTCTTACTAAGTATTGCTTCTGTTGCCTGAATTCGTTGGATTGCCTGGTTGTTCCTACTAAGTCTTGTTTCTGTTGCCTGAATTGTTGGATTGCTTAGTAGTTCTTACTAAGTCTTGTTTCTGTTCCCTGACTTGTTGGATTGCTTGGTGGTTCTTACTAAGTATTGCCTCAGTTGCCTGAATTGTTGGATTGCCTGATTGTTTTTACTAAGTCTTGTTTCTGTTCCCTGAGTTGTTGGATTGCTTGGTGGTTCTTACTAAGTATTGCCTCTGTTTCCTGGATTTGTTGGATTGCCTGGTTGTTCTTACTAAGTCTTTTTTCATTGTTTGTTTTTGGGGTGGTATGCCGTGTTGCGCTATCTCCTTCTTTAGCCGACGTTTCGGACAGCTTTGCAGTGTCCATCATCAGGACAGATCCGGCAGATCCGGATGCCGGATCTGCCCTGATGATGGACACTACAACGCTGTCCGAAACGTTGGCTAAAGAAGGAGGTAGCGCAACACGGCATAACACGCCCAAAACAAACAATGAAAATGCTTTTGGCCGTGAAAATCTAAAAACTTATCTTACTAAGTCTTGTTTCTGTCGCCTGAATTGTTGGATTTCCTGGTGGTTCTTACTAAGTATTGCCTCAGTTGCCTGAATTGTTGGATTGCCTGATTGTTTTTACTAAGTCTTGTTTCTGTTCCCTGAGTTGTTGGATTGCTTGGTGGTTCTTACTAAGTATTGCCTCTGTTTCCTGGATTTGTTGGATTGCCTGGTTGTTCTTACTAAGTCTTTTTTCATTGTTTGTTTTTGGGGTGGTATGCCGTGTTGCGCTATCTCCTTCTTTAGCCGACGTTTCGGACAGCTTTGCAGTGTCCATCATCAGGACAGATCCGGCAGATCCGGATGCCGGATCTGCCCTGATGATGGACACTACAACGCTGTCCGAAACGTTGGCTAAAGAAGGAGGTAGCGCAACACGGCATAACACGCCCAAAACAAACAATGAAAATGCTTTTGGCCGTGAAAATCTAAAAACTTATCTTACTAAGTCTTGTTTCTGTCGCCTGAATTGTTGGATTTCCTGGTGGTTCTTACTAAGTCTTGTTTCTGTTGGCTGAATTGTTGCATTGCCTGGTGGTTCTTACTAAGTCTTGCTTCCGTTCCCTTGTGTTGTTGGATGGCTGGTTATTCTTACTGTGACCTCTTTTTGTTACCTAGAATTGTTGGATTGCTTGGTGTTTCTTACAAAACCTTTTGTCTATTGCCTGAATTGTTGGATAGCTTGGTCTTACTAAGTTTTGTTTCTGTTGGCTGAATCGTTCGATTGCTTCGTGGTTCTTAATAAGTCTTGTTTATTGCCTTTTGTTGTTGGAGGGCTTGTTGATTCTTACTTAGTCTTGCTTTTAACTTATGTTACCTTAAATTAATAAATTGATTGTGGTTCTTATTAAGTCTTGTTTCAGTTGCCTGAATTGTTCGATTGATTGGTGGTTATTACCAAGTCTTTCTTCTGTTAATTTGATTGTTGGGTGGCTTGTGAGTTCTAATTAAGACTTTTTATGTTACTTAAAATTGTTGGATAGCTTTGGGTTACTTACAAAGTCTTTTGTCTATTGCCTGAATTGTTGGATGGCTTGTTGGTTCTTACAAAGTCTTGCCTCTTTTGTCTTTGATTGTTTGTTGGTTCTAACCAAGTCTTGCCTCTGTTTTCATGAGTTGTCGGATTAGGATATGTAAGATCGTTACAGGTTGCGCCAATAACCTTTTCGTCCAGTGTATTTTTCTATTGCATAGGTACGAGATGTTTTTAATGCAGCGAAACTGAATATATACGGGCCGCGGAATAGAATTTCATAAAATGCCTACACCAACATCTTGAATTCATTGTGCTAAATGTGTTGTATAAAATTTTGTAATGTAGGAAAACATACCTACGTGCTCTGGCACAGGAAGTGACGTCAGAAGGCGAACCTCGTATGACTAAGGCGGTAGTTATATCTAGCGGATCCGCAGGTTTTTTCAATCCGGAGACCAGGATCTCACGGAGGTTGTCGCAACTGATAGTTGTTGAATTTGAAAAAGAAGAGGTACATTTTGCTGAACTGGCAAACTTTTTTTGGGGGGGGACTATTGGAAATCCACGGAGCACCCAATATAAGATTGTTTTTTGTTCTTTGTTTGCGTGCTGAAATCATTCTACCTAAATATATACTCGTATTTTTTAATTTTACATTTTCTATCTCTAGAAAGCAATAGTTGAATAGCTAATTTCCACTCTTTCCAGTTTTTAGGTATTCATAATACATCATTCCACATTCCAGGGGCGTGCAGCATGCAGTCCATGTGTGGCTCAAAAACTATCCCAAAAAGGAAAAAGGTTCTTAGGTTACTTTTCACACTTTTGAAATTTCGTATTTTTTTAAATTATTTTCCTACTTATGGGCAATTAGCACCTTCCCATTAAAATAAATGTTAAAGGAAAAAAGTTTTTTAGCTTTTTCATTTGGCCGGTTCGGGCGAACCGGTTTTTAAAAGTTGACATCGGTCGGAGAACCAGTTGTTATAAATCGACATCGGTCAGATAACCGGTTGTTAGAAATGGAAATCGGTTGTTAGAAATCGATATCGATCGGAGAACCGGTTGTTAGAAATCGATATCGGTCGGAGAACCGGTTGATATAAATCGACATCGGTCGGAGAACCGGTTGTTAGAAAATCGACATTGGTCGGATAACCGCTTGCTGAAATAGACATCGGTCGGACAAACGGACGTTAGAGTTAGAAATCGACATCGGTCGGAGAACCGGTTATTAGAAATCGACATCGGTCCGATAATCGGTTGTTAGAATTAGACATTTTGCTGTTATTACAATGCTTAAAATGTTGCTTTAGGATTTTATTTGTAAGTAAATAATGTAGACAATGCCGATTGCTGCATTTACGACAAAAAAGCAAAATGACAATAACTTTTATAATACCTACATCGTCTAATAAAATATGTATGTGTTTTGAATTTGTTTCAGGAATTATCAGCAATTTTAGTTAGAAAAAACGAAAGGTGAGCCATTTAATTTTTTTAAGTTTGCAAGCAAAATTTTTATACTTCAATATATGTATATTTCGATTTATTCACAATTTGAAAGCGTATTTTATCATCTTTCGAAAAGAGTTTTTAATTTCCGTATATGTTCAGAAATATTCCATTTATTTGGATTTATAGAAATATTTCGACCCTATGACAAAATATGGTCGAGGCCTTTCGAGGCCCGAGGCCCGAGGCTCGCAAACTAGGGGTGATTCTGGTTCAACTTATGGATAAGAAATTGTCCTTAAAATGAATGATATTTTCGTCAACCGCGATTCCATCCCGTATGACGAAAATTCGTTTATAATTTTAAGGTTAAGAACGATTCCTTAAAATTAGAATTGTTCCTTCTGGCTCCAAAAGTTTTTTAACCCTTTAGTTGCCGAAAAAAGGTAAACATAAACGAAATGCTCAGATCGAAAAAAAAATTGTACTACGAGTTTCTGGACACCGTATAAAAAAATTATATTGATTTGCATAATACATAGAAACCACGAAATACCTCGTCTCCTCTTTTGTCGGCAAGTGGTCGATCACCGCCCAAAAAAAATTATGTTGACATGAATTTTTCACATAAGCTTTGCCATAACTTGGTTTTCTGGCTTCGTACTTGGTCGAAGTCTTGTGGTCATGAATTACCAAAACATTATTTTGTGGAAGAAATAACTAGAACACGGGGTGAGGTTTTCCTTTGTCTTGGCGGCACAAACGTTTGCCCACATACTGCGTGGCTGGCCGGATCGGGAGAGACCGGTTGATGGAGACCTTTTTACCTCTCAACACGAATTCCTTGTACCGCATAGCTGGGATGTCACATTAACCCCCTGATTTCTACCCACCCCCCCATACCTTTTTCGTTCCCAGAACATGCTCTCCTCCCTTTCCAAAAAAAGACCCTCGACACAGCATCTCCAAATACGACCTAAGTCCCAAGGGTAATTGTTAGCCTGCTGTGTGGAGATTTTGTAAAAACATATGCCTAATTTTCATAGGACTTTTTCTTTCTTTTTTAGTCCACAGTCAGTGAGAGCTCAGTGATTGCATTTTGCCTGAATTTTAACGCCTATCTTATGAACCTGCTCATGTAGTGTTACCGTACGCTCGTTGCATGTTGCTCTTGTGCAAGTGTGACTGGCTTCCATCATAATAAGATAATAAAATTCATACTTGCGCAAACCGTGTGCGCAAAACGACCTCGCATTGTATTTTGTGAGATAACCACCGCCACTGAGCTGTGGGGAAACTGGCGCATGTGTACACTAGCGATCCTAGCGGCCCTCCGAGAATTACATTGTATTCAATAAACGCATAAAAATAATATCCGCGAACGTTTCCCCGCAACTTTGCAGTGGAAAGCGAGTGGTGTGCGTCTCCACTAATCTTATTCTGATCCTTATTAGGAAGGTAGGTACTCATTATTATTTTACAATCTATTTCAAAGTTTTTTTCACCCTATCGGCAATCGGTAGAGTTACAAAGGAGATGCTACCAAATTTCTAAAGAGCAGATAAAATTTCAAAACAACACAAACTCACAACGATCTAAAGTCCGACTTCACAATCGAAACGCAGGCGCAGTCTATACCTACGTGTATTTTCTCAGTCAATATACGAGTACGTTCAAATTAATTTTCTTGCGTAGGTTTAGTGTTGTAAACATAATCATTTTAAATCTAGACATCTAATAATATATTGGGTATGTAGATGTTTTACCAGATGATTGTTTTTATTCTATATTTGAAATGTCCGTACGGCTTACTTTCGCATGCCATTTTTAAGCCTCGGCAACCAGAATTTCTACCGATATCTTACATATCTCCCTTAAACATTTGAAGTTTTCAAGCTCTTAAAAAAATATATATTATTTTTGAAGATAATGTCTAGATGCTGCCCACGCCGAAACGCAAATTATATGAAATTCCCTCGATAGAAAAAAATCGCAAAGTAGGCTCCAAAAATTATTAAAAACAAGTCTGTTTCTAGTATCTTATAAATTATATATATGTGAAAAAATTCACAATGTTACTTTAAATGATACTTAAGATGCTCCCCACGAGATTTTTCTCTATTTTAAACAAGTCGTACTTTATTAAACATTTTCGCAATTTTCGCATCGATTTTTGTCACTATAAATGTTAGCACGCTCCTCTAACATTCGTAATTTCGTATCTCTCCATTTTCTTCTTTTCGAGCCCGGTTGCGGAGCCTTAAAAGTGGAACTTTTGTAAAATATGGGTTATTTATTTTATGTGTTGCCATTTTCACCATTCATTGGTAGGTCATGATTTTCACAGGTACAACTGGTATTCATATAAAATTGAATTAGCTTGCTATATTATAAACTATATCCGTGTTTATTACGGCTGTAGAACCTCTTCGTATAGTGCGGTAAACGGGTTCGTCTTGCTCATGAGCATAGAATCTTGTCAATAATATTATTTTAATGTTGGTTCCGTTCAGAGAGAAGAAAAGTACCTACGCCGGCCGCAGCTCTGCGTCATATTCGTGGAAAACGGTAAATGACGCCATCTGCCTTTATCTGGTGAACAACCAACAACTCTGAACGCAGAGGAAAAGCAAATAATTATTCAACCCGGACTTGTTACTTTCCTACTCGACGGATCCTGCCATTGTATTTTTTAAACATAAAAGTTTAGTGTTACTAACAATAATTAGTTTATTAGATTATTGGAAAGAGATCCAATGAAAACTTTGTTGTTACCTTTTTTTAACATTAGCTCCACACAGGAGGCCCAGAGGAAAATAATTCCCCTCAGGTCCTATGTCATCTTTCGGAATGCTGGGTGGAGGGCCTTTTTAGGAAAGGAAGGAGAGGAATTTCCGGAAAGGAAAAGGGCATAAGGGGTGGGTAGCAATCTGGGGTCAATGTGTCCAAGAGTGACGGACGTATGAATCCATCCCTCCTACTGCGGTGCTAGGTGATGTTCCGGAAGGGTACGGCTAGAGAAGTTAAAGCACAAGCGGGGGGGGGGTTCAGCAAAATCTCACGTTACTTGAAAAAAATATACGAATTGGCCCAAATTTATCTCACCGAGGGGGAGGGGGGGGTCTAGATTGGAAGAAAAACTGCTCACGTAATTAATGGATACCAAACGTAGCTTACCACATAGGGTGACCTATGACCTTGTTAAGACGATCCGTTTTTTTTGCATTCATTCATGACAATGCTTATAAGGCGTGATGCTAATATTTTTGAACACTTGAAAGTGAACTCTGGTCCAATGAAATTTGCAAATCTTCCCACCTGGAATTAATAGGTCAACGTAACCTTTTTCTGCTTGTGGAGAAATTTCCATCGTGAGCTATTGAGTTTTAAATGAAAATAATACAAGGCGACTCACTTTTCACAGCTGTTCGATACGAAAAAAGAGTTAGCTCATACTTATTCCTACTTCTTAGTAATTCATCAACATTAGTGATAAAACAGTGGAAATATTTAATTATTCTTATACTTCACTAAAACTTTTTTGTCTATATTCCCAATAATGTTAAAAATATCAAAATAAGAATTATTGGGCTGTAACTGGATATATAAAATCAATCTATTGTACAATAAATAAATTCGTAAACTGGTTTATAATGCCCTAGAGACCGTGTTTGTGATGAAATGTATTCAACAATATTGTTTTATTGATATCAAAAGTTAAGTTTTGCATAGAAAAAAAGAGTCACATCAAAGAAATGTTCCGGTTGGCAGGAACTTTGGCGGGGAATAATGTTCCAATCTTAGAGTTACTCTGAGGTTCCAATACAATAACAATCTTCTGTGTTCTATGGCTCCAATCGCTCCAATACTCATCGAACGATATCTGTGGCGTATGTCGCTATCTATCGGCGGGAAACTTAACAACTTCCATTGCATCTGTCACATGGTGATATCGCAAGAAGGCGGCCAAAAGCTTCGTTCAGACGAACACTTTTACAATTCCAAAAGAATTATTTTTTAAAAAAATGACATGATTTACATAACAGATTTGTCTGATCTGTGATTTTCGACATCGAATTGACCTTATGTTAAGGTGCAATCGATTATTACGTCAACAGCTTAGCCAAGACATTGTACCTTAAATTTTTCATCCTGTGAATTCAGTAAATTTAAACTATTCCCACTTCACGCCAAATAAGAAACAAGAAAAAGTATCTCCACATTTTGGCGAAGAAAAAGTATCTCGATTTTTTAAACTAGAATATACTAAGAAGAACCCAAATTTATTTATGTGTAAAAATAAGGCACCTCTGCATGAACTGCAACATTCCAAAAGAATTTAAAAAAAAATCATCCATCTCGAAACTGTCTATGGAGTTATAATATCCAGCCATTGATATAATTGATTCTTATAACTATTTTCTAAGCGTAAATTTAATTGATATTGCTGATGAACTGTGAGTTCTGGCATCATGAAATTTGTAGTATTTTTATATAAGTAAAAGGATATTATCAATATTTTATTGCTTTAATAGTTTCCTCAAGCACAACGCGCGTGAGCCGCTCCCAACTAGCAAATAAATAATTAAGCAATAAAAGGTTAAAAATGTTTATGAAATCAATTGTGACTATAATAGGGTATTCGGGTCTTCCCGTCAGAGTATTTATTAACTAAATTACTAAAATGAAAAATCCCTTTGTATATGTATATGTATGCACCACTTATTTAATCAAAATTATCACAATATTTCAAAACCAATGGTATCTTCTTCTGGATAAAAAAAAAATACTTGATGACTCTTTGGGAGCGGCTCAAGTGCGTTGTGAAAATTTTGAAGCTCGTCAAGTTTTCCAGAACGACTGACAAAGTGTCAAGAAAAATTAAAATATATCTTAGAAATTCTTATGCAGCAGAATGTAGATAGACACAACTTAAGATAAGTAAATAATGAAAATTATACAAAAATGAGTAGCTTCGTTCAGCAATCAACAGTAAAAATAATTACTTTTTTCGTAAGCAAGCGTGTCTTCGGACATCGGCCCATATTTTGTCAGAGGCTCAAAATATTTCCGCTTCGCAATAAAATCCAAATAAATTCAATAATTCTGTAACGTACTCGAAAACTAAAAACTAATTTTGAAAGGTGATTTAATACACATTCAAATTTCTTAAACCGAAATAAACATACCTATAGTTTTTGAAATATAAAAAATTTGCCTCACCTTACCAAATAATCTCACTTTTTCATCGTTCCATGTAAAAATTATTAATAAAAAAATCCCGAAATTTCAATTTTTTTTTTTCAAATTGCGATCTGAATGGGTAGCTTTTACTTCTTTTGTGGTTAATTTTTAGATGTAAATATAAAGGTGGTATTTGATCTTTCTAACACCGCTTGTATCATATTTCTCACTATGATGGTGCACAACGATTTCTGTGAGACCTAAATGAGTTGTTCCGAAAAGTTAACGGTTTAAAGCCCCATTCACAAAAAAAAGTTATTTTTAGCGCCATACGATTTTGTATCGATTCTGACAGAACTGTGCAAATGGAAGTCAGCCTAGTCAATATTTTTAACCTCCCCGTGATTGTTGGACAGTTTTTGTATACGCGGCTACCAAAATATCTGGAGACGAAAGTAAACTAGTAATTAACGAACATCAGTTTTAACTACTTTCATAATAAGGAACTCAAGTGAAAAATATTATGGCTTTAAAAAAATATGTTCATACAGACCAATAAAGGCTGATTCTGAACATATAAGTTTTATTAAATAATATTAAACGTAGAGTTTTAAAAAATATATTTAAAAGTGCATTTTTAATAATATCATTGAAACACGCCGTCAAGTTGGTAATACTAAAATGTTTAGTGGTGACGTCACTGACCATACGTAAAGACATTGTACGGGAATGTAGGTATGACACAAGCCATCGTATTAACAACATTTCATCTTATTCGTTTATTTACATATCTACTGTTTATAGAGATTTAGTTGTTGTGTTTATTGAAACATTATTTGGGCCTAAATAATTCAGTTTCAAAAAAAGGTATCTCTTATTAATTTATCTATATTATTGAAAATATTCAAAAATTACTGTCCAAAAAAATAGTAATACTACTTCTAGGGAGATTCCTTCGAACTCCGAATTTCAAAATGGCGGCGAGTCAAACAGCTGATTGCGCGATCTTATAGTAGATGACGTGATTGATGACGTCACACGACCCACCATAGATACGGTGGTTTTCGGGAATCTTGAAAAATTAAAACTTTGACAATTATTTTAACCATTAAAACTAACTCTAAAAAAAAAATATGCAGTCTTCGACCAATATGCAGTTATTTAAGTTAGAAGGTCATTAATTATCAAAAAAAATTTAAAAAGTTGGACTGGAGTTCTCTATTACAATGGCTTATTTGTTAAATCGTTGATATTTAATTATAATCAAAAAATTTAAAAGTTTGATCATCTTGGCACTTCATTCGTTCATAAATCTATAAAACGAACACGTCGTCGTGTATACCCAGCCGAGGTGTAAAAATGTCGAACTGGCTGAATGTGTCACTATGCGATTACCAGTTGGCCTTATCAAAACCTTGTGTGACAAGGTATCGGAAAGATAACACTTGCGCAAATGAGAAAATCTACGATTTCATTGCTGGAAATCGATGTTCATTTTCTAAAACAAGTAAAAATAATCCTTGCATACGTTACAACAATACTTTGATTCCTTTGAAACAGACAAAATCTCTAGAACGGGAGTAATTACAACCAGGCGCTCACATTTACTATCGAAAAACATTATTAATAATTTTATTTATTTTTCACACACCCTAATGTGCTTCTAAACTCTATTTTACAAGTTGTTTGTATCACTGTTACTGTAAATACTTAAGATTTAAAACCATAAAGAAAATATAATATAAGTAGATACTAATGAAAAAAATTAACTGTAAAAGCATAAAATAAAATACAAAAAAGGTAAAAGTGTGAACATTTTATTTACTTTTTATACACTACTGGGATTTTACACTCTATTTGAATCAGTTGTTTGTACCACTGTTACTTTAAACACCTACTTAAAAATTTAAACAATAAAGAAAATATAATACAAGTTTCTAATGAAAAAATGTAACTACAAAATATAAAATAAAATCAAAAAAGGTAAAAAAGTGAACAGAGACTAAGAATCCTCACATATACAGATATTCAATGTAACAACAATTGTAGATAGTAGGTATATACGTTTATTTGTGTCTAGGCAAATACAAGAATTGGAACAACATTTATATGAAAACAACAACATTTAAAATGAATTACCGGATACTTGAATCGTACAACGCCATTATCGAGACAAAAATGCAGTGGGGGTGCTAATTTACAATATTACATCAATTTACAACTTACAACAATATAACGTGTTGAAATAAAATAAATTAAAGGTGTACAACAGTAAACTTGTAAGTAAATAAGAATATAACAGATAACAGTATACTCGCATCATGTTGCAGTTCACAATTTTATTACAAAGGTTAATCAGCACTTTTTTTTTTGTTATATATAATTATGAATATTATATATTATTATGAATATTATGTATATATATATATATATATGAATAAAAAACTATTTGTCATTTAATTGTGAGTGGCAGCTTTTTCGGCAAAACGCTGAAGAAACATTGCGATGTAGATTTTTTTCTGAATTAGTCTAGAGACAATCAAGTTCTCTCTTTGTGATTTTAAATCGTCGAATTGGGGTTAACTAGGGATTAACTTAGGTACTTCCCCATCTTACTCTTTCCCATCTCCTTTTCCTCCCCACAACCTTCAGTCCTACAACATGCCCCAATCGAGAATGCCATAGTCTCTCTGGCTCCAGGCAGTTGGAGCAGTTTGGATTTTTTTTTTAAAGATTGCAATTCACGCGCAGTAGAAGTGAAACCTTCGCCCTCACAATTTCAACTAATAGGATCTTTGAAAAGTGAGCTCATAATCAAAACGGTCAATGCGGTAAGGTTTCATTCTATCTCACTCTCTCGCAGGCTAAATTCTGAAGATGTATACGTGTTTTTCTCTTTATAGTGTCCTTTCCTTTTGATCCGAGGTCCAAATCACAACGGTGCTAAAGAAGCTCCCCTTCAAAAAGCTTTCTATGACATTTTTTTATGATAACTTATAACAACAACTGTGTATGCACCCTAATGAATTAGTAGTTAAAAGTTATGTTTTGGGAAAAACTGAAATATAATGTCGATATTGAGTAAGCTTACGGAGTTATTAAAATATTATTGAAGTGAAAACTTTTTTAGCACCGTTGTGATTTGAAACAAGATGAAACGAAAAAGCGACATTAAAAAGAGACAAACAAATATGTTTTTATAGGATTTAGCCTGCGAGAGAATGAGATAGTATAATTTTAATAACTCTTCGTGCGTTGCTTTGTAGCCTCTCCACTCCTGTCTACTATAGTTTTCTGAAGGTTTCACTTCTACCGCTGGTGAAATGCACACATTTTTAAAATGATTATATTATTAGTAAGAAGCTAGGTAACATAAGTTGCCCTCTTGGTTGCGGGAAGGTTAAGCCATCATCGCCGCCATCTTGGAATGAATGTCCGTCAGCCGTGGCCGTGTGAACGCCGCTCTAGGATTCCAGTTCCAGTCCAGCCAGTCCAGTGAGTCCAGCCAGGCCTGGCCGGTTCGGAGCTCAGCAGCACGAAGAAGAACCAAGAAAATAATGTTCCCGCTTCCTCTTCGCGCAGATCGGCGACGAGTCGTTAAAATTATTATAGCCGCGGTACTGCTAGAGCTAGAACTAACAGAGCTAGAGAGGCCTAGAGGCTGGTTCTCTGGTAAAAACTAAAATCTCACCGTCAGTATTTATACCTACACACACACACTAGTCGCACTGCTGGCTTTGAGGACCACTTTGAGGATAAACTGCAAACCTCTTACTCGTTGTTACTGCCTCGGCAACCCGAATTTCCACCGATTTCTTACATATCTCCCACATTTGAAGTTTTTAAGGTCTTAAAAAAATATATGTTATTTTTGAAGATAATGTCTAGATGCTGCCCAAGCCGAAACGCAAATTATATGAAATTCCCTCGATAGAAAAAAAATTGCAAAGTATGCTTAAAAAATTATTAAAAACTAGTCTGTCTATTATCTTATAAATTATATTTGTGAAAAAATTACAATGTTTCTTTAAATGATTCTTAAAATGCTCCCCACGAGATTTTTGCTCTATTTTAAACGAGTCGTGTTTTATTAAACATTTTCGCAATTTTCGCATCGATTTTGTCGCGGTAAATGTTATCGCGCTCCTCTATATAACATTCGTAATTTCGTATCTCTCCATCATCTTCTTTTCGAGCCGGGTTGCGGAGCCTTTAGAGGAAGCCACACGCCAAAAATTTATGTATTGTTAGTGTGCATTATACCTTATATCACCACGATTGTAGGGAAAAGGATAAAAATCGCTTGGCAAACAGAATCTAGGGGTGAGGATTTCAAGCGTTAAAGTGGTTTTTATTTATTTTGGTTATTATTTTATAAGAAAAAAATGGAAACTGTCATAAATAAATTTTATCACTAATTTGTTATTTTTATGTTTAGATTGTTTATCATATGCGTTCATACATTTTCATAAAGAAATATTTTGGGCTTTTAGCCAGACCATAGGGTTTTTTCTCCCGCCGATAGCTTTTTTTACATTAGTTCCACACAGGAGGCTCTGAGGAAAATAATTTCCCTCGGGGCCTATGTCAGCTTTGGGGATGCTGTGTGGAGAGTATTTTTAGGAGAGAAAATATGTTGAAGTTGAACATAGTTAGGTGATATGTACCTAATAAGTACGTACCTACTAGAAAATAGGTATATTTTGTTGGAATAGGTAGGTATTTAGTTCCTATAGTTAGGTACCTTTTGGACGGAATAAGAGTTGTTCTTACGTAGGAACAGGTTCCAGTGACGTACACTAACGCTAAATGAGATTTTCAATTTCCTCGTTCAGTGTATTTATTGAAATGTATAAATGATTGCCATATTCAAAATAAATATTTAATTTGTAGAACTCCATTGCGTCTTTATATTTTATTATGGAGGTATTGTGTATGTGAATCAAATAAGCATTGCACTTTACTTACAGCTTTATTTAACAATTATAAAAGCATTATAATTTACATTTTTAACAATATTAGTTAGCAGAAAGTGGGGAGCGACCACGTAGCAATTCGCGAGCTGTTAGATCTTAAACTTCGAACGATTAGCCATTTGTTCGTTAGCTACATCATATTGAATAATATTGTAATGCAATTGATAAAAAATTGTTAACTTATAAACTTGTTTTATTATTATTACCCGTGAAAGCTTTTTCACGATATTTTTACTAGGTAATGAATAAGGGAGTAGGTAATAAAAATAGAAAAAATAGCTTTTTCATTATAAGTAGATATAAATATTTTATTTTATATTTTTTATAATCTTGTAATTTATACTGATCTTCCATTCGCATAAAAATGTTGAAGAAGACCTAACCTAGACCTCTCCAGCTGGACTCGACCAATCACCTTTCACCGCAGTGGGAGAGATGAATTCATTTACCAGTCATTCCTGGACACATTGACTCCCAGATACCTACACACCCGTCATTCCTGTTTCCTTTCCAAAATTTCCTAGCCCTCCTTTCCATAAAACGACCTACCACACAGCATCCCCAAAGATGACATAGGTCCTGAGAGATTTTTTTCTCAGGGTCTTATGTGTGGAGTTAATGTAAATATAAATATATATTTATTTTGTCATAGACTGTGAAATACAATATAAAGCTAAGATTTCCTTCCACCTTTTCAAGGGCCCGGTTCCAAAGTTTGCCCGACAGCCTGGGAGTTTGTCGCTACGCCACTGGTCACAGGGTAGATGATTTTCTAAAGCAGGGCTGTAAAAAAATAAAATAAATACATCTGTAGTTTTCTTTTGTATAATGTATCTATATGTTTTGCATTGGCAAAACAAAATTTTCCTTCATACGTCGTCATTGTCAACACAAAATGGTGACGCGGCCCGTGTTGTCTAGCCCTGTTTCAGAATATCGATTATTTCAGTTTGTGGTCTAGGCCCAAGGCTGTTGTTTCATTAGATAGGCCATAGACTAAATCAAGAGTGAGTGTTGGCTGCAGATTTGGCTGCAGGTCGAGGAGGCGGGTTTCTTGCAGGAATAAACTATAATAATATGTACCTTTGTGAAACGCGAAGAGGCTGAAGAGGTCGCCTAGTAGCGTGGCGGAGAGAATGACAATTATTTTAGTTTTTATTATAACAACTTCTTCAATCAACAATTATTTTAACTTACCACTGGAGCACTTTTTGCCACAATATGGCACTATTTAAAATACCTCGAATTGCTTTGCTGCCAATTTTGGAAAAATTTCCCTTAATTGTTAGTAATTAAGTAGAAGTTTACGATATTATAGTATTTTTTTTATAAATCCTACAAATATGTGATAATCATAATAAGATAGATGAATTCATTGGATGTGTAGAACTATAATAATTTTGTATGTCTCCATAATAAAATTAGGTCGTACCTATGATTTTTTTAATGTGGGCGGAAAATATTCAACCAAAATATCTCGAGCAATCGGAGAAAAAAAGTTTAAAATTGCGCTGTCGCTCCAGTGGTTAATTTAATTTGAAACTCGGTGAAACGAAAATGCGACACTAAGAAAAGATAAACAGGTACATCTATAGGATTTGGCCTACGACAGAATGCGATAGTATAATCGATCTCCTCTTTGTGCGGTGTTTCGTAGCTTGCCAACTCTTAACTACTATAGTTTTCTGAAGGTTTCACTTCTACTGCGTGTGTGCGGCACACTTGTATTTTTTTTTTAAATTGAAAAAGTTTAATTTTGAAACTTATTTCTTTCAAGATTGACGGCCTCCATGGTCGAGAGGTAAGGCTCTTCACTCGCAATCCGAAGGTCGTGGGATCGAATTCCAGCGTGAGAAAATAAATTTTATTTGTTTAATTTGTGTTATTTCACAATTAATTCATTTAAAAATAATATATAGTATATTTGCGGCACGTTCCCGACAAGGAAGATACTCTCAGTATGACCCTGGTGTAAGACCACAATTCAGAATTGAAATTGGTGATCAGATCTGAATAGCCAGGTACTTCCCCACCTTCCGCGTCTCCATCTCCTTCGTCTCCCTTCTGCCTTCAGCTTTATAACATACCCCAATTGGGGATGACATAGTCTCACTGGCTCCAAACGTAAGCAGCTGGGACTCTTGCGAGGTATTTACATAAAATAATTCAAACTGTATTAAAAAAAGTATTCAATTTAATTTTTAATTTTAGGGGACGTCCATTAATCACGTGAGGCTCGAAAAGGGGGGGGGGGGTCGGAATAAATCACGAAATATCAAAAGGAGGGGGGGGGGGGGGGATAATGAGATATCACGTGTATTTCGACTACCATAATACGGGCATGTGCCTAGCGTAGTAGTCGAATCACTGTAAAACTGTAAACAAATTATATAATGAATAAAGAAAAAAAAAAAATATATATATATATATTTTTTTTTTTTTGTTGAACGCGCGATTTCTAAACCAAATGCCAGTCAAAAATGACCTGCAACCATAATGTCTCTCTGGAAATTTTTATCACGATACATAATTTTCCAAAATTTAATCAGATTATACCTGTAGATATTTAAAGATAATATTCTGAAAATTTCAATATACTTGATTATATAAAAAAATACACGTGATTTTGGGTATGGGGGGAGCTAGTACAAAACCTCACCATATATCACCAGGGGGGGGGGGTTAAAAAGTTGCTAAAAAAATATCACGTGATTAATGGACGACCCCTTAACTTGAAACATCCTTGTTTCACTTCATTATTAAAGTGAAAACTTTTTTTGCAACGATGCGATTTGAAACCCGATGAAACTAAAAAGCGACACTAAAAAGAGACAAACCCAAACATCTATAGGATTTAGCTTGCGAGGGAATGAGATAAAATAATTGGTCACCTCTTTGTGCGGTGCTTCGTAAATAATCGGTCTTCTCTCCGCTTCGTCGCCTCCCCATTATTGTCTACTTTAGTTTTCTGAAGGTTTCATTTCTACCGTGTGTGCACTGCACAGCCACACATGTTCTCTTTTAAATATTTACGTATGTATTTATACAAATGTACTGCTGGTTGATGTATTTTAGTATTTTTGGTTGCCCACAAACCCAAGTATTTACCCACAAACAAGCAGTGCCTTAGTGAGTTTCCGTTACTTACTTTTGTTTTACATATTTTTTTATACTTTATTACTTACTTTTACATTACTTATGTTTATTATGTTACCATATTTTAAAAAAGTGTACATTTTTTTAAATGTGTTTATGTAAAAATTATGGATAACACAAGAATAAAAAAAAATAGATATATGCATTTCTAAAACTGTTCAGACAAGAAAAAACGTCGCTGCGGGTGTGGACCATAATTTAGCATGCATACATAGGTAAAACTTTTTTTTTATATAATATTTAAAACTAATGAGAAATGCAAATCAATTTAATACCCCTAATTTTAAAACTTATCAAATGCAAAACCCGAATATTTACTATGCCATAAAAAATTATAATAACCTCCCTTCTGAATTGCGCTGTATGATCAACCAAGCAGAACAGATAAATAACATTAAAAAAAAATCTAAAAAAACTATACTGACTAAATACAAAACATAACCTACAACCTAAGTAAGAGTCGTGGCTCCCGTATCAGGCATCAAAGCTCCTCTTTTCTGATATGGTGTACAATGTGTACATGGCCAATGAAAACCCTAAATATAATATTTTGTAAATAGCAAAACTCAATCGAAGATCTGGAGACAGTTAATTATTATAAGCAATAATTATCAGCCTGAAACACTCATCTACATTGAAAAAATCTTCTGAGAAAAGATACATGTCGCCAACGGGACTAGAAACCGTGTCGTTCTAATTGCCGGTCAGGTGCTCTACCACTGAGCCATGTCTGCTTATCTAATACCCGCCAAATAATTTAATATATATTAGTGTTTCATTCAACAAATACTGCTTATTACATTTTTCCACCTGAAAATGTAATAGCATGTTATTTCCATTTTGTCTTAAAAAACGTTATTTTATCAAATAAAAATAATAAAAAGATATTGGTTCTACTGGGACTCGAACCCAGAACCCTTTGCTTACATAGCAAATAATTGCATGCATACAATTTTGAATCTTAGTTGTAAGCCTATCGTATTAATTTTATTTTATTGTATGCTTATATGTAGATATGTACAGCGCCCTTGAGGTGATTTTTCACGAAAACGGCGCTTTATAAATCAGCCAAATATTATTATTATTATAGCAAGTGCTCTACCAACTGAGCTATGGAACCCATTTCTAATTCGGTCACTTTTGACTTATCATACTTCGACTAAGAACTACCAATATATTACAATAAAAAAATAATATAAGTATTACAACGTCGTTTATTACTCGACTTGTATAAAAAGCTGCGATTTTGGTACCCACTTTTGAATTTGTTTTTTCGTACTTATCACGCACTATCTACATAAGTTCTAAGCGGGTTTTGCTCATATTTGTGCCTATAGAAAATATTTTTGGGTTTTTAAAGAAAGGCAGACACGCAGTTACAAGATGAGAATTTTTTTTTTTTTTTACAGTGAATACCGCACAAGAATCTTAACTGCTCCCGTCTGGAGCCAGTGAGACTATGCCATCCCCAATTGGGGTATGTTGTGAGGCTGAAGGTAGTGGGGAGGGGAAGGAGGTGGGGAAGAGGAAGGTTGGGAAGTACCCGGCTATTCAGATCTGGTCACCAAACACGGCTAAAGCCATTTTCAAGCAACGTTTCAATTCTGAATGGTGGTCTTACACCAGGGCGATACTGATAGTATCTTCCACTCTGGAACGTGCCGCAAATATACTATATATTATTTTTAATGAATTAATTGTGAAATAACACAAATTAATCAAATAAAATTTATTTGCGCACGCCGGGTTCGAACCCGCGACCTCCGGATTGTGAGTCAAGAGTCTCAGCCACTGGACTACGGAGGTCGTCAAATACAATTGAACTTGATAAATTTCAAAAGCCGTACTTGCAAACCGTTTCTACCTTGGTCGAAGGTTTCTACCCATTAAAAAATACAATATTAGCGAAACTCAATCTAAGATCTGAAAACAAAAAATCAGAAAAATATAAGGTAAAAAGATATGAAATGACTTGGATAAATTTTATTCATTTATATTTTTAATGTGCGACATCTATTAACTTTTTTGCAAGTCCATGTTGAATATTTATTTTTATTTTTAACATAATGAGTAAAACCCATTGACGTATGATATCTAGACGCGCCCTGTGAAATGCAAAATGACCCCAGAAGCCAGCAAAAGCAGGCTCACGGCCCATTTATGAAAAAGTGCCTGCATTGTTTTGCACCGTTTAGATCGCATAGTGCTTTGTGTTGTACCTTTTATCGGTCTACAAGGTCTACACCGAAACCAATTTGTGTTCCAGCCGTCCGCACCGGAGTTAATTTTTTCAAACACAAAAATATCTAACTTCCTAATGTTGTACAAAGTACACACCGCGGACTTTATTTTTGAAAATGTAGTCAGCTATCTGACTACAACAAAAAAATAGACCTTACATATGTCTTTTAGACAGCGTTTTCATAAACGTAATAATGTTACAGAATTACTTTTGTTGCCATCAAAGTTTCCTACGTCATCAAATCACCGCACTGCCTGTGTTCGACTACTAATACATACAAGGAGGGCTAGTATCACAATTTGGAAGAGTTTTCAAACTTTTTTAAAGCGCGACCCGCTTTTAGTAATAAAATAAATTATATTATTTCCATAAATTACAATTATAATTACATAAATTCACCACCAGCTGTTTTTTAGGAATGATCAACCTTTTAAGTCGAAGTATTATTAATGTATCCATTATTATTATGTACTTATGCGGACCTTGGTGGGAGGGTATGTACAACATAACCTGGTTAACTTTTTTGTCGGTGGAGTCACAAACCTGCTTTACATATTATAAAACAATATTTGTTTAATTAAACTATCAAAGATGGTAAAAAAAGCCGCAGCTGAAAATTTTATATCCGCAATGCCAAAACAATGAATGATATCGATTTTTTTCATTTGGAAATGTTAAATTTTTGGCGGTTGATTCAAAAAGGGCAAAAATTGCCAGACAAAATTTTTACTTCGTTCAAGGTCAAACCAGTAAATGGTGTTAGTTTATTTTCGTTTGTAATTACAATATTTATAAGTACAATATTTCATCAACATAATTTTTGTTATTTTGTAAAACGGAAACCTTTAAAATACATAAAACACAGATTTTAACAAAAAATCGTTGCAAAATTCTTTAATTAAGGTCGCAAGTTAAACAAATAACACTTATAATTTAATTGTATGAAATTTCCCCCGGTAGATAAAAATCGTAAGATATACTCCAAAAAATATTATTAACACGTATTACAAGATATATAGTTATAAGAAAAATTTCGTAATTCATTGTTTTTTTTCAAATCCTTTTTGAGACATTTTCCGTGAGATTTTTGTCCTATTTCAAACGAGTCATGTTTTTAAGAATAGCGCGCTCCCTCTAACACTCGTATTTACGTATCTCCCCTTCCTCTTCTTTTTGAGCGCTTATTACTGGGCTTTAAGTATCCACTAATTTCAGTAATTTTTTTTATTTATTATACGCAAAAACTTAATGTTTTGAGTAGCTGATTCAAAACTTTAAAAAGAAATTATAGTTTTTGGCTAATACCTTTTGCAAAACGGAACAGAAGCCTTTGAATATTTTTAGCGCAATTGTTTGATATTTTTTTGTAGTCAGTCCGAAAAGCAGTAAATGGGCTTGCGGACCGCTGGTTGCTCATCACTGTGTTAATGATGAGCAACCAACTTGGGTAGCCCACGGTGCATGGGCGGTAAAAAGATGATTTTTTCGTAAATGTTTTCAAGCAAATGATGATTGGTTTTTTTAATAAACTCATTAAGCTTACGAACCAACAGAAAAAAAATGCAGACGCATCTGCCGCCAAGACCTGGACAAACATCACTCCATTAACCCGGGCACCCCTGCTTAGTCACCAAACGTAGCGAATCACTTGGGGTGACCTATGGCAGAGGCGTTGGTTATCCAATAAATGGTTCCGAGGCGGCGGTACCCATACTGGCCTCCGAAATTGAATCGCTTGTCAAAATAAAGTAAAAAAATATTTTTTTCCAATTAAATTTATGAATGTCTCATGACCCCCACTTTGAAAACCACTGTATACAGCACGGCTTGTGGATATTGTTCATGCGGCCAATCCGTGAACAGCTATTGATGTATTAGTTTGACAGAATTACACAAAAGGATAACTTGGCGGTCAGTTGTATATTGCCGGGAACTCTGTATGCAAGACGGCGGAATTGGAAGGAGAGTTTTGTTGCGAAATTACTGTTACTGGTGTTATTTTATTCTGATTATTACTATGAGAGGGCTTGTCTAGGGTATACTTGGTCGAAGGTAAAACCTCAAAAAAACCATTTCTATCCAGTTTACAAATTATAATTAACAACAATTATATCGTAGATTTTTAGGATAGGTAGCGGTTATCTATTTTTATGTTACGTATTTATATTTTCAGTTTCCTGTTTGTTAACTCTTGTGTACTTCATTGTACCTCATTAAAAAAAAAATATGTATAAGTATTAAAAACTATATTATATGTGCGTTCATAAAAATCACGATTAAAGACCATAAATGAAAAAGAGTTGCCAGAACATATTTTTTTTTTAAATTATCTACTTGTGCGTAGTTCACACGCGGTAGAAGTGAAACCTTCAGAAAACTAAAGAAGACAAGAGTGGGGAAGCTACAAAACACCGCACAAATAAGAGACCGATTTTACTGTCTCATTCTCTCGCAGGCTAAATTCTATAGATGTATGTGTTTGTCTCTTTTTAGTATCGCTATTTTTCGTTTCATCGAGTTTCAATTCGCAACGTTGCTAAAGAAGTTTTAACTCAATAAATGAGGTTTTGGAGTAACAGCCATAGTCATAGACAACAACAAACTTCAATATACAAATAGTTGGCTGATCCCAAAAACACTAGAATCTGGTTTCTGGTTTGCTAACACTTTTTTTAATAAATGTCTACGAACAAGTCAACGAGTTGTGGTCTGTGTAACGTTATTTTGAAGAAATCGCAAAGTTGAAAAGATTTCCGAATTCACCGTCCGAAATCTAGAATCTATCAAACCGGTTTGTGTTATACCATTTTAATTTAAACTAACTGAGATGGTGTCAAGTGATGTGGTGGCTACTGGCCACCTATTTATGTTTAAACTTTCAACTCAAATATCCAGTATTTTTTTTGTACGTTTTTCTGCTGGATAGAACGTCAAAGACGATTATTTTACTCGATAACTATCACCTAAATAATATACATTGACCAATTTAAGGACTCTAGTTAACTTTTCAAATATTAAATTCTAGTAGTTAGAAGATTTGGGAAAATAATAATGAAATAACTATATTTTTTAAGTCTTTTCTTTTGCGTGGAAAAACTCACCTACTTTTGAAAAAAAAATTGGTTTCCGGTGACGTTTCCGATTGTTAATTTTCTACAAAAACATAAAATATAGTAGGTGTTGGACAGTTGGGGGCGGGTCGATGAGTTGGTCGCTCCCTCGGCCGAGTGACCAGTGACGAAATTTTTTTTTATTATTTTTTATTTATTAAAAGTATACAATACAGAATATAGTATATTATATAAAGCATTGTACTCCCAAGAGTTAATAAAAGTTGTTTGATTTTGAAGAAAAAAAAGACGTCAAAAAATTCACCAGAGACAAAAATTTATAATTGTTTTTACTCAAAATAATGTCATAAACTAGTGGTTAAAGTAAGTCAAGTACGTCACATATGCATTGATGGTAGGTACAACATATCTGTCTGAAATGTTGAATCAAGAAGGAAGACGCGCAACACGTTTAGCAATTTGCGAGGCATTTATTGGATAACCAAGCCTCTGCCTCTGCCATAGGTCACCCCACGTGGTTCGCCGGGAGTTCTCAGGTTCACGGGATCCAGGATGAGGTTTGTCTAGGCCTTCGGCCCGCCACCTACCGCGTGGCGGGCCGAATCGGTCGAGACTAGTTGAGAGAGACCATTTGATCTTTCCAGCAGGACTCCCTCGACCCATCGCCTTGCACCGCGGTGGTAGGAATGAATTCATACGTCCGTCACTCCTGAACACACTGATCTGAGATCTGACTGACCATCATATTCTTCCCCACCCCTCATACCCTTTTCCTTCCCAATAGTTCCTCTCCTTCTTTTCCTTAAAAAAAACCTACACACAGCATCCCCTAAGATCCTCAGGGCCTCCTGTGTGGAGCTAATCTTAAAGAAATATTTTTTGTATTTCGATAACTGACAACATTGACTGGTGGCAGATCCAATACGAAGTGGATTTACCCGGATATAAGGTGATGTACAACTAAGTAATTGCAAAGTCATGAAAATTAGTTTGCTTAAAAATGTTTTAGATTCATTAATTAAATACAGCGAGTAGAACACATATTTGCCTCTGAAATAATCCAGTATTTTTTATTAGACTTTTTATAAGCCCAGTAAAAAATAAAGTATAAGGCCTATAAAGATTCATAAAGTTAGAAATCTCCTACTTACGAACCCCTTTTCGGTTATGGTTTTATTGTATAATGTGGAAAACTAAATTCTTTAGAAAATTATCATAACACATTTAAATATTTGTACCTGAGCTTTGCAAAAATAAAATAAAACACGCTCTTGGCGATGTTTTTTTCGTAAATTAATCAAAACAGGAGGCTAATGGTATGTGGGAATTTAAACCTCATCATCATCTACATAAGGAGTGTTATTGTTAGCTTCATGATTCCGATTTGACACGACGTTCTGCATCACTTTAAGACTTGTTACACATGAGGGATATAATTTTTAAATATTTTTGGGCGTGGCCCTACAATGTAAAAGTGTATAAAGCTAAAATATTAATATTTCACCAACCTATTACCGACTGATCTTTGCACCACCAACTATTTGTAATGACGGCGGCATACATTCATTATGTGTACTGAAAATATAAGAATTGAGTATTTTTGAATCTTACAAAAGTAAAGTCGCATCACAATTCAACCGAAATTGTGTTTTTGATAAAATTTTGGAGCCGGCATTGGGTACCGCCGCCTCAGAAACCATGTATTGGCTAACCAACCCCTCCGCCATAGGTCACCCTGAGTGGTTCACTACGTTTGGTGACTTAGCAGGAGTGCCAAAGTTTGTCCGAATATTGGCGGTGCACAGTTAGTAATTTGAGGTATCTAGCTCGACTTTATTATTTTAGTATGTTTTTGGGACAATATAAATTAACATTATATGAAAAAATTGTTAAAAAATATATAAATGCGCGATTCAACCTGGTACAGTCGTTTTTATACTTACAGCAATCTATATATATAAAAATGTACGTTTCGTATGTTTGCGTTCGCAAATCTCGGAAAGTAATCGATAGATTGGCTCAAAAATTTTACAGAACATTGCATTTTAGCAGAAGAGTATTTATATATACATATAATGGTAAGCGCTGACGTAATGAAATTTGTAAATATCGATCTGTACACCAAAAATCACCTTGGTGCTGAAAAACTTAAAAGTTGTTAAAGTAAACCCTGAATACATCACAAAACTAAAGTTAATGTCCATTAAATAAAGAAAACGTAAAATTTTGCCGTATAAATTCGGATACATTTTTAAAATTCTCGTTGAATTCTAAACTTAAAGAAATATACTATTTGAAAGATGGTTACTTCAATATTTTTTATCAAACTAAAACACAAGTTTAATAATTATAATAATCCCCTGATTTCCTAGATTCCATCATAAAGATTCAGAAAAACACAGTAGTTTTTATTGAATTATCACGATGACCGACACACGTACACCCGCGCGCGTAGAGATCCATGACATAAAATTACTCCTTCGCGTTTCGAGGTAGTAAGTTTTTGCGATGTTGTCGTAACGTCGCAAGAAGCAAAAATGTTTTTTTTTTCAATTTCTAAAAAGATTAGACATTCAGGTACCCAATTAAATTTAAATTAAATCCAGAAAGAAACTAATATATAACTATAATAACTATATAACTATAATAAAGTCGAGCTGGATACCTCAAATTACTAATTGTGCGGTGGGCGCATTTAGGTACCAGGTGCATGGCAGGCCGGATCGAATGGTTTAAGCAGTCCCTTTGACTTTTTCAGCCGTACTCTTTCGGAACATCGCTTTGCACCGCAGTGGGAGGGATGAATTCATACGTCATTCACTCCTGGACACACTGACCCCCAGATTCCTACCCGCCCCTAATACCCTTTTCCTTCCCAGAACTTCCTGTCCTTCCTTTCCTAATAACGCACAGCATCCCTAAAGAAGACATGTGCCTGAGGGCAATTATGTTCCTCAGGGCCGAGAGAGCTTATGTAAAAAAAATATTAGGTAATAATGAGGCAATTTAAGTTATTTATATTATGAAGAAAATGTTATTAAAAAAGTGTTAAGGGAATTAGGTACTTGACTTTCTTTTACCATTGATTCCTGACATTATTTGGAGTTTGGAGTAAAAATTGTAAATAAAATGTTGGTCTCTGGTGACTTTTATGTTGACTTTTTTTCCAAAATATTTTTTTACAAAATCAAGCAAAAAAAAAATTCTTCGCGTGTTATCACTGGTCACTCAGCCGAGTAGCCGCCCAATTCCTCACCCCACCTCCAACTGTCCAACACCTACCATTTTTTTTTGTAAAAAAAAAACATCAAAAATGTCACCAGCCGAGCGATTCTAAATCTTTTGTGAGATCGTTATGAGGTAATGTACGTGATCTCCTGTCAAATTTATACGCTTTTCCTATGTGCAACTTCCATTAATTTAATAAATAATCTTGCATACTTGCAGGAATTCGTGTTTAAAACGATCTAACTAATCTAATCTGGGGTCTACCTTTAAGCTACACCTTTTTTTTTTTTTATGTCACTGGTCACTCAGCCGAGAAGCCGCCCAATTCCTCACCCCACCTTCCAACTGTCCAACACCTACCATTTTTTTTTGTAAAAAAAAAACATCAAAAATGTCACCCGCCGAGCGATTCTAAACCTTTTGTGAGATCGTTATGAGGTAACGTACGTGATCTCCTGTCAAATTTATACGCTTTTCCTATATGCAACTTCCATTAATTGAATAAATAATCTTGCATACTTGCAGGAATTCGTGTTTAAAACGATCTAACTAATCTAATCTGGGGTCTACCCTTAAGCTACACCTTTTGTATTTTTTATGTGTACAATAAATATTTTTTGTTTTGATTTAAACTTAAATATGTGACAGTAAATATGTCAAAATCACGAAAATCTGACAGGAGATCACGTCCGTTATCTCATAACGATCCCACAATAGAATCGCTCTTCAGAAACCAAAATTTCATTTACATGTTTTAATCCAAATAATTTCAGAAATCACTGGTTAAAGTAAGTCAAGTACCTACTCTATAAGTCTGAACTGAACTTCACGCGATGTTTTTTTAGAAAATCAAAACAAGCTGTGTTATTTCCCCAATAATATTTTGATGGCCGAATAACAAAAAACAAGTCTTCCTTATCTTTAGTCCTGTTCTAGCCGTCTGCAAAGTATTGTAATTCAAAGCACTGTGTCATTCAAATCATGTGAAAATTTCACTTACTTAAGGAGAACGTCTGCGCGGCTTAACCCCTCAGGCCTCGATTATATTTTGTCAGATGGTCAAAATATTTCCGATTTGCACTCAAATCAAAAGAATATTTAAATAATATTTGGATGATTTGTATAGCGACGGCTTTGTGAAAAATCACCTCAAGGGCCCTGGTGAACATTTTACTTCTTATGTGGTTCACTTTTACATTTGAATATAAAGCGTGGTGTTATCTCCTTCTTTCAGCGTTTATATTTTTTTCTCGTTGTGATATTAAGGGAAACCCATCGGTTTCTATGAAACCTACATGAGTTGTTCCGAAAAGCTAGCAAATTAGCCTGAGGGGTTAGATTTAAATTTAACCCCAAATTTCCCCAAAAATATGAAAAAATATTTTTTAGGTATAGCAAGCAATATCTAGTACGGATAAGTGCAACTTTATTTTTGTTAATAGGGGTTAATAAGGAATTCAATTTTTCATGATTTTAGAGGCAACTTTGGCAATGATTTGTCATTATTATTATTATTATTTAAAGATAATTATTACATTTTTTTGTTTTTTTTTTCAATACAAATATTATCAAGTAAAAGTGCTTAAAAACACTTGGTGGGCGTAAATTTAAATTACAAACAACCATAAACAACACAAATTAGTGGTACATAAATTAAAATTTCTACCCAAAAAAGGCCTTTGTCAACAGGTTTCGTTTATTTTATTTTATTTTTCATTATATTGAAACAAGATATATTTTCATTATATTGTAGCGCAAGATTTAAAATAATATTTACAACTAGCTAGTACCTATCCGGCATGCGCAGCAATGCCATATATTATGTAGAAAGAAATTGTTTTGAAAAACTAAAAAACTCGCGCGATACTTATTGTAAATTTTTATTGAAATTTCATTACGCCAGAGCTCACCAGTATATACCTAGTATAGAAACCGTCGCGGGCGCAACAAATTCCGAAAGTTTCATCGCAATCGGATGAACGGTTTAGGAACGCATAAGTGACAAACAAAGAAACATTCTTATTTATTATTAAGATTAACTCACAAAAAATGCCAATGTTTGGTTAGATATTTTGTCATCAAATCCATAAAGTTTTGTATGAAAAAGGCCGCTCAGCCGTTCTTCTTAAACTATGTAACCAATTTTGAAATAATTGCGAGAATAAATAGGTAAGGTACCTACCTACCCAAAACTCAACACCATTTTTGTTTTTATTGCTAACAATAATTTTTAATTTGTGGTGTTCGAAATGCGCGATCTTCCGGCAGAAGTTGAAACCTCCCGCTTGATTTCATCTGACAGAAGAGTTAATTCCGGCAGTAAAGGCGCCCTTTTCAAATATCCCCCTATCGACAAAGCAATATCTGCAGCCGTACTGCGCAGTACGCCTTGCGCACGCCAAGGCGCTTTTTTCAAAATGTGGCCGCGGGTTATCTCGCCGATAAGAAGTAGTTGACAAGACAACAATGTTAGAATCACATTTGTGAACCCAGCTAATCGAATGAGCTGAGATATTGTGGTATTCTGATGCGAGAATGTACCAATTAGTATTACTTACTTTATTGGATTGTTATAAGTTATAATATCCTGATGAAATTTAATTTTAGGCCGGACTCGATACAGGGATGTTTTTCATCCAACGCAGGTGGGCATCGGTGAATATTGCTATCGAAGCTTTGTGTATTCCGCCTAGATTACACAATTCATCGGCTAGAATATGGTAACAACAATAAAAAAATGCAAACCGTACAATATTCTTAAATTATGGTTCTCTTGCTACGCTTTGTACTTTTTGTGTTTTTACCATTTTACTGTCATTGTACATGGCGCCGTGAATCCCGAGCTGAAAATCCGAATCCAGCCGAACTTTCCCGAGCAAACCGGTCCCGAATGGGCGACACCTTCTCGGTTCCGAATGGTCGTATCTTCCATACATTGGAAACGTACCGAATTTAGTATGGCAATCGCATTCAAGTCTGTAGGACGTGTGACGCTCGGCAGTGTACGTAACAAATTTGACAGTTCGCGTGTGTCAATTATTGTGCTTCAGTCATGCTTTTATTAAGGAAGGATGCTTCCTCATGGTGATTACTGATAACAATGTGGGGTGATATACAGGTAAGCCATTCCCTTCAGCTCCCGTCGATTATCTATTAATTTCTCCGTTTATTTCGAGTTCCTACGAATCCGATGATATCATTGGATATTTTCCTTGAGTGAGATATGGCTGGTGAATATCCTGAATGTATTTCAAGTAAACGAAAGTAACAACCAGTGCCTGAATTACACAATGTATCAATAGAAAGTAACAATAATTAGAATGTTGTATTTTGTGTTGGTTTATATTAAAAATACAAAATTGTATGATGGAGTTACCATGTCTTTTTATAAATTTTATAACACATCTGACCAACTTAATTGGGTAGGTACTTTTTCTGCAAAAAACTTATCGACGTAATTTTCATATTTTTTTATGATATTTAAAAAAATATATATTTTATGTGAACATCTTTAAATTGTCATTTAAAACCATGTATGACTAAGTTATCACAATCTAAAAACACTAAATTTTCTCTTCAATACGTATTTTGTACAAAATAAAAAGAAATTGAAAACTTTTTGTGTACGGAATTAGATTTCTCGATATATGAAAATAAGAGAGGTTTTTCATTTGAGTGGAAATCATATTTATATATTTAGTAATAATTAATTAGCATTTCTTTGTTACCCACAAAAATTACGAATTTGACAAAATATTCACATTTTCAATCATTCTGATCCCATGCGAATTTGTTTTCTAAACCATCATCTTATCAATTATTTGAAATTGTAGCGCGATGTTTTATTACATAGAAAAATTAGACAAGTTAAAAGTTTATCCATAGATTATATCCCGCCCTGCGTAAACAATAGTCGATCCAATCAATTAGAATCCGTTCGAAATTTGACAGAAGAAAAGTGTTGCCATGTAGGCGCTTTTTCCGTGGCTCATTTCCCGCCGATATCAGCGATCTGTCAAACGGCCGGCCATGTGATTGGCAGAAGAAGTACCTAATGTCGCACATGATGTTTTGTTTTCTTCTATCGAGTTTTAAATTCTAGCGGGTTTCGCTGTCGCCCCCCTCCCCGCTCCGCCCGCTTCCCTCTTCCCTCCGGCGTAATATTTCGCCTAGAATAGTTTATTCGGCGACATCGGAGTATTGTGGGCGCTCGTTGCCTTGCGCTACACAGCTGCCTGTGGCATGAAATTGTACGAGGAACTAATGTTCGCAGTGCGTCGATAATCCTACATATAATTTATTTATTTCTATTTTTGAACATACGCTTTACAGATTATTACATTGGTTTATATATTTAAAAGAAAAAAAATGTGAATGATCCGTAACTGTATGTAAATGGGTTAGTTGTAGTATTTTGTGAACACCTCACTAGGCGAACCTGTGCTGAGGTGTTCTCATGTTTGGTAATAAGTGCTATTCTGTCGACATAAGTAGAAACACTGTATCCTCCTCGATATTGTCAAAAAGGGCACTGTGGGTCGACCCATGACGGCAGTATCGAATACAATAGATTAAAAATTAGTAGCAGTTACGATCTATATGCAGTTATTCTAAGCATCTAGATTATGTTTGTTATTTAAAACCAAATAAACTAAGTATTGGCATATCCCTGGAAGATAATAATAATAATATTTTGACGATTTATACAGCGTCGTTTTTGTGAAAAATCACCTTAAGGGCGCTGTACAAATTATAATATATTTCTACTAACTACAGACTAGATAAACCATTATAACAACTTATGACTGAATTATTGTATCCACCGGTTCTTCGATCAGTGATACAAAACTATATGTACGATGCATTTGAGCAATGAACGTGATGCTGCGTAAAAATGTACATTTGTATATTTTTTTATTATTTTTACTCTGTAAGGCAGAAAATATACAGGACCATTAAAACCTTTCCCTTTTTCGATGTTACAACGTAGTTCTCAGCGGCAGAACAAAACTCTTGCATTTAAGGTACATAATACCCAAGTATTTTCATATTTTTTCGTTTATTAAAGATCGGAAAATCCTTTTGAAACATGTAAATTGACAGAAAATCATGGTAATTTTCAACGTAGTTATATAAATATTATAGACATTAATTGCATTGCATAAAATAACTTATATACAGTCTAATTTTGTAATGCTAACAATCGTGGTTGAATACTTTATTATTTTGTTGTGTACATTTTTTTCGCAAGTATATTGGTCATTCTGAAAGAATATGATTAAATTCAGTATCTGACGCACGTACAAGGCGATACCGTCGTGGTAGAACCTTCATGGCTGGGGAGGGGGACGGCGCCAACTCACATTTGCCGTGTCTGTAAACGTACGGTCCTATTCGAGACGTACGTCCTCCTTTCCCGGCATCCGATAAAACGCGTGAGACAGAGAAAGCTATACAAAAAGCTGTCTGTTACCCCTCCGTCGAAGTTTGGAAACTCCTTTATTTAATCGAACAAAGACCTACGCCCGTAGTTGCGTCTCCCTCACACAAGTAGGAAAATGCGAAAGAGGCGAGACGGCAGTATGTTTGTTATAGCGCGGGCGATTGGAAACCTGCCAGTCAGCTAGCTTGGTGCTGGTTTTATGTTCCTGCGATATTATATTTATGTTTAGAGATACGAATTTTTGTTGAGGTCCACTATGAGGTAAAAGCCTTGCCGTTTCCATGACAACTTACCAAGCTTTCGGGGGCGTTCCCGAGCGTTTCAACTATTTTTCCGGCAGTCTCCCGCGCAAGGGAAAGGTGGAAGGTCGTTGAAGCGCCATTATCAGATGATTCATATTATTTTCCCTTCACGCAGATGTCTCTACTTCAAAAAAACATATGAATACGCCCAACACCCCCCGTTGCTCTATGTAAATTACGAGGAACCGTCCCACAGAAACTAATTTTCCTTTGAACTTGAATTATACCACCATAAAATAATTATTATGTACTGCCTAAGTAGGTAGGTACCGAAATCTTGCGAAAAATTGTTATAATTTTTGGTACCTAGATCGGTAGGTACTTACCTGATTCAAACCGTTCTATAATATTGTTAGATAACATTTAAAAAAAAAAGAATTCCTAAAAGATCATCTCACCTATCTCACCAGTATATATAGGAATGTAAGACGTAGGTATGTAGGTACTATCTTCAAACTGAAATACATACCTACCAATCTTTTTCGTGTCTTTTCTATGCAATTCCAAGAACTATTTCAAATGTTGATTAGTTGGTAGGTACATAGGGAGGTAATAATTTTGGTAGTTGCGATTATGGCCGCTGATAAATGTTCAAAAACTAAATAATCCTTTCCGACGTATAAGGGTTTCGGAAGGGATTCGGAATTTCTAATAATCCCTTTGTTAGATGACCCTTGACTTGTTCAGTTCTCAATCCGAGGACCCAAGTACCCTCTTCATCCAGAGTATCCTCGATCGAAGCCTTCGGCGGAATTTTCAAAAATTCTATTAATTGGGGAACAGAAGTGGGAAGGATACCTGACTGTTTAAATCTGGTCAACAAACGCTGTTAGAACTATTTCAAACAACGTTTAAATTTTGAATAATGTTATTTCACCAGAGCGATACTGAGAGTATCTACCATTATCTTGATTGATTAAATTA
This sequence comes from Limnephilus lunatus, assembly GCA_917563855.2. NCBI lineage: Eukaryota > Metazoa > Arthropoda > Insecta > Trichoptera > Limnephilidae > Limnephilus > Limnephilus lunatus. The sequence continues at coordinate 37,930,774 of OU830602.1, read as the reverse complement.
TAGAATTAATGGTAAATACACAATACCTTATAAAAAAAACCAATTGAAGAATGTCCAAAAACTACAATTGAAACATTTTAATTGATGGCAAATATTCGATTTTATAAAAAAACTCTGATTTGAAAAAAAAACTTAAAAAATATTAAAATAATTTTCCAAACTCCAACCTCCTTCCTATCCTCAGAGCATGTGTTTCAAGTCCCAACAAATCAGTGCCTTCTGGTGTACCGGTCTCACCGGGACAGAAGTGCTCCTGGCTGGGGTGGTACAATCGTATCGTATCGTATCGCACTAAAATTTAATAATTTTATTATTAATTCTGCAAATATTTTAGTTTTTTTTTTTAAATTACTATTGTGACAGCTGTTTCGGCTTACAAGGCCGCTGGCATGCTAAAATTCTTGCATAACTTAAAAATAATATTAAATTTTGAAAAAATATGTGCGTGTTACGAATTAAACTAAAAAACAATTATTTTAATTTTTTTATTAAATAGTGGTATATAGGGGGCATACATTAATTTCGTGAGCTAAAAAGGAAGGGGGGGTCCAGCAAAATCTCACGTTACTTGAAAATAATATACCTACATAGTGGCCCAAATTTATCTCACCAATGAGGGGGGGGGTCTAGATTGGAAGAAAACTGCTGTAATTAATGTATGCCCCTATTTAAAATTACTTCTTTTATTTATTTAAAAAATAATGTTATAAATTCTAGCATTCCTCACTTCAAGATACACTTTTGCTTCACATCGGGAATCGAACTCACAACATTCTGAATCAGTGTTAAATGCACATACCACAAAGCCAGTGGGGCCGCATTGTTCCTTGGCCGGAATCCAATACCTCCGGAACCACATTAAGCGATATTTACCGCTACGCCGCTGCCCGAAATAAAATCTATGTCGTTTCTCTACCTGAACACACTGCCTACTACCTACCTGCCTCTAATTCTCTAATAGAACCGAATTCTGAGTTTTCCTTTCAATGGCGAGCCCTTTTGAGGCCCCCCTTCATTTAAATATGGTTATTATAACGTTACCCACAAATGACACTATTTAAAACCATAGAAAATTGCTTATCCGCCTTTCGTTCTTATTTTTCTATTGTCTATGATCTGCCCATTTCCCAACATTAGCCGCTATAGTTTGAAAATAAAATGTAGAAATTTTATTCAAAGTTGATCTAATTTTTGGCATTGCTCTGGCAACATAGACGTATATTATTATATTTATGAGTTTGTGCACGATAAAAGTACAAGTTCTGACAAAGTATGAAATGGACTGTCAAAACAATTATAAAAAAAACTTTAATTAAATTAAGACAATATTAGCGAAACTCAATCGAAAAAGATATTGGCACCTTTGGGACTCGAAACCAGGACCTTCGGCTTTCAGGGTCACAGCTCTAACCACTGAACTAAATTTTCTATCCGATTCGGTCATTTTTAACCGTAGGTATCATACTTCGACTAAGATCTACCATCATTATTTTCATTTTCTTAACGCATATTTTATTAATTAATTAACTGCTATAATTATATGTGATCAAACCCGAACTAAATGCTATCTAGATAGTGTCTGGATAAATTTTTAATATGCGACATCTATTGACTTTTCTGCAAGTCTAGGATGAATATTTATTTTTAACTTTATGAGTAAAACCTCAAATTGTAATATTTAATTAAATGAAGACAATATTAGCGAAGCTCAATCGAAAATCTGGGGTAGGCGTAGTTAGGTACTTCAAATTATTAAAATAATGTTTTCAAATCCAGTCAAGCGATAAAGTAGGTACCTGCCCAAAATACATAATATATTATAATATTGTACCAGACGATTGTTTCTGTTTTATATTTGAAATGTGTCATATTTTTTTTGTTTCTGTTGAAACAATTTTTCGCAGTTTTCATTTTGGAAAGTCAAGTTACATTCCTTCATACAATTAGAAAACGTATTAAAGCGTTTGTCTTTGAATCATGGGATTCATTCCTTCGCTGTTCTACAGTCAAATCACCATAAGAACTCCAACGACTTTCCTACGACCCATGAACTCTCATCCCTCGCTGAAGAAGGGAAGTGTAGCTTCCCCTATCTTCTAGTGCGCCTAGAGTATGGCGGGATTCATGCTGTATTCGGAGGGGACCGCCATAGAATTGTGCAGTTGGGTTCTAATGCGGTAGTATCTACAGTGTGTCAAGAAAAAATTGTAGTTGAAAATAATTGATCATAAATAATACCTCAATGATAAAAATAGAGGGCGCTGAGTTTAATTTGTTTTAAATGGCAACACCAAGATGTTTGATTGAAAAATTGTTATAACTCTTAAAATGCCTTGAAAATTTATGAAAGTAATAATAATTAATTAGTGGTAATTTCTGAAAGGGGGTGATTCTACACAATATTCTAAGGAACTTTCTATTCGTATTTTTTAACACATTTAGTGTGATAATTGCATGGAGAAATCTTTGTTGTATTTTTTAAATGTATGTAGGGTAATAAGCCATAATTAAATGTTAAACAAATAAAAATATACATCCCATACTAAACACGTCATGAGAACATTTTGTAAATGGATTGATGACATTTCTTTTTTTTTGGTCCTATCAATATGTTGGAGGTATTATCACACTGCTAAAAAATGTTCCTAATAAACAATTAAATACTTATGTAAATTAACTAAATATGTATGTTTAGTATTATTCAATCTAATTTCTTATTTTGTAAATTTAAAAAAATACAAAAAACTTTTTTTTTAATTTCATCAAGAAGTACCGAAATTCTGCTTTTAGGTAAAACAGGATAGGTTGGACTTTAAAAATCTCAAGTAGGCAGTGACAAGCGTGCAAAATTTCATCATTCTCGGAATAAAACTAGATTTGTATAAAAACCAAAACCACAGACACTTATAAACAGATTCGTAATGGTTGTAAAAAACTATCTAAAAAAAATAATCCTGTGTGGAAGATATGCATACTTTTAGCTTTTTTTTTATCCAAACATTAAGAAAATATATTGATTTATGTCATTTTTCTGCCTGTCAGATTCGTAAGTCAAACATAGCCACACATTTGAATCCTATTTAGTTTATGTTTTCAAATCGGTGTTGCCGTAATGAAAAAAGGTACCCACATTTTATTATTTCTAGATTATGTTGACAGTCTGTACTGCATAGTATGGTGGGATTCGTGCTATATTCGAAGGGGACTGGCATTTTCATCGTGGGGCTTGATATTATACTTGTCCGATGGTTGGACCCCTATCCGTAATAATTCCTGCAGTCTTTCGACTTCCCTTCTGTCAACCATAACGCCCTCCGTCGCTCCAGCGCCCTCGACGGACGCTGGGGCCACTCGAACACCGACTATAATTTATATATAATAATATTATAAATTGCCAGCAACAATCAGATTGTCTTCATTGGTCAGTTGTCTAAGATTGGTACATTTTAATCATAGATAGAAAAAATACCATAACAGAAAATAATTGAATCGTTGAGTTCCAATATTCGCCCTAATGAATTTTCGTCAAAAATTAGGTGTGAATTGTGAATGCCATGTGATGTGGTTTCTCACAAGGAATGCCGTTTTTATTATTTCCAAAAGTCTCCTAGTTTCTTTATATGGGTCTAAACGAATTAAAACACGTTTTTTTTAAATATGTATTGAACATTTAAATAGAAAATAGCAATTGCATCCAGTTCGTAAAATATCGTTCTAATGTGTAAAAAAATGAAATAACGGGAATCATGAAAACTCATCAGCCTACCATGCTTTTCTTGATTAAAAACACGTTTTTCTTGATTTACTCGAAAGTAAAAAAAATCAATTAGGGCGGGTTTTGAAACCCAACGATTCAATTATATGATTTTTTCCACAGTTTTTCAACCCTGCGTTACTCTCCAAATTAATAACAGTTTTATCATTTGAAATATGTGTATAATACATGTAATAAGATGGTGGGTACAATAAATACAGTAATATAAGAATAGGACGGAATGTTTCACAGAATTTGAACAATAATTATTAATCGAATTTCAAATTTAAATATCATTAAATTTCAAATTTAGTAAATTTATGAATTATCTGAAAGGCGAAAAATATTTGATCTGCTTTTACTGTATAAAATTGTTAATTCAGGATTTGACAGCCCTGACGCTATAAATTTGGAATACATTGTTTCACAACAATAACTTCATGTTTAATTCTGTTATGGAAAGCATGCGGTGACCGGAAAACTCAAAATCAAATCAACTCAACACCTCCTTTGAAAAGTCTTTAAAAGTGATAAAAAATGTGTTAGGTTAGGTAGTGGGCTATTTAAAAAATATCATAGTTTATATAAGATTTTTCAAAGAGGTTTTGAGTTGATTTGATTCTGAGTTGTCATGGAACTGTCGATGTCGTCTTTGGGGATGCTCTGTGGAGATTTTTTTTAGGGAAATTAAGGAGAGGAAGTTCTGGGAAATAAATTGGTATTAGGGGCGGGTAGGAATCTGGGGGTCAGTGTCCAAGTGACGGACTTGTGAATCTATCTCTCCCATTACGGTGCAAGGCAATATTCCGAGAGAGTTCTGCTGGAGAAGTCAATATATCTCCTTTAACCAATCTCTCCTGATCCAACCAACCACTTCGTTGGTGGGCAGACGCATTCGCTGCCAATATCCGGACAAACCTCACCTCATGAACCCGGGCACTCATGCTAAGTCATTAAACGTAGCTTGCCACTTGGGGTGACCTATGGCAGAGGTGTTGGTTATCCAATAAACGGTTCCCAAACCAAATCCACGTCCCAGGTTGATCCTATCTCCTGACCGTTGATTTAAAAAAAGCCGAAATAATTTTCTTTTGCGTACGAGTTACATTTTCAAATTTAAAACTGATGTGTGATGCGTTAAAAGAAATCGTTAAAATTCTAAATAGAATATTTAAAAAAACCAGACCACAGATAAAGTACCTACCTAGAAAATTCATTACTGTGTGATTATTTTTATTCTTTATTTGAAAAATGCTTCTAGGAACAAACTTTCTCGGTTTTCATCCTTGCAAGTCAAGTTACATCCGTACTTTTGGAATATTACAGACTGCAACAGGTGCGTTGCATTTTTGTGGCTTTTTGTTTGTAATAATAATTCGTTGTTATTGTTTTCGATAGATCTAAGGACTTGGCTAAAATGTTGTTCATTCTATCATACGGTATTCATTTCTTTCAAAGTTGCCTGCCTTGAAAACGGCAAGAAAACAAAATGAAGGTCATGTTTTTTCACTCTCCATAGAGTCTATGTCTCTTTTTCTTGTTCACTCCAAATGCATTTCCAATTTTTTTCAAGCCACATCAATAATTTTAGGTAAATTTTTTTTTTTTTTAAGATTCGAATATCGAATTACGAAATATATTACGTATTAGCGCAGACCCAAGAAAAATCACGGGATAGAATTATGTAAGTATAATGTACCTACATATTTGCCTCAGGATCTTTGCCTTTCAAAAACAAATATTAATATTTTTTGTTTACGATTAGGGACATGTCAGAAATTTGCCTTTCGAATGATCACCGTTAGTAAACTTAAATAAAAAATAACGATATCCGTCAAAAATTTTAACAAAAGAAATACACATTATAAAATAATTTTGGTAAGTACAAACCTAATTTTTCGATCGTCTGATATGATTTATGCTTACAAGTTCCAATTTTGAAAATTAAAAGTTCATTGGACGTGAAGAATTCTACGCATTAGGAAGGTACCTACATAACAAATCTGTCAAAAATTTAGACAAATTAAATACACAATTCAACTGTACGTAGAATAAAAAAATTATTAAAAAATTAAATTATTTTGGTACTTAGATACCTAATTTGTCGGTTGACCGTTATGCAGTTCCAATTTAAAAAATTAAAAGTTATCTAATAAAACGCGAATAATTTTAGGCAACTTATTAAATTACGCAGGGATACACAGAAATATTTCACATCACGCACATCATCACAGACAATCGAAATTAGTAACACAGATATAATTACTAAGCAGCATCCATACGATATCTACGTTTTTCTTTCAGTTTCAGATTTCTTCTTTATCTTAGAGAAGTCGTGCTGAATTACAAAACAAACCTTGTCGATACAATAGTATTCATACTTTCATGAATTTCTTTTTTATCTACATAATAACTTAATAATAATATTTGGATGATTTGTGTAGCGCCGTTTTTGGAAAATCACCTCAAGGGCGCTGTACAAATTTATGATATATTTTTATAATTTTCTATCTTACTACTAACTACAGACTATAGACAAACTATTATAATAACTTATGGCTAACAGATTGCATCCACCGGTTCTTTGATCACTAATACAAAACTGGTTCTATGACAGTTGGTCCCCAAAACTTGGCCCCTGGCATACTTACACACAATAAGCAGTCGGTTTGTGTAAAATATGGTATACCTACTTATACACAGTAAGCGTCACTGAAGGGGTGGGCAGAGAGGATGTACCGCCGAATAACAAAAGTATATAATATATTTTCATTCAAATGCATCAAGGGAAAAAACATCTTGTCCATATACTGTATATACCAGCTACAAGCACAATAAATCGACACTATAAATAAATTCGTTTAATATTCAAACAAACTTATTATTAAAAATATTTTTGAAATCGATTTAAGTTTTGAAATTGGTAAACAATGCACGTAAAATCATAATTTCGGTGGGCTAACTGTCAGCTACAAAACTATATGTCAACACATTTGACCAATGAACGTGATGCTGCGTTAAAGCGTAAAAAATATACAGGTGCATACTTACCTGGGAGGTCACTTGAGATTAACACTGTTTATTGGAGAAATTTAGATATATTTTGCACGAAGAGGACATAATTAGTTTTAGATGTATTAGCACAAAAAAGGCGTTAGACAAATTCTGCAAATATTATTATAATTAAAGGTACCTATGTACGTAATTCTAGTGATCATAATTCACTGTAGGGTAGTTGTGTTTGTATTTCTGTTCATCATTAAGTTAGACCGCAGCAGTATCGGCATTATTATTAGTAAATATAATATTGATAACAGATTTCTTATCTCTCGCAACCGTTTGCGTTGCTTCGTGGGCGCTACCTCATACGGTCATACATCGGTCTGAAGTCTGACAAATGTGTACAAAAACTAATAGAGGGTGCTGCAATTGTTTATTACTCATGTTGGCAACACCAAGATGCTTAAAAAATGTATATATGTCACTTTTAAAAAGCTCTATGGTTTTAATTTGTGGTTTTTTCCGAAAGGAAATGATCAAGGATAGTGTTGCTTCGCCGAATTTGAACAATTCATCAAATTTCTAAGTAAATTTTCAAGTTCCGTAAAGGTTCTATTCAAGTTCTGTTTGAACTTGAAAAGCATCTTTGAAATTTTTAGCCCTAAGTAAAAGTATATACAGTATACAGCTCGCAAATATTACGTAACTAACCATCACGCCGTTTCCCCGCAGGGGTAGGCAGAGAGGACGGACCGCCACACAACTCGATCTTGGCACACACTCTTTGCCTCAATAAAATCACCCAGAATTAAATATTAAATCTTGCATAATGTCTGTACATTGGTTCAATAATAACTAAATGGTTGATTGGCTTGGCTAGGTCTAAAAACTAAATAATGTCACTTAAAATATTTTTTTTATTTGTAAGAGACAAACAGCTTATACATAAAATATAGAGATCACTGACTTAATTGGTCGATGAGATCAATACATTAAGTTAAATCAAATTAATAAAATACTTAGTTTTTACCACTTTTATTAAGTTAAGTTAAATGAAGTCAAGCCAAAAAGGTATTCTATATAAAAGTTACATGGAGATGGAGTTTTATTATATCTTAAAATTAATTTGAGGAAGGGGAATATAGGATAAGGATAAGATTATATATGCTTACCTATTAATGGCGAATTTAGCAAAAGCTATTGATTTTTTTTTTTCTTATATCTACATTTTTTACAGAATAAATTTGGCATTTTCACATGCATTTGGTTCCTTAGAACGGAAAATCTGCTTAGCTAGGAACTAATGTCTACATAATAGGTCACTCTTTTTAGGGTGAATTGCCTTAAACAACAAAACACTTGTAAGCATTTTAAAATATTTTCTGTTATTATGCAATATTATTAGGTACTATACAAATGTATCTAAGGGGGCGTACATTAATTACGTGAGCAGTTTTTCTTCCAACCTAACCCCCTCCCTCCCCCCCTCCCTCCCCCCCTCCCTTGGTGAGATAAATTTGGGCCACTTCGTATACTATAATCAAGTGACGTAAGATTTTGCTGGACCCCCCCCCTCCTTTTAAGCTCACGTGTATGCCCTCTAAATGTAATGTATTAAATAAATAATATTCAAAATTAATTGAATACTGAAACTTTTAGTTTTTAAACCAGTAATTGCATGGAAAGGTATTGTTTTTTTTTTAAATATCTAAGTAATATCAAAGAAGCCATTTGTTTATTAGACGTTTAATTAAAATAAAACCTGTCTAAGCAGACACGCACTCGTTAAAAAATTTGCTGTTTTCCCTGTCTAACGTCAAACTTTCAAATTCGGGATTCAATCTTAACCTCACATTTGAATTTTAGATAAATTATTCTAAAATCGCGCTTTCAATGTTGCCATAGTAACGAAATAACAATTCCATTGTAAATTTCTACATGTTGATTGTCAAATTTTAGGCAGCTACCTACTGATGGTATTGGAATGCTTCGGCTCGGGTTCCAGTCCCGCCCATGGCGATACTGACATTATTGTTACGGCCATGGCGAGATTGGGGAAACGGACGATGACTGGGCTGGTGACGCCGCCATCTTGGTTAGGTAGTTGTTAGTTGTTAGCCGTTGGCTGACAGTGAGTCACAACTAGCGAGAAGCGGCAGATTGCTAAATGGCAGCTTTAGTTGGTGGTGACTTAAGTGTCCATGTTGGTCTTGGTTAGAAAATTCTCTCAGTTTATGATTTTATAATTGTCGAAGACAAGGAAGCACAATAGAATACTAGCAGATAGTTAATTAACTGACTAGTAGCTTGTAAACTCGCTCAATATCATCGAGGCTTTAGAATGAATTTTAGTAAGGTGGGAGGAACAGGAATATAGGATAAGAATAAGAGATGCTCCCTATACATTCCTTTCTCTTGCCAAATTAATGGCAGAATGAAACTATTTTTCCGTTTAGGTTTTGTACTAGTCTACTTCGAAGATGATAAACAGCAACGGTCACAGGACTGGACCTTGAGGTACGCCGAAAAAGACAATTTCGAAAGTATCTTCCACTCAAAACATTCAATGTAGATTTGAATTCCACGACATTTTAAAATTCAGGTAAATTATATACAGGAGTGATGGTAGAAGCAGTATCTACGATGTATTGTCTTCTACAATAATAATAATATTTGGACGATTTATATAGCGCCGTTTTTGTGAAAAATCACCTCAAGGGCGCTGTACAAACTTACCATACATGCCTAAAATCTAGAAAGACTACAAGCTAGACAAACAATTAAAAACAACTTATGGCTACAAATTGCATTTTTTTTACAGTGAATACCGCACAAGAATCTCAACTGCTCCCGTCTGGAGCCAGTGAGACTATGGCATCCCCAATTGGGGGTATGTTGTGAGGCTGAAGGTAGTGGGGAGGGGAAGGAGATGGGGAAGAGGAAGGTTGGGAAGTACCTGGCTATTCAGATCTGGTCACCAAACACGGCTAAAGCCATTTTCAAGCAACGTTTCAATTCTGAATGGTGGTCTTACACCAGGGCGATACTGATAGTATCTTCCACTCTGGAACGTGCCGCAAATATACTATATATTATTTTAAATGAATTAATTGTGAAATAACACAAATTAATCAAATAAAATTTATTTGCGCACGCCGGGTTCGAACCCGCGACCTCCGGATTGTGAGTCAAGAGTCTTAGCCACTGGACTACGGAGGTCGTGCATACACCGGTTCATTGATCACCGATACGAAAATATATGTACAATATTTTGGCCAATGAACGTGATGCTGCCTAAAAATGAATTAATACAGGACCATACTTACCTGGGAGGTCGTTTGAAATTAACACTGTTTATTGTCTATTTAAAGAAATTTAGATAGAGTTCGCACGCAGAGGACATAATTGTGAACACATGTTGTTTAATCCTGAAAATATTTTAATATTAATATGTTATATATTCTTTAATTAGTGTATTTTGGAAAGTAAAAGCAACATTTAATGGTGGGCGGTGCAGTAGTACAAGGATTTGATCTTCCTAGAGGCAGATTGATGTGTAAGGATTCGAGTAATTTTAATTTAGTAAGAAAAGTGTGATTAAGACATATCATAGGCAATACAAGTATGATACTCTCAGATAGTTATATTTAAATTATGTTAAGGGTATTAGAGCCCGAAAGGTAGGTTGGACCTAAACTCTGTTGGGCTTTTTATGCATCTTAATTCCGGAGGGAGTCTCAAGTGCATTATCCTGTTCCGAATATCTTGTTTTACGTAGGAACACGTTCTCTATAGATATTTCATCATTTTAATTTGAGAATTCATAATATTCCGAGTCAAGTGCTCATTCCGTGGAGTATTTTCTACGTTGCCAATCTAGAGGATCCATTGTTCTATGTACAGGCCAGTCCTTGGTTCAATTCTTTATTACTATTACCCAGCCATCATACTAATACCAACTTCAATAAATGAACACTTAATTATTAATGAACTATCTCTCCGCTCGGGCGTCACCGATTTCTTTTACCATTCAAATTTGCGTCAAATATTCTCATTACCCTTATTTATTCATTTATACGCTCTGCGTGCCTAACCACCTGAGCGCCCCTTTCACAATACGCTTGCATCAGCCTCGCATTTTCCACATTTTCCAAACTTTCAAACATAGTTTTAGAACATATACGCCTCAGGGATCTCATTTCTACAGCATTCAGTCTACTTTCATTCTCTGACAGTTCCATGCATCACTGCAATGCATCAGGGTTGGTGACACCACTCAGTTGTGGACTGATTCATGAATGAATAATACAATCAACTTGTTATGCCGCTGAGAACTCCGTTGCAAGCTCTCTATATTGGTTTTTGTTTTTCGCGGTGTTGAGTTGTGATACGATTCCTCCTTCTTGAGTCAAGGTTTCGCATAGCCTTGCTGTACCCAAAATCAGAGCAGATGGGCCGACGAATTCCACAATTCCATAAAAATCAGTAGAATGTAACGAGAATGTAACACAATTTGTTTCAACAATGAGAAAATCGGAAAAAAGTTTAATATTGACGTATTTTCTCTTTGCTCTTGTTTGTTGGTTTTGCAAATAACGCAAACAGTTGTTTATTATAAGTAAAAACTTAAGGAAAACCCTAGTGAGAACGCAGTTTGTTAATAGCGCGCCAATTAATTTATTGGTTTTTGTTTTTGTAGGTACTCAGGTAGCGGGTAGGTACTGTCCGCGCGGCGTCGCGTAGCTGTCAATCGGAAAATCGACGCTTCGATGATTTTTCTTCTGGCAACTCTGCCGCGGTTTATTTGGCGGGAACTAGCAGTTTCAGTTGGTAGGTAGTTAAGTTTCCTGCATCGCCTGCAGTCGCATCCCTTGGCGGCACGGGGCGGACGTCTCGGATTGCTCCCCATTCTTATTCTGACAGTTATGCGCGGCAGTATTCTTTGCCGCCCCTTCGCTGTTTACGACGACGTTCTAGTATCTCGCACAGCTAGGCTGTTAGCTCCGAGCCATTCCTATTCCCCCCTCTCACGCTCTTTATCGCTTCGCCGAACGGTTTATCTTTCTCTGAAGTTGCGAAAAACAAAAACCCCGCCGCGCGCCGCCGATAATTCTGAATTCAACACGGCGAACGAATAAAATCATTCGAAAATATGAAATATTTCTTTGTTCTCTCAGATGGCGTTGCTGTCGCGCGGGGTCTGTTTATAAGCGGAGATCAGAACCTTTTTAATTTCCTCCCTTTAGCTAGCTCTAGAACCTCTGCGCTCTGCGCGCAAGAGCAAAACAATTATTTTAATAATATCAAGTAGAAGGCTGTTATAAAAAGGAAAAAGAACGAACATCGCTCGCTCGTTCATAAAGTTCACAATGGAATGCAGAATGTAACGATTGAAATCCGGTGTTGGCTGTACGGCGCATTTTCCCTTGCAGCTCGGCGGCTCCGAAGGCGAGCGCCTGCGAGAACGGCGTAAACATTCCACGCGGCGGCAAGCGACCTTTATCCTTACGGAGCCGGTCTTGCCAGGCGAATATGGCCTCTGCCGACGGACTTGTAGATAAGAGAAAGGCCAGCTAACGCGCCACTCACCGCGGTATTGGAACGAAAGGTAGACCCGAGCGCCAACAGCAGACGTACATACGTCATCGGACTTGTTTATCATGGAAAATAACTAAATAACCGTGTTGTTCAGACGCATGCACTGACTGTGAATTCCTTGAAAGTTACATATTATAATTAAATGTATTTTATACCAGAATTATGTGTACAATCATTACAACAGCAGGCATACTAACTGAAATACAAGTGTTTCCGAAACTATTGTGCAGAAAATCTGTATTGTCTTAAACCATAAAAATCTCGCGAACGGGGAACTCTGGCGTCATGAAATTAGCACAGCTCTTTCTGCATGAAATTTTTAGGCCAATGCAATTATTTCGGCACGCAATGTCATTTCTGTCATAAGTTATTGAGATTAAAAAAATATACTTGCCTATCAAAATCTATGAAATTACGTCATTCCATAATTTTCAACTAAAATCAAATAAGTTAGTAATTTTTCGTGGTCCAAAGTTAAAATGTTCTATGTTTCATTTTGTAAAAAAAAATATAAGAACACCACGGTTGGTATACCATGAACACGTGTGCCGCACCGTTGGAAAGAAGGCCAAGCTACCTATCGTGGTAGGCGGAGAGGGGCAAGGGGTGGGCTGGGGGGCGAGGGGGACAGTCGGGTGGGGGGAGGCCGCTGTCTGCCTGTCTCTACCCAACTCACAGCCAACACACACTGGTGCGGATTGTATGTGCAGGGTTGCGTAAACCGACTGGAATATATATTTAATTATTTGAATAAATTCGTAATTAATAAGATTAAGATAAGGACACTTCGCGCCCTTTAAGTTATTTTATAATTTTTATTAGATGGTTTGGGAATTTAGAGCGAATGAACGAGGAAAGGAGTGTAAGGAGATTATATGACGCAAATCTGAATGGTAGGGACGCCCGAGGAAGACATGGCACGACCAAGTGAATCAGACTCGATTATTGAGTCGGGCCATGTCAGAATATTATAAGAGCGTGTGTGAGGCGATGTATGAATGTGTATGAGGCAAGTGATGAAGGAGTGTGTTAAGACCGAGTTTTTTAGCTTTCCGTCCTCTCTGCCTTACCCTGCGGAGAACCGGCGTGATGGTTAGTTAGTTAGGTGGTTTTTGACAAATCATCCAAATATTAGTATTATTATTTATTATTATCAACAGTTTGCCGTGAATATTTACTGTCATTGACTCCCACTGTATATGGTCTGCTACATTTCATTTTACATAAACGACATCATACAATAAACTTTCTCATTCTATATAGTCAATAAACACGAATAAAAATTTAAAATACACGATGAAATCATTTTTATGCTATAAGTACTTGCTGAAATCACTAATCACATTAAACACCAGCTAACCCACTCTTTTGACAGGTTACGTAACGACTGATTTTTTTTTAAATTTCAAATATTGTTTTGATACGTTTCTAGTGGTAGCCTTTTATGTAACTAAATCGTATAGGCTGGTATTTAATTGACATAATATAGTAGGAGCCGAGTAAAATATATGAAAAGAAAATTGTACACTTTGTTGTAATGTGTAGCTAATCGTCTACGTTGGGCCGTGAAGTGTAATACGTGAGTAAGGAAAGTATCTGGAGTATCTCCTATCCTTATCCTATATTGCTCTTTATCTCCCCTTACCAAAATTTAGTTTTAAGACACAATATAACTTCATCTTTAAGTAACTTTAGCATTCGAAACTTTTTAACTTCTGTCATCTGTGTATTATGTTACAAGTTTTTGTTTCTTACAATTTAATAAATGTCCTTTCTTTGTTCATCCGCTCTACGATTCCATGACAAAACAGATCATTGAAGAAAACAAAAAACCTACCCTAATCATGTCGTATTTTATTTTAACACTGTTTTGTTTTATTCGGTACCCTGATCTACATTATCCAAACTATCAAAATAATATAATATTATTTTATTAGATTTTTGCGCATTTTTTTATTTTTTCATTTAGTACAAAATTATTCATTTGATATACATTATTTATAAAATATTTTAAAATGATGCGTCACATAAATTGACTACTTCTTCAACCGTCGACAGTTTGACGTTTAAAGTACAGAAATTGCGTTTTCAGGGATCCGGCCCTACAGCTAGAAAAAATCCTATAAATAAAAAAAAAATCAGTGCAGTTTACACGCGGTAGAAGCGAAACTTTACCAAAACAATCTCAACCAATACTTGAAAAGTAAGGTCATAATCAAAGCGACCAAAGAGCGTAGACTTAGCGTAATTTCTGTTTCATATTTCAACCAATAGGAGCCTTTAAAAGTGACATCACAATCAAAGCGGCCAATGAGCGCAGTTGATGCGTTGCAGGTGCAGTAATCGTCATTTACGTTTCACCCGAAATCCAAATCACAGCGGGGCTATATAAGTTTCACTTTATGTGTAATCTAATCGTCATTTACGTTTCACCCGAAATCCAAATCACAGCGGGGCTATATAAGTTTCACTTTATGTGTAATCATGTGCTTAGTAAACTGCGATGTCTTTTAATATATTATACAAATTTGAGTTTCGAATCGAGGTTCGAAAAATGTCTTACCCTATCTATTTACCGCCTCTCATGCAGGGCCCAAGGCTAAAATAATATGATAAACGGAAAAGCTGGCCGTATAACACGCCAATACTAAAACTTGCAATAATTATTAATTTTAATTGTTTATTTTTCATATTATTTTTCGCGACATCCCTGACTGACGCGTTTCGTTGCCGCCGTACTGAGTAGGTTCTACCTACACAAGGAAAATAAACTCACACCATCGCCATCTGTATACTGTTGCCAACCTAACCGACTCACACCACCAGTTCCCAGTGTTACCAACACAGCGAGACTGGAAATAATCTATAGGCGGGTGGGTACCTAGTACCTACCGCGCGCCGTACACCGTACAGTCAGCTAGGTACCATAGATATAATATTATATTATAGACTTCTAGTTATACGGGGTAGGTTGAGTGCCTACCTACGTAATATAATATTGTAGCTATACCGCGTGTGTACGGTGTACGTTCTCCTTTATATAAGTTGATGAAGGAACGAAGGTAGCTGCTGTAATATTATAGCAACATGTACGAGGTGGAATATAGGCTTTATAAAACCTAGGTAGGTGCTACGCCATAGATATATCGCGTAAGTATAAGTTAGTAAGTGCGTGGAAAATAAAGGTACCCAGTAGATAATATAATATTATCTAGAAGCTGGAGAACTGGGTAGATACTTAGCGAATGAAACCTCTGCCGGGATAGATATTATTAGGTAGACAGATTCTTGTGTATTTTGAAAACAAAAATAGTATCTATTGAATCAAGAACCCTCAAAGCAGAAAGTTTTGGGAACGTAATGTTTTAGAAAGCGAACTTTGCACAAACAAACAAAATTAATACATTTTATAAAGTGGTATTAGATATAATTACGTAATATGGAATTAGCGTGGAGTTCTAATATAGTTGATTAAACATCAAAAATCAGACAGTCGAAAAACATTTTTCAAATGCGAATGATTCGCTTAGTAGTTGGTTAACTAATTCATTCATACTTGTACTTGTATATCACCCCTATAAGTCCGTGGAATGTTTGTCTCACGTTCCAAGAAACGTCAAAACATCGGGTAGGTACCTAAACACATATCGTTTCGGTAGGTGAGTGCCTACCCTAAACAGAGACCCTACGTCATTACTTCGTGAAAAACTTAAAGACTCAAGTTGGAAAACGGAGACGTTCCCGCGTCGGCTTTCGCCGGCCGACTGTCTGCCGGCTGACGGGTGTCGCGATAACGCGGCCAGTGCATCACCCCGACAATAAAAACAATTTGAATGGGGGTAACTAGTACCTACCCGGCTGGGAAGACGGTTTTATACGTTTTCCGGAGAGTAACAACTCGCCCCCTTTTTGCGTCCTCCCTTTCGTGAGAGCGGGAAAGAACCAAGAAGCAACTCTGGTTTAGCAGTTCTTATTTGAAAAGTTGCTACGAAGAGCGCTTTCTTTTGTTTTTCTCCCGTCGCTGCGGGAGAAAGAGTTGCTCCCGCGTTGCGTAATTTTGATTTGGATTCTTTTTAAAATTTTATTTTGTTCGATGCCTTCTGCGGTTGAAGGTCGAGGGAAGTTGTCAAAGGAATGTTGAACTTTTTTAAACGTATTGGTTTAAAAAAAAACCATGATGAAATGATATGATGTATTTTTGACGCGGCCTTTTCTTTCTAATTGTTCAAAATATTACATACTTCCCTAACTTTTATTTCATAATATCCGGGGTTACGTAATAAAAGGGTTTTATTAAATTAAGGTAGAATCGTGAAATTTTATGCATCGTCATCGCTAAATCAACACCTTTTTTAATATGTACCTATTTATTCTATTCGTAGGTGTGTTGATTTGCCACTGTGTTGAGTTGTCTTGGAGCCGTAATAAAAGCAAAGACAATACTTACAAAGATTTTATTATCAAAAGTTATACCTTTTCAAAATATTATATTTTCAATTTGGGAGGTGGGTATGGGTACCACCGCCCCTTGTACCATTTATTGGATAAACAACCCCTCTTCGCTAAGTTTGGTGACTAACAAAGGGTGCACGGTTCCATGGGGTGTCCGGATCTTGGCCGCCGCCAAGATCCGGACATAAAAGTGTGGCAGGCCGGATCGGGAGAGACTGGTTGAAGGAGATATTTTGACCTCTTCAGGTGGACTCTCAGAGCATCACCTTATACACCGCAGTGGGAGGGATAAACTCATACGTCTGTCGCTCCTACTGACCCCAGATTCCTACCCTCCCCTCCTACCCTCCCCTCCTACCCTTTTCGTTCCCAAACTACCTATCCTTTTTTTCCTAAAAAGACCCCCACACAGCATCCCCAAAAACGACTTAGGCCATCTGGGGATTTATTTTCTTCAGGAACTCCTGTGTGGAGCTAATGTAATGATGTTCATTAAGCATTATATCATTATTTTATGCTCATTGCTTTTTTCTATGGCTTAACTTTTATAATGTTTATATGTATTATATTAATGGTTATCAAATATTGAACCGTTATTATTAATAATTATTGGATATGTTTTTATAGCGCCAATTTTATAAAATGCCACCTCAGAATGTTGAAAATAAACTAAGGTATTTGTTATTTCCAGGTTTGATTAAATTACCGCACGTTGGGCGCCAGTTTTATATTATACATATATATCTGGTTCTAGAGGGAAGGTTAACCGAGTCTATACAAATACAAGATATAGGTTAAGTGCGGTTGCAACAGGCTGCTTTTATTAGGTATTCGCGCCGAATTATGTGCAAGGGATCTGGCGGCCTTGCCTCCCACCCCCTGAACCTTCCCACTGCCCCTCTCGAACACGCCACACCACCTAATGTATTCCCATACTTCCTGGATGATAACAGACATGAACGGTTCTACTACAGATTGAACCTACTTCACACTTCGACTCGTTCACGATTAGTTTCGATTCCGAGGCCCCGCAGCTTTTTCGCAGGTGTGGGCAACCATTTGGTACACGAGTCGAAATTACTATGCAGGAATAAATACAAAACAATATATAAATTGGAAGTGATGATATTTTAGTTCTTGACAATTTACCCAACAAATTGGGATATTTTCATTGTTTTACAATTTGCGACTTATTTTTTTTTAATGTAATTAAAAAATTGTATAATTACACTGATTTAGTACCTAATGCCATTTATGTATGGTGTGCCTAGCGAGTATAGCTACTGAAATCACAAATATCGTGATTAAATAAACTAAACTCTTAAAATTTTCGCCGTCTGTCAGATGATTATATTTTCGTAATAACTTGCTTATTTTTTGCAAAATTATTTTTTTGTAATTGTAACCACTTACCAGATTGTTATTAAGTTATCGCAAAGATTACAATGAATATTAAACTGGACTAGTCATCCTTACAATAGTAGGCTCTAAGTTCCCCCAGAGTAGCTACTAATATTCAGATAAATGATTTTTTTATTGTGCTTATCGGTTGCTTAAGATTTTAAACACGGAATAGTTATTTTTTATATACTTTTATAACAAACCACAACAATTAAAACAGTTCACCAAAAATTGCTCTCATGGAAATTCTGACATTATTTAGTTTTTACCTAAGTAGGTTTCTAAGTAGGTTCAGATGTAAGAAAATTAAATTATGTATTTATCAACACTTCTGGGCTTTTACATATTATGTATGGTAAAAAATTATGTTTCAGTAACAACAGCTTGTATTTGTTTTTAAACGACTTCGAAAAGGAGTAGGTTATCAATTCGACGGTATTTTTTTTTGTGACAAATTAAAGATGTCCACTGAATAAGGAACTCCAGTGAAAAATATTATGGCTTTAAAAAAATATGTTCATATAGACCAATAAACGCTGATTCTGAATATATAACTTTTATTTAATAATATTAAACGTACAGTTTATAAAAAAATATTAAAAAGTGCATTTTTAATATTCTCGTTAAAACACAGCGTCAGGTTGGTATGCTGTGTAATGCTGTTATGGTGACGTCACGATAGTATACACGGTAATGACTGGTTTATTTATGCTATACGTCATTTATATGGGAATTTAGGTATGACACAAGCGAATGTTCTATATATTTCTTATTTTTGAAGATGTCGTAAAAGCATATACCTTTATAAAAAGTTAATAGAATTGCCTTTTAGATTTTTGTATCTGACATATACGATTGTGTTTGAAAAATGCAGTATTTTAAGTTTCAAAATGAAAAAATTTAAAAAAAACAGCCGACTGTAAACATATTCTATTAAATAAATGGTCGAAAAAATTAGGAAAATTCAAAATTTAAAAAATACAGATTTGTTACTTTATAAATTTGGAATAAAACTGTCACTTCACTTTTTATCTCGTTCATACAATTAAAAAGGATAAAAAAATATTATAATAATTCCGAAAAAATAACTGAAAAAATCTGACATCTTGGACTAGGTTTTACGCAATTAATGCGTTGATTTCTCGAATTTGTATTTATTTACACATGCATAAGGCTTTTACATTATCAAATAATATTACTTTTATGGAAGTTTTATTAAATTCACGCGGAAAAGTCATAAAAATTATAGAGAAGTAACCTTTGATTATGTAATGTCAGTAACCTAAAAACCGAACGAAACTAAATCACCAAAAAAACATTATTTAAGGACTAAAACTGAAAAAAAGTACAGGCAGCATTAATACTTATGCTGAATTACACTAATATCACAGTGAATTAATCATTTAAACGAAAATTATCATCAAAAACATAAGACTGCAATTTAAATTCATCAACGTCATTCATTGTTTTGCAAAGAATTTGATTTCGCCATTTGCAATAAATAAGCCATTAGCCAATCAACGCGTTATAATAAAAAAGATGGCCGCGCGCCTGCGCAAATCTATGTGAGATTCAAGAAAACCAACATAAAAATCAAAAAATAGTGAATCGTTATTTTAGTAGATGACGTCACAAAATTCACCATAGATATGGGTGTTTTCGAGGGATCTCCAAAAATTAAAACTTTGAAAATTATTTTAACTATTAAAACTAACTCTAAAATAAAATAAAAATATGCAGTAATTTCAGTTAGAAGGTCATTTTTCATAAAAAAAAATAAAAAAAATGGACTGGACTTCTCTATTGGTATCTTAATTATTTCCCTCTAGTATTATTAGTATTCTGGGTAAAGAGGACTGCATATGGTAGTTAGTCCTAGAATTTCTACACTGAAATAAATCCCGATTTCTGGTATTTATTTATTTATTTATTTATTGTTTGAAAATATTACATAATACAATATAGTGAACTTAAAATGTCCAACTAGGCAATTGCCCGTTTTAGGACATTCCAGTATGATAATGTTTTTACATGTAAATTATAAAGTTGACTATTCTGTTGGTAAAATAATACATATGTATATTCATATTCTAGAATACTTTCAGTTATACCACATTACATAGTGGAATTCGAAAGCTTATAAATGCAAGCAATTATGGACTATCCGCTACATGATTTTATATAAAAATTATGAGTCGGTGGAAATCCTTCTGTCTGACAATTTAATCATATTCCTATCATTTATAGGAGTGCTGTAGTTAAATTGCTCTAGGTCAATTGGAATACCCATTTTAAAATTTAAATTTGTCTACTTAGTTCTGAATGGTGTTTTCTAGTTAACGGTTGATACTTTGCAGTTGCAAGCGGAAAACTAAATATTTTTAAAAAATATATATGGAATATATACGCTTCTAAGGGATCGCCTTCATTGGCTTCGATGCCCTGAAAGAATAGAGTTCAAGATCTGCTTAATGACCTTCAAAGCATTACAAGGAATGGCGCCAGCCTATATATCAGAACTATGTGTCCGACAAAACTTAAGCGATAGACAGCTTACTCTAAGGTCAGCAGATCAAGATGTTACTAATCGTTTAATCGAACTTTCTAGGTCAAATCGAGCCGTTTACTATGATCGATCTTTTCGTGTAACTGGCCCGCTCATTTGGAACAAACTTCCCTCAGTTCTTACTAATATCCAGAACTTGGCTGAATTCAAAAGGGCTTTAAAAACAAACTTATTTAAAAAATCATACCTTTCATGAATTTTTAACTCCTTTTCAAAAAACTATAATAAACCATGTTCCTCAATTTTCCAGTAATTGTTTGGTTTCGATTACCTCCTTACTATAGTTTTATGTGCACTCCGAATTTGTATTATTTCTAAACGTAAACTGTTTCCTGTTCTGTAGTATATTTTAGTTTTTAATGATTCCTGTTGAATGGCAACGTTATGGTTTCAATGGGATCAATATCTATTGTCATGTGCACTCACTATTGTTGTTAATATTGTTCTTTAGGAATTGTTTTGTATATACTGTATATTCTTTGTTTCACACTATTTAATCAATTTTGTAAGGACTCGTAAGGAACACCATATAATTAATCTTAAGCTTATTATAATTGAGCGCATTTGAAGTGAAATATCACAAAACTGCGCTATATAAATACTATGTTATTATTATTATTATTATGGCGCACGCGCCGCAGGTTGTCCATAACTGCTTTAGAGCGTCGAACGGGACTTGGCTGGAAACTCAAGTAGTTTCTACTGCGTGCCTTCACCTTCTCACTTCTGTCCAACACACAATTCTAAATAATAATAATGAACTTCGCACCTGATACTACGTCTAATATAAGGCGAAACAGCTATCTAACAAGTTTTTAAAGTGAAAACTTCTTTAGCACCGTTTTGATTTAAAAACCGACGAAACGGAAAAGCGACACTAAAAAGAGACAAACACATACATCTATAGGATTTAGCCTGCGAGAAAATGAGATAGAATAATCGGTCTCCTCTTTGTACAGGGCTTCGTACCCTCCAACTCTTGCCTACGTTAGTTTTCTGAAGGTTTCACCTTCACCGCGTGTCCGCGTGTGAACTGCACACTTTTAATATTTTTTTTTACTTAACCTTTCGGATTTATTTTTTCTACGTTGAAATTCACGTGTCTGGTACGAGTGCAGTTCCGAAGAGCAATTGTTGTGCTGGGCTGACCCATACAACACACACTTAGGATTGTGTGTATTGGTGCATACGCTTGCGAAACGCCACTGAGAAGCAGCATTTTTCTTGATTACATCTACGACTATTTATATTGTTATTAGTATTTGAACGCTGAAATTTTCTTTTATTAAGTCGAATCACAAGTTTGAAATGTGCTGATTACAAACAATATTGTTTGTAATCATATATGTATATATTATCATATTATAATAAATACGCGTAATAGTAACTAACTACCACTAGTTTTCTTGAAAGGGTAGAAAGAGAGGATGAACCGCCTTGAACACGTTCTCCTTGCTTCATCCACATTCACATATCATCTCAAGCACGCTCTTTTGTTGATCTGACTCTTGACATGACCTGATTCAAATATTAAGTTCATTTGATCATTTCATGTCTTTCTCGGACATCCTCCTATACCAACTTATCTAGCGTCCAATTAATAAGGAGAAGCAGTCCGCAGTTGCGTGCTTCTCTTTTTTTTCTCGCTAGTATTTCTTATTACTCTCGATATAACCTTGCGGGGAAAAATAACTTTCCTATGACGAGGGAGAGTCTCGAGTAGAAGAGTAGTGCGCGGATTGAGGCCGCAGAACAGCAGCGAGAAAATGAAAAGCTATTACATACGTGTTATATATGTGTATTACAATAACAACCACACTAGTGATGGGCATGATCGAAATACATATCTGTTTTCGAAACATATTATTTCGAATCGAATGATGACACAATGATCACTTGGGGACGATGATAAGCCTCCGCTACCCGAATTTCTACCGATTTCTTACATATCTCCCTTAAACATTTGAAGTTTTTAAGCTCTTAAAATAATATATGTTATTTTTGAAGATAATATCTAGACACGTTCCACGCCGAAACGCAAATTATAAAGAATTCCCTCGATAGAAAAAAAATCGCAAAGTATGCCCCGAAAATTATGTTACACGTTTGTTTCAGTTATTTTACAAGTTATAATTGTGAAAAAAATCACAGTGTTTCTTTAAATGATACTTAAGATAAGTTCCACGAGATTTTGGCTGTATTCTAAACGAGTCGTATTTTATTAAACATTTTCGCAATTTTCGTTTCGATTTTGTCTGACTAACTAACTAACCATCACGCCGTTTCCCCGCAGGGGTAGGCAGAGAGGACGGACCGCCAAACAACTCAGTTTTGGCACACACTCCTTGCCTCGTTCACATTCATACATCGTCTCATACATGCTTTTCTATTATTCTGACTCTTGACATGTCCCGACTCAAGTATCCGATTCACTTGGTCGTGCCATGTCTTTCTCGGGCGTCCCCGACTTCTTCTACCATTCTACCGCTTGTCGATTTTGCTACATCGATTTTGTCGCTTCAAATATTAGCGCCCTCCTCTAACATTCGTAATTTCATCTTTCCATCTTCTTCTTTTTGAGTTCGGATGCGGAGCCTTAACTAGTACTGACAAAACTATAACTATAACTGCGACAAAATATCCCCGACAAAATATCCTCTGACAAAATATCTTACGGACAATACTCGCTACGGACAATCGCTACGGACAAAACATCCCCCAACAAAATATCTACTAAAAATTTACCAAACCTAACAAAAAATGGAACAAAATCAACAAAACAACTTGTCTCATTTTTTGTTAGGTTAGGTTAACTTTTAGTAGATATTTTGTTGGGGATGTTATGTCCGTAGGATATTTTGTCGGGGATATTCTGTCGCAGGATGAAAACGCGTATTACCATATTATTTCTACAATGCTCTATCTTACTTCTAACTACGGACTATTTAGGGTGAATTGAGCAACAAAAAACTACGGACTACACAAACTATTATAACAACTTATGGCTAACAGATTGCATTTATCGCTTCTTCGATCACTAAATACAAAGCTGTACGTACGAGAACAATGCATTAGGTTTGCTTAAGTTTTATTAAATATTTTGGTGGGGGATGTTTGTCCGAAGTATATTTTCTCAGAGGATATTTTTTCTCGGGATGAAAAGTCGCGGATCCTTAGAAATATATCATACATTTGTACAACGCACTTGAGGTGATTTTTCACAAAAATGGCGGTGTATAAATCATCAATTTTTTTTTATTATTATTAAATGTTCCTGCCCTACAAAATTATAAACGGTACCTCCGCCTATTATAAACGGTATATGGAATCATGTAATCTAAAAGTGTTTCTCCGTGCGTGGCGTACTGACTGGGTACTGGCTTGGAATGTCTTTTGTTCGGTGCATTTGAGGCATTTGAACCATGTTCGTGATGTGATGAAATCTCCCCATGCGCGGTACGTGACACCGCCACCCCCGGTAGGTACGGGTGACGTCACTCCGTCGCTTTCATCGGCGTATTATCTCTTGGCAGGTCCGTTCTCCATACATGTGTGACGTATGGTATCTCACATCTCCTGGCAAGAGTGGCAAGCAACCTGTTAGACTATTGGCGGTCCCGTCCCGCCTTAAAGTGGGCATAGCTCCTTAGTGGGAATTTAACACTTGTTCGCTCGCTCCAATCAGGACCAAACTAACCAATTATTTACTCATTATAAATTTCTGTTAACTATCATAGCATACTTCTCTTTATCACTTTAAGTTTTTAAGCTCTGAAAATATATATATAATATATATATATATATCGATGCTGGAAAGGAAAAATGGGTAAAGCGTCATGCAACTTTATGGCGCTTATATGCGAGCGAAGCCGGGGGCAAAAGCTAGTTATAGTTATAAAGCAGCCAATATTTTTTTTAGAGTGCAGTTTTTCATTCAATAATCCTGTTTCCAGCTTAGGAAAACATTATTTAATAACGCTTTTAGTAGTACAACTAGGCACACAAGATAATTGTAGCATAAATTTGAAATAAATCGCTTTCATACATCGTCACCTCAGTTGGAAAAAGTTCTAACTGACATTTTTTCCCAAAATGACAATGACAAAATGAAAGCGAAACCATTTTTTGGCTCATTTCTATAACCAAAATAATTTTCAGAACGTCTTGTATTTCCGTAGAAACTTGTATGAAAAATTTTTAAAGTCAAGCTCCATTTAGTTTACAAGGTTCTAACATCATTAACACTCTCTATTTTATTTGTATCTGACAGTTCTATAGGGTTCTAACTTCGCCTTGCCATATTTTGATGTTTCAAAGTTTGCAAAGACGAATTTTCGTAATCTGATTAACAATTTGATTTTGAGGTTCAATCTTGTATAAGGTATTTTAGTAGATCATATTTTAATGGAAAATATTTAAATACACGTGGCCCTAGCTTGCAATGAATTATTTAGCTCTAGTTGGTTTGCAGATGGTTATACCTGCATGTTTAAGACTGTTCTAAAATGGTACATAAGTATACGTCCCATTTAAATATGTTAAATAAAAATACTTAACACAAGAATTAACCTCAAAATCAGAAATTGGTATAGATAATGAGAAATCGTCTTTGCAAACTTTGACATCTCATATCAACAAAAAAAGGTAAAGTGACGAAATGCAAGAAACCCATAAAATAGACGTCTTGCTATGCTAACCTGCATTATTGAAAGATATTTTGTAAATATTAATTTCAGATGTCCAATAAGAGTTAGTCGGTCTCCAGACATATTTTATATTCCTAAGAGCAGTGCTAATTATCTTCAAAATGTGTTTATAAGAAGAAGCTGTAGCACCTTCAATAGATTATCCACAGACATTGACGTGTAAACACGAACCTTGCTAACTTCAAAAAATTCGTAAAAAGTAATATTCAATGGAAAACTTAATGTTTCAATAATTCCTTATCTTTCTTTATCATTTATCATTTTCATTTTTTTTCATTTTCATTACATTTTCTTTTTTGATTTCAGCAGTTTGCATTAAATAACCTCTTCAAAATGTTACAGTATACATATACCTATTACCCTTGAAAATACATTTTTTGTAGATTTAAGTGAGTAGATGCACTTTTTCAGATCTGTTTATATTACATACGTATATTGTTTTGTTTGTTTTTATTTTTATTATGGTCTCAAATTTTTATGTCGTTATTTTATTGTTCAATGATATGATTATCTCTAACACTGTTATATATGAACTTGTAATGACTGTTTATAACGCTAACAAATAAAATAAAATAAATAAATAAGTACCTCTTGATTATCTGATAAATATTGCCCAACGTGTTATAATATTAAATAGTCCGGCCCTGGTTACACGTGTAAGCAAGCACTCCATACAGTGTATACTTGTTTAGAGCTTTCTTATACCGGCCGTAAACAAGGCGGCATAATTGGTCTGGTAGGTCATCCGCCACGTGGTCGGCTGGTAGCTGGTGGCTGCCGGCTCGTTGCAGATTTACGGTCGCTGTCACTTTTCGCGTGACAGATCGGTCGCGCGAAACTCGCGCGCTTTTCCCAAAATGGAACTACTTCCTTTTTTGAAATATTACCCCGGACAAGGTCGCGCCTCGCTCGGAATGCGAGCGGAACTGGAACTACAACTGTTTGCTTTCGGAGCGGAATCAAAACATCGATGGTTTATGATGGGATTTCATTCATTCGTTTGAGTTTTATTCATCGTATTTCTATATTCTGCCGTTCACAAAGTTTTTTCACAATTCACCGACGTAATTTAAATATCATATTCTCGATATTTTTTTTATACATCACGCACCCTAACTTCATAAAGTTTTGGTTCAATGATAAAATAGAATAATAAAGAAATGGAACAAAGAAACTAAACCTAACCTAACATAACCTAAAAGGAATAACTTATTAACCTAACATAACCCGTCAGGAATAACTTATTCTTGTATTTATTTATTTATTGTTAATAATAATTATTACATAACTTTTTTTTATATTCCTCCACACAGGAGACCCTGAGGAAAATAATTTCCCCCAGCGCCTGTGTCATCTTAGGGGTAACTGTGTGAAAAGTATTTTTAAGGAAAGGAAAAAGATGAAGTTCTGTAAAGAAAAAAATGTATGAGGAATGGCTAAGAACTTGGAGTTTAGTGTGTCCAGGAGTGACGGACGTATGAATCCATCCCTCCCACTGCGTTGCAAGGTGAAAGAAGACACTACAAATCCGGCCTGCCATGCAGCAAATGGGCAGACGTATCCTCAATAACACCTGAACAAACCTCACTCCGTGAACGCGGGCATCCGTTCTAAGTCACAAATGTAGCGAACCACTTGGGGTGACCTATGGCAGAGGTGTTGGTTATCAAATAAATGGTTCACGGGGTGATGTTTTAAATACCAAATATTTAATAAAATCAATGGAGGTGATTACCTATTCACTATATTATAGAAAAAAAAATTCATAAAATTTTTCAAGCAGACCAATAATTCTGCTTTCTAAAAAAAACTTGCATTATCGAAAACTTGCTTTGTGGTCGTAGCTTTACAATACCCAGGAACGTATCCGTATCATTCGTTACATCGTTAGGTTACGTTCGGTCAAACACATTTCACATTTAGTATGTAATTATAACTATTGATACGTTTCTCATTTTGTGAAGCAATAAATTATGTTAGAAAAAACTCAATATTTAAAAAAATTTATTTAACAATCGAACAGAAAAAAACGTGACGCCTTTATTTTATCCTCTCTCCGCCTGCTAAGTTATGTATGTCAAGCCGTAGTGGTGTTATTTGATTTGATTTATTGACAAGGACCGGAAGTCGGCGCCCGCCCTTTGGCGTGAAGATGCAGCTTTGGGCGGGAAACGGTCCTGACACATCCGGCTTGACGATATTGCGCGGGAATTCATTTCAATGGAATCTGTTAGTCCGCAGCAAATGTTGGAAACCGTTTTTAGTGTGAATGCTTTTCATCAACATCTTTTTCAGAAAAAGCTTTATTACCGGCAAAATAATTACAATTAAATTGACTTAAACCTAAACTGATTGGGACACCATTACAGAGAGATTGATAGCTGTTGCGATGTCATCTGGTTGAAAATCTTATTTTCAGCTAGCGTTAAAAGCGGCTGTGTTTTTACCAATACCTCTGCCATAGGTCATCCCAAGTGATTCGCTGCGTATAGTGACTTAGCAGGGGGGCCGGGTTCATGGGGTGTGGTTTGTCTAAGTCTTGGCGGCGGATGCGTTTGCTCACCTAATGATTGGCGTGCCGGATTGAGAGATGCTGGTTAAGGGAGACCATTTGACCTTCCCAGTTGGTCTCTCCCGACCCATCGCCTTGCACTGCAAGGGGAGGGATGGATTCATACGTCCATCACTCTTGGATGCACTGACCTCCAGATTTCTTGAAATTAAATAATCGAAAACAATTGAACGATAATAACCAAAAGTAAAAAAATCACAGAAACAATTGAATGTCAATAACCAAAAGTGAGCGAATCACAGAAACAATTGAACAAATAGGTATGGTACCAAAAGTAATCGAATCACGGAAATAATTGAACGACGATTACCAAAAGTAATCGAATCACAGAAACAATTGAATGACAATAATCAAAAGAAAATGAATCACAGAAACAATTGAACACAATAACCAAAATTGAACGAGTCGTAGAAACAATTAAACGAAAATAACCAAAATTGAACGAACCACAATAACTAAAAGTGAACGAATCACAGAAAAAATTGAACGACAATAACCAAAAGTTAACGAATCACAAACACAATTGAACGACGATAAATCAATACACACAGCAATATAAGCGATGTTCAGTAATTGTTTGTGCATTATTTGATATTTGAAGCAACAGGGACGGCCGACCCGAGAAAGAAGCGGATATCAATTCGAGCACAAATATTTATTTTTATTACGTGTCTGAATTTATTGGCTGCGGCCGTTCATTCAATCCAGTGCGGGCAGGGGTTGGCAACCAGTGGAAGACAATTTTTTTGTTATATTCTGAAATCGTTAGTCCGTTATTATTTTTAATGTATGCGCTAAAGAACTTCGTAGTAACGTTACTATTACAAGTTAAATTGACACTCCAACATTAAGTTGGTTACCTTCGTAGCAACATGGCAAGGTTAGAAAATGTAAAAGAGATAACGTTTCAACTCAACACCTTTGAAAAGTCAAATCGATTACGCAATGGATTTCATACTACACATACAATTTACGAGTAGTATAAATAAAACACATTATTATTACATTGACATTGAGTATTAAACCTCAGTTAAAATTTCTGTGGAATGAGCTTATTTTCTATATTGACACAACGCCCATTCGAAGTTTTGCAGCACCCCCTCCTAAATGCTAAAAAATTTAAAACGCCCCCCAGACCTCCAAAACGCCCACAGAGGGGCGCTGGCGCCCCCGTTAAGAATCACTGGGTTAGAGGCTATTTTTCAATCTTTTTTCATAACTTTTCAAAGAGGTGTTGAGTTGACTGATTCTAAGTTGGCATGTAATCCGCTTTAGCACTGTTGAAGTCTTTCAATAATGAAATTGGTATTTATATAGTCATCACAAGACAATCACAACTTTATCAGTGTTATTATTTTAGACTAGCGGAGACCCGCAAAAAATATGGGATATGTTATATTATTATCTTATAAAATGGTTATTAATTGTTGTCATTTTTATGATACTTTTAAATAATTAGTCACCACTCCCTATAATGTTTTTTTGTTTGTCTACAGTTTTTACTTGTCTATGCCTTCAGCATGCCTGTCAGTTGGTTCATGCCTGTCAGTTGTTGTTTGCCTTTTGTAATTTTTATTCTAACGGACAGACCTTTGGTTTTGAAACATGAAGATTATTTTGATTAAATAAGTGGACTTTTGCAAAGTGATAAGATTTGATTTAAATGTTAAAATACTATATGACTGGTAAGTAGGTAATTTAAAAATCTGTTGTCACTCGTAGGTACTTTATCGCTTTTCTGAATTCTTCTCACAATTAGTTCTAATTTAGAAAATGATACTTAAATTCAAATCAAATTTGAGTTAATTAAGGCAGATTTTACGCAGGACTTATACACGATAAAATGATGTTATAGAAATCATCCAAACATTATTTTTATATAAATTTTTATTTTAATACGTTTTGGTTAGCGACCACTGCCCTGTCAAATATAACGCAGGACCATTCAAATCGCAAGACGGAGGGTAATTGGCCGCTGATTCGCTAATTGCCGATCCGCACTACTCGGTACCGGTACAGTACAGACTATAAACTGTAGGTATAGTCTGTCCGTGGTTCCCCGCCCTTCACCTCCCCCTTTCCCCGCGCGGTGTTCCCCCGATCGGCGGTGATTACTCAGGTCCATGCGGAGGGATTCTATACTATTGGAGGTGGCTTTTATGTCATTGTTTGTAGCATTTGTTATTGTTTTGGTACTTATAGCCGTTTTATACCATCTCTTTTTTCAGCCCGATTCCCGTATAGAGACCAAAGACAAAATTTTTCGCTTCACACGATCCTTATTTTCATCTCTATTTTCATATCTACGATTTCAGTGGACATCACTGCAAACAACATGGTTCATGTGCAGTGATGCCAACTGAAATCGTAGATATGAAGATAGAGATGAAAATAGCGATAGTGTAAAGCGAAAAACATGTCTTTGGACTCTCTACGGGAATCGTGTTGAAAAAAGAGATGGGGTAAAACGGCTATTAGGTATACTAGATTCATAAAAGCCTTTTTTACGGTCCGCGATATCTTTAAATTTATTATCTTTAAATTTTTCCGAAATCTTATTTTTCTTATTAATAATAATATTAATAGGATTATTTGTAGAGCGCTGTTTTTGTGAGAAATCTCGTCAAGGGCATTGGACAATTAATTATGAATTCTTAGGCTCTATCTAATTTTAATATTTACAAATATATACCGAAAATGTTACCTGACAAAAACCGTTACAAAACTGCGTTTCACAATGATTACAAAATTCAAATGGGATAGAGAACTACGATATCAGGAGTGTGTAAGTAAGACAGAGCGCGTGCTAAATGGGCTAAATGGAACATTTGTTTCCATTCAAATTTGTACCGAAGGAATTTATAAGCAAAATTTCGTTGCCAACTTAAAAAATAACAAATTTATGTTAAATCGCAGAGGAGTCTCAACTGCTCCCAACTGTCTGATCCAGTGAGACCATGGCAACCCCAATTGGGGTATGTTGGGAGGTTGAAGGTAGTGGGGAGGTAAAGAGATTGGAAAGAGGATAGTGGGGAAGTACCTGACTGTTCAGATCTGCCCATCAAACACGGCCAAAGCCATTTCAAGCAACGTTTCAATTCTGAATAGTGGTCGTATCTTCCACTCTGGAACGTAAATTGAACGTGAACGTAAATTGTAAATTGAACAAATTGATCATATAATATTTTCTTGCGCACGCCGCGCTTACTAGTCGTGAGTCCGTTACTATTCGAATATTAACCGAATATTCGTAGCATTAGTAACATCCTTCTCATCTTAGTTCCCAGCGGCAGGCAGGTACTAGGTAAATGCTACGTGATGTGTAACCAGCCTACCTAGGCAAGTACCCACCTTTTACGCGCGGCACGTATTCGAGGTCGATACTAAACTTAGCGATTGTCGTGACAATTTCGCTCACTAGATAGGCACCTACCTCACCAATCAAAACTGTCACACAAACTACTTGTCATAATCCTGTGCAGTTGATTGACACACTGGGTACGTTCTGACGTATTTTTACGTCGTGACGTCACGGTACCGACGTGTCAGTACGTGTTGGGGTTATTTAACGATGTGTTTAAGTTATTAGTCACCCAGATGCAATGGCGGTGGGCGTTTGCTTTCACGTACAAGTACTGAAATAGATTGGCTGAAGTATTACGTAATGAATTTGCCACTATTTTTATTCACAGCAATTTTATTTATAAGAGTGATATATTCCAACTTCCAACTAAAATGCAATATTAATTATTATTAATTAATGCAAATATAGATTAATAAAATGAGTTACGGGTTTGTTTCAATATATGTTTTTAAAGTGAACTTCCTTACCACCTTTGTGATTTGAATCCTGGTGAAACGAACAATAGCGACACTAGAAAGAAACAAACATATACATCTATAGGATTTAGCCTGCAATAGAATGAGATAGTATAACCGGTCTCCTCTTTGTACGGTGCTTCGTGGCCTCCCAACTGTTATCTACTTTAATTTTCTTTTTTCTTCCGCGTGTGAATTGCACACTTATAATTTTTTTATATACTTACGAACTGACCCGACCACGCGTTGCTGTGGCTAACGAAACACAACGCCATCTACTGGATGGTTACCCAACCTAGATAACCAAGTGTTGTGTCGATAAATTAACTCACACCGCCATCTGCTAGAAACTTATGAACTTACAAATAATTACAAAGCATTGTCCTTTAACAAACATAAAACATAAAAACTATCCTATCTTTTAAGTTGCACCAAATTACACACAGTAAGCCAAATTTCATCTAAATTAGTTAAGTAGTATCGGAATTTACCTCGAACCAACATCTTGAGATTTTTATACATAAATATGAAGATAAAGATATCACGCAAAAATCTCAAACTCCGGTGTTGATGGGATTATGGCATCATGATATTGTGGAGTGGGGTGTACCTAATAGAGGGGTCGGGAAATGCTCTATAGTTCAACATGGCCACATTCTGAAAGTTCTTATTTTAATACAAATTGTATTTTTTAACACCCAAAATTTAATTTTCTTATTTTTTCTGTGTGTATCCTGTAATACATAGATATCGACATTTGAAGCAAGTTTACAATGATGATCAACTGCCACTTATATCATTCTACTAATATATGTCAACTTTAATGAAAACACTAAACTTTCTTTGTAGGTTTCTGAACTCATGTCCTATGGACCCGTAGGCAAGCTCTTAACCCTCTTCCAGATTATTTTCCAAACACTTGGGAACCTAAACTAACTTTAAAAAAAATAGCGGCAAATCGTTCATTAAACTCCGAAATATATTAGTAAAAGTGCGTCCTAATTGCTTCTTTGTCTCGATATTACTGCCAGATTCCTAATGGCGGGAGCTTTTCCAAATTGCGAACTGGCGACAAAGCTAAACCTTTCCAACTCCGTCCACAACGCCCCCCTTCCCGCCCCCCAGGCCCTACCGCCCCCGGCTCGGCCCCACGGGCCCTACCTTATTTAAGGGCCCCATACTTTCTCCAAACCTCCGCCCCGTGCCGTATAATGAACGCACCAAAACCTCGCGCGCTTTCCTCCGAGCGCGCCTAACTTCAGATTGATCCCCATCACGCAACAAAAAAGAAAAGCGGCAAGCAAAATAACCACCCCTAATAAAAAACAACATTATCAGATACATGAAAATTCAACAATTTTATCCATTTTTGGTGAGGTGTCTTTATACTTCGCTGTGATTTCGCCTGATTGGGGACCGAGCTTTAAAATAGAAGTTGAAACATTAATTTAAGGAGTTGTTCGTTGGGGGTGGTTGAGGGTTGTGCCATAGAGAAGGGAGGGGTTTCCGCCCCCTTGATATCGAGTGGTCCCCTCCGCCCCCCAAGGCCCCCCAACAAACATAACCTATATTTTTGACAGGACAGAATGTTTATCGTGTTGGTGTTTTCTAACGCATGGTACCTGCCCGCTAATCGAACTCCCTCTATTATTCATTAGGCGAGTACGACAATTTTTACCATTAGGTAAACTAAATCTCAAATCAAATGTTAATAATAAGAAAATTTGTTCAAACTTCAAAAGTATAACTAACTTTACACGATAACAAAGTCAATTAAATTGTGAACTAAAATTATGAAGCAAAAAAAAACTGTGTAAAATATCACGAACTTTGAGCTCTGGCGTCGTGAAATTTACACAGATTTTTCTGACAGAAATTTCTATCCCAACGAAACTATTATCAGTTCTTTACGTCTTTTACATTATGAGATATGGACTTTCGAAATATTCATTTTCCTTTTTGAAATTTATTTTTAAGAGTGTTATATGTATAATGCGAAACCGGTTTGTAATTGTCTTGTTTTAACCTTGGTTTTAAGCCCTTTATATTAAAATGCAGTTTAATTTTATAAAAAATACTTTTTGGATCTATTACTTTGATTATTTTCCGGTTAATAAGTCAATATAGTTTCTAAGAATCTTTTCATTTCAATCTGATGGGTAAAATAATCTACAAAGTGAAAATAGATTCTTGGAAGTCGTTTTGTCTTTCTACAATCCGAATCACTAAATCTTTTGAAAGAGAGGATTCCATTTTCCTATATGTGTATATAAAACAAAACTTTACTCGGTCTAGCGAAATATTAGGCAAATCGACTGTAAAGGTAGAAGACATGAATGAATCTCTTTTTACATTATTTAATAATTTTTTTTTTTCACGTCCGTAAAGTATTTTCTATTCAAAGCTCTATAAGTAATTTTAAGGGTGCAACTTAGCTTTTAGTATTATCAGGGGCGCGGCTCGTGACTTTTCAGCGAGCTATAGAGTAGTACAATTAAAAAAAATCTACTTTCTAGATGTTGAAAGTATTCTTCGTGGGAAGAATTTTAAGCGCCCCACCTAATTGAAAGGATCGTAAAAATTGTCGTATAAAAAATAGTTTAATAATTTTCATGACATTGTGATTTATTTTGCGTTATTATGCTGTGTTGCCCTCCCTCCTTCTGTAACCAATGTTTCGAATAGCGTTACAGTGTCCATCATCAGGGCAGATGTTATTAATAATTTTTTTTTCAGTTGAATTTTTAAATCTTTATAAAAGCTCACCGAAGTCACGAGCTGCCCCTATCGATAAAAAAAAACAGAAAGTATATTGCTATAAACTATGTAATTAAATTAATTTGTATCGCCCCGTTTTTCTGAAAAACTCCAAGGGCGTTGTATAGCAGGCATTCAGAGTAGTAGATACTCTCAGTATCGCCCTGGTGAGCGACCACCATTCTGAAAAGACCCTTCCTCTTTCTAACCATTCCCTCCCATTTTCATCAGTCTCGAAATATTCTTCAAATGTAGTTGCAATTTGCAATAGTTCTACCCGCTCCGGCCAATTGAAACTAACGAATTATTAAAATAATATTATAGACATTAATAACCAATTTAATTGCTTTATTATCACGTCTTTTCTTTCTTTCTTTCTTCTATTTCTCTGCAGGTTATGTTTTATATTTGACACTACTATATTTTATGTATTATCGTTTTGATTATCGTTATTTCTGTTAGTTTCGTTTAGTAACAACTAAACTTTGATTACCCATGCTGTGAACATTTCTAATTGGAGTGTTAATATCTATGTACATCCAAACTATAATTTTTGATTACTGTAATAATTTTATTACTATGTACATATTTTAAACGATAAATAAATAAATGTAAATTAATCTCATTTGCCATTAAAAGCTAATTAATGAATGATTATTAATTATTTATCATGCTGCGTTAATTTTTTTGTGTAGGTATGCTGAACAAATTAGACATTTATCACATATATATTTATTTAGTTGTAGATGAAAATTTTATATTTTCTCTGCGTACTGAAGAAGTGCAAGTTCTATAATTTCCTCCCGATGAAATGCTGGCAATCTTATCAAGAAGTTACTATAATTAATATCTTATCTTGTAAATAGGAGATAAAGTCATTCTCAATCCGTTCAGGCAGAGTTGTGATAATGTTTAGGAAGGTATTCCATTCAAATAAATACCTACAATCTAATAAATACACACTACCATTATTGAATTTTAAAATTGCTTTAAAAAGCCTCCAATATAAAAGTATTTAGGTCTCGTAGAGATCGTTGTCTCTCCCTTAATATCGTATTGAGAAATATGATATAAACGGTGTTTGAAAGAGAATACACCACGCTTTATATTCAAATTATTATTGAAAGTTCCAAAAGTTTCAGATCCCAATTTGAAAGAAATTTATAATTTATTTATTTATTTAATACATGAAAAATCGAAAGTACATATAGTTTTTTATGATATTTCACCCTCCATGCTAGGGATGACCCTGTGTTATGGCGGGTGAAGTTTACAGTTTTCGGATTTCATTAATTAGTATTGGTTGAAAAAATTCATTAATTAATACTATGCACACAGATTCTTCTACAATAAGAGAATTTATGTTGGTATTTTGGATTATAAGAATAAGGTAAAGAAGTTAAAGAGTTATTGGAAAAGAGAAGTTATTATTAATATATTAAGGAATTATTGGTATATAAGTCAAAGTAATCAGTCTTATACATACATACAAAGCTGCTTAGTTAGTAAATAAAAATATGTAAAAAATATATCATGTTATGCCTGCTCTTAATACTATGCACACAGATCTTCTATAAGAAAATGATATATAGTTAGATTGGGTTACAAGAAGAAGATGAGTAAGTTAGAGAATTCTTAGAAAATGAAAAATTTGAGGAGTTGTTAGATATAGATCACACTAATTTATTATAAAGCTTTGGGAATTTGATATTAATTATTTTTACATGGAACAACAAAAAAGTTAGGTGAAAATTACGTTTATAATATCATTTGTCTAATAAAAAATGTATCTATGTATAATTTTAATAAGAAAAAATGTAAGGTGAGTAATTTTTAAAACGCGTAAAAATTTTATATTTCAAAAATTATATGATTATTCGATTTATAAATTTTTTATGTGTATATTTTACACCTTTCCAAAACAGTTTTTAGTTTTCAAATACTTTCAGAAAATTTCCATTTATTTAAATTTTATTGTAATACGGAAATATTTTGATTCTATGGCATAATATGGTCGAAGTCTGAGGCGCTAAAATTGCGTAGGTACCTACCTACTTTATTTGTGTATTTAATTATTTGGTAGACGCGCGATTATTAGCGCGAAATGTGACCATTTTGGTCCTCAACATTACATTTGGACATCTCGGCTGACCGAATGGAAATGATCGCGCGGGCGTTCGAACAAAGGAGCGCCAGGATATTCGAATTTGGAACGTAAACAAAGGGAGGTGCTGGCGCCGCCCAGCGGACTTTCCCCGAACTAGCGGCGCCCCGGGGGTGGCGGCGAAACGGCGAACTACGAACTGAAGTATGGCCACAGGGATACCGGCCTAGAACGCTAGAAGGTTTTTCGGCAAATAACCGTTATTCATTCATGAGCTCCCGGTACTTACATGTCGGTTTTGTATGGCTGGCAACTTTTTAACGTTATTTTGCGGCGTTTCTGAGATCACTTAAAATTCACGCTAAATCATGTTGCTTTCAATAGACTTCTTTATCATATAAATACCATAATAAATATTTTTGATTCAAAGCTAAGTTCGCTTCTTATTCAGATTAAAATAGATTCGTAAACAATATTATTATATATTTTTACTAACTGACCCGGCCACGCGTTGCTGTGGCTAACGAAACACAACGCCATCTGCTGGATGGTTACCCAACCCATATAACCAAGCGTTGTTTCAATAAATTAACTCACACTCCATTATGGAACTTACAAATAATAACAAAGCATTTTCCTATAACAAACATTTAATTCGCAATAATAGATATTGAGGTCAATAATCGAGATAAAAACTATCCTATCTTTTAAGTTGGACCAAATTACATACAGAAAGTAAAAGTTCATCAAGATCGGTTAAGTAGTTTCGGGGTTTATCTCGAACAAACATCGTGACGCGGGATTTAGCAAACCTTTCTGCATATATTATTACCTACAAAGTAAACCAAGTTTATTCTCTTCTAAAAACCTAGGTTTACCTCCTTTTCTTGCATCCTCTGTTCATATATTCAAACTATTATCATGTGACTATGTATTTTAAAATTCATTAAAATCGTTACGTTTAAAATTTTGTACAATCAATACACCGTTATAGATTTAAACCCCGTAAATTGACTTTATTCGTCCTCCTTTTAATACTCTCTTACTTGTGATAAATTCACGTGCAAATAATTAGATACGAGTTGTTCGGATCGCTCAGTAGGGGTTAGGGTATTGTGACGTCAGCTACTAGTCCTTGAGAGCAGTTATAAGGGACAAGACACCCACCTCCGCGAAGATCCCCAGCAAAGTGATCCTGCCAACATGGCGGGCTACCCTCTCCCCCTGCCCGCCCTGCTCGCCGCCCCCGGAGGGTAGGCGGCAGAAAGAGATGAAGCAACGATGATGACTAATGCGCAAAAACAAATCCAATTCCGTAAATGGCGTACGCTAGGATAAAGTAGGTACGTACGTATAAATTATTATCAAAGTATATTCGTTGGTGTACGCTAGACTGTGTTAGCAACACGATTCTGATACTTTTTCGATATATCTAATTATATATGAAAAATTATTTGTGTCTCACCTTTCACATTTTTTTAAAATTAACAAAGGAACAAGTCACATTTCTTAAATATCTGTGTATGACAGGAGAAAGGTTCTGTTTACTTGTTTTCAAATTGAATAACTCTGTTGTGTTGGCAAGTGGTCGAGTGGCAAAGCTCTCGATTAGCGATCCTAGGAAGGTGTGGATTCTATTCCCAGCGTGTTAAAAATGTATTCATTAAAAAAATATATATCTACAGTATATTTGGTGCACGTTCCAGATTGCAAGTTACTCTCAGTATCGCTCTGGTGTAAGTCCACCAATCAGAATTGAAGCATGGTTTGAAATGGTTTTACCACCAATGGTAACCAGATTTGAACTTCCCCACCTTCTTCTTCCTCATCTCATTCCCCTTCCCTATACCTCCTGACTCACAACATTCCCATTGGTGATGCCATACTCTTACTTACTCAAGAGGGGAGCAGTTGGGACGATTGCATGTTATTGACATAAAAAGAAAATCTTTAATATTAGTAAAGTTTTCTAAGGATATTTATTGTTTCAAAAACAAACCTTTACAAAAGTTCTTTGAGTTTATTCAAAACGTTTCACAAATTATAACACAATCCTTGAAAATTTGTTATGAAAGAAATTATCTCTCTGGTACATACAATATTATTACGTATTTTAAAGAATGATAAATATAATTAGACAATTTGCAATTACATAAAATACTTCTCTTCCACTATGTATTTATATATCCACTTATATATTTATATTTTAAAAAACCTGTCTGGGGTGGGTGGCTCACAAACCTACAGTTTTATTCCGAGATAAATTAAATTTTCTACATTTGACCATCGAAACAGAAGGAAGATCATTGTTTGTCTACTCGATATTTCTTAAAAAAAATCCCTTCCTCTTTACCCACCCCTTAAAGCAAAATTTTGACGTTACTTGATGAAATTTTGCACACTTCACGTTCTTAAAATTACTGTTTACATCTGGTTTTTTAAAAGCTCTCCGTAAAACCCGGATAATGACGGGGACTTCAGCTAGTTTGTAAATAAATCAAATTAAAGTAATGCACCACGTCGTATAAAATTCTGGATAAGGTCGCTAACAATAACACTCCTTATGTAAATGGCGATAAGGTTTAAATTCCCGTTTAATACCAGCCCCTATTTTGATTTGTTAATGAAGAAACTTCGCTAAATAGGGTGTTTTATTTTATTTTGCGAAAGCACAAATATTTGATTGTTTTACTATCATTTTATAAAGAATTTAATTTTCTACATTATACAATAAAATCATAACCAAAAATGAGTTCGTAATTAGCAAATTTTGACTTGAACTCTTTAAAACAATTCCGTAGAATACATATAATCATATTGGTATGATTAATCCATTTTAATTAGATCGTATACAAAATTTGTCAATGAATCGCCTCCCAGTGGGTATCAAAGTAGAATGTACCTAGTACCTACCCAACTCTTCGTATGTATAACGTATACGTTGTATAGACGTATAGTGTATTCGGTTTTCCTATATAATAATATAGCGTGGGTTCACTTTCCTCTGTATAGAATGGTTCGTTCGTTTCAGCGTGGCAGGTCTGCAGTGCTGCTGGTTCTATGTGGCGGGCGGGGAGGGGAGGGGAAAGGGGAAGGGGTGGAGGGATGGAAAATTGCTTTGTTCATAACAGGGCCTGTATTCGTCTCCAGTAGCGCCGGGGAAAAGCCACCTAATTATAACAGTCAAAGAAAAGTCATCCGGTGTTGTGTAAAATGTATTTTATTTCAGTTATGTTCAGTTTAGATAGAATTTTCGATAGTTGTTGTGTTCCATAAACTATTTTTTTTATTGAATTAAGGGAAAATGTGTCTAATGAAAATGTTCTGTTAATAGAAAGGCTGAATAAAATACAGACTCGATAATTAGTGTACAATATTTAAAGTATAAAATGGATGAGTGTCTCCCTCCGTTTGCGTCGTACATTCCTCGTATTCGCCGAACATTCATCATATTCGTCGTACACTCATCATATTCGTCGTACATTCATCATATTCGTCGAACATTAATCATATTCGTCGTACATTCATAATATTCGTCGTACATTCTTCATATTCGTCGTACATTCATCATATTCGTCGTACATTCATAATATTCATCGTAAATTCATCGTATTCGTCGTATATTCATCATATTTGTCATACATTCATCATATTCGTCTTATATTCATAATATTTGCCGTACTTCATATTATTCGCCGTACTTTCATCATATTCGTCATACTTTCATAATATTTGCCGTACATTCATCATATTCATCATCCATTCATAATTTTCGTTGTACATTCATAATATTCGCCGTACATTCATCATATTCGTCCATTCATCATATTCGTTGTTTGCATCGTACCTTTACTATTATTCCATAATTTCCGTCCGATGTTCATTAAGGCTCCGTAGTAAGTGTTTAAAAAAGAAGAAGAAGATGTTTTGAAAGGGAGATGCGTAAATTCTCATGTTAAAGCGAGCGCGCTAATATTTAAAAAAAATGATAATAATTAAGCGAAAATTTCGAAAATATTTATTAAAACACAACTCATTTAAAATAGAGCAAAAATCTCCGAACACATGCTTATGCTGCATTTAAAGATACACTGTGTTTTTTTTTCATACTAGTAACATGTTAAATAACTGAATAAAATGTGTTTTTAATAATTTTTTGAGCATACTTCGCGATTTTTTTCTATCGAAGGAATTTCATATAATTACCATTTCGGCTGTACAATTGTAGGTATAGGTATTATCTTAAAAAATAACATGCATTTCTTTAGAAACTTAAGTGTTAAACTGTTCACGAAAAATACAATAATTACCTCTAATAGGTAATAAAACGTTTATTCATCAGTAGATTTTTTTACAATATTATACATGTTTTTTTCTTTTATATCTATTGACGAAAAGGTCACTGCTCGGCTACAATTCATGATTTCTGCTGAAATGTAGCTGGTTTTCAGCAGAGCCTCCAATATTTTATAAATCGGTAGAAATTCGGAGCGGATGCGGAGGCTTAAATCAACTAAGTTCTTCTCATTTTTATTGTTAATTTTATCCATCTCTTTGTGAGTATTGTATTGTCATTATGAAGATAAGCGTGTTTATAATAAGGGCAATATGATTATTTGATATTGCAGTGGAGCGGTGCAAAACGACACGGACTTGTTTTACGATCAAAGCAGTTTCCATACATATTTGGAGCTTCCCTTTACAGTGGAGTTTTACAAATGAAGCTACGCTCCGGTGTCGGGTGAAGCGGTCTGCTAACAACGGCCCTGGCGCCGGGCGGGGGCGGTGTTGGGGGGCGGCAAGGTTGGTGGAGGGCGGGGGCGGCTCGGGTTGGGGCGGCCGCCATTGCGGCGGCGTCGCCATGGCAACATGTCGCGCGGCCCGGCCGCCCCCTCTCTTGCCGCCCTCCCCGCCCCCGCGCTGTGCTCCTGTGAATTAGAGACGTCCTTTGCTGTTTGCTGGAGCGTTTCAAATGAAGAAATTCTTCCCAACGTCCTTTTTGAACTGGCGTATAATGAAAACTTTCCCGGAATTACTGCCAAACCGTATTTAAAATAAAATAATTCCGTTTCGTACTCCTGACGCTTGGCCCCGTTATATATTTTGTTCGGGCGCCAGTCAACATTTCAATTAATTTATAAATTCTTCCGAGGGTCCTTTCTGAGCCGCCTTGTCCCTCGACAGAACTTCTAAACAGGTCTGCGTTAACTCTAAATCCTTTTAGAGTCCTGTCCTTTCAATCCTTCGGCATCTGATGTCAATAGATGCTTTGAATTTCGTGTTTTGATCTAGAGAGCAAAGGCAGGTCTAATTTTCACTGGCTACGTGATGTCTCTCATCCCTTTCAATTCAATTGAAAGATTGGTCCTCTAACATTTTGGCACAGTTTTTTTAATAACAATACTAGCTGGCGTACCCGGCTTCGCTCAGGGAGTTCATATGAGATTGAACTGACGTTCGAACCCACGACAGATCTTGCTTTATATACCCCTGCCAATATGTAGCCCCGCCCATAAAAAAGACTTCGAATGGTCCACAACTTTCCAGAACATTCCACAACATTCGAGAGTGTTGTAGAATGTTCCACAACGATGTTCCCGATTCCCTATTCCCGAACATTCCACAACATGTTCTGGAATGTTGTGGAATGCTCTTGAATGCTCTCGAATGTTCTGAATTGATCCAGAAATTTGCAGATGGCGAAACTTCCAGCTCTTATATCTTCAAAAGTGCGCCCTTCAGGTAAAGACGGGAACCTTCTTCATCGATGGGGGATAGAGGGCTACCACACCTTATAACTGTCTTGATCGTGCCGGTACTCGTTTCTGAGTTTTTGCGGGACGCACACTTTCTTTTATAATATACTAGCTTTTACCCGCGGCTTCGCTCGCATGGTATTAGGTAGAAATACCACCGATTCATTAATTCATGCATTCATTCATTCACTCTTATTCATTCATTCCTTCATCCATTCATTCATCCATTCACTCATTTATTCATTCATTCTTCTTTTATTCATTCATTCACTTTCATTCATACATTCATCATTCCTTCATCCATTAATTCATTCACTCATTTATTCATTCATTCTTAGTTTATTCATTCATTAATTCCTACATTCCTTCATTCATTGTTTACATACATACCCAAAAGAAAACACATTTTGATTTAACGCCTAATTTCGTCATGCCAGAACTCACTATTGTATATAGAAACCATCGTAGGCATTCGCACATCAAATACCCAAAGTTTCATCGCAATCGGATGAATGGTTTATCAACGCATAGGCATCTCACACGTATTTATATTATATACAAACCCAGA
This sequence comes from Limnephilus lunatus, assembly GCA_917563855.2. NCBI lineage: Eukaryota > Metazoa > Arthropoda > Insecta > Trichoptera > Limnephilidae > Limnephilus > Limnephilus lunatus. The sequence continues at coordinate 37,887,721 of OU830602.1, read as the reverse complement.
AACAAACATATTTTGATTTTTATATATAAGATATTGATTAATGAAAAGCCAGATATATGTAATAAGTCAACTAACTACCAACTAAATGTGAACTTAACATCACAATGGAAAGACATTCACCAGAGCCATGTTCGCCTGGTACGAGGTACGGAGTGGATGTTACCAGAGAATAGAGGAAGCCACTGTCAGTAGTCAGTACTGACATTGGCACTGCGATCGCAGGCGCAGTTCACAGCACAGCCCGTACCAAGCCGGGATTGCGTGCTAAACGCGAAAAGTAATTTTCTACAAATCTATTCTTAACTTAATTTCCCGCTTTCTCTTTCCCTGTAAAACGGGAAACGAATGACTGAAGAATATAATGTACGAACTCAGTGTTACGTATTTCCACTTTTTGTTATTAGATTTTGTGTAACATAACTTTTATAATCTATCTATTATCTATCTATCTTCTATTTCTGTCTTCTATCTTCTATCTTCTATCTATCTATCTATCTATCTATCTTATATCTATCTATCTATCTATCTATCTATCTATCTATATAAATAAAAATTAATCGCCGAAATGTATGTACGCGTATAACTTCCGAACGATTGAACCAAATTGGAAAAAAAAAATTTGTGTTCGTTATTGACAGGACAAGGTTTGTATAAAACTACTGGTGAGCTCTGGCATTATGAAATTTGTATAAAAAAATTGCAATAGGTGCACGCGAGCTGTTTGAAAACTGAATGTACCGGGACTGAATGTATGGAATGCGAGAGTGTGGAGGAGGGAGGGGAACCAGGGAGGGGGGAGGGGAACCTGGGAGAGGAGAGGGGAACTCGGGAGTGGGGTTCACGGGACGGGGAAACGGGATGCGGGAGAGGAAGGGGAAGCGCAAGGGGAACGGGATGCATGGGGAAGGGCACGCAGGGGGAAACAATTTATTTATTAAATGGCATAGCAACGCATGCCGGGTAGCAGTATAGTATAATAATGCATGAATTTCACTTGATTTTCATGCTTATTAATTAAGTTGAAAAATTTAATTACATCCCTGAAGTTAATCCCTCAGGCCTCGTCCATATTTTGTCAGAGGGTCGAAATATTTCCGCATTACCATAAAATCCAAAAATTTTTGTATATTTCAGAGCGCACTTGAAAACTAAAAACTGTCTTTGAAAGATGGTGAAATTTCTTTTCTAATTGTATAAACCAAAGTAAACTCATAATTTTTGAAATATACAAATTATGAATGCAAACATAAAAGTTTTTAAAATGGCTTACTCATACCTTATGTTTTTCCTTTTTTTTAATGCTTCCGATTTATGTCCGGGTTAAATCTTCCCCACAGGAAAAACAAACCCTTCCACACACTTTTCCACAAATGATTGTCTAGTCAATCCACGTTGTGTAAGTGCACTATATAAGTATAAAAAATACAAAACAATACAAGAACAACACGTCAATCTACCAGAGACCGAATAGGAAAATAATTCACCGACTCCAGATATTTTCATATCAGAGGGTTCGGCTCGGATCCCTCAATATAAATATTTGAAAAAATCTTTCAATTATTATTATTATTTGTATTAGACAAATGTATTATAAACTTTATAGTCAACTCACTTTTTTGTCATTTCATGCAAGAACAATTAATAAAATATTCCTAAGTTTCATATATTTTTAAAAAATTGCGCTCTGAAACTTTTCTTGAGTAACGATGTACATTTTAATTATTGTTTGGTAAATTTTTAGATTCACATATAAAGTGTGATGTTTTCTCTTTCTAACACCGTTTAAATCGTATTTCTAACTATGATAGTAAGGGAGACAACGATTTCTATGAGCTGTTCCGAAAAGCAAACAAATTAGCCCAGGGGGTCAAGTGTTCATTCAACTGTTTAGTAATAAATCAATTAAACTTTTTCTATATTTATATTCCCATCTTTCAAATATTATGCATTACTTTCATTGGCAACAAATCAAGAAGTGGTTAATTGTTAAATTATCATTCAACTTTATTATTCTGAGTCACGTTTGTTGTCATTTCGTATAGTGGATTGGCGTTCACGATTCTTGATAAGATCATTGATCTCAATTCAATCAATCAACGAATTTGCTGCCAACTAATAATATTGGAAATTTATGGTAATAAGAATAACTAATACCATTCATTACGCGAACTAAGAACTTTATTAACTTCAGGAAGAGATAAAATTAAATAATTGTTGAAACAGTTTAGTTTTTTGTTAAGTCCGTGGAAGCATTGTGGGTGTGTTGACAAATTGTGAACGTATGTCTCCGTCCCCCAAAAGAAACATACATCATTTTCATACATCTCCCTCACATGTATAAAGAAAATATAACATCGCAAAAAAGTAGTACTTTGGAGGAAAAATTCACATGAATTTTGTGTGTTTCACCATTATTTAATGTATATCTAAGAAAAAGCTGCAGCATTATAGCGATAAGGAACATATGCTTATTGCATTTCTTTGCCGTCTCGGTACCGTTGCCGTGAATCGTCACGGTAAATATAAAAGCGTCCAACGAAAAGAATAAATAGTTTGTTGGTGAAGTTCGGATCTTAGTTTTGTTGGTGCATTCCTGTGAGTGGAGAGGTTGGAGTTGGAGCCAGGGCCGCTGGTTGTGTCTGGTATTTCTGCCTGTTATTATTATTGGTAGCGCGGGGTATTTTTGACCCGACTGGGACTCTGGTGTGGTGACGTCAGTCCGGCCAGTGGGCAACCCTACCATTGGTGCACGCACCGCTCATTACTTTTACTGGCGCGCCTGCTTTTGTAATGGTATCGGAAAAAGCATTTTTAGGAGGTTATTAGCTTTTTATTGACAGCGAGGAATGCAAATATATCATGTGTATGAACATTATTAATGTTGGACGATGCTGTTAGCATACTAGTCAAAATGTTTGGAAATATCTTTGACCTCCAAATAGGGATTTTTATATTTCGTTTGCAAATATAACAAATAATTAAGTACCTACTCAGTTTTTTTTTATGGCATTCATTGCTAAATCCAGGATTTTATTTTACATTAGCTCCACACTGTTATCTTTGGGGTTGCTGAGTGGGGGGGTCTTTTAAAGGAAGGGAGAAAGGAATGAGAGAAATTTCTTGAAAGGAAAAAGGCATGAGGATTGGGTAGGAATCTGGCGGTCATTGTGTCCAAGAAAGACGGGCGTATGAATCCATCCCTCCCACTGCGGTGCAAGCCGACGGATCGAGAGAGACCGCCTGGAGAAGTCTAGGTAAGCTTAGGTTAGTCAACCGCAACCAGTCTCCGGATTCAGTCCGCCACGCAATAGGTGGGCAAACGTATTCGCCCCCAAGACCTAAAGACAAACCTGACCAAACGTAGAGAACCATTTGGAGTGACCTATGGCATCTGCATTACTCTGTACTTCCTATTTCGGGTTCTTTTTTATTTTTTACCGGTCTGTTTTCCTTTGAAGGTATCCCGATGTTAAAAAAATATATTTGTGAAAATGATTAACATCTTCTCTTCCTATGGCCTCATTCCGGTAGCACGTTCAACTTTCATGCCGTTTTAAAAATGAATATTTTTCTCATGCTGCCGACATCAACTACTCGTAATGTTCCAAAATATCTGTCGAGTGTTTCACTAGCAGACCAATAATAAGCTTTTGTAGCAAATCTAATTATTTAGAATTAGAGCGTATGTTTATCAATATTCAATCTCGAATACCTTCCCTTTCTCGCATCGCTTCGTCTCTTACAGGTTAGGGACGAGGGATGATATTGGTTAGAGATTGCACCCCGCCGCCGAGACTTACAGATAGTCTGACCTGTATAAGGTCATGTGAGACCTCGAGAAAGTGAGTTGCCTTCCGGTCATATCCGCGCGTCTTCCGCAAGCCTTTTGTTAGAAGGTTTAAAGAGTAGTTAAGCGAATTAGTTCCTTTGGATTAATAATTGTTAACCCATAGAGTTTTATACTGTTTTACTATTATTGAACTGTGTCATACTTGAAAATTTATTATACCACCTACCCCAAAAAAAGACTAATTATGTTTACCGTAAAGTAATTGTGGATTTTATTTAGTTACCAACGCTATACTTTCAGTTTTTTTCAGTTGATTTTTTTCCTTACTAATTTATATCTTTCTTTCTTTCCAGGTAATTCTTCTAAATTAATTCCGTTGGCCGCTTCTGCCTCCGTGTTTGTCTGGCAGGGAGCTTGCTGGCTGACGGGCGGCAGGGCCGGGTCGGTTAGGGCCGGGCCTAGCAGGGCCGCACAGGGCCGGGCAGCTCCCGAGGGCGTCGCGACGGCCCGCGCACGCACGCGCCACCCCCTCCCCCCGCCCCCCTCCTCCCACCCGCCCGGCGCACACCGACGCCGAGCGACGCACGAACTGAGCCTATACACGTATATCTGATTATACGCCACGTATGTGTTCAAATAGTATCTGGCGTTGGAGGGGAAAATACTAGATGAGTTCTACGCAAGCAGGGTAAATTATTTTTTATAAGAAAAACTTTCTTTTTTATACTTTTTTAAAGGTTATTCCCATCAGTGAAATATGTCATAGGTATTAGAATAAGGTAACAATAATAATCTAAACGAAAATATGAAAGAGAACATGACACAGAAACAATGGTCGCAACTGGGACTCGAACCCAGACCTCTCCGTCTAACTGGGACGAGCGCGTTAACCAATTTCGCTATTGCCACCAGTCAAACCATAATATTTATCAATCTCATATTTTCAAATTTTAGAATTACATTATTATCAACTAATTATTTCCAAATGGAGAAAAATAATTAGTTGATAATAATGTAATTCTAAAATTTGAAAATATGAGATTGACAAATATGACGGTTTGACAGAAGGTGGCAATAGCGAAATTGGTTAACGCGCTCGTCCCGGTTAGACGGAGAGGTCTGGGTTCGAGTCCCAGTTGCGACCATGGTCTTTTTTCTGTGTCTTGTTCTCTTTCATATTTTCGTTTAGATTATTATTGTTAACTTATTCTAATAGGGTAAATTAAATTCAGATTTTTTTTAACTTAGTGCTGTACAGTCTATTAATTTAGCGATGTTATGGATTAAAAATACTGATAATGAATAGTGACACAGCAACAGTTTGAAGAAAATACTTTGCGGTTTTGGGATTTACCAAGTGACGAATCACTGGCGGACCGCGTTTAGCGATTTGTCATGTCAAATAATAATGTTGACATTATATTTTATCCGACTGATCGTAACCGCAGGTTATAAAAGTTATATTAAATTAATATAATCGTAATCGCCGTTCATCTGTACAAAACAGTGATTTACTGTTAAGAGGAAACCAAACTGTTGCTATCACTATTGCTCTTACTTCCCCGAATATTTGGCGAAAGGGATAACTGCACCTCAAGCTGATAATCTCTACGTATTATAAATTAAAGTCGACCGCCGCGTCCATCTGTCTGTCTGTTCGCGATAAACTCAATAAACTACTGAACGGATTTTCATGCGGTTTTCACCAATAGATATAGTGATTCATGAGGAAGGTTTACGTATACAATTTGTCAAGATTTTGTGTAAATTGTTTGAAATATATAATATATAAAGGGAGCAGGCTGGTAAGCTGGTGGTGTGGATTTGATTTGTGTGCAAATGGTAATGGCGTTGTGCTTCGTTAGCCACAGCAACGCGTGTCCGGGTCAGCTAGTACCTAAATAAAATCATCAAAATCGAGGTTTTGTATACCACATTTTCTCTTCCAAAACTAGACCGTTTTTTAACAACTTTATTAAAAGAAAATACTATATGTCTGTAAGTTTTGCTTTTTTAAAAACATTTTTTTTCCTACTTTGTTCATACTAAGCAATTTTAACGTTTTTTGGAGGGTCCTTAACTCCTATAAGAAGTAACTTATCAAAAAAAGCAAAACGTATCAACATGGTACTAGTCGATATCTAGATTATTTTTAAAAATATTTGCAGTAGTGTCAAAATCTAGAGAGAAAATTGTGGAATACGTTTGTATGTACAAAACGCAATTTTATATACTGAAAATTTAAAATATTTTCATTTTTAGTGTAGACCAATCTGTTTATTCTCGATCTATGCTGTGTACTGTCTGCTCTACGCATTTACTACCACCAACAAGTTGCGGGTTCCACAGTTGAATTGCGCACCTATGTACATTTGCATAAGGCATATAATGCATTGCCGATCCCACGCGTCGACGTGGTGTGTTGTTCATACATTCTAGTAGTCAATGTAGTGATGATATCGCACTGTACCACGGCAGTATATAGTACTTAGCCGAAAATCGAAGTGGGTTAATCGTGACCCGCGGCTCGGCTGTTCCGCTGCTGTCGAGGTAAATAACACAGTAGCCGAGCCATCACGAGGCAAGGCACATAGCGCTGTAGCCATTGTGAGGCATGGCACATTGCTGGTTTTAGGCAGACTTTATCAATATTTTAGTGAATCTATTGATAATTTCGTGATATAGGTGGATTTGTCACATGAAGCACTGAGAAAAATATTGAACATTGAATCAGTAATAGCCGCATACTATGGTTATGTTTATTCAATAATAAAATATGGTATAATTTTTTGGGGAAACTCAGTGAACGCTAAAGATGTTTTTATCATCCAAAAAAGATGCATGCGTAAAATTACAAACTCTGCTCGTCTGGATTCATGTAGACCTTTGTTTAAACATCTGAAAATTCTGACAGTCACAGACATATATATAATGGAACTATGCATGCTAGTGCGATCATCTACAGTCAAGTTTCCACAAAAAAACTCGACACATAAATACGCTACAAGATTCACAGAAAACTTATCAATTCCCAAAGCAAACAAAACAATAGTCCAAAAAGGACCATATTACATGGCCGTTAAAGTATATAACAACCTTCCACATAATATCAAACAAATTCAAGACACACACAAATTCAAATCATCACTCAAAACATTACTTCTAAACAAATGTCATTACACCTTAAGTGAATACCTCACATAAATGAAACACCTATTTTTGTATTCTTGTTATCTGTATTTTCTTATTTGTATAAAAATTATAATATTATTTTTTGTATGAACATTATAATATAACATGTTTGTGGTTAGCTGGAAGAAATGGGATCTACCCATAAGCAATACCTTTTGTATTTTTTAAATGTACAATAAATATTTTTTTGATTTTGATTTTGATTTTGATTTTGATATGTAAATTATGAGGCTCTGGATAGATACTCCTTATAAGTTTGATCGTATCTATACTACGGATTGTAAAGAAAACGGCTGCGCCATTTTACATTAGATTTTTGGACTCCTAGGCATAGACTCGCCATAGTCTCACATACTCACAATATAATGTGGAAAGCAAGCAACACATATTTGTTTTCAGCGGTTTTCAGTATTCAAAACTTTATTCGTGTGTGATAAAAACACACAATCAAAGAATGTAGGTGTGTGAATGTCATGGATATATGGTAGGGCGGCTTATTAATTTCTTCGCCGAATACTGCTTTCACACCACTGGTGTGACCTATGGGTGTGACTGAGATAACAAGATACTCTCACTCGGTTACACAATGGACATGGAAGGGTATAGAATACAATGACCTATTATTATAAAATTAATTGTAATAATTATAATAATCGATAATAATAATTAATTTGCGTGTACTTACAAATTAAGTGTTATTCCTTCGCCTTTACGACTATTTGCCGTGTAATTGAAGCATTTTCTCATCACACAGGAGGGCATTTTGGCGCTTTGCAATGCATTTTACTTACTGGTAAGACACGACCTCACTCGACGCGTAGCAGTTTAGTACTAAAGTACTAGAAATAGAGACAGCTACAATCGTCTTGTGTTTAGCTTCCCACTTTGAGATTTCTACCCCGCGTCCAGTATTAATGTCATTGCTCCTAGGTCCCAAACTTTTACAATATTTGGTAGGCGACCGCACCGAGAAACATTTATTGGATAACCAACACTCCTGCCATAGGTCACACCAAGTGGTTCGATTCGGTGACTTGATGGGGGTGAGGTTTGTCTAGGTCATGGCGGTACATATTTCGTTTACTCAACTACTGCTTGGCGGGCCGGATAGGGAGATACTGGTTGAGGGAGACCTTTATACCTCTCCAACAGGACTCGCGCCGTGTACCGCAGTGGGAGGGATGGATTCATACTTCCGTCACTCCTGGACAAATTGACACCCAGATTCCTACCCATTATTTTTCTTTCCCAGAACTTCGTCTCATTCCTTTCTCTAAAAAAGACCCTCTGCACAGCATCCCCAAAGATGACATAGGCCCTGAAGGGTAATATTTTCCTCAGGGTCTCCTGTTTGGAGTTAATTTAATTTATAATCGATGTTCGTATTAGGCAGCGTTCTGTGATTGATTCTTGACTGTAGAAGGGGAAACGCCCATCCGCATTCGTGAAAGACTGAAAAATGTGTACCATGATGCAACAGTAGATATCAGCAATGCTAGACGATGGGTTCGTCGCTGTAAGGAAGCTGAAGGACAAACACCGCATTATCGGACAATCACCGCCCATCGAAAAGCCTTGGGGATTTTTTTTCCTCAGGGCCTCCTGTCTATAGAATCCCAGATGCCTCAAAGTAGTTTGGGGAATGTTGTAGGAAATATAATAGTTGGTGAAGTGCGTAGCTGTTTATTTTGGTCACTAAACAAAGCTAAAGCCATTTCAAGCTAAGATTCGATTGAAAAGTTGTTTTATGATAAATATTTCCAAATTGTAAGTTCCAATCACTTGGAATTATTGAAATGTTAAAATGTTAGATCAGAATTGCGAGATATGAACTTCTTACATAAATCTATCCTTTTCTCCTTTCTCTAACTCTTCTACCACAGAAAAGCCGTGTTAAGATTAATCGGTTGAAAACATCGCACATAAAAATGTGATTCATGGATGAGCGCCAATAATCGGTGTTAACGCGTCGATAATCGGTCATAAATAAGGCCGATTACAAACGCATTAACAGAAGTATTAATGATAATTATCAATTATTAGCACGCGCTTAATAATAGTGTTCCCAAGATCGATTAATTATGATCGACGATTGCGATTTGTGAGGGCAAGTTCATGATATTATTAATTCGACAACCTGTTCGCGAATTTAATCACCTGCCAATTACTGCCGATAAAGCTCTCCAACCTACCTGCGTCCTACAGGAAAGGACGTACTTGATACTTCTTCTCTTTGATGGAGATTATATAAGATTGTTTTTATTAGATACTAGCGAGTTCCCGGCAAGCGTTGTAATGCCACTTAAATAAAGAAATTGTTTCTGCTTTCGTGTCCTTTACCATTCGTCCCCGTTTTCTTCGCATTCTTCCTCCACCTTCTCCGCATTTCTATCTCCCACGACCTGCATCCAGCTAACCCCCTCTTCTTTCCCCTCCCGCCTTCCCTCTCTGCCGCTAAACTACATGAAATACACACATTCTTCAAACTACTCGCGCGCCAATTTCATAACGCTAGAGCTCATCAGCATATAGTATAAAAAGTTACATCGTATAGGAAATAATTTCGTGAGTTATTAGTGAGCTAGAGTAGGTACTAAGATTGAAAAATACTAGGTTATTGTTGGTGTTGTAGCTGAAAAGATGTTTTTTTTTAAATGATCGGCGCATCCCCAAACTGAAAAAAATCCTGAAAAGAATAAAATTCATTTTCAGCTACAACAACATCAATAACTTCGTATTTTTCAATCTTAGCTCTCTAGCTCACTGAAAATTCAAAGACCGCCACTGGTCTATAGGTCAATTCAGTTTTTTTTTTCAATACAAAATTCACAATTAGAATAGCAGAGCTGCAGTATAATATGCTGTCTATATCAACATTTTGACATCTTTTTTACAGAACTATCCTTGTGAAATATCAAAGCAAGGCGTTTGTATTACTTGAAATGTTTATCAACCGTCAACCACTTATTGTAAATTGCAAGTTAAAAAATCTATTCCAAAGTAGCACCATTTTTATTACTGTCGAAATATCTCGTAATATATATAAGAATGGTTTATTTTTTAAAGCGGAATCCCGCCCTGTATTACAATCATAATAATTAATGGGTTCGGGGAATCCCCGCGATCATCAGACGATAAGGCGCGCTTTATACTTTATAGACCGTTTGACGTACACGTCGATATTAGTATACGTTATACGGACTACGGAGGAACCTGTCAGTCAGTCTGCGTCTGCAGTCACCCAGTATCCAGTTAGTCGACTGACTGACAGTTCGGTGGTTAAACTAGCTAAGGGGGCGTTTTCTTCTTTTTGTGAATGAATTAGGCTCTATGTTTATCACTCGCAAGCATCCGTCATTACTGCTTATTGTCTCCACGGTTCAGCTATTGTGCTAAAAATTCTTAAATCACGTTTCTGAAATTGATCGAATGGAACAATGCGTGGAATCGCTGTCTTAAATTGGCACAACAAACATCTTGGTGATTGTAATTAATTAAACATTTTTAGGGTGGGCAGTGTGGGCACTGGTCACAAACCTGAAAAAAATAGGAAATGTTTGATCCAGGAATAATAAGGGTATTAGCTATCTGATGTGTGTAGTGTTCTGTGTAGAAAGCAGTAATATCGGGGGCTTTTTAAAACAATATATGTAAGTGGAGAATTGGCACAAAAATATATCTGTAATTGAAACTAATGAATCTTTTTTAGGGTTGGATACTGGTCACAAACCTGGAAAAATGGGAAATTGGGTTGACCCAGGAAAACCCACGGTAGTTTGTATTTAACGTGTGTAGTGCGTAGAATGCAGTAATATCCGGCGTTTATAAAATACAATGTAAGTAAAGAATTGGCACAAAAAACCTATCTGTAATTGTAACTAATGAAACTTTTTTTGGGTGGGATACATACTGGCCACAAACATGGAAAAATAAGAAATTTGTTTGACCCATTAAAAATCAGGGTAGTGTCTATTGTGTAGTGTGTAGAAATATTAGTTTGCGCACTTATATTTGTTTTTAAAAAATTAAATAGAGAATTGGCACAAAAAATACATCTGTAATTGTAACTAATGAATCTTTTTTGGGTTTGGATACTGGTCACAAACCTGGAAACATAGGAAATTTGTTTGAACTAGGAAAAATCAGAGTAGAATGGGTGCAGTGTGGGTATAGAATGGAGTAATAATATAAGGGTTTTTTTATGTAGTGGAGAATTGGCACAAAAAACATCTGTAATTGTAACTAGTGAAACTTATTTGGGGTTGGATACTGGTCACAAACCTGGAAAAGTTGGAAATTTTTTAAACCTAGAAAAAAACACGGTAAACGTGTGTAATTTTTAGGAATTTGATAATATCAGGGTTTTTTTTACAATCCAAGTGGAAACCCATACATTAAACGTGTGGTGGAAACCTGGAGAGATTCGCAGACATATCAGTGAAAACAATAATCCCATTTTTTAAAGATAAATTTCGTTAATTTAATTGTAACAACTTTCTCCGTAGAAATTTTGTCTACGCTTATTTTTATAATAACTCACAATATTTTATTTCGTAATAATATTTTTTTCATAGACTTAAAAATAAATTAATGTCGTTACGTAGGTAATCTACTCCCCGCTATTGACGTAGCAGACAAACAGCAAAAAAAAACTGCTCTTGATACCTGGAACTGTCAGGAGACATGGAAATCTGTTTTTGCGGCCACCCTATTATTCTTGTAAACGTGTACTAGCTGTCGCTGTGTTTTTTTATAGCTACTCTCCATTATTTGTTTTTATAATGAGTGAAATAATAACGGCACGAGCGTGCCAGCAACAGCCGTTTCGCTCTCGTTCTAAAACGTTTTTCAGTGTAATTATTGTATTCATTGATGATAATATCGTTTATCAACACTTGAATGGGTTCGCGCCCATTACGTCTTGGATTCATTCATAATTTAAAGTCTCTTTATACGTGATTAGACTGATTACCATCATTCTTTGCAAACAGCTGATCGTATATATTTATTCATCGCTTTGATAGCACGTGTTTTTTAATGCTAATACTATCTGCGAATTTATGTTATTCGTATCGCATTTGGTTCATGTTGTACGTTTAGATTTACTGTCTGGAAACTGGCGACTGTTTTGTGAGACGGCCTTCATAAATAATGCGAAATGAGAACCTACAGCAAAATGAGTCAGGATTTAAATAATTTTATTAATTTATTGTGTTTCCATTGGTAATGTTTTTAGACTTTAGTTGTATGCGTTACGTAGATTTTTGCGTAATTTTTTAGCTTGCTGCGAACTGTGCAATTCTGGCGACAAACTATTGATTACAGTTCTTTATTTTTAATAATACAAACATACTTGGTAGGCAAAGAGGACGGACCGCCAGACAACTCGGTCTTCCCACACATTCCTTACCTCATTCACATACATACCATAGCAAAATAGATCGTTGAAGAGAGGTTGTGATACATGAAGGAGAAAACCTTCCACTTAACCTTTAGGGAAAGGAAGGAGATGAAGTTCCGGGAAGGAAAAATGTATGTGGGGTGGTTAGAAATTTGGGGGTCAATGTGTTCAGGAGTGACAGACGTATGAATCCATCAATCTCTCTGCGCCAATACCTCCTCCCGCCTTCCAAGATATCTGCCGCCAATACCTAGATATATCTCACCCCATGAATCCGGGCGCCCCTGCTAAGTCACCATACGTAGCGAACCTCTTGGGGGACCAATAAATGGCTCCCAGGGCGGCAGATGAGCGGTAGGTTACAGGGAGATGAAGGTTGTATAGAATTATTCAGATCTGGTGACTTAATGATGTTCTTTCGCCGTGGAAATACTGAGAGTTTCTATCACCCTGGTACGTGGTGCAATTATATATTTTGGTATGAAATAAACGATATGTGTATGTGCGCATTGCGGTTTTCGAACCCGTGATCTCTGCATCTGGAGTTTAAAGTTTAAAAAGTTTACCTCTCTTTATGAAAGAGAGCTTTGTTCATAATATATAAGAAATAGGGAGAGATTTACAAGATACAACGGAGTTATCAGCGGTACGCCTTTAACTCTTGGCGCCCTTCGGCTGGACAGAACCGATTATTGTTGCGGGGCGTCTGGCGAGTAGAAAAGTTATTTGAAATTTTCCCTTTCATTTATTTGTTGGAGTTATTGCTTTTGGTATTTTGACATGGTGTGCACCATTTAGCACCTGCAGAGGGCTGGATACGTCGTCGCTTTAGTTCGTTTTACTCCAACAGACCATTTTTAGCGAAATTGAGTTAAGTATGCAGTAGTTCTCAGAAAGTCTTTATGTTTACAATGCAAGTGAAAAAAAAAATTTAAAAAAATTATGTAAGGGGTTTTCAAAACGCAGTTTGTCTTACATCCTCTAAAATGAAACAACATTTCGAGCGTATTCCTCCAACATCCACACGTTGGCCAAAAAGACCCCCCGTTTTCAAACCGGCCGTTTAATTAAATTTCATACAAATTTCTCCAACATCCAAGCTGTATCTTAGCCTACGTGTGAAATTTGAACTCTCGGTTCCGGGCGTATCTCTCTTACAGACCAAAGAGCCAATAGCGTCGCAGCTGAGAACCACGTGACCGCTCTCATTTCAAATATTTGGTCATTAGCCCCACGGCAGTAAACATCTTTACTTGTGATTTTGCTATTTACAAAGTTATTTTAGTGGTTTTCTGGGAGATTTCTCCACACAAAGTGCCTTATGATGTACACTGTAGAAAAGGATAAAAATTTCCAAGAAAAATATAGCAGGTAATTAATTTTTCATTATTTTCTCAGCAAATTGTTTCAACTGGCCGTTCGTTACAGGGTGGTTATAATAACATTATACAATATATTATATTATTATTATATAATATATTATGTATACACTGTAATGAAATTAGGTTTTTTCAATTTTTCCTGTAATATTTCACTATATGTAATGTATTATGTATACAATTATCTATACATAATATATGTAGGTATACATAATTGTACACATAATATATAATCGAAATACCCAATGTTATTATGTTATTATGTTATTATTACCCAATGGTACATTTAGTGTGTAGTAGCTGTATGTTATTTATCTACCTATCCGTAATTATTAAAATTTTGTGTAAAAATACCTGCGTATGATATTTAAAACAATTAAAAGAATAAGGACGTTGAATGAGCTTTTGTTTTAAGCACAATTAATACCTAGTATTGGTATGTTTAACTACCTATAGGTAATTATTTAAATCTTTGTGTAAAATACCTATTTATGATATTTAAAACAATTATAAGAAAAAAAAAATTGAATGGGCTTTTGTTTTAAGCACATTTAATGCGTAGTATCGGTATTTTTATCTACCTATAGGTCCTATAGTTACGTGATTATTTAAATGTTTGTGCAAAATACCCATTTGTGATAGTTAAAAAACACAATTATTAGAATAATTTATTTACTATAAATTATTCTAATAAGGACTGATGTATTATAGTACCTAATATAATATATGTGACTATCTACCAAATCTTAGTGAAATCATTATTCTACTTTAGATACTTAAAACAAGCCAACAATTAGAAAAAGGTAATGAAGGAGTTCTAATTTTCGGTATATTTAGTTCCTAAAATATCTGTTTGTTTATCAACCTAATTTGTATGAAATTATTCTACTTATGATATTTAGAACAAGCCAATTATTAAAATAAGGAAATCAAATAGTTTTAATTTTCGGTTCATTTAGTTCCTAAAATATGTTTGTATGTTTATCAGCCAAATCTTTATGTAAAAATTCTACTTATGATATTTAAAACAAGGCAATTTTTAGAATAAGTACAATGAAGGAGTTTTTGTTTTGGGCACATTAATAGCTTCTTGTTTATCTACCTGTACCTAATTATTTAGATCTTCGTGTAAGAATGCCTACTTGTAATACAAAACACAATTATTAAAATAAAGGAGTATTAAAATAAAGGTGCATTTAGTACCTAATATTTATGTGTTTATCTAACAAACATTTGTGTCAGAATTCTACCTGAGATATTTAAAACATGTTTATTAGGTATTAGAATAAGGAAATGAAGAAGTTTTTGTTTTTGGTACATTCAGTATCTTATTTTAATCAACCAAATCTTCGTGTAACAATGAAAACATTTTTGGTATATTTAGTGCCTAAGATCAGTTGTATTTGTATACCTATAAATATCTTATTACTGAAATTAGAAATTGAAAGAATTGTACACTGAATGACAATGAAAGCATATCTATTATTTTATACATTGAGTTGCTAATATTTCTTATTTTTTTGTTTATTTCTTACCTATTCGAGTTTTATTTGGTTCAGAGCAATGAATTCAGAATGTCAATAAAAACTTTATTACTATTCGCACATTTTTAATGATTAGGAACCCCTTTCATTTGACTTTTTTACCTAGATCCATTCCCAGTCCCTTTATTCCAGCCGCTTTTGTAACCCTTCTAATAATTTGGCCCAACTAGGTGGTACTTCAAATATCGGAACACATTTGTTATGAAGCTAAATGTGGTTAGTGGTTAGGAATATTTTATGACCTCTTTTTTTACAAGGTCTATATTGTGTAATAGACGTAAATCGCGTCCCATGTGTTCGAACATAGGATCATTTTTAAAAAGAAGTCGTCGTACATTGTTTTAAATATTTCTAAAGAACTTGTATTTATCTATTGTGTTTCAAAATCCTTTGAGTTATCTTTTTATTTTAAAATGTTGGATACTACACTTCTGTTATCACGTCATGACGGCCTCCTGTGGTCGAGGGGTAAGGCTCTCAACTAGCGATCCGGATGTCGTTAGTTTCAAACCCAGCGTGCACAAGTAATTTTTATTTTGGTAGATTTGTATAATTTGGGGGGGGGGGGCGGGTATGGGTACTACCATCCCGGGAACCATTTATTGGTTAACCAACATCTCTGCCATAGGTCACTCCAAGTGGTTCGC
Source organism: Limnephilus lunatus (assembly GCA_917563855.2). Classification (NCBI taxonomy): domain Eukaryota; kingdom Metazoa; phylum Arthropoda; class Insecta; order Trichoptera; family Limnephilidae; genus Limnephilus; species Limnephilus lunatus. The sequence continues at coordinate 37,871,768 of OU830602.1, read as the reverse complement.
TACGTTTGGTGACTTAGCAAGGGTGCCCGAGTTCATGGGATGAAGTTCGTACAGGTCTTGACGTCTGATACGACTGCCCACCTGCTGCGTGGCGAGAGAGAGACTGGTTAAGGGAGGCCTTTTGACCTTTCCAGCCGGAATCTCCCGACTCTCGCCTTGCACCGCGATTGGAGGGATGGATTCGTATATCCGTCACTCCCGGACACACTGACCTCCAGATTCCAGATTCTTATCCACCCCTCATACCCTTTTTCTTCCCAAACGTTCCAGTCCTTACCTTCCTTAAAAAGACCCTCCAAAGAGTAATTATTATCCTCTGGGCCGCCTGTGTGGAGCTAATCTAAAAAAATATATATATTTCACAACTGAATCATTAAAAAAAGTATAATATGTAGGTATATGTGTTTTTTTTCTTTTTGTTTAAATAGTGAAATAACACAAATCAATACAAAAATATATATCATAAATATATATATATATATATATATATATATATATGGTGTATTTGCGGCACGTTCCAGAGTGGAAGATACTCTCAGTATCACCCTGATGTAAGACCGCCATTTCGAATTGAAGCATTGCTTAGAATGGCTTTAGACGTGGTTGGTGACTAGATTTGAATAGCCAGGTAATTACTAACCTTCATAACTGCTTCCTCTTCCCACTAAATCCAGCCTCACAAAATGGGGTATGCCATAGCCTGCCTGGGTCCAGGCGGTTGGGAGCAGTTGTATTAACATAAAAATAAAATCACGTAAATCAATCCAACCTTTCGGGTCGGATCATACTAAAGCTCGGATTTATACGCCGATATATGATAAAAATTATATGTGGATAATTTGAATAGCATTGTTTTAGTGCAAAAACGCTTTACAATATACATATTTTTTACATTAGCTCCACACAGGAGGCCCTGAGGAAAATAATTTCCCTCAGGGCCTAAGTCATCTTAGGGTATGCTGTGTGGAGGGTATTTTTGAAGAAAGGAAGAATAGGAAGTCCTGGGATGGAAAAAGGAATAAGGGGTGGGTAGGAATCTGGGGGTTTGTGTGTATAGGAGTGACAGGCTTAAGAAACCATCCTTCAAACTGCGGTGCAAGGCAATGGGGTCGTGAGAGTCCGGCTGGAAAGGTTCAAAGGACTCCTTCACGCAGTCTCTCTTGATCCGGCCCGCACGCAGCAGGTGAGCAGACTCATCTGCCGCCAAGACCTGGACAAAGCTCACCCCATGAACCCGGGAACCTCTGCTAAGTCACCAAACGTAGCGAATCACTTAGAGATACCTTTTTTTCTTACCATAGCTCCACACAAGAGGCCCTGAGGAAAATAATTCTCCTCAGGGCCTATGTTATTTTTGGGAAGGAGGTAGAAGAAAGTTGTGGGAAGAAAAATCTGGGGGTCAGTGTGTCAAGGAATGACGGACGTAAGAATCCATCCCTCCCCACTGCGGGTAATGCAATGTTCCGAGAGTCCTGCTGGAGAGGTCTACAGAGCTTCCTCAACCAGTCTTTCCCGATCCGGCCTGCCATGCAGTTAGTGGGCAGACGCATCCACCGCCAAGATCCGGACAAAACTCACTAAGTCACCAAACGTAGCGAACCACTTGGGGTGACCTATGGCAGAGGTGTTGGTTATCCAATAAATGGTTCCCGGTGCGGTGGCACCCATACCCGCCACTCAAATAATAACGATGAATAAACGTAGGACCTTTCTTATAACTAACGGTTGATGACTTGATTCATGAACGATTGCATTTACTGTGCTGCTCGTCAATCAACAATCAAACATGCAATAAATTAATCGATGAGCATATTGCCACCTGAAACATTATTTAATAAGTATGATTGTCTGAAAACATACGTTTTCATTGATGATTTAACGATGTTATTATTTAACAAAAACTTACTCTTGAAATTTGGTTCCCAAACAAATAACATATTAGGTATTTCTAAAAAATTGTCGAATGCTCTAAGAAACTATTTAAAAATCACATCCGAATATTTAGGTCTCACCGCGAAAACATAGGACACATACATCCATAAGTATTAAAGTTCAATTAATTGAAATGCTTTCCGATCTCCCTGTAATACCAAGCACGTTAGATAAAGTAACTTCACGCAAGAGTACGCGCTCTTGTCTAACATCCAGTGTCCTTTGTCCAATATCCAACTTTCGCAAACAAGAATTCGTCACTTTGGCCAACATCCAAATTAAAAACGTGTTTTCTGCGTAATTTTATACATTTAGAACATATTGTACTTAAAAAAAACAATTTGTAATACTTTAACACATTTTAGTAGACTTACAATTTAGCTAATTTAATTTTATATGCCTTTTTCGTAAAAAAAACTTTAAAGCGCTGTTTCTCACGATTTACGTTTTGGTCTGTTGGAGTAATACGAACTAAAGCGACGACGTGTAGAGTGTAGATCGTGCTGGATTACGTCTCTCAGGGGTCGATAAACATAAATAATTTTGACTCTTTTTCAATTTAAAGTTGTCAAATGTTTCTATTCTTATAAAAACACTTCGGATCTCGGCCATACTCTCTCAGTAGACCAGAATATTTCCGCTTTGCATTAAAATCAAAATAAATGGAATATACATATATCTGAACGTATCCGAAAACTAAAACCGTTTTTGAGAGGTGATGGAATATGTTTAAAAAAATTTAGTGAGCGTTTTTATAGTTCCCACGGTTACGGCACAAAAAAGGCAAAACATATGTTGCTTATCCCAATAATACTGCACCTCTTTCTTACCCGCTAAATAAAACCGAGACAAACAATGTACGTATGTATATTTGCTTCCTTCAAAGGAAAGGGGTCATTTTCTTGCAACTCACTCACTCGCATTTTAAATAAATGATTGCCGCGAACCGTTGCCGTGGCGTTGCCGTGGGAATTATGAGAGTGACCAATAAAAATAACCAAGTAATTTAAATAAATCAGTAACACTATTTAGAAAAACAAAAGGAAAAAAATTAAACAAACTTCAGACAGCTATGTGACTTATTTTCGGGTTATTGTGCCGTATTACAGCGTCCATAATCAGGGCAGATCTGTGAAGATGCGCTCTGATTATGTACACTGTAATGCTGTCCGAAACATTGGCTAAAAGAGGAGGTAGCGCGAGACTGCATAATAACCCAAAAATATATCATGATAATACTTTGGCCGTGAAAATCTCGGTGACCGGACAACTCAGAATGAAATCAACTCAACACCTCTTTGAAATGTCGTTAAAAATGGAGACAAAATATATTTTTAAAATTGGTTAAATAGGTTAGGTTAGGTTTTAGGCTATTTAAAAAAAATCATAGCTTTTAATGACTTTTGGCATGTAACCGAAAATTTTATATAAAATCCAAATTTATAGCAGATCAAATACGACGATCGTTTACCTATTATTTACACGTGGGTTATTGGTTATTGTCTCTTCACAGCGTTATATTAATATATTAAATTTCTTTACCAAAGATTTAGCGCCCCTGTTGGTGCATCTGAATCGCGGCGTTTGCCCGTATAATATACTGGTGCAGTCAGCCAGTCGGATATAAATCACCCGCATATTTATAATCTGTCGAACGGGCGGATTCCGTTTATCATCCGACACGTGGGCCTTTCACTATACACTGCAACCAACCAACCTAACCTCTCACTGCAAACTGCTCTCTTTGCACTGCACACTGCATGCGAACTGCAAACTGTAATATCTGTACTATTGAGAGTATTCGTATGAACTTGAACTAGAAGCAAAGTTCGCCTATACCCAAAATAGTACATTCTAAGGACTTTATATTTTATATCTGATGTTTTCAAAGTTTTTTTTTTGGTAATTTGTTTGATTTGATATCATACAGTTAAAGAGATAGCCACAAGGCTTTTTCTTGTTGGAAATTTCTTACCTTTTTTATTTTATTTTTTTACTGTGAAATACCGCACGAGAACCCCAGCTGCTCCCGTTTGGAGCCAGTGAGACTATAGCATCCCCATTTGGGGTATGTTGTGAAGCTGGAAGTAGTGGGGAGGGGAAGGAGATGAGAAAGAGAAGGTGGTGAAGTACATGGCTATTCAGATCTGGTCACCAAACACGGCTAAAACCATTTCAAGCAAAGTTTCAATTCTGAATGATGTTCTTAAACCAAGTCAATACTGAGAGTATCTTCCACTCTAGAATGTGTCGGAAATAGACTTTATATTACTTATTTTAAATGAATTAATTGTGAAATAACGCAAATTTATCAAATAAAATTTATTTGCGCACGCCGGGATTCGATCCCGTGACCTTCGGATTGCGAACCAAGAGCCTTACCCCTCGACCATGGATGACGTCAAATTAATTCTAATTTATATAAACATATTGTCTGTGGTGGTCGGGCAGCGAGCGGGCGGACACTGAGTGGGCTGCGTTTATTTGATTTCTGTAAAAATCTACAGTTGTATTCTGAGATTAGTTTTATTTTTATTTTATTTATATTTGGGAAAGTTGACAGCAAATCATAAACTACACAATAATACAATTATAAAATGGTTAATTATGCCAATTATAAACTTTCCACAGATAATAATAGTAAATTAATGTGTGACATTATAAAGGTGTTTACTTAATTAGTTCATTTTTAGTTACATTATGTAAGGGGGGGGGGAGGAGAAATATAGGATAAGGATTAAAAGGCGGAGGGAGAGGGGTAGATTGAACTTCCTAGTTTGAGTCATTTTGCTTAGTGAGATTTTGTTTTATGTCATGTAACGTCGAGTTAAAAATGTCAATGTGGTAATAATTTAAGTTGAATGAATGTGTGGATCTGTAGATAAATGAGTTATGTTTGGAGTTAGTCTTGCAAAGAGGAAGATTAAAAGTAAGCGACTGTCTACTGTTGCGATTAGGAACGTGGAATGATAGGCGTTGAAGAAGATCAGGACTATCGATTAAGTTATGTATAATTTTAAATAACATTACCGAACTATAGTTACAAATAAGTTATGCACACTTGGCCTTCAAAAAATGACGAAGGTCTTTAAAAAATCTGTGTAAAGTTTGGGCAACGGCGGGAAATTCAGCTAGTACGTTATGAAATTATAAATAATTTACGCAGCGATGTTTTGTATAACTCCTGTGGAGGTTTATAAAGAGATAGCGTATCATCTACCCGGAGCCAATGGAACTATGACATACCTAAGTGTGTTACGTTGTGAGGATAGAGGAAGTGCGTAGAGGAAGGAGATCGCAAATAGGAAGGTCGGGAAGTACTGGTTACACGGCTAACGTAATTTAAAAAAAAAAACCATTCGATTGGAAATTATTATTTCAGCAGATCGATTCTGACAACCGTTGTTTCCAATCTTACTTGTCAACTGTTGAGCCGGAATGTTAGCTCAACATTTCTCGATTGCACAAACACGCTTTTTCCCAACACAACTTTCCGACCAACATGCGAATCGAGCGTTACTAGACAAATCACTCAGCTGATCGGACACTCAGATTTATCGATCGAAAAGTTGTAAAAAACGGCTGTTAAAGTATCTCCCATATTGTAATATGGCGCTTTACGTTAAAATTAAACGTAAATTTATTAATAGAAAATCATCCATTCGCGAAAACGCCGTACGTGAACTATTTATAGGCATAAATCACATGGACCGAACGCCCTAAACGGAGAGCAAAGAACAGATCGTGCGTAAATAACACGTGGTAAACAAACCGAAACTAAACAAGCTATTAAATATGCAAAATAATGCACCGTTCCACGACCTTCCTTATGAATAATTTCCTTTAGAAACACATAATAATAGTGAATGACCCACGCGGCAAGTGTCACTCAGCCGCGAACTGTCGGTGGTGTCTGTGTTTGTGTCGGTCTGTAAGTTAGGTAGATGGTAGTACCGGCGTGGGAACCCCCGTAAATCACCCGCATGTATATTTTTAATCTGTCAAACAACCGGAACCACGGCGCGCCGCCACTTTACGATCTCGGAAGTGATTCGATTTATGAGTTTTGGCGCGAGCGGCCGCCATTATTATTGTGGCGCGCGAAAACGTGTTTCGAAAATCAGCTGATGTTATTATTATTTATTTCATTTCTCGACGGCACTTCTTGCTGTAGGTACGCTCATTTTTATTGAATTATTATTGTGTTATGATTACGTGTGTTGATATGTTGCGCAGACTTTTGAGCCGTTGACTCATCCGATTCATGTTTATTTATGTAAACGACTCGTTTATTCGGATTGCCGCGCTTTTGTGGAAATATACACATGTTTGTAATGTTTCCTATTACTTATTCATTGCTGATATATCTACGGCATCTACGGACTCGTAACTTTTCTGTTGTGTAACATTGTTTAAAACTTTCGGAGGCCCTTCGTGTACTTAGCGCTTAGCCAATTCTAATGGGGGTTTACTTTCAACCAAATGTTGGTGACAGGCGACAAACCTCTTGATCGTACCTCTGTTTATGGCTAAGAATATTATATTAAAACATTTTTATCATGCCTTCTAAGGGAAATGCTATAGTTATTACAAGAAAACCAATACCTTCTTTTTCACTCCTCGGGTGATGGTATTTTTAATTTCTAAAGATCAGGCTTGCAGTTTTTCCCTTATTGGTTAAGGATTATTATCCTTTCACGCTGAACACGAAGAAATTCTTCCTTGTTCGTTTTCATTCGGCCTACTTTTTTATTCTATCTTATCTATTGAGGTCAAATTAACAATTCATTTATAATCAAATCACATACAATCGACCTTGTAGTTAATTAAAATTTGGGTTCCTTCTTTCTATGAACTATAATTTGGATTGTTTCTTCAAGAAGAATGAAGAAGAGGCAAGGCGAACCAAGACGAGCCACGAAGAAACAAGAATAACCATCAAGAAGTGTCAGGGATAACCAAAAAGAGTCAAGAAGAAATAAGAAGAGACACAAAGGACCAGTACGGACTACGAAGAGCCAACAAGAACTGTGAAGAGCCAACAAGAACGAAGAAGAGTCAAGACGATCCAAGAAGGGTTAAGAAGAGACAAGAAGAGATAAAAAGAGAGGAGAAGGACCAGGAATAACTACGAGGAAAACTGTGAACAATATGAAGAGCAAGAGAAGGATATAAAGTAGTGATGCAACGAATACTACTTTTACGAATACGAATATCAAACCGAAATCCGGCGAATACGAATACAAATAACTTGGCAGAGTAATAAAACACTCATTTATTTAACCTTTTTCTGTTTGTTTTATCATACTAATAATTAAAATTTACAACTGTCAAATTTTTGTTTTGATTCGCTGGTGACAGGCGATTTCTTTTTCAGTTTGGATGTTGCCAGCCGTTTAAGAAAGTTTGTGGCATTGCAATAGGGAATTTCCCTGAATTTTCCATCGCGTCTTGTCGTTGCGGCTATAGCGTTTGGATACAGAGGTGCGTGACACACGGTATAATCAAACGGAGATGCGTACAAAAGTTTTTTTTATAGTATTCGTAAATATTTATTCGCCGAATACGAATATTCGGTAAATGGCAACTATTCGTTGCATCCCTAATATAAAGTATTAAAAAAGCCCAGTCAGATTCTTTCTTCCGGTCCATCTTAAATTCCAATATTGACTTAGGTATTAGGTTGTCATGTATACCAGTCGATTCAACCTCCTCTCCACCCTCAGAGCACGTGTTCCAAGTCCCAACAAATCAGTGCCCTCTGGTTTACCGGCCTCACCAGGACAGGAGCGCACCTGAATTGGGTAGTTCAATCATATCGTTTCAATACAGTGGTAGTTCCTATCTGAATAATAACCTTCCAACCTTACTATTTCCTATTCCCCCTTCCCCACCCCACTCTCCGCAACCTCGCAAAATTACCCAATTGTAGAAACCATAGTCCACAGTAAACACATAGTCACATTACAAAAAAAAAACTTCGAATACGATTAAGTGATCAATGTTTTAAAATTCGTCTCGCCTAGAATGTATGTTATCGTGACCGTTTTTGTATCGAGTTTCTACCAAAAATATCCACTATATGTGTCATTGGAGCCCACCTGAGCTCTGGGCGGTTTCATCACGGCCTCTCACGGCTCACGGCGGCCCGCAACGGCTCGGTGTCGCCCGGAGTTGCCCGGAGCGGATCGGAGCCGACCAGCAGCGGCCCCAGTCTGGTTTCCAAATGTTGGTCCGTTCTGTGCGCATTCTTACTTTCTCTTGCCAATCAACACACACCACACTATCTACCATTTTATATTATATTCTACTCGGGGGCGTACACGCTGCACGGGCAGACTGGGCAGTTTTCTGGGGCCCCGATTTTTCAAGTGCTTCATTCTTTTCCGGGGGTCAGCCAATTCAGTTTTGGACCTAGTTTGGCTTATTTGGCGACTTTCTCTGACACATCATTAGCCAACAAACTGACTATGTTATATATTCTATATGTACCTAGGTATTTTACAAATATATATCTTACTATACATAATTATATAATATTATAAATGCGAAAATTTGTATGGATGACCCTTACTCTTTCACGCAATAAATATCTAATGAAATTTAAAAATTCTTTCACTAATCGAAAGCTACATTATTTGCGAGTAACAAAGGCTATATATATTGGTGAGCTCTGGCGTTATGAATAAGCTGTGGCGTTATGAAATTATGTATCACACGTTTTCTGTCCCTAACAAAATCGAGTTATTGCAAACGTCAAACAAATTGTTACCTTGGAAACAATGTTTTTTTTTTAAATTTTAGGCTTAAAAAGAGTGCTTTGTTGTTCTTAAAAAGAGTGCTTTTTTAGCGTCGTAGCTCTAAAAATGTTTATTGTCCGAACGAAAAGCATAGCGTTGCTATAAAGCATAGCGTTTGACGTGGACTGCCATTTTGTTATTTTTTTACGGTACTCTGGATTCAAATATGAATAAAACACTAATAAAGGGAGTAGGTACTTAAAATAAATTTCTATTTCTTTAATTTAAATATTTTCTAAAATAGAATTTTTATTTGCGAAATGTCATTCTCAAGAATTTTATTTGTCTTATCGTTATTTTTTGTTTGTATTATGTGATTTTTTTCTAAACAATTGGAGGAATGGGAAATGACATAGGCTACTTTTTATCACGGAAAAAAATTTCATTACCGTGGGAAAATTCTTTATACAGTAATTTCCCACTAATACCATGCGAGCGAAGCCGCGGATATAAGCTAGTATATATATATACATATTATGTGTTAGTGTGTTCGTAGCATTAAGCCTCTAATTAGAATGGAAACGCATTGTTTTGAAGCGAAAACTTTTGTGATTTGAAACTCGATGAAATGAAAAATAGCGACACTAAAAAGAGATAAACACATACCTACATCTATATAGGATTTAGCCGCGGGAAAATAAGATAGTATAATCGGTCTCCTCTTTGTGCGATGCTTCGTATTCTCCCCACTCTTGTCTACTTTAGTTTTCTGAAGATTTCACTTCTACCGCGAGTGAATTGCACACTCTGTTTTTTTGTTTAAATCTGAATATTGCACTTAATTTCCAACTGCCTAGAGCCAATGGCATCCCAAATAAGGAATTCCAGTTCATTTTTAAAATATTTTTTTATTAATGATGAAATTCTATCTTTAGTAACAGCATATTTATTATTGTTGTTAGTTTTGATAGTTAAAATGATTTTCAAAGTTTAATTTTTCAATGCCCTTCAGAAAAGTAAAGCAGACAAGAGTGGGGAGGCTACTACCTACCCACCGCACAAAGAGGAGACCGAATACATCATCTAGTTTCCTCGTAGGCTAAATCCTATGTATGTATGTGTTTGTCTCTTTTTATTGTTGCTATTTTTCGTTTCATCGAGTTTCTAATCACACCGGTGCTAAAGAAGTTTTCACATTAATAACATGTTTACACAGTTGCTTCTTTTGATATCCTCTCCTATCAGAATTTACCTATCATCGGCACAAAATTCAACCTTCAGCCTGGAACAATTTGAGAGATTTTTGGGGGCCTGTAAATATGTCGCCACGCCGCTGCACCGATCCGAAGGCAACCTACCTACCCAGATCTAGTACGTACCCAGTCCACCTACTGCCGACGAGCTGTGGCGCAACTCCAGAAAGCGCCGCACACAAACTAAACTAAAAACACCACTCAGCGACAACAACATACGAGACGAGAAAAAAACGGCGCCGGCGCAAGTTATTTCTAGTCAGCGGACTTATTTCTGTTTTTGTTCGATAGTTGCTGTTGTTGCTTGCGCGATACTTTGTCTATGGAAGACCGGCAAATAGCTTTTTGAAATGGTAGCACCAAATAACAACGAAAGTAATTCATCAATGAACTCTGTTTATTTGTGCCAACGACTTTGTCAGAAACGAGGAAGCCACAAGTCAAAAATTTATCTATGTATTCAAGTGTGCGTGCATGTATTATAACTAACTAACCATCACGTCTTTTCTCCGCAGGGGTAGGCAGAGAGGATGAACCGCCGAACAAATCGGTCGTGGCACACATCCCTTGCCTCATGCAGTTTACATTCATACATGCTCTTCTATTATTCTGACTCTTGACATGGCCCCCGACTCGAGTATCTGATTCACGTTGTCGTGCCACGTTTTTCTTGGGCGTCCTCGACTTCTTCTACCATTCACATTTGCGTCATATATTCTTCTTACACTCATTTCCTCGTTCATTCGCTCTACATGCCTAAACCATCTGAGCGTCCCTTTCTTAATCTTAGTCATTACGCTTACATTAACCTTGCAGGCTTTGCGGATCTCCACGTTTCTCACACGATCGCACATGGTTTTATCACACATTCGCCTCAGAGATCGCATTTCTACAGCATACAGTCTACTTTCATCCTTCCTCTGCCAGTTCCATGCCTCACTGCCACACATCATGGTAGGTACCAGTACTCTGATGTATGGCAATGAGGTATACGTTATAAAGAATATAGTTATAGGCATACAAATCAAATGCGTTCATAAATTTCTAAAGAAAAGACACATTTTTTAGTAGTTTACGCTTATGTTTTTTATAAAGTAATTAACAAATTTATTTGAATTCTGCTCAACGGAAACGCTATAAAAAGCTGAAATTTATCCAATGAATTTTTATTTTATTTTTATAACAAATATTATAATCAATAATTGTCAGCCTGAAACACTCATCTACATTGAAAAAATCTTCCGAGAAAAGATACTGGCCGCCAACGGGAATTGAACCCGTGATAGAAGCCATAGCTCAGTGGTCAGAGCTGCTGACCGGCAATCAGAAGGTCACGGGTTCAATTCCCGTTGGCGGCCAGTATCTTTTCTCGGAAGATTTTTTCAATGTAGATGAGTGTTTCAGGCTGACAATTATTGATTATAATATTTGTTATCTACCCTTTGTGCTATGCATAAAAATCTTGTTTAAACGTTAGTTTATCTATTAAAAAATAATAATTATTTTTATAATTTAAACCGGTTCGAAGTAAAGATTAATCGAAAATGGTAATTTTGCATTAATCTTCGAATGCTCTATTTTTATTTTGGTCTGGGTATTTATAGACTGTGGCAAAAAGCGTGGGTATAATATTGACCATACTTTAAATGTTAATAAAGTCTCGCATGGGTACCTAATCATTAAACTGTTTTAATACCATAAATAGATTTTACAAGATTTACTACTGTACTGTATCTCCTCCCTCATTTATAAGAAAACTCTCTTTATGTGATTTACCCACATTTTCAATATTTTTTTAATTTTTTATTTTATTTTAATCATGTAAATTATATTACTCTTATAATATGATATTCAATTATGTACCTCTACGCCTGTCTCAACACAGGTATACCCTAGCGAGACAGGCATCGAATAATATATTGTAAACATCACGTATACATATAGATCAATAAAAATAATAAAAAAAATAATTTAAAAAAAAAGTGAAATACCGAACAGAGTCCCAACTACTACAAACCTTCTGGAGCCAGTGAGCCTACGTAAACGTGTCGCAAATATACTGTATATTATTTTTTTATTACAAATTTGTGAAATAACACAACTCCGAATTGTTAGTCGAGAGCCTTAACCTTCGACCACGGAGGCCGTCTATTATAATGACTTAAAAAGTAAATAATAAGTAATCTAATTGGAGGCACTGCTGAAAACCAGCTGCATTCTAGGAGAAATCCTGAATTGTAGCTGAGCAGTGACCTTTTCTTCAATATACTCAATGATAAAAGATCAAAATGTATAATACTGTAAAAAATCTATTAATTATTAAACGTTTTTATTATTATTATTAATCTGACGACGTGAATGCAGTGCTTTAAAAGCATGCTAGTTAAACTAATGCAAAACACGGCATTCCATCGAATATTATCAAAACACTTTATTAATATTTACACGCATGCGAGTTGGAACATAAAATAGACACTATCACAGAGTGTAAGTTTGTCTATACAGCCTTTGTTTTAAAAGTCAAGACCGCAATAAAGTATCGAAGCCGAAAGTTTTCTCGGCGAGCATTGGTTTTTCACGTCGTTGTGGAAACGATCGCAACGAAAGCGCGGCGTCCATTGTCTTATTTGACCTTCGACCAAGATATCATACGTCAATGTATTTGACGCATGATATGAACTTTTCTCTTTCGAATGCGCCTGACCACGTGCTCACGCATGTAATACTCATCTCATTACACTGATTTCAAGTGATTCGGTGCAGCCAGTTATCCATTTAATGAAAGAATATTGATAAATTGACGTGCTTACATAAATTGCATGGGCTGGACGTAATACTGTAAAATTGTCTTTGGCTGGACGTTTAAATAGATTAAAGGACACCAAAAATATGACTTAATGGATGCCATAGCGAAAGCCACCCATCGGCAGACCGAGAAAAGGTGGAAATACTGTGTTGAAGAGGATTGGAACAGGACAAGAACAACTGGACGTGATTAGCGATGAAGAAGCGAGATCCTTCTCTTCGATGACTTCGAAGCGGGTATGAATGAGTACCATCGCGTCGGGAACGATTTATTCGATAACCAACACCTCTGCCGTAGGTCACCCCAAGTGATTCGCTATGTTTGTTACGACTTGGCGAGGTGACCTGTTTCATCAGGTTAGGTGTATTCAAATCTTGGCTGTGATTGCGTCTGCCCGCCAGATCGAGAGAGGACGGTTTGGTAAGACCCTTTGTCTTCTTCAGCTGGCCGAGAGAGACTCATCGTCTAGCACAGCAGCGGGATGTATAGATTCATACATCTGTCACTTTTGTACGTACACACTGACTCCTAAATTCCTACCAAACCTTCATACCTTTTTCCTTACCATAACTTCATCTCCTTACTTTTCCTCCAAAGATCTTCCAATCCACACAGGACTACATAGACCATGAAGGAAATTATGTATTTTCTTCAGTGCCTCCTGTGTGGGATTAATGTGCAAACATTTATTCATCAATAGACAATTTTAAACATTTTGTGTTTATTTATCATTGATTCTATTGACAAAAAGGTACCTGTTCAGCTATACATTCAGGATTTCTCCTGAAATGTAGCTGGTTTTCAGCAGCGCCTCAGCAAATGTAGTTTATTACGCCATTGATGTCAAAGGAGTGAGAAATGTTCAACATTGTTTTGTTTTCACGAAAAAGCATGCTGTCGCTTTTCTCTTTCGGATTCGCCGAACCCCGTCACCGTGTTTGCCCGCATTTAATTATCATCTTATTACGCTGATCTGAAGTCGGAAGTGATTCAATGCAGCCATTGAGCTGAGCCAGTCGGCCGTTTGTTATTGTTTACATTTTACACACTTGATCTTGTTTACTACGCTAGTGATGACGGAGGACCGAGGACTGAGGGAATGTCCAACTTTACTTGTGTCAAATTGTAAACAAACTCGCCGACATAACCACACAGACATAACACGCCATTAAATAACTTTATTGGTTTATTAGGTGGGGACTGCTTTTTTTATTTGAACGGAGTTCATTGCTTATTAAGCTTATGCTTTGAATGAAAATATTAAGCTTTGAATGAAAATATTAAGCTTTTAGATCAAAATATTATTGTATAACTTGCAGCGGAGGAACCAACTACAATTTTGGTGGCGGTTATAAAAACCGCCGCCTATATAACCATTTATTGGATAACCAACATCTCCAAGTGGTTCGTTACGTTTGGTGACTTAGCAAGGGTGCCCGGGTTCATGGGGTGTGGTTTATCCGGGACTGGTTGAGTGAGACCATTTGACCTCTACAGCAGGGCTTTCTCGGAACGTCAACTTGCACCGCAGTGGGAGGGATTCCTACCCACCCCTCACACTTTTTTCCTTCCCAGAACTTCCTTTCCTTCCTTTCCCTAAAAAGACCCTCCCCACAGCATCTAATGTATGAGAGGATGTAACGCCACACAACTCTCTTGACATAATCTTCCTTCTTTAGCCACGTTCTTACATATTTTTTCTCCATCTACTCTTCTCTTCCATACCATCGAAGCGTTCTTTTCTTAATCATGTTTATTATGTTTACGTTTACATCAACTCATTCTTAACAATTACCCAAAAATATTAATAAGGTTGTAATAAATTGTTTTTAATACTTTCATGATTTTACCAAAAATGCATAATTTAAAAATATATGTATAAAACTGTTTTAATAAACATTAATAATAATAATAATTGGACAATTTGTAGAGCGCCGTTTTTGTGAAAAATCACCTCAATGGCGCTTAGTTTGCTTCTTAGAAACGCTGACTGGTGTCACCGTCGGAGTAAGCAGTATTCGGTGTGAATCACCTCCGAGCGAGGTTGGCCAATCGATAGCGTTCTTTCGCGAGAAGACCTCTGCAACTAAAAATTGATTTAACAAAAATGTGCCAACCTATTTTCGCCAACGTTTGGCAGTGGCAACCACAAACTGTCAAATTCTACGTTTAAATATTTGGTTTTTGTTTTTTGTAGCGAAAAAAACTTGCAACACCTGCCCTAGCCCGAGCTTTATTCTGTTTTAAGGGATGGGAAAGGGAATGGAATGGTTTTTCGAATTCTCGTGAAGACAGTCCTCTTAATTTTAAGTCAAGTGTACATTTTTTTTTAAATTTCAGAATAAATCTGTGTATTTGTATAAAAAACAAACCCAGACACTCTTCTTCATATAAAATGTGTACAGAAAGTTTGGTACCTTTGTACCAATTATTAAAATTAGGTATTATTTTTATTAATTAATTGTGAAATAACACAAATTAATCAAATAAAATTTATTAGAGATCCCGCGACCTTCGGATTGTGAGTCAAGAACCTTACCCCTCGACCACGGAGGCCGTCAACCAGATTTAACCTTTCTGGATCGACCCCAATCCAAAAAAATTTAAAACCTCAAGTCAATATTGTTTTTAATTATAGGGTGGACGCTCCTAAAGTCAGCCTGTGCCTATCGTCAGCCTCTTTCAATATTTCGTGAAATAATAAGAAAATTGTGCACTCTATCACCATCTATGATAATGTTTACGCACTAGTAACTAATGAACCAAACATGTTTTCAAAATGGCGGTTCTAACTTATTTTCTGTCCCTATATTCGACCGTTGCTTTCAAACAAGTGAAGACCTGTGAGACATTCGTCCGCGCGCCATAATAAATTTGCAGTTGACCACGGTTTCAAAGTAAGTTTAAAAACCCTAAATTTTACTAATATTGTTGAGTTAAGTGTTATTTTATGTTTCTGTGATTACTTTGCCTTGTTTTTAAGCATTAAAATTATGTTTAAGATGTTTGTATTTTGCAATGGTGTGGTGGCTGACTTTAGGAACAAATTTTGTTAGAGCATCCTAAAGTCAGCCGGGGGGGCTGTCCTTTGGCTATGTGTCGGTTATTCCAAATATGAAATCTAAGTATGTAGTAGTGTTCTCTATCATTTCAATGTGATCTTTCATACACAAATACATACTTTTAAATAAAATCACCAAAGGTCAGCCGCCCCACTTTGTTTTGGGGTAGACATGGCTGACTTTAGGAACTTAACGCTCCAAATGTCAGCCATCAACGTGCTTATACACTTTATGGCTTGGTGAATGATTTAATCTTTTATTTATTTTATTTTTTATATATTTTATTTTATTCTAGGTATTCATAAAAACTAAGTCCATCATGCCGAAAGAGAAGAACGTCAAACCGAAGGGATACAGAAGACCCCTTCTACAATACGACCGGAGCAAAATTGAAGATGCTCTCCAAGCGATAAGGGGAGATCAAATTAGCATCAGAGAAGCCAGCAGAAAATATGGAGTTCCCAGAGGAACTCTACAAGATCGTCTCCACGGCAGAGTTCCTGATAATAAAAATATGGGAAGAGATACCACATTAACTAAAGAGGAAGAAGAGTCCTTGGTGCAATGGTTATCCGAATTGGCCAAATGTGGATTTTCAAGAAAAAAAGATGACCTATTAAACACAGTTCAAAAAATTATGAAGGATGACAAACGCCCAAACCCCTTCACAAATGATAGACCGGGAAGAAAATGGTATGACCTATTTATTAAGAGGCATCCAATCTTGAATGAGCGTGTCCCAGAAGGTATAAGTAAAGGA
Organism: Limnephilus lunatus; assembly: GCA_917563855.2. Lineage (NCBI taxonomy): Eukaryota > Metazoa > Arthropoda > Insecta > Trichoptera > Limnephilidae > Limnephilus > Limnephilus lunatus. The sequence continues at coordinate 37,855,215 of OU830602.1, read as the reverse complement.
AGAGCTGTTGTCACTGAAGAGTACATTCGCAAATGGTTTAATGATCTTAAAAAGTACTTAAGTGACATCAATGCTATAGATCTTTTGGAAGACCCTAGAAGAATTCTCAATGGCGATGAAACCAGTTTTAGTGTTTGCCCTAAAACTGGAAAAGTTATCGCACCAAAAGGCTGGAAAAATGTATACGAAATTCAAGCCGGGAATGAAAAAGAAACAATAACAGTATTGTTAGTTTTCACAGCTGCAGGTGACACCTTACAACCGATGGTCGTCTTTCCATATGTTCGACCACCACGAGATGTAATTCAAAGCATGCCCGATGAGTGGTTCCTTGGTCGTTCAGAGACTGGTTGGATGAGGAGTGAAATATTCTTTGAATATGTAGCCAATGCAGTGAATTCTTGGTTGGAGACAAACTCTATACCAAAACCAGTACTCTTGTTAGTAGATGGGCATAAATCCCACCTTACTCTTGAGCTGAGCAAATTTTGTAGTGAAAATCAAATCATTCTCTATTCATTGCCCCCAAACACGACTCACTTGATGCAACCAGCGGATGTTAGCGTTTTCCGGCCTCTTAAAGTCGAATGGCGAAAAACTATTAGAGAATGGCAAGGGAATTCAGAAAATTGTAATTCAGTATTGTCGAAGAGCACCTTTTGTCCATTACTGAACAAAGTGCTACAAAAAGATATGACAGACATTATTAAGAATGGATTTAGAAAATGTGGGCTGTTTCCTTTTAACCCGGATGCCGTTGACTACACTAAGTGTATTCAAAATACACTAGAGCGTGCCGAAAACACCAACAGAAATGAACAAGCAACTACTCCAAAAGATGCGGTGACTTTTAACCGAGAAGAAATCATAATAGCACAAAACGTAATAAAAAGCATAAAAAAACAATTAGAAGATGATAATATTGACGCACTCCGTGTTATCGAAATAATCGAAGCTTCTTTAGTAGCAGACAATCGTGTTGTCACTGTTGGAAATTACATTTTAAATTCTAGTGGTGTTCTGGAACCAGATTCTGATCCTCAACCCTCAACTTCGGGCTATGAAGCAAATGAATTCCAAATTACTGATAGTATAGTAAATTGCGACCAAGAAGATGCTGAAAATAATTCATTTTTGCCTATTCCTGACGATGATTTTGAATCACTGGACAATCTGGACATGATAAATCTTTCCAATTTCTCTCTTCTCTCAAGCCCTACCTCAATTATTACCAATACTGTAAATACACCACCACCGTTACCCACAACACCTTTGTCGTGCGTAACCAACAAAATTAAAAGCGGAATATCTCCCTCCTTCAGAAATCACTTGTTCACTCCAAAGTGTCTGCAATATGGAAAAAGAAAATTGAAACCAGGAGAACAGATGCCGATGGCGATTTCATCTGATGCTTGGAAAAACTACATGACTGAAAAAGAAGAGATAAAACAGGCACTAGTAAAGAAGAGGATTGAAAGGCAAGAAGCTATACAAAAAAGAAAAGAAGAACAGGCTAAAAAAATAGAAGAACGAACGAAAAGAAAGGAAGAACAAGTGAAACGAAAAGGAAACACTGACAAATACCAGAACCCGAGACGAAAGGCTGGAGAAACCAATAAAAAATTAAAAGTTACATTTACTCAATCTAAAATTTCAAGCACTGGATGTGAAGAAGAATTAAACAGTGACGTGGTAGATGATGATCTGATAAAATCTAAGATTTCATGCACTGGATGTGAAGAAGAATTAATCAGTGATGTAGAAGATGATGATCTGAAAAATGTTGGCTGTGACATCTGTCCAAGATGGTATCACCTCAAGTGTACCCAAAACCGGGGTACACCTTATGCGGAAGTTGCTTCTAAAGAATTTACTTGCCATATTTGTCTGCTAACTATGTAGATGAAAATAAAATTGCTACTATTGAATACCTATTTTGTTTAATTTCATGTCATATGTAATAATTTAAAACCCTCTGCTGGATACCTATCGACTAGGCTGACATTAGGAACTCGAAAGGCTGGAGATAGGCACATGGTGGCTGACTTTGGGTGATTTTGGCATATTATTTTTGAAAGGCCTTTAAATTATTTTAATTGAAACAAATGTATTTCCAAGAACGACAAGTGGATAATCTGTTCTTTGATCTATAATAAGGTGTAATTGTTAGAAACTTAATTGCTATTAACTATTTTTTAAACTGTAATAAATCAAGTAAAAACCTTAAGTGGCTGACCTTTGGGACATTCACCCTATTATTTTAATTCGTATACAATCTGACTTGAAGTCAACCAGCGATAAAATGCGCCGACTACAGTCGATAACAGAAATAACATCGATAACACGATGTTATCATCAAGTCATCTGTTATCAGAAACGTACCTAGTTATAATTTTGAATCTTAGTTGTAAGTCTATCGTATTAATTTTATTTTATTGTATGCTTATATGTACAGCGCCCTTGAGGTGATTTTTCACAAAAACGGCGCTTTATAAATCAGCCAAGTATTATTATTATTATTATTACATACATTTCAACATTCTGATTATTCTGAATCATTGGCTATTATAAACTCTATGCTCTTTGTCTATGACACTATGGTGTTGAACAATGTTGGAATATTTTAAAAATTGAACATAGAAATAAAAAACATATTTTTCACAACTAGGCAATCTTGGAAAAGAAAAGAAAAAAGAAGAATTTTTCACAACTAGGCAAGCGATATACCTGTAATAAATATAATGTAATATTATTTTGATCAGACGACTATTTTCATTCCACCTTTGAAATGTGCGTTCATATGGCTTACTATGACAGGCCATTTACAGAAGTGGAACTAATTTATGCGTGGAGTAAAATTTATTGTCTTTTTGCGTAGGTAGGTACTCCCGTCCCTGATTTTTCAGGAGTAGATACCAACAAAATTAATTGCTGGTAGTGGCACAAATTAAAAAATTACGTTTCACGCTTATATTTTTGTCTGTAGTCCGTAGGTACTGAATATTTCTTGATAAAAAATAATAAGAATAATAAACGAGCGTTCGTGTCTGTGCCTCTGAATACACCGTTGCTCGACAATGCCAGTTCGCTGTAGAAAGCGACGGTACTCGTTCCCACACAAGGCGACTGCGCGCGGCAACAGCGCACTGGCGTCATTACTAAAATTAAAGTCCCATCCGCTAAAATCAACGCTATCTTGCAAGGAAAGTAAGACCACCGCGTAAAAGGGAACATTTAATTCATTACGGTAGCAGTATTTGGGTTTTTTTGGATTGCTTTTTTAATGAAGTGTCTCGAAGCTTTGTGGGTTTTACGAAGAAAGGGAACGAGGCTTGTGCGGCCGGTGGCAACCTCGCAGACGAAGCTCTGGAAATCGGCGGGAATCGGACGTATTTGAAAATGGAAAATGCGTGCGCATCTATGCATTTGAAGAAAATATGGCTCGCATTCTGTTTTCAATTTAGTAAACAACTGTTTATTTAATTCTTGAAATGATATTGTAATCATATTTTTGGTTGTGTGTTACCCGAGAAAGGAAATTAAGCTATTAACTGTATTACGGATAAGAAGTCAAACTAAACTTTAAATGCATCACGTCCCATTATTATTAATAGAAACTTAATATGTTTTTATAATAAGCCGGATTTTACTTTTGTTTAAATGCTTTTCGAAATTAAAGATTTATTTATTTAAAATAATGGACGCTACATTGAATCTAACAGTGGGTGTAAGTAACACATTCAAAATAAAAAAAATTTATTTTTATTTTTTAAGACAATTCCATTTCGATAGACTGGAATGTAGGTAGATAGGTACCTACCTTCTCACCGAATCCTTGACATTTTAAAACGCTATCGTGTTCGTTTTTTTTAATACTTTTTGTTTGCAGTTATTAACAACAAAAAATATATAATTTTAAAAACTTTTATGGATTTTTATCACGCATTTTGTTAAAAATATCGGCACAAGTTTTAATAATTTTTTTTATGTAGTGTATCAAACAACCATAGATAATACAGCTAGAGTAGGTACCAGCTCACAATACCCACATACAGAAGCCTATGTGCGTAGGAAACACTGACAATCGAACTGCAAAACCGTCCCTTAAAAAAAACTTCACGTTCCCCATACAAACCCTCGAAATACACTAACTTCGGATTGTATGGAAAATGTTTGGTATGCTTCTGTGATTCTGCCTAGCGTGGGTATCAGCATGGAACGCAGTAATATTCTCAACAGCAAAAGTAATTAGAGACCAAATTCCCATGGCGAGGCGAGTCTCTAGAATTAGAATCGAACCCTACTTTTTATGTCATATTATTCTATACTTCTATACCACTGCCGATTTATTATTCTTTTGGCTGAAGCTAAATTTCAACGCACGGTAAAGCAAATCTGGGAAGTGCAGCGGATTCATGCCAGCAAAAACAATGTTTGGATTCAGAACAGTTTTGTTGCCAATTCGAAGAGATTCCTTGCCACAAATAATACGAGTATTATAGGTGCTGATATTACTGATGTATATATATATTCGCTGGTTTATATCTGATTAGGTATAATTGTACAGCTTGACACAGGTAACTTTGCAGTCAAGAGTGTCGCTATTGCATAATATATTTATGAATGGTTCCATGCCGACTCAGAACCAATTCAACTCAACACCTTTTTGAATAGTCATCAAAAGCTACGAAAAAAATCATTTTAAAATATTCCGTCCTAACGTAACCTATTTAACCAATTTAAAAAAAAATCATCTTCACTGTTAATGACTTTTCTGAAGAGGTTATGAGTTGGTTTCATTCTGAGTTGCCCGGTCACCCTTTAAATATAACAAAATATCATTTGATTAAATAAATCAATCACAATCAAATCAATTTGGGACGCGAGTAGGTTGTACGGGTACCGTTAACCATTCTGTGTATAACCAACACCTCTCAGATACGTCATTCTAAGTGGTTCGCTACGTTTGGTGATTTACTAGGGGTCCCCGGGTTCATGGGATGAGGTTTGTCTAGTACTTGGCGGCCTTCCTCATACCATCTCCTTCCTTTCCTTTAAATGATCCTCCCCACAGTATCCCCAAACATGGCATAGGCCCTGAGGGAAGTCATTTTCCTCAGGGCCTCCTGTATGGAGCTAATGTAAAAAAAATATATATTTAATCAAGTCACATATCTCGGGAAAGATAGGAGCTTGTACTTTCGGACCCAGAGGTCGCGGGTATAAAACTCGAAAACTAACGAAGCATCACGCCATTTATCCGCATGGGTAGTCAGAGAGGATGGAACTCTGACTTTGCACACACTCCTAGTTTTATTCACATTCATACAAAATCTTCTGTTGTGCACACTGTCATGACCCGACTCAAAAGCTTCGAATCACTTGACACAATATGTAATTGACTGAGCTTTGCGAAGTCCTGTTTTAACTCGACCGTTTCGCATTTCGTCTGTCTATAAATTGGTTTGTACTTTCCATTTCCGGTTCAAGATGATGGCAGTTTATTTTGACTTTCTTATTCGATTTTCTTCAACAATATGGTAGGTTATATACACCTACCTAAACAAAGTTTGAAAAAAAAAAATGTCGTTGGGATACTGACGTTTCTTTGGATAAAGTGTATAATTACTTCTTTGAAATTTTGATATATAATAAAAAGTTTCTTAAAATATTTGTTTTGTAATTAAGTTGGTAAGTACCCAGGTATTTAAGTACCTACTTACAAATCTTTTGATTTCAGGGGAATTGGTTTTGATTTGTTAAATAAGAGAAAATTAGAAACATTTTTGGAACGAATAAATTATTTTTCCCAATCGATTGTAGACAGTAATTTTCCAGTGTGCAAAATTTCATCAAGAAGTATAAAAATTCTGGTTTTGGAATGGAATGGGGTAATTTTTTTAAGTCTAGTGTAGATGGTGAATGGTGACCTTCCCCTGTGTGCAAATTTTCATCGTCAGCCCGTCACAGTCAATCTTATTTATATAATTTGTTTTTTTTTTCAAGTTTTTTTTTTATTTCTTTTAATTTTTGACCTGTGATGACATTAGCTAGCCACCTTCATCTTCCCCTCCCTAATTCGTGGAAAAAGTCCCGACAATTCCAATCCCTCCAAAACATGGCCGGCGACTGTGAGTCGGGGTTTCCCCCTCGCAGAAGAGGAAAGAACTCGTTCTATTATAATAACGATTCGAATTGGAAGTGCACCTCACATCTGGCGGGCAACTGCTCTCTTGCGCTATTTTCCTTCTCGCTATCCCGCATCCCGCATCCCGCTGTGTTCTGGGAAACTTAGACCAGGCGCGAACCGGGCACCTTTGTCACGGAAACAGTTTCGTCACTGTTTCAAAATCCATTGAAAACCATAAAAAATCACTCTAATGTCACTTCGCTACGTGGACATCCAGATTATCACACTGCAACAATGGGTTTTGAAACAGTAATGAAATTGTTGCCATGTTCGTGTGCGGCTGGCCTTACTTTAATAATAGCTTTCCGCACATTGATGTAGTATATCTCTATGTTTCCGCAGCACCTTTTGGAATTGTATGAGGTTTAGTTTGCTTTTATTTTTTTACAAACATAACCCCATCATAAGTTGAAAAAAAAACTCCATCATTACAAACAAAACTCTATCATTAGTTGACAAACATAAAGCTATAATTACAAACATAAACCTACAATTACCAACATAACAACAAAATTACAAACATAACTCCATCATTCCAAACAAAAACCCAACATTAGTTGACAAACAAAATCCCCATCATAACAAGCATAACCCCACAATTACAAACATAACCCCATCATTAGTTGACAAACACAAATCCCTTATTACAAAAATAACCCCGTCATTACCCGTTGCTTGATAATTCATCGCTATCATTGATCATAACTTCAAAAAAAGCCTATTAAGCGAAAGAGAACACAAACATTCATAAAACGACGTACTTATTGCATATATAATTTTCATCTCTCCTGCCGGACTTTCTCAACTGCCTTATACCACCGTGGGAGAGATGGATTCATACGTTCGTCACTCCTGAACACATCGAAACCCAGATTTCTACCCACCCCTCATACCTTTTTCCTTCCCATAACTTCCTCTCCTTCCTTTCCCTAAAAAGATCGTCCACACAGAATCCTCAAAGACGACATATACCCCGAGGCAGTTTTTTCCGCAGGTGTGGGGTAAAGTAAAAAAAAAAATATATATATATTTTAACTGTTGATAAACTAAGGGCGCTGCGATCGTTTGAAGGTTTTAAATGGCAACACCACGATGGCTCATAGGAAAATAAATTTAAGTTTAAAAAAAATAACGATCCAAGTGCAGGTCTTTCTATTTATTTAAATTTAATTTTAACTTTAATTAATGATACTTTCCGATTTGATATCATGTTCGAAAACAATTGTACGCAAATTTTTATTATTATTTATCGCTTTTAGAAAGATACTTACAAGGAAAAGCGTTTTTTTGTTGTTGTTGCATTTTTGAAATGTTTGGAGGAAATTTATTGGAGTAAAAATCAAAATAACCCAAAATCTAATTCATTCACGAATTTTAAAAAAATTGTAAAATTTAAAACGTGGTGTCGAACTCGAATATATTTAAATGATGAGCTTTATGTATGTATGGTGACCGGCCAACTCAGAATGAAACCAACTCTGAACCACCTCAGAAAGGTCATTAAGAGTGATGATAAAAAAATATTAAAAAATTGGTTAAAAAGGTTAAGTTAAGTTAGGATTACCGGCTATTTTTAAATTATTTTTTCATAGCTTTTAATTACCTTTCTGAGGTGCTTCTGAGTTGGTTTCATTCTGAGTTGGCATAAAACCGTGTGTATATACGGCTTGCACATCTTATTTTTGTAGGCTGACAAAGGAAGAGTACAAACATCTACATGGAATTGTTTTTACTAAATCAATATTTAAAAAAATAATTATGGTATACACTAACAACCCCACCGACTGCAAAGTGAAGTAGGTATATCGATCTGCATTTCCTTTTCAACGTATTAATTATTTTCCACAGCCTAAACAGCGGGGGTTCAAAATATCAATTTCCTTCATAAAAGTACTTACTTTACGGGGGGAGATAAAAATACACATATGAAAGAATCATGCAGCCTTAAACTTCCACATTTGAACGTCCTCGATCCAGCTGGTGTTGCCAGCGGCCGGAGTCCAGTTGTCCAGGCCTTTGGCCGGGTAGGTACCCGCTCCGGCCGGGTGCGGCGGCGGCCGGTGCACTGGCCACACCTGCCCCCCCTCCCCCCCCGCCTGGATATATCCGCAGTCAGGTGTCGTCTCCGAACATGCCGATGGTAATGTATGCGTACGCACACAGGACGCGTTCGGGTCATATTATTTCATATTGCGCGGGGTGTGGAAGTAGGTACCTAACTAATAATTTTTTTTTTAATCAGTTGGTACTTACCCACTCTACACGATTATCTTTTCAAGCGGCAAAATGAGGAACTAATGAAAAATGAACATACTTTTTTAATCCATAGAATTTTTGGTAACCACGCAACGACTGCAAACTTAAGCGTGTCAAACTGTATTTAGATACATATTAGCTAATAGTTAATTAAATGAAAACAATATTGGCGAAACTCAATCGAAAATCTGGAAACAGAAATATCATAAAAAGATATTGGCACCTCTGGGACTCTAACCCAGGATCTTCGGATATCGACACCTTGGCGCAGTGGTTAGCGCAGTGACCCGGAAAGCCGAATGTCCTGAGTTCGAGTCCCAGAGATGTTAACATCTTTTTGTAAGTTTCTATTTCCAGATTTTAGATTGAGTTTGGCTAATATTGTCTTCATTTTATTAAATATTACAATTTGAGGTTTTACTCATAAAGTTAAAAATAAAAATAAATAGCTAATAGTTACCCGTCAGCTTTAAACTACCTATTGGCCCTTGCTGAAGTCTTTCTTTTGACTTGTAAATTATTATTTGTAAATAATAATTTATAATTGTTTTGTTCTTTATTAGGAGCTATTGTACAAGGGTTCATACCGAGATCATTGATGGCTCTTTGGGTAAATCAAAGTTGGGAAGTATCTTCTTCTATGGTCATAACTAAGTAGCGTTTCTTTTTATTTAAACGGTGATCTCACCAATGCGATCCTGAGCAAATTGAGACAATTAACAAATTTGTTAGTTATGTCAGTTTGTTTCCTCTGTGCGCCTCTCCATCGGAACCGCTTCCAATTTAAACCTTTATTTTCCTTCTCATACGCCAAATGAGGAAAGTGGTTTCCTGGAAATAGCACCTTCCTAGTTTTCTCTAGCAACCTCTCGATGGTTCAGTTTGCTCTATTTTACAAATATAATATTACAAACTCTAATAGCAATGACTTTCTATGGCGTAATGATCAAACCACAACCAACTTCTGAAGAATCTAACAATAAAGCTGTAAAAGACTTCTTGTGTAAATTAGATTTAATGACTTAATTTTATAACAAACTAGCGAATACCCGGCATGCATAATACTATTCAAAGATAGAAAGTGTCCCCCCCCCTCTCCCACGTTCTCCTACAGCCCTTCCCCTTCGGCTAAACTATATGTAATACACACAAATTTCAAGAAACTTGTGCGCAACCTATTGCAATTTTTATACAAATTTTATAACGCTAGAGCTCATCATTGTATATGGAAACCTTCGCGGGGGTGCGCATAACAAATCACCAAAGTTTTATCGCAACCCGATGAATGGTGTAGGATGCATAAGGGACAAACAAAAAAACATTTATTTTTACATTGAGATTAGCTTACAAACACGTGTTCGGATTCAACAAGCACGCTAACTAACTAACCATCACGTCGTTTCCTCGCAGGGGTAAGCAGAGAGGACGGACCGATTTTAACAAATAAACTCGATTTTATAACCTCATATAAATTGATGACGTCAGCTTTCTTTCAAGATCGGTTCGTCACAATTCTAGGCATTCTCTGAGGTGCATGCATATACGGTGTCCGGAAACACGTATTATAAGCGGAAATTTATCGACCTGTTCATTTCTATTTTTTTAAGACTTTTTCATTTATTTTTCAGCTACTAAAGGGTTTAAAAAAACTTTTGCAACCACGTCTACATTTCCAATTTAAAAGACATTAAACCCTAGCGACAGATTTTTATCAAATTTGACCTTAAAAATCCCAATTTAGGACTCTATTTACACGAAACCGAAGCCCAAATCAAAAAAGTTATACTACAAAATCGACTCCAAATACTTTCAATCGACTCCAATTTTCCACTTGTACTGTATTCGAAGCTAATTAATATTGATAACAAAAAAAATCTTGGAAATTATTTTAGATAACTTCCTTTCGTTCCAATTCGTCTCTGATATAAATTCCCGGCGTTGCTACTTCCTGTTCCGCCCCTGCACACAGTATACTATGAGTTTTCCAGTGCCGTACGTATACCTTATACATAGTACCTAACTATGTAGTCTTGCTAGTATGTGTACTGTGTATATTGGTAGCTAGTGGATTGCCGGCCATGTGTTGGTGAACCGTGGGTGTGTGTATTTCTATCAGACTAAACTGGCTCTACATTGCTATACCGGCATACTGGTTGTTCACAAATTAATTAACAATTATAAATATTGAGATTAAAAAATAAATAGGTTTTGGAAAATTTAATAGAACAGTGGATAAAATTGCGGGAGAAAATGTATATTCTTTCTGTTTTTCTTTTTGCGGAGGTAACAAATGCAGTTTATTTTGATTTTGAATAGTCTCAAAAGTTTATCATGTGCCAATTATTGCTGTTAGCATTAAGCAACCAATTTTTTAAATTCATAATTAATGTGTAGTTATAAATTAATAACTATTGTAGGGGGTTCTTCGGCTGGGGCGTTCTTTGTCTACCGGCATTTTTTCCCTTCAATTTTACATAAATTATGAGGGGTCAAAAAGGGGTTTCAGTCAAAACATTTTTCGTCTTCTTGTATTATTTTAGATTCTTTAGTCAGGACGTTCTTCGTCTACAGTCTACTGGCACTTCTACCTTCAATTTTACAATAATTATCAAGGGTTCTTCAATAAAAATAATCTTCTTCTTTCGGTATTTTTTGAAGTCTTAAGTCAGGACTTTCTTCGTCTACAGTATACTGGCACTTTTACCTTCAATTTTACAATAATGATCACGGTTAAAAGGAATAAAACTTCAAAATTCACGGTCAAAACTTCAGTCAAAACGTTCTTCGTCGACCTGTATTTTTTGGATATTCTTCAGTCAGGGCGTTATACGTCCACCGGTACTTTTTTCCTTCAATTTTACAATAATATTCAGGGATTTTTTGGTTTCGGAAAACGTTCTTCATCTACCTGTATTTTTTTAGGTTTTCAGTCCTGACGTTCTTCGTCGACAATTTACCGTCACCTTTTCCTTCAATTTTACATTAACTATCAGGGGTTCTTCATTCAAACGTTCTTCTTCTACCTGTATTTTTTGAGGTTCAGGACGCCCTTCGTCCACTCTCTACAGGCAATGTTCCTCCAATTTTACAATAATTCAGGGATTTTTCAGTCAATACGACCTTCATCTACCTGTATTTCTTTGAGATTCTTCGGTCAGGTCATTCTTCGTCCACAATCTACTGATACTTTTTCCTTCAATTTTACAATAATTTTCAGGGGTTCTTTAGTCAAAACATTCTTCGTCTACCTGTGTATTTTCTAGATTTTTCAGTAAGGTCGGGTTTCGTTCCCCGGAACTTTTTCCATTATTTTTACAACTTCTTTACCTAAAAGCACATAAGTCATAAATACTTCTTATTATTTCTCCATAGTCTTCGCTATTTTCATTTTACTTTCAAAGGATTTTACTAATAGTCCATTTTCATTTATCTACAATGCCTTTTAAGTGGCCTAGATGTGATATTTCACAAAAATTAAGTAATAAAACTAAACAAGAATTATTATTATATTTTCACTCTTTGAAAGCCTAGTTAGAAGATAAAATAACACGACCTTGTAAGCTAAGATAAAAAGTTTTTTTATAAAATTATATCGTTTCGATTATACTTCTTTGTTTATTTATATCTTTTTTGAACACTTCGTTTTTCTTTTGTGAAAGGAATTTCTATTCCTAGAATATTAAAAGTAAAAGCATAATATTTCGTCAGAACTTCTTTATTTCATTGATAAAAGAATTAAAAATACGGGTGTGTATTTTTCTGATAATTCTGTACGGGTCTTAATACGTAACGAGAGACGAGGACGGGCTACATACCCGTTTGTAATAAAGCTCATGAGTGCGAGAGGGACGGCGCTATACAGGGAGAGCTTTCAAGCGGGATCGGGCACATAACGAGAGAGTGGGACGGAGGATAAACTGGATATAAATTTTATACGTAATGAGTGAGATAGACTATACAGTGTACGTGTGTATAGCCTCGGATTGAACGGATAACATTATGAGAATATAGCGGAGATGAAAAAACTGAAACAAGTTTTTATTAATTGTGTTGGAACATTTTTAAAATGTTAAAAAATTCTGTCTGGTGTAAATTTCACCATTTAAGAATGACAAATCCAATAAAAAACATTTTACTATTTAAAATTTTGTTCTATTTAAATAACGCATAGCTTTTAGGACTTGCCAAACAAACTCTAGTTTATTTTGTCACTCTTGAACACAAAATTATTGTTGATTAATTAATCGTAATTGACTGAAAAATCGTAATTGTTTGAAAATTCGTAATTGATTGAAAAATCGTAATTGTTTGATTAATCGTAATTGATGAATTGATTGAAAAATCGTAATTGATTGAATAATCGTAATTGATGAATTATTTGTAAAATCGTAATTTGATTGAAAAATCGTAATTTATTGAATAATCGTAATTGATGAATTCATTGAAAGATCGTAATTGTTTGAATAATCGTAATTGACTAAAAAGTCGTAATTGATTAAAAAATCGCAATTGATTTAAGAATAGTAATCGTTAAAAAATCGTAATTGATTGAAAAATCGTAATTGATCAAAAATCGTAATTGACTGAATAAACTAAATTGATTCAAAGGTCTTAATTGATTGAAAAATCGCAAATAATTGAAAATTCATATTGATTGAAAATTCGTAATTCATTGAAAAGTCGTCATTGCATGAAAAATCGTGATTGCTTTAAAATTTTTAATTGATTAAAAAATTGAATAATCGTAATTGATTGAAAAAAACGTAACTGATTGAAAAATTCTTATTCAACGAATAATCATAATGGATTGAATAATCGTAAATGATTTAGAAAATAATTGTTAGTGGTTTAATGATTGAAATATCGTAAATGATTGAAAAATCTATAATACCTATTATTGATGTTCCTTTCTAATAATGTTTTTTCTTTCTTTCCAGGTAAACAAACTACTTCAACACATTATGAGCTGAGAAAGTAAGAAAATGCGTTCACACGGGAACACTTTCCCTTTGAGCAGGTAAAAATACCACCGATAATGCATCACTACAAACGCGGAATAAAAAGGTACTATCAAACACGACTACCATCTTCAGAGAAACGACCAGACCTGGATCACAAACAAATTTACAGATAAACTATATGCAAGGTACTTGAGATGTGTGTAGAAGTATACTAATATGTTTATAACTTAAGTGAGAAATAATGATGCGTTTTAAATAAAAACGTTTCACCTTGAATATGAAAAGATTTTTTTGCACAAAACTAATATACATTACTGAATTAATTATTTGAAGTTAAACTTGGTAGTGAGACTGGGTAGAAGAAGAGGAAGAAATTCGCCAAAACACGACCTGTCAGAATTCACGTTGTCTCGATGTTGCCATCGTAGAAATATTTAAATATTAATCATATTCTAACGGTACCTGGCAACACAGGACTTGGCTTTATTCAGTCGATAATAAATAATAAGTGATTTAATTGATGGAGCCATTATTGTATACGTTAACCCCTCAGATTAATTTGTTAGCTTTGCGGAAAAACTCTTAAATAGGTTTCCATTACTGAAAAAGAGAAATATGATATAAACAGTGTTAGAGAAAACACCCCGTTTTATATTCAAATCTAAAAATTAACCATAAAAGAAGTCAAATATACACCTGCATGAAACCAAAGAATCTGATCGAAATTTGAAAAAAAAAATTTTTTAAAACTTTAAGATTTTTTTATTAATTATTTTTACATGGAAAGACAAAAAATGAAGGAATAATAACGTTGACAATACATTCGGCTAATAAAATATGTATGTATTTTTTTTTCTTGTCAGTAATTTTAGTTAGAACAAACGTGAGTTGAGCCTTTTTAAACTTTTTTAAGCATGTTAGCACTTATTTTGCATGTAAAAGTGTTTTTAATTTGGATTTTATTGCAAAGCGGAAATATTTTGATCATCTGAAATAAAATGGTCCAGACCTGAGGGGTTAAAATGAAAATTATATTAATAAATCAGTGGGAATATCTGATGAGGGTGATTGCATTATCGCCCAAAATAATTTCCACCTTTCAATTTTGTCCAACATCCTCGAAATCTGTCTCCAGGCCGCTGTCACTCCTGATCCTCGCTGGAGTCCCACCTCCTCGTGCTGGCTCTTAACAAAATCGGCTTCATTATTTATTAAATCCTTTGCCGCTGGAAATAAACTACGGCTGCCTAATTCCTCCCTCTCCTCCCCTCTCCTCATTGATCAACCCCCTCCCCCGACATGATTCCTCCCCCGAACATGATTCAACCCCCAACCCCTGTACAACCAACCCCCTTTCCACCCTCCTTCCGCTCTACCCCTGGCCACGGCTTAAACACAGTGGTGGAAATTTGGAAATTGATAAAAGTTTTTACGCGCCATCCATACCGTCCAAATTTTCCTTTCATAATTAGCACTGATTAATAAATAAATAATTAATTCTGTGTTCGATTGTTCCCGTTGTGAATTCATATGTGACTGATATTATATAACTGTAGCAAGTATGCACAACTCTCTTTGTTTCATTTCGATTTTCACCCTTAAAATTCAATATTGTACACACCTTGTTAATAATATGTGTTACATTATTAATTTGCATCAAAGCTCTAATAATATAATATTTTGTGCAACAAAGGAAAATCTCACTTTTAAATTTAGTTTTAATAGCGTTTACTAATAGTTTAAAGTATGAAAAATATGCACGATGTCGTTTGCACATTAATTCGATTTTGTAATATAACTTTTTATCGTTTATATATATTTTTTTTTTTGGAATCACTTGATGAGTAAAACCTCAAATATGTAAATAATATTTTATTGCAATCATACATTAATTAGGCAGCCAATAAAAATATACGTCAATGAAATTAAGATTAAATTAGTATTTTTTAATTTTAATTTCTTTTAAGTATATATTCCATAATATTATTATGTGTGACAGCTGTTTCACCTTCTCAAACTTGAATTTGGGGTTCTACAAATAATTAAACTTAATAATAACATATAATAATGTTGGTTGTTCTTAGTCGTAGTATTATTATGCAGTTAAATATGACCGAAGAAGAAAGGGTTGAATTAGTTTAGTGTTAGGAAAGTCCGGTAAAGCTGAGGTTCTGAGTTTTATTCCTGGAAGCAACCGAATATTTTTCTGCTTCAAATTTTCGTTTGAGTGGCGCTTATATTTTTTTCAATGATTAAACTTTTTATCGATTTGAGTTTTCGTTATGGAGTAAAATTTGAAAAAAAAAATCGATCGCTAGGAGTGTATAATGTATTTTAAATGCGTTTTTTTCCAAATTCTTTAGTTGCCATAAAAGGTAAAAAGTGAAAAAATATCTTATTTGTCAAATCGATAAAAAAAAGTTGTGTTCTCTATGTGATGTATTTGACCAGTTTTTCCCACTTGTACTATGAGCTTCCGAACATCGTATACAGCCACGTTTTTCTTATAATTTAAAGTAGGCAAAATTAGTAACGCTTTGGTTCAACTTTGTCTTTATTTATAGTTTTATTGCTTATTAATATAAAGACGTGATATCCTTTATAAAATAAATTGTTAATTCTCTTGTCATCTTAATTCTAGCAGCGTCATAGGATGGGTCCAATCACCATGTTCGTAAAACAAACCTACAGATAATCACACCCAAATACACATTTTAAAACATTTTTAAGGATTATTGTTTTTAAACCTTGGACACTATTGCAAAAGAAAGTAACCGTGGAACTGAACTACAAATTATAATGTTAGATTAGTTTATTTTTGCGTACCAGAACATCTGAGGTATAAAGAGAATAATAAACCACAAGCTTGAATCAACCTACATAGGATACATGCCTGCCTTCCATTCGCACACACAATGTGCTATCTCTAGCCATCTCCCTATATCTCACTATAACACATCCTCATATCACATGTGTCTCTAATGTATCTTATCTTACCTCTCTCCTTGCATACAACAAATTTCCTTACATTCGCAACTGTACGCCTAGGACCAGAAGCAGAAGCACATAATGCCAAGAGATATAATATACAGCCCCGTAGGTATACAAGTATACATAGTTACACACCCTTTCACTGTTTACTATTACGCCCGTCGAATTTTCAAGGGCGCTACACACATTTCTAGTCCCTGGCACTGTTCCACTCAACCCAGCCCTCGGGGGGCGATGCGGGAGGGGGGCGGTGAAACCCTCCCCGTTTTCTCAACCCCCCACGTTCGTTTGGAGTCGGGTTTTTCTTTCCTCTATGAAGCCCCGCTCCAATATACTCTGCCGACCTCCCCTCCGTAAGGGCTGGTTTTTTCTTTGACGGCGACAGATTTTAATTATTAATTTTCTGACATGATGTTTTACCCTGCAACTCAAAAGTCAAATATTGGTTGTCAAAGTCAGTTATTATGTATTACATGCTAGTACTCGGCGTCAGGCGTGCGTTGCAATGCCACTCAAAGACAGAAAGTGTTTATTTTAATTCTGTTTATTGAAGTGCTCTTGCTTGGATTTTATAACGCCAGACCTCACTA
The DNA here is from genome assembly GCA_917563855.2 of Limnephilus lunatus. Taxonomy (NCBI): domain Eukaryota; kingdom Metazoa; phylum Arthropoda; class Insecta; order Trichoptera; family Limnephilidae; genus Limnephilus; species Limnephilus lunatus. The sequence continues at coordinate 37,838,227 of OU830602.1, read as the reverse complement.
TTAAAAAATAATCACAATATTGGCGCACAACAACTCACCAAAGTTTCATCGTAATCGGACGAATGGTTTAGGAACGCATAAGTTTATAGTCAGAAATAAGATTGTATAAACGTATTATAAATTTGTACAGCGCCCTTGAAGTGATTTTTGACGAAAACGGCGCTGTACAAGTCACAAATATTATTATTATTATAAGAGACAAATAAGGAAACATTCATTTTTTATATTTTATGGTACAAGACTACAAGAACGGTTGTCTTACGACAATATTGAACGAACGAATAGGTAAACATAAATCCATAAATGATCTGATATTCTTGCAGTGCGCACAAAAAAAATCTTCTTAGGTACAAAATCACTTCATTTTTTAACAACACGAAACCGGTTTCGCACAACCGTACCTTCTTCAAGGCAGGTGTAAGTTTGTGTCTGCTCCAAAAGTGTGCTGAAACTTTTGAATGTGAAAAACTTGCTAATTTAATATATTTAAAAAAATGATCTAAAGACAAAAAACACAAATATTTCAAGTTAAATATAGTTTAATTGTTGGGTTAGTATATATAAATGTTAAAACGTACAACTACATCGAGATATCTTAAATATTATACACTAAATAATTCTTCAAGCTCTAAACAATTCTTCAACACCCGTTAAACCCTGATCTCCATACACGATGATTATAAATTTACCACAAAGACAAGCTATCACAGCTAAACAATTTATTATACAATTCTTCAAACGTGAAATACAGGTCTACCGCTGCACTTCCGACCCAATCAATAAATACTGAACAGTATTATTAATTTCTTACATTTATTGATTGATTCCGATTCCAACACTAATCTGACAGCTGCTCTTATTTATTTATTAGTGTGTTTTGGAACACTTAACCAGATTTCTTACCACGTGTTAATCAAATCGTATATTTTTACGATGTTGTTTATTTTTACATAATGATGCTTTCGTTAATGAAAATGAATTATTATTAACTGATATGATAATATCTGATTAATTCGTGTTGTAGATCGTTATCGTGGCGTTTGTTTTGATGCTAGTAATAATAATTTGTCGTTGGGGATCTAATTTATAGACTATTAATTCAATTTAATTTAATGATATAAGCTCTCGATTTAATTCTCATGTCGGCGTTATTTTAAGGCTGGTGTATCAATTTTATACGAAAACGTTTTAAAGTTTTTCAAATTATTGATAAGTCGACAATATGCATCTCAGAGTACCTACGTAATCTTCTTCTATCTATCTCTCTACATATTTCAATTTGGGAGTCGGGTACGGGTACCGCCGCCCCAGCAACTATTTATTGGATAACCAACCCCTCTGCCAAAGGTCACCCCAAGTGGTTTAGTACGTTTGGTGACTTAGCAGGGATACTCGGGTTCATGGGGTAAGGTTTGTCCGGGTCTTGGTGGTGGATGTGTTTGCCCACCAACTGCGTGGCAGGCCGAATCGAGAGAGACTAGTTGAGGGAGACCTTGTGACCTCTCAAGCAGAACTCCTTTGGAACATCGCCTTGCACCGCAGTGGGAGGGATGAATTCATACGTCCGTCATTCCTGGACCCACTGACCCCAGATTCCTATCCACCCCTCATGCCTTACCCTTCCCAGAACTTCCTCTCCTTCCTTTCCTTTAAAAGACCCTCCACACAGCATCCCGAAAGATGACATAGGCCCTGAGGGAATATATCTTCCTCGGGGCCTCCAGTGTGGAGCTATTGTAAAAAATATATAAATAAAGAAGAGTGTCTGTGACGGGCGTGGGTTTGATTTATACAAAATTTATGAACGAGATTTTATGAAATTTTGCGAATTAGGCCTTCAAAGCAAAAGGACCGTCTCTGTTGTGTACATCAGATTTTAACCCCCCCCCCCCCCCCCCAAACTCTTTTACCACCACTTAAAGCAGAACTTTTGCGCATTTGAGGTTCAAAATAAGGGGAATATTACTGATAACTGCTTTCGAAAAAAATGCCTAAAGCCTGAGCAAAGCTGGGGACTTAACGTTATCAATTTTATTTAAATAATTTTTAAATATAATGGGAATAAGAATTCCTAAAAGCATGTAGCAGCGATTTTGTGTGAATTTTAGAAATATTATATATGTACAATTTTTTTAGTATTTTATTTTATTTGGTGTTCTTTAAAAAACCTGCCCGTTGTAACTCTGAGAGATCCCCATCCTTAGCGCACCCCCCCCCCCCCCCCCCCCCCCCCCCCCCAGAGGCCCCCTCCCTCACCCTCCCCAGTGAGGGGGGGCAGACAACAACTTTTCTCCCCGCCCCGCAGGCGACCCGTTTTCCACTTTTGTTTTCTACGTCGGGACGCGGCACAGTGGTGCGAGCGCCAATTCCCTTCCCTTCCCTAATTCCTAATACATAATTGCTTACTGGTTGGTTTACAATAATAATGTTTGGATCATTGTATAGCACCATTTTTGTGAAAAAATCTCCTCGAGAACGATTTGTAGTTTGTACCTTCTCTACATATTATAAATAAAAGTCCTCCGCCGCGTCTCTCTGTCTGTCTATTCGCGATAAACTCAAAAAGTACTGCACGGATTATCTTGCGGTTTTAACCAATAGAGAGAGTGATTCATGAGGAAAGTTTAAGTATATAATTTGTCAAGGGTTTGTGTAAATTGGTTGAAATATTATAATATATAAAGGAGAATGTATGTGGTGGACGATGGACGGATGCAAATCTACAGTTTATGCCGAGGGTTAGTTAGTTAGTTTGATGATTTTGGTCTGCGATGTTTTTTGAATTTTTTTTTCCAACAAACAAAAAATCTTTACTAATCACTCAGCTGAGTAACTTCAAAATCCTCATCCCGACCCTAACTATCCAAAACCTTCTATTTTTTAAATATTTTACTTGAAAAAAAAAACCTTAAATAATATCACCAGGGGAACAAAATTTCATTTAGGTACATTTTTAACTCCAAATAATGTCAGGAACCACTGGTTAAAGGAAGTCAAGTACGTCCCTTAACACTCTGTATATTGTTTCATAGTGCTTTCATAATCATAAATATTAGGGTAAGTGGGCGCTAGGTTAAGTATGGAATTATATGGATACTTACTTTTTTCTACTTATTTTCCTTGCAAGTAGGTAAGTACCTACTTACAATAATAACTTAATACGTTTGTTTGGTTTACCATTTACCATTTTACCGTTGAGAGGATGCACCGATTGACTTTTTGAATCACACGATTATAAATCATACTCTTTGCTCAAGTATTTCATCCCCTGTAACGTCCCCGACGTCTTCCATCCACTTATGCGTTATATATTACCTCTATTGATCCTTATTTATTATGATTACATCGGTCCTGCATTTTTTTGGATCCCCGTCTTCGTAAATCGATCATACATGTTTTTAACACAAATAATTATCTCCTAGATGACCTACTAAAACATTATATTTTTGCATTAGAAAAGTATTAACGCATATACGAAACAACTTTTTAAAAATACAATTTTATGTTTAAAATTATTTTTTATGGTTTCCGTTGATTAACTTTTTTATTTTCTTATAAAATTATCCACAAAATAAATAAAAATAACTTTTTCGCTTGAAATCGCTTCCTCTATACTGCGTTTGCCAAGCAATTTTTATGACTACTACCTATGGTAATGAAACACAACGCCATCTACTGGATGGTTACCCAACCTAGATAACCAAGTGTTGTGTCGATAAATTAACTCACACCGCCATCTGTCAGAAACTTATGGAACTTACAAAACATTGTTTCTTCAATCTTTGCAAAATAACTTTGTGGCATTATTTATTATTTAATTAATAAGAGATAACTTTGTAAAAACCACTTTTTAATAAACAATATCGACATGTTTCAATAACAATGTTATCTTCTTCAGGCAATTAAATGATTTTAAGAAATAAAAATTTAAAAATAATTAATTTTAAAATATTAACATATCCTGAAGAAGATAACATTGTTATTGAAACATGTCGATATTGTTTATTAAAAAGTGGTTTATACAAAGTTATCTCTTATTAATTAAACAAAGAATTGTCCTTAAATAAACATTTAATTCGCAATAATAAGTATTGAGGTCAATAATCGAGAAAAAAAACTGTCCTATCTTTTAAGTTGGACCAAATTGCAAACAGTAAGCCAAATTTCATCAAAATCCGTTAAGTAGTTTTGGAGTTTATCTCAAACAAACATCGTGAGCGAGATTTTTATGCATGTGTATACAAATAATGAATACATGCATTTTTGACTTTTGGCTTAGTTACTCTTAATGACTTTAAAATGCTAATATAACGAGAAGTTTATAACAAACGTGGGGTTGAAATATAAAACATACATACATACATCATTGATATATCATACAACGCATGTTTACTATTATGCGTCAATAAACCAATCGCAAGGGAAATCTCAAATCAATCGAAATACAACAATATTATTTATTCGTATGATTGCAATCATTGGTGATTTTCACAAATTTTCCAAATGTTCCTGCATTATTTTCATGAATATAGGTATTTTCAGAAGGCAATAAAATCCAATACTGAATTCTTTATATGTATAAAAATTCAAATCAAGGAATCTGTATGTACGAATTTATCACACCGTTTTATTTATGTTTAATTAACACTTTATTACTTAAATTTTATATCTGAAGAACAAATTTTCTTAGTATGAAGTCCTTTTCTCGATTAAATAATTGGTTTGAAAAAAAATCCATATTAATAGGCATTTAATCTTAGTACTATCACGAGTATGAAAAACTAGCGCAGATCCGTGAAAAATCAAAGAAAAGTTTTAAAAAATCTATATATGTGTACACGGCGTCTGGAAACTCATTATAAAGGCGCGAAACAGGTGATAGAGAACCCACAAAAACTTTTTTTTTTTTCGATATGAGCATTTAGTTTTTTTTTTGCATTAAAGGGTTAAAAAAACGGAATCCTTGCCTACGGCTTGACGCATTTAAATGACCCCTATATTAACCCCTTAACTACCGATTTTTTTCAAATTTATTTTTATGCTCGAAAACAAAAGCTCAAATCAAACAAACCCAAATAACCCAAAATCGACTCCATTATGCTAAGAGTTTCCAGACACCGTGTATATATATATTTTTTAAATATATATATTTTTTAAATTGCCACGGCTTAGAATCAAATCCCTGTATGATTTTTTATGTTTTAAGTTGAAAAAAAAAACATTGAAAAAGTCACCGTAGACCAAAATTTTATGTACATTTTTTAATCCAAATAATGTCAGGAATCACTGGTTAAAGTAAATCAAGTACGTCCCCTAACACCCTAATACAATCGAAATATGACTGCTACGTATACACAACCGAAATTATAGCGTTTAATTATAGGTAGGTGTACCTATTTATCACTACATAATTTCTATCGAATAGAAAAATCGGAATTCTGTTGTCCACTTGATCAAAAGTTAAGACTCAATGTTGACACTCGAAGATTACGAATTTTTAAAAATCATTTAAAAGGGAAGAAAACCACCCAGAAATTCTGAAATTTTCGCTGAATTTTGATACTTTCTTTTGTACTAACTTTGTACGTGTATTTATTGTGTTTAAAGTGAAAATAAAATGCAAAGCCTCTAGAAAATTTAATCCGGGGAATCCCTTCTATTCATGTGTGAGTGTTTGAATCAATCACGTAGGTATGCATGAATGTGTACCTATGTGTGAGTGAGTCTAAACTGAGGAATGTATACATTTATATATAAGTGCTAGACGTGGCGGTGGCCGTCTAGAAAACTTTTCGAGGTTATACGTATTCCGTGACAGCCTTTCTATATGCCTACATAACGCTGCCAGACGAGCTTCTATACCGTATACCGACAGAGTAATATACACAAGTTTATATATATACATCGGAAAACCCGCTACGGTTTGTTGCGGGTGTGTGCGTTAGGCCTCGTTACGTTATGAGCTGGGTTCTGGCGAGAAAGATTTTTTGGAAAATTGGAGCATTTATTTCAGATAATTTAATTTTGGTTATTTTTATAACAATTAAATTATTATTTAAAATAAAACAATAACTTTGTAAACACCACTTTTATTTTTATACTTTATGCCGACCGGGTTTCGCTACAACCGTAGCTTCTTCAGGGCAGTACAATCTCTACTAAAATTAATTTACATGTGTGATTATAACTAATACATGATTTAACCAAATGGGCCGGACTCCTCAAGTAACGGAGGAAGTAGGTATAGGTGTAGATGGAGAATTGGGAAGGGAACGGGCGTGTTCTTTATCAATAGGGAACAATCTTAGTATGGGACTTTTATTTAAATTTAGTTGGTTATTAACTACCTTACTGTTAGTGTTTATGGCTTTCCTTAGTTCAAGTGCTTCTAGATTGTCTAGCCTAATACCGATGTTGTTTTTATGAATTAGTGTGGCGCCTGTATTTTTGTCAAATTTATGGTCGTTTTCGATCAAGTGGTTTGCAAATTCCGAAAATCCAGAGCTGTGTAAACATCTAAGGTGTTCTTTGACACGGGTATTTATATTGCGTGCTGTTTTGCCTATATAGAAAAAAGGACAGTCGCTGCATTGAAGTGAATAAATTCCCGAGTGAGATGAAAAAAAAAAAAAAAAAACAAAAATTAAATTATTACGCTGCGTGAAGGGAATACGTTACATTTAACAAATAATAAAAATAATAAATATCTTCAAAAATAACTAATTAAACATAATGGCGTTTTCTCGCAAGGGTGGGTAGAGAGGATAGCCTGCCACACAACTCATATCATCACACATAAACAGATTCTAGTACACATTCGATTCGTATTGATCGTACCATTATTCACAGTGTAGTGCTTTTAAGAGGAAGCCACGAGGAGTGTATTATTAGTATGCCTTATATCGCCACGAATATAGGTAATAGGCATACAAATCGCTTTGCAAATTTAAGCGCAAAAGTGGTTTTTATTTATTTTGTGAATAATTTTATAGCACAGAAAAAAAGTTATTCAACGGAAACTGTCACAAATGAATTTAGCCATAAAATTATATTTTTAAAAAGTCGTTTCTTACATACGTTCATACCTTTCTGATGAAAAAACACCTTTTTTTAGTAGTCTCGGCTTATATTTTTTATAAAGTAATTAACAATTTTATTTTAATTCTTCTCAAGGGAAACGTTAGGAAAAGCTTCAATTTATGCAAAGTATATTTTTATGTATTTATAATGTAAACCAATTCGTAGTAAAGATTAATCGAAAATAGTGATTTAGCATTAATATTCGCCTTAATCATGGGCTATCAGTATCGATATAATCTTTTTTAATTGTCAATTTGTTATTTCTTCTTACAAACTTTTCTTTTCTGAATTTAATTTTTGTCACAGTTTTTACTGCCCTAGTTTTTTCACGTCTTCAATTACACAGATATAATTACAGAATTATTATTTAGGTTCTAGTCAACGTGTTCCGGAAAACTTATATACCTGAGATTATAGGTCGGCACATTGCGTGCCGGGAGAATTCCGTACTCGCGTTGAACTCCGCCATAAATTATATTCCTAGAAAAAAATCTTGAATTATATTCCTACTTAATTATTTATGTCGGCAAAGTTTCTAACAATATTATTCTACGTTTTCTTACAAACTACTTGTTCTATTGTAGAGACACTTGTGCATAAGTAGAAACTAAAATATACGAGTGTCGAATGGGTGTCCTTTTCATGTGATACCACACAAGAGTTTCAACTGTGCTAGTATTTATGTAGCATCCCCAATTGAATGATGTTAAGAGGCTGAAGGAAATGAGGTAGGTTGATGAGAAAGGAAAGGGGAAGGCTTTTGAGATCCTGGGTATTCCGAATTGAACACTAAACTAGTAATACAATAAAACACATATTAAACTTATTTCCACCAATTTTTTTTTTACCATAACCGATTTCAGCTTGTTAAATTATTATTAATCTAGAATTTATTTACATAACATATGGGGGAGAAGGAGAGGCGTAGTTTACTAGGATTTTATACTATTTATATGTTTTTTTTTCATATTTTTTGTCATGTCGTCTTTGGCTATTGGATTTTTTTAGATATTTAGCTATTAGCAGTAGACATAATTATTATATTATTACAGTGGAATTCCACAACGAATTGTCAGAAACAAAATAGAAATATTTGTCAATTGTTTCACAGAATTTTAACAACTCATCAGTATTCATGGTAAAATTTCAAGTTCTGTTAATATTTTATTGTGGGTCAATTGTTTCGCAGAACTGAAATAATTACTTGTATTTGAAATTTACTGATGAATTGTTCAAATTCTGTGAAACTAATGGGAATAAGTCATTTAAAACGACGCGACGCGACTTTTCTCAGGGGTGATTTCTAGGTTGCTTCCATGAGGATGTTTATCGAGACGATCTAATAGGTAGGCAATTGAAAGTTGCATACGATTGGTTTCTACCCTGTTTTTATATACCTTCTGAAAAAAGGCATTTTAATTTTTCCGAGTTGGGTAAACAGTAAACACCCATCTCAGATTTGTAGATGTGCTTTGATTAGGTTGGTACCCCCTACTAACTGGTAACTGATAACTGGCAACCAGCAAGCAGAGTAGGCCTATGGCTGTGTTGTATTGTGTTACTATCTGTACGGCCTTGGTGTGTGATTTAGGACCGACCGCTGTGCGTAGCTACGTTATGCGTGGGACCTATATTCCGCCCACCCGGCTGGGCGGGGGTGGGGGGCGGCAGCAGCCACCAGCGCCCCCCGGCAGCCACCGCCACCAGCCCCCAGGTGGGCGGGAGCCAGGGCGGGGGCGGGGGTACCAGGACAGAATGAGGCCAGACGGGGAAGGGGCTGCGCACGATTAGGACTCCGGGAGACAAATGAAAGCGTAGGCTATCCCGCCCCCGCCCCCGCCCTCCGGAGTTGGATATATCGAGTCCAAAGGATATTGTTGAAATAAAGTTTTAATCGAAACTAAAGTGCCAGGTTTCAATGCACGGACAGACTCACAGACGTTTTTAGGTCCATGACAAATTATTGATTTTGTCCATAAAATGTATATAACAAAATACAAACATAACGAACTGGCTCAATAGACCTTTAAGTTAGGTATATTTCAAAGTTCCTTACGACAGCTTTAAAGCATTTTTCTGATTAAGATCATCAGAAAAAAATATTTTATATTTTTTTTTACGTTTCGGTAGGAATAGATTCTGCAGCCTCCACAATCAAAATCAGTTCTTTTTTTCAAATGTCAATTCGATTGTGCTTTATTAATTATGCTGTGGAGGCCACCTGAGCTAACGATTAAAGTGTCATTTATATTTTAGCTAGTAATGTAGTTGCTCTAATTTCTAAGATTAAGAAAGGGACGCTCAGATGGTTTGGGCTTGTAGAACGAACAAAGGAGGCAAATCTGAATGGTAGAAGAAGTTGGGAACGCCCAAGGAAAACAGACACTTGAGTCGGGCCATTCCAAGGGTCAGAATAATAGAAGAGTATGTATATGAGACGATGTATGGATGATATGTGGGTGCCAAGACCGAGTTATTTGGCGGTCCGTCCTCTCTGCCTACTCTGGCGTGATGGTTAGTTAGTTGGTGCTACAATCAATCATTAAATCCTCAACTAATTTAAACTTTTCTTACATAGATATATTTTAAAACAGATATCTACCCTTTTCATTGCAAAATTAAACAAAGATAAAAATATTTGAACTCAATTTTGTTTTTCAAAAGGCCTTCTAATGTAAAAAAAGACAAGAGTGGGAAACAAGAGGACAAGAGACAAGTGGGACAAAAGGGAGGGTACGAAGCACACACAAAGTGGAGACCGATTACTCTCATTCTCTCGCAAGCTAAATCCTATAGATGTACGTGTTTATCTCCTTTTGGTGTCGCTTTTTCTTTTCATCGAGTTTCAAATCACAACGTTGTTGAAGAAGTTTTCACTTTAAACTAACTGACTAACCAACACGCCGTTTCCCCGCAGGGGTAGGCAGAGAGGACGGACCGCCACACAACTCGATCTTGGCACACACTCCTTGCCTCGTTCACATTCATACATGCTCTTCTATTATTCCAACTCTTCACATGGCCCAACTCAAGTATCTGATTCACTTGGTCGTGCCATGTCTTCCTCGTGCCAATATGTTAATGCTTTTGATTAGCAAAAAAAGCTCAAAAACACTTTGACAGCGAATCAGCGGAGCTAATATAAGAAAATTACTTTCATTTCAGTTAAATACCACTTTGTGATAATTTTCTCAGCCTAGATTGTGCATTTGATATAAATTCAAACATAGCGTTCATTCAGTTCCATTGTTGATTATCTATTAATCTCTAATAATTCATTGAACAATGCAGCAGGTTGAAAAGAATAGACAATAAATCGTTTCACGTGTCATTTATCCCACGTCACAAGTGTCGCGTCTTACGATATTGACATCCAGTCAGATAAGACTATGGTTACGAGTCCGAGTTACGAGCTACGGTTCTACAGCGCTACGATCCACTTCTACGTCTCCACGTCCCAGACAGTCGTGTAAACTTTCCCTTTCTTTGCTGAACACATATCAACAAGTTTCAGCGGATTCTGATAGAATTGACAATGGAAGGAAACAAGTTGGGAAACTTTAAAACTTCAACGGGGGAAAAGCTGCCGAACTTTCGGCCCATCTTCTCTCTCTTTCACTGTCTTTCTGTCTCTCGTCGGGCCGTCCGCCTTTGTTTTATCTTTACATCATCATTTATTTTATTACGAACTATTAATTTCGTGATCTTAATTATTTCAGATTGCGTATTCGGCGTTATTGTAGTAATTGGTTCCCAATATTCCCTCAAGGTGTTAAGTAATTATTATTATTATGCATCAATGTTCACATACCTAAATAATTAATTAAATTACTTTACACTGTGCTAATGTGTTAAATTTAGGAAAGTTCGTAGTGTTTTTTGCAACTTCAAGGTAATTTTTCAAAACTTACTTATTATTGATACAATGGTATTAGATGGACTAAGAGTCCAAACTCCCCAAAGCCAGTGGAACTATGGCACCCTGAATGTGTGTATGTCATGCGGCTGAAGAGTGTGGGAAAGGAGAGGGGATGAGGGATGGGAAGGCTGAAAAGTTCCTGGCTATGCAGATCTGATTACTAAACACGGCTAAAGTCGTTCAATTAGTTAAACCTAAGATTTATAATGTATGTTTTTTTTATAATTCACGCAACGTTTTTCAAAATAGATATAGACAGTGATTTCGTCTAGATGTAGACAGTGACCTTCCTATTGTTTTGAAGGATAAGTGTGCAAAATTTGCATCAACAGCATGATTTCTTTTCCCTACAGAAATGGTCACATGATGCGGGTCTTATAATTAATTTAAAAAAAACTAAATTAATGCATATAAGATCTCCACATGCCAAATATACCATTACGCCTTTAATAAAGTCGCATACATTTGAGTGTATACACAATTCTCCACAGTCATGCAATTGCGAAACCATTGAACTTGTACAAACTTATGTATATTTGGGGATAACAGTAGACAGGCATATGAAATGGGATATTCACATAAGCAACATCTGTAAACGCCTGCGAGCTATTGCGGGACGAATTTACAAAATTAAATATTTTATGCCCATAAGTACATTGAAAATAATTTATTTCTCACTAGCGGAATCTACTATCAGATACGGAATAACTTCTTGGGGAAACTCGTGCAAGACAAATATAGATTACATTCAAACAATTCAGAACTCTATGACTAAGCTCTTGGTAAGCAAAATCATTTATGCACAAAGAAGAAACATAAAATTATTATATGAGTCAATTAGTATATTACCTGTGCGAGGGATATTATGGTTTAAAATTGTATGCCAAAACCTATTGTCGGATTCAAAGTACAAGGAAAAAGTAGATCATGCATATGGCACTAGATTAATTAAAAATGAGGGGTTGTCCATTCCCAAAATTGTAAATAAATACGGACAACGGACATTCGCTTATCTTGTCCCAACCATATTTAATAAGATGCCAATGAACATAAAAAACGAATCAAATTGCACCACTGATCTAAAAAAAAAACTGAAAAAATGGCTAATAGATCAAGACTTTTTATATTGAATTTTTTTTTTTAATCTTGTGTATAATATAACTATGAGTAATTTGCCTGTATTATATCTGTCTGTATTTGTATTTTATGCTTTTATATTGTAATTACTTAAAAGTTATTCTTCTGTTTCTATTTTCTATATTGTGGTATCTTGTTATAATTTTTCTTTTGTGTTATATTAATATTGTTAAATTGACCTGCTGACAAACTGCTTTGGCGGTTTAGCGGGTGTTTAAAATGAAGAATAAAAAAAAAAAAAAAAAAAAAAAAAAACAAAAATCAAGCACACTTCTTTACATACATAGATAATCTAGCTAAGTTCCCGACCTTGCCCGACCTTTAATCCGAGTTTTTCAAAACTGACGTCGACAGTGACCTTCCTCTTATTTTGAAAGTGAAGTGTGCAAAATTTCGTCAATTTTGAAATAAAACTGTAGATTTTTACATAAATCATAGCCACGCCGAAAGCCCGCTCGTCCGCCACAGACAATAATAATAATTTTTGGATGATTTCTATAGCGCCATGAGTAAATCCCCTCAAGGATACACTTATTTATATAAATAGATTAGTTTATTAGTAAAAAATAATTCAAGTGGTTTGCTTTAACTATTATGACCATATTATGACAGTCAGTGGATTTGAAAACAAGCACCAAACAAAGAATACTATGTATTAAGAAAGAGATTATTTATTTATCTCAAGTTGTCATCACTTTTTACCCATAAACAATTCATAAGTCGTCTACTAGACTTATGAGTTATAAGTAAGACATTATTATCGTCCGTCATTATCCGTTATTGAGAAAGGCCGATGATTGGTGATGATGATGATTGCCGCCATCGTCATCTTCAAACAAATGTGACATCTTTATAGTAAACAAAATTTATACGTCTCCCCCACTGACAGCTTTATGAATATAATTTATTGCTTTGTTCACAGAAGGGTTAGAAAAGTTTATTCGACACTCTTTTGTTTTCGCTAGCGGGTGAATACCATCCCATTACTAGTATTTCCAGTAGATTTTATTTTACTTATTTTTTCTTATCTTGAATGAATTCAAATCAAACCCCATTCAACACCAATTCAATCAGTCATGAAAAGTGACCAAAAAAATAATAGGTATATAAAGACTTGGTTATATAGGTTACGTTAGGTTAGGTTACGGGTTATTTTTCAATTTTTTCTACATAATAATATAATATGTGCTGTAATTAAGATAATTTTTGTTATATCTTTTAGTTACATTCTAGATTTGTAGCTTTTTTTGGAAGCGCCCTTAATGTGATTTTAAATATGTTTTTTTTACATTTGCTCCACTCAGGACGAAAAGAAATTGCCTCAGAGCCTAAGTCATCTTTGGGGATGCTGTGAAAGGTAGGAGAGGAAGTTCGGACGCATGAATCTATCCCTCATACTGCGGTGCAAGGCAATGGGTGGAGAGAGTCCCGCTGAAGAGGTCTAGGTTAGACCTCCCTCAACTAGTATCTCCTGATCCGGCCCGCCACGCCTTAGATGGGCAAACGCATTCGCCGTCAAGACCTAGACAAACCTCACCTCTTACGTGAACTAGGGCACTCCTGCTAAGTCACCAAACGAGCGAACCACCTGGGGTGACCTAGGCAATAGATATTCAAATACCGTCAGGTTATTCGTAACCCTTTAATGTTCTGTCCCACTTTATAAGAAAAAAATAAAACGCTGAAATTATTTCATACTTTATCTTTCACAATATATACATATACAAAAAGGAATTTTAACTTTCAATAGCTTAAAAACTCCACTGGCCTAGTCGAAAAATAGTATGACCCCGAGATCTATGCAAAGCATTTCATATGTACAGTTTTTCCAGCGCATATATTGGTATAATATTAAAACATTTGGGTTATGTTCACCCTTCGTTGGAAATTTCGAATTTATTCCGAAACTTTCAATCAAATGCGACCTACAAATTTTTCATAGAATTACTTTAAAATTAGCCGAATTAGAGATACTATTTTCATAGAATTATTTTAAAATCAGCCGAATTCGATAGACTATTTTCATAGAATTAATTTAAAATCAGCTCAATTCGAGAGACTTCATAAAAATAAAATTGAAACAAAATAGATTTGTGTTCTATCTTCATTAATTATAAATTACTAAGTACTATTGAAAGAATTTACTATGCGGCTTAATCTAAACTGAAAACAATAAAAAACAATGTATAAAATAATAATAATAATATTTGGACGATTTATATAGCGCCGTTTTTGTGAAAAATCACCTCAAGGGCAAAATGAATAATTTAACATCTTGTGGTATTATTTTTTTGGCAATTTAAGACCGAGCATTTTGAATTTATATCAATGTAATTTAGTTTACCTCCCTTGAATTTTCTAAGTTTTTATTATCTTAAAATATTTTTTTTATCTGTAAAGATAATGAAAAATAATTATATTAAATTCCATTCATAGAATAAAATCGCAAGTATTCTCCGAAAATTATGAAAAACACATCTGGTTTGGTATTCAACATGTTGTAGGAACTATGATTTTTTAATGCTGACAATGTTGCAATTTGCAGCGCAAGCGCGTCAAACTTTGTACAGTACCTCAATAATATTATTATATAAAGCGGTAAAAAGGTAAATAAAACTCTGGGCACTTTTAACAGTCGTGTATTCACTTTTAACACAAGAGCTCTCAATCGTTAAAGATATTTATGCGTGATCCGTCTGGCTTGCGTTGCTGGCGAGAAGAGGGCGGAAGCAACCGGTGGGGTAGCTAGCTACCCTTCCGGGCCGGTCCCATGTCGCCACCCGCAGGATAATCCCTCTCCCATTCCTGCCAACCGATAAAGTGTGTCCGGGGTTGGTTGTGGGGTTTACACTCGACCATCCTGACTCTCCATTGTGACCTCACAAGAATAAAAAGAAAAACATATTAGTTACAAGCATTACAATCATACGGATAGTTTCTACTGAACTATCCCGGATAGCTTCTACTGAGCATATCCATTATTCGGATTGTTTCTACTGAACGAATCCCGGATAGCTTCTACTGAGCGTACCCAATTATTCGGATTGTTTCTACTGAACAAATCCCGGATAGCTTCTACTGAGCGTACCCAATCATTTGGATCGTTTCTACTGAACGAATCCCGGATAGCTTCTACTGAGCGTACCCAATCATTTGGATTGTTTCTACTGAACAAATCCCGGATAGCTTCTACTGAGCGTACCCAATCATTTGGATTGTTTCTACTGAACAAATCCCGGATAGCTTCTACTGAGCGTACCCAATCATTTGGATCGTTTCTACTGAACGAATCCCGGATAGCTTCTACTGAGCGTACCCAATCATTTGGATTGTTTCTACTGAACAAATCCCGGATAGCTTCTACTGAGCGTACCCAATCATTTGGATTGTTTCTACTGAACAAATCCCGGATAGCTTCTACTGAGCGTACCCAATCATTCGGATCGTTTCTACTGAACGAGTCCGACACACCCCTAGGATGCACAAATACAGATAATTTTAGAGGCTGAAAAATAAAATGTAGTCTGCCAAACTGTAATACTATCAGCAGTCAAATGACTACCCTAGTGACCCGCAGTCACTTACGCACTGTCACCAAGATTAATCAACAATTAACCATGCAACGTGCTGATCTGGTGAGACTCAGCTCTCCAGCAAATCCAATAGATCATCTCGACATACCACACTATCCTGGCTGTCAGACTCGTCAGAGTCTCCAGGGGCTCCCTTGTAGGGCCTCAACGCATCAGCGGCAACCATGGCGGTGAACTTCTTATAGCCACGCATACCCTTGACACTGCTAATCTCGTAGCGGTCAATATCTGGAAAAACTTTAGTTACCTTGTATGGTCCACTATACAGGGGGTCAGTTTTGTGATTGATCCCTGCTCCTCCTCGAACCACACCTTCCTTCCACAGGACAAGGTCTCCTTTTCCATACTTGCGTGCTACCTTTCGCCTTTTGTCGTACTGCGCCTTCATTCTTTCAGCGGCCACTGCCATATTACGCTGAGCCGCCTCGCGACACTCAGCTATCTGCGCCTCCACGGAGAGATGCTCTACACTGGCATCCTCTCGCGCTTCAGCAAGAACACTGTTCTTGTGACCAAACATCAACTGAAATGGGGTAAACCTAGTACTGGCATTGATAGTATTATTAATACCCCAGATTATCTCAGGTAATCCTACATCCCAATAGTTAGGATCTGCATCCATGGCACGCATCGCCTCGAGCAATGTCCTGTTGGTCCTCTCAACCTGCCCATTTGCTCGGGGAGTAGCAACTGCAGTCAAGATGTGTTTGAACTGCTTCTCTACAGAAAATTGCTTAAACCTTCTGCTATTAAAAGCTAAACCTCTATCAGAGATAACTCTAGTAGGTACTCCAAATGTACTGAACATTTCATTCAACTTTCTAATTGTCTCCACCGAATTTAGTGTTCTTGACGGAAAAGCAAACACAAATTTGGAGAAAGCATCTGTAGCCACAAGTAAATAGCTATTACCTGACTTGCTTTTAGAAAATGGTCCTAGGTGATCTATATGCAGGGTATGCATTGATCTGTCGGGCTTCGGTATAGCATTTAGCTTACCTTCCCTTTTCCCGTACTGGCCCTTAGCAAATGCACAATTTATGCATGCGGCCACGTACTTCCTGATGAAACGGGTCATCTTGGGGAACCAAACTTCACTCTTAATCAGTTTCTCACAACGTTCGAAACCTGGGTGACCAATGTCATCATGATATTTCCTAACTAACATCCATTTAGCATTATTTGGAACCATTACCCGTTCACCCGCCAACGTTTTGCGGTACAATCTATCATTTCTGATGCAGAAATCGTTTGTCAAGTCCTTATTAGCCTTGCCACTCTTAAGCTGCTCTACAATAGATATAATCTTTTGGTCCTGAAGCTGCAATGACAGTAACCAATCATCCGTTTCTATCATAGAAACATTCACCTCAAGGGGTGAAGGGTTGCGACTCAGAGCATCTACATGCTTCATACGGTCTCCGGGACGATATACTACATTCATATCGTACTCCTGTATGGTGAGCCACCATCTAGCTATCCTAGGAATCATATCCTTCTTAATCAGCGTTGCCCTTACAGCAGTACAATCTGTCACAACAGTGAAATGTATGCCAAACAGATAGATGCGGAACCTTTTTACAGATTCTACTACCGCTAAAGTCTCCAACTCATAGCTGTGGTAGAATTCTTCCTCCTTCGAAGTCACACGACTGAAATAAGCTACTGGTTTTATTTCACCGTCGCTCTGCTTCTGCATAAGAATTCCACCTAACCCTAGTTTACTGGCATCCGTGTGTAACTCTGTCTCCAGTTCTCTATCATATATAGCTAGAACAGGGCGACTAACTAACTTCTCCTTTAGAGTCTCAAATGCGTGTATCTGGGAATCTTCCCATTTCCACTCGACACCCTTCTTTGTCAACTCAGTTAACGGGCGACCTATGGTAGCAAAACCTTTAATGAATTTTCTGAAGTAGCTGGCCAATCCCATAAATTGCCTAATTTCATGAATATTCCTAGGTTGCCTAAAGTTCTGAACTGCCTCAATTTTGATATTGCCTGGTGCAATGCCTTTGTCGGACACCTCATGTCCTAAATAAGTAATTTTTGTTTGCAGGAAAGAACATTTACTCAGGTTGACTCGAAGATCAGCCTCCGCTAATAAAGTCAAAACCGTTTTAAGTCTGGCTATACCTTCGGGAATTGATTCAGATGGTATCAGTATGTCATCCATGAACACTAGAATATCATCACCTGGTATCTTCGCTAAAGCCTTCTTAATAATTCGCATAAATGCAGCGGGTGCATTAGCTAATCCGTAACTCATACGCAAATACTCAAACTGTCCATCTGGTGTTACAAATGCAGTTTTTCTAATGGAATCCTCAGCCATCGGTACCTGATGATAGCCTTGAGCTAAATCTAAGCTGGTAAAATAGATTTTCCCCGCCAGCTTGCATACTTGGTCATCAATATGCGGCGATGGAAATCTATCCTTGATAGTGATTGCATTAAGTGCTCTATAATCAACGCACATTCTAAAATCTCCGTCCTTTTTCCTAACGAGAATCACAGGACTAGCATAGTCTGAATCCGACTCTCGGATTATACCACTAGCCAAAAGATCATCAATCTTTTCTTGTACTACCTTACGTTCTGCAAACGCCAACCTATACGGCTTGTAGTGAATTGGTTGTTCAGTAGTGGTTTTAATCGACATCTCTCCCAGGGTGGTGCAGCCTAGATCGTTTGTGGAATTAGCAAAACAGAATTCATACTCATGAAGCACCTGCAGCAGGTCCCGCTTCTCCGCTTCGCTTATGTCTCCCACCTGCAGATCTGATGTCTCCATAAAACAAACAAAGTTGTCACTTACTTCTCCTCGGCTACGAGCCTGACCTGTTGGAGCTTCAGTGCTCCGTACAGCCCTAGTGATTAGCTCGCCTTTCCTCCACCTCAAGGCTTCCCGCCCAAGGTTGTGAACTGTCATCACTCCTTCGGCCCCCAAAAAGGTAGCTGGCAGCATAAAAGTCGTGGCTCCCAGCTCGAAACAGCGCGGGGCCGTGGAGTAGCTCTCTCCAGTCGCAGCTCCTGCAATTTCCACCTTAACCACCTCCGTGGTCGATGGTGGAATCACAACTTCTCCGGCACATAAAACCTGGAATGACTTATCTTCAGTTATTGCAAGATCAATAGTTTGTACAGGGTTAATTTCTACATCCTTTCTAAAAATCGCCTGCCCATCATTTACAATCAGGGTGATTCCAATCTGTGAAATAAAGGGTTGTCCTATTAAAACGTCAATGCTGCCCATAATACAGTCAGTCACAAGTGCGGAGGTGACCAGACTCAAACCGTCCACCTCGAGAATAAAATTTACCACTCCTTGTGCCATTACCGATCCACCGGTAAATCCTTTCAAAATGGTTCCAGAATGTTCCATCGTCAAGTTTAACTGCCTGGTTGCTTTTCCCGATATAATGTTGGATTGGCTTCCCGTGTCTATATAGGCACGGAGAGTCAACCCGTTTACCTTTACCTCCTTATCGAACACATCTGTCCTGCCTGCCAGCTTAAGTAGGCTAACCGCCTTCTCCTGTGGTTTGGGCCTCTTGTAACACCTGGCAGGTAGGTGTCCGCTCTTGCCACAGTGAGGGCAATCCTCCGGCTTCTTCAAGCAGTTGGCTGCATAATGGCCTTGCTTCCCGCACCGAAAGCAAGCCTTGTCCCCTTTGGCGCCATCCCGCTGGTCACGCCTACGCCCCTGGTTTCCCCTGCGATACGAAGATCCTCCAGACTGCGTTGCTGGCGGGACACGCACAGTGGCCCTGTCCATCTTCGATGAACTGCCTCCGGGGGGTTGATAATTATCCTGGGACGCCAGGAATCCCACATACAACTCCTCGGGGGTAGAGCACCTGAAGCTCCTAGCGTGTGCCTGAAGCTCCACGGGTAGGCCCCGTATGATGAGGGAGATGGCAGCCTCATCGTCCAATCGGCACCTCTTCACCATCATCCGCTTCTCATGATAATAATGGGTCATGCTCTCGTTCCCTCGTTTTCTCCGCTGCATGAGCTCCTCCATTAAGTCCGCATACTCAGTATGTCGCGGGAAGGCTCGCTCCAGCGACGACTTCCATTCCGGCCACGACATCTCGTAGTTGTCGAGATGATCGTACCACTTGCGGGCCGATCCACGGAGTCGGGTCTGCATAAAACACGCCTTCGCGTATTCATCCCATCCATGGATTCTCCCCAGGACCTCAATCTTCTGCAGCCACGACACTGCCGTGACGGTCTTGTCCTCAGGATCAAAGAACGGGATGATTTCTGCTTTCACAGACGTGCCGCCGCTTCGTGTCGATGAAGTACTTGGTCCTTCACGGCTGGATCCGGAACTCCCACCCCTAGCCGTAAAATACTTGGCTAGCATGGTCTCAAGCTTTGTCTCCAATAATCTCTCAAACACCACGCGCGAGGGCTCCATAGAGTCCTCCGAATTGCTCGGGCTTCTGCTACGGCCACTACGGCTCGGGCTTCGAGACATTTCCTATCTCCAAGCGAACACAACAAAAAATGGCGGCGGTAGCGTCCCTTCAAAGTCCCGCGCACGAATAGAATTTGGCAAATCAATTAATTAAACGTCTCTCTCGTATGCACACTGTATCACCAAACCATAAAGCGTCAATTTCGCAATGAATAGATCGTCTCTATCGTAATTCTTATTCAGTAACACAAAACAATAAACAAGCGTCAATTTCGCGCGCAAATCTTTCACCAAAATAAACAAACGTCACTGTCGTACACTTTGGATTTATCCCACTTCTGAATTTATAAAGCGGTAAAAAGGTAAATAAAACTCTGGGCACTTTTAACAGTCGTGTATTCACTTTTAACACAAGAGCTCTCAATCGTTAAAGATATTTATGCGTGATCCGTCTGGCTTGCGTTGCTGGCGAGAAGAGGGCGGAAGCAACCGGTGGGGTAGCTAGCTACCCTTCCGGGCCGGTCCCATGTCGCCACCCGCAGGATAATCCCTCTCCCATTCCTGCCAACCGATAAAGTGTGTCCGGGGTTGGTTGTGGGGTTTACACTTATGTATGAAAAAAATCCTCAGATGTCAAGAGATTTTAAACAGGTCATGTTTTATTAAATATTTTCACGTATGCCTATTAATTATAATCGATTTTAATATTAACGCGCTGTCTCTATCATTCGTATTTACATAATATCTCTCTTTCAACCTATCTTCAGTAATCTTCTTTTTTAATGATTATAACGGAGTCCATAGTTTCTCACCTCTTTACACAAATAATCACATTACTCTAAATTATTGCGTTATACTAAAAATATTCTAGTATGTGCAAATTTGATAACACTAGAATTCTTAGTTTGCATGTTTTGCTGCATCAGAAAACGGTATCCGACTTTATAGTTAAGATGTAATGTTGAACATCAAAAATATCTTTAAATATCCAAGTTTGAAAGTAATCCCTAACGACAACACAATTTATAAGACCGCCATTCAAAATTCCACTGACCTAGTCTGGAAATGTGACCCCGAAATATAAAAGAAGTGCTATACGCTATAGGCTATGGAATGCCTCCGTATAATATTCGAAGCGAACAGAAAACAGTCGGAGGCGAGTTATAATAATTTTTATCCTGGCCACCCTTAGAAGTGGGGCTTTTTGTCCCGACATTTCTGTAGATATTTTCGCATTCCACAGGACTTATATTCGAAAGAACCGACCGTTTTACGCCGGGGGTCCTTCTCTAAGCCATCCCCAAAAGACGGGAACAAAAAATGGTTAAAATTGTATGGAGCGAGGGTTGGGTGTTCGTATCCTATTTTGGCGCGGGTACGGCTGTACATTACAGACGCAGGGCTGGCGGGGGGCGGTGTGGGGAGAGGGAAGGGGATGGTTGGGTTACCCCTCCTAATGCCTTCCCCTCCGCGCCCCTCTCCACCAACCCCTTTATATTGTATCGTGCGACCTCGAGTTGGGAATGTATAGTGGGACATTTGCTTTGAATGTGTACATTTTAATCAAACTTTCTGTATAAAAGTTTTTTCGTCTATATCTGTTCTAACGAAGGCTTGATTGTGTCGAAACCGGTTGACGTTTTTGAACAAATAAAGTGAAAAGCACAAAGTATTAGAGTTTTTCTTAAGTGCCCTTAGGGTATTAAAATAGACAAGTAATGTTAAAATATATAAAAATTGTATTTTTTATGTTTTCAAAGCATTTCTTATGGTGCGTTTGAACGGGATCTCAATAAAACATTATTGGTAGATACTCTGGTAATTTAAATAGCACCCATTTCATTTCAAGGATGTTTTATATTATTATTAAAGAATATGTTTTATATCTTTTATTTTTGTTTTTTGTCGTTTTAATTTATCAACTATGCAGAAGTAAATTATTGGGGTTATCAAATTATTATTAATTTCAAAGTTTATTATTAGTAAAGCTTTAGGTAATGAAATATAGCAAAACCGCGCTATTAAAATATTATGTTATCATTCTTATTATATTTATGATACACCTTTACTCTTCTAGCTATTATGTCTAGATGGAATGAAATATGAACCTGCATATAAAAAATAAACGAATAAAGTTCATAAAAGAAGCCAAAGTCAGGTTGTTTCACAGAATTTGAACAAATCATCAAATTTCCATATTAAAATTCAAGTTTTATTCTAGTTCTGTTACAATTTCATCGTGGGCCGGTTGCTTCACAGTACTTTGATAATAACATAATTTTAATATGACTTTCAAAGAACTTGAAATGAACTTAAAATTTGACGAATTGTTCAAATTTTATAAACAACCTGACCTAAGTATTTTTGCACAGCTTTTAGGGCATTTGGTATAATAATATTTCACATAAATGGCCCTTTAAACACACAAATTGACATTCTAAATAACTAATTTGTATAAAATTGTAAGTAAATTAGAACCTGTAAGCTTTTTAAGATCATTTCATAAAAAATCTCCCGTACTTACATCTCCAGACTTTCAAAATAGATGGCAACTCTACTTTTGCCACTAATCTTCTCATAAATGTAATATCAACAGTAATAGAAGGTACGACTAGTAAATATAAAATCATGCAATGTATATAGTTTCCTCTGCGTGCAAAGTCGTATTTTCTTCAAGCATAAACTTTCTAATAAAAGTCTGTTATAAAATTAGATAATAATAATAATAATAGTTGGACAATTTGTAGAGCGCCGTTTTTGTGAAAAATCACCTCAAGGGCGCTTATAGAGATAGAGCCTAAGAACTCACAATAAAATGTACAGCGCCTTTTTCACGGAAACGACTCTTTACAAAATTATCCAATTATATTAACGATTATTATTAATATTAATGACAACAGAACTTGAATAGGATTTAAATTTTTACATTTAAATTTGCCGGATTGTTAAAATTTTGTGAAACAACCTGTTCTGAGTATTTTTGCACAGCTCTCAGCGCATATATTATATGATAATATTTCATACAAAAGGAGCTTTAAAAATTTTCCTAGCTTTATTATTATTAGGTATTTTATACTTAGTCCCAGTAATCTTAGACCACTGGCTGGTCACCCCAGTAATGCCTCATTCTACTTCCAACAATATTCTACTTACACAAGATACCCTACTGGGTAGGAAGGTAGGTAGGAGGGTAGATGGCTGATGGGTAGATGGGTAGGTCGGTCGGGTGGTTGTATGTATAGCATAGAAGTACAGGACCGTACTGCCTACCTACCTACTAGCTAGGTCTGATGGCGTAGGTAGGTTTTGCGGGTAGGAACTAGGTACTGTGTAGACTGGAGAGTAGGTAGATACTGTATTTCGGGTTAGCTAAAGGTGTGGCCACACCGATATTCTCCTTGATATTATTTTTTTTTTAATTCTGAATTTTCAATCTTTATTAGGTTGGACATAAAAAAATTGTACAGCGGTTTTGTAGAAATAAAAAAAAATGTAACTCATAACATAACTGTGGTCAGTCGGTAGTTATTTGTTTAAAGACACACACACGCACACAGCACAATAATAATAATAATGGATAATTTGTAGAGCGCCTTTTTTGTGAAAAATCACCTCAAGGACGCTGTAAAATTTGTTATGAATTTTATTATTTATTAACAAACAGATACAGAAAACATCATTTCCTGGAAGGTCACTTCCGATAAATACACTTTATTATAAAGTTTGAGCTTGGAGAAGATACGACTTTGTACGTGGAGGTCATAATATTTAAAATACTGGACATCGCATTCTTTTACATTTGCTACCCCCATCACTGTTAATATTACATTTATGAGAAGATTAGTGGTAAAAGTATAGTTGATATTTATTTTGGAAGACTGAGGAATTTAGGACTCTTTGGAGCTGAAGAATTTGAATAAAATGACCTTTACAAATAAGATTTTTTTAACATTTTTACAAAATTAGTTATTTACAATGTCACAGGCAGTGAAGGTGAAGTGAAAGTTTTGAAGGTGAAATTTTTTTATTTATTTTATGGATACGACTCTCTGAAAAGATGAGTTTTAAGTTTAGCTCTAGAACATTATGATACAAGTTATTGGTTTATTAAATGCGATTATTACATGGTTATAGTATCTACCTATTATAATATTAACTTTGTTTTAAGCTATTTTATGACTTTATAACTTAACCTTAAAAGGGGTGCCAAAAATATATTACCATTATTTCTTATTTTATTTAATGCCTCTTTATTTGACTATCCAATTTACCTAGTTTTTTTAAATGTGAATACCGCACAAGAGTCCCAACTGCTCGAAACCGCTAGGAGCCAGTGAGACTATAGCATCACCAATTGGGGTATGTTGTGAGGCTGAAAGGAGTGGAAGGTGGGAAATGCCTGGCTATTCAGGCCTGTTCATCAAACCTGGTCTATACCAGGGCGATTCAGAGAGATACGATATGTTTCCATTAGCATCCCCTTCTACTTTTATTGTCTTATTATTCGACCTCGCATACTAACTTGTCATTCAAGTCTTCTTGAAATACTATAGCCGTTGTGAATTCCATTAACATTATCTAGCACGTAAAAACCGGCTTCCACGGGAAAACTGTGATATGAAAACTACAATAGTTCTATTTGAATTTTATAGATGGCAGCACTTTCGTTTGTATCTATTACGTAGAGCGAGTGGTGTGTACGACAGACGCTAGCGTATTAATAACATAGATTAATAAAAAGCACGTAGATAATATAATATGTATAATATATAAGCAAGCAGTTGTGTGCCCCGGCCTTAGGGAGCTTTATCCTGAGTAGGCGGTGGAGGGGAAGGGTGGGAGCGGGCTGCGAGGCGGGTAAAGGAGGGGGCTCGGGGTTCCCAGAAATGGTTTCTCCGGAGGGCCCTGGCTGTTGGGAATAAACAGGAAAATGGGCCCCACGCCCCACCAGCCAACCCCACGAATATTACACTTACAATATCTCTGGGACTTTTGGTTCGGCGCGCTTAGGGTTCGCTCCGACGTTTCTACATGCTCTCTACCCTACACCCGACTCCCTACCCCTGTAAACACCCTTCCATTCTACTAAAGGGACCTACTGGCAACTGGCATTACTGTAAGGGGAGAACAGACCCTTTTTATCAAACTGCAATACCGATTATAAACGTTGGTACGTAATGCATATTTAAATTAAACAAATATTACGGTATCTTTACCTTTAGAAGCTTTGCCTTATCTGCCGACCCATTCAGCCAATTTTCTGCGTTTGTTTTTGGAGTTAATGTCTTTGTGTTGGAACACCATAACTTTTTCATATAACCTTATTTTAAACAATAATCAGCGTTACTAAAAAATGTCTCGAATATTTTATTCAATTGATAAATGATCGTATGTATATTTGAAAATATTCTAATTTAAAATTGACAAAAAATAGTTCATGGAAAGATTTCAGCCAAAAGGGGTTGTTTATCTGTTGTATACCTACACTAATATTAAAAACAATTCATCATTATTTAAGGATTTCAGAATAACTAGATAAAATTTCCTTTTAGATTTTTGTATTTTAAAAATACTTGAGTACCTATTAAAAAATTGTCATATTTTAAGATATCAATGCTTCAAACACGAAAAAAGTTTAAAAAAAACTTTCCACAAACATTTTTAATCAAAAAGTAGAGAAATTTAAAATAAACAGAGTGTGCAAATCACATGTGGTAGAAGGGAAACCTTCACCCACACAATCACAACCAATAGGAGCCTTTAAAAGTGAGCTCATAATCAAAGCGGACAATCGGTAAAATTTCATTCTATCTCATTCTCTCGCAGGCTAAATCTTATAGATGTATGTGTTTTGTCTCTTTTTAGTGTCATTTCAGTTTCATCGAGTTTTAAATCACAATGGTGCTAAATAAGTTTCACTTCATTCACGTCATTTTGCAAGAAAACTGTCACCTCACTTTGAAGTATTTCAGTACCTAGAAACAATAATATTTATTAGTAGGTTTTGGTTCATTATTCACGGCAGGTGTAAAGGTTGTCCAGATAGCTAAATAGTTTAGAGCAGTCTACTCCCGGTTAGTGTATGATTTGATGCAATGCGATGTTTGTACTAGGTAGCAAAATACACCTCTTTGTTCTGGTGCGTTTTCCTTGCTTTATCCAAATTATGCCATATTTAGAATTTCGACGTTATGCATTTGACTAGAACTTAGATAAGTTTTGTTTCTTTTGATTAGTTCCTTTGCAGGGAATCTTGTGAATTAATACAGGAAGATACGTCACTGAGACAATGAGCCATGAGTCCAGTGAATATACTTTAGCGGGCCGTTCATATATCTATTTCATTCGTACACACATATTCTATGAATAGCAATCCTGTTCATAAGCAGTACTACCTTATTTTTAATTTTACCCCAAAGTTTTTTTACTGTAATTTTAAATTTTAACCTATAAGAAATTGGAGTACAAAATGTTACAAGATATCAATAAGGATTTTAATCAAGTTCTGCCGAAAATGCGTTCAACAAGGTTAGCTCTTACGGGCCTTTTTCGGAAAAAAAATGTCGGGCCGTAGCGTAGACGTAGCTTGAAGAGAAACAATGCTACTTGTTTTGCAGTTAATTCAAATCTCCCAGTGGAACATGGACTTCAAGCTACGTCACGAATTTTTATCCAATCCTCGCTCTACCCCCTCAATGAGCTAACCTTGTTAAATGCATTTTTTAAGAACCTTGGATTTTAATTTCTGCTAAATAATGCAATTCGATATTCAAAATTAGACAAGAAACTAAAATCATAATTTATTTGAAACCCTTGAATTCCAAGTTCAAAATCGTTCCAGCACTATTTAAAAAAAAAGTGTTTGCGACATTTCGCAGCCAGCTACGATATTTCGAATTTCGAGCATAAAATTGTGGCTGTGAAATCTATGAAAGATAACCGCGAGATAAACGACTAGAGTTCCTTGTCCCATTGAGAACGAGATAAAGTTAACCTCTAAGATCTTCAAAGAAACTCGGTGGGTACATATAAGTACGGACCTACTGCGAGATATCCTTGAACCGAGTGTTCCGTATTGAGGTTAATGTTACGAAAACTTTTTGCCGTATCGCTCCTCATTCTTTGGTCACATAAAACATTCAATTATCTTCAAAGTCAAAACTTTTACGTGTTCCTTGTGCCTTTCTTACCTTCAACCGTTATAATTTTGCCATAATAATATTTGACTAGCAGTTAAAAGCCCGCTCCGCAGGTTTTTACTGCTAGGACCTGCGGGCGGCTTTTGGTTCGGCTTCGCCCAGTTTTTGAGTGTTGGTGACCATTTTATAAATCCGATAGGAACTGGATCCAATGTGATCGAGTGACAGCTAGTCACCGGAACAAAGTAACCGCGGCAGGCAATGACGTCATATGTAATATGACGGCATTGGCATTGCTTTAATTCGATTCTATTACAAAAGTACATTTGTATACAAATTTCACGTACGAAAGCGGTTTTTCGTAAGGCGCGGCATCAAAGTTGCATTCTTAGCCGGATTATATGATAAGGAGATTCTTCTATTTATTAGGTTCTCGATGGTAGGGCACCATCATTGTAAACCACGCTAATCTGCATTACACTCGTCAACAGCAAGAAATTTAATTTGCTGTCGCCGGGTATCGAACTTACGAAATTTCACTATTATTTGGCGTTTGCTTTTTTTACATTAGCTCTACACAGGAGGCCCGGAAGAAAACAATTCCCCTCAGGGCCTATATCATATTTGGGGATGCTATGTAGAGGGTCTTTTTAGGAAAGGAAGAAGGAAGTTTTGGGAAGGAAAATAATATGAGGGGTCGGTAGGAATCTGGGGTCAATGTGTCCAGGAGTGACGGACATATAAATCTATCCCTTCAATTGCAACGCAAAACGATCGGTTGAGAGAATCCGGCTGAAGAAGTCAAAAGGTGTCCCTCAACCAGTCTCTCTCGATCCAGCCCGCCACGCAGCAGGTGAGCAGACGCATCTGCCACCAAGACTCGGACAAACCTCAGCCCATGAACCCGGGCACTCCTGCTAAGTCACTAAACATAGCGAATCACTTGCTTTACTCTACCTAATCTGATTTCTAAGATTTACATACGTAGTATTTTTGACCTTCGTTAACATGTCATAACATGTCATATTTTATGCAAAAACTAAAACTTAATATCTCAATGATAATTATATTTATGACACATAAATCAAAGTGGCGATTATGACGATAATTATTATATTAATACACCGATCTGCCCGCTAATCAAAACTATATAAATTATGTCATTAATTGGGTAGCTCGTAATAACAGCATTTTACGATTATTATTTAACGACACGAAAACACACATTTTTAATAATGTTAATCGACGAGCGCTTTATGATACGCTCATGTAACTGACCTTCCCCAGGACGCGATGTTTACTCCAAAATATTTTATACACGTTTTCGTTAAATTTATTGAGATTTTTATTCGGAATTCCGCCAACGCCCCCGTTATGATTTTCATGGGACTATGGAGCCGAATAAACAAGGTTGGCCCTTTCGGTACCTACGATAATAATAAGTAACCTAGAAGAAAGCATTCACTTCTTGGCTTTTCATATATACAGGGTGTAATAGCACGTACCCGAAGGATTTTAACCAGTGATTCCTGAGCATATTTGGCGTTAAAAAAGTGAATGTCATTTTGTTGTCCGATTGTATTTTTTAAAATAAAAGCAACAAAAAAAGATTTTTCAACTGCACATCTCAACACACCACACTCCTCGCGACAGGATCACGTGAAACGCTCGCTGTTTCGTGTGTTACCGTGCTGCTGCTGTGACCAAATAGGTTGTAACCGATTGCAGCTGCCACGTGTGATCTACATTTTTTACTCCAAATATACTCAGGAATCTCTGGTTAAGTTAGGTTAGGTCATAGAGATGTACTATAGAGGCGCTACCCCGTACATAATTCTCCGAGATTCGTGTTCAAATCATGCACGAACAGGCCTTCGGGAAAGTGAATTCTAACTGAAGCCACCGCGTCGAACGGCTCGGTCGTCAGACCGTCCTTTCCTTTTACTCAAGCCCATGGTTTCATCCTTTTCCATCCTACTTTGTTACGTCACACGCCAGCCACGGTCGACGGTTGTAGAACTACTAATAGAGAAATGGAGGTAATAACCTACGATTCCGTTGAACCAATTTATTCGCTAATTGTCTCATCTATGTATGTATATGAATGGGTTAGGTCTGCAACCGCGTGTAACAGAACGTACCTGAAGAATTTTAACCAGTATATTTATATTTTTATGTACACCATGAAAATTTGTAATCACAAATGAACCAAAATGCTATGTTTTTATCTTTTCAGATTTATAATTTTATCATTTAGAATAGGATGAAATATTATTTATAAATTTTGTATGATTTTAGATTTTTGCGGCCAAAAGTATTATCGTGATTATTTTTTACGAAATTATGCCGTGTTCCGCGACGTCCTTATTTAGCCAACGTTTCAGACAGCGTTACAATAAACACATCTGCCCTGATGATGAACACTGTAACGCTGTCCAAAACGTTGGCAAAAGAAGGAGGTAGCGCAATACATAAATAAAATAAAATACGGCATAAAACCTAATACGGCATAATATAATAAGTCTTATTACAGAGGTTCCCAAAGTGGGGTGCCGCGGACAGAGGTCAGGGGTCCCGCGAGGCGCCCCTGATGTCTCTACTAAAAATCAAAATTGACATGAACGAATACAAACATTTTATGGAATGGAAAATCACCCGCGTGGCCGGTCCGCCCTCTGGGAATGGATTGGGTGGGAGTCATAGGAGTGGGGATACGGTTGTAGTGCTGCGCTTGCATTCACTTGTAGTTTTTTCATTCAAGATTTCATCATTCAGGAAAAAAACTACAAGTGTGAAAGAGAAAAATGGGTGATGATGGAGGCAAAGATTGTTTTCCAATATTGCAACAGTACCTACATGGCCCATAGCGGAGTTAAGGTTTCAAATAACTTGCTGACCGCTGACCCTTTTCACAGAGCACCTATCACGGTTGTGACTGGTTTGCCAAGTACTTCAAGACCAAGTGGAGAAGTTTGTATGGATCCAAGATCCATTCCGTGCTCCCCAAGATTTTACTACGCAGGAAGAAGAAGATTTAATTTTTCAGGGGTGCCGCGACTTGGAAAAGTTTGGGAACCCCTGTCTTATCATACAATATTTTCCATTCCTTTAAAATCGTTCATGATTCATTCATTCACTTCACTCCTTTAACGAATTCCATAAAACTGAATAAACTGGGATAATCTGTAATATTTGGTTAGTTGGTCGGTGATATAACGATTTTTTTAAGTGTTCTGATTTAGGTCAAAATCATCCCTAGCCTAGGTGTACCTAGCAAATTCTAATACAGCGTACGACTATATTTTGCCTTACAAATTATTTGATGGAAGCGCACGTGTTAAATAAATCGACTCTGTGGAATATTACGTAAATTCCACTGGCCAATGTCAACAATGATTTATTTTTTGTCTGTGGTTCTGACGTAGGACGAAGACCGGGTTTTATGACATTTCAATCGATATTTCATTCACCATGGCACAACTCTCTACTTGTAATCCTTCATACTTATTTATTTATTGAATTGAATAGAATTTACGCTGTACATAATGAAAGCAAGACACCTAGAAAAATAATATTATGAATAGGTACAAAGTTGAAAGGAAGTTAGTAATTTGCTGAACGTTTACTTTACTTCATAGCTTTTTATTTACACAGTAGTAACTTATTTTTGAGCTCTCAACATTTATTAATTGACTATTTGATTATTAATTGATTATTAATTGATTATTAATTGATTTATTAATTGACTACCATAAAAAACTTTTTACAATAATATCTAATAAAAATAAAAAAAATTAAACGAATCGTTCTTTTTACGTTAATTCCACATAGGATGCCCTAAGTATAATTATTTCCCGCAGAACATATGTCATCTTTGGGGATTCTGGATAGATGGTCTTGTAAGGAAAGGATGAAGAGGAAGTTCTGGGAAGTAATATGTACGAGGGATCGGCTGGTATCTGAGAATCAGTGTATCTAAGAGTGATGAAAGTATGAATATATCCCTCCCACTGCGGTGCAAGGCGATGGGTCGAGAGAGTCCGGCTGGAGAGATCAAAGGGTTTCTTTCGACCGGCCTCTTCCAGGCAGACGCATCCACCGCCAAGACCTGAACCAATCTCATCCCATGAACCCCAACACCCTTGTCAAGTCACCAGTCGTAGCGACCCACTTGGGGCTTGGGGTGACCCTTGGCAGAGGTGTTGGTTATCCAATAAATTGTTCCCGAGGCGGCGGTACCCATTCCCCTCTATAATAGATTGGGCAATGCACTATCCCCATTAAATAATATAAATTTTGTGTAATATTGATAAATGTTACAGTTTATAGGTCAGTTTGTTTTGCCAATGTCTATAGTATCTAGTTACAGCGTGTGACGTTCGCCGTAACATCGTAACGTAAATATGCCTGTTTACACGTGTCCCGCGCGGCATCTTATTCACGTGTGTATTTGAGAGAAGAGCTTCTGTATTATTGTACACGTGCCTAAAGTGTTTGAGCGAGTGCGCGTGCGCGGTGCATCAGGAAGTTTTCCCATTCTAAGATGCCATTGAGACGGAAGTAGTTAAAGTTCCCGCGGCCAGTCACCTCCCCCTGCCCAGGGCTGCCGGAGGCCGGGGGCTGCCACTGCTCAACAAGTGGGTGGTGGAGGGCACCACCCACCCGATGCACCCCTCACCCCTACGGCCACCCACTATTAAAGCCTCCAGCGTCCTATAACTACAGACAAGGTGGAATGATAGACGACCACACGCCATTGACTCTCCTTAATGGATTCTTGTCATGCAACACAATACTGGCATACAAGGTGTGGTTTAATTCTGATGCAGGACTTTATTCAATATTATGTTTCCACACTAGTTTGCTTTATGTTTCAGCAAATTCACTTCAACGGTGTGGACACACACCCGTAAAACACGCAAAAAAACCCAGAGATTTTTAAAAATTTTATATCAACACTTTCAATCTATTTGGTAAAGTAGAAGATCGTTTATTATAACTACAATAAGTTCTATTTTTTCTTTATTTAAGAGACCCGAATAAAATTCTATATCAATCACGGAAATTTAAAAAGCTGTAATGCTGTAAAGGACAAAATGTTAATTATTGAAAAGATATTTTTTTTCTTTCTATGATTTTTTTAAATTTTAAAATAACATTTAAAAGATCTTTCAGAATATTTAACAATTTTTTGTAAGTTTCTTTAATAATAGAATATAATTTATATTTAATTTTTCAGAAAAAAAAATCCTCTTGAAATGCACGTCGTAAAGGACACTCTTATTTTCCTAGAAATATTTCGTCAACGCAGATCGTAAAAGAAAAAAAAACTGAGAAAAATGACATATTTAACGCATTATTGGATTTATTGGCCTTTACAGCATTTCAAATTAAGGGAAAGGAAGGAGATGAAGTTCTGGAAAGGAAAAAGGTATTGGGGGTAGGTAGGAATCTGTAGGTCAATGTGTCTATGAGTGACGGTCGCATGAATCCATTCCTCCCACTGCAATGCATGGCAACGGGTCAAGAGAGTTTGCCTGAAGTAGTCTAGGTTTGATCTCGCTCGACCAATCTCTCCCGATCCGGCCCGCCACACTGTTGGTGGGCAAACGCATTGGCTACCAAGAGCTATACAAATCTCACCCCACTAACCCGTCATCCCTGCCTAAATTAGTTGCAAAAGCAACTTGCTACGATAATAAAACAACGAAAAATTGGACAAAGTTATCAAAAATTAAAACTCTGAATAAATTTATGAAAAGTTAAATTTTGAATTAATTGCTTAAGTTTTATAATCCTGTCTCATCTAATTCTATTATTCTCGTTCCTGGAATCCAACAATGAACAACAAGAACTATTCTGTTGTCTTCTCAAAGTGCAGAACAATATTCAAGTGAAACTGATTTAAGTAAAGTTATGATGAACTTCATTAACCCTGACCCTCAGCCGGCCTCACTGACTCACCGTCTCACCGACTTACCTGCTGAACGGAAACAGGAAAACTTTCTGTACATTTCACCCCCTTCTAAGTCTTCGCTCCTGGTAGTATTAGGGCTGACAAAAACACGATTAAATACTTACAATGATAATTAAAATATACATTTACATATTTTGTATATGGGACAAATCATTAACCCGGTTTACTGTGACCTGTCAATGCATTTTCTTCTTCTTTTGCCCTCTCTAGGAAATCTTCACCCCGCAGGCTGCGTATTGTGTTAATAAATCTATATACTTGATACTACAATATTTAAAGTACGGCCTAACTTCTGGTAGAGGCGTAAAATTGTCTTTAAAAGTCGAGCTGACAATTTTTTTTCATTGGCTGAAGGAAAATAATATGTCTTCTTAGGGGTAATGTGTGGAGGGTCTTTTTTAAGAAAAGGATAAAGAGGAAGTTCTGTGTAGGTAGTGGGTAAGTGCATAGGAATCAGGGGGTCAGTGTGTTCAGGAGTGACGGACGTATGAATTCATCCCTTCAACTGCGTTGCAAGGCGATGGGTCGAGAGAATCCAGTTGGAGAAGTCAAAAGGCCTACCTCAACCAGTCTCTCCTGATCTGGCCTGTCACGTAGTAAGTGGGCAGATGCATCCGCTGCCAAGGCTTAGACAAACCTCACCTCATCCACTCGGACACCACAAGTGTCACAATATTTTTATTTTTATTTTCATAGAATTCCTTCATTCTATGTTAGTCGATAAGTAAGGGAATATAAGATAGAAACTTGAGTGGCATTGGAGGTTATCCACCGCATACCCGCCCATATAGTAAGTAACTGATGGTTACTCCTTCAGGGCTCTCTCAAGGACGCAATTTTTTTTTTAATAGAACAGCTCTACATTTATTCAATCAAAACTAGACCCCCATTGTCCCTGCATACGGGTTAGGTGCAAGTGCTTTCTATGTACAGGTGTTAGTAAAACTTGTGTAAAAATAAACATACCTTACCTTTTTACTTACCTATTAACTTGAGTGGCAATCGGCCGACGTGGAAAATGCCCACTGAGAGATCACCTGCGTTCTCATTGCCTCGCAACTCTGGTCCGCCATCATAGGATAAGGTGCTCCCATAGCTGTTGTGCCCATTTGATGCATAGATGGGATCTTAAAGAGTCGGCTGTGTGTGAATGAGGTGCAGACCACCAAACATGTCGTCAACGAATGCCCCTCCATTCATTTCCCGGTGGGATTGATGAGACCCACAGGGCGACGCCTGACGACCTAGATGTCCCCCTCTGACCCCCCACCATACAAAAGAAAAATAAGCCTATTAGTCCGACTTTCTAGTCTGTTAAGCAAAATATAAACAAGGAATCTGTGAAACTAGCAACATTGTCGATGTTATCTAGCTGTATTAGAAAGCATATTTGTATTTTACCGCTTTTTTTTATTCAGTGCACAATGCACAATCTGTAAACTAGAAAGAGTTACGGAAATGGTACAAGTTAGCTTCGGTTTTCTCGTCGATACGAACAGCCGCAGCCGGTGGAGGTGATGTAATCGCTTCTTGCATTCAGATTCAGGAATGTTCGCTGCATGGAACTGGTCGATTTCAGGCACAGTTCTTGAAGAAATCAAATCACTCCTCTATATCAATTAATACGATTTATAAGAAGGATGAGTGGATAACATCCTATTGTTTATTAAATTATAAAACTGTTTATTTAATTATCATTTTTATAAGTTAGTAAAATCTAACGTTATTAATACCCTAACAACTGTACAATTGAAATTTAAGAATCCGACTCCGAGTACAACTTTGACGCCGCGCCATATGAAACCATCTGTGAACGTGAGTTTGTAACTTAAGCTACTACCGTAATAGCACCGAATTAAAGCAAATAGCTAATAATGCCAAAAGATGACGCCACTTACGTAAACAGTAGGTACTTTCGGTTTTTCATTTTCATTAATCTCTCCAGTCTGGATACGGATGATAGTTTGTGACTAAGCTACTGCAGTGTAGCCCGTTGCCCTCAGGGCCTAACAGTAATAATCGTCGCAATAGGCGAGTTTAAGGCCTGAAAAGCAACCTCTCTCGATTATACTATCTCATTCTTTTGCATGCTAAATCCTGTAGAATATTGATGTTTGTCTATTTTTAGTGTCACTTCTCCATTTCATCAAGTTTCAATTCACAACGCTGCTAAAGAAGTTTTTACTTTAAAAAAAATTAAACGAGGTTCAGTTAGGTTAGGTTAGGTTTGACCGACCTTTAGACTCTCACTAGAAAAAAAAACTCCAGTCAAAACACTTCGCGTACAGAAATCATCAATTCCAATGAAATGCAAATGACATGGTAATCCCACGTCGCTGTCACATTTTCGGAGTGAAGGCAACCGCGACCTCAGCGTGGGATGCTCTTCCCCCGCCGCATCCCTCGACGAGTAACAACCAAGTAAAGCAGCAAGTAAGCATTGTCCCCGTTTCCGTGACCTTTAGAGGCTCCGTGGGCAGCCACCCTCCCCCCCCCCCCCCCTAGCGGAACCTTCGCCCCCCAGCGGCACCTACCCCGGCCGTAATTTACGGATGGCGTAGCACGTGGTCTACACCGTAGGGCTCGCTGCTCGTTAGCATTCCGCCCAGACACACACCCTTCTCGTAGAGCCTTCTCTCGCGCCCGGGGAGGCTAAATTACACCCCTGCCAGACGAGGTCAGACGCTTTGCAGGCCGTTTTATGCTAATCGAATCGATGACCGATCGCTTTTGCGTTGCGGGACTCTCACTTCACTCTATAATGGAGAACAATGCAGCTGAGACGTTGTTGCACACCTGTGTACAATTAATTGATACGTGTGTACCAAATTTCTGCAATATTTCAGGGCGACCACACAGGAAAAACCCATTTTTTTTAAGGAATCATCCATGTCAGAGAATTTTTAACGGTACTTATTCTAGCATTTTATTTTGATTTTTTGTCAATCCATGAGGGTTAGGAATATGCAATATGTATTAATAGATCGATTGTCGATGACAACCGATTATCGATTCTCGAGCATATCTGCAGATCGCCAACGAACAAACAGCAGTTCGCAACGACGGTTACCGAACAACTCAACAATGTAACAACTTTCTATATATGCTAGTGATAGTGGCGTGCGAGTAGTTTGAAGAAGATGTGTATTTCATATAGTTTAGCGGCAGCGAGGGAAGGCGGGAGTGGGAGGGGAATCTGGGAGGTGAGAAAGGGGAAGGCGGAAAGGGAATGGGGACGAATGGAAAAGGACACGCACGGAGAAACAATTTCTTTACTTAGTATTGCAACGTTATTTTCAACGGAAAAATTTTCAATGCAAACTTGCAGTTACTTTACAAAAAATATTAGCGTTTACTACTAAAAATTAAATATTTCGTAAGAAACAATTTAAAAAAATAAAATTTTATGGCTATGGACTATCTGTAATAGTTTCCCTTGATTAACTTTTTTATTTTTTATAACATTGTTCGTAAAATAAATTAAAACCACTCTCGCAAAAATCGATCGTTTGTAGACTCCTTTCGCCAAGCGATTTTTATACCTATTTCCTATGTTCGTGGTGATATAAAGCACACTAACAATATGAACATTTTTGGCTTGTGTATTCTTCTAAGACTGCGCCTGTTTCTGCACGTAGACATTACTGTATTCAGAAGGCTGACTGCGCAACCTCCATACTCCTCTTCCCCTCTCTGTCTAATACCGACCAGAGCCTACTTGCTGCTTGCTGAGCTCACGTCTGGCCCACGCCGCTCCACACTTGGTCAAATGCTTCTTACTTTTTCCTTCAACTCGTTGACTTTTACTTATTCCTTCAGATGCCTCGGTTTACCTCGCCATAACTATGAGATTCTAGTAAACATCAAACCCAGATCGAGGTTTTTGGGCCTAAAAATTGTTACCAATGGAATGGGTGATTTTCGTCTCACAAAAAAATGTACGTATCACATGTTCCAGCTCTATATCATTATTTTTTTCTTCTTCGTTGGCTATCATGTTGGCTATCATGTTGGCTATCATGTTGGCTATCAATGTTGGCTATCATGTTAGCTATGCGGACTTTGTTTATTGCGGCCCGGAACAGCTCTACAGTAGACTGGCCAAACCACTGTCTCAGGTTTTTCAGCCATGATGTTCTCCTTCTTCTAGGGCTCCGACTTCCGGCATGAACCCTAAGATTACAAATATTCTCACTACGCTAACTTGTTCTAAAAAAGGGAGCGAGTCAGTGTGCATTGTGGGTAACGAACCCGTTCCGTCTGACTGCTAGTCAAACGACTTCTATCTTCCGCGTCAAACAACGCGGTGTTACGTCTATAACAAGGGCGTGGGTTATCAGTTATGAACAGGAGATGATACTTAATAATGTTTTATTTTTTACAGTTTTTTGGTAGTCGATTTTGACGTCCTTCAGATTCATATAAAGTCATGTTTGTCTGTTTCGACTCTGGTGACCGCAACCGCAGTCACAATCTGCGAAACCTTCCATGACTAATGTGGCTATTTGAGTTGAATGCTTATCTTTTCCTCATTCATAAAACTCATGCACTTGTTCAACAATGGGTGCCAGATTCAGGACACCAGGAAATGGTGAGATGACCCAAATCAAACCAAAAAAGGGCGAAATCATCGAATAAACAAGGCAGTTTATTAACTCCTCCCTATCGTCATCCTCCATGGTTTCGCAATATTAGACGTAAAGCCTTCCCTTTTGTTCATCATTTATTTTACCATTCCGAATTTATTTAGTCTTTCGTTATTCGTATTTCATCTCTAATCTCTGTTCTTATGCCTTTAGTCTCTGATCTCTGGTTTCTGGTCTGACATCTTTAGACCATCCTCTGACCGTTCGTCCTTCGTCCTTGGCAAAGTTGAAATCCTAATAATAGTAACCTTATTTGTGCGCAAAATGAACCCTCTTATGTCATAATAAACAAATCAATTATCCCCAGGGTGCGCTTCCATTACGGAATAGTGCATTTTCCTGGCGTAATGGAGCGTGCATGATGGAGGGACCGTACGGCTGCACTACACAGTCCACCCACTCAACTCCAGAAGGGTTGCAATCGGCTGAATCTCGTGACGTACCTCCTATACTACAACCGGATTGATTTCAACTGGTAGTTGTTGAAAATAATAATAGAAAAGCGAGAAATCGAAGCGTTGCAGAGATTTTCGCACTAAGCTTTTTCTTGAGAGGTTTCTATGAAAAATCTGATAGTGATCTCACAAATTTAGTAAACTCTGACATTAGCTTCCTGTAGTGAAAATAAGAGATCTTTATAGTAACATCAATATTTATAACGAACATATTTATACTATCAATCCAACATACTAGTAACAAGTTTACTATTTTTTGGGTTTAAAATATTACCTATCAATGAAATTAAACTCGTAACATTATTTTTATGTACTTTGACAATGTTTGCATTTGCTCGAGTCAAAGCAAAAACAGATCGCAATTTTTTTAAAGAAACTATGGCATCCCCAATTTAGCTATGTGATGAGTCTGAAAGTAGTGGGGAGGGGGAGGGGAGATGGGAAAGAGGAAGGTGGGGAAGTACCAAACATTTCAATTAACACAAAAGTATTGATAAATATTTGCTGGAATACAAACACAATGATTTGAAGGATTGATTAATAATTAAAATCGTTAATTTATTTAACTTAACTGTTTTAAAACACCAACTCCATTGGGCGGATAACAGTAAAATAATTTTTATTATGGTATTTTTGTGGCACATTCTGAATTATATACCTACCTAATTGTGTGCATTTCTAAATTTAGAATCTTTAAATAAAAAAAATAGAAACTAGGCTAAAATTCGGCAAATTGGCGACTGCATCAAATTAATCATTAAAAAGGCAAACTAGATAAAAAAGCAGATCAAAATATCACATTATTAATAAGATCGATGTGTTCGAGTCGGATTTACCTCTAGCTGCATTTGTATTTGAACGTCAAAAATGGCGCCTTGCAAAGCCAGATATTAATTACAAACTACACATAGCACTCTCTTTATGGTGAATTGCCATAGACAAAAAAAACTACAAACTTTAAAATATTTTTTATATTAAAATATTCACTTCAGTTTCAGCACAGTTTGCTTATACCTTATACCTAAGTTGTTAAGGGTAATAAAGTAATGTTAAACTAAGTCATTTTACATAAATCATACTAAATAAAGTAGCGTTAAATAAAGCCATGTTAAATAAAATCACCCTAAATAAAATCATATTAAATATAGTCATGTTATATAAAGTCATATTAAATAAAGTAATACGTACCTAGTTAATAGGTTAACACTGACATTTACACAGCTTCTTTTGTACATTAACTCCACACAAAGGCTTTGAATAAAATAATCTTTGGGGATGATGTGTGGAGAGTCTTTTGACGGAAAAGAAAGGGAAGAAATTCTTAGAAAGAAAATAGTATGAGGGGTAGGAATCTGGGGGTCAGAATATCCAGGGGTGATGGATGTATGAACCCATTGCTTCCACAGCGTTGCAAGGCGATGGGTTGAGATAGTCCGGTTGGAGAAGTCTTTCCCAAACCCGAGACCCCCTACAAATTTGTCAAACTTAACGCATCACTTGGGGTAACCAATGGCAGAGGTGTTGGTCATCCAATGAACGCACATATATCATGGATTGTAGTAGGTACTGCGATTACACTTGGAATACATAAGAATTTTTTTTTATCATTTCACACGACTGTTGGTGCTTGGCTAGCAATGCAGCTGGCTGTATTCGGGTGAATAACAGTGAGTATGGCGATTAGCAATGATTGTATCGGTGCTGGGTGCTGCGCCGCTACACTTTCGCAGCCAACAGAAGAAAGTTAATGGGGAAAAATTCCACCCAAACTTTCGATAGAGTAATAATTGCCATTGTCAAATAATACATAGGTGCATATCTCAAACAGCGAGTACGATGCTCCCAAACGCACTCGAACAGAGAACCGTAAAGCACCCACGAATACTTTATACCTTGTGAATGTGAATACCGCACAAGAGTCCCAAATGCCTAGGCCTGGAGCCAGTGGGCCTATGGCACCCCTAATTGTGGTACCTATCTTGTGAGGCTAACGGGTAAGGGGAGAAGTAATGGTAAAAATAAGATCAGAAATAACCTGGCCATTCAGATCTGGTCACTAAACATTGCTAAAGCTATTTAAAGTAACGCTTCGATTCTGAAAGACGGCGGATCATTAGGGCGATAATTAGAGTAGGTATCTAATTTTTTTTTAGAATGTAGCATACGTGTACACCACCGAAATTACATTGCTTTTAAAAATCACCGGATAGTCTGAATTCTTGGTACATCAGATCCAATTTTAAAAATTCAATTAAAATAAATTTCTGTTAAAATGTTATATTATTAGGTAGGTACTTTATCATTTGTCTGAATTCTTAACACGATCAGTACCAATTTTGAAAATGACACTTAAATTCAAAGCAAATCCGAGTTCATTGGACCAGAGTTACACTAACAGACAGACCCACAACCGAAACTAAGTTTAACTATTTTTGATGGTGAATTATTATTTGA
Source organism: Limnephilus lunatus (assembly GCA_917563855.2). NCBI lineage: Eukaryota > Metazoa > Arthropoda > Insecta > Trichoptera > Limnephilidae > Limnephilus > Limnephilus lunatus. Next base: position 37,797,398 of record OU830602.1, on the reverse strand, counting down.
TATTATTTTGGATGAATTTTGGTTTACGAAATTGTGGTACCGCTTTACGATGTTTAACGCAGTGCTGAATATAACTGGCGAATTCCTTGCCGTTCCAACTCCTAGCCAATAGCCAAAAGCATATCATCACAAACTTGTTTCGTCACAACGTTTCTTGTGACAAAAAAAATTGCTTGCAAGCTCAAATTAATATCTTCTGTAATTTTGCGCAGCGACATATTGGTTAAATGCATTGTACATATAGTTTTGTGGTCACTAACCGGTGGATGCAATCTGTTAAACAATGATAATTTTTAGATGATTTGTGTAGCGCCGTTTTTTGTGAAAAATCACCTCAGGGGCGTTGTAAAAATTTGTGATTTTATTTCTACAATCTTACTTCTACCTATAGACTAGACAAACTATTATAAATTATAACAACTTGACTAACAGATTGCATCACGATTCGCATCCGTCGATCACTAATACAAATTATTCTTAGGGGGTGTTCTGTATTTTATCTTCCTCCTGATAGCTTTACCAAACGATAACCAATATTAATAACTGCACAACTAAAAAAACTCGGCTAACTTATCCTATATAGTATATACACCTATGTACATATAGGCTGATAGAGAGATGGGAAGGCTGATAGAGTTGTTGAAAGAAGGGTAAATGCAGGTAACTCCGTTAATGGAGGACTGAATGCAGTTGGCGCTAATAAAAAACTGTCAAAAGAAGCGAAGCTAGCAGTCCACAATGGAGTACTGGTACCTACCATGATGTATGGTAGTGAGGCATGGAACAGGCAGAGGAAGGATGAAAGCAGACAGAATGCTGTTGAAATGAGATCCCTGAGGCGTATGTGTGGTAAAACCATGTACGATCGTGTGAGAAATGTGGAGATCCGCAAAAAATGCAAGGCTGATGTAAGCGTAATGAGTAAGATTAAGAAAGGGCCCCTCAGATGGTTTGGGCATGTAGAGCGAATGAATGAAGAAAGTAGTGTAAGAAGAATATGTGATGCAAATGTGAATGATAGAAGAAGTCGGGGACGCCCGAGGAAGACATGGCACGATCAAGTGAATCAGATACTTGATACGGGCAATGTCAAGAGTCAGAATAATAGAAGAATATGTATGAGACGATATATGAATGTGGCAAGGAGTGTGTTCCACGACCGAGTTGTTTGGCGGTCCGTCCTCTCTGCCTACCCCTGCGGGGAAACGGCGTTAGTGTTATATACTTACCTATAGCCATTATTTGTAGTTTTAAGTACCGAATGGTAAACTCAACTTTTTAAATAAATAAATCGTGTTGATGTACGTTATCGTACGGATAATAATATATGAGGAGGATGGTGAAATACCCCCTTATTAATCTACTTTCTAAGGGTGCCTACTTTTCAGCCCTGAAAAGTGGTATTGGGGTACTTTCGGTCCGTAGCCCAGCAGGCCCAATAGCTCCAAGCCAGCACCTACTCGGCTAGCACTAATAAAGTACAGAGGTAGTTCTACCCCGACCCGGTACCTGGTGCTGGTGCCTGGTGCCTGGTGCCTGCTGGCCGGTACCCGGCGTTACACATACGGTGTTTCCAAATATTTACCGCTATTTGAGCGCGCCTCTAGCGGTGGGCTATGGAAGCGTTACATTCTTCAAGCCTCGCTCATACCGACCATTCCTTACCGACCATTCCATACTAATAATACCCCTGCTACCTTACACACGAACTAAAATGGCAAAACGTCGAGTAGCTATCGGATTCTTGGTCCATTGATTGCCAGGTTCCTTTTGGTGGCTTGGCTCTACTTTGCCTGGTGCAGATGGCTGCGGGTTTGGTTGTGTCAGACCCTGTTTTGTGCCGGATGTACCATGTGCCGACATTGCTCGGGTCTTCAGAACTGATGAGTGTTTTCGCAGTACCTCGGAGTCAACATATAAAAAACAGCGCTGAGCTCCGCGAAAACATTTGAATCATCCTGTTTTTGGGTAATATTCGTTGAATGTGTTAACCTTTTGAATCGTATTGTTTTCCACTTCAATTTTGAAGATAATTTTTCTTTGAAAACAAATAAATTTTACAGTTCTTTTTTTTTTTACAATACCTCCCCACACAGGAGGCCTTGAGGAAAACAACTTCCCTCGGGGCCTGTGTCATCTTTGGGGATGCTGTGTGGAGGGTGTTTTTAGGGAAAGGAAGGAAAAAGGTTTAAAGGTTTGGTAGAAATCTGGGGGTCAGTGTGTCCAGGAGTGACGGACTTATGAATTCATTCCTTCCACCGCGGTGCAATTGGTCGATGGATTCTAGATGGACACGTCCTCAACCAGTCTACCCGATCCTGCTCGCCACGCAGTAGGTGGGAAAACGCATCCGCTGTCAAGATCTGGACAACCCTCACCCCATGAACCCTACTAAGTCACCAAACGTAGCGAACCTCTTGGGATGACCTATGGCAGGGGTGTTGGTTATCCAATAAATGATTCCCGGGGCGGCGGTTCCTTCGTGTGGATCGCTACCTTTGGTAACTCAGCAGGGGTGCCCGGGTTCATGGGGTGAGATTCGCCTAACGGCGGATGACCTGGACACGCTGAACCCCAGATACTTATACGCCCCTCATACCTTTTTCCTTCCGAGAACTTCCTCTTCTTCCTTTCCTTAAAAAGACCCTCCACATATCAACCCCAAAGATGACATAGGCCCTCCTGTGTGGAGCTAATATAAACAAATATATTTTTATAGTTACTTACCTACAGGCGTACGTATGTATGTATATTTTTAAATTATTGTGCATTGCACGGTTTTTAAAACATGTTCAAAGAAGGACTCAAAACTATGATGTATGCTTTTTTCTCCTAATTTCCAACAGGGAACCTGGTGCCAATAGTTATGGCACTTCCATAAGAAGTGTGTAGGTACTTTCTAGGAAATCATTACAAGTTGCCACTACTAGCCACAGTAGCCACACCAGCCAGGTACAGGGCAAACAGTCTTGCGGTAATATAATGTACCGGGTTTCCCAGTAATGGCGGGCGTCAGACCAGCTAAATGTTTAAATTAAAAGTTGTACCTATTATATGCTAGCGTTGGTTTTTCCTTAGTCCAGCGAGTAGATGAAGCAGAAGTTACCTACCTAACTAACTATCTACAACTCTCTGACCTTGTAGTTCGCGTCGCGCGTCACGCCCGTCGCCTCGGGGTAGCAAATACTAAACGAATATTCTCAGCTCTCAGTGCTACTCACCTATTAACGAGAAATCTGATTTAAAAAAGTCAAAACAACAACACATGGAAGCTGTTAAAGTGCTTCCCTTCTAGTGGACTGCAGGTGTTAAAGGTAAACATGTTGATCATATACATAGAGTTATAAATGCATCTGTGAACGCACTGCAAACTTGCAATATCTATGATCCTGCTGCAGAGACTTCTTTCAACAAATTTGAACAAGTTTTTTCGAACAATTTTTACCGTACAATAAAAGTTGAAACATCTGAACCCGCTTTACGTTGTAGTCTCTTCTTCTGTAACTTACATCTTACAAGCATATTTATAGTAATAATAATAATATTTGGATGACTTGTATATCGCTCTTTTTGTGGAAAATCATATCAAGGGCGCTGTACAAACCTACAATGTGCTTCTACAATCTTACTTCTAACTACAAACTAGACAAACCATTATAATCACTGATGGCTAAAAATTGCATCTACCGGTTCATCGATCACTGATACAAAACTACATTTACAATGATTTATCTAATGAACGCGATGCTGCATAAAAATGTACTGTAAAGGCAGAAATATACAGTACCATACTTACCTAGGACTAGGAGGTCACTTGAGATTGATACTGTTTATCTAGAGAATTTAGGTACAGTTCGCAAGCATAGTACATAATTGGGAAGACATTATATTTAATCTTTCTATGTTTTAATCATTTAGGCAGCATCGCGTTCATTGGTCAAAATATTGTACATATATTTTCGTATCGGTGATCAATGAACCGGTGTATGCAATTTTTAGTCATAAGTTGTTTTTAATTGTTTGTCTAGCGTGTAGTCTTTCTAGATTTTAGGCATGTATAGTAAGTTTGTACAGCGCCCTTGAGGTGATTTTTCACAAAAACGGCGCTATATAATGTATAATATGTTCGTTAATGAGCGTATTTTGGAAAGCAAAAGCAAAATTTTATGATGGGCGGTACAATAGTACAACGATATATGAGATAGCTGATACGGCAGAGGTTACAAGTAACAAGTGAGATGTCAACGATGTTTCGGTATTAGCTATTGGAAAACGTCAAAATACAGACATAGCAGGACGCGAAGAGTCGGAAGGCTGACATAACCTCACCGCAATGCAAACTGGCAGAATTACCTATAGCTTTGTTGGGAAACGTTCAACTATGACTAGACTGCACTGAAACTTGCACCATTGGCCATTGGAATTGTTGGATAACATCAATATGCAGAAGGTGAAAATTGACAAAACATAATATATATTTTACCTTGAGCTTTGTCAAACCTCAAAATATATATATTTTTTAGCCAAATTTAGACTAGATTGTTGGATTATGCGTTGATTGGAAAAGGTAAACGTATCACTATAATATCCTCTCCAATTATTGGCCCTATAAGATAGAATTTAACACAAGTTTACGTTAACTTGTCATTAGATTCCAAGAAATCTAATTCTGAAGTATCTCAATGCTGCGCGGAATTTTTGAGCAGTTCACACTTCCGGTATTTTCTATCAGTTGGTCTTCTGCCTATCCCCGCCCCCCTCCTCCTCCCCCGCACCTGACCTCTCCCTTCCTCCTCTCCCCCCGCCCGCTTGCCGGTCGCAGCCGCTAACTGGAAATAGCTATCGTAAACCCAAAACGCGCTATTCTGGTTTTACGCTGTTTAGATTCGCTGATTTTTGACTCCGAGCCAGTCCGCCTTTACTTCACAAAATAATATAATACCAACCTCTTCTTCGTCGTAACTGAGCTTGAAGCTCCGTTTGTAATCGTAATCAGTACCTAATCAGCCACTTGGTGAAAATTCCAAACTATTCGACTGCTTGTGACATCTCGTGTTATATATACAGACTCAATAATGTAAACATTGCGACACTGGAATGAAAAGGTACCGAAATAATAACCACTAGCAGATAAATGGCCGCTTCCTCGGCTTTTTTGCTGCTAGGCCTTGCTGGCGGCTTTTTTATGGGCTTCGTCCAATTTAATAAAGTTCCCTTAGTTTGTTTTGTCCCTATGTATTTACAGCAATTATTAAAATGTGTGCAAAAATATAACATAGATACTTATTCATGTTTCTATTTGTAATCCCGGAAAAAAATCCCAAAAATTGTATCCCGGAAAATTAGGAATAGGAAAAAATGGGCGAGAAATTATTTAAAGGTTATTGAAACTGAAAAATTTTAAGTTTTGCAATATTTCTTTTCGACATTTTCTTATCGGGGATGCTGTTTGAAAACTTCAAAGGTTCATTTTTAATAACAGAGGGTGCCACTTCCGCTTACAACAATTTCACAATACGAAAATGTACAGACATTAGCATAATAACACCATCAGAATTACTTGTCGACTGTTGTCCGTCGACTCATAATAATTATTAATGCTACGAAAAGTCGTTATCATCCTAAAATCATACATGTACAACATTTCATATTCTTCAATCGAATAATAATAATGAGTTTGACAGCACACAAGTTTGAGGGAAACTTTTAGAACAGCAACAGGCCGAAAGAAGATGTCTATGACATGACCACGGTTGAATGGTTCCAAAACAAAAAATCATGATTATTTTAAACGTGTACATTTTTGAGGGAAAACTTTCAGGCCGAAAGAAAATGCCTTATCTATGGTTATATGACTGACGTTTGACGTATGCGGCCAGCTATTACAAGTAGGTAGGTAGGTACCTATGATGTACATATTATACTGGTTAGGCAGGCGGTAGGCACTATCTGTAAGGCTGTTTATTACTGTATGTCGTATGGTGGAGTGGAATATACGTCGCACATTGGATGGCGTTGGTTGTTGGTTGGTCGGATAGTTAGTGTGGCAACTCCACTGGCAGCCGCCGAAGGCCGCGCACCGGTTCACCTATGCCGGCAGCCTTCTGCGCCGCGGCGGGTCGACCTTGCGGCCCGATCCACTCGCTGCTGGGAATAAAAACTATTATTATTATTCTGCTGCCTCCCGGCCCAAGGTTGATCGCTGAGGCTTTGGGATCCCAACTGCTTACAGCTCGACTCGCTGGTGGCGCATTCGCAAATAATCCACAGTTTTCAACAGTTTTATTCCATCATAGCCTATCTACCTTGCCGAGCTAGCAGATAGATTCCTACCCCTTACCCCCGTAAATAAGTTTTGTAAAACACCTGCAATACATAGATTTCAATCCGTATTTAGTTTAACCAAGTTTTATTTCCTAAAACAATAATCATTTATTATAAAAGTACTTAATTTATCTAAGCTTCTGACGTAGAAGTTTGAAATGCTTGTTGCGTTCGACTTTCAGGCGGGGAGAGTTATCTACCTTTTAAATGTTTATTCGCGCCGAGTGCTGCCATCTAGCGGCCGAGTCGCAAAATAGATTCCAACAAATTGTAAAATAAAAATACTTGCTTCACTCAGCGTAAAGTCCCGCCGTCAGTATGAAAATGACTTCGGACTCGGCGGCTCGGGTGTTTTTAATTTTGTAGATATTTCTGATAGAAGGAGAACGTTGAAAATATTTTTGTGGCTAGCGATTTGAAAGCGTTATTTATCAAAAGAAATGTGAACGTCGCGCGTCGGTTGTAGCGCTCGTGTAGAGTCAATACTTTCTCCCGCGATCTAAATCACTATACGCGGCGAACTAAACTTTAGTGAGAACGCCACTAGCCAGTGCCAGTTGCCAGTATCATTCACCCGTAAACCAACCGACTCCATACAATCTTTATTTCGTGTATAATCTCCCGATAGAGCGGCAATCTAATCGGGCTCCGCAGTCCGTCAGCCGTCAGCCGTCAGCCTCGGCCGTCAGCTCAAACGTCGGAATCAATGGAACTGTTATGTATGTCGATAAATTATTACGCGCTGATCGAAGGTATGCATAAACTGTATTTTGCCGCAACTTGTGTGAAAACTGCATCAAAACAATCTGAGATTTTAACTTTATTTGTTATGAAACTTGTTATGTATCTTGCCGTTTTAATTATTTAAATGTATGTAATAATTTACCATTTAATATAATGTTCTAATGAGGTTTTTTCGTTATTTGCAGAACTCTGGTATGATGGGTGCTGGCGGTAAGAGGAAGATGTGCGGAGGACCGGGGGCAGCGGGAGGTCCGGGCGCTAAGGCAGCGCGCTGGGAGGAGAGTAGCCTGGCGCGCCTGCAGGCCGTGGCGGTGCCCGGGGAGCCCTGGCCCGCGTGGGGCGCCGCGTGGGGGCCCGAGGAGCGGCCGGACTGCGGCTGCAGGGGCCCGCGCGCAGCGCCGCCCTACCAGGAGACCATCCGCTGCGCGGAGAACGGCAAGTCGTACCTCGAGCTGGGCAGCGGAGGCTGGCCCCGCCGGCGCTGCTGCGCGCGACAGTGCTACCGAGAGCGGCGCCTCAAGATCATGAACCTGTGCGTCTACAAGCTGAGTCGCTTCCGGCAGTCCGCGGACCCCTCGCTGCGGCGCTCCGTGCTGGTGTGCAACACGCTGCGGCGCATGGAGCGCGAGGCAGAGCGCGACGCGGCAGAGGAGGCGACGCGCGAAGGGCGGCCCCCCGCGCCTCCGCCCCGCGAACCCGCCCACGCGCACCCGCCGCCGCCCGCCGGCCGCCTCACGCCCTTCCCGTTCCCCACCCCCGCGCCCACCGACTCGGACTCGGGCTACGGCGAGGAGGAGTGCGCGCGCCCCATCGACTGGGGCTCCGTGCTGAGCCTCAGCAGCCAGTCGGCGCTGGACCCGCTCAACAACAACGAGCCGTGCGGGGGCGGCGGCTGGGAGCTGGAGGGGGTCGGGGGGAGCCCCACGCGGCCCCTGGACGTGGACCTGAGCCTGGCGGGCAGCTGGGCGGGGAGCTGGGCGGGCCCGGAGGAGCGCGCCGAGGGGGAGCTCGACAGCTTCATGCACATCCTGGTGGGCTCCAGTTAGTGGGTGGAGCGAGGGCCCAGCGCCCTCCCACCGTCTCCGGTTGTGAGCCGGACAGAGTCCCGCAGACAGTGATACTCCTCGTGTGGAACTCTCCTTGAATCCGGTCAAGAAGCTATTATAAATAAACGAATGCAGGAATTGCGAGTGATGTACTTTTGTGCTATACTTGTTAGGGAATTAATATAATTAAAGAATAGATAAAGATCGATATAGAAAGAATATACAAATGGGTAAATGGATTACTTAAGGGGTTCCCCCGCCGCTCCCAGTGTCCAGGGGGGCCCTTCTCTGTCTCCGTCTCCGTCTCAAACACAAACATATTACAAATGCTCATTTATTGAATTTTATTTGATTATGACCCAAACTTATTGTATGATAATTATTGTTAAGCGGCAATGATAAATATAGATCATTTGTAAATAATATTGTAAATAACTAACTTTTACAAATTTTATTCTAATGTAAATTTATTTCCATCAGTAATTAATTAACTTAAATTATGTAAATGAACTGGTTTGGAAAACTGTTTCGAAGAGCGCCAATGCCGGTTTAGATCTCTATTGAATTAAATTGTTACTAAATGAAAACGTATTCCGTGCCGTGTCCTAAAGTGAATTATTGTTATAATATTATTAATGACTGGCATTCCCGTTCCTTTCGAAACAGTTCGACTACCCGAGATATATTATATATATTATAAAAATATGAATTAGATACGAGATATATTTTAAATGATGTATTACACGGCGATATTTTGGTAAAATGGATTAAAAATGTTATAAAGAAAGAAAATAATATAACAAAGAGTCTAGTCTTTTCCATTTCATAAAATAACAGTGGGAAATGAGCTGTGGATGGAAGAAGTGCTGAGCTGAAGATGACAGTTCACAGTTGAGCTAAAGAGCTAAGAGCTATGAGCTAACAGCGCCCTCCCAAACAGTAGACAGTTCTTGCACCTCAAGTCATTTTACCTCAAGAGATATTCATTATTTCCTTTATTGTTGTTAATCATTCAATAAAGAAGAACACATCAACAAGAACCATGTGATCTAAAAGTCTGACCATTCTTCGCTTACATTTCATATGCAGAACTGTGTTTCACCATCATTAGAGTGTAAGAGAGAGAGACGTTGGTTTCCTTAAAATCTGTTCTTCTTTATTGTATGTTGTTAATGTTGGTTGGCTAGATGGCTAGATGGCTAGATGGCTAGATGGCTAGTTGATGAGCAAAGAGGGGTGGAGTTGATAGAAAATGCAATAATAATCTGAATACGTAATGCTAAAGTAAAGATGGTCCGCTATTGAAGTTGGGCGCGGACTAACTGTGAATTGTGACAGAATATTCTATTTGTTATTAAGCGTAAAACATAATATTTATTATATTATAAAAGTAAAATGGCAGACTTGCGGGAGGCGTCGCTTGCAGACAGCTGTGATTTTAACTTATTTTAACAAATAGCCTATTTTAATGCATAGTTTAACGTTACGCATATTTTTAAAGATGATTGTCAATTGAAACTATTAACGTAAAGCTATTGTTTATTGAATGTAAAATAATAGTACATAAATTTAGCTTCAGGGCGGTGCTCCGCAGGTCTGCTGCCCGACTTTGCGACCAATATTCTCAATTTACAAAATTTAATATTAATATGTAATTATTATTGTAACGCTCCCATGTTTTTAGATGTTCAAACTTTGTACAATCATTACCAGTTAAATACATTATTGTTATTTGAATGGAATAAACGTTAGGAGTATACAAATCTTTGCAACATGTTTTTGAGATGTTAAATAAATTTACGCTATAATCATTGCAAGAAATGAGTGTGTAGTGTTTTATGTAATAGATTATTTAGAAGCCAACATTTGTGAAATAACCGCGAGTTCTTCTTATCTTATCGAAGGACTCTCTTTTTACTTGCCGTTTAAATTTACTTCTCTCTGAATGTTAAATTTTAAAATTTTCTAGACATTGTGAATACGTTTGGTCACAAATCCATCATCGGATGGTGCGGGAATGTTATAAAAATAAGCGACAAATAATTGTAAAAGTAATTTCTTGCCACTTTTCTAGTTTGTTTGTAATTTAACAGAGTGGACTGTAGCGGCCCCGAATAACGGGTCAGCTAACAATTTATCGCAATAACTTACTTTACTTACGAGATATTTGGACCCGACCCCAACGCGAGGTATTAATAAAGAGCAATCATTCCAATGTGTACATCTCTTGTGCTCGTGCTCACACAATCCTCTTGCTAAGTATTCAGTAAATCTTATTGTAAAATATTCTTTATCGTAGATTAAATTGTAAATGTAAATCGTCAAATCAACGAAGCTATGCAACAAACAATACTAGAACTGGGAACATGTTCTGTTGACACTCAACTCAATCACTCTTGAACTGGAATTGTGAGGGTATTTTCATTAATTGCCGGAAGACCTTCCTTCATTTTCCTTCTGCCGTCTGAACAAGTTACTTTCACTTATCTTATAGTTTTGTGCTTTTCAATGGTGCTGCAATCTTATTTTGTGTGCTTTTTACAACTTATTCATTTGAAGAATTCAATATTCCGTTAATTCTGATTGTTTCTTGAGAAGATTTGGTAGTTTGTCTTTGAGAACATCTGCCGCTAAAATAGTTCTTTACCTCCAGAGCAATGTTAATACTGCAGTAACAGTACATCTTAAAGAATAGCACCTTACATTTACGCCTTCATTTCTTCCCCTGTGAAAACTCAACTAGATAATTTTATGAATACTTAATTACAACAAAGTTTAGTGAATTAAATTGTTTGTAATTTTGAAAGAGGTTGTTATTACTTAATGAATATTATCAACGAGACTTAATATATTTAGTACCTGTGACATGCAATACGACAGGTTCTTGACAACATTGTTACCTCGATGTAATAAAGGGCCACAAAAATTATAACACAACTTCCTAATTTTATACCAGGCAGAAAATTTGCTATTGTATTGAGATTATAAAGTGTGTTGTTTATTGTATACACAGATATTTGTGAAACAAATAACAGATTACCAGAATAATGATTTATTGATGGAAGACAAACTAATATGTCGCGTTCGATGGCAATTTTTTTACAATAAATTAAAATTACTGTTGAAGTATACATATTATATATAAACAAAATCATTTTATTTAACCACCCTCATTCCCAAAACACCCAAATTACCTCAAAATGTCTGCGGGAAGCTGAAACAACCATAGACGAGCAAGAGAGGGAGTTCACCCTTACTTTCTCCTCCTCGAGGTCTACATGTTGGCTCAACCTCATCCAACCGACTAATTTTAGGCCTTCCAACACTTTTGGTACTGCAAGCTCATAATTTATAAAGAAAGCTTCTTTGGTAGTTTGTGCAGAAAGATGAAGTGATGAAGCCAAAAGCAGGGGCCTCAACCTGATAAACACCAATGGGACAAAATTGGTATGAAATACATTTTCCTCCAAACTAATAAAACTAGTTTTAGTACATCAGTTATGTAAAACTTATAATACGTGTATGTTAGAAAGGCCCATTATATAAAAGCTTTATTTATGAAAGATTTTGCAAATATTTATGAGAGCTTAAGACATTTCATATGAAGAGTGTTTCTAATAGGTAGCAATAAACAAAAAATATCAAACCTACCTATATGAAGAAGAATTCTAGAAATGAAAGCCTATAAGGTAAACCCCCTTTCAGCTTTCAGGTGGATCAGGAAACAGTACAAAATAATAATTGACATTGACAAGTCATTGACTATAGGTAGTTAGTAATATAGTTATTTAGGATTTATTTAGACATTCATAAGAATGCCGCCTTTTGTGGCGATTTTTCACTTAAAACGACACTACACAAATTATACAACTTTAATTGTATATATTTAAAAAAATATTTGTTAAAATACCTTTTATATTTACATTATTTGATAATGTAGGCCTCACTGGGTGATTTACCCATGCTGATTGCCTTCTTCAGCTTTTTTAACACAATATGGTTAGGACCTACCCGCCTCTCACATAATAATGGTGCGAAATTAATTAAAAAGCAATTTAACGACGTTGAAAAGGTATCCCTATTTCATTAAAAAATATATATTATATATAACCTAAATATTATTTCCACAAACCCAGCTGATGGCTAGAATAAGCTATTTCAGTCCTACTAGTGACATCTGTTAATTAAGCATGTAAACTATATTAGATAATACAGTAGTATTGACAAAATGTTCACAGATGGCAGTATTGCAGGGATGTGATAAAAGACAAGTTTTCTTGTTCATTCAAACACAATCATTATTGGTTCAGCCATAGAATAAATAATATAACTAGAAGTGTCTCCAATACAAATTTGAATGGAAACTAATGTTCCGTTTAGTCCCCGGCGCAGTGGCGGACTAAGGGGGGGGGCGGTCCGCCCGGGCCCCCGGTCCTAGGGGGCCCCCAAACGCCTCCATGTTCCCTTGATCAAATCCTAAACAAAGCTTTAAGGAACCAGGACACTGAAAAAAAAATTGACATATTTTAAATTCATTTTTTGAAAGATGCACTTTTTAAGAATTCTCTCACCAAATGTTTTAAAGAAATTTGAAAAATTGACGGATATACAACATTTTATGTGAAACAGTTTAGTTTGTAACTTAACTAACTTTTTTAACACATTTTTCAACCTGGTTGACAAACATACGAGAAACTGTTAAAAAATCCAGTGTCTATGGCACCATGTAGGGGAATTTCGATTTGTAAAAAAAAGAAAAAATGGCAGAAAAACGAATTTTATTTTCGATTTTTTACTGAAAATTTTCGTTGTTCGCAAAAATAGAAGGGGGCCCCCTTATAAAACAATCCCTGCAAGGTGTCATAGTCAGGGCTGAATTAAACAAGTCAGGGCCCCTAGGAAATGCACGTCTCGGGGCCCCTTTACCGTAGCGGCCCCTATACGATGTGTGGCCCCTAGGCAGTGGCCTACACTATATACGGCTCTTCCAGGTCCGGCTTAAACATGTCAGGGCCCCTAGGCAGTTGCCTACACTGCCTTATGGATACGCACATCTCGGACACCCTATGCGGGGCCCCTAGGCAGTTGCCTTCACTGCCTTATGGGTAATACGGCCCTGCCAGGTTCGGCTGTCGGGGCTCCTAGACAATGCACGTCTCGGGGCCCCTTTACCCAGGGGCCCCTACCCTATGCGGGCCCCCTAGGTCTGTTGCCTACACTACCTTATGGATAATACGGCCCTGCCATGTCCGGCTTAAACATGTCGGGGCCCTTAGCAATGCATGTCTCGGGGCCCCCTTACCCTAGGGGCCCCTACCCTATGTGGGGCCCCTAGACAGTCGCCTACACTGCCTTTTTGATAATACGGCCCTGGCCATAGTGACCCATAGATTTTCATCACTATGGATTAGTTTAAGATTTGGTGCATGGTGCAAATCGAATGAATAGTTTTTCTAATATGTTGTCAACCAGGTTGAAAAACGTAGTATTGAGAAAAACGCGTTAAAAAAATGGCGGACCAGCGAATTATATTTTCGTTTTTTTATGGAAAATTTTCAATGTTCAAAAAAAAAAGTAGAAGGGGGCCCTTTATAAAACAAATCTATACCTGGTGCCATACCGTAGTAACTAGATTTTATAATAGTTTAAGACTTAGTGAATGCAAATCGGATGTAGGGTTTTTCTAATTTATGTTTTCAACAAGGTTGAAAATACGTAGTTCCGAGAAAACGCGTTCATGCGTTTTGCTGAAAGTTAATTTAACATATTATAAACGGTTTTTTTTTTTTAAATGAAAAATAAGTTTGAGGAAGTAAAATATTTTTTTTTATTTATTTATTCATATACATAAAGTATGTTTACATTAGGTTTTTTGATGCCTGTCTCACTAGGATACATGTGTTTAAAACGGTTACATATAAAATGCTATATCTCCGTCAATTTTACGAATTTCTTTAAAATATTTGGTGAAATCGTTATTAACAAATGAATCTTTTAGAAAATGAAATAAAAAATGTCATTTTTTTACAGTGCCCCGGTGCCTTAAGGCCTTGTTTAGGATTTGACCATAGAACACGGGGGCGCTTGGAGGCCCCCCAGGACCAGATGCCCGTGTGAACTGAATAATTTTTTTGTAAAATTACAACTTTTAAACTAGGGGGGGGGGCTCATTCAGCTTTGCCGCCCCGGGCCTCTGACGGGCTTAGTCCGCCACTGCCCTGGCGATCAGTTCACTTGCACTCGTATAAAATCGTAGGTCTCCAACCCATTTGAATTTTCACCCAACAATTTCATAAAAAATTGGTCTGTCCTGGGGGGGGTGGCTAGGGAATTGTGCCTTGGGGGGTGACACTCGATCGAGTGGCATCCGGGGCGGACCGCCCCCCCTCGCTACGCCACTGCCCACAAGGCACTTCTTGTGTTTTTCTTAATCTAATCGGGCAAGCTGTCAAAAGCACTTTCATAGGATAACCAATATTTTCGATTTCACCATCGCTTATATGTAAATGCCATACTTCAAAATAAAGTCTGAGTTTCCTATTCGGTACTCGGTATCTATCAATAGTGGCCATATATTGATTAAAAAAATCCAAAATTCAACATTCTTCGAGGCAAATATAAATATTTTTTTGTCGAAATAAATAATTGAAAGCAGCGTAAAAAAGAAATTAATAAAGTCGGGAAAAATATAATAACAGGGGGCAATAGGTCTGGTACAGCAATAATTTAAAAAACGTTAGTTTATCAATTAAAAATACTAAGTAATGATATCACCAGGCTTACATAGTAAACTTGACGGACATAAATATCTCTCAAGCCGAACATAAAGAGCAACTGATGTATTAATGTCTTTGCTGATAAACCGGTCAAGTATCCTCAAGGTCTCAAGAGGCGACTGTTGAATGGCATTACGAAAAATCTAAATGGCTACTTGACTACTTTAATTATGTATTAGGCCGAGAAGGAACTGAAAAGCCTTTTATTCGTTTTCCCTTACATAGTGACGATTCTAATTATGTATCTCCACTTTGTTCACACATTAGAGTAACAATATTGTTACTCTGAGGTTCACACACGACATACGAGTAGGTACCACCACCACTGTTTTTCTTGCAACCATGCAAACGACAACTAACCCCGGGCACGGTTCTTCGATTGGCAACGGAAAAATTCTGCGGGTGGTAACATTGGACCGGTCTGCGACGGAACAGTTTGTTTCCCGCGCTGTCTTTTATCATTCCAATTCAACATTCAAGCGATGGTTCCATGCTAACTCCGAATGAAACCAACTCAGAAAGGTATGAATAAAGTAATTTTAAAACAGCCGGTAACCCTAACCTAACCTATTTTTTAATATCACTGTGACCTTTCTGAGTTGGCCGGTCACCTCAAGCAATATTTATTCACTGGTTCCATGACAAAAAAGTGGCATTTCAACTGTATATATATCAATGCATTTCAACAATCCTTTGAAAAATAATTTACAAAAATAGCCCACCTCACTTCCGATTTACCTCAGTTTTTAAATTTTTATTTGTATCACTTGACTTTTTAAAGGAATGATGAAGTGCCACTTCCTGTTGTCCTGTCACCTAATTAATTAATAACTAATAATGAATGATTGGATCATTTCTATAGCGCCATTTTCGTTAGAAAATCACCCTGAGATAGAATAATAAATTGAAAATTCATCAAGGAAAATCACCTCAACGATGCAGTTATTATAGCTTTGTTTTTACTTATTGAATACAATCAATAAATAAATGGTTTAATTAAATGTTACAATTTGATGTTTTACTCAAAAAGTTGAATTAAAAATTAAATTATTGAAGTGCTTACTGTTTAATTTTAGCTTTATGTATTTGTGACTAACGGTATACTTACGTAATAGTGGCCCAACGTAACAAAAGTATAAAAATTTTCAATGATCTTCCTGCGGACCTCTACCCTCTACGAAACAGAAATTTTCTATAAAACTTAAAATATTTTTCAAACACCCAGCGAAATTCATTGCAAAAGTAAGTATACTTTGCGAAATGTAAGAGATTATACTATTTTAAGCTGGTTTTATAAATAACTATTAATTGAAGACCCCAAGGCAAGAAGTTGTTAACTTACATTTTTGTAAAAAATGAGTTAGAATGCTCTCTAAACTAATTCGCATACGCTCTTTCCAATGAACACAGTGCCAGAGCTTAAAAACGGCAAGAACATGCTTAAATCAATGTGATGAACATGTTAACTACGTGTTTCTGTTGATAAAATAAGGGCAAGAACGTGTTAACTACAAAGTTAGCAAGTTCTTGCCATAATTCTGTAATTAACAACTTCTTGCCATCTAAATTGGTTGAGATTTATATGGTTAACATGTTATTCACTCACTTTGACGTTTACTTAGGTGATTTTCAAAAGTTTTGCAGTGCGTGTTTTTTATTTAAAAATCATTAAAAATGAGTTCCAGAGGTGAAAAAATAGTGAAAATGTGCCAACAATTGATCAGGGAATCAGGTAAGCTGTATAAAACATTAGCCTCCATCTTAATTTATCCATAAAGTAGTTTGAGGTTAGGAGTAGTTTGAAAGTGGGTGAAGCATTTTTGTTTTAGTGTTTTTCTGTCTAAAATTCAACCTTTTTTGATTGCAATGCTTATTAATTTGTTTCAGGAAGTGTTCAAGAGTCCACTAATTTAGTACAACCTGAGAAGCATTTAGAAATACCTCAAAATAATGTCATTTTAATGGAAGGTAAATGTAAAACAAATGTTTTACTCTGTGGCTCTAAATATTCTTCTATGTTTTCTTATGTTTTGAATTCCTTCATTAATGCTTTATAATATTTCATTTCAGAAATGAAATGAAATATTATAAAGCTGACGGCCGGCGTAGCGCAGCGGTAAGACGCTTGACTCGCGCACCGAAGGTCGCGGGATCAAATCCCGGCCTGTCAAATAAATTTTATTTGATTAATTTGTGTTATTTCACCACTTATTCATTTAAAATAATAAATAGTATATTTGCGGCACGTTCCAGAGTGGAAGATACTCTCTGTATCGCCCTGGTGTAAGTAAGACCACCATTCAGAATTGAAACGTTGCTTGAAACGGCATTAGCCGTGTTTGGTGATCAGATCTGAATAGCCAGGTACTTCCCCACCTACGTATTCCCTATCTCCTTCCCCTCCCCACTACCCTCAGCCTCACAACATACCCCAATTGGGGGTGCCATAGTCTCACTGGCTTCAGACGGGAGCAGTTGGGACTCTTGTGAGGTATTCATGTAAAAATAAAAAAATATGGACTCCGATAGAGATTTTGCACTGGTAGAAAAAAAAAATAGATGCCAGTCCATTCAACCAGTGGACCAATATGTAAATTTAATGATGTCGGCTAACACAAAAAATATACCCATCGTGACAATGATGGCTGATAAGTTTATTTATATTAAAGAATTAGGGCAGCAACTGAACCTTATACATAATACAAAAAACACTATTGGAAAAAAGGTTAATTTTCAAAAAGAAATTCGCTGGATAAGAGTGGAGGAATTCGGGATTTTTAAATATCGCGAATCACTCTCCGAAGAAGAGCCTTGGAAAGAAGTGGACCTTAAAAAAAAAGGTGTGAAACATTATCTTCCCAGCCAATGCTTTCAGCAAAACTGAGAGATAACAAAGAAATCGATGCGGCCAAATGGAATGATATCCAAAAATTGTTACCATACCTGGATGAGGTTTTTCGTGGATTTTTTCAAAGTCTCAAAAAAAAAATTGACACATATGCCCTGCTACCTTTTCTTTTCAATAATTATTATTATTTAGTTACTTTACATATTAAAAAAAAATGTTTAGTTTGTATGATTAAATAAAACAAGAATTTAACATGTTCTTGCCTTTCAATTTTGTATCTTCCTCACCTATCCCCGTAGATGGCATGAACATGTTAACTACATTTTTTTGTAGAAATCATGTTTATTTTAACTTTTAGACTGCAAAACTACAAAATATTACTAGATGTAATGTAAATTTGGTTTGTTTACTACACCATGAAGGATCAGTACATTGTATATGACATTCAAATAAAAAATTATAAGGCAAAACGCAAAAGTCTAAATATCTCAGAATGCCTTCAATGTAAGTTAACAACTTCTTGCCTTGGGGTCTTCAATTATAAGCGCCCTTGAGGTGATTTTTCACAAAAACGGCGCTCTACAAATTGTCCAATTATTACTATTATCACATGCTGATGAAGTTATAGCTATGCATTCAAAATTTCTTTATGATGTTTTATAGCATGTATATAAATAACTATTGTTTTTTACACACTTATTTTATTATTAACATCCTTTTGTAATTTTCAAAATTGTTGTTCATTTCTCACCATCATCCTTTCTTAAATTTTTTTTTTCTTTTCTTTTTATATTTTGTTATCATTATACATGCTACACGTATATCTTGGCGAAAAAGGAGGGCACTGTCTTCTAGCTCACATTAGGAAAGAATATGATAATGCGCAAAATTGTAGGTACACTGCAAAATCTGCATTGATCGTGAAAATATATACACAAAAAATAATACTACTTAAAAAGATCAAAAACATTTATTTTTTTCCATTCATTCTTAATGGCGAAGGACAAGAAAAAATATATTAAGGTTAAACGTAATACACTTTATACTCTACGCATTCCTAGATGGCACCCCAATTTCATTTTTTTCATCAACATTGAAAAAATCTCCTGAGAAAAGATAAAAGCCGCCGACGGGACTTGAACCCGCGTCCTTCTGAAATCCTGTCATGAGTGTTTCAGGCTTATAATTATTGCTTATAATAATTGTTACCCTTTGTGCTATGCATAAAAATCTTGTCTTAAACATTAGTTTACCAATTAAAAAATAATAATTCATTTTTTTCAGTTAAAACACTTTTTGCAAGTTATGTTTTAAAATATTAAGATGAATTAATTGTTTGGCTCGTACACACACAATATGAATAGTTTTGTCCATAAACAAACTCAAAATACTAACAAATTTGTTAGCCTTCCTGGAAAAATTTGTGTTTATTTATGGACAAAACTATTTATACATATTGCGTGTGTACGGGCGCAAACAATGAATTAGTCTTAATATTTCAAAGCATAACTTGCTAAAAGTGTTTTAACTTAAACAATCAAATTGGTACCATCTAGGAATGCGTAGATTATAGCGTGTTTTCCGTTTTAGCCTTGAGAGAATAGCGTAAGTGTGAGATTAGCTTCAAAATAAATCAATCAGGATGGTAGAAATAAAAAGACAATTTCAGCATTTTAAGGTATATTTATTAATGATAACTTGCAAAATTATCTTATTACATAATGCATATAAATCATTCCACTTTATCAAACTGTCATAAGTACTTTCCGAAAATACATGGATAAATGGCTGACCTACACATGTTGGTTGGAAGTGACCAAACAATGTTAATTAAAGATTCATTTTGGGTGGTTCAATCAATTCAGAAATGGGAGCAAGCTAAATTAAACATCACTGGGAGTAATTATTACAGTTCAGATTTAATTCATCGGCCTTTTAGGCAATATCAGTTAATGCCAGGCAAACAAATACACAATATCAATCAAATATCACTGTTTTACCAAATATATTATCCAATCAAATGAATCACCATTTCAGAGATTCAATTTTATCATCACTTTTGACCAAAGCATAGAAATTTCACATTTAAAGGGATTAAATACAACGAAAAAGTTTTACTGGTCACGAAATTAAAGCAAAAAAATACAAAAATATATACAGAGTGCGGCAAATCAAACAGTGCAGTTTTGAAAGGTCAGTACATCCCGTGTGGTGGGAGTAGAAACCTGGGAGCGGTCTCATTGTGTCGGTAGGGTCATGCAGTTTTTAGCCGTTGCCATGGTTTGGTCCGAACACTGGGGCTTTGCCGTCCGCACGTTTCTTGAAAATGACCAAAAATGGCGAAGTGACGAGACCCACCTCCATCTCTGTGGAGCGGTGAATAAACCAAATTTTCGGTACTGGGCTGAAAATAACCCAAGGCAACTTCACGAGAGACCTCTTCTCTCCCCGAAAGTGACTGTGTGGTGTGCGATTTCCAAATTTTGGGTGATTAGGCCGTATTTTTTTAAGGGAGAATGGATGAACCGTGACTGTCAACGCTCAACGTTATGTTTGCAAGTTAGAAATTTTTTTTTGAACCTCATTTGGAAGAAATAACGGTGAAAACATATCTGGGAGACATTTAGTTTCAACAGGATGGTGCTACGGCCCATACTGATCGAGTTTCAATGACGAAACTGCAACAGATCCTGCACGCCTCGCCTCTCTGAGGTGTGGCCCGCGCGCTCACCTGATTTAGGCATTTGCGACTTCTTCCTTTGGGGCTATCTGAAGGAGAAAGTTTCAAACAACGGCCTCACACCTTGGAAGAACTCAAGGATCGAATTCAGGAGATGATCGAGATGTGCCAAAATGCAGTCGAAAACTTCAGAAATCGCCTTCATCAATGTATCGCTGCTGGGGGCCATCATTTTTCTGATGTCATCTTCAAGACTTGATGCATAAAACGGCATGATGAACCGGATATAATAAAATAAACCCCATTTCTGTAAGTGTCGCCGTTTTTTTTTAATAGCCTTTAAAAACTGCACTGTTTGATTTGCTGCGCCCTGTACTAAGGACATTCATGAATATACACGAGTATTAAAAACAAAAAGAATGAATGTAACAACACATGAGCTTGGTGTGTTATGTACATGTTTGTGTGTCGATGATGCTCATTGTTAAAGCTTTCATAAAAAAACAACACAACATAATAATAAAATAAAATGAATTTAATCTTTTCAGATGTCAAGTTTAGTTTACATAAGGTGTTTTTGGAATAGCGCCCCCAAAGCTCACAGTCAACAGTTAACCGTAAGTTCTACGTCCGTTAGTCCAAAAGCAAGAGTTAATTAATTGAAACATTAAATTCAAATTCTTTAACCTTTTCAACGTAATCTATCCAACACCTTTTAACACACAATGTATGCATTTTGGTGAAACTTTATGCATCACATACGAGACATTCGCATATGGAGAAAGCCTGCGATGGATCGCATGTGACAGTCGCATAAGATTAAAAAAAAAAAAAAACAATTTGTCATATTTAGAGAATATTAAAAATTTTAGAATCAAACAGTAAAATACAAACAAAGACACAAAAATACTACAATTTTCAGAACAAACAAAATACACATAAATCTCCCGGGCTGACAAGAACGAATGACATCCTTGAGAAAATTTTCACAAAACAGCGCTAAGGAAACAATGGCTGCTCTCTACTCGTTCCTTCAAATTGGCAGAAAACCTTAGGCTGGTTCAGTAGGTTCCACGGCATCCAGTTGAAGGAGATAGATACCCCTGGTGGAGATGGCACCAGATGAAGAAGAAGTAACAATACTAATCACTATCAAGTTGGAATGTAGCTACAAGTTTACTTAAATTAAATATTCAACGGAATAAATCATAGAATATTCATCAGATCCATAAAAAATCACATAAAAAAGTGCTTTCAAATATCATCCAAATCTTCTCAGTCAAAATGATATACTCTCCAAGTGGTAGGCTCGAGAGCAGACATTCTCTTGCGGCAGTAGGACCACATCACTAGTGATCTAGGAACCAAGGGCTATATTTATAAGTCTTATTGAAAATAAATGCATCGTTTTCAGTTTAATTAAACAGTTCAATTTCACAAAAGTGATTATTATGACAAGTATCAAAGTTTCAAGTGATGGTATTAGTTTACGGTATGACCATTCATTACGTTCAGATTTTGAAACACACCATCCATCAAACATTATTCATATCGCAAAATAGAAAAACATTCAACCCCTCCTTCAGTATTCATAAAATCGTTGCTTCAAAGCGGATAAAATAATTAAACAAAATGTAATCATTTACTGTGACTAAATTCAGGGAATCGTATACAAGTGTAAATTTAAAATTTCAAGTTAAGGGAAAATAACAAACAAAACATAATAAGTTATACATATTTATAGCACAATTTAGGTACAACATTCAAAGAAAATTATTTAAAATCTAATATCAATGGTGTTATTCTGGATTAAATGAATGCTGCAAAAGAAAAACCAAAAATAGGAACATGAAAACACAAGTGGAACTAAATAAACATTAGGCAAATGTGGAATAATATTAAAGATATCAAATCAAAATTCCTTCAATAAGCACATGTTCATATTTGCAATTACCCAACACATAAAACCCACAGAAATATCATATTACATATAATGACTGTTGCTAGGAAGACTTTAAAGAAATCGTAACAATTTATAGTAGCACATTTTTCAGAATAAAAATGAATGCGGTTGGACCAGATCCACTTGTTGGCACCTAAAAGGTGAAATAGTCAGTGTTTTGACTATCCACATATAGTACAATACCAGTACCAGTACCTTACCAGACTTACAGATACAAGTTTGCAGTCTAGGAACTAGATATTTGACTTATGTTACATTATATCTATATCATAGATATAGAATAGATAAGATTGGCTTTTGCCCAAAATGACTACCTGGGAAAGTGTGGAAACTGGGCTACCATTGTGCCTACAGTCCCAGTGGAAGCAGTTTACTGGCAGAGAGATCATCTCATGTATTCTATACGAATGGCCTATGTAGAATACTTATATATTAAAAACACCCATGATCCGACTTCTCAAAGTGGGAAGTCACCATCATTCACCTTTCTTCTATTACGGAGAGATTCCGTCGGGCAGACAGACAGACCCTAACAGAACATAAACTTCCTGCTTTGGAATTAGTAAGCTCGGAGACAGATTTCAAACACTAATCCGCTTTAAAAGGAATGCTGTTTTCATCTACAGGAAGTTTTATATTAGGATATAATTTATAATGGGTGAATGGATATAAAACTACAAAAACAAATGAATGAAGCGCGAATCCACCACCTTTTGCATTATGTCAAACCGAAAACCATTTACTTCATTTCAGTTAAAACCAAATTAAAAAAAAAATAAAACTATTAAATGCTCGCTGGAAGAAATACCTCAGTCAAATATGAAATGCACTGAAAAGGAAAAGATGTAATATAAAAATAATGTGACATTCGAGAAAGAGTTTTTAAAGTCCGAGTGAAAACTGTAATGCTTAAATGGACAAATTATACATCACGTCTTAAATAGTCCTCCTAATTTTAAACATATCTAATGCTACAACAAGTTTAGTGTCACCACCAGGAACCACCGAGGCAACAACTAATTGTGTCTTAAAAGGTTTACTCCTGCACTGGTTTGTTTGTTACATTTACGTTTCGGCCACTTGCTCGATGACTTGTTCCGTGATGGTTTCTTCAGTTTTATTTTTTAATTTTATTTGTTCAGCGGTGGGTTCGGCAGGTTTGACTTCTTCAGGGGCGGTCCCGTTGGTACTCTTCAGCCGCTCTTCAGCTTCTGGGGTCTTCTCCTTATCGCCATCACCCTGTGTGTTGCCATTCTGTGCCTTCTGTTCCACTGGATTTTCTTCTTCGGATTGCCCATTCACTTCCGCGTTCTTTCCATTTACACATTCCTGGGAACCATTAGTCTTTTTTTCTGAAGTAGGACTGACTACTTCCTTGGGCTCGGCGGGGGCTTCAAGTTTATTTTCTTCAACAGCGGGTACTTTTGCAGAATCATTTTCATTGCTCTCGTTTGATTTTAGTTCCGTTGGCGTTGGCACACTCTCGGGCTTCTCTTCAATTTGTGATGCTACATCTGGTGCTGTTTCCTCTTTCTCTGAATTACCATTGTTTAGTTTGTCTTTATCATCATCTGTAGAAACAGCAACTTCTGAATCAATGTTGCTTTTGCTAGATTCCACTTCCATACTGACCTCAGCGCTGGAAGCTTGCTTTTCGGCTATTGCCTTTTCGATAAAAGCTTTAGTGGATTTGAAACTCTTGTTAGTCATTTCGTCAACTTTAGACAGAATATCGTCGCATTCTCTTTCAAGGGCGACACCCTTTTCTCCGAGGAGCTTGTTCAATTTCTCATTGAAGTCAGGGTCTGGATTTTCTATTCCCACACGCACAACTTCATACTCTTCTCCAGCACAAACAATTTTCTCAACTGAGACATTGCTTTTACATAAAACAAGTTCATCGGTATCCATCTTGGAGGCAAGTATTTCTTTAGCTGAACTCTCTTCCTTTTCAATTTTTTTGACTTCTTCATCTTGGGCCTCCATTGCTTCAACGGCTACTTCTACTGGATTCTCAGTCGGTTCTACCTCCTTGGCTTCCTCTGCCATTTCTATAACATTCTCTTGTTTTTCATTTTCAGTCTTTGCACAAAGTACATTTTCTTCTTTATTGGCAACTTCAGTCAAGGTAGGCATGTTTTCCACATTTGGTTTCTCTGCCGTTATGCTAACATCTTTGCTTTCACATTTTTTATCAACAATCACTTCTGCTTCAGTCTCCATTATTTCTGGCACTTGCTCCTTATCATTACATATTTGATCAGTATCAGTCTTTTGGTTGCAATCATCGGCCATTACGGCTTCAGTCTCTACTATTTTAGGTTGGTCTACTTCAGATTCCTTTTCAGGCTCTACTTGGGAACCTTCAGCTACAAGCTTTTCTTCAGATTTAGTTTCTACGACTTCCTCTGTAGGTTTTTCCTCCGGCTTAGATTCCTTTACAGGTTTTACTTCGGCCGCTGGAACTGGCTGGACCTCTTCTACAGGTTTATCCTCTGGTCTGACTTCTGCCACAGGAGTTTCTTTGAATTTGGCCTCTGCCACAGGATTATCCTCTGCCTTTACTTCTGTAATAGCTGCTAGGGTTTCTTCTGGTTTGGTCTCCTCTGTCACAGATTTGGTCTCTTCTTCAGATTTGGTCTCTGCTTCAGGTTTGGTCTCTTCTACAGATTTTGACTCTGCCACAGGTGTGATTTCTGCCACAGGTGTGATCTCTGCCACAGGTGTGATCTCTGCCACAGGTGTGATCTCTGCCACAGGTGTGGTCTCTGTCACAGGTGTGGTCTCTGTCACAGGTGTGGTCTCTGTCACCGGTGTGGTCTCTGCCGCAGGTGTGGTCTCTGCCGCAGGTGTGGTCTCTGCCGCAGGTGTGGTCTCTGCCGTAGATATAGTCTCTGCCACAGGTGTGGTTTCTGGCTTGACTTCTGCAACAGGGGTTTCTTCTCGGTTAGACTCCTCAACAACTGGTTTAGTTACGGTCTCTACCACCGGTGCGTCAACTGCCTTGACTTCGATGGCGGGAGTTTCGTCCATTTTAGATTCTGAGACAGCAGCCTCCTTAGCTTTGGTTTCCTCCATTGGTAGACTATTGACTTCAGCTTCAGGTTTCTCCTCAACAGCATCTACCTCCATGGCTTCATCATCACTTGGTTTCTTCTCGCTAGAAGTCCCATTCTCGATTGTCTCAGTCTTGGAAAGTTCCTCTTCATCGGTTTTGGCGACTTTTGTTGGAGGTAGTTCCTGAAAATATTTGTACAGTCAAAATCAAATCTAGAAATAATCAAAAACACAAAAATCCTATGTAGACAGCATATTAGTGTTCCAAATTTTCGTTAGATGGAGCTAGTAGTGCCATAAACTGGCACGTAATATAAATAGATCAGTTGAAGTAAGAATCATTATTGTTTACATGACAAACTTGTTATCTGACTTGATAGCTACATTATTTGTGCTTGTCGATGGGCTGGAAGATGTCAAGTTAATATTGTCAGCCAATATTTAATAAATAAAAAATAAATGGTGAATAATATTTTATTTTAATATCTGGATATTGAAATTAATTCAGACGTTTCTGGTTCTACCAACTGATTAATAATAATTTGATATGAAGTTGGGTTACAAATAAATATAAAATATTTTTTTTTAAATTTGTCTTTATTTTAATAAAAATAACTTATAGAGATAAAACTTTATCATGCGAGTCAAAACCAATCATAACCTCTCAGGCCTATTTTGTCGGGAGGTCAAAATATTTCCGCTTACAAATAAAATAAAAAAAAAATGGAATATTATAAACACGTATGAGAACTAAAAAATGTTTTTGAAAGGCGATAAACTTCGCTTTCAACTTTTATATTTCAAAATTAACACATAATTTTTAAAACATGTATACACATAATGCAAATATAAAAGGTTTTAAAATTGGCTAAAATAACTGATAATGAAAAAAAGGTACTATAAACCTTATCATCAACTAACTTTTTTGTTTGTTTCATGTAAAAATAATGAATAAAAAATTCCCTTCATTATTTTTTTTTTCAAATTGCGATCGGAAACTTTGGATTTTAAAGGTGTACATTTTAATTATTTTGCAGTTAATTTTTAGAACTGAATATAAAGCATGGTTTTTTCTCTTTCTAACACCTTTCCTTTATCTGTGATTTTAAATGATGGCCTAGAACAACCTTGAAGGGTGAAAGCCAGAAATAATTGAAAAAAATTAAATTACCGTTTGTATCATATTTCTAACCATGATAGTAAGGGAGACAACGATTTTTATGATTTCTACCTAAAAAAAAAAAGGTAAGAAGTGAAAATGTAGTTTAAAGCACCTCCTCATGAGCCGGCTCCTGCTTTCTCTTGGCAGAAGAGGACTGCAGCTTCAGCTCCTCGAAGGAACTCACGGAGCAGAAGGTCTTCAGGTCTTCCTCGCTGAGGGGTGCGTTGCCCTCCCGGACCAGGAGCACGGTGTTGAGACCAGCTTCCTTTGCTGCGGCAGCCTCTATGGAAAACAGGATCAAGATTAAATATATTTTTCTTCTTCAAAGACAGCAAACTTATTTTGTGGCACCATTTTAATTCAAAATTAATAAATTATTTCATTTTAACCACGTTTATTGTAACCAAATGAAATTCTTACTGCATTTTATGAAAATAATAAACTTAAAAATTACATTCTAAATAAGCAAAGATTTAAAGATAAATCTGGAATCTATAAATTAAAGTGTGTTATTATTCCACTAACCCAAAATCTTAATTGTTTTGCAATTGCAATTAAGACTGTGGATTCTTTTACAAAGGTAAAACTTTGAAATAAGGATAATAAGATGTTTAACCACTCAGCAACGTAAGCATATATACACATTAATATGACAATAGCATTCAAGTACAATAAGCGAGTTTTCACAGAAATCGTTATAACTCCGTTATTGTTCTAGTGACATCCCTAAAACAAAAAGTAGAAGCTCCATAATAAATCAAGCTATCCATCACTATTCAAGTTGTCCATAGAAATACATAAAAAAATCTATTCTGTCAGATACATATACATGGTAGACCGCCAAATTGCCTACCCGCTGTTAGACATTGTTTTTTTAAAATTAACTATTCCTGTATGAAATGACAAAAAAGTGAGGTGACTAAATTGTTTATTATACATTTATACGATAGAATAAGAATAAGGAACTCCAGTGAAAAATATTATGGCTTTAAAAAAATGTGTTCATATAGACCAATAAACGCTGACTCTGAATATGCAAGTTTTTTTTAATAATATTAAACGTACAGTTTTTAAAAAAATATTAAAAAGTGCATTTTTAATATTCTTGTTAAAACACAGCGTTAAGTTGGTATGCCATGTAATGCTGTATGGTGACGTCACGATGGAAGATTCACTGTAATTCATTTGGGTCATTTATATGGGAATTTAGGTATGACACAACCGAATGTTCTATATATTTCTTATTTTTGAAGATGTCGTAAAAGCATATACCTTTGTAGAAACTTAATAGAATTGCCTTTTAGATTTTTGTATCTGACATACACGATTGTGTTTGAAAATTGCAGTATTTTAAGTTTCAAAATGAAAAAATTAAAAAAAAAAAACAGCTGACTGTAAACATATTCTATTAAATGGTTGAAAAATTTAGGAAAATTCAAAATTTTAAAAATATAGTTCTCTTACTTTATGAATTTGGAATAAAACTGTCACTTCACTATTTATCTCATTCACACAATTAAAAATGATAAAAAAATATTATAATAATTCCGAAAAAATCCGACTCTTGGACTCGGTTTTACACAATTAATGCGTTGATTTCTCGAATTTGTATTTATTTAAACATGCATAAGGCTTTTACATTATTAAATAATATTACTTTTATGGAAGTTTTATTAAATTCACGCGGAAAAGTCATAATTTTTTTTTTTCAGAACCTTTGATTATGTAATGTCAGTAACCTAAAACCCTATCGTTAACGAAACTAAATCACCAACAAAACATTATTTAAAGGACTAAAACTGTAAAAAAGTAAAGGCAGCATTGGTACTTATGCTGAATTACACTAATATCACAGTGAATTAATCATTTAAACGAAAATTATCTTCAAAAACATAAAACTGCAAGTAAAATTCATCAACGTCATTTCAATTTGATTTCGCCATTTGCAATAAATAAGCCAATCAACACGTAATAATAAACAAGATAGCAGCGCGCCTGCGCAAATCTTTGTGAGATTCAAGAAAACCAACATAAAAATCATAAAATACGTGAATCGTTATTTTAGTAGACGACGTCAATGTTTTACAAAGTGAAATGAGTGCCCCTCCTTTGCATATAAGAACTTGGAAACTAGCTGCAAGATTTTGGCTTAGAGCTGTATCCATTGAAAATAATCCACTAGTTTTAGAGGTTTTCAAACTTAAATCCTTGATACAAAACAGATTCTGGAACAATAAAAAATTACCAATGTTGATTAAAATTTGTTCGGAAACAATTGATTGGAAAATAAATAAAAATAAATGTCTAGATATGTACTCCTTTGAAACCTGGGTAGGAGCACTTAATTTGGAATGTATTTCAGTTGAGATTGACAATTTTAATTCCCCCAAAAGACTACTCTTACCAAATGAAATTAGTAATATGGTAAGTGATATGCTAATTAAAAAATATTCTGGATTCAGCCAGATCTTCACCGATGGATCAAAAAATCAGACCAAGTTGGAGCAGCTTTCATTTCAATGCCAAACAATTTTTCCCATCAAATAAAATTGAATACAAATTGCACTATTATGAATGCAGAATTGAAAGCAATCAAAGAAGCGGTAGAATATGCAATTAAAAATAAGTGGAAACAAATTGTAATATTAAGCGATTCTAAAAGTGCACTTCAACATATCAAAAGTATTCCGAAAGGAGTTCCCTGTAGGAAAATAGCCTACAATATTGTTGAGCAAATAAGGCGGCTACAGCAGAAAGATGTGTCCATATGTTTACAATGGATTCCATCTCATGTAGGGATACATGGGAATGAAGAGGCGGATTTGTTGGCAAACGAAGCATGTGTGAATGGAAGCATCTATGACTGGACGCCAGACGCTGAAGATTACTCCCAAAAGATAAATTCCATATGTAATAAATATGTGGAATAATCATTTTGAAAAGTTGTCTACCAATAAGGGAATATGGTACAGAAAGCTCCAAAATGAACCGTTTAAAAGACCATGGTTCACTGAGGTTAATCTGAAAAGATCAGAAATGAGAATAATTTTTAGATTAAGATTCGGACATGCACTAATAGGAAGAATATTGTGTTTGATAGGCCTTTCTGATTCTCCAATGTGCTCGATATGTGAACAAATTGAAGATGTGGAGCACACATTATCAAAGTGCATTAAATATGAACGACAGAGAGTGACAATATTAATGACCTCGAACTCATCGGAAGTTCAGAATTTAATAGCCTCAATCGAGTTTCATGCCATATCGAGAATAATGAAATTTATTAGATCATGTAAACTGGAAAATATTTGAAAGTGAATTTTTATATAAAATGAATATAAAAGGACTCAGTACCTTTTAAAGATCATTAGAGATTATAGATAATATTATAATTTAAAAACAGATGAGGCAAAAAATGACAACTTTGTGTGAGTCAGAAGCCTCGATAATATACATGACATAAAAAAAAATTTAAAAAAAGTAGAAGACGTCACAAAATTCATCATAGATATGGGTGTTTTCGAGGGATCTCCAAAAATTAAAACTTTGAAAATTATTTTAACTATTAAAACTAACTCTAAAAAAAAAAAAATATGCAGTAATTTAAGTTAAAAGGTCATATTCATAAAATAAAAAATAAAAAAATGGACTGGACTTCTCTATTGTTTTATATAATCCGTGATTTTAGTACCGTTTTCACATAAAAACCTTTTTTTATTTTTTTTTTATGTTTGCATTCTAAATTTTAATATTTACAAATGTTAATATTTATTTGTAATATGTATAACAATTTGAAAGCTTATTTCGTAACCTTTCAAAAACAGTTTTTAGTATTCGGCTACGTTCAGAAATGTTTCATTTGCAGAGCTTTAATTGTGAAGCGGAAATAACACAAAGTTTTCGTAAATCTGACATGTCATTTAAGATGTAAAATGTGCATATTCGCGATAGATCGGAGTGGTTAAACAATAATAGTTTCTCGGAGTTTGCCAATCATTTCTTGGAGACGAATCACACTTTTGACTTTAATAGTGGAATTGAGTTACTACTTTTGGGTTATTATTCAAAAAGTACAAAAATATTGTTTTTTTTTAAACAGTTATATAAACCACACCTCTTGACCACTGACGTTAATGGTGTTTTTTTGAACAAATTGGAAATCTTAGAAATTAGAAAGAGCGTAAATATGAATTTAAATATTATAAAAACCAAAAAATATCTTTATTACCCATTATTAGAGACACTGATTCATAGCTTTAATTTTAAAGAAAGTTAGCATTAATTATTGAAAAAATAGCTTTTATAGCTTTAATTTTGCGTTTTCATAGCGTTTATAGCTAAATAGGATAACGTCAAGGTATAGGAATCAAGGGAAGAGGGGAAAAACAATTAAATTAGCAAAATCACTTGAAACATGTTTATTGGATTATTGATTGAAACTCAACACAGCACATGTTTCTACAGTAGAGTTTGTCATGTTCGTTCTACGATCTGTCAATACAAGAATATAGCAACTAAAAAATCTTTCAGCGTCAAAACTATTCACAGGGGCCCACACAGTCATCAGAGCTGCCTTAGTAAATTCTCTGCAAACAATTTTTACAGCTAAGAGTAGCTGAATTATGTCGACAGTGACTCCATCCCTCACTTGCTCTGCAAGCTGTCTTTGAAAATAGCTGTTACTTTCCAGGAATTTACTGTCATCAACAGATTTGAATGTTGGCGCAAGCCTACTTTTACTTGCTAAAATAATAGCATCTGATAGCTGGACATTCTGACCTACAATCGCAGGATTGAACATTTTACCTGCGTGCTCAAGAAATAGATTAGTGCTGTTATCTTGATGGTTCGGCATATGAGATGCCAGTTTCAATGAACTCTTATTATTTGGGTTAAGACAACCTGGTTCTTTATCTCCTGCACAGCCTTTAAGGTTTTGGCAGGGAAAACACCATCACTCAATATTTTTGAAGTAAGGCTTAGGGACACCAAGTCCTCTCAAAGTAAATGAGCGTATGGATATATTTTTAGCCTTCTACATCATTTACCAATTTGACAAATTGGACACAAACTTGGGTCAATAAATGTAAAATGAATGCATATCAAAGTTGCCTTACTACTATCTGCAAACTGCTCTAAAATGTAATCAATACCCCAGTTTTTGGGTTACTTTTGCTTGCATTACTGAAAAGTTTGCATATTGTTGAGTTTTGTCGTAAAAATCGCCGCTATTTTGCGTTTTAAAGTATTTATCACTAAAAACACCATTTATCGCTTTAATTCGCGAATATATCGTTAATGCGATGAATCAGTGTCTCTACCCATTATTAAACTTGTCCACCCCACCTCCCCTTCCCACCTAAGTCTATGTCTATTTTTGTAATTAGTTAAGTAAACCCTGAGGAAGTGAGAATTGCTCACGAAACATGTCAGTTTTTTATAAACAATGAACATGGTTAAAACTAAGTAATCTATTAATTTTGAAAATATATTTTGTTCTAACGTAATGCTAAGTATAGAATTGACTAACACAGTTCACAGCACATACGAAAAGTTCCAACAGTAACACATGTGACATTGAATATTATAATATGGCTAGTCTGCTATGCTGCTTATTCACGCAAGAATAGACACTGCATATTCACGTGAGCCGAGCCATGAATTATGAGAAAGGAACGAGGCAACGTCAAATGGTGCGAAACGCCACATGCGGTTGCTTCACTTTTTTCCTGTAATTCGTGGTTCGGATGTTTACATGCAGAATTATATCATCACATCTTCACCGGGGGGGGAGTGGGATTCATTAGGGAAATGATGAATTTGCAGAACTACACTGCCACCATTCCCGTAAGATTCAAAGTCACGAAGGGCGGCATCTTACTCTATCTGTTGGGTTAACCACTTAACTTTGTCCAAACAGTCCACACAATGCACATTTCGAACATTAAAATAAATAAGTAAGCCGTCAAAAGTACTACTGCTCAATACTTGTTCCAACTTGTCTAGCTCATTCACGTGTTGCACGCCTCTTCAGAATCTGGACCAACAATATTAGTCAGCTGCCTATTTGCACAGGTTACATGATGTTAAGGGACCAGTGATTCCTGATATGGAGTAAAAAATGTAAATGAAATTTTGGTTTCCGGTGACTTATTTGAGGTTTTTTTTTTAATTTTTCAAAACTATAAGACAGGTGTGTTCTAAAAAAATTCTTTGAATATATTCAATTTGGTTAATATACTATTTATAAGCTAGGTATCGAGGATTCCAAATAAGTAATGGCTGACTTGTCTTGAGAGAGCGCTACCGGCCGTCACCACAGCCATTATACGAGGGGGTACCCAAAAGAAACCAAATCGATGTTGTGGTGGGCCGAGATTTTGTAATACCGCTAGGGATCGTATAAAGCCACCATTCCCGAGTCAGTAAGCCAAACGTCATCGCTAAAGAAGGTTCCATTCGGTTTGTGTGAATTTTTTTGTTGTTTTGTGTGCTCGTCATTTTTGCAATGGCCGATTCTCGTGAATAGCGCGCGGCCGTGAAGTTTTTCTTCTTGCTCGGAAAAAATTGACACAAACTCTTGAAATGTTAAAAACGGCCTACAAGGATGATGCTGTTGGGAATACTAGTGTTTGAGTGGTTTTCCCATTTCAAAAATGGTTAAATGTCAACTGAAGACAAACCTCGCTCTGGTTGTCCGTCCATGACCCAAACCGTTCACATTCAGCGAATTTTAACGGAGGATTTGAGGATGAAAAGGGTGTCTGCCAAATTCATGCCTAGACTGCTGACTGCTGAACAAAAACAAGGTCGCGTGGAAGCATGCTTTACTTTGAAAGAAAAATTCCGAAATGATCCAAATTTTTTTTGCAAGGTCTCAACGAATCAAGGTGCTACGGTTACGACCTGGAAGTTTTGAAAAAATTTTATTTCCCTGAACGAAAAAAGACTTGAAAGGAAAGTTTTTTGCTGACATAAAAACGACAGAGGCGCTTGTCGGGCATCACAAAAGACAAATTAAAAAAATGTTTTGAGCAATGGAATAAAAGATTGGACAAGTGTATTAGTTCCGGTGGAGAGAACTTTGGAGGGGATTGAAGGTTTGTTTAAAAATTAAATTGTATATAAATTTTTAAAAAATATGTTCGGTTTCTTTTGGGTACCCCCTCGCACTGCCATCTGTGGTTGAAATATTAAAACAATCTATGCTGTGATTGTAGTTGAATATACAGAGTGTAATTTGGAATGGATCTGCACAATTTGCATTACTTTGATAATGGTTAAGGTATCAATTCTTAAGACAGATTAAAAACAAACCTTTGACAATATCAGTCAGAAACAGCGCCTCCTCAGCCTGGCATCCAATCTCCTTGATGATGTTGGCGTAGCTCTGGACTTCCTGCTTGTTTCCAACGGCCGTGTCAAAGTTGCCGTCGAAGAGGGCGGAGACGTCTCCGGCCTCCGAGTGCTTCATGAGCAGCTGCTGGGCGTGCACAGAACCTGACGAGTAAACGTACACCCGCTTGCCGAGGGCGCGCCAAGACTCCAGGCACGGCTGGACATCTTTGTAGAGACTGAAAATGTATAATTATTATTTGTTGTTGTTTTTTAAAAATCATAATTAGATATGTGGATGGCTCCGCAGCTTTTGTGAAAAATCACCTCAGTGCTGTACGAAAATTACTTGATAAACGTTATCTTATTATAAGTACAAACAGAAGATACAGAAACATACTCAATATGGCTATTGTAAATCTATACATATTTTTTTTACAAATATCTTCACACAGGAGGCCCCGAGGAAAAAAAATCCCTAAGGGCCTATGTCATCTTTGCGGAAGTTGGGTGGAGGATCTTTTTGGGGAAAGGAAGGAGAGGAAGTTCTAGGAGGAAAAAAGATATGAGGGATGGGTAGGAATCTGTAGGTCAAGATGTCCAGGAGTGAGAGAAGTATGAATCTATCCCTCCGGCTGCGGTGCAAGACAATGGGTCGAGAGTTTGGCTGGTGAGGTCTAGATTATGTGTGCCTCATCTCCCGATCCAGCCCGCCATGCAGTGGGATTCGCCACCAAGACCTGGACAAACCTCACCACAAGAATCCGGGCACCCCTGCTAAATCACCAAACGCAGTGAACCACTTGGGGTGACCTATGGCAGGGGTGTTGGTTATTCAATAAATAGTTCCCGGAGCGGCGATACCCATACCCGCCTTCCAAGTATAATATCTGGAATAGGGTTCTGTGTGGAGCTTACTACAGTGCCATAGACAGGGCCGGCCGTAATAAAACCTCAAAAGTTGCCGTGTTAGATATTATCAACAACTGGTTCTAGAGCGAACGGCTCCAATTGCACCGGCCCTGGCCATGGAGGTCGTATGATGGAATGACACATAACGTGCTAAGACTGAAAATAATTTCCATTCTGTAGCCCGACGTTAAAAGTATTCTTATTGTACTAAAAAACCACAGCTTGATGCCGACAATTTGGGTAACTACCAACCTGTGTCAAATCTGCCTTTCGTAGCGAAACTACTTGAAAAAAGTGTTGCGTCTCAAATAACTTCCCACTTAAACGTGAAAAAATTATTTACTGATCATCAATCCGCATATAGGAAGTTCTACTCAACAGAAACCGGATTACTTCGTGTCCTGTCAGATATAACCCTTGCCATAGAATCAGGTAAGTTAGCCCTTCTTTCACTTTTAGATATGAGCGCCGCATTTGACACCATCTACCACGACTTCCTTATTAAAAGACTAGAAGTAACATTTGGTTTACACTCTAACATAAAAAGATGGCTATCATCTATGCAATCGCTCCCAAGCAGTGAAAGTTGGAAACAAACAGTCCAACTTCATAAAACTCTCTTCAGGGGTACCTCAAGGATCCGTTTTGGGTCCACTTCTTTTCATTCTCTTCACAAACGATGTTGCAAAAATTATCGAGTCATTTGGTCTCTTATCTCACTGTTATGCTGACGATCAGCAAGTATACTTTTACTGCACACCAAATGAGATCAACGGCCTTAAAATTCGCACAACTGAGTGTCTAGAAGCGATCAGTCTTTGGATGACCTCGAACAAACTTAAGTTGAATCCCACAAAGACCGAGTTTCTCTGGGCAGCCACGAATAGACGCCCACATTTAATAGACAACTCACCAATTTCTATTTCCGGTAGCGACGTAATTGCAAAAACCACCTTCAAACTTCTAGGTGTTTATCTGGATTCAGACCTTTCGCTAAAAAGTCAAGTAAATAGCACCGTCAGTACTGGGTTCTTCTATCTAAGACAACTTAAATCAGTTCGCAGGAACCTCTCAACAGAGGCAACTAAGCTTCTTGTGAACTCATACATAGTTTCACATCTTGATTATTGTAATGGCATTTATGCAAAACTTCCTAAATTCCAAACTGATAAACTACAATCAGTGTTCAACACCGCAGCACGGCTAATTACTGGGGTACCCAAGTTTTCGCACATTTCGGAACACCTTCACTGGTTAAGTGTCCTGAAAGGATCCAATACAGGTTATGCTGGATGGTGTTTAAAGCTCTCATTGAAATGGCTCCACTCTATATCTCTGAATTGTGCATTCCGGAAAATATTGGTCTAAGGCAGTCAACTCTTAGATCAGCGACATCATCTGCAATCAGAAGGTTGAAAGAATCTAAGCGAAATCCGAACACTAATTTTGGTGATCGTGCATTCGGAGTATCCGGCCCTGAGACTTGGAATAAACTTCCTATGGAATTAAGATGCATAACCAGCCCAACAGAATTTAGATCCAAACTTAAAATTCACCTATTTAAACACTCATTTCCATAAATTCGCTATTTCATTCAAATATTGCTATGCAATCTGTTGTTGAGCGATGAATAATCTTATTGCGGTTGAGATCGATGATTAAATTCATTCATTCATTTAAGAGACCTATGCTTTCCTTTAAATACAGTTAACCCATTAAAATCATTTTCACAACCGTGTTATAAAATCGTAATATTATGTACGAACATCCTTCTTCTGGCGCTAACAATATTAATATTAAAAAAGGGTATAAAATAATTTGTAAAATGTGTAGAATAAAATATGTATGTATGTGTGCATACATATATAAAATCATCAAACTGCTTCGACTTGCAGCAATAACTTTCTTCTCTGTCTGTACCTATATCGGTAGAGTTTTGTTGATCACTTGGTAATATTCGACACCTCGCAAAACTAAAAATATTTATTGTTATATGTAAATACCTATTTTAATTGTAAATCTCTAAGTTTAAGTCACATTTGTAATTATATATGTATGTCACTAGTTTTCAGTCAGTAGTAATGAATCTTAGTCGTAAGTCACTAGCTATGTACATATAAGTCTTAAATTTAAATGTAAGTACCTAGTTATAATTTTGAATCTTAGTTGTAAGCCTATCGTATTAATTTTATTTTATTGTATGCTTATATGTACAGCGCGCTTGAGGTGATTTTTCACGAAAACGGCGCTTTATAAATCAGCCAAATATTATTATTATTATTATTAAGGGCATATACAATTCCTTCATCGCACAACTGTGAACGATACAAAGGATCAGTAAACCCATAAACTTACTGTCCCTTGATGTCTCCGGCGGTGTAGCCCTCCTCCCAGATGAGGCCAGATAGCTTCTTCATGAAGGATCCCTTATTGTCTATGGAGATGAGCCACTTGAGGCTGGCGGCCACTCCGTTAATCTGCTCCTCCTTGGTAGCTTCCTACAAAATAGAAGACCACATACAATGAAACCAAATAAATACTAATAATTCAATACAATAATTCATGGGTCGGGTTAATGCCCCGATCTATTCACATGTATACATTTTACTACATTACAAAAAACTGAAAAAATATTTTTAAAAAAGAACAATTTACGCTTCTTCAGTACCAAGTGTAAGCTTACTTTTGATAAAATATCCTTCCACACAAAAGACAAGAAGATAATAAGATTTCCCCATATTGTATCACATATATATTTATACTCATATATATTTATATCTATATACTAGTGAGTTGCTATGCCACTAACTACTCCGATCTATCGAGAATATGCACTTTTTACATCTTAAATGACATGTCAAATTTACGAAAACTTTATGTTATTTCCGCTTCACAATTAAAGCTCTATAAATGAAACATTTCTGAACGTAACCGAATACTAAAAACTGTTTTTGAAAGGTTACGAAATAAGCTTTAAAATTGTTATGTTACAAATAAATATTAACATTTGTAAATATTAAAATTTAGAATGCAAACATAAAAAAAATGTTAAAATAACTCAGGTAATGTTTTTATGTGAAAACAGTACTAAAATCATGGATTATATAAAAAATAATACTTATTCTATTGTATAAATAAATTAATAATAAACAATTTAGTCACCTCACTTTTTAATCATTTCATACAAGAATATTTAATAAAAAAATAACAATGTCAACAGTGGGTAAGCAATTTGGCGGTCTACCATGTATCTGACAGAATAGGTTTTTTTTTATGTATTTCTATGGACATAACATGAATAGTGATGGGTAGCTTGATTTATCATGGAGCTTCTACTTTTTGTTTTAGGAATGTCACTAGAACAATAAAGGAGTTTTAACGATTTCTATGGAAACATACGCGTTGACGTGAAAACACGCTTATTATACATGACTGCTATTGTCATATTAACATGTATATCTGCTTACGTTGCTGAGTGGTTAATAAAGAAATTGTTTCTCCCTGCGGGTCCTTTCCCATTTGTCCCGTTCCCCTTCCCCTCCCTCGTTCCCACTCCACCTTCCCTCTCTCTACTCCCACTTCCCCTGTCCAGCGAACCCCCCTCCCGCATGTCATACATTCAGTTTCCAAACAGCTCATGTGCCACCTGTTGCAATTTTTTTATAGAAATTTCATAATGCCCCAGAGCTCACCAGTTTATATACAAGAAATTAAATGACTCACGTGATATTTTTATGTGAAAACGATACTAAAATCACAGATAAAAAAAAAAAATAAAAAAAAAAATAAAAAAATAAAATTATTCTATTGTATAAATGTATAATAAACAATCTAGTCACCTCACTTTTTTATCATTTCGATACGATTGTACCCCCCAGCCAGGAGCACTCCTGTCCTTGTGAGACCGGTACACCGAGGGGCACTGATTTGTTATGACTTGGAACACATGCTCTGAGGATGGAAAGGTTGGAGTTTAAACGACCGGTATACATGGCAGCCTAATAAGACAATATTGGAATTTAGGATGGGCAGGAATAAAGGAGTGAATTGAGCATTATGATTTTTTTTTATCCTTTCTTTATGTCTTCTTTCTTTTTGCTCTTCTCGGCTCTTCTTCGATCTTCTTGTATCTTCTCATCTCTTCTTGTTAGGTATTTTCGTCCATTCTTATCTCTTCTCGCCTCTTTTTTAATTTATTAATTTTTATCTTGAATTTAACACTTTTCAGCAATCTATTATCCACTGGAGCGATTTCGGTCGAAAAATGGACCACATTTTCCTACCATTCGTAAAACATTTATTGTAATTATTTGAAACATTTCGTTGGATTTCCTTGGCCAGCCGTTTATTTTAACACGAAGCTATTGAAATGCTTTATCTATTATGATCATAGATGTTGCAAATCTGTACTTCGTAGACTATTTTAGAACAATCTTTAAAAAAAAAATTCCCGGGGAATTTTTAACAGCTATTTACGGATAAGTCATTTTTCCATGGATATGCACCGTTCATTATAAAGTATACCACAGACAACATACAGAAACCGAAAATATTCTATGTTGACCCGAATAAGTACCCCTCACGGCGGTTTCAAGTAAAAACACTCAAAATTCGCGCGATTATAAACATAATGATTTTTTTTATAAATCCTACAAATATGAGATCAACGGTAAAATACAGGGTAATTCATTGGCTATATAGCACTATAATAAATTTTTATGTCTCCATGTTAAAATTCGAAGATATGATTTTTTTAATGTTGGCCAAAAAATTTTAAAAATGACCTTCTAGGAAATCTCAAGCAATTGAGGCAAATTTATTTCTCTCTACGTGATCGCTCCAGTGGCTAGCAAGAAAAAAAAACATTTAATAAAAAAATAAAAATGTCTAACGGCACAGGCCATTTGGCAGGTAAAATCTGTATCTACCATGTATCTGACAGAATAGGTCTTTTTATGTATTTCTATGGACAACTTGAATAGAGATGTGCAGCTTGATTTATTATGGACCTTCTACTTTTTGTTTTAGGGATGTCACTAGAACAATAACGGAGTTATAACCATTTCTGTGGAAACACACGCGTTGACGTGAACACACGCTTATTGTACTTGACTGCTATCGTTATATTATCGTGTATATCCGCTTACGTATCGGAGTGGTTAAACAGTTATGTTTGAATATAATTCTCCCGTCCGGAAGCCACATTATAATATTCATGTGCAAGCTATATAAAATGTTTAAAGTTTTAAAATGGGTATTCCAGAAATTTTGTTTGAATGAATATGCTTAAATTGTCAAACAGAAGAATTTTCACTGACTTAGTTTTCACTGATTTTACAAAATTTGAACAATTCATAAAAAAATTTAAGCACTCGGACCCATAAGCTTGTCAATGTAACATTACTAGACATACGTATTTATTTATTTACAACATGTGCCATTAACATAATTGACATATTTATAAATAGTACAACAACATTAAGAATGCAAGTGAAATTTAAGAAAAAAAGGCAAAAAGTTAGGTAATGAGCAGTGAGTAAAATGTATAAAAATAAATTATAAAGTGTAAAGTATAAAATATAAAGTATAAAGTACAAACCATAAATTATTAGGTAAAAAGTAAAAATAAAAAATTACTTAAAGTGAGAAATAAAACAATAAAAGGTAAAATGTAGAAATATAAGATATCTCTAAAAGTTACCTAAAAAGATTTAAATATAAAAAGTTTAAAAAATCCTGGATTATGTTATCCGATATGATAAATTTTACAAGTGTCTATTATTTCTAGTACATTAGTAGTTTCAGTTTGAAGTACTGGTAGGCATTTAATGTTTACATGATGTATTATAATATTTACGTGGTACTAGAAAACCAATTTAGTTTAATGCATCTTTTGTATGAGGCCAGATTGCCGGCGGCAATCATATTCATCAATATTCATTGCCTAAAATATGTAAGCGATTTATGATTTAGTTTTGTTCTGCATTCGTCAAAGTATTGTCACAATGAAAAGGTGTTTTGAGTCGAGTCGGTCTAGAAGGTACATGATAATTTATTAGCGAAACCAATTCAGGGGAGTCAAACCAGTTATTGTTTATTTTAAATAAAAAAAATAAGATCATTGAGTATAAGAAGAGTCGCATTTTTTGAGACAGAGAATCATAGTTTATGTCAACCGCGGGAATTCCTAATTTAAAATTAATTGATCTGAGAAATTTGCATTGGATTCTTTCAATGGAGTTTGCGTGGCTTTTGTAGAAAGGGTTCCAAATAAGTGAAATAAAATATTCTAAATGACTCCTAACCAGAGTCGTATATAGTAGTTTAAATGTTTGGATATTTTTGAAATCTTTACAAATTCTTAGAATGAAGCCCAGCATTTGCATTGCCTTACTAGTAATGATATCAATGTGGTTGGTAAATAGTAGTTTAGTGTCGAAGGTTATTCCGAGGTTCCTTATTACTGGTACTGACAATAAGTTGTGATTGTTAAGTGAATAGCTATATTTTGTAGGGTTTTTAATTCTAAAGAAACTCATAATTTGACATGTATGACGTACAAGGCGTGCCTGAGTTAATTTTCACGTTCTGTGTAAGTTCTATTCAAGTTGTTATTATATGATTATACGCCAGTTGCCCCAAAAAACTGAAGTAATCACAGAACTTGAATATAATACCTAAATTTCTGTAAATAGACAATAAACAGTGTTAATTTCAAGCGACCTCACAGGTAAGTATGGTCCTGTATTAATTCACTTTTAGGCAGCATCGCCTTCATTGGTCAAAATATTGTACATATATTTTCGTATCGGTGATCAATGAACCGGTGTATGCAATTTTTAGCCATAAGTTGTTTTTAATTGTTTGTCTAGCTTGTAGTCTTTCTAGATTTTAGGCATGTATGGTAAGTTTGTACAGCGCCCTTGAGGTGATTTTTCACAAAAACCGCGCTATATAAATCGTCCAAATATTATTATTATTATAACTTTCACAGAACTTAAAAATTAACTTTAAAAATTTTATGAATTGTTTAAGGCTCCGTTCCTGGCCCCAAAAAGAAGAAGACGGAGAGATATGAAGTTACGAATTTTAGAAGAGCGCGCGAACATTTACAATGATAAAATCGATGCAAAAATCATGAAAATCTTTAATAAAACACGACTCATTTAAAATAGAGCAAAAATCTCACAATAATTGTCTTAAACAGCATTTAAAACAACGCCGTGAATTTTTTCATACATATAACTTGTAAAATAACTGAAACAAACGTGTTTATAATAATTTTTGGAGCATACTTTGCGATTTTTTTCGATCGAGGGAATTTTATATAATTTGCGTTTGGGCGCGACTAATGTCTAGATATTATCTTCAAGAATAACATATATTTTTTTAAGAGCTTAAAAATTTCAAATGTTTAAGGGAGGTTTGCAAGATTTCGGTAGAAATTCGAATACCGGCCTCTTAAAATCTAATTTCAAAGTTAAATCTCAAGTTATGTGATTTCTCTATTCAAGTTGTTTTATGTCCGCATGGACAAGTTGCTTCACAGAACTGATATAAAAACAGAACTTGAATAGAAATTTCACAGAACTTGAAAATTAACTTTGAAATTTAATGAATTCTTCAAATCCTGTGAAACTACTACCCTCCAATATTGCTTTCCTCACTATCTCAAACTTGGTATTTGGAGATGTCTTACTAATAAACCGGATGCTTTATATACAATGTAGTGCTGGGTCACGGTGTATTCGCGCATAAGGAATGTGCACAGTGACTTGACAGTTAATGAGGTCAGAATTTGGTGTGCACGGGCATTGCATAAATTTGGCTGAAGCTTCCATTGTACAAAGTGAAATAAAAAAAGTGATATTTTTGTCCTTGTTTTTTGTTGAACACTTGTCCTCACAGCATTGACCTACATGCTTTATTTACTGAGTGAATAACCTGATGTACAATAATTATTGAATGACAGTTGGTGGTTGATAAAACAAACAAATATTTAAATAAAAGATTGAGCGCTTTTATTGTTACTGTGACGATCCACGTCTATGGTATCGTGAAGGCATAAAACATACATTCCGCTATCAATCAATCGCTACAATGCTGCAGCTCTTTCTTACACATTAAATAATGATGAGACAAAAGATGAGACACATAAAATATGTGTGATGTCTCCTACAAAGTACTACTTTTTTTGCTTTGGGGAAAACAGATAATCAAATGTTATCCGGCTTCCAACGCACGTCTGCCGCCGCGCCTTACCTGTCGCACCATATAAACATCCGTGTACGTGGATTTTCAGACAAAGCTACCGTTGTAGTTCAGTTTCTAATCCAAGAATTAGTCACAAGATAACACTACTTTCGTCGGTAAGATGCAAAGCGACGTGCCCTTCCTAGGTATAAGTTCTACGAATTTGTGAACCTGGAGTATCTCCCGGATTTCGAAAGATTGACGGTAATACTTAGTTGTATCAAGCGGCTGTATATTACATATGACGTCATCGCCCATACCGGTTACTTTTTCGCGATGACTAGCCATCACTGGTTGACACGTTGACAGTGGATACAACAAACGTGCTAATTTTGGAAACAGTTCCTATAAGATTTACAAAATGATCACCAACACTAACTTGGCGAAATCGAACAAAAGCCGCCCGCAGGGCCTAGCAGTAAAAACCTGCAGAGCGGGTTTTTAACTGCTAGTATATCTTATTACTGCTCAACCACGGCGACAGAAACTGTGTTTCATTTTCTTTATACGTTTGAGGGAGATGTATGATAATGATAGTATGTTTCCTTTGGGGGGGAGGTGCGGACATACGTTCACCGTTTGTCTCATTTTTTACTGTTGTCATTTAGTGTGTAAGAAAGAGATTTAGATGTTCAAGAACAAAAACAAAACCATCAGCGCATTGACATTTCTCATTTTTGGAATTCACTCACACTTCATTATTAGTCTTGTAACTTGTTACGATACGCCCTTGAAGCGAATAGTTTCGAGAACGCGAGAGCTAGCCCACAGCTGGCCGCCCCCTCTTCCCCCCCATATCCTGTCTGCCTCTCCTCACCGCCCCGCTTGCCCGGCGACGCGGCGGCCGGCAATCCGTTGCTCGCCAGACAGAAGAAATCCGAGCGCCTTGGCGAACGGACACGCCAGCGGCTCGCTTTAAGCCAGCGGACCCAATTCAACGGCCGCGATGTATTATTGAAGTCCCTTTGTGTATAATTGGCCTTTTGCCGCACCATAGTTCGGTCTATTTAGACTATGAAAGTGCCTGATGAAGCTGCCACATGAGACGAGGTTCCTGCCAACCTACATGTAAGCTGTATCTTGATTTCCTCTTTAAATGTTGTCCGTAATACAGTGAAATGTAGGGCCCCCGTGGAAATCACGACCCGGAGAGTTTCGTTTTGAGAGTCAGTCAGAGAAAGTTAAACACTTTAGCTAGGTTTGTGTAAATTGCATTTCTTGTA
Organism: Limnephilus lunatus; assembly: GCA_917563855.2. NCBI lineage: Eukaryota > Metazoa > Arthropoda > Insecta > Trichoptera > Limnephilidae > Limnephilus > Limnephilus lunatus. The sequence continues at coordinate 37,753,075 of OU830602.1, read as the reverse complement.
ATTGAATTGTACTGTAGAAACCTATGTATGTGTTTGAGCTTACAATACATGTCTAAATGATTTAACATTGTTATTATTCTGCTACGGCGGGAGGATTGTTGGCCGGTGAGGATCCCGTGGGTCACCGAAGGATGGAGAGAAGTTCCCTAGCCTTGAGCTGCCCACTCCCCTGAATAGAGAGTACCCATGTCCCGCTGAGAGCTAGCCAGGGACGTGTTGGTGTGCTGATGTTGGTTTAGAAGCCGGCATCGGGGTACCCCTAACAATTGTCGCCCGAACGTGGGGCTGGAATTTTTTTCTCTAACCCGGTCGCTTTGCGGGACCCTTGTTTGTCGAAATCCTCCCCGCATAACAACTATTTTGTAAAACATTAATTATGCCTTGTCATTCTACAGTGAATCCTGTGAAAAAACCACAGAAACCAATATGTAAATTAGATCCATAACGGATCTGATTGGAATTATAAATTGCACCGCAAGTTGAAACAACGGCCATTTTGAGCACCCGAGGCGCCACGAATCTGATTGCGCACGCGTCTCCAAACGGCGGGCGCGTTAACAACAGTTATTCCCGCCCAAAATCCAACGGCTTTTGTTCCAAGCGATAGTCCGGATTGCGCGCAAATGCTTTGTTCCCGCCGGAATCCTAACCGACTGTTGCTAGGCTGCGTTTTAAATCCAAACCGTTTTTTATGACTGAACTGGGTTACCAACGGAAATCATCATTATGAATTTGATTCTGGAACCCCAGTTATTTTGCGAATTCCTTAATGAAAATTTCGGACTTACGTATTTTTTATTATTTCTGCACAATATACCAATTGGCCCACTTGTGTCTGTCAAATTAGTACAATTTAATGTTTCTCCAAATGGACAAAATAATGACTTTCTTTCCCCATTGTACATTATAGGTACTGTTTTTTTTTCAGCATAAGTGAAAGTGAATTGTGTTTTTTTTCCTTACATAAGTGAAAAGTGGAATAATAATAAAACCAATGACTGATTCCATGAATAAATAAAATAATTTTAATATGGTTGGATGCAATAAACCCCATATTCAGTCATTTTCATTCGGAAGTTTGTCCTTTATTTGCCAGAAATGTGCCTTTTGTGAACTTTAGTGCCTTTCTCAGTGCAAAGTGTTTTTGTGAAAATAAAAAACCTGTTTTCTAAAGGTCAGTCCTGGAAAAATTTTTCTAAAATAAATAAATACTTGTGAATTTCACAGTTTTCTCAAAAGTGGTCAGTAAAATACAAAAACCTTTACCACTAAGGTCTTTCCACGCAAAATTTTTTCTCGTCTGCCTTCCTTTGACAAGAATTCTGGTGTCATGTATACAAAACACATTTGGAAGTGCCAACAGTGATCACCAAGTGAAAAGTGCCTCACAAAAATTAATTTTTGCGCTTTCTAAAGGAAACCCCTGGCCAATTTTTTTTTCTTCTCCTCACCACCCAGGAAACTCACAATGGAGGACAAGCAAACTATTACATCATCCAACTTGGGTACCATTCCCAATGTGCATAGTTTATCCAAAGCCCACTTACAAGCTGCTTTAAGGGATAGAGGACTCTCGCCATCAAGCAAATCTAAATCTACATTGAAGGCATATGCACTTTTATTCAACAAAAAGTACATTAGGAGAATAAATCTCGCCCCCTCCAACGAAAATAATTCACGTTCGGCTACGCAAGTTTTGGATAATCTTGACAAAGAACCTACGCCGCATGTAATGATAAAACAGGACGTCGCACCCATCTTGACACAAGATAAAACTTACGATTTATCCTCTTGGGAAGTCAAATATAATGGCGTCTCCGATGTGCTGGATTTCATTGACCGTATTGAAGAAACGGCTATAATCAAAAATATCCCATTCGAGATTCTACGGAGAAACTTTATAGAACTCATCTCCCCAGAATTAATTCCGTGGCACCGCATCCAAAAGACTAAATGCAAAGATTGGAGTAAACTCAGAGCTGCCCTAATCTCTAGCTTTGGAAAAAAGGAGGCCCAGCACCGGATCAAACTATCTCTACTATCTATTAAACAACTAGTAGATGAACCTGTGGCTACATTCATAGAAAGGGCTGAATCCATCAACATCAAGCTTTCACATCCTGTTCCGGAAGCTGAACTATTACCAGTCATAACTGATGGCCTTTTAAGCAAATACGAGAACATCATCACCTCACAGAAAATTGCATCCCTGGCCCAGCTAAACGAAGTCTGTCTCCTCCTGGAATCGTACCAGGATAGGAAAAACATAAAGAATGTGTCGAATAATGTGGTTGTGCCAAGCCGTTCGTCTGGTTTAAAGCCAGAATTCGACAACAAAAAAGTGTGCTCCTTTCGCAAAAAAGTAGGCCACCTGGCCGCTACTTGTTTCAAGCAAGCAAGACTTCTGGAATCCAAGGAACCCCGAACCTCCAAGAGACACCACTCTAGGGACCGCTCTCCTCCATGCGACGAACTGCGCAACATTTTCAAGAGATCAAGGCACAATGCAGAAAGGTTACAAAACCCAAGCGATGTCAGACCTCAGGTGGATTTCTCCAAGCCCCCACCAAATTTCTACATGAAGAGGCCAAAAAACTAAATAATAACCTCTCAGGCACCCATTCTGAACCAAGGTCTAAAGAATGGACTGATTGGTTATCACACATTAAGTATTTTAACCAGACCTTAAATGTTTCCTCGGTTTGTTGCAAACAAGCTAAAGATGGGAGACCCTATGCTCTTTTCTCTGTTAACAATGTGCCCTTTTCCGGATTACTTGATAGCGGTGCATCTGTCAGCTGTCTTGGCAACAATGCTCACCTGCCTTTTGTTAACAGTGATTTTAAAATTTCGCCACAAACAACACACCTGACGACTGCGGATAATGTTTCCCAGCCGGTCATCGGTACCCTCGCACTGCCAATTAATTGTAACAGTAAAATAATTACAATCAATTTTCTAATAGTGCCCTCTATATCCCAGAATTTCATCCTTGGCGTTGACTTCTGGAAGGCTTTTAACGTTGCTCCCCAAGTATTTAATACTCTTGGCGAAACCTCCACTGCTGCTCAAATTAGTGAGATCCGCACAATAATACCTCACGAAAATTTAAGCACGGACCAAGCTCTCCAACTAAAGGAAATGGTCAATAAATTCGAATCAATATCTTTCGAAAAATGTGGATTGGGTTTGACAAATTTGGTAGAACACCACATTAAAACCAATGGCCCACCCATAAAGCAACGTTATTACAACTTAGCCCCCCAAAAGCTTAAACTTCTGGAAAAAGAACTTGATGAAATGTTAAAAATGGGTGTGGTGGTTCCCAGCAGAAGTGCATGGACCAACCCAACTCTTTTGGTTTCTAAAAAAGATGGCTCCGCACGTTTCTGTCTTGACAGTAGACGTTTAAATTCTTGTACGGAAGCTGACGCATACCCCTTACCTTACGTCCACGCGACCTTAGACAAACTGCGCAACGCCAAGTTCATCTCCTCTGTTGACCTAAGCAAAGCTTTTTGGCAAATACCTTTGGACGCAGAATCGTGTGAAAAAACTGCTTTCGTTGTACCTGGTAGGGGAATGTTCCATTTTAAAAGATTACCCTTTGGTCTAAAGAACAGCCCCGCCGAATTACAAAGACTGATGGACAAGCTCTTCGGTCCTGAAGTCGATAACAGCCTGTTTTGTTACCTTGACGACCTCATCATCGTCAGCGACACCTTTGAAAAACACCTATTAATGTTGGAAAAGGTTTTTCAACAACTCAAGTTCGCTGGTTTAACCATCAACTTGAAGAAGTCTGAATTCTGTAAGTCCCGCTTACGTTATTTGGGATTCATTGTCGACGAAAAAGGTCTAAGAACAGACCCCGCTAAGGTGGAAGCCATGGCAAATTTCCCCCGACCCAAAAACGCGAAAGAAGTCAAAGGTTTCCTTGGACTTGCAGGTTACTACAGAAGATTCATCAAAGACTTTTCCACAATTGCAGCCCCCTTAAATAAAATCACCGGCACCCGTAAAGGTGTCAGCAACTTCCGATGGTCTGCTGAAACTGAAGAAGCGTTTACAACTTTAAAAAATGCCCTTCAAAAAGCCCCCGTTCTGAATTGCCCGGATTTTACACTCTCTTTTACCCTCCACACGGATGCCTCCAACGTAGGAATCGGTGGAGTCCTAACTCAAGAATTCCCAGATGGCGAACACCCTGTAGCGTATTTTTCCCGTACATTAAATAAACACGAGAAAAACTACGGAATTACCGAAAAGGAGTTATTGGCTGTATTGGATTCTGTTCACCATTTCCGCGGTTACATAGACGGTAGCAAATTTACTGTAGTCACAGACCATAGTAGTTTGAAATGGTTGATCTCTTTAAGTAATCCCTCCGGTAGACTCGCTCGTTGGGCCTCCCGTTTGTCTCAATTCAATTTTGATGTTGTACACCGTAAAGGCGCGGACAATATTGTTCCTGACGCTCTTTCAAGAATTGAATTGGCTTCATTAAATGTTGACACAATTGCCCCCCCTCCATCTACAAAAGATGAATGGTACTTGAAAATCTTCGAAGGTTGTAAAAATAATCAACAAAAGTTTCCTAATTTTATCATAAAAGAAGGACAACTATACCGTAATTGCAAGGCACCACTATCCATCCTCGAAGATTACTCTTGGAAACTTGTCGTTCCCCTCGAAGGAAGAGAACAAATAATAATTGACAATCATAGTGCTCCCGACTCTATACACCCAGGAACTTTCAAGACGTATAAAAAGATTTCCTTGAAGTATTACTGGCCTGGTCTTTTCAAACAAATTCGCAATTACATCTCTAAATGTGAAACTTGTAAAGCTTATAAACATAGCACGGCAGCACCTGCCGGCCTAATGGGTAACCCCAAACGTGCCGACAGACCCCTACAGTCATTGTCAATGGACCTCGTCGGACCTTTTCCTCGAAGTTATGCCGGACACATGCACATACTTAGTGTAGTGGATGTTTTCACCAAATTCTGTTGGATCTTCCCTTTAAAAAGAGCCAATGCGTCCGCCATCATAAAACTTCTGGAAAAACACATTTTTATACCTTACGGAACACCCAGAACCGTAATTGTTGATAACGGAAAACAGTTTATTGCCCAGGAATTCAAAGAATTTCTTGCCAAATACGGAATCAAGGACATTTATTATAACACCTTGTACACTCCCCAGAATAACACTGTCGAACGTTACAACCAAACAATCAACACAGCTCTAGCTATTCTAGTTGATAAAGATCAACGCACTTGGTGTAAAAACCTAGATAAAATTCAGGCCGCTATGAACAACACTGTTAATCTGGCCACTGGTTACACACCTTTCTTCTTAAAACACGGTATGGAACAAGTCGTCCATGGTTCTCTACATAGGGACACAAACTTTCCTACGTCATCTGCCACCACAAGCAACCCTACCGCAGACTATGCCCATCGCTTGGAAGAACTGTCGGCCATTTACAGTGAAGTCACTGATGCTTTGCTCCTGGCTCACCAAAAGAGTGCGGACAGATATAACTTACGTAAAAAACATGTCACCTTCAATACAGGAGACATAGTTTGGAGAAAGAACAACACACTTTCCCAAGGAGCCATGTATTTCTCTGCTAAGCTGGCACCACGTTTCGTGAAGGCCAAAGTCCTAAGGAAAATATCAGACCTAGTGTACTCCTTGTCTGACTCATCTGGAAAGCACATTGGTAATTACCACATTAAGGACATTGTAAAGTCTGGAAGTGAGGAGTCAAGTAAAACTGCCCCCACTATCTCAGCAAACGTAAAATGATCCAGTATGTATCACATTTTTTTTGTAAGCTTACAGAGTCTTACTACGTCAGGCGTGTAATGTGTCAATCACATGCCCATCGTTTCATAAATGAAACAAGTTGTGAATTATTTTGTAAATTGATGCGTACTCTCCTTGAAGTTACTTTCAAATGTTGTTTTTGCACTGTTTTTTCTTTCCCTCACGGCAATTTTTTCTTTTATTTTTTTCACCTGTTCTAAAACTGATCACTTTGGAACGGAGACACTTTTCGAGTTTCAATGTTTGGGAAGTCGCGAGCCCATTTATTGTCTCAACACGTACACTACGCAATGTTCATGCCACGTCATACCCTGCCTTGTCATGTAATTTTGTAATTTTTCTCCTATTCTTTTGTTGCATTTTTGTCGTGTGGAAAGGAACTTTCTCACCTGTTTATTTTGTTCATGTAAAGTAGTTGACAATTGCCCATCGGCGTGTCGTTCTAGAAGTCGGGTTTTGTAAATTCCAAAGTGTTAAATTCCGACTCAGAACCAGTTAACTATTTTTACAATTTTTTTCCTTTCATTTTGTTCATCATGAGTTGTAAAACCTTCCGAGGTATCTCTAGCATGAAAATCAAACAGTGGTTACTTACATAGTCGCCCCTCGTGTATATAAGTTTTTTTCAATTTTTTCCTCTTAAATTAAAAATTGATGGCGTCCTACCCAAATTCATGCTCTTGTACCAAAATTGGATATCGACACGTCCATTTTGGAACTTGTATTTATAAAACCAATGATTGGTCTTTATAACCCTGTATATAAATCAATTTGGCTCGTTTCAACTAAAGTACGTAAAACCGAATCATCCGGTCTTTGGTTGTTATAACAAAGCCACTGCCTTTTTGTTATTTTGTTTTTTTTGCTTGTACGTTACGTATGTCTTATATGACACGTTTCAACCCTACGAGACAGGTTAATAAAACCTTATGGTCATCCTGATTTTGGAATTCACAACTTTTAGGTGTCCATTTAACCAAGTATTTGCAACCCAAATTGCACATAACCTGGTATGTTTGTAACTGCACAAAGGGTATGTAAAACCGTAATTGGTCCCTTTTCTTTGGTCTTCCTCACTACAGGTTGCCACAACAGACAGTATGTAAAACCATTATAGGTCTGTCTTTGTTTTAAATACTTGGTGTAAGTAGAATTATACTCTGCCATCACCCTTGTATTTTGTAACACATGAAGTAGCATCAAATTGTCTATCTTCTCTGTCGTACGCTCTTGGGCTACGGAGTTAGTTAATCTAACGAATCTTTATAAAATGTGTTAAAATCAAGCATCATTAACGTTTATTGTGTTGTATTTAAACGTAACCCTGTTACATTATAGGAGAGATCCTTAGAACATCCACCGTTATAGGAGGGATCCTTAAAATACCTGCCACGATACGAGAAGTTCGTCATAATCACTTTTGCTCATAGCTAAATGTTATTGAGTTGGTCGTGTGACATATTTGTCATGAGTACCACCCTTTCTGTACAATCTATTTTGGTCGTGTGTCATTCATTTGTCATGAGTACCGCTTTTGTATTTTGGTCGTGTGTCATTCATTTGTCATGAGTACCGCTTTTGTATTTTGGTCGTGTGTCATTCATTTGTCATGAGTACCGCTTGTATGTATAATTGTGTACAACCCTTGTACACGAGACGTGGAGACGTTAAAACACTTACCGTGATTCGTGCGAACGACATAATATCGGCCTTGCCATCTTCTTTAAGAGGCATTGTATAAACTCTTGACTTCTGTCTATAATTGAGTTTTATCTTGTATGTACTTACATGTTCTTATACACTATACGTGGAGACGTTAAAACACTTACCATGAGTCGTGCGAACGAAATAATATCAAACCTTTTGTGTGCGATCTACGAAATGTAGTCCACAACCCTTTGTTGTCATTCAACGCCAATGCCCGTGGACCTCCTGTTTTTTACTTCTTTGCAAAAAGGAAAGAAGCCCAGGAGTATCTACTATCCCAAAAGGACTAGTTTGTAGCTTCACTGCTAACTATGGGGCATAGTGCTGTGGGAGTTAATCGATTGAGCACAAAAACCACCCAACTCGTTGTCTGGGGAACGGATAAGAAAACCCCCAGGTTTGTGAAATTGGAGCAAGGGTCTGTCTTTTCTCACAATCACGCAGGAGTTTTTAAAATGACCCCTAATCTTTTGCCCAATACACGCAAAAGATTAGTCTTTTTGTTAATGTGTATTCAAATTTCTCCTCATCCTTTTAACAATTGTAAAGAGTCAGGAAATCTGCTGGTTGATCATGTTTCATTCTCACATGGAGTTTGAAGTGGAAATTAGTCCAGTCTCTAGCAAGTTTCGTCACTCAACTCCTTTCCTTTTCCTTTCCTTTCTCCTCACCATCATGTTCTCAGGTATATGTTATGAAGAGGAAAATCTGTTGTTAACCATAATTCGCCCTCACTGGGAGTGCGAATCGGTAAATTAACCAATTATCAGCAGGCTTTCTCCCTCACTCTCTGCATATGTCTCACCTTTTGTTCTTTTTCTCAATTTTACGAAACACATTCATGAATGTTGGATATGTACGATATGCACTTGGCGTACCGTCTGTCTCCTTTTGACAACCTTTATTCATGAATTGGTTTCTCTGCTTTTACCGTGACTCATTCACGACTTCTTTGTCTTGTTCTTTGAAATTCTACAAAAAATGTTACCACCTTTATGTTAACATAGGCCATGGAAGGCCGGTTGTTTTTTAACCAAGACATATTGTCACTCGGCAAACGCCAAGTCATCCTGGTAAAGGAAAATGTTTATGTAATCACAATTTAGTTAGAAAACTCTCTCTTCGTCACTCTCTGGGTCGGTGATTAAAACTTCGTTTATTTCATAATCTGGACACATTTTGTTTCTCTCCAAACCTTTTCTTCATTGGTCCCTAGGCAGGTAAACTTCAAGAATTTTGCTCTAATAATAATTTCTCCCGGATTAAAAAGAAGCCCAGGCGGATGTCATCACCAACAGCCAAGCTGAGCTCCACTTCCTGACAGCACGCGCTGTGGTTACTAGGTCCCTCCTGCTGCCATTTTTCTACGCATTTGTTCCTGAAAGCACAGACCATACCACCCATATGTATGTTGTTTTGTCGTGCCACAGCAAGTTGAGTTGTCCCACTATACATTATGACACTCTGAACCACCTTTTGGGCACGCTAGCTCCTAGGTTTGTTCTTACTCTTGCTATCAATGCCAACCATGTCGTCTCTTGCGCTGTCATGCAGAGACGCAAATCGTCATGTGTAAACCATCATTACCTTGACCTCCAGTATTCGCTGAATGCGTACCAATACAAGTTATGTTGAGCTACATTATGCTTCAATAACCATTATATACGATCCGTGTTTACCTTAATAACACTTAGGATTCGTACTGGCATGTCTGCAGACACTGGATTCTCCTCTTCAATGACCTCTGTAACCATAGTCGCGGCACAGCAACCACAGTCTCCACTTCGTGAACTTCGACGTCTTCGACAAAACCAAGTGTTTTCTAAGGCCCAAGTGTACTTCTGAGTGTTATCTCAAAGGGGTCTGATTACAGTGATAATGTAATCCTTAGAATCTGTGAAACCACGTCCTCCTCTTCGAAATTCTCCGAAACCAAACAAATCCACGCTTCGCAAACTTAGCTCCCAGACCAATGAAACCTTAGAATCACACAGGCATTTTTTGTTCTTGTTTTTTTGTTCTTCGATTGTACAAATATGAATTGTTATTTTTCAATTGCATAACCATGTATTGTTATTTTGTTCAATTGCATAACCATGTATTGTCATCTTTCAATTGCATAATCTTGTATGTTGTTTCACACCATGTACTTTCACCAAAACTGTTCCTTTCCAAACATTGTATGTACCCCTCACCCATTCCCTACAAACATTGTGACCTAAACTATAACATAAATTGCATGTTCTAGCTAGGCATCTCTCAAGCAACGAATCTCTCAAAAACCCCTATGGAAGTTTAAGAGGATTTTTTATCCTACAGCTCCATTGCCACGTCGCTTTTTTTCCGAGCGCGGGGGGAAGTGTTACGATACGCCCTTGAAGCGAATAGTTTCGAGAACGCGAGAGCTAGCCCACAGCTGGCCGCCCCCTCTTCCCCCCCATATCCTGTCTGCCTCTCCTCACCGCCCCGCTTGCCCGGCGACGCGGCGGCCGGCAATCCGTTGCTCGCCAGACAGAAGAAATCCGAGCGCCTTGGCGAACGGACACGCCAGCGGCTCGCTTTAAGCCAGCGGACCCAATTCAACGGCCGCGATGTATTATTGAAGTCCCTTTGTGTATAATTGGCCTTTTGCCGCACCATAGTTCGGTCTATTTAGACTATGAAAGTGCCTGATGAAGCTGCCACATGAGACGAGGTTCCTGCCAACCTACATGTAAGCTGTATCTTGATTTCCTCTTTAAATGTTGTCCGTAATACAGTGAAATGTAGGGCCCCCGTGGAAATCACGACCCGGAGAGTTTCGTTTTGAGAGTCAGTCAGAGAAAGTTAAACACTTTAGCTAGGTTTGTGTAAATTGCATTTCTTGTAATTGAATTGTACTGTAGAAACCTATGTATGTGTTTGAGCTTACAATACATGTCTAAATGATTTAACATTGTTATTATTCTGCTACGGCGGGAGGATTGTTGGCCGGTGAGGATCCCGTGGGTCACCGAAGGATGGAGAGAAGTTCCCTAGCCTTGAGCTGCCCACTCCCCTGAATAGAGAGTACCCATGTCCCGCTGAGAGCTAGCCAGGGACGTGTTGGTGTGCTGATGTTGGTTTAGAAGCCGGCATCGGGGTACCCCTAACAAACTATATTCTATACTTTCAAAATTATCATCACGGCTAGTAGTATCTAGGCAGACATCACAGTGCGGTGTGAGAGGCAAAAAAAAGGTTTTTTTTCCTTTGGAGGAAAGAGACCTGCACGTACATCATGTATCTCATCTTGTGAAGCTACTGCTTTATTGTGATAAGGAACATAAGTTTATTGCCGGTTTTATTGCATCACAGTACCATAATCGTCACGGTAATAATAAAAGTGCTCATTTTCAGAAGGAAAGTCATCCATTGAACAGAAAATAACTCAGTGGTGCCGTGACTATCTGGTCAAGTACCTTGTCAGGGATGGGGACGGCCCCCTCTACGCCATCCTTGACATCCTGCAGGGCCTGCTGCCTCATGCCCTCCACCGCCTCTTGCACGCCCTCGGCCTCCCATTTGGACTCCAGGAAGGCGGACACCTTATCTGTTGCGTAGGGGAACAGCACATCCTGAAACAACACACAAATCATTAGCAGGTATAAATATGTAGCCTTAAGTTAAATTTCATTGTCAGCAACCAGGGTGTAACCATGAATTGAAGACTTGCCTCAAATGTGATCTAACCTCAAGAATTCATTTTTAACAACTCCGATACGTAAGCAGATATACACGATAATATAACGATAGCAGTCAAGTACAATAATAATAATCTTTATTGAACAAAAATTTAAAGATTTATAACTACAAAAAAAAAGAAGTACATCTTACAATAGTTTAAATGTTGCATAAGTACAAAAGTAAATAAAAGAAAATAAAAATTTGCATATAAACAGTAGGTACTTAAATAATAGAGATTTATAATTATAAATTTAGGTATCTCGTAACCTGCCTCACTAGGCTTTTTTTTATGTTCCCATTCTAAATTTTATTATTTACAAATGTTAGTATTTATTTGTAATATAACAATAAGAAAGATTATTACGTAACCTTTCAAAAACAGTTTTTAGTATTCGGCTACGTTCAGAAATGTTTAATTTATAGAGAGAGCTTTAATTGTGAAGCGGAAATAACACAAAAATTTTGTAAATCTGACATTTCGTTTAAGACGAAAAACTTGCATATTCACGATAGATCGGAGCGCTTAAGGAAATTTACTTCATAAGTTGTGTTTCTAAATTTTAGCAATTTTTGTTGAATATGTGCAATAGTTCACATTCAAAAAAATTGGATCAGATATATTTTCTTATTATTTAAGTTATAATACATAGCGTTACAATATTACTCATGGCATTGCAAAATAGTATATATTAGCACAGGCATGTTAAATAATTAGAGGATAGTCTGAATTCTTGACAAATCAGTTTCAATTTTGAAAATGACAAAAAAATCTGTTAAAAATAATATACTGAAACGATTTTAAACTTTTTTCCACTTAAAAGTTTAAAATTGTTTGAATATATTATCATTATAATGGAATTCCACCATGAATTATCAGAATTCAAATTAGAAATATTAAAAAATATTATTTAATAGTAGGTACTTTATCGCTTATCTAAATTCTTCATGTAATCAGTTCCCATTTTTAAAATTACACTTATTCATAGCAAATTGTGGAAAAAAGTATAAAATTGTTTTAATATATTATAATGGAATTCCACCACGAATTGTCACTATCAAAAATAGAAATATTAAGTTTTGAGTTCACTGAACCAGAAGGACAGACAAACCGAAATGAGTATTTTAACAATATGTATAATTTATGTATATTTTAAAAATATTTCTACAACAATGAAGAGAACAGACTGGCTCGTGAGTTTGATTTTATTTTATATTTTTTACTTTATTATTAGCTTACGTCAAAAAACTAAATTATTTTGGTTCAATCCTTCAGTTACCCATGAGACCTGATTAATAAAGTAACTGAAAAAAACATATTGAAAATTTGTTTACATCGAAGCAAACTTCAAACCATCTAAAATTGTAACATCTAATGTGCCGTTTCCACGCTTGCCAAGCCTACGCAAACCTCCACAAACGCCAGCGTGGAAACAGGTCGTTTGCCTTGGCTTGCGTAGGGTTGCGTAGGGTTTGCGTAAGCTTGCAAGAGCTTGCCGCCGATCCAGTCGGGGTCGGATCCAGCGGCAAGCTTCGGCAAACGCTCAGTCAGGGGGGTATAACTCCGCTTCATTTCGTCAACCGAGTTCAAAAATGGTAAATTTCTATGACTGCGTGACGTCATACCGCGAGGACCAATGGAAAGCTTGACAGCTATGCGTATGTGTAATGTGTATGTGTATCAGTGTATAATGTATAATCCAATAATCCAAAATGGTCGCTCTTCAAAATGTCACGTTCTATTTACCCGAGCGCAATCTAAAACCTTAAACATGTAAATATCAGTGCGGTGTGGAATTAGCAGACTTGAATACATTGTTTACCCGATTTTGAGAACTCGTGCATGTGTTTTTGGATAATACTATCGTGAAATGGCACATTGCGATTGAATGCATAACCGTCGTGAATTCGTAACCTCCAGGTACAAATATTTATGTTGATTATTTATATGGAATTTTAAGCTCATTTCGTACGGCTATTTTAGCGAATAATTACAATCACTTCATAGTGTCATAGGTACATTAATTTAATCTTGTTTTCACGTATTTATAATGTTTTGTTTTGATCTGTCTGTCTTTATGTATCTCACGAGTTTTTCTAATACTTTCAGCTCGAAACACCAAAGTGACGGATAGTATCGGGCTGCCTACTTTCTACCCCTACAGCTGGCAGGCTGGCGGAGACTACAAATGCTGGAGTACACTCATTTCCTTCAGTAACGTTGTGGTGTCATGCCGGGAGATGGGGGCTGACTTATTCCACCACTTCCTGGCACCGCTGTCCTTGAGAGAACACAAGAAGGAAGAGTCTCCACCAGAACTCGACAACAACGACACATTCTCAGTACGCCTTTTCTATTTGTACTTTATATTTTTGTCAGTAGAGGGAGTACGAAAACAGTGTGTAATACAGTTGTGAATGATGAATGCTTGAGAAGGTAAATGAGTTTGTATATCGTGGGAAGTATGTTTACAAGAGATGGGAAGGTTGATAGAGATATTGAAAGAAGGGTTAATGCAGGTAACTCTATTAATGGAGGATTGAATGGCGTTGGCGCTAACAAAAAAACTGAAAAGTCTAAAGAAGTGAAAATGGCAGCCCACAATGGAGTACTGTACCTGATGTATGGCAGTGATTAACTGGCAGAGGAAAGATGAAAGTAGACTGAATGCTGTAGAAATGAGATTCCCGAGGCGTAAGTGTGGTAAAATCATGTATAGTCCCTTTCTGCCTGTACAGAGTATAATTAAAGCAATATATTATGTATATTTTACGCAGCAAAGCGTTTATTGGTCAAATGAATGTACGAGTATAGTTTCATATCAGTGATCGCTGAACCGGTGTATGAAATTTTTTGCTATAGGTTAAAGTGGTTTGTCTACTTTATTTATAAGTTTGTGCAGAGCGCCTTTGAGGTGATTTTTTTACAAAACTGGCGCTATACAGATCATTAAAATATCATTATTTATGATCATGTGAGAAATGTGGAGATCCGCAAAGAATGCAAGGCTAATCGTAATGAGTAAGATTAAGAAAGGGACCCTCAGATGGTTTGGGTATGTAGAGCGAATGAACGAAGCATGGAATGTAAGTAATATAACGCAGATGTGAGTGGTAGATGAACTCAGGGATGCCAGAGGAGAAGACCTGACACGATCAAGTGAATCAGATATATTGCCTCGGGCCACGTCAAGAGTCAGAATAGTATGTATGAGTCGATTTGTGAATGAGGCAAAGAGTGTGTGCCAAGACCGAGTTGTTTGGCGGAACGTCCTATCTTTCCACCCCTGTGGTGAAACAGCGTGATGGTTAGTTGGTTATTCTTGTTTTTAACTAACTAACTAACCAACCATCACGCAGTTTCTCCGCAGGGGTAGGCAGATAGGACGGACCGCCAAACAACTCGGTCTTGGCACACACTCTTTGCCTCACTCACATTCATACATTGTCTCATACATTCCTATTATTCTGACTTTTGACATGGCCCGACTCAAGTATCTGATTCACTTCCTCAGGCGTCCCCGTCTTCTTTTACTATTCACAAACGTTCATTCGCTCTACATGCCCTTGTATTTCCTTCTTCTTGTATTATTGTATTGTATACCCTGATGTATGGCAGTGAGGCATGGAACTGGCAGAGGAAGGATGAAAGCAGACTGAATGCTGTAGAAATGAGATCCCTGAGGCGAATGTGTGGTAAAACCATGTACGATCGTGAGAGAAACGTGGATATCCGCAAATAATGCAAGGCTGACGTAAGCCTGATGTGTAAGATTAAGAAAGGGACTCTCCGATGGTTTGGGCATGTAGAGCGAATGAACGAGGAAAGGAGTGTAAGGAGAATATATGATGCAAATGTGAATGGTAGAAGAAGTCGGGGACGCCCGAGGAAGACATGGCACGACCAAGTGAATCAGATACTTGAGTCGGGCCATGTGAAGAGTCGGAATAATAGAAGAGCATGTATGAGACGATGTATGAATGTGAACGAGGCAAAGAGTGTGTGCCAAGATCGAGTTGTGTGGCGGTCCGTCCTCTCTGCCTACCCCTACCCCTGCGGGGAAACGGCGTGATGGTTAGTTAGTTAGTTTTAGTTATTTCCTTGTTTCACTAATTCTTGTATTTCCCTGTTTTTACCTGTTTATAATAAAATATTAAAACATGTTATTGAGTTCATTTATTATGACATTCCATTTTATTTTTAAAATAATATTTTAGGCTAAAAAAATTTGGTAGGTACCGAAAGATAATTATATTGTCTATGGTCGAGCCTTTCATTGTTTCCTCTATTCTTGTCGATGGTGTCTATGACGTCATACCGCGAGGAAAAAAAAAAAGTCGTCACATTTATGGCGTATCTATGGTGAAATAGCGTTGAAATTTTGTCTGAGCAAAAAGCAGGAAGTTATCAATCTAATGACTGGTTTATTTATGCGCTCAGTGTAATTTCAGAACTGACGGCGAATGCACGCCGTTTTTGCTCCATGCGGTATATCGATAATTAACATTACGAGACATATGTATGACGAAAGAGGCATGCCTGACTTATTAAAATGTATAAGAACATAATTTGAATGCACTAATTTAATTTATTGGATTTACCTAAAAAGTCAATATAAATAAATAATCTTTTATTGATGATTTATTATTTATTACAATAAAAAAACATATGATTTTTGTTGGAATAACTTTTTTTTATAATACAAGACAATATTATATTGTTTTTTTATACTTTGCTTGTATTTCAAATAAAAGTATGTTAAACCAAACGCAACAGCCTACACAAATTCGGCGTCCGCCATGCTCGGGTGTTGGTAGCTCACTGACGCAGTCACAAGCGTGTAAACGGCTTCCAAATGCCAGGCGAGATTTGCGTACGCTTGGAGCGTGTGGAGGTTTGCGTAGGCTTGGCAAGCATGTAAATGTACCATAAAGAGCACAGCAGATAGTATGAATCACTACTGCGTAGAAGACATGTTTTTCAGCTGAGTAAACAAATAACATGTGAATTTATCTAAAATTTGCACAGCCAAAGCTCAATGCGCCCGCAGCCAGCAGCCTGCTAATATTGTAAACACGTTCAAGGCCGCCCGCGCCGGTACATCCCTACTACCTATACTACAGAACAGGCAAAAAAAAAAAAAAAAAGTACACATGTTTATTCCATCCTATTATGGCCGACCTATCTACGAGACAGCGCCGGCGCTTGTCAAACTGTGGCACAAGAAATCAAATAAAAAATAAAAAATTAAAAATTAAAATTTTGTGCGGTTTACACGCGGTAGAAAACTTGCAGAAAACTAAACTTCGAGAGAATGAGACGAATGCAGAGTATCTGGGAAGGATAATTGCAGGGTTTATTTATTAAAATATTGTTAACAAGTTTAAAAATTATTTTACATTTTATTAAAGGAAGCTCCGCACAAAAAGGAGGCCGATATGCTACGAAGCACCGCACAAAGAGGACACCGATTGGTCTATCTCATTCTCTCGCAGGCTAAATCCTATGTATGGGTTTGTCTCTTTTTATTGTCGCTTGTTTCCGTTTCATCGAGTTTAAAATCACAACGGTGTAGAAGAATTTACACTTCAAAATTTGAAAAAAATCAGAACGCAATTCACACGCGGTAGAAGTGAAACCCTCTGAAAACTAAAGTAGACAAGAGTGGATAGGCTAAGAAGCACCGCACAAAGAGAAGACCGATAGGCTAAGAGGCACCGCACAAAGAGGAGACCGATTATACTATCTCATTCTCTCACAGGCTAAATCCTATAGACGTATCTCTTTTTTAGTGTCTCTATTTTTCGTTTCATCGAGTTTCAAATCACAACGCTGCTAAAGAAGTTTACACTTCAAAAACATTTTCTAATACAAGAAAATAAATTGTTTGTAAACAAGGCGAAGTCAATATTTTTTTGTGTATAAAGGAGATAAAGTTTGAGAGAGTTTGCGTGTCGGCCAAGTTGAGCGCGTGGGCTGGAAAGTGGATGGTAAAAAATCTGAAATAATTCCGTGTGGCTATTTATAGATACTAATGCTATTTTTATTACAGGCGGTAAACCATTATTGTGGGCATAAGTGGCAGCCGTAGAATGTGGCCATAAAAAGTGCTCAACAAAAAAACATAAAAAGTGCCTAAAATAAATTATTATTCTACATACTTTCACTGTTAAATCTAGATTAGAGATTACGAACAGTTAGTAGTAAACTTCGCGTAATGTTGATTATTCCGATTTGACAGCTCGTAACGTACATGTGAATTCTGGCGAAGTAAAAAGGTACTATCCAACACAGCTACCATCTTGACAGGATTGACCGGAAATAAGGCGTATTATATTATACAATTTAAAAAAAAAAAACACTTCGCTACGCTTAGTCAATAATAAATAATACGAATGTTAGAGCGAGCGCGCTAATATTAAAACCGATAATATTTAAGCGAAAATTGTGAAAATCTAACACACTATAATAAAGAGGAAATATTTGGTTGTTTGTTTGTTTGCATTGAATAGGCTCCGAAACTACCGAACTGATTTGAAAAATTCTTTCGCCAATAGAAAGCTAAATTATTAGCAAGTAACATAGGCTGTAATGTATAATGGTAAGCTCTGGTGTTATGAAATTTGTATAAATGAAAATATGTGTATTTCGTATATTTTAGCGGCAGGGTGCAAAGGCAGGGGGGAGGTGGGGTTCGCGGAGAGGGAAGAGACGAGATAGGGGGAAGGCAGGGAGAATCAATATATTTCTTTGAATGGCATTGCAACGCATGCCGGGAACCAGCTAGTGTTTAATAAAACACGACTCGTTTAAAATAGAGCAAAAATCTCGTGGGAAATATCTAAAACAGCATTTAAAGAAACACTCAATTCGGAAAAAATTCGGTTTAGTGGCGAAATTCCTAAAAATACAAACTAGTTATTTTTATACTAACTATGGGCCGGGGAATACGAATCTGAAAGAATTAGGCGGCGGCAAGCAATATTAACTGAACTAGCTTATGCCTGTTGCAAAGCAACTAACGGGTTAAAACTAACTTGACTTACTAACAGAAAAAAAAATTTCATAGTAAGCGGGTCGGTAACTACGGTTAAACATACAAATATACATAAAGCCGCCCACAGGGCCTAGCAGCAAAAACCAGCCATACTTTAGTATACAGACACCATTGTAGGCATGCACACATCAAATCCCCAAAGTTTCATCGCAATCGGATGAACGGTTTAGCAATGCGTAATTTCATGATGCCAGAGCTCACTTTTGTAAACAGAAACCGTCGTGGGCATGCACACATCAAATCTACAATTTTTTATCGCAATCGGATGAATGCTTTAGCAACGCTTAACGGTTAAACACACAATTATGTATAAAGCCGCCCGCAGGACCTAGCAGCAAAAAGCTGCCACACTACATACACTAATTCCCGGTACATTTAGTTTTCAAAAAGCTCGTGCGCCACCTATTAAATTTTTTTATACAAATTTCGTGAAGCCAGAACTCACCAGTAGTTGTATACAAACCTTGCATTAACAATAACGAACACAACAAAAAAAGAATTTTTCAATTTGTTGCAGTCCTTCAGAAGTTATGAGCGTACGTACATTTTCATAAAAATTTTATAATGCCAGAACTCACCAGTAGTTTAACTGCTTAAAAAAACCGCTATACGAATTTAATACTTAAAAAAAAATTCCCGTTCAACTTCGAGTAATTTCTGTAAAAGTTCGGTTCGAATTCTATTCAAGTTCTATAGATATTTTTTTATTATGATGCAACTGGCATTTACTGATAAAAAAAATAGAACTTACACAGAACGTAAAAATGAACTTAAAAAAATTGTTAAATTATTCAGTATCGGTGAAACAACATTACCTTAGTTAATTAAATTGCATTAAAACCTAAATAATTGTCTAACTACCCATTCCGGTAGGTACCGGGGCTTTTCCTTACAAAATTCCTGCAATGGTTTTGCTTTTTTATCATATTTGCAATAGTACCGAGATAAGTAGGTACCTACCCTGAATTAATAACATTTCAATTTGTACCTACTGGCCGGTAAAAATCTACCCTTCAGAAGTCAATCTATGGACACGTATTTTCTTGTTTTTTTTGGAAAATTTTATAGGTTTTTCGGCGACCCTGAACTTTTTTACATGGGACAGACACCTCATATTGGTATCAAAAGACGCGGAATGTTTTCGGGTACCGAATTTTTCAAAAACATCCAAGCCGGAATCGTTTTTCCGGCCGCAATGCCGTTTCCCGAAAAACAACAACCCAAACCGCTGAGAGATCCGTTTTGTTTTGACATGTAAGAATCCTGACCTAACTCAACATTCGTTGCAATTTCTTTTGCATTGAAACTAATGGCCAAAATGACATCTTTTTTTTTGAAGTACACCTGTCGGCAGGAAATATAACTGAGCCGAATTGAGTACTTTTATCTTAGGTTCCAGTTTTTGCCGCTGATTTGCTTCAGTTTTCTGTGAATAAATCGCTAGCAAAAATGTAGGCAAACAAAATGCTTAATTTTTCCGTAGTTTTCTCAAGTACTGAAAAGTGTGCTTTCGTACCCAAAAAAGACTTTTTTCTTTCCCTTTTTGAGCCTACGCGTACGTCGCGCCGTTTCAACGGGTGAACATGACGGCGGGAAATAGAACTAAGGCCGAATTTCTCCGTCGGTGAGAGATTTAATTGTAGTTTTCGCCGTTTGGGTGCGCTGCTAACCGTGCAGCGGTGTTTTGTATGAAAAATGGTCCGTAATCTGGAGACTTTTGGCACGCTCCCCTGGATCCGATAATGGTCTCTGCGGTCTTTGAAACTCGAGGAGCGGAGAGGTCATTTTCGGATCCATCGAAAGCACTGAATTTTTTTGGCAAGCCAAAGTGAACCTTGAGGTTGGTGAAACTCCAGGGGCGGTGAGGTCGATTTTCCCATAAAAAAAAAGTGAGCTCGTCTTCAAAACTGAGCATTAATATATAGTATTATACGACTTTAAAAATTTTTTTGACACCTCTAGGAAAATGGCCATTTTGGAAACATTCTGATTCCTAGAAAATCAAACTAGTTATTTTTATACTAACTTTGGGCCGGGGAATCCGAATCTGAAAGAATTAGGCGGCGGCAAGCAATATTAACAGAATTACACGACTTTTAAATTTTCAATAAACACAAGCCATCTTTAAAGCATTTTAACACATGAAAACCATAGAAAAAGAATAAAGATGTTACATCACATAAAATTAAGTGTTGCCATTAAGCAGTAATATCAATAACGTAAAACTTTCCGACACGATAATTCTTCACATGATAATTCATCACATAACACATTAACCTGATGAATTATGACTATCTCAACGGCCGTATTCTTAAACCAAAAGTATGAAAATTCGTAGTCTTAAAAAGTTGTTACCTAGACCGGTCACCAATATCAATGTTATTATATAAAACCTAACCTAACCTAACCTAACCTAACCTAACCCAACATGGTTTGTGCCCCTTTATACCGCCTGCTCGCGTCAATTTAAAAAAACATCCCAGTTTTCAAGTAGTTTAGCGGCTACGCTAGGTTTGTATAACATGGTTTGTGCCCCTTTATACCGCCTGCTCGCGTCAATTTAAAAAAACATCCCAGTTTTCAAGTAGTTTAGCTGCTACGCTAGGTTTGTGTAACATGGTTTGTGCCCCTTTATACCGCCTGCTCGCGTCAATTTAAAAAAACATCCCAGTTTTCAAGTAGTTTAGCGGCTACGCTAGGTTTGTATAACATGGTTTGTGCCCCTTTATACCGCCTGCTCGCGTCAATTTAAAAAAACATCCCAGTTTTCAAGTAGTTTAGCTGCTACGCTAGGTTTGTGTCACATGGTTTGTGCCCCTTTATACCGCCTGCTCGCGTCAATTTAAAAAAACATCCCAGTTTTCAAGTAGTTTAGCAGCTACGCTAGGTTTAGGTAGCATGGTTTGTGATACAAAAGTGAGTAAAATTTATAAAAAGTAAGTACTTAAATTATAAACATGTCATTTTACGTTATTGATATTACTGCTTAATGGCAACACTTAATTTTATGTGATGTAACATCTTTATTCTTTTTCTATGGTTTTCATGTGTTAAAATGCTTTAAAGATGGCTTGTGTTTATTGAAAATTTAAAAGTCGTGTAATTCTGTTAATATTGCTTGCCGCCGCCTAATTCTTTCAGATTCGGATTCCCCGGCCCAAAGTTAGTATAAAAATAACTAGTTTGATTTTCTAGGAATCAGAATGTTTCCAAAATGGCCATTTTCCTAGAGGTGTCAAAAATTTTTTTAAAGTCGTATAATTCAGTTAATATTGCTTGCCGCCGCCTAATTCTTTCAGATTCGTATTCCCCGGCCCATAGTTAGTATAAAAATAACTAGTTTGTATTTTTAGGAATTTCGCCACTAAACCGAACTTTAGCCCTCCATTTTAATTTTTAGAAATTTAATTAAATTTAAATTTGATATGTTAATATCGAGTTCTGCAAGTATTTAAGTTCAAATACTTTCTTAAATACTTGCAGAACTCGATATTAACATATCAAATTTAAATTTAATTAAATTTCTAAAAAAAAAAAAAAACAAAACGTGTTTATAATAATTTTCGGGGCATACTTTGCGATTTTTCTCTTTGGAGATACAGTGTGGAGGGTCTTTTTATGGAATGGAAGGAGGAAGGTCTGGAAAAAAGGTATGAGGGGTGGATAGGAATCTGGGAGTCAATCCATTCCTCGCACTGCGGTGCAAGGCGATGGGTCGAGTCCGGCTGGAGGTCAAATGGTCTCTCTCTAAAAAGACGAAAGACTCTCTCCCGATCCCTTCCACCACGCAGTAGGTGGGCAAAGGCATTCACCGCTAAGACAGACACAAACCTCACCCCTTGGACCCGGGCTCCCCCGCTTAGCCACGAAGCGTTGGTTATCCAATAAATGGTTCACGGGGCAGCGGTACCCATACCCGCCCCCCCAAATCAGATATTTTTACAAGGGGATTTAAATAGATACATTAAATTTGATATAATATCAAGAATGGGTCGTTTAGATGGTTAAGACATGTAAAACCTACAGATATATAGTAGGAGATTAGAAAACAAGGAATGTAGGTCATGTCAAGAATAATATATTGTTTAAGAAAATGTTAATTAAGCAAGCAGTGTGCAAAGATAGGGGTAGTGAGGCGTTCCGTCCTCTAAGGACTCTAAGATACTCCCGTGGGAAGTGCAGAGAGGGCTAGTTTGGTGTCCTTTGATTATAAACGCATTTGTATGGAAGATGTTTGATATAATTCAACCGGCTGTGAATCACACACGGGACAACTCCCGGTTGGTTGTTTTGGCTACCACAGGTTCGCAGGACCCAAGTATAGTATATTATAATTATACTACCTGCCTACTGAATGCACACAGCTTGCAGTGTGTGCAGTGCAGAGTGCAGATTGCAAACCGCACAGGGCGGGAATCGCGGCGTATTGATCGCTATAGCTATAGCTGGCCGACATGCGTACTTCTTTCTAACCAATTCAAAAGGAACCACTCGCTTGGATTACACATTTCCTACACGAATTATAGCGTTATTTTTAAATAAAACTAGCAAATCCCCGGCATGCGTTGAATGCCACTTAAATAAATAAATGTTTTCTCCCCGCATGTCCTTTCCCATTCGTCCCCGTTCCCATTCCGCGCCACCTCTTCATCCTTCCATCACCGCTAAACTGTATACAATACATACATTTTCACAACTCGCGCGCAATTGCTATTTTTTTAATACAATTTTTTTAATGCCAGACCTCACCAATATATACAGAAACAAATCACAAAGTTTCATCGCAATCGGTTAATTGTTTTAGAAACGCATAAGGGAGAAACAAAGAAACATTTATTTTTTATACAAGACGTATAACCGACGAGTCGGCGACGACATCAATGAAGAATAGAGAAACCGAAAACTGGTTGGCAACTCAACTTTACGATTTTAATACGATGCAATTATTACCTTCACTATTTTTAACAGAATGACTTTTTTCGAAAAAAAAAATAATGTTTGAGAATGTGTGATAAAACCGCCGTGTTTAAACGTCAAACTGACAGGACTGTGGTGCATGGCCAAGTCTGCTGACCCCACTTCAGAAAACTCGGTGTCGGATCTTTTTACTACATTCTGAATGAGGCGTAGGTCTGGCCTCATTTTGGTTTCATACAAAAATATGTTCATTGCTTACATTAGTAAGTTGAGCAATTTTTGTAAATAGATTGCATCTCTTCTCTGGCCATTAAGGTGATGCACTACCAAGCAACACAGGCGTCGCAACTGGGATGACCGATATAAGGTCATGTGGTACCTCGAGAAAGTTGAGCTGCCTTCCGGTCCTATCCGCGCATCTTCCGTAAACTTTTTTTTAAGGTTTAACGAGCGGTTGAGGGAATTAGTTCCCATTGGGTTATTTATTGTTAAAATACCCAATTTATTGCTATAGTTTGGTACTGTTTTACTATTATTGAACTGTGTCATACTTGCAAATTAATTTTACTTACACCAAACAAAGTCTAATTGTGTTTACCGTAAAGTAATTGTGGATTTTATTTCATCACCGCCGCTACAATGGTAATTTAGTTATTTAAACTCGATAATTTGAGCTGTAGGCTAGGAATGGTTTCAAATACATGCGTGTCGTCTGATAGCAAACATGATTTATGTGTATACACATTGACATGCAAACAACACATCATGATATATCTTTCATATTTCACACGATATTGACATTGGACCAGAGCACAAAGCTGCGCGGTGTTCGCTTTTAGTAATATAATATGTACCTGTCTGTGTCTAAGTTCGTGCGTGATACTCGTAGCCAGCCGCATGGCAACAGCGAGGCAGACATGCCTGACCTTCATAATGATCATTCCTTCTCCCTCCCACACTCCCAGAGGGGGAGGGCGCTTAGGCCTGCGAGGGGGTCGCTGACCTCCTGTCTGGAGGTGCATTCCGCTACCCATAGGGATGGGATCATCATCGACATATAACTAATATTATACAATACACCGTATTTCATACTCCTACTGAAAATCTTGAGGGTAGATTGATTTTATTCATAATAATTTAAGATCAAAAACTATGAATGACCACGGAAATTTGAAATACTGTGAAGGACAATAAATCCGAAAATGAATTTAAATAAGTTATTTTTCTCGGTTTGTTTCACTATTTCGATCTGTTTTTTCTGAAAAAATTAATAAATTAAAGTAAAATAATTATAATAGTATTAAAGAAATATATTAAAAAGTGTTAAGTATTCCAAAAGATAATAAAAAAAATTATAATTATAGGTATACCGTCTATAACAGGAGATATTAAAAACTCGTAAAAAAAAAACTTTTCTCGCTCTCCTGAACAATTGACATTTGGTCTTTTATAGCACTTCAAATTTCATGGATCGATAAATTTTCACTGGCCCAAAAAACCGGTTGGGGACAAACGTTAATTGAACAAATTGTGCGTCTTGTAAACATTATAATAAGTTGCAATGCATTGGAATCGTTGATTTCTAGATACCTACGTTAATATTACATATAATACATACATACTTACGATCGTAATATAGCTTATTACGGTAATAAGTACATAACTCTATCGATACAAGAATAATGATTTTTAAGATAAAAATCAACAATATTTGTTTCACATACAGACAACATGGCCGCCATGCTTGACTAGTAATCACAATTCGATCAAAATCTGAAATGAGACAAGAATCGTCGATTATCGGGGACCTTTAAAATGTCAAAAAATCAAAATGGCACTCAACATCGATTCGACGACCATCAGTGATTAAAAAGGTTCCATGCTAACTCAGAATCATGTCAACTCAACACCTACTCGAAAAGTCATTAAAAGCTACAAAAAAATATTTTAACAAATTATATTTAAAAAATTTCACTTTAACATTTCTATCACTTTTAATGACTTTTCAAAGGAGGTGTTGAGTTGTTTCATTCCAAATTATCCGGTCAGCATTTGAAACACCTCACCGTATATATTTCTGTTAAGTTACTTTGAATTTTTAAAGCATTTTACTCGAATTAAAAAAATTCTGTAATCGCATTCGAAAAAAAAGTGTAATATCGATTCACACGTTCCTATCACTACGAAATGAGGCGCTCAGAGCCAAACCAGTCCGCACATAACCAAAACAAGTCAGCAAATAGGAAGTAACGATACGGCGAGTAAAAAAGTCTCGCGAATTCAAAGCACGTAAAGCACATCGCCACGCGGAACCGGCAGAACTGACAGAACCGTTCTACAAATAATCTCCTTCCCGGCTGTAAAAAAACACACATGACCGTGAATGAACTTCTATTTCTAATGCGAGCCGGTAATGAAAACTATAATTATTTATTATTATTATTTGACTGAATTCATTCACGAATATGACGAAACATTATTATTTAAAAAGCGGTTTGCGTGTCACCTGGTTTGGCTAGACTAGCTAATGGTTTTGTAACATTATGGAATTTATCATATATGATGACGTGTCGTTGAACCAGAGAAACAGCTGATCATAATAATATTGAGCTGTCTTGTTATCGATGTCGCTGAATAAAGCCTTATCGCACCTATACAGAACTTGTGTTGTCACACAAATACAGAACTTGTATTGTTATACAAATACAGACCTTGTGTAAATAGTGATTGACGACCTTTTTAGTGGCTCGAAAAATACATCTTTTGCTAGATTTGAACAGATCCAGGGGTTCACGGCGAATTTCTATGAGGAAGGGCCAAAACTACATTCTCGAACGGTATACATTGATCCTCATCAGGATTCCCTGAATTTTAGGTATATCCAATTATTATAATAGATATCCAGTTATTATTTGGTAACCCGCCAGTTCATAATAGAATAGTGTATATTATATTCCAGTTTGAATTATTCGTTATTTACAAATCTTTGTAAAACATGAGGATTGGTAATCGAGAAGTCAGTAATTGAGTTTAAGTCCAAGTGCACACGAGCAACTTTGGTTGCAGGTAACAGTTGCATTGCATCAAAATCCATTACGGTATATGGAGGTGCGCACACGAGGTGAAGCGACATTAATAAGACTTTTTTGAATTTGTATGGAATTTAAAACAGTTAACACTTGAGTCATCCGCTCATAGAGAAACTGAAAAAAAAAACAGTTGGTGACGCAATCGACATCCACAAGTAACTTGTGAAGGCAACCTGTCAACAGAGCAACTGAAACGCGACGGCCGAGGTGACTAGCAGTGCTGGTCTCCGCGGCCGTCGCGTTTCAGTTGTCATATTGACAGGTTGCCATGGTAGCGGCTCACGACCTGTCAAATTTTCGAGTAAATTGCGATTTGTCAAATCAGAAAATATCGATTTTGTTCAGATGGTTGATACATTGTGTTGTGCCGTGAGTTGGCCCTAACTAGCAACAAAAGTTGCATATGTGCAGTGTGCCAAAGTAATAAGGCGATTTGTTGTCATAAGTTATTGAAAATAAATCCGAGACTTCATTTTGTAAGGTAAATATATCTTTACTTCTTTTTTCCTGACGCCCTCTCCTATCAGAGGTTGACTATCATCAAGACAGTCTTCACCCTGCACAACACTGCACACTGTAAGCCCAGAACAACACTGAGCTGAACTTGGAAAACTTCCACACACGAGAGAAGCCATCATACTAATAAAATAGATTGGTCTAAATTCAGCCAAGTAATGAGAAGAGAAGGTTGGTGGTATGCGAGGTGAACATAATATATTCTAAAACCTTTTGTTCTAAAAAACAGTACTCGGCTTCGTGAGGAAAGGGTATTATCCCCGGTGCAGCGGCGCTCCCTAAACTGGTTTCGAGTGCATAATGTATTCTGTACATACACTACATACACATGCATATACTAGAAGTCGCGTTCTCAGCATTCGCCATTTCACCTCTCACACTATAAAATTGACGCTGTATTTCAGTCAGAAAATGAGTACCTACACATTTTGTGTGGAAGTTGACTATTACTATGTTGCCATAACTCTCTGTGTGCATAGTATTAGTTAGTCAATATTTTCAACCAATACTAATAATGTATATCCGCAAACTGTAAACTTCACCCGCCATAACACAGGGTCATCCCTAGCATGGAGGGTGAAATATCATTAAAAAAACTATATTTACTTTCGATAATTCATGTATTAAATAAATAAATGTCATGCTAAACTTTAATACCTACCTGACATTGATACAGAAATCGTCGCAATAGGCGAGTTTACGGTCAGAAAATCGGCATGTCTCCCCGTTGCATTTTTCTCTTTAGATTATGGTCATTGTAAAGTCATACCTAGGTATACCTGCGCGAGAATGGATAGTATCAAGTTCGGGTCGGCATTAAAGTTTGGCGTATACTGTACAGCCTGTATTACAATAATACAAAGTGGCAGTGCACTAGTTGCAAATTGCAAAACGTTCCTAAACAATTCCCACGCAGTAAAAGAAACATTTTAACCCCTTCTGGCCCCCTAGTACAGTCGATCGATAAGGAATAATATGATAACTTTCGGTAACTTCTCATCGTTCCCTAGTATGATTCCAGATCACCAACAAATAAGTAACAGATAAGTTTTTAGATTTTCACGGCCAAAAACATTTTCATTGTTACTTTTTTTTTTCATTGTTAGTTTTTGGGATGTTATGCCGTGTTGCGCTATCTCCTTCTTTAGCCGACGTTTCGGACAGCGTTGCAGTGCCCATCATCAGGGCAGATCCGGTAGATCCGACGATGTGTAATTGTTAGTATTGAGTGTGTGCTTATTTACTTGGAAGAGATACCGTATCGACAGGGGCGTGCACAGAGTTTTTGATCAGGGTAGGCAGTAAGAAAATAGGACAAGTTTCACAGATTAAAATTTCCATATTCTATCAGATAATTTCAGAATTAAAGTACGACAAACGTTTTTGAACCAACAATTAGCATTTATGAAAGACAACTATTTGATAGAAGGACATAACAACCTTCGACCAAGTATACCCTACGTCAATGATAACAACAGATGTTTTTGTCATCACTGATTGCCATTTGCTAATTTTGTTCTAGAAAGCACTGCTTAATACTAACAAAAAAATCTCATAAAAGCAAATTCAAAACGACAGTTCTACTCTATGCTTTGTGCATTTCGTAAACATTGAATTATATATTGTATGAAGTTAGCTCTAGTCAGAAATAATTCTTGCTTAGACCGCATTTTAGTGAGGCAGTTGGAGGGCGCGCGTGTAGTTTCTAGTTTATGCTACGTTTGTAGTATGCCGTTTGATGTGTCGCTCGCGTAGTTTCGGTTGCTCAGCTTTTTCGCGCTTATTTTTGAAAGTGTCTATTTATTTTTAGCAATAATTTTATAAATTATAATATTATTTACATGCTTATATTTTACAAAAACGGCAGGGTAGGCAGTGCTTAAGTGCCTATATGGAGTGCACGCCCCTGCGTATCGAGATACTCTTCCAGGTAAATAAGCACACACTCAACTCTAACAATTACACATCGTCGGATCTACCGGATCTGCCCTGATGATTGACACTGCAACGCTGTCCGAAACGTCGGCTAAAGAAGGAGATAGCGCAACACGGCATAACATCCCAAAATCTAACAATGAAAAAAAAAAGTAACAGTTCGCAATGACTAAGTGTTCTTAATATATTCGACTGCAGCTGTTGTTTGTACGTTAGGGGGCATCCATAAATTACGTGAGCACAAACGGGGGGGGGGGGTCCAGCAAAATCTCACGTTACTTGAAAAAAATATATGAATTAGTCCAAATTTATCTCACCGAGGGGGAGGGGGGGGGGGGTTTAGATTGCAAGAAAAACTGGTAATTAATGGATGCCCCCTTAGCGATCTGCAGTTGCCCTAGGGATCGATGAGAAGTCACCGAAAGTTATCCTATCAATCCTTGTCGACAGACTAGGTATGCTAGTGCCATAACTTCTCTTTACCAGTAATAATTATCTTTCACCATCCTATTTAATTAACGTTTGCCGATATCAGTGATCCGGAAGAACCCTACACCGAAACCGAATCTGTCAGAGGCCACCTTCGAACAGAGGTTGAATTTAAGATTTAATAATATATTTCAGTATTCAACACAATCAAAACAGGTTGCGTCCATTTAAAAAAGATGAACGAGGGATGCGGAAGCATCTCGGCAATTAATTACCAAGCAGCAAAATGGGTCACCAAGAAACAAGAGCCTGTGAAAGGCGCATACGAAATTATATTACCGTACCAAAATTTTAACGGAAAAAATTCAGAGAACATATAATTATGAAAGCTAAAATGTACTCTTTACAGTCGATAGCCAACACCTTCATGTGTGTCATTATATATAATAAAAAAATTAAAGAAACTTTATCATACACCTCTAATTACGAATATTTGGGGATTAGCTTTGAATCATAAATTTAATCTTAACGTATTGAGTCGAAAGATGAAGGTATATCACTGGTACAGTTGATTAGTCACGACATTTCCAAAGCCATCTCTTTCTCTTAAAAAGAAAGACAAACCAAACGACCTCCATAACACGGGCATGTGAGCATGGTGGTCGAAAAATCCACAAATTATGTAACCATTCAAAGCAATGAATAAATAAAAATTTTAAAAAAATCCTGAGTTACGAATAACCTGGCAATATTTGAAAATGTACTACCACCACAGTAAGCTGAAAATGTTGCTTGTGTCGTGATGGAGGAGGAATCCAAAACGCGACGCCAACTTAGCCACTGACCGGTCGTGTGACACTAGTTTAGTTAATACACTACAGGTTTTTCTGCATTATAATTCCGAGTATTGTTTTGGGAGGCGGGTGTGGGTACAGCCGCTCCGGGAACCATTTATTGGATAACCAACACCTCTCTTATAGGTCACCCCAAGTGATTCGCTATTTGGTGATTTAGCAGGGATGCCAGGGTTCATGGGGTGAGGTTTGTCAAGGTCTTGGCGACCGTGTGTCTGCCCATCTGCTGCGTGACGGGCCGGATCGAGAGATTGGTTGAGGTCTTTCAACCTCTCCAGCCAGAATCCCTCGACCCATCGTCTTGCACCGCAGTTAAAGGATGGATTCATACGTCCGTCACTCCCAGGGCCGGATCTACGAAATCTGGCGCCCTGTGCAGTAGGTACCGATGGCGCCCCCCCCTACATTTTTATTTTGATTAAAAATTCGTTCACCCCAATTTTTTTATTTAATTTTAATTTTTTTTACACTAATTTTCCAAATAAAATCAAGACATATAAAGGGTGTAACTTTTCTAAGTGACCTGG
Organism: Limnephilus lunatus; assembly: GCA_917563855.2. NCBI lineage: Eukaryota > Metazoa > Arthropoda > Insecta > Trichoptera > Limnephilidae > Limnephilus > Limnephilus lunatus. The sequence goes on along the minus strand of OU830602.1, from coordinate 37,722,503 downwards.
CGGTAACTCTCACACTCTCACGTTTTTTTTTAAAAGAGAGAATCTCCAGGAGCCCTATACTCTCTTATTGGGTAAACATAAAATTATGGTGCTATTTTAATTATTTTAGGAAAAACTCTTTTTGCAAGTTATGCTTTAAAATAATACAACGAATTCTTTGTTTGTGCCCGTACCATGATTTAAAATATAGGTTACGAGACAATGCGGGTGGTTTCGCTGAACTAGGTCCATTAGACATTCTTGAGATTCACTGCGTTTATGTATATACCCAACGCGAATATTAATAGAAAATGCAAATACAAATATGTTTCCATGGCAACGTACAACACAAGAATAGCATCTACAGCTTCTGACTAGGTCTAAAATCTAATAAGAATATAACCTCATATTTGTACTTGCATTTCCCCTGTGTTGAGCGAACAAACACTAAATTGAGCGAACAACACTAAACACTGACGTATGGTATCAACGGCTTAAGAAAGACCGCTTATGTACACTGACACCGTAAAATAACAAATCTAATAGATATTAATTATACATCGAACTTATAATATGTCAAATCAACGATGAAACTGTGAACAGTGTCAACACGTTGCAACCTGCAAATCCTGCAAACCGTGGAATTTACTGAAGATTTCATAAGATAATGGTCTTTAACTACCTTCTCCTAGAGACTTAAATCGTACAAAATAATTAACTAACTAAAATTGTCAGCATTTTGAAAGGCGCAAGTCGGTTTGTTTGATTCTCCAGAATAAAAATTCCGCGCTGTGATTGGTTATTGAATTTGGATCGCACCCATTCGTCGTAAAAGATATATGGAAAAATAGATCTTACGTTAAACTAAATATATGGAATTTGTAAAAAAATTCTGTAACTGACTATAAATTCGTAAGCCGTTGATACCAACCTGACGCGTGCGCATTCTGTTTCTTTGGAAAGTTTTGCTAGAGTGTAATAATTATTTCGTACTGGTAATTTTTAAATGATTCACGGAATATTATAACTAAATTTTAATACAATATTTATTTTCTCACGGCGCCCTTTCGGAGTTGGCGCCAGGTTTTTTGCACGTTTTTGAACGTATGGCAGATCCGGCGCTGGTCACTCCTGGACAGACTGACCCCCAGATTTCTACCCCCCAGAACTTCATCTTCTTTTCTTCCTTTCCTTAAAAAACCCTCTACACGGCATCCCCTAAGATGACATCGGCCCTGAGGGAAATTGTTTTCCTCGGGGCTTCCTGTGTGCAAAAAATTGTACCAGAGAGAGGGTACACTTTTACATTATGACTGCATACTCAACTCAAATTTCGACTTTTCGGAGATGTCTGACTAATCAACAAGGACGATCGATGTTAAAATATATGTTTTCGCGCCTCTTAATGCTGGGTACATATCATCTCATTATCCGTGGCTACTTACAAACGGTAAGATGAATAATGTGCCTCACATCCGCCATTTTGTAGTTGAGGTCATTGAGGTGCATTATAATTCCGAGGCTTGTCGGCAAGACAAGAGCCATACATGTACTTTTGGAATAGAAAACTTAGCATTTCTCCAATAACCTGGACTTAAACAAGTCATGCACTTTACACGACATGATTTAGTGTCAATTGTCCTACATTGGAGCACGTTCCTTGTCTGATCAGAGACCAGAGCCGCTTTCTATTATTATTATACTAGTACTAGTGATCTATACCTTACCTTACCTATACCTACTAGACTGGAAGTCGAGATATAGGTGGCAGCTAAGACATGTTCGTTATGGTTCGAAACTATAAAACCAATGTACGAATATTTTTTTTTAACGGTAAGGTTTTAGTATTCAAAAAATCGAGTGCAGTTCACAAGCGGTAGAAGCAAAACTTTACCAAAACAATCTCAACCAATAGGAGCATTGAAAAGTGACATCATAATCAAAGCGGCCAATGAGCGCAGTTTGGTGCTTCATAGGTGCTGTAATGCGTCATTTCCGTTACATCCTAATTTCAAATCGCAATGGGGCTAAAGAAGTTTCACTTCAAAAAGGGCCCTGAACTACACTCTGTAGTCCACTCTTACTCAATTTATCTTTAAATTCTACGTACGTAGTTAAGAAATTATGGTATACAAGGTTTCTAGTGGCAAAATTCTCAAACAATTCTTTATACGAAATACATATCTACCTATCAAAAAGTATGTTTGTAAAACCAATAACGGAATTTTCGAACAATGTACCCATAATTCCAGTACCTATTTGAGAAATTAAAATCTGTGGGAAACCTTGCACATTTTTTCTAACTACCTACCCGTGCCGTACAGAATTTACAGATACATATTTTTATTTCTTGCTTTAGCAGAATAAAACGTATGTATTTTGAGTGCTAAATAAGCTCGTTAATACAAAAATAGTTAATCATTGAAGAGAGCTTTAACGTTTTTTTCCCAATAATTTTAAAGTATAAATTATGCAACAAATGTAAGTAATATTTGTCTACATTTTTGTTTCACCTAGCAGAGGGTCGGTTCTGTTGATCAGTTCTGCCAAAGTTAATTTAAAGTTTCCAATTTGAACGGTCGGAAGTTCACCGTAGGACCGTAGTGCAATAACAAAAGTTCACCGTTGTGCAATAACAATTATTAACTGTACGTTTTGTTAAATTAGCATTGTGAGGCAGTGATAGGTGCTGACTTAAAAAATATAAATAATATCTTGCATAAATTTCAGAACATAAGAAAGAATAAGACGTTCGTACTTCTGCCACCAAGCGACAGTAAAAATAGAATTTTTAGAAACGTTGAATCCTTCGACCAAGTAGGTATACTCGTTAAAACAATATCGTTTTTCAGACTATATTAGCCTAATTCTTTATACCTATACAGTTTCAGATATATTTAGGCCCATTTATGCAAGAAAAAAAGTTGAATATACTATAATATAAAATGTGCGATGAATCGAATCTGTAACTATCAAACTGAAAGGCAAACCCAGAGATCGTTCGTTACATATTATCGTATTATTTAATATGCCAGCTGAGACATGAAACAAATAACCCGATCATTTTCTCCGAAAAGATCATGGACTCACCTGCCGGGGCAAGTACCTGCTCCCCGAGGTAAGCCTAAATATCATTAGTTCGGTGGGAGGAAGAATTTAACAAAAAAAAAATGGTTGCCTAACATTTTTTAATCCAGTACGGAAATGCGCTGCCGGAGAATGCGCCGTTGAATCAATGGGAAAATATGTAAGAACGAATTGACATTTTTAAGCGAATAGATTGTAATTTTAGCTTATTATCTGTTTGGGTGTACCTACCGCTAAAGAGCTTCGTAAGAGTGAGCTGTGGTTTGATGAAATTTGCAAAGCATTAATTTTTCCAACTAATTTTCAAGTAATTTCGAATCGGCTAGTACTGAAATTACTCTGTGACAAATTCGGAACGATTGAAAATAAACAAATGGACAAGAGAGCAAAAAAAAATAATATTAATAAATAATCATACAAAAAAACATAACAGAACTGGACCAGAACACGTGGTTTTGAAGATAGACAAATGTAGTCATTCGGTGGGGTTCAAAGACAACCAAAAGTGCTCAGGGTCACCCAAAAACAGCTGGATCGTCGAGATAAACTAGTGAGTCAGGAACACGTGGAAGCACTTTTAGGATGCCTTCATCCAGAAGTGAATAATAGATAGTGGTGCTGATGACACTGATAGTATACGATCAAAGTTAAAAAGTCCTAAAAATTGGTAAACAGTAATAAAGCTTATATAACAGGACCTAAAATACATCCTTGTGGAAAGCCACGTGGTGCGGTACAAGGGAGATATTTTACGAAGACGTGCAGCTGGCTTGAAAGTACAAAAAATACAAATCATACATCGAGAGCAAACCATTGTCCAATTTAGGCATGTATCGGCAGATATCCATTGTGACAACTTCTCGATGCTTTCAATGAAACCTTAACAATGGCTTTTATGTTCGTAAACCAAATTTGGGTACAGGTAAAAGCGTTTATTGTCATAGTAAAAACATAATTTATTTCGCTAGTACAAGAACAAATTGTAATATTTTTAACCGGCTTTAAAGAAAGCAGTAAAAAAAACATTTTTAAAATGTACCTTCAAGGAAATCAAAGAAAAGGGACAGGCTAATAATTTCCTTGTACAAAAAATCCACACCAAGAAATTTAAGCACAAATCAGTCAATCCAACGGAATAATTTGGATGCGTGCTGCACCGAGGGGACTGTTAGCTGTTAGTTCCCCTGTCCCAGTCCAATATACTCAATTGATTATGCCTGTACTTCCTTTTCGTCCACATTTTAAATTAAACACTACATCCGTGGACGAATAGAATATTGAAAGATAGGGGGGCCGGAAATGGACCAAAAACCACGTGGCAGCGCTGAAATCGCGAAACTTTCCATCAAATACGGAAGGTGTTGTCAAACTGTCGAAACCTTTGTAAATTACCCAAAATCTTACGAATATGTACATCATTTCTCCTCGAGGTTAGCAGAGTGGTTGAACCACGATCGAATGATTTAAACACGTCTGTCGTGGATCCTGACTCGTCTATTATAATTCGGGTCTTTTATTTTAATGCACCAGCCGATTCACTTAATAGTGTCATTCAATCTTGTGAAGTCTCCGATTAGTACCATCTACTTGCGCATTACATTATTCTTCTAATAGACCTTCTAATTAAAAGAAAATAGATTACAATGGCTTACTTTTTCATGGACAATTAACAGAAGCAGGAAGGTACTTAAGTCGTAAATAATAATAAAACTACGAGACCTGGCACACGTGGCCATAAAAACCAGAGACCGTACGGTAAAAGTTCTGCCTATTATAAAATTAGGTTGGTATCAAAAACGTCTCAATTCCCTCCGAATCATGGTACCTACCTAACTAGCTCTAGTAAAATTCATTCTGGCTTACGTGCAACCACGCACGTGAACAAAGCACTTCGTTAGAAGCGGTAGAAAGAAGGGCTGCTATAAACCCGGACAAAAATCAGAACGACCCACAATGACTACGACAGACATGACTAGGAGCTAAGGTCTAGCTTTCACAGGTGTTGTATCGGCAGCCACGTCTGTGGGACCTCCACTAGGTCACAGCTGTATGAAGTATGAATACCTTCTAGTCTGTAGTCTGTACCGGCACGCCGCAGTAATAATGATTATTGTTGTTTAGCTATGAACAGCTGACTGGGTTAGGTCTAGTCTGTAAATAAGTTTCTTTTGCGTCTACAATCTTTGAGAGCATCTCGATTGTCTGGCAGGGATCGTTAATCTGTTGTATTAAAATTCGAAGTTAGTATTTATTTTTCAACTTTAAATTAGTTTAACCTGATGCATGTTCTAATATACAAATCTTTAGACTTACACCAATGTTTGCTGCTTTTAAAGTTGCATGGCCCGATTTAGTTAGTTTTTAGTTTCGAATGGAAAATACTCGCGCCGCGTCTTCCCGGGCAAAGACCACCGCTTAGCTTACTTTGGCATTAATATTCTTATAAATGTAAAACCAACAGTGATGAGGGGGTAGCAAAGGCAAAATCATGCAATGTCCAGTGTTTTTAAATATTATGTCCTCAACGTGCAAAGACGAGCATAAACTTTCTATTAAAGTGCGTTTATCGGAAGTGACCTGCCAGGTAAGTATGTTTCTGTATCTATTTGCAAATAATAAAATTAGTTAGAGCCTAAGAATTCATAATAAATTGTAAAGCGCCCTTGGGGTGATTTTTCACAAAAACGGCACTCTACAAAGTATCCAATTATTATTACTGGAATTGAATCGTAGCTGGTTTTAGCTATGTTTGGTAACCAGATACCCCATCCTTCCTCTTTACATTTATCATCGCCTCCAAACACTACTGTCATGTTACTGCGCTCCGTTGTTATTTGTGAAAACTTATTATAAAAGTTTGTCCAGTCTGTAGTTAGTGGTAAGATAGAGCGTTGTAGAAATATATCATAATTTTGTACAGCGCCCTCGAAGTGATTTTTCACAAAAACGGCGTTATACAAATCATTATTATTATTAGAGGCAGTTGAGGATCACAGCATCATTTTGACAGTGGTCAATGGTTACGTACCCCTGCCGCTGTTCGGGTCGAACGTAAACCGGCTTCGGCAATCTCCGTCGCTCCAGCTGTTCGCCCCCTCGGGACAGTCCTCACCTCCTGCAGCCCGGAGGCCCGAGCGAAGGGGTCTAACTAGAATGGTATTGTGACGTAGGACGTATCCCACCGGGCACCATTGATAATCCCCCGCCTGACCGGGCTAAATGTTCCAATCATTTTGAAATAAATCCTGATATTATTATGTTTACGTAGTGGTCACACTGAGCACAAGTTCGATTTATTTTTAAATAAATCAGGCTAGGTACTATTACAGCGGATATTGTGGACTGTTCGATATTTTGAAAATAATCTGTTCTAGGCATTATTTACAGTGGTCACACTGGGCACATCATGCTAATAGTTGGTCTTATGTGCAGCTCAGGCACCCCCACTCGAGCAAAGTAGGAACTGAACCGCAGGGCGCAGACAGCTGTCGTGCAAAAACGAGTTTATCCAGAAAAGAACGAGCAACGTCGGGCGAGGGGCTCGATTGTTACATTTCAGATTTAACGTACAACGGAAAAAACTTCTCAATTTTCAAGGCAATTTCGGAAAATGACTAGCTACCTCCTAGGTAGGTATCTTCAATAAATTTTAAATTCCTGGGTTTGAAGTCACAAGGGCCTTCTCTACTTATTTTGAAAGTAAGATTAGATCCGTGGTTTGCGAGCATAACCCCCCACAATATCGTAGACCTACCTAACTAATTTTAAATAAAGGATATAACTAATAAAACATTTTTGTAAACGTTGAATGTGATTGATATTCGGTTGTCAACTCTCGTTTCGGCAAAAGTCGGGACAGGCTAGGTAGGTACCTAGGTACATTATAATAAAAAATACAAGTGTGCAGTTCACACGCGGTAGAAGTGGATCTTCAGAAAACTAAAGTAGACAAGAGTGGGGAGGCTACGAAGCACCGTTCAAAGAGGAGGCTGATTATTCTATCTCATTCCCTCGCAGGTTAAATCCTACAGATGTAGGTATGCGTTTGTCTCTTTTTGGTGTCGCTTTTTCGTTACATCGAATTTCAGCGGTGCCAAAGAAGTTTTCACTTCAAAAAAGTTATATGAAACATGTAAATAAAAACAAAAATAATATTTTTCAATTCACACAAAGTTAATTAGTAGGCCAGATGTCACGACAGAAATGTGTAACGCCAGTATACCCAATGCCTACAGTGATACAGTGCCTACCTCTATGGAGAAGTACCTAGGTGGTGTGAATATATTGTATGTGTAAAAACCACAAAATGTAAATACCTACCTAGGTAGACTCCAAATTATAAAATATTCAAATATTGGCACAGGCAAATAATTTAAAGAACGCGCGTTTGAATGCAATTGTGCATTTCATTTTTTTAGATTGGAACAACCGTTCGTTGTCCCCTCTTACCCCACAGTAACCCTACGGTACAGTACTACACCACTACACAGGCAAGAATTTCTTTAAATGATTTAAGTGTACCTAGTGCCTACCTCCAGGTACCTACACCTACTCATCGAAAAAATAATAAAATTACAAAATAGGAAAAATATTAATTTTGCGTTAGGTTGTCTAGGTATTTACTATCGAGCATAGCGTGGAATTTGTATCCTTGTACCGAAAGATCTGTCCGTAATTTCTAAATAGGATTGAAGTGTAGAATTTGCCAAAAGAACAGCAATGCACAAGTTGCAACAAAAGACAAGATCGGCCGACATTTTGTTTCCACGCAACAAGGCAATAACCCGGACAGCATGAATACGATCTCCTATCACATCTCACGGCCAAATTACAAAGGTGGGACCAAGAATTAAAATATCAGATTAAAAACCACGCAATGGTCATTCCTACGCCAGACCAACGGTTCAAGCCCAAAATACTGCCGAGTCAGGCATATTTTCAGAATTTAAAATTTAAATTCTTATGCAAATTGCGTTCGATAAAGTTGAAACGCAAAACGAAAAATTTAAGCGTCCCAAATCTGCGGGTTAGGAATGACGCAAATCAGCTGATTACTAAACATGTGCGTACCTACGGAATTCTATAAAAAATGTGGTAATTTTTATGGCATGTACGATGTGTTGTGTGGGGAATTCATCTCCTTCGGTCTTCGTGATACGAATTACGAAAATGGCCGGTGCCCGAGACCCCATCTTGAAATCGCCCTCCATGTTGCCAAAACGTGAACCATTTGCAATTCCGAACTTTCCACCCGGAATCTGGAGAAAACGCCGCGCAATACTTTACTAATGGAACGGAAAATTAAAAAAAGATCAATCGAGGCGTAAATACTTATATATTATTGTGTTATTCGGCATTTCAAAAACGCCGGCCGGCATAAAATGCATCGGTAGACCTACCTTAACAAAGCTAATGGATGTGGTCGTCCCTTCGACGTCAACAACTATTACGCTAGACTTCAGTATCTTTTCATCGTAAGCACTTTTCTCCATTTTTACACTCGGATAGATACTTCGTAAGGGAGACTTACAAGAGCCGATGGAAATCACAAACTTATCGATCAAAAAATTCGACTAAACCGCGATATCTAAAACAAGACGCGCGTACAACACAACCACCGAGCGGTTCGTCTCGCCAGGCCTGTCTGATCGAGCCACTGCCATCTAGATAGCTTCTAGCTTCCCGTCTCCATCCTTCTAGACTCCGAGGTGAATGTGGAGAACCTTCCCTGAAAGATCATTTTTACCCCTCGCGTTTTTCAACGTGCCAAGAATATTCCCTGGTACTTTTTACTGACTCGCGAAATGTACATACTTCACGTTCATCTGGTTAACAGCTGTGTATATTTCAGGGGCGTAGCTTGGTTGATGTTAAAAACAGCTGTTCATTTTTAATTAAAGTTTCAAAACTTTTCAAAAATATCCAAGATTTGACAAGGTACGAACTAAGTATTGATAATAAAAGTTCGTTGTATTTCAATTAAAATGATGAAATTACACGGCTATAAAGATAATATTGAACAATACGACTTCAAAATAAGTATTGATAATAAAAGTTCGTTGTATTATCAATTTCAAGTAAAATGATGAAATAACACAGCTGTCAAGATAACATTGAACAATACGACTTCAAAATAAACAAGCTGGAAAGTCCGTCAAAATCTCGCAAAATAAGCCATCTTTATCCGTGATAAGTATGCAGAACCCATTATCGTTCAAAACAAGTGTTCATGAGAGTTTTTCTTGATAATGATGAATTAAAAAAATACATTTCATCTACTTCTACTTACTGCCTAAGCAGTAGATTTTATTTATTACTTTATTTTAGAATTTTAATCAAATTACGACATACTTAGATCATATTAATGGAGGGCTGAATGCCGTTGGCGCTAATAAAAAATTATCAAAAGAAGCGAAGCTAGCAGTCCACTACGGAGTCCTGGTACCTACTCTGATGTATGGTAGGGATGTTATGGAGCTCCGTATCCGTAACCGAAACTATCGGATATCCGAAATAAAAAAATATCCGTAACCGTAACCGAAACCGATATAAAAGTTTCGGATAGTTTCGGATAAAGGCGGAGTCTAAGTGACAGGTTACGACCTGTTTTTGTTTGTTTTGCCCGGCTAAGGCGCTACTTGTCACACAAGCCACGCGTGCAGGCGGGTATAACAAAATAGTCTCTCCCACACGTAGAGTTCAAAGTGGGAGTTTTTGAGTATTAAAATTACAATTAAGGTTTAAGTTTTTTAATAAACATTTTGTATTGGTTTCATTATTTACAAAATTCATTAAGAACTGTTTTTGTTATTATGTACCTACTTAGATTACAGTAACAGTGTACCAAGGTTTTATTGCAATATTATTTTTGTTTTTATAATTTTCTTTTTTATATTTTTAAGTACATAGTATGTATGAATGTATGTACTACATACCTTCACAGTTCATAGGTACCTACAAACCTACATATCACTTAAAGTTGCTAAAATAATAGTTGTTTATTTGACTGATTGTAAAAACATTTGATAATATAGACTAGAAATAAAAGTCAAATATTTCTGTTTGTATTTTACTTTTAAAATTTTAAAATTCTAATATCCGTAACCGAAATTATCCGAAACTAGCGGATAATCCGAAATAATTTTATATCCGTATCCGTATCCGAAACCGGTATAATATTATTCCTATATCCGTATCCGTATCCAGATCCGAAATTTCATATCCATAACATCCCTAATGTATGGCATTGATGCATGGAACTGGCAGAGGAAGGATGAAAGTAAACTAAATTCTGTTTAAATGAGATCCCTGAGGCGTATGTGTGGTAAAAAAATGTATGATCGTGTGAGAAATATGGATATCCGCAAAGAATGTAAAGCTGATGTAAGCATAATGAGTAAGATTAAGAAAGGGAACCTCAGATGGTTTGGGCATGTGGAGCGAATGGACGAAGAAAGTAGTGTAAGAAGAATATATGACGCAATTGTGAATGGTAGAAGAAGTCGGGGACGCCCGAGGAAGACACGGCATGATCAAGTGAATCAGATACTTGAGTCGGGCCATGTCAAGAGTCAGAATAATACAAGAGTAAGTATGAGACGATGTATGAATGTAAGTGAGGAAAAGAATGTGTGCCAAGACCGAGTTGTTTGGCGGTCCATCCTCTCTGCCTACCCTTGTGGAGAAACGGCGTGATGGTTAGTTAGTTAGACCATAATTTAGTTTTTCGATAAAAATACCTTTATCAGATAAAATTATAACATAACTAGGAAACCAAAATGTGAAACCATCAAGTAACATTCCAAAAAAAATATGGCTTAAAAGGTTTCATGAAACTAAAAAAAAATCGAGTGCAGTTCACACGCGGTAGAAGTGAAACCTTCACCCGCACAATCTCAACCAATACAAGCCTTGAAAAGTGAGCTCATAACAAAGCGGCCAATGCGGTAAGGTTTCATTCTATCTCATTCTCTCGCAGGCTAAATCCTATAGATCAGGGTTTCCCAAACTTTTTCTGCAATGGAACACTTTGCAACACCGTAAATTTTAACGGAACAACTGGATTTTTTTTTGGTTTGGATAAGTTGGGTACAAAGCACTCTTTTTTGGGTGAATAGCCTATTTTAAAAATTCCTAATAGTAAAAATTTGAAAAAAAGTTTATTAAACACATTATTTAGTATACAAACAAAAAATGGAATATAAACAAAAAAAGTGGATTAAATAAAGCACCTAATGACCTTGACGATTTTGAATCCGTGAATTGCATATCTTCTTGAGATCAGGCACAATATTAGTAAGTTGGATTCTAATATCGGTTGGATTCTAATAACACGAAAATGGCGCTATAAAAATCATTCAATAATTATTTATTATTATTATTATTATCTATTATGGCATCGAGCCTGTTCCTATACTTTAATTTCATTGCAGCATATAATACCCTCGACTCTGTGCAACAAGGGCGGATCCAGGATTTTTTTCTGGGAGGGGCACAAGGGGCGGAGGGGGGGGGGGGGTGGCCCGCCCCGGGTGCCAATGCGATGGGGGGTGCCCCTCAAGAACACAATCCCCCCCCCCCCAGGACCGACCAATTTTTTATGAAGTCGAAATTTGTGTTTGTCAACTTTAACGGGGAGAAGGGGGCTTTTCCGATCGCGCTTTCACCCGACCGTACCGCTCTCGCAAACGCTGATTATCGTATTTCATTTGCATGTGCATAAATGGGATGCAGAGAACAAAATTCGCAATTCCAGCCAGAAATAGACAAGAGTTTGACTCATGTTATTTCTGTTATTTTATTCATATATTTTAACAACTCTGATAATTTGATTTGCTTTTTTTTAAAAAAAATTAACTCCACACAGGAGGCCCTGAGGAAAATTATTTCCCACAGGGTCTATGTCATCTTTGAGGATTCTGTGTGGAGGGTCTTTTTGAGGAAAGGAAGGAGTGAACATGGGTCTTGAAGAGACCCATGTTGTAGGAGGGAGGAAACACAGAGGCCGGTAAGTCGTTCCACAGCCAAGCTCTTGAACTCAAGAACGAGTCGTAAAAACGACCCGTTCTCATGTGACTAATGTCAACCGTGTACAAATGTTGAGGGCGTGTTTGGCGTGTTTCCCGACTATGCACCGGTGCTGAGGGGATCAATGACGCTAGTTCCTCGGAGCATCTTCCATTGTAATACCGGTAGAACAAGGACAGCATTCCCACCTGACGCCTGTGCTCTAAAGATTGCAATCCGTCTGTTAAGATGGGAGAATCCATCAAATGGACCGCCCGTTTCTGCACAGAGTCAAGGGTTTTTTTTTTTTTTTTTAAAGGTATTTTGGAGCTCCAGACCAGAGGTGGCCGCCAAATTCAACCGTGGGACGCACTTGCGATTTGTACAGGGTTAGCAGTTGTGTACTATTAAAGTATCTGCGGGCCCTGTACAGTACGCCCAGTTTCTGAGAGGCTAATTTAACTCTGGTTTCGATGAAGCCCCCATACCTGAGCTGGTCACTTAGAGTTACACCAAGCATATCAATGGAGGTCCTGTTCGGAAGAATGCTTCCGTTGAAGGAGACTAGATTATCATTTCGATCTCTTTTAGACTTATCAAACATGATTGGGTCTTTGAAACATTAAATTCGTCGAGGTTATTCTTACCCCAAGAGAAAACACTCTCGAGGTAACCGTCCATTCTCTGCTTCAAAGCCCTCCGAGCTATTGAGGTTTGTGTGCTCTTTGGAGGCTTGTCAAACAAAAAGTTATCATGGACTGTACTGTCATCCGCGTAACAATGAATCGGTGCACATGTCAAGAGGTCGTTGATGTGCAACAGAAACAAAGTCGGAGACAGAACCGATCCCTGAGGTACGCCAGCATTTATCGAATGCGAGGAAGACGTGAAACCGTCAGCAACCGCCTGAATCGACCTCCCCCTCAAAAAGTCGGCAATCCACGCACACAAGGATGCGGGAAGTCCTTAAGAACGCAGTTTGTTGACAAGCGCTCGATGCCAAACCCGGTCAAAGGCCTTGGAAATGTCCAGTCCAACCGTTTGGGTCTCACCAAAACGTTCCAGGCACCGTCCCCAAACATGCGTCACATAAGCGAGAAGATCGCCGCACGAGCGGTTCCGCCGGAATCCGTATTGACGGTCGTTAATAATTTTGTTCTTCTCGAGGTATGTGAGCAGTTTGTCATTGATCACACGTTCCATCACTTTTGACAGAACAGATGTGATCGCTATGGGGCGGTAGTTGGCTGGGTTGGAGCTGTCACCCTTCTTTGGAATGGGTGAATGATCGCTTTTTTCCAACCAGAGGGCACAGAGCCAGACTTCTTGAAAAGCTTCGTCGAAATTGGAGCTATTTCTACAGCGCAGCTCTGCAATACCAGGGCAGGTATTCCGTCAGGCCCGCTAGCTTTTTTAACATCAAGCCCTCGTAAGACTTGGAGTACATCCCGATGCCGGATCCTCAGCTTTTTCATACGAAAACTGCAATGGGAAACCAACGGCGGGGTAGCACCTTGATCATCGAGGGTCGAGTTTTCCGCGAACATTTTGCCTAATAAGTTAGCCTTTTCGGCGGCGGTATTTGCTAGAGAGCCGTCAGGTTTGGTAAGAGGTGGCAGACTGGGTTTGCAGAAATTGCGACCTATTGAGCCCGCAAGCGACCAGAACGCTCTGCTGCCGTGCGGGCAGGCAGCCAGCTTTCTGCTGATCTGCAGGTCGTGCTCGAATTTTGACCTGTTAATTATCCTCTTGCATTCCTTTGCCATTTTGTTATGTACTATTCTGTTTTCGGACGTTCGAGATGTGTTGTAGGCTCGGTAAGCCGCGTTTTTTCGTCGCACTGCTTCGGAGCATTGTCGACTGAACCACGGCTTTGAGCCCACACCAGTTTCTTTAACAGTGGATTGGATGAAGCCATCCATCGCGGATGTGATGACTTCACCAATTTCCTGGGCACATATTGAGGGATCCGAAGTCCGAAAACAGACAGCTGACCACGGGAAAGCATTGAAATGCGCCCGCAGACCAAACCAATCTGCTGATCTATAGTGCCACACTTTTTTCTTCAGCCGCTCGTTTGGCAGTCTGAAGGTTACGGGGATTGACGTCGTCACCAGGCAGTGGTCGGACGATCCTAGAGGCGCTGTGACCTCAATCTTGTAACCGTGTGGCACAGTGGTTAAAAACAGATCTAACAGATTGGAGCGGTGAGTACTTTTTTGTTGATTTTTACACTAATGCAATGCTTATTTTTGATTTTTAATGTGCTTATACTTTTTGAAATGAAAACTTCTTTAGCACCGTTGTGATTTGAAACTTGATGAAACGAAAAATAGCGACACTAAAACGAGACGAAGACGCATCTGTGGGATTTAGCCTGCGAGATAATTTTTTTAAATTTTATTTATTTATTAATTTTCAACGCCCTGGTGGGCTTTTACATTACATGTTTATAATACAGAGACAGGTTTTTAAAAACAAAAGATAAACTATAAAAAATAACTAGTACACGTCATAAAGAGTATACAGATAAATTAAAGAAAGATTATACATTACAATAAAAGAGAAAGTTTCTAAGTTGTAAGTTGTAAATACATGACAAAATGCAAGATACATAAAAATAAAACGGTAACAAGTTTTTACATTGTGGATTAATATAGAAATATACGAATAAATGCATTAGCCCCTATGTGATGCTCCTTAAATATCAAACTATTCTACATAAAAGTATCGTTCGGGTATTTCTTAAATAATGGTAAACTTATGTTAAATATATCGATATTAGAGGTGAATTTGTTTCCCAATGTGTGAAGTCGAGAAATAGGTGCATGTATGTGGTAGTTCGTCCCAGAATTATTGTTGCAGAATAATACGTTTTGCCTTGTTGCTCGATTGGGAACCCTGAAATCGATGAGATGCAGGAGTTCGCAACAATCTGATTCAGAATGAATAATTTTAAACAAAAAAGTTGAGTCATTTATTTTTCTTCTGTTTTCTAGGGAATGCAATTTAAGTGTATTTAGTAAGGATGTGTAGTTAATGTGTTGAATAGGTATGTGTAACTTGAAGTTAATAAATCTTAAACATTTGTGCTGCACTCTTTCGATATTTTTTATATGAATTTGATAATATGGGGACCAAACTATGGAATTGTATTCCAACAAGCTGCGTACGAGTGACAAATATACGATTTTTATAACTTCCAACGAGTAAAAGTCTTTGATTGTTCTAATTATAAATCCTAGTGTTTTCATGCCTTTGTTGGTTATTTGTTGTATGTGATTTATAAATAATGAGAGTATAATCGGTCTCCGCTTTGTGCGGTGCTTAGTAACCTTCCCACTCTTCTCTAATTTATTTTTCTAAAAGTTTCACTTCTACCGCGTATGAATTGCACACTCTGTTTTCCTATTTAAATTTTGTTTGTTCTAAAATTACGATTTATTTCTAATGTTAACTATGATGCTAATGAGAATTATGTATATTGTATGGCACAACCGCATGTCTGTAGCATTTTACTGTACATATTTTATAATATTCCCTTGTGAATCATGTGTTTAATCTTTAACAACAAACAAATGAGGCACAACATTTAAGTGGGGCAAATGAAAAAACATTTAAGAAAATAATCATAACATTTATTATTCGATGATTCAAAAAAAAAAGTTGTAGATCTCAAAGACTCTGATGGGCTGTCATATTGAAAGAATGCTTGCCGAGAAGACAACACAAATTACGACCAAGTCGGTTAGAGCCCGTTCACACTACCGTTTTAAAAACGGAGGCGGGTTCCGTTTTTAAAACGGAAGCCCTAGCCGCTGTAGTGGCTCTATGGAGCTGTTCCCACTTGTCGGTTCCGGCGTGAAAACGGATTCGTTGTTTTTTGCCGGAGAGTTCGCCTACGCAGAGCGTCCGTTTAGAAGTCGGAACGGGGCGCGCTGGCTCATACATTTCAATGGAGCTGTTCACACTAGACGGAGAACGGATCCGTTTTGACCCCGCCATACCCCGCTTCTCGCCCGCCCCTCGCCCGCCCGCTCCGCTCCCAGGACCCAGACGCAAGCGAGCAGGCAAATTACGCGGTTGTGTTTTTATGGGGCGCGCGTTTGGCGTTTATAATAATTCGTCGTCGTCCATTGCGCTCGCCCGTCTACCGAAGAATGAGCAAATGTTTTGGTCGTTGTTTTCGTAGAGTAAGATCCGTTTTCAAAACGGATCCCTTTTAAAAACGGAAGTGTTAACAGGGTCCTAGAGCTTCCGTTTTTAAAACGGGATCCGCCTCCGTTTTTAAAACGGAAGTGTGAACGGGCTCTTACCCAGTGGAAGCGACCCAGAGGCAAACCGAGGAAGACTGGTAGACGATAGACTGCTTCACGTGTAAAAGTATTGGACGCGAATGACTGCAGTTGAACTTTAAAAATACTAGAATACAGAGCTCCGGGCCAAAACAGCCCCTTTCTCTTTCGTAATGAGTTGATTATTAATTGGGTTTTTGGAAATAACAGTCAGTGGAGAGCATTTGCGGAGGATATTGAATCCCACCCTGGGATTATAGCGCCGTAACGATACGATAAGAGGTAAAACTGGTGAAATTTTATCTTTAGTTTGTGAAATAGAATAGCGTCTCAAAATGTCAAACTGTAAGTTGCGTCATTTAAGTGAATGCACCCCTGGTCACAGCCTTCTATATCCCCTTTCGATCAGATTTGTGACAAAAATATTGGCGGGTACGCTCAAATACGATAACTTCGTTCCCATAATTACTTTCCACGTGGGTAAGCAGGAATTATAGCAAAGTTGATTTTACACTGGGGTAGAGGCCATCGATGTTGTGACAGTTCGCGTTCCAATAAAATTAGTTCACCATTATTATCATTACTTTTCAAAATTTATTGACGTCTGCTAAACTAGGTACTGTATACTTCAGATTCAAAAGTATAAGTGTGAAGTTTCAAGACAGAATTTCTGTGGTTTGTTAACTTGCTGTACATTTTAATAATTTAATTTTAAATGATTTTTTTTTATGTTAACACGCGCAAAATAGTCCTAACTTTCTGGAGCCAGAGGGACTATGGTATCCCCAACAGTAGGAGTAAGGCAGATCTACAATTAGGGAGGCGGGTGTGGGTACCGCCGCCCCGGGAATCATTTATTGGATAACCGACACCTCTGCCATAGGTCACCTCAAGTGGTTCGCTACGTTTGGTGACTTAGCAGGATTCACTGGGTGAGGTTTATCCAGGTCCGATTCACTGGGTGAGGTTTATCCGGATGCGTCTGCCCTCCTGGTGCACGGCGGGCCGGATCAAGAGCGACTGGTTAAGGGAGGCCTTTTGACCTTTCCAGCTGGACTCTCGACCCATCGCCTTGCACCGCAGTTGAAGGGATGGATTGATTCGTCTGTCACTCCTGGATACACTGACGTCCCAGATTCCTATCCACCCCTCATACCCTTTTCCTTCCCTTCATTATTTTCCTCAAGGCCTCCTGTGTGGAACTAATGTAAAAAAAGGATAAGTTGAGTGAGAAGAAGGTTGAGAATCCATTTCAAATAACTTTTCGATCCTGAATCTGATAGTCTTTCACCAGAGCGAAAACGAGGGTATCTGCAGAGTCAAAATTATTATTGTTTGTATTGGCTTTACCTATGTTTAGTGATCAGAACTGAATAGCCTGGTTCTTCCTCCCCTCACAATATCCCCTAACTGAGTATGCCATAGTTCACATGGCCGGATAGAAACCTTGTTTTCTTCCAATAAAATTATATAAAGAAGGTTACAATAATAAAATAAATATTTACAGAATTATATTTTTATTAAATAAATTCATTCACACTAAAAAGTACAATATATCTATTATATACATGTTTATATTATTTACACCTAAAAATAAATTAAAAAAGGAAAGTCAATTTAAAATACAGTCAAGAGGAAATTGGTATTTTCACAGATTTTTTTAATCTCGAAAAAAATTAAGATAGCGAAGATAGGGGCCATTCATAAAGTACGTCAAACCTTAAGGGGTTGGGGGGGGGGGGACTAGAGAAGTGTGACATGGGGTATGGGGAGGGTCATGAGCTTTGTGACGTGACTGCGACATATTTATTTTTTATTTTTATTTTATTCAGGTTCTCCATAAAACATTGTATACTAAAAAAATTATGGAGAAGATCACAATTTTTTTTAAAAAAGTGCATGGGGGCAGTTTAACTATGTTGTGACGTATGTCAAGAGATAGTTACTGAATTCTCTCTGTAAGAGACATTGAAGATGTCGATGCTCAATGCAGAGTCGTTAAGCAGTTGAGTCGCCCCGCTTAATGGTGCATTATGATAGGCAGATGTTCTCACTTTCGGAGCATAAAAAAATGCGTGAGATCTCCCACGAGTATACCTATCCCATAACGCCCACTCTGTTGTGGTATCCCATTACACCCCCTCAGTCGTGGTATCCCATTACACCTCCCCCGTTGTGGCAAATGTAACTGTGACAATATTAAATGTTGTCGGAAAATCTTGAAATATTACTAACTATTATTTTTACATGTAAGATTGTAAAATATGTGACGTCACGCTGGGGGGGAGGGAGTCTCACAAATGTGACGATGTGTGACAGGGACAGGGGGGGTGGGGTAAAAAAATCATGAAATTGGTGTGACGTAATTTATGGAAGCCCCATATTTTTACATTGACAAATAAATTTTCTATAACGATTTAAATTTTTAATGTGCCATTTTTGATTTGCCGCAAAATGAATTCGGCGGCATTGAAATTACACCAGGCAACTTTGGTGACAGCCATCTTATCAGCCAGTGGCGGTTTCTGTCACTGTTGGAACCGTTTCGGAATGGGTGGTTTTTCAAATCAATAATTATTATGAATGAAAATATTAATATCACACATTTTGAGAACGATGATCAGAATCAGAATTTTTTTTTAAAAATCTTCTACACATTTTTAACGGTGTACACAATTCCTAAAAATACCCAATTCCTCAAACGGATTTCAACCAACACATAGAAAATTACAACCTAGTAATATTTTACATAATATAGTCAATGGATCTAATAAATATTTCTGCCAAAATGTTGATTGAAAATATTCTGGAAATTTCTGGAAACTATGAAATTCTGTAGAACTAAAAGGGGAATTAATAAAAAAAAAAAGGAGTGCCGAAAAGAATGCAAGCGTATTGAGTAAGATTAAGAAAGGGGCGTTCAAATGGTTTCAGCTGAAACCAAGAAAGAAGTGTAAGGAGAATGTATGACACAAATACGAATGGTAGAAGAAGTTGGGGATGCTCGAGCATGATCGAGTGAATCAAATACTTGATTCGGGCCAAGTCAAGAGTCAGAATACTTAATAAAATAGTATGTATGAATGCGAATGATGCAAGAAGTTTGTCAAGACCGAGTTATTTGGCGGTCCGCCCTCTCTGCTTACCCTTACGGAGAAATGGTGTGATGGTTAGTTAGTTAGTAAACTAGTTGCACCATTTACATTCAAAATAACTTCAAAACAGAACTAAAAGCGTTAAAAATATTTGCTAATAACGGTCATAGCTTTGTTGATAAAGTTTGATTCATAAATCTAACAAATGAGCCAGAAAGACATAAATAACAGCCCCTGTTCCCAATCCTACTCATCAATTGCTAAGCCAAAACTAAGGCTCAACACTGCTCAAATGCACAACTATGCTATTTTCAACACATAAGCATTGCTTAAGCATCGCTCAATCTAAGCAAGCTGGACTAGTGGATTAAGCTCGTCTCAGCAAGGCAGAGTTATAAAAAGTGTCAACAGAGTGGCGCTAACACCACGCGGTACCGACGCGACAGCGGCAATGATCAAGCTGACTGATTTTTAATATATTTTATTTGTTTGTTTAAAAAATATAAAATGCCAGTTGGTGGATAACAGCTTTTAAAATAAATTATGTGTGTTAATAATAAATACAATATTAATTTAACAATCAAAGTTTTTACTTTGATGAAATTTTATTGTCTATGAAAGTGGGCGGAGTCACTTAAGATAATCAACGATAAAATATTTAGGAACAACGCGAATCGAGCATCACCTTTAAAATACTTAAAAATCGCTTAGCTGATTGCAGACTCAGATTGGTTGATCGAAAAGTTGGGAACAACGGCCGTTACATTTAAATCTATTTCAGAACTTTATCTATATTTAAGATACGTTTACACACATAAACAATGTTTCTTATTTTTTCTATTTATGTGTACATTATATTGGGAGTAAGATAAAAAAGTCAACCAAATTAAAGTTTCTATCCATCCAGTAATTCTGTTTAACCCGTGGAGGCTGGACCCCCTGCATTTGCAGAGTTGCAAGAATCGTGCCCCCGCACAATATGAAGCACTGCAATTGCAGTGTCGAACTTGTACATTAATTTTGTCACTTCATGAAGTAAGGAATTGCGTAATGCCGTGTTCATATGAGGACAATACAGAAGACAGGACAATATTGTCTTGTCCCAGCTTTCTGAACAGCCTCAACCGCGCAGGACAGGACAATCAAACAATACAACAATTCGACCGTGACGCCAAGAGCTATGGCACAATCAAGTGAATCAAGTGCTCGAGTTGGAGTCAAGAGTCAGAATAACAGAAAACGTTGTGTAAGATGATGTATGAATGTGAATGAAGGAAGGAGTGTGTGTCTACTCCCACAGAGAAATAGCGTGATTGAAAGTTAGTTAAAGGGATGTAATAGCCACGGCCGAATTCTAAAACTGTCAAAATGTATTCATCATTACATCGCTAGGTGGCGGTAGTGATGCCTTCGTGAATTTTAAAACTTCAACATGTGTATGTTATGACGAGCACAATATTTTTAAATATCGAAGTAAAAACCAAACCAATAAAAAAGTGTGTTCAACTTATGGAACTTATTATTTTGGTAGAATATTTAGTATGATCCTTTTTACAAATGTTTCATAATTTGCTTGTTGATGGTTTTTTCCCATAGTTCATGGTCGTTCATACTCGCAGGACTTCCATTATAAACGACGTTTGGAATCTCGTGGTTCATTTATTGTTATTAAGTTTATTTTGTAAAACTCCATTTAAATTTTTTATTTCTTTTATATGTTCAATAATATTATTATTTTATGTATAAAAACTAACTAACTAACCATCACGACGTTTCCCCGCAGGGGTAGGCAGAGAGGACGGACCGCCAAACAACTCGGTCTTGGCACACACTCTTTGCCTCACTCACATTCATACATCGTCTCATACATTCTCTTCTATTATTCTGACTTTTGACATGGCCCGACTCAAGTATCTGATTCACTTGATCGTGCCATGTCTTCCTCGGACGTCCCCGACTTCTTCTACCATTCACATTTGCGTTGTATATTATTCTTACACTACTTTCTTCGTTCATTCGCTCTACATGCCCAGTTTATTATAAACAAGTTATTATACAAACAAACAGTTTATTATAAACAAGCCAAAAACAGTTTATTATAAACAAGTTCTGCTTCGTAATTATGTATTTCGTATTTATGTATTATATAAATATTTTTTTATAAGTAAAACTTCTTTACACACGCTGGACACTTGGGGGTAAACTGGTGAATGCGTTACGAAAAGTGTGATTGTTACGAAAAATTAAAAAAGGAAACGGAGCATGTGCAACTTTTGAACATGCTTCGTTTCCTTTTTTAATGTGTTTCAACGTAATATGTTCTTTTATAAGTTAGTGAAGTTTTACTTCAGTCGTGTGGTCTAAAGCACACTCGTTTTTTTAAAGTAAAACTTCTTTACGCACGATCGACACTTGGGGGTAAACTGGTGAATGCGTTACGAAAGGTGTGATTGTTACGAAAAGTGTGATGCGAACGGTGATCGATGCGAACGGTGATCATCGATGCGAACGGTGATCAATGTCATTAAAAAAGGAAACAGAGCAACTTTTGCCCAGCGAAAAAAAGACGCATGAGTGTGTACTACTGTGTGAAATGCAACAAACAATATTGTCTGGAATGTCAATGTCAATGTCACCCCAATATCATGTGTTCTTTTATAAGTTAGTGAAATAAAAATAATAATTCAGATAAACGAAAAAAATAAATAATAATAATAATTAAAAAGTCGTACACTAAAAGCTATCAGGCTGCTGGTCGGCAGACCAAGAAATTCTTAAATAGAACGATCTGGACTATGTTATTCATTGGTTTCATTCGTGTACTCGATGACGTAAAATTTACTATTTTTTACCCCACTTTGACGCCGGCTGCCTGGGAACGTGCTAGGCTGCCGGTTGGCAGACCTGCTTTTTCTCATTTTCTAATCCCCCTTTATCATATGAAACCATTTTCGTTCGCGTACTCGATGTCGTAATTTTTTCGAAAAAAATCGCTCACTATTTCCATGACTGCGCGGCTTTACCCATTATCCATTATCACTACAAAGTAGTTTCATCCGTGTACTTGATGACGTATGGTTTACCTATCTCGTCTCCTAGTCCATTATACTTGATAGTAATACTAATAATATAAGGTAATTTTTGTATCTATTACCAAACACAGCGTACATAATTTACCAACGGCGAGCAAATGCTCACAAATGAACTGACATACTGAATACTGACATTCCGAAATAAGCCACGCTACATATATTATAGCTGTGTGTGTGTACGCAGCACAATTAATTCTCACACATACTTGCAAAACGTGCGCGATGTGCGCACACACGTGTGAACATCGCGTTAACGCCGTTTCGGAACGAGAACCAAGAACGCACATGTAATGTTATATTTTCAACGATTTATACAATATGGCCGTTGAAAAGTTACAGTTCGACAAACTTACACCAAAAAAGAGAATTTTCGAGTACTTTCTGTTTTTGTAGCTTCCTGAGATTATTGAAGTGCTTCAAGTGAGTCGGTATTCTATGTTTACAGCTATTAATGAAACACTTCGACCGTATTTTCAAAATATATACGCTGTCAAACGAGGAGCGTACAGCTTCGCTACCTGCCAACGGGAGATTCCAGCCCGGAATGAGTAGAAGCTAAGAAAGTGTTCAAATTTAGTGAAAAAATGAAGTATTTATTTAATTATCAATATCCACAGATATCATAACGATAATAAGAGGCCGTACTTCTACAGATGTATGTATTATGTATATATTTTTTATTTAAAATATTGTGTAAAATCATTATTAGTGCGATAATCATAGACTGAAGTTTTAAAAGTGGGTTGTATGGTGTATCAATGTTTTTATTTTTCATGGTCGAATGCCTACATCAATTACAAAAAAAAATAAGCAGATTGAAAAATAAAAGTCCATTATTTGGTAACAAAAAATATCAAGTCTGAGAATGACACACGAAAGGTAGTATTAAGCCGTTTTAGAGAGCCGTTTTTCAGCAAATTACTTTCTGCCCCTATAATATACTCTTAAGAGAAAACAAGAAACAGAATTTATTTCATCTTATGACAGAGAGCTATTTTTTTATTCTAAGTGGTCCATTAGACTTTTCCTTGTTCTAATTTTGGAACCATTTTCAACCATTTTGATTTTCTTTATCAGCACCGGAGTGGACAT
Organism: Limnephilus lunatus; assembly: GCA_917563855.2. Lineage (NCBI taxonomy): Eukaryota > Metazoa > Arthropoda > Insecta > Trichoptera > Limnephilidae > Limnephilus > Limnephilus lunatus. The sequence goes on along the minus strand of OU830602.1, from coordinate 37,698,857 downwards.
TTCGGAAGTCGCCCTTCTCTTGGCCATCTGAAACGGAAAATAAATAAATTACATAACAATTATGCAAAGGAAAAAATAAACAATTTTTAAAGCAGTTGGATAATTAAAACCCCAAGCAAGCCAGAAAACTACTCAATATCACAGATAATAAAATAAAGGGAGATATGGCATGGAAGCACGCCACCGAGCATTTTTTTTAAAAATGTGAAGTCGCATCAAGTTTTTTTTCAATCAAACATAAATTACGATTTTGGTGCCCCCTAAAACTGCCGTCCCGGTTTTTCTCCCCTTAGATCCGGGGCTGCCCTGGGTTTTGCCTTTTTGATTAGTTACTTCTTATAGGATTGAACGCCATAAACAGACATTCATGGCGTTCATACAAAGTATTTTTGAAAATGTAAAAGTACAGAAAAAAATTTTTTAAATCGGTATTTGTAAAACAACTATTATTCAAATTTCTCCGTGCCCGCGTTTCCTCTTAAAGAATTAAGGTGAACCAGTGTTTATGGGCTAACTGTGGGTAAACTCGCCGAGGGAACTGGTAGGACTACTAACGGAACACTGCCATCTCAGGAGACAAATGCAGCTATTGGGAGTGGAAAGCACCAATAGATGTAGAAAATGTGAAGAGGATGAAGAGACTCCAATTCACTTGTGGTGCCAATGTCCTGCCCTGGTGGGAACTAGGCTCAGATATCTGGGGAGACACATCATGGAACCAGAAGACTTAGCCACATATCCAATGACAACTCTGGTGAACTTCATTAAAGGGACTGGGTTATTGTTAAAGGATTGAGGTAAAATGGGAGATAGTACAATGGGCCTATGGCCTAAGTACTCACGGGAACTAATTGTAAACCGTCTCCGCAAGTATATTAAAAAAAAAGTGTTTATGGGAGTAGGAAAAGATTTGTTGGATATTTTTTGAATTTAGGGAATCAAATCCTATTTCTAAGAGAATCAAACTCAGGTGAAATATTTGCCTGATAACTTCAATAACTTAAATATACCTTTGTCTCTTCAGTCATCATTTCTTTATTGCACGGAGGGCTAACGGTCGCAAATACAAAGTTCCGCTTTTTTCCAGGAGCCAAGGAATTGAGGTTGGAGGGTTCATCCGATTCCTGGGGCGGGGGTGCGTTCCTCGTGAGCATGTTCAGTCTGTTCATAGCGGCCTGGCCCCGAGATAGGAAAGAGCCTCGGGCATTGTTCTGGAAATAAAAACAATAATTAATTGAATCTGTTAGGTACTTACTTTAGATAATGTGTAATAAATTTTCAGGTAATGGCAACAATGATGGCTATGAAATGCAAAGAAAAAAATCTGTACCTACTACCTAGATAAAAAAAAGATTAATAATTACTTAGTGAGAGAAGATTAATTAGTGAGAGATCGGCAACATTGTTAGTTCTTATTTTTAAATGATTATACATGGTGTAAAGAAACTAGTGGTGAAGTCGATTAACTTTTTTTGATTTGATTTGATCTTTCATTTTCAAGTAATTCGATTGCGAATTTGTAATTTTTTAAGTCAAATTTAAAAAGGATCACTCACATCAAACTCAAGGTCGCGTATTTCCAATCCCTACCACGATTTATTCGCACTAGCGGCTGAAACGCGGTAAAGATTGATATGCATAAATCACCTTACAAACACTACCGCATTTCAGTCGCGCTAGTGACTGATCATAAATCACCCCAAATTTCAGTCGCTAGCGCGACTTAATCGCGGTAGGCATTGGATATACGCAACCAGGTCTCCTACTCTAGTCGGCCTCGAGGCAGTATTCAATGGAACTTATGAATATGAAAACGCCGTCCGGTCCTACAGTTTATTTCGTTCACATGCACATATTCTTTGAATGTCTATCTTTGTCATATATGAACAAAATTTGAATTAAAAATTTTACTGGAAACATAAGAGTATATCTTACTTGCCACATTTAATTTTGAGTTTGTGAGACAATGAGTGCTTTTATTATTAACGTGAGGATCCAAGATTTCAGTACCGTGACGACATAAAAAAGGCAATAAACATATGTTCCTTATCACAATAATGCTGCAGCTCTTTCAAAATATCGTCGCAAGAAAGCAATACTGCTGTAACCACCACTACCTACGAAAATACTTTTAAGACTCTTGAGGTGTGTACATCAGTTAAAAAACGTATTGTTAACAAAACGGTTAATTTTTCCAACGTCGTACTTATTTATCGTCGTAGAGTAACGGGACCCAGATAGATCGACGCAGAAAAAAACCCCATGCAAAATGGTGTTTATAAAGTATTTTCGTAGGTAGAGGTGGTTACAGCAGTATTGCTTTCTTGCGACGAATATGAGAAACACAATTCAAAAACAACTACCTTGTGTGTCCCAACTAAGAAGTATCAGAAAAAACTTTGAGCAAAAATTGATTGAGAGCGGTCAGAAACCATTTTATAGTTACATACGGAAACAGATTACCTCGAAAGTGTCTACTCCAACCATACTATATAACTTCTCTAACGAAACAGTTACCAGTGAAATAGAAATAGCGAACACCCTTGCAACACAATTTGAAAAAGCCTTTGTCAATGAACCAGATAAAAGTATACCAACTATTACTCAAGATTTATATGTCTCACTATCCGAAATCGAATTCACTCCATCAGCAGTTGAGAATATTTTGAAGCGGTTGCGAGAAGATAGTGCTGTTGGCCCTGATAATATTCCTGCTATTGTTCTCAAAAAGTGGGCAGCAACTCTCAGTCATCCCATAGCTCTGGTTTTGGAACAATCCTTTTTAGATGGGAAACTCCCTAGAGATTGGAAGAGAGCTATAATTACACCCATCTACAAAAAAGGTGATAACTCAAACCAGCAAATTACAGGCCTATAAGTTTGACTAGTATCATCTGCAAAACCATGGAAAGGATAATAGTGGATGAGATACGTTCGTTTTTGAACAAACTTGACATAATCTCAAACAAACAACACAGATTTGTACCAAAAAGATCCACAATTACCAATCTCATTCTTAACATAGATTACTGGACAAACGGATTCCTACTGATATAATTTATCTCGACTTTGAGAAAGCCTTTGATACTGTTCCAACCAATAGACTGTTGGCTGAACTTAATTTCCTAGGCATAAGAGGACGACTTCTCGAATGGATCAAATCCTTCCTCACTGAGAGAAAGTTACAAGTGCGAATTGGCAACCAACTGTCATCTGAGCGAAACGTGACCAGTGGTGTCCCTCAAGGATCAGTTCTCGGTCCAGTTCTGTTTATTTTGTACATCACGGACCTGCACAATACAATAAAATCAGACTACAGCTGCTTCGCAGATGATACAAAATTCTATGCCAACCCACACACATCACGACCAACTGCAAAATGATTTAAATGAAATATAACAACGTTTAAAGAAACACTGTGTAATAAGTGACAGTTAATATATTAATTGTGCAAGTGCAATTAGTTACAAGTTGTAATACCTACACTCAAATTTGTCAAAGCGTGAATTGAATCGCCATATTGCGCGTAACGTGACCGCCTGATTAAATATTAAGTAAACAGGGGTAACAATGGATTCGCTGACCTACACCGACCAGGCGAAGAACGCGGTAAATTTGCTCACGAAAATGGTAACTGACCCAAATAATAAATTTACAAAAGAACAACTTGCCAAAATTTTTCCCAAAACGAATGAAATACTGGAAACAATAACTGAAATGGCTGTTAAAATGGCATCGCTCGAGGGTGAATTAACTGCCCTGAAAAGTAAACCGCATCATCCTCAACCATGGCAAAACACTAAAAACAATGATATTGAAAAACAAAAAGCCATTAAAAACAAATACTGCATCCTAATTACTCCAAAAAATAATGAAACATCCACGGAAATACAGAAAAAAATTCAAAAACACATGAAAAGTAGCGAACGAGGAATACACATCGAAGGTATTAAAAAAATCTCCCGCAACAGGATCATAATCGAATGTGCAAAAAAAGATGACGCGACAAAATTACAAACAGTATTCTCAAAAGACATCCAGGATATTGAAAGCAAAGAGCTAACAAAAAAAAAACCGACGATGATTTTCAAAGGAATTTATAATGATTATACCAAAGAAGATTTTACTGATGACGTCATAGAACAAAATGAAGACATCAAAATCCTAACACAGGAAATGGATAAAAAAACTATATTCAATGTGAAGGCAATAATAAAAAATAAAGATAATGAAACCGCAAACTATATAGTCGAAGTAGACAAGACGACCAGGAATATTCTACTAAACAAAGAAAAAATAAATATCGGCTACCAACGTATCACCGTTGTCGACGCAAGTCCGACAATGCAATGTTACTACTGCTTACGTTTCGGACACAGTACTCGTACCTGCAAACAGAAGGAGAAAAATGAATCGCCCACCTGCTCGCACTGTGGCCTAGCCCACCAACATAAGGACTGCGTAAATATTGCTACCTCGCCAAACTGTTCCAACTGCATCGATCAAAACAATAGATATAAACTGTCGTTTCCTGTCAATCATAATGCGAACGATAAAACTAACTGTAAATATTACAAAAAAATGCTCGCATTTGCGCTACAAAAAATTGACTACTAGATATTTCTTTAAAAGTATCTCATGTCCGTTCTCAATATCTCATCTACTCGTATGTAAAACTGTTTATCTCCTGTCTGTGTCAAAACATAAGCATTTTATATTATTTTCATTTCATAATATGTATATCTCTCAGTCTACAAAAAATAAAATCAGTAAAAATTTTATAAAAATTAACAACTTAAAGACATCATATTTATTGAGGATAAAAAATTATAACCAGAAAATAGATAAAATAATGACAACATGCCAGTATGAAAGACTGAAAAATATTAAGATTCTATGCTTTATTTATACATTTATTATAGTAAAATTATTATTATTTACGTTACTGGCGCATATCTTGCCCTATCACTTCTATAAATTTTGTGTGCTAAAAAATGAAAATATATTTATATTGTTCCAACTAATTGTAAATATTACAAAAAATTACTTGCATCTACACAACAGAAGAATGAATTTTAATATTAATTTAAGAGTTGTTTATAAAAGTATCCTATGTTTATTCTCAATGTCTTATATATTTACATCTGAATATCCAAAAGATATAAATAAGAATAATTTTATGATCTATACATTATACATGGATTAATAACTCTATGTCACACTCTACTTTGAAAATACTCTATATATTTAAAAGAAATCAATATCACATTAATATTTTTACTAAATGGATGACTTCATAGCTAATGAATTAGAAAATAATTTTAAAATACAAGAATATGAGTGTGTATACACCGAATCATGTAATGACATAATCTCAAAGAATCTCAATAATATTTTCATTTTTCATATAAACATACGAAGTATGGAACGAAATTGGGATGAATTAATTCTAAAATTAAACAATCTAAATAAAAAACCGGACATCATAATATTATCAGAAACATTTACTAATGACGAATCACCTACTTATCATTTACCAGAATATAATTATCTTACAACCAAAATTAACATCAATAAAAACAGTGGTCTCGTCATATTCATTCACGATAAATTTAGTATTGTCAAAATAACTGAACATCCAATACATCTAGTAAATTGTATTGAAATACAATTACAACTCGACAAAACAAACTACCACTTAATAGCTGTTTACAGAACACACGGCTCGAATATCTCGACATTTATAAATGAATTTAAACACATACTGTTAAAATTCAGTAATAAACTCTGCTTTATTGCAGGAGACTTCAATATAAACATTAATGAAAACGTAGAAAATAATTTCAAAAATGAATATATTAATTGTATGACTGAATTTAACTTCATATCGTGCATTAATAAAAATACGAGAGAAATAAAAAATCACACACCATCTTGTTTAGACCATATATGGACTAATATAAATATTAAAGATATCGACAAAATGAAATCAATTATTTGGAAAACTAATATAACTGACCACCATGCATGCATTCTTCTGTATGATAACAAAATAAAACATAAAAAATTTAATCTAACAAAGACAAAATCCTACACAAATATGACAATTTTATCCAAAAAACTAAAAAATGAACAATGGAACAACGTGTTAAATAGTTATGATACCGAGACTTGCTCAAAAAACTTTGAAAATATACTATCTCAACACATAAAAGATTCAACTACTGAAAGTACAGTCCGCATTAAACCTAATCTAAGAATTTTAAAGCCTTGGATTTCACAAGGACTTATAATATCAATTAGAAACAAAGAAAAACTTTATAAAACAGCATTGAAAAATCCTCTAAATGAAAAAGCATACACTTTTTACAAAACATTTAAAAATAAATTAACAAACTGTATAAAAAAAAATAAAGAAGACTATTTCAAAAATAAAATACTTTCTACAGACAATAACAGTAAACAAATATGGAAAACAGTCAACTTAGCCATGGATAACACTAAAAAAACACAAAAAATAAAATACATTGAACATGAAAATAAAATCATAGATGCTAATATTCAACCTAAACAATGTGCAAACATTTTTAATTCTTTTTTTGCTAATGTAGGAAAAAATCTTGCGAAAAATATCAATAAATCTTTTAACCCGAAAACACAAACGATTGAAAATGTACAAAATCAAAATAATTTATCAACATTTGAAACAACCTCAGAAGGTGAAATTTTAAAAATAATAGAAGGCATGAAAGGAGGTTCGTCTCCCGGATTTGACCATATTACAGTACATTTTCTAAAATCCATGAAAATTTATTTGATAAAACCAATTACTCATTTGATAAACTTAAGTTTAACAGAGGGAATATTTCCGACAAACTATAAAAATACAATTATTTCACCTATTTATAAATCTGGAGATCCACAACAAGTAACTAACTACCGCCCAATTTGTCTAATTTCAAACATTGGAAAGATTTTTGAAAAAATTGTTAAAAACCAATTGATCAGTTTCCTAGAAAGTAATAAAATTCTTCATAAAAACCAGTTTGGTTTTATAAAGTCACTTAGCACACAAGATGCTATTGCTAATGTAACCTCATACATCAACGAATCATTGGATAAAGGTGAAAAATGTGCCGGTATATTTATCGATCTCAGAAAAGCTTTTGATAGTATATCCCATGAGATTCTCCTAAAAAAACTGAACAATATAGGTATAAAAGACAATGCGATTAAATGGATTTCGAACTACCTAAAAAATCGACCGCAAGTCGTAAAAATAAATCAGATTAATAGCGATAAAGAAATATCAGACTTTGGAATCCCGCAAGGTACAGTAATCGGACCAATCCTCTTTACCATATATGTTAATGACATTTTTTTTCAACCACTACATGGCCAAATAACTTCATATGCCGATGATACGGTACTAATAATTAGCGATAAAACTTGGGAAAAAGTAACATTTAAAGCCACCGAAGACATAAATATTTTAAAGAATTTCTTCGACGTAAATTTACTATCACTAAATGGTGATAAAACATTTGTAATTCCATTTGCAATACACAAAAATGATACCCCTAAAAACATTGATATCATCATCCATGATAATTCTACAACACATAGTAAAAATTATTGTATCCAAAACTGCACAATATTAAAAACAACAAACACAATAAAATATTTAGGAGTTATTATCGATAAAAATTTAAAATGGAAGGAACAAATTTGTCAAGTTGTAAAAAAAATTAGAAAATTGATTTACATATTTTTAAGAATCAGAAATTTTTTATCTGTAAAAAATTTATATCTAATATATTACGCTTTGGTTCAATCAACTTTACAATATGCTATCATTAGCTGGGGATCCGCATACAAAACTAATCTTTCCCCAATTAAAGTTGTGCAGAAGCTAATTATTAAAATCATATTAAAAAAACCATCTGACTACCCAACGGATAAATTATTTAAGGAATTCCAAGTACCTTCTTTCAAAGATCTGTACAATAGAAATACATTGATTCAAATTATAAAAGAAAAAGAGAAGTATCAATTTATAACTGAAAATCGTACTAGACATAAATATATTTTTTCATGCCCAAAATTAAACACTTCCTTCGCACAAAATTATTATACTTATCAAGGAAGACTTATTTTCAACCGATTACCGGATGAAATTAGAAAAATTAATGATAAAATCCAATTAATAAACTCTGTTAAAAAATTTTTTAAAGATAATCTCAAAAAAAAAGTTTCCGACTAATCTAATCTCAAGAACAACTTATAACTCAGTTTCCAAGTGATACCCCGTTTTTCAAAAAAGGTAAATTTTGTTTTGTTTTTAACAACTAATTACAATAACTCAAGATACTTTATTCTAATAGTAAAATTGTTTATTAGTAGAAAAATACTTTTAATTACATATCACCGAACTTACAACTTATTGTTTTTTACATTCACATAGTAATTTAAGAACTCATAACATAATATAGCATTAAAAAATGTACACTACTCTTCCAGACACAAGCTAATGCTTCTATGGAAGAGTGGTATTAACATTCGAACATGAACATGTATACTAATTATAACATTATCTAAATGTATACTATATTTTATATGCTAAATAAAAAAAAAAAAAAAAAAAAAAAAAAAAAAAAAAAAATATCAATGGACAAACGATTGGCTTCTAAAACTCAATGTCAAAAAATGCACTGTCCTACATGTTGGAAAAACTAACCCTACAAACTTAATGGAACGCCACTAAAAGCAGTGACATTACAACAAGACTTAGGAGTTACCATATCGCAAGATTTAAAATGGGAACCACACATGGCTGGGATTGTGAAAAGAGCAAACTCAAAAACAAACCGGACATGATGTTAAAAATATACAAAACATATGTGCGACCTCTCCTGGAATATGCTTTCCAAATATGGAATCCTTACTTCGCAAAGGATATAAATCTGATAGAGGAATACATAGACGTTTCACTAAAATACCAAGAGCTTTGAAAGATCAGCGATATGAAGATAGACTCAAAGAACCAAAATTACCAACCTTAAAAGAAAGAAGAGAAAGGGGTGACTTGATCGAGACTTTCAAAATTTTATCTGGACACTACAGCTGTCCTGGCATCCAAGGAATCTTCACTACTAATAAAAATATAATTCTCCGTGGACACTCAAAAAAAATTACCAAAACGCCTTTTGCATCTAATCCCAGAAAACACTTCCTTGCAAATAGGGTGGTGGATGCTTGGAACAAACTTCCACAACATGTCATCGATGCAACTAATATAAACCAATTCAAAGCTCTATTGGATTCACATTTGGAGAGAAGATAGGACTAACTTAGTTAAAAATAAAAACTACTCATTTACTGTCAAACTATTGTGAAATTAGATATGAGCACAGGGCCGGATCTACGAAATCTGGCGCCCTGTGCAGTAGGTACCGATGGCGCCCCCCCTACATTTTTATTTTGATTAAAAATTCGTTCACCCCAATTTTTTTTATTTAATTATTTTTTTGGTTTACATTAATTTATCAAATAAAATCAAGACAAAGGTGTAACTTTTCCAAGTGACCTGGCGGTAGCTCTCACACTCGATCTATGTAATTCTTCTCCATTAGGCAGTTTCTTGTAATAATACTTAGTATTAAATTTGCGCTTGTTCGTAATAGGAAAATCAAAATCTTTCAATTGTACAGGACCTTCCTGAACTAATAAACTAATGGAATTTTGAGATAACTTTGGCCAGCATCCGGGATCTTTCAATTCAAGCTCTGAAAACAGAATTAAATTTAAACTGCTATCAGTAACGTTATTTTTATCTTCTAATAATTCGACCGTAGGAATTTGTGCGAAAGATATCTGTTTAGATGTGCTCGGGACCATTGTAACGTCATTGCGCGGGACATCATTTTTTATCGGTGCTGGAGAAATTGGAATAAAACAATTCCCAATGGAAACGAGTTTTTTTATGTCATTCTGCTCTTTAATTCTTCGTTTTAGATTCTGCGAGCCTGAAAGTTTTTTAAAAAATTATTAATCTATTCATTGTAATCCACAGTACTTTTATATTTAATTATAAATTTAAAAATCTAATAAGAATATAACCTCAAATTTGTACCTTGCATTTCCCCTGTGTTGAGCGAACAAACACCATACAAACACTAAACACAATACAACGGCTTACGAAAGACGCTTACACTGACACTGACACCGTAAAATAACAAATCCAACAAATCTAATAGATATTACTTATAATATATTTAACAATTTAACGAACTTCAAATAATATGTCAAACAGTCAGTCCTAGAGACTTAAATCGTACAAAATAAAACAACTAAAATTGTCAGCATTTTGAAAGCGCAAGTCGGTTTATTTGATTCTTTTGAACAAAAATACGGCGCTGTGATTAGTTATTGAATTTGAATTGCACCTATTCGTCGTAAAAGACGGTAAAAGATTTATGGAAAAATAGATCTTACGTTTGTAGCAACCAGCCTTTGATATCCCACGCATTGGGATTGCCCCCGAAACTTATCGATGTTTCCAGAAGCGGCGCCTGTGTTCAAATTTATGCAAGTGAAACTACTAGAGCGTTCCCGTCAGCCGTCTGCCACGGATGGTACGTGACTGAACGTGGTAGGTACCTAGTCCATCGGAACAGAGCCGCGAACCTACCTACCTCTCGGGCGTTCCAAAAAAGGTATGAACCATTGTACGCTTGCAATGCACAGTTCCGGCGCTTTCTAGAAACCAGCCGAGTGTTGATTTACTGCCAACACTCCACTCGTCGGGCTATATAAGAGCGCCCAGCAACAGCGACTACTCAGTGTTAATTCAGCATTACCGCAGCTCGCCTCCTCTATCCGCGATCAACCTTGACCGAGTGTGTAACTTCGTTAGTACTATATCGTAAGACTGTTACGCTATCCGTGTGATTACAATTATAATTATTGTGGGAACTCATTAAAGGTTTTTTCATCACGCAACCTCGTTTTTCTTCATTCAACCACCAGCCTATACTGAGTACCTACATTGGTGACCCCGACGTGATCTACAAACACCATACTTACATTGGTGACCCCGACGTGATCTACAAACACCACACCTACACGTTTAAACTAAATGTATGGAATTTGTAAAAAAATTCTGTAACTGACTATAAATTCGTAAACCGTTGACACCAACCTGATGCGCGCGCATTCTGTTTCTTTGGAAAGTGTTGCTAGAGCGTAATAATTATTTCGTACTTTGGGTAATTTTTAAACGATTTAGGGAATATTATAACTAAATTTTAATACAATATTTATTTTCTCACGGCGCCCCTTCGGAGTTGGCGCCAGGTTTTTGCACATTTTTGAACGTATGGCAGATCCGGCGCTGTATGAGCGCATCAGCAGAATGCTGCCTGCTCATTACATAATAATAATGACAACTCCAAAGGAAAAAAGGAATCTTTTTCTTGCATCTCTCTCACACACGGCACCATGACGTCTCCGTACAATACTACTAGCCGTGACGATAATTTTGAAAGTATGGAATATAGTTACAAGGCTAATATTGAAGTGTGAGTAAATTCCGAAAATTCGAAAATGTGAAACGTCAATGCTCTGATAGTTTTTCTTTTGTTGTTAAATGTATAATGCTGCAGCTCTTTCTTACACATGAAATAACAACAGTCAAAAATGAGACAAACGGTGAACGTACGTCTGCACCCCTCAAAAAGAAACATACAATCATTATCATAGATCTCCATCACACATATAAAGAAAATGAAATGCAATTCCTGTCGCCGTAGCTGAGTCGTAATAAGATAAATCTGTTTCCTCCAAGGAAAAAAATTAGTACTTTGGAGAAAACAGACACATGTATATTGTGTCTCATCTTTTTAAAAATTTTATTTTTTTGTTACATAAAAAAATATACAAATATTACAAAAAACATTTCTTTTGATATAAAGTAAAAAAGAAGGAACTATAAAATTAAATAGATAGCTTTAAGATAAACATAATACAATTAAACAAAAAAGATATTACAATAGTATGCATATATGTATGACATCAAAAAAATTCCACATAGGCATTGCCAGTTCGTGGGTATATAATATATATATATTTTTTATGCAGTTAAGATTATAAGTAAACTAGCTGACCCGGCGAACTTTGTACCGCATCAGAATCAATAACTGTTGTGTTAAGTTCTTAGCTGAATTAAATTAAATTTTTTATTATGATAAAAATTACACAATGAAGCAATTATCGATGCGTAACTGTCCGCGTTTTGTTTCTGTCAGTATCAGAGATGGCGTTGTGTACGGATTTATAATTCTTGTGATTTTCTCAATTTTCGACTTACGGAAATCGCTTTTCATTTTCTTTATACGTGTGAGGGAGATTTATTATAATTATTGTATTTTTCCTTTGGAGGGGTGTAGACGTAGACATACGTTCACCGTTTGTCCCATTTTTGACTGTCGACATTTAGTGTGTAAGACAGAGGGGCAGCATTATATGTTTAATATCAACAACTCTTTCCTCTTTCAACTCTTTCCTGAATGCATCCACAAACTTCTATCGCAATGAATCTCTCCCCTTATACTCATATCCCTATGAAAGTCTTACTTTCTATCCAAAAGTGCAACAATCTATAAGAATATGTACAAAAATATTAATAAAATAAACTCAGCTCAATCCAGTAATGCAGAATTCAACAAAATTAATGAAAATAACTGCCCAAATTATATAAAAATTTTCACAGATGGTTCTAAACTCAGTTCGGACTCCCATTGTGAGCCAGTGTCTATGCACCTTACAGGAAATTGTGTTTTCCACGCGGACTTCCCAAATAATGTTCCATTTTCTCTGCTGAATGCAAAGCTATCATAGAAGCTTCATGACTCGCCAAATCTCTCAACATTGGAAATGATCTCATCTTTTCAGGCTCACTTAGCTCACTACAAAAAATAAGCGCATCCATTCTCAATTCCAGTAGTGACTCTCTAACCTGCTCTATCCGAGACCTCCTGCATTTCATGTCGCTGGCTCAAGTGTTAGTGGTCTTGGCCTGGATCCCATGACACTTTGGTATTGTTGGAAAAAAAAGGTTGTTTCTATTGCTAAGGAATCCATTGTCCATGGTCCATTAAGTAGTATACATATTCCTGTAAGACACTATTTCTCTATTTTAAAAAATAAGGGACAGCGCCAATAATCCTCTGAATGGAAACCATCCTCTCTGATAAAAGGTCACCAGTACTCATTAATTCAACCTTCTCTTCCTGTCAAGCCCTGGTTTCACAAATACACTTCGATTCCTAAAAAAAATACATCTCTTCCATAACTCGAATGCTTCTAGGTCATACTTGTTGTCTTAGCCATCTGGCCTGATTCCACATAGTCAATTCGCCTTATTGTGATTGTGGTTCAGAGGATACTTAAGACCATAATTTTTTTGAGTGTCCTATAAATTACCAATTTCCAAACTACATACATGAATTGTTAAAACCTAAAATTAAATTCTCTACCAGTGTATCCTGCCTTCTTGGTCTCAACTCTCCTGAAATTCACTATTTGTTAGCAAAATTTATTTGTAAAAATGGCCTTAACATTTAAGCATCAATCAAATTTCTTTCTCTTCCATACGTATGCATTTGTTCCTGCAGTGTTATTAGTACAATTGTACAGGTTCCTATTTTTGGGAACCTGTACATCTTCCTACTCTACTATTTTGTAATTACTATCAATACCAACTCTGTATTTTAGTACAACTTGCATAATCATATGAATATTTGTCTTAGCCCATTGTCTATATTTGCTAATATAATTTATCTATTCCATGTAAAAAAACTGAAAATGTAACTAATTTAAAAAAACCTGAATTTGTCACTAATTAAAAAAAAAACTGATAATGTAAAAAAAATGATAATGCGAATAATTTTTAAAATAAAGAAATGTCCAAGGTCACCCTTAACCTTTTCCCCGCGTTGAACTACTCCGTTTTTTCAGTACCCATACGCGGTACATGTTTTCAAATACCTATCCATCCAATTTTATGTCAAATTAGAGCATATTACGGCATGATTTATCATACTATATAAACAGATGAGATTATTATCTACAATTTGAAACCAAATCGTCGTCTGTAAACACTCCTAGATGTTTATAAAAACAAAAACATTAAATTCCATACAAAAAAATACCCATGTTATCTTAAAGGCGGCGCCATTTATCCGCGTGCTTGTACTCAGGACACTGCGTTGATAGACACAAGTGGTACCTAAATCTAAGTAACTAATTTATAACCAAAATAGACATGTTATAAAATTCTGATGACACTTAAATTAATAAATTTTTTATGTAAAGTCAAAATCACAGTTTCACAACACAAACGTTTAGAATACGCGAGATCTCGACAATAAATGTTATCGATGCTTGTCCAATATGGTCAATCGGAATCGCATGCGCAAAGAGCGAATGACTATTAGCGCCATCTGTTGACTAAATTGTGAACTATGGCACTCAAAGGCACGATGACACATTCACTTGATTATAGATGTTCTTTACGAAATACAATTTTATTTTCGAAATATGCCTGAAGATGTCAGCATCGTGATAGTTACACGAATGTCCTAGCGAGCGGGAAAAAAAACTGTTACATTGGAGCGCTGTGATATCGGCAGTCGAAGTTAGCGTAACAAGGGCTGATACGTGCGCGTGTGAGGCATGGCTTTTTGCCGTATCAACTGTTGTTACGATCGCGTGGAAAAGGTTAATGGGTGAAAGCCAAATAAATAAAAAAAATGTTTAATAACAAAAGCAAAACAATCAGCGCATTGACATTTGATGGTTTTAATTTTTGGAACTCACTCACTACTCATTTTATAGGTACTTATCACAAAATGCCCGCAGCTCTTTCAAATATGAGAATGCGTTCCATAAAAATGTACGGGGAAAAGAATTTTCTTAATAAACTATATTTTTTGTTAATTTTTGTGATGTTTTAATAGTTATTATCCTTTCCGGGGCGGAGACAAATCCAACAAATCAAAGATCATCAAAATCGGCCCGGCCGTTCTCGAGTTATAAAAAGTGTAACTAACCCGACTTTGTTTTATATATTAAGATTACATAATTATAATTTAAAATATTTATAAAACAAATAATTCCATATTTACAAAACTAAAATTAAGAAAAAAAAAATAAAAAAAACAAAAAAAGGTTAAATAAAAATTAGGGATTTGTAAAGTTACAACAGGTAGGATGTTATAGCAGTATGTATTTGTGTCATTTGTAGTTATCCAAGTCTTTATTAATTTTTTGTATTTGCTGTAAGAGGATATGATTTTAGATTTAATTTCTATAGTCTGATAGAGTGCATTATACATTTTTGGTGCAATGAAAAAAGCATGTCTCTGCGCAAGCCTAGTTTTGCATAGGGGAACCTTTTGTCTCACCATTATTTAATGTGTAAGAAAGAGCTGCAGCATTATTAGGATAAAGAACATACGTTTTATGCTTTTTTTATGCCGTCACGGTAATAATAAAAGCGCTCAATAGCAAGTCTAGATGTATTGTAACATCATTGATACAGTTAGTTAGTGACAAATACATAGCTTAAATACCAACCTGTATTAGGAAAATCTTCTTTTCTGGTTCAGAAACATCTGGTTTCTTCCTAGTTTTCTGCATAATGTCATTAGTTTCAATTGCAGAGTCCCCATTAGCTGCAAGTTCATTACTTGACTCCTTTTCTTTGGCTGGAAGGTCTGCTCCGGTAATTTCCAGCGTGTACTGCGAGGATTGGCTTTTAATTTTAACCAAAGCCGATTTAATAAAGGAAGGTCGGTTTGATTTCAAAACAGGTTCACTGCCTTGAGAATTGTTTGATGCTTCGGTGTTCTCCTTTTCCTGAAAATTGAATGGTATTAAAACAAATTATAATGCTACAATAAACAACATACTTTTTATGAAACACAACTTTTATTATTAAAGAGGGACTAGTGCGTCATCCATACAAATATTATAAATGCGAAAGTGCGTGTTTGTTTGTTACGCTTTCACGCTTAAACCACTAAACCGATTTAAAAAATTCTTTAACCAATAGAAAGTTACATTATCAGCGAGTAACATATGTTGTATATGTATATAATGGTAAGCTTTGGCGTTACGAAGTTTGTATAAATGAAAATGTGTATATTTCTTATATTTTAGTGGCAGGGAGGAAAGGCAGGGGGAAGGTGGGGTTCGCGGAGAGGGAAGAGACGAGGGAGGGGGAAGGCGGGGAAGGGAACGGGGACGCACGGAAAGGACACGCAGGGAGAATCAATTTATTTATTTGAATGGCTTGGCAACGCATGCCGGATTACCAGCTAGTAAAATATATTAACACTTGCCAGGATTCAAGTCCGCGATATATAAATTCGAGGTTGAGTATCTTAACCGTACGACAACGAAGATCTTTGGTTTTGTGGACTAATATACTATAACAGTTGATTAAATGAAATAACAAATGATTGGTACCATCATCTGTCGCAGGAAAGTCTGCCTCTCGTGTCTCTGCTTCCTCCACTGCTCCTCGGACTGCAGGTCTTCCACTCCCATCCCGTCCAGGTCATCGTCTCCCACAGCCGCACCGGCCTCCACATTGCTATCTGAAAGATAACAATTAGGACACTGGTAAAAGCCACTGTGTTTATTGCCTTTTTTTCCGTCACGGTACTGTAACCATGAATCGTCACGGTAATTATAAAAGCGCACATCGCCTGGCCTATCAATTTGATTGTCTATGATAAGGATATTGTTGTTGGGTCCTTACCAACATTCTTCCACCTGAACTTCCTCTCCCTGGTGCCTCCCTCCATGTCGTCCTCCAATAGCATCTCCTGGAGCATTGCCACCTCTCTCTTGTCATCATCCAGGATCTGACGACTGTAATGGGGAAAACAGAAAAATGTTTAAAAAAAAAAAAGCATTTCCATGTTTAGAGTGATAAAGTAAGATATGTAAGCATAATGAATAAGATTAAGAAAGGGACGTTTAGATGGTTGGGACATGTAAAAAAGGAGTGTGAAGAGAATATCGTGGCTATACTGGCAAAAAAGTTTATTTTTTTAAATTCATTTTAACTATTCAGAAGGTCACAGCAACACTAAAGCACACATAATGAGAAACCACAATATAGAAAATAGATACAGAAAAATAACATTTCAAGTTACCACGACACAAAGCCATAAAATACATAGACAGACAGACATCACACTAGCAACACACTCACAGGCATATTTATACATAAGATTATAAAAAATATCAATATAAAAAAATCTTGATCTAATAACCATTTTTTTTTTGTGATCAGTGGTGCAATTTGATTTGCCTTTTACATGCATTGGCATCTTATTAAATTTAGTAGTACTTAGTACAAAATAAATGAATGTCCTTTGCCCTTATTTATTTTAATAAAAAGACAAATAACTTTGTTTACATCACTTTTATTGGTACACAATCAACATGTTTCGTATACAATGTTTACTTCATCAGGATCAAACGTATACTAAATTTAAAAATTAAATATAGATGACACATGGAAGGAAAGGGTAGGAGGGAGGGAGAGGGTAAGAGTGGGGTAAGAGTGGGGAAAGTTTATCAATTAGGGATTTCAAAGCCATTAGCAGGGAAAGACCGGTTAAGTGGAAAGAGGTTCAAAAGAGGGTTTATAAAAATTTGCCATAATTTTGACAAAAACCATGGACTTAAAATATTACATACAGGCTATAAGGCATCACAGATAAATAATTTAGAGATTTTAGAAATTAGAAAAAATGTAAATAATAAAGCAGACATAATTAATAAGCAGCAAATTTTTGTCCATAATTTTGACAAAAACCATGGACTTAAAATATTACATACAGGCTATAAGGCATCACAGATAAATAATTTAGAGATTTTAGAAATTAGAAAAAATGTAAATAATAAAGCAGACATAATTAATAAGCAGCAAATTTTTATAAACCCTCTTTTGAACCTCTTTCCACTTAACCAGTCTTTCCCTGCTAATGGCTTTGAAATCCCTAATTGATAAACTTTCCCCACTCTTACCCCTCCCCCTCCCTCCTACCCTTTTCTTCCATGTGTCATCTATATTTAAGTTTAGTATACGTTTGATCCTGATGAAGTAAACATTGTTTACGAAACATGTTGATTTTGTACCAATAAAAGTGATGTAAACAAAGTTATTTGTCTTTTTATTAAAATAAATAATGCCATCACAAAGTGAAAACCTTTCCGAAGAAGTTTTCTTCGAAAAAAAAAAAAAAAACCTTATTTATTTATAATTTTTGGAATGGACAATATGTACCTTCATTTTGACTAAATCTTGTGTTATGTGCATGATCTAATTTTTCTTTATATTTGGAATCTGACAGTAGGTTTCGGCATACAATTTTAAATCATAATATTCCTCTAACAGCTAATATGTTAACTGATTCATGGTATAGAATAATTTTATATATTTTATTTTGCATAAGTGAACATTAACTCTAAAATGGCTGTTTTGAGAAAACAACCTATTACAGTAGCAACTTAACTCGTTTAATCACAGGAGACCATATTTGTCCCATCTATTCCAACTATTATTTTTGTCAGAATACCCACGATATATGACGTGAAAGTGAAAGGTAGAAGAAGTCGGCGACAACCGAGGAAAACATGGTACGATCAAATGAATCAAAAACTTACCAAGAGTCGGAAAACAGAAAGGTATGTAAGAGACGATATACGAATATGAACGAAGCAAGGAACATGGGCCAAGACAGTTGTGTGGTGGCACTTCATCTCTGCCTATCCATGCGGAGAAAGGTGTGATATTTAGTCAGATATAATGTTACAAAAAATACATAAGTGATGTCGAAGGCTCTATCATGAACGACTCAAATTTCTTTTGGAAATATGTCAAATCTCAAAAAGATCACGGTACTTATATATCTACTTGTATGTCATTCGATTCTAAAGTATCTCAAAATCTCCAGGAAACTGTCAATCTGTTTGCAGATTTTTTTAGCGGTGTATATGTTAATGCAAATGTAGATAGCAATATCACATGCTCTGATTTGGTTGAGACTCTTGATATATCTGACTGTACTGTAACTATTGGTGATATTATATCCAAGTTAAAGAGTCTTGATTCCCGTAAATCTGCAGGACCTGACAAAGTTCCACCCATGTTCTTAGTTAATTGTATGCACACATTGTCATATCCTATACATAAGTTATTTACAAAGTCACTCTCATCAGGTGTGTTCCCGGATCTTTGGAAGTTTAGTCTTTTGACGCCCATTTTCAAAAAAGGTAATAAGAAGGACGTAAAAAACTACAGGCCAATATGCACCATGTCTACATTACCCAAACTTTTTGAAAGTCTAGTACTAGACAAGTTGATATCCCGAATTAATCCCACCATCTCACCACTTCAACATGGATTTATTAAAGGAAGATCAACCCTTTCCAATTTAATATTGTATACGAATGATATTGTTAATGCCTTGATTGCATCACATCAAACTGATTCCATATATACTGACTTCAGTAAGGCATTTGATAAAGTAAACCACAAAATCTTATTAAGTAAACTGAAATTGTTGGGATTTAGAGGGAATATTTTGGAATGGTTTAAGAGTTATCTATTGGGAAGGTACTTAGCGGTCAAGGTTGATTCGTTTACTTCTTATACATTTGCAGCCTCGAGCGGAGTACCACAGGGATCTCACTTAGGCCCGATATTATTTTGCTTATTCATTAATGATATAGTTAATATTTTTAGTAATGTTAAAGTTCTGTTATTTGCTGATGATCTGAAGATATATAGAACAATCAAAAACGATGATGATCGCGCCATTCTGCAGTTGAACCTGAAATAACTATTTACGTGGTGTTCTGTAAATGATTTACAACTAAACATTGGTAAATGTCAGATTATTAGTTTTTACAAAGGTAAAAATCCTCTTAAGTTTTCCTATGATATGAATGGTGTTAATCTTCTTCGTGTATCACAGATTCGTGATCTTGGTATCATATTCCATCAGAGTCTACAGTTCAATGTTCACATCGATGAAATAACAAGTGATGCAATGAGAATTCTTGGTTTTATTTTGAGAATGGGTGCAAATTTTAAAAATGTATCAACAATAAAAAATCTGTATTGCTCGTTAGTACAAAGCAAATTAGAGTACAATTCTACCATTTGGTCACCATATTACAAAATCCATTCTCAATTATTGGAAAAGGTACAAAACAAATTCCTTCGGTATATTAATTTTAAAATGAAAATTCCAATTGAACTTATAAATTATAATAACTTACGCACAGAAACCAGACTCCTTAAATTATCAGATAGAAGAGTGTTAATTGATTTGTTATTTTTATTCAAAATTATCAAATCTTTAGTTGACTGCCCTAATTTATTAGAATTAATCTGTATTAATGTACCTGCTAGACTAACTCGCAATAAAGATATTTTCAATTTTAACAATACCCTCAATACTAACTATTCTATTAATTCACCAATCCCTAGAATGCATAGCCTTGCAAATAAACATTGTGAATCTATAGATATATTTGGTGTTGACAGTTTTGCAATTTTCAAGAGACAACTCATCTCTATTTTATCTGTTAATAATTAACTTTTCTTATTTTTGTTCTTTTCATAAAACCTCCTCTAATTTAAAATCTTACCAGTAATTTATAACCTTATTTTATTTTATTTTGCTGTTCTATTTAGTTCTGTTTTATCATCGTACATTATTATACACATATAATTGTTTGTTTATACCTACTAACTAGCTTTTACACATTGCACTTTATTGTATTTCTGGTCTTATTACTGATTTTTTCTTATTACTCATAGTATTTCATTTCTTTTATGATGTTTAATTTTTTAATGTTTTTAATTTCTGTTGTAAAAGCCCACTAGGGCGTTAATAAATAAATAAATAAATACTTACAGATGAATCCTGTCCAGTTGTTTCTTCATGGCTCTCTGATCAAACTGGTCATCGTCTCCCTCTTCCCTCTCCATCTGATCCAGTCCCCTCTCATCCTCGTCTCCGGAGGCTCTCCACTCGTCCTCGGAAGTGAGCTCCGCCTCCTCATCCAAGAACTCCGACTTGCGCTTCTTCTGTTTCTTCACCAAGGGGACTTCCGGCTGCAAAACAATCTGGAAACAAACAATAAAGGTGTAAACCGACGAGTGATGATAAGGGAAGATATAACTTAATATCATCACAACTAAAAATTTAACAAAATAATAGTTAAGTACCTCATTTTCTTCAGAATCATAATCAACTAGTTTATCCTCGCCGGCATCCTCATCAAATGACTTCACCGAGTTGCCATCTTCATCCTCTGATTCCTCATCATCTAAATAAAACAACAAAAATTATTCTAGTTAGTAATGCATTAGTAATACAAACATACTGTAATGTTCTTTATCCCAGTGATTGATATTACTTGAAATAGGCCACTTGCATGGATATCATAACGACTTGGAAAAAATCTGTGGTACATTTTTTAAAATTTTAAATAAATAAATCCATAATTTGGGCTCGTAACGTCACTACATAAAAATGTCCCGTCTCGGATAATGTTCTATTAATTTTTTTAAATTCCACAGTTTTCTTTTTTTTATATGGCAACACTTTTATTTTAGGCGAATTTTTGAATATGACATTTAACATTCACTAGATTTATTGTTTGCTCTCTGCGAACTTATCATTTGGTTTGACGTTTTGACAGATGTTACGAAGAGAACCCCCTACATTTTATTCCTTCTGTTTTTTTTTATTTATTTTTTATTGTGTATTTTATTTAGATATAAAATTTGACATCTTATATCTAATGTTTTCTTTTCTATGACTACTACAATATTATTTACTACCTACCAGGGCCGGATCTACGAAATCTGGCGCCCTGTGCAGTAGGTACCGATGGCGCCCCCCCCCCCTACATTTTTATTTTGATTAAAAATTCGTTCACCCCAATTTTTTTATTTATTTTTTTTTTACACTAATTTATCAAATAAAATCAAGACATATTTTTTAACGGTGCTGGAGAAATTGGAATACAAAAATTCCCAATGGAAACGAGTTTTTTTATGTCATTCTGCTCTTTAATTCTACGTTTTAGATTCTGCGAGCCTGAAAGTTTTTTTTAAAATTATTATTCTATTCTTTGTAATCCACAGTACTTTTATAACTTCTAACAACCAATAGAAATTTAGTTATAAATTAAAAAATCTAATAAGAATATAACCTCAAATTTGTACCTTGCATTTCCCCTGTGTTGAGCGAACAAACACCAAATTGAGCGAACAAACACTAAACACTGACGTATGGTATCAACGGCTTACGAAAGACGCTTACACTGACACCGTAAAATAACAAATCCAACATCCAACAAATCTAATAGATATTAATTATACATTTAACGAACTTCAAATAACTGTCAACATGTTCAACCTGCAAATCCTGCAAACCGTGCGATGCTTTTGTTAATGGAATTTACTGAAGATTTCATAAGAAAATAGTCTTTAAATACCTTCTCCTAGAGACTCAAATCGTACAAAATAAAACAATAGCGAGCGTACGGACAACACACTAACAAAAATTGACAGCATTTTGAAAGGCGCAAATCGGTTTGTTTGATTCACAGGAACAAAAAAACTGCGCTGTGATTAACAATTATTATAAGCAATAATTATTAGCCTGAAACACTCATCAACATTGAAAAAATCTCCCGAGAAAAGATAAATGCCGCCGACGGGACTTGAACCCGCGTCCTTCTGATATCCGGTCAACTGCTCTACCAACTGAGCTACGTCGGCTTATCTCCCACCCGCCAAATAATTCAATATATAATAGTGTTTCATTCAACAATTACTGCTTATTACATTTTTTCACCTGAAAACAACCAAAATGCGCTGTGATTGGTTATTGAATTTGGATCGCACCCATTCGTCGTAAAAGATATATATGGAAAAATAGATCTTACGTTTAAACTAAATATATGGAATTTGTAAAAAAATTCTGTAACTGATTATAAATTCATAAGCCGTTGATTTCAACCTGATGCGTGCGCATTCTGTTTCTTTGGAAAGTGTTGCTAGAGCGTAATAATTATTTCGTACTATGTGTAATTTTTAAACGATTCCGGGAATATTATAACTAAATTTTAATACAATATTTATTTTCTCACGGCGCCCCTTCGGAGTTGGCGCCAGGTTTTTGCACGTTTTTGAACGTATGGCAGATCCGGCACTGCTACCTACTGACTAAAATTTGGACTTTACAACATTAAGACATAATCCACGAAAAACTGCAAGACTTTTAGCCTCCTTAACATTTACAGGGAGTTCATTGAACATTTTAAAACCTTTATGATAAATATTATTTTGTGTTCCCGATAAATTTGTTTTAGGAAGACTAAAATCGATGCAGTTTCTTGTAGGATAACAATGAACTGTACTGTTGATTCTAACATTATTCAACATATAATCTGGAAACATTTTTTTTTTAAACTTATAAATAAAAACTAGGGTATTGAAAACTAATCTTTGCCACACACTTAATATATTGAGTTGGCGTTGCATGGTTTTCATCCTGGTATATCTCCTACAGCACAATATAGACCTCATGCCTCTGTTGTGAATTATTTCCATTCTTTTAATTTGTGTTTTATTGCTCAGAAAGATTACACTTGAGCAATAATTCAGATGGGATGCTACAGTTGTGTTATAGACCAATTTCCTAGTTTTAATGTCTAATATTCCCTTAATCCTATTTAAGAAATTATTTTTTTTAGTTAGCATTTCAATGTTAGAGTTAAGTTTTAACTTATTATCGATTATGATTCCCAAATATTTAATTTCTTCTACCTCTTCAATATTTTGATTGTCTATATTTAGGGTAATAAGTTCATTTTGTTTTTTCCCTAATACCATGAATTTACTTATAGTTACATTTAATTTGAGTTTATTTATGCTTAACCATTTAGACATTTCATGAAGTTCACTTTGTATTTTTGACAATTCATCTTCAATATTATTTGCTATAATAATATGTATATAAAAGTGTGTCATCAGCAAACAGTTTGATGGAACATGACTTTAGGCACTTCATTATATCATTAATATATATGTAATGGCAATATATTCCATTTAAATTTGAATCCTGTAGTGTCAGTTGGAATACTTGGAATGTAATTATCAATTGTCACTTGTTTTATTTTCTATTATTTTATTATAAATAAACATAAATGTCGTTTCTTTGTTAAACTTTGCAACACGAGTGTTTTATTTATAAATCAATAGAAAAGAATTAAATCATATTATATTACGATTTTGCCAAATGAGTTAAAACTTAAGAAGACCGGCATCGATTTGATTCAAGAGAGAAAAAAAGCTCTAGAAAATACTATGAAGTCACATAATTACAACACGATAATTTACGATAAAACCAGGAGACACTTTGACTTCAAAGTTGGTGATACTGTTTTTGTGGAGAATGGAAACAAACTTAACAGGAAGAAGCTCGACGAATTGAGAATCGGACCATACAAAATCATAGAAAAATTATCAAACTCAATTTACAAGATAAACACTGGTCGAAAAAAATTTTAATCAAATTTTTTCCACATCTCGAAGTTAACTCCAGCACCTTTATTTATGAACCATGAAGAGGACATCGAAGATGAGTGAAAATTTTGCAGTAATTTTCTTTCCAGGGGGAGGGGAGATGTAATGGCAATATATTCCATTTAAATTTGAATCCTGTAGTGTCAGTTGGAATACTTGGAATGTAATTATCAATTGTCACTTGTTTTATTTTCTATTATTTTATTATAAATAAATATAAATGTCGTTTCTTTGTTAAACTTTGCAACACAAGTGTTTTATTTATAAATCAATAGAAAAGAATTAAATCATATTATATATATAATAAAAAGTAGTGGTCTCAAGACCGATCCTTGAGGAACTCCAAGGTTTACTTGCTGCTCTTCAGAGATAGCATCTCCAAATTTGGTTCATTGTTTTCTGTTTTTTAGGTAATCAGCAGTGGCGGCTGGTGTTCATAAAAATAGGTGGTGCGCTAAAATAATAATAATAATGGTCTTTATTTCAAGATGTGGGAAGGTGAGTGCAATCCCACACATCCCATAGAGATATCCCATAAATCTTGGACCTACCTACTCTAATTAAAATAAATTCAATTATGAAAAAATCCTACCTATTTGTAAATTAGGTCGATCCTCCATTATCTCTGGGTGCATGCAACACATTGAGTCTAAATTAATTTTATTTATTAAGATAGATTAAATTCTTTTAAAGTTTAACAACATCGTTCAATCTAAACAGATGTCATAAGGATTGTGAGGAACAACTCACTGAAAAAGCATTCCATATTCCATTATTTTAAAAGAGTTCTAGTAAAATAAATATTGATCCATCACCATTTGTAAAGTCGCCGCGATTGTAAATTCAAATTCAATAACAGTTGACTCCTATCCAGAAAATTGTATGTAGATACTTA
Organism: Limnephilus lunatus; assembly: GCA_917563855.2. NCBI lineage: Eukaryota > Metazoa > Arthropoda > Insecta > Trichoptera > Limnephilidae > Limnephilus > Limnephilus lunatus. The sequence continues at coordinate 37,673,271 of OU830602.1, read as the reverse complement.
TTGGCACGAAAATCGAGTTAAAAAATCGTTCAGTTTATCACACATCCGAAAGTCTTCCTTACGCTCCGTAACTCCAATGAAATATATACTGTCATAACTCATAACAAATAATGTCCGCAATGCTTATGTTGATAAGCTGTCGTTGGTCGATGCTGAGTGAAACATAGCATGAAAAAGAGTAGATATTAAAATAAAGACACGATATGGATAATAATATGACACAAACGTGTCCCCGTTTAACATGCTACAGAACGAACCATTCCTTTTGATGTGGTGGAAATTTTTGGATCGTCACCGGCGATTTCGTAAAATTTGCAAAGCATTCAACCTACCTACGATTTTGGCTCATTATAGAATTATAGAAGAACTCCTGTGATCGCTTTGCAAAATGAACCACCACTCTGAATATAGGCACACAACGATCTGCTTTGTTACGCGCGCAGTGCCGCGCAGTCCAGTAGGCACTTATATTACGCATGCATTATAGCCGAGTGTATATTGTGAACTGTGATGAGGCGTGTCGGAAATAAGTATGTTTTTTGGCGCTCGGGAATTTTTAGATTTAAATTAATTAATTAGATTAGATTTAAATTAATAGATATATTTTGGGAGTGCGGCGCTCCTCCGCACCTTAGAGCTGGCCGCCACTGGTAATCAGTAAACCACTGCAATTCTTTACCATGAATTCCCATGTCCTTCAATTTCATTATTAGTCTTTCTCTGTCTATCGTTTCAAAAGCACGTCTAAAGTCTAAGAATACTGCTATGATGATTTTCTTCTGATCCATACTTGTTTTCCATTAATTTATCACATCATTTATTGCTGTTTCACAGGAATATTTGTTTCTAAATCCAGATTGTTGTTTTACAATAATGTTATTTTTTTCAATAAAATTGTTTATCTGTTCTTTAAGGGTATTCTCAAAATATTTTTAGAAACTTTACGCCGATAGATGGTGCTATTTTCAATATCGTCTAATAAAACACTTTTAACACGTTATGCTTTTTTAATATTGAGATGAATTATTGGTTCGCGAACGTATATTAGTAATATTAATCTATATTTAAAAAAAAATTGGTACCTATAATTACATAATCGTAGAGAACGGGTGAAAAATACACAATTTCATTGCATAAAAAATATGCACAAAAGACATTTTCCACAGCTCCGCGCGCGTTGGTAAAGAACATTTTTATTTACCCAACCAAAAAACATTCGCGAAAACGATGTATTTCAAAAATTTTACGATGTTCCGCATGCGTGGAAGAGAGACGCGAGATAGAGGTTTGTTGTATTCAGTAAATTAAATCAACGCCTGTGAAGATTGAATAAATTTATAAAAGGAACCGGCTGGGAACAACGGCATGTGTGGCGGGAGCTGGTGTTAACTGGACCTTTTTTTAGAGGCCGCTTTTGCTAAACGGTAACAAGCGATGTAGGTACATACCTACTCATTAACCATGCATTCTCTCGGTTGCTTGCTCGCTAATATTTCGCGAATAAGTCAAAAAGTTACATTTAATTCTTACATTTCTATGGGGCGCATTTGTCAAACCAACGAAGTGGTTAGAATTGCCAGATGGAGAAACAAATTTGTCGTGTGCTCAAGTCAGGATAACAACATCACAATACATAATAATATAGTATGTGGTGTGATTTCATAAAATTGTTGACACTCAAACTGGCAGAGGAAGGAGTACAAGTAGAAATGAGATCCTTGAGGGGTATGAGTGGTAAATCCGTGCATGATTGTTCTACAAGCGTCAAATAGATAATATAATATGTGTACTGTATCAAGAAAGAATGCAAGGCTAAAACTGGGATCCCACATCATCTATTTCATAGAATCTATGAAAAATATCGGTGAGAACCCGATTTCTGTACAATAGAAACACAAAATCGACTTCAACTTTCGTTCTGCGAAATCTAACAATTTTTTTTCTGTTATTGTGATACCAACTAACATTATAGTATAGTGTCTCTTGAGATCATTTTTCGCAAAAAACGGCGCAATCAAGCGAATTAATTATTTGGGAACAGTCAGTCGGAATAATAGAAGAGATGTGGATGAATGTGAATAATCGTATTCCTCACATTCTCTTTCAACTCTTAGTTGTGACCCATCCTCTCAGCGAGAAAACGGTGATAGATAATTAGTAAAAATTACACGATTACTACAGAATGTAATAATTACTGCAGAATAAAATAATTTAATTGTTAAAATTAAAATAGTTATTAAAATATTTATTAGTAATCAAAATATTTATTATTTAATTTTAATTTTATATAAATTACTACAGAATGTACCTAGAAAATGTGGATATAGAGCGAATTAATGAAGAAAGTACCTAGGTAGTATAAAAAGAATATATGACGCAAATATGAATGGTAGAAGAAGTTGGGGACGCACGAGGTAGACATGGCACGATCAAATTAATCAGATACTTGAGTCAGGTCATGTCAAAAGTCAGAATAATAGAAGACTATGTATGAGACGATGTATGAATGTGAGTGAGGCAAATAGTGTGTGCCAAGACCGAGTTGTTTGGCGGTCCGTCCTCTCTGCCTTCCCCTGCGGGGAACGGCGCTCTACAAATTGTCCAATTATTATTATTATTATTATTAGTTAGGTAGTTACCGAGAAAATATTTGTAAAAAAATTTGTTACTTAGTCTTGGATTCACTCTCTACCTTCGATCAAGTATGCTCTCTAATAATACTTTTGATTCTTATAAAGAGCACGCCTCATTTTTATGGAATAACAATAATGCGTTGTACAAAGTCGAAAAAAGCTTCAAACTCGTGGCAGACGGACGAGAATCGGACAGAATGTAGGTACCCAGCTCGATCTATGCATTTTATTGTTTAGCAAGTCTCAATAACAAAATAACTAGGCGGGCGTCTAGTGATAGTTGGAGATTTATGAAAGTTCTAAATAATTACAGTCGTTCTCACTATAATTATATAGTTAATTTGTCCTTTTTTACTGCGTGCCAAAACCGCAAATGTTCCTTGCGCCGAGTAATACTGGAACATTCATAAAAAAGCAAAACGAACATTCTATCAGAATAACAAATCGCGCCACGCAAATTGACATTTTTACTACAAATATACTGACCACTTTAACACCATAGGAATGGGTTGAAAGCGTGCACGTGAAACGTATGGCTCGCACATAGGTTTGTCTCCTTCTAACGCAGATTAGGGCATTTTGGCTAGCAGTTTCTGCACAAAATAATTAATTTTGTTAATTTAATTACTGGGTTATTATAAGTGATAGAACTGTGAAATTTTCGTTCGCGAATTTTTCATTATGAGTATTATTTTTCGACATTAAAATAAATAAAATATTATCTGTAGTTTTCAAATGCGGTTGAAAAATAGATTGTATGGGAATGGTCACATCTGTTTCACCTTAACTATCGATTCTAGTAATTGTTCATTTTTAGGTAATCCATTTATTAGTCTGAAGTCTTCGAAATTTTTAGCATTTATTATTTTGGGCACAGGTGTTATTATGGAAGTTTTCCATGACTGTGGAAAAATTCCCTCTGAAAGAGATTCATTGATTAGTGCAACTAATCTGTCTCCTATAGCTGGCAGTGCATCTTTGATTATGCCTATCGTAATTCCATTCGTGGACGATTTTAGTTTCATTGCATTAAGAGGACATTACCAGAGAAACCAGAAATATGTCATTTTTAAATCAGTGTTTAGACTTATTGACTCGTTTCCACAAACAAATATAAATTGATTTTGAAAGATTGTTCTTTTATCTAGTAAAAGTATGGATTAAATTTTGAGAAAAAATGTTTATTTTAAGTATAATAAGGTTATACCATAGGTCGTTGGCAGATTTGCTATATTTTCAAAAAAGTACATGTATTATACAACACCAATTTCAAATCATATAATCATGCAGTTAAATAAATCCATACATTATCTGGTAAACGTATGTTTTAGAATTTTAATTTTAGTTTAAATAAAATCATTAAAAAATATATACGTACATGTGTTTCTTGACGTAAATTGGCCAGTTTGTGTATTTATTTGCGTTCTTCCAAACTAATATATTTCAAGATTTTTTTAAATACTTATTTTGCTAAGACATTATTGACAAGTCATAAAAATTTTGATCGAAAAATAATCATAAGAAGTAATTAATATTAATTAATTTACAGCTCGCGTTTTACCATTTTTCTTATAGCTCGACGACTCGAGAATTGAGAATTCATTCTGCCCGCAAACGTGGCAGCCGGCGGTTGTCTCCGCGGCGCTCTGTATCGTAATATTTGGAAATGACGAATTTAAAACGAAACCAAATAATACGATTTCATTGTTTCGTGTTTGTAAAAACTACAGGGTTTACCGAACGCAAAAATTCATGTTCATTGAATATTTTTATGAAAATTTTGAAATTTTTTTTTATTGTAAATTATTCTTATGTGAATACCGCACAAGAGTCCCAACAGCTTCAAAATAATTTTTTTGAAGTAAAACTTCTTTGCGCACGCTCGACACATGGGGGGTAAGCTGGTAAATGCGTTACGAAAAGTGATGATTGTTACGAAAAATGTCCTGCGAACGGTAATCGATGCGAACGGTGATCGATTGCTAGGCGGGTCGGGCCTTAACGAACGCATGTTATTCGTATTATTTTTAATGGACTATTTTTCCATAAATAAATAAATAAATTATATACAGTGGGTACCCGGCATGCGTTGCAAGACCAATGTAACCTTGGGGTTAACTAAACTGTAATGGTTCCATTCCAAGTCCTGAGAAACTACATTATATTGCAAGCGCCTGCACTATATAACATTATATACAACGGGTACCCGGCATGCGTTGCAAGACCAATGTAACCTCGGGGTTAACTAAACTGTAACGGTTCCATCCCAAGTTCCGAGAAACTACATTATATTGCAAGCGCCTGGACTATATAACATTATATACAACGGGTACCCGGCATGCGTTGCAAGGCCACTGTAACCTTGGGGTCAACTAAACTGTAATGATTCCATCCCAAGTGCCGGGAAACTACATTATATTGCAAGCGCCTGCACTATATAACATTATATACAGCGGGTACCCGGCATGCGTTGCAAGGCCACTATAACCTCAGGGTCAACTAAACTGTAATGGTTCCATCCCAAGTCCCGGAAAACTGCATTATAATGCAAGCGCCTGCACTATATAACATTATAAATAGCGGACACCCGGCGGGCGTTGCAAGGCCACTCAAAGAAAGAAAGGGTTTGTGCGCTTTAATTCTGTTTGTTGAAGTGCTTTTGAATAGGTTCACATAAATTTTTGTGTTTTCGTCCGACACGTCCGCAGGTCGCATACAGCTGTCCGTTTGAGAAGCACGTTTTTTTAAAAATTTATTGTTATAAGTTTGTCAAGTTTTACTTCAGTCGTGTGGTCTAAAGACTCTAAAGCACAATAAATTAAAAAAAAATATATATATATATATATATATATTGTAAATTATTGTTATGTGAATACCGCACGAGAGTCCCAAATGCTCCAAAAAAATATTGTTATGTAATACCGCATAAGAGTCCAACAGCTCCCAAGGGAGAGAGGTTGGAGGAGAGTTGAGATGAGATGAAAGGGGTGGCTGAGGGGGGGGGGGGGGGGGGGGGGGGGGGGGCGGTAAAGGAGCCGGGGGGTGGAGAGGTGTTAGAGGTGGGGGGTGAGGGGAGGGGGGTTTGGGGGGGGGGGGGGGGGGGTTGAGAGAGGGTGGGAGGGTAGGCCTTTTTTATAACCATTTATTAGATAACCAACACGTCTGCCGTAGGTCATCCAAAGTGGTTCGCAACGTTTGGTTCGTGGGGGTGAGGTTTGTTCAGGTCTTGGCGGCGGATGCGTCTGCCCACCAGCTGCATGGCAGGTCGGATCTAGAAAAAGTGGTTGAGGGAGTCCCTTTGACTTCTCCAGCCTTACCCTCTCGGAACATCGCCTTGCACCGCAGTGGGAGGGATGGCCTCATACATCCGCACTCCTGGACACGCTGACCCCCCCAGATTTCTACCCACCCCTAATACCCTTTTCCTTCTCCGAAGTTCCTCTCCTTTCTTTCCCTAAAACGAGCCTCCACACAGCATTCCCAAAGTAGAGATAGGCAGTGTGTCAAGCGATTGTAAAAAAAACGGTCTCTCCTGATCCGACCTTCCACGTAGACGAACCTCGCCCCATGAACCCGAGCTCCCCTGCTAAGTCACTTGGGGTGACCTATGGCAGAGGTGTTGATAATTCAATACATGGTTCCCGGGGCGGCGGTACCCTTACCCGCCTTCCAAATTACTGATACTATCTATTGACGGCCGGCGTGGTCAAGGGGTAAGGCTCTTGACTCGCAATCCGAAGGTCGTGGGATCGAATCCCGGCGTAGGCAAATTAATTTTATTTGAATAATTTGGGTTATTTCACAATTATTTAAATTAAAAATAATATATTTGCGTCACGTTCCAGAGTGGAAGATACTTTCAGTATCACCCTGGGTGGTGTAAGACCACCATTCAGAATTGAAACTTGCTAGAAATGGCTATGACCGTGTTTAGTGACCAGATCTGAATAGCCAGGTAATTCCTCACCTTCCTCTTCCCCATCTCCTTCCCCTCCCCACCACCTTCAGCCTCATAGTCACGTCATAGTCTCACCGGCTCCAGACGGGAGCATTTGGGTCTCTTGTGGGGTATTCACAAGAGATAAAATAAACAAATATGCACACGAATAAATATTTTAAAATGAGTAAATTTTTACAATCCAACTGAATATTACTAATTTTTTTTCATTAATACCGTACAAGAGACCCAACTGCTCCCGTCTGGGGCCAGTGGGACTATGGCATCCCTAATTGGGGTATGTTGTAAGGCTGAATGTAGTGGGGAGGGGAAGGATATAGGGAAGAGGAAGGTGGGGAAGTACCTGGCTATTCAGATCTGTTCACTAAACACGGCTTAAGCCATTTCAAGCAACGTTTCAATTCTTAATGGTAGTCTTACATCAGGGCGATACTGAGATATCTAATGGCCGTAAAATACAATTAAAAACAAAATATTAAAAATAATATAACAAATTGTTTATTCATGTAGGTATCTACTTAATACCTACTGGGTTTACGCATTTTACTTGTATCTATTTATGTTTATGCACTTCGATATACAAATTACAAATAACTACTACTCATCAAAATTCTGGAAGCGAGAATTTAACATCTTCATCTGACCCATACTGTGGCGTCTATACAGTCCTAGCGCGTGAGCTAGTAGATCTCGAAACCAAGCTTGGAGCGGAACGAACTCTAGTTCTAAAAATGCCCGCTAGCGAGTGTGTAGCGCTGACGTCGGAATCTGAATTTAAATTTGCTGGTTATTCGCTCTTAAGAATTTTCATTAAATACTCAATGTTAATTTTATTAAACCTGAAAATATTATTATTCTCTCTTCTTTCCATTGATTGAGAAAATGTGTTTGTGACTAATGGAATGCTCTTATTTATGTTTTCGACACTGAGTATAAAATTAGTATAAAATTTTTGGGCTATTTTATGTTTATCGTCTTCAACTCCATCGGGGAACCGAACTTCCTTAGTGTCTCCCTTCTGTTTACCGCTTACAATTTCTTTGAGTGTAGTCCACATTTTTCTTGAATCACTTTGAGAGGTAATTATTTTTTGTCTAATATACGAATTTTTGGTTTGTTTTATTTCTGTGCTGTACATGTTTCTAAGTTTCTTATAGGTTTCCCATCTTTCTTCCGTAAATTGTATTTTACAGGCTTTATAAGCTGTATCCCTTTGTTTTTGTAGAAGATGTAGAGATTTCGTATACCAATTATTTGTATCTTTTAATATAATATTAGTTATACGCATTAGCTCGTTTACTACTGTTTTCAGATGTCCTACTAGTTCATCGGCTTTTTCCTCCAAATTTCCTTGGTTATCGCAAATCCCCCTTTTTTTTTTAATGCTGTACACAATTTATCCTTATCATAGTTCTTTTTATTCCTATACGTTATCTTTCGTATTTCGTGTGGCTTCGGACTACTATATCTAATTTTTGTAACAATTGTTTCGTGATCAGATATTTTGAGTTCTTCTACAGTATTAACTTCCGCATAAAAGTCATTTGAAATTGCTAAATCAATCATGGTTTTAGAGATTTTTCCTATTCTTGTATAATTGTTGACAAGTTGCTTCCAGCCTAAGCAATTTATGATGCTTTTTAGTCTTGTGCTTTTTGCATTGTGTTTCATCATATCGATATTAAGATCTCCGCAGATTATTATTAAATCTCTTGTGTTTATTTGTTTACGACACCATTCAACAAAAAAATCTAAGAATTTTGTATCATTTTGATTTGGGGAATGATAATGATAATGTAGGTGTTAGAAGTATAATGGTGACGGTGCTGATTTTAACAAAATCAAATTTTAAAATATATATTATTATTATTATAATTTACAAGTACAAGTATATTACATTGGATTTAGTCATATATAGACGTTGAACATTATAATGATTAAGGATCAATAAGATGGATCAAGGAAAAAAATATTTATGAGATGTAATATTTTTGGTATGCCTCGTTATTCTCCTGTGCCATTCGTGTGGAAAACGTTATTTTTTTTTTAAATGTAATGTAATGTATAAAAATTATGTCCCGTCTTTCCGGTTTATAAAAAATGGTCTAATTTTTCGGATTGAAATTTTCAAAAAATCGCGAGGGTTTCAAAATTACGAATAAAAAAAAAACAGAATGTCTTAGAATATTTGCCTAAACCGGAAATTTAAAAAAAAAGATGATGCAAGTGGCCTATAGTGTAGTATAGGTATGACATATTCGCATTACTTACCAGATATTTTCAGTTGTTTCCTTTTCTTCCCTCGTTCCCTTTTTGACTTCAGAACTTTCTTTTTATTCTTTGCTTCATCTCCCACCCCATCTTCCTCGGAACTGGTCAGAATATCAAACTTCTTTCCTTGTTCACTGACAGATTCTAATTCTTCTGATTCTTGCATTACCACAACTTCTTTAGTGCTTGTTTTAAAGAAAGAAGTGATGGATTTATTCACACACTTAATTTCAGATTCTGTACTATTTGTGGTAACTTTTTGTACAATCTCCGTTGAACCAGTTATAAGCAGAGTGTTTTTTTCAGTCCCGTCTAGTCTGGAGGTAATTTTTGATAGTGCTATTGAAATTTCTTCAGTGTTTTGGGTTTCAGACCAAATGAGAGAAATATCTTGAGATTCTCCCTGTAAAGAAAAAAAAAGAAGTTATTTGTGTGTAGCAATGTCCTGTTTTAACTCAATCATTTTGCATTTCATCTGTCTGTGTTTAGCCATGTTCAGTGACTAACTGTAAATAGGCAGATACATCCCAAGCTACCCCTTCCATTACCTTCAGGATCATTTGGGATGCCGTAGTCACACTGGCTCCCGGCAGTTCGGAATTCATATGAAAAAGCATAAAGATGCCTTTATCAAGCAGTGAAAAGAGAGTACCTAACTAACATTATAAATATTTAAAGTATTATGGAGTGAGGAAAATAATTTCCACAGGGCCTATGTAATCTTAGGGGATGCTGTGTGGAGGGTTTTTTAAGGAAGGGAAGAAGAGGAAGTTCTGGGAAGGAAATACGTATAAGGGGTGGGTAGGAATCTGGGGGTCAGTGTGTCCAGGAGTGACGGACGTATGAATCCATCCCTTCAACTGCAATGCAAGGCGATGGATCGAGGGATTCTGGCTGGAGAAGTCAAAAGACCTCCTCAACCAATGTCTCTCGATTCGGCCCGCCACGCAGCAGGTGGGCAGACACTTCGGCCGCCAAAACCTCAGACAAACCTCAACCCATGAACCCGGGCACCCCCTGCTATGTCACCAAATGTAGCGAACCACTTGGGGTACGAGATGAGGTACTAATGTGAATGAAACAAGGAATGTATGTCAAGACTGAGTTGTGTGGCAGTCCATCCTCTCTGCCTACGTCTGCGGACATAGTTTGACGGTTAGATAGTTAGTTATTTGTAGGTGTAGGGTCACAGGGGGCACAGTGGAACGAAAAACGTATTTCGATTTTTAGAAAAATAAACCTTTAATCAATCAGTTTAAAATCTTTTATAAAATCTTAAGTAATCTTAATACAAAAAATATGAAAAAATGTTCAATAGCAAAATAATTACAGGCATTTTTCCGACATCAGAATTTTGTTCCACTGTGCCCCAGGTCTGGGGTAGAGTGGAACACCCCTAGGGGCACAGTGGAACATACCTACATAATAAATCTAAAAAATATTCAGTAAACTCAGGAATTATTCAGGAAATTATACATTCTTCAAAATGTTGGCCTGTCGTTTTGTTGATGTTTGTCTTATCCGTGGCAATAATTTTAGAACTGTGTCATTTTTGGACACACCTGCCATGTCAGGTTCAAGAGGAAAGTAAAATCCGTCAAACTTGCCACTTTCCTGAGGTAGCTGATATCATATTCATAATTTTCTTTGTCATTGAACATGTTCCACTGTGCCCTGTTCCACTGTGCCCCACACCCGATTTCATGAAAACAAAAATTATCAAAATTTTTAGGTTAACCTTAAGGTTATGTTTTGTTGTAAAATACATACATCATAAATTACATACCTAATATACAGTTTAAAAGTCACTTACCAGTAGCTACGATATTTTGAGTAGATCGAAAAAGATTACACAATAATTTATAAGAAATGAATGCCGAAAAACCGATTTCCCAAAATATGTAACGCGCGGCCAAAGACATTAATACTGGACGCGGGGTAGAAATCTCAAAGTGGGAAGCTAAACACAATACGATTGTAGCTGTCTCTATTCCTAGTACTTTAGTACTAAACTGCTACGCGTCGAGTGAGGTCGTGTCTTACCAGTAAGTAAATTGTATTGCAAAGCGCTCCTGCGTGATGAGAAAATGCTTCAATAGTCGAAAAGGAGACAGCGAAAATTGCATCACAAAGTGACATATAAGCATAACAGGGACAACCTACTAACAGTAAGTCGGTTCACACAGCGTCCCGCATTTGTTTTATTCCATTGGGAAAGATGGGGTAAAACGTACAAAGGGTAACGCGTTCATTAATTTAATAATGTCGTTGATGAAAATTGTAAATAGTAACGGTCCTAGGTGTTATTAATCTGTATAGATTTGTATAATCATTTGAACCCATAACCTGTACTGTATAATAAAATATGTACTTAAAAATACTACTATAATAGTACGAATATTGTATTACTAATGAAAACTCATATAATAAATATAAAAATATTTGCCCGTGTGTCACGTTTTACCCGCCTTTATCCTTCCCTGTCATATTGTGTAACCGAATAAGAGTATCTTGTTATCTCAGTCACACCCATAGGTCACACCCGTGATGTGACAGTAGTATTCGGCGAAGAAACTAATAAGCCGCCCTACTATGAATCTATGACATTCACTCCCATACATTCTTTGATTGTCTGTCTTTATCACACAGGAATGAACTTTTGAATTTAGAAATTATACTGAAAACCGCTGAAAACAAAAGAGTGTTGCTTGCTTTCCACATTATATTGTGAGTGTCTATTTATAATATAACGTCATTGCGCGCGGCCCAAACAACTTCACTTTGACAGCTGAATAAAAATGGCCGCTTGTGCTCTTAATTTTGCTGTTAATAAAAACAATCGAAATGTAAGATAGGGACAGAGTTATTGTAGGTGTTTCACTCTTCCCCGCGTTCTACTGTGCCCCCTAAGACCTATGTTTTTATGCATACCTTATCACCGTCGGAGGTATTTGGCTGTATTGCAGCTTCACCGCTGTCATTTATTCCCGCAAATTTCCCCGTGCAGAGTTCAAGGAGTTCGTTCTCTGTGTTCTGGGTCATCTGGGAATCAGTCGGTGTGTTGTTGAATCTTGCAGTCATCGTGACATCGGACGGCTTGCAGGAGCTCTTCAGGCCCTGGGTCGGAAATTTACCAGAACACAAATTCTCAAGCTCTTGGGTATCCTGGAGTTGAAATACAAGAGAAAATATTAAATTCAAATTTGTCCAGCAACTTTATACCATAGAAAAATTGTAGGAGGTACTTTTTTTAGTAATATTTACTTTCTTATTTGGATGTATACTTTTGAATAAAAGAAACAGGGGATGGCACTTTCAGAAAGGAAATGTCGGTGTTGCATTTAGATTTAGATTTTTTCTTTTTCTAACAATTGCTTATTTGTAATTACATATACCGTTAGAAACATGTCATTACCCAACGAAAATTTTAAGGAAACGAGGATGATATCCTATTTCTTGTAATGAACAGTGATTCGGAAAGCGAAATTGGCGAAAGTGAAGATGCGATGAAGAATTTTTTAATGTAATGACAGAGGTAGTCCAACCAGATATTGCACATACGCTGACACCACCGGAAAATGAAATGGAATTATTTATGTCTTACTCCGCTTCACGGTTAATACGGAATATTTTTTATTCAAACAGTTAGATTTAGTTTCATTATCACGAAAAATGAGTATTTATGTCGCGGGAGACAAAGAAAACATGCATTTAACATTTTAATTTCGTTTAAATTAATTAACTTACGCGGTAGCGCCATTTTATTTTTACCGTTTTTATTTCATAGAAAATCTATCATAATAGAAAACTCCAGTCCAATTTTTTAATTTTTTTTTTATGAATAATGACCTTCTAGCTTAAATAACTGCATATTTATTTTTATTTTTAGAGTTAGTTTTAATATTTAAAATAATTTTCAAAGTTTTGATTTTTCAAGATCCCTCGAAAAACATCATATCTATGGTGCATTGTGTGACATCATCACGTCATCGATAGTTTTATTCACTTTCAACAGGTGCTGTCATTTTACTCATTTTATATTGAAAAATCGATGGCCGAATGACTTTAGGTGTGACAAGTCAAGGCGTTTTTTATTCACGATTAACTGCTTTTAATATAGATAAACATTAGGTAAAATGTCGACATCTCATCGCTACTGTTATTGTATTGTACCAAAATGTGTAATTAATCATCTTTTCATTGCAAATACCAATGACTGCAAATGACATTGTAAGCCGTAGAATTGTGTTCAGGTGTGACTTTTGCTTTAACATAATACATTGTATTATGTACAACATATACAGAAACACTGGTATTTATAATACACTGATCATGACTTGTATAAAAAGCCCTTGATAATAAACTAATTCGAAAATACGATCGATGTTATGGTAGATAAACAAAATGTCAAAATTGACACGACTTTAACCTTAAATAGGCCACATTTACTGAAGATTATCAAAAATCTTTTTTTTTACAGCTTACTACGACTTTCAAAAACAACTAAAAAGATGATTTATTTACTAACCAACTTTTATCCAACGAAATTCAGCACTTAGGTACATAGTCCGTAGTATATTTGAAAAACATTATCCTGGAAATATCAGATTGTCCGCAAATATAGCCCTTTTCCGTCATAATTTTAATTGTGAAGGCCTAAATAATGTTTCAATAAACACAACAACTATTATATGTCTAAATCTCTACTAACAGTATGTAAATAAACCAAATAAAAAACACGAAATGTTGTGTTTGAACGGCTTGCCTCATACATTTCAAAATGCCATCACCAGGTGAATCTTCCATCGTGACGTCACCACACAGCATTGCACAGCATACCAACCTGACGCTGTGTTTTAACGAGAATATTAAAAATGCACTTTTTAATATTTTTTTAAAAACTGTACGTTTAATATTATCAAATAAAAGTTATATACATATTCAGAATCAGCATTTATTGGTCTATATGAACATATTTTTTTAAAGCCATAATATTTTTCACTGGAGTTCCTTACTACACAAACCCGCTAAACATCCCCTGCCTTGCCAAACAAACCATTCAAAACCTGGGATGTTTTTTAAAATTATGATGACATGATGCTTTTGTAGTTTAACCTCAACCTAAAAAAGGAACATTCTGTATTATCCGTGCATCAAATTTCGACAACACAAACGTTCCGTATTATCCGTGAGGTGGACCAAATGCATATTTACCGAAATGGATATGAGCCCGCAGTGTCATGTTTGCTCTCATACGACAAAACGCGGGAAGAGGAGAAAAGTCACGCAGTCTTGGTGTCCTACATGCAAAATGCCTCTTTGTGCTGATCCCTGCTTTGAAGAGTATCACACAATATCTAAATATTAATCAATCATAAAACTTTTCCAATATTATTTTTATACAACCATCTCCAAATCATGCTATATTTCAATATATATTTTTTTAGTAATATGTAAATAAAAACCTCCCAAAACAACGAACCGACTATACTGCCGCCATGTTTTTGTACAAATCCTTGAGGAACACGTACTCTGTGTTGTTTTTGTTAGTTTATTGTCTAAATACACATTATGAAAACTTTATGTGAAGTGAATTGTGTCTCAGCAACATCTATAATGGATAATCGGACGACTTACAGGAGTTTCATCGATAAAAAGTATGTAAAAATACGTATTTTTGATAATAATATTGTTCTGTAAATTAATCCAGCACGGCGAAAAAAGTATGGCAGCGCTAATTGTGCAGCTTATAGGTTAAATGCATTTTCTACGAACCTTGATCGATAAGAAATTCAAACATAACCTCACATTTGAATCTACTATAATTTGTTCTAATCGGTGTTGTCATAGTAATGAAAATTTTTAGTTCATTTTGGAAAATTTCTACACATTCTGGATTGTCTATGCTAGTGAATGGAATAAAAATTGAAAAATACCTGTAGGGGTTCTGAACTCTCAGATTCAAACAGCAGCTTCTTTTGCAGGTTGGCGAACTTGTCAGCTTCAAGCGGAGACTTGTACTTGGGGGAAGCTTGGTTTCGGCACGGAGATGGCGTCTGATCAATGGATGTCTGTAGAGAGAAAGATTATTTATTATATCATTGAAGAAGAAGATAACACTAATAATCTAAACAAAAATATGAAAGAGAACAAGACACAGAAAAATAAAAAGATAACAGTCGCAACTGGGACTTGAACCCGGAACCTCTCGTCTTACTGGGATGAACGCCTTATCCAATTAGGTCACTGCCACCTCTTATCCGTCATATTTGTCAATCTCATATTTCAAATTTCAGAATTAACAGAATAAACAAAAACAATCTTCGAAAAAAAAAATTTTTTACTCACTAATTTTATTAATATTGAACCTGCATTATTGTTATCATTTCCTTATACTTATGTACCAACTTGCTCTATTATGCTTTTAGTTAGGTATATCTATGTTATTTTGAATGTCTGATAAAATAATTGTCTTGTACAGGGCTACCAGATTCTTCAATAGTGATCAGCTCCTAAACCTATACAAATCTCAATTACGCCCAACAATTGAATTTGGATTCTTTGCAAAGTAGGACGGTCCATCTGATTGACAATCCGAGTTTTTAATAGACCGATTGCCATCTCTAATGCACAGACACAATGTAGGCATATTGAGTCTGTTCTGTAGGTATTTTAATGGAACCTGCTCTAAGGAACTAGCAGCATTGAACCCTGGTGCACCTGCTTGAGGTGCACAGGTTGATTCGTTTTTATTTTTTTATTCTTTATCAGTAATTTTTGTTAGAAAAAATGTTGAGTGCGCCATTTTTAAAACTTGACTAAGTTTGCATTTAAATTTGAAAATTTCAAAAATTAAAGTTCATTTCTAATAATAAAATATGAAAGTGCATTTCCTCACCTTTCAAAAACAGGTCTTTTAGCTTTCAGATGCATTCAGAAATATTCCATTTTGGATTTTATTGCAAAGTGGAAATACTCCGACCTTCTATAAAATATGCAAGCCATGGCGGAGCAATTAATTAACATTATGTTAACCTAGCAAAAATGACAGTCTCATTGTCACTTGTGTAATACGTGTGCTTTAGATCAATGCTGGGAACAAAACAGCTACAGCAATTGGGACTTAGGTTATAAAAAAGCTAGTTTTGATGCTTCGAGAGATGGTGGTGATACGGGTCAATAAATTTCTGTAGCGAGGCGTAAGTACTGTGCGTAACAAATTGTTTGTGGCATGAATACACAATATCAGGATGCAATAATTGCTTATTTGGAGAAGGATCTTGGTCTTTCTCATTTCCTTGTGTCGACATATTGCTTTGGCACCAAATGTTGTAACTTCTGAAAATGAAGAGGATTCGAAATGAAATATTAATTTACCGTCGACATTCTCTGTACCGCGGTCAGCTTGATGATGGGAGACACGAGGCTAGAGAGGTCAGACCTACCCCGTGGGCAAGTGCTGGGCTCACTGAAAGAACTGACGGAGCTCTTCTTCAACGACAAGGGGGTCACATTCGGGGGCAGCGCCTTTTGGCCGAGAGGTAATTCTTCCTCCCCTGAAAGTTTCAAATAAATCAAACAATAGAAGCAACTAGATCTACCAATAAAGCGATATACAAAAAGCCATTATTCAATGATTGTAGATGAGCAAGAAAAAGATTTACATTGAAACATTGAAAAGAAACTTACAGTCCAAGGAAAAGTTTGTATCGTTTTTGGAGATTTCTTGACTTTCAAACAAGTCTTCCGACTGTGTTGGTTTCAAAATCCTGTCGTTCTTCAATGGAGTACTCAGCACAACGATATTCATTGATTCCTCACTGCAATCAAATTTCCCGTTCAACAGAGAGTCTGATTCTTTTTTATCTTTTTCAGTTTGATTTTCATCATCAGAGCTATCAGAATCGTCATCGGGTTTGATGATTCTTGTAAGGGTCTTCTTTCCTTCTAGCGGGGCTTGACCAAGTTCATCACCGGAATCTTCACTGCTGCTGTCCTCATCCTCATTTTCATCTTCAGATACAGTATCTTCGTCATCCTCAACCTCAGCTTCTTCATCAGCAAAACCACATTTAGCTTTTTTTTCATCTGTTATTAGGACATCATTTTCTTCTGGTTCTGATTCGGCTTCAGAATCACTTTCTTTTTGGTCATTTTTTTCATCTTCATCATCAATTTTCTTGCAGGTTTCAAACTCTTCTAGCATGTCTTCGCAGTCAGAGAGGTTGTCGTTTGCTTCTTTCTTTTTTAATGCTTCTTCTTCCAGTCTTTTGTTCCACTCTTGTGTTCGGTGATCTGTCATCTTATCTTCCAGATCTCGTTTAAGTTTTACAAGAGAAGATCCTGGTTTTATTCTGGAAAAATAACATGATGAGAACACACATTGCTAACAATCAAATAGTTTGTAGAAAGAATGCCGGGTGATGGATGCCAAAGATTTTGATAAGGGGGTGTCCTTGTGGAAGTGATGCAGAGGCAGACTGAGATAGAGGTGGATAGACTTTTTTACTGTTGAAATCATCAAGAGTTCACTGCATTAGACCTGGTTACGGTAGAAACTAAATAGTTTTGGTTAAGCATAACAAAGCCCTACCTTCGTTCCTTTTCCCGCTCTCTTTCCTCTGGCGTCTTCATAGCAGCGTGAATGAGGAATTTTTTCTTTAACATCTCCACACCGGATTGAACTTCTCCGGATATTAAATCAATGAAGCAACCGGGAGAGCCCGTCAGTCTTGGCTTTGCATTGGGAACACTGCATGAAAAACTTTGGGAAGACAAAGTCGGTACAAATTGTGCTGAAATAATATAATAGAATTTGAAAAAATCACCTCTTCATTTACTAAATGGCAGAATTTCATGTAGCGAGCAGTATGCAACTGATGGCCATCAAATTTAACGTTACCATGGCAATAATAATATCTGCAAAATCTCATAGATATTTAACATAAATTATTAATTGTAGTTTATGTGAATATGAATGTAGTTTCAAGGTTTCTTAACAGATCGTTGCCCAAGTTCTTAATTGTCCAAACGACCATTTAAGTTTTTGTTCAATCTACACTTTTAAATTAAAAATAAAGTATACAAAATGCTAGTTAAACACTTAACTAAGAATGATTTATACTAATGAGACCTTCACCTTTAAGTAAATAGATTTATCTGAAATACTGTCATAATGTTTCATTGAAATAATGAAAGAAAACCTTCTCCTCCTGTAAAATTTTCAAATGGTCGTTTGGACAATTAAGAACTAAGGCGACGAGATGTCATTAGTATGTAGTTTTTATGTGTCTCAACAGAGGTCAGTAAAATTGCACTGTATGAGAGAGGGTGACCGGACAACTCAAAATGAAATCAGCTCAGAACCTCCTTTGAAAGGTGATATAAAATATATAAAAAAATTGTTAAATATGTTACGCTAGGTGAGGCTATGGGTTATTTTAATTTTTTTTTTCATAGCTTTTAATGACTTTTCAAAGAGGTGTTGAGTTGAATTGATTCTGAGTTGGCATGGAACCATGAGAGAGATAACCGTCGCCGGTTTGGGTCAAATACCCGAACGGTTAAGAAGAGAGCCGATGATATCCAATCGACAGCTTGGCACCTTCGGTGAACATTTCATCCATTAAAAAGGACATTAAGTCCAGCTAAATATTCATTGTAAATAAGATGATAATGAACACTGCTTGTAACCTGACGAACCCAAGTATCTTTGAAACTCCCGATCTTCCGAGTTGTATTGTTCATCAGAGAAAACAACACTACACACATTAATATATAAATTTCATTAACAATTTTTCATTAAAAGCTTACCGTCTGGCTGTGTTTTCGAATGCGCACTTTCAAACTTATTTTTGACATTTTTGTCCGGGAACAAAACTTCACTGTCAAACATCTCGGTAGAATTCTCATCATCGTTCAATCTCGAATTCACATAATCAACTTCGGTATTAAGTTCAGTCTCCATTTCCTCGTCACCGGCTGTTGGATCAGTAAGAATTTCGTCGTAATCCACTGAGGGAACAACATTACTTTGCTCATTAACATCTGATGAACTTTTATCAATAGCAATGATAGATTTTTCAGGAGATGTTTTGTCAACACTTTCTTTGACTGCATCACTCGTATCGGAATCTTCATTTTGGTTCATCGTTTTTATATCAGAAATATTCTCTGATTGATTGATATTTTGAGGACAAGCTTCCAGATGCTTATTAGACAAGGCATCGGAAAGAATTGGAAAAGTACTTTCAACATCTTGGGAAACATTGTATTTAGTTGCGGAGTCATTTTCTTCATCTTGGAACAAACTCATTAAGTTTTTGCAAGCATCAATTAATTTATTGGGATTTTCTTCAGGTGTGTCATGAGCACCGACTTCTTGGATCTTTGACTGATTGACTTCAGATGTGACTTCTTCCAGTTTATTAACTTCAGGTTGATCTTCTTCTTCTTCTGATTCACTCTCGCTTTTACACAATTCCAACATCTCTATTTCACGCTCTTTTAACTGCTGACTGAAATTGAGATAAAGAAAATATGTACTTTAAAAAATATAAAAGCCTTTAGGTTTTACTTTTAATGTTACTTAGTGACTGAAATTTTACAATAATAGCCCATTTTTAATATTGTTGGTTGATTGATAAGTGGCCAACTAATATCTGATTCCAAAATGAGTATAATATCAAAGTGTTCTTTACAATGTCTTTAATCATTGAAAAAAAATGTCAAAATGATAATTATATTCGATATTCTATTATTATTTTAATTATTTTGATCAATATTTGATTCCACGACAGTTGATTCCGCGATAGTTAGCCCCCCGGCTTACTTATATACAATATGTAGTCGGTTTAGGGAAAATACGGTATTTTAGGGAAAGTGCTTCTATCGATTGCCAACAGGGGTACCCGGGTGCCTACCCGTGTGTGTGGTCAAGAGTGGTTCTCGCCAGCCTACCGCTCAGATTCAATTAGCCGTTGGTATAGACAGGTCATAATTATTGTAAATATGTAAACTCATAATAAACCAGTTTGTATAAAGGACCTATTGTTATTGATTGAGAAGTACCCCTACAGAACTAATTAATAGTGTTTTGAATGTGAAAAATACCAAACATTACAATAATACAGCTGGATTCCTTCGTGAGTTCACAAATTCTCAAATATATTTTGTGGTTGAAATTCATCAGAAACCTACGCATATTCCTTCAGTTGGTCACTGTTCATCTTGATGCCCATCCTCTGGTTCTTCTTCTTGGCCAGGATGTCCTTTAAGGAGACGTGCTTGGGTCGGTGGTACGGCAGCGATACATCTTTCTCACGCAGCATCCGGCCCGACTCACTCTTAATCTTGTGCATCTGCTCCATGGCTTGCTTCGCCGACATCTGTGGAATGGTGAATGGTACAAATGATTTGTATTCATTACTAGTTTTACTACCAGTAATTTGGATTCATTTATAGTAACAGCCTTACTAATAAAAAAAACATTTAACGACTGTTAAACGGTGTTTATGTCAACACTGTGTAAAGCCTGTACATTTTTTTTTCTGCAATGTTACTAATAAACTTATAACATAATGACGTTTTTATGTTGGCTGCATTGAACTTCGGTAGATTTGCGCATGCGCGGCCGTCATGTTTTGCATTCATTCGCGGCAAAATTTCAGTTGTGACATGTGGTATGCATATTTTACCATCTCCCCCGACATAAATAGTCATTTCTCATAGTAATGAAACTGAAACCAAGTATTATTTTTCAATATTTATTAAGCGTGCACGGATTTCACATTTTTTCTGGTTTTAATAATAGTAAATTGAAATGAACTGTCTTCCGAAGGATCCCGTATATCAGAGGGCGACTCATTGCAAAGGTGTGAAGTTTGCACCGTGAAGCAAGTTTGAATGCTTCAACGTAAATTGTAAAAATAAAACGAAAAATCTTATATTATTCACAATACGCCGGTAATTTTTATTTATAAAACTTAAAAATAGTGTAAAAATACCAGATAGAAAATAAAGAAACATACCCTCTGAGCTGGTTTCTCATCTCTTGCAGCTATCATCTTTGCTCCTTTAGGTTTTTTCCCAAAAGATTTTTGAACTATCGCCGCTTGCTCTTGTCTCTCGTCATCGCTTTCATTTGAATTCTCATTTTCTTCAACAGTTGATTTTCTGTCATCATCCGAACTTTCAGAATCATAAAGATTTGATATTTTGGGCTTTGTTGCCTCTGTCGCTACGACAGAATCATTTGTTTCCAAGCCATTTTCTTGAGTACTTTTAGACTTAGAAAAAAGATTTTGAAACTTTGCAGTAAATTTATTTCTCTTGTCTTTGATCCTAGTTGACTGCACAATATTTTCTTCATTATCACTAGCGGAATTATTATCACTCGATTTATTATTTCTATTATTACTATCAGATTCGTCTGAATCACTATCCAATTGTCTAATAATCTTTCTTTTACTTTGAGTTGACACATTTTTATTACTTTTCTTTGAAGAAGAATCCGACAATCCTGAGTCTTCATTCTCTTCAGAAACATTTTTCAATTTCTCTCTGGCGCCGTTTTCGGTTGAATTATCTGAGTCACTGTCACTGTCGATAATTTGTTTCGTTTTACTTTTAGAAAGCGATTTAGATTTGGTAAATATTTCGTCGTCACTGTCACTTTTGTCAGAATCATTTTCTTCTTCAATTAAAGCATGGGAAGTTTCACAGAAGTCGTCTTGTTTATTTTCAATTTCCTGCGAAAATAGCGCAGAATCGGATTCGGTTGTTTCCGTCATTTTATACTAGTGTCTCATAACTTTCAACATTCCACAAATAGATATATGTTGATGAATAAAAACAAATTATTGGAAACTGTTAGTTGCAAGTAATCATAAAAGTATTGTTATGTCAAAACACATCTCGACATCTGTCACGTTTGCCGCCAAAAATAGAGATGTTGTGTATTGGAACTGTGTGGTTACTTTGTCCCGGTGACCATAAATATACTAACCCCTAGATTGATATCTTCGGGCCTTTTCCTAGTAAGTTTTTTGTCACCAACTTAACCACGGAAAACACCGTTGGTTCTACCGTAGACAATAACATAGAAAGTTCAAGGCCATTTGTCACCATAGACAATATTTCACTCGACCTACTTCATTAATTCATTAGCCAAATAAAATATTTAAAAATAAAAATGCTTGAAAGCAGAAAAATGTTTTATGTTTCCCCTAGAAAACAACTTTCCATTTGACAAAGCCTGAGGGAATGAGCTTTAGATAATGTTTAACAGCTCATTTTCTCAGCAGGGAGCTTTGTCATATGGAAACCTGTTATCCTGAGGAAAAAAATCAAGCGTTAGTAAAAAACCTAAAATACTTGAAATATTAACTCCTTAAAAAGGAAAACATTTTCAAATAATGATTATGGTTTTCTACAACGAATTTACATTTTTCTGCTTGAAAAATGATAACTCGGGGGTACATGTTTAAATACTTTTTATTTTCAGAAAGACAATCGATAATAGCACATAAAAACACTGGTTTGGTGAATTCGAAGAATTGAAAAAAAATATCGACGCCGGAAAGAAAACATGGCTAAAGCAACATACAGCTGTGACATTAAAGATGAACCTACACAATAAGCTATATTGTTCGTTGACATACGTTCATCTTTAATGTTACAGCTATGTAGCGGCTTTAGCCGTTTTTCCTTTCCAGTAGTCACCGTACATATCTTAGTTCTTGTAGAATGAAATAAAAATCTACATATTCTAAATATATAAATACTATTTCCTTTCAACCGAAATAAAACAGAATATACCTTCATCGAGGACCTAGCCAGCCCACAGTAAAAACCGCATCATGTGTTCTGAAAAAAAAATTATCATTTAAAATAAAACAATAACTTAGTAAACACCACTTTTATTTTTTATATACTTTATGCCGACCGGGTTTCGCTACAACCGTAGCTTCTTCAGGGCAGTACAATCTCTACTGAATCATCACAAAACAAAGTTTGTGAACAAAACGTACAATATTTTTCCCTTGTGATGACATACTTTGTTCATCAGAAGGGAAAAATATTCTCCCATCTGTTCATACATATGAAGAATGAAAAAAACACGTATGAGCATTGGAGAACAATATATGATGCAGATGTGAGTGGTAATGAAGTCGGGGAAACCAGAGGAAGACCTGGCACGATCAAGTGAATCATTGCTTGCGGCGGGCCACGTCAAGAGTCAGAATAATAGAATAGTATGTGTGAATGAGGCAAGGATTGTATGCCAAGACCGAGTTGTTTGGCGGTCTGTCCTCTCTGAATACCCAGCGGGAAAACAGCGTGACAATTAGTTAGTTAAAGCATTATTAATTTTACCTGCCAATAAAAATGTTATGGTCTGCCAAACAATGTTATAAGATGTTCCTAATGTGAAGCTTCAAAGACTGGAACATTTTCTGAAACAAAATTTGTGAAACATTAACCACTCGGACCCATAAGCTTGTTTTAACGATAATATAACATTAACAGACATTTGTATGACGTTCGAGGCGTACGTGACTTATTAAAGTAAAATTGAATGCATATTTTTTCAATACAAATGTCATTTAACCTCAAATTGATTTACAAATAAATTAGCTGAATGTTAATGTAATTACCTGTTTTCTGGTTCAATTGCGGACAAATTTAAACCATTTTTTCACCTCTGGAATTCATTTAAACGATTTTTGACCGAAATATGCCCATCGGCGACGTAATCAATGCAAATTCAAATACGATTTTGGACGAATTCATGACATTCATGTTCTTGACACAACACAAAGTTTGACCTATCTATAATTCAGCTTTATCTATAAGAATTTGGTCTCGCGTTTTGCAGTTTCAAGGTCAAATCAAACATATACGCCCCTGCCGGTGACTATGCTGTCACTGGAACGTCTGATGTTATATTTTCGGGGTGCCGATGCCGCGCAATGCCGGTTATTTAACCTTTTAAAAGTATGTAAAATTTTAAATATTCAAAAAATTGTAATGAGACCTGATAGAATACTTGTAATAAAAATTCCCCAAATGGAACATAATTGACTGAGCGTAGCAAATTACTGTTTTAACTTGACCGTTTTTGCATTTCACCTGTCCGTAAATTTCTTCGTAGTTATAATAACATTATTGAATATACGGTAAAATCCATCCCGTGGGCAGCGGGATGGATTTGATTTAACAGATGGCGTGTTTCGTTAGCCACATCGAGCCATCCCACAGTCAGGAACCGGTTCCAAATTGCTCTTCGGTAACTGGAACTGCAGTGACATAGACAAAAGATTTTTTAGTTAAGGGTCGGCCACACGTAGCGTTAAAAGCGCGAGCACTTAAGCGAGCGCTTTTGCTTTTACCAACACACCACGCTATAAAATATTCTTCCTATGGCAGGAAAGGGGGTGAGTTGAATTATGGAGCAGCCGCGAAATATTTGTAGTGAATCCGTCAAATTGACAGCAGCAGATCCACACGTTTCATGGAGAAATGACCCCCTCTCCTGTTTACGGCAGAGGGGGTTACGGCATATAAAGGCCCCTTTACACGCTACGATAGTTGTAGCAATTTATCGTAATGATCAGATTGTTACAATTGATCGTTGTGTGTAAACGGGAGATTGTAGCGATTTATTGGGATTGGAGTTGGAGTGGTTGGTTGAAGCCGGCCGGCATCAATTTCTGGGAATCATAACGATGTGTTGTACTGCTTTCCTCATAACAGTATCATATTTCGCAATAAACGGAGAAACTAAACTTAGCAGCTCAACATAGGTCTCTTCATCGATTCTCAAATAATTTCGCCAGTCATTTGGTTCATTTTGTAATTCTTTCAACAATTTTACATGAGAGAAATCATTTCTCTTTAGCAACCACTCCCGGCTCCACTGTGTTCTTGGTTTTCGCGATTTCTTCACTTCTCACTAAACAACCGATGTACAACGACAGCAACACTACTTCCTCCATGGTTAAAGCTTTCCTGGAGTCGATAGCGGTAAGTAAGTGACATTTGACAATTTATCGTAGCGTGTAAACAGTGCTCTACTCTTTCGATTTGTTGGAACGATGATAATTCGTTCAATCAATTGTTACGATTTATCGTAGCGTGTAAAGGGGCCTTAACGTTGAGATGAATGGTTTGGTATATTTATGACGTTGAGCTTAGAGCGCATCATCTGCTTAGGTGTGGCTCATAAATATACCAAACCACCCATGTGTGGCGAGTCTGTCGGGATTGTACAGCGAGCGATATTGTGAGTGCGACACGGACGTACAAAATATATGGACATGCCCTTACGTGTTAATAAACGTGTTATTTCCCCCTCCCATTGGAACCATTTTTCGGAACCGGCTGGGCGTGTCCGGACCAATGTCGTGCTCTCGTCGTACATTTTACGCGCGGACGCTGTATGTCTATGAAACACATACTTAGACAATGAAGAAGACTTGGCGAATCACAAGTCTCTTTCCTCTCTTCGCCCCGCCATAGTTAGTTTTTACCCCTCATCTGTAAGTTCTCGTCTAGTTATTTGTATGTCTATGGAGTGCGATGATCTTTTATAGCTATGTGTGACTGTGACGGCCCCATTAATTGGAGCTTTTTGATATTTTCTAAAACCGAAACCTTTGCTAACTTTTTCAGTGCAATAGTCACAAATGAAAGAATTTTCTCAGTACGTTTTTTTAAACAAAAATATTATATTCTTACAGTATACTGCCATCTTAAATTAATCATTTTTTCAACTAAGTTTAAGATTTCGGGGGGGGGGGGGGGAAGATTAGATTCTATGACAATAATAAGCGAGATAGAATGCTGTTATTCAATTTTCACTTTAAAAAAATGGGAAGTAGGTACCTTGCCTTTATAAAAAGTCTCATTTGGACAGTGGGATCTGGGCAACGAAATGATGAAAAGGTTTTGTTGGTGAAATAATATTTATTATTTAATGTACATGGATATGAAATTAATTCAAAACATAAGAGGAAATTACGTAAGAGTGCTATGCTTACTTAACTTTCAAATTTTCACTAACCACGGGGGCGATTCGGGTTCACTTACACATAGGGAATTGTCCTTAACCCTCGACCCGTCGCGTGGGGTCTTTAAAAGTCCAGGTTTTATAGGAATGCTAATTATGTAGATTTTTAATGTTCCCACTGATTCCTTACTTTAGATAGCTTCCTAAAATGGACTGTACTTGACAATAGCGCTGCCAACATTCAGTCTGCGATACAGACTTGTGTTTCGGCGTGAGGCTCAAAAAATCATCAAAATACAATGAAAAACCAAGTCTATATGTTTTTTCATTGTATTTTGTTGATTTTTTTTTGTAATAATAGTAAGTCTGTATCAATCTCAAGTAGCTTTAAGTTTGATAGAAATTGGTTAGATTTAAAAAAAAAGTTTTCTATTGAAGAAGTATGATTCAAAATTATAAAAAAATGTTAATTGTTGATTTTAAAACTTTTACATTCAAAATAAATATCTAATTTGTAATATTTCTTTTTATTTCAATCCAGTCATTATCACCTGACTATGATCTGTTAAAATAACACATAAAATGTAAGCTATAACAACTGTTTAATCATATTTATTTTTGGGGTCCTTAGCGACCCAGCGCGACACCTCGCTTTATAAGAAAGACGCGACGGGCGGAGGGTTAAGAGGAATGGCTGGGCGGCATTTTTCATACAAAACTTAAATTTGGATTTTAAAATGGTGACTGATAATAATTTTTTTTTTTAAATCAAAAGTTATAGCAAATATCGGATGAGGATACGTGCTATTTTATTTATTTGTGTTTAAAATTATGATATATGTAGTCAATAAAGAATTCAATTTTGCGTGATTTCAGAAGCAAGCATGGCATTTTTTTGTTTTCTCAGATGACAGCAGAATTGTCCTTTAAAATTGTTATTGATTTTTCCTTCTGTTTGATTTATTTATGCTTTCTGTGTTACCAGTTACCTCAGATGACAGCAGAATTGTCCTTAACCTTAAAATTATTATTGACTTTTTTTTCTGCGATACCAGTTCTCTCAGATGACGGCAGAATTGTCCTTCATTAAAATTATCATTGAATTTTCTTCCTGCGATATCAATTCTCTCAGATGACAGCAGAATTGTTCTTAGCCTTAAAATGAAGGACTTTTTTGTTACCTAATTGCGATTCCAGTTCTCTTGGATGACTGAAAAAGTAGGTAATTTTAAGATCAAGAAAATTTCTTATCTTTGGCGGTCGTCCATTAATCACGGGATTTTTTTTTTAGAAACTTTTTAATCCCCTATTTTTTTAGTACAAAGTATATTGAAATTTTGGAAAATTAAGCATCTTGATAAAAATTTCCAGAGACATTAAGGTTGTTTTTGACTGGCATTTAGTTTAGAAATCGTGCGTTCAACGAAAAATAAATATATGTGATATCTCATTAATCCCCCCCCCCCCCCCCCTCCTTGTGATATTTCGTGTGATTTTTTTCCGAACTCCCCCCTCCCCCCCCCCCTTTCGAGCCTCACGTGATTAATGGACGACCCCTTGAGTAGAGCTGAAATCGCCCCACTTGTGGTTTAAAAATATGCCGAGAGAGCAGTGAAAAATTAAAACATTTTTGGATTGATTCACATTTTATTTTTTACAAATATGAAATGTACAAATCTTTTTCTGATAATATGTTATTAGAGATAAGAACTTAAAAGAAGAAGAAAAAAATACACAAAAAAGAAATCATATCTCAATAAAATCAGAGGCCGTATTGGCGTAAATGCCTACTCATTATTTATTTAGAAAGGTATTGGTTATAAAATCAATAGTTTGTATGAGACCATGTTTAAAATCAAAATAAAAAAAACTCTCTCATATTGATTTCATATATGTACCTAGTACTTTTTGGATGATACATAAAATGTGTATATAAATGCTTCACACATTGACCACGTCATCTTGTGTGTAGAGACTAGCGAAGAATACAATATCCCGTTTTATGACTAGCGACACCTCCTCCATCTTGGCGTGCAGCATGGGGTCACCGATG
This sequence comes from Limnephilus lunatus, assembly GCA_917563855.2. NCBI lineage: Eukaryota > Metazoa > Arthropoda > Insecta > Trichoptera > Limnephilidae > Limnephilus > Limnephilus lunatus. The sequence continues at coordinate 37,645,345 of OU830602.1, read as the reverse complement.
ATTTTAGCCGCATCTCTCACATTCATTAAAACCTGCAAACAAACAGTCACGAGATAAGAATGACACGGAGATGTATTATAATTAGATGAGGCATTGAGCGAAAGAAGTAGCTCCACTTTTGATGGAGGTTGGTATATGCAACAGTTTTGCCAACCTTAAACCATCCTCAGCATTGACGCATGCCTATATTGAAATTTCTTTGTGCTGTGAGTTGTGTTACTGCAAGAACAACGCCAAAAATTTTGGAAAAAACAAATGTTGTGTTCTCACATTTCAGAGCTCTCCGACACTTTGTGGTTGGAGAGGAATAAACTTAAAAGAATAATAGTTCTTTTGAACAATCTGAGTTTATTTGTAATTCACAAGGTGTTGGCTGTATAGCCGATCTAACTAAGAGCTGGCTAGTATTGATGAGGTCGCCGCTGCCGTTCACGGACCCAGCTGGCCCCGGCCCTCTGGCGATCTTGCAGGGAAACCAATCCCTGCTGACATCTTACGGAAAGCTTTGATACACCTGACATCTAGAGAACAAGACAGGAAGCTTTTACATACACTACAATAACAGGTTTTGAAAGTGGGTTTTTATATCTTTTATTTTTTATATTTTATATTATATATGGTATATGTATGTTTCTTTTCTTTTTTTTTTATTAAATTACTTTATTGTAAAACTGCATATCTCGATACAGGAATCCCCTAGTAAGATGTGCAGCTTATGTTTTCATGTATTTCTTATTTTTTTCAATAAATAAATAAATAAATATCATTAAATTTACTGCTAATAAAGAGAGAATAACTTGACTAATGGTTTAAGTTCACTTAACACAAAAATTGTCACATTGCTATGTCCGGTAAATTCAACTAAGTAATTGTCTTTTATTTGGACAAAATTCAAAGATACATTTTTAAAAAAATTACCCTTTTGAATGCAAAATCATTTCTTTTGAAGCAAAGTAGTAGTATAAGCAAAATAATTTTCAGAGCCATTTGTGTTCAATTTCCGTAGATACTTATTTGATAAAGTTCTAACATCAAGTATTTAAAGAGTCTATTCATTTTACATTCAGGTTCTAAAGGTGTTTGGTGACCAGATCTGAATAGCCAGGTACTTCCTCACCTTCCTCTTCCCTATCTCCTTCCCCTCCCCACTACCCCCAGCCTCACAACATACCCTAATTGGGGATGCCATAGTCTCACTGGCTTCAGACGGGAGCAGTTGGGACTCTTGAGCGGTATTCATATATAAAAAAAATAAATCACTTTCAACCTTTTGCAATTACCATTTTGTTAGTATCGATTATATGTACATGTACATACAGACAGTTGATCGCTGTTGTGATGCGCATCACACGTGTTGGTTGGATAGGGTTTAACTTCGCCTTATCGTGTTCTGAGGTGTCAAAGTTTGTGACGTAATGTCGGCATTCAACAATTAATGCCGAAAGATGTCTTCTTCTTTGAGTGCCCATCAAGTCCCCCCAATGTTGGCGATCACTCTGGCAAATGTTTCTCTATCTATCGGAATAGCCATTCCGGGCAGCGCACATCTTACATTACTCTCGTACATTTCGCAGCTAAGACATTTGTCTCCTTCTAGGCCCTCGGCGACCCTCTATCTTGCCTTTTAATATTAATTGGAGCAAGTGATATTTCTCCCCTCGAAGTACGTGACACAGATATGAAATTTTCCTGACTTTTACTATTGAGCAAAATGTGAGCAGTTCTCTATCTGCTCTAGCCCGTCTGAGAATTTCTGCGTTGGTGATCATGTCGGTCCATGAGACTTTGAGCATTCTCTGGTGAAGCCACATTTCAAAAGCCTCTAACTTGTTCCTGGTATTTACTTTCAAAGTCCATGTCTCACATCCATACAGCAAGACCGACCACACATAACATTTTAACATAGCCGAATGATGTCCGTGAGTGTAATTTGACTGTTGAACACAAGAGTTGCTTCTCCGCACCATGAACCAAATGAAACATAGTTTCAAGTCTCCGTCTGTAGGGCTGCCGATTCTATTTTACGTATGTATATGCAACTGCATGGCTTTAAGTCATTAATGTGATGTTGAGTGTCAAATCAGATTAAAATGGCAAAAATGAATAGAAATAGTTATTGTGGAGTAGAGATGGATTGATTACCTCATGCAGCTGTTGAATGTTTCTAACGATGATGCCTTCCTGGACGTCAGTCAGGTCCACAATGTCGGAGAAGGGTTTGCCCTTGGCCCACTCGTACACCACCTGCACCAGACCAAAGTTCAGTCTCTCGGCCAGGCATGCCGGGTCATCTAGTCCCACCTGAAACAATTACAATATTAGGTTTAATTTAAGGTCTGAACAAAATAATAATTATAACATTCAGATTTTGCTCAATAATATCAGCAATCAATATTGTCAACAGATGTTGTTTCACAACGCTGATGGGTTTCTTTCGTATTTGTGTTCCGATGGACCTGTAGGATCGGAAGGAATCCAGATTTTGGTATTCCGCACATTAAGGGTACCTAACAACACGGCAGCAACAGGAGTCAAGTACCGCATTATCGCCAGTCTGTTAACAACCATCGCTCGTATCATTACGTAACATTTCGCTCTTACTGTAACGTATCGTTGAAGTGTTATTTATCTTATTATGAGAAAGGATAGATCCTATCGTTTTTTATCGTATGCTTTGCGTAAAATTTTTATGTTAATCTGACTCAAATCGTGGTTTATAACCAACTAAAACAAACAATATCGCACGCTTACGGATAATCTCTGACTGTCACCGAATGAGAACCAGCCAGAGAAGACACAAAAGCAGTGAGTATTACTTATTGTGAATACCATTTCTTATTTGGTAATCGGGCATAATTCGTATCGAGGTCCATAAGCGTTTATAGCAAAGAGTGAACTGCAAGGTCATTCTAACCCATATTAGGTGGAGCCATCAACGGGCTAACCTTACAGATGTCTCTGTGGTTCTATTTATTTATCAATATTATGGATAGATTCCTGTTTTAGCATGGTAACCATTTTCTTTATTTTATTTTTTACATTAGCTCCACACATCCCCTTTCCTTCCATGAATTTGTGCTTACCATGTACTTCTCCTCCACCTTGGACAGCTCCATGTCCACGGCCTTGATGGCATTAATGCTCTGCAGCAGGCTGGTCTCGATGGGTGTCTCCGACTGTGTGCGCGCCTGAAACACGAGGCAGCTGAGCAGCGCCGCGATCTTGGCTGGCTCCAGATCCGTGAGGATGTTGCGGAACACCAGCTCCGTGATGATCAGCTCGTTGGTTTTCATCTCGCACGCCACACGGCCCTTCATTGCCACCCGATTCTGGTCATCCACATAACTGGGGAAATGATTTTTTTTATTATTATTATATTCCAGATTTCAGGGAGGGTGATGCGATCCCATGAATTCCATATACATAATACATACACCTTCTTAATTATTATATTCTTAGGTGCCAGTTCACCATTGGTATAGTAAAGCGGCCTGGTTTAAAGCAAGTTTAACTATAGTTTCATAATATTTATTCACATTTTTAAGTAAGGGAGTCATAGTATAAAAATAAGGTATGTTTGTAATACATGACAACTTTCATGTCGAGCGGTTAAGATCCTCGACTATTTCGAGAATCCAGAGTTCGCGGGTTTGAATCTCGGCATGTGCATATAAATTTTATTTAATTACTAGCGACCCGCCCCGGCTTCGCATGGGTGCAATGTAGATACTAATGTGGGGCAGTGTGGAGTAATTTAATAATACTATGATTATGATTAGTCTATACTACAGGATATCTTTATATACAATATTTAAAGCTGTTTTTTCATGAGATAGTACAAACATGTTTTCTTCAGATGTTACTCTCCCAAGCGCGACTTATAACTGGCAGTGTGAGAAACACTCAACTCTCAAATCTAAGCCAGCAACGTTGAATGTTTGACCCTGTGACTTATTAATGGTCATTGCAAAAGATAGCTTTACCCCCTATCTATTGGTGAAAACCGCATGAAAATCCGTTGCATTGTTTAAAACATCTAAGCGCACATACATTTTGTAAAGAAGATATTTTATTTAAATTTCTCGGCTTTTCTCTACTATAATATCCATGTATTATACATAAAAAACCTTCCTCTTGAATGACCCTATCTATTGGTGAAAACCGCATGAAAATCCGTTGTATAGTTTTAAAGATCTAAGCGTACGTATACATTTTGAGCGACTTCATACTATGTAAAGAAGATATTTTTTTTGAATTTATCGGCTTTTCTCTACTATAATAACCATGTATTTACACACAAACCTTCCTCTTGAATGACCCTATCTATTGGTGAAAACCGCATGAAAATCCGTTGCATAGTTTAAAAGATCTAAGCGCACATTTAATTAATTAAAAAATAATATATATATATATATATAACAGTGGCGGTCCGTGAGTTTTCAGTGAACTAGAGTGCTAAGATTGAAAAATACGACATTACTGATGATGTAGCTGAAAACGATTTTTTTTTTTAAATTTTTACTTTTTGTGTGAAGATCTTTCAGTATGTGGATGCGGCACATCCTTCACTGAAAGAATCTTGAAGATCTTCAGACAAAAAGTTGAAATTGAAAAAAAAAAATTTTTTTTTCAGCTACAACAACGTGAATAATGTCATATTTTTCAATCTTAGTGCTCTAGCTCACTGAAAACTCACGGACCGCCATGATATATACAAATTATGTAGAAGTGGTAGATATTCTCAGTATTCCCATGGTATCATAATATCTAACCCTGGGGTTTATTAATAACCCAAAACTTAATGGGCATTATATTATAAAACGATTAATGAATTTACTCGGGAACAAATAAAAAAAATGGCAATCAGCAATGGTTAAAATGTACAACAGAGACACCAGCCTTATAGACAGCCTTTCGACCGGTCAGTGGTTGAGTGGGCATAGCGCTTGGGTCCCACCTTGGATTCCTCGGCTGGCTAAGTCCTCCATCACAACACAAGCAACATTTTCGGCTTTCTGTGGTGGTAGTAGGAGATTTTCAAACATTGTTGAGTTATTCGTAACCCGGGAATGTTTGTCTTTCTTAAAAAAAAAAAAAAAATAGAGCAATCGTCTGCTGCATAGCGGCCTTTAGATGGTTTCCACATGTTAGAATCACCGCGCATAATAACAAATTTATGTGACCGAAAACAGGTTAGGTTGTCAATACAAATTAATCCGGCAAGAGCAAAATTCACAATGATTGCAAATTTGAGTTTTCATGATTTGCAGATTTAAGTTTTTCATGTCACAATAACATTATTTGAATAATTCAAATTTTAAATTCAAAAGGACACTTGAACGCCATCTGTGGTCTATCCGCAGTTCAACAAGCATAACATATTTTAATGTACCTAAAAGTACAAGGAGACTGCCAAACAACCATTTTCATGATATAAATATTTAAAATTATTATCGAGATCAAAACAAACACATGTTACGATGCCTAACCAACCCTGATGAAAGGCTACTATGGATAGCCAGGTACTTAACAATCTTCCTCTTCCCCCTTTCTTAAACCTCACACTTTACTATTGGGACCCTTGTGCTGTATTTAAATTGTTGGTCGGGTACTTACTTTAGTTCTTTCAGCACTTCCAGTCTCCTTTGATAATCTGGATAGAGAGCCATTGCTTCGTAAGAGACGAGCACCTTCAATTTTCGGTATTTGCGTTCAACCTGCTTTCTTTCAAATACAATGGCAAATTCCTTTTCAAAGTTTGCAATGTTGGTAGCCGGAATTAGATTTTGCAATTTTCTCTGAAAAGAAAAGCAAGTTTTATTAATCACAAATATTGGTAGATAATAGATTCTTTACTCATTTTAAATGCATTCATACAAATAAATAAAACAATAATGAAACTAACCTTGGAACTATCAACTCTTTCAATTGATTTTAATATTTCTCCACTACTAATTTTGAAATCGTGTCTTAAATTAACAAATTCAAGCGGTTTAGTTTTATTGAAAGCTGTGAATGAGAGTTGAGATAGTTTCATAACGGCTAATTTGCAAGTTTCTCCGGGCGGATTGGATCGGAACCTCGCTATCTGCCTTTTCTCGTAATCGTTGACAACTAGCGCCCAGTCAAAGTTGAAGCTCTGCGTGGTGACACCGATGATGTTCTTGGTGCCGACGCAGATGACCAGGTGTTTGAGGGTGGTCTGGTCGGAGCCGAAGGAGTCGGGCCCCCGGGCCAGCCCGCACATGGAGTACCAGATGTCGGTCTTCTCTATGGACGGAGTCTGGTCTTCTGTATCTGGGTTTTCCGTGTCGAGAATGAGGACTTTGTAAGGTGTCAGACGAGGTCCTGAAGATTAAAATTTAGTTTTCAGTCATTGTCCATAAATAAATATAAATTAGACACTCTGAAACAGAGTGATTTGAGATAAAAATAAATATGTAAGTACAAACCTTGGAAATTGAGACACACGGCAAGCTGGTTGACATACTTCCCAATACTGATAGCCAATATCCTTCCCGGTAAGATATACTTCTTGGGCTGCTCCAGCAGGATGGGCATCAGGTCCGACATCTCCTGGAGATAGTCAGCGGCCACGTCATGGAACTCTGCCAAGGCGGTCAGGTGTGGGGACAGGGGCTCCTTGGCGTACATCTCCACGACCTTTTCCAGTTCCTCAAGCTCTTTCTTGTAGCCGTCGGCCTTGCACTGCTGACCAAACTCTCGGAAGGAGCGCTGCATCACGCTTTCCACGGTCACGCTTGTCGCCCTGAAATTGAACAGAATGCGTAATAAGCAGTATTAATAATAAGACACATAAAACTGGGTCGAATTAAATGGCAACCCCCTCTGGTTTGTAGTCCTGAAATACCTGAAAAAATTTCTTTACTCAGTACCCTTATGCAACAAGTGGTACGTTTGATATGTAGATTTCCCTATTTTAACAAATAGATTGCAATCTTTGGAGCACAGACGCAGGTGGGAATGCTGTCCTTGTCTTACCGGTAATAATGGAAGATGCTCTGAGGAACTAGTGTCATTGATCACTTCAGCACCGGTGCACATTCGAGAAACATGTCAAACATGCTTCCAACATTGTTTTCCCAAAGCTTTCAGTCGACCTTGGGACTACAATCTACCTTGGGTATTCCCTCTGCCAAACCTCATTCCGAGAGCGCTCACACACCTAATCAGCCAAGGGGTATGTTTCTTCTAGTCGTCCCAAATCTTCTGGAGAAGTGCCTAAAACAGCAAACAGACGAACCCCCTATGCGCTTGCGCAGCATGGAGAGTCCTAACAGACATCGACAGGACTACCCCCTCTCAGGATCCAGGATCTGGAAGTAGAGGTCTGAAGGTGGTGGGAACAAGCCCTAATAACATGGAGACAGGAAGAACGCCAACTCCTCAAGTCATCCTGGAGAGAGTCTACGCTGAAGACCTACAATCCTGCATGGGATAAGTGGCGTAAATGGGGCACTCAGAACGACGTGGACGTCAACAATCCCCCACCAACATGGTTGCCAGGTATTTAGTCCAACTATTTTTCAAGGAGGTCTAGTCCCTTGTACTCGATTGACAATAGAGAAGTCCAGTCCATTTTTTTAATTTTTTTTTAATGAAAAATGACCTTCTAACTTAAATTACTGCATTTTTTTTTTTTTTTTTAGAGTTAGTTTTAATAGTTAAAATAATTTTCAAAGTTTTAATTTTTGGAGATCCCTCGAAAACACCCATATCTATGGTGAATTTTGTGACGTCATCTACTAAAATAACGATTCACTATTTTATGATTGTTATGTTGGTTTTCTTGAATCTCAAATAGATTTGCGCAGGCGCGCGGCCATCTTGTTTATTATAACGCGTTGATTGGCTAATTGCTTATTTATTGCAAATGGCGAAATCAAATTCTTTGCAAAACAATGAATGACGTCGATGAATTTAACTTGCAGTTTGCTGATTTTGATGATAATTTTCGTTTAAATGATTAATTCACTGTGATATTAGTGTAATTCAGCATAAGTACTAATGCTGCCTGTACTTTTTTTCAGTTTTAGTCCTTAAATAATGTTTTTTTGGTGATTTAGTTTCGTTCGGTTTTTAGGTTACTGACATTACATAATCAAAGGTTACTTCTCTATAATTTTTATGACTTTTCCGCGTGAATTTAATAAAACTTCCATAAAAGTAATATTATTTGATAATGTAAAAGCCTTATGCATGTGTAAATAAATACAAATTCGAGAAATCAACGCATTAATTGCGTAAAACCGAGTCCAAGATGTCGGATTTTTTCAGTTATTTTTTCGGAATTATTATAATATTTTTTTATCCTTTTTAATTGTATGAACGAGATAAAAAGTGAAGTGACAGTTTTATTCCAAATTCATAAAGTAAGAGGACTGTATTTTTTAAATTTTGAATTTTCCTAATTTTTTCGACCATTTAATAGAATATGTTTACAGTCGGCTGTTTTTTTTAAATTTTTTCATTTTGAAACTTAAAATACTGCATTTTTCAAACACAATCGTATATGTCAGATACAAAAATCTAAAAGGCAATTCTATTAACTTTCTATAAAGGTATATGCTTTTACGACATCTTCAACAATAAGAAATATATAGAACATTCGCTTGTGTCATACCTAAATTCCCATATAAATGACGTATAGCATAAATAAACCAGTCATTACCGCGATTACTATCGTGACGTCACCACAGAGCATTACACAGCATACCAACCTGACGCTGTGTTTTAACGAGAATATTAAAAATGCACTTTTTAATATTTTTTTAAAAACTGTACGTTTAATATTATTAAATAAAAGTTATATATTCAGAATCAGCGTTTATTGGTCTATATGAACATATTTTTTTAAAGCCATAATATTTTTCACTGGAGTTCCTTATTGTCAAATGACAATCGGTCGCTTCTACGAATCATTCTTGTGTTCAACAGTTTGACTGTGGAATGATTTGTCGACCTCCACATATCCTCTCCTTTACAACACGGGCACAGGCTTCCTGTGTAGAGTTAAAGTTTAAAAAAAATGATGTCACTCGGCATCAAGAATGGGAAATATCCAACAAATACTAAGGTGGATCGACGATTTAGAAGCAAACACAACAACCATAAGCATTAAGAATTAATCGGAGGTGAATAGAATTATACATATACATATGAGACTCCTCAGGTTGAGATGTGCTGGGCATGTATAGAGAATGCCGGAAACACGCGTCCCAAAAAGATTTATGACTGGACACCCAAGTGGAAGGAGAAAAGTGGGAAGACCCAGACTGAGGTGGGAAGACGAGGTAAGAGATGGAGCAGAGCTTCTTCAGGTAAAAAACTGGAATTCAGCTGCTGAGGATAGGAGAAGTTGGAGGCGAATGTTGCAGGAGACCAAGGCTTGATATGGGCTGTAGCGCCATCGGAGAGAGAGAGAATAGAATTATGGCCAGCAGAAGTGGAGACATTTCGATTGAAGGAGCTTTAATTTGTGCAATTACCTGAGTAAGCTCAGCATTGTAGAATAGGTGACTCTGAACTGCGAAGATAACTTCATAGGTTTGCCCTGCATCATGGCTTTGAGAGTGTGACAGTCAGGGACATCTTTCTTGCACAGGATTATAACGGCACCGGTATCATCAAGACCTAAGCAAATTAAAAAAATATTTTGTTTTGAAGAGTTTTAATTTTTAATGTACATTTGTTACTTAAATTTTAGTAACAAATGTACATTAAAAATTAAAACTCTTAAAAACAAAATGTCTAGAAATTGTTACATAGTTAATGCCCAAGAAATACAAAAAATAAAAAAATATTGTTACATCTTTTATGGTAAGGACAAGTCATGTTCCCCTGGACACCTTGCAGTTTTGCTAAATGTATATTTTTTCTTTATAATAATAATAAGACAGTGGAACACCGTTAATTCGAACCCCGATAATTAAAAAAAAATGCATAATTCAAAATTTTTGCCAAAAAAAATTCCTACAAAATGTTTTTTTAATTCAAAATTTGCTAGCGGCCGAAAATCCACATTTCGTCGAAAGATGTTCTTACAATCGTGCAGGGCGGATCCAATGAGAAAGATTAATTATTCTCCATACCAGATTTTTTAAATTATAACTCAATATCGATTTTATTTCATTCCAAATTTGCTTTAATTTATACCTACATCCAAAAATGCTGAAAGGCGTGATGATAAAACTATTAAAATTATGTACTTTTTGTAATTATTTTTTGATCATAAGTATTTATCATTTTTCAATAATGTCTAAGTAAAATAAGAATGTAATAATTCAATCTGAAATATATTATTTTTTTAAGTGCGCAAATAAATACACAAATGGACCAATTTTCGTCAAGAAACACACGTACGTATAAATTTTTTAATGATTTTATTTAAACTAAAAATAAAATTCTGAAACATACGTTTACCAGATAATGTATAGATTTATTTTACTGCATGATTATATGATTTGAAATGGGTGTTGTATACTACAAAATCTTTTTTTGAAAATTTAACAAATCTGCCAACGACCTATGGTATAACCTTTTTATACTAAAAATAATCATTTTTTTCTCAAAATATAAAACATATGTTTACTAGATAAAAGAACTAGCGTAGGGAGTGTGGCGAACCCATCGCTCAGGGAGTGGAAACAAAAACCTGCAATAGCCATCCCAAACCAAGGTGTGAGCTACCGTGCTTAGGCTGAATTTCCTGGGGAACAGTGTCACGAACGGTGCCTCCGAGAAACAAGGTCGCATCTCGGAGTATTTAGACCCTACTCCAGCACTCGGGGCTCTGCTGGAGTTTTATTTTCCTGGTAACTCGTGGGATAAAAAATTGGACCATTCGAAAACTAGGGGCCTTTTGAGAACCTAGGAGTGCTGAGGCCACCTCCGTGGACTTCCTTCCTGGGGCCTGTAGGTGGAACCAAGAGGAGAAGCCATGGAGATGAGAGCTGAGGCCACCTCCATGAACTCTTCCCTTGTGAGGCCTTCAGGGAAATAAGGGGAAGGGCACTCTTCCAGCATGGGACCTTAGAGGAACCAAGGAGGAGTGAGGTGGAGAGATGATGCCCTCTTCCCATGTGGGCCCTTTAGGGAACCATGTAGGAGTGAGGAGGAGAAATGAGACCATCTCTGTGAACTCTTCCCTTTTGGGGCCTTTGTGGAACCAAGGAGGAGTGAAGAGGAGAGATGAAGTCTTCTTCCCTTTTGGGGCCTTTGTGGAACCAAGGAGGAAGTCCTCTTCCCTTGTGGGGCCCTAGGAGAGCCAAGGTGGGGTGGACTTTTCCCTTGTGGGGCCTTTAGGGAACCAAGGGGAGGTGGACTCTCCGTCGTGGAGCCTTCGGGGAAATAAGGAGTGGAGAGGAGAGATGAAGCCCTCTTCCTTCGTGGGGCCTTCAGGGAACCAAGGACGAGTGAGGAGGGGAAATGAGACCTGGGAAGACACATTGTCGAACCAGAAGATATAGCTTCATTTCCAATAACAACTCTGGTGAACTTTATTAAAGGGACTGGGTTGTTGTTAAAGGATTGAGGTAAAATGGGAGATAGTACAATGGGCCTATGGCCTAAGTGCTCACGGGATCTAATCGTAAACCGTCTCCGTCAAGAATAAAAAAAAAATTAAAAAAAGATAAAAGAACAATTTTTCGAAATCAATTTATAATTTTTTGTGGAAAAGAGTCAATACGTCTAAAATCTGATATAAAAATGACATATTTCTGGTTTTCTCTGGTTATACCCTCCTCTTAATTTGTAATTTGAAATTTATTTTGGTCTGAGCACGAAAATTTATTAGTGTAATTCAAAAAAATTCGATTTTTGCTTAATTTCATAAATCTGAATCTGATAGGCAGCTGTGGTTTAAAACACTTTATTGAAACAAGTTCTGCCGTGTAATTATTATTATTCTTAACAGCTGTTTCGCCTTCTGAAGGCATTTTCCAACTGTTTGATAATGACTAGTGACTAACAAAATATTGGAAAAAATTTATCCCATGATTAGTTTTATGGAATGGAATATACAATATCAGGCAGTGCGACAGAGCTCTATTTTCATTGGTTATCGGAAGTGGAATCAAAAGGTAAGGTATTACACAAATCAATTGATTAAAATAATAATTCAACATAATATTTTCTACCTCTCCTGCTCTTTATCCTTACCCAGTATGTTCAATCAATGGTGGATAATATAATGCAACAATACTTTCCAAGCGGTCACAAATGCTAAACAACATTTTTAATTTACCTCTTCTTCCGGCACGGCCGGCCATCTGAATGTATTCTGCAGGCAACAGCGCACGCATTTCTAGTCCGTCGAATTTGGAAACCGAATCGAAAACCACCGTCCTAGCCGGCATGTTAACACCCATTGCAAATGTCTCCGTTGCAAAGAGAATTTTAACCTAAAACAAATTACAAGTTGGTCAAATACAAACTACAGAACATATCGTAGTATATTTGCTGAACAAGTGAAGCCGTAAGTGATGCCGTACGTGATGCCGTACATGGCTTAATGACCTCGATAACCTCCATTAAAATAAGTAAAAATTGAGTATACTATTATGAAGGAAGGTGGTTTTTTACATACCAGTCCTGTTTGGAACAACATTTCAACAATTTCCTTGAGAATAGGTAATATTCCACTATGGTGAACTCCAATTCCACACGCTAATAGAGACTGCATTCTTAGGATCTGAAAAAAATTAGTTTTCTTTCTTAAGGCTCCATAGTAATTCAAAAAACAGAAGATGATGGTTTGAAAGGGAGATATGTAAATACGAATGTTAAAGGGAGCGCGTTAATATTAAAAATGATAATAATTAAGCAAAAATTGTGAAAATATTTGATAAAACACAAACTCTTTTAAAATAAAGCAAAAACCTCTCGACAAATGCTCACGTTGCAGAGAGATAATGATACACTGTGAATTTTTTCACAACCATAACATGTTAAATAACAGAACAAAATGTGTTTTTAACAATTTTCAGAGCATACTTTGAGATTTTCTCTTTCGAGGGAATTTCATATGATTAACATTTTTGCTCAACAAATATATAGATATTACCTTAAAACAAAAGATATATTTTTTTAGAAACTTTAAGTGTTCAAGAGAAATAAGATATAAATCGATAGAAATTCGGAATGCAGGGGCTTGAGTGTTAATTTTATTGTGTGTTAAAACAGTACATCGCTTAAGAAGTTTTCATACTTAAAGAATTTTTCGGTCCCATAAATATGTACTAAACTTGAAAAATGGCCCAATTTATCCCACATATGTACGTAAGGTTTTTTATAAGAATATTTTTTCCAGTCCCTTCGAAAACTTCTTGAGATAGTGCACTGTACATTCAGATACTGAAGTCCAAAAATGAAGATTAGAACAGAAGTTGAGAATAATTGAAGTTTAGAACTGAAGTTTGGAACTTGAGTCTACAACTGAAGCCGAGAACTGAGAAAATAGAAAAGTTTTCGTTTTTTCAGACATAATCAATCACTAGACATTTCATACTTAAATAAACTTCAAGGCGATGGTTATAATCAGGTTATTAAAGGTTAGGGTGAAAAGAATACATAATACATCAGTAGAAAAAACATTGGAAAGAGCGAACAAATTTAAAAATTAACAAAACAAAAAACGACTTCAAAAAATGCACTAAAAAGTTAAAAAATAATTTCGTACAATTGTTATTTTTGGAGTCGGTGTCAGCTAAGGTAACTACATACATAGGTAGTTATAGGTGAGATTTGGAGATCTTGGCTGACACCGACTCCAAAAATAACAATCGTACGAAATTATTTTTTTACTTTTTAGTGCATTTCTTGAACAACGTTTTGTTAAAATTTTTGTTTATTTTTAAATTTGTTTGTTAAAAGAAGTTTTACTTCAAGAAAAGAATCATCATGTCAGAACTGGACCAAATTAAAATGGGACCACACGGGAAGCACCAGCTTTCTAATAAAAAAAGAATCATCAATATCGGTTCACCCTATCGAAAGTTCTGAGGTGACAAACATAAAAAAAAAAATAATAAAAAAAAAAGTACCGTCGAATTGAAAACCTCCTCCTTTTCGAAGTCGTTTAAAAATAGAGCACTATTGAAATGAGATGAGATGAAATAAGAATAGTGTTGATATAGTGTCCAACCTGCGGTAGTTTCCTATCAGGTTCTTTCAGCCTTTTCAGGCACATCTGAATAAAGGAATGAATGCGCCCCTTTTCTCGGGCCGTTGTCAAGTCAATGGAGCGGAGGGCTTCTGCCGTGTTGTCACACCTGCAAAGAAAGGACACATTTACCATCATTATATAATCGACAAATTTAACATCTACACTAAAATTTTTGATTTGTTTGAACATCTACTCCCCAAAATTTTTGATTTGTTTGATAGTCATGATAGATCGCATCTCGGCACATGCCCAATCCACTTCATCTGATAGTATTAATATCCCAGCATCCGTACGTTGAAATTTAACAACCCGACTTCGAATGGGTCTCTGATGCTGCGCCTTATGCAAAACCATTTTCGTACGTGAAGTTTGTTACAAAGCTACTGTTGTGTTTGTAATTATTCTATAAAGAATAGCAGGGGTTGAATTCACAGGACCCTTGAATGCAGTTTTTGGTAATATTCAATTACCCCCACAAGTCACGGATTAACCGATAGGCTAAGGTACCATAGGTCTCAAATAAAAGTCAATTGACAGCCTGAACTCTCAATGTATTTTCTCATTAACCCCTTAGGTCATGGTCAGATTATTTCTGCTTTGCAATAAAATCCAAATAAATGGAATATTTCTGAACATATCCGAAAACTAAAAACCGTTTTTGAAATGTGATGAAATACAGTTTCAAATTTTATTATTAGAAATAATCATATAATTTTTTTCAATTCAAACATAAATAAGTTTTAAAAATTACTCAACTTATCGACGGTCCCGAAAAACAATGTCGAATCTGACAAAAATGGAAAATCGTTCTGTTGGCTTATTTTGTTGATTTAAAAGTCTGTATTTAAGAATTTTTTAATGAAATGAGATGAAGTATTAAAGATCAAAACAACACTACATTTCTCAATACCAAAAACAGTAAGCATGCAGAAACGATACTTTAAAATACTCCACTGCAAAAATTAAAAATCGCACATCCGACATTGTTCTTCGTGACCGTCGTTATGCATTTTCTATCAAATACATATTACCAATAATGAAAAAAAAACCAGATACGTACATATTTTATTATACAAATGTACTATAAACATTGTCATCAAATGCTGACCTTGAACACGTTGATATTTATTCACAAAATATTAAATAACATGTTACCAAAATACTTCTCAAATAAAATCGTTTACAATAAGGACATTCACAGACACTACACAAGGACGTGCAAGGAAATAAGATTAAACAAAAAGGACAAAACGGATACGCAAAACAGTTTGTTGTACAAAGGAATTAAGTTATATAACACACTAGCAGAAACTCTAAAGTCCTCACCAATTGAAAAGTTCAAGATGTATTGTAAGAGCTACATAAAAGAAGAAAAAATATAGTGAATTTGAAATATTATAATTAATTAGCTGCAATATGAAATATTATAAATAATTAGAAATTTGTAACCTTAAATGTACAAATTACTAAAATAAAATTCAAATAAATCACCTCACTTTTTTGTAGTTTTTGAAGTGTAAAAATAATTAATAAAAATTTCACAAAGTTTCACAATTTTTTTTTTTTAAATTGCGATCGGATACTTTTGTTTTAGAGATATGTACAATTTTTAGATTTGAATATAAAGCAAGGTGTTTTCTCCATGCCAGTAAGGGAGACACAACAATTTCTGTGAGACCTATAGAGCTGTTCCCAAAAGCGAATAAACTATCCTGAGGGGTTAAATTCAATCAGTATGAAACAGTATTTAAGTGCCACTGAAGGTAGTAGAAAATTGGCATTGGTCGGACTATGGCGATACGATGACACATGTAGCGACTAGGATCAACAAATTAAATTGATTCATAGGATCAACAAAGTAAATTGTAATTTAAGTACTGGTGATGTCATTACCTGTTTCTGGAGAGTATGAAAGATACAACCGGAAGTAGATTATGCTTTTGCAAATGGCTGATGAAGGCCACCCACATGGTCTGCTCTTGGTTGTGAGTCAGATGATTCCTTGTGCCTAGCAAATCAAAATTCATCTTTAATTATTCCTTTACTCTAATATTATTAAAAAAACTAACTAACCATCACGCCGTTTCCCTGCAGGGGTAGGCAGAGAGGACGGACCGCCACACAACTCGATCTTGGCACACACTCTTTGCCTCGTTCACATTCATACATCGTCTCATACATGCTCTTCTATTATTCCGACTCTTCACATGGCCCGACTCAAGTATCTGATTCACTTGGTCGTGCCATGTCTTCCTCGGGTGTCACCGACTAAAAAAAATGATTGCAAGATATTATGTTGCCTTCTTAGAGTTGTAGAGAATGAAATTTTTTTTTTAGTGATAACATATAATAAAATCGTAACAATAATATGCATTTATAAAACATTATTCCCAATGATTTTGATAAAACTCATTGCAGGAGAGACAATATTGTACAATAATTAAAAGAAAATCTATTTTTACACAAGAATGCAAATTTAAAAGGGAGTTCAATAAAGAGTGCACATAGATTTAAAAACAGACTAGATACACTTGATACAGTTATATTTTAGCAGAATTGTAAAAGGAAGTACATATTTGTGTCTGTAAGTATTTGTATCTTTGACACATGTTTTCCATGGTAGATGATATATATTCCTTGAGGCTCTATTTTGGATAACTTGCATTTCAGATATTTATTTCTTGATAATGGTGCACCAACAATACCATGTTTGTGATAAAAAAAAATATCCAGAGAAGTGAAAAGAATATACTGTATAATCTGTGGTAGATAAAGAAAAATAAGCACAAACAAAAATTTATTCACGAGTTATCGTTTCTTTTCCCTCAATTTGCCTAATTGGATAATAATGGTATCCAAAACGTGAATAAAAACTATATTACCTTTGGGTCCATAATCTTTCTTGAATGCAGAAGTGCGATCTTTCTTGGCCTGCACTGCCATCTCAAAACCTTTTTGGACAAACACTCCATCTTGGTTCACAATTAAGAATCGTTCATCCTTTGAGCTTCCACTGGAGCCTAAAGACAATTCAAACAAATTCGTAATACATAATCATAAAACTTTCCTCAAAACAGCTAAGTATAATTTATTCTATCCTATAATAAAAATTGTCTGTAATTTTTGACAAGGGACAATGATTTACCGCCTTTTTCTCAAATCCAGTGTTGCCATTAGTTAAATATTGTCGTTACAAAAAAACTTATGTTACACATAAATAAACAAAATTATATTGAACTCAGATAGGAACTATAATTATTAATGTTAAAATATTGTAGGCCAATGTTGCGTTTGGAAAAAATTCATTGTTGCGCCGGCAATATCAGTGATACTTTAAAAATCATTGAAAAAACATTTAAGAATTAAATATAATAAAAATAAACTCAGGTAGTAGAGTAGTAGGTATTTAAGTATAAGTAAGAAAGTCACCTGTGTAAAGGTAGTGACACAGAGGTACGGGCCTCTTGAGAGTGGACACTACATACACTTTCCTCTTCTTGGTTCTGCCCACCCAATCTGCAAACTCCAGCGTGTTGGGGACTGTAGCACTCAACATCACTATGCTGACGTGCGGTGGCAAGAGGATCAATACCTCTTCCCAGACATAGCCTCGCTGTAAGGAGAATACTATTAACTATGTATTTACAAAATATAAACCATAATCATATCTAAAGAAATAATAATAACTAATGAATGATGAAATGTCAAACGGTCGAGTTAAAACACGACTTCGCTACACTCAGTCAATAAAATAAAAATTTTAAGAAACATTAGGTGATTAATCATTTGAGTGACGATTGTCATCCGGGTGACAATATTTCAAGCATATGCGGCCACATTCGGCACACAACAAGTTAATGATAGGTTAGGTTAGATTGGTTATTCGAAGGCACTGCCCATGGATAAGCACTAACAAGGGAAAATAAAAATAAAGGAAAGTAATGTTAGGATAGGTTGTGATTATGGAAATCCACCTTGAATAACAGATTAAAAAAGAAAACAGGAATTACAAACCTCCGCATTGTTAATATAATGAACTTCGTCAAAGATGGCGTACTCCAGGTCTCGGACAACATCGGAACCGCGGTACAACATGGACCGCAGGATCTCCGTGGTCATGACGAGGCAGCTGGCTGTGGTGTTGATCTGCAGGTCCCCCGTGATCAATCCCACGTCTCCAAACGTCCGCGAGAAGTCTCGGTACTTCTGGTTAGACAGGGCTTTGATCGGAGAAGTGTAAACAGTCCTGTAAAAGCGATCAAATCAATGTTTCATTCAATGTTAAACCCAGCAACTGGATACTGCTCCTTAATCTTAACAAAATTGGCCATTTTAACGCAATGTATTCCATCACGCAGCGGGTTTTGACACAAGGTGCTTGTTCGCGCTGCTTATAGGTGACAATTTGGCGAGGAATTTTTGTGTTTTTAGAATGGACTATTTATTCTATGAAAACAAATTGCTCCTTTCCCCTCTCTCCTCTGTATCCCCCAAAACGTCGGTGCAGCGCCGAGGGTATGAGGTCTTCGTGAATATAACTCGCTTAAAAACATCGCAATTACTCGTCGCATCGCATACTTGGAAACAATTCACATTCGCAGTAATTCAGTAGAAAGTGAAGTACATTTCAGAATCTGCCCACTTCTATCTTCCGTGAGTGTTTTCCTACCAAAAAACATTTTGTTGCCATTATAATTATACAAAAGTGATTCGCCGGATATTATAAAACCTCTAGCTGAAACATTTGATCCAAACAAGCTGGAGGACTTGCGGCAACCTCGGAGAAGGACCTTGGAGCCGGAACCCGCAAAAGAACTCGAACCCGGGACCTGCTCCCGACTCGCGAGTGGCTTGGACCACGAACACAGGGACGCTGGTGGAAGCATTCAGGTTCTGGCTCCGAGTTCCGGGTTAGGGTCCGAGTCCTGGACCGGGTTCTCTGGGAGTAGTTGATTTGAAAAGAGAGTAGGATCTGTTTCCCCGCGAAGTACCCGAGTTCAAGAGCCCACTCCAGCTGAACCTATATATTGCTATTTCAAGCAACGTTTCAATTCTGAATGGTGGTCTTACATCAGGGCGATACTGAGAGTATCTTCTACTCTGGGAATGGGAATGCATCATAAAGAGCTTTGATTTATTAATATTAATTACCTTCCATATACCAACAAGAACTAACTGATCTAAAATACTTTTTAATTAAAACAAAAATATCAGGATTGAGTCTCTTAGGAAGTCCCTTGTACCTAGATTACATACATCCAGTTTACAATACTTTAGTAGATGTGATCAATTGCACAGAATGCAGTTATAAGCAGCCTAAAAAAACATACCTCATAATAATCAATGTTAGCATAATGCCTACTATTCTTCTGCGTGGGTTCTACATAATTTAATTGGCATTTTTTACATCATGATTATTGTTCCACAAAATTAGGTAAATATGTAATTATAAACTAACCTGGTGAAGTGTTTCTTTGACAACGCTATGGCATATTCGGCAACAACAGTTTTACCGGCTGAAGTATGTGCCGCCACAAACACATGCCCCCCTTCTTCCAATTTTAGAATGGCCTGGAATTATTACAACAATAATCAAATGACAAATAAATATTTAATAATCGATTATATTTATATCATTGATTAAATCACTGGTACATGGCCGGTCCTGTGCAAGTGCAGATTTGCCAAGGTGCCGAGGGGCCAAGGAACCAAGGTGCTGATATTACGTAACACCTAACACAGCGACCTTGAAGTGTTTACTAGCATCAAGCGCCGTATGGCTCAGGATCGGCCCTGCACTGGCAAGTATTGAAATGAATAATTATGTGCATTTAACGACCTGGACTCACAAGCTTGTTTACACGACAATGTAACATTACTAGACGTACGTATGACGAACGAGGCTTAGGTACCTGAGTTATTAAGAAAATTAGTAGCATTTTGTGAATTTAGATGGCCTAAAAGAAGTGGACCGCAGGTACTATGATTGACCCTGACACAAAAGAGAGAACTCGGGAAAAATGTAGCTAAGCTGGATACAGCCAAAGAAGAAAAACCTTACTGTTCATTTTAAATGGTGAAAAAATTGGTTTTTTATACATAAATACATGAACCTTAATAGAACATTAGAACCTTAATACAACTTTGTATACATAAATACATGATTGTCCTTCAAAGAGCTTGCGGGAAACAATCTTATATTGGGATACAATGTACTAGATTTTGACAATTTTGTCGGTGTCTAGTGGTTCACCCCACTCGTTATTCGAGTGGAATAATTTTTGGAGTATGTACCTTCCATTAGGATAACAAAGTTGACCAATATATGTGCTGTTGACGGCGATTGCGAGCGGTCAGAATAAGAATGATTTACCTGTTTCTGGAAAGTATCCAATTCGAACGGGAAAGTGTGAGCCATGTTAGGAATCTTCTGCTCAAAGTCATCCACGGGTTTGGTGACATCAAGCATTTCAGCCCATTCCGTCATCCCCATGGAGGTTTTTATCTCCACCTTGGATATTTCCAGCACAGGCAAATCCGGAACAGTCTTGATGGGTTGAATGATGCACTCTTCCAGAAGCATTTCATCAGCGCTTGCTGTTTTCCGTGCATCATTTGTGTTGTCTTTTTTTTGTTTTGAATTTTGTTCGTCAGTTTCGGACCAAAAACCTAAAATAAAGAATTGTGAATGTGGTGAGCTGCACTGAGCAGATTCTAGGTAAGGATTTTAGGATTTTGGCAAATAAAGAATTATGATGGCCATCTTTCTGGCACTGTCAGGTATTCAATTTTTTATGTGAATATGGTACAAGAGTCCCAATTGCTCCCAAACGCCTGGAGCCAGGGAGACTATGGCATCCCCAATTGGGGTATGTTGTGGGGCTTAATAAAGTGGGGAGGGGAAGGAGATGGTGTAGAGGAAGGTGGGGAATTAACTAGCTAGTCAGATCTAGCCATCAGATATGGCTAAAGCCCTTTCAAGCAATGTTTCAATTCTGAATGGAGGTCTTAAACCAGGGCAAATACTGAGAGTATCTTCCACTCTGGAAGGTGCTACAAATATACCTTATATTATTTTTAAATGTTTAAATCGTGAAATAACACAAATAAAATTTACTTGTCCATGCCGGGATTTGAACCCGCGGCCCCCGTATCGCTAGTCGAGAGCCTTACCCCTCGACCACGGAAGCCTTCAATATGTAAACAAAGAATTAAATTTTGATACACATATCAAAAAGTAAACAGTACTATCAAGGTGGAGTTTAGTGATAGGAATCGAATTGCAGGCTCTTTTGCATACGAAGGAAAATACTAACTTTTTGCGTGAACTGTATAATTTACATTTGCATAAACCTCAAAAAAACATAGTGAGAAAATTGAGCAGTAGCATGATCAATTGGAAGTGAATCGCAGACGTTTTTTTTATCATTGAGTGAAATATGCATATGGCATTAACACATATAATAAACTAAAATACTATCAGATTATGTAATAATGTAATAAATATTATAAATGCAAATATTTACCTATGAGATGGTTGTCTTTTTTAATGATTTCCTTGAAATCAACATCAGGACTGGAATCATCAAGGTTAAGGTGAATGTCCTCATCATCTTCTTTATCTTTAGAAATGTTTTTTTCTTCACCAATCAGGGTGACACCATCATCATCGAAAAATAGTGGAAAATAGTTCTCATCAGCACACGTTGGAATGGTTAGCAACTCTGTAAAATAAAATGTGTAAAGATTTTACAAAATTATGTAAGTAACTTTATATGAAGATGAGGTACACAGTAAATGCATAATGGTAGGCCATATAATGAGTATATTACAAGTTGAAAAGACATGTAAGCGAGTATTGTGTTTCTAAATAAAAGACAGCTCTGAAGAATAGAAAATAGAAGTTGAGAACATGTATAAATAACAAAGCACACAATGTGATTCTGCAAATAATACAATATTGCAACATCAAATGTAATAATAAATAATACAATAAATATTATGTGGAATAGCACATTGTTTATATTGACTTTTAAAAGTGGGATAATGCGCAGAAATGGACATAAAATATGTACATCTAAAAATCACCAAAACATTTTGGTGGCTTTTTGCAAGACAAAAAATATTACAACTCATTACTTGATATTTGCAAAAAGTCACTTAGTGCAATTTTTATTCTTATTTTCCAATAGAGAAGTCCAGTCCATTTTTTTTATTTTTTTTATGATAAATGACCTTCTAACTTAAATTACTGCATATTTTTTTTTTTTTTTAGAGTTAGTTTTAATAGTTAAAATAATTTTCAAAGTTTTAATTTTTGGAGATCCCTCGAAAACACCCATATCTATGGTGAATTTTGTGACGTCATCTACTAAAATAACGATTCACTATTTTATGATTGTTATGTTGGTTTTCTTGAATCTCACATAGATTTGCGCAGGCGCGCGGCCATCTTGTTTATTATAACGCGTTGATTGGCTAATGGCTTATTTATTGCAAATGGCGAAATCAAATTTTTTGCAAAACAATGAATGACGTTGATGAATTTTACTTACAGTAATGTTTTTGATGATAATTTTCGTTTAAATGTTTAATTCACTGTGATATTAGTGTAATTCAACATAAGTACCAATGCTGCCTTTACTTTTTTTCAGTTTTAGTCCTTAAATAATGTTTTGTTGGTGATTTAGTTTCGTTCGGTTTTTAGGTTACTGACATTACATAATCAAAGGTTACTTCTCTATAATGTTTATGTTTTTTCCGCGTGAATTTAATAAAACTTCCATAAAAGTTATATTATTTGATAATGTAAAAGCCTTATGCATGTGTAAATAAATACAAATTCGAGAAATCAACGCATTAATTGCGTAAAACCGAGTCCAAGATGTCGGATTTTTTCAGTTATTTTTTCGGAATTATTATAATATTTTTTTATCCTTTTTAATTGTATGAACGAGATAAAAAGTGAAGTGACAGTTTTATTCCAAATTCATAAAGTAAGAGGACTGTATTTTTTAAATTTTGAATTTTCCTAATTTTTTCGACCATTTAATAGAATATGTTTACAGTCAGCTGTTTTTTTTTATTTTTTTCATTTTGAAACTTAAAATACTGCATTTTTCAAACACAATCGTATATGTCAGATACAAAAATCTAAAAGGCAATTCTATTAACTTTCTATAAAGGTATATGCTTTTACGACATCTTCAAAAATAAGAAATATATAGAACATTCGCTTGTGTCATACCTAAATTCCCATATAAATGACGTATAGCATAAATAAACCAGTCATTACCGTGATTACTATTGTGACGTCACCATAACAGCATTACACAGCATACCAACCTGACGCTGTGTTTTAACGAGAATATTAAAAATGCACTTTTTAATATTTTTTTAAAAACTGTACGTTTAATATTATTAAATAAAAGTTATATATTCAGAATCAGCGTTTATTGGTCTATATGAACATATTTTTTTAAAGCCATAATATTTTTCACTGGAGTTCCTTATTAACATGATAAAACAAAAAAAGTTAAATGTCCACATAAAAAGCAGTTGTAATAGATAAATTAAATTTTTTATTTTTATTTTTAACTTTATGAGTAAAATCTCAAATTATGCCATGTAAGCAAAGGGTCCTGGGTTTGAATCCCAGTGGAGCCAATATCTTTTTCTGTTTTTTCTGTCTCCAGATTTTCGATTGAGTTTCGCTAATATTGTCTTCATTTAATTAACAATTAAAGTTCACTTAAAAAAGTCAAGTTTGTTATTATTTTAGCTTGGATAAAAGTGATTAAAGGTAGCTGAAACTTTAAAGTCTATATCTCAGAATCAACATTTTGTTAGATAATGATTTCTGGCAGTAAGCTGACTATGTGAGGGTTTTACTGTATTTAAAGTCCGCGTTTGTTTGTGTGCAAGCCAAATGCAATTTGGATTTGCAATAATTTATCTTATCTTATCTAATATTCTCAGTATTACATACGTTGCCCCATAAAATAGCCGGGGGCATCCTCGACATCGGTGAAAAGATCACTGGGCGCGTCCTGGAAGACAAAGTCTCTCTCCAGCTCATAGCCGGCGGGCAGAAAGGGCAGCTGGTTGGGCATGCCCTGGGTGGCGAGGTGCGGAGGCAGCGGGGGGCGCTGCATGCTCAGGTCCTCGCGCCGATGGCTCTGGTAGGACACCACCTCCTTCCAGTCCACGATCTGGCCATCCGTGTCACGGATCGGCTGGAAAAAGTCACGGAAACGAGAGATCTTGAAATTATTTTGGATGATTGTGAACAAAGGTATAAAATCATTAGGCTTCATATTAAGACCAACCAAAAACTTTAATTCCTTACAAGCCATTGAATTGTTATACGTATCTCTGGTTAGAAACCTGATTGAATACAAGTCATCAGTTTGGTCTCCCCCTTACAAAATTCACATTCATACTGAGCGAATATGAAAAAAAATTCTACATTTAAGAATTTAAAATAAAATCCCACCAGAATACATAAATTATCATTTCTCACTAACTACTCATAAAATACATTCATTAGCAAAAATAGATGTAAAATAAACTTTTTTATTAAAAATACTAAGCTTTAAATTCGACTGTTGCGAACTCCTGCAACTCATAAACCTACACATACCACGATAACAACATGATAAAATACTGCAGCATATATTAGCATAACTATATTGCTCAATCCTCGATTCCAACACTATTCTTAAGCTTTATTTTGTAAACCTATCTGATTAAAATTAAATGAATTTAATTTTTTTTTTCTCGCATGTATTTTATCTATACGTATTATTTTATTTATTTCTTTCTAACATTCCAAAATTATCTGTCTAAGTAGGTTTCCACAATTTTTTTATTTTCTGTAGACCCCCGCCGACTGAACAGTGAATTTTCCTAAACCTATTCACGTCAAATGTGTTTTAAAATATTTTTGGAACGCCTGAATGATGTCTTGATGTAAATGGGGCTCCAATCATACGTAACACAATTAAAATTTCGTGGATCCCCAATTTTTTCACACTGACATAGACCCCCACCAGCAAGTCAAAATCGACCCCTGAGTGTCCATATAGACCAGTGTTCCGCAAACTTTTTGTGTTCAAGGTACACCTACCACATTAAGAAATTTTCGAGGTACACCAAAGAAAAAAAACAATGTTTATTTAATATTTATTATTAAAATCAATGTAATATGAAATTATTAGGTTTCAGAGCCCATGAGGGATTTTCAAAAATATTTTATGGTATTGCATGTTTTCAAAGACGCCTGTGCACAAAACAGCACATTAAAAAAATATTTGTCATTTTTTTTATGCATATATGTTATATCCCACCAGTTAAATCTAAATATTCAAATAATGAATCTCAGGGGAAATTTCCCCATGTTATGGGGAAAAATCTAAATCCAGCGATCCACAAAAACGGCTAAGATATAATACGACACTTTTTAATTTGTATTCGGGAATGATCGCTGTAACTTCGGGTTTTTACGAGCGGATACTAGTATCAAATCGAATCGACTTAAAAATTCGATAAGGGCGACCCAAGTGACAATATTTTTTGCAAATTATTTATTTATTAACTACCGTTAATAAATAATCCAAATCTCACACTAACATTAGTATCGTGGTTGTTCCATAACACCAACGCAACGTAGCGCGAACCTTTCAATCTTGTCCCGTGACGTTAAAATATTAGAATTCCTGCGTTGCATTTTTTGTTGAGATCATGAGCAATACGAGATATATGCAAGTTTTGCAACCCATTCTTCTTTTTTTAAACGGAGGAGCAAAATCTGAATCCTGGGTCTCTAAAAGAATCTGGGTCTCATTTTTAGCTCGCTTGCGGTGCGGCACACCAACGGTATACCAGTGTGCCGCGGCACACACTTTGCGGAACACTGATATAGACCACTCCTTTAGGAGCCTCTGGGTTTAGTCAGTTATAAACATAACCTACCTGAAGTCCGGCACGAACAGGAACACTCTGACAGTGAAACAGGCTCGAAATGTCAACATCCCGCGGCCAAACATTGTGCGATCCTTCCCAATTATGAATAGAAAGTCTCTCCGGATTCAGTAATAAGTCTCTCAGTTCGTCTTCTATGTCATCGATAACCGGCGGAATCTGTTGATAGACATACCACAAAAACATTAAAAATGTACCAAAATGCCGAGATTCCATGAATTTTTGTTTTTCATTTAATTATACACACTTTCATCGTTCTTCGTTGTTCTTTGGCTGTCATTTTAATGGCAGTATTTCAATATTTACCCTCAATACTTTTAATTTTACTAATTTTTGAGAATGACAACGAACGTCGAACACTGTCCATAGACAAAGCAATGTTTTGATTTTTGACGTTTCTTTTTTGACAGAATGTGATTGTGCGGAACTGCAGAATGTTGTCGTATGATTGATTAATGTATGGTTGTCGTCTTGTAATATTTACATTATAATAATGCGTTATTTGATGTATTTGTTGAAGAAAAACCTATTTTACATTTAGACAAGTTCTGTATAGTTTTGTGACTTGGGGATGCCATTGACCTTTCTGCGTAAGTAAGTACTTTTCATTTGTTGCTTCCTAGGTATATAGGTAAAGGTACTCAAAATTAAAATAAAATAATTAAGATTTAATTAAAATGTTCGGATTCAGTCCAAATAACTATTCTCATTATTCGGCGGTAATAAAATTAAATAGGAATGAGTTGAGTGGTTTGGTTCATGATACAGGATTAGACATGTAATTTCAACATTCTTCAACGGGTGTCGTTAGTGTAGATTAGTCGTACTTTTTTTAAAATTTACAACAGTAGCATCTTAGAAGAGTATCCCAGCCGAGCTATTCCCTAATTTTTGTGAGATCTTAAGATAACGTGCGAGATCTCCTGTCAAATGAGTGTCAGATTTGGGTGGTAGAGTTGGCAACGCTGCCTGTCATAAACTCAGATATGGGTGATTTTCTATGGCTGTTATTTGCTTTTTCTATGGATATCAGCCAGCTTCGCCGTTTTTAAATAGTTAAACACGAAATACTGTAAATATACATGATTATTTATCCACTTAAAGTATGTTTAAAGTTGTATACCGTGGATTTGACATTTGCGAAATTTCTGAATGAATTACTTAGTTTATCAAAATTAATCAAATTATATTTCACTCGTATTTGTTTGAGAGAATCAAGTTTGTTTATTATCTTTAGTTGCTGAATGTATAATTGTTAGTGGCAGATAATGCCGGAAAAACACTTTATTTAGAAGAAATCTAACAACAGGCGAAGTACAATCGTCGCAATAGTGACTTTAGAACTTCATTCTTGTATTACTTGAACGTATGTCAGTAAACTAGATGACAGCCAAACGTCAGTATGAAATTCGAATATTCGACATCTCCACCCGTTGCTTTTTTATTTAATAACTTTGTCGTGCAAATTACCACAGTATGCAATTAAAAACGTAAAATAAATAATCACGCATTCATAAAATATGTGACAGCTAGCGTTGCCAACTCTACAATCTGACACTCATTTGACAGGAGATCTCGGACGTTATCGATCTCACAAAAATTAGGGAATAGCTCAGCTGGTAGAAAAAAATTATAAATTTTGTGGTTTTCCCCTTTCCTTAAATAAGTTTTTTTTAAATTGCGGTATTCATATAAAAAAAGGGACAAACAAAGAAACATTATTTTTTTTATATTAAGATTGTTTACAAAATAATAGTTTGAATAATCATTCGGCTTCTACTGATTGCTTGGTTACAATGTAGCCTAATTTCACCCGTGACCATTTTACAGCTGAAAAACAAGAAAATATTTGTTTATGACGCAAAGTGATAAGAAACCAAAATATAACAAAAATAATGATTGGCTGATAAGAATTTTAATCAACCGCAATCGGCTACAAATTGTTATGGTGCAAAAAAACTCTGCAGTCCAACATAGGTATGTAGGTACTTATCTCTATCTCTGCAGGAGGTCTAGCATAGTTGATTGATAAAACTATGTGCCAATTCATATAAAAGTTAGTATTTCAATTCAAAAATTGTCATTTTATTAGTATTTTTAATTTTTACGTGGCGGTTTGACGTTTAGTAATGTAAATCCACAGATAGATCCGCCAGTTTTGCCATAGTATATCGATTTGACAATATTACGAAGACAATATTAGCGAAACTCAATCGAAAATCTGAAACAGAAAAAGATACACATCTGTGACTCGAACTCAGGACCTATAACTTGCCGGGTTAGTGCTCTACCAACTGAGCTAATGTGTCCCTATCAGATTCGCTCATATTTAACTGTATCATTCTTCAACCAAGAACTACCAACATTATCTTAATTTACTTAACGCATGTTTTTATTGGCTGCTATCTTTATGTGTGATTGCAAGATTCAACCAGAACTAAATGCTATCTAGACAGTGTCTTGGATAAATTTATCCATTTTTTATTTAATATATAGTATAACACCTTTCGAGGGTATTTTTTCGGAGGCGTTTCCACACCGTATAGAAATATGGGAAAAATCAACGCCCGGACGTTTAGGTATTAATAATGGAGTCAATATGGAAACTTTATATAAAATGATTTATCTTCTCCATATTTTATAATATTGTTCTCGCAAGTACTTAGTACAGACTAGAAAACGCCGCATAAATAAGAATGAAATTGAAAACCGAATTCTGACCCTTTTCTTTTTGCAAAAAAAAACCCGTGGTATTCGACGGTACGTACCCAAATTATAATAAACGTTATTTATCATTATTTGGTCAAGTTTCCTTTGTTCCGTTTGCGGTTGGTCTGCCCTCTGTCCTATTTGCCAGGAAGAGGGCGCCCCTTAGTAAAGTTGTCGCTGTGGTCACCTTGTTAAATTCACGCCTGGCCGACTAACATATAACTTAACCGCTGGAAAACCTTTGGACTTGGAAATGGAAAACACAAGGTGGGCCACCCAATTCTCAGCGAGTTGGAAAATAAGGAACAAGTATGCCCCCAAATTATCGCTAAACTAAGACGAAGGAAAAACTACTATTTGCCCCGTATCTATAGGTAAATAATAAGGCTGGTTGAGGGAAACCTTTTGACGTCTCCAGTCCGACTCTCACGACCCATCGCTTTGCACCCCAGTGGGAGGGATGGATTCATACGTCCGTCACTCCTGGACACATTGACCCCCATGTTCGTATTCACCCCTCATACCTTTTTCCTTCCCAGAACTTTCTCGCCTTCCTTTACATAAAAGAACCTCTACACAGCATCCCCAAAGATGACAAAGACCCGAGGGATTTTTAAAGTGAAAACTTCTTTAGCACTGTTGTGATTTGAAACTCGATGAAACGAAAAAGCGACACTAAAAAGACACAAATACATCGATACATCAATAGGATTTAGGCTGCGAGAGAACGAGATAGATTTTTTTTTTTTTTTTTTTTTTTTTATTGAGTAAATTTTTTACAATAAGTTTATTTCATTCTAATATTACATATTTTATATACTCTCCTAATAAAGCTAGTGCTTGTGTTTAGGAGAGGACAACTTGATAATAACTTTTTTTTTTTTTTTTTCAAAACCTTATAACAAACTTAATAACTTAACATATGAATAGATTTAGACTTAATAACATATTTTTTAAAGATTATAAGGGTAATTAAACAAAATATATATAGGATGTACATAAAACCTTTGGAATAACAAACAGTCAAAAACATATCTAATAAAAGTTAAAATTATATGGTGGGACTACCAAAATATGATTTAATTTTTTTTTTATATTTGTCGTAATTTTTTTCTGTTCGCATATCGGCGGGTAATTGATTAAATAATTTTATTCCTTTATACCTATACATAGTGATTCTGTGCTGTTGTGGTTCGTATGGGTGGTATAGTTAGTCCACCAATAGAAGTATTCCTTATGCTAATATTTAGCAGTGGGGTAATATTTTTTTTAAATATATCTTTGTGTAGCTGAAGTAGTGCTATTTTTTCGTAAATTTTTGTAAGTGGGGGAACAGGGAATTCTTGGAATACGTTTATTGTTGGGTAGTAATACGGTTTTTTTAGGATAATTTTTATAAGAATTTTTTGAATTGTTTCGAGTGGGAGAAGGGATGATTTATATGCACCCCCCCAAGCTATGATTCCATATTGTAATACCGAGTGCGCAAGTGCAAAGTAAATTTCTTTTAATATTTTTAATGTGATAGTAATTCTAAGTCTGAAAAAAAAAAATATTAGTTTCTCATTCTGTCTATTGTGGAGTTTATTTGATTTTTCCATTTAATGTTATTGTCGATAATTATTCCAAGATATTTTATTTGTTCTTTACTACTAATATGTATACAATTTGAGTTACAGGGTGTGATTTTAAGTAGACAGTTTCTGTCGTGAACTTTAATGTTTACATTTATATTTGAAATATGTTCTGTTAGGCTCAGAGGTAGAAAATGAGTTTTTTCAACATTTAAAGAAAGTAAGTTTTTGTCAAACCATTGTTTAATGATATTTATTGCATTATTTGCCGATATTTCGGCTTCTTTCCAAGAGTTTTCTTCAATTGTTAATACTGTATCATCCGCATAAGATATAATCTTTCCGACGATTGGGAGTTCAAAAAGTTCATTTACATAATATAATAGAAATAGTATTGGGCCCAGTACAGTTCCTTGTGGGATTCCAAAATTATTTTTTTCTATATCACTTAACTCGTTATTTATTTTCACTTGCTGTGTTCTTTGATATAAATAACTATTTATCCACGATTTAGCTTTGTCGGTTATTCCTATATTATTTAGTTTGTTGATTAATTTTGAGTGTGAAACACTGTCAAAAGCTTTACAGAGGTCAATGAATATACTTAAGCATTTTTTCCCTTTATCCAATGCTTTATAAATAACTCTAGTTAATTCCGCTATTGCGTCTTGTGTGCTCATTTTTTCTCTAAAACCGTATTGACTAGGATTAATACATTTTTTATTTTCCACATAATCTACAATTTGTTTCTTTATTACTCTTTCGTATATTTTAGCTACATTGGATATTAACGAAATTGGGCGGTAATTGTTTATTTCTTTCGAATCTCCGGATTTATACACAGGTGTTACAATGGCTTTTTTGTAATTTAATGGGAATATTCCATTTTCAATGCTTACATTAATTATATGAGTAATTGGTTTAGTTAGTGAGTTAGAACATTTTTTTAGGATTTCTGTAGTTACACCATCATATCCAGGTGCAGCACCATTTTTTTGTGATTTTATTATGTTTTCAATAGTTTCCTCCGTAATCGATTTAAAAACTGATAGATTGTTTTCACTTAGTTTATCTTCATGTATATCATCTGGTTGATAATTTTGATCAATTTTGTAAGCAAGTTTTTGTCCGACGTTTACGAAAAAATTATTGAAAATATTTGCACACTTCTTTGATTCGTGGATAGCATTTAATGTGGTTCCATTGTTGTTTATAAGATTTATAATTGATTTATTTTTATTCATAATTTCGTTTATGGTGTTCCATGTTTTTTTAGTGTTTTCCTTTGTAAGGGTTATTTTTTCTTTGTAATATTTTTCTTTTGTATCTTTAATAATTTTTGTGAGTTTATTTCGAAATATTTTATATTCAGTTTTAATGTGATTATTGTTTGTTTTTTTTTTTGTTTGAATGAAGAGTTTTTCCTTTTTCCGGATGGATATGATTAGACCTTGCGTAATCCATGGTTTAATTTTCCTTAATTTAGCATTAGTTTGGAGATTAATATAGGTGGTACAGTCAGCGATATTAGTAGTTAATGTTTCTTCAAAATAATTTGCACATATATCAGGGTTTTGGCAATTTAATATTGATGTCCATGATTCATTGCGTAATTTATTATTTAATTTATGATAGTTCAGTTTAGAAATGATTTTAATATTTTTTCCAGGATCATAAATTTCTGAGTTTTTACATAGATCATAAACAAATATATTCGTATGATGATCTGTTATATCGTTTTTCCATATGATAGATTTAATTTTATCTGTGTTTTTAATATTGGTCCAAATATGATCTAGGCACGATGGTGCTTGTTTTGCAATTTCTCTTGTGAACTTATTTATACTTGTGAACAGATTAATCGGTCTCCTCTATGTGCGGTGCTTCGTAGCCTCTCCACCCTTGTCTACTTTAGTTTTCTGAAGGTTTCACTTCTACGGCGTATGAACTGCACACTTGTAATGTTTTTTTCCTCAGGGTCCTTTTCGTCAGTGTGGAGCTTATGTAAAAAAAGAAACTGTTTCCTCGTTTCATATTTGGTCACTCTAGTGTGTAATCAATCAATGCTTTTGGGGCATCTGATCAAAACAGGAAGTTACCGGACCTAAGGGATGCTTGAAGGAAAGTTGAATGTTTTCCCAAAAATGTATGAATGTGAGTTAGGCACCCACTATCCAAATGCGGTCATATTATTAAAAGTCTGCTTCATTTTCTCAGAATAAAATACGATTTGACCCGTATTTCGAATATTTTGCGTTACATGTCCGTTAATTGGGAGTA
The DNA here is from genome assembly GCA_917563855.2 of Limnephilus lunatus. Taxonomy (NCBI): domain Eukaryota; kingdom Metazoa; phylum Arthropoda; class Insecta; order Trichoptera; family Limnephilidae; genus Limnephilus; species Limnephilus lunatus. Next base: position 37,612,612 of record OU830602.1, on the reverse strand, counting down.
AATTTCTACATGAGTTGTTTTTCGTTGAACGTATTCTACATGCAGTTTTCACAGACACGGACGAGCTATCAGGAAACCGAATGATTGATGGCCAGTGAGTCTAGGGGTAAGGCTCTTGATTCACAATCCAATGGTTGCGGAATCGAATCCCGGCGTAGGAAAATTAATTTCATTTGATTAATTTCACAATTAATTCATTTAAAATACGAGGGCTGTTCGTAAAATAAGGTATCCAAGGTGCTGCGGTCGCGAGGAACAATTTTACGCGTAATCCTGCAACACTAGCGTGTAGCCTGATTTCCCCTTAATGCCTGAAATCCCCACCACACTGCACTCTCTGCGACACTTAGTCTCGGCGTGGCAGCTGTTTGCGATGGAACTTCCACTCGTTGCACCCGTCAGGTGTCAGTTACGTATTATTCGTTTTAAACCTTGCTTCGGCGAATCTGAATGACGCCACTGGGATTGTTCCTTTGTCGCTGGTGTCGTGTAGTGTATCCTGGTCTCGACCCCAATCACAATTGAGTCGAAGAATTCTTCGCCATCGATGTCGTAGCACTCAGGAATTCGCGGACTGCTTCAACACGTTGTTGATTGTGATCTTCGGTGAGCATTTTGGGACTCACATTGGGTAGACTTTGTGGTCTCCCAAATGTTCTGTCAAAATCTTGTCAATAGTGATAATCATTTTAAAAAAAATAAATTTAAAAACAGTTTTCATTTACTTTACATAAGAGGCAACGTTTGAGATATCAGGCGTTTCTGAATTCAAAAGTTGAAATAATTGACACACCCTACAATATCTAGCCGTGACGATAATTTTGAAAGTATGGAATATAATTACAAAATATCTAAGTGTGAGTGATTTCTAAAAATTCAAAAACGTCAAATGTCAATGCACCGATGGTTTTGCTTTTGTTCTTAAACATATAATGCTGCAGTTTATTCTTAAACACTAAAAAACAACAGTCGAAAATGAGACAAACGTATGTCTATGTCTACACCCACACAAAGGAAACATACAATAATTATCGTATATCACCCTCAAACGTTTTTTTTTATAATAATACCTCGCAAGAGTCTCAGCTGATCCCGTCTAGAGCCAGTGAGACTATGGTATCCCCGATTGAGGTATGTTGTGAGGCTGAAGGAAGTGGGGAGGGGAAGGAGATAGGGAAGAGGAAGGTGGGAAAGTACCTGGCTATTCAGATCTGGCCACCAAAAACGGCTAATGCCATTTCAAGCAACGTTTCAATTCTGAATGGTGGTCTTACACCAGGGCGAAACCAAGAGTATCTTCCACTGTGGAACGTGCCGCAAATATACTATACATTATGTTAAATGAATAAATTGTGAAATAACACAAATTATTCAAATTAAATTTATTTGCCCACGCCGGGATTCGATCTCGCGACCTTCGGATTGCGAGTCAAGAGCCCTACCGGCCGTCAAAGAAAAGTATAAAGAAAATGAAATGCAATTCGCGTTGCCGTAACTGAACCGTAAGTATATCTGTTTCTTCCAAAGGAGAAAAGTACTTCACCATTATTTTATTTAGCGGCTATATAAAATAATTGTATAAACAAAATTTAATGGTGAATTTAAGTAGATATAGATATTATATTTTTTAGTCCTCCTGGATAAGGGGTACTGTGCCGAGGAGGACTAAAGTTATTTAAATATAGTTTATTTTCTATGTCGTTTTTAGTATTTTCATTAGGGTTTTTTTAATTGACCTCTTTCAGCCATATTTTTATTAGTGTGTAAGAAAGAGCTGCAGCATTATATCGATAAGAAACGTACGTTTATTGGCTTTTTTGCCGTCACGTCGCGTAGGTAAGCAACCTCTTTTGACGTCCAGTCTGTGTGATTTATTTTGCTGTCGGGTTCACGAGGTTATTGTACATTGGGTTGTCCTTGGAAACATAGTCAGACAGGTTCAGGTCAGACAACGCTGAACCTAGGACAGCTGCTTTGGTTGGAAAAGCAGAATTGTATCAGTACATTGCATTTCAAAAAATCTCAAAATTAGATTCTGACGCTCTCACCCACACTGACTTTTGCAAAACAAGTAATTGGAGTTCCACCTTTGCAAATTTCTTATATTTCTACAGCTGACCCGCAAAAAATCACGGAATATTACAATTATAGGATTTGCGAAAGTATTTATAAAGAAAAATATTTGCTTCTTTATCCATTACTTTTCATTTTATTTTAAATTGAGTTCTACAAATAAAACTTGATAAAATATAAATAAACATTAATTAAAAAAAAAATTACCGCCTACGAAAAGGATAGCCATTCAGAGAATAAATGTATACATATATTTTTTTTATTTTTTATTGTTTTTATTACTTGCTAGAGCAATCCCGATGAGTTGCAGGACTCATTTTAGGAGAGGATGAAAATTCATCGGTGGGAGGAAATAGTTACAGTTTTACTTGGAATTTGGATATTAAAATATAAGTTTCACATACAACATAGATGAAAAATAAAAATAAAAACAGGTTGAGTGAGCAAACAACAATACAAAATAATTAAAGATATTGTTCCTGTAAAATTCCAGATAGAGGTAGTCATCGAAGATAGTCCTCTTCCCTGTCACACGTCTTGAATGAAAACGAAAAAGACAACAGGTATAATACCTACACGCCAAACTTTAACGCCGGCCTGAACATTGTACGATCCGTTCTTGCGCTGATTACTGACTTTATAATGAACATTACTGACTTACCACTAAATTAATGACTTAACAATGAAGTAAGTCCGACAGAGAAAGTCGTGGGCGAGTAGGCATGTCACTTTTTTGGCATTAAACTCGCCTATTCCGACGATTTCTTGCTACAAGTACTGTTAGTACGTCTGATACTCACGAGCGGCACGTGTGCTATGTGCTCGAAACTCGAATCGCTTGTAACCATAAACATACCAAACCACCCACTTGTAACTGTCTTGTAGTACGAATGACCTGCAGCTATGATTGGAAAAGTGCAATAGAATCCAATTATATAATCATGTTTAATGACCTTGTACATCGTTACCCGTGGCAATTCTTTGCTAATGAGTGGCATTCGTCAGTTATTCATCCAACAATGTTATATGTTTTTGTACGACTTCTAAAAAAAGTCTATATCCTTCTATGGGATCGCAACACTACAGCTCGGTATATCAGTCAGTCCGTATCCTCGCTACGTACAACATTCCTCGCTCAAATTTAAGCTGGCTAAATCGGCCGATTGAGCATTGCTCAGCCGTAGAATAGTTATTTTTTTAGACGCCGGTATTACATATTATACCTATTCATCGAGCAATTAGGAATGTCGATGTTATTAATTGATAATCAATCAACAATCTGGTAAGGGCTTTTAAAAGTTTCAACTTTAGAACAGTTTGTTTTCAGAGGTTGGTTTTCATAATTCCATTAAAGTACATTGACCCCGACAAAACAAATACTTACCATGCTAATTGAAGTGGTTGACTTCAACAAAAATCAACTATTAAATTAAACCAGCTAAAAATAAGCAGTTAACATTAACCCGATGACAGTAGAGAGCAGTGGCGGCCGGTGATCTGAAAATGTGGTGGTTCACTGATAATCCGTACCTATGAGATAACGATTACTAAGCAACATTAGGTAAAAATAATTCCACTAATCTTATTTGGAGAGAAGGTCTATTCTAAGTTGTTTTGAAGGGCGAAAACTTCTACATATCGCTTTTTTATAAAAATTTAAAAAAACCTTGTACAGATCTTTTTTCAGTACTAAGAAAATAAAAACACAACTCAAATTTATCGTAAATAAATTTCGACTCAAAAAACTCCTTTTTTTTACAATGTTTAATTTATTTTATTTTATATTTCATTATAAACCGTATTTATAAACAGCACGTGGGCAAAATTGTCAAGATAGCCTATTAAAAAATTGAATTCCTTAATGATCTGCGTTTTGTAATTTAAAACACAAATCAATAAAAAAGCAAACATATGTGAAATTTAGGTATTTGCTATACCCTTTGATTAAAAAAAAGAATTATTCAGTTTGGTTAAGTATTTTTGCCTCAAATCCAAATTTAAATTTTGTATGATAAAAGCCGCGCAGTCGTCCGTGTGGCGCACGCGGATAGCTTAATTTTTCATACATACGGCCAGCGTTGCGCACCAGCGATGTTTGGTATATTCGATACAAAAACATAAGTCTTTCCGCTTGCCATCGGTCTGCACACGGGAACGGGCAACTTCGTGCGGAACTTTGAGAATTCGCTCTTCCTGATAAACATTCATATTAGGTATATTGGTAGGTGATATTTTTAATGAGATTCTTAGATTTTTTTTTCGGTAAGATATAATAAAGTAATTTTAGGCGATATAATTTACCAGTGCTGCACACAAACACACTGTGCAACCAGCCGCCCTTGGTAAAGAGCACATATATACCACTACCATAGACAGAAGTTTGGTTTTACAAAGAAAAAGGAAACACACTCCTCTATTAAAATCATTTAAAAGCAAAATCATTGATTACCTCCAATAAACATGTACATATATTTAAAAAAAAAAAGAAAGACAAACATTCCCGGGTTACCGGAATAACCCGACAATGTTTCAAAATCTCGTACTACCACCACAATAAGCCGAAAATATTGCTTGAGTCGTTATGGAGAACTTAGCCAGCCGAGGAATCGAACACGGGACGCCTCGAACACGGGACCCAAACGCGATGGCAACTCAGCCACTGACTGGTCAATATTTATATAATAATATAGGAGTATTTCATAACATATTTACATCTATGCCTACTGTGTGTATATATTTATTTAAAAAAACTGATTTTATTTTTAACTGTCATTTTCATATTAATACATAGATGAGAAAACCTAGCTAACAACCACTCTGTAAATTGCCATCTCAACACAGGCGTTTCACACCTAGTGAGATGGGCAAAACGTCATTACTGTAATCAAATGTAATATTAAAATAATTAAATAAATAAAAAAATAATAATAAAAACAAATTACGGATTATGTTCCAAGCCGCGGTAAGCTCAACATTCCAACCAAGCCGAATTTAAAATCAACTGATGTAACGGGCCTATGTGTCATAAGGAAAATTGTTAAAAAATAAATAATATCAATTCAACGCGACGGGCTGTACTTACCTAAAAATGACATGTTTTCATTTAATTATTTTTCCTGTTATTTATTTGTTAACCACGTGGCGGAAGTCAAATTAAATCAAGGAAGATCATAAATAGTTGTGGCTTGCAAGTAAAGTTACAATGACGTGATTTTATGACATTGGTTATTATTCATTACCATTACAATAAAATATTTAGTAGTGAAATACAAATAGCTACTTCACTGTATGGTAGGTAGGTATCTACGTCACAGGCGATGCGCTGTTTTTTGATAGATTGACAGACATTGGTTTTCCCAAGTCACTGACATGTTTGTATGCTCAGAATTTTTAAATAAAGAAAAAAAAAACTTCAACATTAGTACCGGGTAACTATTAAATTCCATAGACACAGCCAGGGATGAGCCAAACTTAAAGAGAGCCCTTATGCATTTTTTTAAATTGCATGTTGAGATTGGTGTATTTTTCCTGATATCCCAAGGAAAGGGTAACGTATTTTATTTTTATAAATATTTTATTTCTGTATTAAATGGAAACACGTCATTTTTTTGTATAATTTCATCTATTTTATTCCCGAAGGCAACAAACACTTGGCGGCTTGACATTGCACAGATGAAACAGTTCATTGTTTAAAACCACTTTCTTTGGAAATTTCATTTTATATTATACTCATTATACATTACATTGAAGTGTAAAGGTATTTTTTGTGTAATTAAACATTTTTTTGTATAATTATATTATATTCCCGAAGACAGCAAACACTTCGCGGCTTGACATACACAAGAAAAAAGTTAATTGTTTAAAACCACTTTATTTGAAAAGTTCTTTGTATATTATATTTATTATACGTTACATTTATTTATTTATTAACGGACTTGCGTCCAGTTTACAACGAAGTATCACGAAATTTGGAAATGTACATTGTGAAGATAAATAATGGTACATGAAAGCAAAGACAGAGAAAATAGAAGAAAATAGCAGTGTCAAGTCAAGTCAAGACCGTAAACATTAGAGTAAATATAAAATATCTTCAATTGTTTAAAGAGCGACTGAAATCATTTAAGCTTATACCAAAAAATCAAGGTTTTGACGTGTGTTGACCACTCTACCCATTCTGAACAGTGGTGAATTATAACCATAATTAGTCGAGTGCTGATTGAGGAAGAGCAGGTCTTTATTTCTGAGTCTACGAGAAGGTATATTGAATGGGATGAGTTGTAGTAATGTAGGTGAATCGATTATACAGTTAATAATTTTGAAGAAAGTACGTTGCAGTGTAAAGGCATTTTTTGTGTTAATAAATAATATTTTTTTGTTGTATAATTATATTATATTCCCGAAGACAGTAAACAATTGACGGTTTGACATACAAAAGAAAAAAGTTAATTGTTTAAAACCACTTAACATGATAATAAAAAAGTTATTTGTTAAAAACCACTTCATTGAAAAAGTTCTGTGTACATATATTATATTCATTATACCTTACATTGAAGTGAAAAAGCAGGCTCATTGCCAAGTGTCATTTTCACCAATAAATTGGCATACGTGCGTATTTGGGTTGTATACTTATTTTACGGAAATAATATCCAATATCCAATAGCCCGATATTAGGTATATTTCGCATAAACTCGTAAAATTGCAATTATCCCTCAATCACTAACTAATATTAATCCATTATATACACATTATCTGTCTATTACTACTTAACATTTTAATTTCATTCTATCTCACTGCTCCTTTATTCTGTGTTATGTTTTGTCTCATTCTACATGTTTATATAAGCACACTTAATGTATTTTTGATTAGTTTAATTTTGTGCACTGATGATGATTGTGTTAAGCAAAACCGGTTGTTCGAAATAAATATCATCATGGTAGAAACAAATATATTATTTCACACAAAAAAGGAAACTCGTGACTTTGACTTCGTAGACGCAGCCCTGTGAACGACTCTGACGTATGAAAAGAAGGTAGGGTCGTTCCAATTATATTTTTTACAGCAAATTTTAAGAGAAGAAACAAGATTAACAATGCGAACTTGAGAATACTCCAATGTCATGGTTCAAGCGTCATTGGCTTGGAAATTTACCTGGTCTCTTGAAGGTGGTCTTCCACAGTTTATCTACCCCTTCAGTATCCTCACTAATGACCACTTACCTGTAGATATTCTTTTCAGTCGTTTTAAAGTATTTAGATTTTTGATTCACAGGTAGGTAGTGACATCCCAAACACAAAAAATGATCCAGCTATTTCTCCGTTGGGTTAAGTTTCGATTGCTACGGACAATAGAAATACGAAATACAGGCAGTCTAGCTTTACACTAGTAAGTAAAATTTATGGCTTACGTAAGATTTTGATAAGTTACTCACAGGAGCGTTCACATATGCGTCCAACTTATGGTAATAAAATGCCCACGGAGGTTGTTACTCACGGGGACTGCTACACATTTAATTTCATTTGGCTTGAGATGGCTTCCTGTCAAAAACGATTTGCTGCTGTCAAGTGTTTGCTATTTTGTCAATGCAGACGAAAATGCCCAAATAAAGTGTTGAAATAGACGTTGATTTGAAATAAACAATTCTCCTTGCGCTTTAGTTCCGATAAGCGAGGAAATTAATGAAGTTCTTCAATTTTGTACGAATGACAGCTATATGACAGCTACCTGACAGCTACCTGACAGCAACCGACTTCAAATTCAAATACGTAATGTTATAATCGGAAACATTTAGATTAGAGAGAGCTCAAGAACATTGAGCTCATATTTAGAAAGCTTTTTTCCAACTGAAAATTATATCAGAAAAGTTTCTTCCGTTTCCATTAGTTTTTGTGGGTAATGCTTTTTTGAATTTTATCTAGTGTTTTTTTTTTATTTTTATATTGGTTTCTGGAGATAATAAGTCGCTTGCGTGAGTGGGAAAAAAACTTGCGAGTATACAGGCAGCCTTGAAACTACTTTCGGTAGCGCAGTTATTGGTAGTGTCCATAAAATTTCATGTTTCTAATTATATTGGTACCTGTGTACTATATGTATATATGGGTGCTGATATAATTTTTATTTTATTTAGGTCGGAGTCTAACGTACCTATCTACTCTTCTTTATGGCGTGGTAAATATTGCGTATATTGTAGCTAGCAGTTAGTAATTTTGCGGAATCAAATGTTAACAATGTATTACAAAATTATTTGCAAAAGATTAAAATTTTATGTAACAGGTAGGTACTAGAGAAAAATGCTTATCAGACAGTCAGACGGACGAAGCAAATGCAAATATGCCTAAACGATGGAGGTAAACTAAAGTGTACAGATGAAGAAAAGTCTTCTACTTTTTACATGTGTTTTTTGTGTCGTTTCTGTATAGCGTTCCCTATTACTCCACGCATGTGGTTTAATAGATTGGTCAAAGAAATTTCAAATACATTGTGTCTAAAATATACAATAACCTACCTGACAAAACAAGACAATCGAATAATATTAACAAATACAAAATCCTGATCAAACAATGGATCATCGAAAAAGGTCGTGCAATAATTAGTCACCTCACCCAAATATAATCACTACCTACCAACCTGAAAATTTTGTCAAATATTTTTGCATTATTGAAAAATGTACTTTACTTAATACTTCCTACTAATATTATAAAGGCGAAAGTTTGTATGGATGTTTGTTACTCTTTCACGCAATAAATACTGAATGGAATTTAAAAATTCTTTCACTAATAGAAAGCTACATTATTTGTGAGTAATATAGGCTATATATATTGGTAAGATCTGGTGTTATGAATAAGCTGCGGCGTTATGAAATTATTTATCATACGTTTTCTGTCCCTAACAAAATCGAGTTATTGCAAACGTCAGATGAAAAGCAAAAAATTGTTGCCTGGGGTGGAGGGGAAGGAGGGTGGAGGGGTTTGGGGGAGGAAGAAAGGGGAGGGAAGAAAGGGCGGATGGTGGAGGAGGGTGGGGGGAGGGGGAAGAGGGTGGAGGTAGAGGGGGGAGGGAAGAAGGGGCGGGGGTGGGGGGGGGAGGGGTATGGGAAGGGGAGGGGGATGGGGGGAAGGGGGGGGGGTTGGGGGAGAGTGGAGTGACGAGAGGGAAGGTGGAGGAGGCGGAGTGGCAACCCCCCTAATACCATGCGAGCGAAGCCGGGGGCAAAAGCTAGTATAAAATATTTGTAAACTAGTCTGTCTCGACACAGGATTTACTAGTGAGACAGGCAAGGCAAAAAAATGTTAACCTTTTTATATAGATACACATAATAAAAAAATAAATTATTTAATGGATTAATTATTTAAGATATTAATAATTATCTGCACGTATTTTTATTAGGAATAGCTGGTACCCGGCATGTGTTGCGATGCCATTTAATAAAGAAATTGTTTTTCCCTGTACGTCCTTTCCCATTCGTCCCGTTCACTTTCCTCCTCCCCTTTTTTCCCCGCGTCCCCTTCCCCTCTCGCGTTCCCACTGTTTCTCCTCCACCTTCTCTCACTCTACTCCCCTCCCTTCCCCCTTCCCGCGGATCCCCCTCCCGGGTCCTCTCCCCCCTCCTGCATTTCATACATCCATTCCCGATACATTCAGTTTTCAAACAGCTTCTCCCCTCTTCTCCCGAGTTTAATATAAATATATCGAACAAAAAAAAAGTCCAATTTGGTGCAGTCGTTAATTCATTGGCATATAATAGTCGTTAATTTATTGTACATACATTTCTGCAATTCATTTTTAGAGATAAATACCTATTATATAACTACGACGCCAAGAAAGCACTCTTTTTAGGTTGAATTGCCTAATTCAAAAAAAAAAACATCGTTTCCAAGGCAACAATTTGTTTGATTTCCTTCTGACGTTTGCAAAGACAAGTAGGTAGAACAGTTTATATGGGAAAATGAAATTGTTGTTTTTATCATCTTCCTCGCAATCATTCCATATTTTATGCTTTAAAGCTTCGTTTAAAGCTTCCCTGGACTAAGACAAATATTTCAAAACCAAAATCAGCTAAATCGGCCCAGCCGTTCTCGAGTTTTAGCGAGACAAACGAACACCAATTGATTTTTATTTATATGTTTATATATATATATATATATATATATAAATAAAAATCAATATATATATATATTTATCTCCTCTCGTAAAACGTTGATCTTGCGCGACGGTACACCAGTTTTAAGTTGATCCGTTCGGACGTGTTGATCCATCCGGATATGCTGATCCATTACACAAGCTGGCATACACATCCTGATCCATGTGGATCAATTTATACCATCAAGATTTCGCTGTAAGCCACGCCCATTGTTCGGTGTCTTATACATTTTACACGTTTTTTTTTGTTGATCCATATAAATGCCAAGTTTTGACCGCCAACAAAGGTGCCCGTCTGTCGTACTTTTCAGCTTCTTTTAGTAGGTACCTGTACGTTCTTATTTCAATTCGTTCTATTTCATTTCTTTTTTAATGTATTTTGGTTTAAGATTTAATTTTTATTTTGATTTTGTTTTTGATTTTGATTTGGATTTCGATTTTGATTTTGATTTTGGATCGAGATTTTAATTTTGATTTTGGTTTGAGATTTTATTTTGATTTTGATTTTAATTTTTATTTGCATTCTTATTTTGATTTTTATTTTGATTTTTACTTTCATTTTGATTTTGATTTTGATTTTGGTTTTGATTTGAGATTTTAATTATGATTTTGACATTGATTTTGATTTTGGTTTTGGTTTGAGATTTTGATTTTGATTTTTGATTTTGTTTTTTATTTTGATTTTTGATTTCGATTTCGATTTCGATTTTGATTTCGATTTCGATTTCGATTTCGATTTCAATTTCGATTTTGATTTTGATTTTGATTTTGTTTTCGTTTCCGCTTCTAAGACCCGCACAAACCTCACCCCATGAACCTGGGCACCCCGGTTAAGTCACCAAAAATAGCGAACCACTTAAGGTATACCTGAATTTTGGGAGGCGGGTATGATTACCACCGCCCCGGGAACCATTTTTGGGTAATCAACACCTCTGTCAAATGTCACTTTGCAGTGACATTCGTGACTTAGCAGGAGTGCCCGGTTCAAGGAGTGAGATTTGGCTAGGTCCGTGCGGTGAACGCGTTCGCTCACCTACTGCGTGGCAAGCCGAATTGGGAGAGACTGATTTTTTGTGACTTAGCAGGGCTGCTCGGGTTCAAGGGATGAGATTTGTCTTTGCGGTGAACGGGTTTGCCCACCTACTGCATTACGGACCGGATTGGGAGAGACTGGTTGAGGGAGACCTTATTTTTTTTACATTAGCTCCACACAGGAAGCTCTGAAGAAAATAAATCCCGTCAAGGCCTATGTCTTCTTTGGGGATGCAATGCATTATCGGGGAATACGTATGATTCCTCGATAATGCATTGCATTACGATCTCTACGAATTCGGAAGTCGCAAGAACAAATTGCATTACGATCAATACGAATTCGGAAGTCGCAAGAACAAATTGTTGCGTGCGAAAGTAAATATTATTTTGATTTAAATGTATAATTCAACGATATCTAAGGGGCATTGCGACCTTGACTACGAATTCGGGAGTCGCAAGTTCGAATTGTGGCGTGCAGAGGTAATTTTTATTTGATACGTTTGTATAATACAACAATAATGCAGTGCAGTGCGATCTTGACTACGAATTCGGATGTCGCAAGTTTAAATGGCATGCGCCAGTTAATTTTATTTTGATAAATACATATAATTCCTCGATAATGCATTGCCTCACTATCTTGGCTACGAACTCGGAAGTCGCCAGTTCGAATTGTGGCGTGCGGAGGTAATTTTTATTTGAAACGTTTGTATAATACAACAATAATGCAGTGCAGTGCGATCTTGACTACGAATTCGGATGTCGCAAGTTCGGATATTGATTTTGATTTTGGTTTTGGTTTGAGATTTTAATTTTGATTTGGACTTTGACTTTGATTTTGGTGTTGGTTTGAGATTTCGTTTTTGATTTTGAATTTGATTTTGACTTTTGATTTCGATTTCGATTTCCGCTTCTAAGACCCGCACAAACCTCACCCCATGAACCTGGGCACCCCGGTTAAGTCACCAAACATAGCGAACCACTTAAGGTAAACCTTAATTTTGGGAGGCGGGTATAATTACCACCGCCCCGGGAACCATTTTTGGGTAATCAACACCTCTGTCATATGTCACTTTGCGGTGAGATTCGTGACTTAGCAGGAGTGCCGGTTCAAGGAGTGAGATTTGGCTAGGTCCGTGCGGTGAACGCGTTCGCTCACCTACTGCGTGGCAAGCCGGATTGGGAGAGCCTGATTTTTTGTGACTTAGCAGGGCTGCTCGGGTTCAAGGGATGAGATTTGTCTTTGCGGTGAACGGGTTTGCCCACCTACTGCATTACGGACCGGATTGGGAGAGACTGGTTGAGGGAGACCTTATTTTTTTTACATTAGCTCCACACAGGAAGCTCTGAAGAAAATAAATCCCGTCAAGGCCTATGTCTTCTTTGGGGATGCAATGCATTATCGGGGAATACGTATGATTCCTCGATAATGCATTGCATTACGATCTCTACGAATTCGGAAGTCGCAAGAACAAATTGCATTACGATCAATACGAATTCGGAAGTCGCAAGAACAAATTGTTGCGTGCGAAAGTAAATATTATTTTGATTTAAATGTATAATTCAACGATATCTAAGGGGCATTGCGACCTTGACTACGAATTCGGGAGTCGCAAGTTCGAATTGTGGCGTGCAGAGGTAATTTTTATTTGATACGTTTGTATAATACAACAATAATGCAGTGCAGTGCGATCTTGACTACGAATTCGGATGTCGCAAGTTTAAATGGCATGCGCCAGTTAATTTTATTTTGATAAATACATATAATTCCTCGATAATGCATTGCCTCACTATCTTGGCTACGAACTCGGAAGTCGCCAGTTCGAATTGTGGCGTGCGGAGGTAATTTTTATTTGAAACGTTTGTATAATACAACAATAATGCAGTGCAGTGCGATCTTGACTACGAATTCGGATGTCGCAAGTTCGGATATTGATTTTGATTTTGGTTTTGGTTTGAGATTTTAATTTTGATTTGGACTTTGACTTTGATTTTGGTGTTGGTTTGAGATTTTGGTTTTGATTTTGAATTTGATTTTGACTTTTGATTTCGATTTCGATTTCCGCTTCTAAGACCCGCACAAACCTCACCCCATGAACCTGGGCACCCCGGTTAAGTCACCAAACATAGCGAACCACTTAAGGTAAACCTTAATTTTGGGAGGCGGGTATGATTACCACCGCCCCGGGAACCATTTTTGGGTAATCAACACCTCTGTCATATGTCACTTTGCGGTGAGATTCGTGACTTAGCAGGAGTGCCGGTTCAAGAAATGAGATTTGGCTAGGTCCGTGCGGTGAACGCGTTCGCTCACCTACTGCGTGGCAAGCCGGATTGGGAGAGACTGATTTTTTGTGACTTAGCAGGGCTGCTCGGGTTCAAGGGATGAGATTTGTCTAGGTCTTTGCGGTGAACGGGTTTGCCCACCTACTGCATTACGGACCGGATTGGGAGAGACTGGTTGAGGGAGACCTTATTTTTTTTACATTAGCTCCACACAGGAAGCTCTGAAGAAAATAAATCCCGTCAAGGCCTATGTCTTCTTTGGGGATGCAATGCATTATCGGGGAATGCGTATGATTCCTCGATAATGCATTGCATTACGATCTCTATGAATTCGGAAGTCGCAAGAACAAATTGCATTACGATCAATACGAATTCGGAAGTCGCAAGAACAAATTGTTGCGTGCGCAAGTAAATATTATTTTGATTTAAATGTATAATTCAACGATATCTAAGGGGCATTGCGACCTTAACTACGAATTCGGGAGTCGCAAGTTTGAATTGTGGCGTGCAGAGGTAATTTTTATTTGATACGTTTGTATAATACAACAATAATGCAGTGCAGTGCGATCTTGACTACGAATTCGGATGTCGCAAGTTTAAATGGCATGCGCCAGTTAATTTTATTTTGATAAATACATATAATTCCTCGATAATGCGTTGCCTTACTATCTTAGCTACGAATTCGGAAGTCGCCAGTTCGAATTTTGGCGTGCGGAGGTAATTTTTATTTGACACGTTTGTATAATACAACAATAATGCAGTGCAGTGCGATCTTTATACGAATTCGGATGTCGCAAGTTCGGATATTAATTTTGATTTTGGTTTTGGTTTGAGATTTTAATTTTGATTTGGACTTTGACTTTGATTTTGGTTTTGGTTTGAGATTTTGTTTTTGATTTTGAATTTGATTTTGACTTTTGATTTCGATTTCGATTTCGATTTAGATTTAGATTTCGATTTTGACTTTTGATTTTGATTATGATTTTTATTTTGATTTTGTTTTTATTTTCGTTTTCGTTTCCGCTTTTAAGACCCGCACACCCTATGAACCTTAGCACCCCGGCTAAGTCACCAAATATAGTGAACCACTAAACGTATACCTAAAATTTGGGAGGCGGGTATGGTTACCACCGCCCCGGGAACATATTTTTTGGGTATTCAACACCTCTGTCATATGTAACTCCAAGTGGTTCGCTACTTACGATCACATTCACAAAGCCAAGATGCTTTCGAATATTTAATACCTACTTTGTTTTTAAAACTCTATTCACCGTTTTTTTCCTTAACATTACAAACTTGTATTATATTCAGCAATGGTTTTGGAGGGTTATTATTTTTCAAAAATAATTTATTCTCAAATTAAATTCGGTTACTTTTGAAAAAATCGACGTTAATCGCAATGTTTTCATTACCACTTATTCAATTCGGACATTTTATTCTAAAGTTACCACGAGTTTAAAAATAGCCCCGTTTGGGGAAAGGGTTGAGAAAGTCTGATTGGAGAATTCATAATCCATCCGGTCCGCCACGCAGTTGGTGGGTAAAGGCATTCTCCGCCAAGACTTAGACAAATCTCAACTTCTAAACCCAGGCACCCCTGCTAAGTCACCAAACGTTGTGAACCACTTGGAGTAACCTACGGCAAGGATGTTGGTTATCCGATAAATAGTTCCCGGGGCGGAGTTACACATATCCGCCTCCAAATTGATATTCCTTTGTTGGGAGACGGGTCGAGGGACTAATATAGGTATTTTATGAATGTACCGCACAATAGTCCCAGATGCTCTCTTCTTTCTGGAGCTAATGAAACTAAAGACGGGTTGTTTCAAAAAATTTTACGGATTCATCAAATATTTGAAATTATTTTTTTACGACCTGTGTAAGTTCTATTCAAATTCTGTATTATTTCAGATTGATAGAGCAACTGGCCTATAATGATATAATGACGGATCTTGAATAGAACGTGAAAATTATCTTAAAATATTTGATTATATTACAAAATTACAATTTGAGGTTTTACTCATAGTTAAAAATAAATATTCCTCCTAGACTTGCAGAAAAGTCAATAGACGTCGCATA
Organism: Limnephilus lunatus; assembly: GCA_917563855.2. Lineage (NCBI taxonomy): Eukaryota > Metazoa > Arthropoda > Insecta > Trichoptera > Limnephilidae > Limnephilus > Limnephilus lunatus. The sequence continues at coordinate 37,597,009 of OU830602.1, read as the reverse complement.
TTAAATAAAAATTGATAACTTTATCCAAGACACTATCTAGATTATATTTAGTTCTGGTTGAATTTTGCAATCTTTCATACAGATAGCAGCCAATAAAATTTGCGTTACGAAAATGAAGATAATGTTGGTAGTTTCTAGTCGAAGTATGAAACGGTTAAAAATGACAGAATCGGATGGGGACTAATTAGCGCTTAGCGCAATGGTTAGAGCTGCTGCCCGGAAAGCCGAAGGTCCTGGCTTGGAGTCCCTGATGTGACCGTACCTCTTTCTGATTTTTCTGTTTCAGATTTTGGATTGAGTTTCGCTAATATTGTCTTCATTTATTTAAATTTTACAATTTGAAGTTTAACTCATTGTTCTAAATAAAAATAAGTATTCATCCTAGACTTGCAGAAAATTTAATGGCCGTCCTTAACCAGTCTCTCGATCTCGATCCGGCCCGCCACGCAGCAGGTGGGCAGAGGCATCCATCGCCAAGACCTGGACAAATCTTACCCGAGGAATCGGGCACGCCCACTAAGTCACCGAACAGAGAGAACCACTTGGGGTGACCTATGGCAGAGGTGTTGGTTATCCAATAAATGGTTCTCGGGGCGACGATACACTTATCCACCTCCCATGTTATTCCCAGTTGAGAGGCGAGTCGAGGGAGGGGAGTTCTAGGTTAGGACTCTTTCAATTAGTCTCTCCCAACCTGGCCCGCCACGCAGTAGGTGGGCAATCGCATTCGTCGCAAAGACCTGGACAAACCTCTCCCCTTAAAACCGGGAATCCCTGTTAAGTCACTAAACGTAGTGAGTTTCTTGCGGTGACCTATGGCGGAGGTGTTGGTTATCCAATAAATGGTTCCCGGGGCGATGGAACAAATCGGACTCTCTCAACCTCCCAAATTGGGTTGAGAGAGTCCAATAGAAGAGTTCTAGGTTAGGTCTCCTTCAATCAGTCTCTCCCGTTCTGGCCTGCCATGAAGTAAGTGGGCAAACACATTCTCCTCAAAGACCTAGACAAACCTCACCCCTTGAACCTGGGCACCCCTGCTAAGTCACTGAAAGTAGTGAACCGCTTGGTATGACCTATGGCAAAGGTTTGGTTAATCAATAAATGGTTCCCGGGGCGGTGGTGTGCGTAATCCTCTTCCCAATATACCTATAATATTAATGATAAGTTTTTAGATTTTCACGGCCAAAAGCATTTTCGTTGTTTGTTTTTTAGGTGTTATGCCGTGTTGCGCTACCTCCTTTTTTATCCGACGTTTTGGACAGCGTTGCAGTGTCCATCATCAGGGCAGATCCGGCAGATTGTCGCAGACATCGTCGGATCTGCTGGATCCGCCCTGACGATGAACACTGCAACGCTGTCCGAAACGTCTGCTAAAGAAGGAGGTAGCCAACACAAAACAAAAAACGAAAATATAATATTAATGTATGTAGGTTTGCTGAATTGCAGCCAAAAATATTTTAAAACATACATCATGTAACATGCATATTGCATATCTTCAATGGATTACAAATGTCAAATATTTCAAAACGGTTCACAGCAATGTATTTTCTTTACTTTTACGTAAAAATTAAACCAACTCGTTCGGTATCATTTTTTACGGAGTGCCTTGAAAATAGTTTCCATAGTGTGGATTATCATTGTGGGTGGTAGAGCCCGTTCACACTTCTGCCTAGGCATGAGTGCAGGTGTTCAAAACAAACTGGGTGTTTAAAAATGTTTGGAAGAAAATAATTATCGATTTTTTCTTTTTTAATTATTTTATTTATTTAGATGTTTTTATTATTTGGAATGGCTAAAAGCTTATCAACTTTGAACTTCAATGAAGAATGCCCGAAGTAAAAACCATTGAAATCCCGCTTTTTTAAATATTTAAAAACATCTAATCGCATATCCCATTACTAAAAATTGCGTTTTAACTGAGAAAAATGAAATTATGTGTGGTATATTTTTGTTTATCAGTTGTTTAAAAATTAAAGCACGTTTTAATAAGTAAGGACATTTTTTTCGAAAAGTAGTTCTTTAGAGTAGGTATTTATTATGTTATTTTTTTGGGCAAAAAATTGTGTTACCTTTACATAGTATAAAATGAAGTCGCTTCCGCTGTCTGTGCGCTTAGATCTTTTAAACTAAGCAACAAATTTTCATGCGGTTTTCACCAATAGATAGAGTGATTCATGAGGAAGGTTTTAGAGTATATAATTTGTCAAGGTTTTGTGTTAATTGGCTGAAATAGGGCTGGCAAGCAGGCAGCGGGCATCGGGCAGTCGGCAGCAAGCGGGCGGTGTCGATTTGATTTAACAGATGGCGTTGGTTATAAAGGTTGGGTAGTGGCGTGGCGTTGTGATGGCGTTATGTTTCTTTAGTCACAGCAACATGTGGCCTGGTCTGCTAGTTTTTAACTAAAAGTATACTATCTCGGGAATGACTAGCTTAATTAAAAAAAAAAAAAATTATATCATTGTTTTTACCTTACTTAAGAAAATATTTTAGAAATCATAATTAATACTTTCTTACGACGGCGACGGCCAAGGAGCCGCCTTTTTATATTAAAGTGATATTAAAAAGATTTCACAATCTACTCTTTCATAGATGGCGCAAGTTTAATTATTTTAGGGAACACGCTTTTTACAAGTAGTGCCTTATTAAGATGAATGAATTGTTAGCGCCCATTCATGCGTAATATGAATATGAATAAATAGTTTTTTTGGTTTAAATAAATCTTTCAAAAATGGCAAACAAATACCATATTGTATCGGTAATTCAATCCAATATTGTATTTGTACGCCTTTCTTGAAAGATTTATTCAAACCAAAAAAACTATTTATTCATATTCATATTGCAACTGTACGGGCGCAAACAATTAATTCATCTTAATATTTTAAAGCACAACTTAAAAAAAAAAGTTTTACGCTAAAATGATTAAACTCGCGCCATCTACATATAATATAGAGGCGTTCTTTTAAGGTGAAGTTATACGTGAAATCCTATTTAGATTAATCTTTATGACGAATTGGCTTACAGTATCAACATCAAAAAATATGCTACGGATAAATTGAAGCTTTTACTAGGTTTTTTATGTAATGGAATTAGAATAAAATTATTATTTACATAACAAAAAAAAAATAAGCGTAAACCACTAAAAAAATGTTTTTTCATGACTTAACTATGAAGTAATACAAGAAACATTTTTATAAAAATACTCCTTTATGGGTAAGACCATTTTTGAGGTTTTCTATGTTCTAACTTTTTTCACTCTTATAAAATTATGGACAAAATAAATAAAAAACACTTTTTCGCTTACTTGCCGCGCGCAAATAAGACGCTCGATTGCAAATTTTGCAGGCACGAGAATCGAAATACTTCTAGCGTTTATATTCCTCTTAAGTATCACATTTACTTGGAATTCTGAGTTTGTTTGAGTCTCAAAAGTCTAAAAAATCCACTTTCCGTCACATAATCGAGATGAAACTTGGTACACAGTCGATTCTTTCTGTCTCTGAAATTTTATGTTTATGTAATAAATAAAATTTGCCAATGCAGTTCGGCCCTCATTTTCATTAATTAATACTAATGAGGCTACTGTGAAATAAGTTTTAACATAAAACATAATCGTAAAAATTGATTAATTTTTATTGAATTTGTTACCACACTGTAGATTTGCTAAAAATTTTAAATAATATTCAGATATATTTTTAAATAGCGGCAACATGAATATATCAAGTTACCGACATCCGGTCTTTAATACAATGGTTTTTAGAATATTTCAACCACTCGGATACGTAAGCGTGTTAATATATAACAATAGCCGTAAAATAAGCGCGTTTTTTCGTGTGTTCCCACAGAAGTCGTTATAACTCTGTTATTGTTCTAGTGATAACCCTAAAACAAAAAGTAGAAGATCCATATTGAATGCTTCACATTTCTATTCAAAGTTGTCCATAGAAGTACATAAAAAATACTAATTTTGTAGAAACAGTTTTCACCCCCAAATCACCTACGCGCTGTTAGACATTATTAATTTTTTAAATATTCTTGTATGAAATGGTAAAAGGTAGGTGACAAAATTGTTTATTTATTCAATAGAATAAGTGTTATTTTTACATAATCAGTGATTTTAGTACCGTTTCCACATAAAAACATCGCGTGAGTCATTTTTACAATATTTTTATGTTTGCTTTCTAAATTTTAATATTAATAAATGTTAATATTTTTTTGTAATATAACAATTTGAAACCTTATTTCAAACAAACGTTTCAAGTTTTTAGTTTTTTTCTGTTATTTGTTTATGGGGTGTTATACCGTGTTGCGCTACCTCCTTCTTTGGCCGACGTTTCGGACAGCGTTGCAGTGTCCTTCATCAGGGCAGATCCGGCAGATGTGTGACAGTTTTTAGTATTCGGCTACGTTCAGATATGTTCCATTTATTGACCCTTAATTGTGAAGCGGAAATAACACAAAGTTTTATAAATCTGGCAGTTCGTTTAAGACAAAAAAACTTGCATAATCGCAAAATACCTGAGTGGTTAAAATATTGTGATACATATTAATTTTAAAAGTAAACAAACGATTTCCGACCAGAGGTGACCATAATTTCTGTTGAACATTTACAGGAAATACAGTTTTCTACTCCAAAACTTATGGGAAAACTATAATATTAATCAATGTGAATAGTGTTATAATCACCGCCAGACTTGGCAATGTCTGCAATCATGACGTCTGTTTATCGTGTATATTAATTAGTGCATGATGCACATTCGAAATCAAATATGAAGTGTAGGTAATTTTTTTTTCTTCAAACTTCGCAAATAAACTTTGTGGCTTCATTATTGCTTCAATGAGAATAAGTAATTTTGTAAACACCACTATTTTATTAATATTATCGACATGTTTCAAAAACAATGTTATCTTCGTCAGCATAAAAGATTAATAATTTTAACAATTAATCATTATCCGGTTATTATCAATTGAACTACGGTGTCCCCATACAACATATTGCGTGGCTGAAAAACTTTATAAGTAAATGAATAATACTATGAAGTACACTCCCAAACCAGATCGTGTTTTAGATTTTTTGTGAATACTAACTGCTCGTAGCCAGTAGGACTATTGCATCCCTAATTGGGATATGTTGTGAGGCTGAAGGGTGTGAAAGCTCAACTGTTTGACTACCGGTGTGACTCCAAAGTTCATCAAATTATTGTAGATTACCGGTTTCACTTTAAACCAAAGTTCACCGGATAGTAGTTTACCGGTTTGACTTAAACCAAACCAATTTTTTAATGTAGTTCAAGTACCGTACCGATCAAAGTTCATAAGAATTTCGCATTTTATTTATGACTAGCTGATACCCGGCATGCGTTGCAATGCCATTTAAAGAAATAAATTGATTCTCCCTGCATGTCCTTTCCCGTGCGTCCCCGTTCCTTTCCGCCTTCCCCCTCCCTCGTCTCTTCCCTCTCCGCGAACCCCACTTTCCCCCTGCCTTTCCTCCCTGCCGCTAAAATATATGAAATACACATATATTCATTTATACAAATATGCCAGAGCTCACCATTATATACAGCCTATGTTACTCGCTGATGATGTAGATTTCTATTGGTGAAAGAATTTTTCAAATCAGTTCAGTAGTTTCGGAGCCTATTCAATGCAAACAAACAAATATCTTTCCTCTTTATTATAGTTTTTTTCTAATGCTTTCATTTTTAAACTAATAAAATGTCCGAATTGAATCATTCAAAAAGTTAAATAAAGGTATTGAAGCAGTCTTGAATATGAAGTAATTTATTTTGATAAGGATTAAAACCAAGATACAAATAAAGAGCCGTCATTTTAATTAAATTTTTAAAATAAATAAACACTTTTTGTGGCATAACTATAATAGTTAGACATATGCTGTCACGACATTTTTTGTAAACAATTATGTGTTCTGCAAAGTCGTAGTACATCATTTTATTCTATCATCAATAGTTTTCGCAGCGCACGTGATGTAAAGAATATTTTAGGTAATTTTTTTACACCTTTGGTTACATTATTGGAGTTTTAGTTTTTTTTTTTTTTAATTTTTTTGAAAATATAATATAGCCTATGTCACCCGGGGATAGTGTAGCTTCTCAACAATGAAAGAATTTTTCAAATCGGTTCATTAGTTTCGGAGCCTATTCAATGCAAACAAACAAACAAACAAACAAATCTTACCTCTTTATAGTGTAAAAAGTAGATAGTAGAAGTGTGTTAGATTAGAATGATCGCCTTTCGGAACGGTGAACGGTGGAACAACTCATAATGAAACATACTGAGAAGCACTTCAGAAAACATAGGTTGAATAGGTTAAGTTAGGTTAGGGTTACCGGCTTTTTTAAAATTATATTTTCATAGCATTTAATGACCTTTCTAAGGAGGTTCTGAGTTATTATGAGTTGGTTTATTTCTGAGTTGACATGGAAGCTTTCGGAACATCGCCTTGCAACGAAATGGGAGGGATGGATTCACACGTCCGTCACTCCTAGACATACTGACCCCCAGATTCCTACTCACACCTACTACCCCATTCCTTCCCTGAACATCCTCTTCTTCCTTTCCTAAAAATACGCTCCACACTGCATCCCTAAAGATGACATTGGCCTTGAGGGGATTTATTTTCTTCAGGGCTTCCTGTGTGGAGCTAATGTAAGAAAAAAGGTCTCCCTCAACCAGTCTCTCCCGATCCAGTCCGTAACGCAGTAGGTGGGCAAACCCGTTCGCCGCAAAGACCTAGACAAATCTCATCCCTTGAACCCGAGTATATACATATATTATCAAAATAAAATACAATATGAACTTACGACTGTATTGTAATGCGTTACCGAGGAATTAAACAAATTTATTAAATAAAATTTACTGGTGCACGCCAATTTTGAACTTGCGACATCCGAATTCGTAGTCAAAGATCATAATGCAACGCATTATTGAGGAATCATACATAGATATTTATCAAAATAAAATTTACTTGTGCACGCCAATTTTGTACTTGCGACCTCCGAATTCGTAGTCAAGGATCACAATGCAACGCATTATTGAGGAATCATGCATAGATATTTATCAACATAAAATTTACTTACGCACGCCAATTTTGAACTTGCGACTTCCGAATTTGTAGTCAAGATGGTACCGCAACGCATTATCGAGGAATTATATCTAAATATTTACCAACATAAAATTTATTATTTTTGAACTTGTGACTTCCGAATTCATAACCAAGATCGTAATGCAACGCGTTATCGAGGAATTATAAAAATTTAACAAAATAAAATTTACTTGCGCACGCCAATTTTGAACTTGCGACATCCGAATTCATAGTCAAGGATCATAATGCAACGCATTATTGAGGAATAATACATAGATATTTATCAAAATAAAATTAACTTGCGCACGCCAATTTTGAAATTGCGACATCCGAATTCGTAGTCAAGGATCATAATGCAACGCATTATTGAGGAATTATATATAGATATTTATCAAAATAAAATTTACTTGCGCACGCCAATTTTGAACTTGCGACATCCGAATTCGTAGTCAAGGTTCATAATGCAACGCATTATTGAGGAATCATACATAGACTTTTATCAAAATAAAATTTACTTGTGCACGCCAATTTTGTACTTGCGACATCCGAATTCGTAGTCAAGGATCATAATGCAACGCATTATTGAGTAATCATACGTAGATATTTATCAAAATTATATTTACTTGCGCACGCCAATTTTGAACTTGCGACTTCCGAATTCGTAGTCAAGATCGTACTGCATCGCATTATCGAGGAATTATATCTAAATATTTACCAACATAAAGTTTATTATTTTTGAACTTGTGACTTCCGAATTCATAACCAAGATCGTAATGCAACGCGTTATCGAGGAATTATACAAATTTAACAAAATAAAATTTACTTGCGCACGCCAATTTTGAACTTGCGACATCCGAATTCGTAGTCAAGGATCATAATGCAATGCATTATCGAGGAATCATATATATTTATCAAAGTAAAATTTATTGCGCACGCCAAAATTTGAACTTGCGACTTCCGAATTCGTAGCCAAGATCGTAATGCAACGCATTATCACCCCTCGAACCCGGGCACCCTTGCTAAGTCATCAAAAGTATCGAACCACTTGGGATGACGTATGACAGATGTGTTTATCCAATAAATGTTTCCCGGGCGGCGGAGCCTAGCAACAAAAACCCGCGGAAGTATATAATTAGAATTTTATAAAATACAGAAAGATATATTTTTCAAGTCGGTGCCGCGGCCGTTATAATATTACGTTTTGCAACTTCCATATCGGCTCAACCAATGAGCAGTAAAACCAGATATAGGTATATGTTTTTTTATGACCAATCAGAAGGCTTCGTTCATAACGCCATCTTGAACGCCATTCTGATTGGTCATTGTCAGATCAACAATTTTATAGTAAAAGCACATATAGGTACATAAGATATACGATTATGTGGATCAACAACGCATGGCAATTTGGGCGGATCATCAACGCATGGTAAATTGGGCGGATCAACAGTTACGAAGCGTATGATTTCCATACAAATATCGAAAATTTTATGTGTAGTATTTCGTTTACTTTTACTGGGAAACTGGCAACCTTGCTATTTAATGTAACGTTGTTGCAAATTCATACAGAAGTAATCCATTAAAGCCAAGTTATTTGGTGTTAAAGGTGGATCAACACTGTCAAATAACTTCTTACTGGATCAGCATATTACGAGAAGAGGTCAATATATATATACAGAATTTATCAACCGCCTGTTTTTATTTATAGCTTTAATTCAAAATCTGGAGCGTTCCGCTATTTAATCGATTTCAACCTTGAGCGCTCGTAAATTTTTGCGCTTCCGGTTTGGAAATGTCCCGCCCTCTTTCAAAAAATCATACCTCTGAATTTTAATTTGGTGACATAAAAACTGCTTATAGTGTTTGAGAGCCATTGAATCCCGAATGCATAGTCACCTTAAATCAATAGTTCGAAAAAACCACTTTTGAGATAAATATGCAGTTCGATGTAAAATCGTGAGCTCTACATCTACAAGATGCATTACTGGGATATTTTGTAAAAAAAAATGACCGTGTTACAAAACTCCGTGCAACAGTGAGATATTTCCAGATTTACGTATATTTTGTCAAAATCAATATGAAAAAATTTAGTATTACAAATTTGTGTTGATCTTAAATAATTTACCTCTCTAATACCATATCATTAATATGCAACATTATTTAGTTTGATTCTGCTAGAGCTCACGCAAACCTAAAAGTCCTATTATCTCAGAACAACATTTTTAAGATGTCTCACTATTGCTTTAAGGTGACGATAACGTGACCATTTATTTTTCCCCCAAAGCTGGACACCGAAAAAGAGGTAGGTACTTAATAATAATAATAAATTTGAACCATTTGTATAGTGCTGTTTTCGCGAAAAACTTGTACAAAAGTGGCTATATTACGATTCATCTTGCAGCTGCCAATCGCATGAACGGAATTGTAGACCCTTGTTCAAAATATAAAGAGATTTTTTGCTAATAAACGAAATAAAGCAAAATTTTACAGTAAAAATGTTTTTGACTAAAATTAGCATGGATTTTACGAGTGAATTTACTTTACTATGAAAGGGACTAGATCACAACTCGTCTTGCAGCTACCAAGCGCATTATTAAAATTCTAGCCCCTTAACAAATTAAAATATCTGATAAACTTATTCGTTTTAGGAGCCTCATACCTTAATACAATTGACAAGATAGTAATGTTTTTTTCTTGCGATATTGGGATAAGCTATTTTTTTCATAGTACCTCACATTTCAAGATTAATAAGCCAGGATTCTAATTTGCGCGCATTTTTAATATTTAAAAAAATTCTACTGCGAGTTTTTCTCTTTTCGAAAACCGGACATTTTGGCGTCCCGAAGCTGTGTTCGGGGATACCGGGACACGCTGCCTGAAAACGGGACTGTCCCGGTGAAAACGGGACGTCTGATCACGTTATGTAGACTTGACCATTGGATTCATAAAAATATATTTTAAAAAAATCGTTATATTCACAATCGTATGAGTTCTGCGGAATATTTACTTAAAAAAATTGTAGCAAGTAGTACAACTGATTTCTATATGGTGTCTGCAGTCTCACAGATTGAACACGCATTTTTCAATATTTCAACATAAGATTAATGATCGGTAATAAAATATTTCGGTTCGCGTAACGTCAATAACAAATAATTCAGAAGAGATGCGAGACATCTCTTAACTCGGTCACTCAGCCGAGTAACCGACCAACCCCTTAACCCGCCTCCAACTGTCCAACACCTACCATTTTTTCATGTTTTTGTAGAAAAAAAAATCTTCAAAAATGTCACCGGAGACCAAAATTTCATTTACATTTTTTACTCCAAATAATTTCAGGAATCACTTGTTAAAGTAAGTCAAGTATGTATATTGAAAATTAATCAAATAATATTTAATTTTAACCACTATTATTGTTTAAAAAAACGACATGCTTACTTCATTAGGTTTTACTTAAAACTTTTAAAGTAAATCTTTGCTTACGAAACAGGTTGGTATTTTTAAACAATAAAAGTGGTAAAAACGAAATATTTTATTAATTTTAATAAAAACGGTGCCAGATAATAAGTTTGCTGTGTTTGAAGAAGTTAATATATTGTCTTCAATCATTAAATATATTTATTATTTTAAAATACCAGCCAGACTACCTTTTATACTAGTTCTATGTTAAACTCGTAAAAGATAGACGATCAAATTGAAACAATATTTCTACGCTTTTCCTTGTTATGTAAAGTTTCCCATTTTTGTGATAAAAATATTTTATAGTTGTTTTAGTCCTGCTGTCTTATGGCGCGTTAATATTTTTAAATTTTTATTTTTAGTCTTTGTTCATAAAATAACTTAGGTATACAGTTTTTTACAATACGACTTTTCAAGTTGCCTGGAATTGTAGCTCATCGAATTTTCAATCGGTTCATTTCATTCAAAGGTTTAATTAAATAAAATTAAATTTATGTGAGGACTTATAGAAAATAATAATAATAGGACAAAGTTATTGCAAAATTATGGCCGATGTTTGTCGTCAATTTTCATTTTTTGTCCGCAATTTTTGTAATCAACAACTTTTTTTGTAAGCTGAACATAAACCCCTTGCGCATTCTACATTCGTTTTATAATTGACGGCCGGCGTAGTTCAGCGGTAAGGCTCTTGACTTGCACTCCGAAGGTCGCGGGATCGAATCCCGGTATGGCAAAATAATTTTATTTGATTAGTTATTTCACAATTTATTCATTTAAAATAATACATAGTATATTTGCGGCACGTTCCAGAGTGTAAGATACTCTCAGTGTCGCCCTGGTGTAAGACCACCATTCAGAATTGAAACGTTGCTTGAAATGGCTTTAGCCGTGTTTGTTGACCAGATCTGAATAGCCATGTACTTCCTCACCTTCCTCTTCCCTTTCTCCTTCCCCTTCTCACTACCTTCAGCTTCACAACATACCCCAATTGGGGATGCCATAGTCCCACTGGTTCCAGACGGGAGCAGTTGGGACTCTAGTGCTGTATTCATGTAAAAAAAAAATTTTTTTTTAAAGACTCCAGGATTCCAGCCGATTTGGTTCGACCTGCCGCTTGCTGCCGCTATATCTGTGTATATAGATATTCAAATCAATTTTTGAATAGTGTTTTTTCTTGTTCAAGTGTACTTTTACACGTAACAAAACGTGAACGAAAATATTTTTTTCTTTGAAAAAAAAACGCATTGATAAAAAACCTCGACTGGACCGTACTCCTCCCTTCAATCATATTACTATGTTTACACTGTGTAATTGTTTTGTAATTCATTTTTGCGTAAAAATATGTTTTATTCTCCATCTCCAAAGATATGGAAATATAAGGAGATATGCTAAGATGTCCGCCCGACTATCGTCGGAACTACGGTCTAATGGTCCTAGTTTGTAACGGTATTTAGTTGATTTTTCGAAGGTGTGCATTAGTATTGGTTAACAATATAGTTTGAATGCGGAAAGAATTCGTTCATTTAGTTGATGTTTTGAAGGTGTGCAGTAGTATTGGTTAAAAGTATCGGCGACACCAGGAAGCACAGTCCCACCCAGTAGATAAAAACTGCCGATAGTCCATCTACTTATATTTCAATATCTTTGTCCATCTCCTTTGTTTCTAATATCTATAGTTTGCACTATATTTAACAACTGGAAATGAGATAGTTCATCAACTCTTCAAAACAAAATGAGATAGTTCACTTTTTGCTTCTGGCAGAGGGACTATTGTGTATTTACACGAAAAACGGACATAGGCTTTTACATGTTATAATAACTTATCGTATTACTAGATGATAATTATTCTTATCTTGAATATTTACTCTTTATCAACAACGAAAAAATTGAATGGTTAAAATTACAATGAAAATTTGCGAGAAAATTCCTTGATTTTAATGTGAAAATACTTGTGTGATTAAGTGCTTGTGTTACACTTGTGCGAAGTTAGGTTTCCGTACATTTCCGTGTGAATTTGAAAACTTTCAAGTGATAATTGGAATTAAACGGTCACTTTGATTTGTTGAGGATTTAAAGGTAAGAGATGCCACATGATTTAAGAATGATTACAGACTCGGCGGAATTTAGAGCTAAACTTAAAACTCATCTTTTCAGACAGTCGTATCCAAAGTAAAAAACCTTCCACCTTCACCATTTCTGTCCGCAGTGGCGTGCACAGGGTTTTTGATCAGGGTAGGCAGTAGGAAAACCGCCGAATTGATTCAAATAAATAAAAAAATAAACTTACCACAGATAACTCCATTCGTACAAGTTTTCGCTAAGTGTGCTTGCTGCTAGCTGCAGATGATGTAGGTTTGGATTATCTAAGATTTAAGCCACATCAAATATCCAAATAATAATAATAATAAATAATCGCATCATTTATGCATATTATCACAAGCCAATTGGACATCCGAGGTGGCCTTGATAAAGGCCGTTGGCGTTGTCTCATACTTCATACTTCAGATGTCATTCCACTGGTTGCCATTTGCTAATTTTGTTCCAGAAAACACTGCCTAATACTAACAAAAAAACCTTATAGAAGCAAATTCAAAGCGACAGTTCTACTCTATGCTACGTGCATTTCGTAAACATTGATTATATCGTGTATAAAGTTAGCTCTAAGCAGAAATAATTCCTGCTTAAGCCTCATTTTAGTGAGGCAGTCGGAGGGCGCGTGTAGTTTCCACGTTTGTAGTATGCCGTTTGATGTGCCACGCTTATTATTGAAAGTGTCTATTTATTTTTAGCATATTATAATATTATTTACATGCTTATGTTTTACAAATACGGTAGGGTAGGCAGTGCTTATGTGCCTATATGGAGTGCACGCCACTGACTGCCCGCCATATTGTCAATAACTAATTGTGTAAAAATGTAAAAAAATCTTATTTGTTAGCTTTTGTAAAGGTTATTTCACAAAAATTCTCAACCCCTAAAGAATTCTAAATTCTTCAGTCTTTCAAAATAAATATCAACTATACTTTTGCCACTAATCTTCTCATAAATGTAATACTAAGAGTGATTATGGTTGCAAGTGTAAAATCATGCAAGACCCAGTGTTTTATTTTATTTATTTAAATATTTTATTTTCTTTAAAAAAAATTATTTTGAATTTAATTAAAAATATTAGCATTCACGCCAACTGCTCTACCGATTGAGCTATGGAACCCATTTTCAATTCGGTCACTTTTAACTGTATCATACTTCAACTATGAACTACCAACACTATATTCGTTTTTCTTAACGCACATATTATTGGCTCTTATCTTTATATATGATTGCAAGATTCAACCCGAACTAAATGCTATCCTGGGTTCGAGTCCCAGTGGAACCAATATCTTTTTCTGATTTTTCTGTCTTCAGATTTTGATTGAGTTTCGCTAATATTGTCTTCATTTAATTAAATATCATAATTTGAGTTTTTACTCATAAAGTTAAAAATAAAAATATTCATCCTAGACTTGCAGAAAAGTCAATAGATGTCGCGTATTAAAAATAAAATGGATAAATATTTATCCAGATACTATCTAGATAGCATTTAGTTCGGGTTGAATCTTGCAATCATATATAAAGATAGCCGCCAATAATATGTGCGTTAAGAAAAATGAAGATAGTGTTGGTAGTTCTTTGTCGAAGTATGATACAGTTAAAAGTGACCGAATTGGAAATGGGTTCCATAGCTCAATCGGTAGAGCAGTTGGCCATGAATGCTAAGGTATCTGGATTTGAGTCCCAGTGGAACCAATATCTTTTTCTGATTTTTCTGTCTTCAGATTTTGATTGAATTTCGCTAATATTGTCTTCATTTAATTAAATATTATAATTGGAGTTTTACTCATAAAGTTAAAAATAAAAATAAAAATATTATTAATATGATCACATAATCCAGGACGCTTGTCTTTGAATATTTACGTAGCATATGATTGAACATCCGAATATGATGTGGCATGATGTAAAAGTATTCAATTCATATTCATTGACCGTTTTACACGTTTCTGTTAAAACTGGTAGAAAGCAAATCTAAAGGCACACTCGTCAATGACAGTCTATTTTTATTTTGCTACGTAACTATCGCGAATAATAAATTTTTTATAGCATAGGTCGTTCAATTATTCACATTCTGTAACATGTTTAAAATGTAAATTTACTCAATATCTGTATGCAAAACCCAAGGTGAGTCAAGTGAAGAGTCGAATTCTTATTATTTATAATAGTGACCCATCAGTGGATCCCCCGACATTTGGAGAAAAGAGTTTCTCAAAATAATAAATTCCTTTCACAAAAAAATTCAATTTACTTGAGAAATAGGTACCAACTCTACCTTGAATTTTCCAGACCTAACTTTAAGTGTATCTAACAAATATTATAATCAATAATTATCAGCCTGAAACACTCATCTATATTGAAAAAATCTTCCGAGAAAAGATACTGGCCGCCAACGGGAATTGAATCAGAAGGTCACGGGTTCAATTCCCGTTGGCGGCCAGTATCTTTTCTCGGAAGATTTTTTCAATGTAGATGAGTGTTTCAGGCTGATAATTATTGATTATAATATTTGTTATCTACCCTTTGTGCTATGCATAAAAAATCTTGTTTAAACGTTAGTTTATCAATTAAAAATAATATTTAAGTGTATCATTATATCAATAAAATTAATTTCAATATCTACCGTAGACCTACTTACACCGATACTACCATTCACAATTCATGTAACCATCCTATATTCCATAAACTTTTAGCTATTCACTCGCATGATTTTAAATTTTTTTTTAATATGAATACCGCACAACTCCCAACGTCCCAACTGCTCCCGTCTGAAGCCAGTGAGACTATGGAATCCCCAGTTGGGGTATGTTGTGAGGCTGAAAGGAAGTGGGGAGGGGAAGGAGACAGGGAAGAGGAAGGTGGGGAAGTACCTGGCTATTCTGATCTGGTCATCAATCACGGCTAATGCCATTTCAAGCAACGTTTCAATTCTGAATGGTGATCTTACACCAGGGCGTGACGCAAATATAGGTACTATATATTATTTTAAATTAATAAATTGTGAATAACACAAATTAATCAAATAAAATTTATTTGCAACGCCGGGATTCGATCCCGCGACCTTCGGTGTGCGAGTCAAGAGCCTTACCGCTGGACTACGCCGGCCGAGTATGATACGAGTAGCTACATCGATTGATTACCTATATCCTAAATCGTTCCATACAAACGTATTACCCAATTTTGTCCCTGGATGTTGACACTACTGCAAACATTTTTTAATATAACATAGTTATCGACCACTTAAGTATCGGCACGTTTTGCTTGTTTTCATAAGTCACTTCTTATAGAAGTTACGACTCTCCAAAAATCATTAAAATGACCTGGTTTTAACACCATCAGCAGACGTTTATTATACAAACAAACGAAGCTTCAATAAAGAAAATGTCTTGCATACTCCTTGTTGAAAATCTTGAAGGTATGTTGATATTAATTTGGGATAAAATGTTTGGTGTATCAACTGATGCATGTATAATTTTGTGAGCAAGCAATAAATCGAAAAGTTTACGTCTGGCTATCAAAGAGTGCAGTTTATAGTGTAAAATTCGGTCATTATACGTTCCAAATTGATCAGATAAACCTTCGCGGTAAGCAATTACACAGGTTAATTTTCTTTGTATTGATTCTATTCTATAATTGGGAGACCAAATAGTGATCCGTATTCGAGGATACTTCGTACAATTGTCAATTGATTTATGTTAAAGTTAATTCTGCACTTTTAAAACGCGTATATTATAGTCTATGGTCTGTAATGGGATGAAAGTTTTATTGGTTTGGCAATAAGTAATTGATTTGAGGCCTGAGTAACTAATTTGAGGCCTATTTGGTGCGTACCAATTAAAATTATATTAAAGTTATTAGCACACCAAATTAAATTTATATTACTCTTCCCAATTGTGTACAAGTTAATAAAATAATAGTTAATTTCTTAATGTGTTTCTTTACCACACAAGAAATACAATTGTCCAGAGCTAATTGAAGCCAATCTAATTTTAATATTATTGCTTCCTTTAAACATCAAATGTACATGCACGCAAGCCAATAATCCTTAACTGAACTTATCAGTTTGATATATTTTTTACGTTATCTCTGCACCAGAGGCCCTGAGGGGAAAAATCCCTCGGGACCTTTGTCAATTTTTTTTCATTAACTCCACTTAGGATAGGCCCTAAGGAAAATTATTTTCCTCAGGGCCTATGTCATCTGAGATTCTGTGTAGAGGGTCTCTTTGGGGAGAGGAAGGAATGAACATTGGACCTGAAGAGATCCATCTTATAGGAAGGAGGAAACACAAATCGTTCCACAGTCGAGCTGTTGAACTCAAGAACGAGTTGAAGAAGCGACCCGTTCTTAAGTGACAAATGTAAACCGTGTACATATGTTGGCGCACCGGTGCCAAGGGGATCAAATACGCTAGTTCCTCGGATACCGGTAGAACATGGATAGCATTCCTACCCAACGCCTATGCTGTAAAGATTGCAATCCGTTTGTTAAGATGGTAGAATCTATCAAACGGACCGCCCGTTTCTGCACAGAGTCGAGGTTTTTTTAGCTATTTTGGAGCTCCAGACCAGAGGTGACTGCAAAATTCAACTCTGGGGCACACTCGCGATTTGTACAGGGTTAGCAGTTGTACACTATTAAAAACAGTATCTGCGGGCCCTGTAGAGTATGCCTAGTTTTTGGGAGGCTAATTTAACTCTGGCTTAGATGGAGCCCCCATATCTGAGCTGGTCACTTATAGTTATAGTTATCTGTTCGGAAAATTGCTTCTCATCAAAGATTGATCTTTGATGGAGGGAGGGATTCATACGTCCGTCACTCCTGGACACATTGACCCCCGGATTTCTAACCAGCCCTCATCCATTTTCTTTTTTCTTTTCCAGAAGTTCCTATCGCCTCTTTCCCTAAAACCCTCGACACAGCATCTCCAAAGATGATATAGGCCCGAGATTTTTTTTATCACAAGGCCTCCTTTTGGAGCTAATTTAAAAAAGGTAAATAAATAAATCTAGCCTTTTCTTAGTATATCTATAAACTTTTTTCGTACTCCTCGCCGCAGAGGATACATTTTAATAAAGCTCTCCAGCTTTATAAATCTTTAATCTAATTGACGGCTCCTCAAACAGATGCCTCTCAGCACCTCATAGAGAGATCGCTGTCGTAATCAAATAACTTCTTTTGACAAATAAATAATGCAAAATATAATAATTTAACGATAATGAGTGTCTAAACGTGCGTCACCGAAACCATCACGAAAACAGGTTTCTTCCTCGGTCGGTATGTCAGCCACTTGGGATTCCCTTACAGCCTTAGACCTAGAGCAATACCCTCAAACAGTTTTTTTATACTTGCTGTCGATGATAATAAAACTCTACAACTATGAATCATCGCTTGTCATAATTTAAGACTTTTAACAGCCGTAAATCTTACTTCCTTGTATCTGACAAGGAAGTAAGTCAAGAGCAGCTACTGTTTTTGTACACGCTTTTGATGTTTTATGTTTTTAGTTTCTGTATACTGTACATGCATGTTTAACGGTTTCTATTTCATCTGTTTCTCGTGTTATTTCACCCAAGTTAAGCTATTTTTATTGGTGATTGATTTTATGGAAAAACTAAACCCTTCCACACACTTTTCCACAAATGATTATCTAGTCAATCCACGTTATGTAAGTGCGCGATATAAGTATAATAAATACAAAACAATACAAGAACAATATGTCAATCTACCAGAGACCAAATGGGAAAATAATTCACTGAATCCAGATATTTTTATATCAGAGGGTTCGGCTCGGTAGAACTCCTAACTGGACCGATAAAACCTACCGATCCCTCAATATAAATATTTTAAAAATCTTTCATATTCCTAAATGCATTTAAAATGACTGATTTTTGCATTTTTATTTAATACTAGCTGGGTTACCCGGCTTCGCTCAGGACAATAAGATAGTGTTCTGGAATGTTGCACAATGATGTTCCCGATTCCCTATTCCTGATCATTCCACGACATACTTCACCACTCCTTCCACAACTTTCTACAGCTCTATGGAACCTTATAGAACTTTCCAGAAGACTGTTCTAGAAATTTCAAGAGGGCGAAACTTACAGCCCTTATATCTTTAAAAGCACGCCCTTTAGGTAAAAACGGATACCCTTATTCCCTAGGGGGGGTAGCGATCTACCACACCATATAATTCCCTTGATCGAACCGGGACTCGTTTCTGAGTTTTTGCGAGCTGCACGTTTTTTTGGATTTTCTTTTATAATATATGCCATATTCAAATAAATAAAATGTTACTCCTTACATGTCCTTTCCCGTGCGTTCCCCTCCAGCGTTCCACTTCCACCTTCCCACCACCGCTCTCCCGCTCCCTCGTCCCGCCAACCCCCCTGGCACTGCATTTATTGACTCCTCTCCCGCCCGGCCCGTAGCCGAAACTTTTTTCTAATACTAACAATTTTAAACTTGTGATATCTTTCTAATTAAATATCCGAATTGAAAAATTCAAAAACTTAAATAAAGGTATTGAAGCTGTCTTGAATATGAAGTAATTTATTTTGATAAGGATTAAAACCAAGATACAAATAAAGAGCCTTTTCAAGCGGCGACATTTAAATTAAATTTTTAAAATAAAAGGATACTTATTGTGGCATAACCATAATAGTTAGACATATGCTGTCACGACCTTTTTTGTAAATAATGATGTGTTCTACAAAGTCGTAGAACATTATTTTATTCTATCATCAATAGTTTTCGCAGCGCACGCGATTTAAAGAATATTTTAGGTAATTTTTTTACACCCTGGGTTACATTATTGAAGTTTTAGTAAGGATGCATATTTTTTTAAAAATATAATATAGCCTATGTCACCCAGGGATAGTGTAGCTTCCCAACAGCGAAAGAATTTTTCAAATCGGTTCAGTAGTTTCGGAGCCCATTCGATGCAAACAAACACACAAACAAACAAACAAACAAATATTACCTCTTTATATAGTGTAGTAGAGTAGATAGATAGTAGATAAATTCTTTGACAAATCTAATAAGCCTAAATTTTGAATGAGAGAGCTAGGTATAATGCCAGTAGCCGAAATAACAAATGGTAATATTTTTATATTCCGATAATGCCAAATTCTTTTAATCCCATTTCCTAAATCTGTATATATATTTTTTTCTGAAACACTTTTCTGAATATTACAGAAATTTGGAATAGCGACATCAATGATATAGGTAAGTTTTTTTTTAAATTTTGTCATGTAAAACTATATCGGGTCTATTATGACTAATTGTTCTATCTATGATTATGAACTTCTTACGATTATCTTATTATTATAACTACTATTATTCTACTCTTTTTGGATCGATGCATGAAATTTTATCAATTTGTCAAATTATGTGAAACAACTGGCAATTGAAATTGTTTTTACGATATTTATTTATTTATTAATTTTTTCTTTGCTTTACACTGTTTCAGAGAAAAATGTGTCCTTACTGGGGTACCCCGTTCTAAGGACACATTGTACAAGTTTTTTTGTTTGAATATAAGTAAATACCTATGTTAAAATATTACATACGAAAATTATAAAGTTCAATCCAAAATAAAGTATCTACAATACATTAATATTTGTTTGGTTGTAAAATTGTGTCTATCTTCTTCCTTTCCATGTCCATAATCCATATTTTTATGTTTCTTTTGAAGTCGGATATTTTTTTAATTGTTTTTATTGTAAGAGGGAGCAAATTAAATATTTTTATGGAGAAGTACTGCATATTTCTTTGTCCAAATGTCGTTTTAGTTGTAGGTTGGTGGAATGTATGTTGTAGTAATGATCTTGTGAATCGGCTCGAGTTTGTATGTGTATAGTTATCCTGGTTTTTGAATGCGTACATTAGAATATATTTTGTATATAATTGTTTCAGTGACATTAAATTCAGCGCTTTAAAAACATAATCTGTAGGGGTTCTGATTGGGACTCCAAGTATAATATTCAAAATTGCCCTTTGTGCAATGAGGACTGGTTTTATTGTGGAATCGCACGAGCTTCCCCAGGGCCGGATCTACGAAATCTGGCGCCCTGTGCTGTAGGTACCGATGGCGCCCCCCCCTACATTTTTATTTTGATTAAAAATTCGTTCACCCCAATTTTTTTATTTAATTTTTTTTATTTTTACACTAATTTATCAAATAAAATTAAGACATATATTTTTAATCGGTGCTGGAGAAATTGGAATAAAAAAAATTCCCAATGGAAACGAGTTTTTTTATGTCATTCTGCTCTTTAATTCTACGTTTTAGATTCTGCGAGCCTGAAAGTTTTTTAAAATTATTATTCTATTCATTGTAATCCACAGTACTTTTATAACCTCTTACAACCAATAGAAATTTAGTTATAAATTTAAAAATATAATAAGAATATAACCTCAAACGGCTTACAGAACGGAAAGACGCTTACACTGACACCGTAAAATAACAAATCCAACATCCAACAAATCTAATAGATATTAATTATAAATTTAACCATAAATGAACTAATACCCATTTAACGAACTTCAAATAACTGTCAACACGTTCAACCTGCAAATCCTGCAAACCGTGCGATGCTTTTGTTAAAGGAATTTACTGAAGATTTCATAAGAAAATGGTCTTTAACTACCTTCTCCTAGAGACTTAAATCGTACAAAATAAAACAATAGCGAGCGTACGGACAACACACTAACAAAAATTGTCAGCATTTTGAAAGGCGCAAGTCGGTTTGTTTGATTCACAGGAACAAAAAAACTGCGCTGTGATTGGTTATTGACTTTGGATCGCACCCATTCATCGTAAAAGATATATGGAAAAATAGATCTTACGTTTAAACTAAATATATGGAATTTGTAAAAAAAAATCTGTAACTGACTATAAATTCGTAAGCCGTTGATTTCAACCTGATGCGTGCGCATTCTGTTTCTTTGGAAAGTGTTGCTAGAGCGTAATAATTATTTCGTACTATGGGTAATTTTTAAACGATTCAGGGAATATTATAACTTAATTTTAATACAATATTTATTTTCTCACTGCGCCCCTTCGGAGTTGGCGCCAGGTTTTTAGCACGTTTTTGAACGTATGGAAGATCCGGCGCTGAGCTTCCCCATCCGATAAGACCATATTGTTAATGAGATTGGGCTAATGCGTAATAGATTTTAATTAGCTATTCTTTATCTAGAATGTTTCTTATTGTTTTGAAAAAATTGGTTAGTTTTTTTTAAATTTGTTTCTCACATTTTCCACTTGGGAGTTACAATTTAAGTTTTGATCTATAATTATTCCAAGGTATTTTATTGTTTCTATTTCATTCTATTTGTATTATTATTTTAATGTTTCCCCTGTTCTGAATTATTTCAGCCTGGAAAAAAGTTCTCCGCTGTTCAGGGAAACTTATAACGTGGAGGAAGATATATCATCTATATTTTCATTTATATCTACATACCTATGTAATAAATAAAGAAGACTGTCTGTGGATGGGTGACTTTGTTTACTTATACAAACTTACACTTTTATTCCGAGATTAATGAAATTTTGCTCACTTGACCTTCAAAATAAGAGGAAGGTCACTGTGAATGAGATTTGGTTAAACTACTCCCATTATATTTTCCCACTCCGCGTAATTTTGATATTTCTTTTTATTTTGAATTTGGCACACTCCAAAATAAAAAAAATTACTGCCTTAGTACATCTGTTTTCGAAAACTCTGCGTAAAGCCCTGGCAACACCAGGGAATTAGCTGGTCTCTTGTAATAATAATCAATTAAATTCAATTTACAAGGCGGGTATGGAAACGCCGCCCCGGGAACCACTTTTTGGATAATTAACACCTCTGCGAATGGTTCGCCACGTTTGGCGATTTTGCAGGGATGACAGATTCATGGGGCGTGGTTTGTCCGGGTTTTGGCGTGGATGAATTTGCCGACCAGTTGAGAGGCTGGTTTGGGGAGACACATACGCCCGTCATTGATCACAATAACCTCTAGATTCCTACCCACCCCCCATAAATTTCTTTCCCAGAACTTCATCTCATTCCTTCCCGTAAGGCACCAGACCACTGTAATTTTTTTTCTTCATTTTTTAAAATTTCATATTCTAAAAGTTGCATTTGTTAAAAATGCCCTCGTACATACATAATTTTATGTGAAACCGTTTGAAACAGTTTGTGTGTTAAATTATCTTTCAATAAAACTTTGAATTAGTTTTTCTCGAAACTGTGTTTTTCAACCTGGTTGACAACATGTAAAAAAAGTATAGATAGATCCGATTTGCATGCACCAAGTCTTAATCTGTTTGAAAATCCAGTCTCTATGTCACCACTTAAGGATTTTTTTATAAAGTTCCCCCTTCTATTTTTTTTTATGAATGATGAAAATTTTCTATACAAACCAGAAATAAAATTGGTTGGTCCGCCATTTTTTGTATAATTTCAAAATTTCCCTACGTGGTGCTATAAACATATGTCATATGCCATATGTCTTGTTTCTAAATATATTTTTTTTATTTTATTTTTCCGATGAACCGTTTGGCTTAATCGCTGTTAACCACCGATCTACAATTTAGTCGGAGTGTCCTGGTGAAAGCAGCATACACCGCAAACTATACTTTAGATTCGTGTACATAAATGACTATTAATTAAAAAAAATCGTTCGTCGTTTGCTTGAAAATAATTACGAAAAATACACCCTTGTACCGCCTATGCACCGTGGTCTGATGCCGGACAGTTGGCACAGATGACATAGGCCATGACTGAAACTGTTTTCCTCAAGGCTTCCTGTGTGGTTACTGTAACAAAAAAACACATTTAGTCATGCAGGTACAATTTTTCCTTAGATTTTCACAGCCACAAATTAGTACATAATGCCGTTATTTTGTAGAAATCCTGTTATCACATAGTAATGCGGTTATTTAATAGTAATGATAATATCATAAAATACTGATGTCGCAGTCATTGACGGGCGCTAAATAAATATTTCAAAGGAACCACAAACCGAAAAGATGTGGTGAAATTCTCCAAATACTAATACTAATATACCCACCGATTATCCCCAGACAGAATATTTTCTATATAAGTGAGGTCCGGTGAATCCGTCAGTCAGTTTATGCGGTCAGAAAGGATAGACTCTGCGGTCTTGAAGTGAACAAAATAATAATATTATCAATTGAAAAGTTTTGTGGTATCCAGATAAAACATAAAGTGCTAAAAGTTGCTGATTTTTATTGTTTTAGAAAGGTAAAATTATTTCAAAAACAACATCTTATCAACAAATTGTTTATTTGGTGCCAAGAAAATAGACTTTACTTAAATATCTCAAAATATCAAGTAGTTATTTAGTAGTTATAAGTAGTATTAGATTTTCTAGAATAAAAGTACAGTAATCTACAATTATACCATTGATAACAATGCTCTTGAGACATAAACACGAATTAAAGACTTAGGTATCACTTTTCAATCAAATCTTTCTTTTGTTAACCACATAACGGAAATCTCTTATAAGAATTTATTTTTATTTTCTTTTTTAAAATTTATTATTGTAAGAATAGTCATTACAAATCACAAACAAGTCCTGCTAAGCCAATTGAATTGGCTTGTCAGCAGGTGCTTATAATTAAGTTAAATATACATTTTTAAAGTTATAATTTTACATCTTATATCTACAAATTCAACATTTTTCATACAAATCAATATAAATATAAATATTTGTTTCCGATAGCCAATTTTTCAGCATATATTTAACCTTATTCATAGAATTACATTGCTTTATAGTTTCAGGTAATAAATTAAATATTTTCGTTATGTTGTATTCAAACGTTCTCTGTCCGTACTTATTATTAAATTTCGGAATTATCAACCCGTCGTTGCGCGTGAATCTAGTGCTGTATTTATGTTCTAATTTCTCTTTATGCTGCTGGGTAAATATATATACTGAATTATAATTTTGTGCCATAGTATTGCCTTAACAGGTAAAATTTTAGCACTCTGAAGCAGTAATGGTGTATTATGTCTCTGTTTGAAAATATTAGGGACGACTAATAATTTTACTTTCACATTTACAATTAGCTGGAATATTTTTATGGATGCAATTAAAATTATGAGACATAATATTAGGATTTAGTTGAAATTTGGCATTAGGTGATCTTATATGCATTACTTTGATTTTTTTGGCATTGCATCATGAGACCATTTACAAAGTTGATTAAAGTCAATTTGCATGAGTTCAATTGTAGTTTTTAGATCTTTATGTGATATGACCAATGCTGTATCATCTGCAAATACAAAATGTTTAACAAAAGAGAAAAGTTAAAAAATGTTGGGATTTATAACTAGGCTAACTAGAAATTTTAATAATATAAAGTGTATTCAACTGTTATATTTTGCTTTTATTAGAAATCAACTTGAATACAATTCTTCCATCTGGAACCCACATTATAATATTCATGTACAGTTGTTGAAAGAATACAAAAAAAATTGTTACGTTTTCTAAATTTTAAAATGAGTTTTTCAGCAATTATGTTGATCTACAACACTCTTTTAAATTATGTGGATATGCTTAAACTGTCAGACAGAAGGATTTTCACTGATTTGGTATTTCTATACAAAATTTTAAATGATGTAATTGATAGTCAGGTATTGCTTGCATTGATAAGCTCTCGGATTCCACTACGTAATGCTTGACGTCGGAATTTATTTCGTCGCGGAAATTCGAGGATTAACTACCATATGTTTTCCTCTTGGCCAGGAATACTAATGAAGGGAAATAATTATACCAAGTCAGTGGACATCTTCAATGTATCTTTAAACAAATATAAAATGTTGTTACTGAGGCAGTTCAGTTATGTAAAATACGAGTATGTACTCGTATATATTGTATATTTTTGCTATTCATATGTAAAAGCAAGGGCATAAATAAATAAATAAAAATAAATATTAATTTTAACATACATTACCTATTTATACAATGCATTATTTATTAAAATTAAGAAACAACATAATAATAATTATAGTGAATTATTTTTTTGTGAATTCTGGTGTTTTGCGCTACCTCCTAATTTAGCCAACGTTTCGAACAGCATTAAAGTGTCCATCATCAGGGCAGATGTGTAATCAAAGATTGTGGTGAAGTGTGTGCGTATGTATGTAGATACAGCCTGCTCCGATCCTCTAAGAGCTGGTATTACATTATAATTTAACATGGTTTTCTGCGTTTAGTTTTGATGTAGCCATCAATTACCGGATACCAAGAACTACTGAGCTTATCCCTGTCGGCGTCATCCCTATTAATATTAATGGTCGTTTTGGGTCTTCTTAATTAAATGCTCGGCAATTGCCGATTTGTCAAGATGGACGAGATTACATACTCGCAAGTATTGCGATATCCTTTTGGAGATTGTCTCTTCTGTCTGGTCTACATAAACCTTAAGGTTTGCTTGAATGTTTGAGCTATATTGTAATTTTAAAGTTAAATTTTTTTCAATATTCGAAAGGTAGGTACATTTTTCAGCTTCACAAATTCCACAATTATATTGACCCGTGATTCTTCACTGGTTTACGCTAGTAATAAATAACATAATATAATTTCATGTAAATCTGCATTATAATTTTTAATATTATATTATTCAGTTGACATCCATTTAAATTTATCCGTCTGTTGTACCTATTACCAATATTTTTGTCTTCTAATTAAATAACTAACATAAATTTAAATTTAAAAAAGTATATTTGTAAAAACATCTAAATACTCTAAAATAGAATTCCGAAAGTATATAATCTTAATATATAAAAAGGAATGTTTTTTTGTTTGCCTTTTATAAGCTCCAAAACCATTCCGATTGCGATGAAACTTTGGGGATTGGATGTGCGCAAGTCGACGATGGTTTCTACATATTTTTGTAGTGATCTCTAGCGTTATGAAATTATTTCCTATGCTATCCGTCCGATTGCGATGAAACTTTGGTGAGTTGTTGTACGCACGCTCTTGAAGGTTTCTATATATACTAGTGAGCTCTGGCGTTATAAAATTAGGTATAAAATTTTTGCAATAGGTGAAGCGCAGGTTACTGAATGGATTTCACGTAGTTTAGTGGCAGAGAGGGAGGGGGAAGGGAATTTGGGAGGGGTGGAGGGAAACGAAAGAAGGGGGAATTCGCGGGAGGGGGGAAAGCAGGGAACGTGTAAAGTGAACGCGGGAGGTGGGGAGGGCATCGCGGGGGAGCGAGGTTCGCCGGACGGATGTATGCAGAAGAGTGGAGGGGGAAGCCGTGGAAGGTGGAGGGCGAAGATGGAAGGGGAATGGTCCAAGGTTTGCCAGGAACTCGCTAGATTTTTTTTTTTTACATGAGCTCTACACAGGAGGCCCAGAGGAAAATAATTTCCCTCAGGGCCTATGTCATCTTTGGGGATACTGTGTTGAAGGTTTTTTAAGGGAAGGAGGGAGAGGAGAGTTCTGGGATGGAAAAGGGTATAGGGGGTGGGTAGGAATCTGGGGTTCAGTGTGTCCAGGTCATCCGCCTCCAAGAACTAGACATAAACCCGGGCACCCCTGCTAAATCACCAAACGTAGCGAACCACTTGGGTGACCTATGGCAGAGGTATTGTTTATCCAATAAAGGTTCCCGGTGCGGCGGGCGACGTATTTAAATATAAACAAAAGTAATGAAAAGAATTTCTACAAAATAAAAACTAAAACAACACATATAATTCTAACTGCAATCCAAACATGTGAAAAAATGAACGCCGTTTAAATTGACAAAGTTTTATTGACTCTGCAAAATCATTAAACCGTATACATATAATCCGCCATTTGTAAAAAACGTTAAAAAATAGTTTTGTTTGAGTCCTTAAGGTGATACTAAAAAGAATTCATAATCAACTCTTTCATAGAAAGATAGCGCTAGTTTAATTATTTTAGAAAAAAAAGTTTTAGTTATGCTTTAAAATATTAAGATGAATTAATTGTTTGGGCCCGTACATATACATATGCAATATGAATAAATATTTTGACAATGAACAGACTTAAATACTTTAAAGAAGTCTAACGAATACAATATTGTTTCGTTGATTAATTCCAATATTGTATTTGTAGTAAGCCTTTTTTAAAGATTTGAGTTTGTTTGTGGACGAAAATATTTATTCATATTCACATCACGAACGTACAATATAGATACGGGCGCAAAAAATCAATTCATCTTAATATTGCAAAAAGGTTTTTTCCTAAAATAACTCTTATTCCATCTATGAAAAGGCAGATTATGAATTCTTGAATAAGATGTGGTTTGAAAGGGAGATATTTAAATATGAATGCTATAGGGGGTGCGCTAGTATTAAAAAACGATTATAAATTATCGAAAATTGTGAAAAAATGTAAAAAAACACGACTCGCTTAAAATAGAGCAAAAATCTTTCGGCAAATGCATTTGAAAAAGCACTGTGATTTTTGCCGTACCTATAACATGTTAAATAACAGAACAAAATGTGTTTCTAATCATTTTCAGAGCATACTCTGCGATTTTTTCTATCAAGGAAATTTCATATAATTACCATTTCGGCGCAGCAAATGTATTTATCTTAAAAAATAACATACAGTCATTTAAGAACACAAAAGCGAAGTGTTCAAGGAAAACATATTATAAATCGGAAGAAATTCGGAATGCCGGGTAAAGCGTTTTTTTTGACACCTTCCCTTTTTTTTAAACTTGGATTTAATAACGTCTCGAAATATTTGGCTGAAATTCACTTTAATTTCAGAGGTGTGATATTAGCACAGAAAAACGCAAAATGAATGCTTAAATGATCTTGTGTAATTTTCCACGAAAGCCTCTTTGTGCAATTAAATAACAAGGACGTTTTTATACTCTTATGTTTGTGTTTACTGAAATATTTAGTGAATCAACGTGAGAATGTTGGTTTTTGGATAAATACAGAAGTATATACATACTACCTCTAATATAGGCATATTCACGTACTTATTGATATTTTATTTCTAAAAATAATAATTATTTATAATAATTAGCGATGTTATGCAAAAAATCGTGTTTTATTTTATTTTGAGATTTTTAGGCAAAAAAATTTGAATGTTTCCCGATCATTTTCTAAAGAGTTTAATTTTCCACATTATATCACCAAAAAAAAGATTCGTTAGTAGTAGATTTTGAATTTGAAAGCAGTTTTTATAGGCCTGATACTTTATTTTTTCTGGGCTTATAAAAAGACCAATCCAAAAAATTCTCGATAATTTCAAAGTAATATGTGTTCTACCCGAAGCATTTAATTAAAGCATATACAACAGAGGGGCTCAAACTTGAACTGCTGGCGATCTTCCTCAATATTATTAGGCTCCGATCGATCGACTCTGACAGGCTGTTAGTATGTATGATGCAGAATTGTCATCTAGGTAGGCAATGTGCAGTGGCGTAGCGTGGGTGCCAGCCGCCCCCTTTTTCAAGCGCCAGAATATGAAAATGGTTTCTCTTTGATTCTGGCAGCACATATATAGTCTGCAACTAGAATTTTATATTTAATTAAATGAAGACAATATTAGCGAAACTCAATCGAAAATCTGGAGGCAGAAAAATCAGTAAATAGATATTGGCACCTCTGGGACAATCTCTGGACCACTGGGCCAATATCTTTTTCTAATTTTCTGTCTCCAGATTTTCGATTGAGTTTCGCTAATATTGTCTTCATTTAATTACATATTACGATTTGAGGTTTTACCCATAAAATAAAAAATAAAAATTAATAAGATTTTATAACTGCACTTCGAATAAGAGAATGTTTTCCTTCGAAATGTGTCAGCAGATGAATCCGCAACTCCAATTTTATATTCTGATCACAAAACTGCTTTTAAATTAAGAGTGAATCTCTTCACCGCATTCATTTTGAATTATTTATTAATAAAATTCGTATCGCCTTCAAGTTACATATTGGACTGACTGACTCAATTAAAACAAACCACACAATAGAAACAAGATCGATAACTTCGGGCTTTTGAAGGGGGCAATTTTCGACAATATTTCAACATGAGTATGCAATAATTTGACGAAAGATGAGGATAGAGTAAACAATAAAAAAGTCGCGACCATCGACAATATAAGCTACAAATAAATAATAACAAAAAGGCATGAAAAATGGGCGGTCTTATTGAGGCCTAATTGAGGATCAAGTAAACTGCGAATAGATCTATTTACATAGGCAATTTTTTCTCGAGATCGACTCAAAAAGCACTCGCGATCGTCCGTTTGAGCACCCCTGATACACAATATAATCTAATTTTCAACCGAAAACAAACAATTTTGATTACGGTCTCTGAAAATCTAGTTTCCTTCAATGGAAGCAATCTTCCAGGGCAATGCCGTCCATTGAAATGCTTGGTGTAACTCTAAATGACCAGCTCAGATATGGGGGCTCCATCGAAGCCAGAGTTAAGCCAGCCTTTCAGAAACTGGGCGTACTGTACAGGGCTCGCAGATACTTTAATAGAACACAACTGCTAACCCTGTACAAATCGCAAGTTCGCCCCACAGTTAAATTTGGCAGCCACCTCTGGTCTGGAGCTCCAAAATACCTGAAAACGAACCCTCGACTCTGCAGAAACGGGCGGTCCGTTTGATAAATTCTCCTATCTTAACAAACGAATTGCAATCTTTAGAGCACTGGCGTCGGGTAAGAATGTTATCCTTGTTCTACCAGTATTACAATGGAAGATGATCAAAGGAACTAGCGTCATTGATCCTCTCGGAACCGGTGCATAGTCAGGAAACACGCCAAACGCGCGCCCAACATAAGTACACAGTGAACATTTGTCATATGAGAAAAGGTCGCTTCTTCGACTTGTTCTCGTGTTCAACAGCTCGGCTGAGGAACGATTTGCAGGCCTCTGTGTGTTCTCCTTTTCTTCTCTTCAAGACCAATGTTCATTCCTTCCTCTCCTCAAAAATACCCTTAACACAGCATTCAGATGATATAGGCCCCGGGGGAAATTATTTTTCTCCTTTGTGGAGTTAATGTAAAATAAAAAAAAATTACCTTAAGAAGTGTCGTCCCCTTTGATCAGTAGCGGGTATTGAGAAGCCCGTAGATTTAAAGTCAAACGAGTGAATCATAATGCTATGAAAAGGCTACGAAGGTCGATGATTGATTCTCATCAATGTTACCGTACAGTGCGTTTGACCGGAAGTATGGAACTCACGTTCAGGGGAAACCATCTAGCTGTATTTGTACATGTCATCAGCACATTGAATTTATCAATATAAAAGATTAAGATATATTACTCACAAGGAAAATTCGTCCTTAATTGAGTCACCAACCAGTGAAATCATATTGTCTATGGTAAAACTGGTTAGTTTGGCGACGAATAATATTATTAATAATAATCTTCTATAATATATAAAAATCTCGTGTCAATAAATTTTTATTGTGTTTGTGGTCGCACTCATCTGAAACTGCTCGACTGATTTTTATGAATTTTTTTATGTATATTTGGTAGGTATGAGAATAGATCGTAAAGTATATTTCATACCGCTAGGTGATTAGGGTATTCCTCTCCAGAACAGACGAGCGGGTGGTGTGGATTTGATGAAATGCAATGGCGGTGTGAGTTAATTTATCGTGGTTATAAAGGTTGTTTAACCATCTAGTAGATGGCGTCGTGTTTTGTTAGTCACAACAACGCGTTGCCGGGTCAGCTGGTACATCTATAGAATTTCGATTTTGTTTTCTTGAAAGAACTAATTATTAATTATTCTTTAAAATATTCTTATTTACTATAGTTATTCTTTAAAATATTAAGATAAATCAATTGTTTGCGCCCGTACACACTCAATATGAATAAATATTTTAATAATATTCTGGGACGTAAATATTAACCCACTTCCCGACATCCGATCAAACTTAAACTCGGCAGATAGACTCGCTGTCGATGACAATGCATTCCTTTAGTTTGTTCCAATTTGTTTGGGTGCTTGTCAAACAAAAAGCTATTATGGACTGTACTGACTGTGAATCTGTGCACATGACAAGAGGTCATTGATGTGCAACAAAAACAAAGTCGGAGTCAGAACCGATCCCTGTTTTCATGGACCACATGCATGATGATTTTTTTAATGAGTCATACGGTTCAGGAAGGTTTTTCTAGGCCATTCAATAACCCATTTTGGTTGTTATTCATTAAAAAATGAATATATATTTCGTTTTCCGTAAAACAAATTTACAAAAAGGGCTATTAGCAAAAATTTCTAAAAAATTTTTCGAATCAGCCAAAAACGTAAATAATATTGATTTATGTTATCTAAACATGGATTAAAACGACTAATAATGTCGAAAATCGTAGAAATAAATAATTTAAAAATGATATATTTATATATTTTTCACAATTTTAGTTTTAACAATTTGGTTGCACATGCATGCTAAAGTTTATTTATTGTTTTTTGTTCTAAACTATAAAAGCCAAATGATAAAATGTAAGTATTATTAGAAGGAAAAGGAATAATGTATTTATTGTTGATTTCACAATATTATAAAATATCTAGTGCATATTAAGTATAAGATGTTAGTTGTCATGGTGAGTACAAAAATCGCTATGAAAGATAAGAAAGTTATTATATATGTTGTGAGGGGTCAGATAAAATAAGTAGATAGGTAGGTAGATAGTATGTCTTTACTTTGCGATTACACCGGAAATTCGTGAAAAATCACGGGATGCTATAATTGAAAGGTTTGTGAATCAGGAAAAAATATTTACAATCAACCATTGCTTTTCTAATGAAGTAAACTAGAAAAAAATACATTATTTATGCATTGAACCGCTTACTCATTAATACGGAATGTGTTTTATTCAAACAGTTAGATTTAGCTTTATTATTACGAAAAGTGAGTACAAAAAAACAAGCAAAAATATGCGTTTAATATTTTAATTTTGTTTAAATTAATTCACTTACGCGATTACGCCATTTTATATTTATCGTTTTTATTTAACATTTCATAGACAATCAATTAATGCTGCCAATCATAGAAAAAATATTATTGGCATATAAAACAAAGTGAATGCATTATTGATAAGTTTGTACCTGTATTTATAACATGGAAAGAAATGTATTAGAATAATTACACATACCCGCTAGACAAACCCTGTTTTGCCAAACAAACAATTCAAAACCTGGGATGTTTTTTAAAATTATGTCATGCAGCTTTCGTAGTTTGAATCTCAACCCAATAATTCGATGTAGGTACTTTTTTGTTTTTATTTTGACGAGAATTTATAATTTTATTAGGAATATTACATATTATCCGTGTATCAAACTTCGACAACACGAACGTTCCGTATTATCCGTGCGGTGGACTCTATGCATATTTACCAAAAATACGATGTCTGTCAAATTTTTAAATAAAAAAAATTCGAATACCAAATTATTAATTAATGAAATAATTTTAATACCTACTTTATCGATGGTCCGATATGATTTATACTTCACAGTTTAATTTTTGAAAATGAAGAATTTAACTTTAATAATTTTACAGTAATACTCAGAACACATCACTGCACATATGTACCCATGCACTGACAATAGAAATCAATATATTGACTTGTTTAATTAACATGAAATATCTATTATTTGGTAAGAAATTATTGGCTTGGCGATTTCCTTCTGGTAATGTCACATAATGTTATAATAAATGGTTTGTCTGAAAAATCTGAAAACCTATTTTTTTACTGCTTATCTACCTAATACCTCCATAATATTAAATTTGTTACTACATGTGTACAAGAAAGTAAGTAAGTGCATTATTTTATGCCCCTTCTTTCTTTTTATTTTTACATAAATAGTTTCATCAATATTTAATAAAATCAAGGTGTTTTTACTCTTATTTAAAGTATATGAAAATGTATTCCACAGTCTATAATGTAAATTAGTTACAACTTTTTTTTGTGTTATTCAATTTTGCAAAAGGTTGTGAATTTTACACTTACACCACATTATGGGTTTATTTTTCAAATAAGTCTTTAATTATGTTTAAAAGTCCAGTTAGCGTACAAAAATACTTACAAATAACATATGATTGGCAGATTTTGCAAGAAAAAAAATCATTCCCTTCTATCAATACCTACCACATTAATTTATCACGCATGTGTATGGCGTACAAACCACTCACACGCATGGAACCCCCGAAGCATTGACTCGACCAATCTTAATAATATCTATAATGTTAATTCATCACATAATTCGTTAATATGAAAGGGGAATCTCGCGACGACTCACACATGCCAAAGTAGGTTAGAATAATAATATATATGCGAATACGGGGAAATCAGAATACCAGTGTCAATCTCAAAATGCTTATTTAAACATCGGCCGATGCTCAGAATTCACATTACCAGTTTGACAGTTGCGAAAGCACAGTCTATATTAAAATTCTTCCAAAGTGAGTGTTCAAACAAAATTATAATGTTTCTATTTTCGTAAATAAATCTAGTGTTGTTCCCAAAACCATAGATTACAAATTCTTACATAAATCTAGTGTTTCCGAATTCATAGATAAATCTGGTGTTAAAAATTCATACATACATAAATCAAGTGTTTCGGAATCCAAATATAAATTTGGCGTTTTGAATTCAGATATTATTCCATTGTTAAAATTCATCCATAAATCTAGTGTTTCCAAATTCAAACAACAGATCATAGATAATTTATTATAGTGTTTATAAAATCAAATTATTCCGTTGTTGCAATTCATTGATATATACGAGTATCTATTGTTTCCAAAATCAAAGATTATTTTTTTAAGTGTTTTATAAATTTATTTTTATTTTGAAAAAGTGGTAAAAATTATTATTTTTATTACATTGAGCTCACTACGTATTATTTCCATTATTTTGTTTTTACGATTCCTAGGTAATGCTAATGTTTTCAATTTCCAACATAATAGATTATCCCGTTTGCTCAATTAATAGATTCATTTGGTATTTCCAAATTCAAAGATTATATTTGCATTGTTACAATAATTAATAAAACCTTTAGTGTTTTTGAATTCAAAGGTTATTTCGTTTCTGCAATTCATAGATAAATCGATTTGTTAATAAATCGTTTTCCAATTCAAAGAATATTCCATTGTTAAAATTCATGGATAGATCAAGTGTTTCCAAATTCAAAGATAATTAAATTTATATTGTTATAATTCATAGATTATTTTAGTTATTTTTCATAGAAGTTTCAAGAAGTCAACATGAGGGTCGCAGTAATAGGGGCCGGAGTAGCTGGTCTGTGCTCTACACATTTCCTGAAGAAGGAGTTTCCTGATGCAGATGTGATCATATTTGAAGCCACTGATAATGTTGGTGGAACCTGGAACTACTCTGATGCCACAAAAGACGAGGAGTTCGATATTCCGATGATGTCCAGCATGTACAAAAACCTAAGGTATCCATTCATTTTATTTTTATTTTAAATCAACTCAAATTTAAATTTTTTTCACATAAGGGGGAAATACATTTAGATGACTCATAAAGATGGTTTGATATGGGTGTTCTTTTTACTTCTTTTATAGTTAATTTTTCTCTTTCCAACATCGTATAGATCATCTTTCTCACTATGATAGTAAGGGAGACACAACGATTTCTATGAGACCTATGAGTTGTTCCAAAAAGGCGAACAAAT
Organism: Limnephilus lunatus; assembly: GCA_917563855.2. Taxonomy (NCBI): domain Eukaryota; kingdom Metazoa; phylum Arthropoda; class Insecta; order Trichoptera; family Limnephilidae; genus Limnephilus; species Limnephilus lunatus. The sequence continues at coordinate 37,561,694 of OU830602.1, read as the reverse complement.
TAGCAGGTATTTTCTGTTTCTAGCTGCTCAATAGTAATTTAGCCTTGTTACATCTACGTAGAGGTAGAGATGATGATTTTTTCACGAATCGGTGGTAAAATATATTGTATTTTCAGGACTAATCTACCAAAGGCGGTGATGACATTTTCCGATTATCCCATCGCAGATTCCTACCAAACATTCATGACCGATGAAGACTATCTAAAATACCTCAATAGTTACGCAAAACATTTCGACATAGAAAGACACTTAAAGGTTTGCATGTTTCTTAATCAAAAATAATAGACAATTTTTAAGGCTAACAGTGAGTAACACATGTGTCGCTCATTGTAAAAGTGGTGTAACTTCATATTTTTAAAACCCCCTTTTTTGCTTAATGGTATCACATTTATTCATATTAAGTTACTAGAAATTATTTTATTTTTGATTTGTACTAAACACTAAACATAGAAAACATTGAATGAAAGCTTGTATTTTTTTCTTTCAGTTTAATTAGCAAAAAACTCGTTATTTAAAAATTGAGTTAAAAGGAGTTGTTTCACATTTACAATGAACGACAAAATACGAGTATCTATCACTCATGAATTTCTAATTATATTCTACTTTTTGAAATAATGGCATACTGAGCTCCGGGCCAAAAAGACCCCTTTCTCTTTCATCATGAATTTATAATAATGGTTGTTGAAATGGCTTATTTGGTTGTTGGTTAAAAATTATTTGCAAAGGAAAATGGCTGAAATATGGGGAGGTTAATCTTTACGGACGATTTGTTAGGTTTTTTTTTATGTGTGGGACGTACGTTTTTACCGGGCGAGGCAGTTTATGGCCGCGTTTTCATGGGTGTTTTTCCTAAAATGTTTCCACAAGACTTAAGATGTGTTTTTTTTCCACTTACCTTATTATTTAAACTTTCAGTATCGCCATTACGTGACCAAAGTGAAGCTGGTGGAGGGAGGGTGGGAGGTGGGCTACAGAGACCTGAGGGGAGAGAAGGAGTGCGAGGAGAGGTTTGATTATGTATACGTCTGCAACGGTCACTACAACCACGTCTTCATCCCTGAATACAAAGGGCAAGACTTATTCAAAGGTGCAATATATTCTTCATTACTTATTTTAAGAGTTTTGATGATTTCAGTTAATTATTATTATTTTTTCAATTTTATTAATCTTAATTTAGCTCACTTCATGATGCTAGACGGCCTAAGTGGTCGAAGGGAAGAGCTCTTGACTGGAAATCCTAATGTCGCCGGTTCGAAGCCCGGCAGTTTCATAATTTATTCATTAAAAATAATATACTGTATATTGGCGGCACGTTCCAAAATGGAAAATACTCTCCTTATCGCCCTGGTATAAGACCACCATTCAGAATTGAAACTTTCTTTCAAATGTCTTTAGCCTTGTTTGGTGACTAGATCTGAATACCCACACCCCTCTTCCCTCCCCACTACCTTCAGCCTCAGAACATATCTCAATTGAGGATGCCGTAGTCTCACTGCCACTAGAGCAGTTAGTACTCTTGTGCGGTATTCACATAAAAAAATGTGTGATAATAATTTTAGAAACATAAATCTGTAAAAGCATACAGAAAATTGATGATAAAAATGTACGGAAAAGTAGGTCTGGGTAAATAGGCACATTAACTGATACAAAACACTTTGTATCAGTTAAATAAAGCTACGATAAGGAAGTAGGTACTTCAGTTTCTGGAAATTAAAATAATGATTTTTACTAGTTATTTGGTATAAAAATGCTGATAATTTGTCGTCTTCACGCCATGTTTTAATTTAATTTTAATTAATTTAGTGTAATGGTAAAATAGTTTATCTTGGCTAGTTTTAGTTAAACATAAAATAAGAACCTAAGATCTAATAAACCTAAACAAAAACCTCGTAAGGGTCGTAGGTTAATTTTTTGCGTTGAATAAGATAAAAAAAAACTAATTTAAAACTTTCAAATCAATAACAATGGCCGCCAAGTGAACAATCGATTTTAATTTTTTATCAATAATATCGTTATTTTTTCGAGAATAAAAAAAAACAATTAAAACACCCTACTCTCTATATAGGTGAATCGTATTTTAGAAAATTCTTTTTCCAAAAACAAAATAAACAAGTAAAAATTACCAACTTTTTAAGATAAGTTATTTTTTTAATGGAAAAAAAATTCTTCGGGAAAAGTATTTTTTCTGAAAAAAAACAATGTAAAGTTAAATATCTTTTACTTGTTCATTTTGAATCACCTCCCGAAGTTAGTGCACTCATCTGAGGTCACTGTGTAGATTTTTTTTGATGAATAAAAAATAGCTCTAAAATCCCAAATACTATATGTAATTTACCACTTCCTTTGGTTGTTTTTGGTACTCAATCGACCAAAATAACATTGTAAACATTAGTTTCATTGACGCACGGTCGCTTTTTTTCAAAAGGTTTGATTTTAAGAACAAAATCCCAATAATTACAATAAGTGAGGTGTTTTTGGATGACGTCATTTTGATGGTCTGACAAAATAACCTTATCGTGTCTTGTGTCATTAAATTTGTTATTTTGGTCTTGTTTTCTAGATTTATCTAGTTATTTCTAAATTGTTGGGATTCTAATATGTTATTAATGTAATTCGATTGTTATTTAACATTATCCGATATCTAAATAGCCAAAAAATACGAAACTAGCAGTTAAAAACCTGTTCCGCAGGTTTTTGCTGCTATGCCCTGCGGGCAGCTTTTGGTTCAGGTTCTCCCAGTTTAAGTGTTGGTGACCATTTTTATAAATCCGATAGGAGCTGCTTCCAAAAATAGCCGGTTCCTCGGATCCAGTTACAGCTGGTCACCGTACAAAGTAACCGCAACAGCTGGTAGAAATCACAACATGGTATCATTATTCACAACTGCCAGTTACAATAATAATCACACCATCCATCTTTTCATATCCGGAGAGATTCACGAAAGCACGAATCCAATAGTACTTGCGGCAGCCAGCCGACGTTCCTCACGCTAGCTGTTAACATAAGTGGCGCCATCTTTTGGCATGGATTTAATTCAGTTCTATTACACAAGTAGATTTGTAACAAACTCCACGTACGAAAACGGTTTTGCGTAAGGCGTAGCGTCAGAGTTTTGATCGTAGTTGAATTCTTAAATTTCAACCGTACAGACGTTAGCGTGATAATAACGTTCTAACATTTATATTTCTTTATTAATATAAATTTTCTATTAATATTCATTTTCTAGCATTTAATATTTGTTTATTATGATTCATTTTCTATCATTTAATATTTGTTTATTAATGTCAATTTTCTATTAATATTTATCTTTTATCTTTTAATAATTGTTTATTAATATTCATTTTCTATTTATATGTATTTTCCATCAACATTAATTTTCTATTAGGTAATATTCATTTTTTATTAATATTCATTTTCTATTAATATTCATTTTCCATCATTTAATATTTGTTTATTAATATTAATTTTCTATTAATATTAATTTTCTATTACTTATCATTTTCTATAATTTATTATTAGTTTATTAATATTCATTTTCTATCATTTAAATATTTTATGCGGAAAAAATACGGGCTAGTGATGTGTAAAATATTTACATTTTTATAAAACATATATATATGTTTCGATTTAATTGCTCATTTATCTATTCCCCCCCTGAAACCATTCGATTATGATACAATTGATAAAATTGTTTAGCCTCCCCCTCTCAAAGTGTTGTCGTTTCTCCTCTCCCCTCCAGAGTTCGGAGGTAGTAAGTAGTCCCATCTCCCCCCTGACACTGGCAAAAAAATTGACACTTGCAACCATTTTTATTTCAATCATTAATTTATTCAAATGATTTTTATCGACACAATCACTAATCTAGCCATTTGAGAATTACCAAAAAAACCTCTGTCATCTTTTATAAATGCGTGTTCAAACAAAACCAGCTCTTGGATTTGGTTGAAGGCATCCTCAGTTAACATCCTGGGTATTGTTATGTCAAAAACGTTCTATTAAGTGTGAGTAACATAATAAGTAATAACTAAAACCAGAATCTGACCTTCAAGCGTCACTGGGTAGCGTGCGTAAATTCGTAGTGAAGTCTGTTCCCATCAGTAAATAATGCCAAATAACGTACCTACTTAAAAGAATATAACCAACGGGTTATTAGATACTAAATGAGAATAAATCGTAATCATATGCTGTATGTCTTCACCAAGAACTTTTTTGCTTCTTGTTTGTACTTGGATTGTTTTCTCTTCTTTATAAAAAAAGTATTGCGGATAAGACAGTCGTCAGTTTTCGAATGAATCAGTCGAACTTAGAATAAAGAAGAAGGGTTCAAGCATCCAATATTTCCACTCCAAGCACCCAAACGTGGTGCTCACGGATAGATCGACCGTGCTAGATACGCTGTACTTTAATTTGCAAGATTCGAGATAAATGTATGACGAGAAAAGTGCTCCACTAGAGACTGTAGAGAAGAGATCGCAGAAAACCCGGGCAGACGTAAAACCAGAGAGTCTGACGCTATGACGACTTCAGAGTGAAAGCGGTACAAGTAGAATTGCTGACGTTCATCTGGGTGGATACCATAGTGTCTGAGGATGTCGATCGTGATGAATAAAATAACAAAATTGCATAGAAGACTAGCCGGAAAATCCGGGTCTCCAAAATCTAAATTGACTTTACGATTGCCGACCTCCATTAGAAGAATTTATTAATAAAATAAGAATTTATATTACATATTTATTAATAATAGATACATTAGCTTGACCTTTCCCACGCCTAAAATGACGATTGCGTCTTCGTATTTTATCTCATCAAATCAAAATTAAATTTATGTTTCCCGTTTTGCATAATATTTCTGTTCTCAAGCATTGTTTTGATTATAACGATTTTTAGTGTGGAAACCAACTTGTCATAATATATTTTACAAGAAGTACAATGTCTACTCTATGTACCAATTTTTAACATTATGAATGATAAAAGCTGCTTCCTATCTTTTTGCAAATACTAATTATTCATAAAATTATACTAGATTTTACTGTTCAGATTTAGGCCCAACTTGCGTCCTTCGTTTCTGAAAGCAAGTTTATCGATGGCTGCCGAAGTGACATATTTAATTATTATAATGGCGTTAAATAATTGACAATGGAGATGTTTGAAATATCAAAGCTAAAAAACTTCATATCCTTAAAACACCCTCAGCAGACAGGTTAATTGATTTAGAGATGCGTTAAATGGTATAGGAATTGAGTATTTTCACAGTTTTTTTTTTCGAAAAAAAAAAGATTTTTTTACTTTCGGTAATGAATGTATTTCTGTCAACGAATAAATGTGGAGGGTCGTTTTAGGGAAAGGAAGGAGAGGAAGATCTGGGAGGAACAATGATGGTAGGAATCTGGGGGTCAATATGTCTAGGAGTGACGAATGTATGAATCCATACCACCCTCTCCGGTGCAAGTCTGGCTTGAGATGTTATGTCCCTATCTCCTTCAACCAATCTCTTCCGATCAGACCCGCCATAGGTGGGAAAACGCATTGGCCGCCAAGACAAGCCGACACAGACAAATCTCACCCCATGAACCCGCTAAATCACCAAACGTAGCAAACCACTTCCGGGGCAGCGTTAACCGTAGACGCTTCCCAAATTGTGAGAGAAAGTAAGATGAAAGTAACAGCAGATAATCAAAAAAATAATGACCACCTTTCTTACTTATAAACGAGATGAAAATAATGTATGAAGATAAAGAGGAGAACAGAATGTCCAAAAAAAAATTAAGAGGAGAAGAAGAGATTTAATAATTTTTTGTCCTTTTTTCCAGGTAGTCAAATCCACAGTCATAACTACCGCAGACCAGAGGTCTACAAAGGCAAAAAAGTCCTGGTGGTAGGCGCAGGTCCTTCAGCCCAGGATATCTCCATCGACGTGGCCAGAGAGTGCAAGACCCTGTTCATGAGCCACCACAGTCCGAAGTTACCATCGCCCTACCCGCCCCACTTCCAACAGAGGCCTGACGTAAGGGAACTGGCTGCTAATTCTGTTGTGTTTGTGGATGGGACTACCGAGGAGATTGATGATATACTTTACTGCACAGGTAATAAATTTCTCTTAATAATATTTAGAATATTTATTGTTTCTACGTAGGGATGCAAGAATCGATTTAGTAAGAATAACGGTGTTGGTCACCTCCTATTATTTGAAAGATTTTCGATCTTATAATTTCCGTTATCATTTCGAAAAGGAGGAAACCAGGCTGTTGAAAAAATTGAACAATGGTATTTTAGCAAACTGTTGCTGATACTGTCGCTCAAAGGGACAACTGCACCTCAGGCTAATAATACCTAAATAAAACCATCAAAATCTAGGTTTTGTATTCCTCATTTTGCTCTTCCAAAACTGTACCGATTTTTATGATTATTTTTCCCAACTGCATTAGAAAAACTCGTTTCTTAAAACTCGCAATCACTCTCTTTATGGTGAATTTCCTTAAACAACAACAACAAAAAACTCGCTCATTATTTCAAGGTTCATAATACAGCATTTCGTGCGTTCTTTAGGCATTTTTCACACCAGTTCTATAATGTTACAATCTTATCTTAAATATAATATTTAAGGAGTTTTATAAAAGAGATAAATTAGTCAGCTTAAAATCTACAACAAATTTGTCTGGAATGTATTTACTTAGTGATATAAAGCAAGTCTAGGCAATTAAAGATAACGTTTTTAGGATATCTCATATTAAATTTGACAGGCGTTCTCATAAACGAAATGAGGTTGTATCGTAATTTTTTAAACAAATCTATTTGAATTTGAATGAATTAATGGAAATCTTCGGAGCGGAAATTAATCCACTTTCCAAAATCCGATCGAGCTAAAACTCGGCAGAAAGACTCGTTGTCTCATTTTCGACTGTTGTTATTTAATGTGTAAGAAATAACTGCATCATTATATGTTTAAGAACAAAAGCAAAACCATCAGCGCATTGACGTTTATTTTTGAATTTTTGGAATTCACTCAACATTTCAATATTATTCTTGTATACTTTCAAAATTGTCGCCACGGCAATAGATGTCGCATATTAAAAGGAAAACCCCATAAAATTTATCCAAGCCACTAAATCTTGCAATCATACAAAAAGATAGCAGCTAATAAAATATGCGTTAAGAAAATGAAGATAATGTTGGTAGTTCTTAGTCGAAGTGTGATACAGTTAAATATGACAGGGACACATTAGCTCAGTTGATGGAGCTCCGCCCGGCAAGGCGTAAGTCCTGGGTTCGAGTCCTACATGTGACCGTTTCTTTTTCTGATTTATCTGTTTTCAGATTTTCGATTGAGTTTGGCTAATATTGTCTTAATTTCATTAAAATATTTCAACTTAAGATTCGATTTTGGGACTTAGGTGTTTCTCACTAATTAATATTTCGTATCTTGTGCCTCTTCGACCACTTATGTGATTATCTCTGATTTAGAGCAACTGCCCCCAAATCTTAAATTACATCCCGAAATATATTTTTTGTGTACTTATTTTAATAATTTCCCTTGTTTGTGTTTCAGGATATGGGTATTACAGTCCTTTCCTGGATGAAAACTGCGATCTGCACATTGAACGAACCCACATTAGATACCTCTACAGGCACATCGTCAATATTGAACATCCTACCATGTTTTTCATAGGCATACCTCAACTCTGCTGCGCGATACCACTCATGGACATGCAGGTAAAAGAAACCTAAAAAAAATCATGTAAAATCAATTACGTAATCCGATATCGATTCATTTTTTGAGGCGGTCTAAGAAAACATTCAGGTTTCTGAAAATACTAGTCACAACACTATAGTCTACAATAAATTGTGACTGAAATTACCTGACACCTTTCAGAGGAACGGCTGTGGGGCCCGTTTCGTACAAAACTTCATTTTGGATTTGAGGCTAAAATACCCAACCAAACAGAATTTTTTTTTTTTTGATAAAAAGGTATGGCAAAAATTTTATCCGCTATTTTTAGAAATGAAAATTTTTGTCGACAGTGATTAGTGTCGTATTGTACGAGAGGATGATTATGTAAGATTATTTGAAGATTTGGAGATATATGGTTAGTTTTAATTTCGAAAATGATGACATTTGTTTTATCACTATTTAGCCACAGGAGGTTATCGTCAAACCATATTTTTAGATTATTTTGTCTTCTGTGGCTTTTATTTTTTTTCCATGTTTTATTATTTTATTATAAGAACTTTATCATCGGCCTAAGAGAAAAATTGTCCATGTAATGCTTGAATAAATATTTCGTTTCGTTTCGTACACACAAAATAAACAATACTAGTCCTAGCACGGTGCCTTGTGGGATACCAAAATTTGATGATTCTCGGTCGCTAGTTTTGTTATTTATTTTAACGAATTGTGTATGATTGTTCAAGTAATTTTCTATCCATTGGACGGCTTTATCATTGATATTATTTTATTTCAGTTTTTTAATAAAATTTTATAATATTTATTTACACGGAACGAAGTGGCCGAAAATGCCAAGATTTGAGCTTTGCAGGCATTTATTTGTTCGCACGTGATAATATGTATAGAAAATTTATCATAAGCAGAAAATATTAGACCATACTTTATTGAGGGTAGGATTATGTGATTTCGAACTTTTTCCTGTAAAGGGGTTGATTTGCAATAAGTTTAATACGAATAAATCTGTCCTAGGCCCGTTACACGGTGGCAATCATCAAAGGGAGCTTCAAGCTACCTTCCAAAGATGATATGATGACCCACTGGAGGATGACGTATGAGGAAAGGAAGAAACTCAGACGAAAGAAGTTCGACACGCACAATCTAGGAGGACTCGAGGTAAATAATATTATGATTATGACGAGGTGAGCGTGGCTCACGAAGCCAAGTCGGTTGTATCTAAACAAAGTGATTAAAACAAAGGATAACAAATATTATAATCAATAATTATCAGCCTGAAACACTCATCTACATTGAAAAAATCTTCCGAGAAAAGATACTGAATTTCAAATTCCCGTTGGCGGCCAGTATCTTTTCTCGGAAGATTTTTTCAATGTAGATGAGTGTTTCAGGCTGATAATTATTGATTATAATATTTGTTATCTACCCTTTGTGCTATGTATAAAAATCTTGTTTAAACGTTAGTTTATCTATTAAAAATAATAATTAAAACAAAGGATGGTTTGCTTTACATACTTCCTCAATACAATACAATTCATCCAATTTCAAAGTTAATATTCAAGTTCTGTGAAATTTCTATTCGAGGTCTGTTATTATTCAAATATTGTGAAATAACCGGTGAAATAGTGATAGAACTGAAAAAAGTTAATCATTGCAAACTGTCACAGATATCCTAAGTCACAGATAACCTAAGCGATAATATTGTGATTTTTAAACGTTATTTCTCTTATGAGTTCGTACATTTCTAATGGAAAAAATGTAGCTTACGTTTATATTTAATAAAGTAATAAACAATTCTGTATTTTAATTCTCCTCAAGCGAAACGATAGGAAAAGCTTTAATTTATCCAAAACACAATTTTTGGTATTCGTAATGTAAACCGATTTGTAGTAAAGATTTATCGAAAATAGTAATTTCACATTAAGCTTCGCATTTTATTATACGTTTGGTATCGTTTCATACTTGTAATGCAAATGTGGTGTAGTGTTATATACGTGTAATGTAATGTTACACGTGTAGTGTAATGTTATTTACGTGTAAAGTAATTTTACACATGTAGCGTAATGTAATGTTACACATGTAGTTTAATGTTATATACATGTAATGTAGTGTTACGCATGTAGTGTAATGTATATGTCTATTTATTTTCAGGCTAAGTACTACAGAGATATAGCAGCCGAGTCAGGGGTGGCGCCGGTTCCCAAAGTCTTTTGCGACATCAGGGAAGACTCCATGCAGACTAAAGTCAACCTCTACACATATAGGAACTGGAATTACACCGTCATCGACAACGAAACTTTCGTCAAGACATATGCCGGAGAAAATAATTACCAATTGACGAAAGCCGGATAAACATTATTAGTAATAAAACCAAGGGAGTGCGTCTGCTGTGAGCCCCCTTTGCTGGATGCACGCCACTGCGGAAATTAATTAGCTGTCAAATTATTATGTTAAAACAATAGTCTTATTAGTCTTATTATTATTGTATGTGATCATTATGTTATAATTTTTATGTTAGCTCTTACCCGTGAAAATCCCAATAGAAGTGGTCCTATCGCTGAAAGATCCTTTATAATCTGTGCATGTGTTGTGTTGTGTAATGCAATGTTATAAACGTGGAATATAATGATGCATACCAGTGGTGTTACATACGTGTAATGTAATGTAATATATGTGTAATGTAATTTAATATACGTGTAATGTAACGCTACACACCTACGTGTAATGTTATATTTTAAACGTGTAATGTAATGTTTCATACGTTTAATATAATGTTTCATGCATACGTTTATTTTAATGTTTCGTTCAATGTGACGTTCCATTTCGTGAAATGTAGTGTAGTGCTATAGAGTAGTGTAATGTTGTACACTTGCAGTGTGATGTTATAAACGTGTAATATTATGAAACGTAGTTGTATGTTATGTTATACCTATACATGCAATGTAAGATGCTGGAAGATGCTCCGAGGAACTAGCGTCTTTGATCACTTCGGCACCGGTAATAGTAATAATAATATTTGGACGATTTATATAGCGCCGTTTTTGTGAAAAATCACCTCAAGGGCGCTGTACAAACTTACCATACATGCCTAAAATCTAGAAAGACCACAAGCTAGACAAACTATTAAAAACAACTTATGGCTAAAAATTGCATACACCGGTTCATTGATCACCGATAAGAAAATATATGTACAATATTTTGACCAATGAACGCGATGCTGCCTAAAAATTAATTAATACAGGACCATACTTACCTGGGAGGTAGCTTGAAATTAGAACTGTTTATTGTCTATTTAAAGAAATTTAGATAGAGTTCGCACGCAGAGGACATAATTGTGAACACAATTGCATAGTCGGGAAACACGCCAAACGAGTGCCCAACATATGTACACGGTTGACATTTGTCACATGAGAAAGGGTCGCTTCTTCGACTCGTTATTGTGTTCCAGTGAAGGAAAAGTATTAAATATAATATATAAATGTATTTCTTTATGTAGTTTATAATTCCACATAGTCGCTTACAATCTATCATTATAATTAACTAAGGATTTGAAATGTACCTATTTAAAACACAGTCTGAAAATAAATATTTCGAGAATATGAAGTTTTTTAAATTATTATTTTACTCCTGAACAAAATCTTATTGTGTGGATTGGATTATCGGATGTTGAATGCAATGAAATCTACAATTTTTACACTAACTGGTTTATTCACCTACATGGCGCCGTTCGTTCACCGGTTAGATTGGCTAAAAAACGGTCAAAAAATATTTTTTATATGCAATTTTGACCCTTAAATATAAAGAAACTGTATGAAAGTCAAGCTCAGAATAGCTTGCGCTAACAGTATTGTTGATACCGCCAAAAGTTTAATTCATCTGGCAGCACTGGAATATTTTAAAAAGCATTTTCTGTGGAGTAAGAATGTCATATTTTGCCACGGTTGAACTGTCAAAAGTCCGTCGATGTTTGGTCACAAAAACTTTAAAAAACCTATCAATTCATCAAATAAACACAAGTAATAGTGTTTTTATCGATAGTTTATTGTTCAAAGAATGTGTTTCAGTCAATAAAAAATACGATAGTTCAAAATAAATGCACAAAATATTACTTCAAAAGTGCTCTTTACGAGATTTTATACGAAGTATGGGCAACAAATCCTGGAACATTAGGGCCAATTATGGCAGACCAGAGGACCATTGTCAATGTTTGTGAAACATCATTTTAATATTTTCGTTTATATATTCAATAATATAATTAAATTTAAAAAAAACCTGAGCCCGTTTCGAGGTGGCGAGAATTTAGTCTAATTTTACTATTGGAAAATTTTGTGGTAAAAAACGAAAGAAATTGAATAGAGGAATAGCAATGAAAGAATTAAAAAGAAATTAAATTAGGAAAATGGAACATAAATTTAAAAAAGACAAATTAAAGAAAAGAGAAAAAAAATGAGACATGGAGTTTTATTTTATTTTTTATTACCTATTTATTAAGTCAGGTACGCCTCATACTTCATTACATATGTGTGGTAATATTGTAGGTAGTTTGAAAACAAGCTTATGGGTCCTAGTGGTTAAATTGATGAGTAAAGGTGAGCGTCCATCTGTCCGCACGCACGCAACGCACCCACGGCACGCAACGGATTTTTCTATATCTTTATATGAATTAGTACAGCACTGCGTCCACTACCGGCAAATACCGGCCCGCCCGCCGGTATTTTTGAGCAAAAAATGCGTTGCGTGCCGATGACGTCACACGGATTAGCTGACTGAGTAAAAAAATGCGTTGCGTGCCGATGACGTCACACGGATTAGCTGACTGAGCAAAAAAATGCGTTGCGTGCCGGTGACGTCACACGGATTAATTGACTTTAGTTCGCAGCTTGCATCGCTCACTGCCGCAAGTGTTGTTTGGTTTTTTTTTACATTAACTCTACACAGGAGGCCCTGAGGAAAATAATTTCCCTCAGGGCCTATGTCATCTTTGAGGATGCTGTGTGGAGGGTCTTTTTGAGGAAAGGAAGGGGTGAACATGGGTCTTGAAGAGACCCTTGTTGTAGGAGGGAGGAAATACAGAGGCCGGTAAATCGTTCCACAGCCGAGCTGTTGAACTCAAGAACGAGTCATAAAAACGACCCGTTCTCATGTGACTAATGTCAACCGTGTACAAATGTTGGTCGCGTGTTTCCCGACTGTGCACCGGTGCCGAGGGAATCAATGACGCTAGTTCCTCGGAGCATCTTCCATTGTAATACTGGTAGAACAAGGACATCATTCCCACCTGACGCGTGTGTTCTAAAGATTGCAATCCGTCTGTTAAGATGGGAGAATCTGTCAAACGGACCGCCCGTTTCTGCACAGAGTCAAGGGTTTTTTTTAGGTAATTTGGAGCTCCAGGCCAGAGGTGGCTGCCAAATTCAACCGTGGGGCGCACTTGCGATTTGTGCAGGGTTAGCAGTTGTGTTCTATTAAAGTATCTGCGAGCCCTGTACAGTACGCCCAGTTTCTGAGATGCTAACTTAACTCTGGTTTCGATGGAGCCCCCATACCTGAGCTGATCACTTAGAGTTACACGAAGCATATCAATGGAGGTCCTGTTCGGAAGAATGCTTCCGTTGAAGGAGACTAGATTATCATTTCGATCCCTTTTAGACGTTATCAAACATGATTGGGTCTTCGAAACATTAAATTAAAAACCTTCCATTCTTTGCTTCAAAGCCCTCCGAGCTATTGGGGTTTGTGTGCTCTTTGGAAGCTTGGTTGTTTGTTTTAGAAAATTGAATTTAAAATGAAAACCCACAAAAATTAAATTAATCTTCATCATGAAGTAAATCAGGAACAAATAACGAATGATATTCCCCAAACATTGGTCGCTTCAAGTTTATTTTATGAACCCACATTCTACGTTTAGTTTTACGTTTTTCTTCTACTGCCAACAAGCAACTGATAATGATAATATCTTCGTCAATCTCCATGACAGACGACCGTCGTCTACTACAAAAGTACTCAAACTAAATTTAAAATCCGTTTACAGTGGACGCATGCCATCGGCAAATCCGTTCAATCCGTTGCGTGCCGTGCGTGCGTTGCGGCCGGCGCGGACAGATCGACGCTCACCTTAAAACCCCAAACTGAAACATTTTAATTAAATGAAGACTACATTAGCGAAACTTAAGATGAAGCCATACTAAATCATGCAAAATCATACAAAATTGTATGTTTTAGTTTTGAAAATTTGACCGCTTAGAAGTATTATAGATGCTTCAATTAAATACTGCGCGTAGAACATACTTTGGCCCTTAAAAATATCGGTCATTTTTTTTTATAAGTCTTTTAATAAGCTTAGAAAAAAATAAAGTATTAGGTCTATAAAAAACATTTTTAACTGAAAACTCTCCTACTTATAAACACTTTTTCGGATATGGTTTTATTGCATAATATGGCAAATTCAGTTTCTTATATAATTATCGCGAAAAAAAATGATATTTACGCCCGAACCTCACAAAATAAAATATAATATGCATTTTCGCGTTGGTATTTGTGACATCACGGCGACAATACGGCAGTCGACGAATTAGTTATTTCAAAGTGAACCTTATACCGTCCACCGAAGAACGACTGGCAGCCGGCCCCGATTTTCTGTCATTACTCCTCTGAACGGAGCGGAGAGAAGACGCGTTATGCTCCGCGCCGCTTATTTTCGTGAAATCAATTTAAAAAATCCGTTTTATTACAATAAACAATGCATAAAAAAGGAATTAATATTTTTTACAGGCCTTTACGAAATCAACATGTAAAAAAAAATCTCAAATATCTTTTCCAACCTTTCCAAAAGCTTTTTCTCAAGTATTTTTAAACTCCTCCCATAAAAGGGCGTGAATTCCGATTTCGATTTTTTCCTGTACTAGTGGATCGCCTTAATCAAGAAATGCAAATCTAGACTTGCAGAAAAGTCAATAGATGTCGCATATTAAAAAATAAAAATGGATAAAATTTATCCAAGACACTCCCTAGATAGCATTAAAGTCGGGTTTGAATCTTGTAATCATACATAAAGATGACAGTCAATAAAAATATGAGTTGAAAATGAGAATAATATTGGTAGTTCTTAGTCGAAGTATGATACAGTTAAATATGACCAAATCGGATAGAGACACTGGCACAAGTTCCTGGGTTCCAGTCACAGATGTGACCGTATCTTTTTCAGATTTTCGATTGAGTTTCGCTAATATTGTCTTCATTTAGTATTTTTTTTTTGATATTTATGTTTTTTTATTCATTGTATTGTTTATTACGTAGTTGAAAATTATTCGACCACTATACTAGGAACATGCCCATGTTGGGGTGGGTTGTTTAAAGTGTTGAATAAGTTATCCGTCCGTATTGAATAACTCTATTATTAAAAATATAAAAAAGTGATTTATCCAGTTTAAAGAATAATTGTACCAATGTGAAGATGGCCATGATAGGCTGAAACCGGTAACGGTCAAATAAAAAAAAGTGGAAAAACGGTTTAAAATTGTTTCAATAATAATAATAGTTGGATAATTTGTAGATCGCTGGTTTTGTGAAAAATCACCTCAAGGGCGCTCTACAATTTATTATGAATTCTCAGGCTCTATATAACTTTATTATTTACAAATAGGTACAGAAATATACTTACTTGGCAGGTCAATTCCAGCAGCAATTTTGGCAAGAAGTTTATGCTTGGAGAAGATATGTCTTTGCACGCGGAGGACATTATATTTAAAACACTGGACATTGCATGATTTTACATTTGCTACCCCCATCCCTGTTGGTAATTCATTTATATATGCCAAAGTAAAATTAATGTTTATTCTTAAAAACTTGAGAATTTAGGACTCTTTAGGACTGGATAAATTCCATGAAAAGACCTTTACAATAGCTTACAAATAAGATTTTTCTTTAATTTTTACACAATAAATTGTTTAAAATTTCGCGGACAGTGAAGGCGAAAGGGAAAGGTTTTTTTTACTTATGGATAGGTATGAGGTATGACTGTCTATGAATCGTTATAATTCCACCACAAATTGTCAGCATCAAAAATAGAAATATTAATGAGATAAGTTTTTAGATTTTCACGGCCAAAAGCATTTTCGTTGTTAGTTTTTGGGGTGTTATGCCGTGTTGCGCTACCTCCTTCTATAGCCGACACATCGTCGGATCTACCGGATCTGCCCTGATGATGGACACTGCAACACTGTTCGAAACGTTGGCTATAGAAGGAGGTAGCGTAACACGGCATAACACCCCAAAAACTAACAACGAAAAGAAATATTAATATTTATTTTCAACTTAATGGGAAAAACCTTAAATTGTAGTGTTTAATTAAATGAATTCGGTTTGCGACACTACCAACTGAGCTAAAGTGTCCCTATCCGATTCGGTCATTTTTAACTGTATCATCTTCGACTAAGAACTACCAACATTTTATCAAGGCATATTTTATTGGCTGCTATCTTTATGTATGAAAGAAAATTAAGAAATATTTATGTTGTGGTAAATTGCTCCTCAAAAGTAATATTTAATAATACCATTCTAGACACTTGTGCGTTCTGTGTGTAGGTCATCTCGGCCACCTTCTCGATGTAATATGCCTTAATGTGGTACATTCCTTGATAAAGTGGTCTCCTGACTAACGTTCGTTATGGGCACGGCCCCCCTGTGTCCTGGTCCCGTTTGTCGGGGAATACCTGACATTCCGTTTTCAGTGGCGCAACCATTTCCAATCGGGTGGATGTATTAACTGCGGTATTTCCAGAACGATTATTATAGACTTCCCTTCACAGAGTTCCACAAGTTCATTATATCCCCAAGATGACACGCAGCGTTAACGAAACACGATTTTTTGATTATAAGCATTTAGCACTACACATTACACATACTTTTCAACAAAACTCCATAACGTCCTTCCCCAAGACATATAAAACTAACAAAAAATTCCTATGAGTTCAAATCAAGAATAAAAATATGTCCGAAAGAGGTCAATGAAAAATCCCAATGAAGACACTAAAAACGACGTAGAAGACAAAATAAATTAACCATAGTCCACCTCGGCTTAGTTCACCCTAGTGAGGAGGATTAAAAAATAAAATATTTATACTTACCTACTTAAATTCACCATTATATTTTGTACATACTATTTTATATAGTCGCTAAAATAAATAAAAATGCATGTAAGTAGGTACATAGGAAATATTAGGTGTGCACGTTTAATCCAAAATAAAAGGTAATCAAGATGATTTGGGTATGAAGAACGGACGAACCAAGAATGAACCATCTGCTGGGGATGCTGTAAGAAGGGTCGTTTTGAGGAGAAGAAGGAGTGCACTAGGGTCTTGAGGAAACAGAGAGGCCGGCAAATCGTTCCTGCACAGTCGAGCTGTTGAAGTCAAAAGCGAGTCGTAGAAACGACCCGTTCTCATGTACCAAATATCAGACAAGTGAATGGTCATGAACGAAAGATGTCAAGAGTAAGCATAATAGAAGAGTAGGTACGACACGATCTATGAATGTGAAGGAAGCAAGAAGTATATGTCAAGAGTTGTGTGATGATCTAACTTCTCTGCATACTCGTGTGGAGGATCGGCGTGGTGGTTATTTAGTTATTTATGGCAAGTTCTAGAATCAACGTGTTTGGTGACCAGATCTGAATGGCCAGGTGAGTCCCAACCATCCTCCTGCCCATCTCATTCCCTCCTATTCCCTTTAGCCTCAAATCCCACTCCAATATTGGGGGTGCCATAGTCCCACCAGTTCTCACTGTAGGTACAGCATTCACATTTAAAAAATCCGGCGATCTTAATAAAAATAACATCAGTTCCATCAATGAAACTTATAATAAATTAAACCAATAAATAATTAAAAATCCCTCCCGGGAAATTCCAAATTTAAATATTAAATTTAATTTGCCGTCGAAAAATAAAATATAATGATGATAATATTATTTTGTTAACCATACCATAATTTATTACTATCATATTAAAGTCCATTAAAGACCCGCCGTTATCAGTGACCTTTATTTAAATAATACTGTGATTATTTATTGACCTACATTATACACGGCATCTGGAAATTAGTGGTACAAGCGGGAAATTGGCGAATTATCACACAAGGAACTCAAAAAAAAAGTTTTTTTTTTAGGTGAAACTTCTTTACAAAATCGTCTCTAAATATGACATTCTTCAATTTTCTCGCTTGTACTACTAGTTTCCAGTCACGTATAATAAATAGTAAAACATATTAAAAAATATATTTATCATCTCAGCTAACACTGAATATATTAATTATAATATTTATTTCAAACGAACAAACTACAAACTGTATTTTTTTTTCGTTATTTGTTTTAGGGGTGTTATTCCGTGTTGCGCTACCTCCTTCTTCAGCCAACGTTTCGGACAGCTTTGCTGTGTCCATCATCAGGGCAGATCCGACAGATGTTGAAACTGTTGTTTGTTCGTAGAGAACCACTTGGGGTGACCTATGAACTATGTCAGGGAGTTGGTTATTCTATAAATAATTCCTGAGGCGGCGGTACCCATACCCGCCTCCCAAATTGAGATTCTTCTTACACTCCTCTACTCGTTCATTAGCTCTACATGCCCAAAGCATTAATATTCAACATTATCACGGCGTGAAATGGCGGGGGGGGGGGGGGGGGAGGTGACTAATTAATGTATTTGGCGATGGACTATCTAGAACACGAGTTGTCAATAAACTCCCAATCAATAGCCAACATTCACACAACATTCCCCAAATGCCAATAACTGTATCATCCGAGACCACCAGTTTTGGGTAAATTCAATTTTCAATACCAAGGGCAACGTAGTTTGAAAATGAGTTCCAAACACAGAACAATTGTTCATCTCGACGGTGCCCGGGAAATTTCAGAAGTTTGCTATGGAGAAACGCAGGAATATCTCGTAAAAACCAAGTCTCTTAGTAAATTGTGAAATATCCGTAAAAATGTAAAATTCCCTCAGGGCTTATGTCATATTTGGGGATGCTGTGTGGTATTTTTTTTAGGAAAAGAGGGAGAGGACATTCTGGGAAGGCAAAAGGTTTGAGGGATGGGTAGGAATTTGAGGGACAATATTTACAAACGTATGAATCCAACCCTCCATCTGTGGTGCAAACCGATGGGTCGAGAGAGTCCGGCTGGAGAGTTCTAGGTTAGGTCTCCCTCAAACAGTATCTCCCGATCCGTGGACAAATACATTCACCGCCAAAACCTATGTAGACAAAACTCACCCCATGAACCCGAGGACCCCTGCTAAGTTAAATCACCAATCGTAACGAACCATTTTGGGGTGATCTATGGCAGGGGTGTTGTTTTTCGGAAAAGATTCCCGTGGAGGCGGAACGCAAACCCGCCTCCCAAATTAAAAAAAGAAAAAAAAATCGTGCAATTCACGTAGTTGAAGTGAAACCAGAAAGTCGCTAGATGCCACTTTCTTCTCTTTTCCCTGTTTATTTTAAAGAGGTTTGAAGATTGGATATTGATTTCACAAAAATAAAATTGTTTATTTTTTTTGAATTTGGTAGGTTTCGAGACTCCATTCGCTGGATTTCTGTCTGGGCGCCGAGAGTCGGGCGCTTCATACCACGGCGCTATTGGAGGACGTGAATTTACCGCATTATATTAGATCCTAGGACCGTCAAATAATAAATTTTGTGATGCATTTCCGTTTCATCCGAATTTCAAATCTCAAATCTAACGAGGCTAAAGAAGTTTTACATCAATAAAACAAATAGAAGAACATTAATTCCAACCATTTCTACTGGAATAATGAAGAAATTTTTATTTATAATATTTATTTTTCGTTGTTGCTTAAAACCGTGATTTCGCCCTTCGACAGATAATTCATGAGTGGAGTATTTATGGGGCGGGAGTGGCGACTTTGTTGGAAGATTTTTGGTATTATTTGATACTAGCTTTTACCCGCGGTTTCGCTCGCATGGTATTAGTGGGAAATTACTGTATAAAGAAATTTCTCACAATAATGAATTTTTTTTCCGTGATAAAAAGTAGCCTATGTCATTTCCCATTCCTCCAATTATCTCTGTTTAAATAATATCACAATAAACAAACAACAAATAACGATAAAACAAATAAAATTCTTGAGAATGACATTTCGCAAATAAAAATTCTATTTCAGAAAATATTTAAATTATAGAAATAGAATTTTTTTTACTATTTCCCCCTTTTATTAGTATTTTATTCATATTTGAATCCAGACTAACGTAAAAAAATAACAAAGTGGCAGTCCTTGTCAAACGCTATGCTTTAAAGCAACGCTATGCTTTTCGTTTGGACAATAAACATTATTAGAGATATAAAACGCACTCTTTTTAAGCATAATAAAGCACTCTTTTTAAGCCTAAAATTAAAAAAAAAACATTGTTTCCAAGGTAACAATTTGTTTGACGTTTGCAATAACTCGATTTTGTTAGGGACAGAAAAGGTATGATAAATAATTTCATAACGCCACAGCTTATTCATAACGCCAGAACTTACAAATATATATATATATATATAGCTTATGTTACTCGCAAATAATGTAGCTTTCTATTAGTGAAAGAATTTTTAAATTCCATTCTATATTTATTGCGTGAAAGAGTAAGGACCATCCAACCATCCATACAAACTTTCGCATTTATAATATATTAGTAAGATAACGTACATTGGATGCACGAATTCGATGCACTTTGGTATTTCGGTAGCAGAATACAAAACTGAAAAAAGCATTTGTAAGTAGTACAAGAGATGAGAGAGGAGCTAAATTTGACTCAAATAAAAAAGAGACTGTTATTAAACTTATTAATTTTTGTGCATAAAGATATGATAAAGCAATTGTCAAAATACTTGACGAAATTGTTTTTATTTATTTATTTATTAACATTAACGGTATAAATATACCATAAATACAGATTACATGTCACATATCATAGTTGTACATAAGATATAATAAAACAGAAATAAGTTTTTGATAGAGATTCATAACTACGAGACCAGTAATATAAATAGAGTTAGATTGTCGCATCACAGTCAATCAGAGACGCAAAACTGACTGAAGTATGGAGGATTAAAGATGTACGATGAAATGCCAGAAAGTATGAAAAATGAAAGAAGAATTAATGTATATTGTTTTTACTTATGTCGACAGATAACACTTAATCCTAAACATGCGAACACCTCAGCACAGGTTCTCCCTGTGAGGTGTTCACAAAATGCTACAACTAACCTTTTTACATACAGCTACTGAATATTAACCCCTCGGGTCTCGACCATAATTTGCCAGAGAGTCAAAATATTTCCGCTTTTTATTTTATGTGAATACCTCACAAGAGTCCCTCAGGACCCAGTGGCATCCCCAATTGGAGTGTTGTGAGGCTGGGGAGTTGAAGGAGATGGGTAAGAGGAAGGTAGGGAAGTACCTGCCTATTCAGATCTGGTCGCTAAACACGGCGAAAGGCATTTCAAGCAACGTTTCAATTCTGAATGGTGGTCTTACCCAGGGCGATATTGTGAGTATCTTCCACTCTTGAACTTGCCTCAAATATATTACATATTATTTTAAATTAATTAATTGTGAAATAACACAATTTAATAAACAAAAGGGAAAGACAGTGGGTTAAGTATACCCACTTACACAAAATATTACTAAGTGTCCCCGAAGGGGTGTGCAGAGAGGATGTACCGCCGAATAGCAATAGTTTTTTTTTGATATCCATTCCAACTTACGATTAAAGGTATTTATTTATTTATTTATTTACACCTATTTAGGCTTTTACATTTACATTTAGTCGATTTTAGGTTTTGAATGATTTAAAATTTTTTTTTAATAATTATAATTTTGGGGGGTCAATTGTTAGGGGATCAACTGCCGGGTCACCATAATTTCAGTTGCTTTAATATTATTAAAAAATAGTTAAATTAATCAATATTTAGTTTGTTGTAGAAATCCACGATATAAACTAATCATTAAAATGAATATGTTTCTAAACAAGCCCTTCCAGAAATATTTCCGATATTTCAAAGAAAGCAAACGGTACACAGGTAGTAGGATTACAAACAGAGGAAGAGTAAACGCAAACAAATAAGCCAGTATTCTTCTAGACTAGGATAAGGGTAATAACTTATTTAGAAAAATAAAATACCAACGACTTGGGAAATGTGCCTTTGTTTTCAAACATGGACTCATACATGAATACTCGTATGTTGCGACTAAAAGCGCAGAAGTGGAAAACTGGGTACTAAACAAGTAATACATATTATCTTAATAAATTATAATGTTGTATTTTTATAATAGTTTAAACTTTTTTTTGTGATTTATTTTCACACGCTAGGATAATCTTATACAAGCAATCACTGTTCACGGTGCACGGTTAAATTTTATTGTCCTTCCGTGTTATTTTTCAGTAAATTAAAAAAAATACCGTCTTTATCTTATTTTATTTTATTATATTACCGTGACAATCTATGGATACGGTACCTTGACGGCACAAAAAACATAAAACGTAAGTTCTTTATTTCAATAATGCCACAGCTTTTCTTATATATTAAATAATGGTGAGACAAAATATGAGACTTAATATACTAAAGTAAGTGTACTGTGACCATAACGGGCTGTGGTTTTTTGTTTTTTTGGGGGTTGGCAGTACTGAGTGGTAGATGGAGGTCTCCTGACCAGAACGAGCATCGCAGGAACGTGGTAGTATGTAAACTCACGTTGTTGTGTCCAGTTGCATGAAAGATGGCGGCAAAAAATCCCACCAAGTGCTGTGATTCGCTTTTTACTCACGGAAGAAATAACACCTACAATAAAAAAGTGTTAGGATTTCTAAGCTCTATTGTAACTGGAGATGATAGTGGGTGACTCATTACATGCCTGGGAAAAAAACAGTCGTCAAAGTGGCGTCACACCAATTCCCCATATGTCAAAAATTTGAAAACCACAATATCGGGCAAAAAAAATCATGGCATCAGTATTTTGCGACCGAAAAGGCAGCATTTTGGTCGAATTTCGGCCTCAGATTGTGACAATCAATGCGCAATAATATTGTGTACCCTGAAAAAACTCAAAAGGAGCATTTAAAAGAAAAGTAGTGGAATGCTAACCAGAGAAGTGTGCTTTTTTTCGCGAAAACGTCCGTCCTCATACAGCCTTAGCCACCAATACGATCATGGACTCATATAATTGGGATGTTTTGAAATTTGATTTAATCCCCCTGACTTGGCGTCTTCAGATTATCATCTTTTCACCTCCCTTAAGGCATATATGGATGAAATTTAATTTCAATCCGACGAGCAGGTGCAGAAAGTGGGGGAAGGAGCTGGCGGGAGAATTCTTCGAGGAGGGCACAAAGAAACTTGTGCCACGGCTCGTACGTTTGTCTGTTTCCTCCAAAGTGCTACCTTTTTCTTTTGTAGAAAACATGTGTATCTTATTACGGCTGAGTTATGGCGACGGGAATTGCAATTAATTTTCTTTGATTGTGTGTTTCCTTTGAGGGGATGCAAACATACGTTCACCATGTGTCTCATTTTCGAAAAGATGTCATTTAGTGTATAAGGAAGAGCTGCAACATTATGTTTAAGAACAAAAGCGACACGTTAGACGTATTTGATTTTTTGGAATACACTCACAATTTAATATTACCTATCCTTGTTACTATATTCCATACTTTCAAAATTATCGTCATGGCTAGTAGTATTGCAGGGGTCCAAGAAGACGTCACGGTGCGGTGTGTGAGAGAGATGCAAGAAAATGATTCCTTTTTTGCTTTGGAGGAAACAGGCCTATGTAAATTGTGCATCTCGTCTTTTGAAAGAGCTGCAGCATTGTTGTGATAAGGAACGTATGTTTATTGCCTTTTTGTGCAGTCACGTTACCGTAATCGTGGATCGTCACAGGATTAATAGAAGCGCTCAATATTTCATCCCGGAGCGTTATTTAAATTATTAGGTACCTACCTCTACTAGAACCTTTAAAACAAATTGAAAGGCAGGATTTTTAAAAAAAATAGTTGATTCTAAAATATCAAATAATAAAAGACGAACAAACGATTGAATGGTCGTAATTTATAATATTAATTAATAAAGAAAGTAAAATTATTTTTTCCCCACTTCTCAGTATATTCACAAGACATAAACAATAAGTCAACAGTAGTCACGTCAATATTAAACAATAAAAATAGCATTTAACAGATTTCAAAGTAACCCTCAGAATAGAGAATTTGTTGTCACAATTATTTTCTCAGTAAATCGGTTTGACCGGTAATTAAATATTTCAGGCACTAAACAAATTGGAATTGGGCGGGGGTAAATAGAATCTTATAAATATGTCGTCCCAACGTGGCTTAAACGCATTTTAAAAATGGCCTTGAATGTCGAAACATCTGTTACAATAATAAATAAAACTAAGATACTTTCAGAACTAAATAATAACATCATTAAATTTGATTTATATCAAATTTAAAAGAAAAGGTTATGCGTATTAAACACAAAAACAATTAAAACGTGATTCTTTGGTTGAGTTCATAATTTGACTGCCTCCGTGATCGGGTAAAGATCAAATCCCGGCGTGCGCAAATATATTTTATTTGATTAATTTGTGTTATTTCACGATTAATTAATAAAAAAGAATATATTACTTAATTAATAAAAAATAATATATTACTTAATTAATAACAAATCACTTTGTTTAAACCACTTTTTTAATTAACAATATCGACATGTTTCAATAACAATGTTATCTTCTTCAGGAAATGTTAATATTAATTTTAATATTAATTTTCCTGAAGAAGATAACATTGTTGTTGAAACATGTCGATATTGTTAATTAAAAAAGTGGTTTGAACAAAGTGATATGTTATGAATTAAATAATCAATAATGCCACAAAGTTATTTTTCAAAGTTTGAAGAAGTAATATATATTACATTTGCGGCGCGTTCCATAGTGGAAGATACTCTTAGTATCGCCCTGGTGTTAGACCACTATTTAGAATTGAAACGGTGTTTGAAATGGCTTTAGCCGTGTTTGGTGACTAGGTTTGAATAGCCAGATACTTTCCCACCATCCTCTTCCCCATCGGTCATATTTAACTGTATCATGCTTCGATTACCAACATTGTATTCATTTTCTCAACGGAATTTTTTTTTTGGCTAAAAAATTTATGTATGATCGCAAGATTCTTTCCGAACTTAATGCAATCTAGATAAATATATTGGTTTTATTTTTAATTTATTTGGTAAATATTTTCATTTTTATTTTCATTTGAGACCTCTATTGATTTTTCTTGGAAGCTTAGAGCATAGCCCCGGCAAGGCTAATTAAGAGGTCCTGTGTTCAATTCCTAGATGCGACCGAATCTTTTTCTTTCAGTTCATTCTCTAATACTGTTTTTTTTATTATTGTTTTCAAGGTACAATCCGGTTAAACCGCAATAAAGCAGTTTGTCAACAGGATGTTAATGTTCAATTACAAATTAAAAATACATTCATAATATTATAACTATAACTTTACAAATTGTCACAATTAACACACATTAAATAATATAAACTTTCTCTATTTAGTAACCATTGTTTCAGCATATATCTCAATCTATTTATAGAGTCGCAATTTTTTATACTGTTAACATGTCAAATATTGGTAACATGTTACATATTTTTGGCACGTTAAATTCCAGGGTTCGCCGTCCGTAGTTATTATTATATTTTTAGAACAGCATTCCTCCATTCTTTGTGAACCTTGTATTATGTTCATGTTCCACTTTCCTCTTATATTATATTTATTCATAATATCAATGGATTTTGGTTTTTACATAATATAACATAGTATCAGGTATAACTACAACATGAAAAAGGAAGCTCTAGTAAGCTTGTAAAACAGCAAGATATCGAAAACAGAAGTTGAGAAAGACATGTGTAGATTCAAAACAATCATTTTATATAATATTGCAAGAATGAAAAAAAAATTTTAAACATAATATTTGTAAATAACTTAACATAAAGATGAGAGACATTGAAAATGTTTAATGTTAGGTAAATAATAAGTAAAATATATTTCAAGTGTGAAGATGTCTACATATTACAAGAAAAAAATCTCATTTCCAATGAAACAATAAAATCAAAATTTGGAGGAACTGTCCTAACATAATTTCTTTCCGGTGTCAAAAGAAAAAAATGTTTAAAATTTGATGGGATGTTCTATCCATAAACTTTTATTAATAGTATTTTTAGGAGTGTCCTTCTGAGAGTAAATTGTATTTGACAAAAGGTTGAATATTGCTCTTCTTCAAGAATACCTTTTAAGTGCCAATCTTAGGGGACTCCCTTGGGAAGGGTCGGAGGGGGGAAGTCGAGAAGGGGGACTCACATACCCCCATCTCCCTGATATTATTCTTGTTTACGGTAGGTATTCTTTTTTTCGAAAATCGTCAGGATAGGTATTCAAAGGATTATTCTGGGTTGGAAAATACTGAAACGTTGTTATTACTTCAATAAATAATGTGTGATGGCGGGTAGATAGATACCTTTACTTCCTTCGGCTTATTTTTCGGTACCTACCTTCTTTAATATATTTTACATCAATATTTTTATACTTCTGCTAAATTCTGGAAAACGTTACGAAACAAAAACAATGATTGTATTATAAATATTATTATTATTATTATAAATATGACTTCGTAGTAAGCTCTCAAAAAGAAGAAGAAGATGGTATGATTTGAGATTTTCACGGCCAAAAGTATTACACTATTGCCCTGATGATGGACACCGTAATGTTGTCCGAAACATTGGCTAAAGAAGGAGGTAGCACAACATGACATAAATACCAAAAAATAAATCTAGGAAAATAATTCCCCTCAGGGCCTGTGTCATCTTTGAGGATGTTGTGTGGAGGGTCTTTTTAGAAAAAGGGGGTAGAGAAAGTTCTAGGAAGGAAAAATAATATGAGGGGTGGGTTGGAAACTAGGGTCGGTGTATCGAAGAGTGACGGATTTATGAATCTATCCTCACCACCCAGTGCATGGCAATGTTGAGAGTCCTGCTAGAGAGGTCATATATCTCCCTCATCCACACTCTCCGATCCGGCCTGCCACGCAATTGCACCCGCCGCCAATATCAGGACAAACCTCACCCCATGAACCCGGGCACCCCTGCTACCTATGGCAGAGATGTTGGTTATTCAATAAATGGTTCCCGGGCGGTGATACTCATACCCGCCTCTCAAATTGAACAATTAATAAAGCATTACTTATTTAAAATATAACAAAAATCTCTCAAAAATGTCTAAAGTAGCATTTAAAAAAAACCTGTGAATTTTTTGATAACTTTATTGTGTCAAATAAAAGAACAAAATCTCAAAAACAGAGTTCAACAGCTGATACAAACAAAATGGAGATAGCGAAAGGTTCAGAGTGATGTTAAAACCTTGTAAAATAATTGGAGCTTTATGACATAACTTCGTCATACAAATATCTACGGAAATAAACTAAATATGGGTCTGAAAAATATTTTGGTTAGAGAAAAGAGTAAAATAAATTGTTTTACGTTCCAGGGTCATTTTTGTAAATAGTGCCGTTTAGAACCTTATTCAATCGAGTATTCTATTTTCATACTGTTTTAGCAAAATAAATATCTAAATAATTAAATATCAGAAAGCGGTAAATTTCCCGTGATGTTTAAATTAAAACGATTTATCTTGGAGGTAGGTAAAAATTAAAATGATTTATGTTGGAGGTAGTTATAAATTTGCCAAACATAAGTTATCATAATAAGTTTTTTCCACTCATAAGAACTTGACAGAATATCTAAAACATCCATCCCCGTTTTCTAACAACGTGCGCTTCGAATCAGCCTTAATCCCTAGTAAAATTATTACCCGACTAATAAAATATTAACTCACATACGCAAGGTGTACCTAAAGTCGCAAAGCCCCTTGCAAAACCATAATTCCACATATTCTTCGACAACAAAAGCCAACATGGCGATGCGGTGACTGATTATCCGACACAGGTCGAACTATTTAAGACCTACAAATCCCTTAAGAAGCACCAAGAATCGAACCAGAACGAAGCTTATCAACAGAAGAGAAAATTCTGTCTCAGAGAAGAAAAATAGGTACCTGCCTACTGAGGGAAAATTCTATCTCAGTGTTGCCAGAAAGTATGGGATATTTTCCTCGGTAATGCTCGTTTTCATCCCGCGACAAAATATCCCCGACAAAATATCCCACGGAAAAAACATACCCCAACAAAATATCCACTAAAACCTAACTTAACCCAACTTTACAGGATGTCTGTATTATTTTTGTCCCATTTTACTAATTTTGAGCAATAATTTATTGTCTTTGTAGGATGTCTGTAATACTTTTGTCCTATTTTTTTGTTATGTTAGGTTAGGTTAGTAAATGCGCGTTTTTATCCCGCGATAAAATATTCCTGACTAAATATCCTACGGACTCCAAATAACTACTAAACCAAATATCTACTAAAACCTAACCTAACCTAACTTTACCGGATGTCTGTATTATTTTTGTCCCTTTTTTTGTTAATTTATTGTCTTTACAAGATGTCTGTATTATTTTTGTCCCATTTTACTACTTTTGAACTAAAAATTATTGTCTTTATAGGATGTTTGTATTATTTTTGTCACATTTATTTATTAGGTTTGGTTATGTTAGGTTTGGTTTGGTTAGGTTAGGTTAGGTTAGGTTAGTTTAGTTTAGGATTTAACATATATTTTGTTGGGTGATGTTTAGCTCGTAGGATATTTTGTCAGAGATATTTTGGCAGTGATATTTTGTCGGGGGTTGAAAAGTCGCGGAACCATTTTCCCCGGTTAGGTTAGTTTAGGTTAGGTTAGTTTAGGTTAGGTTTAAGGTGTATATTTTGTTGGGTGATGTTATGTCCGTAGGATATTTTGTCGGGGATATTTTGTCGGTTAGGTACTTTCGACTTTGGTCGTTATGGACCCGGTGGTGGGATAAAGGAAGCGATGTGGCAGTCTTTTGTCGTGCTGTCGATTCCTTTGTTGGGGACGGCGGGAGAGTTGGATGTTGCGGATGAAAGCTGATGGACGTGGGATTACCGGAGAATAAAGAAAATAATAAACTGACCACAGGAGGATTTTCAACATGTTAATCGGTAATAAAACAATAATTTATTAGACTCTTAAAATAAGGTTCGTTCTGTGTGACTAAAATATTTCTCATTGTGGTACAGAGTAGACATCGCATAGACTAGACTACATATAATTCTATTGAACAAAGTTCATCTGCAGTCGGTGGTTTCGTCAGCGTAAATTTTGTAAATACAAAAACACTGAATCATAATATATTATGTGAGCCTGGGGTGTGTAAATAATCCCAAACTCGATGGGCATAATACCCTAAAAATTATTTGAACATACTCGCGGACAAAAATTAATCAACAGAATGGCAATTAGCACTGGTCTAGATGTACAATAAGAGACACTAACCTTATAGAGTGATTTTCTGCGGTCTAGGCGGCCTATTGGTTATTTTCCATACTTTAGAAATTGTGCCCAAATTGATAATATTTTATGACGGACATCTATTAGGGTAAGTTGATCCAGAGAGAGTAAAATTCATAATTATTCAAATTACAATGAATTGGCAGTTTGCGTTTTCTCATGTTACAATAACATTCTGCATAATTCACAGTTTGTATTGAAAACATACTTCAACGAACTGTGGTCTGTGGTATGTGGTAGTCGATTTGTAGTTCAAACGGGCACAATACCCTGAAGGCAGTAAGTTTAGTATCCCTGAAAGCACATAGAGGCCGCCAAACAACCACTTTGTGATACTGATTAATGAACAAGTTTCAATTTATAATCGAATAAAAAAACTGGAACATATTATGATGCCTAAACAAATACGTTACTTAAGTTACGTATTTTGCGATGTGCAGAATTTTATAATGGTTTTAAAGTTCTACAAACCAGATTTTTAGACGATCAATGCCAATATTATCGACAATACTTCGTCCTGCGGCTCAATTCTCCAATAGCGATCAAGAGTTATTCATTACGAGTCTCGACGAATTTTGTTGAATGTTTCATTTATACATATTCTTGAATGTCGAAGGGTTGAAGAGGTGATTATATTGGCAGCCCTGTGAATATTGTCCATGTTTCTGATGTTTTTGATATTGTGTGTGATTGGTGTGAATTTTAAATTACCCTTTCTTCGAAAAGGCTAGGCGGTAGATATATTTTTTTACATAAACTCCACACAGGAGGCCCTAAAGAAAATAATTTCCCTTAGAGCCTATGTCATCATAAAGGAGGCTGTGTTGAGGGTTTTTTAAGGAAAGGAAGGAGAGGAAGTTCTGGGAAGGAAATAGGTATGAGGGGTGGGTAAAAATATAGGGGTCAATGTGTCTAGGAGTGACGGACGTATGAATCCATCCCTCCAACAGTGGTGCGAGGCAATGGGTCGAGAGATTCTGGCTGGAGAGGATGAAAGACCCTCTCAAAAATTTCTCTCGATCTTGTCCACCAGGCGTATTAGCCGCCAAGACTTGGATAAACCTCACCACCATGAACCCTGCTAAGTCACCAAACATAGCGACCACTTGCGGTGACCCAAGGCTATATATAACTCAAAACCAAAGGTAACTGGTGTCCACCCGCGGAAAATATATTTAATGCTGCTAACACCTACAAAACGACATTGCAGGTGAAAATTATCGTTCTTAATAGACTCAAAGCATCTGCTTCAGCATGTTCTACATTATGTATTGCAGCCAATATTTCCGGTAAATTAGGCGATTATGGGGACAGCTTGATAATATACATCATAAAATATCTTGGCGACCGTGTTTCCCCTTAAAAGTGTTCATTGGTTCATTTGGTTGAGCAAAATTTTTGCACACAAATTAATAATTATTTAACATTAAAAGTACCTAAACCGATTTTCCACATTTGCAATCGGTAATTTGGCAGATGGGATAGGATTTAGTACTTCCACAGGAAGAAAGAAAAAATTACCATCACACATATACTTTTTTTATAAAGATAAAGTTTGGGGATCTTAGAGTTTGAATAAATTAATGAAAAACCAGGAAATCATACAACGTTTTAAATGAGAAAACAGGAAGCAGAT
The DNA here is from genome assembly GCA_917563855.2 of Limnephilus lunatus. Classification (NCBI taxonomy): domain Eukaryota; kingdom Metazoa; phylum Arthropoda; class Insecta; order Trichoptera; family Limnephilidae; genus Limnephilus; species Limnephilus lunatus. The sequence goes on along the minus strand of OU830602.1, from coordinate 37,530,863 downwards.
GAGAGAAGAATGATGAAAGATATGAAATAAAGGAAAACAAGCCATACCGGATATTACTTAAGAATTTTCAATATTTTGGACATGGTCACTTTATTAAACGACAATATGAGCGCAGCGGGGCGCTTTAAACGATCATATTAATGATACGTCAATCCCATACATTCGTAATATTTCTACTAACTAAAAGCTCAATTTCGAAAGAAGAATAATAAAGTATAATTATTACCCGTCTCAGAATAGATATCGTCTAGTGAGGCGGGTAACGTGTGTACTTGCAATATCATATTATTTTATCAAGTGAAATTATATTTATTCCTTCACAATCACGCACACAAAAGATAAAATTATAATATTTTTAACATACGGCCTCTATAGTCGAGGGGTAAGGTTCTCGACTGGCAATCCGAACGTCGCGGGTTCAGATCGCGGGATGAAGTAGTGTCATCTTTACAAAGTATAAAATGAAGTCGCTCTTAGATCTTTTAAACTACGCAACGGATTTGCATGCGGTTTCACCAATAGATAGAGTGATTAATGAGGAAGGCTTTTAGTTATATAATTTCTCAAGGTTTTGTGTTGATTTGTTGAAATATATAAATAAAGGGAGCGGGTTGGCAAGCGGGCAGCGGGCAGCGGGCAGCGGGCAGCGGGCAGCGGGCAGCGAGTTGGCAAGCGAGCAGTGTGGATTTGATTTAACAGATAGAGTTGGTTATAATGCTTGGGTAATGGCGTGGTGTTGTATTTCGTTAGCCACAGCAACGTGTGGCCGGGTCTGCTAGTTATATAATATATTGATTTTAAAATAAAAAAAATAGTACATTTAAGGCACGTTCCAGAGTGCAAGATAATTCAGACATTTACAAAAAGGTCAATAGGTGTTCCAAATAAACAAAAATGGATATATTTATCCAAGACACTTTCTAGGTTACAAATCAGTTCTTAGAACACTTGTTTCCAATTAAAAAGTTACTTAAAATTTAAAAAAATTAGAATTATCACCTATGTCCACAAGATTGTACAACCATATCAATAGTGGACACCGTTAGTCCGAGTAAGCTTATTTTTATAGAAATAATAATTACCTACTATATGAAAAAGAACGGAAATGAAAATGAAGGAAATTTTCGTGGTAAAGAAATCCCATTACCCGAAAATTCCCATTACCATTATCATCCAAGCCGAATCCCATTACCATTCTGTCAAAATAACAATAAAATGACGAACCATTGCAAAGATTTCCTCTTATTGCACCAATATAAGCTTTAACACTTTTACAAAGTGTCGCAAAACGGTCTAAATTATTAAACTTCGCCAAGACGATCCGGAAAATTGCTCTAAAAATGTAGCACTAATAAAAAATGTCTTATCATTTTTATGAAAGATCATCGTGACTAAGTGACGGCTTTGGTTTTTTTATATGAACGGCTTAAAAATTGCTTGACTGTTTGTCTCGATGTTTGGTTGTTGAAGACGATAAAGAGCCAAGAGATTTGGCCTTCCCAAGAGATTTCAATTTTGGATGTAATGGAAAAATGCCGTCAACTTGACGACGCAATTTCGTCTAGTGTAACAATTTTCTATCACCTAAGGTTTCCTTCGAAAGGACGAAAGATTTCATGAACCCGAGAAAAATATATTTATCCCAAGATGAAGATGGTTTCGAAAATGATTTATGTCAATGGTTTTTTAGGTAGATTTTAGCTTCTGAAACAATTTCTTATTCAATATAATATTTATTCGTGTTTATTATGTAACAAACTACTTTTTTTCTACCCATTTTGGGCCAATATTGTTCGCTGGTGATTTGGGGTTCGATCATGTTTTTTTATCGGTTTAAAACACCATTGACCGAAGTACCTACCTACTTTCCCCACGAATCTTAGGCTATTTTTTTTTGTTAAAAGCATGTACACTAGTAGTTTTGTGACCTCGCTTCCAAAAAGCTTGTTTCTAATTTTCCTTACAATAAAATCAAACCGAAAATTCCATCTGAAATCATTAGATTTTTAAGACTAACTAACCATCACGCCATTTACCCACAGGGGTGGGGTAGGCAAAGAGGAAGGACCGCCAAAAAACTCGCTCTTGGCACACACTTCTTGCCTCATTCACATTCATATCATCTTTGTAAATGCTATTACTATTATACATGCTCTTCTATTATTCTGACTCGGGTAGGTGTCGATGAGACTCGCTATCCATCACATCGCCATCCCTTCGGTGGCGCAAAGAGGAGGACGGAACGTGAGCAATGCCGAATTGGTACATGGAATATAAGAGGAGGAATGGAAAGAAATATGAATGAATTATGTGGTACAATGAAAGGCAAATGTTTGGACGTACTTTGTATAACTGAGAGTATGAAAAAAGAGAGCGGTACATTGCAGCATAATGATAAGTTCCTCATCTGGTCTGGGAGACCAGATACAGAGAGGGCTTGTCAGGGTGTTGCAGCGCTACTGTCTCCCAGAATGGTTGAATGTATGTTGCAATATGAATGTGTAAGTCCGAGAATAATGTGGATCCGATTCAAAATTGGTTTGACAAGGGTGTTTCTTATTATTTGCTACGCCCCTGTTAATTCTGAAAGTGATGAAGTGAAAAATGATTTTTGGACTAATGTGAATGATGTAATGAGACTAAAAGAGTTGAATGAAAAGATTATAATGGCGGGCGATTTGAACGGGTGGGTCGGTATTAGACGTGACGGATTTGATTCGGCCTTAGGTATGTTTGGGGATAAAAGAACGAATGACAATGGGAATAGAATACTTGAAGTATGTTTGGAGTGGAACCTTTTTGTTTCGAATACTTTCTTCGATCATAGGGGTATCCATCAGTATACGTGGGAAAGAGGAATTGAAAGATCGATAATCGATTTTGTAGTAATTGACTCTAGGTTGAGAGCCGTTACCGAGGACACAAGGGTTTACAGAGGAGCTGAGGTTGAAACCGACCACTTTCTGGTGGTGTCAAAAGTAAACCTCTTTCGCGGCTGGCGCTCTAAGGTGAAAACGGTATCAGCTCCAACAAGAGTCAAAATAGAAAAACTACAAAACGATTATGTCAGAAGTGAATATGAGAATTGTGCAGAAATGAGATTGAATGAGAAGGAAATGGACGTTCTAAGCATAGAGGAAACATGGAACCACATTAAGGTGAGTCTATGCGAATCTGCTAGAGATGTGTGTGGAATAAGTAAGCAAGGTAGGAAAAAAGGTGATGCATGGTGGGATGATGAGATCAAAGCACTGGTCTCAGAGAAGAAGAAAGCATGGTTACGTCTGATAGCGATTGGCAGTGTTTCAAGCGAAGAGAGAGATCGAGCGAAAGAAGTATATAAGATATGCAAGAAAAGAGTAAGTGTTGGGGTGAAAGAACGAAAGAAACGCCTGGAAGAAGAAGAGGGAATCAAAATGACAAACCACTTCCAAGAAAACATAAAACTGTTTTGGAAGGAGGTCAAAAGGTCCCGGAGTGGTCCAAAGAACGGAAGTATGAAAGTGATAAAATCGAAAGATGGACAAATGTTGACGAATGAGAATGAAATCAAAGAGAGATGGATGAAATATTTCGAGGAAGTCTTCGAAAGTAACCCGAGTGGTTGTGATCTCAGCGGTGAATCGGTTATGAACGATGATGGAGTGAATGTTACCGAAATCAGTATGGATGAAATAAAAAGATCAATTAAATGCATGAAGAGTGGCAAGGCTGTGGGTTTCGACAATATTGCTGCCGAATACTTTAAAGGAGATAGTCGTATTATTCTAACATGGCTGTGCAGACTTTTTAACCAATGTTTAAAGGAGGGTTATACGCCATTAGATTGGAGAAGGGCTGTAATCATGCCATTATACAAAGGTAAAGGGTCACGTATGGAATGTGGGAATCATAGGGCTATTAGCCTTCTAAGTTCAGTGGGCAAGCTGTATGGTAGAATATTGATTGAAAGGGTAAGAATGGAAACAAAAGATAAAATATGGGATGTGCAAGGTGCTTTTATGAGTGGAAGGGGGTGCATGGACCAGATTTTCTCATTGCGTATGCTCACTGAGAAGTTTCTTGCAAAAAACCAGAAACTCTTCTGTGCCTTTGTAGATCTACAAAAAGCGTACGACCGAGTTGACAGGAAAAAGCTATGGAAGGTGTTGTCCAAGTACGGAGTGAATACGAAGCTCATTCAGGCAATTGCGTCGCTATATAAGGGAAGCGTTGCATGTGTTAGGGTGAACGGCGATTGTACGGAGTGGTTTGACATCACAAAAGGTGTTAAACAAGGCTGCGTAATGTCACCGTGGTTATTCAATCTATACATGGATAATTGTATGCAAGAATTGAAAGAGATGGGATTGGGCGCAAAATTGAGTAATCTGGAAGTATGTTGCCTTTTGTATGCAGATGATGCGGTGCTAATTTCTAGCAGTATGGAAGATCTACAGTCTCTCGTGTCTAGGATGAACGAAGTATGTATGAAGAATGAGTTAATGATGAATGTAAGTAAGTCTAAAGTCATGGTGTTTGAAAGAGAGAGTACGAAAACAGTATGCAATATAGTTGTGAATGATGAATACTTGGAGCAGGTGGATGAGTTTGTGTATCTGGGTAGTATGTTTACGAAAGATGGGAAGGCTGATAGAGATATTGAAAGAAGGGTGAATGCCGGTAACTCCATTAATGGAGGACTGAATGCCGTTGGCGGTAATAAAAAACTGTCCAAAGACGCGAAACTAGCCGTCCATAATGGAGTGCTGGTACCTACCCTGATGTATGGCAGTGAGGCATGGAACTGGCAGAGGAAGGATGAAAGCAGACTGAATGCTGTAGAAATGAGATCCCTGAGGCGAATGTGTGGTAAAACCATGTACGATCGTGAGAGAAACGTGGATATCCGCAAAGAATGCAAGGCTGACGTAAGCGTGATGTGTAAGATTAAGAAAGGGACTCTCCGATGGTTTGGGCATGTAGAGCGAATGAACGAGGAAAGGAGTGTAAGGAGAATATATGATGCAAATGTGAATGGTAGAAGAAGTCGGGGACGCCCGAGGAAGACATGGCACGACCAAGTGAATCAGATACTTGAGTCGGGACATGTGAAGAGTCGGAATAATAGAAGAGCATGTATGAGACGATGTATGAATGTGAACGAGGCAAAGAGTGTGTGCCAAGATCGAGTTGTGTGGCGGTCCGTCCTCTCTGCCTACCCCTGCGGGGAAACGGCGTGATGGTTAGTTAGTTAGTTAGTTTGGGTAAAAGTATCAGCATAACTTGGTCGTGTAATGTCTTCCTCGGGCGTCCCCGACTTCTTCTACCACTTTACACTCCTTTCCTCATTCATTCACTCTTGATACCACTAGGGATCTCATTTCTATAGCATTCAGTCTAGATTTCTAAGTAGGTTCCTAACACTAGAGTAGGTACTTAATTATAAACCACATTATATTGTTTTTAAATTTCAAATAAGGAATTAGGTACATAATTTGTCCAAAGATACGTCACCATCCCAATAACGATTCTTTTTTAGTTTTCTTTAGGCAGGTACCAAATAATATTGAAAAATGCGAATGAGAAAGTCCTAATGAACACAAAGATTTCACATTTGAAAATTATATCTTTACTGAACCATTAAAATGGCCACTATATTGAAAAAACAGAAACGAAACGCACACACAAAGTACGTACAAGATGTGATTTTAGATTATCACGGCCAAAAGGATTATGCTTATTATTATATGTTTTTGGAGTGTTAACCAACGTTTCGGATAGCGTTACAGTGTCCACCATCAAGGCAGATGTGTGCCATGATGGTTGTAGCCAGTTGAATACGAGGTTTTTCAAATCAATAAATTATGAGCGAAAACATTAAAATTACGCATTTTTCGCTCAATGATAAGACTCGGAGAAATTAGTAATTATAAATTTGTTAAAATAACCCAATATATTAACAAATTTTGAAAGTTGTTGTTTTCTAAAATAACAAAACAAATTTTTATAGATCAACTCATATAAGTATCATAGAAATCGTTATTTATGTTTTACCATGATGGTTAGAAATATGATCTAAACGGTGTTAGAAAGAGAAAACACCAAGCTTTATATTCAAATCTCAAAGTTACCCAGAAAATAATTAAAATTTACTCCTTCATAAATCCAAAGCTTTCCGCAGCAATTTTAGAAAAAAAACTTTTAGAATTTATTAATTATTTTTTTTATGAAATGAATAAAAGTTAGGTGATGATAACGTTTATAATATATTTGTCTAATAAAAAGTTAGTTATAAAAAAAGTAGGTGAGTCATTTTTAAAACTTTTTGAATTTTGCATAAAAAATAATTTATGTTCAAATATTTTATGATTATTTCGAAATATAAAAATTGTAAGCGTATTTCATCACCTTTCAAAAACATTTTTAATTTTCGGATTCGTTCAAAAATATTCCATTTATTTGGATTTTATTGCAAAGCCGAAATATTTTGAGCTTCCGACAAAATAGACCCGAGGCGTGAGTGGTTGTAATAATAAAGCTTTTAAAAATGAATGCTCTAAAAATCAGATTTTTATACTTGGTGGAAGCGCTAAACCCGTCATTGATAAATAACTTTTATCACGCGAGAAGTTTACATATCTAATAAAGAAGTCTACACATCTAATATCATTAATAATATGATTTAATTTCACGCGTTATTAGAAAGAAAGGAGGAATTTACGTGAAATTTCTACCCCGGTAATAAAATATTTGTTTGCTTGATTTTAATCCCCCGTCGATGTCTTTATTCAGAAGAGCAATAATATGTAAGCAGGGGTGGCAGGGGCAACAGCGAACAGTCGGAGAAGGGGCAACTCCACACAGCGGAGGTGGGGCAATTCCGTACAGCGCACACACGGACGGCCAAATGGAATTGCGGCGCCAAAAATAAAAAAAGCATTGTCTAATCATAAATATTTTTTAAATGTTCTTCATAAACCAGTTCAAAATGAATCGCAAAAATTTATTTTACGAACGCAACCCAATAGCCTGCGCATACACGCAAAGTAGAGATACTCGTATGTATCGGGCTCAATATATTTCTCTTTTGCGCCTGATTCATTGACGGGGTAGCTATGCTCGTCCTGTTTTTCCTATTTTAAAAAAAGAAAGTTTTCAACGTGGCTATTAAAACATCAGGAATATAATTTAATTTGAAAGTACTTTGGACATAACAGTCATAACGTATCTAATATCAATGTAATATATGTTTTATTAAACACTAATTTTAATTTTAAAAAAATATTAAAATCTCTTCAACCAGATTTAAGAAAAATGTTCCATCGAGTTCCACGCCATTATTTTACTGGTTCGAAAAAAGCTTAATAAGGAATATAAAAACGTTAAATGCATATCCATCTTTTTCCGCCTTTCTTAAAGCGAGCGCATTCTTTTCAGGTAGTCTTGGTGACCCCTCTCTAAAAGAAATGAAGATTATGAGAAAAAAACTATATATTTATAATGTTCAAAAATTGTCAATTTCACAATGTATCGTCTTTTAACAGTTTAATCATATGTATATGATTAAATATTGCAGGATGCCAAAGCTCGATATGGGCTGTAGCGCCATCGAAGAAGAAGAATATGCTTTATTTACTAAATAAAATTGGTTAATTAAGAATACTGAAAAAAATCAATACGAAATAAATAATATTTTTTAATTAGAATTCTACGACCATCTGACTCCAACTAACCTTAATAAGGTATTTTTTAAAGATTTTCTTAGATAATCAGCTCATATGCATTTCTGATCAATATTTCAAATAAAAATATTTTTGGCATCTTAAATTGAGAATTCGTCCTTATGTGCAGTGGGAGGTGGGGCAGAATTGAACGGAGGATGAGGACAAATCGACTGGAAAATTACATTGATCTCCGATATTTCCCGAATAATGAATAGCTCTAATGCGATTACACATACTTATCTTCTTTGGAATTTATCGCATTCATATTTGATGTAATGGAACCGGGAATATAGAATTTATTAGATCTACAATAATAACGGGACTAAGACGGATAAAAATATTATAGCCTATTATATTTTGTATTAAACGGATAATTTTTTTTCACGTTATTGCGTATTGTTATCATGATTTTTGGGACAGAGTAATCTATATTAAGAGGGAATTATTGGTATCAATTTACAGATCGGACGATTCACTTTACCGTTTATTTTGAAAATAATTAGACATATGTACCTTCGAGAAGGTATGTCTAAAGAATTCCTTAAAGAATTCTTTAGACATACCTTCTCAGACATTCCTTAAAGAATTCTTTAAAGAATTTGTTAATTTGTGGTAGAGTTCCATTGAAAAATACTTTTTTTTTTTATTACATTTTATTAACGCTTTTTTAGATGTTACGTATTTATTATGGTTCCATGCCAACTCAGAATAAAACCAACTCAGACACACCTCAGAGAGGTCAGTAAAAGCTATGAAAAAATAATTTTGAAATAGCCGGTAACCCTAACCTAACTTAACCTATTGAACCAATTTTTGTTTTTTTTTTTATCATCTCTCTTAATGACCTTTCTGAGGTACTTCTGAGTTGGTTTCATTCTGAGTTGTCCGGTTACCATTTATTATATGTAGGTACATAACTGAACTGTCTCAGTAATAACATTTTGTACTTGTTTTGTGATAGATTAAAGATGTCCACTGAAATGGTTCCCTGATTATTTCTCTCCATTAGTATTCTGGAAAAAGAAGAATAAGTAATGTAGTTAGTCCCAAAATGTATGCACTGAAACACATCCCTACTTTTAGAATCACGTAGTGGAATCCGGAAGCTTATCAATGCGAGCAATTTTGGATTTTCAACTATATCATTTAAAATTTTACCAAGTACCAAGTAATTTTTTGTACCAAGAAATACCAATTCAGTGAACATTTTATTTTGAAGAATTTATTTCGTTTTCCTTCAATAGTTTGTACAATTTGTACATGAATATTATAATGTGGGTTCCAGTCGGGAGAATTGTACTCAAGTTGACTTCTAACGTTGTTAACAAATGAAAGATTCGATTGAAAAGGGATTTCTAAGTCTTTAATTAGTTACAGTTTTTATTTTAATTATTTCACCTGCTTCAACAATTCTTCATTAATTTCATATGAACAAACAAATCTATTTTATTTCTTCAAAAATCGCAAATTCACTTTGTGGCGTCATTTTATACCTCGGCATCGTGGTTATTCCTCGATTATTGTATAAAAGTTTATAATATGTACATAATTGTAATAATCAACTTTATAATAATATTAGTTTGTCTCTTCTTATATTTGTTAATTTTCCGATTAGCGGCATCAGTTAGGACTCTTGTGGGGTGTTTACATAAATTATGTTTCACCTGTTATTCGAGATAATAAATTGCGTTAATTATAGTCCACTGACTAATATCCTGCCATCACTTTTGTTGTAAGTCTAATTAATTTTAGTCGGTCGCTGAACAATTGACGATATTTTGTAACTATGTATTTTGATTTCTCGCAAAGATTTGACTTGACTTGTCACTACTATTTTCTTATGTTTATCTCTAATTTTGTCCTTGCTTTCATTTATCATCCTTATAACTAGAGAAAACCAGAAATATGTCATTTTTAAATTAGTGTTAACAAAAAGTACATAATTTTAATAGTTTTATCAACACGCCTTTCAGCATTTTTGGATGTAGGTATAAATTAAAGCAAATTTTTAATGAAATAAAATCGATATTGAGTTATAATTTTAAAAAGTTGGTACGGAGGGTATAATCTTTCTCATTGGAACCGCTCTGTACGATCGTAAGAACAGCTTTCGACGAAATGTAAATTTTCGGCCGCTGGTTGGTTAAACGCTCTTAATTAACACAATTTTTTATTGTAAATTGGACGTAAGTCCGTTAATAAATAAATCACAAATCATTGTAAAATCAAAGAATTGGACATTTATTCAATTCAGCGTCAATTTTTCTCAATTCCTAGTCGGCTGGTCGGAGAGATAAACCTGTGAACATTTCCTTAAAGATCCAAGGTCGAATATCGCAAACTGGTATTTTGAAGTGTCTCGCGGTTTGGTTAACCAGATGACATTGAAAGGACATTGCACCGTCATTAATGTGTAGTCTCACACGGGTATTTTTTTAATCTATTTTATTTTATTAAACTTGTTATTTATTTTTATGCTATATATTTACATTTTTCAGAGCGTCTCAGATTTCAATTTTGTAAATCGGGTAATTTTTCACGGGTAAGAACTAGTAGGTACTACATAATCTTTACGGTAAAAAAATCCCTGATACTAGAGAAAGAAAGAAAGGTACCTGAAGAATTTTGAATTTCAATAATTGAAATCCAGTCGTGTCCGGGATTTCTGAGCGTCCGATTTGGAAATTTCCCGCCTTCATTAAAAAAAATTCTCCGAATTTTATTACGAAAACATTTAAACTGCTTATAGTGTTATAGAGCCTTAAAATGGACCTATAGTTAACATTTTATCCCATATTTTAAGGATTCAAAAAAGTATTTTAAGGATTCATAAAACATATTATGACTTTTATGTGTTATCTATGGAGACCGTAATTTTGGTTAGCGAAATGTCAATAACAAATAATTCAGAAGAGACAGCTTTTGTTGGAAAAAGAAAATACTTGGTGATGCTTGATATAATACATTTGTGATTAATTGAAGTAGGTACCTAGCTATAGTACCTATATACAACGGGCGGGAACTTTTGAAATAATTCCGAAAAAAGTTTTAAAAAAATGTTCTTTAAATTGGTCACATTTTGGTCAGCGAAAGCTCGAAGGTTTTTTACAAATTAGCCAAAATGTTGCCAAAAACGCTTGGCCAAAGCGGATGGCGTTTTGTCCATATTAACGTATTCCACAATTCATCTCTGGTTTTTGACACCATTGCAAATATTTTTTTAATAAAATGTAGATACTAGCTTGTTGGTACGTTATAACTTGTTTGATATTACTACTAACTTGTTTGATATTACTACTTATTTATTGTCAAACTATTGTGAAATTATTATTTTTTATTGATTGATCTATATAAGGGATGTTTACATTATATTATTCGATGCCTGTCTCGCTAGGGTATACCTGTGTTGAGACAGGCATAGAGGTACAAAAATTAATATTATATATAAGAGTATTTCAGAATGTCATAAGAATATTTAAGGTTAAAGACATGTTAATTTGACGTAAGGATTATTTTTATTATTAGTTTTTGTGCTTTAATGATGGGGTCGAGGGCACTAGAAAAAGTGTTACCCCAAGCTAAAATTCCGTATTCGATGTGTGATTGGCACAGTGAGTAATACACTGTTTTTTAAAGTTGTAGGTTGAGGAAATTACGTGTTCGTTTGAAAAAGTATATGGATTTGCGGATTTTGTTTGTAGTGTTAAGTACATGTTGCTTCCGATTTAGGTGTGTATCAAAGGTTATTCCTAAATATTTGATAATGTTTGATTGTTCAAGGCATGGTCAGTTACAATTCAGGTTCGGAGATGAGTTTTTACATTTGTGTATTTTTAATTGTGGGTGGAGGTTTGGTTTTGTGATATTGGTGAGACTAGACAGTAAGTATTTTATTTTCTGTACATTGAGAGTTAGTGTGTTTAACCTTTTGAATTCCTTCCTCCGTTTGCGAATAAATGGTAGGCCAGTCTTTCGCTTGGAATAAAAGGACAGTGTCGTCATCGAAGCTGATAATAGTGGCATCGATATCTAGGTTACACAACTCGTTATTGTGTATTAGGAAGAGCGTTGCATCTATAACACTGCCTTGTGGGATACCGTAACTAATAGGCAAATTCTGACTCTTTGTAGCACTGAGTTTAACGCATTGGGATCTGTCAGATAAGAAGCTGGAGAGTAAGCTTAATTCCTTATTCATAATACCTATATTGAACATTTTGCGTTCTAATTTGGCGTGTGATATTGTATCAAACGCTTTACATAGGTCGAGAAATACCGATAGACATTTTGAGCCCTTATCAAGGTGGCCAGGATATGGTCAGAGACGGTGGCTATGGCATCGTTTGTGGCCAAATTGCCGCGGCGATAGTAGGTTGTTGGATTATTAGATATGAGCGCATCAGCAGAATGCAGCCTGTTCATAATAATAATAATACATTATTTCTTATAGGAGATAGGACCCTCCAAAAATCGTAAAATTCCCTGGTTTGAATGCCACTAACAGACGTTCAGTATACAAACTAGAAAATGAATTAAAAAAAGCAAAAAATACAGACATAGAGTAATTTTTTTCGATTACAGTAAGAAAAAAACTTAAGAATATGAAAAAAATGGGGATTACAAACATCTATTATGATGGTACTATAAAGGTATATCGGCTTAAGGTGCAGTTGTCCCTTTCGCTGAGTATTCGGGAGAAAAGAGCGATAGTGACAGGTACAGTTTAGTTAAATACCTATTGTTAAAATTTCTCGGCTACAGGGTTTTCTCTTAAGTACGCCTTTCTTACATAATAATAATAATTAAAGATCTCGATATCGTCTTTGATCCCAAATTAAAGTTCTCGGACCATATATCATGAGTCACTGCAAACTCTGGGGGTTTAGGTGCAATGATATCCATGTTCGATGGCGTTACAAGAAGTAAGTTGGAGTATCTATGCTAGTGGTATACGGACTCCGGACCAAACTATACAATAAAAACCTACACTGGAACAAATTCAGAAAAAAAAATCCTCATGTATCTACATGCAGAAACATGGAACTTATTCGAGGTTTAGTCCCTTCGTACACGGAGATACTTACAAGCGACTCAACTTTGATGCGCGTAGCACACGCACCGCTCGTAAGAACCCGCCATAGTATTTAGATAGTGATCGTAGACGTGCACGCTACCAACAGTGCTGGTAGCGCGTTACGCTAGTTGCATTCATATCTACTACTATCCGTTTGACAGAAATGGCAATCGATCTTGAATGGAATTTTAAATTTGTTCTGAAAATGGAACAAAGCGTGTTAGTATAACTATACGTTACAAGAATAGTTAAGAAAGGATCAATGCATAAGGCATGGATTGATGTTGGAAAAAGTGTATTTTTCTTACGAATAAAAGTTAACAAGTGCACCAAATTTAAATAAAAATTCTTGTTTGTGTAGAAAGAATGAAACTTGTTATCTTCTCATGTAGTTTCCTGGCGGCAAAGAACGCCCCAGAGTTATAGATATATGGGTGAACCCAAAATCTTCTATTAGATCGTTTTTAATTTTTATAATAAAGATAAACGAGAACATTGTCTTCATCGTTAAAGTCACTTGACGTCGTATTAACTCCTCGTGAAAAATGGTGAAAAGTTCAGTGTGTATCGGGTAGCGCCGTGTACGGAAACTAACATTAATACATATATGTAAATAATGTGTTCAATATAAATATATGTGTTCTATTTTAAACCAATATAATAACACCCCCCCCATACACAAAAGCCCTGCTTATTAATGGAGATAAACCGAATATATATGTATTTTATGTTATTAGCTATTATATAAAATTTATTGTAATTTATATATCTTTTGTGAATAAAAAAAAAAAGTTGAATTCTTGTGGTTGCGTCACTATCACGTAGTTTGTAAGTACGTCCATGTACGAAGGGCCTTATATATGACGAGGACTTACTTCAGGCAAGGCGTAGATTTAGTCTAGAAACCAAACGTTTGACAAATTATGCAATACTTAATTAATAATTTTAATTAAGTAATGATTAATACATAATTAAAATTTTAATTCGGTGTAAACCTATACTGATTCTTTTTGAATGCTATTGAATAATATGTAAAAACTTCAGCTGTAGTCATCGCCATGATACCACACGACAGAACAGCTTTTCTAGCGCAGCACAGCATGACATTTTTTAAAATTTTTTAAACTTTTTTGAAATTTATTTTATTTTAGAAATGTATTTGTAAACATTTTTTTGGCAAAAATTATATTGCGGAATTTCTTAAAACGAATTAATTAAAATTTGTAATTGCGTGAGTAATGAATGTAATAAAGAATATCATTATTGTATAATAAGACTACATTTCTAAAACCGTACATATATTTAATTGGTCTTTAAATAACTTTTTTTGCGTGTTAAAATAAAAAGCTTCTTCATATTTTAAGTTGATAACTAATCTGTCGTGCAGTGAAAACAATAAATAAATTAATAAATAAGATCTTGTTATTTGCATAGCTGTTAATTTTTAGAAAATAATGTACCCCCCGGGTCGGATGCCCTGCCTGCTCAGACGTTGAAACGCCAATGAATACTGGAAATTCTCTCCACGCAGAAAAACCAATATAAGAAAATTCGTTTTTAATATTGATAAAAGGAATTCTTTGCGTCTCAATATCGATGGATTCGGAAAAAAAACCGGTTCTTACCTTAAATTTCAGGTGGAAAAGCTGTCATTATAAAGCATTCTGAGGAAGTGATTTACAGCGGCTCTCCGGGCTGGAGGAGCGCTTAAGCCTCCCTCGTTCTGGAGCCCCGCCCTTCCCACCCTCCAGACTCCCGCCCCCGCCCTGGCTCCCGGGAGATGGGGAAGTGGAAGGGGAGATGCAGGCCCGGACTGCCCGGAAGGCTCCTGGAGTTTGGACGAGTTTTAGTGGGACGTTTTTAACAACGAAAATACGTATGTTGATCATCCTGTTGAATTAGTCAGACATCTCCAATAAATCGTAATTTAAGTTGAGTCAGTTATGTGTAAAATTATTCCCCCATCTGCTACTATAATTTATGACTCCCTTGAAAAAACCTCTTCTATATATCGTGTTAATGTTTTGTTTAGTGTCAATTGGTGTCAATGCTTTGTTTAGTATCTACGTAGGTTTCGATGTCGAACTCAATAACTAATTTTTAAATTAAAACAAGGCCTTTCGACTTTTGGTATACTGGCATGCAGAGCTTCGGGCCAAACTGTTTTATCTCCCGGCTTGCAGGACTAAGTTGCCAATGGTCATGCCAGTCGGGAGAGATATCGTGTTGTTAAATAGAATCACTTCAAATATCGATAAGTTTAACATTAATGATGCACAATTTAGACGGTAAGCTTTGTTTCTGTTAGTTTTTAAATCTGCTTATCTTATCTTAAATATTTTCTCTCTTTTAAAAACGCTTTGAAATGTTAATTTTGTAATGTTTTTAAAATGAATAAATTAAATTGAATAATTTATGATTGTTGAAAAAATGGTTAAATTTTGTAGTTTTTAACCAAAATAGAACCATCTTAAACCCTTACCATAGCCATATCACCTAAGTGACGGTCCACCCCTGGGTGAGATTTGGGTAGGTTGGTTGTAGGGAGACCCCCTACTGCATAATGTATGCGATTTTAATGTGTCGCCGCGCCGTAAGCGGATTGCGGCCTGTTGCGCCGCCGTCGGTAAGCCCCAAAGCAAAGCTTGGCCAAACATGAATTTGAATTTTTAAACGTTCCAAGAAGCGACACTCCGACGCGTCTTTGAGGCTGTCTGAAGATTTTGGGGTCTTATTGCTTTCATATAACTAGCGAGAATTTAATAATCCACTCACCAGCGACCAAATTCTTATAAAAATTGACGAATTTTTAGATTCAATTGAAGATCTAAACAAAAAAAACCTTAACAAAATGACAATGCAACCCTTCCATTCTATAAATAAATTTTTGCATCAATTTCTATATGTTATTTTCTGATTTATTTATGGTTATAATAATTATTGTAAGTGGGTCGGACAGCCGACTGAATGAATGACCTTTGATTGTTAATAATCTGATAAGGAAAGCAAAATTTGACAATTTAAAAAATGGTCATCACTATCAGTGTTCGCATATTTAAAAATTTTGAATAATCAAAAAAAAATCCGAATAAAACTACTAAAAAATAATAGAGCTCAGTTGTATCGCAGAAATTCAGGTCATCAAGTAGCATTTGTAACGAAAGGCATGGCCTTTTCCATTACAAACAAAAAAGAGGCTTCCCTTGACTGCGCATTGCGCCCAAATCAACATATTTTTTTGTAGAATACAGTCAATATTTGAATATGTCATTTATTGTCAGTAATTTTACATACTTAGTTATTGTTTTTGACACGTTATCGTACGGCGGCAGACCGATTCGTAGCTAGCTGGAACCTCGCGCGTATTTTTGAAAGTTGATTTTTGCAATATATTTTTATGAGAGTAATGTGTGAGAGCAGTGCTTATGTGCCTATATGGAAAGAACGCTTCTGTAAATAACAAACGTGTTATTTTTATCGGATAAACCTAGTTTTATTTTAAATACAACCAAAAGGCGCGTATTTAAGTATTTTTTTACCTACTCATGTAACTAGATAACGTAGAAGGGTCGTATAACCTAATACCACTGACGGAATTGTTCGGAAGTGTGCCGGGAGTGGCCGCATTATCTATTTAAAAGGCCCCTTTATTGTACGATTACTTTTCGCGTTCTCCATCAAATCCGGAGAACATAATGCAAGTATTTTGTCTCCGTATGAATAAATCATATCAAATAACTATCAGGGGGTTTCGGGATTTTTCCACCGTTAGCCTGGCAACACACAACACTACCGACACAGACGGATTTGCGCGGGGCGAAGTGAAGATGGCGGCAAAGCGAAGTTCTTATTTAAAATTTCAAAATAATGCAAATTTGTTAAAAATTCGAATAAAAAGAATAGACAAAATTTCAGAGTTGAAAGGAAGAAAAGATATTATGAACATATGAGTATACTAGATATAATGAACTTATACTAGATATTATGAACTTATTTTAGATAGTATAAATTTATATTAGATATTATGAACTTAATTTAGATAGTATAAATTCATACTAGATATTATGAACTATTAATATATATTATGAACTTATACTAAATATTATGAACTTATCCTAAGACTTCGTCAATTAAAAAAAACTTGCTTGGACGCATTAGCTCCACACAGGAGACCCTGAGAAAAAACAAAATCATCAGGGCCTGTGCCATCTTAAGCGATGCTGTGTGGAGGGTCTTTTTAAGGAAAAGGTGAGGAAAACAATTTATCTCAGAGTCAATGTCATCTTTGGGGATGCTGCGTGGGGGGTCTTCTAGGGAAGGAAGGAGAGGAAGTTCTTGGAAGGAAAATAAAGGAGATGATGTTCTGGGAAGGAAAGGGGCACGAGAGGTGGGTAGGAATCTTGGAGTCACTGGGTCCACGAGTGACAGACGTAAGAATGCATCCACGGTGCATGGATCAAGAGAGTCGGGCTGGAAGGCCTCCCTCTACTATTTTCTCTCGATCCGGCCTGCAACGCAGTTGGTGGGCAGATGCATCCACTGCCAAGTCTCGGACAAATCTAATCCCATGAACCCAAGCACCACTGCTAAATCACCAAATATTGCAAACCATTTAGGGTGACCTATAACAGGATTGTTGATGGTTATCCAATAAATGGTTCCGGGGGCGACTGTACCCATACACGCTTCCTAAATTGACATATGAATCAATCTCTCCAACTGCGGTGCAAGTTGAGAAACTTGTGCAGTATTCACATAAAAAAATAAAAGTAACTTAAATGTATTTTAAATTTAAAATTTTCCCATTATGTTAACTGTTCGTTGCGGATTTAGGTATTTCTGTAGGGAAATCCCCGAGCATGCAATGTGCTGAGATCCAAGATGATAGAACTGTAGGCAAAACCGTTGATTCTAAATACATAGATTTTATCCAATTTTTCGAACTGATTTATGCTTACTGAATATTGTCCAATTTTCAGTAAAACCTATTAGCTTAATTAGTTAGCTAACTGTATTATGAGGTGGGGATGGGTGCATGACTAGGGATTAATAGAGTGGAGGAAGAAATAGAAAGGACATTGAAAGGGAACATAACTAAGATGGGACTGTAAGATAATATTTTTTGTTTATTGGTAATGAACTCGTCACTATTATTAAGGGATTTCTTTATTTCAGAGGCTTCTACGTTATCTAGGCGTTTTACTTTATTATTAACATGAAGAATATTTACTCCTATATTTTAAAATATAAAAATGAATGTTTCTTTGTTTGTCCCTTATGCGTTCCTAAACCTTCATCCTGTACGCAAGTCGCATAACCGTGATGGTTTCTATATATAATAGTGAGCTCTGGCGTTATGAAATTATTTTCGGTACTATTCATCCGATTGCGATGAAACTTTGGTGAGTTGTTATGCAGACGCCCGCGAAGGTTTCTAAATATACAGGGTGTCCGGGGGTGAAAAAAGTTATGTATATTTTTTACTTATACTATTATGTAGAATCACCAATGCACTTTACCCCAGGACACCCTGTACAGTGGTGAGCTTTAACGTGATGAAATTTGTACAAAAATTTTGCAATAGGTGGCACGCGAGTTGTTTGAAAAATTTGTGTATTTTATATAGTTTAGCGGTAGGGAGGGAAGGTGGGAGGGGAATACGGAAGGGGGAAAGGGGGATGGAGGAGGGAGACGGGGTCACGGTATGGCGGAAGAGGAAGTAGGGAGCCAGGGAAGAAGAATAATAGATCACTCTGTTTAAACCACTATATTATTAACAATATCTACATGTTTCGATAACAATGTTATCTTCATCAGGATATGTTAATTTAAAGAAAATAAATGAAAAACACGTATAGACAAATTAGAATAAATTAGAACAAAGACAAAATACTCAAAAGTAGAGGTGATTAATTGCTTAAAAAATCTCATAAAAATAGTTATACAAAATTAAATATAAAAATTATTTTGAAACATAAAATTACATTTAGATAATAAAAAACTTTTAGGAACTAATAATTAAAATAATAAGTCTAAATCACAAAATAAATAATTATAATTATTGTAAGTATTAATAAGAAAATAAATTTAAAAGATGGATATTTTAAAAAAATGTTTGGTTATTTATAATATTTAATTTACTATAAATGCTTTTTCAAATTTCTAAAATTTCTAAATTTTCTAATTGTATGCCCGTAGTGTTTAGTATGTAAAATTTTAAGACCTAAAGATATATCAAAAGAATGACTTGTTTCCAAAATATGGTTGGCAAATTCAGAATAATTATTATTATTTAAACATCTTATATGTTCCTTAACTCTAATGTTAAAATTTCTAGAAGTTTTTCCAATATAAAAAGTTACAATCATTACAAATTAATTTATAAACCCCAGATTTGTTCAAAAAATCACATTTATCCTTATTATTTAATATATAATTTTTTTAATTTGTTGTTTGAATAAAAAGCTGGCTGAAAATTATTTGGCATGTTTTTAATTATTAAATTTGAAATGCTATTATTGAAAAATATAAAATTTCTCCAATTATTATCATTTTCAACAATTATTAACATATCTTGATGAAGATAACATTGTTATCGAAACATGTAGATATTGTTTACAATAAAGTGGTTTAAACAAAGTGATATATTATTCATTATATAATAAATGATGCCACAAAGTAATTTTGCGAAGTTTGGTGAAAAAATATTGTTTCATTTATTTATAATGGATAACCACAAAGTTATAGCTACTTTCAAAAGTACAAAATAAAAATATTTATCCTACTGGTACCTAGTTGAAATATTATTTAAAAGCTGCAAAATAGTGATGTTGGTAGGTAGTTTACGAGCACCCCTAAATCCTTACTATCTTGGTTCACCCTTCCAGCGAGGCCAGGGTCGGGGAGATCTCCGTATGGGATTCGATCCTCAATAGAATTGAATAGAAATGCGTCGCACAAAACATGATATTATTATCATTTAGCATTATGAATCTGAGAGATTTTTGTGGATCTTTGATGTTGGATATAAATGTGAGTATGTAAATGTGATTGTGGATTTACTTACCGTGTAAGTAGTGGGAGAATAATATAATCTGGCATTTAAATTATTACGCTGACGAAAGCTCTTCAGCACGAAGTTTGGGGTATTTTTTCTTCTTAATGGAAATGTTTTAAAATGTATTGCAATGATGGATTTATTAATGGTTTTGTTAAGGCTTCGTTTTTATAAAGGAATGTGTTTGAAACTACAATTAAAATAATTGTAGTTTCAAACACATTGATACAATGAAATTGTAAAAATAAGCCATAAATACTTTTTTTACTTTACTTCCGCACAAAAGGCGCTGAGATGTTCTAAAAAGGAAAATTTTGAGGCGTGTCTTCAGACCGGTTTCAGAAAATGCATTTTGGCGCAGACGTTATAACAACGAGCTATATACTCTGTTTAAGGATCTAAACGCCACAAAATTTATAATACTGGGAAGACTTCGGTAGCTGGGTCATGTAGAGAAAATGACCGAGCATTAAGCACCAAAGTCCCTGCTGAACTCAAGACCAACAGGGCGAAGGAGCCTGGAAAGACCAAGTTTAAGATGAAGCGACAACGTCCTCAAAGATATATCCACCTTGGATATTGTAAACTGGAGAGAGCTGGCACAAAACCGTGATGAGTAGAGGAAGACTCTTGAGGAGGCCAAGGCCCACCAGGGGTTGTAGAGTCAAGAGTGATGATGATGATTATGTGTCGATTATCAAATCCATATCTAATTGTAAAATTAGCATTCAGAATTTTCCGCATGTTATTTCATTTTCACAACTCAAATGATGATCAAGATGAAAACTACAATAAAAAAAAACGTTTTGATAATGCACAAAATCGAAAGAAAACCATTTCACTTTTTTTTTTTCATTTCACTAGTTCGTCGAAACATCATACATACGAGTACATTTAATCTGCAAACAGATTCCACCAGAGTGACAATGGAATATCAGTTCATAAAAGCTATTCCCCGAAGGCCGTGATTAATTTACCACAAAACACTCTCAGTAAGTCCCTACCTAATAGAGTAACAGCTAACGGCTAACGGCAGTGTAGACTGTAGAACAGCTAGCTATGTGAAGTGCGGTGCATTGCAAACACAATGACGGAGTGCGTGGGAACGCGCGGGAAACGAAGTGCCCACGAGGATGTTTGCTGCCGAAACGTACTCGCCCTCTTTTCACGCAGGGTTGCCAGACGGAAAATTATTACAAATAATGCGCGATCAAATTTAGCAGGTACTGAAAGTAGGTCGGTACTATTAATTTTTCATTATTATTGGTATTTATATAGGAGAATGTTTATAATAATTTTGGTGGAAAGAAAAGTGAATACTTTTAAAGTGAAAACCTTTTTAGCACCGTTGTGATTTGAAACTCGATGACACGAAATCGCGACACTAAAAATAGACAAACACATATATCTATAGGATTTATCCTGCGAGATAATGAAGTAGAATATTCGGTCTCTTCTTTGTGCGGTGCTTGGTACTCGTAGCCCCCCCAGTACTCTTGTCTACTTTAGTTTTCTGAAGGTTTCACTTCAACCGCATGTGAATGGCACACATGTTTTCGAAGGGAAAACTGCTTTAGCACCGTTTTGATTTGAAACTCGATGAAAGAAAAAGCAACCTAAAAAGAGACAAACACTTACATCTAAACGGTTTAGCCTGCGATAGAATGAGATAGAAAAATCAGCTTCCTCTTTGTGCGGTGCTTCGTAGCCTCCCCACTATTGTATATTTTTTTTATGTAAATGCCGCACAATAGTCCCAACTGCTGCATGGAACCAGGAGACTATGGCATCCTTAATTGGGGTAAGCTGTGATGCTGAAGGTAGTGTGGAGGGGAAGGAGATGAGGAAGAGGAACGTGGGAAATACCTGGACATTCAGGTCTGATTATTAAACACGGCTAAAACCATTTAAAGCAACTTTCAATTCTGAATGGTGGTCTTACACCAGAGCGATGCTGAGAGTATTTTCCACTCTGGAACGTGCCGCAAATATATAGTATATTATATTAAATGATTAAATGGGATTTGCTTGCTAATCAAAAGCGTCATCCCTCGACCACGGAGGCCGTCAGTCAGAAAGAAACAAGACAAAAATCTAGCCGAATCAAAGTCAAATCAAACCGTTAAATGTGATTCCAAAGTTATTTGAGTGTGATTGTTTTTCATGTATTATGTAATCGCGTAACAAAAAGAGCATTTTATTTTGACAAGCCCTATTTACATAGCGTAGTGTTGTACGTATTGTAAAATGTAAAGTACCTCCCCCCGGTAAATGGGGCTTCCAGAAGAAGGGAAGGGGTGCAATACTTGTTTAAGCTAACCAAATACACGGAGTGTCAAGGGACATCCCAGGCCCTCTCGGGGGAGGTCATTCTATGGGAAAAAATGATTTCCTATTCAGTTAGGACTATCTCTATTGAGCTAGATTTAGCTCATCCATTTTAGGTTAAGTAGTTACATGTCCACAACTACCAAATATATAAAAATTTATAAGCAGTAAAATAGATAAAATAAAGTTATCACACCAATTTTCCCTATAAAAGTGTATTCGGGCCTATCCATCAATGATAATGTGTTTATTAATTTACTTGCCAGTTGGGAACGGCTCATAGTTTGAAACTTTTTTCGTCCTGTTGATAACGAGTTCGTACTGTTCCATACTGGAACGAGACTGAGTGCCTACCACGTGAGGCATTAGGTTGTTACCAGTGGTGACTTGTTGTGGAAAAGGTAAAATACTCGAAAAAACTGAAATTGAATAGAAATTTCCCAGAATTTGAAATTCAACGTTGACATTATTTTTTTACATTAGCTCAACACAGGAGGCCCTGAGGAAAATAATTTCCTTCAGGGTCTATGTCATCTTTGGAGATGCTGTGTGGAGGGTCTTTTTACGGAAAGGAAGGAGCGAAAGTTCTGGGAAGGAAAAGGGTACGAGGGGTGGGTAGGAATTTGGGGGTAAATGTGTCTAGGAGTGACGGACGTATGACTCCATCCCTCCAACTACGGTGCAAGGCGAGGGGTCGAGAGAGACCAGCCGGAGAGGTCTAGGTTAGGTCTCTCTCAACAAATCTCTCCCGATCCGGCCCGCCACGCTGTACTTGAACAAGCGCATTGGCCGCCAAGACCTAGACAAACCTCACCCTATGAACCCGGGCACCCCTGCTAAGTCACCAAACGTAGCGAACCACTTGGCGTGACCTATGGAAGGGGTGTTAGTTATACAATAAATAGTTTCCGGGGCGACGCGACGGTACGCATATCCGCCTTTCAAATTTTCAAACAACATTTGGCGAATTGTTCGAATTCTGTGGTACAACCCGTCCTAAGAGATACATCAAATGAATTGAAAAACTAGAGAAAGATACATACTGTATCAGGTGTAGCCGTAATGATTCTATGCCACATGATCCTCCGACAGTTGGCCTCACGGCATACTTATATGTATACTACATGCAGTCGGTTTAGGAAAAATCTACTTACAAAACATATATACAAAGTAACCCTGAAGCGGTGTGCAAAAAGGATGTAAACAAAAGTATAAAAAACATATTTCAACCCTAGTTAGTTGGGTCACTCTGGTTCCCCGTCTGACGACCATCGGTGGATAAAAAACCATATAGTCAAATAGAAGCCGCCTGGATGAAGGCGATACTCGGCGAAGGCGAACCGAAGAAGCTACAACCTGAAAACGAGAAGAGCCGATCCCAAGAGCTTAACTAGGCAATGAGTTGGGACAGCGCGAGGAAGAAGAAGAAGACTCTTTTGTAGTACTATCAAATCAATTACTATGAAACGCATCATAATGAATCCTGAATCCAGAATTCATTTATTTACATAACAATATTAAGTTTCATTTCATCATCGGGTGTATGTCCTCAACTCCCCTGGGTAGAAGTATTGTCGTAATAAGAACGCGAGTACAGACCAAAATAAACATCGGTAGGTCCTGAAAAAACTTTTATTATTTACTCTGGGTAACCAGATACTGTGTTAAATTAAATGGCCACGTGTCAGCCACACGTTTCGTTCGTGCACTCCCCCAAAATTGGGTGATGTCCTTTATCTGCAAATCAAATCTCGCAACAGTAGTCATGGATGCAACCTTGTTACCTTCAAAACGATGTTGTCGACTGTACGCTTTTGACTTTGAGTAATTTAAATTAAAACATATGGCTTCGTCCAGTACTCTATTTAGTTTCCCAGTGTAATTTCATACTATTTTTTAAAGTGAAAACTTCTTTAGTACCGTTGTGATTTGAAACTCGATGAAATGAAAAATAGCGACACTAAAAAGAGACAAACAAATACATCTATATAATTTATCCTGCGAGAGAATGAGATTCCTAGCAATAAAATATTTATTTTATTCACAGGTACTCGGTTCCAATACAGGGTGTTAAGGGACGTAGATACTTGAGTTACTTTAACCTGTGATTCCTGACATTATTTGGAGTAAAAAATGTAAATGAAATTTTGGTCTCCGGTGACTTTTTTTGGTGACTTTTTTTTTTAAAAATTTTTTTCCTTCAAAATCAAACCAAATTTTTTTCTTCTGCATGTCATGAATGGTCACTCTGCCCAGTAGCCAACTCACCCCTTACCCCGCCTCCAAATATCCAACACCTACCATTTTTTTATGTTTTTGTAGAAAAAAAAACATCAAAAATGTCACCGAAGACGAAAATTTTATTTACTCCAAATAATGTCAGAAATCACTAGTTAAAGTAACTCAAGTACGTCTCTTAACACCCTGTATAAATCCACGGTCCCACGCAGGTACCATGGTGTGGTACAAAAGCGCCTGACTAATCTTTGCAGACATTCAGCCGACTAGGGGTCGAATATAACGAAATAAAAGTTCTTGTAATATCAATATCCAATCTTCAAACCACTCTAAAATGAACAAACAAACGACATTTAGACTCCTGGAATTCGATGAAAAATATGAAAAAAATCACCCTTTACATTGATAAAAAAAGCGCTCCGTAGTCTCCCCACTCTTGTCTACTTTAGTTTTTTGAAGATTTCACTTCTACCGCGTGTGAATCGCACACTCTGATTTTTTTTACAATACCCCCACAGGGAATGGGACGTTTCTACGCCGCCGGTTCTTCGCCGCCAGTTCATCGCCGCCGTTTCTACGCCGGGACGGTTCTACACCGGCCGTTTCTACACCGGCCGTTTCTACGCCAGCCGATTCTACGCCGCATTCAAATTAAATTAACAATTACAATTAAACTTTATTGTTTAAACACATACATACAGTCATAGAAAATAAAATAGAAAATACAAAAATTATCGAATCATTTAAAAAGTAGCATTAACATTTATTTTAATTTAAAAGATATTTTGTACATGCAAGTTACAATCGCCGCACAGTGGCTGAAATTGGAGCGCTGGCTGGCGCGACATCCCTCTCGGCGTTCGACCATTTGGTTGTTTATTGTTGTTTTTAAGTGTTTATATGAAATATTACAAAATTTTTGAAAGATTCTCTATAATAACTTCATAAATTGAAGGAGAATCCCAAACAATAAACATAACATTGTTAATCGATGTACATAGCAATAATACTTAGGATTTTCCAGACAGTGGGGAATAACGTTAAATAATGATAACAGGGGCCGGTGACGCGCCAGCGTTCCAATTTCAGCCACAGAGCGCCGGGATTACCAGATTGGGACCCATTGACAAAGCAGGTAAGCAGAAGTTTTAATCCGGGTTATCTTAATGGTGTTATGGTTATCAACACAGGCCCATTAGCACAAAGGAGGTAATGAGAAGTTTTAATCCGCTTAAAATTCTAAAAACTGTTTAACAGTATTTGGTATAAATATGGGGCAGGAGCCCTTAACACATCACTCTAAGTGTATTCGTCACAAAGTAATCATTACGTTAGTTAACAGTGATCTTAATAATGGAACCAGCAGTTCTCAGCAAGAAAGGAAACGAGAAGTTTTCATATAACGGATATTTGTACGTTTTCGACAAAGTTAGTAAAAGGGACGCTAGTTTAAAATTTTGGCGGTGCGAAGAAGTGGGTCGCTGTAAAGGAAGAATTCACACGAGGGCTGGAGAAGTGGTCAACGAAATCAACAATCATTCTCACCCTTCCTCGGCAGCAGCCATACAATCAGCAACTGTTTGCACTAACATGAAACGTCGTGCAGAAGAAACTATGGAGGGCACAAGTGTAGTTATAAATCAGTGTATAGTCGACGTGCCTGAAGCTGTTTTAGCATCGATTCCAAATAATGCAGCCCTGAGAAAAATAATCAGAAGAAAACGGAATCAAATTAATGCTGCACCTGCTGATCCCGCAGACCTAAACGATTTGGTGTTGCCAAATCGATATAAGCTATATGTGCCTCAACCAGGAACAGAAGAAACTTTTTTGCTAAGCGACGATGGAGAGGGAGCAAACAAAATTTTAATTTTTGGAAGAGGGAGCTGGTTGCAGCATTTGCATAATGCCAATACATGGTACACTGATGGTACCTTCGCAATAGCACCGAGGCTATTTTCGCAAGTTTATATTGTTATGGCAACAAAACACGGAGGAGTGCATCCTATAGTGTATGCTCTGTTACCTAACAAGCAGCGTGTTACATACACACGTATGTTCGAACTAATTAAAACACTAGTGCCAAATTTAAGTCCAGGATCTATCATTTGTGATTATGAATATGCAGCTTTTAGTGCCATGAAAGATTGCTTTCCTGAAGTAAATGTAAAAGGTTGCTTCTTCCATTTAGCACAAAATATGAGGAAGCATTTAGCTCAGATTGGTGTTATTAGTCAATACAACAATGATGCTGAATTTGCATTGAGAGCTAAAATGGTCATTGCATTAGCATTTGTGCCAATAGCTGATTTAGATGAATACATTGATGCTTTAGCAAATGATTTGCCAGTAGAACTTCAGCCGCTTCTAAATTGGTTTGAAGACAGCTATGTTGGCCGTTTAAATCGACGCGGGAATGGTAGGCGCCCGCCTATGTTTCATCCAACAATGTGGAATTTATACCAGAGAACAATCGATGGAGAAGATCGCACCAATAATCATGCAGAGGCAGCCAATCGTCGATTGCGTTCTGAATTATGTATGCATCACCCAACTATTTGGAAATTTATAGATGGATTGCGAAAAGTACAAAAAGGACGAGACGCTTATTTTGAGCAACTTATCGCCGGACATTTACCACCGATGAAGCTGAAAAAATACCGTGACGCTGATGAACGTATTCGAAGAATTGTCTTAGATTATGAAAACAGGGAACCTCTAGATTATTTACGTGGCCTAGCACACAATTACCAAATGACGCAATAATCTTATTTTTCCTATTTATTCTTTTAATTTAAAATAAATGTTAATGCTACTTTTTAAATGATTCGATAGTTTTTATATTTTCTATTTTATTTTCTATGACTGTATGTATGTGTTAAAACAATAAAGTTTAATTGTAATTGTTAATTTAATTTGAATGCGGCGTAAAATCGGCTGGCGTAGAAACGGCCGGTGTAGAAACGGCCGGTGTAGAACCGTCTCGGCGTAGAAACGGCGGCGATGAACTGGCGGCGAAGAACCGGCGGCGTAGAAACGTCCTAGACCCACTCCACACAGGGGGCTTGAGGATAAGAATTCTTCTCAGGGCCTATGTCATCATGGAGGAGGGGAACGGCATACATATGAATCCATCACTTCAACTGCGGTGTATGTCGATGTATCGAGGGACTCTGGCTGGAGACGTTAGAATACCTACTCATCTTTCGATCCGGCCCGCCGACACATCGACCACCAAGACCTTGACAAACCTCATCCCATGAACCCGGGCGCGTATTTCCTTTTCTGTATTCAATACGAGGCAACCATGCCTCGAACTCAACACGGGTTTGTAATGCTATTTTTTCTCCAAACCCGTGTCCAGTAGAAGGCAAACGGCATCCTACTGTGCACGGGTTTGTAACGCCAATTCCCTTCCCAAACCCGTGTTCAGTACGAGGCATCCTCCAAACGTAATTATAACATAAAAAATGAAGTGTGTGCATACACGCACACTATAATGGGTGGGCAATAAAACGAAAATAGCCTTACTAATAAAATAAATAAACACACTTTATAATATAGTACTTCTAACACTTTATAGTACCAATCTTATAAAATAAATTCTCTAAAATAAACTCGCATGTCATCATAATTTTAAAAAACATCCCAGGTTTTGAATGCTTTGTTTGGCAAAGCAGGATTTGTCTAGCGGGTGTGTGTAATTATTCGAATACATTTCTTTCCATGTTCTGCTGTTATAAATACGGGTAAAAACATGTCTATAATGCATTCACCTATCATGCCTCGTACTGTACACGGTTTTGGAAGGGGAATTGGCGTTACAAACCCGCGCACAGTAAAATGCCACTTGCCTCCTACTTGTCACGGGTTTGGAGGAGAAATGGCGTTACAAACCCGTGTTGAATTCAAGGCATGGTTGCCTCGTACTGGACACGGAAAAGGAAATACGCAACTCGGGCACCCCTACCAAACGGAGCGAACCACCTATGGCAGAGGTGTTGGTTATCCAATAAATGGTTCTCAGTGCCCGGTAGTAGCCTTCAATGGTATGGTACCCATACTCATCTCCTAAAATACAAATATAGTTAAGATATTTGCTTCTTCTCTGTCTGATCACAAGCGTAGCGAAGTCCTGTTTAACTAAAAATATTTCGCATTTATCTACCTGTCTAAAAATTTGTTTGTTATGATCCTGCTTCGGTTTAAGATGGCGGCCGCGTTGGACAGGTACTATCTTTTAACTTACTTGAAAAGTGGACAATGAGCGTTTTTATTATTACCGTGACGATTTACAGTTACGGTACCGTGACGGCATAAAAATGAAATAATAAGCAAATGTTTCTTAACACAATAATGCTGCAACTCTTTCAAAATATGAGATACAATATGTAAGTAGGTACCAATAACTTGCCGTGACGATAATTTTCAAAGTGTGGAATTTAGTAGATACAAGGATAATGTTGAAGTGTAAGTGATTCCAAAAATTCAAAAACGTCAAATGTCAATGTGCTGCTGGTTTTGCTTTTGTTCTTAAGCGTATAATGCTGCAGCTCTTTCTTACACACTAAATAACAACGGTCGAAAATGAGACAAATGGTGAACGTATGACTGCACTCCCCCAAAGGAAACATTCATTAATTATCATACATCTCCCTTACACGTATAAAGAAAATGAAACGCAAATCCCGTCACAAAAAAGTAGTTCTTTGGAGGAATCAGTCACACGTATTTTGTGAGTCTCACCATTATTTAATGTGTAAGAAAGAACTGCAGCATTATGGCGGTAAGGAACGTATGTTTATTGCCTTTTTGACGTCACGGTGATTTTAAAAGCGCATATTGGGTCCAAAAAGGTTGGGAACCTCTGATCTAGATGAAGATATTTACGTAGATTTTATTGAATGCTTGTGACAGATCATTAGCCATCCCTGTTTAATAATGTCTAACTCCGGCGTGATATTTTAATGATGCCTGGTTTTGACATCAGAGATAAATGTCTGTTTTAAGGTGTGTTGAGGAAGAAATCTTCGATTGCACATAGCTTTAAATGTATTTCTTGTTTTGCTGGGATTATCAAGTGCTTACCATGAAACCAAAAATATATATCTTAACAATATTTTTATTTAATCATTGAAGACAATTTTAGTGACGCTCAAAAGAAAATCGTAAACAGAAAAGTTAGAAAAAGGTTCAATCGCATCTAGGAATTGAACCCTGTACCTTAGCCTTCCCCTTCGGTCATTCATTTACCCGTCAGACTGTTTTGTTCGCTTGTCGGAACAACCTATATAGGTCTCATAGAAATCGTTGGGTTTCCTTTATTATCAAAGGGAAAAATATAATCTAAATGGTGTTAGAAAGAGAAATCACAACGCTTAATATTCAAATCTAAAAATTAACCACAAAATAAATAAAAGGTATACCTTTATGAAACCAAAATTTCGGATCTCAACTTGAAAAAAAATTTTAAGCATTGGGTATTTTTTATTAATTATTTTTACATTTGCCAACAAAAAAATGAGGTGACTATAACGTTTGTAATAAATTTGTCTTAATAAAAAATGTGTGTAATTTTTTTTTTAGATATCAGTAATTTTAGTTAGAAAAACGTAAGGTGAGCCATTTTTAAAACTTTCCAAAACAGTCTTTAGTTTTCGGATACGTTCAGATATATTTTATTTATTTGGATTTTATTGCGAAGTGGAATTATTTTGTCCTTCTGACAAAAAATGGCTGAAGCCCGAGCGACTAGCTGTCAAAATTATCTTCATTTTCTTAACGCATATTTATTTTGGCTGTTATCCTTATGTATTCAAGGTGTATGCAAGGTTCTTCCTCAAGTAAATTTATTGATTTATTTATTGTAGATTGTTATTGTTGTAGGTTCATTAGAGTAAATGAAACTCATAGATAAATTGGCCATACACTGTTAGACGGGGATACGTGTATGGATAGTAGGTTGGATATAGGAAGGGAGATATTTATAGTTATCTATTATGTCTATCCTAAAATATAACGAAGTTTAATATATGTACAGTAGTTGATGTACGAACAGCTTCTGCAGTAGATTAATTTCGTCGATTTCGAGCAGATGAACCTTCCTACAGTAACTTGGCTAACCTTGCAAGCTCTAACTAGCTCCATTTAAAATTGAATCAAGTTAGAGAGCTTTGTTTTCAGTGGCGTGCGGTGCCTTTTTCTCGATTATGGTTGTTTAGGAATGCGACACTAAATAATAATTGAAAAATATTGCTTACCTACCTATGGGTGTTAAAATTACTTAGCTTAGTCGTAAATCAGGCCACAATTTAACATAATGAATTTTATGAATAAAGATAATTTTTTTAAATTATAATTTTATTTATTTATTAAACAATATAATATTATAAATACTAATTTTTTTGTTTGTTTGTGAACCATCTCACTAGGTTAGCTTGTTTTCGAAGGTGGCAATAATTTAATCTAATTCAATATCTTAAGGAAAGGGAGGACAAAGAATAAATTGGCCGCGACTCTACCTACTCTTTGTGTTTTACATTAACATTTTTTTGTCAGATAAATGTCTTTTTAATTAGATTTTTAAAAAATTTGAAAGAATTATGATAATGTCTCTGTGTGTAGGTGTTATTGAATTGGTTTTCGGAGTCAAGTATTAATGCTATGTCTTGTTTCATAATTGTGTTGTGCAATATGATGGTTTGGTTTATCTGTAAGTAATGTAAAGTCCTTAAATCACTATTCAAATTAATTTAATAATAACTTTGCCCTTTGATTTAAAATATTTTAACTTGTTATAGTAGTAGGTAACAGTGATTAATATTTTGTAACCTTTGAAATGAATTTTCTCTGGAAAAAATAATGCACTTATGTCAATACAATGAATAATTTTTTTGGATTTATTCAGAAAAACTACAAAAACTGTAAAACTTGTATAAACTTATATAAAAATGATAATAATGTATCTTTTTTTTACATGAATACCGCACAAGAGTTCCAACTGCTTCCGTCTGGGGCCAGTGAGACTATGGCATCCCCAATTGGGGTATGTTGTGAGGCTGAAGGTAATGGGGAGGGGAAGGAGATAGGGAAAAACGCAACGTTTCAATTCTGAATGATGCTCTTACACCAGGGCGATACTGAGAGTATCTTCCACTCTGGAACGTGCCGCAAATGTACTATATATTATTTTAAATTAATAAATTGTGAAATAACCCAAATTATTCAAATAAAATTTATTTGCCACGCCGGGATTCGATCCCGCGACCTTCTACTAGAAAGAAGAGGAAATTCTGGGAAGAAAAGACATATCAGGGGTGGTGAGGAATTTGGGGATGTTTAAAACCACCCCTCCCACTGTTATGCAAGGCAATGGTCGAGAGAGTCCGGCTGGAGAGATCAAAAGGTCTCGCTCAACCATCTGGTCCCGATCCGGCCCACCACGCAGTAGGTGGGGAAAACCATACTCAGCCAATTCCTAGACGAACCTCAACCCATGAGCCCGGGCACCCCTGCTAAGCTACCAAACTTAGAGAACTGCTTAGGGGACCTATGGCAGGGGTGTCATTTATCCAATATATGGTTCCCGGGGCGGCGGAACCAATACCTGCCTCCCAAAATAAAAATACTAAATAAATAACAAAAGAATTGTATTTTCAGGAAAATATATTTTTGGTTGAACAGGAAAACGCCGCACGCCTTTGTTCAACTCTAATGACGAAATCCACGGACTAACTTTCAGCTTGTAAACAAATTACTGTTGCGAGTTTTGTTCACGGCACCCGGCTTTCAATAGGGTTAATTAGTTTAACCCCTTACCAATGGAAGCTAACGAGGTGCCATGGAATCATGAAATTAAACGGAGACAGTTGAAATGGAATTACTTCAAAAGATAATAAAAATACCAAATATGAGAAATTCGCTATATAATGGAAAGTTTTTAAAGCAGTCTTAGTAAATTTTTTTAATGGGTAAATTTACAAATATCGATGCCTGAATACACAAGTTACATTACAAAAAATTGCGATTTCGTGTAATTATTAAGACGACAATATACCCTAAAATATGTTCACAATCTTAACGACGTAAGTAAAGAAGCCATGTATGCAAATTGCGACTCGTTACCCGTGTATTGGATGGACCTAATGTCGAATTTGTCTTATCAAAGAAAAGAAGAAGAAGACAAATAATGTGGGAATCTTAACGACGTAAGTGATGAAAGCGTGTAAACAAATATGTGCCCGAGGCACGGCGTATGGACGGGCGTACTGTCAAATTCACCCCAGCAGGCCTGGAGATTCGACCTTTCCGCCGCGTTCATTAGAATTAATTCTGAAGAACGTGTTACAAATATTAAAGATGTGTCTCTATGTCTCACTCCCGGAGTTATGAATTCATCGCCTAGAAAAATAAAATCTGGTGCTTACCGCTAACTTTATAGTTGAAAAATGGGTTATAAAGTTTTAAAATCGTTGAACGTAAAATATATTAATGGTAAGGTACAATTTTTATAAATCTAAAATATTAATAACTTGCATCCCTTGTGAGGCATCGAAATATGATTATTCAATTACGAATTCGCCGGAAATGATTTAAATGTGAGTTTTGAGCAAACAAAAATTATTAGGGTTGTGTTCCGCCTTAATAAGATCTATATAATCTACATCTCAGGAGTAGCTTTTACGTCGTGCAACCTCACCAGCGAGATATATAAACTGATTCGAATATTTTTTTTTACATTAGCTCCACATAAAAGGATTTGAGGAAAAAAAAATTCCCTCAGGGCCTATGTTATCTTAAACCTTTTAAAGAAAGGAGAAGAAGTTCTGGGAAGGAAAAGAGGTTGGTGGGAATCTGGGGGTCAATGTATTCAGAATTAAAAAACGTAAAATCCATCTCTACCACTGTGGTGCAAAGCGATGAGTTGAGAGAGTCCGTGGAGAGGACAAAAAGCCTTCCTCGACCAGTCTTTCCTGATCCGGCCCACCACGCATGCCAAGATCTAGAAAAACCTCGCCCCATGTACCCGGACACCCCTGCTTAGTTAATGTATTATAATATTACACGTTCATAATTAATTCATTTTCAAGTGGCCATTTTTCTTCTATCGGACTTCCTGTGAATTAAAGTATTATAATTCGCTTTTTATATCCCACTAGCTGAAACCTCCGGCGTTGTCCGGGCTTTACACCTTAGCTATACGCGGAGTTTTTCGAAATCAGATGTAGACAGTAATTTTCATCTTATTTTGAACGCGAACTACACAAAGTACAGAAATTTTGCTTTAAGAGGTAGAAAAGGGGGACGGGGATTGTTTTTAGAAATCTAATTTTAAGAAATCTGACTTTCCCTTATCTTGAAGGTCAAGTGTGGAAAATTTCATCAGTTTCGAAATAAAACTGGGGATTTGCATAAAAATCAAATCCACGCTGCTGGCCCGCCACAGACACTTTTCTTTATATAAATAGATGGACTATATCACTTTACTAACTCGTATAAAATATTACCCATTCGTACGTGTACCGCCGCCCCGGAAACCATTTATTGGATTACCAACATCTCTGCCGTAGATCACCTCAAGTGGTGACGTTCTTGGTGTGAGGTTTGTCTAGTTTTTGGCGGCGGATGACCTGGATGCACTGAAATCCCAGAATCCTACCCATCCCTCATACCCTTTTCCTTCCCAGGACTTCCTCTCCTTTTTTTTTTCCTTAAAAAGACTCTCCACACAGCATCCCTAAAGATGACACAGGCCCTGAGGGTAAATATTTTTCTCAGCATATTGGTAAAAAGTCAGTGCACAATTACACAATTAATCATAGAAATGAACAAAAGCTTGGATTATGTTAGCAGTGTGAAACCGGACGAAGATTTTCTTTAGTTCGTACATTTACCTACTTTCGTTCTCGGAATAGAACGATTACCTTAACTAGTATAATCTAATTCCGTGGTCGTAGCTAAATTACGTATAAAAACCGGTGCATAAAACGTTTATATTATTGAGATATCAGAATTGCGTGACCAGTGTAAATGTAGGAATTTTCGCACACGTGGATTTGCTGGCTGCTCGAGTAATTTCACGTGGACTCAGGTGGAATTATTTCACGTGTTGCGGCGTTGGGCAATGAAAACGGTTGGACATTTGCATAAACCTTCCGTGGAGTTAATGTCGAATAGTTTAATCTAAAAAAATAACAAGCCAGTTGCGATCTTTTGCGTTTAACTGTGTAGGAATATGTTGTTTCTGTATTAAAAATTACTTCAATAATTGAATATTCGGTTTAGGAATAATTGACAGAATTTCATTAAATTTGAGTGAATTCACAAAATTTGATTGAAAATTCATGTTATATCATACCCCATTATAAATAAAACCTGTGAAAATCACGTGATATTATTTACTTTGTGAAGGATTTTAGCAGGATTTGTGAAACTAAAAGAATTTATAAATTTGCCGCAGGTTCAGTGCCGTCAAAAGAAGACATTTATTTTCGAGTGTAGGTAAACTTGAAAAATTCGGACATCGTCAGTCATCTTAGGTCATAATTGTCCAAACGACCATTCGAAAATTTTACAGGAGGAGAAGGTTTTCTTTCATTATTTAATCGAATCATCATGATAGGTGTTTAAGAAAAAGCTATTTCCGTAAAGGAAAAGGTCTCGTGAGTTTAAATGATTCTTAGTTAAGTGATTAAATATAATTTTTTAAGACTTTTTAAGTGGAGAATAAACATAAACCAAAATGGTCGTTTGAACAATTAAGAATTAAGGCGACAAACATCTATCCAATGACATCATAAAAATACAAGACAGTTATTTCTATTTTGATACTCACAATTAATGGCGGAATTTTATTATAATAATATAATAAAATACATATGAAACTTAATTTCACTTAATTTATTTTTGACCGTTACCGGTTTCAGCCTCTTAAAGCCATCTTCAGACTGGTAAAGATAATTCTTAATCTAGATACAGTTTATATAAGTAACATACGGGGGAGAGGGAGGGAGGTAGCATACAAGGATTTTTTTAAAAATTTAATGGTTTTTCCATATTTGTTGCCACGTCGTCTTTAACTATTGGATTTTTTTTATTTATTTTTAATCCTTCTTGGATTGAATTTAAATTTTTTTATTAATTTTTATTTTAGTAATTACAAAATGTCTAATCAATTATAATATTTCATATTGCAAACTAAATTTTATGTAGCTCCTACAATACATCTTGAACTTTCCAATTGGTGTGGTCTTTAAAGTTTCTGGTAGCGTGTTATATAACTCCGTACAGTAAACTGTTCTGCGTATTCGCCTTGTCCTATTTTTGAAGCCTGATTTCCTTGCATGTCCTTGTGTTTTGTCTGTGAATGTTCTTGTTGAATATAATTTTATTTGAGAAGTATTTTGGTAAAATGTTGTTTATTATATTACGTATAATATCATCGTATTCAAGGTCAGCATCTGTTTCACGGTTAGCCAATTCAGTTCCTTTAACATTTTGTTTACTTTTGAAAAGATATTTCGCTGAAGTTTTGGAGAATTTGGAAATTATTTTGTTCTCTTTCGTTACAGAGGAAAAGGATAGTTGTGCAATAGTTAAAATGTGGAACAATAATTGATTTGTAGATAGTGATTGCAGTTTTACTAGATAGTTTTTGCTGAATCTTACGAGGGTCATAAAAAGAGTCGTTGGAAAAGTAAATTTATAAAAATAAAATAATGTGTTAATGTTGTTAAGGTTAAAAGAACTCAATTTTGCTATAAAGTTTTGATGAATTATTAAAAAAAAACTATTCGACGCAACGCTACAATTAGTACCTACTCTTGTGGTTTAGTGTAAACATCGCGTGTGCGCGTTATGAGTAAAGATTACTGGGAAGGAACAAATAAAATTTTATTATATTTTTGTTGACATTTTAAAACATAATCGTTATAAAACGGTTGCGTTTTCCATAGATAAACATGCGATTTTTTTGCTTTTTTATTGACTACGAAGTCCGGTTCTGCATTTCATCTGACTATAAATTTGTTTTTATGTCCCGTTTCCGTTTCAAGATGGTTGCCGTTTTAACAGTTTAATAAAAACTATTTTAATAATCGTGTTAATTTGGACTTACTTTTTTGCATTTTTTCAATATTACGGTACTTATAGCTGTGTGAAGAAAGTTTTAATGAAGAATTGTCATTGAGGTAGTGACGTTTCTTTAGACAAATTGTATAATTCTTTAATCGAAATTTAAAAAAATAATAATTAAAAATTAAAACACCTACTTACAAAATTCATGTCTTCGAAATTTGGGTTTTGATTTAGGTTATAAGAGAAATATGGAAAAATATTTTTAAGACGCTAGATCTACTACATCAACTACAATTGATATAGATCTACAATTGAAAAATGTTAGCGATGTTCACGATGTCTTTGTTATAACATACTCACTATTTTGGTTGTCTGTGATGTGAATATTACTGCGTAATGAACTAAATTTTGCTCTGAAATTTTTACGGTTGTAACCAAAGATATTGAAATTACAGTTTACTATCTTTGTTTGTAACTGATGATTATGTGGATTGAGATAGACAATAAAGTTAAAGAAAATTATTTTATTTTAATTTAAGTTTATAATTTTGTGTTTGAAATTTGTACGTATTTATTTTGTTAAAATTTTTGTGAAACAATAAAACAGGTCTGAAATATCCCGTATGCTCTCCTACACCATTCATCCGATTGTGGTGAAACATTGGTGATTTGTTGTGCGAACGCCAACGAAGGTTTTTGTATATAATGGTGAGCTCTGGTAATATAAAATTATTTCCTACACCATTCATCCGATTGCGATGAAACTTTAGTGATTCGTTGTGCGCACGCTATCGAAGGTTTCTATATAAAATAATGTTAATCTCTGGCATTACGAAATTTGTATAAATTTACAATAGGTGGTTCGCGAATTATTCATGTGTGTATTTCAAATAGCTTAGTGGCAGGGAGGGATGGCGGGAGGGGGAAGGAAGACGGGGAAGGTGGAAGGGGAACGCGGATGGGGAATGGGACGCGGGAGGGGAATAGCAGCGGGAACGGGCTCACATGGGAAACGATACACAGAGCAGTGCTAATGGAAATATTTACTGCTTCAAACATCGTACATTTATAATTTTTCACAGGTCTGCACTGGTTATTTATTAATTAATATTACAATGAAGCGTAAAACTTAAAAGCAAATAATAATTTAAACATATAAATTTTAATAACCCCCCCCCACTCCCCCCACTCTCCTCTCCCCCCACTCCCCCCCACTGACCCCCACTCCCCCCTACCCCTGCATTACCCCCCCACCAACCCCCCCCCCACCTATCACCCCCCCCTTTCCTCACTCCCCCCCTAACACCCCGCTCCAACCCCTTCATACTCGTTACATTCATTTTTCACGATGTCACCTATTAAAACGTAACAATCAAATACGCGCCGTTTCGCAATCATAATATTCATAATATCGGTATCAGTATTCGGCTACCATAATACGGGCATGTGCCTAGCGTAGTAGTCAAATCACTGTAAAACTGTACACAAATTATATAATGAATAAAGAAAAAAAAAAAAAAAAAAAAAGTATAGCTGTTGGCTTAGGTCAAAATGTAGATTAGTGCCTATTTTATATTTGTACGCTAAATATTAATATTTGAATACTCATATTTGAATTTTTGCTATCAATGGAATCTCCATAGTAACCTAAACAAATAAAAAAATGACAGCCCACGTCAAACAATTACTTACGGACAATAAACGTATAATAAATAATTCCATTACGCCACAGCTTATTCATAACGCCAGAACTTACCAATAAATATAACCTATTTTTCTCGCAAATATTGTAGCTTTCTATTAGTGAAAGAATTTTTAAAATCCATTCAGTATCCATTATTCATATCCATTAATATTCAGTATCCATTATTCATATCCATTAATCATTCAGTATCCATTAAAATCCATTAGTGAAAGAATTTTTAAAATCCATTCAGCATTTTTTGAGTGAAAGAGTAACAAACATCCATCCATAAAAACATTCGCCTTTATAATATCTTTAAGAAGATAAGATAGTTGCCGTTTAGCTTAACATTATAATTACTATGAGCAGGTTGTGCAGGCTGTATTGTAAAACATCCTCTGAACTGTTAATGAGGCGGTTCGACAGCACGCCCCGCCCCGTACCTAAACACCCCCAGCCTTTACCCCTGTCCATGTCCTTGATGTACATGGCCACAGGCGACACGGTGTTGTAATTCGCCCTGATAACATTTCACCTGTATTTTATTAGGTACCTTTGACGGAGGCGAGTTACCTGCGAACATTGATATGGAAACCTCTAGGAAAAATCTTAATTTGTTCTTGAAAAACAGGTAAGACTAGCAAACCGAATATCACCTGTTAAAATGCCGGCATGTGCAAATACATTTTATTTGATTGATTTGTGTTATATCCTACAGACTTTATCTTGGGCATGCTCGGTTGAACCATCTACGGGTCAGTAGGGATGTAATAATCTAACACATTTCTTTAGACTGATTCGTGGACGGTTCGAAAACTCGACTGTCAAGGATAGCATTAGTATCTGTGTTCCCTATGGTTATCTCCGTCACCGACAGCATAGACTGTTGTCTTCCGGCTTGTAGAACTTACTTGCCGATGGTCATGCCAGTCGAGAGAGCTGTCTTGTTGTTAAATAGAATCACTTCGATATGTTTAACATCATTGAAGCACACTAAAATGAATGAATTGCATTGAATTGAATTGAATTGAAATTAATTTGAATTAATTGAATTGAGTTATTCATAAATCAATCATATTAAACAATATAAGCTTTATTTGCTGCACGTTTCAGAGTGGAAGATATTATCAGTAACGTCCTAGTGTAAGACCAGCGTACTGAATTGAAACGTTGCTTGAAATGGCTTTGGCCATGTTTAGTTACCAGATCTGAATAGCAAGGTACTTTCCCAGCTTCCTCTTCCCCATCTCCTTCCCCTCCCTACCACCTTCTTCCTACCATAACATACTCGAATTAGGGATACCACAGTCTCACAGATTCCAGGCGGTTGGAAGCAGTTGGGACTCTTATGCAGAATTCATATGAAAAATTAGGTACCTAAAGAGCAATTTTAATGATTAACTACATCTGTCCATCCCCTGTCTCATGTGTATCCTTTCACAGCGAAACTGTATGAAATACATACATTTTCAAATACACACATTTTCAAACGTCACATATTGTAAAATGTATTTAAGTACAAATTTCACAACGCCAGAGCTCTCCATTAAAACTATAAACCTTTGCGGGAATGCGCACAACGACTCACCAAAGTTTCATCGGAATCGGAACGCATACGGGACAATCAAAGAAACATTCAGTTTAATATTTAAAGATTACTGTCGGCTTACTGTTTCCCGCATGTAATACTAGTTTCCTGACACCGTGTTTATGTCATATTAAGGCCAAATTTAAGCAGGCTAAATCTACCGCTCAAGCTTTGCTAAGTCGCAGAATAGTTCTATTATCATATCTTCCACTCTGGAACGTGCCGCAAATATACTATACTAGCTTTTGACCCTGGCTTTCGCAATAAACGTATAATAAATAATTTCATAACGCCACAGTTTATTCATAACGCCAGAGTTTACCAATATATGTATATAGCCTATGTATATTACCCGCAAATAATATAGCTTTTGCTTAGTGAAAGAATTTTTAAATTCCATTCGGTATTTATTGCGTGAAAGAGTATCAAACATCCATGCGTACAAACATTCGCATTTATAATATTAGTAAGATATTATTTTAAATTAATAAATTGTGAAATAACACAAATTAAATTTATTTGCCACGCCGGGATTCGATCCCGCGACCTTCGGAGTGCGAGTCAAGAGCCTTACCGCTGGACTACGTCGGCGTAGTAAATATAAAATAGCGTAAATATCGCGATCATAACAACGCGATTTCCCACAGAGACGTCTCGGTGAAGATGACAGTAGAGAGCATAGGTATACACGTAGACAGCAGATTTGTTTTTCACAGAAAAAAGGAACACGTTCCTCTATTAAATTCATAGACAATACATGTAATAGGTGACGTTTTATTTGGACTTGTGTACGGATTATGTTTCATGCTGTGCTAAGCTCGACATTACCACCAAGCCAAGCTTATAACCGATTGATACACCGGGCCTAAGTGTAACTAAACATAAACGAGTGATGTTTTTACCTAAAAGCCTTTTTGCATATTTTATATCGATGCTTTTACGATGCACTAGCTGAAGTGCAGTGAGCAGCGTGCAGCGTGCAGGGTCCGGAATGGCGTGCGCGTTGCACCAATTTGCATAAAACGGCTGCACCACCGTGGTACGGGAAAATCTCTATTGAATTAATCAGTACAAGGTGCGATTAAAGTAATCCTTTGAATGTGTTATTGAAATATACCCTCAAACATTCATGCAGTGAGAGTTTTGCGTGTTATGTTTGTAATAACTCTTGTGCCTATTTTATAGAATTATGTTAAAAAAGATTACTAGGATTACATAAAATAAAATAAATATTTCTTCAAATTTTGCAAATTCACTTTGTGGCACCATTTTATTAATGAAATAATTAAAAACACTTAGTTTTTACCACGATAACTTAACTTAAAAAAATCAACATGTTTCGAGAACGTTTTTCTCTTCATCAGGACATTATATGTGCTAAAAACTAAATTATCAAGTATAGAAAGGCAGGCGTGGGTAGAAATGGAAGTAGTGGGGGAGGAGAGAGGTGGGAAGGGGAGGTGCTTAGAAGATCAACAGGGGGGGATGGAGGAAGAGGTGGAAAGGGGTTGCTTAAAAGATCAAAGACAAAATTACAATGGAAATATGTTTAAGATAGGGTTATTCACAAAAATAAATTTATTATTAATAATATTTAAATTTCTAGTGACATTTATCCTGATTTCTAATATTTTTAAAAGATCGAAATGAAAACCACTAACGTTAGGGTGTAAAATTTTAAAACCAGTATTTATATCAAATGAATATTTTTTTCTCCATCGTTTTTTTTATATTATCACTGCAATGGGTAATTATTGTAGGACAAATGAAATTTTTTCTTATATTTTTTGTTTAAAATGTCGTCCATTAATTTGGAGTTATAGCCATTATTAGATGCAATTATTTTAATGGTGTACAGTTCAGCTTTGAAATTATTTGGGAATGACGGGATATTAATTCTATTGATCAAATAATGGAAAGCTGAGTTTTTGTGAAAATGGATGGTTAGATGAGTTGTGTATAATTATATCAGCATATGTTTCTTTTCAAAAAATCCCCTCCCCCTTGTTGATCTTCTAAGCATCTCCCCTTTCCACCTCTCCCCCCCACTACTTCCATTTCTACCCACGCCCGTCTTTCTATACTTGATAATTTAGTTTTTAGTACATGTAATGTCCTGACGAAGAGAACATCGTTCTCGAAACATTTTGATTTTTTATATAAAGATTATCATAGTAAAAACAAAGTGTTTTTAATTATTTTATTAAAAAAAAGATTAATCACAATAAAATGGATTGTTACTAATTCATATTGCTTAAAAGTCAGATATTCCCCAAACAATATTAAAGCATCATTGAAGAAGAAGATAACACTAATAATAACCAGAGTGGAAGATACTCTCAGTATCGCCCTTGCGTAAGACCACTATTCAGAATTGAAGCCTTGCTTGAAATATACAGATCTGAATAGCAAGGTACTTTCCCATATTCCCTTCCCCTCCTCACTACTTTCAGCCTCACAACATATCCGGATGCCAAGGTATCACTGGCTCCAGACGGGAGCAGTTGGTGACTCTTGTGCGGTATTCATATAAAAAAAAAATCTAAACGAAAGGTAGATGCCAATAATATTGAAAAAAATTAGTCGAAGATAATATTGTTAATTAAAAAAATTTGAAACATGAGATTGACAAATATGACGTTCAAATAAGGGTTGGCAGTGGCCGAATCGGCGTTTATCCGGTAGGACGAGATATTATGGATTCGTGTCCCAGTTGCGAGCGATATCTTTTTCTTTTTATTTGTCTTGTTCCCTTTAAAAAATTTTATTTAGATTATTAGTGATGTCTTCTTCTTCAAAGATATATTACAAGGATGGAAATAACCTTCAAAAGTTAAAAAAAAAAGTTGTTCTAAATAAAAATTAGTATTAAAGTAATCTATAAACCCGAGGTAATAATGTCTACTGCTAATAACAACATAACTGGAAATCCAATCGTCAAAGACCACCTAGCAACAAACCCAAAAAAATCGA
Source organism: Limnephilus lunatus (assembly GCA_917563855.2). NCBI lineage: Eukaryota > Metazoa > Arthropoda > Insecta > Trichoptera > Limnephilidae > Limnephilus > Limnephilus lunatus. The sequence goes on along the minus strand of OU830602.1, from coordinate 37,488,140 downwards.
ATAAAGTCTTTGTAGACGACCTCCCTCCCTCTTCCTCATACGCTATGTATATAAACTGTAGATTAAGAAATAATTGTACCAGTCTGAAGATGGCATTAACAGGCCGAAAACGGTAATGGTCACAAATAAGTAAAATGGTAATAAGTTTTAAAATTGTTTATTGTATTATTATAATGTAATTTCAACACGAATTGTCAGTATCAAAAGTAGAAAAAAAAATTATGAATGCACACATTTCAATATTTTGCATGAAACGTATGCATACTCGCAATGTTGAGTTTTTTCAGATGTTTCTCATTTTTTCCTGTGGCGTGTTTGGCGCTATCGCGACCTTGGGTCCGATTTGCACAAATTTCCCGTATAAAAACAGGAACTGAACGGGCTGGCTTGATCGCACAAAACTGCGCTTTACAAATGAAATTTCCTTTGTGTATTTTTATTAACTTTTTTTACGTTAGCTCCACACAGGAGGCCCCGAGGAGAAAGATTCCCTCAGGGCCTATGTCATCTTTGGGGATGCTGTGTGGCTGGTCTTTTCAGGGAAAGGAAGAAGAAGAACTTCTAGTGAATGTGTCCAGAAGTGACGAACGTATGAATACATCTGCCCCACTGAAAGGCGATGTGTCGAGAGAGTACGACTGGAGAGGTCTAAGATTAAGCCTCTCCCGATCCGGCCCGCCACGCAGTAGGTGGGTAAACGCATTTGCCGCCAAGACCTAGAAAAACCTCATCCCCATGAGCTCAGGCAACTCTGCTAAGTCACCAAACGTAGCCAACCCTTAGGGGTGACTTATGGCAGGGGTGATGGTTATCCAATTAATGGTATCTTTATGTTTTCGTTATCTATTTTTGAGGGTTATATGTTACCTCCTTCTTTAGCCAACGTGTCGGACAGCGTTTCAGTATCCATCATCAGGGCAGATGTGTAGCCAGAAACGTTGGCTAATGAACGAGGTAGCTCAACACGGCATAACACCCCAAAAATAAATAACGAAGTTACTTTTGGCCGTGAATATCTAAAATCATCCGGCATCATTTATGCATGATTACAAGATTCTTCCCGAACTAAATGCATTCTAGATTGTGACTTGGATAAATGTATCCATTTTTATTTTAATGTGCGACATCTATTGATTTTCTACAAGTGTGTTGTGTTAAAGGCTAAAAGAGCTTTTTTGATTATTAAATAAATAAAAATTACACCGGGAGGCATAACTGAATACAATTAATATTTATTTCTCAAATTGTTGTACTCAATCATTGAAGACAATATTAGCAACTCCCAAATGAAAATCTGAAACAGAAAAATTATAAAATATTGACAAAGTTGACCTTTATAATATAAGATAAAATGATTTGTATACGTTTGTTAAGCTTGGGGCAAGTCTAGGCGATTATTTAGAATCCTACTAATATTATAAATGCGAAAGTTTGTACGGTTGGATGGATGGTTGGATGGTTGGTTGGATGGTTGGATTTCACTCTTTCGCGCAATAAATATCGAATGGAATCCAACTAATCCTACTAACCTACTAATATTATAAATGCGAAAGTTTGTACGGATGGATGGTTGGTTGGATGGTTGGATTTTACTCTTTCACGCAATAAATATCGAATGGAATTTATAAATTCTTTCACTAATCGAAAGCTACTTTATTTGCAAGTAACATGGGTTATATATATTGGTAAGCTCTGGCGTTATGAATAAGCTGTGGCGTTATGAAATTATCTATTATACGTTTATTGGCAAAGCGTGTTACTAAGTAAATGTTTGAAGTGGGCTGTCAATATTATTTCTTTGATAGCGAAAATTCAAATATTAGTATTCTAATATGAATATTTAGTGTAGGTAGATACAAATATAAAATAGGTACTTATCTACATTTTGACCTAAGCCAACAGTTATACTAATATTATGAATGCGAAACGGAGCGTATTTGATTGTTGATTGATTGGGGGAGGGGGAGTGGTAGTGCGGGAGACGGGAGAGGGGGGGGGGGGGAAGAATATGCGAGCGAAGCCGGGGGTAAAAGCTAGTTTTAAGTAAAATAATAAGAGTGGAACATGGAAATTTTATGGATCCGGTGTAATTTTTAAAGCGTAAGTTTAGTATATAATTAAAAAATTTTGAGCCTAAATTTTTATATTGTGTTTTTAGATTTTTCAATTGGTTAAGAAGTATTTTCATTATTTATTTTTGGGGTGTTATGCCGTGTTGCGCTACACCCTTCTTTACCCAACGTTTCTGACCGCTTTGCAGTGTCCATCATCAGGGCAGATATGCCGAAACATTGTATAAAGAAGGAGGTAGCGCAACACTGCACAACACCACAAAAATAAATAACGAAAATACTTTTAGCCGTGAAAATGTAAAATCATATCAGTACTGCAAAATATTCATAAATTTTTTTTCAACGAATTACTTAAAAAATAATCATGACATCAAACTGAATTGAAAGTGAATATTGAATTTCCATCTTATGAATAACCTTTTTCATAACGGAAAAAATTGAGGGACCCACACACGAACACAAAGCACTCCTTTCCAGTAGTTTAAAAAGTGTTTAAGCGAGTTACGCCCGAAACATTTATTATGCATTGAATTTCCGAATCGACTTCCCGGGCGCTAAGGGAGGCTAATATGTTTTATAAATGGAAGGGCAATTTGCCACTTCAGATCCACCCCGACCCCCCCCCCCCCCGTGACCCTTGCGGATAAACATCTCACACGGTGAACCAAGAGTTTCTTCATTATTTTGTGAATTTCGCGCTTTTACAAATGACAGCTGAGGGAACGCTAAATTGTTTGAAAATTGCTGTTGGTGGATTTGACGAAAAACTTAAAGAGACATGTTTTCACGAAAACTTAATGATAGGCTCAATGAAAGACTTGACGAAAGGCTTGACAAAATACTGGATTAAACACTTCATAAAGACTTGATAAAGACTTCACAAAATGAATAAACTTTATAAATACTTTCTCAAGTCTTGTTAAAAACTTGATAAGGACATGATAAAGACTTGATAAAAATGGCTTTGATGCGTAAAGACTGGATATCTTCTTGATATAGACGAGTACTTGATCAGATTTGAAAAAGACTTGATATAGATTTGATGAAGGCAAGATAAAGACATAATAAAGAATTGATAAATACTTGCTAACCACTGGAACGACAGCGCAATTTAAAACTTTTTCTCCGATTGTTCGAAATTTTTTGGTAATCATTTTGAATATTTTCCGCACACATTAAAAAAATCGTAGCTCCAAATTTTAATAAAGAGACATGCAAACTGATTATAGTTCTATATGGCCAATGAATTCACCTATTGTTTTGTCGATTAAAACATATTCGTAAGATTTATAAAAGAAATACTATAAAATCGTAAACTTCTACTTAATTACTTACAAATACGGGAAAATTTGCCAAAATTGTCAGAAAAGCAATCCGAGGTATTTTAAAAGATGCCATATTGTGGCAAAAAGCGCTCCAGTGGTTATAGACTGGGTAAAGACTTGATATATACTTGGTAAAGACAAACACTTGATATAGACCTGATAAAGAATGGATAAAGACTTGATATACACTTCATGTAGACTAGATGAAAGCTTGCTAAAGATATGACAAAGACTTGATAAAGATATGATGAAGACTTCATTCAGATTCAGATTTCGATGCAATTTTTCAAAATCCATGATTGGAGGGGAGGAGGGGGATATTTTGGGGAATTTTCCGAACCCACGGTAGGTATTTTAAAACCGCAAAACTGCTTTAATAGACAAATATTAAAAATTTCGGTAATGTTGAACAGCTGTATCTCAAACCCCATGTAGTTTTTTTTAAATATTTTAAATTATAGACAAATTTAGTCTATTTAAAAAAAATAATGAACATTATTTGTGGAAAATAGACCTTCTGGGTCAAAATTGATAAAATTGAAGAAAGGCAAAAAATTTGCGGTTTTTGGATTTTTTACAATGATCCTGAGGTCGTTCGAGGTCGAAAACTTTGTTTTTTCATCAATATATATTATACAATATACCAAAAAATCATAACTACCCCATTTAATGCAAGGTCACCCACTTTTAAGCGGTTAATATCTGTATTATAAAAATACATAACTATTTACAGCGTAATTTCGGTGCACAGAGTTATAAAAATAAAAAATACTATTAAAAATATTATATAATATTTCTCAATTTTTAATCACCGAAGATTATATTGGCGACTCTCGGCCGAAAATTTGAAATAGAAAAATTGAAGAAGATACGGTCACCTCTAGGAATTGAACCCAGGATCTTGCCTTGCCGGGCGATTCTCTACCACTGGTCCAATAGGACACTTTGTCCTTCGGTCATATTTAATTGTATAGGTACTTCGACTAAGAACTATCAACATTATCTTCATTTTCTTAACGCAAATTTTTATTGGCTGCTATCTTTATGCACAATTGCAAGATTTGTCTCTAACTAAATGCTACCTACGTAGTGTCTGGATAAATTAACCCATTTTTATAATTAAATTTTTCATATTTTTTTTTATTTGAAATTAGGTTAGTGGTAGAGTATTTTCCCGGCAAGGCCGAGGTCCTGGGTTGAATTCCTAGATGTGACCGTATCTTTTTTGATTTGTCTGTTTCAATTTTTTGATTAAGAGACGCTAACATTGTCTTTAGTGATTAAATATTACTTAATTTGAGGTTTTACTCATTAAGTTAAAATAAAAATAATTATTCATCCCAGACTTGCAGAAAAGTGAATCTATATTGTACCTGTACGTATAATAACACAAATTTGTACTATTTTTTGAACCCGCGACCTCTACCTATTATATCGATAAACAACTGGAATGTTATGTATGAAATATGTTAGAATGATTTTCGTAACCCCCTGTACAAATCATAGCTAGTGATGTCACGCTCTTTTGATTCTAAATATCGAATTATGGACAAAACAGGGTGGACCAGTATTTCACCCCCGCGTTTATCTCCATCAACCATTTTACATACCTATTATAATTTATAATATATTTGCCGAAACGCTCCGAGCGGTTCGCAAAATGTTGGAATGTATTCACCAACTGACTGCAGTTTCTAAATTAATCACCCTTTGAATGATGCGTTTGACAAATTGATTCGAGTATGGCGTAGATTTTTTTCTACTCTGTTCACATTCACTGTCAATTTATTTGACTTTTTGTCTGGATTGCGGATGGTATTTCTGCCTCAGTGCACAAATACATACTGATTTTTATTTTTTCATTTGGAAGAAGCAGCCATAAGTAAATCGTTCGTCTGATTTTAAACAAACTCTTTCCAATAGCGTGTAAAAAAGACCTCCAGCATTATTGTGCTAGAGAACATATGTTTTGTGCCGTAACCGTAAGAATTATAAATGCGCCCAATAGTTGAGATAATCAGATTTTTTGCTCAATTTGATGACACGAGTGGTCCGCTTTCTTAACGGGACATTTCCGCGTCCCGAAGCTTTCCTTCACGCCACGTTAGCTATACTTAAATTCTCAGTTGCGATGTATGATGGAAAAATATTTTTAATGTTTTTAATTGAAAAAAAAAATCATCGGATAGAAAATTATGTGGATATTTTTTACTCCAAATATGCTCGGGAATCGCTGGCTGGTTCTTCTTCTTAAGTCGGTTCCTCATTGCTGAGGATCGTGACCTCTACTCCAATGTTGATCTGCGCCACTGTGTGGAGAGCTGCGGATCCCGAGGTACCGGACGCCAGCGATACTTAATCACCCCTGCGCATTGGTTACCTTCCTCTGCGTCTTCTATCTTCAACTTTGCCAGTAACCATAAGTTTATTCAAGTTGGAGTCCTCAGTTTGACGAGCAATATGTCCAAAGCATCATAATATACCTACGTTGTAGGCAGATAGTTGAAAGCATATTGTGGAAGCTGTTCCTGCGTCTTCTGTCTTCAACTTTGCCAGTAACCATAAGATTATTCAAGTTGGAGTCCTCAGTTTGACGAGCAATGTGTCCAAAGTATCATAATATACCTACGTTGTAGGCAGATAGTTGAAAGCATATTGTGGAAGCTGTTCCTGCGTCTTCTGTCTTCAACTTTGCCAGTAGCCATAAGATTATTCAAGTTGGAGTCCTCAGTTTGACGAGCAATGTGTCCAAAGTATCATAATATACCTACGTTGTAGGCAGATAGTTGAAAGCATATTGTGGAAGCTGTTCCTGCGTCTTCTGTCTTCAACTTTGCCAGTAGCCATAAGATTATTCAAGTTGGAGTCCTCAGTTTGACGAGCAATGTGTCCAAAGTATCATAATATACCTACGTTGTAGGCAGATAGTTGAAAGCATATTGTGGAAGCTGTTCCTGCGTCTTCTGTCTTCAACTTTGCCAGTAGCCATAAGATTATTCAAGTTGGAGTCCTCAGTTTGACGAGCAATGTGTCCAAAGTATCATAATATACCTACGTTGTAGGCAGATAGTTGAAAGCATATTGTGGAAGCTGTTCCTGCGTCTTCTGTCTTCAACTTTGCCAGTAGCCATAAGATTATTCAAGTTGGAGTCCTCAGTTTGACGAGCAATGTGTCCAAAGTATCATAATATACCTACGTTGTAGGCAGATAGTTGAAAGCATATTGTGGAAGCTGTTCCTGCGTCTTCTGTCTTCAACTTTGCCAGTAGCCATAAGATTATTCAAGTTGGAGTCCTCAGTTTGACGAGCAATGTGTCCAAAGTATCATAATATACCTACGTTGTAGGCAGATAGTTGAAAGCATATTGTGGAAGCTGTTCCTGCGTCTTCTGTCTTCAAATTTGCCAGTAGCCATAAGATTATTCAAGTTGGAGTCCTCAGTTTGACGAGCAATGTGTCCAAAGTATCATAATATACCTACGTTGTAGGCAGATAGTTGAAAGCATATTGTGGAAGCTGTTCCTGCGTCTTCTGTCTTCAACTTTGCCAGTAGCCATAAGATTATTCAAGTTGGAGTCCTCAGTTTGACGAGCAATGTGTCCAAAGTATCATAATATACCTACGTTGTAGGCAGATAGTTGAAAGCATATTGTGGAAGCTGTTCCATACATTATGCGTCCGGCTGTCTCATCTGGGTGGTTTTCGTTATGGCTTCTGTAAAATCCTTCGGTAAGTGATATTAAACCCTGTATATTATTGTGTAACTCAGATAGAAGCATTTTATTTCATTGAACAGAGTTATAAGTTGACATCACAAAAATCTGTTTTTTTAATCACGATGATATTTTTTATAAATATTTAAAAAAATAACTATTAATATTTAAATAAATGAAAATAATATTAGCGAAACTCAATCGAAAATCTGGAAACAGAAATATGAGAAAAAGATATTTGCTGATTTTTCTGTTTCCAGATTTTCTATTGAGTTTCGCTAATATTGTCTTGCTTAAAAATCAACAAGAAACATTTTTTTATAACTTTGAATCTTACTTTTTTATTAGAAAACTTTAAAAAAAAATCTAACCAATTTCTATCAACCTTATAACTATTTGGGATTGATACAGACTTATTATTATGACAAAAAAATCAAATCAACAAAATACAATGAAAAAAAACATATAAACTTGATTTTTTTGAGCCTCACGCCGAAACACAGGTCTATATCCCACATCGCACATGCGCAGACTGAATGTTGGCGGCGCTACCGTCAAGTATAGTCCCTTTTAGGAAGCTATCTAAAGTAAGGAATCAGTGGGAACATTTAAAATGTACATAATTAGCATTCCTGTAAAACCTAGGCTTTTAAAGACCCCACGCGATGGGTCGAGGGTCGATAACATTGTTATTATATTTTTGCCCTTATTTGTAATGCATTTCTTTCATGCGGTGGGTTAAGAAAAGCACCCCCACACAAGCACGCTGGTATTAAAACCCCCTAACTAACTAACCATCACGCCGTTTCCACGCATAGGTAGACAGAGAGGATGGACCGCCAAACAACCGGTGTTGGCACACAATCCTTGCCTCATTCGCAATACATATATAATATTTTACTATTCTGACTCTTGACATGGCCCGACTCAAGTATCTGATTCACTTGATCGTGCCATGACCTTCCTCGGGCGTCCCGACTTCGTCCCGAATGCTTCTGCGTCATATATTATCCATTTTCAATTTAATTTTAATGTTCTTATTCTAATTTATATATATTTTTTAAATTTCTTAATTATTTTTTTAAAAATATAATACTGTGATAATTAAGAAAGATATTTACATAGAGTTTACATTAAATTACTACATACACGAACCACCTGAGTGTCCCTTTCTTAATCTTTTTCATTACGTTTACAATCAGCCCTGCATTCTTTACGGATCTCCACATTTCTCACATGATCTTCATAGTTTTACCACATGTACGCCTTGAGATGTGTGTGGTAAACATGTAAAATGAGATATATTTCTACAATATTCAGACTAATTTCATCCTTCCTATGTCAGTACCATGCCTCACTGCCGTACATCAGAATAGGTACCAGCACTCCACTGTGGACTGCTAGTTTCGCTTCTTTGAACAGTTTTTTTATAAGCGCCAACCGCGTTCAGTCCTCCATTAATGGAGCTAGTTCCATTTCCTTTTTTTTTCAATATCTCAATCAGCTTTCCTATCTCTCATAAACATTCTTCCAAAATTAGATATTATTACAAAACTTTCAAAATTGCTTCGGATAAAAAATAACATTCTTTCGAAATTCAAAGTAATGAACAGAAAATCAAAGAAAATAGAACTCCAATGCAACATAGAATTTCGAAATTCGTTTAAATAATTTGCACTTTAACAGGGTCTTTGTATTTTCCAATTCAGGTTGGCATGTTGGTGTGGTCTGTTATTTTCCCAAGTATCCGGGGAGCATAATGGATGGGAGGACTATCGCCAAAGAGAACCACGCCCAGTTACGTCAAAATATCATTTCACGGCTCGGTTTTCCTTCTAACTGACTCTATACGTTTCCGGAATTCCGGCCCTTTGATTACCGCCACATTTTACGAGTGGATGATTTGTTAATGGCGATGAATACAGTTAAATAACATGTTAGGCCATTATTATTGGAAAATAATGAAATAGCCATGCTAAAATGTTTTCAATAAATGTAACATCACGATTTATTTCAAACAATGAATAAAACTTGATGCTACAACCCCTAGAGCGCGGGGTGTCCGGGGGTAAAGTGCATTAACTTCGGGAGGTGATTCTTCATGATGGTAGGAATAAAAAAGATTAACAACTTTTTCCGAAATTCCAACATTTATTTCCCATACAAAAAGACGTACATACTAAAAATCCGTAGTGTGAGGTACGATCTTACTTGCTGAGAGCCTGCCGGCACGAGTGCATGGCCCGTATCGTAACAGCGGAAAATAATAAAGCTGGCGGCACACGCCGGTCTAATTTTATCTTTATACCATAAAACTACCACTAATAGTTAGAATTTCGAAAAAAAATATTTATATTTTTTACTTAAATTATCATGTAGAATCACCTGCGGAAGGTAATGCACTTTACCCCCGGACACCCTGTATAGAGCCTCTGATATTTTGCATTTGTAGTGTCAAGATTTTCGCATTATCTGCATTCGATTCCAGATTATTCGCTGTTGAATTTATGAACGCTTTTAAAAATAAAACAATCTTATTGAGTGCGGATGAGGGAGCATTTCTGATTGTGGTAGGTACTAAGAATCGACATTTATGTAATTAAAAATATTAAAATTTAAAAAGCAAACACAGGTAAAGTTTTTAATGTGCGTACCGATTGTTTTTATAGTTTAAACTCCAATTTGGGAGGCGGATATGGGTGCCGCCGCCCCGGGAACTATATACTGACTAACCAAGATTTCTGTCGTAGGTCATCCCAAGTGGTTAGACTTGATGGCGAATACATCTGCCCGACAACTGCGTAGCAGGCCATGTCGGGAGAGACTGGTAGAGGGAGACCTTTTGACCACTCCAGCAGGACTCTCTTGGAACTTGGAGCAGTGTGAGGGATGGATTCACTCCTGGATACACTGACCCTCCGATTCTTACCCACCCCTCATACCTTTTTCCTTCCCAGAACTTTCTTTCCTCCCTTTCCTAAAAAGGTTACCCACACAACATCCCCAAATTTGACAAAGACCATGAGGGGAGTAATGTCCAAGGCCTCCTACGTGGAGCGAATGTAAAAAACTCTAATCATTGCTTTAAAATAAACAAAAAAAAAACATATTTAATTAGACAAAATTAATATTTTTAATTAAGGGGGCCTCAACACGGGTATAAACCCAATGAGGCCAACATTATTCATTCATACTGTAAAATGTAAACTAATGTATCAAAAGAAAGATAAAAATTGTGACGACACTTTTTTTTTCTTCTTTTGGATGACTTGTATAGCACCGTTTTTGTGAAAAATCACCTCAAGGGCGCTGTACAAATTTATAATACGTTTATATAATCTTATTTTAACTATAAACTAGACAAACAACTACAACAACTTATAGCTAAAATTGCATTCACCGGTTCATCGATCACCGATACGAATACGATGCAATGATTTGACCAATAAACGCGATGCTGCTGTAAAAATGTACTGTACAGGCAAATAGTATATATAAAATAGTAAATTAAAATAATATATACATACATTTTAAATAGTATATACAAGACCATACTTACCTGGAAGGTCACTAGAGATTAACACTGTCATTGTTTATTTAGAGAAATTAAGGCACAGTTCGTACGCAGAGGACATAATTGGGAACTATAATATATAATATGTTCTGTAATGAGCGTATTTTGAAAACAAAGGCAAAATTTTATAATACTCTTAGATAGGTATTTTTATTTAAGGGTATGAGAGCCCAAAAAGGTAGGTTTTTAATTTAAACCTAAAATCTGTTGGGCTTGTAATGCATCTAAGTTCCGGAGGGACTTCATTCCAAGCCTTAGGCCTAGACACTCCGAAAACGCGATCTCCAAATTTGTAATGATGTAAGATGGGGCCATTTCATTGATTGATTTTAACACCATCTAGCACAATTTGTACTGGATTCTTTCAGGGAACTTGAGCCAGTGAAGGTTACGAAGGTGTTCTGAAATGTGTGAATATTTAGAGACTCCGGTTATGAGTCGTGCCGCTGCATTAAACACGGGTTGAAGTTTGGCAGTTTGATATTTTGGAAGGCTAGCATCGATGCCGTTACAGTAATCGAACCGTGAGACTACGTAAGAGTTAATTTTACCGATATTACATATATTAAAATATTTATTAATAAATTGCTAAACTTGACAAAAATTTAAAAAAATGCTAAATGTTGTTTCTATTTAAATCATCCTCGTACATACCTATCGCAGTAATACTAAATTAGATAGATCTATCTGTCAGAAATATCCCCCAAAAATACTTATGTGAGGAGAAAACGGGTGTCTGACGTCTGGGAGATATATCTCACAAAACTTTTCTAGGTGTCGTAAGTCTTCACAGTTACAGTAGTTTCGATTGTATAACATACACATTATAAAAATAGTACCTGTTTATTATTCCAGATTGACCTTATAATAACAAAGTCCACTTTGCGAGGAAAATTGATTTTTTAATTGACTGCAGTTGTGTAAGTGATTTTTAAATGGCTCAACGAGGCTAAGTTCAAAGTTACATCTAATATAAAAATCAAAAGCTGTAAATCACAGCAATAAATCTTAATTATAAAGAGCAAATTAGTTTCCTGCGGTAGTAAAAGTTCAAGAAAGCAAATATTTTCAGTTTGTAGTGTTATTTTTATCATGAGCTTCGATAGCATGAGAGTCAAAGCAAAACTCATTATTGTAAACAAACACACAGCGTTTTACTTGCTATATTAAATTAATTCATTTATGTTCTGTAAAATAAAATATGTCAATTATCTGGCGAGTTTTCTTCTTTGGGAAATGTTTTTCCTATTTTATTGTTTAATTAGAATTATTTTTTAAATTAAATATGTTTTCTAAGTCAAATATTTTGGCAAATGATTTGCCGGCCTCTGTTTTCCTCATTCATATCACATAGTTCTTTCCAAGACCGTTTATTTCATAAAAAAGATCCTCCACACAGCATCCCCAAAGTTGATATTATCCAGAACACAGATAATAGAAACAAAGGGAGATATGCTACGTTGGCCGCCAGACCGTGGGCGGACTACGGCGTAATACGCGTAGTATGAATACGGAAAGAATTCGTTCATTTATTTGATTTTGTGTCGTAACCGAGCACGGTTTGTGCCCGTTTTATTCAAAATGCCGTCTTGTTCAATGCAACTATGTAAAAATACTACAAGCAATGTGAACTTCAAAACAAATTGAGTTTTATTTCACCGCTAAGTACAAAATTAGAGTGAGTTATCATTTTTTAATGATTATTCAAAGTTATAATTGACGTAAGGCCCCGGTAAAGCAAACATCGCCGCCATGACGAAGCTAGTGAGGGGGACGCGAATTCTTTTAAAAACCGACTATCGATATTTCGTAAAATTAGCAGGACTATGTAAAAAAAAAAAAAAAAATATATATATTGAAACCGAGAAAATTGTTCTACATATATATATATACAAACATATTATTTCTTTTGAATTTTTTTTTGTAGATAATTTGGTGTCAATGCTGATTTGTGGTTGAAAAAAATGCCATGTTTTTCTTTTCAAATCATTATTTTTTATAAAAAAATTAATTGTTTGTTTCGCATGTGTACCATTTATCCGATTTTCAATGAAACTTTGCTGATTTTTTGTGCCCGAGCCCGCGGAGGTTTCTATATATAGGAGTATAACGGTGGGCTCTAGCATTATGAAATTATTTCCTTTACCATACATCCGAATGGGATGAAACTTTGGTATTTTGGTGTGGGCACGTCCGTGAAGGTTTATATACATTTAATGGTAACCTCTGGCGTTATGAAATTTGTATATTTTTTGACACGTGATTAGTTTGAAAAATGTGTGCAATTCATAAAGTTAAGCGGCAGGAAGGGAAGGAGTAGGGGAAGGGAATCCGGGACGACTGATCCGATAGGGAGAGGATAACGGGGGTGGGGGAGGGAAACGAAGGGGGGGGGGGGGGGTTGGCAGGGGTGAGAGAGGGATGAAGGGGGGGGGGGAGTTGTTACGAAAAGAGTGATGTTACGAAAAGTGTGATGCGAACGGTAACCGATGCGAACGGTGATAGGGCGAGGTGAACGGTCGGGCCTTGATGCACGTTTGACTTAGGGAGTAAGCTGGTTAATGCGTTACGAAGTGTTATGGAGAGGTGCGAGCACAAGGAATCATTTGTTGAATAACCATGCCATAGGTTAACCCAAAGTCGTAGGTCTCCCCAAGGTCGTAGGTCACCCCGAGGTAGTAGGTCACCCCAAGGTCATAGGTCACCCCACAGTTTTAGGTTACCCCAGGGTCACAGGTCACACCATAGTCATATGCCACCCCAATGTTATATGTCACCCCAATCTCAATGTCAATGTCACCCCAATGTCATGTGTTCTTTTATAAGTTAGTGAAGTTTTACTTCAGTCGTGTGGTCTAAAGCACACTCGTTTTTTATTAAATGAAAGACAAACATTCCCGGGTAACGAATAACCCGACAATATTTGAAAATCTCCTACCACCACCTCAGTAAGCAGAAAATGTTGCTCGAGTCGTGATGGAGGACTTAGCCAGCCGAGGAATCGAACACGGAACGCCTGGGTGGGACCCAAACGCGATGCCCACTCAACCACTGTCCGGTCATACTATGATTCGATGTGTTTTCTATTTAGTTTTTACAAAGCATATTTAAGATGAGATGGCTGTTAGACAGCATTCAGAGTGGGATGGTACACAGATGCATGGGACTCTTGTGAAGTACTCAAATACAAAATAAATTAACATTAGTAAATAATTAGAATTTCTTTTTATGGATTTTTACAACAAAAGCACAATTTGAGTGTTATTGTGATTAATATTATTGAACAAAACCAAAAACTGTTAAAATTCTAAATAGATTAGAAACAATTGATGTGGATTTGTTACGAATGGGACACGTTACGATTTGGACACACTCATTACGATTTATCGGTTCTGAGAATAGATCACACTTATTCCGATTTATCGGTTCTGAGAATAAGAATTTTTCATCCAAATCTCAACTGGAATAATTTTAAAATTAAAATACCGATTGCTGTCGATTTATATTGTTGCAATCTTTATTTGTTGTCATTTGAATGTATTGCTAATTGCGAATGCAGTCGAGACGTGTACGCATAGAAATCTGTCCTAAGTATTAGTGCCAACGAAAACGACAAGTTTCAAGTGTGAGTTCGAAAAGGGGCGGTTACTTTAGCGTAAGCGAAGGTGTGTAATAGTATTGGTTAGCAATATCGGCGACACGAGGTAACGCAGTTCTAAAGGGTTCAAACTGCCTATAGCATATCTTGGGTTTCTAATATCTTTGATCCAGAAGGAAACTATGCATCTCGTGGCCTCCAGCGTGGAGTTATTAAATAAAAAAATACACGCTTAAACAAATTACTAATTTAATTCCCTGCCTCGGAACAGACTTTAGTGCGTTAGGTAAAAGAAAACTATGTATAAATGAAAAAAAATATTATCGCCCGGGTTGTCGTCACGGAAAGTGAATTAATTTTGAGACATATCATTGAAGAAGATTACACTAATAAACAAAATTAAAATATGAAAGAGAACAAGACTGGGAGTCGAACCCAGAACCTCTCGTCTTACCGTGGCAATCGTCTTACCAATTCGGCTACTGAGACCTCCTAAACGTCACATTTGTTGATCTCATATATTTAAAATATCAGAATTAACGATATTATCTTCAATTTTTGAAAGAAAAACTTTCTTTTTTATACTTTTTTGAAGGTTATTCCCATCAGTGAAATATGTCATATTAGAATAAGTTAATTAAATAATCTAAACGAAAATATGAAAGATAACAAGACACAGAAAAACAGAAAAAGACAATGATCGCAACTTGGACTCGAATCCAGACCTATACATAATATGTAATATGGAGAAAAAATAATTAGTTGATAATAATGTAAGTCTAAAATTTGAAAATATGAGATTGACAAATATGACGGCTTTGACAGAAGGTGGCAATAGCGAAATTGGTTAACGCGCTCGTCCCGGTTAGACGGAGAGGTCTGGGTTCGAGTCCCAGTTGCGACCATTGTCTTTTTCTGTTTTTCTGTGTCTTGTTCTCTTTCATATTTTAGTTTAGATTATTATTGTTAATTTATTCTAATATGATATTATCTTCGTTTATTTTTTTCCATTTTATTGGCAGAATTATTTTCCATTGGAAACAAGTGTTCGAAGAACTGGTTTGTAACTTAGATAGTGTCTCGGATATATCCGATTTTATTTATATGGAACTGGCGATTTCCCTTGTTGTTAGTTACCAAATTTGATTGATTGCGCTTATAATAAGTAAAAAAATGTTAGTAAAATTGTAATAGGTGGCACGCGAGCTGTTTGAAAACTGAATGTACTGGGACTGAATATATGGAAAGTGAAAGGGGGGTTGGCGGGATCAGGGGAGAGGGAAAGGGGAGAGGGAAGGTGAGGAAGGTGGAGGGTGAACGCTAGAGGGGAAGGAGACAAGGGAGGGGAAGGGGCGGCGGAAGCGAAACGGGACAAATGGGAAAGGACACGCAGGGAGAAATAATTTCTTTATTAAGTGGCACAATGTGTAATGTGGCACACAGTGCAATGTCTTAATTATAATATAAGGTACTTTAGTTAAAAATTAATCATTTAATTCCTTCATTAAATAACACAAAAATTTTTTATTCTTCCTGTTTTTCACATATCCTCTTAAAATATTTCATCAGCATTTGAACTGAAATGAAGCGATTATTGTTGTAACTTAACATTATGTACCTACTCTTGCAATATTATTCAGCTAATCCAATTGTTAGAATCAACTATATGTACTTACCATCTAACACCTATCTATTATGAGAAATGTTATAATATTATTTTTACTACATCTATATATCTATTTTATTACTTTTAATTATCTATACTACATGTATCATGTATCTAATTTAGTAACTGCTATGTTAGTAAATTTCTTTATCAATATTTGTTATCATTCATAAGTTTATTTTGTTAATTTAAAAAAAGATTATATTATGTATATTATTTTTTCTTTATCTTTTTATATAATAGCACAACTCCCCAATTTAAACAGGAGAAATGTTTTCTCTTTTAAATTGGGTAGATTCATTAACAAGAAATAACTTTATCTGTAATTAGTTTTTAAGAACCCAATATTTTCTTTCTGTAAAACTGTTATACATATGCATATTTCAAATAAAAAAAATAAAAAATTATTATTCTTACTTACTTAGTATTTCAAGTAAATTCATTAAGTTAAAGAGTTTATTCGAAAAATGAATTTTGATTTAACAATAGATTGTTTGCAAAATGTCGTTCTCGAAATCTGACATTTTTGACAGTTTCGTAAGAGTTTTTGTAATGATTAAAAAAACTTTTCAGATGTATTTTTATGTGGTTGTAATAATCCAGAATCCTTCGCGAAGGGGAAAAGCAGGTATTTTGAAAGATACAAACATTTCCTATGCTTAATATAGCAAAACATAGACAACTCACATACATAGACGCGAACATTTATTGATTTTTATATATAGATAGATCAGGTTGTTTAGGTACAGGCGCCACAATTTTAAAAAGTTGCAGCAGAATAACCTGCCAAAACGATTTAGCTTAGGAAATAATAAATTTGTATTTAGGTCAGATATTTTGATATGTAACGATTTATCATTTTTTATCTGACAAACTAAAATTGCCCCGCAAGGCCGTAAATCCACCCGAGCATAAATCATGGTATGCATGAGTTTGCATAATTAATTTACCGGCATTTTGACGAGCTTTTTAAAAAGCTTAACCATTTTGCCCTCACTTGAAATAATGTAGGAAAACTCAAATAACCAAAGAAGGCTGAATTTTAAATTGAAAACTTCTTTAAAGACACAAACACATAGGTACATCTTTAGAATTTAGCTTGCGAGAGAATGAGATACAATAATCAGTCTCCTCTTTGTGCCGTGCTTCGTAGTCTTGTCTACTTTAGTTTTTTGATGGTTTCACTTCTACGGCGTGTAAACTGTAAACTGCGCACTTGTAATTTTTGAAGTGAAAACTTCTTTAGCAACGTTGCGATTTGAAACTCGATGAAACGAAAGAGCCAAACACGTACATCTATAGGCTTTAGCCTGCGAAAGGATGAGATAGAACAATCGATCTCCTCTTTGTGCGGTGATTCGTAGCCTCCCCACTCTTGTGTACTTTAGTTATCTGAAGATTTTACTCTATCACGTGTGAACTGCACACCTTTTCTATTTCTCTAACCTTCTTCCGGTTTTTAAAGAAACCCTCTTTTTTACGGTTGATTAAATAACTTTTTTCTGTGTTTAAAATTTAAAGTATTAAACTTACCACCCTTTAATCAGCAAAAAATTAAAGGTTTTTTCAGATATTATGGGCTCAAAACCAGAGGTGACTGCCAAATCTAACAGCGGTGCGCACTTGCGACTTGTTCAGGATCAGCATATATGTCTACAACTACAGTTATACTAAATATTTTCAATCTGGGAGGCGGGTATGCGTACCGCCGCCCTCGGAACCATTTATTGTATAACCAACGAATGGCGCACGAACAATAATAACCCGGTGGCGAATGCGTTTGCCTACGTATTGTAAAAATGTCAATGACTGGTATCCCAGAGATGGCAAGAGAAGTAGAGGACGTCAACAAATAAGATGGGAAGACGACCTAAAACTGACGGCTGGAAATCAATGGAGAAGTGTTGCGCGTGACAGGTCCCAGTGGAAAATGTTAGAGGAGGCCTATGCCAAGAGGCAAACTGAGCTTCGGGATTTATTAGAGCAAACAATAACATTTTTAGTATCCTGACAGAAGTACAAAATAAAAAGGCTAATTATTTTTATAAATTGTTATTTATCAGCTGTGTAAAATTAAAAACATGTTTATTGGTATTATTTTTTCAGAAATGTGTAAGTAATTCAAGGTTCCTTTTCATTGCAATTGTATCTTACAGAAAAAAATAGAGTGTACAACTCACACGCGGTAGAAGTTGAACCTTCGGAGAGCTAAAGCAGACGACTACGAAGCACTTTTTTTAACAATGTGAAGGATGATTTTTTCCATATTTTTGTCGTCAAATTCCAGTGTAACTTTTCCCATACATTCATTTTGAAGATTGGATATTGCTTTAACAAAAAAAAAAAATATTAATATTTTTTTAGATATAGTGGGATTTGATCCTTGGTCCCCTAAATGTCTGGCCGCTGATGTTCGTCAGGCGATTTATACTGCTACACCAAAGAAGATTTATCAATCTTCAATCAATTAGATCTTGGATTTATCATATTATATAAAAACCTAAATTAAATAAATATGTTGTTACTATCTCATTCTGTCGCAGGCTAAACCTATAGGCGTTCCTGTTTTTGTTACTATCTCATTCTGTCGCAGGCTAAACCTATAGGCGTTCCTGTTTTTATCTTTTTAGTGTCGCTTTTTCGTTTCATTGAGTTTTAAATAACAACGGTGACAGAATTTTTCACTTAAAAAAATGGGAAATGTAAACCTGAAATGTTTGAACGAAACCGGAAAAATCGTTAATTAATTTTTCAACTGATCAGCGAATAGGTGAGGCTATCGAACACGGGTTAATCATAAAACGTTAAACACCCCCGACTTGTTCCCCCTTCCCCCCTTTGGAGTTGAAGGGTGATTAAAACACGAAAGTTGCGAAACCAGAAGATATTGCAATTATGATGCGAGCCGAGCTCTAATGTCAGATAATTACTGCCCGGACAGATTATTAAAAATACCTTGTTCATTACAAGGGAAATGTACGGTCGACTGGGTACTTTCAGGTGCTCTACTTGGAATTAATAACAGAAAATAATTGGAGTGTAATGGTTTAACCAATTACTTGCTAATATAAAATAATATTTATATTTTTAAACTTAAAATAATTAATTGTTTTTGTGTTTAATTCGTAGAACTCCATTTAATTTTTTTAAATTAAATTCACTAATGTTATTATCAAGTTCGGCAACTATTTTAATATTTATTTTTGTTACAGCTATTTTGGCTTACAAGTTTGAAAATGGCCTTGTGAGCCGAAACAGCTGTAACAAAAATAAATATATAATATTGATAATAACATTATTAAATTAAATTTAAATCAAATTTAAAAAAATATGTTAAATAATATAATTTTTCTCAAAATTCACGACAGTGTTCTTTTTTTTCTCTTCTTCTTTTTTCTCTTCTTCTTTTTTCTATTCTTCTTTTTTCTTTTCTAAACAATTGTTTCTTACATTTTTTTATGTTCTCTAACTCTTTCTGAAAATTTTATGTTAAAATGCTGTCTACCTACGTTTCTCCGCGTTTTTAACAATATCGTTGATTTAAAAAAAATGATAAAATAGATAAAATGATATAAGTTGGACATCATTTGCTTATTTTTTACGTGAATAAAGCACAAGAGTCCCAACTGATCCCGTCTAGAGCCAGTGAGACTATGGCATCCCCAATTGAGGAATGTTATGAGACTGAATGTAGTGGGAGGGGAAGGAGATGAGAAGAGGAAGGTGGGGAGGTATCTGGCTATTCAAATCAAGTCACTAAACTCGCTAAAGCTGTTTCAAGCAACTTTTCAATTCTGAATGTTGGTCTTACATCTGAGTGATTACTACGGAACGTGCCGCAAACATACAAAATATTATTTTTAAATAATTTATTAATTACACGCGACCTTTGGATTGCTAGTCGGGAGCCTCATTCCTCGGCCAAGGAGGTCCCCACACCTTTTTCCTTTAATTTCCTTGAAAAACCCCCCGCACAGCATCCCCAAAGGTGACATAAATTTTGAGGAAAATAGGGGAACTCATTTTCCCCCTGGCTTTCTGTGTGGAGCTAATGTATTTTTTTTTATTAAAACAGTAAAAAATTGTATTTAATAACAAGAGTTTCTTTTGCTTTGACTGTAGGCACCTCTAAAATATATTTTTGAATACTGACTTTAATTTCAAGTTAATTACATTCCTTATTTATGAGACTTGTTCAGTTAATGACTCTATATTCTTCTCCCGGGAATTATATTACACGGAATATTTAATTACCAACAAAATGTTCTGCTAAATAAAAATATATTAAAGCATCCGTTTCATATTTTCTTCACAAGAAATTTCCCCGTGTAACACTTGGGATGTATAAATTTAAAGAAGGCGCTGTCACAAAGCTTTCATAAAATCTGTTTTTTTTTTTCCTAGGACAAGCTTAATTATAATACGTGTTTATTTTTTATTATAGCAATCTATGTAGGTACTTACCTTATAAGAAAGATTGAAATCATTACTAACTAGTTTATTTGAATATCTTTCTTGGAAAATATTAAACATCCAAGAGACATTGGTAAAACCATTTATTGAAGAGAGAATATTAAAATAAAGAAGATTCTGTTTGACTTTAACCCATCAGAAATCTGGTTTTGTCAGAAGGTCAAAATATTTCCGCTTTGCAATATATTCCAAATAAATGGAATTATTTCTGAACATATCCAAAAACTAACAACTGTTTTTGAAAGGTGATAAAAAACGTTTACGAATCTCATTATAATTTTTTTTTTTTGATACAAACATAAAAAATTTAAAAAATGGCTTACCTTACGTTTTTCTATCTAAAATTACTGATAACGAAAAAAAAAGAAAAACCAACACCTATTTTTTTTGGCAAATGTATTGTTAATCACTTCCCGTTTTTTTCTCGTTTTATAAATTTTACAAGTTACTATCGGAAACTTTAGTTTCATGGAGGTGCACATTTATATTTTTCTATGGTTAAATTCTAGATTTGAATACAAAGCGTGGAGTTTTCTCTTCTTTCTAAAACATTAGAAAAAATATACATAAGAAGATCATATTTCTTACCATGACAGTAACGGAGGTACAACGATTTATATGAAACTTTTGTGAGCTGAGACAAATTTGGTCTCCTGAGATTTACAGGATTAATTTTCGGTATTGCTGCAGCGATGTGTTGTTTTTGTTCATTTGAACTTAGTCAAGATCATGTTTTGAAAAAGGCACCTTTAAAAGAAGTATTCTTAGATGGATACCCGATGAAACGGAAGTATCACTTTGCATGCAGATTGCAAGAAATTTTAAGTTTTGATGAATGAAACGAAATTACTTTGTTTGAACTACTACATTTTTTATGTTAATGCCTACCAATTTCGAACCAACCGTTACTTCTTCAGGGTAAAATATACATGTACTATCTGAAAATTACAAAATTATACATTAGTACATATTACACGTTAGTGCATATATTCTTAAGAGTTGAAGTGGAGGTGGAGAACTAGGATTAGTGAAGAGTAGAAGGAGGGGAACGAAGGGTGAGTGGGAAAATATCTAAGATGGAACTGCAGATAATATTTTTTAGTCTGATAGAAATATCGAAAGAAGGGTAAATTCAGGTAACTCTATTGTTGAAGGACCGAAGACGGTTGGCACTAACAAAAAAAGCCCAAAGAAGCGAAGCTAGCAGTCTATGTACAATGTTGCCTAAAAATATGGATCACGTGATATATGCGCTTTTTTGTGTATTACCGTGGTGCTGTAATGAGATGGAGTGCTTATCACGTGACCCGCTACGCTATACAATACCCAACTATTAAGTGGCGACGCGTGATGGAAATAATATTTTTACTAGCTTATGCCTGTTGCAAATGCAACTAACGTGTTAAAACTAACTTGACTTACTTACAGAAAAAAATAATATTTCATAGTAAGCGGGTAAGAACCTACTGCCATAAAGGCATGGTAGGCATGTGCACATCAAAACCTAAAGTGTCATCGCAATCCGATGAATGGTTAAGCAACGCTTAGCGGTTAAACATACAAATGTATATAAAGCCGCCCGCAGGGCCTAGTAGCAAAAACCTACCATACGTTAGTATATAGACACTGTTGTAGGCATGCACACATCAAATCCCCAAAGTTTCATCGCAATCGGATGAACGGTTAATCAATGCGTAGTTTCATGATGCCAGAGCTCACTTTTGTATACAAAAACCGTCGTGGTTATGTACACATCAAATCCTCAAATTTTCATCGCAATCGAATGAATGGTTTAGCAACGCTTAGCGGTTAAACATACAAATACATATAAAGCCGCCTGCAGGGCCTAGTAGCAAAAACCTACCATAAGTTAGTATATAGACACCATTGTAGGCATGCACACATCAAATCCCTAAAGTTTCATCGCAATCGGATAAACGGTTTAGCAATGCGTAATTTCATGATGCCAGAGCTCACTATTGCATATAGAAACCATCGCGAGTATGCGCACATCAAATCCTTAAAGTTTCATCGCAATCGGATGAATGGTTTAGCAACGCTTAGCGGTTAAACATACAAATAATTATAAAGCCGCCTGCAGGGCCTAGCAGCAAAAAACTGCCATTCGTTAGTATATATACACCATTGTGGGCATGCACAAATCAAATCCCCAAAGTTTCATCCCAATTGGATGAACGGCTTAGCAATGCGTAATTTCATGATGCCAGAGCTCACTATTGCATATAGAAACCATCGCGAGTATGCGCACATCAAATCCTTAAAGTTTCATCGCAATCGGATGAATGGTTTAGCAACGCTTAGCGGTTAAACATACAAATATTTATAAAGCCGCCTGCAGGGCCTAGCAGCAAAAAAACTGCCATTCGTTAGTATATATACACCATTGTGGGCATGCACAAATCAAATCTCCAAAGTTTTATCCCAATCGGATGAACGGCTTAGCAATGCGTAATTTCATGATGCCAGAGCTCACTATTGCATATAGAAACCATCGTGAGTATGCGCACATCAAATCCTTAAAGTTTCATCGCAATCGGATGAATGGTTTAGCAACGCTTAGCGGTCAAACATACAAATATTTTTAAAGCCGCCTGCAGGGCCTAGCAGCAAAAAATTGCCATTCGTTAGTATATATACACCATTGTAGGCATGCACAAATCAAATCCCCAAAGTTTCATCCCAATCGGATGAACGGCTTAGCAATGCGTAATTTCATGATGCCAGAGCTCACTATTGTATACAGAAACCATCGTGAGCATGCGCACATCAAATCCCCAAAGTTTCATCGCAATCGGATGAATGGTTTAGCAACGCTTAGCGGTTCAACACACAAATATATATTAAGCCGCCCGCAGTGCCTAGCATCAAAAAACCTACCATACGTCCTCTTCCTTTCTCGCGTTTCCACTCTACCTCTCCCACCTTCCCCCCCCCTCCACTTCACTCCCCCCCTTCTCCGTCCCGTAAACCCCCTCCCGAGTTCCCCTCCCTGTTTCCCCTTCTCACAACTCCCGCGTTTCATACATTAATTCCCGGTACATTTAGTTTTCAAACATCTCGCGTGCCACCTATTGAAATTTTTTGTACAAATTTCTTAATGCCAGTGCTCACCAGCCAATAACCAACACAACATAAAAAGAATTATCCGGTTTGGTGCAGTCGTTAGAAAGCTATACGCGTACATACTTTTTGGCGTACATAATTTTATACAAATTTCATAATGCCAGTACTCACCATTAGTTTTATACGAACCTTGTCCTAACAATAACAATAATTACATAAAAAGAATTATCCAATTTGGTGCATTCGTTCGGAAGTTATAAGCGTACATGCATTTCGGGGATTCATTTTAATACAAATTTCATGATGCCAGAGCTCACCAGTAGTTTTATACAAACTTTGCCCTAACAATAACGAACATAACAAAAAAAGAATTTTCCAATTGCTTGCATTCTTTCGGAAGTTATGAGCGTATATAAATTTCGGTGATTCGTTTTATACAAATTTAATAATGCAAGAGCTCACCAGTAGTTTTATAAAAACCTTGTCCAAACAATAAAGATCACAACGTAAAAAGAATTATTCAATTTGGTTCAATCGTTCGGAAGTTATGTGCGGACATGCATTTCGACCATTCACATATAATAATAATATAAATAAATACTCGTAGAAGATATAGTTTATTGGGTCCCTACCTAGTTCATCTCAATATTCTAAAATTATTTTTTCAATGCTGGCAAGACCAACAGAAAACATTGTCAAAACCACTTCAAACCAGGCCTGAAAATCGAATAAAGGCCTAGTTTTAAAAAAAAATTCCATACAAATAAGCTGTCCTGGCCTTGCCGAGGGTTTGAGGTGGTGTGTTTCGCATTGAATATTATTCAATTTTCAGTGTTGCACAGTTGGGGAAAATTTAAATATCTGCCAAATTTTATAAGCGATTTTACAGGCTGCAAACAATTAACATTATCTATGAAAGTGAATATTTGGAAAATGTCAAAAAAATGTTGATTTTGAATGCATTATTGTGAAACATTTTGAATGAAATGCGGTACATGTTATGATTTTAAAAGTTTTTAAAACTTGTACTGGGGGCCTAGTCTCTATCTTTTATTAACGTCTGTTAGCGCGATAATTACGTCACTAACACGTATTTTGACCGTTACGCTAATTTTGGTAGTCTCTATCAAGAACCTTAACAGATTTTAAATTTGCTGTTAAGCAAAGTTAAGCTAATGGGCGACGCCTGTGGACGCCCTTGTATTTTGACAGTTCTCGTTGATTTTGGTAGTCCGTAAGTCGGAAAGTCAGTTTACTAACGTTGAATTTCACGTTAAGCTATCGGGGTCGATCGGCCTACCGATTAGTGGCGATTAGTTAACAGGGAACATTTAGATGTGTCAAATTGCCGAAAGACATACTTTTCAAAGTTGATTAATTCGAATTTTGTTCTTTAAAAGGTACCTAAGTGACATAATGTACGGTGAATTAAAAGATATGTCAACTGAAATATTTACCTAGCCTCCGAACTTTTAGGCACTTTCAACAATTACTACAAGAAACAACGGGTAAAGTTCAAAAATAGGTTATTAGTTTGAGTTATTTAAGTAATTTGTGCGAAACTTTCGAAAACGTCAAATGCAGCGAAGAGATCGTTTTATTGAGGAAATTTTCACTAATAAAAATAGATTTTTGATTCAAATTTTACCTCTCCCGACGTAAATAGTTGCTTATTGTATGTTTACTATAATAATATGCACCAAATAGGTACGTGTCTATTGCAATCTTATTGATAATTTGTGTATTTATGTAGGTACGTTAGCCACAGCCAAAATATACAAGTGTCATGTGATTACAACGCTAATCGATCTCGACTATGTGTTTCTTCAAGAAAAAAACATTTACGAACACTCTATCGTCTTGCAGTGCTCTAAATTGACAAGTGTCGTGTTATTATTGAACCTCTATCCATAATCTTTAAGAAATATCCATTTACAAACCTCTTTCATGTACAATTTGACTATACATAATAAAAAAACCTGCCGCATCCATTTCTGCATTTTTACTCAATAACAACACATAAAATCGTTGGTAATCTGATTTATTCAAGCATTGACACAGTCATAGTACTGCAAGTAACACACCTCTGCAGTTAATATGACAATTTAAATCACCTCGTAGGTAATTTATGACACGTGTAATATTTTATTTATTCAACAGCACACATCAAACACTTGACATTATGTCTCTCACTAATCATACAACATAATACAAGACAAATAATCACTTCACGAACAGACACTTTTATAAAATTCAATACACCAAATGTCATCGCTGTTGTTTTTATATACATTTCCTGTCACTGTGTCTCAATTTAATCCATTCCTGCCTGCTTTCCTTCATCTGCATTGTCTACTCATATCTGCAACAGTACAATACACAAGCAATTAGTATATTTACGCTTTAAAATGACTTTTATATCATTATCTCTGACACAAACATTATTTAAAAACACCTAGCAATCTTGTAGCGAAACTCTATCAAAGTTCACCACCTTAAACAGTATCATTTTAATCTATCAAAGTTCACAACCTTTTTGGAAGCAGTTAATAAAATAATTACATATTTTGTCTAATTAATTCAATATATTATCTATGTGTCCAATAATTATTCACACAGTATAATATACCTACATATCTTTAAAATAGGTACACACCATCACTGTTGAATTATTTTCCTCCGGGTGGCATCATAGTATAGGTAGATTGCGTCACTTCTGTGTTGCCTTCGGTCCTGTACCTGCAATTAAACTTGATATTATATTATCTGTCTACATATCGGTGTAACAACCACTAATTTAATTTACACACGTTTATTTTGCAAAACTTTATATTTAATCGGGAAACAATTCTGTCGTCTTGTCTTCCCACGTTGTTTCATTCCCGTCTTGTGAATGCATTTTCATTTTGCAACAACAGACAATACGTGTCCATTATTCACTTCATATTTATATAATAGTACTATATCTTTTCCCTCTGAGTGGCATTGAAATTGATCTGAAACAAATGTAGCACAGATTATGGAAACCACACTTCATTTCAGCAATTACTACAAGAAAACAACTATTTACGTATACAAAATAGGTTATTAGGTTCCTAGATTAGGTAAATTAAGTAATTCATGCGTATTTAGTTTGATACGAAACTTTGCAAATGTCAATAGGTCATTTTTAACTTTGAATGAAAATCGTATTTTAAATGCAAATTTTTCCGTTTATCACGACTGAAACCGATGTTTCTTGTGGTAATTATGTTTGAAATTAGTTTACTTTTCAAAATGTATGCATATTTAAAGTGTAGCGGCATTTGGCGGTGTTTTCACAGTTTACCCATTTGAGTATGTTGCGACCAAAGTGAATTTGAGGTTATAATGTCCTTTTATATTAATTACTTTTTGGAAAGCTCACGATATCTTACAAAATATAGTTATTAATGTAAACAAATACAAAACAAAAGTAATAAATAATTACATAACTTACGGTCATCGTTGTTTCTTTTAAAATAGGTAAACTTGAAACTTCAAAAGCGAAAACCATTGAATCTCTGACAATCTGTCAGAAATAATTCATAGACAATTTACATTTGTGCATAGAGTTTGACATTACGCTATCGGTCCGACGCCTCGCGACGCTAAAATAAACTAAATCTTAACAGAAAAGTTACGGACTACCAATTTTAGCAAGTTGCGACAACTTTGCCCTAATCACCATGTTAAGCTTAACAGACTGTTAGTTAACGTAAAAGATAGGGACTAGGCCCCCTGTTTATGTTTATTCAAAAACATGTCCGCCGGAAGGTGTTTTTTTAACGTAATCTACGATCCCACAAAGCACGTTTAAAATGTCATTTTTTCTCAAGAACTTTCCCGAAGCCTTTAAATTAATAAGAATAAATCCTTAGGAAAATCAGTTTTGTATGGAAAAAAAGTCTTAATTACATTCCGTGAAAAACGCGACGGTTTTTAATGGGCGAACCTGTCGGCAGGAAATAGAACTAAGACTGAATTTCTTCGTAAGTGAGAGATTTAATTATAGTTTTCGCCGTTTGGGTGCACTGTAAACCGTGCATCGGTTTTTTTTGTATGAAAAATGGTCCTAAATCGGGACACGATTTGAGCACGCTCCCCTAGATCCGATAATGGTCTCTGCGGTCTGTGAAACTCGAGGAGCGTAGAGGTCGTTTTGGCGTGCCAAAATTTTACCAGAGGCGCCAAGCCAAAGCGAACCTTGAGGTTGGTGAAACGTAAGGGGCGGTGCGGTCGTTTTTCGCATCAAGCAAAAAGTGAGTTTTTCAAAAAACCAGACATTAATATATACTAGCTTATGCTCATTGCAAATGCAACTAACGGGTTAAAACTAACTTGACTTACTTACTAACAGAAAAAAAAAATTCATAGTAAGCGGGTAGGTAATTCAAATATATATAAAGCCACCCACAGGGCCTAGCAGCATAAACCTGCCATACGTTAGTACATAGACACCATTGTAGGCATGCACATATCAAATCTCCAAATTTTCATCGCATTCGGATGAACGGTTAAGCAATGCGTAATTTCATGATGCCAGAGCTCACGTTTGTATACAGAAACTGTCGTGGGCATGCACACATCAAATCTACAATTTTTTATCGCAATCGGATGAATAGTTTAGCAACGCTTAGCGGTTAAACACACAATTATGTATGAAGCCGCCCGCAGGACCTAGCAGCAAAAAGCTGCCACACTACATACACTAATTCCCGGTACATTTAGTTTTCAAACAGCTCGTGCGCCACCTATTAAAATTTTTTATACAAATTTCGTGAAGCCAGAACTCACCAGTAGTTTTATACAAACCTTGTATTAACAATAACGAACACAACAAAAAAAGAATTTTTCAATTTGTTGCAGTCCTTCAGAAGTTATGAGCGTACGTACATTTTCATAAAAAATTTATAATGCCAGAACTCACCAGTAGTTTTACTGCTTAAAAAAAGCGCTATACGAATTTAATACTTTTAAAAAAATATCCCGTTCAACTTCGAGTAATTTCTGTAAAAGTTCGGTTCGAATTCTATTCAAGTTCTATAGATATTTTTGTTTTATGATGCAACTGATAAAAAAAAATAAAACTTACACAGAACGTGGGATCATCTTAGTTATTTACAATATATTATTACATCAGAAAAATTCTGTCCTCCTGATACATTTTCAACCGGAGTACAGCGTCCCTTAGTTGATTTTTCACAAAAATGGCGCTATATATATATATATATTTTTTTTTTATAAGAAAAAAAAACTTGAAACTTTATTTTATTGCAATAATAATACAGGAAATTTTTTTTTTAAATGTTAACAATATGTTACAATGTTTAAAATTTTACAATATTTTACAATTCATCTTTTCACAAAAAAATATTTGTCAATAAATATTTAATTTAATTCAAAACATTATGATATTGTAACTGATCCTATACCTGTGCTCCTGGTATTTTTAATGGTGTTCAAAGCGAACGAAGCCACCTATTTTTTACCTATTAAGATTCATGAATGAAAAATATTTAGCATTGCATTTGAACCCGACTAATTAAAAAAAAAAAGTTCCTACCTACAGTGGTTATCCCATACTAAGATCCTACCGAAGCTACCTCCGTGTACATAACTGCGCGTGCTGGCAAAATGAACCATCTTGAGTGAATTCTTTTATTTCATATTAGTAATTTTCGATTTAATATTCAAAGGAAAGAATACCCTACAATCTTCATGAGCCGGTACCTACCTGGTAAATACCAAGATAGAGAATATTCGAGTAGGTACCTACAAATTTTCTCAATAAAAACTGCGTACTTGATTACTTTTGTTTTAGCACATTTGCATTTATTCGATGGAACGGTAGGTACTTACCCCGTAATAAATTGTGGTATTTTAATATGGCCAGCAATATCCACACTGTCGAGGAATTTGAGAACACGTTTTTCACACGATTTTTTTTGGAAAAATTGTCATTTTCGGCAGATTCTCCTGATTACGTATATAATATTATAATCAAAAGATGCGGAATCCTCTACTCTAATAGATTTTATAAAAACATTGAAGCCGGGATCGTTTTTCGGGCCGCAATGCCGTGTCCCGTAAAAGACTACGGAAAATTCTGAAAAATCTGTTTTATTTAGGCTAAAAATTTGACATCTGAGAGATACTGACCTATGTCAACAAATCCTAGATTTCCATTGAAACTGAAGACAATTTTGACGGTTCTTTTTTTTAGGGTTGACATCTGGCGGCGAAAAATAGAACCGAGCCGATTTGAGTGATTTTATTCGAGGTTCTAGTCTTCGCCGCATCAGTTTTCTTCTGCGAATAGAGCGCTGGCGACATTCATTTTGTCGGAAAAAAAAGACACGCGAAATTTGTACTGGAGCTTGTCTGAATTTTTTCCTCGAGCGAAAGTGAACCTTGAGGTGTGCGAAACGCGAAGGCGGTGCAGTCCCTTTTCGCGTGCGGGAAAAAAAAAAATTCACGCGAAAGTGAACCTTGAGGTGGGTGAAACTCTAGGGGGGTGCGGTCGATTTTCGCATCCAGAAAAAAAAGTGAGTTTTTTCAAAACCAAGCAATACTATATAGTACTAGCTTATGCCTGTTGCAAATGCAACTAACGGGTTAAAACTAACTTGACTTACTAACTAACAGAAAAAAAATTCATAGTAAGCGGGTAGGTACCTACGGTTAAACATACAAATATATATAAAGCCGCCCACAGGGCCTAGCAGCAAAAATCTGCCATCCGTTAGTATATAGACACCATTGTAGGCATGCACACATCAAATCCCCAAAGTTTCATCGCAATCGGATGAACGGTTTAGCAATGCGTAATTTCATGATGCCAGAGCTCACTTTTGTATACAGAAACCGTCGTGAGCATGCACACATCAAATCTACAAATTTTCATCGCAATCGGATGAATGGTTTAGCAACGCTTAGCGGTTAAACATACAACTATGTATAAAGCCGCCCGCAGGACCTAGCAGCAAAAACCTGCCATACGTTAGTATATAAACACCATTGTAGACATGCACACATAAAATTCCCAAAGTTTCATCGCAATCGGATGAATGGTTTAGCAATGCGTAATTTCATGATGCCAGAGCACACTTTTGTATACAGAAACCGTCGTGGGCATGCACACATCAAATCCTCAAATTTTCATCGCAATCGGATGAATGGTTTAGAAACGCTTAGCGGTTAAACATACAACCATGTATAAAGCCGTCCGCAGGACCTAGCAGCAAAAACCTGCTATACGTTAGTATATAAACACCATTGTAGAAATGCACACATTAAATCCCCAAAGTTTCATCACAATCGGATGAACGGTTGAGCAATGCGTAATTTCGTGTTGCCAGAGCTCACCCCCACTTCACTCCTAGGCTTCTCCGTATCGTAAACCCCCTCCCGAGTTCCCCTCCCCCCCTTCCTGTTTCCACCCCCCCCCCCCACTTGCCGCATTATTAATACACTAATTCCCGGTACATTTATTTTTCAAACAGCTCGCGCGCCATCTATAATTTTTTTTTTTACAAATTTCGTAATGCCAGAACTCACCAGTAATTTTATACAAACCTTGTACTAACAATAACGAACACAACAAAAAAAGAATTTTTCAATTTGTTGCAGTCCTTCGGAAGTTATGAGCGTACGTACATTTTCATACAAATTTTATAATGCCAGAACTCACCAGTAGTTTTACTGCTTAAAATAAAGCGCTATATGAATTTAATACTTTTAAAAAAAATTCCGTTCAACTTCGAGTAATTTCATTGTAAAATTAGAAAACTAATACGTATGCAATATCGTCGGATGATATCGAGTGTTTATGTGCAGGTAGGAACCTACTTATATTCTGAGTATAGGTACTTGCATACATACGTAAAAAAAAACTCATATTTAGGCTGGGTTGTTTAACGAAATTAAAATTTTTTTAATTTTTCAAGTCAATTTTAACGTTCTGTAAAAGTTCGGTTCGAATTCTATTCAAGTTCTGTAATTATTTCAGTTTTATGATGCAACTGGCATTTACTGATAAAAAAACAGAACTTACACAGAACGTGAAAATGAACTTTAAAAAAATGTTAAATTATTCAGTATCGTGGAAACAACATTACCTTAGTAAAATAAATTGCATCAAAAACCTAAATAATTGTCTAACTACCTATTCCGGCAGGTACCGGCGCATTTCCTTATAAAATTCCGGCAATGTGTTTGCTTTTCTCATCATATTTGCAATACTACC
This sequence comes from Limnephilus lunatus, assembly GCA_917563855.2. Lineage (NCBI taxonomy): Eukaryota > Metazoa > Arthropoda > Insecta > Trichoptera > Limnephilidae > Limnephilus > Limnephilus lunatus. The sequence continues at coordinate 37,456,369 of OU830602.1, read as the reverse complement.
GAGATAAGTAGGTACCTACCCTGAATTAATAACATTTTTTTTTTTTTTTTTTTTTTTTTTAATGGCTTTTCACCCCAAAGGAGTGTTCTGGCCAGTGTCAAGTGAATGATTTTTGTGTGTAATTTTGTTAGTGTATTTTTGGTCAATATTTACAATTTTGGTATCAAGAACATATCTACATTATATAATAATACTATACAAATAATAATAATAATACGCTAAATTCTTACAACACGAGATGATTTTAATTATTTACATATGTATAACAAGTGGAAGTAACAGGAAAATAATAAATATGCTTATGCAATTTATTATACATAAAAAATAAACTAAATAATGAAATTTTTTAAACTAAACTTACAATTACAAATTGATGCTGTTAATATTCAGGAAATTAGCCAATACTCTATAAACGCGTTTGTTTTGAGAAGATAACAGACATGCAATGTTGTAGGGAGGCATTATGCCCGTACTGATAAGGTGAGGGATGAAATTTATGTATGAATTATTTATAGGGCAACTGAAAAAAATATGATTGAGGTCCTCTTCACCAAGACGACATTCACACATCGCAGAATTCTTAACATGAATATTTGTCAAGTGAACATTGTGGCAGCAATGCCCTATCCGCATGCGGCAAATCGAGGATGTTGAGAATTTGTTCAAAGAGAGTCTAGAAAACCACGGTTTTGAAGGAATCGTTGGCTGAATTATGAAAAAGTTATATCCTTTTGTTTTACTAGACTCATCCCAATGATTCTGCCATGTGGAAATCATGTTTTCTTTCAATTTAATGAAAATGTCATCGGGGTTTAAAAAATTATATAAAATATCCCCCGAAATAATGGTATCTTTCGCCAATGAATCTGCCTTTTCATTTCCAGGGATACCGCAGTGACTAGGTATCCAAGCCAACACGATTTCTTTGCCAGAGTCGGTTAATTTATAAATTAAAGTGCGGATTCCAACACAGAAATCGTCTTCTGGGTAATGGAAGGGGGAAGAGTTCAATTTTTGAAGTGCACTCAGGGAATCTGAGAGAATTAAAAAGTTTCCAATGTGATCATTGTCAATGTATTTGAGGGATTCAAAAATGGCTATACATTCAGCAGTGAAAACGGAAGCCTCTTTTGGAAGTTTGATTTTTCTATTGACTTGATCTGATGGGCAATGGAATGCTGCTCCCACATGGTTTGATAAGGAAGACTTGGAACCATCTGTGTAAATAATTTTCCAGTTGGAGTATTTAGAATTTAAAATTTCGATAAGCTTTCTTGGAGCTTCGTGATTGTTAATTATACCGAGAGAAAGAAGAATATTTGGTTTACGTAAATGAATACGAAAGGAGTTAGCATATAAAGGAAGTCTATCAGATGGATTTAAGAGGGGTTTATACGCACTGTACATATGGAGACTTTTAACAAGAAGAGGGATCGACTTGTTCCTCCAATAAGGAAGTGATTTCACTTGAGCAGTGAGTGCAGTAATTTTGTCTATCAGTGGGTGATTAGAGAGTCTTAAGCATTTAAATAAAAACTTGTCTGCCAAGAACTGTCTTCTGAAATGAAGAGGAGCCTCCACAGCTTCCACTTGTAAAGCGTTAATTGGGGAGGAACGCATTGCACCGATAATCAATCTTAAACTTTGAAATTGGATACGGTCCAACCTCGCGAGGTTCTTTTTAGATGTGGGTTCAATGAGGAATGACGCATAATCCAAATGACTCCTAACATATGCGTTATAAAAAAGTTTTTGGGTGGATGGGTGACTTCCCCACCAAACCCGTGAAACGGCACGTAAAATGTTGAGACCAGCTTGACATTTGTTAATGATAAAATTAACATACGGGTTCCATGTTAACTTAGAGTCTAAAATTACCCCAAGGAATCTTATCTGTACCTGCATAGGGAGAATTGAATTATTTATTTGGACTGTTATACGCGGAGGAACACGTTTTCTAGAAAAAACGATAACATTGCTTTTGGACGGAGAAATTTCTAAGCCGTGATTCGTTAACCAGGTGTCAAGGTTTTTCATGCAAATGTTAATTATTTCCTCCAGAATAGTAATAATTCGTCCTGAAATGTATATGAAAAGATCATCCGCATACTGAAGTATTTTACAAGATGGATGCAAACTCCGATGCAGGTCAAAGGTATATATATTAAAAAGGATAGGACTAAGGACGGAGCCCTGAGGCAAACCCTTGTTTACTATTCTTTCCAGTGGAGGAGAATCCAGCACCTGGATTTGAATTTTCCTGGTAAGAAGGAGGTTAATTATAAAACTGGAAAGCTTACGAGGGATGCCAATTTTTAATAATTTATTAAATAAAACATCTAATAAAACGTTGTCAAAAGCTCCGCACACATCAAGGCAAACACCGACAAGGGATTCATTATCGGCCAGGGCCAACTGGATATCAGAAGTCAGGATGGACACACTTTCGATCGTACTTTTTCTTTTTCGAAAGCCAAACTGAGAACTGGGAAGAATTTTCTCATTTTCTACATACCAGTCTAGGCGTCTTTTAATCATATGTTCAGCTATTTTAACTAAGGAAGATGACAGAGCTATAGGTCTGTAAGAAAGTCCAGAGTTAGGGTCTTTCTGGGGTTTCAGAATGGGGACAATTATTTGAGTTTTCCATGCTGATGGAATTTTGCCGGAGTCAAAGATCAAATTTATAACTGAAAGAAAATAGTTTAATGTGGTAACGTCGCAGTTTTTAATAAAGCTATACGGAATTCCATCTACACCGGGAGATGAGTCTGTGAGATCGTTTAAGACCTCCCTAAGTTCTGTCAAATTGAAGTGGGTGTCCATCCAACCCCGTGTTTTAAATGAGTATGTGAATTCTGTTTCATTAAAATTACTTGCAGTTTGAGGAGCTAGTTTATCGGCAAATTCCTTCACCCACTGTGAAGAGAGTGGTCGAGTCACTGATGGGACGTGAGAACCCTTAAACCGACGAATTGAATTCCAAACAACTGAAAGAGGAACTTCGGGAGATAATGATGAGCAAAATTTTTTCCAGCCTTGACGTTTTTTGTTTTTTAGAAGACGTTTGGTCTTAGCTTCAATCTGTTTATACTGAAGGAAGTTCTCCATATTCATATTTGTTGAATAAATTTTCGCATATTTTTTCCTCTTATCTACTGCATCTGAGCATTCAATATCCCACCAAGGAGCTGGGGGAGGTTTCCCTTTGTTACGTGTCGTTTTAATGGGGATAAATTTTTCTGCGGACGTAATGACTGCAGACACCAATAAATCGTAACATTCCGTAACATTTTCTGTAGTTGGAGAGGGTAGACTTTGCACGGAGAACTTTGTATGATTTGAATAATCATTCCAGTTTGCCCTGGCCGTTAAGAACCTTGGTTTTCGACTACTGGACTTGACAATTTTATTGGAATGATAAATATTTGAGGATTCAATGAGGATGGGGTAATGATCACTCCCATGAGGGTCATCCAAAACCTTCCATAACAGGGATGCGGCAATGCTGGAATTGCAAATAGTAAGATCAACCATGCTGGGACGCTGACCAGGCACCTGAAGACGGGTAGGAGAACCATCATTGATGATACAAAAGTCTAGTTCGTCGAGTAGATCAACAATATCTCTGCCCATTCTGTCACAATTGTGAGCTCCCCATAATCCGTGATGGGCATTAAAATCTCCCAGAATAAGAGAAGGGGAAGTGACCTTGGAAAACATTGCTTTCAGGATTGATTTTGAAGGTTTGTTAGATGGTGATATATACAAAGAAATGATTGTAGTGTCAAAAACCTTTGCGGCCGTCACTTGAAAAGGACAACCAATTGGTTTTACATCTACTGGGGAGAATGGTAATGATTTTTTAATGAAAAGAGCGGAGCCGCCCTTTCCATCTTGACGGTCGTCTCGAAGACAGTGGTATCCCCTGACTCTGAAATCAGAATCCGGTTCCAGCCATGTCTCCGAGATGGCAGCCACTGCAATTGAGTTTGAGTGTAATGTGTTTAAAAATTCGTCAGCCTTATTTCTAAGACTATGACAATTCCACTGAAGAATCCTCATCAGAGGAGCCATTTCTAGTTGAGTTGATAATATTAGTAATTTGTTTAGCAACGTGGGACGGTATTTGGATGTTGTTTTTATTTAAAGTTTGTAAAATATGTAAAAATGAGGTGATTAGTGTAGAGTTAATGTCTATATTATAATTTTGTTCTTTACTAGATGACTTTAGGTAAGTATTGAAATTTGAACTGGAAGGAAGTTGTCCATTAGGGAACCACAGAAGGGATTCGTGATTAGTATTATTTTTTTTTGTTAGAATTCTAGGTTTCACAACCCGTTCAACAGTTTTTCTAAATGAAGAAGATGAAGGTTGAGAAGGGGCGGAATTTTTAGAATTTTTCGAAGTTACTTCAGAATAAGATGGAATGGATTTGTTAAACATTCTTGATGCTTCCGCATAAGAAATGCTCTTCTCGGCCATTGTGTGTTTAATATTGCGCTGCCTTGACAGCTCAGGGCAAGTTTTGCTGATGGACATGTGAATTCCGGAGCAGTTTAAACATTTATAATTTTCCTCAGTTTTATCGCAGGAATCGCCACTATGGGATGAACTGCACTTGAAGCAACGGGGTTCTGATCTGCAGAGGTTCTTTGTGTGTCCAAATCTACAGCACTTGTAGCACTGCACAGTTGGGAACACATAGAGCTCTACTGGTAGAGAGACGTTAAACATAGTAACATTTTGTGGGAGGTCTTTGCTGTCAAAGGTTAGGACAACGGATTGGGAGGGTCTCCATTCCACAGAGTTTCCCGTATTAAACCTGTAATTTAGACGACGCGCTTTTAAAACTTTTCCGAAACCTTGAGGAACAGTAATGTTCTCCAGGATGTCCTCTATCGACCAGTGCGGTGGGATCCCTTTTGTGACACCTAGCCTTGTAACCTGATATGTAGGTATAAAAACGTTGTACGAGTTTTTTTTGGCGACATCAGATTTTACAAAGCTATTGGCCTCAGCCGCTGTCCTGAATTCAACAGAAAGACGGTTACGGCCAACAGATTTAACTCCATTCCAGACAGGATGGATTTTATTTTTAAACATAAAATGTCCAAAGTCCACATCATATAAATTTGTTTGTTTTTCATCCTTTGAAATTTTTGTCACGTGTGTTATGTAAGGAGGTCTATCCAGATTATTATATAAACGTGACAAAGGAATAGAGGGTACCAGTGGGGCAGCTGTAGTGAGTGTGGTGGAAGGGTTAGGTGGACTTGGGTTTGAGATCGAGGAAGAAGTGCACGGAATTACATCCTGTAAAACAGAAGAAATATTTTGAATGGAGTCGTTTTGCGTGGAGGGTATTTTACGATGTATCTGTTCAAAATCTGTTGCATTTCTATTATCTGTTGGTTTAGCAATTTTTCTTTTTTTGGACGTAATCGTTACGAAGTCCGAAGCCTCCGGAATATTAACAGCGATAATTTTTTTCGTAACACCCGAGGATTCAGATAGCAAACCACCGTCATCTGGGGGATCAGGTGGTTTTTCTTGGACCATTTTTCAACAAATCTAAATGACACAAAGCAAAAAAAAAGTCTTACCTTTACTGCTCCGAAGAACCAATTACACAACACAAATACTTACTGTGAAAACAAATATACAAGTTAAAACTATATTACACTAATTTACAATACTATTATAAAGCTATTATCTATTTAAAATGAATAATTTTGTAAAGAGGAATGAAATGACACTGGCACAGTTAGACGGTAGCCTTTGTTTCGTTTAATAACATTTCAATTTGTACCTACTGGCCGGTAAATATCCACCCTACTGAAGTGAATCTATGGACACCAATTTTCTTGTTTTTTTTTGGAAAATTTTATAGGTTTTTCGGCGACCCTGAAATTTTTTACATGGAACGGACGCAAAATTTTGGTGTTAAAAGTTGCCTTATATTGCCGGGTACCGAATTTTTCAAAAACATCTAACCGGGGATCGTTTTTTCGGCTGCAATGCCGTTTCCTGAAAAACAACAACCCAAACCGCTGAGAGATCCGTTTTGTTTTGACATCTCGGATAACTGACCTGTCTCAACATTCTCTCTAGTATTTTCCATTGCATTGAAACTAAGGCCTAATTTGTGGTTTTTTTTTTAATGCGAACCTGTCGGCGGGAACTTTAACTGAGCCGAATTGGTTGATTGAATGAGTAGTTCCAGTTCGCAAATTTTATATAATTTTCGCTCTTAAAATGTGTCAGTTCAATTTTATGTGAGTTTCCTGTCTAGTCTATTTTTTTGTGAAAATCGTGAAGCTAGCGTATTTATTTAAATTCAGACGAAGCTGCCATTTCGAACGGATGAAAATAGAACTACAACAGTATTCGATAGACATTTGATTTTTTCTAATGTGAATAATCCATACTTGTATTCCGCACCGCTAGAAGTCTCCCGTAAAGTTTTGGCAAACATATTGATAACGACGAAAAATGTTTCCCCTATCAAAAAAAAAAAACAACTGCTAGTGGCTGGAAAATAATCGACTCTTCGAAGGATTGTGAACCTTGAAGTGTTTTAAAATACCGAACGCTAATGTCCATTCTCGCGTGTCAGCCGTCGGGATAATTTCCTTCGAACAAAATTGAACCTTGAGGTGTGCGAAACTCGAGGATCGGAGAGGTCGTTTTGGCGTGCCAGCGGCATTTTTGCGTCGCCAAGCCAAAGTGAACCTTGAGGTTGGTGAAACGCGAGGGGCGGTGAGGTCGATTTTCGCATCAAGGAAAAAGTGAGTTTTTTCAAAAACTGAGCATTAATATATAGTATTGTTTTTACTGCAAATAAAAAATCGGACACCAAAATGTCATTTTTATTTTTTACTCCAAATATGCCGAGGAATTGCTGCTTAAAATCCTTCGGGTAGGTTCTGTTACACCCTGAATACCAAAAATGTAAGTATCCCAAATTACGTATTATATAAAAATGGTAAACTTGAAATTTAAGAGCATTCGAACCGATTTTGATAAAAATTGTTACAAGGGAGGTTAGGGGAGAGAAACTCGAATTTTATGTTAAAATACACAATTTCAGTCTTATTTAGTTTTTTGAGATCTGATTGGCAGTAAATTTGTTAGTTAATGAACATTTGTTACTTAGTAAAAATGAGTTGTGATTCCTCCAGTTAATTTTAAATAAACAAAGTTATACGACATATATTTATTATGTAGATTTTTTATTTGGATAGAAAACTGAATAAGTATCTAAGTAAATGTAAGCCTACGCACACATTCTAATAAGTGCTATTGTACATTCAAAGATACCATTTTGACTAATATCATTCTAAAAAAAGAATCGAACCAAAAGTAGAGAATATCCTTTGCGGAGACCAGTATAGCTTTAGAAGAGGTGTAGGAATCAGAGAAGCAATATACTCCGCTACGAATACTACTAGAAAAAAGAATAAAAATAAACCAAAACACATTCATCGCATTCATAGACCTGGAGAAGGCTTTCGACAAAGTAGAATGGAAAAGACTCTTCGAGATTCTGAAGTGAATTGATATCCAATATAGAGATAAACGAATAATCCAGGCGCTATACAAGAATGAGGCCGCTATAATTAGATGTGACAATGATACAAAAGAAGCCAGTAGAAGACAAGGGTTGCTCTCTGTCACCTGTTCTTTTTAAAGCTTATATACTGAGCGCCATTGATGACCTGAGAGAGAGAATGAGTCACAGAAAAGGTGTAAAGATACACGGGCATAAGGTGGATATGATAAGGTTTGCTGACGATATTGCTATGGTTGCTGATAGCGAAGAAGAACTGCAAGAGGCCTTAACAATCATGCAAAGCATTCTTCAAAACAACTACAACATGAATATAAATAAAGACAAAACAAAGCTGCTGACTGTAGGCCGAACGCAACATTAGATGAGAGTAGAGATGTCAGGAGTTCCACTAAAAAACACCAAGGAGTTTGTCTACCTCGGTAGCAAAATAACATTGGACGGTCGGTCTAAGAGCGAGGTCGACAGCCGTATAAACCAGACTAGGCTTGCATTCAATAAAAGGTCGAAAATAATAGAATCGAATAATATAGACCTAAAACTGAGAATACTCCTCGTCAAGACCTTTGTATGGAGTATCATGGTGCCTATCCGAAAGAGATAAACGGAGACTACAGGCTTTTGAGATGTGGTCCTATAGAAGACTATTAGGAATTTCCTGGAGAGACCACATTATAAATGAGGAGGTTCTCCAAAGAATCGAAGCAGGAAGGCACCTGCTCAGGACCTTGTCCAAAAGGCGTGCAAGATGGATCGGCCATGTAATACGACAAGAAGGTCTCTTGCATGCTATAATGGAGGGTATGACCGAGGGGACAAAAACTAGGGGACGCCCACGCCAAGGGTACCTGGAGGATCTGCTGGTGGACGTGCGCTGCTCATCATATGCAGACTTCAAAAGAGCCGCACAAGACAGGGAAGAATGGAAGAAAAGGGTAGAGGAAATTGCTGCAAACCAATCCCAGGATTGAAACCAGAGAGATAAATTCAAAGAGACAACACTCTACTATCAGGAAACTTAACTCAATTGGGCAAAGTCCATCAAAAAGCCGCCTGCAGGGCCCAGCAGTAAAAAACCCACGGTTTACAAGACCTAATATGAGTTTTGTCCAAGACTAAATGATCTCACTGAAGATCTTTCCTCATTTTTGGTGACGTGGAAATTATTTCTCAAAATATGAACGAGGGGTGATCCGGCTTGGCAGCTGCTTCAGTGAAATCATTTCGTCCGTTTGAGATGGATGCTCCGTTGCCGAATCCCGCCGCCTTCGAGGTGTGCTCAATTATTTTCTTTCTCAACTAAGAGGGGAATCCGCTCACAGACGTCAGTAGGTCTACCACACAAACGATTTTGAGGGAAAAATGGCGTTGGGTTACCAAAATGCTAAAGAGCAAAATCGTCTGGAAAGCGCTTAGGTCTCTTCGAACTGTTTTTCCAACTAATGCGAGGCTTTTTTGGGTTGAAACATGGGTTCACCACCAAACCCCAGAATCAAAAATCCAATCAATGACATGATTTGCATCTTTTTCTTCAACAGAAGAAACATTTGGCCGGAAAACCTTTGGAGACCGACTAGGACGCCGATGGAGAGGTGATAGCATTTTTGGCGGCGGAGTTATACGATAAGGGAATCAACGATCTAGTGCCACGGCTCACCAAGTGCATCGATCGTAACGGGGTCAAACGGGTTAAAAATAGTGGGGATATGTACTTAAAATGATATACGATCTGATTTCAAAAAAATTAGAACGGTCTTTAATTCTTGGACCACCCTCGTAATATTTATTACGTTATAATAGACGCACAATGTTGTGAACCAAACCCAATAGAGCTGAGCAGGTATTCCGCATTTCCATGTTTTATAGTTTGTTTGTTGAAAATGAAATAGTACACTCCAATTAGCGCGTCTTGCGGTGGGACACCCGATACCATAATGGAATATTCGTCTTTCCACCAGACCTTCCTCTTCCCCCTAGGGCCTCTTGCCTTCTCCCTCTTCCTTCGGCAAACACGAGTACGAGGCTGTCGAGTTCCTCGAAACGCGCACCTCTGGTTAAAGCAACATATAAATAACTCGAGCTATCTCGGTGTATTGTTGTATATTGCGGTAAAGGAATGCCTTACATATTTGAGAGCTTAATGCCCAAATGTTCATAATAATATCTTCCGTAAATTCACCCTAGACATGTGTAAACAAATATGAGTATGTGTGTATGTATAAAAAAGTCTTTGGTCTAATTTGCAAATCGAAATTATTAATAATTGTTAGGTGTTTATTATTTACTCACATTATTTTTTACAAGTTACAACTAGGGTTTGTAATCCCGAAATTCCTATATTAGATACGTGAATATGATAAAATTAAAAAAGCTTTAAAACATTCTCCTTTAGGAAAACTTAGGAAATCCGCAGAATTTCAGAAAGATTTGGTATCACGGATTTGCGGAATTTTTAGGATAAAATTGAACAAACTTTAAACATTCTTCTTTAGAAAAACTTAGGAAAAGACTTTCACCCACTTTGCGTATTTAAAATTATTATATGTTAGTTATTATTGACTCAATTTATTTGTTAGAAGACACATCTAGGGTTTCCAATCCCGCAGTCCATAATTCAACAATCCCGCAATCCCACATTCCGTAATCCCACAATCCCGCAATAGCGCATTCGTAATACCTTTATTTTATTTATTTATTTTATTTAGTTAAAGATTATACATTTATATAGATTATTTAAGAAATTTTTTGACTGCCCAACTAGGAGGATTCCCGTTTTAGGACAGTCAAATTATATAATAATAATAATAATAATAATAAGCCCTTTATTCTGAACTTCTGATAGGTATAAATACTAGACATGTTTTTGTTTATTATAATATTTCGAAGCTCAGTTTGCCTCTTGGCATAGGCCTCCTCTAACATTATTTCTTCGAGAGCTTTTTCAAGCTTCATGTAGTTTTTCTTTATCCTTTTTTCTTTCTTTCTTCGGTTCTAAGGGCTCTCGTACTTAAGGTTGCAATATTGAGTGTTTTGTTTCTTCTTGTTGTTAGAGGGTGGTGGTCTATATCTCCCGCGGGGACCAGCCGAATTGGGAGACTTTTTGTTAATAGGTTTTGATTGTTAATTCTTGTTGGTATTAGTATTCTTTGTTACCGATTTTCCGAGACAATTATTAGTTTTTATGGAGTATTTATTTGTGAGTCAGAACTTGTTCGGTTGAGATAGTTCAGTATGTTAGGTCTGGTGATCTCTTTCGTGCTAGTTTTGGGTAGAGATTGGGAGGGAATGCTCAATATTTTGTTTTTATTTGCTTTATTTTGTGGTGATGACTTGGGAGAATCCGAAGTTCCTCGTTTTCTCTTTTCGGTAATGTTGTCCTTCGATTTTAACACTATCAGTTTGTCATATCTTATGTAAGCAATGTTTCCCTTCTTTTTCTCATCTTCTAGTTGAGGTTGTAGCTGTTTCCGTTTTTCCAGGATTTCCTTCGAGTAATCTTCTTTCACATTAATACCTGACGGGAGGTTTGTCTTGTTCTTGAGTATAAGATGTTTTTTCCATTGAGTCGTGATAAAGGCTACAACCGGACGATTCTTGTTTTCGCTTTGTTTCCCTATTCTATACACGTTGCTAATTTCTTGGCTGTCCAAGTGTACTCCCACGTCTACTATGAGGCCTTTAATGCAGTCTATTAGGTCTCCTTCAGATTTTCCCTTCTCTTCTATTCCAAAGAACACCAGGTTATTTTTACGTTTTTCTCTGTCTACAGCTTTAAGTTTTTGTTCTAGTTCTGATACTTTATTTTTAAGGATATTGTTTTCCTCAATAATTGTTTTCATCTTCTCATCCAGCGCTTCCATCACATTTTTGGTTACCGAACGAGTTATTATTTTAAAACATTCACTTATTTTATTCGGTCCGCTAGGCCGATGTATTTATTTCCAAAGTCACTTAGCTGTCACTGTTGTCAGAAATCAAATTAAATAATCTAAATAACTAAGTTTTAGACGAATAACATTCTCACAGAGTAATTCGCGGACTCTTTATCCGATGGTTATACTTTTTTGCGTGTTAGTTTGCGATTTTATTGTTTTTAAGCGTAACAAACAAGAGATTTGACAGAACGCGTCACATATGTTATTGTTGACTCGTTAGTCAAATTAGGATGAGTATTAACATATGGAACATGGTCTGTAAATAATATAAAAAAAATAAAAAATAAAAGATTAAAACAAAGTGACTGTTCTTTGTTTAGCAAAGTTTTAAAAAAAATAATATTAATTACTTAGGTAGGTACTTAATTACAGAGGATTAAAACATATAGATATAGAAAAAAACGTGTAAGCATTGCATATCATAGTCCTACACAGATGGGTTGTATAAAATAAAATAAAAAAGAAAAGAGAAAGAATTAAAAAAAATAAATAATAATAATAATAGTAATAAATAATAACCAATTGATACAGAAAAGATAACCGTGCTTTGCTTATCATAGTTATTAAAATTATCATAAAAGTAATATGTACATACTTAAAAGTAAATTATTAAAACATTATGGTATCTTGTGTTTGCATTTCAAATAATACCTAGTCCTACATATACATTTTATACAAATGAGAACTAGAAAGAGAACAGAAACAATAAAATGCATCAAATATTTAATAGATGGTTATTACTGTTGTTTGATTAGTATAGTATTAAAATAATAGGTATAATGTGTACTTTTAACTGGTGTTGCATTGCATAAGCCTATTAACATGTTTTGTATAAATATAAATAACAAAGAGAAGAAATAGAAAAAAATAAAATATGAAATTAAACATAATATTAACGTAATAGGTATGTACATATATACACATAATGATAAAGATTAGAACATAAAGGTATCTTTTACATGTTTTTTTTTTTTTTTAGTTTTGGTTTGTTGTTTTTGGTTTGTGTTTGATTTTATTTTTTGTGTAGTAAAAGTTCACTCTCCTTTCTACCTAATTGATGAAACCAGTTAGTGGCCAATTTACGAACAACACCTGTGCTTTCCTTTTTCCAAACATCAGGCATTAAGTTGTATAGTTTTGGACCTAAGAATGGTGTCTTTGAGGGAAAGATGTTTTAGTTGTGAGTGATACAATTGGATTTTTCCGTGAGTGGCGGGTGTCGTGAAAGTGGTTAATAGATGAACTCCTGCAGGATTTCAGAAAGATTTGGTACCACGGATTTGCTGGATTTTTAGGATATAATTGAACAAACTTTAAAACATTCTTTTTTTGAAAAACTAAGGAAAGGACTTTCACCTATTTTGCATATTCAAAATTATTATTTGTTGGTTATTATTGACTCACCCTCTTTATTAAAAAGCACTCTAGGGTTTCCAATTCCGCAATTCACAATTCCACAATCCAGCAATCCCGCATTCCGCAATTCAGCAATCCCGTATCCGTAATCCCTCAATCCCGTATTCCGAATCTCGCAGGATTTTAGCAAGATTTGGTACCGCGGATTTAATAGTAAATTTACATAAAAAAAAGCTGTATGACAGTCCCACTAACTAGTGTGGAAGCAGAGAGAGCTTTTTCCGCTTTTGTGCACAAATGCTCGTTCGCGTGGGTGACAATGCTCTCCATAGTATATGTTTTTACGAACTTAATTTTTTTAGGCTTCTTTAAAAACTTGTTGCTTTGTGTTTTCAATGTTTTTTTATAAATCTAACAAAAAGTGTTGATCTCAAATGACCATGGTGAGTCCTGTCAGTAACAATTATATTTTTTGAGATCGTACTTTTTATCAAAGTCCTCTAAAATGCTTATTAAGTAACGTTGTCAATATCGTCGAATAATATTAGTAGTAAGAAAAATGATTTATTTATTTAATTGGTACATTTTTTATTTACTTTTTTGACATTAGCTTCACAAAGGAGGTCATGAGGAAAATAATTTTCCTCAGGGCCTATGTCATCTTTGGGGATGGTGTGTGAAGGGTTTTTTAAGGAAAGGAATGAAAGAAAGTTCTGGGTAGGAAAAATGTATGAGGGGTGGGTAGGAAACTGGGGTTCAGTGTGTCCAGATCATGCTCCGCCAAGACCTAGACAAACCTCATCCCTTGAACAATCAGCAAACGTAGCGAACCACTTGGAGTGACTCGTAGCAGAGGTATCGGTTTTCCAATAAATGGTTCCCGGGGCGGCGGTACCCATTCTCGCCTCCCAAATTTTAAAAATTGATACTATAACTCCTCTTAACCTATTACTTTTTTAATGTATTTTTTAAAAATATGATAGAATCAAAGATAATTGATGCCACAAAATAAAATAAAAATGTTGCTTTTATTTCAATTCACATAGGTACTGTCACTTAATACAAATCTCGCAATCACGCGAGATTACTAAATTCTATCCCGAAATCCGGTGCGATATGAAAAAGGCGCGGGATTTGCAAATCCTAGTTACAAGTAATGCAGTTAAAGATCCCTTTCCGTGGATTCTGAATTAATAAAATTATGTTCCTCATCGAAACTTTACTAATTATGGCTTCCATTTTCGTTTGTCCGGAATGCCGAGACTTGTTAACGCATGTCATTGAACTTTTTGGTGATCAAAATGATTTTTGTCAGTCGCACAAATAATTTATCGTACTGTATTAAAGTTCCTTTGCTTTCTATCTGACATTTGACGTAGGTAGGACATGGCATTTTCCTTTGTCCGGAATGCCTAGACTTGTCAAGAAAAGCCAAAACATTGAACTTTTTGGAGATTGAAATGATTTTTGTCAGTCGTACCATTAATTCGTCGTACTGCATTAAAGTTCCTTAGTTTTCAGACTGACGTTTGGCATTAGTAGGTTAAGTTTGAAGTTAAATTAGTAAGTTTGAAGATCTCTTTCTCAGTACTGTATACTTTGATTTATATTTTATTTCGCTTATTACTATTTCTGTTATTTAACTAATCTCCACCTAGTAACAACTAAACCTTGATTTATGCATGCTGTGAACATTTGGCCTCCGTGGTCGAGAGGTTAGGTTCTCGACTAGTGATCTGGGGGTCGCGGGTTCGATTTGTGTTTATTGGATTGACTTGTGTTTTCACAATTAAATCATTTAAAAATAATATAAGGTGTGTTTGCGGCACATTCCAGAATGGAAGATACTCTCAGTATTACCATGGTTTAAGACCACCATTCAGAATTGAAACGTTGCTTGAAATGGGGTTTATATGGTCTCTCAGGCTCCAGGCGGGAAGCAGTCGAGACTTGTGAGATATTCACATAAAAAATTGAAGTATTAATATCTATGTATGCACATCCCAATGCCAATTTCATTAATGTAATAGTTGTTAACACTCTGTAAATGTTTTAAACAATAAACAAATAAAAAAAAATATATAAGAAAAACTTTCTTTTTATACTTTTTTGAAGGTTATTCCCGTCAGTGAAATATATCATATTAGAATAAGTTAACAATAATAATCTAAACAAAAATATGAGTTAACAATAATAATCTAAACGAGAATATAAAAGAGAACAAGACACAGAAAAAAGACAATGGTCGCAACTGGGACTCGTACCCAGACCTCTCTCTGGGTTCGAGTCCCAGTTGCGACCATTGTCTTTTTTCTGTTTTTCTGTGTCTTGTTCTCTTTCATATTATCGTTTAGATTATTATTGTTAACTTATTCTAATATAATAAATAAATAAATGAGGAAATAAGCATAACTTAAAGTAAGAATTTCATAACCTTAATTGCACATATTTTTCGTCTCCCCTTACATAAATAATCGTTTCTTTTACTCGCAGTAAAATGCAGCTCAAAATATACCATTAAAAGCACAGAATAAAGTAGAACACAAGAAATGCGATATGAGTGTGATTCGTGATCCAAAGTCTGACCATTATTGACATAAATTTCATATGCAGAATTGTTCTTTTCGTCTTCATGTCAGATCTCATCTGTTTTGCGGAAGGATATCGAAGAAACCTAGAAAAAAAATATTTTTTTGGTAATAACACTCTCATTTGAACACTCGCAAAACAAAAATAAGACGCAATGCCTTAATATAATATGTGCAGGGGTAGTTCCCTCCCGTATGAACTGCCCTAATAAGTGGGGTAATGAAAATCAGAGGGCTGTTAACACCCCTTGGCTGGGCAGCTAATTGTGCTTGTAAAGGGTGGAACAGAAGGGGAGGTTTCTAGAACTACTGCGATTTCAGGCCATATGAAATCTTTTAGCTAGTGATTCTAGGGGAGGGGTTTGTACCAATATTGCAATACATATAGTTAATAAAATTCAAGATGAAAATTCGATTTCTTTCGCTCTATTTTACATGATTTGGCTTGTGCCCTTCTTTATTAAATAAATATAAAAATATGTAGGTTGAATATACGCCTTCAAGATAGGGTAATTTGGTTTTAAAGGGTTTTGAAGCGGCCTGACTAATATTTGGTATCGTTGGATGTTTGCCAAATTGTCCCTCTTCTGCGAGTTGAGAATGGCGAAACTGAGAGTATCTCCCTCTCTGAAACGTGCTGAAAAAATACGTTATATTATTTTTAACTGATTAGATAAAGTATAATAATAGCACAAATCAGTCATACAACATTTACTTGCAAATGTTGGTATTTGCACGCGCGACCTCCGGATCGCTAGTCGAGAGCCTTAAGGTAGGAACATACTAGGCCCACGCAACGCGACGCGACGCTACGCAAAGTTCCTGTCCATGTTCACACTGGCCATACGCGTCGCTGTGACCACGTGACAAAAGGTCTCTGGTGCGCCGGCGCGTTTGATTTGACACATTTGACGTTTATTTTGTTATGTTTATGTGATTCTTTTCTCAGCAGACGACAGCTTTGCCATGTCTTCTAAAAGCGAATTTGAAGATGATTTGCTACGATTATTATTATTAAATCAACATTCTCGCAAAAAGAAAAACAAAAAAGTGAGAAGTATTTGGGTCCACAACATTAACAAACGAAGACAAAAGTTTGGAGAGTTCCATACTTTAGTAAAAGATCTATAATCTGATACGGACGATCCTTCATATACTTCCGTATGAGTAAAGTGGTATTTGAAGAGCTTCACAGCATAATTGAATATGATATAAAAAAAGAAAACACACGTCTTCGAAAGTCAATTTGGACTAGAGAAAGACATTCATTATAGGGGTATAATATTGAAATTAGTTATTTATTATATAATCGTATAGCAGAATCTCTATAATTCTGAGATTTGATATTATAAATAACTTCGTGCTCAGTTTCAATGAACTGTTCGTCACCCATTTTTTAATAATAAACGATAATAAATGTCAAAAAAACAACCACAGATATAGCGAAACGCGTTATGCTTAGATAACACCAAAAAGATGCGAAATCATCTCATAGTAGGCGTGACCATACCCCCTCCACCTTCCACACGGCCCACGCCGATCTGGCTGTGGCAGATCCGCGTCGCGTAGGGCACCTCGGTTTGCGTTGCGTAGGGCTAGTGTGATTCTAAAGCACCCGTTTCCATAGAAAATGTATGGAAGATAAGTAGTCCAGATATGGAAATGGTGACGTCAACCTACGTAGCGTCGCGTCGCGTGGGCTATGTGTGTTCCTGCCTTTATCCTTCGACTCGGAGGCCACGAGCGGTAAGACTCTCGACTATTATTATAGGTATTAGTTCCATTTCGTGACCATGTTTATAATTTTTTTAACAACATTTTCATAGACTTTTACATATGCATTGTTTATCAAATTACAATCAATTGAATTGCCTTTGTATTGTTTTAAATTATTTTTTATATACAACTGAAGTGCCCCTGCAACAATATTTTGTATTTATTAAGTGATACATTGAAAATGTCTACTTACAAATGTCGTCTTACAAATCCTCCATTAATACTCTGGGCAAGAAAACTATCTAAATATGAAGCTACCCAGAATTTCTACACTGAAAAAAAAATCCAGACTTCTAATACCTATTTATTCTGCCAATGAAATGGAAAACCTAAAAAAGGATAAAACTTGCACAAACTTTGACGAAAATACCACCTTACCAAGATTCAACCAATCAATTCTTAACAAACAATTCACAAATAAATCGTTTTGTTTTCCTGTTGTCAGACAAGCAGTGCCTTCAATGCTTACATGGACCAACTGCCCCTGTTATTTTAGAGTTAAAAATGCGTAAAAACATTTATTAAGCGAAGTTATTTACAATTATTATAAGCAATAATTATTAGCCTGAAACACTCATCAACATTGAAAAAATCTCCCGAGAAAAGAATTTTTTCAATGTTGATGAGTGTTTCAGGCTAATAATTATTGCTTATAATAATTGTTACCCTTTGTGCTATGCATAAAAATCTTGTCTTAAACATTAGTTTACCAATTAAAAATAATAATTGAAGTTATTTTCGCTTCACCAACATTTCAGCATTAGAAGTTTCCAGTTTGGACACATTTTTTATCCCCTATTGATTGTGCCGCGATGCACCCCATAATGGTTGACTTTAGTAAAAGTCTTCACAGCCTCGTGGCTTGACATATCCGATATTCGGCGGATGTTAGCTGAAGGTGAAACCTTCCATTAAGGCAATGTCTTAATATCTTATAAATTCGATAAGGCTTCGTATAGAGTTTGATGAATCATTTCTTGAAATATTTTCTACAAGATGCTTATATTTACACGTATGCTTTTTAAAATTTAGCTTAAAGCTTTCGTCATTTATTAGATAACAATAACGATAACCGATTCGGATTCCGCTCCGGGAACCATTTATTGGATAACCATCACCTCTGCCGTAGGTCAACCCAAATAGTTCGCTACGTTTGGTGACTTAGAAGGGGTGCCCGCGTTCATGGGGTGAGGTTTGTCCCGATCTTGGTGGCGGATGCTTCTGTCCACCCGCTGCATGGCAAGCCGAATCGGAAGAGAGGGATTGAAGGAGTCCCCTTTGACTTCTCCATCCGTACTCGTAACATCACCTTGCACCGTCGTGGAAGGGATGGATTCATGAGTCCGTCTCTCCTGGACACACCTACCCCCAGATCCCCACCCACCTCTCATACCCTTTTCCTTCCCAGAACTTCATCTCCTTCCTTTCCCAAAAAGATATTTTAAACAGCATCCCCAAAGATGACATAGGCCCCGAGGGGAATTATTTTCCTCAGGGCCTCCTGTGTGGAGCTAATGGAAACAAAAATTAAGTGATTATTTAAGCATTATTAATAACACAAAAAGTGAGTTAGAAGTTCATAAATTCTTTCCACTGTTACTGCGTTGGGACTCTTGTTGACTCAAATTAAATATCAATACAGGGTCACTCTACATGTTTATATTATAATGTACTAGCTTTCTTCAGCTCATAGTTATTTCGTGTGTGTGTGTGTTTTTTTTTGTTAGATTTTTTGTAGAATTGTTTACCTCAACACAGGCTCATCCAAGGGAGGTTGAAAATTGAACTGTAAACAGTAATGCCTACCCTGTAAAGAAACAATAAGTAAATATCTTTTAATATTCATTTCACACTTTTGTATGGTTAACATTTATATTTCTGGCTTTTACCCTTTGAGGGTGTTCTTGGCCAATCTTAATATTCAATAATATTATCTACTAGCTGACCCGTGAACTTCTTACCGCCTCAGAATCAATAATTGTTGTGTTAACTTATTAGCTGAATTAATTTATAATTAATCAGTTTTTTATAAAGTTCAAAATTACACAATGAAGATGCTGCGCAACTGTCCGTGTTTGGTTTTTGTCAGTATCAGAGATGGCGTTGTGTACGGATTTATAATTTTTGTGTTTTTATTCCTTTTCCACTTACTTACGGGAATTGCTTTTCATTTTATTTATACGTGTGAAGGAGATAGATATGTTATAATTATTGTATTTTTCTTTTGGAGGGGTGCAGACATACGTTCACCGTTTGTCCCATTTTCAATTAGTGTGTAAGAAAGAGGGGCAACATTATATGTTTAAAAACAAAAGCAAAACAATGAGCGCATTGTTAATATTTTTAGATATGAAATAATATCTATCCTATTCTGACGAAATTACTCTCCCCTCCCCCAGGATAACTATTACCTTTAAAATAAATTCTTTGCCGTAATCAAGCCACAAGTGCGGTCGTAAAAGTCGCAACTTTTCAGTGTACCTAGTACTCTGGGCTCTCATACCCTTAATTTAAATATACCTATCTGACGTACTTGTATTTGATATGTCTTAAACATACTTTTCTTATTGAATTAAACTACTCAAATCCTTACACATACAATATGTCTCTTGACAAATCACATTTAGGAAGATTAAATCCTTACTACTGTACCGCCGTTCCTGTTGCAAACTGTTTTGGAAAGCAACAGGAACGGCCTGTTGCTTTCCAAAATACACTCATTAAAGAATATATTATATATTAATATTAAAATACATTTCAGGATTAAATAACATGTGTTCAATAAAAACTCTATCTAAATTTCTTTAAATAAACAATAAACAGTGTTAATATCAAATGACCTCCCAGGTAAGTATGGTCCTGTATATTTTCTGTCTATACAGAGTATGAATACGCAGTATATGTACTTTTTTAGGCAGCATCACGTTTATTGGTCAAATCATTATACATAAATTTTCTAATCAGTGATCAATAAACCAGTGGTTGCAATTTTTAGCCATGAGTTGTTTTTACTTGTTTGTCTAGTTTGTAGTTTTTCTAGATTTTAGAAATATGTATATTATAAGTTTGTACAGCGCCCTTGACGTGACTTTTCACAAAAAAGGCGCTATACAAATCATCCAAATATTATTGACATTTGACGTTTTTGAATTTTTGAAATTCACTCACTACTCAATATTATCCTTATCACAATATACCTGCAGTTCTTACAAAAGATGAGAAATCGTTCCATTCAAAATGTATGAGGAAAATAATTTTCGTGATAGTTTTTTTTTCGTGAATTTTTTCGATGTTTTAATAGCTATTCTGCTATTCGGGCGGAGACAAATCCAACGAATCAAAGATCTTAAAAATCGGTCCAGCCGTTCTCGAGTTATAATGGTGTAACTAACCCGACTTTGTTTTATATTTTAAGATTATTTAAAAATTTAAATTATAAAAAAGTTATTTTTTGTAAACAAGTACTGTTGTGCTATTATTATTACGTACGATAGCTGTTTCGCCTTTCCAAGGAATTATCAAACTTTAAATAATATTATTGAATATATAAAAGAAAACCTTTAACCCTTCAGTCGAAAGGTCAAAATATTTCCGCTTCGCAATAAAATCCAAATAAATGGAATATTTCTGAAAAGTAAAAACAGTTTTTGAAAGGCGATGAAATTTTTCAATTCGAAGTAAGCATTTTATTTTTGAAATATAATTTTCTTAAAGCAAACAAATTTGTTTATTAAAATGGCTCACCTTAAGTTTTTTCTAATTAAAATTACTGTAAATAATCCATAAGCCGTCGCATGCCGCTACACTTTTAATAGGCATATATTTTGAAAAGTAAACTACTTTTAAACTTAATTACCAAAAGAAACATCGGTTTCAGTCGGGTTAGACAGAAAAATATGCGTTAAAATTCGATTTTCATTCAATCAAAGTTGAAAATATTCATTGCCGCCATTTTTTTGTATGGATTTCATATTTGCAAAGTTTTGTTTCAAACTACATACGCAAGAATTACTTAATTTACCTAAACTAAGAACCTAATAACCTATTTTGTGAACGTAAATAGTTGATTCTTGTAGTAATTGTTGAAATGAAGTGTGATTTCCATAATCCGTGCTTAAAAATCCGGCGGCTTATGGATTAATTAATAACGAAAAATGAAAAAACTATCTCATGTTTTATTAGGCAAATGTATTATAAACGTTACCGCCAACTCACTTTTATGACATTTCATGAAAATATAATTATTAAAAAATTCCCAAAGTTTCATTTCAAAAAATAAATTATTATTGGAACTTTTGGTTTCATAGACGTGTATATTTTATTTATTTTGAGCTGAACTTTTAGATTTGAATATAAAGCGTGTAAATATTTCTCTTTCTAACACCGTTTAGAATAGTTTAGATCATATATTTAACCTGCGTGGTAAGGGAGACAACGATTTCTGTGAGATCTATATGAGTTGTTCCGAAAAGCGAACAAATTAGTCTAAGGGGTTAAATTAAATTGGAGTTCTACAAATTTATTTTGATAACAATGAACCAATGTTTTATACCGAAATAAAGCATTATTATTGTATTTTTGTTACTGTTAATGTATATGATAAATATTAAATGGACGTAGTACTGTTAACGTATATGATATGAAATGGAAATCTTAAATAGGACTTTCGGGAAACAATCGGAAGCTATTTAATTAAGGACCAGTTATCAGGGCCTTTGCCCTCCGCAAGCGTTGACCGTCTCAAGGTAACAATTATTTTTCATTCAGAGTTCAAGTTGCAAGGATATACAACTTTCAATGTCAGCAACATAAGGTAAAACGAACCTGTTTTTAAAGCAGGAACCTTTTCACCAGTACCTACCTAATTCATGAAGTACTTAGGTACTTTTATTATCGATATGGTCAGTTCTTCTTCCCTGGTCTATCTTACTTGAAACAGTGTTGCGGTAGGACCGGAAGATAACAGTGCGATTGTGTATTGTGTTTCTCGCTGTCACAATAATTATTAATATTAATCTAAGTGTTTTTCAGATATTGTTCTTTATATTGGATTTGAGTGAAATTTGTTCCTGACATACAATACTAAAGGTAGAAATATCATTATAAAAAAATAAATTACCAAAAATAATTACAAGTGTGTCGAGCGAGTTGGTCATATTCGAAATAGTAAAAAATAGATAAAAATAAATAAATATCATAGAGATATACTATAGAGGCGCTATCCCGTACATAATTCTCCGAGATTTATGTTCAAATCATGCACGAACAAGTGAATTCTAACTGAAGCCACCGCGTCGAAAGGCTCGGCCGTCAAACCGTCCTTTCCTTTTACTCAAGCCCATGGTTTCATCTTACTTTCATACGTCACACAGAAGTGGAGGTTACTAACCTACGATTTCGTTGAACCAATTTATTCGCTAAATGTCTCATCTATGTATAAATGATAAATATATATAGTGCTTGGCTCTTTCAAAATTATGAATTATAATTATGGGTTGCTGATTTTATATAGATATGTATAGACTAGCAGTCCCGGCCACACGTTGCTGTGGCTAGCGAAACACAACGCCACGCCATTACCCAACCTTTCTAACCAATGCCGACTGTTAAATCAAATCCACACAGCCCGCTCCGATTATTTATATGTTTCAACCAATTTACACAAAATCTTGACAAATTATATGCCTAAAAACCTTCCTCATGAATCACTCTATCTATTGCAAGAAAATTTGTTGCGTAGTTTAAAAGATCTGAGCGCACAGACAGCCGGAGCGACATCATTTTATACTATTTAAAGATGCTTCTGTCTTGAGAAAATAATAGGTGCATAATAATAATATTACTTAATGTTTAGAGGACCGCCGTGGTCGTGGGGTAAGGCTTTTGACTCGTAATCCAAAGGTCGAAGGGATCGAATCCCGGCGTGCGGAAATAAATTGTATTTCATTAATTTGTTTTATTTCACTTTAATTAATTTAAAATAAAATATAGTATATTTGCGGCACGATCCAGAGTTGAAGATACTCTCAGTATCGCCCTGGTGTAAGATCGCTATTTAGAATTGAAATATTGCTTGAAATGGTTTTAACCGTGTTTGGTGACCAGATTGGAATATAAATCCGAACTATTGTATTATATTCATACAAAAAAGATGCCTGTACCATAGTAGGCTCTAAGTCATTCTGAAGCCGGGCGGAGCCCAGCGGTCGGCTATTTCTGTAACCTTCGTGCATTAGGCACGAACGATGATAGATGATACTCTTCTAAGGTACAACTTAACTGACATTTGCTGAGAGATCTGAAAAATACGCATAATTATCTACATTAACACCATCCGTTGAAAGATGTAGAAACTACACGTCTAATGCTATATAATGTAGTTGTTATTAACTTTTCTTACTCATCTTATAATATATATTAGGTATCTTATTGTAGGTAATTTATGTGAGTTTTTTACATATCGGAATCGGTAACACAATAAATTATGTTGTTATGCTGGGAATAGGAAGCTGGGATGAACATGCTGAAGAGGGGAAGAGGAAGATGTGGTAATTATTTAATTGTTCCTCGGGGTTATCAAGTGGGTTATCTTGAAATTACTGTGGGTACTGGGATGTCAACAAACTTTGATCTCTCTTCAATTGTTTGATACGTACAAGGTATATTGTTATTGTCACTCATCCATATTATGTATTATTGTAATATGTATTTAAACATTATTTTTTCTTAATTTAATATGATTGGTTAATTGGACTCCCACCCCAGTGACATCGACTGTAAATAGTCGGCTTCCTATTGAGCAGTGGTGAACAACCCACGACCCGCGGGCCGCTTGAGATCCGCGATCCCAATTTCGTGTGGCCCGCGAGTATTTTCGTAGTGCCAACTTGGTTAAACAGAAAATATCAAGAATATTCGTGGCATTTTTTTTAAGAGTCATACTTTTCATGTACACATTTGATACATAAATTTTAATTTTTCGGTTACCGGTTTCGACATAAAATAATAATAATTGGATTATTTGTAGAACACCGTATCCGTGTCATTCACCAGAAAAATATCTAGAAATGGTTGTATAGTTAATTTCCCACAAAATACAAAAAAATTTCAATGATTTCTCTGTTTTGAAAAAGGGTTTAGGGGAAATTTCAGTCTTTCTTCAAAGTTTCGAATCAATCGGTCAAAATATTAAGATTTATCTGTATTTGAAAATATATGTATGTGATGGAGTTATTCGTTTGTCACTCCTGAACACATTGACCCTCAGATTCCTACCCACCACTCTTATTTTTTTCCTTCTTAGAAGTTCCTCGCCTTTCTTTCCCTAAAAAGAACTGTCCACACAGCATCCCCAAAGATGACAAACGACTTTAGCGACATTTTTTCCTCAAGGCCTCATGTGTGGAAATAATGTGAAAATAGACAAAATTTCGTGGTTCAACCTTGAAAAAAAATTTCACCTACCTAGCCCAGCCCTTTTATTTTGGATCTATATTGATGCATTTTTAAGGTTCCCGTTTTGTGAAATAACGAAAGTTTTCTTACTTTTTATAATGTACATTATTATAATGGACATATTCTTTTTATAATGTACATTAATGATATAGTAAAAGTATTGAAACATTGTAAAATAAGATTATTTGCAGACGACGCATTGATATATATAGCGGGAGAAGATTATGAACTCATAATGAATCATTTAAATAAAGACCTACATAGTATATCAATATGGCTGAAGAAAAATATACTAAAATTGAATATAAACAAAACTAAATTTATGAACATTGGATAACGAGTAACGCAAACCAAAAAAGACATATTGATAGATGGTGATAGGTTATTAAAAAGATTGCCAAAAAAAATTCGCTGTTGGGAAGAATAAGAAGATTCCTTGATACAGTCTACAGTAAAAATGTGCACAACGCAATCATTGTACCTGTAACGTATTCATTAATAACGTTTTAAACCAAGGCAAGTAGGTACTTTTTTTTCTTTTTCTTTTTATTTCCGTTAAGTTTGACACTTGAGTGTCGGTAGGTTGGCAACTCGTGCGGGGCAGCAAAGAAAAAAAAGCAAGATGGCGGCAGACGTGGATTTATGGAATTTTGACGGGAAGTTTTGGCGCTTCTGAAGCGTGTTTGTGGAATTCAAGTTTCCTTTTCGTGTTCCCAGTGTTTGAGAAGCTGTGTTTGGACCAATGTAGATACTACGCCGCGTAATAGCAGCAATTTTCGGAAGTGTGGCTTGTGGAAGGTTTGCTAAATGGTTGCGAAAGTTTCCCCGTCAGCGATGGCAGTCGTAACAGGATGATTGCTTTATATAACCGTTGTTTTGTTCCCAAGTCAGAGAAGCCTAGTGGATGTGAATGCAAATGTTCTGTGAAGGATGGTTGTCCGGCGCTTGTAATGCGGCAATCGACTTAAGGAGTCTGGTAATCTCGAAGGTTGCTCGTAGCAGAATAATAGACAAGAAGGAGTTCGCCTGGGGCGATGCGATCGAGTCGATCCACTGCCAAGACCTATGAAGGAGACCATTTTCTGTTGGTTTGTCGGGACCGGGAGGCGATCCGCTGCCAAGTCATATGAGGGAGACCATTTGCTGATGGCTTGTCGGGACCTGATGGAGTTCGGAGTCGATTTGCTGATGGCTTGTCGTGGCTCAAGGAGGTCTGCTCGTGGCCACTTCTATGATTCTACAGGGGCGTCGTATTAAAGTTTCTAAAACCTAGAATCTCTCTCTCTCTCTTCCTTCCGACAGATATTTATTTATCCTAATTTTGACTAGCATTTTTTTATTCTACTCGTTGTCACTATGAATAAGATTTTGTTGACATTAATTACATAATATTTAAACAAAAACATCACTATTCTTTTCTTGTTAGAAATAAAACCCATAGTAAAGAAATATTCCTTGAAATTACCCCACAACATGTTCAACAAATCCTGAGTAGTCTCACTTTGTGCGTAGTTAAATACGCATTACAATTTTACACAATACATACCTTACATGAATGACTGTAGCAGCATTCTATTCTTAGCCAACGACAGATTAATGAAACAAATGACAATTCTACAAAACAGAGCTACGAGAACTATATTGAAGAAAAATAGGTATACCTCAGTCAAGAAAATGTTGAATGAGTTAAATTTTTTTCCATTTAAACAAATTGTTTACTTCAATACTATATTGTTAATCTACAAGATAATCAATGGCCATACGTCTATTGAATTCCTAAGAAAAATTGATAAACTACAAAGCAAACATACACATGAGACGAGGAAAAGAAATGAAATAAGACTTCCCTTCAAGAAATAAAACACAAAGTTAAAAGTCATAGATGTTCGGAGCACTGAAGATATTTGGAGAATTACCAGAAGAAATAAAATTGGAAGAGAGCATAAAGGCATTCAAAATTTAATTGCGAAGATATGTGATTGATTTGGTATAGATGTGTTATTTTAAGTGTATGTATATATAAGGATTGTATTAGGACATATATAACTATGTACCTATTTAAAATACCGCAATAAACAATAATAATAAACAATAAACGTTCGGCAAGACGAAAATCAAAAGCTGCCCAAAATTGTAAACGGTATTTTTATACACGTTCTTTAATATTTCAGAATTATAAAAATCGACAGCATTTATTCGTTTGGCATTGGAGATATAAAATGGTTTTTCCTTTCTTTTTTACGTTTCGTTGTGGTTATATTTTAAAAAGTGTAAGAAAATATAGATAGGTTTACGACGCCACCGACTGCAATTTTAACACTGTAAAGGTGCACACCCTACCACACGCAACCCGTGAACAAATTGTAAACAGATACATTGGTCCTCCTGCTAAAAAGGTTGATCATCACTCCTCTTGAGGGTACCATGGGTAGGGATTTGCAAATGAATCAATGAGATATGGACTTCACCAATGCCGCCGGACAATTGCCTGATTGGGCCAATTGCTTGTCTATTTATGGGGCTAAAAATGTACAGTTTCTGCACGTGTTAATGTGAAGTAATTATCTCTAAACAGGATGCACGACAAAATTGAGGTACAAATACAAAGAGCCGGAATTTAATTAAATTATGAATTAAAATGTCACATTAAAATTACAAATTCCTACGGTTTGTCATGCAAATAACTTATTCGACCTTGCAAAAGCAACATGACACATGTACAGTGATAAAAATCATATCAATACGAGTCACCGTTGAAATATTCAAGATATACATAAATTTTCTTAATTCATTCTAAATATATTTTAGGTACATTTATCTGCTGTCCGATACAATTGGTGTAGTGGACGCGCTCTCGGCCAGCAGTGGATTTTTAGCATGGAATTTGAATAGCTCGCTGTGTATGTGAATACCGCACAAGAGTCCCAACCGTCTGAAGCCAGTGAGACTATGGCATCCCTAATAATTTGGGTACGTTGTGCTTCTAAAGATAGTGGGGAGAGGAAGGAGATGGAGAAGAGGAATGCGGAGAAGTTCTATTCTGAAAACCAGCAGCATTCCAGGAGAAATGAAAAGTGACTTTTGTGTCAATAGAATCAATGATAACTAAACAAAATATAGAAAATTGTAAAAATGTAGAGATGAATAGTTTTTATTATTATTCAGATCTGGCCACCAAACCTTTCATTAAACATTTCAATTCTGAATGGTGGTCTTACACCAGGCCGATACTGGGAGTATCTTCCACTACACAACATACCACAAATATACTAAATATGTTTATTATTTTAAATGAATAATTTGTGAAATAACACAAATTAATCAAAAAAATATCCGAATTGCTTAATAGAGCCTTAAGCCTAGACCACGAAGGCTGTCTTTTGGGAGTCTTAGTAGTAAAATTAAATATCGTAACTTAGGAATCTATGTTTTTTTTATTTCTTTTATTTATTCAATAATACTTTTATTTAATTTATAAAAATAATTTATTTATAAACAAGTTCTGCTATGTAATTATTTACAGACAGCTGTTTCGCCTTCTGAAGGCATTATCACACTATGTACGGTGCTCCAGATTTTATGTCCGGGTTAAATCTTTCCCAAATGAAAGACTAAACCCTTCCACACACTTTTCCACAAATGAATATCTAGTAAATTCACGGAATGTAAGTGCACTATATAAGTATAATAAATACAAAACAACATAAGAACAATACGTCAATCCACCAGAAACATAATGGGAAAATATTTCACCGACTCCAAATATTTTCATATCAGAGGGTTCGGCTCTGATGAAATCCTAACTGGTCCGATAAATCCCACTGATCCCTCAATATAAATATTTAAAAAATCTTTCGTAATCCTACATGTATTTAAAATTACCGACTTTTGCATTTTTATGTACAAATTTTTTGACAAATCTAATACGCCTAAATTTTGAATGAGAGAGCTAGGTATAATGCCAGTAGCCGAAATAACAAATGGTAATATTTTTATAGTCTGAGAATGCCAAATTCTTTTAATTTCATTTCCTAAATCTGTATATTTTCTTATTTTTTCAGAAACAGTTTTCTGAATATTACAAGAATTTGGAATAGCGACATCAATGATATAAGTTATTTTCTTAATTTTGTCATGTAAAACTATATCGGGTCTATTATGACTAATTGTTCTGTCTGTCAGAATAGTTTTATCATAATAAATTTTATAAAATTCATTTTCTAAAAATGAATTTGGTTCATATTCATAATATGGTACATTACGGCAGTCAATCAAGTTATGTTTAATTACCAAACTTTGGTGAATTATTTTTAAAACTTGATTGTGTCTAAATGTATACTCGGACGGCGCTAATACAGAACATCCCGATATAATATGTTCTATAGTTTCCGGAAAAACCAAACATTTTCTACATAAATCATCAATTTGATTTGCATCTTTGATGATATGCTTCCTATAATTTTTAGTATTAATGACTCTATCTTGTATGGCAAGCATAAAGCCTTCTATTTCTGCGCTCAACTCTCCAATACTCAACCATTTGTTTGACGAAAATTTGTCAACATATGTTTGGTTGAGATAATTGAAGTGTTTTGCGTGAAGAATTTTATTTGACCAGGAATCTAATAATTCCTGGTTGGTAATAAGTCCATAAGAATGCTGGCATTCTTGTCGTATAAATTTAATGGTGAAATATTTCTATCTGCCTTGCAAATTATTTTGTGCATTTCTGAACTATCAGCTTTCCTATGGAAAAAAATTTCTTAGCATTTCTACCTGATTATGTTTTAAAGATGTTATTTTGACTATACCTCTACCTCCTAAATTTCTGGGTAAATTAATTCGTTCTACAGCTGAATTTGGATGAGGGCAATGAAATTTTGTTAATGTAGTTCTAATTAATCGTTCTAAGCTATCTAAATCTGTATTAGACCATTTAATTATGCCAAATGAGTAAGTTAATAGAGGTATTGCCCAAGTATTTATCGCCTTTACTAAATTTTTAGCAGATAGATTGCATTTCAAAATTTTTCTGATCCTAGTTTTAAATTTAATCCTAATATCATTTTTAATACTAGTATGATCTAATCTATTTGATTGCGGATATCCTAAATATTTATAAACCTCACCCCCTTTCATACTTTCAATTTTGAAATTTCTAAATATACCCTCGTCTCCATCTTCTACAATTTTACCTTTCTCTATATATGGATCGTTCTACATTTATCTAAACCAAAAGTCATTTTAATATCATCTGAAAAAATTTTAACTACTTTAATCATTTTCTCTGAATTTGGTTCAGAATTCGAATATAATTTTAAATCATCCATAAATAATAAATGAGAAATTATATTTCTCGCTCTAGTATTACCTTTAATTTTTATTCCAAACTTGCTTTTAATTAACATTTTAGATAGAGGATTTAATGCTAAGCAAAACCAAAGAGGACTCAATGAGTCTCCTTGAAAAATCCCTCTTTTTATTGAAATGCCCGGTACTATAATTTTCTTATCTTTCAAATTCAAAAGCAAATCGGTATTCCAAAATTTCATAATTTTTTCCAAAAAGCTAATAATAATTGGGTTAATTTTGTATATATTTAAAACTTTTATCAGCCACGAGTGCGGGACACTATCATAAGCCTTTTGGTAATCTATATAACAAATATGTAAATTACGTTTTTGGGTTTGAATCTGTTTTAGAATTACAGAATCAATAACTAATTGTTATTTACATCCCATATGTTTTCTGCGACAACCTTTTTGTTGTTCAGATAAAACATTTTTTTCATCTAAATGAGTGTATATTAAATCTGTCCAGCAAGAGGTTAAAATTTTATATATTGTCGGTAAACATGTAATGGGTCTATACTGAGAGGGATTATTAATATGTTCGCTTTTAGGCAACATATAAGTAATGCCCTTAGTTAGAAAATTTGGAACATTTTGAGGTTCTCTGACAAATTTTGATAGATTTTTTGCCAAAAGGGGATGTAAAGTAGTCAGACGTTTATACCAAAAATTATGTATCCAATCGCAACCCGTGGCTTTCCAATTATGAGTATTTTTTATAATTTTGGCTAACAATTCAACCGATATATCAGAAAAACTCATTTGTTCAATGTCTGAACAATTGAGTTCTTCATTTTCTATCCACGGACCTGACTCGTTATGTTTTATATCTTTACTCCAAATATTTGTCCAAAAATCGCGCATATCTGATTCAGATGGCAACGGATTATTATTATTCGAAATAATATTTTGTTTATCGTCAAGTTTGGAATAAAATATTTTCTCATTTTTCTGAAATAATCTATTATTATTTTTTTTATTATACGTATAATTATATCTTTTTAATCTACTAGCTTTTACACATAATTTTTGTTTTAACAAATCTAATAAATCATTGATTTTATTTTCATTATTATTACTACCAATGCTATAACCAAATTTTCTCCCAATTACATCTACATGTCTCAAAATATTCCTACTTCTATTTCCGTTTTTATACTCTTATTACTCTAGTTATGCTACTTCTGAAAAATAATACATCATTTATTATTTATATTATTATTTTCATAACATTACTATTCATAGAACTATTTTTGTTACTATTTATTTTTGATATTTAATTCGATTCATGGTCGGCTTCAGGCGTAAAAACCCAGTTTTTTCCTTGCTAAGAATGTATTTTCGTCATAACAAAAGAAAAGGGCCGGTCAGTGGTTGGGATGGCATTGCGTCTGGGTGCCACCTCCCACCCAGGCGTGTAATGAGTTGAATTCCCGAGCTGTCTAAGTCCTCCATCACGATACAAGCAACATTATGCGCTTACTGTAGCGGTGGTAGGAGAATTTCAAATATTGTCTGGTTATTTGTAACCCGGGAACGTTTTGTCCATCTTTTTAAAAATTAAAAAAAATATACAGCGATCATAGTTCGACTACTTTGTGTACACGCTTGAGACTATAAAAATCAGCTTACAAATTGCAGTTATGGCAGGTGAAGATGATTTGTATTAAAATTCTTTCAAACAAATTTTTGGTATATTAGTCACTGCTATAGATGGATTTACATTCAAAAACATTAAACATAAATTGAAAAAAAAATTCGGTTACAACAACGTCAAAAATTAATTAAAAAAACGTTGGTATTGTCTAAATGATTTTTGTCGGTCACTAAACAATAAATTGAAGATATTTTATTACTATTTTGACTTCTAGCCAAGTCTTGACTTTACTTGTCACTTCTATTTTTTTATATTTATATCTTATACACTATTCTCTCTTTGCATTTATATACCATCCTTTACTCTCATAATGTACTTTTTTAAAATTTCTTGTTATTTTCTAATGTTAAGTCCTATAATAAGTAAATAAATAATGATCCCCGTTCAATTGACCCAGAACTCGTAAAACTAATGGCTGATTCGTTGGCAGGGATGAATAACTTCAAATTATGGGTTCATTGAAAGGATGCATAAAATTTTTGCTGCAATTTTGTTGGATACAAAATATGATTATTATTTTTAATGATTGCAGATAGGGTACTTACCGAAAATTTACAACCAACATGGATTATTTCATGCCTGCAATAGTCCACGTGCTATATTCATCGATTGTATTTCGTACTTTACTGATTATCTTGGTGACCTGGTGGAGTTCTTGGTTATGGAGCCGCCGAAAGCTATATGCTCTCAGTTCACAGCTTCCTGGACCTCTGGCCCTTCCCCTGCTGGGGAATTCCATAGAATTGGGATGCTTCAGCAGTCATGAAGGTATTTCAAAGCATAAACTTACTATAATATATCTGTTTTTCTTTGCTCTACAGACGATTTACCATTGTATTTCTTAATTTTATTTTTTCTCACTTGCTAGTTGCTCTTTAGTGATAAATACCACTGCTTAAAGAAGTTGCTCCAATTATTTCTTCATTTTAAGACCTCTAACAATTTGCTGTTCTATATATTTATAAGCATTTTTAAACTGATTCATAAACCCGCATGCAGGGACCTGTGGAGGTCTAGTTTTGTTTATCGTTTTTCGTTTTTCATCCTTGCGAGAGCCTTGAGGAGTAACGATAAGTTACTTATATCAGGGCGGGAAAGTGGAGGGCGCCTTTCAAATGTTCTCCCGTTCTTATTTATATTATTCTCCTGTTCTCCCTTCTCTCGTTCATCCATATCCTCGTTCTCTCGTCCCCCCGTTCTCCCTTGTTCTCACGTTCTCTCGTTTTCCCCTACTCCCATTCTCCCATTCTCCCATTATCATGTTATCCTGTTCTATCGTTCTCCCGTTCTCCCCTACCCCATTCTCGTGTTCTCCCGTTATACCGTTCTCGGTACTCCAGTTCTCCTGTTCTCCCTTTCTCTCTTCTCCAGTTTTCTCTTTGACCCGTTTTCCTGTTCGCCTGTTCTCATATTACGTACCACATCATTTGTTGAATTTTGGTCGATTTAATTAAATTCATCATTTTGTGAATTCTCTTACTGCTTCATTTAAAAATAATAAAGTTTAACTTACTTCCAGATATAATTTTGAAGATCTCGGATATGAAACAAAAGTACGGGGAATACTTTAGTATTTGGCTTGGCCCTGAATTCGCAGTAGTCCTTTCAGAACCCGAAGATTACGAAGTAATATATTTATTCGAAAAACTGTACAATTTCAATAATCAATTAATGTATTTAAAGAAAAAAACAATTAGAAATATTTACAACATAAAAATAATAAAATGTGTTCACAGGCAATTCTTCTCAGCAAATCGTTGGCAAGTAAGGGAAGAAAGTACGATGTCCTCAAGACTGTTATTGGAGCAGGAATTCTTACGGCATCTGGTAAGTTTTTTTTCAATTGTTTCGGGCTTTCTCCCATCAATGATTTTCTAGGCCATTATTTCAAATTATTGAGAGTGTTAAAGGTGAATTTATGTATAGATTTTATTTAAATGTGCATTCAAATTTTATCTGTCAAATGGATGGGAGGTAATTCTAGATAAGACTTGCGAATAGAAAATATTTGTTTAAAGAATGCCTATTGATCGCTTTTATTATTACTGTGACGATACACGATGACCGTACCGTGACGGCATAAAAAGGCAATAAACATACGTCAATTATCACAATAATGCTGCAACTCTTTCAAAAGGTGAGATACACAATGTACGTAGGCCTGTTTCCTCCAAAGGAAAAAGTAATCATTTTCTTACACCTTTCTCACAAACCGCACCGTGACGTCTCCGTAGACCCCTACAATACTACTAGCCGTGACGATAATTTTGAAAGTATAAATTGTAAGTTAATTACAAAAATTCGAAAATGTCAAACTTAAATGCGCAGATGATTCGACTTTTGTTCTTAAACGTATAATATTGCAGCTCTTTCTTACACAGTAAATAACAATAGTCGAAAATGAGACAAACGGTGAAAGTATGTCTGCACTCCCCCAAAGGAAAGGCGCAATAATTATCATACATCTCACTCACACATATAAAGAAAATGAAACGTCTATCTTATATCTGTTTCCTCCAAACGAAGAAAGTAGTACCTACTTTGTAGGAAACAGACACACGTATTTTCGGTGTCTCATCTGTTGTCTCACCATTATTTATTGTGTAAAATAGAGCTGCAGCATTATAGCGATATGGAAATTACGTTTATTGCCTTTTTTCCGTCATGGTACCGTAAACGCGAATCTTCACGGCAATAATAAAAGCGTTCATTATCAGTGAGGATTATTGTGAAAGTTAAAATGACCACTTCAACCCTTGGAACAGTATTCAATTATGTGAACGAGATTTTGCAAACGGCACTTTGTTAAAATTTCAAAATTTCTGAATGATTCATTAATTAAATAGGTGGTGAAAATAATTGTTCACAGATATTACAAATCAATAATATTTAATATATATATATATAACTATAAAATAATCGATTATTATTTATAATCCATCCTCAGGACCACGATGGAAAAAGTTTCGCCACATGATCAACCCAGCCTTCGCCGTGACGACCATCAGGAGTTACCAGTATATCTACAATAAGCAAGCCAGGTTTTTGGTGAATAAACTTTCTGAAGAATATTGCGGCAAGGGGGTAGTCGATGTGGAGGCGCCAACGCAGAGATATGCGGCTGACTGTCTTTGTGGTGAGAAATCCATATGAAAACACGAACAATCTTTAGAGCATAACCTACACAAGTATAATCAATCGCGTAACAAAGTTTTTTTTGTTAGAAATTAGAAAACTATTAGAAAATATGTTCTGAGATCTTTAAAACGTACCTTTAAACAATCTGTGAAAAGTTTCAAAATTGAATACTATTATTTGAAAGACTAGCTCGTACATGAATGTTTTGATATGTCTTTATATATTGTGAAACTTTGAATTGACTGAAAGTCTTCCAATGCCTAAAAGGTGATCCAGATAAAAAGGGATCAAGAAAGAACAGTTCAGTCATTTATAAACACTACTAGCCTTACCTATAAAAAAACGCTTCCTGTGCGTTAAACGGTATTTTAATTACACATCGAAAAAAGACTGTAGATTTTCTATTTCAAATTTTTGCTAATAAAAAATGTCTTTGAACTTTGCATTTTACTGTACTGGCTAATACTGGCGCATGCGATGTGCGTGTGATTTTTTCCTCAAAAAATGTCAGTTTTGAATTATACCAATACAAAATTGAATTGGTCATTAGAACAAAAATTATGAACCAAAACATAACCTGAATCACGCAACAATCATTTAAAATTTTAGATTCACTGTTTGACCTGAAACTGGACTTCAAAAAAGGAGATAAAGATGACGTTTTAATGTCAACAACTATGTAAGTATATAATCAACAAGCGATATTTCTTCTCTATCTAATTAAAATTCTCGCTAAAAATGAAATATTTTCGACGTACTACACATTTCATTATGACTGACGAACTTCTTACATAGTACATTTAAAGTCAATTTTTTCGAAATATTATACAGACAAATAATTTTTTTTGTTTTCCAGATTGACTAAGGTAGTGTACGAGAGAATCTGCAAAGTATGGTTGCTTCCAGAGACCACATATAGGTTCAGTAGAACCTACAAATTGCAGGCCATCAATGAGAAATTATTTCAAGGGTGTTACCACACCGCCCTAAGAAACCAGATGGATGTCTACATGAAGAACAAACAAGGTTAATTGCGATATTTTTTGGTCACAATAGTTTCTGACCTTTGAAGGGCTTTATGATCCATATTAAAAAAAGGATAATTAATAGGGTTCCTTGAAAACTCAGAATCAACTGAACTCAATACCTCATCATTAAAAGCTATGAAAAAAATTGAAAATTAGCCCATAACCGAACCAATTTAACCATTTAAAAAAAAATTATCACTTTTAATGACTTTTGAAACGAGGTATTCAGTTGAGTTCATTCTGAGTTGTCCGGTGGCCCGTTAACAGACTGTTGTGAAAATGATGTAAGATTTTCACGGTACTATCGTTATTTATTTTTAAGGCCTTACGCCGTGTTGCGCTACATCCTTCTTTAGCCAATGTTTTGGACCGTGTTACAATCTCCATCATCAGGGAAGGTGTGTCTGTGTCACATTTTTGCCGTGGTGGTGGACACTGGGACGCTGTCCAAAACGTTGGCTAAAGAGGGAGGTAAGGCAACATGCCGTAACACCCCTAAAATAAAATAAAAAGTTCAGAAAATACTCATTAAAACACGAATTAATCAAGATAGAGCAAAAATCTCTGAGTTAAGTAGTATTTAAACTGTGATTTTTTCCATACCTAGAATGTTAAATAACAAAACCCGATGCGTTTTGTCATATGTCCGTAGAAATTCGGAATGAGGGTTAACCCTTCAAATTGTACAATTTTGGAATTTCATAGTCAAGTCAGTGGCAA
This sequence comes from Limnephilus lunatus, assembly GCA_917563855.2. Classification (NCBI taxonomy): domain Eukaryota; kingdom Metazoa; phylum Arthropoda; class Insecta; order Trichoptera; family Limnephilidae; genus Limnephilus; species Limnephilus lunatus. The sequence goes on along the minus strand of OU830602.1, from coordinate 37,419,791 downwards.
ACTATAAGGGCTTAATGTTTAAATTTTAAATGAGTATTTTTCAGATGGTATTGAAGAAGACACAAGTGAATGGGTAGAAAACAATACCACAGGGAGAAAACCTCTGTCTGTATTGGCTACTCTGATGGATGCTGTTATCGCGGGAGAAGCATCTCACGAGGATATTTTAGTGGAATTTGACAACATTTTTAATCCGGTAAGTGAGATGATTGTCAAAGTATTTCTGTCTACCGAATAGAGAATGTGTTTCATATTGCGGGAATGGTATTGAATTTTTCGACCACCATGCTGGTTTGACATGCACGTGTTGTGGACATCATATTTATTAGTTACTAGCGAGTTTCCGGCATATGTTGCAATGCCACTTAATAAAGAAATTGTTTTTCCCTGCGTGTCCTTCCCCATTCGTCCCGTTCCCTTTCCGCATCTCCTTCCTCTCCCGTGTCCCCTTCCCCTCACGCGTTCTCATTTCCTCCCACCACTTCCCTCTACCGCTTCACCCGTCCTGCGAACCCCCCTTCCGCGTTCCATACATTTAGTCCCAGTATATTCAGTTTTCAAACAGCTCGTGTGCCACTTATTACAATTTTTTTAAGACAAATTTCAAAGTGCCAGAGCTCACCAGTAGATACATATGGAAAGCTTCGCGGGCGTGTCACAACAACTCACAAAAGTTTGATTGCAGTCGGATGAATGGTTTAGCAACGAATAATTTCATGATGCCAGAGCTCATTATTATATATAGAAACCATCGCGGGCATGCGTACAACAAATCACCAAAGTTTCATCGCAATCGGATGAATGGTTTAGCAACATATAAGGAACAAACATGTATACATACGCGCAAGCAAGCAAATACACGTTCATTTTTATATGTATAGATTTACATGGCCAATGAATTGTCTGTTGTTCCAGGGTATGGATACCGTGTACACGCAGATAAGTGCCCTGATGATGCTGATGGGTATGCACCAGAACTACCAGTCCAGGCTGTGGCGGGAGGTGAAGGAGGTTTGCCAGGAGGACTGGGAGGCAGACATCACCAGCGAGGAGCTGGCCAGGATGCCCTTCCTAGACATGTGCGTCAAGGAGGCCATGCGCATGTTCTCCACCGCCACCATCCAAATGCGACACGTAAACGAGGACTTTTACCTGAAAAGCAGTAAAATAATTTTGTTTTTCTTTTGACCTTTTGTTTACATTGCCTCCGCATAGGAGGTCCTGAAGAAAAAAATCCCTCAGAGCCCATGGCATATTTGGGGATACAGATATACTTTTTAGGGATAGAAGGAGAGGAAGTTCTGGGAAGAAAAAATATATGATGAGTGGGTAGGAATCCGGGGGTCAATTCAATTCATTTTAAAAACATTTTAAAACTAACATTTCAAAGCATTCTTAAAAGAGGGAGTTAAAACAGTCTATGCTGTCGGGAACATAGAAACTAATGTGTTCAGGAGTGACGAACGTATGAATCCATCTCTCCCACTGCGGTGCAATGCGATGGGTCGATAGAGTCCGGCTGGAGAGGTCAAAAGGTCTCACTTAACCAGTCTCCCCATCCGGCTCGCCACACAAGAGAGAACGAAAACCTAGACAAACCTCACCCCATGAATCCGGGAACTCATGCTAAGTCTCCAAACGTAACAAACTACTTGCAGGGGTGTTGGTTATCCATCAAATGGTTCTCGGAGCGGCGATAACAACACCCGTCTCCTTAATTGAAAATTGATTGCTGATAATACTAATTTTTCTGAATCTAGAAGATCTATAGATTTATCTAGAAGATCCTTAGATTTATTATTGAAGTGAAACTTCTTTAGCCCCGTTAGTGATTTGAAATTCGAATGAAACGGAAATGCGTCTCAAAAATTTATTATTTGACGGTCCTCGTTTCTAATATAATGCGGTAAATTCACGACCTTCAATAGCGCCGCGGTATGAAGTGCCCGACTATCAGCGCCCACAGAGAGACATCCACCCAACGGAGGTTCGAAACCTACCAAATCAAAAAAAAAAATAACGTTTTTATTTTTATAAAATTAATATCCAATTTTCAAACTATTTTAAAATAAACAGGTAAAAGAAAAGAAAGCGACATCTAGCGACTTTCTAGTTTCACTTCTACTACGTGTGAAATGCACACTCTGATTTTTTTTTAAAGATTGGCAAACATTTCCGGTTTATGAATAAAGCTAAACGTCCGCAGGTCGGCATCGCACGCATCGGACGGATTATGTCAAACGGATCGTATCAAACGGATTTTAGAATTCTTTGTAATTTAGTCATACAACAGACCAACCGCCATTTTAAAACAAACAACATTCGCGTGCACAAAAACTATTACATTTATAAATTGTTAAAAAAACTGTACACTATACGATGAAACTATTCGTCATCGCCTACTATTTGTTTTGATGGAGAGAAATCATAGTAAAATTAATTAAAAAGTGAGTTATTAATTAAAATTAATAAAAAAAGTAATCACACCGACACAACTAGTTTACATATTACTTGCCAGTCTAAAAGTCTGGAACTGGAAACAAAACTACCGCCATCTGTACTCATGTTGCCATCGTTCCGAAAGGCAAATTAGTGAAAAGTGTTTACCCCTCAGGCCTCGACCATATTTGTCAGATGGCAAAAATTTTTCCGCTTTGCAGTAAAAAACAAATAAATAGATTATTTCTGAACACATCTGAAAACTAAAAATTGTTTTTGGAAGGTGATAAAATACGCTATCAAATTTTATGAATTGAAATAAACATATAAGTTTCGAAGTATAAATATTTTTCCAGGAAAACATGAAAAATAAAAAAATGGCCCACTCCACGTTTTTTCCAACTTAAATTACTGATAACGAAAAACCATAAAAACACAAACTTGTTTTATTTGGCAAATATATTTATTATAAACATTATTCTAGCTTTTTTGTCATTCTCGCTTTTTTGTCAGTCTCGCTTTTTTGTAATTCCATGTAAAAATCTTACACTATTTATAATTCGAGAACGGCTGGGCCGATTTTGAAGATTTGTTGGATTTGTCTCCGCCCCGGATAACATAACAACTATTAAAATATCACAAAAATTAACGAAAAAAACAGTTATTAAGAATTTCTTTTCCCCATACGAATGAACGAATTCTCATATTTTGAAAGAGATGTGGGAATTTTATGATGAGTAGTGAGTGATTTAATGTCAATGCGCTGATTGTTTTGTTTTTATTCTTAAACATATATTGCTGCCTCTCTTTTTTACACACTAAATGTCAATAGTCGAAAATGAGATAAACGGTGAACGTATGTCTCCATCCATCCAAAGGAAAGATACAATAAAAATCACTGACACGTATAAAGAAAATGAAAAGCAATTTTTTTTTACATCAGCTCCACAACACTTGAGGCCCCGAAGAAAATTATTTTCCTCAGGACCTATGTCATCGTAGGGGATGCTGTGTAGGTTCTTTTTAAGGAAGGGAAGGATAGGAAGTTCTGGGAAGGAAAAAGGTATGAGGGGTGGGTAGGAATCTGGGGTCAGTGTATCCGGGAGTGACGGACGTATGAATCCATCCCTCCAACTGCGGTGCAAGGCGATGGGTCGAGAGAGTCCAGCTGGAAAGGTCGAAATTCCGCCCTCAACCAGTCTCTCTCGATCCAGCCCGCCACGCAGCAGGTAGCTTCATTGAGAATTTTTTTAAGTTAATAAAAAAACTGAATTTATTTCAACAGTTATTGATTCTGAGGCTGTGCGAAGTTCGTCGGGTCAGCTAGTAATTAATAAAAAAATTCCAAAGTTTCTTTCAAATTGCGATCCACAACTTTGAGTTCATAAATGTATACATTTTACTTATTTTGTGGTTTACTTTATCATTTGAATACAAAGCGTGGTGTTTTCTTTTTAACAGCGTTTATATCAGATTTCTCACTCAGATAGTAAGGGAGACACAACGATTTATATAAAACATATATGAGTTGTTCCGGAAAGTGAACAAATTAGCCTGTGTGGTTAATTATTAGATATGTAGCGATGGGGCAAGTTAGAAGAAATAAAAGTTGGTGACTATGATTATGAAAATAATTATTTCTTAACATTTCTCAGACCATTTTCTATTGATTTCAGGAGACATAACAATTCCAGCCAACACCAGTATAGTTCTGGTACCCTTCCTGCTGCACAGACATCCCAAGTATTGGAAGAACCCAATGGCCTTCAACCCAGACCGGTTTCTCCCTGAGGAAGTTGCCAAGAGACCGCACTTTGCTTACGTTCCCTTTAGCGCTGGCTTAAGAAATTGTATTGGTAAAGATATTTTTATATTAGTTAATAACTAACGCAGGCGCGTGAATCACGGAGTTTATGCTTGTAGGATTTGTGAATTCGAAAGAAGGTATTTATAAAATATTTTACTCAGGATCATGGCCTTTCACCAATGTGTCTTCAAAAAAACGTCTTCATTATATTGATATCATGAAAGTGTCTTGAGGTATTTGTTTTGTTTTGGACCCACCTTTGTCAATTGGAATCACCTTACCAATTTTACATCAACCGGGAAAAGTTCCCTCTTTAAAACGTTGATTGATTAATTTTGTTAAAGTAGGAACCAATTCTGTGGAGAGAATTTGCAATGTCTTACATTTAAGTAAATTGTAACCAGCACTTGCATTTGATTTTAGAGGTTTTAAAATTTGACTTATTTCTAACTCCGTAGTAGGCTGAAGATATAAAGATTCAATGCTGTCATACACTAACGTTATTTCATTGGCTGGATTGTGTTTGAATTTGGCAATTATATTATCGGCTAAAGAGGAGCCAATGTTGCAGAAGAAATTGTTAAATTGGTCGCATTACATTGTTAGTGATTATTTCATCATAATCACAATAATGACTCGATATTAATGCATTCATTACGATGCCTCCATGACAATGACTGCATGGTGTCATAACATTGATGGCTCGATAATATTGTTTGATTACAGGACAAACAGTTGGAGTGGACGTTGTGAAAATAGCCTTCGTTCATCTGATGAAGAGCTTCCAGTTCCATTCTGATATGAAGATGGAAAACCTGAAGCTGAAGGCGGACATTTCTGTCAGAAGCGTGCTGGGATATCGCGTCTCCATTATGAAAAGGGATAGAAATATGTGATCTGATGTCAATTCCACTTCCCCGCCTTCTTCTTCATCATCTTCATCTTCTTTCACTCTCTATTACCTTCAGCCTTACAGATACCCCAATTGGAGATGCCAAAATCCCACTGACACCACAATATTGGGAGAAGAACTGAATAAAATTAATTATCACATTTAATTCTTGTATATCTATGATAATGATACCACCAGCGACCAAATTCTTGTAAATTTTTTATAATAATATAATAAAAACCATACATAAATCATTTTTATAATTTATTTTTTGACCGTAGCCGGTTTCAGCTTGTTAAAGCCATCTTCAGACTGGTACAAATTGTTTTTAATCTAGATTTTATATACACAACTTATTGGGGAGAGGGGGATGGGGAGAGATAAACTCCGAAACTACTTAACCGATTTTGATGAAATTTGGCTTTTGGTATGTAATTTGGCCCAACTTAAAAGATAGTTTTTATCTCGATTATTGACCTCAATATTTATTTTTGCGAATTAAATGTTTGTTATAGGACAATGCTTTGTAATTATTTGTAAGCTTATAACAGATGGCGGTGAGAGTTAGTTTATCGACACAACACTTGGTTATCTAGTTTGGGCAACCATCCAGTAGATGGCGTTGTGTTTCGTTAGCCACAGCAGGGCGTGGCCGGGTCAGCTAATAAATATTTAATATTAATAACCCATATTATTGTTGCCTTGTATAAGGGCTATTAAAATGATATTATGTTGAGGATATTACGGTTTTTTTTTGTGGTTTATAGTTAAATTTTAAAGGGTCACATGTATTAAATTGGAATATTCAGACCTAAGGCAGATTTTCGGCTCTAGATCGTAAAAATCTCTGCGTTACAAGGTGTTATTTGAAAATTATATGTCTTAATCTATTTTTTTTGTAGAGAAAAATAAAGTTTGTGAAGGTTTTTTTCTGTCAAGGTAATTTAAAAGGCCGAAAATAAATCACACGTCTAGTGGAATACTTTATGAAGTCAAAATTGATGATTTTACAGGAGACGCAAAAACAGGTTTAACACATCTTCTAGTTTTTTAGTGAAGAATTTTACAATAAATTTTGTAGTAGGTACCTAGCTGTATACGGAGCAAACTAAGAGTGTTGTAACAGAGATATAGTTGTGTACTTCCGGAATGATAAATCAACCCACCTTTGAAAAGTGATACAAAGTCAATAAAAGCGATGAAAAACTTAATGTATAAACTTAACCCAATGAATTAAATTCAACCCGCGACAAAATATCCCCGACAAAATATCCTATGGAAAAAACATCCCACATCAAAATATCTACTAAAAACTAACCTAACCTAACCTAAACTAACAAAAAATTGGACAAAAATAATACAGACATCCTGTAAAAACATAAATTATTGTTCAAAAATATTAAAATGGTACACAAATAATGCAGACATCCTGTAAATTTAGGTTAGGTTGGGTTTTAGTTGATATTTTGTTGTGGGATGTTTTTTAAGTAGGGTATTTTATCGGGGATATTTGGTCGCGGGATGAAAACGCGCATTACCAACCTAATGTAACCATGTTAATTGTTTAATCCAGTTTTTAATCATCACTTTCCATCACTTAACGTTCAACAGTATATTGATTTGTCAATGTGTTGAGTTGTCCGATTACTGTCTCTCGACTAGCAACCCAAAGGTCGTGGGTTCTAATCCCAGCATACGCCAGTAAATTTTATTTAATTGATTTGTGTTATTTCACAATTTAATAATTCAAAATAATATGAGGTGTATTTATGGCACGTCCCAGTGTGGAAGATACTCACAATATTGTCGTGGTGTGAGACTACCAGAAATATAAATGAAACGTTGCTTGAAATTGATTTAGCCGTGATTGTGACCAGACCTGACTAGCTAGATATTTTCCTCATGCCCACATTTCTCTTCCACATCTCCTTTCCCTTCCCAACCTTCAACTCATGAAATAATACAATTGGGGTCATCAACCCAAGCTCTGATTTGATAGCGTTACCACAGTGAGTGAATTCAAATATGCTCGTAAACTTTAATAAATAAAAATAAATTCTGACTTACTACTAGAGGTTCGACTTTTTTGAACTTATGCATGTAATGGTCCGCCACTCTTGGCTTTTGACTCCAATTGTGATGAACCCTACCTAGCTGATTTACTTTTCTAAGCTTCTACCTCGTAGTTTAAATCTCGTAGCTCCTGTCTCGTAGCCACGCTCATAATTCTACCCTTATGTCCTACTGATCACACCACTAGGTATGATGGCCTGACTCAACCCTCCTTTCGGTTTATTTCTACCTCAGGCTCGTGATTTCTAAACCCCTATACCTTATAATCTAGCTAAACCTACCCTATCTTCTTAAATCCTTGCGATTTTCTCACAGTAATCAAGATTTAAGATTTTTGTTCACATTATTTCTATAATCTGCGTTGTGTAATTTTTTTGTTTTAGATTTTACATCTGTTTGCATACTTAATATGCACACATATGTAGAGAAGATAATGTATTACGTGTGGTAACCCATAGATTCTTTTAGAGAAAGGGTGAGAATTTTCCGATCAATTTATTTATTATTATTTTAGAATATTTAACCGAGTTTGATAAACTACCCCCGCCCTAAACCTTGTGTCTATTTGATTTCCATAGGAATTTAGTGTGTTTATTTAATTCTTCCTATCACCGCTGATACATCGATAACATAAACAACAGTTAATAAATTAAACATTTCAAGAAAGCAAACCTTACCTTAGGATGATCGAACTCGAAGGTCCAGTTTTCTCAATTGAAGTCCTTGTCTGAAACTTCTCCTAACATAATGTGTTTGTAGTCATAGTTAGTGCTATTGGTTAGTATTCGCAAAATTGTTGAAAGAGCAGGAATGGAGGGATATGGGGAGGGGATAATATGTTTGCTGAAAAGTCGGCACCTCCGCTAACCAAGTGAAAACCGATGAACAACAATTTCAAACCGGATTCTCCCAAGTACGTTTGCTAAGCTTATCCTTAAGTCCGAGTTTTACTCTCTTCGACGAGCGTCTCTTGTTACGAAAGGGGCTCTTCACGCCAGATGGGGGAATACCAAGTCTTCATGCCGTTTTTCTGCCTCACTCCGACTTCCATCTCCGCCGGATTGAATTTAACTCTACTGAGTCTAGAAGGGGTATTTCATGTCTTCCCTTATCATGCCTCTATCCGTTAAATGTGGCGTAAGCTTGTGACGGGCAGATCCTTCCTCCCACGTAACCGACCCAGCGTTACATTCCACCTCTGACTAGCTGACATAAAACTCACCTCGTGAACCTTATGTTTGCTTTCAGGTTCGACAAGACTCACGGTATGCAAATAACCTGTGGCTTTAATGCCGCGTCAGCGTACTGTCCGCATACGTCCTTCCTCTTCCCCGCATGCCCACCTCGACAATACCGCCACAAGATCAAAGCCGTCCGTTCGAGAAAGGTTGACACTTACATTTCCAGATGGCTCATACCTACATACAGAAGCCTTGAAGTTTACGTTCGAAGACAAGTTAGGATTCAGGACTGTATGAGTATTTGAACACCAGTGTTGTTTAAATGAGGTCACTAGCTCCTCGTGTGTTAGGTATTTAGGATAATGGGTATTTATGGGTTCTTGGATACCTACTTCCTATAAGAAAGATTTAAAAATGAGATAAATCAAGTCGACATTGAATCAATGACCTCCTGAATAATTGTGATGTGCTCTCTTAGAGTTTGAAGCTAGTCGCAGTACTTTACTTTGCGAAATTTTTGCATGCTGAATCAATGCTAACTATTGGCGGTCGCTCTAGTAAAATCAAGTCGTTTAGAATTGAGTGAATTTAAACGTCAATGTCGCCTTCACATATTGACCGCAGATTTCATCTCAAGCTATAATTGATAAACTTGTCCCTGACGTTAAGTTTTGTTTTGTTTATTCGTTAATGAATTTAGGTGACTGGGTCAATGGATGGCCTTGAACTCAAATCGAAATTTTGGTACACTATCGAAGGTCATATAACCATACCCTAATCGTGCTAGTGAAAAGAAACGATAGGTATTTATCTTACAAATACGCTAAGATACCAAAATTGATTTAGTGATGCGTTTCTATCTAATTATGTGTTAAGTATTTGTTTAGCAACATTTCATTCTGTATGGGAGGTGTGACATGCGAATGCTAATAAATTGGTTAGTTATTTATTTACCCTTACTTGGCGTTACGTCCATCAGTGTCAGGATATCCACAGGAACCTGTAAAAGCTTAAATATTGTAAGGACTCACCAAGCTCTAATGTCTTAATTTCAGCTCCCCCGGGTTACTATCATCGGCGAGAAACTTATTAGAGCATCCAGACTACCTGTGTAACTTATCGCACTTTTATTTCGACTTCCCACTTTTAACGATTTAATCCTACAAGATCCGGAACTCATCTCCTTCCTTTCTCCTTTGAATAGATCTCTGATGTAAAAAATCCTCACGTTTTCCTTTAATATCTGCCGTTATTATTGAAGAAGAACGATCCTATCTAATTAACCCCGACAACCCTCACCTCCCTCCCCTTTCCTTCCATATTTGATTCCAATCTAAAGAGGGGAATCGATTCTTAATAATCGTTCGCTCGAATATTATTTTATTATGTGGTATATAACTATACCTATTTACTCTTTAATAAATTAATTTATTAATTTGAATTTCCTTTAAATTTGTATTATTCCACTTTATAAAAATATTTAAGTTTTATTTATTTTTTTTCTCAATTTAAATTATATATTTTTTTTCATAACAACTAAAGATTTTCTTTAAATTTGAATTATTCCACTTAAGGACAAAGCTAAAGTTTTATTTATGTTTCCAATTTGAACTAGAATCCCTTTGTAACGAATAACTAAATATTATTCGTCACTCAGATTACAACAAAACTGAAAGAACCCCTTCCACTTTATTTTATAACACTTTTGTTTAGCAGCAAATTAATCACTTGGATTATTCATTTAAACTTCGGCTAAGTATTTTCCAGATTTCGGATCAATTATTATTATTGCGTTGTCACCTAACGATAATTAATATCTCGTAATAAAATTTCCAACTTTCGACCTTAACGTAAATTTTTTATTTAATGAAACTTATTAGACTGTAATTTTCTTTATATAACCTCGGACTAAATAACTCTATTTTAACCTTCATAGAACAAATTTAAAGCAATTCAAACACACTATATTAAACTCCTCCCGCATTGAATTTGTAATTAATTAATTAATTATTAGATTTTTATTGAATCGGAAATTATTGCAAACACTGATTTTAGATTTATTATAAGATCATACACTCCGTTAAATTGCACGATTAACCCTATCCGGGCACTTCACTCCCTGTTTTATCAAAGTATAAAACTGATTGTAGACTCTATTTTACCACTGAATTTTTTTTATAAGTATAAAACTGACTCTATTTTTCCACTGTATTTTTAAAGTATAAAACTGACTTTATTTTTCCACTGTATTTTTAAAGTATAAAACTGACTTTATTTTTCCACTGTGTTTTTAAAGTATAAAACTGACTTTATTTTTCCACTGTATTTTTAAAGTATAAAACTGACTTTATTTTTCCACTGTATTTTTAAAGTATAAAACTGACTACTTTTCCACTGTATTTTTAAAGTATAAAAACTGATTCTAGACTCTATTAATTAATTACCAGGGTAATTCTCACGACATGCGCGACGTTTTAATCAACCTTGCCAGTTGTCGAAGGACCCCGAATCATCCCAAACATGCTAATTTATACCCATCACAGCTCCAAAAGGGCATAATCGTATATTCCTTGACGAGGAATTATAATCTGTAATCACTCGAAATTTTTTGAAAACCCCATCTCGTTATCGTTTGTTCCTACATAAGCTCTTTCGATTTTTCCTCTTCCTAAATCTCGGTTCGTCCCACAACTTTGTCTCGCTCTTCTAAGGTTTTTAGTCCCGGACTTAGTAAGCTGCCATCCAGTTTGCCCATTTTCCACATGTCTTCTGTCTTCATAATATGTTTTATAAACATGGTTTTAATCTTGTTTTTTTTTTTCCAATTTGAACATGCCCATAAGTGATCTGCTAAAACTGTGTTTTAATTGGCATAAATATTAGGGAAAACGTAGATTCTTCAGTCTCCTAGTTTTAAACGCTAGTTGTCCTGTATAAATTTCCACGAAAATTATTTCTTTTCCCCTAGTCTACGTAAGCAATTATGTCTCAGAACCGTATTTCCATGATTTATGTGGCATATTCAACTTTTCCATTTTCCCACCTAATTTTCCTTCAAGTAACGGTGTTTTAACAACTATTCTTAAATGATTTTCCCTTCGTTGTTAATAAGGAATCATATCCTGGTTCCGTATCTACCCTACTTATAACGTTTTGAGTTTTTCCCATTTCCTTATCTGAGTTTTCCGGTTATGTCGGTTTTCCGTTCTCTCCCCCCACTCCTAACCCAATGATCCCTTATTGAAATTTGACGTTTGCCTTTTTGCCGTGATTCCATCTCCCGCTAAAACCCTTTTTTCCTTTTTTGATATATTATTTATGGTGTTTTCCGGCCCACTAACTATTCCTATCCTGGAATATCTGTCAAGTTAACTACTTCGATCAAATTCCGCCCAATTTTCCATCTCTCTCTTGTTCAAAATCCCATAAACTGCAAGCCCTGACGTGTGTATACATTACGATTTCTACATACTTGGCGATAAATCCATTTTAATGTGTTTATAATTAAATTTTACGGTAATTCTATAATCTAAATACTAGGTAAGAGCAATGTTAATTTTTATGACCCTTTTTAATGGATAATGGGCCTTAAATAAACAAAAGGCATGTTCGAATATTCCTTGTTTATATCAACAATATACATGTGGGGTCGACAACCGTTGTAATGTTTCATTTTCCCTCGCAGTCTCGTGTAACTTTATGTTATGATCCCTTTTTTAATTACGTAAAATGACTCCTTTTTATGAATTAAATCTATCGCAATGTTTGCAGTATTTCCACCCCCCCCTAGGTATACTATTCCAATTCCTTTCCAAGCACCTGCTACTGCACCAAACCCTTGTTTCGTCCTCTTGTTCAATCATTAAACTCTAAATCTTTTTGAAATTTTCCTTCCCAATTCGCTTTCCTAATCTCTCCGTTCCGTCTAGAATTGATAACAATAATTTTCCATTGTGTTATGTATATTCATTTTCTTTTCGTACGTTTTTCCTCGAATTTAGCCTCTCGGCCGTCATATGTAGTTATTCTATAATTGAGAATCTTCCCGCAAGCATGCCCCGTTGTCCCCGCGTTTTCCACTCAATATATTACTGATAAATTTTTTTTATCGTTATCCAAGTGTGTTTTTCCGCAACTAAAAACGCTCTAATGCACTCGAAACTAAGGTCTCCCGACCCCTTGAAGGTACCCTTTATTAATAACATTACTTGGGTTCGTTGTACTAAAAACCTTGAATAGTTCGATATTTATCTCTTAGTTCATTCAACCCTGATCTCTGTGGGAACGTCTAGACCATAAATTTCTTCACTAATCACTCGGGTCAAAGTACAATCCTTTGTGTCCAAAATGGGCACGACCTCCTTCTTGCTGATAGGCTGAGTTGATTTTTAATTGCTTTTCCTGCTATTTAATTGGTTGTCTCAACTCTCGCGTTTAAAATCGTCCCTAAACCTGGGGTTCCCGTTAAATATCGATCTCATCACCATCTGTGTATATTTATGGCAACTATAACACATCAACTTAACAATACCTCTTTTTTTCGAGCAAGTTTTGAATTTGACCATACAGATGTCGTAGCACTGCGCTTTTCTCCTTAGAATAAAAAAAAATTCTCGTAGGCCTTCTCGTAAATTGGAGGTTACCATTCATCACATGCATAAAAGAGATATTATAATATGAAATTTCTTTTATCTTTCAATCTAACACGAACGACGAATAAAATTAAGGGCATATTAGATCGTCTCCACTTGAGAAACAATAAAATCTTAATTGGCCCTACACATCATCCGATTTGCAGGACAATTTGTAGGACAGACCGTTGAACCGCCACTCGAATTATTATTATTCTGACGTCTTGAAAAAAGGAATAATAATAATTAAAAATTAATAAACACTTAAGATGGATTGGTAAAATTTTGAACAATGCATCATGTTTTTTTATGTTCATTTTCACGTTCTGTGAAAGTTCTATTCAAGTTCTGTGATTATTACTGGTTTATTAAGCAACTGGCCAATAATAATATAATACCAGAACTTGAATAGAATTTTCAAAGAACGTGAATATTAACTTAAAATATGTGATGAACTCTTCAATTTTTTGTAAACAACCCGTCCTTAGGGTCAGATTTTTCACAGAATTTAAAAAAGTCATCAAATTTCAAAGTTAATTTTCAAGGCCAGTTGTTTCACACAACTGAAATTATAACATAACTTGAATAGAACTTTGCACAGAACTTCAAAATCAACTTTGAAATTTGATTAAATGTTCAAATTCTGTGAAACAACTGGCCATTAGTTTTAACCACTTTTATTGTTTAAAAAACAAACATGTTTCACAAGCATTTATTTACTTAATCAGGGTTTGAATTAAATTGGAGCCACGAAATGACTTTACTGTGTTTGAAGAAGGAATGATTATAATTCGTCTCGCGGTTTTACATACTCATGATCCAATTTGCAGAACCCCAGCAAGCGGTCCTGCAAGTTGTTCTGCAAATCGAATGGCGAGTAGAGCCTTTAGTAAGAAATATTTCGACGAAAAAATATACATCTGAAGTTAATTAATCACGTTGTATTACGAATTCAATTGTTTATGCAGTAGACATGTTACATTCGATTGCTTTTACTCCGAAGCGGGTAGATTATATGCAATCTGGAAATATTTAGAAGGTAGGTACACAAACCAAATAATTTTCCCAAAATATTTTACACTAGCTGGGTTACCCGGCTTCGCTCAGGACAATAAGATAGTGTTCTGGAATGTTGCACAATGATGTTCCCAATTTCCTATTCCTGATCATTCCACTCCTTCCACAACTTTCTACAGCTCTATGGAACCTTCTAGAACTTTCCGGAAGACTGTTCTAGAAATTTCAAGAGGGCGAAATTTTCAGCCCTTATATCTTTAAAAGCACGGCCTTTAGGTAAAAACGGATACCCTTATTCCCTAGGGGGGATAGAGATCTACCACACCATATAACTCCCTTGATCGAACCGGGACTCGTTTCTGAGTTTTTGCGAGCTGCACGTTTTTTGGACTTTCTTTTATAATACATGCCATATTCAAATAAATAAAATGTTACTCCTTACATGTCCTTTCCCGTGCGTTCCCCTCCAGCGTTCCACTTCCACCTTCCCCGCCACCGCTCTCCCGCTCCCCCGTCCCGCCAACCCCCCTGGCACTGCATTTCTTGACTCCTCTCACGCGCGGCCCGTAGCCGAAACTTTTTTCTAATACTAACATTTTTAAACTCGTGATATCTTTCTAATTAAATATCCGAATTGAAAAATTCAAAAAGTTAAATAAAGGTATTGAAGCTATCTTGAATATGAAGTAATTTATTTTGATAAGGATTAAAACCAACATACAAATAAAGAGCCTTTCCAAGCGGCGACATATTAATTAAAATTTTCTAATAAAAGAATACTTATTGTGGCATAACCATAATAGTTAAACATATGCTGCAGCGACCTTTTTTGTAAATAATGATGTGTTCTATAAAGTCGTAATACATTATTTTATTCTATCATCAATAGTTTTCGCAGCGCACGCGATTTAAAGAATATTTTAGGTAATTTTTTTACACCCTGGGTTACATTATTGAAGTTTTAGTAAGGATGCCTATTTTTTTTTTTAAAATATAATATAGCCTATGTCACCCAGGGATAGTGTAGCTTCCCAACAGCGAAAGAATTTTTCAAATCGGTTCAGTAGTTTCGGAGCCTATTCGATGCAAACAAACACACAAACAAACAAACAAACAAACAAACAAATATTTCCTCTTTATATAGTGTGTTAGATGTTAGATTAGATATAAATACGGTAAATGACACTGATCTATTTGGACAAGAGGTTCGAAACCTTTTCTGACTCACCGCCCACTTTCAAAGTTTTTTTCAAGTTTAACAAAATTATGAAAGTACAGAGGGGAAAGCGCCGAAGACGAATTTAAAAACTAAGTGAAAGTTACACGAGTTTGACAGCCTCCCGATCGATTAGTAAGGCTCTTGATTAGCAATCCGAAAGTCACTGGTTCAAATCTGAAATTATAAAATAAGTAAATTTTATTTTATCAAATTGTGTTATTTCACATTTAAAATAATATAAGGTATGTTTGCGGTACGTTCCAGAGTGGAATATATTCTCAGTATCGCTCTGGTGTAAGACCACCACTCAGATTTTAAACGTTGCTTGAAATGGCTTTTAGCTCTGTTGGTGACCAGATATGAATAGCCAGGTACTTCTCCACCTTTCTCTTCCCAATATCCTCCCCCTTCCTTCAACTTCTGCCTCTCAACATACTTCAATTGGAAATGCCGTAGTCTCCTTGGGACTCTTGCGCGGTATTCAAATTAAAAAAAGATAAGAGGGAATGATTGGGAGCATGGATTTTGAATCATACAGGAAGTGATATTTTTTTTAATATGGAAAATAGACATTTTTCAATTAAGTTTTATTTTAATAGGTTAATTGTAACTAATTTAATATTAAACATGAAAAATGATATACAAACTAAAAATAGGTACAAAAAATTTAAATCCTTTCTAATGTTCTTTCACCCCTTACATCTACAGGGTGTTAAGGGTAGTACTTGACCAAGTACTTAATTATAAATCAATTTTAAGGAACTTTTTTAAAAATATTTTTTCTAAGATAACGTGACAATTATTTTTGCATACTTTCTTCAGTCAGGTATTATAATATCGTAAAAAACCAAATAAACGAATTATTTTTGAAAAACCTCATCAAAATTAGCCATCTAGTCAAAGTTAATCTCGTCAACGCTTACTTTACTAATAAATCAGATTTTTGAAAACGGAAACACAACACACAAACAAATTTTCGATAAATAGACAAAATAAAAGAGTAATAAAATAGATAAAATAAAGAAATAAAATGGACAAGACAGATAAAATTCTAAACGGTCGCGTTAAGAGCGTTTGACCAGCCAATTTCCGAAAATCCACATTTCTCCGAAAAATATTCTTATGATCATACAGGGCGGTTCCAGTGAGAAAGATTAATTATTTTCCATACCAGTTTAAAAAAAATTATAACTCAATATCGATTTTATTTCATTCCAAAGTTGGTTTAATTTATACCTGCATCCAAAAATGTTGAAAGGCGTGACGATAAAACCATTAAAATTATGTAATTTTTGTTATTATTTATTGATCACAAGTATTTATCAGTAAAAAAAATCTCAAATATATTAGTTAGTAAGTGCGCAAATAAATACACAAACGGTCCAGTTTTCGTCAAGAAAAACATGGACGTATATATTTTTTAATGATTTTATTTAAAGTAAAATTAAAATTCTGAAACATACGTTTACCAGATGATGTATTGATTTATTTTACTGCGTGATTATATGATTTGAAATGAGTGGTGTATAATACATGTAATTTTTTAAAAATTTGACAAATCCGCCAACGACCTATGGTATAACCTTATTATTCTAAAAATATATATTTTTTCTGAAAATTTAAAACATACGTTTACTAGATAAAAGAACAATCTTTCGAAACCAATGTATAAATTTTTGTGGAAAAGAGTCAATACGTCTAATCCTGATATCAAAATGACTTATTTCTGGTTTTCTCTGGTTATACGCTCTTAAAAGAGAATTACAGAACAGTTAATTATAAAAAAAAAAACAAAACACGACGAATGTTGAAACAATTTTATTTTCAGGTTTGTACCTAGGTGCGGTAAGTAAGTTATGACATAATTTTTAATTTTTCTTTGCAATTCTTCTTGTAATCTTAACATTGTAACCAACGGCACTTCTATAGGAGATGTCAGCGGCCTTGGGAAGCGTTTCCAAGGTATAGTCCGAGTGAAATTCGTAGTTCTTGAGAAGGTGGATGGCGAGCGTCTTTATGGCGTCGTTCCCGTATATTTGTCCTGGAAAAATAAAATTTATTTATGACACAAAACAATCAGAATCAAAAAATGAAACACAAAATAAAGCGACTTCTGGCGACTCCGAAGAAGAAAACAAAAATAATAATAAGATGACCAAATGTATAGGAAAATTTGCATCGGAATTCGACGACAAAAATATAGAAAAAATCATCCTTAGCATAGATAAAAAAGTGCTTTGTAGTCTCCCCACTCTTGTCTACTTTAGTTTTTTGAATGTGTCAGTACTACCACGTGTGAATTCGACACTCTGATTTTTTTAAATGGGTTTTTTTTAAGATTCACTATTTATTTTTAATGTGTTAGATATAATTATAAATACGTGTTAGCCATTATTGAAACATTTGAAGATTTATTAGTATTACCAATACAATTTCTCAGCCCAGCGCTGAACGGGATGAAAGAGAAGTGCGGCCTCTTCGCGACCTCCTCTGGCATAAACCTCTCCGGCATGAACTTCTCCGGAGACTTCCAGATCTTGGGGTTGTGGTGCATCACAATGTTGGTCATCAGGATGGTGGTGCCAGCAGGCAGGGTGATATTTTCTGTTCGAAGCGTAAGAAGCCGATTTAGAAAATAAATCTTTACTAAACACTCAAGTCTTTCTCGTTAAACGAAAAACTCACAAAGCTGATTAATATATATTATTATTACGCGGCACGCACATAATTTATATATATTATATTATTATGTGCGTGCCGCTAAAACTCAGAAACGAGGCCCGGTACGATCAAAGGAGTTATATGGTGTGGTAGCCCTATGTCTCCCATCCATGAAGAAGGTTCCTGTTTTTACCTGAAGGGTGTGCTTTTGAAGATAAAGGGCTTAAAGTTTCGCTTTTTAGAAATTTCTAGAACAGTCCAGAATATTCGAAAGTATTTGAGAACATTCCACAACATTCCAGAACATCTCGGAACATCCTGGAATGTTGTTGAATGTTTTAGAATAGTCTGGAACGTTCGGGAACATCCCGGAACATCCCAGATCATTGTGGAACATTCCAGAACACTCTCGAATGTTGTGGAATGTTCTGGAACATTGTGGAGCAATCGAATGTTTTTTTTGTATGGGAAAAGCTACCCATTGGTAGGGGTACAGAAAGCAACAAAAAAAACATTGTTCACTTGAAAACACATAAGTTTTTGAACAATACGATATTTGCATCAAAATGATTAGACCGGTAGTTGGTCGAGTGGTTAATACGTTCAATTTCCACCCAAGCGTCGCGGGTTCAATTCCTCAATAATTGCACAACAAAAAACAAAAATCAAAATTTAACCCTTAAAAATGACATTAGCGGAAGGTTTTTAAGTCAAGTTTTTCGTAGCGTTGAAAAACAAAAAAATATCTTTAAAGATTAGGAAAAGATTCTTACTGCTCTTCATGTAGAAGTCTGTGTGAATGTGTCTCATCTGTATGGGTCCGGTTGGGAAGATCCTCATCGTCTCTTTGAGGATCATGTCCATGTAAGGGAACTTGGAGAGATTCTCGAGGGTCACGTCGCCATCGGGGTCATCTCTGAAGACATTGCTGATCTCTTGCCAAGCCTTTTCCTGTTTGTCTTTATGCATTCCCATCAGAAGAACGAAGGATCCCAGCTGACTGTAAGTGGTGTCGAGACCCTGGTCAAAAGAATTAGACATATATTTTGCGGTTTCAAGAAGTATCCGACAGATAATAATTAAACAGTGATTTCTAAGCTTATTTGAAGTCAAAATGGAATATGTCATTTTATTTATTTATTTCCACTATACGGCACTTTTCCCATAATTAAAATTAATACACAAATAGTACAACAACAAAAGGAATGTAACAGGATACATGTAAAGTTAAATAAAAAAAACAAAAAAAGTAAGAAGTTAAGGTAACAAGCAGTAAGTAAAAAGTAAGAGTCCCAACCAAAGATATTGAAATATAAAGATATATGCTACGATGGCCGCCCGACTGTCGGCGAAGTACGGTGCAGGGGGGCTCAACTGTCACGGAATCAATAATTCGATTAAAAATATATTAAATTATTTGTTACGCTTTGTTGTTTAGCAAGTTAAAAAAAGCAATTCTTTTGTATTTCGAGTACTGGGTTGCTACCTCTTTCTTTCTTGTATCCATGATATAGTGTCAACTCTTAATAATAATAAGACACATAAGATGATAATATTAAGTAACAAAAAAATTCATACATTCCAATTTAATTTTCATTTTGAATGTAGTGGAATCTTTCAGTCCATTTTTCTTCCAATATTAAATATATAAATTTTCGCACACGTAATAAAAATGATAACAATTCAAACAATAACAAAAATTAACTAATGATTAATGATTTAATGATTTAACTTTAACTTTTAACTTTTTAATGATTTATTAGATTTGTTAAAACAAAAATTAGGTGTAAAAGCTAGTAGATTAAAAAGATATAATTATACGTATAATAAAAAAAATAATAATAGATTATTTCAGAAAAATGAGAAAATATTTTATTCCAAACTTGACGATAAACAAAATATTATTTCGAATAATAATAATCCGTTGCCATCTGAATCAGATATGCGCGATTTTTGGACAAATATTTGGAGTAAAGATATAAAACATAATGAGTCAGGTCCGTGGATAGAAAATGAAGAACTCAATTGTTCAGAAATTGAACAAATGAGTTTTTCTGATATATCGGTTGAATTGTTAGCCAAAATTATAAAAAAATACTCATAATTGGAAAGCCACGGGTTGCGATTGGATACACAATTTTTGGTATAAACGTCTGACTACTTTACATCCCCTTTTGGCAAAAAATCTTTCAAAATTTGTCAGAGAACCTCAAAATTTTCCAAATTTTTTAACTAAGGGCATTACTTATATGTTGCCTAAAAGCGAAAATATTAATAATCCCTCTCAGTATAGACCCATTACATGTTTACCGACAATATATAAAATTTTAACCTCTTGCTTGACAGATTTAATATACACTCATTTAGATGAAAAAAATGTTTTATCTGAACAACAAAAAGGTTGTCGCAGAAAACATATGGGATGTAAAGAACAATTAGTTATTGATTCTGTAATTCTAAAACAGATTCAAACCCAAAAACGTAATTTACATATTTGTTATATAGATTACCAAAAGGCTTATGATAGTGTCCCGCACTCGTGGCTGATAAAAGTTTTAAATATATACAAAATTAACCCAATTATTATTAGCTTTTTGGAAAAAATTATGGCATTTTGGAATACCGATTTGCTTTTGAATTTGAAAGATAAGAAAATTATAGTACCGGGCATTTCAATAAAAAGAGGGATTTTTCAAGGAGACTCATTGAGTCCTCTTTGGTTTTGCTTAGCATTAAATCCTCTTTCTAAAATGTTAATTAAAAGCAAGTTTGGAATAAAAATTAAAGGTAATACAAGAGAGAGAAATATAATTTCTCATTTATTATTTATGGATGATTTAAAATTATATTCGAATTCTGAACCAAATTTAGAGAAAATGATTAAAGTAGTTAAAATTTATTCAGATGATATTAAAATGACTTTTGGTTTAGATAAATGTAGAACGATCCATATAGAGAAAGGTAAAATTGTAGATGGAGATGAGGGTATATTTAGAAATTTCAAAATTGAAAGTATGAAAGGGGATGAGGTTTATAAATATTTAGGATATCCGCAATCAAATAGATTAGATCATACTAGTATTAAAAATGATATAAGGATTAAATTTAAAATAAGGATCAGAAAATTTTTGAAATGCAATCTATCTGCTAAAAATTTAGTAAAGGCGATAAATACTTGGGCAATACCTCTATTAACTTACTCATTTGGCATAATTAAATGGTCTAATACAGATTTAGATAGCTTAGAACGATTAATTAGAACTACATTAACAAAATTTCATTGCCATCACCCAAATTCAGCTATAGAACGAATTAATTTACCGAGAAATTTAGGAGGTAGATGTATAGTCAAAATAACACCTTTAAAACATAATCAGGTAGAAATGCTAAGAAATTTTTTCTATAGGAAAGCTGATAGTTCAGAAATGCATAAAATAATTTGCAAGGCAGATAGAAATATTTCGCCATTAAATTTATACGACGAGAATGCCAGCATTCTTATAAATACCAACCAGGAATTATTAGATTCCTGGTCAAATAAAATTCTTCACGCAAAACACTTCAATTATCTCAACCAAACATATGTTGACAAATTTTCGTCAAACAAATGGTTGAGTATTGGAGAGTTGAGCGCAGAAATAGAAGGCTTTATGCTTGCTATTCAAGATAGAGTCATTAATACTAAAAATTATAGGAAGCTTTAAAAATAATTCACCAAAGTTTGGTAATTAAACATAACTTGATTTACTGCCGTAATGTACCATATTATGAATATGAACCAAATTCATTTTTAGAAAATGAATTTTATAAAATTTATTATGATAAAACTATTCTAACAGACAGAACAATTAGTCATAATAGACCCGATATAGTTTTACATGACAAAATTAAGAAAATAACTTATATCATTGATGTCGCTATTCCAAATTCTTGTAATATTCAGAAAACTGTTTCTGAAAAAATAAGAAAATATACAGATTTAGGAAATGAGATTGAAAGAATTTGGCATTCTCAGACTATAAAAATATTACCATTTGTTATTTCGGCTACTGGCATTATACCTAGCTCTCTCATTCAAAATTTAGGCGTATTAGATTTGTCGAAAAATTTATTCATAAAAATGCAAAAGTCGGTTATTTTAAATACATGCAGGATTACGAAAGATTTTTTTAATATTTATATTGAGGGATCAGTAGGATTTATTGGACCAGTTAGGATTTCATCAGAGCCGAACCCTCTGATATGAAAATATCTGGAGTCGGTGAAATATTTTCCCATTATGTTTCTGGTGGATTGACGTATTGTTCTTGTATTGTTTTGTATTTATTATCTTATATAGTGCACTTACATTGCGTGAATTTACTAGATATTCATTTGTGGAAAAGTGTGTGGAAGGGTTTAGTCTTTCATTTGGGAAAGATTCAACCCGGACATAAAATCTGGAGCACCGTAAAATAATATTAAAGTTTACTTTACTGTATTAGTACATGATTAGCGTGTTTTTTTCTCTTTTTTAGACCATATTTATTTTACCTGCCGACGCCCTCACTGTGCCATCTCAACGCCCCCTAATTTTCACTGGGATCTACTGCCCCCTCCTGAAAGTCTCAATTGCCCACAAAGGGCGTTATCGCCCACGTTGACGTACCTAATGCAAGCGTTCAAAATAGACTTAGGATACGTTCATAATACTTAGGATTCATAAACCAACTGGGCGTTTTAAAATCAAAAGAATAATCGATACAACAATGTGCTCTGGATGCCAGGCCCTTTGTGAATCAAGTTTTTTTTTCAATTAAACATATAAATTATGATTTTGGCGCCCCCTAAAACTCCCGCCCGGGGCAGGCACCCCGGTTTCACCCCCCTAGATCCGGCCCTGGTAAGGTGTATTGATCCTAGTTTGAATACGGAATTTAGTTGATTTTTTTTTAAGGTGTGCAGTAGTATTGGTTAACAATATCGGCGACACCAGGAAACACAGTCCCACCCAGTAAAAATTGCGGATAGCACATCTCTTATATTTAAATATCTTTGGTTCCAACTCTTCCCAACCGCCTGGAGTCAGTGAAACTATGGCATCCCCAATTGGGGTATATTGTGAGGCTGAAGATAAGTAGGGAGGGGAAGGATATGGGGAAGAGGAAGGTGGGGAACTACCTGGATATTTAGATCTAGTCACCAAACACGGCTATAGTTTCATTTCTGAATAGTGGAACGTGCCGCAAATATACCTCATATTACTGTAAAATAATTAAATTGATAGATACCAGATATCAATCAAATTAAATTTATCAACATTTTGTGAAAGACCACCATTGCTAGAAATGGTTTAGCAGTGTTTAGTGACCACATCTGAAGAGCCACGTAAGTTTCCATCTTCATTTTTTTCACCTCCTTCCCCTACCCATACCCTCCAGCCTCAAAACAGTGATGGCATTCATATTTAATTTTAATTTTACGAATTAATATTCTAAAACGATTTAAAATGTGCTATTTTTTTATTTGCCGCCGAATTCGGTTTTTTGTTTGTGTACATGGCGTTGTTGACGTCACGCCGATCGAAGTTGGTGACAGCGATCTTACCAATCAGCAGCGTTTTCTACATCATAATGATGTTGTGGCTAGATCAAACCGGTTTAAATCAGGTTAAAATATTCCCTAGGCCATAAAATACCATAAGCCCTGCAGAAAATACTTTGTGTGGTTTATCGAAAGTAGCAGAATATGTACTTGTTTTATGACGGTTGTACTCACCCCATGGAACACGTTGTTAAATTCTCCAATAATTTCATCGTAGTTTATTTCCCCAGCTATAAAAGACTCCATCAAGGTGGCGAAGACAGTCATGTTTTTTCCTCGCTTGGGTACAATTACTTCGTCAAAATCGTACTCTGGTTCTTCTTCAACTGAAACACAAATCATATCAATTTTATTTGTGCCAAACTACTACAAAAAGTTACATGTATTCACAATGGTTGGTTGGAAAGGCGTACTCACTGGGCCCACGTACGCAACGTATGCAAACCGAAGTGCACACATAACCGTATTAATGTCTTTGACATAACCTAAGCTTTGCAACGCAAATTTGAATCTTAGTTCCGTTATATTCAATAGATTTTACACTATAAATCACTTCGTAACGTCCTAATAAATCTATTAGTTGTTTATCTCCCATTTTTAACAACGAAACGAGAAATAAATGTCAATAAACGTCAAACGTCAAAAGAAACTTAACCACAAACATCAAATCAACTCGTTAGAAGCCTTTCACCACCACCGTCTTTGTGTCCCAGATCCTAAAAATCACTCATCAGGAGGAGCACGGATGATCGATAAAACTTTATGTCGAAACGATGTTGACTAAATTCGTTATTCATGGTCAGTTGGTGTTATTAATAAGAAATCGATTGAAGAAAAAGTCGTTGAAATATGACTTAAAAACTTAACTGATTAACTCCTGTTTAGTGTAAAAAATAATCCGTTTTGTTTTGCCGATTTACACCGCTCCTGGGCAGCGTAAGTCGTCGTTAACGAGGAGCGTAGGATTGCGTTGCGTGTGACAAGTGTGTATCTACGAGTAAACCATCTATTTTTAGAGAAAATGTGTGGAGTGTAAGTTGCCTACGTTGCGTAGTTACTTGGGCCCAGTGTGTCTGATAAGAGGGATTACCCAAATTATAAACGCCATCCCTTAGTTTCTTAAAACAGGTAATATTTTCTACTAAATCGTCATATTTACTTACCTTAATGGGTAGAACTATGTATATTGAAATTGGATAGAACTCCATGGAACTAGTTTAATTGAGCATTCCGATAAAATTTATCAAAAGCTAATCCCCACGAAATGATCATCTTATGCTAAGAGAGAATTAACATAATGATGTATTAATAAATTAATAACGTCTGAAAAAATGAGAGCGTTTCAATTATTTTATTTTTTATTGCGCATTTATTAAATGGAGAATGGCCAGGGAAATACGTGACCCTTAGGGGCGAGGAAGCTGGGGATACTCCAGAAGTTATCACCTAATCAGATTCTCTATTCCATTTAACAACAACGAGCCTGAACCATTACACGTAGAAGCAAAGGGTTTAGAATCTAATATTAGATTAAATTTACTTGAACAACTAGAAATCAGCAAACGAAAGAATTACCCTACTAAAACAATAATTAATAAGGTACGAAAAATTATTTATGTCCCTCTTCTCAGTATGTTTACAAAACCTTAACAATATAACACATTTAAATAAGTCAATAGCAGACACATCATTAACAACTAATGTGTGGAAAAAAGATTTCAATACCTATTCAACTGAATTGAATAGGTATTGAAATCTTTGCCTAGTATCTATTCCACTGAATTGAATAGGTACTTGGGTCGGGTCAAGTAAAGATACAATATAATAGAAGATTTTTCCAAGACAGAGTTGTGCTTAAATGCTATTTTAATTTAAGGTACACATATAATTTCCGATATGTAAAAAACTTAGGGTCAACAGAACTAATAAATTACCAGAAAATAAAAGATACAACTTTGACGAATTCAAAACACAACTTAAAAGCAAACAGAAAACATGAAAGAAAATAATCAACAATAACAAAAAAAGACTTCTTAATAACTTAATTAATAACACCCCGACATATACATAAGCACGGGGTAAGTAAGTATAATTTTGAATTAAAATATACGAGATACAAAAATGCCAAAATAAGTACATATAAGAATGAAATATTATAAACGTATTTAAATAAATAAATTTCCTCCCATGGAAAAAAAAATAGCGCTAGTGCAACATTTGTCAAGTGATAACCCCGCAATATGACTCGTATCTGGCTTTAACTTGAATTTTATTTTTAGATTCAAATGTAACTCAATGTAAATAAAATATAACGTAATATAAAAGCAATTTTACCTACATGTTAATTGTTCTTTTTTCCTTATTTATCTTTCAGGACCAAGTCTTCGGCGCTATTGCCACCGAATAAAAGGAAGCTTTATTAAGAAAAAAGTTATGCAGCTAATAGGTACCTCACCAAAAATTCTTTAATTATTCTTAACCTTGAATTAGACTCACAATTATTATCAGAAGTAATACTTCTATCTGCAACAGTCTTATCCTTTAGGTACTGATCAGCCTTAGCCCTCAGTAATGGGTGGAAGAAGGCCGAGTAGGTCTTGTAGTGGCCTAGGACCGTCTGGCCACCCTTACTCATCCTGTAGGGCCACCCTGCCGACATCCACATCTTACACATAAGGGCGTGAGTTATCATAGCAGACCTGAGGAAGAAATACACAATGTACAACGCACCAAAGATCTCAATTTCCAATTATCCAAGAAACCCAGTAAGAAAGTTTGCCAGCTTTGAATTGATGAGAGTAAAAGTTTTGGCAAAACTTGAGAAATTTAAAGGAGAAAATATTGATATTCAAAGCCGGATGCCAGAAGGCCGATGAAGTGGTAAATAATATACTTATACTTACTCAGCTTCATTTACTAAAACGGCATCTTTGTCACCCTGGTAAAATTTTATATCCATTTCAAATAAGCTCTCTGTAAAATAAGATTTACATTATTATAGACATCAAACTTCATTAGTGCATCAAATGTTTTTAGAAACATAAGATTAAAACAAATCACTTAGCGGGAAATCGCAATGTTTTTCTCAATTCCAGCTTTAAATAATTGCATAGTTACCACATACTCCATCGGCTGCATATCTCTGGAAGAATGGGTTTACATCAACTACGTCGTGATGAATAAATTTGTCAATTTGTGCAATGGTGAGCCTAGCATACTTGTTGTGAATAGGCAAATAGCTGCGAGAGGTTTTCAAAGAAAACGCTGGGTTGATGATATGTCGGTGTTTTTTCCACCTATCGCCTGAAAATAAAATAAAATCTTATAAAATTCTCAAACAGTGAGCCAGATGGTCATGAAATCTGCACATAGTTGTCTAGAATTTCTAAGTTAAACTCAACTACTTTAATAAATTATCTAAAAGTAATTTGTTGATGTTGGTTTTCTGGTGTCAAATTAAAGATGATTATTAATATTTATTATGAAAACTCACCAGAAAGCGTTAGTAGCCCTTCTCCTAGGCCTTCCTGAATCATTCTATACTTGTCACCTTTCCAGGAAGTGGCCTTGCTCATTAAGACGCTCTGTGGACATAAATCATAAATTAGTAAATGTGTATTGAAACACTACGAATTTACTCATGAAGGTCGGGCAGTCAGTTTGATTTGACTCAATCGACCATACTCTGCTTTCTTGAGGTCTTCCCAATTTTCCATCAATAATTTCTTATTATATTCCGGCATTCTTTCTTCGTTCATCTATGAAAAAACTAATATTTGTCATTCTCAAAATCCTTTTCATTAAATTTTACATTTTTTATTTATTTGAACGCCATAAATGGCTTTTAAAATCAAGTGATACATGAGATTACACAGTGGTATACAGGAGGGTAATGGCAAATTGTCATTTTAAAATCGACTTCTAGAAATTTTTTAATAAAAATTCTAAATTGTTTTCGAAAGATTGTTATTTTATCTGGTAAAGGTATGTTTTAAATTTTGAAAAACTTTGAATTATACTCAACGCTGTTAATTTATATACTACAAATGTTGATTTGTGTTCTGTTTCATTATTTTCACGATTTTGCCCTTTAGTGGGAGCAGTTGGAGGTAAAAGGTCTACATTATTAAAAGGTTTCGGAGGGTATTACTTATGATTTACCTCATAGTCTTCAGGTTCAGAGACCACAACAGCAAAGTCAGGTCCCAGCCAGATTCTGAAGAAACCCCCGTAGATCTTCTGCATGTCTGCGAGCGTGTCTGTCAAATCTAAAAAAGAACACAAAATTATTGTAAAATCTTGTTGATTCTGCCTGAGCAATGATCAACCTGTATTACTAAAATAAGAAATGGAGAATACGAACAGATTTTCCTGTCTAAGTTGCTGAATATAAATTTCACGAATCTGCATACCAACAATACCATTATACATATTATAAATTGTGATGTATTGAAAGAGCTTCTAAATACCGATAGATGCCAGCATGGAAAGTTCTTCTATTGATTGCCGAAAGGGGTGCCCGAGTAGACGACCTTCGTAGTCCAGCGGCTAAGACTCTTGACTCACAATCCGGAGGTCGCGGGTTCGAACCCGGCGTGCGCAAATAATTTTTATTTGATTAATTTGTGTTATTTCACAATTAATTCATTTAAAATAATATATAGTATATTTGCGGCACGTTCCAGAGTGGAAGATACTATCAGTATCGCCCTGGTGTAAGACCACCATTCAGAATTGAAACGTTGCTTGAAAATGGCTTTAGCCGTGTTTAGTGACCAGATCTGAATAGCCAGGTACATCCCAACCTTCCTCTTCTCCACCTCCTTCCCCTCCCAACTACCTTTAGCCTCACAACATACCTAATTGGGGATGCCATAGTCTCACTGGCTCCAGACGGGAGCAGTTGAGATTCTTGTGAAAAAAAAGGCAGTGGACGCCGATAGTTGTTCTGGCCAGCCTACCGCTCAATTAGCCGCTAGTATAGATAGGTCGTGCGAGTTGTAGCATAATTATTGTGAATTCGTAAACTCTTAATAAACCAGTTGATATCAAGGACATGATTTTTATTGAGAAGTACCCCCACGGAACTAATAGTGTTTGAATGTGAATAGTACCAAACATTAGATATTACAACAATAGACAACAAATGTAGACACGAAAGAAGGTTGATTTAGTGTTTGGGCCGAATAGGAAAACACTCGTACATATTCAAATTTCTAGAGTCTGCTAAACTGCGCAAAGCCTCGACAAAGGAAAAATTTCGCAGAATTTGACATTGATAAAAAATCAAATGCCACTTTTTGAGCGTGTTATGTGTCCCACATGGCATGCCATACATACAACGGTTATCAAATTAAGTGAAGGAATTGTCGTGAGTAAATTTCGTCAACATTTAAATTATTGCATTGTTAGTGAAATATCAGCAAACCTATCATGTCCCCCCACGAGCCCAGGTTTAGTGCGTTCCCAAGGATGGGAAGGGCGTAGGGTCCCGGGATGTTGTAGCTCAGCATGTAAATATGGCGGCGGCTCCAAAGCCATTTCACGAACCATACTCCCAGGAGTATCAGAAAGGTCTTGAACACCAGGGAGGAGTAGATGTCTTGAAATTTTGGGGGGAAAACTTCCATCTTGTAGGTGGACTGAAAAAATATATGGAATAATGTAAGAAAATGGTACAATTTAACAACTACAATAATGAACCCTGAAATCAAGAACATCAAGATCACTATGTGATATCAATAATAACCGACAAATCAATAATGGATAGTGACCAGAGATTATATTATAAAGGAGGCTTCTCACCACCGCACCCAATCTTTAATTTTTTAAATTTATTTATTGGCTTGCCAATGGAATATATCACATAATTGTTCATAGTTATATTATCATTTTGTATGACTGTTTGTTTCCCAAATAAAATAAATAAAAAATAAAAAAAATAATTGTTACACTTTCATGTATATGTGTGCATATATATGTATATTTGAATATTAAAGAGCCAATGCATAATTAGGTGAATGATACAATAGTTAAAAAGTGGCTAAAAGAGGAGATCGTCTGGTATATGCAAGAATAAGTTCCTTCTAAAGGGATGTAGCTATTGAATTCGTAAATATATCCAAGTGAATGCGAGCGAAAGATGCTTTGAGTTTTTTTGCCCCCGAAGTCAGAATACATTAAATTGTAGGTATATCCAAAAGTCATGTAGGATTTATGCATAAAGATACTTCAATCACATGAGCATTTTAAAAATGAATGTAACTAATTAGGATGAATGTCATCCACAGTACAGGTGAACTCCTGTGCTCCACGCTTCTTCTAGGGGAAGAAGCGTGGAGCTTTTTTTCTTCCAATCTAGACCCCCCCCCCTTTGGTGAGATAAATTTGGGCAACTTCGTATATTATTTTCAAGTAACGTGAGATTTTGCTGGAACCCCCTCCCCCCCTTTGAGATCACCTAATAATTGTATGCCCCCTTACACACCACGGAAATTTTCGGAAAAGATAATTTTTATTCTTGGGTGGGCCATTGGTTTTGATGAGAAGTGTAAAATTTATAAAAACTCAATTAACAGAATTTAGCACCAGTACGTAAGATCACTGAAGAAATGAATAGATCCCTTTTACTTTTAACTTCCGACTTCTACGATTTTTTTCTCCTACGCTTCCCGCAGTTCCATACTTATGGCCCGTAAGAATTATTTAAAAAAAAAATCTAAATTGCATGTAACCCCTGACACAAAAAAAGAGCTGATGACATTGAAACGCCTGAACTTGTTTTTCATGAATTGTAGCTTCGTAGATGGTTCGTACCATTTCGATCACGTCAGCTTTCAAACAAATCCTTTAGGAGCTACGATGCCATAGACACAGACATACACGCAGACGGCGCGGCGGTCAAACTTATAAAATATCCGTCCGTTTTGCGTCGGGGGTTAAAAAAAGAACGAGAGTTATGCAAATACGAATGTTAGAAAGAGCGTTCTAATATTAAAAATATTTAAGCGAAAATTGTGAATTTAAAATAGAGGAAAAATCTCGTGGGAAATGTCTTAAGAGGCGGTTCTCCGAATTTCAACCGATTTCTTGCAAACTTCCCTTAAACATTTAAAGTGTTTAAGCTCTTAAATAAAAAATATATGTTATTCTTGAAGATTTAGACATTTATCGCGCCGAAACGCAAATTATATAAAATTCCCTCGATAGAAAAAAATCGCAAAGTATGCTCCAAAAATGATTATAAACACGCTTGTTTCGGTTATTTTACAAGTTATATGTATGAAAAAATTCACAGCGTTTCTTTAAATAAAATTAAAGACAATTATCGCTAGATTTTTGCTCTATTTTTTAACGAGTCGTGTTTTATTAAAGATTTTCATGATTTTTTCATCAATTTTATCGCTGTAAATGTTAGCGCGCTCTTCTAACATTCGTAATTTCATATCTCTCCATCTTCTTCTTTTTGGGGCTGGGAACTGAGCCTTAAGTAGCTTTTAAAGAAACACTGTGAATTTTTTCATACATGTAACTTGTAAAATAACAGAAAAAAAACATATTTATAATAATTTTCCGAGCTTTATTTGTGATTTTTTCTATCGTTCGACGTGGTAATGTATAGATATTATTATATTTAAAGTTAAAACCTAAAAATGATAAATATGTTATAAAATGGTAGAAATTCGAATGCCTCGGCTTACGATCACATTTTTTAAAACATTAACTCAACACAGGAGGCCCTGAGGAAAATAATTTCCCTCAGAGCATATATCTTCTGAGATGCTGTGTGGAGGGTCTTTTTGAGGAGAGTAAGGAATGAACATTGGTCTTGAAGAAACCCATGTTGTAGGAAGGAGGAAACACAGAGGCCGGCAAATCATTCCACAGCCAAGCTGGTGAACACAAGAACGAGTTGAAGAAGCGACCCGTTCTCGTGTGACAAATGCAATAACAACAACCAGACAGCAAATAAGTACACATTCTATCAAATATACATTTTTAACATTAACTCCACGTAGGAGGCCTTCGGGGCTGGTCATCTTTGGGGATGCTATGAGGAAGGTTTATTATGGAAACGAAGGAGTGAACCTGGATCTTGAAGAGACCCATGTTGTAGAAGGGAGGAAACGCAGCGGCCGACAAATCGTTCCACAGCCAAGCATTTGAACTCAAGAACGAGTCGTAGAATCGACTCGTTCTCATATAACCGTGCAAAAATTTTTGACGTGAGTTTGGCGTGTTTCCCAACAGCACCGGTGCTGAAGGAATCAGTGACGCTAGTTCCTCGGAGCATCTTCCATTAAAACACCGGTAGAACAAGAAGAGCATTCCCACCCGACGCGCGACGCCTGTGAAGATAGGAGAATCTATCAAGCGCACCGTCCGTTTCTGCACAGATATGAGTATTTTGGGGTTCTAGACCAGAGGTGGCTGCGAAATTCAACCGTGGGGCTCACTTGCGATTTTTACACATTAATGTATACACATAATATCTTTGCAGTGTTACGGAAATCGAACTAATAACACGTAGACCGATAATTTGGTCGGTAGGGCTAGCCAAAGGGGGTCTTACACATGTTATGAGAATTAACGATATTTATCGCTTACCAGTTATCGCACAGCTCTAAAAATTAACCCTTTTCCGGAAAACTAAAAGAAACTCTTCAATGCTCAAAAGGATTCTAATGTGAAAATTTTTCGTTACCTCCTTATATAAAGTTCTGAGAGCGTTTTGAGAACCGAGTCAGTCCCGGATCGGAAAATCTTAGAAATTATTCACTCTACGGCCCTCCACACGAAAATAACGATTCAATCTAATACTTTCAAGAATATTTGAGGGTCGTTGACAATAATAGGTTATTTATTTATGTATCGCCCAGAGGGCTTTTACATGACAGAAAATTTTGAAACTTAAGAAAGAAATAATAAAAATAAGATTACATTAGATATAAAATACACGTAAATCATAAAAATACAAGAAACAAAACCTCAAAAATACAGCGATTAGATAGGTTTACAATAATTCAAGTTGTGTTTAGGAACAGTGTTTGATTAAATATTTTACGTGATCCACAAAACTCGCCAAGTTGATATTAAATATGTCAACATCATCTAAGTATTGGTTTCCCATAGTGTGAACTCGTTGTACCGATGAGTGGACAATTTAGTTGCGCTTATGAATGCTGCAGTAGAATAGTGTATTTTGTCGTGTTGTTACTGTGGGTTTATGAGTTGAAAGAGTTCGTAACAGTGGAATTTAGAGTTAAGTAATCTTAAAAAACCTAGTCGGGTTAGTTACACTATGTATAACTCGAGAACGCCTGGACCGGTTTTTATGATTTTTGATTTGTTGGATTTGTCTCCGCCCCGAATAGCAGAATAGCTATTAAAACCAAGGTAAAATTCGCGAAAAAATAAATTATGAGGAAAATTCTTTTTCTCACATTTTGCATGGAACGAATTCTCGTAGTTTAAAAGAGCTGCAGGAATATTTTAAAAAGTGTAATATTGAGTAGTGGGTGAATTACAAAAATTCTAAAACAGAAATATCAATGGGCCGATTGTTTTGCGTTTGTTCTTAAACACATCTATAATGTATTTTTAGAATACTTATAAGAACTTATATTTTAGGTCTTTTAATGGGATATTTATTTTAAAATTTATAAAAAGCTGATTTTTTTTTGTTATGCAGCATGTTATGAGAGACCAAACTACTGAGTTATATTCAATTAGGCTTATAACTAGAGATACGTATAACAGTTTAATGGCTTTTAAGGAAGTAAAGTTTTGAGTTGTTCTTTACGAAGCCTACTGGCGAAACTTAGTTTTTCATCCGAAATAATTCAAAGATCTCTTATTTCCGTGACGGTTTCTTCGTTTTGTTAATGGCGTATTCGATTTTTTATTGCTGAAGAAAGTCAAGGTTTTGCACTTTTCTACATTTAAAAATAGATTATTTTGTACGCACCAATCTTTTAACTTACTAAAATTTGACTGTAGTATATGGCAATGATTTATATCAGTTATTTTCTTGTATGGCTTGATGTCATCAGTAAAGAGACAAATAATAACAATAACAATACCATCATGAAATTTATATTTAATAATAAATATTTTTAAAGGGTTGCATAAAGTTGTATTGATATTTAAAATGGCAAACGGCTTTCTGCGTAATGCACAATTTTTGGTAAATTATTTTTCAGAAAAGTTCTTTTGATTTTTCTTATCATAATATTTAATTTCGTATGAAATCCATTTGCATTCTAATAAAAAAATATGGGCATTAGTTCTTTAGGGACGGGTTTAAATTAAAAAATATATATTATAAAGAATATAGTTTAAAATTACTTTTGGAAGGCATACCACCTGCGTAAAAATAACCATAACCATAAAATAAACATAATAACCTACCAGGTAAGTATGGTCCTGTATATTTTCTGCCTGTATGAAGTATAAGTAAAACAATACATATATATATAATTTTTTACGCAGCATCGCGTTCATTAGTCAAACCATTGTATATATAGTTTCGTGTCAGTGATTGATGAACCGGTGTTTGCAATTTTAAGCAAGTTGTTACAATGGTCTGTCTAGTTTGTAGTTGAAAGTAAGATTGTAGAAATATATCATTAGTTTGTACCTACAGCGCCCTTGGGGAAATTTTTCACAAAAACTATGCTATACAAATCAAATATTATTATTATAATAATAATATTTTTTTTATTTTTTTTTATATTTTTGGATTTTTTTTTAGAAGGCATTATTTATGTAGTGGTTTTTTGGAAATCGGAAGTTGAAATGTGTTGTTATTATTTTTTTTTACATATTTTATAATTTTTTTTATAATTCCGGCTCTGTGGTGTTTTGAAATATTTCGTAATAGATATTTTCTAAGAAGGATTTGTGCTCGCAATGCAGAGTTGGTATAAAGAATGCATATTTTTGTGGTAAACGGTAGGTATTTCATGGCTAAGACGCATAAAATCTTGGATCATAAAGCAGTTTATACCGTTTTCTTGTGGTGATATCTGGATGTGAGTAGTTAGCTAAAATTTATTGATATCGTTGTTGCTACTTTCTACATTAGTTAATTAGATTAGGAATGAGATGTAGAAGAGAAAGGTTGGGCTTTATGTTCAGACATTCATGCTTTTTAATTTAAAAAAAATTATGTCATGCTAAAAATTTTTGTACATGTGTTACATTTTTTACTATTATTTCTATACATTAAAATACATTTATATGATGTTCCTGTGTTACTCTATAATCTCTTGGGGGTAAATATCTGATTACGTGTAAAAGAGATCGATATGAAAATTTAGTCTCGTTCAAATGAAGCAATCTTCCGAACAGGCCCTCCATTGATATGCTTGGTACCAAAATTTTATAACATAAAATAATATAAACGCAACACAAAAACCAATATAAAACACGCAACACTCACAAATAGACAAATCATAATATTTGCCGATGTTCATTTTATTTTATTTTTTAATTTTTAATCTTTATTTTTAGTTTAAATTTATCTTAATTTTAAGTGGTTTTTCGACACCAAAATTATTTTTTTTGTTTTCAAAATGTTCTTATTATGTATAAGTTCTTATATTATAAAATGGTGGCCCTCAGTGAGACCAACATTACTGCATTGTACTATGAAATGTAAAATATTGTATAAAAAATAAAACTCTAAGTGACCAGCTCAGATATGGGGTCTCGATCGAAGCCAGAGTTACATAATTTAGCCCCTCAAAAACTGGACGTACTGTACAGACCAGCAGATGCTTTAATATTACTCAACTGCTAGCTAAGCAAGGAGTCCTAAAATACCTGAAAAAAACCCTTGACTGTGTGCAGAAACTGGCGGCCCGTTTAATAGAATATTTAGAGCACAGGCGTCGGGTGGGAATAAGATCTTTATTCTACGGTTATTTCAATGGAAGATGCTCCAAGGAACTAGCGTCATTGATCCCCTCAGCACTGGTGCAAAGTCGTGAAATGTATGCACAACCATGTCGTTTCACATGAGAACGGGACACTTCTCTGACTCGTTCTTGAATTCAACAACTCGGGTGTAGAATGATTTGCCGAGCTTTCGAAAAATTGTTATTTTATCTAGCTAAGTAATGTTTTAAATTATGAAAAATATATTTATTTTTATTATAATAAGTTTACATCGTTACGCGTTCGCAGATTTCTCAAATTCTCAAACAAAATGTTGTATTATACAAACCCATTTCAAATCATATAATTATACAGAAAATATAGCAATAAATTATCTAGGAAAGCTAGTTCATCGAATTTTAATTTTTGTTAAAATAATTGCAAGTGTTTTGCGACGAAAATACTTCAGTTTGTCCAATTATTTACGGTTTTACAAACTAAAATATTTCAGATATTTTTTGCACGGTAATTTCGCTTAAACATTGTTGAATAAACTTATGATAAAAAAATACAAAAAGTATTATGTAAATAGATATAAAAATTGCATAATTTTAATAATTTTATCAGTGCGAGTTTGAGCATTTTTAACGAAGGTTGGTATATATCAAAGAAAATTTTGAATGATATAAAATCGATATTGAGTTGATAGTAAAAAATGCTGGTACTGAGAATTATCAATCATTCTCGTCGGAACGGCCCTATACAGTTGCAATTTGAGTTCTCAGTCGCTGGTTAATGGGCCTTCATGTGTTATTAAAAACAGCTGTAATCAAACCGATAATCTCCAGACAAAATATCAAATGAGTGGACTATTTTTCACATCCTGTGACCGGTAAGCAGATGATTGGACAAATGTGTAAGGTTTCACCATGATATCGTTGGTTCAATTCCTTGCATTCCACTATGGCAAAAGCAACGAATTCAAATATTTATAAATTTTTTTTATTTTATTTATAAATTCCTATTATTTATTTACAATTTTTTTAAATAAGCCCCGTGAACTGATTGACATCAGTTTGTCAACGGGTTTTTTTGACATTTACTTTTTTTTTAAATTAAGGCAGGTACATAAAAAATACACATGATTACATTATATATATAAATACATATATATATAATAAATGTTTTTAACTATATATATATAGTTAAAATTATATATATATATATATATTAAAAAACATTTATTTTGGAAGAAAAAATTGTTAATAAAATTTATAAGAAATACAGAGGATAGAAAATAAAAGAAAATAAAAGAGATAATGGAAAAAGCATTAAAACGAAAAGTGGAAAAACAGAGATTAGTACAAAAAAAATCTTTCACTTAACAATTTCTTTAGCATAAATCCTTCTGAAACTCAATTCACAGCTTTTTATTACGTTGGGTAACAAGTTGCAAATTATTGGAACAAGGTAGGTATTCTAGAGTTCTTTGACCGTATTTATTTAGGTATCTGGGAATTACAAGTCCATCGTTTGCAGTTGAACCACTAGTTTATTATATTCATATTGAGATAATAATAATAATAATAATAATTGGATAATTTATAGAGCGCCGTTTTTGTGAAAAATCACCTCAATGGCGCTGTGAGATTTTTTTTTTTTTTTTTTTTTTTTTTTACATGAATACCTCACAAGAGCCCCAACTGCTCCCGTCTGAAGCCAGTGAGACTATGGCATCCCCAATTGGGGTATGTTGTGAGGCCGAGGGTAGTGGGGAGGGGAAGGAGATAGGGAAGAGGAAGGTGGCGAAGTACCTGGCTATTCAGATCTGGTCACCAAACACGGCTAATGCCGTTTCAAGCAACGTTTCAATTCTGAATGGTGGTCTTACACCAGGGCGATACAGAGAGTATCTTCCACTCTGGAACGTGCCGCAAATAAACTATTTATTATTTTAAATTAATAAATTGTGAAATAACACAAATTAATCAAATAAAATTTATTTGCCACGCCGGGATTCGATCCCGCGACCTTCGGTGCGCGAGTCAAGCGTCTTAGCGCTGCGCTACGCCGGCCGTCATGTATGCTGACTTGCAATTGTAAGCCACAATATAGCACGAATAAATAATAAATTTATAGAGTTATATAGCAACGATTTTGGTACATCATGTCTTTGTTCGTATTCAGTTTTTTTCAATAATAATTTTACCAAAGAATATTGCACTGAGAGAAGGTTGGTTTTTGTTGAGTGTCTCCGTATGGATATTCCTTACCTTATTAGGGATTCCGCCTATATTTAGATTATTCGGAACCCGGGAATGTAAAATTACAGAAGAATTAGAGAATAGTAAGTGTGAGCTAAGCAAACCGATTTGAAAGTAAACACATTTTAATTTTAGCATTTGAAATAAATTATGCCAAATCTTAAAATTATTTTATTATTTTTTCTTAGACTATTGTTTTTTAATAATTTTGATTTTGCTTGAAAAACTCTTGTATACACATAAATAAAGAAATAAAAAAAAATAAGCAGTGATCCCCAGATTCCTATCCACCACTCAATCCTCATTCCTTCCCAGAACTTCCTCTCCTTCTATGGGTTTCTTTTGGTATTCAAAAATGTTAAGATATTTGTTAATTATGTACAAAATTACGATGAATGCTGTATTTGTACGGAAACCTTTTCACTTTATCAAAATTGCTAAAACCAAAGTAGGTCAGCCAAAAGATGAATAATTCAGATTTGCATTAAATCATTTTTACACTTATAAAGGCAGTGGATTAAACCAGATCAAACAGGCTTTATTAATAATAGATAATAATGGCTGTATCTTCCAATGAAATCGAAAAAACTCTTTTGTAACCTACA
Organism: Limnephilus lunatus; assembly: GCA_917563855.2. Lineage (NCBI taxonomy): Eukaryota > Metazoa > Arthropoda > Insecta > Trichoptera > Limnephilidae > Limnephilus > Limnephilus lunatus. The sequence continues at coordinate 37,381,539 of OU830602.1, read as the reverse complement.
AGCAAATTTAAGATCGGGATGGATCGTAGTTATTATTATATTTTTTTGATTATTTATTAACCAAGATAATTTAAATATATAAACTATCTTACTATGCTGAGTCTGTTCCAAGGTGGCAGGAATTGAACTTAATTTTAATCGTCGAAAGGAAATGAGAAGAATTACTAAAATGAGAAATGTAAATAGAAATGAAAGAAATAAAATGGAAAAGAAATGAATGAAATAAATAATGATAAAATAGAAGAAAAGAGAGAAAAATACAGGCGGTGTGCGTTGTTATAATATTGCAGAAGTTAACTGTTCGCAGTAAACAATATCTTTGTTGACTATCCATGTATGAATTTTGTGATTACGATTAACATTTTTTGCCAGATGAATTTTTGCCAATGTCTTGTGAAGTAGTAAGAGCTCAAAAAGAAGAAGAAGGGGAGATATGTAAGTATGAATGTTAGAGGGAGCACTCTATATATTAAACACGATTATATTTAAGCGAAAATTGTGAAAATGTTTAATAAAACATGATTCGTTTAAAATAGAGAAAAAAATTGCGGGAAATGCCTTAAATAGCGTTTAAAGAAACACTGTGTATTTTTTCATACATAAAACTTGTAAAGTTTAAGAAAAAAACGTGATTATAATAATTTTTGGAGCAAACTTATAATTATTTGACCAATGAACGCGATGCTGCGTAAAAATGTACCTACACATATTGTTTTTTTATAATCTATACAGAAAATATACAGGATCATACTCACCTCGGAGGTCACTTGAGATTAACACTGTTTGTTGTTTATTTAGAGAAATTTATGTACCTACGCTTAACTTCTTTGGTTGCAGACAGGTTATATTCACTGAAAGACAAATAACTTATTAAATCATGCAAATCATTATTGAAGATTTATCGTCATTACAATAGACAAAGAGACTTCATTTAGCATTCTGTTTCACCATCAAAGGATTGTGTGTCTTGCTTGTGGCATGTTATGGCACCTGTCACACATGTTGATATGCAGGTGGCTGATTTGCTCGTATATTGTCAAATCATGACACTTCCGAGAATTAAAAATACTGAAAAAGCTCGTTTTTAATATCACAATGATGATATAATAACAAAGGAAATAAAACAACCAGTAAGTGGCTAAGTTGGCATCGCGTTTGGATTCCATCCAGGCCTCGCATGTTCGATTCCTCGGCTAACTAAGCCCTCCATCACAACAAAAGCAACATTTTCCACTTACTGTGATAGTAGAAGATTTTTGTCAGCTTATTCGTAACTCAGGAATATTTGTCTTTCTTTAAAAAAATATTCAGAAAGGCTGTTGTACTGTGGTTTACCCTGATGAACAATATCTCCGATTCTTCTTCTTTCGTGTGGTGGGGGGTCAGAGGGGGACATCTAGATCTGCGAGCCAGTCTAGGGCCTCAGGCGTTGTCCCGTGGTCCTCATCAATCCCGCTGACCACATGTTCGGTGGTCTGCACCGCACCACATTCACACAACATAATTAAGCCGCTACATAAGGGGCCGAAGACCAAAAGGTTTCCCGGCCAAAAGGAAATATTAAATATTGGGGAACAATAAAACATCTCAGATGATCGCTAGATTGAATGAAACTCGGTTTGTCAGGGTACGAGCCTTGTTTATGTAACGTTGGTTTACAATGAATATTTAAATGAGCCAAACGTACGTTTTAATAGGTTATTTGTGTATTTCTGAAGCAAGGGAACTCGATACGTTCATTATTTTATTTTATTTATTTTTAATGTGAAATACCTAGCAAGAGTCCCAAAAATGAAACTATTCTCCGGCTTGTCAAGGCTTCAGCTGCCCCTACCCGAATTTCTACCGATTTCTTACATATCCGCCTTAAACATTTGAGGATTTGAAGCTCTTAAAAAAATATATGTTATTTTTGAAGATAATATCTATACATTCCCCACGCCGAAACGCAAATTATGTGAAATTCCCTCGATGTAAAAAAAGCAAAGTATGCTCCGAAAAATATTATTTTCACTGATTCAGTTTATTTTACAATGAAAAAAATCAGTGTTTTTTAAATGCTGTTTTCGACAGACCCCAAGAGATTTTTAGGAATTACAGCCTGGGGACTTTCCTGTAAAACAAATGTAAATCATGTTCAATCAGTTCAAAATTCATTAGTTAAATTATTAGCGCATAAAAGTTTATACGAACAAAGGCATAATGTTCCGTAATTTTAACAAAATGTCAAAATTCTCGCAGTGAGAGCAATTCTGTGGTTTTTTTTTTTTTTGAAAGAATTGAAAAACGCTTTTATATTTCTAAAATTGCGACAACAACACACTGTACAAACTGAGTCACATGTTAAATATCATTTCTATTTTTTTATTTTTTATTTATTGTTTTCAAGATACAATCCCGTTAAACCGCAATAAAGCAGTTTGTCAACAGTTTGGTATAAAATTATATTTCAGCATATGAAGAGCCCTATATACATACATAAACTGGACCACATTTACAATACTCGTTTAACGCTAAATGAAGGACTAATTGTACCTAAGCACTTAAACAAATATGGGCAAAGAACGCTGGACTGCATTATACCGAATTACTTAAATATGTTACCTGCTGAAATAAAAAAATGTACAAATTGTAAAAAAAAAAATTATGTCGAAAAATTGGCTCGCCGAAAGAAATAATTTGTATTAGACTATAACACAAAAAAGTCTAACTGCAAAATAAAGTAAAATAAGTTATTTTTTTATATCTTCAAAAGCACACATTGACAAACTACTAAAAAGTAGATTATTGGACTTTTCTTTTTTCTGTAAAATGTTTTTATTTTTTTTTCCTGTCATATTGTATTACTTTGTCTCTATAATAAATAAATTAAAAAAAATTAAAAAATGTCACTCTTACTCTCCCTAACACTGAGCGAGAGGGACAACTGCACCTCAGGCCGATAACATCAGAATCGAGGTTTTGTAGTCCCCACTTTTCACCTTCAGGACTGCACCAATATTTTTTTTTTTACCAACTGTCTTACATAAAATATTCTATAAAAAATACGTTTACTAGTTTGTATGCTGAACGTCTGTTGATGGCGTTCAAACCAGGTAATTTTGACAAGTTTTGTATGGTCCTAACTTCTAGAAGAAGTAAATAACTTGTCAAAAAAATCAAAATGTACCGACAGGCTAGTGGTCGATATCTATATTATATTAAAAAACAAATGTATATTGCTCTCTATAAGACTACAGAAATTGAATATAAAAATATATCCTTCTTCAGCAAATATAAAAATGTAATAAAGTCTTGAATAAATACCATTGATACAAACATATGACCTGCTGTAACATCTGTCCTGATGTAACTTAACAAAATTTTAATCTTTTTAAAAACGTCGTTTGAATTTTCACTCAGTAAACACTAATTCTATTTTTTGGTTATTTAATTTTATCTTTTAATATCTACAAATATAATGTATGTACATTTGTGAAATTTTAACTGTTTTAAAATCACACAAGTATATTTACGAACTGGTGATGACCATGTCGGATTTTTCTGATTAATCAGCTAATTGTATTATTCTTTACTTTTTAAATTTTTATATAAAAAAGCTTGTATGTATTATAAAATTATACCAATGTATGTACCAAAAAAAATAATAAAGATAAAAAAAAACAAAACGTTTTGCAGTAGTGTAAAAACCCAGAACAGAAATTAGGAAATACGTTTGTATGGACAAAACGCCGCCCGGTTTCCTCTGAAACGGCAGATTTAGCCCGCTTAAATTTGAGCGAGGAATGTCGATCATAGCGAGGATATGGACTGGCTGATACACCGGCCTATGACGAATCAAAACTTATGTTATTATCAGTAATCACTAGCAGAGGCGGTTCTAGGGGTCCAGAAGTGGAAGGTGATGGAATGCTCTCTCGTCCACGGCCATGATCCAAACTGTCCTCAAAAACATTTTTACTATGCGACGTAGTGCCATCTCGTTTATTGTATGGCGCGTAAAGAGACAGAATACATTAGAATAATAGAAGGACCGCCACTGATCACTTGTGTTTTGAAAACAGGTAACTATAATGTATCACATAGGTAAATACATCATAATAATATCAGAAAATACCTATAAAAAGCTCCCACCATAATGAGGCAGCTTTTAACGGTAGTTAATTGCGCGAGCACTTCGCACTGCGGCGTGTCAGAGCTTTCAGCGAGCTTCCTCTGTCTCAGCTATAAGCCTCTTAGGGGGGGGGGGGGGAGTGTAGCAGTCGTCAACCCCCCCCTCCTCTACGAAACATCTCCCGCCCCCACTCCCGCCAACCCCCGCAGTCTGTCTTGCCAAGAGAGACGCATTACGTATTCTGTTTGTAGAACATCGCTAAGAGATATTGAATGCTTGGTGACATTATGTCTACCGATAGAGTGGTTTTACATTTTTGCGGTTGGGAATAAAATATTCATGAGTGAACGTACTGTATTTTTTTTATTTATTATTATTGCAGTACATAGTAAACTGACTCAATGGACAGTGGGAGAAACAACATACATAAAACAGAACTATGAGAACATGGCATTTGAGTCCCACCCGGGAGTCAAATGTTCGATTCCTCGGCTGGCTTTTTTTAAAAATTAACTCTACGCAGGAGGCCCCCAGGAAAATAATTGTCCTGAGGGCCTACGTTATCCGAGATGCTGTGTGGAGGGTCTTTTTGAAGAGAGGAAAGAATGAACATTGATCTTGAAGAGACCCATGTTGTAGGAAGTAGCAAATCGTTCCACAGCCGAGCTGAGTTCAAAAACCGACCTGTTCTCGTGTGAAAAATGTCAACCGTGTATATACAAATGTTATGCACGCGTTTGGCATATTTCCGACTATGCACTGGTGCCGAGGGGATCAATAACCCTAGTTCTTCGTAGCATCTTCCATAGAAGTAGTGGCAGAACAAGGATAGCATTCTCACTCGGCGCCTGTGCTCTAAAGATTGCAATCCGTTTGTTAAGATAGGACAACATATCAAACCGACTGCTCGTTTCTGCACAGAGTCGAGGGTTTATTCAGATATTTTGTAGCTCCAGTAAGTAGTTTCAAAGGTGTTTCCTAAACTATTGATAGTTAAAAAACTGTCCAATTAGAAACTATAAATTTAACAAGTTGCTAAAATCTTAATCACAATACCAAAAAAAGAAGGAAAATATTGCAAGGTCATAATTCAGTAATCTGCCCGTTGACGAAAGTTTGACAATTACCCTCAAAAATCTGTAATAATTGATGTTTCTAGTACGTACTCATTTCGGTATCAAGTATTTCATGAAAACAACGATTCTTAGAAGTTGAGTGATTTTATCGAAATCCAGGATTTATTAGTTCGCGCCAAACGTGCTTCAATCATCCGAAGAATTCCATTAAGTTAGTCAAGGCCATTTGCTACGCTCGCCCGCTCCCGGCTGCCGCCCATCCCAGCTGCCCGCCCCCGCCCAGCCCGAGTATGCCGGCCACCCCGTCGCTAGGAATAGCTAGTGAGCTGCCTCCACTGGCTCTGGGCGGGATTGCCGCCCTGGTCTCACTCTCCCCCTGGGCGGGGAATGACAAGAGCCGCCCTCACGCTGTTTTGCCACCCTGGTCGGGTGTAAACAAATTCTAGTTTTTCGCTTAGAAATATTATTTAGCTGTTCATTTCGGCGGAACTGGGCTTCTTTTTTAATTTTTTAAATAATATATTTTTTAATAAATATACGAGTAAAACATTAAATTGTAATATTTAATCATTGAATACAATATTTGCGACTCTAAAACTCAAAATAGCAACCAACAAAAATATGCGTTAAGAAAAAGAAGATAATGTTGGTAGTTCTTACATACTTAGATACAGTTAAATATGACCGAAGGGGATAAAGTCGAATTAGCTCAGTGTTAGAGCAGAGACCCGGCAAGGCTATGATTCAATTGGGTTCAATTCTAATGTAATGTTTCAATAGTTCGAGAGTCACTTATATTGTCTTATTACAAAAAAATAATTTAATGTATATTGCACATCCCACAGAAAAGTATCCAAATATTAAAGTCAAAAAAATTTTTTTACAGGAGAGCGAAAACCAGTTAATGAATTATAAACAAGCGGTCCTTTCGAAAAGATGTATTCTACTTGGTCGAAGATCGCGATGTATGTATATTGTATATACATTTTTTTCTTTTTTGGGTGGTTTTATTTTTTTTTACATATGCTGCATGATTAATAGATTAACAGTGTTCACTTTTGTGCATTATTACATTCTTTCTTACAAGCTATTAAACTGTTTTATGTATCTCTAGTTAGAAGTAGTTTGGTCTCCATCTTACAAAATTCATTATCACTCAAAATTATTTGCCATGTTAAAATTGTACTACCGACATGTAAAAGCCCTCTGGGTGTTAAATAAAAAAATAAGAAAATAATAATGAAAGCCGGTGATGAGTTTTAGGAAAGGATTGCTCTTTATTAATTATAAGACGAAAAACTCAACTTACAGTGATAAAAAAATGTAAAAACTGAACTTACAGTGATAACAAAATATAAAAACTGAACTTACTCGAACTTACTTGAACTTACTTGAACTTACTTATCATCATCATCACTAACAATTATTTTAAGCATTAATTATTAGCCTGAATCACTCATCTACATTGAAAAAATCTCCCGAGAATGATGATAAAGTTTGCCTAGTAAAAAAAGCGCGTCGTTTCTTTTCGTTATCAGTAATTTTATTTAGAAAAAACGTAATGTGAGCCATTTTTAAAACTTTTTAATATTGGCGTTCAAAATTTTTATATAAAACAAATTATATGTTGATTTCGAATTATAGAATTTGAAAGCGTATTTTATCGGATTGGATTGTATTGCAAATTAGAAATATTTTGACCTTCCGAAAAATTAGGCCCGAGAGCCTTCAAAGAAAAGTTAAAGAAAACAAAGTTTTGTAATAGAATGATGTATGGATCAATTTTAATCAGAAACATTCTTTAAAATTAAAGATGTAATTTATGGGTAACAACTAATGCTCTCTATAATATACCACGTTCGCTTAACTACCCATCATGATACACCTTCTTTACCTACACAATAAAACAGGACATTATAGCTCGTGCCCCTCGCACATGCCCGGAAGTTGCAATCTGACGCGATTCGATACGCCAAACACCAAACATCTGATACTACTCTCGTACTTTTCACGGAATAAAAACTTCCGCCTGGGGGCGCTAATATGGCAGCAAATTGCCACCCATTCATCAACGTGCCATACTACTTATTAAGGAGGTATTTCACCATCCTCTTGATAGCTTATCCGTTGGATAACGTAAATTAATAAACAAATAAATGTTCGCAATAAATAGAAAACTCGGCTTATTTAACCGATGTAAAGTCATAATTCGATAGTTGGTTGACAAATTTGGAGGTGGGTATGGGTACCGCCGCTCCGATAACCATTTATTGGATAATCAACACCCCTTTCACAATATGTAAGGGGTTTTGGACATATTATGTCACCCCAAGTGGTTTGTTACGTTTGGTGACTTAGCGGAGGTGCCCGGTTTCATGGGGTGATTTGTCCGGATCTTGGCGGTATATGCATCTGCCCGCGGATCGGGAGAGACTGGTTTAGGGAAAACTTCTAAGCTCTTTAGCAGGACTATCTCGGAACATCGATTGCACCGCAGTGGGAGGGATGGATTCTTACATGACCCCTAGATTATTACCCATTCCTCATATATTTTCCTTCACAGAACTACCTCTCCTTCCTTTCTTCAAAAACCCTCCACACGGCACCCCAAATATGTCATAGGCCCTGAGGGATTTTTTCCTCTAATGTAAAAAAAAATACTTAGGACTGTCCTTAGTGGATTATATTTTATTGGTTTTATACGCAGCTTTGCTTTTACATTGTCTTATTTTATACGCAGTTTCATACAGCTCAACAAAATGGCATTTCAGTACCCCTTTGAAAAGTCAGTTTTTGAGTTGTCCGGTCACCAAGAACAGTAAAATTATACAAAAAGTCCCTAAAGCGTGAAGCAATGTAAAATAAATATGAAGCAATATTAATAAAAGATGCAACAGCATGTACTGTATTCAACTACTTTCCCTAGTTAATTTTAACATACCATTAAGACGTAAACGCCATACAGAACTATTCTACACCCTCAATTACAAGACAAATGCAGCAACTAATTCGCCAATCAATTGTGCTCTTCATATGTTCAATAATATTAATCTAAATTCTGACATCGACATTTTCTCCGAATCACTGCCCAAATTTAAAAAGAGCGTAATGTCAATAATATAAATTGTTCAATGCGTATACACACATACTCTTTCACACACACCCTCACATCTTCCGACTACATACATCACCCGGTAATTACTTAATATGCATACCATAAATAAGACACTACAATGAAACACATAATAGGTACCCACAATGAAATATACTTATTAGTTGTAATTTTTTTTTACCCATGTAGGTATCTAATGAACTGTTTTTTTTTTCTGTTTATAAATAAAATAAAAATCAAATAAATGTAGGATTACGAAAGATTTTTTAAATATTTATATTGAGGGATCAGTAGGATTTATCGGACCAGTTAGGATTTCATCAGAGCCGAACCCTCTGATATGAAAATATCTGGAGTCGGTGAAATATTTTCCCATTATGTTTCTGGTGGATTGACATATTGTTCTTGTATTGTTTTATTCTTATATAGTGCACTTACATTGCGTTAATTTACTAGATATTCATTTGTGGAAAAGTGTGTGGAAGGGTTTAGTCTTTCATTTGGGAAAGATTCAACCCGGACATGAAATCTGGAGCACCGTAAAAATAACAGTAACATAAAATATACAGTGATATAAAATATAATAGAAATTAAAACAAAATTAGAAGTCAAATCACTAAAACTACATTAGGTACCTACGCTATTCTCATTTGTCATTTTATAATCGGAGTCAGTAAATTTATTAACAGTACCCCCAAACTTCTTGACCCCACATTATGCATCCCATTGGTTAAGGAGTGTTTCTATTAGTTGGTTTTTATGTGAATACCTCACAAGAGACTATGATATCCCCAACTGGGTAATGTTGTGAGGCTGAAGGTAGTGGGGAGGGGAAGGAGATGAGAACAGGAAGGTGGAGAAGTATCCGGCCATTCAGATCTTGTTATCAAACACGGCTAAAGACACTTGTTGCAATGCCAACTCCAAGCAATGTTTCAATTCTGAATGGTGGTCTTACACCAGGACGATACTGAGAATATCTTCCACTCTGGAACATGCCGCAAATGGTTCCATGCCAACTCGCAATCAAGTCAACTCAGCACCTCTTTAAAAAAATCATTAAAAGCTATGAAAAAAAAAAATCAAGTGCAGTTTTCAAATACTTGAAAAGTGAGGTCATAATCAAAGCGCCTAATGAGCGCAGATTGATGCTTAGAAGGTGCAGCGATGCTTAATTTGTTTCATCCGAATTCCAAATCACAGCGAGGCTAAAGAAGTTTCACTTAAAAAAATTGAAGAATAGCGCATATCATAACTTAACGTAACCTATTTAACTAATTTTTAATGACTTTATCACTTCTAATGACTTTCCGAAGGGGGTATTGTGTTGAGTTCGTTATTCTGAGTAGTCCGATACGGAGTATACGGTATGGACGGTGTATTATTTTATTTCATATAATATCTGAACATCATTATGTGCTTTTAAAAGAAGACGATTGAATATGTGAAAGGTTTTTTGAAAGCATTCAGTTGAAGGCAAGTATGCAAATTTGAATATGTGTACGCGACATGATTTTCTAAAGATAATTCCGGCCAAATTACATGTACTGGAATCCGGCACCCTCTGCATTGTAATATTCACCCATTGTTATTCAAATAATCACGCACGAGTACTACAATGTGCGACAAATACTTAAACGGCAGAAAAAACGAAACGGTGCGCTATCTATTCATGAAAAAAATCGTTAATCAAATACAAAGCGCTGAATTTTTTCAAGGAGTTCCCCCAATTGAAACGTGGACAAAACCCGCTTATATATGTTTGATGCAGCTGCTCTCTACGGAGACATCTATTGGTCGATCGGGGAACTAATGCATACGGGCATTTGTTTTATGTTTATTTGATAGGTAGCTTTACTAAATGTGTGTTTTTGATAAATAAATGTATTTGATCGTTTTTTTTTTAAAACATCAATGATTCACGATGTAAAAAATACGACACATACTCGTAAAGGCTGAGCTTAAAATTGATTTTAGAAAGAATAAACATCATGGTATTTAGTAAAGTCCTTCGATAAAGGTTTTGTCGATAATGGTGATAACTTGTCATCATTCCCGAGCATGACTGCAGATAGCCAATGAACAAACAACAGTTCGCAATGAATTAGTGTTCTTATGGCGAAACTGCTGATAATCACTATTTTTATTTTATTTTATTAGCGTTATAAATAGTCTGTATAAATTCATAAATGACAGTGATAATAATATGTATGACATTGACCAAAAAAATAACGACAAATAGAAATTTAGAACCATAATAAAAAATACACAACAATACCTATAGCTTATAAAAACAATTCTGATAAAGTGCATCTTCTTACTTAAATCTAATGAATTTTTAAATAATAAATAAATAAATCAATAATAATAAATCATAAATCAATAATATCTTTCAGGAAGTAATTTAATTTGAATTCGAACTGCTAAAGGCATGAGAGAAAATATGGTGAACTAAAAATTAAAAATAAAAATACAGAAATAAATTAGAGAGTAATTAATTCACTATTAGAGAGTAATCTTTATTACGAATATAAATACAAAAAAAGAATGCTTGGTATGAATTAAAGATTTTCATACCGTAGAATTAAATTAAAATTGTTGATTACTTAAAAAAAACTCGCGAGCTCCCGGCATGCGTTGCAATGCCACTTAATAAATAAATTGTTTCTCCTGCGTGGCCTTTCCCAATCGTCCCGTCCTCCATCCGCCTCCCCTTCCTCTCCCGTGTCCCCTTACCCCCAACTGTTTCCCCTCCATCTTCCCCGCCTTTCCTCTCCCTATCCCACTCCCCCGTTACGCGAACCCCCCTTCCGCGTTCCCCACCCCTCTCCCGCGTTCCATATATAGTGCCAGAGTTCACCAGTATATTATATAGAAACCTTCGCGGGCGTGCGTATAACAACAACCAAAGATTCCCCGCAATCGGATGAATAATATAGGAAATAATTTCATAACGCCAGAGCTCTGACGTTCGTACACTTTCGGCTATTATCGCAACCGTTCGTAAATTAAACACGAATGACGATAGATGATACTCTTCTAACATAGGTACTACTTAACTGACAGCTATTGAGATACCACAAAACTATGTGAAACTAACTACACTAACGACATCTATGAAGGATGTTGAAACTAAATGACTAATCTATACACCACAGCGTTGTAGATCTTGTCAGAAAAAAAGAGTTGAGGAAGGAAAACAGTAGGCAACACAATGAGTTTTGTTAACTTTTGGGAGTGCAACTTCGTTGTATGTTTTATTTTTATTAATTATTATTTAATAATAATGAAAATAAGTGAGGCTTAAGATATACTTGAAATCGGTTGAAGGTTGAAGGCGAACTAAACTATTGTGAAAATTCAGTACCGAAAATTCGGCAATGAAAAGACAATCAACAAGAGAGGAATACGAGTATAATTTATGGCATTATTATTTATTTATTTACTTAATTAATTAATCTTGTCAACACGCGAAGGTTTAATATGCCATGTAATGGTTTTGTAGACCAGTTACAGCTTATTGGCACGGTAAACATAACAAAATAAAAATTCATATGTTATTACCACACAATGCATATTTTTACAGATTGAAATCAGTTTAATGTTAATAATTATCACGGACGAGACAATTGAATTAAAAATAAACATGACCTGAATAGAATGAAAAATATAGCTCTCTACTTTGGTATATTATGTAGAACTATCTTTAAAAAAAAAACAAAATCCGCTTTTTCACAGATGGCGATAGTTTAATTATCTTAAGTAATGTAGGAGAGTGGACCGGTATTAGAAGTGTGGAGGAGATATTCCGGGTAGCGCAAGGTAGAGACAAATTTCCCAGAGTGATCGCCAACGACAGGGGACCTGCCGAGCGATTCAATATTTTTGTGGGATCGTTATCGAGATAACGGATGCGATCTCCTGTCATGTTTGGTTGATTTATTTGCTTTTCTATGTATATTAAATGAATAAATATCCACGCATACATGTAGGAATTCGTGTTTTAAACGATCTAAACTGAAATATGTGACAGTAAATATGTAAAAATTACACAAATCTGACAGGAGATCACGTCCGTTATCTCGATAACGATCCCACAAAAGAAATAGAATCGCTCGGCTGATAGGACACACGAAGAAGAAGAAGGAAAAAACACTTTGACTGATCGTTTTGCACCGCAGTGGGAGAAATGGATATATACTTCTGTCACGCTTGGTCACACTGACCCTCAGATTCCTACACATATATTTATCCTTTCTAAAACTTCCTCTACTTCCTTTCCATAAAAAAACCTCCACCAAGCATCCCCAAAGATGACACAGGCCCCGAAAGAAAATTTTGTCCTCAGAGCCTCTTGTGAGGAGCCAATGTTAAAAAATAATCGTGCAGTTCACACGCGGTAGAAGTTAAACCTTTAGAAAAGTAGACAAGAGCGGGCAGGCTACGAAGTACCGCACAAAGAGGAGACTCATTCTCTAGCAGGCCAAATCCTATAGATGTATGTGTTTTGTCTCTTTTTAGTGTCGCCATATTTCGTTTCATCGAGTTACAAATCACAACGGTGCAAAAGAAGTTTTCACTTCAAAAAGTTGCAATTGAACCGGTTTTAGAGGCAGTACGTACTTACCATCTAAATTTTTATTAATTTTAATTAATTAAAAAAAGTATCAAGAACTTAAATAATTTATCAATGAATGAATTCAACTTCCGAGTCCCAAAACATCGTCTTTATTAACCGCACGGCCAACGACCCCCATTAAAAAGGACCCCTCATTCACTTGTTCAAGATTACAGGATACCCAAGACAAGGTCGCAGGTCAGGTGTTTTCTTTCAAGTGCCTGTACCTGTGGCCTTTAGGCCGTACCCCAGTCAATGCATTGCGATGTAAGGTAGAAGTATTAACACCTGTGTGTACCATCTGGTGTAGAAGGCGAGCCAATCTTACAATTCCCCTAAGGAACGTGCAGTAGCTTCCTCTATTCGGGGTTTCATTCATAAGGGTGTGGATTACGTTGAAAGGAAATTGAAAGGAACGGGAATTGAATAACAGTAAGTAGCTATGGGGGAATTTTATTATTGAGAGAGTAATATGTATATATAAGATCACCTTAATCTTAATGATTCTAGAAGGTTTAAAAAATGTGTGCCCTATAGTGAGTTGGTTGTAGGTACGAGTATGTAGGTAGCTTCATAGTTATAAGGATTTTTATAAATTTTTACATTGATTTTGCAAATATATTGATCATAACTACAAAAATTACAAATATTATATTAATGACTTAAGAAAGATTGGTCAAATATATTTTTTACATTAACACCACACAGGAGTGTATAGTGTATCATCTACGAGGATGTTGTGTGGAGGATCTTTTGAGGTAAGGAAGGAGATGATGTTCTGTGAAGGAAAAATATATGAAGGATGAGTAGGAATCTGGGGTCAGTGTGTCCAGGAGTGACGGACGTACGAATCCATCCATACGATGCAAAAGGTCTCCAAAACTAGTCTCTCCCGATCCGGCCTGCCAGGCAGCTGGTGGGCAGATGTATCCACAGCCAAGGCCCTCAAAACCTCACCCCATGAACCCATGTTCGGACAATCCTCACTGGACTTGGGGTCCTCGTCTAGGCACCACCGGGTAGCTGGCTTACGGACGACGCTGCCGGTTATCGGGAGGCCTGACAACCAGCCTTCTTCACTGTCTCTGGGACTGCCGGTGGCTGGATTTCGGTATCACCAGTTCTACATTGTATATATGTTTATTTTTTCTTCCATTTTTTATGTACAGTGCACGGTGCTGCCTGCTGGATCATTGTGTGGTCCTTCGCCGCCATGAGCTTCCCACTCATGACGGTTGTCGTTCATTTTGTTTTTTTCCTTATATTTTCTCTATTACCTAGTTTTGTTACAAACACCTTGTTTGACTGTCCATGGGGCTCACTGCTTTAGCAGTGATTACCTTCATGGGCTTTAGAATTGTAGAATTGACCATCACAGTACATTCCTGTAGGTGCGCCTGCATACCGCCCTCTAACAACGTATGCGGGGACATTGAAGTTCTAGAATCGTTACATATTTTAAATGTTGAGTCGTTCATTCAAAAAAATTAGATTCTTGCGAGAACTCCGAAGGGGCGACCATAAGTCGCCTATACCGGGGTGGGAATAGGTGGGTGAAAGCTTCAATGGACTTGGGGTGACCTACGGCAGAGCTGTTGGTTTGCCAATAAATGGTTCCAGGAGCGGCGGTACCCATACACACCTCCAAAATTAAATATGTTTACCTATACATAGCTTTACTCGATGACTTTTTTATTTCATAGGAATACAACCGTTCAGAAATAAATTATAAAATTGTCTTCAAACGTTTTTCTATGTTTTGTATGTAATATAATTATAAATAGTTCACCTCGCACCAACCCTCAATCGGAGTGTCGTAGATTCATGGAGTAGTGGGCCTTTTGAATATTGTTAAAAAGCCTACAATTCACAAGAGCGAGTGTGCAATTCCCACGCAGAAGAAGTGAAACCTTCAGAAAACTAAAGTAGTGAGTAAAAAGTGAAAAGAAAAGTGAAGAGTGGAGAGACTAGTGAAGGATGATTTTTTTCCATATTTTTGTCATCAAATTCCAGTGCACCTTTTCCTATAGGTTTGGTCATCTAATTAGAATTTGTTTTTTCTTCTTCGGAGTAGCTAGATGTCGCTTTATTTTGTGTTTTATTTGCCTGTTCCTTTTAGAATAGTTTGAAGATTGGATATTGATTTTATAAATATATATATATTTTTTTTTTGGATTCCTTAGGATTCGATCCTTGGTTCGCTGAATGTCTGAGCGCTAAGGTTAGTCAGGCGCTTTATACCGTTAAACCAAAGGAGACTTGCGTGGGATCATGGATTTATTGTATTACATTGGAACCATGTGTTTGTCTCTTTTTAGTGTCGTTCGCTTCCGTTTCATCGAGTTTCAAATCACAACGGTGGTAAAAAAGTTTTCGCTTAGAAAAAATATTACAAGGAACCTTTTGGCCATATATTTTAGGTAAGTACCTACTTACCTACTGAAATAACCTTGGATAAGTGTAACGACAAGGAAATATCAAACCGCAATCTTTGAGAATGTGACGGGTTAACTGTACCTGAAGAAATCATTTTAATCAACACACAGTCAGTACATAAAATTATACTACATATAAGTCAAATGGGTTCGAGAGTGTTGCCATGATATCGCGGGCCCTCATGCTTCAGCGAGTTCCTACCCGCACTGTGAATATTACAAGTACCTAGTAGTTAATTAATGTGTTTTTTCTTACGTGCAACACTGAGACGGGTGTTCGTTATTCGAACAATCATTGCCAGGTGGGAATTATATCGGTATTCGACAGAAACGCGGTGTCATGTTTGTTGTTATTGGTTCGTTTATCTACCCCAAGTAACTCGCTATTAAAACCATACATATGCTAATTTTACGTTATTTCGTAGAATCCATTTCACGTGTCTCTGAAAGAAGAAGCAGAATTGGATAATGTCGATGAAATAGAGATATTTTAAAGAATTTTAGTAGTTGTCGTAGTAAATGGATAGTAAAAACTAAAGAAAGATCGATGACGTAACTTTTTTTTTTTTTTTGGTGTTTGAATTGGCGATTTGTCGTTCACGTATGAAGCGTTTCATACAGATTATTCCCCAATATACGCGTCACAGATGACACAGATCATCCGATTCTCGCGAACAAATCCATCTTGATCTGTGAACAATATGAATCAGAAATTTTATGATGATCCACGAAGCGTACGAGTCGCGATGAAGAGTCACAAGTCGTGAGTCACGTTGAAGTCTCGAGTTGCGAGTTGCGAAGCGAAGTAAAACACTTCGCAGCTCGCGATTTCCGAAAGGATGTTATTATTATTATGTACACATTCTTAGAACACACGGGAAGGCTATTTAAAAAAAAAAAAATTTTCACAAAGCTAAACTTTAAAATTACAAAAACAATCAAATTACAAAATTTTTAAAAGAAGTCGATATTTAAAAAAAAATTTAATTACAAAAAAATCTAATTTCAAAAAATTTCTGATTTGGAATTCTAAAAACAAACAAATTTTAAAAACTTGCATTACAAAGTTTTTAAATTTTCAAAAAAGTTCAGATTTTTACAAACTTACTAGTGAAGATAGGTTTCGTATGAACAAGTTCGGGTGAATGATCCCGAGACTCGTGAATCGTGTGTGAAAACTATGAAAAAAGTAAGTTTTAATAGTCAATGAAAAAATGACACAACTAAAAGTTACAACCCAAATTTAGTCATAAAGCTTCCCCAGATGATGAAATACATCTCTGGTTATATGGCTTCAAGAAACAACAAAATCTATTTTACAAATTTTGGTTCTACATAAGCCTGTTGATTTATTAGTTGCCACCGTTAGCATTCCCTCGGTTTTTGCACAACATACCCATATATTATTACGTTCAGCAAACTCATGATCAACAGATCTTTCAAACCAAAGCCATTCAACAGTTCAATGAATTCTCGCATCCAGCAGATGTGAGTTTGTGATGACCTTTTCATCAAGGGATAACCCTCGCCCCCCGAGCCCCACGCGGGCCGAGGGGCACGGGGTGCAGGGGTTGGGCCTGCGGGGTCTGCGGGGCCTACAGACAGCCAACCGAGCCAGGACCCGCCAGTTCAGGAGTGCGGCATAAAGCACGGGTCGCGGGGTGGCGAACACACCTGCCCGCTTAATCATTTCCGAACAATTATTCGGTTAGGGGAGAAATCACTCTGAGGTAGAATCATATCATATTTGGTAGAATACGAAGAACTTATAAAAAATTAGTCTGGTAGAGAAAAGTCGGCTACATTAGAGTTATATTAGACTATTCAATAAATGAAATAAATTTAGAAAGAGTAAAGGAATGCGGGATCTTGGCATAATAATGGACGAGAAACTAGACTTCACGGTCCACATTCAACAAACTGCAAATAAGGGTATGAAAGCTTTAGGATTTGTATTCAGAACAATTAAAAACTTTGAATCGTTACAAATCATTAAACTATTGTACACATCCCTTGTTAGAAGCCTAATAGAACATAACTCCGTAGTCTGGTCACCCTTCTGTAAAATTCATATTCATACTATTGAAAGAATTCAAAGAAAATTTCTACGTTTCGTAAATTTTAAACTTAAAATCCATTTAGAGCACATAAATTACCCGTCGTTAATGAATATTTTAAATATTCCAACTTCAGAAAACAGAAGAAAACTAAACAACCTGACATTTTTATTAAAATTATTAAACTCCAAATTCGACTGTTGCGAACATTAACATTTTATATACCTACATCTCAATCCAACTATGATTTGCATTCTCCAATACAACGTTTACATAGTCTTGATAACAAAATACTTAAACAATATCGATGTATTTGACAATAATTTAAACTTAGCAAACTTCAAATTACTACTACCCTACCTATCCCATAAACCAATGTGAACAACAATTTTAAACATTAGGTACCTACTTTATGTCAATTCCTATATTTATGACAGACATGCACACACGTTTACATACAGATGAAATGTCAAATTGTCAAGTAAAAACGCAGGACTTCAATCAGAAAATAGTTTTGTACAGTTTTGTGTAGTAGATTCAGTAGGTGTTCATAAAAATTGGACGCCTAAGCGTTCAGAGAGAAGAAGAAGAGATATGTAAACACGAATGTTAGAGGGAGCCCACTGATATTAAAAACGATAATAATGAAGTGAAAAATGTGAAAACATTTAATAAAACACGACTCATTTAAAATAGAGCAAAAATCTCGTGGGATATGTCTTAAGTAGCATTTAAAGAAAAAATGTGAATTTTGTATACTTATTTTTAATTTTAATTAAAATAATAAAATAATTTAATTTAATTTTAATTTTTAATTTAATTTAATCAATAATTAAATAAATTTAAAAGAATAAAAAAATAATTAATTTTAATCTTTAATTTTTTTTTATCTTGTAAAATAACAGAACATACACGTTTATAATAATTTTCATATCATTATCGCTTCGACGTGGAGATGTATAGATATGTATAGATATAAAAATGTAAAAATTCTTATTTTTAAGCTTTTGTAAATGTCATTTCACAAAAATTCGCCAGCCCTAAAGAGTCATAAATTCTCCAGTCTTTCAAAATAAATATCAACTCTATATGCAATTAATCTAATCTTCTCATTAATGTAATACTAATAGGTAGCAAATGTAAAGTTTTAAATATAATGTCATCCGCCTGCAAAGCCGTATCTTCTCAAAGCATAAACTTTCTAATTAAAGTGAGTTTATCAAAAGTGATCTGAAAGGTAAGTATGTTTTCTGTATCCACTTGTAAATAATAAAATTAAATAGAGCATAGAATTTAAAGTGTTCAAGGAAAGTATGTTATATGTAAATTAGAGTGAAATGCCGAGTCCTAATACAAAGGTGAACATACACTGTTACACTATCAAAATAACCGGTCTTAAAATCAGGGGGTTCCATAGGTATACACCTTCAATGCATACAGACAAAAAAATTACAGCCGTCGCGCTCGGTGAGACGTAGCGGCGCGCGCGGTGCCATTGTGCGCGCATCTCGGCGCGTGCCGTGCGCGTGCCCACGCGTGCTACGTGCATTGTGAAATGTGCACGTGCATTCTAACGCAGACCTGGAAATTTTGCTTGACGGGTGGGTCGGTAATATGTTGGGGCAATTATTAATTCGTTGCGATGCCGTGTATTTTTAAAATTTGGTAAATTATTTGGTTCATTTAAAAGGCTTACTTTATGGGTCTTTGAGGCTTCAGAAATCATTTAAAATTGCTTTTTTTATGCATTATTATTTTTAAATTGCTTCTCACATAATATTTATTCATGAAAAAAGTAAAAATTTAAGTGAAAACTTCTTTAGAACCGTTGGGATTTGAAACTCAATGAAACGAAAAATAGTGACACTAAAAAGAGACAAACACATACATCTATAGGATTTAGCCTGCGAGAGAATGAGATAGTATAATCGGTGTCCTCTTTGTGCGGTGCTTCGAAGCCTCCCCACTTAAGTTTTCTGAAGGTTTCAATTCTACCCGGTGTGAATTGCATACTCAATTTTTTCGGTTGTGACTCTGTCTGTTACTCCGGTTCAATGAACTCTAAAATTTTGCTTCAAATAATACATTGTGTAATTATTTTCAAAGAATTCTGATTAGCGATAGCTATACTACCAATGTTATATTTTCACTATTAATTGCCATTTTCAAAATTGATGCTTTTTGTCGAGAGTTCATGTCATTCCATTTAAATGAGACACGAAGCGAAACAATTGGTTTCACTTTTTTTACCTCAAGTTAGTCCAATTTGACCTCCTTGTAGATGATATCTAGGTGATGCTCGTTTCATTTAATTTAAAAAATGGTGACTTGATTTTTGTAGTAGGCATCTTTATTCTCAATTAGAAAGGGAAACTGAAATTATTACAAAGAAAACACAAATAATGAGCTTGAATGAGAACGAATTGATGTACACAGTTAAATAATTAACCATTTAATTAATAACAGATCACTTCGTATAAACCACTTTTTAATAAACAATATCGACATATTTCAATAACAATGTTATCTTCTAAATAAGATGTTTAAATAATATATTATTATTATTTTGGAAACAAGTCATTCTTTTGATATTAATACAGGTCTTAAAATTTTACACACTAACACTACGGGCATACAATTGGATAATTTAGAAATTTTAGAAATTATAAAAAGCATTAATTGTAATTTAAATATTATAAATAACCAAACATTTTTTAAAAATTGCCATCTTTTAAATTTATTTTCTTATTAATACTTACAATAATTATTTATTTTTTGATTTAGACTAATTATTTTAATTATTTGTTCTTAAAAGTTTTTTTATTATCAAAATGCAATTTTATTTTTCTTTAATAATTTTTATATTTTATTTTGTATAACTATTTTTATGATTTTTAAGCAATTAATCACCTTTACTTTTTAATATTTCGTCTATGTTATAGTTTATTCTAATTTGTCTATACTTGTTTGTCATTTATTTCTCTTTATACTAGCATATCCTGAAGAAGATAACATTGTTATTGAAACATGTCGATATTGTTTATTAAAAAGTGGTTTATACAAAGTGATCTGTTATTAATTAAATAATAAATAATGCCACAAAGTTATTTTGCAAAGTTTGAAGAAGTAAATAATTAACTAACTAACCTTCATGTCAATTGTCCGCAGGGGTAGGCAGAGAGAACGGACCGCAAAACTACTCAGTATTGGCTTACACTCCTTTGCCTAATTCACATTCATACATCGTCTCATATATACTATTTTATTATTCCGTCTCTCGACATAACCCGATTCAAGTATCTGATTAATTTGACAGTGCCATGTCTTCCTCGGGCGTCGGCGACTTCTTTAACCATTCAAATTTGCGTCATATTTCTTTCGTTCATTCGCTCTTCATGCCCAAATCATCTGAGCTTGCCATTTTTAAACTTATACATTACGCTTATATCAGTCTTGCATTCAATACATACAAGTCATTGTTTCATGTTGAAATTGCTTCAGCAAAATTCTTTCTTATTGAGAACTTGCAATCATTATTACAAAAAATGTATCGATGCTGATATCTTGTCGTGTACTTTAAGCTCTTTCAAACATATAGTTAATGGAGCTCTATAATGAACAAATCATTACTAAATACTTGTAGATTAATTCATTGTAACTAAACTAAAAAATTGATACCGTACTTTTTGTGTATTTTTTGTATTTGAAATTTAATAAGAATGTAATACTTATATGTCTATATGCGTACACTATATTTAACTATTTTCTTATTTTGTGAGTGCTATCATTTTACTTTTATTTCACTTTTACTTGTTTTTTATTAATGTATGTATTATTTCTCGACCCTACGTCTAGTGTATCTCAGTTTTCATCATTATTATTATACAAACATATATTATTTTTTTCTACTTTTCTTGTTTTTTTTTCTTATCTTATCTGTATCTTTTATACATTACACAGTATTAGACAGTATATCTAGATTATGCTTAGACAGTTTATCGTATATTTTGTGAGTGCTATCATTTTACTTTTATTTCACTTTTACTTGTTTTTTATTAATGTATGTATTATTTCTCGACCCTACGTCTAGTGTATCTCAGTTTTCATCATTATTATTATACATACATATATTATTTTTTTCTACTTTTCTTGTTTTTTTTTCTTATCTTATCTGTATCTTTTATACATTACACAGTATTAGACAGTATATCTAGATTATGCTTAGACAGTTTATCTAGTTCCTATCTCTGTAATATTAGATAAAAAAGAAGAAAAAAAAGTTAATAATTATAGACTTTTTTATTTACTATTTGGGCATGATGTGGAACATTTGTTATTGGATTATAACTTAATTATTATAATTGTTTTCTTTAATACATGTAATGTTATTAATCTGTAAATGTTTCTAATAAAATAAAATAAAATAAAATACGGAACTCCACATTTCTCACACGATCATTCATGGTTTTACCATAACAACGCATCAGAGATTAAAATTATAATGCATTCAGTCTACTTTCATCCTTTCTCTGCCAATTTCATACCTCACTGCCATACATCAGGGTAAACCAGCACTCCATTGTGGACTGCTAGCTTCTCTTCTTTGGACATTTTTTTGTTAGCGCCAACGGTGTTCAGTTCTCCATTAATAGAGTTACCTGCATTTACCCTTCTTTCAAAATCTCTATCAGCCTTCCCATATCTCGTAAAGATACTTCCAAAATAGACAATTGTACACAGATATACAAAATATAAGTGATTAAATGAGTAGGTACTGTATAAATTATTCAACCAATATTGTACACACTTAGTTAAACAAATAATTTAAAAGAAAAATGAACTTCTAAGGTTTCTCTGTCAAATTAGCCTCGGAATGCAAAGCTGTGGAAGTGAATTAATTGGCAGGCAAACGTGCATAAGGGTGATTCGGCAATCAAGGCCAGAGCAATATCAACCTTACTGACCATCGTGAACTAAATACCTCCTGCAGCTTTATGTTCGCTTGGTACCGCAGTCACCGTTACAGGGTGAACGAAAATGTTATTTTTACCTATTTTATTCACAGATTGCTGTTTTTTAGGTACCATAAATTAATATACGTAATGTCGAGTAGGTAGGTGAGAATTAGGTTACGGTCGCCCAGGGGACCCACTACACATCATTCTCAAAGATGC
Source organism: Limnephilus lunatus (assembly GCA_917563855.2). Classification (NCBI taxonomy): domain Eukaryota; kingdom Metazoa; phylum Arthropoda; class Insecta; order Trichoptera; family Limnephilidae; genus Limnephilus; species Limnephilus lunatus. The sequence goes on along the minus strand of OU830602.1, from coordinate 37,358,953 downwards.
CATAGGCACTGAGGGATTTTTATCTATGAGGAGCTAATGTAAATAAAATCACACCAAATAGATTGCCGAACAGTAATTACATGAAATTCCCTCGGTACAAAAAAATTGCAAAGTTTGCTCCGAAAATTAATTTAAACACGTTTTTTCCCGTTATTTTATTTATTTATTTATTTATTTATTTATTTAAAATTTACGGCACAAAGTGCCATTTACAAATATGTTTTTATTAAATATTTTTTAACAGTCGTAGTACATATTTTTTTTTTTTTTTAAATTACACATAACAATAGAAAAAGAAGGATATTAATAGAACAACTTGATGAAAGCAAAAAGAAACACAATAAAATAAACAAAAAATGTCATGTAGTGACCTCATTAAAATATGTTTGGCTGAAATGTTTGATCAGTACAGCCTTGTATTTCAGTTGGGAAATATTAAAAATATCAGCCACATTGGCATAAAAATTACCAATTGTATGTAATCTATTTATTACAGAATTGTAGCCTGAGACCGACTTATAATTGTCACAATAATACATACTAGGGAACCTTGATCTAATGGTAGGTACATGAAAGTGAATCAACTTTATTATATCAGGGCTATCCAACTGATAGTTTACAATTTTAAATAAAAATATTAGATCAAAAATTTTTCTTCTGTCGCTTAACTTCAACAATTTCAATGAATTTAATAAAAAATCATAATTTATTGATTCTGAAGGAATTCCAAGTCTAAAATTAATACACCTCAAAAATTTGCGTTGGACTCTTTCAATTATATTAATGTGATTATTAAAGACAGGTGACCAAATTGTAGAATTATATTCTAGAATGCTTCTAACGAGAGATGTGAACAGAATTTTTAATGTGTGAATATTTTTAAAATCTTTGGAAATCCTTAATATAAAACCTAACATTTTCATAGCCCTATTTGCTATAGAAGTTACATGAGATACAAAACAGAGTTTCTGGTCAAAAATGATGCCTAGGTCAAGTATTTCGTCTACAGAGATTAAGTCAACATTAGAGAGTGCATAATTATATATTATTGGATGTTTAATTTTGTAGAACCTCATAACTTGGCATTTGTTAATATTTAGCTGAAGTTTATTATTTGAACACCATTTGAAAAAGTTGTTAAGATTCTCTTGCAAGATTGTGCAATCATGCACATCATTAATGACTTTAAACAGCTTCATATCGTCGGCAAAGAGTAAAACTTCGACACTGTGGAAAACGCTAGTAATGTCATTGATGAATAGGATAAATAATAAAGGTCCCAGGTGCGAACCTTGCGGGACACCGCTGGTAGCAATAAAGTCGTAGGATAGACAGTCGTTGATCTTTACAAACAGTAATCTATCAGCTGATCAACCATGCCAAAAAATTGCCACTTATCCCTAATTTTTTTAGTTTATTTATTAGTATTTTGATGCAGACCTTATCAAAAGCCTTGGAAAAATCAGTATAGATGGAGTCAACCTGTTGCTTGTTAGTCAATGCTGTGTTTATGTAGTTTTCATATACTGTAAGGTTTGTGAGAGTAGATCTAGATGAGACAAACCCATGTTGGCAATTGGTAATAACATGTTTAATATTAGAGGATATTTTACTAAGAATGATTTTTTCAAAAAGCTTAGGAATACTAGACAGAATACAAATAGGTCTGTAATTGCATACATCATTTTTTGAACCCTTCTTGAATACGGGGGTGAGATAACAGGATTTCCAGCTATTGGGGAATTGACCTTTTTTAAGAGATTTGTTAAAAATTTTGTACAATGGATAGGAAAGACTATTAACACAATTTTTCAAAAATATGGGTGGGACATTATCAGGACCAGAACTTGTTTTTGGTTCCAAGAGTTTAATGGAGGCAATGATTTCGTTACGTTCAATTACTAATTCAGATAATTGCAAGTTAATATCAGTGACAAATTCAGGAACACTATCCACAGGGACATCATCCTCATATACACTTTTGAAAAAGTCTGCAAATAGATTGGCAATATCTTCAGTTTTGGCACAGGTCTTGCCATCATAGTTCATAATATTAGGAATAGAAGAATAACTGTTTTGTAATGATTTAGAATAATTAAAGAAAGATTTAACATTACATTTGATAGAGTTTTCAACTTCTTTTATATAATTTTTGTAACATTTATCTGAAATTTCGGCGCATTGCTTACGCAACTTATGAAATTCAGTATAATCATGAAGTGATCTCGTTGTTTTGAATTTGTGGTGTGCATTCTTCTTTTTAAAAACTAAGTTAATGAGGTCATTATTAAACCATTTAGGAAAAGTTGATATATTATATGACGTAACAGGTACATGACTTGTAATAATTTCTTTTAAGATACAGTAGAATTGTTCAATATTGTCATTTAATTCACCATCGTTTAGAAATGACCAATCAACCTTGAATTTTTACAAGTTATATGAATGAAAAAATTCACAGTGTTATTTAAATGCTATTTAAGACGTTCCACACGAGATTTTTGCTCTATTTTAAAGAGTCTCGTTTTATTAAACATTTTCATATTTTTCGCTTACATATTGTCGTTTTATTTATTTATTTATTTGTAAGAAACAAACAGCTTTTACAGTTAACAGTTTTTAATTTAAGGGCATTCCCTCTGACATTCATATTTACATATCTACACTTCTTCTTTTTTTTGAGCACTTACTACCGGGCCTTAATTCGAAGATTCGATAACAGTCTTGTATTTTTCTATTCTTCTTTCTATTAGTGATACAAGCACTCTTGGATTTTTTTTCAACTAGCTAGTAGCTTGTAGCTAAATCACGTAAGTTCTGTGTAAATGTTCAACAATCTGAGAACTTTGAAAAATTACGTCGTGGGCGGGTAGCACATAGACAAATATAGGACAATAAATAATAGATATAAATGAAATCACAAGCACCATCCTACAAATTACCCAACAATCAACTCAAACCTAGCATCTAGCCACTTTACAATCAAGACATTCACACCCACAATACTCGAAATAGCAATAAAATTCGCTTAACCCAAACACACTACAAAATATGGGATAAAATCTCTGAATTATATTGTATTATTTATTTTGAAAACATTAAATATTACATTTTATAATGATCTTTGTCTTTACACTATATAATTCGCTTCCAGATATGTACAAGAGAATCCAGCAAATATAAAAAAAAGTAATTCTAAGAATATTTTTTAAGTACGTTCAAGGATGAAACTCTGTTATATTCTTGCCATGTTCAATTCTGTCTTGTTTTTTTTCTCTTCTTTTATATTCCATTGATCTGTAATCTTCCATATTTTTAAAACCTTGTTCTTTTATTTATTGTTATTATGTTTATTTTGTAGAACTCCATTTAAATTTTTTAATTTATTTTATAAATTCAATAATATTATTAAATCTATAAGAAATGTTATAAATACATTTTATAGAAATGTTATAAATACATCGTCTGCAGGTGGTAACAACTGCAGTTTGATAATGCCTTCAGAGGGCGAAACAGCTGTAACACATAATAATAATTACGAAGCAGAACTCGTTTATAATAAACTGTTTTTATACATTAAATAGTGATATCATTGAATTTATAAAATAAATAAAAAAACCTTGTTCATGTTCCTTTATTTGTTTTCTATTGGTGTTTGTTTCTACTTAACCTGTCTTTTATTTATCGTCTATACTTTACGTGAAACTTATATTTTTAATATCAGAATACCTATGCAAAATTGTAACTATTTCCTCCTACCTATGAATTGTAAGTTCCTCCCGTACTAAAATGAATTATGTAACTCATCAGGTTTACGCTAGCAAGAAATAAAAACAATTTAAAAAATCTCAAGTTGCCGGTAGTCACATGAATTCAAATCAGTCAAATCACCCTGTTGCATCGAAAAACCATTGCCATGGCAAAAGTTTAAACATTAGGGCGGGTGTCCCCCCCGCTCCCCCCGCACCCCCTCACATTCCTCTCGCACACATTGCCACCCCCTCCTCGGCCACCCAACCGGCAACCCACCCTAAACTGCGATACAAACCAAACACATTCACAGCGGATTCTAAAAGACCGTTACAAAATCGAGCTTCGGCGCAAATCACCAATCAACAGTTTTTCAATAAGCTTTTATGAATTAACTACTTCTCTAAAAAGTCTTGCAAGAATAATGCATATGATTTGCATTTTGGGAGGCGGGTATGGGTATCCCATTTATTGGATAATCAACATCTCTGCCATATGTCATCTCAAGTGGTTCGCTACGTTTGATGACTTCGCAGAGGTTCCCGAGTTCATGGGGTTAGATTTTTCAAGGTCTTGACGGCAGAAGTGTCTGCTCAACTGCTGCGTGTTGGGCCGGATCGAGAGAGACTGGTTGAGGAGGTCTTTTGACTTCTCCATTCATAATCCCTTGACTCATTGTCATACGTCATTCCCTCCTGGACACACTGACCCCTAGATTCCTACCCACCTCTCATACCTATTTCCATCCCGTGAACTAAAGAAGAACCAGAACTTCTTCTTCTTTCTTTGCTTAATAAAAAAAAACTCCACACATCATCCCCTAAGATGACATCTTACCTCCGGTGTGGAGATAATGTTAAAAATAAAGTAAATCCCTGTAAGTCCCTGTAACCCTTGTAAGTAAATTTCATTAAATTGTGTTTTTTTCTCAATTTTACTGATTTAAAATAATGTATAATATATTTGCGACACTTTTCAGAGACTGAAACTGTACATCGTCTTTTGTAATTTTTTTGTGTAAATAAATAATTATCGTTAAAATTAATATTTTGATATTGATTTCTGGCTTAGCAAATTTGTATTACCATGGTGAAAGACGACCATTCAGAATTGAAAGGTTCCGTCATCGAGTGAATCTGACATCGAGTACATCTCTGACGCCGCGCCTTATGAAAAACAATTTTCGTACGTGAAGTTTTTTACGAATCAAAGGTCGTGTCGCCCGCAGCCCGCAGGATCTAGAAGCGAAAACACGCGGCGCAGGTTTTTAACTGCTAGAACAAATCATTGTCGGTTTTCATTTTCTAGATGTTGGCTTAAATTAGTTAAAAATTACTGGTTTTGCGCGATACTTTTTTCATTGGATTTTAGATATTCGTTCAGGCCATCCTCATGTTAATATTTTTTCGAAAGGCGTTTTTTGTGTGTGCGCGATCTCGAATTCTGTACTACTTAAATTACAACTTCACAAACTTACTTTGCCCACCGCCCACTTTGAGATTTAATAAAATCTAGTGCTCCCAATATTTTTAACTTACCTTTTTACATTTGTACCATCTGTTGCGTATCTTAAAAACAGTTATTGCAAATATAATTTTGGAAAATGTATTATTATATGGATAAAATAGATATATTGTGACCCATATACTATTTTTGAGATCAAAAAATATTTCAATGACTGATGAAAACTGACAATGAAAAAAACTCATAATTAATCATACATAAAAGTTTTTTTATTAACATTAAAAGATTTTAGCTGTCTACTTCCCCCATGAAAGCCTCCAGCTTCCACAGGGGTGCATTATCGCTCACTTTGAGAAAGACTGATTTAAATTGTTTTTTGAGTTAAAATTTTATTTGCGTGTTCTATTGTTTAAGATGATAGACTTCGCTTTTCGGCCCATACAAAAAGGACGCCCGGGAAAAAACACTTTTCTACATCTAAAATTACACGAAATTAATTTATTTCTTTTATATTGCCTTCTAGAAAGTAGAAGCTATGTCGGTATGTTTTTGTATTTTCGATGCGTTTCGTATTAACGTAAACATTCACTATCAAACATGCATAATTTATCGGAGAATATATTTCAAGGTAAAAGTGCTGTTTACTTAATTATTATAAAGAATTACAAAATTATAAAAACATACCGACATAGCTTCTTCTTTTGAGAACATATTACCGTTTTAAAATTACAATTTCGCGAAAGTTTCGGTGTAGAAAAGTGTTTTCTCCCTGAACCCTTCTCCGAGCGATTTCTGTAGGTAAATTAGATAGTTTACTGCAGTTGTCTCATTCGCACGTTTTACACGTCGCGGCAAGGAGTGCAGGTCGGGGGGATGGAGTCAATAGTGATGTTAAGACTACATAGTTTACCCAACAATAGTGATGGGGTTGATATATTTTTTAATTCATGAATTCTGTTTAGTTTTATAATAATTTATTTTAAAGATTACGGTCTAACACATTTATTACAATACTTAAAATAATATTTTTCATATCACTATTTTATAATATTACTCTAACTAATTTCTGTGAACACATTATGTTACTTGCAAACTATATAAATAATGCCGAGTTAAACACAATAATGTGAAATATTTTTGGACTTTCGTGAAATCGAAACAATCTTCCTCTGATTTATCCAATAACATGTTTCGCGGAAACTTTTCTGTAAGTGATGGGCAACAAATTTGCAATCTTTTTAATGATTATTTTCAATTTGTTTTTCTCAAACTATAAACATTTCCACAAACAATATAACCGCCCAATTTACCTTCTATCAAACATATCAAAAATATATGAGAAAATTGTAAAAAAACAAATTTGGACACTCTTAGAAGAAAATAAAATAATTAATGATAACCAATTCGGCTTCAAAAAAACACAAGTAAGTACTCATGACGCGATTGCAAAAATAACCAATTATTTATATACGGCCCTAGATTCCGATAAAAAATTAACTGAATATTTATAGACCTAAAAAAGTTTTCGACAGCATTTCGCAATAAAATTAATAGGTAAATAAATTAAAATCGATAGGAATAAATAGAAAAGTCTTAGCATAAATAACAAGTTATTTACATAAAAGACCTCAAGGAGTAAAATTACTCAATCAATTCAGTGATTCAAACTATAGCGACTTTTCAATTACTCAAGGTACAGCTTTGGGACCATTGTTATTTATTATATACCTATATCAATGATATATTCCATATTTCCAAATATGGAGACATTGTCTCATACGCTGACCACAAAGTCCTACTACTAAAAGCAGACACCTGGTCTGAATTTAATAACATGACAAATACAGATATCAATGCACTAAAATTATGGTTTGATAAAAACTTGTTGACTTTAAATCCTAAAAAACCTATTTTTTACCATTTTTCATTAAAAAACAAACAACATCTAAAGAAATAAACATAATAATCCACTCTTCTGTCACAAATACAGAAACACAAATGCAATATATTATGTACAAACATTGAAAGCAAGATCGATATTCAGTACCTGGGCATAACAATAGATCAGCGTTTAAAATGGTCCCCACACATACATACTCTGAACAACAGAATAAGGAAACTAACATAAATATTTAAATGTTTAAGAGATAATATTAACGAAAAATTACTTAGATGGGGCGGTACATATAAGAATGAAACACAAACAATTTACATGTCACAAAAACTAATAATAAAAACAATTCTAAAAAACCCTATACCTATACATATTCGTCAGAACTTTTATTCAAACAAATTTAGGTCATAAAATTAAGTGCATTATACATTTACCATGCAACATTAAAAATTTATAAAGATAATATTCAAAATAAAGTTGCACCTTTTAAAAATAACAGAAATCTTAGATAAACATCTATACTTCCTACTCCAACATGTAAAAAACAATACGATAGTTAAATCATAAATATTTCGGAGTTAATTTTTTTAATTCACTACCTGAAAAAATTAGAAACATAATTATTAATATAAAAAAAATTAAAACTTAGCTTAAAAATTATATCAAAAATTTAAACTGAATAAAAAAAATAATATAAATAAAAATAAGAAAAAAAAATAAACCAATATAATAACACCCCCCATACACACAAGCACTGCTTATTTATAGGGGTTAACCGAATATTGTATATTATGTTATTAGTTATTATATAAAATGTGTGTAATTTATATATCTTTTAGTTAATAAACATATATAGCTGGTTCCCGGCATGCGTTGCAATGCCATATTCAAATAAATACATTTTTCTCCCATAAACATCTTCCCGTGCGTCCCCGTTCCCCTTCCGCGTCTAATACTTTCTTACGTTCCTAATACTTACATTTATAAACTCGTGATATCTTTCGAATGGTATGTCTGGATTGAATAATTCAAAAAGTTACACAAAGTTATTTAAGCATTCTTGAATATGAAGTAATTTATTTTGATAAGAACTAAAACCAAGATACAAATAAAGAGCCTTTTCAAGCGGCGACATATAACAGGGGTTTTGTTTTCATTACAAGACTCAAATTAGCGCAAATAAGGTGGTCGCAATCATAATTATTCCGATAGTTCCAATTTTGTCTATATGTTTTATAAAACATATTTTTTGAGAAAAGAGATGATCACGAAAACACAAACCTAGTCGCGCAATATTATGCTTGTTTATGCAAACTTTTACGAATGTTTACGGCTTTATATATCAGTAAATTTTAGAGATAGAAGAAATTAGTCAATAAAAGTAATTGTAACAAATTTTATGTTCCACGTATTTGCTACAGGTACTTTTGGCAAAATTTGCACTGGTAACGTGATATCTTAGAAAAACACGATTTTGGCGTGATTTCGGCTGGTTTTTTCAAAATGGCGGCACGAGCACGGGTGCGCAAGGTCCAAGGATTTAACGTCAAGGGACCAGTTTATAAAACATATAAAAATTGGAACCATCGGAATAATTTTACCGCGGATAAATAATTTTTTAATCCCTAATCACGGATCGCTAATTGCACTGGCCTACAAATATCTACCAATGGCGGTGATTTAGTATCCTTACCCGCCAACCAAATTGGCAAATCATCACCAATCACCATCTTCGCTACCGCAATGTATAATATATAGTTTTGAATTACATTAAACAAAATACATTATTATATTATATAATATTATAATGAACAACACTTTATTATATTATATTATAACAAACAATACATTATTATATTATATAATATTATAATAAACAATACTTTATTATATTATATTATAACAAGCAATACATTATTATATTATATTTTAATAAACAATACGTAGGTAGAATATTATATTATAATATAATAAACAATAAGTTGTTGTATTATATTATAATAAACAATACATTGTCATATTATATTATAATAAACAAAACATTATTATATTATAATATAATAAACTAAACTTTATTATATTATTTTAAAAATAAATAATACATTATCATATTATATTATAATAAACAATACATGCATTATCAATTAGCTAGTTATTGCCGAACGTTCAATAATTGATTATAGGAGCCGATACCCTCTCAATATATTGATTGAGGAATCACTAAGTAAGAGAATCACTAAGTTGAAGAACAAATAATTATTATGCGGATTGCTTTGGAAGGTAGGTCTAGGTACGAGTATATGCACGGCTGTACGCACTTCCGAGTTCCGAATACAAGATGCTAATAGACAGCTAGATGCTAGACACAAAATGTATCACAGCTCACAGCTGTGCGGGTGAGGTGTAGGGATTGGTCAAGGGCGGGTGAGGTTTCCAGCCGGCAGTATGTCACCAAGTGTGTGTGCGCTTATTGTTTTGAATTTCGTAAGTGTGTGTCGGCTTGGTTCGAGCGAGACAAAGTAGATACAATGAAATACCTAAACGTTCTGCGTTCGTTGCGAAATCTATCCTCTTTTTTTTTGTCATCAACATCCCCAAATATGACATAGGCCCTAAGGTGTATATTTTCCTGGTGATATCTATTTTTTTCGCAACAACCAACAGCTAGCTCTCCAAACATTGATAAATAAAAGATACCGATATATTTCAACAAGCTTTTCCATTTTATTATTATTCATTAAACCTGCATTGAAAAACCGCGACTAATGGGGACCACATATCAAAAATCTGATCGACTGTTTTTATCCGGGGGTTGAAATTTTATTATGAGGCTTCGCATCTGCGCGTCCGGGGGTACTTACCTACGGGGGTAGACTCCTAGGCTAGATGCCAGGCTATATGGCTAGATACTAGGTGCAAGGACCCACCGGGTAGTTACCCAGCGTAAGTAGGCGAGCAAATATAAAGCATGGGAGATGCACATATTGGGCATGGCAATGATTTGTAAAAGACTAGGAGAGCTCTACTTTCGCGGGATGTAGTTAACCCATTTTGTCGGAAGGTCAAAATATTTCCGCTTTGCAATTAAATCCAAAAAATTGAATATTTCTGAACGCATCCAAAAACTTAAAACTGTTTTTGAAAGATGAAGAAATAAGCTTCAAACATTAAAAAAAAATTGAATGCAAACATAAAAAAAGAGTCACACGCGCGGTAGAAGTGACACCTTCAGAAAGTTAAGAAAAGAGTGAGGAGGCTACGCAGCACCACACAAAGAGGAGGCTGATAGGCTACGAAGCACCGCACAAAGAGGAGACCGATTATTCTATCTCATTATTTCGAAAGCTAAATAGATGTAAGGGTTTGCATCTTTATAGTGTCGCTATAAAGAGACAAACCCTTACAACCCGTCGAGATTCATATCACAACGGTGCTAAAGAAGTTTTCACTTCAAAACGTTTTGAAAATAGCTCACCTTAGGTTTATTATCTATAACTAAAATTAATGTAAACGAAAAAATAAATAAAAACACACACATTTTATTAGGCGAATGTATTAGAACATTTATCCCAAACCCATTTTTTGTCGTTTCATGTAAAAATGATTAATAACAAATCCATAATTAAGTTTCATAATTATTTTTTAAATTCGGTCGGAAACTTTGGTTTCATAAAAGTGTACAATTTGATTATTTTTGGAGTTACTTTTAGATTTGAATATAAGGGCTGGGTCTATCCTTTCCAACACCGTTTAGATCAAATATCTAACCACGATCGTAATGGAGACACAACGATTCCGCGACTTTTCATCCAGCGACATAATATCCCTGACATAATATCCTCCGTCAAAATATCCTACGGACAAAACATCCCCCAACAAAATATCTACTAAAACCTAACCTAACCTAACTTAACGAAATAATGGTTATAAGATAATACAGACATCCTGTTAAGACAATAAATTATAGTTTTCTGTATTATTTTTATCATATTTTACTATTTCTGAACAATAATTTATTGTCTTTTCAGGATGTCTGCATTATTTTTGAGCCATTATTTTGTTATGTTATTTAGGTTAGGTTAGGATTTAGTAGATATTTTGTATTTTTTTTTCTTTTTAACACCGTTTAGATAATAGTTCTAACCATGATCGTAAGGGACACACAACGGTTCCGCGACTTTTCATCCCGTGACAGAAGATCCCCGTCAAAATATCCCTTGACAAAATATCCTACAGACCAAACATCCCATAACAAAATATCTACTAAAACCTAACCTAACCTAACAAAAAAATGGGACAAAAATAATTCAAACATCCTACAAATAAAATAAATTATTGTTATCTGTAGTTATTATTTTTGTCCCATTTTACTATTTTTAAACGATAATTTATTGTTATCTGTATTATTTTTGTTCCATTTTATTTTTTTGTATACTTGATGTTAACAATTTTTCTAAGAAGTCACCTTTATTTATTTATTTTTATTCCGCATAAAATGTGTATTCTCTATACGAGCTCATATTCTTTTTTTTGGTTGTAATACATAATTGTATCCTATAACTAAATACTAGTTGTTATCACACGTATATATTTACTTGGTTTAATGTACATTCTTATTTTGTTATCATTATAATTACCCTCCTGTGTACCACTTTGTATCATGTATCATGTATCACCGAATTGTAAAAGCCATTTTATGGAGTTGAAATAAATAAATAAATAATTTATTGTCTGCATTATTTTTGTCTCATTTTTTGTTACGTTAGGTTAGGTTAGTTTAAGCTGTAGTAGATATTTTGTTGGGGGATGTATTGTCGGGGATATTTTGTCGCGGGATGAAAACGCGCATTACCGTCACAGCGATACAATTATTATAAATAGCATCAACAGTTACAAGGCCCACCTTTTTGCTTTCTATATCAATGGTGCACATGAATGTGCATAGCAACACGCCGAAGGAATTATCGCGCACCCTTTCACTAAAATGAGGTGAACAACATTTTTGAATCAAAGGTGAAAGGGGATTCAAAGGGGATGGTTTGTATTGATATCGGAACATTATTTTTTTACATCGAATCTTAACTTAATGTTAAAATATTTTTTTGAAAAGATTCATAAACATGTTGTACAGATAAATTTCGTAAAAATAAATCGCTTGATAATATTAAAAAAAATATTAGTTTTGTAGTAGTTTGTAAAAGGTACTTTGTTAGTAGTTAGTTTAAGTTTTTAGTTTATGACAATCAAACCAATTTTATCTTCCAAGGACAACTGGTTTTAGTAACTGACTACAGTATTTAATAATATTTAAGAGGAACGGCAGCACGGCCTTTTGAATACAAAACTTAAATTTGGATTTGAGGCGGAAATACTTGACCAAATTGAAATAATTCTTTTTTTTTTTCAAAATTTACAACGAATATCCGTACTAGATATTGCTATACCCCATTTGTTTAAAAAAATAATTTATTGTAGAAAACAATCACTTTGTGGTTTGACATATTTATTAAAATAAAATCCTTTTTTGTTTAAAACCACGATATTTATTAATTTATGAACCGACTGGTTTCGCTTCACTCAAGCATCTTCAGGATACAAATTAATACTGTACAGTATTAATTTTACCCTGATGATGCTTGAGTAAAGCGAAACCGGTCGGTTCATAAATTAATAAATATCGTGGTTTTAAACAAAAAAGTTTTTATTTTATTAAAAAAGTAATTATTCATTTTCGTCAAACATTTTCATCTCAAATCTTAATTTAAGTTTTGTATGAAAAAGGCCGTGCGGGCGTTTATCTTAAGACTTTTCTGTATGAAATTTGAAACGAATGATGAAAATAACGTGGTGAATATTTTTTTAAATTCCCTTATATTTGAAAAAACAATTTTGCCCAATTCAATTTACACAGTCCAGTTGTAAAAATACAATACATATATGTTTTGATTAAGAAAAAAACTGAAATAGTATATCCTTGCTGAAATATTTAACTCCAGTCACTCTATAACAATATAAGTAAGAATTTCTGATAGGTTGCTCTTATCAACAAAATTATCTTGGGTTTTCTTTAAAAAATAGTGCATTCTTAGATACTTTTTACTGTTACTGTTTTCAAAATAATCTTGCTATTTTTAAGGACGTGTTGTTTGATGACAGATTTGAACATTTCATCAAATTTCAAAGTTAATCTGCAAGTGCTGTGAATGCTCTATTTTTTTTAACTTAACAAAAGAAAGACCAACATTCCCGGGTTACGAATAACCCAACAATGTTTGAAAATCTTCTACTACCACCACAGAAAGCCGAAAATGTTGCTTGTGTTGTGATGGAGGACTTAGCCAGCCGATGAATCGAACACGCGACGCCCATACGGGACCCAAGCGCTATGCCCACTCAACCACTGATCGGTCAAATTATCACTATTCAAGATATTATTTCAGTTATGTGAAACATCTGGCCAATAATGACGTAATAATAAAATTTGAATAGAACTTAAAAATAACTTTGAAATTTGATCAGTTGTTCAAATTCTAACAAAAAACCCGTCCAAAAGAAAGAACATTTTCACTACGAATAACTTAACAATATGTATTTGAAAATCTCCTACGACCGCCACAGTAAATTGAAAAAGTTGCTAGTATTATGAGAGCATAAGTAAATAATGCGATTACTACCCACATTTAAGTGTCACCATCACATTAAAGTTTTAAAAAATACCTTAGGGAGACACATACACGCTCAAAACGAACTTCTGTTGGCATATCTCTTAATTAGTAAGTGTTGTAGCATATAAACATGCTCCTGTATATTTTCTGACTGGGTAAAAATAAAACAATATGAATATGTACATGTTTAAACAGCATCGCGTTCATTGGTTAAATCCATAGACATACAAATAGCTAGACGAGAACTTACAGATGAGCGGTAAAAACCAACTATGGCGGGACGAAGAGAGGAAAGAGACTTGTGATTCGCCAATAAATCAATCTAACAGTATATAGGCAACTCGCACTATAATATCACCATTTAGTTCTTGAAAGTAAAATCTGCTTTTGAATGAATATACCTTTTTATATGGGAGCGCGAATCGCATGCCACGTTATGAACAGATTGTCAAGTCCAAATTCGCAAAGTAAGGTTCTGAGTATTTTCATAGTCGAATATTTTGTTTCCGTAGACACTTTTACAAATGTTTCATGATTTACTTACCCCAGTAAACAGCGGCTTTGTGTTTCGCGTCGCCATGTATCTCGATGTCATAGTATGTATTCCATAGCATACAACGTCCGTGCGTAAAATGTACGATAAGAGCTCGACACTGGTCCGGACAAGAATGATGGCGTCACATTTTTTAGATTAACGCGGGGCTCTCGCAAGCCCAGCCGGTTCCGAAAAATGGTTCCAATGGGAGGGGGAAATAACACGCCTTTTAGCACGTAAGGGAATGTCCATATATTTTGTACGTCCGTGGTTAAATCATTGTACATACGGTTTCATATTAGTGATCGATGAACCAGTGGACGCAATTTTTAGCCATAAGTTGTTATAATTTTTATTTTTATTTTTTTTTTTTTGGAAAACCAACAGTTTTTAACAATAATGTTTGATGAAATACATATGTATAAAAATTTAACCAATAACAGGTTTTCACTGATGTATATTAAATTATTAAGTGCGTAGGTATAAAGAAAAATAGTTAAATTAGGTTATGTGGATGGGATGGTGGAAGGGAGGGGAAAGGGATGGATCTATTCTGTGTAAATAGTGGTATGTATGTGTAAATGTTATTTATTCATTTTAGATTTGAAAATGTTAGGTGCTGTGTTAAATAAGTCGAATTCACTGTATGTCATGTTAAAGATGAGTGAAGCGCGGTGAATGAATGTATTTTGTTTAGAGTTAGTGTTGCATTGAGGAATGTATAATGCGTGGTTTTGTCTTGTTTGTCTGATGGGCCCTCTTAGTTGAATTCTTTCTAGTAATTCCGGGCAATCTATCATAGAGGTAGCTATTTTTCGTAGAAATAGTACGTCTGCCAAATTTCTTCGAATTTCCAAAGAATACATCATGAAGAACGTGGCTGACTCTTCGTGGCTTAGATGAGGACGATAGCTCCGAAAATTAAGTATCGTAGAAATCGGTTTTGCACTTTCTCAATCCTTTCTATGTGACATATGTACTTGGGATTCCAGATTTGAGAGGCGTACTCCAGAGAACTGCGTAGGTACGCAAAGTAAAGCATTTTCATGGTTTTTACTTTTTTTAAATCTTTGCAGGTTCTAAGTACAAAGCCTAGAACCTTGGAAGCCGTTGATAACCATGGATTCGATGTGGCGGTCAAAAAGTAGTTTCTGGTCTAACACTATTCCCAAGTCCTTGACCTCCGTCATTTTTGTTAGTACTGTACCGTTTAGGGCATAATTGAAAGTGATCGGGTTTTTATTGCGGGTGAAACTGATGGCGCTGCATTTTTTAACGTTTATTTGAAGGTTGTGCTGGGCACAATAAATATTGAGACGATTAAGATCTTCTTGTATGCCGGTACAGTCAATGGTCTGTCTAGTTCGTAGTTAGATTGTAGAAATATATTATAAGTTTGTACAGCACCCTGGAGGTGATTTTTCTCAAAAATAGTCCTATACACATCATTTAAATATTACTATTATTTCAATTGGGTACGCCATAGTCTTACCTACTCCAGGCGGTTGGGAGCTAACTTGTGCGGCATTCACATAAAAAACTTACATTTGATTAAGTATCCATACACGTCATAATAAAACAAAGCTTTAAAACCCGAAAATCATTTCCAAGAATTATTTTGGTCTTGATAATCTTAAATCACATCCCTTGATTGAGTAATTCACATTATATTTGTGACAATAAAAAATAAATAAATAAATAAAACATGTAATCTTCGTTAATCTTTTGATTATCGATGTAATACCAAGATATTTGAAATTAATTCAACATGTAATATTAAGTTTAAATGAATTTTTAATTGATATTTTAACTTCAATAACCAATTCCAGGCTGAATCTTTTCTAGGAAACTGTTAACAACAATGTGGGATCCAACATTCTTGGGAGGAAATGAGAGGAGATCGGGGGGTGAGACGGGAGACGATACAGCCTCATCCGAGACCACGCCCCCACCCCCAGCACGCCCCCCGCCGCCACTCGCAGCATCCGTCGTGGCCACGCCCACTCCACTCGCCACCACGCCACCACGCGTGCGCACTGGAAATAAAGTTTTCCCAAACAAAAGTTTTCGATACCAAAGTTTGGTTTCGAAATTTCGTTTCACACGTAAAAAATTCAAACAATTTCTATGGAAAATTTGTTATTTTTATAATTTTTAGTTACCTCTCTTTGGAAAATGCTTGAATAGTCTGAATTCTCTACAATTTTGAAAATGGCCATAAAAATATTTTTATTTTAAAAACATTATATAGGTACTTTATAATTACTCTTATATTCGATTCAAATTTTAGTTCTAGAGTTCATTGAATCAGAGTTACGGACGCACCGAAGTTTTTAATTAGGATTTGTAAATTGAGCATGAATTTGTGTAACTTTTACCTTGATCTGCTTTTCGCTTGTCTGTGAATTTGTCTGAATGTTCCGGTTCCGTTTTAAGGTGGTGGCTATTATAATGGTTCGGTAATGATTATTTTTTTCAAATGTGAAATCATCGAGTTTATTTGAACTTTCTTATGCGCGTTTATTTTCAATATTATAGTAACCTACTGCCAGAAGAATTAAAAAAAAAGAATTGTCATTGAGATGGTGACGTTACTTTAAAAAAATTGTACAATTGCTTATCTGAAAAAAAAGCTACATATAAATCATATAATGCAGTTTATAATTAAGTAGATAGGAAATTAAGTCCCTACTCATAAATCTTGTGATTTCAGAGTAAATTTTGCTTTTAATTTTTTAAATAAGACCAAACATGCTTTTTTGTACGACAAGTTTATGGAACTAGGTAATAGCTTATAAGGTTCAACAATCAGCTTTTTAATAGAAAAAAAGATAAAATAAAGTGATTATAATATTTTGTTATTGTTTTGTTAAACTATAAATTGGTACCCAGCTGAACAAGTTAATATTTGTGATATTTACCAAAATTATGATTTATCAGTTTTGTATATATTTTCTTAATTTAACCCTTTTTATTATAGAGGAAAAAGAGTTATACAATATTACAGGAAATAAAATATTACGGAAAAAAAGAAAAGTCCCAATAATCTACTTTTAAGTATTTAGACAAAATAATGGGTGCTTTTACGTTGAAGATAAAAAATAAAACTTACTATGCAGTTAGACATTTTATACAAACTGTTTCTTTCGGCGAGCCAATTTTTTAACATAATATTTGTTTCAATGTAAGTTATTTACGAAACTAAAATTATAAATTTGACTTTATGTGTGTCTGTCTGTGGCATCGTAGCTCCTAAACGGATGGACCGATTATGATGCGTTTTTTGTTCGATTGAAAGTTGACGTGATCGCCATGGTTCTTAGATATAAGCAATTTACTACAATAATAATATAATCTGTTCAGGCGTTTCAAGGTCATCAGCTTTTTTGTGTCGGGGGTGGCTTAAAATTTTGAAAATTTTACGTATCTTAAACATTAATTTCTTGGTATTAACTTTCAAGAAAGAAGTTAGTGTCATTCGTAAGAAAATAAAAAAAAAATCAAATCGAATCATTGAAATGAAAATTTCTTTGGCACCGATGTGATTTGAAAGTCGATGAAACGAAAAATGGCGACACTAAAAAGATAAAAATACATACATCTATAGGATTTGGCCTGCGAGAAAATGAGTTAGTATTTGAAGGTTTCATTTCTACCGCGTGTGAATTGCAAACTCTAATTTTTTTTTAAATGCACTATTAAATACAATATTCAATTCGTTTTTAAAATACAGAATGAAAGCAAATAAGTATATAAAAGCAGATTGTATGCGAACTGCCACAAAGTTTACCATTTACACTCTGCTTCATTAATGTTAAATATATCAACAACCGAAGTGATTTTACTTAACAAAAAGATAGCTATTCCCACTGGCATGACAATTGGCAAGTTAGTCCTGCATGAGACAAAACATCCTATGCTGTCAGTGACGGTGATAACCATGGAACTTTGAAGAGATAACAATCGGGAACATAGAAATTAATAAATACTGTAAGCTTTTTAAATGAAAACTCAACAAAGTTTGTCATTTACACTTTGCTTCACTCGTGTTAAATATATCAACACCAGAAGAAATTCTATTTAACTACAAGATAGCTCTCCTCCCAGGAATGAACATTGGCAAGTTAGTTCTGCGATAAAACAGGCAGACAAAACAATCTACGCTGTTTTAGACGGGGATAACCATGGAACTAAGAAGAGATAACCATCGGGAACATAGAAATTAGAAGAGTAATATTAAATTGGAGAGAACCATCTAACTATGAAGCTGAGAGACAAAACAGCCTGTGCTCTGTCGGTGACAGAGATAACCATGTAACTATTCAATTCAATTTAGTTTATTCATTTTAAAAACATTTTAAATAAGATAAACAGATTTAGACTAAGAGCAATAAAGCTTGCCATTTGAATTGTGCTTCATTGATGTTGAACATATCGATTTTCGAAGTAATTATATTTAACAAGACAGCTCTTCCGACTGGCATAACCATTGGCAAGTTAGTTCTGCAAGCCGGGAGATAAAACAGTCTATGCTGTCGGTGACGGATATAGCCATCAGGAACACAGAAACTAATGCTCTCCAAGATAGCCGAGTTTTCGAACCATCCACGAATCAGTCTGAAGAAATGTGTTACACTAATCATATCCCTTCCGCCGGTTCATACCGAGCATACACAAGAGAAAGTCAGTAGGGTACGGCCACGGATAGTAGCCATACTCCCCAGGTAAAGAAATCTCGGAAATTTCTTCTGAAAAAATCGCAGAAATTTCTTCTGAACCTTCTCCAACACGAGGGAATACTTCACTTGGTGTGGGCTCCAAACCACCGGAAAGATAACCATGCATGTAAATATGAAGAGATAACCATCGGGAACATAGAAATTAATGAGCGTCGTAAGCTCTTCAACATGCTTCAAAGGGAGAACATTTCAAAATATGTTGGTGATGTAAAAAATGTTTATTAACAATTTTTTTAAATACCAGCATGGCGTGACTATGCATCTCATTACAAATTGTTCACAAATAACTGAATTCAACAGCGTTTTCACGACCCTTCCTTATTATAGTAATACCCTTACGGAAACAAGCCAGTGAAGAACAAGTGCGTTTCCTCTCACGTAGGCTTTGTGAATGTCACAACAGAAACCCTTTGGTTCTTGGTCTCAGACCACTTGTGAATTACCATCTATACCGGTGCTCTTAAACACTGGTTTTTATAGCACGCAACACTATGAAGAAGGGTGATTCAATTTATAAATAATCTTGAATTATTATTTTTTTTAATGTGTGAACGAAGACAAACATTTCCGGCATACGAATTGGGAGGCGGGTATGGGTATCGCCGCCCCGTGTACCATTTATCGGATATCCAACACCTCTGCCCGTAGATCACTTCAAGTGGTCAGCTATGTTCGGTGATTTAGCAGGGGAGTTTGGGTTCATGGGTGAAGTTTATCTAGGTCTTGATGGCAAAAGCATTTACCCGCCTACTGCGTGGTGGGCCGGATCTGGAGAGACCGATTGAAGAAGATCTAACCTGGACCTCTCCAATCGTTAAGTTAGAGGGATTTTTTTTATATGAATACCGCACAAGAGTCCCAACTGCTCCCGTCTGAAGCCAGTACTATGGCATCCCCATTTGGGGTATGTTGTGAGGCTAAGGGGAAGTGGGGAGAGGAAAGAGATAGGGAAGAGGAAGGTGGAGAAGTACCTGGCTAATCAGATCTGGTCACCAAACATGGCTAATGCCATTTCAAGCAACGTTTCAATTCTAAATAGTGGTCTTACACCAGGGCGATACAGAAAGTATCTTCCACTCTGGAACGTGCCGCCAATATACTATATATTATTTTAAATTAATAAATTGTGAAATAACACAAATTAATCAAATAAAATTTATTTGCCACGCCGGGATTCGATCCCGCGACCTTCGGTGTGCGAATCAAGCGCCTTACCGCTGCGCTACGCCGGCCGTCATTGGATCATGGATTCATACGTCCGTCACTCCTGGACATATCTCGTAAGTTATCAGGTTGACATATATTCAGGTATCATATTAAAATTTAATTAGAATGAATCTAAAGCAATATGCACTATGTCAATCTTTAATCGAGTACGGTATTATAGCCTGGGGAGAGGCAAACGCTGCCGCCATTGGCCCGATTTTTAAAGCTTAGAAACAAATTATAAAAAATATTCTAAAACTACCGATCACAAGCAACGCGGATGAAATCTTTAGAAGAATCTATGTTTTGGAAATTAGGCAACTTTATGCCAAAAATATCATGCAAACCTCTTCGAACAAAGAACTGCTTTTGACAATGTCCAAACTACTCAAGACACTAGAACCAAAGGATGTAATCTCTTACATATCCCTTTCGCTAAAATAACTTGGACAAAGAAATTTTAGGTACATAGCAACAAAGCTATAGATGCACTTCCACTGGCCATTAGATAGAGCACAACTTATTTTAAATATAAATCATACACCACGTCTTCAAATCTTTGCTGTTATATTCTTTATTTTGTTTTACCATTTATATGTTAATTAATTATGTAAATGGCACACGTTGTGCCGGGTGCATGAAAATAAATAAATAAATAAATTAGCCAAGACAGATCTAAAATCCAAGATTTTATCAAAATAAATTTGTAAGTGTCATTACCAATAGTACGAAGCTAATTGTATTATATTTTAAACGTAATTGTTATTTGTATTTCTGTTATAAACTGCAGCTGCTCTCAACCCATGAGTTTCTAGTGAGACAGCCCCAGCACATCACCAACTGTAATAGAATTTATAAAATTAGTAAAAAACTAATTCCAAAACTATTCCAAAACATGTCTGAATTTTTGTAAACCTATCAAATCGATGTATTTTTGTGACTTGTGTGCATTTTTTATGTGTCGATCATAAAAATGAGCTCGTTAATGTAATAGGCTATTGAAAGTATTCTACTTCAAATGTACAGTAAATAATAATTAAATAGATATATTTAATATACATTTTTTAAAAATAAAACGATCATGTTGAACCACCCGGACAGCCCTTAAATTAACCTATCACATTGTGTACCACACGCCGAGCGTAGGGGGCGGATCGTAGCGGTCTACGCGACAAGCCTCTTCTATCCGCGGCAACCCTCAGTCGGCTGCTCAGCGCCGCACAGAGAGCACCTCTAACCGGTCACAACCGACCCGACCCCTCACCACTTAAACGACGCCACCATGACTGATAAAGTTTCAAACAAAGTTGCTAACAGTTGCCCGGACAAATTAAAAAACCGCATTTAAAAGCCGATGTAATTATTTTATAAATTATTTATTCTAGTCATTTTAATAATTACGTATTAAAAAATCTAGTCATTTTTTTATATATTCTAGTCAGAATCTTGTCACCGTAATTTTAATTGTAGTGAATTTAAAGTCTAGTTAACATTTACGCATTCTAGTCGGAACTAGTCGTACTTAATTAAAAATAACAAAATTTGTGCAATTTTTTTTTTTAAATACTTAATATTAATTCTGATGTTATTATTGTAATAATAACACTGTTAATATAGCGAAAATATATTTAATCAGGGCAAAAAATAATTATTTTATACATTCTCTAAAAATAATACAAACAATAAATTGATATCAACGTAAAAAAAAATAACACTAATTTATTTCAATCACTGTAAAAATAACACTAATATATTGACATTACTGTACAAATAACAGTAATATATTTAAAACACTGTAAAAATAACACTATAAAATTCAAATCACTGTAAAAATAACGCTATTATATTTAAAACACTGTAAAATAATACTAATATATTTAAATCATTGTAAAAATAACACTTATTAATGAAAACACTGTAAAAATTGCAACCTTTTTACATTCGGTACTTAGCAGTAAAACTAATTAGGAAGTTTATGTGCAAATAGTTAGTTTACGTCCTTTGAAAACTGTCCAACTTCACCCCCGGCGACGCTCGATGACTCAGACGCAGCACAGGTATGAATCACATCCTTTGTAATTATTATAACTGGCAAGCCTTGCTGCGTGACCCCTTCACCCCACTTTATGATATACCTACTTACTACACCTTTAATTCGTAGGTACTACTGTGTAAGGAAGTTACAGCAAGCTGCAAAAATATATCGACAAGAAAGCGTCAAAACCTTGGGGAATGTTGATTGTTTTCTTATATACACTGTTACAAATAAACTTTTGTAATACACGTCTTCATAAATACTTCAATATTGTGGTCAACAGCGATTTTATTTATTTATATACATAAATACTACATTTATTATTATTATTGTAGAAAGCAATCACTCTGTGGTTTGACATATTTAATAAAAAAACGTTATTTTGTGTAAAACCATGAGTTTTAATTAATTTATTTACCGACCTGTTTCGCTTTGCTCAAGCATCATAAGGGTATAGATTAATACTAAACAAGAAATACACAGTGGATGCTTATGTATAAATATAGATAGAGTTATGATAATCTTGTAATAATCGTGTAACAAACCGTAAGGATACATCTACAGGAATATTAGGTATGTTTCCAATAAACCAATAAAAAATTCCCAGTCAATGCTTTGTCCCTTTCGATTTATTATTTTTAGTCTACAACTCTACATAATTGTCTGTCGGTTGTTCCCATTTTCTTTATACTGATGTAAATGTATCCTTACTGTTTGTCATATTTTTATCTTGTTGTCTCCCTCTGTATTTATATAAAAGCACACAATATGTATTTCGCGTTTAGCATTAATTTGTACCCCAATGAAGCTTTGATAATAATTAACACCCTGATGATACCCTTAATTAAGCGAAACCGGTCGGTTTTTTATTTATTTATTAAAACTCGTAGTTTTACACAAGCGGTTAAGCGTTTTATTTTTACCATATTTGTTTCTAATTTTGACACATTTAGTTGATGGTTTTCCAGTTTAATTACACTTTTTCATGGATTAAAACAAACGAATTTACTTTCCACTTTCCACTTTTTTAAGTGGAAGATAGTTATAAAAGTGATTCAATTCATAAAATTCGTATTAAATAGGTACCACAGTGGTTATTAGGTTCTAAAGTAGTTTTAAATTCATTATTTTTCCTTCTCGAACAATTGAACAGCTTAAAACCTATTTGACGTCTTATTTTTTGACAGATATTTAAAAGTTTAGTTAATTTTTCAAAGCTCAAAATAATTGCTTTATTCTACCACTTAACCAAAAAAAACTACTGGGCAAATTTAAAGATGCCAGAGGTGTCCACAATATAAAGGTACAGATTTCCAGATTTAATTTGCACATTTTCGCCAATGTGCTAATTTCACATGTACCTATTCGAAATTTTATAAAACAAAACCTAAAAAACCGCTTGGCGACCAAGTGGTCCAAAGCATCAGGTTTCGAACCTGATCTGAACCAGAACCTGCGTCAATTTCTGCCAGCAAGTTTGGCCCATTATTGTGATTTCAACATTTTACTCTTCTAGACTCATTTATATGTATCCTTACATATTAGGGCAGACAGAGTACTAAAACCACAGCTCTGTTCAGCTGAAATAAACATTATTATTAGTAAATAATTGAAGACAGTATTAGCAACTCTCAATCGAAAATTTGAAACGGAATAACCAAAAAAAATACGATCGCATTTCGGAATTGAACCCAGGACCTTAGTCTTGTCTAATTGGACCCCATCCTTTATCTTACTTCGACTAAGAACTATCAACATTATTTTCATTTTATTAATGCATTTTTGTTTATTATCTGATCTCTTCATGTACGAGTGGTTGCTAGATTCTTCCCGAACTAAATGCAATATAGATAGTGTCTTGGATAATTATATTCATTTTTATTTAATGTAAGTAAAATATCTTTTGACTTTTCTGCAAGTCTAGGATGAATATTTTAAATATTACAATTTGACGTTATTACAATCTTATTTTTATAATATTACCATCGGTTTTGTTAATTAAATAAGTTTTTTCGCTTTGAAAAACATGCAGGTATGCCTTCAAATCATAGTTAATGAAATAGAATAGCGCTGTATTGAAATATTTAGTTGATCTTAAGGTGTATAATTATTTCTAGTTAAATGAGTGAAAATGTAATTTTCTTTTAACTGGAATAAAAAAAAAATCTTAACATCAGGAATATGCATCCATTTTTTAAGTAAAATTGATTTCTGAAGTTATGTTTTTAAAACACTAACTTAAAATAATAACCCCGTTTCCCCGCAGGGGTAGGCAAAGAGATGGACCGCACAAATAGATCTTGGCTCACACTCTTTGCTTCATTCGCATTCGTAAATTGTTTCATACATACTCTTCTGTTATTCTGAAACTTAACAAGGTCCGACTAAAGTAATTGATTCACTTGATCTTGCTATTACGTGTTCCTCGGGTGTCCCCGAAATTTAACATTCACTTCGGCATCATGTATTAAGATTACACTCCTTTCTTCGGTTACGCTCTCTTCTTGTAAAAATTATCGAAGTGTCCCATAATCAGTCTTGCATCTTTTTCGGATCTCCACATTTAAAGTCGTTAAATACATGGTTTTACTATACACCAAGGAAAAGGTGTCAAAAACACTAATCGTCACCCTGCCAAACTTTGGTAGTTATTATGACTAAGGCATTTAAATGTCCTTTGACTACGGACATCCGTTGGTTGTACTTCGTCGCTATTCGAGCACGTGCGTCTAGACGGCCGTAGCGTCGGCGTCGCTCAGCCGCGCGGCGTCCAGACGTTGCGTGCGGCCTGCGTGAGCGGGGAATCGCTTAATAAGTTATGTCGTGATAAATGCTTGATGGAATGCCACTTATTTTCGTGACATTCTAGTGAGGTTTTACTCAAACACCGAAAAATGGCAAATTTAATTTGTTTACGGGTATTATAGCAAATATTGGTTGGTTTTGATGATTGGCGAATAAAAGTTTAGTTGAATTCTGACTTGTTTTTGAGATTTTAAAGTAAATTTTTATTTTATTATAAATACCGCAGAAGAGTCCCAACTAATCCAACAGCCAGTGAGACTATGGTATCCCCGATTGGGGTATATTGCGATGCTGAAGTAGTGGAGGGAAGTAGTAGTGATGCTGAAGTAGTGGAACACATCCTTTGGACAAAAACAGTACAGATACCAGGCTATAAAACTATACGATTCTCTTCCAACACAATATAAAACAACTAATATCATTAAATACAAAAAAAATAAATATAAGGAGGGGAAGGAGATGGATAAGTACTTGGTTATTCAGTTCTAGTCACCAAACACGGCTGAAGCCATTTCAAGCAACGCGTCAATTCTGAATAGTGATTTTACACCAGGGCGATACCGAGAGCATATTTTACTCTCGAAAGTATAAAAATTGTGTAATAGCACAGTCAATCAAAAAAAATTACTCGAGCATGTCGAGATTTGAAACCACGACCTCCGGATTGCTAGTCGAGGGCCTTACCTTCCCCGACAAGGGTCGAGCGGTCACTGTATTAAATGTTTACTTATTGTTGAAAATATTTATTTGTTTAAGAAGGACGATTGACATATTAAATTTTTATTGAAAAATTGCGTACTTATTTTCACGACTTTCATGTATGTCGGTTTGAGATTTAGTTGAAATATTAAAATGATGAAGCTACTTTTGAAGCGTTTATTGTTAAAGTATACAAATAATCAACTAGAATAAGGATAGATAGATAGGATAAGGACACTTTGGAAGTATAGAGCAGATTGCAGACAGCCTCAGGAAAAATACTTAAGACAATGAAATTTGGAAAGTTTATATTCAATCCCCACTATCCCTAGTGATAGTAGAATCGATATTAAGATAGAAGTAGTTTTTTAGCGAATAAGTTTTTTCCCGTCATTGTTAAC
Source organism: Limnephilus lunatus (assembly GCA_917563855.2). NCBI lineage: Eukaryota > Metazoa > Arthropoda > Insecta > Trichoptera > Limnephilidae > Limnephilus > Limnephilus lunatus. Next base: position 37,332,760 of record OU830602.1, on the reverse strand, counting down.
GGTTTTTTTTAAATAGGTATTTGACAAATCGTCACACTTCTGTTCTGTAGGTATTGTAACGTTAATTACAAGTTTACACTTTGGGTATGAGTACCGCCGCCCCGAGAACCATTTGTTGGATAACCAGCGCCTCTGCCATAGGTCACCCCAAGTGACTAGTTCGCTACGTTTGGTGAGTTGGTGGGGGTGCCCGGGTTTATGGGGTGAGATCAGTGGCGAATGATACCTATTACGTGGCGGGCCGGATCAGGGGAGACAGGTTGAAGGAGACCTAACCTTGACCTCTCCTGCCAGACTCTCTTGAGCCACCGCCTCGCACCACAGTGGGATGGATGGTTTCGTATGTCCGTCTTTCCTGGATACATTGCCCCCAGATTCCCACCCCTTTACCTTCCCAAAACTTCATATCCTTCCCAAAGGTTTCTCCTGATAATTTTAATTAAAGAGTGATCTAAACAAAGTTTGTTATTTTCATGTAATACTAATTTTTATCCGGTACTCATTATTGTACTCGAACACTGTGATGAAATATAGTAATTTAATTAAACGATAATTATTTAACTTAATCGACTACGTCTTGCATGGTAATTTACTTGTTAGGTTTCGCCAAAACTGTGGTACAATATCAACATAGTTTCGCATGTAGTTGGGCAATTAAAGCCATTCCTTGAGTAGAATTAGGGGAATGGTATACGAACAGGAAATTTAAAGAATGGCTGAGAGGTTTGCGGACGTTGGGCCCTTCAACGGCTTTACCAACATGTTTTGTATTGAAATTATTAGAGTGTATGCCTATACCTGCGTACTTTCAGGAAATCTCGAACATTGATGGTCTTTTCGTGAGGATGCGGAATTCGTCAAAGGAAAGGAGCGCCGCTGCAAAAGCTAAATAAAACATTTGATATAAGAGTAAAACTTGAACTTTAGAAAAAAAATTAGAACTTTTAAAGGATTATATTATAATATTTGCAGAAAAGGTGTGCTAATTTATAAATTACTTAACACATAAATAGGTACCTAATGGAACGCTGCTGTAAAAGCTAAATGAAACATTTTACGAAAGGGTAAAACTTGAACTATAGAAGAAAAATCATTACTTTTTAAGGATTGTAATACAATATTTGCAGAAACGCTGGGATAATTAATTAACTCATCAATTCACATAAAAATAGATACCTAACGGAAAGCTGCTGTAAAAGCTAAATAAAACATTTGACATGAGAGTAAAACTTGAACTTTAGAAGAAAAACCGTTACTTTTAAAGGATTGTAATATAATGTTTATAACGCTGGGCTAGTTAATTAACCCATCAATTCATTAATTAGTTAACACATAAACATAAGTACCTACTTAACGGAACGCTTCTGTAAAAGCTAAATAAAACATTAGACATTAAGGTAAAACTTAAACTTAAGAAGGAAAATATTTACTTTTAATGGATCGTAATCGAATACTTGCGGAAACGCTGGGCTAGATAATGAACCTATAAATTCATTAATTATTTAACACATAAATAGTTATTTAACATGTATAAAACTACAACAGTCAAATGAAATTAATAAAAATACACCTTTATTCTCACACCATAATTGTGCTGGATATTCTCCGGCAACCCTCAATTATTGACTGTGCATTGCGAACTCTCCCGTTTTAAGCCCTCAGGCCTCGACCATATTCTCCCAGTGCATCGGAATATTTCTGCTTTGCAATAAAATGCAAATAAATGGAATATTTATATCTGTACTATAGGTGATAAAATAGGCTTTCAAATATTATAAGTCGAAATAAACAAATATTTTTTGAAGTATAAAAATTTTGCACGCAAATCGTATTCGAAAAATTCCCAGTGCTGAAAATTCAAAAATTATATTAAAAAATACTAACTTTCCTTTACAAGAACTTAAACATATTTAATACTTCACAAAATTCTCGCAATACTAGAACAAGACATGTACACCAACTACAAATATCAAAAACAAACACATCCTTTGGACAAAAACAGTACAGATACCAGGCTATAAAACTATACGATTCTCTTCCAACACAATATAAAACAACTAATATCATTAAATACAAAAAAAAAAAAATGTATGGATCTGGGTACAATTCTTTTAACTTTTAATTTTGATTAATAATTTTGTCAAATTGAAGTCGATTTTATATTTTAATTTTTATTGTTTCTCTATATTTTAATTTTTATTGTTTCTCTTTGTTTATATTAACTAAGAACACTGTTTGTTTTGTTTTACTACTTACAATTTATAATTTAAAACCGAATACAACCTCTACAATACAGGTGAACTCCTAGTGTGGAGGACAATATACTATACCTTTGTAATGTAAATATACTAAGAATAAAAAATATATATAAAATATTTAAAAATGGCTCACCTTACGTTTTTTCTAACTAAAATCACTGATAAAAACACACACACATACCTACATATTTTTTTAGACAAAAGTATTACAAACGTTATAGAAACCTTACTTTTTTATTCATTTCATGTAAAAATAATTAATAAAAAATTCCTAAAGTTTCAATATTTTTTTTCAAATTGCGGTCGTAAACTTTGGTTTCATAAAGCCTCATTACATTTGAACTATTTTGTAGTTATTTGAATATAAAGCGTGATGATTTTTCTTTCTAATATCGCTTAGATTTTAGAATGTTTAGATTTAAATCATAACATGTTAGTAAGGGAGTCAATGATTTTCATGAGGCCTTGTGAGGTATTACAGACCTCAAAAGCGAACAAATTAGCCTGAAGGGCTAGAATCAAATGCTTCATCGGTCAGGCCATGTCAATAACAGAATAGTGGGTGTTGGTGATTTTATGAGGTACTCCTACAATGGAGCTTACGATGTAGCTCACGATGGTTCTTATCTGTTTCGACACGGTCGAACAAAGGCTCCGTGTTCAACACTCACAATATGTGTTGACAGGACGATATTTAATTTTCAACAGAACACTTTCACACATGATTGTATTTAGTCGGCATAAAGTGTGAAGGGAAAAAAAAGTATTTGGGTAGGAATTCTGGAAAAAAGGTACAAGAATTGATCGAAGACAAGAATGCATGCTATGTACGAACAGTGGGTATGAATCAAGGAAGTTATTAAGTGTGACCCACTAATTGAGCTGCTTTCCACACCCTTGCAGGCTCAAAAGTTAGAAGCACCAAAGCAAATCATTTAAATAACCCCATTTATCCAAGAGTCAAAATAAATATTAAGTTAGAGTTAAATACTTCACGTCAGGGGAGATTCACGCCCCAGCCATAACCTTCAAATGTAATTTTTCTCGAGCGATTTTCTCCTCAGATTCAGACATTTATTTCCCTCACATATCATTCAAGAGGTGAAAATAAAATCCCTTCACTTAGGTTAAAGCCAAAGTAAATTTCTACCTCGCTGACACGGGGGAGTTTGTGAGGGAAGATTTTGGTACCCAGTTCGTCACATGTTTACAAGGGCGTGTTAATACAGGATGTTTGAATAGACGGCTATATTTTTTTCTGTGGTCGTAGTTGGAGATTTTTAAATATTGTCAGGTTATTCGTAATATATTTTTATGAACGGTTCTCCAAAACTGTAATTTCCTGAGAAGGCTATCCACAAGTGACCAAATTCTTGTAAAATTATTACCAAAGCTACGATTTAATCGAAAACTTAAGATCGAATTGATCTCGGTTCAGGATTTTAAAATTTTTATTATACTAGCTCCACACTGGAGGCCCTGAGGAAAATAATTTCCCTGAGGGCCTATGTCATCTTAGCGGATGCTGTGTTGAGGGTTTTTTTTATGGAAAGGAAGGCGAGCTGAGAAGGAAATAGGTATATGGGGTAGTTAGGAGTTTGGGGTCAGTGTGTCCAGGAGTGACGGAAGTAAGAATCCATTCCTCCAACTGCGGTTCAAGGCGATGAGTCGAGGGATTCTGGTTGGGGAGATTAAAATACCTCCCTTAATCAATCTCTCTCGCAATCCGGCCCGACATGCAGTATTTGGGCAGATGCATTGGCAGCCAAGACCTAAAAAAATCTCACCCCATGAATCCAGGCACCCATGCTAAATCGCCAACGTAGCGAACCACTTGGGGTGACCTATGGCAGAGGTGATGGTTATTCATTAAATGGTTCCCGGGGCGGCGATACCCAAACCCGCCTCCCAAAAAGGAAAGAAAGAAAAATTAACAAAAAAGAATAATACTTAACAATAAATAATACGTCAGTATCTTTTTACTCTTGATTAACACAATTTGATTGAAACTGGCATCTCATCCACATACATATGTATACAATTCGATACACTTTTTCCCCGATGATAGACACTGCAATGCTGTCCGAAGCGTTGGCTAAAGAAGGAGGTAGCGCTAACCGGCATAATACCATAAAAATAAATCACGATTTTTTTTTTCAAGTGAATACTTTACAAGAGTCCAAGCGGCTCTCGTCTGGAGTCAGTGAGACCATGGCATCCCTAATTGGGGTATAATGTGAGGCTGATGGTAGTGGGGAGGGGAGGGTGATGGGGAAGAGGAAGGTGGAAAAGTACCTGGCTATTCAGATCTGGTCACCAAACACGGCTCAATCAACGTTTCAATTGTGAATGGTGGTCTTGTACTAGAGCGATACTAAGAGTATGGAACGTGCCGCAAATATATTACCTTATATTATATTTAATCAATTAATTGTGAAATAATACAAACTAGCTTATGCCTGTTGCAAATGCAACTAACGGGTTAAAACTAACTTGACTTACTAACTAACAGAAAAAAAATCATAGTAAGCGGGTAGGTACCTACGGTTAAACATACAAATATATATAAAGCTGCCCACAGGGCCTAGCAGCAAAAATCTGCCATCCGTTAGTATATAGACACCATTGTAGGCATGCACACATCAAATCCCCAAAGTTTCATCGCAATCGGATGAACGGTTTAGCAATGCGTAATTTCATGATGCCAGAGCTCACTTTTGTATACAGAAACCGTCGTGGGCATGCACACATCAAATCCTCAAATTTTCATCGCAATCGGATGAATGGTTTAGCAACGCTTAGCGGTTAAACATAGAACTATGTATAAAGCCGTCCGCAGGACCTAGCAGCAACAACCTGCTATACGTTAGTATATAAACACCATTGTAGAAATGCACACATCAAATCCCCAAAGTTTCATCACAATCGGATGAACGGTTGAGCAATGCGTAATTTCGTGTTGCCAGAGCTTACTATTGTATACAGGAACCATAGCAGTCATGCGCACATCAAATTCCCAATGTTTCATCGCAATCGGATGAATGGTTTAGCAACGCATAGCGGACATACATACAGCCAAACATTTTTTTGATTTTTATATATATAGAAGATAGCTGGTACCCGGCATGCGTTGCGATACCATTTAATAAAGAAAATGTTTCTACCTGCGTGTCCTTTCTCATTTGTTCCGATCCCCTTCCCCCCCCCCCTCCCCCCCCCCCCTACCCCCCTCCCCCTTCCCCCCCCCCCCTTTCCCCCCCCTTCCTCACCAGCGTCCTCTTTCCACTCCGCCTCCCTCACCTTCCCTCACCCCACTTCACTCCTAGGCTTCTCCGTATCGTAAACCACCTCCCGAGTTCCCCTCCCCCCTCCCAGGTCCCCCTCCCCCCCTTCCTGTTTCCACCCCCCCCCCCCCACCTGCCGCATTACATACACTATTTCCCGGTACATTTATTTTTCAAACAGCTCGCGCGCCACCTATAAATTTTTTTTTTACAAATTTCGTAATGCCAGAACTCACCAGTAATTTTATACAAACCTTGTACTAACAATAACGAACACAACACAAAAAGAATTTTTCAATTTGTTGCAGTCCTTCGGAAGTTATGAGCGTACGTACATTTTCATACAAATTTTATAATGCCAGAACTCACCAGTAGTTTTACTGCTTAAAATAAAGCGCTATATGAATTTAATACTTTTAAAAAAATATTCCGTTCAACTTCGAATAATTTCATTGTAAAATTAGAAAACTAATACGTATGCAATATAGTTGGATGATATCGAGTTATGTGCAGATGGGTACCTAACTAAATTCCGAGTGAAAAAAGAGTGAGTAAAAAAAACACATATTTAGGCTGGGTTGTTTAACAAAATTAAAAATTCTTCAATTTTTCAAGTCAATTTTAACGTTCTGTAAAAGTTCGGTTCGAATTCTATTCAAGTTCTGTAATTATTTCAGTTTTATAATGCAACTGGCATTTACTGATAAAAAAACAGAACTTACACAGAACGTGAAAATGAACTTTAAAAAATTGTTAAATTATTCAGTATCGTGGAAACAACATTACCTTAGTAAAATAAATTGCATCAAAAACCTAAATAATTGTCCAACTACCTATTCCGGCAGGTACCGGCGCATTTCCTTACAAAATTCCGGCAATGTTTTTGCTTTTCTCATCATATTTGCAATACTACCGAGATAAGTAGGTACCTACCCTGAATTAATAACATTTCAATTTGTACCTACTGGCCGGTAAATATCCACCCTACTGAAGTGAATCTATGGACACCAATTTTCTTGTTTTTTTTTGAAAATTTTATTGGTTTTTCGGCGACCCTGAAATTTTTTACATGGGACGGACACGTCATATCGTCATCAAAAGTTGCCGAATGTTTTCGGGTACCGAATTTTTCAAAAACATCTAACCGGGGATCGTTTTTTCGGCTGCAATGCCGTTTCCCGAAAAACAACAACCCAAACCGCTGAGAGATCCGTTTTGTTTTGACATCTCAGATAACTGACCTGTCTCAACATTCTCTCTAGTATTTTCCACTGCATTGAAACTAAGGCCTAATTTGTGGTTTTTTTTTTAATGCGAACCTGTCGGCGAGAAATGTAACCCAGCCGAATTGACTGATTTTATGAGTAGTTCCAGTTTTCACCGCAAATTTATATAATTTTTCGCTTTTAAAATGTGTCAGTTCAATTTTATGTGAGTTTCCTGTCTAGTCTATTTTTTTGTGAAAATCGTGAAGCTAGCGTATTTATTTAAATTCAGACGAAGCTGCCGTTTCGAACGGATGAAAATAGAACTACAATAGTATTCTATAGACATTTGATTTTTTCTAATGTGAATAATCCATACTTGTATTCCGCACCGCTAGAAGTCTCCCGTAAAGTTTTGACAAACATATTGATAACAATGAAAAATGTTTCCCCTAACAAAAACGAAACAAAAGCTAGTGGCTGGAAAATAATCGACTCTTCGAAGGATTGTGAACTTTGAAGCGTTCCAAAATAGCGAGCGCTAATGTCCATTCTCGCGTGTCAGGCGTCGGGATAATTCCCTTTGAACAAAATTGAACCTTGAGGTGTGCGAAACTCGAGGATCGGAGAGGTCGTTTTGGCGTGCCAGCGGCATTTTTGCGTCGCCAAGCCAAAGTGAACCTTGAGGTTGGTGAAACGCGAGGGGCGGTGAGGTCGATTTTCGCATCAAGGAAAAAGTGAGTTTTTTCAAAAACTGAGCATTAATATATAGTATTAATAAAATAAAATTAATTTGCGCACGTCGGTATTCTATCCCGCGGCCTTCGCATTGCGAGTCAAGAGCCTTTCCCCTCGACCACGGAGACCGTCGATGATACTTTAATCGGTGAAAAAAACATATCTGTCTAAAAAGGTTCCAAGTTTTTTTTTATTATTTAATAAATAGAAGTTCTATAAAGACTGTTGAATTTCGGGCGAAGCAGGGTACTGCAGTAAATACATTTCGTAAAGATGAAAAACATCATTAAATTGAAACCTTTATCCTGAAAATAGGTCTGGCATCGTATTACGATTATCACCCCTAGTCCTAGTACAAGTTACCGCCTACTTGTGGAAGCCAGATTCTAGTCTAGTTCCAGGCATTTACTGGCTTCGGCAATTCAATCAGGGGATTTGGCGCTAGGATTCTTTTTGTCGCTACCAATTTGGCATCCCCTAGCGGTCCTTTGTGATCCGTGTCCTGAAAGGGCTGCCCCAACCTCCCCCAGTCCTTCAGTCCCCAATGCCCCACTTGGTGGCGTCCGTTTCGCTTGTTATTTTAAGCAACATGTGTGGATTTCACGACAAAAATAAATAATTTTATAATCTACCTTGAAATGTTTTTTTTTAAAAGAACCTTCTTGGAAAAGGGTTAATTTATGGTAGTTATTAATGTAAAATTTGAACCATCTTCTTTCCCATTCACTTTCCCTCCCCGCTCCTTTAGCTTTAATAATTAGTATCTGGATAACTCCCATTTATTGTGTACAATAATCAGAAGGTGTAATTCACACGCGGTTGAAGTGCAACCTTCATAAGAAAAAATACAAGAGTGGGAAGTCTACGAAGCACCGCACAAAGAGGATATCCATTATATTATTTTGACCGGTCAGTGGTTGAGTGGGCATAGCGCTTGGGTCCTCACCCGGGCGTCGCGTGTTCGATTCCTCGGCTGGCTAATTCCTCCATCACAACACAAGCAACATTTTCGGATTTCTGTGGTGGTAGTAGGAGATTTTCGAACATTGTTGGGTTATTCGTAACCCGGGAATATCTGTCGTTCTATTTAAAAAAAAAAAGTAAAAGTAAAAAGAAAAAAATTCTCTCGCAGGCTAAATCCTATAGATATATGCGTTTGTTTCTTTTTAGTGTCGCTATTTTTCGTTTCATCGAGTTTCAAATCACGACGGTGCTACCGTGCTAAAAAAGTTTTCATTTCAATAGATAATAAATATTGCCATGATAATTTCAAGCAATGTGGATAAGACATATTAAGAGCGCATAACCAGCCAGCGGACGAAAATCCACATTTCGTCGAAAGATGTTCTTACGATCGTACAGAGCGGTTCCAATGAGAAAGATAAGGTATTCTCCGTACCAGCTTTTTAAAATTATAACTCAATATCGATTTTGCTTCATTCCAAAGTTGCTTTAATTTATACCTGCATACAAAAATGCTGAAAGGCGTGACGATAAAACTATTAAAATTATGTACTTTTTGTAATTATTTTTTGATCAAAAGTATTTATCATTTTTCAATAATGCCTTAGCAAAACTAAAATGTAAAAAAATCTGAAATATATTAGTCTGTAAGTGCGCAAATAAATGCACAAACGGACCAATTTTCGTCAAGAAACACATGTACTTATATATTTTTTAATAATTTTATTTAAACTAAAATTAAAATTCTGTTACATAAGTTTACCAGATAATAAATTGATTTATTTTACTGCATGATTATATGATTCGAAATGGGTGTTGTATAATACATGTACTTTTTTGAAAATTTAACAAATCCGCCAACGACCTATGGTATAACCTTATTATATTAAAAATAAACATTTTTTCTGAAAATTTATTACATATGTTTACTAGATAAAATAACAATCTTTCAAAATCAATTTATAAATTTTTGTGGAAAAGAGTCAATACGTCTAAACACTAATTTAAAAATGACATATTTCTGGTTTTCTCTGGTTATACACTCTTAAGGAAGCATTTATGTGTTTATTTAGTGTGCGTTGTTTATTTTTCACGCATAATAAATTATATCAACGTATTTATTAATTTCCTGTTGCATTCACTTGTTATATGTAATTAAAATCATCTTGTATAGCGTATTATTACTATACGGTGCTCCAGATTTTATGTCCGGGTTAAGTTGTTCCCAAATGAAAGACTAAACCCTTCCACACACTTTTCCACAAATGATTATCTAGTAAATTCATGCAATGTAAGTGCACTATACAGGGTGTCCGGAAGCAAAGTGCATCAACCTCGGGAGGCGACTCCACATGATGGTAGGAGTTAAAAAGTTTAACAAAAATAAATAAAATTAAACAATTATTATTTTTAATTGAAAAACTAACGTTTTTTAAGACAAGATTTTTATACACAGTACAAAGGGTAACAATTATTATAAGCATTATATGGCGGCCAGTATCTTTTCTCGGAAGATTTTTTTAAAGTAGATGAGTGTTTCAGGCTGATAATATTTGCTTATAATAAAATTAAACAATTTAAAAAAAAAACTAAATTTAAAAAGTTAATATTTTATACAAAACATATTATAACGTACAACCTAAATAAGAATCGTGGCTGCCTTTTCAGGCACAAGAGCTCCTCTTTTCTGATAAGTCATGATGACCTTAAATATAATATTGTTTAAAATATATATGTATCAATTTAACTTATATTCTTTATATTACAATAAAAAATACTAGCTTATTGTTTTATACATATAATGCGTGATTTCATGGAAAGAGTGCTCAATAACACAAGCTTTGGGTCTTGAACAAATGGAATAACTAAAATAAGCTTCCTTGTAAGAGCTTGCGGGATGTGTTTGTTTTATTTGAAGAGAATAAGAGCAAAGCTGAAGAGCTTTGAATCAGCTCTGCAATCTGCTCAGAAAATACTGTTTCCCTGATTCAAGTGCTCTTCAGGTTTGTTACATTTACAGTGCAGTACCTACCTGTACTCTTACATACCTGATATCTAGTAGTGGTATAGAGTTCATATATTCCAATGTGTTGATGCCTTTCACATCGAAAGGGCTTTATTAAGGGTGAAAACATAAGTCAACATATTTTTTAGAGGGGAAGTGTTATAATTTTTGTACATTATTTCACCGATTAATATCGTGGGGAAATAACTTAGTCGGCGATGGATTATTTAGAATTAGACCGATTCCCGTTAATTAAAAAAGATTTGAACTCTATTTATTGGCGAAACGTTTGAACAGGCTTTATTAAAGTGAAATTTTACTGATTTTAAAGATTCATCAGATTTCATAGTTAATCTTCAAGTTCTGTGAAAGTGTGTTTTAAGTTCTGTTATTATCCTAGTAGAAACAACCGGTCAGTGATGAAATAGTAACAGAACTTGAATTTTAACTTCAAACTCAAAAATACTGAAGACACAAAATAATTAATCGGATAACAAGAGTGTAAAATATGAGACGATATATTTATACGCATTCTTACTACCTTATATATTGAGCAGTCGAACTAAATAACCATTCGGTACGCTATTTCTCCGCGAAGATAGGCCGAAAGGTTAAATTTATTAAAGTATTATTTTTATTTATATATTTTTATTTTTATTATAGTACCGTCAAACAATTCGGTCTTACCACGCACTCCTTGCTTCATTTACATTCGTACATCGACTCATACATACCATTCCGTTATTCTGGTTGGCAGTTTCCGTTGAGTAGTCACATTCCAAATATCTATTCATAAACGTACTTGTCTCCCTCTCTCTCATAAATATTTTCTTCTTCCACAGGATACCCACCAACAGATCGAGAATCACCAAAGTTATAAGATGTTAACTTAAAATAAGGCAATCAGCTTCAATTGAAACAAAATGGAGGGATTAGTCTCATCGCATAGCCTTCGTCACTTCATACCAACTAGCCAGTACTACCTGAACAGTCACCAACCAGTCATGGCGTTGGCTTCTAGCCTCTCGTCCCAGGCCTTTCACCGGTTCCCTCTCAGACCACACCCTCTCCCTACTTACTTAGGTTACGGAGAACCGCTATCACCTCTTGACCTGTCTGTTAAAAACACAATCCCAATAACTCCACCATGCACTCCTTCGCCACCCAGAAAAATCTCAAGAAAAAATGAAAACAATAACGAAATTTTATGCTCTCCTAAACCGCGCGAAGAATCCAGAAGCGAACGATATCCTGAATCCGATCATCGAAACGACACAGAAACAATCTTGCTGGAAGATTTATCAGTAAGATCAAAAATCTCATCTTTGTTTAAAAGACGATACGACAGCTCCTGCAAAGACGATTTGGAAGAAATGAGCAATGAAATATTCACCCCTGACAAAAAATCGCTCAAATACCACGGAGACGTTGAAGACCAGAAAACGCCAATTGAAAAAGATTGCGATCTTTCTGGAAGAGATTCGCCTGATATTGACGTCTTGGACGTTGAAGACAAGCCGAAAAAAGTTTTCCCCAAGAGCGGTTCGGCCCTGAAGAAAAGTAAAGCCGTCAGAAGACTTACGTTTGATGAAGACAAGAGTTCTCCAGTGTCGGGAACTATCATCAGGGAACTGGCGGATGATGAGACTTTGGTCGTGAGAAAGGTAATTACATTAAAAATATGTTAACCACTTCTTCTATGTAAACAAAACACATTTATTGGTGGTGCATCACATTATTTCTACCAGTTCGACCACCTTAACTCCTCACTTTTTAAAGTCTAAAGGCAAAAGCTTTTTCTTGACGATATTAGTTTGAAGCACGTCAATTCGTTCAATCAGAACCATTCTTCCCTTCCGCTCCCCATCACAACCTAAAATGCTGATTTGTTGGTTATTTTACAATATAATTATAGAATTACACTGTGATATTATTTGTCTATACCGTTTTAATTTACAACAACAATATCAGTTATCAGGGCACATAATATAAGCTAATGCATTTAAAATTGTAGTTTTAACAAATTTATTATTTTTTTTATTTCGCAGGGTGATATAGACCCGGCCTTCAACGTGGTGGAGATAACGGAAGAAGCCAAAGCAACCCTGGCCAGCATAGAGAACAGGCTAGGCTCCTACATCTGCAGACTCTGCAGGCAACTATATGAAGATGCCTTCACCCTAGCCCAGCATCGCTGTTCCAGGATCGTCCACATCGAGTATAGATGCCCGGAGTGCGATAAGGTTAATATTCTTCTAATTTTCTATCATTAGTCTAAGTGCCGTATACATAAAACAGTAGAGAGGATGACGGTATAAATCCGAACTCCTGACTTACCCGTTCTGAGGGGCGATCGCGATTCTACATAAGAATAACCTTAACCATAAAATTAAAGACTTTTTTGTTAACTGCGATTCTAGTTCTCTGGGATGACTGCGAAAAAATCGTTAATTACAGTATTCTGCTGTCAACCGAGATAACTGGAATCGCAGTAAGAAAAAGTCGTTAATTTTAAGGTTAATGACTACATTCTTCTGTCATCCGAGGGAACTGGAATCGCAGTAAAGGAAAAAAGTCTCTACATATAAGGTGAATGACAATTTTCTGCTGCCATCCGAGAGAACTGGAATGGAAGTAAGGGAAAAAGGCGTTAAATTTAAGATTAATGACAATTCCTTATCCAGTTTTGAACAATACCCAAAGGGTCAAGTGCCTAATTTTTAGTATAATTTTCGGCGGCTCTTACCCGTGCGAAACTGGCAGGTCACTTTAGCTCTTCTGTTCATGACTTCTGTGGAAGCCCTCTCGTTTTCTCTCTTTTTAAACCTAGATCCTCTAGACCTTACTAAATTGAAATACCAATTATGTTAGCCGTGCCGTGTTTATTGCTATTACTTGAGCTTGAGATAGGCATTTCAATTGAATTAACCACTTAGAAAAATAAGACCCTACCAAATTCAGAATTGTAGTAGGCATTTTGGCTTCAAATCCAAATTTAAGTTTTGTATAAAAAATGTCTCAAATCCGTTCCACTTAAGTTGTCCTCGAAAGAAAAATGTGGCTTATGATAATTGAATACGAAAATATGGATTTGGACATGTGTTAAGGACACAATTTCGACACTATTCAGCTGAAATATGGGGCCGACATTGAACTGCGTGGTCATGAGTAATGTGGGTGTATTGGGTCTTTTACATAACATTACGAGTATCATTAAGGCAATAGATGCGGGCAGGGGACAGGTGCATGCCAGTCACACTGTCGAAACAATTCTGTTAGAGTTAGTACCTCTGTAGTCTGTAGGTATTCGGAAAATTCAAAGTGGAAACCAAATTGCCTCATATTTAAATGTAATTTTTTATTTGTAATCTTTAGGAAATCAACTGTTAAGTTTTATCACTTTTTACATTTCACAAATTATACCACGATTTTTTTTTGTGAATACCTCCCAGCTGTTCACGTCTGGAGCCAGTGAGATTATAGCATCCCCAATTGGGGTATGTTGTGAGGCTGAAGGTAGTGGAGAGGGAAATGAGATGGGAAGAGGAAGGTGGGAAAGTACCTGGCTATTCAGATTTGGTCACCAAACATGGCTAAAGCCATTTCAAGTAAAGTTTCAATTCTGAATTATGGTTTTCACCAGGGCGATACTGAGAGTATAAAATGGTTAAAACAAAGGACGGCTTGTTTAAAAAATTTGATGAGTTCATCAAATATTTGAAGTTAATTTTCACGTTCTACATAGGTTCTATCCAAGTTCTGTTTTTAAATCATTGTAGCCCAGTTACTGCATGAAACTCAAATAATCACAGAACTTACACAGAACGCGAAAAGTAACTTCAAATATTTGATGAATTCATCAATTTTTTTGAAACAACTCCCTCTAAGTATTCTATAATTTTGATTTAAAATGGTGCCACAAAATAAGTTTGTTGTGTTTGGAGAAGTGAAATAACATTTATTTGTGCACGCCGGGATATGAACCGGCGACCTTGGGATTGCTAGTCGAGAGCTATCCCCATCTCCTCCCCCTCCTCGTCTACCTTCAGCCTCACAACATACCCCAATTGGGGATGCCATAGTCTCGCTAGCTCCATACGGTTGGTAGGAGTTAGGACTCTTGTGCGGTATTCACATGCGATTAGAAAATGTTAGTATGACGCATGCAACATCATACTTTTTGAAAGTCTCTTAAAAATCTATTTAGAAAACAATATGTTGGTATTCCTCCTAGATTCTTAAATTACATTGACAACATTTGAAGATCACCACAGACTGATTGTCGCGATAGTTCAATGGGTAGGGAACTGTCGGCCGGATGAACTGTCGCCGGATGAACTGTCGCCGGATGAATTGTCGCAGGATGAACTGTCATGGAACCAGCTTTTTCATATAGAAACCAACAACACTAATGCAGCAAATAAATCACTAATTACTCGCGCAATCACAATTTATACCAACTGCGAAAAATTACTACACTTAGGCATTTATCATGATTCCTTGCTATTCAAAAAGAATCCAAGTATTCATTTTTTTATATAAGTTATTTTAAAACTACTTATACTTATTTATTACGAGTCGACAATTCGTGAGAAGATAAATCCTGATTCCAAATTTTTTCTGTATCTCTCCACACATTTTCTTCCCTTTTATTATTATACTTTTACTATTACTCATGCATTAATAAGTTTAGTTTAAAGAACCGTTCACATCTCAGACGAAATTACCTACTGATATTATAAGGATATGTACAATAATCATGTAAAAAAATTATCCTATGTACATAACTTGTACCTATCATAGTTTACTATATATGTCTTGACAAACAAATAAACATCACGCAACTAAATAAAAATAGAGATAACTGCAAAAGGAGATCAAATATTATTTATGTATTACTTCTTTATTTTTGTATGTAAATCATACAAGAATAAAGAAATTACAAAAGCTCGACCAAATCGAGATGGTTTTTTTCTGTAATAAATGTATTGTGTTATAACTTATTTAAAAAAAATAAAATTTCTTGTAAACAAATCAAGGTAACACACTTCCATCTACCTATCAAATAATAACCCACCCTGTTGGCACCTTCCACATATCTGCACGAGCGATTCCCCCTTTCGAATATAATCATTTAATAAAAGGTACAATATTAACAAAGGGCCCCCCATGCGTGGTCCGGGCAGGTGCGCCCATGAGCAGATGTCGAACCCCACATATCCATGAGCGTAGTACTAAAGGCATACTGCCGATAGATCCGTTGGAACTTCTCCCTCTTTCTAATATACCACGCGCTTGACTGAAAGAGACGTTACAAGTTCTCAATGGCAGGACAATTTTGTGGCACCTACCCAATACGACACCCAATCTTTTACAAATAATATCGTCATGACGACAATGATTTACCCACCGTATTAAAATACGATGATTCCATTTTATGGGGGTACCTACAGATAAGTGACTGATAGCGTACTCATTTGAAGAATATGTTTGGATCTCAACAAGCATTTTAATGTGAAATCTACTATCTACTTGTGTTAAGGACCAGTATTCAACCTGGACGCAGATATCAGGTATTAAGTTTTATAAAATAAAATGTTCTTTTTTTCCAGGTGTTCAACTGTCCAGCCAACCTCGCATCACACAGACGATGGCATAAACCCAGACTTCCCGGAGCAGGAAAAATTCGTAAACAACCAACAGCAGTAATGCTTCCAGATTCCGACATAGTCTCTAACGATGCAACGGAGCCCATCGAAGGGTCCAAGTTTACGTGCACCGTGTGTGGGAAAGGCTTCCGAAGACAAGCTTATCTAAAAAAACACATTACCAGCCATCAGAACTTTGATTCGGAATCAATACCTGGAAATGAAAAAATGTTCTCTGAAAAGGGCGAAGACATCCTAAAATATCCTCGAAGATTAGATGACTTTGGAGATGACGTCAAAATTTTGGAAGACGGGACCCAAGAGCGCTTTATGAGCAGACCCCACAGTGGTCAAGAGTTCTCCGCCTTCAAACTCGTCCATGCAGAACTATCCAGAAAACCGAGCAACTTCAAAATCGGCGAAGAACTCAGAGACACCAATTTCAACCACTTCTGGAACAAAATACCACCAGCGAGACCGGTGAGCATCAACTACTTTGCCGATTGCGAAAACACCGCGGACAAAATCTTGCGGAATCGTGAATCTGATGATGTGAGAATAATGAGGAGTTATCAAAGATCCGGCAGCAGCAAGCAAACTTCTCCCGTTTCTTCAGATTCGGAGGAGTCCCAGACTCTTGATATAACTGGGTCTGAGGATGAGACCTCTGAAGAGATCAGAAAGGCTGCTAGACCAGTTGACAGGACTGTTCAATCGAGACTGGAAGTCTGTGAAGACACCAACTGACATTTGATGATCTTGAGGCCAGTTCCGAGGTTTCCACAAACGGTGGAGACGATCCCGGGCTGGCGCTTCAATACAAACAGACATTCCGTCAACAGCTTTAACAACTTTCAGGCCAATGGTAGCTACAACCCACTTTACGCCTACACTTCCAGGAATCTCTCCGAAAGCAATGGAAGTCGGCCTACATATTATCCGCAATAATTTCATCAACATTTTTGAAAATTGCATTAAAACTTAAGTTGTAAATGAATCCAAAATATATATCTTCAAATGTAAAATAGCATTCTTGTCCATAATATATTGTGTTGTATGTAATTAGATAAGGTAAGTAATAATGATCTCGATTAGTTCTATCATTGTTAGTCAATAAATATGTATTTAGATTCATTTGTAATTTTCTGGTCAAACTTGCTCACTTCTAGTCTTTATTCTTGTCATTTTTATTTATTGAATATAGAATCATATTGTACCCACATTATTTATTATTATTCTTTCGAATATATGTACCGTAGAATGGGGTGACTTCGGACATTTCTTTTATATTTTTTTAAGTTTTTGGTAAACTGGCAGATAAAAAAATCTTAAAATATAATTTTTAATATATTTTAACCATAATGTATCTGAATTATATTTATTTGTACCTATAACTACATTTTTTTAAATTTAAAAAGTATAAATATTGCCGTAGTCACCACGTCAAGTCCGACTAGTGACTACGGACCGCCCTGTTAAAGTCACCACATTCTACGGTACCGATTAACCGAGTTGTGTTTATATGTTCTAGTCAAAATCTGAAACTGCTTAGATTTTTATTTGTAAAAGTGATGTTTTTTTTTCGTCTCAAAATATTTAGATTTTACATTTTTTTAACTAATTAATGCAACCCCCTAGTCACCATCCTTGTCACATTCAAAAGAGTTTGGACTAGTAAATATTTATTTTATAATTTTGCAATAGAAACCATTACACCCGTCTAGTCATTTTTGCAGTTTTTTTGCATTATCAGAAAATTAGAAAATAATTTATAACAACGATTACAATTTACTTTGATGTTTCAACTAATTTGAAACACAACCCTCCTCGCGAAAATTCACCTTTAATTACTTTTTTAATGCGATTTTTTAAATATTTTATTTTCTGCTTTTAAGAAAGCTTGGTTAGTTTTGCAAATCATTAAAATTAATTTTTTACTATTCCGTTACCAAATAACAATAACCAAAATATTAAAAAAGTTAAAATGAAACAAATATCTACATGTTAAATTAATGCTGTCATTTTATGGTATTAATCCAATAATCTTTAAAATTGTATATAAACCAATATATACAGGTGTATCAGGACGTGCCCGAGGGATTTTAACCATTTATTCCTGAACATATTTCGAGTAGAAAACCTAGATGTCATTTTGCTTACCGTTTTTTTTCCTATTAAAAACATTTTTTTCCATCACACGCCGCAACTGACTAGTTATAATGGTAGCGCGTTTACAGCCTAGCTGACACTTGATAAGCGTTTCGTCCCGTTCTAACAGCATATTAGCACACGAAACAGCGCGTATCGCTGAAACACGTCACGACGGGATTGGAACAGTGGCGACGTGTAATTAAAAAACATATTGTTTGTTTTTAATAGAAAAAAAATGTCATCAGACACCAAAATGACAAGTAGATTTTTTCTTCAAATATGCTCAGGAATCGCCGGTTAAAATCCCTCGGGTACTTCCTGTTACATTATTTATAATTGTAAAATGTTAATAAAATATATTATCTTTAGATCTATTTAAGTGGAAGATGTGATAGCAAATGTTAACATGTTAGCAGATGTATTATTAATAAATAAAAATTAATGTATTGTCTTTTTAAGGTTAATTTTAAAATATGGAATCGATCACGAATTCAACAGATGAGCGAAACTCTAGTCATGAAATACTTTTTAAGAAATTTAAGGTGTACCTCAGGGTTTGTAAATACGAACACCTTAATAGTTATAGACATGGTTTTACTATTATGTACAAATAAATGATTAATATTAGTAGTACAAAGCAGCTACTAGTGTAAAAACATATGTGTAAAAAAATATTAGCATGTTACTGAAATCTTAAGGTAAATATTTTATAATATAGAAATAAAAGAGTACCACCTTTGTCATACTAAATTTAAATTTGGATTTATTTTTAAAATACTGTAGTTAAATAAAAAAAATATGTTAAACGTCCAACTATGTAAATATAATGATGTATAAAATAAATAAAAAAATATTAATAATAATAAATGCATTTTGGTTGGCGTAAATTTAAATTACAAACGACCTCTTTTAAAATTTTTACTAAAAATGCCCTTTTTAAAGATGCTTTGTTTGATAAATTTATTTTATATTTAGTTACATTTGCAAAATAAGTTGGTCAAGATTATTTATGTAATAACTAGCTGACCCGGAGAACTTAGTATCGCATCAGAATCAATAACTGTTGTGTTAACTTATTAGCTGAATTACTTAAATTCAATTTTTAAAGTAAGAATTTACACAATGAAGGAATGAAGCAATTATCGATGAGCAACTGTCCGTGTTTTGTTTTTATCAGTATCAGAGATGGCGTTGAGTACGGATTTATATTTTATGTGATTTTCTTACTTTTCCACTAACTTACGGGAATGGCGTTTCATTTTCTTTAAAGAGAGGGAGATTTATTTTAATTATTGTAGTTTTCCTTTGAAGGGGTGCAGACATACCTTCACCGTTGTCTCATTTTCGACTGTTGACATTTAGTGTGTAAGAAAGAGGGACAGCATTATATGTTTAAGAATAAAAGCAAAACAATCGGCGTGTTGAAATTTGACTTTTTAAATTTTTTTATGAATTCACTCACTAATCAATATTATACTTATCACAATTGCTGCAGCTCTTTCAAAATATGAGAATTCGTTCCATACAAAATGAATGAGGAAAAGATTTTTTTTAATACATTTTTTCGTGAACTTTTCCGATGTTTTAAAAGCTATTCTGCTATTCGGGGTGGAGACAAATCCAACAAATCAAAGATCATAAAAATCGGTCCAGCCGTTCTTGAGTTATAAATGGTATAACTAACCCGACTTTGTTTTATATATTAAGATTATCATTAACTCGATCATAAATACCAATATTGTCTCTAAAACATGAACATTTTTAATTCTTCATTAAGCCAAATTTTATAATGAAAAGTAAAATAAATAAAGTAGGTGATTTCCATCCTGGACATTTGCCACATCTATTGATTAAATAAAGTAGGTGATTTCCATCCTGGACATTTGCCACATCTATTGATTAAATAAAGTAGGTGATTTCCATCCTGGACATTTGCCACATCTATTGATTAAATAAAGTAGGTGATTTCCATCCTGGACATTTGCCAAATCTATTGATTAAATAAAGTAGGTGATTTCCATCCTGGACATTTGCCACATCTATTGATTAAATAAAGTAGGTGATTTCCATCCTGGACATTTGCCACATCTATTGATTAAAAAAATAAATTTTGTTTTTAGCATCAAATCCAAAGTACTTTGGCCTCAAATCCAAATTTAAGTTTTGTACGAAAAAGTCCATGCAGCCGTTCCTAAAGTGTACCATCTATGGAATCAGCTTGTTTAAATTTATTAAAAAAAAACGCTTGTAATTAATTTTAATAATATTAAACCTTCAGATTTAGTTTGAAGCCTAATAAAAATTCTATTTATGTGTTTGTATAATATATTTTTGTCTTAATTTAATGTGTTTACTGATTATATTTGTATTTTTTTTAAACTTTAATCTTACTGACATGTAGTTTTATTCTTTTTTAAATTGGTATCTATACCTACTTAGATTAAGGGTTTATTTATAGTTTCTCGAATTAAATTAGGATGGTTCACAATACCCCTTCTCAAAACCACATCATGGAGTTCTTTCTAGAAAAAAATCTGATCCAAAAAAAATAATGTATATTTTTCACAATGCTTTTAAATAATTATTTTGCCATTATATTTCAAATAATATAAATAGATAAACTGAAGGAATTTTGTCACAAAACACTTGCAGAGTTTTTTTAAATGATTTTATTTGAAATAAACTAAAAATTCTGCAAAGTAGATTTCCTAGATAATTTATTGATTTATAATATCGTATGATTGTGTGATTTGAAATATGTTTTGTATAATACTACGTTTCGTTTGAAAAATTAACAAATCTACGCAATTACCTATCGTCGCCTTAGTTCTTAATTGAACAAACGACCATTTTAGTTTTTGTTCAATCACCACTTTATTATCTTACTTCTTACTATAATATATATATATAATATTATATAATATAATATATATATAATATATAATGATATAAAAAAATATAATAATATTATAAATGCGAAAGCTTGTATGGATGGTCCTTACTCTTTCACGCAATAAATTTCGAATGGAATTTAAAAATTCTTTCACTAATCGAAAGCTACATTATTTGCGAGTAACAACGGCTTTATATATTGGTAAGCTCTGGCGTTATGAATGAGCTGTGCCGTTATGAGATTATGTATCACACGTTTTCTGTCCCTTACAAAATCGAGTTATTGCAAACGTCAAACAAATTGTTACCTTGGAAACAATGTTTTTTTTTTAATTTTAGGCTTAAAAAGAGTGCTTTGTTGTGATTAAAAAGAGTACTTTTTTGGCGTCGTAGTTAATATCTACATATATCTAAAAATGTTTATTCTCCGAACAAAAAGCATAACGTTGCTATAAAGCATAGCTTTTGAAGTGGACTGTCATTTTCTTATTTTTTTTAGGTTACTCTAATAATAATAATAATACTTGGCTGATTTATAAAGCGCCGTTTTTGTGAAAAATCACCTCAAGGGCGCTGTACATCTGTATTCAAATATGAACTGAATGTACTCTGTATTCAAATATGAATAAAATACTAATAAAGGGAGTAGGTACTTAAAATAAATTTCTATTTCTATAATTTAAATATTTTATAAAATAGAATTTTTATTTGCGAAATGTCATTCTCAAATTTTGAAATTTTCTATTAACAATAATTATTTTCTATTAGACAAAATAGCAAGAATAATAACAATTATGCCAGTAATTTCGCACTAATACTATGCGAGCGAAGCCATGGGTAAAAGCTAGTTAAAAATGTTATTTAATCACTTAACTAAGAATTGATTATTTTCGTTGCTAGTTTTTGGGATGTTATGCCGTGTTGCGCTACCTCCTTCTATAGCCGACGTTTCGGACAGAGTTGCAGTGTCCATCATCATTGAAGCTTTCACCCACCTATTCCCACCCCGGTATAGGCGACTTATGGTCGCCCCTTCGGAGTTCTCGCAAGAATCTAATTTTTTTAATGAACGACTCTACATTTAAAATATGTAACGATTCTAGAACTTCAATGTCCCCGCATACGTTGTTAGAGGGCGGTATGCAGGCGCGCCTACAGGAATGTACTGTGATGGTCAATTCTACAATTCTAAAGCCCATGAAGGTAATCACTGTGTCCATCATCAGTCCATAATCGTCGGATCTGCCGGATCTGCCCTGATGATGGACACTGCAACGCTGTCCGAAACGTCGGCTATAGACGGAGGTAGCGCAACACGGCATAACATCGCAAAAACTAACAACGAAAATGCTTTTGGCCGTGAAAACCTAAAAAAAAAGAGATTTTTAAACTAAACGAACTTCTTCACCTTTACGGAAAAAGCTTTATTTTTAACACCTATCACAAGGTTTCATTGAAATAATTAAAGAAAAACTTCTCCTATTGTAAAATTTTCTAAGGGGCCATCCATAAATTACGCTACACCTAAGGAATGTGGGGGGGGGGGGAGGGGGGGTAGAGGGTAGAGAAGTGGGACATTGTGTGACAAGGAGTATGGGGGGGGGGTCATCAGCTCTGTGACGTCACACGTAAAATTCTAAATTATTAAAATGCAAAACTTAAATATAAACGAAAAACTTCTTCGGGGGGGAGGTCTCACAAATGTGACGATGTGTGACAGGGACGGGGGACGGGGGGGGGGGGGGAAATTAAATTCTCGTGATGTAATTTATGGATATCCCCTAATGGTCGTTTGAAACAATTAAGAACTAAAGCAACGCTATAGTAGTAATATAATGTTAAATTTAGATTTTTTTTTCAAATTTCAAATAGTAACTTACAAGATAAAATTTAAAACTTTCGAAAACAATTTGTGTTTTTTTGTAGAAAAGAGTCGATACGTCTAGAATTCGATATAAAAATTACAAATTTCCGGTCGGGTCTGGTTATTGCATCGTAAGTAGAAAAACATAATGTTTTGTATGTTACATTATTATCTATTATTAAAGAAAATATTTGTAAATTTAAAACTATAAACATAACCATTTATGTAAGACTTAGAAGAGATTCCCAAACAGTGGTTCGTGAAAAAAAAGAAAATCGGTTTGATAAATTTTTTAAGCCCTCGCATAGTTTATTTACCTACAGCACACCATAATATCACAAAGATTAAAAAAATTGTAAGCCTTTATCCTCATTACATTTATTTTATTTGTATATGGGTGGGTACGAGGGTCGCGAAACTGCATCGTTCTGTGACATTGAAAAACAGTTTGGGAACCCCTGATTAAAAAAATACTTTTAAGTGTATCGAAGACAGCTAATAATGCCAAATGTACAGCCAAATAAAATTATTAAAATATTTGGAAAATTATATTTATTAAAATAGTAGTAATATGAAATTAATATTGAAAGAAAATCGTGTAAAAATATTCAATCTAATTTATTTAATAGTACCTATCTAGAAGTAAACTACTGTCAAAAAATATTTTTTCTTTTTAAAATATGGTTCTTAATCAAAAGGCAATATTATTGTAAAATTTTAAAGACTTTGTAGTTCATATTATATGAAAAGTTGTTCAAAATCATGTAGTTTGGGGTGTAATATTGTAAAAAACAATGTTTATGAATCTTATTATAATAAAAACGTTAAATATTAAAAGAGATTTTTTATTCGAATTCGTAGATCATTAAAATTAATTCATCTAATTGATAATCGGCTGCTATCTGGACTACTGAATTACTAGACTACTGGACTACTGGACTTCTGGGCTACTGGACTACTGCACTATTTGATGAAATGGATTTAACCAACAGTAAACACCAAACGGCATAATTTTTCACCTTGCGATATAAGATAAAAAGGACACGTCTGCGACATCTACCGAATCGAATTTAATTAAGCTCGTGGTTACCGGAGAAATCTATAATTTATTTATTTATTTATTTACGCCCTACTGGGCTTTTACAAGATATTACCATATCTTGTAAATATTAAGATATTACCATATCTTATATATCTTGTAAAAGCCCAGTAGGGCGTAAATAAATAAATAAATAAATTATAGATTTCTCCGGTAATACAGTTGTGTTAGCAAATACATAGTATTCAATATATATTGATTTATGATACATTTAAGACAAATTAAATGTATAGGTATGGAAAGCGAAATTTGTAAAAAGACATATAAAAACTAAAAAAAATAGAAATATAGAGTGTATTCACTACGGAGTCGTGAAATCATACATTTTACTAAAATAATTATAAAGACTTCGTTTTGTGACTAATACGGAACCTTTAAATATGTCTACAGTATTCCCAAATTTATTGCCCAGATGATGCATTCTATTAATAGGTGTATGAGCCTTATAATTCGTTTTGAAATTGTCACAGAAAAAGGTAGCACTTTGTCTCGTATTTCTGGTCGGTATGTAAAATTTTATTTTGGAGAGAATTTCAGGGTTGTTAATGCAATTATTAATAATTTTATTTAATAGTACAAGGTCAAAGATGATCCGCCTATCTGACAGCGTAATTATATTGAGTTGTTTTATCAAAAGGACATAGTTAATATTTTGAATTGGAATATTTAGCTTAAAGTTAATAAATCTTAGAAATTTGTGCTGTACCCTTTCTATATTGTTGGAATGGATTTTATACATTGGGGACCAAATTGGCGAATTGTACTCTACCTGGCTTCTTACTAAAGAAGTGTACAATGTTTTCAAACATTCTAGTGACTTGAAACCACTTGCTGTTCTGAATATGAACCCGAGCATTTTTAAAGCTCTATTTGTTATTTCATTTACGTGCAGAGTAAATGTTAACTTTTCATCAAATATAACACCCATCAAATATAAGTCCCTGATCTGAGCGACTGGTGTCAATTTTACATTATTTAAAGAGTATTCATAGGTAAAATGACTTTGGATTTTACGAAAACGAATAACTTGGCATTTTTGAATATTAAGAAATAACGAGTTGATCACACACCAATGATACAATTTATCTAAATTTGATTGTAAAATATGACAATCCTCTATTATACTATGTATCATTTTATACATTTTCAAATCATCAGCGAAGAGAAGGACTTGTACGTCTTTAAATACACTAACAATGTCATAAAGAAAGAAAGAGAGAGTACGAAAACAGTATGCAATATAGTTGTGAATGATGAATACTTGGAGCAGGTGGATGAGTTTGTGTATCTGGGTAGTATGTTTACGAGAGATGGGAAGGCTGATAGGGATATTGAAAGAAGGGTGAATGCTGGTAACTCCATTAATGGAGGACTGAATGCCGTTGGCGCTAATAAAAAACTGTCAAAAGAAGCGAAACTAGCAGTCCACAATGGAGTCCTGGTACCTACCCTGATGTATGGCAGTGAGGCATGGAACTGGCAGAGGAAGGATGAAAGTAAACTGAATGCTGTTGAAATGAGATCCCTGAGGCGTATGTGTGGTAAAACAATGTATGATCGTGTGAGAAATGTGGATATCCGCAAAGAATGTAAGGCTGATGCATGCATAATGAGTAAGATTAAGAAAGGGACCCTCAGATGGTTTGGGCATGTAGAGCGAATGAACGAAGAAAGCAGTGTAAGAAGAATATACGACGCAAATGTGAATGGTAGAAGAAGTCGTGGACGTCCGAGGAAGACATGGCACGATCAAGTGAATCAGATACTTGAGTCGGGCCATGTCAAAAGTCAGAATAATAGAAGAGAATGTATGAGACGATGTATGAATGTGAGTGAGGCAAAGAGTGTGTGCCAAGACCGAGTTGTTTGGCGGTCCGTCCTCTCTGCCTACCCCTGCGGGGAAACGGCGTGATGGTTAGTTAGTTAGTTTAGTTAGTTAACAATGTCATTTATAAATAATAAAAAAAGAATTGGTCCTAGGTGAGATCCTTGGGGAACCCCACTTGTGGCTTCGAAGATGTAAGATTCTACAGAATTTATTTTAACACAGAGCTTTCTTTTACTGAGATAACTGTTAATCTATATCAATATTTTTTCTTTAAAGCCCAACATACTTAATTTATGTACTAGAATATGTCGTTTAACTTTATCAAAAGCTTTGGAAAAATCTGTGTATATCGCATCTACCTGATGCTTAAGGACAAAGGAATCAGTTATATAATTAACATAAATGAGTAAGTTACTTAAAGTATTTTTACCTGTGATAAAGCCATGCTGATTGGGTACTATTATATTATTGATTTGTTTTGTAATGACATCTAGGACTAATGATTCAAAGAGTTTGGGAATAGCGGACAATATACATATTGGTCTGTAATTTGATACATCGCTTTTATCTCCCTTTTTGTGAATAGGCGTTAAAAAGCTTTTTTTCCACTGATCTGGAAAACACCCTGACGACAAAGACTTGTTAAATAGTATAAATAATGGATAAGTCAAACTGGCTATACAAGATTTTAAAAATATTGGAGGAAAACCTTCTGGTCCAGCAGATTTATTAGAATCTAATGATTTTGATAATGTTTGAACTTGTATCAAGGTTTGATAAATAAGACACAGATGTTGTTACGATCGAATTCAATTTATGGGAACCCCAAAGGTAGGCTTAAAACCAAACAAACTAAATTGATTCGACCAATCAGAGCGAGGAGGCGGGGACATATTGAGAACAAAGAAATGGACTTTGGACCAGAACATTAGCTGGGTAATTTATTTGATAGGAGTTCTCACCAACTTGAGGGGTAAATACACTATAATATAATCAAGTTCATAACAAAAAGGGAAGCCAGATTCGGGGGAAAACTTACATACTTTGATATTTAAAAGAGAAAAAACATTGAAAATTACGATTATCATTTTCAGATGAAGCAATAAAGTCAAGAAAAATGTTTTGGAAAGAAAATCTAATGAAAAAAATTGGCGTATTGACGGGAGTGTTGACCGAACAATATAAGATTCAAACTTATTAGTGCGATTTTAGATGAGTTTAGATAGATATCGTTATATACTTGAAATGGGGTGGCTATTCTAGTTATATTACGTTAGATTAATTCAACGGAAGGGATCGTTTTAAGTCATTTGTTATGAGGAAATGCTATATACGATAGGGCAAATTGGTAATCGGCATTGGTGTTAGACTGGTTGTCGAGCCCACACATGATTCTTGTGTACAAACAATGAAAGACCGAACATGAATTTTGGTCATTATAACTGTCTTTATGGGTTAAAGGATGATTAGTTTTAACATTGGCTTAATGCGATGTTTAGTTAAGCAAAAAGCAATAAAAACTAACGACTTAATATTAATTTCTTATTTATGACGGAGTACATAGAAATTGAAATATAAACATGCGTCCACGAGGGTACTTTATGTGAGTTTAGGGAGAAACGAGACACAATTTCAGACATTTTTGAACAGAGTAATCAACCTGACAGCTATCCCGGGGTCAAATTGGAATTTTCTCCTATAGAAAATGTGAAAAATAACATATTAAATAATTATGGATAGAAAATGAAATTTTCTAAGAGGTAATAAACATCGGAGACGATATGGAGGGTGGTAAAAAAGAAAATAAAGACATTTAAAAGATGATTCCGTAAGGAAAACTCAGGAAAATTCCGAAATATCGATGAAAACAACAAATTTGGCTTGGAATGTAACTAATCATATAGTTATGGAAAATGATAAAAGAATAAAGGAGGGAAGTCATAAAAAGAACGTCGTAAATAAAAGAAAATAAAAAAAAGAGGAAAATTAAAATCTACGACGAAAATAGAGACAACACAGTTTAAATTGAATTGATTCATATAGGTGACATGAAAATGTGGAGGAATTTAGTATAATGAAAATTGGAAAATGCATAATAAAGATTTCGACACGAGTTTGTTCGTGTTCTGTCGGCGATAAACAGAATTACGAGTAATATACGGTTTATTGGAGACGTACCTATTATATATTGAGGAAAAAAAGGACACGAACATCATGATATTTAAATTAAATTTATAAGGCCAGAAGACAAAGGAACGACAGGGCATTTTGATATAATATTGCAGGTTTGATCCTGGAACAATGTACGGGAGAGACAGGACATAGAAGGAGTGTACTCAGAATCAGAGCAGGCGGGAATAGCGACAGTGATAGTGAGTTGGATTAATAACTCAATGAAGATATAGATGAGCCGTTTTAGTTCTGAAAGTGGGTACATAACCAAGGACTTGGATCATTCCGAGAAAGTCAATCGTCGGATCTTGGAAGTAGTGTCGGCGTGACTTGACGTGATAAACGGTTATTAATTGGAAAAGTTTCTAAGAGTGAATTCTGGGACTTAGCGTTTGAAAGTGTTATAAATAAATGCATTTTAAACAGAAAAATTCTAAGTGTCTGGGATTTTGGAGACTTGTAAAATAAATTCAGTTTAAAAATAGTACGAATAATAATAAATAATTTCAATCAGTCGAGTGTCGTGTTATAAGTTATTGTGCGTTAGTGCAATTGCTTTATAGTGTATAACAAAGTTAATAACAGCGGATAATAGTAAATTTTCGAACTTAATATAATTGATAAAATCACATCAGTAATATTTCTGTTTAATAAAGTGAAATTTGAACCGAATACTTCGAATCACAAAAATAATAATAATAATAAATTTGAGATTTAAAATAAATAATACCGACTATTAATTTATTGTTAAATACGTGAGTGATAAGAAAATAATAAATGGGATTTTTTTTTTATTATTATTTCGGTAAAGTTAAATAAACAGTACAAAATATAATCTTATTGTAAAATAAAAAGTTCGGTGACAAACAAAATGGATAGTTAATAATAATGTATTAATTTGAAAATAATCGTGAAGTATTTATTGTTTAAAAAAATAATTAAACAAATTGTTACTTAACCAACGAGGTTTTGAAAATAAAATACATTTTGATTAATAGAGATTAATTAGGCTTCAAATAATTCGGTTTTGATTTACCAAAATTAAATGATATAGTGAGATTAAATATTCGGAATAGATTGAGTAAAACTTAGTTCCAGCAATAAATACATAAATTAAGTAGAAACACATTATATATATTAAAGTATCTATTATAAGTATTGGAATAAAAGTATATATTTTGTATTTCTTATTTTAATATATATGTAGTATGTATAATTATATTTATATAATCGGGATATAAAATATCTCAAAGAGGTATTGCACAATTATGATAAGATGTTATATGAAATTCATATATGTGGTTTGAATCTATTTATATTAATATATTCCAAGAAAAAATAATTAATCAAAGCATTCTTTATATTGAATTTGGGTGGTATCGATTTCAGATACCTACCTTCAAATATATCTCAAATTATGAAATTAAACGTATACTTAATTAAATTTTCGAGTTCATATAGAGTTATGGATCTTATATTTATTTTATTAAAAATATGTATTTTATGTAACCTTATTCTATTTGAAATTATCTCTATATAAGTAATGTGTGTATATGTGTATCTAATGTTTAAATAACATTTATTTATGTATATAATTGTTGAGTAGAGATAAATTCACTTGTGACTTGCAGTCAAATATTTACATAATGCTAAGATGATTAGATTTTGAATAGGTTTAAATTTGTTATGATAAATGTTAAGTAACCCGTGTGAATTTAAGTG
The DNA here is from genome assembly GCA_917563855.2 of Limnephilus lunatus. Classification (NCBI taxonomy): domain Eukaryota; kingdom Metazoa; phylum Arthropoda; class Insecta; order Trichoptera; family Limnephilidae; genus Limnephilus; species Limnephilus lunatus. Next base: position 37,302,931 of record OU830602.1, on the reverse strand, counting down.
GGAGTGTTGAGTAGAGATACATTCAAAGGTGTTCAGATACTATATTTTTTAAGTTGGCAACACTGGCAGTGTGTGGCGCTACTGTAGCTGTTTCCTTACACATAAAGAAGTGTATTTTGTTTTTGTTCTAATAAATAGTAATCCATAAAATATAAAAAAAAATCTTACTTATTTTCAACGAAATATAAGCAGATTCCAATAATAATCAATATATATATGTATATATATATTTATACATACTAAATTAAACATTTTCAGATTGGGAATTAAATTATAGTTCTAAATTGTTCGGAAGGCGTAGGATAAACAATACACAAACGTGTCATTCCATGTACGTATTCGAAAGAATGTCTTAAGTGTAAATGTATGAAGAAAATAAAAATACTTCTTTTGGCTTTTTTTAAATTGATTCGGGTACAGACCATCATTTTTAGTACTAATCCAAAATTTGAGTCGAATTGATGGCATAGTGCCAAATTTATGGCTGAACCAAAGTTTTGAACAAAGCGCTAAGAATGCGATGAAAATATTGTATGAAGAAAATTAAAATTCTTCTTTGGCTTTTATTAACTTGATTCGGGTACAGACCATGATTCTTAGTAAGAATCCGAAATTTCAGTCAGTTCGGTGCCATAAGGCCAAAGTAATGACCGAACCCAAGTATTAAAAACACCGACCCCAAGTACTAAAACGAGCGAACCCAAGTGTGATAACGATGATATTTTTTTCATAAACTTCTTTTTGCTGATTTTTTAATTGTTTCGGGTACAGACCATGATTTTTAGTAAGAATCCAAAATTTCAGTCGAATTAGTGCCATAGTGCCAAAGTTATGGCTGAACCTAAGTTTTGAACAATGTGCTAAGAAAACGATAAAAGTTTTGTATGAAGAAAATAAAAATTCTTCTTTTGGCTTTTATTAACTTGATTCGGGTACAGAACATGATTCTTAGTAAGAATTCAAAATTTCAGTCGAATTGGTGCCATAGTGCCAAAGTTATGGCTGAACCTAAGGTTTTGACAAAGTGCTTAATAAACGATGAAAATTTTGTATGTGGAAAATAAAAATTCTTCTTTTGGATTTTTTTAAATTGATTCGGGTACAGACCATGATTCTTAGTAAGAATCGAAAATTTCAGTCAGATCGGTGCCATGAGGCCAAAGTTATGACCGAACCCAAGTAATTAAAACACCGACCCCAAGTACTAAAACGAGCGAACCCAAGTGCAATCAATGCTATTTTTTTCAAAATCTTCTTTTGGCCGACTTTTAGATTGATTCGGGTACAGACCATGATTCTTAGTAAGAATTCAAAATTACGTCGAATTGGTGCCATAGTGTCAAAGTTATGGCTGAACCTAAGTTTTGAACAATGTGCTAAGAAAACGATGAAAATTTTGTATGAAGAAAATTAAAATTCTTCTTTGGCTTTTATTAACTTGATTCGGGTACAGACCATGATTCTTAGTAAGAATCCGAAATTTCAGTCAGTTCGGTGCCATAAGGCCAAAGTTATGACCGAACCCAAGTATTAAAAACACCGACCCCAAGTACTAAAACGAGCGAACCCAAGTGTGATAACGATGATATTTTTTTCATAAACTTCTTTTTGCTGATTTTTTAATTGTTTCGGGTACAGACCATGATTTTTAGTAAGAATCCAAAATTTCAGTCGAATTAGTGCCATAGTGCCAAAGTTATGGCTGAACCTAAGTTTTGAACAATGTGCTAAGAAAACGATGAAAGTTTTGTATGAAGAAAATTAAAATTCTTCTTTTGGCTTTTATTAACTTGATTCGGATACAGACCATGATTCTTAGTAAGAATCCAAAATTTTAGTCATTTCGGTGCCATAAGGAAAAAGTTATGACCGAACCCAAGTAATTAAAACAACGACCCCAAGTACTAAAACGAGCGAACTCAAGTGTGAAATCAATGCTATTTTTTTCAAAATCTTCTTTTGGCTGACTTTTTGATTGATTCGGGTACAGAACATGATTCTTAGTAAGAATTCAAAATTTCAGTTGAATTGGTGCCATAGTGCCAAAGTTATGGCTGAACCTAAGGTTTTGACAAAGTGCTTAATAAACGATGAAAATTTTGTATGTGGAAAATAAAAATTCTTATTTTGGATTTTTTTAAATTGATTCGGGTACACACCATGATTCTTAGTAAGAATCGAAAATTTCAGTCAGATCGGTGCCATAAGGCCAAAGTTATGACCGAACCCAAGTAATTAAAACACCGACCCCAAGTACTAAAACGAGCGAACCCAAGTGCAATCAATGCTATTTTTTTCAAAATCTTCTTTTGCCCGACTTTTTGATTGATTCGGGTACAGACCATGATTCTTAGTAAGAATTCAAAATTTAGTCGAATTGGTGCCATAGGGCCAAAGTTATGGCTGAACCTAAGTTTTGAACAATGTGCTAAGAAAACGATGAAAGTTTTGTATGAAGAAAATTAAAATTCTTCTTTTTGCTTTTATTAACTTGATTCGGGTACAGACCATGATTCTTAGTAAGAATCTGAAATTTCAGTCAGTTCGGTGCCATAAGGTCAAAGTTATGACCGAACCCAAGTATTAAAAACACTGACCCCAAGTACTAAAAAGAGCTAACGCAAGTGTGATATCGATGATATTTTTTTCAAAAACTTCTTTTTGCTGATTTTTTGATTGATTCGGGTACAGACCATAATTCTAAGTAAGAATTCAAAATTTCAGTCGAATTAGTGCCATAGTGCCAAAGTTATGGCTGAACCTAAGTTTTGAACAATGTGCTAAGAAAACGATGAAAGTTTTGTATGAAGAAAATTAAAATTCTTCTTTTGGCTTTTATTAACTTGATTCGGATACAGACCATGATTCTTAGTAAGAATCCAAAATTTCAGTCATTTCGGTGCCATAAGGCAAAAGTTATGACCGAACCCAAGTAATTAAAACAACGACCCCAAGTACTAAAACGAGCGAACCCAAGTGTGAAATCAATGTTTTTTTTTCAAAATCTTCTTTTGGCTGACTTTTTGATTGATTCGGGTACAGAACATGATTCTTAGTAAGAATTCAAAATTTCAGTCGAATTGGTGCCATAGTGCAAAAGTTATGGCTGAACCTAAGGTTTTGACAAAGTGCTTAATAAACGATGAAAATTTTGTATGTGGAAAATAAAAATTCTTCTTTTGGATTTTTTTAAATTGATTCGGGTACAGACCATGATTCTTAGTAAGAATCCGAAATTTCAGTCAGTTCGGTGCCATAAGGCCAAAGTTATGACCGAACCCAAGTATTAAAAACACCGACCCCAAGTACTAAAACGAGCGAACCCAAGTGCGATATCGATGATATTTTTTTCAAAAACTTCTGTTTGCTGATTTTTTGATTGATTCGGGTACAGTCCATGATTTTTAGCAAGAATCCTAAATTTCAGTCATTTCGGTGCCATAATGCCAAAGTTATGACCGAACCCAAGTAATTAAAACACCGACCCCAAGTACTAAAACGAGCGAACCCAAGTGCAATCAATGCTATTTTTTTCAAAATCTTCTTTTGGCCGACTTTTTGATTGATTCGGGTACAGACCATGATTCTTAGTAAGAATTCAAAATTTCAGTCGAATTGGTGCCATAGTGCCAAAGTTATGGCTGAACCTAAGTTTTGAACAATGTGCTAAGAAAACGATGAAAGTTTTGTATGAAGAAAATTAAAATTCTTCTTTTGGCTTTTATTAACTTGATTCGGGTACAGACCATGATTCTTAGTAAGAATCTGAAATTTCAGTCAGTTCGGTGCCATAAGGTCAAAGTTATGACCGAACCCAAGTATTAATCAACAGTCTTTACAAATGAAATTCCAACTCCTGATGCTAATAATACGGTAGATCCTCTTAACAACACATTAATATCTTCAATCAAAATAAATGAAGAAATCACCATAAAATATCTCTCAAGTATAGATATTAACAAAGGACCAGGAATAGACAGGCTGCCCGGGATTTTTATACGCAACTGCAGTAAATACATCTGTGTTCCGCTTTGCGCCATCTATAAAAAATCACTGACAGAAGGATCGTTTCCTCTCAAATGGAAATCAGCCGTTATCACACCAATCTTTAAGACAGGTGATAAGCATGACGTTAAAAACTACCGTCCAATTTCCCAACTTCCTATTCTAAGTAAAGTTCTTGAAAAAATTGTTTTTGATCAATTGTACTCTACTATTTCGACAATCATTACGCCGAATCAGCACGGATTTATGAAAGGTAGGTCTACAACATCCAACCTTGCCCTTTTCATTAACTTCTTGCATAGCAAGATGGACGATAAGGAGCAAGTCGATACTATGTATACAGACTTCTCTAAAGCCTTTGACCGTGTAATTCACTCAATTCTTTTGAAAAAACTCATCCTCCTTGGTATACATGGCGACCTGTTTATATGGATTAAGTCTTACATTAGTAATCGCAATCAGGTAATATTAATCAACGGCGTCTTCTCAAAGTCTATAGAGGTAATATCTGGTGTCCCGCAAGGTTCCCACCTAGGTCCGCTCTTGTTCAACATTTATATAAATGACATTGGATCATGCTTTCAGAATTCCGAATATTTGCTTTACGCTGATGACATGAAAATATTCAAAGTGGTGCATTATTTCTCTGACTGTGAAGCGTTACAAAGTGACCTAGATAGGCTTTGCAAGTATTGCAAACTTAACTGTTTAGATATCGATATTTCCAAATGTCACACTATGACATTCACCAGAAATAAACATATAATTGAGTACTCTTATTCACTCCAAAATGAACCTGTTATCTCTAAAAAGGAATGTTAAGATCTTGGCATTTACCTTGATAGCAAACTTATATTTAATAAGCATATCGACTCAATCGTTAACAGGTCATATAAAATGCTTGGTTTTGTTCTACGTGTCAGTAAAGTATTCAGTAACCCGCGTACAGTAGTAATGTTATATTTTGCATAAGTCAGAAGTACACTGGAATATGCCTCACCAATTTGGAACCCGCAGTACAAACTGTATATTGATAGCATAGAAAACATTCAACACAAATTTATAAAATATCTTGCCTTCAAATTCAACAATATCTTTGGATGCACATTTCAAACTTTGCAACAAAGGAGAACAATAGCTGATGTAACATTTATACACAGAATTTTAAATAATAACATCAACTGTACCGAACTTCTTTCCCTAATTAATTTTAACATACCCTTAAGACGTACACGCCATACAGAATTATTCCACACGCTTAATTATAAAACAAATGCAGCAACTAATTCGCCAATTAACCGTGCTCTTCATATGTTAAATAATGTTTGTCTAAATTCTAATATCGACATTTTCTCCGATTCACTTCCCAAATTTAAAAAGAGCATCATGTCAGTAATGTAAATTGTTCAAGGCGCATACATACATATATCACCACTTCTCACATCCACAAACATACTCACACACTCACACACACACACACCCTCCCACAACGCACATCACCCGGTAAAAATTTAATACAAACAAGATACCTCAATGAAACATATCATAGGTACCTAACTTGAAATATACTTATTAACTGTAAACTTTTTTCACCAATGTAAATAATGTACTGTTTGTTTCTGTTAATAAATAAATAAATAAATAAATAAATTAAAAACACTGACCCCAAGTACTAAAAAGAGCGAACCCAAGTGTGATATCGATGATATTTGTTTCAAAAACTTCTTTTTGCTGAATTTTTGATTGATTCGGATACAGACCATGATTTTTAGTAAGAATCCAAAATTTCAGTCGAATTGGTGCCATAGTGCCAAAGTTATGGCTGAACCTAAGGTTTTGACAAAGTGCTAAATAAACGATGATAATTTTGTATGTAGAAAATAAAAATTCTTCTTTTGGCTTTTTTAAATTGATTCGGGTATAGACTATGATTCTTAGTTAGAATCCAAAATTTAGGTCAGTTCGGTGCCATAAGACCAAAGTTATGACCGAACCCAAGTATTAAAGACACCGACCCCAAGTACTAAAACGAGCGAACCCAAGTGTGATATCGATGATATTTTTTTCAAAAACTTCTTTTGGCTGACTTTTTGATTGATTCGGGTACAGACCATCATTCTTAGTAAGAATCCAAAATTTCAGTCGAATTGGTGCCATAGTGCCAAAGTTATGGCTGAACCAAGGTTTTGACAAAGTGCTAAATTAACGATGAAAATTTTATATGTAGAAAATAAAAATTCTTATTTTGGCTTTTTTTAAATTGATTCGGGTACAGACTATGATTCTTAGTAAGAATCCGAAATTTCAGTCAGTTCGGTGCCATAAGGCCAAAGTTATGACCGAACCCAAGTATTAAAAACACCGACCCCAAGTACTAAAACGAGCGAACCCAAGTGTGAAATCAATGCTATTTTTTTCAAAATCTTCTTTTGGCTGACTTTTTGATTGATTCGGGTACAGACCATGATTTTTAGCAAGAATCGAAAATTTCAGTCGAATTGGTCCCATAGTGCCAAAGTTATGGCTGAACCTAAGGTTTTGACAAAGTGCTAAATAAACGATGAAAATTTAGTGCGTAGAAAATAAAAATTCTTATTTTGGCTTTTTTAAATTGATTCGGGTACAGACCATGATTCTAAGTAAGAATCCGAAATTTCAGTCAGTTCGGTGCCATAAGGCCAAAGTTATGACCGAACCCAAGTATTAAAAACACCGACCCCAAGTACTAAAACGAGCGAACCCAAATGTGATACCGATGATATTTTTTTCAAAAACTTCTTTTTGCTGATTTTTTGATTGATTCGGGTACAGACCATGATTTTTAGCAAGAATCCAAAATTTCAGTCGAATTGGTCCCATAGTGCCAAAGTTATGGCTGAACCTAAGGTTTTGACAAAGTGCTAAATAAACGATGAAAATTTAGTGCGTAGAAAATAAAAATTCTTCTTTTGGCTTTTTTTAAATTGATTAGGGTACAGACCATCATTCTTACTAAGAATCAAAAAATTTCAGTCGAATTGGTGCCATAGTGCGAATGTGATGGCTGAACCTAAGGTTTTGACAAAGTGCTAAATAAACGATGAAAATTTTGTATGTAGAAAATAAAAATTCTTATTTTGGCTTTTTTAAATTGATTCGGGTACAGACCATGATTCTAAGTAAGAATCCGAAATTTCAGTCAGTTCGGTGCCATAAGGCCAAAGTTATGACCGAACCCAAGTATTAAAAACACCGACCCCAAGTACTAAAACGAGCGAACCCAAGTGTGATATCGATGATATTTTTTTCAAAAACTTCTTTAAGCTGACTTTTTGATTGATTCGGGTACGGACCATGATTTTTAGTAAGAATCCAAAATTTCAGTCGAATTGGTGCCATAGTGCCAAAGTGATGGCTGAACCTAAGTTTTGAACAATGTGCTAAGAAAACGATGAAAGTTTTGTATGAAGAAAATTAAAATTCTTCTTTTGGCTTTTATTAACTTGATTCGGGTACAGACCATGATTCTTAGTTAGAATCCAAAATTTCAGTCATTACGGTGCCATAAGGCCAAAGTTATGACCGAACCCAAGTAATTAAAACACCGACCCCAAGTACTAAAACGAGCGAACCCAAGTGTGAAATCAATGCTATTTTTTTCAAAATCTTCTTTTGGCTGACTTTTTGATTAATTCGGGTACAGACTTAGTAAGAATTCAGAATTTCAGTCAAATTGGTGCCATAGTGCCAAAGTTATGGCTGAACCTAAGGTTTTGACAAAGTGCTAAATAAACGATGATAATTTTGTATGTAGAAAATAAAAATTCTTCTTTTGGCTTTTTTAAATTGATTCGGGTATAGACCATGATTCTTAGTAAGAATCCGAAATTTCATTCAGTTAAGTGCCATAAGGCCAAAGTTATGACCGAACCCAAGTATTAAAGACACCGACCCCAAGTACTAAAACGAGCGAACCCAAGTGTGATATCGATGATATTTTTTTCAAAAACTTCTTTATGCTGATTTTTTGATTGATACGGGTACAGACCATGATTTTTAGCAAGAATCCAAAATTTCAGTCGAATTGGTGCCATAGTGCCAAAGTTATGGCTGAACCTAAGTTTTGAACAATGTGCTAAGAAAACGATGAAAGTTTTTTATGAAGAAAATTAAAATTCTTCTTTTGGCTTTTATTAAATTGATTCGGGTACAGACCATCATTCTTAGTACGAATCAAAAATTTCAGTCGAATTGGTGCCATAGTGGCAAAGTTATGGCTGAACCTAAGGTTTTGACAAAGTGCTAAATAAACGATGAAAATTTTGTATGTAGATAATAAAAATTCTTCTTTTGGGCTTTTTTTAAATTTGTATAACTTTGGCCTTATGGCAATAAGGCCAAAGTTTTTACCGAACCCAAGTATTAAAAACACCGACCTCAAGTACTAAAACGAGCGAACCCAAGTGTGATATCGATGATATTTTTTTCAAAAACTTCTTTTTGCTGATTTTTTGATTGATTCGGGTACAGACCATGATTTTTAGCAAGAATCCAAAATTTCAGTCGAATTGGTGCCATAGTGCCAAAGTTATGGCTGAACCTAAGTTTTGAACAATGTGCTAAGAAAACGATGAAAGTTTTGTATGAAGAAAATTAAAAGTCTTCTTTTGGCTTTTATTAACTTGATTCGGGTAAGGACCATCATTCTTAGTACGAATCCAAAATTTGAGTCGAATTGGTGCCATAGTGCAAAATTTATGGCTGAACCTAAGTTTTGAACAAAGCGCTAAGAAAACGATGAAAGTTTTGTATGAAGAAAATTAAAATTCTTCTTTTGGCTTTTATTAACTTGATTCGGATACAGACCATGATTCTAAGTAAGAATCCAAAATTTCAGTCATTTCGGTGCCATAAGGCAAAAGTTATGACCGAACCCAAGTAATTAAAACAACGACCCCAAGTACTAAAAAAAGCGAACCCAAGTGTGAAATCAATGCTATTTTTTTCAAAATCTTCTTTTGGCTGACTTTTTGATTGATTCGGGTACAGAACATGATTCTTAGTAAGAATTCAAAATTTCAGTCGAATTGGTGCCATAGTGCCAAAGTTATGGCTGAACCTAAGGTTTTGACAAAGTGCTTAATAAACGATGAAAATTTTGTATGTGGAAAATAAAAATTCTTCTTTTGGATTTTTTTAAATTGATTCGGGTACAGACCATGATTCTTAGTAAGAATCGAAAATTTCAGTCAGATCGGTGCCATGAGGCCAAAGTTATGACCGAACCCAAATAATTAAAACACCGACCCCAAGTACTTAAACGAGCGAAATCAAGTGTGATATCGATGATTTTTTTTTCAAAAAATTGATTCGGGTACACACCGTGATTTTTAGCAAGAATCCAAAATTTCAGTCGAATCGGTCCCATAGTGCCAAAGTTATGGCTGAACCTAGGTTTTTGACAAAGTGCTAAACGATGAAAATTTTGTATGTACAAAATAAAAATTCTTCTTTTGGGCTTTTTTTAAATTTATACGGGTACAAACCAGCATTCTTAGTAAGAATCCAAAATTTCAGTCGAATTTGTGCCATAGTGCCAAAGTTATGGCTGAACCTAAGTTTTGAACAATGTGCTAAGAAAACGATGAAAGTTTTGTATGAAGAAAATTAAAATTCTTCATTTGGCTTTTATTCACTTGATTCTGGTACAGACCATCATTCTTAGTACGAATCCAAAATTTGAGTCGAATTGGTGCCATAGTGCCAAATTTATGGCTGAACCTAAGTTTTGAACAAAGCGCTAAGAATGCGATGAAAGTTTTGTATGTAGAAAATAAAAATTCTTCTTTTGGGCTTTTTTTTAAATATAAACGGGTACAGACCATCATTCTCAGTAAGAATCAAAAAAATTCAGTCGAATTGGTGCCATAGTGCCAAAGTTATGGCCGAACCTAAGTTTTGAACAATGTGCTAAGAAAACGATGAAAGTTTTGTATGAAGAAAATTAAAATTATTCTTTTGGGCTTTTTTTAAATTTTTACGGGTACAAACCATCATTCTTAGTAAGAATCAAAAAATTTCAGTCGAATTGGTCCCATAGTGCCAAAAGTTATGACTGAACCTAAGGTTTTGACAAAGTGCTTAATAAACGATGAAAATTTTGTATGTAGAAAATAAAAATTCTACTTTTGGCTTTTTTAAATTGATTCGGGTATAGACCATGATTTTTAGTAAGAATCCGAAATTTCAGTCAGTTCGGTGCCATAAGACCAAAGTTATGACCGAACCCAAGTATTAAAGACACCGACCCCAAGTACTAAAACGAGCGAACCCAAGTGTGATATCGATGATATTTTTTTCAAAAACTTCTTTTGGCTGACTTTTTGATTGATTCGGGTACAGACCATGATTTTTAGTAAGAAACCAAAATTTCAGTCAAATTGGTGCCTTAGTACTAAAGTTATGGTTGAACGTAAGTTATGAACAATGTGCTAAGAAAACGATGAAAGTTTTGTATGAAGAAAATTAAAATTCTTCTTTTGCTTTTATTAACTTGATTCGGGTACAGACCATGATTCTTAGTTAGAATCCAAAGTTTCAGTCATTACGGTGCCATAAGGCCAAAGTTTTGACCGAACCCAAGTAATTAAAACACCGACCCCAAGTACTAAAACGAGCGAACCCAAGTGTGAAATCAATGCTATTTTTTTCAAAATCTTCTTTTGGCTGACTTTTGGATTGATTCGGGTACAGACTTAGTAAGAATTCAGAATTTCAGTCAAATTGGTGCCATAGTGCCAAAGTTATGGCTGAACCTAAGGTTATGACAAAGTGCTAAATAAACGATGATAATTTTGTATGTAGAAAATAAAAATTCTTCTTTTGGCTTTTTTTAAATTGATTAGGGTACAGACCATCATTCTTAGTAAGAATCCAAAATATTAGTCGAATTGGTGCCATAGTGCCAAAGTGATGGCTGAACCTAGGTTTTTGACAAAGTGCTAAATAAACGATGAAAATTTTGTATGTAGAAAATAAAAATTCTTCTTTTGGGCTTTTTTTAAATTTATACGGGTACAAACCATCATTCATAGTAAGAATCAGTCGAATTGGTGCCATAGTGCCAAAGTTATGGCTGAACCTAAGATTTGAACAATGTGCTAAGGATACGATTAAAGTTTTGTATGAAGAAAATTAACATTCTTCTTTTGGCTTTTATTAATTTGATTCGGGTACAGACCATGATTTTTAGTAAGAATCCAAAATTTCAGTCGAATTGGTGCCATAGTGCCAAAGTTATGGCTGAACCTAAGTTTTGAACAATGTGCTAAGAAAACGATGAAAGTTTTGTATGAAGAAAATTAAAATTCTTCTTTTGGGCTTTTTTTAAATTTTTACGGGTACAAACCATCATTCTTAGTATGAATCAAAAAAATTCAGTCGAATTGGTCCCATAGTGCCAAAGTTATGGCTGAACCTAAGGTTTTGACAAAGTGCTAAATAAACGATGAAAATTTTGTATGTAGAAAATTAAAATGCTTCTTTTGGCTTTTTTTAAATTGATTCGGCTACAGACCATCATTCTTAGAAAGAATCCAAAATTTCAGTCGAATTGGTGCAATAGTGCCAAAGTTATAGCTGAACCTAAGTTTTGAACAAAGTGCTAAGAAAACGATGAAAGTTTTGTATCACAATCGATGATATTTTTTTCAAAAACTTCTTTTTGCTGATTTTTTGATTGATTCGGGTACAGACCATGATTTTTAGCAAGAATCTAAAATTTCAGTCGAATTGGTGCCATAGTGCCAAAGTTATGGCTGAACCTAAGTTTTGAACAATGTGCTAAGAAAACGATGAAAGTTTTTTATGAAGAAAATTAAAATTCTTCTTTTGGCTTTTATTAACTTGATTCGGGTACAGACCATCATTCTTAGTACGAATCAAAAATTTCAGTCGATTTGGTGCCATAGTGGCAAAGTTATGGCTGAACCTAAGGTTTTGACAAAGTGCTAAATAAACGATGAAAATTTTGTATGTAGATAATAAAAATTCTTCTTTTGGGCTATTTTTAAATTTGTATAACTTTGGCCTTATGGCAATAAGGCCAAAGTTATTACCGAACCCAAATATTAAAAACACCGACCTCAAGTACTAAAACGAGCGAACCCAAGTGTGATATCGATGATATTTTTTTCAAAAACTTCTTTTTTTAAATTTTTACGGGTACAAACCATCATTCTTAGTATGAATCAAAAAAATTCAGTCGAATTGGTCCCATAGTGCCAAAGTTATGGCTGAACCTAAGGTTTTGACAAAGTGCTAAATAAACGATGAAAATTTTGTATGTAGAAAATTAAAATGCTTCTTTTTGCTTTTTTTTATCTTGATTCGGGTACAGACTATGATTTTTAGCAAGAATCCAAAATTTTAATCGAATTGGTCCCATAGTGCCAAAGTTATGGCTGAACCTAGGTTTTTGACAAAGTGCTAAATAAACGATGAAAATTTTGTATGTAGAAAATAAAAATTCATCTTTTGGGTTTTTTTATATTTTTACGGGTACACACCATCATTCTTAGTAAGAATCAAAAAATTTCAGTCGAATTTGTGCCATAGTGCCAAAGTTATGGTTGAACGTAAGTTATGAACAATGTGCTAAGAAAACGATGAATGTTTTGTATGAAGAAAATTAAAATTCTTCTTTTTGCTTTTTTGATCTTGATTCGGGTACAGACCATGATTCTTAGTTAGAATCCGAAATTTCAGTCAGTTCGGTGCCATTAGGCCAAAGTTATGACCGAACCCAAGTATTAAAAACACCGACCCCAAGTACTTAAACGAGCGAACCCAAGTGTGATATCGATGATATTTTTTTCAAAAACTTCTTTTTGCTGATTTTTTGATTGATTCGGGTACACACCGTGATTTTTAGCAAGAATCCAAAAATTCAGTCGAATCGGTCCCATAGTGCCAAAGTTATGGCTGAACCTAAGGTTTTGACAAAGTGCTAAATAAACGATGAAAATTTTGTATGTAGAAAATAAAAATTCTTCTTTTGGGCTTTTTTTAAATTTATACGGGTACAGACCATCATTCTTAGTAAGAATCAAACAATTTCAGTCGAATTGGTGGCATAGTGCCAAAGTTATGGCTGAACCTAAGTTTTGAACAATGTGCAAAGAAAACGATGAAAGTTTTGTATGAAGAAAATTAAAATTCTTCTTTTGGCTTTTATTAACTTGATTCGAATACAGACCATGATTATTAGTAAGAATTCGAAATTTCAGTCAGTTCGGTGCCATAAGGCCAAAGTTATGACCGAACCCAAGTATTAAAAACACCGACCCCAAGTACTTAAACGAGCGAACCCAAGTGTGAAATCAATGCTATTTTTTTCAAAATCTTCTTTTGGCTGACTTTTTGATTGATTCGGGTACAGACCATGATTTTTAGCAAGAATCGAAAATTTCAGTCGAATTGGTCCCATAGTGCCAAAGTTATGGCTGAACCTAAGGTTTTGACAAAGTGCTAAATAAACGATGAAAATTTAGTGCGTAGAAAATAAAAATTCTTATTTTGGCTTTTTAAATTGATTCGGGTACAGACCATGATTCTAAGTAAGAATCCGAAATTTCAGTCAGTTCGGTGCCATAAGGCCAAAGTTATGACCGAACCCAAGTATTAAAAACACCGACCCCAAGTACTAAAACGAGCGAACCCAAATGTGATACCGATGATATTTTTTTCAAAAACTTCTTTTTGCTGATTTTTTGATTGATTCGGGTACAGACCATGATTTTTAGCAAGAATCCAAAATTTCAGTCGAATTGGTCCCATAGTGCCAAAGTTATGGCTGAACCTAAGGTTTTGACAAAGTGCTAAATAAACGATGAAAATTTAGTGCGTAGAAAATAAAAATTCTTCTTTTGGCTTTTTTTAAATTGATTAGGGTACAGACCATCATTCTTACTAAGAATCCAAAATTTCAGTCGAATTGGTGCCATAGTGCGAATGTGATGGCTGAACCTAAGGTTTTGACAAAGTGCTAAATAAACGATGAAATTTTTGTATGTAGAAAATAAAAATTCTTATTTTGGCTTTTTTAAATTGATTCGGGTACAGACCATGATTCTAAGTAAGAATCCGAAATTTCAGTCAGTTCGGTGCCATAAGGCCAAAGTTATGACCGAACCCAAGTATTAAAAACACCGACCCCAAGTACTAAAACGAGCGAACCCAAGTGTGATATCGATGATATTTTTTTCAAAAACTTCTTTAAGCTGACTTTTTGATTGATTCGGGTACAGACCATGATTTTTAGTAAGAATCCAAAATTTCAGTCGAATTGGTGCCATAGTGCCAAAGTGATGGCTGAACCTAAGTTTTGAACAATGTGCTAAGAAAACGATGAAAGTTTTGTATGAAGAAAATTAAAATTCTTCTTTTGGCTTTTATTAACTTGATTCGGGTACAGACCATGATTCTAAGTTAGAATCCAAAATTTCAGTCATTACGGTGCCATAAGGCCAAAGTTATGACCGAACCCAAGTAATTAAAACACCGACCCCAAGTACTAAAACGAGCGAACCCAAGTGTGAAATCAATGCTATTTTTTTCAAAATCTTCTTTTGGCTGACTTTTTGATTAATTCGGGTACAGACTTAGTAAGAATTCAGAATTTCAGTCAAATTGGTGCCATAGTGCCAAAGTTATGGCTGAACCTAAGGTTTTGACAAAGTGCTAAATTAACGGTGATAATTTTGTATGTAGAAAATAAAAATTCTTCTTTTGGCTTTTTTAAATTGATTCGGGTATAGACCATGATTCTTAGTAAGAATCCGAAATTTCATTCAGTTAAGTGCCATAAGGCCAAAGTTATGACCGAACCCAAGTATTAAAGACACCGACCCCAAGTACTAAAACGAGCGAACCCAAGTGTGATATCGATGATATTTTTTTCAAAAACTTCTTTTTGCTGATTTTTTGATTGATTCGGGTACAGACCATGATTTTTAGCAAGAATCCAAAATTTCAGTCGAATTGGTGCCATAGTGCCAAAGTAATGGCTGAACCTAAGTTTTGAACAATGTGCTAAGAAAACGATGAAAGTTTTTTATGAAGAAAATTAAAATTCTTCTTTTGGCTTTTATTAACTTGATTCGGGTACAGACCATCATTCTTAGTACGAATCAAAAATTTCAGTCGAATTGGTGCAATTGTGCCAAAGTTATGGCTGAACCTAAGGTTTTGACAAAGTGCTAAATAAACGATGAAAATTTTGTATGTAGATAATAAAAATTCTTCTTTTGGGCTTTTTTTAAATTTGTATAACTTTGGCCTTATGGCAATAAGGCCAAAGTTTTTACCGAACCCAAGTATTAAAAACACCGACCTCAAGTACTAAAACGAGCGAACCCAAGTGTGATATCGATGATATTTTTTTCAAAAACTTCTTTTTGCTGATTTTTTGATTGATTCGGGTACAGACCATGATTTTTAGCAAGAATCCAAAATTTCAGTCGAATTGGTGCCATAGTGCCAAAGTTATGGCTGAACCTAAGTTTTGAACAATGTGCTAAGAAAACGATGAAAGTTTTGTATGAAGAAAATTAAAAGTCTTCTTTTGGCTTTTATTAACTTGATTCGGGTAAGGACCATCATTCTTAGTACGAATCCAAAATTTGAGTCGAATTGGTGCCATAGTGCAAAATTTATGGCTGAACCTAAGTTTTGAACAAAGCGCTAAGAAAACGATGAAAGTTTTGTATGAAGAAAATTAAAATTCTTCTTTTGGCTTTTATTAACTTGATTCGGATACAGACCATGATTCTAAGTAAGAATCCAAAATTTCAGTCATTTCGGTGCCATAAGGCAAAAGTTATGACCGAACCCAAGTAATTAAAACAACGACCCCAAGTACTAAAAAAAGCGAACCCAAGTGTGAAATCAATGCTATTTTTTTCAAAATCTTCTTTTGGCTGACTTTTTGATTGATTCGGGTACAGAACATGATTCTTAGTAAGAATTCAAAATTTCAGTCGAATTGGTGCCATAGTGCCAAAGTTATGGCTGAACCTAAGGTTTTGACAAAGTGCTTAATAAACGATGAAAATTTTGTATGTGGAAAATAAAAATTCTTCTTTTGGATTTTTTTAAATTGATTCGGGTACAGACCATGATTCTTAGTAAGAATCGAAAATTTCAGTCAGATCGGTGCCATGAGGCCAAAGTTATGACCGAACCCAAGTAATTAAAACACCGACCCCAAGTACTTAAACGAGCGAACCCAAGTGTGATATCGATGATTTTTTTTTCAAAAACTTCTTTTTGCTGATTTTTTGATTGATTCGGGTACACACCGTGATTTTTAGCAAGAATCCAAAATTTCAGTCGAATCGGTCCCATAGTGCCAAAGTTATGGCTGAACCTAGGTTTTTGACAAAGTGCTAAACGATGAAAATTTTGTATGTACAAAATAAAAATTCTTCTTTTGGGCTTTTTTTAAATTTATACGGGTACAAACCAGCATTCTTAGTAAGAATCCAAAATTTCAGTCGAATTTGTGCCATAGTGCCAAAGTTATGGCTGAACCTAAGTTTTGAACAATGTGCTAAGAAAACGATGAAAGTTTTGTATGAAGAAAATTAAAATTCTTCATTTGGCTTTTATTCACTTGATTCTGGTACAGACCATCATTCTTAGTACGAATCCAAAATTTGAGTCGAATTGGTGCCATAGTGCCAAATTTATGGCTGAACCTAAGTTTTGAACAAAGCGCTAAGAATGCGATGAAAGTTTTGTATGTAGAAAATAAAAATTCTTCTTTTGGGCTTTTTTTAAATTTTTACGGGTACAAACCATCATTCTTAGTAAGAATCAAAAAATTTCAGTCGAATTGGTCCCATAGTGCCAAAAGTTATGACTGAACCTAAGGTTTTGACAAAGTGCTTAATAAACGATGAAAATTTTGTATGTAGAAAATAAAAATTCTACTTTTGGCTTTTTTAAATTGATTCGGGTATAGACCATGATTTTTAGTAAGAATCCGAAATTTCAGTCAGTTCGGTGCCATAAGACCAAAGTTATGACCGAACCCAAGTATTAAAGACAACGACCCCAAGTACTAAAACGAGCGAACCCAAGTGTGATATCGATGATATTTTTTTCAAAAACTTCTTTTGGCTGACTTTTTGATTGATTCGGGTACAGACCATGATTTTTAGTAAGAAACCAAAATTTCAGTCAAATTGGTGCCTTAGTACCAAAGTTATGGCCGAACCTAAGTTTTGAACAATGTGCTAAGAAAACGATGAAAGTTTTGTATGAAGAAAATTAAAATTCTTCTTTTGGGCTTTTTTTAAATTTTTACGGGTACAAACCATCATTCTTAGTAAGAATCAAAAAATTTCAGTCGAATTGGTCCCATAGTGCCAAAAGTTATGACTGAACCTAAGGTTTTGACAAAGTGCTTAATAAACGATGAAAATTTTGTATGTAGAAAATAAAAATTCTACTTTTGGCTTTTTTAAATTGATTCGGGTATAGACCATGATTTTTAGTAAGAATCCGAAATTTCAGTCAGTTCGGTGCCATAAGACCAAAGTTATGACCGAACCCAAGTATTAAAGACACCGACCCCAAGTACTAAAACGAGCGAACCCAAGTGTGATATCGATGATATTTTTTTCAAAAACTTCTTTTGGCTGACTTTTTGATTGATTCGGGTACAGACCATGATTTTTAGTAAGAAACCGAAATTTCAGTCAAATTGGTGCCTTAGTACCAAAGTTATGGTTGAACGTAAGTTATGAACAATGTGCTAAGAAAACGATGAAAGTTTTGTATGAAGAAAATTAAAATTCTTCTTTTGCTTTTATTAACTTGATTCGGGTACAGACCATGATTCTTAGTTAGAATCCAAAATTTCAGTCATTACGGTGCCATAAGGCCAAAGTTTTGACCGAACCCAAGTAATTAAAACACCGACCCCAAGTACTAAAACGAGCGAACCCAAGTGTGAAATCAATGCTATTTTTTTCAAAATCTTCTTTTGGCTGACTTTTGGATTGATTCGGGTACAGACTTAGTAAGAATTCAGAATTTCAGTCAAATTGGTGCAATAGTGTGTGATAACCCCCCCCCCCCCCTAAGACGAAGTAGTAAAACCTTCACTTGATTTCCTAATGCTTCTACATTGCTACAGCTACCCCGCTCGGCCTTTAAAAAGCTCGTAGCTCGCCCGTTCTCGCGTCTCTCCCCTGCATTTCTTTTGAAGCGCCTTCTCAACCCCATCACGTAATACTTTTATGCAAACGTGACGAGATGCTCTTAATTAATCAATTGTAATTAACCCCACAACGTTGTGTACTTTTTTGTTTGAGTGGTTTGGTATAGTTAATCCAATGTAATTAATAATTTATTTGTGGTAAACCCTTGTTCTTTTAGATATGGCGTGTTACAATTTGCAAGGCTTCGAATAACAATGACTGAGTCTGACTAGCCTGAAAATTAACTAATTATCTATCTATATTCGTTCAGCTTCCTCCCCTAGCACCTGTTATACACCTACGCTCATCGACGACTATTTTTATTGAAGTAAACTGCATTTTCCCTCCTAGCATCTAATATATAAATTTACATTCAAACGGCGAATTGAGAAGATCCTACCTTTCGATGCGATGTCACGTACTCTCTGCAGCTCTATAAAATGCTATCATGAAAATAATTTGACATTTATGTACATTCTAACAAAAGATTTACACTCAAGCAGTACGGAGTGAAATGCTTCTACATTTACAGTGCTAGATGCAGTTTGTTAGTTAGCTAGCTTGTTTTATTTTGTTAATTTGATTCTACGGGTAGGTATTTTGGATTAACATGAGACAGAACATGTGCTGTTTAAATAATTGGACTCCTCCATAGCCCAACTGATAAGGTGATGGTCATAGACCGCCGAATCAGCTTCCAATTCCAACGCCTCCGGAGAATGTTAAGGTCGCAAGCGACGAATGAAAATCGACATGTTTTGCCTTCTGTCGGGAAAGGGTTTGATGTGTGTTTCTGGATCATAGAGTGGTAATGGGAATAATATCGACCACTACGCCGCCAAATTATAAATATGTTGATGATGATGATGAGAGGTCATCTCATACCGTTTGATATGAGGGTCTGCTCCGATTAATGGCGTGATAGCCGATGTCAGGAACTGTTCAGGAAATGTGTGGGTGGCACGAGGTTTTTGGATCGTGACATCCTACTCTGGATTGATGATGATGATGATGATTCTGAAGTTCTTCAGCATGCCGATGACTTGAGTTCCATTTACTCCTAAAGCACCGGCATAAACATTAAACCGAAGTTGATTAGACAATCGGCAATGTCAGGAGATCGGTGGGGCCGCTCTCTCCTCTGATCTGGCGATGTATGAATTTAATTAAAGAAGATTTTGATGTCACCGATCCTCGCCTTGGCAGTCACTCATGTCCTCAATAGTCCCGTTCTCCGTCCAGCACGCCGCCTCGAACCAGTAGAAATAATGATTACGTTTTTCCTAGGCACGCTACAGAAACGTGCGCCAGCCTGCAATCGCGATGGTCATCGGTATTTGATTTGAATGAAAAATACGACCCCTCGCATAACATACACAGGCGTAACGTGGGACCTTCCCCGAAATGTCACGGGCATATGCTCTACGATAGGCGTACCCCAACCTCAAACTCAAATATCAGCTCAAAGAAAGAAATGTCAAGCTCGGCTTCCAGGGTGCTGGGTCCAAGAATGAAAGGCACCAGGTCGTGAATCTGGCTTCCCTCCCTTCTATTTCCCCCGCTGCACTTTCGTCCAGAGTACTTTCCCACCCTGATGCTGGATGATCCCTATTCCTAGTGTGAGGGAGTTAAGAGAACTTTTGCTACTTATGTAGGTGGATATAACGCATTACGCTTAAAATATGAATACCTACCGACGGCTTCATTCAACCGACAATGTGAAAGTTTTTGATAAATCGAATATCGAATGAAATATACCTACCTAAGCGTAAACCAAAAAGTAGTTAAGAAAACTTATCCGGATTCCAACAAAGAACCGCCGATCGGTTGCCAAACGATTCCATATGTCATGTTCCCTTCGTTCCGCCGACAAGGCAGACCCCACACGAGCGTAACCTAAAAGGTAGTGAAGCCCACGCAAATTTCGTCACTTCGTTTCCCCCATGACGAAGGTAGTCCGGCCAGATCGTAATCTTCGTCCTGCATCAAACTGGCCTCCCGCGACGACAACTTTTATCCGCTGGTACCTCGGAGCGGCGGTAGAAGGAGGGCGAAATGGGTGCACGTCCTTTGTTCTCCTGAAGTCCCCCAATGCCTTAGTGACGTACATACGTCGACATCATGGAATGGCTCCGGCCACGCTTCCAATCCAGTCTAGAGCGGGTACGAGATCCACGTTACCGAGATGTGATCACAAGGGATTCCAATTTGCTCGGACCAGACACGACCATCGCTTACTTCGCCTCCACATTAGGAAAATAGTGTAAGCCCACCTGCATTTCGATCACATCGCCCCCGATAAAGTCGCGTGAGATACTTCCTCATGGTGAAATAGGAAAGCCGGACCCGTTAATTCATTCGACAACCGCCGTCCATTCTCGAGTCGTAACCCGCTCAATTAAGTTTGAAGAAAAAGAGTTTGTTAATTAAGTAGGTGGATATAGCGCATCACGCTAAAATGTGAATACCTACCGACGGCTGCATTCAACCGACAATATGAAAGTTTTTGATAAGTCGAAAGAAATATACCTAATCGTGAACCAACGGTGATTATATGATAAATTATCGAACCAAGTTTATGCAAAGTCCTATGTAGTAGACTTGTTGTGATACCTAAAATTTGGAATAAGGTGTGGGAAACTTTTGGAATGGGAATTTAATTATGTCAGATTTTGTTAGTAAGCAAAGATGCCCATGCTACGCACCATTCTATAAACTGTTAAATTACCCAATGCCTTTTCAAAAACCCTTTCCTAAATATAGTCCCCTAGCTACGTTTAAAAATATTATTACGAAACTCGTAAATAATAATTAACACCTCCAAGGCGCTTTACAAATTAATTTATACCTACATTCTATACCTATGTATTTTGGTACCCGTTATGTATTGGAGAATACCCAGTAACCTAATTTTCTAGATCACCAACAAAGCACTTTTAAAGGGTTTTATTATTGTTTTGTGGTTTCAAAATCCCGTCTTTTAAATGAAGTCTCTCGTCTAAGATTTATTGCCCGAAAGCGCACTTTGTGCTTCAAATGCTATTTTAGTCCATTGAACCCCAAATTATTATTTTTACAACGGTCTCGTCTCAAGAATAACTTCACCCAACAAAGGTACTTGCTAGCCGGTCATCCCGGAAACGTGCAAAGCTCCGCTCGACTTAAAAAAAAAGGTCCTAGATTCCTAAGGCTTGTATATAAACCCTAATTGACTCTTTCCTGCAAGGCCCGTACTAAATATGTTAATAATTTTATACAAACTTACCAAATTCGCCTTGTTGCACAAAATAATTTCACAAATCAATTCACTACAATAATATTTAATTCAAACAAGCACTTATAAACCACAACCCGTCATGCAGTTATTTATTCCAAGATGCAGCCGTCAAACACAATTCTCGCGTAGATTTCTTTTTTAAATTTCACCCTGACCCTGATAGACGCCCCGAAAGTACGTCCCGACCGCCTCAATTTACAAATTATATTATTTAACTTCACCGATATGAACTCGCAAGCCTCAATCTCTGACTTCCCTATTCGCGTGGACTCTTTTTGTTTAATAAAACGGAATTTCCTTTGTTTAATTTAAAATGAAATATCCCCGATTTAGACGCACCAAACTGGTCTCCTCGCGACTATCGGACCTCGATCCCTTAATTTAAACCTTGCTTCCCAACGACCAAATCTTGACTCCCCTCAATCGCGTGAACTACTTTTTTTCAATTAAATGAATTATTCCCGTTTACGCGCACCAAATTATAATTCTACAGTTTATCAAAACTCCGATGATTTTTTCCGACCGTGCGTGCCCAGGTTCTTTCTCCGACCGTCTTCCAACACTTCCCTGCCCCAACTTCCTTTATTATTATATATAACTATCTGAATTATTCCCGGTTTACGCGCACCAAATTATTATTCTGCCGTTTATCAAAACTCGATGATTTTTATCCCGTCTGCGCGGCCCTAGGTTCCTTCCCTGACTCTTCTCCAACCCGACCCTACTCCGACTGTCCAGTTCCAACCCCCTGCCTTCTGACTCCCACCCATCTACTTGTGTGGTTTCAATAATATATTAGTCCCTCTTTTTTAAAACCTCAAGTGGCCACATCTCCCAATATGCATATTTCAATCGTTTTAATAGTGTTCTGTCACATAATAACTATTACTTCAGAGAATTTTGTGTAGAAACCATGTTCGTTATTTTTTTTGGTGTAAACTAATTTCGTCTGCGCCGGAGTCATAAACTATCCCAATAACGCTTAAAAGAAGAGCTCAGTGGCGTACTTCAATTCACTACTCATCCTAATTACTTGCGTCGACTTTATTGGTTATATAATAACATTATATAAGCATTGTCTGTACACGTTTTCGTTCTTTCTGCGTGCGTCACTATTTAACGAATTCTGCAATCTTATTTTGACAAATATGTCAAATATTTCAACCCGTAATCGGCGCGTCGCGCTAGTATATTTAAATGCACCAACGATCAATCCTTATTGCCTAATTTTCAACTCCCCACTGCCATAGAAAATTCACCAGATAATTGTATCGTAAATCCAATCTGCTCGCGTTAAGATCAACCACCACTCGGGCAAAAATTCATCGGCCGCCCCTGACTTGATAATGATATATCCATTAGGATTCCTCCTCCAACCAAAGTGTTTCGGCACACGTGTTTATCCTAGAATTGGCCCGGATTCCATAAATCACCCGTAAGGGTTGGGAGCAGAGAATCGTATTTTGAAACCATACCCTGTTACAAAATTTAAATATTTCTAAATCGATCTCTCAATTTTAAAAGAATTATTTCGTAGGCCCAAAGGCGAGATCATCACAGTCTCCCCTTTATGGAAAAAAATAGTGGAGGTAGATAGAAATCCAAACTACAATCACCTATTTTGTTCCAGAACTTCAGCAGTAGTCAGCCCGTTTGAACTCGCCTTAAATCTTTGTGCCCTTTTTTTTCAAAATTGTAATGATGAATATTTCCTAAACCGGTCCTGTCCTGTACGTCATCGCATCCCTTCCCTATTCCGTTTTTTCGTCGGCCTTGCCCAATGTTTGTCTAATGTTGAAACTACGGTCAATGTACCTTGCGTTACGCCTACATATTTCCTGGAATTTGTCCCGGTTACCACCTACAACGGTACCTAGTCATGGTACCCTAACTGTCTCCTATTGTACTCCCCACATAAGCCGACAATATAGTATGTGAGCAGTTAGGTATCTATTATTGCCTCTAAACCAATTAATCCAAATTTTAATTTCTGCCTAACTTTATCACCTATTTACGCTGATTTTAAATACCCACCGCTTCACAATAAACTCTGTTTGCGCAATTCGCAAACCCTTCCACAAACTAATACTAAAATTGTAAATGTTCCAATGCTCCACATCTCACTGTGTCTAAATTCATACTTTATTTTTCTCTATAAAATAACCCGAAGTGTTTTTCCCCAATTCGGCCCTGTCATTGTTAACGGTAACACGACTATCACTCGTAAGCTTGCTCTGTCTATGTTCCCCATTTTCAGAACACTGTTGAAACTGTATTTGCTTAGCCGCTGTTATCTGGTTTTAAGAGGCGATCAGGTGACGTTTCACCCATACAACTTCCCTTACAAAATGGCAAGCATATTCTAGCATAGATCGCTTAAGTCGGTACTTCTCCCCTTAAAAGCTCCTTTCGGTTTCACATAATGGCCGTCTCGAAGGTCCGTCTGCATTTTTTTCTCCAAAATATCCCTCCCGTAATTATACGAAGTCTGACCGACCTTTCTTGTTGTTTGTTTGTTTTTTTTTTTTTTTTCGCTTACGGAACTTTGCCCAAAATGGACCTGACCGTTGTTCTAAATTTAACAATTTGGTACTGGGGACCAATATCATCATAAAAGTATTTAACTGCTAAAAAATGCCAATTGTCTACAGTAGGTACCTAGTCATTTTATTTCTCCAGATTCATACGTTTGAGTACGTAATTATTATTGTAGTCCTTTAAATCTAGTGCATTATTAGAATTAAACGTTTTGGATACGTTCATTCTGTAAGTCGGGTTGAATATTAGCAAACAATTTATTTTTAAAATTTAATTTGCCATCAAGAACCGACTTCCTCCCCTCACATCGGAACACCTTTTATTCCCTATACTTATCGGAGGTCGTCTAACATTTCACCTACCTCTCCCATCTTCAATTTGATTTCATTGTCTTCACGCCTAATTCGGCTCACGTCACCAATGTTTATTCTACATGTATTTTGTTTTTCAACAGATTCTGTCTCTTTGAACTATTTAGTCAAACTAATTTCGTTTAATCCTGTACAGATTATTTTGAAATTACGTTTCAAAATAATGCTTTTATTCCGACTGTCACCCACTTCTTGTGATGACCGGCTGTAGGAAGGGTTTCAATTTACCGTTACGTTAAACGCACAAACCTATTTGACACATATCTCCGCTAGTCGGCACTCGGTTTAATGACCTCCCTTTTTTTTTGTTCTCCACACTGAGCGTTAAATGTTTAAATGATCTGCCCTCAAAATGAAAGAGACCCTTTTTTCTATTGTTGACACTAAAGGACACTAATACCTATCAATATTACAATTGTAATGTTTTGTTTACTTCGGTAACCAGAACTACTCCTCGATGTTTTGTATTTTTATTATTTTAACTAATCGTCCGGTATCCAATTTACCAAACGTTCAAACCCAATTGAGAGTTGACTAACATCGATATTATCACCTTGGCGATTTGATATTGAATGCATTATTGAAGGACTATCTCCCCTAATAACGTAACACCCTTTCTCACTAATCGTTATCGAAGGTTGGATATCATTAATTTCTCTTGGTTAATTTTGTTACACTTTTTATTGACGTACAGCGCTCCTCCCCTCAAAATATGATACCTTTAACCTGCGTCTCATCGGAAATTGGACATCATCAACCAACCTCTCCTAAATTTATCTGGTTAAGCTAATGTGTACATTATTGCACTACCTACTCTCTTGATTAATTTTGTTTCACTTTTTATAGACGTATGGCGCTACTCCCCTCAAAACATGACACCTTTAATCTGCGTCTCATCGGAAGTTGGACATCATCGGCCTATCTCTCCTATCTTTATCTAGTTAGCAAATGAACCTATGCATAAGTTGAAGTACCTACTCTTTGTTAAGTTTTGTTCCACTTTTTATAGCCGTACGGAGCTCCTTCCCTCAAAATACGATATCTTTAATCTGCGTCTTATCGGATGTTGGGCATCATCGTCCTATCTTTCCTATATTTATCTAGTTAATCTAATGTAAACGTTATTGTTTCTAATTCCTCTACCACACATCTATTGTCCTAATATTTTACTTTTTTTTTTCGTTGGGTTTTCAGTCATTTTCGGATGACATTTGAACCTGTTTCTAATTCCTCTGCTACACATCTATTGGCCTAGTATTTTACCTTTTTTTTTTCGTTGTGTTTTCAGTCATTTTCGGATGACATTTGAACCTGTTTCTAATTCCTCTGCTACACATCTATTGGCCTAGTATTTTACTTTTTTTTCGTTGTGTTTTCAGTCATCTTCGGATGACATGCGAACCGTTATACCTACTGTATTATTTTTTTTTTTTATTCTTGTTTAAGTCATTGTATAAAGCCCAGCAAAATGCAACACTTTGTAATACCATACCTCCTGGTCACTTAGCAAAACTGTGATAACCCCCCCCCCCCTAAGACGAAGTAGTAAAACCTTCACTTGATTTCCTAATGCTTCTACATTGCTACAGCTACCCCGCTCGGCCTTTAAAAAGCTCGTAGCTCGCCCGTTCTCGCGTCTCTCCCCTGCATTTCTTTTGAAGCGCCTTCTCAACCCCATCACGTAATACTTTTATGCAAACGTGACGAGATGCTCTTAATTAATCAATTGTAATTAACCCCACAACGTTGTGTACTTTTTTGTTTGAGTGGTTTGGTATAGTTAATCCAATGTAATTAATAATTTATTTGTGGTAAACCCTTGTTCTTTTAGATATGGCGTGTTACAATTTGCAAGGCTTCGAATAACAATGACTGAGTCTGACTAGCCTGAAAATTAACTAATTATCTATCTATATTCGTTCAGCTTCCTCCCCTAGCACCTGTTATACACCTACGCTCATCGACGACTATTTTTATTGAAGTAAACTGCATTTTCCCTCCTAGCATCTAATATATAAATTTACATTCAAACGGCGAATTGAGAAGATCCTACCTTTCGATGCGATGTCACGTACTCTCTGCAGCTCTATAAAATGCTATCATGAAAATAATTTGACATTTATGTACATTCTAACAAAAGATTTACACTCAAGCAGTACGGAGTGAAATGCTTCTACATTTACAGTGCTAGATGCAGTTTGTTAGTTAGCTAGCTTGTTTTATTTTGTTAATTTGATTCTACGGGTAGGTATTTTGGATTAACATGAGACAGAACATGTGCTGTTTAAATAATTGGACTCCTCCATAGCCCAACTGATAAGGTGATGGTCATAGACCGCCGAATCAGCTTCCAATTCCAACGCCTCCGGAGAATGTTAAGGTCGCAAGCGACGAATGAAAATCGACATGTTTTGCCTTCTGTCGGGAAAGGGTTTGATGTGTGTTTCTGGATCATAGAGTGGTAATGGGAATAATATCGACCACTACGCCGCCAAATTATAAATATGTTGATGATGATGATGAGAGGTCATCTCATACCGTTTGATATGAGGGTCTGCTCCGATTAATGGCGTGATAGCCGATGTCAGGAACTGTTCAGGAAATGTGTGGGTGGCACGAGGTTTTTGGATCGTGACATCCTACTCTGGATTGATGATGATGATGATGATTCTGAAGTTCTTCAGCATGCCGATGACTTGAGTTCCATTTACTCCTAAAGCACCGGCATAAACATTAAACCGAAGTTGATTAGACAATCGGCAATGTCAGGAGATCGGTGGGGCCGCTCTCTCCTCTGATCTGGCGATGTATGAATTTAATTAAAGAAGATTTTGATGTCACCGATCCTCGCCTTGGCAGTCACTCATGTCCTCAATAGTCCCGTTCTCCGTCCAGCACGCCGCCTCGAACCAGTAGAAATAATGATTACGTTTTTCCTAGGCACGCTACAGAAACGTGCGCCAGCCTGCAATCGCGATGGTCATCGGTATTTGATTTGAATGAAAAATACGTCCCCTCGCATAACATACACAGGCGTAACGTGGGACCTTCCCCGAAATGTCACGGGCATATGCTCTACGATAGGCGTACCCCAACCTCAAACTCAAATATCAGCTCAAAGAAAGAAATGTCAAGCTCGGCTTCCAGGGTGCTGGGTCCAAGAATGAAAGGCACCAGGTCGTGAATCTGGCTTCCCTCCCTTCTATTTCCCCCGCTGCACTTTCGTCCAGAGTACTTTCCCACCCTGATGCTGGATGATCCCTATTCCTAGTGTGAGGGAGTTAAGAGAACTTTTGCTACTTATGTAGGTGGATATAACGCATTACGCTTAAAATATGAATACCTACCGACGGCTTCATTCAACCGACAATGTGAAAGTTTTTGATAAATCGAATATCGAATGAAATATACCTACCTAAGCGTAAACCAAAAAGTAGTTAAGAAAACTTATCCGGATTCCAACAAAGAACCGCCGATCGGTTGCCAAACGATTCCATATGTCATGTTCCCTTCGTTCCGCCGACAAGGCAGACCCCACACGAGCGTAACCTAAAAGGTAGTGAAGCCCACGCAAATTTCGTCACTTCGTTTCCCCCATGACGAAGGTAGTCCGGCCAGATCGTAATCTTCGTCCTGCATCAAACTGGCCTCCCGCGACGACAACTTTTATCCGCTGGTACCTCGGAGCGGCGGTAGAAGGAGGGCGAAATGGGTGCACGTCCTTTGTTCTCCTGAAGTCCCCCAATGCCTTAGTGACGTACATACGTCGACATCATGGAATGGCTCCGGCCACGCTTCCAATCCAGTCTAGAGCGGGTACGAGATCCACGTTACCGAGATGTGATCACAAGGGATTCCAATTTGCTCGGACCAGACACGACCATCGCTTACTTCGCCTCCACATTAGGAAAATAGTGTAAGCCCACCTGCATTTCGATCACATCGCCCCCGATAAAGTCGCGTGAGATACTTCCTCATGGTGAAATAGGAAAGCCGGACCCGTTAATTCATTCGACAACCGCCGTCCATTCTCGAGTCGTAACCCGCTCAATTAAGTTTGAAGAAAAAGAGTTTGTTAATTAAGTAGGTGGATATAGCGCATCACGCTAAAATGTGAATACCTACCGACGGCTGCATTCAACCGACAATATGAAAGTTTTTGATAAGTCGAAAGAAATATACCTAATCGTGAACCAACGGTGATTATATGATAAATTATCGAACCAAGTTTATGCAAAGTCCTATGTAGTAGACTTGTTGTGATACCTAAAATTTGGAATAAGGTGTGGGAAACTTTTGGAATGGGAATTTAATTATGTCAGATTTTGTTAGTAAGCAAAGATGCCCATGCTACGCACCATTCTATAAACTGTTAAATTACCCAATGCCTTTTCAAAAACCCTTTCCTAAATATAGTCCCCTAGCTACGTTTAAAAATATTATTACGAAACTCGTAAATAATAATTAACACCTCCAAGGCGCTTTACAAATTAATTTATACCTACATTCTATACCTATGTATTTTGGTACCCGTTATGTATTGGAGAATACCCAGTAACCTAATTTTCTAGATCACCAACAAAGCACTTTTAAAGGGTTTTATTATTGTTTTGTGGTTTCAAAATCCCGTCTTTTAAATGAAGTCTCTCGTCTAAGATTTATTGCCCGAAAGCGCACTTTGTGCTTCAAATGCTATTTTAGTCCATTGAACCCCAAATTATTATTTTTACAACGGTCTCGTCTCAAGAATAACTTCACCCAACAAAGGTACTTGCTAGCCGGTCATCCCGGAAACGTGCAAAGCTCCGCTCGACTTAAAAAAAAAGGTCCTAGATTCCTAAGGCTTGTATATAAACCCTAATTGACTCTTTCCTGCAAGGCCCGTACTAAATATGTTAATAATTTTATACAAACTTACCAAATTCGCCTTGTTGCACAAAATAATTTCACAAATCAATTCACTACAATAATATTTAATTCAAACAAGCACTTATAAACCACAACCCGTCATGCAGTTATTTATTCCAAGATGCAGCCGTCAAACACAATTCTCGCGTAGATTTCTTTTTTAAATTTCACCCTGACCCTGATAGACGCCCCGAAAGTACGTCCCGACCGCCTCAATTTACAAATTATATTATTTAACTTCACCGATATGAACTCGCAAGCCTCAATCTCTGACTTCCCTATTCGCGTGGACTCTTTTTGTTTAATAAAACGGAATTTCCTTTGTTTAATTTAAAATGAAATATCCCCGATTTAGACGCACCAAACTGGTCTCCTCGCGACTATCGGACCTCGATCCCTTAATTTAAACCTTGCTTCCCAACGACCAAATCTTGACTCCCCTCAATCGCGTGAACTACTTTTTTTCAATTAAATGAATTATTCCCGTTTACGCGCACCAAATTATAATTCTACAGTTTATCAAAACTCCGATGATTTTTTCCGACCGTGCGTGCCCAGGTTCTTTCTCCGACCGTCTTCCAACACTTCCCTGCCCCAACTTCCTTTATTATTATATATAACTATCTGAATTATTCCCGGTTTACGCGCACCAAATTATTATTCTGCCGTTTATCAAAACTCGATGATTTTTATCCCGTCTGCGCGGCCCTAGGTTCCTTCCCTGACTCTTCTCCAACCCGACCCTACTCCGACTGTCCAGTTCCAACCCCCTGCCTTCTGACTCCCACCCATCTACTTGTGTGGTTTCAATAATATATTAGTCCCTCTTTTTTAAAACCTCAAGTGGCCACATCTCCCAATATGCATATTTCAATCGTTTTAATAGTGTTCTGTCACATAATAACTATTACTTCAGAGAATTTTGTGTAGAAACCATGTTCGTTATTTTTTTTGGTGTAAACTAATTTCGTCTGCGCCGGAGTCATAAACTATCCCAATAACGCTTAAAAGAAGAGCTCAGTGGCGTACTTCAATTCACTACTCATCCTAATTACTTGCGTCGACTTTATTGGTTATATAATAACATTATATAAGCATTGTCTGTACACGTTTTCGTTCTTTCTGCGTGCGTCACTATTTAACGAATTCTGCAATCTTATTTTGACAAATATGTCAAATATTTCAACCCGTAATCGGCGCGTCGCGCTAGTATATTTAAATGCACCAACGATCAATCCTTATTGCCTAATTTTCAACTCCCCACTGCCATAGAAAATTCACCAGATAATTGTATCGTAAATCCAATCTGCTCGCGTTAAGATCAACCACCACTCGGGCAAAAATTCATCGGCCGCCCCTGACTTGATAATGATATATCCATTAGGATTCCTCCTCCAACCAAAGTGTTTCGGCACACGTGTTTATCCTAGAATTGGCCCGGATTCCATAAATCACCCGTAAGGGTTGGGAGCAGAGAATCGTATTTTGAAACCATACCCTGTTACAAAATTTAAATATTTCTAAATCGATCTCTCAATTTTAAAAGAATTATTTCGTAGGCCCAAAGGCGAGATCATCACAAGTGCCAAAGTTATGGCTGAACCTAAGGTTATGACAAAGTGCTAAATAAACGATGATAATTTTGTATGTAGAAAATAAAAATTCTTCTTTTGGCTTTTTTTAAATTGATTAGGGTACAGACCATCATTCTTAGTAAGAATCCAAAATATTAGTCGAATTGGTGCCATAGTGCCAAAGTGATGGCTGAACCTAGGTTTTTGACAAAATGCTAAATAAACGATGAAAATTTTGTATGTAGAAAATAAAAATTCTTCTTTTGGGCTTTTTTTAAATTTATACGGGTACAAACCATCATTCATAGTAAGAATCAGTCGAATTGGTGCCATAGTGCCAAAGTTATGGCTGAACCTAAGATTTGAACAATGTGCTAAGGATACGATTAAAGTTTTGTATGAAGAAAATTAACATTCTTCTTTTGGCTTTTATTAATTTGATTCGGGTACAGACCATGATTTTTAGTAAGAATCCAAAATTTCAGTCGAATTGGTGCCATAGTGCCAAAGTTATGGCTGAACCTAAGTTTTGAACAATGTGCAAAGAAAACGATGAAAGTTTTGTATGAAGAAAATTAAAATTCTTCTTTTGGGCTTTTTTTAAATTTTTACGGGTACAAACCATCATTCTTAGTATGAATCAAAAAAATTCAGTCGAATTGGTCCCATAGTGCCAAAGTTATGGCTGAACCTAAGGTTTTGACAAAGTGCTAAATAAACGATGAAAATTTTGTATGTAGAAAATTAAAATGCTTCTTTTGGCTTTTTTTAAATTGATTCGGCTACAGACCATCATTCTTAGAAAGAATCCAAAATTTCAGTCGAATTGGTGCAATAGTGCCAAAGTTATAGCTGAACCTAAGTTTTGAACAAAGTGCTAAGAAAACGATGAAAGTTTTGTATCACAATCGATGATATTTTTTTCAAAAACTTCTTTTTGCTGATTTTTTGATTGATTCGGGTACAGACCATGATTTTTAGCAAGAATCTAAAATTTCAGTCGAATTGGTGCCATAGTGCCAAAGTTATGGCTGAACCTAAGTTTTGAACAATGTGCTAAGAAAACGATGAAAGTTTTTTATGAAGAAAATTAAAATTCTTCTTTTGGCTTTTATTAACTTGATTCGGGTACAGACCATCATTCTTAGTACGAATCAAAAATTTCAGTCGATTTGGTGCCATAGTGGCAAAGTTATGGCTGAACCTAAGGTTTTGACAAA
Organism: Limnephilus lunatus; assembly: GCA_917563855.2. Classification (NCBI taxonomy): domain Eukaryota; kingdom Metazoa; phylum Arthropoda; class Insecta; order Trichoptera; family Limnephilidae; genus Limnephilus; species Limnephilus lunatus. Next base: position 37,270,792 of record OU830602.1, on the reverse strand, counting down.
GTGCTAAATAAACGATGAAAATTTTGTATGTAGATAATAAAAATTCTTCTTTTGGGCTTTTTTTAAATTTGTATAACTTTGGCCTTATGGCAATAAGGCCAAAGTTATTACCGAACCCAAGTATTAAAAACACCGACCTCAAGTACTAAAACGAGCGAACCCAAGTGTGATATCGATGATATTTTTTTCAAAAACTTCTTTTTTTAAATTTTTACGGGTACAAACCATCATTCTTAGTATGAATCAAAAAAATTCAGTCGAATTGGTCCCATAGTGCCAAAGTTATGGCTGAACCTAAGGTTTTGACAAAGTGCTAAATAAACGATGAAAATTTTGTATGTAGAAAATTAAAATGCTTCTTTTTGCTTTTTTTTATCTTGATTCGGGTACAGACTATGATTTTTAGCAAGAATCCAAAATTTCAATCGAATTGGTCCCATAGTGCCAAAGTTATGGCTGAACCTAGGTTTTTGACAAAGTGCTAAATAAACGATGAAAATTTTGTATGTAGAAAATGAAAATTCATCTTTTGGGTTTTTTTATATTTTTACGGGTACACACCATCATTCTTAGTAAGAATCAAAAAATTTCAGTCGAATTTGTGCCATAGTGCCAAAGTTATGGTTGAACGTAAGTTATGAACAATGTGCTAAGAAAACGATGAATGTTTTGTATGAAGAAAATTAAAATTCTTCTTTTTGCTTTTTTGATCTTGATTCGGGTACAGACCATGATTCTTAGTTAGAATCCGAAATTTCAGTCAGTTCGGTGCCATTAGGCCAAAGTTATGACCGAACCCAAGTATTAAAAACACCGACCCCAAGTACTAAAACGAGCGAACCCAAATGTGATATCGATGATATTTTTTTCAAAAACTTCTTTTTGCTGATTTTTTGATTGATTCGGGTACAGACCATGATTTTTAGCAAGAATCTAAAATTTCAGTCGAATTGGTGCCATAGTGCCAAAGTTATGGCTGAACCTAAGTTTTGAACAATGTGCTAAGAAAACGATGAAAGTTTTTTATGAAGAAAATTAAAATTCTTCTTTTGGCTTTTATTAACTTGATTCGGGTACAGACCATCATTCTTAGTACGAATCAAAAATTTCAGTCGATTTGGTGCCATAGTGGCAAAGTTATGGCTGAACCTAAGGTTTTGACAAAGTGCTAAATAAACGATGAAAATTTTGTATGTAGATAATAAAAATTCTTCTTTTGGGCTATTTTTAAATTTGTATAACTTTGGCCTTATGGCAATAAGGCCAAAGTTATTACCGAACCCAAGTATTAAAAACACCGACCTCAAGTACTAAAACGAGCGGACCCAAGTGTGATATCGATGATATTTTTTTCAAAAACTTCTTTTTTTAAATTTTTACGGGTACAAACCATCATTCTTAGTATGAATCAAAAAAATTCAGTCGAATTGGTCCCATAGTGCCAAAGTTATGGCTGAACCTAAGGTTTTGACAAAGTGCTAAATAAACGATGAAAATTTTGTATGTAGAAAATTAAAATGCTTCTTTTTGCTTTTTTTTATCTTGATTCGGGTACAGACTATGATTTTTAGCAAGAATCCAAAATTTCAATCGAATTGGTCCCATAGTGCCAAAGTTATGGCTGAACCTAGGTTTTTGACAAAGTGCTAAATAAACGATGAAAATTTTGTATGTAGAAAATAAAAATTCATCTTTTGGGTTTTTTTATATTTTTACGGGTACACACCATCATTCTTAGTAAGAATCAAAAAATTTCAGTCGAATTTGTGCCATAGTGCCAAAGATATGGTTGAACGTAAGTTATGAACAATGTGCTAAGAAAACGATGAATGTTTTGTATGAAGAAAATTAAAATTCTTCTTTTTGCTTTTTTGATCTTGATTCGGGTACAGACCATGATTCTTAGTTAGAATCCGAAATTTCAGTCAGTTCGGTGCCATTAGGCCAAAGTTATGACCGAACCCAAGTATTAAAAACACCGACCCCAAGTACTTAAACGAGCGAACCCAAGTGTGATATCGATGATATTTTTTTCAAAAACTTCTTTTTGCTGATTTTTTGATTGATTCGGGTACACACCGTGATTTTTAGCAAGAATCCAAAAATTCAGTCGAATCGGTCCCATAGTGCCAAAGTTATGGCTGAACCTAAGGTTTTGACAAAGTGCTAAATAAACGATGAAAATTTTGTATGTAGAAAATAAAAATTCTTCTTTTGGGCTTTTTTTAAATTTATACGGGTACAGACCATCATTCTTAGTAAGAATCAAACAATTTCAGTCGAATTGGTGGCATAGTGCCAAAGTTATGGCTGAACCTAAGTTTTGAACAATGTGCAAAGAAAACGATGAAAGTTTTGTATGAAGAAAATTAAAATTCTTCTTTTGGCTTTTATTAACTTGATTCGAATACAGACCATGATTATTAGTAAGAATTCGAAATTTCAGTCAGTTCGGTGCCATAAGGCCAAAGTTATGACCGAACCCAAGTATTAAAAACACCGACCCCAAGTACTAAAACGAGCGAACCCAAATGTGATACCGATGATATTTTTTTCAAAAACTTCTTTTTGCTGATTTTTTGATTGATTCGGGTACAGACCATGATTTTTAGCAAGAATCCAAAATTTCAGTCGAATTGGTCCCATAGTGCCAAAGTTATGGCTGAACCTAAGGTTTTGACAAAGTGCTAAATAAACGATGAAAATTTAGTGCGTAGAAAATAAAAATTCTTCTTTTGGCTTTTTTTAAATTGATTAGGGTACAGACCATCATTCTTACTAAGAATCCAAAATTTCAGTCGAATTGGTGCCATAGTGCGAATGTGATGGCTGAACCTAAGGTTTTGACAAAGTGCTAAATAAACGATGAAAATTTTGTATGTAGAAAATAAAAATTCTTATTTTGGCTTTTTTAAATTGATTCGGGTACAGACCATGATTCTAAGTAAGAATCCGAAATTTCAGTCAGTTCGGTGCCATAAGGCCAAAGTTATGACCGAACCCAAGTATTAAAAACACCGACCCCAAGTACTAAAACGAGCGAACCCAAGTGTGATATCGATGATATTTTTTTCAAAAACTTCTTTAAGCTGACTTTTTGATTGATTCGGGTACAGACCATGATTTTTAGTAAGAATCCAAAATTTCAGTCGAATTGGTGCCATAGTGCCAAAGTGATGGCTGAACCTAAGTTTTGAACAATGTGCTAAGAAAACGATGAAAGTTTTGTATGAAGAAAATTAAAATTCTTCTTTTGGCTTTTATTAACTTGATTCGGGTACAGACCATGATTCTAAGTTAGAATCCAAAATTTCAGTCATTACGGTGCCATAAGGCCAAAGTTATGACCGAACCCAAGTAATTAAAACACCGACCCCAAGTACTAAAACGAGCGAACCCAAGTGTGAAATCAATGCTATTTTTTTCAAAATCTTCTTTTGGCTGACTTTTTGATTAATTCGGGTACAGACTTAGTAAGAATTCAGAATTTCAGTCAAATTGGTGCCATAGTGCCAAAGTTATGGCTGAACCTAAGGTTTTGACAAAGTGCTAAATAAACGATGATAATTTTGTATGTAGAAAATAAAAATTCTTCTTTTGGCTTTTTTAAATTGATTCGGGTACAGACCATGATTCTTAGTTAGAATCCGAAATTTCAGTCAGTTCGGTGCCATTAGGCCAAAGTTATGACCGAACCCAAGTATTAAAAACACCGACCCCAAGTACTAAAACGAGCGAACCCAAATGTGATATCGATGATATTTTTTTCAAAAACTTCTTTTTGCTGATTTTTTGATTGATTCTGGTACAGACCATGATTTTTAGCAAGAATCTAAAATTTCAGTCGAATTGGTGCCATAGTGCCAAAGTTATGGCTGAACCTAAGTTTTGAACAATGTGCTAAGAAAACGATGAAAGTTTTTTATGAAGAAAATTAAAATTCTTCTTTTGGCTTTTATTAACTTGATTCGGGTACAGACCATCATTCTTAGTACGAATCAAAAATTTCAGTCGATTTGGTGCCATAGTGGCAAAGTTATGGCTGAACCTAAGGTTTTGACAAAGTGCTAAATAAACGATGAAAATTTTGTATGTAGATAATAAAAATTCTTCTTTTGGGCTATTTTTAAATTTGTATAACTTTGGCCTTATGGCAATAAGGCCAAAGTTATTACCGAACCCAAGTATTAAAAACACCGACCTCAAGTACTAAAACGAGCGGACCCAAGTGTGATATCGATGATATTTTTTTCAAAAACTTCTTTTTTTAAATTTTTACGGGTACAAACCATCATTCTTAGTATGAATCAAAAAAATTCAGTCGAATTGGTCCCATAGTGCCAAAGTTATGGCTGAACCTAAGGTTTTGACAAAGTGCTAAATAAACGATGAAAATTTTGTATGTAGAAAATTAAAATGCTTCTTTTTGCTTTTTTTTATCTTGATTCGGGTACAGACTATGATTTTTAGCAAGAATCCAAAATTTCAATCGAATTGGTCCCATAGTGCCAAAGTTATGGCTGAACCTAGGTTTTTGACAAAGTGCTAAATAAACGATGAAAATTTTGTATGTAGAAAATAAAAATTCATCTTTTGGGTTTTTTTATATTTTTACGGGTACACACCATCATTCTTAGTAAGAATCAAAAAATTTCAGTCGAATTTGTGCCATAGTGCCAAAGTTATGGTTGAACGTAAGTTATGAACAATGTGCTAAGAAAACGATGAATGTTTTGTATGAAGAAAATTAAAATTCTTCTTTTTGCTTTTTTGATCTTGATTCGGGTACAGACCATGATTCTTAGTTAGAATCCGAAATTTCAGTCAGTTCGGTGCCATTAGGCCAAAGTTATGACCGAACCCAAGTATTAAAAACACCGACCCCAAGTACTTAAACGAGCGAACCCAAGTGTTATATCGATGATATTTTTTTCAAAAACTTCTTTTTGCTGATTTTTTGATTGATTCGGGTACACACCGTGATTTTTAGCAAGAATCCAAAAATTCAGTCGAATCGGTCCCATAGTGCCAAAGTTATGGCTGAACCTAAGGTTTTGACAAAGTGCTAAATAAACGATGAAAATTTTGTATGTAGAAAATAAAAATTCTTCTTTTGGGCTTTTTTTAAATTTATACGGGTACAGACCATCATTCTTAGTAAGAATCAAACAATTTCAGTCGAATTGGTGGCATAGTGCCAAAGTTATGGCTGAACCTAAGTTTTGAACAATGTGCAAAGAAAACGATGAAAGTTTTGTATGAAGAAAATTAAAATTCTTCTTTTGGCTTTTATTAACTTGATTCGAATACAGACCATGATTATTAGTAAGAATTCGAAATTTCAGTCAGTTCGGTGCCATAAGGCCAAAGTTATGACCGAACCCAAGTATTAAAAACACCGACCCCAAGTACTTAAACGAGCGAACCCAAGTGTGAAATCAATGCTATTTTTTTCAAAATCTTCTTTTGGCTGACTTTTTGATTGATTCGGGTACAGACCATGATTTTTAGCAAGAATCGAAAATTTCATTCGAATTGGTCCCATAGTGCCAAAGTTATGGCTGAACCTAAGGTTTTGACAAAGTGCTAAATAAACGATGAAAATTTAGTGCGTAGAAAATAAAAATTCTTATTTTGGCTTTTTAAATTGATTCGGGTACAGACCATGATTCTAAGTAAGAATCCGAAATTTCAGTCAGTTCGGTGCCATAAGGCCAAAGTTATGACCGAACCCAAGTATTAAAAACACCGACCCCAAGTACTAAAACGAGCGAACCCAAATGTGATACCGATGATATTTTTTTCAAAAACTTCTTTTTGCTGATTTTTTGATTGATTCGGGTACAGACCATGATTTTTAGCAAGAATCCAAAAATTTAAGTCGAATTGGTCCCATAGTGCCAAAGTTATGGCTGAACCTAAGGTTTTGACAAAGTGCTAAATAAACGATGAAAATTTAGTGCGTAGAAAATAAAAATTCTTCTTTTGGCTTTTTTTAAATTGATTAGGGTACAGACCATCATTCTTACTAAGAATCCAAAATTTCAGTCGAATTGGTGCCATAGTGCGAATGTGATGGCTGAACCTAAGGTTTTGACAAAGTGCTAAATAAAGATAAAAATTTTGTATGTAGAAAATAAAAATTCTTATTTTGGCTTTTTTAAATTGATTCGGGTACAGACCATGATTCTAAGTAAGAATCCGAAATTTCAGTCAGTTCGGTGCCATAAGGCCAAAGTTATGACCGAACCCAAGTATTAAAAACACCGACCCCAAGTACTAAAACGAGCGAACCCAAGTGTGATATCGATGATATTTTTTTCAAAAACTTATTTAAGCTGACTTTTTGATTGATTCGGGTACAGACCATGATTTTTAGTAAGAATCCAAAATTTCAGTCGAATTGGTGCCATAGTGCCAAAGTGATGGCTGAACCTAAGTTTTGAACAATGTGCTAAGAAAACGATGAAAGTTTTGTATGAAGAAAATTAAAATTCTTCTTTTGGCTTTTATTAACTTGATTCGGGTACAGACCATGATTCTAAGTTAGAATCCAAAATTTCAGTCATTACGGTGCCATAAGGCCAAAGTTATGACCGAACCCAAGTAATTAAAACACCGACCCCAAGTACTAAAACGAGCGAACCCAAGTGTGAAATCAATGCTATTTTTTTCAAAATCTTCTTTTGGCTGACTTTTTGATTAATTCGGGTACAGACTTAGTAAGAATTCAGAATTTCAGTCAAATTGGTGCCATAGTGCCAAAGTTATGGCTGAACCTAAGGTTTTGACAAAGTGCTAAATTAACGATGATAATTTTGTGTGTAGAAAATAAAAATTCTTCTTTTGGCTTTTTTAAATTGATTCGGGTATAGACCATGATTCTTAGTAAGAATCCGAAATTTCATTCAGTTAAGTGCCATAAGGCCAAAGTTATGACCGAACCCAAGTATTAAAGACACCGACCCCAAGTACTAAAACGAGCGAACCCAAGTGTGATATCGATGATATTTTTTTCAAAAACTTCTTTTTGCTGATTTTTTGATTGATTCGGGTACAGACCATGATTTTTAGCAAGAATCCAAAATTTCAGTCGAATTGGTGCCATAGTGCCAAAGTTATGGCTGAACCTAAGTTTTGAACAATGTGCTAAGAAAACGATGAAAGTTTTTTATGAAGAAAATTAAAATTCTTCTTTTGGCTTTTATTAACTTGATTCGGGTACAGACCATCATTCTTAGTACGAATCAAAAATTTCAGTCTAATTGGTGCCATAGTGGCAAAGTTATGGCTGAACCTAAGGTTTTGACAAAGTGCTAAATAAACGATGAAAATTTTGTATGTAGATAATAAAAATTCTTCTTTTGGGCTTTTTTTAAATTTGTATAACTTTGGCCTTATGGCAATAAGGCCAAAGTTTTTACCGAACCCAAGTATTAAAAACACCGACCTCAAGTACTAAAACGAGCGAACCCAAGTGTGATATCGATGATATTTTTTTCAAAAACTTCTTTTTGCTGATTTTTTGATTGATTCGGGTACAGACCATGATTTTTAGCAAGAATCCAAAATTTCAGTCGAATTGGTGCCATAGTGCCAAAGTTATGGCTGAACCTAAGTTTTGAACAATGTGCTAAGAAAACGATGAAAGTTTTGTATGAAGAAAATTAAAAGTCTTCTTTTGGCTTTTATTAACTTGATTCGGGTAAGGACCATCATTCTTAGTACGAATCCAAAATTTGAGTCGAATTGGTGCCATAGTGCAAAATTTATGGCTGAACCTAAGTTTTGAACAAAGCGCTAAGAAAACGATGAAAGTTTTGTATGAAGAAAATTAAAATTCTTCTTTTGGCTTTTATTAACTTGATTCGGATACAGACCATGATTCTAAGTAAGAATCCAAAATTTCAGTCATTTCGGTGCCATAAGGCAAAAGTTATGACCGAACCCAAGTAATTAAAACAACGACCCCAAGTACTAAAAAAAGCGAACCCAAGTGTGAAATCAATGCTATTTTTTTCAAAATCTTCTTTTGGCTGACTTTTTGATTGATTCGGGTACAGAACATGATTCTTAGTAAGAATTCAAAATTTCAGTCGAATTGGTGCCATAGTGCCAAAGTTATGGCTGAACCTAAGGTTTTGACAAAGTGCTTAATAAACGATGAAAATTTTGTATGTGGAAAATAAAAATTCTTCTTTTGGATTTTTTTAAATTGATTCGGGTACAGACCATGATTCTTAGTAAGAATCGAAAATTTCAGTCAGATCGGTGCCATGAGGCCAAAGTTATGACCGAACCCAAGTAATTAAAACGCCGACCCCAAGTACTTAAACGAGCGAACCCAAGTGTGATATCGATGATTTTTTTTTCAAAAACTTCTTTTTGCTGATTTTTTGATTGATTCGGGTACACACCGTGATTTTTAGCAAGAATCCAAAATTTCAGTCGAATCGGTCCCATAGTGCCAAAGTTATGGCTGAACCTAGGTTTTTGACAAAGTGCTAAACGATGAAAATTTTGTATGTACAAAATAAAAATTCTTCTTTTGGCTTTTATTCACTTGATTCTGGTACAGACCATCATTCTTAGTACGAATCCAAAATTTAAGTCGAATTGGTGCCATAGTGCCAAATTTATGGCTGAACCTAAGTTTTGAACAAAGCGCTTAGAATGCGATGAAAGTTTTGTATGTAGAAAATAAAAATTCTTCTTTTGGGCTTTTTTTAAATTTTTACGGGTACAAACCATCATTCTTAGTAAGAATCAAAAAATTTCAGTCGAATTGGTCCCATAGTGCCAAAAGTTATGACTGAACCTAAGGTTTTGACAAAGTGCTTAATAAACGATGAAAATTTTGTATGTAGAAAATAAAAATTCTACTTTTGGCTTTTTTAAATTGATTCGGGTATAGACCATGATTTTTAGTAAGAATCCGAAATTTCAGTCAGTTCGGTGCCATAAGACCAAAGTTATGACCGAACCCAAGTATTAAAGACAACGACCCCAAGTACTAAAACGAGCGAACCCAAGTGTGATATCGATGATATTTTTTTCAAAAACTTCTTTTGGCTGACTTTTTGATTGATTCGGGTACAGACCAAGATTTTTAGTAAGAAACCAAAATTTCAGTCAAATTGGTGCCTTAGTACCAAAGTTATGGCCGAACCTAAGTTTTGAACAATGTGCTAAGAAAACGATGAAAGTTTTGTATGAAGAAAATTAAAATTCTTCTTTTGGCTTTTATAAATTTTTTTTATTGGCCAAAGTTATGACCGAACCCAAGTATTAAAAACACCGACCCTAAGTACTTAAACGAGCGAACCCAAGTGTGAAATCAATGCTTTTTTTTTCAAAATCTTCTTTTGGCTGACTTTTTGATTGATTCGGGTACAGACCATGATTTTTAGCAAGAATCGAAAATTTCAGTCGAATTGGTCCCATAGTGCCAAAGTTATGGCTGAATCTAAGGTTTTGACAAAGTGCTAAATAAACGATGAAAATTTAGTGCGTAGAAAATAAAAATTCTTATTTTGGCTTTTTAAATTGATTCGGGTACAGACCATGATTCTAAGTAAGAATCCGAAATTTCAGTCAGTTCCGTGCCATAAGGCCAAAGTTATGACCGAACCCAAGTATTAAAAACACCGACCCCAAGTACTAAAACGAGCGAACCCAAATGTGATACCGATGATATTTTTTTCAAAAACTTCTTTTTGCTGATTTTTTGATTGATTCGGGTACAGACCATGATTTTTAGCAAGAATCCAAAATTTCAGTCGAATTGGTCCCATAGTGCCAAAGTTATGGCTGAACCTAAGGTTTTGACAAAGTGCTAAATAAACGATGAAAATTTAGTGCGTAGAAAATAAAAATTCTTCTTTTGGCTTTTTTTAAATTGATTAGGGTACAGACCATCATTCTTACTAAGAATCCAAAATTTCAGTCAAATTGGTGCCATAGTGCCAAAGTTATGGCTAAACCTAAGGTTTTGACAAAGTGCTAAATAAACGATGAAAATTTTGTATGTAGAAAATAAAAATTCTTATTTTGGCTTTTTTAAATTGATTCGGGTACAGACCATGATTCTAAGTAAGAATCCGAAATTTCAGTCAGTTCGGTGCCATAAGGCCAAAAATCTTCTTTTGGCTGACTTTTTGATTAATTCGGGTACAGACTTAGTAAGAATTCAGAATTTCAGTCAAATTGGTGCCATAGTGCCAAAGTTATGGCTGAACCTAAGGTTTTGACAAAGTGCTAAATAAACGATGATAATTTTGTATGTAGAAAATAAAAATTCTTCTTTTGGGCTTTTTTTAAATTTATACGGGTACAGACCATCATTCTTAGTAAGAATCAAACAATTTCAGTCGAATTGGTGGCATAGTGCCAAAGTTATGGCTGAACCTAAGTTTTGAACAATGTGCAAAGAAAACGATGAAAGTTTTGTATGAAGAAAATTAAAATTCTTCTTTTGGCTTTTATAAATTTTTTTTATTGGCCAAAGTTATGACCGAACCCAAGTATTAAAAACACCGACCCTAAGTACTTAAACGAGCGAACCCAAGTGTGAAATCAATGCTTTTTTTTTCAAAATCTTCTTTTGGCTGACTTTTTGATTGATTCGGGTACAGACCATGATTTTTAGCAAGAATCGAAAATTTCAGTCGAATTGGTCCCATAGTGCCAAAGTTATGGCTGAATCTAAGGTTTTGACAAAGTGCTAAATAAACGATGAAAATTTAGTGCGTAGAAAATAAAAATTCTTATTTTGGCTTTTTAAATTGATTCGGGTACAGACCATGATTCTAAGTAAGAATCCGAAATTTCAGTCAGTTCCGTGCCATAAGGCCAAAGTTATGACCGAACCCAAGTATTAAAAACACCGACCCCAAGTACTAAAACGAGCGAACCCAAATGTGATACCGATGATATTTTTTTCAAAAACTTCTTTTTGCTGATTTTTTGATTGATTCGGGTACAGACCATGATTTTTAGCAAGAATCCAAAATTTCAGTCGAATTGGTCCCATAGTGCCAAAGTTATGGCTGAACCTAAGGTTTTGACAAAGTGCTAAATAAACGATGAAAATTTAGTGCGTAGAAAATAAAAATTCTTCTTTTGGCTTTTTTTAAATTGATTAGGGTACAGACCATCATTCTTACTAAGAATCCAAAATTTCAGTCGAATTGGTGCCATAGTGCGAATGTGATGGCTGAACCTAAGGTTTTGACAAAGTGCTAAATAAACGATGAAAATTTTGTATGTAGAAAATAAAAATTCTTATTTTGGCTTTTTTAAATTGATTCGGGTACAGACCATGATTCTAAGTAAGAATCCGAAATTTCAGTCAGTTCGGTGCCATAAGGCCAAAAATCTTCTTTTGGCTGACTTTTTGATTAATTCGGGTACAGACTTAGTAAGAATTCAGAATTTCAGTCAAATTGGTGCCATAGTGCCAAAGTTATGGCTGAACCTAAGGTTTTGACAAAGTGCTAAATAAACGATGATAATTTTGTATGTAGAAAATAAAAATTCTTCTTTTGGCTTTTTTAAATTGATTCGGGTATAGACCATGATTCTTAGTAAGAATCCGAAATTTCATTCAGTTAAGTGCCATAAGGCCAAAGTTATGACCGAACCCAAGTATTAAAGACACCGACCCCAAGTACTAAAACGAGCGAACCCAAGTGTGATATCGATGATATTTTTTTCAAAAACTTCTTTTTGCTGATTTTTTGATTGATTCGGGTACAGACCATGATTTTTAGCAAGAATCCAAAATTTCAGTCGAATTGGTGCCATAGTGCCAAAGTTATGGCTGAACCTAAGTTTTGAACAATGTGCTAAGAAAACGATGAAAGTTTTTTATGAAGAAAATTAAAATTCTTCTTTTTGCTTTTATTAACTTGATTCGGGTACAGACCATCATTCTTAATAAGAATCCAAAATTTCAGTCGAATTGGTGCAATTGTGCCAAAGTTATGGCTGAACCTAAGGTTTTGACAAAGTGCTAAATAAACGATGAAAATTTTGTATGTAGATAATAAAAATTCTTCTTTTGGGCTTTTTTTAAATTTGTATAACTTTGGCCTTATGGCAATAAGGCCAAAGTTTTTACCGAACCCAAGTATTAAAAACACCGACCTCAAGTACTAAAACGAGCGAACCCAAGTGTGATATCGATGATATTTTTTTCAAAAACTTCTTTTTGCTGATTTTTTGATTGATTCGGGTACAGACCATGATTTTTAGCAAGAATCCAAAATTTCAGTCGAATTGGTGCCATAGTGCCAAAGTTATGGCTGAACCTAAGTTTTGAACAATGTGCTAAGAAAACGATGAAAGTTTTGTATGAAGAAAATTAAAAGTCTTCTTTTGGCTTTTATTAACTTGATTCGGGTAAGGACCATCATTCTTAGTACGAATCCAAAATTTGAGTCGAATTGGTGCCATAGTGCAAAATTTATGGCTGAACCTAAGTTTTGAACAAAGCGCTAAGAAAACGATGAAAGTTTTGTATGAAGAAAATTAAAATTCTTCTTTTGGCTTTTATTAACTTGATTCGGATACAGAGCATGATTCTAAGTAAGAATCCAAAATTTCAGTCATTTCGGTGCCATAAGGCAAAAGTTATGACCGAACCCAAGTTATTAAAACAACGACCCCAAGTACTAAAAAAAGCGAACCCAAGTGTGAAATCAATGCTATTTTTTTCAAAATCTTCTTTTGGCTGACTTTTTGATTGATTCGGGTACAGACCATCATTCTTAGTACGAATCAAAAATTTCAGTCGATTTGGTGCCATAGTGGCAAAGTTATGGCTGAACCTAAGGTTTTGACAAAGTGCTAAATAAACGATGAAAATTTTGTATGTAGATAATAAAAATTCTTCTTTTGGGCTTTTTTTAAATTTGTATAACTTTGGCCTTATGGCAATAAGGCCAAAGTTATTACCGAACCCAAGAATTAAAAACAACGACCTCAAGTACTAAAACGAGCGAACCCAAGTGTGATATCGATGATATTTTTTTCAAAAACTTCTTTTTTTAAATTTTTACGGGTACAAACCATCATTCTTAGTATGAATCAAAAAAATTCAGTCGAATTGGTCCCTTATAGCTGAACCTAAGTTTTGAACAAAGTGCTAAGAAAACGATGAAAGTTTTGTATGAAGAAAATTAAAATTCTTCTTTTTGCTTTTTTTTATCTTGATTCGGGTACAGACCATGATTTTTAGCAAGAATCCAAAATTTCAGTCGAATTGGTCCCATAGTGCCAAAGTTATGGCTGAACCTAGGTTTTTGACAAAGTGCTAAATAAACGATGAAAATTTTGTATGTAGAAAATAAAAATTCATCTTTTGAGTTTTTTTATATTTTTACTGGTACACACCATCATTCTTAGTAAGAATCAAAAAATTTCAGTCGAATTTGTGCCATAGTGCCAAAGTTATGGTTGAACGTAAGTTATGAACAATGTGCTAAGAAAACGATGAATGTTTTGTATGAAGAAAATTAAAATTCTTCTTTTTGCTTTTTTGATCTTGATTCGGGTACAGACCATGATTCTTAGTTAGAATCCGAAATTTCAGTCAGTTCGGTGCCATTAGGCCAAAGTTATGACCGAACCCAAGTATTAAAAACACCGACCCCAAGTTCTAAAACGAGCGAACCCAAATGTGATATCGATGATATTTTTTTCAAAAACTTCTTTTTGCTGATTTTTTGATTGATTCGGGTACAGACCATGATTTTTAGCAAGAATCTAAAATTTCAGTCGAATTGGTGCCATAGTGCCAAAGTTATGGCTGAACCTAAGTTTTGAACAATGTGCTAAGAAAACGATGAAAGTTTTTTATGAAGAAAATTAAAATTCTTCTTTTGGCTTTTATTAACTTGATTCGGGTACAGACCATCATTTTTAGTACGAATCAAAAATTTCAGTCGATTTGGTGCCATAGTGGCAAAGTTATGGCTGAACCTAAGGTTTTGACAAAGTGCTAAATAAACGATGAAAATTTTGTATGTAGATAATAAAAATTCTTCTTTTGGGCTTTTTTTAAATTTGTATAACTTTGGCCTTATGGCAATAAGGCCAAAGTTATTACCGAACCCAAGTATTAAAAACACCGACCTCAAGTACTAAAACGAGCGAACCCAAGTGTGATATCGATGATATTTTTTTCAAAAACTTCTTTTTTTAAATTTTTACGGGTACAAACCATCATTCTTAGTATGAATCAAAAAAATTCAGTCGAATTGGTCCCTTATAGCTGAACCTAAGTTTTGAACAAAGTGCTAAGAAAACGATGAAAGTTTTGTATGAAGAAAATTAAAATTCTTCTTTTTGCTTTTTTTTATCTTGATTCGGGTACAGACCATGATTTTTAGCAAGAATCCAAAATTTCAGTCGAATTGGTCCCATAGTGCCAAAGTTATGGCTGAACCTAGGTTTTTGACAAAGTGCTAAATAAACGATGAAAATTTTGTATGTAGAAAATAAAAATTCATCTTTTGAGTTTTTTTATATTTTTACTGGTACACACCATCATTCTTAGTAAGAATCAAAAAATTTCAGTCGAATTTGTGCCATAGTGCCAAAGTTATGGTTGAACGTAAGTTATGAACAATGTGCTAAGAAAACGATGAATGTTTTGTATGAAGAAAATTAAAATTCTTCTTTTTGCTTTTTTGATCTTGATTCGGGTACAGACCATGATTCTTAGTTAGAATCCGAAATTTCAGTCAGTTCGGTGCCATTAGGCCAAAGTTATGACCGAACCCAAGTATTAAAAACACCGACCCCAAGTTCTAAAACGAGCGAACCCAAATGTGATATCGATGATATTTTTTTCAAAAACTTCTTTTTGCTGATTTTTTGATTGATTCGGGTACAGACCATGATTTTTAGCAAGAATCTAAAATTTCAGTCGAATTGGTGCCATAGTGCCAAAGTTATGGCTGAACCTAAGTTTTGAACAATGTGCTAAGAAAACGATGAAAGTTTTTTATGAAGAAAATTAAAATTCTTCTTTTGGCTTTTATTAACTTGATTCGGGTACAGACCATCATTTTTAGTACGAATCAAAAATTTCAGTCGATTTGGTGCCATAGTGGCAAAGTTATGGCTGAACCTAAGGTTTTGACAAAGTGCTAAATAAACGATGAAAATTTTGTATGTAGATAATAAAAATTCTTCTTTTGGGCTTTTTTTAAATTTGTATAACTTTGGCCTTATGGCAATAAGGCCAAAGTTATTACCGAACCCAAGTATTAAAAACACCGACCTCAAGTACTAAAACGAGCGAACCCAAGTGTGATATCGATGATATTTTTTTCAAAAACTTCTTTTTTTAAATTTTTACGGGTACAAACCATCATTCTTAGTATGAATCAAAAAAATTCAGTCGAATTGGTCCCTTATAGCTGAACCTAAGTTTTGAACAAAGTGCTAAGAAAACGATGAAAGTTTTGTATGAAGAAAATTAAAATTCTTCTTTTTGCTTTTTTTTATCTTGATTCGGGTACAGACCATGATTTTTAGCAAGAATCCAAAATTTCAGTCGAATTGGTCCCATAGTGCCAAAGTTATGGCTGAACCTAGGTTTTTGACAAAGTGCTAAATAAACGATGAAAATTTTGTATGTAGAAAATAAAAATTCATCTTTTGAGTTTTTTTATATTTTTACTGGTACACACCATCATTCTTAGTAAGAATCAAAAAATTTCAGTCGAATTTGTGCCATAGTGCCAAAGTTATGGTTGAACGTAAGTTATGAACAATGTGCTAAGAAAACGATGAATGTTTTGTATGAAGAAAATTAAAATTCTTCTTTTTGCTTTTTTGATCTTGATTCGGGTACAGACCATGATTCTTAGTTAGAATCCGAAATTTCAGTCAGTTCGGTGCCATTAGGCCAAAGTTATGACCGAACCCAAGTATTAAAAACACCGACCCCAAGTTCTAAAACGAGCGAACCCAAATGTGATATCGATGATATTTTTTTCAAAAACTTCTTTTTGCTGATTTTTTGATTGATTCGGGTACAGACCATGATTTTTAGCAAGAATCTAAAATTTCAGTCGAATTGGTGCCATAGTGCCAAAGTTATGGCTGAACCTAAGTTTTGAACAATGTGCTAAGAAAACGATGAAAGTTTTTTATGAAGAAAATTAAAATTCTTCTTTTGGCTTTTATTAACTTGATTCGGGTACAGACCATCATTTTTAGTACGAATCAAAAATTTCAGTCGATTTGGTGCCATAGTGGCAAAGTTATGGCTGAACCTAAGGTTTTGACAAAGTGCTAAATAAACGATGAAAATTTTGTATGTAGATAATAAAAATTCTTCTTTTGGGCTTTTTTTAAATTTGTATAACTTTGGCCTTATGGCAATAAGGCCAAAGTTATTACCGAACCCAAGTATTAAAAACACCGACCTCAAGTACTAAAACGAGCGAACCCAAGTGTGATATCGATGATATTTTTTTCAAAAACTTCTTTTTTTAAATTTTTACGGGTACAAACCATCATTCTTAGTATGAATCAAAAAAATTCAGTCGAATTGGTCCCATAGTGCCAAAGTTATGGCTGAACCTAAGGTTTTGACAAAGTGCTAAATAAACGATGAAAATTTTGTATGTAGAAAATTAAAATGCTTCTTTTGGCTTTTTTTAAATTGATTCGGCTACAGACCATCATTCTTAGAAAGAATCCAAAATTTCAGTCGAATTGGTGCAATAGTGCCAAAGTTATAGCTGAACCTAAGTTTTGAACAAAGTGCTAAGAAAACGATGAAAGTTTTGTATGAAGAAAATTAAAAATCTTCTTTTTGCTTTTTTTTATCTTGATTCGGGTACAGACCATGATTTTTAGCAAGAATCCAAAATTTCAGTCGAATTGGTCCCATAGTGCCAAAGTTATGGCTGAACCTAGGTTTTTGACAAAGTGCTAAATAAACGATGAAAATTTTGTATGTAGAAAATAAAAATTCATCTTTTGAGTTTTTTTATATTTTTACGGGTACACACCATCATTCTTAGTAAGAATCAAAAAATTTCAGTCGAATTTGTGCCATAGTGCCAAAGTTTTGGTTGAACGTAAGTTATGAACAATGTGCTAAGAAAACGATGAATGTTTTGTATGAAGAAAATTAAAATTCTTCTTTTTGCTTTTTTGATCTTGATTCGGGTACAGACCATGATTCTTAGTTAGAATCCGAAATTTCAGTCAGTTCGGTGCCATTAGGCCAAAGTTATGACCGAACCCAAGTATTAAAAACACCGACCCCAAGTACTTAAACGAGCGAACCCAAGTGTGATATCGATGATATTTTTTTCAAAAACTTCTTTTTGCTGATTTTTTGATTGATTCGGGTAAAGATCATGATTTTTAGCAAGAATCCAAAATTTCAGTCGAATTGGTCCCATAGTGCCAAAGTTATAGCTGAAACTAGGTTTTTGACAAAGTGCTAAATAAACGATGAAAATTTTGTATGTAGAAAATAAAAATTCTTCTTTTGGGCTTTTTTTATATTTTTACGGGTACACACCATCATTCTTAGTAAGAATCAAAAAATTTCAGTCGAATTTGTGCCATAGTGCCAAATTTATGGTTGAACGTAAGTTATGAACAATGTGCTAAGAAAACGATGAAAGTTTTGTATGAAGAAAATTAAAATTCTTCTTTTGGCTTTTATTAACTTGATTCGGATACAGACCATGATTCTTAGTAAGAATCCGAAATTTCAGTCAGTTCGGTGCCATAAGGCCAAAGTAATGACCGAACCTAAGTATTAAAAACACCGAACCCAAATACTAAAACGAGCGAACCCAAGTGTGATAACGATGATATTTTTTTCAAAAACTTCTTTTTGCTGATTTTTTGATTGATTCGGGTACACACCGTGATTTTTAGCAAGAATCCAAAATTTCAGTCGAATCGGTCCCATAGTGCCAAAGTTATGGCTGAACCTAAGGTTTTGACAAAGTGCTAAATAAACGATGAAAATTTTGTATGTAGAAAATAAAAATTCTTCTTTTGGGCTTTTTTTAAATTTATACGGGTACAGACCATCATTCTAAGTAAGAATCAAACAATTTCAGTCGAATTGGTGGCATAGTGCCAAAGTTATGGCTGAACCTAAGTTTTGAACAATGTGCAAAGAAAACGATGAAAGTTTTGTATGAAGAAAATTAAAATTCTTCTTTTGGCTTTTATTAACTTGATTCGGATACAGACCATGATTCTTAGTAAGAATTCGAAATTTCAGTCAGTTCGGTGCCATAAGGCCAAAGTTATGACCGAACCCAAGTATTAAAAACACCGACCCCAAGTACTTAAACGAGCGAACCCAAGTGTGATATCGATGATTTTTTTCTCAAAAACTTCTTTTTGCTGATTTTTTGATTGATTCGGGTACACACCGTGATTTTTAGCAAGAATCCAAAATTTCAGTCGAATCGGTCCCATAGTGCCAAAGTTATGGCTGAACCTAGGTTTTTGACAAAGTGCTAAACGATGAAAATTTTGTATGTAGAAAATAAAAATTCTTCTTTTGGGCTTTTTTTAAATTTATACGGGTACAAACCATCATTCTTAGTAAGAATCCAAAATTTCAGTCGAATTTGTGCCATAGTGCCAAAGTTATGGCTGAACCTAAGTTTTGAACAATGTGCTAAGAAAACGATGAAAGTTTTGTATGAAGAAAATTAAAATTCTTCTTTTGGGCTTTTTTTAAATTTTTACGAGTACAAACCATCAATCTTAGTAAGAATCAAAAAATTTCAGTCGAATTGGTCCCATAGTGCCAAAAGTTATGACTGAACCTAAGGTTTTGACAAAGTGCTAAATAAACGATGAAAATTTTGTATGTAGAAAATAAAAATTCTACTTTTGGCTTTTTTAAATTGATTCGGGTATAGACCATGATTCTTAGTAAGAATCCGAAATTTCAGTCAGTTCGGTGCCATAAGACCAAAGTTATGACCGAACCCAAGTATTAAAGACACCGACCCCAAGTACTAAAACGAGCGAACCCAAGTGTGATATCGATGATATTTTTTTCAAAAACTTCTTTTGGCTGACTTTTTGATTGATTCGGGTACAGACCATGATTTTTAGTAAGAAACCAAAATTTCAGTCAAATTGGTGCCATAGTGCCAAAGTTATGGCTGAACCTAAGTTTTGAACAATGTGCTAAGAAAACGATGAAAGTTTTGTATGAAGAAAATTAAAATTCTTCTTTTGCTTTTATTAACTTGATTCGGGTACAGACCATGATTCTTAGTTAGAATCCAAAATTTCAGTCATTACGGTGCCATAAGGCCAAAGTTTTGACCGAACCCAAGTAATTAAAACACCGACCCCAAGTACTAAAACGAGCGAACCCAAGTGTGAAATCAATGCTATTTTTTTCAAAATCTTCTTTTGGCTGACTTTTGGATTGATTCGGGTACAGACTTAGTAAGAATTCAGAATTTCAGTCAAATTGGTGCCATAGTGCCAAAGTTATGGCTGAACCTAAGGTTTTGACAAAGTGCTAAATAAACGATGATAATTTTGTATGAAGAAAAAAAAAATTCTTCTTTTGGCTTTTTTTAAATTGATTAGGGTACAGACCATCATTCTTAGTAAGAATCCAAAATATTAGTCGAATTGGTGCCATAGTGCCAAAGTGATGGCTGAACCTAGGTTTTTGACAAAGTGCTAAATAAACGATGAAAATTTTGTATGTAGAAAATAAAAATTCTTCTTTTGGGCTTTTTTTAAATTTATACGGGTACAAACCATCATTCTTAGTAAGAATCAGTCGAATTGGTGCCATAGTGCCAAAGTTATGGCTGAACCTAAGATTTGAACAATGTGCTAAGGATACGATTAAAGTTTTGTATGAAGAAAATTAACATTCTTCTTTTGGCTTTTATTAATTTGATTCGGGTACAGACCATGATTTTTAGTAAGAATCCAAAATTTCAGTCGAATTGGTGCCTTAGTGCCAAAGTTATGGCTGAACCTAAGTTTTGAACAATGTGCTAAGAAAACGATGAAAGTTTTGTATGAAGAAAATTAAAATTCTTCTTTTGGGCTTTTTTTAAATTTTTACGGGTACAAACCATCATTCTTAGTAAGAATCAAAAAATTTCAGTCGAATTGGTCCCATAGTGCCAAAGTTATGGCTGAACCTAAGGTTTTGTAAAGTGCTAAATAAACGATGAAAATTTTGTATGTAGAAAATAAAAATGCTTCTTTTGGCTTTTTTTAAATTGATTCGGCTACAGACCATCATTCTTAGAAAGAATCCGAAATTTCAGTCGAATTGGTGCAATAGTGCCAAAGTTATGGCTGAACCTAAGTTTTGAACAATGTGCAAAGAAAACGATGAAAGTTTTGTATGAAGAAAATTAAAATTCTTCTTTTGGCTTTTATTAACTTGATTCGGATACAGACCATGATTCTTAGTAAGAATTCGAAATTTCAGTCAGTTCGGTGCCATAAGGCCAAAGTTATGACCGAACCCAAGTATTAAAAACACCGACCCCAAGTACTTAAACGAGCGAACCCAAGTGTGATATCGATGATTTTTTTTTCAAAAACTTCTTTTTGCTGATTTTTTGATTCGGGTACACACCGTGATTTTTAGCAAGAATCCAAAATTTCAGTCGAATCGGTCCCATAGTGCCAAAGTTATGGCTGAACCTAGGTTTTTGACAATGTGCTAAACGACGAAAATTTTGTATGTAGAAAATAAAAATTCTTCTTTTGGCTTTTTTTAAATTGATTAGGGTACAGACCATCATTCTTAGTAAGAATCCAAAATATTAGTCGAATTGGTGCCATAGTGCCAAAGTGATGGCTGAACCTAAGTTTTGAACAATGTGCTAAGAAAACGATGAAAGTTTTGTATGAAGAAAATTAAAATTCTTCTTTTGCTTTTATTAACTTGATTCGGGTACAGACCATGATTCTTAGTTAGAATCCAAAATTTCAGTCATTACGGTGCCATAAGGCCAAAGTTTTGACCGAACCCAAGTAATTAAAACACCGACCCCAAGTACTAAAACGAGCGAACCCAAGTGTGAAATCAATGCTATTTTTTTCAAAATCTTCTTTTGGCTGACTTTTGGATTGATTCGGGTACAGACTTTGTAAGAATTCAGAATTTCCGTCAAATTGGTGCCATAGTGCCAAAGTTATGGCTGAACCTAAGGTTTTGACAAAGTGCTAAATAAACGATGATAATTTTGTATGTAGAAAATAAAAATTCTTCTTTTGGCTTTTTTAAAATTGATTAGGGTACAGACCATCATTCTTAGTAAGAATCCAAAATATTAGTCGAATTGGTGCCATAGTGCCAAAGTGATGGCTGAACCTAGGTTTTTGACAAAGTGCTATATAAACGATGAAAATTTTGTATGTAGAAAATAAAAATTCTTCTTTTGGCCTTTTTTTAAATTTATACGGGTACAAACCATCATTCTTAGTAAGAATCAGTCGAATTGGTGCCATAGTGCCAAAGTTATGGCTGAACCTAAGATTTGAACAATGTGCTAAGGATACGATTAAAGTTTTGTATGAAGAAAATTAACATTCTTCTTTTGGCTTTTATTAATTTGATTCGGGTACAGACCATGATTTTTAGTAAGAATCCAAAATTTCAGTTGAATTGGTGCCATAGTGCCAAAGTTATGGCTGAACCTAAGTTTTGAACAATGTGCTAAGAAAACGATGAAAGTTTTGTATGAAGAAAATTAATATTCTTCTTTTGGGCTATTTTAAAATTTTTACGGGTACAAACCATCATTCTTAGTAAGAATCAAAAAATTTCAGTCGAATTGGTCCCATAGTGCCAAAGTTATGGCTGAACCTAAGGTTTTGTAAAGTGCTAAATAAACGATGAAAATTTTGTATGTAGAAAATAAAAATGCTTCTTTTGGCTTTTTTAAATTGATTCGGCTACAGACTATCATTCTTAGAAAGAATCCAAAATTTCAGTCGAATTGGTGGAATAGTGCCAAAGTTATGGCTGAACCTAAGTTTTGAACAAAATGCTAAGAAAACGATGAAAGTTTTGTATGAAGAAAATTAAAATTCTTCTTTTTGCTTTTTTTTATCTTGATTCGGGTACAGACCATGATTTTTAGCAAGAATCCAAAATTTCAGTCGAATTGGTCCCATAGTGCCAAAGTTATGGCTGAACCTAAGTTTTTGACAAAGTGCTAAATAAACGATGAAAATTTTGTATGTAGAAAATAAAAATTCTACTTTTGGCTTTTTTAAATTGATTCGGGTATAGACCATGATTCTTAGTAAGAATCCGAAATTTCAGTCAGTTCGGTGCCATAAGACCAAAGTTATGACCGAACCCAAGTATTAAAGACACCGACCCCAAGTACTAAAACGAGCGAACCCAAGTGTGATATCGATGATATTTTTTTCAAAAACTTCTTTTGGCTGACTTTTTGATTGATTCGGGTACAGACCATGATTTTTAGTAAGAAACCAAAATTTCAGTCAAATTGGTGCCATAGTGCCAAAGTTATGGCTGAACCTAAGTTTTGAACAATGTGCTAAGAAAACGATAAAAGTTTTGTATGAAGAAAATTAAAATTCTTCTTTTGCTTTTATTAACTTGATTCGGGTACAGACCATGATTCTTAGTTAGAATCCAAAATTTCAGTCATTACGGTGCCATAAGGCCAAAGTTTTGACCGAACCCAAGTAATTAAAACACCGACCCCAAGTACTAAAACGAGCGAACCCAAGTGTGAAATCAATGCTATTTTTTTCAAAATCTTCTTTTGGCTGACTTTTGGATTGATTCGGGTACAGACTTAGTAAGAATTCAGAATTTCAGTCAAATTGGTGCCATAGTGCCAAAGTTATGGCTGAACCTAAGGTTTTGACAAAGTGCTAAATAAACGATGATAATTTTGTATGAAGAAAAAAAAAATTCTTCTTTTGGCTTTTTTTAAATTGATTAGGGTACAGACCATCATTCTTAGTAAGAATCCAAAATATTAGTCGAATTGGTGCCATAGTGCCAAAGTGATGGCTGAACCTAGGTTTTTGACAAAGTGCTAAATAAACGATGAAAATTTTGTATGTAGAAAATAAAAATTCTTCTTTTGGGCTTTTTTTAAATTTATACGGGTACAAACCATCATTCTTAGTAAGAATCAGTCGAATTGGTGCCATAGTGCCAAAGTTATGGCTGAACCTAAGATTTGAACAATGTGCTAAGGATACGATTAAAGTTTTGTATGAAGAAAATTAACATTCTTCTTTTGGCTTTTATTAATTTGATTCGGGTACAGACCATGATTTTTAGTAAGAATCCAAAATTTCAGTCGAATTGGTGCCTTAGTGCCAAAGTTATGGCTGAACCTAAGTTTTGAACAATGTGCTAAGAAAACGATGAAAGTTTTGTATGAAGAAAATTAAAATTCTTCTTTTGGGCTTTTTTTAAATTTTTACGGGTACAAACCATCATTCTTAGTAAGAATCAAAAAATTTCAGTCGAATTGGTCCCATAGTGCCAAAGTTATGGCTGAACCTAAGGTTTTGTAAAGTGCTAAATAAACGATGAAAATTTTGTATGTAGAAAATAAAAATGCTTCTTTTGGCTTTTTTTAAATTGATTCGGCTACAGACCATCATTCTTAGAAAGAATCCGAAATTTCAGTCGAATTGGTGCAATAGTGCCAAAGTTATGGCTGAACCTAAGTTTTGAACAATGTGCAAAGAAAACGATGAAAGTTTTGTATGAAGAAAATTAAAATTCTTCTTTTGGCTTTTATTAACTTGATTCGGATACAGACCATGATTCTTAGTAAGAATTCGAAATTTCAGTCAGTTCGGTGCCATAAGGCCAAAGTTATGACCGAACCCAAGTATTAAAAACACCGACCCCAAGTACTTAAACGAGCGAACCCAAGTGTGATATCGATGATTTTTTTTTCAAAAACTTCTTTTTGCTGATTTTTTGATTCGGGTACACACCGTGATTTTTAGCAAGAATCCAAAATTTCAGTCGAATCGGTCCCATAGTGCCAAAGTTATGGCTGAACCTAGGTTTTTGACAATGTGCTAAACGACGAAAATTTTGTATGTAGAAAATAAAAATTCTTCTTTTGGCTTTTTTTAAATTGATTAGGGTACAGACCATCATTCTTAGTAAGAATCCAAAATATTAGTCGAATTGGTGCCATAGTGCCAAAGTGATGGCTGAACCTAAGTTTTGAACAATGTGCTAAGAAAACGATGAAAGTTTTGTATGAAGAAAATTAAAATTCTTCTTTTGCTTTTATTAACTTGATTCGGGTACAGACCATGATTCTTAGTTAGAATCCAAAATTTCAGTCATTACGGTGCCATAAGGCCAAAGTTTTG
Source organism: Limnephilus lunatus (assembly GCA_917563855.2). Classification (NCBI taxonomy): domain Eukaryota; kingdom Metazoa; phylum Arthropoda; class Insecta; order Trichoptera; family Limnephilidae; genus Limnephilus; species Limnephilus lunatus. The sequence goes on along the minus strand of OU830602.1, from coordinate 37,246,399 downwards.
ACCGAACCCAAGTAATTAAAACACCGACCCCAAGTACTAAAACGAGCGAACCCAAGTGTGAAATCAATGCTATTTTTTTCAAAATCTTCTTTTGGCTGACTTTTGGATTGATTCGGGTACAGACTTTGTAAGAATTCAGAATTTCAGTCAAATTGGTGCCATAGTGCCAAAGTTATGGCTGAACCTAAGGTTTTGACAAAGTGCTAAATAAACGATGATAATTTTGTATGTAGAAAATAAAAATTCTTCTTTTGGCTTTTTTAAAATTGATTAGGGTACAGACCATCATTCTTAGTAAGAATCCAAAATATTAGTCGAATTGGTGCCATAGTGCCAAAGTGATGGCTGAACCTAGGTTTTTGACAAAGTGCTATATAAACGATGAAAATTTTGTATGTAGAAAATAAAAATTCTTCTTTTGGCCTTTTTTTAAATTTATACGGGTACAAACCATCATTCTTAGTAAGAATCAGTCGAATTGGTGCCATAGTGCCAAAGTTATGGCTGAACCTAAGATTTGAACAATGTGCTAAGGATACGATTAAAGTTTTGTATGAAGAAAATTAACATTCTTCTTTTGGCTTTTATTAATTTGATTCGGGTACAGACCATGATTTTTAGTAAGAATCCAAAATTTCAGTTGAATTGGTGCCATAGTGCCAAAGTTATGGCTGAACCTAAGTTTTGAACAATGTGCTAAGAAAACGATGAAAGTTTTGTATGAAGAAAATTAATATTCTTCTTTTGGGCTTTTTTAAAATTTTTACGGGTACAAACCATCATTCTTAGTAAGAATCAAAAAATTTCAGTCGAATTGGTCCCATAGTGCCAAAGTTATGGCTGAACCTAAGGTTTTGTAAAGTGCTAAATAAACGATGAAAATTTTGTATGTAGAAAATAAAAATGCTTCTTTTGGCTTTTTTTAAATTGATTCGGCTACAGACTATCATTCTTAGAAAGAATCCAAAATTTCAGTCGAATTGGTGGAATAGTGCCAAAGTTATGGCTGAACCTAAGTTTTGAACAAAATGCTAAGAAAACGATGAAAGTTTTGTATGAAGAAAATTAAAATTCTTCTTTTTGCTTTTTTTTATCTTGATTCGGGTACAGACCATGATTTTTAGCAAGAATCCAAAATTTCAGTCGAATTGGTCCCATAGTGCCAAAGTTATGGCTGAACCTAAGTTTTTGACAAAGTGCTAAATAAACGATGAAAATTTTGTATGTAGAAAATAAAAATTCATCTTTTGGGTTTTTTTATATTTTTACGGGTACACACCATCATTCTTAGTAAGAATCAAAAAATATCAGTCGAATTTGTGCAATAGTGCCAAAGTTATGGCTGAACCTAAGTTTTGAACAAAGTGCTAAGAAAACGATGAAAGTTTTGTATGAAGAAAATTAAAATTCTTCTTTTTGCTTTTTTTTATCTTGATTCGGGTACAGACCATGACTTTTAGCAAGAATCCAAAATTTCAGTCGAATTGGTCCCATAGTGCCAAAGTTATGGCTGAACCTAGGTTTTTGACAAAGTGCTAAATAAACGATGAAAATTTTGTATGTAGAAAATAAAAATTCTTCTTTTGGGCTTTTTTTATATTTTTACGGGTACACACCATGATTCTAAGTAAGAATCCGAAATTTCAGTCAGTTCGGTGCCATAAGGCCAAAGTAATGACCGAACCTAAATATTAAAAACACCGACCCCAAGTACTAAAACGAGCGAACCCAAGTGTGATAACGATGATATTTTTTTCAAAAACTTCTTTTTGCTGATTTTTTGATTGATTCGGGTACACACCGTGATTTTTAGCAAGAATCCAAAATTTCAGTCGAATCGGTTCCATAGTGCCAAAGTTATGGCTCAACCTAAGGTTTTGACAAAGTGCTAAATAAACGATGAAAATTTTGTATGTAGAAAATAAAAATTCTTCTTTTGGGCTTTTTTTAAATTTATACGGGTACAAACCATCATTCTCAGTAAGAATCAGTCGAATTGGTGCCAAAGTGCCAAAGTTATGGCTGAACCTAAGATTTGAACAATGTGCTAAGGATACGATTAAAGTTTTGTATGAAGAAAATTAACATTCTTCTTTTGGCTTTTATTAATTTGATTCGGGTACAGACCATGATTTTTAGTAAGAATCCAAAATTTCAGTCGAATTGGTGCCATAGTGCCAAAGTTATGGCTGAACCTAAGTTTTGAACAATGTGCTAAGAAAACGATGAAAGTTTTGTATGAAGAAAATTAAAATTCTTCTTTTGGGCTTTTTTTAAATTTTTACGGGTACAAACCATCATTCTTAGTAAGAATCAAAAAATTTCAGTCGAATTGGTCCCATAGTGCCAAAGTTATGGCTGAACCTAAGTTTTTGACAAAGTGCTAAATAAACGATGAAAATTTTGTATGTAGAAAATAAAAATTCATCTTTTGGGTTTTTTTATATTTTTACGGGTACACACCATCATTCTTAGTAAGAATCAAAAAATTTCAGTCGAATTTGTGCAATAGTGCCAAAGTTATGGCTGAACCTAAGTTTTGAACAAAGTGCTAAGAAAACGATGAAAGTTTTGTATGAAGAAAATTAAAATTCTTCTTTTTGCTTTTTTTATCTTGATTCGGGTACAGACCATGATTTTTAGCAAGAATCCAAAATTTCAGTCGAATTGGTCCCATAGTGCCAAAGTTATGGCTGAACCTAGGTTTTTGACAAAGTGCTAAATAAACGATGAAAATTTTGTATGTAGAAAATAAAAATTCTTCTTTTGGGCTTTTTTTATATTTTTACGGGTACACACCATGATTCTAAGTAAGAATCCGAAATTTCAGTCAGTTCGGTGCCATAAGGCCAAAGTAATGACCGAACCTAAATATTAAAAACACCGACCCCAAGTACTAAAACGAGTGAACCCAAGTGTGATAACGATGATATTTTTTTCAAAAACTTCTTTTTGCTGATTTTTTGATTGATTCGGGTACAGACCATGATTTTTAGTAAGAATCCAAAATTTCAGTCGAATTGGTGCCATAGTGCCAAAGTTATGGCTGAACCTAAGTTTTGAACAATGTGCTAAGAAAACGATGAAAGTTTTGTATGAAGAAAATTAAAATTCTTCTTTTGGGCTTTTTTTAAATTTTTACGGGTACAAACCATCATTCTTAGTAAGAACCAAAAAATTTCAGTCGAATTGGTCCCATAGTGCCAAAGTTATGGCTGAACCTAAGGTTTTGTAAAGTGCTAAATAAACGATGAAAATTTTGTATGTAGAAAATAAAAATTCTTCTTTTGGGCTTTTTTTAAATTTATACGGGTACAGACTATCATTCTTAGTAAGAATCAAACAATTTCAGTCGAATTGGTGGCATAGTGCCAAAGTTATGGCTGAACCTAAGTTTTGAACAATGTGCTAAGAAAACGATGAAAGTTTTGTATGAAGAAAATTAAAATTCTTCTTTTGCTTTTATTAACTTGATTCGGGTACAGACCATGATTCTTAGTTAGAATCCAATTTTTCAGTCATTACGGTGCCATAAGGCCAAAGTTTTGACCGAACCCAAGTAATTAAAACACCGACCCCAAGTACTAAAACGAGCGAACCCAAGTGTGAAATCAATGCTATTTTTTTCAAAATCTTCTTTTGGCTGACTTTTGGATTGATTCGGGTACAGACTTAGTAAGAATTCAGAATTTCAGTCAAATTGGTGCCATAGTGCCAAAGTTATGGCTGAACCTAAGGTTTTGACAAAGTGCTAAATAAACGATAATAATTTTGTATGTAGAAAATAAAAATTCTTCTTTTGGCTTTTTTAAAATTATTAGGGTACAGACCATCATTCTTAGTAAGAATCCAAAATATTAGTCGAATTGGTGCCATAGTTCCAAAGTGATTGCTGAACCTAGGTTTTTGACAAAGTGCTAAATAAACGATGAAAATTTTGTATATAGAAAATAAAAATTCTTCTTTTGGGCTTTTTTAAATTTATACGGGTACAAACCATCATTCTCAGTAAGAATCAGTCGAATTGGTGCCATAGTGCCAAAGTTATGGCTGAACCTAAGATTTGAACAATGTGCTAAGGATACGATTAAAGTTTTGTATGAAGAAAATTAACATTCTTCTTTTGGCTTTTATTAATTTGATTCGGGTACAGACCATGATTTTTAGTAAGAATCCAAAATTTCAGTCGAATTGGTGCCATAGTGCCAAAGTTATGGCTGAACCTAAGTTTTGAACAATGTGCTAAGAAAACGATGAAAGTTTTGTATGAAGAAAATTAAAATTCTTCTTTTGGGCTTTTTTTAAATTTTTACGGGTACAAACCATCATTCTTAGTAAGAATCAAAAAATTTCAGTCGAATTGGTCCCATAGTGCCAAAGTTATGGCTGAACCTAAGTTTTTGACAAAGTGCTAAATAAACGATGAAAATTTTGTATGTAGAAAATAAAAATTCATCTTTTGGGTTTTTTTATATTTTTACGGGTACACACCATCATTCTTAGTAAGAATCAAAAAATATCAGTCGAATTTGTGCAATAGTGCCAAAGTTATGGCTGAACCTAAGTTTTGAACAAAGTGCTAAGAAAACGATGAAAGTTTTGTATGAAGAAAATTAAAATTCTTCTTTTTGCTTTTTTTATCTTGATTCGGGTACAGACCATGATTTTTAGCAAGAATCCAAAATTTCAGTCGAATTGGTGCCATAGTGCCAAAGTTATGGCTGAACCTAGGTTTTTGACAAAGTGCTAAATAAACGATGAAAATTTTGTATGTAGAAAATAAAAATTCTTCTTTTGGGCTTTTTTTATATTTTTACGGGTACACACCATGATTCTAAGTAAGAATCCGAAATTTCAGTCAGTTCGGTGCCATAAGGCCAAAGTAATGACCGAACCTAAATATTAAAAACACCGACCCCAAGTACTAAAACGAGTGAACCCAAGTGTGATAACGATGATATTTTTTTCAAAAACTTCTTTTTGCTGATTTTTTGATTGATTCGGGTACACACCGTGATTTTTAGCAAGAATCCAAAATTTCAGTCGAATCGGTCCCATAGTGCCAAAGTTATGGCTGAACCTAAGGTTTTGACAAAGTGCTAAATAAACGATGAAAATTTTGTATGTAGAAAATAAAAATTCTTCTTTTGGGCTTTTTTTAAATTTATAAGGGTACAAACCATCATTCTCAGTAAGAATCAGTCGAATTGGTGCCATAGTGCCTAAGTTATGGCTGAACCTAAGATTTGAACAATGTGCTAAGGATACGATTAAAGTTTTGTATGAAGAAAATTAACATTCTTCTTTTGGCTTTTATTAATTTGATTCGGGTACAGACCATGATTTTTAGTAAGAATCCAAAATTTCAGTCGAATTGGTGCCATAGTGCCAAAGTTATGGCTGAACCTAAGTTTTGAACAATGTGCTAAGAAAACGATGAAAGTTTTGTATGAAGAAAATTAAAATTCTTCTTTTGGGCTTTTTTTAAATTTTTACGGGTACAAACCATCATTCTTAGTAAGAACCAAAAAATTTCAGTCGAATTGGTCCCATAGTGCCAAAGTTATGGCTGAACCTAAGGTTTTGTAAAGTGCTAAATAAACGATGAAAATTTTGTATGTAGAAAATAAAAATTCTTCTTTTGGGCTTTTTTTTATTTTATACGGGTACAGACCATCATTCTTAGTAAGAATCAAACAATTTCAGTCGAATTGGTGGCATAGTGCCAAAGTTATGGCTGAACCTAAGTTTTGAACAATGTGCTAAGAAAACGATGAAAGTTTTGTATGAAGAAAATTAAAATTCTTCTTTTGCTTTTATTAACTTGATTCGGGTACAGACCATGATTCTTAGTTAGAATCCAAAATTTTAGTCATTACGGTGCCATAAGGCCAAAGTTTTGACCGAACCCAAGTAATTAAAACACCGACCCCAAGTACTAAAACGAGCGAACCCAAGTGTGAAATCAATGCTATTTTTTTCAAAATCTTCTTTTGGCTGACTTTTGGATTGATTCGGGTACAGACTTAGTAAGAATTCAGAATTTCAGTCAAATTGGTGCCATAGTGCCAAAGTTATGGCTGAACCTAAGGTTTTGACAAAGTGCTAAATAAACGATAATAATTTTGTATGTAGAAAATAAAAATTCTTCTTTTGGCTTTTTTAAAATTGATTAGGGTACAGACCATCATTCTTAGTAAGAATCCAAAATATTAGTCGAATTGGTGCCATAGTTCCAAAGTGATTGCTGAACCTAGGTTTTTGACAAAGTGCTAAATAAACGATGAAAATTTTGTATGTAGAAAATAAAAATTCTTCTTTTGGGCTTTTTTTAAATTTATACGGGTACAAACCATCATTCTCAGTAAGAATCAGTCGAATTGGTGCCATAGTGCCAAAGTTATGGCTGAACCTAAGATTTGAACAATGTGCTAAGGATACGATTAAAGTTTTGTATGAAGAAAATTAACATTCTTCTTTTGGCTTTTATTAATTTGATTCGGGTACAGACCATGATTTTAATAAGAATCCAAAATTTCAGTCGAATTGGTGCCATAGTGCCAAAGTTATGGCTGAACCTAAGTTTTGAACAATGTGCTAAGAAAACGATGAAAGTTTTGTATGAAGAAAATTAAAATTCTTCTTTTGGGCTTTTTTTAAATTTTTACGGGTACAAACCATCATTCTTAGTAAGAATCAAAAAATTTCAGTCGAATTGGTCCCATAGTGCCAAAGTTATGGCTGAACCTAAGGTTTTGTAAAGTGCTAAATAAACGATGAAAATTTTGTATGTAGAAAATAAAAATGCTTCTTTTGGCTTTTTTTAAATTGATTCGGCTACAGACCATCATTCTTAGAAAGAATCCAAAATTTCAGTCGAATTGGTGCAATAGTGCCAAAGTTATGGCTGAACCTAAGTTTTGAACAAAGTGCTAAGAAAACGATGAAAGTTTTGTATGAAGAAAATTAAAATTCTTCTTTTTGCTTTTTTTTATCTTGATTCGGGTACAGACCATGATTTTTAGCAAGAATCCAAAATTTCAGTCGAATTGGTCCCATAGTGCCAAAGTTATGGCTGAACCTAGGTTTTTGACAAAGTGCTAAATAAACGATGAAAATTTTGTATGTAGAAAATAAAAATTCTTCTTTCGGGCTTTTTTTATATTTTTACGGGTACACACCATGATTCTAAGTAAGAATCCGAAATTTCAGTCAGTTCGGTGCCATAAGGCCAAAGTAATGACCGAACCTAAATATTAAAAACACCGACCCCAAGTACTAAAACGAGCGAACCCAAGTGTGATAACGATGATATTTTTTTCAAAAACTTCTTTTTGCTGATTTTTTGATTGATTCGGGTACACACCGTGATTTTTAGCAAGAATCCAAAATTTCAGTCGAATCGGTCCCATAGTGCCAAAGTTATGGATGAACCTAGGTTTTTGACAAATTGCTAAACGATGAAAATGTTGTATGTAGAAAATAAAAATTCTTCTTTTGGGCTTTTTTTAAATTTATACGGGTACAAACCATCATTCTTAGTAAGAATCCAAAATTTCAGTCGAATTTGTGCCATAGTGCCAAAGTTATGGCTGAACCTAAGTTTTGAACAATGTGCTAAGAAAACGATGAAAGTTTTGTATGAAGAAAATTAAAATTCTTCTTTTGGGCTTTTTTTAAATTTTTACGAGTACAAACCATCATTCTTAGTAAGAATCAAAAAATTTCAGTCGAATTGGTCCCATAGTGCCAAAAGTTATGACTGAACCTAAGGTTTTGACAAAGTGCTAAATAAACGATGAAAATTTTGTATGTAGAAAATAAAAATTCTACTTTTGGCTTTTTTAAATTGATTCGGGTATAGACCATGATTCTTAGTAAGAATCCGAAATTTCAGTCAGTTCGGTGCCATAAGACCAAAGTTATGACCGAACCCAAGTATTAAAGACACCGACCCCAAGTACTAAAACGAGCGAACCCAAGTGTGATATCGATGATATTTTTTTCAAAAACTTCTTTTGGCTGACTTTTTGATTGATTCGGGTACAGACCATGATTTTTAGTAAGAAACCAAAATTTCAGTCAAATTGGTGCCATAGTGCCAAAGTTATAGCTGAACCTAAGTTTTGAACAATGTGCTAAGAAAACGATGAAAATTTTGTATGTAGAAAATAAAAATTCTTCTTTTGGGCTTTTTTAAATTTATACGGGTACAAACCATCATTCTTAGTAAGAATCCAGAATTGGTGCCATAGTGCCAAATTTATGGCTGAACCTAAGTTTTGAACAAAGCGCTAAGAATGCGATGAAAGTTTTGTATGTAGAAAATAAAAATTCTTCTTTTGGGCTTTTTTTAAATATAAACGGGTACAGACCATCATTCTCAGTAAGAATCAAAAAAAATCAGTCGAATTGGTGCCATAGTGCCAAAGTTATGGCTGAACCTAAGTTTTGAACAATGTGCTAAGAAAACGATGAAAGTTTTGTATGAAGAAAATTAAAATTCTTCTTTTGGGCTTTTTTTAAATTTTTACGGGTACAAACCATCATTCTTAGTAAGAATCAAAAAATTTCAGTCGAATTGGTCCCATAGTGTCAAAGTTATGGCTGAACCTAAGGTTTTGACAAAGTGCTAAAAAAACGATGAAAATTTTGTATGTAGAAAATAAAAATTCTTCTTTTGGCTTTTTTAAATTGATTCGGCTACAGACCATCATTCTTAGAAAGAATCCAAAATTTCAGTCGAATTGGTGCCATAGTGCCAAAGTTATGGTTGAACGTAAGTTTTGAACAATGTGCTAAGAAAACGATGAATGTTTTGTAAGTATGAAGAAAATTAAAATTCTTCTTTTTGCTTTTTTTTAACTTGATTCGGGTACAGAGCATGATTCTTAGTAAGAATCCGAATCCGAATCCGAATTAAATTGATTAAAATTCTTCTTTTGGCTTTTTTTTAACTTGATTCGGGTACAGACCATGATTCTTAGGAAGAATCGGAAATTTCAGTCAGTTCGGTGTCATAAGGCCAAAGTTATGACCGAACCCAAGTATTAAAAACACCGACCCCAAGTAGATACTAAAACGAGCGAACCCAAGTTTGTTATTGATGATATTTTTTTCAAAAACTTTTTTTTGCTGATTTTTTGATTGATTCGTGTACAGACCATCATTTTAAGTAAGAATCCAAAATTTCAGTCGAATTGGTGCCATAGTGCGAAAGTTATGGTTTGTGATGTGTCAAGCCCTTACTTGGGTTTTAATGCCTCTCCTCTCTTGCGTTTCGATCTCCGGACGGTAGACCCTTCTCTCGTACTGTTTGATTCGCCAATAATGTCTTGAATCATGACTCGTTTTTCCCACCCCTGTGACTGAACACAGCAAAAGGCTTTCTCCTTCCGGGAAAACTTTACAATAAACCCTTTCCTTTACGTTGTGTTTTATTTTTGTTTCAAAGGTACTAGAAAATCTAGAATAGGTATTTAATGTCTATATGTGGTTACTTTTGGTTCTTTTAGGTAAGGTGTGGAAGAATTTCTCTGTATCTCTTGAACGTATGAAGGATACTTATTGTCTAAATCTATCCTAAATATATCACCATTACGTCTCTAATGTTGTACGTTGTTTTAATACTCTCGCAGTACCCCCTGTAATTCTGGGAAGCCTATAAAGTTGATCTATGATCCTATACGTCTTAATAGATTTTAAAATACATACCTAGAATGTTTCATTTAGTTATTTGGCGGCTCCTTCGCGCCGCTCTCCATGGCAGGACCCTATACATAATTATGATAATATTCTATTGTTAGTAAACGCAAAATTCGTACCTAAGAAGGAAGGGATAAGGGAGGGATGGATAGAATGGATCATGCATTTTTTGCAATCTAGTACTGGCTCCTCCACTTGACCAAATTGACCAGGTGGTCGGCTCTCCGGACACAACCTCCCGACCAAAGCATGTCAAGGCTATACCCATGGCACCCAGAAGATCTCTTGACGACCAACCAGATACCCGGACCCTTCCATAACCAAGGAAGGACGGCATGCCTTCAAACCTTTCCCAATCAACCCCAGTATCGAACACTTCCGGGACTACGTTACTGACTCTAGAAGGGGTAATCCAATTCGTCCCTTGTCACGGCTCTACTCGCGAACATGTGGCTACCGCTTGTGATAGACAGATCCTTCCTCCTGCGTGACCGGTCCAACGAATAAACCACCTCTAGTAGCGAACATACAACCTAAGTATTGTCTAGGCGTTATGATTGCTTCTAGGTCGATAGAATTAAAAAATGTGCAGACGCTGCAGGGTTGCTTCCACAAAATGTACTGCTTATGCTCCTCCCACACTACCTTGCCGGCAACCCGAGATGCTTTTGGCCAAGACGCCTCCGTCAGCGAACCGCGTCCTTGCATACCGTTTGGCAACTCACTTCATATCCGTCTCGTCACGCCCATTCTCTCGACACGGTTCCGCGAAAGGGAATTGCTTCCAGCATCTCGCGTGACCCGATCAGTCTATGGTGAGCATCCCCCCCTGACAGGACAATCTGGGAAGACCCTTACCGATGGACCATACATTTGTGGTATGTATAGCCTCGGTGTCATCGTCACATTGTTCAACCATAAAGTTTAAAAGGCGCAATTCAACAAATAGGAATTCAAAGGAGTACCTGTTAGTTTTAAATTTACGTTTGTTTAGGTTGCAGACAGTCGCTTTCTATTGGGTATGTCGTATTCCCCGATGAACTCCCCATTTGGTTGAGGGTACAACACTCGTTCATTTTTTTTGGTCCCCCGCCCGTGCCATCAGCTGTCTGAAAGAAAAGGTCACTGCCCTTGGTGATAACACCGTTGAACATATCATGAAGTAATATTATGAAATTTTGTCATTTATTTAAATCTTCAGTTTCACGAGGCAGCTTCGGTTCTGGCATCTCTGCGTCGCGTTCCGGAATGACCTGGGAATTTAAATTAGGTATAACGACTTACCAAGTACGTAATTGCTAAAATCCCGGTCGGAGATATACACGACCAATTGTCTTAATTACGTATGCCGTAGACCTGTGGAGAAAACAAAACTTCCTACGAACTTCTAAACTTTTATTTGTAAACTAAATATGGTAATTAACAGCTCGACGCCGTTTATGTGAGCTTTCGCAAATTGAACGTTTTCGTAGATTACTAGATATGTTCTAACTATTGAAATTTAATTATACCAATTCGATATCATTCCTGACTCCCGAGCCCTTGCTGAGATTATTTAAATCTAGTTAAGTTTATTATTAATTTCGTTCTTTCGCGGTCTATCACGACATTTTTTATAAAAGGAATGAAATTTATTATCGCAAAACTGGGGCCATTATTGTAAACCTAGAACGACTGTTTATTTGTTGATCCGTTATTACTTTAAATTAAGTTAGTTAAGTCCCCTCCCCATCCGAATTTGCACCATTTATTATTATTATTAAAATTCAAGGCCGATATTTTTCTTCTAGGGTAAATATTTATAGATATCTTTTATCTCTCTACATAATAAACGATAACAATCACGAACTTTTACCGACGATTATTTTTGTGAATAATTAACACAACACCAGATAAGATATAAGACCGTCATTCTCATAATACGTGTTTTCCGATTTTTATTTCGTTCGATCGATAGGTTAAATATTATTATTAGAATTTGTTGATTTAAGTATTATCCTCTTCAATCAATTAACACTTTTCACCACTGACACGTGAATCAAGTCATGTATTTTCCACTGAATTTAATTCACTAACACAATCATGCTTATCAAAAAGGTTAATCCCACAATACAACAGTCTCGATTTTTCTAAGTCCAGCAATCAATTTCCGATACACGCACGATTTTCAGCCTCCCTTTCCTGAAATCTAGCACCGAACTTCTTTCTCTCCCCGCCCAAACTACCCTTTTTAATACCACGTTTCTCCCATCAATCAAATTTAAATTTTGCAATTTACAACCTTACCAACGCGTAATATCGTCTTTGTTCAATCACTTTCCTATCCCGTCGGTTACTCGCTTTTTTTTCTAACGTCCTGTTACCCTCAATCCGCCTTCTACCGACGACACTACTCTGTTGCCATCGATCAGGGGCGTATTTGGGTCTAAACATCCGATTCCCACACGAATCTCCGTATGATTAGTCAACATAATCTACCTTTTATCATGTGACTAATTAATTCAACTTTTCTCTAAAATCTATAGTGTCCGTTCTACTCCTTTTTAATTTGCTTCCAACTACGGTGTATCCTGAATATTCGATATAACTGCCCTACTTTTTTGGCTTAACCCAAATCCAATTGCAACTCTTTAACCTACAACATATCCCGACAGTTATCTATTAAACATTCATTATTATAAAATTCTCCCAACACGTCACTGCCTTGATATTCCGACGTTCTAACATTTGGCTATGGATTTTCTAATAAATTTGTGACTGAATATCCTGTATCGAACGTACCGCTAGTGTGCACACTCAGCTGTGTTCGTTCCTGGCTATATGTCGCATTTCTTGTGTTCGTATAGAATTTTAATATTTCTCGCGTTTGCAAACGCTCATGTGCAATCTCTAACCCCTTGATTTACCTCCCCGCAAAGTCGTGATGCTCTTAGAACCTTATTTTATAATAATCTAAACTTTTATAACCTCGATTCTCCTTTCCTATGGCTATAACCACTGCCAAGATCCCATTCCAATCCTGCCTTCGAACGTTTTTTTTTCTTTTTTCCTAGTTCCTCCTACATTTTACATCCTTTTCTGGCACCAAAACCGATAAATCTCCCGTAGTTTCTCGCCTAGTGATCAAGAAAATACTTGAGTTTTCAAATAATTTAAAATCCTGACAAGTCGTTAATTTTTATGCTTTTTCACTAATTTCTTTCTCCTATCATCTGTATGTAAAATCAAGTGGTGATTTCAGCTTAATGCGTACCTTAGAGACCCAAAATCATGTCCGATGTCTCACACTCGAGACCCGCTTAAGTAACAAGAGATCGTAAACCTTCCCTCCCCTCTAAACTAACGGACAAAAATCCAATACAAAATCTTAGATTTCATATGGTCACTAACATGAATTGATTTCCCTCGACTACCTTGAAGAGATCGGCTCCTGTGGGTTTTCCACGTCTAACACTTTCCCCCATCGTCTACCTACAGAATCTGCTAGATATTTGTCTGGAAAAGGTGGTAATGACCTTCAATGCCTACTCCCGTTTCACGATTACTAAGTAATCGAGATCGCTTGCTACTTTAATTACTTAGTGCATGATCTTTGTCCTTTTGAATTTTTCCGCCACCGAGATCCCCGCAAAACTTCCCGATTCCAGATGTGAAATCAACTGTTGTCGATCCCCTCCTGCTCCCATAAAAATGCGATTTATGACCAAATTAGAAGTGGTCCTATCCCCTTAAAATTACTGTCTGGCCAAACCGTGAGATAATCTTGGAATCTTAATTTTTCAAATACCTCACCCCACGCCCCCAGCCTGTGATTGGTTAAAGACGCACCTACTGTCCTCATCTCTATTCTGATTGGATAGTTGGTTTTTTTTCCTAACTGCTTACACCCCTTCGTGGCAAGGAAACTCCAAAAGTTTAAAAAAGATTCCTTTAATATTGATTTTAAAACCACCCGAAAGATGTCGATAGTGTGATCATATTCTATATTTAAAAAAAAATTTTACCCACCTATACCGGAGTGAAACAGGTTCATCACAGGTTGAACCTAAGTTTTGAACAATGTGCAAAGAAAACGATGAAAGTTTTGTATGAAGAAAATTAAAATTCTTCTTTTTGCTTTTATTAACTTGATTCGGGTACAGACCATGATTCTTATTAAGAATCCGAAATTTCAGTCAGTTTGGTGCCATAAGGCCAAAGTTATGACCGAACCCAAGAATTTAAAACACCGACCCCAAGAAGATACTAAAACGAGTGAACCCAAGTGTGATATTGATGATATTTTTTTCAAAAACTTTTTTTTGCTGATTTTTTGATTGATTCAGGTACAGACCATCATTTTAAGTAAGAATCCAAAATTTCAGTCGAATTGGTGCCATAGTGCGAAAGTTATGGTTGAACCTAAGTTTTGAACAATGTGCTAAGAAAACGATGAAAGTTTTGTATGAAGAAAATTAAAAATCTTCTTTTTGCTTTTATTAACTTGATTCGGGTACAGACCATGATTCTTAGTAAGAATCCGAAATTTCAGACAGTTCGGTGCCATAATGCCAAAGTTATGACCGAACCCAAGTATTAAAAACACTGACTCCAAGTACTAAAACGAGCGAACCCAAGTGTGATATCGATGATATTTTTTTTTCAAAACTTCTTTTTGCTGATTTTTTGATTGATTCGGGTACAGACCATCATTCTTAGTAAGAATCAAAATTTCAGTCGAATTGGTGCCATAGTGCCAAAGTTATGGTTGAACGTAAGTTTTGAACAATGTGCTAAGAAAACGATGAATGTTTTGTATGAAGAAAATTAAAATTCTTCTTTTTGCTTTTTTTAACTTGATTCGGGTACAGACCATGATTCTTAGTAAGAATCCGAATCCGAATCCGAATAAAATTGATTAAAATTCTTCTTTTGGCTTTTTTTTAACTTGATTCGGGTACAGACCATGATTCTTAGGAAGAATCGGAAATTTCAGTCAGTTCGGTGCCATAAGGCCAAAGTTATGACCGAACCCAAGTATTAAAAACACCGACCCCAAGTTCTAAATCGAGCGAACCCAAGTGTAATATCGATGATATTTTTTTCAAAAACTTCTTTTTGCTGATGTTTTGATTGATTCCGGTACAGACCATGATTTTTAACAAGAATCCAAAATTTCAGTCGAATTGGTCCCATAGTGCCAAAGTTATGGCTGAACCTAAGTTTTGAACAAAGTGCTAAGAAAACGATGAAAGTTTTCTACGAAGAAAATTAAAATTCTTCTTTTGCCTTTTTTAAACTTGATTCGGGTACAGACCATGATTCTTATAAAGAATCCGAAGTTCGGTGCCATAAGGCCAAAGTTATGACCGAACCCAAGTATTTAAAACACCGACCCCAAGTTCTAAATCGAGCGAACCCAAGTGTAATATCGATGATATTTTTTTCAAAAACTTCTTTTTGTTGATGTTTTGATTGATTCCGGTACAGACCATGATTTTTAACAAGAATCCAAAATTTCAGTCGAATTGGTCCCATAGTGCCAAAGTTATGGCTGAACCTAAGGTTTTGACAAAGTGCTAAATTAACGATGAAAATTTTGTATGTAGAAAATAAAAATTCTTCTTTTGGCTTTTTTTAAATTGATTCGGCTACAGACCATCATTCTTAGAAAGAATCCAAAATTTCAGTCGAATTGGTGCAATAGTGCCAAAGTTATGGTTGAACGTAAGTTTTGAACAATTTGCTTAGAAAACGATGAAGGTTTTGAATGAAGAAAATTAAAATTCTTCTTTTTGCTTTTTTAAACTTGATTTGGGTACAGACCATGATTCTTAGTAAGAATCCGAAATTTCAGTCAGTTCGGTGCCATAAGGCCAAAGTTATGACCGAACCCAAGTATTAAAAACACCGACCCCAAGTACTAAAACGAGCGAACCCAAGTGTGATAACAATGATATTTTTTTCAAAAACTTCTTTTTGCTGATGTTTTGATTGATTCGGGAACAGACCATGATTTTTAGCAAGAATCCAAAATTTCAGTCGAATTGGTCCCATAGTGCCAAAGTTATGGCTGAACCTAAGGTTTTGACAAAGTGCTAAATTAACGATGAAAATTTTGTATGTAGAAAATAAAAATTCTTCTTTTGGCTTTTTTTAAATTGATTCGGCTACAGACCATCATTCTTAGAAAGAATCCAAAATTTCAGTCGAATTGGTGCAATAGTGCCAAAGTTATGGCTGAACCTAAGTTTTGAACAAAGTGCTAAGAAAACGATGAAGGTTTTGAATGAAGAAAATTAAAATTCTTCTTTTTGCTTTTTTAAACTTGATTTGGGTACAGACCATGATTCTTAGTAAGAATCCGAAATTTCAGTCAGTTCGGTGCCATAAGGCCAAAGTTATGACCGAACCCAAGTATTAAAAACACCGACCCCAAGTACTAAAACGAGCGAACCCAAGTGTGATAACAATGATATTTTTTTCAAAAACTTCTTTTTGCTGATGTTTTGATTGATTCGGGAACAGACCATGATTTTTAGCAAGAATCCAAAATTTCAGTCGAATTGGTCCCATAGTGCCAAAGTTATGGCTGAACCTAAGGTTTTGACAAAGTGCTAAATTAACGATGAAAATTTTGTATGTAGAAAATAAAAATTCTTCTTTTGGCTTTTTTTAAATTGATTCGGCTACAGACCATCATTCTTAGAAAGAATCCAAAATTTCAGTCGAATTGGTGCAATAGTGCCAAAGTTATGGCTGAACCTAAGTTTTGAACAAAGTGCTAAGAAAACGATGAAAGTTTTGTATGAAGAAAATTAAAATTCTTCTTTTGGCTTTTTTTAACTTGATTCGGGTACAGACCATGATTCTTAGTAAGAATCCGAAATTTCAGTCAGTTCGGTGTCATAAGGCCAAAGTTATGACCGAACCCAAGTATTAAAAACACCGACCCCAAGTACTAAAACGAGCGAACCTAAGTGTGATAACGATGATATTTTTTTCAAAAACTTCTTTTTGCTGATTTTTTGATTGATTCTGGTACAGACCATCATTCTAAGTAAGAATCCAAAATTTCAGTCGAATTGGTGCCATAGTGCGAAAGTTATGGTTGAACCTAAGTTTTGAACAATGTGCTACGAAAACGATGAAAGTTTTGTATGAAGAAAATTATAATTCTTCTTTTTGCTTTTACTAACTTGATTCGGGTACAGTCCATGATTCTTATTAAGAATCCGAAATTTTAGTCAGTTCGGTGCCATAAGGCCAAAGTTATGACCGAACCCAAGTATTAAAAACACCGACCTTAAGTACTAAAACGAGCAAACCCAAGTGTGATAACGATGATATTTTTTTCAAAAACTTCTTTTTGCTGATTTTTTGATTGATTCGGGTACAGACCATCATTCTTAGTAAGAATCCAAAATTTCAGTCGAATTGGTGCCATAGTGGGAAAGTTATGGTTGAACCTAAGTTTTGAACAATGTGCTAAGAAAACGATGAAAGTTTTGTGTGAAGAAAATTATAATTCTTCTTTTTGCTTTTATTGTATTCCCAGCGCCAACATTATTGTTATAATTATTACTACCTCAAAATGAACGAATTTATAATAAACGCAATAGATAACTCATATAAAATAGACGAAAGGATTTTAAACACGGTAAATAAAACAAACGATTTTAATGATATAAAACCTACAGTCAGCCTAATAATAATACACATGAACGTTAGATCTTTGGAAAAAAAATTCGAAGAATTTCTAATAACTATTAAACAATTAAATAGAATAGACTCTATAATATTATCAAAAACGCAATCATCGAATGAAATTAATTATAATATACTGAGTTACTTGTACTACGCAACAAAATATATAATTAACAGAAATAACGGCGTTGCCATATTTATATCAAATATTTACGCTGTCACAAGTGTAATTGAAATAATGGTGAATATTGTCAATTTATTAAACTTAGAGATAAATTTAATAAATTATTCATTTAATATAATTATTATTTATCGGACACATTCTTCTGCTTTAACCACATACATAGAAGAACTAAAAAAAATATTACAATATCGTAAAAACAAAAAAAAAAACAAACAACTATGGATGACTTCGTAAACACGCAACTGGACAACTGCTTCAAAATCAGTGAATTCAATAGTCAAAGTGCAAAAGAGTGCAACGAAATCATCACTGACAAATTCTCTGGTATACAAATACTCCATCTTAACATCCGCAGCCTTCAAAAAAACATAGAAGAATTTATACTCAATATAAATAATCTTAATGTAAAGCCGGATGTTATAGTATTAACTGAAACATACACAAACAGTGACTCACCACATTATAATTTAAGTGATTATATCTACATGCAAACAAACACAAACATAAATAAAAACAGTGGCATTGCGATATTCGTAAGTAAGAAATATAATATTGTTACACATTTAGAACACAACTTAGATTCATCAAACTGCATAGAAATCCATCTTAACCACAACAAAATCAATTATTATTTGTTAGCAATCTATAGAACGCATGAATCGAACGCTTATTTATTTATCGAACAAATACGAAATATAATATCAAATTTAAAAAACAAAACTTGCATAATAACAGGGGATTTTAATATCAATATTAACAAAAATATAGACAATAGAATTAAACATGAATATTTGAACTGTATGACTGAAAACAACTTTAAATCGTGTATAAATGAAAATACGCGCGAAATTCAAGGTCAGAAACCATCTTGCCTAGATCATTTTTGGACGAATATTAACATAAAAGATCTTCATAAAATAAAAACCATTGTCTGGAAAAATAACATCACCGATCATCATACGTGTATATTTTTGTACGAGGAAGAAAAAACAATACAAACAAAAAATAAATCAATAAAAAAATCATATACCAAAATAAATCTGCAAAAATTAATTGAAAACTTGAAAACGGAACATTGGCAACCTGTAATCAACTGCGAAGAAATTGAAATATGCTCAAAGTACTTTGAAAATATTTTATCCAAACATGTAGAAAACTCAAAAACAGATATTCCATATCGTAATTTAGATAAAAATAAATACTTAAAACCATGGATCACACCGGGTTTATTAAATTCAATCAAAGAAAAAGGTAAGCTTTACAAAAAAACAATAAAATTCCCAAACGACAAAAAAATAGAATTTAATTATAAAAAATATAAAAATAAATTGACACGCTTAATAAAAATTAGTAAAGATGAATATTACAAACATAAAATAATAAGTTCTGAAAACAATCCAAAAATAATCTGGCAAGCAATTAACTGTGCAATAGATAACAATAAACAAAAACATTCAATCAAGGTAATTGTAGACGAAAATGACGTAAAAATAAATGCAGAGGAAAACCCTAAAAAATGCGCGGATATATTCAACTCCTTCTTCGCGAAAGTTGGACAAAACCTCGCTAAAAAAATTAATGTAACAAAGGGAGCGACAACTCAACAAATTATCGAAGATATACACAGTGTAAACTCACTGTCCCATTTTAAAATGATCAAGGAAGTAGATATTCTAAACATTATTGAAAATATGAAAGGAGGGTCGTCACCAGGTTTTGACAACATAACTGTAAATATGTTAAAATCTATTAAAAGCCACGTGATAAAACCATTAACTCACCTAATTAATTTAAGTTTAAAAAATGGAATATTTCCGTCTAATTATAAGAGGACAATTATCTCACCTATATTCAAAAGTGGAAACGCACAAAATGTAACTAACTATCGACCAATTTCCCTCATTTCAAATATTGGAAAAATATTTGAAAAAATCGTAAAATCTCAACTAATGGAATTTATTGAAAATAACAAAATACTTCACGACAGTCAATACGGATTCCGAAAAGCGCGCAGCACACAAGACGCGATTGCAAATGTCACATCACGCATATATAAAAACCTTGATATGGGCAATAAATGTATAGGTATTTTTATAGATCTGAGAAAAGCGTTTGACAGCATATCCCATAAAAAACTTATGAAAAAATTAGATAATTTGAACATTAATGAAAACGTAGCAAATTGGATAAAAAGCTACCTAAAAAATCGCCCTCAATGTGTCAAAATAAATAACATTTATAGCGACGAAGAGACATCTGAATATGGAATTCCACAGGGTACTGTGCTAGGTCCTATATTATTCATCTTATATGTAAACGGTATATTCTCACAGCCACTTCATGGTAGTATAACCTCTTATGCCGACGATACAGTACTTATTGAAAGTGGAATCACATGGCAAGTTGTAAAACAAAAAGCAACAGAAGACATAAACATACTTAAACACTGGTTTGATATAAATCTACTATCTCTTAATAGTGAAAAAACTCACGTTATACCATTTGCAATAAAATCAAAGGACGTTCCGGTAAATTTTGATATAATTATACATGATAATTCTAAAGATCACAAAAAAAATAACTGTAAAATAAACTGTTCCACATTAAAAATTTCGAATAAAATCAAATACTTAGGAATAACAATAGACAAAAACCTGAACTGGAAAGATCAAATCAACCTTACCGTTAACAAAATAAGGAAATTAATTTACATATTTTTAAAAATCCGAAACTTTCTCTCATTAGAAAATCTAACATCAATCTACCATGCTATAGTACAGTCAAATCTCCAATACTCTGTAGTAAGCTGGGGAGCTGCATACAAAACAAATCTACTCCCTGTTGAAATTGTGCAACGTCTAATTATAAAAATTATCTTGAAAAAACGAAGAGATTATCCAACTCACCTTATTTTTGAAGAATTTAAAGTATTAAAATTTAATGATCTAGTTCGAAAAAATATAATAATCCAAATAATAAAAGAAAAACAAAATCATAGCTTTTTAACTGAAAGTCGTACTCGTCAAAAGCATATATTTCCAACACAAAAATGTAACACCTCATTTGCACAACATCATTACACATATCTAGGAAAAAAATACTTCAATAGCCTACCTGAAAAAATAAGAACAATCGAAGACGATAAATGCCTATTAAAAGCAATTAAAGAGCAATTTAAAGTAAAAATAACAAATTGATAAAATTTATCATCATAAATTATATAACTTGTAAATTTGTTTTTTTTAAGTATCTACCACAATTAAATCAAAAGATTCAAAATATATTTTGTAAATATATTTTAAATATTTTTTCATCCCGATACTCGTCCCTCTTCTAATCACAAGCGTCTGCTTCTATAGAAGAGAAATATCATACAAAATAAAAATAAAAAAAATCAGTGAAAATTTATTATATATTTGTATCAAAAAAAGATTATTTTGAAATATAAATATTATATTTTATATGTTATTTTTGCTGTATAAATAATGTATCTTCTGTAATAAATAAATGAAAAAAAAAAAAAAAAAAAAAAAAAAAAATGATATTTTTTTCAAAAACTTCTTTTGCTGATGTTTTGATTGATTCCGGTACAGACCATGATTTTTAGCAAGAATCCAAAATTTCAGTCGAATTGATACCATAGTGCCAAAGTTATGGCTGAACCTAAGGTTTTGACAAAGTGCTAAATAAACGATGAAAATTTTGTATGTAGAAAATAAAAATTCTTCTTTTGGCTTTTCTTAAATTGATTCGGCTACAGACCATCATTCTTAGAAAGAATCCAAAATTTCAGTCGAATTGGTGCAATAGTGCCAAAAATATGGCTGAACCTAAGTTTTGAACAAAGTGCTAAGAAAACGATGAAAGTTTTGTATGAAGAAAATTAAAATTCTTCTTTTGGCTTTTTTTAACTTGATTCGGGTACAGACCATGATTCTTAGTAAGAATCCGAAATTTCAGTCAGTTCGGTGCCATAAGGCCAAAGTAATGACCGAACCCAAGTATTAAAAACACCGACCCCAAGTACTAAAACGAGCGAACCCAAGTGTGATAACGATGATATTTTTTTCAAAAACTTCTTTTTGCTGTTTTTTTAATTGATTCCGGTACAGACCATGATTTTTAGCAAGAATCCAAAATTTCAGTCGAATTGGTCCCATAGTGCCAAAGTTATGGCTGAACCTAAGGTTTTGACAAAGTGCTAAATAAACGATGAAAATTTTGTATGTAGAAAATAAAAATTCTTCTTTTGGCTTTTTTTAAATTGATTCGGCTACAGACCATCATTCTTAGAAAGAATCCAAAATTTCAGTCGAATTGGTGCAATAGTGCCAAAGTTATGGCTGAACCTAAGTTTTGAACAAAGTGCTAAGAAAACGATGAAAGTTTTGTATGAAGAAAATTAAAATTCTTCTTTTGGCTTTTTTAACTTGATTCGGGTACAGACCATGATTCTTATAAAGAATCCGAAATTTCAGTCAGTTTGGTGCCATAAGGCCAAAGTTATGACCGAACCCAAGTATTAAAAACACCGACCCCAAGTACTAAAACGAGCGAACCCAAGTGTGATAACAATGATATTTTTTTCAAAAACTTCTTTTGCTGATGTTTTGATTGATTCCGGTACAGACCATGATTTTTAGCAAGAATCCAAAATTTCAGTCGAATTGATCCCATAGTGCCAAAGTTATGGCTGAACCTAAAGTTTTGACAAAGTGCTAAATAAACGATGAAAATTTTGTATGTAGAAAATAAAAATTCTTCTTTTGGCTTTTCTTAAATTGATTCGGCTACAGACCATCATTCTCAGAAAGAATCCAAAATTTCAGTCGAATTGGTGCAATAGTGCCAAAAATATGGCTGAACCTAAGTTTTGAACAAAGTGCTAAGAAAACGATGAAAGTTTTGTATGAAGAAAATTAAAATTCTTCTTTTGGCTTTTTTTAACTTGATTCGGGTACAGACCATGATTCTTATTAAGAATCCGAAATTTCAGTCAGTTCGGTGCCATAAGGCCAAAGTTATGACCGAACCCAAGTATTTAAAACACCGACCCCAAGTACTAAAACGAGCGAACCCAAGTGTGATAACAATGATATTTTTTTCAAAAACTTCTTTTTGCTGATGTTTTGATTGATTCCGGTACAGACCATGATTTTTAGCAAGAATCCAAAATTTCAGTCGAATTGGTCCCATAGTGCCAAAGTTATGGCTGAACCTAAGGTTTTGACAAAGTGCTAAATAAACGATGAAAATTTTGTACGTAGAAAATAAAAAATCTTCTTTTGGCTTTTTTTAAATTGATTCGGCTACAGACCATCATTCTTAGAAAGAATCCAAAATTTCAGTCGAATTGGTGCAATAGTGCCAAAGTTATGGCTGAACCTAAGTTTTGAACAAAGTGCTAAGAAAACGATGAAAGTTTTGTATGAAGAAAATTAAAATTCTTCTTTTGGCTTTTTTTAACTTGATTCGGGTACAGACCATGATTCTTAGTAAGAATCCGAAATTTCAGTCAGTTCGGTGTCATAAGGCCAAAGTTATGACCGAACCCAAGTATTAAAAACACCGACCCCAAGTACTAAAACGAGCGAACCTAAGTGTGATAACGATGATATTTTTTTCAAAAACTTCTTTTTGCTGATTTTTTGATTGATTCTGGTACAGACCATCATTCTAAGTAAGAATCCAAAATTTCAGTCGAATTGGTGCCATAGTGCGAAAGTTATGGTTGAACCTAAGTTTTGAACAATGTGCTACGAAAACGATGAAAGTTTTGTATGAAGAAAATTATAATTCTTCTTTTTGCTTTTACTAACTTGATTCGGGTACAGTCCATGATTCTTATTAAGAATCCGAAATTTTAGTCAGTTCGGTGCCATAAGGCCAAAGTTATGACCGAACCCAAGTATTAAAAACACCGACCCCAAGTACTAAAACGAGCAAACCCAAGTGTGATAACGATGATATTTTTTTCAAAAACTTCTTTTTGCTGATTTTTTGATTGATTCGGGTACAGACCATCATTCTTAGTAAGAATCCAAAATTTCAGTCGAATTGGTGCCATAGTGCGAAAGTTATGGTTGAACCTAAGTTTTGAACAATGTGCTAAGAAAACGATGAAAGTTTTGTGTGAAGAAAATTATAATTCTTCTTTTTGCTTTTATTGTATTCCCAGCGCCAACATTATTGTTATAATTATTACTACCTCAAAATGAACGAATTTATAATAAACGCAATAGATAACTCATATAAAATAGACGAAAGGATTTTAAACACGGTAAATAAAACAAACGATTTTAATGATATAAAACCTACAGTCAGCCTAATAATAATACACATGAACGTTAGATCTTTGGAAAAAAAATTCGAAGAATTTCTAATAACTATTAAACAATTAAATAGAATAGACTCTATAATATTATCAAAAACGCAATCATCGAATGAAATTAATTATAATATACTGAGTTACTTGTACTACGCAACAAAATATATAATTAACAGAAATAACGGCGTTGCCATATTTATATCAAATATTTACGCTGTCACAAGTGTAATTGAAATAATGGTGAATATTGTCAATTTATTAAACTTAGAGATAAATTTAATAAATTATTCATTTAATATAATTATTATTTATCGGACACATTCTTCTGCTTTAACCACATACATAGAAGAACTAAAAAAAATATTACAATATCGTAAAAACAAAAAAAAAAACAAACAACTATGGATGACTTCGTAAACACGCAACTGGACAACTGCTTCAAAATCAGTGAATTCAATAGTCAAAGTGCAAAAGAGTGCAACGAAATCATCACTGACAAATTCTCTGGTATACAAATACTCCATCTTAACATCCGCAGCCTTCAAAAAAACATAGAAGAATTTATACTCAATATAAATAATCTTAATGTAAAGCCGGATGTTATAGTATTAACTGAAACATACACAAACAGTGACTCACCACATTATAATTTAAGTGATTATATCTACATGCAAACAAACACAAACATAAATAAAAACAGTGGCATTGCGATATTCGTAAGTAAGAAATATAATATTGTTACACATTTAGAACACAACTTAGATTCATCAAACTGCATAGAAATCCATCTTAACCACAACAAAATCAATTATTATTTGTTAGCAATCTATAGAACGCATGAATCGAACGCTTATTTATTTATCGAACAAATACGAAATATAATATCAAATTTAAAAAACAAAACTTGCATAATAACAGGGGATTTTAATATCAATATTAACAAAAATATAGACAATAGAATTAAACATGAATATTTGAACTGTATGACTGAAAACAACTTTAAATCGTGTATAAATGAAAATACGCGCGAAATTCAAGGTCAGAAACCATCTTGCCTAGATCATTTTTGGACGAATATTAACATAAAAGATCTTCATAAAATAAAAACCATTGTCTGGAAAAATAACATCACCGATCATCATACGTGTATATTTTTGTACGAGGAAGAAAAAACAATACAAACAAAAAATAAATCAATAAAAAAATCATATACCAAAATAAATCTGCAAAAATTAATTGAAAACTTGAAAACGGAACATTGGCAACCTGTAATCAACTGCGAAGAAATTGAAATATGCTCAAAGTACTTTGAAAATATTTTATCCAAACATGTAGAAAACTCAAAAACAGATATTCCATATCGTAATTTAGATAAAAATAAATACTTAAAACCATGGATCACACCGGGTTTATTAAATTCAATCAAAGAAAAAGGTAAGCTTTACAAAAAAACAATAAAATTCCCAAACGACAAAAAAATAGAATTTAATTATAAAAAATATAAAAATAAATTGACACGCTTAATAAAAATTAGTAAAGATGAATATTACAAACATAAAATAATAAGTTCTGAAAACAATCCAAAAATAATCTGGCAAGCAATTAACTGTGCAATAGATAACAATAAACAAAAACATTCAATCAAGGTAATTGTAGACGAAAATGACGTAAAAATAAATGCAGAGGAAAACCCTAAAAAATGCGCGGATATATTCAACTCCTTCTTCGCGAAAGTTGGACAAAACCTCGCTAAAAAAATTAATGTAACAAAGGGAGCGACAACTCAACAAATTATCGAAGATATACACAGTGTAAACTCACTGTCCCATTTTAAAATGATCAAGGAAGTAGATATTCTAAACATTATTGAAAATATGAAAGGAGGGTCGTCACCAGGTTTTGACAACATAACTGTAAATATGTTAAAATCTATTAAAAGCCACGTGATAAAACCATTAACTCACCTAATTAATTTAAGTTTAAAAAATGGAATATTTCCGTCTAATTATAAGAGGACAATTATCTCACCTATATTCAAAAGTGGAAACGCACAAAATGTAACTAACTATCGACCAATTTCCCTCATTTCAAATATTGGAAAAATATTTGAAAAAATCGTAAAATCTCAACTAATGGAATTTATTGAAAATAACAAAATACTTCACGACAGTCAATACGGATTCCGAAAAGCGCGCAGCACACAAGACGCGATTGCAAATGTCACATCACGCATATATAAAAACCTTGATATGGGCAATAAATGTATAGGTATTTTTATAGATCTGAGAAAAGCGTTTGACAGCATATCCCATAAAAAACTTATGAAAAAATTAGATAATTTGAACATTAATGAAAACGTAGCAAATTGGATAAAAAGCTACCTAAAAAATCGCCCTCAATGTGTCAAAATAAATAACATTTATAGCGACGAAGAGACATCTGAATATGGAATTCCACAGGGTACTGTGCTAGGTCCTATATTATTCATCTTATATGTAAACGGTATATTCTCACAGCCACTTCATGGTAGTATAACCTCTTATGCCGACGATACAGTACTTATTGAAAGTGGAATCACATGGCAAGTTGTAAAACAAAAAGCAACAGAAGACATAAACATACTTAAACACTGGTTTGATATAAATCTACTATCTCTTAATAGTGAAAAAACTCACGTTATACCATTTGCAATAAAATCAAAGGACGTTCCGGTAAATTTTGATATAATTATACATGATAATTCTAAAGATCACAAAAAAAATAACTGTAAAATAAACTGTTCCACATTAAAAATTTCGAATAAAATCAAATACTTAGGAATAACAATAGACAAAAACCTGAACTGGAAAGATCAAATCAACCTTACCGTTAACAAAATAAGGAAATTAATTTACATATTTTTAAAAATCCGAAACTTTCTCTCATTAGAAAATCTAACATCAATCTACCATGCTATAGTACAGTCAAATCTCCAATACTCTGTAGTAAGCTGGGGAGCTGCATACAAAACAAATCTACTCCCTGTTGAAATTGTGCAACGTCTAATTATAAAAATTATCTTGAAAAAACGAAGAGATTATCCAACTCACCTTATTTTTGAAGAATTTAAAGTATTAAAATTTAATGATCTAGTTCGAAAAAATATAATAATCCAAATAATAAAAGAAAAACAAAATCATAGCTTTTTAACTGAAAGTCGTACTCGTCAAAAGCATATATTTCCAACACAAAAATGTAACACCTCATTTGCACAACATCATTACACATATCTAGGAAAAAAATACTTCAATAGCCTACCTGAAAAAATAAGAACAATCGAAGACGATAAATGCCTATTAAAAGCAATTAAAGAGCAATTTAAAGTAAAAATAACAAATTGATAAAATTTATCATCATAAATTATATAACTTGTAAATTTGTTTTTTTTAAGTATCTACCACAATTAAATCAAAAGATTCAAAATATATTTTGTAAATATATTTTAAATATTTTTTCATCCCGATACTCGTCCCTCTTCTAATCACAAGCGTCTGCTTCTATAGAAGAGAAATATCATACAAAATAAAAATAAAAAAAATCAGTGAAAATTTATTATATATTTGTATCAAAAAAAGATTATTTTGAAATATAAATATTATATTTTATATGTTATTTTTGCTGTATAAATAATGTATCTTCTGTAATAAATAAATGAAAAAAAAAAAAAAAAAAAAAAAAAAATGATATTTTTTTCAAAAACTTCTTTTGCTGATGTTTTGATTGATTCCGGTACAGACCATGATTTTTAGCAAGAATCCAAAATTTCAGTCGAATTGATACCATAGTGCCAAAGTTATGGCTGAACCTAAGGTTTTGACAAAGTGCTAAATAAACGATGAAAATTTTGTATGTAGAAAATAAAAATTCTTCTTTTGGCTTTTCTTAAATTGATTCGGCTACAGACCATCATTCTTAGAAAGAATCCAAAATTTCAGTCGAATTGGTGCAACAGTGCCAAAAATATGACTGAACCTAAGTTTTGAACAAAGTGCTAAGAAAACGATGAAAGTTTTGTATGAAGAAAATTAAAATTCTTCTTTTGGCTTTTTTTAACTTGATTCGGGTACAGACCATGATTCTTAGTAAGAATCCGAAATTTCAGTCAGTTCGGTGCCATAAGGCCAAAGTAATGACCGAACCCAAGTATTAAAAACACCGACCCCAAGTACTAAAACGAGCGAACCCAAGTGTGATAACGATGATATTTTTTTCAAAAACTTCTTTTTGCTGATTTTTTAATTGATTCCGGTACAGACCATGATTTTTAGCAAGAATCCAAAATTTCAGTCGAATTGGTCCCATAGTGCCAAAGTTATGGCTGAACCTAAGGTTTTGACAAAGTGCTAAATAAACGATGAAAATTTTGTATGTAGAAAATAAAAATTCTTCTTTTGGCTTTTTTTAAATTGATTCGGCTACAGACCATCATTCTTAGAAAGAATCCAAAATTTCAGTCGAATTGGTGCAATAGTGCCAAAGTTATGGCTGAACCTAAGTTTTGAACAAAGTGCTAAGAAAACGATGAAAGTTTTGTATGAAGAAAATTAAAATTCTTCTTTTGGCTTTTTTAACTTGATTCGGGTACAGACCATGATTCTTATAAAGAATCCGAAATTTCAGTCAGTTTGGTGCCATAAGGCCAAAGTTATGACCGAACCCAAGTATTAAAAACACCGACCCCAAGTACTAAAACGAGCGAACCCAAGTGTGATAACAATGATATTTTTTTCAAAAACTTCTTTTGCTGATGTTTTGATTGATTCCGGTACAGACCATGATTTTTAGCAAGAATCCAAAATTTCAGTCGAATTGATCCCATGGTGCCAAAGTTATGGCTGAACCCAAGGTTTTGACAAAGTGCTAAATAAACGATGAAAATTTTGTATGTAGAAAATAAAAATTCTTCTTTTGGCTTTTCTTAAATTGATTCGGCTACAGACCATCATTCTCAGAAAGAATCCAAAATTTCAGTCGAATTGGTGCAATAGTGCCAAAAATATGGCTGAACCTAAGTTTTGAACAAAGTGCTAAGAAAACGATGAAAGTTTTGTATGAAGAAAATTAAAATTCTTCTTTTGGCTTTTTTTAACTTGATTCGGGTACAGACCATGATTCTTATTAAGAATCCGAAATTTCAGTCAGTTCGGTGCCATAAGGCCAAAGTTATGACCGAACCCAAGTATTAAAAACACCGACCCCAAGTACTAAAACGAGCGAACCCAAGTGTGATATCAATGATATTTTTTTCAAAAACTTCTTTTTGCTGATGTTTTGATTGATTCCGGTACAGACCATGATTTTTAGCAAGAATCCAAAATTTCAATCGAATTGGTCCCATAGTGCCAAAGTTATGGCTGAACCTAAGGTTTTGACAAAGTGCTAAATAAACGATGAAAATTTTGTATGTAGAAAATAAAAAATCTTCTTTTGGCTTTTTTTAAATTGATTCGGCTACAGACCATCATTCTTAGAAAGAATCCAAAATTTCAGTCGAATTGGTGCAATAGTGCCAAAGTTATGGCTGAACCTAAGTTTTGAACAAAGTGCTAAGAAAACGATGAATGTTTTGTATGAAGAAAATTAAAATTCTTCTTTTGGCTTTTTTTAACTTGATTCGGGTACAGACCATGGATTCTTAGTAAGAATCCGAAATTTCAGTCAGTTCGGTGCCATAAGGCCAAAGTTATGACCGAACCCAAGTATTAAAAACACCGACCCCAAGTACTAAAACGAGCGAACCCAAGTGTGATAACAATGATATTTTTTTCAAAAACTTCTTTTGCTGATGTTTTGATTGATTCCGGTACAGACCATGATTTTTAGCAAGAATCCAAAATTTCAGTCGAATTGATCCCATAGTGCCAAAGTTATGGCTGAACCTAAGGTTTTGACAAAGTGCTAAATAAACGATGAAAATTTTGTATGTAGAAAATAAAAATTCTTCTTTTGGCTTTTCTTAAATTGATTCGGCTACAGACCATCATTCTTAGAAAGAATCCAAAATTTCAGTCGAATTGGTGCAATAGTGCCAAAGTTATGGCTGAACCTAAGTTTTGACAAAGTGCTAAGAAAACGATGAAAGTTTTGTATGAAGAAAATTAAAATTCTACTTTTAGCTTTTTTTTAACTTGATTCGGGTACAG
This sequence comes from Limnephilus lunatus, assembly GCA_917563855.2. Taxonomy (NCBI): domain Eukaryota; kingdom Metazoa; phylum Arthropoda; class Insecta; order Trichoptera; family Limnephilidae; genus Limnephilus; species Limnephilus lunatus. The sequence continues at coordinate 37,216,314 of OU830602.1, read as the reverse complement.
ACCATGATTCTTAGTAAGAATCCGAAATTTCAGTCAGTTCGGTGCCATAAGGCCAAAGTTATGAACGAACCCAAGTATTAAAAACACCGACCCCAAGTACTTAAACGAGCGAACCCAAGTGTGATATCAATGATAATTTTTTCAAAAACTTCTTTTTGCTGATTTTTTTATTCATTCCGGTACAGACCATGATTTTTAGCAAGAATCCAAAATTTCAGTCGAATTGGTCCCATAGTGCCAAAGTTATGGCTGAACCTAAGGTTTTGACAAAGTGCTAAATAAACGATGAAAATTTTGTACGTAGAAAATAAAAAAATCTTCTTTTGGCTTTTTTTAAATTGATTCGGCTACAGACCATCATTCTTAGAAAGAATCCAAAATTTCAGTCGAATTGGTGCAATAGTGCCAAAGTTATGGCTGAACTTAAGTTTTGACAAAGTGCTAAGAAAACGATGAAAGTTTTGTATGAAGAAAATTAAAATTCTACTTTTAGCTTTTTTTTAACTTGATTCGGGTACAGACCATGATTCTTAGTAAGAATCCGAAATTTCAGTCAGTTCGGTGCCATAAGGCCAAAGTTATGACCGAACCCAAGTATTAAAAACACCGACCCCAAGTACTAAAACGAGCGAACCCAAGTGTGATAACGATGATATTTTTTTCAAAAACTTTTTTTGCTGATGTTTTGATTGATTCCGGTACAGACCATGATTTTTAGCAAGAATCCAAAATTTCAGTCGAATTGATCCCATAGTGCCAAAGTTATGGCTGAACCTAAGGTTTTGACAAAGTGCTAAATAAACGATGAAAATTTTGTATGTAGAAAATAAAAATTCTTCTTTTGGCTTTTCTTAAATTGATTCGGCTACAGACCATCATTCTTAGAAAGAATCCAAAATTTCAGTCGAATTGGTGCAATAGTGCCAAAGTTATGGCTGAACCTAAGTTTTGACAAAGTGCTAAGAAAACGATGAAAGTTTTGTATGAAGAAAATTAAAATTCTTCTTTTGGCTTTTTTTAACTTGATTCGGGTACAGACCATGATTCTTAGTAAGAATCCGAAATTTCAGTCAGTTCGGTGCCATAAGGCCAAAGTTATGACCGAACCCAAGTATTAAAAACACCGACCCCAAGTACTAAAACGAGCGAACCCAAGTGTGATAACAATGATGTTTTTTTCAAAAACTATTTTTGCTGATGTTTTGATTGATTCCGGTACAGACCATGAATTTTAGCAAGAATCCAAAATTTCAGTCGAATTGATCCCATGGTGCCAAAGTTATGGCTGAACCCAAGGTTTTGACAAAGTGCTAAATAAACGATGAAAATTTTGTATGTAGAAAATAAAAATTCTTCTTTTGGCTTTTCTTAAATTGATTCGGCTACAGACCATCATTCTTAGAAAGAATCCAAAATTTCAGTCGAATTGGTGCAATAGTGCCAAAAATATGGCTGAACCTAAGTTTTGAACAAAGTGCTAAGAAAACGATGAAAGTTTTGTATGAAGAAAATTAAAATTCTTCTTTTGGCTTTTTTTAACTTGATTCGGGTACAGACCATGATTCTTATTAAGAATCCGAAATTTCAGTCAGTTCGGTGCCATAAGGCCAAAGTTATGACCGAACCCAAGTATTTAAAACACCGACCCCAAGTACTAAAACGAGCGAACCCAAGTGTGATATCAATGATATTTTTTTCAAAAACTTCTTTTTGCTGATGTTTTGATTGATTCCGGTACAGACCATGATTTTTAGCAAGAATCCAAAATTTCAGTCGAATTGGTCCCATAGTGCCAAAGTTATGGCTGAACCTAAGGTTTTGACAAAGTGCTAAATAAACGATGAAAATTTTGTACGTAGAAAATAAAAAATCTTCTTTTGGCTTTTTTTAAATTGATTCGGCTACAGACCATCATTCTTAGAAAGAATCCAAAATTTCAGTCGAATTGGTGCAATAGTGCCAAAAATATGGCTGAACCTAAGTTTTGAACAAAGTGCTAAGAAAACGATGAAAGTTTTGTATGAAGAAAATTAAAATTCTTCTTTTGGCTTTTTTTAACTTGATTCGGGTACAGACCATGATTCTTATTAAGAATCCGAAATTTCAGTCAGTTCGGTGCCATAAGGCCAAAGTTATGACCGAACCCAAGTATTTAAAACACCGACCCCAAGTACTAAAACGAGCGAACCCAAGTGTGATATCAATGATATTTTTTTCAAAAACTTCTTTTTGCTGATGTTTTGATTGATTCCGGTACAGACCATGATTTTTAGCAAGAATCCAAAATTTCAGTCGAATTGGTCCCATAGTGCCAAAGTTATGGCTGAACCTAAGGTTTTGACAAAGTGCTAAATAAACGATGAAAATTTTGTATGTAGAAAATAAAAAATCTTCTTTTGGCTTTTTTTAAATTGATTCGGCTACAGACCATCATTCTTAGAAAGAATCCAAAATTTCAGTCGAATTGGTGCAATAGTGCCAAAGTTATGGCTGAACCTAAGTTTTGAACAAAGTGCTAAGAAAACGATGAATGTTTTGTATGAAGAAAATTATAATTCTTCTTTTGGCTTTTTTTAACTTGATTCGGGTACAGACCATGGATTCTTAGTAAGAATCCGAAATTTCAGTCAGTTCGGTGCCATAAGGCCAAAGTTATGACCGAACCCAAGTATTAAAAACACCGACCCCAAGTACTAAAACGAGCGAACCCAAGTGTGATAACAATGATATTTTTTTCAAAAACTTCTTTTGCTGATGTTTTGATTGATTCCGGTACAGACCATGATTTTTAGCAAGAATCCAAAATTTCAGTCGAATTGATCCCATAGTGCCAAAGTTATGGCTGAACCTAAGGTTTTGACAAAGTGCTAAATAAACGATGAAAATTTTGTATGTAGAAAATAAAAATTCTTCTTTTGGCTTTTCTTAAATTGATTCGGCTACAGACCATCATTCTTAGAAAGAATCCAAAATTTCAGTCGAATTGGTGCAATAGTGCCAAAGTTATGGCTGAACCTAAGTTTTGACAAAGTGCTAAGAAAACGATGAAAGTTTTGTATGAAGAAAATTAAAATTCTACTTTTAGCTTTTTTTTAACTTGATTCGGGTACAGACCATGATTCTTAGTAAGAATCCGAAATTTCAGTCAGTTCGGTGCCATAAGGCCAAAGTTATGACCGAACCCAAGTATTAAAAACACCGACCCCAAGTACTTAAACGAGCGAACCCAAGTGTGATATCAATGATAATTTTTTCAAAAACTTCTTTTTGCTGATTTTTTTATTCATTCCGGTACAGACCATGATTTTTAGCAAGAATCCAAAATTTCAGTCAAATTGGTGCCATAGTGCCAAAGTTATGGCTAAACCTAAGGTTTTGACAAAGTGCTAAATAAACGATGAAAATATTGTATGCAGAAAATTAAAAAATCTTCTTTTGGCTTTTTTTAAATTGATTCGGCTACAGACCATCATTCTTAGAAAGAATCCAAAATTTCAGTCGAATTGGTGCAATAGTGCCAAAGTTATGGCTGAACTTAAGTTTTGACAAAGTGCTAAGAAAACGATGAAAGTTTTGTATGAAGAAAATTAAAATTCTACTTTTAGCTTTTTTTTAACTTGATTCGGGTACAGACCATGATTCTTAGTAAGAATCCGAAATTTCAGTCAGTTCGGTGCCATAAGGCCAAAGTTATGACCGAACCCAAGTATTAAAAACACCGACCCCAAGTACTAAAACGAGCGAACCCAAGTGTGATAACAATGATGTTTTTTTCAAAAACTATTTTTGCTGATGTTTTGATTGATTCCGGTACAGACCATGAATTTTAGCAAGAATCCAAAATTTCAGTCGAATTGATCCCATAGTGCCAAAGTTATGGCTGAACCTAAGGTTTTGACAAAGTGCTAAATAAACGATGAAAATTTTGTATGTAGAAAATAAAAATTCTTCTTTTGGCTTTTCTTAAATTGATTCGGCTACAGACCATCATTCTTAGAAAGAATCCAAAATTTCAGTCGAATTGGTGCAATAGTGCCAAAGTTATGGCTGAACCTAAGTTTTGACAAAGTGCTAAGAAAACGATGAAAGTTTTGTATGAAGAAAATTAAAATTTTACTTTTAGCTTTTTTTTAACTTGATTCGGGTACAGACCATGATTCTTAGTAAGAATCCGAAATTTCAGTCAGTTCGGTGCCATAAGGCCAAAGTTATGACCGAACCCAAGTATTAAAAACACCGACCCCAAGTACTTAAACGAGCGAACCCAAGTGTGATATCAATGATAATTTTTTCAAAAACTTCTTTTTGCTGATTTTTTTATTCATTCCGGTACAGACCATGATTTTTAGCAAGAATCCAAAATTTCAGTCGAATTGGTCCCATAGTGCCAAAGTTATGGCTGAACCTAAGGTTTTGACAAAGTGCTAAATAAACGATAAAAATGTTGTACGTAGAAAATAAAAAATCTTCTTTTGGCTTTTTTTAAATTGATTCGGCTACAGACCATCATTCTTAGAAAGAATCCAAAATTTCAGTCGAATTGGTGCAATAGTGCCAAAGTTATGGCTGAACCTAAGTTTTGACAAAGTGCTAAGAAAACGATGAAAGTTTTGTATGAAGAAAATTAAAATTCTACTTTTAGCTTTTTTTTAACTTGATTCGGGTACAGACCATGATTCTTAGTAAGAATCCGAAATTTCAGTCAGTTCGGTGCCATAAGGCCAAAGTTATGAACGAACCCAAGTATTAAAAACACCGACCCCAAGTACTAAAACGAGCGAACCCAAGTGTGATAACAATGATATTTTTTTCAAAAACTTCTTTTGCTGATGTTTTGATTGATTCCGGTACAGACCATGATTTTTAGCAAGAATCCAAAATTTCAGTCGAATTGATCCCATAGTGCCAAAGTTATGGCTGAACCTAAGGTTTTGACAAAGTGCTAAATAAACGATGAAAATTTTGTATGTAGAAAATAAAAATTCTTCTTTTGGCTTTTCTTAAATTGATTCGGCTACAGACCATCATTCTTAGAAAGAATCCAAAATTTCAGTCGAATTGGTGCAATAGTGCCAAAGTTATGGCTGAACCTAAGTTTTGACAAAGTGCTAAGAAAACGATGAAAGTTTTGTATGAAGAAAATTAAAATTCTACTTTTAGCTTTTTTTTTAACTTGATTCGGGTACAGACCATGATTCTTAGTAAGAATCCGAAATTTCAGTCAGTTCGGTGCCATAAGGCCAAAGTTATGACCGAACCCAAGTATTAAAAACACCGACCCCAAGTACTTAAACGAGCGAACCCAAGTGTGATATCAATGATATTTTTTTCAAAAACTTCTTTTTGCTGATTTTTTTATTCATTCCGGTACAGACCATGATTTTTAGCAAGAATCCAAAATTTCAGTCGAATTGGTCCCATAGTGCCAAAGTTATGGCTGAACCTAAGGTTTTGACAAAGTGCTAAATAAACGATGAAAATTTTGTACGTAGAAAATGAAAAATCTTCTTTTGGCTTTTTTTAAATTGATTCGGCTACAGACCATCATTCTTAGAAAGAATCCAAAATTTCAGTCGAATTGGTGCAATAGTGCCAAAGTTATGGCTGAACCTAAGTTTTGACAAAGTGCTAAGAAAACGATGAAAGTTTTGTATGAAGAAAATTAAAATTCTACTTTTAGCTTTTTTTTAACTTGATTCGGGTACAGACCATGATTCTTAGTAAGAATCCGAAATTTCAGTCAGTTCGGTGCCATAAGGCCAAAGTTATGAACGAACCCAAGTATTAAAAACACCGACCCCAAGTACTTAAACGAGCGAACCCAAGTGTGATATCAATGATAATTTTTTCAAAAACTTCTTTTTGCTGATTTTTTTATTCATTCCGGTACAGACCATGATTTTTAGCAAGAATCCAAAATTTCAGTCGAATTGGTCCCATAGTGCCAAAGTTATGGCTGAACCTAAGGTTTTGACAAAGTGCTAAATAAACGATGAAAATTTTGTACGTAGAAAATAAAAAATCTTCTTTTGGCTTTTTTTAAATTGATTCGGCTACAGACCATCATTCTTAGAAAGAATCCAAAATTTCAGTCGAATTGGTGCAATAGTGCCAAAAATATGGCTGAACCTAAGTTTTGAACAAAGTGCTAAGAAAACGATGAAAGTTTTGTATGAAGAAAATTAAAATTTTACTTTTAGCTTTTTTTTAACTTGATTCGGGTACAGACCATGATTCTTAGTAAGAATCCGAAATTTCAGTCAGTTCGGTGCCATAAGGCCAAAGTTATGAACGAACCCAAGTATTAAAAACACCGACCCCAAGTACTAAAACGAGCGAACCCAAGTGTGATAACAATGATATTTTTTTCAAAAACTTCTTTTGCTGATGTTTTGATTGATTCCGGTACAGACCATGATTTTTAGCAAGAATCCAAAATTTCAGTCGATTTGATCCCATAGTGCCAAAGTTATGGCTGAACCTAAGGTTTTGACAAAGTGCTAAATAAACGATGAAAATTTTGTATGTAGAAAATAAAAATTCTTCTTTTGGCTTTTCTTAAATTGATTCGGCTACAGACCATCATTCTTAGAAAGAATCCAAAATTTCAGTCGAATTGGTGCAATAGTGCCAAAGTTATGGCTGAACCTAAGTTTTGACAAAGTGCTAAGAAAACGATGAAAGTTTTGTATGAAGAAAATTAAAATTGTACTTTTAGCTTTTTTTTAACTTGATTCGGGTACAGACCATGATTCTTAGTAAGAATCCGAAATTTCAGTCAGTTCGGTGCCATAAGGCCAAAGTTATGACCGAACCCAAGTATTAAAAACACCGACCCCAAGTACTTAAACGAGCGAACCCAAGTGTGATATCAATGATAATTTTTTCAAAAACTTCTTTTTGCTGATTTTTTTATTCATTCCGGTACAGACCATGATTTTTAGCAAGAATCCAAAATTTCAGTCGAATTGGTCCCATAGTGCCAAAGTTATGGCTGAACCTAAGGTTTTGACAAAGTGCTAAATAAACGATGAAAATTTTGTACGTAGAAAATAAAAAATCTTCTTTTGGCTTTTTTTAAATTGATTCGGCTACAGACCATCATTCTTAGAAAGAATCCAAAATTTCAGTCGAATTGGTGCAATAGTGCCAAAGTTATGGCTGAACCTAAGTTTTGACAAAGTGCTAAGAAAACGATGAAAGTTTTGTATGAAGAAAATTAAAATTCTACTTTTAGCTTTTTTTTAACTTGATTCGGGTACAGACCATGATTCTTAGTAAGAATCCGAAATTTCAGTCAGTTCGGTGCCATAAGGCCAAAGTTATGAACGAACCCAAGTATTAAAAACACCGACCCCAAGTACTTAAACGAGCGAACCCAAGTGTGATATCAATGATAATTTTTTCAAAAACTTCTTTTTGCTGATTTTTTTATTCATTCCGGTACAGACCATGATTTTTAGCAAGAATCCAAAATTTCAGTCGAATTGGTCCCATAGTGCCAAAGTTATGGCTGAACCTAAGGTTTTGACAAAGTGCTAAATAAACGATGAAAATTTTGTACGTAGAAAATAAAAAATCTTCTTTTGGCTTTTTTTAAATTGATTCGGCTACAGACCATCATTCTTAGAAAGAATCCAAAATTTCAGTCGAATTGGTGCAATAGTGCCAAAAATATGGCTGAACCTAAGTTTTGAACAAAGTGCTAAGAAAACGATGAAAGTTTTGTATGAAGAAAATTAAAATTCTACTTTTAGCTTTTTTTTAACTTGATTCGGGTACAGACCATGATTCTTAGTAAGAATCCGAAATTTCAGTCAGTTCGGTGCCATAAGGCCAAAGTTATGACCGAACCCAAGTATTAAAAACACCGACCCCAAGTACTTAAACGAGCGAACCCAAGTGTGATATCAATGATATTTTTTTCAAAAACTTCTTTTTGCTGATTTTTTTATTCATTCCGGTACAGACCATGATTTTTAGCAAGAATCCAAAATTTCAGTCGAATTGGTCCCATAGTGCCAAAGTTATGGCTGAACCTAAGGTTTTGACAAAGTGCTAAATAAACGATGAAAATTTTGTACGTAGAAAATAAAAAATCTTCTTTTGGCTTTTTTTAAATTGATTCGGCTACAGACCATCATTCTTAGAAAGAATCCAAAATTTCAGTCGAATTGGTGCAATAGTGCCAAAAATATGGCTGAACCTAAGTTTTGAACAAAGTGCTAAGAAAACGATGAAAGTTTTGTATGAAGAAAATTAAAATTTTACTTTTAGCTTTTTTTAAACTTGATTCGGGTACAGACCATGATTCTTAGTAAGAATCCGAAATTTCAGTCAGTTCGGTGCCATAAGGCCAAAGTTATGACCGAACCCAAGTATTAAAAACACCGACCCCAAGTACTTAAACGAGCGAACCCAAGTGTGATATCAATGATAATTTTTTCAAAAACTTCTTTTTGCTGATTTTTTTATTCATTCCGGTACAGACCATGATTTTTAGCAAGAATCCAAAATTTCAGTCGAATTGGTCCCATAGTGCCAAAGTTATGGCTGAACCTAAGGTTTTGACAAAGTGCTAAATAAACGATGAAAATTTTGTACGTAGAAAATAAAAAATCTTCTTTTGGCTTTTTTTAAATTGATTCGGCTACAGACCATCATTCTTAGAAAGAATCCAAAATTTCAGTCGAATTGGTGCAATAGTGCCAAAGTTATGGCTGAACCTAAGTTTTGACAAAGTGCTAAGAAAACGATGAAAGTTTTGTATGAAGAAAATTAAAATTCTACTTTTAGCTTTTTTTTAACTTGATTCGGGTACAGACCATGATTCTTAGAAAGAATCCGAAATTTCAGTCAGTTCGGTGCCATAAGGCCAAAGTTATGAACGAACCCAAGTATTAAAAACACCGACCCCAAGTACTAAAACGAGCGAACCCAAGTGTGATAACAATGATATTTTTTTCAAAAACTTCTTTTGCTGATGTTTTGATTGATTCCGGTACAGACCATGAATTTTAGCAAGAATCCAAAATTTCAGTCGAATTGATCCCATAGTGCCAAAGTTATGGCTGAACCTAAGGTTTTTACAAAGTGCTAAATAAACGATGAAAATTTTGTATGTAGAAAATAAAAATTCTTCTTTTGGCTTTTCTTAAATTGATTCGGCTACAGACCATCATTCTTAGAAAGAATCCAAAATTTCAGTCGAATTGGTGCAATAGTGCCAAAGTTATGGCTGAACCTAAGTTTTGACAAAGTGCTAAGAAAACGATGAAAGTTTTGTATGAAGAAAATTAAAATTCTACTTTTAGCTTTTTTTTAACTTGATTCGGGTACAGACCATGATTCTTAGTAAGAATCCGAAATTTCAGTCAGTTCGGTGCCATAAGGCCAAAGTTATGACCGAACCCAAGTATTAAAAACACCGACCCCAAGTACTTAAACGAGCGAACCCAAGTGTGATATCAATGATAATTTTTTCAAAAACTTCTTTTTGCTGATTTTTTTATTCATTCCGGTACAGACCATGATTTTTAGCAAGAATCCAAAATTTCAGTCGAATTGGTACCATAGTGCCAAAGTTATGGCTGAACCTAAGGTTTTGACAAAGTGCTAAATAAACGATGAAAATTTTGTACGTAGAAAATAAAAAATCTTCTTTTGGCTTTTTTTAAATTGATTCGGCTACAGACCATCATTCTTAGAAAGAATCCAAAATTTCAGTCGAATTGGTGCAATAGTGCCAAAGTTATGGCTGAACCTAAGTTTTGACAAAGTGCTAAGAAAACGATGAAAGTTTTGTATGAAGAAAATTAAAATTCTACTTTTAGCTTTTTTTTAACTTGATTCGGGTACAGACCATGATTCTTAGTAAGAATCCGAAATTTCAGTCAGTTCGGTGCCATAAGGCCAAAGTTATGAACGAACCCAAGTATTAAAAACACCGACCCCAAGTACTTAAACGAGCGAACCCAAGTGTGATATCAATGATAATTTTTTCAAAAACTTCTTTTTGCTGATTTTTTTATTCATTCCGGTACAGACCATGATTTTTAGCAAGAATCCAAAATTTCAGTCGAATTGGTCCCATAGTGCCAAAGTTATGGCTAAACCTAAGGTTTTGACAAAGTGCTAAATAAACGATGAAAATTTTGTATGTAGAAAATTAAAAAATCTTCTTTTGGCTTTTTTTAAATTGATTCGGCTACAGACCATCATTCTTAGAAAGAATCCAAAATTTCAGTCGAATTGGTGCAATAGTGCCAAAGTTATGGCTGAACCTAAGTTTTGACAAAGTGCTAAGAAAACGATGAAAGTTTTGTATGAAGAAAATTAAAATTCTACTTTTAGCTTTTTTTTAACTTGATTCGGGTACAGACCATGATTCTTAGTAAGAATCCGAAATTTCAGTCAGTTCGGTGCCATAAGGCCAAAGTTATGACCGAACCCAAGTATTAAAAACACCGACCCCAAGTACTTAAACGAGCGAACCCAAGTGTGATATCAATGATAATTTTTTCAAAAACTTCTTTTTGCTGATTTTTTTATTCATTCCGGTACAGACTATGATTTTTAGCAAGAATCCAAAATTTCAGTCGAATTGGTACCATAGTGCCAAAGTTATGGCTGAACCTAAGGTTTTGACAAAGTGCTAAATAAACGATGAAAATTTTGTACGTAGAAAATAAAAAATCTTCTTTTGGCTTTTTTTAAATTGATTCGGCTACAGACCATCATTCTTAGAAAGAATCCAAAATTTCAGTCGAATTGGTGCAATAGTGCCAAAGTTATGGCTGAACCTAAGTTTTGACAAAGTGCTAAGAAAACGATGAAAGTTTTGTATGAAGAAAATTAAAATTCTACTTTTAGCTTTTTTTTAACTTGATTCGGGTACAGACCATGATTCTTAGTAAGAATCCGAAATTTCAGTCAGTTCGGTGCCATAAGGCCAAAGTTATGAACGAACCCAAGTATTAAAAACACCGACCCCAAGTACTTAAACGAGCGAACCCAAGTGTGATATCAATGATAATTTTTTCAAAAACTTCTTTTTGCTGATTTTTTTATTCATTCCGGTACAGACCATGATTTTTAGCAAGAATCCAAAATTTCAGTCGAATTGGTCCCATAGTGCCAAAGTTATGGCTGAACCTAAGGTTTTGACAAAGTGCTAAATAAACGATGAAAATTTTGTACGTAGAAAATAAAAAATCTTCTTTTGGCTTTTTTTAAATTGATTCGGCTACAGACCATCATTCTTAGAAAGAATCCAAAATTTCAGTCGAATTGGTGCAATAGTGCCAAAGTTATGGCTGAACCTAAGTTTTGACAAAGTGCTAAGAAAACGATGAAAGTTTTGTATGAAGAAAATTAAAATTCTACTTTTAGCTTTTTTTTAACTTGATTCGGGTACAGACCATGATTCTTAGTAAGAATCCGAAATTTCAGTCAGTTCGGTGCCATAAGGCCAAAGTTATGAACGAACCCAAGTATTAAAAACACCGACCCCAAGTACTTAAACGAGCGAACCCAAGTGTGATATCAATGATAATTTTTTCAAAAACTTCTTTTTGCTGATTTTTTTATTCATTCCGGTACAGACCATGATTTTTAGCAAGAATCCAAAATTTCAGTCGAATTGGTCCCATAGTGCCAAAGTTATGGCTGAACCTAAGGTTTTGACAAAGTGCTAAATAAACGATGAAAATTTTGTACGTAGAAAATAAAAAATCTTCTTTTGGCTTTTTTTAAATTGATTCGGCTACAGACCATCATTCTTAGAAAGAATCCAAAATTTCAGTCGAATTGGTGCAATAGTGCCAAAGTTATGGCTGAACCTAAGTTTTGACAAAGTGCTAAGAAAACGATGAAAGTTTTGTATGAAGAAAATTAAAATTCTACTTTTAGCTTTTTTTTAACTTGATTCGGGTACAGACCATGATTCTTAGTAAGAATCCGAAATTTCAGTCAGTTCGGTGCCATAAGGCCAAAGTTATGAACGAACCCAAGTATTAAAAACACCGACCCCAAGTACTTAAACGAGCGAACCCAAGTGTGATATCAATGATAATTTTTTCAAAAACTTCTTTTTGCTGATTTTTTTATTCATTCCGGTACAGACCATGATTTTTAGCAAGAATCCAAAATTTCAGTCGAATTGGTGCCATAGTGCCAAAGTTATGGCTGAACCTAAGGTTTTGACAAAGTGCTAAATAAACGATGAAAATTTTGTATGTAGAAAATTAAAAAATCTTCTTTTGGCTTTTTTTAAATTGATTCGGCTACAGACCATCATTCTTAGAAAGAATCCAAAATTTCAGTCGAATTGGTGCAATAGTGCCAAAGTTATGGCTGAACCTAAGTTTTGACAAAGTGCTAAGAAAACGATGAAAGTTTTGTATGAAGAAAATTAAAATTCTACTTTTAGCTTTTTTTTAACTTGATTCGGGTACAGACCATGATTCTTAGTAAGAATCCGAAATTTCAGTCAGTTCGGTGCCATAAGGCCAAAGTTATGACCGAACCCAAGTATTAAAAACACCGACCCCAAGTACTTAAACGAGCGAACCCAAGTGTGATATCAATGATATTTTTTTCAAAAACTTCTTTTTGCTGATTTTTTTATTCATTCCGGTACAGACCATGATTTTTAGCAAGAATCCAAAATTTCAGTCGAATTGGTACCATAGTGCCAAAGTTATGGCTGAACCTAAGGTTTTGACAAAGTGCTAAATAAACGATGAAAATTTTGTACGTAGAAAATAAAAAATCTTCTTTTGGCTTTTTTTAAATTGATTCGGCTACAGACCATCATTCTTAGAAAGAATCCAAAATTTCAGTCGAATTGGTGCAATAGTGCCAAAGTTATGGCTGAACCTAAGTTTTGACAAAGTGCTAAGAAAACGATGAAAGTTTTGTATGAAGAAAATTAAAATTCTACTTTTAGCTTTTTTTTAACTTGATTCGGGTACAGACCATGATTCTTAGTAAGAATCCGAAATTTCAGTCAGTTCGGTGCCATAAGGCCAAAGTTATGACCGAACCCAAGTATTTAAAACACCGACCCCAAGTACTTAAACGAGCGAACCCAAGTGTGATATCAATGATAATTTTTTCAAAAACTTCTTTTTGCTGATTTTTTTATTCATTCCGGTACAGACCATGATTTTTAGCAAGAATCCAAAATTTCAGTCGAATTGGTCCCATAGTGCCAAAGTTATGGCTGAACCTAAGGTTTTGACAAAGTGCTAAATAAACGATGAAAATTTTGTACGTAGAAAATAAAAAATCTTCTTTTGGCTTTTTTTAAATTGATTCGGCTACAGACCATCATTCTTAGAAAGAATCCAAAATTTCAGTCGAATTGGTGCAATAGTGCCAAAAATATGGCTGAACCTAAGTTTTGAACAAAGTGCTAAGAAAACGATGAAAGTTTTGTATGAAGAAAATTAAAATTCTTCTTTTGGCTTTTTTTAACTCGATTCGGGTACATACCATGATTCTTAGTAAGAATCCGAAATTTCAGTCAGTTCGGTGCCATAAGGCCAAAGTTATGACCGAACCCAAGTATTAAAAACACCGACCCAAAGTACTAAAACGAGCGAACCCAAGTGTGAACAATGATATTTTTTTCAAAAACATCTTTTGCTGATGTTTTGATTGATTCCGGTACAGACCATGATTTTTAGCAATAATCCAAAATTTCAGTCGAATTGATCCCATAGTGCCAAAGTTATGGCTGAACCTAAGGTTTTGACAAAGTGCTAAATAAACGATGAAAATTTTGTATGTAGAAAATAAAAATTCTTCTTTTGGCTTTTCTTAAATTGATTCGGCTACAGACCATCATTCTTAGAAAGAATCCAAAATTTCAGTCGAATTGGTGCAATAGTGCCTAAGTTATGGCTGAACCTAAGTTTTGAACAAAGTGCTAAGAAAACGATGAATGTTTTGTATGAAGAAAATTAAAATTCTTTAAGGCCAAAGTTATGACCGAACCCAAGTATTAAAAACACCGACCCCAAGTACTTAAACGAGCGAACCCAAGTGTGATATCAATGATAATTTTTTCAAAAACTTCTTTTTGCTGATTTTTTTATTCATTCCGGTACAGACCATGATTTTTAGCAAGAATCCAAAATTTCAGTCGAATTGGTCCCATAGTGCCAAAGTTATGGCTGAACCTAAGGTTTTGACAAAGTGCTAAATAAACGATGAAAATTTTGTACGTAGAAAATAAAAAATCTTCTATTGGCTTTTTTTAAATTGATTCGGCTACAGACCATCATTCTTAGAAAGAATCCAAAATTTCAGTCGAATTGGTGCAATAGTGCCAAAGTTATGGCTGAACCTAAGTTTTGACAAAGTGCTAAGAAAACGATGAAAGTTTTGTATGAAGAAAATTAAAATTCTACTTTTAGCTTTTTTTTAACTTGATTCGGGTACAGACCATGATTCTTAGTAAGAATCCGAAATTTCAGTCAGTTCGGTGCCATAAGGCCAAAGTTATGAACGAACCCAAGTATTAAAAACACCGACCCCAAGTACTAAAACGAGCGAACCCAAGTGTGATAACAATGATATTTTTTTCAAAAACTTCTTTTGCTGATGTTTTGATTGATTCCGGTACAGACCATGAATTTTAGCAAGAATCCAAAATTTCAGTCGAATTGATCCCATAGTGCCAAAGTTATGGCTGAACCTAAGGTTTTGACAAAGTGCTAAATAAACGATGAAAATTTTGTATGTAGAAAATAAAAATTCTTCTTTTGGCTTTTCTTAAATTGATTCGGCTACAGACCATCATTCTTAGAAAGAATCCAAAATTTCAGTCGAATTGGTGCAATAGTGCCAAAGTTATGGCTGAACCTAAGTTTTGACAAAGTGCTAAGAAAACGATGAAAGTTTTGTATGAAGAAAATTAAAATTCTACTTTTAGCTTTTTTTTAACTTGATTCGGGTACAGACCATGATTCTTAGTAAGAATCCGAAATTTCAGTCAGTTCGGTGCCATAAGGCCAAAGTTATAACCGAACCCAAGTATTAAAAACACCGACCCCAAGTACTTAAACGAGCGAACCCAAGTGTGATATCAATGATAATTTTTTCAAAAACTTCTTTTTGCTGATTTTTTTATTCATTCCGGTACAGACCATGATTTTTAGCAAGAATCCAAAATTTCAGTCGAATTGGTCCCATAGTGCCAAAGTTATGGCTGAACCTAAGGTTTTGACAAAGTGCTAAATAAACGATGAAAATTTTGTACGTAGAAAATAAAAAATCTTCTTTTGGCTTTTTTTAAATTGATTCGGCTACAGACCATCATTCTTAGAAAGAATCCAAAATTTCAGTCGAATTGGTGCAATAGTGCCAAAGTTATGGCTGAACCTAAGTTTTGACAAAGTGCTAAGAAAACGATGAAAGTTTTGTATGAAGAAAATTAAAATTCTACTTTTAGCTTTTTTTTAACTTGATTCGGGTACAGACCATGATTCTTAGTAAGAATCCGAAATTTCAGTCAGTTCGGTGCCATAAGGCCAAAGTTATGAACGAACCCAAGTATTAAAAACACCGACCCCAAGTACTTAACCGAGCGAACCCAAGTGTGATATCAATGATAATTTTTTCAAAAACTTCTTTTTGCTGATTTTTTTATTCATTCCGGTACAGACCATGATTTTAAGCAAGAATCCAAAATTTCAGTCGAATTGGTCCCATAGTGCCAAAGTTATGGCTGAACCTAAGGTTTTGACAAAGTGCTAAATAAACGATGAAAATTTTGTACGTAGAAAATAAAAAATCTTCTTTTGGCTTTTTTTAAATTGATTCGGCTACAGACCATCATTCTTAGAAAGAATCCAAAATTTCAGTTGAATTGGTGCAATAGTGCCAAAGTTATGGCTGAACCTAAGTTTTGACAAAGTGCTAAGAAAACGATGAAAGTTTTGTATGAAGAAAATTAAAATTCTACTTTTAGCTTTTTTTTAACTTGATTCGGGTACAGACCATGATTCTTAGTAAGAATCCGAAATTTCAGTCAGTTCGGTGCCATAAGGCCAAAGTTATGAACGAACCCAAGTATTAAAAACACCGACCCCAAGTACTTAAACGAGCGAACCCAAGTGTGATATCAATGATAATTTTTTCAAAAACTTCTTTTTGCTGATTTTTTTATTCATTCCGGTACAGACCATGATTTTTAGCAAGAATCCAAAATTTCAGTCGAATTGGTCCCATAGTGCCAAAGTTATGGCTGAACCTAAGGTTTTGACAAAGTGCTAAATAAACGATGAAAATTTTGTACGTAGAAAATAAAAAATCTTCTTTTGGCTTTTTTTAAATTGATTCGGCTACAGACCATCATTCTTAGAAAGAATCCAAAATTTCAGTCGAATTGGTGCAATAGTGCCAAAAATATGGCTGAACCTATGTTTTGAACAAAGTGCTAAGAAAACGATGAAAGTTTTGTATGAAGAAAATTAAAATTCTTCTTTTGGCTTTTTTTAACTCGATTCGGGTACATACCATGATTCTTAGTAAGAATCCGAAATTTCAGTCAGTTCGGTGCCATAAGGCCAAAGTTATGACCGAACCCAAGTATTAAAAACACCGACCCCAAGTACTAAAACGAGCGAACCCAAGTGTGAACAATGATATTTTTTCCAAAAACATCTTTTGCTGATGTTTTGATTGATTCCGGTACAGACCATGATTTTTAGCAATAATCCAAAATTTCAGTCGAATTGATCCCATAGTGCCAAAGTTATGGCTGAACCTAAGGTTTTGACAAAGTGCTAAATAAACGATGAAAATTTTGTATGTAGAAAATAAAAATTCTTCTTTTGGCTTTTCTTAAATTGATTCGGCTACCGACCATCATTCTAAGAAAGAATCCAAAATTTCAGTCGAATTGGTGCAATAGTGCCAAAGTTATGGCTGAACCTAAGTTTTGAACAAAGTGCTAAGAAAACGATGAAAGTTTTGTATGAAGAAAATTAAAATTCTACTTTTAGCTTTTTTTAACTTGATTCGGGTACAGACCATGATTCTTAGTAAGAATCCGAAATTTCAGTCAGTTCGGTGTCATAAGGCCAAAGTTATGACCGAACCCAAGTATTAAAAACACCGACCCCAAGTACTAAAACGAGCGAACCCAAGTGTGATAAAGATGATATTTTTTTCAAAAACTTCTTTTTGCTGATTTTTTGATTGATTCGGGTACAGACCATCATTCTTAGTAAGAATCCAAAATTTCAGTCGAATTGGTGCCATAGTGCGAAAGTTATGGTTGAACCTAAGTTTTGAACAATGTGCTACGAAAACGATGAAAGTTTTGTATCAAGAAAATTAT